>CM060902.1:1258286318-1268286318 GCA_030737815.1 Allium fistulosum
AAACTCTATCTCCAAATGAGAACTCTAGGTCCTTACGCCTTTTGTCTGCGTAACTCTTCTGCCTAGACTGAGTTTCCTTTATTCTTTTCCATATCAACTCGATCTTTTCCGTCGCCTCTCTCACCAAATCTAGACCAAAGACCAATCTATCTCCGGTCTCTAACCAACATACTGGTGATTTGCATGGCCTTCCATACAAAGCTTCAAAAGGTGCCATTCCTATAGTAGTCCAATAAATATTATTATAGGAAAACTCCACTAAGCGCAAGTGATCTTCCTAAGAACCACTAAAATCCAGCACACAAGCCCTCAACAGATCTTCCAGTACCTTGTTGACTCTCTCTGTCTACTCATCCATCTGAGGACGATATGTGGTACTCATCTTGAGCTTAGTGCCTAACACACTCTGCAGGCTCTTCCAGAACTCGCTAGTAAACAAAACATCTCTATCACTGATGATAATACTAGGAATTCCATGCAGTCTAACGATGTTCTTCATGAAAACTTAGCTAAAATAGGTGTCGTCCTGGTTGACCTTACTGGAATGAAATGGGCACTCTTGGTCAATATGTCCACTATGACCCATATACTTTCATTACCACGGTTTGACCTTGACACCCGTCAATAAAATCCATGGATATCGAGTCCCACTTCCAAACTGGAACATCCAAAGGCTAGAGCAAACCACTTGGCTTCTGATGTTTGGCTTTTACTTGCTGACAGTTCAAACACTGTTTTACCCATAAGCCAACATCTCTCTTCCTTCCCAGCAGAAACTTCTCTTCATATCCTGATACATCTTGGTTACCCCAGGATGAATCGTAAACTTCGATCGATGACATTCCCTAAGAACTTCCTTCCTAAGGTTTCCAACATCCGGAACACATAACCGTTCCTTCTTTCTCAACCAACCCCTGCGGTCAAGAATAAAATCCTTTAAGTCATCAATCTCTATTCCAGTTTCTAACCTTCTAATCATCTCGGCTAAGATTGGATCCTCTTTCTGTCTAGAAGCAATTTGTTTGATCATAACTGGTCGAACTTCCAAACAGGACATCATGGCGATATTTCGACTAGATCCAAGAGTTGACCTCAACTGCACATTGCAAGCAGCCAGTGCTTCCAAGTCTTTCCATTCCGCCAACATAGCTAACACCACATTCTGATGTTTCCTGCTAAGCGCATCTTCTACCTTATTTCCTTTTCCCGGTGTATACTCGATGCTAAAATCATAAGCTGCAACAACTCTAGCCATCTCTGCTATCTCTTGTTCAGCTCCTTCTGAGAGAATAAATATCGTAGAGACTTATGATCCGTAAATAGCTCAAACCTTTCTCCTAAAAGATAATTCCTCTAGACCTTCAATGCGAAGATTATCGCTGCCAACTCCAAATCATGAGTTGGGTATCTCACTTCATGCGGTCTAAGCTGTCTAGAAGCATATGCAATAAACTTTCCATTCTGCATTAGCACAGCACCTAATCCAGTACCACATGCATCGGTGTAAACTACCAACACCTGATTTCCCATCTGGAACTACTAACATGGGTGCATTGGTTAACAAATATTTCAACTTAAGGAGTCCCTCCTCACATTTGTCAGACCAAACAAACTTCACATCCTTCCTGGTTAGCATAGTCAAGGATGCCGCTATCCTCGAGAAATCCTTAATGAACCTTCGGTAGTATCTTGCAAGTCCAAGAAAACTTCTAATCTTGCTTACCATCTCTGGTCTTTTCCAATTGTTAACAGCTTCTATCTTGTCTGGATCAACTGCTAACCCTTCCTCGGAAACTACATGACTAAGGAACTTCACTTCCTTCTTCCAGAAATGACACTTGGAGAACTTCGCCTTCAGCTAATGTTGCCTTAGCGTCTCCAACACTATTCTAAGATGATCCGCATTATCCTTCTCATTCTTAGAATATACCAAAATGTCATCAATAAAAACCAACACAAACCTATCCAAGTGCTCTCAGAAAATTCGGTTCATCAAATCCACGAAGAAAGCTGGTGCATTAGTAAGCACGAATGGCATAACCAACCACTTGTAAATCCTATATCTGGTCCTAAACACCATCAAAGGAATACTGTCCTCTGCCACTCTTAGCTGATGGAAACCTGTCGCCAAATCCAGTTGGGAAAACACTCTGGCTCCACTTAACTGATCGAATAAGTCATTGATCCTCGACAAAGGATACCTATTCTTGATTGTCCTCTCGTTCAACATACGATAGTTGATACACATTCTTAACGACACATCTAGCTTGTTCACGAATACCGCGGCCGTTCCCCAAGGCGAACTGCTTGGCCGGGTGAAATTCTTTCCTTCCAATTTCACTAGTTGCATCTTAAATTCCTTCATCTCGGTTGGTGACATCCTACTAGGTTGTCTACTTACGGGTTCAGCTCCCGGTACGAGATCTATTCGAAACTCGATTTCTCTTTTCGACGGCAAGCCCGAAACTTGTTCAAACACATCCGCGAACTCTCTTGCTACATAAACTTGCTTCAACTCTTCATCCGTTCCCATAACACCCAATAACGCATTAGCATTTCCGTTCGAACTCCTTACTGAGTAAATGACTCGATAATGGCTATTAGGGTATTTCAATGATATTTCCCTCTCCTGGCAAAATATCCTAGCATCATATCTATCTAACCAATCCATACCCAATATAATCCTGAAACCCATGAAATCAAAAACATATAAACGACATGCAAACATATGACCTAACAAATCAAGTTCTAACTGGTCATATCTCATTCCCAGAGTTGCATACCCTCCTATAAGATTCACAACCCTTAAAGGAGTAATAAGGTATAAAGGTTCCAAACACAAGCAATCTACCAAATACTGAGATATAAATAAGTGCGATGCACCATTATCAAAAGTATCCTAACCAGAGTACTATGAATTATAAGCATACCTTCCATCACAGCTTTTCCTTTCTTAGCAGCCGTTGGTCTAGAGGATGATGGTTCCAATGCAAAGACTTTTCCCTTTCCAGCTTTAGCAGCCTCGGGACACTTGTCCTTGTAATGCCCCATTTGGCCACAGTTGTAGCACTTCACATTCGGCCTCACTACAACTGCTTCTCCATCATCCGAGCGACACTCATTAGCATAGTGCCCCTTCTTGTCACACTTGTAACAAACAATATCATCCTTGCTCTTCTTAGCTATTACCCCCGACTGGGCACCTTTCTTCTTGAAGAACTTATGCTTCTTATCCTGAAAATTCTGAACCTCAACTAGTTTCCCTTTTCCTAAAGTAGAAAGCATCTCTTCATTCCGAATAGCCATCTCAACAACAATATGACATGGATCCCGGAGGTTTGGCATGGTAGCTCTGGCGATATCATGATTCAACCCCCTGATAAACTTATCATTCTTCCGAATGACAGTATCCATAGTAGCATATCCGTAACGGGACAGCTCATCAAACTCTGTAGCATACTCAATTACTGATCTATCCCCCTGGACTAAATCTGCAAACTTCCTAAGCAATGCTGACTTGGCAACCTCTGATAGAAATCTTTCTTCGAACCTCCTTCGAATTTCAGCCCAAGTCAGGTCTTCCTCTGGCTCTCCTATGGTAACTCCATTCCACCAAAACAATGTTGCTCCTGTAATTTCCTTAAAGCAAGTCTCCTCTTCTACATATCTGTCAAGACGAGATCTGAAAATATCCTTTCACAATGCAATAGCCAGTTCTCCACCCCTACTGCATCATCAGTTCCCTGAAAAGGCTTTTCTCCAAGACTAGCGTAATCCCTGCTCAGCTTGGCATAATAATTGCCAATCGGGGCCACCGGATTAGCTCCTCCAGCATTCCCTACAGCCACTCTCGCAGCTGCTCCAGCTTGCATCATATTCACGAAGAACTGATACATTATCCCTATATCAACCGGCGAAATCTCAGCACCAACATTAGCATTGGCATCTTGGTTTGCATTTGCCTATCGACCCTGGTTGCTCCTAGTATTGGGTCGAACATTTCCACTTGTTGTGGTGCGTCTCCTACTTTGATTCACTCTTCCATTTTCCAATCTCCATATCTTACTTCCCTACTACTTGAAATCCAATCTTGGTAAGATACAAATGAACGGTCTAAGAGAGTGGGGAATACATACTTAGGTATTTATAGCAAAGTACACATACGTTATTATAACGCTTACCCAAGCCCAACCATAATTTAGATTCATTAGATTATGCTTTTTTAAAAAAATCTTTTAAGGTTTAAATTCCTTTTAAGTACATAAACCATGCTCTGATACCAACTTGTAACATCCAGCCTTTTGAGGCCCAAAACTAACCCCTACTGATGCTGCAGTCATCCGTAGTTGTTATTTCTTGGCGACCGAATGCGACATAGTTAATATTGATACACAGGAACACATGAATATGAAAATTTTTAAACTTCCAATAAACATAATTTCTCATCTCATGCAAATTACAATTTAAGATTTAATTACATAATCCCAGACGTTAACCATGTTCAGATCACATATACATGTACAAAACTCGATAAGAGCGACATATGAAGATGTCCACTTATGATGATCAGAGAACTAATAATATGAACTTTACAGTTCTTAGTAAATCACAGCGGAAAACACAAAATAGCTTCTATATATCTAACATTGCCTCCTGCACGTCTCTAGAAGCTTACTCATCCAAAATCCTGAAAGTCTCTCACTCTCAGACTACTCAAATTAATTTTGAGTACCCGAGAGTTTGTGGAGAAACACAAACTTCGAGTTGGACAGTAAGTCTGGTATGAATAATCCCCTATCATCTCTTATCATAAATAGATATCTAGTGAGAACACACCACTTAGCAGAACGGGTTTTCCCCTCACTAGTATCCAAAACAAAACATGCAAATCATTTACTATGCCCATGCACCCAAAATGATTAGTCTTAACATAATATGAAATAAAGCCATAAATCATATGTATTGGATATCCCATCCACCCATTTATTAGATATCCCATCTAAAAGCAATTTATTAGATTTCACATCTAAAATCAATTTATTAGAGTTCCCCTCTAAAATCGTTAAAATGACTATCCGTCATAATTTAATATGACTATATGTCCCAAATCCATTTAAAATAAATGCAGATTATCCATCGTACATTGTTTTATAAATGATAGTGTGGGCTATCCACCACACACTATATAGTTTTCCTAGGATGACTATGAACCGTTGGATGACAAATCTCGAGGCTAACCACCTCTGGCAAAACATTCTTCACTTTAGAAATTTGATGTGGGCTATCCACCGCACATTCCATGGTTTTCCTAGGTTACCAAGAACCCATCACTTGGCCAATTAAAACATCATGATCCCCAGATTATTTATAAAAATTCATGATCCCGATGATTACTTATTTTCCCCAGGTATACCACCTGTTTAACCTATTCCCATTGGTAACCTCAATTAGGTTAAATTAAATAAAAACACGTTGATAGCCCCAATGTATATTTTCGAAAGCATATTTCTGTTTGTAACCACAAACTATGTATCGAAATCATAAAACCCACCCCGGTGTCCCCAAGGTTTAATAACATCAAATATATATAAGGATCCCCCTTAAATATTCAAACAAAATAAGTATTTTATGCTATAACCCTTCGAAGCAACCCCTTCAAGTTAGCAATATTTTACTTAAGGAAAATGGCTAAAAACAGCCCTTTAAACCCCTTCGAATGAAGTCCCCTCTGAAAGAAAATAAACATCTGAGGTTAGCCCCTTTGGAAGCCTTCCTTTTGAAAGCACCACAAAACCATTCCTTTCGACCCTGTCGGAAGGTTTCTTTTCAACCTAGTCGAAAGGATCCACCTTTCGACTTTGTCGAAAGCCTAGGGTATCCCCACTATAAAACCATTTATAAAACTTTCGAAAGCAATGAAACCTTTCGAAGGCAAAACCTTTCGAAATCATTGAAACTCAAAACCTTTCGCAATCATTGAAGGTAACCTCTTCAAAACCTTTTGAAATCAAGCCTTTCGAAATCAAAACCTTTAGAAATCAAACCTTTCAAAATCATTCAAAAACAATGAAGTGTTGGTGTTGGAACCAACCCTTCGAAAGTATACTTCCGACCTTGTCAGAAGGTTTACCCTTCGACTTTGTCGAAAGGTATTAAAACATTTACTTTAAAAACAATGGGAGGTTCAGAAGTAACCCTTTCTTCTTCCCCTTCTTTCCCTTCAGCTCTGTCGAAGGCATCCCTACGACTTAGTCGAAAGGATTAAAACACCTTTTTGGAAAACATTTTAAAACAATTCTCTTGAAGGTTTAAACTTTCGAAGATCTCCTTTGAAACCCCTTCTTGAATATATAAAATTTTTAGTCTTTTATAAAATGATAGAGTCGAAGGATCCCCCTTCAACTTATTCAAAAGCAATTATGTTCCTATTCGAAAGCAAAGGAAGCAACCTCCCCATCCCTTCGACATCGTACCTACCTTTCGACTTAGGCGGAGGGTAATTGTTTACCTTCCGTCATAAACAAAAGGTACCTTTCGACTTTGTCGAAAGGGTAAAAGCGGTCTTGTTGGAGTCGTAGGCAGAACTGGGCCCATTGAAGTGATGTTTTATCTTGCTTGTCTAATTTTGATTGGCTGAGGAGCCTTCTCCTGTACTTTCAAATAGTAAAATGTATACAAAAGTTAATCTTTTTCTTAAAACACTATTCTTCTTCCCTAATTAAATTTTCGATTTGCAGCCTTCCCTCCGAATTGACTAATTCGAAGGCGATTTTGCAGTTTAGCCCTTAGGCTTATATAATTTAATTACCTTAGTAAATCACTAAGAAAAATCCCAAAAAATCACAAAAAATACGATAAATCGTATACTTTAACATATTAAAATTTCAAAGCATATGAAGATCAAAACAACTCAAAATTTAACCAAAACCGAATAAAAACGTGTTATTTAGCCCATTAATATTTAAAACACCTATGTATTATCCAAACAAAGGTTTAAATGGTTATATCCTAACCAAAATCATAAACATGAATCGAGTATAACCCATTACCGATCCAAACACAGAAATTGAGATGATAAACATTATTATTCACATTGATAAGTTGATTGGAGAATGAGATAATTTCCTAGCTTTAATTCCTTAGCCTTTTCTTCAATTTATGCTCTTCCTGAAGCTTTTAATGGCCGACCGAAAGTTGGTGAGGAGTTATGAATGAGAGAGTGAAAATTAATTAAAGTGGAGGAAGAGATTTATATTAAGAAATGTAGTCCCATTTCCAAGTTTACCCCTTAGGAAATTCCTCCTTAATTTAGTTAAGACTTATTTTAGTTCATTCAATAAGACACGACCATTGGATTTATTAATCTCATCTCCCTAATTATTCACATTATTCTATTTAATTTATCAAATTAAATTTTCCGAATAATGTTAATTAAAATTCAAGGGCATTACATTTTCTATGTCCTAAATTTACGAAAAATTTCGGTAGAATGTTGTAACGACCCGTAAATTTAACCAGTGTTAATAACGTTATTTATTGAAATTTTGCGAAATTTTAAACGATAAAATTTTGAAACAAAATTTGATATTTGGAATGCGTCTAGTTAAACATAGCAACTGGTAAATTTTCGTCCGAAAATATGAAAGTTTATTTCGCGCGTAAATTTACTTCAATTCAATCAGTTAAAAAGCGATGAAAATAAAATGTTTCCGAAACCTAAATATTTTTACATAGAAAAATTCTAAACCATCTTCTGAGCAAGATTTCAGTTTGTCGTTTTTCCAAATTCGGACATCTTTGGCTCCGTCGATCTTATTTTTCAACGTTTTTTTGCATTTTCCGCTATTAGAAAATCCAAAATTTTATAATTCAATCATACCACTGATATCTATATAACGTTGTGTCCGCCTCGTCGTGCTGATCAAAACGGTATATTTGTTTGTGTCAATCGAAGTTCGGCGTCGCAAGTTATAAATTGGTTAACGGAGTACAAACTGGTCCGTTACGCCACACAAACCGGTACCCTACTCTTTCCCGCTGAGAATTCAAAGGGCCTTGTCCCTTCAGAAACCCAATAGCCATCACTGTACAGAATCATCATTGCATTGGCATGGGGACTCTAAACCTCTCTGTTTATTTGCTACCTCTGCCTTCTTTTATTCCTCTGCATTAATTAGTTCTCACTTCACACTCAAACTTCTCTTGTACGTGTCCTTCTCCCTCCTCTTCATAATCCTTTTGTTTTATTTTTGTTTACTCCCTCCAGAAAAATGAAACCCACTACCTTTCACCACCTGACCCATTTCCCCAACCCCATGCACGTCCTCTACCCACTCTGCACCCACCACCGCATCACCCTCCGCCTCTCCACATCTCAGCTCCCCTCCGCCCCACTACCGGCCACCCCATGCAGCCACGTCCACCTCGCCCCGCCACCAGCCCACCCCACTGCCACCTCCGCCTGCACGCCCATCACCCCACCCCAGTCCCCTCCTCCGCCCGTCCCACTCCCCTCCGCCAGGCCCTCCGCCACCCGCGCCCTCCGCCCAGCCCCTACCGAGACCCCAACCTTCACAGCCAAAGCCCGGCACCCACGTCCGCCGAGCCACGCGCGTCCAGCCCCTCCGCCTCCTTGACGACGACTGTACACTCCAAGTCTTCCACCTCAAGCTCCACCGCCTAATGTCGGCACAACATCTCCATCAACAGCCCTTTCGTTTGCAATTTGTAAGTATATATATATATTTATATAAATGGGGTATATAATTTCAATATTTTGGTTTGCAACTTTTATATGTGTTTGGTATGTTCATTCGCATAAGTATATAGTGTAGAGCTTGTTGTACATATTTACATGCTGTTGTATATTGTATATAATAATTTGTATATGATGTTGTATCCTAAGTCAAAAATAAAGTAAGATATATATTGGGTTTAGTGTTTGATCCATTTTTGTTTTACAGTATATATATTACATTATAGAAGCAGTATATTCATTTTTTAAAAGTATTGTATACATTATATATATAGGTCAGTTCTTGCATAAATGTAAGTTATATTAGTTTAAAACGGGTAGTTTGAATGTTACGTGGGAATGTGTTGTACAGGTTTATAAATGATATTGTATATATACGTTACATGCTATAGGGAAGTTGTTTGTTATATATATATATATATTAAGTATGAATTATAAGTTGATTTTATTGTTAAAAAGAAGTCAAAGTTACCTAGTTTATGCCTATCAAATTTCATCCAAATCCGACATCGTTTGATTTGTGGTCGAGGATCTGGAAGTTAGACCCAGACAGCTATTCTTTTGTACTTAGAAATTATTTTACACTACTGCAAACACGACCTGAGTTCGTGTTTGATGCATCGTATCTCTTCTGTCTTACGTCGGAATGGGTTGATTTTATTTTTAAAAAGAAGTCAAAGTTACCTAGTTTATGCCTGTCAAATTTCATCCAAATCCGACATCGTTTGATTAGTGGTCGAGGATCTGGAAGTTAGACTCAGACAGCTGTTCTTTTGTACTTAGAAATTATTTTACACTGCTGCAAACATGGCCTGAGTCTATGTTCGTGACATCATAACTTTTCTCGTCTCTTGTCCAAAACAAGTGAATCTTTTGCAGTTTGAAATACAAGTTTTGATCTTTATTCATACCAAATTTCAGACTATTTCGATCTCAGTAGCACATAGAATTATATTGTTAAACTTTGACGCATGACATGTTTTATTTGTTGCTATGTTGAATGTTTTGATTTGATTTCATCGATTTCTGTTATCAGCTTTGATCGTTGAATTCGTGCCGATTTGTTTTGCTTGGATTCGTAACTCAATCTCTATGTCCGTATCAGTGTGCGTATCCGTGTCATCTTCTCGTGCATCTCTAGCCTCGAAAGGTGAGCAATCACTCACGATTAACGTTCTTTTATTTATTAAATTTGATTTCAATTGAAACGACAATTGAAATATGCTGCTGTTAGTTATTTATATTGCTATACCTATGCCATCATCTGTATCTGTTCACCTGTGACACCTGACATCATTATCTGTTATTTATATTGATATATATATATATATATATATGCCATCATCTGTATCTGTTCACCTGTGACATCTGACACCCTTATCTGTTATTTATACTGATGATATATGCCTGTTACCGTTGTTATATTATTATCATATCTGTTATCACTCTGCAAGTTCCCTGTTAGTATTGAATCACTATGGGTTGAAATGATACATACCCGAACGGACTTTAGAATAGGAGAAAATCGTTATGGGTTGAAATGATAAACCCAAGCGATTTTCAAATTAAATTGAATTTGGGATTTCGGGTTGAAAGATATATATACCCGAATATATTTTAAATTGCGGATTGAAATGATAAATATCCGTATCACTTGACCATAGGATAGAAAATCATATACAGACATCGTTGGTCTATGTATAAATGTTTTGAAAAACATTTCTACGGTTTTGAAAGAAATATATGGTTTTAAATAAATAATGATTTTAAATATTTATTAAAGTTGATTTAATAAAGTTGATTCGAATCAATATGAAATATGTTCGAGTATTTATGAAAATTTATATTTTCAAATATAAAGTTTAAAATGTTCAGGTTGAAAGATAAATTTGAAATTGATTTGGGATTCTTAATTATTTAATAATTATACTTAAATAAGTTGATTTGAAATTTATTAAATTTGAAATTCTAAAGATATGTTTTTAACTTGAATTTGATTAAAAGTGACTTTAATGAATATTTCAAATTTATATAAATTTAAATGGGATATTTTGTTTATTTAAAATTTGTGAATTGAAGTTGTATAAGATGTAATTGAAATGTTGAATATTTAAAGCTTTGAAATATATTGAAATTGAAATGGCTTATTTTATGGTTTAAATATGTATTTGAAATCGATAGCTTGAATTGGTTATTTAGAAACTGAATCGAATTGAAAATTGATGATTTGAGATTTGATTAAATTAAAATTTTGGAATTCGAGTTAATTTGGATCGATTTGTGAAATTTGAGGAAACTATTTTATTTATAAAGTAATTTTAAAATTATATTTAAATTATTGATATTTTACTTTATAAATTATTTTAATATAAACTATTTTAATATAAATCATTTTTAATATAAATTATTTTATTATATATACTAATTTTAATATCTAAACTATTTAAAAGAAAAGTACTATGATTTTGGAAATGGATTTATTTGAAGTGAAAGCGATATCATATTGGTATGGTTTTGAAATGGCAATGATCTGTCGGTTTTGAAATATAACTATTTTGAAATTCTATTAAATGACCATCGGTGTAATAAATACGTAGTTATTAAAGAGACCGGGATCGGATATGGACATACTCTCTGTCGATACCGAAAACCACTTTAATAACTATTATACGCGGAGTGTTGATCCAGAATGAAGTGGATGGTTTGGTGAACGCGTTGATTGAAGAAAGAGAACGATTTTGGATGACCCCTGACATGACTAAAACAGGAGCCGCGCCGGGCCATTGAGGTTCGCCACCTCTAGCGGACACACTTCTTCGTTACCATATCTATTACTTTTGTGATTCGATTTGGGTGCACCCCTCGATTATGGGAGTGTTGTTTCGCGGTGTTGGGGTAGTAGCTGCTATGCCCAACATCAGTTCGGATCACGCAACTACTAGTATCCTAGTTGGTATTGCCTCATGTACCTTGTCATACTGATTATCCTATTCGCGACCGCTACGATTTTGGTTTGTACCTTTAGTATATGGATTTCCCTCTGGTGACTTCCGGTTTTGGGGAAACTACGGTCTTGTATATGCTCTTGGGAATAAAAATGTGTTAAGGGTGGAATGGGCCATGACTTAACGCTATTTTGATATCGTACTTTACTGATTAGACATTATCTACTTAGCGTACACTACTACATAGTAGATAGTTTAACGGATCCTTAGAGGATGGTTATTCCAAACATCCTTTGAGTTACTCGTATTTCAATCGTTATTTCACTCAAGTTAGATTTATTGATATAAGAATGTTAATCCTGACTCGAGTGTTTTGTGTTTTCTTTACGCTCGGGTCAGACTGAGTGATACAGTATTTGAGACTCACCTTTGGAGTTGGAGCTTCGCTTGGAGATCCAGCTATCGATTCTGCTATCAGTTATTCAGTTGATTCCAGTGATGTATTCAAATCTTGTATTTGACTATTGTATTGAGATATCTATGTATTCGAGACTTCTGTTGTATCTTGTTTAACTCTGTTATATATATAGTAGCTTCATGAACTACTATTCTTTCGTTTCCGCTGCATTGTGTTATATTACTCTGTGTCTGTGATCTGTGATTATTTTATTTACTGTATATGCTGAGTTTTGCCAATTTAAATTAACAACGCGGTATTTTGAGCAATTCAACACCGGCATGAGTGTCTACCTATACACTTATAATGGATGCGAATGGTCCAAAATAGCGGGTCGTTACAGTTGGTATCAGAGCTTTGGTAGCTCTAGGCAAAATTTAGCATATAGGGTAAATGTATTTACAGAATCAATCTCATTCGAGTTTCAACCTCTTCCTTTTGACTCGATTCCTTTGGCTTTTGGAACATTCCCTACGGTTCCAAAATTCATTCGTGTCCTTCACTATTCATCTTCTTTCAATTCTGGAGCACCCCATAACTCCACTTTGAATGATATCTATAATAGATCGGCGGTCTCGCCAATCTTCGAATGATTCATAAAGGAGAAAAACTCCTTTATAATAGGCATCGATTTACCGGAGATTTCTATATCCTCGGTTTACGATGCTATCTATTCCCTGCTATACTTGAATTCTATCTCTTGAGATCGATTGTTGATTTACCTCGGAATTCAGCATCGATCTTATTCTTGAAGTCACGGTCGACCCGGTTATGGTTGCCCGCGATTTATATAAGATTATCTATATTCCTTATTCGGTCAAATAATCATCTTATCTTTCGTTCCAACTTATTCTCAAATCAAAATTTCCTTTGATTGAATTAATCAAATTTGAATCGCTGTCCTTGCTTTGAAAATTTATTCTTGGATAGAGTATTTGTAAATCTATATTTAAATGTTTTAAAATATATTGTGTTGTTTGAGTTGTTGATGTTGATTTGGGTTTCCGATCGATTCGTCTGATCAACGCTATCGATAGGATTTCCAAAACACTTGAGCAGAGAAAACTGACACAATATTGTTTTCAAATTTGGTAAATGAAATAATTTTGTATGATTATATTATAAATATATAAGTAAAATTTTTCTGGAATTAAATAGTTAATTAAATTGGTTGTTGAATGATAATATTTGATTATCATTTATTGTTCTAAATGAATTTATAAACATGGTTTATAAATTGATTTGGAATCGAAATGAATTTTAAAAAAAAAAATCGGGAATTTGAGAATTTGATTACCGGTGATTTCAACTTTGGTTTTAAAGTGTATATTATTAAAGGTATTTTCGAATAGAAATCGTTTTCAAAGAATTTTAAAATGTTGAAATTAGTACTCTTCTCTTTGTCGCTGGAAAATAATTTCGGTGATGGCGGCCGCATCATCGACATTCATTTTCGAGTTTCGAAGTGGAGAAACCATTCTGTAGCTTTGCTACGGTTTTGTTTGGAAAAAAATATTTTAATTTGAATTTCTTAAGTATGACTTGATTTACATATATATAGGTATATTATTTAAATTTAATTTGATTTAATACATATTGTATATACATAATTATCTCTAAAGGGTTTGAAATTAAACGGAAATTAAATTCTTAAAATTTTGTTAAAGGTTGGTTCAATTATAAATAAAGCTAAATTTTGGATAAATATTTAAACTTGAAAATTGAATTTGAAAATTTTATTTGTATAGTACTAAATTGCATTTCAATATAACTTACCTAAGTTATTCAGAAGTTAAAATGTAATTGGGTAATATACAATATAAAATGATTTTATAAAATTTGAGTGTTTATAATAAATGTTATACACTAGATTTTAATTATAAAAAAAATGCTAATAAAGATGATAAAAATAATTAATTGAATGAGATGAATATTATAAATTTTGTTCTGAAAGAATTAACAAATTGAATTTGATCAACTTATGAAAATACCTTGAATTTAAAAGCAATTAGTAAATATAAATTAATTTAAATCAAAACTTTTATAGTTTAAATTAATTTATATGTGTTAAATATATGTGATTAGATATATTAAGTAGAATAAATTTAACAATAATTTGGAATAAAGAAGAATTTAAAATTGTTGAAGAAATATGATTATAATAAAAGACTATTCAAATTTATGGTTTTAGAAATGGTAAATTGAAGAAAATGGGATAATAAGATAATGAATTTAGAAGTAGTTGAGATTGATTTTAGTGAAATCAAAATGGATTAAATCAATTATTGAATATCAATTAATTTAAATTTGAAATTATATGGTTTAAATTAACTGTTATTCTGTATTTCAAATCTGTTTTCTTTCTGGTCATTTCTATTCTCCTACCTCGTTCCTTTTCGGGGACGAAAAGTTTTGAGTGGGGGAGAATGTAACGACCCGTAAATTTAACCGGTGTTAATAACGTTATTTATTGAAATTTTGTGAAATTTTAAACGATAAAATTTTGAAACAAAATTTGATATTTGGAATGCGTCTAGTTAAACATAGCAACTGGTAAATTTTCGTCCGAAAATATGAAAGTTTATTTCGCGCGTAAATTTACTTCAATTCAATCAGTTAAAAAGCGATGAAAATAAAATGTTTCCGAAACCTAAATATTTTTACATAGAAAAATTCTAAACCATCTTCTGAGCAAGATTTCAGTTTGTCGTTTTTCCAAATTCGGACATCTTTGGCTCCGTCGATCTTATTTTTCAGCGTTTTTCTTGCATTTTCCGCTATTAGAAAATCCGAAATTTTATAATTCAATCATACCACTGATATCTATATAACGTTGTGTCCGCCTCGTCGTGCTGATCAAAACGGTATATTTGTTTGTGTCAATCGAAGTTCGGCGTCGCAAGTTATAAATTGGTTAACGGAGTACAAACTGGTCCGTTACGCCACACAAACCGGTACCCTACTCTTTCCCGCTGAGAATTCAAAGGGCCTTGTCCCTTCAGAAACCCAATAGCCATCATTGTACAGAATCATCATTGCATTGGCATGGGGACTCTAAACCTCTCTGTTTATTTGCTACCTCTGCCTTCTTTTATTCCTCTGCATTAATTAGTTCTCACTTCACACTCAAACTTCTCTTGTACGTGTCCTTCTCCCTCCTCTTCATAATCCTTTTGTTTTATTTTTGTTTACTCCCTCCAGAAAAATGAAACCCACTACCTTTCACCACCTGACCCATTTCCCCAACCCCATGCACGTCCTCCACCCACTCTGCACCCACCACCGCATCACCCTCCGCCTCTCCACATCTCAGCTCCCCTCCGCCCCACTACCGGCCACCCCATGCAGCCACGTCCACCTCGCCCCGCCACCAGCCCACCCCACTGCCACCTCCGCCTGCACGCCCATCACCCCACCCCAGTCCCCTCCTCCGCCCGTCCCACTCCCCTCCGCCAGGCCCTCTGCCACCCGCGCCCTCCGCCCAGCCCCTGCCGAGACCCCAACCTTCACAGCCAAAGCCCGGCACCCACGTCCGCCGAGCCACGCGCGTCCAGCCCCTCCGCCTCCCTGACGACGACTGTACACTCCAAGTCTTCCACCTCAAACTCCACCGCCTAATGTCGGCACAACATCTCCATCAACAGCCCTTTCGTTTGCAATTTGTAAGTATATATATATATTTATATAAATGGGGTATATAATTTCAATATTTTGGTTTGCAACTTTTATATGTGTTTGGTATATTCATTCGCATAAGTATATAGTGTAGAGCTTGTTGTACATATTTACATGCTGTTGTATATTGTATATAATTATTTGTATATGATGTTGTATCCTAAGTCAAAAATAAAGTAAGATATATATTGGGTTTAGTGTTTGATCCATTTTTGTTTTACAGTATATATATTACATTATAGAAGCAGTATATTCATCTTTTAAAAGTATTGTATACATTATATATATAGGTCAGTTCTTGCATAAATGTAAGTTATATTAGTTTAAAACGGGTAGTTTGAATGTTACGTGGGAATGTGTTGTACAGGTTTATAAATGATATTGTATATATACGTTACATGCTATAGGGAAGTTGTTTGTTATATATATATATATATATATTAAGTATGAATTATAAGTTGATTTTATTTTTAAAAAGAAGTCAAAGTTACCTAGTTTATGCCTATCAAATTTCAGCCAAATCCGACATCGTTTGATTTGTGGTCGAGGATCTGGAAGTTAGACCCAGACAGCTATTCTTTTGTACTTAGAAATTATTTTACACTGCTGCAAACACGACCTGAGTTCGTGTTTGACGCATCGTATCTCTTCTGTCTTACGTCGGAATGGGTTGATTTTATTTTTAAAAAGAAGTCAAAGTTACCTAGTTTATGCCTGTCAAATTTCATCCAAATCCGACATCGTTTGATTAGTGGTCGAGGATCTGGAAGTTAGACTCAGACAGCTGTTCTTTTGTACTTAGAAATTATTTTACACTGCTGCAAACATGGCCTGAGTCTATGTTCGTGACATCATAACTTTTCTCGTCTCTTGTCCAAAACAAGTGAATCTTTTGCAGTTTGAAATACAAGTTTTGATCTTTATTCATACCAAATTTCAGACTATTTCGATCTCAGTAGCACATAGAATTATATTGTTAAACTTTGACGCATGACATGTTTTATTTGTTGCTATGTTGAATGTTTTGATTTGATTTCATCGATTTCTGTTATCAGCTTTGATCGTTGAATTCGTGCCGATTTGTTTTGCTTGGATTCGTAACTCAATCTCTATGTCCGTATCAGTGTGCGTATCCGTGTCATCTTCTCGTGCATCTCTAGCCTCGAAAGGTGAGCAATCACTCACGATTAACATTCTTTTATTTATTAAATTTGATTTCAATTGAAACGACAATTGAAATATGCTGCTGTTAGTTATTTATATTGCTATACCTATGCCATCATCTGTATCTGTTCACCTGTGACACCTGACATCATTATCTGTTATTTATATTGATATATATATATATGCCATCATCTGTATCTGTTCACCTGTGACATCTGACACCCTTATCTGTTATTTATACTGATGATATATGCCTGTTACCGTTGTTATATTATTATCATATCTGTTATCACTCTGCAAGTTCCCTGTTAGTATTGAATCACTATGGGTTGAAATGATACATACCCGAACGGACTTTAGAATAGGAGAAAATCGTTATGGGTTGAAATGATAAACCCAAGCGATTTTCAAATTAAATTGAATTTGGGATTTCGGGTTGAAAGATATATATACCCGAATATATTTTAAATTGCGGATTGAAATGATAAATATCCGTATCACTTGACCATAGGATAGAAAATCATATACAGACATCGTTGGTCTATGTATAAATGTTTTGAAAAACATTTCTACGGTTTTGAAAGAAATATATGGTTTTAAATAAATAATGATTTTAAATATTTATTAAAGTTGATTTAATAAAGTTGATTCGAATCAATATGAAATATGTTCGAGTATTTATGAAAATTTATATTTTCAAATATAAAGTTTAAAATGTTCAGGTTGAAAGATAAATTTGAAATTGATTTGGGATTCTTAATTATTTAATAATTATACTTAAATAAGTTGATTTGAAATTTATTAAATTTGAAATTCTAAAGATATGTTTTTAACTTGAATTTGATTAAAAGTGACTTTAATGAATATTTCAAATTTATATAAATTTAAATGGGATATTTTGTTTATTTAAAATTTGTGAATTGAAGTTGTATAAGATGTAATTGAAATGTTGAATATTTAAAGCTTTGAAATATATTGAAATTGAAATGGCTTATTTTATGGTTTAAATATGTATTTGAAATCGATAGCTTGAATTGGTTATTTAGAAACTGAATCGAATTGAAAATTGATGATTTGAGATTTGATTAAATTAAAATTTTGGAATTCGAGTTAATTTGGATCGATTTGTGAAATTTGAGGAAACTATTTTATTTATAAAGTAATTTTAAAATTATATTTAAATTATTGATATTTTACTTTATAAATTATTTTAATATAAACTATTTTAATATAAATCATTTTTAATATAAATTATTTTATTATATATACTAATTTTAATATCTAAACTATTTAAAAGAAAAGTACTATGATTTTGGAAATGGATTTATTTGAAGTGAAAGCGATATCATATTGGTATGGTTTTGAAATGGCAATGATCTGTCGGTTTTGAAATATAACTATTTTGAAATTCTATTAAATGACCATCGGTGTAATAAATACGTAGTTATTAAAGAGACCGGGATCGGATATGGACATACTCTCTGTCGATACCGAAAACCACTTTAATAACTATTATACGCGGAGTGTTGATCCAGAATGAAGTGGATGGTTTGGTGAACGCGTTGATTGAAGAAAGAGAACGATTTTGGATGACCCCTGACATGACTAAAACAGGAGCCGCGCCGGGCCATTGAGGTTCGCCACCTCTAGCGGACACACTTCTTCGTTACCATATCTATTACTTTTGTGATTCGATTTGGGTGCACCCCTCGATTATGGGAGTGTTGTTTCGCGGTGTTGGGGTAGTAGCTGCTATGCCCAACATCAGTCCGGATCACGCAACTACTAGTATCCTAGTTGGTATTGCCTCATGTACCTTGTCATACTGATTATCCTATTCGCGACCGCTACGATTTTGGTTTGTACCTTTAGTATATGGATTTCCCTCTGGTGACTTCCGGTTTTGGGGAAACTACGGTCTTGTATATGCTCTTGGGAATAAAAATGTGTTAAGGGTGGAATGGGCCATGACTTAACGCTATTTTGATATCGTACTTTACTGATTAGACATTATCTACTTAGCGTACACTACTACATAGTAGATAGTTTAACGGATCCTTAGAGGATGGTTATTCCAAACATCCTTTGAGTTACTCGTATTTCAATCGTTATTTCACTCAAGTTAGATTTATTGATATAAGAATGTTAATCCTGACTCGAGTGTTTTGTGTTTTCTTTACGCTCGGGTCAGACTGAGTGATACAGTATTTGAGACTCACCTTTGGAGTTGGAGCTTCGCTTGGAGATCCAGCTATCGATTCTGCTATCAGTTATTCAGTTGATTCTAGTGATGTATTCAAATCTTGTATTTGACTATTGTATTGAGATATCTATGTATTCGAGACTTCTGTTGTATCTTGTTTAACTCTGTTATATATATAGTAGCTTCATGAACTACTATTCTTTCGTTTCCGCTGCATTGTGTTATATTACTCTGTGTCTGTGATCTGTGATTATTTTATTTACTGTATATGCTGAGTTTTGCCAATTTAAATTAACAACGCGGTATTTTGAGCAATTCAACACCGGCATGAGTGTCTACCTATACACTTATAATGGATGCGAATGGTCCAAAATAGCGGGTCGTTACAAATGTCCTTTGTACGGATAGGTCCGAAAAATAATAATATCAATAATTTCAATATATATATCATATTTCAATAATAAAACATCCCAAACCATTGGAAAACAATAAATATCATTCCAAAACCGTAATTCGAAAAGTACCTATTTGTTGGGCAAACAACTTTATTTATGAAACCAAAAGAAGTAGCTATTGTTTCCATAAACCTGTATCTCACTTACATAATCCAAAAAGAGTTAAAATTATGTAGAAGAGTAATATTTTAGTTGTTTAAAATCAATAGCTCAAGCAACATTCAATATATAATAAACATAATCGAACAAAAGCAGTACAACCATTATATGCCACAAAAGAAACCAACATACATCCATAGCAATCAAAACTAATGGTTTATCCTGGTTCAAGAACTTTTCATCGTCTAAGAGTGATAAATAAACTACCAAGTGTAACTTATGCTCAACATCCCTTAGGTAATTTCTTAATAGATTATTCATACAACTTTGAACAAATTGAAGTATCATTTCCTAAACATCCCATAAGCCAATCAACAAAGAACCTAAATATCACTTAAGTTTATTCTATTGGTTTCATTTTCACACATTATTTACTTTTTATTTATTTTGAATTCTCATTTATTCATACAAGATTATCTTTTTTTCAATTATTTACTCATATAATTTATTTCCCATTCAATATTTAGAATCATCAAAGAATCCATTTTTAAAGTATTACATACATTTCATTGCAGTTAATTCACATTTATTATTTACTTATAACCTTGATATCCATTTTAATATTAATATTAATATTCATCAATGAATCATTTTAGTCATTTTCTTGAGTTTATAATCATTTACTTAAACATTATTTATTTTTTTTCTATTTAATTTAATCACTATCATTTCAAAATATTAACTTATGTTTAAAATATTTCTTGTACATCACAATTCTTCTTTTTTTGTAGACATAACTCCATTACTTAAGTTTTACTTATATGAAATTCTATTACATATTCATATTGACATTTCAACTTTTAAACATTTCTAGTAAGTTTTTATATATGTTTTTAGAATGTAATTGAGTGTTATACAAATTTATCTTATTCATTTTAGTTAGCAAAGATATTCAATAATTTACATCTTCTAAATTTCATTACCCTTTAATTTACAAGTGACAAATCACCAATTTCATTATAGTTTCATTAATCACTTAGCTTCCAGTTCCATATTTCTCATTTTAGAAGTTTCCAACTATTAAAATTTTACTTTATTTCTACAACTAGAAATCATTAATTAATAGAACTCAAGAATTTAAATACCGGGTTCATTTTAAATCATCTTGAAATAATATATATACTCATATCTTTTATATATATCAAATCATACTTAAGAAAATAAAATTAAAATTTGTTTATCAAGACAAATGTGTAGCAAAGCTACTACAGTGGTCTTCCCACTTTGAAACTTGAAAATGAACGTCGATGATGTCGTGATCATCACCGAAATTATTTTCCAGCGATAGAAGAGGGGAGTATAGAGCTTATTTCCTTTTAAATTCTTTTAAAACATTTCTTTCAAATCACATTGAAAATATTTATATCCGAAAATACTTCCAAACAATACTAATATTATATTCCAAAATCTTTGAAAACCAATCAAAACTCTGGAACTTAAGTTCTCAAATTTCTAATTTATATTCACTTTATTTGTAAATCCTATTTTGTAACCAATATTTATAAAATTTCACTTCCTAACAAACAAACATAACACATACAACTATATCCCTTTATAAAAATTATTTATTTATATACAAAGTATAATACTAGGTAAAATTATTTCATTTACCTATATTTCAAAAAAAATATTGTGTCGGTCTACCTTATTAATTGTTTAGAAATCCCTATAGATGCCATATCGTCCTATGTACCGACCAGAATTCATAAATACTCAACAGAACAAATTAACACAATATAAAATATTTTTATATCACTAACAAATACGCTCTTTCATATACATATTCTCAAACTCATTCTAGGTTATTACTAACCCTATCTCTAATATGTTAATCTCAAACAGGCTAAGGTATCCATAAACCTGGCTTTGATACCAACTGCGACGACCCACCTTTTTGGACGGTTTAAATCGACAATGAACCACACATGTCTAACTCAAACCATTAAAAAGGGAGGATTGTCAATGGGGTAAATAAGAAAATAAGAGAAAAGAAGGAAAATCAAAACACAGAATCTCACAGCAGAATGACAAAATATAATAATCAAATAAACAGTTCATGTAGCTGTTTTATAATATACATTTGATTACACAATTTTACAAAATTCAGAGTACAAACAACGACAAATCAATAATGATGCAGCGGAAAATTACTAATAATATAATATATCAAACTCCATCTCCGTCCTCCAAAAATAAAGTCTTCAACACTGAAATACTTAGGCTGATCCGAGCGTAATGAAAAGACAAAACACTTGAGTCAGAACTAAAAGATCTTATGTAAGTTAAATCAACAGCAAATAAAATATGAGCGTAATAGCTTCAGAGATGTTTACGGGATCACATCTCCTATTCAGTGTATAACGTGCGTCCAATAACTTAAGAGATGTTTCGGGATTTTCCATCTCCTAAGGATCCGTTAAACTATCTATATGTAGTAAAATACGCTATATATATGTAGTGTCTATCAGTAAAGTATTAAAATAGCGTTAAGGCATTACCCATATCCGCCTTAACACATTTTTATAGGCATCGTAGTCTATATAGTACTTTAAACTACACCACAAACTGGTGGGCTATCATGGAGCACTCCATAGGTACGATACAAACCAAAATCGTAGTGGGCTCGCTAAGGCATATGACAAGGCACGCGAGGCAATGCCCAGGGTAGGATTCTACCGTTTTGCACGCTCGGACTGGTGGTAACGCACAACAGCAACTACCGCCTACCTCAAAACACACTCCCATAATCAAATCGTGGGTGGCCACCAATCAATCACAAAGTAACATATATGGTATCGAAGAAGTGTGTCCGATACGAGGAGCGACCACACTTGGCTCGGGATAGCTCCTGTTTTAGTCATATCAAGCTGACTCGAGGGTCAGGGCTATGTTCTTACCTCATACCAGTAGCGTCCGCCAAACCATCCTATTTCGTTCTGGATTCTCCACCATGTGCATAGTTGTTAAAGTGTTTTCGAAATTGGTAGAGAGTATGACAATATCCGACCCCGGTCTCTTTAACAACCAAACGCTTATTTCATACCGTGGTCATTTAAAAAACATTTTTAATAATAAATCCAAAAAACAGTTTATACCTTCATATCAAAATATCTATATATTTATTCCAAGAGTATAAATATATTCATAAATACCAAGGAAGATTTCCTTTCAATCAATTTTGGAAATAATTTATAAATCTCTCTCAAACCATTTATAAGCTATTTATATGCTTTAGAACCATCTATAAAGCTATTTATAAATTCCCAAACAGTTTACAACTCTTTCCCCTTTTCATAAACTTCTACGCAAATTCCTTAAAACGCTTCCAAATCCCTCTGCACAAGTTCTTTTATAAAACCCTTTATAAAATCCTTTAAAATCTTTATAATTCCTTTATAAAACCATTATAAAATCCATTATAAAATCTTACCAACTTTTATAAATTCCTTACAAAACCTTTTACAAAAATTCTAAAATCTTTTACAAAATTCATTATCTATTAAAGTTATTATAAAAGTTTATATTTATTATATTAAATTAAATTTTTAAATAAATCTTTTAAACTATATTGAATATTTTATTAAATTAAAATTATAAAGTGTTTTTATTATATTACATTATTTAAATTATATAATTTAAAACTAAATAAAATTATAAGTAAAAACCTCAAATTTACATTTAAAACCATATTAACTTATAATTTGAAACTTTAAAACATATAAAATAAATTATTTCCTAAATATAAATTTAAAAAAAAATCATTAAATTAAATTTAAAAATCAAATTTATAAATCAAACATACTTTAAAATTTAAAAATAATTTAAAACCGACCAACGGTGTCCGTATATAATTTTCTACCCTACGGTCAAGTGGTTGGGTATGTATCATTTCAACCCAAAATAGTTAAATTTTGCGGGTATATATCATTTCAACCCATATGCCGAATCAAAAATTTCCAAATCAATAAAATCGCTTGGGTATGTACCATTTCAACCCATAACGATTTTCCCTAATCTATAGGATCGTTTGGGTATGTATCATTTCAACCCATAGTGATAACAGGGATATATAAAATAAATAAACATCTAATCATCAAAATGTCAACAAATAAACATCCATTACAATCAACATCCAAATCAGCCAATAAATCACAACAATTAACCGCTATTATCATTATCAGGTATTTAACTAAAAATTTAAATTCAATATTAATGTAAATGGCAATGTAATTAAAAAAAATTCAATTTTAATTAAAATTTCAAATTAAACTACCAAACAACAACCAATAATATTCTTATCACATCATAAATTTAATTTACCTAACATAAGAAGGTTTAGTATTGTGTGAGTAGGTTAAATCACTCACCTCTGAGAAGCTTCCATTCCTTGTCAAAAACGTGAATTTGGCTGCTGCTCCTCTACTTGTAGTGCCCATCACTCAAGTTGTATGTGGTAATGCCACTGTGAATGCTAGTTCTCTAGCTGCTCCTCTAGTTAACAATTGGTCATCACTATTCAGATCTCTACCTAAGAATGCCGGTGCTTTCTCTCCTCGCTCTTTCGACATTGTTGTTCTTAGTGACGTGAATGTCCCCCCACCTGAAGTGCTCCAAGTGGGAGTGGATTTTTGGTCCGATCACTTGGTTGGCTTTTTCTTAGATACGACTCCTCCTTATAGAGATGTTCGTGATCATTACAAACGCGCTTGGAAATTGACTGGTGGTCTCCATGTGAACTACATTGACACTGTGTTCTACTTCAAATTCACAAGTAAGAATGATAGGCTATGTGTTTTGGAGGCAGATCCGATAATCATAGAAGGTAAGCCATTTATCATCACCACTTGGAGTTCGACAGTTGGCAAGGCTAGGGAGCAGGTTCTCTCTATTCCGGTTTGGGCCACCTTTACGCATATCTGTCCTACAGCCTCTTCTTGGTCTTAATTGGTTGGCTAGTCATATTGGCAACCTCCGTTGCTTTGATTCTACTATGGTGGATCGAAAGAGCCTAAGGTATGCTAGAGCTTTAATTGAAATTAGTCCAATTAAGCCTTTGCCTCCAAAATTGATAGTGCGTCTAGCTAAGGGGCATGATCACGTGATCGATGTCTAGTATAGTTGGAAACGGGATAGATGTTCAGCTTGTCAGTCCTTTGGCCATTCTAATGACTCTTGTTCTTCTAGTCCTATTGATGCTACCCAGTCAATGAATGTCAAAGTCCCTCTTCCACGGCCAATCTTCAAGTCGGTGCCTAAGCCCAGTGTTACGGCTGGCACTTCAGTTCCTGCTACCTCTACTGATGTGGTTGAGTCCCCTATCATTGTTACGGCTGATGCTAGTATGCCCTTAGATCTTATACCTGTTGTCGATGATCCTGAAGTTTCTGATTCTGCTATAGTCCCTGTTGCGATTATTGAGGATCCCGTATTTGCCTCTGATGTGACAAAGGACGTGAGTCATGATATTTCCTCTCTTGATAAAGTTGATGCACCTATTTATTGGTCCTCACAGGAAAAGGCTTGGATACATGAAAGCTACGACATGAGATATAGCCCTTGGAGGATTATTTCCTCAGATTTGTTTCAGATGATGTCTTGGATCTCAGATGTCTATACTATAGTATTTCAGGCGACTCATTATCTCTTGCTGATGAGGGTCAATTAGCAAAAAGGAACGAAGTTTTGTTAACTGATCCTACATGGAATAGGTCCTTTATTTACTCTCCCGAGTCTATGGACTATGATACATCTCTTTCTTTGCGGTTTAGAGCTTTTGCTCATGTCATTGGGGTTTGCCCCAACACGATTGCGATTGGGTCCTCGGATGCAGTCATGATCCATCGTCTTCTGAGGATGACTAGATGTTCAGTCTTTTTTAGTTGTCTAGGCACTTTTCTGCCTAGCTCATGTGTTGTATTTTGCGTTTTTCTAGTAGTTTGGTACTTTGCCTAACTCCTATCCTTCAGTTGTATCTTATTACTTTGGTAACAAAAATTGGACGGTCCACAACAAAACCGGTTGGCTTTGCCAAAAAAATCCAATTAAAGCCCAAAATTTGAAGTCTCCAAATTCAACCAAACCAGTTTGATGTTGTTTGGAATTTTGATATGAACCCAATGCAAGAAACCGCATCCAAATCCAAGCTTGTATGAAAAAGTTATTAGCGTTAGAAGTTTTGAAATTAAAATTAAAATTAAAATGAGGGCAATTAAGTAATTTTGTACCTCTCCAAACCCTAACCACGTTCACGATCCTCGTACACGACCTCCAGTAGCCATCGTTCCACTACCCACCATGCCGCCTACGAGCACTCGACCATAGATCTGACCACGCCATCCTCTTACCCACCTCCGGTCGCCCTATGTAGCCAAGCGCGAGCACCCCAATCGCCGCCCAAGCCAGGCCGCCGCCGCTGCCTATAAGTCCAAACTCCGGCGAACTCGTGCACATCTGGGATGCACTAAGACCATCGATCAACTCCTCTCAACTCCCTCTACGCTGCTGTGCCCTCTGATCATCATAAGGATGGAGATCACCGTTGAACGCCTAACCCTAATATGGACGGTTGAGAATATTTCATCAAATTCTAGCCAAACCGAAACTCGACTGCAAAAACAAACTGCAGATGTAGATTACGCTCGTCGAGAGATCCACGATGATATATAATTCGATAGGTTTTGAGGAGTTTGAATTTTTGATTTGATTTTTGAAATTGGGAATTAGGGTTTTCTTCCATTGGGAAGGAAGAGGAGATAGAAATTTGTACGTACAGAAATTAGAAATAAAAGCTAATAGGGTTTCAGAAAATATCTATTTATACAAACAGAGATGGATAAGAACGAATGGACAGATCGAATTGGGTCGAAACGATAACAACGACCCTAAAAGCCCGTTTCGTTCCCGAAACGAAAATAGGTCATCCAATATATCGAAATATATGTTTTTGATATTTTTAAACCCAATGGAACTAGTTTAAAACCCTAATTCCATTGTAGATAGAAGTTAGCTTTTAAAATCAAATTATATTCAATTAAATTCTTTTAATTGATTTCTAAGCGTTTCGAGCCCGCACGATCAAACGATAAATCCAATCACTACGAAACTTGAAATCCAATAATAATTCACTGTTATAGATTTGATAAAACTAGTTTCATTAAAATCCGAGACAGTGCCCAAAAGGCTAATTTACACGTTAATTAAATAAATTATTATTAAATTGATTTAATTACGTTTAAATTCAAATTTAAAAGTTAGTAATTCTATCATTCTTGATTACATAGAAATTCATAATATTTTAAAATAAATTTTCCATGTTAAATCCAATATTTAAATATTGCACTAATTTCAGCATTCAATTACAACTACAATAAATTCCTTCATTATAATTTATATTCCAATAAATTCTTTTATTTTGATTTACACTCTTATTATTCAATCATCCAATACCTTATGAATTCATTTAACATAAGTTTCCATCTTGCTACATTCATCACTCAACAGCTAACTTCTTTTACCGTATTAATTACAATATTTCAATTATATTAATTTTGTTAATTTCCAAACTAATTTCAAACGGATTAATAATAAAATAATAATTAAAACAATTATTACACATTAGTAATTCAAACACATTTCTAAGTCTATTGTTTACAAACATAAGCTAATAAATTTTTGTACTAATTAATTTATTTCATATTCTATAATAAACCTATTTCAATTAATAACAGATAATTTCAACATTAAATCCAACATTTAATTTATTCCTTATTTACAATTATAACCAAACTAACTTTACAATTATTTCAGTTGATTGAAATTACATTAAAATAGTTGTCAATAACATTCAAACAACATTATTAAATCATATTCTAATTATTTTTCTCATTAATAAATCATAAATTTTAATTTCTCACAATATTAAATTTCAAAATCTTATTTAATTTAATAGATTTAATTATCAAAAATACGGGTCATTACAATTTATTTGACGATTCATGCTCACAACCCGATGGACGGAATGCCTAACGAGGAATGGATGTGATTCAACCATCCAATGACCAACTTAATCCCATCAAATGATGGGACAAATATGAATCAAAAGCGATCATGACACGAACGATCGCTCGCTAAGTTAAACCCCGGACTTGGGGGCAAATCAATCTATTAAGGAAAGTACAATATGACAATTTTCCGAAATAACTCTAAGTCCCCAGAGTGTGGACTGGGGTACAAACATAAGCCGGGTGTGATTTGACCACCCGCTAACTAACTCTTATCCCCAGAGTGTGGATATGAGTACAAACAAATAAACGAGTGTGGTTCGACCACTCACTATTCAGTGAACTCAGGCCTGAAATCGACATGAGGAGTATAAACTTACTAAGGATGGAGTTCGACCATCTACCGTCTAACTCCACTAACCCGAAACTGGGGGGTAGGAGTATAATTCCTCAAACTGCTGAATCCGACAGCGCAACATTACGGCTCAAGCCCTATGTTTGGTATGACTCAGGGCTATGATCACATGGAGGCCTTAGGATAGAATTAACGGATTATCATCTAGAGCAACGAGCAGTGAATTACAAGTACATTGAATGGAAAGTAATAGCTCGACTACTTAAATAAAAAATTCAAATAAGAGTTCGACAGAAAACAAAGAATTTTTATTTACATAATAAACTTCAAAAATTATGATACAAGTGTATTCAAAAACGGGGGTTGCACCCGCATAATCACGACCAACAAAAGAGAAAAATAGTTATGCAAACTATATATAGACTAAACCGGAGTGGTAATTATTTTTTCTGCCCTTTCTCCTATCTGGATCTCTTAGGAGTGCCACCATCTGAACTTCCTCCTGTCCTTTTCCATGATCCTTTGCTGCCCTTGGTAGGAGAGCTTTCAAAGGTTGGAGGGAGTTCTTGGGGAACCGACCCACCAGGTGGGATGACTTGTAATGGTACAAGATCTGGATTATCAATGTCCCTATATATGGGTTCAGCCTTAGCTTTTTCTTCAACAATTCCTCCCTCTCGATGCGCTCTTTGAAGCTGAGCTCATTGGTACGTTCAGTGGCGCCGGTAACTACAATGTCATTTGACTCATCTAGCAATGGCGGGTCTTCGACTTTATCATCATCAAGTGTTCCGATAACTTGAGCATTGGGTCCTGGAGCATCGTTGGCCATTGGAATCTCAGTAGATGTTGATTGTTGCTCCACAGTGGCACTACTTTTTGGATTTTGGCTGGGACCCGGAACTGTAGGTTCGTGGGAATAAGAAGGTAATCACATGACTATTGGGCATGAAGAATGAAATCTCTCGTGGAGAATAAAGTGGAATACCTGCGCCCGGTTGACTCTCAGCTATCGTCGAAGTGTTCCCTTCCAGAATAGGAATCATCACCTTAGATTGATAATCGAGTATGTCCGGATCATAGCTTAGATCTTGTCTCGAACTTAGAGAAACTACGCTCCGGCTGCTTGAAGAGAAGAGGGGCCTTTGGGATCAAACTTCGAAGATTCGGTAGTGTTTTTCCCTTTGCCGAAGGCTGCTAGAATGTCAAAATATCGAAGTCTCGCAGCAGCAAGGTCTAGAGGTTCATCCCCGTGAAGAATCTCCCGTATTAGTCTCTTCATCTAAATCAGCATCGTTAAGGGTTCTCTTTTTCATTTCAACAATATATTCCCAAGCCTTGGCAAGCGACTCAAGATAACCCTGACCAAGAAAGCTCAAATCGCGATGGAAAAGGACTTCAACATTGTATTCAATGATAAGGGGATCGAATATGTCCTTAATTTAATTTCAACCTGCTTCTTTGGCATCCTCTACCTAGGCCTCGATATCTTCTCTCGTCTCATTGCGGCCTACTTCTCTCGCCTCTTCTTTGAGAACTTCAATTTGAGCAAGTTGCTCATCAAGCTTAATCTTCAAATTTCAGGCTTCAACGGCCTCTTCGCAATATCTTTGTGATTCCTCTTAGGCTTCAATTTTCTCTTCCCTCCCTTTCTTAAGAAGTTCTTCAAGCTCCTCAATGCAGCGGGCCAAAATATTTTCCTCTTTTTGCAAGGTATCTTTTTCCAAGGCAAGCGCATCGCTACGGTCGAGGGCAGCAACAAGTTCCTTTTTGTAGGCAGCTTCTAAACGGCTCACTGCCTCAGATGTTTCCTTAGCACTTTTTTCTTCCTCACTCAGCTTCACCGTCAAATCGAAGATCTCAATGTCTTGATGTTTAATTATATCTTTATCATGGATCGCCTCTAGCTCGAGACGATCAATTTCATGCTGTCTCTCGATAGACACCTCAGAGATCTTCTCTGCTAAGTGCTAGAATGATTCATGTTGCAAAAAATGTCATTGATGCATGCAAGAGAACTTGCCTTAGCATTCCCAGGGATTGTCTGAATGGAGGGGAGGAAAAACAAATCTTTAGAAAACTAACCTTAAGTTCAACCAATTTTTCTGCTGTGGAAACTTCAAGAGTCGAAGTGAGCAAAGATGGATCATATGCGACAATTGGATGTTTGCTCGACCTGCGGTCATGTGGCTACTTGGAGCTGGATGAACTGGAATATTGCTCAGGTGGTATGACAACTTAAGGACCATAGAAAGAGGTCTGATCGCCACTGTTCACAGGAAGATTAGGTTAAACTTCCTTATGAGACGACCAAGACTGGGACTTATGTTTGGAAGATAAAGATTCCCTTGAATAATGACTTCTTTCTCGGCCATTACACCTCTCTCTACGCCTACCTGATTCTGAATCATGGTTGGATCCGTATTGCATCGAGGAGCAACCCAAGGGATCAGAAGCTCTGGATTGAGACATCGCACCTGCAAAAACCAAACAAAAGTGTATAAGTGACCATTATACAAAAGATAGATGGAGATCGTGTGGTGAAATGTACGTGATTGTGAGTGTCCTAGTGTCCCCCCGACGGACCAGTTGCTGCAGCCTTGCTCATAGGAGTTTTCTCTCCTTTGTCGGTGGGAAGAATGCCATCACCACTTCTGGTGGGAGAATCGAACCCCTCAATAATGATGTTGGGGAAGTCATAAATCATGATGTCATTAGGGATTTGGAGATTTAAAACCCTTTCATCAAGCTTTCTAAATGTTGGGATGATGACTCTTCATCGATGGAAGTGATAATAAACTCAGGATCCTTAGCAGGTTTTCTCCTACGGAGCTTATATGCAAGCTTCTTTCTTCTCCTAGCTGGCGTGTGAGGTTGCATGCCTTGTGACGTTTCGACCACTAGCGCATTGCCTGGACCTGCATCAACATCACCAGGCCCGTTGGTCTTGGCACCCCTAAGTTCGCCCTCTTTAGCGTTATCTTGAGTCCCCTCGACTAGGAGCACGATAGGGTTATTGATAGAAAAGTTGTTTTGATCAAATAAACTTAAATGCAATATTCGCAGCACTTTTAATAACTTTTGAAATATGGCTTTAAACTTAAGTATTCTTTTCCAAATCTTTTTTTATATATTTTCAAATAAATAATTAAGTATTTTAAAGATGATTTTAAGGATTTATGATTTATTTTAAAAGAGTTTAAATAAATGATTTAAAGAAAAGATGTTATAATCAAGTGATTAAATCTTGGCTCTAAAGGCCAATGAGTAGACTGGATTTTTCTATTCGTGAGATCCGAATGTTAGGTAATTAAACTAAGGAGATGTTCAGGAGCAACTAGTGCGCTGGCTCACCTGGCCTTTTTCTTGGGCGAGGAATAGATAAGGTCGAAATGTCGAAAATGAGACAAGTATAAAAGATTCAAATTTACAAATTTAATTTAATACTACTTAGATTGTATAGTAATAATCTTCTTATACTTGGTATTAAATTCCGAGGAGGGAACCCGTACCATCCGTGTGAACCTAAAAGGTGATTTCACCGCTGTTATCCTGCCTTTTAGTCAAGGCCGGGATATCAACAAATTAGCTGGAAAGGATGGATGTCAGGATCAGAGATCGATTGAAAACAAGGCTATGATCGATGTCGTCAAAATTTGACTGGGCTCCAATCAAGACGGGATTGATTGGGAATGATGACCAAGGCTGGGAGAGGCTACCTTTCAAATTTTAGGTCAATCGGAGTTCGTATGCTCAAGATATGATCGATGCAATTCAAGCAACCAACTGTTCGTATCCATCAATCCTCTACTGTTCGTATCCATCAATCCTATACTGTTCTTATCCATCATTCCTCTACTGTTCGTATCCATCAATCCTCTACTGTTCGTATCCATCATTCTTCTATTGTTTGTATCCATCAAGTGCAACAACGATCGAGTACGAACAGTGCAATAATGATCGATACGAACAGTGCAACATCGACCGAGTACGAACACAGTGCAACATCGATCGAGTACGAACAGTGCAACATCGATCGAGTACGAACAGTGCAATAGCGATCAATACGAACAGTGCAACAACGATCGAGTACGAACAGTGCAACAACGATCGATATGAAGGAGACAGCCTTCGAAAAACACAAACTTGCATCGATCATATCTCACAATCTACAAGTCCAAATGCTACGAAATTTTCACTGGAGCTTACGTACAACCTAAAGAATGTTCAAGCTCGATTTCGACTCGATTGGGCAAAATCTTGATCGATACGAAATTCTTACGTATCGATCACGGATCGAGTGCAAACCACATGGGATCGATCGCGTGGGTCCGCCCACGTGCCAGAAGAGGTCTCCCGAGATCTAAGCGAGATATTTGCAGCCGATGCCTATAAATAGCCTCCCGATGGCTTCAGAAAAGGGGGACTTTTGGCTCTTCTACATCCAGACTCTGCCGGATTCATCATTGTACTTGGATTTTGCTGTTGTAATCAGTTGTAACTCGTTGTTATCAGCAAGCAAACTTCAATAAAACTATCAACTTCAAAGTGGACGTAGGCCGGATTGCCGAACCACTATAAACCTTGTGTTCTTTACTGCTTTCATCTAAATTTTCTGAGTGTTCTTCATTTTTAATTCTCTACATACTTGTTATCTGTGATTGGGAACTGGTGCTTTCATTGGCAATTGGGTGTTTGTGACCAATTTTGGCACAAACAACCGCTATTCGACGGATAGTAAAGGTTGAATACGGAAATTGATGTTGGGTAGAATTAGTATAATTTCTATCAACCCATTTTACTCAAAAGGTTTTGCAATATGATTTATGAGGAATGATTTTGATTTAGTGTAATTTCTGTGAATTCGTTTTACTCGAATACTAACTAATTTGGATTTACCATCTTAGATAACATGGTTTCAACCTATTAAAAAATATGTGTTGGAAATAAGAAATATTTTATCAAGATTTAAATAAATTATTCGAAATTAATTAATTCCTATACTTAAAATTAATTGTTTTGGGTTTACAGTAAACAATGTCTTAAATAACATTATTTTTGACCCGTTTTAAAAGTTATGATTTGGAAATCTTTGTTAAGATTTAAATAAATGATTTGGAAATATTTTCTTGAGTAAAGAATGAAATGATTCTGAATTATTCCAAGAATTTAAAAGGATTTATGTAATCAAATGATTTGATAAGAGAGGTTTGATGATTCCATATATACCGAAAGGAAATGTTTTTAAAGGTATATATATCTCTAGAAGATATTTTTGAAAAAGAGAAAAATAATTAATCAAATGATAAGCACCTATTTACTTAACATCTTTTTATCGCTCATTGGTTCGAAGGAACCAGGGTCGGATTTGGGTAATTCTTATCCAAAAACAACTTTGAACTAATGAAGTTGAACTTGGGTCGGATTTGGGTAATTCTTACGAGTTCGAAAGTGAAGACATGTTAAAGATAATGAAGTTGAAGGCATGGATCTTCATAATGGAAGGACTGCTTGTAGATAATTTTGGAGTAGCTCCTATGATAAATAAGTAGAAGCGGTCCTTTCGTTATGGGATCTTCATATGTAAGGACTACTCGCTACTAATCCTAGGGGTAATACCCGACATGATGTGGTAGGAGTGTCCTGTTCTTGGACAACCTGTATGGATGAATATATGACATTGCATTTCTGAGATCATAGTGCATTGATTTCTACAAATGTACATCTGTTTGATGGTGTAGGTGTAGGATCGATTTCACCCTAGAGGGGGGGGGTGAATAGGGTGATACTAATAATTATAAAAATTAATGCGGAAATATATAAAATAATTGCAGCATAGATAATAGCAGAATAATAAAAGCAGAAATAGAACAACATAGATTTACCCAGCTTCGGCAAAACCCTGCCTACGTGCTGCCCCCAAGGTTTCTACTAGAAATCAAGTAGTCAGATGCTTACACACGTAAACTCATGGCACCCGCTATCGACTAACCTAATTCTACGCTCAAAACCCTACCACAACTCAGCCACTGAGTTGCGAATTCTCGAACTACACCACCGTAGTTCGTCCCCTAGTCACACGACTAGAATTTAATAAAAGTTTAAAAGTAAATTACAAAATAAAAGTAAAAACAAAACCCTATATAAAATTAAAGCCCAATTAAAATATAAAGGCTGGCCACTTTAATTTATATCACAAGAAAATATGTCCCCTTTTATTTTCTTCAGCCCGTCCTTTACTTCGTGAAATTATCTACCTCTTTTCCCTTTGCTCGAGAACGTTCGTTCCTCTTCCAAAAAATTAGGGCTTTCCTTTGAATTGGAGAAGCCGCCTGTATTTTATTAATTGCAGTGATTATTTTCTTTGTTTGGCTCAGACAATCGTTCCTTTAGCTGTGATATGATTTCGGTCGCTCCAATTTCTATCGAGTTCGAATAACACGAAATTGGTATGTGATTTATGCTTTTTTCTTTACTAGTTAATTTTTTGGAACTCGATTCGATTCGAGTTATTGATTTGAAACTTTTTCTCTGTGATATTGCTTAAAATCGAATGAGTAGTAGCCGATGATGAGATTGGGTTAAATAGGATTCGAAATCCTATAATCTCGTTCGTATATATTTTATTTGATTTCTTCAAATGTTTGCTCGACCATTGATTTTCGATTTAATGCTGGTGATTACTTTGACTTGTTCATTATTGAGTTGCTTGAATATAATTTAGTCGGTTCCATTTATTTCACCTATAACTTCGGTCATTTGGAAATTGTGATAATCTTGGACTTGTTTGATTCTCTTGACTTTGTTCCAATTTTTGCTGGGTTTTCCTTGTTCATTGTTTCTTTATAACTTCTGATTTTGTCCAAAAGCTTGACTCTCGGCTTTACAGTTTTTACTGTATATTTGTATGTCACTCCATGTATATACATACACATATGTATGTATATATGTGTGAAGGCTCTGGTATCAGTTCTGGTCGTTCATGTATATACATGGTGTAATTGAAACTGAGCTTGTACTTATGTAGAGCTGCTGTCCTGTTCTGACTATTGCTATGTTGGTTGAAGTCTGATTCAATATGTTTTGCTGTTTTATTGCTTGTAGTTGCATATAAACATGTCTGTGTGTTCGAGTAGTTCATGTTGTACTGGCTTGTTTCACTTGAGTCTCTATTGTTTATTTTTCCTTCACTTGAACTTCATCTTGATTTTGGAATTTTTATGCACTTTGGTTGATGGTATCCATGCATATACATATATGTATGTATATATGTGTGTGAGATTGGCATTAATTCTGGTTTCAAGTGTATGTAGTTTTCTGTTTCATTTTGGATCTTTGACTGATTGTAGTTGTTCGTTTGTTGCTTGATCACAGTCACTTACTTGTATATATGTATACATGTGTATTCATGTATGTATATTGATATTCAAGTGCGTCTTTGTGTTTGTACTGAGTTGTTGCTTCGAGCTAGTTTGCATTTGCTTCCATGTTGCCAGATTTGCACTTTGCATTTCATTGTTCGCTGTATTTACTGGATTTGATTTTGTTATTACAGTCTGGAGTTTTCATTTTATTGATTTGGGTAGATAAAACTTGGATTCCTTTTGAAGTTTGGTTCATGATGTCTTCATGTGTACTCGAGTCTGGTTGGACTATCTAGCCTCTGTTTTCATGTGATGCTTTGAGTCAGTTCAAGGTTTCATTTAACTTCTACAGATACTATCTTTGATCATATCATGCTCATGTACTGCCATTTACTTGTTGCTCCATTGCTTTGCATATGACCATTTGTATCTGGTCTATTGTTGTGGACTTGAACTGTAGCTCTGGTTGTCTTGGTGCCATGCCACTAGCCCAAACACTTGAACTTTTTTTGAGTTAAATTGATATTGACTGGTTCTAGTGATTGTCTGCATTTGTTATATTGTGTGTTGTCCACCATATATGTATACATGTGTAAATATGCATGTATATGTGTATGCTGTGTTACTTTTGAGTTGAGGTCTAGTGCATTGATGATGATGATGTCTGGTTACATATGTGTATATATATATGTTACTTGTTGTGACCAGACGTTGTGTATTGCACCTGAGTTGAATCTAGCCTCAGCTCAGGTTTGACCTTGTGCTCACATGTCCCTGTAATTTTATCAAGTGTATATCGGTGTGCACGGCCTTGTGGCATGTACAGTGATACACTATGCATGTCACAAGTTGTTCGTGTAGATGAATTCAAAATAAATGATGACGAACAACCCAAATAACCGAGGCAAATAATATTTTTCAAACACATTTTATTTTACACTGCAAAAAATATTTCTTTTTCAATTTTACTACGTCAGTGTTTATTTTGCAGATAACTCAAATGCTGGATTCGGGCTGGAGCAAAGTCGAAAATAAAATACAAGTGAATGAGTGATATGTAGCGAGGTGCAAATGTAAATGGAAATTGTTTTGTGATTTGAAATTGTATTGTAATTGAAATTTTGTATATATAGTGAGAGCTCAAATTTTGTACTATTCAAAATTGTAAAATATTTGTTTGAATAAAATATCTATTTGAAATTAAATTATGTGTTATTTATTTTATTCAACAAATATTTATTTAATTATGTGAAAAATAAAATAGTACAATTAAAAAATACATTTAAATGAATATATATGTTTATTATCATCAAACAAAAATCATATACTAGCATATTCAATAGTAGGAGGTAACCCCTCTTATACTTAACACCCTTCTCTGAGACGTATAAGCTCAGAGGTTGAATTTTTGTGGAAGTGAATAGTGTGTTGTTAGAAATAGCAATGTGACATTTTAAGTTAAAATGTTCTAAGAAAGGTAAACGTTACCTTGAGCCTCACACTCGAGTTGCGAAAAAGGGGTTGCTTTAGGGCTAAGTGGTTCGCTACCATTAGGGTATGATATCACCTTTCTTGATTTATTTTGTGCCCGCTATGACGTTGTGTAAAAATATGTGGTGTGTGGTATGTGAGATCTCGGATAGGTCAGGAACGGCAGGAGTGATATCATATTCGGTGCTATCCACCACCATATAGGTCTGCGGGTAGGTCGGTCATAATTCGTAGAGGTTTTGAAAATGTTGATCCTCGGTACATCCTTCTAGAGATGCACACTATGCGAGGTAGTCCCTTACCTCTCTATTCACTTGGAAATCCAAATCTCCAAGAAGTGCCTTGGATCTTAGTTGTAAACCTATTATGCTGGAATTTAATAATGTAACAATTTCGGCTAAGATCATATATATTTATTTGAAAGGTTTTCAAAAGAATGTCACTAAAAATGATATTACTGGTTTTACGTAGAAATGATTTGGTTATCATAAGGTAAAAACCCGTTCCGTGTTTATGTGCGGTGTGGTCATATGTGATACACTTTGTTTTCCAAATACTGGTATTTTGAGTTTCTCACACCAATCCTATGACTAATCTGAAGTTTATTTCCTTTTCCTTAAACTCTAGATGCACTATTTTTCCGGGTAGTCTCGTAGTCAGGTTTAGTTTGGAACAATTTAAAAGAGCTTGGGGTATTGAGGTAGAACATTCTTCTAAAGATCGTTATCCATTTCCACCACACTCATGTACTATTGTATTCCACATTTATTAGGACAGATATTTATAACTGTTCATGTTAATGTTAAGTTAAATTCTGATAACTGTATTTAAAATTTTCCGTGTAAAGATTATATGTTGAAATAATATATATTATTCCATTCGTGTGAGATTTTGTTTTCTTCACTATTTCTATCTTTATTTTATTTTCCTCTTAACTATCCACCTTTTCGTTCAAATTGAGTTGGACATGTGTGGTTTATTATCAACTTAAAATGTACGGAATTGTGGGTCGTTACAATTGGTAATAGAGCTTAGGTTGAGCAAACATCTGAGCCTGGTTGGGGTGTGTCTCATCAGAGATAGGGTTAGTAATATCCTGGAATGAGTAACTCATTAGAGATTAGGTTAGTAACACCCTAGAATGAGTTGAGTATGAGCACGTATTTATTAATGCTAAAAAATGATTTTGTTTTGAAAAATTTGGGTAAATGAAATAATTTTACCTAAGATGATATTTTATATATAAAGAAATAACTTTTTAGTTATTTATGGTGTGATAGTTTGCAATTAAGGGAATGATAATATTCAATTGTTATCATTGATTGATCGATTGTTTGATTTAAAAGAAACACAAACACCTAGTGAATTAAGTTTTAAGATTTGACTATATAGTGTTTGGTAATGATATTGGTTTAAATATAAGAAATTTATTTAAGATGAATAAATATATGAGCCTAAAAAGTGTAAAAATAAGATGATCCTAAGAAATGAACGTCTGAATCGAGTTCTATAAATAAAGGAATTAAAAAGAAGAATCTTATGATGACTAGTTCGAGTGGCTCGGAAGTAACTAAAAATGGGCAGGAGATATGTTTGGATGGTAAACACTTCTCTTAAGTGTTACCCTTCTGGTTAAGGGGATATATGATACTATTGGTCGTACCCAGTTCCTTGGTATCGATTCAGATTTACTTGATCTATAAATTTTTTTAGTTAAAGGATAATGCGAAAAACCAATTGATAAATTAATTAGTAATTATAAACATCTTTATAAAAGTATCAAACCAAAGATAATTTGGATCACTAATTGATAAAATAAAATGGAATTTTTGGCGATTTTGGACAGTCAGAAATTTCCGAATCACACCTATCTCAAAACTAAGAAATTTTGGAAATATAAAAGATAAACAATTGTGAAATGTTTTGAGTAAATAATATTATATAAGTATAATTTATAGATGTGATTTATAAATAAAAAGGGTTTAACAGCCGAGAACTTTAGGAATTAAATCATGATGATTTTGAAAATTGTTCGTCAAAATTGAGAAAATAATAATAGTATTATTTGGAAGTATTTTTGAATAAAATATAAGAGATAAGTTTTATAACTTATGAATTTGAGATGATAGTAAATTACAATAAGTTTTAAATTTGTCAAACACCCTTATGTAAGTAAAACCAATCTAAAATTTAGGATTTATATATATCTTATAGGTTGTAATGGAGTATTATACAAATATGGACTTAAGTCATGATCTATTTATACACTTCAGTAATTTTGGAAGGGGTAATTCAATAACGGATTTAGTATGAAGTGAATGGTTATGAAACTTAAAAGTGTTGATTAAACCAAATTTGTGTTTTATAAGTGTTTATAAACTTAAGAAATAGTATTATGAAATGGTTCATAAATTGATAGTGGTATAAAATTGATCGTGATAGTTAAGAAAACCAATCGGAATGAATACATAAGTTATACATAGATCGTTTTATTCGCACAACTATTTGACCTAAGATTCGAGTATAGAACTTTGAGGTATTTACACCGGTCCGAAAAGGATTTATCACTCGACTCTTGAAGATGAATATTGATGAGGCTTTGTGGTTGGATACTTGAGTTTTCTATCATAGTTGAGAGCCATGCAAGGAAAATAGAAGTTTCTGAGCCTGATCAGAGTTCACAGTAGAGGATCTGGGGATCAATACTAGTTCGGAAGTAAAGTTGTGTATTCAAATAGGAGATTGAATCAAATATTGCATATGGATGATCTATATAAAAGTGTAAGTTTAAAATTAAATATTTTGGGCAAACACCTTTGGGTTTTACGTTGTAATTTTGGGGACGAAATTTTTTTAAGGGGGGAAGTATGTAACGATCAGCAAATTTATCACTTTGGTAAATGATAATTAATTTTAAAATATTCAAATATAAGGTTTTTAACATAGATTATATTGTCTTAAATAATAAATAATGATGGTAATCTTATTTTGAATAAATATTTACGAAAATATATACTGCGGAAAAATATCGATAAAATGACCAAAAATAGTTTTACCGATAAATAGCTCTATAATTATCAGAAGTCGCACATGGAGCTAGATACATACACTTATTTGTCCCTTTAAACAATTATGAAATAAAATTATTTATTTTAATTTTGGAAATAAAATGTATTTATGACATCATCAATAATGGCATTATATTTAATAATTTATTTATGAATTTAAATTGAGATTTAATGAATTAATAATTATTATAATTATTCAAATAATTGTTTTTAAATGATAATAAATTCATTTTAATTAATTATTAAGCGATAATAAAACATTTATAATAGTTTTATAAAGATATATACTTGATTTGAAAATATAAGAAAATTCGTATCGCTATATCGATATAACATCACTTTTTGTAAACAATTGTTTAATATTAATTTATATGATTTTATAAATCAAATGTGATCATTTTAATTTATTTATAATGATGATAAATTAGTTTCCAAATTTTATTTATAAATATATGTATGTTAACTAAGAAGTAGAAATGTAACCGGACATCGGAATCAGAATTCATAACGGTTTAACGTATAGAAGTTGTAAACAAATCAATACAACATTATGATACATATACACATACATGAACACATATACAAATGTATACACATATACATTTAATTATGTTTAGGAATTAGTCTAATCAAGCAAAGAAAATATCCTAACACATATGTATATATACACGCTTCTTTGTGCAAACAAGAGATAAAAAAAAGCACCACATCACATCACAAGCCAAGCACATAGGAGGGGGTGTGGGCCGACCACATGGAGGGTGATGGGGGGTGGAATTCATAGCTATAGGTGATGTAAGCAAGCATATGTAAGGAGAAAATACTAAGATATTTTTAGCGCAAAATTTTCCTATAAATACCTACCTACGTTCACACATTCATTCACACAATTCCCTTCTTCTTCCTCCTTCTTCTTAAAGCTCTAAGAGCTCTTCTTTAATAGCTTCCATGCCTTGAAAAAAAAAATCAGCAAAGCTATGGCAAAATATTCCAAAATAAAGTAAAATAGATACACATGCATATACATTAGCAATCCACCTTCAAAACCATGTGCAAACACCTCCTCTCCACCTTCAAAACTCACGGCCACCACCTCCATCGCCATTGGCCGAGAGTTCCACCTCTTCCTTGCTTAGGCCATGGCTTCCCAAAGGTCTTGGCTCGATTCCATAAGCTTTGATTCGATCGTAGGGAAGCTATAACGAATTTTCCTAAGTTTAATATCAAATAAAGGCGAGAAACTCTAACATATATATAATATGATGATGTGATATGATTGTTATGGTTGTTTACTATGTTTGATCATCAATTTCGAATGTTGATTATATGTTTATTTTGATATTGAAACAAGTCATGTTTAATACACGTCGAATATCACAAAGCAAATCACTTTTCTTTAATAAATAAAATGGTGTATATGAGATTGTTAAACCTCTTAAAATGGTTTAAAATGATTTATAAATATTTTATAAATGCTAAAATCCAATTTGATGAAGTTTTGACAAGTTATGAAAATTGAGTCAAAATAGGCGCGTTACGTGACGGTAGTTCACAATTTCGCGCCATATAAAGTTAAATCCATTTATACGATGGAATCGGAACCGCAATTCTTTGTGATAAGAATTTTTTGAACTCTTATAATCATTGTTTTCAAGCAAAAGAAAAGACCGAGATTTTGTTTTGTAAATTTCAAATATCAGCAAAATAAGTTTTCAAAATATTCATGGTTTGGCAGTTCGGAAACCAAAGCGACAAATTCTTTATAAATGATATTTTTAATTCTTTAAAAATATAGAATAAATTCTATAAATGTTTTAAAATGGATTTGGGTTATAAAAATGGATTTCTAAATGATAGAAAAGTTGTTTTGATCAAATAAGCTTAAAAGCACTATTCGTAGTACTATTCGTACACTTTTCGCAGCACTTTTAATAACTTTTGAAATATGGCTTTAAACTCAAATATTCTTTCCCAAATCTTTTATAAATATTTTCAAATAAATAATTAAGTATTTTAAAGATGATTTTAAGGTTTTATAATTTATTTTCAAAGTTTTTAAATAAATGATTTAGAGAAAACTATTATAATCAAGTGATTAAATCTTGGCTCTAAAAGCCGATGAGTAGATTGGATTTATCTATTCATGAGATCCGAATGTGAGTTGCTTAAACTACGGCGATGTTCAGGAGCAACCAATGCTTTGTCTCACCTGGTCTTTTTCACAGGCGAGGAATAGATAAAGTCGAAATGTCAAAAACGTGACAAGTATAAAAGATTCAAATTTACAAATTTAACTTAATGGATTGTATAGAAATAATGTTCTTATACTTGGTATTGAATTCCAAGGAGGGAACCCGTACTATCTATGTGAATTTAAAAGGTGATTTCACCACCATTCGACAGATAGTAAAGGCTGAATATAGAAATTGATGCCGAGTAGAATTAGTATAATTGCTATCAACCCTTTTTACTTAAAATGGTTTTGCAATATGATTTATGAAAAAATGATTTTGATCTAGTGTAATTATATGAATCCGTTTTACTCGAATACTAACTAATCTGGATTTACCAACTTAGATAACATGGTTTCAACCTATCAAAAAGATATGTGTTGGAAACAAGGAATCTTTTGTCAAGATTTAAATAAATGATTTGGAATTAATTTAATTCCTATACTTAAAATTAATTGTTTTGGGTATACAATAAAAGATATCTTAAATAATATTGTTTTTGATCCGTTTTAAAAGTTATGATTTGGAAATCTTTGTTAAGATTTAAATAAATGATTTGGAAATATTTTCCTGAGTAAAGAATGAAATGATTTTGAATTATTCCAAGATTTTAAAAGGTTTTAAGTAATCAAAGGATTTGATAAGAGAGGTTCGATGATTCCGTATATACCGAAAATAAATGTTTCTAAAGACATATACTTTAGAAGATATTTTTGATAAAGAGAAAAGTAATTAATCAAATGATAATCACCTATTTACTTAACATCTTTTTATTGATGATTGGTTCGAAGGAACCAGGATTAGATTTGGGTAAGTCTTACCCGAAAACCACTTTGAACCAATTTACAAGTTTGAAAGTGAAGATATGTTAAAGACAATGAAGTTGAAGGTGGATATCTTTATAACGGAAGGATTGCTTGCTGATAATTTTGAAATAGCTCCCAAGATAAATAAATAGCAATGGTCCCTTCATTCTGGGATCTTCATATGCAAGGACTACTCACTACTAATCTTGGAGATAATGCCCGACAGGATGTGGTTGGAGAGTGCCTTCGGTTTGTCCTATTCCTGGACAACTTGTATGGTTGAATGTATGACATTGCATTTCTAAGATCATAGTGCATTGATCTCTACAAATGTACATCTATTTGGTGGTGTAAGAGGTAACTCCTCTTATACTTAACACCCTTCTCTGAGATGTACGAGCTCAAAGGTTGTAATTTTATGGAAATTAACAGTGTGTTGTTGGAAATGGCAATGTGACATTTTAAGAGAAAATGTTCTAAGAAAGATAAACATTACCTGGTGCCTCACACCTGGTGAATTGTGAAATAGGGGTTGCTTTAGGGCTAAGTGGTTCACTACAATTAGGGTATGATATCACCTTTCTAGATTTATTTTGCACACGCTATAACGTCGGGTAAAAAAATATGTGGTGTATGGTATGTGAAATCTTAGATAGGTCAGGAATGGCTGGGGTGATATCATATTCGGTGCTATCCGCCACCATATAGGTCTATGTTCTAAGAAAGATAAACATTACCTCGAGCCTCACACCTGGGGAATTCTGAAACATGGATTTCTTTAAGGCTAAGTGGTTCACTATCATTAGGGTATGATATTACCTTTCTAGATTTATTTTGCGCCTGCTATGATGTTGGGTAAAAAATATGTGGTGTACGGTATGTGAAATCTCAGATAGGTCGAGAACGACTGGGATGATATCATATTCGGTGCTATCCCCCACCATATGGGTTTATGGGTAGGCCAGTCTTAATTTGCCGTGGTTTCGAAGATGTCGATCTTCGGTGCATCCTTTAGGGATGCATTGTATGGGAGGTAGTCCCTTACCTCGCTATTCACTTGGAAATCCAAATCTCTAATAAGTGCCTTCGGTCTTAGTTGTAAACCTATTATGATGGATTATATATGTAATAATGTAATAATTTCAGCTAAGACTATATATGTTTATTTGAAAGGTTTCAAAAGATTGTCATTTAAAATAATATCAATGGATTTTACGTAGAAATGATTTGGTTATCATAAGGTAAAAACTCATTCTGTGTTTATATGCGGTGTGGTTTTATGAGATACCCTTTGTTTTCCAAATACTCGTATTTTGAGTTTCTCACACTAGTCCCATGACTGACTCGGAGTTTATTTCCTTTCCCTTAAACTCTAGGTGTAACGATCCCGGATTTTATATAAATTTAAATTGATAATTAAAATTAATTTTTGAATAAAAATTGTAAAATTAATTGTAAATTGAAGCGAGTTTCCCTAATTCAAATAGAATATATATTAAATCATATGAATTTAAATATTGTATATATGTGATTTGGATTTAAATTTCAAGTAAATGGTTTAATAATAATTTGAATATATATGTATATATATTGAATTTGAATTAAATTTTAACTAAATGGTTTAAAGATAAATTATAATGATAAAATTTGGGATTGATGGTCTATATTAGAAATAGAAATAAAAATAAAACAATAAGTATTACAATAAAATTTATAATAAATATTTAAAATAGAAATGGAAGTAAAATAATAATAATAATAATAATAATTTAAGCTAAAAATAGAAATTCATTTATATTATAAAATAATAAGACTAAAGAAAAAAATATAAATATATATGGAAGGCTTCCAATATAAGCCAAGTAATAAAGCAAATATATATACACATAAGTATGAACACTTGAAAAAAAAGAAAACAAAATATACATATGAATGAAGCTTGTAAAAGAAGGAACAAATTAAAAATATATTAGTACAAAGGTAATTAATGCAACCACAACCAAAATCATATCAGCCACCACTACAATGTATATCAGCCACAAAGAAAATATCCCTGGTCAACAAATAAAAATCTGGTACTAACATCACCTTGTATAAAATCATATCAACTTGAACAAATTTTATTACCCTGTCTACTTCATTTCTTATATACATCAACCAACTTCATCTCAGTTCGTTCATCAAAAATCTGAAGCAAATACCATTTCCAAACTCAAACAAAACATTCAAACTAAAACAACAACACAATCAAATGCAAACCAGGGAATCAAAGAAAAAAAAGAGGAGCTTCAGCAACTCTGTTCTTCTTTTTCCTGGAAATCAAGGTGAGTAAACTTTTGAATCTGGATTTTTAGCTTGTTATTTGATAATCATGTTGAAGTAAAAAGTGATGAAGTATTGTATGCATGCAAGTATGTATAGATATGAGTATGAGTTGTCTATGCATGTCAGAAAACAGACATGATTCTTTGTTTTAAACATAACAGGTTTTCAAAACATGTTTGAAAATCCAAATCCTTCTCCTCTGATTCTTGTTAAACTTTAGAATCTAAACAAAAGTTGTTTGTTAGATTATGAACTAAGTTTATAAAATTTATTTAAGTAGAAACAACTTATTAATGTCTCTGGAAATTTTGTTTACAGGCAAACAAGAAATATTGTGATAAATTTGATTGTTATAAAATACTCATTCAAGTTCATAACCTAAATCTTCAATGAAAAATAGGATTTTTAAAGCAAGAATGGAAATTTTTAGTTTTATATTTTTCGAGTAGTTCGTATTTGAACAAAATTTGCATTTTTTCCATTTTCTGACAATCGAACCAATTTTAAATGCTGGAACTTTGCTCGAAGCAAGTTTGGCAATCGATTATATCAGGAAAAATGTTCGATAATTTTTCTATTGCAAACAATGATTGAACGAGGCAAAACTAGGGTTTAACATTCAGGTTTGTAGTGGTCTGGAAACGAGGTGATTTCGTCACCTCTGATTGACCGAGTTGCACGAGGATCTGGGGAAGTGTAGTGTAGGGGATTGACGTGGTAAGACCGGAGTTGTATCGCCTCTGGTGGTCGGCGTGAGTGAGGCGATGCATTTTTGGTTGGTGAGTTTGAGTTATAGGTTCGAACGAAGGGGCAAATCTTGATTTGGATGTTGTGGCATCGAGTTGGTCTGGGGTTTCGATTGTGGAGATCGTACGCGACTTGCTGGTGGTGGCGAAGTTCGCCAAAGCGGCGGTGAAGCATCGTACACGTGCACGAGCTCTGTTTGCCTAGGTGTTTCTATTGCCTGGGAAGAACAGAGAAGGGGGAGCTCGAGAACATGTCGAGTAGCTTGAGTATTTGGTTCGGGGAATCTTCGTTTTGACTCGAAGCATGGGATACGAGGCTCGGGTCAAGTTTGTTACAGGGTTTTGAACCTGTTTCTGTTTTCAGAATTTAAAACCAAATTTAAATTTTAAAACTGAATTTTAAATCAAAATGTAAACATAAATTCAAATTGAATTGGAATTTAGTTTGGACATGAATAAAGCTTTAAATTCAATTTGTTTTAATAATTTAAAAGCAATTGAATGTATGAGAAAAATTTGAATTTAAAATAGATTGAAATTGTAAATGAAAATTTTAACAAGTTGAAAGGAAAAAAGTTTAAAACCTGAAATAAATTTTTAATCAGATTTCAAGATTTTGAAATTAATTTTGTTTTATAACTTAAGTATTTAAAATAAGTTAAATATGCTAAAAATTAAAAAGAATAGTGATTTTAAACTTTTTAAAAATTTCCTTCATAACCAATTGTTATTTTAACATGTAAATTTAAAAATGCTAAGGAAATTTGTTTTGAGCTTTATTTAAAGGAAATGAGGATTTATTTCAAAATTTAAATCTAAATTGGAATTTAAAAGGAAATTTGAAACAATGTTTTCAACCATATTGTAAATAACAATTAAATCATAGATATGGATGGGTTGACTTTAATTAATGAAGATTAATGATTTGTAATTCATTAATTAATGAGTTCTTAACTGTTAATCAATTTATAATTAATAATGATTAATATAAGTAAATTTATTTAGAAAAGAAATTAAAGAAATTTAATAGTTGATTAAAGTCATTAACTAAGATTTTTGAATAATTAATCAATGTGATTAATTTTAACAATAAATTTAGATTGATTGATTCAATAATAATCAATTGTGGAATTATTAAGTATAATTACTTAATGACAGTAATTAAAGCATTAATTATTCAGAGTAATTAATTGAGTTAATTTGATTAGTTCAAGTCAAATTTCTTAAGTTAATATAGAATAATCACTTGATAATTTGAAAAGTATAATTACTTAGAGAAGTAATTAATAGATAACTACGAAATGTAATAACTTGAATGATGATTAGGAATTGAGTATAATTATTGTTAATAATTAAAGGATTAACCAAAAAATTGTGATTAATTCAGATAAATTAAGTAATTAAAGGTTAATTGGTTCATCAATGAAGATTGATTAGTTAATAGTAAAAGTTAACTAACAAATGATGAAAGGGAAATTATTTCAAATAATTTGTAATTAACTTATGATAATTAACCCGGATTAATAATTGATACATCTGATAAAAAAATTAATCAGTTGATTAATAAAATTTACTGGTGAATGTTGGATTTGACTGAATGATTGAATTGTTGATATCCTTGATCTGTGATGCTTTGTGATATATTCTGATTTACGTGTGATCTGTAATGTAGTTTGTTTATCTGGGTTAAATGTAATTTATTATCTGTAATATATATATATATATATATATATCTGTGATCTGTGATCTGTAAATGAACGATAAGCGTTATAGTTTATACCGCTTATCAAATATATTTCTGTATTTTGACCTGTGACGATTGAATGATGTTGCACTATTGTGTTAAAACCCCTGGACTACACTTTTACACACACAAATATGGATTTCACGTGGAAATCGGTTAAGTCACATATGATTTAAATTTAATGTTTTTGAAATTGAAATTTTAATTTCAATTGATTTTGGAAATGGATTTGGGTTAAATGTTAAAGCTTTTGAAAAGGAGTTTTTAAGATAAAAGTTATTTTGAATAACTTGGTAAAGTTTCCAATTTAAATAATGTAATTTGAATTCAAAATTTGGAATTGAATTCTATGTTTGGAAATTATGGTTAAGATGTTATAAATGTGTTTATATGAATTCAAACCATTTTGAAAGTATGGTTTTGAGAATTTGAATTTAACCCAAGGACTTAAACTCGTATAAATGAATCAGATTTTCCGAAATGAAAACTATTTGTTTTCAAATAATAGAAGCTTTCATATAAGGAATGAATTTCCAAATTGTGTCAAAGAATTTCAAGTTTGAAATGAAAATGGTTTTCCGAGTTATGAATAAATCTTTGTGAAAGATTGTCGAACTTTGTAACAACCCGCATATCTATCGATTTTATATTTAAATATTTTATCGTTAGTCGGATGTTAGTCCGAAAAGCTACTTTTTGCATACGGTCAAATTAGGACTCGAGACCACTTCCATTGAGTTCAAAATGACGTTTGCGATCTTTTTGAGTGTAAACTTCGATACGTTTGGAGATAGTAAAATTTTCGACACTTTTTCCCGCCTTTGACTTTGGTTTGGACTGCACCCCTTTAGTTCAGCCCAACCATCTTCCTCACTTTATCAAAACACTTCAAGCTTTGTCAAAAATGGTGGTGGGAAGTGGAAATTAAAACTCCAAACACAAATTCTATTGCAAATCCGAGATTCAATATCAAATTCACGTGAAGAACATTGATTCAAGCTTGTTGGTGTTCTTGCTTTGCTCTCAAATCTCCATCTTCATCAAATTCCGTGAAAAGGTGAGATTTTTGATCTCACATCTTGCCTATAATTGTCATTGGACTGTTGGGGATGATCCCTCATCACTTTAGCATGTTTGTTTGCATTTGGTTTGGATTGGATTGGCGAAAAACTACAAATTTTGGCGTTTTGGTGAGTTTCTGGCCTTAAGTCGTTTCTGGCCATCGCTAAGTCGTCCACGAGTTAAGCCTAAGTCGTAAGTCGTTCGCGTTGAAAAGTCACACGGAGCATAAGTCGTTCCAGGCCTTAAGTTGTTCTGGGTGTGCTAAGTCGTTCGCGAGTTAAGGGCTTAAGTCGCGCGCGTTGAAAAGTCACCGCCTTTGTATTTCTGTTCGCCTGTGCTAAGTCATTCACGAGTTAAGCCATAGGTCGTCCACGAGTTAACCCCTTAAGTCGTCCACGATTTAACATCTTAGGTCGTCCCCGAGTTAAGAGTTAAGTCGTTGCCTTCTGCTATCTCGTCCTGGCTTAGGTCGTACTGAGATAAGTCGTTAGGTCGTATAGACCTTAGCTCGTAGCTCGTATTTGAGCTTAAGTCGCTAAGTCGTATCGACTTTAAGTCGTTGGGTCGTACACCCTCTTAAGTCATAAGTCGTTCGCGAGATAAGCAAGTACTAAGTCGTTCGCGAGTTAAAACCTTAAGTCGTAGGTCGCCTCCGACCTAATATTTCCCCTGCTATTTCACTAGGTCGCTTGACCTTAAGTCGTAGGTCGTCTCCGACCTATGCCCCACTAAGTCGCATCCCACTTAGGTCGCAGGACTTTGTTAAGTCGTAGGTCGTCTCCGACCTTATCCTTAGTCTTGTTAGGTCGCGTGAACTCTTAGGTCGAACCCCGTATTACTCTGCGTAGGTAATCTCTTCTGAAAAACATTTATCAGAATTTCTACTTTGATGGTTTTGGGATTGACTTCTTTGGACTTTACTCACGTCTTCGAACGTGAATTGAATTGTTTCTACAATCGTTTTATGACTTGTCACTTTAAAGATATATGAAGGTTTCAATACTAATAGTAAATATCAAAACTCTTTCATCAAAGCGATTTCAACAGTATTTTAAACATCAAAAGTTCGTTTTCTCAAACCGATTTTCAATCTACTAGTATATACAAGCCTTTACTTCACTCGAATGAGAAATCGACTTAAACGACTTAGTAAAACGAGTGGTATGAAACGCTTGCGTTCACTTCGTCGGTTAGCTCTTGGACTTGTTCGATTGAACCCTTTTTGTGACAATTTCCTAGTGAAGATTTACAGCTTGTTCGTAAATATTTAAGTTAAGCAAGTGGTTATGGGACATGAAGCTAAACTCATATATTTACTAGCTTGGTGTGATTGACACTTCCTTATGATCATGACGATCATTTTTGTGATTTAGACTAGCGATTGAGCGATGTCTCTTTGTCTACGTGGGAGACTATACCCCGTTTATGTGATGTTTCTCCATTACATATCTAGGGCAGCACCCTACGGTCTTCGGGCCATTCCTGTGTGAAAATTTAATGGATAGCTTCCATGAGATAGCTTCTCGTCATGTGTTTACACGTAGGTGAGTTTTCATGCTCCCATTCATGTGTTAGGCCTCCCCCCTTTTTATGTGTTTTCTGGATTTCTGATGATGATTTCTGGAATTTTGTGCTTCACCAATTTTCATGATTTTCATTGATATGATATTAGTTTTGTGCATTGGTGAATTCATGTGTTATTGACTTGTTATGAATACAAGTTTAGGGTATGATATCCTACCTTATCTTTGTGAAGATTCTTGTGATATTGATTAATCTTTTGTTGATTATCATTTACATACTTATAGTAGTATGTCGTTATGGTTATTTCATGTTCATGTCATGCCTTTTACTTTATACCATATCATCTGATATTTATAGCTAGACTGATCCGTTTATTATTTTCTTATAAATAATACTCGGGTCAGACCGAGATGTTACAGGTGCTTCTGCTTGACTTCTCTTCAGGATATTTCTGACTTTTGGCTAACTACATAGATTAGTAGTTTTTGGATGTACACCTTTGAGATATAGACTCTATGTTGTGTACTTATTCTTTTGTATAGCACGTGATGCTATTCTTTTGTATTATCGTGGATCTTTCTGACCACTACTCTGATGTACACTTTCATGTGATATATATTTATTCATATCTTCTTCCGCCTTTGTGATATGGATGTCTGTGACTGATTTATGTTATGATTATTTCTATGTTTGTTTCCGAAGATTATATATAGCCACCGTGTGATAGCTTTGTGTTTGTATCGGTATGGATTTCCTCCTTAAAAGATATGCATTCTATTCTATCTGACGTATCGGTGCTCGCACAAAGAAGTTACATGGATGGTCGCTCCTCCACAGCCTTATTCTCCGTGCTAATTGACAGCACTACATCGTAGTGTTCTTGGTTAGTGTGGGTATAGAGGTGGGGCGTCACAAACTTTGTTTTGAAATTGGAAAGGTGTACCTTTCGTATAAAAGGTCGAAATGGAATTGTTTTGAAAGCTATCAGTTAAATTTTTGATTTAAAGATTTAATGAGTTAATCCAATTGAAATGGAAATTGATTTGGAAAATCTATGAATGTATCTTTGTGAAACTGGGTGAACTTTGTGAAATGAATCATTTTGTGTAAAAGATTGGAAATGGTAACGTGTTTAAACCATTTGAAGAAAAGTTTTGGGTAATAAGTTGTGACTTAATTGAAATTCCATTATCCATATGTTTTTAAATTTTGCGCTCATTATTCAGTTTAGCCGGGAGAGGACCTTTGCATCATATAACCCATTCCGAATAATGATACGTCGTATATGGATTGCATTTGAAGACCGATGGTGAAGACCGGGTATTTTCGAAAATGAAAGGATAACCCGTCGATTGTCTCTGCACTGAGTCGCGCCGGTATAGAGATTCCCTAAGTAATGGGAAATCCGATCGGGATTGTGAATACTCGGATTGCAAGGGCTTCTTTGGAAGTGCCTTCGGTTCTGTTCGAACCCAGAACAGATTTGTATGGTTGTATGTCTGACATTACACTTTGAGATATAAAGCTGATTTCTTTCAAATACATTTCTGTTTGGTGGCGGGGATTTATTCTCTTAGCTTAACACCCTTCTCTGAGACGTACGAGCTCAGAGGTTATGTAGTTGAAGGTTATCAGTGATATACTCCCAATTTGGTAGTGTGGCATGCTGAGTGTTGCTGTGTGTTGCTGATCATTTGTTGATCAAAGCATGGCTTTTGTGAAAAAGTGTAGCTTTGTGGACGAGACCTCATCGAACCTCACGACCCGGAAATGGTCGAAATAGGAAAGATGCGGCAAGGTTATGAGGGTCGCTCCCTTTAAGGTATGTCATTTCCTTCTGGAAAAAGGTAGTATCATGGTATGGAGCCCAGATATTTTACCTGTGTGGTTGCTCCAATGTCATTTACTGTGTGATTGTTGCTTTGTGATCGAGGTACCTCGGATAAAGGTCCCAAAGGACCGGGGGTGGCATATTCGTGTAGTAGTTACCTAGTAAGAGGTAACCTGGCCTAGTGTTGGCAAAGAGCTAGTTAGTTCTCGGGACATCCCTCCAGAGGCGTACCCATGTGGCAGTAGGAAGTTCCTTAGCCTGACCATTTGTTGGAAAATCCAAAGAAACAATATGAGCCCTTTACGATTGCAGTTGTATAACCTGTCTCCTCAGGCGGCAGCTATAGCAGGCATAATATAATGGTACCTATGCTGGCTAAGATTAATATTGTATTTTGAAATGATTTTGTACACTATGCACTAGTAATAATATCAAAAGAGTTTTCTCATATTAAACATATTTGACTATCATAAGTAGAAATCTCCTCCAAGTCTGCGATTGCATTGTGTGTGTGGTGGGAGGTCTTATGGTAGTTTCATTTTCCAAAAAGCATTGTGGATTTCAATGTTTAAAATTCTTTTGTTGTTTGTTTTAAAGATAAACTGTTTTTGTTACTCACATTAGTCCCATGACTGACTCGGAGTTTATTGTTCCCTTCCTAAACTCTGGGTGCCCATAATTTTCCATACGGGCAGTCTAGAGTTGGGTTCTTCAGATAATCAGGTTTAGTGGATTAGTTGGAGCTAGTTCAGTTTTTGGAGTTCATCACGACTAACCTTGCTTATCTTTGTGAAACGTGATGGGGGGGATCGAGCTTGATGTTGGAGTTGTTGGACGCATTCTCTTTTAAAGATCATTTGGAGTTATCAGTTCTGTTGTTTCCGCTGTAACATTATTATTTGTCTCTGATATTCTTGTATCATATAGATATCATTGTTGTATATCATATTCTGGATATTGTATCATTTGTGATGTATATGATATCATCCATTTCTTTCTTCCGCTGTGTTGTTATACTTACTGTGTTATAAGCTCCGGTGAGCCAGATTCGGCGTTTGAATCTGCGGCATTTGAGTACACGTGAAGTACGGGTGCCGATTTTCGAAGGCCGAGTTCAGGAACATCACACAAGGTGCCCTATTTTTCAATGCAACCTAGTAGTTAGGTTTAGTTTGGAGCATTTTGAAAGAGCTCGAAGCATTGAGTTAGAAGATTCTTTTGAAGATTGTTATCCATTTCCACCACACGCATGTACTATTGTATTCTGCATTTGTAGGGATAGATATTTATAACTGTCCATGCTAATGTTAAGTTAAACACTGATAAATGTATTTAAAATTTTCCGCTGTAAAGATTATATGTTGAAATAAAATATGTTATTCCATTCGTGTGAGATTCAATTTTCTTCTCTATTTCTATCTTTATTTTCTTTTCCTCATAACTATCCATCTTTTCGTTCAAATTGAGTTGGACAGGTGTGGTTTATTGTCAATTTAAAATGTACGAAATTATGGGTCATTACTTATGTTGTAACATCCTTCACTTGGAGACTCAAAGGTGAATGCCGATGATGCTGAAGTCGTTACCGGAATTATCTTCTAGCAACGTAAGTGAGTTCAGTATATTATTTAAACACAGATAAGGTAATCAGAGCAGCTAAATATTTATCATTACATTAAAATTTGCTTTAGCATTCTTTACATTTACTTCAGTCAAATTATACCCAATAATGTGCCCATGCAAGGATTTAATACAATAGAAAATAAACGTAGTAAAGGGTCGGGCCCACATATGATGATGTGGCCTAAACTCCTTAGTACAACGGAAACAAAAATCTTTATTAGCTGCCAAGCCTCCTGCTCCATCTTTGTCTTTGTACTATGGCTCTTGTTTCATATATGTATAATCCCATAAACTTGGCTTACTCAAATGAGCACCCTTGAGTTTATATGGAAAACAATAGTGAAAACATGGATCAAACATAAAGTCTAGTGTGAATAATACTTGCCCAAAACTATCACATAGTGAGACTAACCTGTACTGCATAGATTGAGTTTTCCCCTCACCGTTCAAACATCAAGAGTGAAACATTTAAAGTACTAAAGCAAATGGTTCTTATCTATTTATGTATCTTACGCTTCCATAAGTGGTCCCCATTTACTACTGCACTCCCAGCACAGTCCTCACTCAATTCCCATTTAGTTCATCCCTTTTGATTTATTACAATACCTTACTACTGCACTCTCTACACAATCCCTACATGGTTCCCCTTTTAGATTATTCTTTAATCTAACGTAATACTTTACTACTATTCGGTACTACGCCCTGCATAGTTTCTTACTCATTCGTTAATTGTTTCATACTATGCCCTGCATAGGTCTTTCTTATCCTTCTTTAACTATCGAGTACTACGTCCTGCGCAGGTCTCACTTATTCTTCTTTAGCTTCTTAATACTACACCCCACGGAGTTCTTATTTATTCTTCTTTAACAATTTAATACTATGCCCTGCAAAGTTCTTATTCATTTCTTTTTAATAATTTAACACTATGCCCTGCGCAGATGAATGCATTTCTTCACCTTCCCTAGGTGAGCATCCGTAAATCCATTTCCTTACCTTACTAAGGTGTGCATCCACTTAAATATTTGTTTAATTTATGGAACTGCCCCACAGTCCCTGAAAGTTGAATGCCTCTCCTCTCCTTCCTAAGGTGTACATTCGAGTGAGCGTTCCCACCCGGTGTTAATATCCCTTCCAACCTTATTTCTAGTGTAGGATCCTTTTCCCGTACTGGCTTGACCTCTCCCCAAGTCCCATATATTTATCCTTTATTAGGTTTCGTTTGCTACTTTTCTTAGCACAGTTGCACCCTGCCCCAACGCTGAGTGCTTCCCACATTTCTTATTAAATGTTACCTTCCCGATTATGGTGCAATATGACCCCTTCATGTTAAGCCCAATTTTTACTTATAAATGTAGAGCCATAGCCCCAATGCCGTTGCAAACAAACCCTGCCATCTTTGACAACGTTTTTACACATGTCATTATCTTATTCATCCATATTTTACTTTTTGTTATTTACAGTGTCCTTTTTCTTTCTTTTTAGAAAATGATTTGGATCTGGTTTTCCATTTACCTGACACCTACCAATACATTTTTCCTATGTAATTTTATTTTCATGCCTCCCTGCAGGTCTCACTTGCCCCACCGTAGTACTTAGCACTTATTAATTTATTTTCCTTATAGAAAATCTTACTAAATTTCCAGAAAATTTGTGAACACTTGTTCTAATATTCTTTAACCTTTATTTGAACTTTTAAGGGTCTCTTCCTTATATGTTTTCCAATACACACCTTCAATAAATCATATAAATTCATATGGGCTCAATAGATTTCTCAAACTAAAAAACCAACTCTAAAATCATGATTCAAAAATCATATAAAATTTTCATTATATTTCAAGATTATTAAAGTAGGAGAAACTCGTCTAAACATTCCATATTTAACCATTCTTCCTCCAAAACATTCATTAAACCTTTACATTTGTTTATAGAAATCCATAAGCACCCCATCATACTGAAACCTTACATATCTTTACCAAGACGACATATTAGGAATCGCTATAGATAGGTTATTTATTACTCATATAGACCTTTAAGATGTCTTACTTTAGTCTTCATAATCCCTTTTGGCTTGCATTTTCCTTATCCACTTTCTCTTTGCCCTCTTTAAGCTTTCATCATTAAAGTTCTTTTCTAGCTCTTATTTTATTTTGAGTAGGATGAAACAATGAATAGAAAAGAGTAATGTTTATTATCTTACAATAATTTAGGCTTGGGCCCTCATACCCCTTTCCCATTAATTTATTTCCCTCTTACTTCTGTTATTTAGACCGCCTTAGCCTTTTAATTAGTTTATTTAATTAAATTTATATTTAGGGTTGTTACATATGCCCTAGGAGCAATTCTGTAATTCATTATAAATTAATTAACTCTGTGATCAATTCTCATTCGTAATAAAGGTGTTTTCTTTCTGTTATATATTTTTTATAATATGTTATCATATGTTATAAATAATTAAATGATTAATTAAAATATATTTAATAGAAAATCCTTAAATGGTGTGTTTGTGATATTAATTACAAATAGTTGTAATCATGAGTATTGTATCACAATATTATAAAGCACATCATTTTAAATGTTCCTAGTCAAGATGAATCAAAACTGGATATCGATGTATCCATTGAGACTAGAGTACGTAATGCTCTCTAAATGTTATGTAGTGTATTACTAACGACTGCTGAGGGCACCTAGGCGTTACATACTGATAGTTATTGGATAACTATGGAATGGCTCACTTGATAGATTTCTACAGGTTAATACAATAGAAAATATCGATATGACTAATTTACACAGCTCTCTCGACTTAAAAATACTGTGAATCTTCAATATGAAAGCTCAGCTTTAGTTATAGTCAAATCATGGCACAACGTCCATCGAGAGTGTAACAGTCAGGATTTTTGACCCTAAAAAATCGACACTAATACGTCCATTATATTACATGTCAAGCAATCGAATGTCGGAAAACCCGATAGTTGGGGGAAAAAAAGAAGAGGTGGAAGAAAAGAGAAACAACAACACAGAGTCTCACAATCACAGCAGAACAATATATGATAGATAATAACATATCTTTATACAAAAGAACTATAATTGTTATTTATACATAACATCATCAAAGTACAAACAAATCAAGAACTCAATACTGGACAGTTATAATAACTTATCCTCATTAATGCTGACTATAAATCCTAACACACACAGCAGAATATAATCAAGTACGTGGGATACGTCTTTACCATCCAGCTCGTCTCCTGAGCTCCATAGCTTCCTAACCTGAACCTGTAATACTCGGTCTGACCCGAGCATTAAAATAAAATAACACCCGAGTCTGTCTGGAAAACTAGCGTGAGAAAACACACTCAATTTTAATTATTAAAGTTATCAAAATCCTTTGAAAAACAAAGATATCTCGTAAGACCGCATCACACATAAACACGACAGGTTTTTACCTTACGATAACCAAAACACTTTATATCAAAATCATCTTATATTATAATAGTTTCTAAGTACAAATACTTATTCAAATAGCCGAAATTGTTACATTAATTAAATTCCAACATACTAGGCTCTACAACCGAAACCATAAAGGCACGTATTGGAGAATGGATTTCCATACAATGACTAGGCACTGGGGTACCACCTATCACAGTACATATCTAGAAAAATGTACCAAGGACCTCGCCGGGATCCCCTACAACATAGGACCGGCCCTACCCCTAACCTGGATAGAGCCTAATATGTTACCACCCCGGGTGTTCCCACCCTTATCGAGAGCTCTTTTTCCATGCACCACCGTATCCATAATTTATAATATATCCGAGGGTATTTAGAAAGATGATAACATGCCCTAATTGGGTGCGACCCACTTAGCCTTGCTGCATCTCCTCTGATTTTCAGTCATTTCGGTTAATGAGGCTTGAGGCTACGATTACCTTTTTAAGGAATTTATACCTGGAATGCTCGCTGTCCTCCAATGGCAATATGCTGATAGCATTCACCATACAAGTCCGTTCTAGGTCTAAAGTAAACTGAAGGCACTATTCCTAATACATCCATTTTGGAATCATCCTCAGGATTAGTAGCGATTAGCCCTTGCACTTCAACACTCCATCTTCGATTACATGCTCTTGTCTCCACTTCGACAACGTATTTGTTGGATCGAAGTGGTTTTTGGATAACTTATCTGATCCCGATCTCTTCGAAAGAACGTTCGATATTTCCGGTGAACTCAACCCTGATTCTTCAAGAAATAAACAAATGAAAATAAGATCGGAGATCATCTCCTAACCGTTAGTGGACAGATTTCCTTATCATCGTCCTAGAAGAACGAAACAAGTTTATACGTACAGTATAGCACCTTCAATGGTAACTGTACCATATAATCCCCGTGTTTCTCCTAGATTTTTCCAAAGTTATGTTTTTGGGCCCGGATTCGATAGTCGATTATTTAACTATCAAATAAACAAACATTCAACCAAAAATTTCATTTTCCACTAAAATTACTAAGCCTGATTTAATTTAAAATTTTAAATAAATTAAATCTCTTTATTCAAAAGTATATACTTATCTTACCGAAATAAGTATATTCACAAACCATTCCCTTCAAAAATATTTGAAAACTTTTTAAATAATTATGGAAAGCATCATGCGGCATCAACCATGGATTCACAGCTCAATGATTACATCTCTATCCCAGAGAAATCCAAACATAACTGCAGGCAATCTCTGCCTCCGATTTCCGCCATGAAAGTATACCATTACTTTCCGAAAACTTTATTTAATAATTAAATATACTTTTAAACAATTAAAATAATTACACAGCTTTGAAACAATAATATATTCTGATTTATTAATAAAATTCTAATTGATTTACAAGACTTATTTATAAAACTTATAATTCATTTTAAAAATGTTTAAATAACCATCTTTCTGAAACATTTTTATGTTAAAACATTTTTAAATTCCCTAGTTTAATAATTAAAAATCCTCTTTTTAAAAAAACTCAACTTCTCGATAATTTTTTTGCTTTTTCAATTCCAATATAACCAATCTAATATTTATAAATCTCTCTCAATTTATCCCCAATCGATTTACGTCCCCAATTTCATAAATCCTTTTTTCACATTTCCAAAGGTAAAATCTATCATTTCTTTTTAAACCGCTTTACCCATCTCGTTATAAATTCTTACTGTGAATTTATATCTTCAATTTATCAAATGATAATCATTTCACTTTATTTATAAACATTGTTTATAAATCCCATAGTCTCATTTCCAGTTTACAACGGTCACATCACTTAAATCCATTATAAATCAATTTCTAAATTAAATTCCACTTATAAATCAATTTCTTAAATAACCCAAACTATATTCCAAAACAAACCAAATCTCAATTTTACTTCCATTTCATAATTTAGAAATCTTATTTAAGATCCAGTATAACCAATTTGTATTTATTTCCAAATTCCCTTCTATTTCCCAATCTATTAAAAATCTCGATTTTTAAAACCTTTTATATTTAAACAAGCATCACTTAAGGATTACTATTTAAAAATCCTTTATATACATTATTCAAAACTCTCTATTTACAATATCGCGAAATAGTTAAGTACAAATTTAACGTTAAACCATTTATTTTATCCAACTCAATTTATTTTAACCAATCCAAAATTCTTTATAAATACTTCACCACCAAAATCCTTTTTTTTTAATTTTCTTTTAAATTCAAAATATATATTTATGGTATTTTAAAATACCAAAATCTAGGCCAGTGCTACCACAGCATTAATAAATTTAAATCACACTATAATTTATCACAGATTATTCAAACATATCATATATCACTATATATGAAATTAAATTCAATATTTTTGAATTGGATCCCTCCAACCTGTTTTCCTGCATCCACAAATGTTAATACAACATAAAAATACCAATCCCGCTTTGAGGCGGGATATCACGGTAGGGTCATCCGCTATTATGCGGGGCGCATAGGGTCTCATCCGCTCCTATAGGTGGGAAATATATTCAATAACTAATCTATATAACGATATAAATAATATAGCATCCAACTGATATTAATTTATAAATTCAACAAATCATCCAAAATTAATTTTAATTTTTTAAAATTAATTGCAGTAATCCAAATGAGTGAGATTTACTCACATTATTTTCTGTTGTCGCCGAGACGTTCCGGTTTGGAACTAAAACCGGACGACGCCCGATTTTAACCAATTTTTGATAGTCTCCAAACCCGTCCAAACCAATTTCATTTCGAAGCTCTCACCACCATGATCGCAAGGCAAAAAGTTTCACCCAGTTTCAACCTCGCATGCAGGAGTTATACAATTTTTAAATTCATCAATAGTATAATTAAATTAAATACTAACTTAACTTTTATTTAATCAAAAACCCATCCCCAAAACATGAACACTCCCTCACGGCTTCAGGAAATGGTGCACGTGTGCACCAAGCTCTAATACGCGACTTCACTCAACAAAATTCCAAATCAACTTCACTAACACGACCGCCATCTCCTCCTCGACACGCCAATACCCACAATCTAGGCTCCAATGCCCCATAGCCAAACGCGACCTCGCTCTCACGTCCCTGTAGCAATGTCGCACACCCCATTACGTCGCCGAGTGCCACAAAAAAACACCCATAGGTGCGCCTTCCCACGAGAAACACTCCACCACCCTCGAAAATGCCAAACACAGCCTCCACCTCCGAAAATATGAAACCCTAGCCACGGATGCTCAAAATTGAGCATCCCAAAACTTCGCCGCACCTATTGAGACTTATATCAGATTGAAGCTATGCTTAAAACTAGATTTTTAAAACAAGTTTGAGATTTTTTAGTTGAGTATAAAAGGAGAAATCAATTTTTTTTAAGTTGCCATTTTTTTTTCTTTGTTCTGTAACCGTTGTGTGTGTTTTTAAAAAGAAGAGAGACGTGATTTTTGAAGGGAACAGTAATAGATAGGTGGGATGGCTGATGGAAAGAAAGTGATAGATTTGAAGGGTTGACTAAAAAAATATATTAATAAATTTTCAAAAAGTCTCGATTTACGTAGCTTAAAATCTCGAACCGCTATGGAGGCATGCCACCTGACGTTCATAATTTTATACCCCCATTCCGAATGTAATGCAAAAGGTTTCAATTCCTAATTCGATCGTACGGAGAAGATAGTTTTTTGAACCAATTATTATATTAAATTTTCGATATTAAATTCAACGCGTTTATATCCTGTACGATCAAACGATAACTCTAAACGCTATGAAATTTGAAATCCGATAATAATACATTATTACAGATCCTATGGAACTAGTTTTTTCGAAATCCATGACTGTGCCTCGGAAGGCTGTTTTCACTCGTTAATTCAAATGAGATATTCTTAAAATCGAGTAAATCGCTTTAAATCCAATTTAAAAATTTTATTATCTTTCATTCTTATAAATAAAAATTAAATAAGCTTTGAAATTATTTTTATCAAGCTTAAAACTCAAGATTCAATTAGTTGAGTAAATTCCAATTATTAAATTATCCAATAATTCATTATATTTGAAATTCAAGTTAAAAATTAGCTTTTAAATATTTAAAATCAATTAAATATTACAATTTCAAATAACCAAAATTCTAGGTCATTACATTCATCCTCCCTTAAAAGAATTTCATCCTCGAAATTGCCAAGGTAAGAAGAATGGCCTAAAACCCATTAACTTCCTCAAACCCAATCAGTTTAAGCAACTTCCCAAAATCAATTTATTGAAAACACATTATCACTTTTTCTAATTTCTAAATTCATCCATAGATTCCAAATAATATTATTTACTCAACCATTTCAAGTTATAATCCAAAATCAAATTTTAGTTATTGAAATTTTTCTTCAAAATTTTCTAACTCTTTAAATTTTTGAAAATTTTACCCAGCGTCTCCTTTGCACGGCTAGATCTGAACAACTACAAATCACCACTAAGGGCTCAAACCAGCAAAAGAAAACAAAAGCCAAGTGGCTCAATCATAAAGACATAAAATCCAAACAACAATTTGAACATGTACCTTTTAGTCGGGCAATCCACTTCTCTTTTGATATCGAAGACATCAATTTAGTTCTTGCTATTATAAACCTGTATCTAATTTACTAATGATATCCAATAAAAGTATTCAAAATCATTTTATTCAGCATTTTCAATTTCCAATATTTACTTCGCCAAAACTCGTATGATGTACATATATCATCCGTACGCAATATCAAAATGATCGTTCACTCGACCACACAATTTCCCTTCTGAACTTATATCGTTCACACGACTCTCTAGTGCGGACTCAGATCTGGTTCCTTGATCAGAAACTGTCGTTCTCCTTGCATAACCATCTAATATGATAAAGAATCCCAGAATCAATCAAAAATCCATATCCAGTGTTCGCCGTCGAAAATCGAGTGAAAAATCCTTATTCGGATCGATATAAATTATCTCGAAATTCTGTGCTCGAATCTGGATCAAACCATTATGCGAATAAACAATATACATACAACTTACGTATTAATTTCCATTGATCCTTAGCTATATCAAATTATTTTTATTCACATTTACTTCATTTCCATTCAATTATTCACGATTATCATTTACATTTATACTTCACATTCACCTATTTACTTGGTATATCCCTTATATACCAATTCCACTTTAGAATTTCACCATCAATTTTCTTAAGTCTACTATAAACATTTTATACAACTTCTGTAACAACCCGCATATTTATCGATTTTATATTTAAATATTTTATTTAAATATTTTATCGTTAATCGGATTTTGGTCCGAAAAGCTACTTTTTGCATACGGTCAAATTAGGACTCGAGACCACCCCCATTGAGTTCAAAATGACGTTTGCGATCTTTTTGAGTGTAAACTTCGATATGTTTGGAGATAGTGAAATTTTCGTCACTTTTTCCTTTGAGCTTTTGGTTTGGGCTGAACCATTTGTTAACTCAGTCCCAACCCCCTCTCCTCTTCATCACTTCATCAAACACTTCAAGCTTTATCAAAAATGGAGGAGGGAATGAGAAATTAAAATTCCAAGCTCAAGATCTTTAGCAAATTCAACATCTAATTCCAAATTCAAGTGAAGAACATTGATTCAAGCTTGTTGCTGATCTTGCTTAACTCTCAAGCTTCATATCTATCAATTTATGTGAAAAGGTGAGATTTTTATCTCACATTCTTGTCTATAACTATCTTGGACTGTTGGGAATGACCCCCTATCGTGATAGCATGAACATTTGCATTTGGTTTGGATTAAATTGGCGAAAAAACCCAATTTTTAGTGTTTTGGCAAAATTCTGGGCTTAGGTCGTTCGGCTTTGGAGAAGACAGGCCTGCAAATCTTCGTTCTGGGCTTAGGTCGTTCGCGTGGCTTAGGTCGCTAGGTCGTTGGGAATTAACTCATCCGGCATTGCCTGCTCGTTAGCTCGTTTATCCCCTAGGTCGCTCGGCGACCTAAAACAATATTAGTTCGCGACCAATTAGGTCGTCCTGTTTTCCTTCGCTAGGTCGTTTCCTAGCTCGCGAGCATTTAGGTCGATCGACATTGATAGGTCGCTTGGCCTTGTTTATGACATTAGGTCGCTCAGCCTTTTTTATAACTTTTGGTAGTTGGCAGTTAGGTCGCTCGATTCTGTTGCCGTTCTAGATCGTAACCTTTAGGTCGTAAGACCTTGTTTCCCTTAGGTCGTAGGGCCTTAGGTCGCGCCACATTAGGCCGCGCCACATAGGTCGCTCAGCCATGGAGATCCTTAGGTCGCTCGACCATTCACCTAATTAAGTCGCTCGACCCCATCTTCCGCTTTAGGTCGTTGGTTTCTAGGTCGCTCGACCTTGTTGGCATTTTAGGTCGAGACCATTAGGTCGTTTGACCTATTCTACTTTAGGTCGCAACCCATTAGGTCGTTCGGCCTGTTTACCTTTTTAGGTCGCTTGGTCCTATCTCCCTTAGGTCGTTAGACCTTATTTTCCTTTAGGTCGCCTGACCTCTTAAATCGTTCAACTACTAGGTCGTATCGCGTTAGGTCGCCCAGCCTTGTTAAGACGCAAGGTCGCTCGTCTTTTTACACTTAGGTCGTTCGACCTGTTTTTCGATAGGTCGCTCGCCATGTTTAGTCGCACCACCTACTTCTACTTTGATGCATTTTGGGCTGATTTCTTTGGACTTTACTCACGTCTTCGAATGTGAAATTTTGTGATTCGATTTGTTTCAACAATCGTTCTGTGACTTGTCACTTTAAAAATGTGAAGGCTTCAATACTAGTAGAGAATATCAAAACTCTTTCATAAAAGCGATTTTTACTACAAAGCCCTTTTTCTCAAACCATTTTTCAATCTACTAGTATATACAAGCCTTTACTTCACTCGGATGAGAAATCTAATTAAACGGCTTAGTAAACCGAGTGGTATGAAACGCTTGCGTTCACTTCGGCGGTTAATTCTTGGACTTGTTCGATTGAACCCTTTTGTGACAATTTTCTAGTGAAGATTCACAGCTTGTTCGTAAATATTTAAGTTAAGCAAGTGGTTATGGGACATGAAGCTAAACTCATATATTTACTAGCTTGGTGTGATTGACACTTCTTGATGACCATGATGATCATTTTTGTGATTTAGAGTAGCGATTGAGCGATGTCTTTTTGTCTGCGAGGGAGACTAGACCTCGTTTATCTATCAAGACTTGCTTGATATTTATTCGGAGAATAACTTTTCTTCTTTTCTCTTCCTCAAAGAAGAGAATGTCTAGACCAGGTCGTCCCAGAGCTGGACCATCTACTGTTACTCCCCAGGATGGAGTTTTTATGACCGCTCAACAGCTTCTTGATTTAGTAAAGAATGCTCAAGCAGCTGGCCCTAATCCGGAACCTACTCATCCTAAGTCTGGGTTTGCACGCTTGTGCAACGATTATACCAACTTGGGTGGGAAACCATTCAAGGGTTCCGAAACTATTATCGAGGTCCATGCTTGGTTAAGATCATGCGATCGAATCTTTTCTCGCATGAATCTTACCGATCTTCACCGTGTTCAGGTGGCCTCCAGTATGCTCCAAGAGAGAGCATTGGATTGGTACGAACTTCTTATTTCTGAAATTAATGAAGCAGATCTCACCTGGGAGCAATTCCGGGAACGCTTCGAGTTGAAATTCGTACCAGAAGCAGAGAAGGTGACATTGGCTCATCGTTTTATAGACCTTGTTCAAGGTGAATCCTCTGTGACAGATTATGTCGCATCCTTCGAGTCACTGTCCAAATATGGGGTAGATTACATCAACACCCCATTGAAGAAGAATCAAAGATTCGTCTATGGCTTAAACAAAAATCTCAAGAAGCCATTACTTCTGAAATTAGAAGTTTCTTTCGATAAACTCATTGATATCGCTCTTCGTCTTGAAGAGGCCGATAAAGAGTGTGATGTTGAAGTTGTGGGTGCCAAACAGAACTTAAACAATGATATGAAGAGGCCTATTATGTTCAAAGGCCCCAACCCCAATAAGAAAGGGAAGCAAGAGACTTCGGTAGCAAAGACCCCTACCTCTAGCAGTGGGCAATGCTACAATTGTGGTTCCATGGGCCACTATGCGAGGGAGTGTCCGAAACCCCTTCATTGTCACTATTGCAAAGATTCGGGTCACCATATATCTTCTTGTCCCAAACTTCAAAGTAGGAGAGAGGGAAAGCTAAATGCGCCTAGTGACACTTCTCGTGGTCGAGGTACTCCTCAATCAATCCTTGATGACATTTATTTTGTGATTATCTTATTCAAGTTCTTTTTGATATGAGTTCATCTCATTATTTTTATCAAAAGAACTTGTAATTCATTTTCTTTAAACATTTTTGGGCTTGTTGACTTCTTTGAGGATTGCAAATCCGGTTGGTGGATCCGCAACACTCAATTTGCTTTTTATTTATGTCGAAATTATTTTATGTGATTTTTCTTTCCGAGCCGATTTTTACTTATGCTTCGGAATTGACTTTTGTAAGGATTGGCTTAATTATTACGAAGCCATATCCTTTGTCCCGTGTGGGCTATTCATCTGCGACATTTTTAATCTACTAAGCAGATTCCCATTTTTCCTTTGTGATTTTGGTCCAATTTGATGGCATCATTGTTTTCGATGGGGAAATTTGTTCTCCACCTCGATCATAAATCTTTGGAATATTTATTTCTCATAAGGAACTTAATTTGCGTCAACCCCGTTGGCTCAAGTTCCTTGTATCTTATGATCTTTCTACCAAATTCATCGGACGTTTTGATGTACTTTATTTTGTTGAGCTTCGTCTCATTTCTTTTATGGACTCGCGTCCGATGTTCTTTTATGGTGTTTCGAATCATTTGAGTTTCCGTTCATTGGACGTACCGGTATTGTACTACGTCGGTGTTTGGAGTTATTCGAGTTTCCAGTTCCTTAGGCGTATCGCTTTTTGTGCTACGCCGTTGCACCGGCTCAATTTTCTGTTATTCATGACGTTTTCTCACGTCTTTTATTTACGGAAATACCTTTGGGATTCCGATTTTTATTCTTGAGCCCGGTGTTATTGTGGAAGTTGAAGTTTCGCCTATTTGACTTGTGAGCAACATTCTATTCGCATCATTGCTTCGGAGGTTGAGCGCCTTCGAAATAAAGATGTTTTTCTTGTGAAAGTTCAATGATTCCCAAAAATCCCAAAGATTGCTCTTGGGAAATCTAGAGGATTTATCGAGCGAACACGTTCGGACTTACTCTTTCATGCTCTTTATGGTGAACTTCTTATTTCAAATTTCTTTTGTGTTAATATGCTTTTATGGTTGTTACTTTTTATTTTCATCTTATATATATTGCGAGGACGCAATTTCTTTAAGGAGGGAAGTCTGTAACAACCCGCATATTTATCGATTTTATATTTAAATATTTTATCGTTAATCGGATTTTGGTCCGAAAAGCTACTTTTTGCATACGATCAAATTAGGACTCGAGACCACCCCATTGAGTTCAAAATGACGTTTGCGATCTTTTTGAGTGTAAACTTCGATATGTTTGGAGATAGTGAAATTTTCGTCACTTTTTCCTTTGAGCTTTTGGTTTGGGCTGAACCATTTGTTAACTCAGTCCCAACCCCCTCTCCTCTTCATCACTTCATCAAACACTTCAAGCTTTATCAAAAATGGAGGAGGGAATGAGAAATTAAAATTCCAAGCTCAAGATCTTTAGCAAATTCAACATCTAATTCCAAATTCAAGTGAAGAACATTGATTCAAGCTTGTTGCTGATCTTGCTTAACTCTCAAGCTTCATATCTATCAATTTCCGTGAAAAGGTGAGATTTTTATCTCACATTCTTGTCTATAACTATCTTGGACTGTTGGGAATGACCCCCTATCATTATAGCATGAACATTTGCATTTGGTTTGGATTGAATTGGTGAAAAAACCCAATTTTTAGTGTTTTGGCAAAATTCTGGGCTTAGGTCGTTCGACTTTGGAGAAGACAGGCCTGCAAATCTTCGTTCTGGGCTTAGGTCGTTCGCGTGGCTTAGGTCGCTAGGTCGTTGGGAATTAACTCGTCCGGCCTTGCCTGCTCGTTAGCTCGTTTATCCCCTAGGTCGCTCGGCGACCTAAAACAATATTAGTTCGCGACCAATTAGGTCGTCCTGTTTTCCTTCGCTAGGTCGTTTCCTAGCTCGCGAGCATTTAGGTCGTTCGGCATCGATAGGTCGCTTGGCCTTGTTTAAGACCTTAGGTCGCTCAGCCTTGTTTATAACTTTTGGTAGTTGGCATTTAGGTCGCTCGATTCTGTTGCCGTTCTAGATCGTAACCTTTAGGTCGTAAGACCTTGTTTCCCTTAGGTCGTAAGGCCTTAGGTCGCGCCACATTAGGCCGCACAACATAGGTCGTAGACCCTTAGGTCGCTCAGCCATGGAGATCCTTAGGTCGCTCGCCCATTCACCTAATTAAGTCGCTCGACCCCATCTTCCACTTTAGGTCGTTGGTTTCTAGGTTGCTCGACCCTCTTGGAATTTTAGGTCGAGACCATTAGGTCGTTTGACCTATTCTACTTTAGGTCGCAACCCATTTGGTCATTCGGCCTGTTTACCTTTTTAGGTCGCTTGGTCCTATCTCCCTTAGGTCGTTAGACCTTATTTTCCTTTAGGTCGCCTAACCTCTTAAATCGTTCGACTACTAGGTCGTATCGCGTTAGGTCGCCCAGCCTTGTTAAGACGCAAGGTCGCTCGTCTTTTTACACTTAGGTCGTTCGACCTGTTTTTCGATAGGTCGCTCGCCATGTTTAGTCGCACCACCTACTTCTACTTTGATGCATTTTGGGCTGATTTCTTTGGACTTTACTCACGTCTTCGAATGTGAAATTTTGTGATTCGATTTGTTTCAACAATCGTTCTGTGACTTGTCACTTTAAAAATGTGAAGGCTTCAATACTAGTAGAGAATATCAAAACTCTTTCATAAAAGCGATTTTTACTACAAAGCCCTTTTTCTCAAACCATTTTCCAATCTACTAGTATATACAAGCCTTTACTTCACTCGGATGAGAAATCTAATTAAACGGCTTAGTAAACCGAGTGGTATGAAACGCTTGCGTTCACTTCGGCGGTTAATTCTTGGACTTGTTCGATTGAACCCTTTTGTGACAATTTTCTAGTGAAGATTCACAGCTTGTTCGTAAATATTTAAGTTAAGCAATTGGTTATGGGACATGAAGCTAAACTCATATATTTACTAGCTTGTTGTGATTGACACTTCTTGATGACCATGATGATCATTTTTGTGATTTAGACTAGTGATTGAGCGATGTCTTTTTGTCTGCGAGGGAGACTAGACCTCGTTTGTGTGATGTTTTGAAATGACCCTCTCTTTTTATACCTTAATTTGTAAGGATTTTTTTTACATATATATATATATATATGAGATATACATATACATTTTTCTGAAGCCTAGAGTCATTTTTTTTCTATCAAACAACATATATCCAAGATCAAAATAATTAACCAATATAGATATATCAGTACATTCACAAAGACATGCACATACATGTGAGGATGTATATGCCTCTCTTGTTTGAATCAGAGTTCTGGAAAACAAGAGGATATTGGATTGATTGAATTTAATCAATCCACACATAGTTCAGTTCAAATATGCAATAAAAATTCCATTCATGCATGAATACCTATATATATTTTAAACTCCTGATTCTTTGCTAAATTCTCTAGGGAGTATAAATCCTAGAAACCAGATAATTGTGATATGATTGCCTATAAATTAATGGTTCGGTGCTTGTGTTCTAAAAATGATAGAAGTGTTTATCATTATCCATGTTTGATTTGTCTTATAAAATCTGTCTAGAATACAGGCTCTTTTCTGGAATAGTTTAAAGTGATCTAACACATTCAAAAACTTGATTCTTTGATGTCAGTATGCTTTAAATTAAATGAAGTGCAAACTTGAGTGGGTTTCCTATAACCATGGGTGTCAATCACATGGTTCAACCAGACTCTTCGTTCTGGAGTAACTCATCTGGTCTTAAAATGCATTTGATTAAAACCTGAGTGAAATGGAAATTCACATTCCTATTAAAAATACAAAGGAAAGGTGTGTTAATATCTATACAAAACATGTTTATATGTGTATATATCTGCAACTATTTTGGATATGGCTTTCAACTCCCATATTACAGATTCTTCCTTTATTTAAAAATAAAGCATGAAACATTTGTATAAAACAAGTTGAATTATGGAAACATTACAGTCATATAAAAACATTCTCCCTATGCTTATTATCTTTTGTATACATATGCCATGGTAGAAAAATAAAACCATTTAATTTTTCTAAGAATCAACTATCCAGATTTCCCAAAACTTAAATCCTTTCTAAAGACTCAAGATTGACTAATACATTTATAAAATGTAATCATTCAATTTTAACATAGTGTTCTTGCTGAATCCACTTACAAGATTTTGATTAACTTCTTTAACATATCAGATATTTAACTAGATTCATAGATTCCAGATACAAGTCAATCTCTTAACAAAATACTTAACAAAATATCCATCCAATATTCAACACTTAATACAAGTAGCAATTTAAATTATCAATACATGCAGATTTCAACATTTAGGCTCTTATCTAACTAAGTTTAGCATGCTATAATCTTCTTCTCAAAGCCTTGCTCCTACTCCTACTTAGTTGCTGCAATCCCTGAAAATGCATTTGAAGCTGCCCCATAGTAAATGGGACACCCCATATGCCAATAGCACACTAGGGTCAGACACATGTCTGGTATGAGAAAATCCACTAAAACAATTTGTAAATCAAGTTAAAGTTAATACATGAATATATGTATATAACTCTGTCTTTAGAAAACAAGTAATTTTTGTGTGCATGTTCTGTGTCAGTGTGCAAGTGCACACTTAAATCTGCCTTTCCAGAAACCTCAAGAAGACATGGTACATTCATATATTCATATATTTCAGTCATGAATCAAATAAACATCCATACAACAAGGAAATCACCCAAAATGAATTAAATCATCTATTCACTTTCCAGATTTCATTCCAGGAAAACTCTAGTTCCTCTTTATATCAAATTCTCTTACCTTGATATATTTATCTATCTTGGTCTCATCTGCAATTAATTGAATCAATGGACACACTGTAGTGAACTAATTCACTCCATTACACAAAGATCTTAGGACTTAAACAAGCCATGTGTCAACTTGTATTACTCAAGAAATCAAGTCATTCCTGCAGTGTTCTTGACCTTAATTTCCTAATCAAGTTTAAGTTAATAATAACTCTTTTGATTTTTCATGACTAAACCATTCAGTGATCCATTTCACTAACTAAAACATCCATATCATGGCACCTCATATTATTCATAACCGAACAGAGACAAACATGCAAACAACCATTGGTGACTAAATAAATAAGATTCTGTATGTATATATATTCTGGTATTTTAAAAGGGATATAAGCAACTAACATTGGATTATGGCTTTAGAGAGAGTTTTTTTCCTTTTGCAAACATTTGTGCTTGAGTTAAACTCAGGATGACAAGTTTCACTGAATCGCAAAATTTGTTTGCTATGTATATTAACATTTTTATATATATTTTCATTGAATCAGGAGCATCAGCACATAGGCAACCCTATTGCACCCCTAATTCCTTTTTGTCTCAAGCCTCAGCACTTATACCTGAGTATATTGCAGCTCAACATTGTTTACATCTTTCTGGGTTGAGCCAAAACCAATACTATTTGCCTATTTTCAACATTTTATTTTCTGGGCATTTGTTTATGTTCCTAAACATTAACATATCAGAGATCTGGGTTTATAAAACATATATGTATACTAACAATACTTAAATCTTTCATATAATAAAACAAGTAGAACAACCAAAGAGAATCAAAACATTTTCAGTTCTAAAATCACAAATAAGCATTCACTTATGAAAATACATTTTCAAGAAAATTACTTATAACTGGCTGCCTACATTAGGACTTATTGCCTTAGATTTTGTTTGAGTTTTCTCACCTAGCTCTCTTTCACTTCCTAGTTGACTGGTAAGCCTCTGCCTTCAAATTTTTTCTTCACTTGTATTATATTTATATAATATCTATATATTTTTCTCAAGAGCTATCCGGGAAGAAGAAGGTTTCTCCTCTCACTGCCTATTTATGCAGGGTTTTTCTTAGGGTTTAAGGCACTAACTAAAGACATCTTTGCCCATCAGAAATTATGCCATTTGCATTTAGTTTTTAAACCCAAAATCTTACCCTCCCCGGCTTGGGTTTGTGGAAAGAAAAGTGGTTATATTCTTTTTGGTTAATTTTAGAAAATTGCTTTTCCAGAAAATACTTTTTCCTTTGTCTACTATCATGCTAAAAGTGTGACTTGATTTATTATTTATCAAATACTCTTCCTAATTCTGCCTATACCAAGCATTTCCCTGTTTTATCTTTTTTTTTCTTCCTATTTTAGCTTTCATGTAAATGGTATGTACTTCCTTCATTTATTTATAAGAGGACTACTCCTTTTTATATCCTCATTCTTTTTCTTTTTGTCCATAATTAAAATATGTTTGTATATTTTATTTTGCTGATTTGAACTCTAGTACCTTATTAACATATATATATATATATATGTATATGAATCTTACTGAATTAATTAGTATACTCATCTGTATATATTTATACATTATTTTACACTGACACACACATGTACATGTACACTCAGAAATACTCAGTAGCATCCATATATATTTACTTTTGCATATAGCTTTTAAGGATTTATCCTATATATATATATTTCCATACACATCAACATGTATTTATTCTTAGAGTTCAGGAATTTAGCTTTAGTTCATGTGCATTTCCTGTGCACACATGTACACATATACAGATACACTATATCAAGCTATATCAATTCCCCTATAAAATTTGTTTAAAAATTATTTTAAACTTATTTATATTTTTCAGAATAAATTCCTAAAATCTTGGGTCATTACATGTTTCTACTCACATCCGTGGAGCATTCGGCTCATAGGTCTTCGGACCATTCGTGGAGCATTCGGCTCATAGGTCTTCGGACCGTTCGTGGAGCATTCGGCTCATGCCCTTAACAAGTCCTCTAAAACCTTGTTCACCACCTCAGTCTGCCCATCTGATTGTGGATGGTAGGCAGTGCTTAAGCACAATTCACTTCCCATGGCTTCTTGAAAACTTCTCCAGAATCTTAAGGTGAAGATGGTATCCCTATCACTCACAATGGTTTTGGGAATGCCATGTAATCTTACCACTTCTTTCACAAATACTTGTGCTAACTTTGGTGCATTCCTTTCTGATTTGACTGGGATGAAATGTGCCACTTTAGTTAGCCTATCAGCTATTACCCATATGCTTGTGTTTCCTCTTTTAGATCTAGGCAGTCCATCTAAGAAATCCATAGATATATCTTCCCATTTCCATTGGGGTATGCTAAGAGGTTGCAATAACCCTGATGGTTTTTGTGTTTCAGCCTTGACTTGTTGGCAAGTCATACATTTTGCAATGTATTTGGCTACATCTGATTTCATTCCCTTCCACCAGAAATCTCTTTTTAAGTTTTGATACATCTTTGTACAGCCTGGGTGTATGGAGTATTTACTTCTATGATATTCATTCAATATTTCCTCCTTCAACTCCATGTTTTCTGGCACACATATTCTATTCTGGTTTCTCAAATAACCATTTTTATCAATATGGTAATTTATCACTTCCTCCCCCTTTAATATGAGAATTTTCTTCTCCAATAAGTTTGTGTCTTGTTCTTGCATTTTACTCACCTTAAAAGTTAGTTCAGGTTGAAATGTTATCAAACTCAACTTCCCTCTATTTTCCTGTGCACCATGCACATGTACATCCATGTGCACACAGTCTTTCTCGCCAATTTCTAATTCAGCAAGCAAAGACAAATCTTTAAATTCTTCTATCATTATCATGGCTAACTTAGCATGTTGTCTACTTAGAGTATCAGCAACTTTGTTTGCTTTACCTGGTGTATAGAGTATATCTAAATCATAAGCAGCTAAGAACTCCACCCATCTATGTTGCCTCATGTTTAAATCTTTTTGTGAAAATAAATACTTTAAAGACTTGTGGTCAGTGTAAAGTTCAAACTTAGTGCCTAACAAATAATGTCTCCAAAGTTTCAAAGCATAGATCACAGCTGCTAATTCAAGATCATGTGTGGCATACCTTACTTCATGGGGTTTAAGTTGTCTGGATGCATATGCAATGACTTGGCCTTGTTGCATCAACACTGCACCCAAGCCAAATCCACTAGCATCAGTATATACCACTAATTCTTCATTTCCCTGGGGTACTTTCAGAATTGGAGCATTCACCAATGCCTCCTTCAACTGTTCAAAAGATTTCTCACACTTCTCTGACCAGACAAAAACTTGGTTCTTCCTGGTTAAGTTAGTAAGTGGTGTAGAAATTTTTGAAAAGTCTTTTATAAATCTCCTATAATATCCTGCCATCCCCATAAATGATCTTACTTCACTCACTGTGCTAGGCCTCTTCCATGCTTGAATAGCCACTACTTTATTGGGGTTTACAGAAATCCCTTTGGCAGAAATGACATGGCCAAGGAAATGTACTTCCTCTTTCCAAAATACACATTTTGAAAATTTTGCCTTTAAATCTTTTTCCCTTAATCTAGACAAAACCAGGTGCAAATGATGCTTATGTTCTTCCACTGTTTTGGAATAAATTAAAATGTCATCTATAAAAATCAGCACAAACTTGTCTAAATATTCTCTAAAAGTTCTATTCATTAAATCCACAAAGTATGCTGGTGCATTAGTCAAACCAAATGGCATAACCAAAAATTCATACAACCCATACCTAGTGTTAAAGGCAGTGTACTTAACACTTGACTCCTCCACCTTCATTTGATGAAAACCAGATGCTAAATCTAGTCTAGAAAATACTTTTGCCCCTGCTAATTGATCAAAAAGATCATCTATTCTTGGCAATGGGTATTTATTTTTAATAGTTACCTTGTTTAATTCTCTATAATCTATACAGAGTCTTAAGGAACCATCTTGTTTCTTAACAAATACCACTGGTGCTCCCCAGTAAGAATTACTTGGTCTTATAAAACCCTTTTCTTCCAATTCTTCTAACTGTTTCTTTAATTCTTTTAGTTCATTTGGCCCCATTCTAGTTGGCTTTTTAATCACTGGGCTTGCTCCTTGAACTAGATTGATTTGAAACTCTACTGGTCTATGGTGTGGAACACCCTTAACTTCCCCAAACACATCCAAATATTCATTGACTATGGGAATTTCTTCAAGGGTTAGTTCACTGAAATCTTTTTCTGAGTCAACTAAATGATATAGTTTTCCTTCCTTAGCTACTTCACATAAAACTATGATTCTCTGACCTCTAGAATTTTGCAAAGATATAGTGGATGAGTCTAAATTAATTATGGCTTTAAATTGCCTTAACCAGTCTACCCCCAATATAACACCTATATTTGGGTAATTCAAAACATATAAATTGGAAATAAAAATATTTCCTCCTATGTTTAATTCCACATCCATACAAATCATGTTTAAAACACTAGAACTTCCCAGTGGACTTTGTATATGCAATGGGGTTTCAACCAATATGCAATTTAGTTTTAGCATTTTAACTAGTTCATAAGAAATCAAAGAGTGAGTTGCCCCAGTATCATATACTACTGCTATGGGTATGGTACAAATAAGTAATGTACCTTCCACTTGGCTATGGTTTTCAGTATTACTCTCCACTGTGGCTTTTCCTTTGCCTTCCAAATTTGCCAATTTTCCTTGCTGTTTATACTCAGGACAATTCCTCTTCATATGCCCCTCTTTCCCACATAGATAGCACTTGAAAGCTCCTCCTTTCAATTCTGGACACCTAGGCTTGATATGTCCTTCCTTTCCACACTTATGGCACACAATTTTCTTCTTGGTTTCCTTAGTCTTGACATCTCCAGTGCCTTTGTTACTGACCTCTTCCTTCTTCTTATCATAAGGGTGATATCTCCCCTTACCCTTCTTGGTGTTATTGTTCTTAAAATTTCTGAATTTCTCCCTCTCCTTGTCATGCTGCTCTAACCTCAAAGCCAAGTCTATTACTTGATCAAATGTCCTGTAAGCATAAGGTAACATGGCTCTGCTAAGCCCTGGGTTCAAACCTTTAATGTACCTATCATTCTTGGATGCTTCATCTGCCACAAGCATTGCTCCATATGTGGAAAGCCCCTCAAACTTTTGAGTGTATTCAGTGACACTCAAAGTTCCTTGCCTAAGTCTAATAAATTCTTCTAGTAAGGTGGTCTTAGCTGATGCTGGTATGAATCTTGCTTCCAACATCTCCTTGAATTGATTCCAAGTGATTTCATTCTCACCTCTCCCTGCAATGATTACTTCCCACCAGCTTAAAGCTGCTCCTTTCAGCTGTCTTGAAGCCACTTGCCTCTTCCTTTGATCATCAAGCTGCATGTCATTGAAAATCCTATCCAATGTTCTCAACCATGCTTGAATTTCCATAATACTTTCTATCCCTTCAAAGCTTTTGCCTCCTAAATGAGTATAAGTCTTGAGTAATTTGGAGAGCTCTTCATGGGGATTTTCTTGCCTTTGTCCTGCCCCATCCCTAAATGCTCTCACCAAATCTTGCAGATTGACCATTGGTGGTGCATTGGAGGATCCTGCTCCCTGATTTGGTGGTCTTCCTACCATAGTTTGCTAATAATAATTTACATAGCTGGTTATATATATATATATATATATATATATATATTTAACCTAAACTTGATCATCCAGTGATCAATTCCTACAAAATATTTTACTTATACTTTTTTTCTTAAGTTTTTAATTTCATAGAAAGATTTGATTTTAATTTTCAACTATGTTTTAGTAACATAGCTCTGATACCAAATGAAATGACCCTCTCTTTTTATACCTTAATTTGTAAGGATTTTTTTTACATATATATATATATATATATATATGAGATATACATATACATTTTTCTGAAGCCTAGAGTCATTTTTTTTCTACCAAACAACATATATCCAGGATCAAAATAATTAACCAATATAGATATATCAGTACATTCACAAAGACATGCACATACATGTGAGGAAGTATATGCCTCTCTTGTTTGAATCAGAGTTCTGGAAAACAAGAGGATATTGGATTGATTGAATTTAATCAATCCACACATAGTTCAGTTCAAATATGCAATAAAAATTCCATTCATGCATGAATACCTTTATATATATTTTAAACTCCTGATTCTTTGCTAAATTTTCTAGGGAGTATAAATCCTAGAAACCAGATAATTGTGATATGATTGTCTATAAATTAATGGTTCGGTGCTTGTGTTCTAAAAATGATAGAAGTGTTTATCATTATCCATGTTTGATTTTTCTTATAAAATCTGTCTAGAATACAGGCTCTTTTCTAGAATAGTTTAAAGTGATCTAACACATTCAAAAACTTGATTCTTTGATGTCAGTATGCTTTAAATTAAATGAAGTGCAAACTTGAGTGGGTTTCCTGTAACCATGGGTGTCAATCACATGGTTCAACCAGACTCTTTGTTTTGGAGTAATTCATCTGGTCTTAAAATGCATTTGATTAAAACCTGAGTGAAATGGAAATTCAGATTCCTATTAAAAATACAAAGGAAAGGTGTGTTAATATCTGTACAAAACATGTTTATATGTGTATATATCTGCAACTATTTTGGATCTGGCTTTCAACTCCCATATTACAGATTCTTCCTTTATTTAAAAATAAAGCATGAAACATTTGTATAAAACAAGTTGAATTATGGAAACATTACAGTCATATAAAAACATTCTCCCTATGCTTATTATCTTTTGTATACATATGCCATGGTAGAAAAATAAAACCATTTAATTTGTCTGAGAATCAACTATCCAGATTTCCCAAAACTTAAATCCTTTCTAAAGACTCAAGATTGACTAATACATTTATAAAATGTAATCATTCAATTTTAACATAGTGTTCTTGTTGAATCCACTTACAAGATTTTGATTAACTTCTTTAACATATCAGATATTTAACTAGATTCATAGATTCCAGATACAAGTCAATCTCTTAACAAAATACTTAACAAAATATCCATCCAATATTCAACACTTAATACAAGTAGCAATTTAAATTATCAATACATGCAGATTTCAACATTTAGGCTCTTATCTAACTAAGTTTAGCATGCTATAATCTTCTTCTCAAAGCCTTGCTCCTACTCCTACTTAGTTGCTGCAATACCTGAAAATGCATTTGAAGCTGCCCCATAGTAAATGGGACACCCCATATGCCAATAGCACACTAGGGTCAGACATATGTCTGGTATGAGAAAATCCACTAAAAAAATTTGTAAATCAAGTTAAAGTTAATACATGAATATATGTATATAACTCTGTCTTTAGAAAACAAGTAATTCTTGTGTGCATGTTCTGTGTCAGTGTGCAAGTGCACACTTAAATCTGCCTTTCCAGAAACCTCAAGAAGACATGGTACATTCATACATTCATATATTTCAGTCATGAATTAAATAAACATCCATACAACAAGGAAATCAGCCAAAATGAATTAAATCATTTATTCACTTTCCAGATTTCATTCCAGGAAAACTCTAGTTCCTCTTTATATCAAATTCTCTTACCTTGATATATTTATCTATCTTGGTCTCATCTGCAATTAATTGAATCAATGGACACACTGTAATGAACTAATTCACTCCATTACACAAAGATCTTAGGACTTATACAAGCCATGTGTCAACTTGTATTACTCAAGAAAACAAGTCATTCCTGTAGTGTTCTTGACCCCAATTTCCTAATCAGGTTTAAGTTAATAATAACTCTTTTTATTTTTCATGACTAAACCATTCAGCGATCCATTTCACTAACTAAAACATCCATATCATGGCACCTCATATTATTCATAACCGAACAGAGACAAACAGGCAAACAACCATTGGTGACTAAATAAATAAGATTCTGTATGTATATATATATTCTGGTATTTTAAAAGGGATATAGGCAACTAACATTGGCTTATGGCTTTAGAGAGAATTTTTTTCCTTTTGCAAACATTTGTGCTTGAGTTAAACTCAGAATGACAAGTTTCACTGAATCACAAAATTTGTTTGCTATGTATATGAACATTTATATATATATATATATATTCATTGAATCAGGAGCATCAGCACATAGGCAACCCTATTGCACCCCTAATTCCTTTTTGTCTCAAGCCTCAGCACTTATACCTGAGTATATTGCAGCTCAACATTGTTTACATCTTTCTGGGTTGAGCCAAAACCAATACTATTTGCCTATTTTCAACATTTTATTTTCTGGGCATTTGTTTATGTTCCTAAACATTAACATATCAGAGATCTGGGTTTATAAAACATATATGTATACTAACAATACTTAAATCTTTCATATAATAAAACAAGTAGAACAACCAAAGAGAATCAAAACATTTTCAGTTCTAAAATCACAAATAAGCATTCACTTATGAAAATACATTTTCAAGAAAATTACTTATAACTGGCTGCCTACATTAGGACTTATTGCCTTAGATTTTGAGTGAGTTTTCTCACCTAGCTCTCTTTCACTTCCTAGTTGACTGGTAAGCCTCTGCCTTCAAATTTTTTCTTCACTTGTATTATATTTATATAATATCTATATATTTTTCTCAAGAGCTATCCGGGAAGAAGAAGGTTTCTCCTCTCACTGCCTATTTATGCAGGGTTTTTCTTAGGGTTTAAGGCACTAGCTAAAGACATCTTTGCCCATCAGAAATTATGCCATTTGCATTTAGTTTTTAAACCCAAAATCTTACCCTCCCCGGCTTGGGTTTGTGGAAAGAAAAGTGGTTATATTCTTTTTGGTTAATTTCAGAAAATTGCTTTTCCAGAAAATACTTTTTCCTTTGTCTACTATCATGCTAAAAGTGTGACTTGATTTATTATTTATCAAATACTCTTCCTAATTCTGCCTATACCAAGCATTTCCCTGTTTTATCTTTTTTTTCTTCCTATTTTAGCTTTCATGTAAATGGTATGTACTTCCTTCATTTATTTATAAGAGGACTACTCCTTTTTATATCCTCATTCTTTTTCTTTCTGTCCATAATTAAAATATGTTTGTATATTTTATTTTGCTGATTTGAACTCTAGTACCTTATTAACATATATATATATATATATGTATATGAATCTTACTGAATTAATTAGTATACTCATCTGTATATATTTATACATTATTTTACACTGACACACACATGTACATGTACACTCAGAAATACTCAGTAGCATCCATATATATTTACTTTTGCATATAGCTTTTAAGGATTTATCCTATATATATATATATTTCCATACACATCAACATGTATTTATTCTTAGAGTTCAGGTATTTAGCTTTAGTTCATGTTCATTTCCTGTGCACACATGTACACATATACAGATACACTATATCAAGCTATATCAATTCCCCTATAAAATTTGTTTAAAAATTATTTTAAACTTATTTATATTTTTCAGAATAAATTCCTAAAATCTTGGGTCATTACATGTTTCTACTCACATCCGTGGAGCATTCGGCTCATAGGTCTTCAGACCATTCGTGGAGCATTCGGCTCATAGGTCTTCGGACCGTTCGTGGAGCATTCGGCTCATTGGTCTTCGGACCATTCGTGGAGTATTCGGCTCATAGGCCTTCCCCTTTTATATGATTTCTGGATTTCGTGTGTTGATTTCTGGAATTTGTGCTTCACCAATTTTCGTGATTTTCATTGATAAGTTTTATCAATTTTTGTGCATTGGTGAATTTGTGTGTCATTGACTTGTTATGAATACAAGTTTAGGGTATGATATCCTATTTTATCTTTGAGAAGATTCTTGTGATATTGATTAATCTTTTGTTGATTTTCAATTACATACTTATAGTAGTATGCCATTATGGTTATTACATGTTCATGCCATGTCTTTTACCTTATACCATATCATCTGATATTTATAGCTAGACTGATCCGTTTATTATTTTCTTATAAATAATACTCGGGTCAGACCGAGATGTTACAGATGCTTCTACTTGACTTCTCTTTAGGATTATTCTGACTTTTGGCTAACTACTTAGATTAGTAGTTTTTGGATGTACACATTTGAGATATAGACTCTATGTTGTGTACTTATTCTTTTGTATAGCACGTGTTGCTATTCTTTTGTATTATCGTGGATCTTTCAGACCACTACTCTTATGTACACCTTTATGTGTTATATATATATTCATATCTTTTTCCGCCTTTGTGATATGGATGTCTGTGACTGATTTATGTTATGTTTACTTCTATGTTTGTTTCCGAAGATTATTTTAGCCACTGTGTGATAGCTTTGGGTTTGTATCGGTATGTCGGACTTCCTCCTTAAATAAAGTTCATGCTATTCTATCTGACATATTGGTGCTCGCACAAAGAAGTTACATGGATGGTCGCTCCTCAACAGCCTTATTCTCCGCGCTAGTTGACAGCATTACACCGTAGTGTTCTTGGCTAGCATGGGTATAGAGGTGGGGCGTCACAACTTCTTAAGGTTATTACCACTTCACAACTAAATTCCTTACCCATTTTAATCAAATTCAATTTTCCAATTTCACATTTGATTTTTATCAATCAACATTCCAAACCATATCCAAATAACTAATTGATTTAATTAGTTCATTTATTCATTTATCCCAAATCTCAATAGATTCCATTTCCAATAATTATTTCATTTAGCCTACTTAGGCTAAATTTTCAAAATTCACTTTATTTAACTTATCTTAAGTTAAATTTTTATTCCACAGTTCAAATTTCAAATTTTATAAGTTATCAAACTTATTCATATTCCATAAAACATTTTAAATAAAAATCCCAGAGTTAAATACTTTGTTCTAAGTATTTCAAATCATTTTTAAATCACATATACCCAAAATCCCTTGGTATATCAAATCATTTCTTTGAATTTCAAAATCAAATCAGTTTTACTAAAACAAAAACTCCAATGGTAGCAATTTCTCTTTGGAAACTCGAAAACGGACGTCGATGATGCTGCAGTCATCACCAAAATTATTTTCCAGCGATGGAAGTGAGTTCAGCTTATTTCCTTTAAAATTCCTTCTAAATATTTCCAATTCAAAAATATTCTCCAAATAATATCACTACTATTTTCCAAGACTTTGAAAAACATTTCTAAACCAATGGGAATTAAATTCCCAGCCTTCAAACTCTTTTAACAAATCATATTGAATATACTTCTGGAATTTCATTTCATTTCAAATTATAAATCACATTTACAAAATCACATTTTACATAATTCCATTTTGTTATATGAAATTATTTCTTAACTGTTGACTATAATATCAACCTTTATTCAATCACCATAACAGCAAATGATAATAGTTTAATATTATCATTTCCTAACAATCAAGCATACCATATACAACTATAATAATTTTTGAAAAATTATTCCTTTCATATAAAAATATTCTGGGTAAATTATTTCATTTACCCCATTTCAAAAAAATACCATGTTGAATTGTTCTGTACAAGTGTATAGAGATCCCTATCAACAACGTTAATTACTCATATTGACCAGAACCCATAAGCCACTCAATAGATCAATCAACACGATATAAAACAATTTTATATTCACTAACAAATACGCGCTCATATCTATTAATACAGTCAAACTCATTCTAGGATACTACTGCCCCTATCTCTAATGAGTTACCCCATCAAAGCCAAGGTTCTCGCTTAACCTTCTGCTCTGATACCAAGTGTAATGACCGGTAGGCTTTTCAACCGTCCCAACAGCGGCCACTTTTCGCCGTGGCATACACTGGTACCTCGAATTTGCTTTTACGGCTAGCCTCTCGACTGCAACCAACCACTCAGGGACATGTAGGGGTAAGAGTCTCCTGCTTGCCACCAAAAACGAAGCGAAAACCCCCTATCATGCTGTTATCAAGCAAATCCGATCCTAGTCACTTCGAAACAACGTTTGATATTTTCGGTAAACTCAACCCCGGTTCTTTAAGAAATAAAAAGACAAAAATAAGATCGAAGATCATCTCCTAACCGTTCGTGGATGGATTTCCTTATCATCGTCCTAGAAGAACGAAACGAGTTTATACGTACAGTATAGCACCTTCGACGGTAACTATACCATATAATCCTCATGTTTCTCCTAGATATTTCCAAAGTTATGTTTTTGGGTCCGGATTTGATAGTGGGTTATTTAACTATTAAATAAATAATCATTCAACCAAAGATTTCATTTTCCACTGAAATCACTAAGCCTTATTTAATTTAACTTTTTAAATAAATTAAATCTCTTTATTCGAAAGTATATACTTATCTCACCGAAATAAGTATATTCACAAACCATTCCCTTCAAAAATATTTGAAAACTTTTTAAATAATTGTGGAAAGCACCATGCGACATCAACCATGGATTCACAGCTTAATGATTACGTCTCTATCCCAGAGAAATCCAAACTTAACTGCAGGCAATCTCTGCCTCCGATTTCCGCCATGAAAGTATACCAATACTTTCCGAAAACTTTATTTAATAATTAAATATACTTTTAAACAATTAAAATAATTACATAACTTTGAAACAATAATTAATTTTGATTTATTAATAAAATTCTAATCGATTTACAAGACTTATTTATAAAACTTATAATTCTTTTAAAAATCTTTAAATAACTATCTTTCTGAAACATTTTTATGCTAAATCATTTTTAAATTCCCTAGTTTAATAATTAAAACTCCTCTTTTTAAAACAAACTCAACTTCTCGATAAATATTTTTTTTCAATTCCAATATAACCAATCTAATATTTATAAATCTCTCTCGATTTATCCCCAATCGATTTACGTCCCCTATTTCATAAATCCCTTTTTCACATTTCCAAAGGTAAAATCTAGCATTTCTTTTTAAACCGATTTACCCCATCTCATTATAAATTCTTACCCTGAATTTATATCTTCAATTTATCAAATGATAATCATTTCACTTTATTTATAAACATTGTTTATAAATCCAATAGTCTCATTTCCAGTTTACAACAGTTTCACATTACTTAAATCCATTATAAATCAATTTCTAACTTAAATTCCATTTATAAATCAATTTCTTAAATAACCCAAACTATATTCCAAAACCAACCAAATCTCGATTTTACTTCCATTTCATAATTTAGAAATCTTATTTAAGATCGAGTATAACCAATTTGTATTTATTTCCAAATTCCCTTCTATTTCCCAATCTACTAAAAATTTCGATTTTTAAAACCTTGTATATTTAAACAATTATCACTTAAGGATTATTATTTAAAAATCCTTTATATACATTATTCCAAAATCTCTATTTAAAATATCGCGAAATAGTTAAGTACAAATTTAACGTCAAACCATTTATTTTATCCAACTCAATTTGTTTTAACTAATCCAAAATTCGATATAAATACTTCACCTCCAAAATCCTTTTTTTAATTTTCTTTTCAAATTCAAAATATATATTTATGGTATTTTAAAATACCAAAATCTAGGCCAGTGATCCATAGCATCAATAAATTTAAATAACACTATAATCTATCACAGATTATTCAACAATATCATATATCACTATATATGAAATTAAATTCAACATTTTTTAGGAATCTAATTGGATCCCTCGAACCTGTTTTCCTACATCTATAGATGTTAATACAACATAAAAATACCAATCCCGCTTCGAGGCGGGATATCATGGTAATATAAGGTCATCCGCTATTATGTGTGGCACATAGGGTCTCATCCGCTCCAATAGGCATGAAATATATCCAACTTCAAATCTATATACCGATATAAATAATATAACATCCAACTGATATTAATTTATAAATTCAACCAATCATCCAAAATTAATTTTAATCATTTAAAATTAATTACGGTAATCCAAATGAGTGAGATTTACTCACATTATTTTCTGTTATCGTTGAGACGTTCCGGTTTGGAACTAAAATAGGACGACGCCCGATTTTAGCCCATTTTTAATAGTCTCCAAACCCGTCCAAACCAATTTCATTTCGAAGCTCTTGCCACCATGATCTCAACACAAAAAATTTCGTCCAATTTTGACCTCGCATGCAGGAGTTATACAATTTTTAAGTTCATCGATAATATAATTAAATTAAATACTGACTTAACTTTTATTTAACTAAAAACCCATACCCAAAAGAACAAGGACCCAGCCCAACTAACATCATCTTCCCCAAAACATGAACACTCCCTCACGGCTTCAGGAAATGGTGCACGCGTGCATGCAAGCACTGATACGCGACTTCACTCAATAAAATTCCAAATCGACTTCACCTACACGACCGCCATCTCCTCCTCGACACGCCATTAAACACGACCCAGGCTCCAATGCCCCATAGCAAAACGCAACCTCGACCCCGCTCTCACATCCCTATAGCAATGTCACACACCCTATAACGCCACCGAGTGCCATGAAAAACCACCCGTAGGTGCGCCTTTCCCCGAGAAACACTCCACCACCCTCGAAAACGCCAAACACGGCCTCCACCTCCGATAATATGAAACCCTAGCCACGGCTGCTCCAAATCGAGCATCCCAAAACTTCGCTGCACCTACCGAGACTTATATCAGATTGAAGCTTTGCTTAAAACTAGATTTTTGAAACGAGTTTGAGATTTTTTAGTTGAGTATAAGAGGAGAAATCAACTTTTTTTTAAATTGCCATTTTTTTCTTTGTTTTGTAATTTTTTCTTGTGTTTTTAAAAAGAAGAGGGACATGATTTTTGAAGGGAACAGTAATAGATAAGTGGGATGGCCGATGGAAAGAAAGTGACAGATTTGAAGGGTTGACCAAAAAAATAATATTAATAAATTTTCAGAATGTCTCGATTTACGTAGCTTAAAATCTCGAACCCCTATCGAGGCGTGCCGCCAGGCGTTCCCCATTACGAACGCAATGGAAAAGTTTTCAAGTCCTAATTCGATCGTATGAAGAAGATAGCTTTTTGAACCTAATTATTATATTAAATTTTCGATACTAAATTCAACGCGTTTATATCCCGTATGACCAAATGATAACTCTAAATTCTACGAAATTTGAAATCCGATAATAATACACTATTATGGATCCAACGGAATATGTTTCGTCAAAATAGGAGACTGTGCCTCAGAAGGCTGTTTTCACTCGTTAATTCAAACGGGATATTCTTAAAATCAAGTAAATCGCTTTTAAATCCAATTTAAATTTTTTATTATCATTCATTCTTATAAATAAAAATTAAATAAGCTTTGAAATTATATTTATCAAGCTTAAAACTCAAGATTCAATTATTTGAGTAAATTCCAATTATTAAATTATCCAATAATTCATTATATTTGAAATTCAAGTTAAAAATTAACTTTTAAATGTTTAAAATCAATTAAATATTCCAATTTCAAATAACCAAAATTCTGGGTCGTTATAGAGAGACTATAGTTAAGTCGAGTGGAAGTATTTGAAGTGAAGCACTATTTAAGAGAGGATTCGTCTCCTCAGTTATATGAGGTTAGTATCGCGGTCAACTCAAGTCAACTCGAAGTCAAAATCTCTGGCCAAAGTACTTTGGTTAATAATAATTGGTATTATTGAACCAAGGATTTTATGTTTGGACTATAAAGTTGAATATGGACAATGTTGGAATTTTAACCATTACCAAATTCCATAAGTACAAAGTGAAATAATTTTGACAAAGAGAATTGGTGTAAATAAAAGTCACAACTGGGTAACGTCTAATAAAGTAAAATTGGATTTTTATCGAAACCAAGTAAGTGGTAAATTTGGCCAAAAATGTCACACCACCTACTAAGTGATGTGTAAACGTTAATATTCGAATAGTTCGATATCAATCATTGACCAAATTTACACCTGACGAGTCACACAACCAAAACGATGAATTCTCCTTTGACCAGACAATTTAATTAATTTATAATTGGTATAAATTATTAAATTAATTTAAATTTATGAAAGGTTAATTATAAAATTTGATTATGATTTGATGAATAAATATTATAAAATATATTTATATTAATTATAAGTATATCAACCGATATACGATATCGATAAGTAATTAAGTTTGATTTAATTGCATAATATTTTACTTGGGCTTAAATGGTTTTAGGGCCCATCATAGTGCTTATTATTTTTAGTAGCAAACTTGGGTAAAGTCGGTTCATTTTTTGGTAAAGGGAGCTTGATTTTGGATGGCTGAGATTAAAGGACAATGAGTATGAGATGAGATCCATACTTCTCTCCTTTTTATATACTATATAAGCATCTCTAACCTAATTCGTTATGGATCTTTTGCTGCCTCCTCTATTCCTTACTGGTCCAAAACCATCTTTAGTCCCTTCATCTCATCAAGCTCAAATCAAGTCAAATTTGATCGTTATCTGATAGCTGATGGTCAACGGTTCAAGGGCTAGCTCCATGTTGAATCAGAAATAGTTTCAAGATTCAAAAATCATCTTTTCAAGGTGGACATCAACACTTTATAATTAAGGTACAATTTTAAACAAAATACAATTATTAATTCATAATTATAATATTTATTATATATACATATTACATAGTTAGTTCTATGATGATTTTGATATACAAGTAATACCATCTTGAAATTGTTTGGTTGTATGTATGTACATATATTTAATTTTTTTTACCAAATATACATTAGGTCAGTATGGCTCAGAATAAAAAATATTTTTTTTGGTATTTTATTAAATTAGTATTTATATTATTTAATTAATATATATATAGTTTATAATTAAATACAACACATACTTTAATCAAAAATAGTCATATAATTTTATAATGAAGAAATAAAGCAATAATAATTTTCAGCAGTGAAAAAATAATTTTTAAAATATTTTATTATTACTCAATATTATTTAAATTAATTTATTACATAAATATATTATATTAATTCAAATATGTATGAAAATTATATTTTATAATTTATAAAATAATAAAAGTAGTAAAGGACCGCTTGGCCAAAAATAAAAACATTTTTTTATGTTTAAATTAATTTTCTAATTATGGCCGAAAATAAAAAATCATTTTAAAATTATTTTTAAACTGAGAAAAATTATGGGAAAAAATTTTAAAGCTTAAAATATCTATCAGGATTTTTTTGGAAATTTAAAATTCGAAATATATAGAAATTAATTTTTATTTAATATTTTAACATATTTCGCATAGGTGTTTAAATAAAATATATGTTAAAATTAAAAAAAATTATATATACTTATAGCATCGTGCATAAGACCCAGTAAATTTTATTTATCAAAATATTTTGAAAACTATATATATACGTACATTATTTTGTTATACATATATTTATATATATAAATATTGAAAAAAATCCTTTTCAACGTACTTGTATGTATGTATGTATTGCTTACGTTTAAAAAAATAATTTAAAACATCTATAAATAATTTCTTTATATTTATATAAATCTATTGTATAATATGTATATTTAAAATAGATATTTTATACATATAAATATATGTGTGTGTATATGTTTATATCTTTTATATATTTATATAAAATTATTTAAACAAAACTATATTATACATATATATATATATATATGTATATACAAACATTTATAACATTTACATATAAATAATATTATATTTTGTACATACATACATTTGGACAATATATAAATGCATATTAGATATGCTAACGTGTCTATTGCAATATAGATCCCATCATTTATACACGGGCATGTTATACGTTGCATGGATTAATATGTTAAACATGCACACACACACACACATACACATATGTGTATATGATACAAATATATAAATATATCATAACATAGATTAAATAAACTATATATATTTTATAAATTTAAATAAAATAAAAGATTTTATCTAAATGAAATTTAGAAATGTTCTAAATAAATTAGACTTCATAGGCCCAATAAAGATCCAATAAGAGAAATTTTTTAAAGTTAATCTAGAACTTCCGCTGTGGGCTGGCCTAGTTCCAACAATGGTATCGAAGCACAATAGCCTATGCGGTCTAAATTAGTCATGTTAGGATTAACTAATTAAGCTCACGACCCACTTTGTACAATGTCTAAAAAGGTAATGTCTAGGATTGGAATTGGGTAATCAAGTATCCTATCCTACTTGGTTACTAGCCTGGTCTGAAAGGTGAAGTGAGCCCAAAAGGTTGCCTCAAAGGCCCAATTTGAATTAGCTTTGGGCTAATTTCAAAATTGTTTAAAAATTTAAAAATATAAGATTTTAGATTCAAAAGTTAAATTTAAAATAGTATGTACATATATTATAAAAGTTATAATATAATAAGTTTTACAAAATGTTTGAAAAATAATACGAATTGATTTCAAAATTTAAAAATTTATTAATTAAGATCAATAAATTAAATTAATTAAATAAGTTAATTAATAAATAAATACGTGTATTATATATTATGATATATGTTATGTTATTTTAAAATGTTTGAAATGACATAAGTATACATGTATGTATGTCAAATAAATTTTGAAATTAATACAATTTAATTAAAATAGTTTAATTAAATAAATAAATTAAAATGTTAATTAATTAAATAATATACACATGAATATGATATATGTGTTATACTACAAAGGTTATAGTATATACTAAAATATTAAACATAAATGTTATATATTAACATAAAATTAATTAAAATGTTAATTAATTAAATAAGATTTAATTAATATAATATTGTACATAGACTATTATATAAGTATTATGAAATACAAAAGTTATATAAACTTATATAATATGAATGTATAAAATAAAGGCGGAACATTAAAGAAATCCTAACTAAACTTAAGGAATAAATGCATACGTAAATGTACATATACCATGATTTCTTATGTGTCCAACACTTGAATGACGAGAGTAATTCATAAGGATTATATTATTCCATAAGTCGATATCACTCAGTATAATATATATTGGAGATTATGAATCTTCGATATAATGTTGTCCTCTATCGTCCGTGTATGTGTATAAATTACTTGCATACTCCTTAGTTGTTGAGCAAACTCAAGCTAGGAATGTTACTGTAGTATTATTAATAGTTGAATAGATGGGATAAGATAACTATATATATTTGTTAAGCAAACTCAAGATATATATACTATACTTAGTTTGTCATGGTATGGTAGGTATGAGTGAATAATTTCATTTCAGTTTGTTAAGCAAACTCAAGGTCGATGTGAGATTCAAACAGGTAACCAAAGGGTTAGGAGTTGTATATGATATAACTGATAAGGGGTTATCCATCTTCCGTGGAGGTATGACTTGTTGGGCAAACTTAAAGTTAGAATTCCAAAACGAAAGAGTCCTAACACCTACCAGTGAAGTTGAAAGACTTCTATGTTTCAACTTAGGGTTTGGCGAAACATAAAAGACGAGTGGGAGCTTATTAGTTAAAATGAAAGATAAAGTTAACCTTACTAATATTATAAGAACATCTGTCCTATTAATCTACCACTTAACTTGTAGAAAAATGACAATCCAAAACTGTTTTCTAAAAGCGACGAGCTTACCGGACCTAACTATACCGACTGGCTAAGAGCAACTAAAATAGCGTTGACTTACGAGTGCCTTTGGACTACTATTACATGCGAATCTAAAGAACAACCCACTAATGATGCAAACCCTGAACTACAACTTACTTATAAAATATGAGTGTTAGACCTAAAGATTGCCCAAGTTTTCATGATGTCTACTTAGACAAGCTATTATAGAGGCGCATGAAATTATGTTTTTCCAGGGGATATTTGATAGTCTCAGGGCTCATTTCGGTGAACAGTCACGTTCCACAAGACACGAGCTTACGAAGAAGCTATTAAATACCAAGATGACCGAAGGACAAAAAGTGGATGATAACGTACTAATGATAAAGGGATATATTGATAGGTTCGCAAATGGATGTACAAGTAAACAATGAATTGCAAGTAGATTCGATCTTTGGTTCACTTATTCCTTAGTATGAACCATTCATATTGAATTATGACATAAACTAATTAAATGTGAATCTCATGAAGCTCCTCAACATGTTGAGGTCAGCTGAGTCACAATCTAAGAATCAAGAGACGGTACTTGCAGTAAAGGGTTGTGCATCATTTTCGAAGAGTTTGAAGAAGCGGAAAAGAAAAGGTAAGAAAAAGAAAAGTTAGAAGAACAATGACAAGGGTGAATGTCACCACTGCAACAATAAAGGTCACTGGAAAAGGAATTGTCCCAACTACTTGAAGATTGTTAGAGAAAAGAAGCAAATTGGTTCTATGGATCCATCGGTTACATTTATGATTCAAAATTATTTTGTAATCAATAAAATATCTTGGGACTTAAATACTGGATATGGTATTAATATATGTAATTCATTATAGGGGCTTAGGAACTGGCATCACTTAGCAAAAGGAGATATGAGGCTCCAAGTTGCTCATGGATCTATTGTAGATGCAATGGCAATATGAGATTATTATTTAATTTTGCCTAGTAGAGTAGTATTAGTATTAAATAATTGCTATTTTGTAAAAGAATTTATTTGTGGAATTATTTCTGTTTCTAGATAGTCTGAGACCAGATATATATTTCATTGTGCAAATAATGTTATGAACATTAGTTTGGATAGAAATAAAATATGCAATGATATTCTTGAAAATGGCATTTATGCGATTAATACTAATTATATGTGTTCTATAAATAATACTTCTAACAATATAAATGATAGTTATCTTTGGCATTGTAGGCTAGGTAATATTAGTGAGAAATGTCTAATAGATTGAAACCGAACATTTTCCACCGTCGATTGATTCTGAATCATTTGACACATGTGAGTCGTGTCTCAAAGGTAAAATAACCAAGCAGCCCTTCAGTGGGAGTAATGAAAGAGTTAATGAACTCTTAGTGTTGTACATAGTGATGCATGTGGCCCAATGTTTGTAATTAACAAAGATAATAGTTCTTACTTTGTTACCTTCACTGATGATTTCTCGAGACTAGGATAAGTGTACCTTATAAAGAACAAATTCGATGTATATGATAAATTTATTGAATATAAAAATATAGCAGAAAACCAAACGGGCTGTAAGATTAAGATTCTTTAATCAGATCGAGGAGGTGAGTATGTTGGACATGATCGATCAATACTTGAAAGATAATAGGATTACCTCTCAGGTTACTCCACACTATACTCTACAACACAACGGTGTGTCAGAGTGAAGGAATCGAGCCCTATTAGATATAGTTCGTTCCATAGTGAGTAAGGCTGAGTTACCTCTGTCTTATTGGGGATATGCACTGGAAACCACGTTGTATATATTGAAATTTTTACCTAATAAATCTTTGACTAAAACACCATATGAGATGTGGTATGGTAAGAAATCTAACTCAAATATTCGAAGGTATGGAGTTGTCCATCGTTAAGAACGTTTGTCCGAATAACCTAGAGGCAATATTGGTACTATGTGAATTTATAGGATATCCTAAAAACTCGATGGGATATATATTTTACAATATCGAGGAATGAAAGATCATTGTTTCTCGACATGTTGTCTTTTTAGAAAAAGAATTTCTATCAAAGAAAGTTAACAATGAGGTTTTAGACTTGGATAAGATCCAAGAAATTAACACTGAGGATGAACCAGTGAGAGAACCAAGTTCACCCGTATATGAAAATATGCAACCTATTAGAAGGTCTAGTAGAGAATCTCATGCACCAAAGAGATGCTATGGTTTTTTCATGGATGGCGAGAAAGAGGATCGTGTCTTAGATGACGACACTTCTCTATCCTTCTAACAAGCACTGCAGAGTAATGACTTTGCATTCCAGTTTTGGAGCTACGAAATTTGAGATGGATTCCATGTACGAAAACAATGTTTGGACATTGTTGGAAGTACCCGATGGGATAAGACCTATCGGATGTAAATGGATTTTTAAGAAATAGCTAAATGCAAATGGGGAAGTAGAGACTTACAAAGCCAGGCTAGTTGCGATAGGATTTTGTCAAATTCAAGGTGTTGATTATGATGAGACCTTTTCGTCCATAGCCATGCATAATTCCATTCGGATTATGCTGGCCATTGCTACATTCTATGACTAGGAAACATGGAAAATGGATGTAAAGATGATTTTTCTAAATGGTGATTTGGAAGAAACCATTTATATGTCGCAGCCCGAGGGTTTTGTGGTTAGTGGGAGTGAGAGTAGGGCTTGCAAGTTTTTAAAGTCTATTTATGGACTTAAACAAGCTTCAAGGAGTTGGAAAAAGTGTTTTAATAAAGTAATTAAACAGTTTGGTTTTTATCAGAACATAAAGGAAGCATGCATATATAGAAAGGAACAGGGCAACACTATAGTTTTCTTAGTGATTTATGTTGCTGATCTGGTATTGATTGGCAATGAAACTTCTGCAATCAGTGTGGTTTTCCAAGAACTTCTCTAGGAAGGATTTGGAAGAAGCAGCCTATATACTTGGTATACAAATATGTAGAGATAGACCTAAGAGGCTGTTAGGATTGTCCCAATCCCTATACATAGATAGCATACTGAAAATGTGACGACCCGACCTTCCACTCCCAGAAAATCGCATCATTATTAAGAAAGAAAGGGGTGAGAAAATAGAAAAGATAGAGAAGAAGAAAGAAAACAACATCAGAATCTCAACAGCGGGACGAATAAAATATAATATATCACTTACGACAATACATAGTATCATATACATCAGAGTTACACAGATAATACAGCACATACTAGACAGTTATAAACACCTGTCTAGTTAATACAACTCGAAACAACTCGATACATCATAGAGATTCAACACAACGGAAATACAGATAAACACTAACACAGCGGAACCAATATATATCTATACGCTGAAGCCTCCTGCTCCATTGCTCCTCCAGAATTCGTCCAAGCTAAACCTGAATCACTTGGCTACCCGTAAAAATTTGGGTACCCGAGAGTTTAGGAAAACAGAAATAAACTCCGGGTCAGAAATGGGTCTGGTATGAGTAAACGGTTAAAGTTGCTTAACTTTGAAAATCCTTTGGAAATAAAGGTATCACGTAAGACTTCCCACAAATAAATACGGGTAAGTTTTTACCTTACGCTAACCAAAACAGTTTATAGGAAATCCAGTGATATTAAAATAGTGTCTAGGGTTTTCAAGTAAATAAGAAATAGCTGAAATTGTTACATGATTAAATTCCAGCATACTAGGTTTACAATCAAAACCGTAGGGTCTCGTAGGGAAAATAGGTTTCCAACAAATGGCAGGGCTACTGGGGTACCGCCCGTCACAGTACCTGGCCTAGATCAGAGTACCGAGGACCCACCCTAAGTCCCCTGCAACACAAGGCCGGAACCATTCCTTACTGAACAGTTCCAAATAAGATAACCCCGCAGTTGTGGCCAACAACTGCCCACTAAGCCGAAAAATAAAGGGACATCTAGACAGGGGTATATCCTACTCTCAAGTGGGTGCTTACCACGAAGCCTTGCTGCACCTCCCCTGTTTTAGCCATTCCCGGTTGATGAGGCTTGAGGTCACGATTACCTTTATCAGAACTCATCACTTAGAATGCTCATCGTCCACCTGACGATGTGCTGAAAGCATTCAATCCATACAAGTTCGTTCCGGGTTCGAACGAAACCGAAGGCATTATCTCGTTACACTCATTTTGGAATCACCCTCAGAGTTAACGACAATAACCCTTGCACTCTAAATCTTCATCTTCACTTGAGATTCACGACCTATCGTTAATTTGGATCGATGTGGTTTTCGGATCTCCAGACCTAGAATCCCGGTATACGGAAACCCGATCCCGGTCTCATCGAAATCCAAACCGTATCTTTTAAGGCCAAGTTGTTTTAAAGTTAAAACAATTCTATTCATTATCTATATATACACAGATAGATAATTCACAACATCACAGATAGATAACCTACAATATCATAAATAGATAATCTACAATATCATCAAAAATAGAAAATCTATATCACACAGCATTACTTATCTCGTATCCGAGATTTCAAACCATTCAAGGCAACAATATCATCCATTCAAACATAAGCAAGGATAACTAATCACACCATATATATATAATTAATTTAAAATGAATTAAATTAATTACCTCATCTCTAATTAATTTAAAATGAATTAAATTAATTACTTCATCTTATAAATCCTGCTTACAACATCATTAATTAATTACAAATCAATTAATCAATCATTCTCCAATTTTCATCTTAATTAACATCTTAGATTAACTAGCCTTTAATTACATTCCAGTAATTACAACTTTAATTAACTTCATAAATTAATTATCTTTAACCATTCACAGTATTTTACCATTTAATTACTTCATTAATTACATTAATTAATGATCCTTAATAATTTATTTTCATTAATTACTTAACTAAATTTAATTACATTAAACCTTAATAAATCACATTAATTAATTAACTACAAATATTCACTTCCATTTATCAACCTAAATCATATACAGGAATTTCCATCTTGAAATTACTTACCTTAATTAATTAACTTCTTAATTAATTATATAAATCCTTTTTATTTATTACGCCAAGTAATAAATCTTTAATTACACTAAGTGATAAACCTTTAATTACTTCTCCTAAGTAATTACACTTTAATTACTTCCATTAAGTAATTTCCTTTAATTAATTACATCCAGTAATTATTCATTAATTACTTTGCTAAGTAATTATGCTATTCAATTTCATTAAGTATTTATACTTAGTTAACCATCAAATGATTATCTTTAATTAATTTACAATTAATTATCATGAATCAATCACATTCATTTGATACATTACAATTGGTAATTCATTTCTTAATTGGCTTTAAACAAATTTATTAATCTTTAATGTAGATTCATTATCCTTTAATTATTAATTAATAAATCTTAATTATCAATTAATAAAACTTAATAACAATTAATTAATCCTTAATTAATCTCTATAGCTCAATTATTTCTTATTCATTAATTAATTAATAAAACCAAGTTATTAATCAATGAAACTCAATTACAAACTAAGTACTCCTTAATTACAAATTAATCAACCTTTATATTCTTAATTAATAAATTCCCAATTCATTTATCTCTAATTTATTAGTTAATCAATTATAACCATTAATTAATTAAATTACTTAATTCTTAAATTAACCATTTAATTAACCTTTATCTTTAATTAAATTAACTAATTATACTTAATTAATTCAAGATAGTCAACTTCTTTTGACTTAAGGTAACATTTTCTTAATTACCACTTACATTTTAAAACCATACTTAACTTAAACAAAATTTAGATTAAATAAATTTTAAAACTCTTTAACAAATGTTAAGAAACCATTTTGATATTTAAAAAGGAATGCTATCAAGAAGTTTTAACAAAATTTATTTAAATTCCAAAAATTCTATTTTTAAAACTTTTGTAAAACTAGCTTCATCCTCACTTCAGGTCATACCCGAATGATACTCGGGTATATCCCCGAGTCTCTCAACTTCTTTCCCTTATCTTCAAAACTTAGTTAAATTACTGTTTTAAAAACTGAAGCTCTAACACCTTCAAATCACTCGAGTTCGACCCGAGTCATCACCCCAAAAATCCCGTGCCCATCTTCGAGTAAACTCCACAAATACTCGAACAACCTCACGCGAAACTCTTTCTTCCCAAACCAAAACTACAGATATGCAAACTGCACGCGTGCACGTACACCACTCCATGGTGATGCTCCACCAACGTCAAGGCCTCCGGCACGTCACTCACCATCACCACACCCCAAAACGACCACCCAAACGCTCGCACGCGCCTCGAATAGAAATCGAGCATTCTGATGGACCTAAACCCAAAACTCGATCAACTAATCTACCTCGTCGACGTCAACGAGTTCACCAGAAAATCCACGACTCCGGTTTCAGGTTGCCGACACCCCACTCTACGCCCTCTCTCAATTTCGTGTCGCTCGATCACTCCAAGAGGACGCAATCATCTGTCCACTGAACACGACCAAAACTCGAGTTTTAACCCTAAATGGAACTCGTTCCTTTAATTTATACAATATATAATTTCTTTAGCATTTTTCCTGTTATCAACAAGTGTCAAGCAAGCTTCAACCAGAATTTCAACATCTAAAATTAGTTCGAACGTTAGGAATTGGGAAAAACGCAAGTTTTATTCAAATTCAGATGCCTCTTGAAATACAGAACTAAAAATCTCCATTTTAAATTTTAAAAATCCAAATTTGCGAAGTATATTCGAATTACAACCCTGAGACTACAGATTTCTATGTTGGATTTTTACATGGTCTTAAGAATTTCCCTGTTCTTTCTATTTTTACAGTTAACATTCAAATATCTTTTCCTTAACTTCATTTCTAAGTTTAATCTAAGGTTAAACAAACAATCCTTGTCTGAAACTTAAGTCACAATAGAGATCAGAGGGAAAAGAATGGATTAGAACTAAACTGTTAAGTCTGTAATATGGAACAGAGGTGATTAAATCAACAGTCATATAAGTTCAAACATAACAACATGAAACACATTTATCTCTACATATAAACTGAATCATATACTTATATATATATATGCAAGATATCATCACAAAGATTTCACAAGCAAACATCATTTACTTATTTAGATTTTAAATAAATTGTTTACTCACAGATTTGGAAAAAGGCAGAGGCTTTGATTTCTTAAAATCTGAACAGCTTTGAAGCTTGAAAATTTGTAACTTGATTGAAATTGCATACTTTGGTTGTTATGATCCCAGAGAACAAAATTTGGCTTTTGGAAAAGTTTGAACAGAGATGAATTTTGTTTTTCTTTGAAATGAAAATGTCTTGCATGGTTTAAATGAACGAAATGGAAAGGGAAACTTTGATATATATTAAAACAATGCAGAGGCTAAGAAATTAGCTGGTACAAAATTATTACACTTAGATCATGTATAGCCATACTTATCTTCTTTTATTAATTTCGTATGGTACTATATGTTATCTTATTTCCTTTCTTCCCTGCAAAGTTTCATTTGCTAGTACAGATATTTTATTTTACTTTGCAAAAGTATGGTGATAATATACACATATTACTTGCCTGCAAACTACAAGCATACACCATATCTTCTAGACTTACTTAACTTAAATAAGTTGTTATATTTATTTTACATAGTCATTTATTTATTGAGCTAGCTATTTTTATTTTACATGACTACTTATTTATTTAACTAATGTATATTCTCTAATTTAAACTTAACTACCAAACACTTTATTTATATTTATTCACTTTATTTTATTTTTACTCAAGTTAAATATGTTTATAAGTTTATATACTTACTTCCATTTTAGACCATATATATATGTTTTATATTTATATTTAATATTACCAAGATTCATTCAACTTGAACATTATTACTAAAATTACATCAAATTATTATATATAAATCTAAAGTGAATAAGTGGAATTTTATTTAAGTAAAAAATAGATTTTGTTATAATTAAATTGGAACTCTTTTATATTAAATTCCCAAATCAAAATTTTTCTTTAAACATATAAATATACACATCCATATAACACTTATTAAATTAGAATATATAGGACTATTTAAATCCATTAATACAATAACACAGATTAAATCTGTGACTAATTATTCTGATTTAAAAATCAATCTAAAATCCAATTTTAAAACATCCCATTATTAATTAATTGGTTATTTATATTTGAAAATAACAATCTAAATCAAATTTAAAATACTTTAATTAAGAGATTATCGTATTTTAAATTCCTCGAAATTCCGGGATGTCACAGAAAAGGTTCGGTATGGAGAATTCCAAGCAGGGAAACGTACCCACACAGTTTGGAATCTTCCTTTCTAAGATGGACGCTCCTCATACCAATGAGGAGAAAGAGCCATAGATTCCATTATGTATGTTATGCTACATACTAGACCGGATGTGGCATAAGCATTAGAATGAGTAAGCCGATACTAGTTGGATCCAAGAGAAAGGACCGAATGGCCGTAAAATGTATACTTAAGTATTTGAGAAACACTAAGGATGTAACGACCCAGAATTTTTATCAGTTGACTTTGAAATATTTAATTTACATTAGATATTGAAATATTAGTTTTATAAGTCAAATAGCTTGAATTTAAAATATAGGGATTTATTTGAATAATAAATTTAAATAATTAGAATATTTGAATAATTGAATCTGGGATTCAATGTTAATAAAAATGATTTCAAAATCTTATTTGAATTCAGTATAAATAAGAATGGAATGATAAAACGTTTAAATTTAGATATAAAAGTGATTTGTTTGGTTTTATAATAATTCGTTTTAATTAACATGTAAATAAAGCCTTTTGGGACACTGTCTCGGATTTGGACAAAACCAATTTCATTGCATCCATGATAGTGAATTATTGTATGCTAATGAATTTTGTGGAGATCAGATGCATCGTTTGGCCGTGCGAGCTCGAAATGCTTAGAAACTAATCATAAAAATTAATATAATATAACTAGGTTTGGGAAGCTATCTTTTTTATAGGATCGAATTAGGTCTCGAGACTAGTTCCATTATGTTCGGAATAGGGGTATTTAGCATAGAACGCCAAGCAGCATGTCTTGATTGGGGTTCGAGATTTTAGGGTGTATATTATCGGATATTTAGGAATAAAATACTACGCTGCCCATGTTCAAGCCCATACCACAACTGTTATAGTCCATACCCACCCTATATTTGCACGTCCTTAACCCATACCCACTGCCCTATATAATAGCATCCAGCCAGAGAAAACGAGTTCGCTTTTTTTTTCAAATCAAATTCCTCCTTCATCTAACGGCTCGTATCATCTTGGACCACCAGAGGCCATATCGAGGGAAATTGTCAACTAGGGTTTTGTTCGCGATGTTAAGGTGAAAAAGTTCAATGGTGGAGATTGGCATAGGCATAGCGTGGTGGCTGTAGTTTGTCGATGAGCGAGATTCGTTTATTCGTGAATTTCTTGACGATGGCGGTGCTAGAGGCGATGGGCTTTAAACAGAAGTTGAAGAGGACGTCGAGGCATTGGCGACGTTTGGTGGTGATCGATCAACTGTAGCAGTGGGTAATTGAAGATAAACCACGGTGTTTTGGGTTCGATTTTCTCGATAAAGGGAGCGATTTAGGGGGTCGGACCAGTGGTGATCGGTGCGGCATGGATGCGGCGGTTTTTCAGTGAGCTCACGGTGGTGGCTGGATGCACGAGGTGACAGTGGCGAACGATGGAACACGGTCGACATTGGGTTGGCCTGGAACTAGTTATGATGGGGAAAACGGATTCAACAGCCATGATATAAGATTAACTAATTAGGGTATTTAATTCATTTCTAATGATGTAATTAAATAAAAATATATTTTTATAAAATCGAATCCTTATAATATGTATAACTCTTTCGTACGAGATCAGAATAGAACGTGACAAGTTGCGTTGCGATCGTATCAGCAAATACTACGATATAGAGTTAGATTGGATGGATTTGGAGCTAGCAAGAAATTGGGTTAAAATTGAACGCATGTTCGATTTAATTCAAAACTAAATGCTTCAATGATTATTGGAATCAAGGTGAGTTAAACTCACTTTTTTGGTTAACCAGTAGGTTATATAGTTGGTAAAATTTGTTGATTGAATGTTTAGATGATTTACTGTTTTATCAGTTGGTTTGGTTTTTGTAACGACCCTGAAATTTAAATTTATTTAAATTAATAATTAAATGAATTTTTGAATTAAATTGAGTAATAAATAAATTTTTGAATAAAAATAGTAAAATCAATTGATAAATTGATAGCGAGTTTCCCCGGATTCAAGTATATTCTGTATAAATCATTTAAAAATTAAAAATATTATGTATATGTGTATATATGTATTTGGGCATATACGAGTGAATATGATAATAATAAATATTAGAATAAATCCAAACATCGAATTTAAAATAGAAATTTATTTATATTACAAAACAATAAGATTTAAAGAAAATAAAATATCTTTACAAATGGGTTTTTAATATGTATAGAAATTGTTTATATGTATGTACTTGGGAAAACTATGATTGTAAATATAAAATAAATCTTATAAAAATGTACATAAGTTTGAAATAATTTTAAGAAAATTTAGTATTTAATAATGTAAGATTAATGAAGTATGACATAAACAAAAGCATAGCAAATAGAATAAATTCACATATAAACAACAAACCACACAACAAACAAAATAAAATATGAATAAGTATAAGGTTGAGAAAAGAAGAAATACCACTAAGTACCTATGTACCAACTAACAACATCTCAGCCGAATTAAAGCAAGAGTAGGTAAGAAGAAAAGAAAAGTAAATATCATAAGGGAACAACAAGTACTTGGCAATTAATGCCATACCCCTAGTACATCAAGCAAGATATCAGCCGAAATAACTAAGAAAGCAAATCTCTACCTTTTGTACAAACAAGATAAAATATATTCACCTGCAACACTTCCTCTCCTATAAACAATTACAAACCAATAAGATATACACCCAGTACTAAGAAAAATAAACACACTGTAAATTTCATTCCTTTCCATCAACTCCATTTCGACCATTTAAAACTAAACATCATTTTGAAGAAAAACCCAAAGCAAGATCATCATCAGTCAAACAACATCCAGATAAAACAACTAAAAAGCCTGAGATTAAAGAAGTGATTCTCAGAATTCAAAGCCTGTTCCAAAACAAGGCACCTCTGTTCTTTCTCTGTTCATTGTTCTTGTTCTCTGTCTTCATTCCAGGAAACCAAGGTGAGCAACCCTTTTTAATCTGATCTGTTTCTTGTTGTTTGATCTTGTATTGAAGGTATGATTATGCTTGAATGATATAGCTGCCTAGGTGTGTATATATATATATATATACATAGGGATTAACAGATGTATGTACAGGCACATATATATATATCCCTGTTTTAATGTTTACAGGCTAAAAAAGAAAAAAAGAAAATACAAATCTCTTAAACCAATCAATACCACATACAAATCTCAAAATGAAAAGTGATTAAAATGTTGTGATATCAATGTTAAAAATAATTATAGGTATGGTTATGGGATGAATGTTTTGGGAATAGAATATACAGTGAAAAATTCAAGGATTACCCAAATTTCGAATTTCGTAAATTCTAGATTGGATTGCACCACCTAAAACTATTTTAAAAATGATGATTTTTAAAACAAAAATTTGAATTTTTAGTTGCGTATTAGGGTGACATTTGCGACGTGAATAGATAATGGGTTCTATCGATTTTCCAATGATTGGCTAAATTTCAAAAGTCGAATTTTGGCAGGGAGATACTAGGGTAATCATAGATTGTTGGAAAAATACAGGAAGATTTTTTAATTCACCATCGTTTGAGATTTGAACTAAACTAGGGTTTAAGCTATGTTTTAGTTAACGTCAGAAAAGTGATCGTCACGTCACCAGGACGTTATCGGACCTCATCGCGCGTGGGGGGATCGAAAGGTAGGGATGTGACGTGTCTCTGGGAGGAGTAGCTGGGGTTTTTACGATCGAGATCACTGGCGAAGGAGGGTTTTCCGATGGGGAAGGCTACAGGCCTGGGTTGCAGCTGAAAGCTCGATTTGTTTTGATGATTCGATCGAAGGTGCCGAGTAGCTTGATGGTGGGAGGACGTCGTTGTCGACTTGCTGGGCGTCAAGATGGTGGCCGTAGGTGATGGGGCTTCGTGTGCACGTGCACGCGTGAAAACGTGTATCTGGGCTGTTGAGTTTGGGAAGATGAAGTTTAGCTCGTGAATCCTGGGAGTTGTCTCGAGTTGATCTCGAAGTTATTGATGTGGAAACTCAAAGCAGATGAGGTTGGAGGAGAACTCGAAGCAGGCTCGGGAAAATGGGATGTTGGCTCGAAGAATTTTTGAACTGGGCTCGAGAAAGAAAAGAATCGTGAACAGATTCTTAAACCTGATCTGGTTTCCAGATTTTAAAATTAAAATTTTAAAATATAAAGCAAGTTTAAATTAAGTTTTAAAATAAAAGTTTAACTATGAATTCAAGTAGTTTGAAGCCCAGTTTGGAAATAAAAATTTAATAAGTTTTAATTACGTCATTTTATTAACTTAGAAATGTTTAAGTAATTAATTTAAATTAAGTATAAAGTTAACTAACAATTAAGTTAACTACTTAAGTTAATGAAATGAATGATAAATAGTTAATTGATGATTTGAATTAATTTATAATTAGAAATGATAAATGATGATTTAATCTAAGATAATTTTCTTAAGAAAAGTGATTAAGAAATGTTATTAGTTAATGAAGAAAATTAACTAAGGATTTTTAAGTATTGATTAAGGTGATTAAATTTTAATAATTGATTAGATTAATTAATTTAGATAATCAATTATAAATTGTTTAAATGTAATTACTTAATGAAAGTAATTAAGGACCAATCACTTACTGTAATTAATTATGGATATTTTGATTAATTCAAGTTAATTAATTTAAGAAAATCATTAGATAAATTGGTAATTAATGATTTGTAATAAATCAATCAGAATTGGATAATTAATTCATTTAACTGAAAATTAATTGAATTGATTAGGATTAAACGATTAATTAATCCTGTTTATAAATGACTATTAAATGCTTGACCTTACTTATGAATGTTTAGATTCTATTGAATGACTTGAATTGTTTGATATTCTGATCTATGATGCTTTGTGATATACCCTGATTTATGTTGTGATCTGTAGTTTATTTATCTGTGACCTTTATATATTTATGATCTGTGAATGAACGATAAGCGTTGTTCTTATACCGCTTATCGAACTATATTTCTGTATTCTGATATGTGATGATTCATTGTGTTGCACTACTGTGTAAAACCCCTGGACCACACCTTTACACACACAAATATGGATTTCACGTGGAAATCGGTTAAGTCACAGATAATTTAAATTTGATATTTTTGAAATTGAAATTTTAATTTCAATTGATTTTGAAATTGGAAATTCGGGTTTAAAGTGAAAAGCTTTTGAAATGGAATTTCAAAGATAAAAGTTATTTTGAATAACTTAATCGAGTTTTGAAAATTTAAATAATTTGATTTAAATTTGAATTCAAGTTTGAAATTGAATCCTATGAATTGAAACTAGGGATTGAAAATGTTATAAATGTGTTTATCTGAATTTAAACCATTTAAAAGTATAATTTTGAGAATTTGGATTTAACCCAAGGATTTCAACTCGTATGAATAAATCAGATTTTCTGAAATGAAACTGTTTGTTTTAAAAGAATAAAAGCTTTCAGATAAGCAATGAAATTCCAGTTTAATTAAAGGAATTTCAATATTGAATTGAAAAATGGTTTTCCAAGTTATGAATGAATTGTTTTGAAAAGCTATGATTTGAATCTGTTTATTTCTAACAGATTTAAAATAATGATTTATCTAAACCATCCGAAATGGAATTGTTTTGAAAGCTATAAGTTAAATCTTGATTTAAAGGTTTAACGAGTTAATTAAATTGAAATGGAAATTAATTTGGAAAATCTGTGAATGAATCTTTTGTTTAAAAGATTAAAGTGTGGAAACTGTTTAAACCGTAAAGGTTGAATCTTTTTGTTTAAAGATGTAAATGGTAATTTGTTTTAACCATTTGAAAAGAAAGATTTTGGGTAATAAGTTGTGACTTGATTGGAATCCCATATCCATATGTTTTTAAATATTACGCTCACTATTCGGTTTAGCCGGGAGAGGACCTTTGGGTCGTATAACCCATTCCGAATATGTGATACGTCGTATATGGATAGCATTTGAAGACCGGTGTTGAAGACCGGATATTTTTGAAAACGGAAGGATTACCGTCGAGTTACTCTGCATCGGCTGATCCCCGATATAGAGGTTTTATCATCCTTAGTGACGGGAAGTCCGGACGTGATTGGAAATTATCCGGATTTGCAAGGGCTTCGTGAGAAGTGCCTTCGGTTCTGTTCGATCCCGGAACAGACTTGTATGGATTGTATGTCTGACATTACACTTTGAGATATAAAGCCGATTTCTTTCAAATACATTTCTGTTGGTGGCGGAGAATTTATTCTCTTAGCTTAACACCCTTCTCTGAGACGTACGAGCCCAGAGGTTATGTAGTTGAAGGTTATCAGCGATATATCCCAATTTGGTAATGTGACATGCTGAGTGTAGCTGTGTGATGATCATCGTTTGATCATTTGTGATATGATCATTTGTTTGATCATTTATCTTTGTGATCATAGGTTGATCATCTGTTGACCCAAAGCATGGCTTTGTGACAAAGCGTAGCTTTGTGGACGAGACTTCATCAGGACCTCACAACCCGGAAATGGTCGAAACAGGATCGTTGCGGCAAGGTTATGAGGGTCGCGCCCTTTAGGGTATGTCATTTCCTTCTGGAAAAGGGTGGTATCATGGTATGGAGCCCAGATACTTACTCATGTGGATACACCTTCTTTATGATGTGTGATGATGGTTGCGAGCGCTCGGATAAAGGTCCCAAAGGACCGGGAGGTGGCATATTCGTGAGTTACCTGTTACAAGGGTAACCCGGCCTTGTTTTGCAGAGAGCAGTTTGTCTCTCGGGACGTCCCGCCAGAGGCGATCCCATGCGGCGGAAGGAAGTTCCTTAGCCTGACCATTTGTTGGAAATCCATTTCTTCCAATACGAACCAGTACGGTTTTAGTTGTAGAACCTGCCATTTACTTATGGTGGCGCCCCACTGTTTAAATGGTAGCTATAGTAGGCATAGTTCGAAATGTCCATGCTGGCTAAGATTAATATTATACTTTCGAAATGTTTTCCACTATGCACTAATGATAATATCCAATTGATTTTGCGTAGTAAGCATCTTTGACTATCATAAGTAGAAATCTCCTCCAATTCTGCGTTTGCATTGTGTGTGTGGCGGGAGGTCTTATGGTAGTTTCATTTTCCAAAAGCATTGCGGATTTCAATGTTTAAAATTCTTTTGTGTTTGTTTAAAGATAAACTGTTTTTGTTGCTCACACCAGTCCCATGACTGATCCGGAGTTTATTGTTCCCATCCTAAACTCTGGGTGCTCATAATTTTCCACACGAGCAGTCTAGAGTTGGGTTTCTTTTCAGATATTCAGGTTGAGTAGATTATCTGGAGCTAGCTATGGATTGGAGCACTCTATTGGAGGTATTCTATCTGCTGCTGTTGTTATCTTTTCTTTTCCGCTGCTATTTCTTGTATCATATCTCTGATGTATATTGATATTCATTGTATCACTCTGTTGTATCAGATATTGTATATCAATGTATTATTCTTTTATTTCCGCTGTGTTGTTTACTTAATTGTGTTATAGCTCCGGGAAGCCAGATTCGGCGTTTGAATCTATGGCATTTTGAGTACAAGTGAAGTACGGGTGCCGATTTTCGAAGGCCGAGTTTTTGGACTCTTACATTTGGTATCAGAGCTAAGGTTGAACTTTAGCTCAGGAGTATAACACATTAAGTAGCTCATTGGAGATAGAGTGAAGTAAACTCTAGAATGAGTAATCTCTAAGATATCCGTCCGTACGCCTCAGTAAATTCTCTTACTATCCACTGATAGTGAGTATGAGTGCAAGAAGAGGATGAGATAGAGGACAGGGAAATACGACTATAAATGGTCAATACTCTGTAACAACAAGGAAGCAATCTTTTCTCTATCAATCTCTTTGTTCGTCATCTTTTCTCAATTCTTCGATAATTTCTGGTCGATCCAGAAAAGGAGATTCGATATATAAATATGGGACATAAACTCCAGATAGGCCAAATTGTTTGTATGGATGAATTGGTTGCTTTGATTGCTATAGTTGATAGGTACATTTTGGTTTTTAAACTGAAAATTTTGAAATCGTATCCATATATCTGTCTATTCTTTTGGGTCCCAGTATATTCTACGAATGGTTAGTTATCACTTCGCACTGACCGATGCCACTGCATATTTCGTAGATCTGGATAACCCGAGTATCTTGTGATAACCCGAGTATCTTGTGAAGTGTTAAACAGATTTGTTCTTGTATCTATCATTGATATTCTGATTTGGTGAGCCAAATGCAGAATAGATATTCAGTTCGATTTGACGAAACATTTTTCATCTATCTTTTTGTCTCCTTGGTAATTTCGAGGACGAAATTCTTTTAAGGGGGGAAGTTTGTAACGACCCTGAAATTTAAATTTATTTAAATTAATAATTAAATGAATTTTTGAATTAAATTGAGTAATAAATAAATTTTTGAATAAAAATAGTAAAATCAATTGATAAATTGATAGCGAGTTTCCCCGGATTCAAGTATATTCTGTATAAATCATTTAAAAATTAAAAATATTATGTATATGTGTATATATGTATTTGGGCATATACGAGTGAATATGATAATAATAAATATTAGAATAAATCCTAACATCGAATTTAAAATAGAAATTTATTTATATTACAAAACAATAAGATTTAAAGAAAATAAAATATCTTTACAAATGGGTTTTTAATATGTATAGAAATTGTTTATATGTATGTACTTGGGAAAACTATGATTGTAAATATAAAATAAATCTTATAAAAATGTACATAAGTTTGAAATAATTTTAAGAAAATTTAGTATTTAATAATGTAAGATTAATGAAGTATGACATAAACAAAAGCATAGCAAATAGAATAAATTCACATATAAACAACAAACCACACAACAAACAAAATAAAATATGAATAAGTATAAGGTTGAGAAAAGAAGAAATACCACTAAGTACCTATGTACCAACTAACAACATCTCAGCCGAATTAAAGCAAGAGTAGGTAAGAAGAAAAGAAAAGTAAATATCATAAGGGAACAACAAGTACTTGGCAATTAATGCCATACCCCTAGTACATCAAGCAAGATATCAGCCGAAATAACTAAGAAAGCAAATCTCTACCTTTTGTACAAACAAGATAAAATATATTCACCTGCAACACTTCCTCTCCTATAAACAATTACAAACCAATAAGATATACCCCCAGTACTAAGAAAAATAAACACACTGTAAATGTCATTCCTTTCCATCAACTCCATTTCGACCATTTAAAACTAAACATCATTTTGAAGAAAAACCCAAAGCAAGATCATCATCAGTCAAACAACATCTAGATAAAACAACTAAAAAGCCTGAGATTAAAGAAGTGATTCTCAGAATTCAAAGCCTGTTCCAAAACAAGGCACCTCTGTTCTTTCTCTGTTCATTGTTCTTGTTCTCTGTCTTCATTCCAGGAAACCAAGGTGAGCAACCCTTTTTAATCTGATCTGTTTCTTGTTGTTTGATCTTGTATTGAAGGTATGATTATGCTTGAATGATATAGCTGCCTAGGTGTGTATATATATATATATACATAGGGATTAACAGATGTATGTACAGGCACATATATATATCCCTGTTTTAATGTTTACAGGCTAAAAAAGAAAAAAAGAAAATACAAATCTCTTAAACCAATCAATACCACATACAAATCTCAAAATGAAAAGTGATTAAAATGTTGTGATATCAATTTTAAAAATAATTATAGGTATGGTTATGGGATGAATGTTTTGGGAATAGAATATACAGTGAAAAATTCAAGGATTACCCAAATTTCGAATTTCGTAAATTCTAGATTGGATTGCACCACCTAAAACTATTTTAAAAATGATGATTTTTAAAACAAAAATTTGAATTTTTAGTTGCGTATTAGGGTGACATTTGCGACGTGAATAGATAATGGGTTCTATCGATTTTCCAATGATTGGCTAAATTTCAAAAGTCGAATTTTGGCAGGGAGATACTAGGGTAATCATAGATTGTTGGAAAAATACAAGAAGATTTTTTAATTCACCATCGTTTGAGATTTGAACTAAACTAGGGTTTAAGCTATGTTTTAGTTAACGTCAGAAAAGTGATCGTCACGTCACCAGGACGTTATCGGACCTCATCGCGCGTGGGGAGATCGAAAGGTAGGGATGTGACGTGTCTCTGGGAGGAGTAGCTGGGGTTTTTACGATCGAGATCACTGGAGAAGGAGGGTTTTCCGATGGTGAAGGCTACAGGCCTGGGTTGCAGCTGAAAGCTCGATTTGTTTTGATGATTCGATCGAAGGTGCCGAGTAGCTTGATGGTGGGAGGACGTCGTTGTCGACTTGCTGGGCGTCAAGATGGTGGCCGTAGGTGATGGGGCTTCGTGTGCACGTGCACGCATGAAAACCTGTATCTGGGCTGTTGAGTTTGGGAAGATGAAGTTTAGCTCGTGAATCCTGGGAGTTGTCTCGAGTTGATCTCGAAGTTATTGATGTGGAAACTCAAAGCAGATGAGGTTGGAGGAGAACTCGAAGCAGGCTCGGGAAAATGGGATGTTGGCTCGAAGAATTTTTGAACTGGGCTCGAGAAAGAAAAGAATCGTGAACAGATTCTTAAACCTGATCTGGTTTCCAGATTTTAAAATTAAAATTTTAAAATATAAAGCAAGTTTAAATTAAGTTTTAAAATAAAAGTTTAACTATGAATTCAAGTAGTTTGAAGCCCAGTTTGGAAATAAAAATTTAATAAGTTTTAATTACGTCATTTTATTAACTTAGAAATGTTTAAGTAATTAATTTAAATTAAGTATAAAGTTAACTAACAATTAAGTTAACTACTTAAGTTAATGAAATGAATGATAAATAGTTAATTGATGATTTGAATTAATTTATAATTAGAAATGATAAATGATGATTTAATCTAAGATAATTTTCTTAAGAAAAGTGATTAAGAAATGTTATTAGTTAATGAAGAAAATTAACTAAGGATTTTTAAGTATTGATTAAGGTGATTAAATTTTAATAATTGATTAGATTAATTAATTTAGATAATCAATTATAAATTGTTTAAATGTAATTACTTAATGAAAGTAATTAAGGACCAATCACTTACTGTAATTAATTATGGATATTTTGATTAATTCAAGTTAATTAATTTAAGAAAATCATTAGATAAATTGGTAATTAATGATTTGTAATAAATCAATCAGAATTGGATAATTAATTCATTTAACTGAAAATTAATTGAATTGATTAGGATTAAACGATTAATTAATCCTGTTTATAAATGACTATTAAATGCTTGACCTTACTTATGAATGTTTAGATTCTATTGAATGACTTGAATTGTTTGATATTCTGATCTATGATGCTTTGTGATATACCCTGATTTATGTTGTGATCTGTAGTTTATTTATCTGTGACCTTTATATATCTATGATCTGTGAATGAACGATAAGCGTTGTTCTTATACCGCTTATCGAACTATATTTCTGTATTCTGATATGTGATGATTCATTGTGTTGCACTACTGTGTAAAACCCCTGGACCATACCTTTACACACACAAATATGGATTTCACGTGGAAATCGGTTAAGTCACAGATAATTTAAATTTGATATTTTTGAAATTGAAATTTTAATTTGAATTGATTTTGAAATTGGAAATTCGGGTTTAAAGTGAAAAGCTTTTGAAATGGAATTTCAAAGATAAAAGTTATTTTGAATAACTTAATCGAGTTTTGAAAATTTAAATAATTTGATTTAAATTTGAATTCAAGTTTGAAATTGAATCTTATGAATTGAAACTAGGGATTGAAAATGTTATAAATGTGTTTATCTGAATTTAAACCATTTAAAAGTATAATTTTGAGAATTTGGATTTAACCCAAGGATTTCAACTCGTATGAATAAATCAGATTTTCTGAAATGAAACTGTTTGTTTTAAAAGAATAAAAGCTTTCAGATAAGCAATGAAATTCCAGTTTAATTAAAGGAATTTCAATATTGAATTGAAAAATGGTTTTCCAAGTTATGAATGAATTGTTTTGAAAAGCTATGATTTGAATCTGTTTATTTCTAACAGATTTAAAATAATGATTTATCTAAACCATCCGAAATGGAATTGTTTTGAAAGCTATAAGTTAAATCTTGATTTAAAGGTTTAACGAGTTAATTAAATTGAAATGGAAATTAATTTGGAAAATCTATGAATGAATCTTTTGTTTAAAAGATTAAAGTGTGGAAACTGTTTAAACCGTAAAGGTTGAATCTTTTTGTTTAAAGATGTAAATGGTAATTTGTTTTAACCATTTGAAAAGAAAGATTTTGGGTAATAAGTTGTGACTTGATTGGAATCCCATATCCATATGTTTTTAAATATTACGCTCACTATTCGGTTTAGCCGGGAGAGGACCTTTGGGTCATATAACCCATTCCGAATATGTGATACGTCGTATATGGATAGCATTTGAAGACCGGTGTTGAAGACCGGATATTTTTGAAAACGGAAGAATTACCGTCGAGTTACTCTGCATCGGCTGATCCCCGATATAGAGGTTTTATCATCCTTAGTGACGGGAAGTCCGGACGTGATTGGAAATTATCCGGATTTGCAAGGGCTTCGTGAGAAGTGCCTTCGGTTCTGTTCGATCCCGGAACAGACTTGTATGGATTGTATGTCTGACATTACACTTTGAGATATAAAGCCGATTTCTTTCAAATACATTTCTGTTGGTGGCGGAGAATTTATTCTCTTAGCTTAACACCCTTCTCTGAGACGTACGAGCCCAGAGGTTATGTAGTTGAAGGTTATCAGCGATATATCCCAATTTGGTAATGTGACATGCTGAGTGTAGCTGTGTGATGATCATCGTTTGATCATTTGTGATATGATCATTTGTTTGATCATTTATCTTTGTGATCATAGGTTGATCATCTGTTGACCCAAAGCATGGCTTTGTGACAAAGCGTAGCTTTGTGGACGAGACTTCATCAGGACCTCACAACCCGGAAATGGTCGAAACAGGATCGTTGCGGCAAGGTTATGAGGGTCGCGCCCTTTAGGGTATGTCATTTCCTTCTGGAAAAGTGTGGTATCATGGTATGGAGCCCAAATACTTACTCATGTGGATACACCTTCTTTATGATGTGTGATGATGGTTACGAGCGCTCGGATAAAGGTCCCAAAGGACCGGGAGGTGGCATATTCGTGAGTTACCTGTTACAGGGGTAACCCGGCCTTGTTTTGCAGAGAGCAGTTTGTCTCTCGGGACGTCCCGCCAGAGGCGATCCCATGCGGCGGAAGGAAGTTCCTTAGCCTGACCATTTGTTGGAAATCCATTTCTTCCAATACGAACCAGTACGGTTTTAGTTGTAGAACCTGCCATTTACTTATGGTGGCGCCCCACTGTTTAAATGGTAGCTATAGTAGGCATAGTTCGAAATGTCTATGCTGGCTAAGATTAATATTATACTTTCGAAATGTTTTCCACTATGCACTAATGATAATATCCAATTGATTTTGCGTAGTATGCATCTTTGACTATCATAAGAAGAAATCTCCTCCAATTCTGCGTTTGCATTGTGTGTGTGGCGGGAGGTCTTATGGTAGTTTCATTTTCCAAAAGCATTGCGGATTTCAATGTTTAAAATTCTTTTGTGTTTGTTTAAAGATAAACTGTTTTTGTTGCTCACACCAGTCCCATGACTGATCCGGAGTTTATTGTTCCCTTTCTAAACTCTGGGTGCTCATAATTTTCCACACGAGCAGTCTAGAGTTGGGTTTCTTTTCAGATATTCAGGTTGAGTAGATTATCTGGAGCTAGCTATGGATTGGAGCACTCTATTGGAGGTATTCTATCTGCTGCTGTTGTTATCTTTTCTTTTCCGCTGCTATTTCTTATATCATATCTCTGATGTATATTGATATTCATTGTATCACTCTGTTGTATCAGATATTGTATATCAATGTATTATTCTTTTATTTCCGCTGTGTTGTTTACTTAATTGTGTTATAGCTCCGGGAAACCAGATTCGGCGTTTGAATCTACGACATTTTGAGTACAAGTGAAGTACGGGTGCCGATTTTCGAAGGCCGAGTTTTTGGACTCTTACAGTTTTATTCCCGCTCCTGAAGCGGATGACCTTTTATATATACCTGCCTAATAGCGGATGGCCCATATTATATGATTGTATACTGTTTATGATGAAGGGAAATAGGTTGGAGGGATCTAATAGGATTCCTCACCACCGTTGAATTTTATTTATATATATTTGTTGATATATATATATATGAGTTGTGATGTAGGGACAGGTTGGAGGGATCCAACGGGATTCCTCACCATGGTTGAAATTTTTCAATAATATTCCTGTTATATGAATCATTGAATATCAAACCTGATTAGTATTTAAAATATACTATAAATTTCCATTTGAGTTGGAGTTGGTTTTTGAGATAGGAAATTGTTTTAAATCTGAAATTGGGTTTTGGAAATATTTTGTTTTAATGGATTTAATCCAACCTTATTATCCGTCTTTTCTAAGTCATTTCGAAATGGTTTAAAGGATTTTTATTTATATTTAATATTGTTTTAAAGATTATTTCTTTATATTTAATATTGTTTAAAATTAGATATGAATATTTTAATATTTTGAAAGTTAATTATTTAAATAATTAATATGATTTGAAATTAATAATAATAATGGTTTATTAATATTGTTTTGGAAATTAATTATTACTATTTATGATAATGGTAAAGATTAGTTATTATTGTTTATTTAATAATGTTTATTGTTAATAATTATTATCATATAATAGTATTTTGAAGTAAATAATTATTATTTATTTATAAATGTTTTCGAGACTTATAAATAGAGTTTTATAAATAGACTTAAGTATATAAGAGAAGTTTTATAAATGGTTTTATGAATTTATAAAGGAGTTAAATAGTTTTTGAGTTGTGTGAAAAGGAAATCTTCCTCTGTTTTGGTGAATATACTTATACCATTGAAATAAGTATATCGATGTTTTTCAAGTATTGAAGGATATGAAGGATTTGGGGATATATCTTTGTAAAAGTATTTTTGGTACAAGTATTTACAAGATGATTTTAGTTAATGAAAAGATTAATTTAAAAAGGCTAGTGGTTGCTTATGTGCTTAACCAATGTTGGTTTTCCCTTTGGAAATAAATCCCTGAAATTGAATGTGTGTTTATTGATAGTTAAGTAACCGACTATCAAATATAGACCCAAAACGTAACTTTGGAAATATCTAAGTGAAACACGTGAGTTATATGGCACTGTTATCTCCGATGATGTTGTACTGTGCGTATAAATCTTGTTTCGTTCTCCTAGGACAAATGATAAGGAAATCCGTCCACTAATAGTTAGGAGGTGATCTCTGCTTTTACTTTGACTGTTTATGTTCTAAAGAACCGGGATTGAGTTAACCGAAAATTATTGAATGTTGTTTCGAAGAGATCGGGATCAGATATATTATCCGTAAACCACTTCGATCCAACTCAAACGTTTCGAAGTTAAGACATTTTAAAGATGACGGAATTTGAAGATGGAGCTCTTTGAAGTGCTAAGGCTGCTTGCTACTAATCCTACGGGTGATTCCAAAATGGATGTAGTAGAAGTAGTGCCTTCAGTATGTTCATGTCCCGAACAACTTGTATGGATGAATCCTGGCATTGCATTGCTGCTGGAGGGCAATGTTAGCATTTCAAGTAGGAACTGCTATATAAAGGTAAAACGCAGTCTCAAGCCCCATCAACTGGGAAATGACAAAAATCTAGCATGCAGCGGGGCCATGTAGGTCGCTTCTTCAGGGTATGGTCGTTCCAAAATCTGGATCGATTACTATCTACTCATGTATGCTTCAGGGCCCAAAGTGGGGTGATCATATTCGGTACAACTAGTCAAGTTGTAACGACCCGCCTTTTCGAACCATAGAAGCCGACACTAATACATCCACGGTATTCACATACCAAACAACTAAGTGTCGAAAAGACAGATTGTTAGGGGAAAAGAAAGGAGATAGAAGATAGAAGAAACTAAAAGCAAACACAGAATCTCACAGCGGAACGGAATAAAATATATCAATCAATATAATTCTTTACAAAGTCATTTCAAAAATTGTGACGACCCGGAATTTTTGTATATTTGAAATGGGAATATTTAATTTATTTTAAATATCCGAAGGTTAAATTTTAACTTTAATTTCAAATATACAGTATTTATTTGGATAATTAATTATTAAATTTAATTATCGGGATTGGGTAAAATATGGAATCTTGATTTTAAACCTGTTAAAAATAGTTCAAAGGTTCAGAAAAATTTATATTGTTAATACTGAAGATGATAGAACTTTTAAAATGAAATTTTAAAAGAGTTTTGTTCAGTTTTAAAAATATATCGTTGATATTGAATTTAAAAATAGCTGTCCGAGGCACAGTCTCGGAATTCAGCGAAACCAGTTTCATTGGATCCATAATATGGTATTATTATCGGATTTCAAATTTTGTAGTGTTTGGATTTGTTGTGTGATCGTACGATGGATAAACGCGCTGGAAATTAAATTGAAATTCAAATATAAATAGTAAGTTATATTGACTAGTTAAAAGAATTTCACGTCAGATATTTTCCTTTCATTTTGAATACCTTTGTGAATGGCTAATTGAACACGTGTCCTACCTAAAACACGCGTCTCCCCCTCTGTTGTTCCGTTCAATTGAAGCTATCTCGTTCGAAAAGAAAAATCAAAACAAAAAATCATTCCGTTCTAATCAAATTTGCTCAGCTCTATCTCCTCTACCTTTCAATTGAAATCGCACCTCCTTTCTGAAATCGAAAAATATTTTCCTCATTGTCTGTTGTAATTTCATGGAAGAGACTTTATCATTCAAAATAAATCGAAGGAACCGAGTCTCCTTCCTTCGAAATCGCGACGATTAAAGCGGCCAAGAGCAGCTCAAGCTCGCGTTCCGTTCGCGAGGCCTGGAATCGTTGACATGGTGGGTGCTCGCGTGAAAAGGGGGACGAAGGAGAAGGGAAGTGTGGCATCGCGATCGAACGAGGATGAGGCGCGTGAAGTAGTGGCGGCGATGGGTGCTAGGGTTCCGCGGTGACCAGTGCTCACGAAGATGGGTGAATCGATGGTGTTAGGGGCTTCGTCATCGACTTCGATTTCAGCTCGAGGAGGAGGCGGTTTCGAAGACGAGTATGGGTTTGGGTAAGAGTCGAGGTCGCTGTTCGATGGCGAGTTGGGTCGCAGTAGAGTGGGTGGAAGGCGGTCGACGATGTGGGGGGGGTTCGGCGAACTCCAGTCACGTGGGCAGTGAGGTATCTTTTTCTTGCAGTTCGATTAAATTCTAATTCGTTGTTAAATAGAAATTATTCACAGTAAAGAAAATCTAAAGTGTCAAACAGTTTTTCTGAATTTTAAGTTGTTCTTCATTTAATTTAAATATAATTAGGAAATCAGAAAATAAATGTATATGAATCTATATAGATATACATATATAATTTAATGTGTATATAGAGTTAGGTTTTGGGAAAAATAAATAAGAGTTTTAGAGTGTAGAAAGTTCATTTTTGAAATCTATCATTTTATCCTTATAAATATATATATATGAGCAGTTGGAAAAAAATGGGAAATTTGAAATGTTTGAAATTATATAGAAATGAAATTTTAGTTTTACAGTAAACTATATAAATTGTTAGTTCAAAATTAATAAATAAAAAGAAATTTAAGATGTTGGAAGTTATATATGGAGATTTGATTTTTTAAAACCTATATGAATTATTTTTCATGTGCAGTTGAAATGAAGAGAAAAATAATAATAATAAGATTTAATTTACTAGGGTTGATAAAATAATTAGTTAATTTAATCTATTTAATGAGAATTTAATTATTCGATTTATTCGAATATTTCAAATATTAATAAAGTTCATACAATTATTTATACAAGGTCGAAAGTCAGTGTGAAAACAAGACGAGATTGAAGTGGATTGCAAATTAAAGGCAAAGGTGAGTTAATCTCACTCAGTTAGATTTAAATTTAAATGGCTAAATTTAAATAATTGATTGGATGATTGCATTGATTGATGTGCTATACTATATATAGTAGTATATAGCAATATATACATATTGGCATATGTATATATTTGAGTTGTTGATATTCCCGCATTTATATAGCGGATGAGACCCTATGCGCCGCATAATAGCGGATATTTTATATAAAACCCATATACCGCGATATTCCACCTTGAAGTGGAATTGGTATTGTGCTAACGTTTGTGGATGCAGGGAAACAGGTTGGAGGGATCCAACTGGATTCCTCAAAATTATTTAGATTATTTGATATTCTGTTCTATGAATATTGATATCCTGTGATGATATTATTGATGATTAAAATATTGGATGATATGGTTGGATTGAATATTTCAATAAAAAGGAGTTATCAAAATATATTGAATTGGATTTTGAAAGAAATAAAAGAGTAAAATTTAAGTAAATAATTTAAGTGAATTGGAATAAGGGAATTTCGAAATAACAAGGAAAATATTAACTTTAAACTAAAGTGATATTAAATTTAAAGAATAAAGGATTTATTTTGAATGTAAGGATTAAATTTAATTAAAGGCTAAAGAAGGAATTTTGGAAGTTTAAAATTGGTATTTTCAGTTAAAAAGGGTTTTAACTCAAATAAAGGAATAAATCTAAAAGTTAATGTATTTTGAAATAAATGAAGTAGTAAAGGAAATTTATTTCAAAGTAAAGTAAAGTAAATTGGAAAATCAATTGGAAATTGATTTAGTTGTTTAAATTTGGAATTTTAAAAGAGAAGTGAGATTTTGGAGATATAAACTGGGTTTATAAAGTAAAATAAAATATCAGTGGATATTTGAATATAAATTCAAGGTGGGAATTTATAAAAAGATATGGTTTGGTTTAAAAAAAAAAATGTTGATTTATTTTTAAAAAGATGGAAATGAGAAGTGTATTTTTCTGGATAGCCAAGTACGTTTTCAAAGCAATTTTAATATAAGTTAAAAGTTCTAATTGTATTTTTAAAAAGCATATTTTAGAAAATTTATTATTTCTAAATGTTAATTTCCTAAGTAAGTATATTTTAGGAAACCTATTCTTTTTAAATATTTAAACTTTAAAGTAAGTATTTTTCAAAGATCTATTATTGTAGTAATTATATAAAAGTAATTTGGTATTATATTTTAAAAAGAGAAATTTAGTTATATTTGTAAAGTGGTTTCATTTTAAATATTTCTTAAGTATATATTCTGTTAAAGTATTAAAGTAGTTTAAATTCAATGTTATAAGATATATTTAAAACAAAGTGTTTTTAAATTATTTTAAAATCTAAAAGTGTTTTGTACTTGGTGTTTCAGAGAAATAAATATTTGGAAATGTATTCCGTAAGCGGAAATTGTTTGAAATTGTTTTCAAAAGGAGTTTGAAAATTTGGAAATATATCTTGGAAAGATATTTGGGCAAATAAATAATGTGGGAAATTATTTATTGTGTGATGGTTGCTTGTGGATGTTAATTGATAGTTAAATAACCGACTATCAATATTGGCCAATGCGCTGATCGTTTCGAAGAGACCGGGATCGAGTTTCCGTATACCGGGATTCTAGGTCTGGAGACTCGAATACCACTTCGATCCGGTTTGTACGTTTCGTGTAACGATTTCGGAGTCGAAGATGGAGCTGTGAAGTGCAAGGGCTAGTCGCTACTAATCCTGAGGATATTTCCAAAATGGATGTAGTAGGAATAGTGCCTTCGGTTCCGTTCAAACCCAGGACGGACTTGTATGGACGAATGCTTGTGAAACATCATCAGCGGACGATGGGCATTCTAAGGGATATGTTCTCAAAAAGGTATCGTTTAGCCTCGAACCTCATCAACCGGGAATGACTGAAAATCAGGGGTTATGCAGCAAGGCTTCGTGGGTAGCTCCCACTGGAGGGTAAGGTCATCCCTGTCTAGATGTCCCTTTTTATTTCGGCTTAGTGGTGCGGTTGCTGATCCCAACCGTGGGGTGATTTTATTCGGGATCATCCAGTAAGGGATGGTTCCGGCCTTGTGTTGCAGAGGAGCGGGCGTACTCCTCGGTACGGTGATCTAGGCCACGTACTGTGATAGGTGGTACCCCAGTGCCTAGTCATTCGTTGGAAATCCATTCTCCCTACGTGCCTGTACGGTTTTGATTGTGCCCAACTATTGCTGAAACGTGAGATGCAAGCATTTCAGCTAGATTCTAGTTTACTTTCTGTAGACACTATTATAATATCAGAGGATTTTGATATAAAGTGTTTAGCTATCGTAAGGTAAAAACCCGACATGTTTATTTGTGGCGTGGTCTTACGAGATGCTTTTGTTTTTAAAGGATTTTGAAACTTTAAAAATCAATTTGAGTGTGATTTTCTCACGCTGGTTTTCCAGACTGACTCGGGTATTGTTTTATATGATGCTCGGGTCAGACCGAGTATTATAGGTTACAGGATATGATGATGTGGAGCTCAGGAGACGAGCTGGATGACGATACGTACTCTCGTACTTGCTATTATTTTCCGTTGTGTATTCAGTTGTATGTTATGGATGTTGATGTACTCTGATGATGTATTCTGATGATATATTGTATAAACAGATATATTTTTCTGTTTGAGTAAAGATCTGTTTTGTATATATTATATTTTATTCCGCTGCGATGTGAGATTCTGCTGTTGTTTTCTATTTTTCTTCTTCTACCTCTTCTTCTTAACTAAAATGGTCCGGTTTTTCTTGTATGAAAAACTCGGGTTGTTACAGTGGTATCAGAGCTTAGGCTAGCGATAACCTTGGCTCTGGTGGGAATTTTGAGAGTACTAATAGATATGAGCGCGTATTTGTTAGTGAATATAAAATGGTTTTATATTGTGTTGGTTGATTTATTGAGTGGCATATGAACCTTCGTCGGCACAGTCTGTACAACTGTATCGAAGGGGTTTCTAAACACTTGAATAGAACAGTTCGACACAATATTGTTTTAAATAGGGTAAATGAAATAATTTTGCCCAAATTATTTTGTATATAAAAGAAATAATTATTTGAAATTTATTATAGTTATATATTTGGATGCTTGGTTGTTAGAAAATGACAATAATGAGTTAGTCTCATTATTGAGTAGAAATTGAAAACTTATAACCAAAGATGAAAGAATAAATTTATATAACAAAATGGAATTTGAAATATAGACTATAAATGCAATTTATAAATTGAGATAAACTTTATATACAAATGTGAATTACAAATGTGATTTATAATCAAAGGAGATAAATTCATAAACAAATGAAATTTGTAAATGTAAATTGTAAATGTGTCTTATAACTTGGAATAAAATGTGATAGAATTCCAGAGTAATGTTTGGATATAAAAATTTGTATGGATTTTTGTTTTGGGAAAGATTTAAATTCCTTTGGATTTAAAATAGTTTTAAAAGTTTTGGGGAAATAATGGTGATATTATTTCATGAATATTTTTGAAATTGAATTCATATCTGGTGGGATTTGGGATTTAAAAATGTTTGAAATGTTTAAAGAGATAAAAGCATTAAATTCTCTTTCGGTCGCTGGAAAATAATTTCGGTGATGACTGCAGCATCATCGATGTCTATTTTCGAGTTTCCAAAGAGAAATTGCTACCAAACTGTTTTAAATTGGAAATGATTGTGAATTGGGTTGGTTTTGAAATTCAAAGGGAAAATTGTTTGGTAAAAACAGATTGTTTTAGAAATTTGGATTTGATGTGATATATCAGATGTGTATGAGTTATTTATGGATTCAAAATGATTTTGAAATAAAATCGGGCAATTGGATTCTGGAAATTCTATTTAAAATTTAAATGTGGAAATTTAAATGAATCAACAATATAAAGTATAAAATGAAGTTGATTTAAATAAGAAGGAAATGAAAGTTTAATTCTGGGATTATAATTATGAGATGAAATTAACTAAATGAGTAATATAAGTTGATAGATAAAAGAATTAGAGAACTTGAAGGTGAATAGAATGTATTTGAATTTAACTTAAGATAAGTTAAATAAAAATTGAGAATTGGAATTGAATTAAATGTAAATAAGTTGAAGTTGAAGTCGACTTGAATTGGATATAAAGGTAATGTAAAATGCTTATAATTGTGTAAAGAAATTCATATTCTTAAGTTCTTAAGTATAATAATTTGAGATTTGATTGTAAAGATGAAAATGGACTTAAATGAATAGTCCTAGATCTTAAGTAAGTAAGTTAAAACTTATGAATAGAAATGGAAGTGTAAGTCATAAATGGGAATTCATTTCTTTGAACCATTAAGAGTTATAATTTGAAATTGTAATTATCAAATGGGAATGACTAAGATGAGCAATCTTAATAAATCCAAACTCGAATTATAAAATGAATTGAACTTAAGATAATTAAGTGAAGTGATATTAGGAATTAAAAAGAAAGTATTTAATCTTAACTAGTGGAGGAACTAATGAGATAATAAATTAGTTAATGAAATGGAATTGGAAATTAATGAAATTGGATTAAAATAGTAATGGTTTGGATTTCGAATGGAATCCGAATAAGTGAAAATAAATAAATGGATGGAATTTGATTAAATAAGAATCAAATGAAAAGATGGAAATAAAGCTTTAAAGGGTTGGTTAAATGGAAAATAAACTTAAGTTATTGACTTAAGTAAATATTGAATGGAAACTGAACTCAAACAGAGGAGTGGTTTAAATAAGTTGAGAAATAGTTATTTAATGAATTAACTTGGATTGTTGTCGAGCTAAATAAAATTCAATTTTTGGAAGTTGGAGATGAATTTAATTTATATGAACTTAAGAATTGAAGAATGAAATTCTTAAGAAAATTTGTATTGGAAATATACTTAGTAATTTTGGAATGGAAAAATAAAATAAAAATATACTAAGTGAATAGTTGAATGAAGACTAAAACTGAAGTTGTGAAATGGAATAGTTGTGAATAAGGGGATAACAAATAAAAAGGAATGTGAATAAAGGAGAATTGATATAACTAATAATCAATTGGGCTAATTACGTAAGGTATACGTATATTATTTTATTCGCATAGCTATTTGGTCCAGATGTCGAACACAGAATTTCGAGATAGTTTTATCGATCCGAATCAGGATTTTTCACTCGATTTTCAACGGCGAACCTGGATATGGGTTGTTGATTGATTCTGGATATTCTCTATCATAGTTTGTGGCTATGCAAGGAGAATGACGGTTTCTGATCAAGAAACCAGATCTGAGTCCGCACTAGGAAGTCGGGTGGACGATACTAGTTCGGAAGTGGAATTGTGTGATCGATTGAGCGATCGAATGTGATATTGCGTACGGATGATATATGTGCATCGTACGGGCTTAAGTAAAACAAATATTGGAAATTTGTAAAGAAAAGTATATAATGACTTTGGGATTGTGATTGAATATTATTGCTTAGTAGGATATACAGGTGTATAAAAGCAATGGATAAATTGGGATTTTTGATTTAGAAGATAAAATTTAATGGCCCGACAAAAAGGTATGTATTTGAATTTCTATATGAAATTTGATTGGGTTTTGGGTCCAGCCACTTGGCTTTTTGTTTTCTTTTTGAGATTGGGAGGCCGTAGAGCCATTTTGTAGTAGTACCGAGCTAGCCGCGCAAAGGAGACGCTGGCGAAATTTTTCGAAAATTTAGGGAGTTAGAAAAAAATTTGGAAAAATTTTGATAATTCAAAATTTGAATTCAAATTTAAATTTGAATGGATAAGTAGGTGTTATGGGTTGAACTTATAAATAAGTTTGGGAAGTTAAAAGATGATTAGTGCATCATTAATAAAAGATTGTTTGGGTATTGTTAAAACTGTTTGAATTTGGGAAATAGCTAACGGGATATGGGACATTCTTCCTAACTAGTAATTTCGGGGACGAAATTCTTTTAAGGGGGGAGGAATGTGACGACCCGGAATTTTTGTATATTTGAAATGGGAATATTTAATTTATTTTAAATATCCGAAGGTTAAATTTTAACTTTAATTTCAAATATACAGTATTTATTTGGATAATTAATTATTAAATTTAATTATCGGGATTGGGTAAAATATGGAATCTTGATTTTAAACCTGTTAAAAATAGTTCAAAGGTTCAGAAAAATTTATATTGTTAATACTGAAGATGATAGAACTTTTAAAATGAAATTTTAAAAGAGTTTTGTTCAGTTTTAAAAATATATCGTTGATATTGAATTTAAAAATAGCTGTCCGAGGCACAGTCTCGGAATTCAGCGAAACCAGTTTCATTGGATCCATAATATGGTATTATTATCGGATTTCAAATTTTGTAGTGTTTGGATTTGTTGTGTGATCGTACGATGGATAAACGCGCTGGAAATTAAATTGAAATTCAAATATAAATAGTAAGTTATATTGACTAGTTAAAAGAATTTCACGTCAGATATTTTCCTTTCATTTTGAATACCTTTGTGAATGGCTAATTGAACACGTGTCCTACCTAAAACACGCGTCTCCCCCTCTGTTGTTCCGTTCAATTGAAGCTATCTCGTTCGAAAAGAAAAATCAAAACAAAAAAATCATTCCGTTCTAATCAAATTTGCTCAGCTCTATCTCCTCTACCTTTCAATTGAAATCGCACCTCCTTTCTGAAATCGAAAAATATTTTCCTCATTGTCTGTTGTAATTTCATGGAAGAGACTTTATCATTCAAAATAAATCGAAGGAACCGAGTCTCCTTCCTTCGAAATCGCGACGATTAAAGCGGCCAAGAGCAGCTCAAGCTCGCGTTCCGTTCGCGAGGCCTGGAATCGTTGACATGGTGGGTGCTCGCGTGAAAAGGGGGACGAAGGAGAAGGGAAGTGTGGCATCGCGATCGAACGAGGATGAGGCGCGTGAAGTAGTGGCGGCGATGGGTGCTAGGGTTCCGCGGTGACCAGTGCTCACGAAGATGGGTGAATCGATGGTGTTAGGGGCTTCGTCATCGACTTCGATTTCAGCTCGAGGAGGAGGCGGTTTCGAAGACGAGTATGGGTTTGGGTAAGAGTCGAGGTCGCTGTTCGATGGCGAGTTGGGTCGCAGTAGAGTGGGTGGAAGGCGGTCGACGATGTGGGGGGGGTTCGGCGAACTCCAGTCACGTGGGCAGTGAGGTATCTTTTTCTTGCAGTTCGATTAAATTCTAATTCGTTGTTAAATAGAAATTATTCACAGTAAAGAAAATCTAAAGTGTCAAACAGTTTTTCTGAATTTTAAGTTGTTCTTCATTTAATTTAAATATAATTAGGAAATCAGAAAATAAATGTATATGAATCTATATAGATATACATATATAATTTAATGTGTATATAGAGTTAGGTTTTGGGAAAAATAAATAAGAGTTTTAGAGTGTAGAAAGTTCATTTTTGAAATCTATCATTTTATCCTTATAAATATATATATATGAGCAGTTGGAAAAAAATGGGAAATTTGAAATGTTTGAAATTATATAGAAATGAAATTTTAGTTTTACAGTAAACTATATAAATTGTTAGTTCAAAATTAATAAATAAAAAGAAATTTAAGATGTTGGAAGTTATATATGGAGATTTGATTTTTTAAAACCTATATGAATTATTTTTCATGTGCAGTTGAAATGAAGAGAAAAATAATAATAATAAGATTTAATTTACTAGGGTTGATAAAATAATTAGTTAATTTAATCTATTTAACGAGAATTTAATTATTCGATTTATTCGAATATTTCAAATATTAATAAAGTTCATACAATTATTTATACAAGGTCGAAAGTCAGTGTGAAAACAAGACGAGATTGAAGTGGATTGCAAATTAAAGGCAAAGGTGAGTTAATCTCACTCAGTTAGATTTAAATTTAAATGGCTAAATTTAAATAATTGATTGGATGATTGCATTGATTGATGTGCTATACTATATATAGTAGTATATAGCAATATATACATATTGGCATATGTATATATTTGAGTTGTTGATATTCCCGCATTTATATAGCGGATGAGACCCTATGCGCCGCATAATAGCGGATATTTTATATAAAACCCATATACCGCGATATTCCACCTTGAAGTGGAATTGGTATTGTGCTAACGTTTGTGGATGCAGGGAAACAGGTTGGAGGGATCCAACTGGATTCCTCAAAATTATTTAGATTATTTGATATTCTGTTCTATGAATATTGATATCCTGTGATGATATTATTGATGATTAAAATATTGGATGATATGGTTGGATTGAATATTTCAATAAAAAGGAGTTATCAAAATATATTGAATTGGATTTTGAAAGAAATAAAAGAGTAAAATTTAAGTAAATAATTTAAGTGAATTGGAATAAGGGAATTTCGAAATAACAAGGAAAATATTAACTTTAAACTAAAGTGATATTAAATTTAAAGAATAAAGGATTTATTTTGAATGTAAGGATTAAATTTAATTAAAGGCTAAAGAAGGAATTTTGGAAGTTTAAAATTGGTATTTTCAGTTAAAAAGGGTTTTAACTCAAATAAAGGAATAAATCTAAAAGTTAATGTATTTTGAAATAAATGAAGTAGTAAAGGAAATTTATTTCAAAGTAAAGTAAAGTAAATTGGAAAATCAATTGGAAATTGATTTAGTTGTTTAAATTTGGAATTTTAAAAGAGAAGTGAGATTTTGGAGATATAAACTGGGTTTATAAAGTAAAATAAAATATCAGTGGATATTTGAATATAAATTCAAGGTGGGAATTTATAAAAAGATATGGTTTGGTTTAAAAAAAAAAATGTTGATTTATTTTTAAAAAGATGGAAATGAGAAGTGTATTTTTCTGGATAGCCAAGTACGTTTTCAAAGCAATTTTAATATAAGTTAAAAGTTCTAATTGTATTTTTAAAAAGCATATTTTAGAAAATTTATTATTTCTAAATGTTAATTTCCTAAGTAAGTATATTTTAGGAAACCTATTCTTTTTAAATATTTAAACTTTAAAGTAAGTATTTTTCAAAGATCTATTATTGTAGTAATTATATAAAAGTAATTTGGTATTGTTGGGTGAATTCTTACCCGGAAGACCTCGAGACCCAGAGACGTGATTCATTCGGCAGCTCTCCCCCGAGTCCATTCGGCATGACCCATTCGGCAGCTCTCCCCCGAGTCCATTCGGCATAACCCATTCGGCAGCCCTCCCTCGTGTCCATTCGGTAGACCTTCATCCGGCAACTGCCACCGGTCCAACCTCACCACTCCACACTTCACCGGATGAAGCCCAACCAGACCAACTCCATACTTCACCGAACCAAGAGAATACCGAACCAGACTGCCAGGCCAGATCACTTCAGCCCAGGCCCACCAGCAGCTGTATACATCCAAGACCCCTGCCCCCAACCTCACTCTATAAATAGAGAGGCAGGGGTACAACAATGGGGGACAAGTTTGAGAGCTCAAGCACGGAGAGAACTTTCAAACAACTTTCTTTTACTTGTATCAAAGCTTTGTACTTGTAATCAAAACAAGAGAAGAGAAATAACATATAAAGTGGACGTAGGCACATTCTGGCTGAACCACTATAAATCTGCGTGTCTTTTTACAGTTTAGCCCCTGCTTTTCATATATTTGCATAAATCACCCAAATCACTAAGAATAACATAAGATCTACTAAATCATACAACTTTGAGGTGTTTGTCCATTTTTTGTGCAAACATTTTTGGTGCTTTCATTGAGAGCTAGAAGCTCGAAGCTTCAGCTTCATCCGCTTAACAAGTTTTCCTAACACCATCGTCCGCCGCTTGGAAAACATGCCTCCCAAACAGAGAAAAGATGTTAACAAAGGAAAAAACATCGCATCCAGCAGCCTTCCTGATCCAGCTGCCACAAATCAAGTGAACCGTCCTCCTCCAGCAACGGCAACAAATGAAGGACAGGCTAACCCAGTCACTCCTGCCACAGAACAGCCTGCAGCAATTACTAGGGCAGATTTGGACAGAGTTGTTGTTGAAGTAACTAACCGCTTCACGTCCCAGCAGGAAGCCTTGGTAGACCATCTCATGTCACGCTTGAGGGACGCTGAAGAATCCAACCGCAACACTGAATCATGGGGCGAGTCCCAATCTGGAGGATCTCAGAGACAGCAAAGATCTTCCTTCTTCGAAGGAGCTAACGGCAGGGGTAGCCATGGTAGGAGCCGAGACCGAGCTCAGCCCGAAGTTAGGCCTGAGGAAGCGTTTGGTGCCGAACCCAACGCGGAAGGTACCGGGCGGAGGTCAACTGCAGCTGAGCCGGTCATGCTGCCTAACCACAGGAACACCAATGAACGGGGCCGAGCTAGAGTTCAGCCCGAAGTTGGACCCGAGGAAGTGCTTAGATCAGAACCCAACAGGGGAAGATCAAGGCAAGGGCCAACTGTAGCTGACCCAAGCATGCTCCCAGAAGATCAAAGGCAGCCACTGGAAAATATGAGGAATGATAGACGATACCATCCCTACAGGTTGTCTGGTCGGAGTCAACCCCACAGAACGGAACCAAACTCATTTCTGTCCGCTCCAAATTCTGATGAAAGGATGGCACGCTTATTCAGAGAGTGTGTCCAACGGGAGCAAAGAGATCGAGGGATAGGCGCTAGGGTAACCAGCCCTTTCGCCCGCAATATCGAAATTGCTATCACCCCCCGAGAATGGAAGATGCCAACAATGGAACCCTACAAAGGAACCTCCGATCCCGTTGTACACTTACAGAGGTACACGCAGCATATGCTCATGAGTGGAGCAACAGAGGGAGTGCTGTGCAAATGCTTCCCGCTCTTCTTAGCAGATCTTGCTACCTCCTGGTTCTGTCATCTACCCCAAGGATCCATCAGCTCATGGGAAATGTTGAAAGAAAAATTCATCAGTCAGTTCCGCATTCATGTGGAGCAACCTAAGGACGCTTATTCCTTATCCAGCGTCAAACAGAAACCTGGAGAAAAGCTGCAACAATACCTAACCAGATTCAACGCCGCAGCAGCCGCAGTTCAAGATGCCGATGAGAAGCTTATCCTAATGGCCCTCTGCAGTGGGGTGCATCCGGACACCAAATTTGCTAGGAGATTGACAAAAGAAAAACCAGCTACTTTACCCGATTTCTTCCATGAAGCCGGGAAATACATGAGGCTTGAGGATGCTGCCATTGAGGGGCAGTCAGGACAGCAAAGTAAGACGACCCATGGCAATGCCCCTGCTGTGGCAAGGGACGTTCAAAGAAATGATTCCAGAGACAATGCTGGGGGCAAGAAAGTAGAGAAACGCCTATATCGGCCAGGACCAAGATTCGACTCTTACACCCCTTTGAACGAGACCGTCGAAAACATCTTCCTTGCCACCCAAGGCGAAGTTAGATACAAACGCCCACCATACAAGAAGGAATCAGATAGCGCACAGAAATCTGGAAAATTCTGCCGCTTCCACGAATCCCACGGACATGATACCAACGAATGCCATCATCTCCGAGATCTGATTGAGGAACACATCAGAAGAAAGAAACTGGAACGCTATGTAAAAAGTCAAGGCAGGACTCCAGATCCTGCCAATGAAAACCCAAGGCTACCCTCACCAGGGACCGGCAGAGGCGACCGCAACGCTAGCAGCTCTAGTCAAGAGAAGATAGTGGTCCATACCATCTCAGGAGGTCCACACATCGCAGACAGAAGTTGGAAAGAGATGGAAAGATATGGGAAGTCGCTCAGAGACAATAGAGACTGTGTCAATGCGGTTACAGAAGAGCGCCACCCAAAGCGGAAAGAAAGTGATGACATCACATTCAGTAAACGCGACCTAGAAGGAAGACAGTACCCTCACATGGATCCCATGGTTATCTCTGCCCGACTCGGTCCCGCCGAAGTTTACCGAATCCTGGTAGACACTGGAAGCTCTGTAAATATCCTGTTCAAACACGCATTCGACAAAATGAGGTTGTCAATGAAGGACGTATCTCCCTGCGATAAACCGCTACACGGTTTCACTGGAGATGCGAAAATGCCCATCGGGCAGCTGGACCTCTTCGTTGAAATCGGAAGCCATCCCCGCTCCGTTGTAAGGAAACAGACGTTTGTGCTGATAGAAAACCATTCGGCCTACAACGCCTTCCTAGGAAGACCAGCCCTATCTGACTTCCAGATTGTCCTAGCCCCGTGGTGCCTAAAAATGAAATTTCCAACAGACAGTGGGGTAGGGGAAGTGGAAGGAGACCAAGATATTGCACGAGACTGCTATGTAACCGAACTTCGCAACAACCACAGGAGAGATAAAGGGAAAGGTGTAGAGATTGCTCTCTGCACAAAAAGCCTTGAAACATAGCAACTAAAGAAAGCCCCTCCTCTTCGATACACCAGCGACCCTTTCAATGAATTAGACCCGAGGGACAAAGAGGAGGAGGCCACCGCCGAGCCTGCAGAGGCTATGGAGTTTATATCTGTAGACAAGCACGACTCAAGTAGGCTACTGAAAATTGGGTCGCAATTGAAAACCGAATTGAAGGAACAACTCGTTGATTTTCTCCGCCACAACTTAGATGTATTCGCTTGGTCACACGCTGACATGACCGGAATCTCCCCCAACATAGCGTGCCACGTATTAAAAATTGATCCTACCAAGGCACCCGTAAAACAAAAGAAGAGAAGTATGGGGGCAGAGCGATCAGCAGCCCTCGATGAAGAAGTAAAGAATCTACTCGCCAATGACTTCATACGAGAAGCTATTTACCCAGAATGGATCGCCAACCCGGTACTAGTAAAGAAGGCTAATGGGAAGTGGCGGACCTGCATTGACTTCTCCAACCTAAATGACGCCTGCCCAAAGGATTGCTTCCCGCTTCCCAGAATCGACCAACTTGTAGACAGCACAGCCGGGCACGAACTCCTGTCTTTTATGGATGCATACTCAGGATATAACCAAATTCCTATGCATGCTCCCGACCAAGATCACACTAGTTTCATCACCGACCGGGGTTTGTACTGCTACAAAGTGATGCCCTTCGGACTTAAAAACGCAGGAGCCACCTACCAGCGCCTCGTCAACAAGATGTTCGCAGGGCTAATAGGACAAACAATGGAAGTATATGTAGACGACATGCTGGTAAAATCACGGAAAGCCAAAGATCACGTAAGCCACCTGGGCGAGATGTTCCAGGTACTTCGACAGTATGGAATGAAGTTGAATCCACTAAAGTGCTCCTTCGGAGTGTCATCAGGAAAATTCTTAGGATTCATCGTCCATGCCCGAGGGATAGAAGCAAACCCTGAACAAGTCCGAGCATTAAGAGACATCAAGATACCTTCCACCCGAAAGGAAATGCAAAGCCTAAATGGAAAAGTGGCTGCCCTAAGCCGATTCATCTCCAAAGCAACGGACAAGTGCGTCCCCTTTTTCGAAGCTCTAAAGAAAGATAAAGGAAAGTTCGAATGGACGGACGAATGCTTGACCGCTTTCCTTAACCTAATCGAACACCTCCAGAAACCACCAGTACTCTCGACCCCAAGCGAAGGCGAAGAATTATACCTATACCTTGCTGTGTCATCTCACGCTCTAAGCGCTGCCTTGGTAAGAGAAGATAACCGTACGCAACGACCAGTTTACTTCGTCAGTAAAAGGTTTACTGGGGCAGAAGTCAGATATCCTAAGCTCGAAAAGTTAGCATACTGTTTACTAATCACTTCACGAAAGCTACGTCATTACTTCCAATCCCATTCCATCAAGGTTCTAACCAATCAACCACTGAGGCAGGTACTCCATCGTCCCGACACTTCCGGGCGACTACTTAAATGGTGTATTGAGCTGAGTCAATATGATATCACCTATCACCCTCGCACCGCCATCAAGGGACAAGCCATGGCTGATTTCATTGCAGAATTCACTACCAACGAGGATAAGGAGCAACTGGAAATAACAGAAGATATCAAGTGGAATCTCTTTGTGGACGGTGCATCTAACGAACAAGGCTCGGGGGCAGGTGTGGTAATCATCACTCCCAGGGGAAATAAACTGCACTATGCTATAAGGTTGGAGTTCACTGCCACCAACAACGATGCAGAATACGAAGCAGTAATAGCCGGATTAGAAATTGCTATCGAGATCGGAGCCAATTCTTTGTGTCTTCACAGCGATTCTCAGCTTATTGTTAATCAAATACTAGGGGAATTCCAAGCTCGAGAAGAACGACTCATAGCATATCTAAAGAAGACCAAGTTACTTCTCAGCCGATTGGACCACTACTTAGTCAAACACATCCCTCGGGAAGAGAACCAAGAGGCCGACGAATTGGCAAAGCAAGCAAGTATGAGAGACGTCGCCATCTTCGGGGCAGTAACTGTCTCAAAGCAAATGATCCCGAGTTTTGAACAAGTGAATCTGATAGCTGCAACCGAAGAAGCAACTTGGATAACTCCCATCCGAGACTACCTACAAAATGGCACACTACCCGACGGGCGTAACGAAGTCAAGAAAATCTTGAGGAAAGCGTCCCGCTACACAATACAAGGAGACATCCTCTATCGGCGTGGGTTCTCTAACCCATTATTAAGGTGTGTCGCCGGAAGGGAAGCCAAGGAAATCTTATCCAACATTCATCAAGGAAGCTGCGGAGATCACACCGGAGGGCAAACATTAGCAAAAAAGATACTCCGATACGGATATTTCTGGCCCACCTTAAGCAAGGACGCCTTAGATTTCGTCAAGAAGTGTGACAGATGCCAAAAGTTTGCTAAGGTCCCTCGGCTACCAACAACCGAGATTACCCAGATGACCAGCCCTTGGCCCTTTGCAGTATGGGGAATTGACTTAATCGGTGAACTGCCAATGGGTCGAGGCGGCGCCAAATATGCTATAGTAGCAGTCGACTATTTCACCAAATGGGTGGAAGCAGAACCTCTAAATAAAGTATCTTCAGCGAAAGTTATCAACTTCTTAATCAAAAATGTTCTGTGCAGGTACGGAGTCCCACTAAAAATCATATCAGACAATGGACTTCAGTTTGACAGCGAGGAATTCGCCAACTGGTGCCAAGAACACGGAATTCGCAAAAGCTTCTCGTCCGTAGCATATCCCCAAGCAAACGGACAAGTCGAAGCAGTCAACAAAATTCTGAAAACTCTGATCAAAAAGAAGCTCGAAAAGTCAAAGGGCGCTTGGGTGGATGAACTCCCTACGGCACTATGGGCCTACCGCACATCTTTCAGAACATCAACAGGGCACACTCCTTTCTCTTTGGCATACGGATCGGAGGCTATGCTCCCAGTTGAAACCATTGTGCCTTCCCACCGTAGGATCCACTATAACCCAGAAGAAAACGAAGAGCTCCTCAACATGTCTTTGGATCTAGTCGAGGAGAGAAGGAATGATGCAGTCCTAAAAACAGCAGCCCACAAGCAAAAGGTGGCAGCACAATACAACTCCAAGGTCAAGCATCGTGCCTTACGAGAAGGGGATCTTGTCCTCAAGCGAATCTTCCCTCGCCCCGGAGCACTAGACCCAATCTGGGATGGACCATATGTAATTCATAAAGATCTCCACAACGGAGCCTATATTTTGTCAACAGTGGACGGGGAGGTGTTCCAGAGGGCATGGAACATCCAACACCTCCGTCGATACTTTTCTTAACTTGTATTGCCCATATGAAGTGAATTAACGAAGAGAATCAGTGGACGTAGGCATTTTTTCGTGCCGAACCACTTTAAAAAAGCCTTGTCTCTTTTTAACTTGTTCCTTTGTATCTTGGCTGCTTGTTAACTTTATCCTTTTCTGTTGAACAAAATCCTGAGCATATAGCATTTCTATTCAAAGCACTCCACAATGCAACTCCACGTGGACAAGCCCCAACAGGTACTATGCGAATCTATGCCCTCGCCAATGAGACACTTTTGCTCCAGCATCCCTCTGCTGCGGGTTAACTCATTGCTCGCGACGGCCCTTAAAGCCAACTGTAATGAGCCGATTATAAGCCACCGAGAAGGCCGACTATAGCCGAGGCAGCTCATTACGGCGTTAGGCTCGCCGGCGACTGTGAACCGATTATAAGCCCCAACATAAGGTGTGGCCAGCCAGGGGCAGTTCACAGTTGACGATCGGCACCCACGCTAGCCGGCCACAGTAAGTCGAATAATACCCATGAGTACGGGCCATAATGGCCCGGGTAGTTACTGTGCGCGATCTCGGCTCCGGTGTGTCTTAAGTGCGGCTGTGGTAAAAAAGAATTAACTCCCCGCGGAGGCGTAAGATGGGTGACAAATGTCTCCAAGACCCACAGCTAGGGAAAGTGACTACAAAACCCGTTTGCCACGAACTTAAGCACATCGAAGGCCTTCCGTGACTGGAAGTTTTACTATTTCACATATTTCAATTTTACTTAAAAAACTTTCCTCCTATCCTCTATAACGAACCATAAAGTACAGGATGCAGGGTAAGAGGTACCCGCCAATGGATGCAGAGATTCACAATCAGATGGCGGGGCAGTCAACTGCTCTCCATGCTTGGTCATATAAGATATTCGAAACTGCCATTTACAAACAGAACATGAAAGGCGGTATTTTCTTCCTTTATGTACAAATGCATGACTATAATTTGATTTTTCCACACCACACGCTAACATTGCAAGTCATGAGATTATGATTTAAAACCAGAATCTGACATCAAACACAATTTAATTACAAGAATACACATAGCTACATTTCTCATACGATATGTCGAAATAGCAACAAATATTCAAGAAATGACAAAATCAACTTGAGCTAAAAAATTACACGTCAAGAATAATGTTATTACAAGTAGCAAGAATTACAACTTGGAAGTTACCCTACTGTCTTAAGACTAACAGATACAACAATGCCAAGCCTACAAAAAGAATTTTTCAGGTTCAGTCATGGAGCTGGTTGCGTCGAAGTCTTGTCCTTGTTCTTTTGCCCGCCTGTCCGGTCATAAAAAGGGTCATTAGTGATGAGTAACCAAGTTAACAGAAAGACTAGAAAGGAAGACTTACCAGTACTAGCTTCTTGACCATCCTGGTCGTCATCTTCTACCTGCACACCCGCCTCTTCAGCAGCAAGCAGCCGCATACCCTCCTTTACCGCCATTTTCTCCTCCTTGGTGAACTGGGCCGTGACCACATCCATACTGAAGACCGTTCCACCCTCTTTATCTGCATCAGCCTTAGCCTCCTCCAAAGCCCGAAGATATATCTTGGCCATGACTCTGGGATAATCATCCATCCAAGAGAGGTTACCCTGCTTCCAAGTCCGGAAATACATGTCCTGGAGCATGTCATCCATCATTCCTTCGTTCTCCTCAAACTCCCTCATCCGGGCATCGGAGGCCGACAACCTTTCCACGGCAGCATCTCTCTCCAGTCTGTATCTCGAGCAATCAGCTTGAAGGGACCTCCGCATCACCGCCATCTCTTCCCTCAACTTAGCTTGAGCAAGCTCGGCAGCCTCAAGCTTCTCGGACAATTCCTCCACCTGCTCGAGATCCGCTCTCCGAACCTCATCCACCGTGGTAATAGCCATATCAATCCGCTCTTTGCAAGCAGCTTCCATTTTCCGCAATTCGGCCCGACTAGCCTCTTCCATGGTTCTCCTTAATCGCCCAGTGGCAGCCTCATGCTGAGAAATCTGGATAGCCTGATCCGCAAGCTGCTTGGCCTGATCCGAGACCACCAATCGAAGTCGGATATTGGCGCTCCCTATCTCCTCTCCGGCCTTAACCAGCCGAGCGTGATGCCCCATCAGCTTCTTGGCCTCCTCCGCCACCCGATCAATGTTGGCCTTGGCCTCGTCTCCCATAGTGACTATACGAGTGGTGAGTAGATCGAGGTCTAAGGACTTGGCTTCGTCAAGTACTCGTACCATGGGGTTACGGGGGAGAAGGTGTTCACCAGTAACTTCGTCAAAATTAATATCCTGAGAACCCGGATCCAGATCAGGATGACCGGCAAATGGATTACGGGCCAGATCGGGACGGTCGATATGAACAACAGAAGGGTTTCCGGATGGGTGTGGAGAAGATACAAACTCGCTGCCCTCCTCAGTAATATCATGAATAGGCTGAGCCGGAGGCTGAGAACCGAGCGAAGTTTCGGATAAAGGATGACTCCTCTTCCTCTGCTGAATACCCTCTTCGATGACCCCAAGAAGAGGACGGTACCCGACTACATCCCCGGAGCGTTGGGCTGAGGGCTTCGGCTTAGCAGAAATTTTGGAAAGTTTATATTGCTCGAGCCTGTGTCGAAGGTCTGAAGCTTTGGGCGTCTTGCCTGCTCCTGATATAAAGAACAAGTGTCATAATCTTACATTACAATATGATTCAAGGAACGCGGTAAATTGCAAGATTAGAAAAGGAAAAGAAACACAGCTGTGGTTGTACAAACCCTGGGGAGGAGTGGGATACTGCAATAAGTCCCGGATTTCATTCCAGGACGGGAGCGGGTCATAAAATATTCCTAAGTCCCTATCATTAGTGAAGCATGCAGGGGTCAAGAGTTCACCTTGAGTTGTCAGAGCCACCTTGGCCGGAATAGTCGGAGAAGACTCACTTGCACCAGTCCCGGTTTTGTCCGCCTCCCCGGTCTTCTCTACCAAAGCCGGATCATCACCCAACTCCTCAAAAGCCTGACGGAGAGCATCGTCCGTCCACTCTTGCATCTCGCCTACTTGCCCAGAAGACAAAGCCCTGGAACCATCACCACCCTGTCCATCGCCACCCTCGTCACCAAGACGCTCAACGTCACTCCCGCCCTCCGCCTCACCTCTTTCCTCCTCCGCGTCTATCTCCCCCTGAGTAAGTGGACAATTGCTGGGAGAAGGACCGTCTGACCTCTTAAGTTTCTTACCTCCAACGGCTGGAGGTTTCGTGAATGGTTTTCTCTTTCCACCCTCTGCCGCAACGCCTCCCTTGGCCTGAGCAGCCGCCCTCTCTTCCGCCGTTTCCCTCAACTTAACTACAGACTGCTGCGGAAGGATCAAGTTGTATTCTAGAAGGATCGCATTTCTAATCAAGTAAGCAGATGATCTGTATTTCCCAAGAATGCCTTCTATCTCCGCCGCCGTCTGAACCAGGCGGTCAGTTTCCACAACAGGAAAGCCACCTGTCGCTAGCAAAAATGAGAAAGTATGAGAAGAAGCATCACAATCAGGATAGAAATTATAAGTAAAAGCATCAACTTACATCCAGAGGTAAAGCGCCGGATAGAGACGGAGTCGTCCCTAACAAAGAACCATTCTTTCTTGAACATGCTGAATTTGGAATAAAGGTCCAGGACCGGCTTGAAGGTCACAGCAGATTCCAAGTTAATATATGGGGACCCCTTCTTGTAGCCCCTTAAGTTGTACAAGTACCGGATCTCCCGGTTGGAGGGAGCGCGACCATACTTCCTCCGAAAAATAACGAAAAGGCTCACCAGTATGGCGTAAGAGTTGGGCTGAAGCTGAAATGGGGCCACCTTCAGGTACGTGAGGAAGCTAACTATCCAAGCATTGAGAGGCGGGATAGCACCACACATGCAATGGTACCTGCTATAAGCGAAGTATCCTTCGGGAGGACTGTATGGCATGACTCCTGGACCCGGCAGCAGCATGAGGGCTCTATCAATCCCAAAAGAACGAGATATAACATCGAGTTGCTCCTCTTTGAGAAGGCTAGGAAAGCAGTCAGGCGGGGAATCCAGCAACTCCTGGGGACCATATCCATCCACTAATGACCTCGGGGCGGGCCCATGACGCTCCGATCCTGATTGAGCTGGGGGCACAGCCGATGACTCTCCTTCACCCACGGATCGCTTCTTGTCTGATCGAGTTTCTACTTTGCGAGACATTATCTACAATACCGGAAAAACACATTTAGAACAGAGGATATAAACAAGTATATGACTTCATTCGGTAAAAACATATTCAGTATCATTTTCATTCGGTGGTTCAAGTATGGGTTCATTCGGTGTCTCGAGTGTAAGCAAAGAAAGTTCAAAGTGCTCAAACTCCCATCGTCATTCGGTAAAGACAATGGAAATTCTCGAACTCTCAAGGTCCATTCGGTGGTTCAAGTATGGGTTCATTCGGTGTCTCCCGTTCTCGTCCGGTAATACGAGAATAAGATCTCATTCGGCAGAATAAAATCTCACCTGATTCGGCAATGATAAGGGTCTAGTTCGGAAAAAATGGGAGTCAAGTGGTTCGGCTATCTCGAAAAGTGAAGAAACAATAGTAGAGTGGCGCCCTTATTTATAAGCGAAGCACATCGACCGGACCAACTGGCTCGGCGCAACCAAGACCGAACGAAGGAAGACAAAGCACGACATATGTTAGACATATGCCCTACTTTGGGGGGCAAATGTTGGGTGAATTCTTACCCGGAAGACCTCGAGACCCAGAGACGTGATTCATTCGGCAGCTCTCCCCCGAGTCCATTCGGCATGACCCATTCGGCAGCTCTCCCCCGAGTCCATTCGGCATAACCCATTCGGCAGCCCTCCCTCGTGTCCATTCGGTAGACCTTCATCCGGCAACTGCCACCGGTCCAACCTCACCACTCCACACTTCACCGGATGAAGCCCAACCAGACCAACTCCATACTTCACCGAACCAAGAGAATACCGAACCAGACTGCCAGGCCAGATCACTTCAGCCCAGGCCCACCAGCAGCTGTATACATCCAAGACCCCTGCCCCCAACCTCACTCTATAAATAGAGAGGCAGGGGTACAACAATGGGGGACAAGTTTGAGAGCTCAAGCACGGAGAGAACTTTCAAACAACTTTCTTTTACTTGTATCAAAGCTTTGTACTTGTAATCAAAACAAGAGAAGAGAAATAACATATAAAGTGGACGTAGGCACATTCTGGCTGAACCACTATAAATCTGCGTGTCTTTTTACAGTTTAGCCCCTGCTTTTCATATATTTGCATAAATCACCCAAATCACTAAGAATAACATAAGATCTACTAAATCATACAACTTTGAGGTGTTTGTCCATTTTTTGTGCAAACAGGTATTATATTTTAAAAAGAGAAATTTAGTTATATTTGTAAAGTGGTTTCATTTTAAATATTTCTTAAGTATATATTCTGTTAAAGTATTAAAGTAGTTTAAATTCAATGTTATAAGATATATTTAAAACAAAGTGTTTTTAAATTATTTTAAAATCTAAAAGTGTTTTGTACTTGGTGTTTCAGAGAAATAAATATTTGGAAATGTATTCCGTAAGCGGAAATTGTTTGAAATTGTTTTCAAAAGGAGTTTGAAAATTTGGAAATATATCTTGGAAAGATATTTGGGCAAATAAATAATGTGGGAAATTATTTATTGTGTGATGGTTGCTTGTGGATGTTAATTGATAGTTAAATAACCGACTATCAATATTGGCCAATGCGCTGATCGTTTCGAAGAGACCGGGATCGAGTTTCCGTATACCGGGATTCTAGGTCTGGAGACTCGAATACCACTTCGATCCGGTTTGTACGTTTCGTGTAACGATTTCGGAGTCGAAGATGGAGCTGTGAAGTGCAAGGGCTAGTCGCTACTAATCCTGAGGATATTTCCAAAATGGATGTAGTAGGAATAGTGCCTTCGGTTCCGTTCAAACCCAGGACGGACTTGTATGGACGAATGCTTGTGAAACATCATCAGCGGACGATGGGCATTCTAAGGGATATGTTCTCAAAAAGGTATCGTTTAGCCTCGAACCTCATCAACCGGGAATGACTGAAAATCAGGGGTTATGCAGCAAGGCTTCGTGGGTAGCTCCCACTGGAGGGTAAGGTCATCCCTGTCTAGATGTCCCTTTTTATTTCGGCTTAGTGGTGCGGTTGCTGATCCCAACCGTGGGGTGATTTTATTCGGGATCATCCAGTAAGGGATGGTTCCGGCCTTGTGTTGCAGAGGAGCGGGCGTACTCCTCGGTACGGTGATCTAGGCCACGTACTGTGATAGGTGGTACCCCAGTGCCTAGTCATTCGTTGGAAATCCATTCTCCCTACGTGCCTGTACGGTTTTGATTGTGCCCAACTATTGCTGAAACGTGAGATGCAAGCATTTCAGCTAGATTCTAGTTTACTTTCTGTAGACACTATTATAATATCAGAGGATTTTGATATAAAGTGTTTAGCTATCGTAAGGTAAAAACCCGACATGTTTATTTGTGGCGTGGTCTTACGAGATGCTTTTGTTTTTAAAGGATTTTGAAACTTTAAAAATCAATTTGAGTGTGATTTTCTCACGCTGGTTTTCCAGACTGACTCGGGTATTGTTTTATATGATGCTCGGGTCAGACCGAGTATTATAGGTTACAGGATATGATGATGTGGAGCTCAGGAGACGAGCTGGATGACGATACGTACTCTCGTACTTGCTATTATTTTCCGTTGTGTATTCAGTTGTATGTTATGGATGTTGATGTACTCTGATGATGTATTCTGATGATATATTGTATAAACAGATATATTTTTCTGTTTGAGTAAAGATCTGTTTTGTATATATTATATTTTATTCCGCTGCGATGTGAGATTCTGCTGTTGTTTTCTATTTTTCTTCTTCTACCTCTTCTTCTTAACTAAAATGGTCCGGTTTTTCTTGTATGAAAAACTCGGGTTGTTACAAAAATGATACATTAGAGTTACACTAATACAATTTCTATCCTAGGACAGTTATAACAGCCTGTCCTTATACATCAGATATAAAGTATACAATATACAGCGGAAGCAACTAATAACTATCTATCGATGAAGCCTCCTACTCCAAGCTCCTCCAAACGCATCCATAGAAAACCTGGACTACTTGGCTGCTCATAAAAATTTGAGCACCCAAGAGTTTTAGAGAAAGAAAATAAAACTCCAGGTCAGACATGGGTTTGGTGTGAGCAAACCCAAACAACTTGATTATTACATTTCAAAACCTTTTAAAAATCAAAGGTATCTCGTAAGACCGTGCTGCACATAAACACAGACGGGTTTTTACCTTACGATAACCATAAAACTTTTATAGAAAATCCAATGATATTATAATAATGTCTAAAGTACAAATACTTATTAATCTTAGCCGAAATTGTTACATTAATTAAATTCCAGCATAGCAGGCTTTACAATCAAAACTGTAAAGGCACGTATTGGAGAATGGATTCCATACTATGACCAGGTAAGGAACTACCTCCGATGGGTACATCTTTAGAACAATGCACCCGGGTCTAACAAGAACATCTTGTACCTTGCCACGCAGAACCGGCCTACCACTTGACTAGTAGTGCCGAATATGTCATCATCCCGGTCTTCCAACCTTAATTGAGATCTCTCATGCACAACCAAATCCATAAAAATAGGGTAATCTAGAAAGATGATGACATACCCTAATGGGAGCGACCCTCTTAGCCCTGCTGCATGCCTTGTTTTAGACATTTCCCAGTTGATGAGGCTTGACGCTACGTTTTAACTTTTTGAACAGCAACCCCACTTGGAATGCTAACACTGCCATCCAAGCAGTAATGCAGTGCCAACATTCATCCATACAAGTTGTCCGAGATAAGGACAAATCGAAGGCACTACTTCTACTACATCCATTTTGGAATCACCCTCAAGACTAGTAGCAAGCAGCCCTTGCACTTCAATGCTCCATATTTGATTCCATATTCTTCAAGATGTTTTCAGTTCGAAACGCTTGAGTTGGATCAAAGTGGTTTTCGGACAACAAATCCGATCCCGGTCTCTTCGAAACAACTTTCGATAATTTTCGATAAACCCAACCCCGGTTCTTTAAGAAATAAGCAGATAAAAGATAAGAGCGGAGTTCACCTCCTAACTGTTAGTGGATAGATTTCCTTATCATTTATCCTAGAAAAACAAACCAAATTTATACGTACAGTATAGCACCACCGGCGGTAATTATACCATATAATTTTTGTGTTTCTCCTTGTCCAGATTTGATAGTCGGTTATTTAACTATCGAATAAACAAACGATCAAACATTGATTACATTCCATATGGGATCCTCTAAGCCTTAATTAATTAATCTTTAATTAATAAAATCACTTTATAAAACTTTATCAGAGGATCTTTTCTAAACAGTTTTCCCAAACCACTTACATCCCTTTTACTGGGAAAACAATATAAACATTTACCAAAAACATTTAGAAAATTCTCTCTTCTCACATTCCATATTAAATGGCCAAACCATTCCCTTTCAAAACATCACTTACTATAAAACTCGTTTACTTTATAAAACCCATTCTCTTATTCCTTATAAAAATTCTTTTATAGGTTCACTTCACATTTCAAACCTCTTTACAAATTTTCAAACTTGATTTAAAACGTCTTTCAAAAATATCTAAAATGATTTATAAAATCTCTTTTCTATTTTTAAAACTATTTAAAAAATCTTCCTTCATAATTCCTTTATAGAATCTCCTTTATAAAATATCATTTTCAAGATATCATTTGTAAATCACTTTAGGTAAAACTTTTTATTTAATAAACCCCTTTTTCAAAACAAGATATTATTTAAAAATAACTTTATAAAATAATAATAAAATTTGAAAACCATTTATAACCTTTAAACCCAAATCGATTTAAGAATTAAAGTTAATTCAAAAACATACTTTAGTAATTCGAAAAGAGGTTTAGCAGTCCCAATGGTACTAATTTAAGCTACCATTCAATTTCAATTTCAATTCACTTAACAGTTATTTACATAGGTCAACATATATGTAAATACCACTCATATCCAAATCAAGGAATAACATGTCAGTATGAACTAACTAGCATATACATGTTCACATAACATAATAGCAGGGTGGTGATTTGTCCTGCTAAATAGATGTCCAAACAATTTAACCAATTCATAGCAGAACGGTGATTTATTCTGCTAACACATGTCCACACAAAAAAATAAACAAATAATTTATAGCAGAATGAGGATTTATTCTGCTAACACATGTCCAAATAACCTAACAAATAAACAATCAATTTATAGCACAATGGGGATTTTTTCTTCTAACACGTGTCCAGATAACCAAACAAATACACAATCAATTATAGCAGAACGGGGATTTATTCTGCTAACACATGTCCAAAAAACCCAACAATCTACATTATAACTCATTCACAGTTATATGGTTTCTTAATGGTATCAACACTTGAATCACTTGTATTTAAAACCATCTTTGAAAAAGAAGTACCTTTGAACCATTTTACTTTTGAAAACCAAAGGATTTAAAATTTTTAAACCCTTTTAAAAATAATTAGTTTAAAGTTAAATCCTTATTTAAATCATAATTAATTTTAATTGAATCTTAACTTAATTTAATTAAATAGTTAAACAATAATTAACTATTAATTAAACCCAAATTAATCCTTTATTAATTATTAAATATTTAATTAAACCTTCATTAATAACTAAGTGTTAATTAATTTCAATTATTTAATTAATTAATATTTAATTAAACTTAAACAATAAATTAAGCCTTTAATAAATAATTTATTATAAATTAAATCTTTAATCAAATAATTAAACCCTTGATTAATAATTAATCCTATATTTAATTAATGATAAGTTAAATATAAATAATTTACTTAACCCATAAATTAAAATAAATCTTAACTTTAAAAGATAACTAATTAAGAACTAATCTTTATTTAATTAAAGTTAATAAACCTTGATAACATTTAATTAATTATCAATTACTAAAACCTAATTAATTAACAATTAATTATTAAATCATTAATTAACTTTTAAAAACATTATTATTTAGTTTATAAAATATTCACAAATCAAGTTGAAGTATAAAAACCAAACTTTGCAAAAATCGAAATTTTAAGCGAACTGCATCCATAGCGACTATCGCTATGGATACCCATAATTTCACTTTACTAACTAATTTATATGCTAACTTGCTTTAGCTTCAAAACAAGATTAACACATACGACATATCCAAGTTCAACTATACCAAATGATATCATCACCAAATATAACAAACAATCACAACCTTTTTATAACCAACATATCTAAACAATACCACAATTCAAACCAAACATATATATAACCACATAACCAACACACACAGATATATATATATATACATATATATATAAGTAAATTCTCCTCAAAAATTTATGAATTTTACTCACTAAAGGTTTTGAAAACTTGAAATACTTTAGCGCTCGGAAAGCTTGGAAAACCACAAATTCTTCTCGAAAATGGGTCATTTTGCACTCGATTTTTGGACCTTTTCCTCTTGGATATTGGAAAAGTGATTAAAAGGAAAGTTTTAGATTATTCTTTCCTCTATCATTTAATAAAAATAATTACTCAAAAAAGTTAAATTTTGAGGAAGTCATAGTCAAAACAGTGAGGGGTATTTTCGGACATCAAAATCTAGGTTCAAAAACACTCTTGCAAAAAATGAATTTTTGGAGCATCTAAGCTCGAAATAAGAAAAAGTGGCAAACTACGAAGTTGTAGCCACTGAAAATATACATGGTTTGAAAAAAAATCTTAATTTGGTGGAGTATATAAGAAGCAATGGTCGAATGAAATTGGGGTAAAAATAGAGGAATTTTAATGGAAAAGGAAGAGTTTGAAGCTATATTTAAAAAGTTTAAAACTTGAAAATGTTAAAGGAAGCCATTAAAATGTTTTAGAGCTTTAGGAAGAAGTGACTTAGGAAAAAAAATAGAAAAAGAAATGAAAAATGGAAGAAATAAATAAGAGAAATGCTTTTATATAAATGAAATATGCAAAATTACTAACCTACCCTTGTACCATGCCCTCCATAACTTTGTGCCACCTCACCATGCCACCTCACCTCTGTCTCCCTTCTTTTATCCTCCTAACACTACATGCTCCAACATTCCCATGTGCTATATGTACTTGCATGTCCTTTTTGTCTTCCTATGACGTGACCACTTTTTCATTTTTTTATATATTTAGTTGCCAAAGTGTCACATTGATGATTATCTTAACTTAATTATGTTTATTAACCTTAATATATTCTATCAAATCATGTTATATACTTAGTATATGTGTGTGTATATATAAGAAAGTGTGCATAAAATTTCAAACAACTTTTATACGATGAAATGTCGAAAATTTGGAAAACAGTTTCCGGTCACATTTTCTATTTTTCGTCGAACTGTATATTATTGTAAACCAATTTTGAAAACTATTTCACCATCATTATTTATTATTAAAAAGAGTTTTATTTTAATTATAAAACCTATTATTTGAATATTTAAAATTAATCAAATATTCGCAAATCAAAGAAGTGAAATTCAGGATCATTACACAAGTGGTAGGCCAGTCCTATGTGGTAGGGGTACAAGATGTTCTTGTCAGACCCCAGTGCATTTTATTTAGAGCTTTACCATTAGGACATAGTTCCTTACCTTATCATAGTATGGAATCCATTCTCCAATATGAGCTTTATGGACTTAGTTGTGCCCAACTGTGCTGAAACTTGAGATGCAAGCATTTCAGCTATATTTATATTTTACTTTGACCCCTAGACATTTTTATAATATAAATGGATTTTCTATAGAAATTTTTTTGGTTATCATAAGGTAAAAACACATCCATGTTTATGTGCGGCGTGGTCTTACAAGATACCTTTATTTGAAAGATTTTTGATAAACATTGAATTCCATTTGAGGTGTATTTTTCTTATGCTGGTTTACCAGACTGATCCGGGCATTGTTCCCTTTCAGTGCTTGGATCAGATTGAGCATATTTACAGATTCCTTTGGATTTATTGGAGCTTAAGAGATGATCTAGAGCTCCAAGTCGTATCTACGTATTTCTTTGTGTTCCGCTGTATTTTCTATTGGTTGTATCTATCGACAATTGTAATGACAGGCTGTTATAACTGTCCGGGCTGAAATAGGTTACTACACTATGATTAGTATATGTATATTACATTTTTCTCTAGGTAAAGATTTGTTGTATATTATAGATTATTCATTTCGCTGTGAGATTCTGTGTTGTTTATTTTTCTTCTTATCTTCTTTATTCTTTATTTTCCCTAACTATCCGCCTTTTCGTTCAATTTGAGTGGGTCATGTGTGGTTGATTGTCCATTTAAACTGTACGGAAAAGTGGTTTGTTACATTGTGGTATCAGAGCTTAGGTTGAGCGAACACCTAGGCTTTAGTTGGGTAAACTCATTAGAGATAGGGTTAGTAATACCCTATAATGAGCTTGAGTGTGTCTGTATGAGCACGTATTTTTAGTGATAGAAACATATTTTATACTTTGTTGATTGATTTATTGAGTGGCTTATGGATTCTGGTCAATACGAGTAGCTAGCGTTATTGATAGGGATCCCTAAACACTTGAACAAGGCCAATTGACATAATATTGTTTTAAACTGGGTAAATGAAATAATTTTACCTGGATTATATTTTTTATATAAAGGAATAATTTTTCAGAAATTATTATAGTTATATATTGCATGCTTGGTTGGTAGGAAAATGATAATATTTTGTTATTATCATTTATTGTTTGATTAGTCATGCTCACCTAGTTAGGAGCATTAACTATGGTCTATTGATTGAGTAGTCATACCTGACCAGTTTATGGGCATTGACTATTGTGCTAGGTTAGGAGTAGTTTTATCCTTTTTACTGCATGGGTTGGGTAAATTAGTGACCATAGAAGCATTAAAAATGAATACCTTGTGAATTTAGTTTCACAATTTGATTATAAGGCGTTCGAGGCTAATGTTGGGTTAGATTGATTTTTTTAAATAGAATTTTTTTGTTATAACTCAACAAAGTGACATTTGTGAAATGATTTTATATAAAAAATTGAAAATTTATATAAACATGATTTATAAATGTCATATATAAATAAGAGTGATTTAAGCTGAGAATTTAAGAACCTAAAAACCCGGTGTTTTTAGAATTTTTTTTTCAAAGGTTTTGGGAAAGAGAATAATGGTATTATTTTGAAGTATTTTGAATATAAATATTATAAAGCATTTTGAAGGAAATAGAGGGAGTTAAAATTAATTTTTAAGGAGATAAAAGCATTGAAATCACTTCGATCGTTGAAAAATAATTTCGATAATGACTACAGCATCATCGGCGTTCATTTTCGAGTTTCCAAATGAGGAATTGCTACCATGGTTGTTTTTGTTATAGTTGTTTGGAAAAAAACCTGTTTGATTTAAAATTTCCAAATATGATTTGTTATACAAAAAGAGATATGTATTATATTATGTATTATTTCAAAATAAAGTTGAAATAGAATCCGGGTGTTTAACTCTAAAATTTTCAACTAAGTATTATATGAATGCATGTAGCCTATGCATTAGAGTAGATTGGTTTATATCTCATTTTGGTATGTTTGCTATTTTTCCATTTTTTTAAATGAAATGGAATTTTCGACAATTTTTGGACAATTAGAAATTCTAAATTGGATATAGAAATTGAGCTAAGTGTTTTGAGGAAACATAAGAAAAAGTGTTTTGCTAACTTATAAATTTGAGGAAAATAGTGAGAAAAGGCAAATTCTGAATTTGATAGACATTTGGGTTACGTAAAATAAATTTGGATAGTGTGTATATAATGTTAGGATATAAAAGAGTGTTATACGAATATAAACTTAAGTTGTAATTATATAATGTGAACTTTGTTAGTCCTTGAGATGATGGTTTTGATGACAACAACCTTAGAATAAGATTACAAAATATAAATACTAACATTATAGTTTAGATATATATGTATATGCAGGATTTAACCATGCGGGTATCAAGAATGAAAACTGTACAATATAGAGATTCAAGATATCAAGATTGAAGACTCATGAGTATCAAGAATATCAAGAATAGCAAGATTATCAAATAGTACAAGATAAGTATTGAGTATAGAATTATGTTAAAACTTCATAATAGCACTAAAATCTTCACTCCATATTTCATTTGGGATGGAACCCATTTCTACCTTTTTAGTGGCTTACAAACCCACGACAAGTAGCTTACAAACCTACGACAAGTGGCTTACAAACCCACGAACATCCTGGTTTTGTACAAGTTCTCGAGTCCTGATGTGATGAGATATTCTGCAGGAAGAAGCTTGCAAAACTACTTCAAAATGATTTTCAAAACTACTTTTCAAAATGTTTTAGCCTTAAAAATTATCTTTTCAAATGATTTTCAAAAAGATGTTTTAGCCTTAAAATATTCTTTGATTTTGTTTTTAAATAAACTCTTGTTTTAAACTTCGTTTGTTTTAAACTATCTTTTAATTATAATATATTTATACTTAGATTTAAATATAAAATTATAGTAAAATTTTATATATATTATTCTCTATATTTACTTATGTATTTTAACTATAGTTAAGTATATTTATAAAGTTTAAAATAGTTTTAATATAAGATAGAAGTAATTTTCAAAGAAAAACAAATCACCAAAATTTCCTTTGGGATGTCGACATACCCAAGATACCCATGTCGACATAGTGGCAGTTGGTTTCAAAAATTTGAATTTCAAAAGAAGTGTCTATTTTCCATAACCTTTCACGAATAGACATGGCTGTTGTTCTTCTATAAATAGGGGATGTTTTCAATGAATTTTTAACAATATTTTTTTTGGTTTTCACTCCTCTTCTTCTTCCACATTTCTTTATATATATATTCTTACCATTACTCTACCGAAATCACCATTGAATTTAACTAGATCATTTCTGGTTTGATTCTCTATCACTATCTCAACAAGATCCCAGTGCTATTCAGAGTTATAGGCTTCTTTGTAATTAATCAAGTGAGAAAATGTGTGATTGTAGCCTTGAAAATCAATCAAGTGAGAAAAGGTGTGATTGTAGGCTAGGAAATCAATTGGGTGAACTTGTTGCCCGGGAAATCAAGTATCTCTACCCAGAGGATTGTGAATCTAGAGTGGTGTACCTCGTGGCCTTGAAATCAAGGGTTGTAATTGTAAAGATTGTTTTTGAAAGGAAATCCGTACTTGTGTGCGGGACTGGATGTAGGGTAACTCCAAACCAGTATAAAATCCGGTGTGTTCTTTCCTTTACTTCTTTTACTTTATATTTGCATCTTTGTTTGAATCTGTGATCATATCTGTGTCTGAATATTGCATACATTTGTGTTCAAATTAATATAAACTCAAAAAGAATTAGTAATTCCTTAAAACACTATTCACCCCCCTCTAGTGTTTATACTAGCCTTAAGATCCGTAATCCGCATTTCTCACATTTGGTATCAGGGCAAGGTTTTCAAAGTTTCATAATCTGAATTTTGAAATTTTTTTAATGGCTATATTTGAAAATTTTGTTAATACTTGTTTAAAAATATTCAAATCATCATTGTATCATAAGTCTGCATATAATCTATATTCAAAGTCAAATCGTTCACAAGGTTTTTATGATGTGCATGAAACATGTTTTATGGGTGTTGAGGAATCAATCCACAATGGACAAATTGTGCAGATCAAAAAGAATAAATGGATACTCGATAGTGGATGTTCTAGACACATGACTGGTAATCCGGATATGCTAAATAATATAATATACAAAGACGGAGGATTGGTTAACTTTGGAGAAGACTCAAAAGGATATGTGATTGGCATCGGCAATGTCGGTAACTCTAAAACTCCTATTATTACTAACGTTTTGCTAGTTGAGAATCTGAAACATAATTTGCTAAGTATTAGTCAACTTTGCGATAAAGGATATAAAATTAAATTTGAAAAAGATAAGTGTCACATTGAAGATAATAATTCAACCATAATATTTGAGGGAATTAGAAAAAAGAATATTTATATTCTTAGTATGAAAGTTTCAAATGATAACTTGTGTCTTTTGGCAAATACAAGTGACCCTTGGATTTGGCATAAGAGATTTGGGCATTTGAATTTCAAACTCTTATCTAGACTGTCAAAACATGATCTAGTAAGAGGTCTCCCTAAAATGAATTTTAAAGTAGATAGTTTATGTGATGCATGTCAATTAGGAAAACTTAGAAAAAGTTCCTTTAAATTAAAAGATATGATTTCAACTTCAAAACCTCTTGAATTACTTCATCTTGATTTATTTGGTCCATCTCAAATTCAGTCAATAAATCAAAGTAAATATGTTTTTGTAATTGTAGATGATTATTCTAAATTTACATGGATAGTATTTTTGAAACATAAAAGTGATACTTTTGAATGTTTTAAGAACTTTACAAAAAGGATTCAAAATCAACTTTCTGTAAAAATTATAACCATCCATAGCGATCAAGGTGGTGAATTTGAAAATGAAAAGTTTGAGGAATTCTGCAATAAAAAGGGGATAACTCACAATTTTTCATTTCCAAGAACTCCACAACAAAACGGAGTAGTAGAACGTAAAAATAGGACGATTCAAGAGTGTGCGAGAACTATGCTTTCAGATAGTAATTTACCAAAACATTTTTGGGCAGAAGCAGTTGCTACCACCTGTTATATTTTAAACAGAATCTTAATAAGACCTTTAACTGATAAGACATCTTATGAACTTCTTCACGGAAAGAAACCTAAGGTATCTTATTTTAGAATTTTTGGAAGTAAATGTTTTATTTTAAATACAAAAGATGACTTAGATAAATTTGATCCTAAATCCGACAAAGGTACCTTTATCGGATATTCTAAAAGAAGCAAAGCATACATAGTGTTTAATTTAAGAACTAACACCATTGAAGAAACAATGCATGTTTCATTCGATGAAAATCCCAAAAATTTTGTAGAGACAAATGATGAAGAGGATTTAATTACTCAAAATCAAGAGTCAATTGAAACTAATAATGAATTTAATCATCCTAATAAAAGGATTAAACTTTTAAAAGATCATCCCATAGAAAATATTCTAGGAGATATGCAATCTGTTGTTACAACTAGAAATCAACTAAGTAAAATGAGCAATGTAGCTTTTATATCAACTATTGAACCCAAAAATTCAAAAGAAGCATCAACTGATGATTCATGGATTTTGGCTATGCAAGAAGAATTAAATGAATTCACTAGAAAAGATGTTTGGGAACTTGTTCCTAGACTTGAAAATAAAACTATAATTGGAACAAAATGGGTTTATAAAAATAAAATGAATGAACAAAGTGAGGTCGTTAGAAATAAAGCCCGGTTAGTCGCTCAAGGTTATTGTCAAGAAGAAGGAATAGATTTTGATGAAACCTTTGCTCCCGTAGCAAGATTAGAAGCCATTAGGATTCTACTTGCTTTCGCAAATTATAATAATTTCAAATGGATGTTAAAAGTGCCTTTTTAAATGGATTTGTAAAAGAAGAAGTATATGTTGAACAACCACCACTTTTTGAAAATTAAAAATTTCCAAATCATGTTTACAAACTTAAGAAAGCTCTATATGGTCTAAAACAAGCTCCTAGAGCCTGGTATGATAGACTAAGATCTTACTTACTTCAATCAAACTTTGAAATTGGTAAAGTAGATAATACACTTTTTATTAAAAGATATAAAAATGTTATTCAACTAGTACAAGTTTACATAGATGATATCATTTTCGGATCAACTAATTTTGAAATGAATAAAGAATTTTTTGAAATAATGACAAAAGAGTTTGAGATGAGTCATATGGGTGAATTAAACTTCTTTCTAGGATTACAAATAAAACAATTAGATAATGGTATCTTTATTAGTCAAGAAAAATATGCTAAAGACCTAGTTAGTAAATTTGGTTTGACTACTGCAAGTGGAAAACCCACTCCCATGGAAACCAATGAGTACCTAAGCAAAGAAGATCTCTCGAAAGATGTAGATCAAAAATTATATAGAGGAATGATTGGATCACTACTCTATATCACTGCTAGTAGTCCTGATATCATGCATAGTGTTTGCCTCTGTGCAAGATATCAATCCCAACCTAAAAAGACCCACTTAAAAGCTGTAAAACGTATCATAAGATATATTAAACACACCATTGACTATGGCTTATTTTATCCTAAAAATGATTCTTTTGAATTAATATCTTACTGTGATGCTGACTATGTTGGTTGTAAGTCAGACCGAAAAAGTACAAGTGGAACTTGTCACTTTTTGGGGCATTCTCTGATTTCCTAGTTTAGTAAAAAGCAAAACACAGTTTCTTTATCAACAACCGAAGCAAAGTATATTTCTACTGCTTTAGCTTGTTCTCAAGTAATATATATGCAACAAACTTTAAAAGATTTTGGTTTAAATATCTCAAGATCACCAATTTATTGTGATAATACTAGTGCAATAAATTTATCAAAAATACTACTCATCATGCTCGAACTAAACATATTGATATCAGACATCATTTTCTCAGAGATAATATAAGTAAGGAAGTAATTACTCTCGATTATATCAATTCTGAGAATCAAATTGCTGATATATTAACAAAACCCTAAATGAATCTATATTTACTAAATTAAGAAGAGAATTAGGTATTTGTTCAATAACTGAAATATAAAATATAAATAACAAAGTATAATTAAAAATTAAATTAAAAATAAATCAAATAGTAAAAATATCAAGCACCATGTCGACATCCCCCTCCTAACCATGTCGACATATAATGATAATTTTTTTTTTTGAATTTTTCCCACCAAAATTCAAATAAGTGGTTACATATTCTTCTTATTTCGAAATTTGGATCATTCTTTCTGTTCTTTCTCTGTTCTATCTTTTGAAAATATTTAAACAATGGCCTCCTCTTCCAAATCAAACAAAAATTCAATCTTTTCGTTCCCTTCTCCTACTTCTGGACCGTTTCAACGAACTACACTTGCACGAGTGACGAAAATGGAGGATTCTTTGAAGGATGCACTGCAACTAATGACTGAAATTCAAGTGGTGCAACTTAGACTGGCCAAAGAACAAGAACTGCAAGGCAAAATTCTTAGAAATTTGCAAAAATTTCTAATGGACAATCATGCTAATCCGATCTTGATTGATGAAGAGTCTTCAGGAGATCAAGTGCAAGAGGACAGCGAGGAAGAAGAAGAAGAAGCCCCCATGGAAGAAGAGCACACTGAAGATAATGACAAAGTCGTTTGCGTTGGCGAAGTGTGCTTTGACAAAGATGGAAATCTTGTCGAACAACGTGGAAATTTCTGTTTCCACTATCCAAATTGTTCGGTACATGGATCTCCCATTTTTAAGGACATGCATTAGTTTCTCTTTCCTCTTTCCTATTGTTGTATATTTTTACTTACGTTCTCTACGCTCATGTAAATATAACAATATAAATGATTTGTGTTCTTATATTACAAATATTATCATATATAGATTCTTAGTTAGGAGAGTTTGTAATTTAGGACTAAAGTTTTAGTTTTAGATTTAAGTGTTGATTATTTATGATAACACTATCATTATAATCATTTAATATTAGACTAAGGTGGAGTTATATAGTTTAGAGTTAGTTTTTGTTGATGACAAAGGGGGAGAAGTATAAAATATAGGATAGTTAGGCATAGATTAAGGGGGAGTTATTAGTTTTAGGGGGAGTCATTAGGACAAAAATAATATTTTATAAACAAAGGTTGTCATCATCAAAAAGGGGGAGATTGTTAGTCCTTGAGATGATGGTTTTGATGACAACAACCTTAGAATAAGATTATAAAATATAAATACTAACATTATAGTTTAGATATATATGTATATGCAGGATTTAACCATGCAGGTATCAAGAATGAAGACTGTACAGTATAGAGATTCAAGATTTCAAGATTGAAGACTCATGAGTATCAAGAATATCAAGAATAGCAAGATTATAAAATAGTACAAGATAAGTATTGAGGCTAGAATTATGTTAAAACTTCATAATAGCACTGAATTCTTCACTCCATATTTCATTTGGGATGGAACCCATTTCTACCTTTTTAGTGGCTTACAAACCCACGACAAGTAGCTTACAAACCTACGACAAGTGGCTTACAAACCCACGAACATCCTGGTTTTGTACAAGTTCTCGAGTCCTGATGTGATGAGATATTCTGCAGGAAGAAGCTTGCAAAACTACTTCAAAATGATTTTCAAAACTGCTTTTCAAAATGTTTTGGCCTTAAAAATTATCTTTTCAAATGATTTTCAAAAAGATGTTTTAGCCTTAAAATATTCTTTGATTTTGTTTTTAAATAAACTCCTGTTTTAAACTTCGTTTGTTTTAAACTATCTTTTAATTATAATATATTTATACTTAGATTTAAATATAAAATTATAGTAAAATTATATATATATTATTCTCTATATTTACTTATGTATTTTAACTATAGTTAAGTATATTTATAAAGTTTAAAATAGTTTTAATATAAGATAGAAGTATTTTTCAAAGAAAAACAAATCACCAAAATTTCCTTTGGAATGTCGACATACCCTAGATACCCATGTCGACATAGTGGCAGTTGGTTTCAAAAATTTGAATTTCAAAAGAAGTGTCTATTCGCCATAACCTTTCACGAATAGACATGGTTGTTGTTCCTCTATAAATAGGGGATGTTTTCAATGAATTTTTAACAATGTTTTTTCTGGTTTTCACTCCTATTCTTCTTTCACATTTCTTTATATATATTCTTACCATTACTCTGCCGAAATCACCATTGAATTTAACTAGATTGTTTCTGGTTTGATTCTCTATCACTATCTCAACAAGATCTCAGTGCTATTCAGAGTTATAGGCTTCTTTGTAATCAATCAAGTGAGAAAAGGTGTGATTGTAGCTTTGGAAATCAATCAAGTGAGAAAAGGTGTGATTGTAGCCTAGGAAATCATTTGGGTGAACTTGTTGCCCGGGAAACCAAGTATCTCTACCCAGAGGATTGTGAATATGGAGTGGTGTACCTCGTGGCCTTGAAATCGAGGGTTGTAATTGTAATGATTTTTTTTAAAGGAAATCCGTACTTGTGTGTGGGACTGGATGTAGGGTAACTCCGAACCAGTATAAAATCCGGTGTGTTCTTTCCTTTACTGCTTTTATTTTATATTTGCATCTGTGTTTGAATCTATGATCATATCTGTGTCTGAATATTGCATACATTTGTGTTCAAATTAATATAAACTCAAAAAGAATTAGTAATTTCTTAAAACACTATTCACCCCCCTCTAGTGTTTATACTAGCCTTAAGATCCGTAATCCGCATTTTTCACAAACTTAAGTAAGGATCTATGAAATGGATCATAAGAAATTTCAGTAATAAAGAAAATATACTATGTAATAATTGAATATGAATAAAAAGGAATTGTACAGTTAAGGAAACCAATTGAAATAAATACGTAATTTGTACGTAGACCATTTTATTCGCATAACTATTCTTGATATAGATTCGGGCACACGATTTCGAGGTAATTTACACCGTTCCAAACAAGGATTTTTCACTCGATTCTTGACGGTGAATATTTGATGCATATTTCTTATTGATTCTGGAGTTCTCTATCATAGTAATTGGCTATGCAAGGAAAATAGCGTTCAAGGAACCGGATCAGATCCCGCACTAGAGAAGTCGATTTGACGATACTAGTTCGAAAGTGAGATTGTGTGATTGAGCTAGCGATCAGATTTGATATTGCATACAGATGGTATATCCACATCTTACGGACCTTATTATAATTAAGTGTTGATATTGGAAAATGCAAAATGATATGGTTTGAAATTATATGGTTGGATATTTTATGTAAATAAAATGCAGGTATATAGAAGCAAAAGACTTGTTGATGCCTTTGATTTCAGAAGTAAGATTTGGTTGCCCAACTAAAAGGTACATGTCTACAGTGTTGTTTGGTTTGATGATTTTATGACTAGCCACTTGTCTTTTGTTTTCTTTTGGTTGGTTTTGGTCCATAGTGACGATTTGTAGTTGTTCTAATATAGCCGTGCAAAGGAGACGGTATCGAAATTTTTTGTAATTTTAAAGGGTTATAATTTGATAACAAGTTTCAATTAATTGATTTTGAAGAGTAAATGGGATTGTGACATTCTTCTTACCTTGAAAATTTCGGGGACGAAATTCTTTTAAGGGGATGAATGTAACGACCCAATTTTTTTGGTTATCTGACTTTGAAATATTTAATTTATATCGGATATTGAAATATTAGTTTTATAAGTCAAACAACTTGAATTTCAAAAATATGGATTTATTTGAATAATAAATTTAAATAATTGGAATATTTAAATAATTCAATCTAGGATTTAATGTTAATAAATGATTTCAATATCTTATTTGAATTCCGTATAAATAAGAATGGAGTAATAAAACATTTAAATTTAGATATAAGTGATTTATTTAGTTTTATAATAATTTGTTTTAATTAACGTATGAAAATAGCCTTTCGGGACACTGTCTCGGATTTGGACGAAACCAAATTCATTCAATCCGTAATAGTGAATTATCATGTGGTAACGAATTTCGTGGCAATCGGGCATATGGTTTGGTCATGCGAGTTCGAAACGCTTAGAAACTAATTACAGAAATTAATATATTATAACTTGGTTTGAAAAGCCATCTTCTGTATATGATCAAATTAGGTCTTCAGACTAGTTCCATTATGTTCGAAATAGGTGTGTTTATTATAAAACGCCAAGCGGCATGTCTTGATTGGGGTTTGAGATTTTATGGTGCATATTACTCGGTACTTAGGAATAAAATAATATGCTGCCCATTGTTAACCCAAAAAATGGATCAACAACCTGGATCAAATGTGAAAGCACCAGTGCAAATAATCAGTAGCACAAATCCTAGATAAACAACGAATAAAAAGTAGAAGTAAGAAAAGAGACATATAATTTTTATAGTGGTTCGGCTAACTCTAGCTTACGTCCACTTTAATCAATTTTTATTATGATTATACTAGTTGAATCTCTCTGGATATCAACAGTCAGTCCTTAGATCTAAGTTACAATGGGTTAGAATAAGTCACAAGTATAAGGGTTGATTGGAGAATCACGGTAACCCCCTTGATGACTGTTGTGAGGGAGAAGAAATTTGAAGAAGTGAAGGAATTCTTGTAGAGTAATGGCAGCTCTCTCCCCGAAAATGATCCATCTTTAGTGCAGGTAGGTGAGTATTTATAAGAGAATTCAATGAGTATTGGGCCAGAAGTCCAGGTGCAGAAGGGTCCAGTTATTATGAAAAGTTATCATCGAAAATCTCTGATCAATCTGAGTCATTTCTTTGGATTGCTAGCTATCCATAGGCAATGGATTGCTAGCTATCCGTAGGGGATGAATCGCTAGCTATCCATCAACTTAGCATATTTTTCTACCAGAAGCCTTTACTTAGTGCTGCGAAGGAACTCAGAAATTTTGAGGGTGATCCGACCTATCTTGATGGATCGCTAGCTATCTATAGGGGATGGATCGCTAGCTATCCATCCACTTAGCGTATTTTTGAATGATCTTTGTTTGGATGTCTTCCTATCTTCTATTTAAGTGCCTTATCCAAATATCAAGTTGTTTGGAGTTAGTTTGATCATCCATTTTCATGGGTTATCTGGTCCAGAAGAATTATCCATAACTTTCTCAAATCTTAACAAAATCAAATGAAACTTTGCGGGAACACTCTAGAGGGTGTAAGGGTCCCACCATAAAAATATGAGGTGGTGGGGCCCAAGTAGATGGGTCGCTAGCGATCCATCAAATCAACTCCAAATGCTCTCAATTTTTTTGCGAGCCTTCTTCTATGTCTTCTAAATGTTCTCCCAAAATTTCAAGTTAGTCCGACTTCGGTTTTGTAGGTGCATTTTAAGTTAGTTGCTTTTGGTCAAACAACTTGAATCAGGTGAGTCTTCACTTCTCGAGCTAGATTGTTTGGCATGCTATGATACTTGGTAAGCGTCTCTAAGGAACATATTAGATCATGATGCAAGAGGACTAGAGGGTCCACGAGCAAGCTTTATGGATCACTAGCGATCCATAGGCGATGGATCGCCAACGATCCATCGCCTTAGCTTGTTTTGGTATTTTTCTTTTTTGGTTTTTCTCTTCTTTTCCTTCTGGTCTTCTTGGTCGATCCTTGAGATATTTTGACTTTTTGTAGATGTTCTAGTTCCCTTTGAATTCTATTGGGTTAAAACCCAGTTAACACTTGCTCCCCAAAGTACGCCTTTTGAATGAAAGGTGTGCTTTGCTCCAGAACAAGTTCCAGGAACAAGTCTTTGATTGTAGAGCTTTCCAGCTGCTTTAGCCTTGGAGAATCGTCCAATTCCTTTGGATTCTCTTTCCAATCACTAGTCATTCCAAACCTGTTATATCCTATGACTCTAACTCTTCTTAGGTGTAATCTATACATCACAATCATTCCGATTTCATTCGAAGTTATTACATCACATATCTCTAATTAAATCTCATGTTTCCCATTACATCACATATCTCCATCTACATCACATATCTCTAATTGTCCCATGTTCATTCAGGATTTACATCACTATTAATTTTTTCTTCACATCAAAATCACATCATATAACAAAATCACATCATATATCAAAATCACATCATATATCAGAATCACGACATATATCGAAATCATCTTGTGTTCATCTAGGATTTATCAGTTTTATTTTGTTTATAAGGCATTCAAATCCTTTTATTAAATCAAATCTATTTTAAGGTTCGATCTCTCCAGATCATTTAATTTTAATGCGCGATCTCTCCAGATCATTCAATGTTTAGTTTAATGTGCGATCTCTCTGGATCGTTTAATATTTTAAGTTAAGGGGGCGATCTCTCTAGATCGTTTGGGGATGATCTCTCTAGATTGTTTGTTTGTTAAGTTAAGGGGGATGATCTCTCCGAATAATTTGCTTATTAAGTTAAGGGGGATTAAGTAAGCCTATCCGCTCACTCTCCGGTGAGGGGACTTACTTCTTGCACTCCGGTCCCGTCTCTCAGGTCGGGACCCTATGGCATTCGATATCGTACAAGTCCATCCACTCGCTCTCCAGCAAGGGGACTTGCACCTTGCACTCTGGTCCCGTCTCTCCGGTCGGGACTCTATGGCGTTCAAAATTAAGTATCGCATTAAATATGGATTTAAAAAATTCAAATTTCAAATCAAAGAAAACAAGCAGAAATTAAATAAGCAGAAATTCTGAATGTCTATCCCAGATATCCGACTCAGAGCATGGCAAGGGACCAATCTAGGTTTTATGCATGTCCAAGCGGTCTGAGATTATTATCCTAAGCAATTATCCCGGATATCCGACTCAAAGAGCAACTAGGAACCAATCTAGGTTTAGCACACGACTAAGTGATCTAGGGTCATTGTTGTCCTAAGTATTCTCAGGCACCCGATTCAAAGCATGCCTAGTGATCGATTGGAATCCCGTACATGCGTAAGCGGCCTACGGTTATTAACAGCAGAAAAAGCAGAAGGCAGAGAGTAAGGGACGAACCTGCCCCCTGTTCCAACTGTGGGATTCTAATTTCAGCTCATGAGGTCATGTATTCGTACTCTGATTTGCTACTCTAGCTCCAACATCATCCATTCCAGGCGTTAAAGCTTATCCTAGATCCAAATATGTCATGCCCTCAAGTCATGTGGGCATTATTTTAGTTTGTTTTACTCTAACTCCAAATGCTCCTGCATTGGGTCCTATTGATGATTCCATCGTTGCCCCCAAGTATCATTTTCTTTGGGCATGGGGGCAAGACTCCACCTTGTTCCAATCCAACTCCAACAACTAATGTTTTGTTCCCAAGAGTTTGATTCTATTCCCTGTAGATCTAGTTATCCCTTGTTGCTTCATCCTTTGGAAGATGCTATCCATCATCTCTTATTGCCTAGGAAATATCCCATCTTGCATCTCCTTCATTATCCTTTCCATTTCTTTTCTAATCACATAGATAGGCTGATGAAAAATTGAGGACACCTCTTGGTTGCCTCCAGGCTCCGGTTGACTTGCTACAGCTCTAGATCTAGTATTAGGCCTTCTCATCTTCTCTAAATCTTAGATTCAAACTTTAGTTCTTCAGATCTCATTCTAGGTTCTCAGTGAAAGCACCAAAATATTAACCCAAAAAATGGATCAACATCTTGGATCAAGTGTGAAAGCACCAGTGCAGATAATCAGCAGCACAAATCTCAGATAAACAACAAATAAAAAGAAGAAGTAAGATAAGAGACATAGAATTTTTATAGTAGTTCGGCTGACTCTGGCCTACGTCCACTTTAGTGAATCTTTATTATGATATACTAGTTGAATCTCTCTGAATATCAACTAGTTAGTCCTTAGATCTAAGTTACAATGGGTTAGAATAAGTCACAAGTACAAGGGTTGACTGGAGAATCACAGTAACCCCCTTGATGACTGTTGTGAGGGAGAAGAAAGTTAAAGAAGTGAAGGAATTCCAGTAGAGTAATGGAAGCTCTCTCCCCGGAAAAGATCCATCTCTAGTTGCAGGCAGGTGAGTATTTATAGGAGAATTCGGTGAGCATTGGATCAGGAGTCCATGTGCAAAAGAGTCTAGTTGTTATGCCAAGTCATCACCGAAAATCTCAAATCAACCTGAGTCATTTCTATGGATCACTTGCTATCTATAGGCGATGGATCACTAGCTATCCATATGAGATGGATTGCTAGCTATCCATCAACTTAGCATATTTTTTTACCAGAAACCTTTAATTAGTGCTGCGAAGGAGCTCGAAAAGTTTGAGGGCGATCCGACCTATCTTGATGGATTGCTAGCTATCCATATGGGATGGATCGCTAGCTATCCATCTACTTAGCATATTTTTGAGTGATCTTTGTTTGGTTGTCTTCCTATCTTCTATTTAAGTGCCTTGTCCAAATATCAAGTTTTTTGGAGTTAGTTTGATCATCCATCTTCATGCGTCATCTGGTCTAGAAGAATCATCCATACAAAATAGAACGAAACTTTGCAGGAACACTCTAGAGGGTGTAAGGGACCCACCATAAAAATTTTAGGTGGTGGGGCCTAACAATATAGGTCGTTCATGATCCATCAAATCAACTCCAAATGCTCTCAATTTTTTTATGGCCTTCTTCTATGTCTTCTACATGTTCTCCCAAAATTTCAACTCAATCCAACTTTGTATAAGTTATATAGGTCCATTTTAAGTTAGCTACTTTTGGTCAGAGCTTGAATCAGGTGAGTCTTCACTTCTCGTGCTAGATTGTTTGGCGTGCTATGAAACTTGGCAAGTATTTCTAGGGAACATATTAGATCATGATGCAAAAGGACTAAAGGATCCATGAGCAAGCTTTATGGATCGCTAGCGATCCATCGCCTTAGCTTGTTTTGGCATTTTTCTTCTTTGGTTTTTTCTTCTTTTCCTTCTGGTCTTCTAGGTCGATCCCTGAGTTGACTTATTATAGATGTTCTAGTTCCCTTTGAATTCTATTGGGTTAAAACCCAGTAAATACCCATGTTCAAGCCCATACCACAACTGTTATTGTAACGACCCATAAATTAATCGCTTTGTATTTGATATTTAAATAGTTTTTAAATATTTTAATAATGTATTTTAATAACCAAATAAACATATTTTAAATATTAATTAATGATATTAAAATCATTTTTGATTTTTGTTGAACAAAATAAATTGTTCAAATAAAAATAGAAAATGTGACTGAAAAACGTTTTCCGAAATTTCGACTTTTCGACCTCGGAAAATCATCGAAAACGTTGTGCACATTTTGGTATCACTTATATACACATGCACACACATGCACATATGTCATGTGATAACTTAATTGTAGTATTAAAGTAAATAATTCATGCTTAGTTTAAAATAAAACATAATTTGACCTTTTATGTACATATACATATTTTATAACCTTAGGAAATTAATTAGAACCCTAACCATAACCTAAGTAAGGACCTAAGGCATGGTGAAGGGAGGGGAGAGGTGTGTGCGTGTGTACTTGGTTTAATTATTAAAAATAATAAAAGTAATTGTTTGATCTGAAATTTTGGGAAAAGGTAAAAGATAATAAAAATTGATTTTTGGTGAATTTTTTGGAATTTTCTCATCAATTTTTGATTTTATATGAATAAATTAGCTAGGAAAAAGGATAATTAATTAATGATAATTAATTAATAAATGGAAGATATTATTAGCCCATATCTGAAAAGTGAACTATAAAGATAAACATTAGCTAATGATAATTTGATATCAAATGAGATTTGGTGTAAAGTTAATACTTAAATAGACAATGAATCAGTTTTCAGTATAGTTACAAATTCACCATTCAACGCCCGATATATATCCTAACGCATGATGACTAAGAATGGGTTAACACAAGATAGAATTCTAACTATCTACCCATGATGGCTTTGAAAGAGCTATCAAACGAAGGCTCTATTGAGCTTAACACATGAAAGCTAAGTATGGAACCAAGCATATGAAGACTATAAAAGGGATAGCTCATAAAGGACATATAAGGGATAGCTCGCGATGGCTATAGATGAGATATCACATGATGGCTTTAAGAGATATAGCACTCGAAGGCTTTAGAAGGAATCACATGCGATGACTATGAATGAGAAAAAGCACGAAGGCCTTCAGCAAGTTAGCACACGATGGCCTTAAGTGGATTGACATACAATGGTATCTAATGAATTAGTATGCGATGAATATATATGAGTTATTACACGGTGACCATAGGGACGATAACCCATAACCATTGCTTATGGGTAATATGTGATAGGTTGGGGTGCTATTAACCCATGTTGGCTATGGGATAGCCAACACACAATGATTAGGTACAACATTCAAAAGCTATGGGATAACTAGCTTGCAATAATTAAAGTAAAATCACGATAGCATGGGAAGCTATATATTTCTAAGTAAAATGAGAAAATGCTTAAGGCATTTTGGAAAACAGTTTTCAAATGTTATTGAATTATTTCATTGAGATGAAATAAAAGAGTAATTTTGATAAGTTAAAATTGTACTAACTTATTTTTGAACTAAAGAAAAGCTTGGAGAAGCTGGTAAATGATAGGGTATCATTTAAATTGAAGGATAAAGATGTTTTGTCTAAAGAGTGTAGGTACACTATAAATAAATAAATGAAATACGTTAAACTATGATCGTAAAGATATATCTACTCATGGAGTTATTGGACAACAAAGTGCTTGATTATTAGTCTAAAGTCCAACAGTATATGGCATGGTTCCATAATAGAGTTCAATCCTAAAAGACTTATGAACTCTAATGGGGAGTTAGTTAAGGCAAGGTTCCATGTAGGGTGCCAAAACATCTGGGTAGTGTAAAACCTAAAACATATAAATCAACAATATGAATGATAGCAATTCAGGGACTAAGAGGGGCTATTGACGATTAGAAAGGAAGCTTATTAGAATGTATTCAGTGTGCTTACATTCAACCTCTTAGGAGAGTCAAGGTGGCTCTTGTTGGTGGAATGAGTAACCATTTCATCAAGTGAAGATGTTTGAGAAAAGATAAAGTGGTGATAGTTAGGCCTAGGGAAGTAATCACTAAACAAGTTAATGATAACTTAATGATGAAAGCCTAAATAAGAGATTATGTAATGCTTAAATGGATGATGAATGTTTATATGACATGGTTTATAACTGGACGATAAGTATAGAGTATACCTAAGACAAATTGATATATGACATGGTTCATAATTGGATGATAATTGTATGGTATGCTTTTTGATTAGATATGCACATGGTTTCTTTTTATGTTATATTGTTTACATGCATGATGTATCTAGATTATGATAAAGTGAGGGGAAAACCCCTTTTGCGTTAGCGGCCTGGTCTCACTAGGATGACGAGGGTAAGCATTTTTACTAATACTAAGATTTGTATGTGATCCATGTTTTTATTATTCTCCATAAACTCATGGGTAATCATTCAAGTAGGCTAAGTTTATAATTTAAACATGTGTCTTTTAAAGGACAAATAAAGTCTCCGAAGATGAAGCAGGAGACTTGCTATTTAAATAAAGTTATGTTAAAGTTACCGCTATGTAAAACCAGGATTTATAACTGGTTATGTGTTGTGTTGGCATCTTCTCGGACACAACACTACTTTATTTACATTCTATTTATATTTACCCCTGCGTGTGTAATGATTTAGATTACAACGATGTAATGAATTATGTAATTCAAGTTGACGTAATGAAAAACTTATTTAGCTGCTCTTTTCACTTATGTTGTGCAAAATATGTTGAACTCACTTTGTCGTTGGAAAATGATTTTGGTGATGACTGCATCATCATCGACGTCTATTTTCAAGTCTCGAAGTGGCGGATGTTACACCTATAGTCATCAATTTTCATTATATTATGGACCTAATCTCTAGGTTATGGTTTAGGCCCAACACTTAGTCTTCGATACCTTGGCCATTCTCATGGGCATTTAGCCCTCAAACATTATCTATGCTTGGCATGCATGCTTAACATTCAGACTAATATACCGAAGGGAGCTATGTAAGCCTATATACAAAGTATTCATTGATATTAATACTTATGGAAGTCAAGTATAGAGTAGAGATTCCGAACTTAGGCCAGAGGTTGAAGCTTTCGTTATTCACATGTAATGAATACGTAAGGATCTTCCTTTCAGGTTTCAGCTTATATATCTAAAGGTTAAATTATAACCGAGTAAAAACTATGTTATAACATGTATAAATTTACCTCATGTCAATGTGTTAATATTCAAAGTTTATTTAATGTTATATTTAATGCGACAAACTCAGGTATACTACTATTATTTAACATAATTTTTTTGAAATTACGATCGCTATTTCACATTTACAATTAACTATTTTAATTAACATTGTTCTTAATGTACCATGTACTTAGCATGAGTTCATACTAATTTATTGGTAAAGCCGACGAAGCCTTTGTGATAATACAGGAGATGGATTTTTGGATCTGCCACTTAATACACTAAACTAGCGACACATAACAAAAGAAACGAAGGGAAAAAAATGCGTGTTTAAGGAAAAACCACAGATGATAATAACGTAGTCAAAAAAACTCATATAGCAAGAATCTCCAAGAATGAGTATAAATATGACAGTTCTGTAATTTTTCTAGTAACTAGAGTGGTACTTTATTCAAGCAGAGTGCTCATTTTGTTGTCTCAAGGATTCGAACCCATGACCTCTAGAACCTCTATTTGGAGCTTCATAGTCCTTGATGATAGTTCTATAACTTAAATCTCAAAATTAAGTATATCCGCATATTAAATTCTAAACATATAAGTTCCTATTAAACAGACAATTGATTCAATTTTTATTTAGACACCTCTGAAGGGAGAAAGGGTGGGATTTTAATTTAGGGGTGTGATATTAGGTAATATCAAAAACATGTGTAATCATAGGTTGCGTTCACAGCTATTTCAAGGACCGTAAACATTTTCAATGCATTCGACGCTTTAAAAACGTTAGGAGAACAGTGCTAGAGCTCAAACTTCCCTACTTAGAAGTTGTGAGAAAAGTCAATCGTATAAGCTTGATGTTTCTGATGCTTCCGATGTTATTTGACGAGTCAAGCTTAAATGGTCCAATTTTCTCCTCCATATATAACCTAATCTTGTTTATTTTCTTAACTATAATTCATTTCTTCCTCTTCATACACTTTCTCCTACCTTCCTTACAAATCAATGTGATAGAGTTAAAGGTATGCCCTAGGGGCAATTATATAATTTGTTACATATATCTAACTGATAGCTAATCTTGTTCAAAAATAAAAGGTGTTTTTTCTATTATATACTTAATATAATGTGTTATATTAATTAATTAATTTACTTAAAGTATATTTAATAGAAAATCGATAAATGGTATGTTTTGTGATAGTAGTTACAAAGTTTTATAATCTTGAGTAATTTATCACAATGAAAATAAATATACCATTTTAATTGTTCTTAGTCAAGATGCATCGAGACTAGATATCGACGTATTTGTTGAGACTAGAGTGCTTTACGCTCTCTAAATATTGGGCATTGTATTACTCATGACTACTGGAGGCACCTAGGGGCTACATACTGATAGTTATTGGATAACAGAATGACTCACTCGATAGTTTTCTATTGGTTAATATAACTAAGGTCAAACAGAAAATATCGATATGACTAATTTACACAGTGTTATTTAACATTTTGACCCGGCTACATTCGAACTGATTGGACAAGTTAGATTTGACTGTCGTCAGGGCCAGTAAGTCCAGAGCGATGATTGTGGGGTCTAGAAGTCAAGTACAAATGGTAATATGAAACTGTGATCGAACAGAATTGAGAGATACGCGATGCAGAATGTTCAAAGTATAGAATATGGTTCAACATATAGGAGGGATTGGTTATAATCAACCTACAAAATATGGGTCGGTATGTTTAAGGAAGTAAGTGCAATTCAATAGAGAATAATCAATATCTCAAGATCTAAGTCCAATGCACATGAAATTTTGTGAGCAAGATGTGTGGATCCTAGGGAGCCTACCCTAGGGATCGCACCTCAAAAAGATGAAACAAGAGGGGTCGGTCCTCTTCCCTCAACAGGGATCAGCTGAAAATAGAAAACAATTCACATTGAAGCAAAGATCGAGCAATAACTAAGTTCCACTAATCCAATTGGCATGAAACTTGGAGGCTAAGCATATTTCAACATGGGGAAGCTACCATAGAGATTACACCCCCAAATTACTCCAAAAACGGGATCGGTACCGATCCCTATTCTTTGGGATTTGGGCCATGTGATCCCTCTTACGGGTCTATATGGTCTTGGAGGTCCTTTTGCCAAACTTTCATGAAGATATTTTGCCATCTTCGTCTATAAATACAAGCTCGATTGTTCATTTTGAAGACCTCTAATTGCTTGTTACTTTGTACTCTATTGTAACTAAGGATTTTCATATGATCCCTATTGTACTCAGTTTACAAAGTGATTAATAAAGCATTCTATTCAAAGTGGACGTAGGCAAATACCGTCGAACCACTATAAAGTGCCGTGTTCATGTCATTGCTTTGATTTACTGCTATTTCATTACTATTTTCCTCTGTTTTCATTTAGATTCTTCATTTATTTCTCTTTAGAACTTCTAGTGGGTGTTTGTGCCAATTTTTGATGCGAACATTTTGGTGCTTTAATTGAGAGGTCTGATTCTCATCCCTGTTTGGATCCCTTTGTTGCTACTGGTTGCATAAATCCCCTGAATAGATCTAGAATTATCTTTAAGAAGCTTGTTTACTCTATTCAGATTTGCGAAATTCTAAGGAAAATTGTCAACAATGGTAGGAACACCTGATCTACTTCTCATAATACAGAAGGAAACGAGAATGCTAGCATCCAGCAAGAAGGCCCAAGCAATCAACTAGTGGTGTTACTGCCACCAACCAGTTGATGTCCAGAACCCAGCTGATTCCATTACAAGAGATGAATTTCAAAACATAATGAGAGAGCTAGTGGATAGTCGCCAATAGTTGAATCAGCAGATCCAAGCGAATATCGACCTAATGAACCAACACAATTAACAATAGTGTGGGAAAGCTAGGAAGGACCTACCCCTTATTCTTCCTTAGAGAGTTCTAGTTCATCAGACGATTATCACAAATGCAAGCATCACAGAATTGACGAATATCGAGCAGAAACTTCGGGACATCAATAGGAAAACCTACCTGCTCTACGAAGGCCAATCGATGCCGATCCCTCTTTAGGGATCGGTACTGATTCCTCCTCTAGGGGAAGGAGCCTACCTATCCATTCTAGAGCCCAAGCTGGAGAAGGTGCGATTGATTTGGATACTGGAGTTCAGGTGGATGAAGATCAGTTACTTCCCCGGAATAATGATGATGTGAATGTACGTGGTATACATCAAGTGGATGTTGAACCAAGAAGGCATGGAACGACCCATAGACATCGACCGGACTATTCAATGAGGTGGAGCACAACCACCGCTTGGCTCCAACTATCCAAACGTTGGACTTATCAGCTATGGTTCGATAGCTAGTGAGAGAGTTCCAAGGTTTGACCAATAATGGTTGGGGGATTATGAGAAGCCATACCCTGTTCACTAATAATATCTAACATGACGAGTATCCAAGGAGAATCTGTATGCCGTCGATGCCTTCCTATGAGGGAAAAACCGACCCTAGACAGCACATCATGAAATATGAATGGCTGATGGATTCTTCACGAGCTAATGATGCAACTAAGTGTAGTTGTTTTCCAATCGCTCTCTCTGGAATAACAACGATGTGGTTTATGAGATTACCCCTATGGTCAATCTCTAGATTTGATGACTTAGCAACGAAGTTTATGGAGCAGTTCCATATGCATGCAACTCGCTGCGAAGATGTAATGTCCTTATCCAGCGTGATCTAGGCTCCAAGAGAATCGCTGAAAGATTATTTGGAGAGATTCCAAAGAGCCGTCACAAAAGTTAGTAATCCGAATGACCATTTAGTATTGATGGCAATAACAAGAGGGATTGACCCAGATTCTGATTTTGGTGATTGGTTAACTGGCAAGCCACCCGCAACATTGGAGTGTTTCTATGAGAAAGCAGCTCAGCATTTGAGGAAAGAGAAAACCATATGCTCTAGAAAGAAGGATGTCATGGGACCAAGTGGAGAGGGAGTGTAGAGTAACATTATAGCGAAGCAGTTTTATGATAGTTCTTAAAAAGTTCAAGTGAATATCCAGAATAAACCGAATTAGCAAAAGAAAGGCGGTGATATGAACCGTGAACGAAAAAGAGTTTCTGGAAGAGGAAAGCCTAGGATTCCAATGTATGATACCTACACCACTAAATACATCTCTGGAGAACATCTATTTGTCAACCTGCAATACCATGCAGTACAGGAAACCACCGAGAAGCAAAGCAGAAGCACACTGAAAAATATTACCGGTTCCACGAATGTTATGGTCATAACACGAATGAATGTAGCAATCTCCAGGATATTATCGAGAAACTAATTCAGGAAAGAAAGTTACGGCAATTTGTTAAAGCCCCACAGGATGGTAGGCAGGGGACATCCGATCCAAATAGAGAACAAGTTCCGCACAGGGTCGAGGAGCCTGCACGGACTGGTGGATGATTAGTGATCAATACAATAGTCGAAGGACCGCATAGATGGAGAGATATGCTAGCGCGATTAAGCATATGAACTTTGAATGTTGTTCGAGTACAGAAGATGGAACTCCACCAAAATAGCAGCGTACGATGGCAGATGATATTGTGTTCAGAAAAAGAGATGCAAATAAGGTAGAGGCACCAACGATCGACCCAATGGTCATTTCGTCCATGATCGACCTCGCCTTAGTGAGAAGGATTTTGGTTGACTGTGGAAGTTCTGTAAATATAATTTTTAAGACGGCTTACGATCAGACGAGGATGGAAGCCAAGGACTTGAACGTATAAAGCCCGCATTCATGGCTTTAATGGTGCTACGACCGAAGCTGTCGGATATGTCGAATTACCCATGGAGTAGGGGGAAGGTGACTGCAAGAGAGTGCGGATTTTATAGTTTTTTGTCTTGGATGTTGACCCTCTATACAGTTCTTTTCTGGGCCGACCAGCCCTAACTAAATTTCAGGCAGCTCTTGCCCTATGGTGTTTGACTTTGAAGTTCCTAACTGATAACGGTGGTGGAGTTGTGCATGTGATCAGGCGACCGGACATGCCTGTTATATAGATGAATCGAGAGACGCTCAATGGAAGGAGAAAGCGAGGGTGTGGATAAGTGTCTCCGCATCCAAACTACCGAAGATTGACAACTAGCACCTGGGCCTTGGCTTAGGCGCCATAGTCATTTCTATAATGACATAGATCCGAGGGATGACGGGAGGACCCCAAAGTTACCAAGGCTACATCGGCTGAGCTTACAATTGACATAACAGTCAGCCAAGATAACCATACCGGGTCCTAAAGATCAGACTACAGCTCCGGCTCCGATGATGAAAGAACATGCTAGTTTTTTCCGAGTGAATCTTGACGTGTTCGTTTGGACTAGCTCTGACGTGTGTGGGATCTCGCCTACCATTGTGAGCCACGCATTGAATATCGGCCCATGGCATGTCCCGGTGAAAAAGAAAAGGCATGGCATGGATCCGGAGAGATCTGCTACCCTTAAAAAGGAGGTGAATAGGCTTAAAAACAATGGATTTATTCACGACGCCCTCTGTGACGCCCCACCCTGAGACCTACATTAACAAAGAGTATTACTGGGTAATACTGTCTGCTGGTGTAGAGAATAGAGCGGATAGGAGCGACCACCTATAGCCACCTATGGCTTTGTATTAAGTAATTATTGGATATGTCGATCCACTTGAGATAGAAAAATATGGCATTTGTCGACGTATTCAATAGATATTTAACTCACAAATGCTAGCTGAGGAAAAGCTTCAAATGCCAAAATATATGCAAAAATAGCTTGAAAATATTGAATTTTGTTGATGTTTTTGTTTCTGTAAAAACTGAGTTTGGATGTCACTTTGTATGTAATTTTCTCTCAATTCCGGCAACGAAATGCTGCCAGATTTTCTTCTATTGATAGTTCATGTGTTGTAGTATATATCTGCAAAATTTCATTGCAAAATTATTTCGTTTGATACCAGAAAACCTTGCTGCAAAATCAGTGCACAGCTTGGAAATTACCTGTGCACATTTTGTTTTCCGAGTTGCTGCCAACATGGCCTGAGTCCATATTTGAGACAACATAACTTTTTCATTTTCTGTCAGAATTTATTGATTCTTTTTTTTCGAAAGATAAAGTTTCGTACTATAAGCATACCAAATTTCAGGTCATTCCGACCTATATAGCTTATAGAAATATGCTGTCGAACTTGTACCCGCAGCATGCTGGAATTCAGCGTTTAAAACCCTATTTTAGTCCAACTTTGAAACAACGCAGATTCTTCGGTTCAAATCAGATTTGAGTGATTATTTTTGCAGATTTAAGTAGGAGTGTATATTTACATTCCTGCAAAATTTCATGACAATCTGGGTTCGTTTGCTATTACAAAACTGCTGTCGAACTTGAACCCGCAGCATGTTGGAATTCAGCGATTTAACCTTGTTTTTAGTCCAACTTTGAAATGACGCAAATTCTTCGTTTCAAATCGGATTTGAATGATTCTTTTTGAAGATTGAAGTAGGAATGTTGAACTACATTCTTGTAGAATTTCAAGTCATTTTGACATGGCTAACTTGTTCAAACCTACTGTCGAATATTGAGTCGCAGCTTGTTTTAAACGGATAATACTTGGTGTAGTTTCCGTTATTTCGATGTTTTCTTGATATTTCTTTCTGGATTTCATACACAGGTATTATAATGTGTTTTTTTTTCAAATAAATGGGATTTTGAAATTATTAATTTATATATTATTTTTTTAGTATAAAAATTATATACTCTATAATAAGAGAATTTCAAAGGCAATTTCTAAAGCGATTTCGAAACGTTCTTAAAACTCATTTTCTTCAACTTAATTTCTATATAAAACACACAATTTTGCACTTCGAGCGAAGGGGAGGAGGATTAAGTGATTAGATAAACGCACGCGTCCCATATCACGTGTTTTACCAAACCGTTTAATTCTCCGTTTATATCGTTGGAAAGCTTGGACTGAGTAGAATAACTTTTATTTTATGAGTATTTTCAGATTATGAGTTTTACTGTATCAATAGCCTGAGTCTTTGTAGCAGGCCTGAATTTGAAAATTTTGAAGTTTGGAGTTGTTGTCTTATTTAAACTATGATTTTAATGCTTCATATGTTTATAAGTGCATGCTAATATGTTTCAATAAGTTAAGTGCAGGTGCAAGAGGATATTTGAATGATTAATTAGCAAAATAGTAAGTATAAAAGTAAGCATGCTCGCATTTTAAACGCTAAAAATGAAAGGTATGAATTGCTAAGTGTTTATGTATTAAGAATTTTATATATATATATATATATATATATATATATATATATATATATATCTTGTTCCGACCTTTTGGTCGATGTATATCTATAATTCATATTTATGAAATTGTAAAGGGCTCTCCATGAAAAGGAGACTCCGCCGAATTTTTCAAAAAATTAAACACTTAGAAAATTTTTGAGAAAATTTAATTAGTGAATATTTAGAGCCATCGATGAAGGGTCTAATAAGTGTCCTTTTAAATCATAAAGTAAAATGGTTTAAAATTTGATAAATTTAGTGGAAAAAAAGTATATTACTTATTGTAGTATATTTATTTTTGGAATTAGAGTATGGAACAACTCTAATTTAATTTACTTTAAATTTAAAGTAAAGATGATTGAATTGAAACTTTAAGTAAGAGACTTTAAAAATTTTCAAGTATGGAAGTCTGAGTTTTGTGTATAAAAGAAAATGGATTTGAGCGAAAACTTTTATAACAAATTTTTGAGAAAATTTCTTGTAATCCATTCTTGTGTGTCTTGCCTTAGTGCGATTCTTGTGATGACTTGCATTCATGCAGTCATGTGTTATGGTGGTAGCTTGAAATACCACCTATCTTTTGTTGAATCCTCTTTTGATGATTGTGCTTATTTGTGTTACTCCTTTAAAGGAGTTAAGTGCGTTTCAGTATATTCAGAAAGTTGGCTCCTAGTTATATAGGACCATCTACTATTACTGAACGCCTTGGTTCGATTGCTTTCATGCATCGTTTTCTGTTCATTTTTTGGTATTCATGATATGTTCCAGGTAACCCAATTTCGTGGTATCTTCGAGATTTAATCTCGATTGTTAATTCTCTTATGCTGCATGATCACAAGTCTCACCGACTTGTGTATTGTGCCGAATTCTATTCGTGTAGTTGTTTCGAAGATTAAACACCTTCGAAATAAGAATGTTCTGCTTATGAAATTCTATGGTCCGCTAACCCTAAGTATTGTACTTGGGAAACCATAGGATTTACCGAGCAAACTTGTCCTGATCCTTTCATCCTCTGTTGAGGGTAAATATCTATGATCCTATCTTTTGATTTGAATCTTGTTGTGATGAAATTGATGTTATAGATAACTTCTATTATAGAAATTGCGGGGACGCAATTTTCTTAAGGGGGGGAGTTTGTAATAACCCGCAGTTTTGTGATTACCTGTTAATAAATATCACTATTTATAAAATAGTAGAAATTTAAAACCCTTATAATGTTTTCAAAATTATTATCCATTCTAAGAAAATGAAAAGGCTAAAGGCACGATTGAGGAATACGATAGTGGGAAACTGTGTCATTGCTTGTATTATACTTGGATGTACTGTAATATGTGTTTCTGTTCTGTGTTTATCATATTTTGTTCTGAGCTCAGCTCCGATACCACACTGTGACGCCCCACTCTGAGACCCATATTAACAAAGAGTATTACGAGGTAATACCGTCTACTACTGCGTAGAATAGTGCTGGATAGGAGCGACCATCTATAGCCTTGTCTTAACTATCTACTGAATATGTCGATAAGTGCTATCTATTTTTTTTCTTCTCAAGTGGATCGACATATCCAATAAATATTTAATAAAAAACTATAATGGCTAACGTATCTATCAGAACAAAACATAAAAACTCAAATGTAAATAACATCACAGAACAGCATAAATGCATACATATGCATAAGTACAGATACAATCACTAGTACAATCCAAAATGATACATCAAAGTGGTATGATGACCACAACCCAAACATGGGTCAAAAGAATATACATCAGAGTGCAAACAAAAAGGACTACACAAAAAAACTAAACAAAAGAAGCTAAGAGATAAGTCCATGCGGAAGCAAAATAGGCTAAGTCCAAATGTACCTAACCTGAAACACCTCGGTCTAACCCGAGTATAAAATACATGGGTCAGTCTAGCTAAACAAATCAGTAAAAGGTGATAGCAGAGTAATAGAGAATAAGAGCATAGTGATGTTCTTCTTAAACAAGAAGAAACAATAAGAAAGCTAACCATAGACATTTGGAGGATACGCATCATGTATGGCATATATGGTTACACTAGGTGATAGAACACTATTGCTTCAATAAGCACAAAACACAAAGGAGACGAAAAATCTCATGAATCGCTAAAATGTAGCATGCCTCATATCATCGGCAATCATAAATCAAATAAGAATGGTTCAGGTAATAGTATAATGTAAACTCCTAAAAGAGTAATTCCCAAACCCACCATATCGGCAACTCCAAGGAAAACATAAGCAAAAGCCATCTCGACATAAGCCATAAGGCAATGTCAACAAAGAGATAAAAATCTCATACAACGCAAAAAGGAAAATCCCATAAATAGCGCCAATAGGCAATCTCAATATATATATATACCAAGCTGTGACGCCCCACCCCGAGACCCACATTAACAAAGAGTATTACTGGGCAATACTGTCTGCTAATGCAGAGAATAGGGCTGGATAGGAGCGACCATCTATAGCCTTGTCTTAAATATATATTGAATATGTCGACAAATGCCATATTTTTTTAATCTCAAGTGGATCGACATATCCAATAAATACTTAATACAAAGCCATAGGTGGCTATATGATTTATCAGAACAAAATACAACAACTCGAATGCAAAACACATCATAGAACAGTAGATCATACACTTTAATTGACCCTTCTCACTTGAAAATATTATCACATTATCTTTATGCTTATATTATCGCTTATCCTTGTAAACTGATTTGTTTAGCTAGACTGACCCGTGTATTTTATACTTGGGTCAGACCGAGGTGTTTCAGGTTAGATACATTTGGACTTAGCCTATTCTGCTTCCGCATGGACTATTCTGCTAGCTCTTTTTGTTATAGCTTTTTGTGTAGTCCTTTTTGGTTGCTACTCTGATATGTATATTCTTTTGACTCGCTTGTATATTCTGGTTGCTATACCACTTGACATGTATCATTTTGTATACTCTGTAATGTATATGTATATGTATATATATGTGATGTTTGTAACAGCCCGCACCTAACTTAATTTCGGAGTTCTGATGGGATCCGGTGCTTTAGTGCTGGTATGATCGCACCCACTTCATAGTATTTTTCCACGATGTGGGACGATTATTCCCATTTTGAAGGGGTGTTACAATCTCCCCCCCTTTAGAGCACAACGTCCTCGTTGGCTCATGAACACAACACCACCCAGGTGTCGTGGCTGTAACACGTACAGACCACAATTCCGGTTGGGTATGGCTCTGATGCCAATGTAACATCAGAGCCATACCCAGCCGGAATTATGGTCTGTACGTGTTACAGCCACGACGCCTGGGTGGTGTTGTGTTCATGAGCCAACGAGGACGATGGGCTCTAAAGGAGGGGAGATTGTAACACCCCTTCAAAATGGGAATAATAGTCCCATATCACGGAAAAACACTATGAAGTGGGTGCTTATATACCAAAGCCTTCACCTCATAATAACATCGAGGCCTTTTGAGGAACAAAACCCCACACCTTGGCTTGGCACATGAGGCGGAGGTGACTAAATTGGGGACAATATCTGCGTTAAGTAAGGTGCGGGTTGTTACATTGGTAAATAAAAGGTAAACAACTCCAAACTACTGAATTTCATCACCAAATTCTTTTACAGTAAATGGGTTTCTAATTTTTACTGTAAATTGGTTTGCATGTTTCTTCTATGGTTTCAGCAGGTACTTCCGGGCCTTAATCGAGCTAAAGTGGCAATCTTGATAGCCTAAACCTTGGTATTTCAGTTAGTAGCTAATATGAGACTAAAATCTCACATCTACTGGCCAAAAATATTGAATTAGTAGCTAAATTCGTTGGTTTTACAAGTTTTTGTTCATCACTGTTCTTGTTTTCGTTTCAGGCCTCAAGTGCCAACGTTGGCTGTCCATAACTTTCATCTCCAACAACGAAATGCTGCCGGATCTTTTTCTGAGTCAAGTTTATACGTTGAACTTTGTTTTTGCAAAATTTGGTTGAAAAATATTGCCATTTGACTGTCCAAACCGTTGCTTTAAAATCAACAAAACATAGTTTTTGCTGCCTGTAGAAACTGTGTTCTCTGAGTTGCTGCAAACATGGCCTGAGTCCATGTTTTAGATGGCATAACTCTTTCATTTCTTACTGAAATTTCATGATTCTTTTTTTGTTTGAAAGATAAAGTTTTGTACTATAAGCATACCAAATTTTAGGTCATTTCGACCTATATAGCTTATAGAAATATCTCATATAACGCCAGTGTAGGCAATTCAAATCTCAAAAATAGAACTTCCAAGAGTTCAAATTCCCAAAAGTTAATCACCACAAATATACATCGAATGGTTCATAGAACCAATTCCAGAAAGAGCGATATATTAGGGAAAATAGTCAAAGAAACCATCTCAAAAGTGTTTTGCATTCGAGTTGTTGTATTTTGTTCTGATAGATCCTATAACCACCTATGGCTTTGTATTAAGTAATTATTGGATATGTCGATCCACTTGAGATAGAAAAAATATGGCATTTGTCGACATATTCAATAGATATTTAAGACAAGGCTATAGATGGTCGCTCCTATCCGGCCCTATTCTCTACACTAGTAGACAGTATTACCCAATAATACTCTTTGTTAATGTAGGTCTAGGGGTGGGGCGTCACACCCTTTGCCCTAAATGGGTATCTAATCCTATACTTGTGTAGAAGGCGAATAGAAAGTGGCAGACATGCGTTGATTATTTTGACTTGAACAAGGCGTGCTCAGAAGACAGTTTTCCCCTTCCAAGGATCGACCAGCTGGTAGATTCAACCACAGTACACGAATTGCTATCTTTCATGGATGCGTACTCTGGATATAACCAAATCCCAATGCATATTCCCGATCAAGAGCACATCAGCTTCATTATTGATGTTGGATTGTATTGCTATATGGTGATGTCATTTAGATTAAAAAATGTTGGAGCGACCTATCAACGTCTAGTCAATAGAATGTTTAAAGATCAGATTGAAAAGACAATGGAGGTATATGTGCACGATTTACTCATGAAGTCACGACGATCAAGTAACCACATTAAAGACTTGGTAGAGATGTTTGTTATCCTCCGATATTACAAAATGAAAATCAATCCCCCAAAATGTTCTTTTGGCGTAATATCAGGAAATTTCTTGGGTTTCATCGTCAATGCCAGAGGAATCAAAGCTAATCCCTAAAAGATTCAACCTATTCGCAACATCTAACTAATTTGCAAAGCTTGCAAGCACCGGGGATGCACAACAGATGGGCTTAGTTCTAGTCGAAGTACTAGACGCTCCGAGCATAAACCTGATGGATATCGACCGGGTACTAGAGACGCAGCCTTAGAAGGAGTCGTGGATGACTCCGAATAAAGGCTATTTTCTACAAGGAGTTCTTGAAAAACAACAAGTCCTTCGCAAAGCTTCACGATACATCATTCAGGAAGGAGTCATGTATAAAAAGGGTTTCCATCCCCATACTCTGGTTTATTGCTCATGATGAAATAAAACGAGCGCTAAAGGAAGTTCATGAAGGGAAATGTGGAAATCACACTAGGGGCAAACCCTAGCAAAGAAAATTCTCCATTATGGGTATTATTGGCCAACTGTCACCGAGACGCTGCTGATTACGCTAGGCGATGTGATAAGTGCCAAGTATACGCAAATGTTCCAAGAGCTCCACCGACGGAAATCACTCAAATGGTCAATCCATAGTCGTTTGCCATTTGGGGCATAGATATTATCGGTTCCTTACCGATCTCTAAAGGTGGTGCGAAGTATGCCATCGTCGCAGTTGATTACTTCACCAAATGGGCCGAAGCGGAACCTTTAGCCACGATCACGACAAAGAAAGTAATCAACTTCATTATCCGAAACATCATCTGGCATTTTGGCCTTTTGCGAACCATTGTAACTGATAATTGGACACAATTCGACATCGCTAAATTCAAAGACTTCTGCCGTCGGTATAATATTGAGAAGAGATTTGTGGTGGTTACTCACCCTTAAGCAAATGGACAAGTCGAAGCTGTGAACAAAATCATAAAGTTCATTCTGAAGAACCATTTGGAAAAGGTCAGAGGCAAGTGGGTGGATGAACTCCCAACAGTGTATGGGCTTACAGAACCACCCACAAGTCCACGACTAGCCATACTCCATTCGCCCTTCCTTACCACTCCGAAGCCATCATTTCTATTGAACTTGAAGTTCCTTCTCATCGAGTGACCTATTACGATCCCAGAACGAATACAGATCTCCTCTTGGAATCTCTATATTTTATAGATGAGAAGCATGAATAAGCTGATTTGAGGGCAGCTGCATATCAACACATAGTCTCTTGATACTACAATGCTAAAGTCCAACCTAGAACGTTTGAAATTGGCAATCTCGTTCTGAAATGGGTTTTTCCTGTCTCGTCATACATGAATTCTACTTGGGAAGGACCGTATGTCATTGAACAGCGGGTTGGAGAAGGAACTTTCATGCTAGCGACTGTTGATGGCGTCACACTCCCAAGGGCGTGGAATAACGAGCATTTATGATGCTATTCACTTAGTTTATTCTTTTTCATTCAGTTGTATTCAATTCCTGAATTTGCTTTAGCATTTGATTTTCCAGATATGTAATAAGACAGATTATGTCATTTCGTTCTGTTTGGCAAATAAAGTTTGAAATTTCCTTCGTATCTGTGATTGCCGTAACATTACATATTAGTTACGATACTCGATTAACTAATATTGATATGTCCGAGTAGGTTCCTGAAGTTTGGAGCTAGTCGATTACATAAGTTCACGATTGAACTATGCAAAATGAACGTGATTCGACCGTTCATTCGATGATTCTCGCTCACAACCCGATGGATGGAGCGCATGTGGATGTGACTTGACCATCCGATAATCAAGTTAATCCTACCGAGCGTTGGGATAGACATGAATCAAAAGCGATCTTGACATGACTGATCGCTCACTAAGTTAAACCTCAGACTTGGGGGTAAATCAATATATTAAGGAAAGTACAGTTCGACCATTTTTCGAAGTAACTCTAAGTCCCTAGAGTGTGAGCTGGAGTGTAAACACAAGTTAGGTGCGATTCGACCACCCGCTAACTAACTCTTATCCCCAGAGCACAGATATGAGTATAAATAAATAGATGAGTGTGGTTCGACCTGAAACCGATAGGAAGAGTATAAACTCTCTAAGGATGGAGTTCGACCATCCGTTATCTAACTCCGCTAACTCGAGACTAGGCGCAGGAATGTAATCACTCAGACGCTGAATCGAACAGTGTAACACTAGGGCTCGAGCCTAGTGTTTGATAAAACTTGAGGCCACGACCACATGAAGGCCTTGAGTGAAAATTAACGAATGATTGTCCGAGTTAACGAGCAACGAATTACAAGTACATCGAATGGAAAAGTAATAGCTCGATTATAGACAAAATTCACATAAGATTTCGAAAAAAACAAAGAACTTTTATTTGCATGTTGAACTTCAAAATTGTGATACAAGTTTATTCAAAAACGGGGGCCATACCTGCACAATCACGGCCAACAAAAGGAAAAACAGCTATATAAGCTATATACAAACTAAACTGAGGCAACAACTATTTCTTCTACCCTTTTTCCCTTCTGGATTACTTAGGAGTGTCACCACCCAAACTTGCACCTGTCCTTTTCCTTGATCCTTTGCTACCTTTGGTGGGAGAGCTCTCAGAGGTTGGAGGGAGTTCTCTAGGAACTGACTCGTCGGGTGGAATGATGTGACACCCCAGATTTTTGATAATAAATTAAATAAAATAATATGTTGATTAAGGGATTGAGATTTGATTTAGATAGCCATGCTATTTAACCTATGAATTAAAATGAGAGTTAAATTTAAATAGAGGAGGAGTAAAATAGGAAACATGGCATTCCTATATCCCTAAAACTTGGTCGTGTACTCCTATACACGTTCACTTTTCATTTTCAAATTTTTTTAAAGAGGCCGACCACCATTAACAAGGAAAAGAGGGAGAAGATTAAGAAAAGCTAAGGAAGAAGCTAATTCAAATCAAATCTATTCACATCTCAATCTCTTTAATCTCTAAAGCTAAGGTGAATAATGTTTACATCTCAAATTTTTATTATTTTCGGTTTTAAGATTAATTTTAAATATTTCGCATTGATTTGTCATGATTTTGAATGATGGAATGATTATGTATTCTTGTTGATGAATTATAGTTGTTTATATTTAATTTATGATATGTTTTAAGGTGAAACCCCTATAAAATGACATCCAAATGCCTTGTGAATTTTTATGAAGATCATAAATGATAGTTTAGAGACAGGTTTCTATTTTCAGAATTTTCTGAATATTTGTGGAATTTATATGAATTTTCTTGTAAAGAAAATGTTAATTTGGGTTAATAATTATTTATGGTTAAATAATACAAGATTTGGGTCTGAAATTTTTATACGTTGGAAAACATATTAAAAGAGATTTTTTGGAATTTTTGTAGATTTTTCCTAAGTGTTTTAATGGATATATAAAATTATTTGAGGTATGGGACTTAAATGTTTTATATATTTATAAAAGGAGAAGGGGCTTTTTTCAAATAATTCAAATAGTTACTTCTGGAAATTGCAGCACTTTTTAGTGGTAAGGAAAATAGGAAACCAATCACACGTAAAGCAGGTTAGGTGAAAAGAACTATTTGCTACATGCATTTTACTATTTTATGCTTTCGACACCTACTTCCGCTTTGATTGGCTTTCGACTAAGTCCCTCCGCCTTCAACACCATCGAAACCAATGCGCATGGTATCAATATATTGGTACGTAGCAAATTGAATAGAAGGCGAAAGTTATGTAGTTGAAACCAGGGGTTCCGAAGGGGTTGAGGCATTACTTCGCTTTTAAATTAAAAATGCGCCTGCTTGCTTTCGACAAAATGGCTTTCGACTAAGTAGCTTTCGACATAGTTAGCTTTCGACTAGGTTAAATGGCTTTGAAGGAAATGGTTTCGATTGGGTTGCGCCTTTGTTTTTAAATAACTGCTTTCGACTAAGTCAAAATATTTTACTGCCGCCTTTTTACCTTTCGAGTCAGATGGTTTCGAAGGGGTACTTTGTTTTCTTAAATTTAGCCACTTCTCCAATGCTTTCGAAGGGATGGTTTCGACACCGTCACTTCTTTACATAGGAAATGGTTTTGAAACAAATGCTTTCGACTTAAATGTTTTAAAGACCCTTTTTCTATGAATGAAGTAAAACCCAAATAGTTTCGAAAGAGATAGTTTTAAATGGTTTCGAAACAGATGCTTTCAACTTTAATGGGTTTCTGATCCTTTTGCTTTACTTGAAGGCATAATCCAAATGGTTTCAACCGAGACGATTTTCAAAGGTTTCGAGGGGGTGAAATTTTGAATGGTATCGAAAGGTTTCCACATGTTTTAAGTTAAATCCAAAGGCTTTCAAAAGGTTTAGAATTTTAATGCTTTTGAAAGGTTTTAATGGATGGTTTTGAAGGGGTGGTTCCCCAGAGTTTCGAAAGGGTTGAAAGGAATGGTTTTTCCTATGTTCTCAAAAGGCAATAATTAAAGGTTTTAAAGGAGGATGTCTAATGTTTCGAAGCTTTCGGAGAAAAGAAAGGAAAGGTTTTTCCAATGTTTTTGAAAGGCATGGTTTAATGGTTTAAAGCTTCCAAAGGAAAGGCTTTTAATGGTTTCGAAAGGGTTACTTTCAATGGTTTTGAAAGGGTTGCTTAAAGGTTTTAAACAAAGGTTTCGAATGTATTAAATAGGCAATATAGCCTAAGTATTTCCAAGTTAAAAAGGGTTTAACCTTGTTTTGGAAGGATAGCTAATCCTCATTAAAATCCATCAACATTATTTTGATTAAAGTATATATAACATGGCAAAATAGCTTAGAGTAAAGCTAAGAATATATTTTTCTTTTATAAGTATGATTTAAAAGGCTAAATCATTTTGAAAAAAAATTCATGGAAAATATGAAGGGTAGTTAACCCTATGAAAATGATTCGGACAGATAGTCCATTTTAATTTGGACAGTTAGTCCAGTTTGCGGGCAGTCCACCCAGTTTTCGGATAGATGGTCCATTTATAACTTGTGGACAGATAGTTCATTAGTTACATGATTATAGCTTAATGGACTTAGCTATTATTATCATTATTATATCGGTTTGATTAACCAGTTTGGTTGCAGGAAAGGATTTGCAAAATATATGTTTTAAAGAGGATATTAGTGAGGGGAAACCCGTTCCACTAAGCGGTGTGGTCTCACTTAATATCAGTAAAACTGAGATGTAACAGAATTATTCACACCAGGCTTTATGTCTGACTCGAAGTTTTTGTTTTTCCTTAAACTCTCGGGTGCTCAAAATTTATTTGAGTAGGCTGAGGGTTAAGGTTTTTAGGTTTATAAATTTTGGCGAATAAAGCTTCTGGAGATAAGCAGGTGGTTGATGGATAGCTAATTAGGAATAACATATCATTTTGTTTATTTTCGCCATGTATTAAGTCAGATATGACTATATTGCTTTGATCAACCAAGGGGGCATCGTCATATGTCGCTCTTGGCGTATTTTTGTAATGATTATAATTAATCTTTACCTGGGAAACGATATGGGATTATGTAACTTGGATATGAAATTGTTTTGAAATGTAATCAGTAAAATGTTGATTTTAGAAATCTATGATTTTGTTCATATTCAAGTGCTTTTGATATTATGGATACCATTAGCATTACCATATTTTGTCACTAGAAGTTAATACCATGGATGGCTACAACATCTGTAGCGCTTAGCTTTAGCCTCTAGATACGGGTGTTACAACTTGGTATCAGAGCATGGTTTATGAAAAACTTTAAACTAAAAATAGTTTTCAAAACATAATCGTAAGGAACTAGAGTAAGATTGGGGTATGAGATAACACTATGGTAACGTACTTGTATTTGCTATATATAAGTATACGCTTTATCTCTAGTCTCCTATCCTTTTTAGGTTACTTTTTGTATCTCATGAGGTTTGAAAACAAATATGGAAGGTAGAAGAGGAAGAGTTGACCCCGGAGGGAAGGGCACCGATGGGAATGCCAAACCTAGTACAAGGAGGACCCAAGGTCTTGCACAAGCAGAAAATTTAGGTGCTGAAGTCCCACAAATTGGAATGGAAGCTATGTATCAGTTTTCCATGAATATGATGCAAGAAGGAGTTGCAGCTAGAGTGTTAGGAGGTGATGCTGTAGGGGCAGGAGTTTTGGAAGTTCCAGTAGTTAACTATTATGCTAAGCTGAGCGGAGATTACGCTAAGCTTGGGGGAAGCCATTTCTGGGAATGAAGGATGCTATAGAGGTGGAAATTTGGTTGCTGCACTGTGAAAGAATCTTTGCAGACTTAGGGCTCAATGATGAGCAGAAGAGGTGGCTTGCTTCGAGACAGCTTGAGAGCGGCTTTGTTTTGGTGGAACAGTGTGACGGCTAGTGTGGACGAGGAAACTTTGACATGGGCATATTTCAAGGGAAGGTTCCAGGAGAGGTTTATGTTTGCAATGGCACAATCTTCTCTAATCAGAAAGTTTGCTGAGTTAGAGCAAGAGGAGATGTCTGTTTTGGAGTATGCTAGAAGGTTCGAGGAGTTGGCCAGATATGGGTATGCTTCAGTGGATACAGTGATGAAGAGGAATGAGAAGTTTACCAGGGGGTTGAACCCTAAGTTAGCCAGGGCTACATTACCTCATATTATAGATCCTTCTGACTTTGTAGTGGAGATGGCCTTAAGGCATGAGGAGATTCTTGATTCTCTAGAGAAGAGTAAGGCTAAAGAAGTCCAGGTTGGGCAGAATCAGAAGAGGAAGTTCTTTTCTAAGAAGAGTGCTCAGAAGGGTGGAGCAGCTAAGAAAGGGAAATCTGAGATTGTATGCTTCAAGTGCGACAAGAAAGGGCACTTTGCTAATGAGTGTCATGCTGGAAAGGAAAAGGAGGTAGCAAGGAAGAAGAATGTCAGCTGTTTCAATTATGACTAGATTGGCCATTATAGTAACTAGTGCAAGGAGCCCGCTAAGGATGGAAAGGGCAAGGTGTATGCATTGGAGCCTGCTGCTTCTAAGCCAACAGCTCAGGAAAAAGGAAAGGCAGTTTTAGGAGGCACGCTTCAGATTCATGGTATATCTATTAGCGTTCTTTTTGATACTGGTGCATCAGATTCTTTTATATCTAGATGTTTGATAGATAAACTTAACCTAGAACCCACATATTTAGTTACTTCCTTACGGGTTGCGAATCCAATAGAAGGTATGCAACTCTAGGGTTGAGATGTGAACAGTTAGAGTTTGACCTATTAGGTCTTACTTTTGTTTGCAGTTTGCATGTGCTTGATTTTGTGGCGTTCAAGATTATTCTTGGGATGGATTGGTTAAGTGAGTACGATGCTAGGATATTTTTTGCTAGGATAGGAAAATATTGCTTAGACACTCTGATTGTAGTGATTGGATTATTTATACCGTAGATGGTTCTAACGGTGAGGATAATGCTTTGTTGGGTGCTATGTAGTTTGAAGATGAGTTGAATCAAATTTTCGTGGTTAGAGAATTCACAGATGTTTTTGAGCTTGTAGTTGGATTGCCACCGAAACAAGCCATTGAGTTTCGGATAGATTTGGTCCTGAGAGCTGAACCAGTAAGTAGGCCGCCAAGCAGGATGACTCCTATAGAGATGAGAGAGTTAAAGGTGCAGTTGGTGGAATTGGAAGGCAAGAATATTATCGAGCCGAGTAGTTCGCCTTGAGGAGCAGCCGTAGTTTTGCTAATAATCCAGACGGATTATTGAGACTATGTATCGATTATCGTAAGTTAAATGAGAGGATGATAAAGAATCAATATCCATTACCGAGGATTGACGATTTGTTCGATCAGTTTAGTGGAGCCAAGGTATTCTCGCAGTTGGATTTGGTGACGGGTTTCCATTAGCTTAGAGTAGCAGAGAATGGTATAACTTTGACGGCGTTTAGGACCAGATATGGGTTATACGAATGGTTAGTTATGCCGTTCGGACTGACTAATGCACCGTCTTTCTTTGTGGATTTGATGAACCGAGTTTTCCGAGAGCACTTGGATAGGTTCGTATTGGTTTTTATAAATGATATCTTGATATACTCTAAGGATGAAAGAGAGCATGAAGTTCATCTTAGAGTGGTGCTTGAGATGCCGAGGCAGCATCAACTGAAGGTAAAGTTTTTGAAGTGTCATTTCTGGAAGAAGGAAGTGAAGTTTTTGGGCCATGTAGTCTCAGAGAAAGGGTTGTCAGTAGATCCGACTAAGATTGAAGTGGTGAATAGTTGGAAGAGACCCAAGACAGTGACGGAGATAAAGAGTTTCCTTGGATTGGATGGTTATTATCGATGGTTCATTAAGGATTTTTCGTGGATAGCGGCATCGATGACCAAGCTAACGAGAAAGGATGTGAAGTTTGTGTGGACCAATAAGTGTGAGGAAGCATTCCAGAGTTTGAAACACTTTTTGACCCATGCACCGGTGTTGGAACAGGATTCGGAGTTGTGTTGATGCAGAAAGTAAAGTGATTTCCTATGCTTCTAAAGAGCACAGACCACATGAGGTCAGGTATCCGATGCATGATTTGGAATTGGCAGTAGTGATTTTTGCATTGAATGTGTGGAGACATTACCTTTTGGGAGAGAAGTTTGAGTTATATATAGATCATAAGTCGCTGAAGTACTTGTTCTCTCAGAAGGAGTTAAACATGAGATAACAGAGGTGATTAGAGTTTATCGCTGCTGATGATTTTTGGATTGAGTACACACCAGGGAAAGGCAATAATGTTGCAGATGCACTTAGTAGGAAACATCAGAATGTAGTATTGGCAATGATCGTTGAGTGGAAAGATTTGGAAACATTAGCAGATTGCAGAGTGCAGTAGAGATCTGAGGCGAGGTCTAGCGGAGAAACCGTAGCGTTATCTTGTTTGGAAGTTCGATCACTGATGATTGAAAAGATTGCTTCTAAATAGGAAGAAGATCCAATATTAGCTGAGCGGATCAGGAAGTTAAGAGATGGAACCGAGAGCGATGACTTGAAAGATTTCAGTCTTGACTAGAATAGGAGGTTGAGAAAGAAAGGAGGATTATGTGTTCCAAGTGTAGGAAACATAATGAAATAAGTCTTAGAGGAACGCCATCATTTGAAGTTCTCTATTCATCCAGGAGGTACTAAGATGTATCAGGATATAAGGAGAAGTTTCTTCTGGGAAGGTATGAAGCGGGATATTGGTTTATGGGTGAAGTAGTGCTTGAATTGCCAACAGGCAAAGGCCGAACACCAGAAGCCAAGTGGGTTACTTTAGCCATTAGATTTTCCTGTATGGAAGTGGGATTCTATCTCCATGGATTTTATTAACGGGTTGGCAAAGTCGAACAGAGGAAATGAAAGTATATGGGTTATATTGGACAAATTGACCAAGAGTGCCTATTTCATTCCAGTTAGGTCAACCAGAATGGCACCTGTTTTGGCAAAGTTGTTTATAAAGAATGTGGTTAGATTGCATGGAATTCCTAGTAGCATAGTTAGTGATAGAGATTCCTTATTCACTAGCGAGTTCTAGAAGAGTCCACAGGAAGTTTCGAGAACCAAGCTCAAGATGAGTACCGTTTACCATCCGTAGACAGATGGGCAAACAGAAAGAGTTAACAAAGTCTTGGAGGATTTGTTAAGAGCTTGTGTATTAGATTTCGAGGGATCATGTCAGGACCATCTGCATTTAGTCGAGTTTTCGTATAACAACATTTATCAGACTAGTATTGGAATGGCACCGTTTGAATTTTTATATGTAAGGCCATGCAAATCTCTCGTATGTTGGTTAGAGACCGGAGATAGGTTGGTCCTTGGTCCAGAATTGATCCGAGAAGCTGCAGAAAAGATTGAGGTCATTCGAGCTAGAATGAAGGAGGCTCAGACTAGGCATAAGAGTTATGCAGATAAGAAACGGAAAGATTTAGAGTTCTCAGTTGGAGATCAGGTTTTTGTTAAGGTGTCACCGATGAAGGGTGTGATCAGATTTGGAAGATCAGGAAAGTTGGCACCAAGATTCGTTGGACCTTTTCCTATTGTTGAGAGGACTGGGAAACTCGCATACAGAGTTGAGTTACTGAGCAGTTTGGCAGAAGTCCACAATGTTTTTCCATGTTTCTCATCTCATAAAGTGTGTTAGAGACCCAGAGACTACTATTGCACCAACTGTGCTAGATGATTTAGTAGTAGAACCGGATTTGACTATAGTGAGGAAGCCAGTTCACATAGTTGCGAGAGATGAGAAGATGCTTAGAACCAAGACGGTCATATTAGTCAAAGTCAAGTGGAGCGACGATGACAGGGACTGACTTGGGAGATTGAGAGCAGGATTAGAGATACTTATCCTGACTTGTTTGATGGTATGTTTTACCTTCTTATTTGATTTGTTGTGTACCTTATCGTAATTTTAAGGAGGAAATTCTTTAAGGAGGGGAGTCTGTAAAACCCCATATTTTTTGTAACATTACTTAGGATATTTAATTAGTCAAATTAAATTAAATAATGCGTTGATTAGGGGATGGAGATTTGATTTAATCAAACGGTAGCCGTGCCATTTAACATATGAATAAAAATGAGAGTTAAATTGAAATAGAAGAGGGGTAAAATAGGAAAGAGGCCATTCCCATATCCCTAAAACATGGCCATGTATTCCTATACACGTTTACTTTTCATTTTCAAATTTTTTTAAAGAGGTCGGCCACCATTAACAAGGAAAAGAGGGAGAAGATTAAGAAAAGCTAAGGAAGAAGATAATTCAAATCAAATCCATTCACATCTCAATCTCTTTAGTATCTAAAGCTAAGGTAAATAATGTTTACATCTCAAATTTTTATTATTTTCGATTTTAAGATGAGTTTCTAATATTTTGCATTGATTTGCCATGATTTTGAATGATGGAATGATTAAATATACTTATTGATGAATTATGGTTGTTCATATTGAATGTATGATATGTTTTAAGGTGAAAACCCTATAATATGACATCCAAATGCCTTGCGAATTTTTATGAAGACATAAATGATATTTTAGAGACGGGTTTTGATTTTCAGAATTTTCTTAATATTTGTGGAATTTATATGAATTTTCTTGTACAGAAAATGTTAATTTAGGTTAATGATTATTTACGGTTAAATAATAAAAGATTTGGGTCTGAAATTTTATATGTTGGAAAACATATTAAAAGAGATTTTCTGGAAGTTTCGTTGATTTTTCCTAAGTGTTTTAATGGATATATAAAATTATTTAAGGTATGTGACTTAAATGTTTTATATATTTATAGAAGGAGAAGGGGCTTTTGGAAAAAAATTCAAATAGTTACTTCTGAAAATTGTAGCGCATTTTAGTGGTAAGGAAAAGATGCAACCAATCAAAATTTGACACGTAAAGCAGGTTAGGTGTAAAGAACTATTTGCTACATGCTTTTTACTATTCTGTGCTTTCGGCACCTGCTTCCGCCTTAATTGGCTTTCGACTAAGTCCCTCCGCCTTCAACACCATCGAAACCAATGCGCAAGGTATCAGTATATTAGTACGTAGTGAATTGGATAGTAGGCGAAAGGTATGCAGTCGAAACCAGGGTTTCCGAAAAGGTTGAGGCATCACTTCGTTTTTAAATTAAAAATGCGCCTGCTTGCTTTCGAAAAAATGGCTTTCGACTAAGTAGCTTTCGACTTAGTTAGCTTTCGACTAGGTCGAATGGATCTAAAGGAAATGATTTCGATTGGGTTGCGCCTTTGTTTTTAAATAACTACTTTCGACTAAGTCAAAACCTTTTGCTGCCGCCTTTTTACCTTTCGACTTAGATGGTTTCGAAGGGGTACTTTATTTTCTAAAATTTGGCCACTTCTCCAATGCTTTCGAAGGGATGGTTTCGACACCATCACTTATTCACTTAGGAAATGGTTTTGAAACAGATGCTTTCGACTTAAATGTTTTAAAGACCCTTTTTCTATAAATGAAGTAAAACCCAAATGGTTTCGAAAGAGACAGTTTTAAATGGTTTCGATCGAGACGATTTTCAAAGGTTTCGAAGGGGTGAAATTTTGAATGGTTTCGAAAGGTTTCCACATGTTTTAAATTAAACCCAAAGGCTTTCGATAGGTTTAGAATTTTAATGATTTTGAAAGGTTTTGACGGATGGTTTCGTAGGGGTGGTTCCCCAAAGTTTCGAAAGGGTTGAAAGGAAGGGTTTTTCCTATGTTTTCAAAAGGCAGTGTTTAAAGGTTTTAAAAGAAGGATGTGTAATATTTTGAAGCTTTTGGAGAAAAGAAAGGAAAGGTTTTTCCAATGTTTTCGAAAGGCATGGTTTAATGGTTTAAAGCTTTCGAAGGGAAGGTTTTTAATGGTTTCGAAAGGGTCACTTTCAATGGTTTCGAAAGGGTTGTTTAAAGGTTTTAAACAAAGGTTTTGAATGTATTATATAGGCAATATAGCCTAAGTATTTTCAAGTTAAAAAGGGTTTTAACTTGTTTTGGAAGGATAGCTAATCCTCATTAAAATCCATCAACATTATTTTGAGTAAAGTATATATAACATGGCAAAATAGCTTAGAGTAAAGCTAAGAATATATTTTTCTTTTATAAGTATGATTTAAAAGGTTAAATCATTTTGAAAAAAATTTCATGGAAAATATGAAGGGTAGTTAACCCTATGAAAATGATTCGGACAGATAGTCCATTTTAATTTGGACAGTTAGTCCAGTTTGTGGACAGTTAGTCCAGTTTGCGGGCAGTCCACCCGGTTTTCGGATAGATGGTCCATTTATAACTTGTGGACAGATAGTTCATTAGTTACATGATTATAGCTTAATGGACTTAGCTATTATTATCATTATTATATCGGTTTGATTAACCAGTTTGGTTGCAGGAAAGGATTTGCAAAATATATGTTTTAAAGAGGATATTAGTGAGGTGAAACCCGTTCCACTAAGCGGCGTGGTCTCACTTAATATCACTAAACTGAGATGTAACAGAATTATTCACACTAGGCTTTATGTCTGACTCGAAGTTTTTGTTTCCACTTAAACTCTTTGGTTCTCAAAATTGATTTGAGTAGGACGAGGGTTAAGGTTTTCTGGTTTAGAAATTTTGGCAAATAAAGCTTCTGGAGATGAGCAGGTGGCTGATGGATAGCTAATTAGGAATTACAGATCATTTTGTTTATTTTCACTGTGTATTAAGTCAAATATGACTATATTGCTTTGATCAACCAAGAAGGCATCGTCATATGTCTCTCTTGGCATATTTTTGTAATGATTATAATTAATCTATCTGGGAAATGATATGGGACTATATAACTTGGATATCAAATTGTTTTGAAATGTAATAAGTAAAAATGTTGTTTTTAGAAATCTGTGATTTTGTTCATATTCAAGTGCTTCTTATATTATAGATACCATTAGAATTACCGTATTTTATCAGCAGAAGTTAATACTATGGATGACTGCATGCATCTGTAGTACATTGCTTTTGGCCTCTAGATACGGGATATTACAAATGACTTGAAGTGGGATGAGATTTCGATCATCGATGTCCACGTCAGCGGGTTCAGCGTTAGCTTTTTTCTTCAGCAACTCCTCTCTCTTAATGCGCTCCTTTAAGCTAAGCTCATCAGTATGTGCGGTGGCGCCAATGATCACAACGTCATTTGATTCATCTGGCAATGGCGGGTCATCGGCTTTTTCATCATCAAGTGCTCCAATAATTTGGGCATCGGGCCCTGGAATATCGGTCGTTACCGGAATTTCATTAGATGTCGATTGTTGCTTCACGGTGGCACCGCTTCCTGGAGTCTGGTTGGGATCCGGAAGACCTGCAGATTCACGAAAACAAAAGATAAGCCCGTGACCATTGGGCATGAGGAGAGAAACCTCTCGAATAATGGAGAATAAAGCAAGATACCTGTATCCGGCTGACTTTCAGTTGTCACCGGAGTGCTCCCCTCTAGAATAGGAGTTAGTACCTTTGATTGATAGTCGGGTATGTCCAGATAGTAGCTCAGATCTTGTCCCGAGCCAAGGGAAATTGATGCTCCAGCCGTTTAAAGTGCACGGGGACCTTTTGGATCGGACTCCAAAGACTTCACAATGTTTTTCCCTCTACCGGAAGGTGCTAAAATGTCAAAGTATCAAAGTCTCACAGTAGGAAGGTCTAGAGCTTCATCCCCATGAAAAATCTCCCGCACCAGCTTCTCTGCATCTAAATCAGCTTCACCAAGAGCTTCCTTCTTCGTTTCAAAAATGTATTCCCAGGCCTCGGTAGGCGATTCAAGATAGCCCTCTCCAATGAAACTTAGATCGCGGTGAATTAAGACTTTAACATTATATTCCATGATCATAGGATCAAACATATCCTTAATTTCATTTCGATAGGCTTCTTTGGCATCTTTTAATCAGGCCACAATCTGCTCTCTAATCTCGTTGTATCTCGCTTCTCTTGCCTCTTCTTTGAGGACTTCAATTTGAGCGAGTTGCTCGTCATGCTTAATTTTTATTCCCCAAGCTTTGATGGCCTCTTCGCAATATCTCTACGACTCCTCTTAAGCTTCAAGTTTCTATTCTGTCTCTTTTTTGAGGAGTTCTTTAAGTTTCTAAACGTGGCGGGCCATAATATTTTTCTTCTTTTGTAATGTATCTTTTTCTAAAGCAAGCACAGCGCTGTGATTGAGGGCAGCATCCAGCTCCTTTTTGTGAGCCGCTTCTAAACGACTAACCGCCTCGGAAGTTTCATTGGCACTTTTTTCTACCGTAGTTAGTTTTGCCATCAACTCTGAAATCTCATTATCTTGATAATTATGTCTTTGTCATGGATCACCTTTAGCTTGAGACGATCAGTTTCATGTTGTCTTTCGAAAGACACCTTGGTGATTTTTTCGGCTATGTGTTGAAATGCTTCTTGCTGCACAAAAACATCATTGACGCATGCAAGGGAACTTGCTTTCGCACTCCCTGGAATTGTATGAATGGAAGGAAGGAACTTAAGCCCATCGAAGCAAAATTTTGGAAAATTGACCTTAAGTTCAACCAATTTCTCTGTTGTGGAAGCCTTAAGAGCTGCAGTAGGCAAAGCAAGATCAGAAGTAACAAGTGGGCATTTTCTTGACCTAAAATCATGGGACTGTCTGGAACCAGAAAATTGCTTAGGCGGTAGAGTAATTTGAGGAGCGTGGAAAGAAGTCTGATAGCTGCTGTGTACAGGAAGATTAGACTGAGCTTCCTGATGAGACGATTGAGATTGGGACTTATGTTGTGAAGATGAAGGCTCCCTCGAATGACGATTTCTCTCCCGCCTATCATCTCTCTCTATGCCTACCCGATTCTGAACCATGACCAGACCTATATTGTGTTAACGAGCCTCTCAAGTGATTGAAAGCAGGGGATTGAGACATCACACCTGCAAACCAAACAATAATGTATAAGTGGCCATCGAACAAAAGATAGACGAAAATCGTCCAGCCAAGTTGCATGTGATTGTGAATGTCCAAGTGTCCCCCGACGGACCAGTTGCTGCAATATTGCTCATAGGAATTTTTTCCCCTATACTAGTGCTAGGAACGTCATCACCACTACTTGTGGGAAAATTGAGCCCTCCAATACAGATGTTGGGGAAGTCATAAATCATGATGTCATCAGGAGTCAGAAGATTTGAGAACCCTTTCATTGAAATTTCTAAATGTTGAGAAGAAGACTCTTCATCAATTGTAGTGATAATAAACTTGGGCTCCTTAATGGTTTTTCTCCTGCGAAGTTTATATGTAAGCTTTTTTCCTCTCCTTACTAGCATGTGAGATTATGCGCCCTATGATAGTTGACCATGGACGCATTGCCCGGACCTACATCAACATCGCCAGGCTTGTTGATTTCTGCACCTCTGATTTTGCCATATTCGGCATCGTCCTGAGCCCCCTCGATTGGGGACACGACAGGGCTATTAGCGCCGCCTTCTTCTTCTGCGACATTTATTGGTGGTGTAGCGCTTCCTGGAAGCCCAATGTTGTGGCCTTCTTCTAATAGCCCAAAAAGATATAACCATTCATCGGTTACAGAGAATCCAATGTCTCTGCCTTCAACCGGGGTGGCACGAATTGCAAAAACCGCCCTTGAGAAACTATTGCCTTTTGGACATGGATGAACACCTATAGATTTTCAAAGTATTAGTTAGTTTAGGATATGACTTGGGCTAAAGAGTTCAGGAATAAAGTCAAGGAAACACTTACGTCCTTCCAACCATCGCCTCGCGAAGCCAGGCGGACATCGGATATAGAACCATTTGTGTTTAAAGAGGTTGAGTTTGTTCCAAGCGCTTGTTAAAACTTGACAGTTAGGAGAGGGCTCGAGGAAATGTAGGAAAGAATCCATGTCCGTCATTTGAAACTGTAAATAAACCTTATGTCCTCAGGAGATGGCGGAAAGAACAGAACATCCATGAATAGCAAGAAAGTGCCATGAAGGAAGGCAATTCTGTTTGGGTGTAGTTGAGCAAGAGCTATTCCAAAGTATTTTAGCATCTCCTGGATAAAAGAATTGAAGGGTGGCACGCATCCGGCCCAGCATATGAATTTATTACATGATGTATATCCCTCCGGGGGCAAATGAGCCCTATCATTCACTAAGGGGACTAGAACATCTCCAAACAGAATCTCATGTTTAGAGAATAGTCTGCAAAGAGCGGCCTTGCCAATTCTAGAGGCTTGGGAATCGATCGGGTAATCTTGAAATATAGCGCCTTCTACAGCATCGGGGGTAGGTCTTATATCTTCCACCAGAAGGCCGGGAACATCAGAGAAAAGGTCGGTCGACGGGCCAAAAACCTCCGTTTTGCTCATTTTGACGATCAAGGGAGAGTTTGCCGGAAACAGTTACAGAACTTGACTCAGCTTCAGGATTGTTGTGCTGTGAGGATTGTCCGGAAGGCATTGTAGTAGACGCTCTAAATGTCAGGAGCCCATATCAACTAAACTCGGTAGATAATCGAGATTAGAAAATTTTACCTGTCCCCTATGCTAAGTGTAAGCTAGTGTGGTGTAGTGTTGTGCAGTGCAGAGATAAACAGTTCAAAATTAAAAGAAAACGATGACGAGACTTTGGTTTTCGACCAGAGTGACCGTCATCGCTGACCATCTCAACTGGCATTTAGATTGATCGGGTGTGTAAGCTTTGCGATTGACCATCCACATGTTAAAGTGTGAAGTCCATTATTAAAATCTATAAGCTAAGTTTTGGTTCAGGTTCTAAGTCCTGGGAGTTTGGTCGTTCAATTTCGAGTTCGATATTGGATATGCAAGCCCCATTGTTCATTATCATCATATCTTCAAGTTCATTAGGATGGGATTGGTTCTAATCATTCAAACAAGTGAATATGGATTAGTTTTCAAGTTCAATTCAAAGCTTAGAATCGGCCAAGTACAAATATTCGATCCATTTGTACGCCGATCCATATTTATGCCAATCCCTATCCTTTATAACAACCGATCACTCTTTGCTTCACAAAGTAACCAATCCCTCTATATTCTAAAACAACTGATCCTTCCTCATACGCTCAACAACCGATCCCTCATCCAGGTGATATCCAACCGAATCCTACTTCACATTAGTAACCAACCGACCCCTATGTCTAACCCAACATAACCAATCCTTCTTCAACCTTCAACTACCGAACCCTTCATTTAAACTCTTTCACACTCTCATCAAGCATCCATTTCGATCCCTTTCCTTCACCAACGCCCGACCGATCCCTCCACTCCTTCATCCTTCACTATTTTCTTCCTTCTCCTTTACTACTTCGCAGAACTCTGCTTCATCATCATCCATCTCGTCTCTTCCATAACATACGAATTAAGATAATCGAACCCAATATCTTATCATGAATTAAAGGTTAAAGATAAGAAAACCTATGAAAGTATGTAAAGATCGAGTTACTCAAGGGAAAATGATGGATTTCGATTCGAGTTAGGGATGGGGCAGCGGTCTAGAGCAAGATAGAAATGGCGAATCTAAGGAAGCAAGTGATATATGACTTAAAAGGGTGGGATCAGGTTTTCAGGATTGGAGGGGGAGGGTTTGGAATCGAACTTGAAGAGAATAAAGGAAGTTGAAGGAATGAACTAAAGTAATAAGTGGTAGGAAAGTGTTAGTTTATATATGGGAGATAAGGGTTCGGCCTACCTTCTTTACTTCACAAAGTCAGAAGAAAGGAAGATGGGACCGGCTAGGAGAATGCCAATCCCTATTAACATATAAAAAGGAGCAAGGATCAGTTAAAAGAATGCCGATCCCTACATATATAATAAAAAAGAGAGAGGGATCGGCTATGAGCCTATGTGCATGCAAACATGGACATGGGAATTATGTAAAGAATATATATGCGAAATGCAATGAAATTGCATCCAATTCAACGAAAATTGGTGATAACCCATGAGCTGACAAACGTGTTTGGGAGCCAACGACAAGAACGTGTACCCGAACGTGCACGTGTATATTCTAAAAGTTCGATTTTTGAGATTGAGAAAAATCAAATTCAAACTTGAAGCTTTCAAGGTCGAGATCAGAGCAGATAGCTAAAGCTTACTAGTCTCGTAGAATCGGACATAGATTGCAACTGACGGAATATAATCTTGAATTTATACTATTGGAAGTCGACTAAGCATCATGAAGATCAAGAAGATGTCCAACACTTTGGGAATAATTCGAGGAAAGGATAGCGACTGTTTCGAGAACTGGATGGATTTCATTCTGACGACTCTAACTTGCTTTCATTCAAAGCACGTCATGTTCAGTACAAGACGTCCTTTGGGGGGCAAGTGTTATCTGGCATTTTGACCTTGTCATATTCAAACTGATTGGACGAGTTAGATTCGACTGTCGTCAAGGTCAATAAGTCCGAATCGATGATTGTGGGGTCAAAAAGCCAAATGCAAATGGTAATATGAAGCCGTGATCGAACAGAATTGAGAGATATACGATGCAGAATGTTTAAAATATGGAATATGGTTCAACATATAGGGATCGGTATGTTTTAGGAAGCAAGTGCACTTCAATAGAAAACAATTAATATCTCAAGATCCATAAGTCCAATGCACATGAAATTTTTGTGAGCAAGATGTGGGGACCCTAGGGAGCCTACCTTAGGTATCGCACCTCAAAAATATAAAGCAAGAAAGATCGGCTTTCTTCCCTCAATGGGGATCGGCTGAAAATAGAGAAAAAAATTCACATTAAAGCAAAGATCGAGCAATAACTCAAGTTCTTCTAATCTAATTAGCATGAAATTTGGAGGCTAAGCATATTTTCAACATGGGGAAGCTAGCATAAGGATCGCACCCCCAAATTCCTCAAAAAGAGGGATCAGTACCGATCCATATTCTTTGGGATTTGGGTTATGCGATCCCTCTTACGGGTCTATATGGTCTTGGAGGTCCTTTTGATGAATTTTCAGGAAGATATTTTGCCATCTTCATCTATAAATATAGGCTTGATTGTTCATTTTGTAGACTTTAACGCTACTGGTTACTTTGTATTCTATTGTAACTAAGGATTTTCTTCCAATCCCTATTGCACTCAGTTTACAAAGTGATTAATAAAGCTTTCTATTCAAAGTGGACGTAGGCAAATAATGCCGAACCACTATAAATCAATATGTTTGTATTATTGCTTTGATTTATCGCCATTTCATTACTATTTTCCTCTTTTTTCATTTTAGATTCTTCATTTATTTCTCTTCAAAACTTCTATTGGGTGTTTGTGCCAATTTTTGGTGCAAACGCATACTTCTCTCGACTTGAGAATACTGTTGATCTTTAATATGAAAGCTCTGCTTTGATTATAGAGAAATCATGACACGGTGCCCATCAAGTGACTATCGAGTGGAAGTATTGGAAGTGAAACACTATTCAAGAGAGGATTCGTCTTCTAGCGACCCTGAAATTCGAACACTTCATCTTCGAATATCAAAACATTTTAAAATATAATTAATTGTTATAAATTTGATTTTATAACCTTATTAAACATCATTTAATTAAAAATTAATGATGAGAAACTTGTTTTTGAAATTTGTTTACAAAAATGTATTCTTCGAAGAAAAAATGATAATGTGATCAAAATTTGGTTTATCGTAAATAGCTTTTCGATTGATATAAGTTTTTGGAACTCTGGTGCACTTGACTAATGATCAAATGAACATTTAGTAACTATTTGACATAGACACCTCTTCATAAAGATTGGAACATTCTAGAAGAGTCTATTAGGATAAGAGATATTATTATGAGAGGGGTAAATTGGTAATTAGTATAAAGGAGAAGTGACTTAAAGTGATGGGAGGTGACTCTTTCATGCATGGAGGGGGTGAAGGCAAGCTTAAGTAATACCAAATGAAGCATATATAAGGAGGGGCATACGCTTAGTATTCATTCACAAATTCACAAAGCTTAAAAGTGAAAATCCATGTCTTCTTCTTCTTCTTCATAATAATTTCCTAAAGCAAATTATTTGCAAATCAAATCCAAATCGCTTCAAACTTGGAGTGAAGCCTTACCACCGCATAAAAAAACCTTCTACCTTGTTAGATGTTGAAAAATTGAAGAACATCAACTCCTATCCTATTTGGCCATGAGCAACCTAGGAAGATTGAAGGCAAGGAAAGGCAAAGGCAAGCAAAAGAGAAGGAGGAAAAGAGGGTGATAACTTGGATTTGGACTTGGGTTCTTGGATCTTAGTTGTTTGTTGGATAAAAGGTGTGCTACCTCACCATTTGATTGGAAATATCACATATATATGATGACGTTTGATTGTATTAATGTTGTTGAATTAATATGGACATATGTGAAAACATTGATTTTGATTCTTGCTTTGAAAGCAAGTGGCATATGTGTTTACTTGAATGAACTTGAACATACTTGAATGGACTTGTATGACATATAGCAAAGTTTTGGAACAAAGCACAACGGTTTAGTTGAACTTGGTATGAATACAACCTAAATTTGAAAGTGCACTTATAGCGATAGTTGTTATAGATGCAGTTTGGAATTGTCCAGTATCCGACGATTTCTATGAAATTTTATAAAGAGATCCTTAAGGGTTTCTTACCATATTTACAGTTATATATATATAAGTTTGTTGCTATTAAAAGTGTGAATAGTGAAAAAGTTAAGTAACATCTCAAAATGATCAAAATTGCACTTGTGCAAAACTGCCCCGTTTAGACTTGATTTTAGGACTAATAAATTGTTTGAAAAGATATTTAAATTTAAGTATTTTTTTCATTCTTTTTACAGGTGTTTACTAACTATTATTAGATTATTTTAAAAGTGGTTAAGTCTTTATGAATTCCTAAGAAATAATTGTGAATTTTTAAAGAGGAGGTTTTTTGTAATAAAACATGTCGTTTTAAATTTTTGAGGGATTTTGTAAAGTTGTTACTTTCAAGTAATATTTTATATAAATATTTTAAAACCTATTATGAGTATTTTCAAGTATTTTAAAAGTATATACAAATTTTTCGAAAAGGGGTTAGAATTGCTTAGTGGAAAAATGGTTAATTATTTGATTACTTGTTTGAAAAGTAATCAATTATGCTTAACACTAAAAACCGATGAAGTAAAGCTTATCTATTAGTGAGAGTTAAGATTGATATCGAGTAGGGACGGAGCAATAGAGCTCTAACCTACCGAGCTTCCCTCTTGACCGAGGAATAGTAAGTCGGAAACGTGTTAATCGTGTTGATTTCTTATTGTTTATGGAAAACATAAATACTATAATTAACACTAAAAGCCACAAGGTAGACTTATCTATTTGTGAGATTTAAGAATAAAGTGTCTAGCTAAGGCTTGATGCAACCAGTGCTCAAACACACCTGCCTTCACTCTTGCGTGAGGAATAATTAAGTTGGAATGTCAGAAACGAGTTAAGCATAGGAATCATGATTTGTATAAGCAATTGTTTTGACTAGATAGTCGATTAGGCGATTATGGAACTTAAGCTAATATTAACTTAAGAAGTAGTCGAATGATTTCATACCAATAAGAACCATCAGGAAGGAGTATTGGTATGACATGCCTCGCTTTCAATTACTTCTGAATGATCCGGTGATGAGTTTGCTAGAAATCCATTGATTGGTTTTGAAGAGTCCGGGAGTGGTAAGTGTTTTACTTACCGAATACACTTCATAACTAGTATATGAGTTCTATGTTTTGGAAGCGATTAAGAAAGGGAATCTATATGGAGATTCGAGATCCGTTCAAGATGCTTAAATCCATATAGTAATTCATGATTGTTCGTGATATGGAAATCCAATTGGCGATTTGTGTTCAGTTCTAGTAATGAAGGCTCATGTGAAAGATGTCGAATGCAACCTCAACATCAGAAATGGCTAAAAATAGAGTAGGCCTCACATCCTAGGGTTAGCAATCCATGTCAGAGTATTATCAACTCGATATCTAGAGATGCTTATCGATTGTTGGATGGTGGGAGTTGATGATATTTGGTTCCCATTATTCATGTTTATGTTCAGATGTCGGGCCGCTTGTGTTTACCAAAAGGTATGTTTTATTTAGAGATATACGTTGCTTGGAGGTACTTTCGAGCCCTCGTGCGGGAGATTGGATTCAGCGTTGACCAAAGAGATCTCCATGGAAAAATCCATTATGCGAACATACCTTAGCGGTTTTAAATATAACCTAAATATGTTGTGGTGTAACCAATGTAAGCATCACAACTGTTTGATATGATTATATCCTACACTTAGACATTATCTATCATATCACCGTATTAAACTTAATAAATGATTGGTTTCTTTTGAGGGGAAAACTGCTATGGGAATCTGTACGGTCTTAATAGTTAGTGTTACATGTATTCATGTATCTTGATTTTTTTTATACCAGACTTATGTCTGATGCTTGTTTTTGTTTTCCCTAAAATCCTCGCATACTCTTTCGAATAGGCTGAGTATAGCAGGTTTTACCTTGGACACTTCAGAGTTTAGAAGATGAGCTGGAGGCTTCCATTATCTATCTATTTCAATTTTTGTTGTTCTGTTTTAGCTGTGTATATAACAGCGTTGTGAGGACAGGCAGTTATAACTGTCCAGGCTGATGATAGTACAGGTTTTGTAATTTGAAATTGCTGCATTCAAAGTAACCCTTTATAATGTTCTTTTGATATTATATATTATTGTTCCTGCATCGTGCTATGTGCTGCATGATGAGGGATTCTTACACTGGTGAACGTGTGACAAAACTTTGTTTCTTGCCCTTACATGTCCCTTTACGTGTTGGTTTGGAAGTTGAGAGGTTGGTCGTAAAATCAAGAATGGGATTACCATTTGTGGTCACCATCTAAAAAAGGGGAAGCATTACATTTGGTATCAATGCCTGAGTTGAGCGAATACCTTGGCTTTGGTTGGGTATGGCCCATCAGAGATACGGTAAGCGATACCCTAGAATGAGTCGAGTGTATACGAGAGCGTATTTATATTTTCTATAAACCTATACCCCTTTTTTCATCCTTTCTTTGGAAAAATCTCTTTCTTTGAAATAACTCTAGCCTTTCATATCCTAAATATATTCTGTTATGTTCAGGTTGTACATCATGAGTACTAGAGCTGTCAATGCTTAAGCAGGTAGAGGTGGACGGGGTAGTACCATCACAAATGGTGGAGATCGAGCACTAAGGAATGTTGATCCAGTCGAGGAACCAAGGGTGGCTATTATAGAGAAGGTCGTGCAGCTCAGGCCTAGGGTGAATTTTGCTTCGCTCTGCCACGATTATGAGAGGCTAGTAGGTAAGATGTTTAATGGTATGGAGACAATCATAGAAGTCTAAACTTGGATCAAATTATGTGATCAAATATTTAGAGATATGAAGCTAGATGACACGATAAAGCATTGGTTGGCGTCACGGCATCTGACGGATGCAGCCATGGATTGGTGGAGTTCCATCACTACTGATGTCCAAGATAACAACATCTCTTGGGCCCAATTTAATGAGGGATTCGAGATGAAGTTTGTCCCGAAAGCCGGAAAGACTTTGTTGTTTAGGAGCTTCCTCGACTTGAAGCAGGAGGCCATGACAGTAGCGGAGTATGATAATCGATTTACTGCCTTATCTTAGTTCGGGCTTGCTTTGGTAGATAAGCTATTGAAGTGGAATGAGATGATCGTTGCAGGGATGCATCCAGATTCAAGGGTAATATGAAAAATCACATCTTGGGGTCTTATGTGAATTTGGTTAACATGGGTTAATGTTTGAGAGCTTACACTGAAGCCATTTATTGCTGCACCAGCTAGGGACAAAATTGGAAGTTTCAGCCATCGAGAGATATTTCTGGGGTAATTTGTCATAAATGTCGAAAGAACGGGTAATTTGCTGCAATTATAGGTCCGGTAGGGAAGGGCAAGTGGCAAAAGTACCTTTAGTAAAGGCACCAATTACTAGGTAACAAAGTTAGAGCCATAGAACGCCAAGGCCTAGTTTGCACCAAGGAGCTGCTACAACTGCCACTAGTCAGGCTATTTTGCTAGGGTATGTTTGATGCTCGAGAAGGGGGAACAACGTTGAGCTTTCGCACTTGCTTCAGCACCTTCCACTTCTACAACTGCAAATAGGAAGCCAGTTTTGTAATGTATTCTATCTATTTTTGGCATTCCCGTTTGTGTCTTATTTTATACCGGTGGTTCTCTTAGTTTCATTTCTTGTACTCTTGTTGATAAATTGAAACTTGAGCTAGATATAGCTTTACATTCTATTTGTGTGTCGAACCCCATGGGGGCTCGGCCAATTTTAGTATGATCTATTTAGAAGTCCCGTTTTCCTTCTTCGACCAACTCTTCTCTATCGATATGTATGTTCTAGGCTTTATGAGTTTTGATGTTCTGCATGGGATGGATTGGTTGTCACAGAATAATGCTGTCCTATATTGTGTTGAGCGAACTATGTCATTAATGAGAAAAGGAAGAAAGGTGATGGTAGTGTCTTGTGAAGGGCCTAGCTCACTTATGACTAGTTTTCTTTATTCTCTAGATGTGGCGGAGGAGGAGTTATGTTCGATCGTGGTTGTTCAGGAGTTTGAGGATGTCTTTGAAGAGGTGTCAGGTTTACCACCTCATCAAGATATAGAATTTCGCATCGATTTAGTGAAGAATGTAAAGCCTATCGTGTTGCCCATTCGTAGACTTGCCCCGAAGGAGAGGTTAGAGCTAATAAATCAGGTTAGTGATTTGTTGCGGAAGGGCTTGATCCGATCAAGTCGTTCAAGTTGGGGTGTGCTCGTCTTCTTTGCTACGAAGGCGGACAACTTCTTAAGACTATATGTAAATTATCTCGAGCTCAACAAATGACTCTTTTGAATAAGTATCCTTTGCCTAGGATTGATGACTTGTTCGATCAGCTTCATGGAGCTCGAGTGTTTTCTCAGGTTGATCTTTCTACAGGGTTCCATCAGTTGAGGGTGGTAGAGGAGAGTGTACCCTTGGTCGTTTTTAGATCTGACCAGTTTTATGAGTGGTTAGTTATGTCGTTCAGCCTAGCTAATGCTCCAGCATATTTTGTGGACTTAATGAATTAGGTTTTCCAAGATGTGTTGAATAAGTTTGTTCTTGTTTTTATCGATGATATTCTAGTCTATTCCAAGATCGAGGAGGAACATTCGTGCCATCTAAGGATTGTTTTAGAAACACTAAGAGATCATGTATTGGAGGCTAAGTTCTCAAAGTGTCATTTTTGGCGTTCAGAGGTTAGGTTCTTAGGTCATGTTGTCTCGACGGAGTGTATTTCTATGATCCTTTTAAGGTTGTGGCCATTCAGGACTGGAAGAGGCCGGAAAGTGCAACTGATATTAGGAGCTTTCTGGGTCTAGCAGGTTATTACAGGATATTCATACAGGATTTCTCGAAGATTGCCTCTCGGTTAACGAATTTGAGGAAGAGAGATGTCAAATTTGAATGGACAGATAAATGCGAGTAAGCATTTGTAGAGTTAAAGGAAAAGTTGTCTAGTACTCCTATTCTTATTGTGCTAGATGGGGGTAAGGGTTTGACTGCTTACACTGATGCATGTGGAACGGGTCTAGGTGCCGTGTTAATGCAGCATAGAAGGGTTATTGCTTATGTGAGTCGGCAGCTCAAACCGCATGAAGCAAGGTATGCAAATTATGACTTGGAGTTGTTAGTAGTGGTATTTTCATTAAAGATGTGAAGGCATTATTTGCAAGGTTAAAGGTTTGAGTTATATACGGACCATAAATCTTTAACGTATCTTTTTACGCAAAAAGACTTAAACATGAGACAACAAAGGTGATTGGAGTTTCTTGCGGCCTATGATCTGGATATATTATACACATCGAGAAAAGCTAATGTCATAGCTGATGCGCTTAGTAGGAGGTATGCAGTTATAGAAAATGTTGAGGCTCATCCAACTTTGATTAGTCATATCAAAGAGAATCAGCTTAGAGGTCTTCATTTTGCTAGAGTTGATAAAAATGTAAGCGAGAATGAGGCACCGGAGAGGTGGCTGGGATTCGAGGTGGATGGCCGTGGCAGTTTGAGAATGAACAGTAGATTATTTGTCCCAAATGTTGATGGGATTAGGCAGGAAGTTCTAGAAGAGAGTCACCATTCTAGTTTGACAATACAACCTAGGGTCACCAAGATGTATCAAGATATGAAGAAAACATTCTGGTGGGAGGGCATAAAGTGGGATGTTTCTATCTTTGTAAGCAGGTGTGCAAATTGCCAAAAGGTGAAAGGTAGTCACCAGAAGACAACTGGACTGCTTCAGTCGCTTGAGATCCCTAAGTGGAAGTGGGAGTAGATTTCCATGGACTTCATCGACAGATTGGCTAGGTCGAAAAGGGGTAACGAAGGTGTGTGTGTTATTGTGGATCGATTGACCAAGTGCACGCATTTCTTACCTGTTAAGACTACGAGAACAACTTCTAGTTTGGCTAAGTTATTTGTTAAGGAAATCGTAAGATTGCACGATTTTCATTGTGATATTGTGAGTGATAGAAATCTGATATTCACAAGCCAATTCTAAAAGGGTTTGCATGAGGCCTTATGGACCGAGCTTAGTTTGAGTGCCGCTTGACATCCGCTAGCAGATGGGGAAACAGAAAGAATGAACCGAGTATTGGAGGAGTTGCTTAGAGCATGCATTTTGGATTTTGGGGGTTCATGGGAAAAACACTTACCACTTGTTGAGTTTTCATACAACAACAGTTATCAGACCAGTATCGAAATGACACCATTTGAAGCATTGTATGGGAGGCCTTGCAAATCTCTATCGTATTAGGTAGAACCTAGAGATTGTCTTGTGCTTGGGCCTTATATGATCCGAGAGGCATCAGATAAGTTATAGAGATTTGGAGGCGAATCAAGGATACACAGAATTGATAGAAGAGCTATGCAGATGAGAGGCACCGAGATTTGGAGTTCTCGGTTGAAGACTTTATGTTTGTAAAGGTTTCTCCCATGAGAAGTGTATTCTTGTTTGGAAGAGTTACCGATTAGGCTATCGGGCATGCACAATATATTTCATGTGTTTCATTTGCATAATTTTGTGCATGATCCTACAATGATAGTGGAAGCATCCCTGTAGGAGGGCTTGGCAACTGAGCCAAATTTGACTGTATTGAGATAGCCTGTTCGTATTGTTGATAGAGATACCAAGCAATTGAGGACTAAGGTTGTGAAGTTAGTCAAGGTACAATGGAGCGAGGGTGCTCAGGATTGTATGTGGGAAACAGAGGATAGTTTGAGGGAGTGCTATCTGGATTTCTTTATATACTAGAGATTTCTTATCTTAGTATCGTGCGTCTTTTGTAATGTACTCACTGCTTGAGGTGGAGTCACTTAGTATGCATTTTGGGTTGCATTTTGGTTTGTGTATTGTTTCAGCAGTATGCTATATATATACCTTGTTCTTCTATATTTTTTTATTATCGTTCTTATTTGAATTTCGAGGACGAAATGTTATAAGTAGGGGAGAATGTAGTGACCTTGAAATCGAACACTTCGTCTTCGAAAATCGAAACACTTTGAGATATAATTAACTATTATAAATATGATTTTATAACCTTGTTAAACATCATTATAATTAATAATCAATAATAAGAAACTTGTTTTTGAAATTTGTATGCAAAAATATATTCTATGAAGAAAAATAGATAATGTGACCGACAATCGGTTTATTGGTAAATAGCTTTTCGATCAATATAAGTTGTTAGAACTCTTGTGCACTTGATTAATTATCAAATAAACACATTAGCAACTAACTAATACACACACCTCTTCATAAATCTTGAAATGTTATAGAAGCTTCTATTAGGATAAGAGATATTATTATGAGAGGGGTAAATTAGTAATTAGCAGAAAGTAGAAGTGACTTAAAGGAGAAGTGATGGGAGGTGACTCTTCCATGGCATTGAGGAAGGGTGAAGGAAAGCTTAAGCAACACCAAATGGAGCCTATACAAGGAGGGGAATATCCTTATTATTCATTCACAAATTCACAAAGAATAGGAGTGAAAATCCATGTCTTCTTCTTCTTCATAATAATTTCCTAAAGCAAATCATTTGAAAATTATTTGCAAATCAAATCCAAATCACTTCAAACTTGGAGTGAAACCTTAACATCACATAACAAAACTTTCTATCTAGTTAGAAGTTGAAAAATTAAAGCACATCAACCCCTATCCTATTTGGCCGTGAGCAACCTAAGAGGATCAGAGGCGACGCGAGGCGAAGGAAAGCAAAAGAGAAGGAGGAAAGGAGGGTGCTAGCCTGGATTTGGACTTGGGTTCTTGAATCTTAGTTGTTTACTGGATAAAATGTGAGCTAACTCACCATTTGACTGAAAAATATCACATATATATGATGTTATTTGATTGTTGTTTGTACCTAAAATGGTCACAAACACCCAAGAGTAGTTTCATAGTGAAGTAAGTAAAGAAAAACAAAATTAAACTGAGTAGATGAATAGAAAGCAACAGAGAATAAGCAATAATCAGAGACAAAGAAATTTATAGTGGTTCGGCGTTGTATGCCTACATCCACTTTGAAGATTATCTTTTATTACTCACATTTAAATCTGATTATAGCAGTAGAAAATAGCAAGTACTTGATTACAATGGAGTCTAAAGTAACAACTAGCGTAAAGATCTTCCGAACAACCCATCAGGACAGTATTTATAGATGAAGATGACCAAATATCTCTCCTAAATCTTGGCTAAAGGACCTTCTAAACCATATGGGCCCACTAGAGGGATTGCTAGGCCCAATTCCCAAAGAGGAGGGATCGGTACCGATCCCTTCTTTGGTCGAATTATGGGGACAATCCATATGGTGGTTTCCTTATGCAAAAATACATTTAGCCTCCAATTTTCATGTCATTTGGATTATTGGAGCTCGAGTTATTGCTTGATCTTTGATACAACATTACTTGCATGTAGCTCTCTACATATCCCTTCCAAGGGATGTATACCGATCCCTCCAAACTTGTCCTTTTGATGTCCCATCTCTAGAGTAGGTTTCCTAGTGTCCTTAAATCTTTGTCTTCAAATTTCATAAGCATCGGACTTGTAAATCTTGAGATATTGATTGTTTTCCACAAGAACACTTCTTATACTTTGAAGCATGCCGATCCCTCTTGTTGGAACCAATCTATGCCGATCCTTCCTATGCATTGAACCATATTCCATACTTCGAACATTTTACGTTGCACATTTATCAATTCCATTCAATCCAGACTTCATATTGCTATATGTACTTGACTTCTAGGCCCTACAATCACCACTCTGTAGTCATCGACATTGATGACAGTCGAATCTGACTTGTGCAATCAGTTCAATATAGCGGGGTTAAGATGCCGGATAACACGTGCCCCACAAAGTTGTCTTGTGATGAACACGACGTGCTTTGAATCGAAGCAAGTTAGAGTCGTTGACAAGAAATATGTCCAGTTTTCTGAATAGTTGCTATCTATCTGTCGAATTATTTTTCCAAGGTACGACATTTCTCATTGATCCTCATGATGCTTGGTCGATTTCCAATGGTATAAATCCAGGGCTATATTCCATCAGTTAATATATGCAAGTCTAACTAGTTTTGAATATTTGGTCCATCTTCGAACTAGAAAGCTTCAGGTTTGATTCCAATTTCTTTCGATTTCAAAAATTGAAATTTTTAGGTTATACCCATGCGTGTTCATATATACGTTCTTGTCATTGGCTCTCGGATGCACTTGTACGTTCACGGGTCGTTACCAATTTCATTGCATTTATTAGATACATGCTTTTTATAATAGTTATGCCTATACTCATTTGAATACATACCCATGGTCGATCTCTCACTCTCTATTACTTAATATTATTAATATTTTCTTTTAGGGATTGGCATATACTGTGTCGAACCCTTTTCCATTATCTTCACGCTTGCAGGGGTCAGCATGTTCTATGCCGAACCCTTGTTCTTTGCTTCAAATAGAAAACTCGGAACAAACCCCATTTTCATCCATTCCATGCTGATCCCTCCTATTTTCCAGCTGATCCCTCTTTTTACATTTATGCTTTAAGACTCGGCGCCTTTTATGCCGAATCATCTTCCCTTGTTTTGCATGCCGAACCCCCCTTTCCTTATTTAAACCGTCATTCCACCTTTCTAACTTCCCTTGCCTTATTTTGCTAACTTCTACCTTTGCACCAAACCCTCCTTTTCCATTCACAAAACCGAACCCTCCAACCTTGAGCTTGAAATCCATCTGCAATCCAACCTATCCCACAAACTCCCCTCTTCTCCTTATCCAATTAGAACATCTCCAAACACTCGCCCACACCCTAAATCAAATACTCACATAGGTAAGCTTTTAAGTTATACTCTTCGATTTTATGATGTGATAATTGATTCTAGGCCATCGATGATCACGATAGCGCTTGATGGAACGATGGAATGTGACCGAAGTGGCCTTGGAGGAAGTAAGTTATAGGGTGCAACAGAGCTAGGTAGAATAAACAAGGAGGGAGAAGAAAGGAGAGTAGAGGAGGGATCAGTAGAGTGGAATATCGCTGTAACATCTTCCACTTGGAGGCCCAAAACTAACGACTATGGATGCTACAGTCATCCATAGTTACTAATCCTCGATGACCAAATTCTGTAATGTTAGATACATTGATATAACAGAAACACATGGATATGGAAAAAAATTTAAATCATAAAACAACTTTCACATTCCATTTCAAATCATTTCAAATTCATTACATAGTCCCAATACGAGAACCACGTTCAGAGAAAATATAATTATTACAACATACGCCAAGAGCGACATATGAAGATGCCCCCTTGGATGATCAGAGTATATAACTAGGGAATTAAACAACTTTTCCTTTACAACAAAACACAGGGGAATCGAAATAGAAAAGAACTCTAAATAGATATCATGCCTCCTGCACGTCTCCGAAAGCTTATTTGTCTAAAAAGGTCCCTGAAAACCTCAAATCTCAAACTACTCAAAATCAATTGAGCATCCAAGAGTCTAAGGGGAAAACATAAACTTCGAGTCAAACATAAAGCTTGGTATGAATAATAATCTACCATCTCAAACAATTTAGATATCTAGCGAGACCACGTCGCTTAGTGCAACAGGCTTTCCCCTCATAAGTATCTTATTCAAAACTTTATAAAACCATATACTGTGCTCCTGCATCCACAATGGTTAAAACATAGTAATTCAAAATATTATGATGATATGCAAACAAATAAATCAATTATGGATTATCCATCCCCATTCATTTTTGACTATCTGTCTCGGTTATAATTTCTAGGGTCACTATTAACCTAATAGTTTTCATGGGCTGACTAATAACCTATTTGATACTTATGGACTCCCTATCCAGTTTCATAGTTTTCATGGGATCACTAAGAACCTATTGGCCCCTGCCAATAACTTCATTATTTCATGGGTTCTCCCTGAACCTATTAGTATCTCCAAAAACTTCCCTCTTATCCTAGTTTTGATGGGTTGACTAGGAACCTATTGACTACTGTCAATAACTTAATCCGGATATAGTTTTCATGGGTTCACTACAAACTTATTGGCCCCTGCCAATACTCTTTCTAATTATAGCTTTCATGGGTTTACTATGAACCTATTGGCCCCTGCCAATAACTTATTCTAAGCATAGTTTTCATGGGTTTACTATGAACCTGTCTATCTAACAACTTCTTTAACTAGTATTAGGCATCCTATATTCTGGTCTACCTGACCTCTTGGATGCAATTCTACTCACTCAAGAGTTATTTCAATTTATATTCACTACTGGGTCAACCTAGCTGGTTATTCTGCCCCTTTTTCCCAAATTACAGTTATGGGTCCATATTAAAGTGAATATGTAAACTAGAAGAAGCAAACATATTAGCATAATAATACCAACACCTGTGGTTTAATATCCTTAAAATCCATTTCATATAAAACAAGGTTAATCCCTTTAACCTATTATTTTATCAAGGAAAGCTTCTTCAAAAACTCCAATTTAAAAGCATTTAAAAGTTCTTTTATAATGCCATGGTTTTACCTTTAAAAATTGAGATTGGGTTCTTTGTTTTGAAAACTAAGGCTTTCGAAACCTTTAATCTTTACTTTCCAAAACATTGGAAAACTTCCTTTTGAAAGCATTCAAATATTCTTTTCAAAACACTAGGCTTCTACCTTTCGGAACACTTTAAAACCTTCCTTTCGAAACCTTTCAAATGTATTCAAGTATTACCATTCAATTATAGAAGCATGGCTTCGACACTACTTGAAAGTACCCTTTTCGAAACCATTAAAAAGATTTGGGGAAAAACAGATGGCTTCGGCACCATTCTTTTGATATCTCAAAACATTTAAGTAAAACATTTGAAGCATAGCTTCGAAACCCCTTTCGAAGCCATTGCCTTGGAAACCCTTGAATCCTTTCAAAAGCTTTAGGAAGTGGCTTAGTACAGGTTTAAAACAAAAGCTACCTTTCGAATTGGTTGACGACTTCAATCCATTCGAAAGGCAGAGGGACGGAAGAAGGGTTTCGACTTGGTCGATACTACCCTTTTCGTAAGCATTGATGTTAAAACTAAGTAACTCATTCGACAGCTACAATTTAAACAAGAAGCGGCAACCCCTTTCGAAAGCGATTTAAAAAGAACCCTTCGGAAGCATATGTTTCGACTCCTTCGAAAGCATTTAGTAAAATAGGCAAGCGCATTTCTTTGGAAAATAAAAAAAGGTTTCGACCCCATCGAAAGCTATGTTTCGACACCATGCCTTCCGCCCTTCTCCAATCCACTACATACCAACATTGTAATACCTTGTGTATTGGTTTCGGCTTAGTTGCTTTTGACCTGGTAGGTTTTGACTTGGTTGAAGGCGAAAGCATGGGGTCGAAAGGTGCTTTTGAAAGAGGTGGAACCCACTTTTTTGGGTAAAGACTAATTTAATGCCATTTAAAGTAATTACTTTATGACTAACCTGCCTATTTGTAAACATTTAATTGGTTGCCATAAAATTTTCAAGTTCTTTACCAAAATAACCGACGCATAATTTCAGGTCTAAACAAAGATTAATTTTCAAAATTAAGCCCTTCCATTAAACAAAACAATTAAATCCTTCTTCTAAAATAATTTAATTTCCGTAGTAAATTACTTAGGAAAAATCCCCAAAAACTATAGAAATTCACTTTCAATGTGTTATCTAGCATATAAAAATTTCAGACCCAAATTCATCATACAATAATCGAAATTAATTTATAACCGAACTATTCATATTTTCCTTTGAAAATTCATAATAAATTTTTCATAGCTTGGAAAATTATAAAAATTAAAACCCATCTCCAAAATCATGTTTTACATAACATATAATTTCCTCATGGTGTTCGAAATTCATTATAATTGGTTTTACCCTTAAAACCGTATAAAACTATATTCAAACAATCTTGTTTAAATCAAACATGTTATAAAATCCAAGCATATCATCATCAAAATCATCATTATAATGGATTTAATCTTAAACCCGAAAATCAAATGATCATAAAAAAAACGTGGATGATTTAGATTATTATTTACCTTGATTAGGATAAGGACTTTGAGATTTGATTAAGATTAATCTTCCTTGCTTTAATTCCTTAGCTTTAGATTGATTTTCTCTTCTTTTCTCCTAAGTAATGGCCAACTCCTCTTTTGATTTACGTTTGTTTGTGTTTTGTAAAATGAATGTAAATGGGAATGAAACGAGAATATAAGGTAATGGTGTAGCAATTTCCTAATAAGCCCTTGCGTTAATTGTTTCCTTGTTAATCAATTAAAACCATTTATAAGCCCATTTATATCATTAAGCTCGGCCTCTAATTTATTTTCAAACCTCAATCCCTTATCACTCTAATATTTACATTATTCTATTTAATTTATCTAATTAAATCTCTTGAATAATGTTATCAAAAATTAAGGGCGTTATAGGCTCCCGTCCTTAAAGAATTTCGTCCTTGAAATTCAGTAAGGACTAAATACTAAACATAGCAATCCTCTGTAACCACTCCTAACAACCATACTAGCCTACCTGACTAGCAACTATCTGTATAAAGCTAATATAGACATACCCTCAAAGCAAATCAGGATAAGTGTCTCTAATCCTGTCTTCTATCTCCCAAGTACAATCCTTCTTGTTGTCGCTCCACTGAACTTTCACCAACCTGACCGTCTTGTTTCTCAATCTTTTCTCATCTCTAGCTATAACCCGAACTGGTTGTCTAACAATAGTTAAATTAGGCTCTACTATCAAATCTTCCGACCCTGTCGGAGGAATAGTAGTCTCTGGATCATACACATACTATGGATACCTGCCATACTGCTCGACAACTCTACTCTGTATGTGAGCTTTCCAATCCTCTCTATAATCTGGAATGGACCAACATATCTCGATGCCAGTTTCCTTGACTTTCCAAATCGTACCACACCCTTCATCAGTGATACTTTAATGAAAACCTTATCTCCAACTGAGAACTCTAGGTATTTACGCCTCTTATCTGCGTAACTCTTCTGTCTGGACTGAGCTTCCTTTATCCTTTCTCAGATCAACTCAATCTTCTCTTTCGCCTCTCTAACCAGATCTGGACCTAAGACTAATCTGTTTCCAGTCTCCAACCAACATGCTGGTGATTTGTATGTCCTTCCATACAAAGCTTCAAAAGGCCACATTCCTATACTAGTCTGATGACTATTATTATAGGAAAACTCAACCAAATGTAGGTGATCTTCCCAAGATCCACCAAAGTCCAATACACAAGCTCTTAATAAATCCTCGAGTACCTTATTGACTCTCTCTGTCTACCCATCCATCTGAGGGTGATATGCAGTACTCATCTTAAGCTTGGTACCTAATACATCCTGTAGACTCTTCTAGGATTCGCTAGTAAACAAAGCATCTCTTACACTGACTATACTACTAGGAATCCCATGTAGTCCAACTTTGTTCTTCAGGAACAACTTAGCAGAAATAGGTGCCATCATGGTTGACTTAACCGGAATAAAATGGGCACTCTTGGTCAACCTGTCCACTATGACCCATATACTTTCATTTTCTCTATTTGACCTTGGCAACCTGTCTATATAATCCATGGATATTGAATCCCATTTCCAAAATGGAATCTCTAAAGGTTGAAGCAACCTATCAGCTTCTGGTGTTCGGCTTTCACTTGTTCACAGTTTGTACACTACCTAACCCACAAGCCAACATCCCTCTTCATACCTTCTCAATAGAAGCTCCTCTTCATATCTTGATACATCTTGGTCACTCTAGGATGAATCATAAACTCAGATCGATGAAATTCTCCAAGAACTTCTTTCCTTAAGTCCTTAACATTTGGAACACACAACCGTCCCTTCTTTCTCAACCATCCTCTCTGGTCAAGACTAAAAACCTTTAGATCATCGATCTCGGTACCAAACTCAAGCCTTCTAATCCTCTCGGCTAACACTGGAACCTCTTTCTGCTTAGAAGCAATCCTTTCGATCAGCACTAGCCGAACTTCTAAATAAGATAACCTGGCGGTACTCTGATTAGAACTAGCAGTTGATCTGAACTACACAGTACAAGTAGTCAAAGCTTTAAATCTTTCCGTTCTGCCAACATAGCTAACACCACATTCTGATGTCTTCTACTAAGAGCATTCGCTACTTTATTTCCTTTCCCATGAGTATACTCTATACCAAAATCATAAGCAGATAAAAGTTCCAACCACCTCTGCTGTCTCATATTCAACTCCTTTTGAGAGAATAAATACCTTAAGGACTTATGATCTACGTATAGCTTAAATATCTCCCCTAAGAGATAATATCTCCAAATCTTCAATGCAAAGATCACCACTGCCAACTCCAAATCATGTGTAGGATATCTTACTTCATGTGGTCTAAGTTGTCGTGAAGCGTAGGCAATAACTTTACCATTCTGCATCAACACAGCTCCTAATCCAGTTCCGCATGCATCAGTATACACCACCAACCCTTGGTTTCCGTCTGGAACTACTAACACAGGTGCATTGGTCAACAAATGCTTTAACTTAAGGAATGCTTCCTCACATTTGTCGGACTAGACAAACTTCACATCCTTCCTGGTTAACTTAGTCAAAGGTGCTACTATCCGCGAGAAATCCTTGATGAATCTCTGGTAATAGCCAGTAAGTCCAAGAAAACTCCTTATCTTAGTCAACGTTTCTGGTCTCTTGCAATTATTAACAGCTTCGATCTTGGATCGACTGATAAGCCTTTCTCTGAAACTACATGACCAAGAAACTTAACCTCTTTCTTCCAGACATGACACTTCGAAAACTTTGCAATCAGTTGATTCTGCCTCAGTGTCTCAAGTACTACTCTAAGATGATCCTCGTGCTTTCTTTCATTCTTAGAGTATACTAAAATGTCATCTATAAATACTAACACAAACCTATCCAAATACTCTCGAAAAACTCGATTCATCAAATCAACGAAGAAAGCAGGTGCATTCGTTAATCCGAATAGCATTATTAACCACTCATACGAACCATACCTAGTTCGAAATACTGTCATTAGAATATTGTCCTCTGCCACCCTTAACTAATGGAAACCTATTGCCAAATCCAACTGGGAAAACACTCTGGATCCACACAATTGATCGAATAGACCATCTATTCTCGGAAAAGGATACTTATTCTTGATCGTCCTCTCGTTCAACTTATGATACTCGATACACATCCTTAACGACCCATCTGGTTTCTTCACGAACACCATGGTCGCTCCCCAAGGCAAACTGCTTGGTCTAATAAAATTCCTTCCTTCAAGATCCACTAGCTGCACCTTTAATTCCTTCATCTTGGTCGGTGTCCTTCTGCTAGGTGGTCTACTAACAGGTTTAGCTCCTGGCACAAGATCTATCTGAAACTCAACATCTCGTTTCGGTGGTAGTCCTATAATCGGCTCAAAGACATCTACAAACTCTCTTGCTACTCGAATCTGACTTAACTCTTCTACTACTTCCATATCACTTAACAAAGCACAAATACTCCGATCAGAATTCTCCACTAAGAATATATTTCGGTTATGACTATCAGGGTATCTTAGTGATGTTTCCCTATCCCAGCAAAATATCCTAGCCTCATACTTACCTAATCAATCCATATCCAAAATGATTTTGAAATCTACGAAATCAAAAATATACAGACTACATGCAAACTTATGACCGAACAAGTCTAGTACTAACTGGTCACATCTCATGCCTAAAGTTGCATACCCTCCTATTGGATTCGCAACCCTTAATGAAGTAACAAGGTATGTGGGTTCTAAGCATAGTCTATTAACAAAAAATTGAGATATAAATGAATGTGACGCACCGGTATCAAATAGTACCCTAACTAGTTTACTCTGAATCAAAAGCGTACCTTCCATCACAGTCTTCCTTTTTCAGCTGCAGTTGGCCTAGCAAATGATGGTTCAACAACAAAAACCTTTCCCTTGTTCGCTCTGATTGGTTCTGGACACTGATTCTTATAATACTCAACTTGGTCACAGTTAAAGCACTTCACATTCTTCTTTTCTACAGCCTTCTTCTCCTTGCCTGACCAGCACTCATAAGCATAATAACCTTTCTTATCACACTTGAAACAAACTAAATCAGCCTTTGCCTTTTTGGTAGTCTCCTCCTTCTGGGCTCCCTTCTTCTTAAAGAACTTTCTCTTCTTTCCCTGAGAATCCTGGATTTCAACCGGCTTTTCTCTAGCACAAATAGCAAGCATCTCCTCATTTCGGATTTCCATCTCCACGACTGCATTATAAGGATCATGGAGATGTGGCAGGGTTGCCCTAGCAATCTCGGGCCTCAATCCCCGAATGAACCTGTCATTCCTCCTGATGTCAGTGTCTATAGTAGCATGTCCATTTCGGGACAACTCATCAAACTTAGTAGCAAACTCGATTACTGACGTCTCTCCCTGCACCAAATCCATAAACTTTCTCAACAATGCCGACTTAGCAACTTCAGACAAAAACCTTTGCTCGAATCTCCTTGGAAACTCTGCCCAAGTCAACTCTTCCTCCAGAACTTCAGCAGTAACACTATTCCACCGATGAATAGCTGCCCCTTGCAACTGCCTAGAGGCCAGCCTTCTCTTTTGCTCATCATCCAAACCCAAATTAGCGAAGATCCTCTCACAACGCAACAGCCAATCCTCAACTTCTGCAGCATCCTTTGTTCTGATAAGCGGTTTCCCACCCAGACTGGTGTAGTCTTGGCTCAGCTTAGCATAATTATTCCCAACTGGAGCCACTGGATTAGCTCCTCCAACATTTCCAGCAACACCAGCAGTAACTCCTGCTTGCAATAGATTGACGAAGAACCGATACATCGCCCCCGTATCTACTGGTGGATTTCCAACACCCACATTGGCATCTGCATTTTGGTTAGCATTAGCATATCGACCCGGGTTCCTCCTGATGGGTCGAACATTTTCGCTGGTTATGGTGCTTCATCCACCGAGATTTCATCTTTCGTTTCCTACCTCCATATCTTCCTTCTCGTAATCCTGCATATGAGCCTTAGTAAGATACAGAAGAACGGTCTAAGAGATTGGAATACGTACTTATATATATCTATATAAAATACAAGTACGTTACGATAGCGTTAACCCAAACACCGATGTTATTTTCTGATTCATTGGATTATGTTTTGAAAATATTTTAGGTTTAAATTTCTTTTAAGTTTCATAAACCTATGCTCTGATACCAACTTGTAACGTCCCCCACTTGGAGGCCCAAAACTAACGGCTACGGATGCTTCAGCCATCCATAGTTATTAATCCTCGACGACCAAATACAGTAATGTTAGATACATTGATATAACAGAAACATATGGATATGGAAAAAATTTAAAATCATAAAAAAACTTTCATATTCCATTTCAAACCATTTCAAATTCATTACATAATCCCAATACGAGAACCACATTCAGAGAAAATACAATTATTACAACATACACCAAGAGCAACATATGAAGATGCCCCCTTGGATGATCAGAGTATATAACTAGGCAATTAAACAACTTTGCCTTTACAACAAATCATAGCGGAATCAAAATAGAAAAGAACTCTAAATAGCTATCATGCCTCGTGCACGTCTTTAGAAGCTTATTCGTCTAAAGAGGTACCTGGAAACCTCAACTCTCAAACTACTCAAAATCAATCGAGCACTCGAGAGTTTAAGTGGAAAACATAAACTTCGAGTCAGACATAAAGCCTAGTATGAAAAATAATATACCATCTCAAACCATTTAGATATCTGGTGAGACCATGCCGCTTAGCGGGACAGGTTTTCCCCTCACTAGTATCTTATTCAAAACTTTATAAAACCATATACTGTTCTCCTACATCCACAATGGTTAAAACATAGTAATTCAAAATATTATGATGATATACAAACAAATAAATCAATTCTGGATTACCCATCCCCATTCATTTTTGAGTATCTATCTCAGTTATAGTTTCAAGGGTCACTATTAACCAAATAGTTTTCATGTGCTAACTAATAACCTGTTTAATACTTATGGACTCCCTATCCAGTTTTATAGTTTTCATGGGATCACTAAGAACCTATTGGCCCCTGTCAATAACTTCATTGTTTCATGGGTTCTACCTGAACCTATTGGTATCTTCGATAATTTCCCTCTTATCCTAGTTTTCATTGGTTGACTAGGAACTTATTGACAACTGTCAATAACTTAATCCGGATATAGTTTTCATGGGTTCACTACAAATCTATTGGCCTCTACCAATACTTTTTCTAATCATAGTTTTCATGGGTTTACTATGAACCTATTGGCCCCTGCCAATAACTTATTCTAAGCATAGTTTTCGTGGGTTTACTATGAGCCTATCTATCTGACAACTTCTTTAACTAGTATTTAGGCATCCTATATTTTGATCTACCTGACCTCCTGATGCAATTCTACTCACTCAAGAGTTAGTTCAATTAATATTCACTACTGGATCAACCTAGCTGGTTATTCTGCCCTTTTTCTCCAAATTACAATTATGGTCCATATTAAAGTTAATATGTAAACTAGAAGAAGCAAACATGTTAGCATAATAATACCAACACCTATGGTTTAATATCCTTGAAATTCATTTCATTTCATATAAAATAGGGTTAATCCCTTTAACCTATTATTTTATTAAAGAAAGCTTCCTCAAAAACTCCAATGTAAAAGCATTTAAAAGTTCTTTTATAATGCCATGGTTTTACCTTTAAAAATTGAGATTGGCTTCTTTGTTTTGAAACTAAGGCTTTCGAAACCTTTAATCTTTACTTTCAAAACCATTTGAAAACTTCCTTTCGAAAGTATTCAAATCTTCTTTTAAAAACACTAGTCACCTACCTTTCGAAAAAATTTAAAACCTTTCGAATGTATTAAAGTATTACCATTCAATTATAGAAGCATAGCTTCGAAACTCTTGAAAGTACCCCTTTCGCAACCATTAAAAAGAGTTTGGGGAAAAACAGATGGCTTCAACACCATCCTTTCGAAAGCTCAAAACATTTAAGTAAAACATTTGAAGGATAGCTTCGAAATCCCTTTCGAAGCCATTTCCTTCAAAACCCTTGAATCCTTTCAAAAGCTTTAGGAAGTGGCTTAGTACAGGTTTAAAACAAAAGCTACCTTTCGAATTGGTTCATGACTTCAATCCATTCGAAAGGCATAGGGATGGCAGACGGGTTTCGACTTGGTCAATACTACCCTTTTCGAAAGCATTGATGTTAAAACTAAGTAACTCATTCGAAAGCTACAATTTAAACAAGAAGAGGCAACCCCTTTCGAAAGCGATTTAAAAAGACCCCTTCGGAAGCATATGTTTCGACTCCTTCAAAAGCATTTAGTAAAATAGGCAAGCACATTTCTTTGGAAAAGAAAACAAATGCTTCGACCCCATCGAAAGCTATGTTTCGACACCATGCCTTCCGCCCTTCTCCAATCCACTAGATACCAACATTGTGATACCTTATGTATTGGTTTGGGCTTAGTTTCTTTCGACCTGGTAGGTTTTGACTTGGTTGAAGGCAGAAGCATAGGGTCGAAAGGTCCTTTTGAAAGTGGCGGAACCCACTTTTCTGGGTAAAGACTGATTCAATGCCATTTAAAGTAATTACTTTATAATTAACCTGCCTATTTGTAAACATTTAATTGGTTGCCATAAACTTTTCAAATTCTTTACCAAAATAACCACCGCATAATTTCAGATCTAAACAAAGATTAATTTTCACAATTAAGCCCTTCCATTAAGCAAAAAAATTAAAACAGTTAAATCCTTCTTCTAAAATAATTTAATTTCCATAGTAAATTACTTAGGAAATATTCCCAAAAATTACAGAAACTCACTTTTAATATGTTATCTAACATATAAAAATTTCAGACCCAAATTCATCATACAATAACCGAAATTAATTTCTAACCCAACTATTCATATTTTCCTTTGAAAACTCATAATACATTTTCCATAGCTTGGAAAATTATAAAAATTAAAACTCATCTCCAAAATCATGTTTACATAACATATAATTTCCTCATGGCATTCGAAATTCATTATAATCGGTTTTATCGTATAAAACTATATTCAAACAATCTTGTTTAAATCAAACATGTTATAAAATCCAAGCATATCATCATCAAAATCATCATTATAATGGATTTAATCTTAAACCCAAAAATCAAATGATCATAAAAACAAAATAGAGATGATTTAGATTATTAATCACCTTGCTTAGGATAAGGACTTTGATATTTGATTAATATTAATCTTCCTTGCTTTAATTCCTTAGCTTTAGATTGATTTTCTCTTCTTTTCTCCTAAGTAATGGTCGGCTCCTCTTTTGATTTATGTTTGTTTGTGTTTTGTAAAATGAATGTAAATCGAAATGAAACGAGAATATGTGGTATTGGTGTGGCAATTTCCTAATAAGCCCTTGCATTAATTGTTTCCTTGTTAATCATTTAAAACCATTTATTAGCCCATTTATATCGCTAAGCTCGGCCTCTAATTTATTTTCAAATCTCATTCTCCTTATCACTCTAATATTTACATTATTCTATTTAATTTATCTAGTTAAATCTCCTTAATAATGTTATTAAAAATTAGGGGTGTTAAAACCGATCCCTCGTTTGATGACTTGGGAAGGGGTTCCGTATTGAGGCTTGAGGAGAGGATGGTTAAAACTCACATGGGAGAACCGGAGTTGGAAGTTTGGTGAAAGATGGTGAAGTTGAGGGATCGGTACTATTTGAGGAAGCAAAGAAGGGATCAGTTTGATTAGGGGTCGGCAACCTTCGCAAAAGTAAAGGGACCGGTGTGATAAGTCAATGTGGTGGGATCGACATAGTTGTAAAAGGAAAGGGATCGGTGTCCTATGTCTGGAGAGAGGGATCGGTTGTAATGCTTCAGGGTAGGCATCGACATATAAGGATTGGCATAGATGAGCTGACACATAGGGATCAACATACATGCTCTTTGAACTTGAAACCTGATTCAAACTTACTTGTTTGAACAATTACTACTAATCCACTTTAATGAACTTGAGCATACGATGACAATGAACAACATGACTTGTATATTCACTATTAAACTTGAGATTGAACTATCAAATCCTTGGAACTTTCAAATGAACTAAAACTTAGCAAATGGACTTGAGTAATAGATTTCGCACTTTGATATGCCAATAGTCAATCCAAAAGTTTTTACAACCGATCAATCTCTTCGCCAGTTAAGACGATCAGCAATGACGGTCACTCTGGTCGGAATCCAAAGTCTAATCATTTAACTTCGTTTTCTGGTTTTAAGCTTTTTATTTTTGTTATACACTATAATACACTGCACTAGCTCACACTTTGCATGGAGGAAACATGTAATTTTTCTAATCTTGATTGTCTACTGACTATAGTTAATACAGACTTCAGATGCTCAGAGCGTTTATCTGCAATGTCTTCTGGGCCAGCCTCGCAGCATAGTAATCCTGAAGCAAAATCAAGCTCCGTGACTATATCCGGCAGACTTTCTCCTGGTCATCAGGTCGAACAAACAGAAGTTTCTAGCCCATCGATCAACCTTTTTTCAGATGTTCCCATCCTCCTGGCGAAGGACGTAAGTCTTACGCCTGATGCAATAGAAGGCGCCATTCACTTAGATAACCCTATAGATTCTCAATCAACCCAAATGGGTGATGCTTCCCTTTGCAAGCTATGTTCCATACACAGAATTCCATTCGAAGACGTCCTAGTTCCTTCGATAAATGATAGGCCTTACTTACTCCCAGAGGGATACACAACAAGAAACAAATTCATATGCTGGGCCGGATGTGTGCCGCCTTTCAATTCTTTTATTCACGAAATGTTAAGATATCTTGGAATAGCTCCCACTCAACTTCACCAGAATAGCTACGCCTTCCTCTATGAAACTTTTATACCGTTCATGAGCGTTCTGTTCCACTCGCCAACTCCTGAGGACATAAGGTTCATTTATAACTTTACACGATGGTCGGGAAGTCCTTACATTTTTGTTGAGCCTTTACCCAACTGCCAAGTCTTAACAGGTGCTTGGAATAAACTTTCTCTTTTAAAACACGAGTGATTCTACGTTCGGTGTCCACCCGCCTTCAGAAGGCAATGGTTGGAAGGACGTAAGTGTTGTCTTCGCTTCACTCTTAAATTCGTTAATCCAAGTCATATTTTTGAATCAACTAACATCCTGAATATCTATAAGTGTCCACCCACGTCCTTGGGGCAATAGTTTTTCAAGAGTGATCTCCGCTATTCGTGTCATCCCTGTCAAAGACAGGGACATTAGACTTCTTGTTACTGGCGAGTTATTATCTCTATTCAGGCTGCTGGAAGAGGGTCATAGCATTGGGCTCTTTGGAAGTGCAGCATTACTGAGAAACATCATAGACCAAGAAAGGAATGTCAACAATCCCGTCGTGCCCCTAGTCGAGGGGACTTAGAATGACGTTGAAGAAGGCAAAATTAGGGATGCCCAGACCAATGAGCATGCGATGCTGATGCAGGCCTAGGCAAGGCGCCCGTGGTCGAATCATCACAAGGTGCACATCCCAAACGCCAACTAAGAGAAGGCAGAAACTGGCATATAAACTTCATAGAAAAAAAACTGCTAAGGATCCAAAATTTGTTATCACTTTTGTTGATGAAGAGTCATCTTCCCAACACTTAGAAAGTTCAATGAAAGGATTTTCAAATCTCCAGATCCCTCATGACATTATGACTTATGACTTCCTAAATATCAATATCGAGGGGCTGAATTCTCTTTCCAGGATTGGTGATGGCATTCTTCCTACCGATATAGGAGAGAAAACACCTATAAGCAAGGCTATAGCTACTGGTCTGTTAGGGGGGAACACAAGGACACTGACAATCACCTGCACTCCACTACATGCTCTTCATCAATCTTTTGTATAATGGTTATTTATACATTCTCATTTGGACTTTGCAGGTGTAATGACTTAGTCTCGAGTTTTTGATCGCCTAAAGGGCTCTTTGACGCATTATGGATCTAGTCGCGGCTCTGAATCATGCAGGCATAGGGAAAGAGACGACGGCCGGGAAAAATGCCGTCATTCAAGGGAATTTCCTTCTTCCAAGCGTAAGTCCCAGTCTCAGTCATTCCATCAAGAAGATCAGCCCAATCTTACTGTTTACAGTGGAAATCAGACTTCCTATCCGGGACCTCAAATTGTCGTATCTCACGAGCAATACTTTGGTTCTTCCAGCTCCAAGCAACCACGTAACCGCAGATCGAGCGAGCAAGCATCCTATTGCTACTTCCGATCCGTCCTTGCATACTACTGCCCATGATACTTCCACAGTAGAGAAATTGGCCAAACTTAAGGCCACTTTCCCAAAAATCTTTTTTGACGGGCTTAAGTTCCTTCCCACAATTCATATGATCCCAGGGCACGCCAAAGCAAGCTCTCTTGTATGTGTTAATGATGTTTTCATGCAGCATGAGTCGTTCCAGCACTTAGCGGAAAAAATCTCCGAGATGTCAATCGAGCGACAATATGAAATAGATCGTCTCAAGCTAGAGACGATCCACGATAAAGATATAATCAAGCACTAAGATAGTGAGATATTAGAGTTGACATCAAAACTTGCCGAGGCAGAAAATAGTGCTACGTCTGAGGTAGTGAGTCATTTGGAAGCTGTCCATAAGAAGGAACTCGATGTTGCCCTCAATTGCAGCGGCACACTTGCTTTGGAAAAGGACTCCTTGCAAAAGGAGAAAGATCGAGGCTCAGAAAGAATCATAGAGGTATTGCAAGGAGATTGTTGCCCAGGAGTCTAAAATCAAACTTGACGAGCAATTCGCCAAAATTGAAGCCCTTAAAGAAGAGGCACGAGAGGAAGGCCGCAAGGAGATGATGGAACAAATTGAAACTCAAGTGGAAGATGCTAAAGAGTCCGGTCGAAATGAAATTAAGGACATGTTTGATCCTCTGATCATCGAATATAACGCTAAAGTCCTTATCCACCGTGACTTGAGCTTTCTTGGCGAAGGTTATCTTGAGTTAATCGTTGAATCCTAGGAGTATATTGTTGAGATGAAAAGGAGGGAGCTGGGCGATGCCGAGTTAAATGAAGAGAAATTAGTGCGTGAGATCCTTCGCGGAAATGAACCTCTAAACCTTGCCAACGTGAGACTCCGATATTTCGACAATTTAGCGCCTTCTAGTAAAGCGAAGAATATTTTTGAACCTGCAGAGTCTGATCCTAAGGGCCCCTCTTCTTTCCAAGCGACTGGAGTGTCGGTTTCTTTTGGCCCAGGGCAAGACTTGAGCTACGATCCAGATAAATCCGGTTACCAATCTAAAGTGCTGAACCATACTTTGGAAGGGGCACTCTGGCGACAACCGAGAGCAAGCCGGATGCAGGTATTCCACTTTACTCTCCACTCTTCGAGAGGTTTCGTTCTTCTTCCCCTATGATTTTATTCTTATCTCCTTGTTTTGACATATCCATGGGTCTTTTGGGTCCTGGCTAAACTCCTAAATGTGACGCTGTCGTGGAGCAACAAGAGAAATCAATAGAGATTCCGGCGGCCATCGATGTTATAGGGCCCGATGCCAAGTCATCGGAGCACTCGACGATGATAAGGCTGAAGATCCACTGCCAGTGGATGAATTTGATGACGTTGTAAACACCGACACCTTTGAATGCACTGATGAGATCAGCCTAAAGGACCGCATTGAGAAGCAGGAGATGCTGAAGAAAAAGGCCAATGTTGAGCCAACCGAGGTGAACATTGATGATCCACGCCTCATCCCACTACAAGTCATTCTATACAGGCTATGGGTCGATTCCTAAAGAACTCCCTCCAAGCTTCGAACGCCCTCCCTCCAAAGGCGATAAAGGATCAAGGAAGAGGATAAGTGGAAGTTCAGATAGCGCCACTTCTGAGAAATCCAAAAGGGAGAGAAGATTAAAGAAATAGCCGTCGCTTCGGCTCGGTGTGTACATAGTTTGCATAGCTGTTTGTTCGTTGTTTTTTCTTTTATTAGTCATGGTTGTACGGGTACAACCCTCGGTTTTTGAATAAACTTGTACAACAATTTTGAAACTTATCATGTGAATAAAAGTTTTTATTTTCTGTTGAGCTCTCATGTGAACTGTTATATAAGTAGTTGAACTATTACTTTCCATTCAATGTACCTGTAATTCATTGTTCGTTAATTCTGGTAACAATCCACCAACTCTATCCCAAGGCCTCCATGTGGTCATGGCCTTGATTCATATCAAATGCTAGACTCGAGCCTTAGTGTTACTCTGTTGAATTCAGCGGTTTGAGTAATTATACTCCTTCCACTAGCCTTGGGTTAGCGGGGTTAGACGTTGGATGGTCGAACTCCATCCTTAGCGAGTTTATACTCCTCCTGTCGGTTTCAGGCCGGAGTTCTTGGAATAGCGAATGGTCGAACCGCACTCATCTATCTGTTTATACTTATATCCACACTTTGGGGATAAGATTTAGTTGATCGGTGGTTGAATCGCACCTAGTTTATGTTTATGCTCTAGTTCGCACTCTAGGGACTAAGAGTTATTTTGCGAGTGGTCGATTCACACCCGATTTATGTTTATACTCTAGTCCGCACTTTGGGGACTTAAAATTAATTCGCGGGTGGTCAATTCACAGTTGATTCATGTTTATACTCTAGTCCGCACTCTGGGGACTTAGAGTTATTTCGCGGGTGGTCGATTCACACCCGATTTATGTTTATACTCTAGTCCGCACTTTGGGGACTTAGAGTTATTTCAAAGAGCAGTAGGATCGTACTTTCCTTAATTGATTGATTTGCCCCCAAGGTCTGAGGTTTGAGTTAGCGAGCGATCGATCATGTCATGATCGCTCTTATTTTATTTCAGTCTCATCGTTTGGTGGGTTTTGTTCGATCATCAGATGGTCAAGTTACATCCATTCCTCATTGTGTATCCCATCCATTGGACTATGAACGAGAGTTATCAAAATGAACAATCGAACCACGCTCATCTTGTTTAGTTCCATTGGTAACTGGCGTAATTGATTAATTCCAGACTCTGGGAACCTGTTCGGACATATTGACATCAATCTGTTTTGTAATGCAACTAATGCATAATGCTTCATCAAACATAAATATTAAGGGAGTTCAAAACTTTATCTACTAAATGGAAAAAATGACATAATCTATCTTATTACATATCTGGAAAGTCAAATGCTAAAGCAAATTCTGAAAGAAAATACAAATGAATGAAAAAGAAATAAACTAAGTGAAATAACGTCGTAAATGCTTGCTATTCCACACCATTGGGAGTGTGATGCCATCAACAGTTGCTAGCTTGAAAGTTCCCTCTCTAAGCCTCTTTTCAACGACATACGGTCCTTTCCTTCATGTGCGACGGAGCAGGAAAAACCCGTTTCAAAACAAGATCGTCGATTTCAAAGGTTTTAGGTCAGACTTTAGTGTTATAATATTAGGAGAGTCGGTGTCGATGCGCAACTGCCCTCAAATCGGCTTCCTTGCACTTCTCATCTATAAAGTCAAGAGATTTCAAGAGGAGATGTTTATTCATTTTGGGATCGTAGTAAGTCATTCGATGAGAAGGAACTTCGAGCTCAACAGAAATGACGGCTTTAGAACCGTAAGCAAGAGCGAATGGAGTATGGCCAGTCGGGGACTTGTGGGTGGTCATGTAAGCCCATAGTGTTGTCAGGAGTTCATCCACGCACTTGCCTCTAGCCTTTTCCAATTGCTTCTTCAAAATAGACTTTATAATTTTGTTCACAGCTTCAACCTGTCCATTTACTTGAGGGTGAGCGACTGCTGCAAACCTCTTTTCAATATGATACCTCCAACTGAAGTATTTGAATTCAGCACTGTCGAATTGAGTCCTATTATCTATTACAATAGTTTGTGGAAGACCAAAACAACAGATGATATTCTGGACAATGAAGTCGATTACTTTCTTGGCTATGATTGTGGCTGAAGGTCTACTTCGGCCCATTTGGTGAAGTAATCAACTGCAACGATAGCGTATTTGCACTACCTCTAGAGATCGGTAAGGAACCGATAATATCTATACCCCACATGGTAAACGGCCATGGGCCGACAATTTGCATGATTTTCGTCTACGGAGCTCTTAGCACTTTTGCATATATTTGGCACTTGTCACATCGTCTTACATAGTCAGTGGCATCTCGATTGACGGTTAGCTAATAATACCCATAACGGAGTATTTTCTTTGTTAGAGTTTGCCTCCCGCAGTGTGATCGCCATATTCCCCTTCATGAACTTCTTTTAGGACCTATTTTATCTCATCATGAGCAATACATTAGAGTATGGGAACAGAAAAACCCTTTCTATAAATAACTCCATTTTACATGATATATCGTGAAGCTTTACAAAGGACTTGTCGCTATTCATTCCTTTATTCAGGTAGGACTCCCTGCAGCAAATAGTTTTTAATCGAAGTCATCCACAATTCCCTCTCAAGCTCTGCCTCTTGTACCCAATCGATTTCTATCAAATTTATACTCGGGGCATTTAATACTTCGATTGGAACCAAGCCCATCTGTTGTGCATCGCCTGTTCTAGCAAACTTTGCCAATGAATCAGCCGCTTTGATTTGATCTCGTGGAACATGCGAAATGTCATAGTACTTAAATTCAATGAACAACTCTTGGACTTGGGTAAGCTATGGAGCAAGTCGTTGTCCTTTAGCTTGATAATATCCCTTGACTTGGTATACTACCAATTGTGAATCGCAAAAGATTTCAAGAGACTTTATTCCCAAGTCTTTGGCGAGTTTAAGTCCAACAATCAGAGCCTCATACTCAGCTTCGTTGTTTGTCACTGGGAAATCAAGCTTTAAAGCATAACAGATCGACCGATCTTTGGGAGTTACAAGCACAATTCCAGCTCCAGAACAATGATCATTGGATGCTCCATCAGTATACAATTTCCACCGTATGGTAGGGATTTCGCTGCTCTCGGGGAATCATTCTGTGCTGTGAACTCTGTTATAAAATCTGCCAGTGCCTCACCCTAGATAGCCCTCCGAAGGAGATAAGTGATATCAAATTGATTAAGCTTGATATTCCTCTTGAGTAATCTTCTAGATTTCTCGGGTCGCTGCAGAACCTGTCGGAACGGTTGGTCGATGTAAACATTGATCGGGTATGCCTGGAAGTATAGGCGGAGCTTTCGTGATGCAATCAGCAAGCAGTATGCCCATTTTTCTATTTTCGGATAGTTTCTTTCAGCTCCCGTCAATCGCTTGCTGATGTAATAAACTGATTTTTGAATTTGATTCTCCTCACGAAGTAACGCGACATTTATAGCATGTACCAACACGGCCAAAAAGATGTATAAATCTTCATGATCCACCGGCTTTGATAAGATGGATGGTCTCTCCAAATGGTTCACCAAAGCTTGAAATGTGTCTTTACAATCCTGTGTCCATTCGAAGTTTATTTTTCCTTTCCTAATCGAGTCAAAGAAAGGAATGCATTTGTTGGTAGTTCTGAAAATGAATCGGCTTAAGGCAGCAACTTTCCCATTCAGACTCTGTGCTTGTTTGATAGTCTTTGGCGCTTGGATATCACAAATAGCTTGAATCTTCTTGGGATTAGCTTCAATTTCTTGGGCATTAGCAATAAAACCCAAGAGCTTCCCTGATGCTACGCCAAAAGAACACTACAAAGGATTGATTTTCATCTTGTAATGTCGGAGGACGCCAAACATTTTTACCAAGTCTCTAATGTGGTCGCTTGATCATCGTGACTTCATGAGCATATCATCCATATATACTTCCATCGTTTTTCTAATTTGATCTTTAAACATCCTATTAACTAAGCGCTGGTAAGTAGCTCCTGCATTTATTTGTCCAAATGGAATCACCACATAGCAATATAATCCAACATCGGTAATGAAACTGGTGTGCTCTTGATCGGAAATGTGCATTGGGATTTGGTTATATCCCGCGTATGCATCCATGAAAGATAGCAATACGTGTCCAGCAGTAGAGTCCAACAGTTGGTCGATCCTTGGTAGGGGAAAACTGTCTATTGGACACGCCTTGTTTAAGTCTAAGTAATCAATGCATGTTATCCATTTCCCATTCGCCTTTTTCACAAGCACAGGATTAGATACCTACTTAGGTAGAGGGCGTTGCGAAAAAACCCACATCTTTGAGTCTATCCACCTCCTCTTTAAGAGTGGCAGATCTCTTCGGATCCATGTTGAATCTTCTTGGTTTCACTGGGACATGCCCTGGGTTGATATTCAATGCATGGCTCGTAATAGCAAGCGAGATTCCACACATATCAGAGTGAGTCCAAGCGAACACGTCTATATTCGCTCGGAGAAATCCACAAGTTCTTTTATCATCGGGGTGCGGAGCTGTGATCCAATCTTTAGGACCCGTGACAAGTCGTCGTGGCTGACTGTGATGTCAATCGTCAGCTCCGGCGGTGCATTCTTGGTCTCTTTGGCTTCTCTTCATCAACTCTCAGTTCTATATCTCTATAGAACCGGCTGTGGCGCCCGAGCGAAGGCTTAGATGCTAGTTGTCAATCTTCGGTAGCTTGGATGTGGAAAGTCTTGTCCACACCCTTACCTTTCTCTTTGCATTGAGCATCTCTAAACTCAGCTACATAACAGGCACGTCCAGTCGCCTGATCACCTGAACAACTCCAACACCATTACATGTCGAAAACTTCAAAGTCAAACACCATAGGGCAAGGGATGACCGAAATTCGTCTAGGGCTAGCCGGCCCAGAAAAACGTTGTAAGAAGAGTCAACATCCAAAACAACGAACGACAAGATTCGCACTCTCCTACGGTCACCTTCTACCAACTCTATAAGTAATTCAACGTAAGTAAAGGATTCAGTTGCAACACCATTAAAACCGTGTATGCGGGCTTTAGACGGCTTTAAGTCCTTGGCTTCCATTTTCATCTGATTATAGGCTTTTTGAAAATTATATTTACTGAACTTCCACAATCAATCAATATCCTTCTCACCAAAGTGGGGTCGATCATAGCCGAAATGACAATTGGATCGATCGTTGGAGCCTCCAAATTGTTTGCATCTCTGTTTCTAAACATGATATCATCTGTCATTGTACGTAGTTGTTTTTCTAGAGCTCCATCTTCTAAATTCGAACAATATTCAAAATCCACATGCTTAATCACGCTAGCATAGCGCTCCATCTCATGCCAGCTCTTATCTGCTAGGTGTGGTCCTTTGACTATTGTATTTATTACAAACCTTCCACCAGTTCATGCTGGCTCCTCAGCCTTGTGCGGTACTTGTCCTCGGTTGGGGTCGGATGTCCACTGTTCGCCATCCTACGAAGTTTTTACAAATTGCTACAACTTCCTTTCTCGAATCAGCTTTTCGATAATGTCCTAGAGATGCTGGCATTCATTCGTGCCATGTCCATAGCATTCGTGGAACCGACAATATTTTCTAGTTTGTTTCTACAGCTTAGTTCATTCTTTTGGAGGCGGCTTCCTGTATTGCATGATATTGTAGGTAGATAAATAGATATTCTCCAAGGACATATTCAACGGTGTGTAAGTACCGTACATCGAAATCCTAGGCTTCCCTCTTCTAGAATCCCTCTTTCATTCTCGGCCTCTATCTCCACCTTTCTTTTGCTGATTCGGCTTGTTTTGGACATTCGCTTGAACTTTTCCAGAGCTATCATCAGATAGCTTTACTGCAATATTACTCTATACCCCCTCTCTGCTCGGTCCTGCAACATTCTTCTTTCCAGAAGACCCAGCTTCCTCCTTTCTCAAATACCGAGCCACCTTTGCATAAAAGCGTTCCAACGTTGCGGGCAGCTTGCCAGCTAACCAATCGCCAAAATCAGATTATGAATCTATCCCTCTCGTTACGGCCATCAATATCGCATGGTTATTCAGATTAATAATTTCCATAACAGCTGTATGAAATCTTTACAAATAATCTTTCAATGATTCTCTTGGAGCTTAGATCATGCTAGACAAGGACATTACGTCCTTGGGACGAGTTGCGTGCATTTAGAATTGCTCCACAAACTTTGTTGCCAAATCATCGAATCTTGAAATTGATCGTGGGGGTAATGTTGTGAACCACATCATTGCTATTCCAGAGAGAGTTATGGGAAAGCATCTACACTTGGTTGCATTATCCGCTCACTCGGAATCCATCTCCATTCGTATCTTATGATATGTTGCCTGGGTCGGTTTTTCCCTCGTAAGTGGGCATCGATGGCATGTTGAACCTCCTTGGATAATCCGCATGTAGAACATTATTAGTGAACGGTGTATGGCTTCTTGAGATTCCCCGGTCATCATTAGTCAAGCCCTGGCTCTCTCTTACTAACTATCTAACCATTGCCGATAAGTCCGACATTTGGATAGTTGGTGCCAAGCGGTGGTCGTGTTCCACCTCACATGAATGGTCTGGTCGATGTCTACGGACCGTTCCATGCCTTCTTGGTTCACCATCTTCCCAATGTATATCTTGTAAATTCACTTCATTATCATTCCGGGGAAGCACTTGGTCACCATTTAATTGAACTCCAGCATCCAAACCAACTGAAGTAGCTCCAGCCTGATTCCCATGATGTATGGGTCGAGTCCCTCTTCTGGGGCAGGGATCGGTACCGATCCCTATCGGCACTAACCGATCCTGGCAGATCACGATGGTCTGCCAGTTGACACCTTGAAGTTTCTGCATGATATTTGTCTGTTCTACGACGCCTATGCTTTTGATACTCGTTTGATGAGCTAGAACTTTCCGATGCCGAGTAAGGAGTGGGGTCCTTCCTAGCTTTCCTTTGCTACTGCTGATTGAGTTGGTTCATCAAGTTGATATTGGTTTGAATTTGTTGATTTAATTGTTGATGGCTCCCCATCATCTCTCTTATTAGATTATGAAATTTAGCTCTTGTAATAGAATCAGTGGGATTTTGAACTTCAACTGGTTCAACATTCACATCCATTGGTTGCTTGCTTGGGCCTCCTTGATGGATGCTAGCGTTCTCATTTCCTTCCATGTTCCGAGTAGTAGATCTATTATTCCTCACCATTATTGATAGATCTGCTTAAATTTATGCAAATCTAAGTTATACGAGCAACATCTTGAATAGAACTGCAGATCTCCTTTGGGGGATTTATCCAATCCAGTAGCAACAAAGGGATCCTAATAAGTTGATAATCAAGGTTCTCGGTAAAAGCACCAAAATTTTTGAACCTAAAATGGTCACAAACACCCAAGAATAGTTTTTCTAGAGAAGTAATTGAAGAAAAACAAAATAAAACTAAGTAGATGAATTAGTAAGCAATAGAGAATAGGCAATAATCAAAGACACATAAATTTATAGTGGTTCGACATTGTATGCGTACGTCCACTTTTAAGATTATCCCCTATTATTCACTTTTAAATCTGACTACAGCAGTAGAAAATAGCAAGTACTTTATTACAACGGAGTCTAGAGTAACAAGGAGCGTAAAGATCCTTTGAATGACCCATCAGGCCAGTATTTATAGATGAAGATGACCAAATATCTCTCCAAATCTCGGCTGAAGGACCTTCTAAACCATATGGGCCCACTAGAGGGATTGTTAGGCCCAATTCCCAAAGAGGAGGGATCGGTACCGATCCCTTCTTTGGTAGAATTTTGGAGAGCGAACCCTATGGTGGCTTCCTTATGAAAAAATACATTTATCCTCCAATTTTCTTGTCATTTGGATCATTGGAGCTCGAGTTATTGCTTGATCTTTGATTCAACATTACTTGCATGCTGCTCTTTACCGATCCCTTCCAAAGGATGTATACTAATCCCTCCAAACTTATCCTTTTGATGTGTGATCCCTATGGTAGGTTTCCTAGGGTCCTTATATCTTACTCTTCAAATTTCATAAGCATTGGACTTGTAAATCTTGAGATACTGATTGTTTCCTCAAGAACACTTCTTTACTTTGAAACATATTGATCCCTCTTGTTGGAGCCAATCTATGCCAATCCCTCCTATGCATTGAACCATATTCCATACTTTGAACAATCTACGTTGCACATCTATCAATTCCGATCAATCATGACTTCACATTACCATCTGTACTTGACTTCTGGGCCCTACAATCACTACTCTAGAGTCAACGGCCTTGATGGTAGTCAAATATGACTTGTGCAATCAGTTAAATATAGCTGGGTTAAGATTCCAGATAACAATTGTATTAATGTTGTTGAATTAACATGGGCATACGTGAAAACATTGATTTTTATTCTTGCTTTGAAAGCAAGTGGCATATGTATGGATTTGAATGAACTTGAACGGACTTGAATAGACTTGTATGAGATATAGCAAAGTCTTGAAACAAAGCACATAGGTTGTAATTGAACTTAGGTTTGAATACAACTCGGATTTGAAAGTGCACTTATAGCGATAGTCGCTATAGATGCAATTTAGAATTGTCTAGTATTCAACGACTTCTATGGAAATTTGTAGAGAGATCATTAGGAGTTTGTTACGGTATTTATAATTTTTTATATATATTTTTGTTGCTATTAAAAGCTTGAGTAGTAAAAGGTTAAGTAATGTTAGCACCAAAATTGGTCACTAACCTCGTTGAGAAAGATTATGTAGAGAGATTAATGAAGAAGATAAATTAGAACTGAAAAATAGTGTAATTCAATGCCAAAAGAACAACAAAAACAAGAACACCAGATTTATAGTGGTTCAGCGTAACTGCCTACGTCCACTTTGAGTTTTGATCTTTATTGCTTTCACAAGTAGTTGAATACAGATACAATCCATATATTAATGACTTGAATACAAATTTGAACTGAATAGAGTGAGTCTTGAAAGCGGCAGAGTCTCCCCAGTGTTCTCGAAAAAAGGTCCATTTCACTGTGCCCCTGCCTCTCTATTTATAGACGAAGATGGGTTGGACTTCCCTGGTGGGCCCAGTGGCAAGATACCTCGGCCCAAAACAAGTAACATCTGTGTGTCGAACCATGAATGCCAAATGGGAACTCTGTGCAGAGCCTCTCGTTACCGGGTCAAATAACCGGTTAACAAGTAACATCTAGAAGTATGACCAAAACTTCACTTGTGCACAACTGCCCCGTTTAGACTTTATTTTTGGACTAAAAAAAGTTTGAAAAGATATTTAAATTTAAGTATTTTGTCTCATTCTTTTTACAAATGTTTACTAACTATTTTTAGATTATTTTAAAAGTGGTTTAAGGTATTTATAAGAATTAATTGTGAATTTTTAAAGAAGAGGTTTTTGTAATAAAACATGTCATTTTCAAGTTTTAAGGGATTTTATAAAGTTGTTATTTTCAAGTAATATTTTGGATAAATATTTTAAAACCTATTATAAATATTTTCAAGTATTTTAAAAGTATATACAAATGTTTCCGAAAAGGGGCTAGAATTGCTTGGTGGAAAAATGGTTAATTATTGGATTACTTGTTTGAAAAGTAATCGACTATGCTTAATATTAAAAGCCAATGAAGTAAGGCTTATCTATTTATGAGAGTTAAGATTGATGTCGAGTAGGGATGGAGCAATAGAGTTGTAACCTACCGGGCTTCCCACTTGACCAAGGAACAGTAAGTCGGAAAATGTCGAAAACGTATTAATCGTGTTGATTTCTTATTGTTTATGAAAAACATAAATATAATACTTAACACTAAAAGCCGGCGAGGTAGACTTATCTATTTACGAGACTCAAGAATGAAGTGTCTAGGCAAGGCTGGATGCAACCAGTGCTCAAACTTACTTGGCTTCACTCTTGGGCGAGGAATATTTAAATTGGAAAGTTAGAAACGAGTCAAGTATATGAATCGTGATTTGTATAAGCAATTGTTTTGACTAGATAATCGATTAGTCAATTATCTTGATTATCGAACTTGACCAAATATTAACTTAAGAAGTAATATAAAGACTCCATGATTTCATGCCAATGAGAACCCCGAGAGTAGTATTGGTACAAAACACCTCTAGCTTTCACTTACTTTTGAAAGAACGGGATATGAGTTAGCCGGAAATTCATCGATTGTTTTTTAAGAGTCCGGGATGGGTAAGTGTTTTACTTACCAAATGCCACTTCAAACAGTATAGGAGTTCTATTTTTTGTAAGCGGTTGAGAAAGGGAATCTATATGGAGATTCAAGATCTGTTCAAGATGCTCGAATCCATGTAGTGATTCATGATCTGTTCGAGATACGAGAATCCATTTGGGGATTCGTCTTCTATTTGAGTAATGAAGACTCGTATGAAAGATGCCGAACGTAACCTCGACATCTTAAATGGCTAAAAACATAGTAGGCCTCACAACCTAAGGTTAGCAACCCATGTCAAGGAACTATCAACTCCATATCTAGACATACTTATCGATTGTTGGCCGATGGGAGTTGATGATATTTGTTTCACGTTGTTCATGTTATGTTCGGACGTTGGGCTGCTTGTGTTTATCTAAAGGTATATTTTATCTAAAGATATATGTCGCTCGGAGGTACTTTTTGACCCTTGTGCGGGAGATTGGATTTGGTATCGATCGAAGAGATCTCCATGGAAAAATACATTATGTGAAAGTCCCTTAGCGATTTTAAATGTAACCTAAATATGTTGTGGTGTGACCAATGTACGGATTACAACTATTTGATATAATTATATCCTACACTCTAGACATTATCAATCATATCACTATATTAAACTTAATGAATGGTTGGTTTCTTTTGGGGAAAAACTGTTACAGGAATCCGTACGGTTTTAATAGTTACTGTTACATGTATTCATGTATCTCAAGTTTTCTTATACGAGACTTATGTCTGACGTTTGGTTTTTATTTTCCCTAAAATCCTTGCATACTCCTTTGAGTAGGCTAAGTATGCCAGGTTTTACCTTGGACGCTTCAGAGTTCAGAAGCCAAAATGGAGGCTTCCATTATATATCGATTTCTGTTGTTCCGTTTTAGCTATCTGTATAACAGGAGGATGGGCACTTATAACTATCTAGACAGAGGATAGTACTTAGGTTTGGCAACTTTGAAATTCCTGTATTCAAAGTAACCCTTTGTACTATTCTTTTGATATTAAATATTACCATTCCGCTGTGAGATTTCGATGTTATGTTCTCCCTTTCTTTCTTTTTTATATTTTACCCTAACCTTTTGTCTTTCTGGCACTTGGGTGCTCAGCACACGAATACCATGTATGTATTAGTGTCAACATTTGAGGGTCGAAAAGTCGGATCGTTACACGTCTCCTCGATTTTATGGGGTTAGTATCACATGTCAACTCAAGTCAACTCAAAGTCAAAATATCTTGCTAGAAAGTTAATAATAATTGTTATTATTAAACCAAGGATTATTTTTGGATTATGGAGTTGAATATGGACGGTATTGAAATTTTGATCACTACCAAATTCCATAAGTCTAAAGTGATATAGTTTTGACGGAGAGAATTGGTGTGAATAAAAGTCACAACCAGGTAACATTTAACAAAGTGAAATTGGAGTTTATCAAAACCAAGTAAGCAATAAATTTAGCCAAAATGCCACACTACCTACTAAGTGACATGTGAACATTAATATTCGAATAGTTCGATATTAATTGCTGACTAAATTTACACCTAACGAGTCACACAACCGAAACAATGAATTCTACTTTGACCAAACAATTTAAATAGTTTATAATTATTATAAATTAATTAATCTTTATGAAATATTAATTATAAATTCGAATATGATATGAGAAATAAATATTATAACATATGTTACGATGTTGATAGGCGATTAAATTAGATTTAATTGTGTAATATTTTTCCATGGGCTTAAGTGGGTTTAATACCCATTATATGGGCTGTAATTTTCGGCTACAAACATGAAATAGGTGGCTAGGGTTTGAGAGTTAAGGGGGGTTGATTTTGATGTCTAAGATTGAAGGAAAGAGATATAAGATTAGATCCACCTTTCTTTCTTTTCTGTCCACATATATAATCTCCCTAAACCTAATTTGATCTGACTTTTTTCTTAGCCTCCTTCTTTATCATTTTAATGGCAGAAAATTAAACCCCTCTCAAACAAAATTAACCTCAAATCAAATTCAAGGTCCAGCTACTATTTGATAGTTGAAGGTCATCAATTCAAGGATTAGCACCCCTTTGATTTGGAAAAGGTTTCAATAGGAGAATTCCTTTGGTAACAAGGTATGTCCTTTTCTATATAGATAATGATTTTGATGCAATGTTAAATGAAAAATTAAATTTTGTTATCATAATTTAGATGTATGTATCATTGTCTCGCTTAATTAAAATTGTTTATGAAGATTGAATTATTTGCTGAATGATATGACTGGTTTTTTTATTTTGATAAATCAAAATTGAAATTTGTATATGATTTAAACATTATTTAATTGTAGACCTATGTTTTAAACATTCAAATTAAAGTGCGATCCTTTAGATATGAAAGTTTGCATGTTCAAATTAACTAATTATTTTTCTTTATTTTATTAAATTAAAAATAATTCTATATATGTTAAAATACAATGTTTTTAACATTTAATTTCAAGTCCAATTCTTTAAATCTGAAAATTTGCATGTTCATGTTAATTGATTAAATTATATATTAAAATTAAAACTGAAATTTGTATAGAATTAGTGCAATGTTTCAATTGTAGGTCTATTTTTTAATCCTTCATAACAAAGTATAATTTTAGATTTGAATGTTCATATATATGTGTGTGTATATGTGTATGTATATATTATTTGCACTCGTATTGCATTTGATACTTGCATATGAATAAAAGGGTTTTGACAAAAACTAAAGTTTTAAAACTGATTGTAATGACTATCTAATTTATTTTATTAAAAGGTTTTTATTAAATCTCATATATACATAATTAAATCTACATGTATCTATTCATATAAAATGTAACAACTCGTATTTTTAGCTATTTTAAATTATTAAATTTAATATAATTTTTGAATAAAAATGGTTAAAAATAAAATTTAATGATTTATCAATGTAATTTATTGGATATGAATTTAGATAAAATTTTAAATAACAAAATTCAATATAAGAAAAAATGATAGCTTATATTAGAAAGTAAATTAAATAATATTAAATTGTAATTAATTGAAAATAGAAATTGAAATGATCAATGTTGGGCAAATAAAGAGTCTAATGAATGTTCATTTAAAAGTAAAAGCATAAATTTATTTATATGAAATTTAATGTATTGAATGTGTTTATAATCAATAGCTGACATTGAGTAATAAATGTTGTATTATTTAAATAAAAATAAAAATAATTGTTTGATAACAAATTCATTTGAAATCTAATATTGGAATTCATTGAAATTCTAATATTGGAATTCATCGAAATTGGATTATTGAAATACTTTAAATAAAGAAGTATAGCATAGTGTAACCTATGTATTTAAGGTAAAAACATTTGTGTATTGAATTAGAACAAACATTTTATTTTAAAAGTGAATTTGTTTATGAATTTGAATGTAAGAGCATTGGTTGTATAAATTTTGAAAAAACATTTTAATTTAATAAATAGTTAAGATAAAAATTGAATTTAAAATATTTAATTAATTTTTAAATACTGAAAAGTTAATTTCATAAGTTAAATAACTTATATTTCAAATATAATGATTTATTCGTCAATTTAATTGTTAAATTTAATATTGGAAATTATTTAAATAATTAAATTTTGAATTTAATATGAATGAAAATTATTTTAAAAGTTGATTTGAATTTTATCTAAACAAGAATGAAAATTTCTAACTTTTCAAATTGAATTTAAAGTGAATAAATTTATTTTGGAAATAGGTTGTTTTAATTAACGTGTAAAAGTAGTCTTTTTAGGCACTGTCTCGGATTTCGACGAAACTAGTTTCATCGGATCCGTGATAGTGAGTTATTATAGGATTTCAAATTTCGTAGCGATTAGACTTATCGTTTGGTCGTGCGAGCTTGAAACGCGTAGGATTTATTTTTAGAACTTTAATTAAAATAAATTTTGAAAAGCTATCTTCTGAATATGATGGAATTGGTTTTCGATACATATTCCATTGTGTTCGGAATAGGGGTATAACATATAAAATGCCAGGCAGCACGCGTCGTTTGGAGTTCGGAAATTTTGCGGATGAATAGTGCCGCAAGATTTGTATATAAGGCCCTCATTTTCGTTCAAACCCTCACCGCTGTTTCTTTTAATGGCCGAAAATGTCTTAAATTTCCTCCTTGATTTCTCCTCATCCACTCATCGAATTCGAACGATTCCAAAAGGAAAAAGAAGATCACAACCTCCTCTACGAGATGTGCGGTTGGATCGAAGTGGTTCACTTTGAAATCGCCAAAATCGAGGCAAATAGGTGACGAGTTATTTTGGGTTTTTGTGGCCGATGGGGGTAGAAAAGGCGACGTTGTCACCGACGATGGTGGAGCGTGGAAGGGCGGTCGCGACACTGGGTTCGGATCGAGGTCCAGCGTCCTTAGGTGGCGTGCGCACGTGGAGTTTGAGCTACGTGGTTGGGTTCATGCTCGAGCTGAAGCGCGCATGTCAGGGTGAGAGAAAGGTTACTTTTTTTATTTTTATTTTTTATTTAAGTCTATTAATTATAATCCAATTATATTCCAATGTTTAAAAATCCATAACCTTTTCATGCGAGGACCGATTCGAACGAAACAAGTTGCGTTGGGTTTTTATAGACAGGAACTACGACATGGAGTTGAATTGTTGTTTATTTGACACTGAAAAAAATTTAGTTTCAAATAAAGGTGAGTGTTTTAAACGCTTACGAAGTACTAAATATTCTTATGATTAGCTAAATCGAAATCATGAAGTGATTTATATCTATTGATTGAATTGGTTTAATTTGAATTAATTGACAGTTGAGACCAACATTTAAATTTGATTGATAAATTTGATATTAAAATTGATAGTGCAAATTGACAGTTGAAATTGATAGGAATTTGACTGTTAAATGGATAGTTGGAATTGATGGTAAATGCGACGTTTAAATTTGATAGGGAAAATTTGACATTTTATACACTTATTAGATCGACATCTAAATTTGATATTTAAATCGATATCGGATTACATATCACCTTTAGTGAAACACCCCGACACTGATAATTATTGATTGTTTTTGTGATATGGTTGAATCGGTTGATTTGGATGTTAAGTCATATTGTGATGGATGATATTGTAGATTGGCTGTATGTTGCTGGTGGTTTTGATATTTCCATTTTATCACTCTATTGTTACTATTATTGATATGATTGATCACTTGGACATTTAAATTGGAAATGGACGTTGGATATCCTAGCTGATATGCGAATTTTGATGCATAGTTGACTGCTTTGGCAGAATTGTGATTTTGTGATTCTATCGTCGTTCGGCGAAAATTGAGTTTTATTTATTGAATTTTTAAAGGCTTTAAAATCTAACCTTTAGAAATTTATATATTATAAAGAATTAAATTTTGTGAATCAAATAAAATTTAGTTTTTGAAATAACTTGAATTTCATTTATAAAATTAAAATTCTAATTTTACAATAATATTTTTTTTACTAAAAGAGCAATAAAATAGTATGCAAAATTTTCCTATAACTTTGATAAATAAAAAGGAAATGTTATAAGAAGGCCGGCGTTTAGAATCCAACCATTAAATGATTTTGATACGATTGAATTGGATTATTTTAAAATTCGAGCTTTGGAAATGTTGGAATTCAAATTTGTTAAATGAGTTTGTGTAAAGAATTCAATTTGAAATTTTGAAGTTATAATCGATATATGTTTTGAATTATGGAAATTGGAGTATTTTAATGATTTGAATCTTAAAATTCGAACATTGAGGTTAAATTGAATTAAGTGATTTAAACCGGTGTATTGAGAGTAGACTCGAATTTATATAAACTGAATGGTTTAAAATTGAGAATTGAATTGAAATTAATTCAAATTGGAATTGAAATTGAAATTAATTAATTTGAAATTGAAACTGAATTAATTTGAAATTGAAATTGAATTAATGTGAAATCAAAATCGAAATTGATTTGAATTGAAATTGAAATCGAAGTTATTTCGAATTGAAATCGAAATTGAGTCGATTTGAATTGAATTGAGATTGAAAATGATTTGAATTGGAATAATTGAATTTGAATCAGTTTGATTTGAATTTGGATCTGAGTCCAGATTTGCTGGAAATGGAAAAAAACCATTCATTTTGAAACTATATTTCTTTTGATTTTGATTTGACTTACATGAGGATTTTTAGTCCTGACTCGAGTGTTTTGTTTTTCCATTACGCTCGGGTCAGACCGAGTTTTTCAGTTATCGAAGACATTTATTCTAGAGGACGAAGACAAAGATTTGGTATATCATATCTACTTGTATTTATTCCGCTGCACTATTTCATTTTATCTATAAAAATGTATAACTCTGATAGTATAACTCTGATTTATGTTGAAAATTTAATTAAGTATATATTGTTTAACAACTTCATGAACTGTTTATGTGATTATTGTATTTTATCGTTCCGCTACGAGATTCTGTTGTGGTTTTTCTTCTTTTCACTTTATTTCGTTACAATAAACCCATTGATAATCTATCTTTGAAACTGTTGAAGTTGGACATGTGTGGTTTATTGTCGACTTGAACTGTTCAAAAAGGTGGGTCGTCACAGTTGGTATCAGAGTTTTGGTTTAGCATATACTTAAACCTATAAGATAAGCTCATTGAGTGTATATACGTATAGGAGAGAGCGTCTTTGTTAGTGATATAAAAATATTTTGAAATTAACAGAAATGATTTTAACTTGGATTATATATAGGATACAAAAGAATGACTTCTATAAACTGATAAAATCATTCATGACTGTTGGTGATGAATGGATGTTATTTCTTTGTTGATTGATTGTTTGATTAATCTGGATGTACATATTATCATTTATTTATTGATGAGACATGCTCGGCAAGTTTATGAGCATCGAGTATTGGCTGTTGATTTGAGCATTTGACTATGGTTGGAAATTTTGGTTTTGAAATACATTTAACCAGTTTGAGAAACTGCATGTTTTAACATGGATTTAGAAATGAATATATATCTGAACTTCGCCCTGTATCATTTTAAAGAGTAATGGATACCATTTGAAAATGATATATGAAATATGGTTTATTTGGATATGGTTAATGAATAAACAAAAAGTTAATCAAACTGGAAATTGAGAGTTTGAATTCCGAGAGTTTTTGAAATTGGGTTATAAGATTTTGGAAATATATAATAGCATAATTTGAAATTATTTTTTGAATAGAAATGTTATAAATGGTTTCAAAGTGACATACAAAAGGGATTTTCAAAAGATTTAAAAGAAATGAAAGTTCGGAACTCACTTTGTCGCTGGAAAATAAATTTTGGTGATGACTGTAGCATCATCTCCATTCATTTTCGGGTTTCAGAGTGGGGGATGAAATTGAGCTATAGATCGTGTGATATGGATATACGATAATACAGAATATAGTGATGATAGCTATACAGCAAATAGTGCGGAATATAAGAGCAGTATGATAAAAATAACACCAGATATTTTTATACTGGTTCGGAGCTCCGTCCTACATCCAGACTCCTTCTGGAATTTCACTAAAACAGCAACCCTCACTTAACCTGGAGGAACAGGTCAATACAACCCCTGAGTAGCCGAACAGGGACCGGAGCAGCGGAATAGGATTTCGCCTCAGCAGCCGAAGAGGACTTCACACGCCTGAGCAGCAGAACAGGACTTGAACAAATACAAAATATTGTTTTACTTTTTGTGTTCTGATAACACGGATAAGTCTGTTTATAGTACACCCTTCCTATGATCTTCTCCTCGAGTATAAATATGCATATTTGAAGTTTATGAAGATTAGAAAGGAATAGTATTACTTAGAATATGATATATAAATCTAATTTAATTAAGTATAGTTGCAAGAATATTCAAGAGAGTTAGATAAGAGAGATAAGCAGATTGAGTGATTTGGAATGATGTTAGGATATGTATTTATAATTGTTAAATAGCAGCGACCATTGGCGAAGAGTTCTGGCTGAAGCGTCGCGTCCAAATCTCTTCGTAGAGATTTGTAACTCTTCAAGAATGATCGTGTCTTTTCAGAAAATATGGCTGTTATAGAAATTCAATCAACTGAGCCTCTGGGTCAGTCGACTAAATATTCAAACGATTTTTATTATATATTATATATATACTTGTGCACATGTGCATGTTGCACAGATATTAGCAGGTCAGTCGACTGACCTACCAGGTCAGTCGACTGACCTGGTATTATCTGTGCAATTTGCACAGTTTACACAGGTATATGTAATATATATATATATATATATATATATATATTATATGATTCTAATTTTAAAACTTTTATAATATATATATTTTATATTCTTATATATGTATAAATCATTTGAAAATAAGAAGATTATATATAAGCTAATATTTACGTAAACAAGGAGAGATCTTAACAATATTGACTTAAGACTCAAAACAAAATAATATAAAAGTTGATGCACCGATTTGGATGTCTTGTCTATATGTAGTATATATTCTCTTTTTGTCGTAACAGTTGTCGAATTTGTATGTTGTAGTGATAGCTTCATGTCATGAATCAAAACCTAGTCTCAATAGGGGAGGCCACTTTAGTAGCTTTGCTACTCGATTGTTTAATGAAACTGATTTGATTCAAATCCCTAAAGTATGATTTGATATTCGAAAGAGACAAGTACATATTTATTTCAAACGATTTGAAATAAAACCCGGTGTTCGGTTCTTGAATTTTGGGTTGAATTATATTATGAACACATGTATCCTATGCATCATGATTGATTGATGGATTGATTGTGCATCTTGTTGAGATGATTGATTGCTGATTTCCAAATTTGAATTTGAATTTTACATTTCTAACTCTTTTGAATAGTCGAACACTTCCGAATTGATATTTAAATTTAAAGCATATTATTTTCAGAAGCATAAAGGTATTGTTTTATAACTCTTTAATTGAAAATAATAATAATAATAATAATAGAATTTAAACAAGTTTTAAATGTAACATATTTTGATAAGAATGGTGTATGAGATTATTTTGAATTATTGAAGTATGAAATTAGTTTTGAGATGTTTTAAATGAAAGAAGTTCAAGAAATTTTTCGAATGTAGTAAATGTCTTATAAAAACTTATTTAAAGCAAATTTGATCCTGTATAAATATGAAATTTAGTTTTGGAGGGTTTTATAATAAAATTTGTTTCAAGAAATGTTTATAAACTTAGTAAAAGTTTTACAAAGTTATTTATGCATAAAATGATTGTGGAAAATATTTGATTTATGTAAAGAAAATCTTGATTTATAAATTTGATAAATATAAAATTGAAGTTGTGAAAAACTATTGATTTGAAATTTGGAAAATTTATTTGAATCATATTCGATTTGAAAGGGAAAAATGATTGTTGAGATCATATATGGATTTGAAACTGAACTGAAATATGAAAATGGATTAATTTCGAAGACCTTTAACTCCATATAAATAATTGATTTGAAAAGTTTTCGATTCTTATATTAAAATGGTTTTATAAGTATGAAGTTATTTTGAAAACTATTGATTTTGAAAGATATTCGATCTGAAAATGATAATCTTATATAACGGAATTTATATAAGAATGATATGATATATTCGAGACTATTGATTTTGGAAAGTACTCGATCTGGAAATGAAATCTTATATATAATGAAATTTTTATAAGTGTGACATTTGAAGTTATGATTTGGAAAGGGTACTATATATAGTATGATATATTTCGAAGTAAAAGATATGGGAATATCCTCCGTGATTTTCGATATTCATTCTATTGATTGATTTAGGTCGTCCGGACATAAACTCATGAGTTCCTTCGAATTCCATAGTGTAACCTATGGTCTTATGATTCGATTAGCATAACGTAATTCAGGGGCATGATGCCTACAGTCTACTTATGATTTCGCCGGGATAGCGACGTAACCATTGTGTAGCTGCGACCTATGGTCGATGTACATGGCGTAATTTGAGGTGGCAGAGATTGCCTACAGTTTACTATGTCTTCGCTGGGATAGTGACGTAACCATAGGGTGTAACCACTAAGTAAACTGCGATCCACATGGCGTAATTCGAGGGGCGATGATTGCCTATAGTCTACTATGTTTCTCTGGGATAGAGATGTAACCATTGGGCGTAACTGCTAAGTAGACTATGATCCATGGGCGATCTGATTTTGATTTGCATGGCGTAATTTGTGGGGTAGAGATTACCCAAAGTTACATATGTTTCCTCTGGGATAGGGGCGTAACCATTGTGTAGTTGCAATCCATGACTGGTTTTCGATTGGTGCTTTCCATATCTATTTTTAAAAGGTTTCCAAGTATTTTCATTGGGCGTTGAAATGGGTCTATGTAACAACCCTAGATTTTCACATATATTTTAAATTTGAATTTATTTTATTTTTAATTTATTTTTAATTTGTTTTATTTCAAACATTTCATTTTTAAATATAAATGTTGATTATTATGTGAATTATAAGTTCAAACTGGTATAAATTGTATATTTTCCTAAAAAGTGAATTTGTTGTCAAACTGGTCAAACTTTGACTTTTGAACTTTAAATTTAAATATTTAAATTCTTAAATTTTATCTTTTATTATGAAAATAGATTTAATTTCATGAATATTGCTTTTCGTTTCGTTGAAAACAGACTTATATTGTGGAAGTTATGTAATTTTCAATTTTGTGTATAAACTGTTTATTTAGCAATATTATTTATTTTAAATCATATAATTTTATTTTATTGTCATGTTTTGTTTAATATGTGTGAATATGTTATTTTAGGCCTTTTTATATATTTAAAATGATAATATAATTTTTCTAAAGTATACTTGAATTTATTTCAAATTTTAAAGCCTAGTTATGTATATATTGCCATTTTTCCTTATTTAATTGATATTATTTAAATTTTATTTATTTATTTTCTTATTTATTTTATTTTATGAGACTATTTATCTTTGTTTCCTGTCATTTTCATATATATACAAATTAAAAAGAAAATAGAAGAAATTTGAAAAGTTTTAAACTCTTGAAATTCCAAAGTCTTTTCATCTCCCGACTTTTCATTTTCCCAACTCCTTTCTTTATTGTTTTTGGCCGTGCATACCTCTATTATTTCCAGCCAACTTCTTCATTCTTTTTCACGCAAAATATTTTTCATTCCTCACGGAAAAACACACGGCCATTGTGTGATGACCGCCCATGACCCCTGCACCGAATCTAGAGATAGTGCGCTGTAAAGTGTGCCAGGCGACCATGGACGATTGTCAGGGTAGATCAAAATAACAGAATCTATCGTATTACTCACAGCGCATGGACAAAATACAATAGAAAATATGTATAGTGAAGCTTTACAGAATAAAATGCCATCATATAAAACTCCATAATAGTTGGATACAAGCATCCAAATAGTCAATACATCAAGCCTTACTACATAACACTCAGAGATTATACAAACAGCGGAACATCCAGTAAGAAGATAATATGCAACCCTCCAACTCGTCTTCGATATCAGCATCGTGAGAAGAGAACAGCACCTGTCACCTGCTACCTAGTTTTCCCGTCCCAAAATGGACGAACAACCCAAGGCAATAAGAATTAAAACATAAAGCCTTGAGTCAGACAACAGTCTTAGTGAACAGTAAACTAACTAACAACATACCAAAATAGCATAAAGGAAAAGGAATAGGAATACAACCCTCCCACTCCAACCTCTTTCTAAAGTGATAGCCCCAGACACACACTAAGCAGAAGCAAACATAGCAGAGCATACAATGTAAAGTAAAGAAATTGTCACTCGAGTCAAGGGCGATGTTTTCCAAGCACAAACCCCCAAGGCCTAAACCAAGATCAAATAAGCACCCAGAAAACACTGCTCTTGAGACCGAATGACGATACAACCAAACATCCATGACTCTGGCTATCACTGTTATCATTTCTTCGATATCACCGTTAATTGAATGAGCGGCACATTCTTTCAGCCGTCCGTCAAGGGCTAATGGAAACCCCGGTTCTAGACATAACTCCCGCACGTCATCGTGACCCGTGCCTAGGACTATCCAATCTGCCCAGAGTACTTGACTACCCAATCAGTAGCCTTCAGGGACTATCGAATCTGCCCAACGTACTCTTGCTTTGAGCATGCTAGAACTATCAACAACGATGAGATCTCAGCCTTCTAGTCATCCTCCTCGATGACTATTTCCATACTAGCTCAAGCGCCTCTCGAGCATCCATTATCCTCTAACTCGAACCATATCACCGAGTTATCAACCTGGTTGGAATGATCCCGTCTGGATTAGACCAAGACTATCTCATATCATGCCTCGCTTCATCACATCCTCGCAAAGCTTCATCTCAACATCATCGTCAAATCTATGCATAAGAGCTTCACCATCCGCTACATATGCCACAAGCAGCTTTCCCAATTCAAGAGCCTTTCTCTTAGCTTTTGAATCATCTTCGGTCTAAATCAAATCATCAATCATCTAATTCATAGCAATCAATCAAGTCAAACATTAATCCAAGCAATCAAACATTCAAATATGACCTAAGTAGACAATTATCACAATAATGGCAATTTCGTAATTAAAGAGTCGAAAGTCTAATAAGCATGAAAACATGAACAATGTCTCTATAATCTTGATGAATGAACTTGCATAGGTTAACACTTAGTAAAATGGATGTCAAATCATCATGAACAATGAATCTATACGGATCTACACATGTGATTAGGAAAATGCATGGAAATCACTACTTTAACACCAAATCAAGCCAACGATCCGATATACTCCTTTGGATCCGTGTGAGAGATAATCACCACTCACCAAATCACCAAAACAACCTCAAATCAACACGCTTCAGATCTGGATAGCGAAGGATCAAACTTGATCTATCACGAATCCGCTTCAAACGAAGAAATCTCACTTCAAAGGATGAAGATCTTCAATCCAAGCCCTTGAATCTTCAATTTGATCTTCAACTTGGATGGATGGAATCACTAGATTAGAGTAGAGAAAAGAAGTGAAGAAGTGTATAAGTCGAGCTCTCAAAATGGCAGCACTTCGTCGCTTCGAAATCCGGATCCCAAAAATGGAACAAAGCCCTTCTATTTATAGCTGAAAATCCCCTTAGATCGTCTACTCGGAGTTAGGTCGTCTCCGACCTACGACCTAAGACCCCCACCGACCTAAGTCTTCGACGTAACAACCCGTACGACCTACGACTTAACTGCGTAACACTCCTACGACCTAACATATCGCAGGCGTGCGACCTAACGACCTAAGCCCAAGCGCACTCATGACCTACCAGGCCAACCTATCTACGAGTTATGACTTAGCAGCGCTCGCGACTTAACAACCCCTTAGGTCACTCACGACCTAACACCTTAAGTCTTCTCGCGACCTAAAACATCATGCGACTTAACAACAGGTACGACCTAACACTTAGGCAAAACCCAGCGACCTAACGCAGACTGCCTCTACGACCTAACAACTACTGAGTTACAACCTACGACTTACAAAACCTTGCGACCTAACAACTTAGCAACCCACGCGACCTAACAGCATTACGACCCAACACTTAAGTCGTCTGAACGACTTAACTAACAAAGGCTGCTTACGACCTAACTAACACAGCACCCCCATAGGTCGCTTACGACCTAATTACTTAACCTTAAGTCGCTCAAACGACCTAACACAAAACTCCTAGGTCGCCCACCGCTACCCCAGCTTCCTTAGGTCGTTGCCGACCTAACTATACTAACACGGTAACTACTAGGTCGCAAACTCTCTTAACTCGCTAACTTCTATAAGTCGTCAACACTTAGGTCGCTCGACCGACCTAACCTACCATACTACCTAACCACCTACGACCTAAAATCCTTAAGTCGCTAACTCACTTAATCCCTTAGGTCGCTAACATCTTATAGGTCGTCCCAACCGACCTAACACTTAACCAGTTCACTTCCTTAGGTCATCCCCGACTTATCACTTCAACTACCAATATCAAGATGCAATGCTACTAGTAGTAAGTCGGAGCTGAAGCATCCTAAGTCGCACACGACCTACGACATACCCTAGGTCGTTAACGACCTATGACTTAGACTCAGGACGACTTATCACAAATGCGACCAAACGTCAATTGTTTTACGATGTTTCGATCCGTAAAAATACGGGTCGTTACACATTGTGTGGAAAGTTTGGGTAAAAATTCATCTTCTTCTTACTTGTTTTTCTAGTTTTCTATTGAATTTTGTATATTGTTCTCAACTTCATAGCTTGGTTCCTCCTCCTCCAGGCCTAGGCCGACCACCACCACCCCCTTCCTCTGACCATCACCCACCCTAGTCCACCTCCTCTCCAGGCCAAGCAATCCCAATGCATAGATCAACACAAAAACCTACCAAATCCACCACTACTTATTCAAACCAAGCCAATAATTGCAACATCAACTTCTACCACCATTAGCCGCCACTACCACCACCACCACCACCTCTGACCTATCCTCCACCCTCTGCCACATCACCCACCACCACCTGGACCCACTGGCCGTGCCCCATAGCGTTTGGCCGAACCAAGTTGTGACAAATATGTGATGATATTTTGCCTTGTTTTAGCCTTGTACACCTAGATCCATGAACCCACCTTCAAGCACATGTAGGCCGACCCATATGGACCCAAACCAGACCCAATCCCCTGTGTTAGCTGAGCTTAATCATTGACTAACTGAAGTACGTACATGAGGTTAAGAACAAGTGCAATTCAAATAGATATGGTTTTGGGTGTTGTTTCTAATGTTATTTGATGTTAAAGTGTGTTGTAACTTATGTATTGTTTTGTTTCATATGCACAAGACAACTACTTTGGCTCTCCCACACTTGATTCAGAGTCGTGCCTTCGTGCTTTCCGGGTATTTGTTTGTGTGTCTGAATCGGTTATCTCCAGCTTGTAGAAGTGAGTATTTCTCACCAAACATTCCGTACTTATATAAGTAGTAAATTGACATCTTGTGAATCTATAGTTCATATTATCATATTATACTTGACTGTGATATTATTTATATGATGATCACCCTATTTATTCACCTATCATATCATCTGTTACTGTTATATAAGGCTATTCTGTTTATTTATATCAGTTTATCACACTGCAAGTTCCCTGTAGATTAGAATCACTATGGGTTGAAATGATACATACCCGAACGGACTTTAGAATAGGGAAAAAATCGTTATAGGCTGAAATGATAGGCCTGAATGATTTTTATTTAGTTCATTTAACTTGGGATTGCGGGTTTGAAATGATAAAACTTGGATTTTTCCTTTGAAAATTACGGATTGAAATGATATATTATCTGTATCATTTTATTTAAGTTAGAAATTTTTATACAGACCGTGGTTAAAACATTTTTCTAAATTTTAAAGTACATAACAAAAAAAAAGTAAATATTATGATATTTTGATTTAAATTTAATTAAAAATTATTTTTATAAAATATTAGTGATTTTCTATAAATTAAATAAGTGAATTAAGTAAATGGTGGAGTGGAATTTGAAATATAAGTTAATTTTGGAATTTATGATTTTGTTCATAAATAGAATTTATGAAAAGTAAGAAAATATGACAATTTTGATTTAAAATGGAATTAAATGATATTTATAAAGTGTTAATGATTTTGGTATAAATAAATATGAAATAAATGGATATTTAAGTTGAACTTTGAAATATAACTTAAATTGGAAATTTGTGAATTTTTAATTAAGTAAATAAAAATGAAAATAGGTTATATTTTGAAATATAAACTTAAATGTTAAGTTAAAATATTTAATTATAAAGAAAAGAAATTAATGCTGGAATTTAATAAGTAAAAAAATTATTAAATTTGATTTTGAATGCAAATTTAACTTCATAAAATCACAAATATAACGGTATTTCAATGATTGTTTTAAAGTGTGAAATTATATGTTTTTATAAGTTAAAATGATTTAAATTAAAATTTAATTGGTTATTAAATTGTATTTAAATTTTTGAATTTTAATTGGCAGCCTTTTTGAAATGCTATCATTTCTAAAATAAAGGATATTACAACATTTTGTAAATGTTGTAATGGATATAAATGAACTAAATGGCTAAATGAACTTAGGGCTGTTACTGCATTTTGTAAGTGCTGTAGTTGTTGAATTTAACTAAAGTTTTATTTGAAATCTAAACCTATTACAGCATGTTAAATGTTGTCTAGTGCTAACTGAATTGTTTTTAAACATAACTTTCCGTAGCATTTTCTAAGTGCTGCGAAAGTTGAAATTTCACTGTTCTAATAAATTGAAGTGAATAAATGAATTATGAAAAGTCTAAAATTTTGAGAATTGAATATTTGAATATTAAATATAATAATTTCATTTTTGAAATGGTTTAATTGGAATATTTTGATTTGAAAATATTTGGATATTTTGAAATGGATTTGAAATGATATTGAATTTTGAAATGATATTTGATTTTTAAGTATAAAATACCAATTTTGAAATTTTAACCACGGGATGTATATAATTTATGGTTTAACTGATCCTTAGAGGATGGGCAATCCCAAGCATCCTTTTAAGTTATTGTGCATTACTGCTACAATTCACTTGAGTTGGTTTACATTATATAAATATATATTGTCCTGACTCGAGTGTTTTGTATTTTGCTTTACGCTCGGGTCAGCCTGAGTATTTACAGCTTAGCTTTGGATCTCTTTCTAGAGCTAGGAAACGTTGGAGATTCTACTTATCTAGTTATCTATCCATTTCAGTTTCAGTTGTTCTATTTCAGCTCTGGTATTATAAACTTCTATGTATTTGAGATTTCTATTGTATATGTTTTCAGACTGATATTATGTATTTTGTTTTGAGAGTTTGTTATAGTAGCTTCATGAACTACTATGGTATTTTAATTTCCACTGTGAGTTATTCTGATATTCCGTGTCTGTGATTCTGTATTTGATTTTATTTTCTCCAAATTTTATTACAATCTGTTATTTTGAATTATTCAAGTCAGACATGTGTGGATTATTGTCGATTTGAATGGTCCAAAATATCGGGTTGTTACATTTTGTATCAGAGCTTTGGTTTTAGGAAAACCTTAGCCTGCAGAGCAAAAAAAAACTCATTAGAGATAGGGTAGAAATACCCTAGAATGAGTAAAATCAATCTCAGAATCATTCCTTTGTGAGAGAATGTATTTTCAAAGTATAAAATGATTTTCAAATGATTTTTAAAGGATTTTTAAAGATTATTTTGATATAAAATTTTCTTGTTTCGAAAGAAAATTTTATGGTCTTTATCCCTTTCGTATCCACCTTGTTAGTAATTTCTTTGATTAGGATTTCCTTAAAATTCTGAACTTCTATCTTGATTGGGATTTCTTCGCTTAGGATTCCTTTGAATTTTGGAACGCTCCCACTTGTTCTGAAATCCATTCCTGTCTCCCCTAATTGTATTCTTTTGATTTTTGGAGCATTCCATAACTCCACTTTGAATTACCTCTATAAAGGTGGTGATTCCGCCAATCTTTGAATGATTTGTAAAAGGGTGAAACTCCCTTATAATTGGCATTGATTCACCGGAGATTTTTGTATCCTCGATTTACGATGTTTTCTATCTTCTGCTATATTTAGGTTCTATCTCTGGCGATCGAAGGTCGATTTGCCTTAGATTTTCGCATCAATTATATTCCTGAAGTCTCGGTTGACCCTATTAAGGTCGCCCGCGATTTATATGAGCTTATCCATCTTCTATTTGGTAATTTAATATTCTCATCTTCGTTCGAGCTTATCTTCGAATCAGAATTCTATTTAATTGGAGTTCCTCTAAATTTGAATCTCTGTTTTGTTTTGAAATCCATCCTTGAATCATCCCTTGGAAAAATTTGTGGTTGATTGTCTTTTGAAAATTGTGTATTCATCGTAGTTTTTATTTTGATAAGGATGACCATATTTTTATGTAAAGGTGAAATGTTTTCGATAAGGATTATATACCTTTTAAAAAAAATGAGAATTTGAAGTTTCGAAAGGATTTCAAATTTTGAAAGTTATATAAGAAATGGTTTCATATAAAATAATTTATAACTGAAGGTTTTGAATTTGAATTTGAGTGATTGAACTCCGGCATTTTGGAACTGGTTTAAATTTTGAAATAAAATAATATGATTTGAAAGTATTTTCCCGAATATGAAATGTTTCAAATGATTTTAATGAGTTTCAAATGATTTCGAAGAAATTTCAAAAGAAGTTTGATAAAATAGAAGTCCAGAACCCCCTTATGTCGCTGGAAAATAATTTCGATGATGAATGCATGCATCATCGACATTGACTTTCGAGTTTTAGAGTGGGGGAGAGGCCTCTTCGGTAGCTTTGCTATGCGATTGATTTGTGAAACTAATTTTTGATTTCAAATTCCGAAGTGTGATGTGATATTCAAAAGATATATGTATATATATTTGAACAATTTGAAATGAGCCGGTGTTCAGTTCTTGAGTTTTGGATTTGATTTGATATAACCCTATTTTTGGAATTGATTTACTGATTTAAATTGTGATTCCCAACTCTTGGATTGAAATATGATTTCTTCGACTATTTTGAAGGTTCGAGCACTTCCAAATCAAGGTTAACTTTTCAAAGCTAAGTAATTTTGAAAAGTATAAAGTATATAAGTTTGGTATGTATGTTTAAAGTATGTAGTAAAATGATTTAAATAAGTTGAAATTGTTTTGTTAAGTAAATGAATAAGGCTATTTTGAATTTTTTTAATATGAAGTTTAGATTTGAAATGTTTTGAGAAGAATTTGGTCTTCAAAATATTTTGAATAAAATTTAGTTTAAATGTTTAACTTAGTAACATCTTTATGAAACTATATATTTAAAAAGTTGGAATAGATACATAAGTTGTATGTATGTTGTTTTATTCGCATAATTAGATTGATCCAAGTTTGAGTACACAAGTTCGAGGTGAATTACACCATTTCGTGTTAGGATTTTTCATTTGATTCTTGATGGCGAATATTTGATATGGATTTTGGGCTTGATTCTAGAATTCTCGATCATAGTATATGGCTATGCAAGGAGACTGATGGTTTCTAGTCGAGAAACCATATCGAAATCCGCATTAGGGAAGTTGAATGGACAATACTAGTTCGAAAGCGAACTTGTGTGATCGAGTGAGCGATCGAATGTGATTTTGCGAAATGATGACATATGTACATCTTATATTCTAATATCATTGATACACTTGACGCTGAAATTGGAAGTTGTTGGGTTGGATATCTTTGTAATTTAATTGGAATTTTTTTTTGAAAAACTACTATCAATTTAAAACCATTTTTCGAAACTATTTTTCTTTTGTTCTTCTTAAACAAACTATTTTATTCTACTTTACATACAAACTATTTTATATACAAAACTATTCTAAATAAAAAAAACTTTTATAAAGCAAAGATGTTCAATCCCATATGGCTCTTCATGCAGCGAAATTTATTATTTTTGAAATTTTTTAATCCTTATATAAGATGAACTTTATGTAAGTATAAGATGATTTTGAAAACCATTGATTTTGGAAATGAATTGTTTGACTTAAATTATATTGATTTAGAAACTTGGATTATTCTCCAAACCTATACTTTGGAAACTTTGAAACTGAAGATATTTAAATTGAGAAGAAATAATTTGGTGGAATTGTATATGATTTTGAAACTGAACTGATATTGAAAAAAATTGAAATTTGAGAACCTTGTGTTACTAAATACTTGATTTGGGAGTTATCGAACCTATATAAAATTTGGTTTGTATAAGTATGATGTTGATTCGAAAACTATAGATTTGAAAAGGTACTCTATTTGAAAAATGAAATCTTATATAATTGAAGTCTATATAAGTGTGATTTGATATACTTTTGATTTTGGAAAGGTATTTGATTTGAAAATAAAATCTTATATATAATGGACTTTATATAAGTATGATATTTGAAAGTGATTTGAAAAGGTACTATATGATACATATTTTCGAAGTAAAGATATGGAAAGTGCTTTCTGCTTGATATCCGCTTTGTAGCCACATTGTGGATTCATTCTATCGATATTTCTCTGATTTTTGGTTTTTCGGATATGATACTCGAGTTTCCATCGAATTCCATGGCAATCTCCATGGTCTTACGAGCGCGACTTCGTAGTGTAATCGCAAGGTTGGGGGCGGCCTACGGGTACAGATGTTTCCTGGGAGATCCAGGCGTAACCATTGTGTATCTGCGATCTATTGGGTTGCTTGGTAGCGTAATCAGCAGGGGCTGCGAGAGCCTAGGGTACGGATGTTTCCTGGGAGATCCAGGCGTAACCATTGTGTATCTGCAGTACTACCAGTCTTCATGGCGTAATCGCAAGGTTGGGGGGCGGCCTAAGGGTACGGATGTTTCCTAGGGGATCCAGGCGTAACCATTGTGTATCCGCGATCCATGATCGACATGTTTTGTTTTTTTTGGATTGTACTTTCCATATCTGTTTTTAAAAGTTTTCCAGTTTTTTCACTGGGTGTTGAAACAGGTCTACTAAGTACCTGGAGAATTCTAGCTTTGTGCCTGATCAACGCACTGCCAGAGTCTGCAGGAACGAGGATAAACTTGTTAAGACATCGAGTTATAAAAGTATTTTGATAAAATATTATATAAAGGATACTTTGATCAGTTATTTCCTTTCTAAAGGATTTTAAAGTGTTTTAAATATTTTTACCTCTTTAACCAACAATTTTAATTAATGGCTCATCCTTGTCTTTCGTCCTATTTTCCCTTCTAGCTATTCCTATTCTCCACCTTGTTAAACTTACCTATAACAACAGTTATCAGGTATAATTTTAATCTTCTTGTCATCTTGTCTTAATCCTATTCCATTCTATCTTTTCTGTGTTTTCCGTACCTCATTCCTTTTCGAGGACGAAAAGATTTGAGTGGGGGAGAGTGTAACAACCCAAGATTTTTACATATATTTTAAATTTGACTTTATTTTATTTTGAATTTATTTTTAACTTGTTTTATTCAAACATTTCATTTTTAAATATAAATGTTGATTATTATGTGATTATAAGTTCAAACTGGTATAAATTGTATATTTTCCTAAAAAGTGAATTTGTGGTCAAACTTTGACTTTTGAACTTTAAATTTAAATATTTAAATTCTTAAATTTTATCTTTTATTATGAAAATAGATTTAATTTCATGAATACTGCTTTTTGTTTCGTTGAAAACGGACTTATATTGTGGAAGTTATGTAATTTTCAATTTTGTGTATAAACTGTTTATTTAGCAATATTATTTATTTTAAATCATATAAATTTTATTTTATTGTCATGTTTTTTTTAATATGTGTTAATATATTATTTTAGGCCTTTTTATATTTTTAAAATGATAATATAATTTTTCTAAAGTATACTTGAATTTATTTCAAATTTTAAAGCCTGGTTATGTATATATTGCCATTTTTCCTTATTTAATTGATATTATTTAAATTTTATTTATTTATTTTCTTATTTATTTTATTTTCTGAGACTATTTATCTTTGTTTCCTGTCATTTTCATATATATACAAATTAAAAAGAAAATAGAAGAAATTTGTAAAGTTTTAAACTCTTGAAATTCCAAAGTCTTTTCATCTCCCAACTTTTCATTTTCCCAACTCCTTTCTTTATTGTTTTTGGCCGTGCATACCTCTATTCTTTCTAGCCGACTTCTTCATTCTTTTTCTTGCAAAATATTTTTCATTCCTCAAGGAAAAACTCACGGCCATTGTGTGGAAAGTTTGGGTAAAAATTCATCTTCTTCTTACTTGTTTTTCTAGTTTTCTATTGAATTTTGTATATTGTTCTCAACTTCATAGCTTGGTTCCTCCTCCTCCAGGCCTAGGCCGACCACCACCACCCCCTTCCTCTGACCATCACCCACCCTATTCCACCTCCTCTCCACGCCAAGCAACCCCAATGCATAGATCAACACAAAAACCTACCAAATCCACCACTACTTATTCAAACCAAGCCAATAATTGCAACATCAACTTCTACCACCATTAGCCACCACTACCACCACCCACACAACCTCTGAACTGACCTCCACCCTCTGCCACATCACCCACCACCACCTGGACCCACTGGTCGTGCCTCATAGCCTCTGGCCGAGCCAAGTTGTGACAAATATGTGATGATATTTTGCCTTGTTTTAGCCTTGTACACCTAGATCCATGAACCCACCTTCAAGCACATGTAGGTCGACCTATATGGACCCAAACCAGACCCAATCCCCTGTGTTAGCTGAGCTTAATCACTGACTAACTGAAGTACATGAGGTTGAGAACAAGTGCAATTCAAATAGATATGGTTTTGGGTGTTGTTTCTAATGTTATTTGATGTTAAAGTGTGCTGCAACTTATGTATTGTTTTGTTTCATATGCACAAGACAACTACTTTGGCTCTCCCACACTTGATTCATAGCCGTGCCTTCGTGCTTTCCGGGTATTTGTTTGTGTGTCTGAATTGGTTATCTCCAGCTTGTTGAAGTGAGTATTTCTCACCAGACATTCCGTACTTTTATAAGTAGTAAATTGACATCTTGTGAATCTATAGTTCATATTATCATATTATACTTGACTGTGATATTATTTATATGATGATCACCCTGTTTATTCACCTATCATATCATCTGTTACTGTTATATAAGGCTATTCTGTTTATTTATATCAGTTTATCACACTGCAAGTTCCCTGTAGATTAGAATCACTATGGGTTGAAATGATACATACCCGAACGGACTTTAGAATAGGGAAAAAATCGTTATGGGCTGAAATGATAGGCCTGAATGATTTTTATTTAGTTCATTTAACTTGGGATTGCGGGTTTGAAATGATAAAACTCGGATTTTTCCTTTGAAAATTACGGATTGAAATGATATATTATCCGTATCATTTTATTTAAGTTAGAAATTTTTATACAGACCGTGGTTAAAACATTTTTCTAAATTTTAAAGTACATAACAAAAAAAAAGTAAATATTATGATATTTTGATTTAAATTTAATTAAAAATTATTTTTATAAAATATTAGTGATTTTCTATAAATTAAATAAGTGAATTAAGTAAATGGTGGAGTGGAATTTGAAATATAAGTTAATTTTGGAATTTATGATTTTGTTTATAAATAGAATTTATGAAAAGTAAGAAAATATGACAATTTTGATTTAAAATGGAATTAAATGATTTTTATAAAGAGTTAATGATTTTGGTATAAATAAATATGAAATAAATGGATATTTAAGTTGAACTTTGAAATATAACTTAAATTGGAAATTTGTGAATTTTGTAAGAATGTGAATTATTAATTAAGTAAATAAAAATGAAAATAGGTTATATTTTGAAATATAAACTTAAATGTTAAGTTAAAATATTTAATTAGAAAGAAAAGAAATTAATGCTGGAATTTAATAAATAAAAAAATTATTAAATTTGATTTTGAATGCAAATTTAACTTTATAAAATCACAAATATAACGGTATTTCAATGATTGTTTTAAAGTGTGAAATTATATGTTTTTATAAGTTAAAATGATTTAAATTAAAATTTAATTGGTTATTAAATTGTATTTAAATTCTTGAATTTTAATTGGTAGCCATTTTGAAATGCTATCATTTCTAAAATAAAGGATATTACAGCATTTTGTAAATGCTGTAATGGATATTAATGAACTAAATGGCTAAAATGAACTTAGGGCTGTTACTGCACTTTGTAAGTGTTGTAGTTGTTGAATTTAACTAAAGTTTTATTTGAAATCTAAACCTATTACAGCATGTTAAATGCTGTCTTGTGCTAACTGAATTGTTTTTAAACATAACTTTCCGTAGCATTTTCTAAGTGCGGCGAAAGTTGAAATTTCACTGTTCTAATAAATTGAAGTGAATAAATGAATTGTGAAAAGACTAAAATTTTGAGAATTGAATATTTGAATATTTAATATAATAATTTCATTTTTGAAATGGTTTAATTGGAATATTTTGATTTGAAAATATTTGGATATTTTGAAATGGATTTGAAATGATATTGAATTTTGAAATGATATTTGATTTTTAAGTATAAAATACCAATTTTGAAATTTTAACCACGGGATGTATATAATTTATGGTTTAACTGATCCTTAGAGGATGGGCGATCCCAAGCATCCTTTTAAGTTATTATGCATTACTGCTATAGTTCACTTGAGTTGGTTTACATTATATAAGTATATATTGTCCTGACTCGAGTGTTTTGTATTTTGCTTTACGCTCGGGTCAGCCTGAGTATTTACAGCTTAGCTTTGGATCTCTTTCTGGAGCTAGGAATCGTTGGAGATTCTGCTTATCTAGTTATCTATCCATTTCAGTTTTAGTTGTTCTATTTCAGCTCTGGTATTATAAACTTCTATGTATTTGAGATTTCTATTGTATATGTTTTCAGACTGATATTATGTATTTTGTTTTGAGAGTTTGTTATAGTGGCTTCATGAACTACTATGGTATTTTAATTTTCGCTGCGAGTTATTCTGATATTCTGTGTCTGTGATTCAGTATTTGATTTTATTTGCTGCAAATTTTATTACAATCTGTTATTTTGAATTATTCAAGTCAGACATGTGTGGATTATTGTCGATTTGAATGTTCCAAAATATCGAGTTGTTACAGTCTACTAAGTACTTAGAGATTTCTAGTCTTACGTCTGATCAACATATTACTAGATTCTATAAGAATGAGGATAAACTTGTTGAAACATCGAGTTGCCAAAAGTATTTTCAATATAAAATTATTTTGATATAGAAGTATTCTGTTATAAAAGAATTTTTAACAAGGAAAATTTTCAAACATTTAAGAATTGAATATAAAAACCACTTGAATTATTTATTGGTGTAATTAAGAAACCAATGCAATAAATACGTAAGTTATATATAGACCATTTTATTTGCATTTACAGTTTTGATTCAGATTTGAATACATGATTTTAAGGTAATTCACACTTGTCCGATTTAGGATTGTTCGCTCAATTCTCGACGACAAACACTGATACGAATCTGAAGTTCTCTATCATAGTTTATTACTATGTAAGGAGGATGGAAGTTTCTAATCAAGAAGTCAGATTAGAGTCCGCACCAGAGTAGTCGGTGTTAACGCTGAAATAGGAACGCTAACACCCGGTGTGTGTAATGGAATTGTGAAAGCACCACCCGTGTGACGGGAACAGAAATTAAGCAGTAAAATAGCAGTAAAGCAGTATAGGACAACAGTTTATAGTGGTTCGGCTTGAGATCGAGCCTACGTCCACTTTGAATCTCTTTATTACTGAATCCGATTACAAATCAATACAATTCACTTATGAAATCAATACAATTTGATCACAAAGACAATCTCGACTGCTAGCTCAAACTTCGATGATAAAACTCGATGAATCCGTGTTGGATGTAAGAGGTTTCTCTCGAAGCTCGTTGTAGTGTCTCGATTGTTTGGAGATCTTCGATTGTTGAATGAGTTGAGAGTTCGGCAAAGTAACGACGTCTCTGAAATGATTTGCCAAAAGTCCCTTTCATGTTGGAAGTGGTGGTCTATTTATAGGGAAAAATCTGGGTGAGATTCTGTTCCTCAAGTCCTAGGTCGGAGCCGACTTATAGCAAGTCGTAGGTCTTAGGTCGACGACGAGATAGGAGCTCTTGTCTTTTAGTTACTCCTGAATATGAGCTATTCAACTGCAAGTCATAGGTCGGCAGCGACTTACCATAAGTTGTAGGTCGGAGATCCTTAAGTCATCAAGTTGGCAACAGCCTTAAGTCGTAGACTTTTTGAGTCGGAACACTTTAACTCGTACACTGTTAGGTCGGTAGCCCTCCTTAACTCGGAGCATTCCATAACCCGGAGCATTTCTTAGGTCGGTAACCTACTTAAGTCGGTTTTAGCTCTTAAGTGGTAGATTATCTTAAGTCGTACGCTGTTAGGTCGGACCTGTAGCTTAGGTCGTATGCTGCTTTAAGTCGTACGCTGTTAGGTCGGACTCTTCCTTAACTCGTCTCCTGTTAAGTCGCGAATAAGAGGATTAACATTTGCCCCTCGAAGTGTGTGCCTAGGTCGTAGGTCATATACTTCGATTTTCTTAACTTGCTTTTTGGTTAGGTCGGCAGCGACTTAACATAAGTCTTAGGTCGTACACCGTGTAAGTCGACTCACCTTCCAGCGTATAAATAGTTGAATCCTTCTTCCTCCTCCTCATCTGTTCTTCTTCTCGAATCAGCCATTGACGCAATTTAGAGCTTTCAGAGATAAACTCCAACCATCCAATCGTCGATCATCTTCCTGTTATACTTCGTAAGTCAATCCGATCTTCGTTCACCCATGTCCATTGTCGAATTGATAACCTCCCAATTTTTGACTTCCATTTGTTTTAGGCGCCGCGATTCATCATGAATAACCCTTCGATTGTCCTGCAATTTCCATCGACCATGTTGTAGTTGTGATAGGGCAGTAATACATCGGATTCGCAGCAAATCTGATTCGATTCGAATTGGTTCCTTGGGTGATCCAATGGTGTGGTGGAATGAGGATCGTCATTGACTGTGAGGTTATTGGGCTAACGGGTTAAGAGTTAGGGAAGAAAGTTGGTTGAGGTACTGACTCGGTCACGACTTAGTGATTTCACGCGATCCAGTGATTTCCATGATTTAATTCGGAACCGACTTAGCAATTTCATGTGACCTAGGTTTTGAGTCGCTTCCGAGTTAGGACTTGGAGGATTTCTTGTTGCCTCGAACTAGAGTTTTTGCTTCTTTATCCGACCTAAGACTCGGGGACTGCTGACCTTGACCCATAGGGAATCTTTCTTAAGTCGTCACCGAGTTAGTACTTGAGTCTTCGGCGACTTAACAGATGACTTTAAAACTTTGCCTGGACTTCGAACTGTTGAACTATGAACTGTGTTGCATGTATTTCCTTTTACAGATTGCTCCAATTTGCAAGTTAACAATCCTGCTTAATACAACATTCACAGAATACTGGGACGAATATACTGTCACTGACTGCCCACATCGAATGACAGATTAGTTGATAAAGAAAAAGTTAAATTGAATGAATATGAATGAAATGCTGTACAATAACCAATTCAAGTGAAGTATTAAAACAAAATCATAATAGTCAACTGAAACTGATTTGTCTGCATTAACACTACACTTGAACATTAACAAGTTCTGAAATTTTGTAATCGATTGATTGTCAACTAGTTTAATTCCAGTTATGCTTGCCTTTTACTTTCATTAGTTTTGCACAACACTTCACACTTTTTAAGAAACGTGCACCTTCACATTTGAACATCCAGTTGATTGTGTATAATTTCTTCTCCATAAGAAGAAATAGAGCAAGTTGAAGAGACTTTTCCAGTTGCTGTTCCATTGAATGATCCTCCAGAAAGGGTCTCGACCACTCTGAACTACAGAACCTTTAACCAGTTGTGTATTCAATTCGGAATTGCCGAAGCAGACGCACAACTACCCGGGAAGCCTGATAATGCTGATAGACCTCCTCGTGGTTTTGTTGCGGTAAATCGACAAATGTGTCAGAATGGAACTATTCCTCCTTTTAATGACTTCCTGCGAACACTTCTTCTACGATTAACTATCTCCCCTTTCCAGCTGCATCCCAACGGATACGCCATCCTGATGGGACTTTGTGTGTTATTCAGGAGAACGCTGGATCGTCTCCCAAGTTTTGATGAAATTTGTTATCTGTGCACTTTCGCTAAAAACAAATATCATCCTTCTATCACAGTCGTGAGGAGTGCTAGAAACCGTAAGTTGATCATCGGTCTCCCTGACAGTGTTCACAGTTTTCTAAGCCAGTTTTTCTATGTTCACTGTCCCCCGGGGTTTTACGCTATCTGGAGAGTAGGAAGTAAGATCACTTGTCTCTGTTCCTTCTGTTCTTTCGAACTTGCCAAAGTCCGAGTTGTCAAGTGTTAACTTTGCCTTTTTTCTTTTCAGCACTTCCTCCTCCTTCTAGAGATCCCGGTCACAAGGTGACTTTTGAGAGGCTTATGGCGGTGCCGGTTGAGGAAAGGAGTATCCAGTTTCTATTAACAGACGATTTTTTACATCAATTCGGTCTTTTACACTCTTCTCACTTTACCCAGCCTCGTGAAGTTTCTAATCTTCCAGCACAGACATCAGATGCCCCAGCTTCAACGGAAGAGATGGCTTCAAAGGAGCCAACTGTAGACACTGCATTAGTAAAGTGTTCTACTTCTATTGGTGTTGCGGGAACGTCCAGCAAACCGGCACTTGCTCCAATTATTGAAGAGGAAGAAAATCCTCGAATTTCTGAAAAATCAGCCGATGTGGAAGTTGAAAAGGAGAATTCTACTGAGTATCATAATGATGACACCTTTGATGACTTGAGTGACATAATGATAACTTCTCAAGAGCTTTTCAAGGATAATATTCCAAAAGCGAACTCTCCTGTCGTTGAAGCGACTTCCTCTTTGAAACAAACTTCGACGCCTTCTACACCTGTCGTCTCCATTCTCGCACTAAAGCGTGGTTTGTAGTTTGACGCACGTAGTTCGCACGCCGCACACACTTAGGATTTTTCAGCACTTATAAGCATTTATCCTCTTTTTCTGGAAATTTCTAAACTTTACTTCTTTTTCGGTTTTCAGATTCTCCGATGGGGCGTACCGGCTCATACTATGACTCATTTCAGCGCCATGGAGGTCGTGGATCTTATGACTTTAGGAAATATCTTGGTGACCAGAGAGAGACAGATGAGGAAAGGGCTCAAAGGAAGGCTCAAGAAAAATGGGATTATGAGCAGCGGCAGAGAAGAAGAGACGCTGATCGATATGATTCTTCTCACAGAAGTTACGATTCCCATAAGCGAAAGTCTTATGATGACAAGGGGAAGACTCAAATTACTGACGAATCGAGCAAACGGTCCAAGCCAAGTGACGCGTCTGTAATTTCTGAGAAGACTGATGCTCCTAGCCCTTCTGATATTCCGGCCGGCTCTCCTCCTTTAAAGAAAACCGATATCCAAACGATCATCAACAGGCCCCAATATCAGGTTAAAGACGGCCCTCCAACACTTCAAAGCCAGTTTCCGAACTGGTGCTTAAAAGGAGTGCGTTTTGACCTGGATTTGGTCCCAATCGATAAGCAAGACATGCTTAAAAGTCTTGATGCAGTTAGGCTTAACATTGAGAGGATGTCGCAATGGCAGAAACTTGTTGATGAACTCCAAAGAGTCAACCATATGAATCTTGAAAACATGCTGACTCTGGAGAATGATAAAGCTGAATGGGATAAATGGTGCAAGCTGCATGACGCGGAGATGACGAACATCGCGGATGACAATGCAAGGCTTGAATCTGAAGTCAAGCAGCTTAAGAAAAATCTTGCCTCTTCTTCTGCATCACATACTCAAAAAGAAGAAGTCTTTCAGAAGCAAGTGCGGGATGCACATGCTGCACAAAGAGATGTCAAAATGAAGCTTGCCGTCGAACAGCACATTGCTGAGAAATATCGCACAGAAAATGCTGAACTACGGGAAAAAGTTAACTCCCAGAACGCGGAGATTGAATTACTGAAGTCTCAACTTGCTAACGCTGAGAAAGAGCATGATGAGGCCGTTGCTGGTCGAGCTGCAGCTGTCGCCGAAAAAGAGGCGGCCGAGCAATCACATGAGACAACAAAAGCTAACATTAGCTCCACCTTATTTGACTTTTATCTTCACAGTGTTCTGGGTCGTGGGAGCATCGCTTTTCTGGGTCCTGATTATGAAATTACTCTGGCTGAAGTGTGGGAAGCTGCAGCTGATATGTTTAAAGGTGCCGGCTACAATGAAGTAGAACTTGAGGCATGCTATCTTGATGATGAGGCTCGTGCCGCTCTTGTTAAAGGGAAGGAGCAGCTTGCTAAAGCACGAGCTGAATCAGCGGGAAAAGAGCTTCCAAAAGAGGAAGCTCCTTTAACTGCCCCTGTTCATACTTCAACTTCGGCCGATGTTAACATTATGGATTCCAGCTCCCATTCTTCACTCCCAGCTAAAATTGCCCAAGAAACTGCGACCACTCCCACTGAGGATGAGGCACCGGACGATATTGAAGCTGAGAAATTTGAGATTGAGCTTGCAAAGCCAACTTCTCCAGGTAATTTTGGCGTCGTCCCAGGCCCAATGAACCAGTTATTTGATTTAACCGAGTTTGATGACCTTCTTACTTGTTACTTAAACTTTGGTGAACTGATACCTTCTCTATTTCCGGAGAATGTCGATTTTAACTTCTTTTCTTCTACAGCGGAGGTACCGAATACTGCACATACTTCCACTCCTTCAGTTGCCGTTCCTCCATCTTTACAGATTACTCCTCCCTCTGCTTCCCAACCGGGATCACATGCAGAGAAGATTGAAGCTCTTCAAGGCCTGGATGATCCGGCCGCTTCGCATGAGCAGAAGGCGGAGGATCTTGATGACACCGAGAAGACCCCGGAGCAGTCTCTTGACGATGACACGAAGCTTTCTACAATGCTGGCTACTCCGGGGAGCGAATCTTCTTCAAAGAGGAAGGGGAAGCGTGCCATAAGGAAGAAGAAGAAGAATATTTCCGCTGGAGAGGAAGCAGAAGTTGGTCCAGCCATGCCCCTTTCTCCTTCTGCCCCGACCCGTTCGCAACGGCTTCAAAAACTAATCATTAGACCGGGGAAAGGCTCCAAAGGTGGCGAGAAGAAGGAATAACAAGCTGGATTTTCTACTTCTTATTTTTGCTTTTTGCATGTATCGACCGGAGATTGTGCGGGTACCGGTCCCCGCTTCTTTTTGTGATATCTGCACATGTAAAGAATTTTTATAGTACTAAATAAAACAGTTATTTTACTTGTACAAATTCTTGTGTATGTGAGAACGCATCTGTTTCTCATTTTTAGTGTAGAATAAACGACTCTTTTTACTTATACAAACTTTCTGGTCTGTGTTTGAGAATGCATTTATTCCACATCTATTTTTCATGATATTGCAATGAACTTGCGGTGTGTTGCTTGCATATTCCTTTTATTAATGTAGTTGAATTGTATAGTGTTGCCCCATACCACAAGTGCATTGCAATATTTCTAGCTTTTACAAGACTGATATTCTTATTTTAGAGGATAACTATTCCACTTTTAAGGGAAGAATTATTCTGCTCTTAATAGATCATATCTCGTTTTTGGAGAAATTTTTACTTTCTCTTTCTTTCTGAAGAACACTTCAACTATCGGGGACGATCACTTTCATTTGTCAAAAAAAAAGTAGATTTCCCTATGTAGTGAAATGAACTTTTCTGAAAAAAAATTGTAGCATTTCAACTTTTTTAGGAGGAACTTTTTGAGATGAACAAGTTAACCTTCCTTTGAGAGTTGAACTGTGCTTTCGGAGAAGGCTTATTGTTCGAGTATTCTATTTTGGGACATGCCTCCAGAGAGGGCTCCTCTTAAAGAGTTGTGCCTCCGAAGAGGTCTTGTGCCTCCGAAAAGGGCTTGTGCCTCCGAAGAGGGCTTGTGCCTCCGAAGAGGGCTTGTGGTGCCTTGGGAAAGGGCTTTTGCCTCCGAAGAGGTCATGTGCCTCCGAAGAGGGCTTGTGGTGCCTTGGGAAAGGGCTTTTGCCTCCGAAGAGGTCACGTGCCTCCGAAGAGGGCTTGTGGTGCCTTGGGAAAGGGCTTTTGCCTCCGAAGAGGTCATGTGCCTACGAAGAGGGCTTGTGCCTCCGAAAAGGGCTTTTTGATTGCCTGGAAGTTACTTTCTCATGGTTGGATGGATCCACGGGGCGGACGCAAGTTGTTTGATTGGATGCTCGTTTGCACAAACGATCGCAATCAATTAACAAGGGCCCTGTTCCTTCAGCTTGGGAAGGTGCCCCTCCGGTGGTTCCACCATTTTTTTTTTGATTGAGAGAAGTACTTTCATTTTTTGGCGTGCCTTGTTAGAGGGCTTTGTTGACCTTTGAGAAGGAGCATTGGTTGGTTGGTGTGGCAGGAAGGTTGCATCTCAGGGGCGAGTAGATCCACGGGACGGACGCAAGCTGCCTGATCGGATGCATCACGATCAGTTAGCAAGGGCCCTGTTCCTTCTGCTTTGGAAGGTGTCCCTTCAGTGGTTCTACCGGCCCTTTTATTGAGAGGCATAACTCCTTTTGGCTGCTTCTTTGTTTGTTTGGCCATATTCTCTCATCATCTGCTCATGAGCGACTTTTTATTATCGTCTCCAAGTGCATCTTCTTTCCTTTTGCAAGTAAGTTGCTTTATCCGAAGAAGTGGACTTCACTGTTGAACGACTTCACGGGACAAACGTGAGTTATCTAGTCGGGTGTTTTTTCATATCGACAATCACAACTAGTTAACGAAGGTTTGCCACAGTGGAGTCGCCAACTTTTTATGTGAAGTTCTTCTTGTATAGGATTTGAATTTGGAATTTTTTTGTCGCTTGGTATTTGCGTAATAGTTGATTTATAGAGGTCGCTTGGCTTTGTGACGAGCAAGCCTTGTTTTAATGTCCTGCAATTTTGAATCGACATTTTAGCAATACATTTAAAGTATGTACATATCGAAATGAAACAGGCATTATGAAATAGTAAAGAACACAAGATTTATAGTGGTTCGGCCAAGAATCGGGCCTACGTCCACTTTATAGCTTTCATTCATTTACACTGGTTTACAATGTTTTACAATACAACTGATACATTCATCAATATTTTACAATTTTGAGCAAAGCTTTTTTTTTAAGTAAAATAAGGACGTAAGTGGTTGCTGTTCCAGGCTCTTGGAATTGGATCTCCTTCAACAGTTATGAGTTTGAAAGTGCCATCAAGAAGTTTACTGCCTATGACATATGGCCCTTCCCAGTTTGGCCCTAACACCCCAGTTGCTATCATGATCCTTTTCAAGACTAAATCTCCGATCTCAAAGCTGCGTTGGCGAACTTTAGAGTTGAAATGCCTGGCGATCCTTTGTTGATAAGCTGAAACTCTGAGCCTAGCTTCTTCTCTTTTTTCATCAAGAAAATCGAGTGCTTCAAGTTGCAGCTTTTCATTTTCAGCTTCATTGAAGTGAATTCTTCTGTGTGAAGGAACTTCTACTTCCACTGGATTCATTGCCTCTGACCCGTATGCCAGTGAAAATGGAGTGTGCCCAGTCACAGTTTTGTGAGTAGTTCTGTATGCCCATAGTGCTAATGGAAGCTTATCGACCCAACCACTTTTTGCTTTTTCGAGTTGCTTTTTGATGGTTGACTTGATAATTTTGTTCACTGCTTCCACTTGCCCGTTTGCCTACGGGTGAGCCACTGCTGAGAAGCTTTTTCGAATTCTGAATTGCTTGCAAAAATCCTGGAACTCTTCACTTTCAAACTGAGTACCGTTGTCTGTGATTATCTTCTGTGGCACACCATATCTGCAAATGATATTCTTCGTTACAAAATTTATCATCTTTTTAGAAGTAATGGTGGCCAAATGTTCAGCTTCAGCCCATTTGGTGAAATAATCGACAGCAACAATAGCATATTTGACTCCTGATTTGGCAACTGGTAATGGTCCGATTAGATCTATCCCCCAAATAGCGAATGGCCACGGACTGACCATTTGTGTTAGTTCAGTGGAAGGTGCCCTTGGAATCTTTGCAAATCTTTGGCACTTGTCACATTTTCGGGAGTGGATAGCTGCATCTCGATTAATATCGAGCCAGAAGTACCCATATCAGAGGACTTTCTTGGCTAGAGTTTGACCGGCTGAATGATCTCCACATTCTCCTCCGTGTATCTCGGCTAGAATTGTCTTGGCTTCTTCCTTAGTTACACATCGGAGCAGTGGCATTGAAAATCACCGTCTGTATAATTGGCCATCTTGAATTACATATCTTGACGCTTTCCTCAATAGTTTTCGACGTTCCTTAGAACTTTCTGGCAGGGAACCATTGAGTAGGTATTCTTTGATTGGAGTCATCCATGATTCATGCTCTTGAGACGTAGCCATAATCCAATCAACATCCATTTCATCAATGCTTGGAGCCGACAGAACTTCTACAGGAACTAATCCCAGTAATTGAGCTTCTCCGGAACTTGAGTACTTTGCTAGAGAATCTGCCTTCATATTTTCCTCTCAAGGTATGTGGCTTATTGAATAGTGATCGAAATCATTGAGGAGTTCGGAAGTTTTTGTCAAATATGAAGGCAAATTTCCTCCTTTGGCTTGAAATTCTTTCTTCACCTGGAAAACAATAAGCTGAGAATCGCTGAAAATCTGTAACACTTTGATGTTTAGTTCCTTGGCGATTTTTAAACCGGCAATAAGTGCTTCATATTCTGCTTCATTGTTTGTTGAAGGAAATTCCAGTCTCAATGCGTAACATAATGATCGTCCTTCGGGGGTTTCAAGTACAACCACTGCCCTAGAACAATAATCATTTCTTGAGCCGTCAACATACAACTTCCACTGTATTGGAATGCAGTCAGTTTCTTCTTCCTTATCGTCACCTTTGTCAGTAGACTCCACAATGAAATCTGCTAAAGCTTGTCCATTGATTGCTCTTCGGGGGTGGTAAGTGATGTCATACTGGCTAAGTTCAATGATCCATTTCAAAAGACGACCCGAAGTTTCAGGACGAAACAGGACTTGCTTTAGAGGTTGATCAGTAAGAACCTTGATAGGATGAGCTTGAAAGTATGGTCTCAATTTCCTGGAAGCAATTAGCAAACAATAGGCGAGCTTTTCTATCTTCGAATAATTCATCTCTGCCCAGTGAACCGTTTGCTGATGTAATAGACTGGACGCTGTACTTTCATATCTTCCCGTACAAGTGCTGCGCTGAGAGCATGAGATGAAATTGCTAAATAGATGAAAAGATCTTCACCATCACTAGGCTTGGAAAGAACTGGAGGCATTTCCATATGACGAATTAGTTCATCGAAAGAATTCTGGCATTCAGGAGTCCATTCGAAATTTTTCTTTCCTTTCTTTAGAGCGTCAAAGAAGGGAATGCATTTGTCTGTGGCCTTGGAAATGAAGCGACTCAAAGCAGCGACTTTTCCATTGAGACTTTGCATTTCTTTCTTTGTTTTAAGGGCTTTAACCTCCCTTAGAGCTGTGATTTGAGTAGGATTGGCTTCGATGCCCCTGGCGCTCACAATGAAACCCAAGAATTTCCTGGACTCTACCCCGAACGAACACTTCAATGGATTGAGCTTCATTCCATACTTTCGAAGAATTGCAAACATTTCCTCCAGGTGACCAATGTGGTCTACAGCTTTCTTTGACTTTACCAACATATCGTCAACATAAACTTCCATGGTTCTGCCAATCTGAGGTTTGAACATTGCATTGACGAGCCTTTGGTAGGTTGCCCCAGCATTCTTCAATCCGAAAGGCATAACTTTGTAGCAGTAGAGACCCACATCTGTGATAAAGCTTGTGTCTTCCTGATCCGGCTCATGCATCATAATCTGATTGTACCCGGAGTAAGCGTCCATAAATGATAACAACTCATGCCCAGCTGTTCCATCCACCAATTGATCGATTCTGGGCAGTGGGAAGCAATCTTTAGGGCAAGCTTTGTTTAGATCTGAAAAATCGATGCAAACTCTCCACTTCCCATTTGCCTTCTTAACAAGTACTGGATTCGAAACCCAATTTGGATAAGTGGAGTTTCTGATGATGCCGTTGTCCATGAGTCGATCGACTTCTTCCTTTAGTGCTGTCGACCTTTCTAGGCCTTGAGTTCTTCTTTTCTGTTTCACTGGCGTGAATTTTGGATCAATGTTCAGAGTATGTACATCAATTTCCGGGGAGATCCCACACATATCAGCATGACACCAGGCGAACACATCCAGATTGGCTTTTAAGAATGATATCAGCGTGTTTTGAACTGTTATGCTTAGTTGTGAACCCACATTGAGTACTTTGTTTGGGTCTTTTGAATCAACAGATATTGGTGCTGTTACTTCCACAGCTACCACTCTATTCTCCCCTGTACTGGCTTTTCTGGGGTCCATTTCTTTCCTTACATTGCTGTGTTCGCCAGTACAGGGGCCACTCCGTAGCTGCTACAAGGTTGGTTCTTTGATGCGGAGCGGAGCTGTCGCATCTTTTCCCATCTCTCTTTTTCGGGCCTCACGGAGCTCTACAAGATAACATTCTCGCCCCGCGTTCTGATCTCCCTTAATGACAACAACCCCATTATCAGTGGGAAATTTCATTATTAACCACCATGGAGCGAGGACGGCCCTAAAAGCAACAAGAGTAGGCCGACCCAAGAAAGCATTATAGGCAGAGAATCCATCAACAATTACAAAGGTTTGCTTTCGAACCAACTTCTTATGCCCTTCGCCCATTTCAACAAACAAGTCCACCGTTCCAATTGGCTGTTTCAGCTCTCCTATAAATCCGGCAATCTTGTGCGAAGAGGCTTGTACGTCTGTCATCGGAATTTTCATTTGGTCAAATGTCTTTTTAAAGAGTATGTTGCACGAGGCACCACTGTCAACCAACACTCTTCTGACAATAGCCGGCCCAATACCGACAGAAACAACTAAAGGGTCCTCAGTAGGAGCTTCCACATCAATAGAATCCCTGGCTCTGAACATAATATCATCATGAAAAGTCTTCTGCTGCTTTAGAGGTGAAGCATCTTCTAAGATTAAGACACTTTCTTCAGCTGGGGCATACTTCAAAGCTCTAGCATACCTTTCCATTTCACCCCAACTCCTGCCAGCCGGGTGAGGTCCTCCTGTGATCACATTGATAACAGGTCTTTCCTTTCCAGCAGGCCTCTCTCCTGAATCAGATGAATGAGCTGGGGGTAACTGCCCTTGGTTAGATGAAGACGAGTCTTTCCTATTCCTCTTGACGTACTGCTGCAGCTTATTCTCTCTTAACAATTCTTCAATCAGACTTTTCAAGTGGTGGCACTCGTTGGTATCGTGGCCTGGTTGATTATGAAATTTGCAAAATCTTCCGCTTTGAACAGCATTTTTCCCAACTTTTACTGCTGATGGTTTTGGAAAATCAACAGCATCCTTAGTGGCGATGAAAATATTCTCCGGGGTATCAGTCAGAGGAGTAAAATCCGAAGGTTTGAGGAAGCGGGACTTTTTGAGATCTTTCTGCTTCTTTCCACCATTACTTTCCCTCTTCTGATTTGCAGATTCTTTCTTGTTCTGAACTGTAGCATTATTTTCCACCACTGTTGTCACAACTTTAGCTGACGCGGAGAGATTCTCTAAGCGCATGAACTCATCAGCCTTTTTGTAGAATTTTTCGAGCGAGTTTGGTTCTTTCATTTTTAACCATTTTCCAAACTCGCTAGACTTGTCAATAGCCCGCATCAAGTAGGTTAAGATCATTCGCGGTTCCGCGTTATCAACTTCTGCTAGGGCTAAATTAAAGCGATTCAAGAAGGATTTAATGGGCTCTCCAGGATTCTGTTCAAGACTTGAGAGAGACATTATATCCTTTGCCCTTGAGATGTATAATCTGAATTGTTCCTTGAATTTTCGGGTCAGATCGGAAAATTGGTCGACAGATCGCACGGGAAGCTTGGTGAACCAAAGTAACGCCACTCCTTCTAAGTATACCGGGAAATACCGGCATTTAATCTCGTCAGTTGCTCTGGCACCAGTCATGTGCCAATCATATTTGTATAGGAATTGATTTGGATCACTCGTTCCTCGATAAGAAGGAATGGTGGGAGGAACGAATTTTCTCGGAAACTCAGCTTTTAAGATCCTTTCAATGAATGGAGTTTTACTCAGAGCGAATCCCCAATCGTTCTCATCTTCGTTTCTTTGCATGCTTTCCTTCATTATTTGCCGAACCATGCTAGAGAGATATTCCTCATTGTTTAGAGATTTCGCGGAATAGACTTCGGCCATCTTTTCGGAGGTTTGCCCAGGCAAATGCTCACGGAAAACCGGTGACGGCCTGGATCCTTCAGCCTGGAGGGGTGCCCCTTTAGCAGCACCTGATCCCCCTTGAGGAATATTTCTCCCTTCGGAATTGGGAGCAGCATTAGCAAAGTTCTCCTCATTACTTACTGGTCTTTGATTAGCCCCAAGCAGAGCATTCAGCTTTTCCATCATCAGATTATTCTGAGTTTCAATCTGCTGGTACAGTCCGGATACAGTAGCATCTAACTCTTGTCGCGTCACACCGACGCTTGGAGCTGCCTGATTTGGAGAAAGAGAAGTGGCAGTATTGTCGCGGTCATCATCAGTTCTGACAGACTTTCGTTTCCTTCTAGGAGCCATTATGTCTGATAGACTTCTGGTTTTGTAGGAAATTCTTTCAACAAACTTCCGTGAAGCAATGGTGAGTGGTAGCCTGAGTTGGGTTCTCAGTGAAAGCACCAAAATGTTAACGCTGAAATAGGAACGCTAACACCCGATGTGTGTAATGGAATTGTGAAAGCACCACCCGTGTGACGGGAACAGAAATTAAGCAGTAAAATAGCAGTAAAGCAGTATAGGACAGCAGTTTATAGTGGTTCGGCTTGAGATCGAGCCTACGTCCACTTTGAATCTCTTTATTACTGAATCCGAGTACAAATCAATACAATTCACTTATGAAATCAATACAATTTGATCACAAAGACAATCTCGACCGCTAGCTCAAACTTCGATGATAAAACTCGATGAATCCGTGTTGGATGTAAGAGGTTTCTCTCGAAGCTCGTTGTAGTGTCTCGATTGTTTGGAGATCTTCGATTGTTGAATGAGTTGAGAGTTCGGCAAAGTAACGACGTCTCTGAAATGATTTGCCAAAAGTCCCTTTCATGTTGGAAGTGGTGGTCTATTTATAGGGAAAAATCTGGGTGAGATTCTGTTCCTCAAGTCCTAGGTCAGAGCCGACTTATAGCAAGTCGTAGGTCTTAAGTCGGCGACGAGATAGGAGCTCTTGTCTTTTAGTTACTCCTGAATACGAGCTATTCAACTGCAAGTCATAGGTCGGCAGCGACTTACCATAAGTTGTAGGTCGGAGATCCTTAAGTCATCAAGTTGGCAACAGCCTTAAGTCGTAGACTTTTTAAGTCGAAACACTTTAACTCGTACACTGTTAGGTCGGTAGCCCTCCTTAACTCGGAGCATTCCATAACCCGAAGCATTTCTTAGGTCGGTAACCTACTTAAGTCAGTTTTAGCTCTTAAGTGGTAGATTATCTTAAGTCGTACGCTGTTAGGTCGGACCTGTAGCTTAGGTCGTATGCTGCTTTAAGTCGTACGCTATTAGGTCGGACTCTTCCTTAACTCGTCTCTTGTTAAGTCGCGAATAAGAGGATTAACAGTCGGGTTACCAATACTAGTTTGGAAAATAAAATTGCGTATTCGAGTAAGAGATCGAAATTGTTATACGTACGAATGGCATATATATCGTACGGATTTTTAATAAAATGATTGTATGTTATGATTGCTAGCTATGATTATTTCTTGCTTAGGATTACAATGTTGTTTTGGTTGCATATAGTTTTACGTTCCATTGTAAATGTGAATTGGGTGCTTGTGTGTTAGATATATTGAAATAAATTGAAATTGAATAATATTGATTGTGAATGAAATAGATATGAATTAATTAGATGAATATTATTTGTTGGATGATTTCTTTTGTTGCAAATCATTGTTATAACCGTTTTGGTTGCATATAATTATTATGTTGAATACTGATGTTTATGCTCTTGGTTTGGATTTAGTATTCATGTTATGTAGTTCTATCAAACTCATGAATGTTTTATATATATTTTTATAAGCAACAAATATTCATATTAAGTTGAGATAGGTACATTTGAAGCCCATTCGGACGTATATGCATTTTGGCTCGCTTTTGCTCGCTTTAATATGAGCGAACTCGTTCATATTAATAATAATAAGGTACATATCTCGGATTACATATCGTACTTTTATGTTTTCCATACGGGATGCCTTATAATTGAGATGAGATGTATATTTGTTATATATATGTGTGTATTGTAAATTTTATGTCGAGCCGCACAAAGGAGACGCTGCCGAAATTTTTTGTAAATTGGGGTGTTAGAAAAATTTTGAGACTTTTAAAACTTTATAACTTGTTTTACAAATAAGCTAAGATCAGAGTGGCATAGTAAAAGCTTAGCAAAGGTTTTGTAGATTTTCATGTTTTGTAAGTTGATTTTTTGAGTAAAATATATCGTATGTTAAATTCCTTACTTGCTTCCTTTTCGAGGTCGAAAAGTTTTGAGTGGGGAAGATTGTAACCACCGTATTTTTAACTATTTTAAATTATTAAATTAATATAATTTTTGAATAAAAATGGTTAAAAATAAAATTTAATGATTTATTAATGTAAGTTATTGGATATGAATTTAGATAAAAATTTAAATAACAAAATTCAATATAAGAAAAGATGATAACTTATATTAGAAAGTAAATTAAATAATATTTAATTGTAAGTAATTGACAATAGAAATTGAAATGATCAATGTTGGGTAAATAAAGAGTCAAATGAATGTTCATTTAAAAGTAAAAGCATAAATTTATTTATATGAAATTCCATGTATTGAATGTGTTTATAGTCAATAGCTGAAATTGAGTAATAAATGTTGTATTATTTATATAAAAATAAAAATAATTCTTTGATAACAAATTCATTTGAGATCTAATATTGGAATTCATTGAAATTCTAATCTTGGAATTCATCGAAATTGGATTATTGAAATACTTTATATAAAGAAGTATAGCATAGTGTAACCTATGTATTTAAGGTAAAAACATTTGTGTATTGAATTAGAACGAACATTTTATTTTAAAAGTGAATTTGTTTGTGAATTTAAATGTAAGAGCATTGGTTGCATAAATTTTGAACAAACATTTCAATTTACGAAATAGTTAAGATAAAAATTGAATTTAAAATATTTAATTGATTTTTAAATACTGAAAAGTTAATTTCATAAGTTAAATAACTTCTATTTCAAATATAATGATTTATTCATCAATTTAATTGATAAATTTAATATTGGAAATTATTTAAATAACAGAATTTTGAGTTTAATATGAATGAAAATGATTTTAAAAGTTGATTTAAATTTTATCTAAACAAGAATGAAAATTTTTAACTTTCAAAATTGAATTTAAAGTGAATAAATTTATTTTGGAAAATAGTTTGTTTTAATTAACGTGTAAATATAGTCTTTTTGGTCACTGTCTCAGATTTTGACGAAACTAGTTTCATCGCATCCGTAATAGTGAGTTATTGTAGGATTTCAAATTTCGTAACGATCAGACTTATCGTTTGGCCGTGCGAGCTTGAAACACATAGGATTTATTTTCAGAACTTTAATTAAATTAATTTAATTTTGGAAAGCTATCTTCTGAATACAATGGAATTGGCTCTCGATACATATTCTATTGTGTTCGGAATAAGGGTATAACATATAAAACGCCAGGCGACATGCATCGTTTGGAGTTTGGAAATCTCGTGGATGAATAGTGCCGTGAGATTTGTATATAAGGCCCTCATTTTCGTTCAAACCATAATATCAAACCCTCAACCGCTGTTTCTTTTAATGGCCGAAAAAGGTTTAACTTCCCTCCTCGATTTCTCCCCATCCACTCAACGAATTCATATGATTATAAATGGAAAAGGGAAGATCTCAACCTCCTCTACAAGATGTGCAGTTGGATCAAAGTGGTTCGCTTCGAAATCGCCAGAATCGAGGCAAATCGGTGGTGCATTCTTTTGGGTTTTGGTGGCTGATGGGGGCAGCGGAGGCGGAGGCGGCGCCGTCACCGGCGATGGTGGAGCATGGAAGGGTGGTCGCGGCAGTGGGTTTGGATCGAGGTCCAGCGGCCTTGGGTGGCATGCTCACGTGGAGTTTGAGCTACGTGGTTGGGTTCGTGCTCGAGCTTAAGCACGCGTGTTAGGGTGAGAGGAAGGCATGCGACATGGCACTCGAGGCAATGCCAGGGTAGATATACCATTTACACTCCCGGACTGGTGGTAACGCATAGCAGCTACTACCATCCACCTCGTGACACACTCCCAAATCAAAGGTGCACCCAATCAAATCATAAAAGCAATAGAATGGTATCGAAGAAATGTGCCCAATTGGAGGTGCGACCTCACTTGGCCCGGTATAGCTCTTGTTTTAGCCACATCAAGGTGACTCGTGGGAGTCGGGGCTACGTTAATACCTCATATAGAATCGTCGTCAACCATCTTACTTCATTCTGGAATCTCAACCACATACACAGTTGTTAAAGTGGTTTTCGGTATTGGTAGAGAGTATGACAATATCCGATCCTGGTCTCTTTAACAACCAAACGCTTATTTCACACCGTGGTCATTTAATTTCAAATAGTTCATACTTCATATAAAAATATCATATTCATTTCCAAACCATATCAATTCGATATCATTATTCACAAAAAAATATATTCATTTCCAGAATCGTAACACTTTCAAAATTATAACACTTTAGAAATCATAACACTTTTGAAATCATAACACTTTTGAATTCATAACACTTTAAAAATCATAACACTTCCAACTTAAACAGTTTAGATATTGAAAATAGTATATATATTAAAAATAGTTATAAATTCAAATAGTTTATATATGAAAATAATTTATATATTAAAATAATTTATATATTAAAATAATTTATATATTAAAATAATATATATATTAAAATAGTTATATATATTAAAATACTTTATATAATAAAATAGTTTCCACAAATTTCACAAATCGATTCAAATACAGGTTTGAACTATCATTTCAATTCCAATAAGATTCAAGGTTTAAATATTCAAACAATTTCAATATAAGTTTCATTTATTTTTCAACATTTAACTTTAATTTTATTCAAATTGGAAAATATTCACTTAATCATTTTAATAAAAATTAAATAAAATCTTAATTTATAAATTTAAATCAATATTAAATATTCAGTCTCAATTTTATTTAAAGTTGAGAATATTCATTTAATCACTTTTTATCAAATCAAGTTATATATCATGTCTTTCAAAATCTCAAAATCAATAAGTTCAAATCGATTCTTAATTAAATTCAATTATTAACCAATTTAAATTCCAAGTCCACTTTAATTTATCTTCCAACCTTTAGTATTTAAGTTATTAAAACATCTATTTTTAAAATATTAATATAAATTAAAACAATTACTTTAACATATTATAAACTAATTAAATTAAATTCTATTAAACTGAATCTTATTATTAAATGTATTAGGTATTAAATCTTATTTTATATATTTTTTTAAAAAATAAAATTATAAGAAAAATCTCAAAAATTATATTTTTCGAAATTAACTTATAAATTTAAAATTTCCAACACAAATAATTTTAAAAATCTAAATTTTACACATATATAAAATAACATTTATATATTATATTTTTAAAAAGCAATATTTATTAAAACCCATATATTTCCTTTCAAAACTTTGGAAATCATTTTCAAAATATAGACTAACGGTGTCCGAATATAATTTTCTATCCTATGGTCAAGTGATACAGATATTTATCATTTTCGCAATTTAAATATTTACGGGTATATATCATTTCAACCCGCAATCCCAAAATTTCAAAATAAATGAAAATCGCTTGGGTTTATCATTTCAACCCATAACGATTTTCCCTTAATCTATAATATCATTCGGGTATGTATCATTTCAACCCATAGGGATTTCTAAACTAACAGGGAACTTGTAGAGTGAGAACAAATATGATAATAATACAACATATCAACAACAAGCATATATCATCAATAACAATTAAATAAAATATGTACAATAGGATATGGTGTCATATATTACAGGTGAACAATTGTAGATAATGGCATATCATATTTAACAATTAAATAACTAGCAATTCAATTTAACAGCATATTTCAATTTTCGTTTCGAGTGAAATCAAGTTTACTAAATATAAGGATGTTAATCGTGAGTGATTGCTCATCTTTCGAGGCTAGAGAACAACGATGATAAAGATGGTGACATGGACACGCACATGGATACGAACACCAGCAACTTAGAAAGCTGGTGCGACCCATTGTGAACAGCGGCGAGACAAAGGCAAAGCATGATGAACTGGATTCGATGAAGATAAATTTTATAAGCGAATTTATATATATCCAAACTATATATATATAAATATAAATATTTAGTTAAAACATATATTAAAATAAATATCTCCATATTATACCCTATAAATAGATATTTATTAAGCACATATATAAATCAAACTATATATATATATATCATTACATTTAAAATCAATACTCACAAATCTATATTTGATAAACCTATAGTTTACCGAATTCTACAATTAAAATCAAAATATCATAATCTGACATAGTTTACATAACCTAGTTATCGAACATAACAATTTAAATATATACACGGTTTAAAATATTAACATTAATATAACATAACATATATTATACTAACATACAGTCCACACAACGTTTTCATTGTTATAATATTTCCAGATATATATATATATATATATAGCAGATAGCACGCAGCAAACATACTTATATATGCTTATATATATAACTAACAGGTTATATAAAACTTACATGAACATATATATATATATATATATAATTCGACAGAATAGAATATATCGATATTAACTTATACTTACCAGAACTTATAAAATATACATATATATAACATGGTATTATATAAAATCTTATACAAACTTTTACATATAAACCGATCTATAGTTTATATAAACTTAAAATTTAATATATATATATAGATCTTATTTTTCTTTTTCCTAAATATATATGTATATCAAAATATATACATACGTACAAAATATATATGTAATATATATAAAATAACACCATTTCATGCTACCTGCATTCAACCTATGCAAGAGGCTCGAAAGTAAGGCGAAGCGGCTGTTCATGTGGTGAAGGGCTGAAGGTGTGGAAGGGTGGCGGGTTTGTTCCGGCAAAGGTTGGCTATACTGGTCGATGCGGCTGCTGTGAGAGCCAGGGGTGGAGGAAGGCGCACGTGAAGGGTGGAGGATGGGAAGGTGTTGGCTATGTTAGAGATGGTGACACTGGTCGAAGCAAGGTGTTGGGTTTTTGGTGCGTCTGTTCAGTGGAGAACTGGTGGGAAGGTTCGTGAGGGCGACGTGGGTGTTCTGGGCAGATGAAGGAGGACAGCAGTTTGGCACTGGGTACTCAGAGTTGTGGTCGGAGGTGAAAGGCGTTCGGGTGGAGGAGGCTTGATGAAGTGGGCGCAAGGCTCGGGTTCGTTGATGGAGAGGTTGAAGGGGCGGCGGATGGCTGTGATGTCGGAAAGGCACGTGGCTGCTGGTTAGGAGGTGCTGCGGTGATGGGTTCGGAGGAGGGTAATGGAGATGCATTTGGAAAGTCAGGGAACGAGCAAGGAGAAGATGAGTGAAGCAGGCAGGAAATATATCACACTACATTTATTATAAAAAAATTCTAAATGAATCAACAGAAAAAGTGAAGGTGAGGGAGATAGCTGAAAAGGTACGGCAGGTACTTAAACAAAATAAGTTAAATAATTTAATATGTGTATTTTAATGGCCGGGGGTAGAGCAATAGACTTCAAGGAGAAGTACACGAACTGTTTCATGAATTTGTAAAATATAAGCTTCAGAACAGAAGAAGACCAACTATATATATATATATATATATTATTGTATTTCTGGACAAAACGAAATAGAATGAAAAATATAAACGTACCAAAATAAATCAACTGAATATTGAAAAGGTAGAATAACAACGGTCACAACATACATATTTTGGAAATATTAAACAAGTGGCCATTTGTTTTCACCGGTTTCACAAATGAATGGACACAGAATATTCTAAAGAATCAAAAATGTGTACCATTACGGCTAACCGTTTTACTTATTTCGCTACGTACCGGATGTCGAAACGCACAAATGAATATACTGCAGAGATCAGCACGACGAGACGATCAGAATGGTACACGGATATCAATAATACAACCATCCTATCAAAACTCGATATTTGCTGCCAAAATGCTGCTAAAACTTCGAAAAATAAAATAAACGGAGCTAGAGCAGTCCAAATTTGGCGAAATGAAATATGACGCCTCACTCAGAAATGATTTACATTCTTATTATATAAAAATATTCAGATTTTGAAAATATTTTATTATCATCAAATTTAACTGGTTTAATATTGAAATTGAAATTACACAATAGAACTAACTTTTCTATTTTCCAACGAAAATTTGACATTTGCTATGTTTTAATAGACGCATCTCAAATATCGAATTTTCATTGCAAAATTTTATAGTTTTAAATTTCACAAAAATTCAGTTAATTTCGTTATTTAAACCGTTAAAATTTATGGGTCGTTACACTCTCCCCCACTTAAAACTTTTCGTCCCTGAAAAGGAACGAGATAGGAGAATAGGAACAACCAGAGAGAAAAGACAGATTGCAATACAAAATAAAACAATTAACTTGAAACCATATAAATTTCTTTAGTTTTTAAATTGATTTATATTCCACTAATTTGGTTTAAATCCATTTTATTCAATAAATAAATATTCAATATATTCACATTTGATTGATTTCAATTCAATATAATTTCACTCAATTGAGTTGTTTTAAATTTATTAACATTTATTGCAAAATTTTCACAACAAAATTTGTCTTATTTAACTCATTTATTAAATCTATTTGATCAACTATAGTTAATTCCACCTCGACATACAACTTCAACTATTCTTAAGTTCATATTTATTTATTTAGATAGCATTTTGCTTATATTATTCAATTTATTTCACTGACATATCTTGAAATGTAGGTTAAGTGTATAATATTTATTATAATCACCTAAATTTTATTTATAAATTACCTAACAAAATTCCTTTGGACATCTTATTTATTATTGTATATTATTCAATTACATTCAAAACTCTTTCGGGTAAGTTTTATTAAGGTTTCTGAATACAATTGAACACTATGCAAATTTACCTTTTATTTACACATTTTTATTAACCAAGATTTTAGTTTGAACAATTTATTACTTAAGTTTTCTCTTGTACAACCTTCAATTATGAATTTACCCTAGCATTTAACCTTTTGGACATTTTAGGTAAATTATATATATTAGAATGCAATTAATTATTATACAAATAAATTTTATCTCATTTCAACTGTTTTAAGTTGTTTAAATTCTATTTCTCATTTTAGACTATCCAATTATTCAAAAAAAAAATTCTTCACCTCAATAGTTGAAAATCATCACTTAACATAGAATTTAAGAGTTAAATTTCCGTTTTCACTTTAAACTATTTTGAAATAAATGTATACATATATATATTTTATAAATCAAATCATACTTAAGAAATCCAAATCAAATCCATTTTCCAATACAAAAGTGTAGCAAAGCTGCTACGTGGTCTCTCCATTTTGAGACACGAAAATGAATATCAATAATGCAGCAATCATCGCCGAAATTATTTTCCAGCGACAAAAGAGAAGAGTACCGACTTACTTTTTTAAAAATTCTTTGGAAACAAATTTCCATTCGAAAATAGTTTCAAATAATATTACTATTTTCAAAGCTTTGAAAACCCAAAAAAAAAATTAAAAAAAACACTGGAATTTAATTCTCAAATCCTTAATTGAGATTCATTTCATTTACAAATCCAATTTATAAACCATGTTTTTTCTTAAAATTCAACTCCTGATAACATATGATAATAGTTAATGGTTTTGAAATATTGACAAAACAATAAATGTTAATCTATTATTATCATTTCTAACAAGTAATTTATTTAACTATCAAATTTCAGAAAAATATAATCATACATAAAATTATTTCATTTACCAATTTCGAAAACAATATTGTATCAATTTGCTCTTGTTCAAGTGTTTTGGAATTCCTATCGATAGCGTTGGCCAGACGAATCGATCGAAACCCCAATCAAACTTAACAACTCAAACAACACAATATAAAATATTTTGTATTAATTACAAATACACTCCCTCACACATTGATCCAAGAATGGATTTCAAACAAGGATAGAGATTCAAATTAGATGAACCCAAATCAAAGAGAATTCTAATTAAGAAGACAGGCTCGAAAGGAAGATAAGATAATTAAATTACAGAAGAAGAAAATGAATAGACATATATTAATCGCGACGACCTTAACCGGGTCAACCGAGATTCCAGGAATAAGATTGATGTGCAAATACAATTTCCCGCTTGAGAAAGAGGAAGCGACTTCACCAAACATCAGGAAAATCCCTAACTATCGGGAAAGTCAAGATCACTAGGCTGAGAATCAAACGAACAGATAGAACTGCCTGTATGAGTCCCAAGGCATTCGATATTCGAGTAGAAGAGAATTACCCAAATTGTCTACCAGAGAACGGTTCGGGCTTTACAAGAGATAACAGTATCAAAATCGAGGATATAGAAATCACCGGTGAATCGATGCTTGTTGCAAAGGAGTTTCACCCCGTTTTCAAATCATTCTAAGATTGGCGGGATCGCCGATGGAATTAGACACACACAAGGACGAAATTTGCCAACTGGGGTGGCAAGATGTTCTCAGATTCATTGCCGAGATCAACTGAATTGGAGCTATGGGATGCTCCATAATCAAGGAGAACACGAATGGGAAAGGACAAGAATGGATTTCAGAACAAAAGGGAATGCCCCAAAATTCGAAAGAAATTCTAATTCAGGAGGATCCTAACGAAGAATTTCAAACTCAAACGAATATGATTCTGTAATTAATTTTTACTCCATATACTAAGTTTGCCTAAACCAGAGCCATGATACCACTTGTAACGACCTGTTGTTTCGAACCATTCGCATCCGCACATGTCGGACTTGAATTTCTCAAAACAATAGATTGTTAATTTATATTTGGCAAAACTCAGCATATACAGTAAATAAATCAATCACAGAATCACAGAAACAGAGTATTACAACAATAAGCAGCAGAATAGATAAATAGTAGTTCATGAAGCTACTATAAAACATTAGAGTCTGAAACAAAATACAACAGAATCTTGAATACAAATGAATCTCTAATACATAAGCAACTGACGAGTCTGAACATAAATGACAGGAATAAACTGAAATAACAGAAAGTTAGATAGATAGATCTTCAAACAAAGCTTCAATCTCCAAAGGTGAGTCTCAAATGTTGTGACACTCAGTCTGACCCGAGCATAAAGCAAAACACAAAACAGTCGAGTTAGGATTAACATTCTTATATTAGTAAATTTAACTCAAGTGAAATGTCAACAGAAATACAAATAACTTAAAGGATGTATGGGATATCCATCCTCTAAGGATCCGTGGAACTATCTACTATGTAGAAATTTACGCTATTATAATATGTCTATAAGTAAAGTAAAGTATTAAAATAGCGTTAAGGCGTTACCCATATCCCCCTTAACACATTATATATATTCTCATAGTCTATACAATACCGTAACTCCTCCGTAAACTGGAGGCTATCAGAGGGCACTCCACAGGTATGGTACAAACCAAACTCGTAGAAGGTGCGATAGGGCATGTGACACGGCACTCAAGGCAATGCCAGGGTACATATACCATTTTCACTCCCGGACTAGTGGTAACGCATAGCCTACTACCGCCTACCCCGTGAAACACTCCCAAATCAAAGGTGCACCCAATCAAATCACAAAACCATAGAATGGTATCGAAGAAATGTGCCCGATCGGAGGTGCGACCCCACTTGGCTCGGTATAGCTCCTGTTTTAGCCACATCAAGCTGACTCGTTGGAGTCAGGGCTACGTTAATACCTCATATAGAATCGTTGCCAACCATCCTACTTCATTCTGGAATCTCCACCATGTACACAGTTGTTAAAATGGTTTTCGGTATTGGCAGAGAGTATGACAATATCCGATCCCGGTCTCTTTAACAACCAAATGCTTATTTCACACCATGGTCATTTCATTTCAAATAGTTCATACTTCATATCAAAATATCATATTCATTTCCAAACCATATCAATTCGATATCATTATTCACAAAAAAAATATTCATTTCCAGAATCGTAACACTTTCAAAATTATAACACTTTCGAAATCATAACACTTTTGAAATCATAACACTTTTGAAATCATAACACTTTTGAAATTTTAACACTTTAAAAATCATAACACTTCCAACTTAAACAGTTTAGATATTGAAAATAGTATATATATTAAAAATAGTTATAAATTAAAATAGTTTATATATGAAAATAATTTATATATTAAAATAGTTTATATATTAAAATAATATATATTAAAATAGTTTATATATATTAAAATAGTTTATATAATAAAATAGATTCCTCAAATTTCACAAATCGATTCAAATACAGGTTTGAACTATCATTTCAATTCCAATAAAATTCAAGGTTTAAATATTCAAACAATTTCAATATAAGTTTCATTTATTTTTCAACATTTAACTTTAATTTTTTTCAAATTGGAAATTATTCACTTAATCATTTTAATAACAATTAAATAAAATCTCAATTTATAAATTTAAATCAATATTAAATATTCAGTCTCAATTTTATTTAAAGTTGAGAATATTCATTTAATCACTTTTTATCAAATCAAGTTATAAATCATGTCTTTCAAAATCTCAAAATCAATAAGTTCAAATCGATTCTTAATTAAATTCAATTATTAACCAATTTAAATTCCAAGTCAACATTAATTTATCTTCCCAACCTTTATTATTTAAGTTATTAAAACATCTATTTTTAAAATATTAATATAAATTTAAACAATTACTTAAACATATTATAAACCAATTAAATTAAATTTTATTAAATTTAATCTTATTATTAAATGTATTAGGTATTAAATCTTATTTTAAATATTTTAAAAAAAATTATTAGAAAAATCTCAAAAAATATATTTTTCATAACTAACTTATAAATTAAAATTTCCAACACATATAATTAAAAATCTAAATTTTACACATATATAAAATAACATTTATATATTATATTTATTAAAACCTATATATTTCCTTTCAAAACTTTGGAAATCATTTTCAAAATATAGACCAACGGTGTCCGTATATAATTTTCTATCCTATGCTCAAGTGATATAGATATTTATCATTTCGATCCGCAATTTAAATATTTGCGGGTATATATCATTTCAACCCGCAATCCCAAAATTTCAAAATAAATGAAAATCGCTTAGGTTTATCATTTCAACCCATAACAATTTTCCCATAATCTATAATATCGTTCGGGTATGTATCATTTCAACCCATAGGGATTTCTAAACTAACAGTTAAATTTAAAATAAAACATGTTTATTATAAAAGTTATAATACAACATAAGTCTTTAAAATGTTTGAAAATATTTAAATACTAATTTTGAAATTTAAAATTTATCAATAAGATTAATAAAATAAATTAATTAAATAAGTTAATTAATTAATACTTATATGCATGAATTATATATATTGATATATGTTATGTTATATTAAAGTGTTTAAGATAACATATGTATATATGTATTGTCTATAAGTCAAAATTTTGAAATTAATATAATTTAATTGAAATTGTTTAATTAAATAAATTAATTAGAGGTTAATTAATTAATATATATATGACATATGTGTTATACTATAAACGTTATAGTATATGCTATAAATAGTCTATACTATAAAGGTTATAGTAGACATGTCCAACATAAAAATTGTATTGAAATACTAATCTAAAATTAATTAAAGAGTTAATTAATTAAAGAGTGAATTAATTAAAATTAATTCAATAAGATTTAGTCGATATAATGTTATACATAAGATTATTTATAATTAACTAAAATATAAAAGTTATATATAATAATAAAACTTATATAATATGAGTGTATCAATTAAAGATGGAACATTAAAAAAACCCTAAATAGACTTAAGGAATAAATACATATATATAGTATGTTTACCGTGATTTCAAATGTGTTCGACCCTTGGATCACGAAGGTATTTCATAAGAAATACATTATTCCATAAGTCGATATCACTCGATTTTATATATTGAAGATTATGAAATGTTAATATAAATTTGTCCTCTACAATTTATATGTCAATAGATTACTTGCATACTCTTTAGTTTTGAGCTTTTGTCAAGCTATGGATGTTATGTGTAGTATTATTAATATATTGAATAGAAGAGGTAAGATAACTGCACATATTTGTTAAGCTTTCCTCAAGATATGTGCATTATACTTAGGCCATCGCAAAATGATAGTTCCGAGTGAATAGTCCCACTTTACTTGTTGAGCTTTTGTTTAACGACGAAATTTCTATCGAATTAGAAAACCGTCGATAAATTTCAAATTAAAATAACCGCAAGCGCACGGCGTACAAATGTTAGTACGTGGCGAGTACGGGTAGATCCATAGGGAATTGTTAGATTTTAAATCTCTATTCAATCAAATTAACCAAAGTTGAAAGTGTGATTAGCTAAAAATGTAGAAAAATGAGCAAAAGAAAATTGATAAAAATATGAGAGTTTGAGGGCAATTTAGAGATAAATTCAATCTCTAGATCACATAAATGAACAAAATGAAGTTACGATCTCTCTTTTCTTGTCATTAGTGTAATTAGTTGATGTGCTTATCATAAGTATGGTATATTTGTGCTATTAATTAGCACAATATAAACCATCAAACTATAACACAACCACTAATACACATTTAACTCTCATGAAATATGAGTACAAAGTTGAAAGCAAAATCTATTTTGAGCATGGCCTATTAACTATTGTTTAGAAATATAAGCCATCAAATTTTAATTTCAACAATCACTTCATTACCATCATCATATGTAGATGAAGAGGTAATTATTGTTTGTGATTGTTTAAGCATAGCCTATTTGATGTCAACAATATAAGCTATCAAATTCAAATAAAAAACAACAAGTTAAACCATTTCAAAACATTTCATTTAAGCACAAAAGAGGGATAAACATCAAAATGTTGGATCTACATACTAGAGAGCTTCATTACCCCTAAATTGAAGGGATTAAGCTCTCATATTTGTTATCAAATCAAAAAATGTAGAAAACAACATGAAACAAACAAGAGGAATAAGAGAGCAAAATGAAAAGAAAAACTAAGTAAAAAGAAGTAAATACTAATCTACTTGCATGAATAATAAACTAACTACTAACAAGAAAGGAATAGAGCATGTAAATAAAAGAGAACACTGATTAACATGGCATATAAAAAAGGAAAGTTACATGAAAAGAAATATGGCTAAGTAGCCATGAAAAGAGAAAGAGAGCTTGTGTTTTATTTTGAGCATAAACTCAACTAAAGAGAAGAGCTTAAAGGAAGAGACTAAGAGAAGAGAGAATGGTTACATGAAACATAAGGGGTATTTATACAAGTTAGAAAACCTAATCTATATTTTTGGGGAATGCCCAAAATGCCCTTGAGGTAGTGTGGCCACCAAGTAATCATTAGCTTCAAGTAATCATCAATTAAGTGTGCATGAAGATTTAATGGCCTTTTAGCATGTGCATTAGCTCTTAAGTGTACATTAAGGTAGGTGGGTAAGTGGGGTCCTCCATGGTCCATGAAGTGAATTATTTCCATCTTCATTCTTTTGTATTCACTCTTGTGCATGCATATATTTTCATGAAGCCACTTATATTTGAATTTAAATTCCTACAAAATAACATAGAAATTTTCAATTAAATTTTAGAAAATTAATATATGCACAAAAATGACTATTTTGCCCTTGGATGAAGATGAATATGTGACGATTTGAAATAATTTGAACTGTGGTTTAAAAAAGTTAAAATACCCAATATGATCATTTATTTAATTTAAATAGATTAAATATGGTGGTAAAAATATGCACATTTACGTGCACATCAGCTTTCCTCAAGGTAAAGGCGGGATTAGGACAAGGAACCATAGGTTAGGAGTTGTATGCGATACAACCAACAAGGAGTTATCCATCGTATGTAGGCCTATAATTTGTTGAGCTTTCCTCAATGTAAAAATCTCAAGGCATACGAGTCCTAACACTCACTAGTGAAGTCGAAAGACTTATATGTTTCGCTTAGAGTTTGGAGAAACACAAAGGACTAGTGGGATCCTTAATAGAAAAATAAAATAATAACATTTAACCTTTCTAATATTGTAAGAACATATGCTATATAATGTTATAATAATCTACATTGATAAATTTGTGCTTTTAAAATGATTGATAAAATGTTTAACAGTTAAGATATATAAATGAACTGAACTGAAGTTTGACAAATAGAAATATAAAATATACTTAATAATAAATTCTTATTGCATGTGAAAGTTTTGACATCCATGTAAGTGCCAAATTTTACAACTACTTAATACATTCGTAATTTAGTCGAGATAGTGTATTGCATTCTATGAGTTTCGAATACAAAAGCAATACAAGACTATCGATATTTGATCCATATACTATCACATATAAGTGTTATATAGTGAACGTTTACAATCCATAATGTACAATACTTCGATGAAATTAGTTTATTTGAAGTGAACAAATAAACCATGCTATGAGATCGAGTATTTAATTTGATGATTACAATAAAGATTGCATTGTGTCAAATGTAATACCAGACCAAAACTACAAGACAGGTCTAAGAACTCGACCGTTGAAATGTCATTTAGATTAGTTTATGCAAAGTTCATCATATATAATGTCCTTAAATGCTAAAGATGATCATGTGGGATTTTGTAAATAATTCATTATGATGTTGTAGTAAGGGTTTTCTTTTGAATGGTTTGACCACTAAGAAAGGAAATGAATTATAAGAGTAAATGTGATTAAGGTACAGTTGGAATGAAGAGAGTAAATGGTTACTTCTGCTTCATAAAGATACATCATAAACGAGAATTGTAATAATAATGATATGATACTTAACATTGGATTAAGAAATATGATTTCTACTTTGAAATGTAATTTTTTATAGAAATTTTTTTTATAAGATTTATTTCTACGTGTTCAAGATATTTGATCAATGAACTCTCCACTGTGAACTTGTTGCAGTATATGAAATAAATAGTCTATATTAAGTGGATGATAGATCTATGTATTTAGTATGTTATTATAATAATGGCAGAAATAGTGGGAGCATGCCATATAACACTTAATGATTGCGTCAAAATACGAAAATTATATTCGTAAAACATACCGAATATTATTTATGAAATAATGACTATTTTTTGGTGTCGACTGAAAAATAGACATAGTTATATTTCAATGAGAATATTATAAATATTCATTACAAAATAATACTAAAATAGTATTTGTTTTCATAACAAAAGTGATGCAATGGAAGATATAGAAATATCTAAAATTATTTACAAATATTTTGGATTTATACTCTAAGTCGTAGTTTTAAAAAATAATTTTTTTTATATGACTATGAATTATATGATACTGATTAATTATATCTCAATCAATTAAAGGCTATGCGCCCATTTAGTGGGAGCATCATAAGCATTGATGTACTCTTCGAATGGATACTTATCGCTATAAGAAATCTCAAGTCTATTAATACCAAATCGATTCCACGTACCTAGTTATATTCATCGATGATTTATCACGAACATGGATATGTGTATTTGATACATGTGCGGTATGTCTATGATAAAATGGTAAATTATGAAATGAAAGTAAATAAAATAACATGCAATAAAATAAAGATTTGATTTGATTGAATAAGTGAGTATATTGAAAAAGGTTCCGAACATACCTAAATAAACTCAATCTCAAAAGTTAATCTTCCCTATAATACATAATGATGTATCAATAAGGAGTAATCGAACTTTGTTGAGCAAAGTATGATTAATAATGAGTGAAGTTGAGATTGACTTCTTCCTATAAGGTTGTGTACTTAAGAGTATTACATAATGTTAAGATTAATTTCATCTAAGAAATTGTTTACAAAATCATACAAGATAAGAATTTATAAGAAATCCCAACATATCTTAGGCCATGTAGTTAGCAGGTTGTGCGAATTGACAAACTGCACGTAATAGTTGTATGCAAGGGATCTTATATGAATCATCCCAAGAGAATTTTGGAAACTATAATCATTGAATGACTAATTTTACTAATTTATATTGTGAATATAAATATACTGTGAACAAATGTAAAATCGGTTTTATATAAAGCAATTTATAAAAATGTTTATGAATGCATGTTCCGTTGCACTGAGAAACAACTATTGTCTCAAGAAATACCAACATTATAGCAAAGGAATTTTTTAAGATGTTATTGGTATACAATGGATTTTGATATGATCCAATGATAAAACTGATTGTAAGGAATGAAATGAATTAATCAAACCTAAATGAATACAACACATTCAAATGTCTAATGAATATTCTTGTAAATTAAAGAGAAACTATGAGTTTCTTATCAATGTCAAGAATATATAATCCACAGTCAATTGAACCATTAAGAGTGTTGACTCTATGATATAGTATGATGCACAAATCCGAAATAGATTTCAAGTACATTATCAAAATATGATTTTGAAAGTTGTACCCAAAGGGATATGTAACAACCCTGTATTTTGTGATTATTTTAATTACTTTAATTTAATTTCCTGATTTAAAAACTTTATTTTATTTATTTAGATTAGATAATTTTGTTATTTTAAAAAAAAAAATTGTGTTTTGAATGTGAATTATAATTTCAAACATGAATAAATAAGATATTTTCCAGTAATGTGAATTTTGGTCAATATAGTCAAACTTTGACTTTTAATTTAAAAATTTTAAATGATGAAATTTTGAATTTTATCTTTTATTATGAAATTAAATATAATTTCAAGAATACTGCTTTCCGTTTCATTGAAATCTGATTTATAATGTGAAAGTTATGCCCTTTTGAATATTGTGTGTAATTTGTTGTATTTAACAAAATTGTTTATTTTAAATTATATAAATAATATTTTATTTAGTCATGTAATGTTCTAATTTATATTTATATGGGTAAAATAACATGTTATGCATATATTTTGGTTTTAAAATATTTTAAAGGTATAATTGACATTTTCCAGTGTCAGTTGTATTTTGTTTACAATTTCTAATTTCCGGTTTCAATTAATTAAAGAAATTCTTTATTTATTTCCTATTTTCTTAAAGACTTTATTTTAGTTTTATTTACACTTCATTTTGTTCAGCATTTATTTTATTTTACTTGACTTTTATTGGTTTAGAAGTAAAGTTATAATTTTTCTAAAACTAGTGATATTCTATTTGTAAATTTTAAGTCCTGTTTTGAATTTTAAACAATTTCTTTAATTCTTTTTTTATATTTTCTTTAAATTTAATTATTTATTTTCATTTTATTTTACTTTGTTTCAGTTTTAAATTTTATTTACTGATTTTATTTTGTTTTTATTTGATTTATAGAAATGAAATATGAAAGGTTTAAAAGCTCTAGAAACTTAAGTCTTTTCATCTCCAAAACTCTTCATTTACCATAACCTCCTCATTACTTCTTTTGGCCGTACATTTTTCTTATGATAGCCGTGAGTTTCTCAACTCATATTCACGTGAAAACTTCATCTCAACTTCATTTTTCACGGCTAAGAAAAATAATGGCAATGGCCTCTCTTCTTCCTCTCTTTTCTTCTTCTTTTCACCTTGTTTTACCTTGTTTTTACCTTGCTTCTTCATATATTTGCTCGGCCTAAACCCCACATCTCCTCCACCACTTCCTTCCCCTCATAATCCATGGCCTAACCATCATTCTCCTCTGACCTGAAAGTGCCATGACCATCCCATGATGCAAACTCCACAAAACATTGAAGATCACTTCCAAAAAAATTGCCTAGTCTAACACTAGTTGCAACATGCCTTCATGCATCACCTTAGCCGCCACTGTTTGCTCCACCACCACCTTGACACACACCACAACCTCTTACCTCTGTCCAGACCTGTACATGCAATGGCCGAACCTAGATGGGACATAGACCGAGCCAAAAGTTGAACAAAAACTCATATATTTGCCTTAACCACTTGTATTCCTCACTTGTAACCCCTCTACACTTCCTATTCCTTGTAGCCATGCCTTTTTAGGTCCAAACCAGACCCATTACCACCTGAAATAATGATGTGGCTGAACCACTATAGCTTTGTGGCCGAGTATATGTGAGATAGGGTCAAGCAAAAATGGTTTGAAAGCTAGGTGATGTTATTTGTCTAGCCTAGTTTCCATTTGTTTCAATTATAACTTTGGTATTGTAATTATATTTATATATGGCTTAGTTTTGTTGTTGTATACAAGATTTATATCTTGGTTCTCTCCACTCAAATCAAAGGTTGTGCCATATCGTGCTTTCTGGAATTCGTTGTGTCATTTGATTTGCAAACTTCAGCTTAAAAAGGTGAGTAAATCTCACCTGACATTTATACTTATGCAAATGTGAATTGACAACAATTGAATGTGTAGAATATTATATATGATGTTATAACTGCCTATGATTATTAATTATATGATGTTAAACTTGTTATATTACCTGTCATATTATCTGTTACTGTTATTTATTGTTAAACTGTTCATTTATACCTGTTTATCACACTGCAAGTTCCCTGTAGATTAGATTCACTATGGGTTGAAATGATACGTACCCGAATGGACTTTAGAATATGGAAAAATCGTTATGGGCTGAAATGATAGGCCTGAACGGTTTTTATTTATTTTATTTTAACTTGGGATTGCGGGTTTGAAATGATAAAACCCGGATTTTTCCTTTTAAACTGCGGATTGAAATGATACATATCCGTATCACTTGACCTAGGTTAGAAAACTATATACAGGCCCGTGGTTATTTTTATAAAGTATTTTGAATATTTTAAATATTTTTAAAAGTGTAAAATTATGAAAATTTGATTTAAATAGGATTTTTAATGTTTAAATAAAGAAATTTGGATTTTTCTAGAAGTTAAAAATGTAATTTAAATGAATGGTAAAAGTGAATTTTTGAAATATAACTTAAGTTTGGAAATTTGGTTTTAAAATGATATTTAAGTTATATAAATAAAATGGAAATTTAATTATATTTGGAAAATGGTAAATATGATAATTTGATTTGAATTTGAATTTAAATGATTTAATAAAGTGTTATTGAGTTTTCTATGTATTAAAATGGTTAAATAAATGAATGCTTAAAAGTGTAATTTTAAAATATAACTTGACTTGGAAATGTGAATTTGGTTTTATTAAAGGTTTAAGTTACTTAAATAAAATTGAAAATTTAGTTTAATTTGTGAAATGGAAATAAAATATAAGTGTTAAGTTTATTTGTTAAAAATGTGAAGAAAAGAAAATTGTACATTTGGATTTGTTAAGTAAAATTATTCGAAATTTGGAATTTACTGTAAATGTTTCTTATAAAAATCATAAATTAAAAGAGTAAATTTAATAAACATTTTTGAATGTCAAAATATGATTTTTATAATGTTTAAAAGGTTTAATATTGAAGGTTATTATTTGCTGGAAATACACTAAAATCTGAAAATTACTTTTTATAGCATTCAGAAATGTTATGATTTCTGTAAATGAACTAAAACTTAAATAAGAGGCTATTACAGCAGTTCTGTAATGCTGTAGTTGCTGAAGTAAATTAAAAGGCTAAAATCTTAATAAAGACCTATTACAGCAGTTCTGTAAATGCTGTAGTGGTCTGCTGTCTTTGCTGAATTTAATTAAAACCTTTAATTTGAAACCTGAGCTATTACAGCATTTTTGGAAATGTTGTCTTTGCTGTTTTAAACTAAATTTCAACTAAACTGAGATTTAACAGCAGTTTTAAAATGCTGTCTTTGCTGAATTAAAATGTTTTCAAGAATAACTTATAACAGCTTTTTCTGAATGCTGTGAAAGGCTGAAATTTTCAATGTTTATGGTTTTTAACTTAGTAAATGAACTCAGAATAGTTTAAAACTTTGGTAATTGAATACTTGATTTAAAAGTATAATAATTACACTTTTAAATGGTTTAAATGAATTTTTTTGATTGAAATATAAAGTATTTAAAAGGTGACTTGAAATGATAATAAATGAATGATATCTTTAAATTTAAAAAGTATTTAAAGTTGAATATTTAGATTTGAACTCAAATGATATTTTGATATATTAAAATGATTTGAAATGAAGTTTGAAAGGATATGATATTTTGATATATTAAAATGATTTGAAATGAAGTTTTGGAAAGATATGATATTTTGATATATTGAAATGATTTGAAATGAAGTTTTGAAATGATATGATATTTTAAATATATTGAAATGGTTTGGAATTGATTTAATCTTTATTTTGATAAAGATTTGGATTTGAAATGATATTCTATTTTGAAGTATAAAATATTATTGTTTTAAATTTTATAACCACGGGATATAATAACGATTGGTTGTTAAAGAGACCGGGATCGGATATGGACATACTCTCTATCGATACCGAAAACCACTTTTACAACTGTGTACGCGGTGGAGTATCCAGAATGAAGTAGGATGGTGGCGACGATCCTAAGGTATATACGTGGACCCAACTCCCATGAGTTGGCATAAGGTGGCTAAAACAGGAGCGATTGACGGGCCAATGAGGTAGCACCTCTGATCGGACACACTTCTTCGATACCATTCTATTACTTGTGATTGATTTGGTGCGCACCCTTGATTTGGGAGCGTTGTTCGAGGTGGGCGATAGTGGCTGCTATGCGTCACCACCAGTCCGGATGCGTAATTGGTATATCTACTGTAACGACCCTGAATTTCGAACGAATTAAATTGGGAATATTTAATTAATTTTAAATATTTGAACGATAATTTAATTTGTATCCCGAATATATCTTTGAATTTGACGATTAAATTATAAAATTTAATCGATTGAAAGTTGGATAAAAATTTGAATCTTCAGTTTTAAGTTGAAGAAAAAATATATCAAATGCTTTTAAAATTCATATTGATAATTCTGGAGGTAACAGAACTTTCAGAATTGAAATTGAAAGTGTTTCGTTCAGTTTTGAAATTTTATTGTTCGAATCGATATTTAAAAATAGTCAATTTTTAAACAGTCTCGGAATTCGACGAAACCAGTTCCATTGGGTCCGGAATGTTGCATTATTGCCGGATTTCAACTTTCGTATTTTTCGGAGTTCGTATGTGAGAATACGACACGAAAACGCATTGAAGTTTTTATCGAGATTTAAATTTAAATTTTAAATTTTAAATTTATGGTCAAAATCATCACCACGTTCTCCTCCCTGAAATCGCGCCTGCAATCGCGAAAAGGATCGTGCCAACCATCTCCTTTCATTTTCAAGTACCCTCCTCCGTTCAGTTCAAAACAAACGAAAGAAATGAAGTAAAAATTTATGGCCGAAGCCCTTCCATCCTCGAATTTAAATCGAAGTCCCCTTCCCCGTTCGCTCTAAACGTTTAAATTAAAATGGCCAGAGCCTCTTCTCGAAATTGAAAGGGGAAGTCAAATAGGGATTCAAGCAGGCGATCATCACGATTTGGGGATGAGGCGGGGGAGCCTGGGAGGTTCGTGACTGCGATTCGATTCGCGTGGAAGCTGAGTTCGATGTGGGTTCGAGTGCGAGCGCGGCATCGTTGTGGAGGCGGCGGCGTTCGTCGATGGCCTGGGCAGTGTTCTGGGAGGCGTGCGCGACAGCATGGGGCATGGAGGCGTTGAGCTGGCGATAGGGTTTCGTTCCCCTGGAAACGCGGGCGCGCGATGGTCATCAACCGCGACTGCAAGGAGGGGCGACTCGTGTGGGGCAGTTCGTCGAGGTGATTCTGGACAGTGGAGAAGTCGCGTGGGTTTGGCGAGGCTCGCGTTGGCATGGTGATGGCTGCGAATTCCTTCGAGGCAGTGGGTAGAGGTCCACGAAGTCCAGACTGCAAGGTGAGGGTAAATCTCGTTTTTATTTATTTATTTCTATTTCAATTTAATGAAGTTTGTAAACATATATATAGATAAAACAGAAGACAGGAAAGGAGATAAAGTATAAATCTCTACAAGTGAATTTTTATAAGTGAAAGGATTTCAAAGAAAATTTACATTTAAAATTAAATAGTTAGAAAGTTATAACTATGGAATAGAAATAAATTATTCGATTTGAAGAAAACTAATTGGATTTAAATGGTCCAATTAATTATTGTCATCATATAAAAATATTTATTAAAAGAAACTTAGTTTTAAATTTCATTTTAGTTAAATAAGTTTGTTTAAAAAGAAATTTGTTGAAATAAAAAAAATTCATTGTATAATTAAAACTTATCAAGTTAGAAAATTGGTTATTCGATTATCTCGAATATTGATAGATTGTATAAATTATTTATACAAGGTTAAAGTGGAGAAAAACAAATTGGTTTGGAAATGGGATTGCAAAATAAAAAGCTAAGGTGAGATTTTCTCACTCGAAGGAAATTTGATTTTACAGTTATTATGGACTGTTTGATTGCTATTGATTGTTATATTAGATATGATAGGATATATCTATATATATAGCAGTATATACATATTGGCATATGTATATACTGGATTGTTGATTTCCCGCCTCGTATAGCGGATGAGACCCTATTGCGCCGTTAGTAAGCGGATTTATAAAAACCTATATACCGCGATAATTCCGTACTGGAGCGGAATTGGTATTGTGCTAACATCTTTGGATGCAGGGAAACAGGTTGGAGGGATCCAACTGGATTCCTCAACTGTATTTACTTATTTACAGATATTCTGATATATTCTGTTATCATATGATGATATATGATATTTGACTGTTGTGATGAACTGATTGGTGTTGTGGCATCGTCGGATTCAGTTTTGAATTGTAAAAATAACGACTTTTACTTTAAAAGGATTTTTAAAGTGATTTTGAAAATATACGTTTTATGGAATTTCTGAATCGATTTATAAACGTAAAATTTAAAAGTTATAATTTTTAGTGAATTATAACCGAAGTGTCGTTTTTGAAATAAAAGTCGATTTTATTTATAAAAGGGTTTAAATAGAGATTTTTGAATTTATTATGAAAGCTCTATATATAAGATTTATAAAATTTGATTTTTATAAATCAAAGTGATGAAATTATAAAGGAGTTGTAAAGACGTTTTAAATAATGTTAAAATGGTTTTTATAAAGGACAGAATAAATGCTTTGTGAAGTCCTAAAAGAACGATTTTTGTAAATGAACGAATTATAAGTGTTTAACTTATAAAATGGACTTTTGGTTGAAAATTGAGTTATAAATTGAATTGGATAATAAAAGAAATTTATAAGTTGAAGTAGTTATAAAATATAAAATTGTGATTTATAAACGTTGTTTTATAAATCCGAAATCACTTATTTTTATAAGTGGATTATTGATAGTTAATAAAATGAGATTTTTAAACCGGAGTTGTCATAGAAAATAGAAAATGGAATTTATAAACGTTGTTTTATAAATTCGAAATCAATTGGATTTGATAAGTCAATTATAAAAGATTATTAAAGGAGATATATTCGCGATTTTGGATAGCGAATTATTATTAAGATAAAATGTGTAGAGATGATTGAAATTTGGTTAAGCGAATATATTGTTAAGTAAAATGGATATGGATATGGTTTTGGGAAAAGCGATATCGTAAAATAAAGTTAATTGTTTTAAAAGATGTTTTAAACGTGTTAAATATCGAAATCATAGATTTCAGCATTTTTATTGTTGAAATAGACGTTTTCGAAGAATAAGGAAATGGTGGACTATAACACTGTTGTTATAGTAAATGATTTCCGAAAGGAAATGTTTTTTTTTTTTGTAGTATTGGGATTTATATATCTATCTAAATTTCGAATCCCTATACTAGTGATTTTGAGTCGTCGTAACGATGTTTTACGCAACATTCGTTTTGACTCAAATAGATGTAAAATTTATGATTTCCTTAAAGAATGAATATATACTTAATATTGATTTAAGTATATCGAATATTTTCAAATGTTGGAAATAAATGATTTGTGAATTACTTATTATTAAATAAGTATGGAAATGCTTTTCCAATATGAAATGAACGTTTTGAGAATTTATCTTTGTAAAGATAAATTGAAATTGAATATTTGAAATCGATTTGAGAATCGTATATCAGTAGATATTTTGAAGATATAAATTCACTATGGAATTTATAAATGGAATGGGAATTTGTTTTAAAAATAAACGTTGATTTATTTTCAAAGTGTGGAAATTTTATATCCAGTAAAAGAGACTTTTGAAGATGAAATAATTTGGAAATTATTTGGAATCTGATGATGTTGCGCATCTTTATTGATAGTTAAATAACCGACTATCAATAATTACCTTAAATAGGTATTTGTTGTGAATTGGATGAATTTGAATGCCACACTTATTTTTGAAAAATCGCTCACTATTCGGGTTAGCCGGGAAAGGACCATGGGGTCGTATAACCCATTCCGAATATGTGATACGTCGTTATGAATTGCATTCGAAGACCGGTGTTGAAGACCGGATATTTTTGAAAACGGAAGGATTACCGTCGAGTTACTCTACATCGACTGATCTTCGATTTAGAGGTTTTATCACCCTTAGTGACGGGAAGTCCGAACGTGATTGGAAATTTATCCGGATATGCAAGGGCTTCGTGAGAAGTGCCTTCGGTTCTGTTCGATCCCGGAACAGACTTGTATGGATGTGTGTCTGACGTTACACTTTGAGATGTAAAGCTGATTTCTTTCAAATACATATCTGTTGGTGGCGGAGAATTTATTCTCTTAGCTTAACACCCTTCTCTGAGACGTACGAGCTCAGAGGTTATGTAGTTGAAATTTATCAGCGATATATCCCAATTTGGTAACGTGGCATACTGAGTGTTGCTGTGAAATGATCAGTGTTTGATCATTTGTGATATGATCATTTGTTTGATCTTATATCTTTGTGATCATAGGTTGATCATTTTGTTTGACCCGAAGCAGGGCTTTTTGAGAAAGCGTAGCTTTGTGGACGAGACTTCATCGAGCCTCACACCCCGGAAATGGTCGAAACAGGACGAATGCAGCAAGGTTCTAGGGAGTAGCGCCCCTTAGTGTATGTCATTCCTTCTGGATAAAGGTGGTATCATGGTATGGAGCCCAGATACTTAACCTCTGTGGTTACTGCATTATTATTTCTATGTGGTTTGTTGCGAATCGGGGATCCTCGGGAAGATCGGTGACGATCGGGGGATGACATACGCGTGTCAGTAGTTACCTATTTTTGCAGAGGTAACCCGGCCTTGTGTTGGCAGAGATCCGGTTAGGTTCTCGGGTCGTCTATTCCAGGGACGTACCCATCATGGATAGGAAGTTCCTTTGCCTGACCATTTGTTGGAAATCCAAAGAAACAATACGAGCTTTTACGATTGCAATTGTATAACCTGTCTCCTCAGGAGGCAGCTATAGCAGGCATAATATAATGGTACCTATGCTGGCTAAGATTTATATTCTACTTTCGAAATGTTTTCTACACTACGCACTAATAATAATATCAAAAAGAATTTGATTTTCGCGTAGTAAGCAGCTTTGACTATCATAAGAAGAAATCTCCTCCAAGTCTGCGTTTGCATTGTGTGTGTGGCGGGAGGTCTTATGGTAGTTTCATTTTCCAAAAGCATTGCGAATTGACTTTAAAATTCTTCTGTTGTTTATTTTAAAGAAAGATAACTGTTTTACGATCTCACACCAGTCACCATGACTGACTCGGAGTTTATTGTTCCCTTCTAAACTCTGGGTGCCCACCAATTTCCACACGGGCAGCCTAGAGTTATATTATCAGGATATTTTGGATATTCTGGAGCTTGGAGATAAGCTGGATGGCGAGACGTAGTATTTGTATCTGATAGTATTTATTCCGCTGTGTATTCTGTATGAGGACAAGTTATATAACTGTCCATTGTTGTATATTGACTCTGATGATTGATGTATGTATAAAATGATATAGTTCTTTGTTTTAAAGATTACTGATTTATCTATTATATATTGTTCCGCTGCGATATGTGAGATTCTGATATTGTTCTGTTTCTGTTGCTGTTCTCTTGTTCCGTTGTTGTTCTTCTTTCTTTTTCTTCTATCTTCTTCTTCTATTTTTTTTTCTTTTTCTTAAAACCATAACTTTTCGGGTTTCCGGCATTCGATGGCTCAGCAGTCGATAAAGTGAGTATCGATGTTGAATTTTCGAAAGTCGAAAATTTTCGGGACGTTACATCTACCCTGGCATTGCCTAGTTGTGCCGTGTCACCTACCATAACGATCTTTACTACGAGTTTCTATTGGTGTCGTACCTATGGAGTATCTTCTCATAGCCTTTCGAGGTATGCAGGTACTGTATAGACTATTGGCACTATTACGTTTTAGGGTGAGTTCAGATTAAATGTAAAGCCCTAATGCTATTTTAAAGTATGTTATTTTATGATTAGACATTATTATAATAGCGAATATTACTACATAGTAGATGGTTTAACGGATCCTTAAAGAATGGGCGATCCCAAGCATTCTTTAAGTTACTTGTACCTTTATTACAGTTCACTTGAGTTGGTTTACATTGTATAAGTATGTATGTCTTGACTCGAGTGTTTTGTGTTTTGCTTTACGCTCGGGTCAGACTGAGTGATACAGCATTTGAGACTCACCTTTGGAGCTGGAGTTTTGCTTTGAAGATCCAGATATCTATTCATTTTGTTATCCAGTTGTATTCTGAGTTGTACTTGATTATCATACTGTTACTCCTGTTGTATCTTGGTATTCCTATTGTATCTTAATTAACTCTGATGTATTTATATAGTAGCTTCATGAACTACTATTTCTTTGTTCCGCTGCATTATATTACTCTGTGTCTGTGATCTGTGATTATTTATTTACTGTATATGATGAGTTTGCCAAATTTTTATTTACAATTTGGTATTTTGAGCAATTCAAGTCTGACATGTGCGGATGCGAATGGTCCAAAATATTGGGTCGTTACATGTGGTATCAGAGCTTTGGCTTTGAGGAAAAACTCAGCATATGGAGTAGATTATTAAAGAATCACTTTCGTTCGAGTTTGAATCTCTCCCTCTTTGATTCGAATTTCCTTTGAATTTTGGAACGTTCCCTGCAGTTCCAAAATCCATTCATGTTCCTCACTATCCATCTTCTTTTGATTCTGGAGTATCCCATAAACTCCAATTCGAATGATCTTTATAGTGAATTGGCGGTCCCGCTAATATTCTAATGACTTGTAAAGGGGTGAAACTTCTTTACAAAAAACATTGATTCACCGAAGACTTCTATATCCTCAGTTTACGATGCTACGATCTCTTGCTATGCTTGAATTCTATCTCTTGAGATCGAATGTAGATTTACCCCAGAAAATCCACATCGATCTTATTCATTAAGTCACGGTTGACCTGGTTAAGGTTGCCCGCGATATCTATAGGCTTACTCATCTTCCTATTATGTTATTTAATCGTCTTATCTTTTGTCTCCAATTTATATTCAAATCAAAGTTCTCTTTGATTTGAGTCCATCAAATCTGAATCCTTGTCCTTATTTTGAAAACTAATCTTGTATTTGAAAATTTTATATTTTAAAGATGTTTTATATATTGTGTTGTTTGAGTTGTTGATGTTGATTTGGGTTTTCGATCGGTTCGTCTGATCAACGCTATCGATAGGATCTCCAAAACACTTGAACATAGCAAACTGACACAATATGGTTTTAAATTTAGTAGATGGATAAATTTTGTATAATTATGATATGTATAAGGATAATTTTTTGAATTTTGATAATTAATGGAATTGGGTGTTAAGAAATAATATTTAACTTTGTATGTATTTTATAATCATTGGCTTTAGTTTCATATCTAAATAATTAAACATGGTTATAAATTAATTTGGAAATTTTGTAACGACCCGTATTTTTACGGATCGAAAAGTTTGTCAAAATCTGGAAGTTTCAGCATTTTAAAGTCGTTTCAGATTTTAGGCATGATTTGTCTAAGTCCTAGGTCGTGAACGACCTATAGGATGTTAGGGTTGGTGACCTAAAGATTTGGAGTTAGGTCGTATGATGGATGGTAAGGGTTTAGGTCGTAGACGACCTAAGAGTTAACGGCCTTGAGATCTGTCGTTAGGTAGCATATGTCGTGTAGGAAGTAAGTCGCAGGTTGAGGCTTAGGTCGTAGCCGACTTAAGAACAGTTGGCGACTTATAGGATCATGACCGAGTTAAGTGGTAAGTCGTGAGCGACTTAAGGAAAGTCTGCGACCTAGCGAGTTAGCGACCTAGCGAGTTAGCGAGTTAGCGAGTTAGTGAGTTAGCGAGTTAGCAAGGAAGCGTGTCAGTATTAGGTCGCATAGTAGTTGATTTGTTAAGTCGTAGCTTGGTTAAGTCGTAAGGTTACGTGGGTGTGATAGGTCGAAGCTGTTACTAGGTCGCATGGGTTAGGTCGCCCCTGTTGTTATGTCGTAACCCAGTTATGTTAAGTCGGAGGCCCTTCTCAGTTGAGTCATAGGCGCGCATGCTATAAGTCGTAACCGACTTAGGAGATAGCTGTTATGATGTGAGTCATAGACAGGTGAGCGTTAGGTCGCGAAGGAGATAGTCTGGTTAGGTCGTAGAAGCCAGCAGTTGTTAGGTCGTAGGGTTTTAAGTCGTAAGTCGTGAACGACTTATGAAGGCAGACGACCTAAGGGTTTCAGCTATAAATAGGAGAGCTTCTCTTCATTTTTGGGATCCGGATTTTAAAGCGACGAAGTGCTGCCATTTTGAGAGCTCGACTTCTACACTTCTTCACTTCTTTTCTCCACTCTAATCTAGTGCTTCCATCCATCCAAGTTGAAGATCAAATTGAAGATTCAAGAGCTTAGATCGAAGATCTTCATCTTTTCAAGAGAGATTTCATCGTTTGAAGCGGATTGGTGATAGATCGAGCTTGATCCTTCACTGTCCAGATCTGAAGCGTGTTGATTTGGGTTTGTTTTGGAGATTTGGTGAGTGGTGATTATCTCTCACACGGATCCAAAGGAGTATATCGGATTGTTGACTCGATTTGGTGTTAAAATAGTGATTTCCATGCATTTTCTTCATCCTAAATGTAGATCCATATAGATCCATTGTTCATGATGATGTTACATCCATTTTATCATATGTTAACCTATGCAAGTTCATTCATCAAGTTTGTAGAGATATAATTCATGTTTTCATGCTTGTTGGACTTTCAACTCTTTAATTACGAAAATGTCATTATTGTTATAATTGTCTACTTAGATCATATTTGAATGTTTGATTGCTTGGATTAATGTTTGATTTGATTGATTTTTATGAATTAGATGATTGATGGTTGATTTAGATCGAAGATGATTCAAAAGCTAAGGGAAAGGCTCTTGAATTGGGAAAGCTGCTCGTGGCATATGTAGCGGGATGATGAAGCTCTTATGCATAGATTTGACGATGTAATGTTAAGATGAGGCTTTGCGAGGATGTGATGAAGCAAGGCAATCATGTGATGAAGACTTGGTTTAATCCAGACGGGGTCATTCCAAGCATGTTGATAACTCGGTGATATGATTCGAGTTGAGGATAATGGATGGATATGAGAATAGTCGTCGAGGAGGATGACTAGGAGGCTTGGGTCTCATCGTTGTTGAAGGTTCTAGCATGCTCAAAGCAAGAGTACGTTTGGGCAGATTCGATAGTCCCAACGGCCAACTGTTGATGGTCGAGTACTCTGGGCAGATTCGATAGTCCTAGGCACGGGCTGCGACGACGTGCAGAGTACTGTCTAGAACCGGGGTTTCCATTAGCCCTTGACGGACGGCTGAAAGAATGTGCCGGTCATTCAATTAACGGTGAAATCGAAGCAATGATAACAGTGATAGCCAGAGTCATGGATGTTTGGTTGTATCGTCATTCGGTCTCAAGAGCAGTGTTTTCTGGGTGCTTATCTGATCTTGTTTTAGGCCTTGGGGGTTTGTGCTTGGAAAACATCGCCCTTGACTCGAGTGATAATTGCTTTACTTTAGATTGTATTCTTTGCTATGTTGCTTCTGCTTAGTGTGCGTCTGGGGGCTATCACTGTAGAAAGAGGTTGGAGTGGGAGGGTTGTATTCCTATTCCTTTTCCTTTATACTCTTTTGGTATGTTGTTAGTTAATCTACTGCTCACTAAGACTGTTGTCCGACTCAAGGCTTTATGTTTTAATTCTTATTGCCTTGGGCTGTTCGTCCATTTTGGGACGGGCAGACTAGGTAGCAGGTGATAGGTGATGATCTTGCTTTTCACGGTGCTGATATCGAAGACGAGCTGGAGTATTGCATATTATTTCTTACTATATGTACTGGATGTTCCGCTGCTTTGTATTCTCTGAGTGATATGTAGTGAGGCTTGTTGTATTGTCTATTCAGATGCTTGTATTCAACTATTATGAAGTTTTATATGATGGCATTCTATTCTGTGAAGCTTCTCTATATATATTTTCTATTGTATTTTGTCTATGCGCTGTGAGTAATACGATAGATTCTGTTGTTTTAATTTACCTTGACAATCGTCCATGGTCGCCTGGCACACTTTACAGCGCACTATCTCTAGATTCGGTGCAGGGGTCATGGGCGGTCGTCACATTTGGTATCAGAGCATTGGTTAATCGATTTTACCCAACGCTCGCTGTCGTAACTATGTATGAGAGACATAATTGTAATTTGATGGATGATTACTATATATAATATAGTAGCTTAGAAGTAAGTTAGTCCTTTATGCAGTTGTTTCTCTAGATGTTCTGATCATTCCTTTTTATAGATATTGAGAATGTGTCGAAGAGGGAGACTAGCTGCTAGGGAAGGCCGAGCTGCTGAAGGGACTGCTGATTATGCAGCTATGTTCGAAGCTATGATGACTTCGATCATGAGAAGGATGCCAGCTCCAGGGCCGTCAGTTGATGTTGGGGTTCAAGTTCAAACTCCAAAATCGGTGGATTTTGCTAAGTTGTGTAAGGACTATACTGCTCTTGGAGGAAAGGTTTTCTTGGGAACAGAATCAACTATTGAAGTCCAGAGATGGATAGATGCTTGTAGAAGGATCTTTGGTGATTTGGGAATTGATGATGCAACTAAGAGGAAGTTGGCATCAAGGCAGCTTCAAGGGAGAGCCTCTGATTGGTGGAATTCTATTACCATCACTACTCCGGAGGAAGAGATTACTTGGGAGCAATTCCAAGTCAGATTTGAAGCTAAGTTCATTTCTACAGCTCAGAAGTCTGTTCTGTTCAAGAAGTTTGTGGAGCTCAAGCAGGGAGGTAGACCAGTTCTTGAGTATGTTTCTGAGTTTGAAGCTTTGTCCAAGTATGCCCGGTCATATATTGAGTCTGCATATTAGAAGAATGAGAAGTTCGTGACAGGCTTGGACAGTTATCTTGGGAGACAGTTGGTGGATCATTTGGACGATTCATTTGAGAAGCTTGTGGAGAAAGCTCTCAGGCATGAGAGTCTGTTTCCTAAGGAAGGATCTGTTGTTGCTGTGACCAAGGGAGAGTCTAAACCACAGCAGGGTGGAAGCCAGAAGAGGAAGCAGCAGCAGTAGAAGGGTAAGGATGGCCAGAAGAAGCCGAAAGGCGAAGTGACCTGCTACAACTGTCAACAGAAAGGCCATCTCTCCAGGGATTGCAAGAATCCGAAAGCGCCGGCGAAGTGCCACAACTGTGACAAGCCGGGGCATTTCAGGAAGAATTGTCCAGAACCGAGAAGGGACAAGCAGATTGTGCAAGCTTATGCTTTAGGAGCTGTTCCGTCGTCTTCGAAAGCTCCTACCATTGAAGAGAAAGGAAAGAGTGTGGTGGTTCAAGGTACTCTTTTCCTATGTGGTGTTCCAGTTAGAGTTCTGTTTGATACTGGGGCGTCGCATTCGTTTGTTTGTAGTGAACTAGTAGGCCGGTTTGGTTTGGAACCGGATATTGTTGATAGGCCATTGGTTGTGACTTGTCCAGTTGGGGGTTCGTCTTGTTTGAGTATGTTATGCCGTGGTCGGATTGTGTCAAGTCATGGTTGCTCTTTTGTTTGTGATTGCTTTGTTCTGAACTTTGCGGGGTTCGGAATTATTTTGGGTATGGACTGGCTTAGGAAGTATGCGGCAAAGGTTGATTGTGAGAGGTTGGAAGTGACAGTCGAGAATGTGGAGGGGCGAAAGATTGTGATACGATGTAAGCATGAAGAAGGCATCTTCATGAGCTTTATGTATTCGCTTGTTGTTCCACGGGATGGACTGTCATCTGTGCCAATCGCGAATGGATTCGAGGATGTCTTTGATGAAGTCAAAGGGTTACCGCCGCACAGAGAGATCGAGTTTCGTATAGATCTTGTTGAAGGAGCCAGACCCATTGTGATGCCTCTTAGGCGGATGGCGCCTAGGGAACAGCATGAGTTGAAGGTGCAAGTTGAAGACCTTTTACAGAAAGGATTCATTCGGCGTAGTGTGTCCGAGTGGGGTGCACCAGTTGTGTTCGCAACCAAGGCAGATGGGTCGTTGAGATTGTGCGTCGATTATCGTGAGCTGAATAAGGTGACTAAGAAGAACAAGTATCCGTTGCTGAGAATAGATGACTTGTTTGATCAGCTTCACGAAGCCAAGGTGTTTTCTCAGATGGATTTGGCAACGGGATTTCACCAGTTGAGAGTAGCTAAGGATAGTGTGCCGAAGACTGCTTTTCGGACCACATCTGGTTTCTTTGAGTGGCTGGTAATGCCGTTTGGGTTGACTAACGCGCCAACATACTTTGTGGATCTTATGAATAGAGTGTTCAGAGATCAGTTGAACAAGTTTGTGCTAGTGTTCGTGGATGATATTCTGATTTATTCCAGAACTGAAGAAGAGCACAAAACGCATTTGCGTATTGTTTTGGAAACCTTGCGGAAACATCAGCTGAAGGCTAAGTTTTCGAAGTGTCACTTCTGGAAGAGTGAAGTGAGGTTCTTAGGCCATGTTATTTCTGGAAATGGAATAGCGGTTGATCCCGCTAAGGTGGCAGCAATCCAGGATTGGGTTAGACCTAAGAATGCATCGGATGTGAGAAGTTTTCTTGGATTAGCAGGATATTATCGACGGTTTATCAAAGACTTCTCCAAGGTAGCTGCACCGTTAACAGGATTGACAAAGAAGAACCTAGTGTTCAGATGGGATGATAGGTGTGAGCAAGCTTTCAGAATCCTGAAAGAAAGATTGACGAGTGCTCCTGTTTTGACTATTCCAAGTGGGAATGATGAGATGGTGGTTTACACCGATGCATGTGGTACTGGACTTGGAGCAGTGCTGATGCAGAGGGATAAAGTTGTTGCGTATGCCAGTCGACAACTGAAGCCACACGAAAGGAATTACCCGACTCATGATTTAGAGTTAGCGGCGATTGTTTTTGCTCTGAAGATGTGGAGACATTATCTGTTGGGAGTTCGATTTGAGTTGTTTACGGATCATAAGTCGTTGAAGTATTTTTTCTCCCAAAAGGATTTGAACCTTCGGCAGCAACGATGGCTAGAGTTTTTGGCATCATATGATTTTGGTATAGCTTATACTCTGGGAAAAGGTAACGCAGTGGCAGATGCGTTAAGTCGAAGACATGCAGGATTGGGAGCCATGTTTTCAGAATGGAAGAATCTCGAGTATTTAGCTGGTTTTGACTTCAGGCCTAGATGTGAATTGGAACCTGAGATGTTGGCAAACTTATCGATAAGACCGACTCTTGTGGAGAGAATTGGCGAGAATCAAAAGCGAGATGATAAGCTTGTCAAGATTATCCGTGATTTAGAATCTGGATTGGAACCAGAAAAGGATAAAGGATTCGAGGTCGATCGAGAAGGTTGGCTTTGAAAGCAAGGACGACTAGTTGTTCCCGATATAGATGAATTGAGAAGTGAAGTTCTGAAGGAAAGTCATCACTCGAAGTTGATAATTCATCCAGGTGGAAAAAAGATGTATCGGGATATGAAGAGAACCTACTACTGGGAAGGTATGAAGAAGGATGTTGGAAATTTCATTTCCAAATGTATGAACTGCCAGTTGGTAAAAGCCGAACAGAAGAAGCCAAGTGGATTGCTTCAGCCATTAGAAGTTCCTACATGGAAGTGGGAACAAGTGTCGATGGATTTTATTGATGGATTGCCTAGAACCAGAACGGGAAATGAAGTAATTTGGGTCATCGTTGATCGTCTGACTAAGAGTGCGAGATTCATTCCTGTTCGATCGACTAGGACTGCATCAAAGTTGGCTGAATTGTATGTTAAGTGGATAGTTCGATTTCATGGTATTCCGAAGAGTATAGTGAGCGATCGAGATCCATTGTTCACTAGTGGATTTTGGAAGAGCTTCCAGGAAGTTTAGGGGACTGAGTTATGTTTGAGTACAGCTTATCACCCTCAAACAGATGGTCAGACCGAGCGAGTCAACCGAGTTTTGGAAGATCTCCTCAGAGCTTGTGTTTTGGATTTCGGGGAATCATGGGAAGATCATCTTCATTTGGTAGAGTTTTCATACAACAACAGTTACCAGTCAAGCATTGGTATGGCACCATATGAGGCGTTGTATGGAAGACCGTGTAATTCTCCGACATGTTGGATAGAGACAGGAGAAAAGCTGATGCTTGGGCCAGAGATGATTCGTCAGACTTCAGACTGTATAGAGATCATTCGGCAACGAATGAAGGCAGCCCAAGACCGTCAGAAGAGTTATGCCGATAAGCGTCGAAAAGGTTTGGAAGTCGACGTAGGAGATATGGTTTTTGTGAAGATTTCTCCACTGAAGAATGTTATCCGATTCGGGAAGAAAGGGAAATTGACTCCGAGATTTGTTAGACCATTTCCGATTATCGAGCGAATTGGAAAGCTCGCTTATAGATTGGAATTACCAGAGAAGATGTCGGGTGTGCACAATGTTTTTCATGTATCATATCTATGGAAGTATGTGCACGACTCGAATGCGGTGGTTTCTGCTGATAGCTGTGAAGATTTCGAAGTTGATCCAGTCGATAGAAGACCTCGTAAGCCGCTTCGTGTTGTGGAAATCGACACGAAACAGCTTAGGAGGAAGGTAGTTAAGTTGCTCAAGATACAATGGAGTGACGATGATAACGACTGTACGTGGGAGGTGGAAGAGAGGATGAAAGCAGCTCATCCTGAACTCTTCGAGGTATGGCCCTAAGGTGTCGTCTCATCTCACGATATTGTAACTTGTTCTAAGTCTTAGAATTCTGTACGCTAAGCTAGAATTGGATGCATGGTTTGCTGATTGTTATGGATGGTAGGCGTACAGAATAGTCTTTGATTGCTTTGTTTGTTTGGAATTTCGGGGGCGAAATTCCTAAGGGGGAGAGAATGTAACGACCCGTATTTTTACGGATCGAAAAGTTTGTCAAAATCTGGAAGTTTCAGCATTTTAAAGTCGTTTCAGATTTTAGGCATGATTTGTCTAAGTCCTAGGTCGTGAACGACCTATATGATGTTAGGGTTGGTGACCTAAAGATTTGGAGTTAGGTCGTATGATGGATGGTAAGGGTTTAGGTCGTAGACGACCTAAGAGTTAACGGCCTTGAGATATGTCGTTAGGTAGCATATGTCGTGTAGGAAGTAAGTCGCAGGTTGAGGCTTAGGTCGTAGCCGACTTAAGAATAGTTGGCGACTTATAGGATCATGACCGAGTTAAGTGGTAAGTCGTGAGCGACTTAAGGAAAGTCTGCGACCTAGCGAGTTAGCGACCTAGCGAGTTAGCGAGTTAGCGAGTTAGCGAGTTAGCGAGTTAGCAAGGAAGTGTGTCAGTATTAGGTCGCATAGTAGTTGATTTGTTAAGTCGTAGCTTGGTTAAGTCGTAAGGTTACGTGGGTGTGATAGGTCGAAGCTGTTACTAGGTCGCATGGGTTAGGTCGCCCCTGTTGTTATGTCGTAACCCAGTTATGTTAAGTCGGAGGCCCTTCTCAGTTGAGTCGTAGGCGCGCATGCTATAAGTCGTAACCGACATAGGAGATAGCTGTTATGATGTGAGTCATAGACAGGTGAGCGTTAGGTCGCGAAGGAGATAGTCTGGTTAGGTCGTAGAAGCCAGCAGTTGTTAGGTCGTAGGGTTTTAAGTCGTAAGTCGTGAACGACTTATGAAGGCAGACGACCTAAGGGTTTCAGCTATAAATAGGAGAGTTTCTCTTCATTTTTGGGATCCGGATTTTGAAGCGACGAAGTACTGCCATTTTGAGAGCTCGACTTCTACACTTCTTCACTTCTTTTCTCCACTCTAATCTAGTGCTTCCATCCATCCAAGTTGAAGATCAAATTGAAGATTCAAGAGCTTAGATTGAAGATCTTCATCTTTTCAAGAGAGATTTCATCGTTTGAAGCGGATTGGTGATAGATCGAGCTTGATCCTTCGCTGTCCAGATCTGAAGCGTGTTGATTTGGGTTTGTTTTGGAGATTTGGTGAGTGGTGATTATCTCTCACACGGATCCAAAGGAGTATATCGGATTGTTGACTCGATTTGGTGTTAAAATAGTGATTTCCATGAATTTTCTTCATCCTAAGTGTAGATCCATATAGATCCATTGTTCATGATGATGTTACATCCATTTTATCATATGTTAACCTATGCAAGTTCATTCATCAAGTTTGAAGAGATATAATTCATGTTTTCATGCTTGTTGGACTTTCAACTCTTTAATTACGAAAATGCCATTATTGTTATAATTGTCTACTTAGATCATATTTGAATGTTTGATTGCTTGGATTAATGTTTGATTTGATTGATTTTTATGAATTAGATGATTGATTGTTTGATTTAGACCGAAGATGATTCAAAAGCTAAGGGAAAGGCTCTTGAATTGGGAAAGCTGCTCGTGGCATATGTAGCGGGATGATGAAGCTCTTATGCATAGATTTGACGATGTAATGTTAATATGAGGCTTTGCGAGGATGTGATGAAGCGAGGCAATCATGTGATGAAGACTTGGTTTAATCCAGACGGGGTCATTCCAAGCATGTTGATAACTCGGTGATATGATTCGAGTTGAGGATAATGGATGGATATGAGAATAGTCGTCGAGGAGGATGACTAGGAGGCTTGGGTCTCATCGTTGTTGAAGGTTCTAGCATGCTCAAAGACAGAGTACGTTTGGGCAGATTCGATAGTCCCAACGGCCAACTGTTGATGGTCGAGTACTCTGGGCAGATTCGATAGTCCTAGGCACGGGCTGCGACGACGTGCGGAGTACTGTCTAGAATCGGGGTTTCCATTAGCCCTTGACGGACGGCTGAAAGAATGTGCCGGTCATTTAATTAACGGTGAAATCGAAGCAATGATAACAGTGATAGCCAGAGTCATGGATGTTTGGTTGTATCGTCATTCGGTCTCAAGAGCAGTGTTTTCTGGGTGCTTATCTGATCTTGGTTTAGGCCTTGGGGGTTTATGCTTGGAAAACATCGCCCTTGACTCGAGTGATAATTGCTTTACTTTAGATTGTATTCTTTGCTATGTTGCTTCTGCTTAGTGTGCGTCTGGGGGCTATCACTGTAGAAAGAGGTTGGAGTGGGAGGGTTGTATTCCTATTCCTTTTCCTTTATACTCTTTTGGTATGTTGTTAGTTAATCTACTGCTCACTAAGACTGTTGTCCGACTCAAGGCTTTATGTTTTAATTCTTATTGCCTTGGGCTGTTCGTCCATTTTGGGACGGGCAGACTAGGTAGCAGGTGATAGGTGATGATCTTGCTTTTCACGGTGCTGATATCGAAGACGAGCTGGAGTATTGCATATTATTTCTTACTATATGTACTGGATGTTCCGCTGCTTTGTATTCTCTGAGTGATATGTAGTGAGGCTTGTTGTATTGTCTATTCAGATGCTTGTATTCAACTATTATGAAGTTTTATATGATGGCATTCTATTCTGTGAAGCTTCTCTATATATATTTTCTATTGTATTTTGTCTATGCGCTATGAGTAATACGATAGATTCTGTTGTTTTAATTTACCTTGACAATCGTCCATAGTCGCCTGGCACACTTTACAGCGCGCTATCTCTAGATTCGGTGCAGGGGTCATGGGCGGTCGTCACAAATTTAAATGGATTTAAATCAAGAATTTGAGAATTAATTTCTGATGATTTCGAACTTTGGTTTTGAAAGTTTTAAAGGATATACTATTTAAAAGTATTTCTAGTAGGAATTGTTTCAAAGGATTTTTAATTTGTAAATCAGTGCTCTTTTCTTTGTCGCTGGGAGATAATTTCGGCGATGACTACAGCATCATCGACATTCATTTTTCGGTTTCGAAGTGAAGAGACTATTCTGTAGCTTTGCTATAGTTTTGCTTTGAAAATTAAATTGATTTGAATTTCTAAATATGACTTGATTTAATATATTGATATATAATTTAAAATTGATTTGATATATATTGTGTATGTATATATATATATATTTATTTATTTCTAAATAGTTTGAAGTTAATCGGAAATTTAATTCTTAAATTTTATCTTAAAGGATAATTTCAATTATAAAAGGAAATCAAATTTTTGATAAATATTTAAACTTGGATAATTGAGTTAAGAAAATTTATTTGTATAATATTCTCTTACATTCTAATATAACTTACCTAAATTATTCAGAAGTTGAATATGTAATTGGATAATATACAAAATAAAGAGAATTTTATAAATAAAACTTAAGTGGTTATAATAAATGTTATACACTTAAATTTTATTTATAAAGGATCAATAGAGGTAAATAGAGAAAAGGGTTAATTGAATAATTTACAATATAATGATATTTAAAAGAAATTATAAATAAATTGAAATAGTTATAATAAGTGAAATAAACTTAATATATATAGGATTTGATATATTAAGTGGAGTAAATTAAAGAATAAATTGGAATAAAGAAGAATTAAATTTACTGAATACATTATGAGTATAATAAATGATTTTTCAAATCCATGATTTTAGGGATTGTTAAATTAAGAAATTTGGATGATAAGATAATGAAATTAGAGATAGTTAAGATTTATTTAACTTATGTAAAATTAATCATCAATTTAAGTTGAAATTTTCATGGTTTCTAACTTATTATCTTCTTTTGTTTTCAAACTATCTTTTGGATGTCCTTTTTTTCCCATATCTTGCTTCAAAATGGGAAGGCTATTGCTTATACCAGTCTATTTAGAAATCTTTCCATAATCTTCGATAATCTTTGGTACTCATTTTGAATCTGAACACTGGTTGCCATCCACAGACCGTCGGTCAAACGGAAATGGGTGAATCAGATTCTAGAGGATCTTTTTCGTGCTTATGCTCTTGATTCTGGAGGATCTTGGGAAGATATCTCCACCTTGTTAAACATAACTATAATAACAGTTATCAGGTACAATTTCAATCTTCTTGTCATCTTGTCTTAATCTTATTTCATTTTTATCTTTTCGGTGCTTTCCCGTACCTCATTCCTTTTCGGGGACGAAAAGTTTTGAGTAGGGGAGAGTGTAACAACCCTGTATTTTGTGAGTATTTTAATTATATATTTTAATTACTTTAATTAATTTCCCGATTTAAAAACTTTATTTTATTTATTTAAATTAGATAATTTTGTTATTTTAAAAAAATAAATTGTGTTTTGAATGTGAATTATAATTTCAAACATGAATAAATAAGATATTTTCCAGAAATGTGAATTTTGGTCAATATGGTCAAACTTTGACTTTTAATTTAAAATTTTTAAATAATGAAATTTTGAATTTTATCTTTTATTATGAAAGTAAATATAATTTCAAGAATACTACTTTTCGTTTCGTTGAAATCGGATTTATAATGTGAAAGTTATGCCCTTTTGAATATTGTGTGTAATTTGTTGTATTTAACAAAATTGTTTATTTTAAATTATATAAATAATATTTTATTTGGTCATGTAATGTTCTAATTTATATTTATATGGGTAAAATAACATGTTATGTATATATTTTGGTTTTAAAACATTTTAAAGGTATAATTGACATTTTCCGGTGTCAGTTGTATTTTGTTTACAATTTCTAATTTCCAGTTTCATTTAATTAAAGAAATTCTTTATTTATTTCATATTTCATTAAAGACTTTATTTTATTTTTATTTACACTTCATTTTTTCAGCATTTATTTTATTTTACTTGACTTTTATTGGTTTAGAAGTAAAGTTATAATTTTTCTAAAACTAGTGATATTCTATTTGTAAATTTTAAGTCCTGTTTTGAATTTTAAACAATTTCTTTAATTCTTTTTTTATATTTTCTTTAAATTTAATTATTTATTTTCATTTTATTTTACTTTGTTTCAGTTTTAAATTTTATTTACTGATTTTATTTTGTTTTTATTTGATTTATAGAAATGAAATATGAAAGGTTTAAAAGCTCTAGAAACTTAAGTCTTTTCATCTCCAAAACTCTTCATTTACCATAACCTCCTCATTACTTCTTTTGGCCGTACATTTTTCTTATGATAGCCGTGAGTTTCTCAACTCATATTCACGTGAAAACTTCATCTCAACTTCATTTTTCACGGCTAAGAAAAATAATGGCAATGGCCTCTCTTCTTCCTCTCTTTTCTTCTTCTTTTCACCTTGTTTTACCTTGATTTTGCCTTGCTTCTTCATATATTTTCTCGGACTAAACCCCACATCTCCTCCACCACTTCCTTCCCCACATAATCCATGGCCTAACCATCATTCTCCTCTGACCTGAAAGTTCCATGACCATCCCATGATGCAAACTCCACAAAACATTGAAGATCACTTCCAAAAAATTGCCTAGTCTACCACTAGTTGCAACATGCCTTCATGCATCACCTTAGCCGCCACTATTTGCTCCACCACCACCTTGACACACCCCTAACCACAACCTCTTACCTCTATCCAGACCTGTACATGCAATGGCCGAACCTAGATGGGACATAGACCGAGCCAAAAGTTGAACAAAAACTCATATATTTGCCTTAACCACTTGTATTCCTCACTTGTAACCCCTCTACACTTCCTATTCCTTGTAGCCATGCCTTTTTAGGTCCAAACCAGACCCATTACCACCTGAAATAATGATATGTCTGAACCAATATAGCTTTGTGGCCGAGCATATGTGAGATAGGGTCAAGCAAAAATGGTTTGAAAGCTAGGTGATGTTATTTGTCTAGCCTAGTTTCCATTTGTTTCAATTATAACTTTGGTATTGTAATTATATTTATATGTGGATTTGTTTTGTTGTAGTATACAAGATTTATATCTTGGTTCTCTCCACTCAAATCAAAGGTCGTGCCATATCGTGCTTTCTGGAATTCGTTGTGTCATTTGATTTGCAAACTTCAGCTTAAAAAGGTGAGTAAATCTCACCTGACATTTATACTTATGCAAATGTGAATTGACAACAATTGAATGTGTAGAATATTATATATGATGTTGTAACTGCCTATGATTATTAATTATATGATGTTAAACCTGTTATTTTACCTGTCATATTATCTGTTACTGTTATTTATTGTTAAACTGTTCATTTATACCTGTTTATCACACTGCAAGTTCCCTATAGATTAGATTCACTATGGGTTGAAATGATACATACCCGAATGGACTTTAGAATATGGAAAAATCGTTATGGGCTGAAATGATAGGCCTGAACGGTTTTTATTTATTTTATTTTAACTTGGGATTGCGGGTTTGAAATGATAAAACCCGGATTTTTCCTTTTAAACTGCGGATTGAAATGATACATATCCGTATCACTTGACCTAGGTTAGAAAACTATATACAGGCCCGTGGTTATTTTAATAAAGTATTTTGAATATTTTAAATATTTTTAAAAGTGTAAAATTATGAAAATTTGATTTAAATTGGATTTTTAATGTTTAAATAAAGAAATTTGGATTTTTCTAGAAGTTAAAAATGTAATTTAAATGAATGGTAAAAGTGAATTTTTGAAATATAACTTAAGTTTGGAAAATTAGAATTTTGGTTTTAAAATGATATTTAAGTTATATAAATAAAATGGAAATTTAATTATATTTGGAAAATGGGAAATATGATAATTTGATTTGAATTTGAATTTAAATGATTTAATAAAGTGTTATTGAGTGTTCTATGTATTAAAATGGTTAAATAAATGAATGCTTAAAAGTGTAATTATAAAATATAACTTGACTTGGAAATGTGAATTTGGTTTTATTAAACGTTTAAGTTAGTTAAATAAAATTGAAAATTTAGTTTAATTTATGAAATGGAAATAAAATATAAGTGTTAAGTTTATTTGTTAAAAATGTGAAGAAAAGAAAATTGTACATTTGGATTTGTTAAGTAAAATTATTGGAAATTTGGATTTTACTGTAAATGTTTCTTATAAAAATCATAAATTAAAAGATTAAATTTAATGAACATTTTTGAATGTCAAAATATGATTTTTATAATGTTTAAAAGGTTTAATATTGAAGGTTATTATTTGCTGGAAATACACTAAAATCTGAAAATTACTTTTTATAACATTCAGAAATGTTATGATTTCTGTAAATGAACTAAAACTTAAATAAGAGGCTATTACAGCAGTTCTGTAATGCTGTAGTTGCTGAAGTAAATTAAAAGGCTAAAATCTTAATAAAGGCCTATTACAGCAGTTCTGTAAATGCTGTAGTGGTCTGCTGTCTTTGCTGAATTTAATTAAAACCTTTAATTTGAAACCTGAGCTATTACAGCATTTTTGGAAATGTTGTCTTTGCTGTTTTAAACTAAATTTCAACTAAACTGAGATTTAACAGCAGTTTTAAAATGCTGTCTTTGCTGAATTAAAATGTTTTCAAGAATAACTTATAACAGCTTTTTCTGAATGCTGTGAAAGGCTGAAATTTTCAATGTTTATGGTTTTTAACTTAGTAAATGAACTCAGAATAGTTTAAAACTTTGGTAATTGAATACTTGATTTAAAAGTATAATAATTACACTTTTAAATGGTTTAAATGAATTTTTTTGATTGAAATATAAAGTATTTAAAAGGTGACTTGAAATGATAATAAATGAATGATATCTTTAAATTTAAAAAGTATTTAAAGTTGAATATTTAGATTTGAACTCAAATGATATTTTGATATATTAAAATGATTTGAAATGAAGTTTGAAAGGATATGATATTTTGATATATTAAAATGATTTGAAATGAAGTTTTGGAAAGATATGATATTTTGATATATTGAAATGATTTGAAATGAAGTTTTGAAATGATATGATATTTTAAATATATTGAAATGGTTTGGAATTGATTTAATCTTTATTTTGATAAAGATTTGGATTTGAAATGATATTCTATTTTGAAGTATAAAATATTATTGTTTTAAATTTTATAACCACGGGTTATAATAACGATTGGTTGTTAAAGAGACCGGGATCGGATATGGACATACTCTCTATCGATACCGAAAACCACTTTTACAACTGTGTACGCGGTGGAGTTTCCAGAATGAAGTAGGATGGTGGCGACGATCCTAAGGTATATACGTGGACCCAACTCCCGTGAGTTGGCATAAGGTGGCTAAAACAGGAGCGATTGACGGGCCAATGAGGTAGCACCTCTGATCGGACACACTTCTTCGATACCATTCTATTACTTGTGATTGATTTGGTGCGCACCCTTGATTTGGGAGCGTTGTTCGAGGTGGGCGATAGTGGCTGCTATGCGTCACCACCAGTCTGGATGCGTAATTGGTATATCTACCCTGGCATTGCCTAGTTGTGCCGTGTCACCTACCATAACGAGCTTTACTACGAGTTTCTATTTGTGTCGTACCTATGGAGTATCTTCTCATAGCCTTTCGAGGTATGCAGGTACTGTATAGACTATTGGCACTATTACATGTTAGGGTGAGTTCAGATTAAATGTAAAGCCCTAATGCTATTTTAAAGTATGTTATTTTATGATTAGACATTATTATAATAGCGAATATTACTACATAGTAGATGGTTTAACGGATCCTTAAAGAATGGGCGATCCCAAGCATTCTTTAAGTTACTTGTACCTTTATTACAGTTCACTTGAGTTGGTTTACATTGTATAAGTATGTATGTCCTGACTCGAGTGTTTTGTGTTTTGCTTTACGCTCGGGTCAGACTGAGTGATATAGCATTTGAGACTCACCTTTGGAGCTGGAGTTTTGCTTTGAAGATCCAGATATCTATTCATTTTGTTATCCAGTTGATTCCAGTTGTATTCTGAGTTGTACCTGATTATCATACTGTTACTCCTGTTGTATCTTGGTATTCCTATTGTATCTTAATTAACTCTGATGTATTTATATAGTAGCTTCTTGAACTACTATTTCTTTGTTCCGCTGGATTATATTACTCTGTGTCTGTGATCTGTGATTATTTATTTACTGTATATGATGAGTTTGCCAAATTTTTATTTACAATTCGGTATTTTGAGCAATTCAAGTCCGACATGTGCGGATGCGAATGGTCCAAAATATCGGGTCGTTACAGGATATGATCCATTGGCCGCAAATATGTCTTTAAGAGAAAGATAAATGTAGTTGGAATATAGTGAGCCACATTGATATAAATAATACCGTAAATTTCAATTGTTGAAATTAAAGTAATAGATTCAACGTTTGATGTGCTTAACAAGGTTTGGATTTTACTCACAAAATTATCGCATATTATGACTTTATGTTTTTGTACGTATGTGTTGAAACGGAAAATAACCAAAGTGTCTCGAAGTCAGTATGAGCGATATTGAATTTGTGAATTTTCGGATAAAATCAGAGAATGGATATGAAAGAATCATTCAAAAAAGCATTAAAATTAACAAGTGTTTTAATAGAAATATCAAATAGTTTGATTATTGATCAAATGCAGAGGAAGCGTGTGTTCATAAGAAAGAATGTTAAAAGGTACATTGATATTTCTAAATTATAAATCAACAACACATTTTTGATTTCTCAACGATGTACTTTGGTTAAAATCAGCCTTAGTTGTTTTGATACTCAACGTTGGATTTGTGAGTGACGTCTTTTATAGTAAGTATAAAGATATAGGGAATGTCCCAAAACGATATGCAGAGACGCCTTATTAAAATGTTTAATACGAAACAAATAGAAGGGATTCCTTTTGTATTGCCAATAGGAATTATCATACATGTTATGTTATCCTTGATATCGCGATTTGTTTCTATATTTGATACATAAAGAAAATATCAAATCCAAATGGATATCACTAAATGGTTGTTTATGGTATTCTCCTGTATTTATGAAATATTGGAGAATTATTTACATAAACAATGAACACCTTATGAAGGAGCATTCAGACTCAAACTTTATAAGTAATATTGAGTATAATATATCAATAATAAATTCATGTTAAGAATCTTTAAATTGGAAATCTTCCAAATGAAATACTGTGGCTGATTCGATAAATAAGGATAAGTACATCGTCTTGAATAGTGCCATAATAAAAGCAAAGTATATAAATATAATGCACAAATTTATAACTTAGTTGAGGATGATTCCAAATGTTGAGAATCCCATAATATTGTTATATGATAACAATATCATGAAATAGTTCATAACAGAACTTAGAGCTCACTAGAAGTCGGGAGACATACTCCGAATTGTTCCGCATGATAAAGGTAGTCTATCAACGTCGGAGAGAGTTGATTGATAGAGTAGATAATTAAAACATAACAGCATACTCGTTCACTGAGACACTAACTCGTTTGGTTTTGAGGAAACCGACTGGAGAAATTGGAATAAGAACCATAATTGACCCCAAATGTAAGTGGGAGATTGATAGAGTCATGGTTATGCTCTAGGGGCAATGTAACGACCCGTATCTTTAGATGATTTGAAATATTAATTAAATAAGATTTTAGAATTTAATATTGGAAGAAATTAAAAATTTATAATTTATTTATGAGAAAATTAACTAGAATGAAATTTAATAATGTTAATTTAAGGTAATTGCTAACTATTTTAATGTAATTCCAATTAACTGAAATGATTATAAAGTTATAATTGGTTATAAATTGTAAATAAGGAAATAAATTAAATGTTGTATTAAATGGTGAGATTATATGTAATTAATTGAAATTGAATATGAATCAGTGATGTGTAAGTAGTTATAACATTTTTTTGTAAATAATAAATTTATAAATATGATTAACGTACTTAAAAGGGACAATTGGTTGTTTATCATCTCATTTTAATAGGTTGAAATAACTTAGAAATCAATGTGAATTAATATAATTAAATATTCTAATTAATATGGTAAGATGATAATTGTAGAATATGAATATAATAAAATATAACTAATATGATTATATTCATAAGGTAGTAGTTGATTTATTATTAAGAGTGAAATCAAAATATAAGAATTTATTAGAATTTAAATTATAATTTATGAACTTATTTCAATTGAAATTGAACGCCGTAATTAGTGCAATATTTAACATTGGATTTGACATGAAAATTTATTTTAAAAAGATTATAAATTCCTAGGTAATCAAAAATGATGATAAAATGGTTAACTTGTAAATTTGAATTTAAAACAGATTAAAGCAATTTAATAATAATTTATTTAATTAACGTGAAAATTAGCCATTTTGTCCACAGTCTCAGATTTCGATGGAACTAGTTTCATCGGATCCATAACGGTGAATTATTATAGGATTTCAAGTTCCGTAGCGATCGGACTTATCGTTTGATCGTGCGGACTCGAAACGTGTAGAAATCAATTTAATGAATTCAAATGAATATAATTTGATTTTGAAAGCTAACTTCTGTATACAATGAAATTTAGGTTTGAAACTAGTTCCATTGAGTTTAAAAATATCAAAAACCTATATTTCAATATACTGGATGACACATTTTCGTTTCGGAAATGAAATGGGCTTTTCAAGTCGTTGTTATCATTTCAATCCAACACTGCCTATATATAGGCTATTATAAACCCTAATTGTTTCTCATTTCATTATTTCTGTATGAACATCTTCTTTCTCCTTCTCAAACGACAGAACATCAAACCTAATTCCCAAATTCCAAAACCTAATTTCAATTTCAAAAGAAAAAAATACGTGAATCTAGAGCAACTTCGGGTCGCGCTTCGGGTTCTAGAGGTGAAAACCCTGCAGCAACTTTGGATCAGGAACCAAATGACTCGAGTCTCGGGTTGTTCCAGCAAAAACTTAGAGCAAGCACCAGGGATTTGAGGTGGCGGAACGAAGTAGGACTCGAAGTCGACTCAGAGCCTAAATTTTCCAATCTTCTAACGTTAACAACTTTTGCATACGAGCTCAGATTCACGCGCGGTTTTCTCCATTACGATCGTATCGAAATTCCGGACATTTTGGAACGGGTTTGGCTACATTTTGAGACTGTTAAATTTTTATGCCTTCGTTTGAATTTTAAATCATCGAAAAATCAAAGGTGGGTGTTTTAACCCACTCACAACTACTAAATTACCTTATGTTAGTTAAATTAAATTTATGATATGACTATAAATTAATTGGTTGATGTTTGGTATATTTAAATTGTCATTCCAGTTAAATCTGACTTTATTTGAGTTTAATCATCATTTAATTTAATATTGAATTTTTACTGTCAATTAAATACCTGTTGATGATAATCAGTTAATTGATGTTATTTATTGGCTGACTTGAATGATGATTGTGATGGATGTTTAATTGTTGATATTTTGTATGATTGGATGTATGTTTAAATTATATGTTTTTATCACACTGCAAGTTCCCTTAGTTTATTATTAGTAAATCACTATGGGATGAAATGATACATACCCAAACGATCTATAAATTAGGGAAAAATCGTTACGGGTTGAAATAATAAACCCAACCGATTTTATGGATTTTGAATTTTATTCGAAATTGCAGGTTGAAATGATATATATTCGTAAAAATAAATTATTGCAGTTTGAAATGATAAATATCTGTATCACTTGACCATAGAGTAGAAAATTATATACGGACATCGGATTTGTTAAATTAAATAATTTTTTAGTTCTTAATTTTTGAATTCAGTTAAATGATATTTTGAAATAAAATTGGATTTATATCAACTAAATTATTTTCGAAAATCCAAGCTTTAAATGTTGAAATTGGAATTGGTTTAAAGAAATTGTTTAAAGAAATTAAATTGAAATTTAAAAGTTGAATTGCGAAATATAAATGAAATTTATCGAAATTGAGTTATTGAAATTTTTGAAAATTTAAACTTTGAAATCTATGAATTTGAAGTGTTTTAAAATTGTAGTTCAAACATGAATTTAAAATCGATAATAATTGAAATGATTTTTGAGAATTTGTATTAAAAGAAAATTTAGTTTTGTTGAAATCTGGATATGGTCCAGATTTGTTGAAATGGAAGAAATAGTTTAATTTGATATTAATCTCAAATTAATTATTTTAATGTAAATTGTTTAAAGATATATTATTTTAAATTTGGATTTATTTATATTTACAAACTATTTACTATATAAACCATTTCCAATAATCAAACTATTTTATATTAAACTATTAAGACTGTATTAAATCTATTTTTAAACTATTTTAATCTATTTTAAACTATTTAACTATTTTAATCTATTTAACTATTTTAATCTATTTTTAAACTATTTTAAGCTATTTTAAACTATTTAACTATTTTCATCTATATTTAAATTAATTTAATCTATTTTAAACTATTTTAACTATTTAAAACTATTTTAATCTATTCTAAACTATTTTAAACCATTTAAACTATTTTAAAGTATTTTAGCTATTTTAAACTATTTTAACTATTTAAAACCGTTTTAATCTATTCTAAACTATTTAAACCATTTAAACTATTTTAAAGTATTTTAACTATTTTAAACTATTTTAAAACTATTTAAACTATTTATGACTATCTTAAGTCTTTTCTAAATTTCAGACTGTGTAAAGTTGAAGTGTTTATATTTAAATCCTTGATTTAAAAGCGTATATGGTTAAATGATGTAATAACCTACGTTGGAATTTGAAATGATATTTTCTAGTCAAACGATATATTTTGGGTCAATATGATGATTTTGAAATAAGAGTTTAACCTACTTGTGAATATGATTTCGAAAGTGAATATGACTTCGAAAGTGATATGGTTTTGAGAATATGATATTTCAATATCAATTATGGATTGAATTTTGAAAATGTAAAAGAACCATTTGGTGTGAAATAAGCATTTGGTTGTTAAAGAGATCGGGATCAGATATTGTCATACTCTCTGCGAATACCAAAAATCACTTTAATAACCGTGCACATGGTGGAGATTCCAGAATGAAGTAGGATGGTTTGGCGAACGATTCTGTATGAAGTATTTACGTAGCTCTGACTCCCTCGAGTCAGCTTGATGTGGCTAAAATAGAAGCTATACCGGACCAAGTGAAGTCGCTCCTCCTATCGGGCACATTTCTTCGATACCATATTATGACTTTGTGATTGATTTGGTGGCCACTCCTCAATTTGATTATGGGAGTGTGTTCCGAAGTGGGTGGTAGTAGCTGCTATGCGTTACCACCAGTCCGGGAGTGTAACAACCCTGGTATTGGTGATTACCTATGATATAGTTATAAGTTAATATCATAGGTAATCACCAATACCAGGGTTGTTATAGGGAGTGCCAACGGTAGAATCCTACCCTGACATTGCCTTGCATGCCTTGTCACATGCCTTATCGCACCCACTACGAGTTTGTTTTGTACCGTACCTGTGGAGTGCTTCCTGAGTAAACCACCGGTTTGGTGGAGCTTACAGTATCTGTATAGACTACGCATATATAAAAATGTGTTAAGGTGGATATGGGTAACGCCTTAATGCTATTTTAATATTTTACTTTATTGTGGACACTATTATAATAGCGTATTGTACTATGTATGTAAATAGCTTAACGGATCCTTCGAAGATGGAAATCCCAAACATCTCTTAAGTTATTGCACTCATGTTGACACTAGATAGGAGATGTCAAACCCCGTAAACATCTCTGAAGCCGTTACACTCATATTTATTTACTGTTGATTTAATTTACATAAGATCTTTTAGTTCTGACTCGAGTGTTTTGTCTTTTCATTACGCTCGGGTCAGTCTGAGCTTTTCAGTGCATTGAACACCATTTATCTCTGGAGGATGAAGACGAAGATTTAGTGCTATTATTATTATTATTTTATATTTATACTTCTGCATCATGTTGTTCTGCTGCACTATTTATTTATTCATGTTGTATGTAACTTTAATCTATATTATAAAAGTGTAATCAAATGTTATTTGTAAAACAGCTTCATGAACTATTTATTTGATTATTATATTTTGTCATTCTGTTGTGAGATTCTGTGTTCTGTTTTTCTTTCTTTTCTCTTCTTTTTCTTATTTATCCCATAACAATCCTCCCTTTTGAATTGTTTGAGTCTGAAATGTGTGGTTTATTGTCAGTTTAAACCATCCAAAAAGGTGGGTCGTTAATTTTGGTATCAGAGCCAGGTTTAGCGATAACCTTAGCTTTGTGGGGTCTAACTCATTAGAGATAGGGTAGTAATACCCTAGAATGAATTGTCTGAGTGTGTGTGTATATATATGAGAGAGCGTATTTGTTAGTGTTATAAATTGTTTTATATTGTGTTAATTTGTTCTGTTTAGTATTTATAAATTCTGGTCGGTACATAGGACGCTATGGCATCGATAGGGATTTCTAAACACTTAATAGGGCAGACCGACACAATATTGTTTTGAAATATAGGTAAATGAAATAATTTTACCTAGTATTATATTTTTTATATAAAAGAATAACTTTATAAATGGATATAATTGTGTGTGATATGTTTGTTTGTTAGGAAGTAAAATTTTATAAATATTGGTTGTAAAATAAAATTTACAAATAAAGTAAATATGAATTGGGAATGTGAGAACTTAGATTCCGGGGTTTTGAATTTGGCTTTTAAAAGATTTTGGAATAAAATATTAGTAGTATTCGAAAGTATTTTCGGATATAAATATTTTCAATGCGATTTAAAAGAAATGTTTTAAAGGAATTTTGGAAGGAAATAAGTTATGTACTCCCTTCTCTGTCGCTCGAAAATAATTTCTATGATGAGTGCATGCATCATCGACATTCATTTTCGAGTTTCAAAGTGGGAAGGCCATTGTAGTAGTTTAACTACACATTTGTTTTGATAAAAAATCTTTAAATTCTAATTTCTAAATATGAATGGATATACATAGGTTATGAGTACATACATATACATATATATATATATATATTATTTTAAATGATTTGAAAGGAAACCCGGTATTTAGTTCTTAAGTTTCTGTAAATTAGAAATTTTAATTATTATAAAGAATGAAATCTTGACTATAGTAATAATTCGAAACTTCTAAAATGAATAAAATAAGTAATTAAGAGTTAAGTGATTAATGAAAAGTAAAGAAATTGAAGGTTGTCACTTATAAATTTAAGATATGAAAATTTAGAAATGTAACTATTGAGCATTTGTTAACTAAACTGAATAAGATAAACTTGTGTAACATTCTATTACATTCTAAAAGACATATATATAACTTACTAGAAATGCTTAGAAAGTTGTAATGTTAAATAGGAATATGTAATAGAATATTATACAAGTAAAACTTAAGTAATGAAAGTATTCAATGGAATATGTTTATAAATGAAGAATTAAGATGTATAAGAATATTATAAACTTAAGTTAATAATTTGAAGTGCTACTAATTAAATTTAATAAAAGGGTGAATACTGTAAGTAAATGACTATAAACGTAAGTTAATGTTTGAAGCTATTTATAATTGAAGTGAATAGTAAAAGTGAATAATATATATGAAAGAGATAAATGTGAAAAAGAAATAATCTATTAATGGTGAATTAAATTTGTAAAGAGACTTACATAATATTTTAAGAATTGATTATGGATGATCTAAATAATTGAATAGTAATAACTTATGTAAGTAAATGAATGTAAATGAATGGAAAAAAAATATTATATGAATGAATGAAAACAAATAAAAAGTAAACAATGATGTGAACGGACACTAATAAGAATAAACTTAAATGATATTTGAAATTCTTTGTTGTTTTGGTTTATGGGATGTTGGGAAAGGATACTTCTAACTGTATAAGGATGTATAAGTAATCTATTAAGTTATTATCTGAGGCTGTTGAGCGTAAGGTACACTTGATAGTCTATTTATCACCTTGTAAAATTAAAAGTTTCTGAACCTGAACAAACCATTTGTTTGGTCGCAATGGATATATGATTGATTACTTTGATTGCATGTGATGATTGTATTGTTTTGTTTGCAAGTGACTATTGTTATGTTGTGTTGATTTGTCTTGTTACAAATTGAAACAACTTAAGTATTTCTCTTTCTACATGATTTTTAACTTCTTTGGATTATATAAGTGAAATACAGGTTATGGAAGCAATAGCTACTGCTTTTGGTTTCATAAATAATAAGTTGTTTGCCCGACAAATAGGTACGTTTTCAGATTACGGTTTTGTAGCGATATTTTATTATTTTTCCCGTGGTTTAGGATATTTTATTATTAAAATATGATATATATATGATATTATTGATATTATTATTTTTTCGAACCTCTCCGTACAAAGGAGACTTTGCTGAAATTTTCCATGAATTTTTGACTTTGAAATTTTTATAAAAGTGAGATATTTTCAAACTTTTATTTACTTGAATATGAAAGATCTAATTGTGTATTAGTTGGTATATTTTATTTAAAATACTTAATTATGTAAATTAATTGTTTATAAATTGAATACTTTGAATAAATTATATTAATCCCTTAAATGCCTTCTTTGCCTTTTCGAGAACCAAAAGTTTTGAGTGAGGGAGAGTGTAACGACCCGTATCTTTGGATGAGTTGAAATATCAATTAAATAAGATTTTATAATTTAGTATTGGAAGAAATTAAAATTTAATAACTAGAATAGAATTTAATAATGTTAATTTAAGGTAATTGCTAACTATTTTAATGTAATTCCAATTAATTGAAATGATTGTAAAGTTGTAATTAGTTATAAATTGTAAATAAGGAAATAAATTAAATGTTGTATTAAATGGTGAGATTGTATGTAAATAATTAAAATTGAATATAAATCAGTGATGTGTAAGTAGTTATAACAGTTGTGTAACGACCCGTATTTTTACGGATCGAAAGATTGTAAAACAGTTGTCATTAGGTCGTAATGTTGTTAAGTCGTTCAGAAGTTAGGTCGTGTGGAAGATTGAGTCGTGGAGTGACCTAAAGAAGTTTGCGACTTAAGGGGTAGACGACTTAAGGAAGTTAGTGGTAGCAGTTGGCGACTTAAGGGTTATGGGATAAGTCGTGTAGAAGTTGGGTCGTGTGGTAGCTTAGGTCGAGTGAACGACTTAAGAGTTAACGGCTTAAGTTAGTAAGTGACTTAAGGAGGGTAGCGACTTAAGAATTAGCGGCAATGACCTAGTAGTTAGAGGCTTAAGGATTAGCAGTATAGGAGTTAACGACCTAAGGAACTAAACGGGTTAACGACCTAGGGAGTTTGGGTCGTTCGAGCGACTTAAGGAGTTGTTGTAGTTAGATCGTGAGCGACCTATGGGGTGCTGTGCTTAGTTAGGTCGTGAGCGACCTAAGTTTAGCAGTTGAGTAGTTAGGTCGCGACCTTGGTTGAGTCGTTAAGTTGCGAGGATGATGATTCGTTGAGTCGTTAAGTCGCGAGGATGATGAGTCGTTAAGGTCGTTATGTCGTATCCCAGTTAAGTCGTTAGATCGTGAGTGCAGTTAGGTCGCGCACTTGCGTTTTCGTTAGGTCGGCATCTCAGTTAGGTCGTGAAGTGTTAAGTCGCTAAGCCGCCTATGTGTTAAGTCGTAGGACCTGCTAAGTCATAGGTCGAAGGGGATGGATAAGTCGTAGGGTTTGTTAGGTCGTAAGTCGGAGGAGATAAGTCGTGGACGACTTAAGGGGGGCGGACGACTTAGGGATTTCAGCCTATAAATACGGGGTTTTTCCTCACTTTTTGGATCCTGATTTTGAAGCGACGAAGTCCTGCCATTTTGAGAGATCGAGTGCTGCACTTCTTCACTTCTTTTCTCCACTCTAATCTTGTGATCCCTTCCATCCAAATCAAAGATCAAATCGAAGATCCAAGAGCTTAGATTGAAGATCTTCATCCATCGAAGTGAGATTTCATCGTTTGAAGCGGAATTTTGGCGGATCAAGTTAGATCCTTTGCTGTCCAAATCTGAAGTGTGTTGCTTTTAAGGTGTTTAGGAGATTCGGTGAGTGGTGGTTATCTCTCACACGGATCCAAAGGAGTATATCGGATTGGTGGCTTGATTTGGTGTTAAAATAGTGATTTCCATGCATTTTCTTAAACTTAAGTATAGATCCATTGTTCATGATGATTTGACATCCATTTTACTACATGTTAATCTATGCAAGTTCATTCATCAAGTTGTAGAGATATTGCTCATGTTTCATGCTTGTTAGATTTGGACTCTTTATTTACAGAATTGCCATTTTTAGTATAATTGTTTCTTAGATCATGTTTGAATGCTTGATTACTTGGATTAATAATTGACTTGATTGATTGTTATAAATTAGTTGATTGATGATTTGATTTAGACAAGATGGTCGAAGATGATTCAGAAGCTAAGGGAAAGGCTCTTGAATTGGAAAAGCTGCTCGTGGCATATGTGGCGGTTGATGAAGCTCATATGGATAGATTTGATGATGATGTTGAGATGAGGCTTTGCTATGTTGAGATGAAGCGAGGCATGATGTGAGATAGCCTTGGTTTAATCCAGGTGGGATCATTCCAAGCATGTTGATGACTCGGTGAAAGGGTTCGAGTTTGAGGATAATGGTTGGCTCGAGAGGCGCTTGAGCTAGTATGAGAATAGTCGTCGAGGAGGATGACTAGAAAGCTGAGATGTCATCGTTGTTGAAGGTTCTAGCAGGCTCAAAGCAAGAGTACGCTGGGCAGATTCGATAGTCCCAAAAGACTACAGTTGGTGGTCGAGTACTCTGGGCAGATTCGATAGTCCTAGGCACGGGCTGCGACGACGTGCAGAGTTCTGTCTAGAACCGGGGTTACCATTGGCCCTTGACGGACGGCTGAAAGAATGTGCCGGTCATTCAATTAACGGTGGTATCGAAGCAATGATAACAGTGATAGCCAGAGTCATGGATGTTTGGTTGTATCGTCATTCGGTCTCAAGAGCGATATTTTCTGGGTGCTTATCTGATCTTGGTTTAGGCCTTGGGGGTTTGTGCTTGGAAAACATCGCCCTTGACTCGAGTGATAATTGCTTTACTTTAAATGTCTGCTTTGCTATGTCTATTTCTGCTTAGTGTGTCTGGGGGCTATCACTGTAGAAAGAGGTGGAGTGGGAGGGTTGGATTCCTATTCCTTTTACCTTTATGCTCTTTTGGTATGTTGTTAGTTAATTTACCGCTCACTAAGACTGTTGTCTAACTCAAGGTTTTATGTTAAACTCTTATTACCTTGGGCTGTTCATCCATTTTGGGATGGGAAGACTAGGTAGCAGGTGACAGGTGTTGTTCTTAGTTTCCAACGATGCTGATGACGAAGACGAGCTGGAGGCTTGCATATTATATTCTACTATATGTACTGGATGTTCCGCTGCTTGTATAATTCTCTGAGTGATATGTAGTGAGGCTTGATGTATTGACTATTCAGATGTTTGTATTCAACTATTATGAAGCTTAATTGATGAGATTCTATTTTGTGAAGCTTCACTATATATATTCTCTATTGTATTTTATCCATGCGCTGTGAGTAATATGATAGATTCTGCTGTTTTAACTTACCCCTGACGATCGTCCATGGCTGCCTGGCACACCTTTCAGCGCACTATTTCCTTGTTTAGTGCAGGGGTCATGGGCGGTCGTCACATTTGGTATCAGAGCTTTGGTTAATCGATTTTACCCAACGCTCGCTGACGTAACTACGTATGAGAGACGTAATTGTATTTTGATGGATGACTACTATATATAATATAGTAGCTTAGAAGGATTTGAGTTCTTTATGCAGTTGTTCTCAAGGTGTGCTGATCATTCCTTTTTATAGATATTAAGAATGAGTCAAAGAGGGAGACCAGCTGCTAGGGAAGGCCGTGCTACTGAGGGGGCTGCTGATTATGTTGCTATGTTCGAAGCTATGATGACTTCGATCATGAGGAGGATGCCAGCTCCGAGGCCAGCAGTAGATGTTGGAGTTCAAGTTCAAAATCCAAAACCGGTGGATTTTGCTAAGCTGTGTAAAGATTATACTGCTCTTGGAGGAAAGGTTTTCTTGGGAACAGAGTCGACCATTGAAGTCCAGAGATGGATAGATGCTTGTAGAAGAATTTTTGGTGATTTGGGAATCGAGGATGCAACTAAAAGGAAGCTTGCATCAAGACAGCTTCAAGGAAGAGCTTCTGATTGGTGGAACTCTATCACCATTGATACTCCGGAGGAAGAAATTACTTGGGAGCAATTCCAAGCCAGATTTGAAGCTAAGTTCATTTCTACAGCTCAGAAATCTGTTCTGTTCAATAAATTTGTGGAACTTAAGCAAGGTGGGAGACCAGTTCTTGAGTATGTTTCTGAGTTTGAAGCCTTGTCCAAGTATGCCCGGTCGTATATTGAATCTCCTTATCAGAAGAACGAGAAGTTTGTGACATGCTTGGACAGTTATCTTGGGAGGCAGTTGGTGGATCATTTGGACGATCCATTTGAGAAGCTTGTGGAGAAAGCTCTCAGGCACGAAAATTTGTTTCCTAAAGAAGGATCTGGTGTTGCTATGGCCAAGGAGGAGTCTAAACCACAGCAGGGTGGAAACAAGAAGAAGAAGCAGCAGCAGCAAAAGGGTAAGGATGGCCAGAAGAAGCCGAAGGGCGAAGTGACCTGCTACAATTGTCAGCAGAAGGGCCATTTCTCCAGAGATTGCAAGAATCCAAAGGTGCCGGTGAAGTGCCACAACTGTGACAAGCCGGGGCATATTAAGAAGAATTTTCCAGAACCACGGAAGGACAAGCAGATTGTGCAAGCTTATGCTTTGGGGGCTGTTCCATCATCTTCAAAAGCTCCTACCGCTGAAGAGAAAGGAAAGAGTGTGGTGATTCAAGGTACTCTTTCCATATGTGGTGTTCCAGTTAGAGTGTTATTCGATACTGGGGTGTCGCATTCTTTTGTTTGTAATGAACTTGTAGGTCGGTTGGGTTTAGAACCGGATATCGTTGATAGGCCATTGGTTGTGACTAATCCAGTTGGGGGTTCGTCTTGTCTGTGTATGCTATGCCGTGGTCTGATTGTATCGAGTCATGATTGCTCTTTTGTTTGTGATTGTTTTGTTCTGAACTTTGCGGGGTTCGGAATTATTTTAGGTATGGACTGGCTTAGGAAGTATGCGGCAAAGGTTGATTGTGAAAGGTTGGAGGTGACAGTCGAGAATGTGGAAGGGCAAAAGGTTGTGATACGATGTAAGCATGAGGAAGGCGTCTTCATGAGCTTCATGTATTCGCTGGTTGTTCCACGGGATGGACTGTCATCGGTGCCAATCGCTAATGGATTTGAGGATGTCTTTGATGAGGTCAAAGGGTTACCGCCGCATAGGGAGATCGAGTTTCGTATCGATCTAGTTGAAGGAGCCAGACTTGTTGTGATGCCTCTTAGGCGGATGGCGCCTAGGGAACAGCAAGAGTTGAGGGTGCAAGTTGATGATCTTTTACAGAAAGGATTCATTCGGCGTAGTGTGTCCGAATGGGGTTCACCAGTTGTGTTTGTAACCAAAGCGGATGGATCGTTGAGGTTGTGTGTGGATTATCATGAGCTGAATAAAGTGACTAAGAAGAACAAGTATCCATTGCCGAGAATAGACGACTTGTTTGATCAGCTTCACGAAGCCAAGGTGTTTTCTCAGATGGATTTAGCTATGGGATTTCACCAGTTAAGAGTGGCAAAGGATAGTGTGCCGAAGACTGCTTTTAGGACACCATCCGGTTTCTTTGAGTGGCTGGTAATGCCGTTTGGATTGACCAATGCGCCAGCATATTTTATGGATCTTATGATTAAAGTGTTCACAGATCAGTTGAACAAGTTCGTACTAGTGTTCGTGGATGATATTTTGATTTATTCCAGAACTGAAGAAGAGCACAAGACGCACTTGCATATTGTTTTGGAAATCTTACGGAAACATCAGCTGAAGGCTAAGTTTTCAAAGTGTCACTTCTGGAAGAGCGAACTGAGGTTCTTAGGCCATATTATCTCTAGAAGCGGAATAGCGGTTGATCCCGCCAAGATAGCAGCAATCCAGGATTGGGGTAGACCTAAGAATGCATCTGATGTGAGAAGTTTTCTTGGATTAGCAGGATACTATCATCGATTTATCAAAGACTTTTCCAAGGTAGCTGCACCATTAACAGGATTGACGAAAAAGAATCAAGTATTCAGATGGGATGCTAAGTGTGAGAAAGCTTTCGGAATCCTGAAAGAGCTACTGACAAGTGCTCCAGTTTTGACTATTCCAAGTGGAAATGAAGAGATGGTGGTTTACACTGATGCATGTGGTACTGGACTTGGAGCAGTGCTGATGTAGAAGAATAAAGTTGTTGCGTATGCAAGTCGACAACTGAAGCCGCATGAAAGGAATTATCCGACTCATGATTTGGAGTTGGCGGCAATTGTTTTTGCTCTGAAGATGTGGAGACATTATCTATTGGGAGTTCGATTCGAGTTGTTTACAGATCATAAGTCGTTGAAGTATCTTTTCTCCCAAAAGGATTTGAATCTTCGGCAGCAACGATGGCTAGAGTTTTTGGCATCATATGATTTTAGTATAGCCTATACTCCGGGAAAGGGTAACGCAGTGGCAGATGCGTTAAGTTGAAGACATGCAGGATTGGGAGCCATGTTTTCAGAATGGAAGAATCTCGAGTATTTAGCTGGATTTGACTTCAGGCCTAGAGGTGAATTGGAACCTGAGATGTTGGCAAACTTATTGATAAGACCGACTCTTCTGGAAAGAATTGGCGAGAGCCAAAAGCGAGACGATAAGCTTGTCAAGATTATCCGTGATTTGGAATTTGGATTGGACCCAGAAAAGGATAAAGGATTCGAGGTCGATCGAGAGGGTTGGCTTCGGAAGCAAGGACGACTAGTTGTTCCCGATATAGATGAATTGAGAGATGAAGTTCTGAAGGAAAGTCATCACTCGAAGATGACAATTCACCCAGGTGGAAATAAGATGTATCGGGATATGAAGAGAACCTATTACTGGGAAGGTATGAAGAAGGATGTTGGGAATTTTATTTCCAAGTGCATGAACTGCCAGTTGGTAAAAGCCGAACAGAAGAAGCCAAGTGGATTGCTTCAGCCATTAGAAGTTCCTACATGGAAGTGGGAGCAAATATCGATGGATTTTATCGATGGACTACCCAGAACAAGAACGGGAAATGAAGGGATTTGGGTCATCGTAGATCGTTTGACTAAGAGTGCAAGATTCATTCATGTTCGATCAACTAGGACTGCATCGAAATTGGCTGAGCTGTATGTTAAGTGGATAGTTCGATTCCATGGTATTCCAAAAAGTATAGTGAGCGATCGAGACCCATTGTTCACTAGTAGATTTTGGAAGAGCTTCCAGGAAGTTTTGGGAACCGAGTTGTGTTTGAGTACAGCTTATCACCCCCAAACAGATGGTCAGACCGAGAGAGTCAACCGAGTTTTGGAAGATCTCCTTAGAGCATGTGTTTTCGATTTCGGAGGATCATGGGAAGATCACCTTCATTTGGTGGAATTTTCGTATAATAACAGTTACCAGTCAAGCATTGGTATGGCACCGTATGAGGCATTGTTTGGAAGACCGTGTAACTCTCCGACATGTTGGTTAGAAACAGGAGAAAAGCTGATACTTGGGCCAGAAATGATTCGACAGACTTCAGATTGCATAGAAATCATTCGGCAACGAATGAAGGCAGCCCAAGACCGACAGAAAAGTTATGCCGATAAGCGTCGTAAGGATTTGGAATTCGACGTAGGTGATATGGTTTTTGTGAAAATTTCTCCACTGAAGAATGTTATTCGATTCGGGAAGAAAGGAAAATTGACTCCGAGATTTGTTGGACCATTCCCGATCATCGAGCGAATTGGAAAGCTCGCCTACAAATGGGAGTTACCAGAAAAGATGTCGAGTGTGCACCATGTTTTTCATGTATCGTATCTACGGAAGTATGTGCACGACTCGAATACAGTAGTTTCTGCATATAGCTATGAAGATTTTGAGATTGATCCAGTTGTTAAGAGACCTCATAAGCCGCTTCGTGTTGTGGAAACTGACACGAAATAGCTTAGGAGGAAGGTAGTTAGGTTGCTCAAGATACAATGGAGTGATGATGTTAACGACTGTACATGGGAGGTAGAAGAGAGGATGAAGGTAGCTCATCCTGAACACTTCGAGGTATGGCCATAAGGTGTCGTGTCATCTCACGACATTGTAACTTGTTCTAGTTTTAGAATTCTACATGCTAGGCTAGAATTGGATGCATGGTTTGTTGATTACTATGGATGGTAGGCATGCGGAATAGTTTTTTTTTTGAATGCTCTTGTTTATTTGGAATTTCAGGGGCGAAATTCCTAAGGGGGAGAGAATGTAATGACCCATATTTTTACGGATAGAAAGATTGTAAAACAGTTGTTATTAGGTCGTAATGTTGTTAAGTCGTTCAGAAGTTAGGTCGTGTGGAAGATTGAGTCGTGGAGTGACCTAAAGAAGTTTGCGACTTAAGGGGTAGACGACTTAAGGAAGTTAGTGGTAGCAGTTGGCGACTTAAGGGTTATGGGATAAGTCGTGTAGAAGTTGGGTCGTGTGGTAGCTTAGGTCGAGTGAACGACTTAAGAGTTAACGGCTTAAGTTAGTAAGCGACTTAAGGAGTGTAGCGACTTAAGAATTAGCGGCAACGACCTAGTAGTTAGCGGCTTAAGGATTAGCAGTATAGGAGTTAACGAGTTAACGATCTAAGGAACTAAGCGGGTTAACGACCTAGGGAGTTTGGGTCGTTCGAGCAACTTAAGGAGTTGTTGTAGTTAGGTCGTGAGCGACCTATGGGGTGCTGTGCTTAGTTAGGTCGTGAGCGACCTAAGTTTAGCAGTTGAGTAGTTAGGTCGTGACCTTGGTTGAGTCGTTAAGTCGCGAGGATGATGATTCGTTGAGTCGTTAAGTCACGAGGATGATGAGTCGTTAAGGTCGTTATGTCGTATCCCAGTTAAGTCGTTAGATCGTGAGTGCAGTTAGGTCGCGCACTTGCGTTTTAGTTAGGTCGTTAGGTCGGCATCTCAGTTAGGTCGTGAAGTGTTAAGTCGTTGAGCCGCCTATGTGTGTTAAGTCGTAGTCGTAGGTCGAAGGGGATGGATAAGTCGTAGGGTTTGTTAGGTCGTAAGTCGGAGGAGATAAGTCGTGGACGACTTAAGGGGGGCGGACGACTTAGGGATTTCAGCCTATAAATACGGGGTTTTTCCTCACTTTTTGGATCCGGATTTTGAAGCGACGAAGTCCTGCCATTTTGAGAGCTCGAGTGCTGCACTTCTTCACTTCTTTTCTCCACTCTAATCTTGTGATCCCTTCCATCCAAATCGAAGATCAAATCGAAGATCCAAGAGCTTAGATTGAAGATCTTCATCCATCAAAGAGAGATTTCATCGTTTGAAGCGGAATTTTGGCGGATCAAGTTAGATCCTTTGCTGTCCAGATCTGAAGTGTGTTGCTTTTAAGGTGTTTAGGAGATTCGGTGAGTGGTGGTTATCTCTCACACGGATCCAAAGGAGTATATCGGATTGATGACTTGATTTGGTGTTAAAATAGTGATTTCCATGCATTTTCTTAAACTTAAGTATAGATCCATTATTCATGATGATTTGACATCCATTTTACTACATGTTAATCTATGCAAGTTCATTCATCAAGTTGTAGAGATATTGCTCATGTTTCATGCTTGTTAGATTTGGACTCTTTATTTACAGAATTGCCATTTTTACTATAATTGTTTATTAGATCATGTTTAAATGCTTGATTACTTGGATTAATGATTGACTTGATTGATTGTTATAAATTAGTTGATTGATGATTTGATTTAGACAAGATGGTCGAAGATGATTCAGAAGCTAAGGGAAAGGCTCTTGAATTGGAAAAGCTGCTCGTGGCATATGTGGCGGTTGATGAAGCTCATATGGATAGATTTGATGATGATGTTGAGATGAGGCTTTGCTATGTTGAGATGAAGCGAGGCATGATGTGAGATAGCCTTGGTTTAATCTAGATGGGATCATTCCAAGCATGTTGATGACTCGGTGAAAGGGTTCGAGTTTGAGGATAATGGTTGGCTCGAGAGGCGCTTGAGCTAGTATGAGAATAGTCGTCGAGGAGGATGACTAGAAGGCTGAGATGTCATCGTTGTTGAAGGTTCTAGCAGGCTCAAAGCAAGAGTACGCTGGGCAGATTCGATAGTCCCAAAAGACTACAGTTGGTGGTCGAGTACTTTGGGCAGATTCGATAGTCCTAGGCATGGGCTGCGACGACGTGCGGAGTTCTGTCTAGAACCGGGGTTACCATTGGCCCTTGACGGATGGCTGAAAGAATGTGCCGGTCATTCAATTAGCGATGGTATCGAAGCAATATTAACAGTGATAGCCAGAGTCATGGATGTTTGGTTGTATCGTCATTCGGTCTCAAGAGCGATATTTTCTGGGTGCTTATCTGATCTTGGTTTAGGCCTTGGGGGTTTGTGCTTGGAAAACATCGCCCTTGACTCGAGTGATAATTGCTTTACTTTAAATGTTTGCTTTGCTATGTTTATTTCTGCTTAGTGTGTCTGGGGGCTATCACTGTAGAAAGAGGTGGAGTGGGAGGGTTGGATTCCTATTCCTTTTACCTTTATGCTCTTTTGGTATGTTGTTAGTTAATTTACCGCTCACTAAGACTGTTGCCTGACTCAAGGTTTTATGTTCAACTCTTATTACCTTGGGTTGTTCATCCATTTTGGGATGGGCAGACTAGGTAGCAGGTGACAGGTGCTGTTCTTAGTTTCCAACAATGCTGATGACAAAGACAAGCTGGAGGCTTGCATATTATATTCTACTATATGTACTGGATGTTCCGCTGCTTGTATAATTCTCTGAGTGATATGTAGTGAGGCTTGATGTATTGACTATTCAGATGTTTGTATTCAACTATTATGAAGCTTAATTGATGAGATTCTATTTTGTGAAGCTTCACTATATATATTCTCTATTGTATTTTATCCATGCGCTGTGAGTAATACGATAGATTCTGCTGTTTTAACTTACCCCTGACGATCGTCCATGGCTGCCTGGCACACCTTTCAGCGCACTATTTCCTTGTTCAGTGCAGGCGTCATGGGCGGTCGTCACAAGTTGTTTGTAAATAATAAATTTATAAATATGATTAATGTACTTAAAAGTGACAATTGGTTGTTTATCATCTCATTTTAATAGGTTGAAATAACTTGGAAATAAATGTGAATTAATATAATTAAATATTGTAATTAATATGGTAAGATGATAATTGTAGAATACTAATGTAATAAAATGTAACTAATGTGATTATATTCATAAGGTAGTAGTTGATATATTATTAAGAGTGAAATCAAAATATAAGAAATTATTTGAATTTAAATTATAATTAATGAATTTATTCCAATTAAAATTGAACGCCGTAATTAGTGCAATATTTAACATTGGATTTGACATGGAAATTTGTTTTAAAAAGATTATAAATTCTTAGGTAATCAAAAATGATGATAAAATGGTTAACTTGTAAATTTGAATTTAAAAGTGATTAAACCAATTTAATAATAATCTGTTTAATTAACGTGAAATTAGCCATTTTGGCCACATTCTCGAATTTTGATGAAACCAGTATCTGTAACAGTGAATTGTTGTAGGATTTCAAGTTCCATAGCGATCGGACTTATCGTTTGATCGTGCGGGCTCGAAACGCGTAGAAATCAATTTAATGAATTCAAATGAATATAATTTGATTTTGAAAGCTAACTTCTGTATCCAATGGAATTTAGGTTTGAAACAAGTTCCATTGAGTTTAAAATTTTCAAAAACCTATATTTCGATATATTGGACGACCCATTTTGTTTCGGAAACGAAACGGGCTTTTAGGGTCGCTGTTGTCGTTTCGATCCAACACTACTTATATGTAGGCTGTTATAAACTCTAGCTATTTCTCATTTCATTATTTCTGTATGAACATCTTCTTCCTCCTTCTCAAATGACTAAACATCAAACCTAATTGCCAAATTCCAAAACCTAATTTCAATTTTAGAAAAAAAATGCGGATGTAGGGCGACTTCGGGTCGCGCTTGGGGTTCGAGAGGTGAAAACCCTACAGCGACTTCAGGTCAGGAACCAAATGACTCGGGTCTCGGGTCTCGAGTCATTTTGGCAAAAACTCAAAGCAAGCATCGGGGATTTGAGGCGGGGGATCGAAGTAGAAGTCAACTTAGGGCCTAAATTTTTCAATCTTCTAACGTTAATAACTTTTTCATACGAGCTCAGATTCATGTGCGGTTTTCTCCGTTGCGATCGTATCGAAATTCCAAACATTTTGGAACTGGTTTGGCTGCATTCTAAGAATGTTAAATTTTTGGCCCGCCCTTTGAATTTTAAATCGTCAAAAAATCAAAGGTGAGTGTTTTAACCCACTCACAACTGCTAAATTACCTTATGTTAGTTAAATTAAATTTATGATGTGATTAGAAATTGACTGGTTGATGTTTGATATATTTAAATTGTCATTCCAGTTAAATTTGACTTTATTTGAATTTAATCACCATTTAATTTAATATTGAATTTTTATTGTCAATTAAATACCTGTTGATGATAATCAGTTAATTGATGTTATTTATTGGTTGACTTGAATGATGATTGTGATGGATGTTTAATTATTGATATTTTTTATGATTGGATGTATGTTTAAATTATATGTTGTTATCACACTGCAAGTTCCCTTAGTTTATTGTTAGTAAATAACTATGGGTTGAGATGATACATACCTGAACGATCTATAGAATAGGGAAAAATCGTTATGGGTTGAAATGATAAACCCGACCGATTTTATGGATTTTGAATTTTATTCGGGATTGCGGGTTGAAATGATATATATCCGTAAAAATAAATTATTGCGGTTTGAAATGATAAATATCCGTATTACTTGACCATAGGGTAGAAAATTATATACGAACGCCGGATTGGTTAAATTAAATAATTTTTAAATTCTTAATTTTTGAATTCAGTTAAATGATATTTTGAAATAAAATTGGATTTATATAAACTGAATTATTTTCGAAAATCCATGCTCTAAATGTTGAAATTGGAATTAGTTTAAAGAAATTGTTTAAAGAAATTAAATTGAAATTTCAAAGTTGAATTGTGAAATATAAATGAAATTATTCGAAATTGATTTATTGAAATGTTTGAATATTTAAACTTTGAAATCTATGAATTTAAAGTGTTTTAAAATTGTAGTTCAAACATGAATTTGAAATCGATATAAATTGAAATGTTTGGGAATTTGTATTAAAAGAAAATTTAGTTTTGTTGAAATCTGGATACGGTCCAGATTTGTTGAAATGGAAGAAATAGTTTAATTTGATATTAATCTCAAATTAATTGTTTTAATGTAAACTGTTTAAAGATATATTATTTTGAATTCGGATTTATTTATATTTTCAAACTATTTACTATATAAACAATTTCCGATAATCAAACCATTTTATATTAAACTATTAAAACTGTATTAAATCTATTTTTAAACTATTTTAATCTATTTTTAAACTATTTAACTATTTTCGTCTATATTTAAACTAATTTAATCTATTTTAAACTATTTTAAATATTTGAAACTATTTTAATTTATTCTAAACTATTTTAAACTATTTAAACTATTTTAAAGTATTTTAACTATTTTAACTATTTTAACTATTTAAAACTATTTTAATCTATTCTAAACTATTAAACCATTTAAACTATTTTAAAGCATTTTAACTATTTTAAAACTATTTAAACTATTTATTACTATCTTAACTATTTTCTAAATTTCAGACTGTGTAATGTTGAAATGTTTATATTTAAATCCTTGATTTAAAAGCGTATATGGTTAAATGATGTTATAACATACGTTGGAATTTGAAATGATACTTTCTAGTGAAACGACATATTTTGGGTCAATATGATGATTTTAAAATGAAAGTTTAACCTACTTGTGAATATGATTTCGAAAGTGATATGGTTTTGAGAATATGATATTTTGATATCAATTATGGATTGATTTTTGGAAATGTAAAAGAACCATCCGGTGTGAAATAAGCGTTTGGTTGTTAAAAAGACGGGGATCAGATATTGTCATACTCTCTGCCAATACCGAAAACCACTTTAACAACTGTGCACATGGTGGAGATTCTAGATTGAAGTAGGATGATTGGGCGAACGATTCTGTATGAGGTATTTACGTAGCCCTGACTCCCTCGAGTCAGCTTGATGGCTAAAACAGGAGCTATACCGGGCCAAGTGAGGTCGCTCCTCCTATCGAGCACATTTCTTCGATACCATATTATGACTTTGTGATTGATTTGGTGGCCACCCCTCAATTTGATTATGGGAGTGTGCTCTGAGGTGGGCGGTAGTAGCTACTATGCGTTACCACCAGTCCTGGAGTGCAAACGGTAGAATCCTACCCTGGCATAGCCTCGCGTGCCTTGTCGCATGCCTTATCGCGTCCACTACGAGTTTGTTTTGTACCGTACCTATGGAGTGCTCCCTGAGTAAACCACCTGTTTGGTGGAGCTTACAGTATCTGTATAGACTATGGGAATATATAAAAATGCGTTAAAGGGGATATGGGTAGCGCCTTAACGCTATTTCAATACTTTACTTTATTGTAGACACTATTATAATAGTGTATTGTACTATGTATGTAGATAGTTTAACGGATCCTTAGGAGATGGAAATCCCGAACATCTCTTAAGTTACTGCACTCACGTTGACATTGGATAGGAGATGTCAAACCCAGTAAACATCTCTGAAGCCATTACACTCATATTTATTTACTGTTGATTTAACTTACATAAGATCTTTTAGTTCTGACTCGAGTGTTTTATCTTTTCATTACACTCGGGTCAGTCTGAGCTTTTCAGTGTATTGAAGACCATTTATCTCTGGAGGACGAAGACGAAGATTTAGTACTATTTTTTATATATATTTATACTACTGCATCATGGTGTTCCGATGCATTATTTATTTATTCCTATTGTATGTAACTCTGATCTGTATTGTAAAAGTGTAATCAAATGTTATTTGTAAAATAGCTTCATGAACTGTTTATTTGATTATTATATTTTGTCATTCCGCTGTGAGATTCTGTGTTTTGTTTTTCTTTCTTTTCTCTTCTTTTTCTTATTTACCCCATAACAATCCTCCCTTTTGAATGGTTTGAGTCTGACATGTGTGGTTTATAGTCGATTTAAACCGTTCAAAAATGTGGGTCGTTACAGGCAATTATGTAATTTGTTACATATATCTAATTCGATAACCAATCTTATTTAAAATAAAAGGTGTTTTCTTTCTATTATATACTTAATACAATGTGTTATATTAAGTAGTTAAAAGTATATTTAATAAAAAAATCCATAAATGGTATGTTTTTTATAGTAGTTACAAAGTGTTGTAATCGTGAGTAATATCACAATGAAAATAAATATACCACTAAATGTTCCTAGTCAAGACACATCGAGACTAGATATCGATGTATCTATTGAGACTAGAGTATGTAACACTCTCCAAATGTTGGGAAGTGTATTATTCATGACTACCGGGGGCACTTAGAGGTTACATACTGATAGTTATTGGATAACTAGGGAACGACTCACTTGATATTTTTCTGTTGGTTAATATAACTAAGGTCAAATAGAAATTATCGATGTGACTGATTTATACATTTCTCTTGACTTGAGAATACTGTTGATTTTCTATATGAAAGCTCCATAATAATTATAGTTAATTCATGGCACGACGTCCATCGAGTGACTATAGTTGAGTCGAGTGGAAGTATTGGAAATGCAATACTATTTAAGAGAGGATTCGTTTCCTCAGTTATGTTAAATTAATATCACATATCAACTCAAGTCAACTCAAAGTCAAAATCTCTAGCCAGAGTAATTTGGTTAATAATAATTGTTATTATTAAACTATGGATTTTGCTTTTGGACTATGGAGTTGAATATGGATGGTATTGGAATTTTAACCACTACCAAATTCCATAAGTCCAAAGTGTTGTAGTTTTGATGAAGAGAATTGGTGTAAATAAAAGTCACAACCGGGTAACTATTAACAAAGTGAAATTGGATTTTACCAAAACCAAGTAAGTGATAAATTTGGCCAAAATGTCACACCACCTGCTAAGTAATGTGTGAACATTAATATTAAAATAGTTCAATTTTTATCTCTGACCAAATTTATACCTGACGAGTCATACGACCGAAACAAGAAATTCTCCTTTGACCAAACAATTTAATTAGTTTATAATTGTTATAAATTAATTAAATTAATTAATAGTTATGAAATATTAATTATAAATTTGAATATGATTTGAGAATTAAATATTACAAGATATGTTTATAATAGTTTTGAATATATCAATCGATATATGATATTGATAAGCGATTGAATTGGAATTAATTGTGTAATATTTTTACATGGACTTAAATGGGCCAGTGCCCTTATAGGGGCTATAATTTTCGGCTACAAACGTGAAATAAGCGACTAGGGTTTGACAGTTAAGAGGGCTTGATTTTGATGACTAAGATTGAAGGAAAGATATATAGGATTAGGGCCACCTTTCTTTCTTTTCTATCCACATATATAAGCTCTCTAAACCTAGTTAGATCTGACTTTTTCTTAGCCTTATTCTTCATCATTTTAGTAGCATTAATCCCCACTTAAACAAAAAAACTATTAAATCAAATTCAAGATCCAATTACTATTTTATAATTAAAGGTCATCAATTCAAGGATTAGCACCCCTTTGATTTGGAAAAGATTTCAGTAGGGGGATTCCTTTTTTCAAGGTGTGTTTAAAGTCTTTGGTACTAAGGTATGTCCTTTCCTATAGAGATAATGATTTTGATGCAATGTTTGATGAAAACTTAAATTTGATTATCATAATTTGTATGTATACATCATTGTCTCGTTTAATTAAAATTGTTTATTAAGATTGAATTGTTTGTTGAATGATATGATTGGGTTTTTTATTTTGACAAATCAAAATTAAAATTTGTGTATGATTTAAACAATATTTAAGTGTAGATCTATGTTTTAAACATTCAAATTAAAGTATATCCCTTTAAATCTGAAAGTGTAAGAACCCTGGTTTAGATTACCTCAAACTAAATTAGGAGAATAATTTAATTTAGTGATAATTAAATAATTAAGAGATTTGATAATTTTTAGTGTTAATTAAATTAGAGTTTGGAGAATCTAGTTGTACGGAGTTCATGTAAATGAATTTTGTACTAAAAATGGGTATTTGATAAATTTTAGTAATAATGGAAATAATTTCAACATTTGAAATATGATTTTTCCATAAATATATTATTTTGGTAAACTATGGAGAATAATTTTTATTCTAAAAGTTGTATTAAATTTTGGACACAAACGGTGTATTTTTACAACGTTAAGAATAACAATATATTTTATTATAGAAAATATGGTTTAATTAAATTTAAACATGTTGTAATTTATGAAATAAAGATTTTATCTTATAGAGCTTGTTAAAAGTTGAGTGGTTGAATTTATAAAAAAAATATACAAATTTGTTTAAATATAATGTAAAGTGTTTTATAATTCAAAGTTGTAATTAGCAACACCTTGTGATAAGAAAACTTTAGCAACACTTGATAATGGGTCTACATCTCCTTACCCATTTCAATCCATTAGTTTTAGGAAGTGAGAAAAGAGAATAACGTCCATGTTAATTCTCATTTTTCTCAAAACCAGAAAGCTCAAACTCCTTCTTCAATTCTTTTCACAAAACCCTAACCATTCAAAATTCAAGAACAAATCAAATAAAATTTCAAAAATTCTCAAATTTGGATATATTATTGCTAACATGTTGCAACATCTCTGTTCCAAATTTCGTGGCAATGGGTTTAATTTTGATAGGTCAAAGGTCTTCTTTTCTCAAGTGGTTTTCGTGCAGATTTGAGCTGAAAAAAGAAGGTCGGTAGAAAATGCATATCTAATCGTATAAAAATCATAAAAATCTAAAATTTGGATATATTGTTCTAAACTTGTAAATACATCTACTGTAATAATTTCATAGGAAAATACTTAGTTTTACTATGTAAAACCGTTGCTGTACTAAGGGTCAAATTCTGAAAATTTTGGTTATTTGGGTTGATAACAAAATGCAAACAATTTGAAGTCTTAAGCATAATTGAGGTGAGTAACCCTCACACTTCTAGTCTAAATTCATTTGCATGTGGTTGAATGGTGAAAACACTAGTTTTATTGATCTTTGTTTGGTGATTAGTTTCAGTGTTTAGTAAATCTACACCTTGTTTGCTCACGTCAGTTTACTGCTTTCTAAATTTTGAAATTAGACTTTGCTCAAATTTTTAATGTTATTTTTCGATAATTTTCTAATATGAATTTTGAGTCCTGATTCAATGGAAAATAATTGCATTTTGATGCCTTTGTGTTCTATGGAATAAATTCCATTTTTGATGTATTTAATTACTGTTGAATTTCAGTGGTTTAATTCGTATTTTGATGATATGAAAATTTGTGAATTTTTTGACAATTGGTTTTTTAATAAATAGCAATTTTGATTGAAAAATAAATAAATAGATTTCAAGTGATTTATATATTGGTTTTGGAGTAATTCAATTATATTGCATAAACATTTCTAACTCCTATTTTTATTAAAACACTTTAATACTATTTATAAACATTTAAAAATCTCATTTTTTGGATTTTATGAAATTTGTGTTTCACCAAATATTTTATAAGATTTGCTTTTATAAGCTAATAATGGTTTTGTGATTTGGTGAATAATTTTAAGAAGGATAATATTCCTCTTTGTTTAACTCTATATAAGTTTCATGTTAACTCTATGTGAGTTTTTATGTTCCTATTATGGCTTGTAATATATCATCATTTATGTCTCACATTTATTCGAATTAGACTAGACTAATCCATTTATTATCTTTATGTAATACTCGTGCCAAACCGAGATATTTCAGGTTCTTCAACATGATGATCTTGAGTTGGATTAGTTTGAGGCTTCTTCGTATGCTTTAGTAGACTTGCAGTCTAGTTATGTTATAGTCCTTCTTATATGTCGAAATAGAGATTCATTTTGATGTATGTTCATTTATGTTGTCTTAGATATTTTATATGTATATCGTGGATCTTTTATGACCACCTTTTGTATTTCACATCATGTATCATATACATGTTAACATCCGCTTTATGAGAAATGTTTATATTTCTTTATCGTATTATGTGATTCTATGTTTGTTATATTTTATATTGTTCTGAATTATACTAAGCTACAATGTTGTTGTTTTGTGCCTAGATCGGATACGTTGAATCCTCTTATAAAAGAAAAATATTTTCGGTCAATTCGACGTATCGGTACTTGCCCAGAGTAATAATACAGATGGTCGCAACTAACAAGTCTTATTTTCCAATCAACAGGCAATATTTCATTGTAATGTTCTTTGTTAATGAGGGCATAAAGGTGGAGCATCACAGCTTGGTATCAGAGTCGAGTTCAGAATAATATATGATATTAAAGATGAGAATCTTTTCCTATATGTGACTTCGAGACCATCCCTTAGAGTTCCTCGGGTCGCTACTAGGAATTCTTCCTCTAGCGATGAGTCATACCTTAGAAAATCTTTGAATACATCGTGCCCACTTTTTGTATACACTATTTCGTATCTTGAAGTAATTCTTCCTTTGAACAAATGTTTCACTTCAACTTTAGCAGACTTCAAATTGAATTGTGTGTCTATGTCCTTAGCAATGTGAGTTGTGCAATGAAGGCGGGTGAACTGCTTTCCACTGAGCACCTTAAATTTAAGTGCCTTTATAATTTATTGTCAATAATAAATGCTTGCTTGTTCAATACTTAAACTTAGTAACCATTAAAGATTAACATTGAGTAGAATTTACAATTTGAGAATTTAAAAGACCTATCGATATTAATTGGACCTTGTAGTGTATAGATTTGATGTCGCTACCACAAGGCATAACTAAATTTGGTTTAATAATTAATTTATCCTATGGATAATTAAATTAAAAACTAAGATGAATTTTAAATGGATAATTGATTAAAGCAAGCATGGATAAATTGAAATATCATTAAATTGATTTTAATGGAGTATCATATATAACGTATGTAAAGGCAATAAAAGAAATTTAATAAAAAGAAATCTTTGGAAAATCTATTTTGTGTGGCAAGTTGTCTGTTAGATGCTTTAAGAATTCTGGTCGAAGTGTTTGGCAAACGTTTTTCGATAGGGGTTCCTAAAAATTTGACCGAGTCAATGGGACACTAAAATTTGAGTTCAAATGTTTTAAAATCTTAAATGTTTAAAAGATTTTAAATAATATTTAGATGAGGAAATAAAAAAATTGGAAGTTGAAACATTATTTGGAATTAAATGATCTTTTGAGAAAAGATGTATATATACAATTGTAATGTTTTGAAAAAGAAAAAAAAATTCAATTGTAAACCATTTGCTATAAATAAAACTCATATGAAGTTTTATTTTTGAGAGATTCACCTCAAGTGTTATTTTCGTTAGAAAATATCACTCAAGTTCGTGTCTCATACGAGTTTGGGTGATTCAAACACAATGATATCTTTAGTTGCAAAATTGCCGTGAGAAAATTCTTTCACAATTCTTTTTTAAATTTGATTATATTTCAGTTTTTAATATAGATTTATAGTAATAATAAATGTTTGCAAAGTTGACTTGAAAACCTAGAATAAAAGTGTAGTTCTTGTCACAAACACACTTTAATCACTATATCATTGTTTGCATGTGTTAGTAAATTGACCATATCCTTTTCATTTCTAGTCGGATTTTGACAATTTTTGATGTTTGAGAAAGCTAACTTCATGTGTGAAAACTTTCATGTTGAACACTTTTACAAATTTTAAGTATAGATTGAGCAATAACCTGTTGCAAACTCTCAACTCTGTCCCTTTGAAATTTATATTCTCTGAGCTAAGCACCATTAGTAAATTGAGCATATCTTTTTCATTTCTGAATAGATTTTGATAAATTTTGGAGTTTCGGAAAGCTGACTTCATGTGTGACAACTTTTATGTTGAACACTTTTATAAATTTTGAGCATAGTTTGATCGAAAACCCGTTGCAAACTCTCAGCTCTGTCCCTTTGGAATTTATATTCTCTGAGCTAAGCACCATTAGTAAATTGAGCATATCATTTTTATTTCTGAACGGATTTCAATAAATTTTGATGTTTCGGAAAGCTGAATTCATGTGTGACAACTTTTATGTTAACAATTATAAATTTTGAGCATTGGTTGATCGAAAACCTATTGCGAACTCTCAGCTCTATCCCTTTTAAATTTATATTCTCTGAGCTAAGCACTGTTAGTAAATTGAGCTTATCGTTTTCATTTCTTATTGGATTTTGATAACTTTTAAGGTTTCAGAAAGCTGACTTCATGCATGACAACTTTTATGTTGAACATCTTTATAAATTTTGAGCATAGATTGATTGAAGACCTGTTGCAAGCTCTCAGCTATATCTCTTTGAAATTTATATTCTCTGAGCTAAACACTGTTAGTAAATTGACCATATCCTTTTCATTTCTTGTCGGAATTTTGATAATTTTCTATGTTTCGAAAAGCCTACTTTGTATATGACAACTTTTATGTTGAACACTTTTACAAATTTTGAACATAGATGCTTGCCTGTCCTAAAATAGAGTCATTCGCTGTCATAAATTTGATCTAAGTTAAAGTTCTAATCTTTATTTCTTTATTGTTTTTGCTTGAACTTTCTTTCGCTTACTTTCTTACTTGTTTTATGCATTTTAAATCATATGTTAGATTTTTTTTTAAAAGATTTTGGGAACGAATAAATAACTTCAACTGGATAAGCTAGTATCCATTCCACTAGCTGACTGATTTATTGGAATCACGGCAACCAGTCCTTACCGTAACAGTCAACGACCAGCCGCATGGCTAGTGTTAATTAATATTAACACAAACGATAGTTATATGTATCAGTGATAATTTCTTTTATCATTGTTTGAGGCTGTGTTAGTATGCCTTCCAAAAGCACACTATCAGATTTCGTGGGTTTGGACATGTATTCATCATAACGGGTGGCAATACCGCAAGATCTTTCTTTTTGTGCGGTAGACGGTTGTGTGGAGGCATCCACTTTGGTTGTGATAATTATACGTCGTGGCAATGACTTTTTACGTAATCCAAACGTCATCGACACAATGCTATAAAATCACATGATCCTGGTTATTTCATGGTTACTTTTCGTACTATAAAAAGTTCAAGTAATTTCATTTACTAAAGTAATTGCTGGAATAATTTTAGCAAGGTGTTAGAAACTTTGTCACGGACGAAACTGCTTAACGAGGTATTAACAACCTTGTCACGGACGAAATAGTTATCAGCGACCTTGTCACGAACGAGACTGCTTAGCGAGGTGTGAGCGACCTTGTCACGGACGAAATGCTTACACTACACCAAATAAGTGATTTTGCTACATTTTATATCTGTCAATTGCTAACACTTATAAATGTCACAGACCGCTAACAGTAAAAAAGTGTTAGGATACCTAAAAAGTGTTAGTAAAAATAAATAGTCTTCTGCATTAATTTTGCCAACGCATATAAGTGTTACAACAATCGGTAAAAATGTAAATAATTTAATAACAAAAGGAGTCTTTTGTAATTTGTAAATACGATCTCTTTTCCCACGCTTCCCCATTCCTAAACAGATTTTGGCCGCCTAAAATTTAATTTAGGGTTTGCTCTTCCTCACAAAAAAACCAACGTCCCAGGCACTTCCCAAAATCAGCGGCGTCCTTCAATCACTTCAACATCGACTTCAACCACTTTGTTGATAGCTTAGGCGATTAGATTGACATCTCGCGGCTATTGTTCTTTCGGTAGTTCTCTTGGTGACTTGCTCAATCCTGCTCCCTCCTCTCGGCGTCTTCCTTCGCTATGGATGTTGCAGCATATGTGCCAAAATTTCATTTATCCCCTTTCTTTTTTCAATATTGCATTTTCTTACTTCCTCATAAATTCCATGTTTTAGACGGAGTTCTACATCTGTCTGCTGTTGACGCCTTTGGGATACGTGCCTGGAATCGTTTATGCCGTTTATGTGATCGTGGCCTTTAATCCCGATCAGCATAAAACTAGCGAGGTTTATGAGCCATTGTTCTAGGTTTGACGGTGTTTTTGAGTTCGGTATCTATTATTTACTCGTTCCCTTCAGATATGTAATATTATGTGACAAATTGTTTGTTTGATTCTCGTGTTTGAGCGGTGGTACATATTGAGCATTTAAGGTCAAGGATTTCACATTCTGCTTTAAGTTTGCTAAATCTGAACATGTATCGAATAAAGATTAATATATTGTTAAATGAGTAGTTTATCCATACCTTTGTTTTTCCGATTGAAAAAGTCATCTGTGAACAGGTATATTCAAAATTGGGTCTTGCAAGATATTAGATTTGATTTAATAGCTTTCTGAGTTTATAATTTCTGCGATAAAGATTTTAATCTGGATGAGTTCATGTTCTTGCTAACAGTTGACATTTGATTAGCTCTCCCATGTTTTTGACTGGGGAGGCAAGAAATGATATGCATTATGTATCTATGTGACATAGCCGTATGGACTTACAATAGTAGATAAACTGAAACTAAATTATCGTTGTCACTGTATATAGGCAGCATGGGTTGTAGGCCAGTATGCATACATAAAATTTGCTGACCAAAACAATTTCCGAAGAGCATTGCAATTTGTGGTTGCTGGGATGCGTGATCCTGATCTTTCTGTATGAGTTGATTCAGTTTATGCGTTGCGATCTTTTGTTGAAGCTTGTAAAGGTGTGTATTTTCCTTTTGTTTTGACCAATGTGATAAAATAATTTTCTAATAATATCCTATAATTTTTTATTCGAATTTCTCTTGCAGATCTAAATGAAATTCGTCCAATCATTCCACAATTACTTGATGGTAAGCCCATTTTTATTAGTTTGGTCTCTTGAATCTGATTTCTCACACATTCCAACTTGTCTACAGAGTTTTTTAAACTTATGAATGAAATTGAGAATGAAAATCTTGTTTTCACGCTCGAGACAATTGTGGACAAATTCAGGGAAGAAATGGCACCATATGCTCTTGGGTTATGCCAAAATTTGGTATTCTTAATTATATACTAGTAAATATTATGCGATACAAACATTTTATTATCACGCCTTGCTAATATACTCAAATTTATTTACTTTTATAGGCTACTGCATTTTGGAGGTGCTTGAATACAGCAGAGGCAAATGATGATGATCCTGGCGCCTTAGCTGCTGTTGGTTGTCTTCGAGCAATAAGCACAATACTCAAATCCGTTAACAGGCTTCCCCATCTTTATGTTCAAATTGAACCTACGCTTCTACCAATAATAAGAAAGATGTTGACAACTGATGCCAAGGTATAGTCCGTTATATACACTATTGACTACATATCCTTACTAGTATTGGCTATTGACCCATGTTATTTTTGATTAAGTGCATGTAGAGCTGATAAACTTCAGCCTTTTGTAATGGTTACAAAAATATTTTATTTTCTTGATTTATCAAGTAAAACATCTCCAGCACTGATCCTGTACCCAGATTATGACGTAAAACTAATTAAATTTGCAATTGAGAAATACCATCCATCCGTATTGAAACAAATTTTTTTATAAAAGCACATATTTGAATCTGAAATTTTAATTTTATTGTTCCCAAAACAAAACAAGAATAAAATTGGGGAATTAAGCTGTAGGTATAGATGTACATGTTAAAAATATGAATCATTTGAATCTATGATTCACAATTCAAACACACGTTCGATCTATATTTGAATTGTATGACTTATAATGTGAATTCCATTAGGAGAACATCTCCTTTACCCTAGAGAATTTAGCATCACTTAGCTTTCTAGATCTTTTTTTTAACAGCAAGTGAATTTTTTTCAAGTGTAAAATTTTACATTTTTTTCATTGATTAAAACAATGTAGTTATCAAACAATGAAGCACACCCAGGATTCCACGATGAAATAGACATAGAATTCCTGGGCACAATACCAGGAAAGCCATACACATTACAGACGAATGTTTATGTAAGAGGGAGCGGAGATGGCAGCATTATAGGACGTGAGATGCAGTTTCATCTATGGTTCGATCCTACTGCAGCATTTCATAACTATGCCATCATCTGGAATCCTGCAGAAATCATGTAAGTCTTTATTAACATGTCATCTACACCGAATTTGCAATAAATGTGATATGAATTAATTGAAACGTCGTGAACTATGAGATTCATAAATATAGCTGCTAACTATGTGACAGTACAATTCATGTATTTATAGTTCTCATATACCCAATAACTATTTAGAATAGCAGCTTCATATGCAATTGACTATGTAGAGTTACATAAATATAGCTCAATTGATTAGAAATAATATTTCAGTTGAAGAAATATATAACTTTTAATATGAATATTTATTCAGTACATATTCACCACTAATTTAAATTTTATGTTATAAAATTGGAAAAAATACACCTAAGCTAAAGCCATGGTTGCAACTCATATGCAATCTGTACTGTCGAGTTTGCATGCAAGAATAAGCATGTTGAATTCACACAAACTGAGCTTGCAAACCGAACACACAAACTGAGCATGTAGCAAAATCGATGCAAATTGGGTTTGCAGCAAATGCTAATTGAGTTTGATTAACATGTATTTTGCATACTAAGTTTGCGAATTCATAAATACAAAAAAAATTAGAACCTGAGTTGTAACTCAGTCTTTTAACCTTTTGATTTTGAAGGTATAAGTTTTTATCGAGTTTTTATATTAAATGCAGGAACTTGAAGAAGGATGCTTTGGATTGTTGTATTGGACATTGAAGAATATTCAAAACCATTAGAGTTTGGAGTGGATGATCAGGAATGGTTAGGTTAACCGTAAGTTAAACTTTAAGTGTATTTTGAATTATTATTTTTGAAGCTTATGTTGTAATAATATCTGAATATATGACATTGTGGTATTTTAGATATGTAAATAATTGTTTATTATATATTATACTACATTTGCAGAGCGTTTAAACTTTGTATTGAATATGTATGATGAATTATTTGTGATGTGGAAACCATTATTTGCAGAGTGTTTATATTTAAACTTTGCGTTTAAGTTTTGGTATATATATATATATATATATGTTACTAAATAATCATTTTCCAACACTTATAAGCGTTACCGTATATTTCTGTACCAACACTTATAAGTGTTACCGTATATTTCGTTACCAACACTTATAAGCGTTACCGTATATTTCTGTACCAACACTTATAAGTGTTACCGTATATTTCGTTACCAACTCTTATAAGCGTTACCGTATATTTAGGTAACAACACTTATAAGTGTTAGTAATACGTAGGTTTGTAACACTTATAAGTGTTACAAATTTGGCCGCTCCATTCCTCACAGTCCATTAGTAACACTTAAAAAGTGTTACTGAAATTATTTGTAACACTTATAAATGTTAGAATTTGCCTGTTTTGGTGTAGTGTTAGCGAGGTATTCGCGACCTTGTCCTGGACGAAACTGCTTGGGGAGGTGTTAGCGACCTTATAGTTGCATTTGAGATCCATTTCTTTTGTGAATATGGAGATTTTAAATTACTATCACCATAGTTTTAATGATAGTCAAATTGAGACTTGATATGGATTTATGAAATGGTGATTTTGACTAATATGCCTTATTATGACTATGAGTTTCGGACATATTTTATTATGGCTTATTTGTATGTTAAGTCATATGTTTATAATTATGTGTTTATTGATTTAAACATTTCGATTTGAGATTTAGTTGGAATTTCACCACAATTCAGTTTTACCTATGGAAGGTTACATTTGTGTATCTCATGATTTATTGAAATATGACATGAGTTGCCATTTACGTTCTTATGATTATTTCTAGATTTTGGAATCATTCACTATGAGTTATTACTATGGTTAATGAGGTCAATTACTACATTATATAAGTTTCATGTTTTGAGTTGTGTAACATTTTGAGGTTTAACTAGTCTAAGTTGCACATCTTTGTCGTTGTCCTGAGACCGATCGACAGCGATATTGAATTTTGAACTTGCACTTGTTTTAATAATAACTTTTAAACCATTGATCCGATTTGTTAAACACCTATTTGTTTAAAAGATAGTTTGATAAGAAGTTATATTTGTTGTTTGTAAAATTTTAAATAATTATGCGTTGTTAATAGTTTGAAATTTTTGCATATCCATTGGCTTTAGTGCATATTAAATGAATTTTGTGTAGTAGTTTGGAAATAATGTAAATTTTAATATAGTTGAAATGAAAATAAAAATTATTATTCAAATAGAGTATAAATGTGAAAAGTTAGTGAAAGTTAATTTATTAGATGATTTGATTTTGAAAGTTGGTTGAATACGATAAATTCCAAAATTTTGAAGTCTTAAACTTTTCGAAAGATAGATCATGTAATGAATGATATAGTGTAAAGATTTCTTTGGAGAATATATGGCTTTGCATTTTGAAATGGTTTGAAATAAATAATTTTAAAATGGTCTTAGTATTGAAATTTTGATTAAGAATGCGTTGTACTAAAACAACAATAACTTGAGAATTATAGCTCCAAAATGGAGTCAATCTTTTTGTGAAAGTAAGTACTTATAGCAAGCTAAAATTTGTATTTATACCATTTTTCAAAATTTTAAAATTTGTTTGGTCTAAAATGAGTTTGAAAATTAATGGGCAACTCTGTCCTATTAGAAATTTATAAGGCAAAAGGTTGAAAGTATTTTGGACATAACTTTTAAACTAGTAAATCCGATTTTGTCAACTTTATCTTGCCAGAAAGCTCAGACTGAGTAGCACAACTTTTGTTTTAAGAGTTTTGGCAAATTTTGAGTTTTCTGGGTGAAATTATTGATATTTTACAGCAGCCCAGAAATTAGAAAAGGAAAATCTTTATAAACTAGAGTTAGAAAAGGAAAATCAGTTCCAAATGTTTTGATTGTCTGTAGTGGCAATGAATGCGAGCAATCTGTTGCTAGTGGTGGACCTGTTAAGGAAAAAGAAACGCTCACTGCTATGAACCTAAACCCCCCTGAGTTGAATGGTATTGCTGCATCCCATCGGAATTATTCGTCCCCTACCAAACCTGGTGTTTTTACATTGCAATCAAATACTGGCATCCCTCCTATTCCCTCAGTTGCTTCCAGAGAATTTCCAAATGCTAAAAACCCTACATCTAATACTGTTAGCTCTCCAATTGTTAGTGTTGGCGTAGATACTGCTGTTAGGCCTGCCTGGTCATCTTTGTTTAATAAACTGCCTCGTAACGCTGGTGCATTCTCACCTCAGAATTTTTGCACCCAAGTAATTGATGGGATTAGTGTTCTCCCTCCAGAAGTTGTACTTGAAGCCGAAAATCAGTGGTCTGATCATCTTGTGGGTTTCTTTCTTGATTCCGCCGCTTCCTATACCATTGTTCGTGAGAGTTGTCGGCGTGCATGGAAATTGAGAGGCTCACTTCATGTTCAAGTTATTAATTCCTTTTTCTATTTTAAATTTGGGAACAATGAAGACAAGCTTTTTGCTCTTGAGATGAGCCCTCTAATTATTGAAGGTAAACCATTTATAGTGACTCCTTGGAGTATTAGTATTGACAAAGCTCGTGAACAGGTTCTCTCTATTCCAGTTTGGGCCACATTCACTAATATCCCGTCTGTCCTCCAACCCCTTCTTGGTCTGAATTGGCTTGCGAGCCTTATTGGTGATTTCAAATGTTTTGATGCTAATACTGTCGCTCGCAAGAATTTACTTTACGCTAGAGCATTGATTGAAGTTACCCCTCTGAATCCGCTACCGTCGTCTCTGAAAGTTAGAATTAAAGATGGTCATGAGATGGAGATTGGAGTCAATTACACTTGGAAACCGGAAATATGCACTTTTTGTCAGTCATTTGGACATACTGAGGATAAATGCTCTGCGACTGCATCTCTTCCTCCTGCTCCCAAAATCCCCCTCCTCCGGTCGGAATTGAAATGGGTCCCCAAGATTACTCCTATTGCTGATAATGAGATTCCTGTTTCTACCACTGTGGACTTAGATTCTGAAGCTGTAGATAGTGATTCTGTTGATGAGGTCATTTACTGGGAACCGGATGAAGGTGCGTGGGTTCACCCAGCCACGGAGATGAGGTATGACCCGGTATCACATAGTTATCACATGTTTCTTGGTGGCGCGGATGAGTCTAGGAAGCTAATTTATCATGTTGAGGGCGACAGTCTTTCTCTTTCATCCTCTGGTTTTGATGGTGCTTGCAATTGGTGGCAACTCTTAGACCCTACTTGGGACAGGATTTATCTTTACTCTGCACTCTCGAGATCTTTTGATCCATTCTTGGCTTCGTCCTTTTCTGCTGTTCAGCATGTCATAGGGCCTGGTACTGATGCTGATATCAGTAACGACAAGGGGGGTTCTGGTCCTTCCGTGTAGTCTAGACTCACTGTCTAGCTCCAGTTTTTTTTGTTTTTTCTGTATCAAGTGGTCTGCCCACTATAAAAACAGTCATAGTTGCTCTGTGCATGTGCAGAACACCTGTTTTTTTCTCTTTATACATAGTGGCACGGCCCACTATAAAGCCGGCTAGCTTTGCTAAAAAAAAAAAAAAAAAAAAAAAAACAATTTTAGTTTTAAACTTGTGGTATAAATTATATGTTAACCTATATGAGATATAAGAATAGGTACGACTGGAGTATGTTTGGGATTATTAGCGAATTTGGTTCACTTTTGCTTGTAGTAAGATAAATAGTTTGCTTAAAATGCGAACAAGGTACGCCTACGGTTTAAAATATTGAAATTCTAAAATTTTGATATGTAAATTATTTCCCACCATGTTTTGGTCGATGTATATCTAAATTATTATATTGAAATTGTTTGGAAGGCTCTTCGTACAAAGAAGACTCTGCCGAAATTTCTCGAAATTTCAACACAGAATATTTTATAAAATTTCGTACGTGTTGAAATTTGAAAAGTGTTTTGAATCAGTGATCTAATTAAAAGAATTTGATTTCTGAAGCCTTCAATTGTAGAATCTTAAAATAAAAGTAAATGCTTAATTGGTTTAAATCTTAATAAAAGAGGGACTTCGGAAAAACAAAATTTTTGAAATGAACAATTTTGAAATGTAAACATTAAAAGAAGCTTGGAAAAAGGGAAAAATAATGTTAGTGGTTGTAAACTGAAAAGTGTAAAGGCATAAGATAAAATGCTTAAAAAAATTAATTAAATTTTTGGAAAGAAACTTAGATCTTATTTGTGTTTTTCTTTGATGGGATTTATGCATTTCAAATTATTGAACGCATTGTCCCAATTGCTTATCGAGTCAATTTTTTCCAAGCTTAATTTGCCGCTATTCTTAATGTCATCATTGTACCTCATTTTCAAAAATGTCTAAGAGATTCCGATTTGTGCTCTTGAGCCTAGAGCTCTTCGAGATTTTTAGATCTCATTTGATTTGACTTAGGAGTATAATCCTAGTCGTGTTGTTGCTTCAGAGGTTGAACGCATTCCATATTATCTTCTACTGCTCATTAGTGATGTTTCCTTCATGTAAAGATCCTTTATCAATTGCTTATTTATCTTTTGAAAGATGTATTCGTTTGAGAATTGTTATTGACTTTTCTTTATGGAGAATTGCAGGGATGCAATTTTTGTAAGAAGGGGAGTCTACAACAATCCTGCATTAGATTACCTGAAATTAAATTAGGAGAATAATTTAATTTAGTGATAATTAAATAATTAAGAGATTTGGTAATTTTTAGTGTTAATTAAATTAGAGTTTGGAGTTTGTGCGGAGTTCATGTAAATGAATTTTCTACTAAAAATGGGTATTTGAGAAATTTTAGTAATAATGGAAATAATTTCAACATTTGAAATATGATTTTCCATAATAGATTATTTTGGTAAAACTATGGAGAATAACTTTTACTCTAAACGTTGTATTAAATTTTTGACACAAACGGTGTATTTTTACAACGTTAATAATAACAATATATTATATTATGGAAAATATGGTTTAATTAAATTTAAACATGTTGTAATTTATAAAATGAAGATTTTATCTTATAGAGCTTGTTAAAAGTTGAGTGGTTGAATTTATAAAAAAAATATACAAATTTGTTTAAATATAAAGTAACGTGTTTTATAATTCAAAGTTATAATTAGCAACATCTTGTGATAAGAAAACTTTAGCAACACTTGATAATGGGTTTACATCTCCTTACCCATTTCAATCCATTAGCTTTAGGAAGTGAGAAAAGAGAAGAACGTACATGTTAATTCTCATTTTTTTCTCAAAACCAGAAAGCTCAAACTCATTCTTCTTCAATTCTTTTCACAAAACCTTAGCCATTCAAAATTCAAGAATAAATCAAGTATAATTTCAAAAATTCTCAAATATGGAGATGTTATTGTTAACATGTTGCAGCACCTTTGCTCCAAATTTCGTGGCATTTGGTTTAGTTTTGATAGGTCAAAAGTCTTCATTTCTCAAGTGGTTTTCGAGTAGATCTAGGCTGAAAAACGAAGGTCAGTAGATAATTTATATCTAATTGTATAAAAATTATAAAAATTTGAAATTTGGATATATTGTTCTCAACTCATAAATACACCTGATATAAAAATTTTGTAGGAAGACACTTAGTTTTACTATGTTAAATCGTTGCTGCACTAAGGGTCAAATTCTGGAAATTTTTGTTGTTTGGGTTGAAAACAAAATGCAAGCAATTTGAAGCCTTAAGCATAATTGAGTTGAGTAACCCTCACACTTCTAGTCTAAATTCATTTGCATGTGGTTGAATGGTGAAAACGCTAGTTTTATTTATCTTTGTTTGGTGATACTGTCAGTGTTTTGTAAATCTACAACTTGTTTGCTCACATTAGTTTACTGCTTTTTAAATGTTGAATTAGACTTTGTCCAAATTTTTAATGTTATTTTTCGATAATTTTCTAATATGAATTTTGAGTTATGATTCAATGGAAAATAATTGCATTTTGATGCTTTTGTGTTCTATGGAAGAAATTCCATTTTTGATGTATTCAATTACTGTTGAATTTCAGTGGTTTAATTCGTATTTTGATGATATGAATATTTGTGAACTTTTTGGTAGTTGATTTTCTAATAAATAGCTATTTTGATTGAAAAATAAATAAATATATTTCAAATGATTTATAAATTGATTTTGGACTAATTCAATTATATTGCATAAAGGTTTCTAACTCCTATTTTTATTAAAACACTTTGATACTATTTATAAACATTTTAAAATCACATTTTTTGGATTTTATGAAATTTGTGTTTCACCGAATATTTTGTGAGATTTTCTTTTATAAGCTAATAATGGTTTGTTATTTGGTGAATAATTTTAAGAAGGATAATATTCCTCTTTATTTAACTCTATATGAGTTTCATGTTAACCCTATGTGAGTTTTTATGTTCCTATTATGGCTTGTAATCTATCATCACTTTTATCTCACATTGATTCGAATTAGACTAGACTTGTAACGACCCCGAAATTTAATTTTATTTAAATTGATAATTAAATAAATTTCTGAATACAAATTTGTGGAATTAATTTTAAATTTAAGCGAGTTTCCCCGAATACCGATAAATTCTGTGTAAATTATTTAAATTTAATAATATTGTAAATATTGTATATATATGTGTACGGGATATATGGGAAAATTTGAAGTAATGCAGCCCATAACTGAACCACTTCAGTCATGCCTTAGTACGAACAAGTACAAATATAAGTGAATACATTAGCTAAAAATACAAACATGAAGTAAACAAAAGCTTGTAAAGGAAGACATCCAATTTTATTCATATTGTACAGCCGAAGTTTGCATAGTCAAACAAACAAAGTAAATATCTTTGTACAAAAGAAATATAAGCATAAAACAAATCAAAGTACCATACGAAATTTAAATTATAGGAAGTTGTAGACATAAGTACATAGGCATTTAATGCCATTACCCCTAGCACAACATATAGTATGCATATCAGCCGAAGTAAGTATGGTAAAAGAACAACAAAGAAAAAAAATTGTACGACTCATAAATGCAAGATCATCTCAGACTCTTTAGTACACGAACCAGCCACCAAAGAGATATGCACAGTCAATAAACAAGAAAACATCTCTGTTGGTTGTACTAAACAAATATCATCACCTTGTACCAAATATTATAACCAGCAAACTCATTCTTTTTATATACATCAACTTCTCATTTTTTTCCAACTGAGTTTCGTTCCATTTCAAAGCCAAGAAAAACTAAAGTGAATATCAACTAAAAAAAATATAAACAAAGTTCAAACTTGAACAACAAATTTTCTGGAATCAAAGCCGGGGAAAACAAGAATAAAAGCCTGATTCAAATGAAGCAGCTCTGTTCTTCTCTGCTTCAATCTCTGGTGAGCAACTTGACCCAGTATTTTCTTCTTTAGATCAGTGAGAAACATCACAATTTAAACATATAATTAGGTTGCCTGTTCATCTTTGAAACTAGTATATATGTGAGTAAAACAACCTTCTCTTAAGATTGAAGTTAACTTAAAACGTAAATGTATGTTATGATTTGAAAATGCTTGGTTGAGTATCTTTCTAACTTTATCTCTGTTATATATATGTTGTGTACTTGTCCTCTGTTTGGTTTTCAGAATAGCAAATCAACAAAGGAGTCTGCAATCGTTTCATTTAATCATTGTTGAACTTTGAAGTTGAAACAAAACAAGTTGGTTTACATGTGAATGAGATCTGGGAATATATTTCAAGTAGGACATTGTTTAGTAGCAACTGAAAAATTCATTTTACATGAGAACTTAATTCTATGATATTTTTTTTTTGAATATCAAGAAACTTGAATTAAATTATATAGCTGGAATAGTTATCAAAAGATATGATTTTCAAATCAATGATGGTGATTTTTCATTTAGTATTCAAAGAGTAATTCGTAGATAAACTGGAAAGGGGTTTCGACCAAGTTCTGGCGACGAGATGCACCGGAAGTGTTGGCGTTGCTAGGGGAGGTGGAGGAGCCTACGATAGTCATGGGAAAAATGATCGGAGGTGGTTTCATCCACGGTAGCGATGGCGGTGTCGTTTTTGTTTCAGTAAACCTAATTTTCGAAGGAGGTAATCTGTAGATCACTGCGCCCTCAGTTCAGCGTCGAGTGGCGTGTGTCTTGGGGAAACGATGGCCCGGAGGTTGATGAAGCTCTGGTTGGGAGTTCGAGTTCACAGGAGGTCGGTGGCGCGGCGACGAGTTAAATTTTTTGGGTCGCTGTTTTCACCGTGATGGGTCGAGCTATGCTCGAATTCGATTTAGGGTGGGTATTTGTTTGGGGTTGATCTGAGGTTGATAGAATGATCGATCGTGACTTGCTAGTGGTGGCGTGAGCCACCGGAGGTGCGGCGAACCACCGTGCACGTGCACGGTGGCATATGAATGTCGGTGGTTCGTTTTTTTTGGGTAGTCTCGAGGAATTACTCGAAGATTTTGGAGCCTGCTTCGAGTTTGAACCTGTGCGTGAGTAAGTATTTCATGTATTGACTTAAGGAAAGAAAGAGAGAAAGGGGGGAAGAAGATTGGAACAGGGGAGAAGAGTTGCGTGGAAATAGGGAAGAAGCTCGGGTTTTACTCGTGCGTATCCATAGTTTACTCGAAGTAAACAGGGAGGAGACTCGGGTAGTTTTCTGTGTTCAAGTTTTAACCTGTATCCAGTTTAACCATTTAAACAAAATAAAGTAATAAATGTTGGCTTTAAATTAAAATCAAAAGCTAAACTGAGTCAAAAAAAAAAAATCTAAATAAATTGTTTTAAATTTACCAAGTTTTGAAAGGGTTAAAAATAAATATAACCTTTATTTTGAAAAGTCATTTTTACTTAATATTAAAAATTAGATAGTTGACGTTTTAATGGTTAATTAACTTTTAAAAGTTTAAAATTAATTTGTTGAAGGAAAATTTATTTCTTGAAGCGAATTACTGAATAAAAGTAATTAAGATAAATTTGTTAATAATTTAAGTTGATTTACCAAGTAAATTGAGAATAATTAATTAGGGTAAAATAAATTTATGTGATTTATTAATTAAGGTAATTAATTTGAGAATTTATAATTAAAGGTTAATTAATAGATGATAAAGAATAATTAATCAAAATAATTTGTAATCTATTAATGTTAATTAACCAGGATTAGTAATTTATTCATAAGTAATAAATCTGATTTCAATAAATCAGATAATTCATTGATCTTACTTATGAATGTTTGGATTCTGTTGATTGATTTGATTGTTTGATATCCCTGATTGTGATACTTTGTGATATACCCTGATGTATGCTGTGATCTGTAATTTACTTAGCTGTGATTTCTATTTCTGTGATATATTACTATGTGAATATGAAACCCTTGGCCCGTAAAACGGCACTTGAATTTCGATGCGACAGGGAGTCGGATTCCAGTTGGTTATCCGAAACCCACATCGAATTATAATTGTGAATCTTTGTGACTGATAAATTTATTTTATCTATGAATCTGTGAATGAAGATAAGCGTTATGGATTATACCGCTTATCGATATATCTGTGATGATTGATGTTGCGCACTTTTGTGTGAAACCCCTGGACTACACCTTTACACACACAAATATGGATTTCACGTGGAAATCGGTTAAATCATAGATAAATTAAATTTGATGTTTTTGAAATGGAAATTTTAATTTCAATTGATTTTGAAATTAGAAATTTGGGTTTAAAGTGAAAAGCTTTTGAAATGGAATTTCAAAGATAGAAGTTATTTTGAATAACTTAATCGAGTTTTGAAAATTTAAATAATTTGATTTAAATTTGAATTCAAGTTTGAAATTGAATTCTATGATTTGAAACTAGGGATTAAAGATGTTGAACAAGTTATATATGGGTTAAACCATTTTAAATGTATTGATTTGGGAATTTGAATTTAATTCAAGGGTTTTAACTCATGTAAATATAACTGGATTTTTCTAAAACGAAACTATTCGTTTTCAAATGGTAAAAGCTTTCACAAAAGTAATGAATTTCCAAATTGTGTTGAATGGTTTCAAGTTTGAAATAGAATTGAAATATTTTGAAAACTATGAAATGAGTCTTTGATTTCAAAGACCGGACGAATTAATCCAACTTGAAATAGAATGGTTTTGAAAGGCTATGAATGAATCTTTGGAAATGAGTTTTGAAAGCTATAAGTTAAATCTTGACTTAAAGATTTAACGAGTTAACCCATGTTGTAATGGAAATTGATTTGAAAATTTGTGAACCTGGTAAACTTTGTGAATTAAATCTTTTTGTTTAAAAGATTAAAGGTGTGGAAATTGTTTAAACCATTGAAGGTTTTTGAAATGAATCTTTTTGTTTAAAAGATTAGAAATGGTAATTGTTTAACCATTCGAATGAAAAGTTTTGGGCTTTAAGCTGTGATTTAACTGAGACCCCAGTATCCATATGATTTTTAATTGCGCTCGTTATTCGGTTTAGCCGGGAGAGGACCTTTGTGTCATATAACCCATTCCGAATAGTGATACGACGATATGGATAGCATTTGAAGACCGGTGGTGAAGACCGGATATTTTTGAAAACGGAAGGATTACCGTCGAGTTACTCTGCATCGGCTGATCCCCGATATAGAGGTTTTATCACCCTTAGTGACGGGAAGTCCGGACGTGATTGGAAATTATCCGGATTTGCAAGGGCTTCGTGAGAAGTGCCTTCGGTTCTGTTCGAACCCGGAACAGACTTGTATGGATGTGTGTCTGACATTACACTTTGAGATGTAAAGCTGGTTTCTATCAAATACATTTCTGTTGGTGGCGGAGAATTTATTCTCTTAGCTTAACACCCTTCTCTGAGACGTACGAGCTCAGAGGTTATGTAGTTGATGGTTACTAGTGATACATTCCCAATTTGGTAATGTGGCATACGAAGTGCTGATGATGCGTTGCTTTGTGAAAAAGCGTGGCTTTGTGGAAAAGCGTGGCTTTGTGGAAAAGCGTAGCTTGTGGACGAGACTTCGTCGAGCCTCACAACCCGGTAATGGTCAAAACTGGAATGTTGCGGCAAAGGTTTGTAGGGGTAGCGCCCCTAGGGTATGTCATTTCCTTCTGGATAAAAGGTGATATCATGGTATGGAGCCCAGATATTTTACCTATGTGGATGCTGCACAGTTATTATACTTTGTGGTTGTTGCTTTATGATCGAGGGCCCTCGGATAAAGGTCGGTAACGACCGGGGAATGACATGACTCGTGTGTTAGTTACCTAGTTACAGCTCAGTTAGAGCGTGAGGTAGCGTCGGCCTTTTGTTGCGGAGATCCGGTTAGGTTCTCGAGGCGTCTTTCCAGAGGCGTTTCTATTTCGGTAAGGAAGTTCCTTAGCCTGATCATTTGTTGGAAATCCAAAGAAACAATACGAACCATGTACGGTTTTAGTTGTATTACCTGCTATGGAATGTGGCGGTAACCTGCTATTGAACATGGTAGCTATAGTAGGCATACGATAAAATGTTGTATGCCGGCTAAGATTAATATTATATTTTCGAAATGTTTTTCTACACTATGCACTAGTAATAATATCAAAAGAGTTTTTATTTTGCGTAGTAAGCATGTTTGACTATCATAAGGAGAAATCTCCTCCAATTCTGCGATTGCATTGTGTGTGTGGCGGGAGGCCTTATGGTAGTTTCATTTTCCAAAAACATTGCGGATTTCAATGTTTAAAAGCCTTTTGTGTTTGTTTAAAGATAAACTGTTTTTATTGCTCACACCAGTCCCATGACTGATCCGGAGTTTATTGTTCCCTTCCTAAACTCTGGGTGCCCACTATTTTCCACACGGGCAGTCTAGAGTTTGGTTTTTCAGATATTCAGGTTTAGTAGATTATCTGGAGCTAGTTCATTCATCGGAGTTGCTTATCTTGGAGTTGTGGATTCATTCTTGTCTGAAGATCATTTTGGAGTTATCACTTCTATTGATATTGTTCCGCTGCTGATGTTATCTTTTCTTTTCCGCTGCTATTTGTTGTATCATATCTCTGATGTATATAGATATTCATTGTATCATCATTGTATCTGGATATTGTATCACATGTTGCATATCTATATTGTTTTCTTTCTTCCGCTGTGTTGTTTACTTAATTGTGTTATAAGCTCCGGCGACTCGGATTTGAACGGTCGAATCTGCGGCATTCGAGTACGATGTAAAGTATGGATGTCGATTTTCGAACAGGCAAAATCTGTATCGTTACATGTGGTATCAGAGCTAAGGTGTAACTTTAGCTCAGGAGTATAACACGTTAAGTAGCTCATTAGAGATAGAGTGAAGTAAACTCTAGAATGAGTATATCTCTAAGATATCCGTCTGAACGTCTCAGTAAATTCTCTTACTATCCACTGATAGTGAGTATGAGTACAAGAAGAGGACGAGATAGGGGAATACGACTATAAATGGTCAATACCCTACGACAGTGGAAACAATCTTTCTTATCAATTTCCTTTGATTCGTTTCCAAATTCTTTTGATTGCTTCGTGATAGCTCCAGAAAGAAGTTTCGGTACGGTGATGGCTCCATGAATCGTTGTAGAAAATCCTTACTTCGTATTTCATTGATTTCTTATCAGCTTTTTGATTTAAACTCTAATGAATATGAATTTGAAGTTGAAAATTTTAAATAAATTAGAAATTTTAGATTGAGTTAAATTGATTAAAAGAATATGAAGCTAAATTTGAATTGTATCGATAAAACGATATCGTTTGAAACAAAATTTTGAAATTCTATTGTAATTTCTTGTGAATACCAAAGTCTGAAGAGGGACAAATTGGTATGTATTCTGAGATATTCCGACTTGAGTTTGGAATTCGTATCTTGTGTTTGAAGAATTATAGGAGATCGAATCTGTCTATCTCTGTGTTGTTTTCGTACCTGCGAATTTCAAGGACGAAATTTTTTAAGGAGGGAAGTTTGTAACGACCCCGAAATTTAATTTTATTTAAATTGATAATTAAATAAATTTCTGAATACAAATTTGTGGAATTAATTTTAAATTTAAGCGAGTTTCCCCGAATACCGATAAATTCTGTGTAAATTATTTAAATTTAATAATATTGTAAATATTGTATATATATGTGTACGGGATATATGGGAAAATTTGAAGTAATGCAGCCCATAACTGAACCACTTCAGCCATGCCTTAGTACGAACAAGTACAAATATAAGTGAATACATTAGCTAAAAATACAAACATGAAGTAAACAAAAGCTTGTAAAGGAAGACATCCAATTTTATTCATATTGTACAGCCGAAGTTTGCATAGTCAAACAAACAAAGTAAATATCTTTGTACAAAAGAAATATAAGCATAAAACAAATCAAAGTACCATACGAAATTTAAATTATAGGAAGTTGTAGACATAAGTACATAGGCATTTAATGCCATTACCCCTAGCACAACATATAGTATGCATATCAGCCGAAGTAAGTATGGTAAAAGAACAACAAAGAAAAAAAATTGTACAACTCATAAATGCAAGATCATCTCAGACTCTTTAGTACACGAACCAGCCACCAAAGAGATATGCACAGTCAATAAACAAGAAAACATCTCTGTTGGTTGTACTAAACAAATATCATCACCTTGTACCAAATATTATAACCAGCAAACTCATTCTTTTTATATACATCAACTTCTCATTTTTTTCCAACTGAGTTTCGTTCCATTTCAAAGCCAAGAAAAACTAAAGTGAATATCAACTAAAAAAAAAATATAAACAAAGTTCAAACTTGAACAACAAATTTTCTGGAATCAAAGCCGGGGAAAACAAGAATAAAAGCCTGATTCAAATGAAGCAGCTCTGTTCTTCTCTGCTTCAATCTCTGGTGAGCAACTTGACCCAGTATTTTCTTCTTTAGATCAGTGAGAAACATCACAATTTAAACAATTTAAACATATAATTAGGTTGCCTGTTCATCTTTGAAACTAGTATATATGTGAGTAAAACAACCTTCTCTTAAGATTGAAGTTAACTTAAAACGTAAATGTATGTTATGAATTGAAAATGCTTGGTTGAGTATCTTTCTAACTTTATCTCTGTTATATATATGTTGTGTACTTGTCCTCTGTTTGGTTTTCAGAATAGCAAATCAACAAAGGAGTCTACAATCGTTTCATTTAATCATTGTTGAACTTTGAAGTTGAAACAAAACAAGTTGGTTTACATGTGAATGAGATCTGGGAATATATTTCAAGTAGGACATTGTTTAGTAGCAACTGAAAAATTCATTTTACATGAGAACTTAATTCTATGATATTTTTTTTTTTTGAATATCAAGAAACTTGAATTAAATTATATAGCTGGAATAGTTATCAAAAGATATGATTTTCAAATCAATGATGGTGATTTTTCATTTAGTATTCAAAGAGTAATTCGTAGATAAACTGGAAAGGGGTTTCGACCAAGTTCTGGCGACGAGATGCACCGGAAGTGTTGGCGTTGCTAAGGGAGGTGGAGGAGCCTACGATAGTCATGGGAAAAATGATCGGAGGTGGTTTCATCCACGGTAGCGATGGCGGTGTCGTTTTTGTTTCAGTAAACCTAATTTTCGAAGGAGGTAATCTGTAGATCACTGCGCCCTCAGTTCAGCGTCGAGTGGCGTGTGGCTTGGGGAAACGATGGCCCGGAGGTTGATGAAGCTCTGGTTGGGAGTTCGAGTTCACAGGAGGTCGGTGGCACGGCGACGAGTTAAATTTTTTGGGTCGCTGTTTTCACCGTGATGGGTCGAGCTATGCTCGAATTCGATTTAGGGTAGGTATTTGTTTGGGGTTGATCTGAGGTTGATAGAATGATCGATCGTGACTTGCTAGTGGTGGCGTGAGCCACCGGAGGTGCGGCGAACCACCGTGCACGTGCACGGTGGCGTATGAATGTCGGTGGTTCGTTTTTTTGGGTAGTCTCGAGGAATTACTCGAAGATTTTGGAGCCTGCTTCGAGTTTGAACCTGTGCGTGAGTAAGTATTTCATGTATTGACTTAAGGAAAGAAAGAGAGAAAGGGGGGAAGAAGATTGGAACAGGGGAGAAGAGTTGCGTGGAAATAGGGAAGAAGCTCGGGTTTTACTCGTGCGTATCCATAGTTTACTCGAAGTAAACAGGGAGGAGACTCGGGTAGTTTTCTATGTTCAAGTTTTAACCTGTATCCAGTTTAACCATTTAAACAAAATAAAGTAATAAATGTTGGCTTTAAATTAAAATCAAAAGCTAAACTGAGTCAAAAAAAAAAGATTTCTAAATAAATTGTTTTAAATTTACCAAGTTTTGAAAGGGTTAAAAATAAATATAACCTTTATTTTGAAAAGTCATTTTTACTTAATATTAAAAATTAGATAGTTGACGTTTTAATGGTTAATTAACTTTTAAAAGTTTAAAATTAATTTGTTGAAGGAAAATTTATTTCTTGAAGCGAATTACTGAATAAAAGTAATTAAGATAAATTTGTTAATAATTTAAGTTGATTTACCAAGTAAATTGAGAATAATTAATTAGGGTAAAATAAATTTATGTGATTTATTAATTAAGGTAATTAATTTGAGAATTTATAATTAAAGGTTAATTAATAGATGATAAAGAATAATTAATCAAAATAATTTGTAATCTATTAATGTTAATTAACCAGGATTAGTAATTTATTCATAAGTAATAAATCTGATTTCAATAAATCAGATAATTCATTGATCTTACTTATGAATGTTTGGATTCTGTTGATTGATTTGATTGTTTGATATCCCTGATTGTGATACTTTGTGATATACCCTGATGTATGCTGTGATCTGTAATTTACTTTGCTGTGATTTCTATTTCTGTGATATATTACTATGTGAATATGAAACCCTTGGCCCGTAAAACGGCACTTGAATTTCGATGCGACAGGGAGTCGGATTCCAGTTGGTTATCCGAAACCCACATCGAATTATAATTGTGAATCTTTGTGACTGATAAATTTATTTTATCTATGAATCTGTGAATGAAGATAAGCGTTATGGATTATACCGCTTATCGATATATCTGTGATGATTGATGTTGCGCACTTTTGTGTGAAACCCCTGGACTACACCTTTACACACACAAATATGGATTTCACGTGGAAATCGGTTAAATCACAGATAAATTAAATTTGATGTTTTTGAAATGGAAATTTTAATTTCAATTGATTTTGAAATTAGAAATTTGGGTTTAAAGTGAAAAGCTTTTGAAATGGAATTTCAAAGATAGAAGTTATTTTGAATAACTTAATCGAGTTTTGAAAATTTAAATAATTTGATTTAAATTTGAATTCAAGTTTGAAATTGAATTCTATGATTTGAAACTAGGGATTAAAGATGTTGAACAAGTTATATATGGGTTAAACCATTTTAAATGTATTGATTTGGGAATTTGAATTTAATTCAAGGGTTTTAACTCATGTAAATATAACTGGATTTTTCTAAAATGAAACTATTCGTTTTCAAATGGTAAAAGCTTTCACAAAAGTAATGAATTTCCAAATTGTATTGAATGGTTTCAAGTTTGAAATAGAATTGAAATATTTTGAAAACTATGAAATGAGTCTTTGATTTCAAAGACCGGACGAATTAATCCAACTTGAAATAGAATGGTTTTGAAAGGCTATGAATGAATCTTTGGAAATGAGTTTTGAAAGCTATAAGTTAAATCTTGACTTAAAGATTTAACGAGTTAACCCATGTTGTAATGGAAATTGATTTGAAAATTTGTGAACCTGGTAAACTTTGTGAATTAAATCTTTATGTTTAAAAGATTAAAGGAGTGGAAATTGTTTAAACCATTGAAGGTTTTTGAAATGAATCTTTTTGTTTAAAAGATTAGAAATGGTAATTGTTTAACCATTCGAATGAAAAGTTTTGGGCTTTAAGCTGTGATTTAACTGAGACCCCAGTATCCATATGATTTTTAATTGCGCTCGTTATTCGGTTTAGCTGGGAGAGGACCTTTGTGTCATATAACCCATTCCGAATAGTGATACGACGATATGGATAGCATTTGAAGACCGGTGGTGAAGACCGGATATTTTTGAAAACGGAAGGATTACCGTCGAGTTACTCTGCATCGGCTGATCCCCGATATAGAGGTTTTATCACCCTTAGTGACGGGAAGTCCGGACGTGATTGGAAATTATCCGGATTTGCAAGGGCTTCGTGAGAAGTGCCTTCGGTTCTGTTCGAACCCGGAACAGACTTGTATGGATGTGTGTCTGACATTACACTTTGAGATGTAAAGCTGGTTTCTATCAAATACATTTATGTTGGTGGCGTAGAATTTATTCTCTTAGCTTAACACCCTTCTCTGAGACGTACGAGCTCAGAGGTTATGTAGTTGATGGTTACTAGTGACACATTCCCAATTTGGTAATGTGGCATACGAAGTGCTGATGATGCGTTGCTTTGTGAAAAAGCGTGGCTTTGTGGAAAAGCGTGGCTTTGTGGAAAAGCGTAGCTTGTGGACGAGACTTCGTCGAGCCTCACAACCCGGTAATGGTCAAAACAGGAATGTTGCGGGAAAGGTTTGTAGGGGCAGCGCCCCTAGGGTATGTCATTTCCTTCTGGATAAAAGGTGATATCATGGTATGGAGCCCAGATATTTTACCTATGTGGATGCTGCACAGTTATTATACTTTGTGGTTGTTGCTTTATGATCGAGGGCCCTCGGATAAAGGTCGGTAACGACCGGGGAATGACATGACTCGTGTGTTAGTTACCTAGTTACAGCTCAGTTAGAGCGTGAGGTAGCGTCGGCCTTTTGTTGCGGAGATCCGGTTAGGTTCTCGGGGCGTCTTTCCAGAGGCGTTTCTATTTCGGTAAGGAAGTTCCTTAGCCTGATCATTTTTTGGAAATCCAAAGAAACAATACGAACCCTGTACGGTTTTAGTTGTATTACCTACTATGGAATGTGGCGGTAACCTGCTATTGAACATGGTAGCTATAGTAGGCATACGATAAAATGTTGTATGCCGGCTAAGATTAATATTATATTTTCGAAATGTTTTTCTACACTATGCACTAGTAATAATATCAAAAGAGTTTTGATTTTGCGTAGTAAGCATGTTTGACTATCATAAGGAGAAATCTCCTCCAATTCTGCGATTGCATTGTGTGTGTGGCGGGAGGCCTTATGGTAGTTTCATTTTCCAAAAACATTGCGGATTTCAATGTTAAAAGCCTTTTGTGTTTGTTTAAAGATAAACTGTTTTTGTTGCTCACACCAGTCCCATGACTGATCCGGAGTTTATTGTTCCCTTCCTAAACTCTGGGTGCCCACTATTTTCCACACGGGCAGTCTAGAGTTTGGTTTTTCAGATATTCAGGTTTAGTAGATTATCTGGAGCTAGTTCATTCATCGGAGTTGCTTATCTTGGAGTTGTGGATTCATTCTTGTTTGAAGATCATTTTGGAGTTATCACTTCTATTGATATTGTTCCGCTGCTGATGTTATCTTTTCTTTTCCGCTGCTATTTGTTGTATCATATCTCTGATGTATATAGATATTCATTGTATCATCATTGTATCTGGATATTGTATCAGATGTTGCATATCTATATTGTTTTCTTTCTTCCGCTGTGTTGTTTACTTAATTGTGTTATAAGCTCCGGCGACTCGGATTTGAACGGTCGAATCTGCGGCATTCGAGTACGATGTAAAGTATGGATGTCGATTTTCGAACAGGCAAAATCCGTATCGTTACATGTGGTATCAGAGCTAAGGTTGAACTTTAGCTCAGGAGTATAACACGTTAAGTAGCTCATTAGAGATAGAGTGAAGTAAACTCTAGAATGAGTATATCTCTAAGATATCCGTCTGAACGTCTCAGTAAATTCTCTTACTATCCACTGATAGTGAGTATGAGTACAAGAAGAGGACGAGATAGGGGAATACGACTATAAATGGTCAATACCCTGCGACAGTGGAAACAATCTTTCTTATCAATTTCCTTTGATTCGTTTCCAAATTCTTTTGATTGCTTCGTGATAGCTCCAGAAAGAAGTTTCGGTACGGTGATGGCTCCACGAATCGTTGTAGAAAATCCTTACTTCGTATTTCATTGATTTCTTATCAGCTTTTTGATTTAAACTCTGATGAATATGAATTTGAAGTTGAAAATTTTAAATAAATTAGAAATTTTAGATTGAGTTAAATTGATTAAAAGAATATGAAGCTAAATTTGAATTGTATCGATAAAACGATATCGTTTGAAACAAAATTTTGAAATTCTATTGTAATTTCTTGTGAATACCAAAGTCTGAAGAGGGACAAATTGGTATGTATTCTGAGATATTCCGACTTGAGTTTGGAATTCGTATCTTGTGTTTGAAGAATTATAGGAGATCGAATCTGTCTATCTCTGTGTTGTTTTCGTGCCTGCGAATTTCGAGGACGAAATTTTTTAAGGAGGGAAGTTTGTAACGACCCCGAAATTTAATTTTATTTAAATTGATAATTAAATAAATTTCTGAATACAAGTTTGTGGAATTAATTTTAAATTTAAGCGAGTTTCCCCGAATACCGATAAATTCTGTGTAAATTATTTAAATTTAATAATATTGTAAATATTGTATATATATGTGTACGGGATATATGGGAAAATTTGAAGTAATGCAGCCCATAACTGAACCACTTCAGCCATGCCTTAGTACGAACAAGTACAAATATAAGTGAATACATTAGCTAAAAATACAAACATGAAGTAAACAAAAGCTTGTAAAGGAAGACATCCAATTTTATTCATATTGTACAGCCGAAGTTTGCATAGTCAAACAAACAAAGTAAATATCTTTGTACAAAAGAAATATAAGCATAAAACAAATCAAAGTACCATACAAAATTTAAATTATAGGAAGTTGTAGACATAAGTACATAGGCATTTAATGCCATTACCCCTAGCACAACATATAGTATGCATATCAGCCGAAGTAAGTATGGTAAAAGAACAACAAAGAAAAAAAATTGTACGACTCATAAATGCAAGATCATCTCAGACTCTTTAGTACACGAACCAGCCACCAAAGAGATATGCACAGTCAATAAACAAGAAAACATCTCTGTTGGTTGTACTAAACAAATATCATCACCTTGTACCAAATATTATAACCAGCAAACTCATTCTTTTTATATACATCAACTTCTCATTTTTTTCCAACTGAGTTTCGTTCCATTTCAAAGCCAAGAAAAACTAAAGTGAATATCAACTAAAAAAAAATATAAACAAAGTTCAAACTTGAACAACAAATTTTCTAGAATCAAAGCCGGGGAAAACAAGAATAAAAGCCTGATTCAAATGAAGCAGCTCTGTTCTTCTCTGCTTCAATCTCTGGTGAGCAACTTGACCCAGTATTTTCTTCTTTAGATCAGTGAGAAACATCACAATTTAAACAATTTAAACATATAATTAGGTTGCCTGTTCATCTTTGAAACTAGTATATATGTGAGTAAAACAACCTTCTCTTAAGATTGAAGTTAACTTAAAACGTAAATGTATGTTATGATTTGAAAATGCTTGGTTGAGTATCTTTCTAACTTTATCTCTGTTATATATATGTTGTGTACTTGTCCTCTGTTTGGTTTTCAGAATAGCAAATCAACAAATGAGTCTGCAATCGTTTCATTTAATCATTGTTGAACTTTGAAGTTGAAACAAAACAAGTTGGTTTACATGTGAATGAGATCTGGGAATATATTTCAAGTAGGACATTGTTTAGTAGCAACTGAAAAATTCATTTTACATGAGAACTTAATTCTATGATATTTTTTTTTGAATATCAAGAAACTTGAATTAAATTATATAGCTGGAATAGTTATCAAAAGATATGATTTTCAAATCAATGATGGTGATTTTTCATTTAGTATTCAAAGAGTAATTCGTAGATAAACTGGAAAGGGGTTTCGACCAAGTTCTGGCGACGAGATGCACCGGAAGTGTTGGCGTTGCTAGGGGAGGTGGAGGAGCCTACGATAGTCATGGGAAAAATGATCGGAGGTGGTTTCATCCACGGTAGCGATGGCGGTGTCGTTTTTGTTTCAGTAAACCTAATTTTCGAAGGAGGTAATCTGTAGATCACTGCGCCCTCAGTTCAGCGTCGAGTGGCGTGTGGCTTGGGGAAACGATGGCCCGGAGGTTGATGAAGCTCTGGTTGGGAGTTCGAGTTCACAGGAGGTCGGTGGCGCGGCGACGAGTTAAATTTTTTGGGTCGCTGTTTTCACCGTGATGGGTCGAGCTATGCTCGAATTCGATTTAGGGTAGGTATTTGTTTGGGGTTGATCTGAGGTTGATAGAATGATCGATCGTGACTTGCTAGTGGTGGCGTGAGCCACCGGAGGTGCGGCGAACCACCGTGCACGTGCACGGTGGCGTATGAATGTCGGTGGTTCGTTTTTTTTGGGTAGTCTCGAGGAATTACTCGAAGATTTTGGAGCCTGCTTCGAGTTTGAACCTGTGCGTGAGTAAGTATTTCATGTACTGACTTAAGGAAAGAAAGAGAGAAAGGGGGGAAGAAGATTGGAACAGGGGAGAAGAGTTGCGTGGAAATAGGGAAGAAGCTCAGGTTTTACTTGTGCGTATCCATAGTTTACTCGAAGTAAACAGGGAGGAGACTCGGGTAGTTTTCTGTGTTCAAGTTTTAACCTGTATCCAGTTTAACCATTTAAACAAAATAAAGTAATAAATGTTGGCTTTAAATTAAAATCAAAAGCTAAACTGAGTCAAAAAAAAAAAGATTTCTAAATAAATTGTTTTAAATTTACCAAGTTTTGAAAGGGTTAAAAATAAATATAACCTTTATTTTGAAAAGTCATTTTTACTTAATATTAAAAATTAGATAGTTGACGTTTTAATGGTTAATTAACTTTTAAAAGTTTAAAATTAATTTGTTGAAGGAAAATTTATTTCTTGAAGCGAATTACTGAATAAAAGTAATTAAGATAAATTTGTTAATAATTTAAGTTGATTTACCAAGTAAATTGAGAATAATTAATTAGGGTAAAATAAATTTATGTGATTTATTAATTAAGGTAATTAATTTGAGAATTTATAATTAAAGGTTAATTAATAGATGATAAAGAATAATTAATCAAAATAATTTGTAATCTATTAATGTTAATTAACCAGGATTAGTAATTTATTCATAAGTAATAAATCTGATTTCAATAAATCAGATAATTCATTGATCTTACTTATGAATGTTTGGATTCTGTTGATTGATTTGATTGTTTGATATCCCTGATTGTGATACTTTGTGATATACCCTGATGTATGCTGTGATCTGTAATTTACTTTGCTGTGATTTCTATTTCTATGATATATTACTATGTGAATATGAAACCCTTGGCCCGTAAAACGGCACTTGAATTTCGATGCGACAGGGAGTCGGATTCCAGTTGGTTATCCGAAACCCACATCGAATTATAATTGTGAATCTTTGTGACTGATAAATTTATTTTATCTATGAATCTGTGAATGAAGATAAGCGTTATGGATTATACCGCTTATCGATATATCTGTGATGATTGATGTTGCGCACTTTTGTGTGAAACCCCTGGACTACACCTTTACACACACAAATATGGATTTCACGTGGAAATCGGTTAAATCACAGATAAATTAAATTTGATGTTTTTGAAATGGAAATTTTAATTTCAATTGATTTTGAAATTAGAAATTTGGGTTTAAAGTGAAAAGCTTTTGAAATGGAATTTCAAAGATAGAAGTTATTTTGAATAACTTAATCGAGTTTTGAAAATTTAAATAATTTGATTTAAATTTGAATTCAAGTTTGAAATTGAATTCTATGATTTGAAACTAGGGATTAAAGATGTTGAACAAGTTATATATGGGTTAAACCATTTTAAATGTATTGATTTGGGAATTTGAATTTAATTCAAGGGTTTTAACTCATGTAAATATAACTGGATTTTTCTAAAACGAAACTATTCGTTTTCAAATGGTAAAAGCTTTCACAAAAGTAATGAATTTCCAAATTGTGTTGAATGGCTTCAAGTTTGAAATAGAATTGAAATATTTTGAAAACTATGAAATGAGTCTTTGATTTCAAAGACCGGACGAATTAATCCAACTTGAAATAGAATGGTTTTGAAAGGCTATGAATGAATCTTTGGAAATGAGTTTTGAAAGCTATAAGTTAAATCTTGACTTAAAGATTTAACGAGTTAACCCATGTTGTAATGGAAATTGATTTGAAAATTTGTGAACCTGGTAAACTTTGTGAATTAAATCTTTTTGTTTAAAAGATTAAAGGTGTGGAAATTGTTTAAACCATTGAAGGTTTTTGAAATGAATCTTTTTGTTTAAAAGATTAGAAATGGTAATTGTTTAACCATTCGAATGAAAAGTTTTGGGCTTTAAGCTGTGATTTAACTGAGACCCCAGTATCCATATGATTTTTAATTACGCTCGTTATTCGGTTTAGCCGGGAGAGGACCTTTGTGTCATATAACCCATTCCGAATAGTGATACGACGATATGGATAGCATTTGAAGACCGGTGGTGAAGACCGGATATTTTTGAAAACGGAAGGATTACCGTCGAGTTACTCTGCATCGGCTGATCCCCGATATAGAGGTTTTATCACCCTTAGTGACGGGAAGTCCGGACGTGATTGGAAATATCCGGATTTGCAAGGGCTTCGTGAGAAGTGCCTTCGGTTCTGTTCGAACCCGGAACAGACTTGTATGGATGTGTGTCTGACATTACACTTTGAGATGTAAAGCTGGTTTCTATCAAATACATTTCTGTTGGTGGCGGAGAATTTATTCTCTTAGCTTAACACCCTTCTCTGAGACGTACGAGCTCAGAGGTTATGTAGTTGATGGTTACTAGTGATACATTCCCAATTTGGTAATGTGGCATACGAAGTGCTGATGATGCGTTGCTTTGTGAAAAAGCGTGGCTTTGTGGAAAAGCGTGGCTTTGTGGAAAAGCGTAGCTTGTGGACGAGACTTCGTCGAGCCTCACAACCCGGTAATGGTCAAAACAGGAATGTTGCGGCAAAGGTTTGTAGGGGTAGCGCCCCTAGGGTATGTCATTTCCTTCTGGATAAAAGGTGATATCATGGTATGGAGCCCAGATATTTTACCTATGTGGATGCTGCACGGTTATTATACTTTGTGGTTGTTGCTTTATGATCGAGGGCCCTCGGATAAAGGTCGGTAACGACCGGGGAATGACATGACTCGTGTGTTAGTTACCTAGTTACAGCTCAGTTAGAGCGTGAGGTAGCGTCGGCCTTTTGTTGCGGAGATCCGGTTAGGTTCTCGGGGCGTCTTTCCAGAGGCGTTTCTATTTCGGTAAGGAAGTTCCTTAGCCTGATCATTTGTTGGAAATCCAAAGAAACAATACGAACCCTGTACGGTTTTAGTTGTATTACCTGCTATGGAATGTGGCGGTAACCTGCTATTGAACATGGTAGCTATAGTAGGCATACGATAAAATGTTGTATGCCGGCTAAGATTAATATTATATTTTCGAAATGTTTTTCTACACTATGCACTAGTAATAATATCAAAAGAGTTTTGATTTTGCGTAGTAAGCATGTTTGACTATCATAAGGAGAAATCTCCTCCAATTCTGCGATTGCATTGTGTGTGTGGCGGGAGGCCTTATGGTAGTTTCATTTTCCAAAAACATTGCGGATTTCAATGTTTAAAAGCCTTTTGTGTTTGTTTAAAGATAAACTGTTTTTGTTGCTCACACCAGTCCCATGACTGATCCGGAGTTTATTGTTCCCTTCCTAAACTCTGGGTGCCCACTATTTTCCACACGGGCAGTCTAGAGTTTGGTTTTTCAGATATTCAGGTTTAGTAGATTATCTGGAGCTAGTTCATTCATCGGAGTTGCTTATCTTGGAGTTGTGGATTCATTCTTGTCTGAAGATCATTTTGGAGTTATCACTTCTATTGATATTGTTCCGCTGCTGATGTTATCTTTTCTTTTCCGCTGCTATTTGTTGTATCATATCTCTGCTGTATATAGATATTCATTGTATCATCATTGTATCTGGATATTGTATCAGATGTTGCATATCTATATTGTTTTCTTTCTTCCGCTGTGTTGTTTACTTAATTGTGTTATAAGCTCCGGCGACTCGGATTTGAACGGTCGAATCTGCGGCATTCGAGTACGATGTAAAGTATGGATGTCGATTTTCGAACAGGCAAAATCCGTACCGTTACAAGACTGATCCATTTATTATCTTTATGTAATACTCGGATCGGACCAAGATATTTCAGGTTCTTCAGCATGATGATCTTAGAGTTGGATCAGTTTGAGGCCTCTTCGTATGCTTTAGTAGACTTGTAGTCTAGTTATGTTGTAGTCCTTCTTGTATGTCGAAATAGAGATTCATTTTGATGTATGCTCATTTATGTTGTCTTAGATATTTTATATGTATATCGTGGATCTTTTATGACCACCTTTTGTAGTTCACATCATTTATCATATACATGTTCACATCCGCTTTATGAGAAATGTTTATATTTCTTTGTCGTATGTGATTCCATGTTCTGTTATATTTTATATTGTTTTGAATTATATTAAGCCACCATGTTGTTGTTTATGCCTGGATCGGATATGTTGAATCCTCTTATAAAAGAAAAATATTTTTGGTCAATTCGACATACCAGTACTCGTCCAAATTAAAGTAATAATACAGATTGTCACTCCTAATAAGCCTTACTCTCTACATTAACAGACGATATTTCATTATAATATTTTTTGTTAATGAGGTCATAAAGGTGGGGCGTCATAGAAAGTTTGCAAGTTCAAATTAACTAATTGTTTTACTTTATTTTGTTGAATTAAAACTAATTCTATATATGTTAAAATACAATGTTTTATTTTAGATCTATGTTTTTAACATTTAATTCAATGTCCAATTTTTTAGATCTAAAAATTTGCATGTTCATGTTAATTGATTAAGTTATATATTAAACTTTAAACTAAAATTTGTATAGAATTAGTATAATGTTTTAATTGTAGATCTATGTTTTAATCTTTAATAACAAAGTGTAATTTTAAATTATGTTTACATATATATATATGTATGTATGTATGTATGTATGTATGTATGTATATGTGTATGTATGTATTATTTGCACTTGTATTGCATTAAATATTTACATATCAATAAAGGATTTTGACAACAAATCATTTTTTTTAAATTGTTTGCAATAACCGTCTATTTGTATTATTAGAATGTTTTGATTGAATCTCATATATACATAATTAAATCTACATGTATGTGTTCATATAAAATTTATTTTCTATTTGCATGTTTTCATAGTATGAAATAGTTTCTTTTCTTTTAATATAAATGAGGCAATATTATATACACTCAATTTATTGTTGACCATTTATATTATGATATTATGATACCTGCTGATTGTCATTTATATGTTGCACTAACTAAGTGTATCAAAAGGGAAACTGTATCAATCGTCCCCGTCGTCCTTTATTTATTTCCTTTCTTAACTCCTATGTGATAACCATTCAACTTATTCTTACCTTTATATATACATACCTTATCATCTATTGATCCCACCTTGTCATTATTTAATTATTTTGACATATATATACATATAATTTATTGTTGACTATTTATATTCTTATATTATGATACCTATTGATTGTCATTTATAGCTACATTAATTAAGTCTATCGGAAGGGAAATTGTATCAATCGTCCTTGTCATCCTTTTAACTCCTATGTGATAATTATTCAACTTATTCTTACCTACGTGTATACATATATTGTCATCTGTTGATTACACCTTGTCATTATTTAATTATTTTGGCATATAATTGAAATGAATATATTTGATATATTCATACCCTTTCATATACCATACTTAACTAAATTATAAAACAATGTCATAATTAATAAAATATGATTTTATTAAAAACAATATTAGATTTAGATATAATAAAACCTTTAGACTTACAGGCCTTAAAGATCTAAAATAGGAATTTTTTAAATTTTGCCATTTTTCTTCACTATAGGCTTGCCCAGTTCCAACACAACGATATATAGAGGTTCCAACAATGAAAATCTAGAATACTTGGTCGTAATAGACAAATTTTGAATGGAAGAAAACACAAAACATGACAATTCTTACTACAACTTACAAAGACATATGCTGGGTTAACGATATTCTATCCATATATCAAGAGCGTTGTCAACAAACTTTAGCATGAAAAGACCGTGATTCATTACTGTGTGTGATAGTTTGCAATCTTACAGCTTACAACCCATAAAGAAATCTGCTTAAAATATGGTTACGATGTTTTTATACATCACCGCTTTCTCTTTACTAGCACATCATGTTGTGGAAAGGTTTCAAAGATTAGGTTGCGCTATTTGTGCTTAATTTCATGTTTTTCTAAAAGCCATTATGTTAATGTCAAAAGATATAATTAAACCAGACAATCCTCAATTTAACACTATACCATAACAGATTAGAAGTTCTAACTGATATTATCCTTTTTCAAAAATTATATCAGAGCTATACACATAGTTGCATACTTAGTCGGTAGCAGTTGACTATATTTTTTGTCAACCTCATAATTGCACCATGAAAAGCAAAGGTTACTTACTAATCGTTCGGTTTAAGAGCTAAAATAAGCATTCAATGAGTAAATTACACAAGATATAGAGTTGTTTGGAAGAGCTGCCTACGTTCACTATGAAACCCTCTTATTATACGGCTCACTTACAATTACAAGGAATTACAAGAGATACAACAAGATAAAAGGGATGGTTCAAGACTGACTTTACTACTAATCTTGATGACTCATTGAGCTTAGAACTGTAGACGATGAACTATTGTGAGAATCTGCTGCTTGATGCTAAGTTGAGGATGCGGGATCATGAGTAGATGATGGATTCTTTGAATAAATCGACCCTTGGTGGGTGGCGACCAACAAACGAATAGTATACTCTTAGAGGGTGGTGACCAACAAATGAATAGTCTACCTTTAGTGGGTGGCGACCAACAATTGATTGGTTGACCCTTGGTAGGTGGTGACAACCAATCGAATAGCCGACCCTTACCAGTTGGCAACCAACAACCGAATAGTCGACCTTTGGCGGGTGGCGACCATTAACCATATAGTTGACCATTGGCAGTTGGTGACCAACAACTGAATAGTCAATCCTTGGTTGTGGCGACCAACAACCGAATAGTCGATCCTTGGCGGGTGACGACCGACAAACGAACAGTCGACCCTTAATTGGTTTGGACCAACAACCGAATAGTCGACCCTTTGCGGGTGGCAACCAACAACCGAATAGTCATGCATGGAGTACTTTTAGTAGTTGAAACTGATGTTGGGATGACTAAGAAAATATCGTAAAATTTGCTGGAAAGGCATTTGTAACAACCCATTTCCGGAGGCTCAAAACTAACCTCTACGGATGCTGCAGTCATCCATAGGTGTTATTTCTGAGTGACCGAAATCGGAATCTTGAAACTATTGGCAACACAAAAACACAAGAAAAAGAAATATTTTAAACTTCAACAAAACAGAATTTCTCATTTCTTATGAATTTCAATTTAAGATTTAATTACATAATCCCGGATATTAACCACGTTCAGATCACATATACAGGTAAAAATATGATGAGAGCGATATATGAAGATGTCCTTTTATGATGATCAGAGAACTAATAAATATGAACTTTACAGTTCTTAGTACATCACAGTGGAAAACACAAAATAGCTCCTATATAGCTAACACTGCCTCCTGCATGTCACTGCAAGCTTATTCGTCAAAAACCTGAAAGTCTCCTACTCTCAGACTATTCAAATTAATTTTGAGTACCTGAGAGTTTGTGGAGAAACACAAACTTCGAGTCAGACAATAAGTCTGGTATAAATAATCACCTATCATCTCTTATCATAAATAGATATCTAGTGAGACCACGCCGCTTAGCGGAACGGGTTGTCCCCTCACTTGTATCCAAAACAAAACATGCAAATCACTTACTATGCTCCTGCACCCAAAATGATTAGTCTTAACATAATATGAAATAAAGCCATAAATCATATATATATTGGATATCCTATTCACTCATTCATTAGATATCCCATCTAAAATAAATTTATTAGATTTCCCATCTAAAATCCATTTATTAGAGTTCCCCTCTAAAATCTTTAAAATGGCTATCCGTCAAAACTTAAATAGGACTATCCGTCCCAAATTTATCAAAATAAATGCAGATTATCCGTCGTACATTTTTTTATAAAAGTTGGTGTGGGCTATCCACCACACACTCCATAGTTTTCCTAGAATGACTATGAACCCTTGGGTGCCAAATCCCGAGGCTAACCACCTTTTGCAAAACATTCTTTTCTTTAGAAATTTGATGTGGGCTATCCACCACACATTCCATGGTTTTCCTAGGTGAACCAAGAACCCAACACTTGGCCAATTAAAATATCATGATCCCCATGATCATTTATAAAAATTCATGATCCCCGTGATTAATTATTTTCCCCAGATATATCACCTGCTTAACATATTCCCATTAGTAGCCCCAATTAGGTTAAATTAAATAAAAACACATTGATAACCCCAATATATATTTTCGAAAGAATATTTCTGTTTGTAACCCCAAACTATGTATCGAAACATTAAACCCACCCCGGTGTCCCCAAGGTTTTATAACATTCAATTTAAATAAGAATCCCCCTTACTTATTCAAACAAAGATAAGTATTTTATGCTATAACCCTTCAAAGTAGCCCCTTCGAATTGGCAAGACTTTACTCAATAAAAATGGTTAAAAACATCCCCTTAAAAACCCTTTGAATGAAGTCTCATTCGAAAGCAAATAACTCTCTGAAGTTAGCCCCTTCGGAAGCCTTCCTTTTGAAAGCATCACAAAATCATACCTTTCGACCTTGTCGAGAGGTCCTACCTTTCGACCTTGTCGGGAAGTTTCTTTTTGATCTAGTCGAAAGGTTCTACCTTTTGACCTTATCGAAAGCCTGGGGTATCCACCTTTATAAAACCATTTATAAACCTTTCGAAAGCAATGAAACTCAAAATCTTTCGCAATCATTGAAACTCAAAACCTTTCACAATCATTGAAGGTAACCCCTTTAAAACCTTTTGAAATCAAAACCTTTTGAAATCAAACCTTTTGAAATCATTCAAAAACAATGAAGTGTTAGTATTGGAACCAACCTTTCAAAAGTATACTTCTGACCTTTTCGGAAGGTTTACCCTTTGACTTTGTCGAAGGCATCCCTTCGACTTAGTCGATAGGATTAAAACACCTTTTTAGAAAACATTTTAAAACAATTGTGATGCCCCACCTCTATACTCACACTAACCAAGGACACAACTGGTAATGCCGTCAATTAGTAAGAAGAATAAGGCTGTTGAGGAGTGAACATCTGTGTAATTTCTTCGTGCGAGTACCGATATGTCAGATAGTATGACATGCATTTCATTTCAAGGTGAAATCTGACATATCCAATACAAACACAAAGCTACTACACAGTGGCTAAGTGGCCTTCGGAAACAAATATAAAATAAGCATAACATAAATCAGTCACAAAAATTCATATCATTAAGGCGGAAACAGATATGAATATAACACATAGAAGTGAACATCAAAGTAGTGATCATACAAGATCCACTACATCACAAAAGAATAGGTATAAGTGCTAGACAAAAGAATATGTATACATCGAGGAGTCTCTATCTCGAATGTATAAAAGCAAAAACTACTAAGCTAAAGTAGTTAGCCAAAAGTCAGAAGCCAATCCCTGCTAAGAAGTCAAGTGGAAGCACATGAAACACCTCGGTCTGACCCGAGTATTATTTAAGAAGGAAAATAATAACGATCAGTCCAGCTATAAATATCATACAGGATGAGATAGGATAAGAGATATGACAAAATTATATGATAACAATAATTTCATACAGTGACAAGTATATATTTGATAACAATGAAAATCATACAATATCTCAAATCCCCTCAAATATCCAAAAAGAATATCATATTCTTTACTTATTCACCAAACCTCAAATAATGACAAAACATATCAATGCAAGTTGCAAAAATTGGTGAAACAAAAATTCTAGAAATCAATAATTAGAAATCCAGAAAACACAAAGGGGAAGGCCTATCGCAAACGGGAGCATGAAAACTCATCAACACGTGTAGCACAAACGGGACGCTATCCCATGGTCGCTAACCCATCAAATTTGAGCCGAACATCGATGCACCTAAAAAGATACGCCCCATGCACAGACTAATTGAGCCGAACATCGACGCACCTAAAAAGATACGCCCCATGCATAGACTAATTGAGCCAAACATCGACACACCTAAAAAGATATGCCACATGCACAGACTTATTGAGTTGATTGCTCCACGAACGATCAAAAGACCATGGGTTGCTACCCCACCAAATTGAGCGGAAGCTCTACAGAACGAGGTATAGTCCCCCACGCAGACAAAGAGGCATCGCATATCGCTAGTCTAAACCACAAAATGATCATCATTGATCAATAAGTGTAAATTACACCCAGCTAGTAAATAAATGAGTTTAGCTTCATGTCCCATAACCACTGGCTTAACTTAAATATTTACGAACAAATTGTAGATTTACACTCGAAGATTGTCACGAGATTTCAATCGAACAAGTCCAAAAATTAACTGATGAAGTAAACGCAAGTGTTTCATACTACTTGTTTTGCTAAGTCGTTTAATTAGATATCTCATACGAATGAGGTAAAGGTTTCTATATACTAATAGATTGGAAAACGGTTTCAAAAACGAGGTTTGTATTAAAAGTAATGTTGATATCATTTTTGTGAAAGAGTTTGAGTATTTACTACTAGTATAGAAACCTTTGTATTTTAAAGTGACCAATCACATAAATGATTGTAAAAACAATCTATCACCAAAAATCCACATTCGACGACGTGAATTAAAACCATAAAAATCGATATCAAATCCATCAAATGGATAGTCTCAAAAATCCAGAAAAGAAGTCATCAAAGTCGATCAACAACTAATCGGACCAACAAAAATCGTTAAAAATTGGAAATCCTCTCAAAAATGAGCGAATAGGCAAAATTGCACAGGACCGACGTCTGGTTGGATTGGCCAGACGTCTGACCTGGGGTTCAAGAAATTTATTTTTATTTTCCCCATTTTCTTTTTAATTTTAGAAGCCTCCCAGACGTCTGGTTGGTTTGGACCAGACGTCTGGTCCAAGGCTCTGCCATTTTTTTCTTTTGCCATATCTTTTTTTTCTTCCGGGCCCCTAACCAGTCGTCTGAGTTCTTCAACCAGACGTCTGGTTGCCTGTACTAGGCAATAGTTTGCCTAGGCTATTGATGGCCAAATCAGTTCGGAAGCGATCGGACGAGCGACGGAGGCTAGGGAATTATGCCAAGCGACAACCCAGCCTTATAGGCTCTTCGATACACCCCAAATGACATGTCCAAACATCCAAGATAGGATCTTTAAAGATTTGACTTCAAAATACCAAAGTTGGAAAATTCACCAAATCAATTCAAATCAAAAGCAATTGGACATGAAATAGATGTTAGGAATTCATACCTAACAACAATGAAAGCTATATACATAGATGTGAGTTCAAGAACTCACCTTTAAACCCAAAAACAAGAAATGAGAAGCTCTAAAACAAAGCAAGATCAATTTCTCTTCAACAATACCTCAAAAATCTTCAATCTATTACCAAATGAAATGAATTTCCTAAGTTAGGTTATAGGAATTTCTGAAAATTGAAGTAAGATTGAGATGGAGAAGATGAAGAGGATGCTTACCTAAGCGTCTCTTTGATTAATAACTTGAAGTGGAATTTCCTAAGAGAATTAGGTCTTAGGAATTTCTAATCCCTTTTCTTTTCCCCCATTTTTCTAGGGCTTGAGTGTTAAGAATTTAGAAAGTGGAATGAATGAATGAAGAGGAGTGAAGTGGTTGGTATTTGGTAGAAGGTTTGGGTTCTCTTATTGAGTTAGTGAGCTAGAACACAAACCAAAGCCCAAACAAAATACCAAAATCCTAATCAACTCCAAACATATCAATGTTTATACTCAAAAAAGTTGTAAATGTCGTTTTGAACTCAATGGAAGTGGTCTCGAGTCCGGATTCGACTGTTTACAAAAAGTCACATTTTGGAATTTAATCCAACTAACGATGCTATATTTAAATAAAACATTTAAATATATAATCGTAAAATATGAGGGTTGTTACAGACTCCCCTCCTTAAAGAAATTGCGTCCTCGCAATACCTAAGAAGAATATAAAGAGTACCAACCGCTTTAAGGCATACAATACAAAAGAAAATTTAAGAATATAAAGAGTAACAACCGCTTTAAGGCATAACAATACAAAAGAAAATTTAAGAATATAAAGAGTAACAACCGCTTTAAGGCATAACAATACAAAAGAAAATTTTGAAGTGAGAAGTTCACCTTAAAGAACACGAGAGAGTAAGTATGGATGTGTTCGCTCGATGAATTCTCTGGATTCCCAAGAACAATCCTTAGGATTTGCGGACCATTGAACTTTCACAAGCGGAACATCTCTAGTACGAAGGCATTTAACCTCTGTAGCAATGATGCGAATAGGATGTTGCTCATAAGTCAAATTAGGTGAAACTTCAATTTCTTCAATAACACCGGGCTCAAGAATAGAATCGTAATCTCTAATGCATTTCCGTAGTTGAGAAACATGAAAAATGTCATGAATAGCAGAAAATTGAGCTGGTAATAAAAGGCGATAAGCCACGGAACCAATGCGTTCGGTGATGGGAAATGGACCAATATATCGAGGTGCTAAGTTTCCCGATCGACTGAAACGCACAACACCCTTCATAGGTGAAACACGAATGAATACCAAATCTCCCACAGAAAATTCCAAATTCCTTTTTCGATTATCGGCATAGGATTTTTGTCTACTTTGAGCTTCTTTCATCCTATGACGAATAAGGTCAATCTTTTCTATGGCATCATGAATAAAATCTAGACCTAAAACCAGCTTCTCACCGGCTTCAAGCCAACTAAAGGAGATCGGCATGGCCTTCCATAGAGTGCCTCGAAAGGTGCCATACCAATACTAGATTGGAAGCTATTATTATAGGAAAACTCAACAAGAGAAGTATGATCTTCCCAACTTCCACCAAAATAAAGAACACATGCACGAAGGAGATCTTCAAGAGTTTGATTCACATGCTCTGTTTGTCCATCGGACTGAGGATGATAAGCGGTGCTAAAATTAAGCTTCGTTCCCAAAGCTTTTTGAAGACCCTTCCAAAATCCACTAGTAAATAATGGATCACGATCGCTAATAATAGAAGTAGAAACTCCATGCAATTTAACAATTTCTTTAACATAGAGTTTGGCCAAAAGAGGTACGGTCCGATTGGACCGAACGGGAATAAAATGGGTGGATTTTGTAAGTCTATCTACAATCACCCATAAACTGTCATGACCCGAACGAGATCGGGGAAGACCGTTAATAAAGTCCATGGAAACTTGATCCCACTTCCAAATTGGAATATCTAAAGGTTGCAATAACCCACCGGGCCTTTGATGCTCGGCCTTTATGAGTTGGCAAGTCATGCAATGCTTAATGAAGTTAGCAATATCGGATTTCATTCCATCCCAATAATAAAGTCACTTCATGTCTGCGTACATTTTACTGCTACCGGGATGAATGGTAAATTTAGAACGATGATAATCTTTTAAAATGTCCTTACGAAGATTACTAATAATAGGCACAATAAGTCTACCAAATTTTTAAATGCCTCCACGAGCATCGATTTCAAAGTCTTTCAAACTATCAACCTTATTTTTATCCCTACAACTTTGGCTAAGAAGAGCCAATTCGGGTTCTTGCTTTTGAGCTTCAAGGATGCGGCCTAAAAGAGAAGGACGAGCCTCAAGGCTACATAAAACAAGAGATGAACATGAATCGGATTCACGATCTTGAATCTCACAAGTGGACAAAGTCTCGAGATCATTCCATTCGGATATCATCATGGAAACAACCGCTTGTTACTTACGACTAAGGGCATCGGCAACACGATTTCCCTTTCCGAGAGTATAAAGAATATCAAGATCAGAAGATGCAAGAAATTCGAGCCAACGTTGTCGACGCAGATTCAGTTCCTGTTGAGAGAAAAAATACTTCAAAGATTTATGATCGGTGTAGAAAACAAATTTCTCTCCCAAAAGATAATGACGCCAAATTCTAAGGGCGAAAACAATGGCCGTGAGCTCTAAATCATGAGTGGCATATCTAGTCTCGGCAGGCTTTAATTTCCTAGAAGCATAAGCGATAACACGTTCCCTTTGCATGAGAACGGCTCCCAAACCAACATGACTAGCATCGGTATAAACAATCAAGTCTTGGTTCCCTTCAGGAATCACAAGAATAGGAGCATCAGAAAGGAGTTCTTTTAATTTCTGAAAAGCAACTTCACATTTGTCTGACCAAATGTACTTAACTCCCTTCTTTGTTAAACTAGTAAGAGGCACAGAAATTTTAGAAAAGTCTTTTATGAAACGACGGTAATAGCCCGCCAATCCAAGAAAGCTACAAATTTCCGTCACACTCTCCGGTCTCTTCCAATTTTGAATCGCCTCAATCTTTAAAGGATCCACGGAAATTCCGGATTCAGAAATAATATGTCCTAAAAATTTCACATGGGATTGCCAAAAGTAACACTTAGAAATTTTGCTTTCAATTGATTGCTCCTAAGAGTTTCCAACACAATCCGAAGATGTTTTTCATGCTCTTCCTCGGTTTTAGAATAAACAAGAATATCATCTATAAAGATGAGAACAAATCGATCGAGGAAGTCTTTGAAAATTCAGTTCATAAGGTCAAAGAAATAAGCTGGAGCATTCGTTAAACCAAATGGCATAACAAGCCATTCATAAGATCCATAACGAGTACGGATTGACGTCAAATGAATACAATCCTCTACAATTCGAAGCTGATGAAAACTGGTTGCTAAGTCTAACTGTGAAAAGACTCTAGCACCGCTAAGTTGATCGAATAGATCATCAATTCGAGGTAAGGGATATTTATTCTTGATGGTGAGATCATTAAGCTTGCAGTAGTCAACACAAAGCCTAAGTGTACCATCGGATTTCTTCACAAAGATAGTTGAAGCTCCCTATGGAGAGGAACTAGAACGAATAAACTGTTTTGCTTCCAATTCATATAATTGTTTACGCATCACCTCATTTTCCTTATTGGACATACGATAAGGGGGATAAGTGATAGGTAGAGCTCCAGGGATTAGATTAATTCTGAACTTAATTGCTTGCTTAGGTGGTAATCCTAAAACGGGCTCAAATATATTGGAAAATTCACAAACAACGTGAATAAGGAAAATGACATCTTCATCATCATCATTATCGTCATCATGTGGATTTAGAGAATAAAAGGATGCTACCGAATTGGAATCTGAATCTTTAAGAACAATAGAAATTTATTTAACAGATTGAGGATGTCGAAGATGGATAGTCCTCTCGGGACATAGGATGTGGGCTTCATAACGATTAAGCCAATCCATTCCCAAAATCATTCCGAAACCTAGGTAACGCATAACATGCAAATCGGCTCGGAAAGATAATCACATAAAAAAATCGACATCTTTACAAAACAAACTGAGTGTTGTGGATCCACCAACCGGATTCGCAATTCTCAGTAAAGCCATCAAGCCCATAACATTTAAAGACAAAGTATCAACAAGTTCCTTTGATATAAAAGAGTGAGATGCACCCGTATCAAAAAGAACTCGAATAGGATGATCACGAAACATAATAGTGTTATCAAGGATAGAATGGGAAATACCTTGACCAAGAGAAGTGTTACTAGGGGCTTGCACAACATTCAGCTTTCCTTCTTTCTTGCTTTGATGTTTGGGACATGCAGATATATGACGACCCGAACTTTTGCAATAGCGATAATAAAGGGGTTTCGGACACTTATTTGCATAGTGGTCCTTAGAACCACTATTGTAGCATACTCCACGATCAGGGGTAGGAGTCTTTGCTACCGTAGTTGCTTGCTTCCCTTTCTTCTTAGGATTAGGTTTGAATTTAATAGGACTCTTCTTGTTGTTGTTGAAGTTCTGTTTGGCACCCAAAACTTCAACATCACTCTCCTTATCGGCCTCTTCAAGTCAAAGAGCGATATCTACAAGCTGATCGAAAGCAACTTCTAGTTTAAGAAGTAAAGCCTTTTTGAGGTTCTTATTCAACCCATATATAAACCTCTGATTTTTCTACAATGGGGTATTAATATACTCGAACCCATATTTAGAGAGGGATTCAAAAGATGCGACGTAATCCATCATAGAAGATTCACCTTGACCATGGTCAATAAAGCGTCGGGCTAAAGTAACATTTTCAGCTTCCGGCACAAACTTTAACTCGAACCTTTCCCGAAATTGCTCCTGATGTGCACGTAAATGTGCATATATTTACATCCATATTTTATCTCTTTTTATTTAAATAAACATCATATTCGGGCATTTGTACATGTTAAAACCAAAATTCAATTATTTTCAAACCATCATATTTTCATCTTCATTCAGGGGTAAAATGGTCATTTTTGTGCATGTGTAAAATTGAGAATTTTTACTTGGACATTTTTGATGTTTTTTATAGGAATTTGGATGCATATGGAAGAGGCTTATATGAAGATACATGCATGCACAAATGAATAAAAAGGAAAGAAGAGGGAAATAATTCAAAGTGAAGATCATGGAGGACCACACCTACCCACCTACCTTAATGTACAAATTAGAGGCTAATGAACATGCTTATGGAATTAATGGCTTCATGTACACTTAAATGATGGTTAGTAGAAGTTAATGATTACTTGGCCTCCACACTACCTAAGGGGTATTTTGGGAAGCCCCAAAAAAATAGAATTAGGGTTTTATGCATGTATAAATAACCCTCTTATGTACATGAAACTATCTTCTATTCTCTCTTATGTTTACTCGGGAAATTAGCAAGTTGTAAACACAAATCAAAGTGAAATAAAAATGGCTTCCAAGCCTTATTCTCTTCTCTTATCTTCTTGCTTTTATTTACTTTTTTTTTTGATGTTTTCTATGCTCTTTTCTTTGCTAGTAGATTAAATTTACATTCATGCAAGTAGTGTAGTTTATATTTTTATGCAAGTAGTTAGTAGCTAATCTCTTTTGCTTTCTTTGCTTATTTTCTATTTTCTTCTCTTTTTAATGTTGAAATTTAATTGTGTTGCTTCAATGCCACAAATGAGTAGCTAAACCCCTTCAATTTAGGGGTAATGAATCTCTCAAATATTATGTAATTTCAACATTTGTTATGATTTATGATCTCTTTGTTTGTGCTTTATGAAAGTGAATTTTGATGCAAGTTTATACAAGTGGGTTTGATAGCTTATATTGCTTATGCAAATGAGTTATACTTATTCAACATAAACACAAGATGCATCATCATTTGCTAATCCGTTTTTGATTGTGAAAAGGAAAAAAATGAAATTTGATGATCTATATTACTAGTTACAATAGTAAATAGATCATACTTAAAATAGCTTTTGCTTTGGCTTCATTTTCATAAGAATTATAAGTGGTTTATTTGTTGTATTATAGTTTGATGGTTTGAGTTATGTTAATTAATAACATAAACAAACCATACTTATGATAAATACAACAATATTTCACTTAATATCAAAAGCTAGATATCACAAATTGTTTGTTTGTTGATTTACAAAAATATGTAACAACCCGTAGATTTTCGATAATTAAATTAGTTAATCTAATAAAATTTCATGGTTTAATGTTGGAAGAATTAAAAATTTGTAATGTATTTATTTATAATGATAATAACTAGAATGAATTGCAACAATAGTTATCTGAGTTAATTATTAATGAGTTGAATGAAATTCCAATCACGTAAAATGACTCAAATATTATAACTTGGTTATAAAGGAAATATAAGAACAACAAATGTAAATATTGAGTTAACTAATAAAATAAAATATATTCATCAATAATGGAATCTAATTGGTATTGTATAGGAAATTGTGACACTTGTAGTAAATAATAAACTTAAGTGTGATTAAAAGTAAATGGTGATAATTATTATAAGTTACTTGTTTATTGGTCAGTCGAATTGAATTTAGAAACCAATTGTAAATGAAATGAAATTTTATATAGTAACTAGGTTTATAATCAATAACTGAAGTTGAATAATAAATGTTGGATGCTTTGGATGTGAATGAGGTAATTGAGTGATAACTAAAATTCATTTAAAATCCAATATTGGAATTTGTTGAATATTGAACAATTAAATTGTTTAAATTTAATATTGGAAATTTATTGAATAATTGAATAACGGGAGTTGAATAACTGTTTAATGGAAATGGTTGTTCTATAATTTGAATTTGTTTTAAAGATTAAATCTTATAAGTTCATTTTCAAATTTTTTCAAAAATAGTGAATTTTTGAATAATTCGAATTGTTAAAAATATTTAAATACTGTAATTATTTAAATAATTGAATTCTGAGGGTAATACGATTGAAAATGTTATTGGAAGTTGTAAATTTTATTTAAACAACAATGAATTTTTCTATTACATAAAATTGGATCTAAAAGTGAAAAATTAAAAATTGAAAATTTTATATTATAATCAACGAGTAAAAATAGCCTTCCGAGACGCAGTCTCAGAATTCGACGAAACCAGTTCCATTGGATCCGTAATAGTATGTTATTATCGGATTTCAAATTTCGTAGTAATATGAGTTGCCATTTGGCCGTGGCAGCTGAAAACGTTTAGAAATTCATTTAATCGGTTTAATATAAAATCAATCGTTTATTTCCATAACTCACACAGACGATCGAATTAGCCTCTGGAACACGTTCCATTGTGTTCGGAATGCGGGTATAACCTTACGAACGCCAGGCGGCACGTCTCGTTTGGAGTTCGTTCGAAAATCATGTTATTTGTGGATAATAATATTATAATAATTGGTTTATACGCGTATATATACGCATCTACGCAGATGTAACCCTAGTTTTCCTTGCCGCCGTCTCTTTGCTCGAACGGCCACCTTCTCGCGACTTTCCTCCCCACTTTTCTCGTTATCCACTCATGGATTTCAAAAATTTCCAACTGCAAAGTTGAAGCACTCCCTACGAACTTCCAATCCAATGGTGGATCTGGGCTATTGTCGTCATTTGGAGCCTGTATTTGGTCGCGTTCGTCTCGCGTTTAGAGGCAGTTTTCTCAACCATCGTTGCGTCGAATTCGATGTTGTTCCAGCCGAGGGTGAGGCGTAGTGTGGGCTTTGGATTGGCATTAGTTGATCGACCTATAGGCAATCGTTGGAGGCTCGATGATCGAGGGTAGCTCGCGTGTAGATGGGTTGTCTCGTGCTGTTGCCTGGAACGTGGTCGCGTTTGGAAGAACAAGGCATCAGCCTTGATTTCGAACGTACGGCCGTGATTTTGTTTTGTATAGAAAAAAAGTAATTTTAATTATATGAAATTGTATTCAATCTTTAAAATGTCATTACTCCTTCATACGTTATCAAAATCGGACAAAACTGGGGACGTTGGAATCGCAGAGACGAGAGCTTCACTGTAGTGCAGATCTGGGACTGTCTCGAGCTCGTTAAAATTTTTGGTTAAATCGAACACGCTCGATTTAATTTAAAATTTGAATGATTGGCCACGTAAAATCGAGGTGAGTGTTTTATAACGCTCACAATGTACTAGAATATTCTTGTGCTAGTTAAATTTAATATTGTGAAGTGATATGATTTTTATTTAGCCGTTGTTGATAAAATTTAACTGTCATCTAAATTGTCATCGAATTTAATGTTAGAAATTGAAATTGACAGTCAAATTAGAATTGAAATTTTATCGCAATTAAATTATCGAACATTTATAACTATGAAATTTCCGTGATTTATATTGCCTGTTTGGATGATTGGTTGCGATGGATGCTATTGATTGATATTTGAAATGTTTGGATGTTTATTTGGTTGTCGATATCCTGTCATCACCCTTTGTATAAATTACAGCTGTAAATTAAATCATTTTGAATAAATTGAGAAATAGGTTGAAATGATATATATACCTATGACACTATGATTTGATTTGAAGTGATATATATCTATTCCTGAAATTTAATTGAAATAACTGATCACTTGTCCATAGGATAGAAAATTATATATGAGCACCGGATTTGGTTAAATTAAATAATTTGTAAAATCTTTGATTTGGAATTATTTTAAATGGTCAGATTTAAAGGAATTTAAAAATCAAATTTTATAGAAATTGAATTCATCGCGAATTTGATGTTGAGATGTTGAAATAATTTTTGTTAAACAAATTGGTTAAAAATTGAAGTTAAGACTTTGAAATTAAAATTGTGATATGATTGAATTTCGTAAATTGATTTGATTTTAAAGGATTCAACGTTTATTCGGACTTTGAATATTATTAAGTAAAAGTGTGATAAAGACAACATTTTGAAATTTGAGGAAATTGGATTTGAGATAGAATAAAATTTAAATTTGAAATCAAAATTTGATTTGAATTGAAATTGAGATTTAATCGACGGAATGGAAATTTGAATTTGATTCAGATTGGTAAGTTGGAAATTAAAATGGTTGACTTTGAAGCTATTTCAAATTTGGTTTTCTTAAGTTATTCTGCTTTACAAACTATTTTAAATACTTAAACTATTTTATAGTAAACTATTTTAACCTATATTAACTATATTAAATTATTTTAACTTATTTCAAACATATTAACTTATTTTAATCTATTTTAAATCTACTTAACCCAATTTAATTTATTTTAAACTAATTAACTGTTTTAATTTATTTTAATTATATTTTATCTATTTTAAAACTATTCAGCCTATTTTATTTTTATTTAATCTATCTTAAAAATCTATTTAACTATATTAAATCAAATTTAAACTATTTTGAAATCTATCTTTAATATTTTAGAGTATTTTAAATATTTTAAATTTTACGCTGTTCTTAAAACTATTCAAACTATTTTTTCCAAAATTTCCAGCTGGTCAATAAGGTGAAATGTTTATATTTAAATCTTGGATTTAAATACGAAGTGGGTTAAATGAAGTTACAACCTAAATTGAAATGTGAAATGATTTTTTTAAATTGAAATGAGATATTGGGGCGAAATGATTTTTGAAATGAAATCGTATATTTTGCGTAGATACGATGATTTTGAAATGGATTTGATTTTTGAAGTAAACTTGATATTTTGATATCAATTATGAATTGATTTTTGAAAATGTAAAAGAACCATCCGATGTGTAATAAGCGTTTGGTTGTTAAAGAGACCGGGATCGGATATGGGCATACTCTCTGTCGATATCGAAAACCACTTTAACAACTGTGTACGTGGTGGAGATTCCAGAAATGAAGTAGGATGGTTTGGCGACGATTCTATATGGTATGACGTGACCCTGACTCCCGTGAGTCAGCTTAGATGTGACTAAAATCAGGAGCTATTGTGACGACTCGGGTTTTGCCCGCTCGAAAATCAACATCCGTACTTCACATTGTACTAGAATGCCGCAGATTCGACCGTTCAAATCCGATTCGCCGGAGCTATAACACAATTAAGTAAATAACACAGCGGAAGAAAAGAATAATACATTGATATACAATATCTGATACAACAGAGTGATACAATGAATATCAATATACATCAGAGATATGATACAAGAAATAGCAGCGGAAAAGAAAAGATAACAATAGCAGCGGAACAATATCAATAGAAATGATAACTCCAAAATGATCTTCAGACAAGAATGAATCCACAACTCCAAGATAAGCAACTCCGATGAATGAACTAGCTCCAGATAATCTACTAAACCTGAATATCTGAAAAGAAACCCAACTCTAGACTGCTCATGTGGAAAATTATGAGCACCCTGAGTTTAGGAAAGGAACATTAAACTCCGGATCAGTCATGGGACTGGTGTGAGCAACAAAAACAGTTTATCTTTAAACAACAACAAAAGGATTTTAAACATTGAAATCCGCAATGCTTTTTAGAAAATGAAACTACCATAAGACCTCCCACCACACACACAATGAAAACGCAGAATTGGAGGAGATTTCTTCTTATGATAGTCAAACATGCTTACTACGCAAAATCATTGGATATTATCATTAGTGCATAGTGTAGAAAAACATTTCGAAAGTATAATATTAATCTTAGCCAACATACGACCAGTATCGTATGCCTACTATAGCTACCATCTAAACAGTGGTGACCACCGTATGTAAATGGCAGGTTCTACAACTAAAACCGTACAAGTTCCGTATTGGGAAATGGATTTCCAACAAATGGTCAGGCTAAGGAACTTCCTTCCGCCTCATGGGATCGCCTCTGGCGGGACGTCCCGAGAGACAAACTGCTCTCTGCAAACACAAGGCCGGGTTACCCCTGTAACAGGTAACTCACGAATATGCCACCCCCCGGTCCTTTGGGACCTTTATCCGAGGCGCCTCTAAACCAACATCACACATAATAAAGTGTATCCACATGAGTAAGTATCTAGGCTCCATACCATGATACCACCCCTTTCCAGAAGGAAATGACATACCCTAAAGGGCGCGACCCTCATAACCTTGCTGCAACATTCTTGTTTCGACCATTTCCGGGTTGTGAGGCCCTGACGAAGTCTCGTCCACAAAGCTACGCTTTTTCAAAAAGCCACGCTTTGGGTCAACGGATGATCAACCTATGATCACAAAGATAAATGATCAAACAAATGATCATATCACAAATGATCAAACACTGATCATCACACAGCAACACTCAGCATGCCACATTACCAAATTGGGAGTATATCGCTGATAAATTTCAACTACATAACCTCTGAGCTCGTACGTCTCAGAGAAGGGTGTTAAGCTAAGAGAATAAATTCTCCGCCACCAACAGATATGTATTTGAAAGAAATCGGCTTTATATCTCAAAGTGTAATGTCAGACATACAATCCATACAAGTCTGTTCCGGGTTCGAACAGAACCGAAGGCACTTCTCACGAAGCCCTTGCAATTCCGGATAATTTCCAATCACGTCCGGACTTCCCGTCACTAAGGGTGATAAAACCTCTATATCGGGGATCAGCCGATGCAGAGTAACTCGACGGTAATCCTTCCGTTAAAAATATCCAGTCTTCAACACCGGTCTTCAAATGCTATCCATATACGACGTATCACATATTCGGAATGGGTTATACGACCCAAAGGTCCTCTCCCAGCTAAACCGAATAGTGAGCGTAATATTTAAAAACATATGGATATGGGATTTCAATTAAGTCACAACTTAAACCCAGAACTTTTCTTTTAAATGGTTAAACAAATTACCATTTTAAATCTTTAAACAAGAAGATTCATTTTAACAACCTTAAATGGTTTAAACAATTTCCACACTTTAATCTTTTAAACAAAAGATTCATTCACAGATTTTCCAAATCAATTTCCATTTCAATTTAACTCGTTAAATCTTTAAATCAAAGATTTAACTTATAGCTTTCAAAACAATTCCATTTCAAATGATTTAAACCAATCATTATTCTAAATCTGTTAAAAATAAACAGATTCAATTCATAACTTTCAAAAAGAATTCATTCATAACTTGGAAAACTATTTTTCAATTCAGTCTTGAAATTCCTTTAATTAAATTGGAATTTCATTTCTTATCTATATGAAAGCTTTTATTCTGTTAAAACAAACAGTTTTATTTTGGAAATCTGATTCATTCATACAAGTTGAAATCTTTGGGTTAAATCTAAATTCTCAAAATTATACTTTTAAATGGTTTAGATTCATACAAACACATTTATATCATCTTTAATCCCTAGTTTCAAATCATAGGATTCAATTTCAAACTTGAATTCAAATTTAAATCAAATTTATTTAAATTTTCAAAACTCGATTAAGTTATTCAAAATAACTTTTATCTTTGAAATTCTATTTCAATTGCTTTTCACTTTAAACCCAAATTTCAAATTTCAAAATCAATTGAAATTAAAATTTCAATTTCAAAAACATCAGATTTAAATTATCTGTGACTTAACTGATTTCCACGTGAAATCCATATTTGTGTGTGTAAAAGTGTAGTCCAGGGGTTTCACACAATAGTGCAACACAATGAATCATCACATATCATAATACAGAAATATAATTCGATAAGCGGTATAAGAACAACGCTTATCGTTCATTCACAGATCATAGATATATAAAGGTCACAGATAAGTAAACTACAGATCACAACATAAATCAGGATGTATCACAAAGCATCATATATCAGGGATATCAAACAATTTAACATTCAATGGAATCTAAACATTCACAAGTGAATTTATTAATCAACTGATTAATTTAAATCAGATGTATCAATTTAATAATCCGGGTTAATTATCGTAATTTAATTACAAATTATTTGAAAATCTTTCTTTCAAATTTATTGGTTAACCCTTAATCATTAACTAATTATTCTTAATTAAATGAATTAATTGATCTTTAATTATTAAATCTTAATTAATCATAATTATTAATTAATCCTTTGATTTATTACAAATAATTTACTCAAATTTTAAATTATCATTTAATTAATTACATTCAGTAATTATTTATTCATTACTTCTCTAAGTAATTTTATTTTCCAAATCGTCAAGTGATCATTAATTTAAACTTTAGTTAATACATTACAAATTATCAATTACCACTCTCATTATCTTAATGGTTAAAGAATTTAAATCTTAATCTTCATTTACTTAAAAGAAAACCCATTTTCCATTTATTTATTTAAGTTTCACTTAAATATGTTTGGAAACATTTATTTCAAATTTTCTTTGAACTTTCATTTTAAACTCCAAGTTCAAACGATCATTAATTCAACTTTAAATCACTTTATAAACTAACTTTTAAAACTTTAAATTACAAATTAAAAACGACACTTAGTTATAAAGAGATTTTAAAAAAAACAATTTCACTTAAGTTAAATATTTATTTATTTAAATTATTTAAATTTATATCCCTTTTCAAAAATCTGGAATTAACACTTAAATTATCTCAGTCTAACATGATTTAAAATTTTAAAACTTAATAATTTTAAAAAACGCTAAAACTGGTCGATATTAAAACTGGAAAAAAGAATGACCCGAGTTTCTTTAGTTTTGCTTCGAGAAAATTGCAAGATTACCCGAGCCAGAATGCCATTTTCTCGAGTACGTACTCGAGTCGCCTGGGTACTGTTAACAATTGAGATAACTAACCTACCCGAGATCCCTATATGTACTCGAGTAGTCACCCGAGTTTTTCCCCAGATTTCCCGAGTTGCTTCCTTCCCTCACGTACGTTCTCCTCTTTCATCCCATTAAACTTAGTTAATTCTTAGAGCTTAAAACTACAGGCCTTTCACTTATAAAACTCGAGTATGATCTCGAGCCCTATACTCGAAAAACCCGAGCCTACTTCGAGACGACCACCACAACAGAAATCCACTGACACACGAGCCATCTCGTGCACATGCACCCGTCACCGCCGACCATCTAGCCCCCAAGCTCACCTATGACAAGTCGCCTTCTACCCCTACATGCCATTCGACCACCCAGAACCGCCATCCAACGTCGAAAACGAAATCGAGCTACCTCGATCAAGAGGAATTGCCACTATCGCTTGGAAAATCGCCTCGTCACCGCTGCTCAGACCACCGGAGTCAACCACGTTTCGACCACACCTCGACAACACTCCAAGCACTCGTTTCCCGAAGTATCGTGAAGCTCGATCACGAATGGAAGTCGCTCTCGTCACAACCACAGACATGTCCAAAAACTTAAACAAAACCCTACTTCGTTTCCATCCCTTTGATTTACGAAATAGAAAAATTCTTTGACAATTTTCTCAACATCAATAACGTTCGAACAAGCTTCGAACAAATTTTCATGATTTTAAATGGGTTCGAATGTTAGAAAATGGGAAAAATACAATTTTCATTCAAATTCAAACTGCTCTGTGAATTCAAAACTAAAAATCTCCGTTTTTGTTTTAAAAATCCTAATTTGCAGTAAGAATCCAAGTTATAAGCTTGAATTAATATTTTACAACAAACGAATTTTATCAAATGGTTATTTGATCTCCTGTAAACAATGTTGCAGTAGTATTTTCTTCAAAAGGGTTTAAACAGCTTCTAAAAATCTCAATCTAGGTTTAATTCTCTTGTTTTGTTTGAAAAATTAAAGTTTAACAATATTCTGTCGAGAATAATTTGAATTTGTAAACAAAGATACACCCTGCATCAAATCTCAGGGGAGCACAGAGTATCACCAAAATAAATTCAAACTGAAACATGTACACGTTAATACAAACATATACCAGAATTCTATACTTATATATATTCATGCAAGTTATCATTACCACAAATATCTCACAAGCAGCCATTGTTAACATATTTAGATTTTTAAATAAACGTGTTTACTCACAGTGCTTAAAGGATGAACAGAGCAAGCTTTGAAAACTGGCAAGCTGGAATCTTTCTTGATCCTCTAATACTCTAGTTTGGATTATTGTTTTCAAGTTGTAAAGATGGAAACTTGCCATGTCTCTCATTTTGAACATGATTTAGATCTAGTTTGAACTTTTAAAAACTGGGAAGGCTCAGTCTTTTGAACGAAATGAATGAGCAGATTTAGATATAGAATAGAGTATGCAAGGTGATGTTTATTTTCTTTGGTACGAGATTTGCTCAGAGATTTTTTTATTTCATGGGGGCTGATAGAAACTTTGATGCAATTCGTATAGATTTTGTATGCTGCAAGGATTGAGAGCATTTAATGGTGTTTGTACTTATGTCTTCATTTTGTACATATCATATATATATATATTTTATAATACCTGGCTTCATTTGCAAGCTATCAACTTATATAATTTTACTTTGTTTGTGATTCTTGTTGTTTCTCAAGTTTGCAGGCAAATGCGAACCAGATTTTCATACTTACCAATACAAGCCTACTTAACTATGCAGATCACTTTGAGGCTGAGAATCTTCCATGTATTACATTTCTTGTTTTCTTAAGTTCTGCCTGCGTATCATTTGTTTCCATATTTCCTATACTTACTTTTGTAAATTTTGATTATGCAGATTTATAAAGGCTGGAAATCTTCTTTAGTGCTATGTACAAAATTCACTTTATTTTATATTGAGGCTGAAATGATTTTGTTTTAGTGGCCAGAGACATTGTCTCATTTTTATTCCTCTTTTATTTTAACTTAAATTATTTATTTTACTTTTGTTCAAGTTGTATTTGTTATTTTATTTCATGTATTACTATATATATTTTATTAACCCAAATATTTATTAAACCATAAATTCAAAATTATTTATTATTATTATTTATATTTTAAAACATCTATCTAAGATTCAAATCACCTATATATATTCACATATATGTACAATATTTACAATATTATTAAATTTAAATGATTTATTCCAATTCAAATTTTAGTTTGGGGAAACTCGCTTCAATTTATCAATTTAATTTTACAATTTTTATTCAAAAATTCATTTAATTATCAATTTAAATAAATTTAAATTCTGGGGTCGTTACAAACTTCCCCCCTTAAAAGAATTTCGTCCTCGAAATTACCAAGGAGACAAAAAGATAGATGAAGAACAATTCATCAAATCAACTGAACATTTATTCTGCATTTGGCTCACCAAATCAGAATATCAATAACAAATACAAGAACGAATCTGTTTGACACTTCACAAGATACTCGGGTTATCCAGATCTACGAAGTATGGAGTGGCATCGGTCAGTTCGAAGTGATAACTAACCATTCGTAGAACATATCGGGACCCAAAGGATAGATAGATACATAGATACAATTTCAAAATTTTTAGTTTAAAAATCAAAATATACCTATCAACTATAGCAATCAAAGCAACCAAGGCAACCAATACATCCAAACAAACAAGTCTGGCCTATCTGGAGTTTATGTCCCATTTTAATATATCGAATCTTCTTTCTGGATCTACCAGAAATAATCGAAGAATTGAGAAAAGATGTTGAACAAAAGAGATTGATAGAGAAAAGATTGTTTCCTTGTTGTTACAGGATATTGACCATTTATAGTCGTATTCCCCTGTCCCCTATCTCGTCCTCTTCTTGCACTCATACTCACTATCAGTGGATAGCAAGAGAATTTACTGAGACATTCGAACGGATATCTGAGAATTACTCATTCTAGGGTATACTTCACCCTATCTCTAATGAGCTACTTAATGTGTTATACTCCTGAGCTAAAGTTCAACCTTAGCTCTGATACCACATGTGACGACTCGGGTTTTGCCCGCTCGAAAATCAACATCCGTACTTCGCATTGTACTAGAATGCTGCAGATTCGACCGTTCAAATCCGATTCGCCGGAGCTATAACCACAATTAAGTAAATAACACAGCGGAAGAAAAGAATAATACATTGATATACAATATCTGATACAACAGAGTGATACAATGAATATCAATATACATCAGAGATATGATACAAGAAATAGCAGCCGAAAAGAAAAGATAACAATAGCAGCGGAACAATATCAATAGAAATGATAACTCCAAAATGATCTTCAGACAAGAATGAATCCACAACTCCAAGATAAGCAACTCCGATGAATGAACTAGCTCCAGATAATCTACTAAACCTGAATATCTGAAAAGAAACCCAACTCTAGACTGCTCGTGTGGAAAATTATGAGCACCCAGAGTTTAGGAAAGGAACAATAAACTCCGGATCAGTCATGGGACTAGTGTGAGCAACAAAAGCAGTTTATCTTTAAACAACAACAAAAGGATTTTAAACATTGAAATCCGCAATGCTTTTTAGAAAATGAAACTACCATAAGACCTCCCACCACACACACACAATGCAAACGCAGAATTGGAGGAGATTTCTTCTTATGATAGTCAAACATGCTTACTACGCAAAACCATTGGATATTATCATTAGTGCATAGTGTAGAAAAACATTTCGAAAGTATAATATTAATCTTAGCCAACATACGACCAGTATCGTATGCCTACTAAAGCTACCATCTAAACAGTGGTGACCACCGTACGTAAATGGCAGGTTCTACAACTAAAACCGTACAAGTTCCGTATTGGGAAATGGATTTCCAACAAATGGTCAGGCTAAGGAACTTCCTTCCGCCGCATGGGATCGCCTCTGGCGGGACGTCCCGAGAGACAAACTGCTCTCTGCAAACACAAGGCCGGGTTACCCCTGTAACAGGTAACTCACGAATATGCCACCCCCCGGTCCTTTGGGACCTTTATCCGAGGCGCCTCTAAACCAACATCACACATAATAAAGTGTATCCACATGAGTAAGTATCTGGGCTCCATACCATGATACCACCCCTTTCCAGAAGGAAATGACATACCCTAAAGGGCGCGACCCTCATAACCTTGCTGCAACATTCCTGTTTCGACCATTTCCGGGTTGTGAGGCCCTGACGAAGTCTCGTCCACAAAGCTACGCTTTTTCAAAAAGCCACGCTTTGGGTCAACAGATGATCAACCTATGATCACAAAGATAAATGATCAAACAAATGATCATATCACAAATGATCAAACACTGATCATCACACAGCAACACTCAGCATGCCACATTACCAAATTGGGAGTATATCGCTGATAAATTTCAACTACATAACCTCTGAGCTCGTACGTCTCAGAGAAGGGTGTTAAGCTAAGAGAATAAATTCTCCGCCACCAACAGATATGTATTTGAAAGAAATCGGCTTTATATCTCAAAGTGTAATGTCAGACATACAATCCATACAAGTCTGTTCCGGGTTCGAACAGAACCGAAGGCACTTCTCACGAAGCCCTTGCAATTCCAGATAATTTCCAATCACGTCCGGACTTCCCGTCACTAAGGGTGATAAAACCTCTATATCGGGGATCAGCCGATGCAGAGTAACTCGACGGTAATCCTTCCGTTTTCAAAAATATCCGGTCTTCAACACCGGTCTTCAAATGCTATCCATATACGACGTATCACATATTCGGAATGGGTTATACGACCCAAAGGTCCTCTCCCGGCTAAACCGAATAGTGAGCGTAATATTTAAAAACATATGGATATGGGATTTCAATTAAGTCACAACTTAAACCCAGAACTTTTCTTTTAAATGGTTAAACAAATTACCATTTTAAATCTTTAAACAAGAAGATTCATTTTAACAACCTTAAATGGTTTAAACAATTTCCACACTTTAATCTTTTAAACAAAAGATTCATTCACAGATTTTCCAAATCAATTTCCATTTCAATTTAACTCGTTAAATCTTTAAATCAAAGATTTAACTTATAGCTTTCAAAACAATTCCATTTCAAATGATTTAAACCAATCATTATTCTAAATCTGTTAAAAATAAACAGATTCAATTCATAACTTTCAAAAAGAATTCATTCATAACTTGGAAAACCATTTTTCAATTCAGTCTTGAAATTCCTTTAATTAAATTGGAATTTCATTTCTTATCTATATGAAAGCTTTTATTCTGTTAAAACAAACAGTTTTATTTTGGAAATCTGATTCATTCATACAAGTTGAAATCTTTGGGTTAAATCTAAATTCTCAAAATTATACTTTTAAATGGTTTAGATTCATACAAACACATTTATATCATCTTTAATCCCTAGTTTCAAATCATAGGATTCAATTTCAAACTTGAATTCAAATTTAAATCAAATTTATTTAAATTTTCAAAACTCGATTAAGTTATTCAAAATAACTTTTATCTTTGAAATTCTATTTCAATTGCTTTTCACTTTAAACCCAAATTTCAAATTTCAAAATCAATTGAAATTAAAATTTCAATTTCAAAAACATCAGATTTAAATTATCTGTGACTTAACTGATTTCCACGTGAAATCCATATTTGTGTGTGTAAAAGTGTAGTCCAGGGGTTTCACACAATAGTGCAACACAATGAATCATCACATATCATAATACAGAAATATAATTCGATAAGCGGTATAAGAACAACGCTTATCGTTCATTCACAGATCATAGATATATAAAGGTCACAGATAAGTAAACTACAGATCACAACATAAATCAGGATGTATCACAAAGCATCATATATCAGGGATATCAAACAATTTAACATTCAATGGAATCTAAACATTCACAAGTGAATTTATTAATCAACTGATTAATTTAAATCAGATGTATCAATTTAATAATCCGGGTTAATTATCGTAATTTAATTACAAATTATTTGAAAATCTTTCTTTCAAATTTATTGGTTAACCCTTAATAATTAACTAATTATTCTTAATTAAATGAATTAATTGATCTTTAATTATTAAATCTTAATTAATCATAATTATTAATTAATCCTTTGATTTATTACAAATAATTTACTCAAATTTTAAATTATCATTTAATTAATTACATTCAGTAATTATTTATTCATTACTTCTCTAAGTAATTTTATTTTCCAAATCGTCAAGTGATCATTAATTTAAACTTTAGTTAATACATTACAAATTATCAATTACCACTCTCATTATCTTAATGGTTAAAGAATTTAAATCTTAATCTTCATTTACTTAAAAGAAAACCCATTTTCCATTTATTTATTTAAGTTTCACTTAAATATGTTTGGAAACATTTATTTCAAATTTTCTTTGAACTTTCATTTTAAACTCCAAGTTCAAACGATCATTAATTCAACTTTAAATCACTTTATAAACTAACTTTTAAAACTTTAAATTACAAATTAAAAACGACACTTAGTTATAAAGAGATTTTAAAAAAAACAATTTCACTTAAGTTAAATATTTATTTATTTAAATTATTTAAATTTATATCCCTTTTCAAAAATCTGGAATTAACACTTAAATTATCTCAGTCTAACATGATTTAAAATTTTAAAACTTAATAATTTTAAAAAACGCTAAAACTGGTCGATGTTAAAACTGGAAAAAAGAATGACCCGAGTTTCTTTAGTTTTGCTTCGAGAAAATTGCAAGATTACCCGAGCCAGAATGCCATTTTCTCGAGTACGTACTCGAGTCGCCTGGGTACTGTTAACAATTGAGATAACTAACCTACCCGAGATCCCTATATGTACTCGAGTAGTCACCCGAGTTTTTCCCCAGATTTCCCGAGTTGCTTCCTTCCCTCACGTACGTTCTCCTCTTTCATTCCATTAAACTTAGTTAATTCTTAGAGCTTAAAACTACAGGCCTTTCACTTATAAAACTCGAGTATGATCTCGAGCCCTATACTCGAAAAACCCGAGCCTACTTCGAGACGACCACCACAACAGAAATCCACTGACACACGAGCCATCTCGTGCACATGCACCCGTCACCGCCGACCATCCAGCCCCCAAGCTCACCTACGACAAGTCGCCTTCTACCCCTACATGCCATTCGACCACCCAGAACCGCCATCCAACGTCGAAAACGAAATCGAGCTACCTCGATCAAGAGGAATTGCCACTATCGCTTGGAAAATCGCCTCGTCACCGCTGCTCAGACCATCGGAGTCAACCACGTTTCGACCACACCTCGACAACACTCCAAGCACTCGTTTCCCGAAGTATCATGAAGCTCGATCACGAATGGAAGTCGCTCTCGTCACAACCACAGACATGTCCAAAAACTTAAACAAAACCCTACTTCGTTTCCATCCCTTTGATTTACGAAATAGAAAAATTCTTTGACAATTTTCTCAACATCAATAACGTTCGAACAAGCTTCGAACAAATTTTCATGATTTTAAATGGGTTCGAATGTTAGAAAATGGGAAAAATACAATTTTCATTCAAATTCAAACTGCTCTGTGAATTCAAAACTAAAAATCTCCGTTTTTGTTTTAAAAATCCTAATTTGCAGTAAGAATCCAAGTTATAAGCTTGAATTAATATTTTACAACAAACGAATTTTATCAAATGGTTATTTGATCTCCTGTAAACAATGTTGCAGTAGTATTTTCTTCAAAAGGGTTTAAACAGCTTCTAAAAATCTCAATCTAGGTTTAATTCTCTTGTTTTGTTTGAAAAATTAAAGTTTAACAATATTCTGTCGAGAATAATTTGAATTTGTAAACAAAGATACACCCTGCATCAAATCTCAGGGGAGCACAGAGTATCACCAAAATAAATTCAAACTGAAACATGTACACGTTAATACAAACATATACCAGAATTCTATACTTATATATATTCATGCAAGTTATCATTACCACAAATATCTCACAAGCAGCCATTGTTAACATATTTAGATTTTTTAATAAACGTGTTTACTCACAGTGCTTAAAGGATGAACAGAGCAAGCTTTGAAAACTGGCAAGCTGGAATCTTTCTTGATTTTCTAATACTCTAGTTTGGATTATTGTTTTCAAGTTGTAAAGATGGAAACTTGCCATGTCTCTCATTTTGAACATGATTTAGATCTAGTTTGAACTTTTAAAAACTGGGAAGGCTCAGTCTTTTGAACGAAATGAATGAGCAGATTTAGATATAGAATAGAGTATGCAAGGTGATGTTTATTTTCTTTGGTACGAGATTTGCTCAGAGATTTTTTTATTTCATGGGGGCTGATAGAAACTTTGATGCAATTCGTATAGATTTTGTATGCTGCAAGGATTGAGAGCATTTAATGGTGTTTGTACTTATGTCTTCATTTTGTACATATCATATATATATATATTTTATAATACCTGGCTTCATTTGCAAGCTATCAACTTATATAATTTTACTTTGTTTGTGATTCTTGTTGTTTCTCAAGTTTGCAGGCAAATGCGAACCAGATTTTCATACTTACCAATACAAGCCTACTAAACTATGCAGATCACTTTGAGGCTGAGAATCTTCCATGTATTACATTTCTTGTTTTCTTAAGTTCTGCCTGCGTATCATTTGTTTCCATATTTCCTATACTTACTTTTGTAAATTTTGATTATGCAGATTTATAAAGGCTGGAAATCTTCTTTAGTGCTATGTACAAAATTCACTTTATTTTATATTGAGGCTGAAATGATTTTGTTTTAGTGGCCAGAGACATTGTCTCATTTTTATTCCTCTTTTATTTTAACTTAAATTATTTATTTTACTTTTGTTCAAGTTGTATTTGTTATTTTATTTCATGTATTACTATATATATTTTATTAACCCAAATATTTATTAAACCATAAATTCAAAATTATTTATTATTATTATTTATATTTTAAAACATCTATCTAAGATTCAAATCACCTATATATATTCACATATATGTACAATATTTACAATATTATTAAATTTAAATGATTTATTCCAATTCAAATTTTAGTTCGGGGAAACTCGCTTCAATTTATCAATTTAATTTTACAATTTTTATTCAAAAATTCATTTAATTATCAATTTAAATAAATTTAAATTCTGGGGTCGTTACAGCTATACCGGGCCAATGTGAGGTCATTCCTCTTATCGGGCATATTTCTTCGATACCATTCTATTGCTTTTGTGATTGTTTTGGTGGCCACCCCTCGATTGTTTGGGAGTGTGTTCGAGGTGGGCGGTAGTAGCTGCTATGCGTCACCACCAGTCCGGGAGTGCAATTGGTATATCTACCCTGGCATCTTCTCGTGTGCCGTGTTCACATGCCCTAGAGCGCCTTCTACGAGTTTGTTTTGTACCATACCTATGGAGTGCCCTCTGATAGCCCTCCAGTTTACGGAGGAATTACGGTACTGTATAGACTATGGGAATATATAAAAAATGTGTTAAGGGGGATATGGGTAACGCCTAAACGCTATTTTAATAGTTTACTTTACTATAGACATATTATAATAGCGTATTGTACTACATAGTAGATAGTTTAACGGATCCTTAGGAGATGGAAAATCCTGTAACATCTCTTGAGTTACTGCACGCACGTCGACACTGGATAAGAGATGTCAAACCCCGTAAACATCTCTGACGCCATTACACTCATATTTATTCACGATTGATTTAACTTACATAAGGATATTTTAGTCCTGACTCGAGTGTTTTGTCTTTTCATTACGCTCGGGTCAGTCCTGAGTTTTTCAGCTTATTGAAGATCTATTCTGGAGGACGAAGACGAAGATTTGGTATACTATTACTATTATTATCCTTGCATCATGTTGTCTGCTGCATTATTTTGTTTATTCTGTTGTATATGTATAACTCTGATAAATGATGTATAAATGATAATCAAAAGTATATTAAACAGCTTCATGAACTGTTTATTTTATTATTATATTTTATCTTTCCGCTGCGAGATTCTGTGATTATTTCTTGTTCCTTTTCTCTTCTTTTTCTTATTTACCCCATTAACAATCCTCCCTTTTGAATGGTTTGGAATCGGTATGTGTGTTTACTTGTCGATTTAAATTGTCCAAAAAGGTGGGTCGTTACAGTTGGTATCAGAGCTTTGGTTTAGCGATAACCTTAGCTTTGTGGGGTCTCACTCTTTAAATAGGGTAGTAATACCCTATGATGAGCCGCTGAGTGTATATGTATGAGAGAGCGTATTTGTTAGTGATATAAAATTGTTTTATATTGTGTTGGTTGATTTGTTGAGTGGCATATGGATTCTGGTCAATACGAGTAATTAACGTTATTGATAGGGATCTCTAAACACTTGAACGGAACAATTCGACATAGTATTGTTTTGAAATTGGGGAAATGAAATAATTTTGCCCTAATTATATTTTACATATAAAAGAAATAATTTTCAGAAATTATTATGATTCATCCAGTTTGTTTGGTTGTTAGAAATGATAATATGGATGGTTACCGTAAATTGGATATTGGGTTTTAATAAATAAGGTTTATTACAAAATAAATAATGATAAAACAACTTATGGAATGTTTTAAGAAGGTAAAATTTTGTAAGAATAATTTATAAAATGTGACTTATAAATTAAATTGAATCTAAATTGAGAAATATTGAATTTAAGACCCGGGGATTTTGAAAATGGTTTTCAAAACTTTGAAGAAAATATGTAATGATATGAGTTGAAAAATATTTATGGGAAACATTTTGAAAGGATTTTTAAGAAGGAATGAATTCAGTACTCCTCTCTTATGTCGCTGGAAAATAATTTCGGTGATGACTGCGCAGCATCATCGACGTTCATTTTCGAGTCTCAAAGTGGGGGAGACTTCTACGAAGCTTTGCTTTGCTTCGAAACTGTTTGAAAAAAATGCATTTTGGTTTAAACTTCAAACGTACGTTTTGATATATATATATATAGATATAAGATATAAATGTTTACATTTATTTCAAATGATTTGAAATGAACCGGGCATTTAAATTTCTAAGTTCTGTTAATTAATATTTTTCAAAATATTTGAATGAAATGTGAATAATTAGAACTTATATAATAAGAGGATTAAGAATTCTAAGCTTAAATGTTTTGAGAAACTTTAGAGTGAAAGTGTAACTCTTAAAATGGAAAGGTATTGAAAGGTAAAGAAAATATAAACAAGTTAAAAATTGTGAACATCCTAATTTAGTAAAATGAATCCTATAAAATTTGTATTGTATCAAATTGCATTCTAATAACATATAATATGACTTACCAAATGCTAAAAGTTAAAATGATGTTTTGGTTATGTAATGGGATAATATACAAGTAAGCAAAACCTAAAAAATAATTGAAATATACAAGTAAGCAAAACTTAAAAGTGATTAAAATGTATATAAATAGAATTTGGTTGTGATAAAAATGTGATATACTTAAGTATAATATGAAATGATGAATGGCTAAATGGAATAAGTAAGTAGAACTTAAGAAAACCGGCCAATGAATCAAAATAATATCTTTATAAATTTGTGATAGAATTAAATATAAATTTTCAAAGAAATGGTGAAATTGAAATTGTAGTTTTGAGGTAATTACAAACTTAGATAAAGTCCAACTTCTTATATATGACTTTTATAGAATGATTATAAACTAAAGTGATGATTAATAAAATGTTCCACAAATAAATTTGTTATTAACCGAAAATTTTGAAAATAAAGTAAGTGTTAACAAATGAATTTGGTATAGCTAAGAATAAATTGAAGAATGAAATTGAATTTAATTAAATTACATGGAATGTTTAAAATGAACTTAACTAAGCAAATTATATGAAATGATGCATAAGAAATGATAGTATAAAAGAATATGCTATGTAAAGAAATGGGTATACTAAGTAAATAAGGGATATGAATAATGCATTAAGAATAATAAATTGTAAATGAAATGAAGGTAAGTAAAATAATTGAATATAGATGAAGTGTATAGAAATCTATTGAAAGTTAATATGTAAGTTGTACGTATATTATTTTATTCGCATAACAATTTGATCTGAATTCGAGCACAGAATTTTGAGATAATTTATATCGATCCGAGTTAGGATTTTTCACTCGATTCCCGACGGCGAACCTTGGATATGGATTTTGATTTGATTCTGGAATTCTCTATCATAGTATATGGCTATGCAAGGAGAATAACAGTTTCCGATCAAGGAACCAAATCTGAGTCCGCACTAGAGAGTCGTGTGAACGATACTAGTTTGGAAGTGAAATTTTGTGATCAAATGAGCGATCAGATTTGATATTGCGTACGGATGATATATGTACTTCGTACAGGTTTAGGTAAAGCTAATATTGAAAATTGATAATGCAAATTATAAATTGATTTTAAATTATATGATTGGATATAAATTGATAAATAAGATGTAGGTAATTAAAATCAAGGAATTTGGATTGCCCGACAAAAAGGTACATGTTTATTTGTTATTGGATTTGGTGATTTTTGGATTGAGCCACTTGGCTTTTGGTTTTCTTTTGTTGGTTTGAGGTCGTAGAGGCGTTTTGTAGCTGTACCAATCGAGCCGCGCAAAGGAGACGCTGTCGAAATTTTCCGTAAATCCGGGTGTTAAAAAATTTTTGGGTTTTTAAAATTTTAAAACTCGTTTGGATAACCAACTTAAAATTTTCGTAAGCTTATCGGAGTAGCGTAGTGGGAGTGTAGAAACGACTTTATAAATGAAATTTCTTTGTTTTGTAAATTGATAATTCTGAATAGAAATTATCAAATGTTGAACTCTTTACTTTACTTAGTTCCTTTTCCCTTCTTTTTCCTTTTCGAGGACGAAAAGTTTTAAGTGGGGGAGAGTGTAACAACCCGTAGATTTTCGATAATTAAATTAGTTAATCTAATAAAATTTCATGGTTTAATGTTGGAAGAATTAAAAATTTGTAATGTATTTATTTATAATGATAATAACTAGAATGAATTGCAACAATAGTTATCTGAGTTAATTATTAATGAGTTGAATGAAATTCCAATCACGTAAAATGACTCAAATATTATAACTTGGTTATAAAGGAAATATAAGAACAACAAATGTAAATATTGAGTTAACTAATAAAATAAAATATATTCATCAATAATGGAATCTAATTGGTATTGTATAGGAAATTGTGACACTTGTAGTAAATAATAAACTTAAGTGTGATTAAAAGTAAATGGTGATAATTATTATAAGTTACTTGTTTATTGGTCAGTCGAATTGAATTTAGAAACCAATTGTAAATGAAATGAAATTTTATATAGTAACTAGGTTTATAATCAATAAATGAAGTTGAATAATAAATGTTGGATGCTTTGGATGTGAATGAGGTAATTGAGTGATAACTAAAATTCATTTAAAATCCAATATTGGAATCTGTTGAATATTGAACAATTAAATTGTTTAAATTTAATATTGGAAATTTATTGAATAATTGAATAACGGGAGTTGAATAACTGTTTAATGGAAATGGTTGTTCTATAATTTGAATTTGTTTTAAAGATTAAATCTTATAAGTTCATTTTCAAATATTTTCAAAAATAGTGAATTTTTGAATAATTCGAATTGTTAAAAAATTTAAATACTGTAATTATTTAAATAATTGAATTCTGAGGGTAATACGATTGAAAATGTTATTGGAAGTTGTAAATTTTATTTAAACAACAATGAATTTTGCTATTACATAAAATTGGATCTAAACGTGAAAAATTAAAAATTGAAAATTTTATATTACAATCAACGAGTAAAAATAGCCTTCCGAGACGCAGTCTCGGAATTCGACGAAACCAGTTCCATTGGATCCGTAATAGTATGTTATTATCGGATTTCAAATTTCGTAGTAATAGGAGTTGCCATTTGGCCGTGGCAGCTGAAAATGTTTAGAAATTCATTTAATCGGTTTAATATAAAATCAATCGTTTATTTCCATAACTCACACGGACGATCGAATTAGCCTCTGGAACACGTTCCATTGTGTTCGGAATGCGGGTATAACCTTACGAACGCCAGGCGGCACGTCTCGTTTGGAGTTCGTTCGAAAATCATGTTATTTGTGGATAATAATATTATAATAATTGGTTTATACGCATAAATATACGCATCTACGCAGATGTAACCCTAGTTTTCCTTGCCGCCGTCTCTTTGCTCGAACGGCCACCTTCTCGCGACTTTCCTCCCCACTTTTCTCGTTATCCACTCATGGATTTCGAAAATTTCCAACTGCAAAGTTGAAGCACTCCCTACGAACTTCCAATCCAATGGTGGATCTGGGCTATTGTCGTCATTTGGAGCCTGTATTTGGTCGCGTTCATCTCGCGTTTAGAGGCAGTTTTCTCAACCATCGTTGCGTCGAATTCGATGTTGTTCCAGCCGAGGGTGAGGCGTAGTGTGGGCTTTGGATTGGCATTAGTTGATCGACCTATAGGCAATCGTTGGAGGCTCGATGATCGAGGGTAGCTCGCATGTAGATGGGTTGTCTCGTGCTGTTGCCTGGAACGTGGTCGCGTTTGGAAGAACAAGGCATCAGCCTTGATTTCGAACGTACGGCCGTGATTTTGTTTTGTATAAAAAAAAAAGTAATTTTAATTATATGAAATTGTATTCAATCTTTAAAATGTCATTACTCCTTCATACGTTATCAGAATCGGACAAAACTGGGGACGTTGGAATCGCAGAGACGAGAGCTTCACTGTAGTGCTGATCTGGGACTGTCTCGAGCTCGTTAAATTTTTTGGTTAAATCGAACACGCTCGATTTAATTTAAAATTTGAATGATTGGCCACGTAAAATCGAGGTGAGTGTTTTATAACGCTCACAATGTACTAGAATATTCTTGTGCTAGTTAAATTTAATATTGTGAAGTGATATGATTTTTATTTAGTCGTTGTTGATAAAATTTAACTGTCATCTAAATTGTCATCGAATTTAATGTTAGAAATTGAAATTGACAGTCAAATTAGAATTGAAATTTTATCGCAATTAAATTATCGAACATTTATAACTATGAAATTTCCATGATTTATATTGTCTGTTTGGATGATTGGTTGCGATGGATGCTATTGATTGATATTTGAAATGTTTGGATGTTTATTTGGTTGTCGATATCCTGTCATCACCCTTTGTATAAATTACAGCTGTAAATTAAATCATTTTGAATAAATTGAGAAATAGGTTGAAATGATATATATACCTATGACACTATGATTTGATTTGAAGTGATATATATCTATTCCTGAAATTTAATTGAAATAACTGATCACTTGTCCATAGGATAGAAAATTATATATGAGCACCGGATTTGGTTAAATTAAATAATTTGTAAACTCTTTGATTTGGAATTATTTTAAATGGTCAGATTTAAAGGAATTTAAAAATCAAATTTTATAGAAATTGAATTCATCGCGAATTTGATGTTGAGATGTTGAAATAATTTTTGTTAAACAAATTGGTTAAAAATTGAAGTTAAGACTTTGAAATTAAAATTGTGATATGATTGAATTTCGTAAATTGATTTGATTTTAAAGGATTCAACGTTTATTCGGACTTTGAATATTATTAAGTAAAAGTGTGATAAAGACAACATTTTGAAATTTGAGGAAATTGGATTTGAGATAGAATAAAATTTAAATTTGAAATCAAAATTTGATTTGAATTGAAATTGAGATTTCATCGACGGAATGGAAATTTGAATTTGATTCAGATTGGTAAGTTGGAAATTAAAATGGTTGACTTTGAAGCTATTTCAAATTTGGTTTTCTTAAGTTATTCTGCTTTACAAACTATTTTAAATACTTAAACTATTTTATAGTAAACTATTTTAACCTATATTAACTATATTAAATTATTTTAACTTATTTCAAACATATTAAATTATTTTAATCTATTTTAAATCTACTTAACCCAATTTAATTTATTTTAAACTAATTAACTGTTTTAATCTATTTTAATTATATTTTATCTATTTTAAAGCTATTCAGCCTATTTTATTTTTATTTAATCTATCTTAAAAATCTATTTAACTATATTAAATCAAATTTAAACTATTTTGAAATCTATCTTTAATATTTTAGAGTATTTTAAATATTTTAAATTTTACGCTGTTCTTAAAACTATTCAAACTATTTTTCCAAAATTTCCAGCTGGTCAATAAGGTGAAATGTTTATATTTAAATCTTGGATTTAAATACGAAGTGGGTTAAATGAAGTTACAACCTAAATTGAAATGTGAAATGATTTTTTTAAATTGAAATGAGATATTGGGGCGAAATGATTTTTGAAATGAAATCGTATATTTTGCGTAGATACGATGATTTTGAAATGGATTTGATTTTTGAAGCAAACTTGATATTTTGATATCAATTAGGAATCGATTTTTGAAAATGTAAAAGAACCATCCGGTGTGTAATAAGCGTTTGGTTGTTAAAGAGACCGGGATCGGATATGGGCATACTCTCTGTCGATACCGAAAACCACTTTAACAACTGTGTACGTGGTGGAGATTCCAGAAATGAAGTAGGATGGTTTGACGACGATTCTATATGGTATGACGTGACCCTGACTCCCGTGAGTCAGCTTAGATGTGACTAAAATCAGGAGCTATACCGGGCCAATGTGAGGTCATTCCTCTTATCGGGCATATTTCTTCGATACCATTCTATTGCTTTTGTGATTGTTTTGGTGGCCACCCCTCGATTGTTTGGGAGTGTGTCCGAGGTGGGCGGTAGTAGCTGCTATGCATCACCACCAGTCCGGGAGTGCAATTGGTATATCTACCCTGGCATCTCCTCGTGTGCCGTGTTCACATGCCCTAGAGTGCCTTCTACGAGTTTGTTTTGTACCATACCCATGGAGTGCCCTCTGATAGCCCTCCAGTTTACGGAGGAATTACGGTACTGTATAGACTATGGGAATATATAAAAAATGTGTTAAGGGGGATATGGGTAACGCCTAAACGCTATTTTAATAGTTTACTTTACTATAGACATATTATAATAGTGTATTGTACTACATAGTAGATAGTTTAACGGATCCTTAGGAGATGGAAAATCCCGTAACATCTCTTGAGTTACTGCACGCACGTCGACACTGGATAAGAGATGTCAAACCCCGTAAACATCTCTGACGTCGTTACACTCATATTTATTCACGATTGATTTAACTTACATAAGGATATTTTAGTCCTGACTCGAGTGTTTTGTCTTTTCATTACGCTCGGGTCAGTCCTGAGTTTTTCAGCTTATTGAAGATCTATTCTGGAGGACGAAGACGAAGATTTGGTATACTATTACTATTATTATCCTTGCATCATGTTGTCTGCTGCATTATTTTGTTTATCCGGTTGTATATGTATAACTCTGATAAATGATGTATAAATGATAATCAAAAGTATATTAAACAGCTTCATGAACTGTTTATTTGATTATTATATTTTATCTTTCCGCTGCGAGATTCTGTGATTATTTCTTGTTCCTTTTCTCTTCTTTTTCTTATTTACCCCATTAACAATCCTCCCTTTTGAATGGTTTGGAATCGGCATGTGTGTTTACTTGTCGATTTAAATTGTCCAAAAAGGTGGGTCGTTACAAATATAAGAGTGGATTTGCCTCTAAATTGTTCTCTAGTTCAATAGTTTTTTAATCGCATTTTAATTCTAGCTTTAGCTTCTTTTTTTAGTAAACAACTTTCATCTCACTTTGGTCTAATTTGATTGAATAGATTTTTAATCTCTCACAATTCCCTGCCGATCGACCCGTATTCGCCACGTACTACAAAGTGTACGTCGTGCGCTTGCGGTAAATTTTATTTCAAAATTTTTCGATGGTTTTCTAATCCGATAGAAATTCCGTCGATTAACAACTCCCAAGTAAGATCTGCTTCAATAATTTCCGAAATCAAAAGCTCATACCAATCTAATGCTCTCTCCTGGAGCATGCTAGAAGCCACTTAGACTTGATGTAGATCCACAAGATTCATGCGAGAAAAGATGCGACCGCATGTTCTAAGCCAAGATTGGACTTCTATAACGCTTCCGGAACCCTTAAATGGCCTTCCACCCAAATTGGTATAATCACTGCACAAGCGTGCAAACCCAGATTTAGGGTGAGTGGGCTCTAGAATGGGTCCGGCAGCTTGGGCATTTTTACATGATCCAAAAGCTGTTGGGCAGACATGAATACGCCATCCTGAGGAGTAGTACTAGATTGACCAGCGCTGGGACGGCCAGGTCTAACCATTTCTCTTCTTTAAGAAAGAAAGAAAGAAGAGGAAAAAGGTTATTCTCAGAATGAATATCAAATAAACTTGATTGATAAAACAAGGCATCATAAAAGAAAATATGATAAAACGGGTCCTATGACTCGAATTAAATCCTAAGGCACGATTCCTAAGAGAGACTTAAGACAATGATCCTTGCTATATTATTCTACATTGTTCCGAAGTTTGGCTCTGATACCACGCTGTGACGCCCCACCTCTATACTCACACTAACCGAGGACACTACTGGTAATGCCATCAATTAGTAAGAAGAATAAGGCTGTTGAGGAGTGACCATCTGTGTAATTTCTCTGTACGAGTACCGATATGTCAGATAGTATGACATGCATTTCATTTCAAGAGGAAATCTGACATATCCAATACAAACACAAAGCTACTACACAGTGGCTAAGTGGCCTTCGGAAACAAATATAAAATAAGCATTACACAAATCGGTCATAGAAATTCATATCACTAAGGCGGAAACATATATGAATATAACACATAGAAGTGAACATCAAAGTAGTGATCATACAAGATCCACTACATCACAAAAGAATAGGTACAAGTGCTAGACAAAAGAGTATTTATACATCAAGGAGTCTCTATCTCGAATGTATAAAAGCAAAAACTACTAAGCTAAAGTAGTTAGCCAAAAGTTAGAAGATAGTCCCCGCTAAGAAGTCAAGTGGAAGCACCTGAAACACCTCGGTCTGACCCAAGTATTATTAAAGAAGGAAAATAATAAACGGATCATTCTAGCTATAAATATCATACAAGATGAGATAGGATAAGAGATATGACAAAAATATATAATAATAATAATGTCATACTGTGACAAGTATATATTTGATAACAATAAAAATCATACAATATCTCAAATCCCCTCAAATATCCAAAAAGAATATAATATTCTTTACTTATTCATCAAACCTCAAATAGTGACAAAACATATCAATGCAAGTCGCAAAAATTGGTGAAACACAAATTCTAGAAATCAATAATTAGAAATCCAGAAAACACAATAGGGGAGGCCTATCACAAACGGGAGCATGAAAACTCATCAACACGTGTATCACAAATGGGACGCAATCCCATGGTTGCTAACCCATCAAATTTGAGCCGAACATCGACGCACCTAAAAAGATATGCCCCAAGCACAGACTCATTGAGCCGATTGCTCCACGAACAGTCAAAAGACCAGGGTTCGCTACCCCACCAAATTGAGTCGAAGCTCTACATAACAGAGTATAGTCCCCCACGCGGACAAAGAGACATCGCATATCGCTAGTCTAAACCACAAAATGATTATCATTTATCAATAAGTGTAAATTACACCCAGCTAGTAAATAAATGAGTTTAGCTTCATGTCCCATAACCACTAGCTTAACTTAAATATTTACGAACAAATTGTAGATTTCCACTCGAAGATTGTCACGAGATTTCAATCGAAGAAGTCCAAAAATTAACCGATGAAGTAAACGCAAGCGTTTCATACCACTTGTTTTGCTAAGTCGGTTAATTAGATTTCTCATACGAATGAGGTAAAGGTTTGTATATACTAATAGATTGGAAAGCGGTTTCAAAAACGAGCTTTGTATTAAAAGTAATGTTGAAATCATTTTTGTGAAAGAGTTTGAGTATTTACTACTAGTATAGAAACCTTTGTATTTTAAAGTGACAAATCACAGAAATGATTGTAAAAACAATCTATCACCAAAAATCCACATTCGACGACGTGAATTAAAACCATAAAAATCGATATCAGATCCATACAATCGATAGTCCCAAAAATCTAGAAAAGAAGTCATCAAAGTCGATAATAAATGACAACAACTAATCGGACCAACAAAAATCGATAAAAATTGGAAATCCACTCAAAAATAGGCAAATAGGCAAAATTGCACAGGACCAGACGTCTGGTTGGATTGGCCAGACGTCTGACCTGGGGTTCGGGAAATTTATTTTTCTTTTCCCCATTTTCTTTTTAATTTCAGAAGCCTCCTAGACGTCTGGTTGGTTTGGACCAGACGTGTGGTCCATGGCTCTGCCATTTTTTTCTTCTACCATATTTTTTTTTCTTCTGGTGCCCTAACCATATGTCTGAGTTCTTCAACCAGATGTCTGGCTGCCTGTACTGGGCAATAGTTTGCCTACGCCATTGATGGCCAAATCGGTTCGAAAGCGATCGGACGAGCGACGGAGGCTAGGGAATTATGCAATGTGACAACCCAACCTTATAGGCTCTTCGATACACCCGAAATAACATGTCCAAACATCCAAGATAGGATCTTTAAAGATTTGACTTCAAAATACCAAAGTTGGAAAATTCACCAAATTAATTCAAATCAAAAGTAATTGGACATGAAATAGATGTTAGGAATTCATACCTAACAACAATGAAAGCTATAGACATAGATGTGAGTTCAAGAACTCACCTTTAATCCCAAAAACAAGAAATGAGAAGCTCTAAAACAAAGCAAGATCAATTTCTGTTCAACAACACCTCAAGAATCTTCAATCTATTACCAAATGAAATGAATTTCCTAAGTTAGGTTATAGGAATTTCTAAAAATTGAAGAGAGATTGAGATGGAGAAGATGAAGAGGATGCTTACCTAAGCTTCTCTTTGATTTATAACTTGAAGTCGAATTTCCTATGAGAATTAGGGCTTAGGAATTTCTAATCTCTTTTCTTTTCCCCCATTTTTCTAGGGCTTGAGTGTTAGGAATTTAGAAAGTGGAATGAATGAATGAAGAGGAGTGAAGTTGAAGGTATTTGGTAGAAGGTTTGGGTTCTCTTCTTGGGTTAGTGGGCTAGAACACAAACCAAAGCCCAAACAAAATACCAAAATCCTAATCAACTCCAAACATATCAATGTTTATACTCAAAAAAGTTGTAAACATCGTTTTGAACTCAATGGAAGTGGTCTCGAGTCCGGATTCGATTGTTTACAAAAAGTCACATTTTGGAATTTAAACCAACTAACGATGCTATATTTAAATAAAACATTTAAATATATAATCGTAAAATATGCGAGTTGTTACAACAATTCTCTTGAAGGTTTAAACTTTCGAAGATCCCCTTCAAAACCCCTTCTTAAGTATAAAAATTTTGGTCTTTTATAAAATGATAGAGTCGAAGGATCCTCCTTCAACTTATTCAAAAGCAATTATGTTTCTATTCGAAAGCAATTATGTTTCTATTTGAAAGCAATTATGTTTCTATTTGAAAGCAAAGGAAGTAGCCTCCCTATCCCTTCCCCCCTCTTCCTTTCGACACCTTGCCTACCTTTCGACTTAAGCGGAGGGTAATTGTTTACCTTCCGTCTTAGATGAAAGTTACCTTTCGACTTCGTCAAAAGGGTAAAAGTGGGCTTATTGGAGTCGAAGGCAGAACTGGGCCTACTGAAGTGATGTTTTATCTTGCTTGTCTAATTTTGATTGGCTAAGGAGCCTTCTCCTGTAATTTCGCATAGTAAATAGCATACAAAAGTTAACCTTTTTCTTAAAACACTATTCTTCTTCCCCAATTAAACTTTCGAATTGTAGCCTTCCCTCCGAATTGACTAATTCGAAGGCAATTTTGCAGTTTAACCCTTTAGGTTAAATAATTTAATTACCTTAGTAAATCACTAAGGAAAATTCCCAAAAATCACCAAAAATCTGATAAATCATATACTTCAACATATTAAAATTTCAAAGCATATGAAGACCAAAACAACTTGAAATTTAACCAAAACCGAATAAAAACATGTTAATTAGCCCATTAACATTTAAAACGCGTATGTCTTATCCAAACAAAGGTTTAAATTGTTATATCCTAACCAAAATCACAAACATGAATCGGGTATAACCCATAACCGATCCAAACACAGAAAATGAGATGATAAACATGATTGTTCACCTTGATTAGTTGGTTGGAGAATGAGATACTTTCATAGCTTTAATTCCTTAGCTTATTCTTCAATTTAAACTCTTCCTGGAGCTTTTAATGGTCGATCGAAGTTGGTGAGGAGTTAAGAATGAGAAAGTGGAACATTATTAAGGTGGAGGAAGATATATATACTAAGAAATGTAGCCCCATTTCCAAGTTTACCCCTTAGGAAAATTCCTCTTTCTAAATTTAGTTAAGTCTTATTTTAGTTCATTCATTAAGACACGGCCATTGGATTTATTAATCTCATCTCCCTAATTATTCACATTATTCTATTTGATTTATCCAATTAAATATCCCGAATAATGTAACATTAAAAGTCAGAGTCATTTCCACTTGTTGTGATGCGTCTTCCACCTTGATTCACTCTTCTGTTTCCTGCCTCCATATCTTACTTCCCTACTGCCTGAAATCCAATCTTTGTAAGATACAGAAGAATGGTCTACGAGAGTGGGTAACACATACTTAGGTATTTATAGCAAAGTACACGTACGTTACTATAACGCTTACCCAAGCCCAACCATATTTTAGATTTATTATATTATGCTTTAAAAATCTTTTAAGGTTTAAATTATTTTAAGTACATAAACCATGCTCTGATACCAACTTGTAATATCCCGCTTCCGGAGGCTCAAAACTAACTGCTATGGAAGCTGCAGTCATCCATAGGTGTTATTTCTGAGTGACCGAAATCAAAATCTTGAAACTATTGGCAAACAGAAACACAAGAATATGAAAAAAATTAACTTCAACAAAACAGAATTTCTCATTTCTTATAAATTTCAATTTATGATTTAATTACATAATCACAGACATTAACCACATTCAGATCACATATACATGTACAAAATACGATAAGAGTGACATATGACTTTGTCCCCTTATGATAATCAAAGAACTAATAAATATGAACTTTATAGTTCTTAGTGCATCATAATGGAATACACAAAATAGCTCCTATATATCTAACACTGCCTCCTCCACGTCTTCGAAAGCTTATTCATCCAAAAACCTGAAAGTCTCCCACTCTCAGACTACTCAAAGTAATTTTGAGTACCCGAGAGTTTGTGGAGAAACACAACCTTCGAGTCAAACAATAAGTCTTGGGACTGGTCAAGTTGTTCGTTATTTGATGTTGAGGCCTTTACTTGTATTCAGTTGCACTTCTTGTATTTTGATATTGCATTTCTTTGAACTTTGCACTATCTACTTTGTTGTAACTCGTTTTTGTTTGGTGCCTGGTCGACATGTGTACATCACCGACTTTTGCTTCACTTGATTACTTGAAGCGGCATTGTTCTCTTCATGGTTCACCACTGTTTTATGTACTTTGGGTCTGGTCTCATCTAATTTTTCAAGTGAAGCTTGAACTATTTATTCGAGTTCATTGTATATGCACTGACTTCACTTGAGTCTGGTTCTAATGTGTATGCACACATGTCTGTTGCATCACTTGATGTTCTGGCCTTCTTTGACATTGCCTTTTCATGTGTGGTCTGTTTGGAGTCTTCATATGACTACACTTTTGTTGTCGTTTGTTGTGACCAGACTTGAGTTTTATTCATGTGTACACAAATGCGTTTTGGCTGTCGCTACTTATATCAATCCATATCATTACTTTGATATTGTAGTCTGGTCTTGGTCGAGTTGGTAGCTGGACTTGATTCACTTGTTGACAGTTGTGTGTTTTGCATATCAGGTTGTACTTGCTGTGTGGTTTCAATGCACTTGAATATTGTATGCTTGAATCTGTACTTGTTTGAGTACATTTGTGTTGTACTGATATGGTATTTACTTCAATTTTGTCTGGTTCACTTTGAACTTCATGTTGATTTTTGAAATCGCACCTGAGTTGAATCCAGCAAAAGCTCGGGTTTGACCTTGAGCTCATCTCGTGACATTATTTGTATTGCACTTGAGTTGAACCCGACTTTTGATTGGGTTTGACCTTGTGCTCACATGTCCCTGCAATTTTATCCAGTGTATATCGGTGTGCATGGCCTTGTGACATGTACAGTGATACACTGTGCATGTCACAAGTTGTTGGTGTTTGATGAATTCAAAATTAAATGATGACGAACAACCCAAATAACTAAGGCAAATAATATTTTATTTTACATTTTATTTTACACTGCAAAAATATTTTATTTTCAATTTTACTACGTTAGTGTGTCTTTTTGCAGATAACTCAGATGTTGGATTCAATCTGGAATGGAGTTGAAGATCAAATACGAGTGTGAGTGATATGTAGTGAGGTGCAAATGTAAATGAAAAATTGTGATGTAATCAAAATTGTATTGTAATCAAAGATTGTATATATATAGTGAGAGCTCAAATTTGTACTATTCAATATTGTAATAAATATTTTTTTGAATAAAATATCCGTTTGAATTTAAACTCTGTGTTATTTATTTTATTCATTAAATATTTATTTATTTATTTAATTATGCGAAAAATAAAATAGTACATTATCAAATACATTTAAATGAATATATATATATATATATGTTTATTATCATCAAACAAAAATCATATACTCGCATATTCAACAACTCCCCCTCTTGATGATAACAAACATATATTAAAGATTTTGAATTTATTAAATGTATTTTATTATTCAATTTGCTCCCCCTATTTGAATGCTCCCTCTCTACACAAAGCTCCCCCTTCATATATGCATGAAAATAAATAAACATATTCAAATGAGCCTAGATGCAAATAGAAAATACAAAATAAAATATTTGACCTTTATTTTCCAAAATCTTAGCTTTTCTCTCCCCCTTTTGTTATCAGCAAAAGAGTAATAGTGTTAGAAAAATAGAGATAAAGTGATAGACATTAATACAACATTAATACTCAATCGGGTATAAATATTAAATTTCAATAAAAAATCAAACAAAAATCATAAATACTATGTTTGACGCATATTCCACTTTAGAATGATAAGGATAATGTCATCATATAAAACCATTTAGTTGTGTCTATTTGTGGTATATTTACATCAGGAATTTGAATAACTACTAACCATGCATAACAGTTAGGACTTTTAAGTAGTATTCCAAAGTTTTAAAAAATAAATGAATTCAAGTATCTTCTAACCACGCATAACTGTGAGGACTTTTAAATGGGATTAGAATCAACTTGTCTATTAATCAATCAATTTTGATACGCGTTCCATACATGCATAACCGTGAGGACTTTTAAATTAGCATGGAAGCACATAATCAAATATTCCAAGTAGTTCACCTATGCATAACCGTGAGGACTTTTAAATGAGAGTGAATACTTTGGATGTTTTTATTGCTAAAAATATAATAAAATGAAAAACGAATGATTTCTCGTTTAAAATACCACATCTTGACATACTATATTGGATTTTGATGAGTGATAGTCGATAGAAATATGATAGAAATAGAAATGGTCATGGAATTTTTACCAACAGAAAGTTTTTATAACTCTTGTTTAAATTTCTAAAGAAATTTACTAAATATACTGTCTCAAGTTATAATATATGATTAATGTCAACACTCATCACTTTTTCAATCACTATTTATGTAACAACCCGCATATTTTACGATTGTATATTTAAATGTTTTATTTAAATATAGCATCGTCAGTCGGATTTAAGTTCGAAATGTCACTTTTTGCAAACAGTCGAATTAGGACTCGAGACCACTTCCATTGAGTCCAAAATAGCGTTTGCGACCTTTTGAGTATAAACATCGATATGTTTGGGGTTGAGTAAAATTTTGATATTTTCATTTAGGGCTTTGGGTTTGGGTTTCAGCCCACCAACCCAACAAATAACCCTAACTCCTCAACTCTTCATCCATTCACTCATTCTATTTCCTAACACTCAAGCTAAAGTAAAAATGGGGGAAGAGATTGGAAATTAGAATTCCAAAACCCTAGTTTTATTAGGAAATTCATGTTTTTTCTCTAAAATCAAGGAGAAGCTTAGGTAAGCATCCTCTTCATCTTATCCATCTTTATCTCTCTTCAATTTATAGAAATTTACTATAACCTAACTTAGGAAATATTACTTATGATCTTAGATTGGAGCTCCTAGAGTTGAAATTGAAGAGTAGTTGATCTTTACTTTGTTTTAAAGCTTCTCATTCGTTGTTTTTGGGTTTAAAGGTGAGTTCTTTAACTCACATCTACGTCTATAACTTTCATTATTGTTAGGTATGAATTCCTAACATTTGTGCATATTCATTTGCTTTTGATTTGAATTGATTTGGTGAATTTTCCAAATTTTGGTGTTTTGGTCCAATTTTATGAAAATCCTTTATGGATGTTTGGACATTGATATTTGGGGTGTATCGAAGAGCCTTTAAGGCTGGGTTGTCGCTCGGCATAAATCCCTAGTCGTCGCTGCTCGTCCGATCGCTCCCGAAACGTTTTGGCCATCTTGGCCTAGGCAAATTGTTGCCCAGACCAAATGACTAGACGTCTGGTTATCAAGTCCAAACGTCTGGTTTAGACCTGGAGAGAAAAAAAATATGGAACGCGGAAATAATAATGGCAGAGACTAACTTCAAACGTCTGAAATTATGGTTCAGAAGTGTGAAAGGGGTTTCAGACGTCTGTTTAGAAACTTCAGACGTCTGGGTGGTTTTCTGGAATATTTCCAGACGTCTGGATTGACCCCTAGACGTCTGGAACTGCCCAGTTTTTCCTATTTGCCTATTTTTGAGTGAATTTCCATTGTTTAATCGATTTTTGTCGATCCGGTTAGTTGTTATCACTTATTATCGACTTTGATGACTTCTTTCTTTGGATTTTTGGGAATATCCGTTTGATGGATTTGATATCGATTTTTATGGATTTAATTCACATTTTCGTATGTGAATTTTTGGTGATTGATTGTTTCTACAATCATTTCTGTGATTTGTCACTTTAAAATACAAAGGTTTCTATACTAGAAGTAAATACTCAAACTCTTTCGCAAAAACAATTTCAACACTACTTTTAAATACAAAGCTCATTTTTAAAACCATTTTCCAATCTATTAGTATATACAAACCTTTATCTCACTCATATGAGAAATCTAATTAAACAGCTTAGCAAAACAAGTGGTATGAAATGCTTGCGTTTACTTTGTCGGTTAATTCTTAGACTTGTTCGATTGAAATCTTGTGACAATTTTCAAGTGGAAGTCTACAATTTGTTCGTAAATATTTAAGTTAAGCCAGTGGTTATGGGACATGAAGCTAAACTCATCTATTTACTAGCTTAGTGTAATTGACACTTCTTATTGATCAATGGTGATCATTTTGTGTTTTAGACTAGCGATGTGCGATGTCTCTTTGTTTGTGTGGGGACTAAAAACCCCGTTTTTGGAACTTCGGTTCAATTTGGTGGGGTAGCGACCCATGGTCTTCGGGCCGTTTGTGGAGCTTTGGCTCAAAATTGGTGGTTAGCACCATGGAATAGCATTCCGTTTGTGACACACGTGTTGGGGAGCTTTCATATATGCTCCCGTTTGTGATAGGCCTTCCTCCTTTGTGATTTCTGGATTTCTAGTGGTTGATTTCTAGAATTTGTGTTTCACCAATTTTCGTGGATTGCATTGATAAGCTTTATCAATATTTGTGGTTTGGTGAATAATTTAAAGAATATGACATTCTTTTGGTGTTTGAGAATATTTGAGATATTGTATGATTTTTGTTGTTATCTGATGTATACTTGTCATAGTATGGCAGCATTGTTACCATATGTTGTTTGAGATATCTCTTATCCTATCTCATTTTATCTGAAATTTATAGCTAGACTGATCCGTTTATTATTTTCTTGTTAAATAATACTCGGGTCAGACTGAGGTATTTCAGGTGCTTCCGCTTGACTTCTTATCAGGATCCGCCACCTGACTTTTGGCTAACTACTTTAGCTTAGTAGTTTTTGTTAGCATACATTTGAGATAGAGACTCCTTGATGTATACTTATTCTTTTGTCTAGCACTTGTACCTATTCTTTTGTGATGTAGTCGATCTTGTATGACCATTATTTTGATGTACACTTCTATGTAATATATTCATATATGTTTCCGCCTTTGTGGTATGAATATCTGTGACTGATTTGTGTTTTGCTTATTTCTATATTTGTTTCCGAAGCCCACATAGCCACTGTGTAGTAGCTTTGATTTTGTATTTGATATGTCGGATTTCCTCTTGAAATGAAATGTAAGTTATATTATCTGACATATCGGTACTCACACAAAGCAATTACACAGATGGTCGCTCCTCAACAGCCTTATTCTCCATGCTAGTCGATGACATTACCCCGTAGTGTCCTTGGCTAGTGTGAGTACAGAGGTAGGGCATCACAGCTTGGTATCGGAGCCAAACTTCGGAACAATGTAGAATAATCTAGCAATGATCTTTGTCCTAAGTCTTTCTCAGGAATCATGCCATAGGATTTAATTCGAGTCTTTGTACCATTCTATCCTATTTCTTTTTATGATGCCTTGTTTTATCAATCAAGTTTGTTTGATATTCATTTTGTGAATAACCTTTTTCCTCTTCTTTCTTTCTTAAAGAAGAGAAATGTTTAGACAAGGCCGTCCCAGCGCCGGTCAATCCAGTGCTACTCCTCAGGATGGAGTATTTATGTCTGCCCAGCAGCTCTTAGATCTTGTGAAAAATGCTCAAGCTATCAGACCCATTCCAGAGCCTACTCATCCTAAATCTAGGTTTGCACGCTTGTGCAGTGATTACACCAACCTGGGTGGAAGGCCTTTCAAGGGTTCCGAAAGCGTTATAGAAGTCCAAGCTTGGCTTAGAACATGCGATCGCATCTTTTCCCGCATGAATCTTATTGATCTACATCGAGTCCAAGTGGCTTCTAGCATGCTCCAGGAGAGAGCATTAGATTGGTATGAGCTTTTGATTTCTGAAATTATTGAAGTGGACCTTACTTGGGAGCAATTTCGGGAAAGGTTCGAGTTAAAGTGTGTGCCGGAAGCTGAAAAATTATCTTTAGCCCGACACTTTATCACCTTGTTCAAGGTGAATATTCTGTGAACGACTATGTCGCATCTTTTGAATCTCTTTCTAAATATGGGGTCGAGTATATTAATACCCCATTGAAGAAAAATCAGAGGTTTGTTTATGGGTTGAATAAGAACCTCAAAAAGCCATTACTTCTGAAATTAGAAGTTTCTTTCGATCAGCTTGTTGATATCGCTCTTCGACTTGAAGAGGCCGATAAAGAAAGTGATGTTGAAGTTGTGGGGGCCAAACAAAACATCAATAAGAAGAGGCCTTTTTAAGTTCAAGCCTTATCCCAACAAGAAAGGGAAGCAAGCAACTTCGGTAGTAAAGACTCCTACCTCTAGTCGTGGAGAATGTTACAATTGTGGTTCTAAGGACCATTATGCAAACAAGTGTCTGAAGTCTCTTACTTATCGCTATTGCAAAAGTTCTAGTCATACTATATCTTCATGTCCCAAACTTCAAAGCAAGAAGGAAGGCAAGCTAAATGTTGTGCAAGCCCCTACTAACACTTCTCTTGGTCAAGGTATTTCTCATTCTATCCTTGATGGCATTATTATATTTCGTGATTTTCCTATTCGAGTTCTTTTTGATACGGGTGCCTCTCTCTTTTATATCAAAAGAACTTGTTGATGCTTTGTCTTTGAATGTTATTGGCTTGATGACTTCATTGAGAATTGCAAATCCAGTTGGTGGATCTGCAACACTCGGTTTACTATGTAAAGATGTTGAAATTATTTTATGTGATTATGCTTTCCGAGCCGATTTGCATGTTATGCGTTACCTTGGTTTCGGAATGATTTTGGGAATGGATTGGCTTAACCGTTATGAAGCCTATATCCTATGTCCTGAGCGGACTATATATCTTCAACATCCTCAATTTGTTAAGCAGATTTCTCTTGTTCTTAAAGATTCAGATTCCAATTCGGGAGCATCCTTGTATTCCCTAAATCCCCATGATGACGATAATGATGACGAGGAAGATGTTATTTCTCTCATTCACATTGTTCGTGAATTTCCCGACATATATGAGCCTGTATTAGGATTACCACCTAAGTGAGCAATTGAGTTCAGAATTAATCTAATCCTTGGAGCTCTACCTATCACTCGTCCTCCTTATCGTATGTCCAATAAGGAAAATGAGGAGATGCGTAAACAATTATCCGAATTGGAAGCAAAACAGTTTGTTCGTTCTAGTTCCTCTCCATGGGGAGCTTCAGCTATTTTTGTGAAGAAATCTGATGGTACACTTAGGCTTTGCGTTGACTACCGCAAGCTTAATGATCTCACCATCAAGAATAAATATCCATTACCTCGGATTGATGATCTATTCGATCAACTTAGTGGTGCTAGAGTCTTTTCACAGTTAGACTTAGCAACCGGTTTTCATCAGCTTCGTATTGCATAGGATAGCATTCCTTTGACGTCGTTCCGTACTCGTTATGGATCTTATGAATGGCTTGTTATGCCATTTGGTTTGACGAATGCTCCAGCTTATTTCGTTGACCTTATGAATCGAGTTTTCAAAGCCTTCCTTGATCGATCTGTTCTCATCTTTATCGATGATATTCTTGTTTATTCTAAAACCGAGGAAGAGCATGAAAAACATCTTCGGATTGTGTTGGAAACTCTTAGGAGCAACCAATTGAAAGCAAAATTTTCTAAATGCCACTTTTGGCAATCTCGTGTGAAATTTTTGGGGCATATTATTTCTGAATCCGGAATTTCCATGGATCCTTCAAAGATTGAAGCGATTCAAAATTGGAAGAGACCGGAGAGTGTGACGGAAATTCGTAGCTTTCTCGGATTGGCGGGCTATTATCTTCGATTCATAAAAGACTTTTCTAAAATTTCCGTACCTCTCACTAGTTTGACAAAGAAGGGAGTTAAATACATTTGGTCAGACAAATGTGAAGCTTCATTTCAGAAATTAAAAGAACTCCTTTCCGATGCCCTATTCTTGTGATTCCCGAAGGGAACCAAGACTTTATTGTTTATACCAATGCTAGTCGTGTTGGTTTGGGTGCCGTTCTCATGCAAAGGGAATGCGTTATCGCTTATGCTTCTAGGCAATTAAAGCCTGCCGAGACTAGATATGCCACTCATGATTTAGAGCTCGCAGCTATTGTTTTAGCTCTTAGAATTTGGCGTCATTATCTTTTGGGAGAGAAATTTGTTCTCTACACCGATCATAAATCTTTGAAGTATTTATTTTCTCAAAAGGAACTTAATTTGCGTCAACAACGTTGGCTCAAGTTCGTTGCATCTTATGATCTTGATATTCTCTATACTCCCGGAAAGGGAAATCGTGTTGCCGATGCCCTTAGTCGTAAGCAACAAGCGGTTGTTTCCATGATGATATCTGAATGGAATGATCTCGAGACTTTATCCACTTGTGAGATTCGAGATCGTGAATCCAATTCATGTTTATCTCTTGTTTTGTGTAGCCTTGAGGCTCATCCTTCTCTTTTAGACCGCATTCTTGAAGCTCAAAAGCATGATCCCGAATTGGTTCTTCTTAGCCAAAGTTGTAGGGATAAAATTGATATTGAAGGTTTGAAAGACTTTGATATTGATGCTCGTGGCGGCATTCGAAAATTTGGTAGACTTATTGTGCCAAATATTATTGATCTTCGAAAAGACATTTTAGAAGATTCTCATCGTTCTAAATTTACCATTCATCCCGGTAGTAGTAAAATGTAGGCGGACATGAAGCGACTTTATTATTGGGATGGAATGAAATCTGATATTGCTAACTTTATTAAGCGTTGCATGACTTGCCAACTCGTGAAGGCCGAGCATCAAAGGCCCGGTGGGTTATTGCAACCTTTGGACATTCCCATTTGGAAGTGAGATCAGGTCTCCATGGACTTTATTGACGGCCTTCCCAATTCTCGTTCGGGTCATGACAGTTTATGGGTGATCGTAGATAGACTTGCAAAATCCGCCCATTTTATTCCCGTTAGGTCTAATCGGACCGTACCTCTTTTGGCTAAACTCTATGTCAAGGAAATTGTTAAATTGCATGGAGTTCCTACTTCTATTGTTAGCGATCGTGATCCATTGTTTACTAGTGGATTTTGGAAGGGTCTTCAAAAAGCTTTGGGAACGAAGCTTAATTTTAGCACCGCTTATCATCCTCAATCTGATGGACAAACCGAGCGTGTGAATCAAACTCTTGAAGATCTCCTTCGTGCATGTGTTCTTGACTTTTGTGGAAGTTGGGAAGATCATATTTCTCTTGTTGAGTTTTCCTATAATAATAGCTTCCAATCTAGTATTGGTATGGCTCCTTTCGAGGCACTATACGGAAGGCCATGCCGATCTCCTTCGTGTTGGCTTCAAGCCGGTGAGAAGCTGGTTTTAGGTCCAGATTTTATTTGGGATGCCACAGAAAAGATTGACCTTATTCGTCATAGGATGAAAGAAGCTCAAAGTAGACAAAAATCCTATGCCGATAACCGAAGAAGGAAATTAGAATTTTCTGTGGGAGATTTTGTGTTTATTCGTGTTTCACCTATGAAGGGTGTAACAACCCGCTATTTTACGATTTTATATTTAAATATTTTATTTAAATATAGCGTCGTTAATCGGATTGAAGTCTGGAAAGCTACTTTTTGCAAACGGTCGAATTGGGACTCGAGACCACTTTCATTGAGTCCAAAATGGCGTTTGCGACTTTTTTGAGTATAAGCTTCAATATGTTTAGAGTGAGTTGAATTTTGCTATTTTTGTTAGGCTTTTGGGTTTGGGTTTCACCCAACTCATTCTATAACCTAACTCAGCCCTTCTCTTCATCCATTCATCCTCATTTCATTTCTTTTTCTCAAGCTCAACTGAAAATGGGGAGAGGAATGGGAAATTAAAATTCAAACCCCTAGATTCATTTTCAAACTCCAAATTCTTGCTCCAAATTCAAAGAAAAGCTAAGGTAAGCCACCTCTTCATCTTCTCCATCTCATTTCCTCTTCAATTTCAGAAAATTCCTAAACCCTAATTTAGTAAATACTTGTTTTGATCTTAGAGTGAAGCTTGTAGAGTTGAAGTGAAGAGTGGTTGATCTTTTCTTTGCATTTGTGCTTCTCATCTTTGTTTTGAGTTAAAAAGGTGAGTTTTGAACTCACATCTACTTCTCTTGATATCATTGATGTTAGGTATGAATTCCTAACACTTATTCATGATCATTTGCTTTTGATTTGAATTGATTTGGTGAACGTTTCACTTTTTGGTGTTTTGGAGTCAAAAACTCTAAAAATCATAGCTTTGATGTTTGATCATGCTTTTGGTGGTGTATTGGAGAGCCAATAGGGCTGGGTTGTCGATTGGCATAAACCCCTAGCGCCCATTGCTCGTCCGATCGCAAATTGGAAGAGTTTGCTCTTCATTTGAATGGGCTAAAAACAGCCCCAGTGCTAGTCAGTCGACTGGCCCCCTGCAGTCAGTCGACTGGCTGTAGAAAATGAGCGTTTCTGGGACTGTCTGCAGAAGCTGGAAGTCTCTGTTTTCTGCAGTCAGTCGACTGACTGCAGGAAATGAAATTTTTGAGTTTCTGGATCAGTCGACTGGCCTCTACAGTTAATCGACTAACCAGCTTGTTTTTGCCTATTTTGCTTGGGTTTCCAATTTTAATCGATTCGGGTTGTTCCAATTTGTTGTTATTGCATTCTTGATTTTGATGATTCCTTTTTGATTTCATACGCGGATTTTTATAAAATGATCTCTTTAAATTGTATTAAAAGCTCGTTTCTCCCATTTATAATTTCTATTTAAAACACACACACACAATCTTGCACTTCGAGCGAAGAGGGAGGAGAATTAAATGAATAGATAAAACGCGTGCTATGAACACGTGCGTTTATCATTTCAGTTAATTCCTAATCTATTCGTTTGACCGTTTTGACCTTTGGGTCTGGTTTACCGATGAGATGAGGTGAACTTTGTACTGCTTTAAGTGTGAAATTGGATAACGGTTAGTAAAACGTTTAGTGCGAACGTGGGGTATGGGACTCACGTTAACATTTTTCGGGTTCCTTTCTGAGGGTTGTGACACATTCCGCCAGTTAGTGGTGTCCAGTACTGGGCCTTCGGACCTTCACCACTACGGTTTGTTGCCTTCGGGCTTGAGCCTTCGGGGTTTGTTGCCTTCGGGCTTGAGCCTTTGGGGTTTGTTGCCTTTTGGCGTTGCCTTTCGGCGATGCCTTCGGGGTTTGTTTCCTTCGGGGTTTGTTGCCTTCGGGCTTGAGCCTTCGGGGTTTGTTGCCTTTGGGCGTTGCCTTTTGGCGTTGCCTTTGGGTTTGTGGATCCTTGTTATACAGTACTGAGCTCGAGCATCTTTTGTTTCATTGACAATTATATTTCCCTAGAGTATCGCCCTTCGGTGTAGGTTCTTTGAACCACACGATTTATAGCGATTACCTTGTGGAAACTTGTGTTATCTTTATTGGTATTTGTTATTTGCCTTTTGGCTTGTTTTGGGATATGATATCCTTGGCTATTGGAGTTGCCTATGATATGAGGCTTGTTTTGATTCATCTTATGTTAGATGGTTTGGTTATCTCTTTTGGAGATATTTGTGGTACTTTATGATTTTTTGTGTTCATTATCATTAGTATATCTAACTGATTTGTTTAGCTGGACTGGCCCGTGTATTTTATACTCGGGTCAGACCGAGATGTTTCAGGTTAGGTACTTTGGACTTAGCCTCTTTTGCTTCCGCATGGACTATTCCACTAGCTCCTTTTTGTTATAGCTTTTTGTGTAGTCCTTTTGGGCTGTAATTCTGATATGTATTCTTTTGACTCGCCTGTATATTGTGGTTTGCTTACCACTTGACATCTATCATTTTGTAAACTCTGTGGTGTATCTGTATATGTGAAAATGTATGTGATGATCTACTATTCTGTGATGTGTATGACATTTGAGTTGTTATATTTTATTCTGATAGATCCTTCAGCCTCCTATGGCTTTGTATTAAGTATTTATTGGATATGTTGATCCATTTAGGTATGAAGTGGCAATTGTCGGCATATTCAATAGATAATTAAGACAAGGTTATAGATGGTCGCTCCTATCCAGCTCTATTCTTCGCATTAGCAGACAGTGTTACCTTGTAATACTCTTTGCTAATATAGGTCTCGGAGTGGGGCGTTACAGCTTGGTATCAGAGCTGGGTTCAGAACAAAATATGATAAACATATAATAGAGACACATATTACGGTACATCAAAGTGTTTTACGAATGTTACGAATCTTTGAATCATCATGCCTTATTTCTTTCCGTGCCTTCGGGGTAGATAGAATTTTGGGAATACGTCTAGGAATGCCTTTTATTCCGTAGTATTCCATATTTGAATTAATGATATCTACCTTATGAATAAAATTTATCTTATCTTATCTTTCAGCTAATGGCCGGAAGAGGCAGAGGACGACGCTCGAATGCTGGGCAATCTAGCGGCTCGCATTCGGACGGCGTTTACATGTCTGCAGATCAGTTTTTGGAGTTGTTTAGGAGCACTCAGCCTCCAGCTCCTATTCGAGCATCTCCTCCACGCAAGTCTGCCTTTACACGCCTGTACAGTGATTTTTCTCATCTTGGTGGAAAGTCATTCAAAGGCTCCGAGTCCGTTCTTGAGGTCGAAGCTTGGATTCGCACATGCGAGCGTATCTTTTCTCATATGGATCTTTCTGACCACGATCGAGTTCTTGTAATTTCTAGCATATTGCAAGAGCATGCCCTTGATTGGTACGAGCTTCTTGTAGCCGAACTTGATGAGTCTGTTCTTTCTTGGGCTCAGTTCCGGGAACGATTCGAACTCAAATTCGTTCCTGAATCTGAGAAAGTTTTATTAGCCCGTCGCTTCCTTGAGTTGAAGCAAAGGAAGTCCTCCGTCTATGAATATGTTGCACCATTCGAGGCCTTATCTAAGTATGGTCTTGAATTCATTAGCACTTCTTATAAGAAGAATCTGAAGTTTGTCTCTGGTCTTAAGAAATATCTTAAGAAGTCCTTAATGCTCAGCTTAAGCTTTCTTTTGAGGAGTTGGTTGACTCGGCACTTCATCTCGAAGTCATCGAGAAGGAGTGTGTTAGTGGTGATGATATTGAGGTTCGCAAGAATCCCAATAAGAAGAAGTTTCCATTTCATAAACAGGAATTTTTCCCTTCCAAGAAGAAAAAGCCTGTTGAATCTGGTTCTAATTCTCAATCTGCTGGAACACCTTCCATTCGGAAGTGTTTCAATTGTGGTTCTCCTGATCATATGATTCGAGTTTTTCCTAAGCCTCTCTTCTGCCGTTATTGCAAGAAGGAAGGTCATCATGTTTCCTCCTGCCCTACTGTTCCTGCTAATGCCAAGTCTGGCAAGCTTTAGGTTGCTAAGGCTCCTGGAGGTTCCTCTCAGTCTAGAGGTAATTCTCCTCTTATCCTTGATGACATTATTTTATTTCGTGATTTTCCTATTCGGATTCTTTTGATACGGGTGCGTTCCACTCTTTTATATCAAAAGAACTTGTTGATTCTTTTTCTTAAATATTATGGGTTTGATGACTTCACTGAGAATTGCGAATCCGGTTGGTGGATCCGCAACACTTAGTTTGCTTTGTAAAAATGTCGAGATTATTTTTATGATTATTCTTTTCGAGCCGATTTGCATGTATGCATTATTTAGGCTTCAAAACTGATTTTTGGGAAAAGATTGGCTTAATTATTATGAAGCCCATATCCTATGTCCAATGTGGACTATTCATCTTTGACATCTTCAATCTATTAAGCAAATTTCTTTTGTTCTTAATGATTTTGAATTCCAAATTCGGGGATATCATTTTAATTCTTTAAACTCACTTGATGAGGAAAGTTTTATTTCTACCATTCATGTAGTTTGTGAATTTTCCGGGATATTTGAGCTTGTCTTAGGATTATCACCTAAGCAATCTTTTGAGTGGTGCTAAGGTCTTTTCAGCTCGACCTTGCCACTGGTTTTCTTCATCTACGAGTTGCGGAGGGTAGCATCCTCATACCGCATTCCGCACTCGTTGTGATTTTTGTGCTTGGTTCGTTATGTCATTCGGTATGACGAACCTTCTACCTTATTCGTCCATTTTGTGAATTGAGTATTCTACAGATATCTCGATTAGTTTATCCTTATATTTATTGATTATGGATGAAAATAACAAATCTATAATTTTCACATCTTTTTAATAAGATATTTTTAAGTATGATTGGGTTCTGTTATTAAAACGAGCAAAGAGTATTTGTAAATTTTATAAGAGACATGGTTATCATATATAAGATAATTTTGTGTTGTTTTGCCCATTGAGTGCTTTAAGAATTCTGGTCGATGCGCTTGATCAACGTTATCGATAGGAATCTCCTAAATGCTATGATGAGACGGTCAAACACAGTAAATTCTTGTAAAATGTTAATTTTTCTAAAGAGATATACATATATATATATAGTTAATTATGATTTTGGAACATCTTAGCTTTTCGGGAAAGAGAATCGATTAAAGGAACTCTTTTCCGATGCTTTTATTCTTGCGGTTCCCGAAGGGAACCAAGCCTTTATTGTTTGTACCGATACTAGTCGTATTGGTTTTGGTGTCATTCTCTTGCAAAGGGGAATGTGTTATCGCATTTGCTTCTTGACAATTAAAGCTTGTAGAGACTAGATATGCCGTTCATGATCTAGAGCTCGCGGCTATTGTTGTCGCTCTTAGAATTTGGTTCATTGTCATTTGGGAGAGAAATTTGTTCTCTATACCGATCATAAATCTTTGAAGTATTATTTTCTCAAAAGGAACTTAATTTGCGTCAACAATGTTGGCTCGAGTTCCTTGCATCTTATGATCTTGATATTTTTATATACTTCCGGAAAGGGCAATCGTGTTGTCGGTGCCCTTAAGCCGAGAGTAATAGGCGGATGTTTCTTTGTTGATATCCGAATGGAATGATCTCGAGACTTTATCCACTTATGAGATTCGAGATCGTGAATTCAATTCATGTTCATCTCTTGTTATGTGTAGCCTTGAGGCTCATCCTTCTCTTTTGGACCGTGCCTTTTTTGGCTGAACTCTATGTCATGTTTTATTGCATGGAGTTCCTACTTCTATTGTTAGCAATCGTGATCCATTATTTTACTAATGGATTTTGGTAAGGTCTTCAAAAGCTTTGGGAACAAAGCTTAATTTTTAGCACCGCTTATCGTCCTCAATCCGATGGATAAACCGAGCGTGTGAATCAAACTCTTGAAGATCTCTTTCGTGCTCTTTATGGTGAACTTCTTATTTCATATTTTCTTTTGTGTTGATATGCTTTTATGGTTGTTACTCTTTATTTTCCTCTTAAGTATTGCGAGGACGCAATTTCTTTAAGGAGGGGAGTCTGTAACAACCCACATATTTTATGATTTTATATTTAAATATTTTATTTAAATATAGCGTCGTTAATCGGATTGAAGTCTGGAAAGCTACTTTATGCAAATGGTCGAATTAGGACTTGAGACCACTTCCATTGAGTAAAAAATGGCGTTTGCGACTTTTTTGAGTATAAGCTTCGATATGTTTGGAGTGAGTTGAATTTTGCTATTTTCGGTTGGGCTTTCGGGTTTGGGTTTCACCCAACTCATTCTATAACCTAACTCGGCCCTTCTCTTAATCCATTCATCCTCATTTCATTTCTTTTTCTCAAGCTCAACTGAAAATGGGGAGAGGAATGGGAAATTAAAATTCAAAACCCTAGATTCATTTGCAAACTCCAAATTCTTTCTCCAAATTCAAAGAAAAGCTAAGGTAAGCCTCCTCTTCATCTTCTCCATCTCATTTCCTCTTCAATTTCAGAAAATTCCTAAACCATAATTTAGGAAATACTTGTTTTGATCTTAGATTGAAGCTTGTAGAGTTGAAGTGAAGAGTGGTTGATCTTTTCTTTTCATTTGTGCTTCTCATCTTTGTATTGAGTTAAAAAGGTGAGTTTTGAACTCACATCTACTTCTCTTGATATCGTTGATGTTAGGTATGAATTCCTAACACTTATTCATGATCGTTTGGTTTTGATTTGAATTGATTTGGTGAACGTTTCACTTTTTGGTGTTTTGGAGTCAAAAACTCTAAAAATCGTAGCTTTGATGTTTGATCATGCTTTTGGTGGTGTATTGGAGAGCAAATAGGGCTGGGTTGTCGATTGGCATAAACTCCTAGCGCCCATTGCTCGTCCGATCGTAAATTAGAAGAGTTTGCTCTTTATTTGAATAGGCTGAAAAACAGCCCCAGTGCAAGTCAGTCGACTGGCCCCCTTCAGTCAGTCGACTGGCTGTAGAAAATGAGCATTTCTGGGACTATTTGCAGAAACTGGAAGTCTCTTTTTCCTGCAGTCAGTCGACTGGCCTCTGCAGTCAGTCGACTGACTACAGGAAATGAAATTTTTGAGTTTCTGGATCAGTCGACTGGCCTCTACAGTCAGTCGACTGACCTGCTTGTTTTTGCCTATTTTGCTTGGGTTTCGATTCGGGTTGTTCCAATTTGTTGTTATTGCATTCTTGATTTTGATGATTCCTTTTTGATTTCGTACACGGATTTTTATAAAATGATCTCTTTAAACTGTATTAAAAGCTCGTTTCTCCAATTTATAATTTCTATTTAAAACACACACACACAATCTTGCACTTCGAGCGAAGAGGGAGGAGAATTAAATGAATAGATAAAACGCGTGCTATGAACACGTGCGTTTATCATTTCAGTTAATTCCTAATCTATTCGTTTGACCGTTTTGACCTTTGGGTCTGGTTTACCGATGAGATGAGGTGAACTTTGTACTGCTTTAAGTGTGAAATTGGCTAACGGTTAGTAAAACGTTTAGTGCGAACGTGGGGTATGGGACTCACGTTAACATTTTTCGGGTTCCTTTCTGAGGGTTGTGACACATTCCGCCAGTTAGTGGTGTCCAGTACTGGGCCTTCGGACCTTCACCACTACGGTTTGTTGCCTTCGGGCTTGAGCCTTCGGGGTTTGTTGCCTTCGGGGTTTGTTGCCTTCGGGCTTGAGCCTTTGGGGTTTGTTGCCTTCGGGGTTTGTTGCCTTCGGGCTTGAGCCTTTGGGGTTTGTTGCCTTCAGGGTTTGTTGCCTTCGGGGTTTGTTGCCTTCGGGCTTGAGCCTTCGGGGTTTGTTGCCTTCGGGCTTGAGCCTTCAGGGTTTGTTGTCTTCGGGCATTGCCTTCGGGCGTTGCCTTTGGGTTTGTGGATCCTTGTTATACAGTACTGAGCTCGAGCATCTTTTGTTTCTTTGACAATTATATTTCCCTAGAGTATCGCCTTTCGGTGTAGGTTCTTTGAACCACACGATTTATAGCGATTACCTTGTGGAAACTTGTGTTACCTTTATTGATATTTGTTATTTGCCTTTTGGCTTGTTTTAGGATATGATATCCTTGGCTATTGGAGTTGCCTATGATATGAGGCTTGTTTTGATTCATCTTATGTTAGACGATTTGGTTACCTCTTTTGGAGATATTTGTGGTACTTTATGATTTTGTGTGTTCATTATCATTAGTATATCTAACTGATTTGTTTAGCTAGACTGACCCGTGTATTTTATACTCGGGTCAGACCGAGATGTTTCAGGTTAGGTACTTTGGACTTAGCCTCTTTTGCTTCCGCATGGACTATTCCGCTAGCTCCTTTTTGTTATAGCTTTTTGTGTAGTCCTTTTGGGCTGTAACTCTGATATGTATTCTTTTGACTCGCCTGTATATTGTGGTTTGCTTACCACTTGACATGTATCATTTTGTAAACTCTGTGGTGTATCTGTATATGTGAAAATGTATGTGATGATCTACTGTTCTGTGATGTGTATGACATTTGAGTTGTTATATTTTATTTTGATAGATCCTTCAGCCACCTATGGCTTTGTATTAAGTATTTATTGGATATGTCGATCCATTTAGGTAAGAAGTGGCAATTGTCGGCGTATTCAATAGATAATTAAGACAAGGTTATAGATGGTCCCTCCTATCCAGCTCTATTCTCCGCATTAGCAGACGGTGTTACCTTGTAATACTCTTTGCTAATGTGGGTCTCGGAGTGGGGCGTTACAAAGGGTGTTGTGTGTTTCAGTCGATCGGGAAAATTAGCACCTCGATATATTGGACCATTTCCCATCACCGAACGCATTGGTTCCGTGGCTTATCACCTTTTATTACCGGCTCAATTTTCTGCTATACATGACGTATTCCATGTCTCACAACTACGAAAATGCCTTCGAGATTCTGGTTCTATTCTTGAGCCTGGTGTTATTGAAGAAATTGAAGTTTCGCCTAATTTGACTTATGAGCAACATCCTATTCGCATCATTGCTACAGAGGTTAAACGTCTTCGAAATAAAGATGTTCCTCTTTTGAAAGTTCAATGGTCCTCAAATCCTAAGGATTGCTCTTGGGAATCTAGAGAATTCATCGAGCGAACACATCCGGACTTACTCTCTCGTGCTCCTTAAGGTGAACTTCTCATTTCAAGATTTCTTCTTTTTGTGTTGTTATGCCTTTGTATGGTTGTTACTTTTTATTTCTTTTTCTTAAGTATTGCAAGGACGCAATTTCATTAAGGAGGGGAGTCTGTAACAACCCGCATATTTTACGATTATATATTTAAATGTTTGAATTAAATATAGCATCGTTAGTCGGATTTATGTCCGAAATGTCACTTTTTGCAAACAGTCGAATTAGGACTCGAGACTACTTCCATTGAGTCCAAAATGGCATCTGCGACCTTTTTGAGTATAAACATCAATATGTTTGGAATTGAGTAAAATTTTGATATTTTCATTTAGGGCTTTGGGTTTGGGTTTCAGCCCAGCAACCCAACAAATAACCCTAACTCCTCAACTCTTCATCGATTCACTCATTCTATTTCCTAACACTCAAGCTAAAGTAAAAATGGGGGAAGAGATTGGAAATTAGAATTCCAAAACCCTAGTTTTATTAGGAAATTCATGTTCTTGCTCTAAAATCAAGGAGAAGCTTAAGTAAGCATCCTCTTCATCTTCTCCATCTCTATCTCTCTTCAATTTACAGAAATTTCCTATAACCTAACTTAGGAAATATTGCTTATGATCTTAGATTGGAGCTCCTAGAGTTGAAATTGAAGAGTAGTTGATCTTTCCTTTGTTTTAAAGCTTCTCATTCGTTGTTTTTGGGTTTAAAGGTGAGTTCTTTAACTCACACCTACGTCTATAACTTTCATTGTCGTTAGGTATGAATTCCTAACATTTGTGCATATTCATTTGCTTTTGATTTGAATTGATTTAGTGAATTTTCCAAATTTTGGTGTTTGGGTCCAATTTATTGAAAATCCTTCTATGGATGTTTGGACATTGATATTTGGGGTGTATCGAAGAGCCTTTAAGGCTGGGTTGTCACTCGGCATAAATCCCTAGTCGTCGTTGCTCGTCCGATCGCTCCCGAAACGTTTTGGCCATCTTGGCCTAGGAAAATTGTTACCCAGACCAGATGACCAGACGTCTGGTTATCAAGTCCAGACGTCTGGTTTAGACCTGGAGAGAAAAAAAATATGGAATGCGGAAAAAAAAAATGGCAGAGACTAACTTCAGACATCTGAAATTATGGTTCAGACGTCTGAAAGGGGTTTCAGACGTCTGTTTAGAAACTTCAGATGGTGGTTTCCTGGAATATTTCCAGAAACCAAATCCAAACATCTAGATTGACCCCCAGACGTCTAGAACTGCCCAGTTTTTCCTATTTGCCTATTTTTGAGTGAATTTCCATTATTTAATCGATTTTTGTCGATCCGGTTAGTTGTTATCACTTATTATCGACTTTGATGGCTTCTTTCTTTGGATTTTTGGGAATATCCATTTGATGGATTTGATATCGATTTTTATGGATTTAATTCACATTTTCGTATGTGAATTTTTGGTGACTGATTGTTTCTACAATCATTTCTGTGATTTGTCACTTTAAAATACAAAGGTTTCTATACTAGAAGTAAATACTCAAACGCTTTCGCAAAAACGATTTCAACACTACTTTTAAATACAAAGCTCATTTTTAAAACCGTTTTCCAATCTATTAGTATATACAAACCTTTATCTCACTCGTATGAGAAATCTAATTAAACGGCTTAGCAAAACAAGCGGTATGAAACGCTTGCGTTTACTTTGTCGGTTAATTCTTAGACTTGGTCGATTGAAATCTTGTGACAATTTTCGAGTGGAAGTCTACAATTTGTTCGTAAATATTTAAGTTAAGCCAATGGTTATGGGACATGAAGCTAAACTCATCTATTTACTAGCTTAGTGTAATTGACACTTCTTATTGATCAATGGTGATCATTTTGTGATTTAGACTAGCGATGTGCGATGTCTCTTTGTTTGTGTGGGGACTAAAAACCCCGTTTGTGGAACTTCGGTTCAATTTGGTGGGGTAGCGACCCATGGTCTTCAGGCCGTTTGTGGAGCTTCGACTCAAAATTGATGGTGAGCGACCATGGAATAGCATTCTGTTTGTGACACACGTGTTGGGGAGTTTTCAAGCTCCCGTTTGTGATAGGCCTTCCCCTTTTGTGATTTCTGGATATCTAGTGGTTGATTTCTAGAATTTGTGTTTCACCAATTTTTGTGGATTGCATTGATAAGCTTTATCAATATTTGTGTTTTGGTGAATAATTTAAAGAATATGACATTCTTTTGGTGTTTGAGAATATTTGAGATATTGTATGATTTTTATTGTTATCTGATGTATACTTGTCATAGTATGGCAGTGTTGTTATCATACGTTGTTTGAGATATCTCTTATCCTATCTCATTTTATCTGATATTTATAACTAGACTGATCCGTTTATTATTTTCTTATTAAATAATACTCGAGTCAAACCGAGGTATTTCAGGTGCTTCCGCTTGACTTCTTATCAGGATCCGTCACCTGACTTTTGGCTAACTACTTTAGCTTAGTAGTTTTTGTTAGTATACATTTGAGATAGAGACTCCTTGATGTATACTTATTCTTTTGTCTAGCACTTGTACCTATTCTTTTGTGATGTAGTGGATCTTGTATGACCACTATTTTGATGTACACTTCTATGTGATATATTCATATCTGTTTCTGCCTTTGTGATATGAATATCTGTGACTGATTTGTGTTTTTCTTATTTCTATATTTGTTTCCGAAGCCCACATAGCCACTGTGTAGTAGCTTTGAGTTTGTATTTGATATGTCGGATTTCCTCTTGAAATGAAATGTAAGTTATATTATCTGACATATCGGTACTCGCACAAAGCAATTACACAGATGGTCGCTCCTCAACAGCCTTATTCTTCGTGCTAGTCGACGGCATTACCCCGTAGTGTCCTTGGCTAGTGTGGTATAGAGGTGGGGCGTCACAATTTATCTTTTCAATAATTAGTAGGGGGTTGGATTAGTTAATGTTGTCATTTAAAATCAAATCCAAAAATAATTATAAAATCCAATTTCCTAAAATGACTAATCTGAAATAAGGTCAACAAAAATGATTTTCCTAGAAGGGGTTTTATAAGAAAAATGTCTGCTATTTGAAAATTATTTGAAATGAAAAATATGCAGATATTTTCTTTGAAAAATGATGCAGCTACTGAATGTCTCAACATAAATCACGTTCCACTAGTAATTTTTCTATCAACTAGATACCAGTGTAATCAGCATCTGAATTTCTCTTAGACTCGAGATTATCATTAGTTGAATGTCATAGACCAGACTGTGAAGTTGCAACAATTCCTTGAAATCCTTTTTACAACTTTAAATGAAATTCTTTTGGATTTTAATTGAAGCCATGTAAACAAGCAAACACAAAATATAATGTCACGTCAAATATATCCACATGTATCATGAGTAATCATCAAAACATCATCATTAATCCAAACAAATCTTTATGAACCAATTTAAAGTCTTTAGAAATACTTATTGTATTTTCGGCATAAAAATATAATTGGCCAACAATTTTGAAAAAAATCAGAATCAATATCATCATCGACATTTATTTCATTATCACATAACTGGCTGATTTAATTCAGATTATGGTGCAGATTTTAACATTTAATAAATCATTCAAGATGAATATACAGTTACCTATTTTACCTTTACGATAATTTTTCATTGTTGCCCATCGTGATTCTGCCACCTTTGTACTAGGCTAAGGAACTTTGATTTGTCGCTCGTTGTGTTTCTGGAACAGCCAGAATCCAGATAACAGTGTTGTTGTTCCTTAGCCTGCCACTATACCTACATGATAAAAGTTCATGTGACCTATTTGTTTTTATAGGTCCATGGTTGTTAGTGGCAAATGATTTTACAAAATATGTTGGAGTAGACCCAAAACTATTTATATATGTTCCTTTTGGCACCCAAATTTGTTTGACTTTGAGGGATTCTATATTCGTGCCTTTTGGAACCCAAATTGGAATAGTTTTCACGTGTTTGGGTCTATACCAACAATTATTTTGATTGTGTCCAAATTTTCTACAAATTGTGCACATGGAATTGACATGTTTAATTTCACCTCTATCATATTCTGAATGATTATATCCAAGTCCTTGTCTATCTGTATTAACAGTTTGCTTCCCTAATAGCTATTTAGCGATCTTTCACTTTTTGAAAATTTTCCTAAAGTCATAGACAGTTGTTAGACTTGTGTTTTGAGGTATTCATTTTCAGTTAATAATTGTGTGCACTTTTTAATAGAATTTTCTCTCCTCGTATTTTCACTTTCCTTTAAAATCAGAATTTCATTTTCAAGTGATTTTATTTTAATTTTTTATTGTCTAATCTCTTCTTCTAATTTTGGACACTTATCACACTTAGGGCTTTTGCTTTGATAGTTTTTAACTAATTGATCAAGCTGTTTATTTAAATCTATCAAAATATCTCTTTGTGATTCAATTTTGGCGTATCTTTCCCTAAGTCGTTCAAAATAGCCATTTACTTCGTGGAAATATATAAGTAATTCTGAGTGAGTGAGTTTTGATACCTCGCTTGGCTCGTCATCATCGCTATCAGTTATATCACCTCGAAGGCACAGATCTCCTTTCTCACTCTCATTGCTAGTAATTTATGATCATCATCACTTTTATTCAACGTGGCTGCAAAACTTCTCCTTTTTTATTTCTTTTCTTGGTCGTGTCGATTCTGAGGACAATTGGGCTTGATGAGACCGGGTTTGTTGCACTTGTGACAGATGATCTCCCGCTCTTCAGGGCTGTCTAGTGCTTTGATTATTCTGCTTTTCAATTGTTGATTTAGAGCTGGATTTCCGTATCTATGATTCCACTTTTTGAATTTCTTCATTAATAGTGCCAGCTCAGCTGCTCCATCATCATCACCATCACTTTCTGTTGTTCCTTTGAGAGCTATCGATTTCTTTCAAGTATCTCCTCCTTCACGCTCTTCCTTGAATTTCATTTCTAGCTCATAAGTGGTGAGATTTCCGATGAGTTCTTCAACTTTAATCTGTTTCAAATCTTTCGACTCTTGAATAGCAGTGACTTTTGCTTCAAAACTCCGTCGAAGGACTCTGAGGATTTTTCAAACTATTTCCAACTCTGTGTATGATTTTCCGAGAGCTTTTGATTTGTATACGATATTGGAAAGTCGTCCGTACATCTCTTTGACATTTTCTTCCTTGGCCATTGTGACATTCTCGTATTCGCTACTCAGCATGGCAAGGCGAGATTCCTTGACTTTAGATGTTCCTTTGTGAGTCACTTCTAGTGTGTGCCAGATTTCCTGCGCAGTTAGACAATGTGAGACATGATTAAATTCAATTTGATCCAATGAACAGATAATAGAATTCATAGCTTTAGCATTAGTATTCGGTAGTTTATTTTCTACATCCGTCCATTGATCCATCGGTTTTTCTATTTCCTGATTATCTACAACTATAGTTGGTGCTCTATAACCTGTCTCAACAATATTCCAAGCATCAATGGTTTTCAGAAAAAATTTCATTCTATTTTTCCAATAAGCATATTCACCATTGAACATTGGTGGTCTAACTATGGACTGACCCTCAACAAAAGCATTATTAAAATAAGCCAGTTTAAAATTTCAAATTTTTAAAACAAAAATTGGTTTTTGAAAAATCAAATTTTTAAAACAAAAATTGACTTCTGTTCCTAGCTCTAATACCACTTGTAGGATCGACTTCACCCTAGAGGGGGTGTGAATAAGGTGATACTATCAGTTATAAAAATTATTGCGGAAGTATAAAATAAAATAGTTTCAGCACAGATATAGCAGAATAATAGCAGCACAGATAATAGCAGAATAATAAATGCAGAAATAGAACAACACAGATTTACCCAGCTTCGGCAAAACCCTGCCTACGTGCTACCCTCAAGGTTTCTACTAGAAATTAAGTAGTCAGACGCTTACACACGTAAACTCGCGACACCCGCTACCGACTAACCTAACTCTACGCTCAAAACCCTGCCACAACTCAGCTACTGAGTTGCGAATTCTCAAACTACACCATCGTAGTTCGTCCCCTAGTCACATGACTAGAAATTACAAATGCATAAAAAGGAAATACAAATTTAAAACAATATAAAAACAATAAACCCTAATTTTAACTAAAGCCCAATAACAATTTTAAAAGCCGTCCTAATAACAAATAGTAAGTTATTTTCCCTTTTTCTTTTATTCCTTCGGCCCGCTTCCTTGCTTGGTGAAAATGGCGACTTCGTTCCTCTGTGAAAAAATTAGGGATTTTAAAGAATTGAAGAAGCCAACTTTAATTGTTGATTGTTCAGATGGATGTTGTCGTGGTTGCTTTAACGATCGATTATTTCTTCATTGCTTAGCTTCGGCTGCTTCGATCGAGTTCGATTTTGACTTCGGTATGTAATTTATGCCTTTTGCTTTACTTGTTAGTTTTGCTTGAACTCGATGATCTTTTAGGCCGATGATGATAGGGTTTATATAGGGTTTAATTCCCTTGATTATCGTTCGTTCTGATAATTTGCTTGGCCGTATGATTTTGATTGAATGTTGGTGATTAAACTTGACTTGTTCAATTCGTATCTTCACTGGCTTGGTTACCATGGCATATGAGTTTGGTTGATTACCACGGTTTTGATTTCCGTGAATTTCTGATTTGACTTTGGCCACTTCGACTTGTTAAATTTCTTTTGCTCTGGTTGATTTCGACCTTGTCTTCGTTGAAACTGTAACCAATAGTTGCTTGATTTGTTCACTGTATTGTCGCGTTTGAAACTATACTTTGTTTGATTTTGTCTCAGCCTTGAGCATGCATCACTGCATCGTATATATGATTTGTACTAGTATGGTATACTGCCCATATGTGTTCATTTGTATGCCTATGCACTTGGTTGCACTGTATATTCCAGTGTGCTTCAATATTCATTGATCTCTGACCTTGGTAGAATTTGCTGCTGTCTATTTTGGTTTTGCTGCATTCTTTCTTTATTGTCATGTGTGGTATACATATGCACTGGGTTGTAGCCTCGAGCTATGTCCACTGTTTCACTGATGCATCACTTGTTATTGATTTAGGACTGGTCAAGTTGTTCGTTATTTGATGTTGAGGCCTTTACTTGTATTCAGTTGCACTTCATGTATTATGATATTGCATTTCTTTGAACTTTGCACTGTCTACTTTGTTGTAACTCGATTTTGTTTGGTGCCTAGTCGACATGTGTACATCACTGACTTTTGCTTCACTTGATTACTTGATGCAGTCTTGTTCTCTTCATGGTTCACCACTGTTTTATGTACTTTGGGTCTGGTCTCATCTGATTTTTCAAATGAAGCTTGAACTGTTTATTCGAGTTCATTGTATATCACTGACTTCACTTGAGTCTGGTTCTAATGTGTATGCACACATGTCTGTTGCATCACTTAATGTTCTGGCCTTCTTTGACATTGCCTTTTCATGTGTGGTCTATTTGGAGTCTTCATATGACTACACTTCTGTTGTTGTTTGTTGTGACCAGACTTGAGTTTTATTCATGTGTACACAAATGCGTTTTGGCTGTTGCTACTTGTATCAATCCATATCATTACTTTGATATCGCAGTCTGGTTTTGGTCGAGTTGGTAGCTGGACTTGATTCACTTGTTGACAGTTGTGTGTTTTGCATATCAGGTTGCACTTGCTGTGTGGTTTCAATGCACTTGAATATTGTATGCTTGAATCTGTACTTGTTTGAGTACATTTGTGTTGTACTGATTTGGTATTTGCTTCAATTTTGTCTGGTTCACTTTGAACTTCATGTTGATTTTTGAAATCGCACCTGAGTTGAATCCAGCAAAAAGCTCGGGTTTGACCTTGTGCTCGTCTCGTGACATTATTTGTATTGCACTTGAGTTGAACCCGGCTTTTGATTGGGTTTGACCTTGTGCTCACCTGTCCCTGTAATTTTATCAAGTTTGTATCGGTGTGCATGGCCTTGTGGCATGTACAATGGTGATACACTGTGCATGTCACAAGTTGTTCGTGTTTGATGAATTCAAAATTAAATGATGACGGACAACCTAAATAACTGACGCAAATAATATTTTATTTTACATTTTATTTTACACTGCAAAAATAGTTTATTTTCAATTTTACTGCGTTAGTGTGTATTTTTGCGGATAACTCAGATGCTGGATCAATCTGGAATGGAGTTGAAGATCAAATACGAGTGTGAGTGATATGTAGTGAGGTGCAAATGTAAATGAAAAATTGTGATGTAATCAAAATTGTATTGTAATCAAAGATCGTATATATATAGTAAGAGCTCAAATTTGTACTATTCAAAATTGTAATAAATATTTGTTTGAATAAAATATCCATTTGAATTTAAACTCTATGTTATTTATTTTATTCAGAAAATATTTATTTATTTATTTAATTATGTGAAAAATAAAATAGTACATTATCAAATACATTTAAATGAATATATATATATATATATATATATATATGTTTATTATCATCAACCAAAAATCATATACTCGCATATTCAACACAAGGTTTTATAACATTCAATTTAAATAAGGATCCCCCTTACATATTCAAACAAAGATAAGTATTTTATGCTATAATCCTTCGAAGTAGCCCCTTCAAATTAGCAAGAATTTACTCAAGAAAAATGGCTAAAAGCAGCCCCTTAAAAACCCTTCGAATGAAGTCCCATTCGAAAGCAAATAACCCTCCGAAGTTAGCCCATTCGGAAGCCTTCCTTTTGAAAGCATCACAAAATCATACCTTTCGACCTTGTCGAGAGATCCTACCTTTCGACCTTATCGGAAGATTTCTTTTCGACCTAGTCGAAAAGTTCTACCTTACGACCTTGTTGAAAGCCTGGGGTATCCCCCTTATAAAACCATTTATAAACCTTTCGAAAGCAATGAAACTAAAAACCTTTCGCAACCATTGAAACTCAAAACCTTTCGCAATCATTGAAGGTAACCCCTTCAAAACCTTTCGAAATCAAATCTTTCGAAATCATTCAAAAACAATTAAGTGTTGGTGTTGGAACCAACCCTTCGAAAGTATACTTCCGACCTTGTCGGAAGGTTTACCCTTCGACTTTGTCAAAGGCATACCTTCGACTTAGTTGAAAGAATTAAAACACCTTTTTAGAAAACAATTTGAAACAATTCTCTTGAAGGTTTAAACTTTCGAAGATCCCCTTCGAAATCCCTTCTTAAGTATAAAAATTTTAGTCTTTTATAAAATAATAGAGTCGAAGGATCCCCCTTCAACTTATTCGAAAATAATTATGTTTCTATTCGAAAGCAATTATGTTTCTATTCAAAAGCAATTATGTTTCTATTCGAAAGCAAAGGAAGCAGCCTCCCCATCACTTTGCCCATCTTCCCTTCGACACCGTGCCTACCTTTTGACATACGTAGAGGGTAATTGTTTACCTTCCGTCTTAGATGAAAGGTACCTTTCAACTTCGTCAAAAGGGTAAAAGCAGGCTTGTTGGAGTCGAAGGCAGAACTGGGCCTACTGAAGTGATGTTTTATCTTGCTTGTCTAATTTTGATTGGTTGAGGAGCCTTCTTCTGTACTTCCATATAGTAAAAAGTATACAAAATTTAACATTTTCCTTAAAACGCTATTCTTCTTCCCCAATTAAACTTTTGAATTGCAGCCTTCCCTCTGAATTGACTAATTCGAAGGCAATTTTGCAGTTTAGCCCTTAGGCTTAAATAATTTAATTACCTTAGTAAATCACTAAGGAAAATTCCCCAAAAAATCATCAAAAATCTGATAAATCATATACTTCAACATATTAAAATTTCAAAGCATATGAAGATCAAAACAACTCGGAATTTAACCAAAACCCAATAAAAATGTGTTAATTAGCCCATTAACATTTAAAACACCTATGTCTTATCCAAACAAAGGTTTAAATGGTTATATCCTAACCAAAATCAAAAACATGAATCGGGTATAACCCATAACCAATCCAAACACAGAAAAATGATATGATAAACATGATTATTCATCTTGATTAGTTGATTGGAGAATGAGATACATTCCTAGCTTTAATTCCTTAGCTTATTCTTCAATTTAAACTCTTCCTAGAGCTTTTAGTGGCCGGTCGAAGTTGGTGAGGAGTTAAGAATGAGAAAGTGGAAGTTTATTAAGGTGGAGGAAGAGATATATACCAAGAAATGTAAACCCATTTCCATGTTTACCCCTTTGGAAAATTCCTCCTTCTAAATTTAGTTAAGTCTTATTTTAGTTCATTCATTAAGACACGGCCATTGGATTTATTAATCTCATCTTTCTAATTATTCACCTTATTCTATTTAATTTATCCAATTAAATATCCCAAATAATGTTAAATTAAAATTCAGGGTCATTACAGCATTGTTGTAGATCTAATTAATGAGGGACAGTTGGCGAAGTGAAGGGAGTCGACGGTGAAGGTCAACATCAACAGGAAGAAAAATTCATGGCCCTTACTATTCAGGTAATGTTCATGCACAGTGGCAGCATGTTGCACAACATGCTCCATGTCAAGAGAAGACGCACTTGGTTTTATTTTTTGCTAGCCTTGCCTATATGCTGATGTAACGAGGTGGACCAGAAAAGCCAGCCTTTTCCCAAGGATATGGAAAGAGGTGGAAAACTATCATGAGTTGTGCTGAAGAAGCAGGCTGAGTTAGGCAGGTTTTCCTGCATGCTTATAATAATTCGTAGGACTATTTGTAGGATTCTTGTAGGGGCTGCATTGAAGACGAGTTGGCGAGTGGCGACCTATAACCGTATATTCATGCATAGGGTATTTTTATTAGTCGAAACTGATGTTGGGATAGTTGAAATGATGCACAAAACTAGCTGGAAAGGCATTGCGCCATAGATCTGATTAATGAGGGATAGTTGGTGAAGTGAAGGGAGTCGGCAGCGGAGGTCAACATCAACAAGAACCATTCCCTTCCCTTACTATTCAGGTAATGTGCATGCACAGTGGTAGCATGTTGTACAGCATGCTCCATGTCAGGAGATGACACACTTGATTGTAATTCTTTGCCAACCATGCCCTTATGTTTATGTAACGAGGTGAACTGGTAAGACTAGCCTATTCCTAAGGATAAGGAAAGAAGTTGAAAACTTTCATGGGTTGTGCTGAAGAAGCGGGCTGAGCCAGGCAAGTTTGCCTGCTTTGCTTATAATAATTCGGAGGACCATTTGTAGGATTGCTTATAGGAGCTGCAATGGAGCCGAGTTGGCGATAGGCCATGCTCAAGGAAATCTAGAAATGGGTTGATTGGCGGACGGAACGAGAGAGGTGCTAGAGCAGATGAGCTATTTAGGAGCTAGCCAATCGTAAGAGGGGGTTAAACGATGGGGATTAGGCCGAGAAGTGCGGATGCTTTGCTTTGCCTGATGAGCTAGCTATTGGACGTTGCTTCGAGGTGCACTAGCCAGGGCCGGCCTAAAGTGCCATGGTGTAACGACCGCCCTACACCTACGATGCAAAATGGTTGTCAAAAGAAAAGAAGTAAAGAAGAGGAAATAGAAGAGAAGAGAATGGAAAAGAAGAAAAAGGAAACATCAAATAATCACATAACATGTCATGTATATTCATCGCATTAGATAAAATATAATAGCCAACACAGATATAAAATAGTTGAGACAGTAATAACAATGTGAATTGATCATAAGAGTATAAGATCCACAGAGTTATACAACACAATGATAAAGTTTATACAACAGATACATAAACTCAACTGATAATTGTCTCTAATAATAATAAGTCAAATACTGTCAAGGCTCCACAGAGTCATACAACAGAATATACAATAACAAACTCAAATATAAGTATGAGTAAAAGTCACCTCCTGTTAATCCATCTGCAGAACTCTATATGCCATCCGCACCTACTCTTTAATATACTCATTTAAGAGTACCCGAGATAATAAGAAGCAAAGCATAAAACCTCGGGTCAGACAACAGTCTGGTGTGAGCGATAAACAATCTCAAAATACTATAAAAAGTCGATATAGTATGCAGAACAAAGGGTATACGAATCATACCTAACATGTTGCTACAACCAAAGAGTTAGCACATAACATCGATAATATGCTACTCTACAACATCATAAAAGGGGTACTCCATACTCAGTAAACTATCAGGGTGCCTAGGTATCTCCATCCGCAATACCTACTCCATACTAAATAAAGTCGGGGTGTCAAGGTATCTCCATCCACAATACCTACTCTGTACTAAATAAAGTCGGGGTGTCTAAGTATCCTTATGCATAATTCCTACCTCATGTGACATCCCTAGTGTGATAGGTAGCTAGTGAAGCAACCATAACAAATATAGCATCCATCAAACAATACTAACTGTCACCAAATGTGCTCTAGATATATTATAACTCATATAGCCCCCATGCTAGAGACCAGTGGAAATCTTGGTTCTTCATTGTACTCTAGCATCTCACAGCCCAAAGCTGGATACATGTCTCACAGCCTAAAGCTAGACACTAGACCCGAAGCCACAGGTCTAGGGTATACGGATCCTTGCTACCAATCCATAGGTGTTCCCACTATACAATACCCCTGCTACGAGTATAACAGAAAACAATCTGAATCATCAACGATCCCTTAGCACATGCACATCCATCTGAGCCCTACTAGCTCAATACAATTTCCAGTACCAGTAACCCACCACGTTTCTCCACTCTAAGACTCCCACCACAAGCCTCTTCGGTACCTACTCCCAACTCAAGTAACAAACTGAAGATACGAATTGCCTAATATTTGGTACCTACTCCCACCACAAGTCACAAACAGAAGATACAAGGCTTTTGATCATGCTATTACATCGCCATCCTCACATGATGCGAACGGGCCAACACCTCTAACATGATCTACAGAGTCTTGAAACTATCTACCTCAGTACCTACTCTATACACCATCGAGTCATAATCCAAAGTACCAACTCTTATATCGAAGTGCCACATCATCGCCTCACCATCGAAATCGCTTGCCCTAGAGCAATAACATCAAGTCTTTAAGTCGGTTGCACGAATAAATCATCAAATCGCGCACCATGAAATTTCCTCGACGTTCAAGCCAAAGATCGGTCATATCGCCAATCAACAATAGTGATGAACATTGACCACTCTACAGTGGTCAATACCAAACAACTTTTGTCTTTTAATTAACCAAAACGATTAAGTTCAAACCAAATGGAAACGTCTAGCATTCATCCTAAAATTTGAAGCCTTATCCTCCACCTTTAGATCCATCGGCACGTATCCTAACCCTCCTATATAACTTATCTCATTCGTTGAAATTTCGCGTGCGAAATCCTAACACAGAAGGTATTGCCTAACAATCGATCGCCGCTAAATCGACGTTTTCAATCAAAACCAACTAAACAAGCCAAATAACAACAAGCAACCATGAAATTAACCACCATACATACGTCCAAAACAGCATACATACAACATGTATAATACATCCATATCAACCAATGGGGAAATTATATCAAAAATAGCCCAAATCTAATAATTCCCTAAAATTGGAACGTCGATCGAAAATATGTGATATTCGATATAAATCATTTTAAAATAATTTTATTCTTTATGAAACTCTAGTAGGTAAATAAGTATAGGAAAATCACATTTTAAAACCAAAAATCATTCTAGAACGTCGGTCTAATACTATACAACCAATCATAGTATGGTGGAAAACAATATCACTCACCTCCATAAAATCTGTCGAAACCAATGATAAGGTGTAGATCACTCCATCACAAGTGCAACGCAAGAAACCACATCCAAAACGGACCTCGTATGCAAAAGATATGACCAATATAAGAAAAGAGATTAATTTGATAATTAATTAACATTACCTTAACCACTTCCTTTGATCTATCTTCTTCTCCCAAATCAATGCATGTACATGTGCACACCATCAACCCATACATGCACACATCCTCTCTTCCCTTTTCTCCCTCAATACTCAACGAAACGACGAATGGTCGATTGCATAGAGCTCCACTACTCGCATGCTCCGTGGCGCCACTATCACCATAAAACCCGAACCACTCTTGCAAAATGCTATGCGAGCCCAAGCCGTCGGCCATTAAAATGTCACACACACTAATAAGAGATCGGATCTGATCAAATTTTGCAAGGATATGCACTTCGATGGGAGAACTATGATGGTAATCTCTGATTCGCCAAACTCCTCCTGTATCGTCCTCAAAGTGAAACCCTAGATTCAACTAAAAAGATGTCGATGTTACCAATGGCGATCACACCAAATTCTATCATGGTAGATGTGAAGCTCTTATTCATATGATCTTAACGGATCTAGTTTCATGATTTATCATTAAGCGGATCTCACGATTTTATTTCTTGAAGTGGATTTGAGAAGAGGGGCCATTTTTCTCCTTCAAGAAATGGAACAGTGGATGGCTAAAATGGAAATAGGGAAAGGGAGGGAAAGGTGAGATGGATTTATAAGATTATTATATTAATATAATATTTAATTTATTTGAATTCTCAAACAAATCATCGTATATTTCAAGCCCGTACGATCACACGACGTGTCTGATTGCAACGAAACTCGCCTGTGTACATCACCTCATTTTTCTAGATCCAATAGTATAAATCTCGTCGCTATTTGAAACTGCGCTTCGGGATGCTAATTTTGTGCATTTCGAGACAGTTTAGGGCATTGGATCGTCCGATCTTCAAATATAGCGATGCTTATACTCACTTAAATTTGCAACGTCAATCCAAACTCAATAGAATTGGTCTTGAGTCCTGATTCGACCGCATGTGAAAAATCATATTTTTAGCCCTTCATTTAATTAACGATTAAATATTTAAATCAATTATATAAATATCCTATCGTCAAAAATATGGGTCAATATAAATAAAGAGGATGGCTTGATTATTGTCCAACCTAGACAACAGTCGAGGGAGACTTGCTGGCCTGTTTCCGATCCTTGAGTAGCTTGTGTTAGGCTAGCCTAGGCCCAAACCGACTTGGATCGAAGCGAATCAAGGTAAGAAACCTTGATTATCCTATCTTCTTATTTACGAAAAATTTGAGTAACATTTCCCCTCAAGCCTATGACCATAAGCGGGTGCAGGCTTGTAAAATCTAGATCACTTCCATCGATTGACGGTTCTGGTATGCAATTAAAGTAGTACCCATATGGCCTTGTGCCATTAGTCGCGATGGTTGTGCTTCTCGAGATGTGTTAGAAAGGTTTTTTTCACTCGCATGCGTGGTGTGACACCGCACTTATCACCTTTGAATGGTCAAGATTTCATTTTCCTTTTCGACTACAGCAGCTGCGATTGAAGGAAGAGGCATATAAATACCCTTCCCCTTCAACCTCAAACCCATGGAGCTTCGGCCATGTTATTCATTCTACAGATTTGAGCTCTGCATATTTTCCTCTTGGTAAAAAAATGTGGTAAAAAACATATGGCCTAGCTCTATATATAAATGCTCAATCTTCCTTTCCCATTGCTCTTAAGCATTTAGCTTTTTATCAAACTTGTTTGAGATTTTTCTTGGATTTAGTTGGATTTAGAAATGAGGTAGCATTCTCGGGTGCCAAACTATGTTTGCCGATGCCAATTCGGACCGCTACTCTTGGATTTCGGCTGCTTGAGATGAACCTTGCCTTTTCCTAGAACCTAGATCCCTTGGCTAAAGTTCTAACATTGATCGAATAGCGGTCTCAAGCTATGGATTCCAATTGGGCTAGGCTGCTACCTTGTCTTGATACTCTTATTTACCTGACCTTAAGTCGGTTTGGAAGCTTCTACACCCCTTTGGGAGGAGTAGGAGATGGGCCTTTGATTCAAATGTCACCCTTAAGGCCTTGATCTGCTCCATGGAAAGGTTGCTTAGGGCTCTTCGTGTTCTCTTATGAGAATCAATGTTGAAGGCATTAGTGGTGGTAGCACACTCCTACTTTAACAAATTCTAGATCAGTCGAAGCATCTGAAGTGCTTCAAAGATAGAAGCTTACTCAGTTTTCTTGAGCAAGTTCTTTGTTGTTTCCCCTACTGGACGCTTTCTAGGAAGTAATAAGAGTGCGGGCTAATTCTATTTTATTTGGTTGGTTATGAAAACTATATTTAAAAATACATTTCCATATTAACTAATACTATAAACAATAATCCGTAACTGCTAGATATTTCTTTTACTATTTTGGAATAGTGTAAAATGCAATGGTTTCTCTATTTTACACTAATTCTCTTTTCCTTTCTTTTATTCTAGCAATTACGTTCATTGTTGTCTTTTAAATATTAAATTATAGAAATGTATCATATTTTCTAAACCAACCAATTAACCTTTTAGTTACTCCCAAATCCAGTTATTGGATTAATTAACTTTTCTCATTTTAACGTAATTTATTACAGTAATTCCATTCCTCAAATTTTTATTATTTTACATCTTATTTCCTTCATTTCAGTATTCTTAATTATTTAATCCATATTCACGTTTCACATTTAATCTATTCTAATCCATACGCGAAGAAAGAGGAGAAAATAGAAGAAGAATGACGCTTGCATAGAAATCCAAAACGTAAAAACAGATGTAAATAAATACTAATATTGGAAATAAACTATAAATTCCTTATAGATCAGCATAACTTAATTAATAGGATTAATTATTGAATAAAATTATCTAAACGGGAATTTAATGATAATATATCTTAAACTTAAAAGATATATAAATAAATCCACTCACATGTCGTCCTTAGCTTCAATCTCTATCCCTTTTAATTTGCTACGCTTTTCTCCCTTTTTAATTCGCTGTAAATTCCCTGATTTGTTTGTGCAATTCTCTGATTTGCTTGTATGCATATCCTTGCTTAATTTTATTTTTTGTTTGGGAAAAGATTTGATTGATAGAGGAGAAAGGAAGAGGAAGAAGTGAAGAGGAGTTTGTTGTAAATGACAACTGCTGATTCAGAGAAAATAGTGTGGGCTAGGGTTAAGTTACGTTCAATTTATAGGTGTAGTGAACAACTATAAACCATCCGATTAACCCTAAAAACAATCCTCATCATCATTTATTGATTTGCTTACATTAGCTTATAACGTATAATTCTCCAATGTTATTCATTTATTCATTTGTTATATGACCCTATTAATTCACGTTTCCTTCTAAATAAGATTCTCCCATTAATTATCCAATTGATTAAATCATACATACATACATACATATATATCCAATATTAATTGAGTCTTATACGTTATAATTTCTTACCTATTTGAACACGTTAATTAATACCTCTATTAATTGATTATATATATAAAAATATACTTTTAAATTTGTTCTTATTAACTTACCTTCATCATAAACTTAATTACTCCGTTTGATTTTTGTACGCATTCCAATTCTTTTTTTTTCCTTTTAACTTGAAAACAAATAATCCTATAACTGGCATTTTCTTCTAGCTAATTAATTTACATTATTAGTTATTATAACAAGGGCATATTCTTTGATTAATTGACACCCTTTTTAAAACGCTCAACTGATTGCCAATTAATTAACTGACACGTTTTTCCATTTTAATCGATATCCAAATTAATTCCTATGCGTCACTCAATTACACATTTATTAGTGTATATATTTAAACTGCCAATTCATTATCCAATTAATTGACATATAAGTTTCCCTCTTTTATTAATTGACACTTACTTAATGTCTTTAATTAATTTCTTAATTAATTGATTGCGTCAATTATAAATTTATATATATATATATGTTATCATTTAATTTATTCCCCACATACATTTCCCTTTATTAGAAGATCCCTTAATTAATTAATGTTATAAAAGTGACATATTCTCTGACTAATTGACGCCTCTATGTCTCTTAATTAATTCCTCTTTTAATTGATTAATGTGTCAATTAATCACACACTCATTGCTTGCATAAATCTATGTAACCCCTTAATTCTTATATGCATATATTTGACATTTATATTTTGTTTTGCAATTATGTTAATTCAATTGATTTTATTTAATTATATAAAAATGCAATGTGTTACGTTTTCCCACCCTTTAGGAAATTTCGTCCCTGAAATTCGACAAGGGTAAAATTATGTAATTCCTCGCATCAATCACATCCATTTTGTTTACATCCAATTTTTCGACCACCTATGCTCTTGTGCAAAAGTGTTATTCAATACAAAATATATGCATGTACATGAATTTCTAAACGGTGCCTCCTATATGAATGCTTTGCTTCTTCAAAAATTTATTTTTAAAACATAATGTACACATCCTAAATATACTTGCAATTTCTATATGAATGCAATCTTTTGAAAATTTAAAACACTTTTCATCCAATCTTTCCCACACTCCTATTGAATATGGGTGTAGTTCAACGAATTTTGCATCCAAACCCTACCATACAACTTTAAATATTCGAATTTCAGAAAAATCTAATTTTCTGAATTCGATCTCTTATGTCAGAAAGAAGGTATAAAACGGAAAAACTTCATATTTCTTCGATTTTCTTTGCGCACATCTTCCTCCGTACTTGGGATTTAGGCTACTATTCTAAAAAAAATATTTACTTCCCCAAGCACAATTTACATAAGAAAATATCTCTTTTTTAAATTTTCTATTGACGTTTCTATCACTTTCTTTAAATTTGTTATTTTCCTTTTAGTTATATTATTCTGCTTTTACTCTTTTTTTTATACAGCAACTACACATAACTATCATCTAGGGCAAGGAGGTCTAGGACCATGTCCACTTTGACACAAAAAGGTCCTACTCTAGGAATCCAAGTAACTCATATGCTCCTCCTACCGCCTATTACTTGTTGCCAACATACGTTGTATTACTCATGACGAATAAGATCTATTCATTTCTTCTATTCCATGCTCAAAAAGGAATAACTAAGTCACATTTACTGCAATGGATAAGGGTTTCAATCTATGCAGTCTCTATCTAAAAAGGCAACTAAGCTTGGAGAAATTTTCTCTTTACCCTTCATTTTTTCCCCAACTAAGGTATACTTTTCCAACCACGTGTGTCTTACTATCTTACTAATATCACTTCACTATTCTTCTATAGTCTACACACAAGAAGCAACATTTCTAGGTTTTCACTAGTGTCCTATACACCTTACGGGAACTTTTTTTACTACTAAGAGTAATTACTGCTATAGCCTTGTAGTTTTTTCGTTACACCTAGGAAATGATTTCTATCTTCTCCATGTTTAATAGTCTAGTTCGGTTTGATATTTATCGTTTTACTTCAAAAATTAAAGCTTTAAAATTTTGAATCATCAAATCCTAAAATTCTTGCCTTTGAAAATGCTATTTTGAAGTTTTTTGTTAAATTCAAAGGTACTGGGTTACTTAAAATTTTATCTTTCCAAAAAGAATTATTTACCTTTCCACCAAACCATCATTTTTTAAATCATATCTTGCTTGTTCTTAAAACATTTTTCTTTTTTCTTGACTTTAAAAAAAATATCCTCATATTTTTCAAAATATCCTTCTTATTTTCATAGATTTTCAAATTTACTAAAACTAGAGTAAATAAGAACAATTATTTTATCAAAAATCTTTTAACTTTCGTACTCTTCCAATTACTTAATCTTGAAGGAGTTACTAACTTACTACACTTAATGGTTTATACCTTAATGTATTGGAATTACTTTCTATTATAAGAAACCATTAACGCTAAAACCTTCTATGAATCCTTTAAAGGAGGATTTCATGTTTATGTGAAATTATAAGGAATTTATTTTATATTTTATCGAAATAGGCTATACAAAATATGGTGCTTTCCATACCTTGTACATCTCTTTCGCGTATTCCTTATAGCTTGCACAAAACATCTTTATTTGTGATTCATACAAAATTATATCATTATTCATTTCATTCAAGTAGATTAAGGTATGTTTACTCTATATTTACTTACATACGATATTTCCTACTAAATTCATTAATTTATCGTACATTATTTTTCAAAAGAACTCATTTTTAAAACTTCTTTATAATTAGAAAATGTTTTCATGTGCTTATTTAAATAATAAGTGTACATACAAACCACTTTAGAAATTATCTCCAAAACTCATTTGGGTCAAAATAGATGTTGCATAAAACACCGTTACTACAACCCAAAAATACTAATATATGGATTCAATTAAAATAAATATTAATAAATCCCGTATGCTATGTAAAAACATTTACTTTGGGAGTCACCTACTATAACAATAGTGTCATAGTCTATGCTTCCTTTTTTTTTACTGAAAACATTTATTACAACAATAGATGTTGTAACCTACGTTTTCGATACTTAACACACTCTAGGTTTTATATTTAAAATCTTTGTTTACCTACAAAGAAACTAGCAAGCTATACATGCTCTATAATTCTTCAAAAAGAATTTTACTTTAACAAAATTTACATCCTATAAAAATCAATTTAAATTTCATACCACTTATTTTTTTCAAAAACCCAATATTTACTTCCTCAAATATATTAACAATTATATTTTTCAACTTTTTTAATTCAAAAGTTTCATTTTTATTGGGTTAGACATAAAGTGGATTTTCTTCATACTAAAACCTCTTATTCTTCCCGAAATAAAAACACTCTCCCTACTATCCTTAAGGAACTTCCCTACTTCCTAAAACATATGGATACAAATTTTCTCTCAAAAAATGGCTTATTTGTATGTTATAAATCGGTAATAACATAGGGCTCTACATACTTGGGTCATCCCAAACCCAACTAGCAAACTATGCACAAATATACTTCTAAAAACTTTCCATATTCCCTCTTTCATGTCATAATAGGCAATGGCAACAACTGCCTATTCTGGCATGACACGTGGGTGGACCCTTCCCCTCTAGCCAAATCACTACCAAGCCTTTACTCCTCCTCAAACCTCCAACTCGCCACCATTAATACCCTCTGTCGATTGGGCCCCGGTAGCCTCCATCCCCCCTCCCTTTTTTCCATCGAAACTTTTAATGAACTTCTCGAAGCTTCTAGAAAGCTCCAATCTCTTCGCCTATCCCACTCACCTGACCGCTTCATCTGGGCACTTAATCCATCAAAAGGCTTCTCTGTATCCTCTTGCTACTCCTTCCTCACCCACCCTGGCCGCCTATTCCCCTTCAGCAGGATTTGGAAATGCCATTCACACCCAAGACTCCTCTTCTTCTAATGGTGCCTCATTCACAACCGCATAAACACCAAGGATAGACTTATTCGTTTAAACATCCCCACCGATCCACTCTGCATACTATGCTCCTCTCACGTCGAAACCATCACACACCTTTTCATAGACTGCGATTTCTCTTTTGCAATTTGGGCCCCTGCTAGCGCGCATCTCCTTGGTTACATACCGGAGTTCGCTTCTTTTTTTGAGTACTGGCAGCAAGATCACGGAAATCACAAACTCGACATCTTTATCACCATATTTGTTGGTGCATCAGGAAAGAAAGAAATGCCCACGTCTTCAACAAACCAAGATCTTCTTTTGCGGGCATTTGTAGTCGAATCTCACATCTTTTCAATTACTGGACAGGTACCAACTCTGCCCCATTCAGATTTCGACTGAGGACCGCCCCTGCTAACTCTGCGGAATCCATGGCCAGCACCAGCACCAACCCACGGTAGCAGCTCCAAATCGAAACAGATTAGTCTCATTTTGTCAGTAGAAACATCGAATCTGGTGTTAGTGTTTTATCCTGTAATCCGTTCTCTTATGTACATTATTATGCTGTCTAGTTAAGCCTATTTTTTGGGCCATCGGTTGGGCTTGTCAACCGGACCTTATTACCTATTATCCTACTATTATTAATCGACTGTGTAGTATATCACTACACATCCGTCTTTCTCAAAAAAAAACTTTCCATATGTTAAAATCTATGGTTGGGGATTATTTGGATTTTAGTACATAATATATTTATATTTTATTCAAAAATACAAATACGTTCACTCGCTATCTAGATAGGAATCCTAAACCTAGACTCTGATACCAAATGTAACAACTTGAATTCCAGTAGGTCCGGATTGTTCGCAAAAATGCTAAAACCCAAGCCCACTGAAACCCGAGTTGGGAATCTGGTATCCTGCAAATAGGCAAAGACAAATATATCAGAGCTCGATTAAATATCTCACAGCGGAATTGACTAAAATATAATAGTAAGTAAATACTCACCGATATAATAACACTTTCTAAATAAGTGTCTTAAAGCTAGGAGGTCTCTGCCATCTACTTAACCTGTAGGATGTTATGAGGAGGGGGTCAGAACTAAAGTTCTAGTGAATGGATAAATTATACACTTTTAAACTTAATTCTACATATACCGTTTTATTTCCATGTACTGTTATATTAGGTTCACCAGGTTTATCATACTCTCGCCTTTGTGCGTGAATCGTACCCATCTACTTCTTAGTAGATTAAAACCTAATAACTGATATATATATATAGGTAGCTATATGCCCAATGACCATATTGGTCCTAGGTACTACCCATAGTACCTTCCGTATCCTCCTCGAAAAGGGCTCCATCATCTTGCTTCGAGAGTGTTCCGTAACTACATATGTAAAGGACTGCTTCGTAAGGCCTACAATATAGATGTTCCATCGTTTTGCTCCATAGCTATATATGTAAAGGACTGCTTCATAAGGCCTAGAATACAGATACTCCATCGTCTTACTCCGCGAGCGTTCCGTAGCTACATCTGTAAAGGACTGCTTCGTAAGGCCTACAATACATATGCTCCACTACTTACTATGAAAACGTAAATCGCGTCCGCACTAGTCTATTCCAGTGCTCGGACATCCATAATGTACCACCCAGTGCGTACATTGAGGACTATGTAATCGTTCTGTCTACTATCTGAATCCCGCCAACAAGGTCTACCTTGTACGGAGTTCAGTCGGGAAATATCTATATCTGTAAAGGACTGTTTCGTTAGGCCTACAATACAGATATTCTAGTTGGTATGCCTCTTTTTCATCGTAGCTATGGCCCCACGCAGCCACCCCTCAACTAACTGAAAGACTTCTAAAGAGTTAAGTGGTTGTGCCCTACTGCAAACAATCTAACATCCAAATGGCGGTGCCCTTCATCCAATGTCTCGATAGTGAAAGAATCATTAGCCTATTAGTTTAACTCTAGTCTTTCTCGAAATCACTCTTGGTCTTGATGCTGGCCGATATCCACATGCGACTATCCTTAAACTTACTTGCAAGTACTGGACATACGAATACCCTACTCCGAACACCAAGCCCTTCTGACTGCCTATAAAGGTTTGCTTCATTAGGCCTACAATGCAAATGCAGTCAAGGCATACTCTCTTGATGGAACACCTACAAACCTCCCTCCGGAGGTGCAGCTTCGTTAGACCTACCCAGAGGGCCATCCTAGAGTATCCTCATGTCCCGTTGAAGTCTCGTACTTCCTTGAAGCCCAAAAATAATAAGTTGGACGTGCTTCTCCATTTTGGAAATCCGTGATGAACTGCTTCGTTAGACGCTTCATCCTTTGGGCTGCTCCAAACGCATCTCAATTCTTTTATTAGACCCTAAGTCTAATCTTTTAATTTGCATTTAGTTTACTTTCTTATTCACTTGGCTACTTATTTACCCTAATTAGCATATTCTTGCCCTCGTCTCACCTCTATCTATTGTGAGATTTCCATTTATTTAATAGAGAATGTTGTTGGTATGAGTCATATTCATTATCTTGCTTATTTAACTTAATATAAATCTTAAGTTCATTAAAATAAGCCTCTTTTATCATTCCTGCTTTATTTGCTTATTGATTTAATATAAATTATTTAAATAAGCTTCTAGCATTATTATTGCTCATTAATTTATTCAAATTCTCAAAATAAGCTTTTCCGTTCTTATTACTTAATATAACCTATGTTATAATTCTACATGTAATTGTCATTTTCTCTTCTTTTATAGTCCGTACATAATTCCAGCATTTCTTTTCTATCTAATTTGTCTTCTTTTATTATGATATAGAATATTCTTGTATTCTCTTATATTATATAATTCAGTTATCATAATAACTATCTTCATAAATAGTTTGCGCAGTGAATGCAGACCTAGGTTCATTATCGTTTACACCTCCAAGTTCTTATCTAATAATTTACTTGATTCATGTCATACTTTGCTTTATCATCTTCTATTCTATGAAGTAATTCTATTTTATTTGGTTGGTTATGAAAACTATATTTAAAAATCCATTCCCATATTTTAATATTAAATAATACTATAAACAATAATCCGTAACTGCTAGATATTTCTTTTACTATTTTGGAATTGTGTAAAATGCAGTGGTTTCTCTATTTTACACTAATTCTCTTTTCCTTTCTTTTATTCCAGCAATTACGTTCATTGTTGTCTTTTAAATATATTAAATTATAGAAATGTATCCTATTTTCTAAACCAACCAATTAACCTTTTAGTTACTCCCAAATCCAGTTATTAGATTAATTAACTTTTCTCATTTTAACGTAATTTATTACAGTAATTCAATTCCTCAAACTTTTATTACTTTACATCTTATTTCCTTCATTTCAGTATTCTTAATTATTTAATCTATATTCACGTTTAATATATTCTAATCCATACGCGAAGAAAGAGGAGAAAATAGAAGAAGAATGACGCTTGCATAGAAATTTAAAACGTATAAACAAATGTAAATAAATACTAATACTATAAATAAACTGTAAATTCCTTATAGTTCAGCATAACTTAATTAATAGGATTAATTATTGAATAAAATTATCTAAACGGGAATTTAACGATAATATATCTTAAACTTAAAAGATATATAAATAAATCCACTCACATGTCGTCCTTAGCTTCAATCTCTATCCCTTTTAATTTGCTACGATTTTCTCCGCTTTTCCTTCTTTTTAATTCGTTGTAAATTCCCTGATTTGTTTGCGCAATTCTCTGATTTGCTTGTATGCATATCCTTGCTTAATTTTATTTTTTGTTTAGGGAAAGATTTGATTGATAGAGGAGAAAGGAAGTGGGAGAAGTGAAGAGGAGTTTGCTGTAAATGACAACAGCTGATTCAGAAAAAATAGTGTGGGCTAGGGTTAAGTTATGTTCAATTTATAGGTGTAGTGAACAACTATGAACCATCCGATTAACCCTAAAAACAATCCTCACCATCATTTATTTATTTGCTTACGTTAGCTTATAACGTATAATTCTCCAATATTATTCATTTATTCCTTTGTTATATAACCCTATTAATTCACGTTTCCTTCTAAATAAGATTCTCTCATTAATTATCTAATTAATTAGATCATACATACATACATACATATATATATATATATGCAATACCTCTATTAACTGATTATATATAAAAGTTATACTTTTTAATTTATTCTTATTAACTTACTTTCATCATAAACTTAATTACTCCGTTTGATTTTTGTACGCATTCCAATTCTTTTTTTCTTTTTAACTTGGAAACAAATAATCCTATAACTGGCGTTTTCTTCTAACTAATTAATTTACATTATTAGCTATTGTAACAAAGGCATATTCTTTGATTAATTGACACCCTTTTTAAAATGCTCAACTGATTTCCAATTAATTAACTGACACGTTTTCCCATTTTAATCGATATCCAAATTAATTCCTATGCGTCGCTTAATCACACATTTATTAGTTGTATATATTTAAACCGCCAATTCATTACCCAATTAATTGACATATAAGTTTCCCTCTTTTATTAATTGACGCTTACTTAATGTCTTTAATTAATTTCTTAATTAATTGATTTTGTTAATTATAAATTAATATATGTATGTTATCATTTAATTTATTCCCCACATACATTTCCCTTTATTAGAAGATCCCTTAATTAATTAATGTTGTAAAAGTGACATATTCTCTAACTAATTGACGCCTCTATGTCTCTTAATTAATTCCTCTTTTAATTGATTGATGCGTCAATTAATCACACACTCATTGCTTGCATAAATCTATGTAACCTCTTAATTCTTAAATGCATATATTTGACATTTATATTCTATTTTGCAATTATGTTAATTCAATTGATTTTATTTAATTATATAAAAATGTGGGGTATTACAATTGAAACCTATTGTAAGCCTAGCGAAGTGGGCATTGTGCCCCCACGCACTATTGGACTGAATAAAACAAATTCTTTGTTGCAAACTTGTTATTTGAGAAACTAGTCGTATTAGTTTGATCTTGCTTTCGACTTGTAGAGTAGCATTTCGAATAGCTAGCAGTCATTTGCGCTTGTCTGACCAAATTTTTTCAATTGCCTGCCCGGGCAAGTTGAGGGACTCGGAAGCAAGCATTGATTGTGCCGCCTAGGTGCTTATTAGGTGCCGAGGTTGGTGTGCAGCAGTAAACCCTCATTGTGTTGTTTTGCCGATGGATGGCCCTACTTCGAACCTGAGCATTAGTGTGCTTGGAGGTTCTCCTAGGTGACGTGCTTCCCGAGGCATTCCTGTATGATTTTCAGTAACAAACTCTATTTAAAATGTGCTAAGTTGCAAGATTGTCATGTGAAAGACAGAGCCCAGTTGTTCATTCATATGAGCCGAGTGCCTATCAATCATCAATTGGCGGGTGGCATTGGCGCTGAGTAGGAGCACATGCTTGCCTATGGATTCTCCTGGGTAACAAGTAGTCATGTGCATAGTAGCGGACAAGCCCTAGCTCGAACGGAGCATGCGGGGCTCGAGGGTTCTCCAGGGGGACACGTCACCTATTGCTTAGAGGACTACAGGACTCGGCTCGATCGACGGTGCATGACAGGCTGTAGCACTCTTATATGATGGAGTGATAATGGTGAGATGAGTGGCTAGCATTGTTGTTCACAAAAAATTAGCAGATAAAAATGGTTAAAAGTGAACTTATTTATGCATTTCTTTAATGGTAGGTGGTCCTAGTTTGAACCAAAGCTCCGAGTGGCTTGAAGGTTCCCTTAGGTTACATGTTTGCAAGTGGAGGCTGATCCGGCTTATTCTCACACGGGCACACTATGGATGCCGGACTTTGGCATCAGTCGGTGTAACGGCATCGTTCTAGACAAAGTGTCCCATCATGTTCGAAGGATGAACTGCATCATAGATAAGGGGTACGGACCAATGCGGATGTGCATCCAATTGCCAATATGCCCTGATGCATAGGGGAGAGACGTCTCACCCAGACCCTCGGAGCAGAGACCATCCTTGAGCAAAGAAATGAAAGCATAGTGATTCAACTTTGATAACCTGGCAATCCATTATAAGTAAATCAATTCTCGATAATTCATCCTCGTTGATTGCCCATCGATCAAGAGGGGAGTGACATCTCATGTGGTCCTGGGCAACAAAAGGTGGCGGTCCCTAAACAAGGTAATGAGCACATGGAAACTCATTATTGTTGGATAACCTGAGCATTTCCTGACAAGGAAATAAATTCTCGGTAATTCATCTTCGTGGATAGCCTGCCAGTAGGAGGGGAGTGACAGTTCGTGCAGTCCTAGCATTTGAAGGGTAGAGGTTCCCAAACAACTTAATGGGCACATAAAAACTCATCTTCATTGGATAGCCTAGGCATTCCTCAATAAGGAAATAAAGTCTCAGTACTTCATCCTCATGGACAGCCTGTCGACCAGGAAGGGAGCGACGGATCGCGCGGTCCTGGGCGATGAAGGGCGATGGTCCCCAAACATGGTAACGAGCACATGAAAATTCAACCTCGTTGGATAGCCTGGGCATTTCTCAAAAAGGAAATGACAGTAATTCATCCTCCTGGATAGGCTGTTGACCAGAAGTGGAGCGACGACTCATGTGTTCTTAAGGACGAAGGGCGGCTATCCCTAAACAAGGTAATGAACACATGAAAACTCATCCTTGTTGAATAGGCTAGGCATTACCTAACAAGGAAATGAATTCTTAGTAATCTATCCTTGTGGATAGTCTACCAGCCAGGAGAGGAGCGACGATTTGCGCAGTCCTAGGAGGTGAAGGGCGGCGGTCCCCAAACAAGGTAATGAGTACATGAAAACTCATCTTAGTTGGATAGCCATGGCAGTAGTGCTGAACGATGTGGGTTCTGAAGACTTCAATGCTCTCTTCTCAAGGGACCATGGGCTTGGGAGCAAGCTTAAGAGAGTCATTGGCAATCTTGGATTCCCTCAGACATGCAAATGGGCATCTGGTTGCTCTTGGGAACTTTTAAGGGCTAAGACGGAGGTGGGATTCACTCAGCAACTTGTAGAGGGTCAGCCCTGGATAATTACATGAGTGTTAGGTCTCGGGGATTTTCCAGGGAGTTGCGAGGCAGAGATCAAGGTCATTGACAATGGCCACCCTGCCTTTGGGTCTAGACATGAGGCCGATCAACCAAGGTATTTTGTATATAACATGCTTGGCTAGCGATGGAAGATTCATTCCCCGTGTTGGGGAGGTCTTTTTGGTGATCAGTGGTGTGAGCGGGACCGTATTTGCGGTTTCCATGTTTCATACTGGATCTGGGATAGCATATGTGATAAAAGCTTACACTAGAAGCTACTAACCACAAGATCGGAGGTTCGGCCCTCCTTTTAGCGCTAGAATGTTAACTGTATTTTTCATCAACCTAAGAATTGCACCATAAAAAGTAGAGAATACTTGATAATTGTCTGGTTTAAGACCTAAAATGAGCATCCAATGTGTAAATGACACAAGATATAAAGTGGTTCGGCAGAGCTGCCTACGTCCACTATGAATTCCTCTTATTATACGGCTTTCTTACAATTATAGGGAATTACAAAAGATAGGACAAGATAAAAGTGATGGCTTAAGACTAGTGCTGCTGCGAATCTTAAGGGCTTGTTGAGCTTAAAACTGTAGCTAGTGATTTGTAAGAATCTGCTTCTTAATGTTAAGCCAAGGATGCAAGATTATGAGTGGCTGATGGATCCTTTGAATAACTAGATCCTTGGCGGGTGGTGACCAACAACCGAATAGTCGACCTTTGGTGGGTGGCGACTAACAACCAAATAGTCGACCCTTGGCGAGTGGCGACCAACCCCTTAGAAGTTTTCATGCATGAGGTATTTATAGTGGTTGAAAATAATACTAGGACGGTTGAGATGATGCTGTAAAACCGATTGAAAAGACTGCTAATTGGGTTTTTAACACAGCAGAATTCAATAGGAGTTTGAACATCTAGGCCAAGTCAAAACAACTAAAGAATCAACCAAAAGGACCATAAGGATAGGCCAAGAAGGACTCAAGAGGAAATACACAAAAATTGGCTAAGGGGATGGATCGCTGGCGATCCATCACCTATGGATCGCTAGGGATCCATAAGCATTGCTCATGGATCTTTCAAACCTTCTGCATCACGAACTAATATATTTTCTAGAGATGTTCGCCAAGTTTCATGGCATTACAAGCAACCTAGTTTGAGAAGTGAGCATTCATCTGATTCCAGCCATAGTTCAATCAAACTTGTACATGAATCATCACCAAAACAAGGCAACTAGCAACGAAATTACATGGAGGGAACCTACATAAGACATAGAGTAAAACCCAAAGGAAACGGTTCAAAATTTCCTTAAGTACATGGATCGCTAGCTATCCATCAAGTAACATTGGATCGGTGCGAAATTTTCAGTGCACTCTTGTATCATCAAGTGTAGGCTTCTGGCAAAGCGGCCTAGCCCAATAGCTCTCCAACCTCTATAAATACAGTCCTACTTGCAACATAAGGAGGATCTTCTGGACTGGCTGCTGAAACTCTGTAGAGATTATTCTTCACTCTTCTCATCCCATACAATAGTCATTTAGGGGTTCACTGTGACTCTTTAGTGAACTCTTGTGCTTGTGACTTGATCTAACTTAGAAGATTCAATCATATTATAATCCAATTTCACTTGTAATAGAAATCAGTTATTATAAAGTTATAAAGTGGACGTAGGCTTCATTTACAGTTGAACCACTATAAAAATCTTCTTGACTTTTTACTATCATGCTCTTTTTATATTTGTTTTCTATATTATTGCTCTGTAAAAATAGGGCTGGTGTTTTCACACTCAATCCAGGGTGTTGATCCATTTTTTGGGCTAACATTTTGGTGCTTTCACTGAGAACCCAACTCAGGCTTAAATCTAGCTATCTACTTTGGATTAGATAGATTCAGAAGTCAGATCCTCAATCTCTGCTTAAAAGATTTACTGTTGAGAATCAATGGCACCAAGAAGAAAGAGAACTACCTTTGGAAGATTCATAGGAGCTACCATTGTTGGAGAATAAACAAACCCATAGCAAACTGAAGGCAATAACCCCAACAACCTACTATTAGGAGCTAACTCTAGAGATCAGGTTCCACAATCCTCCACACAACATGAAGTTATGACTATGAGAGAATTGAACAAGATGGTTGATGAAATTAGCCAGAAAATGGCAAACAGTCAAAAGACTCTTATGGAAAAGATAGATGCTCTATTAGTGCTCCAATCATTATTTACTCCCAGAATGGTGCCTGAAGTCGTGGCTGCTGCGGAGCAAGAGAATTCTTCAGTTTCTGGCTTGAACGGAAGAAACAAAAGGCAAAACCAAAAGGAAGTAGTGGGCGAAGCTCCAAGAATCATGACGGAAGAAAACGTTAGCACTCCACCCACTGCAAAAGCACCTGCTATAAACCCGAACTTAGGGGTGAAAACCCCATGGGGAGATATAACGATGGCTCTCTCTAGCTCTGAAGATGACAAACAATTTGAGGAAAAAAAAGTGGATGAAAATGCTCATGTGCAAAATGCTAGAAGAAGCTCTAAAACCCGTGCCGCAGCACAGTGCCAAGCAATGGACGAGGAAATGCTACTCAAACGGTACTCCCAGAGGCAAGATAACCAAGAAGATATGACATGAACCAGGATCGATTACAAGGCCAAGCTCCAGTGGTATATTGTGACCACTCCCAACTGACCAGCTTCTAATCCTATCATGGAGCTTACATCGTCGAATCTCGAATGGTCATCGTCGAAAACCATCAAAAATCGTCAAAATGGCCGTTGAGAAACTCACTTCGGGGTTGACTCGAAGTCGAACTCGGGTAATCGCCTATTTAACTCGAAGCAGATTATAAAAGTCCTGACTCGAAGTTGAACTCACGTAATCACTCATTTGACTCGAAGCAAACCTAGGAAATTCTAGTCCGAAATCAGACTTGGGTAAAACCAAGATTTTCTCCAAGCAAACATGCAAATGACTCCAAGTACCGTTCGTCACCAACCCAGCACTTCACATTCGGTGACTCCAAGCAAATGGCAAATTTTTCTCGGGTCAGACTCAAAGTAAAATCTCACTAATCCATCAATGCCTATCCATCTTCTTTTGCCCATAACTCGAACATGCGAATTCCAAATGCTTTGAAATTTGAAATGCAACCTTACAAGGCCTTCCTTGTCACCCTAGACCGATCTTACCTTGTTTCAAAAATTTTGAGGATCGCCACTGGTCTATGACCCCATCCTAAGTGATTTGCCATTCAATCGGCATTTCCAGTCATTCAAGCATCGGACAATCATGAATATACCATTCTCAAGCATTATAAACAGTCGTAACTAGAAAACGGACCAGGCTGACAATGATTGGAGCATCTTCCCCAATTGAAACCCATTCACCAAAGCCGTTAAGCATGTAGAATAACCACAGTATGACTAACATATGGACGAAGCGAGGACGACAGATGCAGTCTACTACAAGGCCCTCGGGAATCATTAAAGGATGAAACAACCTACTACCCTGGAAGAATTCTATGGGAAGGAAAAACTGTTCTAGAGACTATGGGTAGTGCAATTGGCAGAAAGCAAACCCGGCAATTTTCCAAAGAACATACCAAACAGTGAAGGAGCTATAGGACCTCAGGGACCTTCTGCCTAAGCAAGGCCAGTAAGATCCGGAAGAAAAGTGCCCTAGCTAACTGACGAAATCAGACGAAAGGATGATTATAAAATAACACTCTGGCTAGCTAGCTACTAAGGAATGGGGCAGTAACCTAAAGCGATGCCTTCTCATCCATCCTTGTCTACTTTCCTTTTTCAAATGAGTCGTACTGGGACACTGGGGCATTACAGACAGCACGGGGAAAGAAATGTTTCTATGCCCTCGATGAGTCATGTCGATCCCGCTTTTGAGAGTCGATGTTGCTCTGGTAGCATTAAGAAGGCATGTCCAAAGGATCGTCGAACAAACAGATCCAACCCCCACTCTCTTGGAACCGATAAAACTATTTTTCCGCAAGCTGAATCCCAAAAATTCCTCTTGAAGTCGATGAATCATCGCTTTAAGTCCATTGGGCCGTCGAACACACGATCAAAACTCTTCTTGAAGTCGATGAATTATCGCTGCAAGGCCGTCTGGTCACAGGATATCCGACCAAAATTCCTCTTGAAGTCGATGAATCATCGCTTTAAGACCGCTGAGCCATCGGACACACGAACCAAAACTCTTCTTGGAGTCGATGAATAATTGCTCTAAGGCCGTCTAGCAGTCAGACACATGACCCAAAACTCTTCTTGGATTCGATGAATTATCTTTCCAAGGCCGTCTGGTTGTCGGACATCCGACCAACATTCCTCTTAAAGTCGATGAATCATCGCTTTAAGACCACCAGGCCGTCGGACACACGACCCAAAACTCTTCTTGGAGTCGATAAATTATCGTTCCAAGGCCGTCTGGTCGTCGGACATCCAACCTTAAAAAATTCTTCATAAAATAAAGTGTCGTGAATGTCCTTCATGAACTAAGTGTCGTGAAGGTGAACCGGTAGATTAGCAGTCATCTGATCCAAAAATCCTTCAAGAACTAAAGCGTCGCGAAGGCCAACTGGAAGATCGGTAGTCATCTCATCTAGAACTGCCCGAAGTCGGTGAAGTCATGCTCCATGGCCACGAATCGACAATCACATCAGTAACTTCACAAAATTAACAGAATCACTTCCAACGACTAATGAGACAGACAATGTTGAATTCCAGAGCTTCAAAGTCGCTCAACTAAACTAAGCCAAAACTGAACTGATCTTGTGATCAATCAGAGGCCAACTTGAACCAAGCCACGATTCGGCACCTGGAATAACCAAGTATCTCAAATCCCTAATATATACGTCTCTGAAGATAGAGACTTTTCCATGCTTTAATCATCTAGAAGACACAGTTACATCCACTAGATCACGTGTAACCAAACGGGTTGTTGAGAAACCCTGGATATAGTTTAAGTGCACGAACAGGCTTGTGGCATGGGAGGCACCATACATACTTAAATAACTACAAGGAAAGCTAAGACTAATCACACCACATTTTTGCTATGCCCAATCAAAAATTCTAGCATTCTGACAACTACGGACTTAACAACCTAGTTGGTGCAACAAACGAAATAGAAGCATAATACTTACTTACTTCTTCCCAACTCCTCCTTTACCACCCTTGGTGACTAGTTCCTTTTCCTTTTAGACTGTATTCCAGTTGAAGACCAAATCTCTAATGGTAGTTTGGACCAAAAACTGAGAGTCTTGCCCTGAACTCCCACAAGCTCTTTCTTCATAACCATATCCATGCAGTCGTTGTAGATCTCTCCACCATGACAGCCTTATCTGTTTAGCTGTGTACGTCATCCCAAAATACGGGAGGATCCTCCAAGCTACGGTTACCCAATCCAAAAACCACTTATCTCTTTGAACCGACGAAACCGCATTCCAGCGAAGTCAAATTGCCGGATTGATGGGAAAACTCGATCCTTTCCTTCTAAGAATTGGTAACGCTCCTCCACCACCGGGAAGGCCCAAACCATTGCGTTCACTGCCATAAGTTGCGCATCACTTCTTGAGCCATGGAACTACGCTCTTGAAGCACAAACTCCTCATGCTACCCGAAGATTGGCAACGTCGAGAAGTTCCAAACCATTCTAGATTGACGTGTTATATTGATCTCATAAGCCGCGCACTCCTATAAGTCGTGCATCACTTCTTGAGCCGTGGAACCACGCGACGGAACCACACTCTCAAAGCATGAACTCCTCATGTCACCCGAACATTGACAATGTTGAGATGTTCCAAACCGTTCTAGATCGACGGTTCATATCGATCCCATAAGTCACGCATTGCCATAAGTCACGCATTACTTCTTGAGCCATGGAACCATGTTCTTGAAGCATAAACTCCTCATGTTACCCAAAGATTGGCAATGTCAAGAAGTTCCAAACCGTTTTAGATCGATGGGTCGTATCGATCCCATAAGTAGCGCATTGCCATAAGCCGCGCATCACTTCTTGAGCCGTGGAACCACACTCTCGAAGCACAAACTCCTCATGTTACCCAAAGACTGGCAACTTCGAGAAGTTCCAAACCGTTCTGGATCGATGGGTCGTATCAATCTCATAATTCGCACATCACTTTTTAAGACATGGAACCACGCTCTCGAAGCACGAACTTCTTAAGTTACCTGAAGATTGGCAACGTCGAGAAGTTCCAAACCGTTCTAGATCAACGGGTCGTACCGGTCTCATAAGCCGTGCACACCCATAAGCCGCACATCACTTCTTGAGCCGTGGAACCATGTTCTCGAAGCACGAACTCCTTAAGTTACCCGAAGATTGGCAATGTCAAGAAGCTCCAAACCGTTTCGGATCAATGGGTCATATCGATCCCATAAGCTGCGCATTTTGTAAGCCGTGCACTCTCAAATGTCGCACATTCATAACCCGCGCACTCTTAAAAGCCATGCATTTCGTAAGCCACACATAGTCTTAAAAGTCGTGCATTTTGTAAGCCGTGCACTCCCAAAAATCCACGCATTTCGTAAGTCGCGCATTTCGTAAGCCGGGCACTCTCAAAATGCCACATATTTTGTAAGTCATGCACTCTTAAAAGCTATGCATTCCGCACAAGCACTACTTGATGTTGCTCCGGCATCATCAGCAAACCATTAAGATCTTCTAAGTATCGGTATTGTCGGAACAACACCAAGAAACTTATCTATTGCAAGACTAACAAGGATCCATTCTCACTATCAAAAGTAATTGATGTGAGTCCAGCAATGTCGCACAACTAGAGGTCGGCAAAGAATTTCGATCATTGATCGATAAAATCCCTAGAGCCAAGAAGCTCGAGTCATAAGTTCATGAAGATAGGAACCGCAAAGTAGTTTCAGCTACAGACATCTGAGGAATCGCTCAGATCAACTGGTCATTTATCAAGTTTTCGGAGAAAACTACCCTGTAAAGTAGGGGGCACACACATACCAACATTTAGTTGAAAGGAAAACTACTCCATAGTCCCATTTTGCCGAACAAAGAATTTTGACAATCACAATGGATCTAATTATAAAACTATAAAAAATACATACGTAATGCGTGAAATCACGAAAATAAAGGCATCATAGACCATAAAACACGGCACGGCAATGTGAAGTATAGAAATTGCAGAACAAGCAACGGTGTCATGTACACACATAAATGGTATAAAAACAAGATAAGAACGTGATAAATAGGAAAGAACACAGAAGTGATAACAGTAGAAACATTAATCTTTTCATTCCTTATAACATTTTCTATACAAAGTCAAAATATAGGGGTCGTACCCACATAATGTCGGCCAACAAAAAGAAAAGTGCAGATGCTACAACAACAAAAGTAATAAGTGCAGACTCTGCAATTGTACAAGATACATGTCAAATAAATCAGAATGTTACAAAATCCGGCTCCACTATCACTCGAGCCTATTAGTGTTTCTTGCCACCACTTCGGTTCTCACCTTTGGTCAGAAGCTTCTTCGTCCCCTCAGCATCCCCATCGGGAGTTGTATCGCTGCTAGAAATATCAATTATAGGCTATGTGCCCATGTCTCCTCCTTGTTCTTCGACCCCCTTGGAAGACTCCCCCTTGGTTTTGCGCTTGTAGGAGCTCCTTGAAGACTTTCTCTCCTTAATCTTTTCCTTCTTAACTACCACCATCTGCTGTTCAGTTTTACTTGGCTGGCTAGCTTGGTCTGTCTGCTCTCAAATGTCAGCTGCTACTAAATCTCCCTCCAGAGATACGGAAGGCTCATCCAGGCCATGCAATGCAGTGATCTTCTCATATTCCAGCCTTGGTTGTGAGCCAGACATGGGCGTGGTAATCAAAGCAGCTACAGAAACAAGCATTGAAGTAGTCGAAATGACAGTAGGGGCTAGGACTAGAGAAATTGGCAGTTCAACAGGCAAAGAAGACGAACCTAAGATTAAAAAGGAAAGCATTCAATTCATCATGTTCTTGCTTGTGAGTTGAAAATCCTCAAACTTGGGAAAAACAAGAAGTTACCTACATTAGAAGTGTGACCGTGAATCTCAACCTCATACCCCTACCGTTTCCATCTCTAGATGGTTGAACAATCTTGAGCGAAGTTTCAGGACCACCCAAGGCTTCAGAGATAGCTGCTGAAGGGGCAGACAACAAAGCAGCACCGGCCGAAGCTGGAATGATTCCTGCTTGATCATGAGGCTGCTTGGATGATTCGCCAGGCTATGAATTTAAAGGCTCTGATAGTGCTTTAGCAGCTGTAGTTGTAGTCGCATCGACGGCTTCTCGCTCCCTTTTAACCCAAATAATCTCTCGGCCCTCTACCAAATCCTTCTTTGATTCTTCGTTAAGATAGGCATCCTACAACTCTTGTTCATTGTATGCATCTCCATATTCTTGGAAATGAGCCAGAACTTCTTCCTAAACCTCAGCAAGAGTATGCAGAAATTTAAGACCCAGATAATAGAGACTGCCCTGATGCAACAGGGAGTTGACATGGAAGTTCAAAATGGTGTCATCCATCTTCCCATCTTCCTTTCGAAGGCATCTTGCAGCTCCAAGTAATCCACCGTCACAGCGGCCTTCTCGATTTCGACTTTGGTCCTTCCAACATTAAGTTGCACAACTTTTTCTCGAAGCAAAGCAATCACTTGAGCCTAGTTAGGATGGTCTTATCTTGGGATTCCACCATACCCGCATAATCAGCAATTGTCTTCTTATGAGCTTCGACGGTTTCATCATGACCAGCAATAGTTCTCTTCCGAGCTTCGATGATCTCATATCGAGTTTCAAGCTCCTTTTTTAGCTTGACTTCATCAGCGTGGGCTTTCTTGATTTCATCTCTGAATACGACCTTAATTTTTGCGTGAGTCTCTTTCAATTCCTTTAGCAAACTAGCATTTCTTTTGCTCTCTCGAATGGCAGCATCTCTCTCTTTTGTCAATTGATCAATTTTGGCATCACATTACATAAGCATCCTTTCATAATCATCCTTTACCCTACTCAAAAGAAAGTATCTCTTGATAGTTGTTACAGTTTATGTCCGCCGGCTGCTTACATATTTCTCCCATCCTTCAGCTTGATCCAAGTCGCTCTTAATCGCTTGGAGATGGGGTGTATAAGAATCCTTGCGAATCGAATGCAGGTCATGATTGAATTTAAGTCCCTTCAAGAACCATCCGGGGAGAGTGGCTTCAAGCATAGGTGGAACATAAGTGAGAATATAAGCAGTCCTCTTGCGAGGGCGTGAAAAACCAAAAGTTGGCACAACATGAGTTGACGAAGTCTGGGTTGATGGAGCGACCTGAAAGTGGAAGTCGAAACCTCAATTCCAATAGAAATTGGAGCTGTGGCAGATGTATGGTGCTTGGAAGGATGTGGATCACGATCTATTTTCAATTTTTTGGATGGCTCTTCCCAATCATCGGGAATCTTCCTCTTCTCATAACCACCCCTATAAACACTGCCTCGATCCTTGTCATCCCCATGATGAGCTTCAGCTCCCCAATCTTTTCTCCTCCTCCGTTCTTCTAGTTTCTCAGGGTCGGTGGCGGCTCGAAGTCCGTCTCGACCCACATTGTGCATCTGTGAATTGTTCAAGATCTTCATAAAGCCCATGACCTCCCATAGTACCTAATATATATAAAAAATGTAGTAACTTTAGTGGTAGAAAATGAGCTCGAATAATGCATAGATGAGTATATGTGACCCTAGTGGAATGTGTAATGTATTGTAGGTGACCTAAAATCACTTCATAAACCGGGTCGGGAAGCGACTACAGTGGGAGTCAGGCTAACTTTAGAAATGGCATGACTGGAGTGAGAAGACAATCCCTCGAACTCAAAATCATCTCCCATGAGTTCGGCAATGTCCACATAAAGGTTGCTCAAGTCCCCAAAGTTGATATTGGTTTCCTTAGGCGGAGAACCATGGAGTCGTTCAACTGCTGGGGGAGCATCTTTAGTAATAATCTCTTGGGGAGGTGAATCTGGGAGAATGGGACTCATTCCTGGACTTTCATCACATGATTCGAAATTTCCTTCATTGGAACTTGCATCAAATTCTCATCACTGGAGGAGGAATCATAGCAACTCCAGCTCTCAATTTCACCTTCCGCTTTTTCTTTGATCACTGCAGCCTTGCCTTCTCGCTATTTGAACTTCTCTTCCCCTTCCTACAGGATAGAAGACATCCTAATCAAGCTACTGGTTCCGATCGTAATACCTTTTCCTTCACGGATTTCCTTAGTTGATCCACTAGATGGACCTTCTCCTCTTGGTAGATCACCCTCTTCAAAATCATGCGATGAAGAAGTGGAGTGTGTTTGAATCTTGGAACGATAGGGGACGAAACTTCAACGGCGACGACAGATCTCCCAGGATGCAACAATCTGGACCAATGCAAATTATCATCCGTTAGTAAAGATTTGACCGATCTCTCTCTAGCATCTATGGCTTTCAGAGCATAGAAGATGGGATCAAGTGGTGGATCTTTATTTGGCCTCGGAATAACTGCAAGGAGTATTCATTCTATTAGAACCCCACACCATCATAATAAATCTCAATAAGTGAAGAGAAAACTTACCCTATGTCGTCCAAAGATGATTAAATTCTTCAGGACATCTCACGAAGAAATATTAGGTCTTGAACTGGGACAAGTTACTTTGGAGTTGCAGCATTATTTTGTGGTTACTTTGAGCCTCAATAATCACAAGAGATGGACATTCATCTCTCTTCTTGAATGAGAGCAAATATCTCAGCTCATCGAAGCTTGGGGCACGATTGAATGTTCGCATAAACAAAACGTAAAGACAAGTCAAAATTGCATGTCTATTGGGATGAATCTGAAACGAAGCTATTTCCAAATTCAGAAGAGTCTCTCTCAAGAAATGATTGAATGGGGGCACTGCACCATTCAAGAACATGTACTGATGGCAGGTGGTGTACCCCGAAGGTGGCATGTGTGCAAACTCGTTTTTCAGTGGAAGGCGCATATCATCATCCGGAATGCCATGCTGTAAATAAATATTGTGCAGAACTTTAGCAGAAATTACAGTGGAAGCCCTCTTTGGAGGGTTGAGTAAAACTCTAAAGTTCGGAGGGGTTCAATCAACAACCGGACCAACCGTCACCAATTAACCATATTCAACCGGTGGTGCTAAAGAAGTAGGCGCTGCTAAAACCGTTTGCGAAGGCATAACTGATGTCGAATCTATCCCGAGAGTGCTGGGTTTCCTCCACTGGATTTACGTCGGGATGACGGATGCTTCATTCTATATAGAAAAACTCGTATCCAACGCGGTCAGGTAATTCTATTTATAACTAGAAATCCCCCTATATTTAATGCTTGAATTCCGAAAAGACGTTGACTTGTGCCAACTCATCGGATTCCAAACGTTGACTGAGGCAAGTGCAATGTTTTATCTATGTGGGATGGGCTCAGTGTCTTGAACACTACGAACACTCTATCCTATGTAGATAGTTCATACGCATCGGAGAAAGGAAAAGGCTTTTCATATCATTCATTGAAGATATTTCTCCTACACTTACCCATTATCGGTCAACGATCGATAATAGATCCGTTGTCCAAACCGGCATGGAAAACTCGTTTTATTTTCAGGTACACTGAGCGTGCGATAGTAAGATTAATCCAGGATGATCAAGTCCATAGTAAACTGCCTCAATGGAGCCATCAAGGCCATGCGCTAATCGATTTTAAATTACTGAATGAAGATGGTAGAATATGTCAAGTGCAAGGCACAAATCCACCATCTACCTCCAATAAACCGCAATCAACCAACTTCATTCACCATTCTCATCGATCGCCCCAAACTCATTGGCAATCACCACCAACATGGTAACCACGTCATCACCAACCTCAAATCAAAAAGAAAATGTGCTCGACTTCAAGTTGCTAGCGATACAAGATGTGCAAGGTCGGCAGCGATTCAAGCAAGCGACGGTTCAGGCACTAGGTCTTGGCTCGAGGTGATGGTAGAGTTAATTGAGGTTGGTGGTAGAAAGCTCCGGCAATAGAGATCGACGGCGGCTGTAGCGAAGGCAAACTTAGGGTTTGGATGCGGTTAGCTCGGGTCATAAGAAGAGCACGTGATGATGAGAAGGGTCGACTCAAATGAAGTTAAATAGGAGATTGATTGAAGAAAATTTGCTAAGTCTATGGATCGCTAGTGATCCATAGACTAGGAATCGCTAGTGATCCATCGAGTTGCAGCCGATCTTCTCCAAACTTGCCCAGCATGATCTATATGTTGTTTGTAAGCATCTTGAAAGTTGTGAGATCGAAATTGATTTATTGTTACGAGCAACCGCGATTCACATCAAAAACTCAATAAACGGTTGAATAGCCAAAGCAAAATTCGCATGATAACCTCAACACGATCAATTAAATTTCACAAAATGGAAACTCAAAAGTAGTTACTTCCAAAGCACACCTTATTTTCAAAGAAGGCGTACTCGGGGAGCAAATGTTAACCGAATTTTTAACTTAGCAGAATTCAATAGGAGTTAGAACATCTAAGCCAAGTCAAAACAACTGAAGAATCAACCTAAAGGACCAGAAGGATAGGCCAAGAAGGACTCAATAGGAAATACACAAAAATTGACTAAAAGGCCATGGATCGCTAGCGATCCATAAGGACTACTCATGGATCTTTCAAACCTCTTGCATCATGAACCAATATCTTTTCTAGAGATGTTTGCTAAGTTTCATGACATTCCAAGCAACCTGTTCGAGAAGTGAGCATTCATCTGATTCCAGTCATAGTTCAATCTAATATTTACATGAATCATCACCAAAACAAGGAAACTATCTATGAAATTACATGGAGAACACCTACATAAGACATAGAGTACAACCCAAAGGGAATGGTTCAAAATTTCCTTGAGTACATGGATCGCTAGCGATCCATCAAATAACGGTGGATCGGTGCAAAATTTTCAATGCACTCTCGTATTATCAAGTGTAGGCTTCTAGCAAAGCGGCCTAGCCCAATAGCTTTCTAACCCCTATAAATACAGTCCTACTTACAACATAAAGAGGATCTTCTGGACTGGCCGTTGGAACTCTGCATAGATTATTCTTCACTCTTCTCCATCTACACAATAGTCATATAGGGGTTCACTGTGATTCTCCAGTGAACTCTTATGCTTGTGACTTGATCTAACTTAGAAGATTCAATCATATTGTAATCCAATTCGACTTGTAACAGTAGTTAATTAATAGAAATTATAAAGTGGACGTAGGCTTCATTTAGAGCCGAACCAGTATAAAAATATTCTTATCTTTTTACTATCTCTGCTCTTTTTATATTATTGCTCTGTAAGAACAAGGTTGGTGCTTTCACACTCAATCCAGAGTGTTGATCCATTTTTTCGGTTAACAAAGACGCTGCGTTGTAGATCTGATTAAAGAGGGATAACTGGAAAAGTATAGGGAATCGACGGTGGATGTCAACGTTAACAAAAAGAACCATGCCCTGCCTTTAATGTTTAGGTAATGTTCTTGCACAGTGGCAGAATGTCGCATATCTTGCTCTGTCTTAGGAGAGGACACATTTGGTTATACTTCTTTATCGGCCTTGCCCATATGCTGATGTAGCAAGGTGGACCAAAACAAGTTATCCTTTCCCTAAGGATATGGAATGAGGTGGAAAACTATCAAGGGTTGTGCTCAAGAAGCGAGCCAAGCCGGGCAGGTTTACCTGCACTTCGCATAATGATACGGAGGACCAACTATAGAATTGCTTACGGAGGCTGCATCGGAGCCAAGTTGGCGATAGGCCGTGCCCGTGGCAGTCTAGAGATACGTTGGTCGGTGGACATTCCCTGGAAGGTGCATGATCAGATGGACTATTTGGGAGCCAGTTGGTCATACGAGGGGGCTGGATGATGAGGATCAGGCCAAGAAGTACGAATGCCTTGCTTTTCCTGATGAGATGGTTGTTGGATGTTGTTTCAGGATGCACTGGCCGGGGGGCGACCTGAAGTGCCATAGAGAGGATGGGTTGACAATGGGCCAACCTATATGGCAGTCGGGAGACTGTCTTGTCTGTTTCTAATTCTCGAGTAGCTTGTGGTAGGCTGGCCCAGGCAAAAGCCAACCTGTATCAAAGTGGATTAAGTTGAGAAGCCTTGATTGGCCTATCTACTTATTTACGAAAAATTTGAGTAACAGCAGTAGTGTAAAACCATTTATTGAATGAAAATGATATGTCACACAAAATGTTACGTTTTTGCATTCATTTGGTTTTACATATGTCATGGCTGATTGGGAAGAAACCATAGATGATGGTAGAATGTTCAATTCCGTAATAAACGACCAAACTCAAAATTTTCACATCCTCCACTGGGTCGGTATTATTTAATGACTCGGTATATACACTAATAGATGGTTATATGAATCGAAATGTGAGATATCACATCCTCGATTTTTCATTAACTCAAAATAAACCAAAATTGGATAATGAAAATTTTAATTTCTACCATTCAAGTTTACATATGATAACCGAAAGAACATACAGAATAAGTTAGAGAAAATTTGTGATCTTAAGTAATATGTCGATTTATCAATTTCCAATTCAAGTTAACGTTGTTGTCTCTATATTGACTATTCAAAAATTTTAAAAGGAAGTACAACAGTGAGGATGTAGACTTTATGTCATTGATGATGATCGTGATCTTATTTTAGAAGAATACTAGAATATTTAAGCAATAGAGGAAAGAAAAGACGAACCAAACGAAAGAAATGTCGAAGATAATATAGCGTTGGTTCGAGATAGCATAAGGAATGAAATAACTGCTACAATATTTTGCTAAATGTATTCTTTAATTTGTATTATTGTATCTATATCTTTATATTTATATTTCTAAATTGTTGTGTCTGTTTTTTTTTGTTATAAACACCTTTTATTACTGGTTATCTAATCATGTATGACACTTTTTAATTGCAAACTAATTACCATTATCAATAGTTACTGCATTTACAATTGCGGACAATCATTCTCGTTTCAACCTGTGCAAAAAACCCGTTCCTTTTTAGCCAAATCCATTTTGGGTTTTGGAAAAATGTGCACTAGGGGTGAGCAATCTTTGGTTAAACCAAATAAACCAACCAAACCATTTTATTTTGGCTGGTTTGGTTTGCTTTTGAAGCTATATTGTTTTATAATCGACCCATAAAAAAATTTAGTTTGGTTACCAGTTTAACTAAGGGGGAATTAATTTAAAGGACAAAAATTTATATATTTTTAGCCTCAAGGACACAACCCCAATATTTTAACCACAAGGACAAACATTCTCCTAAAAATTATTCATAAGGACAAACATTCTTCCAAAATTATTCATAAGGACAAACATTCTTCCAAAACTGCTGCCGAACTAAAAAATGATACCTAAAAACTGTTATCGATAACTACAAACTGATACCTAAAAACTGCTATCAATAACTAAAAACTGATACCTAAAGAAAGTTGTCTTCGGGCTAAAATACTAAAGGTATGTCCTTGAGGCTAAAATGCTGAGAAATTTTGTCCTTGACAATAATTTCCTGTTTAACTAAATTAACCAAACTTTTGTTATATTTTCAAATTACTAATGTTATAATTTTTTTAGTTTAGCGATCTAAATAAATTTTATTTATTAGTGTTAAAATTACCATTAAAAAGCATGAAAATGCTAAATAAAAATGCTTTAATAATATATTTAAGTTTTATTTCAAATTACAGTGAACATTATAAACAGAAAATGTGAATCATTTTTAGTTCAATTAAATTAGACAACCAACCGAACCAATCAAACTTAACTTAATTGGTTTGGTTTGGATTTTGTTTTTTATTTGTTGTAGTTCGATATAACAATTTTCATCATCGAATAAACCAAACCAACCAAACGTTCACCTTTGCACATAAGAGTACAACCAGTAATGACTTGTTCGATGGGAAAAAATGGACTGAACTAGTTACAACGCAACCAGGTAGGACTTGTTCACTTACCCGTGGTTGCTTCAATTCGATTCAGTGCCAGTGAACTGAACAGAAGATTGGTGGGTAAAACGACAAAAAGTTTTAAAATGGGTCAAAACGGCAAATTTTTATCCGTTTTAACCTAAATTTACAATAAAACGGCAAAGTCTTTGTCATTTTATTGTCTTCGCCGTTTTATTATATTTTTGCAATAAAACAGGAAAACTTTTGCCTTTTTAATTTGTTTGTGATTTTTCAAAAAGTTGGTTTCGCGGTTGGTTTTATTTTTCTAGGTGTAGAACTCGTTCTTTCAATGTAGAAACAAGAGTGAATGTGCAGGTGAATAACGGTTTGACTAATGTTGAAGAGAGGACAAAGGTACCACACATATAGTGGGGACAAGGGTACCACACAAGGTAAAACCTATATGGTATGTCCATGCCTTGGTTGTAACAAAGGCGACAAATATATTCCATGTAGGAGGGAATTCGATTTGGAAACCAAGAGTGACAATGAGGCGAGTCTATGATTCAAACCCAGTAGACCCGCCCCCTATTTTGACCCGCCAAGACCTGTCTCATTGAGTCATCGGGGCAGGTAAATCCATTACCCATTCTTGAGAGCTCTAGGTCAAGAGTTGGACCGGGACTCAACTGATCAGCCCCAACCCGACCCGTACTACTGAGATCACATGAAATCGCTTTATTATTATAATAATGGTTTGTTGATCTTTTTGATATAAGTGATCATAATATGGTTATTATAATGTTCCATTCAGTAAGCCATAAATTTTTTATAGTATTAAGTTGCGTCATTGATAATTATATAATAATATATACATATTATTTTAAACTGTTATTGTACACCTCATTTTTATCATCTTACCTTATCACTATAAACACATTGTTATTTGTATTTAATATATCATTCAGTGACAATCTCTCTTACAAATAAAAATAAATAAATATATGTACATTAGTTCACAATTTTGAATCAAAATATGAAGCTCACTGGGTTTTGAGACGAGCGGTCTACCCTGACTTGTATTAGTTTCGGGTTCGAGCAAAACTCAGGATCTACACCGGATCTATGAGACGGATATGTGATGAGGTTTAAAAAACCCGGAACGGGTCTGAGACATAAAAAATCCATCAAAACGGGCCCCATTATCATTTCTGCTCCTACATCCAAACCCTAATGCGATCAAAACCAAAATGAATACAATATCACATTTTCTCTTACATCACATTTTGCCGATGCCCATAGCCCAGAAACAATGAAAAGAAATCGATGAATGTGTCCGGACCAAGCGACGAATAAGCGCTAGCAGATGAGATTGGACCTATAGAATAGGTGCATAGCAAAAGAAGCAAGACAGTTGGACGGGGTCTAAAAAGTCCATTTTGAGTATTTGACTCGTACTAGGGCTGCACAAAGTATGGGTTGGGTCGGGTCAGACCAAATATTTCATCCAACCCGCATAGGTATGGGTTTAAGGTAGCTCAACCCGTATCTGACCCTATATGAGGTTGGATATGGGTTGGGTCGAAGTATGAGTTGGGTCGGGTTTAGTAGGGTTGGGTTGGGTTGCATGAATCTAATAAAAAATGAGAATATAAGGGAATATTTTCAAAAAATAACATTAAAATGTTCAACATAATATATTAGATTTTAGCTAGCATAACGCACTTAAACTAACTAATTCATTATAACATATATTTTATTAAAATTTCATTGTAAAACACATCATATGAAATTAGTTCGCTACATAGTAGAACAAATGTTTCATTTTAAAATACATTAAAATGCCCTTTGGAATATCTTTGCCAAATTCTATCTTGTTTGGGTTGACATAACATATGCTTTTTCGTATATTTACTGTAGAATACATAAACATTATTCTAGGATTAGACTATTCTAATTTTAAGTATATTGATATTAAATTAGGTTTTTAATATAGGGTTGGGTTGGGTTAAATTAGGGTTGGGTTGAACAAAATAACACACCCGACCCATATATAGTATGGGTTACAAATTGTAACCCATATCCGACCCGAACTAGGATGGGTTGGGTTGGGTTTATGTGGGTTGGGTCGGGTTGGTGGGTTGGATCGGGTTGGATATGGGTTGTGTGCAGCCCTAACTCGTACAACTAAACCACGTTTCACTCGTAAAAAGGGCTCAGAATCTTGCCTGGCAGTGGTAGCCAAGTGTATTTAAAGCACACGGCTATCTGCTACCGACCACCAAACAATAAATTTTTTTTTACACGGTGGTCGGCAAACAACCGGCGAGGCCAGCAAGGCGTGTCTGGCGGTTGGCCGCCGACCGTGGTGGCCGAACGCACATAGCCGGTGCTGATAGCAGTACGCTTTCTCAAGTTCGATTGAGGCTGCGGTATGTCGAGCTATACATCTACAAATTTCAGTGATCCTCAGTAGCATAGCAGAATATTTTGTGACATCAAGGAGTTCTTCAATCCCCAAAATCAATAACATTCCAAAGAAAGCTAGATGGCTAAGATGGCTACTCTCTTCCTGATTGCAATGGTGGACTATTGGTAAGAATAAAATTGCACGATGATTGTGCGATTGAATGCCAATCTTTTTAATGAACAGTTACAGTGGCTATGTTCATCTCATTTTTATTCTGAAGTCAAGACAATAAGATACTACAATTTAACTCAAATTGCTAGTGGACACTGGACGGTAATTATTAAACGAATATATCATGTACTTTTCTGTTGATTTGTAACAGTTATAATTGTTTTTATGCAACTTTTTGTTGTGTAAATGAATGTAATCCAGATTATCTCTTTAACTTACTGACAGTTATAATTTTTGTCAACTGTTACTATTTATCAATGAGGACCATGACTTCTTTGCCCGTCAACGATTATATTTCCTAGCTATCGTTTCTGCAGAAGGAAATAAGCTGGCTCATTTTACAACCATTTAATATTAGTTCTTACTAATAATAGTTTTAAATGAATAGTAGATGAATGATATATTTTTAATAAATAAGTTGAAATTGCAATAAATATTCATAAGAAACTATTTGTTATGAACTTGTAAATGCCTTATTTCATCTTCATATAATAAAATGTGGGTTGGAAAAAGCGTGAAGGCTTCAACAAAAACTGGGAGTTCTTAATGGAAACCAACGATCTAGTAGCGCTTGGAATAAAATCCTTACAGCTACCCATTTAGGATCGATGAAGCAGGTTGGGTTCTTCACCAGAGAACTTGGTGTGGTGTTACAAAAATAATCTTTTAGAGCTGAGTACGTGGGAAATGCTCGAGAGTCCAAGTGCAGTTCATTGCCGAAGATGCTCCAGATTTCTCATATTGCACTGCTATAATACTTTTAATTTTTTTCTCAGATATTATACATTTAAATATTACAGGAAAGTATTCCCATGCTAGAACTTTCATTTCTTGCTACTGAAGTCACCAATTATAGTATTTTTAGTCTTGTGCTGCTTTGCCCAATTATTATTAAATAAATGATTTTCATTCTCTTCTTTGCATGTAATCAACTCTTTTCACTTTTCATATTGTTACCCTTTAATTATAAAATGTTTGGAGGATCATGCAATTTCTCTTTTTTCTCTTTTTAAGCTTGGTCCATTTAAAGGGGACTGCAGAATTCTTGAAATTGCAGATTACCGATATGAAAATAGTTTTTCTTTTTTTCTTAACAGCTCTCATGTGCCAGCGTTTTTCTTTCATGAGTTGCAAAAATGTCACTTATAGAGCTCCTACTGTGAATATTGGAGCAATTTTTTCATTTAATTCCACGATTGGTAAGGTTGCAAAAATCGCTATTGAGGCTGCAGTTGCCGATGTCAATGCTGATCCTAATGTTCTTCGTGGTTCTGAACTTCGAGTCCAGTCGCAGAACTCTGACTGTAATGCCTTTATTGGCATGGTGAAAGGTAGTACTTTGGTTCAACTTTTTGTATGTTGTTCATAGCTAGATCAGTTTAGTGTTCATTGTTAGCCCACCCTAACTTGTGTAGAGTTTATGGGTTACACAATACACGCTATTAGTCAATTGCTAAAGCAGTGCCACATGCAACAACTAGGATTGTTATAATAATGATAAATCTCTCGTTATCAAACAATTACCAACCATATTGATACCAATTTTGAACTAAGTCGATATACTAGTATAATGGGTATAATAATGGTAATTTACTATTTTTAATTGTAAAAAGCTGTTGATATTTTTTTTAAATCAATGGTAATGATAGTTTATCGAGTCATCTATGATACATGGATATTCATAGAATTGGGTGTATCATAAGTATTTGTAAACAATTCAAATGATGCAAGTTGCACCATTGTAGTACAAAAAAACACCAATTTTTTATTTTTATTTTCTAGACTAAAGTAATTTTTCATTACTAGTGTAATAGTTATTGGTTCATCAGTATACCAAGTACCAACCTTCGGTATACAGACAACATTGTTACTAGCAGCAGTAATTTTTGGTACACTAGTAAAAATCAAAATGGTAATAATATTTCCAAAATATTAGCGGTAGCCGTTTAAGGAAGAAGGAAAGATGATTCTTTTAAGGAAACGGTCTACATATAACACCATACATAGACATTGGGCAAAAATGATTGTTTGAGTAAGTAGGAAAGAAAACATTTACAATCTAGTTGGAAAGTGTGTCATTCTTTGGTAATTTAACACAAAGCATTAAGCAGTTTAGACTGATAAGAGTTGGAAAGACTCATTGAGTGTATTTCTAACCTGAACCATCAGATTCAAAACTGATTCTGATCTAGGGATGAACTTTCGTTTTGGTAAATCATAAAACAAGTGGGTCTCCATACATCTAATTTGGGCGAAACAAAACAGTTGTTTTGTCTCCATGAAATGTTTGCGAGTTTTGATTTTAGTCTGATTCTTGTTAGAACAGCGGACAAACGTATTGTTAGCTTGGAATCTATTCTAGATAACAACATATTTGTTATTACCATGTCATCAACAAGTAGTTGGTAAGCAATGTTGAACTATATCGGTATTCCAATACTGCTGGTATCGTAACAGTAAATTATTATTGTTAACGGTAAATATAATGGTAAGAAAATGTCAAAACCATTGATACTAAATTCACCAAAGATTTTAATATATTTTATTATTATTTATTAATCACAAGAACAGGCATTTTTTGATGATATATCAAAGTTTAAGATGTTTGTAGTCTTTTGATGATGCTTCTGAATAAGTTTTTTTTAACTTTAACTGTATAGATGAACCAACTTTTTTATGTAGCTGTAAATAATTTATGATTAATCAAGAATTTTCTATATCAAGTAACTAAAATAGAATTATTGAAACGAGCGTTACGGCACACGCTTTACGTGTGAGTTATTTTTCTACAAATTGCATATGTTTTAACATATTTAAAAAAAGCACAAATATTTTATCATATTTTGCATTGAATCATGCGTAATTTTTGAAACTTAACGGTCAGACTAAAAGATTGCGCTTCTATTTTTAATAAAGATTATATCTAAATATTATATATGTGTTTGTGTATGTGTATGTGTGTATGCCTGTTAGTATATATATTTTGACATGTGCAATGCACGTGCATATAAGCTCTTTATTAAATTATTAAATTTGAAAGTTCTATGTAGTTTGATAAAAATAAACAGAAAAACATAAAGAAAAATGCACTTTTTTTGTTGAAATAGGGTTTGAACTTGTAACATTGTTTATGTTTAAAATCTCCATTTGAAAATAGATGTTAATATTTGTTCACAGTGAGATTCGAATTCATGACCTCTGGTTTGCATGGAAGGACATTTTTGAAATTTCACGGTCGGACAAAAAAATTATGCTTTTGTTTCAACTATTAATAAAGATTAATAAAGATTTATAAATTAGTTGATTTATCTATGAAGATCTTGCATTACTTATTCTAATGCAGGCATATGTATTTGACTCGTTCTTTGAAGTCTAATTATAATTATATTTGAAAACGTCTAAAGTAACTGTATGGAGATTTTATCCTCTAATTTATTGGAAAGATCATATGAAAGATATTCGTTAGTATATCTTGTAACAATAACGACACATTTTCCTTTTTATTATTATCAAAGATGTAATATATTAAGCTTTTAATGAGCATCTATTGGTAGATTTGTCATTACCGATCATATTAGTGATGATTTTACTAGTGGTGTTGGTGTGGTAATGATATGCATTTTCAGTTTACTGTAATGTGGAATGGTAATGGTTTTCCATATTGATAACGAGAATCATTACCATTTAGTTCTAATCTTCTAAGTTCTGACTTCCAAGATCGACACTTGTTGGCATTGATGAACTATGTTTAAAAAAAATGCTCTAAGTTCTGACATATATGGTTATTATCTTCAATTTTGAAAACAGCTATTGGATTCATGGAGACCGACATAATCACAATCATCGGTCCAGAATGCTCCATGGTTGCCCATGTCTTATCCCAAGTTGCAGCCGAGTTCCAAGTCCCACTCGTCTCCTTTGCAGCCACGGACCCCAGTCTATCCTCCCTCGAATTTCCGTTCTTCGTCCGCACAACCCAAAGCGACCTCTTCCAAATGGAAGCCATAGCCGCGATAGTCGCCTTCTACCAATGGCGTGAAGTAATCGTCATCTACATCGACGATGACTACGGTAGAAATGGACTATCCACTCTTGGCGATAGACTCGACGACCGGCGTTGCAAAATCTCCTACAAAGCCGCCCTCGCTCCTGGGGCAGATCGAACCGACATTACCAACTTACTTGTCAAGGTCAATATGATGGAGTCTCGTGTGTTTGTGCTGCACGCTAATCCCATCATGGGTCGTGAAACCCTCTCCGTCGCACATGTACTTGGAATGAAGAGTACAGGCTACGTGTGGATAGCAACCGATTGGCTCACTTCTTTGCTCGATATGTACTCTCCTCTCCATTCCGATGCCATGACCACCATGCAAGGCGTGGTTGCATTGAGGCAACACACTCCAAGTTCAAAATTGAAGAAAGCATTCGTTTCTAGATGGAACATGCTAAGTAAAAAAGAAACCTTTCATTTAAATGTTTATGGATTGTACGCGTACGACACGGTGTGGGTCGTTGCACGTGCTGTAGACACGTTTTTGAAAAACGGAGGGAGAATATCATTTTCGAAAGATCCGAGGTTGAAAGGGGAAGAGGGAGGGATTAGTCGGCTCGATGCTATGTCGGTATTTGATGAGGGAAAATTTCTTTTAAATACCATTAAAAATATAAATTTAACCGGTGTCACGGGTCAAATAAACTTTGACTCGCATGGGTATTTAATCAATCCGGCTTATGATATTATCAACGTGATAGGAACTGGAATTCATACGATTGGGTATTGGACTAACTACACTGGACTATCGATTGAGACTCCTGAAGCGGTGCACATGAAAGCAGCAAATCGGTCAGAGCAAAAATTGTTAAGTGTGATGTGGCCAGGACCGACGACTACGAAACCACGAGGGTGGGTTGTTCCGAATAATGGAGTGGAGTTCAAAATTGTGGTGCCTCGAAGAGTTAGTTATACCGCTTTTGTTTATCAGTCTCCCGGTACTGGAAGAATGAGGGGTTTCTGCATAGATGTGTTTAGAGCTGCAGTTAGATTACTGCCTTATGCTGTTCCTTATAAGTTTATACCTTTTGGAGATGGGATTAAGAATCCAGATTATAATGCTCTTGAGGAGATGGTTGCGTCAAACGTGAGTGTTGTATCTACTGTTATGATATCTTAGTTTGCAATATGCTTGATATTTATTTTTGTTTCTAATATATACACATGTTTGTAGATTTTTGATGCAGCCGTAGGCGACATTGTGATCACTACAAACCGAACCAAGATGGTGGATTTTACACAACCGTTTATGGAGTCAGGTCTTGTGATAGTGGCACCGATTAGGAAAATAAGCTCGAACCAGTGGGCTTTTTTGCAACCGTTTTCCGTTGGGATGTGGTCCGTTACTGCCTTATCTTTTGTTGTCTTTGGAGCAGTGATATGGATTCTTGAGCACCGGATCAATGATGAGTTTCGTGGCCCTCCTTGCAAGCAAATAGTTACCGTCTTTTGGTAAGAGTTCTTACTAATTAGTGGGCTATGGGTGTACACTGTAAGAGACTACAGAGTAAAGTTGGAAAGGAGCAGAATTTGAATAGTTGATTTTTATAAACTTATAAAGAATTACTTCAGCGTGTGTTATAGATGGATACAAACTTAGAAACTAGTATTGAAAAAGGTTATGTTGGTAGTGCAAATTGAAGCATGGTCTTTTTCTGTGTGCCGTTTTGTCGAGTCTTTTAACCCTTGTTCATTTCTGTTACAGGTTTAGCTTTTCTACTTTGTTCTTCTCCCACAGTGAGTAGTAGTAGTAGTTCATTACCAATCATTTGGCCAGATATACGATCTTTTTCCGTACTTTAATGTACACAAATATACTTTTTCCTCGTAGGAGAAAACACTATGAGCACTTTGGGGCGTCTAGTGCTAATAATATGGCTCTTCGTAGTTCTGATAATTCAATCTAGCTACACGGCAAGTTTGACTTCGATCCTCACAGTTCAGCGACTATCATCGCCTATTAAAGGACTCGATGATTTGATAACAAGCAACCGACCAATTGGGTTTCAAGTAGGTTCATTTGCTGAGAATTACATGGTCGAAGAACTTGGAATTTCAAGAAAAAGACTGAAAGCTCTTGGTTCCCCTGAAGAATATGCAAGGGCGCTAAATCTTGGTCCTGATAATGGAGGAGTTGCCGCTGTTGTAGATGAGCGTGCTTATATGGAGCTTTTTCTCTCTACAAATTGCGATTTTGGTATAGTTGGATCTGAGTTCACAAGAGCTGGATGGGGATTTGTAAGTTTTTATTATTATTATCATTAATCGACAGAATAATGGTTCTTTTGCCGATGAGTATTGCCAAATGTTTTGAATGTGAACATGCTATAGCACATACAATTATCAAGTGTCTCAGAAATTATTGGTATTTACTTTTCAGGCGTTTCCAAGGGACTCTCCTTTAGCGGTGGATATGTCAACAGCGATCCTTCAACTTTCAGAAAATGGGGATCTTCAAAGAATGAGAGACGAATGGTTAACTACGAGTGAATGTAGGTTGGAAACAGATGAGCTCGTATCGGAAAGGCTTCATTTGGGAAGTTTTTGGGGTTTATTTCTTATATGTGCTCTAGCTTGCTTTGTGTCCCTACTCTTATATCTAATCCTCATGCTAAGAAAATTCTTTAGACATTTTCCTCCTACAACACCTGCAGAAATTTTGGATGGAAGGCTGACGCATTGTTTTCATTCCTTCTTGTCTTTTGCCGATGACAAGGAAAAAGATTGAAGAAACCAAGTTTAAAAGAAAGAAAATGGGAGATGCGTTCGGCTTTAGGAGTGATGTGCAAAATGAACCTGAAATGACATAGAAGCTACTGTATTGGGAATGTTATAAAGGTGTATAATATGATTAGGGTAATATGTGCTATTTTATAAAAAAATGAAATGGTAGGGTTATTTTGAGTGTGGAGGGAATCGAATCATCTATCATGTAGCACTTTTGGGTTGATGGAAATGGTGTGCACCCTTGCATAATATCCATTTTGTTTTTAAATCTCATTATTTGCTACTTTTTGGTTTTAATTTTCTTCCTTGGTCATTAAGTATTATTATCTCAAGTAGAAAATGGTATGACATTATATCCCGCTATTCTAAAGGTCTTGGATTTAAATCGTTTAGACATCAAAATCAGTGTGCACGTTTGTTATAGCATCATATTTGAAAACAACAAATGAAATCATTTTAAGTTCAATAAGTTACCGCATATATTACATAAGAATTTTTAATGGTAAACAAAACCTTTATGTCTATAAAGGCAATGATGAATGTGACAAAAATAATTGTAACTACACTTGAATTAAGACTAGCATTGCAACTCACTAAAGCATATGTAATCAACAGTTCTACTTGTTTGTTAGAAGGACATTGATTGGTTAGATTACCAATATCCACTTCCGTGTGCAATTTATTTAGTTGGGATATATATAAAAATTTGTTTAGTAATAATAAAACACGTTATATGTCATTTCATCAAAAAAATTGGTTATTTGATAAGACTGTACACATACAATAACTAAATATATTCTACCTTAAAACTGAATAAGTGAGCTACAATAATTTTGAAACTGAATAAGTGAGCTACAATAATTTTGAAATGCAACTGAAACTCAAACTGGCAGCTAACTATGTCATATATACAATCATTTGTTACCTTGTTAATGAAGATAACTTTTTTTTGGATCCTATTATGCTTGTTAATGTATTAGAATTGAGTGCCTCGGAGAAAGAAGTGCAGCAAAGTATTGGTGAATCATTGATTATTACTTAAATATGCGGTCTGTATTGTTGGCGAAATTTTTGGGTTTCACAATACTCAACTTAACCGTAAGTCAAGCTTGAGGTGACTGTCCTCGCGGCTAGAAATCAGTGAACCAACACTTGGTTAGATTCGCTTTTAGAAGGTGACCGTGATACAAAATGCTTACACGGTCTAAGTCGCACTCCAACTGTATGTTGAAATGTCGAAATGGATTAATGAACAAAAGAGCAAATAAAAGTGAATTGCATAAAAGTAAAAAACACGAAGGTTTTTTACGTGGTTTGGATTGTTGCAAATCCTACGTCCACGGGATAACCCACTATATTTTATTATTATTTTGTACAAGAAATTTTAATGGCACTGAGGCATACAATATGCTTTTTTTAAAAAGAAAAAGAAGTTACCAGAGAAGATTTCAAAAGCTCTAGATTTAAAAATAATCGAAAAGGATCTCCGAAAAAGATCTAATGTCTTTCCCTTTATAGGATGGAAAATGCTTTATTGATAACGGTAATCTTCTCTTGTATTTTCCTTCAACCTTCGCCATTGGATTGTGTCACTTGTCATCTATCCGTGATGCTCGTACTTTGTGCCTGGACTGATGATGTGTCTTAGGCGGGAAATCCTGATTCTGGCGGGAGATAGGAATTTTGAAGCGGAATGCTTGAAAAGTGAGCGAGAAGCCCAGGTTTGCATAGGTCGGCCTCTTCTCTCTTAAAATAGCAAGTTGTCCTAAGAGAAATGATAAGAGACCTTTCTAAACCATTGTTGTGTTGTTGACGCATAAGAACGAATGCAGTGTGAATATCGCCTGGTGTTCAGACCATATTGCTCCAATGTTGCTCTTTTTCTTCTTGCATAATTTGTTACCAGATCGGGCCAGAATGAGGTAATTCTTCTCAGTCTATGCTGAAAGCTTGTTTGAGACTTGCTTGTTATTTGAATTGTTCTCTTGGTTGTTGTCGATGAGAGAAAAGAGGAGGGTGAGCTTCATGTTGTCGTTTTCTTGTAGCGTCGAGTCTGTGTTAAAGCATAGTTCGTGTAACGCCCCACCCCGAGACCCACCTTAGTAAAGAGAATTAACGTGTAATTCCGTCTACTAAAGCGGAGAATATGGCTGGTTAAGGGCGACCATCTGTAACTTTGCCTTAACCATCTATTGAAAACGTCGATGAATGCTATCTGTATAGTCTTTTCACTTAAGAGGTTCGACGTGTCCAATAAATGACTAACACAAAGCTATAGGTGGCTAAGGATCTATCAGAACAAAACACATCAACTAAACGAACATCTCATCACATAACAGATATACATACATGAATGAACGTCTCAAATACAATGATACATCACTTTATAATACCAATATTACAATTGGTGGTATGGCAACCACACGAATACAAGAACGAATCAAACGAATATACATCATCTCAGTGAAATAAACCTCAAAAAGGGGAGAGACACGATCCTGACTTCAAAGCATTACCAACGGCAACAACTAAAGAGAGCATCCTGAAATAACTCGGTCTGACCCGAGTAAAAACACACAGGTCAGGCTAGCTAAAAGTATCAGTTAAAGATGAATGATCGATAAGGTAAAGCATAAGATATATGGTATCCTTCACGCAAAGGAAAGCATACACTGAATATTACTTCAATGACATAAGGGAAATAACATTACTCTTACTAAGGATGAAAAAGATGATATCAAACAAGGTATACTCAAGTGGTGTGATGACACTTGAGTAAAAGAACTATTACTAAATAAGGGTCCATAAGAAGAACATATCAAATACACGTTCGCCTCATATCACTGGCGAGATTATATGGATATCGATAATAATATACAACCACAATCGTCTTGAAACACACAACTACAACATCCATATAATACAATGGCACTAACCTTATTAAAAGAATGGAACATATATAGGAATGCCTTATTTCATCGGCATATCCTAAATGCCAAAACAACAAAAATAACAATCACAATATAAAAGGAACTTCAATTATACATATGCACCTCATTTCATCGGTAACATACGATCACATTCCAAACCCACCCCAAATCATCAAATAATTCAAATAAGTCATCAAATCATCAATTCAAGGTAAAGCGCTTAATCAAACATTATAATATAACTGATATCACCATATATATAAACATCTCTTTTAGCACTAGGCTATCGATGTGAAGATCATCAAGAAATGGTGAAATCGAAATCATCAAGAACCTTCAAAAGAAAACATTGGATTGGCCAGATCCTTACATGCCGAAGCATGCTGCACGTGCTACGCACCAGTACATATGGTACCATAACATCTATTGACCAGGGTCCCGCCATCACAGTGATCGAGCCAAACATCAAACTAGGCTTGACTCGATCGGACCTAGTCTATGACGTCGTCTACATCCATCCCGAACACCCGCCATCACAGCGATTGGAGTCTTCACTCCAATCGGTGTCCATTGAGCCCCCGCCATCACAGTGATCGAGCCAAACATTGCTTGACCCGATCGGGACTCAAAGTACTGGTAGTCCTTCTAGAATGTGTCAGAAACCCTCGGATCGTAACCCGGAAAGTGGTAACGTACGTCCCATACCGCACGTTCTCACTTAGCAGTTTTCTAGCCGCTAGTCGATGCCAGACTATGAAAATCATCTAAATCATCATAAGAATCGCCACATGTCATCGGCGAATGGTATGAAATGCCAAACTTGTCTCATCTCATCGACAAGTAAGAAATACCATAAAGTCATCAATCATCATCAAATTCCATCTAAATATTTGCCTCATATCATTGGCAAGAGCATCTCCATCAATATAGCCCATCATCGAATATACTCATATTTAGGAGTTCTCGGACTATATATATATCAACCAAATAAATTGATATGGAATAATGCCCCAATTAGGATTTAAATACATCAAAACATACCATGAAGTGATTGTCATCAAAGAGGAATTCAAACAATTCCCAAAAGTTGTTTCGATCGTACAAGTCCGAAATTAACCGATAAAGTAAATTCACGAGTCCCATACCTCGAAATTTTACTAAACTGTTTAATTTACTTCCTCATACGTCCGAAAAAGCATCAAAGTAATTAAAATAATTAAAATTTATTATAAAAGATTTTACTTGAGAAAACGGGGTTATAAACAAATTTTAGAAATTTATCTAAAAGATTTTGAGAGAAAACACATCATTAAAATGTGATTTTAATAATTTTAAAAGCCTTAAAAATAAAGAATAATTGTTTTAAAAACCTCTAAAAATGCATAAAAGCATTAATTACTCCAACCATGATGTTAGATGATTTTCTGGAATTTATTCGGATTTTTAAAACTCAAGAAAACATCAATTTGCAATTTAATCGGCCTAAACCGATATTCAAATTTAAATCGAATTTAAATTAATTTAAATTCAAATCTTATCCTAACTTGATTAGTCCATTTCTGGACAAAATGATCAAATATTCGCATCAAATTTCATATAAAATTTTTGCAAAAGAATGCAAATGAAATTGTCGAAATCGGACAAATATATAAATATTGTGGCTGTCAATGACAGGCCAGCAGTAAAAACATCATTTTTCACCATGTAAACAACAAAAATATACAAAACTTAAAACATAAAAGTTGTATAATATTTCCTAAGGATTCCAGGACATTAAAAATTTCAAAATTCTGATAGGTAACAAGAAAGTTATGATCAAATTACATTCCAGGTGAATATATAAACACTCTCTGTCAATGACAGGACAGTCACAAAGATATGGATTTTACCCCATATAAACATAAAAAATTCTCAAAACTCAAAACATTAAAGTTATTGCCTAAATCATAAGGTTTCCATAACTTCAAAAATTTCTAAATTCCGATTCGTAACAAGAAAGTTATGATCAAATTACTTTCCAGGTGAATATATATAAACACTCTCTGTCAATGACAGGACAGTCACAAAGATATGGATTTTTCACCATATAAACATCAAAAATACTAAAAACTCAAAACATCAAAGTTATAGCCTAAATCATAAGGTTTCCAGAAATTCAAAATTTTCTAAATTCCGAAACGTAACATGAAAGTTATGATCAAATTACTAAAAACATCAAACTCAGCCTGAACTTATGCATTTGCAGGACAGCGACAAACAATTGCAATTTTAGCATAGATGGCTTCGAAATCTGGCAAAATGAATAAAGCGAAAGTTTTAGCTTAGTTTGTAAGCTTTCCGGAATGACCAAAATCATCAAATTCAGATCATTGGTTCAAATATTATGACCGTTTTACTAACAATCTTAATCTCAGCCTGTATTATTCTAAACACAGGACAGAGGTAAAAATATACGATTTTTAGTATCGACTCATCTCAGAATTTAACAAAAATTTGCAGAATCATACTACAGCACACAGACTATAACATATCCAAATTTGGCAGCATTTTGCTACAAATCGAGCAAGTTATGATTTTCAAAGATTGGATAATTTCAAACAACATATATTAGCAAACAAAGACCAACATGCAACGTAATATTCAAAATCAAACCAAATTTTGGCAAAAATCATTTTAGCTTGCTGTAGCATGTTGCTTATCTTTGTTTTGGTAGCGATTTGGTAAAATTTTGCATGCAAGTGGAAGCTTTGGAGCTGGAATAGATGCTAGAGATCTTTCTTCTTTTATTAGCTTACAAAAACAAGGGATTTGAAGGCCTTAAATTTTTGATTTGGATGAGAAGCCATGAATTCTCAAATAACAGAAAGAAGAAGAAGAAAGGGGCTGAAGAAGAAAGGGGTTGAAGAAGAAAAAGAACGTACTGAAGAAAAAAAATTTCTCCTCAACTAGACCAAGTGATAGAAAAGATATGGGTTAATTGGGCTTGGGCTCAAAACAAATAAGAATTAATTAGGCTAAATAGAAAGAATAAATTAATTCATACAATTCTATATATATACACAAATACAAAAATCATTAACTTCCAAATTACACAAGATAAAATCACCAAATTTTCTACACTTGTATATTAAGACATTTTCAACCCAAATAAAAGGATAAATCTCCATTTTAAATACTTTTACAATGAAGCCTCTCTTTTATTATAAATTGCACACTTTTAATTAAATAAAGAAAATAACCCATATTTTAACTTCTAAAACTCCACAAAATATTTTCCTTTACTTAGAAAAATACACAAAACCATCTAAAACCATAATTTATGGTTAAAACAAATCTCCAATCCCAAATTCATGTTTTTATTTAATAAGTACTTAATAAAATTGATTACTCTTATTAAAACCAATTAATAAAAGCAAATGGAAATAATTATCCAATTATTGCATTTTTTTCTAAATAAAAACATTTTCCATTCATTTCCACTTACATAACATGAAATAAAATTCTCAAACTCTATTTTTACAACAAATCCTCAATTCTCACAATAATTAGATTTTTAACTCAAATTTTATTCTTAAAATCAATATTAAATTATAACCTTCGATATAATTTAACATAAAAAGATGACCCCAAACCCAGGGTTGTTGCAGTTTGGGTGATCCTTATGTAGCCCCTGTAGAGTGCTTTCGGCTCTGTATAGCGCTATTTAGGTTACTCCCAACATATGCCTGTACAAACCTATCACTGTAGACGTTTGACAAAATATGAATATAGTTAACTTAGAATCCCACATGCTAATTTCATGTGCTTTGGTTTTGTATTCTAGCCCGGTCTTTGCTTTCGAATGTGGTTAGTGCGTTCTTCTCCGTCTTCTCAATGTGCACGACGTCTGTTTTGTATGGTTTTAATATATTTGGAGAAGATTCGGGTCTGGTCAGTGGCGTTGACCTTAAGCCTGTCAATTGCCTAGTCCTGCTGTTGTTAGGATAACTTCCCATTCTCCAAGTACTATCTTATTACTTTTTGCTGTGGTTCCTGGTAAGAACGGGTGTAAAACTTGCCCTCCAAGTCTGCAGCGACTGTAGGTCGGGTAGACTTGTATCCTTATGCACTTGGTATGTATCTCCACTTAGTCTTGTCTAATCTATCTTTGCGACGCTGGCAATAAGTCTTCTCAGCTGCAAATGCATTTAATGTTCCCATACGCCTGTCAATGTCTGGTTGGACCATCCTGTAATAGCTGTCCAATTTGCCTATTCGTTTTTCTAGGCGGATTTTTCATAAGTCATTTATACTCATTACTTTCTGTGTCAAATCCACGTTTCACTTAATACTTGATCATTTCAATCGTGTGGCTGCAATTCAAACTCAAGCATGCATTTTCTTTCTTCATCTTTCCTAAATCTTTTCTTTATCTTCTTGTTTGTAAAGAGTCGAATTAATTCTCGAATTTAGGGGTAATTCTGTAGGTTGAGAATAGGATGAGTCATGTGATAACCCACCTTTTTGGACGGTTTAAATCGACAGTAACCTACACATGTCTAGCTCAAACCATTCAAATGGGGGGATTGTCAATGGGGTAAATAAGAAAATAAGAGAAAAGAAGAGAAAACAAAACACAGAATCTCACAGTGGAATTGGAAAAATATAATAATCAAATAAACAGTTCATGAAGTTGTTTTACAATATACATTTGATCACACTAATTTTACACAAAATTAGAGTACAAACAACAACATACCAATAATGGTGCCACAGAATAATACTAATAATATAATACCAAACTCCATCTTCGTCCTTCAGAAATAATGTCTTCAACATTGAAAAGCTCAGGCTGACTCGAGCGTAATGAAAAGATAAAACACTCGAGTTAGAACTAAAAGTTCTTATATAAGTTAAATCAACAACAAATAAATATGAGTGTAATAGCTTCAGATATGTTTACGGGATTTCACATTTCCTATTCGGTGTATAACGTGCGTACAATAACTTAAGATACGTTATGGGATTTTCCATCTCTTAAGGATCCGTTAAACTATCTATATGTAGTAAAATATGCTATATATATGTAGTGTCTATCAGTAATATAAAGTATTAAAATAGTGTTAAGGCGTTACCATTATCTTCCTTAACACATTTATATAAGCATCGTAGTCTATACAGTACTGTAAACTCCATCGTAAACTGGTGGGCTATCAGGGAGCACACGAGGCTATACCCATGGTAGGATTCTACCGAATTGCGAAACCAGGCTAGTGGTAACGCATAGCCGCAGCTACTGCCCACCTCGAACAACACTCCCGTAATCAAGGGTGGCCACCAATCTATCATAGAGTAAGAGATGTGGTATCAAAGAAGTATGTCCGATTGGAGGAGCGACCTCACTTAGACTGGTTATGACTCTTGTTTTAGTCATTTTAATTATGACTCGAAAGTCAAGGCTATTCATCATCGTTCTCTTACTTCATTCTAGTAGCGTTCGTCAATCCATCCTACTTCATTCTGGATTCTCCACCACGTACACAGTTGTTAAAGTGGTTCCAATATTGACAAAGGGTATGCCAATAAGAGGCGCCAGTCTCTTTAACAACCAAACGTCATTTTTCACATCGGTTAGTTCTTTTACATTTCGAAACTGATTCATATAATATCAAAATATCATATTCAATTCAAAATATCTTTCATTTCAAAACCATCATATTTACTCAAAATATATTATTTCACTAGAAAATATCATTTCAAATTTCAACGTAGGTTATAACATCACTTAACCACACTTGCCTTTAAATCAACGATTTAAATATAAAAATTTCAACTTTGCACAGTTTGAATTTTTAGAAAATAGTTTGGATAGTTATAAATAGTTTAAGTAGTTAAAGGATTTTAAAACAATTTAATATAAAATGGTTTGAGTATTGAAAATGGTTTATATAGTAAAATAGTTTTGGAAAATCTAAATAATTTGAATGTTAAAAATAATAGATTTTAAACAGTTTATTTCAAAAACAAATATTTTGAAAATAATATCAAATCAAACTATTTCTTTCCATTTCAACAATCTAGACCTATGTCCAATTTCAATTTACTTATTTAAAACCACTTAAATAAATTTAACTTCATTGTTAAATTTAAGATCCAAACTTTAAAATAATTCAATTTTTCGAATTTAAGTCAAATATCAATTATCTTCATATTTCCAATTCAATTCTTTAAAACAATTCCTTTTAATCAATTTCAATTTCATTTTTCAAAGCTTGAATTAGAAATAATTCAATTTATATAAATCCATAATTTATATCCTTTAAAACAATATCATTAAATCAATATCCCAATTCAAGATTTTAAAACCATTTAGTTTAACCAATCCGATGTCCGTATATAATTTTCTACCCTATGACCAAGTGATCATTTATTTCAATTTTAATTATAAGGATGGATATATATCATTTCAGTCCAAATCAAAATGTCATAGGTATATAACATTTCAACCTATTTCTTAATTTATTCAAAATAATTTAAATAACAGTTCATATGCTTACAATTAATATACAAGGTGATAACAGGGATATATATAAATAAATAAACATCCAATCATCCAAAATGTCAACAAATAAAATTCCATCATAATCAACATCCAAATCAGTCAATAAATCACAACAATTAACTAGTTATCAATATCAGGTATTTAACTATCAATTTAATTTCAATATTAATTTAAATGGCAATTTAATTCAATAAAATCCAAATTAAATTTAAATGACAATTTAAATTACCAAACAACAATCAATAAAATTCTAATCACACCATAAATTAATTTAACTAACATAAGAAGGTTTAGTATTGCATGAGTGTATTGCATGAATGGGTTAAATCACTCAACTTTGATTTATAGTCGATTTAAAATCCAATAAAAGCCCAAAATTTGAACAGTCTTCAAATTTGACCAAACTAGTTTTATGTTGCCCAGAATTTCAATACGAACCCAATGGAAGAAACCGCACGTCAATCCGAGTTCGTATACAAAAGTTATGCGGGTTAGAAGGTTTGAAATTTTAAAATTTTAAATTAAATAACAAAAGGGCAAACGTGTAAATATTCTTTGTGATATCCCGGGATTTCGGGGAATTTAAAATGTGATAATCTTTTAAATTAATTGGTAAAGTAGTTATTTTCAAACAATAATAATAATGAGTTGTTTTTAAATATAGTTATAAATAGATTTTAATTAAACATATTATTTCAAAGTAATAGTGTGTTTGTTTAAATGTATATATATATGTATATTTAAATTGATTTTAATAGGATAATCATTGATAATTAATAATGTGATTTATAAATGGATTTTAAAAATAGAATTATTATTTTCAGGTTAATGAGGAGTCTATTTAAATATATTTATTTATTTATTTATTTGAATTGATTTTTAATTTGGATTTTAAATTGACTTTGAAATTGAATTTAAAAAATTGAATTTAAAGATATATATATCTTAAAATGAAAATAATAATATAGTTTGAATTTAAATAAAAGTTTTTATTTAAAATAAGATTTGTTTTGTATTATTTTCTTTAAAGAAATATATTTATAGAAATTGGAAGAGTATTTATTTAATAGGAATAAATACAAAAGCTTTTAAATTAGAATTTTAAAATGAGCTTAAAATATTTTATATGGTTTTTATTTAAATCATAATTGGTTTATATTCTATTTTCTTTAAAACATTGTATTTATGTAAAAAATTAGAAAGCATTTATTAAAGTACAAATGTATTTATTAATTAGGAAATAAATATAAAAGTTTTTAAAATCTTTTAAAAATAAATAAAAATGCTTAAATGACAAGTGTTAGGATAATAGAGCTTGTAAGTATATGTGTTAAATGAATAAGTAGTGTATGAGACAAGTGTCATTCCTTTTATTTTTATTTTCTCTAATTTTAATAAATCATTATATAAACAAACTTATACCTTCTTCTTTTCTTTTCTATCTGCTCATTTTCTAAACTCAAGAAAACCAAACCTGTTAAACCCTTTCTCAACCCAAAAGATCAAAACCTGTAACCAATTTCCAGTTCGAACTCTGTAAAATTCCTCAAATCAAAACCAAGAACCCTGCAACATTTTTCCAAAATCTGTAAGCAGGCAACCCTAGATCCTTTTCAAAAGCAGTAACTAAAGCATTCGGTTTTAAAAGAAATCAAAGGCCTGTTTCTGTTTCAAACATGCAAACCCATTTTCAAAAGCAAGAACAAAAGCCTGTAATTCAAATAATCTCTGCAATTCAAAGTTTTCAAAGTTCCAGTTTCAAACTTTCAAGCTTCAACCTTCTCAAAGCAACATCAAGTAGATTTCAGTTAAACAAGGACTAAGCAATTCAAATTTTCAAAGCAAACTTTCCAGTAACAAGTTTTCAAAGTTCAAGCTTCATCTCAGTTTTAAAAGCTCTCTGCATTTTGGTTAAAAGGTGAGTAAATCTAATTTTAAAAACAGTTTTAAAATCTGTTATTATGTCTTGATATACCTGATAAATGTCACAATAAAATGATATGCAATGTTCACTTGAATAATTGGATGTGAATGGTGTTTAGATAAGAGTTTGTTATAAAATATTTGTGCATATTGGTGTTCATGATCTCTGTTATTTTCCTGTAAATCAACCACTTTAATCTTGATTTTATATGATGATAAGGTTGTGAAAAGTATTTGTATAAATGTGAATATGCCTGCATGTGTGTATTTATAATGTGAATGATGTATGCATGTCTGAGTATAAGATCATTTTGCTCTGTTTAAAGTTAACAGGGTAGAAACAATCTAAAAATTCAATTACTCTTCCTCTAATTTTTTTTTTAGGTTTAATGTTTAAACAAGATAAGTTTAAATTTATCAGACTTTAATTTTTAATATACTTTCAAGTATAATTATTGAGTTAGTTTTGCTGGAAGCAAGAAATACAGTAAAAACTCTTAACCATGTCAATTTCGAATATCATAATTTCTTGATCAACTTATATAATCTTGTTCGTATTTGAAATATATGAATTTTAAAGGAAAAATCAAAATTTTTTAGTTTAGTAAATTATGAGAACTTGTGGGTTGAACGGGAAAGAAGTTTTTGGAACTTCCAGGTGATCGGTGAAGAGGTGGATCTCGAGATCGTTACTGGTGTTAGCTGGAAGGTTGACAAGCTCGGGAAAAATGATTGAAGAATTTTCCGATCATCGTGGCGATGGCACGATAGTGTTTTAGGGTTCTTAAGCCTATTTGGGTTGTCTGGGTTTGAGCGACGTTTGCGGGGACGCGAACGAACTGGAAGCGATCGGACAAGGGGGGATCGAAGCGTAGGCGATAGGCGGAGCTATGGTCGAAGCGGTGGGGTCTCTGGCGATCTAAGGCGGCGTGTCGAGGTGGAGTTGAACGATCGTTTTTTTCAATGGAGTTCCATATTTGCTCGATTTTGATTTCGAAGTAAATTCGAAGTTCTGGGTGATTGAGATGACTCAGAGGAAGGTCAGCAATAGATCGATGGTCGGAGCGTTCATCGGAGGGTGGCCAGATCGTTGTACACGTGCACAACGATTATCGCGTGTCAGGGAAGATGAGTGCGTGGGCGACTCGAAGGGATGTCGGGGATTTTGGGTAAAAACTCGAGTACTTGCTCGTGTTCGTGAGGTTAGGAATTTGCAGTTTTAGTTTTAAAATAAGAGCTGAGTGAAGAAGAAGATGATGGGGAGGGAACTCGAGACACTCTCGAGTAGGAAGGTGGATGACTCGAAGCAAGGATCGGGAGAGAAAGGTGTTAAGCCTGTTTTAAAGTTTTTATAAATAACAGTTGAAATTTAAAGATGGTTCCCTGTTTAAAACTTGTCTAAACCTCTTTTAAAATGTTCTTAAACTTTATTTAAGGGTATGTTTGATTAATTTAAGTTTGTTAAAAACTTAAATAAAATGTTTTAAAACTTAATCAATTTGTAAATATAATTAAATGTTAATTAAAGGTTAAGTTTAATTAATGTGATTTAGTAATTAACAAAGGAAAATGATTGGTTAAAGATAATTAAGATTTTGATAATTTAATAAAGTAATTAAAGGGTGATTAATTTAATTAATTATTGATTTAGAATTAATTAATAGTTAAAGATTATTAATTAATTAATTAGAGGTTAATTAATTTGTAATCAAGACTTATTAATTAAATAATTAGAGATTATTAATTAATGATTAAAGATTTATTTAGTTGTAATTAAGGGTATGGTTAATTAATTAAAGGTAATTAATTGTAATTAAGGATTTTTAAATTAAGAAATTAAGATTGATTAATTAATGATTAGTGATTAATTAAGTAATTAGTGGCTAATAAATTAAGTAATTAAAGATTAATTAATTTGTTTAAGAGTGATTAAGGAATGGATTACTCAATTGTAAATAATAAATGAATGTGATTAAATTTAGTTAATTAATTTGTAAATAAATTGAAGATAATCACTTGATGTTGATTAAGTATAAATACTTAATGAAATTAATAAGTGTAATTACTGTAAGTAATTAATGTTTAATTACAAGATGTAATTAATTTAAGGATAATTACTTAATGAGAAGTAATTAAGGATTAATTATTTGGAATAATTAATTAAAGGATTAATATAATTAATTAAGGAGTTAATTAATTAGAGTAAGTAATTATAGGATGATAATTACTGTTATGATTAATTAAGGTAGATTAATAGAAATGATTAATTAATGGAAGTAATTAATTAAGGATCATTAATTAATGTAATTAATAAAAGTAACTAAAGGTTAATTACTGTTAAACGGTTAAGAATAATTAATTTGTGAAATTAATTAAAGGATAATTACTTTATGTAATTAATGAATAATTAATCAAGGATGATTAATATTTAATAAGTAATTAATTAATTAAAAGTTGTAATTAATTAATGATTGATTAAGCAAGGTTAGATAATTAATTCTTAAGTAATTAATTTAATTTAAGATAATTAAATTAATTATAATATGGATTAATAATGGTTGCTTATAGATGTTTGTTTTGTAGAATATCTGATTTGGTTGATATCTATTGGATGATATGCTGTGATATTCCGTGATATGATATTGGATATATCTGTGATAAATGTGTGATATTTATCTGTTAAATGCTGTGTGAATTCAAAGTATTGAATTAAATGGAATTGTTTAAACCTTTAAACAACCTGGACCTAAAAGATGGCGATTTGAATTCGATGAGACCGGGATCGGGTTTCCAGATTTGGACATCCGAATACCACATCGATCCAAATTAACGATAGGTCGTGAATCAAGTGAAGATGAAGATTCAGAGTGCAAGGGTTATTGTCGTTAACTCTGAGGGTGATTCCAAAATGAGTGTAACGAGATAATGCCTTCGGTTTCGTTCGAACCCGGAACGAACTTGTATGGATTGAATGCTTTCAGCACATCGTCAGGTGGACGATGAGCATTCTAAGTGATGTGTTCTGATTTAAAGGTAATCGTAGCCTCAAGCCTCATCAACCAGGAATGGCTAAAACAGGGGAGGTGCAGCAAGGTTAGTGGGTAGCACCCAAGTAGTATAAGATTCCCCTGTCTAGAGTCCCTTTTTATTTCGGCTGTGTGGGTGGTTGTTTGGCTGCAACCACGGGGTTTCTTATGCGGGAATTATCCAGTAAGGGATGGTTCCGGCCTTGTGTTGTAGGGGATTGGGCGTGATCCTCGGTACGTTGATCTAGGCCACGTACTGTGACGGGCGGTACCCCAGTAGCCCTGCCATTGTATGGAATCCAATCTCCAATAAGTGCCGTACGTATTAGTTGTGCCCAACTATGTTGGAACGTGAGATGTAAGCATTCCAGCTATTTCTGTATTTTACTTGAAAACCCTAGACCCTATTATAATATAACTGGATTTCCTATCAAATGTTTTGGTTAGCGTAAGGTAAAAACTTACCCATGTTTATTTGTGGGGAGTCTTACGTGATACCTTTGTTTTCAAAAGGTTTTGAAGTTAAGCAACTTTAACCGTTTACTCACACCAGACCCATGTCTGACCCAAGTGTTTATTTCTGTTTTATATAAACTCTTGGGTACTCAAATTTTTATGAGTAGCCAAGAGAGTCAGGTTTGCTTTGACGAGTTATCTGGAGGAGCAATGGAGCAGGAGGCTTCAGTGTTTGTAGAGATATAGTAGTTCCGCTGTGTTGATCTCTGAGTCATTTGTTATCTGTGTTGTATCCTGTATTGTAAAAACTAGACAGGCGTTTATAACTGTCTAGTATGTGTTGTATAAGCTGTGTAACTCTGATAGCTGTTGTATATGATACTGTGTAATATCTTATGTGATTAATATAATTTATTCGTTCCGCTGTTGAGATTCTTCTGTTGTTCTTTCTTTCTTCTCTATCTTTTCTCTTTTCTATCCCTTTCTTTCTTAATAATGATGCGTCTTCCTGCGCATAGGAAGTCAGGTCGTCACATTCTTACCTTCATCACAACGCTACCAGGTCTAGCACGGAAGAACCCACCATCGCCTCCATCACTACCGTGTGCGCCACCCACGAGATCGCCGAGCGCCGATCAGATCCTACCCACGCGTGCGCGACGTCAATCTCCACCCTCACCAGAAATTTCATCGACTCCGCCGCTGCCATCGCCATGCAAAAAACAAAATAACGCAGCGCATTCAAGGCCAGATTCTGGCGAATCCGTAAGCTTCCGTCTCGTTCCAACCGTCCATCGTAGAGCTCGTCGTGCTCTTCAACTTTGCTTTTGGGGTCATTGCAATCCGATGAGAGATGAGAGAGGTCTAAGCAAAATAAGATGGAGGATTTCTGGCCGTGGAATAAGGTGGCGGCTGCCTTGAAAGAGAATTAGGATTTCTTAATATTTTAATAATATTTTCGTCTCGATTTGCGTGCCTATATATACCATAAGGTCCAAAACAGCCCGAACTCCAATCGAGGCATGCTTACAGGCAGTCTTAATGTAAAAAGGCCTTGTGAACACAATGGAACTAGTTTCGAGGCCTAATTTCATCGAAAGTTAACATTTTATTGTTCGATAAATTTAAATTAAATTATATTCAAATAATTTACCAATTCACAAATATGGACAAATACAATATTTCTAATTTATAAATACGTTAATATAACTATGACATTCATTAATAATTCGATTTTATTAATATTCCATATATTTGAATCAATTTGAATAATTATTTCAAAAATAACATTTTTTTTGAATATAAATCGGTTGGGTTAAAAAGGTCCGAAAAGCCCGTTTCGTTCCCGAAACGAAAATAGGTCATCCCATATATCGAAATATAGGTTTTTGATATTTTTAACCTCAATTGAACTAGTTTCAAACCCTAAGTCCATTGTATATAGAAGTTAGCTTTTAAAATCAATTTATTTTAATTAAACTTCTTTAATTGATTTCTACGCGTCCAAGCTCCTATGATCAAACGGTAAGTCCGATCGCTACGAAACTTGAAATCCTATAATAATGTGTGGTGACCCTCATTCTAAAACACATAGATTTTTTTTAGCATACAAAAGGAATCTACCACTAACCCCATTTCTTCCGTATTTGAACATTTAAGTAATTTCCAAATATTTTACCCAAGACCCTGGATTTACCAATATAATCATATCAGTTCACAAAACATATTAAGAAAATTACATATTTGATGATATATAATTGTTTTCCTTTGCCTTTCAGAGTTAACAAATTTGCAAAGTGAATTTTAATCAATCAGGCAACAACATACTATATTTTTGTTCTACTGCCAGAGATACATTTTGGCAATTATAATACTTATATATTCAATATTGCAATGCAAAGTGCATTTTTCTTATGCTTTCTAGACTTTCTGCCTAAATAATTTTATTAACATTAAAATGGTATTTAATTGACCCTATGATAGTTATCAAATACTTGTATGAAATCACTTCAACAAGTATACTTCAGGCATGATCATAGGAACTAATTTCTATTTATCATTTCAGGATGAATGAATGATTGAAGTCATTTTGCATTTTTAAGTTTATCATGGTACAGGTTTAAGAATTTGGTGTTTTATTGGAAATACTTGGTGTTATTTGAGGGTTGCTTGGAGTTTTCTTTTGTATGGTCCTGGAAGCACTTACACTTCATGAATTGAAATGAAATAGTTCCAGGCTTCAAGAGTTTGACCCATGGCCATCTAGGCCGGCCATAGTCCCTCTTTTACCACTTGCAAACCCATATCCCTCATATTTACAAACTTCTACAAAGATCCACTCCTAACACAAGCATGTTTCTGCCTAGTTTAAATTTCCTGGAAATGCATCCATGTATGTATTCAATCCATTATTCAAAATACAATTTCTTCCAAGTTTATTTCTTTCAATCCATTTGTTCTTTTTTGAAATCAAATACACTCACAAATACATGTTAATCAATTTTTCACTCCAGAATTCATGCATATGCCTGTATCACTTACCTGCCATGCACAAATTCATTTCTCCTGAATTCCCCTACTCAAAACTTGTGAGTTCACTTTTAAATCAACCACCTTAGCTTTTTAATTTTCATAAAATCATAATGCAAATTCAGGCAAAAAAATCAGAGATTATCATACACACATATCATATTTATATGATATGTCCATTCCCTTATTTCTCCAAATCAGACATTCATAAAATCATTAGTTAACCAAACATCATCAATAGTCACTCACAACAAGTTTTCTTAAGTACATATTTTTAATCCAAATACTTAGAAAGTTTCCTACAAGTAATAATTACTACAACATGAAGTTTGACTGTTAAATTCTTTACAAAGCAACTGCAAATTTAAAACTGATATCTCTTATTTATACTAGCAGCTAATTGCCTTCTTCATCCATCAAGCCAACTTCAATTCCCTGCAAGCAATTCACTGAGCTGCCCCAATTATAATGAGACACCCAGATGATTGCAAGGGCAACCAAAAGGGTCAGTTTTCACTGGTATGAGCATTTATCAAATTTGTATACATATTCATAAATTTTGGTGATCTTGCAATGTCTTCCTAGTTTAGCAGATTTTATTCTTAGCATGTTTTGATTAATACCAAGTGGCACAAAGACACATTCATTTATTCAAACAATACCCAGTAAGCAAATATTTTATATATATATATATATATATATATATATATATATATATATATTTCTTGGTACATTTTTCTCCATTTCTGAATAAGTAAACTCAGATTTTTATGCTCCTAATTTCACCCAGTAATTAATCAAAGCACAAAATTTAACTTGATTAATTTATCTCCATGTCTGAATATTTATGATCCAGATTTTTAAACCCCATTCCCCCATTTATTTTATGGTCTTTAACTCCTTGTCAAATGAACACCATGTATGCATTGTGAAGGAAACTCCCAGGTTATTTAATTTATTCCAATCACACAAAGGCCTCAGGGTGCAGTTGCACCATGCATATACTTGCTCCCACCTGAAGCAAGCAGATCATTGACTAACTCCCGAATGACCAGTTTAATTTTCTTTGATAAATTCCCCTCCAGTTTCAGCTTATTTTATTAAGCTTCTACTTATGAATTCAATCATAAAACTCACAATTCATTCATGTTTCAGAAAGGCTTATCCTCTTTACTACTTTCTGGTTCAACCCCATGTTCCCCATTTATATTTTTTTCTTATTACAGAAAATACCCCAGTTTGCCTATAATTTTTCCTAAGAATAGTTTAAGCATCATAGTCCTACTAACCCAGAAATTCTCCTCTATCTTATGATATGAACATTTAGTTTCATGCTTCATTATCCAAGAAATAAACATGATCTAGATCACTGTCTTGCTGCCTATTCCCTAAATAATTTATGTCCATATTTAATAATGATAAAATAGAACAAAAATGCTCAAATCATTTTAACTTTAAAAAAACCCACATACAGATTAAACTCCAAACAAGAATGCACAAACAACATTCATCTCACCCATAATAAATCATTTCAGAGATTTAAAGGACTTATAATATTTTAGGCTGCCTACAAGAGGACTTAATGCCATTGCATACAAAGGATAAATACTCACATAATGTTCTCCTTTTTCTGCCTTAATCCCTTGAACAGCAAATCCTTCAAAGTCTCAAGCTAATGTTTTTCCTATTTTATTTTATTTTTGATCCCGAGAGAATGGTGGATATGGTCATGTGCAGGTATTTATAAAATCATTCTAGGGTTTAAGAAAAATGGGTAATTTCCTTGATACCCTTAGATGTTTATGCGCAAATCATTTCCCTGTGTGGTCCTTAACTGGAAATGCACTTTTTTTTTGGTTACCTCAATTAGTTATTTCGGGAATCAAGCTTTTTAAACACTTCATACTATTTTCATGACTTAATTTTACTCATGCCATATGCATGTGACCCATTGTTTATTTTTTTTTTTTATAAGTTTAAAGAAACTGAAAATCCCCTTTGTGTTTTCTACCTACCACCATCTCCATTCAATCATGCATACTATCATACATAATCATGTAATGTAAAATCATCCACACTATGTTATTGGCTTAAAATTAATATAAGATGTGGAAATTCTTATTTGATCCTGTATATATATATATATATATATATATATTTCTACCTTTAGTCAAAACAGTAGCTCTTCATACATCTTTATGTGTTTTTTTTAAAAAAAGATCACATATGTCATGCTAATTATTTCCATCATAAACATAAGACATTTAATTCTTTTTATTAATCTTCATTTTATTCTATCTTTAAATAAAACAGAAAACACCCTATATATTGAATATATGTATTTATATAATTCTTTGGACATGGAACTACATTTGATTTGAATTCCAATTTTTAATTACCTTAACCCCTTGCATTTTATCAAACAGAAGCTCCAATGCAATTTTATTTATTAACAAATTTTCTTTTCTGTTTTATTGCAATATATATATATATATTTTATAATTCCAGAATTTCTTAAAATAAATGTAACTTTCATTTTTCTTTATTTTATTTTCTTCTTAGGGTCATTACATACCCTCCCCCTTAAAGGAATTATGTCCCCATAATTTCTTTCTAATTCTTCAAATAAAAGCACTAATTCATAGTCTGTTTTAACTCCATACTCATATTTCATGAGAGTAAGCCATATATATATAAAGTTATTCAGAAAGCTATCATAAAGCTACTTAAACATACCTTTCCATCAGAAAACAAATTGGGGTATTTAGCCCTCATTTTGTCTTCAACCTCCCATGTACAATCATTGGGATCCAGGCTCCATTGAATTTTTACTAGTTTAATCACCTTGTTTCTCAGCCTCTTTTCTTACTTAGCAACAATTCCCACTGGCTCATCTGCATAGGCCAAATTCTTATGAATTTGAATTTGAGTAGGTGACTCTAAAATTGCTCCTTCATCATGTACCCACTTTCTCAATTGAGAAACATGAAATACTGGATGTACACCACTCAATTCTTCTGGTAACTTAAGCTTATAGGCCATGGTACCAATTCTCTGTGTGACTTCATATGGTCCTACAAATCTTGGTGAGAGCTTACCAGATTTCCCAAACCTGAACACCTTCTTCATTGGTGACACCTTCAGAAAAACATACTCTCCTACTTCAAATTCCATTGGCTTCCTCTTTCTATCTGCATAAGACTTTTGTCTTGATTGTTCTGCCTTCATTCTATGCCTAACTAACTCAATCATGTTGGAAGTTTCTTTAACATGATCTGGCCCCAATATTACACCCTCTCCCACATCCAACCAACAGGCAGGAGACATGCAGGGTCTCCCATACAAGGCTTCAAAGGGAGCCATTCCTATTGTTGACTGATAGCTATTGTTGTAAGTGAATTCTGCCAAGTGGATATGATCCTCCCAATTACCCCCAAAATCAAGCACACATGCTCTAAGTAAATCTTCCAATATTTTATTCACTATCTCTGTTTGCCCATCACTTTGAGGATGGTAGGCAGTGCTTAAACAAAGTTGAGTTCCCATTGCTTCCTGGAAACTCTCCCAAAATCTTGAGGTGAACAAAGTGTCTCTATCACTTACAATGGTCTTTGGTATGCCATGCAATCTCACCACCTCCTTAATAAATAATTGTGCAAGCCTATGTGCATTTCTGTCTGACCTGACAGGGACAAAGTGAGCAGACTTGGTGAGTCTATCAACAATTACCCATATACTGTCCTTACCTTTCTTAGTTCTAGGCAAACCATCCACAAAATCCATGGAAATACTTTCCCATTTCCACTGAGGTACCTCCAAAGGTTGCAACATGCCAGAGGGCTTTTGATAGTCTGCCTTGACTTGCTGACAGGTTAAACACCTTGCCACATATTTTGCCACTGCTTGTTTCATTCCTGGCCACCAGTAGCTCCTTTTCAAATCATGATACATTTTGGTACCACCAGGGTGTATGGTGTACTTGGTTTTGTGATGCTCATTCATGATTTCTTCCTTTAATTCTGCAAAGTCTGGTACACAAAGCTTATCATCTTTCCTCAAATAACCCTTGGAATCTATTCTAAAATTCTCTGACTCAATGTTATTTAATAACATTTCTTTCTTCTCCTTTAAATTTTGATCTTGATCTTGCATGCCACCAATTTTCTCCACCAGGTTAGATTTCACTGTGATCAATCCCAGTGTACCATACTCCACCATATCACCATGCTTTTTAAAATTCACTCCATCTTTGCTATATATGTCTGCCTCCCCAAGCACTGCAAGGTTTTTAAATTCATCAATCATCAAACTTGCTAACCTAATATGATTTCTACTCAAAGCATCTGCCACCCTATTAGCTTTTCCAGGAGTGTACAGAATATCTAAATCATATGCAGCTAGAAACTCCAACCACCTTGCTTGCCTCATATTCAAATCTTTTTGAGAAAATAAATATTTCAATGCTTGATGATCTGTGAACAATTCAAATTTTGCCCCAAGCAAATAATGCCTCCAAAGTTTTAATGCAAACACTATTGCAGCTAATTCTAAATCATGAGTTGCATATTTGGTCTCATTGGGTTTAAGTTGTCTTGATGCATATGCCACCACCTTGCCATGTTGCATGAGCACTGCACCTAACCCAGACCCACTGGCATCAGTGTATACAACCATTCCTTCATTTATCTCTGGGATTTGCAAGACAGGAGCCTCCACCAATGCTTGCTTCAATTTTTCAAAGGCTTGATCACATTGCTCAGTCCACACATATGGTTGGTTCTTCTTTGTTAGCTTAGTCATTGGCGCGGCTATTCTTGAAAAATCCTTGATGAACCTCCTATAGTACCCTGCCAAACCCAAGAATGATCTCACCTCAGTCACTGTTTTGGGTCTACTCCATGATTGGACTGCAATGACCTTGCTTGGATCCACACTCACCCCTTGCTGTGACACTATGTGTCCTAAGAATTTGACTTCATGTTGCCAAAATATACACTTTGAATACTTGGCTTTTAATTCGTGTTCTCTAAGCCTAGATAATACTAAATGTAGATGCATAGCATGATCATTTTCTGACTTTGAATAAATTAATATGTCATCTATAAATACCAAAACAAATTTATCCAAAAAGTCTCTAAAAATTCTATTCATCAAGTCTACAAAATAGGAGGGAGCATTGGTTAAACCAAATGGCATTACTAGAAATTCATAAAGGCTATATCTTGTGTTAAAGGCTGTGTACTCAATGCTTTCCTCTACAACCTTCATTTGGTGAAATCCAGAGGCTAAGTCTAGCCTTGAAAATATTTTAGCTTCATGCAATTGATCAAATAGATCATCTATTCTAGGCAGTGGGTACTTATTCTTGATGGTCACCTTATTTAAATCCCTATAATCCACACACATCCTCATTGTTCCATCATGCTTCTTGACAAAGAGCACTGGGGAACCCCAACTAGAACTACTTGATCTTATGAACCCCTTCTCTTCTAACTCTTCTAGTTGGTGTTTTAATTCCACTAACTCTTTTGGACCCATTCTATAAGGCTTCTTAATGATTGGGCTAGTCCCTGGCATTAATTTTATTTTGAATTCAACTGGTCTGTTTTGAGGAATTCCCTTCACTTCTCCAAACACATCTATATATTCATTGACTACTGGGATTTCCTCCATTTTTAATTCCTTTTGAACTTCATTAATACTCCAGATTTTATTAAAACATGTATTCTTTGCTATTTCACTTAAGATGGTAATTCTTTTGCCTACATTTGTCTCCAAAGAAATAGTAAGATTTTCTAAATTTAAAATTGCTTTGTTTTTCATCAACCAATCCACCCCCAAAATTACCCCAATACCAGGATAATTTAAAGTATATAGATCTGAATTAAATTCATAACCCCCTATAATTAATTTCAGACCCATACACTTTATCCCTAACATACAATGACTCCCTATGGGGCTGTGTACAGTTAAGGGTTGATCAATAGAAACACAAGCAAGTGCTAACTTCTTAGTAATTTTCAGAGATATTAGTGAATGTGAGGCACCAGTGTCATATATTACTGATATTGGTTGGGTATGAATAAAATCTATACCTTCAAGTTGCCCAAAATTTCCAGTGTTGTTGGCTGCCAAAGCTCATATCCTTGCTGTTCTTTTATTAGTCTCTGGGCAATCCTTCTTTAGATGACCCATCTTTCCACAATTATAGCAGCCTCCTCTAGGTATTTTAGGGTCAGGGCATTGGTTACTATAATGTCCAGCTTTTCCACAATTAAAACAATGAGTGAGTTTCTTGCTTTCAGGTGCTACTGCTCCTTCCCCCTTCTTAACTCCTTTGTTTGCCTTGTTCTTGTCATAAGGTTGTACTTTGTTCTGCCCTCCCTTCTTCTTGTTGAACTTCATGTTCCTGAGTTTCTCTCTGGTGGCATCATGTTGCTCAAATGAGAGAGTTAGATCAATTACTTGATCAAAGGTTTTATCCTTATATGGCAACATTGCCCTTGACAGACTGGGGTTCAAGCCTTGAATGTACCTTGCATTCTTTGCTTCTTCATTTCCTATCAACACCATTCCATACTTAGACAATCCTTCAAATTTCTGAGTGTACTCATTCACACTCATGTCTCCTTGCCTTAATCAAATGAAGTCTTCTAGCAGTGTGGCCTTAGCAGATGCTGGGACAAACCTAGCCTCAAGCATGGCCTTAAATTCATCCCAAGTGATGTCATTCTCTGGCCTTCCTGCTATCACAACTTCCCACCAATCCAGTGCAACCCCCTTCAACCTTCTTGAAGCTATCTGTCTCTTCCTTTGGTCATTGACTTGCATATCTGCAAAGACTCTCTCCATAGTTCTTATCCAAGTTTGAACACCCATAGCTCCTTCAGTGCCTTCAAAATCCTTTCCTCCTAAGTTGGTGCATGTCTTAAGCAGTTTGGAGAGCTCCTCATGAGGGTTATCATGCCTTGGTGCTATTACATCTCTCAAATCTCTCACAAAATCCTCCATGTTTATCACAGGTGGCTCACGTGATGGTCCTGCACCTGTGTGATGTCTTGGTCCTACCATATTGCTATAAATATGATTTCTATGTTAGTTTATTTACCCCCATCGTTCTTGGTGTCTTTACTTTGTTTATTTTATTTCTATGCACTCTGTGCATGTATCACTTGCACACAAAATTTCTTTTATTCGGACATTAAACAAAAGCATTCAACACTAATAATTCAAACAATGCATTCAAACTTCCATATGCATACAATAATATTTACTATGTTATTTAAAACATAGCTCTGATACCAACTGTGGTGACCCTCATTCTAAAACACATAGATTTTTTTTTAGCATACAAAAGGAATCCACCACTAACCCCATTTCTTCTGTATTTGAGAATTTAAGTAATTTCCAAATATTTTTCCCAAGACCCTGGATTTACCAATATAATCATATCAGTTCACAAAACATATTAAGACAATTACATATTTGATGATATATAATTGTTTTCCTTTGCCTTTCAGAGTTAACAAATTTGCAAAGTGAATTTTAATCAAACAGGCAACGACATACTATATTTTTGTTCTACTGCCAGAGATAAATTTTGGCAATTATAATACTTATATATTCAATATTGCAATGCACAGTGCATTTTTCTTATGCTTTCTAGACTTTCTGCCTAAATAATTTTATTAACATTAAAATGGTATTTAATTGACCCTATGATAGTTATCAAATACTTGTATGAAATCACTTCAACAATTATACTTCAGGCATGATCATAGGAACTAATTTCTATTTATCATTTCAGGATGAATGATTGAAGTCATTTTGCATTTTTAAGTTTATCATGGTACAGGTTTAAGAACTTGGTGTTTTATTGGAAATACTTGGTGTTATTTGAGGGTTGCTTGGAGTTTTCTTTTGTATGGTCCTGGAAGCACTTACACTTCATGAATTGAAATGAAATAGTTCCAGGCTTCAAGAGTTTGACCTATGGCCATCTAGGCCGGCCATAGTCCCTCTTTTACCACTTGCAAACCCATATCCCTCATATTTACAAACTTCTACAAAGATCCACTCCTAACACAAGCATGTTTCTGCCTAGTTTAAATTTCTTGGAAATGCATCCATGTATGTATTCAATCCATTATTCAAAATACAATTTCTTTCAAGTTTATTTCTTTCAATCCATTTGTTCTTTTTTGAAATCAAATACACAAATACATGTTAATCAATTTTTCACTCCAGAATTCATGCATATGCCTGTATCACTTACCTGCCATGCACAAATTCATTTCTCCTGAATTCCCCTACTCAAAACTTGTGAGTTCACTTTTAAATCAACCACCTTAGCTTTTTAATTTTCATAAAATCATAATGCAAATTCAGGCAATAAAAATCAGAGATTATCATACACACATATCATATTTATATGATATGTACATTCCCTTATTTCTCCAAATCAGATATTCATAAAATCATTAGTTAACCAAACATCATCAATAGTCACTCACAATAGGTTTTCTTAAGTACATATTATTAATCCAAATACTTAGAAAGTTTCCTACAAGTAACAATTACTACAACATGAAGTTTGACTGTTAAATTCTTACAAAGCAACTGCAAATTTAAAACTGATATCTCTTATTTATACTAGCAGCTAATTGCCTTCTTCATCCATCAAGCCAACTTCAATTCCCTGCTAGCAATTCACTGAGCTGCCCCAATTATAATGAGACACCCAGATGATTGCAAGGGCAAACAAAAGGGTCAGTTTTCACTGGTATGAGCATTTATCAAATTTGTATACATATTCATAAATTTTGGTGATCTTGTAATGTCTTCCTAGTTTAGCAGATTTTATTCTTAGCATGTTTTGATTAATACCAAGTGGCACAAAGACACATTCATTTATTCAAACAATACCCAGTAAGAAAACAAAATATATATATATATATATTTCTTGGTACATTTTTCTCCATTTCTGAATAAGTAAACTCAGATTTTTATGCTCCCAATTTCACCCAGTAAATAATCAAAGCACAAAATTTAACTTGATTAATTTATCTCCATGTCTGAATATTTATGATCCAGATTTTTAAACCCCATTCCCCCATTTATTTTATGGTCTTTAACTCCTTGTCAAATGAACACCATGTATGCATTGTGAAGGAAACTCCCAGGTTATTTAATTTATTCCAATCACACAAAGGCCTCAGGGTGCAGTTGCACCATGCATATACTTGCTCCCACCTGAAGCAAGCAGATCATTGACTAACTCCCAAATGACCAGTTTAATTTTCTTTGATAAATTCCCCTCTAGTTTCAGCTTATTTTATTAAGCTTCTACTTATGAATTCAATCATAAAACTCACAATTCATTCATGTTTCAGAAAGGCTTATCCTCTTTACTACTTTCTGGTTCAACCCCATGTTCCCCATTTATATTTTTTTCTTATTACAGAAAATACCCCAGTTTGCTTATAATTTTTCCTAAGAATAGTTTAAGCATCATAGTCCTACTAACCCAAAAATTCTCCTCTATCTTATGATATGAACATTTAGTTTCATGCTTCATTATCCAAGAAATAAACATGAGCTAGATCACTGTCTTGCTGCCTATTCCCTAAATAATTTATGTCCATATTTAATAATGATAAAATAGAACAAAAATGCTCAAATCATTTTAACTTTAAAAAAACCCACATACAGATTAAAACTCCAAACAAGAATGCACAAACAACATTCATCTCACCCATAATAAATCATTTCAGAGATTTAAAGGACTTATAATATTTTAGGCTGCCTACAAGAGGACTTAATGCCATTGCATACAAAGGATAAATACTCACATAATGTTCTCCTTTTTCTGCCTTAATCCCTTGAACAGCAAATCCTTCAAAGTCTCAAGCTAATGTTTTTCCTATTTTATTTTATTTTTGATCCCGAGAGAATGGTGGATATGGTCATGTGCAGGTATTTATAAAATCATTCTAGGGTTTAAGAAAAATGGGTAATTTCCTTGATACCCTTAGATGTTTATGCGCAAATCATTTCCCTGTGTGGTCCTTAACTGGAAATGCACTTTTTTTTTGGTTACCTCAATTAGTTATTTCGGGAATCAAGCTTTTTAAACACTTCATACTATTTTCATGACTTAATTTTACTCATGCCATATGCATGTGACCCATTGTTTATTTTTTTTTTTTATAAGTTTAAAGAAACTGAAAATCCCCTTTGTGTTTTCTACCTACCACCATCTCCATTCAATCATGCATACTATCATACATAATCATGTAATGTAAAATCATCCACACTATGTTATTGGCTTAAAATTAATATAAGATGTGGAAATTCTTATTTGATCCTGTATATATATATATATATATATATATATTTCTACCTTTAGTCAAAACAGTAGCTCTTCATACATCTTTATGTGTTTTTTTTAAAAAAAGATCACATATGTCATGCTAATTATTTCCATCATAAACATAAGACATTTAATTCTTTTTATTAATCTTCATTTTATTCTATCTTTAAATAAAACAGAAAACACCCTATATATTGAATATATGTATTTATATAATTCTTTGGACATGGAACTACATTTGATTTGAATTCCAATTTTTAATTACCTTAACTCCTTGCATTTTATCAAACAGAAGCTCCAATGCAATTTTATTTATTAACAAATTTTCTTTTCTGTTTTAATGCAATATATATATATATTTTATAATTCCAGAATTTCTTAAAATAAATGTAACTTTCATTTTTCTTTATTTTATTTTCTTCTTAGGGTCATTACATAATTCACTATTATGAATCCGATGTAATTGGTTTCGTCGAAATCCAAGATAATGCCCAAAAAGGCTAATTTTACACGTTAATTAAATGAATTATTATTTTAAAATCAATTCAATCACATTTAAATTCTAATTAAAAGTTTCATATCATCATTTTGATTAAACAGAAATTAATAATCTTTTACAATTAAATTTTCCATGTTAAATCCAATATTTAAATGTTACATTAATTTCACGTCAAATTACAATAGTAATAAATCCTAGCTTATTATAATTTAAATTCCAACAATTTCTTTTATTTTGATTTAAATTCTTAAATTAAATCAACTATTTCCTATGAATAAAGTAAACATAAGTCTCCATTTTATTACACTCATACTCTACCGTTATCATCTTAACTCATATTAACTGCAATATTTAACTACATTAATTTCACATTGATTTCCAAATTAATTTCAACGGATTAAATAATAAGATGAGAATAAATCAATTGTTATACATTAATAAATCACCTCTATTAACGTATTGTTTACAAACAAAGGTTGATAAATTACTTATCAAAAATATTGATTCCATTCTATATTAACCAATTTCAATTAATTTCATATAATTTCTCTTTTTAATACAACATTTATATTATTCCTCATTAACCTTTATTATTACCATTAATTGAAATCCCATTAATAGTTGTCAATTACATCAAATCAACATTTTTAAAATATATTCTAATAATTTTTCTCCACTTATAAATCATAAATTTTAATTTCTCACAATATTAAATTCCAAAAATCTTATTAAATTTAATATTTTTAATTATAAAAAATACGGGTCGTTACAAGCCGCATTAATTCTCGCTTCAACTTCCTTTGAAATATTACTTAGGATTTTAGCATGGATTCTTCTGATTTTTCTTTGTCGTTTCCACCTTTTGAAATTACTCTCTCGGAGAATGCCATTAACATCCTTAAGCAATTCGGATTCCATGGGTATGCACCTAGGGTTCTGAAATCTCATGAGCAGATTAACAACCCGTCAGAGGGTTACATCGCCATTACTCCAAAGCATATTAGGAGTGGGTTGTTTCTTCCAATGCATCAGACAATCTGTGAATGGCTTGTAACCTTGGGTATCTCTCCAGTTCAACTTGCCTCCAATTCTTACACCTTTTCTTTGGCCACGTTTATCCTTTATGCCTAAAATGGCATTAATCTTATTGGTGAGGAACTTCGATTCCTTTTCGAGGTTAGAAGAAGTACTGGAAAGGGAATAAGGGTTTCTTTTACATTCAGGCTAAGGATGAGTTTTTGGCCAGCACTCCTAGCAGGACAAAACCATGGCTCTCATATTATTTATTTATTTATTTTGAATAACGATGGGTTCCCTTCCTTTTCTCATCATTATTCTGTTAACACCATCTCCTCAGAGGCAAATGAGCTACTGTACGGGTCGTATAAACATCAGATTAAGGGTCTGCCTGAGGATGTTAGGAATATACCCAAGTTGTTTATTGGATCAAAGCTGAAAGATCACTGTTTGCTGCTTCCAAATCGCATATTTTCTAGAAGAATATTTAAGTCTGCTTCATCGACACCTAAAATTCAGAGTATAAGTAACTTGCAACAATTTTTAGGGTTTCAACACCTATGATCCTGACTCCATTATCTTTCTTCCTGCAAATAGCACGGATAAAAGTACTGCTGCTATACTTTGCAAATTAACGAAGGTGAAGGAGAAAAGGAGGTTGCTTTAAAGTGGTCGTTTGAAGGGCCTGATGATCCTTCCATTCCTCTTAAGAAACTAAGCACTTCAGAGAGCATTCCACCACCTCCCAATAAGGATACTCTTGTTTTGCAACTTCCAGTATCTTCAGGAATGATTAGTTCTTTCTTGTAGGGAAAATCTACACCTGGTGTTGGTGGTTTAGCTGCATCTGAAGTCTTCGCATCTATTTTGATGAAGAAGGTAGGGATGTCTACGTTAGGTCCTCTTGTTCTTCATTCTTTAGCTTCTGAGGTGTCTCTTGCTACCAATTTGTCGGAATCCCAAAAGCTCCGGTCTTACGTGAGTAATCATGTTCTCTCTCTTCTCTTTTGGTGTTGGTTTGTCACTTATGTTGTTTTATGTTTCTCATTCTTGTAATATGCTACCTTGATGATGAAGGCGTGGGAATCTATGAGCATGTAGGTCCTGCTTTTGGGTTGAGTTGCTAGTCTTGAAGCTGATCTTGCTTCTGCTAATGCTAAACTGGCTTCTACTAAGATTAAGGCAGGTGAGGAGGCTAAAACACTTCGGAAGCAGGTGAAGACTGAGAGAGCTGAGAGGGAGGCCATATCCGTTGAGGATGCTTGAGCTGCAATGGAGCGTGAGCTTAAGGAGAAGGATGCAGAGCTTGATAGAGTTAAAAAGGATCCGGAGACATCTAAGGAGAAGCTCGATACTCTCACTTTGAAGGTCACCTATGGTTTTTATGCTGTGGCCAGACGTCAGCATAAGGTGAAAGTTTGGCCTGACTTTGTGGATGATGAATCCGTGGCAGACTCAATTTTTGCTTACTGCCAGAAGAAATGGAATGAGGAGGAGGAGGTTGCAGGAATCGTTGTTGATCCTGATTGTTCTGAGCATCTTTCCCGGGAAGAGAAGGAGATAGCAGTGATGGATCGGGTGAACCTGCAATCTGAAGGGCAAGAGCAACTTGAAAACACTATTAGTTCACCTTCTCTGATAGAATTAGATGTTTAATCCCAGATATCCTTTTGTTGTTTGCGTTGTACTTAAATAATGAAGTTTAATTACTGTAATGCGGTATCTTTTGTCATGAATGATTGTGTTCTCCTTACTGTTTTGTTTAGTATTCTGAAGTGAATGTGTTCGTTAAATTGTTGAAGGAGACTGAGGCTAGACTCGAGAGAAACACATTGGATCATCTAGGATTAAGTTCGGCAGCCTTGCTAAACAAGAGCAAGAGTTAGATCAAATTCGCGCAGATCTCCTAGACGAGGTCATGGAGTTATCAGCTCGCATCAGTTAGGTGGTTCGTGAGAAGGAGGCTCTCAGCGATTTATTTTGCACCGATGGAGGCACTTATTACAGAGTGGGTCTTCCCCCCTCCCTCTCCCCCCAATAGCCCTGATCTAGAGTGGTTTAGGCTTAAGTTTAGATCTTCAATTAATGAATAGTTCTCCCACTTTTTTGTACATTAATTTTATTTAATGTGGTTGGTAGGTATGATGTAACATATGTTTTGGTATTGAAGCTTAATCTGTTATGTTCTGATTCAGTGGCCAAATATTATTTTAATAATATTTGACCCAACTTTTCGTCTCCGAACTCTATTCGGTACTAACTATATCCATTACTAGGATGCTTCTGACCCCACTATGGTTCCAACCCCAAAGGGTTCTGACATGGTTGAGACGAATGATGCTCCTGAGGATGATGTTGCTGAACTAAGATATGATGTTGTGAGGCTTGAAATAGATATGAAGTTCAATCGGGAAGAGGTTGTCAAAGCTTAGAGTGCGCTTGAGCGTTAGTATGTTTGTAGCAAAAGATTGCATGTATGGTTTCAAGATGCAGTGTCAGAGCTGGATGGGATACGTGAGACCGTGAAGATGGGAGAAGAACTTTACGGTATTGTCTATAGGGTAGAAATTATTAAATATAAGAATCAAGTGGAGGACAGGTCAGTTGAGATTGCAAGGTTACTTAGCAAGCTGGAGGCTGCCGAGCATAGGAGGTTGATTGAAATATCTCAATTAGACATTGATTCTATTCATCTAATGAGCTCTGAATCTTCCTTTCTCCAAGGTGGCAGTTGGAAGGTTATTGCGAGGAGATTATTTAGAGATTTCACAAATAAGAGTAAGGAGACGAGGGCTTAACTAATTAAGCCTTAAATGATACGAGAAGAAGGGCAGCATTAGAGGTGTACAAGCTTGAAAGCATATTGTTGTCCTTTAAAGATAGGGTTGCTTCTTATTCGGATAAACTTGAACAAAAGAAGGCTAAGAATAAGAAGGTTGAAGCGTTCTTACAACGTTCCTAAGATGTTTTGGAATTTTTCTTCCCCTCAGTGGATTAAAGTTTTCTAAGTGATAAGGAGGGCTGTAAGGTAAGAGCTGATCAGGGTGAGGACCCCTAAGTTAGATCTCGTTATGGCCCAGATAGTCCATGGCTCACACTTAGTATTTTGTTATTATAACTTTAGTATTAATAAAACACTTTTGTAACATCTAACTTGACTTTAGGATGCGGATAATGCTTTTTATGATCTAATAATATTTTCTTTTATGATATAAAAGATTGTTAGCTAATATTTTCATATAGAAACATATGAGTCGTTTGGTAACCCTGCTCTGTTTATATATATTATTTGATTGCAAGATTATTCAGTCTTCTGGTTAATTTGTTTTATTTAGGATTCAGAGGTAGATGCTTTGCGAAAGAAATTAGATTCTGCACAGCTTAGAATCGAGGAGTTGGAAGATTTGTTAAGGAATGCTGAGAGTATCTACGAGGCTATATATAGAGATGAGATTATCAAGTTGAAGGAGAGGATCGTAGAGATGGATAGAGAGATGGCATTACGTATGAGTGCAGAGGAGAATTCTTCAGCACCTCCAACTTTATGTGTACGTCTTGGGTTGGGTGTAGTCCCTGTGCTTCCATTTGGAGCTGACCTAAGCAAGATTCTTAAGTGGAAGAATTGTTGAAACTTCGTATTTATGATATTTCATAATTACGATATTTTGACTATGACAAATATACAAGTCATTATTTTATACTAACTTGTTTTTGCAGGAATTAATCAAGACCGGATTCAAATAAGCTTCAAATCTTATATAAGTATGTATCGAGTCTGTGTCAAGAGTTTACTCATGTTAAAATCTCTCCTTTATGATATATATATATATGAATACATGAAGAATAAGGAAGTAATAGAATGAATTTGTATGAAATTGAATGCACAAGAGTATTAGAATCAAAGAATATGAGAGTAGAGTAAGAATAGATTGAATTAAGTTATGGAAACATGATTCTAATGTGTTTATATAGATTATAAATAGGTGCATATGTTCGTGAAGAGTTAACATGAAGAGATATGGTCATATCTATTGAAATGAAGAACACATCTCTTCACGAATGGAAGTGCCTATTTGAAAATATAGCCGTTATAGATATTCAGACTTCTGAATTGAATAAATCAGACTTTTGAAATTGCACGAGCTCAAACCAAAAAGGAAATAGGCTAAAAATAACCATTTTCAGACGTCTGAAATTAACAAGTCAGACATTTGAATATTGTACTAAACAGTATTCATTTTTCCAGATTCAAATGTCTGATTTGGTACATTCAGACGTCTGAATGTAAACTAAAAATGAGAATATGCAAAGATTATTAGTGTATGCTAATGAAATGAAAAACGTGTCAAAATATATATCATATAGGAGAGATTATAGGAAGATTGTACTTAATTGACTTATCAGTGCTATTCAAAGAGCATACTACAGTCAGATACTTTTGTTATTTGTAAAGAAGTCCTATTCGGTTGCTCAGGCGGTAGAAGTCCTATTCGGTTGCTTAGGCGGTAGAAGTCCTGTTCGGTTGCTCATGCGGTGTAAACCTATTCCTCCGAGTTAAGTGAGGGTTGCTAGTTTAAATCCAGAAGGAGTCTGGGACTGGACGTAGAATGGGAGTTCGAACCAGTATAAAAATCTCTAGTGTCATTTACTTTACTGCTTCTACTATCTACTTACTTATTCCGCACAAGTAGTTTATCCATATTACACGATCCTATAGCATAGACACTTTCATTTGGTATCAGAGCCTGGGATTCTAGAGATCGTAACAACATCCTAGAATAAATGGCTATAAAGAGATCTAGTCAAGGCAATAGGAAGAGGAAGAGCAATAAAGAAGAATCAAAGGAGAAAACAAACAAATGCTTCATCGCTAAACTCAGATCACAATCGGTATGCTTAGATTCTTTGTATAAAGATCTTCTCTTAGCACATGATGAATTATTAAAAGATTGTAAAACCTTGAATAAAGTTAATACAATTGCTTTAGCTAAGTTAAAAGATTGTGAGCAAGAAATTTCCAGTTTAAAAGAGGAAAATAAATTTTTTATAAAACAAACTAAATGTTTTGAAAATACCGTAGAAGAACTTATTTCACAAAAAGATTTCCTACAAAAAGAAAACGAGCAGTTAGAAGATAAAAACAATGATCTTTTGGTGTAAATCAAATGTTTTGCAAAATAAAAATACTATGTTTGAAAAAGAAAAAGAAATTTTTTCAACAGAAATTACGGATTTGAAAAGACAAAATGATTTATTACAATCATCTTTAGATAATTCAGAATCTCGAATTTTTCTCCTCGAAAATGAGAACTGTACGATAAAAAGGGCGAATTCTGAATTAAACAAGCAAATTGATATTTTGAAAAACATTAGTATTTCTTTTGAAAATAATAATTTTGACTTCAAAGCTAAATTTGATAAACTTAACACTGAAGTCACAAAATTTAATAAAGGTCAAAATGATTTAAACGTTATTTTATCTAGTTCTAGACCTTTACATGAAAAAAGTGGTTTAGGATATAATAAAACTGATCATAGAAATAGCACTAAATGCGCTTTCATGTATAGTAAAATGTTAGTGCTAGTACTAAATTTTTGAGTAAAGTCTAAATGAATATATTCAGATGTCTGAATAAGGCCAGAAATAGCCTAAAAACTTGTTATTTGCGTTTTAATCTAATTCAGAAGGCAGAATTGTTTTTGTTCAGATGGCTGAATATTCCCAACTGCTATTTTTCATGAATAGACGCTTCTCTTCACCGAAGAGAAACGTTTTCAAAATCAATGGTTGCACCTGTTCTTTTCAATAAGACTTTTCATCTATGGTTGCAACTTTTTAAACATTATAAATAAATTACAGAATTCAATAAACAATTTACCGAAACTGATTTTAATATTCTTGAATTCTTATCTCTCAATCTATTTTCAACTTGCACTCTAACTGCATACATACTTTGATCGTTGATCACTCCATCTTCCACATTTCTCAAGCACATTACACTACATATCATAAAGGAGAAGATTATAGGAAGATTGTACTTAATTGACTTATCAGTGCTATTCAAAGAGCATACTACATTCAGATACTTTTGTTATTTGTAAAGAAGTCATGTTCGGTTGCTTAGGTGGTAGAAGTCCTATTCGGTTGCTTAGGCGGTAGAAGTCCTGTTCGGTTGCTCAGGCGATGTAAACCTATTCCTCCGGGTTAAGTGAGGGTTGCTAGTTTAAATCCGAAGGAGTCTGGGACTGGACGTAGAACGGGAGTTCGAGCCAGTATAAAAATCTCTGGTGTCATTTACTTTACTGCTTTTACTATTTACTTACTTATTCCGCACAAGTAGTTTATCCATATTACACGATCCTATAGCACAAACACTTTCAAGAATGATGTGAAGGATCATTACGAGGCCAAAATTAAAGAGTTAGAGAACTATTTCAAAGGAGAATCAGGGACACCAGAAACTCGCGCTTCTTCATTCTTGTCTGCAAAGGATGAATATTTTAGTCCCTCTTCCAAGAAGGCAGAAAAGTCAAAGGAGCAACTCTGGCGTGAGATCAACAGAGTTAGAAAATGGCTATGAGGCGAAGAAATGACTTAGAAAACAACATATATAGTTTGGAGTATGAGGCTCGACTGGACTCCACTATGGTTTCCTAGAGTGGGATGGACAGGACATCAATTTTAGATGAACTCCATAAAGAGAAAGTGAAGACCAGAATAGCAGAAATCGGCAACAACGTGCAATTGACTTTTTAAATGTTTTTGGCATGGACTTTACTTGTCCTTCATGTATAATCAGGCTGATTATGAATATAGATCTGAAGATTACGAAAACATTTGGGCTAGTGCCAATTATGATCCGCATGTGGCATACCAAAGATTAGCTCATGGCAGGGTCTCTCGTTCTCGATCATCGGTGGTGATTACAGAGCTAGAGAGCTAGCCTTTATTTTTAACTCACCACAACGTATTCTTTGCAGATCGAAATGGTATAAGGTAGTCACTTTTAGCTTGTTTTTGTAACTTGGACTAAATTTGCAATTTAACTTTATAAAAGGAATATTTCCCTTGTAATACGACTTGATTGGTAATCTTTTGTAAATTATGCATAAGTCTAAACAAGTAATATTATGGTGAGATCCATGGCTAAGTATTGAAAGCTTAATTTTCTGATGTATACCCGACGAGACTTGTGTAGTGCATGGGTGTGTACATGATTGTTAGTACGTTGCCCGTAGTGTACTCGTCTGCCTACGCCGAAGATCTGCTTTGGGAGTATTATGTGCGTTCATGGTTCGATAGGCCAGGATTTCCCGATTTATACAGATGCGATCCAATCTGTTATTGACTCAGCTGTAGGTTGGGCAGGAATTGGTCCTCAACTGGTAGTGGGTGTGTTGAGATATGCTCCTTTAACCTCCTCCCTATTCTGGCCTGCCCCCTATTCTATGGGCGAAACGTCCTTAGCTATATGCTTGGCCGAATATCTGACCTACCCTTATTCTGGGGCGAAGCGTCAGTTTGACATGCCTCTTTTCTGGGGCGAAACGTCTATTGTGAGCTACCCCATGTTCAAGGGCAAAACATCCTTAGCCAGATGTTTGGATGCATTTGTGACCTACCACTGTTCTGAGGCGAAACATCCTTAGCCAAATGCTTGGCCAAAATTGTGACCTACCTCTGTTTTGAGGTGAAACGTCTGTTTTGGACCTACCCCCTGTTCCAAGGGCGAAATTTCTTCGACTACGAACTTCGTACAACTTACCCCATATTCTGGGGTGAAATGTCATACGTATGTTGAGTCGAGCTTTTCTCCAACATCACCGTTCTCATTGTAGAAAGTGTTGTTATCGTTCTTAGATGAAATCATACCTTTGGAACAATGGCATTGGGAAAGGAAGAGTGAATCATCATGCTCTAGGCATGGTCATTCCCATTGCGGGAGTAATATTCGACTGAGAAGTCGGGTCGTGATACAACCTACAATGACATGCACACAAATTTTTGTATTGCTTCGGGCAATCTAATATCCATACATCCAGTATGTTTAATTAATTGACAAAATTGTTGTCTATACTAGTTCATGCAATCTAATATCCCTATGACAAGTCTTTATGATTGCTAATCATAGAAAAATTCATACCATAGCAGGGAAATTTGTCATTCCTGTCTAGCGAAATATTTTGGCTAAGATGTCGGACTTGCATTGATGCAAGCACAAATGTGTGGGGTCAACATCACCATTCCCAGTGTTGAGATTACCATTTTCCTACTGCTCTGCTGATTCAGCGACGACTAGCGGTGAACTATGAATGTGTTTTTATAACTTTCTTTTTACAGAGGAATAATGCAAAGTCTTTACATTCATATGTATAGATTTTTTTTGCATAGAGCTGATCTGCGGTTCGGTACACTTTGTTCTTGGCTTGGGCCCTTCGATGCAGTATTGGGTTCTTGTCGGAGATGAAGATCCCACGGCTGGATCCTTTGGCCTTTGGGTGAGGGGGAGTGGAAGCTCTCATCGACCTGATTGCAGCAGCCTTCATTTTAATCCCCTGTTTCTTCATTGGAGCCGCGCTTGAACACCAACACATCTCCAACCCTCAGGTGGCCGCTATGTGGTAATAGAGGAGGGGTAGAGACGGAAGAGGCATCGATTAAAGGGGATGCATAGTCTGGATGTGTCCAAGGCATACCACAACTAGGGTGGTCACTTCCTCTTGGTAGTGTTATCTCAAGGACATGCGGGCTGGTCTAAGTAGCTGGACCATCACCGCTTGTTTTCTTTACCCTTTTTATCTTGCAAGAGTCTTTATATACAAAGATAATTTTAGCATTTCTCTGCTAGATGGGGTTGCAGAGCCACTGTCTTTGAGAATAATTTGAGTCGGTCTACCAAGTAGTGGTTGCCGGCCTCACCGCTTCCATTTTGGAGAACGTCGTGACTGCTTATCTGCTGCATGACACATGCAACATACAAGTAAGGGCGATGAGCCATGGGTGATGGAGAAATAGAAGATGGAATTGGAGGGTCGAAGATTGACCGGAGGTTTTAATGAGATTTGAGGAATGGAGGGACAAAGGGTCAAGGAACCAAGGGAAGGAGGAATGGAGAACGAATGACGGAGGATGGAGGTTCAGACCCTCCTTCTAATTTCAAAAATGTTGGTGAAATTTTGAGTTTCACCACATCCAACTTGACCATGGGGCAACCTTGTGGTTGATTATCCTCACAGGTAGGAATCGGCGAACCAATGCTTGGTTAGATTCGCATTTAGGAGACGACCATGGTGCTGAATGCTTACACGGTCAGGTAGTCGCACTTCAACTGTATTTTGAAATGTCAAAATGCATTAACGAACGAAAGAGTAGTTAAAAATGAACTGCAGAAAAGTAAAGGACACGAAGGTTTTTTACGTGGTTCAGATTGTTGCAAATCGTACATCCATGAGATAATCCAATATATTTTACTATTTTTTGTACAAGAGATTTTAATGGTCCTGTAGCATACAATATGTTTTTTTAGAAAGAAGAAGAAGTTGCCAGAGAAGATTCCAAAAGCTCCGGATTCAAAAATAATTGAAAAGAATCCCCGAAAAAGATCCAATACCTTTCCTTTTATAGCATGAAAAGTGCTTTGTTAATGGTTGTAATCTTTTTCCGTATTTTCTTCAACCTTCATCATTGGATTGTACTACTTATCATCTATCACCGATGCTCTTACTTTGTGCTTGGATTGATGACGTGTCTTAGGCGGGAAATCCAGATTCTGGCGGGAGATTGGAATTTTGAAGCGGAATGCCTGAAAAGTGGATAGGAAGACCAGGTCCGCATAGCTTAGCCTCTTCTCTCTTGAAATAGCAAGCTGCCCTAAGGGGAATGATAAGGGACCTTTCTGGAGCTTTGTCGTGTTATTGATGCATAAGAATGGATGCAGTGTGAATATCGCTTGGTGTTCAAACCATACTACTCCACTACTGCTTTTGTTTTTCTTACATAATTTGTTACCACATCGGGTCAGAATGAGGTAGTTCTTCCCATTCTGTGCCAGGAGCTTATATGAGACTTGCTTGTTATTTGAATTGTTCTCTTGGTTGTTGTCGATGAGAGATAAGGAGAGGGTGAGCTTCACATTTGTCGTTTTCCTGTAGAGTGAGTACGTGTTAAAGGATAGTTTGGGTGATCCTTATGTAGCCCCGGTAGAGGGCTTTCGGCTCTGTATGGTGCTGTTTAGGTTTCCCCCAGTATATGTTTGTACAGACCCGTTCCTGTAGACGTTTGACAAAATGTAAATATAGTTAATTCAGAACCCCACGTGCTAATCTCATGTGTTTTGGTTTTGTACTCTAGCTTGGTCTTTGCTTTCGAATGTGGTTAGTGCATTCTACTCTATCTTCCTGATGTGCACAGTGTCTGTTTTGTGTGGTTTTAATGTTTTTGGAGAAGATTCGGGTCTGGTCAGTGGCATTGACCTTAAGACTGTCCTTTGTCTAGTCTTGTTGTCATTAGGATGATTTCCCATTATCCAAGTATAATCTTATTTCTTTTTGCTTGGGTTCATGGTAAGAATGGTGTAACATGTATTGATTCATAAATTTTGTAATTGAGAAAAGTATTAACACATTTTGATGAAAATCAATATTTAGCTCGATAATGAATTACTTCCTTAATCTTCAATTTTCTTCATCAAAGAGTTTTAATTTGCACATGCCGGATCCTTCAACTATGTGAAGTTCGAGACCTAAATGAATTGTTTCAAAGTTATTATTTTAGAATATGAACAATTAAACATGAAGAGCGGAATGATGAACATCTTATCCTATGATGCCTTCTTAGATATACTTTTATATGGCAGACAAGTAGGCTGGAATTTAATACATCTTCACAAATTTTAAACTCATAAGCCCGCGTGATTTCATTGAAAACTTGAACATCGATGTAAGTAAAGGTTCCGATGCATTAGAATGTTTTGCATCCCTACAGTATCACACTGGAATCACTATGACATCACTAAATTGGTATCACAATGGCATCACTAACTTTTTAGTGATGGTCATTTTTCAATAGGAGCTTTTGGCGTTGCTAATTAGATTAGTGACGTCATAGTGATGCCAAAAGCCTATTAAAAAACTACCGATTTGTTATAATGTATAGATCAAAACAGCATTACACTTCCAGTCTAATATGAAAAATTGAAAAAGGAAAATCCATGACAACCGATAGTTGTATTAACATAATCGTAAAGCAATTTTACATGTTCGTCAAACAAATCAGTGATCCTACCTAAACATACATTGATAATTTAATGACAACCTCAGGTGGATTACAATTCTTCAACTTGTTTATCAAACTCTAAGAGAAATCATGCATTTGTACATGTACCACACTGTTATTTCTATGCTAAATTCCCAATAATTTTCTAATCTAATTATTAAAGAATTTGGTGGAACAGATTTGAGTCTAAAAATTGTAAGCATTGATTATTGCATTCAAATATGTGGGAAAGCCATTAATGCTAAAAATGAGAACAATTATGTAAATAAAAAAAGACTCATTACAAACTAAAGTCGTGATTGGAACGTTGTTTCCAGTCGACTCAAACTCCATCCCTTTTCTCTACCTCCTTCGACTATTTTATCAGTCGATTAAATTTTCTTTTCAATCGACTCCTTGCATGTGGCGTGCGTTCTGACTCTTTCATCATTTCAAACATTTTTGTTTACTATTTCGTTCTATTTAATTTTCGAACTTCGAATATGATGTAGGGTTTATTTTTGAATCATTTTCTTATTTGTTCATACTCAGTAACATCGTATAGTGTATTCCATAGATTATTAATCTGTTCTATTTGATTATCGTTCATTTCCAATGTAAATATTACAATTCAATCATATAAACTATTCTACGATTGATATATTCACAAAATTAAACTACATTCATCTCTAATGGTTATAAAATTATTTTATAAATCATTTCTACAAGATCTAGGACAAATTATACATGTACGAAATTAATCTAAATTAAACATCCTCCTTATTTACATCAATTTCATCGTTAAACTAGTGATATCAGATTTTCCAATTTATCCAATTCATATGAAATATCAGTTTAAAACATCAATTCAAATTCCTTACTCATATTTAAATCAAGATAAACATATCTTTACTACTAATAAAGAGAATTCAACGACTAGCATTTCCACGGTATCTTTTTGAAATTCCAAATATACTCTTATCCGTCAACGGAAACCCACCATTAGTTTGCAACATCCACCACCATCCCTTCTCAACGACCCATCAACGGAATTTTTCTACCAATTTGCTACCAACACCACCAACAAAAGAACTTGAAATAAAAGCGTTATTATTACCAAAACTTTTGCACTTACAACACATATCCGCTCCAGCTACTAGATGCACGTACGTGCAGTCTATACTAGTAAACATAATTTAAATGCTTATTCAATAACATATTCATTTCGTAGATAAACCCACTCATCTTTATACAGTGTTTTGGTAAACTTCTAATAGAAATCCTGAAGTTTTTCTCCTTTAATTTGATTTCTATACAGGCCTTCTTCTACTATCCATATTGCTAAGTTTTTGGATTAGAATATTTTATTTTTTTATTTTTTATTTTTGATTTAGAATTTATTTGATGAATTTTGATTAGGGGATTTTCACTTAAAGGGCTTCTTTGGTGCAGAGCAATAAGTTTTAAGGACAATAATTCTGAAAAATTAGTTTCCAGGACAAACTTTAGGAAAAAGATAAATGAGTTTATCATTTTCAGTTATACAGAAAAATGATAAATGAATTTATCATTTTTCTGTATAACTTAAAAAGATAAATGAATTTATCATTTTTTTTTATAAATTATTCTTAAAATTAATTATTTAGAATTGCTGTCCTTAAAACTTATTACATTGAAATGAGAAGCTCTTCAATATAATTTCCATTATGTACTGAGGGAAAAGAAAAAAAAAGTGTAGAATTTTAGATTTAGGTATATCTGCTGCTGCGGATGAAGAGAAATGATTATAGAATAAGCTTGGGTTATTTATCCTTTCCTATTATAGTCGAAAATCCGAAATCCCTCAACCCCTACTTAGGTCTTGACCCATTTCGCTCCGAAAAACACGCTAAGATAAACTATTCGTATCTTCTTCCTCCTGTTTCCGTTTCTTACGTTTTATGTATATATATGAATTTGGACTGGATAAATCTAGTTGAAGAAATAGGAAAGTCAAAATTTTCAATATTCTTCATTTGTAGAAATTCAGTTTTTCAGTTTTAGATAAAATTAACAAAATAACAATTTTAATCAATTATTTATTTTTATAAAAGATCCGGAATGTTACAATTCATGTTTTATATCAGTGGGTTTCATAACAGGTTTTTAATGAGATAATAGGAGAGAGGGTTGCAAGTCAATTAAAAAGACAATATATGGACTATTTTGAAGTCTAACCAACCTTAACACTCCACCTTATATTCTTTTTTTTACATATATAAATAAATTATTATACTGCACCTAATTGTGATCTGTTTTATTTTTGGTTTGGGTTGATTATCCTTGTGACACACGTGCTAAAAGGAAACTTCTGCTACAACGTTCTGTCCATATCACTCCTACCACCACACGTTTGAATTTTACCCCTACTCCAGAAAAAAAGCACATCGGTCTACTTTTCACGCCTTTCATATGCATACGTTAATATTTATTTTAATCCCCCAAACAACCAGTCATCTTTATACGTTTTAGCCTCTTAAATTTTTTTTTTACCCGTTTTTATTGATCTGAACGGTTTTATATTTTAGATGTTGTAATAACCTTTGTTTTTATAAGATTTTTGTAATGTAACTTTAACGGAAATTCTCAATCCATCAAATTAAAATGTTGTGAGAGGTTTTACTTTTTTTTTTTTTTTACCATTCATAGCAATACTAAATACTAATCATAATGCATAATTAATCTTTACAAAACTAAAAAAAATTATAAGAGTATGCATGTAATATTACTTTAGTGAAAAACTCGTATAGTCAATTTATGTTAAACTCTCATGTATGTAATGATCGGTTATAACAGTTTCATATAAACCAATCAAAATCGCTACGATTATTTATGATAAAAACTGACGGGGGTGATATTTTGAGATATGAAGAAGTTCCAAAGTCTCCGAAATCAATCAAATTTCAAATAAAGGCAGATAACTTTGTTCATTTCAATTGGTAAAAATAGGACGAAAGCTGTTCGACCATTGGTAAAAATAGGATTGTACGAAAATTGTTCGATCGACTGCCAATCTTTTTAATGAATAGCTACAAGTTATGATTATCGCGTTTTTTATATGGAATCAAAATAAGAAGAGGCTACAGTTGAACCGAAATCGCCTGTGAACAGCAATTATTTAACATTTACTTACCTGTTGATTTAAGATGGTAATAATATTATTACGCCCCATTTGATTATGCGAATGTCATCCAATCCAACTCTTCTGATATTATCGTCTTTGTCAACCGCTACTATTTATCCACAAGGGCCATGACTTCTTTGTCTCTCAACACTTTCAATTTGTAGCTCTGCTTTAATATTTTTTTTTATAAACAAATAAATTAATTGCTGTCTTCGGTATGACCCAACAAATTCCCCCTCATATGAAATATCAGCTACTATAAAACTTTATTTTTCTATGATATTATACAATTATATTATTCCCACTTTTGAACTTTGTTCATTTCTTGGTATTGAAGCTAATTTTTAGTACTCTAGGTCTTTAATTTCGGTGCTGCTTTGCCCAATCATAATTAAATAAACGATTTCCATTCTCTTCTTTACATGTAATCGCCTCGCTTTACTTTTCATGTTGTTTCCCTTAAATTTTACAATGTCTGGAGAATTATGCAGCTTTGCCCTTTTCTCTATTTTAAGGTTTGGTTCATTTAAAGGGACTACGGAGTTCTTGAATTTGTAGACCACTGATATGAAAATAGTTTCCTTTTGTTTCTTAACAACTCTTATCTACTTGCATTTTTCTAGCATAAGCTGTAAAAATGTTACTAATCGACCCCTTATTATAAATATTGGAGCAATATTTGCCTTCAATTCTACTATTGGGAAGGTTGCAAAAATCGCTATTGAGGCTGCAGTTGCGGATGTCAATGCCGATCCTAATGTTCTCCATGGTTCGGAACTTCGAGTCCAGTCACAGGACTCTGATTGTAGCGCATTTATTGGCATTGTGAAAGGTACTATTTTGCTTTAATTCTTATATGTTGTTCATAGATAGATCAGTTTAGTATTTATTGTTAGACAACCGTAACTTGTTTAGAGTTTCTGGGTTACTTATTATATAATTCCTTTGCTAACGTAGTGCCACATAATAAAAAATGTATGGTAATGTAAAATTGGGCAAAAAAGATTGTTTAAGTTAGAAGGGAAAAACACCATTTAGCTGGCAATCTAATGGAAAATTAAAGTATGTTATGCATGGGTGATTTATCATAACAGAGATTCATCCAAGCATTCAGCAGTTTAGAATAATAAGATTTAGAAAGACTCACCAAGTTCATGGATGATTCCAGTATGGTAATATCCAGTGATTCAATATCCATTGATTCGGATCTATGGACTTCTGTTTCGGCAAATTATATTGAAGTAGTGAATAACTGGATTCAAATTCATTCTAATTTGGGTGAAACAGAACCACTTTAGTTTGTCTCCATAAAATATTTGCAAGTGCTGATGTTTGTCTGATTCTTTAAAAGACAATGGACAAACATATCTTAAGGGTGTTACTATCTACACACACCTAAACTATCTCTAACGCTACTTAAAGAGGTATTAAATTAATTTAGTAAAATCAGTACAAAAACCCACTTTGTCCGGTTATGCAAAACCGAGTGAAGAAACAACCGAACGGTTTGGCATAATCGACCGAAGCTTTAAAAGCAATTAAACCCTAATTATCAAAATTATTAATAGCCTCCCATATCTTCAATTAATGGCAGAGCATATTAATAATATAAGGAAGACCCGTTTTAATGTTTTTGAGAAATTCCTTTAATTAAAAGTAGGGTTTTTCTTCCTGTCATACTATGGATGGAATTTATATATGTTGTAATTTCATTGGTTTGAAGGTTGGATATATTGTATTAGTTGTTGCTATTTTGATTCAAGATAGTAGTTAATTTCAGTTTAATTTTTGATTCATACAACATATAAGTCTTAAAATTAATTTTGGTTTATAAAACTCGATTTTAGGTTTGACCGAGTTTGTAAGCCTATAAATTTTGATGGTTATTGTTGTTTACATGATCGTTCAAAAAAATTCCTTTTTTGTCTTTTTATTGAATTTATAGGTTGATGTATCTACCTTAATTTTGATTTTTTTTGGAAATTACATGCTATTATTCTATTTCTTTTTATTTAATACGCGGATGATGTTGGATGCTCTAATTCAATAATTCGTAGTAATTATTTTGGAGATGGATAGAACGAATGCGTAGGAGATTTTAAGGGTATTAAAATAAAAGATGTGATTACAGAAGAAAATGAGTTTGATATCTGTTTACGATTTGTTTGGAAGAGGAAACAAATTGATACATGCGTGGGGAAAAGAAATAAAAGTAAATTAGGTGAGTGTAGGTGGATGTGTGGAGCGTTTGGTTGGATGAGATGATAAATGGGTGTAGAGTGTTAATTAGGTGTTTGTAGATAGTAAATCCCTATCTTAAAGATACCACTGGAAGAGTGATAAATTTTTAGATTATTGATCTAAAGACCCTATGACCGAATACTATTATAAAAAAACCAAAGGTATGAATCTGTTTGAATTTCTTAAGGAATTCTAAGTTCTAACATAAGTGATTATGATGTATAATTTTGGAAACAGCTTTACAATTTATGGAGACAGACGTTATCTCCATCATCGGTCCACAATGCTCCATCATCGCACACGTCTTATCCCAAGTTGCAACCGAACTCCAAGTCCCGCTCGTCTCCTTTTCAGCTACCGATCCAACACTCTCATCCCTCGAATACCCATTCTTTGTTCGTTCAACCCAAAGCGACCTCTTCCAAATGGAAGCCATAGCCGATATCGTCACCTTCTACCAATGGCGCAAAGTAATCGTCATTTACGTCGATGACGACTACGGCAGGAACGGACTATCCGCTTTGGGAGACAAACTCGACGACCGACGTTGCAAAATCTCCTACAAAGCCGCCCTTGCACCAGGAGCGGATCGAAGTGACATAACCAATTTACTAGTCAAGGTCAATATGATGGAGTCCCGTGTGGTTGTGTTGCACGCTAATCCTACCGCGGGTCGTGAAATCCTATCGGTTGCTCATTTGCTTGAAATGACGGGTGCGGGCTATGTTTGGATAGCGACCGATTGGCTCACTTCCCTCATTGATACATACGCTCCTCTTGATCAAGATACCATGAACACCATGCAAGGTGTGGTTACATTGAGGCAACATACGCCTAGTTCGAAACTGAAGAGAGCTTTCCTTTCTAGGTGGAAACAAGCGTTTCATCCCAATGTTTATGGGTTGTACGCGTACGACACGGTGTGGGTTGTTGCACGAGCGATAGATGCGTTTCTGACAAATGGGGGGAAAATATCATTTTCGAGTGACCTGAGATTGAAAGGGGAAAAAGGTGGGATTCTTCGGCTTGATGCCATGTCGGTTTTTGATGAAGGAAAAAATCTTTTAGATACCATCAAAAATGTTAATATAACGGGTGTCACGGGTCAAGTGAAGTTCGACTTACAGGGATATTTGATTCATCCAGCTTATGATATAATCAATGTGATTGGGAGTGGAATTCGTACAGTTGGGTATTGGACTAACTACACTGGGCTGTCGGTTGAGACTCCTGAGACGGTGTACATGAAAGCAGCGAATCGATCTGAGCAAAATTTGTTGAATGTGATATGGCCAGGACAGGCAGTTAAAAAACCACGAGGGTGGGTGTTTCCAAATAATGGAGTGGAGTTGAAAATTGGGGTGCCTCGAAGAGTTAGCTTTGCTGCTTTTGTCTCTCAATCTCTGACTACTGGAAAAATGAGTGGGTTTTGTATCGATGTTTTTGTAGCTGCAGTCAGTTTGCTGCCTTATGCTGTTCCTTATAAGTTTATACCTTTTGGAGATGGCATTAGGAATCCAGATTATAATGCACTGGAAAACATGGTTGCATCTAATGTGAGTAATATATCTACTAATACAATATGTTATTTCATCCATGTTTGCTTTTGTTAACTTCGTTGTTGATATGTTTGTAGAGTTTTGATGCGGCTATTGGCGACATAGTTATCACTGCAAACCGAACGAGGTTTGTGGATTTTACGCAACCGTTTATTGAGTCAGGTCTTGTAATTGTGGCACCGATAAAGGAAAGAAGCTCGAATGAGTGGGCGTTCTTGCAACCGTTTTCTATTGAGATGTGGTTCGTTACAGGACTGTTTTTCATAGTCGTTGGAGGAGTGATTTGGATTCTTGAGCATCGGATCAACGATGAGTTTCGTGGCCCTCCTAGCAAGCAAATTGTTACTGTTTTTTGGTATGATTTCTTGCTAACTAATGCATATGCTGAAAGAAATTACACGTCTATAAACTGTTTAAGTAGTTGCTGATTGGAGAGGAGCAGAGTTCGAAACCTTCTGTTATATATGCTTATAAATTACTTCAGTGTGTGTTATCCTAACTAACGGCTATGTGTATACTATAAGAAATCACACGTTAAGTTCTATGCCAAGTTAAAAGTAGTTGCAGGTTGGAGATGAGCAGAATTTGAAACTTTAATGTTGTAAACTGATGAATTACCTCAGTGTATTTGATAGATCTATACATTATCGGAAACTATTTTAAAAAAGGTTATATGGCAGGGAAAATTGAGTTATGGGGTTTACTGTGTGCCTTTCCGTGAAGTAATTTAACTCTTTGCTATTTTATATTGCAGGTTTAGCTTTTCAACACTGTTTTTTTCCCATAGTAAGTAGAACACAAGCGATCATTTTCATTCATTTAGCCTCATTTATCCTGATATATGATATTTTCCATGCTAAATGCACACATATATATACATTTTCCTTTCAGGAGAAAACACTGTAAGCTCCTTGGGGCGAATAGTGCTAATAATATGGCTCTTCGTAGTTCTGATAATTCAATCTAGCTACACAGCAAGTTTGACTTCAATCCTCACAGTTCAGCAACTATCATCACCTATTAAAGGACTCGATGATTTGATAACAGGCAACCAACCAATTGGGTTTCAAGTAGGTTCATTTGCTGAGAATTACATGGTCAAAGAACTTGGAATTTCAAGAAAAAGACTGAAAGCTCTTGGTTCCCCTGAAGAATATGCAAGGGCACTAAATCTTGGTCCTGATAATGGTGGAGTTGCCGCTGTTGTAGATGAACGTGCTTATGTTGAGCTGTTTCTTTCAGTTAATTGCGAGTTCGCTATAGTTGGGTCAGAGTTCACTAGAACTGGATGGGGATTCGTAAGTTTCTTTTCGTTATGTACATAACAATGTTGTTATAGCATATTTTCTTTATCGATCTTACAACTTATCTTTAGAGCAATCAGCAAATGCATTGTCGTCGTTGTTAACCCTTGACCCTTGTATCCATCATATACAGTTCATTGTTCTGATAAGCCACCCTTAAAGTTATTATTGCATAGCTGAAAGTTAGTGTTATTTCAATTGCAGGCGTTTCCACGGGACTCTCCTTTAGCTGTGGACATGTCAACAGCGATCCTTCTACTTTCAGAAAATGGCGATCTTCAAAAAATAAGTGACAAATGGCTAACTATGAGTGCATGTAAGTCAGAAAGGGACGAACTTGAATCTGAAAGGCTTCATCTGGGAAGCTTTTGGGGTTTGTTTCTTATATGTGGTTTGGCGTGTTTTATGTCTCTACTCATATATTTTGTGTTCATGGTAAGGGAGTTCTTTAGACATGTTCCTCCTACAACACCTGAAGCAATTGCAGAAGGAAGTTCGAGGTCGATGCGTAGTCTTCAGTCTTTCTTGTCTTTTGTCGATGATAAAAAAGATGATCAAAGAGCGAAGGCTAAGAGGAAGAAAATAGAGATTGGTTCGTCTAGGAGTAATGCTGAAAATGAAACTGAAATTACATAGAAGGTTATAGGAATGTGTATAAAGATGCAATATATAATTAACTCATACATGTAGAGGTGGCTTTTATGTTGTGAATTTAAAATGGGGTTTATTTGAATGTGGATGTGTTCAAAGCATGTAGAATTTTGAGGCCAATGAAAATGTTATGTGCCTTGACAATTGTATCATCGATACTATTTTTGTTATATAATTCAATAATGTTACTCAAAATTTCTCCATTTTCTTTTTTGGGTCAATATTTCCAATGATATAGCCATTGCTGAATGCTGATGCCATTTCTGTAGTTTTATTGCACCGTTGCTGCCTTTTGTTCTCTTAAGCACAAGTCACAATAATATCATATACGGTCGTTCCGTCAATACTAAACAAGCAATGTGCATATATCACATTCAAACACAATAACGTCACGATCAAATATAATACATATCAAACGATAGATCAACATCCATCAAATTATCTCAATATCAATTTTATCATACAATAATATCATAGTCAAATGGTTCGTCATCTTGACGTTGACCGTGTTCATCTTTGAATTGCTGCTAAGCTTCTGATATAACCTCTGAAGCAGTGTAACATGATCCCGCAACTTAGCTCTTTCTCGTGCTTCATTGACATTGTAGTTGACATCTCTATTTTTATGTCATTTCTGGCATTTTTTTGTAACAAATATCGTGTTGATAGTCTTCATATAACACAAAATTTGATAAAATTGAATTTTGAACAATAGTAGTATTTCAGTGTTGAAGTCGCACACATATAAGATCAGACTAATAAAATTTTGATATTGATTAATCAAAGTTTTGATATAATTTTATTTTGATATATCAATTATGATATGATTTCATTTTATATAGTTAAACAATAAATGAGAGCACTTCTACTTTAGACTTATCAAATAATAAAAGAAGTGAAGAATCATTTTCTTTACTTGCTGAGGAGGATTCGGAAATTCAAAATCTTATATCCATGCATGCAGCACATCAAAACTCCTCTTCTCTGGTTATAATCATCCCTGATCCTCAATCTGTCCCACTCTCCTTTATCCCTTCCTCTCCTTGAAATGCTATCAGTAGTCATTCTTTCAATTATGATGACATTGTTTCAAATGTCAAGGATTCTTCCTCACCATATAATCACATAAGTTCACCTCCTGGTTGGGCTTCCCCACCTACTCTTCTTAAAGAAGGCAAGACAACACATTCAGCTTTAAGCTCCTCCAAATCTGAAGCTAACCTCACAAACTAAAAAGGCAAATTAGCTAAGAAAATAAAAGACCCTAACCCCAAGAATGTAGCATACTCCTCATCTCTTCTTAGCCTAGTTCATGATTCAAACAAAACAAACTCTCCTTTAACAAGGAGCAAGAAAATCTCAACCTCCAAAATCAATAGTTTAATCAATGATGCACAACTTTTCAGTGTGGAACACCAGAGGTGCTCACAACAAACTTAAACTCGATCAGGTCAAAACCCTTATACTTCAACAAAATCTTCAGCCTTTTTGCTTTCCTTGAAACAAAGCTAAACCTTTAGCTAACCTCCTCAGCAGCTAATTACATTAATCCATTGTGGTCTCTCTCCCACGATCTTAGTGAAGCCCCTTATGGTAGGATAATGGTCCTTCGTACTTCTTTCTTAACCTTGACTCCAATTATCTCAACAAGACAAATCATCCACTACCATGCTTATCTCATTTTTTCAAACATTTTCTTTTACCTATCAATAATTTATGCAGACAACTCAGTTGACTCTAGACAGAATCTATTCAATCTCTTCCCTTCCTTAAGACAGGATTCTCATCTTTGGAATGCTCTTGGGGATTTCAATTGTTGCTTTGAACTCGATGATAGGAGAGGTGGTCTCCCTCTGATTCCAAAAAACACATTGCCTCTCAGCATTGCTATCAATGACTCCTGCCTTATGCCTACCAACAAATCATGTACCAAGTATTCTTGGAACAACGGGAGCATAAGTGGGGTCAGAACCTTCTCTATAATAGACCATGCTTTCTGCAACTTCACCACCTCACCCTCCATCTCTAATTTTCTACTCTAACCAATTCTCTCTGACCACTCCCCTTTGATCTTGTCTTTTGGTTTCCCCGCTGTTAAAGAAAAAAGGAGCTTTAAATTTTTTTAATGCATGGATCAATGATCCAGAGTTTAAAAACATAGTTCCTAATTCTTGGTCTAACAATTTGGCAACCCTATGTATGTTTTGTGCAGGAAGTTGAAAGCTACCAAGAATGCCCTTAGAAGTTAGGCTAAAAGTAAATTTGGAAATGGAAACTTAACGTCTAGTAAAATCAAGGAATATCTAAAGGCTGTTTAAGAACTTATGATAGGCAATCCTGAGGATAAAGATGCAGCAAAGGAAGAAAAAAGAGTCTTTTCTGCCCTAAATGATGCTTTAAGCTTTGAAAGTAGCATGAAGAGGTAATAACTAAGGAAAAAATGGGCTATTCATAGTGATAGAAAATCTGCTTATTTTCATGCTTCCCTTAAAATCAAGAAAGCCAAAGATCAAATTTTATCAATTTATGATGCAGATGGCCTTTTTCATTCTTTTCCTAAAGTTGTTGACTTATCTTCGTTGACCTACTACTCCAACCTTTTAGGTAATTCAAGCAACTTTTCTTCCAACTTAAATATGATTTCTGAAATTGAATTGCCTAGAGTGAAGGTAGAGGAAATTTCTTTACTCTCATCTGCCATTTCTGATGAAGAAATTAGAAGGGCTTTGTTCTGTATGAATAAATATTCAATTGGAGGCCCGTATGGTTTTAATGTCTTATTCTATACTCATTGCTGGGATATAATAGCTCCTGGTGTTTGCAACGCAATAGATAATTTTTTCAACAAATGCAAGATGCTGGGTGAAACTAATACTACCAATTTGGTCCTTATTCCTTGATCCAGCATCTTCTATGAGTTCCTTTATGCCAATCTCTTGCTGTAATGTGATTTATAAATGTATTTTGAAAATCATGGCTTTTAGGCTTGTGTGTGCGCTACCCGATCTAATGTCCCAAAACCAAGCAGCTTTCTTGCCAAAGAGAAGTATTCTTGATAATGTCTTGCTTGCTCAAGAGCTACTCAAAGGTTATAACAAAGCTCAAGCTTCTCCTAGTGCTATGTTGAAACTAGATATAAAAAAGGCATATGATAGTATACATTGGATATCTATTGTAAGTATAATGACTATGATGCATTTTCCAAAACCCTTTCTTACTTGGGTGTATGCATGTATTTCGACTCCAAGTTACACCCTGAACTTTAATGGAAAATCTGTTAGCTACTTCAAGAGCAAGCAAGGTATAAGACAAGGAAACCCTATCTCCTCCTATCTATTCATTCTTGTCATGGAAGTTTTCGCTAATTTGATCAACAAAAAATTCCAAGTAAACGAGATTCTATACCACTTAAATGTAGGCAACCTCTTGTTTCCTCGTTAATGTTTGCTGATGATGTTACGATCTTCACTAAGCCTGTTTTTGCTTTTGTTAACTGCATCCTTAGAACTTTGGATAGTTTCTATGTTATGACAGGACTGAAAATTAATTTGCACAAGTCCTATATTCTTATTTCTGGAGTGCCTCAACATTTGGCAGATGAGCAACTTCAATCATCTGGGCTACAACCTATGTCTCATGATGAGCTATTTGAGCATCCTTCTCACAACATCTAGGTTTACCACTATAAATTGCCTTCCATTATACTCTAAAATAACTGCTTTCGTGAACTGTTGGCCCAATAGGCTTCTTCGCCAGGCAGGAAGACTTGGTTGATTAAGTCAGTGAGTTTCTCTATGATGGTATATTGGGCTAGAACCTTTGTTCTGCCTAATAAACTTCTGACCATGATCAGGAGTGATATGCTTAAGTTTTTCTGGACTGGTAGTATCCATTCAGAAAAACTTACCCCATGTGCCTTCAGTAAATCTGAATGCCATAAGAAAAGAAGGAGGTTTAGATGTGTTAAATATAACACAGTGGAATGTTGCTGCTTTTAATAAACATTTTGATGCCTTGCTAAGAGGAGATGATAACATCTGGATAAAATGGACCTTGAAGCACAATATTGGTAGGAAAAACTTTTGGGTGATGGAAGCTTCTTAGAGTTGCAATTGGACAAGAAGAAAAGAATTATGCCTTAGGAGACTTTTCCTTCCCTTAATTAAAATAAGTTTGTCCTCCAACGGTTCTGCCAATTATTGGGATGATCCTTTGGGTGCACAAGATCTGATCCTCTCCAACATGTTCTCATATCAGCAAAAGCAGCAGTCAGGAATTAACATGAATGCAAAAGCAAGTGACTATATATGTGAAGGCACTCTTTCTCTATAATATTCTAATAACCTGGAAACAGAAGTAATGTGGAATACACTGCAAGCCAATTTCTTCCCTACTGTTAGTCATGACCTGATTTTATGGATAGAAAGAAAGTAAAGAACACACCATAAGTGTGGTTTATAAAACTTTAACAAGGATTGATGAGCTGCCAAAGTACAAATGGAGTATGAGGATATGGTTCAACCATTCTCCACCAAAAGAAAACTTAACGCTCTGGAAGGTTTTAAAGGAAGCTCTCCTCACTAAAGTAAAGCCGAGCATGTTTGGTTTAAATATCAGTACTCTTTGTGTTATTTGTGACAGTGAGGAGAGCTGCTTGTACTTGTTTTTTAATTGCTGGGAGATTTTCCACCTTTGATTTAGACTGATGGATAAGATTAGTAGGAAAAAGATGGTGAGGGATAGTAACGAAGGGTGGAATCTGATCTTCAAAGCTACCAAATAGAGAAGCCCTATATCATTCTTGAATTTGTTAAGACTAAAGCAAATTTTCTGTTAGCATATTGATCCATTTCTTGTTTGGGCTTTTTAGCCTTTTCTTACTTATGCTTTCTATCTATATAAACCTATCTCTGTAACCCTAATGTAACTTATCTTTTTGCTCAGCCGTCTTGTTTTGCTGAATAATATGAATTATCTTTTTCTTCTTATTTGAGTTTACAAACGTTTTACAAACGTTTACATGGTATCAGAGCCTCGTTCATGTTTCTTCCCGCTGCCTTGTCTTCCTCGTTCATGTCTCTGCCTCGTCGCTGCCTTGTCTTCTTGTCTCGGCCTGAAACCATCGTCTTCGTGAAACCCTCGTCTGTGCTGCTCCTATCGTCGATCTCACCTGCCCCGAAACCCTAGCCCAATCTGCCTCGAAACCTGCACCGAAACCCTAGCCTGCCGTCGATCTCACCTGCCTCGAAACCCCAATCGACCTTGCTTGCCGTCGATCTCCCTGTCCCGAAACCCTAGAGCCCCGAAACCCTAGCCTTCCCAATCGACCTTGCATGCCGTCGATCTCCCTGCCCCGAAACCCTAGAGCCCCGAAACCCTAGCCCAATCTGCACCGAAACCCTCACCGAAACCCTAGCCTTCGATCTCACCTGTATCGACCTGCTTTGCCAGCCTGAGATCTGAACTCGAGATCTGCTCCTGAAACAAATAAGCCTGCTTCGAAAACGAGTTGCTGGCTTCAAAATATGGTCGGAGGTGATGATTCATTACAGGCCATTAGTGTTCGTTTAGATGAAAAAAAACTATTCTTATTGGAGTTATGTCATGAAAAATGTTCTGAAAGGAAAACAGATGTGGGGATATATTTATGGTGTTATTGTGGCTCTTGAAGCTGCTAATGTTGAATTGATGGAGAAATGGGATACCAACAATTCAAAGATCATCACTTGGATTAATAATTCTGTTGAGAATAGAATTGGTATGCAATTGGCTAAGTATGATACTGCTAAGCAAGTTTGGGACTATTTGGAGCGACTTTTTGTGCGTTCTAACTTTGCCGTTCAATATCAATTGGAGGCTGATATTCGGTCATTGTCTCAGAATGATCGAAATATTCAATATTTTTATTCTGAAATTACTGCTCTTTGGGATCAATTGGCTATGACTGAGGTTGCTGAGCTTAGGTCATTTGCTCCATATATCGCTCGTAGGGAGGAACAACGTCTTGTTTAATTGTTGATGGCTCTTCGACCAGAGTACGAGCATTGTCGTGCGTCCATCCTACATCGCACTCCTTTACCTTCTGTTGATTCTGTTCTACATGAATTATTAGCTGAAGAAACTCGCTTGAAGTCTCAAACTGAGAAAGTTGCATAGACTTCTTTTGCATCTGTTTTTGCAATAGGGATTTTACCAATCCCATCTCAACGCAACAAGATAAATATCAAGAATGGTCGTGATTGTAATTATTGTAAACAACCAGGCCATTGGAAAAATCAATGTCTTGAATTATTGGCTCGTCAAAAAAATCAAAGTTTTAAGCCAGGTGATAGATCACAACAGCAACAACATGGTGGCCAACAACAGTCCTTCTCTACTGCACAAGGACATGGACAGTCACGTGGTAGTTCCCAGCCTAAGACTGCTGCATTGGTACATCCTTCTGGTGAATCAGTTGTGAATTCCTCTATGGACTCTCTTGCAGAGCAATTTCAGAAGTTCCTTGCTAGCCAGTCTTTGTCTCAAAACATGACTGCTCCTCAGTCTCAGCACTTTGCCATGTCAACTCCCTCCATGTCAGGTTCGAATTCTCCTTTGTGGATTTTGGATTCTGGTGCTTCATATCATATGTCCCATGATTGTTTATCATTTATATCTATGTCTTTTGATTCTCGCTCACCTTCTATTTTGACTGCTGATGGCACACCTTTGTCATTAACAGGAATCGGTACAATTCAAACCACACACGTTTCCCTCCCAAATGTTTATTGCATTCCTAAACTAACTATGAATCTTGTGTCGGTCGGACAACTTTGTGATCTTGGATATCTTGTTCATTTTTCTTCTACCACTTGCTCTGTGCAGGATCCCAACTCCAAGAAGTTGATTGGGACAGGCCGTAGGCAGGGTGGTCTCTATGTTTTGGATGACTTGCACATCCCAAGTCATGCTGCTGGTGCTAGTATTGACCTTTCTTCTTTTCATTTAACTCCGTTGTCTTCTAAGTTTTATTTGTGGCATTCTAGACTTGGTCATATTTCAAGCTCTCGTCTTAAATTCTTGTGTAATTCTGGTGTTTTGGGAGATTTACGTTCTCATGATATTTCAGACTGTAGTGGTTGTAAACTTGGAATTTTTTTTTCTTTACCGTTTAATCAAAGTGTTTCTACTTCCACTGCACCTTTTGATTTAGTTCACTCTGATGTTTGGGGTCCAACACCCATCCCCACAAAAGGTGGGTGCAGATATTATGTCTCGTTTATCGATGACTATACTCGTTATTGTTGGGTTTTTCTAATGAAACGTCGTTCTGAGTTTATTGATATATATACCGCCTTTCAAGCATATGTTTAAACACAACACTCTGCTATTGTTAAATGCTTTCGTTCTGATTTAGGGGGGAATATACTAAGGGAGACCTTTCTAACATATTCACGGCTGATGGTACTTTGCATCAGTCTTCCTGCACTGATACCCCGCAACAAAATGGTGTTGCTGAAAGAAAACATAGACACATTGTTGAGACTGCCCGTTCTATGATTCTTTCGGCTAGCGTTCCAAAAGAGTTTTGGGGAGAAGCTGTTCTTACTTCCGTTTATCTTATTAATAAGATCTCGATTTCTCATAATTCTGGTATTTCTCCTCATGCCAAGTTGTTTGGTCAAACTCCTGATTACTCTCACCTAAAAGTGTTTGGTTCCACTTGTTTTGTTCTTCGTCCACACGTAGAGCGTACAAAATTATCTTCACGTGTTGCTATATGTGTTTTTCTTGGGTATGGTATTGGACAAAAAGGCTATCGCTGTTATGATCCTTCTTCAAATAAACTGTATGTTTCTCGTCATGTTTCCTTTATTGAGCATATTCCCTTCTACTCTATTCCTGCTAGTCCTCATAGTATGATTAGGTCTGATCTTATTCACATTGATCCATTTCCTGTTGATAACTCCTCTGATTCACCACCTCTTACCATTGATACACCGTCATCCATACACTCTGTTCCTCCTTCTTCTGTAGGTGACACTTTATCCCCTGCTACTACGACTGTTCAAACACCTCCTGTGACGACAGATCCTGTTCAACCTCGCTATCCCACTCGCACACGTAAATCTACTCAATTATCAGATTTTGCTTACTCTTGTTACTCTCGGGCTTTTGCCTCATTTCTTGTTTCCATTGACACTTTTTATGAGCCTTCTTCTTACTCGGAGGCTGTTCGTTCTCCTGTATGGCAATGTGCTATATCTGAGGAAATGTCTGCTTTAGACAAAACCGGTACCTGGGATCTTGTATACCTTCGAACTGGGAAGAAAACTATTGGTTGTCGATGGGTATATAAAATTAAAACCAAGTCAGATGGTTCTATTGAGCGATACAAAGCTCGTTTAGTTGCTAAAGGGTTTGCCCAAGAGTATGGCATGGATTATGAGGAGCCATTTGCTCCTGTGGCTAAGATGACATCTGTTCGGGTTCTTATTGCTGTTGCGTCCAGTCGTCAGTGGGACATCTCTCAAATGGATGTTAAAAATGCTTTTCTTAATGGAGATCTTAAGGAAGATGTTTACATGGTTGCTCCACCTGGTGTTTCTCATGCTCCAGGTCAGGTTTGTAGGCTTAAAAAAGCTTTATATGGTCTTAAGCAAGCACCATGTGCTTGGTATGAGAGATTTTCGAATGTTGTTACATCACTTGGTTTTACCTCTAGTCCCCATGATTCAGCACTTTTTGTCAGATTGACTTCTGCAGGCCGTATTCTTCTTCTACTGTATGTAGATGATATGATCATTAGAGGTGATGACAGTAATGGTATTGTGAGCATTAAAGCCACATTGTCTCGTTGTTTTGATATGAAGGATTTGGGTCATCTACGTTACTTTTTAGGCATTAAAGTAGCTTCCTCAGAAAAAGGCTATCTTCTTTCCCAGTCCAAATACGCTACTGACATTATTCATCGTGCTGGTCTTACTGATACACGTCATGTTGATTCACCACTTAAGGTAAATGCCCGATATACTCCGACCGATGGGAGTCCTCTTTCTGATCCCACTTTATATCGTTCTATTGTTGGTTGCCTTGTATATCTGACCATCACTCGTCCAAATATCGCCTACGCTGTTCACATTGTTAGCCAGTTCGTATCTTCCCCTACCTCTGTTCATTGAGCTGCTGTTATGCGCATTCTTCGTTACTTGCAAGGAACACTTTATCAGAGTCTTTTGTTCCCATCGACCTCATCTTTGGAGCTTCGTGCCTTCTCCGATGCAGATTGGGCTGGTGATTCAATGGATAGAAAATCCACAACTGGCTTTTGTATATTTTTAGGTGATTCCCTTATTTCATGGAAGAGCAAGAAACCGGATGTTTTTTCGCGGTCTTCAGCTGAGGCAGAGTATCGTGCTATGGCCTCCACTACATCTGAGATTATTTGGTTACGTTGGCTGTTGGAGGATATGGGTGTTTCTATTTCTTCTCCCACTCCTATGTATTGTGACAATAAGAGCGCTATTCAAATTGCTCACAATACTGTTTTTCATGAGCGCACCAAACATATTGAGATTGACTGTCATTTCACTCGGTATCACTTACTGCATGGAACTATTTCTCTGCCTTTTACTCCGTCATCGACGCAACTTGCTGATTTCTTCACGAAGGCTCACCTATCGAACGTCATAGATTTTTCATTAGAAAACTCTCGATGCTTCTTGCCATACCATCGCGTGTTTGAGGGGGGATGTTAGCATATTGATCCATTTCCTGTTTGGGCTTTTTAGCCTTTTCTTACTTATGCTTTCTATCTATATAAACCTATCTCTGTAACCCTAATGTAACTTATCGTTTTGCTCAGCCATCTTATTTTGCTGAATAATATGAATTATCTTTTTCTTCTTATTTGAGTTTACAAACGTTTTACAAACGTTTACATTTTCAAATTAATATGGGAAGAAAGAAACAAGAGATATTTTGAAAATAAGACAAGAAGGACGGTTTCCCTATTGAATGATTTAATGCATGAGGTTGCTGTTGGGATGAAGGAATCAATATTTGAGTTTCAGGAAGCTCTTATATCTTCTTAGCATTAGGGCTTCCTTAATGCTTTCATGTTTTATCTGTATCCTTTGTGTGTGTGCCTGTATTTTCCTTTCAGTGCGATTTGTTGTACTTTTTGGGCTCAAAGCATTTTTTGGCCTATTGTGTTTTAATGCACCATGCAATAAAATTTGGTAAGGGACCAGTCAACCCCGCTAGCTCTGCTAAAAAAAGAATGATATTTTATTCAAGTAGAGTACCCATTTTGATATCTCAAGAGTTTGAATTCATAACCTCTAGAATCTTGATCTAAAGTGTCATACCATTTGCCACTTGAGCTAGTGGTCCTTAGACTCATCTGATGTAATTTTAGTATCAATATAATCCAATTTTTGATATGTATTATACTTCCAATATAGTTAATCTCAATATAATTTTAACTATGAGAACAACGTTAATTTAGGTACACGTTAGATTTTGATAAAATTTTAATTTTAATTATTTTTGGTAAAAGCCGAATTTAAATAGAAGTTTAATTTTGATGATATAGTTGAATTTAAAAATAGTTGAATTTTAGCAACAGTTTAATTCGATAATATTAGCTTAATGCGAGCACCGGTACCAATGTTGGATGACGTGCAATGCCAGTGGGGAAAAAGGTAGAATTTTCAAAAAAACTCATTTGATTAATTATGCTTGAGATCTTTATTTTTTGTTTACATTAATAATTTATTTGTACTGAATCATATTTAATGAGTATTAATAAAAGAGGAGTTTATTATTTTATTTTACCTTTTAATGTTTTGTTTATAAATTATGGTTGGAAATTATATATTTTAATTTAAATTTAATTTACAATTTAGTTTCTTATATTTTATTTAACGGAAATTTCACATTCACAATGTGAACATCATATGAAATATAAATTAATCTAAGATATTTATGATACGGACAACAGAGTAAATATACATATATACCCATTGTGATTATAATCATAAAAATGAGCATACAATATCAAGAACATCTTCTTAATATACATGCGAATATATATATATATCTGTGTGTGTGTGTGTGTGTGTTTTAACAATGCATTATATCAATTTCGGTACAAAAAATATATTCTATATATTAAATTTTAGGTAAAATATGTTTTGAATAATCTATTGATTATATATATATATATATATATATAAAATATTTGAACTTTGTCACTTTCAGTCGAAAAATAATATTATATATATATATATTATTTATTTATTTAACCTTAAACATGTCACTTTTATGTAACTTGGAAGTTCTTAGATGATAAGGAAGCAACGTAGAAAGAAATTATAGAAATTCCCTATTATAACATATCCTATTACTTATATTTTCCTCAGAACAACAAAACATCTTTTTTTGGGGAAGATATCTCAAGCTTGCTTCCCATATTTAGAATGAGCTTCAAATTCTGTGCCCATTTGGGTGATAACATTTCTTTTTGGATTAATACTTGGACATCATCTATCGCTGTGAGACATGGTTTTCGAGATTTTTTTTTGCTTCCAGGAACAAATATGATGTTCTTATTGATATTTTAGACTACACGAGGAAGTTAAATGAAACCCCATGTTTAACTAAAATCTTGATGGAAACACTCTAGAAATTGCAAGCTCTAATTAACACAGTTGACCATATCATCATTAATGAACATCATGAGATTACTGACTTAGGCTAGAACAAAAACAAAAAATATACCTCAAGGTCAATGTATGACTTAAACTTTGCTAGGATCAAACAAAAATATTTTAATTATATTCGGAAAGTACATGTAGCACCCAGAGCTAAGATACACATGTGCATTGGTTTATATGAAAAACTAAATACTATTGACATGTTTAATTAAAAAATTCCTCAATCATTACAATGATAATCCATGCTATTATTATAAGATATCCCTCGAAACCACTAAACATTTATTCTTTGAATGTCAATACACTCAGTTTATCATCGGTAAGCTTTTAAATATTTTTGAAATTCAAATAACCACTATCATTTCAAACTCATATGATTACCGAACCAACTTTAGATTGAATTTTAACTCATCACAAAGACAGTTATTAGATATTATATATACAATTACCATAGGAATGTTGGAATTAGTCCAGCACGTATTGAGTTAAACGAGTGAATTTCAATTTTTTTTACCATTTTTGTCTTATTGGGCCTAAGAAGTCTAAATTGATTTAGACCATATTTAAATTAATTTTAAATAAAATCATTATTTTATTTAATATTTTAATAAGATGATTAGTTTGATATTATATATATATATACATTATATATTGTGTAAATGCATATCATATATAAATGTACTTGTACATGCACATGCAACATATATAGCGTGCATGTTTAAACATGCTTATATCTATGTGATGAAATTTACACGGCAACGAACAAGTTAGCCCCTCCATATACAAATGTGCTATCTAATATATATGTATGTATTGTTGGACTGGACTAACCTAGAGCGGAGCTAAAGGGTAAATTTCAAAAAAATTCCTCTGTTGGATCTTTATTGGGTCAATGAAGTCTAATCCATTTAGAAATTTTCTAAATTTTCCTTTTAAATAAAATCAATATTTTATTTAACATTATAAATAAAGATTAATATTATATAATTTGTATTATATTATGGATATGTGTATCATATACACATATGTGTATACGTGCATGTGCAACATAATAATGTGTATAAGGTTTAATATGCCTGTATATACGCTGCAACAGACATGTTACTCTCTCCAGCATTCGATCATATTGTCTAAATGAAATATGTGTGTGCATCAAAATGATATGTATATATTTATATATAAAAATTATACACAAGTAAAATATATCATATATATATATGAAGAGTTTGTAATTATAATATTTTATATAAAGTGTGTGTGTGTGTGTGTATGTATGTGATTAATACAAAATCATTTACTAATTAATATAAATAATTTTAAATATAAATGTATATATTCATGGTACAGAAACAAACCTAGGAGTAAATTTTTTTTATTTACGTGTGTATATATATATTTATAAATAAACATATATAAAATAAATTATATTTATACATAAAATTTAAGACATATTACAGAGCGCTCTCGGTTCAGGTAATGTTTATATATATATTTATATATATAATTTATTAATATATTGTATATATACATACAATTTTGTAAATTCATAAACATTAATAATTATACATATATATAAATTAATGTATATTTGCAGCAAGATCTCGGCTCATGTAATTATTTAATAGTAATTTTTTAATATATATAACAATTTTATAAACGATTTGAATTTAAATTTAAAAATAGCTTGGAAATTATAATTAAAATTATTAAATAATTAATAAAATCTGAAAATTATGTATTGACATTATGTATAATTTTATATTTCATTTCATATTATATATATATATATATTTGTTTATAAAATCAATTTCTATTTTATAATTAGATAATTAGTATTTAAATATAAAATAAATATAAATACATATTAAAATGAATAAAAAATTTATCGAATTATACTTATAGAAAAATAAGATTTTATAAATTTTAAAACATCTAAAATATAATTTTATTCTTTAGAAAATGATTTATTGTTTGACAAAATCAAATTTAAAGAATATGTAATTATGAAATAATAAATTTTTTTAAGCCGAGAATTCAATGGTAATATACAATCAACATAATGATAAATTTTATTTATACATAGATGCGCCAATATATATATTCAAACATCTGATATGGGTCAATATATCGATAAACTATTTATACCTAAGCATCATATGATATAACGATTAATTAAACATTGGTCAATGAATGTAAATCGGAGAATTACCTTTCCCAAGGCCTATTGAATACACGTTGAAATGAATTTTGGTATTCCTTGAATTAGATTCGCAATTGGAAGATGTTAGCTCCAAATTATCTATAATCGGATTGAAGCGATTTGTTATAATTGAACCTGGAAATTTTGGTAGTTTGGATGGAGTGATTTTCGGCTAGGCTTTGCTATAGTGGGGATGGACAAGTGAGTGTAACAAAATGAGGCTCATGTTGCTTTGATATAGTAAGAACAAAGGAGTGAAATAAGGATCGTGGACCTTGTTTATCTCTTTACAATTTCCTCCTTTTACCAAATCAAAAGGATTCCTCCCTAGCCATCACATGGCCAGCCACGCTCAAGCCATCCAAGGCTGGCTATACTCTCAATATTGGGCCTAGGACAATCTAAGCCCAAACAAAAATTATTGAATTTAAAAACCAAGTTTAAACGCGTACCGATATCGCATACAGATAAGTATATTAATAACTATTATAAATACACTGTTTAAAATTGTTCAACATATCAAATATAATTTTATAATTAGCATTTAATAAACATAAATAATTCAATTTAATTTATAACAATTATAAATTAATTAATTCGGGTAGTCAAAGGAGTATTCAACGTTTCGTTGTGTGACTCTTTAGGTATAAATTTGATCAGCGATTAATATCGAACTATTCGAATATTAATGTTCACACATCACTTGGAAAGTGGTGTGACATTTTAGCCAAATTTATCTTCTTTTTGGTTTCGTTAAAATTCAATTTTACTTTGTTAAGCTTTGCCGGGTTGTGACTATTATTTACACCAATTCTCTTTGTCAAAACTATATCACTTTGGACTTGTGGAATTTGGTAGTTGTCAAAATTCCAATATCATTCGTATTCAACTCTATAATCAAAATACAAAGTCCTTGGTTTAATAATAACAATTATTATTAACCGAACTATTTTGGCCAGAGGTTTTGAGTCTTTTGAGTTTGTATTGACTTGAGTTGACCATGGTACTAATCTCATATAATTGAGGAGTCATACTAACCTCACATAACCGAGGAGACGAATCTTCTCTTGAATATTGTGTCACTTCCAATACTTCCACTTGACCCAACTATAGTCACTCGATGGACATTGTGTCATGATTCGACTATAATCAAAGTAGAGCTTTTATATTGAAGATCAATAGCATTCTCAAGTCGAGAGAACTGTATAAATCAGTTACATCGACATTTTCTGTTTGACCTTAGTTATATTAACTAACAAAAAACTATCGAGTGATTCATTCCATAATTACCCAATAATTATCAGCACGTAACCCCTAGGTGTCCCCAACAGTCATGAGTAACACACTGTCCAATATTTGGAGAGTGTTACGTACTCTAGTCTCAATGAATATATCGATATCCAATCTCGATGTATCTTGACTAGGAACATTTAAAATGATGTGTTTATTATATTGTGATATAATACTCATAATTACAACTCTTTGTAATTACTATCACAAACACACCATCTATGGATTTTCTATTAAATATATTTTAGTTAAATATTTGATTATTTATGACACATTATAACATATATATAACACACTACAAAAAAACTTGTTATTAGTTACATTAATTGGTTGCGTTTTAATCTAAGTGCAACTACTGTTTATTTAGAGGAACAAAAATAAATAACCCAACGCTACTGATGATTTCCGCCGATAATTTGGTAAAATTTTGGCCAATCTTTTTTTGGCCGCCCCTGTCTTTCTTTCTTTCACATGAATATTTTTCCATGAGTGTAATACTCCTTCTCGAATAAGTTTGCTTTAACCTCTTTACCATCAGATCTACCTCTACAAAAAATCAGATTTTTTTGGTTAATTCACTTCATTCAAATTTGACCTGAGACTTGCTTTGTCTCCTTGAACTCGCCAATTCACAAGCTCGCGCAATGCCTAAACTAATGTTGTGAATCTCGCTTCAAGTTTGTAATAGTAATCATCGACTCATGAAGCCTACTGTCGACATTCTAGGGTTCAGTTCTACTCTACCGTGTCTGAGATTCTATTGGGATGCTAATGCCACGTCTGCTTGGTGTTTGCTTGTCTTGGTTCTGGAGTTTTCCTTGGTTTGAACTCCACTGCCTGAAGAGTTAGGGCCTTGAAGTTGAATCCATATGGTAGCTTGGTGCTATACAATAAAACATCAAAGAAGCATTTGATTTATCATGATATATTCAAAAAATGCAAAAAAATGTTCATTATGGTATTCAGTCTAAGTCTCAAGGATATTTTAATCTTTGATGGACAAGTCTCTAGTTTAGTTTATTTCATTCCCATTATGTATTGTTTATGATAAAATATGAGTCTAGTTAGTAGACAACAGGCATTACTTTTTTAAGTGGATAACTTAGCTGCAAAGTTTAAGAGTATAATTTTTTATACTATTATTCATATAATATAATTGATATAAAAGGATACTTTAGATCAGGGTATTGAATAATGCAACGATTAAGGGTTAATTATTTAGAAAATGAACAGTTTGCAGCTTTAATTTTATCATTTTGTTGTAGTGTTATTGGATGTAATATGTATTACAATATGAAGGTACTGCCAACTTACACATGATCACTTTACCTTTCCACCAACTAGAATTGGATATTATGTAATTTTACAAATAAAAAACTCATAAATTTAGGTTGTTGTTCATGGTAAGCATTATCATAAAGAGTAAAGAAAATTGTGAGATTTATGATGTTTTCTATGTCAAAACACATAGATGACATTGTAGTTATAGAATTTCAATGACAACAGTCAATTCATTAGTATGATTAGTTCATATATTCTCATAAGTTTAGAGACTAGAGTTTGGTTTATCTGTGTTTAGCTTATATGAGTTTGGAAACAAACAACGAGTTCTAAATCAAGATGATATAATGTCCGATAGGTTTGTAGTGCATATACCGAACAATCTACCGTTAGACTCTGCAACACCATTTCTATGTGCTGGAATCACTGTATTTTCTCTGATGCAAAAAAAGAACAGGCTAGAAACACCAGGCAAGAAGCTTGGTGTTGTTGGGTTCGGAGGACTTGGACATGTGGCGGTTAAGTTTGATAAAGCATTTGGACTTCATGTCACGGTTATTAGCATGTTGCCCTCCAAAGAAGGGAAGCCCGTGAGAATTTAGGTGTTGACGATTTCCTTGTCACTTCCAATTCTCAACATATGAAGGTAGTTCCTAATACTATGTTTTGGGTTTTACCCAATTATTTTTTGTATTAGTGACTGAACGTTCAGATTGTAATACACTGGTGACCAAAAAAAGAGAAAAAAAATTAATATATGAAAAAAATCACACTGCTAAAAAAAGGTAATGGTTAAAATGAGCTTCATAAAGTTGGGGAAAAACATTGCATATAATAATACTCTTTTGTTAGCTGTATGAATATGCATGAAATTTTTTCCAGCACTTATAAAATTAAATTTTGTATCTGCTTTAACAAAGATGAATCTGACGTTAAGAAGAACATAGGTGAGTTGAATGTGTTGTATGCATTGTATTGTCTCCAAGTATCATAATGATCTTTGTATCCATTTGTGGAACAGGAAATGCTCCTATGAGAATTGCCAAAGCAAAATCTAAAAAGCGTAAATTTATTAAGGGAATAAAATATTCGTAGAACTCCCTAGCAGTTAGGGACGTAAGTTTATAAGCAAGTGAAGCTGCAAAGTCTTTCCATTTTGAAATTTTATCCGCGATTGTACACATGACAACATCCAAAGTTGAGTCTGAAGCAGGAATATTTTCAATGGTGAGTTATTGAATTTCCATATTAATCTTCTTTATATTAAGTGTTTTCCCCGTAAGGACAAGTTGGTTAAATTCTAATGGCTTGCCATTGATTACTCCATGTACGGATTATGAGTTTGATAACATGTAATGTTGGATCCTTTATAAAATTTTAACCCACTTAAATCATTATGGGTCAGTTTATAAATTTATTTATGATAAATCAGCCATTTATATGGACTGCATATAGAAGAAACTTTTCATTAAAGTGAACCATACTGTTAAGTTCATTTTTGTGACATATAATTAGAACACCCACAACTCTCACATGTTATCACCTTAGACTCTTTTATTGTTACCAACAACCTAGGAACTCAATTCAGTAATAATTATATTACATAAAAATTCATTATTACTACAATCCAGGTAAGGTTTTCATCATTGGCTGTACTTTGATGCTTTTTTGAAATTATTACTACAACCCAAATAGTTATTTTCATTTCACATTATTCCCATTTTGAATCACAAACAGTTATGCCCATGGAAGGCTACCTTAAGAAAATTTGAATTTACAATCTCAAACATTTCATTATCAACTAATGCTTTCACTGAAATTATATGATATAGATATTCTCTAAAATAGTTATGTCCATGGTCAAATACAACAAGCATCCAACAACAACTTTCTTCATTCAAATAATACACTTTCGCTAGACAATTTTTACACATTTTGTACCTTAGACTGCTAACCATCTCATCAATGATCACATATAGAATTTGCTATTGGATTTCATACACTATTTCTTCATCATGCCCATTAACAAGTGTTATAAAAGAGGAACATAATATTAAAATCGTGACCACAAACATGTGGGCATCTTCGTATACATAGTCCAATTTCTAAGTTTTATACTATAAAGATTACACCTGCACATGTATCTCATAATAGCACATCTAAACGAGTTTATATATCCTCTATCTAAACTTCACATGTTCCCTATCCTGACATAATCGTAACCTTTGTTCCATTGTATCATGCGGATCTAAACTAATCAATAATTAGCAATTAATGATATATGTAGTTGCTGGTGGTGTTGCAGTAGAAACTGCATTGTTTGTGTACCTAGAGCACCCTACGACAACATTAGGTTCAAGAGAGCAATTAATGAAGGCGGTTGGGTTTGTATGGTGATTTTGGGTTGCAGATTGAAATGGTTGGTAGGTGTTGTTGCGGCAGTGGTGGTCGGTGGCAGTAAACTGAACGCTGGTTGGGTTGATGAAGGTTGAACTGATGTTGGTTGAAGTGGATTGGTAGATTGCTGCTGCTATTTGGACAGTGAATGAGTGGATGTTTTAGGCAGCTTTGGTTGGTGAAGTTTTGGCCATTTGCTTGAAGTTGTTCAATGGTAGGTTGTTCGGGATGTGAAGGATGACGTTGTGGGAAGTATGGAGTTTGAAGTTGCCGATGGTTCATGGAGACAGAGGGGAGATGGTAATGAAGGTTCAAGCAGGTAACTTGTAGTTTCAGTGAAAGGGTAATGATTTGTCGTTGTGATGATTTGATGTTGCAAGTAGAGGTTGATTTGCCGCAGTGTGGTTGAATGTGATGAAGTAGCACTGGTATGGGGATATGCTGGTTAAGGGGTAAGTTGCATGGGGTTGTTTGTAGACGAAGGTTAGATGAAGTACGGTAATGGATTTTGGCCGCAGGTTGAGTTTGGAAAATGGTTGATGCAGAACCGGTCAGGGAGGATTTTTCAGGTGACTGGTGGCAGTTTTGATAGGTTGCAGGTTGCAAATGTTGTATTTGTGAAGGAGGCAGAGGGTGTTTGGGTTGTTGTTCGAGATGAAGTGGGCGGGAGGGGGGGGGTGCAGTTGGATATGCTACTGGAAGGTGTGGTCGTTGACCGGTAAGGGAGAAATAGTAAGGTATATTGTGGTTTGTATGGTATTCATAATTTTTTCAATAATATAACATCTAACTTTATTTAAACCTATTTTGTGCCGGTTCACAATTTTTGCTTTGTTGGATTGCAGATATCTGAAGCTATGTAAGCTGCAGCTAAGGTACTCATTAATATCTCCTCGTATTATAAGTTTGTCATATTTTTTTACTAAGTAGTTGGTGTCATATTTTCCATAGCTAAACAAAACTTTTACATAATTTTTGATCCTTAAGGACTCGATACTATGTAATCTGTAGCTTACCTAAGCTTCCATTCATTTTTATGTTCAACATTGTCTATAAAAAAGAAGACGATTTACTACTAAAACTAACAAGGAGGAATGCAATTTTCTTCGTGCAAAGATAGTATAATTATGGACTCATTTTCAGATGAGGATGTTACACCCTTCAGGGAGGCACAACAACATAAACTCTAGGTACTTCTGATTCTTTTGATTTCATTTTGGCATAACTAATGGGTTGGTTGCTTGGTTGTTGCATTCCATTAACCATGAGATATATTTAACTGCTTCCTTGCGATATATTAAAGTATTCATAACAAGTTTTATAAAATTAACTTAGTTTAAGTTAACTAAATTTTATAAATAATAATAATATAATAATTTAACAAAGTTTTATTAATGATGATGGTGATGATGATGAATTATCTATGTTCATAAAATTTTACTAAGTTTTTAACCAAGTTTATAAAAGTTAACTAAGTTTGTAATAATAATAATAAAATTAAGATGTCTAAGTTTTAGTAATAATAATAATAATAAAGCATTACGGCACGCACTTCACGCATGATGATGGCACACACTTCGCGTGTGAATTGTTTTTTTACAAATTATGTATTTTTAACTGGTTAAAAAAACATGATTTGCACAAATATTTAACCATATTTTTGCGTTGAAATGATATGCAGTTAGTTTTATTTTTTCTTTCTAAATTGCAACATCTAATTTTTTTATTAGTTTAAACTTTTATTTCTGTTATTAATTAATAAAGAATGAATTTAATTTTTTATCGGTTTGAATTTTTATTTCTGCTATTAAATGTAATAAAGAATGACTTTATGAAGAAAGTTTATTTGTTAGATCCTACTATTGATTTATAGTAAGATTTCGATAATACTTGTAGAGGAGCATTTTGAATTGGTAAAGGAAACTTATCTGATCCTATTTTTAAGTGATATTAATATTTAATGATATTTGTAGATAGACGTTTTTGGTAGTTCACGTTGATACCAAAAATGTGTGACATCAAAGGTATTACAACTATTATTAAAGAAGAAATATATTTAAGGGCAATTTTGGAACTTCATGGTTGGACCAAAAGAATGCGCTTCCAAGCCAAATATTAATAAAGATAATAATAAATTAACCAAGTTAACCAAGTTAATAAATATTAACTAAGTTTTGTTAAAATTAAATAAGTTTTATAAAATTAACTAAGCTTAAGTTAACTAAATTTTATAAATATAATATAACTGATTTAACGAATTTTATAAATAATGATGATGATAATGAATTAACTAAGTTTATAAAAATTAACAAAGTTTATAATAATAATAGTAATAATAATAATAATTAATTTAACTGAGTTTTAATAATAATAATAGTAGTAAATTAACTAAGTTAACCAAGTTAATAAAAATTAACTAAGTTTTGTTAAAATTAAACAAGTTTTATAAAATTAACTAAGTTTAAGTTAACTAAATTTTATAAATAATAATTATAGAATGAATTTAACAAATTTTTAAAAATAATAATGATGATGATGAATTAACTAAGTTTATAAAAATTAACTAAGCTAATAATAATAGTAGTAGCAATAATAATATAACTAAGTTAACTGTAACGATCCAGAATTTTTGATATTTGAAATCAGGATATTTAATTGATTTTAAATATCTAGAAGTCAGTTTAATTTGAAATTCAAATATCACAATGAATTTGGCAATTTAATTATTGAATTTAATTATATGAAATTGGGTAAAATTTGTATCTTCAGTTTTAAGCTGATTAAAAATATTTTCAAGGCTTAGAAAATTCATATTTATGATACTGAAGGTAATGGAACTTTCAGAATTGAATTTGAAACTGTTTTGTTCAGTTTTGAATTTTATCGTTTAAATCGATAATTAAAAATAGCTTTCCGAGGCATAGTCTCGGAATTCGACGAAACTAGTTCCATTAGGTCCGTAATATTATATTATTATCGGATTTCAATTTTCGTAATGTTTGGAGTGATCGTTTGGCCGTACGATAAGCAAACGCACTGAAATTAAATCGAAAATTTAATATTATAATTGGTCCAAAAAGCTATTTTCTCCATACGATCGAATTTGGAGTCGAAACCTTTTCCATTATGTTCGGAATAGGCATATAACATTATAAACGCCTAGCGGCACGCCTCAATAGGAGTTCAAAATTTTGAGTGGTGATATCGAGATCGATTTAAATTTAAATTTGAATAGAAAATATATTTGTTTGACCAGTCAACCCTCAACTGTAATTTCCTCACATCAGCTGCCTTTTATCACCTCAGAAGCACTGTAGCTTGTCGATTGAGCACGTGAACGTGTTCTCTTGTCTCCCCTCCATTTGTTTCAAAATCACGCAACTAACTGATCAATCCAGAACTTAAGAAATGAAAAAAAAAACAATCATATTCCTTTCTTCTTCCAGAATTCATTCACGAAAAAAATGGCGTCCCCTTTTGTTCTTCACAAGAGAAAAAAAATCGAATACCTATTTCGTTTCTCTGAAAAAAATAAAATAAAATAATAAGGAGGGATTTCGCGTGCTCGAACACGCGAACAAATCGCGACTTCGTTGAAAGCAAGGCGATCGTGGAAGGCGATGGCATTCACGTGGGTTTCGATTTGTAGCTTAGGGATCGACGTCGAGGCAACTGCCGAAGGTGGCAGGCACGATGAAATCAAGGCGCGAGCGGAGGGGAGAGCGACAGCAGTCGCGACCTCTGGCGACGTGAAAGGAAGATCGAGGAGCCATGATGGCCTCAGTCGCATGCGATTAAGGATTTAGATGCACGAATTCGCGATTCACGATCGGCAGCTAGGGTTCGTGATGCTCATGGTGGCAGCAAGATACATGCGATCGTGGAAGGCAGGTCTCGCGTGTATGATGTTTGAGGGGTATATTGATTTTATCCTTAATTTGATTCAGTATTTATCTGTTAGGAAATAAATTTTTGTGAAGTCTAATATGGGAGAGAAATTTTACAGTAGGATAGATTACTGCTGTTATTTTCAGAAGCAGAAAAACAAAGTTATATGTTTACAGTAAAACACGAAATTTGTTACAACTAAATTATTAGTTTAAAACCAAAGTGTTAGTTAAGTTAAATATAATTTATTCGATTATTTCGAATATTAATAAAAAATTATATAATTGTTATACAAGGTCTAATTCTGTAAAGAAAACAAGTCGAAATGGAAAATGGACTGCAAATTAAAAGCAAAGGTGAGATCTTCTCACTCAAATGAAAATTTTGATTTTGCAGTTATTGATTGCTGTTTGGTTGTGATATTAGATATAGTAGGATATATCTATATATATTTGGTGATTGATTTCCCACATTATATAGCGGATGAGACCCTATGCGCTACATAATAGCGGACGATATTTTATAAATCCCATATACCGCGATATTCCACCTCGAAGTGGAATGGGTATTTAATTGTTGTGCTAACATCTGTGGATGCAGGGAAATAGGTTGGAGGGATCCAACTGGATTCCTCAAATTATATGAATTTGTTTCATATATTGTATGAATTTGTTTCATATCTTGTGTGATGATTTATTTATAATCTGTGAATGATTATATCGATGATTAAATTTATTGAAGGCTATAATTTAGCCAAATGTATTTTTGGTATCGTTGGATACAAGAAATAAAATTTGATTTTTGAAATTAAAGTTGGAAATTTTATGTGAATTCTTTTGAAAGGATTGGTTGAATTTAAAAGAAGGAATTTAAAAGCATAAAGTTGATTTTTGTAATCTTATCGAATTAATTCCAAAATATGGTGAAAAGATTTTTATAAATGGATTTTGGGTAATATTATTCAAAGGTTGAAGAATTTATTTGAAATACAAATTTTAATAATTGAAAGAAACAAAGGCATTTATTTTAAAGGAAGATAAATTCAGAAATCAATTTGGAATTTGATTTGGTATTGGAAAATAAATCTTTGGGAAATTAATAAGATAATTGATTTGGTGTTTGAATGAAAATTTGTTTTGTGCTGAAATAAACTTAGAAATCAATTTGAAATTGATTTAGTGGTTGAAAAATAAATTTGGAAATCGATTTGAAAAAAAATTGATTTGGTATTTGAAATAAATGGAAGAATCAATTTGAAATTGATTTGGTGTTGAAATAAAATTTGAAAATCAATTTAGAAATTGATTTTGGGGTTAAAAGTGAATATTTGGGAATGTAAATTCAAAATGGAATTTATAAAGGAAAGGGAAATTTGTTTTAAAAATAAACACTGATTTATTTCTAAAGTGTGGAAATAAATTTACAGATTTGGGATGTGAATTTGAAATAAATCGATAAGGATTTATTTAATTGGTTTAAATGGACCATTTTGAAATGGAAGTGTATTTTCCTTGAAAAACCGAGTATATTTCCAAAGTAGTTTTAAATTATAAATGAAGAAATTCTGAAATTGGATTTTAAGGAATATTTTGGAGATAAAGTATTTGAACTCGGCAGATTTCCAGTGGAAATGAATAAATATTTGGAAATATACCCCGTGTAGGGAAATTGATTTGAAATTTGTTTTCAAAGTAATGAAGTGTGAAATATGATTTGAAATTTGTTTTCAAAGTGATGAAGTGTGAAATATGATTTGAAATTTGTTTTCAAAGTGATGAAGTGTGAAATATGATTTGAAATTTGTTTTCAAAGTGATGAAGTGTGAAATATGATTTGAAACTTATTTTCAAAGTGATGAAGTGTGAAATATGATTTGAAATTTGTTTTCAAAGTGATGAAGTGTGAAATATGATTTGAAATTTGTTTTCAAAGTGATGAAGTGTGGAAAATATATATCTTGCAAAGATATTTTGAAAATAAATAATTTGGGAAAATTATTTAGATTGGTTGATTGTTGTAAATGTTGTTTGATAGTTAAATCACCGACTATCAATATTTGCCTTTGAAATGGCACTTGAATTTGTTTTTAAAACAAGCGTTCATTATTCGGTTTAGCCGGGAGAGGACTTTGTGTCTTATAACCCATTCCGAATAGTGATATGACGTTATGGATTGCAATTGAAGACGGTGTTGAAGACCGGGTGTTTGAGAAAACGATAGGATAACCTATCGAATGTCTCTGCACTGAGTTGCTCCGGTATAGAGATCTCCATATGTGATGGGGAGTCCGATCGGGATTGTGGATACCCGGATTGCAAGGGCTTCTTTGGAAGTGCCTTCGGTTCTGTTCGAACCTGGAACAGACTTGTATGGTTGTATGTCTGACACTACACTTAAGATATAAAGCTGATTTCTTTCAAATACATTTCTGTTGGTGGTGGAGAATTTATTCTCTTAGCTTAACACCCTTCTCTGAGACGTACGAGCTTAGAGGTTATGTAGTTGAAGGTTATCAGTGATATACTCCCAATTTGGTAGTGTGGCATGCTAAGTGTTGCTGTGTGTTGATGATCATTCGTTGAACATTTGTGATCAAAGCATGGCTTTTGTGTAAAGCGTAGCTTTATGGACGAGACCTCATCGGACGTCACAAACCGGAAATGGTCGAAACATGAAAGATGCGGCAAGGTTATGAGGGTCGCTCCCTTTAAGGTATGTCATTTCCTTCTGGAAAAAGGTGGTATCTTGGTATGGAGCCCAGATGTTATACCTGTGTGGTGGCATCAATCTTATTTACTGTGTGATTGTTGCTTTGTGATCGAGGCGCCTCGGATAAAGGTCGCAAACGACCGGGGGGTGGCATACTTTTGTGTGGAGTTATAAAGTTACAGTTTCATTGCACCTCGAAGCGTGTGGTAACTCAGCCTTGTGTTGGCAGAGAGCAGTTGTCTCTCGGGACGTCCCGCCAGAGGCGTTCCCATGTGGCAGTAGGAAGTTCCTTAGCCTGACCATTTGTTTGAAAATCCAAAGAAACAATACGAGCTTTGTACGGTTCTAGTTGTATAACCTGCTATGGAATGTGGCGGTAACCTGCTATTGAACACAGTAGCTATAGCAGGCATAGTTCGGAATGTCTATGCTGGCTAAGATTAATATTATACTTTCGAAATGTTTTCCACACTAGACATTAATAATAATATCAACTGATCTTTCGTAGTAAGCATCTTTGACTATCATAAGGAGAAATCTCCTCCAATTCCGCGTTTGCATTGTGTGTGTGGCGAGAGGCCTTATGGTAGTTTCATTTTCCAAAAGCATTGCGAATTTCTTTTATTTTCTTTGTGAAAATAACTATTTTACGATCTCACACCAGTCACCATAACTGACCTGGAGTTTATTGTTCCCTTTCTAAACTCTGGGTGCCCACCATTTTCCACACGGGCAGCCTAGAGTCAGGTTATCAGGTCATTCTGGAATTCAGAAGTGCTTTGGAAATCTGAAGGCGAGCTGGATGGCGAGACGTATCACTTATACTAGTAATATTCCCCTGTGTATTATGTTATGCAGACAAGTTTATATAACTGTCCAGTGATGTGTGTTGTTGTTGTAAACTCTGATGATGTAATGTATAAACTGATATAGTCTTTTGTTTTAAAGATTATTCATTCATCTAATTTATATTGTTCCGCTGCGAATGCGAGATTTCTGTTGTTGTTTCTGTTTTTCTGTTTTTTTCTTTCTTCTTCTACTTCCACCTCTTCTTTTCAACCCTAACAATTCGGTTTTCCGGCAATCGATAGTTCGGCAGTTGATACAGTGGTTGTATTAATGTCGACTTTCGAGTGTCGAAAAGTCGAAACGTTACATTAACTGAGTATTATTATTATTATTATTAATAATAATAAATTAACTAAGTTAACCAAGTTAACAAAAATTAACTAAGTTTTGTTAAAATAAACAAGTTTTATGAATTAATTAAGTTTAAGTTAACTAAATTTTATAAATGATAATAATATAAGTAATTTAACAAAGTTTTATAAATAATAATAATGATGCTGAATTAACTAAGTTTATAAAAGTTAACTAAGTTTATAATAATAATAATATAATTAAGTATGAAATTATTTATAGTATGATATACTTGTACAATGTTATAGATGTTTGATATCAGATTTGAAGTCCTACGAATTAACATATTTTTTGACAATATGTTGTGCTTTCACTTGTGCAGCCATTGGACTTTCGAAGAGAGAAAGGTTGGACTTTTATGGCATTGGACTTTCAAAGAGAGCAAGGTTGGACTTTTATGGTGCTAGCTTTCACTTTTGCATGCAACAAAGAATTATGGGTAATCAAGCATTTTGTTAGCACTAGTTAGGTATAACATTTTGTTAGTACTAGTTGTGTAAATTTGTATACTATGGTTATTATATGTGAGTTTGGTCATTTTATCAAAAAACTTTTGTATCAGAATGGTTATGAATATCTTATTTGATTATATGGTTAATGTGTTTTATTAATTGTTTGAATATGATGATTATGTGAGTGATTTGATTGATATGATAGAAACAAAACAGACCATTAACATGAAATAATAGCATGAACAAATGCTGCAAAATAATCAAAACTTTTAGTAGCATTTCAAAAACGATAGAAATATATATAGTTGCGTTGAGTAAATGCGCCGTAAAATAGGGGTAAAGTTGGAAACTCTATAGTAGAGCCAAAAAGCATTTTGGTGGCGTTTATCAACCGGCATAAAAAGATTATGGTTGCGTTTGAGAAATGCTAAAATAAAAGAATTTATAGTGGCGTTGAAATAAATGCAACTAAAAATCATGGATTTTTAGTTATGGGTTTTATTGCGGCGTTCATTTAAACGCTACCATAAGTTTTGGTAGCGTTCTTTATGCGCCTCCAAAATACTTTTTCTTGTAGTGATAGAAAGAAAAACACCTTTATTAAGAATGACAATTGATTACATGGTTATTTAATTTATAATAAATTATAGAATTGCTGCTAGGGCATACCCCTAACATAATCAATCTCACACTTGCACTTAGGGCCAATTATGAAATCTCAATCCCACCCCTTCAATCAGCTTCTCAAGAGCCGATCGAGCTAGACCCTTAGTGAATGGATCTGCTATGTTGTCCTTGGTATCTACCCTTTATATTATGGCCTCTTTCTTCTCAACAAATTCTTTAATGAGGTGGAACTTCCAAAGAATATGCCATGATTTCTTATGTACTCCGAGCTCCTTTGTAATCTACATTTCCTCATTGTTACCACAGAACAATGCCATATGATTCTCATTATCAGAAATCTCTCCGAGCTCACTTAAAAACTTGCGCATCCAGATTGCCTCTTTAGCTCCTTCATTGAGGGCGATGTACTCGGCCTCTATCATGGATCAACTACTGTTTCTTGCTTGGAACTTTTAAAACTAACGACACCGCTGTTAAGCATAAAAACATAACCAAACACCGATTTACTATCATCTATATCACTTTGAAAGCTCGAATTCATATACCCCTTCATAAGGAGGTTTCCATTCCCGTATACGAGGAATAAGTCTTTAGTATTTCTTAAATACTTTAATATACATTTTACGACCGTCCAATGTTTTTCTCCAGGATTAGATTGGTATCGGCATATGCATCCTAATGTGTATGCCACATCTGGTCTAGTACATAGCATAGCATACATTATGGATCTTATGGCTGAATCATAGGGGATCCACTTCATATGCTCTTTCTCCTCGTTGGTATGAGGAGCGTCCTTCTTAGAAAGGATGATTCCAAACTGCACTGGATCGTTTTCACGCTTGAATTCTTCCTACTGAACCTTTTCAGTATGGTATCTGTGTACATAGATTGGGACAATCCCATTAGCCTCTTAGATATATCTTTATATATCTTTATACCTAATATATAGGCAGCTTCTCCCAAATCTTTCATTGAGAAGTTCTTGGAAAGCCAAGCTTTTATTGATTGTAAGGATTTGCCTTGTTCCTTTCTCTATACGCACACTTTCTTTGTGTTCTAATAATAATCAAACTATTTGATTACTTTATAAAAACATTTGTTCCAACTCCTTGAAGCTTTTTTAATTCCATGAATGGACTTTAACAACTTACAAGCCTTGCCCTCACTCACTCCCACCGACTAGAAAACCCTCGGGCTGCGGCATATAAACGATTTCTTCTAAATCACTATTTGCAACTACCCAGAATTGTATCGCTTTAATTGTGAAAATTTAATTAATTTTAAATATTCAATTAATGGTTTTTAATAATAAAATAACTTTGTTTAACTAATAATTAATGATGATGAACTAATTTTGAAAGTTGGTTTACAAAAGTAAATAGTTCGTTGAAAAATAGAAAATGTGGCCGAAAATCTTTTTACGAATTTTCGACTTTTCATTGAACAAAAGCTGTTGAAACTTGTTGTGCACACTAGTGTACATATATACACACTCATACACAAATAAGAAAAACTTCATTAATTAAATGAGATATCAAAATCACTTTCTAGAAGGTAATTAAAGACATAAGAAAGAGACATTTCTCCCTTTTTTAAGGTGTGTAGTACTAAGGAGTAGTGGTATGATGTCCTAGAAGACTAGGGGGTGGCGCACATGATGAGGAGGGAGGAAAAGCCATAAAATAAGGGAGGGTAGTGGCATGAAATAAGGAGGGGTATGTGTGGTCGTTTTCCATTTTACAAATTCTATAAAAAAACACCTTCACTTTATTTTCCATCTTTACTTCATTTCCCTCGTTTGCTCCCTTTTTCATTTCTTCTTCACTACTCTTACACTTTAGCTTCATAAAATAAATCACCTCAAAAACACTTCTTTCCTCCTCTAAACACTTATACAATCCAATAAAAATGTAAACAACACTCTCTATATCTCAAAACTACCAAAGTCGAACCTAAATCGTAGCACTTCCATCTCTATACCCATACGATTCAAAAGTATTACTAGGTAACACTGCCAGATGATATAATAAATAAGGCAATATGAGGTATACACGTGAATACTCCCTTAGGCTAACACTGGTACGTATTTAAACATTGAATAAATTACTCACCTATACGTATACAATATCAACATAAAGCAATAATCATGTGTGCCTCTAGGATAGAACAATACATAATACATAAGAAATGTAGAGATCACAAAGTCAATCGCAGCGATAGTTTATAATACAACTATATACGAAGTACGATATACATCACTAGGTCATATACATACATAAGTCTATACAATACAAATTAATATACTACAATACTGAATAACTAGTCTCCTCTATACCCAAATAATACAACCTAGTCTTAACATCCTGTACCTGAAATGTCTCGGACTGACCCGAGTATTATATAAATAGCATATGGGTCAGACTATATCTAAAGTGTAGATGATTAAATATCTTAATAATAGCATTAATCATAAATCATACTTAAGAAAAACATAATCGCCCATATAAATCAAGTAAAACTGATAAAACTGAACAATACCCCCAAAATATCAGATATAAATAGACATCTCTAGTTTTGTCAAACGCATAGTAATGCAACAAGAAAACAAACATACGTCCAAATATATAATTTATGACACACGCTTGTAAAGGAACAGAAGGCAACACACAACTATGAAAATATAGTTGGTGACACACTCCTATAAAGCTATAAAGAATAAACGACGACACACTCCTAAGAAAAAATAATTGGCAACATAAGCCAATAAACAGTAGTTGGTGACACACACCGGTGAGAAAGATACTGGCGACACACACTTGAGAAGGATACAAGGATTGATCATACTCCGTATAGTCTTAGGTATAATCACAATTCATATTCTTAAGTAGAAGAATGGCTACTTGTCTATATCACACACACCAGAACCAAACGGGAGACTGATGGACACACTTGCTCCAGGAGAATACATACGTAATTGGCTAATACGACACACGTATTCCACCAACATAGCTCCTACAGTCTTAGTTATCTTGACGGACATCTTGACTCCCATCCATGGCATGTCATAAACACGCTGTAAGACCACACTTTGCATTGGTCATGACCCTACACGTGCCCCCAAATGGTAACATACTACTGTCCCAGGTGACACAAAGGCCTATACATTGCTGACACATGGCTCTATACGTTGCCGACACATGGCTATAAACACTGTCGACACACGACATTGGGGTGTCACAGATCCGGGGCGCTACCACCATGATCAAACCTCTAGGATGGATACTAGCCAATTTGGTTCACTCCCGAAACATAAAGGGAGTTGGAAAGTGATAGACAAATACTGTAAATATATATACGTATAATATCCAGCACACATCCATAGACACACACCAACACATGACCGACACACAACTAAATGCAAATACCGACACACAACTTTGTATATTACCAACACATGGATCGTTATAATCGCTGACACACGACTCCACATAAGTCAACATATGACTACTATATATTCACCCTAATGAATATCACACTTCTTGTCCCCGTATTGAGTCTTATCCACGAGCAAAGAATAACTGAATAAATAATACAACAGCATCCCATACCACCGCATGTTACTAGTCCATTTAGTCCATACTCAGATATCACACTCTCTCCTTCGATATTATATATAACGAGTCCAAAGAAAAAAAGGAAAAGTATTACCGAAAGTCTCATTTCAGACGATATAACTAAACCGTTTATTCTAGTTTCTCATCATATAGAATAGAAATCAATCAAACATTCAAATACAAATTTGGAACAGAGATTATATTAATAAAATGTAATAAGAATTCTTAAATCAATTTCAGATTCGGAAAGTAAATATAACTTTTATTACACTTATATGTAATAAATAATATATTCACTTTATTTATTCAATCCCAATATAAGATTCAATTACTAAAATTTATATCTAATCCATATATGCATATTTTCAAAACTTCCAAAACCATTTTACAAATCAAAAATAATTATTGAAGCTATTTCATAATTTTCTAAAACTAATAACACTTTAATATAAATTTATAAACCACCAAAAATAATTCTTTTCATTTCAAACCATATTTTATAATTCAAAATCTACACTATATAATCAAAATCTCAAATTCTGTTATAATTCATATTAAAAATCACTCAATACTACCTTAAATTCATTTGAAAAGTTTCTATAATAAAATACTATTTCAAAATAAATTTGTAAATTATGAAATAAATTATGATTATTTCAAACCTTAAAATATAATTCAGAAATTTCTCTTTATATTCGAAACTTTCAAAATCTCTTTAAAAAATCAAATATAATTTATAAAGATCATTTCAGAACTTTTTGTAATTAAGTAATATTTAAAAGTAAATTTATAAATTACTTTATACTCAAAGCCATTGATATTTAATATTAAAAATCACTTAATAGCATTTTGAAATCATTTCAAACTTACAATGTCATAATATTGATTTAAAAGGGTTTTATAACTAAAATAGAACTATACTTATAGAATTAAAATTATATTTGTAAATATAAGTATATCTAAACTGAATTAAATTTAGTACAATATTTAGAAAATACTTCTAATAAAACTATAAAACCCTTAAATAAAATTTTTGATACCTTTAAAATCCTTTTAAACTGGAAAATAAAATAAACATCTTAATTTATACATTATAGAAAAAAACCCTTCAAAATCATCAATTATTGATATAAAATTTTATCATGTGGCCAAGTCGAACTCCATCGAATTTCAGCCATCCATACAATATTCACATGATATAAATAAATTACACAAATTAAAATGCAAGCAGACGACATCTCCTTTTCATTTCAGACATCCAACAAACACAAAATCCACTACCAAACACCAAATAACATCTAATTTCACAACAACTAATCGAATATCCCAATCAAATAATTTATCTAAATAAACAATTCAATATTCCCAATTAATCGAATCCCAAACAACCAATTCAATCAAGCAATTTAAGAAATAATCATGATTATATATATACATATATATTTTTTGGCAATGAACTAGAACTCACCAAAAATTCCAAGTATATAGTTTACTATCTTCATTACCGGTTGCTGGCTTCACTATGCTCGCTTGCATGCAACCATAAGCCACCATCGAATGAAATCACGACATCACCCACGTAACTGCTTGAACTGACCAGACCTCCAACTTACATCCGAAGTTCGTTGCTGCTGCCATTAATCCACTTGGGATGGCCAAGCTGCGACACCAATTCGCAGCCATAATCTCAAACACGAGTGACATCTCGCCGTCGACAATACATGAATGCGCCTCCTCCCCTATCGCATCGATCGCCATGGTTGCTTGCTGAAGTGGCTACGTGATTTCTTCCTTACCACCGATTACGATTTTTTCTTTTACATGATATTGTGAGTGGAAGAATAAGGGCTGAAAATGTTAAAGGGGTCGAGTATGTTTTCAATAAGAAAAGGGTTCGACAAGATTTATGAATGAAGGTGAGAATTCTAGAACAAGGGTTTTTGGGCTGAGATTGTTTTTGGACCCGATTTAATTTAATCAACATTTCTTTTTATTTGAATTTATATTTTTAATCCTTGAAATAAATTTCTATAAATCAATTCACATACTATTCAATAAATTATACTTCAATTAAAACAAGTTATTCAATTATAATAGATTATTATCCAATTTTTTTAATTTAATTTAATTTATTAAATCCAAATCATTTGTTAAATATAATTTAATTGACTAAAATTTACTTTTAAATTATTAATTAGCAAATTTTAAAATATTATTTTAACTAAATTTATTTATTTATCCAGCGTAGAAAAAAGGGTTGTTGTACAAACCCTCCTTAAAAAGTTATGGTCGAAAATTAAAGAGATCCCCCGGGCCTTATGAAGCAAGTTTTACATAAGAAAGCTAGGTCTGTATGTTGTTACTAGTTCATGCAAAGGAGTATTAGCTTGGTTAGAGTTTGTGTTTGATTAAGTGAGTTAAACTCACCTTGAATGGCATTTAATTTGAATTATATGTTGTATATAATTAATTAACTTGCATATGTTGTGTATAATAATATTGTATGTATTGCTGGATTTATTCCTGTTTGGAAGCAGATGACACATAAGGAATAGACATGGAACTAGCAAAAGAGAATGAAAGTCGAAGTGTTCATAGCAAATAGGTTGCGACGAAACACTTCTAAGTATATATGACATGATTTATAGAGGACTCTTGTTGTAGAGTGACTCTATGGAGTTCCTAACCATGTTGATCTTTATTTACATATATTCTAATTTATGTAAATGCTTATGATTGGAAAGTTGAATTCTTTTGAGATAGAAATATATGTAGCACTTGATTATGTGCTAGTGTAATCGCTAAGCGTCTTTTCATTATTTGAAAAGTCATTTCTTAAGGTTTGATTTCCTTTTGGAAAACACTTGGTTTCAAATTTTAATTTCAAGAATGATTTTAAATTGACTTCAAACTTTTATAATATTTTGAAATAAAATGTTTTCTATATTTATAGTAGTATAAAATATAGGAAGAAATGTGGTTTAAAAGCTATTTGATTTACAAAACAAAGTTCTAAAAGTTATGGTCCATATACCGATAGTCGCTATGGATGCACTTTAGAAATATATGATTTTAGTAAAGTATAAAATGTTTATCTACATTAGACATTATGTTTCCAAATGTGTTTTATAGAAGTTGTATAAGTATTTTAAAAGGAGTTTGATGTTTTAAATATATTTTTGAGAATTCATTTAAGTTACTTAAGTGAGAGGTTTAAATTTTATAAAGGAAAATCCTTTATTTTCAAAAGTCAAGTTCTCATTTAAAAGCAACCATCTTTAAAATGATGTTTAAATACAAGTTTCAAACTATGTTTTAAAGAGTTTTAAAAAGTATTTTTATAAAGAGGAAGAAATCTTCGATTAAAATACTATTGTTGTAATAAATGTTTTCTAGAAAAAGGAAAGGGATCATGGACTATAACATTCTTGTTGTAGTAAATGGTTTTGGAAAAGTGGAAAGACGTTTGTTTATAGCACTCTGTTATTATAAATAGCATATAGAATTTATGAAGTTTTATACTTGACATTAAGCTTCGAGGTAAGAAAACTTCTACTATCTTGAGAATTAAGAATGTTGTCGAGTTAAGGTTTGAGAGGTAATAATACCCCAACTTGAATGGCTCCATTGTTATCCAAAGGATAGTTTAAGTTTGAAATCGAAGATTGATGTTAAGTATGTGAAGTGTTATTTACATATACAAATTCAGTTACTTGTGAAGATTAAGTAGTCCTATACTTGGCACTAAAAGCCGATGAGAAGATTTATCCTCTATCTGTGAGATTCAGATTCAGAGTGATTAACAAAGGCAATGATGGAGCAATTAGTAACTTGACTTACCTAGCTTCATTTCTGGACGATGGATATAGTAAGTCGAAATATCAGAAACGTGACAAGTATAGGAAATTTGATTTCTATAAATGTTCTTTATCATTTATGGTAGTATAGAAATCATTCTTTTCATACTTAGCACCAAATTCCAAGGTAGGGAAACTCGTCTCTATCTTTGAGAATTAAGAACTTATGTCGAGGCAAGGATAGTTTTCTAACTAGTCCGACTTCATTGTTAATCGAGGAATAGTACAAGTTTGAAATTAGAAAGTGGTGGGAAGAATACTTCGTATAATTTCCATAAGATCCATTTACTTACACCAAAAGGAAAGTGGTTTGGGTTTATAGTAAACAATGTTTTAAATGGCATTTGTTTTGGCCCATTTAAATATGATTTTGAATAAAGAGAATCTTCCTTAAGATTTGTGAATATACTTATACCATTGATATAAGTAGATGGAAAAGTCTTCTAAATATTAATAGTGAAATGTTTTGTGTGTATACTTTACCGTTGAGGTAAGTATATTAATATTTTTCAAGTATTGAAAAGAGTAGAGAGGATTTGTGAATATATCTTCTGTAAAGGTATTTTAATACAAATAATTGAAAAGAGATTTTAATTGATGAAAGGATTAAGTAAAGAGGCTTAGTGGTTGTTTATGTGCTTAATCTTGCTTGGTTTGCATATGAATTTAGATCTCTGATTTGTTTGTTTATTTATGTGATAGTTAAATAACCGATTATCAAACCTTGGCCAGTTTTGACTTAGGAAGTATATATAAGCCTCACGTGTTCATACAATTTGAGATTCTTGGTAGAACTCATTCTGGTGAAACGTCACTCGCTTTAAGGGCGGATATTTGAGATCCCCTTGGGGCTCTTATATCGTCCACTTACTTTTGAAAGAACCGAGATTGAGTCAACCAGAAACTACCAATTGTTGGTTCAAAGAGACTGAGATCAGATAAGCTATCCAAAAACCACTTCGAATTGGCATAAGAGTTCGAATTAACGACACCTTAAAGATAGTGAAAATCGAAGAAAGAGTTCTTTGAAGTGCCAGAGCTACTTGCTACTAATCCTGTGGGTGATTTCAAAAAGAAATGTTGTAATGACCCACCTTTTAGGACGGTTTAAATTGACAATAAACCAAACATGTCGAACTTAAACCATTTAAAAGGGAGGATTCTTATGGGGAAAATAAGAAAAAGAAGAGAACAGAATGAAAAAAATATACAGAATCTCACTACGGAATGACAAAATATAATAATCAAATAAACAGTTCATGAAGTTGTTTTACAAATAACATTTGATTACATTTTTACAATACAAATTAGAGTTACACATACAACATAAATAAATAAATAATGCAGCGGAACAACATGATGCAGTGGAATATATATAAAATAAATAGCATACAAATCTCCGTCGTGCTCTAGAAATAAAGTCTTCAACACTAAAATGCTCCGGCTGACCTGAGCGTAAAGAAAAGACAAAACACTCAAGTCAGAACTAAAAGATCTTATGTAAGTTAAATCAACAGTAAATAAATATGAGTGTAACGACTTTAGAGACGTTTACGAGATTTTACATCTCATATCCAGTGTCTAACGTGCATGCAATAACTTAAGAGTTTTTCGGGATTCAATCTCCTAAGGATCCGTTAAATTATCTATATGTAGTAGAATACGCTATTATAAATGTCTACAGTAAAGTAAAGTATTAAAATAGCGTTAAGGCGTTACATATATCCCCCTTAACACATTTATATAAATGCCGTAGTCTATACAATACTGTAAACTCCACCGTAAACTGGTGGGCTATCAGGGAGCACTCCATAGGTATGACACAAACCAAACTCGTTATGGGCTCGATAAGGCATATAACAAGGCACGTGAGGCAATGCCTAGGGTAGGATACTACTGTTTTGCGATTCAGACTGGTGGTAACGCATAGCAGCTACTACCGCCCACCTCGAGACATACTCCCATAATCAAAATCGAGGGGTGGCCACCAAATCAATCACAAAGTAATAAATATGGTATCGAAGAAATGTGCCCAATAAGGGGAGCGACCCTACTTGGCCCGACGTGGCCCCTGTTTTAGTCATATTAAGCTGACCCGAGGGGGTCAGGGCTGTGTTCATACCTCATACAGTGGCGTTCGCCAAACCATCCTACTTCGTTCTGGATTCTCCACCATGTGCATAGTTGTTAAAGTGGTTTTGGGTATTGGCATAGAGTATGACAATATCCGAGCCCGGTCTCTTTAACAACCAAACTCTTATTTCACACCGGTTTGTTCTTTTACGTTTCCAAAACCGATTCATAATTGATATCAAAATATCATATTCACTTCAAAATCATATCACTTTCGAAATCATATTGACTTTCGAAATCATTATTCGCTTTAAATCATATTCATTTTTCAAAATCATAACCACAATATAGGTTTAAACCATCATATCAAAATATTCGCATTTAAATCAATTAAATCTAAATCATAACAGTTCCAACTTTAAATAGTTTGAATATTGAAAGTGGTTTATATATTAGAATATTTATACATTAAAAATAGTTTATATTTTAAAAAAAGGTTATAGATTAAGATAGTTTATATACTAGAAATATGTTATATATTAAAAATAGTTAATATATTAGAAATAGTTTATATATTAAAATAGGTTATATATTAAGATAGTTTATATATTAGAAATAGTTTATATATTAAAATAGGTTATATATTAAAAATAGTAATGTATTAAAAATTATTAATATAATAAAATGGTTTATATGAGAAAAATAATTTATATGTAAAAGAGTTTGTATAATAAAATAGTTTATATCGAAAATACTTTCAAATTAGAATTGTTTCTTCTAATTTTACCAACCAATTAAAATCAACTTTAGTTCCAAAAATTCAATTTAAATCAATCTCAGTTCAAAGATTTCAATTCAAAAAGGCTAAAGGTTTCGATTCAAATTCTCATTAAAAACCATTTCAATTTATATCGATTCAAATCCTTGTTTGAAATACAAATTTAAACCACTTCAAATTCAATAGGTTTCAAAATTTAAATATTCAAACGTTTACAATAACTCAATTTTGATAAATTTCATTTATATTTCAAAACTCAACTTTAAGATTTCAATTTTAATTCCTTAAACAATTCATTTAAACCAATTTCAATTTCAACATTTTAAAGCTTGGATTTTGAAAATAATTTAGTTCATATAAATCTAATTTTATTTCATAATATCATTTAACTGGATTCAAAATTAAGGATTTTAAAATCATTTAATTTAACTAATCCGGTGTTCGTATATAATTTTCTACCCTATGGTTAAGTGATACAGATATATATCATTTTAACCTGCAATAATTTAAATTTACGGATATAAATCATTTCAACCCGCAATTTCGAGTAAAATTCAAAATCCATAAAATCGTTCGAGTTTATCATTTCAACCCATAACGATTTTTCCTAATCTATAAGAACATCGGGTATGTATCATTTCAACCCATAGTGATTTTCCTAACAATAAATAAGGGAACTTGCAATGTGATAACAACATATAAAATAAATATAATATCCAATCATCCAAATATCAACAATTAAACATCTAACATAATCATCATTCAAATCAACCAATAAATCACAAAAATAAACTAGATATCACTATCAGATATTTAACTGACAATTTATATTCAATATAAATTTAGATGGAAATTTAATTCAATATAAATTCAAATTAAATTTAAATTCAATTTAAATACCAAACATCAATCAATAAATATCATAAATCTAATTTAACTAACATAAGATAGTTTAGCATTCGTGAGTGGGTTAAAACACTCACCTTTGATTTTAGTCGATATAAAATCCAAACAAAGCCCAAAAATTTAATAGTATTAGAATGCAGCCAAACCAGTCTCATATTGTCTAGAATTTTGATACGATTGCAATGGAGAAAACCGCACGTGAATCCGAGCTCGTACGAAAAAGTTACGCAAGTTAGAACAATTCAAATTAAAAATTAAAATTTAAATAAACACAATGGAAATTAAGTAATTTACCACATCGTCCAAACCCTAGAGAATACTCGACCTCGTTCAAACTATGTATAGCCGCCACCGATAAATGCCCAAATGCACGCTGCTCCAAGCCACCACAGCCTGATCCATCATCACCAACGAGCTCGCCGTGTTGCGCCGCCCCCTCCATAGCCACGCGACCACGTCTGCCGCCCTCTGGTGATCACCACCACTCAACCCTTTAAGGAAAAATCATCGTGAATCTAAGCACTACTGAGATGAACAAACACCACCGATACCGACTGCTCTCCATCCTCTTCAAAACGCCGCTTCCTGATCGTCAAACGGTCGACGATCCACTGTTGGATCGAAAACCCTAGAAATGGATGGCTGAGAAAGATCGCCAATTCCTGGCCAAACGGTGACTCGAATCGAAAAACAAATAGTAGCAGTATATTGCGCTCATCGAGATCTTTCCAACGATATATAATTGTCTATATTTTGACGAGTTTGGATTTAGAAATTAAATTTTGAAATTGAAATTAGGGTTTGGAATTTGGAAATTAGGTTTCTGCCATTTGAGAGAGGAGATAGGAAATGTACGTACATACAATAATGAAATTAGAAACAACTAGGGTTTATAACAGCCCTTATATAGGCAGAGGTAGATATAGAAATGGATGGACCAAATCGATTTGGATCGAAACGATAACAACGACCCGAAAAGCACGTTCTGTTTCCGAAACGAAAGTAGGTCGTCGAATATATCAAAATATAGGTTTTCGATATTTTTAAACTCAATGGAACTAATTTCAAACCCTAATTCAAAAGTATGTAGAATTTAGCTTTTAAAATCAGATTATATTCATTTAAATTGTATTAATTGATTTCTATGCGTTTCAAGCTCACACGGCCAAACGACAAGTGTAATCGCCATGAAACTTGAAATCCTACAATAATTCACTGTTACGGATGCGATGAAACTGGTTTCGTTGAAATCGGAGACAGTGGCCAAAATGGCAAATTTTCACGTTAATTAAATAAATTATTATTAAATTGGTCTAATCACTTCTAATATTCAAATTTAATAATTAACAATTTTATCAATTCTGATTACAGAGAAATTTATAATCCTTTAAACTTAAATTTTTCATGTTAATTCCAAGGTTTAAATGTTACATTAATTTCAGCATTCAATTACAACTGTGATAAAACCCCAGTTAGTTATATTTTAATTTCAATCAAATTCCTTTATTTCGGTTTACACTCTTATTATTGAATCACTATCATCTTATGAAAATAATTAACATAAGGTTACATTTTATTACATTCATATTCTACAATTATCATCTTAACTCATATTAACTGCAATATTTAGTTATATTAATTCACAATGATTTCCAAATTAATTTCAATGGATTAAATAATGAATTGATAATTAAACAATATTACACATTAATAATTCAAACACATTTCTATGCTTAATGTTTACAAACAAAGCTAGTAAATTCACATTCTAATTAATTGATTTCATATTCCTAAATAGACCTATTCTACTTTATATCATATAATTTCAATATTAAATTGAACATTTGATTTATTCCTTATATACAATTATAACCAAATTAACTTTACAATTATTTGAATTGATTGCAATTACATTAAAATAGTTATCAATCAAATTAAATCAACATTATTAAATTATATTCTAGTTATTTTTCTCATTAATAAATCACAAATTTTAATTTCTCCCAATATTAATTCAAAAATCTTATTTAATTTAATATTTTAATTATCGAAAAATACGGGTTGTTACAAATGTAGTAGAAGTAGCGCTTTCGATTTGTTCATATCTTGAACAACTTATATGGATGAATGCTGACATTGCATTGTTGCTTCGAGGGCAATGTTACCACTCCAAGTAGGATTTGCTAAAGAGGTAAAACGTAGCCTGAAGCCTCACAGCCGGTAATTTCTAAAATAAGGGATATGCTTTAGGGCTACGTGGTTCGCTACCGTTAGGGCATGGTCATCACTTATATCGAGATCAGTATTTTTGGATTATGTATGCTATGGCCACGGAAACGGTTTGTTAGGGGCAGCCTGGGGGATGACATATTTGGTACTTTCCAGGAAGGGGTATGCTTGTCTTGATTTGTAGGGAGTCCATGTGAGGCCCTCGGTATATTTTTCTAGAGGTGTACCGTGGCAGGCGGTACCCTAGTAGCTTGTGTAACATCCCACTATTTTGGACCATTCAAATCGACAATAAATCCACATATGTCGGACTTGAATACTTCAAAACAGTGGATTGTCAAGAAAATTTGGAGCAAATAAAATCAAACACAGAATCACAGACACAGATTATCAGAATAACTCGCAGCGGAAATAAAATACCATAGTAGTTCATGAAGCTACTATATACATACTCTCAAAACATATACAAAATCTCATAGTCAAAATAGATACAATAGAAGTCAGGATACATAATTCAATAACACAAAGACAATACCGAATAGGAAATAACTGGAATAGAAACAGGCGATAGATAGATAAATAAGCTCCAACAAATCTCTAGCTCCAGAAGATAAATCCAAAGCTGTGTTACTCAGGCTGACCCGAGCGTAAAGTAAAACACAAACACTCGAGTCAGGACATACATACTTATACAATGTAAACCAACTCAAGTGAACTGTAATAGCAATGCATAATAACTTAAAGGATGCTTGGGATCGCCCATCCTTTAAGGATCCGTTAAACCATCAATTAAGTAGAAATAAACGCTATCATAGAAATGTTCATATTAGGGTAAACGATGCAAATAACAGTGTGAATGTGAATAGGGTAGCGCAAAGGTGGAGTAATCGCTCACCTCTAGCCACACTCTTAAATCAAAGGTGTGCATCAAAACAATCACAAGTAAATCAAATGGCACACAAAGAAGTGTACCCGTGGTTATAGATTTCAAAATGGTTTATAATTTCAAATTAAAATCATTCATTTAAACCATTAAAAGTGAACTCATTATACCCTCAAATCAAATATTCAATTCCCAAATATTTAGCCTTTTCTGAGCTCATTTATTCAGTTAATACTCCAAAACAATGAAATTTCAGCTTTCGCAGCACTTAGGAAATGCTGCGGTAAGTTATATTTGAAACAATTCAATTCAGCAAAGACATCATTTATAAACTGCTATAGTAGTTCAATTACATTTGAAAACTAGTTAAATTCAGAAAAGACAACATTTACAAAACTGCTGCAGTAGTTCAGGGTTCAATATGAAAAAAAATTAGTTCAATTACATTTGAAAATCTCATTTTCAGCAAACTGCAGCACTTATCAAGTGCTACTATAGCTCTTTTAATTAATTTCAAATTTAGATTTTCTTTCTGCAACCACAACACTTACCAAGTGCTGCAGTAGCCTTTAGTTAAATAGCCTTTAGTTCATTTGCATCAACCACAGCACTTACAAAGTGCTGCAATATCATTTACCTCAGATTTTAAGTTAATTTCAGAAATGATAGCATTTCTGAAGTGCTACTAATTCAATTTCCAGATTTACAATAAAATTTCAGAAATAAATAAACCTCGATTTTAACCATTTTAACTTATAAAAATCATATTTTCCCACTTCAAAAATGTTCATTTAAATACCCGTTAACTTATGATTTTATAAAGAAATTTTTTACAATAAAATCAAATTTTCCAATAATTTCACTTATTAAATTCAAGTGTACCATTTTCCCATTCTTTGCATTTTTAACAATTTACTTTAACATTTAAATTTAAATTTCCATTTCATAAATAAAACTTAATTTCCATTTTTATTTGATTAACTTAAACTTCCATTTAAAAATCAAATCACAAATCTCCAAATTAAGTTATGTTTCAAATCACAATTTTATCATTTATTTATTTAAGATTTTAACTTATAGAAAAATCACTAACCCTTTATTAAATCATTTTAAATTCAATTTAAATTTATAGTTTAAAATACTTAAAATTTTCCATAAAAATATATAAAATAACCATGGGTCTGTATAATATTTTCTAACCTAGGTCAAGTGATACGGATAATATATCATTTCAATCCGTAATTTACAAAGAAAAATCCGGGTTCTATCATTTCAAACCCGCAATCCAAAGTTAAATAAAACTAAATAAATAAAAATAAATAAAAATCGCTCAGGCCTATCATTTCAGTCCATAACGATTTTTCCCTATTCTAAAGTCCGTTCGGGTATGTATCATTTCAACCCATAGTGATTCTATTCTACAGGGAACTTGTAGTGTGATAAATAGAATAAAATAAACAATATAACAGAATATAACAATAACAGATGATGTGACAGGTTTATAACAGAGTTTAACATCATATAATTCATATTACAGGCAGGTATAACATGGTATAATAATTCTACACATTCACTTGTTATCGTTTCTGTAACATCCCGGAAATTTTGAACAATATCAATTTAATAATCGGCTTTAAAAATTAAATTGAGTTGATTTTAATTAATAATAAGACTTGAATTGAACTAATAATTTTCTTCTGAATAAATATTGGGCTGATAACTTATCTTTTAAAAAGCTAAATAAATTGTTTTATTTATATACTTGTATATATATTGTGAATAGACAGGATCTGTTTAAATTTAATAAATTAAGATATGCTTTCTAACTTAAATATTTTTGGTAATTATAATTTGAATTAATATATATATATATATTTGTTTTAAGGCTATTTAAAATAAATTACTGTATGGTTTAAATACTTAGGAAGATATTAATTGTTTTAAATTTATTTTAGTTTGAGTTTAAATTTGGATAAGATTAATAAATTAGGTTGCTTTGTTCTTCTTTTTAAATATAGTTTGAATTTAAATAAGTAAATAAGTAATAAGTGATAATTTCTTTTATAAATTGTTCTAATTTAATAATGAGTTATTTTTCAACCCTATTAATAATATAATGTAAATTTTAGTAGATTTTTAAATATAAATAGAAATTGTTATATATATATATATCTTATAAGAAACTTTGATTTATAAATTAGAAATGAATCTTTTAAAATTTGTTTAAATTAAAAGATACCTTATAAATACTTAATATAAGTATAAAATGAAATAATGATAGGTAAGTAATTAATTGATAACTTTAAAATAACTACATTTATGATTTGAATTTAAATACTTAGGTTTAAATTCTACAACAAATAACTATAGCAATTTTTATTATAAGGTAAGAGTGTATATATGAACACTAGATATATATATATAGGTTGATATTATAACTTTGATGACAATACAACTTTGTATATCTTTGAGCCTAAACTAAAACATGACTAGGCAAATATATATATAGTGCAGGTTGTAGAATATGTAAGGCAAGTATGCAATAGCTAAAGTTAGTAGGCAAGAATGTAGAAAAATGCAAAGTAAAAATATAAGTTATCTTTGTATATATGTAGTGCAGGCATGTATGAAAACAAAATAAGGCAAGTAAACAAAGTAATGTTATGATCATCTCGAATTTGTATAAAATAGGTATATGTTGCAGGCTGTAGACTAGTAAAGTATAATATAAGTATGGTGTAGTTAATGCAAAGTAAGGTAAATATGTATGTACAGGCTAGTAGGAATGTTGTAGACTGAAACATAAATGCAGGGAAAAGAATTTCAAAAGCATAGGATAGTACTCTAAGCATTTAATGAAAGCAAGCTTATTGTCATTTCGAACTGTTTAAACTATTATCTCAGCTCCAATATACTAAATACCTGATCAAAGAAAATATGTATTTTTGTACCTATCTTGCTTAAAACCAGGAAACCATTCTCTATATATACATGTATATCTTCTTCTTCTTTTTCTTTGTTCTATTCATAGCAAACCAGAGAAAATAAAATAAGCAAGCACTCTTTCTTCTTTTTCAAACTGAAGTATTTTTTTCAAATTCAAACAACATCATTCAACAAATTCAAAACAAGATCAAGGCCATTCCAGTTTTAAGATTTCAAAGCAGTTTTCAAAGAAAAATCAAGTTGTTGTTTTTCAAAGGTGCTCTCATATTAGAGGTGAGTAACTTCACTTTCAAACTTACAAGTATAATTTTGGTTGCATTGTGAAGTGTTTATGTATTTATACTGTTGAATGTGTGATGTATGATGTATGCATGCCTGGACTTCTCTATTCTTAAAATTTAGGAGTAAATTACCCTTATACAAATCTAAATCCTGTTATATCTTGATGGCATGTGATAATACTTGAAATGTGTTGTGAAGAAATTGTTGTATGGATGTAAGTATGCCTGAATGTATATGTACATATGTGGATGATAGGGTGCATGTCTGTAAACAGGAATATACACACCTCTGCTAAATACTTACAGGCTTCTAACACTTTAAGAATTCAAATCCTCATCCCCTAATTCTTTTTAGAGTTTGATGTTTAAACAAAAAAAGTGTTTAAGTGGATAGATCTCAACTTTAAAAATAGTTTCAAGTACTTATATTAAGTAAGCCTTTTCAAAAATAGGAAATCACAGTAGAAATTAACTCAAGTCAGAAAATCGATTATCTGGAAATTATGTTTTTGATTACAACCTGATGCGCATTGGGAAATTATGAATTTTAATAATAGAATCAGGAATTTTAAGTTGGTATGCGATGAGTTATCTCGAGATGATTGATATATGGGTTTGCGGCAAATTCTGGTGATCGGTGGGTTTGTAGATTTCGAGCTTTGGAGCGTAGCTAGCTTGAAGGCTAGGGATCATCAGAAAAATGTCTGATGAATTTATAGGTAACGGTGGCGAGGGCACGACAATGTTTTAGGGCTTAGGCATAGTTTCTGGTCGATGATGATTTTCGAGTTCGTACGGCGACGTGAGGTGATCGAGTGTTAAGGGATTTTGCGTGATGGAAGCTCGATAGTAGTCGAGTTCGTGGCCGGAGCTGTTGACCATCAGATGGTCGGAGTTGGGCGATTCGAGGAAATTCTGGTGACTGGCTTCGTTCCAGATTTGGGTTAAGTGTCTCGATTTGGTTGTCGAGGAGACGATGTAGTACAGATGATCGGAAGGTGGTCTGGAGGTGTTTGTCGAGTTGCTCGACGTCGCGGCGATGGTTGGAGTTGATCGACGACTGTGTGCACGTGCACACGAATGTCTGGTGGGATATTGTATTTGGAGGTTTCGTTTCTCGGGGAAGACTCGAGTCATTCGAGTTGATTTCTCGAAGCAGGAGGGTAACAGACTCGAAGTAAATAGCACGGCCTCGAGTAAATTTCTTGTTCCAGGCTTTGTTAAACCTGGCAGTAATTTTAAAACAAATTTAAATGAGCTTAAATTTGTATATTCAATTTAAACAAAGTCTAAATCCAGTTTGTGATAAGAATCCAAATTTACTTTTGAATTTTTATATGGAATAAAAGTTTAAATTATTTTAAACTAGTTTTAAAGGAAAATTTGTTTACCAATAAATGTTTAAATAGATAAACATTTTGAATCTTATATAATTTGAATTTAAAGTGTAATGTTTTACACTTTAATGATAATAAAGTCGTTAGTAAAGTAAATCGATTATCTTAGAATAATTAAGATATTTAAGTGATTTAATTAATGAGATAATTAAGAATGGCTTATTTAATTTATAAATTAATAATTTAGGTTAAGTTTTAATTAGAGATTAATTAAAGAAGTAATTTAGAAGTGTTATTAGTTAATAAAAGATAATTAACTAAAGAATTACTTTGAATAATTAATTAATATGATTGATTTTGATAATTAATTTAAAATGAGATAATCAATTTGATAAATGGATAAGTGTGATACTTAATGTAAATAAATGGAGCTAAATTACTTAGAAAAGTAATTAGAAGATAATTAATTGGTGTAATAAATAAAAGTGTTATGGAAAAGTAATTTGGGTAATTACTTTAGGGATAATTAATTTTGAGATAATTAATATGATAAGTAATTAAGGATAATTACTAGGATGTGATTAATCAAAGGGATTAATATTGAGTTTAAATTAAAGATAAATTACTTATGTAATTAACTTAAATGGAGTAATTGAATGTTTAATTACTATAAATGATTTAAGATAATTAATCGATGAATTAATTGAAAGACTAATTACTTATTGTAATTAGAGAATGACAAATCGAAGGTGTTTAATCAAGATGAATACTTAGAGAATTAATTAATTTGATATATAATTAATTAATGGTTGAATAAGCAGGATTTATGAAACGTAGTAGTTAATTTAATTTACTTTAAATTAATTAGAAATAAGATAATTAATTTAATTCATTTTAAATTAATTATAAATGGTGTGCTTATAAATCGTTGCTTATGAATGAATGATATTTCATTGATTGATTGTGATCTCAGATAGGAGATGAGTAATATCTAGGTGATTGGGATACTTGTTTGATAATATTGATTATCTGTTTGAGTTGATAATATGGATTATCTGTTTATGATGATGATGTTGATTATCTATCTGTGATATTGTGATTTATCTATCTGTGTGTATATAGATAATATTGAATTGAATTGTTTTAACTTTAAAACAACTTGGCCTTAAAAGATACGGTTTGGATTTCGATGAGACCGGGATCGGGTTTCCGTATACCGGGATTCTAGGTCTGGAGACCCGAATACCACATCGGTCCAAATTAACGATAGGTCGTGAATCTCAAGTGAAGACGAAGATTTAGAGTGCAAGGGTTATTGTCGTTAACTCTGAGGGTGATTCCAAAATGAGTGTAACGAGATAATGCCTTCGGTTTCGTTCGAACCCGGAACGAACTTGTATGGATTGAATGCTTTCAGCACATCGTCAGGTGGACGATGAGCATTCTAAGTGATGAGTTCTATAAAGGTAATCGTAGCCTCAAGCCTCATCAACCGGGAATGGCTAAAACAGGGGAGGTGCAGCAAAGCTTCGTGGGTAGCTCCCACTTGAGAGCAAGATATACCCCTGTCTAGATGTCCCTTTTTATTCGGTTGTGTGGGCAGTTGGTTGCAAACAACTACTGGGGTTGTCTTGTTTGGGACTGTCCAGTAAGGGATGGTTCCGGCTTTGTGTTGTAGGGGACTTAGGGTGGGTCCTCGGTACACTGATCTAGGCCAGGTACTGTGACGGGCGGTACCCCAGTAGCCCTGCCATTGTATGGAATCCAAAATCCAATAAGTGCCTTCGGATTTGATTGTAAACCTAGTATGCTGGAATTTAATGAATGTAACAATTTCGGCTATTTTCTATTTACTTGAAAACCCTATACCTATTATAATATCACTGAATTTCCTATCAAAGTTTTGGTTAGCGTAAGGTAAAAACTTTTCCATGTTTATGTGTGGGAAGTCTTACGTGATACCTTTTGTTTTCAAAGGCTTTTCAAAGTTAAGAAACTTTAACTCGTTACTCATACCAGACCCATGTCTGACCCGGAGTTTATTTCTGTTTTTCTTAAACTCTCGGGTACCCAAATTTTTACGGGTAGCCAAGGGATTCAGGTTAGCTTTGACGAATTGTGGAGGAGCAATGGAGCAGGAGGCTTCAGCGTTATAGATATGTATAGTGTTCCGCTGTGATGGTATCTCTGTGTTGTATCTCTGTATTGTATTTGAGTTGTATTAACTAGATAGGTGTTTATAATTGTCTAGTATCTGTTATATTATCTGTGTAACTCTGATGTATATGATACTTTGTATTCTCTTATGTGATATATTATATTTTACTCGTTCCGCTGTTGAGATTCTGATGTTGTTTCTTCTTCTTCTCTATCTTTTCTACTTTCTCACCCCTTTCTTTCTTCAAGATGACACGACTTTCTGGTAGTAGGAAGTTGGGTCGTCACAGTTTCACAATTTTATAAGTATGAATGTCAAGCGTGAATAACTCACCTTTTTAAGCTGGAGTTAGCAAATCAAAACACACAAATAAATTCCAGAAAGCACGATACAACACGACTAAGATTCAAGTGGAGAGAGAGCCAAGATTTTGATCTTGTATACAACAATAAACAAAGCAATATAAATATATATTCAACACAAAATTTTAAATTAAAACAAATGGAAATTAGAATTAACAAATGACATCACCAAGCTTTGAAATCAAAATTGCTTGACCATGACACTATGTTTGCTCGGCCATACATGTTTTATTTGATGGTAAGGCTCGGGTTTTGCTCACTAACACATGGCTAGCATAGGAATTTGAAGAGAATGGAGTTACAAGGTAAAAAAGGTCAAAGAACAAGGCCAAAAGGGGAAGGTTTGGTTGCAACATAGGCTCGGCCTATGTCAATATGGCTCGGCCATGGTCAGGTACAGGTCAGAGGCTGAAGTGATGGCTAAAGGTGATGCACGTGGTGGTGGTGGTGGCTAAGGGTGATGGCCATGGCTAGCATGAAGGTGATGGTGGAAATATAGGCCCGACTATGCATTTTTGCAAGGGTTTCAATGTTTTTGTGGTGATGGCTCAATCAAGTGGTCACGGCCATGTTTGGTCAGAGGGGTAGGAGGTGTTGTTGCCGTGGATGATGGGGGAAGGTGATGCTGGTGGTCGGTGGAGGAGAATATAGGTGGTGGCCGAGCAAAGCTAGAGAGGAATCAAGGCAAAAAACAATAAAAAAATGAAGAGAAAAAGTGAAAAAAAGAAGCCATTAACTTACAAAATATTTTCAGAAATGCTATGCCATGAATGATGAAGTGAATGGGAAGTTTTCTCACGTGAAAACAAGAGGAAATGCACGGCTACCATAGAGAAAATGAAAGGCCAAGCAAATGAAAAGACTAGGAAATGAAAAGTCACAAGTTAAAGTGAAACATTTGTCTCTTTGAATTTCCAAATCTATATATCCAAAATAAACAAATAGAAAATCAAGTAAATAAAATAAAAGTCAACACAAAATAAAGTAGAAATGAAAATATAAATAGTCTTAGGAAAAATAAGAAAATAAATAAAGAAAATTGTTTAATTTATTGAAACTAGAATTAAAATTGTAACCAAATACAACTAATATAGGAAAATTCCAAACACAACAAAATTCACACAATTTAATTCAAAACCCAAAACAAAATAAAAGATGGCAAATAAAATAGGAAATGAATAATAAAAATGCAGATAAAATTCTGTGTGAAAAATGCTAAATTTATCAAATTTTAAAAGGTTTAAAACGGAATTCGAGGAAACGAAAAGCAGAACGGATATCAGAACTAATTACTGTTTCAAAGAAAAAGATTAAAATTTAAAAATTAAAAATTTCAATTTAAAAGTCACAGTTTGACAAAATATAACATTTCCAGAAAAATCAATATTTAATTGTATTTGGAAAAAAAATAGAAACAAAAATCCAAAATACATTGGAAAAATTCCAAACTTCAATTTAAAATTATTTAAAATCAAAGTTTCAAAATAAAAATTAATTTAAAAATATTTATTAAAATTATGGGTTGTTAAACTCTCCCCCACTCAAAGCTTTTCGTCCCTGAAAAGGAAGAAGGTAGGAGAATAGGAATAGCTAGCCGGAAAATGGAGAAATAAGGATAGCTAGCAGGAAAAATGGAGAAATAGGAATAGCTAGCAGGAAGAATGGGTTGAAAGACAAGGATGAACCGTTAATTTAAAACCATATAAATTTCAATTAGAATTCTTTAATATTTAATAATTTGATTAAATCCATTTTATTATATCCATACAAGTCATTTAATTCAAATTGTTAGTTAAAGAGGTAAATAATATTTAAAACAGTTTAAAATCTTTTGGAAAGGAAAATAACCGATCAAAATATCCTTTCTATAATACTTTATCAAAATACTTTTATAACTCGATGTCTTAACAAGTTTATCCTCGTTCCTGCAGACTCTGGCCATGCGTTGATCAGGCGCAAAGCTTGAATTCTCCAGGTACATAGCATACTTGTTTCAACACCCAGTGAAAATACTGGAAAAACTAAAAAAAAACAGATATGGAAAGTACAATCCAAACAAAACAACCAAATCATGTCGATCATGGATCGCGGATACAAAATGGTTACGCCTGGATCCCCCAGGAAACATCCGTACCTGTAGGCCCACCCCAGCCCTGCGATTACGCCATGAAGACTGGTAGTACCGTAGATACACAATGGTTACGCCTAGATCCCCCAGAAAACATCCATACCCGTAGGCTCTCGCAGCCCCTGCTGATTACGCTACCAAGCGACCCAATAGATCGTAGATACACAATGGTTACGCCTGGATCCCCCAGGAAACATCCGTACCCATAGGCTCTCGCAGCCCCTGAGAATTACGCTATGTAGTCGCGCTTGTAAGACCATGGAGATCGCTATGGAATTCGATGGGCACTCGAGTATCATATCCGGAAAACCTAAATCAAAGAAATAATATCGATAGAATGAATCCACAATGTGGCCACAAAGTGGATATTAAGCAGAAGGCACTTTCCATATCTTTACTTCGAAAATATGTATCATATAGTACCTTTTCAAATCACTTTCAAATATCATACTTATATAAAGTCCATTATATATAAGATTTCATTTTCAAATCGAATACTTTCCAAATCAATAGTTTTCGAATTAACTTCATACTTATACAAATCAATTTTATATAAGTTCGGTAACTCCCAAATCAAGTATTTAGTAACACAAGGTTCTCAAATTTCAATTTGTTTCAATATCAATACAATTTTCAAAATCATATACACTTTCACCAAATTATTCTTCCAAATCAAATATCTTCAGTTTCAAAGTTTCCAAAATAATAAATTTAGAAAATAATCCAAGTTTCTAAATCAATATAATTTAAGTCAACCAATTCATTTCCAAAATCAATGGTTTTAAAAATCATCTTATACTTACATAAGGTCCATCTTATATCAGGATCAAAATTTTTGAAAATCAATTACGCTGCATGAAGAGCCATATGAGATTGAACATCTTTGCTTTATAAAAGGTTTTGAATTTAGAATAGTTTTGTATACAAATAGTTTGTAAAATAGTCTTGTAAATAAAATAGTTTGTAAAATAGTTTTGTATATAAAATAGTTTTGTTTAAGAAAATAAAAGAAAAATAGTTTTGAAAAAAAATGGTTTTAAATTGATAGTAGTTTTGCATAAAAGAAAAATTCCAATTAAATTACAACGATATCCAACCCAACAATTTCCAATTTCAGCGTCAAGTATATCAGTGATATTAGAACATAAGATGTACATATGTCATCATTTCGCAACATCACATTCGATCGCTCGCTCGGTCACACAAGTTCGCTTTCGAACTAGTATTGTCCATTCGACTTCCCTAATGCGGACTCCGATATGGTTTCTCGACTAGAAGCCATCAGTCTCCTTGCATAGCCATATACTATGATAGAGAATTCTAGAATCAAGCCCAAAATCCATATCAAATATTCGCCATCAAGAATCAAATGAAAAATCCTAACACGAAATGGTGTAATTCACCTCGAACTTGTGTACTCAAACCTGGATCAAATTAATTATGCGAATAAAACAGCATACGTACAACTTATGTATCTATTCCAACTTGTTAAATATATAGTTTTATAAAGATGTTACTAAGTTAAAACATTTAAACTAAATTTTATTCAAAATATTTTTTTTAAACTAAATTTCATATTAGTATAATTCAAAATAGTCTTATTCATTTACTTAACAAAACAGTTTCAAACTTATTTAAATCATATTACTACATACTTTAAACATACATACCAAACTTATATACTTTATACTTTTCAAAATTACTTAGCTTTGAAAAGTTAACCTTGATTTGGAAGTGCTCGAACCTTCAAAATAGTCGAAGAAATCATATTTTCAATCCAAGAGTTGGAAATCACCAACAAATCAGTACATCAATTCCAAAAGATAGGGTTATATTAATCAAATCCGAAACTCAAGGACTGAACACCGGTTCATTTCAAACTGTTCAAATATATACATTTATCTTTCGAATATCAAATCAGACTTCGGAATTTGAAATCAAAATTGGTTTCACAAATCAATCGCATATCAAAGCTACCGAGTAGCCTCTCCCCCACTCAGAAACTCGAAAATCAAGGTCGATGATGCATGCATTCATCACCGAAATTATTTTCCAATGACATAAATGGGTTTTGGACTTCTATTTTCTCGAAAACTTATTTTGAAATTTCTTCGAAATCATTTGAAACTTATTAAAATCATTTGAAACATTTCTTATTGGGAAAATACTTTCAAATCGTATTATTATATATTTTCCAGATCTTAAACCAATTTCAAAATGCTGGAGTTCAATCTCTAAAATTTCAAATTCAAACCCTTCAGTTATAAATCATTTTATATGAATCAATTTCTTATATAATTTTCAAAATTTCAAATCCTTTCGAAACGTCAAATTCTCATTTTAAAATGGTATATAATCCTTATCGAAAACATTTCACCTTTATATAAAAATATGGTCATCCTTATCAAAATAATAAGTTCGATGAATACACAATTTCCAAAAATACAATCAACCACAAATTTTCCAAGGGATGATTCAAGGATGGATTTCAAAACAAAACAGAGATTCAAATTTAAAGGTACTCTAATCAAATAGAATTTTGATTCGAAGATAAGCTCGAACGAAGATGAGATAATTAAATTACCAAATAGAAGATGGATAAGCCCATATAAATCATGGGCGACCTTAACAGGGTCAACCGTGACTTCAGGAATATAATCAATGCGAAAATCTAAGGCAAATCGACCTTCGATCGCCAGAGATAGAATCCAGGTATAGCGGAAGATAGATAGCATCGTAAACCGAGGGTATAGAAATCTCCGGTGAATCAATGCCAATTGTAAGGGAGTTTCACCCCTTTTCAAGTCATTCAAAGATTTGTGGAATCGCCGATCTTTATGGAGGTCATTCAAAGTGGGGTTATGCAATGCCCCAAAATCAAAAGAATACAAATAGGGGAGACAGGAATGGATTTCAGAACAAGTGGGAGGATTCCAAAGTTCAAAGGAATCCTAATCGATAAGAATCCAAACCAAGATTAGAGATATATAACCTATATTAGTACAAAAGAATTCCCATTCGAAATTTGGAAAAGACTCAAATTCATATCATACAAAAACGGGAGCATAAATATCTTTAGTTGGACAGCTTCAGCTAAGCAAAAGATACAACGGAGTTTACTCAATGCAACCTAACATACTACTGAATTTGCCATACCCAAAATTGATTCCTATCAATAATGAATTCTAGATCAAACAAGCTAGAAGTTCAAAATTTAAGAGGATCCTAATCAAAGAAATTACTAACAAGGTGGATACGAAAGGAATGAAGTTTAGAATTTTTTTACTTTCAAAGCAAGAAAATTTATATCAAAATAATCTTTGAAAATTCTTTAGAATCATTTGAAAATCATTTTATACTTCGAAAATACGTTCTCTCACAAAGAAATGATTCTGAGATTGATTTCACTCATTCTAGGGTATTTCTACCCTATCTCTAATGAGTTTTTTCTCCGCAGGCTAAGGTTTGCCTAAAACCAAAGCTCTGATACCAAATGTAACATCCCACTATTTTGGACCATTCAAATCGACAATAAATCCACACATGTCGGACATGAATACTTCAAAACAGTGGATTGTCAAGAAAATTTGGAGCAAATAACAGAATATTAGAATAACTCGCAGCGGAAATAAAATACCATAGTAGTTCATGAAGCTACTATATACATACTCTCAAAACATATACAAAATCTCATAGTCAAAATAGATACAATAGAAGTCAGGATACATAAGTCAATAATACAGAGACAATACCGAATAGGAAATAACTGGAATAGAAACAAGTGACAGATAGATAAATAAGCTCCAACAAATCTCTATCTCCAGAAGATGAATCCAAAGCTGTGTTACTCAGGCTGACCCGAGCGTAAAGTAAAACACAAACACTTGAGTCAGGACATACATACTTATACAATGTAAACCAACTCAAGTGAACTGTAATAGCAATGCACAATAACTTAAAGGATGCTTGGGATCGCCCATTCTTTAAGGATTCGTTAAACCATCAATTAAGTAGAAATAAACGCTATCATAGAAATGTTCATATTAGGGTAAACGATGCAAATAACAGTGTGAATGTGAATAGGGTAGCGCAGAGGTGCAGTAATCGCTCACCTCTAGCCACACTCTTTAATCATGGGCGTGCATCAAAACAATCACAAGTAAATCAAATGGCACACAAAGAAGTGTACCCGTGGTTATAGATTTCAAAATGGTTTATAATTTCGAATTAAAATCATTCATTTAAACCATTAAAAGTGAAGTCATTATACCCTCAAATCAAATATTCAATTCCCAAAAATTATCAAAGAAACAAAAGATGCTCGAGCTTAGTACTGTATAACAAGGATCCACAAGCTCGAAGGCAACAAACCCAAATATCTCTCATGCGGTGACGAATGACCAACTCCAAAAGCGATACTATAGGGCAACAAACGCGAAGGCACAAACCCGAAGGTACAAGCCTGAAGGCAACATACCCGAATATCTCTCGAGCGGTGACGAATGACCAACTCCAAAAGTGATACTATAGGGTAACAAACCGTAGTGGCGAAGGTCCGGAGGCCCAGTACTGGACATCACTAATTGGCAGAGTGTGTCACAACTCTCAGAAAGGAACCTAAAAAATGTTATCGTGAGTCCCATACCACACGTTCGCACTAAACGGTTTACTATCCGTTAGTCAATTTCACACTCTAAGCAGTACAAAGTTCACCTCATCTCATCGGTAAACCAGACCCAAAGGTCAAAACGGTCAAACGAATAGAGTAGGAATTAACTGAAAAGATAAACACACGTGTTAATAACACGCGTTTTATTTAATCATTTAATTCTCCTCCCTTTTCGCTCAAAGTGCAAAATTGTGTGTTTTATATAGAAATTATAAGTTGGAGAAATGAGCTTTTAATACCATTTAAAAAGATCACTTTATAAAAACCCGTGTACGAAATCTAAAAAGAATCATCAAAGTCAAAAATGCGATAACTAATTGGATCGACAAGAATCGATAAAAATGGAAATTCACTCAAAAATAGGCAAATAGGCAGTTCCAGACGTCTGATTTAAAATCCAGACGTCTGGATTTATTCACTGAAATTAAGAAACCTTCTAGACATCTGGAGGGTGGCTTTAGACGTCTAACATGTTGCATCAGACGTCTGAAAGGTTGTTTCAGACGTCTGACACAATGTTTCAGACGTCCGAGAGGTTGTTTCAAACGTCTGACTTTGTTTTTTGCCATTTGTATAAATTTCTACCGTATATTTTTGTGTTCCAAGTTTAAAACCAGACGTTTGAACTTGCATTTCAAACGTCTGAAGACCTGATATGGGCAACAATTTGCCTAGGCCTTGATGGCCAAAACGAATGGGAAGCTATCGGACGAGCAACGAAGACTAGGGGATTACGCCAAGCGACAACCCAGTCTTATAGGCTCTTCGATACACCCCAAACAACATGTCCAAATATCCACAATAGGATCTTTAAAGATTTTGTCTCCAAAACACCAAAATTTGGAGAATTCACCATATCAATCAAAATCAAAAGCAAATGAACATGAATAGATGTTAGGAATTCATACCTAACAACAACGAAAGCTATAGACGTAGATGTGAGTTCAAAAACTCACCTTTTAACTCAAAAACAATGATGAGAAGCTCAAACACAAAGAAAAGATCAACCACTCTTCACTTCAACTCTACAAGCTCCAATCTAAGCTCAAAATCAAATATTTCCTAAATTAGGTTATAGGAAATTTCTGAAATTGGAGAGAGATTAAGATGGAGAAGGTAAAAAGAAGGCTTACCTAAGCTTCTCTTTGATTTTGGAGCAAGAATTTGACTAGGGCTTAGAATTTCTATTTCCCATTCTCTTCCCCCATTTTCAGTTGAGCTAGAGTGTTAGGAAATGAAATGAGTGAATGGATGAAGAGTTAATGAGTTAGGGTAATAAGTTGGGTTAGTGGGCTGAAACCCAAACCCAAAGCCCAAATAGAAAATAGAAAATTCTACTCAACTCCAAACATATCGATGCTTATACTCAAAAAGATCGCAAATGCCATTTTGGACTCAATGGAAGTGGTCCCGAGTCCTAATTCGACCATTTGCAAAAAGTGACATTTCGGACTTAAATCCGACTAACGATGCTGTATTTAAATATTAACATTTAAATATACCATCGTAAAATATGCGGGTTGTTACATATATGAGATATGCTATATATAACCTAATATATATTATGCATATTTGTTTAAAATCAAGTATATACACATACAAACAAAACACTATATATATACTGGCATACGACTCACGCCATATCATTTCAAAAATTCAAATCAGTATGCAAACACACACACACACACACACACACACACACACACACACACATATATATATATATATATGAACCAACCTATATTATGTAACTTATATAAATTATATATATTCCCAGTACTAATATATAAACTAAACTGATATATAATAAATCACTTATTAACAAACATATATATATATATAAATATACCTATCAAGACAAAACCAGATATGCTTCCAAATTTAAAATATACAGCTTATAAATTATATAACCAAACAACTTACTAATATATAGAAGATTGTAGTTGCTAGTGATGATAGGTCAGAGCAGCCTTGGTTGCAGAGGAGAGGTGGAAGGCCACGCGATTGGGTGGAGGAAATAAGGCAGGGAGGTGCGAGCTTGGAAGAGGAAGACGCTGGCCAGAGGTGGTCTCGGCATGGGGAGGGTCGGCACTAGGCGGCTGGGTTGTGGTTGCCGTGTGTGGCAGCTTCCAGGTGGCGGGTCGGGCGAAGGGAAGGGAGGAGTGGTCGCAAGTTAGGGGGTGAAGGTGGAGGAAGGACGCAGAGGGGCTGGTTCGGTGATGGGTAAGAAGAGAGGAAGGGAAAAAATGTGGGCAAGAGTGGGAACAGGGGAGGGAGAAGGAAATTGGAGAGAATTGGAAGTGTGAGGGTCTGGAAAATAAATGAGCTAGCTTCTCAAATGAAATCTAAAACTTGATATATAAAATTTGTTTGTAAAGCAAAGTATGATGTAACGTAGCCAAAAGTGAACTGATGGGAATATTAAAAGTAAAGTACGAATTCATAGAATTATTAAAAGAGTCCACTCATTTTCTAACCGTTGGAACAAACGAATGTTCAAAGGAAAACCGAAAGGCTCAAACGTGTACCGATACGGTTAACGGTTACGCAGATTTTGCCGCATACCGGATTTCAAAACATAGAATTGAATATACCATAGAGATCAGCACGACGAGACGATTTAAGCGGTATACAGATATCAGTGGTACGATTATCCGATCAAAAGTCGATAATCGGTACCGAAAATGCTGCTATTTTGTCGAAAATAAGATAGACGGAGCAATAGCAGTCCAAATTTGGAAAAATGAAAGATGACGTCTCACCCAGAAGATGATTTACAAATTTATTGTATAAAAATATTCAGGTTTGGAAAATATTCTATTATCATCAATTTTAACTGATATAAATTTAAATAAAACTACACTAGAAAATTTACTTCCATATTTTTTGATGAAAATTTACCATTTGCTATGTTTAAATAGGCGCATTCCAAATATTAGATTTTTATTTCAAAATTCAATTACTTAAAAATTCACAAAAATTCAATTAAATACGTTATTAAAATCATTAGAATTTACGGGTCGTTACACTCTCCCCCACTCAAAACTTTTCGTCCCCGAAAAGGAAGGAGGTAGGATAATAGAACAACCATAAAGAAATTCAGATTGGAAAACAAAATAAACAATTAATATAAAACCATAAAAATTTCAATTCAAATTAATTAATATTTAATAGTTTGGTTAAACCCATCTTATTAAATCCATAAATAGTCATTCGATTCAAATTTGTTAGTTCAAACTGTCAATTCAGATCATAAAAATTTCGTTTAGTTTTAAATTGATTTCCATCCACTTATTTATATAAAGATCAATGACTTACATAAAACACTAATAATTTACTATTAAACCATGTAGTATATAAATAACCAACATTTTAAACATTTAAATTATCAAAATACTTTTATAACTCGATGTCTTAACAAGTTTATCCTCGTTCCTGCAGACTCTGGCCATGCGTTGATCAGGCGCAAAGCTAGAATTCTCCAAGTACTTAGTAGACTTGTTTCAACACCTAGTGAAAATACTAGAGAAACCTTCAAAACCGATATGGAAAGTACAATCCAAACAAATCAACCGAATCGAATCATGATACACAATGGTTAAGCCTGGGTCCCCCAGGAAACATCCGTACCCGTAGGCCGTCACGGCCCTGCGAAGTTCGCAATGATAACCAAAACCAGTAGACCGCGGATATACAATGGTTACGCCTGGATCCCCCAGGAAACATCCGTACCCTTTAAGCAATCTCTGCCTTGCGGATTACGCTACTAACACGACCATAGATCGCAGATACACAATGGTTACGCCTGGATCCCCCAGGAAACATCTGTACCCATAAGCCGTCATGGCTCTGCGAATTACGCTATGCAGTCGAGTTCGCAAGACCATGGGTAACGCCATGGAATTCGAAGGACACTCGAGTATCATATCCGGAAAACCTAAATCAGAGAGAATAATATCGATAGAATGAATCCTAAATGTGGCCACAAATAGGATATCAAGCAGAAGGCACTTCCCATATCTTTACTTCGAAAATATGTATCATATAGTACCTTTTCAAATCAATTTCAAATATCATACTTATATAAATTCCATTATATATAAGGTTTCATTTTCAAATCGAATACTTCCCAAAATCAATAGTATATCAAACCACACTTATATAGACTTCGATTATATAAGATTTCGCTTTTCAAATTGAGTACCTTTCCAAATCAATAGTTTTCGAATCAACTTCATACTTATACAAATCAATTTTATATAAGTTCGATAACTCCCAAATAAAGTATTTAGTAAAATAAGGTTCTCAATTTCAATTCGTTTCAATATCAGTTCAGTTTCAAAATCATATACGATTTCACCAAATTATTTCTTCCGAACTAAATATCTTTAGTTTTAAAGTTTCCAAGGTAATATGTTTAGAAAATAATCCAAGTATGCTTCCAAATCAACATATTTTATGTCAAACAAATTCATTTCCAAAATCATCATATAATTACTGGGTTTTAAATCCCAATCTATTTTCGAAACCAATTTTTTTTCTTAGAATCAATTATTCCCCAAAAATGATTACCAAGTTTATAACCCTTCCTCTTAAAACCTTTAAACTATTTATTTTTATTTTATTTTTTATTTTATTTGAAAGATCCACTTTACCCTTTTGAAAATTATTATTATTATATATATATAGTTTTATAAAAGATGTTACTAAGTTAAAACATTTAAAACTAAATTTTATTCAAAACATTTCAAAACTAAATTTCATATTAGTATAATTCAAAATAGTCTTATTTATTTACTTAACAAAACAGTTTCAAATTTATTTTAATCATATTACTTCATACTTTAAACATATAAAACTAAACTTATATACTTCATCAAATAATTTATACCTTTCGAAATTACTTAGCTTTGAATACTAAACCTCAATTTGGAAGTGTTCGAACATTCAAGATAGTCAGAGAAATCAAATTTCCAATCCAAGAGTTGGAAATCCGCAACCAATCAGTAAATCAATTTCTAAAGATAACGTTATACCAAATCAAATCCAGAACTCGAGGACTGAACACCAGGCTCATTCAAACTGTTTCAAATATATAAACATATATCTTTCGAATATCAAATCATACTTCGGAATTTAAAATCAAAATTGGTTTCACAAAAATCAATCGCATAGCAAAGCTACTAAAGTGGCCTCTCCCCCACTCCGAAACTCGAAAATCAATGTCGATGATGCGTGCACTCATGACCGAAATCATTCTCCAGCGACATAAGTGAGTTATGGACTTCTATTTTCATGAGAACTTCTTTGAAATTTCTTTGAAATCATGGGAACTCATTTAAAGTCATTTGAAACATTTCTTATTCAGAAAATACTTTCAAATCGTATTTATATATTTTCAAAATCTTAAAACCAGTTTCAAAATGCCGGAGTTCAATCTCTCAAATTTCAAATTCAAAACCCTTCAGTTATAAATCATTTTTATATAAATCAATTTCTTATATAACTTTCAAAATTTCAAATCCTTTCGAAACTTCAAATTCTCGTTTTTAAAAGGTATATAATTCTTATCTGAAACATTTCACTCTCATTTATAAAATATAATCCTTCTTATCAAAATAATAATTTCGATATATAAATGATTTCTAAAATATAAACAAACACAAATTTTTCAAGGGATGATTCAAGAATGGATTTGGAAACAAAGATAGTGATTCAAATTAGAGGAATTCTAATAAAATAGAACTCTGATTCGAAGATAGGCTCGAACGAAGATGAGATAATTAATTACAAAATAGTAGATGGACATACTTATATAAATCGCGGGCGACCTTAACTGGGTCAACCGTGACTTCAGGAATATGATCGATGCAAAATTCTAAGGCAAATCGACATTCGATCGCCAGAGATAGAATTCGGCATAGCAAAAGATAGAAGCATCTAAACCGAGGGTATAGAAATCTCTGATGAATCAATGCCAATTGTAAGGGAGTTTCAGCCCTTTACAAATCATTCAAAGATTGACGGGATCGCCGATTTTTATAGAGGTCATTCGAAGTGGTGTTATGGAATGCTCCAGAATCAAAAGAATACAAATAGGGGAAGACAAGAATGGATTTCAGAGCAAGTGGGAGCATTCCAAAATTCAAAGGAATCCTAATCGAAGAAATTACTAACAAGGTGTATAAGGAAAGGAAGGTCTAGAAAATTTTTGCTTTCAAAACAAGAAAATTTATATCAAAATAATCATTGAAAATCCTTTGAAAATCATTTGAAAATCATTTTATACTTTGAAAATACGTTCTCTCACAAAGAAATGGTTCTGAGATTGATTTCACTCATTCTAGGGTATTTCTACCCAATCTCTAATGAGTTTTTGCTCCGCAGGCTAAGGTTTGCCTAAAACCAGAGCTCTGATACCAAATGTAACATCCCACTATTTTGGACCATTCAAATCGATAATATATCCACACATGTCGGACTCGAATACTTCAAAATAGTGGATTGTTAAGAAAATTTGGAGCAAATAAAATCAAACACAGAATCACAGACACAGAATATCAGAATAACTCGCTGCGGAAATAAAATACCATAGTAGTTCATGAAGCTACTACATAAATAATCTCAAAACAGATACAAAATATCATAGTCTGAAAAACAAATACAACAGAAGTCTGAATACGTAAGTCAACTAATACAAAAGCAATACTGAATAGGAAATAACTGAAATGGAAATAGATGAATAGATAGACAAATAAGCTCCAGCAAATCTCTAGCTCCAGAAGATGAATCCAAAGCTGTGATACTCAGTCTGACCCGAGCGTAAAGAAAAATACAAACGCTCGAGTCAGGATTAACATTCTCATATCAATAAATCCAACTCAAGTGAAATATCAACTGAAATACAAGTATCTTAAAGGATGTTTGGGATAACCATCCTCTAAGAATCCGGGAAAACAAACGTCATTATAACACCGTGGTCATTTCAAAATAATTTATACTTCAAAACCAAAATATCATTTCCATTTCAAATATATATATATATATATATATTTCCATATTATAGCACTTTCAAAACTAAATTGATAAATCTTATATATATATCTTATTTTAACTTCATTATTATTTAGTTTTGAAATATTCACTTAATAAATTCATTATCATTTATATAATCTTAAATTACATTAAACTAAATATTTCCTTCGATTTATTTAAACTTGAAATATCCATTTAATCACTTTAAATCAAAACCCAAGTTATAAAATCGTATCTTAAACCCTCAAATTCAATAAGTTTCAAATTAATGTAATTAAGAAAAATTCTTGATTTAATACAATTCTAATAAATTCAAATTTATCTTTCCATCCTTAACTTATAGAATCATTATAAAAATCTAATTAAAATAATTTTTTTAAATAAATACTTAAACATATTGTATTTTACTTAAATCCAACTCGACTAAATTTAAAGCTTATTATTAAATCTATTTTGTATTAAAACTTATTCATATACATGATATTTTCAAATTTAAATAAAACCATATATATTTCCTTTCAAAACCATAGAAATCATTTTAAAATATTTATATATAGACCAACGGTGTCTGTATCAATTTTCTATCATATGGTCAAGTGATACGGATATTTTTTTCAATCCGTAATTTAAATATATACGGGTATATATCATTTCAACCTGCAATCCCAAATTCAATTCAAATGAAAATCGCTTAGGTTTATCATTTCAACCCACAACGATTTTCTCCTATTCTACAGATCGTTCGGGTATGTATCATTTCAACCCATAGTGAATTCTATACTAACAGGGAAGTTGCAGAGTGAGAACAGATATAATAATAATAATAACAGGCATATATCAATAACAATATAAACAAAAGGATATGGTGTCATATCCCACAGGTGAACAGTTACAGATAATAGCATATATAACAATTTAAATAACTACTGCAGCATATTTCAATTGTCATTTCAATTGAAATCAAATTTAATAAATACAAGAACGTTAATCGTGAGTGATGGCTCACCTTTCGAGGCTAGAGATGAACGAGAAAGGGATGAGTTAGGAACCCAAGCACGAATTCCAAAGCAAAGCTAATTTGGCATGAATTCGCCGATCAAAGCTGATAAATAGAATTGATGAGAATAAATCAAATTGGCTTGATATAATATGGACAAAATATATACTATTATTATTAAAATAAATTTTCTTAAAACAAATATTCAAAATTTTAAATACATATTTAAAATGGCATATTTACATATTACATTTAAATTTACGTCAAAGCAAATATTTTCCTCAAACCAAAATTTTAAAAATGAAGAAAGCCTATACCCAAAATCTCTATATTATATATATAATAAAGTAACATCCTTTTACATACACGTACTTTAAACAATAGTAGTACAGCTGCTATATAATTGCAGATATAATACTTTTAATTTTTTTTTCGGTTGAAAAGTATACAGTAATGCACATTTACACTCTTCATATATATATGTGAATCTTATATATACAACAAAACAGGTCATCAAATTTTCATATAACTTTTATATACAAACTATATATATAATATATAAACTAAACCCAACAACATATATAACTAATATATACAAGACTTATATTTTACATACATACATATATATATATATATCAATACAAAAAAATCTGTTTTAATACAACATATCATATACTATAAACCTTTGAAACACAAAATATAGTATAAGTATAAACTTTGAATACAGCTTTAAGAAAACCAAACATATACATTAAAATTCAATATTTAATAATAATATATTGTCTTTCAGCACGTTTATATATATAGAACGAAAACAATATATAAGAGAAACCTATATATAAATGTACACATTATAATATTATGTCTATAGTCAATATAAAAATCACAGCAACTTGCTTTATAAGGTATATATATATATATATTGACACAACAAATCGTACGAGAAAAATAACTAACATATATATACGAACAACTTGACATCTATAACATATATAAACTATGAATCTATATATATATATATGAGATAGGCTATATATAAGCTAATATATATTATGCATATTTGTTTAAAACCAAGTATATACACATATAAACAAAACACTATATATATACTGGCATACGACTCACGCCATATCATTTCAAAATTTCAAATCAGTATGCAAACAAATATATATATATGAACCAACCTATATTATGTAACATATATAAATTATATATATTCCCAGTACTAATATATAAACTAAACTGATATATAATAAATCACTTATTAACAAACATATATATATATATATATATATATATATATATAAACAAATATACCTATCAAGCCAAAACCAGATATGCTTCCAAATTTAAAATATACAACTTATAAATTATATAACCAAACAACTTACTAAATATAGAAGATTGCAGCTGCTAGTGATGATAGGTCAGAGCAGCCTTGGTTGCAGAGGAGAGGTGGAAGGTCAGGCGAGTGGGTGGAGGAAACAAGGCAGGGAGGTGCGAGCTTGGAAGAGGAAGACTGTGATATCCCGGGAATTTGGACAGTATCAATTTAATAATCTGCATTGGAAATTAAATTGATTTGATAATTTGTTAATAAAATTTGAATTAATTTAATAATCTAATTAAATAAAATATTTAATTAGTGATTTATCTTTTAAAAGTTTAATAAAATATTTTCTATTTATAATATATATGTATAATTGTATATATTGTAAATAGATGAGTTGGTTTGAATTTAACAAATGAAATTATGTTTTCAAATTTCTAATATATATATTTGGTAATTTGGAAATTATGATTTAAATTTATATTAAGCTTTCCAAAGATATTTAATAAATAACTATATAGTTTTAAAATACATAATATAAATGTTTAATTGTTTAAAAATAGAATTTAGCTTAAGTTCAAATTTAAATAAAAGGTTTGTTTATTTCTTTTTAAATATTACTAGATTTGTATGTATTAAAAATAGAAGTTTAAATACAATTTACATATGGTATTAATTCATTGAATAATAGAAGTAATTTATAATCTCTTTTATAAATTATTTAAAATTGTCAAATTTGATATTTTCAAATAATAATTATAATACTTTGTTTTTATAAATATAAATAGACTTTGATAAAATAGAATTGTTATTTTAAATGGTAGTTATATATGCATATATATAACTTGATTTTAAAATTGGATTTTTAAATTTAATTTGAATTTGAATTAAATGTTGAAATTCAAAAGAATAAACAATTTTAAAATATTTGGATAAGTTTTCATTTATATATATTTTGTTATAACATTTTCTTTAAAAGAAATTCAAATATATACATTTAAATAAAGTATAAAAACTATTATTTACATTTAAAAATAAATAAAAATATGTATTAAATACTTAAAAGACAAATGTCACCATATTAAGGCTTGATAAAACATGTGTAAATTAAATAGCTAATGTATATGACAAGTGTCACCTTTAATTTAATTTTTCTTTTATTTTTATTTAAATTATTTCAGCATTTATACATATGTTACTTCATCTTCATTCTTTTCCCATTTTCTCTTTTCAAATCTTGAGAAAATGGTGTTCAGCCTGTACAAATCAAACCCTCCTTAAAACAAACTTCTCAAAAACAATTTATAATCAAAACACTCCTCTCAAAACCAAATCAGATGATCTATACCTCCTCAAACCAGAAAATAAATTCAATAACCTATAATTCTTTTTAAATCAAACAACTCAAATCATTAACTTGCATCTTCTTCAAGCCTGGAATCAAGTACTCTGTTTCAAGTATTCCAGTTCTGTAGGGATTAGCAACTCAGTTTTTAAAAATCAGAGCAAAAGAAATTTTCCAACATCTTTTCAAAATTTAAAGCATGAAAAATCTGAAGCAAGATGAAGCATGCAGTTTTAAAAGGCAAAGCAAAATCAAAAACAAGATTCAATAACAACTCCAGTTTTCAAAAGACATTTTCAGGCACTCAAATTCAAAAAGCCATTTCAAACTAAAGGCTCTGTCTCTAATTTAAATCGGTGAGTAACAATCATTTTTAAAATATAAGTTTGAATACCTGTTTGCATGATGATTACTGGAATAAGAATGCATTGCCTGTGTATGTATTGGTGAATTTGCTGTGAGTAACTTCATTTCTAAAAATTTAAGTAGGTTGCATGCTATGAAATTTGAAAGGGATATATATTATTAAATCTGCTGATGAATATATATATGTGAGCATGTTTGTTTATCTGTAGCATTTCTGTTTCTTTGATTTCAAGCTTCTGTTTGATATAAAAACCATTATCTCTTGATTTAATTTAAGACAAACAAAATATAACAGAACTGTTCTCTGTTTCTTTTTAACCTGATGAGCAAATCCCTTGATTTTGTTATTATATTGTGATGGTTGGATTGATTCGTAAATTATGTGATGAAGATTAGTTGCATGGTTGTTAGAAATGCATGTAGGACTGTATATACACACACAAATAAGTGTGTACATGTCTGTGTTTTATGCAATCATGTCTCTGTTTAGTTCACAGGCTCAACTCCCTTAAAAGAAAAATTCAATTACTCTTCATCTAGTCGATTTTAGGCTAAGATCTTTAAATAAAAATGAGTATAACAATGTAATATCAATTTTAGAAATAGTTTCAAGAGTTTAAAGTTAGTATTTATTTCGAGATCAGGAAGTTACAGTAACAATCAAATATATGTCAAAGATCAATGTTCATAATTTTATGATTCGATTGTATAAACAGTTTTATATTGTAAATTGATGAATTTTAGTAATCGAATCATGATTTTTAAGCAAGCGATTCGAGAGCAGTTTGTGGTTGATTGGAAATAGGTTTTTGGTCAATTCGAGATGGCCGGAGGCGTTAGGGAGGCCGGGTTTTCGCGAGAGGGTAGAGGAGCTTGAGGGGTATCTAGGAAAAATGGTGCGGAGGTCTGAAGATGGTCGTGGCGGCGGTGGGTAGCGAATGAAGTGGGGAAACCTAGTTTTAGGTATGGTCACGAATCTGTCTCGTTCGTCATCACCGGTGGATCAAGCGTGGTGGGTCTTTGAGGTTCGCGAGAGTAAAAGTGGCCGAGGCTGTGGACGGTGGCGATGACGTTCGGGTGATCGGAGGATCGGGGTCGAGTGATGTTTCGAGGCTTTACCTTCTTGTTCCAGTTTGGGTTGGAATGCTCGAATTTGACTTCGAGATGACGGTGGAGGTTAGATGATCGTAGTCTGGTACTTGAACGATCGTCGACGTGTTCGATGTTTTGGTGGTGACCGGAGATGATCAGTGCCACCGTGCATGTGCACGGTGCACTTTAATTTTCTGGGGAATGATTTAGTTTGGGATCTGTATGCTCGAGTTTTTCTCGAGAAAAAGGGGAGGTTGACTCGAAGTAAAGTCAGGTAGGACTCGAAGTAAAATTAGTATGGCTCGAGTCATTTAGATGTACAGGTTATCATTTTTAAAACTGCCAGTGTTTTTGAGATATTAAATTCAAAATGAAAACAGGTTTAAAAATCAAAGTTTGAAGCAGATTTAAGTGTGAATTAAAAGTGAATTTGAATCCGAGTTTTAAAATAAATTAGTAAGGTAATTAAAAGATAATTAATCAATTTAATTAATTTATGATTTGGATTTATAAATTAGTAATTAAAGGTTAAATTGATTAATTAGGACTTAATTAAATTAATTAAAGGGTAATTAATTTGAAATTAAGAATCATTAATTGATAAGTTAAGATTGTTAATTAATAGTTAGGAATAAATTATTTAAGTAATTAAGGATTAATTAAGTTATTGTTAGGTACTTAATTAATTAAGAAATGAAAGATTAATTTATTGGTAATTGGAATTAATTAAATTGTAGTCAATAATGGTTAATTAAAGTTTAATTATTTAAGAAAAATAATTAAAGAATAGTTAATGTAGATCATTAACTTGGGTTTAATAAGTAATTAATTAATATGATTAATTTTGATAACTAAATGGATTAATTGATTAAGGTTAATCATTTGTGGAATTGTTTAATTAAGTATAAATACTTAATGGAAGAAATTAAGAAATTAATTACTTATTGTAATTAATTAAGTTTAATTTGATTAGTTAAGTTAATTAATTAAGTTTAATTAATTTAAGATAATCACTTAATGATTTGTGAAGTATAATTACTTAATGTAATTTAATGAAGTATAATTACTTAGGAAAGTAATTAAAGTTAATTAGTGGATATAATTAACTAAAGAAGATTTTTATAATAAAAGTAATTTGAGTTTAATTACTTAGAATAATTAATCAAGGGATTAATTAAAAGATAATTAATTAATGAGTAATTAATTTATGGAAGAGTAATTAAGGGTAGTTAATTACTAAATGTGATTAATCAAAGGTGATTAATAAATATGGTCCAATTAAATATTAATTATTAAATATAATTAATTTAAATGAAGTAATTAAGGATCATTAATTAATATAATTAATGATGTAATTAGGGATTGATCAATTAAGATTAATTAATAATAAGTGATTAAAGTAATTAATTAATTATAATTAATTAAGGAGTAATGTAATTAAGTACAGTTAATTAATAAATGAAGTAATTAAAGATTAATTACTGAAATGGTTTAAGATAATTAATTTGTGAAATTAATTAGGGATTAATTACTTAAAGTAATTAAAGTATAATTAATCAGGAATGATTAATTAAGATGGATATTTAGAGTAATGATTAATTAATTGGTTTAATTAATAATTAAGTAAGCAGGATTTATAGAATGAGGTAATTAGTTTAATTCACTTTAAATTAATTAGAGATGATAAATCATTACTTAAGAATGGATGAATGATATTGAATGCTTTGCATTGTTGATATCTCTGATAAGAGATGTGCTGATCTATGATATAGATGTTTGGTTGGATTGAAATGATAATATGAATTATCTGTTTGGATGATAATATGGATTATCTATTGTAAATTATCTATCTGTGTGTAGTATAGATAAGAATTGAATTGTTTTAACCTTAAAACAACTTGGCCCTTAAAAGATACGTTTTGGATTTCGATGAGACCGGGATCGGGTTTCCGTATACCGGATTTCCAGGTCTGGAGACCCGAATACCACATCGATCCAAATTAACGATAGGTCGTGAATCTCAAGTGAAGATGAAGATTCAAAGTGCAAGGGTTATTGTCGTTAACTCTGAGGGTGATTCCAAAACGAGTGTAACGAGATAATGCCTTCGGTTTTGTTCGAACCCGGAACGAACTTGTATGGATTGAATGCTTTCAGCACATCGTCAGGCGGACGATGAGCATTCTAAGTGATATGTTCTGATTAAAGGTAATCGTAACCTCAAGCCTCATCAACCGGGAATGGCTAAAACAAGGGAGGTGCAGCAAGGCTTCGTGGGTAGCACCCACTGAGAGCAAGATAGATCCCTGTCTAGAGGTCCCTTTTCTTTTATTCGGCTTAGTGTGTGGTTGGTCGCGCCAACTACGGGGTTATCTTGTTCGGGATTATCCAGTAAGGGATGGTTCTGGCTTTGTGTTGCAGGGGAGCGGGCGTACTCCTCGGTACGGTGATCTAGGCCACGTACTGTGACGGGCGATACCCCAGTAGCCCTGCCATTGTATGGAATCCAAACTCCAATAAGTGCCGTACGAATTAGTTGTGCCCAACTATGTTGGAATGTGAGATGTAAGCATTTCAGCTATTTCTATATTTTACTTGAAAACCCTAGACCCTATTATAATAAAATCAGATTTCCTATCAAATGTTTTGGTTAGCGTAAGGTAAAAACTTACCCATGTTTATTTGTGGGGAGTCTTACGTGATACCTTTTCTTTCTAAAGGTTTTGAAGTTAAGCAAGTTTAACCTGTTACTCACACCAGACCCATGTCTGACCCAAGTGTTTATTTCTGTTTTATAAACTCTTGGGTACTCAAATTTTTACGAGTAGCCAAGGGATTCAGGTTTAGCTTTGACGAATTGTGGAGGAGCAATGGAGCAGGAGGCTTCAGCGTTGTAGATATATATAGTAGTTCCGCTGTGTCTGTATTTCTGTAGTGTATTGAGTTGTAATGTCTAGACAGATGTTTATAACTGTCTAGTAAGTGATGTATATGCTGTGTAACTCTGTAAAGTGTTGTATACTATGTAATATTTTATGTTATTAATATAATTTATTCGTTCCGCTGTGAGATCGTTGTTGTTGTTCTTTCTTCTTTTCTTTCTTTTCTTCTTCTATCTCTTTCTTTCTTAATTCACGATACGTCTTTCTGGGCATAGAAAGCCGGGTCGTGACAGTTGGTATCAGAGCAGTAGGTTGAGTGAATACCTAGGCTCTGAAGTGGTGTCTATCTTGAGAGCGCGTAATTGTTAGTGATATAAAAATGGTTTTATATTGTGTTAATTGATCGGTTGAGTGGTATATGGATTCTGGTCAATACGAGTAGCTAACGTTATTGATAGGGATCTCTAAACACTTGAACCAGGCCAACGGACACAATATTGTTTTAAAGAGGTAGATGAAATAATTTTACCCAGAAATAATTTCTATATAAAAAAAAAATATATCATTTTAAATTTATATATTTATGTATTTCTACCTATTTATTGGGTTACTTGTTCGGGTTTTCCAATATAAGTTATAAAGGTAGATAAGGTGGTAGTGTGTGTAACACAATTACCAATAGTTGGAGTTTGAATGTTTGAGGTTGGAAGTATATATCGAGACTGTAAACCCAATATCGTCTCGAGTAAGTTGGCAGTATGGAGTAAGGATGTCTCGGATCTCTGAAGAAAATCCTTTTCAAGATTCGGAGTCCATTATTGGAATGTAAGATTGGTTGAGCTCGGGTGAGCAGTTGTGTGATAAGACGCAGTATCTATGGATGTTCCCGAAGGAGATTTTCTTTTGGAACAAGATTAAGGAAGTGCGTATGCTTTGGTATTGTGTCTGAGTTCAGCATGGTGTTTCTGTTTGGTTTGGAGTTCGAATTTCTCGAAGATCTTTGGAATAGGAAGTCCTTGGCATCAGTGTCAGCAGTGCAGCTCGGAGTGTTCTGTGCATTGGTAGGAAGTTTTTCTGGCTGAGCAGTTTTTTTTCTGAAGATGAAGATCAGAAGCAGCAGAGTGGATCCATTTCTTCGATAAATTGGATAAATAAGTGTAAGCTGTTCTGATTGGTAAAGAGAGAACAGTCTGTTTGGAATTAGGATGAGTTGATCGCAAAAGTGACTTGCGATTGTCTGAGTGTTCTCTTGTGTTGTCAGAGTTTTTCTGGATGTCTTCAGAGGAGTCAGAAGTTGGTCCGCATCTGGATATTGAGTTTTCTTATCGACTAGAATTCCAGAAGTGATACCGGTGGATCAGCCAAGTTGAAGGATGATTCCTAGAGATAGAGTTTGGTGAAGCAGCTCAGGTTTTGATGGAGTATCTGAGTTTTCTTTATGGATCTGTTGGACCTTATTTCTGGGATGGGTTATCCAGTCTGGGTTGTGTTCTTCATCAGTATTCTTATCTACTTCAGATCAGAGTTGTGCAGCAGAAGCAGTTTGGGAATGCATCTCTGGATAGGAGAAGTTAGTTCAGTCTTCTGATGTTTGAGGAGTAGAGTTGGTGTTCTTGGTTTTGAAACCAGCAGTTCTGGAGGATTTGGTAGTTGAGTCAGACTCGTCTGTAGTCTGATATCTTGTTTAGTTCTGTAGATCTAGATGAGTAGAAGCTCTGTAGCTTCGTAATTTAGATTGTTTGTAGAACGAGTGTCCCGGTATATATATATACTTGGGGAAACTCGAGGAAATTTTATCCAGAATTTTGTCTGGATAATTAGAATTGTTTGATTGGATGATTGTTTGCTATGGTTGTTAGCATATGGTTGATAATATATGCTTGTTAAATATTGAATAGATTATTAAATTACCTTTGTTTAAATTTCGGGGACGAAATTATTTTAAGGGGGGAGGAATGTGATATCCCGGGAATTTGGACAGTATCAATTTAATAATCTGCATTGGAAATTAAATTGATTTGATAATTTGTTAATAAAATTTGAATTAATTTAATAATCTAATTAAATAAAATATTTAATTAGTGATTTATCTTTTAAAAGTTTAATAAAATATTTTCTATTTATAATATATATGTATAATTGTATATATTGTAAATAGATGAGTTGGTTTGAATTTAACAAATGAAATTATGTTTTCAAATTTCTAATATATATATTTGGTAATTTGGAAATTATGATTTAAATTTATATTAAGCTTTCCAAAGATATTTAATAAATAACTATATAGTTTTAAAATACATAATATAAATGTTTAATTGTTTAAAAATAGAATTTAGCTTAAGTTCAAATTTAAATAAAAGGTTTGTTTATTTCTTTTTAAATATTACTAGATTTGTATGTATTAAAAATAGAAGTTTAAATACAATTTACATATGGTATTAATTCATTGAATAATAGAAGTAATTTATAATCTCTTTTATAAATTATTTAAAATTGTCAAATTTGATATTTTCAAATAATAATTATAATACTTTGTTTTTATAAATATAAATAGACTTTGATAAAATAGAATTGTTATTTTAAATGGTAGTTATATATGCATATATATAACTTGATTTTAAAATTGGATTTTTAAATTTAATTTGAATTTGAATTAAATGTTGAAATTCAAAAGAATAAACAATTTTAAAATATTTGGATAAGTTTTCATTTATATATATTTTGTTATAACATTTTCTTTAAAAGAAATTCAAATATATACATTTAAATAAAGTATAAAAACTATTATTTACATTTAAAAATAAATAAAAATATGTATTAAATACTTAAAAGACAAATGTCACCATATTAAGGCTTGATAAAACATGTGTAAATTAAATAGCTAATGTATATGACAAGTGTCACCTTTAATTTAATTTTTCTTTTATTTTTATTTAAATTATTTCAGCATTTATACATATGTTACTTCATCTTCATTCTTTTCCCATTTTCTCTTTTCAAATCTTGAGAAAATGGTGTTCAGCCTGTACAAATCAAACCCTCCTTAAAACAAACTTCTCAAAAACAATTTATAATCAAAACACTCCTCTCAAAACCAAATCAGATGATCTATACCTCCTCAAACCAGAAAATAAATTCAATAACCTATAATTCTTTTTAAATCAAACAACTCAAATCATTAACTTGCATCTTCTTCAAGCCTGGAATCAAGTACTCTGTTTCAAGTATTCCAGTTCTGTAGGGATTAGCAACTCAGTTTTTAAAATTCAGAGCAAAAGAAATTTTCCAGCATCTTTTCAAAATTTAAAGCAAGAAAAATCTGAAGCAAGATGAAGCATGCAGTTTTAAAAGGCAAAGCAAAATCAAAAACAAGATTCAATAACAACTCCAGTTTTCAAAAGACATTTTCAGGCACTCAAATTCAAAAAGCCATTTCAAACTAAAGGCTCTGTCTCTAATTTAAATCGGTGAGTAACAATCATTTTTAAAATATAAGTTTGAATACCTGTTTGCATGATGATTACTGGAATAAGAATGCATTGCCTGTGTATGTATTGGTGAATTTGCTGTGAGTAACTTCATTTCTAAAAATTTAAGTAGGTTGCATGCTATGAAATTTGAAAGGGATATATATTATTAAATCTGCTGATGAATATATATATGTGAGCATGTTTGTTTATCTGTAGCATTTCTGTTTCTTTGATTTCAAGCTTCTGTTTGATATAAAAACCATTATCTCTTGATTTAATTTAAGACAAACAAAATATAACAGAACTGTTCTCTGTTTCTTTTTAACCTGATGAGCAAATCCCTTGATTTTGTTATTATATTGTGATGGTTGGATTGATTCGTAAATTATGTGATGAAGATTAGTTGCATGGTTGTTAGAAATGCATGTAGGACTGTATATACACACACAAATAAGTGTGTACATGTCTGTGTTTTATGCAATCATGTCTCTGTTTAGTTCACAGGCTCAACTCCCTTAAAAGAAAAATTCAATTACTCTTCATCTAGTCGATTTTAGGCTAAGATCTTTAAATAAAAATGAGTATAACAATGTAATATCAATTTTAGAAATAGTTTCAAGAGTTTAAAGTTAGTATTTATTTCGAGATCAGGAAGTTACAGTAACAATCAAATATATGTCAAAGATCAATGTTCATAATTTTATGATTCGATTGTATAAACAGTTTTATATTGTAAATTGATGAATTTTAGTAATCGAATCATGATTTTTAAGCAAGCGATTCGAGAGCAGTTTGTGGTTGATTGGAAATAGGTTTTTGGTCAATTCGAGATGGCCGGAGGCGTTAGGGAGGCCGGGTTTTCGCGAGAGGGTAGAGGAGCTTGAGGGGTATCTAGGAAAAATGGTGCGGAGGTCTGAAGATGGTCGTGGCGGCGGTGGGTAGCGAATGAAGTGGGGAAACCTAGTTTTAGGTATGGTCACGAATCTGTCTCGTTCGTCATCACCGGTGGATCGAGCGTGGTGGGTCTTTGAGGTTCGCGAGAGTAAAAGTGGCCGAGGCTGTGGACGGTGGCGATGACGTTCGGGTGATCGGAGGATCGGGGTCGAGTGATGTTTCCAGGCTTTACCTTCTTGTTCCAGTTTGGGTTGGAATGCTCGAATTTGACTTTGAGATGACGGTGGAGGTTAGATGATCGTAGTCTGGTACTTGAACGATCGTCGACGTGTTCGATGTTTTGGTGGTGACCGGAGATGATCAGTGCCACCGTGCATGTGCACGGTGCACTTTAATTTTCTGGGGAATGATTTAGTTTGGGATCTGTATGCTCGAGTTTTTCTCGAGAAAAAGGGGAGGTTGACTCGAAGTAAAGTCAGGTAGGACTCGAAGTAAAATTAGTATGGCTCGAGTCATTTAGATGTACAGGTTATCATTTTTAAAACTGCCAGTGTTTTTGAGATATTAAATTCAAAATGAAAACAGGTTTAAAAATCAAAGTTTGAAGCAGATTTAAGTGTGAATTAAAAGTGAATTTGAATCCGAGTTTTAAAATAAATTAGTAAGGTAATTAAAAGGTAATTAATCAATTTAATTAATTTATGATTTGGATTTATAAATTAGTAATTAAAGGTTAAATTGATTAATTAGGACTTAATTAAATTAATTAAAGGGTAATTAATTTGAAATTAAGAATCATTAATTGATAAGTTAAGATTGTTAATTAATAGTTAGGAATAAATTATTTAAGTAATTAAGGATTAATTAAGTTATTGTTAGGTACTTAATTAATTAAGAAATGAAAGATTAATTTATTGGTAATTGGAATTAATTAAATTGTAGTCAATAATGGTTAATTAAAGTTTAATTATTTAAGAAAAATAATTAAAGAATAGTTAATGTAGATCATTAACTTGGGTTTAATAAGTAATTAATTAATATGATTAATTTTGATAACTAAATGGATTAATTGATTAAGGTTAATCATTTGTGGAATTGTTTAATTAAGTATAAATACTTAATGGAAGAAATTAAGAAATTAATTACTTATTGTAATTAATTAAGTTTAATTTGATTAGTTAAGTTAATTAATTAAGTTTAATTAATTTAAGATAATCACTTAATGATTTGTGAAGTATAATTACTTAATGTAATTTAATGAAGTATAATTACTTAGGAAAGTAATTAAAGTTAATTAGTGGATATAATTAACTAAAGAAGATTTTTATAATAAAAGTAATTTGAGTTTAATTACTTAGAATAATTAATCAAGGGATTAATTAAAAGATAATTAATTAATGAGTAATTAATTTATGGAAGAGTAATTAAGGGTAGTTAATTACTAAATGTGATTAATCAAAGGTGATTAATAAATATGGTCCAATTAAATATTAATTATTAAATATAATTAATTTAAATGAAGTAATTAAGGATCATTAATTAATATAATTGATGATGTAATTAGGGATTGATCAATTAAGATTAATTAATAATAAGTGATTAAAGTAATTAATTAATTATAATTAATTAAGGAGTAATGTAATTAAGTACAGTTAATTAATAAATGAAGTAATTAAAGATTAATTACTGAAATGGTTTAAGATAATTAATTTGTGAAATTAATTAGGGATTAATTACTTAAAGTAATTAAAGTATAATTAATCAGGAATGATTAATTAAGATGGATATTTAGAGTAATGATTAATTAATTGGTTTAATTAATAATTAAGTAAGCAGGATTTATAGAATGAGGTAATTAGTTTAATTCACTTTAAATTAATTAGAGATGATAAATCATTACTTAAGAATGGATGAATGATATTGAATGCTTTGCATTGTTGATATCTCTGATAAGAGATGTGCTGATCTATGATATAGATGTTTGGTTGGATTGAAATGATAATATGAATTATCTGTTTGGATGATAATATGGATTATCTATTGTAAATTATCTATCTGTGTGTAGTATAGATAAGAATTGAATTGTTTTAACCTTAAAACAACTTGGCCCTTAAAAGATACGTTTTGGATTTCGATGAGACCGGGATCGGGTTTCCGTATACCGGATTTCCAGGTCTGGAGACCCGAATACCACATCGATCCAAATTAACGATAGGTCGTGAATCTCAAGTGAAGATGAAGATTCAGAGTGCAAGGGTTATTGTCGTTAACTCTGAGGGTGATTCCAAAATGAGTGTAACGAGATAATGCCTTCGGTTTCGTTCGAACCCGGAACGAACTTGTATGGATTGAATGCTTTCAGCACATCGTCAGGCGGACGATGAGCATTCTAAGTGATATGTTCTGATTAAAGGTAATCGTAACCTCAAGCCTCATCAACCGGGAATGGCTAAAACAGGGGAGGTGCAGCAAGGCTTCGTGGGTAGCACCCACTGAGAGCAAGATAGATCCCTGTCTAGAGGTCCCTTTTTTTTTATTCGGCTTAGTGTGTGGTTGGTCGCGCCAACTACGGGGTTATCTTGTTCGGGATTATCCAGTAAGGGATGGTTCCGGCTTTGTGTTGCAGGGGAGCGGGCGTACTCCTCGGTACGGTGATCTAGTCCACGTACTGTGACGGGCGGTACCCCAGTAGCCCTGCCATTGTATGGAATCCAAACTCCAATAAGTGCCGTACGAATTAGTTGTGCCCAACTATGTTGGAATGTGAGATGTAAGCATTTCAGCTATTTCTATATTTTACTTGAAAACCCTAGACCCTATTATAATAAAATCAGATTTCCTATCAAATGTTTTGGTTAGCGTAAGGTAAAAACTTACCCATGTTTATTTGTGGGGAGTCTTACGTGATACCTTTTCTTTCTAAAGGTTTTGGAGTTAAGAAAGTTTAACCTGTTACTCACACCAGACCCATGTCTGACCCAAGTGTTTATTTCTGTTTTATAAACTCTTGGGTACTCAAATTTTTACGAGTAGCCAAGGGATTCAGGTTTAGCTTTGACGAATTGTGGAGGAGCAATGGAGCAGGAGGCTTCAGCGTTGTAGATATATATAGTAGTTCCGCTGTGTCTGTATTTCTGTAGTGTATTGAGTTGTAATGTCTAGACAGATGTTTATAACTGTCTAGTAAGTGATGTATATGCTGTGTAACTCTGTAAAGTGTTGTATACTATGTAATAGTTTATGTTATTAATATAATTTATTCGTTCCGCTGTGAGATCGTTGTTGTTGTTCTTTCTTCTTTTCTTTCTTTTCTTCTTCTGTCTCTTTCTTTCTTAATTCACGATACGTCTTTCTGGGCATAGAAAGCCGGGTCGTGACAAAGACGCTGGCCAGAGGGTGGTCTCGGCATGCAGAGGGTTGGCACTAGGCGGCTGGGTTGTGGTTGCCGTGTGTGGCGGCTTCCAAGTGGTGGGTCGGGCGAAGGGAGGAGCGGTCACAAGTTAGGGGGTGAAGGCAGAGGAAGGACGCAGAGGGGCTGGTTCGGTGATGGGTGAGAAGAGAGGAAGGGAAAAAAATCTGGGCAAGAGCGGAAACAGAGGAGGGAGAAAGAAATTGGAGAGAATTGGAAGTTTGAGGGTTTGGAAAATAAATGAGCTGGCTTCTCAAATGAAATCTAAAACTTGATATATAAAATTTGTTTGTAAAGCAAAGTATGATGTAACGTAGCCAAAAGTGAACTGATGGGAATATTAAAAGTAAAGTACGAATTCAGAGAATTATTAAAAGAGTCCATTCATTTTCTAACCGTTGGAACAATCGAATGTTCACAGGAAAACCAAAAGGCTCAAACGTGTACCGATACGGTTAACGGTTATGCAGATTTCGCCGCATACCGGATTTCAAAACACAGAATTGAATATTCCGTAGAGATCAGCACGACGAGATGATTTAAGCGGTATACAGATATTAGTGGTACGATTATCCGATCAAAAGTCGATAATCGGTACCGAAAATGCTGCTATTTTGTCGAAAATAAGATAGACGGAGCAATAGCAGTCCAAATTTGGAAAAACGAAAGATGACGTCTCACCCAAAAGATGATTTACAAATTTATTGTATAAAAATATTCAGGTTTGGAAAATATTTTATTATCATCAATTTTAACTGATATAAATTTAAATAAAACTACACAAGAAAATTTACTTCCATATTTTCTGATGAAAATTTACCATTTGCTATGTTTAAATAGGCGCATTCCAAATATTAGATTTTTATTTCAAAATTCAATTACTTAAAAATTCACAAAAATTCAATTAAATACGTTATTAAAATCATTAGAATTTACGGGTCGTTACAAGTTCCCTCTTCGGATTTTAATACCAAGTATGAGAAGATTATCCCTATGCAATCCAAGTTGTAGTTTATTCATTTTGGAGATTGCTTAAATTTTGGATAATACCAATCTTCTTTTTTTAGAAATTTAGTACCACCTTTTTAGAGCATCTGGGCTTTCCTTTCGATTTGTTCCATCCCTCGCCTAAGAAAAGAAAACATAGGCCAGGTAAGTTCAGGGCACTGGTTGCTCCATCCCTAACCTTAGTTAAACACCTTGTTTTATCTTCTCAGATCTCACAGGCAGGACAATGTACTAGTCGTTTCTGCATACTCAGTTATCAAATTTATTTTAGAATTGATTATAAAAATTCCAAATTATCTTTTAAATGCTTAATTTTCCTTTTAAAAACATTCACAATTGATTCCAGGAAAAATCGTTACGTTTAAACTCATATTCCAAAAGTTATAGAATTCGCAGCATAAAACTACTGCGGAAAGTGCTATATAAACTTATTTGATTTAAACAGCTTTTTAATATTTGAAAATTAATATTTTACAATTCAAATCTCTTCTAAACTATATAAATAGATTTATTAAATTTAGTCCATTTTTTTCCATAATTAAAAACGTTCATTTAAACAGATTTCCCGTTATGGTCACTTAACTACACTAGCGCGATTTTTCTAGAAAATTGATTTGGATATATTTCAAAATCTAGTCAACAGAATTTTAATTTTCTTTCTTCGTTAGAAGATATGGATATAATAGTCTGGAATTTTCTTATCTCGAAGAATTCCGAGCTATATTCCACTCTATATACTCATTTGAACTTTTCGGCGCGAAATCATGAATTACCGTTGCGCGACGCGCCTAGTTTTAATTTATTTTTCAATACTTGAAATAATCTATTCAAATTGAATTTTAATACTTATAAAATCATTACAAATCATTTTAAATCAATGTTTCCACATTTTAAAGTATTTAAAATGTATTTTCACTATTTCCATATTATAATATTCCTATTATTTTAATATTAAATTTTAAATTCCAATTTCAATTCAATTTCAATTCTAACTTCAAATTAAACTCAATTAAAACTTAGATTTCAAATCTAATTTCAATTTAAATTTAAATTTCAACCTTAATTTCAAATTCAATTTTCAAAACGATTTCAATTTCAATTTCACTATTCATCTCAATTTTAATTTCAATTTAACTATCCTTTTTAAATCCAGTTTTACTTTAAATTTCAAATTCTCTTTTGTTCCACTTTAATTTCAATTCCACTTAAAAAGAGACTTATTTTTTCAAAGTATATCATATCACCAAAATTGGGTCTTATTTAACAAAGAGATCACTTAATCAATAATTATAGAAAATTTGATGTCCATATTAACATCACAACCATATAACCAATCATATGACATTAACATATTCAATACGAGTGTAGTACGATAAATGTCATAACATTACTATGGATTATCCAACATTCAAACAATTATTCAAACATTCATATCATAAAACAGTGATTATCTATCATAGCAAATCAACTCAAAAATCAAAATAAATTATATAGCGGTGAGAATTTTTTTCTCAACTTCATATCCACTCCTTCAATCTATTTTATAGGCTAGCGTGCTTCGTGCTTCGTGCTTTTTCTTTTCCTCCAAAAGTTTCGAGTTTGCCGTTTCCTTTCTTTCTCATTTTCTTTTCTTTTGTTTTTTTATATGTGTAGCCATGGGCTTTTGGAAAGGGTATGTAGTGTACGGCCTTCGATTGGAGTGTGTGTGGTTTTGGGCACAATTATGGGGGATGGTATGTGGGTGTGTGAAGGGGGTACGAGTTTTAGGAGGTGGGTAGGTGGTCTAGGGGCTCGGGTAGGGGCTGGGTATGTGGAAATTTGGGTACGGCCGTGGGTTTTTGGGCGGGTGGTGGTGTTGGAGCTTGGGTGGAGGTGTATAGGGTGGTGTGGCCGAGGGTTGTGGTGATGTGGAGGTGATGGCTTGAAGGTAGAAGGAAGGATGAAGGAAAAGAAGGAGTTAAGGAATTTTTTAGAATGAAATGTAGTGGAATAAAGGAGAGATTTTGGCTTGTATTTATAAATGGAGAATTGAGTGGAAAATGACATTAATACCCTTGTTTACCTTTGAACTTTGATTAGCCTTGATTTGAGTTGCATTTAATGTGTGGAATGATGGTTTAGGAAGAGTGTGTTAAGAGATAAGGAGGTGTCATCTTCTTATGGTTTGTAGATATTTAAATGCATAAGTTTGCTCCTTTTCTATGCATATGCATAACATCTCATAAATGAGATATGATATAAAAGAAATGATGTGGTTTATTAAAGAAAAATAAAATGAAATTAGTCAAATCATACCTTTTTATATTTATATATTTATTTAAACTTCCCTAATATAAATATTTTGTCTTTTAGTGCTAAATGTAATGTAGTTTAAAGTTTGTAAAGTTGTTATTATATATGTTATAAAGTGAACAAATTTATTCAATGTTGCGACAACTTGTTACAATTGAAAACAGTGTTTTTGTTGATAAATTTTACAGTCAAAATTTGACGTTTTTGTTAAACTTACTTTTAAAGTAAACCAAACTTAAAAAATGAACTTTTTACTTCTTTTAAATAAATTAAAAAATGTCTATTTGTATTTTAAAACCATATTTAAATAATATCAAAATCTCTATTTTTACAGTGTACGTAAAACTGACAAAATGCGACAAAATTCAGACATTTTTGTAAAACGATAATTAATATATATTTAAATATTTTAATATATTATATTTATTAGATGTTTTTAATAAGATTTATCTTTTCAAATAAATATTTAAACATATTTATTTAAGCATTTATTTATTTTTAACAAAACTTAACTTTTGCTGATTTGTTCTAAAATTCAAATTTATACTTTTTAATTATTAACTATAAGAATACATAATTTCTTTATTATTATTTATTATATATAACATATTTATTTAAGTTTTAAACCTTTTTTTTTAAATTTAAAACAAACGAAATCTCTCATTTTCGATGTAGCGAAATTACGGGTCGTTACATTCTCCTATACTTAAAAGCATTTCGTCTTCGAAATGAAACCAAAGATACGGAACTATAAAGGTCAACAATATATGCAAAGGAGATACTGCTAAATACTGATCATGAAATACATACATCAATCCCAAACTCCTAACCGGAGTGTGCACTACACACTTGAGGTAAATATATAATCATAAGTCAACTATCTACATCAATCAACCAAAATATCATACTAAAGGACCAAACCCCATACCTTAGCGCGTACTACGTGCTTAAGATAATAAAAACTGCTATAACACAAACCCAAAATACCCCAAAATATCCCTAAGTGTGTAATACTACTCATCGGATGAACCCTCTGATGGTGCCTCAAGGTCGATCTCTACTGGTTGCTCTACTTCCTCCCCGTCCTCTACTGACTCCTCATCATCTATCATCTCTGGAGCTAAGTCCCAACCAAGCGGCTACCACTGCGGGCCTCCTGGAATCCATGGCACATGCTCCTCCATATCAATATCCTCTAAGCCGGGATCCTTGGCTATATCTGGAACGGGAGATCCTACCTCTTGAATATGCGTACCAATCTCCCAAATGATCTGCTCATCACTCTCCGAATCATCATCCTCATATAACCATGCATCATAAATCCCCGAGTCTTCTGTCTCCACTGCCATGGGATCCTATATCAGTGGCTCAATCTCCTCCGACTCTTCCATGGGCTCATTTTTCTCAGGCTCCTCTATAGGCTCTTCTTCCTCAGGCTCCTCATCCTCACTTAATGTATCCAACATCCAATCATCTGCCTTACCGTCGGCCTCTACCCCTGCACCAATGTCTGTGCCTACGGGCAACACATCCTCCTCACCTGAAATAACTATCAAATCCTCATCCTTTGAGATATATATCAGATGGTCGAATGATCCTGGTACTATTCCCAAGGGCTCCCTTTCTTGCATATCCTCTTCATCACTCGAAATCGGTGTATCCAAAACTTCTAAGTCTTCGTACTTAGACAAGGCTTCCCTAAATCTCTGCCTAATTGCTAGCCTTTCTGCCTTGGTTACTTTCTACAATTTTTATAAAAGAACTTAAAATTAGTTATCATTTCTTATAAAAAAAATCTATCTCAGCTTAATTTATTTCATCTCATTTTATTAAGTGCTTCTCACTTAATTATTATTGTTTTTCTTTTCATTTACCAACTTCTTTAAAACAAAATCATTTTTATAAAATTAACAAATACACGCTCATATATATAATACTCTCATGACTCATTCTAGGGTGTTACTAATCCTATCTCTAATGAGTTACTCATCCTAGGATATTACTAATCCTATCTCTGATGAGTCTTTACCCATAACAAAGCCAAGGTTCTTGCTTAACCTTCAGCTCTGATACCAAATGTCATGGCCCATTTTTCCGTACCTTTTAAGTTGACAATAAACCACACATATCCAACTCAAATTGAACGAAAAGACGGAACACAAATGGTAAAAATAAAATAAAACAAAACAGAATCTCACACGAATGGATAATATATAATATTGAACAAATATCTTTATAGCGGAAAACTTTTAAATACATATATCAGAGTCTAACCTAAATTCAGCTTGGACAGTTATAAACATCTGTCCTTACAATTGCCGACAAACATTAAACAAAAACAAACAACAGTGGCAGATAATACAATATGTCCATACGTAGATGAATATCTCCAGCTCCCCTCTGGAAACTCCAATCGTCTTCGACTAAACCTGAAACTACTCGGATCTGGCTCGAGTATTGAAAATACCCGGATCAGGCTTGATAAACCAGTGTGAGAAAAACTCCATAATAAATGACAATGTCATATATCAGCCGTTAAATAAAATAATTTGAAAAGAAAGAGCATCTCATAAGACCACGCCCGCACATAAACACGGACGGGTTTTTACCTTATGAAAACTTAAACACTTTTATTTAAAAAATTTGATATTATTTCTAATGGCATTCTTTGAAAACATTTGCAGATAAACTTATTAATCTTAGCCGAAATGGTTACCCATATAGCATTTCAGATACTAGGATCTACAAACAAATCCGAAGGCACTTATGGAAAATGGATTCCATACAAATGACAAGGTAAGGGACTACCTTCCGACAGTACACCTCTAGAGGGATGCACCTAGGGTCCAGATACTGGGGGCCTAAACCAACACAAGGTCAGCCTAACCCTCACGCAGGATAGTACCGAATATGTCATCACCCCGTTCGTTACCGACCTTTAACGGGATCCCGAGTCATACATTCACCACATACTTAGACATGTATAGAGTAATATAGAAGGATGTTGACATCTCCTAATTGGGATCGACCCACTTAGCCTTGCTTCTTCTACCCCGTTTTTGTCATTTTTAGGTGATGAGGCCTGAGGTAAACGATTACCTTTTCACATAGCACATCTTCTTCACTTTGAATGCTACATTTCCATTCCACATTCACATGACTGATTTCAACAAACGTATAACTCTTGAGCTCATACGTCTCAGGAAAAGGTGTTAGGCTAAGAGAAGGTGTCTTCTCCGCCACCAAATTGATATACTTTTATAGAGATCACTCATTGTGATTTGGAATGTAAGGTCAGACATTCATCCATACAAGTTTGTTCTGGGACTGAATGAAACTGAAGGTACTCTCTTACTCCATTAGTAGCGAGAAGTCCTTGCATTAGAGATTTTCATAACAGAGCACTGCTGCCATCATATGATATGGTAATTTTCACCTCGTGGGACTAGTGGCAAACACCCCTACATCATGAAGATCTCTATCTTCAAAGTCATTTGTCTTCAAACACGTTTTACTTCGAATGTGTTTTCGGATAGGAATCACCCAAATCGACCCCGGTTCCTTCGAAATCCAATTATCGAGAAAAAGTGAATATGAATATATAGGATCATTAAGTCTCTGTTCACTTTAGTTCTTTTCGGATGATTTCGAAATCTCTTTCTTTTGTCTTAGAATAATTCTAAGTGATTCATTCTTTTGCTTTGGATAATATCTCAATTTTCCTCACTTAACTCTCAATCCAAATTCCTTAACTTTTAGGCAGGTCAAAAATAATGTTATTTAAGACATCGTTTACGATAAACCCTAAAACAATCTTAGCAAACATTTAGGATCTTTGAAATCATTCTAATTTTACTCAACATCAATTTCCGTATTCAACAAGTGCTATGGGTCGAATAACGGTGAAATCACCTTTTAAATTCCATGAACATGAGTGTTCCCTCTTCGGATTTTAATACCAAGTATGAGAAAATTGTCTCTATGCAATCCAAGTTGTAGTTTATTCATTTTGGAGATTTCTTAAATTTTGGATAATACCAATCTTCTTTTTTAGAAACTTAGTACCATCTTTTTAGAGCATCTGGGCTTTACTTTCGATCTGTTCCACCCCTCGCCTAAGAAAAGAAAACGTAGGCTAGGTAAGTTCAGGGCACTGGTTGCTCCATCTCTAACCTTAGTTAAACAACTTGTTTTATCTTCCCGGATCTCACAGGTAGGACAAATGTACTAGTTGTTTCCACATACTCAGTTATCAACTTTATTTTGGAATTGATTATAAAAATTCCAAATTATCTTTTAAACGCTTAATTTTCCTTTTAAAAAAATTCGCAATTGATTCCAGGAAAAATCGTTACGTTTAAACTCATATTCCAAAAGTTATAGAATTTGCAACATAAAAGTGCTGCGGAAAGTGCTATATAAGCTTATTTTATTTAAACAGCGTTTTAATATTTTAAAATTCATATTTTCCAATTCAAATCGCTTCTAAACTATATAAATAGATTTATTAAATTTATTCCATAATTAAAAACGTTCATTTAAACAAATTTCCCGTTTTGGTCACTTAACTACACTAGCACGATTTTTCTAGAAAATTGATTTGGATATATTTCAAAATCTACTCAACAGAACAGAATTTTGATTTTCTTTCTTCGTTTAGAAGATATGGATATAATAGTCTAGAATTTTCTTATCTCGAAGAATTCCGAGCTATATTCCACTCCATATACTCATTTGCACTTTTCGACGCGAAATCGCGAATTACCGTTGCGCGACGCGCCTAGTTTTAACTTATTTTTCAATACTTAAAATAATCTATTCAAATTGAATTTTATTACTTATAAAATCATTACAAATCATTATAAATCAATATTTCCACATTTTAAAGTATTTAAAATGTATTTTCACCATTTCCATATTATAATATTATTATATTCCTATTATTTTAATATTAAATTTTAATTCCAATTTTAATTCAATTTCAATTCTAACTTCAAATTAAACCCAATTAAAACTTAGATATCAAATCTAATTTCAATTTCAATTTAAATTTCAACCTTAATTTCAAATTCTATTTTCAAAATCGATTTCAATTTCAATTTCACTATTAATCTCAATTTCAATTTCAATTTAACTATCCTTTTTAAATCCAGTTTTACTTCAAATTTCAAATTCTTTTTTATTTCCATTTTAATTTCAATTCCACTTAAAAAGAGACTTATTTTTCCAAAGTATATCATATCACCAAAACTGGGTCATATTTAACAAAGAGATCACTTAATCAATAATTGTAGAAAATTTGATGTCCATATTAACATCACAACCATATAACCAATCATATGACATTAACATATTCAATAAGAGTGTAGTACGATAAATGTCATAACATTACTATGGATTATCCAACATTCAAACAATTATGCAAACATTCATATCATAAAACGATGATTATCTATCATAGCAAATCAACTCAAAAATCAATATAAATTATATAGCGATGAGAATTTTTTTCTCACCTTCATATCCACTCCTTCAATATTTTTTTATAGGCTAGCATGCTTCATGCGTTTTCTTTTCCTCTAAACGTCTCGAGTTTGCCGTTTCCTTTCTTTCTCGTTTTCTTTTGTTTGTTTGTTTTTTTATTTGTGTGGCCGTTGGCTTTGGGGAGCGGTATGGAGTGTATGGCCTTCGAGTTGAGTGTGTGACGCTTTGGGCACAATTATGGAGGAGGGTATGTGGGTGTGTGAAGGGGGTATGGGTTTTAGGAGGTGGGTAGGTGGTCTAGGGGCTCGGGTATGGGCTGGGTGCGTGGAAATTTGGGTACGGCCGTGGGTTTTGAGGCAGGTGGTGGTGTTGGAGCTTCGGTGGAGGTGTATAGGGTGGTGTGGTCGAGGGTTGTGGTGATGTGAAGGTGATGGCTTGAAGGTAGAAGGAAGAATGGAGGAAAAGAAGGAGTTTAGGAATTTTTTAGAATGAAATGTAGTGAAAAAAGGAGAGATTTTGGCTCGTATTTATATGTGGAGAATTGAGTGGCAAATGACATTAATACCCTTGTTTACCTTTGGACTTTGATTAGCCTTAATTTGAGTTGCATTTAATGTGTGGAATGATGGTTTAGGAAGAGTGTGTTAAGAGATAATGAGGTGTCTTCTTCTTATGGTTTGTAAATATTTAAATGCATAAGTTTGCTCCTTTTCTATGCATATGCATAACATCTCATAAATGAGATATGATATAAAAGAAATGATGTCGTTTATTAAAGAAAAATAAAATGAAATTAGTCAAATCATACCTTTTTATATTTATATATTTATTTAAATTTCCTAATATAAATATTTTGTCTTTTAGTGCTAAATGTAATGTGTTTTAAAGTTTGTAAAGTTATTATATATGTTATAAAGTGAACATAGTTATTCAACGTTGCGACAACTTATTACGATTGAAAACGGTGTTTTTGTTGACAAATTTTACAGTCAAAATTTGACGTTTTTGTTAAACTATCTATTAAAGTAAACCAAACTTAAAAAATGAACATTTTACTTCTTTTAAATAAATTAAAACATGTCTATTTATATTTTAAAATAATATTTAAATAATATCAAAATCTCTATTTTTACAGTGTATGTAAAACTGACAAAATGCGACAAAATTCGGATATTTTTGTAAAACGATTATTAATATACATTTAAATCTTTTAATGTACTTTTATTATCTTTATTAGATGTTTTTAATAAGATTTATCTTTTCAAATAAATATTTAAACATATTTATTTAAGCATTTATTTATTTTTAAAACTTAACTTTTGATGATTTGTTCTAAAATTCAAATTTATACTTTTTAATTATTAACTATAAGAATAAATAATTTCTCTATTATTATTTATTATATATAACATATTTATTTAAGTTTTAAACCTTTTTTAAATTTAAAATAAACGAAATCTCTCATTTTCGAAGTAGCGAAATTACGAGTCGTTACACATACCGAAGGGTCAATGAACCAAGCATCAAGTCGATTTGTAGTTCACTGCTTATAGTCATGCCTAATGATGCAGGTGTAACGCCCCACTCCGAGACCCACTGTAACAAAGAGTATTACGGGAGTAATACCGTCTGTTAAAGTAGAGAATAGAGTATAGTGGAAGCGACCATTTGTAATCAAGCTATAATTATCTACTGAATACGTTGAAAGGGTGGTATCTAGTTATTTTTTTCAAGTGGTTCGACATATTCAATAAATATTTATAACGAAATTACAATGGCTAAAGATCTATCAGAATAAGCATAGTAATAAAATGATAAAACATCACAGAATAGAATCACATAACAGATATAAAATCCCAGGACAATACATCGTCAATACAGATCCAAATATCATAAGTGGGTACAAAGCCACTGCTCACACATGTGAGTCAAAAATATGCACATATCAAAGTCTAAAAAATAACATAAGAGAACACTAAGATAAGCTATCTCAAAAGCATAGCAGATAAGTCCAAAGCGGAAGCACAGAGCAGCTAAGTCCAGAGACCTAACCTGAAACAACTCGGTCTGACCCGAGCGAAAAACACTCGGGTCAGGCTAGCTAAACAATCAGTAATAACTGAGATATATAATAATGCGGTACATAAAAAAAACAGTACTTATCCAAAGAGAAGTATATTATGAACCACATGAATATAATGACGATCCCTAATCATCAATAAACAATAAAAATCTCCAAAGAGAAATCAACACCAAACTGTAGAATAAATAAAATTGCCTCATATCATCGGCGTAGCCAAAGCTATAAAAAGATGCCCATAGGCAATAATCCCAAGAGTGACCAGAGTCTGTAATCAATGCTGTGACGACCGCCCATGACCCCTGCACCGAATCTAGAGATAGTGCGCTGTAAAGTGTGCCAGGCGACCATGGACGATTGTCAGGATAGATTAAAACAACAGAATCTATCGTATTTCTCACAGCGCATGGACAAAATACAATAGAACATATGTATAGTGAAGCTTTACAGAACAAAAATGACATCATATAAAACTCCATAATAGTTGAATACAAGCATCCACATAGTCAATACATCAAGCCTCACTACATATCTCTCAGAGAGACAAAAACAGCGGAATATCCAGTACATATAATAAGAAGATAATATGCAACCCTCCAGCTCGTCTTCGATATCAGCATCGTGAGAAGAGGACAGCACCTGTCACCTGCTACCTAGTCTGCCCGTCCCAAAATGGACGAACAGCCCAAGGCAATAAGAATTAAAACATAAAGCCTTGAGTCAGACAACAGTCTTAGTGAGCAGTAAATTAACTAACAACATACCAAAAGAGCATAAAGGAAAAGGAATAGGAATACAACCCTCCCACTCCAACCTCATTCTACAGTGATAGCCCCAGACACACACTAAGCAGAAGCAAACATAGCAGAGCATACAGTTTAAAGTAAAGCTACTATCACTCGAGTCAAGGGCGATGTTTTCCAAGTACCAAGGCCTAAATCAGATAAGCACCCAGAAAATACCGCTCTTGAGTCCGAATGACGATACAACCAAACATCCATGACTCTGGCTATCACTGTTATCATTGCTTCGATATCACCGTTAATTGAATGACCGGCACATTCTTTCAGCCGTCCGTCAAGGGCTAATGGAAACCCCAGTTCTAGACATAACTCCCGCACGTCGTCGCAACCCGTGCCTAGGACTATCGAATCTGCCCAGAGTACTCGACCTTCAACAGTTGGTCATTGGGACTATCGAATCCGCCCAAACGTACTCTTGCTTAGAGCTTGCTAGAACCTTCAACAACGATGTTATCCAAACCTCCTAGTCATCCTCCTCGACGACTATTCTCATATCCGTTCATTATCCTCAACTCGAATCATATCACCGAGTTATCAACATGCTTGGAATGATCCCGTCTGGATTAGACCAAGTCTTCGTCACATGATTGCCTCGCTTCATTACATCCTCGCAAAGCCTCATCTCAACATCACATCATCAAATCTATGCATAAGAGCTTCATCATCCCGCTACATATGCCACGAGCAGCTTTCCCAATTCAAGAGCCTTTCCCTTAGCTTTTGAATCGTCTTCGGTCTAATTCACCATCAATCATCTAATTCATAATAATCAATCAAATCAAACATTAATCCAAACAATCAAGCATTCAAACAAGATCTAAATAGACAATTATTACAATAATGGCATTTTCGTAATTAAAGAGTTGAAAGTCCAATGAACATGAAAACATGAACAATATCTCTACAAACTTGATGAATGAACTTGCATAGGTTAACATGTGATAAAATGGATGTAACATCATCATGAACAATGGATCTACATGGATCTACACTTAGGATGAAGAAAATGCATGGAAATCACTATTTTAACATGAAAACGAGCCAACAATCCAATATACTCCTTTGGATCCGTGTGAGAGATAATCACCACTCACCAAATCACCTAAACAACCTCAAATCAACACGCTTCAGATCTGGACAGCGAGGGATCAAGCTTGATCCATCACGAATCCGCTTCAAACGAAGAAATCTCTCTTGAAAAGATGAAGATCTCCAATCTAAGCTCTTGAATCTTCAATCTTGATCTTCGATTTGGATGGATGGAAGCACTAGATTAGAGTGGAGAAAAGAAGTGAAGAAGTGTAGAAGTCGAGCTCTCAAAATGGCAGCACTTCGTCGCTTCAAAATCCGGATCCCAAAAAGTGAGAAAGACCCTTCCTATTTATAGCAGAAATTTCCTTAAGTCGTAACTCGGCTATCTCCCTAGGTCGTTTCCGACCTAAGCCTCTCCGACCTAAGCCTCTCCGACCTAACAGATGCACGCGACATAACAGTCTCGCGACCTAACACCAGCCACAAACAACTGGACTGCGACCTAACTACAAAGCCAAAGCCCAACGACCTAACAACTCGCGCGACCTACGACCTAACAAGTGCGCGACTTACGACTTAGAAATCTCGCGACCTAACACTTAAGATATACCATGCGACCTAACAACTCATACAACAAAACTACGCACGCGACCTAACTGGGTTATGTTCTAACTTCTTAAGTCGCCTAACTCTTAGGTCACTAACACGCTAACCTTCTTAGGTCGCTAACCTATAGGTCGCTCCAAGATACTAAGTCGCCACATTCTATAAGTCGCTGGTTTTCATAAGTCGTCTACACTACCTAAGTCGTAAACTCCGACCTAACTATCATAGGTCGCTAACTCGAATTGCCGACTTAAAACTTAACTCACCCATACACTTAGGTCGCTCACAACAGTTTCCTTAGGTCGTTGCCGACCTACTCTACCCCACGACCTAACCCCAGAATACTTAGGTCGCCTACTACTCTTCCTTAGGTCGCCTAAACCTCTTGAGTCGGTCACGACTTATCACTTAGGTCGGTCACTACCTTAAGTCGGTCAACCACACTTCCTTAACTCGGTGAATTCCTTAAGTCGGCAACTCGACCCAGACTTACCTCTTAACTCGTCCAAACCGACTTAGGACTTAGAAAAATCTTGAACGACTTATCAACAATGCAACCAATTGTTAATTATTTCACGATGTTTCGATCCGTAAAATACGGGTCGTTACATTCTCTCCCCCTTAGGAATTTCGCCCCCGAAATTCCAAGCAAACAAAGCAATCAAAGATTATTCTGTACGCCTACCATCCATAGCAATCAACAAACCATGCATCCAATTCTAACTTAGCGTACAGAATTCTAAGACTTAAAACAAGTTACAATATCGCGAGATGAGACGACACCTTAGGGCCATACCTTGAAGAGTTCAGGATGAGCTGCCTTCATCCTCTCTTCCACCTCCCACGTACAGTCGTTGTCATCATCACTCCATTGTATCTTGAGTAACTTAACTATCTTCCTCCTAAGCTGTTTCGTGTCGGTTTTGACAACACGAAGCGGCTTACGAGGTCTTCTTTCGACTGGATCAACTTCGAAATCTTCACAGCTATCAGCAGAAACCACTGTATTCGAGTCGTGCACATACTTCCGTAGATATGATACATGAAAAACATTGTGCACACTCGACATCTTCTCTGGTAACTCCAATCTGTAGGAGAGCTTTCCAATTCGTTCGATGATCGGGAATGGTCCAACAAATCTCGGAGTCAATTTTCCTTTCTTCCCGAATCGAATAACATTCTTCAGTGGAGAAATCTTTACAAAAACCATATCTCCTATGTCGAATTCCAAATCCTTTCGACGCTTATCGGCATAACTTTTCTGACGGTCTTGGGCTGCCTTCATTCGTTGCCGAATGATCTCTATACAATCTGAGGTCTGCCGAATCATCTCTGGCCCAAGTATCAGCTTTTCTCCAGTTTCCAACCAACATGTCGGAGAGTTACACTGTCTTCCATACAATGCCTCATACGGTGCCATACCAATACTAGACTGGTAACTGTTGTTGTATGAAAACTCTACCAAATGAAGCTGATCCTCCCATGATCCTCCGAAATCCAAAACACAAGCTCTGAGGAGATCTTCCAAAACTCGGTTGACTCTCTCAGTCTGACCATCGGTTTGAGGGTGATAAGCTGTACTCAAACGCAACTCGGTTCCCAAAACTTCCTGGAAGCTCTTCCAAAATCCACTAGTGAACAATGGGTCTCGATCGCTCACTATACTCTTCGGAATACCATGGAATCGAACTATCCACTTCACATACAACTCAGCCAACTTTGATGCAGTCCTAGTCGATCGAACAGGAATGAATCGTGCACTCTTAGTCAGACGATCCACAATGACCCAAATCCCTTCATTTCCCGTTCTGGTTCTAGGCAATCCATCAATAAAATCCATCGACACTTGTTCCCACTTCCATGTAGGAACTTCTAATGGCTGAAGCAATCCACTTGGCTTCTTCTGTTTGGCTTTTACCAACTGGCAGTTCATACATTTGGAAATAAAATTTCCAACATCCTTCTTCATACCTTCCCAGTAGTAGGTTCTCTTCATATCCCGATACATCTTATTTACACCTGGATGAATTGTCAACTTCGAGTGATGACTTTCCTTCAGAACTTCACTCCTCAATTCATCTATATCGGGAACAACTAGTCGTCCTTGCTTTCGAAGCCAACCCTCTCGATCGACCTCGAATCCTTTATCCTTTTCTGGTTCCAATCCAGATTCCAAATCACGGATAATCTTGACAAGCTTATCATCTCGCTTTTGACTCTCGCCAATCCTTTCCACAAGAGTCAGTCTTATTGATAAGTTTGCCAACATCTCAGGTTCCAATTCACATCTAGGCCTGAAGTCAAACCCAGCTAAATACTCGAGACTCTTCCACTCCGAAAACATGGCTCCCAATCCTGCATGTCTTCGACTTAACGCATCTGCCACTGCGTTACCTTTTCCCGGAGTATAAGCTATACCAAAATCATATGATGCTAAAAACTCTAGCCAATGTTGCTGCCGAAGATTCAAATCCTTTTGGGAGAAAAGATACTTCAATGACTTATGATCCGTAAACAACTCGAATCGAACTCCCAATAGATAATGTCTCCACATCTTCAGAGCAAATACAATCGCCGCTAACTCCAAATCATGAGTTGGGTAATTCCTTTGATGCGGCTTCAGTTGTCGACTGGCATACGCAACAACTTTATCCTTCTGCATCAGCACTGCTCCAAGTCCAGTACCACATGCGTCGGTGTAAACCACCATCTCTTCATTCCCACTTGGAATAGTCAAAACAGGAGCACTCGTCAATCTCTCTTTCAGGATTCCGAAAGCTTGCTCACACCTAGCATCCCAACCGAACACTTGGTTCTTCTTCGTCAATCCTGTTAATGGTGCAGCTACCTTGGAGAAGTCTTTGATAAACCGTCGATAATATCCGGCTAATCTAAGAAAACTTCTCACATCAGATGCATTCTTAGGTCTAACCCAATCCTGGATTGCTGCCACCTTAGCGGGATCAACCGCTATTCCACTTCCAGAAATCACATGGCCTAAGAACCTCACTTCACTCTTCCAGAAGTGACACTTCGAAAACTTAGCCTTCAGCTGATGTTTCCGCAAGATTTCCAAAACAATACGCAAGTGCGTCTTGTGCTCTTCTTCAGTTCTGGAATAAATCAGAATATCATCCACGAACACAAGTACGAACTTGTTCAACTGATCTCTGAACACTCTATTCATAAGATCCACAAAATATGCTGGCGCGTTAGTCAATCCAAACGGCATTACCAGCCACTCAAAGAAACCGGATGGTGTCCGAAAAGCAGTCTTCGGCACACTATCCTTAGCCACTCTCAACTGGTGAAATCCCGTTGCCAAATCCATCTGAGAAAACACCTTGGCTTCGTGAAGCTGATCAAACAAGTCATCTATTCTCGACAATGGATACTTGTTCTTCTTAGTCACCTTATTCAGCTCATGATAATCCACACACAATCTCAACGACCCATCTGCCTTAGTTGCGAACACAACTGGTGCACCCCACTTGGACACACTACGCCGAATGAATCCTTTCTGCAAAAGATCATCAACTTGCACCCTCAACTCCTGCTGTTCCCTAGGCGCCACCCGCCTAAGAGGCATCACAACAGGTCTGGCTCCTTCAACTAGATCTATTCGAAACTCGATCTCTCTATGCGGCGGCAACCCTTTGACTTCGTCAAAGACATCCTCGAATCCATTTGCGATTGGCACTAAAGATAGTCCATCCCGTGGAACAACTAGCGAATACATGAAGCTCATGAAGACGCCTTCCTCATGCTTACATCGTATCACAATCTTTCGCCCCTCCACATTCTCGACTGTCACTTCCAACCTTTCGCAATCAACCTTTGCCGCATACTTCCTAAGCCATACCCAAAATAATTCCGAACCCCGCAAAGTTCAGAACAAAACAATCACAAACAAAAGAGCAACCATGACTCGATACAACTAGACCACGGCATAACATACACAAACAAGACGAACCCCCAACTGGATTAGTCACAACCAATGGCCTATCAACAATATCCGGTTCCAAACCTAACCGGTCTACGAGTTCATTACAAGCAAACGAATGCGACGCTCCAGTATCAAACAGAACTCTAACCGGAACACCACATAGGAAAAGAGTACCTTGAACAACCACACTCTTCCCTTTCTCTTCAGCAGTAGGAGCTTTCGAAGACGACGGAACAGCTCCCAAAGCATAAGCTTGCACAATTTGCTTGTCCTTCCTCGGTTCTGGACAATTCTTCCTGATGTGGCCTGGCTTGTCACAGTTGTGACACTTCATCGGTGCCTTCGGATTCTTACAATCCTTAGAGAAATGGCCCTTCTGCTGACAATTATAGCAAGTCACCTCGCCTTTCGGCTTCTTCTGGCCATCCTTACCCTTCTGCTGCTGCTGCTTCCTCTTCTTGTTTCCACCCTGCTGGGGTTTAGACTCTTCCCTGGTCACAGCAACAACAGATCCATCCTTAGGAAACAGACTCTCATGCCTGAGAGCTTTCTCCATAAGCTTCTCAAATGAATCATCCAAATGATCCACCAACTGCCTCCCAAGATAACTATCCAAGCCAGTCACAAACTTCTCATTCTTCTGATAAGTAGATTCAATATATGACCGAGCATACTTGGACAAAGCTTCAAACTCAGAAACATACTCAAGAACAGATCTTCCACCTTGCTTGAGCTCCACAAACCTCTTGAACAAAACAGACTTCTGAGCTGTAGAAATGAACTTAGCTTCAAATCTAACTTGGAATTGCTCCCAAGTAATCTCTTCTTCCGGAGTATCGATGGTAATAGAGTTCCACCAATCAGAAGCTCTCCCTTGAAGCTGTCTCGATGCCAACTTCCTCTTAGTTGCATCCTCAATTCCCAAATCACCAAAGATCCTTCTACAAGCATCTATCCACCTCAGGACCTCAATAGTTGATTCTGTTCCCAAGAAAACCTTCCCTCCAAGAGCAGTATAATCCTTGCACAACTTAGCAAAATCCACTGGTTTCGGAGTTTGGACTTGAACTCCAACATCAACTGCCGCCCCCGGAACTGGTATCCTTCTCATGATCGAAGTCATCATAGCTTCGAACATGGCTGCATAATCAGCAGTCTCTTCAGTAGCACGGCCTTCCCTAGCAGCTGGTCTCCCTCTTCGACTCATTCTCAATATCTATAAAAAGGAATGATTAGAACATCTAGAGAAACAACTGCATAAAGGACTCAAACTCTACTAAGCTACTATATTATATATAGTAGTCATCCATCAAAATTACAATTACGTCTCTCATACGTAGTTACGACAGCGAGCGTTGGGTAAAATCGATTAACCTGGCTTTGATACCAAATGTGACGACCGCCCATGACCCCTGCACCGAATCTAGAGATAGTGCGCTGTAAAGTGTGCCAGGCGACCATGGACGATTGTCAAGGTAAGTTAAAGCAACAGAATCTATCGTATTACTCACAGCGCATGGACAAAATACAATAGAACATATGTATAGTGAAGCTTTACAGAACAAAATGACATCATATAAAACTCCATAGTAGTTGAATACAATCACCCAAATAGTCAATACATCAAGCCTCACTACATATCTCTCAGAGAAGACAAAAACAGCGGAATATCCAGTACATATAATAAGAAGATAATATGCAACCCTCCAGCTCGTCTTCGATATCAGCATCGTGAGAAGAGGATAGCACCTGTCACCTGCTACCTAGTCTGCCCGTCCCAAAATGGACGAACAGCCCAAGGCAATAAGAATTAAAACATAAAGCCTTGAGTCAGACAACAGTCTTAGTGAGCAGTAAATTAACTAACAACATACCAAAAGAGCATAAAGGAAAAGGAATAGGAATACAACCCTCCCACTCCAACCTCGTTCTACAGTGATAGCCCCAGACACACACTAAGCAGAAGCAAACATAGCAGAGCATACAATTTAAAGTAAAGCTACTATCACTCGAGTCAAGGGCGATGTTTTCCAAGTACCAAGGCCTAAATCAGATAAGCACCCAGAAAATACCGCTCTTGAGTCCGAATGACGATACAACCAAACATCCATGACTCTGGCTATCACTGTTATCATTGCTTCGATATCACCGTTAATTGAATGACCGGCACATTCTTTCAGCCGTCCGTCAAGGGCTAATGGAAACCCCGGTTCTAGATATAACTCCCGCACGTCGTCGCAACCCGTGCCTAGGACTATCGAATCTGCCCAGAGTACTCGACCTTCAACAGTTGGTCGTTGGGACTATCGAATCCGCCCAAACGTACTCTTGCTTAGAGCTTGCTAGAACCTTCAACAACGATGTTATCCAAACCTCCTAGTCATCCTCCTCGACGACTATTCTCATATCCGTTCATTATCCTTAACTCGAATCATATCACCGAGTTATCAACATGCTTGGAATGATCCTGTCTGGATTAGACCAAGTCTTCGTCACATGATGCCTCGCTTCATTACATCCTCGCAAAGCCTCATCTCAACATCACATCATCAAATCTATGCATAAGAGCTTCATCATCCCGCTACATATGCCACGAGCAGCTTTCCCAATTCAAGAGCCTTTCCCTTAGCTTTTGAATCGTCTTCGGTCTAATTCACCATCAATCATCTAATTCATAATAATCAATCAAATCAAACATTAATCCAAACAATCAAGCATTCAAACAAGATCTAAATAGACAATTATCACAATAATGGCATTTTCGTAATTAAAGTGTTGAAAGTCCAATGAACATGAAAACATGAACAATATCTCTACAAACTTGATGAATGAACTTGCATAGGTTAACATGTGATAAAATGGATGTAACATCATCATGAACAATGGATCTACATGGATCTACACTTAGGATGAAGAAAATGCATGGAAATCACTATTTTAACATCAAAACGAGTCAACAACCCGATATACTCCTTTGGATCCGTGTGAGAGATAATCACCACTCACCAAATCACCTAAACAACCTCAAATCAACACGCTTCAGATCTGGACAGCGAGGGATCAAGCTTGATCCATCACGAATCCGCTTCAAACGAAGAAATCTCTCTTGAAAAGATGAAGATCTCCAATCTAAGCTCTTGAATCTTCAATCTTGATCTTCGATTTGGATGGATGGAAGCACTAGATTAGAGTGGAGAAAAGAAGTGAAGAAGTGTAGAAGTCGAGCTCTCAAAATGGCAGCACTTCGTCGCTTCAAAATCCGGATCCCAAAAAGTGAGAAAGACCCTTCCTATTTATAGCATAAATTTCCTTAAGTCGTAACTCGGCTATCTCCCTAGGTCATTTCCAACCTAAGCCTCTCCGACCTAAGCCTCTCCGACCTAACAGATCCACGCGACATAACAGTCTCGCGACCTAACACCAGCCACAAACAACTGGACTGCGACCTAACTACAAAGCCAAAGCCCAACGACCTAACAACTCGCGCGACCTACGACCTAACAAGTGCGCGACTTACGACTTAGAAATCTCGCGACCTAACACTTAAGATATACCATGCGACCTAACAACTCATACAACAAAACTACGCACGCGACCTAACTGGGTTATGTTCTAACTTCTTAAGTCGCCTAACTCTTAGGTCGCTAACACGCTAACCTTCTTAGGTCGCTAACCTATAGGTCGCTCCAAGATACTAAGTCGCCACATTCTATAAGTCGCTGGTTTTCATAAGTCGTCTACACTACCTAAGTCGTAAACTCCGACCTAACTATCATAGGTCGCTAACTCGAATTGCCGACCTAAAACTTAACTCACCCATACACTTAGGTCGCTCACAACAGTTTCCTTAGGTCGTTGCCGACCTACTCTACCCCACGACCTAACCCCAGAATACTTAGGTCGCCTACTACTCTTCCTTAGGTCGCCTAAACCTCTTGAGTCGGTCACGACTTATCACTTAGGTCGGTCACTACCTTAAGTCGGTCAACCACACTTCCTTAACTCGGTGAATTCCTTAAGTCGGCAACTCGACCCAGACTTACCTCTTAACTCGTCCAAACCGACTTAGGACTTAGAAAAATCTTGAACGACTTATCAACAATGCAACCAATTGTTAATTATTTCACGATGTTTTGATCCGTAAAATACGGGTCGTTACACTATGTATAACACTTATCCGTTGTATTGTATACGGCTCCTAACTTGTGGTACTTTGTCCTCATCCCATCTTTACCTCGAGGAAAGCTCAATAAATAAACTTGGATTATTCACTCAGACCTACCATTTCGTGACGGCCTACGTATAATGCACATACCTTGAGGAAAACTCAACAAATATGTATAGTTATCTTACCTCATCTATTCAATATATTAATATTATTATACATAACATTCCTAGCTTAAGGAAAGCTTAACAACTAAAAAGTATATAAGTAATCTATTAATATATAAAATGGTAGAGGATAATGTTACAATAAAGATTCATAATCTTTACTATATTATATTGAGTGATATTGACATATGGAATAATGTAACTCTTATGAACTACTCTCGTGATTCAAGTGTCGGACACATCAGAAATCACGGTATACGTACACTTACGCATGTATTTATTCCTTAAGTCTATTCAAGTTTCTTTAATGTTCCGCCTTTAGTTTATACATTCATATTATATAAGTTTTATTATTATATAATAAGTTTTATATTTCAAATTACTTATATAATAGTCTTATATATAATATTATATTAACAAAAGCTTATTTAATTAATTAACATTTTAATTAGTTTTATTAATCCGATATAACATTTATTTGAATATAAATACTATAACCTTTATTGTATTATTTATTTATATATATATATATATCATATATATTTGTGTGTATTTTAATTTAATTAATTAATCATTAGTTAATTTATTTAATTACAATTTTAAGTAAATTATATTAATTTTGAAAAATTATTTTATATAGATGCATATATACTTATGATATCTGTTTGCACAAAAAATGGACAAACACCTCAAAGTTGTATGATTTAGTAGATCTTATGTTATTCTTAGTGATTTGGGTGATTTATGCAAATATATGAAAAGCAGGGGCTAAACTGTAAAAAGACACGCAGATTTATAGTGGTTCAGCCAGAATGTGCCTACGTCCACTTTATATGTTATTTCTCTTCTCTTGTTTTGATTACAAGTACAAAGCTTTGATACAAGTAAAAGAAAGTTGTTTGAAAGTTCTCTCCGTGCTTGAGCTCTCAAACTTGTCCCCCATTGTTGTACCCCTGCCTCTCTATTTATAGAGTGAGGTTGGGGGCAGGGGTCTTGGATGTATACAGCTGCTGGTGGGCCTGGGCTGAAGTGATCTGGCCTGGCAGTCTGGTTCGGTATTCTCTTGGTTCGGTGAAGTATGGAGTTGGTCTGGTTGGGCTTCATCCGGTGAAGTGTGGAGTGGTGAGGTTGGACCGGTGGCAGTTGCCGGATGAAGGTCTACCGAATGGACACGAGGGAGGGCTGCCGAATGGGTTATGCCGAATGGACTCGGGGGAGAGCTGCCGAATGGGTCATGCCGAATGGACTCGGGGGAGAGCTGCCGAATGAATCACGTCTCTGGGTCTCGAGGTCTTCTGGGTAAGAATTCACCCAACATTTGCCCCCCAAAGTAGGGCATATGTCTAACATATGTCGTGCTTTGTCTTCCTTCGTTCGGTCTTGGTTGCGCCGAGCCAGTTGGTCCGGTCGATGTGCTTCGCTTATAAATAAGGGCGCCACTCTACTATTGTTTCTTCACTTTTCGAGATAGCCGAACCACTTGACTCCCATTTTTTCCGAACTAGACCCTTATCATTGCCGAATCAGGTGAGATTTTATTCTGCCGAATGAGATCTTATTCTCGTATTACCGGACGAGAACGGGAGACACCGAATGAACCCATACTTGAACCACCGAATGGACCTTGAGAGTTCGAGAATTTCCATTGTCTTTACCGAATGACGATGGGAGTTTGAGCACTTTGAACTTTCTTTGCTTACACTCGAGACACCGAATGAACCCATACTTGAACCACCGAATGAAAATGATACTGAATATGTTTTTACCGAATGAAGTCATATACTTGTTTATATCCTCTGTTCTAAATGTGTTTTTCCGGTATTGTAGATAATGTCTCGCAAAGTAGAAACTCGATCAGACAAGAAGCGATCCGTGGGTGAAGGAGAGTCATCGGCTGTGCCCCCAGCTCAATCAGGATCGGAGCGTCATGGTCCCGCCCCGAGGTCATTAGTGGATGGATATGGTCCCCAGGAGTTGCTGGATTCCCCGCCTGACTGCTTTCCTAGCCTTCTCAAAGAGGAGCAACTCGATGTTATATCTCGTTCTTTTGGGATTGATAGAGCCCTCATGCTGCTGCCGGGTCCAGGAGTCATGCCATACAGTCCTCCCGAAGGATACTTCGCTTATAGCAGGTACCATTGCATGTGTGGTGCTATCCCGCCTCTCAATGCTTGGATAGTTAGCTTCCTCACGTACCTGAAGGTGGCCCCATTTCAGCTTCAGCCTAACTCTTACGCCATACTGGTGAGCCTTTTCGTTATTTTTCGGAGGAAGTATGGTCGCGCTCCCTCCAACCGGGAGATCCGGTACTTGTACAACTTAAGGGGCTACAAGAAGGGGTCCCCATATATTAACTTGGAATCTGCTGTGACCTTCAAGCCGGTCCTGGACCTTTACTCCAAATTCAGCATGTTCAAGAAAGAATGGTTCTTTGTTAGGGACGACTCCGTCTCTATCCGGCGCTTTACCTCTGGATGTAAGTTGATGCTTTTACTTATAATTTCTATCCTGATTGTGATGCTTCTTCTCATACTTTCTCATTTTTGCTAGCGACAGGTGGCTTTCCTGTTGTGGAAACTGACCGCCTGGTTCAGACGGCGGCGGAGATAGAAGGCATTCTTGGGAAATACAGATCATCTGCTTACTTGATTAGAAATGCGATCCTTCTAGAATACAACTTGATCCTTCCGCAGCAGTCTGTAGTTAAGTTGAGGGAAACGGCGGAAGAGAGGGCGGCTGCTCAGGCCAAGGGAGGCGTTGCGGCAGAGGGTGGAAAGAGAAAACCATTCACGAAACCTCCAGCCGTTGGAGGTAAGAAACTTAAGAGGTCAGACGGTCCTTCTCCCAGCAATTGTCCACTTACTCAGGGGGAGATAGACGCGGAGGAGGAAAGAGGTGAGGCGGAGGGCGGGAGTGACGTTGAGCGTCTTGGTGACGAGGGTGGCGATGGACAGGGTGGTGATGGTTCCAGGGCTTTGTCTTCTGGGCAAGTAGGCGAGATGCAAGAGTGGACGGACGATGCTCTCCGTCAGGCTTTTGAGGAGTTGGGTGATGATCCGGCTTTGGTAGAGAAGACCGGGGAGGCGGACAAAACCGGGACTGGTGCAAGTGAGTCTTCTCCGACTATTCCGGCCAAGGTGGCTTTGACAACTCAAGGTGAACTCTTGACCCCTGCACGCTTCACTAATGATAGGGACTTAGGAATATTTTATGACCCGCTCCCGTCCTGGAATGAAATCCGGGACTTATTGCAGTATCCCACTCCTCCCCAGGGTTTGTACAACCACAGCTGTGTTTCTTTTCCTTTTCTAATCTTGCAATTTACCGCGTTCCTTGAATCATATTGTAATGTAAGATTATGACACTTGTTCTTTATATCAGGAGCAGGCAAGACGCCCAAAGCTTCAGACCTTCGACACAGGCTCGAGCAATATAAACTTTCCAAAATTTCTGCTAAGCCGAAGCCCTCAGCCCAACGCTCCGGGGATGTAGTCGGGTACCGTCCTCTTCTTGGGGTCATCGAAGAGGGTATTCAGCAGAGGAAGAGGAGTCATCCTTTATCCGAAACTTCGCTCGGTTCTCAGCCTCCGGCTCAGCCTATTCATGATATTACTGAGGAGGGCAGCGAGTTTGTATCTTCTCCACACCCATCCGGAAACCCTTCTGTTGTTCATATCGACCGTCCCGATCTGGCCCGTAATCCATTTGCCGGTCATCCTGATCTGGATCCGGGTTCTCAGGATATTAATTTTGACGAAGTTACTGGTGAACACCTTCTCCCCCGTAACCCCATGGTACGAGTACTTGACGAAGCCAAGTCCTTAGACCTCGATCTACTCACCACTCGTATAGTCACTATGGGAGACGAGGCCAAGGCCAACATTGATCGGGTGGCGGAGGAGGCCAAGAAGCTGATGGGGCATCACGCTCGGCTGGTTAAGGCCGGAGAGGAGATAGGGAGCGCCAATATCCGACTTCGATTGGTGGTCTCGGATCAGGCCAAGCAGCTTGCGGATCAGGCTATCCAGATTTCTCAGCATGAGGCTGCCGCTGGGCGATTAAGGAGAACCATGGAAGAGGCTAGTCGGGCCGAATTGCGGAAAATGGAAGCTGCTTGCAAAGAGCGGATTGATATGGCTATTACCACGGTGGATGAGGTTCGGAGAGCGGATCTCGAGCAGGTGGAGGAATTGTCCGAGAAGCTTGAGGCTGCCGAGCTTGCTCAAGCTAAGTTGAGGGAAGAGATGGCGGTGATGCGGAGGTCCCTTCAAGCTGATTGCTCGAGATACAGACTGGAGAGAGATGCTGCCGTGGAAAGGTTGTCGGCCTCCGATGCCCGGATGAGGGAGTTTGAGGAGAACGAAGGAATGATGGATGACATGCTCCAGGACATGTATTTCCGGACTTGGAAGCAGGGTAACCTCTCTTGGATGGATGATTATCCCAGAGTCATGGCCAAGATATATCTTCGGGCTTTGGAGGAGGCTAAGGCTGATGCAGATAAAGAGGGTGGAACGGTCTTCAGTATGGATGTGGTCACGGCCCAGTTCACCAAGGAGGAGAAAGTGGCGGTAAAGGAGGGTATGCGGCTGCTTGCTGCTGAAGAGGCGGGTGTGCAGGTAGAAGATGACGACCAGGATGGTCAAGAAGCTAGTACTGGTAAGTCTTCCTTTCTAGTCTTTCTGTTAACTTGGTTACTCATCACTAATGAACCCTTTTTATGACCGGACAGGCGGGCAAAAGAACAAGGACAAGACTTCGACGCAACCAGCTCCATGACTGAACCTGAAAAATTCTTTTTGTAGGCTTGGCATTGTTGTATCTGTTAGTCTTAAGACAGTAGGGTAACTTCCAAGTTGTAATTCTTGCTACTTGTAATAACATTATTCTTGACGTGTAATTTTTTAGCTCAAGTTGATTTTGTCATTTCTTGAATATTTGTTGCTATTTCGACATATCGTATGAGAAATGTAGCTATGTGTATTCTTGTAATTAAATTGTGTTTGATGTCAGATTCTGGTTTTAAATCATAATCTCATGACTTGCAATGTTAGCGTGTGGTGTGGAAAAATCAAATTATAGTCATGCATTTGTACATAAAGGAAGAAAATACCGCCTTTCATGTTCTGTTTGTAAATGGCAGTTTCGAATATCTTATATGACCAAGCATGGAGAGCAGTTGACTGCCCCGCCATCTGATTGTGAATCTCTGCATCCATTGGCGGGTACCTCTTACCCTGCATCCTGTACTTTATGGTTTGTTATAGAGGATAGGAGGAAAGTTTTTTAAGTAAAATTGAAATATGTGAAATAGTAAAACTTCCAGTCACGGAAGGCCTTCGATGTGCTTAAGTTCGTGGCAAACGGGTTTTGTAGTCACTTTCCCTAGCTGTGGGTCTTGGAGACATTTGTCACCCATCTTACGCCTCCGCGGGGAGTTAATTCTTTTTTACCACAGCCGCACTTAAGACACACCGGAGCCGAGATCGCGCACAGTAACTACCCGGGCCATTATGGCCCGTACTCATGGGTATTATTCGACTTACTGTGGCCGGCTAGCGTGGGTGCCGATCGCCAACTGTGAACTGCCCCTGGCTGGCCACACCTTATGTTGGGGCTTATAATCGGTTCACAGTCGCCGGCGAGCCTAACGCCGTAATGAGCTGCCTCGGCTATAGTCGGCCTTCTCGGTGGCTTATAATCGGCTCATTACAGTTGGCTTTAAGGGCCGTCGCGAGCAATGAGTTAACCCGCAGCAGAGGGATGCTGGAGCAAAAGTGTCTCATTGGCGAGGGCATAGATTCGCATAGTACCTGTTGGGGCTTGTCCACGTGGAGTTGCATTGTGGAGTGCTTTGAATAGAAATGCTATATGCTCAGGATTTTGTTCAACAGAAAAGGATAAAGTTAACAAGCAGCCAAGATACAAAGGAACAAGCTAAAAAGAGACAAGGCTTTTTTAAAGTGGTTCGGCACGAAAAAATGCCTACGTCCACTGATTCTCTTCGTTAATTCACTTCATATGGGCAATACAAGTTAAGAAAAGTATCGACGGAGGTGTTGGATGTTCCATGCCCTCTGGAACACCTCCCCGTCCACTGTTGACAAAATATAGGCTCCGTTGTGGAGATCTTTATGAATTACATATGGTCCATCCCAGATTGGGTCTAGTGCTCCGGGGCGAGGGAAGATTCGCTTGAGGACAAGATCCCCTTCTCGTAAGGCACGATGCTTGACTTTGGAGTTGTATTGTGCTGCCACCTTTTGCTTGTGGGCTGCTGTTTTTAGGACTGCATCATTCCTTCTCTCCTCGACTAGATCCAAAGACATGTTGAGGAGCTCTTCGTTTTCTTCTGGGTTATAGTGGATCCTACGGTGGGAAGGCACAATGGTTTCAACTGGGAGCATAGCCTCCGATCCGTATGCCAAAGAGAAAGGAGTGTGCCCTGTTGATGTTCTGAAAGATGTGCGGTAGGCCCATAGTGCCGTAGGGAGTTCATCCACCCAAGCGCCCTTTGACTTTTCGAGCTTCTTTTTGATCAGAGTTTTCAGAATTTTGTTGACTGCTTCGACTTGTCCGTTTGCTTGGGGATATGCTACGGATGAGAAGCTTTTGCGAATTCCGTGTTCTTGGCACCAGTTGGCGAATTCCTCGCTGTCAAACTGAAGTCCATTGTCTGATATGATTTTTAGTGGGACTCCGTACCTGCACAGAACATTTTTGATTAAGAAGTTGATAACTTTCGCTGAAGATACTTTATTTAGAGGTTCTGCTTCCACCCATTTGGTGAAATAGTCGACTGCTACTATAGCATATTTGGCGCCGCCTCGACCCATTGGCAGTTCACCGATTAAGTCAATTCCCCATACTGCAAAGGGCCAAGGGCTGGTCATCTGGGTAATCTCGGTTGTTGGTAGCCGAGGGACCTTAGCAAACTTTTGGCATCTGTCACACTTCTTGACGAAATCTAAGGCGTCCTTGCCTAAGGTGGGCCAGAAATATCCGTATCGGAGTATCTTTTTTGCTAATGTTTGCCCTCCGGTGTGATCTCCGCAGCTTCCTTGATGAATGTTGGATAAGATTTCCTTGGCTTCCCTTCCGGCGACACACCTTAATAATGGGTTAGAGAACCCACGCCGATAGAGGATGTCTCCTTGTATTGTGTAGCGGGACGCTTTCCTCAAGATTTTCTTGACTTCGTTACGCCCGTCGGGTAGTGTGCCATTTTGTAGGTAGTCTCGGATGGGAGTTATCCAAGTTGCTTCTTCGGTTGCAGCTATCAGATTCACTTGTTCAAAACTCGGGATCATTTGCTTTGAGACAGTTACTGCCCCGAAGATGGCGACGTCTCTCATACTTGCTTGCTTTGCCAATTCGTCGGCCTCTTGGTTCTCTTCCCGAGGGATGTGTTTGACTAAGTAGTGGTCCAATCGGCTGAGAAGTAACTTGGTCTTCTTTAGATATGCTATGAGTCGTTCTTCTCGAGCTTGGAATTCCCCTAGTATTTGATTAACAATAAGCTGAGAATCGCTGTGAAGACACAAAGAATTGGCTCCGATCTCGATAGCAATTTCTAATCCGGCTATTACTGCTTCGTATTCTGCATCGTTGTTGGTGGCAGTGAACTCCAACCTTATAGCATAGTGCAGTTTATTTCCCCTGGGAGTGATGATTACCACACCTGCCCCCGAGCCTTGTTCGTTAGATGCACCATCCACAAAGAGATTCCACTTGATATCTTCTGTTATTTCCAGTTGCTCCTTATCCTCGTTGGTAGTGAATTCTGCAATGAAATCAGCCATGGCTTGTCCCTTGATGGCGGTGCGAGGGTGATAGGTGATATCATATTGACTCAGCTCAATACACCATTTAAGTAGTCGCCCGGAAGTGTCGGGACGATGGAGTACCTGCCTCAGTGGTTGATTGGTTAGAACCTTGATGGAATGGGATTGGAAGTAATGACGTAGCTTTCGTGAAGTGATTAGTAAACAGTATGCTAACTTTTCGAGCTTAGGATATCTGACTTCTGCCCCAGTAAACCTTTTACTGACGAAGTAAACTGGTCGTTGCGTACGGTTATCTTCTCTTACCAAGGCAGCGCTTAGAGCGTGAGATGACACAGCAAGGTATAGGTATAATTCTTCGCCTTCGCTTGGGGTCGAGAGTACTGGTGGTTTCTGGAGGTGTTCGATTAGGTTAAGGAAAGCGGTCAAGCATTCGTCCGTCCATTCGAACTTTCCTTTATCTTTCTTTAGAGCTTCGAAAAAGGGGACGCACTTGTCCGTTGCTTTGGAGATGAATCGGCTTAGGGCAGCCACTTTTCCATTTAGGCTTTGCATTTCCTTTCGGGTGGAAGGTATCTTGATGTCTCTTAATGCTCGGACTTGTTCAGGGTTTGCTTCTATCCCTCGGGCATGGACGATGAATCCTAAGAATTTTCCTGATGACACTCCGAAGGAGCACTTTAGTGGATTCAACTTCATTCCATACTGTCGAAGTACCTGGAACATCTCGCCCAGGTGGCTTACGTGATCTTTGGCTTTCCGTGATTTTACCAGCATGTCGTCTACATATACTTCCATTGTTTGTCCTATTAGCCCTGCGAACATCTTGTTGACGAGGCGCTGGTAGGTGGCTCCTGCGTTTTTAAGTCCGAAGGGCATCACTTTGTAGCAGTACAAACCCCGGTCGGTGATGAAACTAGTGTGATCTTGGTCGGGAGCATGCATAGGAATTTGGTTATATCCTGAGTATGCATCCATAAAAGACAGGAGTTCGTGCCCGGCTGTGCTGTCTACAAGTTGGTCGATTCTGGGAAGCGGGAAGCAATCCTTTGGGCAGGCGTCATTTAGGTTGGAGAAGTCAATGCAGGTCCGCCACTTCCCATTAGCCTTCTTTACTAGTACCGGGTTGGCGATCCATTCTGGGTAAATAGCTTCTCGTATGAAGTCATTGGCGAGTAGATTCTTTACTTCTTCATCGAGGGCTGCTGATCGCTCTGCCCCCATACTTCTCTTCTTTTGTTTTACGGGTGCCTTGGTAGGATCAATTTTTAATACGTGGCACGCTATGTTGGGGGAGATTCCGGTCATGTCAGCGTGTGACCAAGCGAATACATCTAAGTTGTGGCGGAGAAAATCAACGAGTTGTTCCTTCAATTCGGTTTTCAATTGCGACCCAATTTTCAGTAGCCTACTTGAGTCGTGCTTGTCTACAGATATAAACTCCATAGCCTCTGCAGGCTCGGCGGTGGCCTCCTCCTCTTTGTCCCTCGGGTCTAATTCATTGAAAGGGTCGCTGGTGTATCGAAGAGGAGGGGCTTTCTTTAGTTGCTATGCTTCAAGGCTTTTTGTGCAGAGAGCAATCTCTACACCTTTCCCTTTATCTCTCCTGTGGTTGTTGCGAAGTTCGGTTACATAGCAGTCTCGTGCAATATCTTGGTCTCCTTCCACTTCCCCTACCCCACTGTCTGTTGGAAATTTCATTTTTAGGCACCACGGGGCTAGGACAATCTGGAAGTCAGATAGGGCTGGTCTTCCTAGGAAGGCGTTGTAGGCCGAATGGTTTTCTATCAGCACAAACGTCTGTTTCCTTACAACGGAGCGGGGATGGCTTCCGATTTCAACGAAGAGGTCCAGCCGCCCGATGGGCATTTTCGCATCTCCAGTGAAACCGTGTAGCGGTTTATCGCAGGGAGATACGTCCTTCATTGACAACCTCATTTTGTCGAATGCGTGTTTGAACAGGATATTTACAGAGCTTCCAGTGTCTACCAGGATTCGGTAAACTTCGGCGGGACCGAGTCGGGCAGAGATAACCATGGGATCCATGTGAGGGTACTGTCTTCCTTCTAGGTCGCGTTTACTGAATGTGATGTCATCACTTTCTTTCCGCTTTGGGTGGCGCTCTTCTATAACCGTATTGACACAGTCTCTATTGTCTCTGAGCGACTTCCCATATCTTTCCATCTCTTTCCAACTTCTGTCTGCGATGTGTGGACCTCCTGAGATGGTATGGACCACTATCTTCTCTTGACTAGAGCTGCTAGCGTTGCGGTCGCCTCTGCCGGTCCCTGGTGAGGGTAGCCTTGGGTTTTCATTGGCAGGATCTGGAGTCCTGCCTTGACTTTTTACATAGCGTTCCAGTTTCTTTCTTCTGATGTGTTCCTCAATCAGATCTCGGAGATGATGGCATTCGTTGGTATCATGTCCGTGGGATTCGTGGAAGCGGCAGAATTTTCCAGATTTCTGTGCGCTATCTGATTCCTTCTTGTATGGTGGGCGTTTGTATCTAACTTCGCCTTGGGTGGCAAGGAAGATGTTTTCGACGGTCTCGTTCAAAGGGGTGTAAGAGTCGAATCTTGGTCCTGGCCGATATAGGCGTTTCTCTACTTTCTTGCCCCCAGCATTGTCTCTGGAATCATTTCTTCGAACGTCCCTTGCCACAGCAGGGGCATTGCCATGGGTCGTCTTACTTTGCTGTCCTGACTGCCCCTCAATGGCAGCATCCTCAAGCCTCATGTATTTCCCGGCTTCATGGAAGAAATCGGGTAAAGTAGCTGGTTTTTCTTTTGTCAATCTCCTAGCAAATTTAGTGTCCGGATGCACCCCACTGCAGAGGGCCATTAGGATAAGCTTCTCATCGGCATCTTGAACTGCGGCTGCTGCGGCGTTGAATCTGGTTAGGTATTGTTGCAGCTTTTCTCCAGGTTTCTGTTTGACGCTGGATAAGGAATAAGCGTCCTTAGGTTGCTCCACATGAATGCGGAACTGACTGATGAATTTTTCTTTCAACATTTCCCATGAGCTGATGGATCCTTGGGGTAGATGACAGAACCAGGAGGTAGCAAGATCTGCTAAGAAGAGCGGGAAGCATTTGCACAGCACTCCCTCTGTTGCTCCACTCATGAGCATATGCTGCGTGTACCTCTGTAAGTGTACAACGGGATCGGAGGTTCCTTTGTAGGGTTCCATTGTTGGCATCTTCCATTCTCGGGGGGTGATAGCAATTTCGATATTGCGGGCGAAAGGGCTGGTTACCCTAGCGCCTATCCCTCGATCTCTTTGCTCCCGTTGGACACACTCTCTGAATAAGCGTGCCATCCTTTCATCAGAATTTGGAGCGGACAGAAATGAGTTTGGTTCCGTTCTGTGGGGTTGACTCCGACCAGACAACCTGTAGGGATGGTATCGTCTATCATTCCTCATATTTTCCAGTGGCTGCCTTTGATCTTCTGGGAGCATGCTTGGGTCAGCTACAGTTGGCCCTTGCCTTGATCTTCCCCTGTTGGGTTCTGATCTAAGCACTTCCTCGGGTCCAACTTCGGGCTGAACTCTAGCTCGGCCCCGTTCATTGGTGTTCCTGTGGTTAGGCAGCATGACCGGCTCAGCTGCAGTTGACCTCCGCCCGGTACCTTCCGCGTTGGGTTCGGCACCAAACGCTTCCTCAGGCCTAACTTCGGGCTGAGCTCGGTCTCGGCTCCTACCATGGCTACCCCTGCCGTTAGCTCCTTCGAAGAAGGAAGATCTTTGCTGTCTCTGAGATCCTCCAGATTGGGACTCGCCCCATGATTCAGTGTTGCGGTTGGATTCTTCAGCGTCCCTCAAGCGTGACATGAGATGGTCTACCAAGGCTTCCTGCTGGGACGTGAAGCGGTTAGTTACTTCAACAACAACTCTGTCCAAATCTGCCCTAGTAATTGCTGCAGGCTGTTCTGTGGCAGGAGTGGCTGGGTTAGCCTGTCCTTCATTTGTTGCCGTTGCTGGAGGAGGACGGTTCACTTGATTTGTGGCAGCTGGATCAGGAAGGCTGCTGGATGCGATGTTTTTTCCTTTGTTAACATCTTTTCTCTGTTTGGGAGGCATGTTTTCCAAGCGGCGGACGATGGTGTTAGGAAAACTTGTTAAGCGGATGAAGCTGAAGCTTCGAGCTTCTAGTTCTCAGTGAAAGCACCAAAAATGTTTGCACAAAAAATGGACAAACACCTCAAAGTTGTATGATTTAGTAGATCTTATGTTATTCTTAGTGATTTGGGTGATTTATGCAAATATATGAAAAGCAGGGGCTAAACTGTAAAAAGACACGCAGATTTATAGTGGTTCAGCCAGAATGTGCCTACGTCCACTTTATATGTTATTTCTCTTCTCTTGTTTTGATTACAAGTACAAAGCTTTGATACAAGTAAAAGAAAGTTGTTTGAAAGTTCTCTCCGTGCTTGAGCTCTCAAACTTGTCCCCCATTGTTGTACCCCTGCCTCTCTATTTATAGAGTGAGGTTGGGGGCAGGGGTCTTGGATGTATACAGCTGCTGGTGGGCCTGGGCTGAAGTGATCTGGCCTGGCAGTCTGGTTCGGTATTCTCTTGGTTCGGTGAAGTATGGAGTTGGTCTGGTTGGGCTTCATCCGGTGAAGTGTGGAGTGGTGAGGTTGGACCGGTGGCAGTTGCCGGATGAAGGTCTACCGAATGGACACGAGGGAGGGCTGCCGAATGGGTTATGCCGAATGGACTCGGGGGAGAGCTGCCGAATGAATCACGTCTCTGGGTCTCGAGGTCTTCTGGGTAAGAATTCACCCAACAATATCTTAAACATTTTAAAATATCATAACATATCCAAACATATAATACATGCATATACATTATAAAAATTAACTCATTAATTAACTAATTAATTAATTTTATTAATCATATTAATAAATTTAAATTTCGAAATTAATATTTAATATTTACAAACACTTTAAAATTTTATTATATTCTCAAACATTTTGAAAACTTTTGTTATATTATAACTTTTATAATAAACATATTTCATTTTAAATTTAACTTTTAAATTTAAATCTTTATTTAATTTCGTAACATTTTAAAAATTAGCCCAAGGCCCATTTCAAATTTGGGCTTTTCCTATCAGGGACAACCTTTGGGCTCACATTATCTTTCAAGCCAGGTTAGTAATTAGGTAGGACATGGTACTTGAATACAAAATTCCAATCCTAACATTACCTTTCTAGACACCGTACTAAGTGGGCAAGCTTAATTAGTTAGCGTTAACATGAGTAACTTAGACCAAACATGCTATTGTGCTTTGATACCATTATTGAAACCAGAACAGTCTGCACCGCATTTAAAGGGTAAATATCAAAAAATTCCTTTATTGGATCTTTATTGGGCCTATGAAGTCTAATCCATCTAGAACCTTTCTAAACTTTCTTTTTAAATAAAATAAATATTTATTTAACTTTATAAATAAAAATTAATATTATATAATTTGTATTATATTATGGATGTGTGTATCATATACACATATATGTATAGGTGCATGTGTAACAGAATAGTGTGCACATGGTTTAACATGCCCATATATAGATGTTGGGATTTACACCACAACAGACATGTTACTGCATCTAGTATTTGATCATACTGTCTAAATGAAATATATGTGTGCATCAAAATGATATGTATATATTTATATATAAAAATAATACACATGCAAAATATATCATTTACATACATACATACATCATACATACATACATATATAAAGAGTTTGTAATTATATTAATTTATATAAATTATTTAAATAAATAAATAAATATCTATATTTATATATGTATGTGTTTAATACAAACTCATTTAATAATTAATATAAAATAATTTTAACTATAAATTAATGTACTCATGTTACCGAAACAAAACTGAGAATAAAATAATTTTTTACTATATATATATAATAATATGTATTTATAAATTAACATATATGAACACACACACATATATATTTATATATATACATATATACATATATACATATATGAAATAAATTATATTTATACATAAAATTTAGGACATATATACAAAGAGCTCTCGGCTCAGGTAATATTATATATATAAGTGTTTATGAATTTATAAACTTATATATATATATATTAATAAATTACACACACACACACATATACATATACATATGTAACGACCCGTAAATTTTAATAGTTTAAATAACGTAATTAACTAAACTTTTGTTAAATTTTAAATAATTGAATTTGGGAATAAAAAATTTATATTTGGAATACGTCTGTTTAAACATAGCAAATGGTAAATTTTCATCTGAAAATATGGAAGTTTATTTTCTTGTGTAATTTTATTTCAATTTAAATTAGTTAATATTAGATGATAATAAAATGTTTTCCAAACCTGAATATTTTTATATAATTAATTTGTAAATCATCTTCTGAGTGAGACGTCATATTTCTTTTTGTCAAATTTGGACTTCTCTAGTCCCGTTTATCTTATTTTCAGCAATTTTGTATCATTTCCAGTAGCAGAAATTCGAGTTTTTATAATTCGATCGTATCGCTGACATCTGTGTACCATTCTGTTCGCCTCGTCGTGCCAATCTCCATAGTATATTCATTTCTGTATTTCGGTGTCCGTTACGCGACGAAGATCGTGAAACGGATAGCCGTATCGATTACGAAATTTCAACTTTATCCGTCCATTCAAATTTACAACGCTCGAAGTCAAGCAGTCATTGCCTTTAATACGGCCTAATTCGTGCCTTGACTTTTACTATTCCCAGTTTCCAATGTATTTTGTGTTGATCCAATTTCTCCTGTTCATCTCTTCTACTCTCTGTTTTGTTCTGCCGTTACTTTTTGCTTAGAATATCTAATAAAGTTTTGTTATGTACACATATATATTTTTCTTGTAACCTTCTCCTTCCATTTTTTTTCTTTCTTTATGATGTCTTCTCATTTTCTTGTACCAAGCCCGACCATCTCGGCCTAGTCTCCACCAATAACCGATCGACCACTTGTCCTCCTCCCGTGCCACTATTCTCCAACTTCGCTCACCATGTTGAAAGCCAGCCGTGCCTCCCTATCCCCTGCCGAACGCCTCACCTCCGACCACCACCACATTGTCCACCTTGCTCGGCCGCACCCTCGTCCATCTCTTCTAGCCAAGCTCAGCCGCATCTCCTCAGACCCCCACTCCTCCTTCCTCCTCCAGCCGCCATCACCCTACTTCGACCGAGCTTCTCTCCTCCCTCCCATCTTTTGCTCGGCCTTCTTCTCCTATTCTCTGGGTTTTGAATGAAGGTATTATAGTTATATTTTATATGTATTGTACATTTTGATATAGGTGATATGTTTGTTAACTGTTGAAGCATGTAAATAATTCCTATTTGAAACTTGGTTTGTTTTTCAAGTTATATATATATATATATGTATAGCTTATATATCTGAGTATATACATATATCGATTCTATAATAGGCCCTGTTTATTTTTCTTCCATAGTTTTTCCTTTTTATTGTTGGGTACTCGAGTTCTGTTTATATAGTATGTATGTAATATATATATATTATGTATATTGCTTATGTATGTCAGATTTTGAAATATGTGTTGTTATATACATAATGTCAGAAGCTATATATATACATATATGTTGTATATATTAATTTCATTCAAGTTCGGTCTGTTTTGTTTGTTTGTAAGTTGTTCATTTGGTTGAAACGAGCCAAATGCAGTTGTTGTTTATAAATTATAGAAGATATGAAGATATTTTGATAAATTGATTTATTTTGTATTACGTATATATTACGTGTGTATGGTGTGTTTTGAAATTTTCTAGAAATGTTGCTAGTTATATGTTTGCAGTAGTCTATTCTAGGTTTAAAGTGTTTACTTATATAATTTAAATTTCCAGTTTATTAAGTATGGTTTTAAAAAAGGTAAACTGTATGGATGTTTTGATTGAGGGATGTATACAGATTTTATTGTAAGTATAGGTGAATTTGGTTTTCAAAATATATGGATATTTTATGTGTTGGAGTTTAATATTTCTTTGGAATTAATATATATGTGTTTTACTTTAAAGAATGTGAGTTGTATATGTTATATATTAATTTATATATATATATATATATAAAGTATACCAGAGTTGAGTTTTAATAATTATATGGAGATTTTATTTATAGGTGTTTAGATTTAGTATTTATTTGAAAATGTATATTTTTTATGAGTTCCTAATTTAATATTGGTTAAGGAAATTATATAATAGAAATTATATATTTCATTTTAGTTTATATTAAGCAGATTCTGATTTATTTCATCGATTTCTTGTTATCAGCTTTGACCGTCAAATTCGTGACAATCTTGCTTTGCTTTGGAAGTCGTGCTTGCATTTCGTAACTCAATTTCATTGTCTATCCTCTCTAGCCACGAAAGGTGAGCAAACACTCACGATTAACGTTCTTATATTTATTAAATTTGATTTCAATTGAAACGACAATTGAAATATGCTGCTAAATTGAACTGTTAATTTTATAATTGCTATATATGATATGCTATTATCTGAAATTGTTCACCTGTGGGATATGACACCATATCCTATTGTTTATATTTTATTTTATTTGTTATTGATGATATATCTCTGTTGTTGATATGTTATATTATTATCATAACTGTTCTCACTCTGCAAGTTCCCTGTTAGTATAAAATTCCCTATGGGTTGAAATGATACATACCCGAACGATCTTGTAGAATAGGAGAAAATCGTTATGGGTTCAAATGATAAACCCAAGCGATTTTCATTGAATTGAATTTGGGATTGCGGGTTGAAAAATATATACCCGTATATATTTAAATTGCGGATTGAAATGATAAATATCCGTATCACTTGACCATAAGATAGAAAATTATATACAAGCACCGTTGGTCTATATATATATATATTGAAAATGATTTCCAAGGTTTTGAAAAGAAATATATGTGGTTTTAATAAATATTGATTTTAAGATATTATATCTTTAATATAGATTTTATAATAATTTTAATAAATTAAGTTGGAAAGAGAAATAGAAATTAATTTGAAATTTATTTGAATTTTTCTTAAATAAAACTAATTTGAAACTTATTAAATTTGAGATTTTAAAGATATGATTAATAACTTGATTTTGATTTAAAGTGACTAAATGAATATTTCAGGTCAATAAGTTGAGGGGAATATTTAGTTTATATAAAGTGTAATTTAAGGTTTTATTTAAATGATATTGGATTGACTAAGTGAATTTTTCAATATTAAATATTGGTAAGGTTGAATTTGAAATATAAATTGAATTTAAGCTTTGAAATCTATTGATATTGAAATGGTTTAAATTGTAGTTCATATATGTATTTGTAATCGATATAAATTTTAAATGGTTTTGAACTGAATTGAAATTGGTGAATTGAGATTAAATTAAATTGAATTTTGGAATTCGAGTTGATCTGAATCGATTTGTGAAATTTGAGGAAACTATTTTAATATATAAAGTATTTAAAATATATTTAAAACTGTTGTAATATTTTACTTTATAAATTAATTAAATATAAACTATTTTAATTTTTAACTATTTTCAATATACTAATTATTTATTTTATAAACTATTTGTTATATAACTATTTTATTATATATACTATTTTAATATCTAACTGTTTAAGTGGGAGTAATATGATTTCAAAGTGCTATGAATTTTCAAAGTGTTATGATTTCCAAGTGTTATGATTTCCTAAGTGTTATGGTTTCAAAAATGTTATAATTTCAAAAGTGTTAAAATTTTGAAAAGTATTATGATTTTGGAAATGAATATTATTTGAGTGAATAATGATATCGTATCAATATGGTTTCGAATTAGATATGATATTTTGTTTTTGAAATATGATTTGATATGAAATGACTACGGTGTTATAATAACGTTTGGTTGTTAAAGAGACCGGGATTGGATATTGTCATACTCTCTGCCAATACCGAAACCCAATTTGACAACTGTGTACGTGGTGGAGATTCCAAAATGAAGTAGGATGGTTTGGTGACGATTCTGTATGGTATTTACGTAGCTCTGACTCCCATGAGTCAGCTTGATGCGGCTAAAACAGGAGCCACGCCGGGCCAAGTGAGGTCATTCCTCCTATCAGACACATTTCTTTGATACCATTCTATTGCTTTTGTGATTTGATTGGGTGCACCCTTTGATTTGGGAGTGTGTCACGAGGTGGGCGGTAGTAGCTGCTATGCATTACCACCAGTCCGGATACGCAAACGGTATATCTACCCTGGCATTGCCTCGAGTTCCGTGTCGCATTCCCTATCGCGCCTTCTACGAGTTTGTTTTGTGTCGTACCTATGGAGTGCTCCCTGATAACCCACCTGCGGGTGGAGTTTACAGTATCTGTATAGACTACGGAATTATAAAAATGTGTTAAGGGGAATATGGGTAACGCCTTAACGCTATTTTAAAAGTTTACTTTACTATAGACATATTATAATAGTGTATATTACTACATAGTAGATAGTTCAATGGATCCTTAGAGGATGAAAATCCCAAACATCCTCTGAGTTACTTGTATTTCAGTTGATATTTCACTTGAGTTGAATTTATTGATATAAGAATGTTAATCTTGACTCGAGTGTTTTGTTCTTTGCTTTACGCTCGGGTCAGACTGAGTGTCACAGCATTGGAGACTCACCTTTGGAGTTGGAGCATCACTTGAAGATCCATCTATATCTATTCAGCTTTCAGCTATCCGTGGTTTTGTTCTGACTTGTCATCTGTTTGTATTCGAGATTACATTGTATTTGAGATATTATGTTGTATTTTATTTCAAAATCTGATGTTTATATAGTAGCTACATGAACTACTATTTATCTATTCCGCTGCTTATTTTTATAATACTCTGTGTCTGTGATTCTGTGATTATTCTATTTACTGTATATGCTGAGTTTTTGCCAAATATAAATTAACAATCTGGTATTTTGAGCAATTCAAGTCCGACATGTGCGAATGCAAATGGTTGTAAATACCAGGTCGTTACAACATATATATGAATGTATATTTGCATCTAGCTCTCGACTCATATAATTATTTAACAGTATTTTTTTAATATACAAAAATATTTTATAAACGATTTTAAATTTAAATTTAAAAAAACCACTCGGCAAATGTAATTAAATTTATTGAAAAATTAATTTAAAATCTAAAATTACGTATTGGTTATGCATAATTTTATACTTCAATTCATATTTTATTTAAATAAATGTGTTTGTGTGTTTATATAATCAATTCTACTTTAATAATTAGTTAAATTAGTATTTAAATGAAAATAAATATAAATATTAAAAATAATAAAAAAATTTGACGAATTATACTTACAGAAAAATGAGATTTTAAAATTTTAGTGTAATGACCCGAAAATTTTAACGATTTTAATAATGTAATTAACTAAAAATTTTCATGAAAATAAACAATAAAATTTAGAAATGAAAATTTGATATTTGGTATACGTCTATTTAAATGTAGCAAGTGTCAGATTTTCATCTGGAAATATGTAAGTTTGTTTGTTTCTGAAATTTCAAAATTTTGATTGAAAATCATTTAGTTTGATGAAAATAAATTATTTTTGAAATCTGAATATTTTTATATAATAAAAATGTAAATCATTTTTTCAGTGAGACATCATATTTCGTTTCGCCAAATTTGGACTGCTTTAGCCCCGTTTATATTACTTTCGGCGTTTTAGCAACAGTTTTGGCAGCGAATATGGAGTTTTGATAGGAGGGTCGTGTCACCCATATCTATGCACCATCTGGTTCCTCTCATCGTGCTGATCTCCGCAGTATATTCATTTGTGCATTTCGGCATCCGGTACGTGGCAAAATCCGCGAAACGGTTAGCCGTATCGGTACCCGTTCGAGCCTTTTGTGTTCTTTGTCCTTTCATTTATCCAACGGGAAAACCAATGGCCACTAGCTATTAATATTTTCTGAAATTCAACGTTTATGGCTTTACAATTTCTCGTTTAATTTATATAATGGCTGGTTCGTTCCCACTTCTCTTTTCTCTTCATTTGTTTCTGACATTCTATGCTTTTGAAAGAAAAATAAAATATATAAGCTTATATATTGTGAAATATATCTCATCCTCTCCTTTATTTTGCCTAAAACCTATTTGTTTGCTTACCAAACCCCATAGCCGCTTGTCCCCTGTCGACCTTGCCACTGCCGTGCCCGCTGCCTTTCTGATCACCCTGTCCACCGCCATTCTCCCCAGACCGCCATCCCCTCACCAAGCACTGCCAAGCAGCCCCTTCTCCCCTCGGCCTCATCTCCTTCCGCCACGCAACCATCAAACCCACATACCCGCCCTCAGCCACAGCCATCTCCATGCCATCCGCCTCTCTCTGCTTCGACCACCGCCCTCAACCCACCACCGCTTTCAACTCTCCAACACAAGCAACATCGAACCCATCACCACCCTGTGTTCAGTCTCCCCACTTGCCTCTATCCAAACCGGACCCCGCTTTCCTCCTCACCGCCTCATGCAAGGCTTCCACCTACTGCCAAGACCCTTGCCTGCCGCAACCTCCGCCCACACCTGGTCCTCCAGACTTCTCACCTCACAGCCTCACAAACCGAACAAACCCCATACCATAGAGTCGCCGCCAGCCTATCACTAACAGCCCTCTTCTTTCTCACTTGCCGAAACCCACCTATCACTCCACAGTCGTGTGCAGCAGCCACCAAACGCCACTTCCCAGCCAACGCCCTGTGCTCCGCCACCCAAACTCCTTCCCACCCCTTAACCGAAACCCATATACCCACTGCAGTAGACTCAAACTCCACGCCTCTCCACCTAGCCGCACCCATAGACCAAGTATCTAACCCTCCGCCCTCTGCTGTGACGTGCAGCACCAGCAACCCTCCGAGCAGCCACCTCCTACCAGTTTTTCCCAAGGCCGAGACCTCTAAGCTCCTTCTTTTTCTCTAGTATTAAAAAGAGAGAGTGATATATATATATGATCTGAATATATATATATATATATATTCATCGAATTCAAGTTGCTTTGTGCCGCTGTTCGGAACTAGTCGCAGCAGTTTCTGAGTGTTGTTTTGGAGTCTGTGTCCGTTTGCTTCGTATTCTTGTATTTCTCTAGCCTCGAAAGGTGAGCAATCACTCACGATTGACATTCATATATTTATTAAATTGATTTTACATGAAATGACGATTGAAACATGTTGTTAAATTTGAATTTGTTAGAAATTAAATTGTTAATTATGATCTGTTGTTATTTAAAATTGTTTACCTATGTTAATTGACAATATTGACACCAATAACCCGTTAGTATATATATTATATTTAAATTGATATTATGATCATATTTGTCGTTGATATGCTATGTCATTTTATGTTATTATTTTATTATTCTCACTCTCCAAGTTCCGTGTTAGTTAGAAAAATCCCTATGGGTTGAAATGATACATACCCGAACGATATCATAGATTAAGGAAAATATTTATGGGTTGAAATGATAAACCCAAGCGATTTTATTGATTTTGAAATTTTGGGAATGTGGGTTGAAATGATATATACCCATAAATATTAAATTATTGCGGATTGAAATGATAAATATCCGTATCACTTGACCATAGGATAGAAAACTATATACAGACACCGTTGGTCTATTTTTGAAAAATGATTTCCAAGGTTTAGAAAGGGAATATATGGGTTTAATCACTACTGATTTTAAATATAATATAAAGATTTTTTTAATATATGTGTAAAACTTAGATTTTTAAAATTATATGTTTTGGAAATTTTAAAATTCTAAGTTAAGTTTTAAATGTAAATTATAAAATTTTACTTATAACTTTATTATTTTTAAAATATATTAAATAAGATTTAAAATAGATTTAATAATAATAAGATTTAATTTAATAATAATTAATATAATAAAATTTAATAAGAATTTAATTTAACTAATATATATATAATATGTTTTAAATATTTGTTTACAATTTATATTATTATTTTAAAATAGATTTTTAATAACTTATATATATATATATGTATTATGTTTAAATATTTATTTGAATTTATGTTATTATTTTTAAAACAGATTTTTGTAATAACTTAAGTAAATAAAGGTTGGAAAGATAAGTTAAAGTGGGCTTGTAATTTAATTTGTTTAAGAATTGAATTTAAATAAGAATTGATTTGAACTTATTAAATTTTGAATTTTAAATATATGGGAATTGATTTGAGACTTATTGATTTTGAGATTTTAAAAGATGTGATTTTATAACTTGATAACTGGATTTTGATTAAAGGTGATTAAATGAAAATTTTCAAATTTAAATAAATTTGAAATTGAATATTTAATATTGATTTAAATTTGTAATTTGAGATTTTATTTAAATGTTATTAAAAATGATTAAGTGAATATTTTTCAAATTTAAATAAAATTAAAGTTGAATATTGAAATATAAATGAAATTTATCAAATTGAGTTATCATAAATATTTGAATATTTAAACTTTGAAACCAATTGAATTTGAAGTGGTAGTTCTAACCTGGATTTGAAATCGATATAAATTACAAATGGTTTTAATGAGAATTTGAATTGAACCTTTAACCTTTTTAATTGAAATTGTTGAACTAAGATTGATTTAAATTGAATTTTGGAACTAAAGTTGATTTGAAACAATTCTAATTTGAAACTATTTTCGATATAAACTCTTTTTAATATATGAACTATTTTTAATATATAAACTATTTTAATCTATAACCTATTTTTAAACATAAACTATTTTTTTATGTATAACTATTCCAATATATAAACTACTTTCAATATTCAAACTATTTAAGTTGGAACTGTTATGATTTAAAGAGAATTATGATTTCGAAAAAATGAATATGATTTCAAAAATGATATGATTTCGAAAGCGAATATGATTTCGAAAGTGATATGATTTTGAAATGAATATGATATTTTGGTATGAAATATGAACTGTTTGAAATGAAAATGTCCACGGTGTGAAATAAGCGTTTGGTTGTTAAAGAGACCGGGAACAGATATTATCATACTCTCTTCCAATACAGAAAACAACTTTAACAACTGTGCACGTGGTGGAGAATCCAGAACGAAGTAGGACGGTTTGGCGAATGTCTGTATGAGGTATGAACGCAGCCCTGACCCCTGCGGGTCAGCTTGATATGACTAAAACATGAGCTATACCGGGCTAAGTGAGGTCGCTCCTCCGATCGGGCACATTTCTTCGATACCATATTTTTACTTTGTGATTGATTTGGTGGCCACCCCTCGATTTGATTATGGGAGTGTGTTCCGAGGTGGGTGGTAGTAGCTGCTATCCGTTACCACCAGTCCGGGAGTGCAAACGGTAGAATCCTACCCTGGCATTGCCTCGCGTGCCTTGTCATATGCCTTATCATGCCCACTACAAGTTTGATTTGTATCGTACCAATGGAGTGCTCACTGAGTATCCCACCAGTTTGGTGGAGCTTACAATATCTGTATAGACTATGATATTTATATAAAAATGTGTTAAGGGGGATATGGGTAACGCCTTAACGCTATTTTAATATTTTACTTTACTATAGACATTATCTATGTAGCGTATTGTACTATATATGTAGATAGTTCCACGGATCCTTAAAGGATGGAATCCTAAACATCCTTTAAGTTATATTGCATATCACTTGGTTTGATTTACTTACATAAGAATTTAATCCTGACTCGAGTGTTTTGTGTTTTGCTTTAAGCTCGGGTCAGCCTGAATTTCTCAGCATTTGAGACTCACCTTTGGAGCTCGGAGCTTTGCTTGGAGATCTATCTTTTACCTATTCAGATTTCCAGTTATTTCAGTTATTTCCAGTTGTTTATGTTCAGACTTGTCAATATTGCTTTTGTATTAGAGACTTCTTGTATTTGGGATTTCTGTTGTATTTTGCTTTAAACTGATATTTCTATAGTAGCTTCATGAACTATTATTTATATATTCCGCTGCTTATTGTTGTATTACTCTGTTTCTGTAATACCATGATTGATTTATTTACTGTATATGTAAGTTTTGCCAAATATAAAAATTTACAATCAGTTGTTTTGAGCAATTCAAGTCCGACATGTATGGACTATTGTCGATTTGAATGGTTTGAAATGACAGGTAGTTACAAGTGGTATCAGAGCTCTAGTTTAGGCAAACTTAGCTTATTGTCACGACCCACTTTTCTGTATAGTTTGAACCGACATTTTTGCACACTTGTCGAGCCCCACAGAAAGGCGGATAGTTAAGAAAAAGAAGGTAGAAAGAGGATAGAAAGAAAACCAAACAACACAGAATCTCACAACGGAAACAAATAATCTATAATATAGAACAAATCTTTACACAAAACAAAACTGTAACTTATACATATAGAGACATCAACCAGAGTATACTAACCTATTCAGCACGGACAGTTATAACAACCTGTCCTCACAATTTCTGATAAACAACCATATATGCAAAGAAAATATAATCATCTATGTGAATACGTCTCTGACCTCCAACTCCTCTCCTGAAGCTCCAAATATCCATCTAAACCTGGAAATATGCTAGGTCTGACATGAGCATTTAGGAAAAACCACTCCCGGGTCAGTCTGGTAAAACCAGTGTGATAATTTAAATCACAAGGAATTTTATTCATTATAACTTTCAAAATCCTTTTAAAATCAAAGGAATCCCGTAAGACCACGCCACACATAAACACGACGGATTTTTCCCTTACGGTAACCAAAATCTTTTATAGAAAATCTAGTGATATTATAATAGTGTCTAAGTACATATACTTATTCAAATAGCCGAAATTGTTACATTAATTAAATTCCAGCATACTAAGATCTACAACCAAAACCGTAAAGGCTTGTATTGGAGAATGGATTTCCATACAATGGCTAGGCACTGGGGTACCGCCTATCACAGTACAAGTTTAGAAAATTGTACCGAGGACCTCGTCGGTATCCCCTGCTAATTAAGACCGACGTACCCCTAACATGGATAGCACCGAATATGCTACCACCCTGGGTGTTCCTACCCTTATCGAGAGCTCTTTTTCCATGCACCATATCTATGATTTATAATATCCGAGGGTATCTAGAAAGGTGATAACATACCCTATTTGGGTGTGGCCCACTTAGCCTTGCTGCATCTCCCTTGATTTTCAGTCATTCCCAGTTGATGAGGCTTGAGGCTACCATTACCTTTTTAGGAATTTATACTTGGAATGCTCATTGTCCTCCAATGGCAATGTACTGAAAGCATTCATCCATACAAGTTCGTTCTGGGTCTGAACGAAACCGAAGGCACTATTCCTACTACATCCATTTTAGAATCATCCTCAGGATTAGTAGCGACTAGCCCTTACACTTCAATGCTTCGTCTTTGATTCCATACTTTGGTCTCCACTTTGTAACGTATTCGTTGGATCAAAGTGGTTTTCAGATAACTTATCTGATCCCGTTCTTTCCGAAACAACGTTCGATATTTCCGGTAAACTCAACCCTGGTTCTTTAGAAAATAAACAAATGAAAATAAGATCGGAGATCATCTCCTAACCGGTAGTGGATTTATTTTCTTATCATCATCCTAGAAGAACGAAATGAGTTTATACATACAGTATAGCACCTTCCGACGGTAACTGTACTATATAATTGTCGAGTTTCTCTTAGATATTTCCAAAGTTACATTTTTTTCTAGGTTTGATAGTCGGTTATTTAACTATCAAATAAACAATCATTCAACCAAAGATATCATTTCCCACTGGAATCACTTAGCCTTATTTAATTAAATTTCAATAAATTAAATCTCTTTATTTAAAAGGTATGTATTTATCTCAAAGAAATAGGTATATTCACAAATCATTCCTTTCAAAAATACTTGAGAACTTTTAAGAAATATATAGATAAGTATATTTGGAAAGTAATATTTGGTATTGATCATGGATCGTAGTTCAATGGTTGCGTTTTTATCCCAAAAAATCAAAATTAACTTAGCAATCTTTGCCTCCTGATTTCCGCCATGAAATTATACCATTATGTTCCAAAATATTTTATTTCAATAATTATCTCAAATAATGCTTATAAAGCTTCTATATTAATTTCCATGTTAAATTTAGGAAGGTACTCTTTAAAAAAAAGTTATTATATAAAACAATATTAATATTGAATAAAATTTCTTTTGAAATAATAATACTGATTTATCCTTAAATAATTATTCGCTTTAAAACAAATCATTATAAGATAACTTTAATTAAAAAATTGAAAATATGCTTTTACATTTTAAATAATTAAATAGCTTTGAAAACCATAATTAAATACTTATAAATAACTTTTTAAGAATTATAAAATAACTATCCTTAAAACAACCCTGGATTCAAAAATCAACTTTCAAATTTGAAAGAAGGCTTATTAATTCCAATGGTACTTAATCAAGTTACCATTTATCCCATAACAATTCAGAATAGCAGATTCAGATATTCACATTAATCCATTTTTAACAATCTACTCAACGTCATATTGCCCAATGTAATTATCAGGATAATAAATAGATGTCCATATAAATATAATATCAGAACAAGGTTTTTTTTCTACTAGTCAATGTCAAAAAACACACATATTAAGCAATAATGGTAGAACGGTGATTTATTCTGCCAAAAGGGGTCCAATTAATTGTAATTAGTGGAACGGTGTTTTGTTCCGCTAAACAGATGTCAAAACATCGTGATTAACATGAATTAACTCATCGTTATTTTTATCTGGGCAAATAACTACAATAGATAGGTCATATAAATTTTAACGACGTTATTTGTTAAAATCGGGTAAATAAATTTCCGGCCGTTTAAATATACCGTAAAATTTCACTTGTTCAAATTCTTCAACAAGTCATATGACTGCGTAGTGTTCGTAAATACAAACTCAACGCAACAAATTTCGTGTTAATCGGAATTTGTATGCATTAGTTATGATATTTTAAAATTTACCAAAATATAATATAAATTTACATTTTATATTTAAAACTTTCCTCCATCCTTTCCCTGGGCCGAAGCCCATTCTATAACCATCAGGCCGTTCCCTTCTTTTCCCCTTTCCTCCTTTTTCCTTGGGTCAAACCCAAAACCCATAACCGAAAACCAAACTTCCTCCTTCCCCAAATCTTCGTCTCTCCTCCCAATCTCTTCTTCGATCAACTAAACATTTCCTCCAAGCTCACGCAACCTAACCCACACGAACAACCCAAGGTCTAATATCACGCAACCAAGCCTAAATTGCTACAGCATTTCCTTCCCAAACCCCTTGCTTCTTTGATCGTCTCCAGGTATTCCAACGAACGCCTGCTCCCAATTGTGCACGTTGGACACGTGCACGTGCACAAGCTTCCCCGGCTACCTACGAGCATCGCGATTTCTCCCACCAACTCACCTCCCTAAGCTCGACTCCCTAGGCGCTACACCAACCCCTTTGGCCTCCTTCTGCTAATTTCGACCATCGACCCTGGATTTCGAACATGTACAAACATGAACGTGAGGCCCTCACATCCCTCACACTCCACGATTCAACATGCCACTAACCCCAAAAGGACCGCCACACCCAACGCTTCCCCCCGACACGCGTGCAGTGACTCGGCCTGTCAACTCGGTCGTAGTTCGACGAAGTTCGAACTTCACCCAACCCCCACCTTAAACCCAAAAATGTCTCGCTACCCCAATCCAAAGCTAAAATCAAGATTCGGCCACGGTGAACTCCTCAACCACGATGAAATGCTTCTCCTCGGCCAATCCCCGCCTCCCCTCAAAGCCTAGATCGCCAGAAAATATTTTTTTCAAGTGAATTCTGATCATTTTCAAATTCTCACAACCTAGGGCCTTAAAAATCATAATTCCTTCACCAAAAATCCTATTTTCCTACGACGATCATGATTACGTGGCTGATTCGATGATTTAAACATGTTAAAATTTGTCGAAACTTGTTTTGCTTACTGTATCTCACCATTTCTAGACAATATATAAATTTAACGATCTTTAAACTATTTTTAGCATGATCTTTACTTAATAACAAGTGTTCCTTTAGTTTACATCATTCACAAATTCGAATTGGACAGAGAGTTTTTTATTTTTGAAACTAAGGCAGACATAAATATTTCTACTGTTAAATATAACAAAGGAGTATTTAAAACATTCTAGGCAATTCCATTTTTAAACTCTCACCTTAATCATATTGCTCTTCCTTGCAAGCTTCCACTTGAATTTTTGTATTCGATCCAAAATGTTAAAAATCTTGCCTGCTTTTGGACACTAAGAAGGAACAAATGCTTCTTTCTTTTTCTTACTTTTGTTTGTTTTACAGAGTTTGCTTACAGGCTTAAACATCTAAACTATCACACATATATGCATACATACATACATACATACATACATACATACATACATACATACATACATACATACATACATACATATATATATATATATGTTTACCAGACATATTGATGCATATGTTCCATATTTTGGGGCTCACGAAAAATTACAGACTTGCTGTACATGGTTTTTGATGCTGTGATGGATCGAAAAGATATTTTTTTTGTGGCTGAAGTGATTTGAACTTTGGTGGCAGAAAGTTGAAAATTTGGTGGCTGAAGTTGAAGTGAAGTTTGAAATGAGATAATTTCAGCCTACATTAATTCTTTGACCAGGCCTTCATTTAAATTCTTGTTTTTTTTCATTTTGACCAAGTGTGCATTTACTTCACATGACTTGCAATATTTGACTAGGCAAATGCAACTTCCATTTGATTTAAAACATATTTTCATATATATGTTGAAAACAATTTGTAACGTGATATTAAATAAAAACAATTTTTAAGTCTTCATATTTAAATTTATTCCTGTTGAAAAATATATAACTTAAAACAATAAAAGGTTTTGCTATTTTATTTTTATAAAAATACCATTTTTGTTAACACTTCTTTTAAAAGATTTCTTATTAAATGGTTTAAATGATTTTATTAAATCTTCTCATTTCTACAGTATAATATTCTCGTATATAATTCTTCTTTTAACTTACCATTTATATATTGTTCTTAACATACTATTTTTATTTAGTTTGTAAGTATTTTATATCTCTCTTTGAATACACACACACACACACATAAGAAAATCCCAATTTAAAACTCTTTTCTATTTATACTACATTATATTTTCATATGCCATATTCATTTCTATTTATAATATATTCTTATTCATTTTCATTTGTTATGAATTTGTTTTCAATTTATATATGAATTCTGTTGTTATAATATATCTTAAATTTTCTATCTAAGATTAAATTTTCTAATTTATAAATAAAACCTGGAATATTCAAAATATTATCTTGGTTTAAAACTATTTAGTATTACCAATTATAATTTAACGGGGATTTTTGTTTTGATTAAAGATCGTATTATTGAATATTAAAATAAATATTCGCAACTCAAGACGACAAAAATTCCGGGTCGTTACATTCCTACCCACTTAAAAGAATTTCTTCCTCGAAATTTGCCATAACCAGGCTAGTAAACATAACTAACCGAATTTTTAATTAACTAATTAATAAACAACCATATCACACAACTTCACTCATATATATTTTTCCATAAATATCAGTCATACATGAGTATCAACTAAGATATTTCAACACTACAGTCACCATATACACATACATATATCCACGAGATATTTATAACCACTAGCCAGTTATACACATATACATAACACACAAAAGCATCTACTAAGATACTTCATTACTTTACAATCCAAACACACATCCATGACGTCTATGGGCTACTAATAGGTTCAATAGGGTGTACATCCTAAGAGAAACTATTCCAACCCAAGCTAACATCTCACAGTGGACTCTCTCCATCAAAGTGCTCCACTTTCGGTCCTTTCATTTCCCTTGTCATCATCATTGTCCGGAATCCATGCAATCTCCGTGCTTGGTTCCCTAGGCACTAACATCTCTGCCCTAGGCCATAAATCATCCCTCAAAAGGTCATCCCCATCTGCAAGTGGCTTGCTAATGATCTCTCCCATTTTCCAGATAATAGCATCATCGTTTTTTGATTCGGGCTCCTCTTCTATCTCATATTCCTCTTTCTCTTCCTCGAATTCCTCCTCATACAGCGATGGCTGATCAATAGGTTCCATGATCTCTTTGGCCACATCTTTGCTGAAATACTGCCTAATCTTCATCCGCTCTCCTCGGACGACAGTACGAGTCCTATATAATCAATTAACACAACCTAAGAATGAGATCCTAAGGTTTACAGGAGTCTACATATGCCAGAGAGTACATATAGGTACATACTTCAAATAACTCTTCTTTTAAATTACTACCATTTAAAAACTTTACTTTAAGTAATACCAAAATTATTTTCCCTCAAAAAATTGTTTAAAACAATTTTCCGAAATCACTAGAGTTCTAAGTTCTCAAATATAACTTTTTATAAATCAATTATTATAAAATTAACTCTCATATATGTAAAATCTTCCTAAAATATTTATTTTAAAATATTTAAATCTCTTTTAGTAAACATAATTTACTCAAAAATCAAATTTTCCCAAGTTCCTTTGTACAAGACCTGGGTTTTCTAAGGGAAGGTTCAAATCAGATGGACAGGCCATATAGGATACTCAGCACTAGATGGTTATGTCTAATCAATCCTAGATGATAATGATAGAATATTATCATCACCTATCAAATAACACCTCAAAATACTATATATTTTGAAAATCATAGCCTTTATATATGAAAAATCTATCCTGGATAAAATTATTTCATTCACCCACTTAAAACAATATTGTGTCTGTTGGCCTTGTTCAATGTTTAGAGATCCCTGTCAATAACGTTAGCTACTCCTATTGACCAGAATCCATATGCCACTCAACAGATTAATTAACACAATATAAAACATTTTTATATCACTAACAAATACACACTCTCGTATATATATACACTCAAACTCATTCTAGGGTACTACTGATCCTACCTCTAATGAGTAATCCCACCAAAGCCTAGGTATTCACTCAACCTAAGCTCTGATACCACAATGTCACGACCCACTTTTCCATACAGTTTAAACCGACATTTTTGCACATTTGTCCAGCCCAAATTGCACGGAAAGGCGGATAGTTAAGTGAAAGAAGGTAGAAAGAAGATAAAAAGAAAACCAAACAATACAGAATCTCACAGCGGAAACGAATAATATATAATATTGAACAAATCTTTACACAAAACAAAATTGTAACTTATACATATACAGACATCAATCAGAGTATACTAACCTATTCAGCACAGACAGTTATAACAACGTGTCCTCACAATTTCTGATAAACAACCATATATGCAACGGAAATATAATCATCTACGTGAATACGTCTCTCGCCTCAACTCCACTCCTGAAGCTCCAAATATCCATCTAAACATAGAAATATGCTCGGTTTGACCCGAGCATTTAGGAAAAACCACGCCCGGGTCAGTTTGGTAAAACCAGTGTGAGAAATTAAATCACAAGGAATTTTATTCATTATAACTATCAAAATCCTTTTAAAATCAAAGGTATCATGTAAGACCATGCCACACATAAACACGACGGGTTTTTCCCATATGGTAACCCAAACCTTCTATAGAAAATCCAATGATATTATAATAGTGTCTAAGTACAAATACTTATTCAAATAGCCAAAATTGTTACATTAATTAAATTCCCGCATACTAGGCACTACAACCAAAACCATAAAGGCTCGTATTGGAGGATGGATTTCCATATAATGACTAGGCACTGGGGTACCGCCTATCACAGTACACCTCTAGAATAATGTACCAAGGACCTCGCCGGAATCCCCTGCTACACAAGGCTAGCTTAGCCGTAACCTAGATAGTACCGTATATGCTACCACCCCGGGTGTTCCCACGCTTATCGAGAGCTCTTTTTCCATGCACCGTATCTATGATTTATAATATCCAAGGGTATCTAAAAAGGTGATAACATACCCTAATTGGGTGCGACCCACTTAGCCTTGCTGCATCTCCCCTGATTTTCAGTCATTCGCGGTTGGTGAGGCTTGAGGCTACGATTATCTTTTTAGGAATTATACTTGGAATGCTCATTTTCCTCCATGACAATGTACTGAAAGCATTCATCCATACAAGTCCGTTCTGGGTCTGAATGAAACCGAAACACTATTCCTACTACATCCATTTTGGAATCATCTTTAGGATTAGTAGTGACTAGCCCTTGCACTTCAGTGCTCCATCTTTGATTCCATACTTTGGTCTTCACTTAGAAACATATTCGTTGGATCGAAGTGGTTTTCAGATAACTTATCTGATCCTGGTCTCTTCGAAACAATGTTCGATATTTCCGATAAACTCAACCTCGGTTCTTTAGGAAATAAAAAGACGAAAATAAGATCGGAGATCATCTCCTAACCGTTAGTGGATGGATTTTCTTATCATCGTCCTAGATGAACGAAACGAGTTTATACGTATAGTATAGCACCTTCCGATGGTGACTGTACTATATAATTCTCGTGTTTCTCCTAGACATTTCCAAAGTTACGTTCTTTTCTAAGTTTGATAGTCGGTTATTTAACTATCAAATAAACAATCATTCAACCAAAAATTTCATTTCCCACTGGAATCACTAAGCCTTATTTAATTAAATTTCAATAAATTAAATCTCAATTTAAAAGGTTATACTTATCTCACCGAAATAAGTATATTCACAAATCATTCCTTTCAAAAATACTTGAAAACTTTTAAGAAATATATAGATAAGTATATTTGGAAATTACTATTTGGTATTGACCATGGATCGCAGCTCGATGGTTGCATTTCTATCCCCGAAAAATCAAACTTAACTTAGGCAATCTCTGCCTCCCGATTTCCGCCATGGAATTATACCATTACTTTCCAAAATCTTTTATTTTAATAATTATCTCAAATATCGCTTATAAATCTTCTATAATAATTTCCATGTTAAATTTAGGAAGATACACTTTAAATAAAAGTTATTATATAAACAATATTAATATTAAATAAATTTTCTTTTGAAATAATAATACTGATTTATCCTTAAATAATTATTAACTTTAAAACAAATCATTATAAGATAACTTTAATAAATAATTAATAATATGCTTTTACATTTTAAATAGTTAAATAGCTTTGAAAACCATAATTAAATACTTTTAAATAACTTTTTAAGAATCATAAAATAACTATCCTTAAAACAACCCTGGATTCAAAAATCAACTTTCAAATTTGAAAGAAGGGTTATTAATTCCAATGGTACTTAATCAAGTTACCATTTATCCCATAATGTAACGACCCGTATTTTTACAGATCGAAACATCGTAAAACAGTTGACATTTGGTCGCATGGTTGATAAGTTGTCCAGAGTTAAGTCTTAGGTCGTATGATGGTTAGGTCGTAGTAGGCGACCTAAGAAGTGGAGCGACTTAAGAGGTTGGAACGACCTAAGCAATTAGGTCATATGATAGATAAGTCGTAGGTTGAGGCTTAGGTCGTAGACGACCTAAGGAGTTTAGGATAGGTCGTATGGGAGATAGGTCGTGTGATAGCCTAGGTTGTGGGATAGGTTAGGTCGAGTGGACGACCTAAGTATTGGAGCGACCTATAGAATTAGACGACCTAAGGATTTCCGACCTTAGAGTTTGCGACTTATAGGAGGTAGCGAGTTAACGACCTAGGAGATAGGCAGGTTAGCAACCTAAGGAAGTTAGGTCGGCAACGACCTAAGGAGCTGGTGGTAGCAGTGAGCGACCTATAGGAATTAGCGACCTAAGGGTCAGCTGGTTAGCGTAGTCAGGTCATGAGCGACCTATGTCCAGTAGTAGAGTGTTAGGTCGTGTATGTGTTAGGTCGTAGGAGTGTTAGGTCGCGCAGAGGCGGTCTGTTTAGGTCGCAGATTTGTTAGGTCGGAGTTGTTACTAGGTCGCGTCTCAGTTAAGTCGTAGGTCGTAACTCTGTTGAGTTGTTAGGTCGCGAGGAAGTGTGACTGCGTTAGGTCGCTGGGTTTTGGCTGAGTGTTAGGTCGTGAGCGACCTAGGAGTTGTTAAGTCGCGAGCGACTTAGGAGTTAAGTCGCTAAGTCGTAAATCGTAGACAGGTGGGTCTGGTAGGTCGTGAGTGCGCATGGGCTTAGGTCGTAGGTCGCGGGATCTCTTTAGGTCGTGGACGACCTAATTCCGAGTAACGACTTAAGGAGGATTTCAGCTATAAATACTCGTCCATTTCTTCATTTTTGGGATCCGGATTTCGAAGCGATGAAGTGCTGCCATTTTGAGAGCTCGACTTCTACACTTCTTCACTTCTTTTCTCCACTCTAATCTAGTGATTCCTTCCATCCATATCGAAGATCAAATCGAAGATTGAAGAGCTTAGGTTGAAGATCTTCATCTATCGAAGAGAGATTTCATCGTTTGAAGCGGATTTGTGATAGATCTAGTTAGATCCTTCGCTGTCCAGATCTGAAGTGTGTTGTTTTTGGGTTGTTTAGGTGATTTGGTGAGTGGTGATTATCTCTCACATGGATCCAAAGGAGTATATCGGATCGTTGGCTTGATTTGGTGTTAAAGTAGAGATTTCCTTGCATTTTCCTAATCATATGTGTAGATCCATATAGATCCATTGCTCATGATGTTTTGACATCCATTTTACTACATGTTAACCTATGCAAGTTCATTCATCAAGATTATAGAGACATTGCTCATGTTTTCATGCTTGTTAGACTTTCGACTCTTTAATTACGAAATTGCCATTGTTGTTATAATTGTCTATTTAGATCATATTTGAATGCTTGTTTTACTTGGATTAATGTTGACTTGATTGATTGCTATGAATTAGATGATTGATGATTTGATTTAGACCGAAGATAATTCAAAGGCTAAGAGAAAGGCTCTTGAATTGGGAAAGCTGCTTGTGGCATATGTAGCGGATGATGAAGCTCTTATGCATAGATTTGATGATGATGTGGAGATGAGGCTTTGCGAGGATGTGATGAAGCGAAGCATGATATGAGATAGTCTTGGTCTAATCCAGACGGGATCATTCCAAGCAGATTGATAACTCGGTGAAATGTTCGAGTTGAGGATAATGGTTTGCTCGAGATGCGCTTGAGCTAGTATGGAAATAGTTGTCGAGGAGGATGACTAGATGGCTGAGATCTCATCGTTGTTGAAGGTTCTAGCATGCTCAAAGCAAGAGTACGTTGGGCAGATTCGATAGTCCCTAAAGGCTACTGATTGGTAGTCAAGTACTCTGGGCAGATTCGATAGTCCTAGGCACGGGTCACGACGACGTGCGGGAGTAATGTCTAGAACCGGGGTTTCCATTAGCCCTTGACGGACGGCTGAAAGAATGTACCGGTCATTCAATTAACGATGATATCGAAGTAATGATAACAGTGATAGCCAGAGTCATGGATGTTTGGTTGTATCGTCATTCGGTCTCAAGAGCGGTATTTTCTGGGTGCTTATCTGATCTTGGTTTAGGCCTTGGGGGTTTGTACTTGGAAAACATCGCCCTTGACTCGAGTGATAATTGCTTTACTTTAAATTATATGCTCTGCTATGTTTGTTTCTGCTTAATATGTGTCTAGGGGCTATCACTATAGAAAGAGGTGGAGTGGGAGGGTTGTATTCCTATTCCTTTTCCTTTATGCTCTTTTGGTATGTTGTTAGTTAATTTACTGCTCACTAAGACTGTTGTCTGACTCAAGGCTTTATGTTTAACTCTTATTGCCTTGGGCTGTTCGTCCATTTTGGGACGGGCAGACTAGGTAACAGGTGATAGGTGCTGTTCTTGCTTTCCACGGTGTTGATATCGAAGACGAGCTGGAGGGTTGCATATTATCTTCTTATTATATGTACTGGGTGTTCCGCTGTTTGTATTTTCTCTGAGTGTTATGTAGTGAGGCTTGTTGTATTGACTATTCAGATGTTTGTATTCAACTATTATGAAGTTTTATTGATGAGATTCTATTCTGTGAAGCTTCACTATATATATGTTCTATTGTATTTTGTCCATGCGCTGTGAGTAATACGATAGATTCTGTTGTTTTTAATTTACCCTGACAATCGTCCATGGCTGCCTGGCACACTTTACAACGCACTTTCTCTAGGTTCAGTGCAGGGGTTATGGGCGGTCATCACATTTGGTATTAGAGCTTTGGTTAATCGATTTTACCCAACGCTCGCTGACGTAACTACGTATGAGAGACGTAATTGTATTTTGATGGATGATTACTATATATAATATAGTAGATTAGAAGAGTTTGAGTCCTTTAAGCAGTTGTTTCTCAAGATGTTCTGACCATTCCTTTTTATAGATATTGAGAATGAGTCGAAGAGGGAGACCAGCTGCTAGGGAAGGCCGTGCTACTGAGGGGGCTGCTGATTACGCTGCTATGTTCGAAGCAATGATGACTTCGATCATGAGAAGGATGCCAGCTCCGGGCCCATAGGTGGATGTTGGAGTTCAAGTTCAAACTCCAAAACCGGTGGACTTTGCTAAGTTGTGTAAGGATTATACTGCTCTTGGAGGAAAGGTTTTCTTGGGAACATAATCAACCATTGAAGTCCAGAGGTGGATAGATGCATGTAGAAGGATTTTTGGTGATTTGGGAATTAAGGATGCAACTAAGAGGAAGATAGCATCAAGACAGCTTTAAGGGAGAGCTTCTGATTGGTGGAACTCTATCACCATTGATACTCCGGAGGAAGAGATTACTTGGGAGCAATTCCAAGTCAGATTTGAAGCTAAGTTCATTTCTACAGCTCAGAAGTCTGTTTTGTTCAAGAAGTTTGTGGAGCTCAAGCAAGGTAGAAGACCAGTTCTTGAGTATGTCTCTGAGTTCGAAGCTTTGTCCAAGTACGCCCGGTCGTATATTGAATCTGCATACTAGAACAACGAGAAGTTTGTGACAGGCTTCGATAGTTATCTTGGGAGACAGTTGGTAGATCATCTAGACGATCCATTTGAGAAGCTTGTGGAGAAAGCTCTCAGGCATGAGAATCTGTTTCCTAAGGAAGGATCTGTTGTTGCTGTGACCAGGGAAGAGTCTAAACCACAGCAGGGTGGAAACAAGAAGAGGAAGCAGCAGCAGCAAAAGGGTAAGGATGGCCAGAAGAAGTCGAAAGGTGTGGTGACCTGCTACAATTGTCAGCAGAAGGGCCATTTCTCCAGAGATTGTAAGAATCAGAAGGTACCGATGAAGTGTCACAACTGTGACAAGCCGGGGCATGTCAGGAAGAATTGTCCAGAACCACGAAGGGACAAGCAGATTGTGCAGGCTTATGCTTTGGGAGCTGTTCCATCATCTTCGAAAGCTCCTACCGCTGAAGAGAAGGGAAAGAGTGTAGTGGTTCAAGGTACTCTCTCCATATGTGGTGTTCCAGTTAGAGTGTTATTTGATACTGGGGCGTCACATTCTTTTGTTTGTAATGAACTTGTAGGCCGATTGGGTTTAGAACCGGATATTGTTGATAGGCCATTGGTTGTGACTAATCCAGTTGGGGGTTCGTCTTGTTTGTGTATGTTATGCCGTGGTCTGATTGTATCGAGTCATGATTGCTCTTTTGTTTATGATTGTTTTGTTCTGAACTTTGCGGGGTTCGGAATTATTTTGGGTATGGACTGGCTTAGGATGTATGCGGCAAAGGTTGATTGTAAAAGGTTGGAGGTGACAGTCGGGAATGTGGAGGGGCGAAAGATTGTGATACGATGTAAGCATGAAGAAGGCGTCTTCATGAGCTTCATGTATTCGCTGGTTGTTCCACGGGATGGACTGTCATCCGTGCCAATCGCTAATGGATTTGAGGATGTCTTTGACGAGGTCAAAGGGTTACCGCCGCATAGAGAGATCGAGTTTCGTATAGATCTAGTTGAAGGAGCCAGACCTGTTGTGATGCCTCTTAGGCGGATGGCGCCTAGGGAACAACAAGAGTTGAAGGTGCAGGTTGATGACCTTTTACAGAAAGGATTCATTCGGCGTAGTGTGTCCGAATTGGGTGCACCAGTTGTATTCGCAACCAAAGCGGATGGGTCGTTGAGGTTGTGTGTGGATTATCGTGAGTTGAATAAAGTGACTAAGAAGAACAAGTATCCATTGCCGAGAATAGATGACTTGTTTGATCAGCTTCACGAAGCTAAGGTGTTTTCTCAGATGGATTTGGCAACGGGATTTCACCAGTTGAGAGTGGCTAAGGATAGTGTGCCAAAGACTGCTTTTAGGACACCATCCGGTTTCTTTGAGTGGCTGGTGATGCCGTTTGGATTGACTAATGCGCCAGCATATTTTGTGGATCTTATGAATAGAGTGTTCAGAGATCAATTGAGCAAGTTCGTGCTAGTATTCGTGGATGATATTCTGATTTATTCCAGAGCTGAAGAAGAGCACAAGACGCACTTGCGTATTGTTTTGGAAATCTTACGGAAACATCAGCTGAGGGCTAAGTTTTCGAAGTGTTACTTCTGGAAGAGTGAAGTGAGGTTCTTAGGCCATGTTATCTCTGGAAATGGAATAGCGGTTGATCCTGCTAAGGTCGCAGCAATCCAGGATTGGGTTAGACCTAAGAATGCATCGGATGTGAGAAGTTTTCTTGGATTAGCAGGATATTATCGTCGATTTATCAAAGACTTCTCCAAGATAGCTGCATCGTTAACAGGATTGACGAAGAAGAACCAAGTGTTCAGATGGGATGCTAAGTGTGAGCAAGCTTTTGGAATCCTGAAAGAGCGATTGACGAGTGCTCCTGTTTTGACTATTCCAAGTGGGAATGATGAGATGGTGGTTTACACGGACGCATGTGGTACTGGACTTGGAGCAGTGCTAATGCAGAGGGATAAAGTTGTTGCGTATGCAAGTCGACAACTGAAGCCGCATGAAAGGAATTATCCGACTCATGATTTGGAGTTAGCGGCGATTGTTTTTGCTCTGAAGATGTGGAGACATTATCTACTGGGGGTTCGATTCGAGTTTTTTATGGATCATAAGTCGTTGAAGTATCTTTTCTCCCAAAAGGATTTGAATCTTCGGCAGCAACGTTGGCTAGAGTTTTTAGCATCATATGATTTTGGTATAGCTTATACTCCAGGAAAGGGTAACGCAGTGGCAGATGCGTTAAGTCGAAGACATGCAAGGTTGGGAGTCATGTTTTCAGAATGGAAGAATCTCGAGTATTTAGCTGGATTTGACTTCAGGCCTAGATGTGAATTGGAACCTGAGATGTTGGCAAACTTATCGATAAGACCGACTCTTGTGGAAAGGATTGGCGAGAGCCAAAAGCGAGACGATAAGCTTGTCAAGATTATCCAGGAATTGGAATCTGGATTGGACCCAGAAAAGGATAAAGGATTCGAGGTCGATCGAGAGGGTTGGCTTCGGAAGCAAGGACGACTAGTCGTTCTCGATATCGATGAATTGAGGAATGAAGTTCTGAGGGAAAGTCATCACTCGAAGTTGACCATTCATCCAGGTGGAAATAAGATGTATCGGGATATGAAGAGAACCTACTACTGGGAAGGCATGAAGAAGGATGTTGGAAATTTTATTTCCAAATGCATGAACTGCCAGTTGGTAAAAGCCGAACAGAAGAGGCCAAGTGGATTGCTTCAGCCATTAGAAGTTCCTACATGGAAGTGGGAGCAAGTGTCGATGGATTTTATTGATGGGTTACCTAGAACCAGAGCGGGAAATGAAGGGATTTGGGTCATTGTAGATCGTCTGACTAAGAGTGCAAGATTCATTCCTGTTCGATCGACTAGGACTGCATCAAAGTTGGAAGAGTTGTATGTTAAGTGGATTGTTCGATTCCATGGTATTCCGAAGAGTATAGTGAGCGATCGAGACCCATTGTTCACTAGTGGATTTTGGAAGAGCTTCCAGGAAGTTTTGGGAACCGAGTTGTGTTTGAGTACATCTTATCACCCTCAAACAGATGGTCAGACCGAGAGAGTCAACCGAGTTTTGGAAGATCTCCTCAGAGCTTGTGTTTTAGATTTCGGAGGATCATGGGAAGATCACCTTCATTTCGTGGAATTTTCATATAACAATAGTTACCAGTCAAGCATTGGTATGGCACCGTATGAGGCATTATATGGAAGACCGTGTAACTCTCCGACATGTTGGTTAGAGACCGGAGAAAAGTTGATGCTTGGTCCAGAGATGATTCGACAAACTTCAGATTGTATAGAGATCATTCGGCAACGAATGAAGGCAGCCCAAGACCGTCAGAAAAGTTAGGCCGATAAGCATCGTAAGGATTTGGAGTTCGACGTAGGTGATATGGTTTTTGTGAAGATTTCTCCACTGAAGAATGTTATTCGATTCGGGAAGAAAGGAAAATTAACTCCGAGATTTGTTGGACCATTCCCGATCATCGAGCGAATTGGAAAGCTCGCCTACAGATTGGAATTACCAGAGAAGATGTCGAGTGTGCACAATGTTTTTCACGTATCGTATCTACGGAAGTATGTGCACGACTCGAATACAGTTGTTTCTGCTGATTGCTGTGAAGATTTCGAAGTTGATACAGTCGATAAGAGACCTCGTAAGCCGCTTCGTGTTGTGGAAACCGACACGAAATAGCTTAGGAGGAAGGTAGTTAAGTTGCTCAAGATACAATGGAGTGATGATGATAACGACTGTACGTGGGAGGTGGAAGAGAGGATGAAGGCAGCTCATCCTGAACTCTTCAAGGTATGGCCCTAAGGTGTCGTGTCATCTCACGATATTGTAACTTGTTCTAGTTTTAGAATTCTCCATGCTAAGCTAGAATTGGATGCATGGTTTGTTGATTGCTATGGATGGTAGGCGTGCAGAATAGTCTTTGATTGCTCTTGTTTGTTTGGAATTTCGGGGGCGAAATTCCTAAGGGGGAGAGAATGCAACGACCCGTATTTTTACGGATCGAAACATCGTAAAACAGTTGACATTTGGTCGCATGGTTGATAAGTTGTCCAGAGTTAAGTCTTAGGTCGTATGGTGGTTAGGTCGTAGTAGGCGACCTAAGAAGTGGAGCGACTTAAGAGGTTGGAACGACCTAAGCAATTAGCTCGTATGATAGATAAGTCATAGGTTGAGGCTTAGGTCGTAGACGACCTAAGGAGTTTAGGATAGGTCGTATGGGAGATAGGTCGTGTGATAGCCTAGGTTGTGGGATAGGTTAGGTCGAGTGGACGACCTAAGTATTGGAGCGACCTATAGAATTAGACGACCTAAGGATTTCCGACCTTAGAGTTAACGACTTATAGGAGGTAGCGAGTTAACGACCTAGGAGATAGGTAGGTTAGCAACTTAAGGAAGTTAGGTCAGCAACGACCTAAGGAGCTGGTGGTAGCAGTGAGCGACCTATAGGAATTAGCGACCTAAGGGTCAGCTGGTTAGCGTAGTCAGGTCGTGAGCGACCTAAGTCTAGTAGTAGAGTGTTAGGTCGTGTATGTGTTAGGTCACAGGAACGTTAGGTCGCGCAGAGGCGGTCTGTTTAGGTCGTAGATTTATTAGGTCGGAGCTGTTGCTAGGTCGCGTCTCAGTTAAGTCGTAGGTCATAACTCTGTTGAGTTGTTAGGTCGCGAGGAAGTGTGACTGCATTAGGTCGCTGGGTTTTGGCTGAGTGTTAGGTCGTGAGCGACCTAGGAGTTGTTAAGTCGCGAGCAACTTAGGAGTTAAGCCGCTAAGTCGTAAGTCGTAGACAGGTGGGTCTGGTAGGTCGTGAGTGTGCATGGGCTTAGGTCGTAGGTCGCGGGATCTCTTTAGGTCGTGGACGACCTAATTCCGAGTAACGACTTAAGGAGGATTTCAGCTATAAATACTCGTCCATTTCTTCATTTTTGGGATCCGGATTTTGAAGCGACGAAGTGCTGCCATTTTGAGAGCTCGACTTCTACACTTCTTCACTTCTTTTCTCCACTCTAATCTAGTGATTCCTTCCATCCATATCGAAGATCAAATCGAAGATTGAAGAGCTTAGATTGAAGATCTTCATCCATCGAAGAGAGATTTCATCGTTTGAAGCGGATTTGTGATAGATCTAGTTAGATCCTTCGCTGTCCAGATCTGAAGTGTGTTGCTTTTGGGTTGTTTAGGTGATTTGGTGAGTGGTGATTATCTCTCACACGGATCCAAATGAGTATATCGGATCGTTGGCTTGATTTGGTGTTAAAGTAGAGATTTCCTTGCATTTTCCTAATCATATGTGTAGATCCATATAGATCCATTGCTCATGATGATTTGACATCCATTTTACTACAGGTTAACCTATGCAAGTTCATTCATCAAGATTATAGAGACATTGCTCATGTTTTCATGCTTGTTAGACTTTCGACTATTTAATTAGGAAATTGCCATTGTTGTTATAATTGTCTATTTAGATCATATTTGAATGCTTGTTTTACTTGGATTAATGTTGACTTGATTGATTGCTATGAATTAGATGATTGATGATTTGATTTAGACCGAAGATAATTCAAAGGCTAAGAGAAAGGCTCTTGAATTGGGAAAGCTGCTCGTGGCATATGTAGCGGATGATGAAGCTCTTATGCATAGATTTGATGATGATGTGGAGATGAGGCTTTGCGAGGATGTGATGAAGCGAAGAATGATATGAGATAGTCTTGGTCTAATCCAGACGGGATCATTCCAAGCAGATTGATAACTCGGTGAAATGTTCGAGTTGAGGATAATGGTTTGCTCGAGATGCGCTTGAGCTAGTATGGAAATAGTCGTCGAGGAGGATGACTAGAAGGCTGAGATCTCATCGTTGTTGAAGGTTCTAGCATGCTCAAAGCAGCAGTACGTTGGGCAGATTCGATAGTCCCTAAAGGCTACTGATTGGTAGTCAAGTACTCTGGGAAGATTCGATAGTCCTAGGTACGGGTCACGACGATGTGCGGGAGTAATGTCTAGAACCGGGGTTTCCATTAGCCCTTGACGGACGGCTGAAAGAATGTGCCGGTCATTCAATTAACGATGATATCGAAGCAATGATAACAGTGATAGCCAGAGTCATGGATGTTTGGTTGTATCGTCATTCGGTCTCAAGAGCGGTATTTTCTGGGTGCTTATCTGATCTTGGTTTAGGCCTTGGGGGTTTGTACTTGGAAAACATCGCCCTTGACTCGAGTGATAATTGCTTTACTTTAAATTATATGCTCTGCTATGTTTGCTTCTGCTTAGTATGTGTCTGGGGGCTATCACTGTAGAAAGAGGTGGAGTGGGAGGGTTGTATTCCTATTCCTTTATGCTCTTTTGGTATGTTGTTAGTTAATTTACTGCTCACTAAGACTGTTGTCTGACTCAAGGCTTTATGTTTAACTCTTATTGCCTTGGGCTGTTCGTCCATTTTGGGACGGGCAGACTAGGTAGCAGGTGACATGTGCTGTTCTTGCTTTCCACGGTGTTGATATCGAAGACGAGCTGGAGGGTTGCATATTATCTTCTTATTATATGTACTGGGTGTTCCGCTGTTTGTATTTTCTCTGAGTGTTATGTAGTGAGGCTTGTTGTATTGACTATTCAGATGTTTGTATTCAACTATTATGAAGTTTTATTGATGAGATTCTATTCTGTGAAGCTTCACTATATATATGTTCTATTGTATTTTGTCCATGCGCTGTGAGTAATACGATAGATTCTGTTGTTTTTAATTTACCCTGACAATCGTCCATGGCTGCCTGGCACACTTTACAGCGCACTTTCTCTAGGTTCAGTGCAGGGGTTATGGGCGGTCGTCACACATAACAAATAATTCAGAATACCAGATTTAGATATTCATATTAATCCATTTTTAACAATCAACTCAACATCATATTGCCCAATATAATTATCAGGATAATAAATAGATGTCCATATAAATATGATAACAGAACAGGGTTTTATTTCTGCTAGTCAATGTCCAAAAACACACATATTCAGTAATAATGGTAGACCAGTGATTTATTCTGCCAATAGGGGTCCGATTAATTATAATTAGTGGAACGGTGTTTTGTTCCGCTAAACAAATGTCAAATCATCGTGATTAACATGAATTAACTCATCGTTATTTTTATCTGGGCAAATAACTTCAATAGACAGGTCATATAAATTTTAACGATGTTATTTGTTTAAATCGGGTAAATAAATTTCTGACCGTTTAAATATACTGTAAAATTTCACTTGTTCAAATTCTTCAACAAGTCGTATGACTGCATAGTGTTCGTCAATACGAACTCAACGCAACGAATTTCGCGTTAATCGAAATTTGTATGCATTAGTTATGATATTTTAAAAATTTACCAAAATATAATATAAATTTACATTTTATATTTAAAACTTTCCTCCATCCTTTCCCTAGGCTAAAACCCATTCTATAACCATCAAGCCCGTTCCCTTCTTTTCCCCTTTCCTCGTTTTTCCTTGGGCCGAACCCAATAACCGAAAACCAAACTTCCTCCTTCCCCAAATCTTCTTCTCTCCTCCCAATCTCTTTTTCGATCAACGAAACATTTCCTCCTACCTCGTGCAACCTAACCCATACGAACAACCTAAGGCCTAAGCTCACGCAACCGAGCCCACATAGCTACAACATCTCCTTCCCAAACCCCCTGCTTCTTCGATCATCTCCATATATTCCAACGAATGCCTGCTCCCAATCATGCATGTTAGACATGTGCATGTGCACAAGCTTCCCCGGCCACCTACGAGCATCACAATTTCTCCCACCAACTCACCTCCCCACGCTCGACTTCCTGGGCACTGCACCAACCCCTCTGGCCTCCTTCTGCAAATTTAAACCATCGACCCTGGATATCGAACATGTATTGACACGAACGCGAGGCCCTGACATCCCCCACACTCCACGATTCAACATGCCACTGACCCCAAAAGGACCGCCACACCCAACGCTTCCCCCCGGACACGCATGCAGTGACTGGGCCCATCAACTCGGTCGTAGTTCGACGAAGTTCGAACTCCACCCAACCCCCTCCTTAAACCCTAAAATGTCTCACTACCCCAATCCAAATCCAAAATCAAGATTCGGCCATGGTGAACTCCTCACGATGCAACGCTTCTCCTCGGCCAAGCCCCGCCTCCCCTCAACGCCTAGATCGCCGAAAAATATATTTTTCAAGCGAATTCTGATCATCTTAAAATTCTCACAACCTAAGGCCTTAAAAATCATAATTCCTTCACCAAAAATCCTATTTTCCTACGACGATCATGATTACGCGGCTGATACGGCGATTTAAACATGTTAAAATTTGTCGAAACTTGTTTTGCTTACTATATCTCACCTTTTTCAGACAATATATAAATTTAAAGATCTTCAAACTATTTTTAGCATGATATTTACTTAATAACAAGTGCTCCATTAGTTTACATCATTCACAAATTCGAATTAGACAGAGAGAATTTTATTTTTGAAACTAAGGCAGGCATAAATATTTAAATATAACAGAGTAGTACTTAAGACATTCTAGGCAATTCCATTTTTAAACTCTCACCTTAATCATGTTGCTCTTCCTCACAAACTTCCACTTGAATTTTAGTCTTCGATCCAAAATGTTGAAAATCTTGCCTGCTTTTGGACACTAAGAAGGAACAGATGCTTCTTTCTTTTTCTTACTTTTGTTTGTTTTATAGAGTTTGCTTACAGGCTTAAACATCTGAACTATCACACATATATGCCTACACATACAAATACATACATACATATATATATATATATATATGCGTTTACCCGACATACCGATGCATATGTTCCATATTTTGGGGATCACGAAAAATTATAGACTTGCTGCATATGGTTTTTGATGTTGTGATGGATTGAAAAGTTGTTTTTTTATGGCCGAAGTGATTTGAACTTTGGTGGCTGAAAGGTGAAAACTTGGTGGCTGAAGTTGAAGTAAGGTTTGAAATGAGATAATTTCATCCTACATTAATTCTTTGACCAGGCATTTATTTAAATTCTTTATTTTTTCATTTTGACCAAGTATGCATTTACTTCACAGGACTTGCAATATTTGACCAGGCAAATGCAACTTCCATTTGATTTAAAACATATTTTCATATATATGTTGAAAACAATTTGTAAAGTGATATTAAATAAAAACAATTTTTAAGTCTTCATATTTAAATTTATTCCTATTTAAAAATATATAACTTAGAACAATAAAAGTTTTTGCTATTCTATTTTTATTAAAATAACATTTTTGTTAACACTTCTTTTAAAAGATTTCTTATTAAAAATGGTTTAAATGATTTTATTAAATCTTCTCATTTCGACAATATAATATTCTTATATATATATTTCTTCTTTTCACTTACCATTTATATATTATTTTTAAAATACTATTTTTATTTAGTTTGTAAGTATTTCGTATTTCTCTTTGAACACACACACACACACACACACACACACACACACATATATATATATATATATAGACACACATACTGTTAACCGGTTATTTGACCCGGTAACGAGAGGCTCGGCACAGAGTTCCCATTCGGCATGCAAAGCCATCGCTTGGCGTAGAGCCTTGATCGGCATAGACCCTCGCTTGGCAAACGTCGTTCAACCACGATAGCGCATAGTTCCTAGTTTGGCCAAATGTGGTCCGGCTTGTCTCGTCCGGCATGTCTCGTTCGGCTTGCATGGAACGGTGCATAGAAGTCACTCTCCACGGGCCGAAGTATCTCACTCCTAGGCCCAAGAGGGAAGTCCAACCCATCTTCATCTATAAATAGAGGGGCAAGGGCACAGTGAAATGGACCTTTTTTCGAGAACACTGGGGAGACTTTGCCACTTTCAAGACTTATTATTTTCAGTTCAATCTTGTATTCAAGTCATTAATATATGGATTGTATCTGTATTCAACTACTTGTGAAAGTAATAAAGATCAAAAATCAAAGTGGACGTAGGCAGTTACGCCGAACCACTATAAATCTGGTGTTCTCGTTTTTGTTGTTCTTTTGGCATTGAATTACACTATTTTTCAGTTCTAATTTATCTTCTTCATTAATCTCTCTACATAATCTTTCTCAATGAGGTTAGTGACCAATTTTGGTGCTAACACTTTGGTGCTTTCAATGAGAATTGAATTCTCAGCTTGATTGGATCTCATCGTCTACTAGTGGATTTCCATATTCGCGAGATAGATCCAGTAGTTTACTAGGAAACTTCCTATTCTACTCAGATTTGAAAGAAATCTAAAGGAAGCTGATAGCCGTAGTCAGAGAAACCAAGTCTACGCAAGATCGCTCCAGAAAAAGTCTATGCCGATCCACTCCAGCTCCATGCCGAGCCGCTCCAGCTCCATGCCGAGCCGCTCCAGCTCCATGCCGAGCTGCTCCAGCTCTAGGCCGAGCCACTCCAGGCCGAGCCACTCCATGCCGAACGACCCAGTGTATGCCGAGCAGAACCATGCCGAACGACCTAGTGTATGCCGAGCAGAACCATGCCGAACGACCCAGTGTATGCCGAGCAGAACCTTGCCGAACGACGCAGTGTATGCCGAGCATAACTATGCCGAACGACCCAGTGTATGCCTAGCAGGAGTATGCCGAACGACCCAGTGTATGCTTAGCGGGAGTATGCCGAACGACCCAGTGTATGCCGAGCAGAACCATGCCGAACGACCCAGTGTATGCCGAGTAGAACCATGCCGAATGACTCAGTGTATGCCGAGCAGAACCCAGTGTATGCCGAGCAGAACCATGCCGAACGACGCAGTGTATGCCAAGCAGAACCATGCCGAACGACCCAGTGTATGCCTAGCGGGAGTATGTCGAACGACCCAGTGTATGCCGAGCAAAACCATGCCGAACGACGCAGTGTATGCCGAGCAGAACCATGCCGAACGACGCAGTGTATGCCGAGCAGAACCATGCCGAACGACCCAGTGTATGCCGAGCAGAACCATGCCGAATGACCCAATGTATGCCGAGCAGAACCATGCCGAACGACCCAGTGTATGCCGATCAGAACCATGTCGAACGACTCAGTGTATGCCGAGCAGAACCATGCCGAACGACTCAGTGTATGCCGAGCGGGACCATGCCGAACGACTCAATGTATGCCGAGCGGGACTATGCCGAACGACCCAGTGTATGCCTAGCGGGAGTATGTCGATCGATCCATGCACTGCATACTGATCTCTCTCTCAAAAAAAAACAATCTGACCTGTCCTTATTCCAAAAAAATATGGATCGGGTACGACCCCTATTTTAAAAAATAATAATTTCGGGTACGACCCAAATTTCCGAAAAAGAGGCTAAAAGGAACATTCTATCCACTTCCCTGACATCCCCCTGAACCCTAGCCGCAGCGCAGTGCCTTCGGATAGTGAATTCAAAACTCAACTTAATAAAGGAACATTCTATCCACTTCCCTGACATCCCATGATCGACCAGGACATAGAGGATCTAGCGGCAGCTTATGAACGACATCAAGGGAACGGACAAGCAACCGCTATTCAAACGGTACTCCCAAAGGTTGGAGAACATAGATGATATGACTCTAGAAAACGCCAAGACGACTCCAAGCACCATTCTTCGCTGGCCCAGCACTTCGAATTTAGTGACTCCAAGCAAACCAATGTTTGGCTCTAAGCAATTTATTCCAAATACTAACAAGGATATCATACTGATCGTGTTTGAGGAGAGTCGACCTCCAGATATATTTTGGCAGCTAGTTAGCTGAAGAGCCTCCTACCACTATGGATCGTTTCTTTTACAAAATGAATCAGAACCAAAGTGAGGAGGAGTGGAGCCGACTAGGAAAAATAACAATGCAGGCCCGTCGGTTAAGGACACTGATTCTAGTAGACAAAAGTAAGATCATAAAATTCGACTCATATGCTCTTTGAAAGATTCGATCGATAGCCTCTACTTGGAGACTCGTGACTCAGAATGGTACTGAAAACCAACCTCGGAAGAGTCCGCTGAAGTCGAGAGAAAATCAGGGGAATGTTGTATATTCCAAGATGCACACTGATCCTAACACTGACGATTACAAACACCGCCGAGGTGTGATCGAAAAGCTAATTTGGAAAGGAAAGCTTCAATAGTATATGCAAGCCTTGCAGGATGGCAAGCCAGGAACTTTGGATCCCCATCAATAAAGAACTCTAATTAATAATTGAACCGTTGGTAGTCGACATCCCGCTAGAAGGGGTTAGGGGCAGAGTTGAAAAGCACGCAATGCTGCTCCACTTATCAATGAGATTTATACCAATCTTCTTCGGATTATTTCTATTTCAATTTCAATTGTGCTTTTAATTATGACCGACTGAAACTAAACTTCTTCCAAAACGAGACAGGTGACCAAGTACTAAGAGTTGGCCGCCAACCAATCCACGCAAACCTTAATCGAATTTGTGGAGTTTCATCAAGACGAGCATGATTCGAGCGCCCATCATCAACCATGCGCCTTTGATTTAGGGCCAAGGACTAGAGATTGAAAAGCTCATCACGGTCAGAGCCCAACACAAAGCCAATATGATCGACCATCCATTCATCGACCTCCACATTTGCCTTGGAGACCTAAACAAGGCTTGGAATGAATGTGGCCCGATCATCCAATCCTCCGGTCATAAAGTAAAGTTCGGTAAAATACATATGCCTCTCATGGAGCTCAGTGATGCTGGGATCTAACTAGAGCGGACAAGATTTGATCATCTACACATCAAATCCTACCTTGAACACAAAAGGTGGTTTGAAAGCCCGACTTGAAGTAGCTGTGATAAACTGCCTACTCGTTAACCATCGCTCTCGATACATGGACGCAACTGCACCTTGAAACATATGCAACTTACTTAGTCTACCTAGTAATCCATCATCCTCGTTTTCTAGAAAGAGATACGAAGCAAATTGTGCGAGACTTGATTATCCAACCCCAGCATGGATGTGATCCAACCATCTGCCATATACCTCCTTCCATGACTTGATTGGAAGAGCTATAATCACCAAGCAGATGAGAATCGACCGTCCATTTTTAAAGTTTCGTCCTTGATGCTGAGGGCAGAGTCCCATTCCATGAGCAAACGTGGTTTGATCGTTCATTTGACAACATTATCCTAGATACGGTTAATGAAATACAAATCAAACGGGTGGAAATACAACTGCTCTTCATAAAAATCTCTAAGTCCCTGAAGCGGACTAGAGTACTCTGAGTCCCCAGAGCGCGGACTAGAGTATAAACGACTTCATAAAAATCTCTACGTCCCTGATGCGGACTAGAGTACTCTGAGTCCCTAGAGCGCAGACTAGAGTATAAACGACTTCAGAAAAATCTCTATGTCCCTGAAGCGGACTAGAGTACTCTGAGTCCCCAGAGCGCGGACTAGAGTATAAACGACTTCAGGAAAATCTCTATGTCCCTGAAGTGGACTAGAGTACTCTGAGTCCCCAGAGCGCGGACTAGAGTATAAACGACTTGAGAAAAATATCTAATTTCCTGAAGCGGACTAGAGTACTCTGAGTCCCCAGAGCGCGGACTAGAGTATAAACGACTTCAAAATATATCTATGTCCCTGAAGCGGACTAGAGTACTCCGAATCCCCAGAGCGCGGACTAGAGTATAAACGACTTCAGGAAAATCTCTATGTCCCTGAAGCGGACTAGAGTACTCTGAGTCCCTAGAGCGCGGACTAAAGTATAATGACTTCAGAAAAATCTCTAATTCCCTGAAGCAGACTAGAGTATAAACGGCTTGAGAAAAATCTCTAAGTTACAGAGCGCGGACTAGAGTATAAACGACTTCAGGAAAATCTCTATGTCCCTGAAGTGGACTAGAGTACTTTGAGTCCCCAGAGCGCGGACTAGAGTACTAGAGAAAATTCTCTATGTCCCTGATGTAGACTAGAGTACTCTGAGTCTCCAGATCGCGGACTAGAGTATAAACGACTTCATAAAAATCTCTACGTCCCTGATGCGGACTAGTGTACTCTGAGTCCCCAGAGCGCAGACTAGAGTATAAACGAGTTTAGAAAAATCTCTATTTCCCTAAAGCGGACTAGAGTACTCTGAGTCCCCAGAGCGCGGACTAGAGTATAAACGACTTCAGGAAAATCTCTATGTCCCTGAAGCGGACTAGAGTACTCTGAGTCCCCAGAGCACGGACTAGAGTATAAACGACTTGAGAAAAATCTCTACGTCCCTGATGCGGACTAGAGTACTCTGAGTCCCCAGAGCGCGGACTAGAGTATAAACGACTTCAGAAAAATATCTACGTCCCTGATGCGGACTAGAGTACTCTGAGTCCCCAGAGCGCGGACTAGAGTATAAACGACTTTAGAAAAATCTCTATGTCCCTGAAGTGGACTAGAGTATAAATGACTTAACAAAAATCTCTACGTCCCGAACTGTGGACTAGAGCATAAACCATTCAACAAATCTCTACGTCCCCGGAGCATGGACCGAAGCATGAACACAAATTGGGCACGAGCCGACCGGGGGAAGAATAACTCTAAGTCACTAGAATGCAGAGTGGCGTATAAACTTTGATAGAAGAGTGGATTCCGACCGTTCTCTATTCTGCAAACTTCGGCCTAAAATCGACGGGAGGAGTGTAAACTCGCTAAGGATGGAGTTCGACCATCCGACTTGTGGCCTGACCAAATCAATGTATGAAGCAAGAGTACAAATCACTAAATGCTGAATACGACAGCTCATTGTAGCTCTAGTTTGGCGTTCTTTACAACTTAAGGCAACAACTGCAAGGAAACCTCAATACAAAGCCAATCGGAACGACATCCAAAGCTACGAACGACCGACTATATCATACCTCAGATCGATGGTCAATATCGATCCACACCAAGCACATACGAATGTGATTCGAATGTTCCTTGAAAAACTTTGATCACCAGAGTGTGGAAAGGAGAGTAAACCATAAAGACTTGGTCATTAATTCTCCAGCACCCTTCTTCGATCCATCAGGAGGAGTATGAAACTGGATGAGCATGACCCGACTGCTCTTGAGGTAAATTTACCCCAAGATCTGATTATAGAACATGAACCAAAGTGGACGTGGCTGACCGTCCAATATCCAGTTTATGCCCATAAACTGACGACGCATCGGAGTATTCCCCTTATAATGAAAACCCACAATACAATCAAGGATAGGCAAGACTCAGCCTTTCATCACCTGTCCTGATCCCACAATTCAAGGGGAAAGAGAGTAAAGCTAAAGAGGGCATGGTTGGCCTTCCTACTTATCGGTATATATCCCAGGCTTGGGGGCACGAGTGAGAAGTAGGATGAATGTGAACCGACTATTCACCGATCCACTCTATGTTTTTTGAGTTTAGGTGGGAATATAAACATAGCTAGGGCGAGACTCAACTGTCCACGCAACACATTTTTCAACCCGAGACTGGGAGCAGAAGCGTGATCATCCAAAGACTAGCTACTATAGCTCAATATTGAAACTTATATATAGTGCTTACAATTACTCAAGGCTACGACCAAAAGAATGCCTAGAGATAGAACCATTAAATTGATGCCAAAGCTCGTGGGCAACTGACTGTCACTCTAACCCGAAGGACGAGTGAAGGATCATGAATGCATTGAATAGAAAATGTGTTACTCGAATGTACAAGCAAATTCAAACTCATAGCAAGATCTAGCTATGCAGTTGCACGCTACTCGAGGCTGACCCCTACTCGACATTTCCTTCAACGTGCTTTTAAGCTTGATCTTTGGCCATTTGCAGATAATCAATTAGAGCATTCAGAGCCCTTCATTATTAGACATAACAACTCATGACAAGACTCTAGGATTCGACCATAGTAACCATCAACATTGACCGTCCCAACCATATTTCACATTGAATGTTATACAAAATAGTTACATCTAAACTCAAAGAATCCGGGATTGCGCCCACTAAGCTGACAGTCGACATTACAGCCAACCATGGCAACCCTTTCCGGGTGCTGAATACCAGATCATAGCTCAGTGCAAGGATGATAAAAGAATTAGTTGGATTTTTCTGAATAAATGATGATATGTTCCCTTGGACCCATTCTGACATGCGTGTGTGATTTCACCGACTATCACGAGCCATGCATTGAATACCGACCCAAAGCTACAAAAGCTAGCGCAATGTCTATTGATTTCATCATGAAAGCACCACTCTTACTTTTAGGCTCACCCCATCAACGTCTATGCCTACCAGCCATTACGACAGGGCATACAATAACCTGAGACGTCTGAAAGACTACATAAATAGAATATCGAACTAAGCCAATTTGATATCACTTATTTCCTTCGAAGGGCTATCCAAGGAAGGAAATTAGCAGACCTCATACCCGAATTCACTGCATCAGAAGACTACTCAACGAGTAGTAGAGAGCTAACCAACAGATGAAAAATGTACGTGGATGGAGCATCCAGTGATCAGTGTTTTGGCGCAGAAGTCATGTTAATGACTCTTGAGGAACGATCGATCTGCTACGTCCTGAAACTCGATTCCCCTGTAACGAACAACGATGCTTAGTATGAAGCCTCGACCACCAGCCTCAAACTTGCTAGAGGACTTGGAGTGGAAATTTTATATATCTTTTGTGATTCCTGATTAGTAGTATGCAAAATAAGGAAGTTGATCTTGCTAGGGGGCATTGTCTTGCTCCTAATCTCGACCAGGTCCAAGAGCTACTAGACGACATCCCGTATTACATCATTACACACATCCTCAGCGATCGAAATGAAAAGATTCAAGTCGCTGGCCATGTTGGCCAGTTTCAGGAACGCGCAACGGACATACTTTGTTTCGATTGAAATACTTAATATTCCAAGCATTGACGGATAGAGATCGGCTAGATCTTGGAGATAGAGCCAGAAAAGGGGTCGTGGTTGACTCCTATTAAAGACTATCTACAATGAGAAATTCTTACTGAATGGAGGAATGGAAAACGACAGATCCTCCTAAAAGCTTAATGCCAAATCATCCAAGAAGAAGTCATGTGTAGAAAGAAGTTTATCCATTCCCATGCTTTGGTATATCACCTATAATGATATCAAATGAGTCTTGAGCAAAGTATATGAAGAAGAATGCGGCGAGCACATCAGGGGGCAAACCCTAACAAAGAAAATACTCCACTACGGGTATTACTGGCCAACTATCAATCAAAATGCGGTTGATCATGCTAGACAATGCGATGAGTGCAAGATGTTTGCAAAAACTCTGGGAACCCCGCCGATGGAAATTACTCAAATGGATGGTCCGTAGCCGTTAGCCACTTGAGGGCATTGACATCATCGTCTTCTTTCCGATCCTAAAGGTGGCGTGGAATACGCCATCATAGCGATTGATTACTTTACCAAATGGGCAGATGAAGAACTATTAACCACGACCAAGATGAAGAAAATAATCAACTTCATTGTCCTTAATGTCATCTGTCCTTATGACCTTCCATGATCCATTATAATTGGTTGAAGCTATGAACAAAATCATCATAAAGTCTATTCTGAAGAGAGGTTTGGAAAAGGCTAGAGGTAAATGGGTGTATGAATTCTCAACAACATTATGGGCTTGTAGAACTACCCATGAGTTCGCGACTGGCAATACTCCATTCGCCCTTACTTATAGCTCCAAGACCATCATCTATGTAGAACTTGAAGTCCCCTCTCATCGAGTGGCTGATGACAACCAATATTACAAAAAAAATATATATAAACAAGGAATTGCAATTGAATTGCAATTAAACTAGAAGGAATTGGTGATAACTCACGAAAATATAAAACGCATCCAGGAGCCAATGGCAAGAACATATACCTGAATGTGCACGTTTATAGTCATAAAATTCGACTTCTTGAAATCAATAGAATTTGGATTTTTACATAGGGTTATTAAGAAAAGACTAGATTAGATAACCGAAGTTTCCTAGCCCTAAAATACCAAACACAGATGGCCACTGATGAACTGCAATCCTGAATTTATACTATTGGAAATCGACCATACGTTGGGACGACCAAAGAAGGATACGACACTTTAGGAGGATAAAATTGAAGAATAATGACTATTCAGAAAATATGATGGATTTCTTTCTAGAGACTCTAACTTGCTTCGATTCAAAGCACGTCATGTATGCAACAAGACGTACTTTGGGGGGCAAATGTTAACCGGTTATTTGACCCGGTAACGAGAGGCTCGGCATAGAGTTCCCATTCGGCATGCAAAGCCATCGCTTGGCGTAGAGCCTCGATCGGCACATAGCCTCGCTCGGCAAACGTCGTTTAGCCACGATAGCGCATAGTTCCTAGTTTGGCCAAATGTGGTCCGACTTGTCTCGTCCGGCATGTCTCGTTCGGCTTGCATGGAACGGTGCGTAGAAGTCACTCTCCACGGGCCGAAGTATCTCACTCCTAGGCCTAAGAGGGAAGTCCAACCCATCTTCGTCTATAAATAGAGGGGCACAATGAAATGGACCTTTTTTCGAGAACACTAGGGAGACTCTGCCACTTTCAAGACTTATTATTTTCAGTTCAAACTTGTATTCAATTCATTAATATATGGATTGTATCTGTATTCAACTACTTGTGAAAGTAATAAAGATCAAAACTCAAAGTGGACGTAGGCAGTTACGCCGAACCACTATAAATCTGGTGTTCTCGTTTTTGTTGTTCTTTTGGCATTGAATTACACTATTTTTCAGTTCTAATTTATCTTCTTCATTAATCTCTCCACATAATCTTTCTCAATGAGGTTAGTGACCAATTTTGGTGCTAACACATACATACATAAGAAAATCCCAATTTAAACTCTTTTCTATTTATAATACATTATATTTTCATATGCCGTATTCATTTCTATTTATAATATATTCTTATTCATTTTTCATTTGTTATGAATTTGTTTTTAATTTATATATGAATTCTGTTGTTATAATATATCTTAAATTTTCTATCGAAGATCAAATTTTCTATTTTATAAATAAAACCTGGAATATTCAAAATATTATCTAGGTTTAAAACTATTTATTATTACCAATTATCATTTAACGGGGATTTTTGTTTTGATTAATTATTGAATATTAAAATAAATATTCACAACTCAAGACGACAAAAATTCTGGATCGTTACACTTATGAATTAAAAACTCATTAGAGATAGGGTAGTGATACCCTAGAATGAGTGGAATTAATTACAAAATCATCTTCGTTCGAGCTTGAAATTCTTTATTAATATTCTCCTTGATTAGGATTTCTTTTGAATTTTGGAACTTTACCTTTGTTCTAAAATATATTCTTGTCTTTTCCTATTTGTGTTCGTTTTGATATTGGAGCATCCCATAGCCTTATTTTTGTTGATCTCCGTAATAAATTTGAGCACATTTTGCAACTTCAATTGGCAACTTCATCCTTAGGTGTGACTAATCCCATCGGCGGTCCCGCCAACTTTAGTATGATTCGTATATGGGTGAAACTCCTTTACAACAGGCATTGATTCACCGGAGATTTCTAAGTCCTCGGTTTTGATGCATTTGATATCTTACTTGGAGGTGATTAGTTAAAGCGTTATATTGCAGTTATTTCTTGCAAAGCCCGAACTGTTTCTCTAGTAGACAACCAGGGTAATTCCCTTGTGATCGTATGTCGATTGCCTGAGGATTATATAGGAAGCTTTAACTTTTCGCTTGATTCTCAGCCCAGTGATCTTGATTCCACCTTGATAGTCAGGGATTATCCTGATGTTTATGGTGAAGTCACTTCTCTACCTCCTAAGCGAGAAATTGAATTCTGCATCGATCTTATTCCTAGAGCTCGATCTTGCTGCCGGTTTCACCAGCTTCGTGTAGCCGAAGAGACCATTCACAAGACAGCTTTCCGAACAGAGAATGGTTTCTGTGAGTGGTTAGTCATGCCCTTTGGAATAACCAATGCTCATGCCTTCTTCGTTGATCTCATGAATCACGTTTTCCGTGATGTTTTCAACAAGTTGTCCTGGTTTTTGCTGATGGTATTCTCGTATTTTCCAAGTCAGAGAAGGAGCATGAATCTCATTTAAGCTATATTCTCCAAACTCTTGGGAGTCATCAGTTGAAAGCCAAATTTTCTAAATGCCATTTCTGGAGGGATGAAGTCCGATTCCTTTGGAAATATGTAAGTTTGTTTGTGAAATTTCAAAGTTTTAATTCAAAATCAGTTAATTTGATGAAAATAAATTATTTTTGAAATCTGAATATTTTTACATAATAAAAATGTAAATCATTTTCTGAGTGAGACGTTATATTTTGTTTCGCCAAATTTGGACTGCTCTAGCCCCGTTTATATTATTTTCGGCATTTTAGCAGCAGTTTTGGCAGCGAATATGGAGTTTTAATAGGAGGGCCGTGTTACCTATATCTGTGCATCATCTTGTTCGTCTCATCGCATTGATTTCCACAGTATATTCATTTGTGCATTTCGACATCCGGTACGAGGCGAAATCCGCAAAACGGTTAACCGTATCGGTACCCGTTTGAGCCTTTTGTGTTCTGTGTCCTTTCATTTATCCAACGGGAAAACCAATGGCCACTAGTTATTAATATTCTCTGAAATTCAACGTTCATGGCTTTACAATTTCTCATTTAATTTATATAATGGATGGTTCGTTCCCCCTTCTCTTTTCTCTTCGTTTGTTTCTGATATTCTGTGCTTTTGATAGAAAAATAAAATATATAAGCTTATATATTATGAAACATATCTCATCCTCTCCTTTATTTTGCCTGAAACCTATTTGTTTAATTACCAAACCTCATAGCCGCTTGTCCCATGCCGACCTTGCCACTGCCGTTCACGCCGCCTTTTCGATCACCCTATCCACCGCCCCTCTCCTCATACCGCCATCCCGTCACCAAGCACTATCGAGCAGCCCCTTCTCCCCTCGGCCTCATCTCCTTCCACTATGCAACTATCAAACCCATAGACCCACCCTCAGCCATAACCATGTAACGACCGTATTTTTCGAGAGAGAAGAAAATTCAAATTTTAGAATTTAATACAGTAAGAAATCTAAAAATTTATGATTTTAAATAAAAATTCACTTTGAATTACAACATCTGGTTTTGATTTAATAAAGTGACAACTATTTTATGTGATTTCAAATGTATGGTTTAATAAAGTTTAATTGGAAAGATTTAATATTGTGTAAAGCATGAAATAAATTTATGATTAACTGAAATTGGGTTTTAATTGTAAATTAACTTCTAATCTATTTGTAAACAATAAATGTATATTCAAACTTATTTAAATTTTAGTATTGGTTTTGCTCATCTTACATATCAACCTATTGAAATTAAATTGTTAATAAAATTTAGTATAATTGGATTTTACAAAAAGGAAAGAAATGTAAATTTTAATTTAATGGCTTAATTAGTTAAATGAGTCAGAAATTGAGAAAATTGAGAATTTAATACTGCATTGGTTAATATTAGCATTTTAATTAAGGAACTAGAAATTATAAACCAATGGATATTCAATTATATTAATTTGAAATATAATTTATTTTGAAATTAAATAAAGGTGAATTTTATTGAATATAATAAACTGAAATCTACCATTTAAAACAAACAATAGTATTTTATGACGAAAATTTGATATTTGCTATGCGTCCATCTAGACATAGCAAATGGCCAATTTTCATCGAATAATATAGATGTTCTATCGGTCGCTAGAAATTCAGTTTAAATCAGTTAATAACAGTTGAATTTAAAAGTGTTCCGAAACCTAAATATGTTAACATGAGAAAATTTATTTAGAACACTCTGAATAAGACTGCGTAATCCGTTTCGCGAAATTCGGATGTTTCTAGCTCTGTTTGGATTTTTCCGTACGGGATAGCAACGTATATCAATGTCCGTATGGAATTTTGATAGGAAGGTCCTGACACAGATAATTCTGTTTCCTCTTGTCCGTCTCATCATGCTGATCACCGTGATATATTCATTGGTGTATTTCGGAGTCCGGTGCGCGACGGAATCAACAGAATGCAAAGTGCGACGATTCGCCAAATTGGGTCCATTCGCAATTCTGTGTCCTCCATCTGGTTCAGCTTGCTGTGTTAATCACAGATATATCTTGTGCCCTTTTCTATTCGTCAGTTTTGACACCCAAAAGTCAAAAATACAAAAAGATGCAAGGAGTTCGGTGGTTACGTATTTAATTTCATTTTCATTCGTTCTTTTCCTCTTCTTCATTTTGCTGTCGTCCTCTCCCCTGCCCCTCATCATCTCGTTTCTTCTTCACTACCACTTAACCGCGTCTCCTCCCTGGCACGCAAGCACACTCGAAGGCCGAACCACATCCTCCACGTCACCAAGCTGGGATCACCCACCTTTCCCTTCCCTCTCCTATTGTTTATACTTTATTGTTATTGATAATATATGCATGTTATTATTATTACCATATCTGTTATCACTCTGCAATTTCCCTGTTAGGATAGAATTCCCTATGGGTTGAAATGATACATACCCGAACGATCTGTAGAATAGGAGGAAATCGTTATGGGTTGAAATGATAAACCCAAGCGATTTTCAAAATTGAATTGGAATTGGGATTACGGGTTGAAATTGTATATACCCGTATATATTTAAATTACAGATTGAAATGATAAATATCCGTACCATTTGACCATAGGATATAAAATTTTATACAGACACCGTTGGTCTATATATAAACATTTTAAATGATTTCTATGGTTTTATTTAAAGTTGAATATGAATAAGTTTTAATACAAAATAAATTAAATAATAACTCTAAATTTAGTCAAGTTTGATTTAAGTAAATACAATATTTTTAGTATTTATTTAAAAAATTTATTTTAAAAATAGATTTTTATAATGATTCTATAAGTTAAGGTTGGAAAGATAAATGTGAATCTATTCGAAATTGTATTTAATTAAGAATTTTTGTTTAATTCAATTGATTTGAAACTTATTGAATTTGGGAGTTTTAAGATATGATTTTATAACTTAGGTTTGATTTAAAGTGATTAAATGGATATTTCAAGTTTTAAATAAATCAAAGGGAATATATATAGTTTAATGTAAATTTAATGTTATTTAAATGATAATGGATTTATTAAGTGAATATTTCAAAACTAAATAATAATGAAGTTAAAATAATGTATATATGAAATTATCAATTTAGTTCTGAAAGTGCTAAAATTTGGATATATATATATATATATTTGAATGGAAATGATATCTTGGTTTTGAAGTATAAATTAATTTGAAATGACCACGATGTTATATTGACGTTTGGTTGTTAATAGCGTATATTTCTACATTGTAGATAGTTCCACGGATCCTTAGAGGATGGTTATCCCAAACATCCTTTAAGTTACTTGTATTTCAGTTGATATTTCACTTGAGTTGGATTTATTGATATAAGAATGTTAATCCTGACTCGAGTGTTTTGTGTTTGCTTTATGCCCGGGTCAGACTGAGTGGTACATCAATTGAGACTCACCTTTGGAGTTTGGAGCTTCGCTTGGAGATCCAACTATCGATTCAACTTTCATCTTTTCCAGTTGATTTGTTCAGTGAGGTCATATGTTTGTACTGGAGACTTCACTGTATTTGAGATATTCTGTTGTATTCTATTTCAAACTCTGTTGTTTGTATAGTAGCTTCATGAACTACTATTTATCTATTTCGCTGCATTATTATTATATCACTCCGTGTCTGTGATTCTGTGATGGATTTATTTACTGTATATGCTGAGTTTTGCCAAATTTTAAATTAACAATCTGATATTTTGAGCAATTCAAGTCCGACATGTGCGGATGCGAATGGTTGAAAATATCGGGTCGTTACAAACCATCTCCACGCCATCCTCCTCTCTCTACTTCGGCCTCTACCCTCAACCCGCCACCGCTTTCAACCCTCCAACACAAGAAACACCGAACCCATCACCACTCTGTGCTCAGTCTCCCCACTTGTCGCCATCCAAACCAGACCCCGCCTCACTCTTCACCACCTCAAGCAAGCCTTCCACCTGCTGCCAAGACCCTTACCTACTGCAACCTCCGCCCATAGCCTATCCTCCACCTTTCTAACCTCACAGCCTCACAAACCGAACAAACTCCATACCATAGAGTCGCCGCCAGCCTATCACAGACAACCCTCCTCCTTCTCGCTTGCCAAAACCCACCTATCACTCCATAGCCGTGTGCAGCAGCCGCTAAACGCCACTTCACAGCCAACGCCCTATGCTCCACCAACCAAACTCCTTCCCACCCCCTGACTGAAACTCATATACCCACTGCATCAGACCCGAACTCCACGCCTCTCCACCTAGCCGCACCCATAAACTAAGTATCCAATCCTCTATCCTCTGCTATGATGTGCAACGCCAGCAAATGTAACGACCCTGAAATTTAAATTTATTTAAATTAATAATTTATTGAATTTTTGAATTAAATTGAGTATTAAATAAATTTTTGGATAAAAATTTGTAAATTTAATTGATAAATTGAGAGCGAGTTTCCCCGATATCCAAGTATATTCTGTATAAATCATTTGAGATTAAAATATTGTAAATAGTGTATATGTGAGTATATGTGTGTATATTGAATGTATGTATATATTTAGGTATATTCGAGCAAATTTAATATATATATTTGAAGTGATGGTTAAAGATGGTTTGAGTTTATAAATTAAATATGAGACAATAAATATGTATGTAAAATGAACTACAAGACAAAGTATATTCAAACAAGTAGACAAAATATGATAGTGCAAACTAATAAACAAAACAAAGTAAAATACATAACAAATAAACAAAACAAATGTATAAAAGAAGATCACCTCAGCCTATAAACAAATCTATGAATAAAAGCCAACAACATGTTAAATATAGAAGTTTACTCATCTTATAACAAATGAGATAAGGCAAAAGAAACAAATAAGCAATGTACAAACAAATAAAACGAAATATACATCTATGAATAAAAGAATAATATGAAAACAAGTACAAAGCTAATAAATGAAGCCACCACACTATCTCAATATCTTCTCAGCCGAAAGAAAGGAAACAAAGTAAACAAAAAAAAATATATTTAAATAGGTATGTAAGTGTACCATATAGACAAAGTCATTTAATGCTAGTAAGGCAAAACATGTTGTACAAGATGAACACCCCTGTACAAAGTTTCTACCCAGTAAACTTCATTTTCCTTATACCTCCTCTTCATTTCATTTTCGTCCCTTGATACAAAACTGAAATGATAAGAAAGAAGCAACATCTATTTGCAACCAGAGATGCTCTTCATCAAAACATTGAAAAACCAGAAAATAAGCATCACTGTTTTCAACCTCAAGTTCATTCAATCAGGAAAGAAAAGAAAAGAAAAGCAATTGCAAATTTTCACAAGCCAGTGATATATCAAACTCTGTTGTTCTTCTCTGCTTCAACAAAACCAAGTGAGCAACTCCTTGTTTTTAGAAGCTTAACTGATTTTGTTATCTTGATGCTTGTGAGTAACAAACGTTTTAAAATATAAATATATAGTTGTTTTACTTGATCATCCTTAGAGATAAATATGCCTGTAGTCATGTTTTTAAAGCTCTGTGAACATATTATGTAAATGCTTGGTGTTATGGTGGGGATGTTTACTGGTTTCAAATTCAAAACCCATGCATAAATCAAACACTCATAATTTCATCTTCATTGGTACCTGAGTTTAGAGCTATATAGGTTGTTATATCTTAGAATACAAACTGGTTTAAGTTAAACAATTTGAGTTGCATCTGGAAAATAAGAAAATACAGAGCACCACTTAAAACAAGTCAAAATCCAAGTGTTTAAAATCCTTATATTCAGTTATACAAATCGATTTCTTATACAAAAATAGGATTTTTAACATAAAAATCTAAATTTTTAGTGATTGAATTCGAGAGCAGTTATGGGTTGATCGAAAAATGGGTTTCGATCAAGTTTAGGTGATTGGATGCTCTATCGAGGTTGGGCCTTCGCGTAGGGGTAGAAGAGTGATCGGCGCTACTGGGAAAAATAATGGGATGGTGGTCAGACCATGGTGGTGGTGGCGGCAAGTGTTTAAAATCCGTAAACCTAGTTTTGCCGTGGTTTGGTATTTGGTGTCGTTCATCGTCTAGAGATGATCGAGCGTCGCAAGGTTCTGGGTGATGGTAGTGGTCGAGTTGAAGTGTCGATGGCCGGAGTTGTAGGTTGGCTAGTGGTCGGAGAATCATGAACTTGGCGTTGACAGGTTCGATTGGTGATGATGTTCATATTTCCAGGTGGGTGTGGAGTAACTCGATTTCGACCGAGTGTCTGAGGTAATGATCGGAGGGTGGAGAAAGGACGGGGATGTGGTCGCCGAGATGAGGGGATGGTCGTGGTCGATCAGAGGTGGCTGATGGTGGAGTGCACGTGCACAGTTTGGTCGAGTGCACGGTTGACATTTTGAAGCCCTGGGTTCTTGAGTGTAGTCTCGGGGAAGATGGGTAAATGACTCGAAGTAATACTCGAGTAAATCGAGTAGTTTACCTGAAGTAAGGATGGGAAGGCTCGAGTCTGCAGTTGTTCCAGGCTTGAAAAAGAAACTGGTAGCAAGTTGTTTGAGCTTTTAAGCAAATTTAAAGAAACTTAAATTTGTACATAGATTTAGACAGGGTTTAAATCCAGGTTGAAGTTTGAATTCAAATTTATAAATTAAAAGTTTTGAATAAAGGATTTTCAAAAACAATTAAGTTCTAAATTTATATTTGTAACAAGTTATTTTAAATGAAACTCCCTAAGTGATTTAGAAAATAAAAATCAAACGTTTCCAACTTTTAACTTAAAAGTGAGTCGATTTATATCGTTAATGATAATCAAGTAAGTAATAATTTGTAATTAAGATTTATTCATAAATAATTAAGAAAATCAGTTAAAGGATAATTAGTTATAATTAAGATTAAATTAATTTATAATCGAGGATTTATTAATTAAAGTAAACTAGTTAGCAATTTAAGATAATTGATCAAGTAATTAATGAATGATTTAATTAAAATAGTAATTACTTAGTGAAAGTAATTAAGAGAAGATGATTACAGGTTAATTATTTAATAATTAAAGGATAATTAATTTAATTAATAAATGATTAAAGGTCAATTAATCGAATGATTTGAAATTAATTTATGTTGATTAACCACGATTGATGACTTATCTGATTTAAATTAATCGGACATTTAACTGACCTTACCTATGGATTTTTAGACTCTATTTATTGTGAATTGTTTGATTACCCTGATATATAATGATGTGTGATATACCCTGATTTGTGTTTTAATCTGTGATGTAATTTATTATCTGATATATATCTATGATCTATACGATAAGCGATATAGTTTATATCGTTTGTTAACTATATCTTTGTATTCTGATATGTGATGATTCATTGTGTTGCACTATTGTGTTAAAACCCCTGGACTACACCATACACACACCAATATGGATTTCACGTGGAAATCGGTTAAGTCACAGATAATTTAAATTTGATGTTTTGAAATTGAAATTTTAATTTCAATTGATTTTGAAGTTAGAAATTTGGGGTTTAAAGTGAAAAGCTTTTGAAATGGAATTTCAAAGATAAAAGTTATTTTGAATAACTTAACCGAGTTTTGAAAATTTAAATAGTTAGATTTAAATTTGGATTCAAGTTTGAAATTAAGCTATGATTTGGAAACTAGGGAGTAAAGATGATATAAATGTGTTTGTATGAATTAAACCATTTTAAAGGATTAATTTGGGAATTTGAATTTAAACTAAGGATTTCAACTCGTATGAATGAATCAGATTTCCAAATTGAAAACTGTTGTTTTCAAATGATAAAAGCTTTTAGATAAGAAATGAAATTCCAAATTAGGTAAAGGAATTTCAAGATTTAATTGAAAAATGGATTTTCCAAGTTATGAATGAATTGTGTTTTGAAAGCTATGAATTAAATCTGTCTATTTTTAACAGATTTAAAATGATGATTTGTTTAACCCATTCGAAATGAAATTGTTTTGAAAACTATAAGTTAAATCTTTGATTTAAAGATTTAACGAGTTAATTAAATTGATTTGGAAAATCTGTGAATGAATCTTTGTGAAATTAAGTGAACCTTGTGAATCGAATCTTTTTGTTTAAAAAGATTAAAATGGTAATTTGTTTAAACCATCTGAAGAAAGATTTTGGGTAATAAGTTGTGACTTAATTGAAATCCCAATATCCGTATGTTTTTAAATATTTCGCTCACTATTCGGGTTAGCCGGGAAAAGACAATTGTGTCATATAACCCATTCCGAATAGTGATACGTCATATATGGATCGCATTTGCTATATTACAGCATGATAGGGGGTTCTCGCTTCGCAGTTTGGTGGCGAACGGGGGACTCTTACCCCTACATGTCCCTGAGAGGGATGGGTTGGTTAGGCAGATGCCGTGACAGTCGAGAGGCTGGCCGTAAAAGTAAATGCGAGGTGCCAATGTAAGCCACGGTGGGACTGGGATGGTTGCAAAGCCTACCGGTGGCCGCTTCTTCTGGGACGTTACATTTGGTATCAGAGCTAAGGTTGAACTTTAGCTCAGGAGTATAACACGTTAAGTAGCTCATTAGAGATAGAGTGAAGTAAACTCTAGAATGAGTATTCTCAGATATCCGTCTGAACGTCTCAGTAAATTCTCTTACTATCCACTGATAGTGAGTATGAGTGCAAGAAGAGGACGAGATAGGGGACAGGGAAGTACGACTATAAATGGTCAATACCCTGTGACAGTGGAAACAATCTTTCTCTATCAATATTCTTTGATTCGTTTCCAAATTCTTTTCATTTCTTCGTATCATCTACAAGAAGAAGTTTTGGTGTGGTGATGGCTCTACGAATCGTTGTAGAAGATCTTACTTCGTATCTTCATCGGTTTCTTATCAGCTTTTGGATTTAAACCTTAATGAATTTGAAATTGGAAATTTTAAATTGAGTTAAATTGATTAATAGAATATGAGGATAAAATTGAATTAAATCATTAAAACGATATCGTTTAAAACCGAATTTGAAATTCTATTGTAATTTCTTTTGATTACCAAAGTCCGAAGAGGGACGAATTGGTATGTATTTTGAGATATTCCGACTTGAATTCGGAATCCATATCTAGTGTTTAAGGAATTATAGGAGATCGAATCTGTCCATCTCTGTCTTTGTGTTCGTGCCTGCGAATTTCGAGGACGAAATTCTTTTAAGGAGGGAAGTTTGTAACGACCCTGAAATTTAAATTTATTTAAATTAATAATTTATTGAATTTTTGAATTAAATTGAGTATTAAATAAATTTTTGGATAAAAATTTGTAAATTTAATTGATAAATTGAGAGCGAGTTTCCCCGATATCCAAGTATATTCTGTATAAATCATTTGAGATTAAAATATTGTAAATAGTGTATATGTGAGTATATGTGTGTATATTGAATGTATGTATATATTTAGGTATATACGAGCAAATTTAATATATATATTTGAAGTGATGGTTAAAGATGGTTTGAGTTTATAAATTAAATATGAGACAATAAATATGTATGTAAAATGAACTACAAGACAAAGTATATTCAAACAAGTAGACAAAATATGATAGTGCAAACTAATAAACAAAACAAAGTAAAATACATAACAAATAAACAAAACAAATGTATAAAAGAAGATCACCTCAGCCTATAAACAAATCTATGAATAAAAGCCAACAACATGTTAAATATAGAAGTTTACTCATCTTATAACAAATGAGATAAGGCAAAAGAAACAAATAAGCAATGTACAAACAAATAAAACGAAATATACATCTATGAATAAAAGAATAATATGAAAACAAGTACAAAGCTAATAAATGAAGCCACCACACTATCTCAATATCTTCTCAGCCGAAAGAAAGGAAACAAAGTAAACAAAAAAAATATATATTTAAATAGGTATGTAAGTGTACCATATAGACAAAGTCATTTAATGCTAGTAAGGCAAAACATGTTGTACAAGATGAACACCCCTGTACAAAGTTTCTACCCAGTAAACTTCATTTTCCTTATACCTCCTCTTCATTTCATTTTCGTCCCTTGATACAAAACTGAAATGATAAGAAAGAAGCAACATCTATTTGCAACCAGAGATGCTCTTCATCAAAACATTGAAAAACCAGAAAATAAGCATCACTGTTTTCAACCTCAAGTTCATTCAATCAGGAAAGAAAAGAAAAGAAAAGCAATTGCAAATTTTCACAAGCCAGTGATATATCAAACTCTGTTGTTCTTCTCTGCTTCAACAAAACCAAGTGAGCAACTCCTTGTTTTTAGAAGCTTAACTGATTTTGTTATCTTGATGCTTGTGAGTAACAAACGTTTTAAAATATAAATATATAGTTGTTTTACTTGATCATCCTTAGAGATAAATATGCCTGTAGTCATGTTTTTAAAGCTCTGTGAACATATTATGTAAATGCTTGGTGTTATGGTGGGGATGTTTACTGGTTTCAAATTCAAAACCCATGCATAAATCAAACACTCATAATTTCATCTTCATTGGTACCTGAGTTTAGAGCTATATAGGTTGTTATATCTTAGAATACAAACTGGTTTAAGTTAAACAATTTGAGTTGCATCTGGAAAATAAGAAAATACAAAGCACCACTTAAAACAAGTCAAAATCCAAGTGTTTAAAATCCTTATATTCAGTTATACAAATCGATTTCTTATACAAAAATAGGATTTTTAACATAAAAATCTAAATTTTTAGTGATTGAATTCGAGAGCAGTTATGGGTTGATCGAAAAATGGGTTTCGATCAAGTTTAGGTGATTGGATGCTCTATCGAGGTTGGGCCTTCGCGTAGGGGTAGAAGAGTGATCGGCGCTACTGGGAAAAATAATGGGATGGTGGTCAGACCATGGTGGTGGTGGCGGCAAGTGTTTAAAATCCGTAAACCTAGTTTTGCCGTGGTTTGGTATTTGGTGTCGTTCATCGTCTAGAGATGATCGAGCGTCGCAAGGTTCTGGGTGATGGTAGTGGTCGAGTTGAAGTGTCGATGGCCGGAGTTGTAGGTTGGCTAGTGGTCGGAGAATCATGAACTTGGCGTTGACAGGTTCGATTGGTGATGATGTTCATATTTCCAGGTGGGTGTGGAGTAACTCGATTTCGACCGAGTGTCTGAGGTAATGATCGGAGGGTGGAGAAAGGACGGGGATGTGGTCGCCGAGATGAGGGGATGGTCGTGGTCGATCAGAGGTGGCTGATGGTGGAGTGCACGTGCACAGTTTGGTCGAGTGCACGGTTGACATTTTGAAGCCCTGGGTTCTTGAGTGTAGTCTCGGGGAAGATGGGTAAATGACTCGAAGTAATACTCGAGTAAATCGAGTAGTTTACCTGAAGTAAGGATGGGAAGGCTCGAGTCTGCAGTTGTTCCAGGCTTGAAAAAGAAACTGGTAGCAAGTTGTTTGAGCTTTTAAGCAAATTTAAAGAAACTTAAATTTGTACATAGATTTAGACAGGGTTTAAATCCAGGTTGAAGTTTGAATTCAAATTTATAAATTAAAAGTTTTGAATAAAGGATTTTCAAAAACAATTAAGTTCTAAATTTATATTTGTAACAAGTTATTTTAAATGAAACTCCCTAAGTGATTTAGAAAATAAAAATCAAACGTTTCCAACTTTTAACTTAAAAGTGAGTCGATTTATATCGTTAATGATAATCAAGTAAGTAATAATTTGTAATTAAGATTTATTCATAAATAATTAAGAAAATCAGTTAAAGGATAATTAGTTATAATTAAGATTAAATTAATTTATAATCGAGGATTTATTAATTAAAGTAAACTAGTTAGCAATTTAAGATAATTGATCAAGTAATTAATGAATGATTTAATTAAAATAGTAATTACTTAGTGAAAGTAATTAAGAGAAGATGATTACAGGTTAATTATTTAATAATTAAAGGATAATTAATTTAATTAATAAATGATTAAAGGTCAATTAATCGAATGATTTGAAATTAATTTATGTTGATTAACCACGATTGATGACTTATCTGATTTAAATTAATCGGACATTTAACTGACCTTACCTATGGATTTTTAGACTCTATTTATTGTGAATTGTTTGATTACCCTGATATATAATGATGTGTGATATACCCTGATTTGTGTTTTAATCTGTGATGTAATTTATTATCTGATATATATCTATGATCTATACGATAAGCGATATAGTTTATATCGTTTGTTAACTATATCTTTGTATTCTGATATGTGATGATTCATTGTGTTGCACTATTGTGTTAAAACCCCTGGACTACACCATACACACACCAATATGGATTTCACGTGGAAATCGGTTAAGTCACAGATAATTTAAATTTGATGTTTTGAAATTGAAATTTTAATTTCAATTGATTTTGAAGTTAGAAATTTGGGGTTTAAAGTGAAAAGCTTTTGAAATGGAATTTCAAAGATAAAAGTTATTTTGAATAACTTAACCGAGTTTTGAAAATTTAAATAGTTAGATTTAAATTTGGATTCAAGTTTGAAATTAAGCTATGATTTGGAAACTAGGGAGTAAAGATGATATAAATGTGTTTGTATGAATTAAACCATTTTAAAGGATTAATTTGGGAATTTGAATTTAAACTAAGGATTTCAACTCGTATGAATGAATCAGATTTCCAAATTGAAAACTGTTGTTTTCAAATGATAAAAGCTTTTAGATAAGAAATGAAATTCCAAATTAGGTAAAGGAATTTCAAGATTTAATTGAAAAATGGATTTTCCAAGTTATGAATGAATTGTGTTTTGAAAGCTATGAATTAAATCTGTCTATTTTTAACAGATTTAAAATGATGATTTGTTTAACCCATTCGAAATGAAATTGTTTTGAAAACTATAAGTTAAATCTTTGATTTAAAGATTTAATGAGTTAATTAAATTGATTTGGAAAATCTGTGAATGAATCTTTGTGAAATTAAGTGAACCTTGTGAATCGAATCTTTTTGTTTAAAAAGATTAAAATGGTAATTTGTTTAAACCATCTGAAGAAAGATTTTGGGTAATAAGTTGTGACTTAATTGAAATCCCAATATCCGTATGTTTTTAAATATTTCGCTCACTATTCGGGTTAGCCGGGAAAAGACAATTGTGTCATATAACCCATTCCGAATAGTGATACGTCGTATATGGATAGCATTTGAAGACCGGTGTTGAAGACCGGATATTTTTCGAAAATGAAAGGACAACCTGTCGAATGTCTCTGCACTGAGTCGCGCCGGTATAGAGATTTATATCACTCTTTTGTGACGGGAAGTCCGGACGTGATTGGAAATTATCCGGAATTGCAAGGGCTTCGTGAGAAGTGCCTTCGGTTCTGTTCGAACCCGGAACAGACTTGTATGGATACATGTCTGACATTACACTTTGAGATATAAAGCCGATTTCTTTCAAATACATTTCTGTTGGTGGCGGAGAATTTATTCTCTTAGCTTAACACCCTTCTCTGAGACGTACGAGCTCAGAGGTTATGTAATTGAAATTTATCAGCGATATATCCCAATTTGGTAATGTGGCATGCTGAGTGTTGCTGTGTGATGATCAGTGTTTGATCATTTGCGATATGATCATTTGTTTGATCTTATATCTTTGTGATCATAGGTTGATCATTTGTTTGACCCGAAGCATGGCTTTGTGAACAAAGCGTAGCTTTGTGGACGAGACTTCATCGAGCCTCACACCCCGGAAATGGTCAAAACAGGAAGGATGCGGCAAGGTTCTAGGGAGTAGCGCCCCTTAGTGTATGTCATTCCTTCTGGATAAAGGTGGTATCATGGTATGGAGCCCAGATACTTAACCTCTGTGGTTGCTGCAAGTTTATTACTTTGTGGTTGTTGGAAATCGGGGATCCTCGGGAAGATCGGTGACGATCGGGGGATGGCATACGCGTGTCAGTAGTTACCTATTTTTGCAGAGGTAACCCGGCCTTGTGTTGGCAGAGATCCGGTTAGGTTCTCGGGTCGTCTATTCCAGGGACGTACCCATCGTGGATAGGAAGTTCCTTAGCCTGACCATTTGTTGGAAATCCAAAGAAACAATACGCGACGTGTACGGTTTTAGTTGTATTACCTGCTATGGAATGTGGCGGTAACCTGCTATTGAACATGGTAGCTATAGTAGGCATAAGTGCGGAATGCCTATGCTGGCTAAGATTAATATTATACTTTCGAAATGTTTTCTACACTATGCACTAATAATAATATCAAAAATGATTTGATTTTGCGTAGTAAGCATCTTTGACTATCATAAGAAGAAATCTCCTCCAATTCTGCGTTTGCATTGTGTGTGTGGTGGGAGGTCTTATGGTAGTTTCATTTTCCAAAAGCATTGCGAATTGACTTTAAAATTCTCTGCTATTTGTTTTAAAGATAAACTGTTTTTGTTGCTCACACCAGTCCCATGACTGATCCGGAGTTTATTGTTTCTTTCCTAAACTCTGGATGCTCAAAATTTTTCTACACGAGCAGTCTAGAGTTGGGTTTTTCAGATAGTCAGATTAGTAGGTTTTCTGGAGTTGGTTCAGTCTTTGGATCAGACTGCACTTGTTTTTCTTTGTGCCTCGTTATTGGGAGTTCGAGCTATTTCTGGATCGTGCTTTGGAGATGAAGATTATCCGCTGCTGATGTTCTCGTTTTCTTTTCCGCTGCTATTTGTTGTATCATATCTCTGATGTATATTGATATTCATTGTATCACTCTGTTGTATCAGATATTGTATATCAATGTATTATTCTTTTATTCCGCTGTGTTATTTACTTAATGTTGTTATAAGCTCCGGCGAATCGGATTTGAACGGTCGAATCTATGACATTCGAGTACGATGTAAAGTATGGATGTCGATTTTCGAGCGCGAAAATCCGGATCGTTACAGCAAACCTCCGAGCAGCCACCTCCTATCAGTTTTTCCCTAGGCCGAGACCCCATAGCTCCTTCTTTTGCTCTAGAATAAAAAAATAGAGTGATATATATATATATATATTATCTGAATGTATATATATTCACCGAATTCAAGTTGCTTTGTGCCACTGTCCGAAACTAGTCGCAGCAGTTTTGAATGTTGTTTTGAAGTCCGTGTCCGTTTGCTTCGTATTCTTGTATTTCACTAGCCTCGAAAGCTGAGCGTTCACTCACGATTGACATTCATATGTTTAGTAAATTGATTTCACATGAAATAACGATTGAAATATGTTGTTAAATTTGAATTTGTTAGAAATTAAATTGTTAATTATGATATGTTGTTATTTAAAATTGTTTACCTATGTTAATTGACAATATTGACACCAATAACTCATCAGTATATATATTATATTTAAATTGATATTATGATCATATTTGCCGTTGATATGCTATGTCATTTTATGTTATTATTTTATTATTCTCACTCTACAAGTACCCCTTTAGTTAGAAAAATCCCTATGCGTTGAAATGATACATACCCAAACGATATTATAGATTAGGGAAAATCGTTATGGGTTGAAATTATAAACCCAAGCGATTTTATTGATTTTGAAATTTTGGGATTGTGGGTTTAAATGATATATACCCGTAAATATTAAATTATTGCGGATTGAAATGATAAATATCTGTATCACTTGACCATAGGGTAAAAAACTATATACGGACACCGTTGGTCTATTTTTGAAACATAATTTCCAAGGTTTTGAAAGGAAATATATGGGTTTAATCAATATTGATTTTAAATATAATATAAAGATTTTATTTTAATATATGTGTAAAATTTAGATTTTTAAAATTATATGTTTTGGAAATTTTAAAATTCTAAGTTAAGTTTTAAATGTAAATTATAAAATTTTACTTATAACTTTGTTATTTTTAAAATATATAAAATAATATTTAAAATAGATTTAATAATAATAAGATTTAATTTAATAATAATTAATATAATAAAATTTAATAAGAATTTAATTTAACTAACATATATATATATAATATGTTTTAAATATTTATTTACAATTTATATTTTTATTTTTAAAATAGATTTTTAACAACTTTTATATATATGTATTAAGTTTAAATATTTATTTGAATTTATGTTACTATTTTAAAAATAGATTTTTATAATAACTTAAGTAAATAAAGGTTGGAAAGATAAGTTAAAGTGGACTTGTAATTTAATTTGTTTAAGCATTGAATTTAAATAAGAATTGATTTGAACTTATTAAATTTTAAATTTTAAAGATATGGGAATTGATTTGAAACTTATTGATATTGAGATTTTGAAAGATGTGATTTTATAACTTGATAACAGGATTTTGATTAAAGGTGATCAAATGAGTATTTTCAAATTTCAATAAATTTAAAATTGGATATTTAATATTGATTTAAATTTGTTATTTGAGATTTTATTTAAATGTTATTAAAAATGATTAAGTGAATATTTTTCAAATCTAAATAAAATTAAAGTTGAATTTTGAAATATAAATGAAATTTATCAAATTGAGTTATTGTAAATGTTTGAATATTTAAACTTTGAAACCTATTGTATTTAAAGTGGTAGTTCAAACCTGGATTTGAAATCGATATAAATTACAAATGGTTTTAATGAGAATTTGAATTGAACCTTTAACCTTTTTAATTGAAATTGTTGAACTAAGATTGATTTAGATTGAATTTTGTAACTAAAGTTGATTTGAAACAATTCTAATTTGAAACTATTTTCGATATAAACTCTTTTTAATATATAAACTATTTTAATTATAACCTATTTTTAAATATAAACTATTTTTTTATGTATAACTATTCCAATATAAAAACTACTTTCAATATTCAAACTGTTTAAGTTGGAACTTTTATGATTTAAAGTGAATTATGATTTCGTAAAAATGAATATAGTTTCAAAAATGATATGATTTCGAAAGCGGGTATGTTTTTGAAAGTGATATGATTTTGAAATGAATATGATATTTTGGTATGAAGTATGAACTATTTGAAATGAAAATGACCACGGTGTTAAATAAGCATTTGGTTGTTAAAGAGACCGTGATCGGATATTGTCATACTCTCTGCTAATACTGGAAACCACTTTAACAACTGTGCACGTGGCGGAGAATCCAGAACGAAGTAGGATGGTTTAGCGAATGTCTGTATGAGGTATGAACGCAGCCCTGACCCCCGCATGTCAGCTTGATATGACTAAAATAGGAGCTATACCGGGCCAAGTGAGGTCGCTCCTCCGTTCGGGCACATTTCTTCGATACCATATTTTTTACTTTGTGATTGATTTGGTGGTCGCCCCTCGATTTAATTATGGGAGTGTGTTCTGAGGTGGGCGGTAGTGGCTGCTATCCTTACCACCGGTCCGGGAGTGCAAACGGTAGAATCCTACCCTGGCATTGCCTCGCGTGCCTTGTCATATGCCTTATCGCGTCCACTACGAGTTTGGTTTGTATCGTACCTATGGAGTGCTCACTGAGTATCCCACCGGTTTGGTGGAGCTTATAGTATCTGTATAGACTACGATATTTATATAAAAATATGTTAAGGGGGATATGGGTAACGCCTTAACGCTATTTTAATATTTTACTTTACTATAGACATTATCTATGTAGCGTATTGTACTATGTATGTAGATAGTTCCATGGTTCCTTAAAGGATGGAATCCCAAACATCCTTTAAGTTATATTGAATTTCACTTGGACATTTCACTTGAGTTAATTTACTTGCATAAGAATGTTAATCCTGACTCAAGTGTTTTGTGTTTGGTTTTATGCTCGGGTCAGCCTGAGTGTCACAGCATTTGAGACTCACCTTTGGAGCTCGGAGCTTTGCTTGGAGATCTATCTTTTACCTATTCAGCTTTCCAGTTATTTCAGTTATTTCCAGTTGTTTATGTTCAGACTTGTCAATTGCTTTTGTATTAGAGACTTCTTGTATTTGAGATTTCTGTTGTATTTTGCTTTAAACTGATGTTTCTGTAGTAGCTTCATGAACTACTATTTATCTATTCCGCTGCTTATTGTTGTACTACTCTATGTCTGTGATGTTGTGATTGATTTATTTACTATATATGCTAAGTTTTGCCAAATAAAAAAATTAACAATCTGTTGTTTTGAGCAATTCAAGTCTGACATGTGTGGATTATTGTCGATTTGAATGGTTCGAAATGACGGGTCGTTAGATTTTAAAACATTTAATTTCTAATTTTATTCTTTAGAAAATTATTTATCATTTAACAAAATCATTTTTAAACAATATTTAATTATAAAATAGTAAAAAATTCTAAGTCGATAATTCAATGCTATATACATTCAAGATAATGATAAATTTTATATATACATAGATGCACCAATATATATATTCAAATATCTGATATGGGACAATATATTGATAAACTAGATTCCTAGTATTTCTATCCAAGCATCATATGATATAATAATTTATCATACATTGATCCAGGAAAGTGTATCAAAGAATTACCTTTCCCTAGGCCTATCGAATACAAGTTAAAACAAATTTGAGTACTCCTTGAATCAGATTCATAACTTAGAAGATGCTAGGTCCAAATTATCTACCATGATCAATCGAATTGAAGTGATCTGATATAATTGAAATTGGATTTTTAGTAGTTTGGATGGGGTGATTTCTGGCCAAGCATTGCTATAATGGGATGGACAGGTGAATGTAAAAAAGAAGAGGCACATGTTTCTTTGATAAAAGGAAGAACAAAGGAGTGAAACAAGGACCATGAACCTTGTTTTTCTCTTTACCATTTCCTCCTTTTACCAATTAAAAAAGCTCCCTTCCTAGCCATCACATTGCCGACCACACTCATGGAATCCAAGGTCGGCTATACACCCTATCTTGGGCCTAAGACAATCCAAGCCCGAACCAAAATTATTGAATTTTAAAACCTAGTTTAAACACGTACTAATACCACATACCGATAACTATATTTATAACTATTATAAATACACTGTTTAAAATTATTCAACATATCAAATATAATTTTATAATCAACATTTCATAAACATTAATTAATTTAATTTAATTTGTTATAATTATAAATTAATTAAATCAGGTGGCCAAAAAAGTATTCAGCGTTTCGGTTGTGTGATTCTTTAGGTGTAAATTTAGGCAGCGATTATTATTAAATAATTGGATTATTAATGTTCATACATTAATTAGCAGGCGGTGTGATATTTTGGCTAAATTTATCGCTTATTTAGTTTCGATAAAATCCAATTTTACTTTGTTAAGCATTACCTGGTTGTGAATATTATTTACATTAATTCCCTTCATCAAAACTATATCACTTTGAACTTATTGAATTTGGTAGTGGTCAAAATTCCAATATCGTTAGTATTCAACTCCATAATCCAAACACAAAGTCCTCTGTTCAATAATAACAATTAATATTAACCGAACTACTATGGCCAGAGGTTTTGATTTGGTGTTGACTTGAGTTGACCATGATACTATCCTCATATAACTAAGGAGATGAATCCTTTCTTGAATAGTGCTTCACTTCCAATACTTCCACTCGACCCAACTATAGTCACTCGATGAACATCGTGCCATTGTCCAACTATAATCAAAGTGGAGCTTTCATATTGAAGATTAACAATATTCTCAATTTGAGAGAGCTATTTAATCAGTCACAATGATATTTTCTATTTGGCCTTAGTTATATTAACCAATAGAAAACTATCGAGTGAATCATTCTATATTTATCCAATAACTACCAACGTGTAACCCCTAGGTGTCTCCAACAGTCATGAGTAACACAATACCTAACATTTGGAGAGCATTACGTACTCTAGTCTAAACGAATAAATCAATATCTAGTCTCGATGTATCTTGATTGGGAACATTTAAATGATGTATTTATTGTGAGGACACGTTTTTTCGACTCTTGGAAATTGACATTAATACATCCTTGGTATTCATGTGCCGCAAATCCAAATGCCGGAGAAGCGAATTCTCAAGGGTAAGAAAGAAAATAAAGGCAGAACAGAATCTCACATATATCGTTTCAACAAATAATCTTTACAGCGGAAATTTAAATACATTTATCAGAGTTTAAAAATGGACAATTATAAATATCTGTCCTTACAAATGCAGAATACAATACTACTCAAGTGTGGGGGAAACAATCTTCAGAAAAATCTTCTAACTCCATGCTCCGAGCTCTTCAAGATTTCATTGAACCAAACCTGATTACTAGGTTGTCTGGGAAAAATTAGGGCACCCAGAGTTTAAGGGAAAAGGAAAATAAACTCTAAGTTAGTCATGGGACTGGTGTGAGAAACTCAAAATACGCGGTTTGAAAAGAAAAGGTATCTCATAAGACCATGCCTACACATAAATACGGATGGGTTTTTCCTTTATGATAACTAAAACATTTGATACACAAAATCATTTGATATTATTTTTAATGACATTCCTTTGAAAATATTTGCAAGTAAACTTATTAATCTTAGCCGAAATTGTTACCATATTAAATTCCGGAATGTAAGGCTCTACAAACAAAACACTTACAAGCTCGTTCAAGGAATGGATTTCCATACAATGGTAGGTAAGGGACTACCTTCCGTACAGTACATCTCTAGAGGAATGTACCGAGAATACACAAACAATTCTCCCATCTGGCAAGACCGGCCTATCCCTATTTGGCACTCATACATGGCCTAGATAGAACTGAATATGACATCACCCCGGTCATAACCGACCTATTCAGGGCCTCATAGCATACACCACATACTCGACATACAGAGAGTACTCTAGAAAGGTGATGACCATACCCTAATGGTTGCGAAACACATAGCCTTGCGGCGTACCCCGTTTAAGCCATTATCGGGTAATGAGGTCTGAGGTAGCGATTACCTTTCACATAGCACATTCCACTTTGAATGTCACATTGCCATACTGTAACAACCCATAATTTTGTAAATATTTTATTAAAGTTTCTTTTGAAAACTTTGATTTTTAAATCATTTAAAATGGTAATTCAGGAATTTTCCAATGTAATTTTGGATTTTGGTTGTCATTTATTTTCCAAATATAATAAAATAAATAATTTCTGAAAATTTTATATTTTGGTCAACTTTGGTCAAATTTTGAATTTCAGTTAAAATTTTTAAATTTGAATTTTTAAATTCTAATCTTTTCTTTGAAGCAGAATATAATTCTGATATTCGTTCTGCTTTTCGTTTCGTCAAATTCTATTTTGTACTTTTTAAATTTGATAACTTTCAACGTTTTACACGCAATTATTTTCCGAATTTTATTTGTTATTTTCTCTTGCCTATTTCCTATGTTCATTCCTATTTTTATTTTATTTTTCTATTTTCTATTTTGTTTGGACCCTTTATTTGATTTTATTGAATTTAATTTGGATTTTTAGGCTTGGAAATTCAAAGAGTCTTAGGTTTCTTTTCTTGGAAATCAAGTAAGCCTCTTCACTTACCCTAGCCATTCACTACCTTCCACATCTCTAGCCATTCATTTCCCTAAACCCTAGCCACCACTTCTATTTGCAAATCACGTACAAACCATTTCTCATTTACCTCATTTTTTTCATTTGCGTTCAAGAATATTTCCATGCCTTCCTCCTTCATGTCGTCCTCCTTTTCATTTCTCTTTATTTTCTCTTTTGTTTTCATACATATGCTCGACCATCTCCTCCTATTGCCGACCTCACAACCTCCTCACCACCACCATGCCGACCATCACCACCTCCTTCATCACCCAAACCAAAGCCGTGACCATTGAAGCAAAACTACATCACCATAGCATTGAAACCAAGCCTAGCCGAGCCATATTCATCACCACCTTCCTATTTCTAGCCTCAGCCACAAACAAAACTCCACACCATGCCATGATCTACTCCTTACCGTGCCTAGCTAGTGTCCTGACCCAACCATTGCACCCAAGCCGGGCCATGTAACATATGGCCGAACCACATAGTTTCTCACTCTTGACCTTTAGCCTTCCTATCCATATAACTTACACCTCTTTCCATTCCTTACCATAGCCGTGTGTTCATACCTTCATAACCTAGCCTATGTTGCCTCAAACAGGACATAGCCGAGCATAGGATGATGTTGGTCAAGCCATTTTGTAGTGGCCGAGCCACCAGATTGATTGAAAGAGAAGTTATGTCACTTTGATTCCTATTTCTTCCATTGTTTAAATTATAATCCTTTGTATTAAATATATGCTTATGTGTTTTTTGTATTTTTTATGTACAAGATTGAATCTTGGCTCTTCATTCACTCAAAAATCTAGTCGTGCCTTGTCATGCTTTTCGGAGTTTGTTGTGTATCTCTAGTTTGTCAATTCTAGCTTTAAAAGGTGAGTTTATCACTCTCGACATTCGTACTTATATAATTGTGAAACAATGACATGTGAATTGTAGAAATTAATATGCTATGTTCATATATGCCTATGATATGATTATATGATGTTATATACTGCTTATATATTTGTTACATCACCTGATATGATATTATATGCTCTACTGTTATTTTATTTTCTGTATCTCACACTGCAAGTTCCCTTTCACTATGGGTTGAAATAATACATACCCGAATGGACATTAGAATAAGGAAAAATCATTATGAGCTGAAATGATAGGCTCGAGTGATTTTTATTGTATTTGTTTTACTTGGGATTACGGGTTTGAAATGATAGAACCCGGATTTTTCTTTTTAAATTACGGATTGAAAGGATACATATCCATATCACTTGACCTAGGTTAGAAAAGATTATACAGGCCCATGGTCATATTTTAAATAATATTTTCCTAAAATTTATTAAGTATTTTTAAATAATATTTTCCTAAAAGACTATTAAGTATTTTGAGTTTTATAGATATATGAAATTTTAACTTAAAATTTGAATTAATGCTTTAAATTATAATGGTGTATTGGTTTTTCTATAAGTTAAATTTTTATAAGTTAATAATTGGTTTTAAGTTAAATTAAGGATCTTTATTGATGATAAATAACTTAATAATTGAATTTAACTTAATATGGGAGTTTTAAATTTAACCTAGCAATTGTTATGAATTTTACTTTATGAAACAGACATGTTTTGTGTAATAAATAATGTATTTTGAACTGATAAAATGGAATACAGTTTTAATTGGACATTTTCTAATAAAATTTATTTAACTAGAAAATCATAGTTAATTGATGTCTAAATGAACAGATCTAAAAGGAAAAATTTGATTGTTATATTAACTATGATAAAATATTCTTTTGTGAAATGTTATGTTTTGTAAAATAAATAGTTATGATTTTTAAATGGAAAAATGTAACTTTAATTATGACCTAACTTGATAATTGGAAATTTGGTTTTTCAAATGGAAATTTTAAGTTAAGTAAATAAATAGAAATTTAGTTTTATTTATGAAATGGGTATTTTAAAATAAAGTGTTAGGTTAGTGGTTAAAAATAAAAGTTAAGTAAAATAGTGTATTTTGACTTAATAATGAATTATGGTTTAAATTGGATATTTATTTATAAATTTTATTTTATTAAATCATAAGTTAAATGATATCCAAATGAATGTTTTGAAGCATGAAATATGATTTTCTTTATAAGTTAAAAATGGCTAAAATTGAAGTTTTAATATTTTTGAAAAGTTATAATAAAATCTGGAATTTTATTGGTAGCATTTATAAAATGCTGTGGTTTTAAGATGGCATTTGTTAAGTGCTATCATTTCTGAAATTTAACTAAGTTTTGAAATAACCAAATACTATTACAACATTTTATAAGTGCTGTTGTTCTGAAATTTAACTATGTTTTGAAACAACTAAATACCTATTACAACACTTTATAAGTGTCGATGTTTCTGAAACTAAGCTGTTTGTAAATAACTAAATATCTATTACAGCACTTTGTAAGTGCTGCTGTTTCTGAATTTGACAATGTTTTGAAATATTACTAATATATCTACTGTAACACTTTATAAGTGCTGTTGTTAGCTGAAAGTACAATGTTTTGGAAATTTTATAATTGAATGAATGAACTTAGAAATGCTACAACTTTGAAATGAATATTATTTGACAATGAATTTAAATGGTTTAAATGAATATTATTTTAAAGGTGTTATGATTTTCTAAGTATTATAATTTTCAAAGAATAACATTTCTAAATTGTTATGATTTCAAAATATTATGGTTTCAAAGTGTTGGGTTTCAGAGTTGTTATAACTTTGAAAGGTACTATGGTTTGAAAATGAGATTTTTGAAATTGTATTTAATTAAGAATTGTCTTTAAATATATTAACTTGGAACTTATTGAAATTGAAGATTTAAGAATGTGACTTTATAAAGTGGTGGTTTAAGATGATTTAAAGGAATATTTCAAGTTTAATAAATTAAAGGAAATATTCAGTGATTTGGAATTTGGGGTTTTATTTAAATGATATATTGATTCGGTTTTGGAATTTAAATGATATATTATGGCTTTGGTTTTTGAAATGGAAATGATATATTGATTTGACTATGAAATGAAATAATATAGTATTTAGTTTTGAAATGGATATGATATTGGAATAAATATCCATGGGTTATAATAATGATTGGTTAGCAAAGAGACCGGGATCAGATATGGGCATACTCTCCGTCGATACCGAAAACCACTTTGACAACCGTGTACGTGGTGGAGATTCCAGAATGAAGTAGGATGGTGGCGACGATCCTATTGAGGTATGAACGTGGACCTGACTCCCGTGAGTTGGCATAAGGTGGCTAAAATAGGAGCGATGGACGGGCCAATGAGGTAGCTCCTCTGATCGGACACACTTCTTCGTATACCATTCTATTACTCTGTGATTGATTTGATAGCCATCCTCAATTTTTGATTTGGGAGTGTGTTCCGAGGTGGGCGGTAGTGGCTACTATGCGTTACCACCAGCCCAGATGCGTAATTGGTATATCTACCCTGGCATTGCCTAGTTGTGCCGTGTCACCTACCATACCGAGCTTTACTACGAGTTTCTATTTGTGTCGTACCTATGGAGTATCTTCTCATAGCCTCCCGATCAGGAGGTACGCTGGTACTGTATAAACTATTGTCACAATTATGTGTTAAGGTGGAAAATGTAAAGCCTTAACGCTATTTAAAAGTAAGTTTATTTTACTATTAGACATTATTATAATAACGTATATTACTACATAGTAAATAGTTTAACGGGTCCTTAGAGGATGGGCGGTCCTAAGCGTCCTTTAAGTTACTTGTACATTTATATTACAATTCACTTGAGTTGGTTTACATTGTATAAGTATGTATGTCCTGACTCGAGTGTTTTGTGTTTTGCTTTACGCTCGGGTCAGACTGAGTGATATAGCATTCGAGACTCACCTTTGGAGTTGGAGCTTTGCTTGGACCCATCTATTGATTCTGCTTTCAATCATTCAGTTGATTCCAGTGATGTATTAAGATCTTCTTGTATTTGACTATTTTATTGAGACATCTTTGTATTCGTGATTTCTGTTGTATCTTGTTTAACTCTGTTATATATATATTAGCTTCATGAACTACTATTTCTTTACTTCCGCTGCATTGTTATATTACTCTGTGTCTGTGATCTGTGATTTATTTATTGTATGTTCTGAGTTTTGCCAAATTTATATTTACAATTCGGTATTTTGAGCAATTGAAGTCCGACATGTGCGGATGCAAATGGTTGAAAATATCGAGTCGTTACAGTTGGTATCAGAGCTTTGGCTCTAGGCAAACTTAGCATATATGGTAAATTTATTTACAGAATCACTTTCGTTCGAGCTTGAATCTCTTTCTTTTTGACTCGATTTCTTTTGAATTTTTGGAACGTTCCCTGCGGTTCCAAATCCGTTATTGTCTCTCACTATTTGTCTTCTTTTGATTCTGGAGTATCCCATAACTCCACTTCGAATGATCTTTATAATGAATAGGCGGTCTCGCCAATCTTCGAATGATTTGTAAAGGGGTGAAGCTCCTTTACAAGAAGCATTGATTCACTGAAGATTTATGCATCCTCGGTTTACAATGCTATCTATTGTGAGAAATGCGGATTAAGGATCTTAAGGCTAGAATTAACACTAGAGGGGGGGGGGGTGAATAGTGTTTTAAGAAATTTGTTAATCTTTTTGAGTTTTATCTTAATTTGTTAACAATGTATACACTAATCAGACACAGATATGAACATAGAATCAAACACAGATGGAAATATAAAGTAAAAGCAGTAAAGGAAAGAACACACTGGATTTTATACTGGTTCAGAGTTACCCTACATCCAGTCCCGCAACACAAGTATGGATTTCCTTTCAACAACAATTCAACAATTACAACCCTCGGTTTCAAGGCTACGAGGTACACCCTCCAGAATGACAATCCTCTGGGTAGAGATACTTGATTTCCGGGGCAACAAGTTCACCCAATTGATTTCCAGGGCTACAATGACACCTTTTCTCGCTTAATTGATTTCCAAGGCTACAATCACACCTTTTCTCGCTAATATATTACAAAGAAGTCTATAACTCTGAATAGCACTGAGAACCTTGTAGAGATAGTGATGGAGAATCAAACTAGAAGTAATTGAGTATGATTCGATGTTGATTTCGGCAGAGTAATGGTATGATTTTGTATTAAGAAATGTGGAAGAAGAAGAGGAGTGAAAACCAGAAAAAAGTGATTAAAAATTCGTTGAAACTGAACCCTATTCATAGAAGATCAACAGCCATGACCATTCATGAAGAGTTATGGCGAATAGACACTTCTTTTGAAATTTGAATTTTGAACTTCAACTGTCACTATGTCGACATAGTGCCTAGGGGCATGTCGACATCCCTCAGCCAAAATTGATATTTTGAATTTCTATAAAAATAATATTTATCTTATATAAAAACTATTTAAAACTTTATAAATATACTTGAATATAGTTGAAATTCATAAGTAAATATAAAGAACAATATATACATAATTTAACTATAATTTTATATTTAAATCTAAGTATAAATATTAAAAATATATTATTTGAAAAGACATTTAAAATCAGGACTAATTTGACTTTGAAATTAAAGATGTTTTGAGGCTAAAATTATTTAAAATCAGGATAGAGAGTTTTGAATCTTTTAAAATGAAAGTTTTGAAATCATTTTGAAAACAAGATAATTTTGTAAAATCATTTGAATTAAAGTTAGTGGATACAAAACAATGTCCCACTATATTTTCATAGGTTCCATCCTACTTAGGGTTCCATCCCTTTAACGGGCTCGAAGTGGATTCCATTCCATGAATAAATTGGATATTAAGATACTAGTGCTTTTCTACGAGTTTTAACAAATATTCCTAATAAAACAAACTTAACCTTGAACTCTTGAACTCTTGATAATCTTGATACTCATGAGTCTTCTATCTCTATAACTTGAATCTCTATACTGTACAGTCTTCATTCTTGATACCTGCATGGTTAGATCCTGCATATACATATATATCTAAACTTGTAATGTTAGTATTTATATTTTATAATCTTATTCTAAGGTTGTTGTCATCAAAACCATCATCTCATGGACTAACAATCTCCCCCTTTTTGATGATGACAACCTTTGTTTATAAAATATTCCTTCTATCCTAATAACTCTAATAACTCCCCCTTAATCTATGCCTAACTATCCTATTTTATACTTCTCCCCCTTTGTCATCAACAAAAAACAAAAACTAACTCTAAACTAGATAACTCCAAACTATATAACTCCCCCTAAAACTTATCACTCTATTACGTGTGATTATAATGATAGTGTTATCATAAATAATTAACACTTAAATCTAATACAGAAATATAATCCTAAACTATTAACTATTCTAACTAAGAATTCACAATTATACTAACATATATAAGAACACGAGTTTATTTATTACGAGTATGGTTTTATTTACATTTGCATTTGAAAAACATAAAAACATAAATAACAACGGAAAGAAAGAAAAGAAACTAATGTGTGTTTCTGAACATAGGAGATTTATGAACTGAACAGTTTGGATAGTAGAAACAGAAATTTCCACGTTGTTCGACAAGATTCCCATTTTTGTCAAAACACACTTCTCCAACGCATACTACTTGGTCATTATCCTCCTCGTGTGCTTCTTCCATTGGTTCTTCTTCTTCTTCTTCGTTGTTGACCTCATGTTCTTGATTGAGTGAAGAGTCTTCATCGATCAAGATAGGGTTGGCCTGGTTATCCATTAGGAATTTTTGTAAATTCCTAAGAATCTTGCCTTGCCTTTCTTGCTCTTTCTCCATACGAAGTTGAGTCACTTGAATTTCAGTTAACATCTGAAGAGTATCCTTCATAGACTCCTCCAATTTAGTTACACGTGCGAGAGTAGAGCATTGGAATGGACCCGAAGTAGGAGAGGGGAATAAGAAAGTTGATTTTTGTTTGATTTAGAGGAAGATGCCATTATTTTATATATATATTTCAGAATAGAAAATGAAGAGAAACCAGAGAGAATGAATAAGAATTCGAAATAGAGAAGAATATATAACTAGATTTTTGAATTTTGGTGGGAAATTTTTTAAAAAATAAAAACGTTATATGTCGACATGGGTCTAGTGGGGATGTCGACATGGTCCTTGAATTTTTGCCTTTTTAATTTATTTTGAATTAATTTTAATTATACTCGTTATTTATATTTTATATTTCAGTTAATGAGCAAATACCTAATTCTCTTCTTAATTTAGTAAATGTAGATTCATTTAAGGGTTTTGTTAAAATATCAGCAATTTGATTTTCAGAATTGATATAGTCGAGAGTAATTACTTCTCTACTTATATTATCTTTGAGAAAATGGTGTCTGATATCAATATGTTTAGTTCGAGCATGATGAGTAGGATTTTTAGATAAATTTATTGCACTAGTATTATCACAATAAATTGGCGATTTTGAGATATTTAATCCAAAATCTCTTAAAGTTTGTTGCATATATATTACTTGAGAACAAGCCAAAGCAGCAGAAATATACTCTGCTTTAGTTGTTGATAAAGAAACTGTATTTTGCTTTTTACTAAACCAGGAAACCAGAGAATGTCCCAAAAAGTGACAAGTTCCACTTGTACTTTTCCAGTCTGATTTACATCCAGCATAGTCAGCATCACAGTATGATATTAAATCAAATGAATCATTTTTAGGATAAAATAAGCCATAATCAGAGGTGTGTTTAATATATCTTATGATACGTTTTACAACTTTTAAGTGAGTTTCTTTAGGATGAGATTGATATCTTGCACAGAGACAAACACTATGCATGATATCAGGTCTACTAGCAGTGATATAGAGTAGTGATCCAATCATTCCTCTATATAACTTTTGATCTACATCTTTCGAGAGATCTTCTTTACTAAGGTACTCATTGGTTGCCATGGGAGTGGGTTTTCCACTCGCAGTAGTCAAACCAAATTTACTAACTAGGTCTTTAGCATATTTTTCTTGACTAATAAAAATACCATTATCTAACTATTTTATTTGCAATCCTAGAAAGAAGTTTAATTCACCCATATGACTCATCTCAAACTCTTTTGTCATTATTTTAGAAAATTCTTTATTCATTTCGAAGTTAGTTGAACCAAAAATGATATCATCTACGTATACTTGAACTAGTTGAATATCATTTTTATTTCTTTTAATAAAAAGAGTATTATCTATTTTACCAATTTCAAAATTTGATTGTAATAAATAGGATTTTAGTCTATCATACCAGGCTCTAGGAGCTTGTTTTAGACCATATAAAGCTTTCTTAAGTTTGTACACATTGTAACAACCCTGTATTTTTCAAATATTTTTAAATTGATTTTTCCAGATTCAAAAGCTTTATTTATGAAAAAGAATAAATTTTGTTATTTTAAGTATAAACTTTGATTTTGATGGGGATTTGAATTCCAAATATGACTAAATTTAATATTTCCAGAAAATGTGAATTTTGGTCAAATAGTCAAACTTTGACTTTTAAATTTAAATTTTAAATAGTTTGAAATTATAAATTTTATCTTTTATTATTAAAATAGATTTAATAACTTGAATACAGATTTTCGTTTCGTTGGAAACGGAGTTAAATTATAGAAGTTATGTAATTTTCAATTTTGTGTATAAACTGTTTATTTTGCAATATTATTTATTTTAAATCATATAAATTATATTTTTATTGTCATATTTTGTTTTAATATGTGTTAATAGGTTATTTAATGTCTTTTAATATTTTTAAAATGATAATATAATTTTTCTAAAGTTTACTTGAATTTATTTCAATTTATGAAACCTAGTTTCCATTTTCTTTACTATTTTCTTAATTTAATTATATATAATTAAAATTTATTTAATTATTTTATGCCTTCACTTTTATTTGCTGTTTTTACTTTATTTATATGCATTCTACATGTATTTAAATTAAAATAGATTTTTCCAAAGTGTACTGAAGTTATTTCTAATTTTTAAAGCCTAGTTTGCATTTTTAAGCCATTTTCTTAATTTAAATTATATTTATTCAAAAATTTAATTATTTATTTTATATATTTATTTTATTTCTGAGTTGTTATTTTTATTTCTCAGTTTTTATATGTATTTATAAATTACAAATATATATAAAAGAAATTTGAAAGGTTTGTGTCTCTTTAGTTGCTTTTGTCCTTTTGTTTTCCCGTCTCTTCATTTTCTTAACTCCTACATTCAATTCTTTTGGCCGACCCCTTTCTTTCTTTCAGCTGATCATTTTTCACTTCATTCACGTGAGAAAATATCCATCTTCACTTAAACTCACGACATTTCAACTTGAGAAAAAAAATGGTAAGTTATGGCTCCTTCTTTTTCACTTTTTCTTCCTATTTTACATTGATTTTCACCTTGTTTCCTCTTGTGCTTTGCTAGGCCACTACACCATCATCTCCTCTGACCATCACCACCATCATCTACAGCAGCAACCACCACCTATCCCCTCCTTCAGATCAGGCCGTGACCATTGGATGAAGCCATCACCACAAAACTCCACAAAACATGCAAGCCAAGCCACATATATTCACCTACCCTCCATACATCACTTTGGCCACCCCTTAGCCACCACCTCCAGCCATCACATCACCTCTGACATCAGTTCCAGACCTGTACCTTACATGACCAGACCTGTAGCAATGATGGCCGAACCCAAACATGACCATAGGTCGAGCCTATGTTGTACCAAAACCACTTTGCCTTGACCTTTAACATTCTTTGCCTTATAACTTACCATACCCCTTCTCATTTCCATTGTAGCCATGCCTTTCCGAGTCCAAACCTGACCTATATGATGCCATACCTGAGCCAAAGCATCATTATGGCCAAGCTAAAGAGTCCCTTAGGCTAAGCATTGAAGTGATTGAGGCATGGTAAAATCATCTTGTTCATTTTTGCTTTTATTTCAATCTGTTCTAATGTTGTTTTGTATTAGAAATTCATGTGTTATATTTTGTTTTGTTTTGGGTTGTAACACAAGTTATAAGCTTGGATCTCTTCCCACTTAAACCTATTGTTGTGTCATCGTGCCTTCTGGAATCCGTTGTGTCATTTGTATTGCAGTCTCCAGCACCAAAAAGGTGAGTTATTCTCACCAGATAATATGTACTTATATAACTGATAAACCGACACCATTTGAATCTGTAAAGTATATCATCATGCTATATCTATTTATATTATTGTCATATGATGTTCACACATGCTTATACACCTGTTATCTCTTATGTTACTGTTATATCATGTTATTCTGTTCATTTTATCAGTTTATCACACTGCAAGTTCCCTGTAGATTAGAAATCACTATGGGTTGAAATGATACATACCCGAACGGACTTTAGAATAGGGAAAGATCGTTATGGGCTGAAATGATAAGCCTAAGCGACTTTTTATTTATTTTATATAATTTGGGATTGCGGGTTTGAAATGATAAAACCCGGTTTTTCTTTGTAAACTGCGGATTGAAATGATAGACATCCGTATCACTTGACCTAGGCTAGAAAATTATATACAGACCCGTGGTTTATATATTTTTCTAAAACTTATAAAATATTTTAAAATTATAAATATTATGATATTTTGATATAAATTTAAGTAAAAATGATTTATAGAAATATTAGTGATTTTCTATAAATTGAATAATGAATTAAGTAAATGATAAAGTAGAATTTGAACTATAAGTAAATTTTGGAATTTATGTTTTGTTTTAAAAAGGAAATTTTATGAAGTAAGAAAATATAATATTTTGATTTAAAAATGTAATTTAAATGATTTTATAAAATCATAATGATTTTTGAATAAGTTAAAATGTTAAATAAATAAATGTTTAAGTAAATTTTGAAATATAGCTTAAAATTGGAAATTTTGAATCTTTGTTAAAAGTGAAGTTTTATTTAAGTAAAATAAAAGGGAAATAAGCTATATTTTGGGAATTTAAACTTATTGGTTAAGTTAAGAATTTAATTAAATAAATGGAAATTTAATAATTGAATTTAAATAAGTAAATTGTTATTTAATTTGATTTTGTATGGAAATTTGACTTTATAAAATCATAAGAATAAATGGTATTTAAATGATTGTTTTTAAGTGTGAAATTATATGATTTTATAAGTTAAAAATGATTTATATTAAAAGTTAATTGTTTGTGAAATTGTAATTTAACTCTGAATTTGATTTGACTGCATTTTTGAAAATGTAATTGTTTAAAATGAACTAAAGGGGTTAATTTAAACTAAAAGCTATTATAGTACTTTGTAAGTGCTATAGTTGATAAAGATAACTAAAGTTTAGTCGAAAATAAAAGAAACCTATTACAGCACTTAAGCGCTGTCTTTTGTTAAATAACTGTTTTAAACTATAACTTTACGTAGCATTTTATAAGTGCTACGAAAACTATATTTTTGTTGTTTTAATATATTTTAATGAAAATTAATCTTTGGAAAATGATATAACTTTGGAAATTAAATGTTAAATTTCTAAAGATAATGAAGAGACATTTAAATGGTTTTAAATGGAAGAATTTGATTTTAATGTGAGTTTAAAATGGTATTTAAATTTAATAAAATTAATGGATTAAATGGTATTTTAAATGAATTAAAATGAATGATATTTTGATATTTTGAAATGAATTTGAAATGATATTAAATCTTGGAATGAATAATTAAAGTTTATATTAGTATGAAAAATATTTGGTTTACTTGTAATTTGAATCTATTTAAAAGATATTGTACTTATGAAATATAGGATAATAAAGCTTTGGAATTTATTTTATAATTTGAATAGTTATTTTGTGGATTAAATCTATATTTGAAATTTATAAGATTTGAAATGGTCTATGGAAATTTAATTGAAGTAAATGATTGAATTGAATTGAAACTTTGGAAATTTTAATACTTGATTTGAAAGTATAATAAATTCACTTTTAAATGTTTTAAATGAATTATTTTGATTGAAATATAAACTATTTAAAAGGTGACTTGAAATGATAATAAATGAATGATATCTTTAAATTTAAAAAGTATTTAAAGTTGAATATTTAGGTTTGAATTCAAATTATATTTTGGTATATTAAAATGATTTGAAATAAAGTTTTGAAAGGATATGATATTTTGATATATTAAAATGATTTGGAATGAAGTTTTGGAAAGATATGATATTCTGATATATTGAAATAATTTGAAATAAAGTTTTGAAATAATATGATATTTTAAATATATTGAAATGGTTTGGAATTGATTTAACCTTTATTTTGATAAAGATTTGGATTTGAAATGATATTCTATTTTGAAGTATAAAATACTGTTTTTTAAATTATAACCACGGGTTATAATAACGATTGGTTGTTAAAGAGACCGGGATTGGATATGGACATACTCTCTGTCGATACCGAAAACCACTTTAACAACTGTGTACGCGGTGGAGTTTCCAGAATGAAGTAGGATGGTGGCGACGATCCTAAGGTATATACGTGGACCCAACTCCCGTGAGTTGGCATAAGGTGGCTAAAACAGGAGCGATTGACGGACCAATGAGGTAGCACCTCTGATCGGACACACTTCTTCGATACCATTCTATTACTTGTGATTGATTTGGTGCGCACCCTTGATTTGGGAGTGTTGTTCGAGGTGGGCGGTAGTGGCTGCTATGCGTCACCACCAGTCCGGATGCGTAATTGGTATATCTACCCTGGCATTGCCTAGTTGTGCCGTGTCACCTACCATATCGAGCTTTACTACGATTATGATTTTAAGATCCGACCGCGTTAAGGTTCTCCATCCCCTTAACGCTATTTTCTATATGATTATACTTTACTGATTTGACACTACTGTATATAGCGTATATTACTACATAGTAGATAGTTTAACGGATCCTTAGAGGATGGGCGGTCCCAAGCATCTTCTAAGTTACTTGTACCCTTATTACAGTTCGCTTGAGTTGGTTTACATTATATAAGTATATATTGTCCTGACTCGAGTGTTTTGTGTTTTGCTTTACGCTCGGGTCAGCCTGAGTTATTCACAGATTCGGATTCCACTTTCTGGAGATTTGAATCGCTGGAGATTATCTGCTTGTCTTGTCCTATCTATTTCAGTTCTGTTGTTCTACTCAGCTTGTACTTGGTTATTGTATTTAGACTTCTGTTGTACTCTATCTCTTCTGTTGTATCTTATGTAACCTTGTTATATTTATATAGTAGCTTCATGAACTACTATTTCTTTTACTTCCGCTGCATTATTTTACTCTGTGTCTGTGATCTGTGATTATATTTATTTACTGTATATTCTGAGATTTGCCAAATTTTATTTACAACGCGGTATTTTGAGCAATTCAACTCCGGCATGAGTGTCTACCTATACACTTATAATGGATGCGAATGGTTGAAAATATCGGGTCGTTACACACATGGTTTGGTAAATTTTCGTCTTCAAAAAGTGGTGGTTGTTCAACATATACTTCTTCTTTTACAAATCCATTTAAAAATGCACTTTTAACATCCATTTGATATAATTTGAAATTATTATGATTTGTGAAAGCAAGTAGAATCCTAATGGCTTCTAATCTTGCTATAGGAGCAAAGGTTTCGTCACAATCTATACCTTCTTCTTGACAATAACCTTGGGCGACTAATCGTGCTTTATTTCTAACAACCTCACCTTGTTCATTCACTTTATTTTTATAGACCCATTTAGTTCCAATTATAGTTTTATATTCAGGTCTAGGAACAAGTTCCCAAACTTCATTTCTAGTGAATTGATTTAATTCTTCTTGCATAGCCAAAATCCATGAATCATCTGTTGATGTTTCTTTAGGATTTTTAGGTTCAATAGATGATATAAAAGCTACATTACTCATTTGACTTAGTTGATTTCTAGTTTTAACAACAGATTGCATATCTCCAAGTATATTTTCTATAGGGTGATCTTTTAAAAGTCTAATCCTTTTATTAGGATGATCTAATTCATTATTAGTTTCAGTTGACTCTTGGTTTTGAGTAATTAAATCCTCTTCATCATTTGTAATTTCAAAATCTTTTAAATTTTCATCAAACGAAACATGCATTGTTTCTTCGATGGTGTTAGATCTTAAATTAAAAACTTTATAAGCTTTACTTCTATTAGAATATCCGATAAAGATTCCTTTGTCGGATTTAGGATCAAATTTATCCAAATTATCTTTTGTATTTAAAATAAAACATTTACTTCCAAAAATTATGAAGTATGATACCTTAGGTTTCTTTCCATGAAGAAGTTCATAAGGTGTCTTATCAGTTAAAGGTCTAATTAAAATTCTATTCAAAATATAACAGGCGGTAGCAACAACTTCTGCCCAAAAGTGTTTTGGTAAATTACTATCTGAAAGCATAGTTCTCGCACACTCTTGTATCGTTCTATTTTTACGTTCAACTACTCCGTTTTGTTGTGGAGTTCTTGGAAATGAGAAATTGTGAGTTATTCCCTTCTTATTGTAGAATTCCTCAAACTTTTCATTTTCAAATTCACCACCGTGATCACTACGTATAGTTATAATTTTTAAAGATAATTGATTTTGAATCCTTTTTGTAAAAATTTTAAAACATTCAAAAGTATAACTTTTATGTTTCAAAAATATTGTCCATGTAAATCTAGAATAATCATCTACAATTACAAAAACATATTTACTATGATTTATTGACAGAATTTGAGATGGACCAAATAAATCAAGATGAAGTAACTCAAGGGGTTTTGAAGTTGAAATCATATCTTTTAATTTAAAGGAACTTTTTCTAAGCTTTCCTAATTGACATGCATCACATAAACTATCTACTTTAAAATTCATTTTAGGGAGACCTCTTACTAGATCATGTTTTGATAGTCTAGATAAGAGTTTGAAATTCAAATGTCCAAATCTCTTATGCTAAATCCAAGGGTCACTTGTATTTGCCAAAAGACATAGGTTATCATTTGAAACTTTCATACTAAGAATATAATATTATTTTTCCTAGTTCCCTCAAATATTATGGTTGAGTTATTATCTTCAATATGACATTTATCTTTTTCAAATTTAATTTTATATCCTTTATCACATAGTTGACTTATACTTAGCAGATTGTGTTTCAGATTCTTAACTAGCAAAACATTAGTAATAATAGGAGTTTTAGAGTTACCGACATTGCCGATGCCAATCACGTATCCTTTCGAGTTGTCTCCAAAGTTAACCAGTCCTCCGTCTTTGTATATAATATTATTCAGCATATCCGGATTACCAGTCATGTGTCTAGAGCAACCACTATCAAGTATCCACTTATTCCTTTTGATCTGCACAGATTGTCCATTGTGGATTGATTCCTCGATACCCATAAAGCATCTTTCTTGCACATTATAAAATTTGGGTAGACAACTAGAATTTGAATAACATTCATATGCAGACTCATGGAACAATGATAATTTAAACAATTCTAAACTAGTTTTAATAGATTTTTCAAAAATAGCCATTTTAAAACTTTTCAAAATTTAGATTATGAAACTTTTGAAAACAAAGTTCTGATACCAAATGTGAGAAATGCGGATTAAGGATCTTAAGGCTAGAATTAACACTAGGGGGGTGAATAGTGTTTTAAGAAATTTGTTAATATTTTTGAGTTTTATCTTAATTTGTTAACAATGTATACACTAATCAGACACAGATATGAACATAGAATCAAACACAGATGGAAATATAAAGTAAAAGTAGTAAAGGAAAGAACACACTGGATTTTATACTGGTTCGGAGTTACCCTACATCCAGTCCCGCAACACAAGTACAGATTTCCTTTCAACAACAATTCAACAATTACAACCCTCGGTTTCAAGGCTACGAGGTACACCCTCCAGAATGACAATCCTCTAGGTAGAGATACTTGAATTCCGGGGCAACAAGTTCACCCAATTGATTTCCAGGGCTACAATCACACCTTTTCTCGCTTAATTGATTTCCAAGGTTACAATCACACCTTTTCTCGCTAATATATTACAAATAAGTCTATAACTCTGAATAGCACTGAGAACCTTATAGAGATAGTGATGGAGAATCAAACTAGAAGTAATTGAGTATGATTCAATGTTGATTTCGGCAGAGTAATGGTATGATTTTGTATTAAGAAATGTGGAAGAAGAAGAGGAGTGAAAACCAGAAAAAAGTGATTAAAAATTCGTTGAAACTGACCCCTATTCATAGAAGATCAACAGCCATGACCATTCATGAAGAGTTATGGCGAATAGACACTTCTTTTGAAATTTGAATTTCGAACTTCAACTGTCACTATGTCGACATAGTGCCTAGGGGCATGTCGACATCCCTCAGCCAAAATTGATATTTTGAATTTCTATAAAAATAATATTTATCTTATATAAAAACTATTTAAAACTTTATAAATATACTTGAATATAGTTGAAATTCATAAGTAAATATAAAGAACAATATATACATAATTTAACTATAATTTTATATTTAAATCTAAGTATAAATATTAAAAATATATTATTTGAAAAGACATTTAAAATCAGGAGTAATTTGACTTTGAAATTAAAGATGTTTTGAGGCTAAAATTATTTAAAATCAGGATAGAGCGTTTTGAATCTTTTAAAAGGAAAGTTTTGAAATCATTTTGAAAACAAGATAATTTTGTAAAATCATTTGAATTAAAGTTAGTGGATACAAAACAATGTCCCACTAGATTTTCGTAGGTTCCATCCTACTTAGGGTTCCATCCCTTTAACGGGCTCGAAGTGGATTCCATTCCACGAATAAATTGGATATTAAGATACCAGTGCTTTTCTACGAGTTTTAACAAATATTCCTAATAAAACAAACTTAACCTTGAACTCTTGAACTCTTGATAATCTTAATACTCATGAGTCTTCTATCTCTATATCTTGAATCTCTATACTGTACAGTCTTCATTCTTGATACCTACATGGTTAGATCCTGCATATACATATATATCTAAACTTGTAATGTTAGTATTTATATTTTATAATCTTATTCTAAGGTTGTTGTCATCAAAACCATCATCTCATGGACTAACATCTATCTCTTGTTATCCCAAATTCTATCTCTTGAGATCGAATGTAGGTTTGTCCCAGAACTCCACATCGACTTATTCTTGAAGTCATGGTCGACCCAGTTAAGGTTGCCAGTGATTTATATAATCTTATTCATTCCCTTATTATATTATTTAATCATCTTGTCTTTTGTTTCCAACTAATCTTCAAATCATTCTTGAAGTGTATTTATAAACTAATATTTAATTTTTTTATTATATATTGTGTTGTTTGAGTTGTTGATGTTGATTTGGGTTCCGATCAATTCGTCTGATCAACGCAATCGATAGTATCTCCAAAACACTTGAAAAGAGCAAACTGACACAATATTATTTTCAAAAGTTGGTAAATGAGAAATTTTGTATAATCATATTATATATATGTATAATTTTCTGAATGTTGATAGTTAATTGAATTGGTTGTTAAGAAACAATATTTGACTTTGTATATATATTGTAATCATTGGCCTTGTTCATATATAAATAATTGAACTATAAAACATGGTTATAAATTAATTTTGGAATTAAAATGGATTTAAATCAAGAATTAAATAATTTAATTTCCGATGATTTTGAACTCTGATTTTAAGATTAAAGATACATTATTTAAAGTATTTTCCGAATAGAAATCGTTTCTAAAGAATTTTAAAATTTTAAATCAGTGCTCTTCTCTTTGTCGCTGTGAAATAGTTTCAGTGATGACAACAACATCATCGACATTCATTTTCGAGTTTCGAAGTAAAGAGACCATCCTGTAGCTTTGCTACAGTTTTGCTTTGGGAAATTTAATTGATTTGAATTTCTAAATATGACTTGATTTATAATATATTGATATATGATTTGAATTTGATTTGATATATATAGTGTGTATGTATATATATATTTACGTACCTCTAAAAATTGTTTGAAGTTAATCGGAAAATTTAATTATTAAATTTTATCTTAAAGGATGATTTCAATTTTAAAATGAAGCCAAATTTTGAATAAATATTTAAGCTTGAATAATTAAATTAGAAAGTTTATTTGTATAATACTCAATAGCATTCCAATATAACTTACCTAATTTTCTCAGAAGTTGAATATGTAATTGGATAATATACAATATAAAAGGATTTTTAAATAAAATTTGAGTAGTTATAATAGATGTTATACACTTAAATTTTAGTTATAAAAGATCAATAGAAGTAAATAGAATTAAAGTTAATTGAATAATTTACAATATAATGATATTAAAGGAATTTATAAATAAATTGAAATAGTAATAATAAGTGAAATAAACTTAATATATATGATTAGATATATTAAGTGGAATAAATTTAATAATAATTTTGGAATAAAGAAGAATGAAATTTATTGAATAAATTATGAGTATAAAAATGATTTTCAAATTCATGACTTTGGAAAATTGTTAATTTAAGATATATGTATGATGAGATAATGAGATTAAAAATAGTTAAGATTTATTTAACTTAAGTGAAATCAAATGGATGAAATTAATTATTATTATAAGTTGAAATTTTCATGGTTTCTGGTAATGGAATTTCCATTGATCCAGTTAAGATCGCTGCGATCAATGTGTGGCTTTCTTCTCATCTTCCTTTGTGATCTCATTTCACAACTCTATCTTTTCTGTTGTCCTTATTTCTCCTTATCTTGTTATAGGATTGGGAAGGTTATTTGCTTATGCCTGTCTGTTTGAAAGTTTTCAAGAATCTTTGGTACTAATCTGAATCTGAGCACTGCTTACCATCCATGGACCGACGGTCAAACGGAAAGAGTGAATCAGATTCTAGAGGATCTTCTTCGTGCTTGTGTTCTAATTTTTGAGATCTTGGGAAAATCATCTCCATCTTGTTGAATTTACCTGTAACGACAGTTACCAGGTGTAATTTCAATCTTCTTTTCCTCTTGTCTTAATCCTATCTCATTCTATCTTGTTTTCCCTGTTTTCCATGCCTCGTTCCTTTTCGAGGACGAAAAGTTTTGAGTGAGGGAGAGTGTAACAACCCATAATTTTGTAAATATTTTATTAAAGTTTATTTTGAAAACTTTGATTTTTAAATCATTTAAAATGGTAATTCAGGAATTTTCCAATGTAATTTTGGATTTTGGTTGTCATTTATTTTCCAAATATAATAAAATAAATATTTTCTAAAAATTTTATATTTTGGCCAACTTTGGTCAAATTTTGAATTTCAGTTTAAATTTTTAAATTTGAATTTTTAAATTCTAATCTTTTCTTTGAAGCAGAATATAATTCTGATATTCGTTCTGCTTTTCGTTTCGTCAAATTCTGTTTTGTAATTTTTAAATTTGATAACTTTCAGCGTTTTACACGCAATTATTTTCCGAATTTTATTTGTTATTTTCTCTTGCCTATTTCCTATGTTCATTCCTATTTTTATTTTGTTTTTCTATTTTCTATTTTGTTTGGACCCTTTATTTGATTTTATTGGATTTTATTTGGATTTTTGGGCTTGGAAATTCAAAGAGTCTTAGGTTTCTTTTCTTGGAAATCAAGTAAGCCTCTTCACTTACCCTAGCCATTCACTGCCCTCCACATCTCCAGCCGTTCATTTCCCTAAACCCTAGCCGCCACTCCTATTTGCAAATCACGTACAAACCATTTCTCATTTACCTCATTTTTTCATTTGCGTTCAAGAATATTTCCATGGCTTCCTCCTTCATGTCTTCCTCCTTTTCATTTCTCTTTATTTTCTCTTTTGTTTTCATACATATGCTCGGCTGTAACGTCTCGGATTTTCGCGCTCGAAAATCGACATCCATACTTTACATCGTACTCGAATGCCGTAGATTCGACCGTTCAAATCCGAGTCGCCGGAGCTTATAACAACATTAAGTAAATAACACAGCGGAATAAAAAGAATAATACATTGATATACAATATCTGATACAACAGAGTGATAAAATGAATATCAATATACATCAGAGATATGATACAACAAATAGCAGCGGAAAAGAAAAAAATAGATAACTAATATCAGCAGCGGAACAAATAACTCTAAGATAGTCTTCAAGAGAGAACTCCAGCAGTAGCTCGAACTCCCAATAACGATACACCAAGAATAAGCAAGTGCAGTCCGATCCAAAGACTGAACTAGCTCCAGAAAATCTACTAAACCTGAATATCTGAAAACCCCAACTCTAGACTGCTCGTGTAGGAAATTATGAGCACCCAGAGTTTAGGAAAGGAACAATAAACTCCGGATCAGTCATGGGACTGGTGTGAGCAACAAATACAGTTTATCTTTTAAAACAAACAGCAGAGAATTTTAAACATTGAAATCCGCAATGCTTTTAGAAAATGAAACTACCATAAGACCTCCCACCACACACACAATGCAAACGCAGAATTGGAGGAGATTTCTTCTTATGATAGTCAAAGATGCTTACTACGCAAATCAAATCATTTGATATTATTATTAGTGCATAGTGTAGAAAACATTTCGAAAGTATAATATTAATCTTAGCCAGCATAGACATTCCGAACTATGCCTACTATAGCTACCATCTAAACAGTGGTGAACACCATAAGTAAATGGCAGGTTCTACAACTAATACCGTACAAAGTTCGTATTGGAAGATGGATTTCCAACAAATGGTCAGGCTAAGGAACTTCCTTTTCCACGATGGGTACGTCCCTGGAATAGACGACCCGAGAAATAACCTAACATTACGGTTAGATCTCTGCCAACACAAGGCCGGGTTACCTCTGCAAAAATAGGTAACTACTGACACGCGTATGTCATCCCCCGATCGTCACCGATCTTCCCGAGGATCCCCGATTTCCAACAACCACAAAGTAATAAATTTGCAGCAACCACAGAGGTTAAGTATCTGGGCTCCATACCATGATACCACCTTTATCCAGAAGGAATGACATACACTAAGGGGCGCTACTCCCTAGAACCTTGCCGCATTCTTCCTGTTTTGACCATTTCCGGGGTGTGAGGCTCGACGAAGTCTCGTCCACAAAGCTACGCTTTCTACAAAGCCATGCTTCGGGTCAACCAAATGATCAACCTATGATCACAAAGATATAAGATCAAACAAATGATCATATCGCAAATGATCAAACACTGATCATCACACAACAACACTCAGCATGCCACATTACCAAATTGGGATATATCGCTGATAAATTTCAACTACATAACCTCTGAGCTCGTACGTCTCAGAGAAGGGTGTTAAGCTAAGAGAATAAATTCTCCGCCACCAACAGATATGTATTTGAAAGAAATCGGCTTTATATCTCAAAGTGTAATGTCAGACATGTATCCATACAAGTCTGTTCCGGGTTCGAACAGAACCGAAGGCACTTCTCACGAAGCCCTTGCAAATCCGGATAATTTCCAATCACGTCCAGACTTCCCATCACAAAAGAGTGATATAAATCTCTATACCGGGAGCTACCCAGTGCAGAGACATTCGACAGGTTGTCCTTTCATTTTCGAAAATATCCGGTCTTCAACACCGATCTTCAAATGCGATCCATATACGACGTATCACTATTCGGAATGGGTTATATGACACAATTGTCTTTTCCCGGCTAACCCGAATAGTGAGCGCAATATTCAAAAACAAATGGATAATGAGATTTCAATTAAGTCACAATTTAAACCCAAACTTTCTCTTTCAAATGGTTAAACAAATTTCCATTTTAATCTTTTTTTAACAAAAAGATTTAATTCACAAAGTTCACTTAATTTCACAAAGATTCATTCACAGATTTTCCAAATCGATTTCCATTTCAATTTAATTAATTCGTTGAATCTTTAAATCAAAGATTTAACAAATAGCTTTCAAAACAATTTCATTTCGAATGGTTTAACAAAACATCATTTTAAATCTGTTAAAAATAAACAGATTTAATTCATAGCTTTCGAAAAGAATTCATTTATAACTTGGAAAACCATTTTTCAATTAAATCTTGAAATTCCTTTACCTAAATTGGAATTTCATTTCTTATCTAAAAGCTTTTATTCTTTGAAAACAAACAGTTTTCATTCTGGAAATCTGATTCATTTATACGAGTTAAGGTTCTTGGGTTAAATCCAAATTCTCAACTTATACTTTTAAAATGGTTTAAATTCATATAAACACATTTATATCATCTTTAATCCCTAGTTTCCAAATCATAGCTTAATTTCAAACTTGAATCCAAATTTAAATCTAATTATTTAAATTTTCAAAACTCGGTTAAGTTATTTAAAATAACTTTTATCTTTGAAATTCCATTTCAAAAGCTTTTCACATTTAAACCCGAATTTCTAATTTCAAAATCAATTGAAATTAAAATTTCAATTTCAAAACATCAAATTTAAATTATCTGTGACTTAACCGATTTCCACGTGAAATCCATATTTGTGTGTGTAACAGTGTGGTCTAGGGGTTTTACACAGCAGTGCAACATCGTAGAATCATCACAGATTTGCAATCACATAATATCAATAAGCGGTATATCCCAATAGCGCTTATCTATATACACGGGTTCACAGATAGAAAATATGAATGCATTGTAAATAAATAAATTACATTCATCACAGATCATATGGAAACAATTTATAGCACGAAGCATAGCATATCAGAAATATCAAACAGTTCAGAAATCAATAGGATTTAAACATTCCTAAGTAAGGTCAGTTAATTTTCTGATTAATTCAAATCAGATTAATTACTTATGGACAAACTACATATCTTGGTTAATTGATCATAAATTAATTATAAACCATTTTAATTAATTAACCTTAAACAAATCACATAATCAATTAACCCCTTAATTGCTTTCATTAAGTAATTAACAATTTACAATTGATTGTCTTAATTAATAAGTCTTATTAATTCAAATCAAATTTAATCACATAAATTAAATTACCTAAAAATTTCTAGTTAATTTTCTGCATTAACTAATAACATTTTGTAATTTACTTTCTTAAGAAATTTTCTTAGGTTAATTCATTATTAAACCATTTTCTAATTTTAAATAAATCTAAATTTTATTTATTTATACATTAAATAAATCATTCTTTAATTACTTAATAATTTCTATAATTTTATTTCCTTCATTATTTCTAAGAAAATAAATTTCTTTATTAATGATTTCATTAACTTTTAAGTGTATTTTAAACAGTACACTTTTGAATTTAAATTTAAATCACACTTTGAATATAAGATTCAAAATGATTTACTCTTTAAAAACCTTAACCGAATTTAAATTAAATTTAAACTTGTTTTAAAACACCTTCATATTTTTAAAGCTGATTCTTTTTCTTTTCTTTCAACTTGTATTGGAATTTCACTTTTAGTCCAGGTTTTAAAATCTTGATTTAAATTTAAGTTTAAATCGTACTAAATTAAATAAATCAGACTGGAATTTAAACAGAAGAACAAGCTTCTGTTTTTAAACTGCTTGGAATAAACAAACTCGAGACAGTACCCTACTTCGAGTCGCCCATCCCTTTACTTCGAGAGATACTCGAGCCAAATTCAAACTTCCCCGAGCAACTCGCGTCTCCCTTTTTCTTCGAGTCGAATTGTAAAAGACTCGAGCGAAACTTCTTCTTCCCCAACCTCGACACATCCAGGTACGCGATGACACACGTGCACGTGCACGAGTCATCTGACCAACTCCGGTCGATGCTCCGACCATTCCCCCAGGCATCCACACATCAGCGACCATCCCCTGACGTGATCACAATCACCAATACCCATCACAACCACTCGAATCAAAATCGAGTTCGAATATTTTAAACCTGGAAACGTGAGCAGGTTCCCCACTCGAAAGCCTGTCAATACGTTGTTCCCACTGCCACGTCCACCAGAGAGTTTGAAACTCCTGTCATCTGTTCGTCATCGCTTCCCCTACCATCACCCCAATCTTGATAGCACTCGATCAACAGGGGAGGTCGAACGAGCAAAACGTCTACCCCCTGACAAAACTAGGTTTACAAAAATGAATTGCTCGCCGCCAACGCCACCGGCATCTTCGCCACCTCCAACCATTTTTCGCCAACACCCCATAGGCTCCTCCACCTCCAGACCCCACGCCGAGCTTTCCAGCCGCCTCGATCAACCACGGCAACCCAAAAACTCCAAAGTAGAAAACCACGAACTGCTATCAAATTAGATCACTAAAAATTATGATATGAACCTTAAAATTCACGTCATCCCCTAAGTATTCAAGCTATGTAATTGAATTCGTAAATGGCGATATTCGAATTTTACATATTTATTTGCTTTCTACTGTAAATTTGAATTACAGGACTTATACTCCACTGCCAACCATCAAACAGTTTCCAAGCTCTGATCTTTGGTTTTAAACAAATTTATTTAATTAAATTTCTAAGTTAAATGTTTTTTATATGAAGAGTATAAACCATTCTTTGCTTCTTTTCCCTCAGAAACATGGAAAGCTTGCAAAACATCATAAGACAGTGCATCCAGTAATTTACAAACATCACATAATAGTATATATCAGTAGATACTTCATCACATTTTTCTAAAGATACAAGCAATAAAAATATTAAAACATGTTAAAGGTTTAAAAGAAATAGTTTGCTCACCTGGGTTTTTAAATGGACAGAGCACCATTGAAAATGAGAAAAACTTGTAAACTTTTAAAACTTGGAATTGCCTTCATTTGTCTTTGATTTTTAAAACTTGCATTCGTTATCAACTGGAATGCTTGAAAATACTCGAACTTGCTAAGAATGCATGCAAGATGATGAAGCTTGCTACATATCTCTGGTTTGCTTTTGATTTGTTTTGATGTTTAAATTTGAGATGCTTGTTTTGTTTACAAATGACATTCACTTCATTTTTCTTTCTCTCAGTTTTGTATCAAGGGACGAAAATGAAATGAAGAGGAGGTATAAGGAAAATGAAGTTTACTGGGTAGAAACTTTGTACAGGGGTGTTCATCTTGTACAACATGTTTTGCCTTACTAGCATTAAATGACTTTGCCTATATGGTACACTTACATACCTACTTAAATATTTTTTTTTGTTTACTTTGTTTCCTTACTTTCGGCTGAGAAGATATTGAGATAGTGTGGTGGCTTCATTTATTAGCTTTGTACTTGTTTTCATATTATTCTTTTATTCATAGATGTATATTTAGTTTCATTTGTTTGTACATTGCTTATTTGTTTCTTTTGCCCTGTTTTTTTTTTTTTCCAGTTGTATACTTTTCTTATGGCTTAATAATATAAGTAGATTTCTATTTTTATTTGTTTTCTCTATTTTTCTTACTACTTTGAAATGTAAAGAAGTTCTACTTTAAATTGTTGTTAGATTTTTAACAAATGTTCTACTTCTATTTTTATTTAAAACTTACCTTATATAAATTTCAATTTCTAGTTCAAATATTAATTATCATTATTTTCTTAATATTTATTGTCTTATATTTATTTTATAAACTCAAACCATCTTTAACCATCAATTAAAATATATATATTAAATTTGCTCGTATATACTTAAAGATATATATACATTAAATAGATATACACATATACTCACATATACACTATTTATAATATTTTAATCTCAAATGATTTATACAGAATATACTTGGATATCGGGGAAACTCGCTCCATTTAACCAATTAAATTTACAAATTTTTATCTAAAATTTATTTAATCATAAATTTAACTCAAGAATTCATTTAATTATAAATTTAAATTTCGGGGTCGTGACAAATTCCCCCCCTTAAAAGAATTTCATCCTCGAAATTCGCAGGCACGAAAACAACACGGAGATAGATTCGAACTCCTATAATTCCTCAAACACAAGATACGGATTCCGAATTCAAGTCGGAATATCTCAGAATACATACCAATTTGTCCCTCTTCGGACTTCGATATTCACAAGAAATTACCATAGAATTTCAAATTCGGTTTTAAACGATATCGTTTTAATTGATTCAATTCAATTTACCCTCATATTTTATTAGTCAATTTAATTCAATTTAAAATTTCCAATTTATTTAAAATTTTCAATTTCCAAATTTCATATTCATTATGGTTTAAATCAAAAACTAATAAGAAGTTAATGAAATATGAAGTAAGGACCTCCTACAACGATTCGTAGGGCCACCATCACACCGAAACTTCTTCTGGAGCTGATACGAAGAAATGAAAAGAATTTGGAAACGAATCAAAGAAAATTGATAGAGAAAGATTGTTTCCACTGTTGCAGGGTATTGACCATTTATAGTCGTATTCCCTGTCCCCTATCTCGTCCTCTTCTTGCACTCATACTCACTATCAGTGGATAGTAAGAGAATTTACTGAGACGTTCAGACGGATATCTTAAGGATTACTCATTCTAGAGTTTACTTCACTCTATCTCTAACGAGCTACTTAACGTGTTATACTCCTGAGCTAAAGTTCAACCTTAGCTCTGATACCAAATGTAACGTCTCGGATTTTCGCGCTCGAAAATCGACATCCATACTTTACATCGTACTCGAATGCCGTAGATTCGACCGTTCAAATCCGAGTCGCCGGAGATTATAACAACATTAAGTAAATAACACAGCGGAATAAAAAGAATAATACATTGATATACAATATCTGATACAACAGAGTGATACAATGAATATCAATATACATCAGAGATATGATACAACAAATAGCAGCGGAAAAGAAAAAAATAGATAACTAATATCAGCAGCGGAACAAATAACTCTAAGATAGTCTTCAAGAGAGAACTCCAGCAGTAGCTCGAACTCCCAATAACGATACACCAAGAATAAGCAAGTGCAGTCCGATCCAAAGACTGAACTAGCTCCAGAAAATCTACTAAACCTGAATATCTGAAAACCCCAACTCTAGACTGCTCGTGTAGGAAATTATGAGCACCCAGAGTTTAGGAAAGGAACAATAAACTCCGGATCAGTCATGGGACTGGTGTGAGCAACAAAAACAGTTTATCTTTTAATACAAACAGCAGAGAATTTTAAACATTGAAATCCGCAATGCTTTTAGAAAATGAAACTACCATAAGACCTCCCACCACACACACAATGCAAACGCAGAATTGGAGGAGATTTCTTCTTATGATAGTCAAAGATGCTTACTACGCAAATCAAATCATTTGATATTATTATTAGTGCATAGTGTAGAAAACATTTCGAAAGTATAATATTAATCTTAGCCAGCATAGACATTCCGAACTATGCCTACTATAGATACCATCTAAACAGTGGTGAACACCATAAGTAAATGGCAGGTTCTACAACTAATACCGTACAAAGTTCATATTGGAAGATGGATTTCCAACAAATGGTCAGGCTAAGGAACTTCCTTTTCCACGATGGGTACGTCCCTGGAATAGACGACCCGAGAAATAACCTAACATTACGGTTAGATCTCTGCCAACACAAGGCCGGGTTACCTCTGCAAAAATAGGTAACTACTGACACGCGTATGTCATCCCCCGATCGTCACCGATCTTCCCGAGGATCCCCGATTTCCAACAACCACAAAGTAATAAATTTGCAGCAACCACAGAGGTTAAGTATCTGGGCTCCATACCATGATACCACCTTTATCCAGAAGGAATGACATACACTAAGGGGCGCTACTCCCTAGAACCTTGCCGCATTCTTCCTGTTTTGACCATTTCCGGGGTGTGAGGCTCGACGAAGTCTCGTCCACAAAGCTACGCTTTCTACAAAGCCATGCTTCGGGTCAACCAAATGATCAACCTATGATCACAAAGATATAAGATCAAACAAATGATCATATCGCAAATGATCAAACACTGATCATCACACAGCAACACTCAGCATGCCACATTACCAAATTGGGATATATCGCTGATAAATTTCAACTACATAACCTCTGAGCTCGTACGTCTCAGAGAAGGGTGTTAAGCTAAGAGAATAAATTCTCCGCCACCAACAGATATGTATTTGAAAGAAATCGGCTTTATATCTCAAAGTGTAATGTCAGACATGTATCCATACAAGTCTGTTCCGGGTTCGAACAGAACCGAAGGCACTTCTCACGAAGCCCTTGCAAATCCGGATAATTTCCAATCACGTCCAGACTTCCCATCACAAAAGAGTGATATAAATCTCTATACCGGGAGCTACCCAGTGCAGAGACATTCGACAGGTTGTCCTTTCATTTTCGAAAATATCCGGTCTTCAACACCGATCTTCAAATGCGATCCATATACGACGTATCACTATTCGGAATGGGTTATATGACACAATTGTCTTTTCCCGGCTAACCCGAATAGTGAGCGCAATATTCAAAAACAAATGGATAATGAGATTTCAATTAAGTCACAATTTAAACCCAAACTTTCTCTTTCAAATGGTTAAACAAATTTCCATTTTAATCTTTTTTTAACAAAAAGATTTAATTCACAAAGTTCACTTAATTTCACAAAGATTCATTCACAGATTTTCCAAATCGATTTCCATTTCAATTTAATTAATTCGTTGAATCTTTAAATCAAAGATTTAACAAATAGCTTTCAAAACAATTTCATTTCGAATGGTTTAACAAAACATCATTTTAAATCTGTTAAAAATAAACAGATTTAATTCATAGCTTTCGAAAAGAATTCATTTATAACTTGGAAAACCATTTTTCAATTAAATCTTGAAATTCCTTTACCTAAATTGGAATTTCATTTCTTATCTAAAAGCTTTTATTCTTTGAAAACAAACAGTTTTCATTCTGGAAATCTGATTCATTTATACGAGTTAAGGTTCTTGGGTTAAATCCAAATTCTCAACTTATACTTTTAAAATGGTTTAAATTCATATAAACACATTTATATCATCTTTAATCCCTAGTTTCCAAATCATAGCTTAATTTCAAACTTGAATCCAAATTTAAATCTAATTATTTAAATTTTCAAAACTCGGTTAAGTTATTTAAAATAACTTTTATCTTTGAAATTCCATTTCAAAAGCTTTTCACATTTAAACCCGAATTTCTAATTTCAAAATCAATTGAAATTAAAATTTCAATTTCAAAACATCAAATTTAAATTATCTGTGACTTAACCGATTTCCACGTGAAATCCATATTTGTGTGTGTAACAGTGTGGTCTAGGGGTTTTACACAGTAGTGCAACATCGTAGAATCATCACAGATTTGCAATCACATAATATCAATAAGCGGTATATCCCAATAGCGCTTATCTATATACACGGGTTCACAGATAGAAAATATGAATGCATTGTAAATAAATAAATTACATTCATCACAGATCATACGGAAACAATTTATAGCACGAAGCATAGCATATCAGAAATATCAAACAGTTCAGAAATCAATAGGATTTAAACATTCCTAAGTAAGGTCAGTTAATTTTCTGATTAATTCAAATCAGATTAATTACTTATGGACAAACTACATATCTTGGTTAATTGATCATAAATTAATTATAAACCATTTTAATTAATTAACCTTAAACAAATCACATAATCAATTAACCCCTTAATTGCTTTCATTAAGTAATTAACAATTTACAATTGATTGTCTTAATTAATAAGTCTTATTAATTCAAATCAAATTTAATCACATAAATTAAATTACCTAAAAATTTCTAGTTAATTTTCTGCATTAACTAATAACATTTCGTAATTTACTTTCTTAAGAAATTTTCTTAGGTTAATTCATTATTAAACCATTTTCTAATTTTAAATAAATCTAAATTTTATTTATTTATACATTAAATAAATCATTCTTTAATTACTTAATAATTTCTATAATTTTATTTCCTTCATTATTTCTAAGAAAATAAATTTCTTTATTAATGATTTCATTAACTTTTAAGTGTATTTTAAACAGTACACTTTTGAATTTAAATTTAAATCACACTTTGAATATAAGATTCAAAATGATTTACTCTTTAAAAACCTTAACCGAATTTAAATTAAATTTAAACTTGTTTTAAAACACCTTCATATTTTTAAAGCTGATTCTTTTTCTTTTCTTTCAACTTGTATTGGAATTTCACTTTTAGTCCAGGTTTTAAAATCTTGATTTAAATTTAAGTTTAAATCGTACTAAATTAAATAAACCAGACTGGAATTTAAACAGAAGAACAAGCTTCTGTTTTTAAACTGCTTGGAATAAACAAACTCGAGACAGTACCCTACTTCGAGTCGCCCATCCCTTTACTTCGAGAGATACTCGAGCCAAATTCAAACTTCCCCGAGCAACTCGCGTCTCCCTTTTTCTTCGAGTCGAATTGTAAAAGACTCGAGCGAAACTTCTTCTTCCCCAACCTCGACACATCCAGGTACGCGATGACACACGTGCACGTGCACGAGTCATCTGACCAACTCCGGTCGATGCTCCGACCATTCCCCTAGGCATCCACACATCAGCGACCATCCCCTGACGTGATCACAATCACCAATACCCATCACAACCACTCGAATCAAAATCGAGTTCGAATATTTTAAACCTGGAAACGTGAGCAGGTTCCCCACTCGAAAGCCTGTCAATACGTTGTTCCCACCGCCACGTCCACCAGAGAGTTTGAAACTCCTGTCATCTGTTCGTCATCGCTTCCCCTACCATCACCCCAATCTTGATAGCACTCGATCAACAGGGGAGGTCGAACGAGCAAAACGTCTACCCCTTGACAAAACTAGGTTTACAAAAATGAATTGCTCGCCGCCAACGCCACCGGCATCTTCGCCACCTCCAACCATTTTTCGCCAACACCCCATAGGCTCCTCCACCTCCAGACCCCACGCCGAGCTTTCCAGCCGCCTCGATCAACCACGGCGACCCAAAAACTCCAAAGTAGAAAACCACGAACTGCTATCAAATTAGATCACTAAAAATTATGATATGAACCTTAAAATTCACGTCATCCCCTAAGTATTCAAGCTATGTAATTGAATTCGTAAATGGCGATATTCGAATTTTACATATTTATTTGCTTTCTACTGTAAATTTGAATTACAGGACTTATACTCCACTGCCAACCATCAAACAGTTTCCAAGCTCTGATCTTTGGTTTTAAACAAATTTATTTAATTAAATTTCTAAGTTAAATGTTTTTTATATGAAGAGTATAAACCATTCTTTGCTTCGTTTCCCTCAAAAACATGGAAAGCTTGAAAAACATCATAAGACAGTGCATCCAGTAATTTACAAACATCACATAATAGTATATATCAGTAGATACTTCATCACATTTTTCTAAAGATACAAGCAATAAAAATATTAAAACATGTTAAAGGTTTAAAAGAAATAGTTTGCTCACCTGGGTTTTTAAATGGACAGAGCACCATTGAAAATGAGAAAAACTTGTAAACTTTTAAAACTTGGAATTGCCTTCATTTGTCTTTGATTTTTAAAACTTGCATTCGTTATCAACTGGAATGCTTGAAAATACTCGAACTTGCTAAGAATGCATGCAAGATGATGAAGCTTGCTACATATCTCTGGTTTGCTTTTGATTTGTTTTGATGTTTAAATTTGAGATGCTTGTTTTGTTTACAAATGACATTCACTTCATTTTTCTTTCTCTCAGTTTTGTATCAAGGGACGAAAATGAAATGAAGAGGAGGTATAAGGAAAATGAAGTTTACTGGGTAGAAACTTTGTACAGGGGTGTTCATCTTGTACAACATGTTTTGCCTTACTAGCATTAAATGACTTTGCCTATATGGTACACTTACATACCTACTTAAATATTTTTTTTTTGTTTACTTTGTTTCCTTACTTTCGGCTGAGAAGATATTGAGATAGTGTGGTGCCTTCATTTATTAGCTTTGTACTTGTTTTCATATTATTCTTTTATTCATAGATGTATATTTAGTTTCATTTGTTTGTACATTGCTTATTTGTTTCTTTTGCCTTGTTTATTTTTTTTTCTTTTTTTTTCCAGTTGTATACTTTTCTTATGGCTTAATAATATAAGTAGATTTCTATTTTTATTTGTTTTCTCTATTTTTCTTACTACTTTGAAATGTAAAGAAGTTCTACTTTAAATTGTTGTTAGATTTTTAACAAATGTTCTACTTCTATTTTTATTTAAAACTTACCTTATATAAATTTCAATTTCTAGTTCAAATATTAATTATCATTATTTTCTTAATATTTATTGTCTTATATTTATTTTATAAACTCAAACCATCTTTAACCATCAATTAAAATATATATATTAAATTTGCTCGTATATACTTAAAGATATATATACATTAAATAGATATACACATATACTCACATATACACTATTTATAATATTTTAATCTCAAATGATTTATACAGAATATACTTGGATATCGGGGAAACTCGCTCCATTTAACCAATTAAATTTACAAATTTTTATCTAAAATTTATTTAATCATAAATTTAACTCAAGAATTCATTTAATTATAAATTTAAATTTCGGGGTCGTGACATCGGCCATCTCCTCCTATTGCCGACCTCACAACCTCCTCACCACCACCATGCCGACCATCACCACCTCCTTCATCACCCAAACCAAAGTCGTGACCATTGAAGCAAAACTCCATCACCATAACATTGAAACCAAGCCTAGCTGAGCCATATTCATCACCACCTTCCTATTTCTAGCCTCGGCCACACACAAAACTCCACACCATGCCATGATCTACTCCTTGCCGTGCCTAGCTAGTGTCCTGACCCAACCATTGCACCCAAACTGAGCCATGTAACCTATGGTCGAACCACATAGTTGCTCACTCTTGACCTTTAGCCTTCCTATCCATATAACTTACACCTCTTTCCATTCCTTACCATACCCGTGTGTTCATACCTTCATAACCTAGCCTATGTTGCCTCAAACAGGACATGGCCGAGCATAGGATGATGTTGGTCAAGCCATTTTGTAGTGGCCGAGCCACCTGATTGATTGAAAGAGAAGTTATGTCACTTTGATTCCTATTTCTTCCATTGTTTTAATTATAATCCTTTGTATTGAATGTATGGTTATGTGTTTGTTGTATTTGTTTATGTACAAGATTGAATCTTGGCTTTTCATCCACTCAAAAATCTAGTCGTGCCTTGTCGTGCTTTTCGGAGTTTGTTGTGTAACGACCCTGAATTTTTGACATTTGAAATATGAATATTTAAGTGAGTTTAAATATTCGAATGGTAATTTAATTTGAAATTCAGATATTAGAATGATTTTGGCGATTAAATTGTTGAATTTAATTATTGAAACTGGGTAAAAATTTGAATCTTCGATTTTAAGCTGATTAAAAATAATCTGAAGGCTTGGAAAATTCATATTGATAATTCTAGAGATAATAAAACTTTCAGAATTTAATTTGAAACTGTTTTGTTAAGTTTTGAATTTATATCGTTTAAATCGATATTTAAAAATAGCATTCCGGGGCACAGTCTCGGAATTCGACGAAACCAGTTCCATTGGGTCCGTAATATTGAATTATTATCGGATTTCAATTTTCGTAATGTTTGGAGTGATCGTTTGAGCGTACGATAAGAAAACGCGCAGAAATTAAATTGAAAATCTAATTTAATAACTGGTTCAAAAAAGCTATCTTCTCCATACGATCGAATTTGGACCTGAAATCTTTTCCATTGTGTTCGGAATAGGCGTATAACATTATGGATGCCTGGCGGCACGTCTCGATAGGAAGTCAAAATTTTTGGTTGACTTTATCGAACGATTTGAATTTGAAATTTAAATTGGGTATTTATATTAGTCCAATCACAGTTGAATTTCTTTCATTTCGTTATCATTGTAGCCTGTTAACTTCAGCACCCAAAACATCATCTCGTTTCACTTCAACGCTGAAGACACGCAGAGAAATTCACGCTAGTGTCTCATCTTGTCCCCTACGCTTCTTTTTAAAGTAGGTTGGTAAAAATCGAAAAGGAAATCAGTTCCCTCTTCACAAATGAAATCCATGGCCGCTGATTAAAAGAAAATGTCGTTTGAATCTAAATTGTTTCCCTCTGTATTCTTTTTCCCTTCGGCATTCTCGAATCAAACTCAAAATTGAAAGAAAAAATCGTGAGCCTCACTTATAAATCGCGACTCTTTCCTCTGATTTTAGAAAATAAAATAAACAAGAGTATAATGGCCGCGATACGTTCAGTTCAAACCAAAAATCGACCAAATAAATTAAGTTTGCGATTTTTCCTCCATCTCTTTCAAATCGAGCTCGAAGTCGCAAGGCAGGCGAGGCGTTCTAAGGTTCATCGCAACCTAGGGTTCGAGTTCAGGCGCATAGGCGCGGTTGTCTGGGTGTTCGTCGAAGGCGTGTGGGCGATTTGGGCAGCGGCGATGTTGGATTTTGGGGATTTGCGAAGGCAAGCGTGGCAAGCTGTGACGTCGCGATCGAATTGGAACGCTAGCGCAGTCAGGAAGACGTGGAGGTGTCGAACTCGAGCTAAGTGAAGGTCGCGATGATGACCTGGGTGCGTGGTGCGACAGAGAGGCCGAGTTTTTCTTTCCTGTAAGGTATCAGTTTTGTTTAAATTAATTTAAATGTATTTAGATTTGAAATAGACAATATAATTAACATTCATGCATATTAGAGGGAGACAGGAATTATATTTGGATGAGATTTTAAATTACAGAAGGATATTTTATTTTAACAGTTCTATCTTTTTAAAATTCAATATATATATATACCTATATCTATTTTTGTTTACTAGTTTATTTAATAATAATAATAATAATATTAATAATTTATTAAGATGATAAGTTTATTAATTAATCCATTTAATTATTATTTTTAGATTGTTAAAAAGGGAAATTGTTTAAAAATTTAGATTATTTAGTTAAATTAATCATTAATTAAAATTTAAATTATTAAACAATGATTAATGGTTTGATTAAATCAAATATTAATGAATCGTGTAAATGTTTATACAAGGTTAATACGATGAAGGAATGGTCAAAATGGAAAAAGGATTGCAAATAAATCAAAGGTGAGATCTTCTCACTCAAATGAAAGTGGATTTTCTTTTACAGTTATTGATTGATGATTGACTGTTTGGATGTGTATTAGATATAGTAGGATATATCTATATATATAGCAATATATACATATTGGCATATGTATATATTGGATTGATTGATTTCCCGCCCCGTATAGCGGATGAGACCCTATTGCGCCGTTAGTAAGCAGATGATATTTTATAAAACCCATATACCGCGATATTCCACCTCGAAGTGGAATTGGTATTGTGCTAACATCTGTGGATGCAGGGAAACAGGTTGGAGGTATCCAACAGGATTCCTCAAAACATTTGAATTGATTTCATATGTTGTTTAATTGATTATTTATAATCTGTGTATGATTATATCTGTGATTGAATTTGTTGAGAGCTATAATTTAGCCGAATGTATTTTTGGTATCGTTGGATACCAGAAATAAATGAAATTGAATTTCTGAAATTAAAATTGAATTTTAGATGGTTTGGAAAAATAAAAGAATTTATTTAAAAGAAGAGAATATTGTTTGAAATCAAATTGATAATTGATTGGGTATTTGAAATAAATAATTGTGAAATAGATATAAAAATCCATTTGGTGTTTGGACAAAAAAAATTGATTTTTGTGTTAAAAATAAATTTGGGAATCAATTTGTAAAATGATTTGGTATTTGGGATTAAAAGTTAGAATCAATTTGAAATGTGATTCGGTGTTGAAGTAAATTCAGAAATCAATTTGAAATTCGATTTGGGATTTGAAATAAAATGGAGAAATCAATTTTTAAAGTTGATTCGGGGTTGAAAATGAATATTTGGAAAATGATTTGAAAATCGTGTAAAAGTGGATTTTTAGGAATGTAAATTCCGAATAGAAGTTGTAAAGGAAAGGGAAATTTGTTTTAAAAATAAATATTGATTTATTTTTAGAAGTGCGGAAAATATGGTTTGAAATCGGATTTTCAAAGTGATGAAGTGTGGAAATAAATTTACAAATTTGAAATGTAAATTTGAAATAAATCGATAAGGATTTATCAAATTGGTTTAAATGGACCATAATATGATTTGAAATTGATTTTCAAACGTGAAGTATGAAATGTGATTTGAAATTGGATTTTCAAATGTGAAGTGTGGAAGAATATATATCTTGTGAAAAGATTTGAAATTTAATAATTTGGGAAAAATTATTTAAATTGGATGCTTGTTGTGAATGTTGTTGATAGTTAAATAACCGACTATCAATATTTGTCTTTGAAATGACACTTGATTTGTTTTTAAAACAAACGCTCATTATTCGGTTAAGCCGGGAGAGGACCTTTGTGTCATATAACCCATTCCGAATAGTGATACGTCGCGAATGGATTGCAATTGAAGACCGGTGTGAAGACCGGATATTTGTGAAAATGAAAGGACAACCTATCGAATGTCTCTGCACCGAGTTGCTCCGGTATAGAGATTTATATCACTCTTTTTGTGATGGGAAGTCCGGACGTGATTAGTGAATATCCGGATTTCAAGGGCTTCTTTGGAAGTGCCTTCGGTTCCGTTCGATCCCGGAACGGACTTGTATGGATGTGTGTCTGACGTTACACTTTGAGATGTAAAGCTGGTTTCTATCAAATACATTTCTGTTGGTGGCGGAGAATTTATTCTCTTAGCTTAACACCCTTCTCTGAGACGTACGAGCTCAGAGGTTATGTAGTTGATGGTTACTAGTGATACATTCCCAATTTGGTAATGTGGCATACGAAATGCTGATGATCATTGGTTGATCAAAGCGTGGCTTTGTGAAAAAAGCGTAATGTATGTGGACGAGACTTCGTCGAGCCTCACAACCCGGTAATGGTCGAAACAGGAATGTGCGGCAAAGGTTTGTAGGGGTAGCGCCCCTAGGGTATGCCATTTCCTTCTGGATAAAAGGTGATATCATGGTATGGAGCCCAGATATTTTACCTATGTTGATTATATTTTGTGGCTGTTGCTTTTCGATTGAGGATCCTCGGATAAAGGTTGGTAACGACCGGGGGATGGCATAGCTCGTGTGTTAGTTACCTAGTTACAGCTCGGTTAGAGCGTGAGGTAGCGTCGGCCTTTTGTTTGCGGAGATCCGGTTAGGATCCGAGGCGTCTTTCCAGAGGCGTTCTATTTCGGTATAAGGAAGTTCCTTAGCCTGACCATTTGTTGGAAATCCAAAGAAACAATACGAACCCTGTACGGTTTTTATTTGTATTACCTGCTATGGAATGTGGCGGTAACCTGCTATTGAACGTAGTAGCTATAGTAGGCATACGACAATTGTTGTATGTTGGCTAAGATTGATATTATACTTTCGAAATGTTTTCCGCACTAGACATTAATAATAATATCAATTGATTTGGCGTAGTAAGCATTTTTGACTATCATAAGGAGAAATCTCCTCCAATTCTGCGTTTGCATTGTGTGTGTGGCGGGAGGCCTTATGATAGTTTCATTTTCCAAAAGCATTGCGAAATTGTTTTAATTTCTTTGCGAAAATAACTGTTTTACGATCTCACACCAGTCACCATGACTGACCTGGAGTTTATTGTTCCCTTTCTAAACTCTGGGTGCCCATAAATTTTCCACACGGGCAGCCTAGAGTTATTTTATCAGGATTCTGGATATTCTGGAGCTTTGGAGATGAGTTGGATGGCGAAGCGTACTATCGTACTTGTTATTTATTCCGCTGTGTATTCTGTATGAGGACCAGTCTATATAACTGTCCATTGTTGTAAACTCTGATGATTGATGTATGTATAAACTGATATAGTCTTTTGTTTTAAAGATTATTGATTTATCTATTATATATTGTTCCGCTGCGATATGTGAGATTCTGATAATTGTTTCTGATTCTGTTTCTGTTCTTTCTTTTTCTTCTATCTTTTCTTCTACCTCTTCTTTTAACCCTAAAGTTTCGCGTTTTCGCCATTCGATTTTTCGACATTTGGTACAGTGGACGTATCGGTGTCGAATTTTCGGAAGACGGATTTGCGGGTCTTTACAAGTGGTATCAGAGCATCCGGTTAAGCGACAACCCTGCTCTGTTGGGTGTTACTCATTAGAGATAGAGTCAGTAGTACTCTAGAATGAGTGTGAGTGTAATAATAGATATAAGTGCGTATTTGTTAGTGAATACAAAAAAATTGTTTTGTATTGTGTTGACTTATCGGTTGATTGTTTATAGATTCTGGTCGATGCAGGGTGGCCAACTGTAATCGATAGGGGTTTCTAAACTCTTAAACAAGATAAACCGACACAGTATTGTTTTAAAATAGGGTAAATGAAATAATTTTGCCCAAAACTATTTTTGGTATAGAAAAAAAAATGATTTTTCTATGAATTATAGTAGTATATGGATGCTTGGTTGTTAGAAAAAGATAATATTGAAGTATTATCATTGATATATGGAATTGAATAAGAAATTCAAATAATAACCAAAGATTTGGAGATAAATTCATTTAACAAATGAAATTTATAAATATGAATTGAAAGATAAGGAAATAAATCCATATACAAATGAGATTTGGAAATGTGAATTGTAAAGGTAATTTACAAATTGAAATACAATTTCAGAAAGAATATTTGAAATAAATTCATTAATGGAATGTAAATAAGTTTGATAACTTATAAAATATTTGAAATCTAATTGGAATGAGATTCAAATTGGAAAAAAATGAATGAATTTGTGAATGAATAAATAAATTTGCAACTGCAAGTGCAAGAAAATGAAATTGAGTGTTAAAATTCATTTTGAATTTGTAAGTAAATAGAACTGGAATTGAATTTGATTTGTGGAAAACGAAGTGATGTATTAAACTAAAATTAGTAAGTGAAGCTAATTGAAGATTTACCAAATGAATAAGGTTCGAAACGAATTGAATTCAATAATTATAAATGAAATGTTGATTGGATTTATATGGAATTGGTAATCCAGTTTAAATATAAGTGGTAATTGAAAATTAATATCAAAAGTATGGAAAATACTTGTATTGAACTTAAGAAATAAGTGTGAAATTCTTAAGTAAATTTGATATTGAAAATATTCTAAGTTGGTGAATGTGAATATGAAATGCCAATTAAAATTGAATGGAATCAATTGGAAATGAAGTACTATACATATATGACATGTTTTCCAAACTAAGGATATGAAAAAGTACCTTCCTGGTATGAGTATCCGTTTGATCGTGATGGGATCATATTGATTGATCACGACGTATGCCACAGCGAAATTCGAGGGGCGAGATGCCCATGGTTACAAGCGATTCCACTGGGATAGTGGTGTAACCGCCGTGTGAACTACGATCTATGGCAACAACCATGGCGAAATTTAAGAGATGAGAAATCTACAGATTACGAGCGATTCTACTGGGATAGTAGCGAAACCGCCGAGTAACTGTGATCCATGGGGGAACATGCTTTCCATATCCATTTTTAAAAAAGGATTTTTAAGTGATTTCAAATTGGGAATTGAGATAAAAGTGAATAAAGCTCAATATTCGAAATTAGAAGATGAATCGAAATCAAGTAAAAGCTGAATGAAAATCTGAATGAAAAATCTGAAGATAAAATGAATTCAAATTGAATTGAAATAGTAAAGTAAATTCAAATGAAATTGGAAATGCAAAATTGAATGAAAATAGATATGTAACTTCAATAGTGAAGTAAAAATGTATAAGAAGCATACATTGAAAATTGTGTAATGGAATTTGCAAAATGGTTTGAATATTGTAACTAGATATTATGGCTAGTAGGATATATACAGGGGTATAAAGGAATTGGAATTTTGATTTCGAAGATAATTTAAATTGCTCGACCAAAAGGTATGTATTTAAATTTCAGTATGAAATTTGATGATCTTCTGATTTTGCCGCTTGGCATTTTGTTTTCTATTGGGATTTGAGAGTCCGTAGGGACGTTTTGTAGTTGTACCGTATTAGCCGCGCAAAGGAGACGCTGGCGAAATTTTTCGAAATTTCGATTGTTAGAAAAATTTTGAGAAAATTTTTGAAAGTTTAGAATTTGAATTTGAATTTAAATTTGAATTGTTAAGGAAACAATGTTGTTTGAAACTTATAATTAAAGTGGGAAATTTAGTTGAATTGATAACGAATCTTTAATAAAAAGATTGTTTTGATAAGTTAATAAAACTATTGGATTGTGAAAAATAGTAGACGAGTTAAGGACCATTTTTTCCTAACTTGTAATTTCGGGACGAAATTCTTTTAAGGGGGGAAGATTGTAACGACCCTGAATTTTTGACATTTGAAATATGAATATTTAAGTGAGTTTAAATATTCGAATGGTAATTTAATTTGAAATTCAGATATTAGAATGAATTTGGCGATTAAATTGTTGAATTTAATTATTGAAACTGGGTAAAAATTTGAATCTTCGATTTTAAGCTGATTAAAAATAATCTGAAGGCTTGGAAAATTCATATTGATAATTCTGGAGATAATAAAACTTTCAGAATTTAATTTGAAACTGTTTTGTTCAGTTTTGAATTTATATCGTTTAAATCGATATTTAAAAATAGCGTTCCGAGGCACAGTCTCGGAATTCGACGAAACCAGTTCCATTGGGTCCGTAATATTGAATTATTATCGGATTTCAATTTTCGTAATGTTTGGAGTGATCGTTTGAGCGTACGATAAGAAAACGCGCAGAAATTAAATTGAAAATCTAATTTAATAACTGGTTCAAAAAAGCTATCTTCTCCATACGATCGAATTTGGACCCGAAATCTTTTCCATTGTGTTCGAAATAGGCGTATAACATTATGGATGCCTGGCGGCACGTCTCGATAGGAAGTCAAAATTTTTGGTTGACTTTATCGAACGATTTGAATTTGAAATTTAAATTGGGTATTTATATTAGTCCAATCACAGTTGAATTTCTTTCATTTCGTTATCATTGTAGCCTGTTAACTTCAGCACCCAAAACATCATCTCGTTTCACTTCAACGCTGAAGACACACAGAGAAATTCACGCTAGTGTCTCATCTTGTCCCCTACGCTTCTTTTTAAAGTAGGTTGGTAAAAATCGAAAAGGAAATCAGTTCCCTCTTCACAAATGAAATCCATGGCCGCTGATTAAAAGAAAATGTCGTTTGAATCTAAATTGTTTCCCTCTGTATTCTTTTTCCATTCGGCATTCTCGAATCAAACTCAAAATACAAAGAAAAAATCGTGAGCCTCACTTATAAATCACGACTCTTTCCTCTGATTTTAGAAAATAGAATAAACAAGAGTATAATGGCCGCGATACGTTCAGTTCAAACCAAAAATCGACCAAATAAATTAAGTTCGCGATTTTTCCTCCATCTCTTTCAAATCGAGCTCGAAGTCGCGAGGCAGGCGAGGCGTTCTAAGGTTCATCGCAACCTAGGGTTCGAGTTCAGGCGCATAGGCGCGGTTGTCTGGGTGTTCGTCGAAGGCGTGTGGGCGATTTGGGCAGCGGCGATGTTGGATTTTGGGGATTCGCGAAGGCAAGCGTGGCAAGCTGTGAGGTCGCGATCGAATTGGAACGCTAGCGCAGTCAGGAAGACGTGGAGATGTCGAACTCGAGCTAAGTGAAGGTCGCGATGATGACCTGGGTGCGTGGTGCGACAGAGAGGCCGAGTTTTTCTTTCCTGTAAGGTATCAGTTTTGTTTAAATTAATTTAAATGTATTTAGATTTGAAATAGACAATATAATTAACATTCATGCATATTAGAGGGAGACAGGAATTATATTTGGATGAGATTTTAAATTACAGAAGGATATTTTTTTTTAACAGTTCTATCTTTTTAAAATTCAATATATATATACCTATATCTATTTTTGTTTACTAGTTTATTTAATAATAATAATAATAATATTAATAATTTATTAAGATGATAAGTTTATTAATTAATCCATTTAATTATTATTTTTAGATTGTTAAAAAGGGAAATTGTTTAAAAATTTAGATTATTTAGTTAAATTAATCATTAATTAAAATTTAAATTATTAAACAATGATTAATGGTTTGATTAAATCAAATATTAATGAATCGTGTAAATGTTTATACAAGGTTAATACGATGAAGGAATGGTCAAAATGGAAAATGGATTGCAAATAAATCAAAGGTGAGATCTTCTCACTCAAATGAAAGTGGATTTTCTTTTACAGTTATTGATTGATGATTGACTGTTTGGATGTGTATTAGATATAGTAGGATATATCTATATATATAGCAATATATACATATTGGCATATGTATATATTGGATTGATTGATTTCCCGCCCCGTATAGCGGATGAGACCCTATTGCGCCGTTAGTAAGCGGATGATATTTTATAAAACCCATATACCGCGATATTCCACCTCGAAGTGGAATTGGTATTGTGCTAACATCCGTGGATGCAGGGAAACAGGTTGGAGGGATCCAACAGGATTCCTCAAAACATTTGAATTGATTTCATATGTTGTTTAATTGATTATTTATAATCTGTGTATGATTATATCTGTGATTGAATTTGTTGAGAGCTATAATTTAGCCGAATGTATTTTTGGTATCGTTGGATACCAGAAATAAATGAAATTGAATTTCTTAAATTAAAATTGAATTTTAGATGGTTTGGAAAAATAAAAGAATTTATTTAAAAGAAGAGAATATTGTTTGAAATCAAATTGATAATTGATTGGGTATTTGAAATAAATAATTGTGAAATAGATATAAAAATCCATTTGGTGTTTGGACAAAAAAAATTGATTTTTGTGTTGAAAATAAATTTGGGAATCAATTTGTAAAATGATTTGGTATTTGGGATTAAAAGTTAGAATCAATTTGAAATGTGATTCGGTGTTGAAGTAAATTCAGAAATCAATTTGAAATACGATTTGGGATTTGAAATAAAATGGAGAAATCAATTTTTAAAGTTGATTCAGGGTTGAAAATGAATATTTGGAAAACGATTTGAAAATCGTGTAAAAGTGGATTTTTAGGAATGTAAATTCCGAATAGAAGTTGTAAAGGAAAGGGAAATTTGTTTTAAAAATAAATATTGATTTATTTTTAGAAGTGCGGAAAATATGGTTTGAAATCGGATTTTCAAAGTGATGAAGTGTGGAAATAAATTTACAAATTTGAAATGTAAATTTGAAATAAATCGATAAGGATTTATCAAATTGGTTTAAATGGACCATAATATGATTTGAAATTGATTTTCAAACGTGAAGTATGAAATGTGATTTGAAATTGGATTTTCAAATGTGAAGTGTGGAAGAATATATATCTTGTGAAAAGATTTGAAATTTAATAATTTGGGAAAAATTATTTAAATTGGATGCTTGTTGTGAATGTTGTTGATAGTGAAATAACCGACTATCAATATTTGTCTTTGAAATGACACTTGATTTGTTTTTAAAACAAACACTCATTATTCGGTTAAGCCGGGAGAGGACCTTTGTGTCATATAACCCATTCCGAATAGTGATACGTCGCGAATGGATTGCAATTGAAGACCGGTGTGAAGACCGGATATTTGTGAAAATGAAAGGACAACCTATCGAATGTCTCTGCACCGAGTTGCTCCGGTATAGAGATTTATATCACTCTTTTTGTGATGGGAAGTCCGGACGTGATTAGTGAATATCCGGATTGCAAGGGCTTCTTTGGAAGTGCCTTCGGTTCCGTTCGATCCCGGAACGGACTTGTATGGATGTGTGTCTGACGTTACACTTTGAGATGTAAAGCTGGTTTCTATCAAATACATTTCTGTTGGTGGCGGAGAATTTATTCTCTTAGCTTAACACCCTTCTCTGAGACGTACGAGCTCAGAGGTTATGTAGTTGATGGTTACTAGTGATACATTCCCAATTTGGTAATGTGGCATACGAAGTGCTGATGATCATTGGTTGATCAAAGCGTGGCTTTGTGAAAAAGCGTGGCTTTGTGAAAAAAGCGTAATGTATGTGGACGAGACTTCGTCGAGCCTCACAACCCGGTAATGGTCGAAACAGGAATGTGCGGCAAAGGTTTGTAGGGGTAGCGCCCCTAGGGTATGCCATTTCCTTCTGGATAAAAGGTGATATCATGGTATGGAGCCCAGATATTTTACCTATGTTGATTATATTTTGTGGCTGTTGCTTTTCGATTGAGGATCCTCGGATAAAGGTTGGTAACGACCGGGGGATGGCATAGCTCGTGTGTTAGTTACCTAGTTACAGCTCGGTTAGAGCGTGAGGTAGCGTCGGCCTTTTGTTTGCGGAGATCCGGTTAGGATCCGAGGCGTCTTTCCAGAGGCGTTCTATTTCGGTATAAGGAAGTTCCTTAGCCTGACCATTTGTTGGAAATCCAAAGAAACAATACGAACCCTGTACGGTTTTTATTTGTATTACCTGCTATGGAATGTGGCGGTAACCTGCTATTGAACGTAGTAGCTATAGTAGGCATACGATAATTGTTGTATGTTGGCTAAGATTGATATTATACTTTCGAAATGTTTTCCGCACTAGACATTAATAATAATATCAATTGATTTGGCGTAGTAAGCATTTTTGACTATTATAAGGAGAAATCTCCTCCAATTCTGCGTTTGCATTGTGTGTGTGGCGGGAGGCCTTATGGTAGTTTCATTTTCCAAAAGCATTGCGAAATTGTTTTAATTTCTTTGCGAAAATAACTGTTTTACGATCTCACACCAGTCACCATGACTGACCTGGAGTTTATTGTTCCCTTTCTAAACTCTGGGTGCCCATAAATTTTCCACACGGGCAGCCTAGAGTTATTTTATCAGGATTCTGGATATTCTGGAGCTTTGGAGATGAGTTGGATGGCGAAGCGTACTATCGTACTTGTTATTTATTCCGCTGTGTATTCTGTATGAGGACAAGTCTATATAACTGTCCATTGTTGTAAACTCTGATGATTGATGTATGTATAAACTGATATAGTCTTTTGTTTTAAAGATTATTGATTTATCTATTATATATTGTTCCGCTGCGATATGTGAGATTCTGATAATTGTTTCTGATTCTGTTTCTGTTCTTTCTTTTTCTTCTATCTTTTCTTCTACCTCTTCTTTTAACCCTAAAGTTTCGCGTTTTCGCCATTCGATTTTTCGACATTTGGTACAGTGGACGTATCGGTGTCGAATTTTCGGAAGACGGATTTGCGGGTCTTTACATGTTGTGTATCTCTAGTTTGTCAATTCTAGCTTTAAAAGGTGAGTTTATCACTCTCGACATTCGTACTTATATAGATGTGAAACAATGACATGTGAATTGTAGAAATTAATATGCCTGTGATATGATTATATGATGTTATATACTGCTTATATATTTGTTACATCACCTGATTTGATATTATATGCTTTACTGTTATTTTATTTTCTGTATCTCACACTGCAAGTTCCCTTTCACTATGGGTTGAAATGATACATACCCGAACGGACATTAGAATAAGGAAAAATCATTATGAGCTGAAATGATAGCCTCGAGTGATTTTTATTGTATTTGTTTTACTTGGGATTGCGGGTTTGAAATGATAGAACCCAGATTTTTCTTTTTAAATTACGGATTGAAAGGATACATATCCGTATCACTTGACCTAGGTTAGAAAATATTATACAGGCCCATGGTCATATTTTAAATAATATTTTCCTAAAATTTATTAAGTATTTTTAAATAATATTTTCCTAAAGACTATAAAGTATTTTGAGTTTTATAGATATATGAAATTTTAACTTAAAATTTGATTTAATGATTTAAATAATAAAGGTGTATTGGTTTTTCTATAAGTTAAATTTTTATAAGTTAATAATTGGTTTTAAGTTAAATTAAGGATCTTTATTGATGATAAATAACTTAATAATTGAATTTGACTTAATATGGAAGTTTTAAATCTAACCTAGTAATTGTTATGAATTTTACTTTATGGAAGGGACATGTTTTGTGTAATAAATAATGTATTTTGAACTGATAAAATGGAATACAGTTTTAATTGGACATTTTCTAATAAAATTTATTTAACTAGAAAATCATAGTTAATTGATGTCAAAATGAATAGATCTAAAAGAAAAAATTTGATTGTTATATTAACTATGATAAAATATTCTTTTGTGAAATGTTATGTTTTGTAAAATAAATAGTTATGATTTTTAAATGGAAAAATGTAACTTTAATTATGACCTAACTTGATAATTGGAAATTTGGTTTCTCAAATGAAAATTTTAAGTTAAGTAAATAAATAGAAATTTAGTTTTATTTATGAAATGGGTATTTTAAAATAAAGTGTTAGGTTAGTGGTTAAAAATAAAAGTTAAGTAAAATAGTGTATTTTGACTTAATAAATGAATTATGGTTTAAATTGGATATTTATTTATAAAATTTTATTTTATTAAATCATAAGTTAAATGATATCCAAATGAATGTTTTGATGCATGAAATATGATTTTTTTTATAAGTTAAAAATGGCTAAAATTGAAGTTTTAATGTTCCTGAAATGTTATAATAAAATCTGGAATTTTATTGGTAGCATTTATAAAATGCTGTGGTTTTAAGATGGCATTTGTTAAGTGCTATAATTTCTCAAATTTAACTAAGTTCTGAAATAACCAAATACTATTACAGCATTTTATAAGTGCTGCTGTTCTGAAATTTAACTATGTTTTGAAACAACTAAATACCTATTACAGCACTTTATAACTGTTGTTGTTTCTGAAACTAAGCTGTTTGTAAATAACTAAATATCTATTACAACACTTTATAAGTGCTGCTGTTTCTGAATTTGACAATGTTTTGAAATATTATTAATATATCTACTGTAACACTTTATAAGTGCTGTTGTTAGCTGAAAGTACAATGTTTTGGAAATTTTATAATTGAACGAATGAACTTAGAAATGCTACAACTTTGAAATGAATATTATTTGACAATGAATTTAAATGGTTTAAATGAATATTATTTTAAAGGTGTTATGATTTCCTAAGTATTATGATTTTCAAAGAATAACATTTCTAAATTGTTATGATTTCAAAATATTATGGTTTCAAAGTGTTGGGTTTCAGAGTTGTTATAACTTTGAAAGGTACTATGGTTTGAAAATGAGATTTTTGAAATTGTATTTAATTAAGAATTGTCTTTAAATATATTACTTTGGAACTTATTGAAATTGAAGATTTAAGAATGTGACTTTATAAAGTGGTGGTTTAAGATGATTTAAAGGAATATTTCAAGTTTAATAAATTGAAGAAAATATTCAGTGATTTGGAAATGGGGGTTTTATTTAAATGATATATTGATTTGGTTTTGGAATTTAAATGATATATTATGGCTTTGGTTTTTGAAATAGAAATGATATATTGATTTAGCTATGAAATGAAATAATATAGTATTTAGTTTTGAAATGTATATGATATTTTGGATTTTAAAGTATAAATGATTTTGGAATAAATATCCATGGGTTATAATAACGATTGTTTGGCAAAGAGACCGGGATCGGATATGGGCATACTTTCTATCTATACCGAAATCCACTTTGACAACCGTGTACGCGGTGGAGATTCCAGAATGAAGTAGGATGGTGGCGACGATCCTATTGAGGTATGAACGTGGACCCGACTCCCGTGAGTTGGCATAAGGTGGCTAAAACAGGAGCGATTGACGGGCCAATGAGGTTGCTCCTCTGATCGGACACACTTCTTCGATACCATTCTATTACTTTGTGATTGATTTGACGGCCATCCTCGATTTTTGATTAGGGGGTGTGTTCCGAGGTGGGCGGTAGTGGCTACTATGCCTTACCACCAGCCCAGATGCATAATTGGTATATCTACCCTGGCATTGCCTAGTTGTGCCGTGTCACCTACCATACCGAGCTTTACTACGAGTTTCTATTTGTGTCGTACCTATGGAGTATATTCTCGTAGCCTCCCGATCAGGAGGTACGCAGGTACTGTATAGACTATTGGCACTATTATGTGTTAAGGTGGAAAATGTAAAGCCTTAACGCTATTTAAAAGTAAGTTTATTTTACTATTAGACATTATTATAATAGTGTATATTACTACATAGTAAATAGTTTAACTGATCCTTAGAGGATGGGTGGTCCCAAGCATCCTTTAAGTTACTTGTACCTTTATATTACAGTTCACTTGAGTTGGTTTACATTGTATAAGTATGTATGTCCTGACTCGAGTGTTTTGCGTTTTGCTTTACACTCGGGTCAGACTGAGTGATACAGCATTCAAGACTCACCTTTGGAGTTGGAGCTTTGCTTGGTCCCATCTATTGATTCTGCTTTCAGTAATTCAGTTGATTCCAGTGATGTATTCAGATCTTCTTGTATTTGACTATATTATTGAGACATCTTTGTATTCGTGATTTCTGTTGTATCTTGTTTAACTCTGTTATATATATATATATATATATTAGCTTCATGAACTACTATTTCTTTGCTTCCACTGCATTGTTATATTACTCAATGTCTGTGATCTGTGATTTATTTACTGTATGTTCTGAGTTTTGCCAAATTTATATTTACAATTCGGTATTTTGAGCAATTCAAGTCCGACTTGTGCGGATGTGAATGGTTGAAAATATCGGGTCGTTACACATACCATAGTCACACAACTGATTTCTACACACGTATACTCCTGAGCTCGTACATCTCAGGAAAGGGTGTTAAGCTAAGAGATGTTGCCTTCTCCGCCACCAAACAGATGATACGTTCATAGAGATCAATTTATGTAACTAAAAATGCAACGTCAGGCATTCGTCCATATAAGTTGCCCAAGAATAGGACAAACTGAAGGCACTCTCCTACCATATCCTATCGGGAATTACCCATAGGATTAGTAGCGAGAAGTCCTCCCATTGAAGATCTTAAATGAAGAGCTACTACCACATAATATGATATGGCAAATTTCCACCGAGGGTCAGTGACAAGCAGCCCTACATTCCATCTTCCAAATAAAATCCGTGTCTTCACTTCAAATACGTAAATTAGTTCGAAGTGGTCTTCGAATAGGAATTACCCAAATCCGAACCCGGTTCCTGAAAGTGTACGTGTAGTACTAAGGATCGTGTAATATGGTATATAAATGCGGAAACTGGTAATAACAGTAAAATAAAAATTAAAGTAAGCACACTAGGAATTTTTATACTGGTTCGAACTTCCCGTTCTACGTCCTGTCCCAGAATACCCTCTGGATTTAAACTAACCCCTCACTTAACCTGGAGGAATAGGTATACGACACCTGAGCAGCCGAACAGGAATTTTTCCGCCTCAACAACCGAAGAGGACTTCAACCTAATACAAATTGTTTGTTGACGAATGTGTTCTAAATAACACTGATAGTCTTTTTGACGCAGCGGATATTACAAAAATGATGTAGATCGTTGAATGTAGCAATCGGTGGAATGGAAGATGCTGAAATGCCCAAATTCGTTGATCCGAAGATACTGAATTCTAGCTATCCTGAACTCGTTGATCGCGCACGATACCGGGTTCGAAGGTCTTCAATTCTTCAAGCGTTGATCAAGCGCACTTGATTCCGCGAATCGGCTTCTACAATCGTTGAATCGAGCGCACTCGATTATCCGAAAGAGGAGATAGGAGATTACACTCAACTACCAATTTGAATGAAAGCGCAAAGCAATCAAAAGAGAATTTTATTCAATATTCAACAACCTTTACAAATGAGAGTCTCGGCCTATTTATAGGCATTTTACAACTCACACAAAAAAACAACAAAAATTACAAGTACTAAGTCGGTTCCGAGTTATGGCTTCCGACCTACGACTTACCAGAAGACGTACGACTTAACAAAGACTCCGACTCAACATTACAAGTACTTAGGTCGGACACGACCTACGACCTAGAATGGATGCGACTTAGCATAGGTCGGCAGCGACCTAACAACAAACAGTTACAACACTGACATGACGACTTAACAAACAACGACAGAGATTAACTCGTTGAAGAATCAACGCACCAGGCTTCAGCGACTTAAAAACAGGCGGCATCAACGACTTAAAGAAATCAACGGTCTTCATACTTAAGCGACTTAAAGAATGGACGGCATCCGTAGTTTGCGACCTAAAACAAAAGCGGCATCAGGAATCAAAGGCAGAGATTAACTCGGCAGACACATCAATGGTATCCAGGACTTCGCGACTTAAGATAAAAGCGGCATCAGAACTTCGCGACCTAAGTTTTATGCGACCTAACTTAGGTCGTTCCATTTTAGCTCGTAGCACCTTTAACTCGGTATGTCTTTCCAGCGTTCTACCTTCCAACTCGTTAGGTCGTAGGCATCCTTCCATAAGTCGTGAGCGACCTAAAAACCCCTTAGGTCGTGAGCGACTTAGAACTTCAGCTTTCAACAAATTAGGTCGTAGCGCTTTCCTTGGTGACACGGTAGGTCGTTCCCACGACTTATACCTTAGTTCCTTAGGTCGTACGCATTCCTGAGCGTTGGTTCCGTTAGCTCGTAGCCCATCTTCATTAGGTCGTGAGCGACCTAAGAACCCATTAGGTCGTGAGCGACCTAAGACTTCTTCACTAGGTTGTGAACGACCTAAACCTTGTAAATTAATAACTCGCGCTGCATCATCCTCCCCAGGTTGAGAGAAATTCGACCTCGAATTTGTACATTCGTCCACATCAGCTCGTTCATCCCCATAACATGGTACGAGATGTTTAATATTGAACACATCAGAAGTGTACACATCTTCTGGCAGCTCCAACTTATAAGCATTTTCGTTAATTCGTTGTACGACCTTTACAGGACCAATTTTTCGGGCTTTCAACTTGTTATAAGTGCCCACTGGAAAACGATCCTTTGTCAACACTGCATAAACCATATCTCCTTCATTAAACTCAACATTTCGTCGTTTCAAATCTGCAGATTGTTTATATTTCGCATTTGCCTTTTCTAATCGTTCTTGAACGATTTTATGACACTCCGTCAGCCCTTCAACAAAATCAGCAGCTTTCTTAATTGTCCCCTTTGAGTGTGGTATCGCTGTTAAATCCAACGGTCCTTTCGGTACGCTCGAATAGACAATCTGGAATGGACTGAACTCAGTACTTCGATTCACAGCATGATTATGGGCAAACTCTGCCTGGCATAACTTCACATCCCAACTCTTCAGATTATCTTGAACAAGACACCTCAACAAGTTTCCCAATGATCGATTAACCACCTCCGTTTGTCCATCAGTTTGCGGGTGATAAGCACTACTAAACTTCAGCTTTGTCCCGACCATTTTCCAAAAACTCAACCAAAAATGACTCAGAAATCGAGTATCTCTATCCGACACAATAGATTCTGGCAATCCATGAAGTCGATAGATCTCCTTGAAAAACAATTGAGCAACATGAACGGCATCCGCCGTCTTCTTGCAAGCAATAAAATGTTCCATCTTCGAAAATCGGTCAACCACCACATAAATGGAATCATTACCACGCTGTGTTCTCGGCAACCCCAACACAAAGTCCATACTCACATCAACCCATGGTTTAGTTGGTACCGGTAACGGCATATATAAACCCGCATTAGTCGCAGTTCCTTTCGAAACTTGACAGATATGGCATCGCTCAACAAACCTCTCCACTTCTTTCCTCATCGACGACCAAAAGTAGGATTGTGAAATCAACTGTAAGGTACGGTCTCTCCCAACATGTCCCTCTTCGTGTAACTCCTTGATAATCTTCATTCTCAGACTACCCTCCGGTATGCACAATAGATTTCCTTTGAACAGAAAACCATCTACCATCACGAAATCATCCGTCTCTCCCTCCTTGACTTTTTCAACAAATTTTGCAAAGTAAGGATCATCAGTGAATAACTCTGGCAACATTTCAAACCCCGTCACTTCAACCTTTAGTGTAGTCAACAAATGACTCCTCCTACTCAAAGCATCAGCCACACGATTTGTCACCCCTGACTTGTGTTTAACAACAAAAGTAAACTGTTGCAGATATGCAATCCACGATGCATGTCTCGCTGAAATCTTGTCTTGCCCTTGCAAATGCTTCAATGCTTCATGATCAGTGTAAAGAACAAACTCCTTCTGAAATAGATAGTCTCTCCAGTGTTTGATAGATTGTACAACAGCATAAAACTCCACATCATATGTACTGTATCGCATCTTCGCTCCTGACAACTTCTCACTGAAATATGCAATAGGACGCCCCTTCTGACTAACCACCCCTCCAATCCCAACCTTGGATGCATCAGTATGTAGTTCAAACACCAACTGAAAATTAGGTAGCACTAGAATTGGTGCAGACGTCAGCAATTCCTTGATCTTCCCAAAAGCACTCCCTGCTTCCTCTGTCCATGCAAACTGTTTACCTTTCATGAAATCTGTAACAGGCGCCATCACACTACTAAAGTGTGGAATAAACCTCCGATAAAATGAAGCCAACCCATGAAAACTACGAACTTCTGTTATCGTCTTGGGCTGCGGCCAATTTCTGATCGCCTCAACTTTACTTTGGTCCACCTGTATTCCTTTCTCTGAAACAATATACCCCAGAAATAAAACACTATGCGTCATGAACACGCATTTCTTCGTTGCAGCATAGAATTGTTCTTGTCTCAGTACCATCAGCACTTCTCTAAGATGATTCAAATGTTCCTCTGGACTCCCACTGTAAATTAGAATATCATCGAAATACACCACCACAAATTTCCCAATGAACGGTCAAAAAATCTGATTCATCACTCTCATGAAAGTACTTGGTGCATTGGATAAACCAAACGGCATGACCAACCATTCGTATAGACCCTCCCTGGTTTTGAAAGCAGTCTTCCACTCATCTCCGGGTCTGATACGAATTTGATGATATCCGCTCTTCAAATCAATCTTAGAAAAGATAGTAGCTCCGCTTATTTGGTCTAACAAGTCATCCAACCTCGGCATTGGAAATCTATATCTCACAGTAATCTTATTCAATGCTCGACTGTCAGTGCACATCCTCCACGTCCCATCCTTTTTGGGTACCAATAAAGCTGGTACAGCACAAGGACTTAGACTCTCCTGCACACGTCCCTGCTCAAGCAATTCCTCTACTTGCCTCCGCAACTCTTCATGTTCTTTCAGGCTCATTCGATAATGTGGTCTGTCTGGCAACACAGCACCTGGAACAAGATCTATCTGATGTTGTATATCCCTCAACGGTGGCAACTCCGTTGGTAACTCTTCTGGAAATACATCGTCAAATTCTTTCAAAATTGGTTTAACTTCTTCTGGAATTTCAACTTCTTCACTGTTCTCACGCCCAATCAACAAGAATACTTCCGGCTCTTCTTCAACTTCCTTAACAAACTCTTTTAAAGTCAATAAAGTTTTCAGCTCTTCAATTTCTTCTGACTTACTTTCTTCTTGTGATCTCTTCTTCGGAACTATGATAATCTTCGTGCCTTTAAACATAAAACTGTAGCTATTGGTCCGACCGTCATGTAGTACTGCTCGATCATATTGCCATGGTCTTCCCAATAATAAGTGGCAAACATCCATCTCTACGACATCACACCATATTTCATCTTTGTATTTCTTCCCAATAGAGAATGGAACACGAACTCGTCTATCCACTTTCACTTCTCCTCCTTTTCTCAACCATGCTAACTTGTATGGACTCGGATGTTTCTCTGTTTTCAATTTCAACTTTGTCACAGCCTCGGTTGAAATAATATTATCACAGCTTCCTGCGTCAATCACAAACTTACACACCTTCCCCAGAATAGTACATGTTGACTGAAAGATATTACTCCTCAACCAACTAGCTTCCTCCTGCTTCGGTGTTAAACACGATCTCCTCAGCATTAGGTTACAACCTTCATCTCCTGACGCAATATCCTGCTCATCTTCCTCAACTGGACTAGAACATTCCCCATCAACATCCTCATCTTCAACTTCTACAATCATGGTTCGTTTCTTCGGCTTTGGACATTCACTGCTTTTATGACCCAATTCCTGACAATTGTTACATTTGAAACCATTGTTAACTTTCGCCTTCTCAACCTCCTTTACCACTGGTCTACTGATAGGTTTAGAAATGTTAGAACCCCCACTAACACCCTTCATTTGATTGCTGGAATTAGTAAACACACCACCTCCTCGTCTACCCTGCTTCTCCCAAGCCAACGCTTTCTGATGTGCTTCCGCTACAGATCTTGGATCGAACATATTCACCATATCCTGAATCTGCATTGTCAATCCCCCAATGAATCTAGATGTCAGCTGGTCTTCTGTTTCCATAATATCATTCCTTGCAATGAGTTGATAGAATTCATCAGCATAGTCATTCACAGTTTTCGTCCCTTGTCTCAAATTTTGCAAACGTTGATACATCAAAGATTGATAATTGTAAGGTAAGAACGTTGCTTTCATCAATTTCTTCATCTTCTCCCAAGATTCAACTTTTGACTTCCCCATACGTTCACGTGTAAGCTTGGTTTGCTGCCACCATGCCAAAGCTCTACCCCTCAGCCTTGTAGCAACCAACTTCACTCTACGTTGTTCTGGAACTTCTTTGAAGTCAAAAATCTCCTCAACATTAGCCACCCAATCTAGAAACTCCTCTGCTTGCATACCACCCTTGAATTCAGGAATTTCTGTCTTCATCCCCGACTCCCATTTGTGATCATACTCAGAATAGTTTCTTCCTTGACCTCTTCCTTGAATACTACCACCATCATACTCCTCTTCAAAATCAGATGCATAACGATGTCGATTCTGACCACCAACATCTCTACTCCCTTCACGTCTACCACCATCCCTTCTACCTACATTCCTCCGTTCACGATCATTCACGTTCCTCCCACGCCCTTGATCATCTTCAACACTTCTGTCTCGATTGGAATGTGGCGAGACTCTACTACCCCCATGGTTAGATTCTGGTGAAACCCTTCTCCGATTTTGATTCATCTCCGTCATAAGCTTTTCTAACCGACCAATTCCTTCGTTAAGCTTTTCACTAAAATTCTCATTGATCCTTTGCTCCATCTCATCAGCCTCTTCTCTTCGATATAAAGCTTCTACGTTTTGGTGGCGATTAGCTCTTCTTGGCGGCATACTTGAAAACTTCACAAATTCTTCAACACTTCAAATTCAAACACTTTCCGGATATTGATCCAAAATGAAACGGATCGAAAACTTCCACTTTGTAGCAAATCGTGATGAACACGATGGACAAAGTTTCGGCCTCCAATGCAAATTCGAACTTCAATCTTCAAATCAATGCACGACCCAATTCTTCAAATTCTCGGCCGTGAATAATAAAACTTCAAATCTTCGAATGAATAGGCTCCAAGTCTCGATCTAACTATGATTGGTTAGAACAAGCTCTGATACCAAAACTGATGCAGCGGATATTACAAAAATGATGTAGATCGTTGAATGTAGCAATCGGTGGAATGGAAGATGCTGAAATGCCCAAATTCGTTGATCCGAAGATACCGAATTCTAGCTATCCTGAACTCGTTGATCGCGCACGATACCGGGTTCGAAGATCTTCAATTCTTCAAGCGTTGATCAAGCGCACTTGATTCCGCGAATCGGCTTCTACAATCGTTGAATCGAGCGCACTCGATTATCCGAAAGAGGAGATAGGAGATTACACTCAACTACCAATTTGAATGAAAGCGCAAAGCAATCAAAAGAGAATTTTATTCAATATTCAACAACCTTTACAAATGAGAGTCTCGGCCTATTTATAGGCATTTTACAACTCACACAAAAAAACAATAAAAATTACAAGTACTAAGTCGGTTCCGAGTTATGGCTTCCGACCTACGACTTACCAGAAGACGTACGACTTAACAAAGACTCCGACTCAACATTACAAGTACTTAGGTCGGACACGACCTACGACCTAGAATGGATGCGACTTAGCATAGGTCGGCAGCGACCTAACAACAAACAGTTACAACACTGACATGACGACTTAACAAACAACGACAGAGATTAACTCGCAGAAGAATCAACGCACCAGGCTTCAGCGACTTAAAAACAGGCGGCATCAACGACTTAAAGAAATCAACGGTCTTCATACTTAAGCGACTTAAAGAATGGACGACATCCGTAGTTTGCGACCTAAAACAAAAGCGGCATCAGGAATCAAAGGCAGAGATTAACTCGACAGACACATCAATGGTATCCAGGACTTCGCGACTTAAGATAAAAGCGACATCAGAACTTCGCGACCTAAGTTTTATGCGACCTAACTTAGGTCGTTCCATTTTAGCTCGTAGCACCTTTAACTCGGTATGTCTTTCCAGCGTTCTACCTTCCAACTCGTTAGGTCGTAGGCATCCTTCCATAAGTCGTGAGCGACCTAAAAACCCCTTAGGTCGTGAGCGACTTAGAACTCAGCTTTCAACAAATTAGGTCGTAGCGCTTTCCTTGGTGACACGGTAGGTCGTTCCCACGACTTATGCCTTAGTTCCTTAGGTCATACGCATTCCTGAGCGTTGGTTCCGTTAGCTCGTAGCCCATCTTCATTAGGTCGTGAGCGACCTAAGAACCCATTAGGTCGTGAGCGACCTAAGACTTCTTCACTAGGTTGTGAACGACCTAAACCTTGTAAATTAATAACTCGCGCTGCATCACTTTTGATAGTACAACTTTCCTATAATCAAATCCTCAAGAGTATATATGTGTGAGAAGATTTAGAAGGAAGATAATCACGTAGAATCGAAGTATATAAATTAAATCAAGGATTCTAGTGATATTAAATAAGAATTAATGCTTTTATTTGCAGAAATGAATAGAGATTAGATTTCAGAAATATATACAAGAATCGGTGATTGTAGAAGTGAATTGAATATGTTTATATAGTTGTAGAAGAGTTATAATCTTTCATGAAGAGTTTCAGTCAACAGTTGTGTCCATATCTCTTGAAATAGAGGACATTCCTCTTCATGAAATGATCGCATCTCTTCAGTAAACTAGCCGTTATTCTCTGGTCGGTCGACCGGAAAATCTGGCCGGTCAGCTGAGTTTGAAATCGTACACAAAACAGAGAGTACCTGTGCACATAACACAGGGTCGGTCGACCAAGGATCCTGGTCGGTCAGCCGACCTGATGTTATTTGCACAGTGTACACTTATATATGTATAAATTAACATGGATCAATTTGTGTGTGTGTGACTACTTGAGGAATGATTTTAACAATATTCTAAGACTCAATAAAATAAAATATTCATACTAATCTCTGGATTGTAGTGTTGTCTCCTTTGTAGTTCACAATATACGTTTATTCTCTTTTTGTCGCTTTTATATAGTATTCTCATTGTATTTCGTCGTATGATCTCTGAAGCTTGTGTCATGAATCAAAACTCATGAATCAACATTCTCCCCCTTTTTGATTGATGACAATACTTATGTGACGAAGTAAAACTTATCTATATTATAATTCTCCCCCTGAATATATGGCGACTTTTCTGCAAAAAATATGTTAGCTTTCATACATTTTTCTCCCCCTTTGTCATCGACAAAAAGGAATACTTACCAGAAGTAATATGTTAAAGTAATGCGAATCATTGAAATTTAAATATTAAATATTCAAACCAAAATAGGAGCAATTAAGGATGTTTGCTTAGTACATAACAATAATGAAGGAAAAATATATTGTGCTCATAAAGAAATTCTTGAAATTAAATTGTAAAATACTACAATTACTCCTCATCATCATCAGAATCCCAGAATTCTGGACGAGTATTATCATCCAGTGGAGCTGGTTCCTTACCCCGTCTTTGTGTGTGAGGAACGTGAGTTGCCGATGTGCTGGAACTTTTGTTATCGGATGTAGACCAAGAGAAATTTGGCGCTGGTCTTTTTCCAGGAGCAACAAATGAAGCACCGGCTTCGAAAGTACATGATAAGGCATCCCATAAATTTACGAAGAAGCCTTTGATCTTCTTGAACCGCCCATCAATTTTTCGAAGTCGAGAATCCAAAGCTAGTTGATTTCAAGCCAAAATATCAATGGCATCCTCCGTACTAGTACCGGGAGTTAGTCGTTGAATTGAGGTTTGACGAGTTATACGTTCCGTAGAATGAGTAGATGGTTGAGGTGTAGAATAGCTGCAATGTAGTTGTTCTTGAGGAGTAGTACGCCATTGCTGAAAAGTTGTAATTTGGGACGGTGCATCGGGTATCTTCATTAGTTTTATGGTTCGTGAGTCAAAAGTACGAACTTTGGATGTTTCAGATTCCGGAGCATGGGTGACAAAGTTATTAATCAACCTCATTATGTATTCTCCATAATAAATATGGAGCATCTTTCCTTCGTTGAAAGAGAGAAATTCATCCATAAGAAGTTGTGTCCAATTTACTCGAATATTTCCGCACATAGCATACAATGCTTTGAAGTTTTCGGGATATACTAAGTGGTATGATCCTCCTCTTGGAACAATAGACTTCATCATGAATCGATGAAAGAGTCAGGCTTTAGGTCGAAGGGATGAAGTTTGCCTTAAATCAGTAGCGTCATCTTCAAAAAATAGATGACTTAGACGGTCACGAGTCGATGTATTACAATCTACATCATGTAACGAAATTCCACCCGGTCGAGCATTAAAAATGTGGTTAATTCGATCAATGGAAAGAAAAATCGAAGTGCCACAAACCGATGTCCAAACACAATTTTCAGTGTTTCTCGATGGATTTACAAGGTTGAGATTTGCTAGAAATAACTTGACCATTATATGATTAATTTTCAAGTTATTTTTCCTATGGTCAAGAAATGTATCAAGACCACTTTCAAGGGCGGCATTTTCAATACCGTAGGAGTTAAAATCAGGATAACTTACAAATGATTCCTCAAAGATTTTGGCATCTTAAAGCCTTATCCATCTTTCTAAAGCTTTGTCACTTACTAGCAAAGAAGCAATTTGAGAGTCTACAGGAGTTGATGAAGATGAGCCAGCATTAGTCTTAGATTTCTTCTTAGGGGCCATTTTTTGTTTGAAGAATTTGAAGAAGTTTGGGGAGGATGTAATGGGGGCTAGGGTTAAAATTTGTTTTGGGAGAGTAAAAGTGAAGAGGTGAGATGGAAAAGGTGAGTGGATGGGTTAAAATATGTAGACTATTGCAACAGAAAGCACGCTCGGTCGGCTGAGTTACCTGGGTCGGTCGACCGACTTGAGTTTCAGGTTAGTGCTTATTCTTTCGGGAAGAGCTTCGTTCGACTGGTGCAGGGTACTCGGTTGACCGACTCAAAAAATGTTATAGTTGCTTTTCGGGATACAGGTTCGGCTGACCGACTCAGGGGGTTCGGTCGACCGACCTGGCAGAAATATGTTTTTTAAAAACTTCTCGGGATAGCTTCGGCTGACCGACTCAGGCTCTCCAGTCGACCGAGGCATGTGAACAAACAAATTTCTGTTGTTTTTCAAAAAAAATTATAGAAATATAAATTATATTATTACATCATTTATATCCATACATCTTATTGAAAATAATAACATATATATATTAAATTATAGCCATGGTTCATCAGCATCTACGTTCCCATGAGTTTGGAGATGGAACATTTTCTATTGGTGACCATCTTGGAGCTATTGGAGTTTGAACGGGGTTTGAAGGTGATGGAGATCTGTAAGAAGGTTCAGCAACATCATCCTTCTTAGATGAACAAATTTTCATGGCAATCTTTTCAAGAAAACTTAAACGTCTTGCCGTGACTTTTTGTTCGTAGTAGAGTTCACGTTGCATATTCATTTGCTGTTGTTGGTAGTGATGTATTTCATCAATTTTTTTTTGGTTGATGGAGATACTACCATTGTATTCTTCCCTTTCTTCTTTTCAGGTGTATACCCTGTATGGGAGTCTTCCCATGGTTTCCATCTGTGTCAGGGGTCTTTATCTAGAGAGGAGAAGTCTAGAACACGGTTAGGCATTGGAAAAGTAGGATAGGGACCATTTTCGGGGATGCGATCAGAACAATCATCGTCCGGAGATGTGTATGAAAGATGAGAATTTTCAGAGTTATAGTAATCATTGTTAGAAGACATTTTTTCAAGTTTTGTTTTGTAAAAATATTGTAGTATATGTTCTTAATCAATAAACATAGTACATATATATAACCATCTATTTTCTAAAAAATTAGTGGTTTAAAACAAATTTTAACTATAATCACAGAACTTTATAGCAAAAACTGTTCGTTATTGTATGATATATAAGCTTTAGAGCTAAAAATAGTTTGTTTCTGAAATTAAAGTTAATGGTACAGATTGTAAATAGAACTGAAACAAGAAATACCCATAGCTCAAGTAGGTATAATACAACATCTAACAAATAAGTCAGAGGTCATGAGTTCGAGTTCCGCTTTGGTCAGAAATAAAATAATTTTTGTTTTTCGATATTTTTGCATATTTTTATTCATAAATCTTTAAACGACATTATACCTAAATCACGTCTTAGTTTTATAAAAATATTTTCATTTAGCGGTTTAGTAAAAATGTCAGCTATTTGATTTTCAGTGTTGATAAATTCTAAATTTATTAATCCTTTTTCCAAATAATCACGAAGAAAGTGATGACGAATATCAATGTGTTTTTTTCGTGAGTGATTGACCGGATTTTTATAAAGATTTATTGCACTAGTATTATCACAATAAATTATTGATTTTTCAAGATGACAATTAAAATCTTGTAGTGTTTGTTGCATATATACGACTTGTGCACATGCCAAAGCAGCAGATATATATTCTGCTTCACACGTTGATAAAGAAACACAGTTTTGTTTCTTACTAAACCAAGAAACTAAGGAACGTCCAATGAAATGACACGTTCCACTCGTACTTTTTCGATCCGTCCGACTTCCTCCAAAATCAGCATCACTATAGGAAACTAATTCGAAAGGACATTCTTTTGGATAAAATAGTCCGAAATCTTTGGTTTTAGTTAGATAACGAATAATGCGTTTAACTGCTCTCATATGTGATTCTTTGGGATTTGCTTGAAATCGAGCACATAAACAAACACTCATCATAATATCGGGTCGACTTGCTGTTAAATAAAGTAAAGAACCTATCATACTACGATATAGCTTCTGATCAACACTTTTGCCATCTTCATCTCTATCGAGATGAATTTTTGTGCTCATAGGAGTTGGTTTGGCAGCAGTGTTTTCCAGACCGAAACGTTTGATTAAATTATAACAATATTTTTCTTGATTAATAAAAATTCCATTTTCAATTTGTAACCCAAGAAAATATGACAATTCTCCCATATGAGACATTTCAAATTCATTCGTCATTATAGTTGAAAATTCTTGACATAGTTTTTCATTTGTCGAGCCGAAAATAATATCGTCAACATATATTTGAATTATTAAAATATCTTTATTAGTTTTCTTAATAAAAAGCGTTTGATCTACTTTACCGATTTCAAAACCAGATTCTAATAAATAGCCTTTAAGACGATCATACCAAGCACGTGGTGCTTGTTTTAAACCGTATAACGCCTTTTTGAGTTTATATACATGATCCGGAAATTTTTCATGATTAAACAAAGGTGGTTGTTCAACAAAAACATTTTCTTTTATGAATCCTTTTAAAAATGCACTTTTAACATCCATTTGATACAGTTTAAAATTATGAAAACACGCGTAAGCTAATAATATTCATATTGCTTCAAGTCGGGCGACCGGAGCAAACGTCTCTTCGTAATCAATTCCTTCTTCTTGATTATATCCTTGTGCAACTAATCTAGCTTTATTCCTCGTTATATTTCCTAGTTCATCTGCTTTATTTTTGAAAACCCATTTAGTACCGATGACTGATTGATCACTGGGTCTAGGAACGAGTTCCCAAACTTCGTTTCGTTTGAATTGATTTAGTTCTTCTTGCATGGCAAGAATCCAGTAGTCATCAGTTGAAGCTTCTTTTATATTCTTAGGTTCTATGTTAGAGAGAAAAGCTACATGACCAACTTGATTTAGTTGATGTCTGGTTTTAACATTCGTATTAACTTCTCCAATTATATTTTGCACAGGATGATCTCTTAAAATTCTAGGTGGAGATTTTATTATATTAGGAGTAACGTTTTTATTGGTTTCATGAATATCAAAATTTTCATTTGTATTACTATTTTCATCTTGAGTAGTTTCATCATCAGAATCAATAGTAGCAATTGGATTTATATTTTTAAAATTTTCGTTGAAAGAAACATGTAAGCTTTCTTCAATAATTTGAGTTCGTTTATTATAGATTCGATAAGCCTTGCTTCGTTCCGAATATCCAACGAATATTCCTTCATCGGATTTTGGATCGAATTTGCCTAGTTGATCTTTAGTATTTAAAATAAAACATTTAGAACCAAAAACTTTAAGATATGAAATATTTGGTTTTCTTCCATTTAGAAGTTCGTATGGGGTATTCTTAGTTAATGGTCGAATAGAAATGCGATTCAATACATAACAAGCAGTAGCTACAGCTTCTGCCCAAAAGTGTTTCGATAAAGTGGTTCCATTTAGTAAAGTTCTTGAACATTCTTGTAACGTTCTATTTTTCCTTTCTACAACTCCATTTTGTTGTGGTGTTCTAGGAAATGAAAAATTATGGTTAATACCTTTCTTGTTACAAAATTGTTCAAAAACTTCATTTTCAAATTTGCCTCCATGATCACTTCTTATATTTTTAATTTTCAATGTTTTAATATTTTGAATTCTTTTAACAAAAACTTTAAAATTATCAAAAGTATCACTTTTATTTTTCAAAAAGAAAATCCAAGTATATCTAGAGAAACCATCTACAATAACAAAAACATATCTATTATGATTAATAGACTGCACTTGAAAAGATCCATGTGTAAAAGTTCAAGTGGTTGTTCTGTAGATATTACTTTCTTTGATTTAAAAGAAGATTTTGTTCATTTTCCTAATTTACATGCATCACAAAATATGTTAGTTTCGAATTTTATATTGGGTAAACCTTTAACTAATTTATTTTTAACTAGTTTGTTGATGGTATTAAAATTGATGTGACAAAATCTTTTGTGCCAAAGACAAGAATCATTTTCTTTAGCCACTAGACACAAATTTGAATCATTATTAATGTTCATATTTAAGATGTAAATATTTTTATCTCTTTTTCCTTCGAAAATAATGTTATGATTTTTATCAAAAATGTTACATTTATTTTCTGAAAAAGTTATATTAAAACCTTTATCGCATAGTTGACTAATACTTAATAAATTATGTTTTAAATTTTTAACTAATAAAACATCAGTAATGAGAGGTAAATTAGATGTACCGTTGCTATTGACATTGCCTTTGCCGATGATATATCCTTTTGAGTTATCTCCAAAAGTGACCGCTCCTCCATTTGAGTATATAATGTTTGACAACATTTCTTTGTTTCCAGTCATGTGTTTTGAGCAACCGCTATCTAAAATCCATTTTCCTCTCTTCTTATGTGGTACTTCATCTGACGAAGCCATGAAGCATACATTTGCTTGTTCATTATCACTTTCACTCTCTGATGAGGATGATGAGTCAGTGTCGTCCCAAGTGACTGAAAAAGCTTTTCGTTTGGTTTTATCCTTCTTGAAGTGATTCTTTTTACGATGTGGACAATCCTTCTTCATGTGTCCTTTCTTATGACATTCATAACATTCCATTGTTGAAGATGATGGTTTGCTGCTATTGGAATTGTTGTTGGAATTATTTTTGTTTCCTTGAATTTGTTTCTGTTGAATTTTGAAATTTTTAGCAATCATTGCCATATCTTCATTATCTAAGTCGGAATCATCTTTTTCTGCTTAGAAGTATCTTGTGAAGTGTTAAAACAGATTCGTTCTTGTATCTGTTATCGATATTCTGATTTGGTAAGCCAAATGCAAAATAGATATTCTGTTGATTTGATGAAATATTCTTCATCTATCTTTGTGTCTCCCAGGCAAATTTCGAGGACGAAATTCTTTTAAGGGGGGAAGTCTGTAACGACCCCGAATTTCATATAAATTTAAATTGATAATTTAAAGAATTTTTGAATAAAATTTGTGAAATAAAACGGTAGATAGATTGCGAGTTTCCCCGATACGAATAAATTTGTGTTAACCGATTAAATTTAAATATTATATAAATATTATATATGTGTGAATATATATGTATTTGGGCATATACGAGTAAATTTGAAATTTATATATATATTTACGTTGGTTTGGATTTAAATTGTAAATAAATGGTTTAATAATAAATGGTAATAATAAATATTAGAATTTATGGTTAATAATGGTTTGAGTTTATAAAGTAAAATAAAATATATGTTATAGATTAAATAGTTGGCTTGTTAAACTTGAATAGAAACAAATAATAAATTTAATACTTAAGTTAGAAATATAATTATAAGATAAATTACAAAAGTGCTTAAGTAAACAAATGAAATACATATAGGATTGTATGTGAGTATGAAAGCAAAACAAGAAATAACAAAACATTTGAGTTCAAGCAAACTGTATAGGCAAAAGTACATATGAGCATACTTATACAAAGCAAAAACTGTACATATTACAAAATAACAAATAGTAAGCTTGTAGACAAAAGGAGAGACACAAGCATTTAATACCCAAGCACAAAACAATCTTCTCAACCGAAATATGTTGAAACCATATCAGTAAACTAAGAAGAAAAAAATAGTATTGTAAACATGATGGTACCAAGGCATTTAATGCCATTATCTCTAGAACACAATACATAATATATCAGCCACCATTCCAATAAAATATCCCTGCTCATCTTTGTACAAAAATATATACCCTGTTGTACAAGCAAAAGGTAATCACCCTGTACACTCAGTTCCTTTTATCAAACTCTTCAATTCATTTTCGTTCCTTCAAATCTGAGTAGCAACTGGAGGAAACATCACTTAAAACTCAAACAACACTTCAATTAAAACAAACCAGAGAAAAAGAAATAAACATCACATGTACATCTCATTCCTTTATATATCAATCTTCTTCATTTCGTTCATTCAAAACAAAACCTGGAAAAAAAGTATAAATCAAAGTGAAAAATCAAGAAGCATTTCAAAGCAAATCAAGTCACAAGATTTAAGGTAGAGCAATCAGTTTCCAGTTTGTTTCAAACAAAATCACTTCCAGGCATAAACTTTCTTCTCTGTTCAACCATATTTCAAGGTGAGCAACTTCAAATTTTTCTAAAACCAGTTTTTCTTTTTTTTCATTGCCTGTGAATCTGTGAGTAACATATAGCTATGTAAATTGAATCTATATTGCAATTGTTCTGTTGTATATATATGCATGCCAATGCATCTTCTTCCCTGCTTAGTTACAAAGTACCAAATAACAAGAAATTTCTATTTCTTGTTTTCTAAACAACATCAGACCTTGGTTTCAAAACGAAATATTTGTATTTATGTATGAGTTACAATTTAAAAATAGTTTCGTGAAGTATAAATGCATATAGAAGGAAAAATCAGATTTTTTTTACAGTCAAACTTGAAACTCTGGGAAATTCGAATGTTGAAAAATCTTAGTTCGATTATATAATTGGAATCTACACTCAAGGATAGGATTTTTAAAACCAATATGAAGATTTTTAGTCAACTATCCTAGTAGCAGTTAATAGTTGAACAAAATATGCGTTTTTATCATTTTCTGGTAATCGAATGGTTCGTGTTGGTCGGGGTTGTTCGGGTTGGTATACGAGCATACGGGGTTGCTAGGAAAAATAACCGGAGGTGGCGAAGATGACGGTGGCGTTGGCGGCGAGTGATTCATTTCTGGAGACCTAGTTTTGGTTGAGAGGATTGGTTTGATTCATTCCCCCTATGTGGTGGATCGAGTGGCGTGTGGTCTTCGGGGATGGTGGCTGGGGGGATGATGAGTCGTTGGCCGGAGTTGGGGCAGCTCCGGTGGTTTGAGTGGCGGCGGCGAGATTGTCTTTTTTGTTAGTGGGCTATGTCGCAGTTTTTCGAGCTCACTGCTGTTTTTTTCGATTTCGAGTGTTAGCACATGAATGGGGTTGGGTTTCGAATCTATGGGTGAATTGAAACTTGCTGGAATGGGGGACGTCGACCGGAGCGCCGCCGCGTCATTGTGCACATGCACGAAGTCGATCGCGTGTCAGGGAGTTTGGGCCTGGGGAGAAACTCGAGGGAGTATTCGAGTAAAAGGTGGTTTGGCTCGAGTTCTCTCGCGCTCACGTGTGAATGTTTCAGCAGAAGTAGGCACGGGGGAGAAAGAAGATGACTCGGGGATGGACCCGAGAATTTAGGTGGTTGGCTCGGGTGTTTTGTTTTTAATTCCAGTCTTTAAATTTTAAAGAAAAAAAACTGGTTTCAGGCTTTAAAAATTTAAAGTAAAATATTAACTAAATTTTCAAGTGAATTTATTCAAACAAGTTTCAAAGTTTAAAAAAATGTTTAAGTTAAATATCTTTGAATTGTTTTTAACAATTGGATTAAGTGAGAAATTAAAGGATTATTTAGTTAAAGGATAATTAACCAAAGGATAATTTATTAATTAAGGGTTAATTATGTGATTGACTTAAGAATGATTTATTTATGGTAATTAATTAAGGATAATTAATTAAATGGTAATTAATTAATGTGATTAATTAATTAATGTGATTAATTGAAGGTAAATTTGTTAAGATAATTAATTAAAGAATTAATTGATTTATTATTAAAGGTTAATTAATTAAAATGGTTTATAATTAATTAATGATTAATTCACCAAGATTTGTAGTTTATTCATAAGTAATTAATCTGGTATAAATTAATTATAATCAGATATTATTTGATTCTACTTATGGATGTTGGATTTCTTTGAATGGTTAAATTGTTTGATATCCTTGGTATATGATGTTTTGTGATACATCCCGATTTATGTTGTGATCTGAAATTTCTATATCTGTGATGTATATATTGTTATATGAATATGCAACCCTTGACCCGTAAAACGGCACTTGAATTTCGATGCGGCAGGGAGTCGGATTCCAGTTGGTTATCCGAAACCCACATCGAATTATAATTGTGAATCTTTGTGACTGATAAATTTATTTTATCTATGAATTTGTGAATGAAGATAAGCGTTATCGATTATACCGCTTATCGATATATATGTGATGATTGATGTTGTGCACTACTGTGTGAAAACCCCTGGACTACACCTTTACACACACAAATATGGATTTCACGTGGAAATCGGTTAAGTCACAAATGATGTAAATTTAATGTTTTTGAAATTGAAATTTTAATTTCAATTGATTTTGAAATTGGAGATTGGGGTTTAATATGAAAAGCTTTTGAAATGGAATTTCAAAGATAAAGTTATTTTGAATAACTTAATCGAGTTTTGAAAATTTAAATAATTTGATTTAAATTTGAATTCAAGTTTGAAATTGAATTCTATGATTTGAAACTGGGGATTAAAGATGCTGTACAAGTTATATATGGGTTAAACCATTTTAAAGGTATTGATTTGGGAATTTGAATTTAATTCAAGGGTTTTAACTCGTGTAAATATAACTGGATTTTTATGAAACGAAAACTACTTGTTTTCAAATAATAATAGCTTTCACATAAGGAATGAATTTCCAAATTGGGTTGAAAATTTTCAAGTTTGAAATGGAATTGAAATGTTTTGAAAACTATGAAATGAGTCTTTGATTTCAAAGACCGGATGAGTTAATCTAACTTGAAATAGAATTGTTTTGAAAGGCTATGAATGAATCTTTGGAAACGAGTTTTGAAAGCTATAAGTTAAATCTTGATTTAAATATTTAACGAGTTAATTCAATTGAAATGGAAATTGATTTGAAATCCATGAATGGATCTTTGTGAACGGGGTAAACTTTGTGAATTGAATCTTTTTGTTTAAAAGATTAAAAGTGTGGAAATTGTTTAAACCATTGAGGGTTTTTGAAATAAATCTTTTTGTTTAAAAGATTGGAAATGGTAATTTGTTTTAACCATTCGAATGAAAAGTTTTGGGCTTTAAGCTGTGATTTAACTGAGACCCCAGTATCCATATGATTTTTAATTGCGATCGTTATTCGGTTTAGCCAGGTGAGGACCTTTGAATCATATAACCCATTCCGAATAGTGATACGATGTAAATGGATAACATTTGAAGACCGGTGGTGAAGACCGGATATTTTCGAAAACGAAAGGACAACTCGTCGAATGTCTCTGCATCGACTGACCCCGATATAGAGATTTTAGCACCCTTTGTGATGGGAAGTCTAGACGTGATTAGAAATTATCCAGATTTTCAAGGGCTTCTTTGGAAGTGCCTTCGGTTCCGTTCGATCTCGGAATGGACTTGTATGGATGTGTGTCTGACGTTACACTTTGAGATGTAAAGCTGGTTTCTATCAAATACATTTCTGTTGGTGGCGGAGAATTTATTCTCTTAGCTTAACACCCTTCTCTGAGACGCACGAGCTCAGAGGTTATGTAGTTGATGGTTACTAGTGATACATTCCCAATTTGGTAATGTGGCATACGAAGTGTTGATGATCATTTGTTGGTCAAAGCGTGGCTTTGTGAAAAAGCGTGGCTTTGTGGACGAGACTTCGTCGAGCCTCACAACCCGGTAATGGTCGAAACAGGAATGTTGCAACAAAGGTTTGTAGGGGTAGCGCCCCTAGGGTATGTCATTTCCTTCTGGATAAAAGGTGATATCATGGTATGGAGCCCAGATATTTTACCTATGTGGATGCTGCACAGTTATTATACTTTGTGGTTGTTGCTTTATGATCAAGGTACCTCGGATAAAGGTCGGTGACGACCGGGGGATGACATGACTCGTGTGTTAGTTACCTAGTTAGAGCTTGGTTAAAGCGTGAGGTAACGTCGGCCTTGTGTTTGCAGAGATCCGGTTAGGTTCTCGGGGCGTCTTTCCAGAGGCGTTTCTATTTCGGTAAGGAAGTTCCTTAGCCTGACCATTTGTTGGAAATCCAAAGAAACAATACGAACCCAGTACGGTTTTAGTTGTATTACCTGCTATGGAATGTGGCGGTAACCTGCTATTGAACATGGTAGCTATAGTAGGCATACGATGAAATGTTGTATGCTGGCTAAGATTTATATTATATTTTCGAAATGTTTTTCTACACTATGCACTAGAAATAATATCAAAAGAGTTTTGATTTTGCGTAGTAAGCATGTTTGACTATCATAAGGAGAAATCTCCTCCAATTCTGCGATTGCATTCTGTGTGTGGCGGGAGGCCTTATGGTAGTTTCATTTTCGAAAAGCATTGCGGGTTTCAATGTTAAAAGCCTTTTGTGTTTGTTTAAAGATAAACTGTTTTTGTTGCTCACACCAGTCCCATGACTGATCCGGAGTTTATTGTTCCCTTCCTAAACTCTGGCTGCCCACAATTTTCCACATGGGCAGTCTAGAGTTGGGTTTTCTCAGATATTCAGGTTTAGTAGATTATCTGGAGCTGGTTCAGTTCTTGGAGTTCATGGACTGATGTTACTTATCTTGGAGCATTCTATTGGGGACATTCTATCCGCTACTGATGTTATCTTTTCTTTTCCGCTGCTATTTCTTGTATCATATCTCTGATGTATATAGATATTCATTGTATCATTGTTGTATCTGGATATTGTATCAGATGTTGTATATCTATATTCTTTTTCTTTTCCGCTGTGTTGTTTACTTAATGTTGTTATAAGCTCCGGCGACTCGGATTTGAACGGTCGAATCTACGGCATTCGAGTACGATGTAAAGTATGGATATCGATTTTCGAACGCGAAAAATTCGTATCATTACATTTGGTATCAGAGCTGAAGGTTGAACTTTAGCTCAGGAGTATAACACATTAAGTAGCTCATTAGAGATAGGGTGAAGTATACCCTAGAATGAGTAATTCTCAGATATCCGTTCAAACGCCTCAGTGAATTCTCTTGCTATCCACTGATAGTAAGTATGAGTGCAAGAAGAGGATGAGATAGGGGACAGGAGAATACGACTATAAATGGTCAATACTCTATAACAACAAGGAAACAATCTTTTCTCTATCAATCTCTTTTGTTCGTCATTTTTCCTCAATTCTTCGATAGTTTCTGGTAGTTCCAGGAAGAAGATTCGATATATTTGATATGGGACATAAACTCCGGATTGACCAAAATTATTGTTTGGATGTATTGGTTGCTTTGATTGTTATGGTTGATAGGTATAATTTAGTTTCTAAACTGAAAGTTTTGAAATTGTATCCATATATCTATCTATTTCTTTGGGTCCCGATATGTTCTACGAATGGTTAGTTATCCTTTCGAACTAACCGATGTCACTGCATATTTCGTAGATCTGGATAACCCGAGTATCTTGTGAAGTGTTAAAACAGATTCGTTCTTGTATCTGTTATCGATATTCTGATTTGGTAAGCCAAATGCAAAATAGATATTCTGTTGATTTGATGAAATATTCTTCATCTATCTTTGTGTCTCCCTGGCAAATTTCGAGGACGAAATTCTTTTAAGGGGGGAAGTCTGTAACGACCCCGAATTTCATATAAATTTAAATTGATAATTTAAAGAATTTTTGAATAAAATTTGTGAAATAAAACAGTAGATAGATTGCGAGTTTCCCCGAGACGAATAAATTTGTGTTAACCGATTAAATTTAAATATTATATAAATATTATATATGTGTGAATATATATGTATTTGGGCATATACGAGTAAATTTGAAATTTATATATATATTTACGTTGGTTTGGATTTAAATTGTAAATAAATGGTTTAATAATAAATGGTAATAATAAATATTAGAATTTATGGTTAATAATGGTTTGAGTTTATAAAGTAAAATAAAATATATGTTATAGATTAAATAGTTGGCATGTTAAACTTGAATAGAAACAAACAATAAATTTAATACTTAAGTTAGAAATATAATTATAAGATAAATTACAAAAGTGCTTAAGTAAACAAATGAAATACATATAGGATTGTATGTGAGTATGAAAGCAAAACAAGAAATAACAAAACATTTGAGTTCAAGCAAACTGTATAGGAAAAAGTACATATGAGCATACTTATACAAAGCAAAAACTGTACATATTACATAATAACAAATAGTAAGCTTGTAGACAAAAGGAGAGACACAAGCATTTAATACCCAAGCACAAAACAATCTTCTCAGCCGAAATATGTTGAAACCATATCAGTAAACTAAGAAGAAAAAAATAGTATTGTAAACATGATGGTACCAAGGCATTTAATGCCATTATCTCTAGAACACAATACATAATATATCAGCCACCATTCCAATAAAATATCCCTGCTCATCTTTGTACAAAAATATATACCCTGTTGTACAAGCAAAAGGTAATCACCCTGTAAACTCAGTTCCTTTTATCAAACTCTTCAATTCATTTTCGTTCATTCAAATCTGAGTAGCAACTGGAGGAAACATCACTTAAAACTCAAACAACACTTCAATTAAAACAAACCAGAGAAAAAGAAATAAACATCACCTGTACATCTCATTCCTTTATATATCAATCTTCTTCATTTCGTTCATTCAAAACAAAACCTGGAAAGAAAGTATAAATCAAAGTGAAAAATCAAGAAGCATTTTGTGATATCCCGGGTTTTTGAGCAGTATAAATTTAATAATCTGTATTGATAATTTAATTGGATTGATAATTATCCTATGGAATTTAAATTTAAATTGGTTAATTTAATCTTTTAAAAGTTAATAAATATTGAATTTGGCAATATTAATAAGATTTGTTTGTTAAAGCTAATAAAATCTTATTCTATTTATAATATATATATTTGATATATATTGTGAATGGAAATATCTTTTGTTTTGTTTTAAAGATGAATTTTCAAATTTGTAATATATATGTATGAATTGTGATTTAAAGCTTTGTTTTAAAATTAATATCTTTCAAAAGTTAAAGATTAATTCATTTGTTTTCAAAATATAAAATAATTGTTTGTTTTAATGGTTTAAATAAAGTTTTATTTTGTATTCTTTAAAGTGTTTAAATTTAAGAGGTTATAAAAATACATGTATAAGATATATTTGAATTATAATTAGTTTTAGAATAATTTCTTTTAAAAGTAATTTATATATACATATGTAAATTAAGAGAGTTTAAGTATGTAAGTTATATTAACATTTAAATTAAATAAAATTTTTATTTAATATATTAAAAAGGACATGTGTAAAAACATTAACACTTGGTGGTAACAAGTGTAGGGTAATTAGGTGGTAAAGGACACATGTAAGTTTTAAGAAAATACAAGTGGCAACATTTTCTTTATTAAAAATTTTATTTTATAAATAATGTAGTTGTAGAGAAACCTGGCTTCTATTTTCTTTCAGTTCAAAACGTTTTCTCAGTTTTTCTTTCTCTTCTAAAATCTGAAATCAAAAGAAAGTAAATCAAACAATTATCTCATCTTCAATCTGGGTTCAAGCAACTAAATCAAGCACTAAATCAATCTGCAAACCATAATGAAGATCAACTCAACATCAAACAAACATGCAAGGATTTCAAATCTCAATAACAAACAAAATCAAAAGCTTTTGCCAGATCAGAGTTTAAAAGCCTGGAAAACTGTCTCTCTGTTCTTATTTTAAAGGTGAGTAAATTTTCTTTTAAAAACAGTTTTAAACCTGTTCTTATGTTGATACATGTGATAAACTTGTATACGAATGATTTAATATGGTTGCATAAATGTTTTATCTGGAATATGGATTAAACTGCTCTGCTTTGTTCTCTGAATTTAAACAAGTGAGTAAACAGATTTTAAAAACAGTTTAAATCTTGTTCTTCTCTTTGATATATGTATGAAAATCAAGATGTCTTCCTGGATTATTAAATTGAATGCATGTTGTATTATGTGAGTTTGAGATGCCTGTAATCATAAGATATATGCTCTGTATATTTATAACAGTTTCAATGGCCATAGTAAATTCAATAACTAGATTTTTAATTCGAATTAGACTTTGATTTGTAAATAGAAGTTGTTTGTAATCATATAACTTTTCATCTAAAAATGATATAAGTTTTTAAAATGAAATATTTGTTTAGAAATTTCAACATTACAGTAAAAATCAAATTGGGTCAAAAATTTGAGAATTTAATCTTTAGTTTTGATTTCATGATTGGAATAGCATCAGGAAATCATGATTTTTAATACTTGTATCATGATTTTTAGTTGGGTAATTAGTGAGATTTCTCGAGTTTTCTGTTTTGGGCATTTTGGCCGATTCATGGCGAACGGCGGCGATCTGGGCAACGGGGTTGAGCATGAAGGTCATGGGAAAGACAAGGATCATGGGAAAAATAACTTGGGAATTTATTGATGAGTGGGTTGGCTGGAATTTGACGAAGTAGGGTTTTACATCCTGATTTTGTCGACGTTGTTCATCTTGACTTCGCGGAGTAGAGGCGCTACCGGAGGCGACCGCACGTGGTGCCATGGATTCTTGGTGTCGTGACGGAGCTATGGACGAGGTGGCGACGGTTCTGATGGCCAGAGGTGGCGAAGCGTGGAAGTTTTAGGTGGTCAGGTTGTTCGAGGTTGGGTTCCTATGAGCTCGATGTCGTTTTTGTGATCGATGCTTGGATCTGGATGGTCGGATCGATAGTGGAGGTCGTTGGCGACTAGTTGATGGACGCGGCGCTGGTCAGAGATGACCGGAATTCACGTGCACGTGCATGCGTGCACGTCAGTGTCAGGTGAGGTTTGAGTTTAGGGAGATGATGCTTTTCTCGGGTAGGGCTCGAGTTGTTTCGTGAGTGGACTCGAAGAAGGAAAGGTTCGCGAGTGAGACGAGGAGAACTCGGAAAATTTGATAGCCTGGCTCGAGTTTTATTTCATTTTGAAGGTTGTCTTGTTTTTAAACAAAGAAAATTTAAACAAGTCTTTATTGTTATTAAAGTTATTAAGTTTTCCAAGCAAATTATATCTTGGTTTTAAAATTTAAAGCATGGACAAGTTTTTAAGTATTTAAAACAAGTTTTAAATAAATAATTGTTTAATTTGATTAAACATGTTTGAAATGGTTTTCAAAGATTTTAAGTATATTAAAATTAACCGTTTAAGCTATTTTGTTTAAAATAAATTATATTTCAAAATTGATTTCTAAATTTGGTTTTAATAAAGTAAATACTTTGAGTAAGTATTTTAAATAAATACAAGTATTCTTAATTAATTAAGTTGGGATTAATTAAGAATAGTTAATTAATAAAATAAATTAAAACTTAATTACTTATTTGTAATTAAGAATAATTACTTAATGAAGTAATTAGTGGAAATGAATGTAATTAATAAATAAATGAATTAGAGATTGAGGGATTAATTAATTGATTAATTAATTAAGGTAATTAATTTTAGATTAATTAATTAGTCTAATTAATTATAATAATCATTTATGATTAATTAAGGATAATTACTTAGTAAAGTAATAAATGGATAATTACTAAATGTAATTAAGAAAAGAGAAATTAATTATGGAAGTAATTAAATGTAATTGATTAAGGGTTAATCACTTGATGTTATTAATTAAAGGATTAATTATTATAATTGATTTGAAGTTAATTAATTAATTAAAGAGTAATTAATTAATTAAAGGATTAAGATTAATTACTAGTTAAGGTAATTAATTAAAAGAGAGTAATTAATTAAGGAAGTAATAAATTAATTAAGGGTTAATTAATTAAGATTAATTAATCAATAATAAGTGATTAAAGAATAATTAATTAATATAATTAATTAAGAAGTAATTAATTAAGATAAGTAATTACAAATTGTTAATTACTGTTTATGGTTAATTAAGACTAATTAATGAAGTGGTTGATTAAAATTAATTATTTAATTAAATAAAAAGGTTAATTAATTAATAAGGATTAATATAATTAATAAAATTAATTAAGGTTGATTAATAAAAGTAATTAATTGAAGTATGATTAATTAATTTTAATTAATTAAGGATTAATGCTAATAATTATAGTTAATTAATTAATGGAAGTAAATGAAGGTTCATTAATTATTGTAATTAATGATAGTAATTAAAGGTTAATTACTGTATATGGTTAAGAATAATTACTTGAATGTAATTAAAGTATAATTAATCAAGGAAGATTAATTAGGGAAGATCATTAAGAGATGATTAATTAATTAATTTGTAATTAATTAATGCTAGTAAGCAGGATTAAGGTAATCCAAGTAATTAAAGGATAGTAATTAATTTAATTAAAGGTTAATTAAATTGATTTGGAATTAATCAATTCTGCTTTTGAATGATTGGTTAATATTGGATGATTGATATTGGGTGATTGGTTGATATTGGATGATTTGGATATCTCTGATATATGTGATAGGCTGCTTTGTGAAATGAATGTTGATATGAATTATCTATTGTGATAATGTGATTCATTTATCTGTTTTTATATCATTATGTATATAAGTTTAAATGTTTAAACCTTTAAACAACTTGGCCTTAAAAGATACGTTTTGGATTTCGATGAGACCGGGATCGGGTTTCCAGATTTGGATATCCGAAAACCACATCGATCCAAATTAAACGTTTGATCGTTAATCCAAGTGGAGCAAGTGAAGACTCGAGGTGTAAGAACTATTCTTTGTCAGTATAACTCTGTGGGTGATTCCGTAATGAGTTTGACGGAGATAGTACTTTCAGATTCGAGATGAAGATTCAGAGTGCAAGGATTATTGTCGTTAACTCTGAGGGTGATTCCAAAATGAGTGTAACGAGATAATGCCTTCGGTTTCGTTCGAACCCGGAACGAACTTGTATGGATTGAATGCTTTCAGCACATCGTCAGGTGGACGATGAGCATTCTAAGTGATGTGTTCTGATTAAAGGTAATCGTAGCCTCAAGCCTCATCAACCGGGAATGGCTAAAACAGGGGAGGTGCAGCAAGGTTAGTGGGTAGCACCCAAGTAGTATAAGATTCCCCTGTCTAGAGGTCCCTTCTTTTTATTTCGGCTGTGTGGGCGGTTGCTAGCTACAACCGCGGGGTTTCTTATGCGGGAATTATCCAGTAAGGGATGTTCCGACCTTGTGTTGCAGGGGAGCGGGCGTACTCCTCGGTACGGTGATCTAGGCCACGTACTGTGACCGGCGGTACCCCAGTAGCCCTGCCATTGTATGGAATCCAAAATCCAATAAGTGCCGTACGATTTAGTTGTGCCCAACTATGTTGGAACGTGAGATGTAAGCATTCCAGCTATTTCTGTATTTTATTTGAAAACCCTAGACCCTATTATAATATAATCGGATTTCCTATCAAATGTTTTGGTTATCGTAAGGTAAAAACATTTCTGTGTTTATGTGCGGGAAGTCTTACGAGATACCTTTTCTTTCAAAGGTTTTTCAAAAGTTAAACAATTTTAAACCGTTTACTCACACCAGACCCATGTCTGACCCAAGTGTTTATTTTCTGTTTTATTAAACTCTTGGGTACTCAATATTGTATTGAGTAGTCGAGGGATTCAGGTTAGCGTTGACGAATGCTGGAGGAGATTTGGAGCAGGTGGCTTCAACGTGTAGATATTATGGTTTTCGCTGTGTTAGAGTTGTGTCGGTATTGTATTTATATATAGAGATGTATGATAGATAGATGTTTATAACTGTCTAATATGAGATGTATAGTTGTGTAACTCTGTTGTATATGATACTATGTAATATTTTATGTGATATATTATATTTCATTCGTTCCGCTGTGAGTATCTGATGTTGTTGTTCTTTCTTCTTTCTTTTCTTTTCTTCTTCTATCCCTTTCTTTCTTAATTCATGATACGTCTTTCTGTGGCTAGAAAGCCGGGTCGTGACAGTTGGTATCAGAGCTGGAGGTTGAGTGAATAACTAGCTCTGGAGTGGTGTCTATCTTGAGAGAGCGTATTTGTAATTTTTATATAACTATATATATATCTATTCTACCTAGGTGTTGGATTACCTGTTCAGGTTTTCCAATATGAGTTATAAAGGTAGATAGGGTGGTGGTGTCTGTAACACGACTACCATTGGTTAAAGTCTTAATGTTGAGGTTGGAAGAGTATCTGTCGAGACTGTAAACCTAATACCGTCTCGAGTAAGTTGGGCAATATGGAGTAAGAATTTCTCGGATCTCTGAAGGAAATCTTTTTAAAAGATTCGAAGTCCATTATTGGAGTGTAAATTTGGTTGAGCTCGGGTGAGCAGATTTTCTAGAGTTGATCTGTCGGTTGTGCAGAAGTAAGTAATGGAAGCTTGGCGAATTCAGGAAGGAGCAGCTGTGTGATGAGACGCAGTATCTATGGATGTTTCCGAAGGAGATGTTCTTTTTGGAGCAAGATCAAGAAGGTATTAGAGAAACAGTTGATGCCTACCGTAGGAAAGACTCGGCTGTATAGGAATTCTCTGGATATCGAGTAAGAGAGTTTTATCTATTTTGAAGTATGGGACTAAGGTCGATTAGTTGTTCTTCGGACATGGTCTCATTGTTTCCCTTAAGAAGAGTAAGTTGTTGGCGTTTGGTTTGGAGCCCGAGTTTCTTTTGGGATGTCTGTCATCTCGGAGGTTCGTTGTGAGGTTAGTTGATGGTTTTAGCTTTGAGAAGCCTATGGATTAAAAGTTTTTGGTTAGCTGTGGTAGTAGTGCAACTCGAAATGTTCGGTGTGCTGACGAGGAGGTCTTTGGCTTAGTAGTATCATCGAGATAGAGTTTGGAAGCAGCAGTGTGGCCGTTTCTTAGATGGTTCAGGAATCTTTGTGGTTCTTCTATCAGCAGTCCGGGCAGATGGTGAAGGCTTTCTTGAAGGGTTAACCTTGTTTGGAAAAAAAAAAGCTTAAGGCTCTTTTAATTGGTAAAGAGAGAACAATTTCTTTGGAATCCGAACTAGGTAGTAACGCAAAAGTGACTTGCGATTAGTTTGGGAATTCATCTTGGGTAATCTTTTGTTTGAGATTGAGGTTTCTCATATGGAAGTAGGAGCTACTGAAGTAGTCAGAATTTTTCCGGATTTCTTCGAGGAAGTAAAAGTTTGTCTGCATTTAGAGTTTGAGTTCCGTATCGACTTGATTCCAGAAGCGATACCGATGGTTAGTCTGGAAGTAGGATGGTTCTTAGAGAAAGAAGAATTGGTGTAGCAGCTCAGGAATTTTTGGAAATGGATTGGTCAGATCTAGTTTTCAAGTTTGGATTTCAACGGATTTTGGAAGTTCATACTGTTGAATAGGATCTAGAGATCATTTTGTTCTTGGTTCGAATTTATTTCAAGAAGCATCAGCGAAGGTTAAGCTGATCAGGAAGAGATGGGGTAGTCCAAGATTGTTTGGTGAGTTATGTAGATATGAGGCAGAGTTTGGAATTCGGAGTTGTAGATTGGAAACTTGCTAAGTTTTCTCCGATTATAAAGCTATAAGATTGGTAAGTCTGGAAGTTAGCACTGAAGTATTTTGGATTTTCCTGTGTTCTCGAGAGGAGTACGTAGATCCTTGTCTACAGGATTGAATGGCCAGTTTGGATAGCTGGAATTCATTGTATTTCACGTATCTCTAAGGGAGTACGTGTATGATTCATCGCTGGTTGTGGAATATGCAGTTTAGATGGATTTGGAAGTTGAGCTGGACTTGAGTGTGATCTGATATTCTGTTTAGATTTGTGAATCTAGAGAAGAGAGGAGCTCTGGATCATAGTAGTGTAGTTTGTTTAGCTTCTGTAGAGCGAGTCTCCCGGTGATTTATACTCGGGGAAACTCGAGATAGTAGTATGAGATCTATCCTGATTTGTATTAGGATAGTTAGATAGGTTTGTTTGATTATTTGATTGGTTGCTTTGGTTGTTAAGAATTGGATGATATGTATATGGTTGCTGTTTAAAATTAAATCTTTGCTGGATTATTAAATTAACTTTGTTTTTAATTTCGGGGACGAAATTATTTTAAGGGGGGAGGAATGTGATATCCCGGGTTTTTGAGCAGTATAAATTTAATAATCTGTATTGATAATTTAATTGGATTGATAATTATCCTATGGAATTTAAATTTAAATTGGTTAATTTAATCTTTTAAAAGTTAATAAATATTGAATTTGGCAATATTAATAAGATTTGTTTGTTAAAGCTAATAAAATCTTATTCTATTTATAATATATATATTTGATATATATTGTGAATGGAAATATCTTTTGTTTTGTTTTAAAGATGAATTTTCAAATTTGTAATATATATGTATGAATTGTGATTTAAAGCTTTGTTTTAAAATTAATATCTTTCAAAAGTTAAAGATTAATTCATTTGTTTTCAAAATATAAAATAATTGTTTGTTTTAATGGTTTAAATAAAGTTTTATTTTGTATTCTTTAAAGTGTTTAAATTTAAGAGGTTATAAAAATACATGTATAAGATATATTTGAATTATAATTAGTTTTAGAATAATTTCTTTTAAAAGTAATTTATATATACATATGTAAATTAAGAGAGTTTAAGTATGTAAGTTATATTAACATTTAAATTAAATAAAAATTTTATTTAATATATTAAAAAGGACATGTGTAAAAACATTAACACTTGGTGGTAACAAGTGTAGGGTAATTAGGTGGTAAAGGACACATGTAAGTTTTAAGAAAATACAAGTGGCAACATTTTCTTTATTAAAAATTTTATTTTATAAATAATGTAGTTGTAGAGAAACCTGGCTTCTATTTTCTTTCAGTTCAAAACGTTTTCTCAGTTTTTCTTTCTCTTCTAAAATCTGAAATCAAAAGAAAGTAAATCAAACAATTATCTCATCTTCAATCTGGGTTCAAGCAACTAAATCAAGCACTAAATCAATCTGCAAACCATAATGAAGATCAACTCAACATCAAACAAACATGCAAGGATTTCAAATCTCAATAACAAACAAAATCAAAAGCTTTTGCCAGATCAGAGTTTAAAAGCCTGGAAAACTGTCTCTCTGTTCTTATTTTAAAGGTGAGTAAATTTTCTTTTAAAAACAGTTTTAAACCTGTTCTTATGTTGATACATGTGATAAACTTGTATACGAATGATTTAATATGGTTGCATAAATGTTTTATCTGGAATATGGATTAAACTGCTCTGCTTTGTTCTCTGAATTTAAACAAGTGAGTAAACAGATTTTAAAAATAGTTTAAATCTTGTTCTTCTCTTTGATATATGTATGAAAATCAAGATGTCTTCCTGGATTATTAAATTGAATGCATGTTGTATTATGTGAGTTTGAGATGCCTGTAATCATAAGATATATGCTCTGTATATTTATAACAGTTTCAATGGCCATAGTAAATTCAATAACTAGATTTTTAATTCGAATTAGACTTTGATTTGTAAATAGAAGTTGTTTGTAATCATATAACTTTTCATCTAAAAATGATATAAGTTTTTAAAATGAAATATTTGTTTAGAAATTTCAACATTACAGTAAAAATCAAATTGGGTCAAAAATTTGAGAATTTAATCTTTAGGTTTGATTTCATGATTGGAATAGCATCAGGAAATCATGATTTTTAATACTTGTATCATGATTTTTAGTTGGGTAATTAGTGAGATTTCTCGAGTTTTCTGTTTTGGGCATTTTGGCCGATTCATGGCGAACGGCGGCGATCTGGGCAACGGGGTTGAGCACGAAGGTCATGGGAAAGACAAGGATCATGGGAAAAATAACTTGGGAATTTATTGATGAGTGGGTTGGCTGGAATTTGACGAAGTAGGGTTTTACATCCTGATTTTGTCGACGTTGTTCATCTTGACTTCGCGGAGTCGAGGCGCTACCGGAGGCGACCGCACGTGGTGCCATGGATTCTTGGTGTCGTGACGGAGCTATGGACGAGGTGGCGACGGTTCTGATGGCCAGAGGTGGCGAAGCGTGGAAGTTTTAGGTGGTCAGGTTGTTCGAGGTTGGGTTCCTATGAGCTCGATGTCGTTTTTGTGATCGATGCTTGGATCTGGATGGTCGGATCGATAGTGGAGGTCGTTGGCGACTAGTTGATGGACGCGGCGCTGGTCAGAGATGACCGGAATTCACGTGCACGTGCATGCGTGCACGTCAGTGTCAGGTGAGGTTTGAGTTTAGGGAGATGATGCTTTTCTCGGGTAGGGCTCGAGTTGTTTCGTGAGTGGACTCGAAGAAGGAAAGGTTCGCGAGTGAGACGAGGAGAACTCGGAAAATTTGATAGCCTGGCTCGAGTTTTATTTCATTTTGAAGGTTGTCTTGTTTTTAAACAAAGAAAATTTAAACAAGTCTTTATTGTTATTAAAGTTATTAAGTTTTCCAAGCAAATTATATCTTGGTTTTAAAATTTAAAGCATGGACAAGTTTTTAAGTATTTAAAACAAGTTTTAAATAAATAATTGTTTAATTTGATTAAACATGTTTGAAATGGTTTTCAAAGATTTTAAGTATATTAAAATTAACCGTTTAAGCTATTTTGTTTAAAATAAATTATATTTCAAAATTGATTTCTAAATTTGGTTTTAATAAAGTAAATACTTTGAGTAAGTATTTTAAATAAATACAAGTATTCTTAATTAATTAAGTTGGGATTAATTAAGAATAGTTAATTAATAAAATAAATTAAAACTTAATTACTTATTTGTAATTAAGAATAATTACTTAATGAAGTAATTAGTGGAAATGAATGTAATTAATAAATAAATGAATTAGAGATTGAGGGATTAATTAATTGATTAATTAATTAAGGTAATTAATTTTAGATTAATTAATTAGTCTAATTAATTATAATAATCATTTATGATTAATTAAGGATAATTACTTAGTAAAGTAATAAATGGATAATTACTAAATGTAATTAAGAAAAGAGAAATTAATTATGGAAGTAATTAAATGTAATTGATTAAGGGTTAATCACTTGATGTTATTAATTAAAGGATTAATTATTATAATTGATTTGAAGTTAATTAATTAATTAAAGAGTAATTAATTAATTAAAGGATTAAGATTAATTACTAGTTAAGGTAATTAATTAAAAGAGAGTAATTAATTAAGGAAGTAATAAATTAATTAAGGGTTAATTAATTAAGATTAATTAATCAATAATAAGTGATTAAAGAATAATTAATTAATATAATTAATTAAGAAGTAATTAATTAAGATAAGTAATTACAAATTGTTAATTACTGTTTATGGTTAATTAAGACTAATTAATGAAGTGGTTGATTAAAATTAATTATTTAATTAAATAAAAAGGTTAATTAATTAATAAGGATTAATATAATTAATAAAATTAACTAAGGTTGATTAATAAAAGTAATTAATTGAAGTATGATTAATTAATTTTAATTAATTAAGGATTAATGCTAATAATTATAGTTAATTAATTAATGGAAGTAAATGAAGGTTCATTAATTATTGTAATTAATGATAGTAATTAAAGGTTAATTACTGTATATGGTTAAGAATAATTACTTGAATGTAATTAAAGTATAATTAATCAAGGAAGATTAATTAGGGAAGATCATTAAGAGATGATTAATTAATTAATTTGTAATTAATTAATGCTAGTAAGCAGGATTAAGGTAATCCAAGTAATTAAAGGATAGTAATTAATTTAATTAAAGGTTAATTAAATTGATTTGGAATTAATCAATTCTGCTTTTGAATGATTGGTTAATATTGGATGATTGATATTGGGTGATTGGTTGATATTGGATGATTTGGATATCTCTGATATATGTGATAGGCTGCTTTGTGAAATGTTGATATGAATTATCTATTGTGATAATGTGATTCATTTATCTGTTTTTATATCATTATGTATATAAGTTTAAATGTTTAAACCTTTAAACAACTTGGCCTTAAAAGATACGTTTTGGATTTCGATGAGACCGGGATCGGGTTTCCAGATTTGGATATCCGAAAACCACATCGATCCAAATTAAACGTTTGATCGTTAATCCAAGTGGAGCAAGTGAAGACTCGAGGTGTAAGAACTATTCTTTGTCAGTATAACTCTGTGGGTGATTCCGTAATGAGTTTGACGGAGATAGTACTTTCAGATTCGAGATGAAGATTCAGAGTGCAAGGATTATTGTCGTTAACTCTGAGGGTGATTCCAAAATGAGTGTAACGAGATAATGCCTTCGGTTTCGTTCGAACCCGGAACGAACTTGTATGGATTGAATGCTTTCAGCACATCGTCAGGTGGACGATGAGCATTCTAAGTGATGTGTTCTGATTAAAGGTAATCGTAGCCTCAAGCCTCATCAACCGGGAATGGCTAAAACAGGGGAGGTGCAGCAAGGTTAGTGGGTAGCACCCAAGTAGTATAAGATTCCCCTGTCTAGAGGTCCCTTCTTTTTATTTCGGCTGTGTGGGCGGTTGCTAGCTACAACCGCGGGGTTTCTTATGCGGGAATTATCCAGTAAGGGATGTTCCGACCTTGTGTTGCAGGGGAGCGGGCGTACTCCTCGGTACGGTGATCTAGGCCACGTACTGTGACGGGCGGTACCCCAGTAGCCCTGCCATTGTATGGAATCCAAAATCCAATAAGTGCCGTACGATTTAGTTGTGCCCAACTATGTTGGAACGTGAGATGTAAGCATTCCAGCTATTTCTGTATTTTATTTGAAAACCCTAGACCCTATTATAATATAATCGGATTTCCTATCAAATGTTTTGGTTATCGTAAGGTAAAAACATTTCCGTGTTTATGTGCGGGAAGTCTTACGAGATACCTTTTCTTTCAAAGGTTTTTCAAAAGTTAAACAATTTTAAACCGTTTACTCACACCAGACCCATGTCTGACCCAAGTGTTTATTTTCTGTTTTATTAAACTCTTGGGTACTCAATATTGTATTGAGTAGTCGAGGGATTCAGGTTAGCTTTGACGAATGCTGGAGGAGATTTGGAGCAGGTGGCTTCAACGTGTAGATATTATGGTTTCCGCTGTGTTAGAGTTGTGTCGGTATTGTATTGATATATAGAGATGTATGATAGACAGATGTTTATAACTGTCTAATATGAGATGTATAGTTGTGTAACTCTGTTGTATATGATACTATGTAATATTTTATGTGATATATTATATTTCATTCGTTCCGCTGTGAGTATCTGATGTTGTTGTTCTTTCTTCTTTCTTTTCTTTTCTTCTTCTATCCCTTTCTTTCTTAATTCATGATACGTCTTTCTGTGGCTAGAAAGCCGGGTCGTGACACATTTCAAAGCAAATCAAGTCACAAGATTTAAGGTAGAGCAATCAGTTTCCAGTTTGTTTCAAACAAAATCACTTCCAGGCATAAACTTTCTTCTCTGTTCAACCATATTTCAAGGTGAGCAACTTCAAATTTTTCTAAAACCAGTTTTTCTTTTTTTTCATTGCCTGTGAATCTGTGAGTAACATATAGCTATGTAAATTGAATCTATATTGCAATTGTTCTGTTGTATATATATGCATGCCAATGCATCTTCTTCCCTGCTTAGTTACAAAGTACCAAATAACAAGAAATTTCTATTTCTTGTTTTCTAAACAACATCAGACCTTGGTTTCAAAACGAAATATTTGTATTTATGTATGAGTTACAATTTAAAAATAGTTTCGTGAAGTATAAATGCATATAGAAGGAAAAATCAGATTTTTTTTACAGTCAAACTTGAAACTCTGGGAAATTCGAATGTTGAAAAATCTTAGTTCGATTATATAATTGGAATCTACACTCAAGGATAGGATTTTTAAAACCAATATGAAGATTTTTAGTCAACTATCCTAGTAGCAGTTAATAGTTGAACAAAATATGCGTTTTTATCATTTTCTGGTAATCGAATGGTTCGTGTTGGTCGGGGTTGTTCGGGGTGGTATACGAGCATACGGGGTTGCTAGGAAAAATAACCGGAGGTGGCGAAGATGACGGTGGCGTTGGCGGTGAGTGATTCATTTCTGGAGACCTAGTTTTGCTTGAGAGGATTGGTTTGATTCATTCCCCCTATGTGGTGGATCGAGTGGCGTGTGGTCTTCGGGGATGGTGGCTGGGGGGATGATGAGTCGTTGGCCGGAGTTGGGGCAGCTCCGGTGGTTTGAGTGGCGGCGGCGAGATTGTCTTTTTTGTTAGTGGGCTATGTCGCAGTTTTTCGAGCTCACTGCTGTTTTTTTCGATTTCGAGTGTTAGCACATGAATGGGGTTGGGTTTCGAATCTATGGGTGAATTGAAACTTGCTAGAATGGGGGACGTCGACCGGAGCGTCGCCGCGTCATTGTGCACATGCACGAAGTCGATCGCGTGTCAGGGAGTTTGGGCCTGGGGAGAAACTCGAGGGAGCATTCGAGTAAAAGGTGGTTTGGCTCGAGTTCTCTCGCGCTCACGTGTGAATGTTTCAGGAGAAGTAGGCTCAGGGGAGAAAGAAGATGACTCGGGGATGGACCCGAGAATTCAGGTGGTTGGCTCGGGTGTTTTGTTTTTAATTCCAGTCTTTAAATTTTAAAGAAAAAAACTGGTTTCAGGCTTTAAAAATTTAAAGTAAAATATTAACTAAATTTTCAAGTGAATTTATTCAAACAAGTTTCAAAGTTTAAAAAAATGTTTAAGTTAAATATCTTTGAATTGTTTTTAACAATTGGATTAAGTGAGAAATTAAAGGATTATTTAGTTAAAGGATAATTAACCAAAGGATAATTTATTAATTAAGGGTTAATTATGTGATTGACTTAAGAATGATTTATTTATGGTAATTAATTAAGGATAATTAATTAAATGGTAATTAATTAATGTGATTAATTAATTAATGTGATTAATTGAAGGTAAATTTGTTAAGATAATTAATTAAAGAATTAATTGATTTATTATTAAAGGTTAATTAATTAAAATGGTTTATAATTAATTAATGATTAATTCACCAAGATTTGTAGTTTATTCATAAGTAATTAATCTGGTATAAATTAATTATAATCAGATATTATTTGATTCTACTTATGGATGTTGGATTTCTTTGAATGGTTAAATTGTTTGATTTCCTTGGTATATGATGTTTTGTGATACATCCCGATTTATGTTGTGATCTGAAATTTCTATATCTGTGATGTATATATTGTTATATGAATATGCAACCCTTGACCCGTAAAACGGCACTTGAATTTCGATGCGGCAGGGAGTCGGATTCCAGTTGGTTATCCGAAACCCACATCGAATTATAATTGTGAATCTTTGTGACTGATAAATTTATTTTATCTATGAATTTGTGAATGAAGATAAGCGTTATCGATTATACCGCTTATCGATATATATGTGATGATTGATGTTGTGCACTACTGTGTGAAAACCCCTGGACTACACCTTTACACACACAAATATGGATTTCACGTGGAAATCGGTTAAGTCACAAATGATGTAAATTTAATGTTTTTGAAATTAAAATTTTAATTTCAATTGATTCTGAAATTGGAGATTGGGGTTTAATATGAAAAGCTTTTGAAATGGAATTTCAAAGATAAAGTTATTTTGAATAACTTAATCGAGTTTTGAAAATTTAAATAATTTGATTTAAATTTGAATTCAAGTTTGAAATTGAATTCTATGATTTGAAACTGGGGATTAAAGATGCTGTACAAGTTATATATGGGTTAAACCATTTTAAAGGTATTGATTTGGGAATTTGAATTTAATTCAAGGGTTTTAACTCGTGTAAATATAACTGGATTTTTATGAAACGAAAACTACTTGTTTTCGAATAATAATAGCTTTCACATAAGGAATGAATTTCCAAATTGGGTTGAAAATTTTCAAGTTTGAAATGGAATTGAAATGTTTTGAAAACTATGAAATGAGTCTTTGATTTCAAAGACCGGATGAGTTAATCTAACTTGAAATAGAATTGTTTTGAAAGGCTATGAATAAATCTTTGGAAACGAGTTTTGAAAGCTATAAGTTAAATCTTGATTTAAAGATTTAACGAGTTAATTCAATTGAAATGGAAATTGTTTTGAAATCCATGAATGGATCTTTGTGAACGGGGTAAACTTTATGAATTGAATCTTTTTGTTTAAAAGATTAAAAGTGTGGAAATTGTTTAAACCATTGAGGGTTTTTGAAATAAATCTTTTTGTTTAAAAGATTGGAAATGGTAATTTGTTTTAACCATTCGAATGAAAAGTTTTAGGCTTTAAGCTGTGATTTAACTAAGACCCCAGTATCCATATGCTTTTTAATTGCGCTCGTTATTCGGTTTAGCCGGGTGAGGACCTTTGAGTCATATAACCCATTCCGAATAGTGATACGACGTAAATGGATAGCATTTGAAGACCGGTGGTGAAGACCGGATATTTTCGAAAACGAAAGGACAACTCGTCGAATGTCTCTGCATCGACTGGCCCCGATATAGAGATTTTAGCACCCTTTGTGATGGGAAGTCCGGACGTGATTAGAAATTATCCGGATTTGCAAGGGCTTCTTTCGAAGTGCCTTCGGTTCCGTTCGATCCCGGAATGGACTTGTATGGATGTGTGTCTGACGTTACACTTTGAGATGTAAAGCTGGTTTCTATCAAATACATTTCTGTTGGTGGCGGAGAATTTATTCTCTTAGCTTAACACCCTTCTCTAAGACGTACGAGCTCAGAGGTTATGTAGTTGATGGTTACTAGTGATACATTCCCAATTTGGTAATGTGGCATACGAAGTGCTGATGATCATTTGTTGGTCAAAGCGTGGCTTTGTGAAAAAGCGTGGCTTTGTGAAAAAGCATGGCTTTGTGGACGAGACTTCATTGAGCCTCACAACCCGGTAATGGTCGAAACAGGTATGTTGCGACAAAGGTTTGTAGGGGTAGCGCCCCTAGGGTATGTCATTTCCTTCTGGATAAAAGGTGATATCATGGTATGGAGCCCAGATATTTTACGTATGTGGATGTTGCACAGTTATTATACTTTGTGGTTGTTGCTTTATGATCGAGGTACCTCGGATAAAGGTCGGTGACGACCGGGGGATGACATGACTCGTGTGTTAGTTACCTAGTTACAGCTTGGTTAAAGCGTGAGGTAACGTCGGTCTTGTGTTTGCAGAGATCCGGTTAGGTTCTCGGGGCGTCTTTCCAGAGGCGTTTCTATTTCGGTAAGGAAGTTCCTTAGCCTGACCATTTGTTGGAAATCCAAAGAAACAATACGAACCCAGTACGGTTTTAGTTGTATTACCTGCTATGGAATGTGGCGGTAACCTGCTATTGAACATGGTAGCTATAGTAGGCATACGATGAAATGTTGTATGCTGGCTAAGATTTATATTATATTTTCGAAATGTTTTTCTACACTATGCACTAGAAATAATATCAAAAGAGTTTTGATTTTGCGTAGTAAGCATGTTTGACTATCATAAGGAGAAATCTCCTCCAATTCTGCGATTGCATTGTGTGTGTGGCGGAAGGCCTTATGGTAGTTTCATTTTCGAAAAGCATTGCGGGTTTCAATGTTAAAAGCCTTTTGTGTTTGTTTAAAGATAAACAGTTTTTGTTACTCACACCAGTCCCATGACTGATCCGGAGTTTATTGTTCCCTTCCTAAACTTTGGGTGCCCACAATTTTCCACACGGGCAGTCTAGAGTTGGGTTTTCTCAGATATTCAGGTTTAGTAGATTATCTGGAGCTGGTTCAGTTCTTGGAGTTCATGGACTGATGTTACTTATCTTAGAGCATTCTATTGGGGACATTCTATCCGCTGCTGATGTTATCTTTTCTTTTCCGCTGCTATTTCTTGTATCATATCTCTGATGTATATAGATATTCATTGTATCATTGTTGTATCTGGATATTGTATCAGATGTTGTATATCTATATTCTTTTTCTTTTCCGCTGTGTTGTTTACTTAATGTTGTTATAAGCTCCGGCGACTCGGATTTGAACGGTCGAATCTACGGCATTCGAGTACGATGTAAAGTATGGATATCGATTTTCGAACGCGAAAAATTCGTATCATTACATTTGGTATCAGAGCTGAAGGTTGAACTTTAGCTCAGGAGTATAACACATTAAGTAGCTCATTAGAGATAGGGTGAAGTATACCCTAGAATGAGTAATTCTCAGATATCCGTTCAAACGCCTCAGTGAATTCTCTTGCTATCCACTGATAGTAAGTATGAGTGCAAGAAGAGGATGAGATAGGGGACAGGAGAATACGACTATAAATGGTCAATACTCTGTAACAACAAGGAAACAATCCTTTCTCTATCAATCTCTTTTGTTCGTCGTTTTTCCTCAATTCTTCGATAGTTTCTGGTAGTTCCAGGAAGAAGATTCGATATATTTGATATGGGACATAAACTCCGGATTGACCAAAATTATTGTTTGGATGTATTGGTTGCTTTGATTGTTATGGTTGATAGGTATAATTTAGTTTCTAAACTGAAAGTTTTGAAATTGTATCCATATATCTATCTATTTCTTTGGGTCCCGATATGTTCTACGAATGGTTAGTTATCCTTTCGAACTAACCGATGTCACTGCATATTTCGTAGATCTGGATAACACGAGTATCTTGTGAAGTGTTAAAACAGATTCGTTCTTGTATCTGTTATCGATATTCTGATTTGGTAAGCCAAATGCAAAAGAGATATTCTGTTGATTTGATGAAATATTCTTCATCTATCTTTGTGTCTCCCTGGCAAATTTCGAGGACGAAATTCTTTTAAGGGGGGAAGTCTGTAACGACCCCGAATTTCATATAAATTTAAATTGATAATTTAAAGAATTTTTGAATAAAATTTGTGAAATAAAACGGTAGATAGATTGCGAGTTTCCCCGAGACGAATAAATTTATGTTAACCGATTAAATTTAAATATTATATAAATATTATATATTTGTGAATATATATGTATTTGGGTATATACGAGTAAATTTGAAATTTATATATATATTTATGTTGGTTTGGATTTAAATTGTAAATAAATGGTTTAATAATAAATGGTAATAATAAATATTAGAATTTATGGTTAATAATGGTTTGAGTTTATAAAGTAAAATAAAATATATGTTATAGATTAAATAGTTGGCTTGTTAAACTTGAATAGAAACAAACAATAAATTTAATACTTAAGTTAGAAATATAATTATAAGATAAATTACAAAAGTGCTTAAGTAAACAAATGAAATACATATAGGATTGTATGTGAGTATGAAAGCAAAACAAGAAATAACAAACATTTGAGTTCAAGCAAACTGTATAGGCAAAAGAACATATGAGCATACTTATACAAAGCAAAAACTGTACATATTACATAATAACAAATAGTAAGCTTGTAGACAAAAGGAGAGACACAAGCATTTAATACCCAAGCACAAAACAATCTTCTCAGCCGAAATATGTTGAAACCATATCAGTAAACTAAGAAGAAAAAAATAGTATTGTAAACATGATGGTACCAAGGCATTTAATGCCATTATCTCTAGAACACAATACATAATATATCAGCCACCATTCCAATAAAATATCCCTGCTCATCTTTGTACAAAAATATATACCCTGTTGTACAAGCAAAAGGTAATCACCCTGTAAACTCAGTTCCTTTTATCAAACTCTTCAATTCATTTTCGTTCCTTCAAATCTGAGTAGCAACTAGAGGAAACATCACTTAAAACTCAAACAACACTTCAATTAAAACAAACCAGAGAAAAAGAAATAAACATCACCTGTACATCTCATTCCTTTATATATCAATCTTCTTCAATTCGTTCATTCAAAACAAAACCTGGAAAGAAAGTATAAATCAAAGTGAAAAATCAAGAAGCATTTCAAAGCAAATCAATTCACAAGATTTAAGGTAGAGCAATCAGTTTCCAGTTTGTTTCAAACAAAATCACTTCCAGGCATAAACTTTCTTCTCTGTTCAACCATATTTCAAGGTGAGCAACTTCAAATTTTTCTAAAACCAGTTTTTCTTTTTTTTCATTGCTTGTGAATCTGTGAGTAACATATAGCTATGTAAATTGAATCTATATTGCAATTGTTCTGTTGTATATATATGCATGCCAATGCATCTTCTTCCCTGCTTAGTTACAAAGTACCAAATAACAAGAAATGTCTATTTCTTGTTTTCTAAACAACATCAGACCTTGGTTCCAAAACGAAATATTTGTATTTATGTATGAGTTACAATTTAAATATTTGTATTTGTGTCATGAATCAAAACTCATGAATCAACAGTTCCTTCAAATCAATCAACGATAAAATGATGTTCTGTGAATAGGGAATCATTCTTTAATTGATTAATTTCTTTTTATCAAAATATCTTCTGGAGATATATATAAATTTCTAAAACATTCTTTTCGGTATATACGGAATCATTAAACCTCTCTTATCAAATCCTTTGATTACTTAAGACCTTTTTAAACCAGGAATAATTTGAAATCATTTCATTTTTCACTTAGAATAATATTTCCAAATCATTTCTTTTAAATCTTAACATAAATTTCTTAATTCAAAACTCAAATTTTTTGATTAAGTTTAGACCATGTTATCTAGGATGTTTATCCAAAACCAGTAAGTATTAAGTGAGCAGAATCTATAGAAATCATCTAATTCTATTCAATATCAATTCTCGTATTCAACAAGTACTATGGGCGAAAGAACGGTGAAATCACCTTTAAATTCCATGAGTAGTACGAGTTCCCTCTTCGGACTTTAACGCCGAGTACAAGAAGATTATCTCCATAAAATCCAGGTTATTTATATTCGGAAAATCATATCCTTTATACTTTGGAAAATTTTGGTCCGAGTAAATCAAATTTACTACCCATTCGTCGGGCCAGTCCGGATAGCAAGGGAGAGCAGGAAACTGGTTTTTCAAACTCAAGCCTAGACATTATCTCTGTGACACCCATAAGGCGGTCAAGTTATTTGATCTACTCTAAATCATTTAACATTTAATCATCCCATAAATCCTTCGAATCATCTTTAAAATACTTTATAAATCATTTGAAAATATTTACAAAAAATTGGAAACGAATGGTTGCGTTTAAAACTATAATTCAAAAGTTATAGAAAAGTGCTGCGGAAAGTGCTTTTTAAGCTATATTGATCAAAACGACTTTTTGTCACTTGAAAATTCATTTTTATAACTCAAATCACTTTTAAAAGATTTTAAAAGATTTTTATAATTTATTTCATATTTTTTAAATAATTTAAAATATCATTTTCAAAGAAATCCTTTTATGGATTCCGAACTACAAAACCGCGATTTTTCTAAAAACTTGTTTTACTCATATTTCAAAATCTGCTTATCGAAATCTTGATTTTCTTTCTTTGTTTGAAAAATATGGGTATAATAGTTCGGAAAATTCTTATCTCGAAGAATTCTGAGCTATATTCCATTATTTATACTCGTTTGACTTTTATGCCGTGAAATCGCGAAATGCCGTTACACGACGGGCCTATTTTTGACTAAATTTTCAATTACCTTTCAAACTTCACCAAAACACTTTCATATATTTATAAAATATTTCAAAATCATTTTAAAACCATTTTAAAGAGGTTTAATATTCTATATACACCAATTCATTAATAATAAAGGAAAGTGATTTCCTTTGTGCTTATCGACCTATATTTCCACGACTTGCATTTGTATTCAACATTCATATTAAACAATTATCATCAACAATCATAATCAAACATATATAACATCCAATAGCATTTAGTACTATAGTTTAGGAGTTTCTCACTTTTAATTATATGTTGTTAATTACTTTTTTCAAACATTCATCAACCAAATATCCAAATATCGTTAGCATCCAAATAGTTATGTTAAACATTTATAACTACTTATAATGGTTTAAAGTTAGAGTTCTCACTTTGATTTTCTATCGGAAAAGGCTATTGCTTCACTAACTTGCGACCCAAGCTTAGGAACCCCAACACCTTGCCTCCTAGTGTGCTCGGCCATTCAATGCCAAAAGTGGTGTCGACCAAGCATGTGGAATGAGGTGTAGGACTTTGGATTATTATTGAATTTACCAAAAACTAAACCTAAAAATAGGTCATTTTCTCTCGGGTTTTTGAACATTCTACTCTCAAAATTTGGAAAAGTTGTCAACATCAAAGTTGTAGAAAATTCTATTCTCTATGGTTTCAGTGAAAGAGTCATTCAATATGGATTAGTTACGAGGAAGTTATGGCAAAGAGAAGAAGAGGTATTCTCGGATTCACGAAATTCAAACCCGACAATGGGTCGACATCTAGCTAATTTTTGGATATGTTGCTCCAGGAATTTTGGAAAGTGGTCAAAAAGAAAGTTCTTGAAAATTATTTTCTCTATGATTTGATAAAACGAAACACTCTATTTCGATCAGTTATGAGAAAGATATGATCAAAAGAAGAGATGGCATTCTCGGAACTAAAATTCTGGACCCAAAAATGCAATGGAAAGAAGTAGGTTTTGAGCATGGCTAAGCTTAGAATAGGAAAAAGTGGTCAACTAGAAAATTGTAGACACTGAAATTTTGAATGGTTTGAAAATAATAATTGAACCATTTCATTTGGTTTTGAGAGAGTTATGGAGGAATGAAGAAGAGGCAAAATGGGTGGGTATTTATAGGCAAGTGGAGAGGTAGATATTTATCTCCACCTTACATCATCCAACATCACCACCATCATTACTTCAACCACCACCCTTACCTCACCATTTCAGCTGAAATGACTCCTTAAGTGAGTGTTCCCATGTGCATACTTAAGTGCATGTCCTTGTTTGACTTTGTGAAGGCTTAAGTATTAAGTAAACTAAAATATCTTAGATATTTTTTCATATACCATATGTAAATATATTTCTACTTTTCTACCATTGTTATATGTATGTATTTGTTAATATATGTGTGCGCGTATCACAAAGGTGTACAAGTTATATAAACAACGTTGTATAACTTATATACATCAAACCGTTACGAATTTTAATTCTGATTTCCGATCATATTTTCACTTATTAATTAACGTACATATATTTGTAAACAAAATTTGAAAACCATTTTCTTATCATTTTAGATGAATTAAAATGATCATATTTGAATTATATAACCATATAAATTAATATTAAAAGTATTTACAATAATTGCTATTATACCTATAAAGCAATATTGATTTTTCCTTATATTTTCAAATCAAATATATATCTTTATAAAACTATTATAAATGATTTATTATCACTTTATAACTATTCAAAATGAATTATCATCATTTAAAATAATTATTTGAATATTTAAAATAATGATTAAATCATTAAATCTCAATTTAAATTCATAAATCTATATTTGAATACGATGCCATTATTGGTGATGACATAAATACATTTTATTTTTTAAAAATAAAATAATTGATTTTATTTCATATTCTTGCTCAATTATAAAAATAAGTATGTGTGTCCAACTCCGTTTGTGACGTTTTCAATTATAGAGCTGATTTTTGATCAAATAGTTTTCGGTCATTTTATCGATTTAAATCCCGAGGAAAATATTTTTGTCAATATCTATTCAAACTAAGATTACTATTATTTATTATCACTCAAAGCAATATTATTTGTAGTACCAACCTTTTATTTGAAATTTCAAAAAAATAAATATAGTTTATCAAAGTGATAAATTTGCGGACATTTATTATATTGTGATAAAATACTCTTGATTACAATTATTTGTAATTACTATCACAAACACACCATTTATGGATTTTCTGTTAAATATATTTTAATTAAATATTTCGCTATTTATAACCAAGGTTTCAAATCTCGGATTTTGGCCAATATCTCGGGCAAATATCTCGGCTATCTCGGGCGATATTTAAAAGACTTATAACTAACCAAGCTGCGAAATCTCGGATTTTGGCTAATATCTCGGATTTTCATCTCGGCTGATCTCGGGGAGATTTAAAACCTTGTTTATAACACATTATAACAAAATATATAACAGAAAGAAAAACATCTTTATTATGAACGACAATTGATTACAGAGTTAATTCATTTACACTAAATTACAGAATTGCCCCTAAGGCATACCCTTAATTCTATCATGTATGTATGTATGTATTAATGTAATACAAAATAATATTCATATTTGAATATATGTATATTAATATAAGAGTACATATAACAATGTAAAAGTAACATTGTTTATATGTGTGTATATATATATATACACACACATAAAACAATATTTATAAATATAGTTATAGATAATTTAAATTTTAAAATTTAAAATTTAAAACTAGATCTAGATATGAAAATACCTTTTAATTTCAAATTTCAAATTCAAGTTTTTAGTGAATTGTATGTTAATAATATATACATATATTTATGAAAATAATTTTAAATATAAACATAAATATATATTTATTTATATATTGAAAACTTAATATTTTAAAATCATTTATAATATAAAATAATATTATATAATTATATTTTTAAATAAACAAAAAATATTTTGTATATATTTTATTTTCGGCCATATGTATAGTTTGACAAAATCAAATTTTTTATTCATTAAATCCTTACGGATTTATATACTTTGTTTTTTTAATTTAAAATTAAATTTCTTACAATTGTTTTTTATGAAAAAATATTTTACAATTTATGTAAATTTTGTGTATATTAATAGATATATATACATATACATATACACATGTTATATATATGTACTTGTGTGCTCTCCTCTATTAGAGGATCACACATTTCTCTCAAAAAAATACACACACACACACACATACATATATATATGTGTGTGTGTGTGTTTATAAGATATCGAAAAATAGAATATGTATATATATAATTCGAGTTTTAATATATATATATATATATGAAATGGTAACATGTATACAATTTAACAACAAAATTTACATTTATTTTATTTGTTTATGTAATTTAAAATTTTAATTTTTTATGTAAAACACATTTTAAAACTATTTTTAATTTGAATTTTTTTATTTTAAAAAATATGGCTGAAATATAATTATAGACACACACACATACATATATATTAACACTATGTTTATATATATATATATATATATCCTGGATTGACATCACAATTACATAAGGATTCGTGATAAATATATCTCATATAACCATATGTGAATCGTAATAAATTACAAGAGTATGTGTGTATTAGAGTGTTACCTCAATTGTAGCCTAATAATAACACCATAAATGCTGAATCTACAAACTCCTTGGATTTGAATCCAATTTCTTCTAGAAAGCGCTACCAGATGAAGAAATCTATACACTTTTCTTCTATTTAACTTGAATTTGTGTTTTATCTTTTAAAAATGATGGAGGAGTGGATGGGATGATTTCGGCCAGAGCAGAAGGGAGAAGCATGCAAAAGTAAAAACAAAAAGTGAAGGGTGAATGAGTTTAAATAAGAGAGAAAAGAGTGAGGAGAATGTGGATCTAGATCCACTCTTTTGTCTACCAAATCAAAGTCACAAATATCATAATAAGACCCTTCCTTCCATCATGCATAAGCTGGCCATACCATTTGCCTATACCGGCTACTATTACACTTCAAACCAGATCAGACAATTCACATTTAAATCAAATTTAAACGTACATCGATATCGACTATTGATACATGTTTACTTTTATATATGCATTGTTGTCAATATTGATCAACACAAATCAAATAAAATTTTATAATTAATATTTCATAAATATTAATTAATTTAAAAAATTATAATTTAATCAGGGTGGTTGGCAAAGTATTCAATATTGCAATTGTGTGAATCTTAGATATAAATTCGGTTAGCAATTAAATCAAAAAATTCAAATATTAACGTTCGCACATCACTTTATCTAATGATGCGACTATTTGGCTAAATTTATCCCTTACATAGTTTTGGTATATCCAATTTGTAACGACCTGCTATTTTGGACCATTCGCATCCGCACATGTCGGACTTGAATAATTCAAAATACCGCGTTGTTAATTTAAATTGGCAAAACTGAACATATACAGTAAATAAATAATCACAGATCACAGACACAGAGTAATAAATGCAGCGGAAATAAAAGATAGTAGTTCATGAAGCTACTATATACATATCAGAGTTAAATAGAGTACAACAGATGTCTCGAATACAATAGTCAAATACAAGAATCAGAATACAATCACTGGAATCAACTGGATATCTGAAAGCTGGAGAGATAGCTGGATCTCCAAGCAAAGCTCCAACTCCAAAGGTGAGTCTCGAATACTGGTATACTCAGTCTGACCCGAGCGTAAAGAAAACACAAAACACTCGAGTCAGGATTAACATTCTTATATCAATAAATCCAACTCAAGTGAATTAGCAACTGAAATACGAGTAACTCAAAGGATGTTTGGAATAACCATCTTCTAAGGATCCGTTAAACTATCTACTATGTAGTAGTGTACGATAAGTAGATAATGCCTATCAGTAATATAAAGTATCAAAATAGTGTTAAGACGTTACCATTATCCCCCTTAACACATTTTATATAAGCGTTATAGTCTATACAGCACTGTAAACTCCACCGTAAACTAGTGGGATATCAGGGAGTACTCCATAGGTATAACACAAAACAAATCGTAGTGGTCGCGTATATAGGAATACAAGTATGACAAGGCACATGAGGCAATACCCATGGTAGTGAAACTACCGTTTGCCTGATCCAGACTGGTGAAAACGCATCGCCGCAGCGATCGCAACACCGCGAAACAACACTCCCAAATCAAGGGTGCACCAATCGACAACAAGTAATGAGTAGTTTTCGAAGAAGTGTGTTCGCTCGAGGTAGCTGACCTCCATTTGGCCCAGCACGGCTCCTATTTTAGTCATTTCCAATTTGACACAAGTGTCAAGGCTATCCATTATCGTTCTCTTTCTTCAGTCATCACGTACATCATTCCAACCACTTCATTCTGGATCACACTCCGCGCGTAGTTATTAAAGTGGTTCTCGGTTTAGACAGTGAGTATGTCCCTAACCGATTCCGGTTCCTTTAATAACCTTCGTAATTATAACACCGATTGGTCGCTTAATATATTTCAAAAACCAAATCAATTACAATTTCAATTAGAATTTGTAAACCAACATTTCATTTCTCTTTCGAAATCAATTTCCATAATTTACGTTTCAAAACTTCCAAATTACCATTTCAAAAGCTTATAATTCAATTTCCATTTTTATTTAAACAATTCAAATATTGATTCAAGTTCGTATATAAGTTTCATTTCGAAAACATTTAAATTAATTTAATTTAACATTCAAATCAATTTAAATTCATTTATCGATTTCATTCAATATTCATTAAGTAAATTTGCCATTCAAAACAACTTCTATTAAATTTCCAATTCATTAAATCCATTATTTAAATTCAACTTCATTATATAAAAACTTACAAATTGCACTAAATTAAATTCATCAAATCCAATTCTTTACATTTCAAGCCTTACATTGATTTCAATAAAAACACATTTTATTTCTTGTTAGAGAAATTCAATTTCACTTATTTATTTACTTAGTTACAATTTCAAAACTTAATTAATAAAGAAACTTAATTTCACTTATTCAAGAAGTTCAATTTTTTACTTAATAAAGAATTCAATTTTATTTAATTATTAAATAATTCAATCTTATTTAATTATTAAATAATTTCAAAACTTAATTATCAAATAATTTCAAACTTAATTATTAAATAATTTCCAAACTTAATTCAATCGTTTCTCAAATTAAACAACGTTCTTTCATCAATTACATTGTAAATATTTTGATTTGGATTATTAAATATTAACATTTTCCTTCACTAAAATTTCAAATTCCAACTTCATTTCAAAAACTTATCATTTATTCAAATAAAATCTTTATTTTATTCTTAAATCAAATTATTGACCAATCGGGTTTTATTTAATTCTCTATCCTAAGTCAAGTCATTTGGGTATTTATCATTTCAACCCGATTCCAATTTAATTCAAAAATCAAAGCATAGCAAAGGGAACTTGCAGTGTGATAATGGGATGGTGTCAAAGTAAATAAACAAGCAATAACAACAATCAATAACAATCCAATAATCAATTCAAATAATCCCGAAATAATCGTATTAATTCACATTGTTGTTTGTGCAAATTAATATAATTATTTCTAGAATCTACACTATCATTTCATGTAGATTAAAGATTATTACACTAATAATTATACGGTTCTTCACTTGATGTCAATTGTTCAATTTCAAACTACATCAATTTATTCACATACATTTAAATGGTTCAAGGTGGGGTTAACACTATTTCTACGTGTCAATTTATTTAAAATTGAAAGGGGTCATATTATGCGAATGTCATCAATCAAATTAACACATATATCAAATCTAACTATCTGTTTGCACAAAAAATGGACAAACACCTCAAAGTTGTATGAGACAAACACCTCAAAGTTGTATGATTTAGTAAATCTTATGTTGTTCTTAGCGATTCTGGAGGTTTATGCAAATATATGAAAAGCAGGGACTAAACTGTAAAAAGACACGCAAGTTTATAGTGGTTCAGCCAGAATGTGCCTACGTCCACTTTATATGTTATTTCACTTCTCTAGTTTTGATTACAAGTACAAAGCTTTGATACGAGTAAAAGAAAGTTGTTTGAAGAGTTCCTTCCGTGCTTGAGCTCTCAAAACTTGTCCCCATTGTTGTACCCCTGCCCCTCTATTTATAGAGTGAGGTTGGGAGCAGGGGTCCTGGATGTATATAGCTGCTGGTGGGCCTGGGCTGATGCAATCTGGCCTGGCACACCTTGGTTCGGCATCCCATGGTTCGGTGGTAGGAGTGCGATGGTTTGGACCGGTAATGCTTGGTCCGGGGGTTTGGTTCGGTGAGGTTGGTCCGGTGGTTGGTTTGGCGAGGCCGGATGTAGCTTGGTTCGGTGGGAGACCGGATGTAGGTTGGTTCGGTGGGAGACCGGATGTAGGTTGGTTCGGTGGGAGACCGGATGTAGGTTGGTTCGGTGGGAGACCGGATGTAGGTTGGTTCGGTGGGAGACCGGATGTAGGTTGGTTCGGTCATGAGTCTTGGAGGAGAGTTTGGACTTGCTTTTTGGTTCGGTGGTAGAAATGCACACAACACTTGCCCCCCAAAGTAGGGTATGTGCGTGCGCATGGCGTGCTTTGCTTTAAGTTTGGAGGAGCTTACCTCCGGTTTTCATTACCGAGCCAACCGGTCCGGTAGTCCACTTTCGTCTATAAGTAGAGGCCATGTGCCGCCGTTATTCCCTACCAAGTGTAACAGCCGAACCAGATCCCTCCCAGCCGAATCAACTTCTTTGCCGAATCAACTTCTTTGCCGAATCACGTTTGGTTGCCGAATCATGTGAGTTAACCTTCTCTCGCCGAATGATTAGCGTTGGGAATACCGAATGAGTTTTCGCTTTGTATTGCCGAATGAACATGAAAGGCTTTCTAATGCCGAATGAACACGAAAGGCTTTCTAATGCCGAATGAACACGAAAGGCTTTTAATGCCGAAGGTTCCCTTGTATTGCCGAATGAGCTTGACATTTTAGTACCGAATGAACTTTATATCATACTACCGAATGGACTATTGACTTGTTGCATCTGCCCGCCGAATGAACTGTTGTATCGAGTGAACATGTGTTTCATACTTCGAATTTTTAAGCGAAATTCCAGATTACGCTGCTTGTATATTCTAACGATATACTTTTCCCATGTTTGCAGATAAATGTCTCGAAAAATTGAAACTCGATCAGATAAGAAGAGATCCGGGGGTGAAGGAGAGTCCTCGGCCGTGCCCCCAGCTCAATCAGGATCGGAACGTCATGGGCCCGCCCCGAGGTCATTAGTGGATGGATATGGTCCCCAGGAGCTGCTGGATTCCCCGCCTGACTGCTTTCCTAGCTCTCTCAAAGAGGAGCAACTCGATGTTATATCTCGTTCCTTTGGGATCGATAGAGCCCTCATGCTGCTGCCGGGCCCAGGAGTCATGCCATACAGTCCTCCCGAAGGATACTTTGCTTATAGTAGGTACCACTGCATGTGTGGTGCTATCCCGCCTCTCAATGCTTGGGTAGTCAGCTTCCTCACGTACCTGAAGGTGGCCCCATTCCAGCTTCAGCCCAACTCTTATGCCATACTGGTGAGCCTTTTCGTTATTTTTCGGAGGAAGTATGGTCGCACTCCCTCCAACCGGGAGATCCGGTACTTGTATAATTTAAGGGGCTATAAGAAGGGGTCCCCATATATTAGCTTGGAGTCCGCTGTGACCTTCAAGCCGGTCCTGGACCTGTACTCTAAATTCAGCATGTTCAAGAAAGAGTGGTTCTTTGTTAGGGACGACTCCGTCTCCATCCGGCGTTTTACCTCTGGATGTAAGTTGATGCTTTTACTTATAATTTTTATTCCGATTGCGATGCTTCTTCTCATACTTTCTCATTTTTGCTAGCGACAGGTGGCTTTCCGGTTGTGGAGACTGACCGCCTGGTTCAGACGGCGGCTGAGATAGAAGCCATTCTTGGGAAATACAGATCATCTGCCTTCTTGATTAGAAATGCGATTCTTCTGGAATATAACTTGATCCTTCCGCAGCAGTCTGTAGTTAAGCTGAGGGAAACGGCGGAGGAGAGGGCGGCTGCTCAGACCAAGGAAGGTGTTACGGCAGAGGGTAGCAAGAGGAAACCTTTCACAAAACCTCCAGCTGTCGGAGGCAAGAAACTCAAGAAATCGGACGGCCCCTCCCCCAGCAATTGTCCACTTACCCGGGAGGAGGAAGACATAGAGGAGGTAAGAGGCGAGGGTGGAGATGGTCGGGATGGTGACAAAGGTGGCGATGGCATCGGGGCCCTACTTCCTGGGCAAGCGGGCGAGATTCAGGAGTGGACGGATGATGCGTTCCACCAGGCTTTTGAGGGGTTGGATGAGGATCCGGCTTTGGCAGAGAAGACCGGGAAGGCGGACAAAGCCGGGACTGGTGCAAGTGAGTCTTCTCCGACCATTCCAGCCAAGGTGGCTCCGACGACTCAAGGTGAACTCTTGACTCCTGCATGCTTCGTAAATGATAGGGACTTAGGAATATTTTATGATCCGCTCCCGTCCTGGAATGAAATCTAGGACTTAATTGCAGTATCCCACTCCTCCCCAGGGTTTGTACAACCATAGCTGTGTTTCTTTTCCTTTTTTAACTTGTAATTTACCGCGTTTCTCGAATCGTATAGTGATGTAAGATTGTGACATTTGTTCTTTATATCAGGAGCAGGCAAGACGTCCAAAGCTTCAGACCTTCGACACAGGCTTGAGCAATATAAACTTTCCAAAATTTCTGCTAAGCCGAAGCCCTCAATCCAACGCTCCGGGGATGTAGTCGGATACCGTCCTCTTCTTGGGGTCATCGAAGAGGGTATTCAGTAGAGGAAGAGGACTCATCTTTTATCCGAAACTTCGCCCGGTCCTCAGCCTCCGGCTCAGCCTATCCATGATATTACTGAGGAGGGTAGCGAGTTTGTACCCTCTCCGCACCCGTCCGGAAACCCTTCTGTTATTCATATCGACCGTCCCGACTTGGCCCGTAATCCATTTGCGGGTCATCCTGATCTGGATCCAGGTTCTCATGATATTACTTTTGACGAAGTCACTGGCGAACACCTTCTCCCCCGTAACCCCATGGTACGAGTACTTGATGAAGCCAAGTCTTTAGATCTCGATCTACTCACTACTCGTATAGTCACTATGGGAGACGAGGCCAAAACTAATATTGATCGGGTGGCAGAGGAGACCAAGAAGCTGATGGGGCATCATGCTCGGCTGGTTAAGGCCGGAGAGGAGATTGGGAGTGCCAATATCCGACTTCGATTGGTGGTTTCGGATCAGGCCAAACAGCTTGCGGATCAGGCTATCCAGATTTCTCAGCATGAGGCTGCTACTGGGCGACTAAGGAAAACCATGGAAGAGGCCAGTCGGGCCGAATTGCGGAAAATGGAAGCTGCTTGAAAAGAGCGGATTGACATGGCTATTGCCACGGTGGATGAGGTTCGGAGAGCGGATCTCGAGCAGGTGGAGGAGTTGTCCGAGAAACTTGAGGCTGCAGAGCTTGCTCAAGCTAAGTTGAGGGAAGAGATGGAGGTGATGCGGAGGTCCCTTCAGGCTGATTGCTCGAGATACAGATTGGAGAGAGATGCTGCTGTCGAAAGGTTGTCGGCTTCCGATGCCCGGATGAGGGAGTTTGAGGAGAATGAGGGAATGATGGATGACATGCTCCAGGACATGTACTTCCGAACTTGGAAGCAGGGCAATCTCTCTTGGATGGATGATTATCCCAGGGTCATGGCCAAGATCTATCTTCGGGCTTTGGAGGAGGCTAAGGCTGATGCAGATAAAGAGGGTGGAACGGTCTTCAATATGGATGTGGTCACTGCCCAGTTCACCAAGGAGGAGAAAGTGGCGGTAAAGGAGGGTATGCGGCTGCTTGCTGCTGAAGAGGCAGGTGTGCAGGTAGAGGATGACGACCAGGACGGTCAAGAAGCAGGTGCTGGTAAGTTTTCCTTTCTAGTCTTTCCGTTAACTTGGTTACTCATCACTAATGAATCCTTTTTATGACCGGGCAGGCGGGCAAAAGAGCAAGGACAAGACTTCGACGCAACCGGCTCCCTGATTGGACCTGAAAAAATCTTTTTGTAGGCTTGGCATTGTTGTATCTGTTAGTCTTAAGACAGTAGAGTAACTTCTAAGTTGTAATTCTTGCTACTTGTAATAATCAACATTATTCTTGACGTGTAATTTTTTAACTTAAGCTGATTTCGTCGTTTCTTGAATATTTGTTGCTATTTCGACATATCGTATGAGAAATGTGGCTATGTATATTCTTGTAATTAAATTGTGTTTGATGTTAGACTCTGGTTCTACACCATGATTTTATGACTTGCAATATTAGCGTGTGGTGTGAACAAATTATAGTCATGTATTTGTACATAAAAGAAGAAAATACCGCCTTTCATGTTTTAATCGTAGATGGCAGTCTTGAATATCTCGTAGGACCGAGCATAGAATGTAGTCGAATGTCCTGCCACTGTGAGTCCCTATACCCATTGGCGAGTATCTCCTACTCTGTATCATGTACTTTAGGAATTGTTATAGGGGATAGGAGAAAAAAACTTTTTAAGTAAAATTGAAATACGTAAAAAAGGTAAAACTTCCAATCACGGAAGGCCTTCGATGTGCTTAAGTTCGTGGCAAACGGGTTTTGTAGTCACTTTCCCTAGCTGTGGGTCTTGGAGACATTTGTCACCCATCTTACGCCTCCGCGGGGAGTTAATTCTTTTTTACCACAGCCGCACTTAAGACACATCGGAGCCGAGATCGCGCACAGTAACTACCCGGGCCATTATGGCCCGTAATCGTGGGTATTATTCGATTTACTGCGGCCGGCTAGCGTGGGTGCCGATCGTCAACTGTGAACTGCCCCTGGCTGGCCACACCTTATGTTGGGGCTTATAGTCGGTCCACAGTTGCCGGCGAGCCTAACGCCGTAATGAGCTGCCTCGGCTATAGTCGGCCTTCTCGGTGGCTTATAATCGGCTCATTACAGTTGGCTTTAAGGGCCGTCGCGAGCAATGAGTTAACCCGCAGTAGAGGGATGCTGGAGCGAAAGTGTCTCATTGGCGAGGGCATAGATTCGCATAGTACATGTTAGGTCTTGTCCAGGTGAAGTTGTGTTGTGGAGCGCTTTGAATAGAAGTGCTGTATACTCAGGATCTTGTTCAACAGAAAAGGATAAAGTTAACAAGCAGCCAAGATACAAAGGAACAAAAAAAAGAGACAAGGTTTTTTAAAGTGGTTCGGCATGAAAAGGCCTACGTCCACTGATTCTCTTTGTTAATTCACTTCATATGGGCAATACAAGTTAAGAAAAGTATCGACGGAGGTGTTGGATGTTCCATGCCCTCTGGAACACCTCTCCGTCCACTGTTGACAAAATATAGGCTCCGTTGTGGAGATCTTTATGAATTACATATGGTCCATCCCAGATTGGGTCTAGTGCTCCAGGGCGAGGGAAGATTCGCTTGAGGACAAGATCCCCTTCTTGTAAGGTACGATGCTTGACTTTGGAGTTGTATTGTGCTGCCACTTTTTGCTTGTGGGCTGCTGTTTTGAGGATTGCATCGTTTCTTCTCTCCTCGATTAGATCTAAAGACATGTGAAGGAGTTCTTCGTTCTCTTCTGGGTTATAGTGGATCCGATGATGGGAAGGCACAATAGTTTCAACTGGGAGCATAGCCTCCGATCCGTATGCCAAAGAGAAAGGAGTGTGCCCTGTCGATGTTCTGAAAGATGTGCGATAGGCCCATAGTGCCGTAGGAAGTTCATCCACCCAAGCGCCCTTTGACTTTTCGAGCTTCTTTTTGATTAGAGTTTTTAGAATTTTGTTGACCGCTTCGACTTGTCCGTTTGCCTGGGGATATGCTACGGATGAGAAGCTTTTATGAATTCTGTGTTCTTGGCACCAGTTGGCGAATTCCTCGCTGTCAAATTGAAGTCCATTGTCTGATATGATTTTGAGTGGGACACCGTACCTGCACAGAACATTTTTGATCAAGAAGTTAATAACTTTTGCTGAAGATACTTTATTTAGAGGTTCCGCTTCCACCCATTTGGTGAAATAATCAACTGCCACTATAGCATATTTGGCCCCGCCTCGGCCCATTGGTAGCTCGCCGATTAAGTCAATTCCCCATATCGCGAAGGGCCAAGGGCTGGTCATCTGAGTAATCTCGGTTGTTGGTAGCCGAGGGATCTTAGCAAATTTTTGGCATCTGTCACACTTCTTGACGAAATCTAAGGCGTCCTTGCTTAAGGTGGGCCAGAAATATCCGTATCGGAGTATCTTTTTTGCTAATGTTTGCCCCCCGGTGTGATCTCCACAGCTCCCCTGATGGATGTTGGATAAGATTTCCTTGGTTTCCCTTTCGGCGACACACCTTAATAATGGGTTGGAGAAACCGCGCCGATAGAGGATGTCTTCTTGTATTGTATAGCGGGACGCTTTCCTCAAGATTTTCTTGACTTCATTACGCCCGTTGGGTAGTGTGCCACTTTGTAGGTAGTCTCGGATGGGAGTCATCCAAGTTGCTTCTTCGGCTGCGGCTATCAGATTCACTTGCTCAAAACTTGGAACCGTTTGCTTTGAGATGGTTACTGCCCCGAAGATGGCGATGTCTCTCATACTCGCTTGCTTCGCCAATTCGTCGGCCTCTTGGTTCTCTTCCCGAGGGATGTGTTTGACTAAGTACTGATCCAATCGGCTGAGAAGCAACTTGGTCTTCTTTAGATATGCGATGAGTCGTTCCTCTCGAGCTTGGAATTCCCCTAGTATTTGATTAACAATAAGTTGAAAATCACTGTGAAGACACAAAGAATTGGCTCCGATTTCTATGGCAATTTCTAGTCCAGCTATCACTACTTCATATTCTGCATCGTTGTTGGTGGCAGCGAACTCCAACCTTATAGCATAGTGCAGTTTATTTCCCTTGGGAGTGATTATTACCACACCTGCCCCCGAGCCTTGTTCGTTAGATGCACCGTCCACAAAGAGATTCCACTTGATATCTTCCGTTATTTCCAGTTGCTCCTTATCCTCGTTGGTAGTGAATTCTGCAATGAAATCAGCCATGGCTTGTCCCTTGATGGCGGTGCGAGGGTGATAGGTGATATCATATTGACTCAGCTCAATACACCATTTAAGTAGTCGCCCGGAAATGTCGGGACGATGGAGTACCTGCCTCAGTGGTTGATCGGTCAGAACTTTGATGGAATGGGATTGGAAGTAGTGACGTAGTTTTCGTGAAGTAATTAGTAAACAGTATGCTAACTTTTCAAGCTTAGGATATCTGATTTCTGCCCCAGTAAACCTTTTACTGACGAAGTAAACTGGTCGTTGCGTGCGGTTGTCTTCCCTTACCAAGGCAGCGCTTAGAGCGTGAGATGACACAGCAAGGTATAGGTATAATTCTTCGCCTTCGCTCGGGGTCGAGAGTACCGGTGGTTTCTGGAGGTGTTCGATTAGGTTAAGGAAAGCGGTTAAGCATTCGTCCGTCCATTCGAACTTTCCTTTATCTTTCTTTAGAGCTTCGAAAAAGGGGACGCACTTGTCCGTTGCTTTGGAGATGAATCGGCTTAGGGCAGCCACTTTTCCATTTAGGCTTTGCATTTCCTTTCGGGTGGAAGGTATTTTGATGTCCCTTAATGCTCGGACTTGTTCAGGGTTTGCTTCTATCCCTCGGGCATGGACGATGAATCCTAAGAATTTTCCCGATGAAACTCCGAAGGAGCACTTTAGTGGATTCAACTTCATTCCATACTGTCGAAGTACCTGGAACATTTCGCCTAGGTGACTTACGTGATCTTTGGCTTTCCGTGATTTTACCAGCATGTCGTCCACATATACTTCCATTGTTCGTCCTATTAGTCCTGCGAACATCTTGTTGACGAGGCGCTGGTAGGTGGCTCCTGCATTTTTAAGTCCGAAGGGCATCACTTTGTAGCAGTATAAACCCCGATCGGTGATGAAACTAGTGTGGTCTTGGTCGGGAGCATGCATAGGGATTTGGTTATATCCTGAGTATGCATCCATAAAAGACAGGAGTTCGTGCTCGGCTGTGCTGTCTACAAGTTGGTCGATTCTGGGAAGCGGGAAGCAATCCTTTGGGCAGGCGTCGTTTAGGTTGGAGAAGTCAATGCAGGTCCGCCACTTCCCATTAGCCTTCTTTACTAGTACCGGGTTGGCGATCCATTCTGGGTAAATAGCTTCTCGTATGAAGTCATTGGCAAGTAGATTCTTTACTTCTTCATCGAGGGCTGCTGATCGCTCTGCCCCCATACTTCTCTTTTTTTGTTTTACAGGCGCCTTGGTAGGATCAATGTTTAATACGTGGCACGCTATGTCGGGGGAGATTCCGGTCATGTCAGCGTGTGACCAAGCGAATACATCCGAGTTGTGGCGGAGAAAATCAATGAGTTGTTCCTTCAATTCAGCTTTCAGCTGGGACCCAATTTTCAGTAGCCTACTTGAGTCGTGCTTGTCTACAGATATAAACTCCATAGCCTCTGCAGGCTCGGCGGTGGCCTCCTCCTCTTTGTCCCTAGGGTCTAATTCGTTGAAAGGGTCGCTGGTGTATCGAAGAGGAGGGGCTTTCTTTAGTTGCTATGCTTCAAGGTTCTTTGTGCAGAGGGCAATCTCTACACCTTTCCCCTTATCTTTCTTGTGGTTGTTACGAAGTTCGGTTACATAGCAGTCTCGTGCAATATCCTGGTCTCCTTCCACTTCCCCTACCCCATTGTTTGTTGGAAATTTCATTTTCAGGCACCATGGGGCTAGGACAATCTGGAAGTCAGACAAGGCTGGTCTTCCTAAGAAGGCGTTGTAGGCCGAATGGTTTTCTACCAGCACAAACGTTTGTTTCCTTACAATGGAGCGGGGATGGCTTCCAATCTCAACAAAGAGGTCCAGCTGCCCGAGGGGCATCTTCGCATCCCCAGTGAAACCGTGTAGTGGTTTATCGCAGGGAGATACATCCTTCATTGATAGCTTCATTTTGTCGAATGCGTGTTTGAACAGGATATTTACAGAGCTTCCAGTGTCTACCAGGATTCGGTAAACTTCGGCGGGACCGAGTCGGGCAGAGATAACCATGGGATCCATGTGAGGGTACTGTCTTCCTTCTAGGTCGCGTTTACTGAATGTGATGTCATCACTTTCTTTCCGCTTTGGGTGGCGCTCTTCTATAACCGTATTGACACAGTCTCTATTGTCTCTAAGCGACTTCCCATATCTTTCCATCTCTCTCCAACTTCTGTCTGCGATGTGCGGACCTCCTGAGATGGTATGGATCACTATCTTTTCTTGACTAGAGCTGCTAGTGTTGCGGTCGCCTCTGCCGGTCCCTGGTGTGGGTAGCCTTGGGTTTTCATTGGCAGGAGCTGGAGTCCTGTCTTGACTTTTTACATAGCGTTCCAGTTTCTTCCTTCTGATGTGCTCCTCAATCAGATCTCGGAGATGATGGCATTCGTGGGTATCATGTCTGTGAGATTCGTGGAAGCGGCAGAATTTTCCAGACTTCTGTGCGTTATCTGATTCCTTCTTGTATGGTGGGCGTTTGTATCTAACTTCGCCTTGGGTGGCAAGGAAGATATTTTCGACGGTCTCGTTCAAAGGGGTGTAAGAGTCGAATCTTGGTCCTGGCCGATATAGGCGTTTTTCTACTTTCTTGCCCCCAGCATTGTCTCTGGAATCATTTCTTCGAACGTCCCTCGCCACAGCAGGGGCGTTGCCATGGGTCGTCTTACTTTGCTGTCCTGACTGCCCCTCAATGGCAGCATCCTCAAGCCTCATGTATTTCCCGGCTTCATGGAAGAAATCGGGTAAAGTAGCTGGTTTTTCTTTTGTCAATCTTCTAGCAAATTTAGTGTCCGGATGCACCCCACTGCAGAGGGCCATCAGGATAAGCTTCTCATCGGCGTCTTGAACTGCGGCTGCTGCGGCGTTGAATCTGGTTAGGTATTGCTGCCGCTTTTCTCCAGGTTTCTGTTTGACGCTGGATAAGGAATAAGCGTCCTTAGGTTGCTCCACATGAATGCGGAACTGACTGATAAATTTTTCTTTCAACATTTCCCATGAGCTGATGGATCCTTGGGGTAGATGACAGAACCAGGAGGTAGCAAGATCTGCTAAGAAGAGCGGAAAGCATTTGCACAGTACTCCCTCTGTTGCTCCACTCATGAGCATATGCTGCGTGTACCTCTGTAAGTGTACAACGGGATCGGAGGTTCCTTTGTAGGGTTCCATTGTTGGCATCTTCCATTCTCGGGGGGTGATAGCAATTTCGATATTGCGGGCGAAAGGGCTGGTTACCCTAGCGCCTATCCCTCGATCTCTTTTCTCCCGTTGGACACACTCTCTGAATAAGCGCGCCATCCTTTCATCAGAATTTGGAGCAGACAGAAATGAGTTTGGTTCTGTTCTGTGGGGTTGATTCCATCCAGACAACCTGTAGGGATGGTATCGTCTATCATTCCTCATATTTTCCAGTGGCTGCCTTTGATCTTCTGGGAGCATGCTTGGGTCAGCTACAGTTGGCCCTTGCCTTGATCTTCCCCTGTTAGGTTCTGATCTAAGCACTTCCTCGGGTCCAACTTCGGGCTGAACTCTAGCTCGGCCCCGTTCACTGGTGTTTCTGTGGTTAGGCAGCATGACAGGCTCAGCTGCAGTTGACCTTCGCCCGGTACCTTCCCTGTTGGGTTCGGTACCAAACGTTTCCTCAGGCCTAACTTCGGGCTGGGCTCGGTCTCGGCTCCTACCACGGCTACTTCTGCCGTTAGCTCCTTCGAAGAAGGAAGATCTTTGCTGTCTCTGAGATCCTCCAGACTGGAACTCGCCCCATGATTCAGTGTTGCGGTTGGATTCTTCAGCGTCCCTCAAGCGTGACATGAGATGGTCCACCAAGGCTTCCTGCTGGGACGTGAAGCGGTTAGTTACTTCAACAACAACTCTGTCCAAATCTGCCCTAGTAATTGTTGCAGGCTGTTCTGTGGCAGGAGTGGTTGGGTTAGCCTGTCCTTCATTTGTTACCGCTGCTGGAGGAGGACGATTTACTTGATTCGCGACAGCTGGATCAGGATGACTACTGGATGCGATGTTTTTTCCTTTGCTAACATCTTTTCTCTATTTGGGAGGCATGTTTTCCAAGTGGCGGACGATGCTGTTAGGAAAACTCGTTAAGTAGATGAAGCTGAAGCTTCGAGTTTCTAGTCTCACAGTGAAAGCACCAAAAATGTTTGCACAAAAAATGGACAAACACCTCAAAGTTGTATGAGACAAACACCTCAAAGTTGTATGATTTAGTAAATCTTATGTTGTTCTTAGCGATTCTGGAGGTTTATGCAAATATATGAAAAGCAGGGACTAAACTGTAAAAAGACACGCAAGTTTATAGTAGTTCAGCCAGAATGTGCCTACGTCCACTTTATATGTTATTTCACTTCTCTAGTTTTGATTACAAGTACAAAGCTTTGATACGAGTAAAAGAAAGTTGTTTGAAGAGTTCCTTCCGTGCTTGAGCTCTCAAAACTTGTCCCCATTGTTGTACCCCTGCCCCTCTATTTATAGAGTGAGGTTGGGAGCAGGGGTCCTGGATGTATATAGCTGCTGGTGGGCCTGGGCTGATGCAATCTGGCCTGGCACACCTTGGTTCGGCATCCCATGGTTCGGTGGTAGGAGTGCGATGGTTTGGACCGGTAATGCTTGGTCCGGGGGTTTGGTTCGGTGAGGTTGGTCCGGTGGTTGGTTTGGCGAGGCCGGATGTAGCTTGGTTCGGTGGGAGACCGGATGTAGGTTGGTTCGGTGGGAGACCGGATGTAGGTTGGTTCGGTGGGAGACCGGATGTAGGTTGGTTCGGTGGGAGACCGGATGTAGGTTGGTTCGGTGGGAGACCGGATGTAGGTTGGTTCGGTGGGAGACCGGATGTAGGTTGGTTCGGTCATGAGTCTTGGAGGAGAGTTTGGACTTGCTTTTTGGTTCGGTGGTAGAAATGCACACAACACTATCCTACGTCAATTTCAATTTCATATTATTTATCACTTACAACAATAACAATTTAACGTCAAGTGTCAACATCAAACAATCCATTATTTATCAACCAAACTGGATTATCATTGTATAAATAACAGATAATGGTGTCAGATGTCACAGGTGAACTGATACAGGTAATAGCATATATAACAGTGTAATTAACTAACAGCAGCATATTTCAATTGTCGTTTCAATTGAAATCAAATTTAATAAATAAAAGAACGTTAATCGTGAGTGATTGCTCACCTTTCGAGGCTAGAGACGATGAACGAGCATGGAAGCGAATTGCGGATCTAAACACGAATCCTGAAGCAAGGATTGGCACGAATCGACGATCAAGGATGATAAGTAGGAATTGATAAAGCGAATCAGAACCAGCTTGATATAACAAAGCGAAATGTATACTATATTATTTATTATATTAAAAATAAATATTAAAATCACAGATTCATATTTTATTTTTCAAATCGATACTTACAATATATACACATATAAAACGCAACACAAATCTATGATTATACACGTGTACCTTTTAAAAGTTTTTCATATATATAAATATAGATGCAATTTTGTTCAACAACACACAGCATACGGCGAGGCTAATATAAAATCTTAACACCTTTATGAGTTCAAAAATCCAACCATGCTGTAAAAAACTTAATAACCAATTTAACATGCACAGTAGGACCCACACACATACTATAATATAACCTTTGTGAATTTATGGAAAGAAAAATCAGATTCATAAACTTACAAACTAAAGTAATATATATAAAATACTTGTATAAATTTATATATGAACCAGGTCTGCAAATGTAGATTTTATAATACACAATACTAACCTTTATACGAAATTACTTATATAATACTTTGTAAACCAAAATAATACTTTGTCATCAAATATATACCGTTGTAAATGTAGATAATAATATAACAAAACTTTGTAGTATGAAAATATAACAACATTGCAAACTATACCAATAGCTCTAAAAAAAATCACACTGCAAGAAACTAAAATTACTATCCAACCACTGATATATATAACTTATATATATATACACACTACACTTTTATATATGTTTTTTTAGAACACGCAACACAAAATCTTTAACCGAAACCCATTCACAGAAAAAAAAATCAAGATGAACATAGTATTATTATATCATACTGTTTCATAAACGTACCTATATATATATATGCTGCTATAATACTTTGAAAATATAATTCACATACTATATTTAAACACAAAATACACACATAAACATTTATCTAAGCATCCAATAGAAAATGAACGTACGCCTTCAACCCATACATACTGACAAATATATGTTCATGTTAACATATATATAAAACACGTGCTTACCTCGATAAAAGGAAGAAGGCGGGTTGCGCATAAAGCAGAGATGGGATGTGGAGAGGTTACGGCGATGAAATAGGAGGCATGTTGTGTTAGATGGCGTTTGGCGTGGTGATGATGAGCTGACGTGGGAGAGATAAGGAGAAAAGGAGGGAACTGCTGCGCGTAGAGGAAGAGTTACAGCAACTTGGTGAAGCCGATAGCCGGAGGGCGTGCTAGACAAGTGGAGACGTGCCTTTGGTTGAGGTGCCGAAGAATGAACAGGCAAACGTGAAGGAGGGCGAGGGTGAGAGGGAGTTGCGCTCGGGTGTAGCGACGGGACAGGTGGGCGGAGATGCTTCTAGTGGTGTGCGTTAGGCGGGGCTGGGCAAAGTCGCATGAGAGGGAGGACTTGCGGCTATGGAAGATAGAGAGGGAGGGTAATGGGTTCGTGGTGAAAATGAATGGAGAGGAAGATGAATAGCAAAGCAACAGTTAAACATAAATGTACGCATGCCACAAATTCTTGGTAAGTGATACACATTCATTTCTAAATTTATTAATAGCTATGAATACGAAAGTTTGAACGTGAGTGAATTTAGGAAATAATAATGGCAAAATGGCTATTGAATTTTACGAAGAAAAGTTGAATGGATAATAAATTCAAATGGTCACAGAAACCAACGTCACAAAACCGGTACTGATACGGAAGGCGTTTCGCAAATTGTACCGCCCACCGGACTCCGAATTTGATAATTGAATATACCGTAGAGATCAGCATGACAAGACGATCAAAATGGTATACAGATATCGGTGGTTTGATTTAATTATAAAAATTCGAATTTTTATACTGGCGGAAAACGCAGTAAAACGTCAAAAAATAAGATCGACGGAGCTAAAGAAGTCCGAATTTGAAAAACGAAAAATGACGTCTTGCTCAGAAGACGATTTAGAATTTTTCTATGTAAAAATATATAGGTTTCGAAAACGGTTTATTTTCATCGATTACTAACTGATTTAAATTTAAAATAAATTTTACACGAAATACACTTCCATATTTTTGGATGAAATTTTACCAGTTGCTATGTTTAACTAGACGCATTCCAAATATCAAATTTTTATTTTAAAATTTTATCGTTTGAAATTTCACAAAATTTCAATTTAAATACGTTACTAAAACCGGTTAAATTTTCGAGTCGTTACACTCTCCCCCACTCAAAACTTTTCGTCCCCGAAAAGGAAGGAGGTAGGAGAATAGAAACAACCAGAAGAAAATAGACTGAAACAAAATAAAACAATTAGTTCAAACCATATAAATTTAATTTAAATTAATATATATTGAACACTTGACTTTAAATTCAAGATAATTCATTAAGTTGATTTTATTTTATTTATTAACTTCCAAAACAAAATTTTCTTCTATTAATCATACCTATTATTTATTTAACTTATTATTCCATTTATCTCAATCACATTTGTAATTTAAATTTAAGTGAATAATATTTATTATACGCACTCACATTTATTTATAAAGACAATTTATATCATATATTGTCCAATTTTCTTAAATTAATAATTTCAAAAGTCCTAAATTTGAATAGTCATTTATTATAATCATACTTTATTCGACAAATTTAATTCTTCTTTATTCCAAATTATTATTAAATTTATTCTACTTAATATATCTTATCACATATATCAAGTGTATTTACACTTATTATAACTACCCAAATTTATTTAAAAATTCCTTTGACATCCTTTTATACTGTATAATATCTAATTACATAGTTATCTTTTGAAAATTTAGGTAAGTTATTATATAATGCAATTGAGTATTATCCAAATAAAATTTTACAATTCACTTATTTCAAGTTAAGTATTTATTCAAAAATTTTAGCTTCATTGAAAATCATCCTTAAATCATAATTTTTAAGAATTAATTTCCGATTAATTTCAAACCATTTTATAGATAAATATACATATACTATTTATATCAAAACATATTTTAATATATATAATATATATTATAAATCAAGTCATTCTTAAGAAGTTCAAATCAAATTTATTTTCCAAACAAAAGAGTAGCAAATCTACTGAATGGTCTCTCTGCTTTGAAACTCGAAAATGAATGTCGATGATGCGGCCGTCATTACCGAAATTATTTTCCAGCGACAAAAGAGAAGAGCAGTGATTTAAACATTTAAAATTCTTTGAAAATGGTTTCTATTTGAAAATACTTTATACACTATACGCTTAAAACTTTTAAAATCAAAGTTTGAAATCACCGGAAATCAAATTCTCAAATTCGTGATTTACATTCATTTCAAATTCCAATCAAATTATAACCAAATTTTGTAAATTCATTTATTTATTTTATGAAATAGTCAATGATTTACAAAACAATAAATGAAAATTAATTTTTAACATTTCGGACAACAGATTCATTAACATTTTAATTTCAGAAATTTTTTACTTATATTTAATAAAATCATTCAATACTATTTTGTTTACTATATTTGAAAACAATATTATGTCAATTTGTTCTGCTCAAGTGTTTTAGAAATTCTATCGATAGCGTTGATCAGACGAATCGATCGAAAATCCAAATCAACATCAACAACTCAAACAACACAATATATAATAAAACATTTTAGTACAAATTTAAATACACTCCCTCTCTCGACGATACAAGGATGGATTTCAATATAAGTATAGAGATCTAAATTTGATAGACTCAAATTAAGAGAATTCTGATTCAAATACGTGTTCGAAAGAAAAGATAAGATGATTCAATTACAGTATCGTGAGATGGATAAGCTTATTTAATTTACGGGCAACCATAATCGGGTCGACCGTTACTTTAAGAATAAGATCGATGCTGAATTCCGAGGTAAGTCAACATTCGATCTCAAGAAATAGAATTCGGGTATAGCAGGAGATAGATAGCATCGTATACCGTGGATACATAAATCTCCGGTAAATCAATGCCTATATTGTAAAGGTGTGTCACCCCTTTACAAATTGTTCGAAGTTTGGCGAGACCGCCGATTCATTGAAGGGTCATTCGCAGTGGAGTTATGTGATACTCCAGAATTGAAAGAAGACGAATAGTGAGGGACACGAATGAATTTTTGGAATCGCAGGGAACGTTCCAAAAATTCAAAGGAATCGAGTCAAAAGGAAGAGATTCAACTCGAATGAAAGTGATTCTGTAAATACATTTACCCTATAAGCTAAGTTTTGCCTAGAGCTACGAAAGCTCTGATACCAACTGTAACGACCCGCTATTTTGGACCATTCGCATCCGCACATGTCGAACTTGAATAATTCAAAATACCGCGTTGTTAATTTAAATTGGCAAAACTGAACATATACAGTAAATAAATAATCACAGATCACAAACACAGAGTAATAAATGCAGCGGAAATAAAGAATAGTAGTTCATGAAGCTACTATATACATATCAGAGTTAAATAGAGTACAACAGATGTCTCAAATACAATAGTCAAATACAAGAATCAGAATACAATCACTGGAATCAACTGGATATCTGAAAATTGGATAGATAGCTGGATCTCCAAGCGAAGCTCCAACTCCAAAGGTGAGTCTCGAATACTGGTACACTCAGTCTGACCCGAGCGTAAAGAAAACACAAAACACTCGAGTCAGGATTAACATTCTTATATCAATAAATCCAACTCAAGTGAATTAGCAACTGAAATACGAGTAACTCAAAGGATGTTTGGAATAACCATCCTTTAAGGATCCGTTAAACTATCTACTATGTAGTAGTGTACGATAAGTAGATAATGTCTATCAGTAATATAAAGTATCAAAATAGTGTTAAGGCGTTACCATTATCCCCTTAACACATTTTATATAAGCGTTATAGTCTATACAGCACTGTAAACTCCACCGTAAACTAGTGGGATATCAGGGAGTACTCCATAGGTATAACACAAAACAAATCGTAGTGGTCGCATATATAGGAATACAAGTATGACAAGGCACATGAGGCAATACCCAAGGTAGTGAAACTACCGTTTGCCTGATCCGGACTGGTGAAAACGCATCGCCGCAGCGATCGCAACACCGCGAAACAACACTCCCAAATCTAGGGTGCACCAATCGACAACAAGTAATGCGTAGTTTTCAAAGAAGTGTGTTCGCTCGAGGTAGCTGACCTCCATTTGGCCCGGCACGGCTCCTGTTTTAGTCATTTCAATTTGACACAAGTGTCAAGGCTATCCATTATCGTTCTCTTTCTTCAGTCATCACGTACATCATTCCAACCACTTCATTCTGGATCACACTCCGCGCGTAGTTATTAAAGTGGTTTTCGGTTTAGACAGTGAGTATGTCCCTAACCGATTCCGGTTCCTTTAATAACCTTTGTAATTATAACACCGATTGGTTGCTTAATATATTTCAAAAACCAAATCAATTACAATTTCAATTAGAATTTGTAAACCAACATTTCATTTCTCTTTCGAAATCAATTTCCATAATTTACGTTTCAAAACTTCCAAATTACCATTTCAAAAGCTTATAATTCAATTTCCATTTTTATTTAAACAATTCAAATATTGATTCAAGTTCGTATATAAGTTTCATTTCGAAAACATTTAAATTAATTTAATTTAACATTCAAATCAATTTAAATTCATTTATCGATTTCATTCAATATTCATTAAGTAAATTTGCCATTCAAAACAATTTCTATTAAATTTCCAATTCATTAAATCCATTATTTAAATTCAACTTCATTATATCAAAACTTACAAATTGCACTAAATTAAATTCATTAAATCCAATTCTTTACATTTCAAGCATTACATTGATTTCAATAAAACACATTTTATTTCTTGTTAGAGAAATTCAATTTCACTTATTTATTTACTTAGTTACAATTTCAAAACTTAATTAATAAAGAAACTTAATTTCACTTATTCAAGAAGTTCAATTTTTTACTTAATAAAGAATTCAATTTTATTTAATTATTAAATAATTAAATCTTATTTAATTATTAAATAATTTCAAAACTTAATTATCAAATAATTTCAAACTTAATTATTAAATAATTTCCAAACTTAATTCAATCGTTTCTCAAATTAAACAACGTTCTTTCATCAATTACATTGTAAATATTTTGATTCGGATTATTAAATATTAACATTTTCCTTCACTAAAATTTCAAATTCCAACTTCATTTTGAAAACTTATCATTTATTCAAATAAAATCTTTATTTTATTCTTAAATCAAATTATTGACCAATCGGGTTTTATTTAATTCTCTATCCTAAGTCAAGTCATTTGGGTATTTATCATTTCAACCCGATTCCAATTTAATTCAAAAATCAAAGCATAGCAAAGGGAACTTGCAGTGTGATAACTGGGATGGTGTCAAAGTGTGACGACCCGGCTTTCATCGACCAGAAAGTCGTATCGCTGATAAGAAAGAAAGGGATAGAAAGAGAAAAGAAGAGAAGAAAGAAAGAAACAACAACAGAATCTAAACAGCGGAACGAATAAATTATATTAATAACATAAACTATTACATAGTTTCATATACAACAACTATCAGAGTTACACAACATATACAACACATACTAGACAGTTATAAACACCTGTCTAGTTTTTACAATACAGGATACAACACAGATAACAATGACTCAGAGATTATCACAGCGGAACTACTATATCTCTACAGCGCTGAAGCCTCCTGCTCCATTGCTCCTCCAGATAACTTGTCAAAGCAAACCTGACTCCCTTGGCTACTCGTAAAAATTTGAGTACCCAAGAGTTTATATAAAACAGAAATAAACACTTGGGTCAGACATGGGTCTGGTGTGAGTAAACGGTTTAAATTGCTTAACTTCAAAACCTTTTGAAAACAAAGGTATCACGTAAGACTTCCCACACATAAACATGGGTAAGTTTTTACCTTACGCTAACCAAAACATTTGATAGGAAATTCGATTGTATTATAATAGGGTCTAGGATTTTCAAGTAAGATACAGAAATAGCTGGAATGCTTACATCTCACGTTCCAACATAGTTGGGCACAACTAACACGTACGACACTTATTGGAAGTTGGATTTCCATACAATGGCAGGGCTACTGGGGTACCGCCCGTCACAGTACGTGGCCTAGATCACCGTACCGAGGAGTACGCCCGCTCCCCTGCAACACAAAGCCGGAACCATCCCTTACTGGATAATTCCGAATAAAATCACCCCACGGTTGTGTACTGCAACCGTACCACTAAGTCGAAATAGAAAGGGACATCTAGACAGGGATGACCTTACTCTCAGTGGGCGCTACCCACGAAGCCTTGCTGCACCTCCCCTGTTTTAGCCATTCCCGGTTGATGAGGCTTGAGGTCACAATTACCTTTAATCAGAACACATCACTTAGAATGCTCATCGTCCACCTAACGATGTGCTGAAAGCATTCAATCCATACAAGTTCGTTCCGGGTTCGAACGAAACCGAAGGCATTATCTCGTTACACTCGTTTTGGAATCACCCTCAGAGTTAACGACAATAACCCTTGCACTCTGAATCTTCATCTTCACTTGAGATTCACGATCTATCGTTAATTTGGATCGATGTGGTATTCGGGTCTCCAGACCTGGAAATCCGGTATACGGAAACCCGATCCCGGTCTCATCGAAATCCAAAACGTATCTTTTAAGGCCAAGTTGTTTAAAGGTTTAAACAATTCAATTCAATTTAATACTTGAATTCACATAGCATTAACATAGATAAATATCACACATTTATCACAGATATATCATAGTATATCATCCAATAGATATCAACCAAATCAGACATTCTACTCAACCATCATTTATAAGCAACCATTTATTAATCTCTATTTTAATTAATTTAATCAACTTAAATTAAATTAATTACTTAAGAATTAATTCCTAACCTTGCTTAATCAACCATTAATTAATTACAACCATTTAATTAATTAACCATTAATCACTCTTGATTAAATTATCCATTAATTACATAAAGTAATTACTCTTTAATTAATTTAACAAATTAATTATCCTTAATCATTTATAGTAATTAACCTTTAATTACTCACATTAATTATAATAATTAATTATCCTTAATTAATTACTTTAATTAATTAATTAACTATAATTAATTACATTATTCCTTAATTAATTACATTAATTAATCATACATTAATTAATTACTTTCATTTATCAACCTTACATAATCATCAATAGTAATTAACTATTCTTAATTACTTTAATTTCTTTTATAAATCCTTTTTGATTAATTACACCAATTTCATACAATAATTCATTTATCAATTACTTACACTAAGTAATTACTCTTATCCAATCTTATTAAGTAATTATACTTAATTACCAAGTGACTATCTTTAATTAATTAACAAATTAATTAACTTAAATAAATCACATTCATTTCTAAATCATAACTGAGTAACTCAACCTTAATTACCCTTTAAACAATTTAATTAATCCTTGATTAATTATTCTTTAACTATTAATTAATAAACCTTAATTATTAATCAATATCCTTTAATACAAAGTAATCAATCCTTAATTACTTAAACTTAATTAACTAATTAATTATTCTTAGTTATTAATTAATAAAAGTTAATTATTAATTAACAACCTTAATTACCAATTTAATTAATCCATAATTACCTATTAATCAATCTTTAATGACAATTAATTAACCCTTAATAACAGTTAATTAATCCTTAATTAATTATAAATTAATAATTTCTTAATTATTAATTAAGAAAACTTAATTATTATTTAATAAAACTTTATTAAGTACTTCTTAATTACTAGTTTAATTAACCTTTAATCATTTAATTAATCCTTACCAATAATTAATTAAATAAATAAATTAATCTTAATTTCTTAATTAAATAAATTAATTTTAACTCATTTAAAAAAAAATCTTAATTAATCTTAAGATAAAACATTATCATTAAAAACATTTGATCTTAATAATTAACTTACTTAATTAAATGTCATTAATTAAGTTTTAAACTAAATAATTAATTACTTATCTTTAATTATAAATTAACAATCCTTAATTACAAGTAAATAAAACACTTAAAAACTTAATTGTTAATTTACTTATCCTTAAACATTAACGAATTTAATTAATAAGTCACGCTTTAATTATCTCATAAACTATCCAACTTTAATTAAGTTTTTAAGATAAAAACATATCCTTATTAATTAACCTTTATATTAAGTTTGAAAATAACTTAAGATTTTGACTTAATATATTTAAGTTAAATAAATCATACAATTTAATTTATTTAAACAATTTATTACAAAGTAATAAATTTTCAAGAAAATTGATTTAACTTAATTATTTAAATTTACAACTTACCTTTACTTAAATTTAAAAACTAGTTTAACATTTACTTTGGTTTTAACCCATATGTATTTAAATCTAAGCCAATACATCTGCATCTTTATTAAAACAGAGATTTAATTTTAGAATTTAAAACTGTTTTGAATTTAAAGAAATTTAAACTGCTAACAGTTTTCACTCAGCTCACAACGACCCGAAGGCAAACCCGAGCCAAAACCTAATCTACCCGAGACCTCCCCGAGAATTTTAAAACTGTCGCTTTGAAATTTAAACTGTTAAAAACTTAACAGTTATCACACAAAATACTCGTGTACCTCCCCATAATATTACTCGGACCAAAGGCCTTCTTCCCCGAGACCAACTTCGAGGAAAACACCCACGAAACCCAAACCCAAATCAACTGACACACTGACACCAGGTGCACATGCACCGCCGATCACCGGAGTTCTGGCATCTCTGACCATTCCCAACAAGTCGACTTCGTCGTGCTCTATCCATCTGATCATTCTTCATCCTCGATTGACCACATCAGTAAAATCGAACCCATCACAGCTTCCTGGAGCCAAATTCGAAAACCAAGATTTGCCTCGTCAAGACGATTCCGACCACCAGAAACCCCTCGACTTCTGCCAAAGCTTCGTCTCCGTCCCATGCTTCCATTCCCCCAGGTGCGATAGTCTCTAGTTCATCCATGACATCGAAAAAGATCGCGATTTCAACCATGCCCAAAACCATTGCTAAACCCTAAAACTCCATCGATTGATCACCACGACGAATAATAAATTCATCCACTATTTTTCCCATCATCTACAGCCTTCAACCTACCTTCGACATCAATCACGATGGACCCAGCCCCATCGTTTGTCTGAAAATGACGAAAATGACATTTCCGTTCATCTTACAATTTCTCCACCATTTCTATCTTAAAATTCTTGAATTCTTTTTCTAAATTCATCATTTGTAATTACTAAACAGATTTTAGAATCAAAATTTAAAATTAACATTTTCGAAATTTACCCATTTCATTTAGTTCTACTGTAAACTTTATATTTTGGGTTAAATGTCTATTACATATTATTGAATCTATTTTTAAAACCTAAAATATATAGTTAGAAACCTTTTTCATTAAAACTACCTAGACTAAAATCAAACAGATGTAAAGATATGAATTTTCCTAAAAATTTTGAAGCCTGTATTGATATAAAAACAGAGATATATAGGTATACAGACCTGCATATAATTATTCCTACCTATTTATAAACATGCAAAACAATTTCACTCAAACATTCAAGTACATCTCATATTATACTACTGGAATCAAGAGATATATATATATGGTACAAGGTCTTATAAAGAAGATATTACTCGATAGAAGATAACAGAACAATTATAAATGAAACCAGGCATACATACTTCAATTCTCACATACAAACAGTATACACACATGAACATGCAAATATACTTCATTCAGAAATCATTCGAAAGCAATTTAATTTCATTTTAACTTTTGAAAAAGATGTTTACTCACCTATTTACTGTTGAACAGAGAAATTATAACTGGAAGCTTTTCGAACTGCACTTGCTTTTGATTTCTTTTAAAACTGAAAAGCTTGTTTTGATTCTTCATCTGCTTGTTTTTGAAAACTTGAAAACCATGAATTCTGGAATTTGTAAGCTTTGAAAACTTGCATGCACTTGTAAATGATGACTGGTCTTGAAAGAACAAATGGTTACAAATCTTTGGTGATTTACAGAGCTTTGATATGATCTGAAATGTGGTTTCAGGCAATTGAATCTGAGTTTGAGCTTTTGAAAATGAATTCAGGTTTGAGGATAATTTCAGATTTGTAGATAAATGATTACAGAGTAAATTGTTAGAGGAGATTTGATTCTGGTTTGAGTGGAATTTCAGATTTGTTTGTGGAGATTTCAGATTTGGTTTGAGAATGATTTCGGTTTGAATAATTTCTGATTTGGTTTTTGTCTTGTAGATGTGAGAAAATAAACAAGAAAAAGAAAGAGAGGAGGATATAGTTTTAAAAATATTTGTTTTTAAAAATTAAAGAAAATAAAAATAAACTTATGACACTTGTCATAAACCTTAGCTAATTATCTCACACATGTATTTAATATGTCTAAAATTTTAACACTTGTCCTTAATCTTTTTATATTATTTTTAAAAAGAGTTTTAAAAAGCTTTTATATTTATTTCCTAAATAGATAAATACATTTATTAATCATAAATGCTTTCCTATATGATATATAAATAAAACCTTTAAAAGAAAAACAATAAAACTCATTTATATCCTAATAAAATTATATACAATATTTTTAATTCATTTTTAAGTGTAAACATATCTTTTGTATTTATTTACTATTTAAATAAACACTTTATTTAGTTTGAAATTGATATAAAACAACTCAAGACAATATATATATATATATATATATATATATATATATATTTAAACAATACTTATTAATTTTGGAAATGATAAATCTATTTAAAATCAAATTTATAAAATAACACAATTTAAAATAATTATTCTTATTATAATTCAATCTATACCATAATTAAAACATCTTATTATTATATTATTTGGTTATTTATATTAGAAAATAACAATTTTATCAATTTAAATTAAGAGATTATCACATTTTAAATTCCTCGAAATCCCGGGATATTACATTCCTTCCCCCTTAAAAGAATTTCGTCCTCGAAATTTAAAACAAAAGATAATCCAAATTTTTATTTTATTTCAATCCATTTTAAAACAATTCAAGCATACTTATCAACCATACACTATCAAACAAACAACCATTCATCCAAACAAACAATTTCATCCAAGCAACAATTCATACAAACAACAATTCTAGTTATCCGAACATAGATCCGGATAAACTACCTAAAATTATCCCGAGTTTCCCCGATACAGATACTGGGTTACTCGCTCTATTAAATCCAAACTGGTAATTCAATACCGAAGCCAAAACACATATCCTCACAAAAACTCAGAAAGATCTAATATACTCGGAGCTATCTTTCTAATCTTACCCAAACTCAATTGCTTCCTTTACCGAAGAAATAACAACGAAGTTTCTAACTTCGAATTCCAAATTCTCCATCTCTAATCCACAGAACTCTTCTGACGATTCTGGGATGCCTTCATCCTTCCTGATCAGCTTAACCATCGCTGATGCTTCTTGAAACAAACCGGACCACAAACAATCCAATAAACGGATCCTCTTAAGATCTACAGAAATCCAGAACTCAAACTCTACTCCACAATCATCGGTAGATTCCAAATACTTCTTCTATCCGGAAAAGACAAAACAGATGCTCTCACCAATCTGGCCTTCAAATCTGGAAAAAGCTTCCTGTAGGAACCCTCTAATCCAAACACTGCAATTTCCGGTTGCTTCTACTCTAGAACAACTACTTCCAAGCTTTCGCTGCTCAACTCTGATCTGGATGTCGTCTATGAACTCGAACACAAACTAGATCAACACTCCAGAAAATTTCTGACAACTCTATAACTCCTACTTCTTCTAGAGATGCCTCAAACTCAAGCAAAAGATTTCCCAAGAGAATACTCAATTATCGCAAGTCACTTTTGCGATCCTATCCAGTCTAATATCCAAAGATTACTGTTCTTTCTTAATCCATCAGAACAGTCTAGTGCTTGACCAATCCATTTGAAAAATGAATTTACTCCGCAGCTTCTGAACTCCACTTTACGAACTGCTAAGCCAAAAGATCTTCCAGCAGGAACACAGAACACTCGAGCTGCACTGCTACCACATATGCCAAAGACTCCTTATCCAAAGCTTCTAGAGAAACTCGGACCTCAGACCAAACACAAACATCCTGCTGAACTCAGCCACAACACCGAAGCAGACACACTTCCTCAAACTTACTCCAAAAGAAAACATCTTCTGAGATATCCATAGTCACTGCGTCTCATCACACAGTTACTACTTTCCTGAGTTACCATCACACACTTCTGCTTAACCGACAGATCCAAACTCTACTCATCCAACTGCACTTCAAAGATCGACTCCGAACCTTAAATGGTTTCCTTCAGAGATCAATGAAATTCTTACACCATATCAAAGTTCACTCGAGACGGTATTCGGTCTATAGTCTCGACAGATACTTCCAATCTCAAACATTCAAACTTCAACCATTGGTAGTTGTCGTGTTACACACACCACTACCCTATCTACCTTTATAACTCATATTGGAAAACCCGAACAGATAATCCAACAAATAGGTAGAATAGATATATATATATATATAGTAAAAATTACAAATACGCTCTCTCAAGATAGACACCACTGCAGAGCCTAGGTATTCACTCAACCAATTGCTCTGATACCAAATGTGACGACCCGGCTTTCATCGACCAGAAAGTCGTATCGCTGATAAGAAAGAAAGGGATAGAAAGAGAAAAGAAGAGAAGAAAGAAAGAAACAACAACAGAATCTAAACAGCGGAACGAATAAATTATATTAATAACATAAACTATTACATAGTTTCATATACAACAACTATCAGAGTTACACAACACATACTAGACAGTTATAAACACCTGTCTAGTTTTTACAATACAGGATACAACACAGATAACAATGACTCAGAGATTATCACAGCGGAACTACTATATCTCTACAGCGCTGAAGCCTCCTGCTCCATTGCTCCTCCAGATAACTTGTCAAAGCAAACCTGACTCCCTTGGCTACTCGTAAAAATTTGAGTACCCAAGAGTTTATATAAAACAGAAATAAACACTTGGGTCAGACATGGGTCTGGTGTGAGTAAACGGTTTAAATTGCTTAACTTCAAAACCTTTTGAAAACAAAGGTATCACGTAAGACTTCCCACACATAAACATGGGTAAGTTTTTACCTTACGCTAACCAAAACATTTGATAGGAAATTCGATTGTATTATAATAGGGTCTAGGATTTTCAAGTAAGATACAGAAATAGCTGGAATGCTTACATCTCACGTTCCAACATAGTTGGGCACAACTAACACGTACGACACTTATTGGAAGTTGGATTTCCATACAATGGCAGGGCTACTGGGGTACCGCCCGTCACAGTACGTGGCCTAGATCACCGTACCGAGGAGTACGCCCGCTCCCCTGCAACACAAAGCCGGAACCATCCCTTACTGGATAATTCCGAATAAAATCACCCCACGGTTGTGTACTGCAACCGTACCACTAAGTCGAAATAGAAAGGGACATCTAGACAGGGATGACCTTACTCTCAGTGGGTGCTACCCACGAAGCCTTGCTGCACCTCCCCTGTTTTAGCCATTCCCGGTTGATGAGGCTTGAGGTCACAATTACCTTTAATCAGAACACATCACTTAGAATGCTCATCGTCCACCTGACGATGTGCTGAAAGCATTCAATCCATACAAGTTCGTTTCGGGTTCGAACGAAACCGAAGGCATTATCTCGTTACACTCGTTTTGGAATCACCCTCAGAGTTAACGACAATAACCCTTGCACTCTGAATCTTCATCTTCACTTGAGATTCACGATCTATCGTTAATTTGGATCGATGTGGTATTCGGGTCTCCAGACCTGGAAATCCGGTATACGGAAACCCGATCCCGGTCTCATCGAAATCCAAAACGTATCTTTTAAGGCCAAGTTGTTTAAAGGTTTAAACAATTCAATTCAATTTAATACTTGAATTCACATAGCATTAACATAGATAAATATCACACATTTATCACAGATATATCATAGTATATCATCCAATAGATATCAACCAAATCAGACATTCTACTCAACCATCATTTATAAGCAACCATTTATTAATCTCTATTTTAATTAATTTAATCAACTTAAATTAAATTAATTACTTAAGAATTAATTCCTAACCTTGCTTAATCAACCATTAATTAATTACAACCATTTAATTAATTAACCATTAATCACTCTTGATTAAATTATCCATTAATTACATAAAGTAATTACTCTTTAATTAATTTAACAAATTAATTATCCTTAATCATTTATAGTAATTAACCTTTAATTACTCACATTAATTATAATAATTAATTATCCTTAATTAATTACTTTAATTAATTAATTAACTATAATTAATTACATTATTCCTTAATTAATTACATTAATTAATCATACATTAATTAATTACTTTCATTTATCAACCTTACATAATCATCAATAGTAATTAACTATTCTTAATTACTTTAATTTCTTTTATAAATCCTTTTTGATTAATTACACCAATTTCATACAATAATTCATTTATCAATTACTTACACTAAGTAATTACTCTTATCCAATCTTATTAAGTAATTATACTTAATTACCAAGTGACTATCTTTAATTAATTAACAAATTAATTAACTTAAATAAATCACATTCATTTCTAAATCATAACTGAGTAACTCAACCTTAATTACCCTTTAAACAATTTAATTAATCCTTGATTAATTATTCTTTAACTATTAATTAATAAACCTTAATTATTAATCAATATCCTTTAATACAAAGTAATCAATCCTTAATTACTTAAACTTAATTAACTAATTAATTATTCTTAGTTATTAATTAATAAAAGTTAATTATTAATTAACAACCTTAATTACCAATTTAATTAATCCATAATTACCTATTAATCAATCTTTAATGACAATTAATTAACCCTTAATAACAGTTAATTAATCCTTAATTAATTATAAATTAATAATTTCTTAATTATTAATTAAGAAAACTTAATTATTATTTAATAAAACTTTATTAAGTACTTCTTAATTACTAGTTTAATTAACCTTTAATCATTTAATTAATCCTTACCAATAATTAATTAAATAAATAAATTAATCTTAATTTCTTAATTAAATAAATTAATTTTAACTCATTTAAAAAAAAATCTTAATTAATCTTAAGATAAAACATTATCATTAAAAACATTTGATCTTAATAATTAACTTACTTAATTAAATGTCATTAATTAAGTTTTAAAATAAATAATTAATTACTTATCTTTAATTATAAATTAACAATCCTTAATTACAAGTAAATAAAACACTTAAAAACTTAATTGTTAATTTACTTATCCTTAAACATTAACGAATTTAATTAATAAGTCACGCTTTAATTATCTCATAAACTATCCAACTTTAATTAAGTTTTTAAGATAAAAACATATCCTTATTAATTAACCTTTATATTAAGTTTGAAAATAACTTAAGATTTTGACTTAATATATTTAAGTTAAATAAATCATACAATTTAATTTATTTAAACAATTTATTACAAAGTAATAAATTTTCAAGAAAATTGATTTAACTTAATTATTTAAATTTACAACTTACCTTTACTTAAATTTAAAAACTAGTTTAACATTTACTTTGGTTTTAACCCATATGTATTTAAATCTAAGCCAATACATCTGCATCTTTATTAAAACAGAGATTTAATTTTAGAATTTAAAACTGTTTTGAATTTAAAGAAATTTAAACTGCTAACAGTTTTCACTCAGCTCACAACGACCCGAAGGCAAACCCGAGCCAAAACCTAATCTACCCGAGACCTCCCCGAGAATTTTAAAACTGTCGCTTTGAAATTTAAACTGTTAAAAACTTAACAGTTATCACACAAAATACTCGTGTACCTCCCCATAATATTACTCGGACCAAAGGCCTTCTTCCCCGAGACCAACTTCGAGGAAAACACCCACGAAACCCAAACCCAAATCAACTGACACACTGACACCAGGTGCACATGCACCGCCGATCACCGGAGTTCTGGCATCTCTGACCATTCCCAACAAGTCGACTTCGTCGTGCTCTATCCATCTGATCATTCTTCATCCTCGATTGACCACATCAGTAAAATCGAACCCATCACAGCTTCCTGGAGCCAAATTCGAAAACCAAGATTTGCCTCGTCAAGACGATTCCGACCACCAGAAACCCCTCGACTTCTGCCAAAGCTTCGTCTCCGTCCCATGCTTCCATTCCCCCAGGTGCGATAGTCTCTAGTTCATCCATGACATCGAAAAAGATCGCGATTTCAACCATGCCCAAAACCATTGCTAAACCCTAAAACTCCATCGATTGATCACCACGACGAATAATAAATTCATCCACTATTTTTCCCATCATCTACAGCCTTCAACCTACCTCCGACATCAATCACGATGGACCCAGCCCCATCGTTTGTCTGAAAATGACGAAAATGACATTTCCGTTCATCTTACAATTTCTCCACCATTTCTATCTTAAAATTCTTGAATTCTTTTTCTAAATTCATCATTTGTCATTACTAAACAGATTTTAGAATCAAAATTTAAAATTAACATTTTCGAAATTTACCCATTTCATTTAGTTCTACTGTAAACTTTATATTTTGGGTTAAATGTCTATTACATATTATTGAATCTATTTTTAAAACCTAAAATATATAGTTAGAAACCTTTTTCATTAACACTACCTAGACTAAAATCAAACAGATGTAAAGATATGAATTTTCCTAAAAATTTTGAAGCCTGTATTGATATAAAAACAGAGATATATAGGTATACAGACCTGCATATAATTATTCCTACCTATTTATAAACATGCAAAACAATTTCACTCAAACATTCAAGTACATCTCATATTATACTACTGGAATCAAGAGATATATATATATATGGTACAAGGTCTTATAAAGAAGATATTACTCGATAGAAGATAACAGAACAATTATAAATGAAACCAGGCATACATACTTCAATTCTCACATACAAACAGTATACACACATGAACATGCAAATATACTTCATTCAGAAATCATTCGAAAGCAATTTAATTTCATTTTAACTTTTGAAAAAGATGTTTACTCACCTATTTACTGTTGAACAGAGAAATTATAACTGGAAGCTTTTCGAACTGCACTTGCTTTTGATTTCTTTTAAAACTGAAAAGCTTGTTTTGATTCTTCATCTGCTTGTTTTTGAAAACTTGAAAACCATGAATTCTGGAATTTGTAAGCTTTGAAAACTTGCATGCACTTGTAAATGATGACTGGTCTTGAAAGAACAAATGGTTACAAATCTTTGGTGATTTACAGAGCTTTGATATGATCTGAAATGTTGTTTCAGGCAATTGAATCTGAGTTTGAGCTTTTGAAAATGAATTCAGGTTTGAGGATAATTTCAGATTTGTAGATAAATGATTACAGAGTAAATTGTTAGAGGAGATTTGATTCTGGTTTGAGTGGAATTTCAGATTTGTTTGTGGAGATTTCAGATTTGGTTTGAGAATGATTTCGGTTTGAATAATTTCTGATTTGGTTTTTGTCTTGTAGATGTGAGAAAATAAACAAGAAAAAGAAAGAGAGGAGGATATAGTTTTAAAAAGATTTGTTTTTAAAAATTAAAGAAAATAAAAATAAACTTATGACACTTGTCATAAACCTTAGCTAATTATCTCACACATGTATTTAATATGTCTAAAATTTTAACACTTGTCCTTAATCTTTTTATATTATTTTTAAAAAGAGTTTTAAAAAGCTTTTATATTTATTTCCTAAATAGATAAATACATTTATTAATCATAAATGCTTTCCTATATGATATATAAATAAAACCTTTAAAAGAAAAACAATAAAACTCATTTATATCCTAATAAAATTATATACAATATTTTTAATTCATTTTTAAGTGTAAACATATCTTTTGTATTTATTTACTATTTAAATAAACACTTTATTTAGTTTGAAATTGATATAAAACAACTCAAGACAATATATATATATATATTTAAACAATACTTATTAATTTTGGAAATGATAAATCTATTTAAAATCAAATTTATAAAATAACACAATTTAAAATAATTATTCTTATTATAATTCAATCTATACCATAATTAAAACATCTTATTATTATATTATTTGGTTATTTATATTAGAAAATAACAATTTTATCAATTTAAATTAAGAGATTATCACATTTTAAATTCCTCGAAATCCCGGGATATTACACAAAGTAAATAAACAAGCAATAACAACAATCAATAACAATCCAATAATAAATTCAAATAATCCCGAAATAATCGTATTAATTCACATTGTTGTTTGTGCAAATTAATATAATTATTTCTAGAATCTACACTATCATTTCATGTAGATTAAAGATTATTACACTAATAATTATACGGTTCTTCACTTGATGTCAATTGTTCAATTTCAAACTACATCAATTTATTCACATACATTTAAATGGTTCAAGGTGGGGTTAACACTATTTCTACGTGTCAATTTATTTAAAATTGAAAGGGGTCATATTATGCAAATGTCATCAATCAAATTAACACATATATCAAATCTAACTATCCTACGTCAATTTCAATTTCATATTATTTATCACTTACAACAATAACAATTTAACGTCAAATGTCAACATCAAACAATCCATCATTTATCAACCAAACTGGATTATCATTGTATAAATAACAGATAATGGTGTCAGATGTCACAGGTGAACTGATACAGGTAATAGCATATATAACAGTGTAATTAACTAACAGCAGCATATTTCAATTGTCGTTTCAATTGAAATCAAATTTAATAAATAAAAGAACGTTAATCGTGAGTGATTTCTCACCTTTCGAGGCTAGAGACGATGAACGATCATGGAAGCGAATTGCGGATTTAAACACGAATCCTGAAGCAAGGATTGGCACGAATCGACAATCAAGGATGATAAGTAGGAATTGATAAAGCGAATCAGAAGCAGCTTGATATAACAAAGCGAAATGTATACTATATTATTTATTATATTAAAAATAAATATTAAAATCACAGATTCATATTTTATTTTTCAAATCGATACTTACAATATATACACATATAAAACGCAACACAAATCTATGATTATACACGTGTACCTTTTAAAAGTTTTTCATATATATAAATATAGATGCAATTTTGTTCAACAACACACAACATACGGCGAGGCTAATATAAAATCTTAACACCTTTATGAGTTCAAAAATCCAACCATGCTGTAACAAACTTAATAACCGATTTAACATGCACAATAGGACCCACACACATACTATAATATAACCTTTATGAATTTATGGAAAGAAAAATCAGATTTATAAACTTACAAACTAAAGTAATATATATAAAATACTTGTATAAATTTATATATGAACCAGGTCTGAAAATGTAGATTTTATAATACACAATACTAACCTTTATACGAAATTACTTATATAATACTTTGTAAACTAAAATAATACTCTGTCATCAAATATATACCGTTGTAAATGTAGATAATAATATAACAAAACTTTGTAGTATGAAAATATAACAACATTGCAAACTATACCAATAGCTCTAAAAAATCACACTGCAAGCAACTAAAATTACTATCCAACCACTGATATATATAACTTATATATATATACACACTACACTTTTATATATGTTTTTTTAGAACACGCAACACAAAACCTTTAACCGAAACACATTAACAGAAGAAAAATAATCAAGATGAACATAGTATTATTATATCATACTGTTTCATAAACGTACCTATATATATATATATGCTGCTATAATACTTTGAAAATATAATTTACATACTATATTTAAACACAAAATACACACATAAACATTTATCTAAGCATCCAATAGAAAATGAACATACGCCTTCAACCCATACATACTAACAAATATATGTTCATGTTAACATATATATAAAACACGTGCTTACCTCGATAAAAGGAAGAAGGCGGGTTGCGCATAAAGCAGAGATGGGATGAGGAGAGGTTACGGCGATGGAATAGGAGGCATGTTATGGAAGATGGCATTTGGCGTGGTGATGATGAGCTAGCGTGGGAGAGATAAGGAGAAAAGCAGGGAACTGCTGCGCGTAGAGGAAGAGTTGTAGCAACTTGGTGAAGCCGATAGCCAGAGGGCGTGCTAGACAAGTGGAGACGTGCCTTTGGTTGAGGTGCCGAAGAATGAAGAGGCAAACGTGAAGGAGGGCGAGGGTGAGAGGGAGCTGCGCTCGGGTGTAGCGACGGGACAGGTGGGCGGAGATGCTTCTAGTGGTGTGCGTTAGGCGGGGCTGGGCGAAGTCGCATGAGAGGGAGGACTTGCGGCTATGGAAGATAGAGAGGGAGGGTAATGGATTCGTGGTGAAAATGAATGGAGAGGAAGATGAATAGCAAAGCAACAGTTAAACATAAATGTACGCATGCCACAAATTCTTGGTAAGTGATATACATTCATTTCTAAATTTATTAATAGCTATGAATACGAAAGTTTGAACGTGAGTGAATTTAGGAAATAATAATGGCAAAATGGCTATTGAGTTTTACGAAGAAAAGTTGAATGGACAATAAATTCAAATGGTCACAGAAACCAACGTCACAAAACCGGTACCGATACAGAAGGCGTTTCGCAAATTGTACCGCCCAACGGACTCCGAATCTGACAATTGAATATAACATAGAGATCAGCATGACAAGACGATCAAAATGGTATACAGATATCGGTGGTATGATTTAATTATAAAAATTCAGATTTTTTTACTGGCGGAAAACGCAGTAAAACGTCGAAAAATAAGATCGACGGAGCTAAAGAAGTCCGAATTTGAAAAATGAAAGATGACGTCTTGCTCAGAAGACGATTTAGAATTTTTCTATGTAAAAATATATAGGTTTCGAAAACGGTTTATTTTCATCGATTACTAACTGATTTAAATTTAAAATAAATTTTACACGAAATACACTTCCATATTTTTGGATGAAATTTTACCAGTTGCTATGTTTAACTACACGCATTCCAAATATCAAATTTTTATTTTAAAATTTTATCGTTTGAAATTTCAAAAAATTTCAATTTAAATACGTTACTAAAACCGGTTAAATTTTCGGGTCGTTACACAATTTTACTTATTTCAAATGGTCCCTATTAGTGACAATTATTTACACCAATTCTCTTCGTCAAAACTATATTACATTAGGACTTATAGAATATGGTAATTGTCAAAACTCAAATATTGTCCACATTCAACTTATATAATCCGAACACAAAGTGCTTGGTTTAACAATAATAATTATTATTAACCAAACTGCTCTGACTAGGGACTTTGATTTTGAGTTGACTTTTCTTGATTATGATACTAACCTCATGTAACCAAGACGTCAAATTTTCAATTGTGATTAATTATGATAAATTGCTTATGTTATAACACTTTGTAATTACAATCACAAAACACACTTTTTATGGATTTCATATTAAATATACTTAAATTAAAATATTAATTAATATTACATAATATAACAAGTATATAATAGAAAGAAAAATACCTTTTATTTTGAACGAAATTTTATTATAGAGTTAATAATTCAAAAGAAATTACAGAATTGTCCCTATGGCATACCCCTAACTCTATCAATCTCTCACTTGCACATGGAGCTAATTATGGAATCGCTATCCCACCTCTTTGGTCAATTTGATGAGAACTGATCAAGCTAGTACCTTTGTGAATGGATCTGCCATGTTGTTTTAATTATCTACTATATCGGTCAACTCTATCTGATGCTGATAAATTGTCTTTATCACATGGAAGTATTTGTTTCTCGACTTCTGTGAGCTCTTATCATGACATTTTTATCATGTAACAATGATGTAATATTCTTAATACTTCAAAATTCAAATCACCACTAGCTCAGAATTTATATTTATACATCGCTTTTATTGTAGCGCTATTTAAGGTGATGCACTTAGCCTTTTCATTAAATCAGAAACCTTTTGTTTGGAAAATTTCCAACTTAAAGCTTTTTAACTAAGGTTTGAACTTGAATTTAACATTGATATAGTATACTTGATATCACTTATGAAGTTTGAGTTTGAATACTCCTTCATAAGGAGTTTGTTATTTCTATAAACGATTCTCTAGTGTTTTGCCAATACTCGAGAATGCTATTAACCACCATTTATCAATTTTAATTCGGATTTGTTATTTTCTTTATGTATCAAATATATAAGCTAAATATGATATTATAGACAATACAACGTGTTTGATGATTCCTATTGTCAATCTATAAATAATCCATCTTACATATTTCATATTAACATTTTAATATGGTGTCTAAGCATATCATTTGGGACATTCGCAACATCCTTTTATATTGATTATAAATGATGCTTTCCAAATCCTATATTGATAATTAAACAACCAAACTAGAACCAATATTAACATTGGTAGTTTGTTTAAAATCAACAGTGTATTGTTTACTTATAGTTTAAAAATATCCATGTACCTTTTTAATGTTCTTTTTTATAACCACACACTTCCTTTGCACTTTGACTAAAAATCATACTATATGATATTTGAGGGAATTAGTTTAAAGGAAAACCTTAATACCAATTTTAGTCTGAAGGACCCCAGTTTTAAAATTTATCCTGAACGACAAGAGAATGCTATATTCATATAACATTACATATATATAATACTAGATTCGTATAGCATTACACATATATAATGTTATGAAATAAATTGGTCGATGAATATAGCATTATATAATGTAATGAAATATCCGATGTAATTTCAACTATCATATTTCATATCATTGTATAATGTACATGCAGAAACAACAAAAGAAATACACATCTTTCCTTGTAATAAATGAATGCTACATATGTTATCAATCCACTTAAAGATCATTCTTTATCATTGGGATGTGCGCCCTTCCTTGGATATAATTCAATAAGCTTGAATGTGTATGCATACCCTCCATGGTCACTACTACTTGGTTAAACTCATTAGACATTGGCACTTCTAAGTATAATGAACCACCAATCATTATTGCTAGAGTCGTCCTACACTTGATATTGCTCTAGTACCTCATCTTATGCTTTATTCCAGTAATCTAATACATCGATTTATGATCTACCCAATCCATATCCAAAATAGAAAAACGAAATCCAAATAGAATAGCATGAATAACATGCAACCATAGAGATATGATCCTATAAGAACGCATCAAATATCAAGAGTTATATAATCCCTTATCAAACTAGCAACCCATCTAAGTAAGCAAATTTAAGATTTCTAAACCTAGATTACTAACCAATGTGCTTAGAAATGAAAGTATGTGATTCCCTTGCACCACACATGACCTTTAATGGGAATATTGCACATATATGAATATAACTATATATATGTGTAATGCTATATGAATATAGCTATATATATATATCTCCGTGTGTGTGTAATGCTATAAGAATGAATATATCGTTGAAATGACCCTCTCTTCTCTACCTTCATTTTGTAAGGATTTTTTTTTTCTTTTTTTTAGAGATGATATATGTATATATCATTTATTAACAAATATATTTTTCCAGGGTCATTTTTCTCAATAAACAAACTTCATCCAGGATCAAAAATTTTACCAATATAGATATATCAGTGCAACCACAAAAATATGCACACACATATGAAGATGCATGTGCCCCTCTGGTTTAATCAGGTTATGGCAAACAAGAGGTTACAGTGATTGATTAAGTTTAATCAATCCCTACATAGCTTAATTTCATTTTATTATTTAAGTAATGAAAATCTTATTCATATAGGTAATAGTATGGTTTTTATTCTTTGATAGCTTGCTGGATTCTCCATGGAATATGATTCATAGAACCCAGATAATTATGTTATGATTATTTGTAAAATCAATTGTATAGTGTCTGTGCTTTGAAAATGATATAAGCTTATATCATTTCCTATGTTTGCTTTCTTATAATATCTACCTTATATGCAAACTCATGTCTGAGATATTCTTAAGTGAATCATCATATTCCAGAAGCTTGATTCCTTGATACCAAGGTACTAGACTAAATGAAATGCAGTACGGGGTGAGTTTCCTCACACATGGATACTTAGCAAATAAAATATGGATTAAACAGACTCTCTACTCAGACATATTTCAGAAGGTCTTAAAATGCATTTTGCCTAAAGCTTTAGTAAAGAGGGATTCAAATTTTATGTTAAAATTACTAAGGTACTGGTGTGACAGTGTCTGAGCAAATCATATCTGAACATGTAAATAATTTACTAATATGGATCTAACATCATTATCTTATAAAATCCCTACTGGTGATCTTACTTACAGAATAATAGCTAAAACTTTTCAACATTCCAGATAATAAAACTCAGATATTTTAAATACCAGTTCCAAGTCAAATTCTCAAAATACTTAACCAAATATCCATCATCACTCTGTACTTAGTACAATGGAAATTTCTTTTTAAAATATCATACATGCAAATTTCATCTTGTAAGCTCTTATCTATCTAATTCTAGCATGCTATAATCTTCTTCTCAATGCTTTGCTTCTACTCCTATCTAGAGGCTGCTGTCCCTGAAAAAGCATTTGAAGCTGCCTCATTTTAAATGAGACACCCCAGATGCCATTAGCACACTAGGGTCAGACACATGTCTGGTATGAGAAAATTCACAAAAGCAATTAATTAATTAGGTTAAAATCAAGTTAAGTACATATATATAAAGTTCTGCCCTTTGGAAACAGGTAATACTTGTGTGCATGCTCTGTGTCATTGTGCATGTGCATATTATAATCTTTCTTTCCAAAGACTACATATATAAATATGGTACATACATTCAAGCATACAATTCAGTCATAGTCAAACAATCATTCACACCAAACAGGAAAATAACCAATATGAGTTAAATCATTTATTCCATCCTCATATTTCAATTCTGGGAAAAACTCTAGTTTCCACATCATATCAAATATTTTTCCCTTGGTATATTTATCTATCCTGGTCTCATCTGCAATTTTATGAATCAATGGACACACTGTAATGAACTAATTCACTCCATTACACAAAGATCTCAGGACTTGAACAAGCCATGTGTCAACTTGCATTACTCAAGAACACAAGTCATTCCTGCAGTAATCTTGACCCCATTTCCTAATCAAATTCTTAGGTACTTTCTCTTTTAAAATTTTCAGAGCAAACCCAATCAGTGAGTTATTTTACAAAAACAAGCATTCACCTCATAGCATTCCTTATCATTCTCATAAACAAATAGAGACAACCAAGCAATTTTAGTATTGGTACTTATTAAAACATGTTCTTGCAATTTTAAAGAGAAATAGACAACTAACATTGGTTTATGGCTCTATGGGAAGATTTTATTACAAACATTTGTGCTTTAGTTAACTCAGATTGACCAAGCTTCCTAAATCACAAAATATATTTGCTGGGTGGATATTGTATATTTTCTTTGAATCAGGAGTGTCAGCACATAGGCAAGCCTATTGCACTCCTAATTCCTTTTCATTTTAAGCCTCAGCACATATACATATGTATATTGCAGCCCATAAGTTTATTAATTCTTCTGGGTTGAGCCAAAACCAACACTACTTGCTTATATCCAACATTTTATTTTTCTGGGTATTTATTTGTTTCTAACCAGTATCATATTAAAAAGAGATCTGGGTTTCAAAGATACTTATGTATGCATGCAGATCATATTTAGAATATTCACAAAATAAAACAACCAGAACAACCATTTAGCATTAAAGCATCCTTAACTTCTGAAGAACAATCACATATACTTTTACGAAAAATTCATTTATAACTGGCTGCCTTCATTAGGACTTAGTGCCTTAAGTTGTTGAGTGAGTTTTCTCACCTAGTTCTCTTCTCTGCTTCCTTAATTAATTGATGAACTTCTGCCTTTAGCCTCAAGCTCTTTTCCTTCCCTTGCCTTATGATTTCTATGGTGTTGTTTTTTTTTCAAAGTTCTTTTCTGAGAAGGAGAGGAGGCTGCTGCATATGCATATATATATACAGGGTCCTCCTTAGGGTTTTGGGTATTGGCTAAAGCCATTTTTGCCCACCAGAAAAAATTATGTTATCTGCATTTTATTTGAACCCAAAATTCTACCCTTCCCGGCTTAATTTATGTGAAGAGAAAAGTGGTTATGTTCTTTTTGGTTAATTTCAGAAATTTGGTTTTCAGAAAATACTTTTTCCTTTGTCTACAATCATGCTAAAAATGTGACTTGATTTGTTATTTATCAAATACTCTTCCTAATTCTGCCTATACCAAGCATTTCCCTGTTTTGTCTTATTTTTCCTATTTTTAGCTTTCATGTAAATGGTATGTACTTTCTTTATTTATTTACAAGAGGACTACTCCTTTTTATATCCTCATTTTTTTTTCTTTCTGCCAATATACTAAAATATGTCTGTATATTTTATTTTACTAATTTGAACTCTAGTATTTTATTAACATATATATATATATAAGTCTTACTGAAATAATTAGTACACCCATATATATATTTATACATCATTCTATATTGACACACACACATGCACATGTACACTCAAAAATATTCAGTAGCATCCATATATGTATATTTACTTATGCATACAGCTTTTAAGGATTTAATCTATATATATATATATATTCCCATACATATCAATATGTATTTATTCTTAGAGTTCAGGGATTTTAGCTTTTGTTCATGTGCATTTCCTGTGCACACATGTACACACATACGGATACACTATCAAGCTATATCAATTCCCTTTCAAAATTTATTTAAAAATTATTTTGAATTTATTTATATTTTTCAGAATAAATTCCTAAAATCTTGGGTCATTACAATCGTTCTGTTGTCTTTCGAACTGAAGTCTAAAACTTGTGTTCTTCACACTAAAATGGGTATCGGGTATTTCCTTTAGACTAATTTCCTCTTGATATTCTATCAAGATATTTGTTTAACACCGATGTTAGTCCAACGATACTTTCGTATCTGTTTTGGATCATATCTAAAAACCCACAACTCAATATTGCTCCACTGACTTTGAGACACTTGAGCTGCTTTGTGCAAACAGTATATTCTGAGTCATTATTTACAATTTTCTATTTCACCATATATGTACTAAAACTCAAAGTCATACCAGACGATAATTTTGTGAGTATAATCTAAATTAACTTGAGTACATTGCATGATGAATTTGTTATGCTAATTTCAACAATTGAATTCTATAATTTTATTTTTATCAATGTTGTTAATTATATTCCAATTGCAGTAGACTTTCTTTAGAAGATACATTTATGGCCGATGGATCATATCACTTCAGGTACAATTATCAAATCATATTTTAATAACATATTTGGAATCCTTTCAGATTTATGCATCATACCATGTGGAAAAGTCAATACTAATAATGGTTTATTAACAACAGAGGATTATCTATTCTCAACATTGGCAAGAAACTCATATTTTCTCTCAAATGTGCGAGGGTACTTATTAGACACTCTAATGCATTGTGTTCGTTTTAGTTTTGGTTAATTTCATTCCATCTATTATAATCGGCTTTATCTTTGGATCATATCCAAATCCATTTAATATCAATAATTTCTCAAAGAAATTCCTTCGTCACAAAGCCGGTGTTTTTCTTGAAACAACGATTGTTTCTCAATGCAATAGAATAGGTATTCGTTAATTTTTTTATGAATTTCCTTATACATAATTGATTTGGTTTTAGTTTATGGAACTTATGTTCAAAACATAAATTGGTCAATTTTTATTGATCGAACCGAAACTCCGTTGAGGTGGTTCACATAAGATCCCTCATAAATTATGATTACGTACACAGTCTTTCAACTTGCATGACCTGTGAACTCCTTGACTTAGGATTTATTGCAGTTTCTTATAAACCCTTATCTTATATGTTTCATAAACTATGCATTAGATGAAATTAATTTTAAACTTATGTACTACTTTTAAGTACAGGACCTTAAAAAAAAGTTAATTCAACTTCACTTATTATCAATCGTACCTTGTTCAATAAAGTTTGATTACTCCTTATTGATACATCATTATGTATCATATGAAGGAGCGACTTTTGAGTTTGAATCTTTATTAATTTTAAGGTATGTTCAAAACTCTATAATGTATTTACATATTCGATCAAATCAAATCATATTATTTTCTTTTGCATGTAATGTCATTTAATTTTGTTTTATATTATATGAGCTTACCATGGGCATACTACATGTGTATCTAATACACATGTTCATGTTTGTGATAATTCATCTATGAATTTAACAAAGTATGAGGAATCCTTTTTGGTATTATTAGACTTACGATTGCATATATCAATATGTATCAATCCCAAGGGTTCATCAACTCTTATGAACTCTTGCTGAATAGGTGCTTTGTTGTTTATAATTTGTGATATAATTCACCAGTACCATATGATTCATAATCATACGATTAGAGATTTATTTCTTAAAACTGTGTCCTAGTCCATAATTCCAAAATAATTGCAAAATTTTTAGATACTTTTGTGTTTTCCATTACATCACTATTGTTATGAAAACAAATACGACTATTGTAACTTTATTCTATAATGAATATCCAAAATATCCATATTAAATTAGAACTATGTATATTTCATTCAATATTGAAAACAATTATTATTTCATAAACAATATTTGGATTTATGAAATAATTTCGTAGTTTGATGTATCGTCAAAATAATTTCGTAGCTTGATGTATAATTTGGAATATACCAGTAGTAAGGTGCACCCTGGTAGAGGTATCAAAGGACAAGTAGAGTCTGCTTCAAACTTTTAAGGGGTACATTTTATGTAACTAAGTAGGCATTTCCTTGTTTCATTAGGTAACCTAAATGGGATAGTGAGTAAGGCTTGGCACTATGACAATGAGATTAGTACCGTTTTGAGGAGTAGGAGCTGTTTACATAGGTCGAGAACGTCATCGGTCCTGAGCAGTCTGCAGAAAGACAGGGGTTATGCCTAAACAGTCTACACCTCCTACTAATGTAAATCTCATTTAGGAAATGCATCGCCTCACAGGTGTTTGTTAGTTTATTTTTTATTTAGGAGGCAAGGCTATATAACCTTTCTAATAGAGGTCTTTCAAACGAACAGGATACTCTGAGGAGCCGAGTCCTCAATAGTCCGTGAAGCCAAGTCTATGATATGAAGAAGTTAGATAAGTCGTCAAGATGAAATATAATATGGTTACATAATTGGTATGCATGGTGATGGGGACGTGATACTGCGTTGATGATGGATCCCGACAAGTTTTTGGGTTACAGATACTAGCAGGGATAATATCTTGGTCCAACGGGGGACTGTGGTACTTATGTGTGTATATATATATACATGTATGTAGTTATTGTCTGCTTCAAGTAGATGGGGGCATATTATACGCATATGTGGAGTCAAGAGGACTAAGTAAAACAATCGACATAGCATATAATAGAAGGCAATCGACATAAATTAGTGTTATGTATAAAGTGTGTAATTTACCAATCACCAGAACGTTGTTCTGATCTCCCTCCTCATTACAACCCACAAGATAGCTTTATAGGGATATATATTGGTAGAAAATAGGAGTAGTGGAAGGGCATATTTCCTTATGCATGCTCGACACTGACAAGGACACTAAAGATTAAAGGTGTCAACCTTGGTTATTAATCATATGTTTTATTATACTGACTGTTCGACTATGAGTTTATATCGATAGTTATCTGATATGCTTTTGTTATTTCTAGGGATACCAAACATCAACGATCCGTACTTTGGTGGACTTGGGTTTTCGATTTAGCGAAAATTCGGACCCACTACGGTGCGGTTGTTACAGCAAAGCATAAATTAAGAAAGATGCATAATGCAGCCAGTCTTTGAGAAAGAAAGCATGCATTACAATCAAGGACAATACACAAGAATGGAAGAGATGGCGCAGCGCCATAAAATTGAAGACAGAGCTGTACCAAGTTTTGAGTGCTATAAATCAATGAGGAAGTGCTGAGAAAAGGATTTGAAGGTGGGGCATTAAATGATCTGAAATGAACAGGCTGCAATGGAGGATGGGTATGATATGTTGCAGCTACAAACCAGGATATAAATGCACTAAATAGGACATGCACAATGCTACTACTTTGAATAAGTCTATGAGTGGTGGAGAGTGGATTTGGCTAAGGCTCGAGCATGCATATCTTAGAGAGGCTGCCTCTGACTGCACTTGTGGAGATGACCACAACAATTAGGCAAAGAGATGGTATTGATTAGCAGTGGTGGAGCAATTGGGCAAGGAAATACATTAGTGAGCATTTGTGGATCCTCTATGCAGTGGAATAATCTATATATAATCTCCCTATTTCTAGTCTTCCATTCTAGATTCCTGTTGCCATATCTTGTCCAACAATAAAGGTATCAGGCAATAAAGTACAATAGCGATGTATACTTTTATGTAAGTTATTAAAAATTCTTTCATTCCTTTCAATCCATAGTGTCCACTGATAGAGTTAGGGGTATAACCTATGGGCAATTCTCTAATTTATTGTAGATTATTAACTCTATAATAAAATTTTGTTCAAAATTAAAGGTGTTTTTTTCCTATCATATACTTGTTATAATGTTATATTAATTAATTATTTAATTTAAGTATATTTAATAAAAATATCCATAAATGGTGTGCTTTGTGATAGTAATTATAGCGTGTAATAATCATGAGCAATTTATCACAATATAATAAATACATCATTTTAAATATTCCTAATCAAGATGTATTGAGACTAGATATCAATACTCTATTGAGACTAAAGTACATAACACTCTCCAAATGTTGGAAAATGTATTACTCATGGCTACTGGGGGTAACCAAGGGTTACATATTGATATTTATATGATAATTATGAAATGACTCATTTTATAGTTTCCTATTGATTGATATAATTGCAATGACCTGCCTTTCGACTCTCGTAAGTCGACACTTAATACATACACGGTATTCAAATGCTGAGCATCCCAGTGTCGGAAAGGTAGATTGCTAGGGTAAAATGAAAACGATAGAGGGAAATAGAATCTCACAGTGGAATGATAACATATAATATAACAAAGATAACAAAAGCTACCACTCTAAGATACATGGTATATCAAAGTTAAAAACAAACCTCATCGGCTTGGACAATTATAATTCCCTGACCTTGCAATTAATTGCTGATGGGTATACATAATGATACAGTGGAAAATAAAAATACTACAACAGGTGAATATCTAGTTCGACTCCATGAGCTCCATGTCCCACCAACAATAACTTGGAAAAACTCGGTCTGACCCGAGCATTATGATAAAATTACACTCGAATCAGTCTGGAAAACCAACGTGAGAAAACTCAAGAAATATGATGAATATATAATAATCTGTGAGACCTCACCACCAAACGTGGAACGGGTTTTACCTTATAAGAACAACACCCATACATGAAAGAATGAAAATGTGACAACCCATACCACCCGACACACGAATTCAAAGTGGCTTTCAACCTTGTGCCGTGCCGAGAAATGTGGATCATTTGGGTTTTAACCTTTAAAAATTCAAAGACTATACTGATAGATATAATACGATGATAACTAAACTTTTATAACTCACAACGGAAGGAATAATACACATAAATATCACAGAAAATGTAACAACCCAGAATTTTAGTCATTCGAATTAGGAATATTTAATTGATTTTAAATATTCAAAAGTAAATTTTATAAGTTGAACAACTTATATTTCAAATATAGCAACTTATTTGATAATTAAATTGTTAAATTTAATAAATGAAATTGGGGAAATAATTGAATCTTAAATTTAAAGGATTGAAAAACGATTTCTAAAGTTGATTTAAATTCTATTTGAATTAGAATGAAGTTAGTAAACTTTTAATTTTGATTTAAAAGTGAATAAATAGAAACTAGAAATTATTTGATTTAATTAACGTGTAAAAATAGTCATTTAGACACTGTTTTGGATTCGACGAAACCAGTTTCATTGGATCCGTAATAGTGAATTATAGTATATTGTCGAATTTCATGTCGATTGGATGTACAGTTTGATCGTGCGAGTTCGAAACGCATAGAAATTAATTAAAGGAAATTTAATTAAAATAATTTGATTTCGAAAACCTATCTTATGTATATGATGGAATTAGCCTCCGATACATATTTCGTTGTGTTTGGAATAGGGGTAAAACATTAGGAATGCCAGACGGCACACCTCGATTGGAGTTCGGAAATTTAAAGCATGAATAGTGTTTTGTGAAATTTTCTATAAATAGCTGTCTATTTCTTTCATTTGCAACCCTAGATAAAATTCACAGCCGCCATCTCTCTCCCTCTCTTCCCATATACTACGGCCACCACCAATTCGAACCACCACAGGCCTTATTAGCCTCCGACACCAACTGCAAAAATGTAGAGCTTGACAATCTATAGGGGATCAACGGTGGAGATCGTTAACGGCGAGCCGTGGCGGTGCAAAATCGCTCGCGTTTGAGCATAATTAGGGTTCGATGGTGGGTGATTTCGCACGCGCGCGTGTGTGGCAGTGGGCGTGTGAAGGCACGAGGTCTGGTCGAGGGTGGCGGCGTAGTTGGACGTTGGTCGGCAGTAGGCGGTGGCCGATGCGGTGGAGGCGCGATGTTCGAACGATAGGCGAAGTCGAAAAGAAAAAAAGATTTTGCACGGCCTGGAACTGTGTGATGCATGGGAGGGAAAATGTGAGAATGAAAGAAAGGTTTTAATTTTAAATTATTTTATATTAAGTTAATTAATTTATTTAATTATCTCGTTATGCTAATAAACTCGTAACTTTCTCGTACGAGGTCTGTTTCAAACGAAACAAGTTGCATTGCATTCGTATCAGTGAACACTATGCTATGGAGTTAGATTGGGTGAATTTGGAACTAGTATGAATTTTGAGTTAAATTGAACGACCGTTCAATTTTAATTCAATCCGAGCGCTTCGGCCATTTTTGAGATTTTTTTGAGTTCACTCACCTCTCTCGCTCGCTTATATTTTAATATAAGTGGAAAATATTTATTTATGATGATTGATTCTTGTTTGGATGATATATGATATTATATATATATATATATATTAGTTGGTTAGGAAATATTCCTGCCTATTGGAGCGGATGAGACCCTACCCTATACGTTCCCGTGTTTGAGCGGATGACCCTTTGTACGCGCGTCTGCCTCGAAGAAGACATTGTACATATTCTCATATGCATATTTGTTGCAGGTTACAGGTTTGTGGGATCCAACAGGATTCCTCACAACTGTTGATTTAGTTTCATATATACGATGATATATGACGTTATGGATGCCATGATGATGTTTTGATGTGATTTGATTTATTTAGTTCTATGGTAGCATTGGTCCCTATTTTGAAAATTTGAAATATTGAAATTGACGATTGTGAATTGAAAAGGTTTTCGAAGCGATTTTGGAAGTAAATATGTTTTAATTATTTCTGATTTATTTTAAAAAGAAAGGAATTTGTTTTTAAATAAAAAGTTATGATTTTTGATGATTTTAAATAATTTAGTTTTGAGAAATACTGTGAAAATGGATTTTTGAATAAGTTTATATAAAAGGTTTATAAAGGTGATATTTTTATATATAAGGAAGTTGATTTATAAATGAAATTTATAATTGTTGAGTAAAAGGACTTGAAGTTATTTTATAAGTGGATTTTATTAGTAAATTTTGTTTTATAAAAAGATGGATTTATAATTGGAATTTATAAATGGTTTTTAAGTTGTTTTGTAAATGGAATTATAAATGGATATTATAAACGAATTTGATTTATAAAGAAATGGATTTAGGAATGGATTTTGATAGTGAAAGGAGTTTTTAATTAAGAATGGATTTATAAATAAAATTTTGTAAATAAAGGAATTTTATAAAATAGAAGTTTTATAAAATCGAGAGGAGATTTATAAAAATGGTTTTATAAATATGGAGATGTTTTATATTAATATTTAAATATGGATTTTCATTTAAAGGAGTTTTAAAAGTGATATTTTGATGAAGTTAATGTTTTAAAAGTAATTTATCTCTTGAAAGTAAATGTTTTGAGAAGTGATGGTTTTAAATGGAATGTTAATGGTTTTGGAAATGATTTAAAATGTGATAAGTATGGAAACATAGATTTCAACATTTATTGTTGAAATAGACGTTTTCGAGAAGTAAGGAAGGCATGGACTATAACACTGTTGTTATAGTAAATGATTTTCGAATGGAAAATGTTTTATATAGTAAATAGGATTTATCTATATATATTTTATCGAATCCCTATACTAATGTTTTATGCAACATTCGTTTTGACCCAATAAAGCATGTTTTGAAAAATATAAAGCTTTCCTAAAATGATTTGTAAATATGCTTATACTATTAATATAAGTATATGAAAATATTTTCTAAGTAATGAGATGAAGTGATTTGTGACTATGCTTATACTGTAGATATAAGTATATGAAAATGTTTTCCAATATAGAAAGATTTGAATTGGTTTTGAGAATATATCTTTTTAAAGATAATTTGAAGTAGATATTTGGAAATTGATATAATTAATAAAATATTAATTAAATGGGCCTAGTGATTGCTTGGTGTTAGATATTGTTTGTTGCTTTGATAGTTAAATAACCGACTATCAAATATTGGCCTCTTTATCGTTGTTGGTATGGAGAGACCGGGGTTGGATTTATCCGAGTGTTGGGCATGTTCTCACCCAGAAGATCTCAAGACCAAGAAGCTTGATTCGTTCAGGCTTGCCTAAGCTCCATTCGGTTTCCTACCACTACCGGACCAGCCTACTCCTACCACTACCGGACCAGCCTACTCCTACCACTGCCGGACCAACCTACTCCTACTGTAACGACTGCGATTTTTCGTCGCTCGAAAATCGACATTTATACATTCACTGTATCAACTGCCGAGCAATCGAATGGCGGAAAATCGAATTGTTATAGGGAAAAAGAAGTGGTAGAAGAAAACAGAAGAAAAGAAAAACAGAAAAACATAGAAACAGAACCAATATCAGAATCTCACATTCGCAGCGGAACAACATATAATAGATAAATGAATAATCTTTAAAACAATGAACTATCTCATTTTATACATCACATCATCATCAAAGTTTACAACAACAATATACAACACAACTGGACAGTTATATGACTTGTCCATATACAGAATACACAGCGGAATAATACTATCATATACAAGTAGTACGTCTCGCCATCCAGCTCGCCACTGAGCTCCAAAGCATCTCCTGAATTCAGAATGATCTAATAACCTAACTCTAGACTACCCGTGTGGAAAATGATGGGCACCCAGAGTTTATGAAGGGAACAATAAACTCCGAGTCAGTCATGGTGACTGGTGTGAGAACTAAAACAGCTTATCTTTAAAACAAACAACAGGAAGATTTTAAAGTCAATTTCGCAATGCTTTTGGAAAATGAAACTACCATAAGACCTCCCGCCACACACACAATGCAAACGCAGAATTGGAGGAGATTTCTTCTTATGATAGTCAAATTTGCTTACTACGCAAATCATTGGATTTATTATTATTAGTGCATAGTGCAGAAAAACATTTCGAAAGTATAATATTAATCTTAGCCAACATAGACATTCCGAACTATGCCTACTATAGCTACCATCTAAACAGTGGGGCGCCACCATAAGTAAATGGCAGGTTCTACAACTAAAACCGTACAAGGTTCGTATTGTTTCTTTGGATTTTCCAACAAATGGTCAGGCTAAGGAACTTCCTTTCCTCCTGCCGAATAGGATCGCCTCTGGCTGGACGTCCCGAGAGACAAACTGCTCTCTGCCAAACAAGGCCGGGTTACCCCTGTAATAGGTAACTCACGAATATGTCATCACCCGGTCCTTTGGGACCTTTATCCGAGCGCTCGGTAACCAACATCACACATCATAAAGAAAGTGTATCCACATGAGTAAGTATCTGGGCTCCATACCATGATACCACCCCTTTCCAGAAGAAAATGACATACCCTAAAGGGCGCGACCCTCATAACCTTGCCGCAACATTCTTGTTTCGACCATTTCCGGGTTGTTGAGGCTCGACGAAGTCTCGTTCACAAAGCTACGCTTTGTTACAAAGCCATGCTTTGGGTCAACAGATGATCAACCTATGATCACAAAGATAAATGATCAAACAAATGATCATATCACAAATGATCAAACACTGATCATCACACAACAACACTCAGCATGCCACATTACCAAATTGGGAATATATCGCTGATAAATTTCAACTACATAACCTCTGAGCTCGTACGTCTCAGAGAAGGGTGTTAAGCTAAGAGAATAAATTCTCCGCCACCAACAGAAATGTATTTGAAAGAAATCAGCTTTACATCTCAAATTGTAATGTCAGACACGTAACCATACAAGTCTGTTCCGGGATCGAACAGAACCGAAGGCACTTCTCACGAAGCCCTTGCAATTCCGGATAATTTCCAATCACGTCCGGACTTCCCGTCACTAAGGGTGATAAAACCTCTAAATCAAAGATCAACCGATGTAGAGTAACTCGACGGTAATCCTTCCGTTTTCACAAATATCCGGTCTTCAACACCGGTCATCAAATGCGATTCATAACGACGTATCACATATTCGGAATGGGTTATACGACCCCATGGTCCTTTCCCGGCTAACTCGAATAGTGAGCGCTTATTCAAAAATAAGTGTGGCATTCAAATTCATCCAATTCACAACAAATACCCATTCAAGGTAATTATTGATAGTCGGTTATTTAACCATCAATAAAGATGCGCAACATCATCAGATTCCAAATAATTTTCCAAATTATTTATCTTTCAAAAATATCTTTACAAGATATAAAATTTCCACACTTAACCATTTGAAAACAATTTCAAATCAATTTCCACATTTCAATTTATCTCCAAAAGATAAAATTTCAAACCCTTCATTCATATTGGGAAAGCATTTCCATACCTATTTAATAATAGGTAATTCACAAATCCATTTATTTTCAACATTTGAAAATATTCAATATACTTAAATCAAAATTTAGTATATATTTCATTCTTTAAGGAAATCATCCTCTTAAGCACATTTACTTGAGTTAAAACGAATGTTACGTAAAACATCGTTACGACGACTCAAAATCACTAGTATAGGCATTCGAAATTTAGATAGATATATAAATCCCAATTCTATATAAAACATTTCCTTTCGGAAACTATTTACTATAACAACAGTGTTATAGTCCACCATTTCCTTATTTCTCGAAAACGTCTATTTCAACAATAATTGTTGAAATCTATGTATTCGATACATAACACGTTTTAAAATATCTTTTAAAACAATTACTTCATTTCGTAATATCACTTTCCAAACCATACCCATTTTATTTAATAATATATTCACTGTCCAAAATCGTGAATATACTTCATTATCCAAACTTAACATTTCTACACATTTTATTTAAAGGATTATCCACTGTCCAAAATCGTGAATATACTTCCTTTAATAAGCTATATAACTTAACTTATCAAAATAAGTCATTTCTCGGATCTACAAATCTATTTATAAATTCCATTTGTATTTTATAACAACTTTAACTTATAAAACACTTTATTAACCAAATCAATTTATAACTCAATTATATACCAAAAATCTATATTATAAGTTAAATACTTATAATTCATTTATTTGCAAAAATCTATTCATTTTATAACTTCACATTATAAATCTATTAATTTCATTCACTTATGAAATCCATTTATACTTCCTTTTAACACTTATAAAACTCATTTTAAAATTCCAATATCTTAATTTATAAATATCAATTTTATAAATCTTTTATATAATACGTTTATAATAATTCAAAAATCCCAATTTAAAATCAAAATTGTTATTTTTACTTCAAAAATGGATCCGATGATGCAACAACACCAAATAGTCAATCATAGCATCCAAACATCATATATCAATATGACAACAGAATATATAACAATATCTGTAAATAAATTACTACGGTGAGGAATCCAGTTGGATCCCTCCAACCTGTTTCCCTACATCCACAGATGTTAGTACAATACCAATTCCGCTCCAGTACGGAATTATCGCGGTATATGGGTTTAATAAATATTATCCGCTTACTAACGGCGTATAATGTCTATTTATCACAATAAATAGCAATCATCATTCAATTCATCACAATCAACACTATCAACAATTTTAAATCTCAACTATTTAAAATATAAATCGAAACAAAACATTCGATTGAGTGAGGAGTTCTCACCTTGATTTCAATTCTGTTCCAGCTTTTATTTCGAATAAAATTAAACACGCGTTTAATTTCACTCAAAATTTTCACTGAACCCGATCGCTTCCAATTCAGTTGCATCGCGTAGTGTTCGTCCATACGATTCCAACGCAACTGGTTTCGTAATTTTTCAATCTTGTATGAAAGAGATATTGCAGTTTAATGATTACACGAATTAACGATAATTAATTTACAATTAAATTTATAATTAACCCCTACGATTAATCACGGCCATCGAATTCCTTTTCTTCCCATCAGGCCGTACGTCTTCATCTCTTCTCCCACGCGACTCCTTCGTACGTGAATTCGAACCCATCCTCGATGACAAAACGAACGGCCGCACCACCCAACTCTACTCAAAACCCGATCATCTCGTCATTAATCAAAAGCCCATCGCCACGCCACCCCACGGCCAGAGGAGCATCAAGCTCGGTCGTCCCAAGCTACTGAAATTCGAGCTTGAAATGGAGACGAACGCGGCCCTCTCCCTCCTCCCACGCTGCACTAACGACGATCTCAGCCGTTGAAAAGGTCGAGCTCCTCAAGTTCTCCAAGTTCCATGTTGAAGACGAGGCTCGATATCGCTTGGATGTGGAGAAAAGTTAAGGGGAAGGTCGACATGTTTTCAGCCATTGGTTTAAGAGTGGTGACTGGCCATAGAATTAGGGTTTAGGTTTAGATTGTTAACGTATATATATATATATATACGTATATATATAATATAAAATTTATTTTAAAACGACTTTTCCAAACGATCTCCAAATAACACGTGCCGCCTGGCGTTCGCAAGGTTTACCGCGCGTTCCGAACACAATGGAACGTGTTTCGGAAGCTAATTCGATCATCTGTGCAAGTTACGGAATTAAACGATCGATTTAAATTAAACCGATTTAAATTAAACCGATTTAAATCGATTTCAAGGCGTTTTGGCTTGCCCCGGACAAACGATAAATTCGATTGACACGAAATTTGAAATCTTACAATAATATCACATTACGGATCCGATGAAACTGGTTTCGTCGAAATCCGACACTTTTTGAAAAATGACTATTTTAACTCGCCAAATTAATATTAAAACAATTTCGATGCGTTTCGAGCTGCCACAGTCACACGACAACTCCGATTGCTACAAAAATTGAAATTCGATAATAACAAACTATTACGGATCCAATGGAACTAGTTTCGTCCAATTCTGAGACTGTCCCAAAAATGGCTAATTTCACTAATCGATTAAATATTAAAATATTCAATTTTCACAGATTAACTTTAAATTCAATTTTAAAAGTTCTATAACATCATTATAACTTCAACATGATTAAATAAAATTTTACAAATCATTTTCAATCATTTAAAGTTCGATATTCAATTAAGTTTCTGTAATTTCAATAATTATTTATCAATTTAATTGTCCAAATTAAATCCAATATTCGATAAATAAATTATTCGACTTATTAATTTCATTTATTAATATTTAAAATCAATTAAATATTCAAGCTTTAATTAATAAAAATTCTGGGTCGTTACACCTACCACTACCGGACCAGCCTACTCCTACCACTGCCGGACCAACCTACTCCTACCACTACCGGACCAGCCTACTCCTACCATTGCCGGACCAATCGTCTCCTACCACTACCGGACCAATCGTCTCCTACCGCTACCGGACCAACCTACTCCTACCACTGCCACCGAACCAAGCTCCTACCGGACCACCTGCTACCGGACCAAGACATTCCGAACCAACACTACCAGGCCAGATCGCGTCAGCCCAGGCCCATCAGCAGCTGTATACATCTAAGACCCCTACCCCCAGCCTCACTCTATAAATAGAGGGGCAGGGGTACAACAATGGGGACAAGTTTGAGAGCTCAAGCACGGAGAGAACTTTCAAACAACTTTCTTTTACTTGTATCAAAGCTTTGTACTTGTAATCAAAACAAGAGAAGAGAAATAACATATAAAGTGGACGTAGGCACATTCTGGCTGAACCACTATAAATCTGCGTGTCTTTTTACAGTTTGGCCCCTGCTTTTCATATATTTGCATAATCACCCAAATCACTAAGAACAACATAAGATCTACTAAATCATACGACTTTGAGGTGTTTGTCCATTTTTTGTGCAAACATTTTTGGTGCTTTCACTGAGAGCTAGAAGCTCGAAGCTTCAGCTTCTTCCACTTAACTTTTTTCCTAACAGCATCATCCACCGTTCGGAAAACATGCCTCCCAAGCAGAAAAAGGATGTTAACAAAGGAAAAAACATCGCTTCCAGTAGTCTTCCAGATCCAGCGGTCACAGATCAAGTAAATCGTCCTCCTCTAGCGGCAGTACCGAATGAAGGACATGCTAATCCGACCACTCCTACCGTAGAACAGCCCGCAGCAATTACTAGGGCAGATCTAGACAGGGTTGTGGTTGAAGTAACTAATCGCTTCACGTCCCAGCAGGAAGCCTTGGTGGACCATCTCATGTCACGCTTAAGGGATGCTGAAGAGTCCAACCGCAACACTGAATCATGGGGCGAGTCCCAGTCTGGAGGGTCTCGGAGACAATAAGGATCTTCCTTCTTCGAAGGAGCTAACGGCAGAAGCAGCCATGGTAGGAGTCAAGATCGAGCACAGCCCAAAGTTAGGCCTGAAGAAACGCTTGGAACCGAACCCCACGGGGGAGGTACAGGGCGGAGGTCAACTGTAGCTGAGCCTGTCATACTGCCTAACCACGAAAACGCCAGTGACCGGGGCCGAGCTAGAGTCCAGCCTGAAGTTGGACCCGAGGAAGTGCTTAGATCAGAACCCAGCAGGGGAAGATCAAGGCAAGGGCCAACTATGACTGACCCTAGCATGCTCCCAGAAGACCAAAGGTAGCCACCGGAAAATATGAGGAATGATAGACGATACCATCCCTACAGATCGTCTGGACGGGATCAATCCCACAGAACAGAGCCAAATTCGTTTCTATCTGCTCCAAATTCTGATGAAAGGATGGCACGCTAATTCAGAGAGTGCGTCCAACGGGAGCAAAGAGATCGAGGGATAGGCGCTAGGGTAACCAACCCTTTCGCCCGCAACATCGAAATTGCTATCACCCCCCGAGAATGGAAGATGCCAACAATGGAACCTTAAAAAGGAACCTCCGACCCTGTTGTACACTTACAGAGATACACACAACATATGCTCATGAGTGGAGCAATAGAGGGAGTACTATGCAAATGTTTCCCGCTCTTCTTAGCAGATCTCGCTACCTCTTGGTTCTGTCATCTACCCCAGGGATCCATCAGGTCATGGGAAATGTTGAAAGAAAAATTTATCAGTCAGTTCCGCATTCATGTAGAGCAACCTAAGGACGCTTATTCCTTATCCAGCGTCAAACAGAAACCTGGAGAGAAGCTACAGCAATACCTAACCCGATTCAACGCCGCAGCTGCCGCCGTCCAAAATGCCGATGAGAAGCTTATCCTAATGGCCCTCTATAGTGGTGTGCATCCGGACACTAAATTTGCTAGAAGGTTGACAAAAGAAAAACCAGCAACTTTACCCGATTTCTTCCATGAAGTCGGGAAATATATGAGGCTCGAGGATGCTGCCGTTGAGGGGTAGTCAGGACAGCAAAATAAGGCAACTCACAGCAACGCCCCTGCCGCGGCAAGGGATGTTCGAAGAAATGATTCCAGAGACAATACTGGGGGCAAGAAGGGAGAAAAGCGCCTATATCGGCCTGGACCGAGATTTGACACTTACACTCCTTTGAACGAGACCGTCGAAAATATCTTCCTTGCCACCCAAGGCGAAGTTAGATACAAACGCCCACCATACAAGAAGGAATCAGATAACGCGCAGAAGTCTGGAAAGTTCTGCCGCTTCCACGAATCTCACGGGCATGATACCAATGAATGCCATCATCTCCGGGATTTGATTGAGGAACACATCAGAAGGAAGAAGCTGGAACGCTATGTAAAAGGTCAGGACAGGACTCCAGCTCCTGCCAATGAAAACCCAAGGCTACTATAACAACCCGTATATTTGGACCATTTAAATTGACAATAATCCACACATGTCGACTTAAATAATACAAAACACGAATCATTATGGGATTATGAATACATATATGTAAATGAGAATCAATACAACATCACAAACACAGAATAGTCACAGAATAATGTAGCGGAAAAGTACATCATCATAATAGTAGTTCATGAAGCTACTACAGGAATACAACAATGTCTCAACATAAAGTGACAAAGAGAAATACAAGATGTTCAATACATGAGTTCATCAAATACTAGAAAGGAAATAACTGATAAAGATAAATGCTAAGTCTTCAGCATCTTCAACACACCTTGATCAGCAACTGGATAGCTTCAGACTGACCCGAGCATATACAAAAGAAACACTCGAGTCAGGACTCAAAATCTTATTTAGGATAATCAGGTGCAAATAATATAGTTAATAACTCAAAGATGAATGTGGTACACATCTTTAAGGATCCGATAAACTATCTATATATACAATAGAATACGCTAAATAGATAATGTCTAATCAGTAAAGTATGATATCAAAATAGCGTTAAGTCATGGCCCATTCCATCCTTAAACACATTTTTATTCCCAAGAGCATATACAAGACCGTAGTTTCCCCAAAACCGGAAGTCACCAGAGGGCAATCCATATACTAAAGGTACAAAACAAAACGTAGTGGTCGCGAATAGGATAATCAGTATGACAAGGTACATGAGGCGATACCAACTAGGATACTAGTAGTTGCGTGATCCGGACTGATGTTGAGCATAGCAGCAACTATCTCAACACCGCGAAAAAACACTCCCAAATCAAGGGGTGCACCCAAATCGAATCACAAAAGTAATAGATATGGTATCGAAGAAGTGTGTCCGCTAGAGATGGCGATCCTCAATGGCCCGGCGCGGCTCCTGTTTTAGTCATGTCAAGGGTCATCCAAAATCGTTCTCTTTCTTCAGTCAACGCGTTCACCAAACCATCCACTTCGTTCTGGATCAACACTCCGCGTATATTAGTTATTAAAGTGGTTTCGGTATCGACAGAGAGTATGTCCATATCCGATCCCGGTCTCTTTAATAACTACGCATTAATTACCCGATGGTCATTTAATATTACAGTTTAAAACAAATCAAAGTCCAAAAGTCAAGTTGCAAGTTTGACTTTCAAAATTTGACACTTCACAATTTAATTTATTTCGAACATTTAAAATCATATTTCTAAATGAAATTTTAGTTCAAGCCCTTAGGTTAACAATACTTAAGTATTCAAGTTAAATTTTTATTCCTACTCCCATTCATCGTTACATTAAATTTAATCAAAACTTGATTTAATCAATTTCAATAGCTAAATCAACTCCTTAACTTTAGTTGGTTTTACATTCCTTTAAGTCACTTTGTTACTTAATCTCAAATTAAATTTATAACAAATTCCAACTTTATTAATTTATCCAAATTAGATAAAATTTCGAATCTAATAAATTCAATTTATTAGATTCTAAAACTTGCTTATTCAAATCTCATTTAAATTAGATGTGTCAATCCGCTTATCTAATTAAATAGATTTATTAATCCATTTCAATTTAATCCATTAATTTATTTCAATTAGGTCCACTTATTAATTCATTACAATTAATCCTATTAATTTATTACAATTAAGTCCATTAATTTATTAAAATTAATCCTATAAATTTAATACCATTAAATCCATTGATTTACTTCAATTAAATCCATTTATTTATTAAAATTAAATCAATTGATTTATTACAATTAAGTCCATTCATTTATTTCAATTAAGTCCACTTATTAATTGTAACGACCCGATATTTTCAACCATTCGCATCCATTATAAGTGTATAGGTAGACACTCATGCCGGAGTTGAATTGCTCAAAATACCGCGTTGTAATTAAAATTGGGCAAATCTCAGAATATACAGTAAATAAATATAATCACAGATCACAGACACAGAGTAAAATAATGCAGCGGAAGTAAAAGAAATAGTAGTTCATGAAGCTACTATCTAAATATGTCAGAGTTACATAAGATACAACAGAAGAAATAGAGTACAACAAAAGTCTCAATAAAATAACCAAGTACAAGCTGAGTAGGACAACAGAACTGAAATAGATAGGACAACACAAGCAGATAATCTCCAACGATTCAAATCTCCAAGAGAGTGGAAATCCAAATCTATGAATAAATCAGGCTGACCCGAGCGTAAAGCAAAACATAAAAACACTCGAGTCAGGACAATATATACTTATATAATGTAAACCAACTCAAGCGAACTGTAATAAGGGTACAAGTAACTTAGAAGATGCTTGGGACCGCCCATCCTCTAAGGATCCGTTAAAATATCTACTATGTAGTAATATTCGCTATTATAATAGTGTCTAAATAAGTAAAGTATAATCATATAGAAAATAGCGTTAAGGGGATGGAGAACCTTAACGCGGTCGGATCTTAAAATTATAATCGTAGTAAAGCTCGATATGGTAGGTGACACGGCACAACTAGGCAATGCCAGGGTAGATATACCAATTACGCACACGGACTGATGGATACGCATAGCAGCCACTACCGTTCCACCTCGAACAACACTCCCAAATCGGAGGATGGCCATCTAATCAATCACAAGTAAGAGTATAATATCGAAGAAATGTGTCCGAGAAGAGGTGCTACCTCACTGGTCCGAGATCGCTCCTGTTTTAGCCACCTTATGCCAACTCACGGGAGTTGGGTCCACGTAACATACCTTAAGAACGTCGCCACCATCCTACTTCATTCTGGAATCTCCACCGCGTACACGGTTGTCAAAGTGGTTTTCGGTATCGACAGAGAGTATGTCCATATCCGATCCCGGTCTCTTTGCCAACCAATCGTTATTATAACCCGTGGTTATAACTTTTAAAAACAATACTTTACTTCAAAATAAACTATCATTTCAAACCATATCTTTATCAAAATAAAGATTAAATCAATTCCAAACCATTTCCATATATTTAAATTTTCATATCATTTCAAAACTTCATTTCAAATCATTTTAATATAATAAAATATCATATCCTTACAAAACTTCATTTCAAATCATTTTAATAAAATAAAATATCCTATCAGTTCAAATCCAAATATTCAACTTTAAATACCTTTTAAATTCAAAGATATCGTTTATTTACTATCATTTCAAATCACCTTTAAATAGTTTATATTCCAATCAAAATAATTCATTTAAACCTTTTAAAAGTGTAATTATTATATTTTCAAATCAAGTATTCAATTTCCAAAGTTTCAAACCATTCTGAGTTCGTTTACTAAGTCAAAAACCCTAATTATTAAAATTTCAGCATTTAAAAACAACTGCTATAGGTTATATTTGAAAACATTTTTAATTCAGCAAAAACAGCACTTAAAACTGCTGTTAAAACTCAGTTTTAGTTGAATTATAGTTCAAAACAGAAAAGACAGCATATCAGAAGTGCTGCGGTAGTTCAGATTTCAAAACAAGGGTTAAATTTGGTTTCAGCAAAGACTGCAGACCATTATAGCATTTCCAGAGAATGCTATAATAGACCTGAGTTCAATATTAGCCTATAAGTTCAATTACAGCAACTACAGCATTTCAGAAATGCTGTAATAGCTCTTTTTACACAATTTTAGTTCAAAACAGAATCTATAGCATTTCTGAATGCTATTAAAAGTTAATTTTAGGTGTTAGTGTATTTCCAGCAATTAAATAACTTTAATTTAAAACACATAAACATTTTAAAAATCATATTTTAACATTTAAAATGTTCATTTACATATCGTTTAACATATATCTTTTCATAATAAATTTCTTATAATAAAATCCAATTTTCAACAATTTACTTAATAAATTTAAGTGTAAAAGTTTCCAATTCTTCACATTTCAACAAATAACTTAACACTTCAAATTTAAATTACCATTTCAAAAACTTAACTAAATTTCCAATTTTATTTAATTAACTTAACCCTTTAATTAAAACCAAATTTCACATTTCCTAGTCAAGTTATATTTTAAAAGATCACTTTTAAACATTCATTTATTTAACCACTTAAATTCATAGAAAAATCAATAATACTTTAATAAATCACTTAAATTCAAATTTAATCAAATTATCATATTTACCATTTCCAAATAAAATTTAATATCCATTTTATTTATATAACTTAAATATCATTTTTAACCAAAATTCCAAATTTCCAACTTAAGTTATATTTCAAAAATCCAGTTAAACCATTCATTAATTACATTTTTAACACATAGAAAAAAATCATAATTTCTTTATTTTAAAACATTTCAAAATCTATTTAAATCAAATTTCATAAATTTATAATTTTTAAAATACTTAAAAATATCCAAAACACTTTATAAAATAACCACGGGCCTGTATATAATTTTCTAACCTAGGTCAAGTGATACGGATATGTATCATTTCAATCCGTAGTTAAAAAGAAAAATCCGGGTTCTATCATTTCAAACCCGCAATCCCAAGTTAAAATAAATTAAATAAAAATCATTCAGGCCTATCATTTCAGCCCATAACGATTTTTCCCTATTCTAAAGTCCGTTCGGGTATGTATCATTTCAACCCATAGTGATTCTAGTCTACAGGGAACTTGCAATGGTGATAACTGATATAAATAACAGAATAACATTAAATAACAGTAACATATGATATAACAGGTGTATAAACATCATATGATCATAATATAGTCAAGTATAACATGATAATATATTTCTACAGATTCACAGGGTGTCAATTTACTAGTTATATAGGTACATATTGTTTGGTGAGAATAACTCACCTGTTTGTGCTGGAGATATCAAAACCAATGATACAATGGAAACAAAAGCACGATTACAAGACTACAGACTTGAGTAGAGAGCAAGATCCAAAGCTACAACTCTTGTATTACAACCCAAAACATACATCAAAACAAACACAATTTCTACGCACTTGAAATGGAATAACTTTTAAATGAAAAGAGATTTGAATGTCAAATCTTTTGCCTTGTTTTCTACAATGCTTTGCATGGTCTAGGGGTTTATTTAGGTCAGGTTTGACATGACTTTGGCTCAGGTTTGATCATAGGAATGCATGGCATATAGGCTATAACATGTAGAGGAAGTTACAACACAAGAATATCAAGAGACTAGGCAACATAGTGGAGTTTGGTTCAACTTTTGGCTCGGTCTATGGGTCAAATGGCTCGGTCATCATCTGGTACAGGTCTGGACAGAGGTTTGGGTGATGAGTAGCAGCAGCCAAAGGTCATGTAGCAAGTGGTGGTGGTGGCTAAGGGGGTGGCCAAAGCAAGATATGGAGGGTAGGTGATGATATGTGTGTTCTAGGCAATGTTTTGTGGAGTTTTGTGGTGATGGCTTCAAGTGGAAGGTCATGGCCTGTCTTGGTCAGAGGGAAGGGAGTGTTTGCTGTAGTAGATGGAGGAGGTGATGATGGGGATGAAGGTGGTAGAGGCTAGGCCAAGCAAACATGTGAAGAGATCAAGCAAAATCATTGAAAGAAAAGAGGAAAAGTGAAGAGAAGAAGTAGAAAATGGAAGCCATTGGCAAATTTTTCTTAGCCGTGAGTTTTAGGAGATGAAAACTGAAATTTTGAGAAGTTATTCACGTGAATAAGAGAGAGTTACAGCTGAAGAAAGTATAAGGAACGACCAAAATAACTGATGTATTGATTGAAAAAGAAACGGTGAAACGACTTTACGTTTCTTAGCTTTTAAAACCTTCCATACTTCCTTTTCTTTTAAATCAAATAAAATGAAATAAAATTCAGCAAGTACATCTAAAAACCGAAACAAAGTGAAATAAAATAAAAATATATAATTAAATTTAAAGAAAATATAAAAAGAATTAAGGAAATTGCTTAAAAATAGTAAACTAGTCTAGAAAATTTGAAATTGAATAGAATAAATTTTAGAAAATTCATACGAGCTTGTAATATATTTTTAAACATAAATAATAACATAAAATAAAAATATATTCACAAAATAAATATTAAGAATTTAATTTACATATAATTTTTAAATGGAGAAAATAGCAAAAAATAGGAAAACAGCCTTTAAAAATAGGAAATCATCATAGTAAATTTTGGAAAATTCTATTATTATTTTTAAAAATATTTAGAGATGAAAATATACATAAATTAAAATATTGACACATATTAAAATAAATAATAAGAAAGAAAATATGATTTATAAAATTTAAAATAGGCAAAATTGCACAATAAAACAAATTATACTAACAATTGAAATGTACATAACTTTTACATTTTAACTCCATTTTCAACGAAACGAAAAGCAGTATTCATGTTATAAAATCTATTTTCATAATAAAAGATAAAATTTATAATTTCAAACTTTTAAATTTTTAAGTTTAAAAGTCAAAGTTTGACTATTTGACCAAAATTCACATTTTCTGGAAATATTAAATTTAGTCATATTGGAATTCAAATCCACATACAAAATCAAAGTTTTTATATTTACAATAACAAAATTTATTCTTTTCATAAATAAAGCTTTTAAATCTGGAAAAATCAATTTAAAAATAATTGTAAAATACAGGGTTGTTACATTAATTCATTACAATTAATCCTATTAATTTATTACAATCAAGTCCATTGATTTATTGCAATTAATCCTATAAATTTAATACCATTAAATCCATTGATTTATTACCATTAAATCCATAAATTTCGTTACTTACTTTCCAACAATTTTTTAAGTTCATTTCTTAATTTCAAATGAATTTCAATTTCAAAATGATTTTGTTGACCAATCGGGTTTCTTATCTTTAATTATCTATCCTAGGCCAAAGTTGTTCAAATTTGGGTATTTATCATTTCAACCCAATATAATTAAATAAAACAAACATAGCAAAGGGAACTTGCAGTGTGATAACTGGGATAGTGTCAAAGTAAATAAACAATCAATAGCAACCATACATATCAATTTAACCGTTTATTTAAACAATCCCGAAATAATCGTATTTAATTTACATTTGTTATTTTATGTAAATTAAATAAAAGTATTCCTAGAATTCGCACTATCATTTCATGCGGATTAAAGATTATTACATTATAGGTTTCACTTGGCGTTTATTATCAATTTATTACAGCAATCATACATTCAATGGTTCAAAGTATAACTGATCCTATTTCTACGTGTCGATTTATTTAACATTTAAAGGGACAGTTCATATATATAATCTATTTTGAATTTTAGACTATCCTATATCAATTCAAATTTCATGTTAATTATCACTTATATTAACAACCAAATTCAACATCACATAACAAATTTAATGTCATAATTATTTCCATATCTAACTTCAAATCACAATTTAACATAAACTATTTTAACATTCAAATTAATACCAATAACATCTATCACTTTATTATCATAGCATAATAGATTGAGTCGTGAATGAAATATTCACCTTGCGTGGTTAGAGAAGATGACGGCGAAGCACGAAAATGAATAGACTAGAATAGACAACACAAGCACGAATACGAACTATAAATCAAACAAAAGGTTATTCAACAATAACTTAATACGATGTATATTTATTGATTTGTAATTATATATAAACCATACCAACGACTAGATGCAAATAAGGTGGATGGAAGCCTAGATCGCTGAATTAGCCTCAACTGGAACTGCGCGGACAATGCATAAATGAGTCCATAAGTTACAAATTTTAACTGATATATAATTTTATCAAAATAAGAACAAAATAAAATAAAATAAAAGTGGCAGCGCAGTAGAAATCGACTGAGGACAAGTCAGGGCTGCGGAGCAGGCTGTGGGCAGAGGACGCGGGAGCGGGCTAGGCGGGCTCAACGTGGCATGGGCAGTGGGGTCGGTGGCGGGCTGGGGTGTGCTGCATGGGGTTGCTGGCGGGTCCGGGTGGTCGGCGGATGGGCAGGTGGGAGGCGGTGGGGCTGCTGGGGACGGGGAGGACGGGCGGAGGCCTGGGCTGGGGTGGGCTGGGGCGAAGGGGACTGGCAGGGGTAGGCGGGTTCGGGACTGGGGCAGGCGGGTTCGGGTGGCAGGTGGTTGGCCGGTGGGAGGGGACTAGGGCTGTGGGTGGCTCGGGCTGGGCGTGGGGACTGGGGCAGGCGGGCGAAGGTCTGGGCGGAGGGGCAGGGAGGACGGGCGGTGGCTCGGACTGGGCAGGAGGCGATGGGCTAGTGCGGGTAGGTGGAGGGTCCGGCGGAGGGGCAGGGCAGGCGGGCGGAGCCTGAGCGGAGGGGACGGCAGCGCGGGGCTGGTGGCAGCAGGGGCGGAGGCGGGTTGAGGGCTGGTGGAAGGCAGTGGGAGGGAGGCTTCAATTCTACTTGAGAAGAAAGAAAATGAAAAATATGAAGAGAAGAGGAAGGCAGAGGAATACGTACCAAAGATGTGAAAATGCAAACGAGTGAATAGTGGGATGATAGCTTATTATATAACCTAGTACAGAAATTGAAAGGCCTCCACTTTATTTGTCTTGGTAACTGAAAGGCTGTTGGGTTTCTAGGCAGCTGAATAGTAAAGGACCCCTAGAATTCTGAACTGAGTAGGTAATTGGGTACCGGTATGGACTGCGTAACGGACCAGTTTATAATCCGTTAAACAATTATAATTCGCAGCGCCGAACTCTGATTGACACAAATAAATATACCATTTTGATCAGCGCGACGAGGCGAACGCAACGGTATACAGATATCAGTGGTACGATTAGATTATAAAATTCAAAATTTTCTATTGTAGAAAATGCAGCAAAAATGCCGAAGAATAAGATCGACGGAGCTGAAGTTATCCGAAATTTGAAAAACGAAAAATGACGTCTTGATCAGAAGATGGTTTAGAATTTTTCTATGTAAAAATATTTTGGTTCAGAAGATAAAAATTTTCGCGTTTAAAATGAACTGATGTGAAGTAAACGCGAACGAAATTTGCTGCGGTATTTTCCGACAAAACTTTTCCCATATCTATAACTATCCAGGCGCAATTTTTTTTAAACAAAGTTTGGACGCTAATTGAAATCATAAGAAAGTTCCATAATTTTATGTTAAAATAATGGATTCAAAAATTTAAAATTGGGTCGGAATTTCAGGGTCGTTACATTCTCCCCCACTCAAAACTTTTCGTCCTCGAAAAGAACGAGACGGTGAAGTAAGAATGGAGTGAGTGGAAAAGTCAAAATAGATTTTTAAGAAAATTTGATTTATACCTGAAATCAGTAATTCGGGGTTTGAATCCCGAATGCTATCCTCAGTTTCCCACGTGCAATCTCGCTCATCTACACTCCATTGGACTTTTACGAGATTTATAGACTTCCTTCTTAGTTGCCTTGTTTCCCGATCGACTATTCGAAGTGGTCGCCTTTCGATAGTCAAATCTGGCTCGATATCTACTTCATCCAACTGAGCAATTGGAATGGTCATGGATGGATCACGCACGACTTTCCGGAGATGTGAAACATGGAATACGTTGTGCACGCCCTCAAACTTTTCTGGTAATGCAACTCTATAAGCTAGTGTGCCAATTCTCTCGGTGATAGTAAATGGTCCAACAAATCTTGGAGCAAGCTTCCCTCTATGACCAAATCGAATAACATTCTTCAAAGGTGATACTTTCAGAAATACCTCATCCCCAACCTGGAATTCCAGATCTCTTCTACGCCTATCTGCATAGCTCTTCTGCCTATCCTGTGCGGTCTTCATCTTCCTTCTGATCTCATTAACCTTCTCGGATGCTTCCATAATCATATCTGGGCCAAGAACCAATCGATCACCAGGCTCAATCCAACAAGCTGGCGATTTGCATGGCCGTCCATATAAAGCTTCGAACGGTGCCATATCGATACTTGCCTGATAACTGTTATTATAAGTGAATTCAACCAAATGGAGATGGTCTTCCCAAGATCCACCAAAATCAATTATGCAAGCTCAGAGCAAATCCTCTAAAATCTGATTTACCCTTTCAGTTTGGCCATCCGTTTGAGGATGATAAGCTGTTCTCAGATTCAGTTTAGTGCCTAAGACGTCCTGAAATGCCTTCCAGAATTTACTAGTGAATATAGGGTCTCTATCACATACAATACTAGATGGAACCCCATGAAGTCTAACAACCTCTTTCATGTAAATCTCTGCCAAACTTGAAGCAGTACGAGTGGTCTTAACATAAATAAAGTGAGCAGATTTTGTCAACCTATCAACGATCACCCATATACTCTCATTACCTTTTCTGGTCCTCGGTAATCCATCAATGAAGTCCATAGAAATCTGATCCCATTTCCAACAAGCAATCTCTAGGGGTTGAAGTAAACCGGCAGTCTTCTGGTGATCGGCCTTGACTTGTTGGCAAGTGGTGCATCTATTGACATATATAGAAATATCTCTCTTCATCCCACTCCACCAATATAAACGCTTCATATTACGATACATCTTAGTGACACCAGGATGAAATGAAAGTGATAACTGATGATTCTCCCTAAGTACTTCTTGTCTCAATCCATCGACATTAGGAACACAAATACGGTTGTCGATCCTTAGAATTCCATTACTATCAATCTGCGCTCCTATTTTACTGTCGGCATTTCCAACTCTACCAAGAACCAACTCCTTCATACGATAGATCAAAGTGTCCTCATATTGTTTAGCTTTTATGCGATCTATAAGAGATGGAGAGATGACAAGCTGAAATAACATGCCTTCAACAATATTACAGCAAGACAATGCTTTGCTACGACTCAATGCATCGGCTACAACATTTGCTTTCCCAGGAGTATAAGTGATGTCAAGATCATATGCAGCTAAAAATTCGAGCCATCGGACTTGCCTTTGATTCAAATCCTTCTGAGAAAAGATATATCTCAAGGACTTATGATCAGTAAATAATTCGAATTTGGTTCCCAAAAGATGATGCCTCCATAGTTTCAAAGCAAATACAATGGCAAGAAGCTCTAGGTCATGTGTGGCATAATTTAATTCATGGGTCTTCAACTGACGGCCCGCATAGGCAATAACCTTTCCATTTTGCATAAGAACAGCGCCCAAACCTTCTCGGCAAGCATCTGTATAGACGGTTAATCCTTCACTTCCATCGATTAGCGCAAGAACGGGGGCTGAAGTTAACTTACGCTTCAACTCATTAAAGGCTGATTCACACTTCTCAATCCAAATAAACTTAACATCCTTCCGAGTTAAAGCAGTAAGTGGGGCAGAGATCCGGGCAAAGTGTTCAATAAATCTGCGATAATAACCGGCTAAACCTAAGAAACTACGAATATCTGTAGGAGTTTAGGAGTCTCCCAATCATTGATTACGGCGATCTTAGCTGGATCGACCGAAATCCCATTTTCAGAAACTATGTGGCCCAGGAATCTCACTTCGTCTCGCCAGAAGTGGCATTTAGAGAATTTGGCCTTAAGTTGATGATTCCGGAGAGTTTCCAGAACATAAGCAAGATGTGTCTCATGCTCCTTCTTGTCTTTGGAGAAGACGAGAATATCATCAATGAATACAAGAACAAACTTGTTAAGCACATCATGGAAGACTCGATTCATCAAGTCGACAAAATAAGCAGGTGTGTTGGTCAAACCGAATGGCATCACCAACCATTCATAGAATCCATTCTCAGTACGGATAGCTGTCTTATGGATACTATCTTCAGCAACTCTGAGTTGGTGGAATCCAGTGGCTAGATCAAGTTGTGAGAAAATTTTAGCTCCATGGAGCTGATAGAATAAATCGTTGATGCGAGGCATCGGATAATGATTCTTGAGAGTGCGTTTGTTCAGCTCCCTGTAATCAACACACATGCGAAGAGACCCATCCGATTTGGTGACAAATACAACTGCGGCGCCCCAATCAGAACAACTTCTCCTAATCAAACCTCTAGCAAATAGATCATCAATTTGAGTTTTAAGTTCAGCTTTCTCTTTAGGAGCCATTCTTCTGTGAGGGAGAACTACGGGAGTAGCTCCAGGAATAAGGTCAATGCGGAAATCGATTTCCCGTTTAGGTGGTAGGGAGTTGACCTCTCCAAATACATCAGGAAATTTCTGAACAATAGGGGTAGTACTAAGATCATCCGGGTGAGCATCAAGAGAGAATATGAAGCTTCCGGCATATTTCTGTGGTGATTTGCATTCAATGACAAGCGGTAGGCCCTTGTCATTGACTAGAGAAACAGAACGAGCCTTGCAAGAAATAACTGCATCGAATTTCCTTAACCAATCAGCACCTAACAAGATGTCAAATGCTGTGAAGCCAAGTACATAAAAATCCCAAGTGAAACGATATCTTCCATACAAGAGCACAACCTCTTTACAAATTCTACTGAGGTTGGCAAGCCCTCCAATAGGGTTGGAGACGCATAAGGAAGTAGTAGCAAGAGTAGGTTCTAATTTGAGCTTATTACAAAGATCAATAGATATGAAGCTATGAGAAGCACCAGTATCGAATAATACCCTAATAGGTAAATCATGAAATGAAAAAGTACTTCGTAAGGTACCTTGGTCATCCTGAGCAGGTGGTGTAGGAGTGGTAATAGCAAATACTCCAGAGGGTGTGCCACGCTTATGCATTGGGCAGTCTTTCTTGAAATGACCCGGCTGGAGGCAGACATAGCATAAGTCTTTCCTAGTCGTAGAAGGTGGTGGAACAACAGCTCTGGTGGATGGACAACTATTAGCATAATGGCCCTTCTTATCGCATTTGAAGCAAGTGATATTAGCAAGGTCGATTGGGCTTTTCTTAGCATATCCCAATCCTGTAGTCTTCTGCCAAGCTTTCTTTTGTTGATCAAAATTCATCTTCCTCTTCCCGGGCTGGCTAGAGGAGGGCTGAGTAGGAGTAGCCTTGGCAGTAGGTCTCCTAGGCTTTGCCTCATACCTAAGAGCATAGTCGACAAGCTCTGTGAAGGTGCAGTGGGTGTGACCAGTAAGCAAGTCATAATACTCTGGTCTAGCTCCCAAAATGAACTTCTCATTCTTTAGAAGAGGTGTATCAATCAATCCCGGGCCGAACTTGGAGAGTTCGTTGAATTTCCTCTCATACTCCGAAAAGGTCATACTGCCTTGCTTAAGATCCATGAAAGCTCTATAAAGTTGGGTTTTCCCAGCAGCTGGCATCCATTGTGCCGAGAAAGTATCCCTAATCAAAAGATAGACAAGATAAATAACATTCCCAAGATTTTAAAAGAAGAATTTAGACTACGAAATCCAAATAATTTTATACCTAAACTGGGCCCAAGTGATGGTGTTCTCCTCGATACGAGAAGTAACTGATTCCCACCAATCTTGCGCAGCATCCTGAAGTTGCCAGGCAGCAAGCTGACGCTTCTGAGCATCAGTGATCTCTAGGCCCGAAAATATCTTCTCTAAGCTTTTAAGCCATTGCTGAGCCTCAATAATGTTCTCGGATCCAGAAAACTTAATACCTCCAAGCTGTGAATACTCCTTACTAAGAATGGTGAATCTGACAGGAGCTGGAGCGGTAGGTGCAGCCTGAGCAGGACCATTGCCTCTACCACCCCTATTGTTTCTTCTGGCACTCATCCTGAAATACCAAAAGAAATTAAGAACCAAGGATAAAATCATAGAACTCAAAGGAAAATTCAATCGACGAATCAAGGAGTTTGAATAGGAAGAGTCTGGATATTGAATCGATTCTCCTCATTCTAGGGTATTGCTACCCTATCTCTAATGAGTTTCATAATCCCGAACTAAGGTTTTTAGGGAAACCGAAGCTTTGATACCAACTGTAACAACCCGTATATTTGGACCATTTAAATTGACAATAATCCACACATGTCGACTTAAATAATACAAAACACGAATCATTATGGGATTATGAATACATATATGTAAATGAGAATCAATACAACATCACAGACACAAAATAGTCACAGAATAATGCAGCAGAAAAGTACATCATCATAATAGTAGTTCATGAAGCTACTACAGGAATACAACAATGTCTCAACATAAAGTGACAAAGAGAAATACAAGATGTTCAATACATGAGTTCATCAAATACTAGAAAGGAAATAACTGATAAAGATAAATGCTAAGTCTTCAGCATCTTCAACCAACCTTGATCAGCAACTGGATATCTTCAGACTGACCCGAGCATATACAAAAGAAACACTCGAGTCAGGACTCAAAATCTTATACAGGATAATCAGGTGCAAATAATATAGTTCATAACTCAAAGATGAATGTGGTACACATCTTTAAGGATCCGATAAACTATCTATATATACAATAGAATACGCTAAATAGATAATATCTAATCAGTAAAGTATGATATCAAAATAGCGTTAAGTCATGGCCCATTCCATCCTTAACACATTTTTATTCCCAAGAGCATATACAAGACCGTAGTTTCCCCAAAACCGGAAGTCACCAGAGGGCAATCCATATACTAAAGGTACAAAACAAAACGTAGTGGTCGTGAATAGGATAATCAGTATGACAAGGTACATGAGGCGATACCAACTAGGATACTAGTAGTTGCGTGATCCAGACTGATGTTGAGCATAACAGCAACTATCTCAACACCGCGAAACAACACTCCCAAATCAAGGGGTGCACCCAAATCGAATCACAAAAGTAATAGATATGGTATCGAAGAAGTGTGTCCGCTAGAGATGGCGATCCTCAATGGCCCGGCGCGGCTCCTGTTTTAGTCATGTCAAGGGTCATCCAAAATCGTTCTCTTTCTTCAGTCAACGCGTTCACCAAACCATCCACTTCGTTCTGGATCAACACTCCGCGTATATTAGTTATTAAAGTGGTTTCGGTATCGACAGAGAGTATGTCCATATCCGATCCCGGTCCCTTTAATAACTACGCATTAATTACCCGATGGTCATTTAATATTACAGTTTAAAACAAATCAAAGTCCAAAAGTCAAGTTGCAAGTTTGACTTTCAAAATTTGACACTTCACAATTTAATTTATTTCGAACATTTAAAATCATATTTCTAAATGAAATTTTAGTTCAAGCCCTTAGGTTAACAATACTTAAGTATTCAAGTTAAATTTTTATTCCTATTCCCATTCATCGTTACATTAAATTTAATCAAAACTTGATTTAATCAATTTCAATAGCTAAATCAACTCCTTAACTTTAGTTGGTTTTACATTCCTTTAAGTCACTTTGTTACTTAATCTCAAATTAAATTTATAACAAATTCCAACTTTATTAATTTATCCAAATTAGATAAAATTTCGAATCTAATAAATTCAATTTATTAGATTCTAAAACTTGCTTATTCAAATCTCATTTAAATTAGATGTGTCAATCCGCTTATCTAATTAAATAGATTTATTAATCCGTTTCAATTTAATCCATTAATTTATTTCAATTAGGTCCACTTATTAATTCATTACAATTAATCCTATTAATTTATTACAATTAAGTCCATTAATTTATTACAATTAATCCTATAAATTTAATACCATTAAATCCATTGATTTACTTCAATTAAATCCATTTATTTATTAAAATTAAATCCATTGATTTATTACAATTAAGTCCATTCATTTATTTCAATTAAGTCCACTTATTAATTCATTACAATTAATCCTATTAATTTATTACAATCAAGTCCATTGATTTATTGCAATTAATCCTATAAATTTAATACCATTAAATCCATTGATTTATTACCATTAAATCCATAAATTTCGTTACTTACTTTCCAACAAATTTTTAAGTTCATTTCTTAATTTCAAATGAATTTCAATTTCAAAATTATTTTGTTGACCAATCGGGTTTCTTATCTTTAATTATCTATCCTAGGCCAAAGTTGTTCAAATTTGGCTATTTATCATTTCAACCCAATATAATTAAATAAAACAAACATAGCAAAGGGAACTTGCAGTGTGATAACTGGGATAGTGTCAAAGTAAATAAACAATCAATAGCAACCATACATATCAATTTAACCGTTTATTTAAACAATCCCGAAATAATCGTATTTAATTTACATTTGTTATTTTATGTAAATTAAATAAAAGTATTCCTAGAATCCGCACTATCATTTCATGCGGATTAAAGATTATTACATTATAGGTTTCACTTGGCGTTTATTATCAATTTATTACAGCAATCATACATTCAATGGTTCAAAGTATAACTGATCCTATTTCTATGTGTCGATTTATTTAACATTTAAAGGGACAGTTCATATATATAATCTATTTTGTATTTTAGACTATCCTATATCAATTCAAATTTCATGTTAATTATCACTTATATTAACAACCAAATTCAACATCACATAACAAATTTAATGTCATAATTATTTCCATATCTAACTTCAAATCACAATTTAACATCAACTATTTTAACATTCAAATTAATACCAATAACATCTATCACTTTATTATCATAGCATAATAGATTGAGTCGTGAATGAAATATTCACCTTGCGTGGTTAGAGAAGATGACAGCGAAGCACGAAAATGAATAGACTAGAATAGACGACACAAGCACGAATACGAACTATAAATCAAACAAAAGGTTATTCAACAATAACTTAATACGATGTATATATATTGATTTGTAATTATATATAAACCATACCAACGACTAGATGCAAATAAGGTGGATGGAAGCCTAGATCGCTGAATTAGCCTCAACTGGAACTGCGCGGAAAATGCATAAATGAGTCCATAAGTTACAAATTTTAACTGATATATAATTTTATCAAAAAAGAACAAAATAAAATAAAATAAAAGTGGCAGCGCAGTAGAAATCGACTGAGGACAAGTCAGGGCTGCGGAGCAGGCTTTGGGCAGGGGACGCGGGAGCGGGCTAGGCGGGCTCAACGTGGCATGGGCAGTGGGGTCGGTGGCGGGCTGGGGTGTGCTGCACGGGGTTGCTGGCGGGTCTGGGTGGTCGGCGGATGGGCAGGTGGGAGGCTGTGGGACTGTTAGGGACGGGGAGGACGGGCGGAGGCCTGGGCTGGGGTGGGCTGGGGCGAAGGGGACTGGCAGGGGCAGGCGGGTTCGGGACTGGGGCAGGCGGGTTCGGGGACTAGGGCAGGCGGGTTCGGGTGGCAGGTGGTTGGCCGGTGGGAGGGGACTGGGGCTGTGGGTGGCTCGGGCTGGGCGTGGGGACTGGGGCAGGAGGGCGAAGGTCTGGGCGGAGGGGCAGGGAGGACGTGCGGTGGCTCGGACTGGGCAGGAGGCGATGGGCTAGTGCGGGTAGGTGGAGGGTCAGGCGGAGGGGCAGGCGGGCGGAGCCTGAGCGGAGGGGATGGCAGCGCAGGGCTGGTGGCAGCAGGGGCGGAGGCGGGTTGAGGGCTAGTGGAAGGCAGTGGGAGGGAGGCTTCAATTCTACTTGAGAAGAAAGAAAATGAAAAATATGAAGAGAAGAGGAAGGCAGAGGAATACGTACCAAAGATGTGAAAATGCGAACGAGTGAATAGTGGGATGATAGCTTATTATATAACCTAGTACAGAAATTGAAAGGCCTCCACTTTATTTGTCTTGGTAACTGAAAGGCTGTTGGGTTTCTAGGCAGCTGAATAGTCAAGGACCCCAAGAATTCTGAACTGAGTAGGTAATTGGGTACCGGTATGGACTGCGTAACGGACCAGTTTATAATCCATTAAACAATTATAATTCGCAGCGCCGAACTCCGATTGACACAAATAAATATACCATTTTGATCAGCGCGACGAGGCGAACGCAACGGTATACAGATATCAGTGGTACGATTAGATTATAAAATTCGAAATTTTCTATTGTAGAAAATGCAGCAAAAACGCCAAAGAATAAGATCGATGGAGCTGTAGATGTCCGAAATTTGAAAAACGAAAAATGACGTCTTGATCAGAAGATGGTTTAGAATTTTTCTATGTAAAAATATTTTGGTTCAGAAGATAAAAATTTTTGCGTTTAAAATGAACTGATGTGAAGTAAACGCGAACGAAATTTGCTGCGGTATTTTCCGACGAAACTTTTCCCATATCTATAACTATCCAGGCACAATTTTTTTTAAACAAAGTTTGGACGCTAATTGAAATCGTAAGAAAGTTCCATAATTTTATGTTAAAATAATGGATTCAAAAATTTAAAATTGGGTCGGAATTTCAGGGTCGTTACATTCTCCCCCACTCAAAACTTTTCGTCCTCGAAAAGAACGAGACGGTGAAGTAAGAATGGAGTGAGTGGAAAAGTCAAAGTAGATTTTTAAGAAAATTTGATTTATACCTGAAATCAGTAATTCGGGGTTTGAATCCCGAATGCTATCCTCAGTTTCCCACGTGCAATCTCGCTCATCTGCACTCCATTGGACTTTTACGAGATTTATAGACTTCCTTCTTAGTTGCCTTGTTTCCCGATCGACTATTCGAAGTGGCCTCCTTTCGATAGTCAAATCTGGCTCGATATCTACTTCATCCAACTGAGCAATTGGAATGGTCATGGATGGATCACGCACGACTTTCCGGAGATGTGAAACATGGAATACGTTGTGCACGCCCTCAAACTTTTCTGGTAATGCAACTCTATAAGCTAGTGTGCCAATTCTCTCGGTGATAGTAAATGGTCCAACAAATCTTGGAGCAAGCTTCCCTCCACGACCAAATCGAATAACATTCTTCAAAGGTGATACTTTCAGAAATACCTCATCCCCAACCTGGAATTCCAGATCTCTTCTACGCCTATCTGCATAGCTCTTCTGCCTATCCTGTGCGGTCTTCATCTTCCTTCTGATCTCATTAACCTTCTCGGATGCTTCCATAATCATATCCGGGCCAAGAACCAATCGATCACCAGGCTCAATCCAACAAGCTGGCGATTTGCATGGCCGTCCATATAAAGCTTCAAACGGTGCCATATCGATACTTGCCTGATAACTGTTATTATAAGTGAATTCAACCAAATGGAGATGGTCTTCCCAAGATCCACCAAAATCAATTATGCAAGCTCGGAGCAAATCCTCTAAAATCTGATTTACCCTTTCAGTTTGGCCATCCGTTTGAGGATGATAAGCTGTGCTCAGATTCAGTTTAGTGCCTAAGACGTCCTGAAATGCCTTCCAGAATTTACTAGTGAATATAGGGTCTCTAACACATACAATACAAGATGGAACCCCATGAAGTCTAACAACCTCTTTCATGTAAATCTCTGCCAAACTTGAAGCAGTACGAGTGGTCTTAACAGGAATAAAGTGAGCAGATTTTGTCAACCTATCAACGATCACCCATATACTCTCATTACCTTTTCTGGTCCTCGGTAATCCATCAATGAAGTCCATAGAAATCTGATCCCATTTCCAACAAGGAATCTCTAGGGGTTGAAGTAAACCGGCTGTCTTCTGGTGATCGGCCTTGACTAGTTGGCAAGTGGTGCATCTACTGACATATATAGAAATATCTCTCTTCATCCCACTCCACCAATATAAACGCTTCATATTACGATACATCTTAGTGACACCAGGATGAAATGAAAGTGATGACTGATGATTCTCCCTAAGTACTTCTTGTCTCAATCCATCGACATTAGGAATACAAATACGGTTGTCGATCCTTAGAATTCCATTACTATCAATCTGCGCTCCTATTTTACTGTCAGCATTTCCAACTCTACCAAGAACCAACTCCTTCATACGATAGAGCAAAGTGTTCTCATATTGTTTAGCTTTTATGCGATCTATAAGAGATGGAGAGATGACAAGCTGAAATAACATGCCTTCAACAATATTACAGCAAGACAATGCTTTGCTACGACTCAATGCATCGGCTACAACATTTGCTTTCCCAGGAGTATAAGTGATGTCAAGATCATATGCAGCTAAAAATTCGAGCCATCGGACTTGCCTCTGATTCAAATCCTTTTGAGAAAAGATATATCTCAAGGACTTATGACCAATAAATAATTCAAATTTGGTTCCCAAAAGATGATGCCTCCATAGTTTTAGAGCAAATACAACGGCAAGAAGCTCTAGGTCATGTGTGGCATAATTTAATTCTTGGGTCTTCAACTGACGGCCCGCATAGGCAATAACCTTTCCATTTTGCATAAGAACAGCGCCCAAACCTTCTCGGCAAGCATCTGTATAGACGGTTAATCCTTCACTTCCATCGATTACCACAAGAACGGGGGCTGAAGTTAACTTACGCTTCAACTCATTAAAGGCTGATTCGCACTTCTCACTCCAAATAAACTTAACATCCTTCCGAGTTAAAGCAGTAAGTGGGGCAGAGATCCGGGCAAAGTGTTCAATAAATCTGCGATAATAACCGGCTAAACCCAAGAAACTACGAATATCTGTAGGAGTTTTAGGAGTCTCCCAATCATTGATTACGGCGATCTTAGCTGGATCGACCGAAATCCCATTTTCAAAAACTATGTGGCCCAGGAATCTCACTTCGTCTCGCCAGAAGTGGCATTTAGAGAATTTGGCCTTAAGTTGATGATTCCGGAGAGTTTCCAGAACATAAGCAAGATGTGTCTCATGCTCCTTCTTGTCTTTGGAGAAGACGAGAATATCATCAATGAATACAAGAACAAACTTGTTAAGCACATCATGGAAGACTCGATTCATCAAGTCGACGAAATAAGCAGGTGCGTTGGTCAAACCGAATGGCATCACCAACCATTCATAGAATCCATTCTCAGTACGGAAAGCTGTCTTATGGATACTATCTTCAGCAACTCTGAGTTGGTGGAATTCCACCATCCGGTGAGGGACAAAGAGGAGGAGGCCACCGCCGAGCCTGCAGAAGCTATGGAGTTTGTATCTCTAGACAAGCACGACTCAAGTAGACTATTAAAAATTGGGTCCCAACTGAAAGCAGAGTTGAAGGAGCAACTCATTGACTTTCTCTGCCACAACTTGGATGTATTCGCATGGTCACATGCTGATATGACCGGAATCTCCCCCGACGTAGCATGCCACGTACTAAACATTGATCCTACCAAGGCGCCCGTAAAACAAAGAAAGAGAAGTATGGGGGCAGAGCGATCGGCAGCCCTCGATGAAGAAGTAAAGAATCTACTCGCCAATGACTTCATACGAGAAGCCATCTACCCGGAATGGATCGCTAACCCGGTGCTGGTAAAGAAGGCTAATGGGAAGTGGCGAACATCCATTGACTTCTCCAACCTAAACGACGCCTGCCCAAAGGATTGCTTCCCACTTCCCCGAATCGACCAACTTGTAGACAACACAGCCGGGCACGATCTCTTATCTTTTATGGACGCATACTCAGGGTATAACCAAATTCCTATGCTTGCTCCCGACCAAGACCACACTAGTTTCATCACCGACCGGGGTTTATACTTCTATAAGGTAATGCCTTTCGGACTTAAAAATGCAGGAGCCACCTACCAGCGCCTCGTCAACAAGATGTTTGCGGGGCTAATAGGGCAAACTATGGAAGTGTACGTGGATGACATGCTGGTAAAGTCAAGGAAAGCCGACGATCACGTAAGCCACCTAGGCGAGATGTTCCAAGTACTTCGACAGTATGGAATGAAGCTGAATCCTCTAAAATGCTCCTTCAGAGTGTCATCAGGAAAGTTCTTAGTATTCATCGTCCATGCCAGAGGGATTGAAGCAAACCCTGAACAAGTCCGAGCGCTAAGGGATATCAAGATACCTTCCACTCGGAAGGAAATGCAAAGCCTGAATGGAAAAGTGGTCGCCCTAAGCCGATTCATCTCCAAAGCAACGGACAAGTGTGTCCCCTTTTTCGAAGCTCTAAAGAAAGACAAAGGGAAGTTCGAATGGACCAACGAATGCCTGACCGCTTTCCTTAACTTAATCGAACACCTCCAGAAACCACCGGTACTCTCAACTCCAAGCGAAGGCGAAGAATTATACTTGTACCTTGCTGTGTCATCTCACGCCCTAAGTGCTGCCTTGGTAAGGGAAGACAACCGCACGCAGCGGCCAGTTTACTTCGTCAGTAAGAGGTTTACGGGGGCAGAAGTCAGATATCCTAAACTTGAGAAGCTAGCATACTGTTTACTAATCACATCGCGGAAACTGCGTCACTACTTCCAGTCCCATTCCATCAAGGTTCTGACTGATCAACCACTGAGGCAGGTACTCCATCGTCCCGCCATCAAGGGACAAGCCATGGCTGATTTTATTGCCGAATTCACTACCAACGAAGAAAAGGAGCAATTGGAAATAGCAGAAGACATCAAGTGGAATCTCTTTGTGGATGGTGCATCAAACGAACAAGGCTCGGGGGCAGGTGTGGTAATAATCACTCCCAGGGGAAATAAGCTGCACTATGCTATAAGGTTGGAATTCGCTGCCACCAGCAAAGATGCAGAATATGAAGCAGTGATAGCTGGATTAGAACTTGCCATAGAAATCGGAGCCAATTCTTTGTGCCTTCATAGCGATTCTCAACTTATTGTTAATCAAATACTAGGAGAATTCCAAGCTCGAGAAGAACAACTCATAGCATATTTAAGGAAGACCAAGTTACTTCTCAGCCGATTGGACCACTACTTAGTCAAACAAATCCCTCGGGAAGAGAACCAAGAGGCCGACGAATTGGCAAATCAAGCAAGTATGAGAGACATTGCCATCTTCGGAGCAGTAACCATCTCAAAGCAACTAAACCCAAGTTTTGAGCAAGTAAATCTGATAGCTGCAACCGAAGAAGCAACTTGGATGACTCCCATCCGAGACTACCTACAAAGTGGCACACTACCCAACGGGCGTAACGAAGTCAAGAAAATCTTGAGGAAAGCTTCCCGCTACACAATACAAGAAGACATCCTCTATCGGCGTGGATTCTCTAACCCGTTATTAAGGTGTGTCGCTGGGAGGGAAGCCAAGGAAATCTTATTCAACATTCATCAGGGAAGCTGCGGAGATCACACCGGAGGGCAAACATTAGCAAAAAAGATACTCCGGTATGGATATTTCTGGCCCACCTTAAGCAAGGACGCCTTATATTTTGTCAAAAAGTATGACAGATGCCAGAAGTTTGCTAAGATTCCGCGGCTACCAACAACTGAGATTACTCAAATGACCAGCCCTTGGCCCTTCGCAATATGGGGAATTGACTTAATCGGCGAGCTACCAATGGGCCGAGGCGGGGCCAAATATGCTATAGTGGCAGTCGACTATTTCATCAAATGGGTGGAAGCGGAACCTCTGAATAAAGTATCTTCAGCAAAAGTTATTAACTTCATGATCAAAAATGTTTTGTGCAGGTACGGAGTCCCGCTCAAAATCATATCAGACAATGGACTTCAGTTTGACAGCGAGGAATTCGCCAACTGGTGCCAAGAGCACGGAATTCACAAAAGCTTCTCATCCGTAGCGTATCCCCAGGCAAACGGACAAGTCGAAGCCGTCAACAAAATTCTGAAAACTCTAATAAAAAAGAAGCTCGAAAAGTCAAAGGGCGCTTGGGTGGATGAACTCCCTACGGCACTGTGGGCCTATCGCACATCCTTCGGAACATCAACGGGGCATACTCCTTTCTCTTTGGCATACGGATCGGAGGCTATGCTCCCAGTTGAAACCATTGTGCCTTCCCACCGTAGGATCCACTATAACCCAGAAGAGAACGAAGAACTCCTTCACATGTCTTTGGATCTAGTTGAGGAGAGAAGAAATGATGCAGTCCTTAAAGCAGCAGCCCACAAGCAAAAAGTGGCAGCACAATACAACTCCAAAGTAAAGCATCGTACCTTACAAGAAGAGGATCTTGTCCTCAAGCGAATCTTCCCTCGCCCCGGAGCACTAGACCCTATCTGGGATGGACCGTATGTAATTCATAAAGATCTCCACAATGGAGCTTATATTTTGTCAACAGTGGACGGAGAGGTGTTCCAGAGGGCATGGAACATCCAACACCTCCGTCGATACTTTTCTTAACTTGTACTGCCCATATGATGTGAATTAACAAAGAGAATCAGTGGACGTAGGCCTTTTCGTGCAGAACCACTTTAAAAAACCTTGTCTCTTTTTTAACTTGTTCCTTTATATCTTGGCTGCTTGTTAACGTTATCCTTTTCTGTTGAACAAAATCCTACGCGTATAGCAATTCCACTCAGAGCACTCCACGGCACAACTTCACCTGGACAAGACCTAACAGGTACTATGCGAATCTATGCCCTCGCCAATGAGACACTTTTGCTCCGGCATCCCTCTGCTGCGAGTTAACTCATTGCTTGCGACGGCCCTTAAAGCCAACTGTAATGAGCCGATTATAAGCCACCGAGAAGACCGACTATAGCCGAGGCAGCTCATTACGGCGTTCGGCTCGCCGGCAACTATGAACCAACTATAAGCCCCAACATAAGGTGTGGCCAGCCAGGGGCAGTTCACAGTTGACGATCGGCACCTACGCTAGCCGGCCATAGTAAATCGAATAATACCCACGATTACGGGCCATAATGGCCCGAGTAGTTACTGTGCGCGATCTCGGCTCCGATGTGTCTTAAGTGCAGCTGTGGTAAAAAATAATTAACTCCCCGCGGAGGCGTAAGATGGGTGACAAATGTCTCCAAGACCCACGGCTAGGGAAAGTGACTACAAAGCCCGTTTGCCACGAACTTAAGCACATCGAAGGCTTCCGTGATTGGAAGTTTTACTATTTCACATATTTCAATTTTACTTAAGAATCTTTTCTCCTATCCTCTGTAACAATCCCTGAAGTACAGGACACAGAACAAGAGACGCTCGCTAATAGAAGCAGATACTCACAGCAAGATACTGGACCGCGTCCCTTACTCGGTCACACAGGATAGTCAAAGCTGCCATCTAAAAGCAAAATATAAAGGGCGGTATTTCCTTCTTTCATATATGACTATAATTTATTCACACCTCACGCTAACATTGCAAGTCATGAAATTATGACATCAAACACAATTTAATTACAAGAATATGCATAGCTATATTTCTCATACGACATGTCAAAATAGCAAAAACATTCAAAAGACAACAAAATCAGCTTAAGTTAAAAGAAGAAAGGAAACACATTAGTTATACAAACCCTGGGGAGGAGTAGGATACTGCAATGAGTCCTGGATTTCATTCCAGGACGGGAGCAGATCATAAAATATTCCTAAGTCCCTATCATAAATGGAGCTTGCAGGAGTCAAAAGTTCACCTTGAGTCGTCGGAGCCACCTTGGCTGGAATAGTCTGAGAAGACTCGCTTGCACAGGTCCCGGCCTTGTCAGCTTTCCCGGATTTCTCTACCAAAGTAGATTCTCCGTCCAGCCCCTCGAAAACTTGGTGGAATTCATCATCCGTCCACTCCTGAATCTCGCCTGCTTGCCCAGGAAGCAAGGCCCCGATGCCATCACCACCTTCCCGGTCATCTCCACCCTCACCTCTCTCCTCCTCCACATCTTCCTTCCCCGGAGTAAGTGGACAAGTGCTGGGGGAAGGACCATCCGACTTCTTAAGCTTCTTACCTCCGCCACTGGAGATTTTGAGAAAGGTTTCCTCTTGCCACTCTCTACTGTGACACCTCCCTTAGCTTGAGCAGCCGCCCTCTCCTCCGCTGTTTCCCTCTGCTTGACTACTGACTGGTATGGAAGGATCAAATTATACTCCAGAAGAGTCGCATTTCTGATCAGGTAAGCAGCCGATCTATCTCTCCCGGGGATAGCTTCTATCTCGGCCGCCGTCTGAACCAGGCGGTCCTTCTCCACAACCACAAAACCACCTATCGCTAGCAAGAAATAAAAGCACGTAAGATAAAGCACTGCAGTTGTAACGGAAATTATAAATAAAGCTTCACACTTACAGCCGAAGGTGAAGCGACGAATGGAAACAGAGTCACCCCTGATGAAGAACCATTCTTTCTTGAACATACTGAACTTCGAGTATAAGTCCAGGACGGGCTTAAAGGATACGGCAGATTCCAAGCTGATATAGGGAGACCCTTTCTTGTAGCCTCTCAAGTTGTACAAATACCGGATCTCCCGGTTAGAAGGAGGACGCCCATATCTCCTCTGGAAGATGACGAAGAGACTCACCAGAATGGCATAAGAGTTAGGTTGAAGCTAGAATGAGGCCACCTTTAGATATGTAAGAAAGCTGACTACCCAAGCATTAAGAGGCGGGATGGCACCACACATGCAGTGGTATCTGCTGTAGGCAAAGTACCCTTCAGGAGGGTCATATGGCATAACTTCTCTCCCTGGCAACAGCATGCGCGCTCTATCGATTCCGAAAGAACGGGAGATGACATCAAGCTGCTCCTCCTTGAGGGAGCTGGGAAAGCAATCGGGCGGGGAGTTCAGAAGCTCCTGAGGGCCGTACCCGTCCACCATTGATCTCAGGGCAGTTCTGTGACGTTCCGGTCCTGGCTGAGCAGGGGGCACTGCAGAAGATTCTCCTCCGCCCTGGGACTTCTTTTTATCCGATCGAGTTTCTACTTTGCGAGACATTATCTGCAACATCGGAAAAACATGTTGTTAAAACAGAGGATATAAACAAGCAAGTACACGTATCCCGGAATTTCGCTCGTGATATGAAAAGTGAAAAAATCAAGTGTATAAAGTTCATTCGACACCTAGACTACAAGCCCATTCGGCATTCTCATTCTCGAAAGCCCATTCGGCATTCTCATCTCGAAAAATTCATCTGGCGTTTCTCAGTAAAGGCTCATTCGGTATTCACAACTAAAGTTCATTCGGTATGTAGGACACACAAGTTTCATTCGGCGAAGGGAAGTTAAGTACCTGATTCGGCAGGCTAAAGCGGTTCGGCAGTAGGATAAAATCTGATTCGGCTGTGTGACTGATTTGGCTCGGTTGTCTCGTTCGGTAGAAGGTAACGAAAGCCCTAGGCCCTTATTTATAGGCGAGCATAGATGACCGGACCGGCTGATTCGGCGAAAGCATCTAAGCTAACGTCGTTGGTTTTATAACAAAGCACGACATATGCCGGCATATGCCCCACTTTGGGGGGCAAATGTTGGGCGTGTTCTCACTCAGAAGATCTCAAGGCCAAGAAGCTTGATTCGTTCAGGCTTGCCTAAGCTCCATTCGGTTTCCTACCACTACCGGACCAGCCTACTCCTACAACTACCGGACCAGCCTACTCCTACCACTGCCGGACCAACCTACTCCTACCACTACCGGACCAGCCTACTTCTACCACTGCCGAACCAACCTACTCCTACCACTACCGGACCAGCCTACTCCTACCACTGCTGGACCAATCGTCTCCTACCACTACCGAACCAATCGTCTCCTACCGCTACCGGACCAACCTACTCCTACCACTGCCACCGAACCAAGCTCCTACCGGACCACCTGCTACCGGACCAAGACATTCCGAACCAACACTACCAGGCCAGATCGCGTCAGCCCAGACCCATCAATAGTTGTATACATCCATGACCCCTACCCCCAGCCTCACTTTATAAATAGAGGGGTAGGGGTACAACAATGGGGACAAGTTTGAGAGCTCAAGCACGGAGAGAACTTTCAAACAACTTTCTTTTACTTGTATCAAAGCTTTGTACTTGTAATCAAAACAAGAGAAGAGAAATAACATATAAAGTGGACGTAGGCACATTCTGGCTGAACCACTATAAATCTACGTGTATTTTTACAGTTTAGCCCCTGCTTTTCATATATTTGCATAATCACCCAAATCACTAAGAACAACATAAGATCTACTAAATCATACGACTTTGAGGTGTTTGTCCATTTTTTATGCAAACACCGAGAACCACTTAGGACCAACGTATATGCGTTCGATGTGAAGGTTTGCAAGACATTGATATTTGGGATTTTCATAGTGAAGTACTGCTTGTTGATAGTTTGGGAATAAACTCCCAATATACATATATTAGTAGTAGTCTGTTCATTATGAAATATCCGTTGCAAGGACTATTCGCTACTAATCCTAGGGTAATTCCCGACAGGATGTGGTAGGAGAGTACCTTCGGTTTGTCCTGTTCCTGGACAACTATTTTGGATGGATTTCTGACAGTGCATTCTTGAGATTGCATCGTTGACTTTTATAAACGTACATCTGTTTGGTGGCGGGGAAGTCAACTTCACTTAGCTTAACACCCTTCTCTAAGATGTATAAGCTCGAAGGTTGTATGATTGTAAAAGTCAATAGTGATCGAAGGAATGCCAGTGTGGTATTCAGAGTGATATATGTTATGTGTAAGGTAATCATGACCTTTGGCCTCATACCCGAAAATGACCGAAACAGGGTTGGATGCGGCAAGGCTATGTGGTTCACAACCATTAGTGTATGATCATCCCCATCTAGATATATTTCTTCCCGCTATGATGATCGGGATGTAAATTATTGTGGATGTATGCTATGACGGCTCTCGGATAGGTCGGTAATGACCGGGGTGATGACATATTCGGTACTATCTAGAAGAGGTAGGCCGGTCTTGTGTTGGCAAAGGAGCAGATGTTATGTGGTCCTCAGTACATTCCTCTAGAGATGTATTGCTGGAAGGTAGTCCCTTCACCTGGTCATTTGTATGGAAATCCATTCTTTACTATGTGCCTGCAATTTTGTTTGTAGAACCCGCGTTTGTGGCTAGTACGCTTAAATTTAATAATGTAACAATTTCGGCTATGATTCTTATTGTTTTTATAATAGACACAAGTAGTAATATAACAGGATTTGATATGAAATGTTTTGGTTATCGTAAGCTAAAAACCCGTTTGTGTTTATGTGTGAGCGTGTCTTATGAGATACATTTGTTTTGATAAAAGAACGCTTTTATAACTTTAAAATAAATTCTGTTGAGATGTGTTTTCTCACACCGGTTTACCAGACTGATCCGGGCGTTCTTCCCTTTAAATGCTCGGGTCAGACCGAATATATTTACAAATGTAGATTTGGATGCTTTGCAGCTTCAGCAGGAGAGATGGAAGTCTTCTGATCGTTTTCCACGTATATGTTTATTTTTTCGCCGCTTTTTTACTTAAATTATCAGCAACTATAAGGATAGGTTATTATAACTGTCCAGGTTGATGATTAGTGTTTGATTGTTGTACTCTGATTGATGGATGTATATGATATTATAGTTTCTGTTTTGTAAAGATCATTGATATGATATTATATTTTTTTCCGCTGCGATTGTGAGATTCTGTGATTGTTTTAGTTTCTTCTATTTTCCCTTTCTCTTTCTTTTTCTTTTCTTTCTTTCTTCTCTTATCTTCTTTCTTTCTTTCTCATGATTATTCATATTTCCCTTCGGTTTGGGACTGGACATGTGTGGTTATTGTCGGCTCTGAACGGGACGGATTTGCGGGTCATCATAGTTGGTATTCTTAGGATTATGCTAACACCTAGGCTTTTATGGGTACTCATTATAGATAGGGTCAGTAGCACCCTAGGTTGAGTTTGAGCATATTATATATATATATATATATATATATATATATATATATATATATATATATATGAGCGCGTATTTGTTAGTGATTATAAAGATGTTTTATATTGTGTTACTTTATCTGGTGAAGTAGCTTACGAATTCTGGTCGAGACGTAGGATGCCATGTGATCGATAGGGGTTTCTAAACACTTAAACGAGGCAAGTCGACATAATATTATTTTAAAAGGAGGTAAATGAAATAACTTTACCTGAACTATATTTTATCTTTATAAAGGAATAATTTTTAAAGAAATATTATAGTTATATATGGATGTTTGGTTGCTAATGGATGGTAATACTTGATTATTATCAATTGTTGTTTGTGTGCTAATAATAAAAAGTTGTTATTATTATAAATATAAACAAAGATAAAGAAATAAGAAATGATTTTATGTAACCAAAGTGAAATAAGTATAAATTATATGTAAGTATAGAATTTATAAATGTGATTTATAAATAGAAAAGAGAATTTAAAAGTAATAAATAACACTAATTCACTTTAGTCGCTGGGAAATAATGCGGGTGATGAATGCAGCATCATCGATATTCTTTTCGAGTCTCTAAGTGATAAATTGCTAATGACTTTCTATTGAAATTTTGTTTTGATAAATCAAGTTTTGTATAATTCCAAGAATGATTTGATAAATATAAGAAAATAGTTTTTTTGAACTTATAAAATTTAAATAGTATAAATAAGAAATAAGTTTACAACTTATGAATTTGAATTTGATAAGTGAGTCCAAATAACCAAATTGTTGAACAATTTGGTTAAGCAAACAAATGGGAAATTTGAATTTGAGATATACGAAATATTAAAAGAATTAACTTGAATAAGTTAAATAAATAAAGTTAAATAAATTGAGTTAGTGAGAAAAAGTAAATGAAATGAAGTTTGACTTATGAAAAGTTAAATGAAAGTGAATTAAAGTTGAAATGAATTAGATAAAATAATGAAATGAAATTTTATGTAAATAAATTTGTATAACTTATGGATTTGAATAATGTTAAGATAGAAATAAATGTATAATTTGTTCAATGAGTATATTAAGAAGAAAAGAAATCTAATTTTGGATTTGAATTATAAATATTCAAATTTAATTTAAAGTTAAGTAAAGTGGGATGAAAGAAAGTTGAATTTGTAATGAATTAATGAAACAAGTTAAATGAATTAGAATTAGAATTTTGAATTGAGGATGAACATAAGTTATAAATGCACTTCAACTAGGAGTTGTAAAAAAGAACTGGATAAGTTTTAGAATGTTGTTTGATAGAAACTGAATATGTATGTTAAGAAAAGTAAATTTGGTAATGGAACTAAGAAATGGAAGTTTACTTAAGTAAACTGTGAAGTAATAATAGACAGAAGAAGAGTTGTAAGTAAAATGTTTATAAACTTAAGTAAATAATTTTATGGAATGGTTATTAAGCGTTGTTAGTATTAAAAAGAAGGTATACTAAGTAAATTGTATATAGAATGAAATGTTGTTAAACATGAATTGAATTTAAAGTGAAGTTTAATAAGTGAATGTTAATGAATTGAATATAAGTAAAATTAATATGAATAATTGAATTTGATTTTAAAGTGAATACGAATCGAATGAATGTAAAGAAATTGAATGTAAATAGAAGAATCAGAATAAGAAATGAAATATAATAAGAACTCAAATGGAATTAATACGTAAGTTGCACGTATATTGTTTTATTCGCATAACTGTTTGATCCAGATTCGAGTATACGATTTCAAGGTGATTTACACCGATCCATGTTAGGATTTTTCACTTGATTTCTCGAAGGCGAACCTTGGATATGGATATTTGATTGATTCTTATGTTCTCTATCATAGGATATGGCTATGCAAATAGGATGATGGTTTTTCTAATCAAAGAACCGGATCTGAGTGCGCACTAGAGTGTTCATGTGAACGATACTAGTTCGGAAGTGAAATTGTATGATCGAGCGAGTGATCAGGCATGGTTTTGCGTACGGATGATATATGTACATCGTACGGGGTTTAATAAATTGAAAGTTGACATTAGAAAATGTAAATTGATATGGATTATGAATTGATTGGATGGATATTGATTGTTTGATGGTTGCATTTGTTTCTTTTGTTGCATTTCCTATATTTGCATATAGTTGTTGTATTAGTATTTGTTATATTGATATTACTTTCTATATACTTGTTCTCATTGGTTGTTGAGTGTTTAGTAGGTGTCGATGGCATATGCTTCGCATTTGGAGCTCGCTTTTGCGCTATATTAGTTGTATATGCTTACTAATATAATAAAAGGTACATATCTCGGATTACATATCGTACTTTTATATTTTTTTCCCCACGGGATGCCTCATCCTCGAAAATGAGGTGTATATCTATGACGACCCGGATTTTTAGCATCCGTTTTCAATTATTAAATACTGATTTTTATAAGTTGAACAAATAAATTTCTGATAATTAAAATCTGAATATATAAATTGATTTGGAAACTATAATAAATATTGAATTATAGAATCTCTAGGTATGAAAAATCTTATAGTAAATAAATAATTATATATAGAGACTCCACCATTTAAATTAAGATGAAATACAAACAAATAAATATATACAAACCTTGTGATGTTGAATATATATATTTATAAGATATACATATAGAAGTATATATATATATATATATATGTATATATATATGCCAAGTGAAATAAAATATAAGAGGGTTTGTATGAATGTGAATACATGTACATAATAAAGCAATGTATATATATGAGAACATATATGATGACAAATGTTAATAAAGGTGTATATGTATTGAATAGTAAAAAGGTAAGCACATATGGATAAGACACATAACCAAATATATATATGTATATATACATACATATAAGTTAATATATAAATGGATATACATGTAAACATATAGGGGAGCATCATGATTCCAAACATCATCTCAAGCACACAAAATATTTTATCAATGTCAAAAGAAAAAAAATCAAATCCCTCATATAAAATCAAATCAATTTACGTTTAAATCAAGTCCCATATATTCAATGCAAAAAGGAAAATCATGTCAGGTCAAAAACATTTTTTTAAATCAGGTCCATATGGATTAATGCAAAAAAAAATATGAAGGAAGCTTACTGTACAAAGAACTGCAGCCTACCTCTCTATATATGCCTCTACCTTTGTCTCATTTTTTCCATTCTAACAAGCTAAATTAAAACAACTCAATCTACCATTAAAAACTTAAAACGAAAATCAAAGCAACTCAAATAAAGGAAGATCAAGACTCAAGTAAACAGGAGGATCAAAACAAAAAGGAAGACTGTGCTCTGTTCAAAAGGAAAAGGTGAGTAAAACTTACATCTTTATACATACTCTAAACCATGTTTGTTGGATGTGAATATGGAAATTTTAATTGATAAGCATGCTTGAAACTGGAACATATATATGTATATATATATATATATATATATATATGAGTGCATATATAGTGTTACAACCAGAAACCAAAGCCTGTACATCCTTTATCACTTCTGCTCTGTAGGATGGAAGAAATGTATACCTAACTTCAAAAATTCCTACCTCGAAATCCAGTTAGATTTAGGTGATGTTGTTAGAAAGAAAAATGTTTGTTTTTGATCAGGCCATGTTATGAAAATTGTCTTATTAAACATCATCCTTTATAAAGAAATAAAAGAGCATTTTACAGTAAATAATTCAAAATAGAGGAAACTGGAATGTCAAAATTTGTGCTTTTATTTATATGTACATGATCGGTGTTGGAAAAGAAGATTTTTGGAAGTGGTTTCGTGATTTTTAATCACGTAGTTGATGAGATATAGGAAATTGACCAGTTTTTGCTCTTGGGTCAAATTTCGGCTAACTAGGCGGTGATGGGAGTCGGTGTTGGGTCAGGAGGAAGTGGCGGAGATCGGGAGTCCGACAAAAATGGAGTGGCGATTTACGAGGCGGCGTGGTGGTCGGTTGAGGTCGAAGTAGGGTTCGGAGGGAGGTTCCGGTTGTGCTCGTCTTGGTGGTGACTGCAGCGTCGAGGTGGAGATTTAAGGGTGCGGTATGGGGGGATAAGCTAGAGGAAAGGAAGATGAAGCTTCTGGCGGAAGGGCTTGGGTTCCAGTGGTCGGTGATGGCGGCGCGAGGGGAAAATAGGGGATCGGGGTTTTTTCGTGGGATAGTGAATGGCTCGTGTGACGCCCCACCTCTATACCCATGCTAACCAAGAACACTACGATGTAGTGCTGTCAATTAGCACGGAGAATAAGGCTATGGAGGAGCGACCATCCATGTAACTTCTTTTTGCGAGCACCGATATGTCAGATATAATAGAATGCATATCTTTTAAGGAGGAAATCCGACATACCGATACAAACACAAAGCTATCACACGGTGGCTATATATAATCTTCGGAAACAAACATAGAAATAATCATAACATAAATCAGTCACAGACATCCATATCACAATGGCGGAAGAAGATATGAATAAATATATAACACATGAAAGTGTACATCAGAGTAGTGGTCAGAAAGATCCACGATAATACAAAAGAATAGCATCACGTGCTATACAAAAGAATAAGTACACTACATAGAGTCTATATCTCAAATGTGTACATCCAAAAAATACTAATCTATGTAGTTAGCCAAAAGTCAGAATAATCCTGAAGAGAAGTCAAGCAGAAGTACCTGTAACATCTCGGTCTGACCCGAGTATTATTTATAAGAAAATAATAAACGGATCAGTCTAGCTATAAATATCAGATGATAAGGTATAGGATAAATAATATGGCATGAAAATGTAACAACCATAACGGCATACTACTATAAGTATGTAAATGATAATCAACAAAAGATCAATCAATATCACAAGAATCTTCTCAAAGATAAAATAGGGTATCATACCCTAAACTTGTATTCATAACAAGTCAATAACACATAAATTCACCAATGCACAAAAACTGATATCATACCAATGAAAATCATTAAAATTGGTGAAGCACAAATTCCAGAAATCATCACCAGAAATCCAGAAAACACATAAAAAAGGGGGGAGGCCTAACACATGAATGGGAGCATGAAAACTCACCTACGCGTAAAACACATGACAAGAAGCTATCTCATGGAAGCTATCCATTAAATTTTCACACAGGAATGGCCCGAAGACCATGGGGTGCTACCCTATATATGTGATGGCGAAACATCACAAAAGCGGGGTCTAGTCTCCCTCACAGACAAAGAGACATCGCTCAATCGCTAGTCTAAATCACAAAAATGATCATCATGATCATAAGGAAGTGTCAATTACACTAAGCCAGTAAATATATGAGTTTAGCTTCATGTCCCATAACCACTAGCTTAACTTAAATATTTACGAACAAACTGTAGATCTTCACTAGGAAATTGTCACAAAAAGGGTTCAATCAAACAAGTCCAAGAGCTAACCGACGAAGTGAACGCAAGCGTTTCATACCACTCGTTTTACTAAGTCGTTTAGGTCGATTTCTCATCAGAGTGAAGTAAAGGCTTGTATATACTAGTAGATTGGAAATCGATTTGAGAAAACGAACTTTTGATATTTTAAAATAGTGTTGAAATCGCTTTGATGAAAGAGTTTTGATATTTACTACTGGTATTGAAACCTTCATATCTTTAAAGTGACAAGTCACAAAACGATTGTTGAAACAAATCGAATCACATCAATTCACGTTCAAAGACGTGAGTAAAGTCCAAAGAAATCAATCCCAAAACCATCATAGTAGAAATTCTGATGAATGTTTTTCAGATAAGATCCCCTACGAAGGGGGTACGGGGTTCGACCTGCCCGGTTAGTCGCGGGGGTCTAGGGGGCAGCGCCCCGTCAAAACGGTACGACCTAAAGTGAAGACAAGCGGCCTACGACCTAAAGCAAAATGAGGTCTAACGACCTAAAGAGTTCGCGTCCTAAGGGATACGACCTAAGTGGCGAGACCTAGTGGGGCTTAGGTCGGAGACGACCTACGAGGTAAACTAGGTCGACTTAGTAGTCGAGCGACCTAAGGTGAATGGTCCAATGACCTAACTTGAACGACCTAGAGGGTCGAACGACTTAACTGGAGGATAGGTCGGAGACGACCTAGTGGAAATGGTCGAGCGACTTACGAGCTACAACCTAAAGTGACGAGGGACGTTAGGTCGGAGACGACCTAACACTTGACTCGTGAGCGACTTATGGAAAAGAAGTGGCGAGCGACTTATGGTCCAGCGACCTAATATGAAACGACCTAAGATCGAAAATAAGGTCACGCGACCTAACAGGAAACAAGGTCAGGCGACCTAAAGAAGTTCGCGACCTAAAGGTGCACGACCTAAGGTCTTACGACCTAAGGAAAAAGGTCTTACAACCTAACAGTACGGTGAGTGATTAAGCCAAACGACCTAAGACCTAAGCCTTAAACGACCCAAGGAGTTAACTCGCGAACGACCTAACTCTTTAACTCACGAACGACCTAAGCCTTTAACTCATGAACTACCTAAGCCTTTAACTCGTGAACGACCTAAGACTTTAACTCGTGAACGACCTAAGCCTTTAACTCGTGAACGACCTAAGAAGGCGGTGACTTTTCAACGCGCGTGAGCTAGCAGCCTGGACGACTTAACCTGGGCAGAACGACCTAAGGGCTGGAACTCACCAAAAATGCTAAAAATTGGAGTTTTTCGCCAATTCAATCCAAACCAAATGCAAACTAGCATGCTAAAGTGATGAGGAATCATACCCAACTGTTGGGTAGATTCTCAACACCGGTCCAAAGCTTTGCCGATCCAACCTGCTACGCATGCAATGACCCTGCCGAACCAACTCATCCCCATGCTCTGCCGAACCAACTCACCTCCCATGCTTCGCCGAACCAACTCATCCCCATGCTTCGCCGAACCAACTCACCTCCCATGCTCTGCCGAACCAACTCATCCCCATGCTCTGCCGAACCAGCTCACCTCCCATGCTCTGCCGAACCAGCTCACCTCCCATGCTTCGCCGAACCAACTCATTCCCATGCTTCGCCGAACCAACTCACCTCCCATGCTTCGCCGAACCAGCTCACCTCCCATGCTTCGCCGAACCAACTCATCCCCATGCTTCGCCGAACCAACTCACCTCCCATGCTTCTCCGAACCAACTCATCCCGATGCTTCGCCGAACCAACTCACCTCCCATGCTTCGCCGAACCAACTCATCCCCATGCTTCGCCGAATCAACTCACCTCCCATGCTTCGTCGAACCAACTCACCTCCTACCACCGGACCAAACGCTGCTGGACCAAGACGTGCCAGGCCAGATCACATCAGCCCAGGCCCACCAGCAGCTATATACATCCAAGACCCCTACTCCCACCCTCACTCTATAAATAGAGGGGCAGGGGTACGACAATGGGGGACAAGTTTGAGAGCTCAAGCACGGAGAGAACTTTCAAACAACTTTCTTTTACTTGTATCAAAGCTTTGTACTTGTAATCAAAACAAGAGAAGAGAAATAACATATAAAGTGGACGTAGGCACATTCTGGCTGAACCACTATAAATCTGTGTGTCTTTTTACAGTTTAGCCCCTGCTTTTCATATATTTGCATAAATCACCCAAATCACTAAGAACAACATAAGATCTACTAAATCATACAACTTTGAGGTGTTTGTCCATTTTTTGTGCAAACATTTTTGGTGCTTTCATTGAGAGATAGAAGCTCGAAGCTTCAGCTTCATCCGCTTAACAAGTTTTCCTAACAGCATCGTCCGCCACTTGGAAAACATGCCTCCCAAACAGAGAAAAGATGTTAACAAAGGAAAAAACATCGCATCCAGCAGTCTTCCAGAACCAGCTGTCACGAATCAAGTAAATCGTCCTCCTCCAGCAACAGTAATAAATGAAGAACAGGCTAACCCAACCACTCCTGCCACAGAACAGCCTGCAGCAATTACTAGAGCAGATCTGGACAGAGTTGTGGTTGAAGTAACTAATCGCTTCACGTCCCAGCAGGAAGCCTTGGTGGACCATCTCATGTCATGCTTAAGGGACGCTGAAGAATCCAACCGCAACACTGAATCATGGGGCGAGTCCCAGTCTGGAGGATCTCAGAGACAACAAAGATCTTCCTTCTTCGAAGGAGCTAACGGCAGAAGTAGCCATGGTAGGAGCCGAGACCGAGCACAGCCCGAAGTTAGGCCTGAGGAAACGTTTGGTACCGAACCCAACGGGGGAGGTACCGGGCGAAGGTCAACTGTAGCTGAGCCTGTCATGCTGCCTAACCACAGAAACACCAGTGAACGGGGCCGAGCTAGAGTCCAGCCCGAAGTTGGACCCGAGGAAGTGCTTAGATCAGAACCCAGCAGGGGGAGATCAAGGCAAGGGCCAACTGTAGCTGACCCGAGCATGCTCCCAGAAGACCAAAGGCAGCCACTGGAAAATATGAGGAATGATAGACGATACCATCCCTACAGGTCATCTGGACGGAATCAATCCCATAGAACAGAACCAAACTCGTTTCTATCTGCTCCAAATTCTGATGAAAGGATGGCGCGCTTATTCAGAGAGTGCGTCCAACGGGAGCAAAGAGATCGAGGGATAGGCGCTAGGGCGACCAGCCCTTTCGCCCGCAACATTGAAATTGCTATCACCCCCCGAGAATGGAAGATGCCAACAATGGAACCTTACAAAGGAACCTCCGACCCCGTTGTACACTTGCAGAGATACACACAACATATGCTCATGAGTGGAGCGACAGAGGGAGTACTGTGCAAATGCTTTCCACTCTTCTTAGCAGACCTCGCTACCTCCTGGTTCTGTCATCTACCTCAGGGATCCATCAGCTCATGGGAAATGTTGAAAGAAAAGTTCATCAGCCAGTTCCGCATTCATGTGGAACAACCTAAGGATGCTTATTCCCTATCCAGTATCAAGCAGAAACCTGGAGAGAAGCTGCAGAAATACCTAACCCGATTCAATACCGCAACGGCCATAGTCCAAGATGCCGACGAGAAGCTTATCTTAATGGCCCTCTGTAGTGGTGTGCATCCGGATACTAAATTTGCTAGAAGATTGACAAAAGAAAAACTAGCTACTTTACCCGATTTTTTCTATGAGGCCGGGAAATATATGAGGCTTGAAGACGCTGCCACTAAAGGGCAGTCGGGGCGAAAAAATAAGGCAGCTTACGGCAGCACGTCCGCTGTAGCAAAGGACGTTTGAAGGGATGCTTCTAGAGACAATGCTGGGGGCAAGAAGGGAGAAAAGTGCTTGTATCGGCCAGGACCGAGATTTGACGCTTATACTCCTTTAAATAAAACGATCGAAAACATCTCCCGGGACACTCAAGACGAAGTTAGATACAAACGCCCCCCGCACAAGAAGAAACCAGATATCCTAAACTTGAGAAGCTAGCCTATTGCCTACTAATCAAATCACGAAAACTGCGTCACTATTTCCGATCTCATTCCATCAGAGTTCTGACCGATCAACCACTAAGGCAGGTACTCCATCGTCTCGACGCTTCTGGGTGACTACTTAAATGGTGCATTCAACTAAGTCAATATGATATCACCTACCATCCTCGCACCGCCATCAACGAACAAGGCTCGGGGGCAGGTGTGGTAATAATCACTCCCAAGGGAAATGAACTACACTATGCTATAAGGTCAGGATTCACTGCCACCAACAACGATGCAGAGTATGAAGCAGTGATAGTTGGATTAGAACTTGCCTTAGAAATCGGAGCCAATTCTTTGTGTCTTCATAGCGATTCTCAACTTATTGTAAATCAAATACTAGTAGGATTCCAGGCTCGAGAAGAACGACTCATAGCATATTTAAAGAAGACCAAGTTGCTTCTCAATCGATGGGATCACTATTTAATCAAACACATCCCTCAGGAAGCAGAACCCCTAAATAAAGTATTTTTAGCAAAAGTTATTAACTTCTTGATCAAAAAATGTTCTATGCAGGTACGGAGTTCCATTCAAAATCATATCGGACAATGGACTTCAGTTTGACAGCGAGGAGTTCGCCAACTGGTGCCAAGAGCATGGAATTCACAAAAGCTTCTCATCCGTAGCTTATTCCCAGGCAAACGGAAAAGTCGAAGCCGTCAACAAAGTTCTCAAAACTATAATAAAAAAGAAACTCGAAAAGTCAAAGGGCGCTTGGGTGGATGAACCTCCTACGACACTATTGGCCAATCGCACGTCTTTCAGAACATCAACGGGGCATACTCCTTTTCTCTTTGGCAAACGGATCGGAGGCTATGCTCCCAATTGAAACTATAGTGCCTTCCCATCGTAGGATCCACTACAACCCAGAAGAGAACGAAGAGTTCCTCCTCATGTCTCTGGATCTAATTGAGGAAAGAAGAAATGATGCAGCCCCCCAGGGCAGCAGCTCACAAGCAAAAAGTGGCAACGCAATACAACTCCAAAGTCAAGCATCGTAGCTTATAGAAAGGAGATCTTATCCTCAAGCGAATCTTCCCGCGCCCCGAAGCGCTAGATCCAATCTAGGACGGACCATATGTAATTCATAAAGATCTTTGCAATGGAGCTTATATTTTGTCAACAGTGGACGGGGAGGTGTTCCAAAGGGCATGGAACATCCAACACCTTCGTCGATACTTTTCTTAACTCATACTGCCCATATGAAGTGAATTAACAAAGAGAATCAGTGGACGTAGGCATTTTCGTGTCGAACCACTTTAAAAAACTTGTCTCTTTTTAACTTGTTCCTTCATATCTTGGCTGCTTGTTAACTGTATCCTTTTCTGTTGAACAAAATCCTGTGAAAATAGCATTTTCATTCAAGGCGCTCCGCAACGCAACCTCTCCTGGACAAAACCTAACAGGTACTATGCGAATCTATGCCCTCGCCAATGAGACACTTTCGCTCCGGCATCCCTCTGCTGCGGGTTAACTCATTGCTCGGGACGGCCCTTAAAGCCAACTGTAATGAGCCGATTATAAGCCACCGAGAAGGCCGACTATAGCCGAGGCAGCTCATTACGGCGTTAGGCTCGCCGGCAACTGTGAACCGACTATAAGCCCCAACATAAGGTGTGGCCAGCCAGGGGCAGTTCACAGTTGACGATCGGCACCCATGCTAGCCGGCCACAGTAAATCGAATAATACCCATGATTACGGGCCATAATGGCCCGGGTAGTTACTGTGCGCGATCTCGGCTCCGATGTGTCTTAAGTGCGGCTGTGGTAAAAAAGAATTAACTCCCCGCGGAGGCGTAAGATGGGTGACAAATGTCTCCAAGACCCACAGCTAGGGAAAGTGACTACAAAACCCGTTTGCCATGAACTTAAACACATCGAAGGCCTTCCGTGATTGGAAGTTTTACTATTTCACCTATTTCAATTTTACTTAAAAAGCTTTACAACAACCCCTAAAGTACAGGATCCAGAGTAGGAGATACTCGCCAATGGGTGCAGGGACTCACAATCGGATGGCAGGGCATTCAACTGCTTTCCATGCTCGGTCATACAAGATACTCAAAACTGCCATCTACAATTAGAGCATGAAAGGCGGTATTTTCTTCTTTTGTGTACAAATACATGACTATAATTTGTTCGCACCACACGCTAACATTGCAAGTCATGAAATTATGTCTTAAACCAGAACCCGACATTAAACACAATTTGATTACAAGAATATACATAGCTATATTTCTCATACGACATGTCAAAATAACAACAAACATCCAGAAGACGACAAAATCAGCTTAAGTTAAAGAATTACACGTCAAAGAAAAAGAGTCTTTCCAGGTATAATCAAGGGGCCGGCTGCATTGGAGTTTTATCCTTGTCATGTTGACAACCTGTCCAGTCAAAGAAAGGATTCATTAGCAATAAGCAACCAAGTTAATGGAGAGACTAAAAAGGAAGACTTACCAGCACCTGCTTCTTGGCTATCCTGATCGTCGTCCTCTACTTGCACGCCTACCTCCTCAGCAGCAAGCAACCGCATACCTTCCTTCACCGCCACCTTCTCCTCCTTGGCAAATTGAGCCGTGACCGCATCCATGCTGAAGACCACGCCACCATCTTTATCTGCATCGGCCTTAGCCTCCTCCAAAGCCCGAAGATAGATCTTAGCCATGACCCTGGGATAATCATCCATCCAGGATAGGTTGCCCTGCTTCCAGGTACGGAAGTACATGTCCTGAAGCATTTCGTCCATCATCTCCTCATTTTCCTCAAACTCCCTCATCCGGGCCTCGGAAGCTGACAACCTTTCAACGATAGCATCTCTCTCCGATCGGTATCTCGAGCAGTCTACCAGAAGGGATTTCCGCATTGCCTCCATCTCCTCCCTCAACTTGGCTTGAGCAAGCTCTGCAGTCTCAAGTTTCCCGGATAGCTCCCCTATCTGCTCAAGATCCGCTTTCCGAACCTCGTCCACCATGGCAATAGCCATGTCGATCCGTTCCCTGCAGGTAACTTTCATTTTCCGCAGTTCAGCCCGGCTGGCCTCTTCCATGGTTTTCTTTAGTCGTCCAGAAGCAGCCTCATGTTGAGAAATCTGAATGGCCTGATCAGCAAGCTGTTTGGCCTGATCTGAAACCACCAATCGAAGTCGGATGTTGGCACTCCCAATCTCCTTTCCAGCCTTAACCAGCCGGGCATGATGCTCCATCAGCTTCCTAGTCTCCTCCGCCACCCGATCAATATTAGCCTTGGCCTCGTCTCCCATGGTAACTATCCGAGTAGTAAGTAGATCAAGATCTAAGGACTTAGCCTCATCAAGCACCCGTACCATGGGATTGCGGGGAAGAAGGTGCTCACCAGTAACCTCGTCAAATGTAATATCGTGGGAACTTGGATCCAGATCAGGATGACCCGCAAATGGATTACGAGCCAAGTTAGGACGGTCGATATGAGTAACGGAAGGGTTTCCGGATGGGTGCGGAGAGAGTGCAAACTCGCTATCCTCCTCCGTGATATCATGAAGAGGCTGAGCCGGGAGCTGAGGACCAGGTGAAGGTTCGGATAAAGGATGACTCCTCTTTCTCTGCTGAATACCCTCATCAATAACCCCGAGAAGAGGACGGTAGCCGACTACATCCCCGGAGCGGTGGGTCGAAGGCTTCGGCTTGGCGGAAGTTTTGGAAAGCTTGTATTGCTCAAGCCTGTGCCGAAGATCTGGGCCCTTGGATGTCGTACCTGCTCCTGATATAAAGAACAAGTGTCACAAGCTTACATCACTATATAATTCGAGAAGCGCGGTAAATTACAAGTTAAAAGAAGAAAGAAAGCACGTCTGTTATACAAACCCTGGGGAGAAGTAGGATACTGCAATGAGTCCTGGATTTCATCCCAGGACGGGAGCGGATCATAAAATATTCCTAAGTCCCTATCATTAATGAAGCATGCAGGAGTCAAGAGTTCACCTTGAGTCGTCGGAGCCACCTTGGCTGGAATGGTCTGAGAAGACTCGCTTGCACCGGTCCCGACCTTGTCCGCTTTCCCGGTTTTCTCTACCAAAGCCGGATCTTCGTCCAGCCCCTCGAAAGCTTGGTGGAATGCATCATCCGTCCACTCCTGAATCTCGCCCGCTTGCCCAGGAAGCAAGGCCCCGATGCCATCTCCACCCTCACCTCTTTCCTCCTCCACGTCTTCCTCCCCCTGAGTAAGTGGACAATTGCTGGGAGAAGGACCGTCCGATCTCTTAAGTTTCTAACCTCCGACGGCTGGAGGTTTTGTGAAAGGTTTTCTCTTTCCACTCTCTGCCGCGACACCTCCCTTAGCCTGAGCAGCCGCCCTCTCCTCCGCCGTTTCCCTCAGCTTGACTACTGACTGGTGTGGAAGGATCAAGTTATAGTCCAGAAGGGTCGCGTTTCTGATCAGGAAGGCAGCTGATTTATCCCTCCCGGGGATAGCTTCTATCTCAGCCACCGTTTGAACCAGGCGATCGGTCTCCACCACCGCAAAGCCACCTGTCGCTAGCAAAAATGAAGACGTATGAGAAGAAGCCTCGCAAACCAGAATGGAAATAAATAAAGTGTAGACTTACATCCAGAGGTGAAGCGCCTAAAAGAAACTGAGCCGTCCCTGTCGAAGAACCACTCCTTCTTGAACATGCTGAATTTGGAATACAGGTCCAAGACCGGCTTGAAGGTTACAGCCGACTCCAAGCTGATGTATGGGGACCCCTTCTTATAGCCCCTCAGATTATATAAGTACCGGATCTCCCGGTTGGAAGGAGCACGACCACACTTCCTCTGAAAAATAACGAAGAGGCTCACTAGTATAGCATAGGAGTTGGGTTGAAGCTGGAATGGGGCCACCTTTAGATATGTGAGGAAGCTGGCTACCCAAGCGTTAAGAGGAGGAATGGCACCACACATGCAGTGGTATCTGCTGTAGGCAAGGTACCCTTCAGGAGGTTCGTACGGCATAACTTCTCTCCTTGGCAACAGCAAGTGCGCCCTATCAATTCCAAAAGATCGGGAAATAACATCAAGCTGCTCCTCCTTGAGGGAGCTAGGAAAGCAATCGGGCGGGGAGTTCAGAAGTTCCTGAGGGCCGTACCCATCCACTAGTGATCTCGGGGCAGGTCCGTGACGTTCTGGATTCGGCTGAGCTAGGGGCACGGCGGAGGAACCTCCTTCGCCCCCGGATTTCTTTTTGTCTGATCGAGTTTCCGCTTTACGAGACATTATCTGCAAACACAAAGAAGAACGTCGTTAGAATAGAGGAAGTAAAGGAGCAAGTGTTTGCAGTCTGAAATTTCAAGTGAAAAAATCAAGTTTATCATGTTCATTCGGCACCCAGAGTGAACGTTCATTCGGCACCTAGAATCAAGTTCATTCGGCATCCAGAGTGAATGTTCATTCGGCACCCAGGGTAAAGTTCATTCGGCACCCAGAGTAAATGATCATTCGGCACTTAGAGTACGTAAATTCGTTCGGCAGTACTTGATTCGGTATTCTGAAGCAATTCGTCAGAGAGCTTAATTCGGCAGAAACGTTTGGTTCGGCTATCTTGAATTGGAAGGGAATAACGAGAGTATACAGCCCCTACTTATAGGCAAATATAGGATGCCGGACCAGTTGGATCGGCGCTCAGCGACCGAATAAGAGGAAACAAAGTAGGCCATACGCCAGCATATACCCCACTTTGGGGGGCAAATGTTGGGTAGATTCTCACCACCGGTCCAAAGCTTCGCCGATCCAACCTGCTTCGCAAGCAACGACCCTGCCGAACCAACTCATCCCCATGCTCTGCCGAACCAACTCACCTCCCATGCTTCGCCGAACCAACTCATCCCCATGCTTCGCCGAACCAACTCACCTCCCATGCTCTGCCGAACCAACTCATCCCCATGCTCTGCCGAACCAGCTCACCTCCCATGCTCTGCCGATCCAGCTCACCTCCCATGCTTCGCCGAACCAACTCATTCCCATGCTTCGCCGAACCAACTCACCTCCCATGCTTCGCCGAACCAGCTCACCTCCCATGCTTCGCCGAACAAACTCATCCCCATGCTTCGCCGAACCAACTCACCTCCCATGCTTCGCCGAACCAACTCATCCCCATGCTTCGCCGAACCAACTCACCTCCCATGCTTCGCCGAACCAACTCATCCCCTTGCTTCGCCGAACCAACTCACCTCCCATGCTTCGCCAAACCAACTCACCTCCTACCACCGGACCAAACGCTGCCGGACCAAGACGTGCCAGGCCAGATCACATCAGCCCAGGCCCACCAGCAGCTATATACATCCAAGACCCCTGCTCCCACCCTCACTCTATAAATAGAGGGGCAGGGGTACGACAATGGGGGACAAGTTTGAGAGCTCAAGCACGGAGAGAACTTTCTACCAACTTTCTTTTACTTGTATCAAAGCTTTGTACTTGTAATCAAAACAAGAGAAGAGAAATAACATATAAAGTGGACGTAGGCACATTCTGGCTGAACCACTATAAATCTGCGTGTCTTTTTACAGTTTAGCCCCTGCTTTTCATATATTTGCATAAATCACCCAAATCACTAAGAACAACATAAGATCTACTAAATCATACAACTTTGAGGTGTTTGTCCATTTTTTGTGCAAACACCAACAGTCCAATGACGATTATAGGCAAGATGTGAGATCAAAAATCTCACCTTTTCCACGAAATTGATGTTGGAGAGCTTAAGAGCAAAGCAAGAATCAACCACAAGCTTGAATCTATGTTCTTCACCTTGAATTTGATGTTGAATCTCGGATTTTCAATAGAATTTAAGTTTGGAGTTTTAATTTCCACTTCCCACCACCATTTTTGATGAAGCTTGAATGTTATTTGATGAAGTGATGAAGAGAAGAGGGGGTTGGGCTGAGTTAGTGTGTGTTCAGCCCCAAACCAAAGTCCTAAGCCAAAAAGTGATGAAAATTTCACTATCTCCAAACATATCGAAGTTTACACTCAAAAAGATCGCAAACGTCATTTTGAACTCAATGGAAGTGGTCTCGAGTCCTAATTTGACCGTATGCAAAAAGTAGCTTTTCGGACTAACATCCGACTAACGATAAAATATTTAAATATAAAATCGATAGATATGCGGGTTGTTACAGCTCGATTCCAATTTCGAGCATCATCGAGGAATCTGGGTGGTCGGGAAGGTCGAGGGTGGCGACGACGACTTTGGGGTGGAGTCAACGGTGGTCGGCGTGGCTCTGGTTGGGGGTGCACGTGCACCGGTTTCGTGCACAAGAGTAGTATAAGGTGGGGAGTGTTTGCAGGAGTTAAGTAAAGAAAAGATAAAGGGGAAGGGGAGAAGAAGAAAGATTGGGCCGGTGGAAGAAGTTTGGGTCGGAGAAAATATAGTAAAAGACATAAGGGAATAGAAAGAAGAAATAAAAGATAAGCAATAAAGAAAAGAAAAGGAATAAAAGTAAAATAAAGAGTAAAAGAAAGAAAGAAAAAGAAAATAAAACGAATAAGGGAAAAGGAAAAAAATTAAGGAAAGGAAATTTATACGTTTTATAACTTAGATATTTTTAAAACTAAAATTCGATTAACATTTAAATTAAATCAACATAAATCCTGCATCGAAGTCCTATCTCCTGATATTTTAAACTGAACTTGTTTTGAAAAGTTTAAATTATTTTATTTTAGCTGAGATAAGTAATTAACAAAAATTTTGATTAATTAGATTATTTTATAATCTCTTGAATGCGTAACATATTTGTATTTAAAATATAAATGGACTCGATTAACTAAAGTTGTTGAAGTTCGAATGTGAGTTGTTTGATATTGTTATAGATCGTTAATTTGGTTAACAATCTATACCTTGGCTAAATTCTATGGGATGTTATTTCTAAATTATTCTTGTTTGTGGCAACGAATGGCCGGACAATTTGAAATAGTTGGATTAAAGTAATGATATATTTTATTTGAAATTTAAATCTGTAACAAATTCCTATAATTGAATGTTGTCATCTTAAATGATAAATTGTTCCTTTTAAACAATTTACCCTTTTAAATTTATCATTTGGATTCAAAAGACCGGTGTAGCGCCCCACCTCTATACCCATGCTAGCCAAGAACACTACGGTGTAGTGCTGTCAACTAGCATGGAGAATAAGGCTGTTGAGGAGCGACCATCTATGTAATTGCTTTGTGCGAGCACTGATATGTCAGATAGAATAACATGCATTTCATCTTTTAGAGGAAATCCGACATACCGTTACAGACTCAAAGCTACTACACAGTGGCTATAATAGTTTAGGACAATAAATATAAAAATAACACAGATAACATAAATGCGGAATACAGATGGAACGAAAAGTCTCATATATACAATAACTGATATCAGTTACAATTCATTTGACACAATACAAATGATACAACTACAACTGTCGACTCAAGAAGTTATATATACAAGTACATTATCGACTAATATACATGAATACATTATCATCTTAAAACAGACACACTGACTACTACAACAAGACGAAGACCACTTCAAATGATATAAAAAGTCTTCATAGCTCTAGCAGCAACCCAAAGCTAAAAATCTACAACCTGTAAATACTCGGTTTGACCCGAGTATTACATTCAGAAGAAAATAATACTCGGATCAGTCTAATTCAAACTCAGTTATTAGCGCATAGAAGCAATAATAATCAATCTCAATATAGATGACAGTCACAGAAATCTCGTATATCCAACTCTCGATACGAGAATTGGATAACGGCAGAAATAACACTAAACAGTGTTAATCCACAAAACAGAAATCCAACGCAGTTTAAGCAATTGAAATGTCAATTTAAAAATATCAATGCTAATTGGTTGCAGTACACGCTAACGTGTACTGCCTCGCCAATACAGCCTACGAATTACGCAACAGGTCGATGAATTAAGGATAAAAGAGATATCGATTAAAATCTGTCAATTCGGTGTGGCTGCAGTGCACGCACGCGTGCACTGCCTCGCCACAACGAAATATAAAGTCGCCACACGGGACAAGGGTAAAACTGCTACGAAAATGCAGCAGGTCAGCAAGTGCTCAAGGATGAACAGATGCAAGTGAAAATGACACATGGATATGCAGTGTCAAAGTGAACCAAGTCACAATGATCGCAAGGTCAAACCCCGAAATCGGGTTCAACTCAAATGAATTAGAAGTGGTTGGCTGTCTCAAGCAACGGCAACCAAACAAGTTCGAACAAAACCAAACAATGTCAAAGTTTAGCATCAGGTCAAAAGGAATATAAGCAAACAGCCTATAAGATCGTACATGCCACTCAGTAAAGCTACAGCAAGCTATGGTGCATTTACAACTACAATGGAGCCAACAAAGAATGCAGACTTCAAAAATACACAAGAGTGAAGTGATCAAACAAACTACACAAAGGATTCAACAGCATAAAGACCAGAGTGTGCAGTAATGCAAACATCAAATGCCAACCTGAACCCAAAATAGTAAAACTGCACACATGCTGTGCAGACAAGAAGGAATTCAAACATGAAATGGAGAACCTCATTGCAAGTGCAACAGGTAGAAGGTGATGCAGTGAAGCATGTACAAGGGCAGTACATATATGAAATCCAAACATGTGCAGACTCAACTGGAACAACACACCTACTATGAAGAACAAAGCTACAATGGAGCCAACAAATACACGTCCAGATGAACGAATGCAACCGTGTCTAATAAAAAATATGGAAGTACACATGCACGTGAACAAGTTGATATGCAGCAGAGAATACAAGCTACAAGATTCAAATACATCAGGTGAAGTACAAGTCTCGAACTCCAACCAGCAGGTCAGAGACCAGAATATAAGGTAGACAAGCATTGTCAAAACAGTGGACTATCTACAAGTCAATAAAGCAGTGCAATTAAAACATGCACACTTATATAAATGTATGCAAGAAACGATACATAAGTACTCAGGTGGGATGCAAATCTAATGAGGTCGAAACTTTTGCGACTTGATGAAATCAAAGCCATGACGCCATCAAATGAATGCAAACTGCCTTACATATGCCCAATACTTCGTAAAACAGGTAGGCAAACTATCTCAAATGGTCAAGACAGCTGCCATAAATGATCAAACGTGTGTGAACTCAAAACTTGGGTGTAATCAATCTGCTATGGTCCCAAAGGCACAAGTGAACAACATGAAGTCTGTGTGCCTCAAAGGTCAGAGGCAATGTAAAATGCAGACGGCACATAAATAAAGTCCACACGAGCTCAATGCATCAGTGAAACAAGTTCAAGAGGGGTGGCAACAAGTTCGAACCAAGCCAAAGTCACCAATAATATGCAGTACTAGTCTCGAGCCCAAGGTAGTGCAAATCAAAAAAAATGCAAATGCAAATTACATGGGGAGTGTCAAAGTAAAATGAACTAGAGTGCGACTAAGAAATAATTAAGGCAAGCCAACATCAAACAAGTCAGTGCCAATCTACAAACACTCAGTGCAGGGATACATGAAATCGCATGAACAAGTTCGAACAACCAGACAACCTCACATTCACGAATGCAATGTTCAAGTGGAGACCAGAGAAGATGGCTAGAGACGAAGACAGGGATGAACACAAAGATGGCCGAAGCCGTGTCGGTACAAAGTCGACCAAGTCAAAGCGAGAAAATCACAAAATCAAAGCCATGAAACATCAAATTCGAATACGAATGAACTGGAGCTGGAATTAGATGTGAGATGAACTCACCTTTATCTCGACCAATTGGAGCAGCCATGCTCAACAGAACGTGCCTTAGCTTCGAAAAGAGGATGGCGAGAACGAGTGCTATAATTTTGAAGCCCTAGCTTCAATTCCAGACTGAACGAAGACGTCAAGCCAGAACGACCGGCAAACGATCGAAGCCCAAATTCAAAGCGACAAAGAATCAAAGAGCCAAAGCCCTAATTTTTCAGATCGAACGAGACGAGATCGAAGCCGCCATTTTCTTTTCAGAGCAAAAAGGAACGAGTTAGAGAACAAAAGAAATATGGCCGGCCGGTCTAGATGATTATCACGGCAACAATGAGTATGGGCCACAATAGTTCTCTTTAAAGCCCGTTTCCATAATTACGAAATTTTATTAAAAGAATTTCTACTTGATATAGAAACTCCACCAACCATTTTATAAAAGAATTTCAAATTGATTTTTAATTTCAATAAAAATTTACGAACGATTTAATCACCTAATGGCGATAATTAGATGCTACGAATTTGTGGGTTGTTACAGACTTCCCTCCTTAAAGAAATTGCGTCCTCGCAATCATAAGGAATAAATGGATAAAAGGTAACAACCATAAGAGCATGGCAATGTCGAATGCATAAGCAAAGCAAATGTCAGCAGGGAAGTAGAGGAATTATGGAAGTATCAGATATAGAATCAAACAGGTTCGACTGCTTCAAGTCAAAAGAATCAACAATCGTGGGGGTCAAGGAATCAAAATCAGACGACTATCAAAAGGGAGAATTAATCGAGTTCCAGCATTTAAAAGAAAAGGAAAAAAAAACAGACCAGAAATCACGTACTGCACGAATTGAATGTGAGTAAATCAAATTACTCACCTGAATCGTCAGAGAAAAAGGCGAAGATCGAATCTCAAAATAGCAAATATTCAATCATCTAAAACGATAATCGAATTTTCACAAATATCTGATTATCAAAAACGATAATCAGAAATCACAAAGATTCGATTATCAAATCGAAAAATATTTAATTATCTCAAACGATAATCAAATTTCACAAATATCTGATTATCAAAAACGATAATCAGAAATCACAAAGATTCGATTATCAAATCGAAAAATATTTAATTATCTCAAACGATAATCAAATTTCACAAATATCTGATTATCAAAACGATAATCAGAAATCACAAAGATTCGATTATCAAATCGAAAAATATTTAATTATCTCAAATGATAATCAAATTTCACAAATATCTGATTATCAAAACGATAATCAGAAACACAAATATTCGATTAATCAAATCGAAAAATATTTAATTATCTCAAACGATAATCAAATTTCACAAATATCTGATTATCAAAAACGATAATCTGAAACCACAAAGATTCGATTATCAAATCGAAAAATATTTAATTATCTCAAATGATAATCAAATTTCACAAATATCTGATTATCAAAACGATAATCAGAAACACAAATATTCGATTAATCAAATCGAAAAATATTTAATTATCTCAAACGATAATCAAATTTCACAAATATCTGATTATCAAAAACGATAATCAGAAATCACAAAGATTCGATTATCAAATCGAAAAATATTTAATTATCTCAAACGATAATCAAATTTCACAAATATCTGATTATCAAAAACGATAATCAGAAACACAAATATTCAATTAACGAGTCCGGAATTAACCGAAGTAGTAAAAGTATGGTTCCATACTCCTTACTTTTGCTAAATCGTTTAAATCTCTTTATCGTTTCCTTGAAAGTGCAGAATTGTGTGTTTTAAAAATAACATTTCACATTCTCAAACGGGCAAGTCCGGAATTAAGCGAATCAGTAAAAGAAAGGGGTCATAGTCCTCGTTTTTTCTGAAATGTTTAAATCGCTTCCTCGTTCTTTTGAAAATGTAAGCTGTAAAAAATTTGAAAACAATTTTAATTTATATTTTTGAAACAACTTTTAAAAATAAAGAATTTGAAAACACGTGATTAAATTAGCAATATCAGTATTGCGGGAGAACCGCTTGTAAATCCATTTCAAAATTGACGAGTACTGAAGTTAACACGTCAAAATCTCATCAAAATAACTGGCATCAAAATATAATGCCAAATGAATTTTCATTCATCAAAAATGTCACAAGAATCTTCTCAAAGATAGAAAGGGATATCATACCCTAAACTTGTATTCATAACAAGTCAATAACACATGAATTCACCAATACACAAAGATTGACAAAACTTGTCAATAGAAATCACGAAAATTGGTGAAGCACAAATTCTAGAAATCATCACAAGAAATCCAGAAATCATAAAAAAAAGGGGAAAAAAGCCTATCAGAAAACGGGAGTATGAAAACTCCAAAACACCGGTTTCACGAGACGAGACGCTATCTCATGGTGGCTAACCATTAAAGTTTCACACAGGAATGGTCCGAAGACCGTGGGTCGCTATCCCACGCGTGTGAGTCGGAATCACACAGATTGAGGTCTAGGCTAACCTCGCAGAGAAAGAGACATCGCACATTTGCTAGTCTAAACCATAAAAAGGAAAAGGGAAATGCCTATCACAAAATGGGAGCATGAAAACTCCAAAATACCGGTATCACAAGATGAGACGCTATCTCATGGAAGCCATCCATTAAAGTTTCACACAGGAATGGTCCGAAGACCGTGGGTCGCTATCCCACGCGTGTGAGTCGGAATCACACAGATTGAGGTCTAGGCTAACCTCGCAGAGAAAAAGACATGGGTGAGTGGAATCACACAAATTAAGGTCCAGACTAACCAAAAAGTAAAAAGGTATGTGTGAATGGAATCACACAAGTGGTGTCTAGTCTAACCTTGCAAACAAAAAGATATGTGTGAGTCGGAATCACACTAATTAAGGTCCAGACTAACCAAAAAGCAAAAAGGTATGTGTGAATGGAATCACACAAGTGGTGTCTAGTCTAACCTTGCAATCAAAGAGATATGTGTGAGTCGGAATCACACTACTGCGGTCTAGTCTAACCTTGCGAACAAAGAGATATGTGTGAGTCGGAATCACACTACTGCGGTCTAGACTAACCTTGCGGACAAAGAGATATGTGTGAGTCGGAATCACACTACTGCGGTCTAGTCTAACCTTGCGAACAAAGAAATATGTGTGAGTCGGAATCACACTACTGCGGTCTAGACTAACCTTAAAATGATCGTCATGATCAACGAGAAGTGTCAATTACACTAGAAAATTGTCACAAAAAGTTCAATCGAACAAGTCCAGGAGTTAACCGACGAAGTAAACGCAAGCGTTTCATACCACTTGTTTTACTAAGCCGTTTAATTCAATTTCTCATACGAGTGAAATAAAGGCTTGTATATACTAATAGATTGGAAAACGGTTTAGGAAAAAGAGCTTTGTAGTAAAATAGTTTTGAAATCGTTTGGAAAAAGGATTTTAATATTTACTACTAGTATAGAAAACCTTTATATTTTTAAAGTGACAAATCACAAAAATGATTGTAGAAACAATCAATCACAAGAATTCACATACGAAGATGTGAATAGAATCCAAAGAATTCGATTCCAAATTCATCAAAGTAGGAATAACAAAAATTCCAAAAATAGAAGTTATCAAAATAGACAAAGGTGATAACAAGTAATTAGAAAAGAAGAATCGATCATCAACTGGAAAAACAAAGCAAATCGAGCAGAAATGCATAAATGACTTCAACAAAAGTAAGAATCAAGTCAATGTCGAAGTCAACAATTAATAGCCGCAGTCGAGTACAAAATGAATCAATCATCATTATCAAAGAAACCAACGGCAAACAAAATCAGAGTCTTAAAAATCAAGAAATTAGCAATTTCTCAAAAACAAAGTGACCGAAGTCGAATGGAATTCAAGATGAGGAAAACACAAAATATCAAGTTCAAAATCGCTGGGATTCAAACTAGATGTGAATGAGAAATCAAAATTACTCAATTTTGCAACTGGTCCATCTATTTTTTTCATCACAGTGTAACAGGTACACAATGACACTCATAGCATAGAACAAAAGTGGAACAAAGTCCAAAAGTCAAAATGGCTTTAATTTGCCAAATTAAAACAAAATCAACATCGGCTAAATCAATTCAAAGCCGAAAACACATGAATAAGCGTTAGGAATTCATACCTAACAGTCAAAAATAATCATATGTAAAGATGAGAGATAAAACATCGACAAATAGTTGTAACACAAGCTCCATCTAAGTTATGTTTTATAATTGTCCTAAACCCCAGGCTCTGATACCAAGCTGTAGCGCCCCACCTCTATACCCATGCTAGCCAAGAACACTACGGTGTAGTGCTGTCAACTAGCACGGAGAATAAGGCTGTTGAGGAGCGACCATCTATGTAATTGCTTTGTGCGAGCACCGATATGTCAGATAGAATAACATGCATTTCATCTTTTAGAGGAAATCCGACATACCGTTACAGACTCAAAGCTACTACACAGTGGCTATAATAGTTTAGGACAATAAATATAAAAATAACACAGATAACATAAATGCGGAATACAGATGGAACGAAAAGTCTCATATATACAATAACTGATATCAGTTACAATACATTTGACACAATACAAATGATACAACTACAACTGTCGACTCAAGAAGTTATATATACAAGTACATTATCGACTAATATACATGAATACATTATCATCTTAAAACAGACACACTGACTACTACAACAAGACGAAGACCACTTCAAATGATATAAAAAGTCTTCATAGCTCTAGCAGCAACCCAAAGCTAAAAATCTACAACCTGTAAATACTCGGTCTGACCCGAGTATTACATTCAGAAGAAAATAATACTCGGATCAGTCTAATTCAAACTCAGTTATTAGCGCATAGAAGCAATAATAATCAATCTCAATATAGATGACAGTCACAGAAATCTCGTATATCCAACTCTCGATACGAGAATTGGATAACGGCAGAAATAACACTAAACAGTGTTAATCCACAAAACAGAAATCCAACGCAGTTTAAGCAATTGAAATGTCAATTTAAAAATATCAATGCTAATTGGCTGCAGTACACGCTAACGTGTACTGCCTCGCCAATACAGCCTACAAATTACGCAACAGGTCGATGAATTAAGGATAAAAGAGATATCGATTAAAATCTGTCAATTCGGTGTGGCTGCAGTGCACGCACGCGTGCACTGCCTCGCCACAACGAAATATAAAGTCACCACACGGGACAAGGGTAAAACTGCTACGAAAATGCAGCAGGTCAGCAAGTGCTCAAGGATGAACAGATGCAAGTGAAAATGACACATGGATATGCAGTGTCAAAGTGAACCAAGTCACAATGATCGCAAGGTCAAACCCCGAAATCGGGTTCAACTCAAATGAATTAGAAGTGGTTGGCTGTCTCAAGCAACGGCAACCAAACAAGTTCGAACAAAACCAAACAATGTCAAAGTTTAGCATCAGGTCAAAAGGAATATAAGCAAACAGCCTATAAGATCGTACATGCCACTCAGTAAAGCTACAGCAAGCTATGGTGCATTTACAACTACAATGGAGCCAACAAAGAATGCAGACTTCAAATACACAAGTGTGAAGTGATCAAACAAACTACACAAAGGATTCAACAGCATAAAGACCAGAGTGTGCAGTAATGCAAACATCAAATGCCAACCTGAACCCAAAATAGTAAAACTGCACACATGCTGTGCAGACAAGAAGGAATTCAAACATGAAATGGAGAACCTCATTGCAAGTGCAACAGGTAGAAGGTGATGCAGTGAAGCATGTACAAGGGCAGTACATATATGAAATCCAAACATGTGCAGACTCAACTGGAACAACACACCTACTATGAAGAACAAAGCTACAATGGAGCCAACAAATACACGTCCAGATGAACGAATGCAACCGTGTCTAACAAAAAATATGGAAGTACACATGCACGTGAACAAGTTGATATGCAGCAGAGAATACAAGCTACAAGATTCAAATACATCAGGTGAAGTACAAGTCTCGAACTCCAACCAGCAGGTCAGAGACCAGAATATAAGGTGGACAAGCATTGTCAAAACAGTGGACTATCTACAAGTCAATAAAGCAGTGCAATTAAAACATGCACACTTATATAAATGTATGCAAGAAACGATACATAAGTACTCAGGTGGGATGCAAATCTAAAGAGGTCGAAACTTTTGCGACTTGATGAAATCAAAGCCATGACGCCATCAAATGAATGCAAACTGCCTTACATATGCCCAATACTTCGTAAAACAGGTAGGCAAACTATCTCAAATGGTCAAGACAGCTGCCATAAATGATCAAACGTGTGTGAACTCAAAACTTGGGTGTAATCAATCTGCTATGGTCCCAAAGGCACAAGTGAACAACATGAAGTCTGTGTGCCTCAAAGGTCAGAGGCAATGTAAAATGCAGACGGCACATAAATAAAGTCCACACGAGCTCAATGCATCAGTGAAACAAGTTCAAGAGGGGTGGCAACAAGTTCGAACCAAGCCAAAGTCACCAATAATATGCAGTACTAGTCTCGAGCCCAAGGTAGTGAAAATCAAAAAAAAATGCAAATGCAAATTACATGGGGAGTGTCAAAGTAAAATGAACTAGAGTGCGACTAAGAAATAATTAAGGCAAGCCAACATCAAACAAGTCAGTGCCAATCTACAAACACTCAGTGCAGGGATACATGAAATCGCATGAACAAGTTCGAACAACCAGACAACCTCACATTCACGCAAGCAATGTTCAAGTGGAGACCAGAGAAGATGGCCAGAGACGAAGAGAGGGATGAACACAAAGATGGCCGAAGCCGTGTCAGTACAAAGTCGACCAAGTCAAAGCGAGAAAATCACAAAATCAAAGCCATGAAACATCAAATTCGAATACGAATGAACTGGAGCTGGAATTAGATGTGAGATGAACTCACCTTTATCTCGACCAATTGGAGCAGCCATGCTCAACAGAACGTGCCTTAGCTTCGAAAAGAGGATGGCGAGAACGAGTGCTATAATTTTGAAGCCCTAGCTTCAATTCCAGACTGAACGAAGACGTCAAGCCAGAACGACCAGCAAACGATCGAAGCCCCAATTCAAAGCGACAAAGAATCAAAGAGCCAAAGCCCTAATTTTTCAGATCGAACGAGACGAGATCGAAGCCGCCATTTTCTTTTCAGAGCAAAAAGGAACGAGTTAGAGAACAAAAGAAATAGGGCCGGCTGGTCTAGATGATTATCACGGCAACAATGAGTATGGGCCACAATAGTTCTCTTTAAAGCCCGTTTCCATAATTACGAAATTTTATTAAAAGAATTTCTACTTGATATAGAAACTCCACCAACCATTTTATAAAAGAATTTCAAATTGATTTTTAATTTCAATAAAAATTTACGAACGATTTAATCACCTAATGGCGATAATTAGATGCTACGAATTTGCGGGTTGTTACAACCGGGATCGGGTATTAGCGTACCCGGAACCACTTCGATTTAATAAGCACTACAAAACCTCTACGGGTTTGATTTTAAGTCTAATAGGATGGAGTAGAATGAATTAAGAAAATCTGACTATTTTAAATAAGAAACTGTACCTGGATATTTTTTTTAATAAAACCAATGGATTTGGGAAACAAGTGTTGGCTATAACAAGATAAAAACTCGTAGTAATGTACGAGTTACCCTGGTTTTTCAAGGAAGTTTTATGACTTAAGTACTTCAAGTTATATGGGTTTACTCACGCTGGTTTCCAACCTGACTCGGGTGTTACTTTATTGTAATGCTCGGGTCAGACTGTAACGACACGTAAATTTCGTAAATTAAATTGGCATATTTATAAGATTTTTGGAATTTAATTATAAAGAAATATAATGGTTATAATGTGGTAACGAAATAAATGTTAATAATTAACCTATGAAAATATTACATTGGTTGTAATAGACTTAAGTATAAAGATTGAATTTAATAAACCCCATTTATTTGAAACCTTATTTATTGATATGCAAAAGTATAATAAATGAGTTATTACAAGAGATTGAAATTTACATAGAATGCTAATGAATGAATAGTGGAAAGGATTATGCAGGTGTATAATTTAATACGAGAAAGGAAAGTAATTAATTGATTATGTAATAAAAACATTGTAACGGTAATTGGAATAAATTAAGGAATATGTTAGTATAAGTTAATTATTAATAACTTGAAAGGAAATCCAACCAATTCAAGTTAAAAGTTACACTTGGTTATAAATATAATATAAGAAAACTAATAAATATTGAATAAATTTTGGAATAGTTTGTAATAAATGTTAATTGAGTAAAACCAGTGTTATGTGAGTAATTACAATATTGGGGTGTAAATAGTGAACCTCTAAAAGTGTAATTAGGAGTTAATGACAATATTGATTGTACATTACTTATTTTATTAGGTTGTTAAGTTAACTTGTAATCAAAGGGATTAATTGCAATTAAATGGTTTTAGTATTTAAAGATTTTGTAAATATTTATTAGATGAATTTGAAGCTATTATATGAGTATGAATCTAATGTTAATTTTACTTATAGAATGGACAATTGATATTTAATGAAAAGAATAAAATTTAAGTGGGTCAATAAATTGGAATTAAATGAAATCTAACATCTAAATGTTATGTTAATTGAGAAGATAGTACTAAATAGATTGCAATTTGATTTAATAAGGGTAGGTAAGTAATTTTAATAAATTGTAGTTGATATTTAATTATGAATGTGAGTAAATTTGGCATTTAGTGATAATTGTTAAAATTTGCCCATTCATTTAATTTACTTAATTAGAGCTAAGTCAATGACAACATTTGTGTTAATAGTAGCTTGTAAGTGGAAGTGAATGCTAAATGGTAAAAAAATTTGGTTAACCATTTTTTTTAGTATATTAAAGTATAACTGGTAAATCGATTGCAATAGATATAAATATATTTTTACGTTAATGTTAATATAAAGTAATTTTTGAAAATAATGTCCAATTTCAGTTAGGGAGATTTAGTTAAATGGGAACTTTGATTTTTGAGAAATAAAAGCGTATTAATGTGACTAAAGGTTAGAGTACGATTATTGTATGTTGCCTATTTTGGTAGCTTGTTAATTTACAATTTTGAAATCAGTTATAATAATTTAAATTGAGTATTGCGTTAATGTTAATTAAAGTAGTATTTGTAAAAATATTAAGACTTTCGTATTGGATAGTTTGTTGTAATATAAGACTTGGAAATAAAGTTATTAACGTATTGGAAAACAATTACATTTGATGAAACTAAATGTTGAAATATTACATAGATAAGAATTTAGATGAAATGGATTAATTTATGAAATAAATTTAAGGATAGGATAGCAACTATATAAATTACCTAATTAATTGGTCAATGAATTTATTGTAAATAAAGTTCATTTAAAATGTAAGTAATTATAATATTGTTATTAATAATAAACGTTACTTTAAGGATAATTAGTGTAGTAACGTAAGGTGAAAATGTAAATTAAAGGGGAAACGTTAAATTTTAGTTAAGGTAGTAATTTATGAATTGGGAATAAAATTCAGATGTTATGTTAGGCTGTAAATCAATTTGGGTAATTGGATATATACTAATGTTAAATATATATACATAAGAGGATGATTGATTTAATAAAGAGAATTGAATACGAATGGTATAAAATTTCATTGAAATAAGATTTTATAATTTATTGAATTTACTTTAATTAAAGGTAAACACTAAATTTTTTGCAATAAATCCTTATTTGATATGGAGGTTTGGTTAATAAATTTGAAGCTAATTGCAATCAGAAATGATAGAAATGGTAAGTTGACCATTTATTCATAATAAGATCTAGAAATCAAATAAATGGATTATTGGAATTTAAATTGACAAATTGTGGATTTATTAAAATTCGGATCCATCTGTCAATTCCAACTTCATCTATAAATACCCCGCTAAACCCTAGCCTCCGCCTATTCTCATTTGTCTGCACGTAAAATTTCATCAGCTCCTTCTCCTCCTCAATGGCAGAAAAAAAAATCTCAGATCCAGATCCATTTCAAAATCAAAGTCAAAAATTCAAAGTCCTCAAAAAACATCTCAAAATTATATATGTTGAAGCTCTCGACAAGCGTAATTCAATGGTGTTGTCTCGTGCGCGTCAATTTTCCTAGAGATAATTGCGTGCGTTGTTATAGAGAATGAAAAGAAGAAGGCAGTGACGTGTGATCTAGCGACGTGGCGGTAAATGTGTTCTCTTTTTGTTTCTATTTAAATTTAATTTCAATCACAATTTTCGCTATAACTCTCGCATACGAACTCCGTTTCACGCGCGGTTTTTTTTGTTAGGATCGTAATAAAATTCCGGACTTGATGACGCTTGTTTGGACAAATTATGAGATTGTAACGACCCTGGATTTTTATTTATTTAAATTGATAACTAAATGAATTTTTGAATAAAAAAATTGTAAAATCAATTGATAAATGGGTTCGAGTTTCTCCGAATCCAATTTAAAATTTGGAATAAATTATTTAAATTTAATAATATTGTACATATATGTGAATATATATGTATTTATGATATATGAGTAAATTTGGAATTTTATATATAAGTATAAATACAAGTGTAAACAAATCAAGATAGTAACAAACAAAATTATATCAACGCATAAGTAAGTAAACAAAATTAAATGAAATAAAAGTGTATTGCAAAGGAAGACAGTCAATATATTCAAGTAGATTAACAAAACAAAAGAAGATATATATTCAAGTATGGTATATATGTAGATTGTACAAAGATAATTAATGCTTGTACACCACCATATCATTTCAGCCGAAGACATAAAGGACTAAGGAAATAAATGCTAACATACCACAATGTCATCTCGTTGGCAATTGTGTTTGGTAAGTACAATATGCAGCCTATAGAGTTACAAAAATAAAAGAGAAAATATGCATAGCCGAGATCTTGTCTAAAGTATTGTACAAACAACAATATATCCCCTGTGCAAAGTCTTTCCTTCATATATACATATGTGTATCTTCTTGTTTCAGTCTTGTTCATTTAAAACTAATTAAGTCAAACTGAGGTGGATGTCGTCTCAAACATAAACAAAACTACAATTTAAACAAACTACAATACGAATTCATTCAAGCCAGAGATTTAAGAATCAAAGAGAAGGCTTCAACTTGCATTTTTCAAAACTGTTTCAACACAGCAGCTCTGTTCTTCTTTTCTGGAAAATAAGGTGAGCAACTTCTTTGATCTGATCCATAAAATGGATGTAGTGATTTATGTTGAAGTGAAGCTGTGAAATATGGTTGCATTTACAAAAATGAATATATTCCTCTACATGTCTGGAAACAGAACAAAGCTTGCTTTTATTCATTCATTCCAGATCTTAAAACTTAGTTTAAGAATTTCAACTTCTCTCTCTCTCTCTGATCTCTGTTAGGTTTAAGTGTTTAAACAAACTTTGTTTGTTAAAATATAAGCTAAGTTTTAAAATTTATATAATTTAAAAACAACTTTCAATCTTCTCTGAAAATCAAGAAGTTAGAGTTAACTTTAAATAAGCCAAATTTCGAACTTCATGATTTACAAATTCAGGCATACAACTTGAATTCTTATTGAAAAATATGATTTTTAAAGCAGAAATTTTAATTTTTAGAGTGAGGGATTAGGATCAGTTTGGGTTTGCACGAATCATGTACTTTGGGTCGTCACGGTAGATCTCGTTGATCGGCGAGGCTGAGTTTCCTTCAGAAGATGGAGGAGTGATCAGAGGCCATGGGAAAAATAGTGGGTGGTGGTCCAGTTCATCGTGGAAGTGGTAGCGAATGTTTAATGTCTTTAACCCTAGTTTTGAAAGGTCGAAGACTTTTGATTCGTTCGTCCTATGGGATGCATCGAGTTCGACATACCTTTTGGAGATAGTAGAGGGGAGGACGACGAGTAGATTGCCGGAGTTGTAGAAATTCTGGTGGCCGAGGTTGGTTGAACGGCGAGTTTCCAGGGTTGGGGGTGATGGGTGATAGTTCGTTTCCAGGTTTGGTCATGGCGAGGTAAATTCTGTTCCAGGTTTTGATAGGAACACTCGAATTCGATTCCGAGGGGATAGAGGGTTTTTTGATGGTCGGGGGCTGATCTGAGGACGATCGTCAACTTGTGTTTCGATGCCGCGTTGACCGAAGGTGGTCAGAACCTCCGTGCATGTGCACGAGAAATTTTGACCTGGTGTTTGTTTGTCTGGAATTTTGACGAATTTGGGTAGAACAGGAGAATGCTAGGGGTTGTCTCGAGTTTTACTCAAAGCGGATGGGGGTTGGACTCGAAGTAATCTGGGGAGGCTCGGGTAGGAATTTCGTTCAGAGTTCAGCCTGAACCAGTTTAGCAGTTTGAATTTTAGTTTTAAATTTAAAATCAAAGTAAACTGAGTCTATAAATAAAAGTTTAAATCTAAGTAAAACCAAGTTGAATCAAATGTTTAAATATGGATTCAAGATTCTTGAATTCAAAAATGTAAATTAAAAATCAGTTTTTATTTAAAATCTGAATGTTTAAACAAGTTTAAAACCAAATGGCTTTTTAAAGTAATTGGTTTTCATATAAATATTTCAATTGGATTTTGATAAAGTTCTTTTATAAAAAGGATTTTGAATATATAATCATTTGGAATCTTAAATTCAAAATGAAATTTGAATCTAAATTTAGAGTGTAATGTTTTAAATACACTTTAACATTTATGAGATCATTAATAAAGGAATAATTTATCATAGAGATAATTAAAAATATTGAAGTGGATTAATTAATAAGATAATTAAGGAATGATTTATTTGTCAACTTTATAAATTAATGATTTAGATTAATTAATTAAGATAATCAATTTTAAACTATTAATTACTTAATGGAAGTAATTAAGGGATTAATTACTTATTGTAATTAATGTTGGATATTCTAATAATTTAAGGTTAATTAATTTAATTAATAAATGATTAAAAGATAATCAATCAAAGGATTTGAAATTAATTTATGCTAATTAACCAGGATTAGTGACTAATCTGATTTAATTTGATCAGATAAATAAATTGATCCCACTTGTGAATGTTTGGACTTGACTGGATAACTGAATTGTTTGATATCCCTGATATATGATGCTTTGTGATACATCCTGATTTGTGATTGTGATGCTTTGTGATATAAATTACTTTGTGTTGAGCTATGATTTCTGTTTCTGTGATATATTACTATGTGAACATGAAAACCCTTGACCTCTAAACGACATTTGAATTTCGATGCGACAGGGAGTCGGATTCCAGTTGGTTATCCGAAACCCACATCGAATTGTAATGATGGATCTTCGTGATTGATAAATTTATTTTATCTATGAATCTATGAATGAAGATAAGCGTTATCGATTATACCGCTTATCGATATATCTGTGATGATTGATGTTGCACTATTGTGTGTAAAACCCCTGGACCACACTTATACACACACAAATATGGATTTCACGTGGAAATCAGTTAAGTCACAGATAATTTAAATTTGATGTTTTCGAAATTGAAATTTTAATTTCAATTGATTTTGAAATTAGAAATTTGGGTTTAAATGTGAAAAGCTTTTGAAATAGAATTTCAAAGATAAAAGTTATTCTGAATAACTTAATCGAGTTTTGAAATTTAAATAATTTGATCTAAATTTGAATTCAAGTTTGAAATTGAATTCTATGATTTGAAACTAGGGATTGAAGATGCTGTATAAGTTATATATGGGTTGAACCATTTTAAAGATATTGATTTGGGAATTTGAATTTTAATTCAAGGGTTTTAACTCGTGTAAATATAACTGGATTTTTCTGAAACGAAACTATTTGTTTTCAAATAGTAAGAGCTTTCACATAAGTAATGAACTTCCAATTTGTGTTGAAAGAATTTCAAGTTTGAAATAGAATTGAATTGTTTTGAAAAACTATGAATAAATCTTTGGAAATGAGTTTTGAAAGCTATAAGTTAAATCTTGATTTAAAGATTTAACGAGTTAATCCAATTGAAATGGAAATTGATTTGGGAAAATCTTTTAATGAATCTTTGTGAATGGGGTTAACTTTGTGAAATAAATCTTTTTGTTTAAAAGATTAAAAGTGTGGAAAGTATTTAAACCATTGAAGGTTTTTGAAATGAATCTTTTTGTTTAAAAGATTGGAAATGGTAATTTGTTTTACCATTCGAATGAAAAGTTTTGGGCTTTTAAGCTGTGATTTAACTGAGACCCCAGTATCCATATGATTTTTAATTGCGCTCGTTATTCGGTTTAGCCGGGAGAGGACCTTTGTGTCATATAACCCATTCCGAATAGTGATACGACGATATGGATAGCATTTGAAGACCGGTGGTTAAGACCGGGTATTTGCGAGAGCGATAGGATGACCTATCGATTGTCTCTGCATTGAGTAGCTACAGTATAGAGATTTCCTAAGTGATGGGAAGTCCGATCATGATTGTGAATACCCGGATTGCAAGGGCTTCTTTGGAAGTGCCTTCGGTTCTGTTCGAACCCGGAACAGACTTGTATGGATGTGTGTCTGACGTTACACTTTGAGATGTAAAGCTGGTTTCTATCAAATACATTTCTGTTGGTGGCGGAGAATTTATTCTCTTAGCTTAACACCCTTCTTTGAGACGTACGAGCTCAGAGGTTATGTAGTTGATGGTTACTAGTGATACATTCCCAATTTGGTAATGTGGCATACGAAGTGCTGATGATCATTTGTTGGTCAAAGCGTGCTTTGTGAAAAAGCGTGGCTTTGTGGAAAAGCGTTGCTTTGTGAAAAAGCGTAGCTTTGTGGACGAGACTTCGTCGAGCCTCACAACCCGGTAATGGTCGAAACAGGAATGTTGCGGCAAAGGTTTGTAGGGGTAGCGCCCCTAGGGTATGTCATTTCCTTCTGGATAAAGGGTGGTATCATGGTATGGAGCCCAGATACTTAACTCATGTGGACACGGTAATTTATTACTGTATGATGTTGCTTTGTTGGTTTTCGGGATCCCGGGATAAAGGTCGGTAACGATCGGGGGATGACATGACTCGTGTGTTAGTTACCTAGTTACAGCTGTACAGCGTGAGGTAGCGTCAGTGTGTTAGTTACCTAGTTACAGCTGTACAGCGTGAGGTAGCGTCGGCCTTTTGTTTGCAGAGATCCGGTTAGGATCCGGGGCGTCTTTCCAGAGGCGTTTCTATTTCGGTAAGGAAGTTCCTTAGCCTGATCATTTGTTGGAAATCCAAAGAAACAATACGAACCCAGTACGTTTTAGTTGTATTACCTGCTATGGAATGTGGTGGTAACCTGCTATTGAACGTAGTAGCTATAGTAGGCATACGATGAAATGTTGTATGCTGGCTAAGATTAATATTATATTTTCGAAATGTTTTTCTACACTATGCACTAATGATAATAATATCGAATGATTTTGCGTAGTAAGCATTTTTGACTATCATAAGGAGAAATCTCCTCCAAGTCTGCGATTGCATTGTGTGTGTGGCGGGAGGCCTTATGGTAGTTTCATTTTCGAAAAACATTGCGGATTTCAATGTTTAAAAGCCTTTGTTGCTTGTTTTAAAGATAAACTGTTTTTGTTGCTCACACCAGTCCCATGACTGATCCGGAGTTTATTGTTCCCTTCCTAAACTCTGGGTGCCCACAATTTTCCACACGGGCAGTCTAGAGTTGGGTTTTCTCAGATATTCAGGTTGAGTAGATTATCTGGAGCTAGTTCAGTTCTTGGAGTTCATGGACTGACGTTCCTTATCTTGGAGCATTCTATTGGAGACATTCTATCCGCTGCTGGTGTTATCTATTTTCTTTTCCGCTGCTATTTCTTGTATCATATCTCTGATGTATATTGGTATCTGTTGTATCATTCTGTTGTATCATACTGTATCGGATTTTGTATCTGTCATTGTATCAATGTTATATATATTGATATATTCTTTTTCTTCCGCTGTGTTGTTATACTTAATGTTGTTATAAGCTCCGGCGAATCGGATTTGAACGGTCGAATCTGCGGCATTCGAGTACGATGTAAAGTATGGATGTCGATTTTAAAATCCGATATCGTTACAGAGATGGTCAAATTTTTGGGTTTAAATTGGATTTGAATTCAATTTAAATTCAAAAGGTGAGTGTTTTAACCCACTCACAACTTCTAAGATTTCTTATGTTTGTTAAATTAAATTTTGATGTGATTTAAAATTTATCTATGATTGTTTGGGCATATATTTAATCATCATCTCAGTTAGATAGCATTTATTTAAATTAAATTGTTATTTAAATTTATTATTGCATATAATTTGACAGTTAAATTTATTTATTATTGCATATAAACTGCCAGTTAAACAGTTATTAATTTTTATTGAATATAAACTATTCGTTGATGCCTGTTATATTTTATATGCTTTATATTGATGTTTTGTTTAAATTGGATGATGATTGTAATAAATGGTTGTTTATTGATATTTGGATGAATGGATGCTATATTTGATATAAATTGCAAGTTATTATGCATTTTCATTCCATTCGAGATTGCGGTTTGAAATGATATATAACCGTAGACCTTTATTTTTAAAATTTCGAATTGAAATGATAAATATCTATATCACTTGACCATAGGATAGAAAATTATATACAGGCACCGTGGTCTATATATAAAATATTTTAAAGTGATTTTCTATGGGTTTTGGAAAATAAGGGTTTATATATATACTAATTTTGATATTATATAAATATTATTTTTATATATGGTTAAATTCTAAAATTTAAGCTAAGTAAAATTTGATGATGTTTTAAGTTTGATTTACGAATATTTCAAGTTTGAGCTTTATTTAAGTGATATTGAATTTATTAAATAAATATTTCTAAACTAAATAATAGTAAATTGAATTAAGGTATATATAAGATTATCAGATTTGGTTGGGAATTTTGGAATATTTAAAGTCTTGAAATATATCAAAATTGAAATGTTTTATTGAAATTAAGGTATTATTGTTTTCAAAGTATTGGTTTTCAAAATTGTTATAACTTTGAAAGTAATATGGTTTGGAAAATGAATTTATTTGAAATAGATTTTTTAAGAATTATCTGTGAATATATGGATTTGAAACCTATTGAAATTGAAAATTTCGAAATATGACTTCAAAATGTGGTTTGGGTTTAAGATGATTTAAAAGAATATTTCAAGTTATCTAAATTTGAGAAAGATTAGTGATTGGAAATTTGGTTTTCTTTAAATAAGATATTATTGAATTGTTTTGGAAATGGAAATGATATATTATTGAATTGGGTTTTGAAATGGAAATAATACATTGATAATTTGGGTTTGAAATAGTAATAATATTTTGGTTTAAAGTATATACTATTTTGAAGTAAAGGATATGTTTTGAAATGGCAAAAAAATATTTTGGTTTTAAAGTATATACTATTTTGTAGTAAAGGATATGTTTTGAAAGGGCAGTGATTGTGTTTTTAAAAGTATATATATTCGTAAATGACCACAGTGTTATAATAACGATTGGTTGTTAAAGAGACCGGGATCGGATATGGACATACCCTCTGTCGATACCGAAAACCACTTTGACAACTGTGTACGCAGTGGAGTTTCCAGAATGAAGTAGGATGGTGGCGACGATCCTAAGGTATATACGTGAACCCAACTACCGTGAGTTGGCATAAGGTGGCTAAAACAGGAGCGACTGACAGACCAAGGAGGTAGCACCTCTGATCGGACACACTTCTTCGATACCAATATATTACTTATGATTGATTTGGTGGCCACCCTTGATTTGGGAGTGTTGTTCGAGGTGGGCGGTAGTGGCTGCTATGCGTCACCACCAGTCCGGATGCGTAATTGGTATATCTACCCTGGCATTTCCTTGTGTGCTGTGTCACCTACCATATCGAACCCACTACGATTTTGGTTTAAAGATCCGACCGCGTTAAGGTTCACCATCCCCTTAACGCTATTTTCTATATGATTATACTTTACTGATTAGACACTACTGTATATAGCGTATATTACTGCATAGTAGATAGTTTAACGGATCCTTAAGAGATGTGAATCCCGAACATTTCTTAAGTTACTCCACTCATGTTAGACACTAATAGGAGATGTCAAACCCCGTAAACATCTCTGACGCCGTTTACACTCATATTTATTTCATTGATTTAACTTACATAAGATCTTTTAGTTCTTGTAACGACCCGTAAATTTCAGTGGTTTTATTTATTGAATTAATCGAATTTTGTGAAATTTTAAAACGATAAAATTTTGAAATATAAATTTGATATTTGGAATGCGTCTAATTAAACATAGCAACTGGTAAATTTTCGTCCGAAAATATGAAAATTTATTTCGCGCGTAAATTTACTTCAATTTAATCAGTTAAAATTGATGAAAATAAAATGTTTTCCAAACCTGAATATTTTTACATACAAAATTTCTAAATCATCTTCTGAGTAAGTAATCATCTTTCGTTTTTTAAAATTTGGACTTCTGTTGCTCCGTTTATCTTATTTCTGGCAAAATTGCAGCATTTTGGATACCGATACCGACTTTTGATCCGATGATCGTACCACTAATATCTGTATATCGTTGTGATCGTGTTATCGTGCTGATCTCTGCGGTATATTCAATTCTGTGATTTGAAGTCCGCTACGCGGTGAACTTTACAAAATGGTTCACCGTACCGGTACGTTTTAACCTCTTTCCTCTGCCAACGTTCGAAATTCAAACCGTTCGTTCACAGTTATGATTCCGCGTTACAACTGGCAAAGCCTTGATCAATTCAATTTATTTAAATCGCTGGTGCGTAAAAGTTGGCCATTTTTTTTCTCTGACCATTTGTTTTCCTTTGAACTTACGTTTGAAATATTATATTTTAATTATAAGAGTTGTATACCATTTTGCCTGCTCTTCCACCTTTTCATTTTTCTTCGAACGCCAGCTTCCAATCCCTTTCCCATTCCCACTTTCTTCCTCTGTCCTTCTGTTTCTTTCATTTAAGAATATAAATTTTTATAAAAAGCTTATATTGTAGCTTGTACACATCCTCTCCCCAGATCTAGCCCTACCGAACGAACGCAAGCTCCGCCTCTTCTTCTGCCTGCCACGTCCCCTTCCACTTGCCCACAAACGCCAGCTACAAACCGCAGCTCACTGAACCACCTTACTTCCCTTGCTCCAAGCCTCAACCGGTGTCCACCTTCATTTTCCCGAGCGGCGGCACCACCCAAACCTCCACCCTACCGAGCACATGACCCATCACCACCATAGACTCTCAAATTCTGGTTCGTATATAAATTTATACGTATTTGTTTATATTTTTATCTTCTAATTTATAATATTGAAATTATAACAGTTTATCTAACCTATACAATTGGTTTGTTATGTGCTTGTTAATATTTTGGTGATAATAATAAAAGCGTCATTTTCCAGATTGATATTTTATATATGTACTATACTGTTTGAAGAAAATTTATATGTTAGATTTTGGTTTTGTTTTACCATTGCCTGTTTCGTATATAGTTATATATATTATGTATATATAGGCTGTACTGTACGCATATTATAAGATGTGTAATATTTGGGTCTGCATACATTAGTGTGTTAGGTCTGTGATATGAAGTTAAAAATAAGTACTATATACTAGTTATATATGTTATCCGTTATTATGTTATTTCGATAGTTTGTATTGCACTTACGTATATAAGTTGGTTTATATCCTATTTTGTATATATAATATAAGAAGTTAGTATATTTAAGGGTGGTTATATCTAATGTCAACTATTTTATATATAAAGTATATTTTACTTTACGTGAGTCATATTTTGTTTGCTGCGGTTATGTAGTAGTTATATAATAGCATATATATAGTTTACAGCATTTATCTGGGTGCGTGTATTTATATTATGTTAAATTTTATAAATTTTGTAATATGGTAATATTATATTTTATATGATTTATACTAATAATAGCCTACGAGTAATATATGTATGCTGTTTATGCAGAGCTTTATATAAAGATGCGTTGTTTTATATATTAATATATATGGGTTTAGCTTATATATATATATCATTCACTTACGTGTATATATATTTGTTTATATATTTTGTATGTAAGTCTGTATATGCAGTAATATATAGTTTGATTTTTGTTAGCTTAAATATATAATATGGGTTCATACTGTTATATAATGCAAAGGCTAAAGTTATAAAAAAAAAAGAATCTTCATTATATATGTACAGAATAGTTGTTATTTTAAAATGTATGTATATATTAATATGTTTGAATCTGGTTTACATTATTATTGTACTGTATATATATGCCGGTTTAAGTGTTATAGTTAAAATACATTAGTTTACGAAAGTATATTATTTTGATTTTATCGACAAATCTGTTCACAAAATATTTGTATTTCCAAAACTTGTATAGATTGTTAGCTTACATTTTTTTTATATTGGCCTGCTTACTTTTGTACTAAAGTACACACATTTAATGTTATTACAATATGAGGTGATGGAACATGGTATATAATATAAGTTGTGTGTTAATATATGTTAAGTATGTAGTATAAGTTGATCTTTTGTTATATAGTATATATATTGTTCTGAGTTATATTTTTTTTTAAGTTATATAAATGTATATATTTTATTTTATGAGTATGGGATTTAATATACATTTGAAATTTAATATATGTTTTAAACTTATTTCAGAGGAATAATATATATTTAGTTCAATTTATATCAACTGAGTCTAATCGTTCTCATCGATTTTCCATTATCAGCCTTGCTCGTCCAATTCGCGTTCAATCTTATTTTTTCTTTGGAATTCGCAGCTTATCTGTTGTCTATTATCTCTAGCCTCGAAAGGTGAGCAATCACTCACGATTAATGTTCTTATATTTATTAAATTTGATTTCAATTGAAACTTCAATTGAAATATGCTGTTGTTAGTTATTTACATTGCTATATATATGTCATTATCTATATCTGTTCACCTGTGACATCTGACACCATTACCTGTTATTTATATTGATGATATATTGCCTATTACTATTGTTATTTTATTATCATATCTGTTATCACTCTGCAAGTTCCCTGTTAGTATAGAATCACTATGGGTTGAAATGATACATACCCGAACGATCTGTAGAATAGGAGGAAATCGTTATGGGTTGAAATGATAGACCCAAGCGATTTCCAATTGTATTGAATTTGGGATTTCGGGTTGAAAAGATATATACCCGAATATGTTTTAAATTTCGGTTTGAAATGATAAATATCCGTATCACTTGACCATAGGATAGAAAATTATATACAGGCACTGTTGGTCTATATATAAATGTTTTGAAAATGATTTCTTTGGTTTTGTAAAGATATATATGGTTTTGATAAATATTGATTTTTTAAAGATTCATTAAAATTGATTTAATAAAGTTGATAAATAATATGTTTAAGTATTTATTAAATATCTATAGTTTTGAAATATAGAATTTATAATGATTAGAAATTTGATTGAAATTGTAATTATTTAAGAATTATACTTAAATAAGTTTGATTTGAATGTATTGAATTTGAAATTTAAAGAAGTGATTTACAACTTGAAATTTGAAAGGTGACTTAAATGGATATTTCAAACGTATAAATATTTAAATGAGATCTTTTGTTTATTTAAATTGTAAATTGAAATTGTATTCAAATGTCATGGAAATGTAAGTTAATATTTCAAACTAAATAATTGTAAAGTGAATCTGATATGTATATAAATTTATCGAATTTAGTTTTAAATGTTGAATATTTAAAGCTTTGAAATATATTCAAATTGAAATGGCTTATTTTATGGTTTAGATACGTATTTGAAATTGATAATTTGAAATGGTTTATTTAGAAGCTAAATCGAGTTGAAACTGATAATGTGAGATTTGATTTAATTAAATTTTTGGAATTCGAGTTAATTTGAATCAATTTGTGAAATTTAAGGAACTAATTTATTTTATAACGAAAATTAAATGTCTAGACTGTTTAAAAAGGAAAGTGTTATGATTTCGGAAACAATATAATTTTGGAAAGTAATATGATTTAAAAATGGATATATTTGAAGTGAAATGATATCATATTAAATTGGGTTTTGAAATGATAATGATTTTGGTTTGAAGTATAAACTATTTTGAAACGACCACGGTGTTATAATAACGATTGGTTGGCAAAGAGACCGGGATCAGATATGGACATACTCTCTGTCGATACCGAAAACCACTTTGACAACTGTGTACGCGGTGGAGTTTCCAAAATGAAGTAGGATGGTGGCGACGTTCTTAAGGTATGTTACGTGGACCCAACTCCCGTGAGTTGGCATAAGGTGGCTAAAACAGGAGCGATCTCGGACCAGTGAGGTAGCACCTCTTCTCGGACGCATTTCTTCGATATTATACTCTTACTTGTGATTTGACTAGATGGCCATCCTCCGATTTGGGAGTGTTGTTCGAGGTGGAACGGTAGTGGCTGCTATGCGTATCCATCAGTCCGTGTGCGTAATTGGTATATCTACCCTGGCATTGCCTAGTTGTGCCGTGTCACCTACCATACCGAGCTTTACTACGATTATGATTTTAAGATCCGACCGCGTTAAGGTTCTCCATCCCCTTAACGCTATTTTCCGATATGATTATACTTTACTTATTTAGACACTATTATAATAGCGAATATTACTACATAGTAAATAGTTTAACGGACCCTTAGAGGATGGTTATCCCAAACATCCTTTAAGTTACTTGTATTCCAGTTGATATTTCACTTGAGTTGGATTTATTGAATATAAGAATGTTAATCCCGACTCGAGTGTTTTGTGTTTTGCTTTACGCTCGGGTCAGACTGAGTGATAAAACATTTGAGACTCACCTTTGGAGTTGGAGCTTCGCTTGGAGATCCAGCAATCTATCGATCCTGCTTTCAGTTATTCTGTTGATTCCAGTGATGTATTCAGATCTGGTATTTGATTATTGTATTGAGACATCTATTGTATTCGAGACCTCTATTGTATCTTGTTTAACTCTATTATATATATAGTAGCTTCATGAACTACTATCCTTTTGTTTCCGCTGCATTATTGTTATATTACTCTGTGTCTGTGATCTGTAATTTTATTTATTTATTGTATATGCTGAGTTTTGCCAAATTTTATTTACAATCCATTGTTTTGAATTATTCAAGTCCGACATGTGTGGATTTATTGTCGACTTGAATGGTCCAAAATACTGGGTCGTTACATGTGGTATCAGAGCTCTGGTTTTAGGCAAAACTCAGCATATAGAGTAAAATTCAATTACAGAATCACTTTCGTTCGAGCCTGAATTCCTTCCTCTTTGACTCGGTTCCTTTGAATTTTGGAACGTTCATTTCGGTTCCAAAGTCCATTCGTGTCTCCCCATCCGTGTCTTTTGATTCTGGAGTGTCCCATAACTCCACTTCGTACGATCTCTATAACAAATCGGCGGTCTCGCCAATCTTCGAATAATTTGTGCTGGGGTGAAACTCCTTTACAATCGGTGTTGATTTACCGGAGATTTCTGTATCCTCGGTTTACGATGCTGCTATCTTATGCTATACCCGAATTCTACCTCTGGTAATCAAATGTCGATTTGCTTCAGAATTCTATATCGATCTTATATATGAAGTCACGGTTGACCCGGTTAAGGTTGCCCGCAATTTATACAACTTTATCCATCTTCCTGTTTGAAAGGCAATCATCTAACCTTCGTTTCGAGCCTATCTATTTTAGATTAGAATTCTCTTTGATTTGAGTCCCTCTATATTTGGATCTCTATCCTTGTGTTGGAATCCAATTCTGGAATCATCGTGTGAGGGAGTGTATTTGTAATTAATATAAACTAGTTTATGTTATAGTGTGTTGTTTGAGTTGTTGATGTTGGTTTGGATTTTCGATCGATTCGTCTGATCAACGCTATCGATAGGATTTCCAAAACACTTGAATAGAGCAAACTGACACCATATAATTTTCAAATCTGATGAATGAAATAAATTTGTATGATTTTATTTTAAATATATAAGAAAAATTTTCTGGAATTAAAAGTTAAATAATTTGGTTGTTGAAAATGATAATATTTGATTTTCATTTTATTGTTTGTAAGTCATTGACTATTGCAAAATGACTATTGGTTATAAATTTATTTGGAATTGAAATGAATTTAAATCGAAGATTTAAGAATTAAATTTCTGGTGATTTCAAACTTTGTTTTAAAGTCCTAAAAGGTATATTATTTAAGTATTTTCGAATAAAATGGTTTTCAAAAGAATTTTAAATGTTTAAATCAGTGCTCTTCTCTTTGTCGCTGGAAAATAATTTCGGTGATGACGGCCGCATCATCGACATTCATTTTCGAGTTTAGAAGTGGAGAAACTATTCTGTAGCTTTGCTATGGTTTGTTTTGAAAAAAAAATATACTTTTGATTTGAATTTCTTCAGTATAATTTGATTTATATATATATATATATAGGTATCTTATTTTAAAATTAAATTTTTATATAAATATATTATATATATCTCTAAATTGTTGAAGTAAATCGAAGATTTAAATTCTTAAATTTTAGGTTTAAAGATGATTTCAATTAAACTAAAGTCAAAATTCTTGGATAAATAATTTAACTGGGAATAATTGAATTGTAAAATCTTATTTGTATAATACTCAATTACATCTCAACATAACTTACCTAAAATTTTCAGAAGTTAAAAACGTAATTGGATAATATACAATATAAAATGATGATATAAATAGATTTTGAGTGTTATAATAAATGTTATACACTTAATTTTTTTTATAAAGATGCTAATAGAGATAAATAGGATAATAAGTTAATTGAATAATAGATGAGACAAATAAATTTGTTTTGAAGGAATTAATAAATTGAAATTTGATTAAAGTATGGAAATACCTTGAATTTAAAAATCAATTATTGAATATAAATTGATTTAAACTGAAATATATGGTTTAAATTAATTTATATGGTTTAAATACATGAGAAAAAAATTAAGTGGAATAAACTTAATAATAATTTGGATAAAAGAATTAAATTTGTTGAATAAAATATGAGGAAAATAAATGATTATACAAATTGATTGATTTAGAAATTGTTAATTGAGAATGACTAGATAATAAGATAATGAATATAGAATAGATAGATTGATTTAACTTAAGTGAAACGAAGTGGATTAAACCAAATTGTTAAATATTAATTAGTTTAATTTGAAATTTTATGGTTTAAATTAATTGTTTTATCTTGTCTTTTAATCTAATTTCTTTCTGGTTGTTTCTACTCTCCTACCTCCTTCCTTTTCGGGGACGAAAAGTTTTGAGTGGGGGAGAGTGTAACGACCCGTAAATTTCAGTGGTTTTATTTATTGAATTAATCGAATTTTGTGAAATTTTAAAACGATAAAATTTTGAAATATAAATTTGATATTTGGAATGCGTCTAATTAAACATAGCAACTGGTAAATTTTCGTCCGAAAATATGAAAATTTATTTCGCGCGTAAATTTACTTCAATTTAATCAGTTAAAATTGATGAAAATAAAATGTTTTCCAAACCTGAATATTTTTACATACAAAATTTCTAAATCATCTTCCGAGTAAGTAATCATCTTTCGTTTTTTAAAATTTGGACTTCTGTTGCTCCGTTTATCTTATTTCTGGCAAAATTGCAGCATTTTGGATACCGATACCGACTTTTGATCGGATGATCGTACCACTAATATCTGTATATCGTTGTGATCGTGTTATCGTGCTGATCTCTGCGGTATATTCAATTCTGTGATTTGAAGTCCGCTACGCGGTGAACTTTACAAAATGGTTCACCGTACCGGTACGTTTTAACCTCTTTCCTCTACCAACGTTCGAAATTCAAACCGTTCGTTCACAGTTATGATTCCGCGTTACAACTGGCAAAGCCTTGATCAATTCAATTTATTTAAATCGCTGGTGCGTAAAAGTTGGCCATTTTTTTTCTCTGACCATTTGTTTTCCTTTGAACTTACGTTTGAAATATTATATTTTAATTATAAGAGTTGTATACCATTTTGCCTGCTCTTCCACCTTTTCATTTTTCTTCGAACGCTAGCTTCCAATTCCTTTCCCATTCCCACTTTCTTCCTCTGTCCTTCTGTTTCTTTCATTTAAGAATATAAATTTTTATAAAAAGCTTATATTGTAGCTTGTACACATCCTCTCCCCAGATCTAGCCCTACCGAACGAACGCAAGCTCCGCCTCTTCTTCTGCCTGCCACGTCCCCTTCCACTTGCCCACAAACGCCAGCTACAAACCGTAGCTCACTGAACCACCTTACTTCCCTTGCTCCAAGCCTCAACCGGTGTCCACCTTCATTTTCCCGAGCGGCGGCTGTAACGACCCAGAATTTTGAACGAATTAAATTGAGAATATTTAATTAATTTTAAATATTTGAACGATGATTTAATTTGAATTCCGAATATAACTTTGAATTTGGAAGTGAATTGTTCAGTTTTGAATTTATATCGTTTAAATTGAATTTTAAAAATAGCCGTCCGAGGCGCAGTCTCGGAATTCGACGAAACCAGTTCCATTGGGTCCGTAATATTGTATTATTACTGGATTTCCAATTTCGTATTTTTCGGAGTTAGTATGAGAGCGTACGGCGTATAAATGCGTTGGTAATAAATCGAAAATTTAAATTTAAATTTAAATTTTTATTTGGTCAACAAACACACGTCTTCTTCCCTTAACCCACGCCAAGTATCACGGGTACGAAATCGTGCAACCCACGTTCCCTTTCATCTCAAAACAATCATTCAAATTTATAATGGCCGAAACCACCTCATTCAAGAAAAACAACTCTCGTTCGAAATTAAAAATAAATGGCCGCTTCCCATATGCTCGAAATCGCGATCGAACAGAGGGCACGCGCGATTGATTGAAGTCGACAACTAGGGTTTCGACATCTGGGGCGCTAGCGTACGGCGACGCGCGTGCGTAGGTCGTGGCGGCGATTGATTTCAAGTCGCGACTGAAAGGGACTCGACTGGTAGCTCAATGGTGGGGTTTCGCGTGCTCGACGACGTGGGAATCTCGAACTTGCGATTGGAAAGACACTCGGCAGGCTGGAAGTCGAGAAGAAGTAAATGGGTTCGTCGAAACTAGGGCAGGAAGACTCGCGTCTGGGGAGGCTCGTCGAGTTCAATCTCGACTTAGGGTTTGGCGGTGGCGCTCGTTCGAAGAAGACTGGGATGGCATTCGCGAGATCAGTGACAACAGTGGTGATCGGCAGTGAGGGTATTTTTTTTCCCAATTCTGTTTAGATTTAAAATTTGTAGATTGAATAAGTTAAAAAAAAAATATGTATTTACAGTAGAGAAAACTATATGGTTTCCAGGAAATGTAAATTCGAATTGGTTTGAATTAAATTAATTGGTAAATTAACGTATTAAATTTATTTTTTTGTTGCTGAAAGAATTTATTTAAGAAAACTTAGTTTTAAATATTTAAAATTAGAGAGGAAAAAGATATATGCAGCCTTTAAATGTTTATAAGCAGAAAATTATATACATATGTGAATTTAAATACATGATTTAATTTGAAATAGGAATGTATGTATAAAAGAATATAATAGAATTTTAAAATAGTTAGTTAATTTTATTTATCAAATATGAAGATAGATTATTAGTTTAATAATTTAAATCAACTAGTTAATTTTAAAAAAAATAAGGTAAATAATAAAACGAAATGGGTTAATTAGCTTGTTAATATTTTTATTTACTGAAAGGAATTTATTTAAAGCGAATTTGTTAAAAAAATCTGATTTTTGGTTTAGAATTTTAATCATTTAAACTGAACTAAATTTTTAGACAAATTAAAATTTTAAAATTAGCAAATTGAACACTTCGATTTATTTTGGATATTGATAAATTGTATAAAATATTTATACAAGGTCAAAAATTTAGGAGAAAACAAACTGGAACAGAAATGGATGGCAAAATAAAAAGCTAAGGTGAGATTTTTCTCACTCGATTGAAAAGTGGAATTTTCAGTTATTTATTGATTGATTTGATTGCTATTGGATGTGATATTAGATATAGTAGGATATATATATATATATAGCAATATATACATATTGGCATATGTATATATTGGATTGATTGATTCCCGCCTCGTATAGCGCATGAGACCCTATTGCGCCGTTAGTAAGCGGATTTTTATAAAACCCATATACCGCGATAATTCCGTACTGGAGCGGAATTGGTATTGTGCTAACATCTTTGGATGTAGGGAAACAGGTTGGAGGGATCCAACTGGACCCCTCACATTGATTGAATTTATTTCTATTGTGATATGAATCTGTGAATGATTATATTGATGTTATTAATCATATTGATGTCTGGAAATTGTTTGAAAGCTAAAATTTAGCTGAATGGATGTTTGATATCATTGGATTCCAAAAATAAATGAAACTGAATTTTTGAAATCAAAATAGAAATTTTTAAGTAAATAAATTTTTAGAAATTGAATAAATTCGAAGAAAGGAATTTTAAAGTATAAAAAAGTTAATTTTTATATTCTTATCGAATTAATTCCAGAATCAAGTGAAAACGTTAAATAAATGAATTTCGTATAATAGTGATTTTAAATTGAAGAATTTAATTAAAATTTGGATTTCTAAATAGTTGGAAAAAGATAAAAAGGGATTTATTTTCTTTAAGAGGAATTTGTTTAAAATGAAATAAGTTGGAAGTCCAATTATAAATTTAATTGGCAAATTGAAACAAGTTTAGAAAAAATCAATATAAAATGATTTGGGATGGGAAATTAATTTAGAAATGAATATTGAAATTGATTTGGTATTGAAGTAAAATTAGAAATCAATTTGGGATTTGATTTTGGGGTTAAAAGTGAATATTTGGGAATGTGGATTTAAAAATGGAAATGATGTTAAAATGGGTTTATTTACAGTTTGTAAAGTTTAAAAGAATGATTTCTTTTAAAATAAATAAATTATAAGTATTTAACTTATAATATGGATTTTTGATGTATACGTTGAGTTATAAAATTGAATGGGTCATTAAAGGAAATTTATAAAATCGAAGTTGTTATAGAATAGAAAATAGAATTTATAAACGTTGTTTTATAAATTCGAAATAGATTGAATTGGATAAATTAAATATAGAAGGACATTAAAGAAGATATATTCGCGATTTTAAATAGCGAATTTTTATTGAAATAAAATGTGTAGAAAAGACTGAAATGTGGTTAGTGAAGTATATTCACGATTTTGGACAGTGAATATATTTTTAAGTAAAATGGATAGGGTTTTGGGAAAGCGATATTATGAAATGAAGTTAATTGTTTTAAAAGATGTTTTAAAACGTGTGAACTATCGAAATCATAGATTTCAACATTTATTGTTGAAATAGACGTTTTCGAAAAATAAGGAAATGGTGGACTATAACACTGTTGTTATAGTAAATGATTTCCGAAAGGAAATATTTTATATAGTATTGGGATTTATATATCTATCTTAATTCTGAATCCCTATACTAGTGATTTCGAGTCGTCGTAACGATGTTTTACGCAACATTCGTTTTGACTCAAATAAATGTGATTTAAGAATGATTTCCTTAAAGAATGAGATATATACTTAATTTTGATTTTAAGTATATCGAATATTTTCTAAGTGTTGAAAATAAATGATTTGTGAATTACTTATTTTAAAATAAGTATGGAAATGCTTTTCCAATGTGAAATGAACTGTTTGAGTTTTTATCTTTTAAAGATAAATTGAAAAGTGAATATTTGAAATTGTTTTCAAATGGTTAAGTGTGGAAATTTTATATCTAGTAAAGATATTTTTGAAGATGAAATAATTTGGAAAATTATTTGGAATCTGATGATGTTGCGCATCTTTATTGATAGTTAAATAACCGACTATCAATAATTACCTTGAATTGGTATTCGTTGTGAATTGGATGAATTTGAATGCCACACTTATTTTTGAATAAACGCTCACTATTCGGGTTAGCCGGGAAAGGACCATGGGGTCATATAACCCATTCCGAATATGTGATACGTCGTTATGAATCGCATTTGAAGACCGGTGTTGAAGACCGGATATTTTTGAAAACGGAAGGATTACCGTCGAGTTACTCTACATCGGCTGATCTCCGGTTTAGAGGTTTTATCACCCTTAGTGACGGAAAGTCCGGACGTGATTAGAAAATTATCCGGAAATGCAAGGGCTTCGTGAGAAGTGCCTTCGGTTCTGTTCGATCCCGGAACAGACTTGTATGGATTGTGTGTCTGACGTTACAATTTGAGATATAAAGCTGATTTCTTTCAAATACATTTCTGTTGGTGGCGGAGAATTTATTCTCTTAGCTTAACACCCTTCTCTGAGACGTACGAGCTCAGAGGTTGTGTAGTTGAAATTTATCAGCGATATATCCCAATTTGGTAACGTGGCATACTGAGTGTTGCTGTGAAATGATCAGTGTTTGATCATTTGTGATATGATCATTTGTTTGATCTTATATCTTTGTGATCATAGGTTGATCATTTTGTTTGACCCGAAGCAGGGCTTTTTGTAGAAAGCGTAGCTTTGTGGACGAGACTTCATCGAGCCTCAAACCCCGGAAATGGTCGAAACAGGAAGGATGCGGCAAGGTTCTAGGGAGTAGCGCCCCTTAGTGTATGTCATTCCTTCTGGATAAAGGTGGTATCATGGTATGGAGCCCAGATACTTAACCTCTGTGGTTACTGCATTATTTTTACTATGTGGTTTGTTGCGAATCGGGGATCCTCGGGAAGATCGGTGACGATCGGGGGATGGCATACGCGTGTCAGTAGTTACCTATTTTTGCAGAGGTAACCCGGCCTTGTGTTGGCAGAGATCCGGTTAGGTTCTCGGGTCGTCTATTCCAGGGACGTACCCATCGTGGATAGGAAGTTCCTTAGCCTGACCATTTGTTGGAAATCCAAAGAAACAATACGAGCCTTTACGATTTCAATTGTATAACCTGTCTCCTCAGGAGGCAGCTATAGCAGGCATAATATAATGGTACCTATGCTGGCTAAGATTTATATTCTACTTTCGAAATGTTTTCCACTATGCACTAATAATAATATCAAAAAGAATTTGATTTTTGCGTAGTAAGCATCTTTGACTATCATAAGATGAAATCTCCTCCAAGTCTGCGTTTGCATTGTGTGTGTGGTGGGAGGTCTTATGGTAGTTTCATTTTCCAAAGGCATTGCGAATTGACTTTAAAAATTATTTTGTTGTTATAAAGAATAACTGTTTTACGATCTCACACCAGTCACCATGACTGACTCGGAGTTTATTGTTTCCCTTCTAAACTCTGGGTGCCCACCAATTTCCACATGGGCAGTCTAGAGTTAGATTATCAGGATATTCTGGATATTCTGGAGCTTTGGAGATAAGCTGGAGGACGAGACGTAGTATTTGTATCTGATATTATTTATTCCGCTGTGTATTCTGTATGAGGACAAGTTTATATAACTGTCCATTGTTGTATATTGACTCTGATGATTGATGTATGTATAAAATGATATAGTTCTTTGTTTTAAAAGACTAGTAATTATCTATTGTATATTGTTCCGCTGCGATGTGTAAGATTCTGATATTGTTTTCTGTTCTGATGTGTTTTCTGTTGTTCTTCTTCTTTCTTTCTTCTCTTTTTCTTCTTTCTTCTTCTTCTTCTACTTTTTCTTTTTCTTAAAACCCTCACTATTGGAGTTTCCGGCACTCGATTGCTCGGCAGTCGATAAAGTGAGTATCGATGTCGAATTTTCGAAAGTCAAAAATCCCGGACGTGACAGCGTGGTATCAGAGCATATGGTTAAGCGACAACCCTGCTCTGTTGGGTGCTACTCATTAGAGATAGAGTCAGCAGTACTCTAGAATGAGTTTGAGTGTAATAATAGATATGAGCGCGTATTTGTTAGTGAATATAAAATTGTTTTATATTGTGTTTGCTTATCCGTTGAGATGTTTATGAATTTTGGTCGGTATGTGGGACGCCATATTATCGATAGGGATTTCTAAACACTTAAACGAGGCAAGACGACATAGTATTGTTTTAAAAAGGGTGAATGAAATAATTTTACCCAAAACTATTTTTGTATAGAAAAGAAATCATTTTCTATGAATTATTATAGTATATGGTTGCATGGTTGTTAGAGGTGATAATATGAGAAATATTATCATTGAAATTGAATAAGAAATTCGAATCATAACTCTAAAGTTAAGAAATGAATCCATATACAAATGAAATGTAAGAATGTAAATTATAAATGTGATTTATAAATGAAACGGAATTCCAGAGAAGTTTTGGAAATGTTTTGAAAAGAAATTTTGGAGATTTGGAAAGTTTAAATCCTTGTTGATTTGAAAATGAATTTCAAAGGTTTTGAAAGGTATTTTAGAGAGATGAAAGCTCTAAACTCTTTTCGGTCGCTGGAAAATAATTCCGATGATGATCGCGACATCACCGGTGTTCATTTTCGGGTTTCCAAAAGAGAAATTGCTGCCAAATTGTTTTAAAAAGAAGTTGTTTGAAAATTTTGGAATTTGTTTTAGAAATTCAAAGAATGATTTGAATTGTTTTCAAAATGGCTTTGAAATGATGGTAAGACTCTGGAATGCTATATAAAGATATAACTTATACAATTTAAATTTTGATAGAATAAATTTAACTTAAAGAATGAAGTTAAATGAATGTAAATAGGAACGAATCAATTTAATGAAAGTGAAATTAAATGTTGAAACTCATTTCGAATTTGTAAGCAAATGAATTGAATTGAATAATTAAAAATGAAAGATGAATTGAAATTCGTATGGAAATTGGAAATCCAGTTTAAAGATAAGTAAATTTAACCGAAGTAGAATTAAAATAAATTGAATTGATATCAATTTGAATTAGTAATTAGAACTAATTTAAAATAGTGCAGTTATGAATGAAAGAAAATTGGTAAATTCAATATTTCAGAATTGAAGATAAATTGAATTCAAGTAGAATTGAAATTGTGAATTGAATTCAAATAAATTGAAATGTAAAGTTGAATGAAAATAGATATATAACTTCAACAGTGAAGTAAAAATGATATATGTAGTTTATATTGAAAATTTTGTAATAAAATGTGCAAAATGGTTTGAATATATGCAACTAGATATTATGGCTAGTAGGATATACAGGTTATAAAGGAATTGGAAATTTTGATTTCAAAGGTAATTTGAATTGCTCGACAAAAGGTAAGTATTTGAATTTGAATATGAGATTTGATGACTTATTTCTCTAGCCGCTTGGCTTTTTCTTTTTCTTTTTGAAATCTGAGGGTCCGTAGGGACGTTTTGTAGTCGTACCGTATTAGCCGCGCAAAGGAGACGCTGGCGAAATTTTTCGGAAATTTAGGGCGTTAGAAAATTTTTGAGAAAATTTTGAAAGTTTAAAATTTGAATTTGAATTTAGAAGTTAAACAATGTTGTTTGAAACTTAGAATTGAAGTTGGAAAAAAATTTTAGTTGAATTGATAACGAATCTCTAGTAGAGAGATTTGTTTTGATAAGTTGATAAAACTATTAGATTGTGAAAAATAGTAGACGAGTTAAAGACCATTTTTTTCCTAACTTGTAATTTCGAGGACGAAATTCTTTTAAGGGGGGAAGTCTGTAACGACCCAGAATTTTGAATGAATTAAATTGAGAATATTTAATTAATTTTAAATATTTGAACGATGATTTAATTTGAAATAGGAATGTATGTATAAAAGAATATAATAGAATTTTAAAATAGTTAGTTAATTTTATTTATCAAATATGAAGATAGATTATTAGTTTAATAATTTAAATCAACTAGTTAATTTTAAAAAAAATAAGGTAAATAATAAAACGAAATGGGTTAATTAGCTTGTTAATATTTTTATTTACTGAAAGGAATTTATTTAAAGCGAATTTGTTAAAAAAAATCTGATTTTTGGTTTAGAATTTTAATCATTTAAACTGAACTAAATTTTTAGACAAATTAAAATTTTAAAATTAGCAAATTGAACACTTCGATTTATTTTGGATATTGATAAATTGTATAAAATATTTATACAAGGTCAAAAATTTGGGAGAAAACAAACTGGAACAGAAATGGATGGCAAAATAAAAAGCTAAGGTGAGATTTTTCTCACTCGATTGAAAAGTGGAATTTTCAGTTATTTATTGATTGATTTGATTGCTATTGGATGTGATATTAGATATAGTAGGATATATATCTATATATAGCAATATATACATATTGGTATATGTATATATTGGATTGATTGATTCTCGCCTCGTATAGCGGATGAGACCCTATTGCGCCGTTAGTAAGCGGATTTTTATAAAACCCATATACCGCGATAATTCCGTACTGGAGCGGAATTGGTATTGTGCTAACATCTTTGGATGCAGGGAAACAGGTTGGAGGGATCCAACTGGACCCCTCACATTGATTGAATTTATTTCTATTGTGATATGAATCTGTGAATGATTATATTGATGTTATTAATCATATTGATGTCTGGAAATTGTTTGAAAGCTAAAATTTAGCTGAATGGATGTTTGATATCATTGGATTCCAAAAATAAATGAAACTGAATTTTTGAAATCAAAATAGAAATTTTTAAGTAAATAAATTTTTAGAAATTGAATAAATTCGAAGAAAGGAATTTTAAAGTATAAAAAAGTTAATTTTTATATTCTTATCGAATTAATTCCAGAATCAAGTGAAAACGTTAAATAAATGAATTTCGTATAATAGTGATTTTAAATTGAAGAATTTAATTAAAATTTGGATTTCTAAATAGTTGGAAAAAGATAAAAAGGGATTTATTTTCTTTAAGAGGAATTTGTTTAAAATGAAATAAGTTGGAAGTCCAATTATAAATTTAATTGGCAAATTGAAACAAGTTTAGAAAAAATCAATATAAAATGATTTGGGATGGGAAATTAATTTAGAAATGAATATTGAAATTGATTTGGTATTGAAGTAAAATTAGAAATCAATTTAGGATTTGATTTTGGGGTTAAAAGTGAATATTTGGGAATGTGGATTTAAAAATGGAAATGATGTTAAAATGGGTTTATTTACAGTTTGTAAAGTTTAAAAGAACGATTTCTTTTAAAATAAATAAATTATAAGTATTTAACTTATAATATGGATTTTTGATGTATACGTTGAGTTATAAATTTGAATGGGTCATTAAAGGAAATTTATAAAATCGAAGTTGTTATAGAATAGAAAATAGAATTTATAAACAATAGATTGAATTGGATAAATTAAATATAGAAGGACATTAAAGAAGATATATTCGCGATTTTAAATAGCGAATTTTTATTGAAATAAAATGTGTAGAAAAGACTGAAATGTGGTTAGTGAAGTATATTCACGATTTTGGACAGTGAATATATTTTTAAGTAAAATGGATAGGGTTTTGGGAAAGCGATATTATGAAATGAAGTTAATTGTTTTAAAAGATGTTTTAAAACGTGTGAACTATCGAAATCATAGATTTCAACATTTATTGTTGAAATAGACGTTTTCGAAAAATAAGGAAATGGTGGACTATAACACTGTTGTTATAGTAAATGATTTCCGAAAGGAAATATTTTATATAGTATTGGGATTTATATATCTATCTTAATTCTGAATCCCTATACTAGTGATTTCGAGTCGTCGTAACGATGTTTTACGCAACATTCGTTTTGACTCAAATAAATGTGATTTAAGAATTATTTCCTTAAAGAATGAGATATATACTTAATTTTGATTTTAAGTATATCGAATATTTTCTAAGTGTTGAAAATAAATGATTTGTGAATTACTTATTTTAAAATAAGTATGGAAATGCTTTTCCAATGTGAAATGAACTGTTTGAGTTTTTATCTTTTAAAGATAAATTGAAAAGTGAATATTTGAAATTGTTTTCAAATGGTTAAGTGTGGAAATTTTATATCTAGTAAAGATATTTTTGAAGATGAAATAATTTGGAAAATTATTTGGAATCTGATGATGTTGCGCATCTTTATTGATAGTTAAATAACCGACTATCAATAATTACCTTGAATTGGTATTTGTTGTGAATTGGATGAATTTGAATGCCACACTTATTTTTGAATAAACGCTCACTATTCGGGTTAGCCAGGAAAGGACCATGGGGTCGTATAACCCATTCCGAATATGTGATACGTCGTTATGAATCGCATTTGAAGACCGGTGTTGAAGACCGGATATTTTTGAAAACGGAAGGATTACCGTCGAGTTACTCTACATCGGCTGATCTCCGGTTTAGAGGTTTTATCACCCTTAGTGACGGAAAGTCTGGACGTGATTAGAAAATTATCCGGAAATGCAAGGGCTTCGTGAGAAGTGCCTTCGGTTCTGTTCGATCCCGGAACAGACTTGTATGGATTGTGTGTCTGACGTTACAATTTGAGATATAAAGCTGATTTCTTTCAAATACATTTCTGTTGGTGGCGGAGAATTTATTCTCTTAGCTTAACACCCTTCTCTGAGACGTACGAGCTCAGAGGTTATGTAGTTGAAATTTATCAGCGATATATCCCAATTTGGTAACGTGGCATACTGAGTGTTGCTGTGAAATGATCAGTGTTTGATCATTTGTGATATGATCATTTGTTTGATCTTATATCTTTGTGATCATAGGTTGATCATTTTGTTTGACCCGAAGCAGGGCTTTTTGTAGAAAGCGTAGCTTTATGGACGAGACTTCATCGAGCCTCACACCCCGGAAATGGTCGAAACAGGAAGGATGCGGCAAGGTTCTAGGGAGTAGCGCCACTTAGTGTATGTCATTCCTTCTGGATAAAGGTGGTATCATGGTATGGAGCCCAGATACTTAACCTCTGTGGTTACTGCATTATTTTTACTATGTGTTTTGTTGCGAATCGGGGATCCTCGGGAAGATCGGTGACGATCGGGGGATGGCATACGCGTGTCAGTAGTTACCTATTTTTGTAGAGGTAACCCGGCCTTGTGTTGGCAGAGATCCGGTTAGGTTCTCGGGTCGTCTATTCCAGGGACGTACCCATCGTGGATAGGAAGTTCCTTAGCCTGACCATTTGTTGGAAATCCAAAGAAACAATACGAGCCTTTACGATTTCAATTGTATAACCTGTCTCCTCAGGAGGCAGCTATAGCAGGCATAATATAATGGTACCTATGCTGGCTAAGATTTATATTCTACTTTCGAAATGTTTTCCACTATGCACTAATAATAATATCAAAAAGAATTTGATTTTTGCGTAGTAAGCATCTTTGACTATCATAAGAAGAAATCTCCTCCAAGTCTGCGTTTGCATTGTGTGTGTGGTGGGAGGTCTTATGGTAGTTTCATTTTCCAAAGGCATTGCGAATTGACTTTAAAAATTATTTTGTTGTTATAAAGAATAACTGTTTTACGATCTCACACCAGTCACCATGACTGACTCGGAGTTTATTGTTTCCCTTCTAAACTCTGGGTGCCCACCAATTTCCACACGGGCAGTCTAGAGTTAGATTATCAGGATATTCTGGATATTCTGGAGCTTTGGAGATAAGCTGGAGGACGAGACGTAGTATTTGTATCTGATATTATTTATTCCGCTGTGTATTCTGTATGAGGACAAGTTTATATAACTGTCCATTGTTGTATATTGACTCTGATGATTGATGTATGTATAAAATGATATAGTTCTTTGTTTTAAAAGACTAGTAATTATCTATTGTATATTGTTCCGCTGCGATGTGTAAGATTCTGATATTGTTTTCTGTTCTGATGTGTTTTCTGTTGTTCTTCTTCTTTCTTTCTTCTCTTTTTCTTCTATCTTCTTCTTCTTCTACTTTTTCTTTTTCTTAAAACCCTCACTATTGGAGTTTCCGGCACTCGATTGCTCGGCAGTCGATAAAGTGAGTATCGATGTCGAATTTTCGAAAGTCGAAAATCCCGGATGTGACAGCGGCACCACCCAAACCTCCACCCTACCGAGCACATGACCCATCACCACCATAGACTCTCAAATTCTGGTTCGTATATAAATTTATACGTATTTGTTTATATTTTTATCTTCTAATTTATAATATTGAAATTATAACAGTTTATCTAACCTATACAATTGGTTTGTTATGTGCTTGTTAATATTTTGGTGATAATAATAAAAGCGTCATTTTCCAGATTGATATTTTATATATGTACTATACTGTTTGAAGAAAATTTATATGTTAGATTTTGGTTTTGTTTTACCATTGCCTGTTTCGTATATAGTTATATATATTATGTATATATAGGCTGTACTGTACGCATATTATAAGATGTGTAATATTTGGGTCTGCATACATTAGTGTGTTAGGTCTGTGATATGAAGTTAAAAATAAGTACTATATACTAGTTATATATGTTATCCGTTATTATGTTATTTCGATAGTTTGTATTGCACTTACGTATATAAGTTGGTTTATATCCTATTTTGTATATATAATATAAGAAGTTAGTATATTTAAGGGTGGTTATATCTAATGTCAACTATTTTATATATAAAGTATATTTTACTTTACGTGAGTCATATTTTGTTTGCTGCGGTTATGTAGTAGTTATATAATAACATATATATAGTTTACAGCATTTATCTGGGTGCGTGTATTTATATTATGTTAAATTTTATAAATTTTGTAATATGGTAATATTATATTTTATATGATTTATACTAATACTAGCCTACGAGTAATATATGTATGCTGTTTATGCAGAGCTTTATATAAAGATGCGTTGTTTTATATATTAATATATATGGGTTTAGCTTATATATATATATCATTCACTTACGTGTATATATATTTGTTTATATATTTTGTATGTAAGTCTATATATGCAGTAATATATAGTTTGATTTTTGTTAGCTTAAATATATAATATGGGTTCATACTGTTATATAATGCAAAGGCTAAAGTTATAAAAAAAAAGAATCTTCATTATATATGTACAGAATAGTTGTTATTTTAAAATGTATGTATATATTAATATGTTTGAATCTGGTTTACATTATTATTGTACTGTATATATATGCCGGTTTAAGTGTTATAGTTATAATACATTAGTTTACGAAAGTATATTATTTTGATTTTATCGACAAATCTGTTCACAAAATATTTGTATTTCCAAAACTTGTATAGATTGTTAGCTTACATTTTTTTTATGTTGGCCTGCTTACTTTTGTACTAAAGTACACACATTTAATGTTATTACAATATGAGGTGATGGAACATGGTATATAATATAAGTTGTGTGTTAATATATGTTAAGTATGTAGTATAAGTTGATCTTTTGTTATATAGTATATATATTGTTCTGAGTTATATATTTTTTAAGTTATATAAATGTATATATTTTATTTTATGAGTATGGGATTTAATATTCATTTGAAATTTAATATATGTTTTAAACTTATTTCAGAGGAATAATATATATTTAGTTCAATTTATATCAACTGAGTCTAATCGTTCTCATCGATTTTCCATTATCAGCCTTGCTCGTCCAATTCGCGTTCAATCTTATTTTTGCTTTGGAATTCGCAGCTTATCTGTTGTCTATTATCTCTAGCCTCGAAAGGTGAGCAATCACTCACGATTAATGTTCTTATATTTATTAAATTTGATTTCAATTGAAACGTCAATTGAAATATGCTGTTGTTAGTTATTTACATTGCTATATATATGTCATTATCTATATCTGTTCACCTGTGACATCTGACACCATTACCTATTATTTATATTGATGATATATTGCCTATTACTATTGTTATTTTATTATCATATCTGTTATCACTCTGCAAGTTCCCTGTTAGTATAGAATCACTATGGGTTGAAATGATACATACCCGAACGATCTGTAGAATAGGAGGAAATCGTTATGGGTTGAAATGATAGACCCAAGCGATTTCCAATTGAATTGAATTTGGGATTTCGGGTTGAAAAGATATATACCCGAATATGTTTTAAATTTCGGTTTGAAATGATAAATATCCGTATCACTTGACCATAGGATAGAAAATTATATACAGGCACTGTTGGTCTATATATAAATGTTTTGAAAATGATTTCTTTGGTTTTGTAAAGATATATATGATTTTGATAAATATTGATTTTTTAAAGATTCATTAAAATTGATTTAATAAAGTTGATAAATAATATGTTTAAGTATTTATTAAATATCTATAGTTTTGAAATATAGAATTTATAATGATTAGAAATTTGATTGAAATTGTAATTATTTAAGAATTATACTTAAATAAGTTTGATTTGAATGTATTGAATTTGAAATTTAAAGAAGTGATTTACAACTTGGAATTTGAAAGGTGACTTAAATGGATATTTCAAACGTATAAATATTTAAATGAGATCTTTTGTTTATTTAAATTGTAAATTGAAATTGTATTCAAATGTCATGGAAATGTAAGTTAATATTTCAAACTAAATAATTGTAAAGTGAATCTGATATGTATATAAATTTATCGAATTTAGTTTTAAATGTTGAATATTTAAAGCTTTGAAATATATTCAAATTGAAATGGCTTATTTTATGGTTTAGATACGTATTTGAAATTGATAATTTGAAATGGTTTATTTAGAAGCTAAATCGAGTTGAAACTGATAATGTGAGATTTGATTTAATTAAATTTTTGGAATTCGAGTTAATTTGAATCAATTTGTGAAATTTAAGGAACTAATTTATTTTATAACGAAAATTAAATGTCTAGACTGTTTAAAAAGGAAAGTGTTATGATTTCGGAAACAATATAATTTTGGAAAGTAATATGATTTAAAAATGGATATATTTGAAGTGAAATGATATCATATTAAATTGGGTTTTGAAATGATAATGATTTTGGTTTGAAGTATAAACTATTTTGAAACGACCACGGTGTTATAATAACGATTGGTTGGCAAAGAGACCGGGATCAGATATGGACATACTCTCTGTCGATACCGAAAACCACTTTGACAACCGTGCATGCGGTGGAGATTCCAGAATGAAGTTGGATGGTGGCGACGTTCTTAAGGTATGTTACGTGGACCCAACTCCCGTGAGTTGGCATAAGGTGGCTAAAACAGGAGCGATCTCGGACCAGTGAGGTAGCACCTCTTCTCGGACGCATTTCTTCGATATTATACTCTTACTTGTGATTTGACTAGATGGCCATCCTCCGATTTGGGAGTGTTGTTCGAGGTGGAACGGTAGTGGCTGCTATGCGTATCCATCAGTCCGTATGCGTAATTGGTATATCTACCCTGGCATTGCCTAGTTGTGCCGTGTCACCTACCATACCAAGCTTTACTACGATTATGATTTTAAGATCCGACCGCGTTAAGGTTCTCCATCCCCTTAACGCTATTTTCCGATATGATTATACTTTACTTATTTAGACACTATTATAATAGCGAATATTACTACATAGTAAATAGTTTAACGGACCCTTAGAGGATGGTTATCCCAAACATCCTTTAAGTTACTTGTATTCCAGTTGATATTTCACTTGAGTTGGATTTATTGAATATAAGAATGTTAATCCCGACTCGAGTGTTTTGTGTTTTGCTTTACGCTTGGGTCAGACTGAGTGATACAACATTTGAGACTCACCTTTGGAGTTGGAGCTTCGCTTGGAGATCCAGCAATCTATCGATCCTGCTTTCAGTTATTCTGTTGATTCCAGTGATGTATTCAGATCTGGTATTTGATTATTGTATTGAGACATCTATTGTATTCGAGACCTCTGTTGTATCTTGTTTAACTCTGTTATATATATAGTAGCTTCATGAACTACTATCCTTTTGTTTCCGCTGCATTATTGTTATATTACTCTGTGTCTGTGATCTGTAATTTTATTTATTTATTGTATATGCTGAGTTTTGCCAAATTTTATTTACAATCCATTGTTTTGAATTATTCAAGTCCGACATGTGTGGATTTATTGTCGACTTGAATGGTCCAAAATACTGGGTTGTTACAGTTCTGACTCGAGTGTTTTGTCTTTTCAATTCGCTCGGGTCAGCCTGAGCATTTCAAGATTTGAAGGCCCTATTTCTGGAGGACGAAGACGAAGATTTTATCACTACTATTTATTATATTACACTACACCATTGTATTCCGCTGCATTTATTATCATTCTCTGGTATGTGTAACTCTGATATGTATTGTATAAGTATAATCAAATGTTTTGTAAAACAGCTTCATGAACTGTTATTTGATTATTATATTTTATCGTTCTGCTGCAAGATTCTATTTTGTTTCTTTTATTTCACCACTTTTTCTTATTTACCCCATAACAATCCGCCCTTCTGTATGGTTTAAGTTGGCATGTGTGTCTGCTTAAGCGTACAAAAAGGTGGGATGTTGCATCTGGTATCAGAGCTTTGGTTTAGCAATAAACCTTAGCCTTGTGGGGTTTGACTCTTTACTAATATGGTAGTAATACCCTATGGGAGTCGCTGAGCGTATGTATATGAGAGAGCGTATTTGTTAGTGTTATAAAAAAAAGTTTTAATATTGCGTTAATCTGTTCCGTTTTGTATTTATAAATTCTGGTTGATGCATGGGACGCTGTGACATCAATAGGGATTTCTAAACACTTAATAGGACAGACCGACATAATATTTGTTTTAATATAGGTGAATGAAATAATTTTGCCTATTATATTATCTATATATATAAAATAAACTTTTTATAAAATCTATATTTGGTTGTATTATATTGATTGTTAGGTAATAAAATTTATAATTAATAGTCGAAATAAGATTTAAAATAAATAAATAAAAATTGGAAATATAGAACTTAAGTCCCGGGGTTTTGGAAATTCTTTAAATTGATTTTGGAATAATAATATTATTAGAAGTAATTTCTGATATGAACATTTTGATATAATTTGAAAGAAATGTTTTTTTAAAAGAAAATTTGGAAAGATAAAGTTGTACTCCTCTCTCTTCCGCTGGAAAATAATTTCGGTGATGAGTGCACGCATCATCGACATACATTTTCGAGTTTCAAAGTGGGAAGGCCACTGTAGTAGTTTACTGCAGATTTGTTTGAGAAAAATTTTTCGTTTTAATTATAATTGGATATATATGTATTTTAAGTATATACATCTATCTATTATTTTACATGATTTAAAAATTAAACCCAGTATTTGGTTCTTAAGTTCCAGTTAATTAATAGTTCAATTAAGTGTAGTAAATTGGAATATGACTAATTAATAATTGGAACCTTTAATAATTTTTTTTTAATATAATAGGAAGTTAAGTAATATAAATAAATGATTTTAAACCTTTGTAAATGAAATTCTTTATTTATAAGAATTGATGTATAAAGTTATAAATTTAAGTGTAATTAAAATGTTACTATAATTAAATATAATAGAAGGTAAGCATTAAATAAATGAATGAAAGTAAAGGTAATTTGAAATTGTAACTTATAGAACATAGATGAAATTATTGAACCATTAATTAATTAAAAGAATTGAGGAAACTAGTATAACTTTCAATTACATTCTTAAAGGCATATATATAACTTACCAAAATATATAAAAGTTGAAAATGTTATAAGAAAATGTAATAGATATTATACAAGTAATTAACTTGAGATAATGAAAATAATTAATGGAATTCTTTAATAAATAAGAATTGATGTGTAGGGTTATAAACTTAAGTATAATTTAAATGCTACTAGTTTAATATAATAGAAAAGTAAGTAATATAAATAAATTATTGCAAACCTTAGGAAATGAATTAATGAAATCCTTTACTTATAAGAATTGATGTTATAAGGTTAAGAATTTAAGTGTAATTTAAAGGAATATAATAGAAATGTAAGCATTAAATAAATGATTGAAATTGAAAAGTGCATAAATGTAATGCAATAAAAAGAACTTACATGACCTGAATTAATGAAAATGAATAATTATAAGTAAAAGGTGAAAATAAATAAAACAAACATTTAATGAGTAAATGAAATTAAAAGTTTGTTAGAAATAAATGTAAACTAAAAGATAAATCATTGTGTAAGTAAAAAGGAAATCGAACAACAAATGTATGAAAAAAATTTATAAGTTAATTTGATTTGTTGGTTGGAATTGTTATTGTTTGGTTTATGGTTGGTTGGGTAAGGAAATTAGAAATTGTTAGAATTAATAAATTATCTATTTTGTTACATCTAAGACTGTTGAGTAAATGATACACTTGATAGTTTATTTTTCATTCTGTACAATTTATAGTTTTGAACCCGAACAACTATTTGTTTTGTGTGCTTAAATGGTTGATTTGTATTTGTTGTGTACTGTTGTTGAAATTTATGGTTGTTGTATTGATTTGTGGTTAGTGTTTGAAACCACCTAAATATTTCATCTTATATAATTGTTAACCCTTTGGATTATATAAGTGAAATGCTGTAACAACCCTGTATTTTACAATTATTTTTAAATTGATTTCCAGATTTAAAAGCTTTATTTATGAAAAGAATAAATTTTGTTATTGTAAATATAAAAAAACTTTGATTTTGTATGTGGATTAGAATTCCAAATATAACTAAATTTAATATTTCCAGAAAATGTGAATTTTGGTTAAAATAGTCAAACTTTGACTTTTAAACTTAAAAATTTAAAAGTTTGAAATTATAAATTTTATCTTTTATTATAAAAATAGATGTAATAACTTGGACACTACTTTTCGTTTCAATGAAAACGGAGTTAAAATGTAAAAGTTATGTACATTTCAATTTTTAGTATAATTTGTTTTATTGTGCAATTTTGCCTATTTTAAATTTTATAAATCATATTTTCTGTGATGCCCCACCTCTATACCCACGCTAACCAAGAACACTACGATGTAGTGCTATCAATTAGCACGGAGAATAAGGCTGTGGAGGAACGACCATCCATGTAACTTCTTTGTGCGAGAACCGATATGTCAGATAGAATAGAATGCATATCTTTTAAGGAGGAAATCCGACATACCGATACAAACACAAAGCTATCACACGGTGGCTATATATAATCTTCGGAAACAAACATAGAAGTAATCATAACATAAATCAGTCACAGACATCCATATCACAAAGGCGGAAGAAGATATGAATACATATATATAACACATGAAAGTGTACATCAGAGTAGTGGTCAGAAAGATCCACGATAATACAAAAGAATAGCATCACGTGCTATACAAAAGAATAAGTACACTACATAGAGTCTATATCTCAAATGTGTACAGCCAAAAGCTACTAATCTAAGTAGTTAGCCAAAAGTCAGAATAATCCTGAAGGGAAGTCAAGCAGAAGCACCTGAAAATCTCGGTCTGACCCAAGTATTATTTATAAGAAAATAATAAACGGATCAGTCTAGCTATAAATATCAGATGATAAGGTATAGGATAAATAATATGGCATGAACATGTAACAACTATGACGGCATACTACTATAAGTATGTAAACGATAATCAACAAAAGATTAATCAATATCACAAGAATCTTCTCAAAGATAAAATAGGGTATCATACCCTAAACTTGTATTCATAACAAGTCAATAACACATAAATTCACCAATGCACAAAAGCTGATATCATATCAATGAAAATCATGAAAATTGGTGAAGCATAAATTCCAGAAATCATCACAAGAAATCCAGAAAAACACATAAAAAGGGGGAGGCCTAACACATGAATGGGAGCATGAAAACTCACCTACGCGTAAAACACATGACGAGAAGCTATCTCATGGAAGCTATCCATTAAATTTTCACACAGGAATGGCCTGAAGACCGTAGGGTGCTACCCTAAATATGTGATGGCGAAACATCACATAAACGGGGTATAGTCTCCCTCGCAGACAAAGAGACATCGCTCAATCGCTAGTCTAAATCACAAAAATGATCGTCATGATCATCGGGAAGTGTCAATCACACCAAGCTAGTAAATATATGAGTTTAGCTTCATGTCCCATAACCACTTGCTTAACTTAAATATTTACGAACAAACTGTAGATCTTCACTAGAAAATTGTCATTAAAAGGGTTCAATCGAACGAGTCCAAGAGCTAACCGACGAAGTGAACACAAGCGTTTCATACCACTCGTTTTACTAAGTCGTTTAAGTCGATTTCTCATTCGAGTGAAGTAAAGGCTTGTATATACTAGTAGATTGGAAATCGGTTTGAGAAAACGAACTTTTGATATTTAAAATAGTGATGAAATCGCTTTGATGAAAGAGTTTTGATATTTACTACTAGTATTGAAACCTTCATATATCTTTAAAGTGACAAGTCATAAAGCGATTGTTGAAACAATCTATCACAAAAATTCACATTCGAAGACGTGAGCAAAATCCAAGGAAATCAGCTTAAAATGCATCAAAGTGGAAGTTCTGTTAAATGCTTTTCAGATAAGATTGCCTACGCAGAGTTGTACGGGGTTCGACCTAAGGGAAGAATGCCATGTGACCTAGCAGAAGAACAGGTCGAACGACCTAGGGGAAAACAGGTCAAACGACCTAAGTGCTAACCCGCGAGCGACCTAACAAAGTGCGCGACCTAACAGTGAGGCGCGGCCTAAGGATGTGCGCGACCTATCAGTGAGGCGCGACCTAAGGCCTTACGACCTAAGGGAAACAAGATCTTGCGACCTAACGGAGTTAAGTCCATACGACCTTAGAAGTAAAGGCCTTACGACCTAACAGAGTTACGCGACTAAAGGTGATTCGCGACCTAAGGGTACGCGACCTAACGTGGTTCGCGATCTAAGACTCGCGACTTAAAGTTTGCCTGGGGGATTATAGGTCGGCAACGACCTACGACTTAAGGGCAAACGACCTAACATTTTGCCTGGAGATTATAGGTCGGCAACGACCTACGACTTAACAAAAGTCGAGCGACTTAGTGGTTTGCCTAGGAATTTTAGGTCGGCAACGACCTATAACCTAAAGCTGCTTCGACCTACGACCTATTTCCCTGCGACCTAAGCCAGAACGACCTAAGCACGCAAGCGACCTAAGTCTTAACTCGTGAACGACCTAAGAAAGTGGTGACTTTTCAACGCGCGAGCTAGCAGCCTGGACAACCTAACCAGGGCAGAACGACCTAAAGCCAGATTTTGCAAACAGCACTAAAACTTGAGTTTCTCACCAATTCAATCCAAACCAGTTGCAAACATTAATGCTAAAGTGATAGGAAGTCATTTCCAACAACCCAATGATAGTTATAGGCGAGATGTGAGATTAAAAATCTCACCTTTTCCACGAAATTGTTGAAGATGAGACTTGAGAGCAAAGCAAGAACACCAACAAGCTTGAATCAATGTTCTTCACGTGAATATGGAGCTGAATCTCGGATTTGAAATAGAATTTGAGTTTGGAGTTTTAATTTCTCTTTCCCACCACCATTTTTGACAAAGCTTAAAGTGTTTGATAAAGTGAGGAAGAGGGTTGGGCTGAATTAAGAAGGTGCAGTCCAAACCAAAGTCAAAGGCGGGAAAAAGTGACGAAATTTCAACTTACTCCAAAGATGTCGAAGTGTATACTCAAAAAGATCGCAAATGTCGTTTTGATCTCAATGGGAGTGGTCTCGAGTCCTAATTTGACCGTATGCAAAAAGTATCTTTTCGGACTAACATCCGACTAACGATAAAATATTTAAATAAAATATTTAAATATAAAATCGATAGATATGCAGGTTGTTACATTTTCTTTCTTATATTTTATTTTAATATGTGTCAATATGTTTATTTATGTATATTTCCATCTCTAAATATTTTAAAAATGATAATAGAATTTTTCCAAAATTTACTATGATGATTTCCTATTTTTAAAAGGCTGTTTTCCTATTTTATGCTATTTTCTTCATTAGAAATTATATGTAAATTAAATTTTAAATGTTTATTTTGTGAATATATTTTTATTTCATGTTATTATTTTTGTTTAAAAATATATTACAAGCTCATATGAATTTTCTAAAAATTTATTCTATTCAATTCCAAATTTTCTAGACTAGTTTACTGTTTTAGCTATTTTCTTAATTTAACTTTATATAATTGATAAATATTTATATAAATTATTATATTTTGATAAAATTTCGAAATTTTATCTGGGATTATTATTTTTTCCAGAAATATAAAGTTATAAAAAAGGAATTAAAGATATATGAAGAGTTTGATACCTTTTGTGTGCTTAGCCCTTTTGAATTCTACCGTTTCTTTTCAATCAGTACATCTTTTATTTTATTTTTGCTGTTCTATTCCCCCAATCTTTTTCAGCCGACTTCCTCATGTTATTCATGAATTTTCAAAGCTCCTAAACCCTAAAAAAAATCATGGCCTCCATCTTGCAAAAAAATTTGGTAAATCCCTCTCTTCTTTCTACTTTTTCTTACTTTTTCTATGCTATTTTGCCTTGTTTCTCTCTTCTATTTGCATGGCCTCTTCTCCATAGCCACGGCCACCACCTCCAACACCTTTTCCACCATCATCTGCACTAGCTCCTCCTCCAATCCCCTCTGACCAGATCAGGCCATGGCCATCTAGATGAGCCTACACCCCAAAACAATGTCAAAAAAAACTCCAAAACAATGCACTAGTCACCACTATTACTTCACCACCTTCATCCACCACCTTGGCCACCACTATAGGCCGCTACCACCACCTTTTCCGGACCTCCCCACACCCCTCCATCTACTGTCCAGACCTGAACCATGAAAGGGCCGAGCCCCACTTGCCTTTGGATGAGCCAAAAATGCACCAAAACTCCACTTATTTTGCCTTGTCCCTTTGTCTTATTCATATGTAACTCCTACCATCATCATCTCCTTGTTGCCATGCTATTTTGATGTCATAACCTGAGATTATGTCCAGCTATGGCTGAGCAAAAGATCCCCTTGGTCAAGCTCTTGAATGGTTAAAGAAAGGTCGAATCACTTTGCCCTCTGTTGCTTTTTATTTCAAGTCATTTCGATATTATTTTGTGTTACATATTTATGTATACATTGTCTTGTTTTGTTTATATGTATACAAGGCAATTATATTTGGCTCTCCACTCTCAAATCATATTCATGTTATCGTGCCTTCAAAGATTCTGTGTTGTGTGTTTGGTCGTCATCTCCAGCTTAAACAAGTGAGTTATTCTCACCAGACAATATGTACCTATATAACTAGTAAATTGACACCCTGCGAATCTGTAGAAATATACTATCATGTTATATATGCTTATATTATTATCATATGATGTTCACACCTGTTATTACACCTGTTATATCATATGTTACTGTTATTTAATGTTATTCTGTTATTTATATCTGTTATCACCATTGCAAGTTCCCTGTAGACTAGAATCACTATGGGTTGAAATGATACATACCCGAACGGACTTTAGAATAGGGAAAAATCGTTATGGGCTGAAATGATAGGCCTGAACGATTTTTATTTAATTTATTTTAACTTGGGATTGCGGGTTTGAAATGACAGAACCCGGATTTTTCTTTTTTAACTACGGATTGAAATGATACATATCCGTATCACTTGACCTAGGTTAGAAAATTTTATACAGGCCCGTGGTTATTTTATAAAGTGTTTTGGATATTTTTAAGTATTTTAAAAATTATAAATTTATGAAATTTGATTTAAATAGATTTTGAAATGTTTTAAAATAAAGAAATTATGATTTTTTTCTATGTGTTAAAAATGTAATTAATGAATGGTTTAACTGGAATTTTGAAATATAACTTAAGTTGGAAATTTGGAATTTTGGTTAAAAATGATATTTAAGTTATATAAATAAAATGGATATTAAATTTTATTTAGAAATGGTAAATATGATAATTTGATTAAATTTGAATTTAAGTGATTTATTAAAGTATTATTGATTTTTCTATGAATTTAAGTGGTTAAATAAATGAATGTTTAAAATTGATCTTTTAAAATATAACTTGACTAGGAAATGTGAAATTTGGTTTTAATTAAAGGTTTAAGTTAATTAAATAAAATTGGAAATTTTGTTAAATTGTGAAATGGAAATTTAAATTTGAAGTGTTAAGTCTATTTGTTGAAATGTGAAGAATTGGAACTTTTACACTTAAACTTATTAAGTAAATTGTTGAAAATTGGATTTAATTATAAGAAATTTATTGTGAAAAAGATATATGTTAAATGATATGTAAATGAACATTATAAACGTTAAAATATGATTTTTAAAATGTTTATGTGTTTTAAATTGAAGTTATTTAATTGCTGGAAATACACTAACACCTGAAATCTACTTTTAATAGCATTCAGAAATGCTATAGATTCTGTTTTGAACTAAAATTTTGTAAAAAGAGCTATTACAACATTTCTGAAATGCTGTAGTTGTTGTAGTTGAACTTATAGGCTAATATTGAACTCAGGCCTATTATAGCATTCTCGGGAAATGCTATAATGGTCTGCAGTCTTTGCTGAAACCAAATTTAACCCATGTTTTGAAATCTGAACTACCGCAGCACTTCAGAAATGCTGTCTTTTCTGTTTTGAATTATAATTCAACTAAAACTGAGTTTTAACAGCAGTTTTAAGTGCTGTCTTTGCTGAATTAAAAATGTTTTCAAATATAACTTATAGCAGTTGTTTTTAAATGCTGTGAAATGCTGAAATTTTAATAATTAGGGTTTTTGACTTAGTAAACGAACTCAGAATGGTTTGAAACTTTGAAAATTGAATACTTGATTTGAAAATATAATAATTACACTTTTAAAAGGTTTAAATGAATTATTTTGATTGGAATATAAACTATTTAAAGGTGATTTAAAATGATAGTAAATGAACGATATCTTTGAATTTAAAAGGTATTTAAAGTTGAATATTTGGATTTGAACTGATAGGATATTTTATTTTATTAAAATGATTTGAAATGAAGTTTTGAAATGATATGAAAATTTAAATATATGGAAATTGTTTGGAATTGATTTATCATTTATTTTGATAAAGATATGGTTTGGAATGATATTTTATTTTGAAGTAAAGTATTGTTTTTAAAAGTTATAACCACGGGTTATAATAACGATTGGTTGGCAAAGAGACCGGGATCGGATATGGACATACTCTCTGTCGATACCGAAAACCACTTTGACAACCGTGCATGCGGTGGAGATTCCAGAATGAAGTTGGATGGTGGCGACGTTCTTAAGGTATGTTACGTGGACCCAACTCCCGTGAGTTGGCATAAGGTGGCTAAAACATGAGCGATCTCGGACCAGTGACGTAGCACCTCTTCTCGGACACATTTCTTCGATATTATACTCTTACTTGTGATTGATTAGATGGCTATCCTCCAATTTGGGAGTGTTGTTCAAGGTGGAACGGTAGTGGCTGCTATGCGTATCCATCAGTCCGTGTGCGTAATTGGTATATCTACCCTGGCATTGCCTAGTTGTGCCGTGTCACCTACCATATCGAGCTTTACTACGATTATGATTTTAAGATCCGACCGCGTTAAGGTTCTCCATCCCCTTAACGCTATTTTCTATATGATTATACTTTACATAATTAGACACTATAATAATACCGAATATTACTACATATTAGATAGTTTAACGGATCCTTAGAGGATGGGCGGTCCCAAGCATCTTCTAAGTTACTTGTACCTTTATTACAGTTCACTTGAGTTGGTTTACATTATATAAGTATATATTGTCCTGACTCGAGTGTTTTGTGTTTTGCTTTACGCTCGGGTCAGCCTGAGTTATTCACAGATTTGGATTTCCACTCTCTTGGAGATTTGAATCGCTGGAGATTATCTGCTTGTCATGTCCTATCTATTTCAATTCCGTTGTTCTACTCAGCTTGTACTTGGTTATTTTATTGAGACTTTTGTTGTACTCTATTTCTTCTGTTGTATCTTATGTAACTCTGATATATTTAGATAGTAGCTTCATGAACTACTATTTCTTTTACTTCCGCTGCATTATTTTACTCTGTGTCCGTGATCTGTGATTATATTTATTTACTGTATATTCTGAGATTTGCAAAATTTTAATTACAACGCGGTATTTTGAGCAATTCAACTCCGGCATGAGTGTCTACCTATACACTTATAATGGATGCGAATGGTTGAAAATAACGGGTCGTTACAGTTGGTATCAGAGCTTTGGCTTTGAGGCAAAACTTAGAATGTATGGTAAATTTATTTACAGACTCACTTTCGTTCGAGTTTGAATCTCTTCCTTTTGATTCAATTTCCTTTGAATTTTGGAATGTTTCCTGCGGTTCCAAAATTCATTCGTGTCCCTCACTATTCATCATCTTTTGATTCTACAGTATCCCATGACTCCACTTCGAATGATCTTTAAAGTGAATTGGCGGTCTCGCCAATATTCTAATTTTCTTATAAAGGGGTGAAACTCCTTTACAATAGCATCAATTCACCAAAGATTTTATATCCTTGGTTTAGATGCTAATATCTTTTATTATTCCAAACTCTATCTCTTGAGATCGAACATAGATTTATCCCAGAAAAATCCACATCGATCTTATTCTTTAAGTCACGGTTGACCCAGTTAAGGTTGTCCGCGATTTACCTAAGCTTACCCATCTCTCTACTCTGTTTAACCATCTTGTCTTTTGTTTCTAAACTATCTCCAAACATTTTGAATTGTACTTGTAAATCTATGTTTTGTTTTATATATGGTGTTGTTTGAGTTGTTGATGTTGATTTGGATTCCCGATCGATTCGTCTGATCAACGCTATCGATAGGATTTCTAAAACACTTTGACAGAACAAACTGACACAATATTATTTTAAATTTGGTAAATGAAATAAATTTTGAGATATAAGAAAATTTATGGAACTTATCATTTATAGTTCTATAAATGAATTTATAAATAGTTGTTTATAAATTTATTTGGGAACTGAAATGAATTTAAAACAAGAAATTTAAGAATTTAATTTCCGATGGATTTCAAACCTTGTGTTTAAAGTTGTAAAAGGATATATTATTTAAAGTATTTCTAAGTAGAAATATGTTTCTAAAGGATTTTAAGGTTTAAAAATTTAGTGCTCTTCTCTTTGTCGCTGGAAAATAATTTCGGTGATGACTGCTGCATCATCGACATTCATTTTTGAGTTTCGAAGTGAAGGGACCGTTCTGTTGTCTTGCTACAGCTTTGTTTTGGGAAATTTAATTGATTTGAATCTCTAAAATATGACTGAATTTATAATATATAGATATATGATTTAAAATTTGATTTGACATATTATGTATGTATAATTACTTATCGCTAAATGGTTTGAAAGGAATCGGAAGTTTAATTCTTAAATTTTATTTTAAAGTATAATTTCAGTTAAAAGAAAAAAAATTCAAAAATTTGGATAAATGATTCAAACTTGAGATAATTAAATTGGAAAGTTTTATTTGTATAACACACAATTTCATTCCAATATAACTTACCTAAATAACACAGAAGTTGAATATGAAATTGGATAATATACAATATAGAAAGGATTTTATAAATAAATTTTGAGTGGTTATAATAAATATTATACACTTAAATTTTAGTTATAAAAGATTAACAGAGGTAAATAGTGAAAAAGGAATTTAAAGAGATTTTATTTAAATAACTTAATAATCAAATTTGATTTAATATGGAACCTTAAGTCTAACCTAGGAATTTAATAAAGGTTATTTCCTGAAATGAATATGTTGTATAATAAATAATGTATCTTTGAATAGATAAAATAAAATACATTTGAATTGGACATTTTGTAATAAAGTTTATTTAACTTGAATCCATAGTTTAATTAATGTCTAAATGAATAAATGTGTAAAGAAATTTGATTGTTATATTTACTATATAAATATTTTATTTATGAAATAGATATGTCTTGAAAAATGAATAATTATGATTTAAATAGTTAAAATGTATTTTAACATCACTAAACCTTGATAATTGAGAATTTGGTTTTCAAATGGAATTTTAAGTGTAACTTATTAAAGGAATATCTATTTATGAAATGGGATATTCCATTCATAAAAGTATGTTTTAATAAGTCTTAAGTTAAAAGATATCCAAATGAATATTTCTGGAATAAAACTGATTTGAAATACTAATATATCTACTGTAGCATTTATAAGTGCTGCCGTTTGAAAATACAATGTTTTGGAAATTATATAATTGAATGAACTTAGAAATGCTACAACTTTAAAATGAATATTTTTTTACCTTGAATTAAAATGGTTTAAATGAAGATTATTTTTAAAGGGTGTTATGATTTTCTAAGTATTATGTTCTTTTTTAAGAATAACATTTCCAAAGTGTTATGATTTTTAGTAGTATGATTTCCAAATGATAAACATCCCTAAATTGTTATGATTTCAAAGCGTTATTGTTTCAAATTTATTATCTTATTTTTTTTTCCAAACTATCTTTTGGTTGTCCTTATTTCTCTTATCTTGTTACAGAATGGGAAGGCTATTGCTTATACCAGTCTATTTAGAAATCTTTCTGTAATCTTTGATAATCTTTGTTACTCATTTGGATCTGAACACTATTTTTCCATTCATAGACCGTCGGTCAAGTGAAAAGGGAGATTCAGACTCTAGAGGATCTTTTTCGTGCTATATTCTTGATTTGATCACCTCCATCTTGTTAAACTTACCTATAACAATAGTTATCAAGTGTAATTCCAATTTTCTTATCATCTTGTCTTAATTCTATTCATTCTATCTTTTTCTGTGCTTTCCCGTACCTCGTTCCTTTTCGGAGACGAAAAGTTTTGAGTGGGGGAGAGTGTAACAACCCTGTAGTTTACAATTACTTTTAAATTGATTTCCAGATTTAAAAGCTTTATTTATGAAAAGAATAAATTTTGTTATTGTAAATATAAAAAAACTTTGATTTTGTATGTGGATTAGAATTCCAAATATAACTAAATTTAATATTTCCAGAAAATGTGAATTTTGGTTAAAATAGTCAAACTTTGACTTTTAAACTTAAAAATTTAAAAGTTTGAAATTATAAATTTTATCTTTTATTATAAAAATAGATGTAATAACTTGAACACTACTTTTCGTTTCAATGAAAACGGAGTTAAAATGTAAAAGTTATGTACATTTCAATTTTTAGTATAATTTGTTTTATTGTGCAATTTTGCCTATTTTAAATTTTATAAATCATATTTTCTTTCTTATATTTTATTTTAATATGTGTCAATATGTTTATTTATGTATATTTCCATCTCTAAATATTTTAAAAATGATAATAGAATTTTTCCAAAATTTACTATGATGATTTCCTATTTTTAAAAGGCTGTTTTCCTATTTTCTACTATTTTCTTCATTAGAAATTATATGTAAATTAAATTTTAAATGTTTGTTTTCTGAATATATTTTTATTTCATGTTATTATTTATGTTTAAAAATATAATACAAGCTCATATGAATTTTCTAAAAATTTATTCTATTCAATTCCAAATTTTCTAGACTAGTTTACTGTTTTAGCTATTTTCTTAATTTAACTTTATATAATTGATAAATATTTATATAAATTATTATATTTTGATAAAATTTCTAAATTTTATCTGGGATTATTATTTTTTCCAGAAATATAAAGTTATAAAAAAGGAATTAAAGATATATGAAGAGTTTGATACCTTTTGTGTGCTTAGCCCTTTTGAATTCTACCGTTTCTTTTCAATCAATACATCTTTTATTTTATTTTTGCTGTTCTATTCCCCCAATCTTTTTCAGCCGACTTGCTCATGTTATTCACGAATTTTCAAAGCTCCTAATCTGTCACATACCGAAATTTTCGACTTTCGAAAATTCGACATCGATACTCACTTTATCGACTGCCGAGCAATCGAGTGCCGGAAACTCCAATAGTGAGGGTTTTAAGAAAGAAGAAAAAGTAGAAGAAGAAGAAGATAGAAGAAAAAGAGAAGAAAGAAAGAAGAACAACAGAAAACACATCAGGACAGAAAACAATATCAGAATCTTACACATCGCAGCGGAACAATATATAATAAATAAACACTAGTCTTTTAAAACAAAGGACTATATCAGTTTATACATACATCAATCATCAGAGTCAATATACAACAATGGACAGTTATATAAACTTGTCCTCATACAGAATACACAGCGGAATAAATATATCAGATACAAATACTACGTCTCGTCATCTAGCTTATCTCCAAAGCTCCAGAATATCCAGAATATCCTGATAATATAACTCTAGACTGCCCGTGTGGAAAATTTGTGGGCACCCAGAGTTTAGAAGGGAAACAATAAACTCCGAGTCAGTCATGGTGACTGGTGTGAGATCGTAAAACAGTTTATCTTTAAAATAAACAACAGGAAAACTTTAATGTCAATTCGCAATGCTTTTGGAAAATGAAACTACCATAAGACCTCCCACCACACACACAATGCAAACGCAGAATTGGAGGAGATTTCTTCTTATGATAGTCAAAGATGCTTACTACGCAAAATCAAATTCTTTTTGATATTATTATTAGTGCATAGTGTAGAAAACATTTCGAAAGTATAATATTAATCTTAGCCAACATACGACCAGTATCGTATGCCTACTATAGCTACCATCTAAACAGTGGTGACCACCGTACGTAAATGGCAGGTTCTACAACTAATACCGTACAAAGTTCGTATTGGAGTTTGGATTTTCAACAAATGGTCAGGCTAAGGAACTTCCTTTTCCACGATGGGTACGTCCCTGGAATAGACGACCCGAGAACCTAACCGGATCTCTGCCAACACAAGGCCGGGTTACCTCTGCAAAAATAGGTAACTACTGACACGCGTATGCCATCCCCCGATCGTAACCGATCTTCCCGAGGATCCCCGATTTCCAACAAACCACATAGATAAAAATGCAGCAACCACATAGGTTAAGTATCTGGGCTCCATACCATGATACCACCTCTATCCAGAAGGAATGACATACACTAAGGGGCGCTACTCCCTAGAACCTTGCTGCATCCTTCCTGTTTCGACCATTTCCGGGGTGTGAGGCTCGACGAAGTCTCGTCCACAAAGCTATGCTTTCTCAAAAAGCCCTGCTTCGGGTCAAACAAAATGATCAACCTATGATCACAAAGATATAAGATCAAACAAATGATCATATCACAAATGATCAAACACTGATCATTTCACAGCAACACTCAGTATGCCACGTTACCAAATTGGGATATATCGCTGATAAATTTCAACTACATAACCTCTGAACTCGTACGTCTCAGAGAAGGGTGTTAAGCTAAGAGAATAAATTCTCCGCCACCAACAGAAATGTATTTGAAAGGAATCAGCTTTATATCTCAAATTGTAACGTCAGACACACAATCCATATAAGTCTGTTCCGGGATCGAACAGAACCGAAGGCACTTCTCACGAAGCCCTTGCAATTCCGGATAATTTTCAATCACGTCAGGACTTCCCGTCACTAAGGGTGATAAAACCTCTAAATCGGAGATCAGCCGATGTAGAGTAACTCGACGGTAATCCTTCCGTTTTCAAAAATATCCGGTCTTCAACACCGGTCTTCAAATGCGATTCATAACGACGTATCACATATTCGGAATGGGTTATACGACCCCATGGTCCTTTCCCGGCTAACCCGAATAGTGAGCGCTTATTCAAAAATAAGTGTGGCATTCAAATTCATCCAATTCACAACAAATACCTACTCAATGTAATTATTGATAGTCGGTTATTTAACTATCAATAAAGATGCGCAACATCATCAGATTCCAAATAATTTTCCAAATTATTTCATCTTCAAAAATATCTTTACTAGATATATATAATTTCCACACTTAACCGTTTGAAAACAATTTCAAATCAATTTCCACATTTCATTTTATCTTTGAAGATAAAATCTCAAAACAGTTCATTTCATATTGGAAAAGCATTTCCATACTTATTTAAAAATAAGTATTTCACAAATCTATTTATTTTCAACATTTGAAAATATTCGATATACTTAAATCAAATTAAGTATATATTCATTCTTTAAGGAAAATATTCTTTTAACACCTTTATTTGAGTCAAAACGAATGTTACGTAAAACATCGTTACGACGACTCAAAATCACTAGTATAGGGATTCAGAATTAAGATAGATGTGTAATCCCAATACTATATAAAACATTTCCTTCCGGAAATCATTTACTATAACAACAGTGTTATAGTCCACCATTCCTTATTTCTCGAAAACGTCTATTTCAACAATAAATGTTGAAATCTATGATTTCGATATTTAACACATTTTAAAACATCTTTTAAAACAATTAACTTCATTTATAATATCGCTTTCCCAAACATAACCATTTTTACTTAAAAATATATTCACTGTCCAAAATCGTGAATATACTTCATTTAACCCAATTCCAATCATTTCTACACATTTTCATTTCAATAGAAATTCGCTATCCAAAATCGCGAATATATCTACTCTGATAATCTTCTATATTTAATTCATCAAATTCCATCGCTTTCGAATTTATAAACACGGTTATAAATTCTATTTCTATTTTAATAACAACTTCGACTTATAAATCTTCTTTTTATCAACTTCTATATTCTACTTATCAAAATAAGTGATTTCGGATTTATAACCAACTTTTATAAATTCCAATTCCATTTATTAAAACTTCAATACCAAATCAATTTCAATATTGATTTCTAAATTTATTTTCAACTTTAAATAAAAGATTCCATACTGATTTCTCAAAGTTCTTCTCCAAATACTAAATCAATTAAATATTGATTTCTAATTTTATTTATCACTACTAAATAAATTCCTTATTTTTCTCAAATTACTCAACATCCTGTTTTTAAATGGATTCTTTAAATTGAATCATTTTACATTGATTTCCCAAATCGTTTCAACTTACCAATTAAATTTCTAATTGGATTTCCAACTTATCTCCTTTTGAATAAATTCCTTTTAAGGAAAATATATTTCAATTGTTTCTTTCAGTCTATTTAAAAATCCAAATTCTTAAATTAAATTCTTCAATTTATAATCACTATTTTACGAAATCCATTTATTTAACATTTTCACTTGATTCTGGAATCAATTCGATAAGATTATAAAAATTAACTTTTTATACTTTAAAATTTTCTTTCTTCAAAATTTATTCAATTTCTAAAATTGATTCACTTAGAAATTTCTACTTTGATTCAAAAATTCAATTTCGTTTATTTTTGGAATCCAATGATATCAAACATCCATTCAGCTAAATTTTTAGCTTTCAATCAATTTCCAGACATCGATATGATCAATAACATCAATATAATCATTCACAGATTCATACCACAGTATAAATAAAATCAATCAATGTGAGGGGTCCAGTTGGATCCCTCCAACCTGTTTCCCTGCATCCAAAGATGTTAGCACAATACCAATTCCGCTCCAGTACGGAATTATCGCGGTATATGGGTTTTATAAAAATCCGCTTACTAACGGCGCAATAGGGTCTCATCCGCTATACGAGGCGGGAAATCATCAATCTAATATATACATATGCCAATATGTATATATTGCTATATATATATATATATAGATATATCCTACTATATCTAATATCACATCCAATGGCAATCAATCAAATCAAAAAATAACTGCAATACCAAATATATTTTGAGTGAGAAAAATCTCACCTTAGCTTTTAATTTGCCATCCATTTTCCATTTTCGGCTGTTTCTTGATTTACAAACCTTGTATAAACATTTATAATTTATTAATATTTGAAATGATTGAATAGTCAATTTCATTTAAATTTAATTAACTAATATTTTAGTATTAAACTAATTTCCCTTTTATAATAATTTCTAACAAATGTACACACACATATATATATATACATAAAAGTAATCCATATGGATTTTAAAACATCAATTTCCTTTATATAAATTTTAAAGCATTTATAAATTTCTATTTCCAAAATCTCCTGTACACATACATATTTTCTGCTTGACTATTTTAAACAGGCAAGTGTGTATATATATTCAAATTAAATTAAGACTTTAAAACTGGTATAAACTCTACTGTAAAAAAAAAACTAAACTTTCAATATTAAAAAAAAACAGAGATACCTCACTGCTCTTAATCCAAACCCTAGCTCGGGGTTCCACCTTCCATCGCCGTTCCCAGAGTACGCAAATGCGGGCATGAGCGCCTCCTCACCAACCTTGCCGAGCTCGTCCCATCGCGACAGCCTCACCACGCGGAAGCACGCGCACGATCACTACTTCCCTCGCGACCACGACGTCAACCTTCGGCATGGGCCCCGCTTCCATCGAGCAAACCCCTCTCCCCCTCATCGCATAAGCAGAAATCCCTACGCGATTCGATCGCGTGCCGCACCCCTCATCCTTGATTAGTGGCGAGCCCACATCACCGTGGGGGCCATCGAAGTCTCGAGCTACCGAGTCGCAGTCGCGACTCCCGCCTGCAGCCACGTACGTGAGCTGCTTCTCCTCTTTCGCACATCGCCTCTCTTTCGATTTGAGAAAAGGAATGAGGAGAACGCGATTCACTTTCGATTTTGGAATCTTCTCGTTCCGCCATTTCGATTTATACAAACGTGATTTTGAATTTTAATTGAGAACTGAAGGGGAGAGATTTTAAGTGCCGGCCATTATAAATCTTCTTTGTTTTGAGGTTCGTTCACGTTCGATTTGGAACTAAGGAGGGAGAGACGTGATGATTTTTAAAAAGGAATGGGGAAGAGAACAAAGAGTAAGCGGCCATACTTCACACGATCTCGTATCATGATATTCGGCGTGTTTAAAGGAAGAAAAGTGTGCTGTCTTTGACCAAGTTTATAAATTTAAATTTAAATTCGAATTCAATTTAAATTTCAATGTGTTTAACCGCCGTATGGTCACATAACAACTCCGAAAAATACGAAATTGGAAATCCAGTAATAATACCATATTACGGACCCAATGGAACTGGTTTCGTCGAATTCCAAGACTGTTTGAAAAATGACTATTTATAAATATCGGTTAAACGATATAAATTTCAAAACTGATCAGAACAGTTTAAATTTCAATTCTGAAAGTTCGATTATCTTCAGTGTTATCAATATAATTTTTTACAAGCGTTTGAAATATTTTTCTTTAGCTTTAAATTGAAGATTCAAATTTTTATTCAGCATCCAACAGATTAAATTTTAAAGTTTAATCGCCAAATTCAAAATTATATCGGGGATTCAAATTAAATTATCGTTCAAATATTTAAAATTAATTAAATATCCTCAATTTAATTTGTTCAAAATTCTGGGTCGTTACAGACTTCCCCCCTTAAAAGAATTTCGTCCTCGAAATTACAAGTTAGGGAAAAAGGTCCTTAACTCGTCTACTATTTTTCACAATTCAATAGTTTTATCAAATTTTCAAAACAAATCTTTCTACTAAAGATTCGTTATCATTCAACTAAAATTTTTCCAACTTCAATTCTAAGTTTCAAACAACATTGTTTGCTTAACAATTCAAATTTAAATTTCAAATTCAAATTTAAACTTTCAAAATTTTCTCAAAAATTTTCTAACACCCGAAATTTTCGAAAAATTTCGCCAGCGTCTCCTTTGCGCGGCTAATACGGTACGACTACAAAACGTCCCTACGGACTCTCAGATTTCAAAAAGAAAAAGAAAAAGCCAAGCGGCTAGAGAAATAAGTCATCAAATCTCATATTCAAATTGAAATACTTACCTTTTGTCGAGCAAATCAAATTTATCTTTGAAAGTAAAATCCCAATTCCTTTATACCTGTATATCCTACTAGCCATAATATCTAGTTACAGCATTCAAACTATTTTGCAAATTCTATTACAAAATTTCAAATATAAACTGTTTACACATTTTTAACTTACTATTGAAGTTACATATCTATTCTCATTCAATTTTACATTTCAATTCTCATTCGAATTCAATTCACAATTCCAATCTAATTTGGATTTAGTTTTGTAACGACCACGACTTTCTCTCCATAGAAAGTCGTATCGCTAATAAGAAAGAAAGGGATAGAAAAGAGAAAAGAAGAGAAAGAAAGAACTAAACAATATCAGAATCTCACAGCGGAACGAAACAAAATATAATATATCACATAACTATTACATAGTATCATATACAACACTTATCAGAGTTACACAGATTACATCTCATATACTAGACAGTTATAAACATCTGTCTAGTTATTACATCTCAATACAAAACAAAGATCTAAACAAGATCAACACAGCGGAAACTACTATCTATATCTACAACGCTGAAGCCTCCTGCTCCATTGCTCCTCCACAATTCGTCAAGGCTAACCTGAATCCCTTGGCTACTCGTAAAAATTTGAGTACCCAAGAGTTTATAAAACAGAAATAAACAACTTGGGTCAGACATGGGTCTGGTGTGAGTAACAGGTTAAACTTGTTTAACTTCAAAACCTTTTGAAAGAAAAGGTATCACGTAAGACTTCCCACAAATAAACATGGGTAAGTTTTTACCTTATGCTAACCAAAACATTTGATAGGAAATTCGATTGTATTATAATAGGGTCTAGGGTTTTCAAGTAAAATACAGAAATAGCTGAAATGCTTACATCTCACATTCCAACATAGTTGGGCACAACTAATACGTACGGCACTTATTGGAGTTTGGATTCCATACAATGGCAGGGCTACCGGGGTACCGCCCGTCACAGTACGTGGCCTAGATCACCGTACCGAGGATCACTCCCAATCCCCTGCAACACAAGGTCGGAACATCCCTTACTGGATAATTCCCGCACAAGATACCTCACGGTTGGGATCAGCAACCGCACCACTAAGTCGAAAATAGAAAGGGACATCTAGACAGAGGTAACCTAGTCCTACTTGGGTGCTACCCACTAACCTTGCTGCACCTCCCCTGTTTTAGCCATTCCCGGTTTGTGAGGCTTGAGGTCACGATTACCTTAGAAAAGAACACATCACTTAGAATGCTCATCGTCCACCTGACGATGTTCTGAAAGCATTCAATCCATACAAGTTCGTTCCGGGTTCGAACGAAACCGAAGGCATTATCTCGTTACACTCGTTTTGGAATCACCCTCAGAGTTAACGACAATAACCCTTGCACTCTGAATCTTCATCTTCACTTGATTCACGACCTATCGTTAATTTGGATCGATGTGGTATTCGGGTCTCCAGACCTGGAAATCCGGTATACGGAAACCCGATCCCGGTCTCATCGAAATCCAAAGCGTATCTTTTAAGGCCAAGTTGTTTTAAAGGTTAAAACAATTTAATTTATTATCTTTATACACAAAGAAAGATAATTCACAACAGATAATCAACATTATCAAATAATCCATACAATTCAACTAACATCCATATCACACAGCATATATCTCATCAGAGATATCAATCAAAGTCAAGTATCCAATACTAACACCCATTCATAAGTAATGATTTATCTCATCTTAATTTAAATTGAATTAAATTAATTACTTCATTTTATAAATCCTTCTTACTTAACCATTAATTAATTACAATCAATTAATTAATTATCCTCTAATAATTCATTTCAATTAATCATCTTGATTAATTATCTTTTGATTACATTCAAGTAATTTATTCTCAATTAATTACTTAATTTAATTATCCTTAACCACTTATTGTAATTAACCTTTAATTACTTCATTAATTAATTTACTAAAATTAATTAACTTAATCAACTATAATTAATTACATTAATCCTTAATTAATTACATTGATTAATTACTTCATTTATTAATTATTACTTAATTAATCAATCTTAATTACATCATTAATTATATTAATTAATGATCCTTAATTACAACTTAATTATTAATTACTTAATTAAATTAATTACATTAAGTAATTAACCTTTAATTAAACAACATTTATTAATCACCCTTGATTAATCTTCAATCAGTAATTAATTACCCTTAATTACTTTCATTAACTAAATTAATTACTCCTTAATTAATTTCTTAATTAATCCCTTGATTAATTCACAAGTAATTAAACTCAAATTACTTCCATTAATATATCATCATTCAATTAATTACTTCCAGTAATTATCTATTATTTACTTCCCTAAATAATCATACCTTATTAATTACAATTAAGTAATTATTTATCAAATCATCTATTGATTATTCTAAATTAATTAAACTTAATTAATTAACTTAAACTAAATCAAATTAACTTAATTAATTACAATAAGTAATTAATTTCTTAATTACTTCCATTTAGTAATTATATTTAAACAATTTTCACAAATGATTATCTTTAAATTAATTAATTTATTAAAATTAATCATATTAATTAATTATTAAATAATCTCAAATTAATGACCTTCATTAACAATTATTTAATAAATTTTCTTGAGTAATTAACTTAGATTAACCATTATTAATTTCAAATTAATAAATCTTAATAACCAATTAATTAATCTCTAATTATTTAATTAATTAAGTGTTAACCATAACTTAATTAATCTTTAATTACTTTATTAATTAATTCTTAATCATTAATTAATATTCTAATTTATAAACCTTAATTACAAATTAATTATTCTATTTAATTAATCTTAAACCTTAATTAAGATAATTTAAATCCTTAATTACAAATTAATTAATCTAAATCATTAATTAATTAGATTATTTAAACCATTGTAATTACCTTAAAGTTTTAATGATTTTAACTTTAAGATAAAACATTTTCTTATCCAAGGTTAAACTATCATTCACAAATACATTTGAAAACATCCATTTTCAAATTAACTTTTAAATTTCATTTTAAATTCGAGATTTAAAATGAATACCAATTTATCTTTAACAAAATTTAAAATCAATTTTAAAAACCTTTATATGTTAAAGAATTCCTTTATCTTATAAAAGAACTTAAGATAATTTAAAATTCCAAATCTGTTTTAAATTCAAATTAATTTAAATATATACTTTAAACATTTCAAGTGGTTTTAAACTGTTAACGTCAAAATATGAACGATAACACCCGGTGTGTGTAATAAGATCGTGAAAGCACCACCCGTGTGACGGGAACAGAAGTTAAGCAGGAAAATAGCAGAAGTGCAGTAAAAGACAGCAATTTATAGTGGTTCGGCTTGAGATTTAGCCTACGTCCACTTTGAATCTCTTTATTATAGAATCTGGTTACAAATTGATACAAATCTCCTACGAAAACAGTACAACTCGATCACAAGAAACAATCTTGACTACTAGTTCAATCTTCGGCGATGAAACTCGATGAATCTATGTCGGATGTTAAGAATTTCTCTCGAAGTTTGTTGTAGTGTCTTGAATGCTTGAAGGATCCTTGTTTGCTGAATAATCGGAGAGTTCGACAGAGTAACGGCGTTTTTGAAATGAATTGCCAAAAAGTACTTCTCAAGTTGGAAGTGGTGTCCTATTTATAGAAGCTGATTTCTGGGTAGAAAACTTGCCTAAGTCTTAGGTCGCGCGCGACCTTAGTTAGGTCGTAGGTCGCGAACGACCTAAGCTAGGTCGCTGTCATCTTGCGGTTCCACGAGTTACTGTGCTTGTCTTCATTTGATCAAGTAATAGGTCACACGCGAGTTACAGAATAGCTGTGGAGGCTCTAGGTTGTAAGGCGCCGAACTTCCTTTAATAGTTAGGTCGCTATCCTATTTAAGTCGTCAAGTTCCTTAGGTCGCTAACTTCCTTAGGTTGTGAGATCTTCTGCAGCCTTAGGTCGCGAAGCTTTCCTGCCCCCTTAGGTCGCGAGGTCTTCTGGACCTTAGGTCGCAAAGAGGTTAGGTCGCAGCTCATCCTTAGGTCGTGAAGCTTCATTAGGTCGCAGCATCCTTAGGTCGCAAAGCTTCCTTAGGTCGCAGCATTTCATTAGGTCGCAAAGCTTCCTTAGGTCGCAGCATTTCATTAGGTCGCAAAGCTTCCTTAGGTCGCAGCATTTCATTAGGTCGCAAAGCTTCCTTAGGTCGCAGCATTTCATTAGGTCGCAAAGCTTCCTTAGGTCGCAGCATTTCATTAGGTCGCAAAGCTTCCTTAGGTCGCAGCATTTCATTAGGTCGCAAAGCTTCCTTAGGTCGCAGAGTTTTAGGTCGCTGAACTGAAAGAGTTAACATTTGCCCCTCGAAGTATATGACTATACTCTAGGTCGTATGCTTCGACTCAACTTGGCTAGGTCGCGAACCGACTTAAAACTTGCACGTCTGTTCACTTCCCTTCTTCAGTCCCATATAAATTGGTTAGGTCGCATCTTCCTTCTTACCCTACTGTTCTGAGCCTCCATCGCCATTAACAGTTCCTTCGATCTTCCAGAGACAAATTTGACTTAATCAGCCAACGATTCTTCCTCGCCGATTATAATTCGTAAGTGGATCAGCTTATACTTGCCCATAGTCACTGTTTTGAACATGAATCGTTGTCGCTCGATCTAAACCCAATTTCATGCATCACGCCTTTTTGTACGGTAGTCTTAATCGACTTTCGTTCGTCGTTTGACGTGTTGGGATGATTTTCGATCATACGGAGGGTTTTGCTATGGATCTGCAGGATTTGCCATTGATCCTCTAGTCAATCGGTGATAGGTTGAGGTGGGATGAAGGGGATGATGATTCTTTTTTTTTTTTTTTGAACTGGTGGTATTGGGTTATTGGACCCAATATGATGTTGCTTGGAGAAGAAGTCATCAGCCTATCAGATTCGAACGCCCTGAGAGTTAGGTCGCGTGGGAATGTTTAACGACCTTAACCTTTGCGACCTGACGACATTTACGACCTTAGTGTCTCCGACCTAAAAACAATTGTGCTCGACCTAGGACTTAAGAGAATTGCCTCGCCTTAATCCATTCAGCTGCAACACGCGACCTACAGAAATCCTGACTTATGATAAGTCGCTGACCGACCTAAGACTTAGCAATTTTTCACAGTCTTGAACTTTCAACCTGAACAACATGGCACAAGAACATTGCAACCTGTGTTAGGTTGTAAGCGACCTAACACTTAAAACCTTGAACAGCTTTTGACTGACTTTCTGGACTTGAATCATTTTGGGTTTTGCACTTCTTCTCGGATTGCCTCGACTTTAATGCTAATAACCTGTTTATAAACAACATTCACAGAAAAAATGGGACGAATATACTGCTATTGATTGCCCACATCAAACAGCAGATTAGTTTGTCAAAGAAAACCAAACTTAAATGAAATTCGTGAATGAAATGTTGTGAACTAACACATCTAAGTGAAGTATTAAGGCAAAATTGAAGTGATCAACTAAAGCTGATTTATTTGCATTAACACAACACTATTCCTGGACTTAAAATATTAAGCCCCGAAACTTTTTAATTGACAAGTATCAATTAGTTTAATTTCATTTACCTTTGCCCATTATTGTATTAGTTTTGCACAACACTTCACTCTTTTTAGGAAACGTGCACCTTAATATTTGATCGTCCAGTTCCTTGTGTAGAATGGAATCTCAACAAGAAGACTTGGAAATAGCCGGAGAATCTTTTCCAATTGCTACCCCGCTAATCGACCCTCCGGAAAGGACTTCTACTACTTTAAGTCATAAAGTCTTCCGACAACTGTGCATCCAATTCGGCATTGCCGAAGCAGATGCTTTACTTCCTGGGCCAAGCGATACTGCTGACAGGCCGCCTCTTGGCTTTGTTGCTGTGAACCGGCAGATGTGTTCAAGTGGAGCCATCCCTCCATTTAATGATTGTCTTCGGGAACTCCTTCTTCGGCTAACTATTTCTCCCTTTCAACTACACCCTAACGGATACTCCATCCTGCTGGGATTGTGCGTGCTTTTTAGGAGAACGTTGAACCGTTTTCCCTCTTTTGATGAAATTCGCTTCTTGTGCACATTTGCAAAGAACAAGGACCATCCTTCTATTATACTTGTGAGGAGTGCTAGGAATCGCAAATTGATTCTAGACTTGCCTGAAAGTGCCCACGGATTTTTGACTCAATTCTTCTATGTTGCTGTCCTCCGGGATTTTATGCTATTTGGAGAGTCGGAAGTAAGATTACCTCTTACCAATTCATTTTTTTTTTCTAAATTTCTCATAATTCGAACCATCAAATGCTTAATTCCATTCTTTCTTCGTGCAGCACTTCCTTCTCTTCTTCGAGATACCAGCCGTAAGTCAATCTTAGATACTTTGAATGCTGTTGACGCTGAAGAGAGGAGTGCCAAATTCTTGTTGAAAGATGAATTTCTGCACCAGTTTGGCCTTTTACATTCTTCTAGATCGACTCAGATCCATGAAGTTTCTAGCTCTGAGGCGGAAACGTTAATTGCTTCAAATTCCCAAGCAGAGGCCTCGAATGCCCTAGCTTCTGTAGAAGAAACTGCATCAGAAGCACCCGTCATGGAGGCTGCCTTGGTAAAATGTTCCACATCCATCGATGTCGCAGGGTTAGTCAGCAAGTCGGCGCTTACCCCAATTACCGAAGAGGAAGAGAATCCTCAAGTTCCTGAGAAATCCATTGATACAGAGGTTGAAAAAGAGAAGTCTGCTGAACTCCTAGATGACGCCTTTGACGGCTTGAGTGATATCATGATAACTTCCCAAGAGCTTTTTGGGGATAACAATCCAAAAGCAACTTCTCCCGTTGTCGAGGCGACTTCTACCTTTAAACAAACCCAGATGCCTACTACGCCAGTCGTCTCTGTTTCCACACCAAAGCGTGGTCTGTAGCTTGACGCATGTAGCTTGCACGCCACACACACTTAGGATTTTCCAGCACTTATAAACATTTATCCTCTTTTCCCTGGAAATTCCTAAACTTTACTCCTTTTTTGCTTTCAGGTTCTCCAATGGGACGTACAGGTTCATATTATGACTCATTCAAGTACCGTGGAGGCCGCGGCACCTATGACTTTAGGAAGTACCTTGATACTCCAAAGGAAACAGATGAAGAGAGGGCTCGAAGGAAAGCCCAGGAGAAGCGGGATTACGATCAGTGGCAAAGAAGGAAAGATGCCGAGCGATACGACTCTTCGCACAGGGGTGACTATTCTCATAAGCGGAAGCCTTATGATGATAAGGGAAAAACTCAGATTGTCGATGAACCGAGCAAACGATCTAAACTGATTGACACGTCTGAGATTTCTGAAAAAACTAACGCTCCCATTCCTTCTGATGTCCTAGCTAGCTCTCCTCCTCTGAAGAAATCTGACATTCAGACTATCATTAACAGACCGCAATATCAAGTCAAGGACGGTCCCAAAACACTCCAGAGCCGTTTCCCGAATTGGTGCCTAAAAGGGGTACGCTTTGACTTGGACATAGTTCCGATTGATAAATCAGACATGCTTAGCAGTCTTGACGCGGTCAGACTTAATATCGAGAGGATGTCGCAGTGGCAGAAGCTGGTCGATGAACTCCAAAGGGTCAACCATCTTAACCTTGAGGCGATGATGACGATGGAGAATGATAAAGCAGAGTGGGACAAATGGCGTAAGCAGCATGACGCGGAAATGACGAGTATTGCAGATGACAATGCAAAGCTTGCGTCTGAAGTTAAGCAGCTTAAGGAAAATCTCGCTTCTTCTTCTGCATCATTTACTCAAAAAGAAGAAGTCTTCCAGAAGCAAGTGCGGGACGTACATGCTGCACAAAGAGATGTAGAAATGAAGCTTGCCGCCGAACAGCACGTTAAAGAGAAGTACCGCACAGAAAACGCCGAACTGCGGGAAAAGGTCACCTCCCAGAACATGGAGATTGAGTTACTAAAGTCTCGACTTGCTAAAGTTGAGGCAGAGCGTGATGAGGCTACCGCCGGCCGGATTGCTGCCGTTGCCGAAAAGGAAGCGGCTGAGCAATCACATGAGGCGACGAAAGCAGACGTCGGCTCTACCTTATTTGACTTTTATTTACACAGCGTTCTGGGTCGTGGGAGCCTCTCTTTTCTTGGTCCCGATTATGAAATTACATTGGCTGAAGTGTGGGAAGTCGCGATGGATATGCTTGGCGGGGCTGGCTATAATGAGCTGGAACTTGAGGAGCGCTATCTCAATGATGAGGATCGCGCCGCTCTTGTTAAGGGGAAAGAGCTACTTGCCAAAGCACGAGCTGAAACAGTGGGAGAAGAGCCTCCAAAAGAAGAAGCTCCCTTGACTGCCCCCGTCCAAACTTCCACTTCAGCTGACGTTAATATTATAGATTACAGCCCTCATTCTTTACATTTAGCTAAAGTTGCCCAGGAGACTGCAACTACTCCTACTGAAGATGAGGCACTGGATGATATTGAGGCCGAGAAGTTTGAGGTAGATCTTGTGAAGCCAACTCCTCCAGGTACTTTTGGTGTCGTCTCGGGTCTAATGAACCAGTCATTTGACTTAGCCGAATTCGATGACCTTCTTACTTGTTACTTAAACTTTGGTGAACCGATGCCTTCTTTATTTTCGGGGGATGCTGACTTTAACTTCTTTTCTTCTACAGCGGAGGCACCAAGCACTACACAAGCTTCCACTCCTTCGATTGTCGTTCCTCCGTCTTCCCAAATTACTCCTCCCTCTGCTTCCCAACCTGGATCACAAGCAGAGAAAATCGAAGCTCTTCAAGGCTTGGATGATCCGGCTGCTTCTCAGGAACAGAAGGCGGAGGATTTTGAAGACATCGAGAAGACTCCGGAGCGGTCTCTTGACGACGATACGAAGCTTTCAACATTGCTGACTACTCCGGGGAGCGAGTCTTCTTCAAAAAGGAAGGGGAAACGTGCTGTAAGAAAAAAGAAGAAGACTTCCACTGAAGAGGAAGCAGTAGTTGATCCGGCTGTACCACTTTCTCCTTCTGTCCCTGCCCGCTCTCAACGGCTTCAAAAGCTAATCATTAGGCCGGGAAAGAGCTCCAAGGGTGGTGAGAAGAAGGAATAATCAAGCTGAATTTTCTACTCATTATTTTTGCTCTTTGCATGTATTGACCGGGGATTGTGCGGGTACCGGTTCCCGCTTTTGCTTTTTGAGACATCTGCGTATGTAAAGAATTTTCATAGTACTAAATAAAACAATTATTTTACTTGTACAAACTCTTGTGTATGTGAGAATGATCTATCTTTTATTTTAAGTGTAGAACAAACGATTCTTCTTACTTGTGCAAACTTTTTGCCTGCGTTTGAGAATGCATTTATTCCACATCTGTTTCGCGTGATATTGTTATGTGCTTGTGGTATGTTGCTTGAATACTGCTTTTTATTGTTGCAACCGTATCATATAATATTGCCCCTATACCACAAGTGCATAACAATATCCTTCGCTTTTAGCGAGACCTGTACTCTTATTTTCCATAGAATAGCTATTCCGTTCTTGAGGGAATAATTGTTCTATTTAAACGGAGTGTGTCTCATTTTCGGATAAACTTTTACGCTTCAACCTTCGGAAATGTTCATTTCATACTTTTGAGAAGTGAATTCTCCTACGCGGTGAAGCGAAAGAATCGAAGTGTGCCTCTAAGGAGGGCTTTGTCTCGGTATTTTCTGAGGAGTAGCATGTGGACTCCGAAGAGTAGCATTATGCTTTGTGGATTATTGTTGTGCCCCCGGAGAGGTCTTGTGCTTCCAAAGAAGTCTTGATTTTGGTCTCCGAAGAGAAGCAATTTTTGTATTTCTACTCGGGTGAAGTGGGTCTCCGAAGAGAAGCATTTTGCACTTTTACCCTGGTGAAATGTGCCTCCGAAAAGGGCTTTTACCTCCGAAGATGGCTTGTGCCTCCGAAGAGGGCTTGTGCCTCTGAAGAGGGCTTGTGCCTCCGAAGAGGGCTTGTGCCTCCGAAGATGGCTTGTGCCTCCGAAAAGGGCTTGTGCCTCCGAAAAGGGCTTATGATTGCCTGGAAGTTACTTTCTCATGGTCAGAGGTCTACGGGTGAGCACAAGTTGCTTGATTGGATGTTTGTTTGCACAAACGATCGCAATTAACTAACAAGGTGCCCCTTTGGTAGTTCCACCGATCTTTTTGATTGAGTAAAGCACTCCCATTTATTGGCGTGCCTCGTTAGAGGGCTTTGGTTGGTTGGTGTGCCAGGTAGGTTGCGTCTCAGGGGCGAGTGGATCCACGGGGCGGACCTACGCTATCTGGTCGGATGCATCACGACCAGTTAGCGAGGGTCTTGTTCCTTCCGGTTGGGAAGGCGTCCCTTTAGTGGATCTCTCGGCCTTCCTGTTGAGAGGCATACCTCCCTTTATCTGCTTCTTTGTTTGCCCGCTCATGTTGTATCATCATCCGCCAATCTGCGATCCTTTATCATTGTTTCCAAGCGCGTGTTCCTTTCTTTTGCAAGTACATTGCTTTATCTGAAAAAGTAAACTTCACTGTTGAATGACTTTACGAGACAAGCGCGAGTTATCTAGTTGGATGCCCGTTCATAACGATAATCTCAACTAGTGAACAAAGGTTTGTCCCAGTGAAGTTGCCAATTCTTTATGTGAAGTTTTCTTTGTGTAGGATTTGAGTTTGGAATTTTTTGTGCAATAGCTGATTTATAAAAGGTCGCTTATTTTTGTGATGAGCAGGCCTTGTTATCATGTCCTGCAATTTTGAATCGATATTTTAGTGATACATTTAAAGTATTTTATATATCGAAATAAATCAGGCATTATGAAATAGTAAAGAACACAAGATTTATAGTGGTTCGGCCAAGAATCGGGCCTACGTCCACTTTATAGTTTTTCATTCATTTATACTGATTTACAATGCTTCACAATACAACTGATACATTCATCATCATTTTACAATTTTGAGCATAGCTCTTTTTTTCAAGTAAAGTAAGGACGCAAATGGTTGCTGTTCCAGGCCCTTGGAATTGGATCTCCTTCAACAGTTATGAGTTTGAAAGTGCCATCAAGAAGTTTAGTGCCTATGACATATGGTCCTTCCCAGCTTGGCCCAAACACACCAGTTGCTGTCATGATCCTTTTCAAAACCAAGTCTCCGATTTCAAAGCTGCGTTGGCGAACTTTGGAATTGAAATGCCTGGCTATTCTCTGCTGATGGGCTGAAACTCTGAGCCTAGCTTCCTCTCTTTTCTCATCAAGAAAATCAAGCGCTTCAAGTTGCAGTTTTTCATTTTCAGTTTCATTGAAATGAACTCTTCTATGTGAAGGAACTTCTACTTCTACCGGAATCATTGCCTCAGATCCGTATGCCAGTGAAAATGGAGTGTGCCCAGTCGCAGTTTTGTGAGTGGTTCTGTACGCCCATAGTGCTAATGGAAGCTTATCAACCCAACCACCTTTTGCTTTTTCAAGTTGCTTTTTGATAGTTGACTTGATGATCTTGTTAACTGCTTCCACTTGCCCATTTGCATGCGGATGAGCCACTGCTGAGAAGCTTTTTCGAATTCTGAATCGTTTGCAAAAATCCTGGAATTCTTCACTTTCAAATTGAGTGCCATTGTCGGTGATTATCTTCTGTGGCACACCATATCTGCAAATGATATTTTTTGTTACAAAATTTATCATCTTTTTAGAAGTGATGGTGGCCAAAGGTTCAGCTTCAGCCCATTTGGTGAAATAGTCAACGGCGACAATAGCATATTTAATCCCTGATTTGGCGATAGGTAATGGTCCAATTAGGTCTATCCCCCAGATGGCAAATGGCCATGGACTGACCATTTGTGTGAGTTCGGTGGAAGGTGCTCTTGGGATTTTCGCAAACCTTTGGCATTTGTCACACTTCCTGGAGTAAGCTGCAGCATCTCGATTAATATCCGGCCAGAAATACCCATATCGGAGAATTTTCTTTGCAAGTGTTTGACCGCCTGAATGGTCTCCACATTCTCCTCCGTGCACCTCTGCTAAGATTGTCTTGGCTTCTTCTTTAGTTACACATCGGAGTAGTGGGATTGAAAATCCTCGCCTGTATAATCGGCCGTCTTGAATTACATATCTTGACGCTTTTCTCAATAATTTTCGACGTTCCTTAGAATCTTCTGGCAGAGAACCACTGAGTAAGTATTCTTTGATTGGACTCATCCACGATTCATGCTCTTGAGACGTAGTCATGATCCAATCAATATCCATTTCATCAATGCTTGGAGCTGACAGAACTTCTACGGGAACTAATCCCAGCAATTGAGCTTCTCCGGAGCTTGAGTACTTTGCTAAAGAATCCGCCTTCATATTTTCCTCTCGGGGTATGTGGCTTATTGAGTAGTGATCTAAATCATTGAGGAGTTCGGAAGTTTTGGTCAAATATGCAGGCAAATTCCCTCCTTTGGCTTGGAATTCCTTCTTCACCTGGCAGACAATAAGCTGAGAATCACTGAAAATCTGTATCACTTTGATATTCAATTCCTTGGCAATTTTCAATCCAGCAATAAGGGCTTCATATTCTGCTTCATTGTTTGTCGAAGGAAATTCCAGTCTCAATGCATAACATAGTGACCGTCCTTCGGGATTTTCGAGCACAACTCCTGCCCCAGAACAATAGTCATTTCTCGAGCCATCAACATACAACTTCCACTGTATCGGAATGCAATCAGTTGTTTCTTCCTTACTGTCACCTTTGTCAGTGGATTCTGCAATGAATTCTGCTAAAGCTTGTCCGTTAATCGCTCTTCGGGGATGATAAGTGATGTCATATTGGCTGAGCTCTATGTTCCACTTCAAGAGACGACCCGAAGTTTCAGGACGATACAGGACTTGCTTTAAAGGTTGATCAGTCAGGACCTTGATAGGATGAGATTGAAAGTAAGGTCTCAACTTCCTGGAAGCGATTAGCAGACAATAAGCAAGTTTTTCTATCTTTGAATAATTCATTTCAGCTCCAGCGAACCGCTTGCTGATGTAGTAAACTGGACGTTGTATTTTCATATCTTCTCGTACAAGTGCTGCACTTAAAGCATGGGATGAAATTGCTAAGTAGATGAAGAGGTCTTCACCATTACTAGGCTTGGAGAGGACTGGAGGAGTTCTCATATGATGAATTAGTTGATCGAAAGCATTCTGACAGTCATGAGTCCATTCGAAATTTTTCTTTCCTTTCTTTAGAGCATCAAAGAAGGGAATGCATTTGTCTGTGGCCTTGGAAATGAAGCGACTAAGAGCGGCAACCTTTCCATTGAGACTTTGCAGTTCTTTCTTTGTTCTAGGGGCTTTAACTTCTCTTAGAGCTGTGATTTGAGCAGGATTGGCCTCGATGCCCCTAGCGCTCACAATGAAACCCAGGAATTTCCCAGACTCTACTCCGAATGAACATTTCAATGGATTGAGCTTCATTCCGTACTTCCGAAGAATTGAGAACATCTCTGCCAAGTGATCCATGTGGTCTACTGCTTTCTTTGACTTTACTAACATATCATCAACGTAGACCTCCATTGTTTTGCCGATCTGTGGCTTGAACATAGCGTTGACAAGTCTTTGGTATGTTGCCCCTGCATTCTTTAACCCGAATGGCATGACTTTGTAACAGTAGAGTCCCACATCTGTAATAAAGCTTGTGTCCTCCTGATCTGGTTCGTTCATCATAATCTGATTGTATCCGGAATAGGCATCCATAAAAGATAGCAACTCATGTCCAGCCGTCCCATCTACTAGTTGATCGATTCTGGGCAACGGGAAGCAGTCTTTGGGGCAAGCTTTGTTCAGATCTGAGAAATCAATGCATACTCTCCACTTTCCATTTGCCTTCTTAACCAGTACTGGATTCGAAACCCAATTTGGATAAGTGGATTCTTTGATGAAATTATTCTCTAAGAGGCGGTCTACTTCTTCCTTTAAAGCTGCTGATCTTTCTGGACCTTGAGTTCTTCTTTTCTGTTTTATCGGTGTGAATTTCGGATCGACATTCAGAGTATGAACAACAATTGTTGGAGAGATTCCGCACATATCAGCATGACACCAAGCGAACACGTCCAGATTTGCTTTTAGAAATGCTATCAGTGTATTTTGAACTGTTGTACTTAGTTGCGAACCCACATTAAGCACTTTGTTTGGGTCTTTGGAGTCGACAGGTATTGGTACCGTAACTTCCACAGGCACCACTCTATTTTCCTCTGCACTGAATTTTCTGGGGTCCATTTCCCGCCTTGCACCACTATGCTCACCAGTGCAGGGGCCACCCTGTATTTGCTATAAGGTTGGGGTCTTGATGCGGAGGGGAGCTGCCGCATCTTTACCCATCTCTCTCTTTCTGGCTTCTCGAAGCTCTATAAGATAACATTCACGTCCAGCATTTTGATCTCCCTTGATGACACCAACACCATTTTCTGTAGGAAACTTCATAGTTAGGCACCATGGGGCCAAAATGGCCTTGAATGCAGCTAGAGCTGGCCTGCCTAGGAAAGCATTGTAGGCAGAAAATCCATCAACGATCACAAAGGTTTGTTTTCGAGTTACCCTTTTCTGCCCTTCACCAAGTTCCACGAACAAGTCGACAGTTCCGATTGGTTGCTGTGGTTCCCCAGTGAAACCAACGATCTTTTGAGATGAGGCCTGAACGTCGGTCATTGGGATTTTCATCTGGTCAAACGTTTTCTTGAAAAGTATATTGCAGGAAGCACCGCAATCGATGAGTACTCGTCTTACTATTGCCGGCCCAATTCCTGCAGATATAACCAAGGGGTCTATGGTTGGGGCTTCAATACCAATAGAATCCCTAGCCTTGAACAAAATATCATTATCTGAGATCTTTTGCTGTTTTAGGGGTATTGTGTTTTCTACAGCAAAAACATCTTCTTCTGCCGGGACATACTTCAAAGCGTGAGCATATCGTTCCATCTCACCCCAGCTTTTTCCTGCTGGGTGTGGGCCCCCTGAAATGACGTTGATAACGGGCCTCTCAGATTCTTGTGCCACAGCACCTTTGCCTGAGCCTGACTGCTGATTAGAGGGTTGTTGTTTCTGAGTAGATGAAGATGGATCACTTCTGTTTTTCTTGACATATTGTTGCAGCTTGTTTTCTCTCAATAATTCTTCAATTAAGCTCTTTAAGTGACGACAGTCATTGGTATCATGACCAGGCTGGTTGTGAAAACGACAGAACTTTCCATTTCTCATAGCGCCCTTTCCTGGTTTTATCTCGGCCGGTTTGGGATAATCCACATCATCTTTGGTGGCGAAGAAGATATTTTCCAGAGTGTCGGTCAATGGAGTGAAATCTGAGGGTTTGAAGAAGCGAGGTTTCTTTAAATCCTTTTGTTTCTTCCCCTCGTGATTTTCCCTTTTCTGACCTCCAGAATCTTTCTTTTCCGAAGCGGCAGTATTATTTTCCACCTTTGTTGATGCTGGAAGATTTTCCAAGCGTATGAATTCATCGGCTTTCTTGTAGAATTTCTCGAGAGAATTTGGCTCTTTCATCTTCAGCCATTTTCCAAATTCGCTCGATTTGTCGATAGCACGCATCAAATAGGTCAAGATCATCCGTGGCTCTGCGTTATCAACTTCCGCCAGAGCTATATTGAAACGGTTCAGGAATGATTTAATAGGTTCTCCCGGATTCTGTTCAAGACTGGATAATGACATTATGTCCTTTGCCTTTGAAGCATATAGCCTGAATTGCTCTTTAAACTTTCTAGTCAGATCGGAAAACTGATCTACTGATCGGACAGGGAGTTTAGTGAACCAGAGAAGTGCCACTCCTTCCAAATATACTGGGAAATACCGGCATTTGATTTCATCAGTTGCTCTCGCACCGGTCATGTGCCAATCATACTTATACAAGAATTGGTTTGGATCACTTGTTCCCCGATAAGCAGGAATGGTGGGGGGAACAAATTTTCTAGGAAATTCAGCCTTTAGGATCTTCTCGGTAAATGGAGTCTTGCTTGGCGCGAATCCCCATTCGCTTTCATCTTCACCTCTCTGCATGCTCTCTTTCATTATTTGCTTGATCATGCCAGAAAGATATTCCTCATTGTTCAAAGATTTTGCGGAGTAGACTTCTGCCATTTTCTCAGATGTTTGCCCGGGCAGATTTTCGTGGAAAATTGGCGATGGTCTAGATCCTTCAGCTCGGAGGGGTGCCCCTTCAGCAGCACCTGATCCCCCCTGAGGAATATTCCTCCCTCCGGAGTTGCGAAGAGCATTAGTGGTGTTTTCTTCATTACCCACTGGTCTCTGGTTGGCACCAAGCAGAGCGTTCAGGTTTTCCATCATCAGATTGTTTTGAGTCTCAATCTGCTGGTATAGTCCGGATACAGCAGCGTCTAGCTCCTCTCGCGTCACCCCGACGCTTGGAGCTGCTTGACTTGGTGAAGCAGAGGTGGCGGTGTCATCATGAACATTTTCAGATCTAACAACCTTTCGTTTCCTTCCAGGAGCCATTATGTCTGATAGACTTCTAGTTCTGTAGGAAATCTTTTCAACAAACTTGTGTGAAGTAATGATGGAATGGTAACCTGAGTTGGATTTCTCAGTGAAAGCACCAAAATGTTAACGTCAAAATATGAACGATAACACCCGGTGTGTGTAATAAGATCGTGAAAGCACCACCCGTGTGACGGGAACAGAAGTTAAGCAGGAAAATAGAAGAAGTGCAGTAAAAGACAGCAATTTATAGTGGTTCGGCTTGAGATTTAGCCTACGTCCACTTTGAATCTCTTTATTATAGAATCTGGTTACAAATTGATACAAATCTCCTACGAAAACAGTACAACTCGATCACAAGAAACAATCTTGACTACTAGTTCAATCTTCGGCGATGAAACTCGATGAATCTATGTCGGATGTTAAGAATTTCTCTCGAAGTTTGTTGGAGTGTCTTGAATGCTTGAAGGATCCTTGTTTGCTGAATGATCGGAGAGTTCGACAGAGTAACGGCGTTTTTGAAATGAATTGCCAAAAAGTCCTTCTCAAGTTGGAAGTGGTGTCCTATTTATAGAAGCTGATTTCTGGGTAGAAAACTTGCCTAAGTCTTAGGTCGCGCGCGACCTTAGTTAGGTCATAGGTCGCGAACGACCTAAGCTAGGTCGCTGTCATCTTGCGGTTCCACGAGTTACTGTGCTTGTCTTCATTTGATCAAGTAATAGGTCACACGCGAGTTACAGAATAGCTGTGGAGGCTCTAGGTTGTAAGGCGCCGAACTTCCTTTAATAGTTAGGTCGCTATCCTATTTAAGTCGTCAAGTTCCTTAGGTCGCTAACTTCCTTAGGTTGTGAGATCTTCTGCAGCCTTAGGTCGCGAAGCTTTCCTGCCCCCTTAGGTCGCGAGGTCTTCTGGACCTTAGGTCGCAAAGAGGTTAGGTCGCAGCTCATCCTTAGGTCGCGAAGCTTCATTAGGTCGCAGCATCCTTAGGTCGCAAAGCTTCCTTAGGTCGCAACATTTCATTAGGTCGCAAAGCTTCCTTAGGTCGCAGCATTTCATTAGGTCGCAAAGCTTCCTTAGGTCGCAGCATTTCATTAGGTCGCAAAGCTTCCTTAGGTCGCAGCATTTCATTAGGTCGCAAAGCTTCCTTAGGTCGCAGCATTTCATTAGGTCGCAAAGCTTCCTTAGGTCGCAGAGTTTTAGGTCGCTGAACTGAAAGAGTTAACATAAACATTTCTATTCAAAACATTATTTATATTTCAAACTAGAATTCAACTAAACTTGAATCCTGATTTTAATTTAGATTTAAACTTTGTTTAAATCTTTACTTTACAATTTAAATTTAGTTTAAAATTTTAAACAGACAGTTCTAAGAAAAACCTGGCAACAACTAAAGTACTCAAGCCTACCCTAATTTACTTCGAGTCGCAGATCCAAAAACTTCGAGTCTCACCCGCAATAATTCGAACAAAACTCGAGCACCACTTCCTTTGTTTAAAACCCAGACTTCACCAGAATTTCTATTGCACCGTGCACGTGCACCAACGCTGCAACCATCTCCGATCTTCCGCGACGACACTCACAAGTCAGCGACCATCACCCAATACCATTCCGATCATCAATTACACTGCAGAACCCCTAAATCGAAATCAAGCATTCGAGTTCAAAAACTGGAACACATCAGAAAAACTGGAACCATCTCGTACTCGCTTCTCCAACCACCGGAGTTGCTGAAACTCCAGTCACGACTTCGCCTATGCCCTATCTACCATTCCCCAGAGTTCGGTGGAACTCGATGCATCCGAGTTGACGCCCTCCTCTAATTTCCGACCACAACCCAAATTAGGGCTTAAAACAAAATCGTTCAATTCCCAACACCACGGTGGTTTAACCACCTTCCAGACATTTTTCCCACCATCTCCGATCATCCCCACATCTCCAGTGAGAATCACAACCATTCCGAGCTACTAAATTGCCAGAGGTAACCCAAAACTTCTAAATTGATCAAACAGGAACTGCTCTTTCACTCTTTAACTAAAAATCATGATTTCATTCTTAAAATTTATGTCTAGGGTTAAGGATTTAGTTTATGTTCCTGAATTGATGGATTAAAGTGTTTGAATTTTCACCTATATAAATCTTGCTCTGTTGATTTTGTACCCAGAGCCATTACAAGTATATTCTGTCTTAAGTAAAAAATTTAAATTATAATTTATGATGAAATAATCTGATTTTGTTTAAGACTCAAATCCAAACCTAAACTAAATCAAGAGGTAATGATTTTGAATCAAACAGAAGCTTGAAAATCAAAGAAACATGAATGCTACAGAAAACAAACATGCACACATTTTATACACCCACATAACAAATAATTCATTCATATAAAATCACACAAAACATACCCACTTTCCAGAAATTAACATGCAACAGATGACAGGCACTTTAATTTTAAAATAAGTGATGTTACTCACAATTTAAAGAAGATGAACAGAGCATCTAATTGTTAACAGCATACACACTATAAACATTCATATCAGATTCTCACTTATTCATGCAATACTTATTCATTTCAACCATACTAGCATGCAACCATATTTTACTTTAAGTTTTTAAAAGTTACTCACCTGATATACATTGAAACAGAGGCAGCCTCTTTAATTTTGAAAAGCTTTTGAAACTCTAAAATCTGAATGCCTTTTTGATCTTTAAAACTTGAATACTTGCTAAAGAAACTTGCATGCAGGCTAGATCCCATATTTCATTTGAAAGCTTTAAATTTTGAATGCTGCTTTAAAACTCAGGTTGAAAAATGAATGCAGACTGGTTGCTTTGTCTTGAAAAAGAATTACAGTTTTGATTTGAAGAAGAATGTTGGCTGGAGTTCCAGATTTGAAAAGAATGAACTATAGATTGATTATTTGAGTTGCAAGCTTGATTACAGGTTGGTCTTTTTGATTTGGAAGATGAATTATAGATTGTTGAATTTGGTTTTTGGTTTGAGGCATTTAGATTACTGATTTCAGATTTTAGATTAGAGAATTTGTTTGAGAAAAGGTTACAGATCTGATTTTTCAGTTTTGAATTAGAGAAAGAAGTTTGGGGTTTCTTGGTTTTAAAAAGAAATTAGAAAGAATGAAATAAAGAAATGCAAATGTATATATATAAGTAAATTTATGATTTTATAAAAATAAAAGAAAATGAAAAATGAATAAAGACACTTGTCATTACATTAGCTAATTAAATTACACATGTTATAACAAAGGCTTTAGACAATGACACATGTCTTTTAAGTAATTATTCATAATCCTATTTATTTTAAAAGTAAATCAAAAGCCTTTTCTTATTTATAAAATACTTATCTATATATATTTTACTTTTTAAAGAAACAAAAACAAATTATATTTTAAAATAAAAGTTTATACAAATATTCTAAAATCCAAAACAATTTAAATATTTATCCTTTTGAATTTCAAAGCTTAAATTCAAGTTCAAATTAAATTAAATCATAAGATTCAATTTAAAAATTTAAGTTATATATATACATATATAACTATTTATTCAATTAAATAACAATTCCATAATCTTTAAAATCCATACATATTAAAAATAATACATTATACTTATTATTTGAAATTAACATATTTGATTTTAAATAATTTATATAAGATTATATTATCAAGTGATATTTTAAAAAGAAATAAAACAAACCATTTTTGTTAATCTTATTTATTTAAACTTAAGTTAAAAATATCTTAAACCAATTAAATATTTTCTTAAAGTATTTTAAAACTATAAAATTACTTATTTAAATATCTTTGAAAAGTCCAGATTAAATTAAATCTAAATTTCCAATTTACCAAAGCTTCTATTTACAATATATATAAATAAATATATATATTCAAATAGAAAATATCTTATTAACTTTTAAAAGATAAAATCATCAATTAATACTAATTTAATCAGATTATTAAATTAAATTCAAATCTTATTATCAAAGATTATCCATATCAATTTAATTATTCAACAGATTATTAAATTGATATTGTTAAAATTTCCGGGATATTACATTCCTCCCCCCTTAAAATAATTTCGTCCCCGAAATTTAAACAAAGGTAATTTAATAATCTTATTAAAGATTTTAATTTAAAACACAAGCATATATTATCAATCATATGCTAGCAACCATAGCAACCAATTCATCCAATCAATCAAATTTAACTATCCAGACAAAATTCTAGATAAAATTCCTCGAGTTTCCCTAAGTATATATATATATACCGGGATACTCGCTCTACAAACAATCTAAACTACTAAGCTATAGATCTCATACTCATCTAGATTTATAGAACTAAACCGAATATCAGACTACAGACGAGTCTGACTCAACTACCAAACTTCCCAAACTGCAGATTCTAAAACCAAAGATAGATCAAATACGTACTCCCTCAGAGATACGTAAAACTCAATGAATTCCAGTTATCCAAACTGACAATTCAATTCAGAAGTCCAAATACTTATCCAAATCAGAACACAGACGAGATCCAAACATAACTCTACTTCACAACATCAGTAGATTCCAAACTTACTTCTCCCATCCAGAGATACACTCTAAACTGTTTTCGCTGCTCAACTCTGATCTGAAGTAGGACACAAACACAGACTGGACAACTTATTCCAGAAATAAGGTTCACTGATCCATAAATAAAACTCAGATATTCCAGCAAAACTTGAGCTGTTTCACCAAACTCTATCTCTAGGAAAACATCCTTCCACTAGACTGAACCACCGGTATCACTCCTGGAATCCAAGTCGATAAGAAAACTCAACCTTCAGATGCGGACAAACTTCTGACTTCTCTGAAGACATCCAGAAAATTCTGACAACCCAAGAGAACACTCAGACAATCGCAAGTCACTTTTGCGATCAACCCAGCCTAATTCCAAACAGACTGTTCTCTCTTTACCAATCAGAACAGCTTACACTTATTTATCCAATTTATCGAAGAAATGGACCCACTCTTACTGCTTCTGAACTTCACCTTTAGAAAAACTGCTCAGCCAGAAAACTTCCTGCCATCACAGAATACTCCGAGCTGCACTGCTGACACTGATGCCAAGGACTTCCTACTCCAAAGATCTTCGAGAAACTCGAACTCAAAACCAAACAGAAACACCATGCTGAACTAAGCCACAATACCAAAGCATACACACTTCCTTAATCTTGTTCCAAAGAAAACATCTTCGGGAACATCCATCGTCACTATATCTCATCATACAGCTACTATTACCTGAGGTATCAAGGTACCATCACTCGCTTCTGCCTCATCGACAGATCCAACTCTACTCATCCAAACTTCATAGATAAACTCCGAACCATTACAGTTTCCTTCGGAGATCGATGAAATCCTTCACCACAGCAAAGCTTACTCGAGACAGTATTAGGTCTACAATCTCGACAGATACACTTCCAACCTCAACATTCAAACTCCAACTATTGGTAATTGTGTTACACACACTACCACCTTATCTACCTTTATAACTTATATTGGAAAACCCGAACAGGTAACCCAATAAATAGGTAGAAATACATAAATATATATATTTAAAATGATATATATATATTTTTTTATATAGAAATTATTTCTGGGTAAAATTATTTCATCTACCTCTTTAAAACAATATTGTGTCCATTGGCCCGTTTCAAGTGTTTAGAGATCCCTATCAATAACGTTAGCTACTCGTATTGACCAGAATCCATATACCACTCAACCGATCAATTAACACAATATAAAATCATTTTTATATAACTAACAATTACGCGCTCTCAAGATAGACACCACTTCAGAGCCTAGGTATTCACTCAACCTACCACTCTGATACCACTGTAACGACCACGACTTTCTCTCCATAGAAAGTCGTATCGCTAATAAGAAAGAAAGGGATAGAAAAGAGAAAAGAAGAGAAAGAAAGAACTAAACAATATCAGAATCTCACAGCGGAACGAAACAAAATATAATATATCACATAACTATTACATAGTATCATATACAACACTTATCAGAGTTACACAGATTACATCTCATATACTAGACAGTTATAAACATCTGTCTAGTTATTACATCTCAATACAAAACAAAGATCTAAACAAGATCAACACAGCGGAAACTACTATCTATATCTACAACGCTGAAGCCTCCTGCTCCATTGCTCCTCCACAATTCGTCAAGGCTAACCTGAATCCCTTGGCTACTCGTAAAAATTTGAGTACCCAAGAGTTTATAAAACAGAAATAAACAACTTGGGTCAGACATGGGTCTGGTGTGAGTAACAGGTTAAACTTGTTTAACTTCAAAACCTTTTGAAAGAAAAGGTATCACGTAAGACTTCCCACAAATAAACATGGGTAAGTTTTTACCTTACGCTAACCAAAACATTTGATAGGAAATTCGATTGTATTATAATAGGGTCTAGGGTTTTCAAGTAAAATACAGAAATAGCTGAAATGCTTACATCTCACATTCCAACATAGTTGGGCACAACTAATACGTACGGCACTTATTGGAGTTTGGATTCCATACAATGGCAGGGCTACCGGGGTACCGCCCGTCACAGTACGTGGCCTAGATCACCGTACCGAGGATCACTCCCAATCCCCTGCAACACAAGGTCGGAACATCCCTTACTGGATAATTCCCGCACAAGATACCTCACGGTTGGGATCAGCAACCGCACCAATAAGTCGAAAATAGAAAGGGACATCTAGACAGAGGTAACCTTGTCCTACTTGGGTGCTACCCACTAACCTTGCTACACCTCCCCTGTTTTAGCCATTCCCGGTTTGTGAGACTTGAGGTCACGATTACCTTAGAAAAGAACACATCACTTAGAATGCTCATCGTCCACCTGACGATGTTCGGAAAGCATTCAATCCATACAAGTTCGTTCCGGGTTCGAACGAAACCGAAGGCATTATCTCGTTACACTCGTTTTGGAATCACCCTCAGAGTTAACGACAATAACCCTTGCACTCTGAATCTTCATCTTCACTTGATTCACGACCTATCGTTAATTTGGATCGATGTGGTATTCGGGTCTCCAGACCTGGAAATCCGGTATACGGAAACCCGATCCCGGTCTCATCGAAATCCAAAGCGTATCTTTTAAGGCCAAGTTGTTTTAAAGGTTAAAACAATTTAATTTATTATCTTTATACACAAAGAAAGATAATTCACAACAGATAATCAACATTATCAAATAATCCATACAATTCAACTAACATCCATATCACACAGCATATATCTCATCAGAGATATCAATCAAAGTCAAGTATCCAATACTAACACCCATTCATAAGTAATGATTTATCTCATCTTAATTTAAATTGAATTAAATTAATTACTTCATTTTATAAATCCTTCTTACTTAACCATTAATTAATTACAATCAATTAATTAATTATCCTCTAATAATTCATTTCAATTAATCATCTTGATTAATTATCTTTTGATTACATTCAAGTAATTTATTCTCAATTAATTACTTAATTTAATTATCCTTAACCACTTATTGTAATTAACCTTTAATTACTTCATTAATTAATTTACTAAAATTAATTAACTTAATCAACTATAATTAATTACATTAATCCTTAATTAATTACATTGATTAATTACTTCATTTATTAATTATTACTTAATTAATCAATCTTAATTACATCATTAATTATATTAATTAATGATCCTTAATTACAACTTAATTATTAATTACTTAATTAAATTAATTACATTAAGTAATTAACCTTTAATTAAACAACATTTATTAATCACCCTTGATTAATCTTCAATCAGTAATTAATTACCCTTAATTACTTTCATTAACTAAATTAATTACTCCTTAATTAATTTCTTAATTAATCCCTTGATTAATTCACAAGTAATTAAACTCAAATTACTTCCATTAATATATCATCATTCAATTAATTACTTCCAGTAATTATCTATTATTTACTTCCCTAAATAATCATACCTTATTAATTACAATTAAGTAATTATTTATCAAATCATCTATTGATTATTCTAAATTAATTAAACTTAATTAATTAACTTAAACTAAATCAAATTAACTTAATTAATTACAATAAGTAATTAATTTCTTAATTACTTCCATTTAGTAATTATATTTAAACAATTTTCACAAATGATTATCTTTAAATTAATTAATTTATTAAAATTAATCATATTAATTAATTATTAAATAATCTCAAATTAATGACCTTCATTAACAATTATTTAATAAATTTTCTTGAGTAATTAACTTAGATTAACCATTATTAATTTCAAATTAATAAATCTTAATAACCAATTAATTAATCTCTAATTATTTAATTAATTAAGTGTTAACCATAACTTAATTAATCTTTAATTACTTTATTAATTAATTCTTAATCATTAATTAATATTCTAATTTATAAACCTTAATTACAAATTAATTATTCTATTTAATTAATCTTAAACCTTAATTAAGATAATTTAAATCCTTAATTACAAATTAATTAATCTAAATCATTAATTAATTAGATTATTTAAACCATTGTAATTACCTTAAAGTTTTAATGATTTTAACTTTAAGATAAAACATTTTCTTATCCAAGGTTAAACTATCATTCACAAATACATTTGAAAACATCCATTTTCAAATTAACTTTTAAATTTCATTTTAAATTCGAGATTTAAAATGAATACCAATTTATCTTTAACAAAATTTAAAATCAATTTTAAAAACCTTTATATGTTAAAGAATTCCTATATCTTATAAAAGAACTTAAGATAATTTAAAATTCCAAATCTGTTTTAAATTCAAATTAATTTAAATATATACTTTAAACATTTCAAGTGGTTTTAAACATTTCTATTCAAAACATTATTTATATTTCAAACTAGAATTCAACTAAACTTGAATCCTGATTTTAATTTAGATTTAAACTTTGTTTAAATCTTTACTTTACAATTTAAATTTAGTTTAAAATTTTAAACAGACAGTTCTAAGAAAAACCTGGCAACAACTAAAGTACTCAAGCCTACCCTAATTTACTTCAAGTCGCAGATCCAAAAACTTCGAGTCTCACCCGCAATAATTCGAACAAAACTCGAGCACCACTTCCTCTGTTTAAAACCCAGACTTCACCAGAATTTCTATTGCACCGTGCACGTGCACCAACGCTGCAACCATCTCCGATCTTCCGCGACGACACTCACAAGTCAGCGACCATCACCCAATACCATTCCGATCATCAATTACACTGCAGAACCCCTAAATCGAAATCAAGCATTCGAGTTCAAAAACTGGAACACATCAGAAAAACTGGAACCATCTCGTACTCGCTTCTCCAACCACCGGAGTTGCTGAAACTCCAGTCACGACTTCGCCTATGCCCTATCTACCATTCCCCAGAGTTCGGTGGAACTCGATGCATCCGAGTTGACGCCCTCCTCTAATTTCCGACCACAACCCAAATTAGGGCTTAAAACAAAATCGTTCAATTCCCAACACCATGGTGGTTTAACCACCTTCCAGACATTTTTCCCACCATCTCCGATCATCCCCACATCTCCAGTGAGAATCACAACCATTCCGAGCTACTAAATTGCCAGAGGTAACCCAAAACTTCTAAATTGATCAAACAGGAACTGCTCTTTCACTCTTTAACTAAAAATCATGATTTCATTCTTAAAATTCATGCCTAGGGTTAAGGATTTAGTTTATGTTCCTGAATTGATGGATTAAAGTGTTTGAATTTTCACCTATATAAATCTTGCTCTGTTGATTTTGTACCCAGAGCCATTACAAGTATATTCTGTCTTAAGTAAAAATTTTAAATTATAATTTATGATGAAATAATCTGATTTTGTTTAAGACTCAAATCCAAACCTAAACTAAATCAAGAGGTAATGATTTTGAATCAAACAGAAGCTTGAAAATAAAAGAAACATGAATGCTATAGAAAACAAACATGCACACATTTTATACACCCACATAACAAATAATTCATTCATATAAAATCACACAAAACATACCCACTTTCCAGAAATTAACATGCAACAGATGACAGGCACTTTAATTTTAAAATAAGTGATGTTACTCACAATTTAAAGAAGATGAACAGAGCATCTAATTGTTAACAGCATACACACTATAAACATTCATATCAGATTCTCACTTATTCATGCAATACTTATTCATTTCAACCATACTAGCATGCAACCATATTTTACTTTAAGTTTTTAAAAGTTACTCACCTGATATACATTGAAACAGAGGCAGCCTCTTTAATTTTGAAAAGCTTTTGAAACTCTAAAATCTGAATGCCTTTTTGATCTTTAAAACTTGAATACTTGCTAAAGAAACTTGCATGCAGGCTAGATCCCATATTTCATTTGAAAGCTTTAAATTTTGAATGCTGCTTTAAAACTCAGGTTGAAAAATGAATGCAGACTGGTTGCTTTGTCTTGAAAAAGAATTACAGTTTTGATTTGAAGAAGAATGTTGGCTGGAGTTCCAGATTTGAAAAGAATGAACTATAGATTGATTATTTGAGTTGCAAGCTTGATTACAGGTTGGTCTTTTTGATTTGGAAGATGAATTATAGATTGTTGAATTTGGTTTTTGGTTTGAGGCATTTAGATTACTGATTTCAGATTTTAGATTAGAGAATTTGTTTGAGAAAAGGTTACAGATCTGATTTTTCAGTTTTGAATTAGAGAAAGAAGTTTGGGGTTTCTTGGTTTTAAAAAGAAATTAGAAAGAATGAAATAAAGAAATGCAAATGTATATATATAAGTAAATTTATGATTTTATAAAAATAAAAGAAAATGAAAAATGAATAAAGACACTTGTCATTACATTAGCTAATTAAATTACACATGTTATAACAAAGGCTTTAGACAATGACACATGTCTTTTAAGTAATTATTCATAATCCTATTTATTTTAAAAGTAAATCAAAAGCCTTTTCTTATTTATAAAATACTTATCTATATATATTTTACTTTTTAAAGAAACAAAAACAAATTATATTTTAAAATAAAAGTTTATACAAATATTCTAAAATCCAAAACAATTTAAATATTTATCCTTTTGAATTTCAAAGCTTAAATTCAAGTTCAAATTAAATTAAATCATAAGATTCAATTTAAAAAGTTAAGTTATATATATATATACATATATAACTATTTATTCAATTAAATAACAATTCCATAATCTTTAAAATCCATACATATTAAAAATAATACATTATACTTATTATTTGAAATTAACATATTTGATTTTAAATAATTTATATAAGATTATATTATCAAGTGATATTTTAAAAAGAAATAAAACAAACCATTTTTGTTAATCTTATTTATTTAAACTTAAGTTAAAAATATCTTAAACCAATTAAATATTTTCTTAAAGTATTTTAAAACTATAAAATTACTTATTTAAATATCTTTGAAAAGTCCAGATTAAATTAAATCTAAATTTCCAATTTACCAAAGCTTCTATTTACAATATATATAAATAAATATATATATTCAAATAGAAAATATCTTATTAACTTTTAAAAGACAAAATCATCAATTAATACTAATTTAATCAGATTATTAAATTAAATTCAAATCTTATTATCAAAGATTATCCATATCAATTTAATTATTCAACAGATTATTAAATTGATATTGTTAAAATTTCCGGGATATTACAAGTTTACTTCTGGATATTGAATTTTATCAACTAACTTTAGTTCACTTCAAACTAATCTCAAAACTTCATTTAATTTCACACAATTCAACTTCATTTTCAATATTCAGTTTTAATTCCAGTTTTATTCTTTTGCTCATTTCCAAAATTTATTTTCAGTTTGCTATTTTGGTTTATAACCACTCACATTTAACTGGATTTCCAATTCGAATTCAATTTATCTTTCTTTTACAATTATTGAATTTAATTCGTTTGCTTACGAATTCGAAATGAATTTCAACTTTCAATTTCATTTTCATTTAATTGATTCGCTTATACTTGTTTTGATTTAACTTCATTCTTTTAAGTTAAATTTATTCTACCAAAATTCAATTTGTATAAGTTATCAACTTAATAACATTTCATAAATATTTTTATATAGTATTCCAGAGTCTTTTTGACTTTTCAAAATCATTTTGAAAACAATTCAAATTATCCTTTGAATTTTCTAAAACAAAATCCAAAATTTCCAAACAACTTCCTTTTAAAACAATTTGGCAGCAATTTCTCTTTTGGAAACCCGAGAATGAACACCAACGATGCCGCGGTCATCATCGAAGTTATTTTCCAGCGACCGAAAAGAGTTTAGAGCTTTTCATCTCTTCAAAACATTTTTCAAACCTTTGAAATTCATTTTCAAATCAAAAATGATTTAAACTTTCTAAATCTCCAAAATTTTCAAACTCCTTTCAAAACATTTCCAAAACTTCTCTGGAATTCCGTTCAAATTATAAATCACATTTATAATTTACATTCCTTAATTTCATTTGTATGTGAATTTATTTCTTAACTTTGGAGTTACGATTTGAATTTCTTATCCAATTTCATATAATAATGATAACATTTCAATATTATTACTTCCTAACAACCATGCAACCATATATCATAATAATTTACAGAAAATTATTTCTTTTCTATACAAAAATAGTTTTGGGCAAAATTATTCCATTTACCCTATTTTAAAACAATACTGTGCCGAATTATCTTGTTTAAGAGTTTAGAAACCCCTATCGATTACAGTTAGCTAGACTGCACCGACCAGAATCTATAAACAATCAACCGATAAGTCAACACAATACAAAACAATTTTTTATTCACTAACAAATACGCGCTCATATCTATTATCACACTCAACTCATTCTAGAGTACTGCTGACTCTATCTCTAATGAGTATTACCCAACAGAGCAGGGTTGTCGCTTAACCATATGCTCTGATACCACTTTGTCACATACCGAAATTTTCGACTTTCGAAAATTCGACATCGATACTCACTTTATCGACTGCCGAGCAATCGAGTGCCGGAAACTCCAATAGTGAGGGTTTTAAGAAAGAAGAAAAAGTAGAAGAAGAAGAAGATTGAAGAAAAAGAGAAGAAAGAAAGAAGAACAACATAAAAAACATCAGGACAGAAAACAATATCAGAATCTTACACATCGCAGCGGAACAATATATAATAAATAAACACTAGTCTTTTAAAACAAAGGACTATATCAGTTTATACATACATCAATCATCAGAGTCAATATACAACAATGGACAGTTATATAAACTTGTCCTCATACAGAATACACAGCGGAATAAATATATCAGATACAAATACTACGTCTCGTCATCCAGCTTATCTCCAAAGCTCCAGAATATCCATAATATCCTGATAATATAACTCTAGACTGCCCGTGTGGAAAATTTGTGGGCACCCAGAGTTTAAAAGGGAAACAATAAACTCCGAGTCAGTCATGGTGACTGGTGTGAGATCGTAAAACAGTTTATCTTTAAAATAAACAACAGGAAAACTTTAATGTCAATTCGCAATGCTTTTGGAAAATGAAACTACCATAAGACCTCCCACCACACACACAATGCAAACGCAGAATTGGAGGAGATTTCTTCTTATGATAGTCAAAGATGCTTACTACGCAAAATCAAATTCTTTTTGATATTATTATTAGTGCATAGTGTAGAAAACATTTCGAAAGTATAATATTAATCTTAGCCAACATACGACCAGTATCGTATGCATACTATAGCTACCATCTAAACAGTGGTGACCACCGTACGTAAATGGCAGGTTCTACAACTAATACCGTACAAAGTTCGTATTGGAGTTTGGATTTTCAACAAATGGTCAGGCTAAGGAACTTCCTTTTCCACGATGGGTACGTCCCTGGAATAGATGACCCGAGAACCTAACCGGATCTCTGCCAACACAAGGCCGGGTTACCTCTGCAAAAATAGGTAACTACTGACACGCGTATGCCATCCCCCGATCGTAACCGATCTTCCCGAGGATCCCCGATTTCCAACAAACCACATAGATAAAAATGCAGCAACCACATAGGTTAAGTATCTGGGCTCCATACCATGATACCACCTCTATCCAGAAGGAATGACATACACTAAGGGGTGCTACTCCCTAGAACCTTGCTGCATCCTTCCTGTTTCGACCATTTCTGGGGTGTGAGGCTCGACGAAGTCTCGTCCACAAAGCTACGCTTTCTCAAAAAGCACTGCTTCGGGTCAAACAAAATGATCAACCTATGATCACAAAGATATAAGATCAAACAAATGATCATATCACAAATGATCAAACACTGATCATTTCACAGCAACACTCAGTATGCCACGTTACCAAATTGGGATATATCGCTGATAAATTTCAACTACATAACCTCTGAACTCGTACGTCTCAGAAAAGGGTGTTAAGCTAAGAGAATAAATTCTCCGCCACCAACAGAAATGTATTTGAAAGGAATCAGCTTTATATCTCAAATTGTAACGTTAGACACACAATCCATATAAGTCTGTTCCGGGATCGAACAGAACCGAAGGCACTTCTCACGAAGCCCTTGCAATTCCGGATAATTTTCAATCACGTCAGGACTTCCCGTCACTAAGGGTGATAAAACCTCTAAATCGGAGATCAGCCGATGTAGAGTAACTCGACGGTAATCCTTCCGTTTTCAAAAATATCCGGTCTTCAACACCGGTCTTCAAATGCGATTCATAACGACGTATCACATATTCGGAATGGGTTATACGACCCCATGGTCCTTTCCCGGCTAACCCGAATAGTGAGCGCTTATTCAAAAATAAGTGTGGCATTCAAATTCATCCAATTCACAACAAATACCTACTCAAGGTAATTATTGATAGTCGGTTATTTAACTATCAATAAAGATGCGCAACATCATCAGATTCCAAATAATTTTCCAAATTATTTCATCTTCAAAAATATCTTTACTAGATATATATAATTTCCACACTTAACCGTTTGAAAACAATTTCAAATCAATTTCCACATTTCATTTTATCTTTGAAGATAAAATCTCAAAACAGTTCATTTCATATTGGAAAAGCATTTCCATACTTATTTAAAAATAAGTATTTCACAAATCTATTTATTTTCAACATTTGAAAATATTCGATATACTTAAATCAAATTAAGTATATATTCATTCTTTAAGGAAAATATTCTTTTAACACCTTTATTTGAGTCAAAATGAATGTTACGTAAAACATCGTTACGACGACTCAAAATCACTAGTATAGGGATTCAGAATTAAGATAGATGTGTAATCCCAATACTATATAAAACATTTCCTTCCGGAAATCATTTACTATAACAACAGTGTTATAGTCCACCATTTCCTTATTTCTCGAAAACGTCTATTTCAACAATAAATGTTGAAATCTATGATTTCGATATTTAACACATTTTAAAACATCTTTTAAAACAATTAACTTCATTTATAATATCGCTTTCCCAAACATAACCATTTTTACTTAAAAATATATTCACTGTCCAAAATCGTGAATATACTTCATTTAACCCAATTCCAATCATTTCTACACATTTTCATTTCAATAGAAATTCGCTATCCAAAATGGCGAATATATCTACTCTGATAATCTTCTATAATTAATTCATCAAATTCCATCGCTTTCGAATTTATAAACACGGTTATAAATTCTATTTCTATTTTAATAACAACTTCGACTTATAAATCTTCTTTTTATCAACTTCTATATTCTACTTATCAAAATAAGTGATTTCGGATTTATAACCAACTTTTATAAATTCCAATTCCATTTATTAAAACTTCAATACCAAATCAATTTCAATATTGATTTCTAAATTTATTTTCAACTTTAAATAAAAGATTCCATACTGATTTCTCAAAGTTCTTCTCCAAATACTAAATCAATTACAGATTGATTTCTAATTTTATTTATCACTACTAAATAAATTCCTTATTTTTCTCAAATTACTCAACATCCTGTTTTTAAATGGATTCTTTAAATTGAATCATTTTACATTGATTTCCCAAATCGTTTCAACTTACCAATTAAATTTCTAATTGGATTTCCAACTTATCTCCTTTTGAATAAATTCCTTTTAAGGAAAATATATTTCAATTGTTTCTTTCAGTCTATTTAAAAATCCAAATTCTTAAATTAAATTCTTCAATTTATAATTACTATTTTACGAAATCCATTTATTTAACATTTTCACTTGATTCTGGAATCAATTCGATAAGATTATAAAAATTAACTTTTTATACTTTAAAATTTTCTTTCTTCAAAATTTATTCAATTTCTAAAATTGATTCACTTAGAAATTTCTACTTTGATTCAAAAATTCAATTTCGTTTATTTTTGGAATCCAATGATATCAAACATCCATTCAGCTAAATTTGTAGCTTTCAATTAATTTCCAGACATCGATATAATCAATAACATCAATATAATCATTCACAGATTCATACCACAGTATAAATAAAATCAATCAATTTGAGGGGTCCAGTTGGATCCCTCCAACCTGTTTCCCTGCATCCAAAGATGTTAGCACAATACCAATTCCGCTCCAGTACGGAATTATCGCGGTATATGGGTTTTATAAAAATCCGCTTACTAACGGCGCAATAGGGTCTCATCCGCTATACGAGGCAGGAAATCATCAATCCAATATATACATATGCCAATATGTATATATTGCTATATATATATAGATATATCCTACTATATCTAATATCACATCCAATGGCAATCAATCAAATCAAAAAATAACTGCAATACCAAATATATTTTGAGTGAGAAAAATCTCACCTTAGCTTTTAATTTGCCATCCATTTTCCATTTTCGGCTGTTTCTTGATTTACAAACCTTGTATAAACATTTATAATTTATTAATATTTGAAATGATTGAATAGTCAATTTCATTTAAATTTAATTAACTAATATTTTAGTATTAAACTAATTTCCCTTTTATAATAATTTCCAAAATCTCCTGTACACATACATATTTTCTGCTTGACTATTTTAAACAGGCAAGTGTGTATATATATTCAAATTAAATTAAGACATTAAAACTGGTATAAACTCTACTGTAAAAAAAAAACTAAACTTTCAATATTAAAAAAAAACAGAGATACCTCACTGCTCTTAATCCAAACCCTAGCTCGGGGTTCCACCTTCCATCGCCGTTCCCAGAGTACGCAAACGCGGGCATGAGCGCCTCCTCACCAACCTTGCCGAGCTCGTCCCATCGTGACAGCCTCACCACGCGGAAGCATGCGCACGATCACTACTTCCCTCGCGACCACGGCGTCAACCTTCGGCATGGGCCCCGCTTCCATCGAGCAAACCCCTCTCCCCCTCATCGCATAAGCAGAAATCCCTACGCGATTCGATCGCGTGCCGCACCCCACATCCTTGATTAGTGGCGAGCCCACATCACCATGGGGGCCATCGAAGTCTCGAGCTACCGAGTCGCAGTCGCGACTCCCGCCTGCAGCCGCGTACGTGAGCTGCTTCTCCTCTTTCGCACATCGCCTCTCTTTCGATTTGAGAAAAGGAATGAGGAGAACGCGATTCACTTTCGATTTTGGAATCTTCTCGTTCCGCCATTTCGATTTATACAAACGTGATTTTGAATTTTAATTGAGAACTGAAGGGGAGAGATTTTAAGTGCCGGCCATTATAAATCTTCTTTGTTTTGAGGTTCGTTCACGTTCGATTTGGAACTAAGGAGGGAGAGACGTGATGATTTTTAAAAAGGAATGGGGAAGAGAACAAAGAGTAAGCGGCCATACTTCACACGATCTCGTATCCTGATATTCGGCGTGTTTAAAGGAAGAAAAGTGTGCTGTCTTTGACCAAGTTTATAAATTTAAATTTAAATTCGAATTCAATTTAAATTTCAATGTGTTTAACCGCCGTATGGTCACATAACAACTCCGAAAAATACGAAATTGGAAATCCAGTAATAATACCATATTACGGACCCAATGGAACTGGTTTCGTCGAATTCCGAGACTGTTTGAAAAATGACTATTTATAAATATCGGTTAAACGATATAAATTTCAAAACTGATCAGAACAGTTTAAATTTCAATTCTGAAAGTTCGATTATCTTCAGTGTTATCAATATAATTTTTTACAAGCGTTTGAAATATTTTTCTTTAGCTTTAAATTGAAGATTCAAATTTTTATTCAGCATCCAACAGATTAAATTTTAAAGTTTAATCGCCAAATTCAAAATTATATCGGGGATTCAAATTAAATTATCGTTCAAATATTTAAAATTAATTAAATATCCTCAATTTAATTTGTTCAAAATTCTGGGTCGTTACATAATCCCTAAAAAAAATCATGGCCTCCATCTTGCAAAAAAATTTGGTAAATCCCTCTCTTCTTTCTACTTTTTCTTACTTTTTCTATGCTATTTTGCCTTGTTTCTCTCTTCTATTTGCATGGCGTCTTCTCCATAGCTGTAACGACCCAGAATTTTGAACAAATTAAATTGAGAATATTTAATTAATTTTAAATATTTGAACGATGATTTAATTTGAATCCCCAATATAACTTTGAAATTGGCGATTAAATTATAAAATTTAATCTGCTGAATGTTGAATAAAAATTTAAATCTTCAATTTAAAGCTGAAGAAAAATATTTCAAAAGCTTTTAAAATTTATATTGATAACACTGAAGATAATAGAAACTTTCAGAAGTAAATTTGAAACTGTTCGGTTCAGTTTTGAATTTTATCGTTCAAATTGAATTTAAAAATAGCCGTTCGAGGCGCACTCTCGGAATTGGACGAAACCAGTTCCATTGGGTCCGTAATATTGAATTATTACCGGATTTCAAATTTCGTATTGATTGGAATTGTTATGTGAGCACACGGCACATAAACGCGTTGAATTTAAACCGAAATCAATTTAAATTTAAAATTAGTCAACCCACACGTTCTTCCCTTACCTCACGCCTACAATCACGGGTACGAGATCGTGCAACCCATCGTGCCAACCATTCCCTTCGTTTTCAAATACGTCTTCTCCATTCCCTCCTCAGTTTTAAATCCAACAAAAGAAAAAAAAAATTAAAAATGGCCGCGAGTTTCATTTCGAACCCCCCCTCTCGTTCCAAAGCAAATCCAACTGCTTCCCCCTTTCACTTTCGAAATCAAATCAGAATAAAGCTTAAATCAAAATCGTTTCCTCCAGTTTTTATTCTCGAGAACAAAGGCAGCGACGCCTTAGGTTGGAACGCGAGCAGAGATTCGCGATGGGAGTCGAGCTCAATTAGGGTTTGCGTGCCTTGTTGGATGAAGGCGATGGGGTCGGCGATGTCGTTTCGAGCGCCTGGGGTCTTCGAGTGATCGGAAATTGATCAGGGTTGGCTGTGGGGATTTAGCTTCGATTGGTTGGAAATCGTATTCGAGTTCGTGAACGTGAAGCGCATCTGGACACGCGACTTCGTGATGGCGACGTGGGGCTAAGTTGGCGATCGCGATTCAAAGCGTCGCTGCTGAAGGGGCGATTTCGTGCACACGTGGTAGTGCTTAAGTGTCTCGAGTTCGACCTAGAGTAGATGGTCAGGCGATTGTAGCAGCGAGGCTCACGACCTGTTGCGTGGATGATGTCGGAACAGTGGGAATTGGGTTCGTCGGAGGGATGTGATCTGGAATGGGTATGACTTCTGTTTTTATTTCTAATTCATTCGAGTTGAACAATTTTTAGAGCAGTGAAGTGAACATAGTTTATTTTATAAAAGCAAATATAAAATTTATAAAAAAGTCAGGTTTGAAATTATATATATATATATAAGAATTTTAAATGTGTTAAAATTTTGAGAAGTTAGATTGTTATCTATACAATTTTTTTTTTATAAGTATATGTATATAAGATTTTAAAAACAGATATACAGCTTATTTTTAAATCAAAATGAATATTCCAGTGCGTGTTTGAAATATATATATGTATAAATAGTTTGAAGAAATGTAAAGAAAAAAATTTAATTTTTAAACTAAAAACCTAAGTTAAACAAATTTGTTAAGGAGAATTAGTTTGAAATGAGATTATTGAATCATTAAAATTACAAAATGGAAATTAGTTATTCGATTTTTCCGAATATTAATAAAGCGTATGAATTATTTATACAAGGTTAAGAATCAAGAAATGGAGAAAATGGAAAATGGATGGCAAATTTAAAAGCTAAGGTGAGATCTTCTCACTCAGATTTATAATTGAATTGCAGTTATCGATTGAGTTGTTTGAATGTGCTATTAGATATGATAGGATATATCTATATATATAGCAGTATATACATATTGGTATATGTATATATTGGATTGATGATTTCCCGCCTCGTATAGCGGATGAGACCCTATTGCGCCGTTAGTAAGCGGATTTTTATAAAACCCATATACCGCGATAATTCCGTACTGGAGCGGAATTGGTATTGTGCTAACATCTTTGGATGCAGGGAAACAGGTTGGAGGGATCCAACTGGACCCCTCACATTGATTGAATTTATTTCTACTGTGATGTGATAATCTGTGAATGATTATTGATGTTATTGAATTGATGTCTGGAAATTGTTGAAAGCTAAAATTTAGCTGAATGGATGTTTGATATCATTGGATTCCAAAAATAAACGAAATTGAATTTTTGGTAATTCAAGCAGAAAATTCTAAGTGAATTGATTTTTTGAAATTGAATAAAATTTGAAGAAAAGAATTTAAAGGTATAAAAGTTGATTTTTATAGTATTATCGAATTTATTCCAGAATAAAGTGAAAATGTTAAATAAATGGATTTCGTAAAATAGTGATTTTAAATTGAAGAATTTAATTTAAAATTTGGATTTTTAAAATAGATTGAAAGAAACGATTGAAATTTATTTTCTTAAAAAGGAATTTATTTAAGAGAAGATAAGTTGGAAATCCTATTAGAAATTTAATTGGTAAATTGAAACAAATTGGGAAATCAATGTAAAATGATTTCAAATTGAAGAATCCATTGTTAAAAACAGAATATTGAATAATTTGAGGAAAGTAAGGAATTTACTTAGTAGTGATAAATAAACTTAGAAATCAATATCGAAATTGATTTGGGATTGAAGTTTTTATAAATAAAATTGGAATTTATAAATGCTGTTTATAAATATGAAATCACTTATTTTGATAAGTAAAATATAGAAGTTAATAAAAAGAAGATTTAAAAATCAAAGTTGTTATTAAAATAGAAAGAGAATTTATAAACGTGGTTTTTATAAATTCAAAATCAATTGAATTTGATAAATTAAATATAGAAGATTATCAAAGAAGTTATATTCGCATTTTTGGATAGCGAATTTTTATTGAAATAAAATGTGTAGAAATGATTGAAATTGGGTTAAGTGAATTATATTCACGATTTTGGACAGTGAATATATTATTAAATAAAATGGATTTATTTTTGAAGAAGTGATATTAAAAATGAAGTTAAACATTTTAAAGATGTTTTAAAATGTATTATGAATCGAAAGCATAGATTTCCGCAGTTCTTGTTGAAATAGACGTTTTCGAGAAATTTAAGGAAATGGTGGACTATAACACTGTTGTTATAGTAAATGATTTCCGAAAGGAAATGTTTTATGTAGTATTGGGATTTTCATATATCTACCTTAAAATTTCGAATCCCTATACTAGTGATTTTGAGTCGTCGTAACGATGTTTTACGTAACATTCGTTTTGACTCAGATAGATGTTAGAATAAATGATTTCCTTAAAGAAATGAATATATACTTAATTTGATTTAAGTATATCGAATATTTTCCAAGTGTTGAAAATAAATGATTTGTGAAATACTTATTATTAAATAAGTAGGGAAATGCTTTTCCAATATGAAATGAACGTTTTGAGATTTTATCTTCTTAAAGATAAATTGAAATTGAACTTTTGAAAACGATTGAAAATCGTATATCAATAGATATTTTTGAAATATAAATTCACTATGGAATTTATAAAAGAAAGGGAAGTTGTTTTTAAAAAAATAAATATTGATTTATTTTTGAAAGTGTGGAAAGTTTATATCTAGTAAAGATATTTTGGAAAATAAATAATTGGGAAAATTATTTGGAATCTGATGATGTTGCGCATCTTTATTGATAGTTAAATAACCGACTATCAATAATTACCTTTAGATAGGTATTTGTTGTGAATTGGATGAATTTGAATGCCACACTTATTTTTGAATAATCGCTCACTATTCGGGTTAACCGGGAAAGGACCATGGGATCGTATAACCCATTCCGAATATGTGATACGTCGTTATGAATTGCATTTGAAGACCAGTGTTGAAGACAGGATAATTTTGAAAACGGAAGGATTACCGTCGAGTTACTCTACATCGGCTGATCTCCGGTTTAGAGGTTTTATCACCCTTAGTGACGGAAAGTCCGGACGTGATTAGAAAATTATCCGGAAATGCAAGGGCTTCGTGAGAAGTGCCTTCGGTTCTGTTCGATCCCGGAACAGACTTGAATGGATTGTGTGTCTGACGTTACAATTTGAGATATAAAGCTGATTTCTTTCAAATACATTTCTGTTGGTGGCGGAGAATTTATTCTCTTAGCTTAACACCCTTCTCTGAGACGTACGAGCTCAGAGGTTATGTAGTTGAAATTTATCAGCGATATATCCCAATTTGGTAACGTGGCATACTGAGTGTTGCTGTGAAATGATCAGTGTTTGATCATTTGTGATATGATCATTTGTTTGATCTTATATCTTTGTGATCATAGGTTGATCATTTTGTTTGACCCGAGGCATGGCTTTGTAGAAAGCGTAGCTTTGTGGACGAGACTTCGTCGAGCCTCACACCCCGGAAATGGTCGAAACATGAAGGATGCGGCAAGGTTCTAGGGAGTAGCGCCACTTAGTGTATGTCATTCCTTCTGGATAGAGGTGGTATCATGGTATGGAGCCCAGATACTTAACCTATGTGGTTGCTGCATTATTATCTATGTGGTTTGTTGGAAATCGGGGATCCTCGGGAAGATCGGTTACGATCGGGGGATGGCATACGCGTGTCAGTAGTTACCTATTTTCGCAGAGGTAACCCGGCCTTGTGTTGGCAGAGATCTAACCGTAATGTTAGGTTATTTCTCGGGTCGTCTATTCCAAGGACGTACCCATCGTGGAAAAGGAAGTTCCTTAGCCTGACCATTTGTTGGAAATTCAAACTCCAATACGCACCTTGTACGGTATTAGTTGTAGAACCTGCCATTTACGTACGGTGGTCACCACTGTTTAGATGGTAGCTATAGTAGGCATACGATACTGGTCGTATGTTGGCTAAGATTAATATTATACTTTCGAAATGTTTTCTACACTATGCACTAATAATAATATCAAAAATGATTTGATTTTGCGTAGTAAGCATCTTTGACTATCATAAGAAGAAATCTCCTCCAATTCTGCGTTTGCATTGTGTGTGTGGTGGGAGGTCTTATGGTAGTTTCATTTTCCAAAAGCATTTCGAATTGACTTTAAAATTTACTGTTGTTGTTTTAAAGAATAACTGTTTTACGATCTCACACCAGTCACCATGACTGACTCGGAGTTTATTGTTCCCTTCTAAACTCTGGGTGCCTACAAATTTCCACACGGGCAGCCTAGAGTTATGTTATCAGGATAGTTTGGATATTCTGGAGCTTTGGAGATAAGCCGGAGGATGAGACGTAGTATTTGTATCTGATAGTATTTATTCCGCTGTGTATTCTGTATGAGGACAAGTTTATATAACTGTCCATTGTTGTATATTGACTCTGATGATTGATGTATGTATAAAATGATATAGTTCTTTGTTTTAAAGATTATTCAATTATCTATTATATATTGTTCCGCTGCGATATGTGAGATTCTGATATTGTTCTGTTTCTGTTCTGTGTGTTCTGTTGTTCTTCTTCCTTCTTCTTCTCTTTTCTTCTTCTTCTACCCTTTTCTTCTATTTAAAACCCTCACTATTGGAGTTTCCGGCGCTCGATTGCTCGGCAGTCGATAAAGTGAGTATCGATGTCGAATTTTCGAAAGTCGAAAATTTCGGTATGTGACAAAGTGGTATCAGAGCATATGGTTAAGCGACAACCCTGCTCTGTTGGGTGTTACTCATTAGAGATAGAGTCAGTAGTACTCTAGAATGAGTTTGAGTGTAATAATAGATACGAGTGCGTATTTGTTATTTGAATATAAAATTGTTTTATATTGTGATGATTGGTTTGTTGAGTGGTATATGGATTCTGGTCGGTATTGTCCGTACAACTCTATCGATAGGGATCTCTAAACACTTGTATAGAACAATTCGGCACAGTATTGTTTTAAATAGGGTAAATGAGATAATTTTGCCCAAAACTATTTTTATATAGAAAAGAAATGTTTTTCTATAAAGTACTATAGTATTTGGATGCATGGTTGTTAGGAAGTAATAATATTAAATTATTATCAATGAAATTGAATAAGAAATTGAAATCGTAACTCCAAAGTTAAGAAATAAATTCACAAACAAATGAAATTTGAGAATATAAATTATAAATGTGATTTGTAATTTGAAACGGAATTCCAGAGAAGTTTTGGAAATGTTTGAAAAGAATTTGAAAATTTTGGAGATTTGGAAGTTTAAATCTTTTTGATTTGAAAATGAATTTCGAAGGTTTTGAAAAGTATTTTAGAAAGATGAAAAGCTCTAAACTCTTTTCGGTCGTTGGAAAATAATTCCGATGATGATCGCGACATCACCGGTGTTCATTTTCGGGTTTCCAAAAGAGGGATTGCTGCCAAATTGTTTTAAATGGAAGTTGTTTGAAAATTTGGGTTATTGTTTTATTCAAATGGAATTTGAATTGTTTTCAAAATGGCTTTGAAATGTTGGTAAACTCTGGAATACTATATTAAATTATTTACGAAATATTAATAAGATGATAACTTATAGAATATTTGAAATTTGATTAGAATGAAATTCAAATTGAAAACGAATGAATTAGTGAATGAATGAATAAATTGCGATTGCAAGTGCCAGAAAAATGAAATTGAATGTTAAAGTTCATTTTGAATTTGTAAGAAAATGCGACTGAATTGAATTTGATTTGGAATAAACAAAGTAAAGTATTGAAATAAGAAAATTAGTAAACGAAACTAAGTGAAAAAAATAATGATATGAATCAGCTATAATTGAAAAATAAAATTCAATATTTCAGAATTGAAAATGAATTGAATTCAAATAGAATTGAAAATGTGAATTAAGTTCAAATGAATGTGAAATGTAAAAGTTGAATGAAAATGAATAGGTGTAACTTCAATAGTGAAGTAAAAATGTATAAGCAGTTTATATCGAAATTTTGTAATTGAATGTGCAAAATGGTTTGAATATATGTAACTAGATATTATGGCTAGTAGGACATACAGGTGTTATAAAAGGAATTGGATTTGATTTCAAAGATAAATTTGAATTGCTCGACAAAAGGTAAGTATTTGAATTATAATATGAGATTTGCTGATTTCTTCTCTAGCCGCTTGGCTTTTTCTTTTTCTTTTTGAAATCTGAGAGTCCGTAGGGACGTTTTGTAGTAGTGCCGTATTAGCCGCGCAAAGGAGACGCTGGCGAAATTTTTCGGAAATTTAGGGCGTTAGAAAATTTTTGAGAAATTTTGAAAGGTTAAAATTTGAATTTGAAATTCAAATTGAATTGAGAAGTAAAACAATGTTGTTTGAAACTTAAAATTGAAGTTGGAAAAATTTTAGTTGAATGATAACGAATCTTTAGTAGAAAGATTTGTTTTGGAAAATTTGATAAAACTATTGAATGTTGAAAATAGTAGACGAGTTAAGGACCACTTTTCCTTACTTGGTAATTTCGAGGACGAAATTCTTTAAAGGGGGGAAGTTTGTAACAACCCAGAATTTTGAACAAATTAAATTGAGAATATTTAATTAATTTTAAATATTTGAACGATGATTTAATTTGAATCCCCAATATAACTTTGAAATTGGCGATTAAATTATAAAATTTAATCTGCTAAATGTTGAATAAAAATTTAAATCTTCAATTTAAAGCTGAAGAAAAATATTTCAAAAGCTTTTAAAATTTATATTGATAACACTGAAGATAATAGAAACTTTCAGAAGTAAATTTGAAACTGTTCGGTTCAGTTTTGAATTTTATCGTTCAAATTGAATTTAAAAATAGCCGTTCGAGGCGCAGTCTCGGAATTGGACGAAACCAGTTCCATTGGGTCCGTAATATTGAATTATTACCGGATTTCAAATTTCGTATTGATTGGAATTGTTATGTGAGCACACGGCACATAAACGCGTTGAATTTAAACCGAAATCAATTTAAATTTAAAATTAGTCAACCCACACGTTCTTCCCTTACCTCACGCCTACAATCACGGGTACGAGATCGTGCAACCCATCGTGCCAACCATTCCCTTCGTTTTCAAATATGTCTTCTCCATTCCCTCCTCAGTTTTAAATCCAACAAAAGAAAAGAAAAATTAAAAATGGCCGCGAGTTTCATTTCGAACCCCCCCTCTCGTTCCAAAGCAAATCAAACTGCTTCCCCCTTTCACTTTCGAAATCAAATCAGAATAAAGCTTAAATCAAAATCGTTTCCTCCAGTTTTTATTCTCGAGAACAAAGGCAGCGACGCCTTAGGTTGGAACGCGAGTAGAGATTCGCGATGGAGTCGAGCTCAATTAGGGTTTGCGTGCCTTGTTGGATGAAGGCGATGGGGTCGGCGATGTCGTTTCGAGCGCCTGGGGTCTTCGAGTGATCGGAAATCGATCAGGGTTGGCTGTGGGGATTTAGCTTCGATTGGTTGGAAATCGTATTCGAGTTCGTGAACGTGAAGCGCATCTGGACACGTGACTTCGTGATGGCGACGTGGGGCTAAGTTGGCGATCGCGATTCAAAGCGTCGCTGCTGAAGGGGCGATTTCGTGCACACGTGGTAGTGCTTAAGTGTCTCGAGTTCGACCTGGAGTAGATGGTCAGGCGATTGTAGCAGCGAGGCTCACGACCTGTTGCGTGGATGATGTCGGAACAGTGGGAATTGGGTTCGTCGGAGGGATGTGATCTGGAATGGGTATGACTTCTGTTTTTATTTCTAATTCATTCGAGTTGAACAATTTTTAGAGCAGTGAAGTGAACATAGTTTATTTTATAAAAGCAAATATAAAATTTATAAAAAAGTCAGGTTTGAAATTATATATATATATATATAAGAATTTTAAATGTGTTAAAATTTTGAGAAGTTAGATTGTTATCTATACAAATTTTTTTTTATTTATAAGTATATGTATATAAGATTTTAAAAACAGATATACAGCTTATTTTTAAATCAAAATGAATATTCCAGTGCGTGTTTGAAATATATATATGTATAAATAGTTTGAAGAAATGTAAAGAAGAAAATTTAATTTTTAAACTAAAAACCTAAGTTAAACAAATTTGTAATGGAGAATTAGTTTGAAATGAGATTATTGAATCATTAAAATTACAAAATGGAAATTAGTTATTCGATTTTTCCGAATATTAATAAAGCGTATGAATTATTTATACAAGGTTAAGAATCAAGAAATGGAGAAAATGGAAAATGGATGGCAAATTTAAAAGCTAAGGTGAGATCTTCTCACTCAGATTTATAATTGAATTGCAGTTATCGATTGAGTTGTTTGAATGTGCTATTAGATATGATAGGATATATCTATATATATAGCAGTATATACATATTGGTATATGTATATATTGGATTGATGATTTCCCGCCTCGTATAGCGGATGAGACCCTATTGCGCCGTTAGTAAGCGGATTTTTATAAAACCCATATACCGCGATAATTCCGTACTGGAGCGGAATTGGTATTGTGCTAACATCTTTGGATGCAGGGAAACAGGTTGGAGGGATCCAACTGGACCCCTCACATTGATTGAATTTATTTCTACTGTGATGTGATAATCTGTGAATGATTATTGATGTTATTGAATTGATGTCTGGAAATTGTTGAAAGCTAAAATTTAGCTGAATGGATGTTTGATATCATTGGATTCCAAAAATAAACGAAATTGAATTTTTGGTAATTCAAGCAGAAAATTCTAAGTGAATTGATTTTTTGAAATTGAATAAAATTTGAAGAAAATAATTTAAAGGTATAAAAGTTGATTTTTATAGTATTATCGAATTTATTCCAGAATAAAGTGAAAATGTTAAATAAATGGATTTCGTAAAATAGTGATTTTAAATTGAAGAATTTAATTTAAAATTTGGATTTTTAAAATAGATTGAAAGAAACGATTGAAATTTATTTTCTTAAAAAGGAATTTATTTAAGAGAAGATAAGTTGGAAATCCTATTAGAAATTTAATTGGTAAATTGAAACAAATTGGGAAATCAATGTAAAATGATTTCAAATTGAAGAATCCATTGTTAAAAACAGAATATTGAATAATTTGAGGAAAATAAGGAATTTACTTAGTAGTGATAAATAAATTTAGAAATCAATATCGAAATTGATTTGGGATTGAAGTTTTTATAAATAAAATTGGAATTTATAAATTCTGTTTATAAATATGAAATCACTTATTTTGATAAGTAAAATATAGAAGTTAATAAAAAGAAGATTTAAAAATCAAAGTTGTTATTAAAATAGAAAGAGAATTTATAAACGTGGTTTTTATAAATTCAAAATCAATTGAATTTGATAAATTAAATATAGAAGATTATCAAAGAAGTTATATTCGCATTTTTGGATAGCGAATTTTTATTGAAATAAAATGTGTAGAAATGATTGAAATTGGGTTAAGTGAATTATATTCACGATTTTGGACAGTGAATATATTGTTAAATAAAATGGATTTATTTTTGAAGAAGTGATATTAAAAATGAAGTTAAACATTTTAAAGATGTTTTAAAATGTATTATGAATCGAAAGCATAGATTTCCGCAGTTCTTGTTGAAATAGACGTTTTCGAGAAATTAAAGGAAATGGTGGACTATAACACTGTTGTTATAGTAAATGATTTCCGAAAGGAAATGTTTTATGTAGTATTGGGATTTTCATATATCTACCTTAAAATTTCGAATCCCTATACTAGTAATTTTGAGTCGTCGTAACGATGTTTTACGTAATATTCGTTTTGACTCAGATAGATGTTAGAATAAATGATTTCCTTAAAGAAATGAATATATACTTAATTTGATTTAAATATATCGAATATTTTCCAAGTGTTGAAAATAAATGATTTGTGAAATACTTATTATTAAATAAGTAGGGAAATGCTTTTCCAATATGAAATGAACGTTTTGAGATTTTATCTTCTTAAAGATAAATTGAAATTGAACTTTTGAAAACGATTGAAAATCGTATATCAATAGATATTTTTGAAATATAAATTCACTATGGAATTTATAAAAGAAAGGGAAGTTGTTTTTAAAAAAATAAATATTGATTTATTTTTGAAAGTGTGGAAAGTTTATATCTAGTAAAGATATTTTGGAAAATAAATAATTGGGAAAATTATTTGGAATCTGATGATGTTGCGCATCTTTATTGATAGTTAAATAACCGACTATCAATAATTACCTTTAGATAGGTATTTGTTGTGAATTGGATGAATTTGAATGCCACACTTATTTTTGAATAATCGCTCACTATTCGGGTTAACCGGGAAAGGACCATGGGGTCGTATAACCCATTCCGAATATGTGATACGTCGTTATGAATTGCATTTGAAGACCGGTGTTGAAGACCGGATAATTTTGAAAACGGAAGGATTACCGTCGAGTTACTCTACATCGGCTGATCTCCGGTTTAGAGGTTTTATCACCCTTAGTGACGGAAAGTCCGGACGTGATTAGAAAATTATCCGGAAATGCAAGGGCTTCGTGAGAAGTGCCTTCGGTTCTGTTCGATCCCGGAACAGACTTGTATGGATTGTGTGTCTGACGTTACAATTTGAGATATAAAGCTGATTTCTTTCAAATACATTTCTGTTGGTGGCGGAGAATTTATTCTCTTAGCTTAACACCCTTCTCTGAGACGTACGAGCTCAGAGGTTATGTAGTTGAAATTTATCAGCGATATATCCCAATTTGGTAACGTGGCATACTGAGTGTTGCTGTGAAATGATCAGTGTTTGATCATTTGTGATATGATCATTTGTTTGATCTTATATCTTTGTGATCATAGGTTGATCATTTTGTTTGACCCGAGGCATGGCTTTGTAGAAAGCGTAGCTTTGTGGACGAGACTTCGTCGAGCCTCACACCCCGGAAATGGTCGAAACAGGAAGGATGCGGCAAGGTTCTAGGGAGTAGCGCCCCTTAGTGTATGTCATTCCTTCTGGATAGAGGTGGTATCATGGTATGGAGCCCAGATACTTAACCTATGTGGTTGCTGCATTATTATCTATGTGGTTTGTTGGAAATCGGGGATCCTCGGGAAGATCGGTTACGATCGGGGGATGGCATACGCGTGTCAGTAGTTACCTATTTTTGCAGAGGTAACCCGGCCTTGTGTTGGCAGAGATCTAACCGTAATGTTAGGTTATTTCTCGGGTCGTCTATTCCAGGGACGTACCCATCGTGGAAAAGGAAGTTCCTTAGCCTGACCATTTGTTGGAAATCCAAACTCCAATACGCACCTTGTACGGTATTAGTTGTAGAACCTGCCATTTACGTACGGTGGTCACCACTGTTTAGATGGTAGCTATAGTAGGCATACGATACTGGTCGTATGTTGGCTAAGATTAATATTATACTTTCGAAATGTTTTCTACACTATGCACTAATAATAATATCAAAAATGATTTGATTTTGCGTAGTAAGCATCTTTGACTATCATAAGAAGAAATCTCCTCCAATTCTGCGTTTTCATTGTGTGTGTGGTGGGAGGTCTTATGGTAGTTTCATTTTCCAAAAGCATTTCGAATTGACTTTAAAATTTACTGTTGTTGTTTTAAAGAATAACTGTTTTACGATCTCACACCAGTCACCATGACTGACTCGGAGTTTATTGTTCCCTTCTAAACTCTGGGTGCCCACAAATTTCCACACGGGCAGCCTAGAGTTATGTTATCAGGATAGTCTGGATATTCTGGAGCTTTGGAGATAAGCCGGAGGACGAGACGTAGTATTTGTATCTGATAGTATTTATTCCGCTGTGTATTCTGTATGAGGACAAGTTTATATAACTGTCCATTGTTGTATATTGACTCTGATGATTGATGTATGTATAAAATGATATAGTTCTTTGTTTTAAAGATTATTCAATTATCTATTATATATTGTTCCGCTGCGATATGTGAGATTCTGATATTGTTCTGTTTCTGTTCTGTGTGTTCTGTTGTTCTTCTTCCTTCTTCTTCTCTTTTCTTCTTCTTCTACCTTTTTCTTCTATTTAAAACCCTCACTATTGGAGTTTCCGGCGCTCGATTGCTCGGCAGTCGATAAAGTGAGTATCGATGTCGAATTTTCGAAAGTCGAAAATTTCGGTATGTGACAATAGCCACGGCAACCACCTCCAACACATTTTCCACCATCATCTGCACCAGCTCCTCCTCCAATCCCCTCTGACCAGATCAGGCCATGGCCATCTAGATGAGCCTACACCCCAAAACAATGTCAAAAAAACTCCAAAACAATGCACTAGTCACCACTATTACTTCACCACCTTCATCCACCACCTTGGCCACCACTATAGGCCGCCACCACCACCTTTTCCGGACCTCCCCACACCCCTCCATCTACTGTCCAGACCTGAACCATGCAAGGGCCGAGCCCCACTTGCCTTTGGATGAGCCAAAAATGCACCAAAACTACACTTATTTTGCCTTGACCCTTTGTCTTATTCATATGTAACTCCTACCATCATCATCTCCTTGTTGCCATGCTATTTTGATGCCATAACCCGAGATTATGTCCAGCTATGGCTGAGCAAAAGATCCCGTTGGTCAAGCTCTTGAATGGTTAAAGAAAGGTCGAATCACTTTGCCCTCTGTTGCTTTTTATTTCAAGTCATTTCGATATTGTTTTGTGTTACATATTTATGTATACATTGTCTTGTTTTGTTTATATGTATACAAGGCAATTATATTTGGCTCTCCACTCTCAAATCATATTCATGTTGTCGTGCCTTCAAAGATTCTGTGTTGTGTGTTTTGTCGTCATCTCCAGCTTAAACAAGTGAGTTATTCTCACCAGACAATATGTACCTATATAACTAGTAAATTGACACCCTGCGAATCTGTAGAAATATACTATCATTTTATAGATGCTTATATTATTATCATATGATGTTCACACCTGTTATTACACCTGTTATATCATATGTTACTGTTATTTAATGTTATTCTGTTATTTATATCTGTTATCACCATTGCAAGTTCCCTGTAGACTAGAATCACTATGGGTTGAAATGATACATACCCGAACGGACTTTAGAATAGGGAAAAATCGTTATGGGCTGAAATGATAGGCCTGAACGATTTTTATTTAATTTATTTTAACTTGGGATTGCGGGTTTGAAATGATAGAACCCGGATTATTCTTTTTTAACTGCGGATTGAAATGATACATATCCGTATCACTTGACCTAGGTTAGAAAATTTTATACAGGCCCATGGTTATTTTATAAAGTGTTTTGGATATTTTTAAGTATTTTAAAAATTATAAATTTATGAAATTTGATTTAAATAGATTTTGAAATGTTTTAAAATAAAGAAATTATGATTTTTTTTCTATGTGTTAAAAATGTAATTAATGAATGGTTTAACTGGAATTTTGAAATATAACTTAAGTTGGAAATTTGGAATTTTGGTTAAAAATGATATTTAAGTTATATAAATAAAATGGATATTAAATTTTATTTAGAAATGGTAAATATGATAATTTGATTAAATTTGAATTTAAGTGATTTATTAAAGTATTATTGATTTTTCTATGAATTTAAGTGGTTAAATAAATGAATGTTTAAAATTGATCTTTTAAAATATAACTTGACTAGGAAATGTGAAATTTGGTTTTAATTAAAGGTTTAAGTTAATTAAATAAAATTGGAAATTTTGTTAAATTGTGAAATGGAAATTTAAATTTGAAGTGTTAAGTTTATTTGTTGAAATGTGAAGAATTGGAACTTTTACACTTAAACTTATTAAGTAAATTGTTGAAAATTGGATTTAATTATAAGAAATTTATTGTGAAAAAGATATATGTTAAATGATATGTAAATGAACATTTTAAACGTTAAAATACGATTTTTAAAATTTTTATGTGTTTTAAATTGAAGTTATTTAATTGCTGGAAATACACTAACACCTGAAATCTACTTTTAATAGCATTCAGAAATGCTATAGATTCTGTTTTGAACTAAAATTGTGTAAAAAGAGCTATTACAACATTTCTAAAATGCTGTAGTTACTGTAGTTGAACTTATAGGCTAATATTGAACTCAGGCCTATTATAGCATTCTCGGGAAATGCTATAATGGTCTGCAGTCTTTGCTGAAACCAAATTTAACCCTTGTTTTGAAATCTGAACTACCGCAGCACTTCTGAAATGCCATCTTTTCTGTTTTGAATTATAATTCAACCAAAATTGAGTTTTAACAGCAGTTTTAAGTGCTGTCTTTGCTGAATTAAAAATGTTTTCAAATATAACTTATAGCAGTTGTTTTTAAATGCTTTGAAATGCTGAAATTTTAATAATTAGGGTTTTTGACTTAGTAAACGAACTCAGAATGGTTTGAAACTTTGGAAATTGAATACTTGATTTGAAAATATAATAATTACACTTTTAAAAGATTTAAATGAATTATTTTGATTGGAATATAAACTATTTAAAGGTGATTTGAAATGATAGTAAATAAACGATATCTTTGAATTTAAAAGGTATTTATATGTCACGTCCCGGAAATTTTCGACTTTCGAAAATTCAACATCGATACTCACTTTATCGACTGCCGAGCAATCGAGTGCCGGAAACTCCAAGAGTGAGGGTTTAAGAAAGAAGAAAAAGTAGAAGAAGAAGATAAAAGGAAAAGAAAGAAGAACAACAACAGAACAATAGAACAGCAACAGAAAACAATATCAGAATCTTACACATCGCAGCGGAACAATATATAATAGATAAACACTAGTCTTTTAAAACAAAGAACTATATCAGTTTATACATACATCAATCATCAGAGTCAATATACAACAATGGACAGTTATATAAACTCGTCCTCATACAGAATACACAGCGGAATAAAATAATATCAGATACAAATACTACGTCTCGTCATCCAGCTTGCTTCCAAAGCTCCAGAATATCCAGAATATCCTGATAATATAACTCTAGGCTGCCCGTGTGGAAATTGGTGGGCACCCAGAGTTTAGAAGGGAAACAATAAACTCCGAGTCAGTCATGGTGACTGGTGTGAGATCGTAAAACAGTTATTCTTTAAAATAAACAACAGGATAATTTTAAAGTCAATTCGAAATGCTTTTGGAAAATGAAACTACCATAAGACCTCCCGCCACACACACAATGCAAACGCAGACTTGGAGGAGATTTCTTCTTATGATAGTCAAAGATGCTTACTACGCAAAAATCAAATTCTTTTTGATATTATTATTAGTGCATAGTGTAGAAAACATTTCGAAAGTAGAATATAAATCTTAGCCAGCATAGGTACCATTATATTATGCCTGCTATAGCTGCCTCCTGAGGAGACAGGTTATACAATTGAAATCGTAAAGGCTCGTATTGTTTCTTTGGATTTCCAACAAATGGTCAGGCTAAGGAACTTCCTATCCACGATGGGTACGTCCCTGGAATAGACGACCCGAGAACCTAACCGGATCTCTGCCAACACGAGGCCGGGTTACCTCTGCAAAAATAGGTAACTACTGACACGCGTATGCCATACCCCGATCGTCACCGATCTTCCCGAGGATCCCCGATTTCCAACAAACCACAAAGTAATAATAACTGTGCAGCAACCACAGAGGTTAAGTATCTGGGCTCCATACCATGATACCACCTTTATCCAGAAGGAATGACATACACTAAGGGGCGCTACTCCCTAGAACCTTGCTGCATTCGTCCTGTTTCGACCATTTCCGGGGTGTGAGGCTCGACGAAGTCTCGTCCACAAAGCTACGCTTTCTACAAAAAGCCCTGCTTCGGGTCAAACAAAATGATCAACCTATGATCACAAAGATATAAGATCAAACAAATGATCATATCGCAAATGATCAAACACTGATCATTTCACAGCAACACTCAGTATGCCACGTTACCAAATTGGGATATATCGCTGATAAATTTCAACTACATAACCTCTGAGCTCGTACGTCTCAGAGAAGGGTGTTAAGCTAAGAGAATAAATTCTCCGCCACCAACAGATATGTATTTGAAAGAAATCAGCTTTATATCTCAAATTGTAACGTCAGACACACAATCCATACAAGTCTGTTCCGGGATCGAACAGAACCGAAGGCACTTCTCACGAAGCCCTTGCAATTCCGGATAATTTTCAATCACGTCAGGACTTCCCGTCACTAAGGGTGATAAAACCTCTAAATCGAAGATCAGTCGATGTAGAGTAACTCGACGGTAATCCTTCCGTTTTCAAAAATATCCGGTCTTCAACACCGGTCTTCAAATGCGATTCATAACGACGTATCACATATTCGGAATGGGTTATACGACCCCATGGTCCTTTCCCGGCTAACCCGAATAGTGAGCGATTATTCAAAAATAAGTGTGGCATTCAAATTCATCCAATTCACAACAAATACCTATTTAAGGTAATTATCGATAGTCGGTTATTTAACTATCAATAAAGATGCGCGACATCATCAGATTCCAAATAATTTATCCAAATTATTTATTCTTCAAAAAATATCTTTATTAGATATATAATTTCCACACTTTAAAAATAAATCAATGTTTATTTTTAAAACAATTTCACATTCCATTTATAAATCCCATAGTGAATTTATATCTTCAAAATATCTACTGATATACGATTCTCAATTCGATTTCAAATATATTCAATTTCAATTTACCTTTACAAAGGTAAATTCTCAAACGTTCACTTCATATTGGAAAAGCAATTCCATACTTATTTAAAAATAAGTGTTTCACAAATCTATTCATTTTCAACACTTGAAAATATTCGATATACTTAAATCAAATTAAGTATATATTCATTCTTTAAGGAAATCATTCTTTTAACACATTTATTTGAGTCAAAACGAATGTTACGTAAAACATCGTTACGACGACCCAAAATCGCTAGTATAGGGATTCGAAATTAAGATAGAGATGTAAATCCCAATACTATATAAAAACATTTCCTTTCGGAAATCATTTACTATAACAACAGTGTTATAGTCTACCATTTCCCTAGATTTCTCGAAAACGTCTATTTCAACAATAAATGTTGAAATCTATGCTTTCGATTCATAACACATTTTAAAACACCTTTAAAATGTTTAACTTCATTTTTAAAATATTACTTCTTCAAAAACGAATCCATTTTACTTAACAATATATTCACTGCCCAAAGTCGTGAATATAACTTCTTTAATAACTTTCTATATTTAATTTATCACATTCAATCTATTTCGAATTTATAAACACGTTTACAAATTCTATTTCTCTTTTTATTTATAACAACTTCGACTTAATAAATCTCCTTTGTTAACAATTCGATCAATATTCCATTTAAAGGCAAAAATCCAGTTTTATAAGTTAATTTCTTATAAATCTTCCATTCTACAATTTCATTCATTTTAACTTCACAATTTATAAATCTATAAATTTCCTATCTTTACAACTTATAATTTTATAAGTTTCATATCTTTACAAATTTAACACTTATAAAACTCGTTTAAAATTCCAATAATTTTAATTGATAAATATCAATTTTTGTACATCTTTTATATCCATTGTTTTTAAAAATTCGAAAATCCACATTTAAACTATTTTATAAATTACTTAACCGTTTATTTCAAAAATCATCTCTGGGTTATATTTCCCCCAAAATCTTAACCTTTATAACTTTAATAATTTTAACGTTTGTAAATTAATTCAAAAATTTAATAACGTATATTTACAAATAATCACTTTAAAAATCTCTTTTAAAGTTAAAATCGTTATTTTAAAACTTCAAAAATCGAATCCAATGATGCAACGCATCAATTAGTCCATCACAACATCAGCATCATATATCAACGTATGATAACAGAATATACATCAATCCTGTAAATAAATAACTACTGGTGAGGAATCCGGTTGGATCCCTCCAACCTGTTTCCCTGCATCCAAAGATGTTAGCACAATACCAATTCCGCTCCAGTACGGAATTATCGCGGTATATAGGTTTTTATAAATCCGCTTACTAACGGCGCAATAGGGTCTCATCCGCTATACGAGGCGGGAAATCATCAATCCAATATATACATATGCCAATATGTATATATTGTTATATATAGATATATCCTATCATATCTAATACCACATTCAATAGAAATCAAACAGTCAATCAAATCAATAACTGAAAATTTTCCACTTTTCAATGTGAGTGAGAAGATCTCACCTCTAATTTGCAATCCATTTTCCATTTCCGACTTGTTTCTCCACTTTAGACCTTGTATAAATGTTTATACAATTTATTAATATTCGAAATAAATCGAACAATTCATTTCCATTTAAATAAAATTTTATTCTATCCAATCAATTTAATTTCAAATAAATTTTCTTTTAATACAATATTTGAACTAATTGAACGGTCAATTACCATCTAATAATTTAATTTACTAATGATTTAAATTTAAACTTAATAATTTCTTCTTTTGAAACTACCTATTTACTAATCTATATAGATTCAAACATCAATATTTTTACATAGACTGAAACATTAAAAATTCCTACTCTCCCCAAATTTTCTGCACAAATATATAATTTTTTTTTTCCTTTACTGTATATAACAACAGTCATTTTTCTACTGTTAAATTTTTTCAAACAAATTGTTAAAAATCAGTATATATATATCATTATGATAAATTTTTAAAATATACAAGTTGTAAATATACCTTACCGCCTACGAACTGTCGAGCCTCCTTCAGGTTCGAAACCCTAGCTCATCGAAGTGAACGCATCGCCAGCTCTGCCTTGTTTGAACTCAGCTCCTCGTCGCGAAATCGAATCCCCACCAATCCCATCGGCCACGCCATCGAGTTCTTCCCACGCGAGCGCCTTCCTCTAGATTTCGGTCGATTGGCACGCCGCCTCCGTCGCCGCATTCGAGCATCTCGATTCGCCTAATACCACGCCATCTTGCTCGACTGCGACTAGCTTCTCCCAACGCCCTTTGCCACCTCGCGCGACATCACACGCGACTGCGAAATCGATTGCTGCCTTCCAGAACTCCCCAGAAATGCTCGACGAACCACAACCGCGTGCCTTGACGATACCCTTGTCAAGCAGTCCCACGCGAACGAGTCGCGATTCGAGTACCAGCCCGTGTCCTCCCTTGTTTTAATTTGGAGTGGATCAGGGCATTTGAAACGGGATAGAAGAAATTAGGTTGCGATTTTTTTTTATTTGGAAGAAAATCTCGATTTGAAAATGTAAGGGCAAGCGGCCATTTAAATTTCATTTGAATCTGAACTCGATTTTTGTTTGAACGAGAGTGTTTTCTATTCGGCCTTGGTTTTAATTTAATTGCTCTGTCATCCCTTTTCTTTTTGATAATGAATAGAAGCATCAGGAGGAAATATCACTGCGCGTTCAGAAGGTAGGGTGGCTGATAGAGACGTTATAGACTTTGACCGTTCATTATATTATTATATATTTTTTTTCAAACTGTCTCATTTCGCAATACGCGAAATGTCGAACTCCGAATCAGACATGCCGACAGGCATCTATAATGTTATCCGCCTATTCCGAACGCAATGGAAAAGGTTCCGAGTCCAAATTCGATCGTATGGAGAAGATATCTTTTTGGACCAGTTATAATATTAAATCTTCGATTTAATTTCAGCGCGTTTGCTTATCGTACGGCCAAACGATCACTCCAAACATTACGGAAATTGAAATCCGATAATAATACAATATTACGGATCCAATGGAACTGGTTTCGTCAAATTCCGAGACTGTTCGAAAATTGGCTATTTTTACAGTCGATAATTAAATATTAAAATATTCAATTTTCACAATTTAACTCCAAATTCAATTTTAAAAGTTCTATAACCTTTCTATAACTCCAGTATGATTTAATAAAGTCTTACAAATCATTTTCAATCATTTTAAACTCGATTTTTTTATTATCTCTGGAATTTCCCTATGGAATTATCGATTTAATTATCCAATTAAATCTAGATATTCGAATTTTAAATTTATTCGACTTATTAAATTCATTTATTAATATTTAAAATCAATTAAATATTCGAATTTTAATTATCAAAAATTCTGGGTCGTTACAAACTTCCCCCCTTAAAAGAATTTCGTCCTCGAAATTTCAAGTTAGGAAAAATGTCCTTAACTCGTCTACTATTTTTCACAATTCAATAGTTTTATCAATTTTCAATTCATCAAAACAAATCTTTCTATTAAAGATTCGTTATCATTCAACTAGCTTTCTAACTTCAATTATAAGTTTCAAATAGCATTGTTTACTTCAAAATTCAAATTCGAGTTTAAATTCAAATTTTAAACTTTCAAAATTTTCTCAAAATTTTTTCTAACGCCCTAAATTTCCGAAAAATTTCGCTAGCGTCTCCTTTGCGCGGTTAACATGGCACGACTACAAAACGTCCCTACGGACTCTCATATTTCAAAAAAGAAAAAGAAAAAGCCAAGCGGCTAGAGAAGAAATCATCAAAATCTCATATCGAAATTCAAATACTTACCTTTTTCGAGCAAATTCAAATTCATCTTTGAAAATCCAATCCAATTCCTTTATACCTGTATATCCTACTAGCCATTATATCTAGTTACACATATTCAAACCATTTCGTATATTCAATTACAAAATTTTCAATATAACTGCTTATATCATCTTTAAGTTCGTTATTGAAGTTATATGTATTCATTTTCTTTCAATTTTACATTTCACATTCATTTGAATTTAATTCACAATTTCAATCTTATTTAAATTCAATTTATCTTCATTTATAATCATTGAATCTAATTCGTTCCAAACCTTATTCATTTGGTTAATATTCAATTAGCTTCACTTACTAATTTTAGTTTAATACTTCACAATCAAACTCAAATTCAGTCTTACTTTTTTTTTTACAAATTCAAAATGAATCTTAACATTTCAATTTTATTCTCTTGAACTTACAATTGCAATTTTATTTGTTCATTCCCTAATTCATTCGTTTTAAATTTGAATCTCATTCCAATCAGATTTCAAATATTTTATAAGTTATCAACTTATTTTTTTATAGTATTCCAGAGTCTTTTCAACACTTCAAAGCCATTTTGAAAACAATTCAAATTATCCTTTGAATTTTCCAAAACATAAACCCAAATTTTCCAAACACTTCCATTTAAAATAATTTGGCAGCAATTCCCTCTTTTGGAAACCCGAAAATGAACATCGATAATGCTGCAGTCATTACCGAAGTTATTTTCCAGCGACCGAAAAGAGTTTAGAGCTTTCATTTCTCTAAATACTTTTCAAAACCTTTGAACTTCATTTTCAAACCAAAAAGAATTTAAACTTTCCAAATCTCCAAAATTTACAAATTCTTTTCAAACATTTCCAAAAACTTTTCTGGAATTCCGTTTTAAATTACAATTCACATTTATAATTTATATTCTCAAATTTCATTTGTATATAAATTTATTTCTTAACTTTGGAGTTACGGTTTCAATTTCTTATTCAATTTCAATAGTAATGATAACATTTCAATATCATCACTTTCCTAACAACCAAACATCCATATACTATGGTAATTCATAGAAAAACATTTCTTTTCTATACAAAAATAGTTTTGGGCAAAATTATCTCATTTACCCTATTTAAAACAATACTGTGCCGAATTGTTCTATTCGAGTGTTTAGAGATTCCTATCAATGATCGTTAATTACTCGTATTGACCAGAATCCATATACCACTCAACAAATCAATCATCACAATATAAAACAATTTTTATATTCACTAACAAATACGCGCTCATATCTATTATTACACTCAACTCATTCTAGAGTACTACTGACTCTATCTCTAATGAGTAACACCCAACAGAGCAGGGTTGTCGCTTAACCATATGCTCTGATACCACTTTGTCACGTCCCGGAAATTTTCGACTTTCGAAAATTCAACATCGATACTCACTTTATCGACTGCCGAGCAATCGAGTGCCGGAAACTCCAAGAGTGAGGGTTTAAGAAAGAAGAAAAAGTAGAAGAAGAAGATAGAAGGAAAAGAAAGAAGAACAACAATAGAACAATAGAACAGCAACAGAAAACAATATCAGAATCTTACACATCGCAGCGGAACAATATATAATAGATAAACACTAGTCTTTTAAAACAAAGAACTATATCAGTTTATACATACATCAATCATCAGAGTCAATATACAACAATGGACAGTTATATAAACTCGTCCTCATACAGAATACACAGCGGAATAAAATAATATCAGATACAAATACTACGTCTCGTCATCCAGCTTGCTTCCAAAGCTCCAGAATATCCAGAATATCCTGATAATATAACTCTAGGCTGCCCGTGTGGAAATTGGTGGGCACCCAGAGTTTAGAAGGGAAACAATAAACTCCGAGTCAGTCATGGTGACTGGTGTGAGATCGTAAAACAGTTATTCTTTAAAATAAACAACAGGATAATTTTAAAGTCAATTCGAAATGCTTTTGGAAAATGAAACTACCATAAGACCTCCCGCCACACACACAATGCAAACGCAGACTTGGAGGAGATTTCTTCTTATGATAGTCAAAGATGCTTACTACGCAAAAATCAAATTCTTTTTGATATTATTATTAGTGCATAGTGTAGAAAACATTTCGAAAGTAGAATATAAATCTTAGCCAGCATAGGTACCATTATATTATGCCTGCTATAGCTGCCTCCTGAGGAGACAGGTTATACAATTGAAATCGTAAAGGCTCGTATTGTTTCTTTGGATTTCCAACAAATGGTCAGGCTAAGGAACTTCCTATCCACGATGGGTACGTCCCTGGAATAGACGACCCGAGAACCTAACCGGATCTCTGCCAACATGAGGCCGGGTTACCTCTGCAAAAATAGGTAACTACTGACACGCGTATTGTGATATCCCGGAAATTTGGCAACATCAATTTAATAATCTTTATTAATAATTAAATTGATTAGTTGATTTATTTTATAAATTGACAAGTTCAATTCATTTTAAAAGGTTAATAATATTTTAAATTGGGAAGTTTTATCTTTCTAAAACTAATATAAGTGTTTATATTTATAATATATATATATAGGTATATATATTATGAATAGGGAATCTTTTAATTTAATAAAATTATGTTTTCAAATTATAATATATATGAACATATATATTGTTATTTGAAGTTATGTATTAAATTCAATATGATAATTATCAAGCTAATGTTAAAAGTATTTTTCATTTAGAATATATATATTTGCATATGTTGGAATAAAAAGAATATTGAATTTGAATTTAATAAGATGTTTTCAAACTCTTATATATATATATAAATTGTAATTTGGTTTAATACTTTTGAAAATGATATTTATGATTTAAATAACAAGAATAAGATTTAAATAAGAAGTTCATTTTAATAATCTTTTCTCTTTTTAAAATTCAATTGTTTTTAACATTCTTTTCTTTTTATATATATATATAGTCAAAATGGTTTGTAAAAATGGTTTGTAAAAATATATATATAGTTAAGCTCAAACATTTATAAATATGTTATATATATATTTGATTAAAGTATAAGTTATTTTAAATAATAGTTTTCACATTTGTAAATTTATATAGGAATGTAAAGCTTAATTATAAAAGATAAATACATTTTTATATACATATAGATATTTATAAATACATAAATGACTTAAGTAAATTAATTAAAATAAGAATTAACACTTGTAATCATATGGAGGCTTGATTGGTATATGTGTAAGCTAATTAACAACTTAAGGGGACAAGTGTCAATTCTCTTGATAATTTAATTTAAAATTAGTATAAAGAAAAGAAGAAAAATCTGTTTTCTCTTTTCAGTTTTAAGATTATCTTTTCTTCTTTTCTCAACCAAAAGAAATTCGAATCTAAAAAAAAATGCAAAAAAAAGATGAAACCTGAAATCAAAATGCAAAGAGAAATGAAAATCTGGAAATTCAAATATGAGGAAAGCTTCACCTGTGATCATGCAAACTTAAAGAAGATGGAGGCAATTCAATAAGCAGTTTTAAAATCTTCAAACAACCTGAAGTCATGCAATCAGATAATAAAGATCAATTTCAGATTTAAAAAAATTCAACAAAGCCAGTTCAAAATCAACATGCAAGCCTGGAAACAGATCATGTTATCTGTTCTCTGTTTCAAAATGAAGGTGAGTAAATATTATTTTAAAAACAGATTTAAACCTTTGACATGTGATGATTTATCTGAAATGATTGTAATATATGAATGTTTGTATATGAGTGTTTGAAATGCCTGTTTGAAATGCCTGTTTGAATGCCTGTATGGTGATAACTTAGTCTCTGTGTAAAGTGATGACAGTTTTTGTTTTCCTTTTAAAATCTATATCTCATCACTTAATCTCTGATAACTCTTGAATTGTAAATAAAAGATGTGTGGAATCATGTAATATTACTAATAAAAATAAGTTCTGGAAATTTTATAACTTATATTGTCTGGAAATTTATAAATTACAGTAAAATTCGAATTGGGTCAAAATTTTATAAATCCAATTCTTAGTTTTGATTACATGATTGGAATGGTGATAGAAAATCAAGATTTTTAATGGTTAAATTGACATTTTTAGATTCGTATTTAGTGAGAAATTGGAGTTTGACTGTTGTGGGTATTTTGATCAATTTACGGCAATCGGCGGCAAACTTGGGGACGGGATTGAGATCGAAGGTGGAGAAGGAGGTGAGGATCATAGGAAAAATAAATTTGGAATTTATTAATGAGGGGATTGATCAGAATTGATCAAGTTAGGGTTTAAGACCCTGTTTTTCTCGTGACGTTCATTTGGGTTTCGTGATAAAGAATTGGAGCCGGAGGTGATCGCGATTGTTGATATTGGAACTGGAGAACGTGGCGTGGTTGCGGTGAAGACGGCAAGGTGACTCGAGGCGAGGATCATCGGAGAGGGGAGAAATTCCGTTGGGTTTTGTTTCCAGGTGATGGGTTCGAAATGTCGAATTCGAGTCTCGTACGAATCGAGTAGATTTTGATGCTCGATCGTGATGTCGTGGTTGTAGATGACTTGCCGGAGGCCAGATCGTGGTTCGTCGTCGACCAGAATAGGCGTGCACGTGCACGAGCACGGTTACGTGCATCTGAGATTGGGTTTGGAGAAGAAAGCTTGGTCACGGGTTTTCTTCGGGGAATAGTCTAGTTCGACTCCAAGCAGGAAGTAGTGGAGTGACGCGAGGGATACTTCGAGTTTTGGATCGTTTTACTCGGGTTCTGGTGAGAGCAGGTATAAAGATTTTAAAGGGAATGTTTTTAAAGTTTTAAACAAAAGAAGTTTTGCTTTGTGATGTTCTGAGCTTTAAAAACAAAGGCAAACAAAATTGTAACTATTCAATCTAAGTTGATTTCTAGAAAAATCATTTAAACAAGTTTTAAATAATTTAAATATATAAGTTTTAAAAGATTAAGGAAGTGGATTTGAAAATAATCTTTGTATTAAAATTTATTTAATACCTTTGAAAGGTTTTAAAGATTTTAAAGGTTAAAATTTAAATGTTGTAATTGTTAAATTTTAAATAAGGAGTTATCTTAAGTAATTAAGAGTTTTGATTTATTAAAGGAAATTAATATGTGAAATTAATAAGGATAATTCATTTATATAAAATGATTTAAGAATAGATAATAATTTAATTAAGATAATGGTTTTCTTAATCAAGATCTTTTATAGTTAAGAAATTATTTAATTTAGTTAAATAATTAACCAAGTAATTAATTAATGATTATTTAAAGATAATCATTATAAATTAATTTAGTATAATTACTTGATGAAGTAATTAAGGAATAATTACTGAATGTAATTAAGTAAAAGGGGAATTATTTAATAAAGTAATTAAAGGATAATTATTTTATTAAATGAAAATGATTAAGAGTTAATCACTTGTTATTAATTTAATAATTTATTAAATTAAATTAATTAAAGGATTAGATTAATCAAAGATGATAATAATTGTGGTTTAATTAAGGTTAATTAATAATGAAATTAATTATTTATGAAGGTAATTAATTAAAGTAATTAATTAATGGAAGTAATTAAGGGAAGTTAATTTCTGGATTAGATTAATCAAAGATGATTAATAATTATGGATTAATTAAGAATAATTACTTAATGTAATTAATAAATAATTAAAGGTGTAATTAGGGATCATTAGTTATAATTAATTAATGATTAAGAGTTGATTAATTAAGATTAATTAATAAAATGATAAGTGATTAATTGTAATTAATTAAGGCTTAAAGTAATTGATTATAATTAATTAATTAATGAAGTAATTAAAGGTTAATTACTGTATTTGATTAAGGATAATTAATTTGTGAAATTAATTTAAGATAATTACTTAAATGTAATTAAAGAATGATTAATCAAGGTGATTAATTAAAGTGGATAATTAGAGAAAGATTAATTAATTTATTGGTAATTAATTAATGATTATATAAGTAAGATTTATGATGAAGTAATTAATTTAATTTATTTGAATGAAGTAATTAATTTAATTCACTTTAAATTAATTAAAGATAGAGATAGTTAATTTAATTCATTTTAAATTAATTATGTTGTGATTAAGTAAATCATTGCTTATATAAGAATGGATGACATTAATTGTCTTGAATGGATGTAATCTCAGAAATGAGATTGAATGTATTTCATTGTTTGATATCTCTGATGAGATATGATTGATATATGATATGGATGTTTGGTTGAATTATAATGATAATGTGAATTATCTGTTTGGGATGATAATGTAGATTATCTATCGAATTATCTATCTTTGTGTATATAGATAAATGGAATTGAATTGTTTAAACCTTTAAACAACTTGGCCTAAAAAGATACGTTTTGGATTTCGATGAGACCGGGATCGGGTTTCCGTATACCGGAATTCCAGGTCTGGAGACCCGAATACCACATCGATCCAAATTAACGATAGGTCGTGAATCTCAAGTGAAGATGAAGATTCAGAGTGCAAGGGTTATTGTCGTTAACTCTGAGGGTGATTCCAAAACGAGTGTAACGAGATAATGCCTTCGGTTTCATTCGAACCCGGAACGAACTTGTATGGATTGAATGCTTTCAGCACATCGTCAGGAGGACGATGAGCATTCTAAGTGAAATGTTCTGATTAAAGGTAATCGTAACCTCAAGCCTCATCAACCGGGAATGGCTAAAACAGGGGAGGTGCAGCAAGGCTTCGTGGGTAGCACCCACTGAGAGCAAGATAGATCCCTGTCTAGAGGTCCCTTTTCTTTTATTCGGCTTAGTGTGTGGTTGGTCGCGCCAACTACGGGATTATCTTGTTCGGGATTATCCAGTAAGGGATGGTTCCGGCTTTGTGTTGCAGGGGAGCGGGAGTACTCCTCGGTACGGTGATCTAGGCCACGTACTGTGACGGGCGGTACCCCAGTAGCCCTGCCATTGTATGGAATCCAAACTCCAATAAGTGCCGTACGTATTAGTTGTGCCCAACTATGTTGGAATGTGAGATGTAAGCATTTCAGCTATTTCTGTATTTTACTTGGAAACCCTAGACCCTATTATAATATAACTGGATTTCATATCAAATGTTTTAGTTAGCGTAAGGTAAAAACTTACCCATGTTTATGTGTGGGGAGTCTTACGTGATACTTTTGTTTTCAAGGGTTTTCAAAGTTAAGCAATTTAAACCGTTTACTCACACCAGACCCATGTCTGACCCAAGTGTTTATTTTCTGTTTTATTAAACTCTTGGGTACTCAAATTTTTACGAGTAGCCAAGGGATTCAGGTTTAGCTTTGACGAATATTCTGGAGGAGCAATGGAGCAGGAGGCTTCGGCGTTCGTAGATATAGTATTCCGCTGTGTTGATATCTGTGATAGTATCTTGTCTTGTATTTGAGTTGTAATGTCTAGACAGATGTTTATAACTGTCTAGTAAGTGATGTATAAGTTGTGTACTCTGATTATGTAAAGACTATGTATTAGTTATGTGATATATTATAATTTGTTCCGTTTCCGCTGTGAGATTCTGATGTGTTGTTTCTTTCTTTCTCTTCTTTTCTATTTTCTACCCCTTTCTTTTTCATGATGATGCGACTTTCTATGCCCAGAAAGTCGGGTCCCACAGGTCCCGGGATCGGGTTTGCTACATTACAGCGTGATAGGGGGTTCTCGCTTTGCGTTAGGTGGCGAACGGGAGACTCTTACCCCTACATGTCCCCGGGGGTAGTATAAGGCCTTTTGGGGTTGGTTGCGACTCGAGAGGGTGGCCGTAAAAGCAAACCCGAGGTATCACTGTGAGCCACAGCGGGGCTGGGATGGTTGAAAAGCCTACCGGTCGTGAACCATTGCTGATGGTTGAAAAGCCTAGGACGTCACAGTTGGTATCAGAGCAGTAGGTTGAGCGAATACCTAAGCTATTGGTTAAGTGAATATCAGAACACTAGGTTGAGTGAATACCTAGGTTCGGAAGGATTGTTCATTAGAAATAGGATCTGTAGCAACCTATTGAGTCTGAGTATATATATACGAGAGCGCGTATTTGTTAGTTATATAAAATGGTTTTATATTGTGTTAATTGATCGGTTGAGTGGTATATGGATTCTGGTCAATACGAGTAGCTAACGTTATTGATAGGGATCTCTAAACACTTGACCAGGCCAACGGACACAATATTGTTTTAAAAAGGTAGATGAAATAATTTTACCCAGATATAATTTCTATATAAAAAAAAATATATATCATTTTAAATGTATATGGTATTTATAATGATTGGTTGGGATGATAATAATTTATCATCTAGGATTAGGAGTCTGAGTGTTGAGGTTGGAAGTGTATTTGTCGAGACTGTAGACCTAATACCGTCTCGAGTGAACTTTACAGTTGTGTAAGGATTTCACAATCTCTGAAGGAAACCTGTTAAAGTTCGGAGTTCATCTTAGGAGTTGGATGAGTAGAGTTGGATCTGTCGGAGAACAGAAGCGAGTGATGGTATCTCAGGTAATAGTAGCTGTGTGATGAGACGCAGTGAATATGGATGTTCCCGAAGATGTTTTCTTTGGAACAAGTTGTGGAAGTGTGTCTGCTTCGGTGTTGTGGCTGAGTTCAGCATGGTGATTCTGTTTGGTTTGAAGTTCGAGTTTCTCGAAAAGCTTTGGTAAGGAAGTCTTTGGCATCTGTGGCAGCGGTGCGACTCGGAGTGTTCTATGTTGGCAGAAAGTTTTTGGCTAAGCATTTTTCTGAAGATGTAGTTCAGAAACAGCAGAGTGGATCCATTTCTTCGATAGATTGGATAGTTAAGTATAAGCTGTTCTGATTGGTAAAGAGAGAACAGTTTTCTTTGCAGTTAGGTCGGGTTGATCGCAAAAGAGACTTGCGATTGTTTGAGTGTTCTCTTGGGTTATTGGAGATTGAGATTCCATATCGACTTGATTCGTGGAGTTACCGGAAGTTCAGCTTAGTAGAAGGATGTCACCGAGAGAAAAATTTGGTGAAGCAGCTCAGAATTCTTTGGAGAGGGATTGATTACACCTAGTTTTTCTGGAGAAGTTTCTGCGAGATATTTCTGACCAAATGGAATGAAGTCGCTAAGATTTTATGGTCTGATGAACTGTGGATGATCAAGTTTGTGCTCGAGTTTTTCCGACGGCATTCTCATCTGTTCAAGATCAGAGTTGTGCAGCGAAAGCAAGATAGCAGCTATTCTAGAGTGGGAGCAACCGGGAGTTGTGATTTTATTGGAGTAGAGTATTTCTATAAGAAATTCAAGTGTATCTCTAAGTGTGAAGAAATTTTCAGGATTTGGAGATAAGGTTGTCAAGTGCAACTGTTTTGGCTATTCCAGATAGGAGAAGTAGTTCATAGTTCTCTAATGTTTGTGGAGTAGAATTGTGTTCTGGATTTCGGTGATTTTTGGGAAACCATTTTGTTGAGAAAGATCCGGAAATTGGTTTGATGTTGGTCTAGATTGTTCCAGGAAGCATCAGCAAGGGCTAAGCTGATCAGGAAGGATGAAGTTGAAATTGGATATTGTTTAAGTTTTCTTCAATTAAAGGAAATACAAGATTTGGTAAGATTGGAGAACTAGCTCTAGAAGTATTTTGAGATTTTCTTGTGTTCTCAAAAGGATTAGTTCTTTGATCTACAGGATTGAGTTTCCAGTTCGGATAACTGGAATTCATTGTATTTCACGTATCTCTGAGGGAATACGTGTTTGAACTGTCATTGGTTGTGGGATCAGCAGTTCAGAAGGATTTGGTAGTTGAGATGGTTTTGAGTTTAGTCTGATATTTTGTTCAGATTTGTAATCTAGATGGGAAGGAGTTCTAGATTATTGTAGATAGTTAGTTAAGATCCTGTAGAACGAGTATCCCGGTATATATATATATACTTGGGGAAACTCGAGGAAATTCTATCTAGAATTTGTCTGGATAGTTAAATTTGTTTGATTAAATTGTTTGCTATGATTGTTAGAATATGATTGATATGTATGGTTGCTGTTTGAAATTAAAATTAAAAAATTTTACTCGGTTATTAAATTATCTTTGCTTTTAAATTTCGGGGACGAAATTATTTTAAGGGGGAAGGAATGTGATATCCCGGAAATTTGGCAACATCAATTTAATAATCTTTATTAATAATTAAATTGATTAGTTGATTTATTTTATAAATTGACAAGTTCAATTCATTTTAAAAGGTTAATAATATTTTAAATTGGGAAGTTTTATCTTTCTAAAACTAATATAAGTGTTTATATTTATAATATATATATATAGGTATATATATTATGAATAGGGAATCTTTTAATTTAATAAAATTATGTTTTCAAATTATAATATATATGAACATATATATTGTTATTTGAAGTTATGTATTAAATTCAATATGATAATTATCAAGCTAATGTTAAAAGTATTTTTCATTTAGAATATATATATTTGCATATGTTGGAATAAAAAGAATATTGAATTTGAATTTAATAAGATGTTTTCAAACTCTTATATATATATATAAATTGTAATTTGGTTTAATACTTTTGAAAATGATATTTATGATTTAAATAACAAGAATAAGATTTAAATAAGAAGTTCATTTTAATAATCTTTTCTCTTTTTAAAATTCAATTGTTTTTAACATTCTTTTCTTTTTATATATATATATAGTCAAAATGGTTTGTAAAAATGGTTTGTAAAAATATATATATAGTTAAGCTCAAACATTTATAAATATGTTATATATATATTTGATTAAAGTATAAGTTATTTTAAATAATAGTTTTCACATTTGTAAATTTATATAGGAATGTAAAGCTTAATTATAAAAGATAAATACATTTTTATATACATATAGATATTTATAAATACATAAATGACTTAAGTAAATTAATTAAAATAAGAATTAACACTTGTAATCATATGGAGGCTTGATTGGTATATGTGTAAGCTAATTAACAACTTAAGGGGACAAGTGTCAATTCTCTTGATAATTTAATTTAAAATTAGTATAAAGAAAAGAAGAAAAATCTGTTTTCTCTTTTCAGTTTTAAGATTATCTTTTCTTCTTTTCTCAACCAAAAGAAATTCGAATCTAAAAAAAAAATGCAAAAAAAAGATGAAACCTGAAATCAAAATGCAAAGAGAAATGAAAATCTGGAAATTCAAATATGAGGAAAGCTTCACCTGTGATCATGCAAACTTAAAGAAGATGGAGGCAATTCAATAAGCAGTTTTAAAATCTTCAAACAACCTGAAGTCATGCAATCAGATAATAAAGATCAATTTCAGATTTAAAAAAATTCAACAAAGCCAGTTCAAAATCAACATGCAAGCCTGGAAACAGATCATGTTATCTGTTCTCTGTTTCAAAATGACAGGTGAGTAAATATTATTTTAAAAACAGATTTAAACCTTTGACATGTGATGATTTATCTGAAATGATTGTAATATATGAATGTTTGTATATGAGTGTTTGAAATGCCTGTTTGAAATGCCTGTTTGAATGCCTGTATGGTGATAACTTAGTCTCTGTGTAAAGTGATGACAGTTTTTGTTTTCCTTTTAAAATCTATATCTCATCACTTAATCTCTGATAACTCTTGAATTGTAAATAAAAGATGTGTGGAATCATGTAATATTACTAATAAAAATAAGTTCTGGAAATTTTATAACTTATATTGTCTGGAAATTTATAAATTACAGTAAAATTCGAATTGGGTCAAAATTTTATAAATCCAATTCTTAGTTTTGATTACATGATTGGAATGGTGATAGAAAATCAAGATTTTTAATGGTTAAATTGACATTTTTAGATTCGTATTTAGTGAGAAATTGGAGTTTGACTGTTGTGGGTATTTTGATCAATTTACGGCAATCGGCGGCAAACTTGGGGACGGGATTGAGATCGAAGGTGGAGAAGGAGGTGAGGATCATAGGAAAAATAAATTTGGAATTTATTAATGAGGGGATTGATCAGAATTGATCAAGTTAGGGTTTAAGACCCTGTTTTTCTCGTGACGTTCATTTGGGTTTCGTGATAAAGAATTGGAGCCGGAGGTGATCGCGATTGTTGATATTGGAACTGGAGAACGTGGCGTGGTTGCGGTGAAGACGGCAAGGTGACTCGAGGCGAGGATCATCGGAGAGGGGAGAAATTCCGTTGGGTTTTGTTTCCAGGTGATGGGTTCGAAATGTCGAATTCGAGTCTCGTACGAATCGAGTAGATTTTGATGCTCGATCGTGATGTCGTGGTTGTAGATGACTTGCCGGAGGCCAGATCGTGGTTCGTCGTCGACCAGAATAGGCGTGCACGTGCACGAGCACGGTTACGTGCATCTGAGATTGGGTTTGGAGAAGAAAGCTTGGTCACGGGTTTTCTTCGGGGAATAGTCTAGTTCGACTCCAAGCAGGAAGTAGTGGAGTGACGCGAGGGATACTTCGAGTTTTGGATCGTTTTACTCGGGTTCTGGTGAGAGCAGGTATAAAGATTTTAAAGGGAATGTTTTTAAAGTTTTAAACAAAAGAAGTTTTGCTTTGTGATGTTCTGAGCTTTAAAAACAAAGGCAAACAAAATTGTAACTATTCAATCTAAGTTGATTTCTAGAAAAATCATTTAAACAAGTTTTAAATAATTTAAATATATAAGTTTTAAAAGATTAAGGAAGTGGATTTGAAAATAATCTTTGTATTAAAATTTATTTAATACCTTTGAAAGGTTTTAAAGATTTTAAAGGTTAAAATTTAAATGTTGTAATTGTTAAATTTTAAATAAGGAGTTATCTTAAGTAATTAAGAGTTTTGATTTATTAAAGGAAATTAATATGTGAAATTAATAAGGATAATTCATTTATATAAAATGATTTAAGAATAGATAATAATTTAATTAAGATAATGGTTTTCTTAATCAAGATCTTTTATAGTTAAGAAATTATTTAATTTAGTTAAATAATTAACCAAGTAATTAATTAATGATTATTTAAAGATAATCATTATAAATTAATTTAGTATAATTACTTGATGAAGTAATTAAGGAATAATTACTGAATGTAATTAAGTAAAAGGGGAATTATTTAATAAAGTAATTAAAGGATAATTATTTTATTAAATGAAAATGATTAAGAGTTAATCACTTGTTATTAATTTAATAATTTATTAAATTAAATTAATTAAAGGATTAGATTAATCAAAGATGATAATAATTGTGGTTTAATTAAGGTTAATTAATAATGAAATTAATTATTTATGAAGGTAATTAATTAAAGTAATTAATTAATGGAAGTAATTAAGGGAAGTTAATTTCTGGATTAGATTAATCAAAGATGATTAATAATTATGGATTAATTAAGAATAATTACTTAATGTAATTAATAAATAATTAAAGGTGTAATTAGGGATCATTAGTTATAATTAATTAATGATTAAGAGTTGATTAATTAAGATTAATTAATAAAATGATAAGTGATTAATTGTAATTAATTAAGGCTTAAAGTAATTGATTATAATTAATTAATTAATGAAGTAATTAAAGGTTAATTACTGTATTTGATTAAGGATAATTAATTTGTGAAATTAATTTAAGATAATTACTTAAATGTAATTAAAGAATGATTAATCAAGGTGATTAATTAAAGTGGATAATTAGAGAAAGATTAATTAATTTATTGGTAATTAATTAATGATTATATAAGTAAGATTTATGATGAAGTAATTAATTTAATTTATTTGAATGAAGTAATTAATTTAATTCACTTTAAATTAATTAAAGATAGAGATAGTTAATTTAATTCATTTTAAATTAATTATGTTGTGATTAAGTAAATCATTGCTTATATAAGAATGGATGACATTAATTGTCTTGAATGGATGTAATCTCAGAAATGAGATTGAATGTATTTCATTGTTTGATATCTCTGATGAGATATGATTGATATATGATATGGATGTTTGGTTGAATTATAATGATAATGTGAATTATCTGTTTGGGATGATAATGTAGATTATCTATCGAATTATCTATCTTTGTGTATATAGATAAATGGAATTGAATTGTTTAAACTTTTAAACAACTTGGCCTAAAAAGATACGTTTTGGATTTCGATGAGACCGGGATCGGGTTTCCGTATACCGGAATTCCAGGTCTGGAGACCCGAATACCACATCGATCCAAATTAACGATAGGTCGTGAATCTCAAGTGAAGATGAAGATTCAGAGTGCAAGGGTTATTGTCGTTAACTCTGAGGGTGATTCCAAAACGAGTGTAACGAGATAATGCCTTCGGTTTCATTCGAACCCGGAACGAACTTGTATGGATTGAATGCTTTCAGCACATCGTCAGGAGGACGATGAGCATTCTAAGTGAAATGTTCTGATTAAAGGTAATCGTAACCTCAAGCCTCATCAACCGGGAATGGCTAAAACAGGGGAGGTGCAGCAAGGCTTCGTGGGTAGCACCCACTGAGAGCAAGATAGATCCCTGTCTAGAGGTCCCTTTTCTTTTATTCGGCTTAGTGTGTGGTTGGTCGCGCCAACTACGGGATTATCTTGTTCGGGATTATCCAGTAAGGGATGGTTCCGGCTTTGTGTTGCAGGGGAGCGGGAGTACTCCTCGGTACGGTGATCTAGGCCACGTACTGTGACGGGCGGTACCCCAGTAGCCCTGCCATTGTATGGAATCCAAACTCCAATAAGTGCCGTACGTATTAGTTGTGCCCAACTATGTTGGAATGTGAGATGTAAGCATTTCAGCTATTTCTGTATTTTACTTGGAAACCCTAGACCCTATTATAATATAACTGGATTTCATATCAAATGTTTTAGTTAGCGTAAGGTAAAAACTTACCCATGTTTATGTGTGGGGAGTCTTACGTGATACTTTTGTTTTCAAGGGTTTTCAAAGTTAAGCAATTTAAACCGTTTACTCACACCAGACCCATGTCTGACCCAAGTGTTTATTTTCTGTTTTATTAAACTCTTGGGTACTCAAATTTTTACGAGTAGCCAAGGGATTCAGGTTTAGCTTTGACGAATATTCTGGAGGAGCAATGGAGCAGGAGGCTTCGGCGTTCGTAGATATAGTATTCCGCTGTGTTGATATCTGTGATAGTATCTTGTCTTGTATTTGAGTTGTAATGTCTAGACAGATGTTTATAACTGTCTAGTAAGTGATGTATAAGTTGTGTACTCTGATTATGTAAAGACTATGTATTAGTTATGTGATATATTATAATTTGTTCCGTTTCCGCTGTGAGATTCTGATGTGTTGTTTCTTTCTTTCTCTTCTTTTCTATTTTCTACCCCTTTCTTTCTTCATGATGATGCGACTTTCTATGCCCAGAAAGTCGGGTCGTTACACGTATGCCATACCCCGATCGTCACCGATCTTCCCGAGGATCCCCGATTTCCAACAAACCACAAAGTAATAATAACTGTGCAGCAACCACAGAGGTTAAGTATCTGGGCTCCATACCATGATACCACCTTTATCCAGAAGGAATGACATACACTAAGGGGCGCTACTCCCTAGAACCTTGCTGCATTCGTCCTGTTTCGACCATTTCCGGGGTGTGAGGCTCGACGAAGTCTCGTCCACAAAGCTACGCTTTCTACAAAAAGCCCTGCTTCGGGTCAAACAAAATGATCAACCTATGATCACAAAGATATAAGATCAAACAAATGATCATATCGCAAATGATCAAACACTGATCATTTCACAGCAACACTCAGTATGCCACGTTACCAAATTGGGATATATCGCTGATAAATTTCAACTACATAACCTCTGAGCTCGTACGTCTCAGAGAAGGGTGTTAAGCTAAGAGAATAAATTCTCCGCCACCAACAGATATGTATTTGAAAGAAATCAGCTTTATATCTCAAATTGTAACGTCAGACACACAATCCATACAAGTCTGTTCCGGGATCGAACAGAACCGAAGGCACTTCTCACGAAGCCCTTGCAATTCCGGATAATTTTCAATCACGTCAGGACTTCCCGTCACTAAGGGTGATAAAACCTCTAAATCGAAGATCAGTCGATGTAGAGTAACTCGACGGTAATCCTTCCGTTTTCAAAAATATCCGGTCTTCAACACCGGTCTTCAAATGCGATTCATAACGACGTATCACATATTCGGAATGGGTTATACGACCCCATGGTCCTTTCCCGGCTAACCCGAATAGTGAGCGATTATTCAAAAATAAGTGTGGCATTCAAATTCATCCAATTCACAACAAATACCTATTTAAGGTAATTATCGATAGTCGGTTATTTAACTATCAATAAAGATGCGCGACATCATCAGATTCCAAATAATTTATCCAAATTATTTATTCTTCAAAAAATATCTTTATTAGATATATAATTTCCACACTTTAAAAATAAATCAATGTTTATTTTTAAAACAATTTCACATTCCATTTATAAATCCCATAGTGAATTTATATCTTCAAAATATCTACTGATATACGATTCTCAATTCGATTTCAAATATATTCAATTTCAATTTACCTTTACAAAGGTAAATTCTCAAACGTTCACTTCATATTGGAAAAGCAATTCCATACTTATTTAAAAATAAGTGTTTCACAAATCTATTCATTTTCAACACTTGAAAATATTCGATATACTTAAATCAAATTAAGTATATATTCATTCTTTAAGGAAATCATTCTTTTAACACATTTATTTGAGTCAAAACGAATGTTACGTAAAACATCGTTACGACGACCCAAAATCGCTAGTATAGGGATTCGAAATTAAGATAGAGATGTAAATCCCAATACTATATAAAAACATTTCCTTTCGGAAATCATTTACTATAACAACAGTGTTATAGTCTACCATTTCCCTAGATTTCTCGAAAACGTCTATTTCAACAATAAATGTTGAAATCTATGCTTTCGATTCATAACACATTTTAAAACACCTTTAAAATGTTTAACTTCATTTTTAAAATATTACTTCTTCAAAAACGAATCCATTTTACTTAACAATATATTCACTGCCCAAAGTCGTGAATATAACTTCTTTAATAACTTTCTATATTTAATTTATCACATTCAATCTATTTCGAATTTATAAACACGTTTACAAATTCTATTTCTCTTTTTATTTATAACAACTTCGACTTAATAAATCTCCTTTGTTAACAATTCGATCAATATTCCATTTAAAGGCAAAAATCCAGTTTTATAAGTTAATTTCTTATAAATCTTCCATTCTACAATTTCATTCATTTTAACTTCACAATTTATAAATCTATAAATTTCCTATCTTTACAACTTATAATTTTATAAGTTTCATATCTTTACAAATTTAACACTTATAAAACTCGTTTAAAATTCCAATAATTTTAATTGATAAATATCAATTTTTGTACATCTTTTATATCCATTGTTTTTAAAAATTCGAAAATCCACATTTAAACTATTTTATAAATTACTTAACCGTTTATTTCAAAAATCATCTCTGGGTTATATTTCCCCCAAAATCTTAACCTTTATAACTTTAATAATTTTAACGTTTGTAAATTAATTCAAAAATTTAATAACGTATATTTACAAATAATCACTTTAAAAATCTCTTTTAAAGTTAAAATCGTTATTTTAAAACTTCAAAAATCGAATCCAATGATGCAACGCATCAATTAGTCCATCACAACATCAGCATCATATATCAACGTATGATAACAGAATATACATCAATCCTGTAAATAAATAACTACTGGTGAGGAATCCGGTTGGATCCCTCCAACCTGTTTCCCTGCATCCAAATATGTTAGCACAATACCAATTCCGCTCCAGTACGGAATTATCGCGGTATATAGGTTTTTATAAATCCGCTTACTAACGGCGCAATAGGGTCTCATCCGCTATACGAGGCGGGAAATCATCAATCCAATATATACATATGCCAATATGTATATATTGTTATATATAGATATATCCTATCATATCTAATACCACATTCAATAGAAATCAAACAGTCAATCAAATCAATAACTGAAAATTTTCCACTTTTCAATGTGAGTGAGAAGATCTCACCTCTAATTTGCAATCCATTTTCCATTTCCGACTTGTTTCTCCACTTTAGACCTTGTATAAATGTTTATACAATTTATTAATATTCGAAATAAATCGAACAATTCATTTCCATTTAAATAAAATTTTATTCTATCCAATCAATTTAATTTCAAATAAATTTTCTTTTAATACAATATTTGAACTAATTGAACGGTCAATTACCATCTAATAATTTAATTTACTAATGATTTAAATTTAAACTTAATAATTTCTTCTTTTGAAACTACCTATTTACTAATCTATATAGATTCAAACATCAATATTTTTACATAGACTGAAACATTAAAAATTCCTACTCTCCCCAAATTTTCTGCACAAATATATAATTTTTTTTTTCCTTTACTGTATATAACAACAGTCATTTTTCTACTGTTAAATTTTTTCAAACAAATTGTTAAAAATCAGTATATATATATCATTATGATAAATTTTTAAAATATACAAGTTGTAAATATACCTTACCGCCTACGAACTGTCGAGCCTCCTTCAGGTTCGAAACCCTAGCTCATCGAAGTGAACGCATCGCCAGCTCTGCCTTGTTTGAACTCAGCTCCTCGTCGCGAAATCGAATCCCCACCAATCCCATCGGCCACGCCATCGAGTTCTTCCCACGCGAGCGCCTTCCTCTAGATTTCGGTCGATTGGCACGCCGCCTCCGTCGCCGCATTCGAGCATCTCGATTCGCCTAATACCACGCCATCTTGCTCGACTGCGACTAGCTTCTCCCAACGCCCTTTGCCACCTCGCGCGACATCACGCGCGACTGCGAAATCGATTGCTGCCTTCCAGAACTCCCCAGAAATGCTCGACGAACCACAACCGCGTGCCTTGACGATACCCTTGTCAAGCAGTCCCACGCAAACGAGTCGCGATTCGAGTACCAGCCCGTGTCCTCCCTTGTTTTAATTTGGAGTGGATCAGGGCATTTGAAACGGGATAGAAGAAATTAGGTTGCGATTTTTTTTTATTTGGAAGAAAATCTCGATTTGAAAATGTAAGGGCAAGCGGCCATTTAAATTTCATTTGAATCTGAACTCGATTTTTGTTTGAACGAGAGTGTTTTCTATTCGGCCTTGGTTTTAATTTAATTGCTCTGTCATCCCTTTTCTTTTTGATAATGAATAGAAGCATCAGGAGGAAATATCACTGCGCGTTCAGAAGGTAGGGTGGCTGATAGAGACGTTATAGACTTTGACCGTTCATTATATTATTATATATTTTTTTTCAAACTGTCTCATTTCGCAATACGCGAAATGTCGAACTCCGAATCAGACATGCCGACAGGCGTCTATAATGTTATCCGCCTATTCCGAACGCAATGGAAAAGGTTCCGAGTCCAAATTCGATCGTATGGAGAAGATATCTTTTTGGACCAGTTATAATATTAAATCTTCGATTTAATTTCAGCGCGTTTGCTTATCGTACGGCCAAACGATCACTCCAAACATTACGGAAATTGAAATCCGATAATAATACAATATTACGGATCCAATGGAACTGGTTTCGTCAAATTCCGAGACTGTTCGAAAATTGGCTATTTTTACAGTCGATAATTAAATATTAAAATATTCAATTTTCACAATTTAACTCCAAATTCAATTTTAAAAGTTCTATAACCTTTCTATAACTCCAGTATGATTTAATAAAGTCTTACAAATCATTTTCAATCATTTTAAACTCGATTTTTTTATTATCTCTGGAATTTCCCTATGGAATTATCGATTTAATTATCCAATTAAATCTAGATATTCGAATTTTAAATTTATTCGACTTATTAAATTCATTTATTAATATTTAAAATCAATTAAATATTCGAATTTTAATTATCAAAAATTCTGGGTCGTTACATTATAGTTGAATATTTGGATTTGAACTGATAGGATATTTTATTTTATTAAAATGATTTGAAATGAAGTTTTGAATTGATATGAAAATTTAAATATATGGAAATGGTTTGGAATTGATTTAATCTTTATTTTGATAAAGATATGGTTTGAAATGATATTTTATTTTGAAGTAAAGTATTGTTTTTAAAAGTTATAACCACGGGTTATAATAACGATTGGTTGGCAAAGAGACCGGGATCAGATATGGACATACTCTCTGTCGATACCGAAAACCACTTTGACAACCGTGTACGCGGTGGAGATTCCAGAATGAAGTAGGATGGTGGCGACGTTCTTAAGGTATGTTACGTGGACCCAACTCCCGTGAGTTGGCATAAGGTGGCTAAAACATGAGCGATCTCGGACCAGTGAGGTAGCACCTCCTCTCGGACACATTTCTTCGATATTATACTCTTACTTGTGATTGATTAGATGGCCATCCTCCGATTTGGGAGTGTTGTTCGAGGTGGAACGGTAGTGGCTGCTATGCGTATACATCAGTCCGTGTGCGTAATTGGTATATCTACCCTGGCATTGCCTAGTTGTGCCGTGTCACCTACCATATCGAGCTTTACTACGATTATGATTTTAAGATCCGACCGCGTTAAGGTTCTCCATCCCCTTAACGCTATTTTCTATATGATTATACTTTACATAATTAGACACTATTATAATACCGAATATTACTACATAGTAGATAGTTTAACGGATCCTTAGAGGATGGGCGGTCCCAAGCATCTTCTAAGTTACTTGTACCTTTATTACAGTTCACTTGAGTTGGTTTACATTATATAAGTATATATTGTCCTGACTCGAGTGTTTTGTGTTTTGCTTTACGCTCGGGTCAGCCTGAGTTATTCACAGATTTGGATTTCCACTCTCTTGGAGATTTGAATCGTTGGAGATTATCTGCTTGTCATGTCCTATCTATTTCAATTCCGTTGTTCTACTCAGCTTATACTTGGTTATTTTATTGAGACTTTTGTTGTACTCTATTTCTTCTGTTGTATCTTATGTAACTCTGACATATTTAGATAGTAGCTTCATGAACTACTATTTCTTTTACTTCCGCTGCATCATTTTACTCTGTGTCTGTGATCTGTGATTATATTTTTTAACTGTATATTCTGAGATTTGCAAAATTTTAATTACAATGCGGTATTTTGAGCAATTCAACTCCGGCATGAGTGTCTACCTATACACTTATAATGGATGCGAATGGTTGAAAATAACGGGTCGTTACAAATGCAGGTTATGGAAGCAATTGCTAGTGCTTTGGTTCCATAAAATAAGCGTAAATTGCCCAACAAATAGGTACGTTTTCAGATTTCGGTTTATAGCTCTATTTTATATATTTTCCCTTGTTGGGATATAATATTTTGAGTATTATATGTGATATTTTGTTATATTTAACATTATATTTTCTCCCGAGCCTCTTCGTACAAAGGAGACTCTGCCAAAATTTTCCATAAATTTTGGAATTAGAAAAATTTGAAAATGTTTTACAAACCTTAATAGTTTATGTATAAAGGATTTAAACGGGTATAAATTGGTATATCTTATTTTAAATTATTTTGTAAACTTATTGTTTATAAATTTAATATTTAAGAAAGATATATTGTTTCCTTATTTCTTCTTTTCCATTCTTTTCCTTTTCGGGGACGAAAAGTTTTGAGTAGGGGAGATTGTAACGACCCGTAAATTTCGTAAATTAAATTGGCCTATTTATAAGATTTTTGGAATTTAATTATAAAGAAATATAATGGTTATAATGTGGTAACGAAATAAATGTTAATAATTAACCTATGAAAATATTACATTGGTTGTAATAGACTTAAGTATAAAGATTGAATTTAATAAACCCCATTTATTTGAAACCTTGTTTATTGATATGCAAAAGTATAATAAATGAGTTATTACAAGAGATTGAAATTTACATAGAATGTTAATGAATGAATATTGGAAAGGATTATACAGGTGTATAATTTAATACGAGAAAGGAAAGTAATTAATTGATTATGTAATAAAAATATTGTAACGGTAATTGGAATAAATTAAGGAATATGTTAGTATAAGTTAATTATTAATAACTTGAAAGGAAATCCAACCAATTCAAGTTAAAAGTTACACTTGGTTATAAATATAATATAAGAAAACTAATAAATATTGAATAAATTTTGGAATAGTTTGTAATAAATGTTAATTGAGTAAAACAAGTGTTATGTGAGTAATTACAATATTAGGGTGTAAATAGTGAACCTCTAAAAGTGTAATTAGGAGTTAATGACAATATTGATTGTACGTTACTTATTTTATTAGGTTGTTAAGTTAACTTGTAATCAAAGGGATTAATTGCAATTAAATGGTTTTAGTATTTAAAGATTTTGTAAATATTTATTAGATGAATTTGAAGCTATTATATGAGTATGAATCTAATGTTAATTTTACTTATAGAATGGACAATTGATATTGAATGAAAAGAATAAAATTTAAGTGGGTTAATAAATTGGAATTAAATGAAATCTAACATCTAAATGTTATGTTAATTGAGAAGATAGTACTAAATAGATTGCAATTTGATTTAATAAGGGTAGGTAAGTAATTTTAATAAATTGTAGTTGATATTTAATTATGAATGTGAGTAGAATTTCGCATTTAGTGATAATTGTTAAAATTTTCTCATTCATCTAATTTACTTAATTAGAGCTAAGTCAATGACAACATTTGTGTTAATAGTAGCTTGTAAGTGGAAGTGAATGCTAAATGGTAAAAATTTTGGGTTAACCATTTTTTGTAGTATATTAAAGTATAACTGGTAAATCGATTGCAATAGATATAAATATATTTTTACGTTAATGTTAATATAAAGTAATTTTTGAAAATAATGTCCAATTTCAGTTATGGAGATTTAGTTAAATGGGAACTTTGATTTTTGAGAAATAAAAGCGTATTAATGTGACTAAAGGTTAGAGTACGATTATTGTATGTTGCCTATTTTGGTATCTTGTTAATTTACAATTTTGAAATCAGTTACAATAATTTAAATTGAGTATTGCGTTAATGTTAATTAAAGTAGTATTTGTAAAAATATTAAGACTTTCGTATTGGATAGTTTGTTGTAATATAAGACTTGGAAATAAAGTTATTAACATATTGGAAACAATTACATTTGATGAAACTAAATGTTGAAATATTACATAGATAAGAATTTAGATGAAATGGATTAATTTATGAAATAAATTTAAGGATAGGATAGCAACTATATAAATTACCTAATTAATTGGTCAATGAATTTATTGTAAATAAAGTTCATTTAAAATGTAAGTAATTATAATATTGTTATTAATAATAAACGTTACTTTAAGGATAATTAGTGTAACGTAAGGTGAAAATGTAAATTAAAGGGGAAACGTTAAATTTTAGTTAAGGTAGTAATTTATGAATTGGGAATAAAATTCAAATGTTATGTTAGGTTGTAAATCAATTTGGGTAATTGAATATATACTAATGTTAAATATATATACATAAGAGGATGATTGATTTAATAAAGAGAATTGAATACGAATGGTATAAAATTTCATTGAAATAAGATTTTATAATTTATTGAATTTACTTTAATTAAAGGTAAACACTTAATTTTTTGCAATAAATCCTTATTTGATATGGAGGTTTGGTTAATAAATTTGAAGCTAATTGCAATCAGAAATGATAGAAATGGTAAGTTGACCATTTATTCATAATAAGATCTAGAAATCAAATAAATGGATTATTGGAATTTAAATTGACAAATTGTGGATTCATTAAAATTCGGATCCATCTGTCTATTCCAACTTCATCTATAAATACCCCGCTACTAGCCTCCGCCTATTCTCATTTGTCTGCGCGTAAAATTTCATTAGCTCCTTCTCCTCCTCAATGGCAGACAAAAAAAAAATCTCAGATCCAGATCCATTTCAAAATCAAAGTCAAAAATTCAAAGTCCTTAAAAAACATCTCAAAATTATATATGTTGAAGCTCTCGACGAGCGTAATTCAATGGTGTTGTCTCGTGCGCGTCAATCTTCCTAGAGATAATTGTGTGCATTGTTGTAGAGAATGAAAAGAAGAAGGTAGTGACGTGTGATCTAGCGACGTGGCGGTAAATGTGTTCTCATTTTGTTTCTATTTAAATTTAATTTCAATCACAATTTTTGCTATAACTCTCGCATACGAACTCCGTTTCACGCGCGGTTTTTTTTGTTAGGATCGTAATAAAATTCCGGACTTGATGACGCTTGTTTGGACAAATTATGAGACGGTCAAATTTTTGGGTTTAAATTGGATTTGAATTCAATTTAAATTCAAAAGGTGAGTGTTTTAACCCACTCACAACTTCTAAGATTTCTTATGTCTGTTAAATTAAATTTTGATGTGATTTAAAATTTATCTATGATTGTTTGGGCATATATTTAATCATCATCTCAGTTAGATAGCATTTATTTAAATTAAATTGTTATTTAAATTTATTATTGCATATAATTTGACAGTTAAATTTATTTATTATTGCATATAAACTGCCAGTTAAACAGTTATTAATTTTTATTGAATATAAACTATTCGTTGATGCCTGTTATATTTTATATGCTTTATATTGATGTTTTGTTTAAATTGGATGATGATTGTAATAAATGGTTGTTTATTGATATTTGGATGAATGTGTAACGTCCCAGATTTTCGCGCTCGAAAATCGACATCCATACTTTACATCGTACTCGAATGCCGTAGATTCGAACGTTCAAATCCGAGTCGACGGAGCTTATAACACAGTTAAGTAAATAACAAAGCGGAAGAAATGAATAATACATTGATATACAATATCTGATACAACAGAGTGATACAAAGAATATCAATATACATCAGAGATATGATACAACAAATAGCAGCGGAAAAGAAAACGATAGATAACATCAGCAGCGGATAATCTCCATCTTCAAAGCACCAATCCAGATATAGCTCGAACTCCCAATAATGATGCACAAAGATAAGCAAGTGCAGTCCGATCCAAAGACTGAACTAGCTCCAGATAATCTACTAAACCTGAATATCTAAAAAACCCAACTCTAGACTGCTCGTGTAGGAAATTATGAGCACCCAGAGTTTAGGAAAGGAACAATAAACTCCGGATCAGTCATGGGACTGGTGTGAGCAACAAAAACAGTTTATCTTTAAAACAAATAGCAGAGAATTTTAAAGTCAATTCGCAATGCTTTTTGGAAAATGAGACTACCATAAGACCTCCCGCCACACACACAATGCAAACGCAGAATTGGAGGAGATTTCTTCTTATGATAGTCAAAGATGCTTACTATGCAAAATCAAATAATTTGATATTATTACTAGTGCATAGTGCAGAAAACAATTTCGAAAGTAGAATATAAATCTTAGCCAGCATAGACATTTTGCACTTATGCCTACTATAGCTACCATGTTCAATAGCAGGTTACCACCACATTCCATGGCAGGTAATACAACTAAAACTGTACAGGGCTCGTATTGTTTTGTTTGGATTTCCAACAAATGGTCAGGCTAAGGAACTTCCTATTCCACGAAAGAAACGCCTCTGGCGGGACGTTCCGAGAACCACACCGTTCTCTGCCAAACAAGGCCGGCAACCCCTTTTCCCAAGGGATAAAAGAAACCTCAGATATGCCACCCCCGGTCCTTTGGGACCTTTAACCGAGGCGCCTCGAATCCAACATCACACGTCATAAATAAAGTGTGTCCACATGAGTAAGTATCTGGGCTCCATACCATGATACTACCCTTTTCCAGAAGGAATGGTCATACCCTAGGGAAGCTACCCTTGAAAACCTTGCCGCACGATTCCTGTTTCGACCATTACCGGGTTGTGAGGCTCGACGAAGTCTCGTCCACAAAGCTACGCTTTTTCAAAAAGCCACGCTTTGGGTCAACAGATGATCAACCTATGATCACAAAGATAAATGATCAAACAAATGATCATATCGCAAATGATCAAACACTGATCATCACACAACAACACTCAGCATGTCACATTACCAAATTGGGATATATCGCTGATAACTTCAACTACATAACCTCTGAGCTCGTACGTCTCAGAGAAGGGTGTTAAGCTAAGAGAATAAATTCTCCGCCACCAACAGAAATGTATTTGAAAGAAATCGGCTTTATATCTCAAAGTGTAATGTCAGACATGTATCCATACAAGTCTGTTCCGGGTTCGAACAGAACCGAAGGCACTTCTCACGAAGCCCTTGCAAATCCAGATAATTTCCAATCACGTCCGGACTTCCCGTCACAAAAAGAGTGATATAAATCTCTATACCGGAGCAACTCAGTGCAGAGACATTCGACAGGTTGTCCTTTCATTTTCGAAAATATCCGGTCTTCATCACCGGTCTTCAAATGCCATCCATATACGACGTATCACTATTCGGAATGGGTTATATGACCCAAAGGTCTTTTCCCGGCTAACCCGAATAGTGAGCGCAATATTTAAAAACATATGGATATTGGGATTTCAATTAAGTCACAACTTAAACCCAAACTTCTTTTTTTCAAATGGTTTAAACAAATTACCATTTTAATCTTTAAACAAAAAGATTTATTTTAAACAACCCTCAACGGTTTAAACAATTTCTACATTTAAATCTTTTAAATAAAAGATTCATTCACAGATTTTCCAAATTAATTCTCATTTCAATTTGATTAACTCGTTAAATCTTTAAAACAAAGATTCAACTCATAGCTTTCAAAAACAATTTCATTTCGAATGGGTTAAATAAATCACCATTTTAAATCTGTTAAAAATAAACAGATTTAATTCATAGCTTTTTAAAAAAAAGAATTCATTCATAACTTGGATAAACTATTTTTCTTCAATTCAATCTTGAAATTCCTTTAATTAAACTGGAATTTCATTTCTTATCTGAAAGCTTTTATCATTAGGAAACAAACAGTTTCATTTCAGAAAATCTGATTTATTCATACGAGTTGAAATCCTTGGGTTAAATTCAAATTCCCAAAATTATACTTTAAAAATGGTTTAGATTCATACAAACACATTTATATCATCTTTAATCCCTAGTTTCAAATCATAGGATTCAATTTCAAATTTGAATTCAAATTTAAATCAAATTATTTAAATTTTCAAAACTCGATTAAGTTATTCAAAATAACTTTTATCTTTGAAATCCTATTTCAAAAAGCTTTTCACTTTTAAACCCAAATTTCCAATTTCAAAATCAATTGAAATTAAAAATTTCAATTTCAAAAACATCAAATTTACATTATCTGTGACTTAACCGATTTCCACGTGAAATCCATATTTGTGTGTGTAAAAGTGTAGTCCAGGGGTTTCACACAATAGTGCAACACAATGAATCATCACATATCAGAATACAGGATATAGTTGATAAACGATATAAACTATATCGCTTATCTTTTACTCACAGATCACAGATATATATAAATTTCAGATAAATAAACTACAGTAAAGATTACACACAAATCAGAATATATCACAAAGCATCATAGATCAGAATATCAAACAATTCAATCATCCAATCAAATCCAAATATTCATAAGTAAGGTCAGTTAATTATCTGATTTATTCAAATTAGATTAATTACTTATGAATTTCTAATCCGGGTTAATTAATCGTCATTAATTATTAACACCTCTTAAATTACTTTTCTAAAGTAATTAAATTAAGATTTATTATTACTTACAATTAAATTTCATCTTTAATAACTCATTAATTAATCTTTAGTTATTTAATTAATTAAGTATTCAATATAACTTAACTAATCCTTACTTCATTAATTAATAATCATAATTTAAAATTCAACTCTTATTTAATTAATGATTCTTAATCATTCATTTATTACCAAATTATTTTCTTAAACCTTAATTAACCAATTTAACCTTTAATTACTAAATTAATTAATTCAATCATTAATTAATCAAAAATAGTTAATTATTCATTTACTTAATATTTTCAAATCCTTAAGTTCCATTTATCTAAGGATAAAATATTTCTTATAAATGATCAAGTTTTCATTTCACCTTATATTCAAGATAAATCCAAATTTACCTTAACAAAATTTAACACACTCTAAAATCTATTTTAAACATAAAAAAACTGGTCAACACATTTAATTTTTATAAAGCTTATATTTATTTAAAACTATGGAGACAAAAATAATTTGAATCCACCTTTAAAATTTGGTTTTAAACTTGTTTTTACATCCCAGTTTTTTTTTAAATTTTAAACTTTAAAAACTGCCAGGCTTTTAAAATTGGCATCACCATCATGACCCGAGGCCTCCCCTATTTCCCTTCGAGTCGAACATCAGAAAACTTCGGCCCACTCTTAAATTTACTCGAGAAAACTCGACTACTACTCCTGCTACACCCAGACTTCTCATCATCCACCAGAGAATCACCGTGCACGTGCACGCCTCCGATCATCACTTCCGGTCGACCACGACCATCTCCACAAATCGGCGATCGCTTCCCCATCTTATCCCAACCCTCCGATCAACCATTCAAGCTCGCGATCGAAAACGAGATTTCTCGATTGAAGCCTGGAAACATTCGACATTTATAACACTCCGATCTGTCAACGCCAATTCCTCACATCTCCGGCCACCGTTGCCACCCAAACTTCGGCGAAAGCTTCGACAACCCATCGACCTCCTTCCCCTAAAACCCCAAGCGACTCGATCAACCAACGACGAAGTACGAATTGGAAACAACTGCCCTTTCCAAACTAGGTCACCAGACTTCTATCGCCTACCGCCACCACCATAGTCATCGCTCGACCATCGGCGCATTTTTTCCAACATCCCTGGTCGCTCCTCTACCTCTCGACCAAGACCCAACATTCCCGGTCGACTATCTCGACCACGGCAACTTAAAACGTTCAAAACAATGAGATAGGAACTGCTCTTCACTCCCTTGTTTACAAATTGTAATTCTTACTTTAAAAATCATGTTTTAGCATGTATTTTCACCTGATACACTTGAATTCTTAGAACAAGAAATTTGATTTTAAACATTTTTAAAGGTGTACAGGTTTCCTTAGTTTACAGAGACACCTAACTGTTAGTTTAACTTATTTAAATTTTAACATCTATATTTTAGTTAAACAAACTACTTTTGTTTATACCATACATTCAAACAATAGCTAGATTAAAAGATTAAGATTTATCTTCATATATACTAAAAACACTACAGACAACAGAGCATAAAAAAAAAAGTAAGTCCAGACTTTTGCACAGCATATATATCTACAAAGCACACATCTTCACAGAGAATATCATGTACCATAATCACTTAAGTTTAAACTTTAAAAATAAAGAGTTACTCACCAGGATTTTGTAAAAGAATAGAGCATAATCTTATGTTGAACAGACTGCTATTTGAAACTTGTTTTGAATTTGCTAACTGAACTCCTCTGGCTTGTTGAGTTGCTTGATGTTGAAGAATGTTTGCTTAGGTTTTTTTTTAATGAAGTTTTTATCTTGGTTTTATTTAGTTCGAACTGAATAAAAAGATGATAGGGGAAATAGCTTACAGGTTGATATATACAACCAGTTACAGGGTATCACATACTTTATGCAAAATAGTGTACAAGTTGTACAATTTATCAGAGATTTTTTTTAAAGGATGAAGGCTGGAAGAAATTTGTATACAACTCGAAATGACTTTGTTATGCTGTTAAGATATGGAGCATTTAATGCTATTGTACTTATGTTTCATTTATACTTATTCTATTTTCTCTTTACACTTACCTGAGACTTCACCTACAAGCCACATGCACACATATTTTACTTTGCTTTTTAATTCTTTTTGTTTCTCAGGCTTGCATCTCCTATTCGAACCATTAGTTGATTATGCTTACTTTTGAATATATTTTTATTTTGCTTTGGCCTTATCTTCTTTGAAACCAAATAAAGTTCTATTTTTATTTTGTTTGTTATAATTTTACAAATTTGTTCACTCTATATTTTATATAGTTTATCTTATATTTATATGTATATATTTCTATTTCAATTTTTAACTTAAATATTTATTAATAGAATTTTGTTATACTTACACAACTTCTAAAATCCATAGATTAAGATTGAATTCAAATACCTTTATGTTATTTATAAACTCCAATTCAATTTTAATTCGAATACATTATTTCCAATAATTCACACTTAATCCATAACTTAACTAAATCAATATTAATTACTAATTAATTAAACAATTTAGTCAGATATGTTCAAATACAGATATATATTCTCATATATACAATAATTTAAATTTTTAAACGATTTATACAAATATACATGGATATCGGTGAAACTCGCTCCATTTTATCGATTTATTCCACAAATATAAATTCAAAATTAATAAATTATCATTTTAAATTTATATAAAATCAGGGGTCGTTACAGAATGGATGCTATATTTGATATAAACTGCAAGTTATTATGCATTTTCATTCCATTCGGGATTGCGGTTTGAAATGATATATAACCGTAGACCTTTATTTTTAAAATTTCGGATTGAAATGATAAATATCTGTATCACTTGACCATAGGATAGAAAATTATATACAGGCACCGTGGTCTATATATAAAATATTTTAAAGTGATTTTCTATGGGTTTTGGAAAATATGGGTTTATATATATACTAATTTTGATATTATATAAATATTATTTTTATATATGGTTAAATTCTAAAATTTAAGCTAAGTAAAATTTGATGATGTTTTAAGTTTGATTTACGAATATTTCAAGTTTGAGCTTTATTTAAGTGATATTGAATTTATTAAATAAATATTTCTAAACTAAATAATAGTAAATTGAATTAAGGTATATATATAAGATTATCAGATTTGGTTGGGAATTTTGGAATATTTAAAGTCTTGAAATATATCAAAATTGAAATGTTTTATTGAAATTAAGGTATTATTGTTTTCAAAGTATTGGTTTTCAAAATTGTTATAACTTTGAAAGTAATATGGTTTGGAAAATGAATTTATTTGAAATAGAATTTATTTAAGAATTATCTGTGAATATATGGATTTGAAACCTATTGAAATTGAAAATTTCGAAATATGACTTCAAAATGTGGTTTGGGTTTAAGATGATTTAAAAGAATATTTCAAGTTATCTAAATTTGAGAAAGATTAGTGATTGGAAATTTGGTTTTCTTTAAATGAGATATTATTGAATTGTTTTGGAAATGGAAATGATATATTATTGAATTGGGTTTTGAAATGGAAATAATACATTGATAATTTGGGTTTGAAATAGTAATAATATTTTGGTTTAAAGTATATACTATTTTGAAGTAAAGGATATGTTTTGAAATGGCAAAAAAATATTTTGGTTTTAAAGTATATACTATTTTGTAGTAAAGGATATGTTTTGAAAGGGCAGTGATTGTGTTTTTAAAAGTATATATATTTGTAAATGACCACGGTGTTATAATAACGATTGGTTGTTAAAGAGACCGGGATCGGATATGGACATACTCTCTGTCGATACCGAAAACCACTTTGACAACTGTGTACGCGGTGGAGTTTCCAGAATGAAGTAGGATGGTGGCGACGATCTTAAGGTATATACGTGGACCCAACTCCCGTGAGTTGGCATAAGGTGGCTAAAACAGGAGCGATTGACGGACCAAGGAGGTAGCACCTCTGATCGGACACACTTCTTCGATACCATTCTATTACTTATGATTGATTTGGTGGCCACCCTTGATTTGGGAGTGTTGTTCGAGGTGGGCGGTAGTGGCTGCTATGCGTCACCACCAGTCCGGATGCGTAATTGGTATATCTACCCTGGCATTGCCTTGTGTGCCGTGTCACCTACCATATCGAACCCACTACGATTTTGGTTTAAAGATCTGACCGCGTTAAGGTTCACCATCCCCTTAACGCTATTTTCTATATGATTATACTTTACTGATTAGACACTACTGTATATAGCGTATATTACTGCATAGTAGATAGTTTAACAGATCCTTAAGAGATGTGAATCCTGAACATTTCTTAAGTTACTCCACTCATGTTAGACACTGATAGGAGATGTCAAACCCCGTAAACATCTCTGACGCCGTTTACACTCATATTTATTTCATTGATTTAACTTACATAAGATCTTTTAGTTCTGACTCGAGTGTTTTGTCTTTTCAATTCGCTCGGGTCAGCCTGAGCATTTCAGGATTTGAAGGCCCTATTTCTGGAGGACGAAGACGAAGATTTTATTACTACTATTTATTTTATTACACTACACCATTGTATTCCGCTGCATTTATTATCATTCTCTGGTATGTGTAACTCTGATATGTATTGTATAAGTATAATCAAATGTTTTGTAAAACAGCTTCATGAACTGTTATTTGATTATTATATTTTATCGTTCCGCTGCAAGATTCTATTTTGTTTCTTTTATTTCTCCACTTTTTCTTATTTACCCCATAACAATCCGCCCTTCTGTATGGTTTAAGTTGGCACGTGTGTCTGCTTAAGCGTACAAAAAGGTGGGATGTTACATAGACCGAGTATTATAGATTTTCATGTTAGGACGCTTTAGAGATCGGGAGACGAGCTGGATGGCAGAGACGTATTGAGAGTATTCCGCTGTGTATTATAGGCTATTGTATTCAGTATTTAGGGACAAGTTATTATAACTGTCCAGATTTGTTGTACTTTGATATTTTGTATATGTACATTGACAGTTACAGCTTTTCTTGTACAAAATGCTGTTTTTTTGTATATTATAGTTTGTGTCGCTGCGATTGCGAGATTCTGTGATGTTTCTGTTCTTATTCTATCTTTTTCTTCTTAACCCTAACAGCCTGGGGTTTTCGGCACTCGATTGCTCGGCACTCTATACAGTGAATGTAGTAATGTCGACTTTCGGGGTCGAAAATCTTTCCGGTCGTTACAATATCTGTGATATATATATATATGTATATGTATATATATGTTGTGATTTTACTACGATTGAACCACGCAAAGGAGACGTTGGCGAAATTTTTCGTAAATTTAAGTCGTTAGAAATGTTTTGAGAATTTTGGAAAAATCTTTGATAACTAAAAGTTTAATTTTGAGTTAAAAGTTGAAATGATATTAGTTGATTTTTGGAAGTGTATTAGTAAATAACCATGAATGAAACGATATTAGTTGGTTTTGAAAAGATAACTATGATTGGATTTGAAAACTTAGAAATGTTTTTATAAGAAGTTTAACATATGGATTTCGAAAAGGTTAAAAGGTTTGAATGAATTTGGTAATCTATTTTAACTATTGCTTTTGAAAAGTTAATGGGATTTTGTGGCATTTTCTTACTTGGTAATTTTGGGGACGAAATTCTTTTAAGGAAGGGAGAATGTAACGCCCCAGAATTTCAGTCATTCGAATTAGGAATATTTAATTGATTTTAAATATTAAAAGTAAATTTTATAAGTTGAATAACTTATATTTCAAATATAGAAATTTATTTGATAATTAAATTGTTAAATTTAAGAAATGAAATTGTGGAAATAATTGAATCTTGAATTTAAAAGGAATGAAAAACAATTTCTAAAGTTGATTTAAATTCTATTTGAATTAGAATGAAGTTAGTAAACTTTTAATTTTGATTTAGAAGTGAGTAAATGGAAATTGGAAATTATTTGATTTAATTAATGTGTAAAAATAGTCATTTTTGACATTGTCTTGGATTTCGACGAAACCAGTTTCATTGGATCCGTAATAGTGAATTATAGTATGTTGTCGAAATTTGTGTCGATTGGATGTACCGTTTGATCGTGCGAGTTCGAAACGCGTAGAAATTAATTAAAGGAAATTTAATTAAAACTATTCGATTTCGAAAAGCTATATTTTGTAAATGATGGAATTAGCCTCCTATACATCTTCCATTGTGTTCGGAATAGAGGTGTAACAACCCGTGATTGCGGTTACCAAATAATAAATTAAAATTGGGATTTAAATTTAATTGGAGCTATTAATGAATTTTTAATGTGGCTAATTTGTTCAAAATTTAGTCATTTTGAATAAATTAATATTTTGGGCTTAAGTGTAAAATGGAGCATTTCAAGAAAATTAATTAGGGAAATTTGTAATTTATATTATTGCAAAATTTTATATGTGTAAAATAGTGCAATATTTGATTTGGGAAATTAATTTGCAATTTATTTGCAAAATGGTGATTTTGGCTAATATTAAATATAAACGGTGTTTTGGAAAAATTAGGGGTTAAAATGTAAAATATTGTTGATATAGGATTTTATGAAATGGCTAAAAGTAATTGTTAACATATTTTCATAATTTTCTATGGTTTGAAATGTATTTAGTAATTTGTATGTAGAGTGTACTTAGAGAAAATTGCCTATATATGTATGCACATGAATAATACAAAGTCCTAATGGGTATTAGATCCAATAACCCTAACCATTAGCCTATAAAGTATCTTTTACTCTCCCATTTCAGCCAACACTTCATTTCATAACCACTAAAACCTAATTAGAAAGCTCCAAAACCTAGTCATGGCCTCCTAAGCAAGACTCCAATCTACACCAAATCAAAGAGAGTTAATCCAAACTACTAAAAGAGGTAATAGCAATCAAAAAACCCACCTCTAATTCATTCTTTAATTTCTGAAATTATTTTGTAATTCTCTTTTTTTTTTGTGCATTTAGATTGTGAAACTCTTTGATCTTCTTTTCATTGCTTGGAAAGAGGTAATATATGCTAGCTGAAATTATAATTAGTTTATTGCTGTTAGTAAATTAGGCATATCTCATTCATCTTAAATTGGAATTAAGATTTTCTTGAAGTTCTGGAAAGCTTATTCTGTAGCCTATAACTTCCATGTTTTGAGCTTTGCCTAATTTTGTGGTTTCAATGGTCGAAATCACGTTTGTTTGTCGTTGACCTGACAACAAACTACAAGGTTGATAAAATAAAACCCTGAAATTGATTTGGCCATAAGTTACTCGTTTTTGATCCGAATTAGATAATTTTGAATGTTCCGGAAAGCTTAAAACATATGCTACAATTTTTGTTCAGTGAGTTTTCTGTAATATTGCCATTTAGATGACCTGAAATGCGTTCAAAGACAGAAGACCAATTCTGTCTTTAACAAGTTATCTTGAGTTTCAATCTGATATTGTTTTGCATGTATCTCTCTCGTTTCTTATCCAAATCTAATAATTTTGGATGTTCTGGAAAGCTTAGATTTAGAGCTAAAACTTTCATGTTTTGAGTTTCATGAAATTTCGAAGTTATTTTGGTCAAAATTGTACATTCTTACCACTGCCCCGAGAAAAAAAAAGAAAAAAAAAATAATAAATAATTTTTTTTAAACCCTGTTCCAGATTTTTTTTCTCCACTTCGCGATGCCGCCACGATCGCATCCGAAGTCGGAATTCGACGTTTTTGGTCTCGTTGGAAAGGTGGAGTTTCGAACTCCATCTCTGTATAATTTAGGCATCATCGGCATTCTTTTGGTACTTCGAATTTCGTGTCGAAGTTGAACTCTTGTCGCTATTTGTATACAGTGTGAATCTTGTTCTGGGTCCAACTTTGAGACGTCGTTGCTACTTCGTCTCAACTCGGATTCCAGAAATTCTTTTTGCATCTTATAGTACGGATGTTGTACTATATTCCTACCAGTTTTCATGTCATTTGGATTCAGTTTGCTGGTCCAAATAAATTGCCGAACTTGGGTTCTCAGCAGTTTTTGAATGGTCAAACACTTAGAATGAAAATCAAATATCCCTTCTGTTTCCAGCTTTTGAGCGCCACTCCGCGATGCCTCCACGTTCGCATCGGAAGTCGGAATTCGACGTTTTTGGTCTCGTTAGAAAGGTGGAGTTCCGAACTCCATCTCAGGAAAATTTGGACAACATTGGAGTTCGTTTGGTACTTCGAATTTCGTGTCGAAGTTGAACTCTAGTCGCTGTTTGTAAACAGTGTAAATCTTGTTCTGGGTCCAACTTTGAGACGTCGCTGCCACTTCGTCTCAACTCGGAATCTAGAAATTCTTTTTGCATATTAATATAGGGATGTTGGACTACATGCCTGCCAATTTTCATGACATTTGGACACAGTTTGCTGGTCCAAATAAATTATCGAACTTGAGTTCACAGCTGTTTTTGAATGTTTACAAACACTTATAATATTTTTGATGATTTTCTGGTTTTCATTGATTTCTTTGAGATTTGTCTCTAGATTTCGTACACGGGTTTTATGAATCATTTTCAAAAGATTTTTCACTCCTAAATGGCTTTTGAAAATTATTATATAATATTATTTTAATTATTAAATTAATTACTCCATAATAGGAGACCTTTCAAAAGACCGTTTTAAAAGTGATTCCGAAAATCAATTATAAATCCGTTTTACACCATTATTTTCTATAATAAAAATCTCACACTCACTTTTAGCACGTCGAGCGAAGTGGAAAGGTGCTTAAACGGTTAGGAAATCTCCGGCCTATGGAAACCGTGTGTATTTTCTTTCCGGTTAATCCCCGACCTATTCGATTGATCGTTTTGACCTTTGGGTCTAGTTTACCGATGATATGAGGTAGACTATTTATTGTTTGGAGTGTGAGCTTGCTATTGGTTAGGAAACCATTTAGTGCGAACGTGGGGTATGGGACTCATTGTTAACACTTTGCGGGTTCCTCTCCAAGAAGTTAGTGACACATTAGCCTCTGGGCGGCCAGTACTGGACCTCTGGGTCACCACGCCTCTGGGCAACCGTCTCTGGACACCTGCTCTATGGAGCAGTTTATTTTTCGGCGTGTGCCTCTGGGCCTTTATCCTTCTGGGAAGGATCTCGTCGTCTCGCGCGTTTCGCATCGGTGCGAGTGATCGATCACAACTCTACAGTACTTGGCAACAACGACTCTGGTCGGTGCACGTGCAAAACTTGTATTATCTAATGATTTTTATATCCATTCGAGTACCGCCATTCGGCGTTGGTACTATGGAACCATACGATGTAAGTGCGATTACCTTGTGGATTCACAGTGTCTCTGGACACTGCTTTTCAGTGTTTGATTTCATTGATTTTTCAGTATATCCCCATTGCTCTTTGGAGCATCGATCTTTGCTTGGGCATTGATTACAGACTCTGGTCACTCTTGGGATTATTGCCTATGGGCATCTTTGTATAGCTTTGGCTACGCCGATGATATGAGGCGATTTTATTTATTTTACACTTTGGTGTTGATTTCTCTTTGGAGATTTTTATTGTTTATTGATGATTAGGGATCGTCATTATATTCATGTGGTTCATAATATACTTCTCTTTGGATAAGTACTGTTTTACTTATGTACCGCATTATTATATATCTCAGTTATTACTGATTGTTTAGCTAGCCTGACCCGAGTGTTTTCGCTCTGGTCAGACCGAGTTGTTTCAGGTTAGGTCTCTGGACTTAGCTTCTGTGCTTCCGCTTGGACATTATCTGCTATGCTGATAGATAGCGCTTTTATTTGTCCACTATTCCGCTACTCTCTTATTATTCAGACTTTGATATGTACATATTTTTGACTCACATGTGTGAGCAGTGGCTTTGTACCCACTTATGATATTTGGATCTGTATTGATGATGTATTGTTCTGGGATTTTATATCTGTTATGTGATTCTGTTCTGTGATGTTTTATCATTTTATTACTATGCTTATTCTGATAGATCTTTAGCCATTGTAATTTCGTTATAAGTATTTACCGAATATGTTGAACCACCTGATTGAGAAAAATTTAAATAGATTCCACCTTTCGACGTATTCGGTAGATAGTTATAGCTTGATTATAAATGGTCGCTTCCACCATACTCTATTCTCCGCTTTAACAGACAGTATTACTCCCGTAATACTCTTTGTTACAGTGGGTCTCGGAGTGGGGCGTTACAAGAGGTAAAACATTGGGAACATCATGCGGCACGCCTCGATTGGAGTTTGGAAATTTAAAGCGTGAATAGTGTTTTGTGAAATTTTCTATAAATAGCTATCTATTTCTTTCATTTGCAACCCTAGAGAACATTCACAGCCGCCATCTCTCTCCCTCTCTTCCCAGATCCTATGGACACCACCAATTTGAACCACCACAGGCCATATTAGCCTCCACCCCCAACTGCAAAAATGTAGAGCTTGACAATCTATAGGGGATCAACGGTGGAGATCGTCATCGGCGAGCCGAGGCGGCGCATAATCTCTCGCGTTCAAGCACAATTTGGGTTCGGCACTGGGTGATTTCGCGCGATTACGTGCGCGTCCATGGGCGTATGAAGGCGTGGGGTCTAGTCGAGGGTGGCGGCGTGGCTGGGCGTTGGTCGGCGGCAGGCGGTGGCCGATGCGGTGGAGGCGCGGTGTTCGAACGATCGATGAAGTCGAAAAGAAAAAAAAAGATTTTTCACGGCCTGGAACTGTGTGATGTCTGGAAGGGAAAACGTGAGAATGGAAGAAAGGTTTTAATTTTAAATTATTTTATATTAAGTTAATTAATTTATTTAATAATCTCGTTACGCTAATAAACTCGTAACTTTCTCGTACGAGGTCCATTTCAAAGAAAACAAGTTGCGTTGCGTTCATATCAGTGAACACTACGCTATGGAGTTGAATTGGATGAATTCGAAGCTAGTAGAAATTTTGAATTGAATTGAATGACAGATCAATTTTAATTCCATCCGGAGCGCTTCGGCGTTTTTTGGCATTTTTGTGAGTTGACTCACCTCTTTGGCCCGCTTATATTTTTATATAAATGGGAAATATTTGTTTACGATGATTGATGCTTGTTTGGATGATATATGATATATTATATACATATATTAGTTGGTTTGGATATATCCCCGCCTATTGGAGCGGATGAGACCATATTCGTTCCCGTGTATGAGCGGATGACCCTTTGTACGCGCGTCTGCCTCGAAGCAGACATTGCACATACTCTCATATGCATATTTGTTGCAGGTTACAGGTTGGAGGGATCCAACAGGATTCCGCACCACTGTTGATTTAGTTTCATATATATGATGATATATGACGTTAAGGATGCCATGATGATGTTTTGATGTGATTTGATTTATTTGGTGCTATGGTAGCATTGGGCCCTATGTTGAAATTTTGGAAATATTGAAATTGACGATTGTGAATTGAAAAGGATTTCGAAGTGATTTTGGAGTAAATATGTTTTAATGATTTCTGATTTATTTTAAAAAGAAAGGAATTTGTTTTTAAATAAAAAGTTATGATTTTTGATGTTTTTAAAAAATTTAGTTTTGAGAAATACTATGAAAATGGATTTTTGAATAAGTTTATATAAAAGGTTTAGAAAGGTGATATTTTTATATATAAGGAAGTTGATTTATAAATGAAATTAATAATTGTTGAGTAAAAGGACTTGAAGTTAGTTTATAAGTGTATTTTATTAGTAAATTTTGTTTTATAAAAAGATGGATTTATAATTGGAATTTATAAATGGTTTTGAAGTTGTTTTGTAAATGGAATTATAAATGGATATTATAAACGAATTTGATTTATAAAGAAATGGATTTAGGAATGGATTTTGATAGTGAAAGGAGTTTTTAATTAAGAATGGATTTATAAATAAAATTTTGTAAATAAAGGAATTTTATAAAATAGAAGTTTTATAAAATCGAGAGGAGATTTATAAAAATGGTTTTATAAATATGGAGATGTTTAATATTAATATTTAAATATGGATTTTCATTTAAAGGAGTTTTAAAAGTGATATTTTGATGAAGTTAATGTTTTAAAAGTAATTTATCTCTTGAAAGTAAATGTTTTGAGAAGTGATGGTTTTAAATGGAATGTTAATGGTTTTGGTAATGATTTAAAATGTTATAAGTATGGAAACATAGATTTTAACATTTATTGTTGAAATAGACATTTTCGAGAAGTAAGGAAGGCATGGACTATAACACTGTTGTTATAGTAAATGATTTCCGAATGGAAAATGTTTTATATAGTAAATAGGATTTATCTATATATATTTTATCGAATCCCTATACTAATGTTTTGCGTTGTCGTAACAATGTTTTACGCAACATTCGTTTTGACCCAATAAAGCGTGTTTTGAAAAATATAAAGCTTTCCTAAAATGATTTGTAAATATGCTTATACTGTTAATATAAGTATATGAAAATATTTTCTAAGTAATGAGATGAAGTGATTTGTGACTATGCTTATACTGTAGATATAAGTATATGAAAATGTTTTCCAATATAGAAAGATTTGAATTGGTTTTGAGAATATATCTTTTTAAAGATAATTTGAAGTAGATATTTGGAAATTGATATAATTAATAAAATATTAATTAAATGGGCCTAGTGATTGCTTGGTGTTAGATATTGTTTGTTGCTTTGATAGTTAAATAACCGACTATCAAATATTGGCCTCTTTATCGTTGTTGGTTCGGAGAGACCGGGGTCAGATTTATCCGAGAACCACTTAGGACCAACGTATATGCGTTCGATGTGAAGGTTTGCAAGACATTGATATTTGGGATTTTCATAGTGAAGTACTGCTTGTTGATAGTTTGGGAATAAACTCCCAATATACATATAGTAGCAATAGCCTCTTCATTATGAAATATTCGATGTAAGGACTAATCGCTACTAATCCTAGGGTAATTCCCGACAGGACGTGGTAGGAGAGTGCCTTCGGTTTGTCCTGTTCTAGGACAACTTGTATGGATGGATGTCTGACAGTGCAGTCTTGAGATTGCATCGTTGACTTTTATAAACGTACATCTGTTTGGTGGTGGGGAAGGCAACTTCTCTTAGCTTAACACCCTTCTCTAAGACGTATGAGCTCGAAGGTTGTATGTTTGTAAAAGTCAATAGTGATCGAAGGAATGGCAGTATAACATTCAGAGTGATATGTGCTATGTGTAAGGTAATCGTGACCTTTGGCCTCACACTCGGGAAGGACTAAAATAGGGTTGGATGCGGCAAGGCTATGTGGTTCACAACCATTAGGGTATGATCATCCTCTCCTAGATATATTTCTTCCCGCTATGACGTTCGGGATGTAAATTATTGTGGATGTATGCTATGAGGGCCCTCAGATAGGTCGGTAACGACCGGGGTGATGACATATTCGGTACTATGTAGGTAGAGTTAGGCCGATCTTGTGTTGGCAGGGGAGCAGATGTTCTGTGGTCCTCGGTACATTCCTCTAGAGATGTACTACGAGAAGGTAGTCTCTTCACCTGGTCATTTGTATGGAAAGCCATTCTCCATTACGTGCCTGCCATTTTGTTTGTAGAACCCACGTTTGTGGCTAGTATGCTGGAATTTAATAATGTAACAATTTCGGCTATGATTCTTATTATTTGTATAAAAGACACTAGTAATAATATAACAAGATTTGATATGAAATGTTTTGGTTATCATAAGGTAAAAACCCATCCGTGTTTATGTTTGGGCGTGTCTTACGTGATACCTTTGTTTTGATAAAAGAACGCTTTTATAACTTTAAAATAAATTCAATTGATATGTGTTCTCATGCTGGTTTACTAGACTGATCCGGGCATTTTTCCCTTTCAATGCTCAGGTCAGATTGGGTTTATTTACATATGTAGATTTGGTTGCTTTGGAGATTCAGCAGGAGAGTTGGAAGTCTTCTGATCATATTCCACATATATGTTTATTTTTCCCCTGCTTTGTTGTTTAAATTTCAGCAATTGTAAGGACAGGTTATTATAACTGTCCAGGTTGATGGTTTGTGATTGATTGTTGTACTCTGATTGATGGATGTACATGATATTATAGTTTCTGTTTTGTAAGATCATTGATATGATATTATATGTTTTTCCCCTGCGATTGTGAGATTCTTTAATTGTTTTAGTTTCTTTTGTTTTCCCTTTCTCTTTCTTCTTCTTATTTTCTTTCTTCTCTTCTCTTCTCTCTTTTTCTCTCTTCTTTCTTTCTTTCTCATGATTATTCGTATTTTCCTTTTGTTTGGGGCTGGACATGTGTGGTTATTGTCGGCTCTGAATGGGACGAATTTGCGGGTCGTCACAGAAAATACCAGTCTTAGAAATCTCAAAACATAGTCTCAGAAAAAATATAAGTACGTGATCTAAAATAGAATATAAAGAAAAATATCCTTCAAAGTCTGATACAAGAAAGTAACTATACTAATATAATAAAATGATACATAAAGAGAAAATGAAGTAAAGTAGACTTGAATAAAAGCACGACTCTCTCCAGGTAGCTGAAATTGGCAAATAGCCTACTGTCATGTCCATCTGTGGTGGGAAAAAGATGGAAAAGGAATTAGTCAGCCATGAAGTCTGGTGAATGAGAACAAGTTTAATAAGTGATGATTAAGTGTAATTAACTTTAAAACTACACTAAGTGATGTAAGGTGCGTGATAAATGTCTATGGATTCCTAAGATCCAATACCTAAGGATTGTTATCTAACACAATGGCTCAAACTACAATTCAAACCTCACGCTAACGATCGGCCAACGTCCTTTGAATTATCGAAGAATACTTATTATTACTACGTGCAAGTGGAGAACCCCAAAATGCAAACTCGCATAGTGACTCATCGTATGCACTCACTGTCCACCTCTCGATCGTAGTGCCAAACGTCTCTTATAATAGCTACTTATCATTCTGCACCGGCATCCACCTGTACCACACCGCGCAAGAACCGTGCGTGCAAGAACTCCCATTAGTATTGGGCTCACTCACTTGATATCTCCATAAGTGTTGTGTGCCACCATGACGGAATACCCTCTAACTGTCTGCGAAATACATCACCCTAGTCAACTCTTTTCTCTAATTTGGTTATTCAACCGTTACCCAAATTGTGATGACCTATAGTCTTTTAGTAGGGATTTATGACCCTACAATTCTCTTGATATGGGATTTACGGCCATACCATCTCTAGTCCGTCTACTTAGCTCAGAAATAGGCCAAAACAATCAATTTTCCATTTATATAATTTTTATAATAAATTATATAATTTTTTCTTATAAACCTGGGCCTTTGGCCGAGGTTCAATCTGTGCATTTTACAATCAAACCGTCGACCGAGACTACCACAGGTCAATCACTACTGGTCGACCGTTAGGGCACCCAGGTCGATCGGTCGCGAATAAAATTGAGGGTTTCAAACAATTTTTAATTGTCAGTTAATTTATAATTAAGTATCGTTAATTCCAATAATCAATAATTCTAGTTAATCCCTAATTTCCGGTTAATTAATTTTCCAATTGTAATCAATTCTAGGGATTGTGAATCGGGGTTGCAAATTTGACACTAAACAAGTGTTTAATTAGCTAATAAAATTATCCATTAACTTTAAATTGATTTCTAGGGTTTTAGGGGTCAAATTAGTGTTTATACAATTCAAATTTAAGTTAACAAGTTCAATTATAGGGTTCCTAACATATTCAATTTGGATTTAACATAATAAATTAGGGTTCTAACATCCTAGATCAATGATAATAGTTTAAATTTAATTACGCTAATAAAATTACCAAATTTGTGCCCGTTCACCTCTAGCCTAAGCTCTAGACCTTGAGAATTTAGCCTCCAATGGATAGCTCTCCTTGTTCTCCTCCTCGATTGCTTGCTTTGCTCCTTAATTTGAGTTTAAATTTTGATTTGGGTTTTAAGGATTGAGAGATTAAGGTTTCGGTAGAAATTTTGACAGAGTTTAGTTTTGTAAGTTTTCAATAGAGAATTAGGGTTTCATTAGCATCTTATGTATAGAGTTAGAGTTTGGTTTAGGGCCATTAGATTAACCTCATCTAGCATCTTGACCACTCAACTAATCCTTCTCAACTAAGCAACGAATCCAGGTCGTTAAAACATGTCATCACGAAGTGATTAACTCTTGATTTTCTTCGTCATGGTTGACCGCTTATAGGTCTGGGTCAACTGCTGCCGGTCGACCTGGAGCCCTCTTGGGTCAACCCATTAACTTGTAAATTTTTAAATTTTTATTTTTAATTTCTAGTTCATTCTAACTCCTTTAACTCTTCTATACTAACTCGGATTACGAAGTGTTATATATAAAAATCGTTTAGAAAATTACTACGGTGCAAGTTTTGTAGCCAAATTCGGAAGTCTCTAAATTTTTTCTTTTAAGTCCTTGTTTTCGCTTAATTTAATTTTCTTATTAAATTCTTGTTAAATTTCACGTAAATTTTCAATGTGTAACATTCTCCATCCTTAAAAGGATTTCATCCAATCTCTAAGGATGGGAAAATGCTATTCATACATATAATAATTAATAACTACAACAATCTACTCAACAAACATCCACGAGAAATCATTGTCCTTATAAAATTTCTAATGCAATATGCACATATATGTGACGTGAAATGCAAGTGAACCTATACTAATGCTGTAACGACCCGAAAATTTGTGCCATTCGCATCCACACATGTCAGACTTGAATAGCTCAAAATACCATATTGTTAATTTATATTTGGCAAAACTCAGAATATATAGTAAATAAAGTAATCACAGAATCACACACGCAGAGTAATATAACAATAAGCACCGGAAACAAAAGAATAGTAGTTCATGAAGCTACTATATATATATAACAGAGTTAAAACGAGATACAACAGAAGTCTCGAATACATAGAAGTCTCAATACAATAGTCAAATACAAGATCAGAATACATCACTGGAATCAACTAAATAACTGCAAGCTGAATAAATATAGCTAGATCTCCAAGCGAAGCTCTAACTCCAAAGGCGAGTCTCGAACACTGAGCCACTCAGTTTGACCCGAGTGTAAAGCAAAACACAAAACACTCGAGTCAGGATTAACATTCTTATATCAACAAATCCAACTCAAGTGAAATATCAACTGAAATACAAGTAACTCAAATGATGTTTGGGATAACCATCCTCTAAGGATCCATAGAACTATCTACTATGTATTACAATACGCTATATAATAATGTCTAAAGTAAGATAAACTATAAAAATACATTAAGGCGTTACCCATATCCCCCTTAACACATTTTATAGTGCCAATAGTCTATACAGTATCGTAATACCCTGTAAACTGGGGCTGCCAGAGGATACTCCATAGGTACGACACAAATCAAACTCGTAAAAGGCTCGCTAGGGTAGGTGACATGGCACAACAAGGCAATGCCAGGGTAGATATACCAATTACGCATCCGGGCTGATGGTAACGCATAGCAGCCACTACCACCCACCTCGAAACACACTCCCGAGTAAAAATCGAAGGGTGGGCTACAAATAAATCGCAAGTCAGAATATAGTATCGATGGAATGTGTCCGATCAGAGGAGCTACCTCATTGGCCCGGAATTGCTCCTGTTTTAGCCACCTTATGCCAACTCACGGGAGTCGGGTCCATGTATATACCTCATATAGGATCGTCGCCACCATCCTACTTAATTCTGGATTCTCTACCGCATACAAAGTTGTGAAAGTGGTTTTCGGTATTGGTAGAGAGTATGACAATATCCAATCCCGGTCTCTTTAACAACCAAACGTTATTATAACACCACGGTCATTTCAAAATAGTTTATACTTCAAAACCAAAATATCATTTGCATTTCAAAACCATATCAAAACGATATCATTTTCACTTCAAAAAAAAACTAAATCAATACGATATCATTTCCATTACCATAACACTTCCAAAGTTATAACATTTTCGAAAACATAACACTTTGGAAAACCATAACACTTCCCTTTAAACAGTTTATATATTACTAATAGTATATAAAATAAAATAGTTTATAAAGAAAAATAGTTTAAATAAAATAGTTATAAGTTAAAGTAGTTTATATTAAAATAGTTTATATTGAAAATAGTTTATATGAAAATAATTTATAAAGTAAAATATATAAATAGTTTTAAATATAATTTTAAAATACTTATATAATAAAATTGCCTTCTCAAATTTCACAAATTTATTCCAAATCAACTTAAATTCCAAAATTCAAATTTTATTCCATCTCAATTCATCAAATTCAACTCAATTCAGTTTCTCAATAAACCATTTCAAATTATCGATTTCAAATACATATTTGAACCATAAAATAAGCCATTTCAATTTCAATATATTTCAATGCTTTAAATATTCAACATTTTCAAAACTAAATTCGATAATTTCATATATCTCTTAATTTGACCACATTATTATTTAATTTTGAAATATTCACTTAATAGAACCAATATCATTTAAATAAAAACCACTAATTTCAAATCACTAAAATATTTCCTTCAATTTATTTAAACTTGAAATATTCATTTAATAACCTTAAACCAAAAAATCAAGTTATAAAATCATATCCTTTAAAAAAAATATCAAATTCAATAAGTTTTGAATCGATTTAATTAATAAAATCCTTAATTAAATACACTTTCAAATAAATTCAAATTTATCTTCCCAACCTTAACTTATTCAAATTATTATAAAATCTATTTTATGTATATTTAAAAGAATATCAATTATATATAATATTTAAACCTTTACAAAATAACTTTTAATTATATATGATATTTAAAAAAATCAAATATTAATAAATCATATATATTTCCCTTTTAAAATCATGGAAATCATTCCAAAAAATATATATATATATTCCAATGGTGCTTGAATATAATTTTCTATCCTATGGCCAAGTGATACTGATATTTATCATTTCAATCCGCAATTTAAAATCTACGGGTATATATCTTTTCAACCCGAAATCCCAAATTCAATTTAATGAATACCGCTTGGGTTTATCATTTCAACCCATAACGATTTTCTCCTATTCTACAAGATCGTTCGGGTATGTATCATTTCAACCCATAAGGAATTCTATACTTACATGGAACTTGCAGAGTGATAACAGATATGATAATAACATAACTGGCATATATCATCAATATAAATAACAGATAATGGTGTTAGGTGTCACAGGTGAACAGATACAGATAACAACATATATATATATATATAGCAATGTAAATAACTAACAGCAGCATATTTCAATTGTCGTTTCAATTGAAATCAAAATTAATAAATATAAGAACGTTAATCGTGAGTGATTGCTCACCTTTCGAGGTCAGAGATGAACGAGAATGAGATGAGTTACGAATCCAAGCACAAATTCCAAAGTAGAGCAAGATGGGCACGAATTCGATAGACAAGCTGATAAATCAAAATTAATAAAACCAATCAAATCAGAACAGGGTCGATAATGATAATTGGTATACATGAACTTATATATATAACTATATAAAACTATATATATATATAAAGTCATATTCTAAATCCAAACATATATTAAGTTAAATATATATATATTTGGTTTTCAAAAATCATAGTTTTAAATTAAAACACACATATAAAATCAAACATACATACAATATATAGTTTGAAATAAATATATATATATATATACATACATATAAATGCAAAATACTTGCATATATAATGTATTTCATTTGAAAGTATCTATATATATATATATTAAATAATCAATTCAAACACATATCTTAAAATTAATATTTTAAATTCAAACACATAAATGAGGTCTCTATATATAAATATATACAAACAGCTTATTATAAACACTAAGCTTGACTTACTTATATGTATATAAACACATACAGTTTCATATAAACACTTATACATCTTTAAACAAATTCGGTCCTGGATGTATATATATATATATATATAAACATCATATATAAGATACTATAATATTGTAAGCCAGACCCATTATAAACTTGGTTGAATATAAATGAAAGTAGCAAGCTACATCAACCTATATATAAAATAACCTATTATATACCTTTTCATTAAAAACACAACCGACTAATATATATATTTAACAATATTTGTTATAAAACAATACAACTTACTTTATATAATATACATATACTACATAAACATATGTGTATACTAACATATAAAATAAATGTTATATATGTATACCTTAATATAAAACAAAACTATTATATATATATATGTATATTTACAATCAAGCTGTTATATCTAGATACATACAACATAAACAAACAGGTATATATATAAAATCATTAAACAGCACACATATAATGTAATATACAATACTGTAGAACTGTATATATATATATATAATATATAAATTAATCTTATACAATCCAAAACAAGTATATAAACTATAGCCGAACAACAATTTTATGTACAAATATATAAACTGCAACGATCACCTATATATCAATATATCTATATATATTTAAAAATCATGATATTCGCATATATATATATATATCAAAATCATAATATCCATATCTGCTATCATTTTTTTTAAACAAATACTTAACATCAAAATAAGATTTACAATATAAGTCAACCAATCATATATTTATCTAAAAATCTGCATTTACAACATCATGTTATGAATACTTATATAACCTATGCTTCTTTTATACTATACGCACTATATCATCAATATACCTTAACATACAAAATAATATATACCTTAAAACAACATCTGATGTTTTTTTTATAATTTAGGTAACAATGAAAAAATATATACCTTTTTATAAAGAAAGACATGAGTTGCCAGTGAGTTGCTAGAAGGAAAAATGGGGATGCCAGAACAAAGGAGAGTAGGGGTGGCTGCAAGGCACGGAAAGGATGGGCTTTGGGTTTGCGTGCCAGGAAGCTTGGGGTTGGTGGCATCGGTGGGGAGGTAGGCTATAGGTTAGGCGAGATGGATGAACGCAGGTTGGGAAGCTCGGCTCGATTGTAGTGCGAGGAAGTTTGAAGCCATGGCGTTCACGTGGAGAGGTGGGAAGGCTTGAGGGGGGTGGTCGGGTCGGCTATGGTGGAGGCCGATGCGATGGTAAGGAAAGAAAGCATGCAAGGGAAGATGATGAGTGTTTGCGCGAGATGGCAGGCTAAAGGAAAACGTGGCCGAGATGTAGTCTAAACATGAAACATGGTCAAGGAAGAGGTAGCCTCGGCGCGATAAACATATGAAGATGGAAGGGTCATGTTTGCAAAGAAGACGAACTGGAGTTAGAATTATATACAACCGTTAAGTTATAATATATATAATTTCTCTTCAAAACCAAAAACAGAAATAACATTAGATGTACGAGCTAGATGGATGTAAACGGCAAATTGGCTAATAGATGAAAGTTGAACATTAATTTCAGGGAATATAAAAGGATAGTGGCCATCTGTTTCAATAGATAGATAGATGAAGGGTAACAAGAACCAAAAGGCACAGAACTAGTACCGATACGGTTACCGTTTTCACTGATTTTGCTACGTACCGGACTTCAAAACACCGAATTGAATATACCGCAGAAATCAGCACGACGAGACGATCAAAACGGTATACATATATCAGTGGTACGATTATCCGATCAAAAATCGATATCGGTACCAAAATGCTGCTAAAATGCCAGAATTAAGATAAACGGAGCAACAGCAGTCCAAATTTGACGAAACGAAATATGACGTCTCACTTAGAAGATGATTTACAAATTTATTGTGTAAAAATATTCAGGTTTGGAAAACATTTTATTATCATCAATTTTTAACTTTTTTGAATTTAAATAAAATTACACAAGAAAATAAACTTCCATATTATTTGATGAAAATTTACCATTTACTATGTTTAAATAGACGTATTCCAAATATTAAATTTTTATTTCAGAATTCAATTATTTAAAATTTCACAAAATTCAGTTAATTATATTATTAAAACCAGTTAAATTTACGGGTCCTTACACTCTCCTTCACTCAAAACTTTTCGTTCCGAAAAGGAACGATGTAGGAGAATTGAAACAACCAGAAAGTAAATGGATTTGAAATACAAAATAGGACAATTAATTTAAAACCATATAACTTTCAATTTACATTAATTAATATTCAATCATTTATTTTAAAGTCAAGGTAATTCACTAAGTTGATTTTATTTTAGTTTATTAACCTTCAAAACAAAATTTATTTTATTACTCAATTAACTTATTATTATATTTATCTCTATTAACATTTTTATAATTAAAATTTAAGTGTATAACAGTTATTATAACCACTCAAATTTTGTTTATAAAATTATTTTATATTGTATATTATCCAATTACATATTCAACTTCTAAATAAGTTAAGTAAGTTATATTAGAACGAAATTGGGTACTATACAAGTAAACCTTTCCCAACTCAATTATTTCAAGTTTAAATATTTATTCAAAATTTTGGCTTCATTTTATAATTAAAATCACCTTTAAGATAAATTTAAGGATTAAATTTCTGATTAACTTCAAACCATTTAGAGATAAATATATATACTATATATCAAATCAAATCTATAATCATATACTTATATTGTAACGACCCGGAAATTTCGAACCCGAAATTTCCAGATAGTTAGAAGAAAAAGAAGAAAAAGATAGAAGAAGAAGAAAACAGAAACACCAAAACACAGAAACCTCACATTCGCAGCGGATCAAAATATAATATCACATAAACAACAGTTTTACAAAAGAAAGAACTGTATCAATACACTTATACATTTATACGTCAGAGTTATACTATTACACAACACAGGACAATTGGAAAACATGTCTCAGATAATCAATAATAATATACACAACGGATATCACTCCATACGTTCCTGCCATCCAGCTTGCCTCCTGAGCTCCAGAACGTCCTTACCTGAAAATCTGTAATACTCGGTCTGACCCGAGCATTACATCAAAGTAACACCCGGGTCAGGCTGGAAACCAGCGTGAGTAAACCCATATAATTTGAAATACTAAGTTCAAACCATAAAAGAAAATCCCGGGTAACTCGTACTTCACTACGAGTTCATTACTTGTTATGCTCAATACTCACTTCACATATCGATCTATAAAGAATCGAAGTGGTTTCGGGTATTTACTAATACCCGACCCCGGTCTCTTCGAATTCAATGTCATTTTTTTAAATCAAGTTGTTTAAGTTAAATAATTCAATTAAACTTCAGAAAAATCATATTCACTCAGCAATTCATCACAGATTGATAACTTACATTATCACAATTCAATCCAAAACAATTCATATCATAGAGTATCATATCAGAGATATTCAACAAACCAAGGCATTCAATTCAGGTTTATCAATCATAAGCAAGATTACTTAGCTGTTCAATTCCTAATTAACTTAATTTAATCTCTAATTAAATTAATTAGTTTAATTACTTTTAAATCCTGCTTACTTAATTTTAATTTATTAACCTTTAATAATAAATTAATCAACCTTTAATCATTAAATAATTAACCTTTAATTATTGAATTATTCTTTAATTAATTATTCTAAATTAATTACCATAATTAATTAACCTTTAATTATTAACTCATTCCTTAATTATTTTCATAAATTAATTAACCTTTAATTAATTTATTATCCTCAAATATATTATCTTGATTAAAAATGTCACATAAATAAATTATCCTTTAATTAATTTTTCTTTAATCACTTGATTATTCAACTCTTAATCATCAATCAATTATCCTTAATTACTTATCTTAATTAATCAATCTTTAAATAAATTACATTGCTAGATTATCTTTTAATTTATCACATTAACAAATTATCCTTTTAAGTAATTAAGTAAGTAAACCATTAATTTAATATCTGATTAATTAATTAATTAATTATACCTTTAATTATCCACCTTAATTACTTTAAAGATAAACCTTTATATCTTAATTACTTACTCAATCATCATTTAAATATTATCAATTTAAATGCTTGGAATTGATTTATTACAAAATCAATTGAGATCTTTTATTAATTAAGGTTTTAATACCACATCGTTATATTTTCAAAAACACTTGTTAAACAATTTCCCTTTAAAAACATTTAACTTAAAAATTTAAACTTGGAAATTTTGTTTAAAACTTGTTTAACATTTCACTTTTAAAACCTGGTTATATTTTCTTAAAACCCAGAACAGAGTTTCTTTCTACAATAAAAACTGATAATTAAACTAAAAACCCGAGCACACAACTCCCAATACCCGAGTCATTTAACCAAATTCTCGAGAACGTCTTCGAGTAACACGCGTTCCACCTTCCTTCGAGACAAACACACTAAAACTTCGAACTCGACCCGAGCATCTACCTTCTTCCCCGAATACCCAAAAACACCAGATACTCGTGATATACAAGGTAACTCGTGCACGTGCACCGATCAAAGGCGATGCTCCGACCACCAAAGCTACCGCTGACAAGTCGACTTCGACCTCCTCTAGCAACTCGACCACCCAGATCTCTGTTCCGATCACGAAAACAAAATCGAGCTTGATCGAACACTTGGAACGAAAATGATCGTCATTAACTCCTTCGTGCCGTCGCCACAGATCACCAGAGCTCTCGAAATCCAGACCAAGGCCTCGCCGAAGACCCACACTTCCTTTCCCCTTCCTCCGAACGAGTCCGGTGCGTCCTCGATGATGCAATTGACTCGACTTCGACGTCGAACCAAAATGGTCATTAAACCCTAAAACTTTGTCGACCGGCCACCACGGTGGTAGAAAAATTCATCTATCATTTTTGCCAAGACCACCGACCTCCAAGCTACCCCCAGCTCCGATCCCGACCTCTTCGAATTCAATGTCATTTTTTTAAATCAAGTGTTTAAATCAATTTCAGTTTGAACTAATTCAATTTAAATCTCAATTTTAAACTATCTCGAATTATATAAATTCGAGTTAAATTTTAAATGTCTGGATAAATATTTTATAATCTCATAATATAATTATTTAAAATTGGCAAATTTCGAGATAGTATTATCGATCCGAGTCGGCCTTGCTCTAGTTTGGAAACTCGATGAAGTTGTTGTTTGGGTTTATTTTATTTTGATACAGGTCTTTATTTTAAATTTTGAAAGATGAAGAACTGAAAGAAGAAAGACTGTTTTGGAGTGGATTCAGGAATTATGTATACAGCCTATTTTCTAACATACTTAATTATTTTAATTTAAAGAAAATAAATGCCACTTGTTATGTTTGTAATTTACTTAGTTTACACTTGTACCTTTGTATGTATATTAATGTTTCTATACTAATTCATATTTGTATTTATCAATTTCATGTATCATGTTTTAAATGTTGTATATATATATATATATAAATTAAAATCTTTCTCATGTAATTTTTTTTTTGTATTAAACCTTTTCTTAAATCTTATTAAAGTTTTTTTTTATCCTTGTCTTTTATTTTATATTTTCCAATTTAGATAAATACATTTCTTTTTATCAATTTATGTTTTTATATTTACATTCATACATTTTCTAGTATTTAAACATATATAACTTTTAAAAGAGAATGATTTTAAAATCTTAATTTTTTACTAATAATAATCATATATATTTATTCTTGAATTTCCAATCCAATTCTATGTAAAATCTACTCATATGTATATATATACGTATAACAACACATTATTATTTATTTTAAAAGAATAATTTGCCAATTTTAAATAATTATATTATGAGATTATAAAATATTTATCCAGATATTTAAAATTTAATTTTTATTATATTTCCAAATTTATTTACATATCCGGAAATCTTTTATTGTCAGAATTTTATCCTGTCAGTAAAAACAGAGATATTATAAAATAGTTTTTATAAAAATACTTTTTATAACTCGATGTCTCAACTAGTCCATCGCAGCAAAAGTCCATGTAACTGATTACACCATGGACTTTTGCTGCGATGGACTAGTTGAGACATCGAGTTATAAAAAGTATTTTTATAAAAACTATTTTATAATATCTCTGTTTTTACTGACAGGATAAAATTCTGACAATAAAAGATTTCCGGATATGTAAATAAATTTGGAAATATAATAAAAATTAAATTTTAAATATCTGGATAAATATTTTATAATCTCATAATATAATTATTTAAAATTGGCAAATTATTCTTTTAAAATAAATAATAATGCGTTGTTATACGTATATATATACATATGAGTAGATTTTACATAGAATTGGATTGGAAATTCAAGAATAAATATATATGATTATTATTAGTAAAAAATTAAGATTTTAAAATCATTCTCTTTTAAAAGTTATATATGTTTAAATACTAGAAAATGTATGAATGTAAATATAAAAACATAAATTGATAAAAAGAAATGTATTTATCTAAATTGGAAAATATAAAATAAAAGACAAGGATAAAAAAAATGTAACGTCCTAGGCTTTTCAACCTTCAGCAACGGTTCACGACCGGTAGGCTTTTCAACCATCCCAGCCCCGCTGTGGCTCACAGTGATACCTCGGGTTTGCTTTTACGGCCACCCTCTCGAGTCGCAACCAACCCCAAAAGGCCTTATACTACCCCCGGGGACATGTAGGGGTAAGAGTCTCCCGTTCGCCACCTAACGCAAAGCGAGAACCCCCTATCACGCTGTAATGTAGCAAACCTGATCCCTCAATCGATCACACAATTTCACTTCCGAACTAGTATCGTCCACCCGACTTCCTAGTGCGGACTCAGATCTGGTTTCTTGATCAGAAACCGTCATTCTCCTTGCATAGTCACAACTATGATAGAGAATATCCAGAACCAATCAATAATCCATATCCAGGTTCGCCATCGAAAATCGAGCGAAAAATCCTTTAAATCAAATTAATCTTAAAATGGAATTTTGGAATTTGGATCCAGAATTAAATGGTTTAAAGATTTAAGTTGTTAAATTAAAAATTAAGGTTAATTTGATTTAAAGGATTTTTCGCTCGATTTTCGACGGCGAACCTGGATATGGATTATTGATTGGTTCTGGATATTCTCTATCATAGTTGTGACTATGCAAGGAGAATGACGGTTTCTGATCAAGAAACCAGATCTGAGTCCGCACTAGGAAGTCGGGTGGACGATACTAGTTCGGAAGTGAAATTGTGTGATCGATTGAGGGATCGGGTTTGCTACATTACAGCGTGATAGGGGGTTCTCGCTTTGCGTTAGGTGGCGAACGGGAGACTCTTACCCCTACATGTCCCCGGGGGTAGTATAAGGCCTTTTGGGGTTGGTTGCGACTCGAGAGGGTGGCCGTAAAAGCAAACCCGAGGTATCACTGTAAGCCACAGCGGGGCTGGGATGGTTGAAAAGCCTACCGGTCGTGAACCGTTGCTGAAGGTTGAAAAGCCTAGGACGTTACATATATATTATAAATCAAGTCATACTTTAGAAATTCAAATCAATTTATTTTCCAAAACAAAACCGTAGTGAAGCTATAGAATGGTCTCTCCACTTTGAAACTCGAAAATGAAGGTTGATGATGCAGCCGCCATCACCGAAATTATTTTCCAGCGACAAAAGAGAAGAGTACTGATTTCAACATTTTAAAATTCTTTGAAACGATTTCTATTTGAAAATACTTTAAATAATATACACTTTAAAACTTTAAAACCAAAGTTTGAAATCACCGGAAATTAAATTCTCAAATTCCTGATTTAAATTCATTTAAATTTCCAAATCAATTTATAAACCATGTTTATAAATTCATTTATAGAACAATAGATGATAATCAAATATTATCATTTCAAACAACCAATTTAATTAACCTATTAAATTCCAGAAAATTTTACTTATATATTTATAGTATAATCATACAAATTTATTTCATTTACCAAATTTGAAAACAATATTGTGTCAGTTTGCTCCGTTCAAGGGTTTTGGACTTCCTATCGATAGCGTTGATCAGACGAATCGATCGAAAACCCAAATCAACATCAACAACTCAAACAACACACAATAAATCATTTTAATATTAATACAAATACACTCCCTCACTCGGTGATACAAGAATAGATTTCAAAACAAGGATAGAGATTCAAATACAAGGGAACTCTAAATCAAAAGAATTCAACTAAAAGATAGACTCGATAGGGAGATAAGATGATCGAAATTCAAAAAAGGAAGATGGATAAACTTCTATAAATCGCGGGCTTTTTAAGGTTCTTATTCAACCCATAGATAAACCTCTGATTTTTCTTTAATGGGGTATTAATATACTCGACCCCATATTTAAAGAGGGGTTCAAATGATGCGACATAATCGGTCACAGAAGATTCACCTTGAACAAGGTAAATAAAGCGTCAGGCTAAAGTTACTTTTTAGCTTCCGACACAAATTTTAACTCGAACCTTTCCCGGTATTACTCCCAAGTAAGATCCGCTTCAACAATTTCCGAAACCAAAAGCTCATACCAATCTAATGCTCTCTCCTGGAGCATGCTAGAAGCCACGTGGACTCGATGTAGATCCACAAGATTCATGCGAGAAAAGATGCGATCTCATGTTCTAAGCCAAGCTTGGACTTCTATAACGCTTTCGGAACCCTTGAATGGCCTTCCACCCAAATTGGTATAATTACTACACAAGCGTGCAAATCCGGATCTGTGCAGTTAAAGCGCTTGGAAGATTCAAAGCGGTGGAGGTGCAAAAAGTCATAGCGGGGATACAGCGAGGATATAGCGGGATATTGCGGATGGCTCTAAAATAGCATATAAAACTTATACTTAATGTTTTTACAAATATATAAATGGTAATTAAATGAAAAATTATCATTCAATTGAATTATAATCAGTACATAAATAATTTTAGATAAAAACATGTGCGAATACACTTTAAATAAACATAAAACAGTTATATAACATAATTGAATTTAGTAGAATATTAGAGTGTTTTCATTTCTGAAAATATATTAAAAATTAAATCAAATAAATTAGTTTCAGAATTTTTATAATGTATAAATGCAATTTTTCAATTAATTTTATTAAAGAATATATAGCGGGAATAGCGGAATATAGCGGGAATAACGGGATATAGCGGAAATAGCGGGGCTTAAAGCGGAAAGGCTATTTCTTGGGGCTATATCGAAAAATCGTAGCGGTAGAAATCCGCTATGAGATATAGCGGTGTTATAGCGGGGTAAAAACGGGGCATTAACTGCACAGATCCGGATTTATGATGAGTTGGCTTTGGAATGGGTCCGATAGCTTGGGAATTCTTTACAAGATCCAAAAGCTGTTTGGCAGACATGAATACGCCATCCTGAGGAGTAGCACTTGATTGACCGGCGCTGGGACGACCAGGTCTAACCATTTCTCTTCTTTAAGAAAGAAAGAAAGAAGAGAAAAAATGTTATTCTCAGACTGAATATCAAACAAACTTGATTGATAAAACAAGGCATCATAAAGAAAAATAGGATAAAACGGGTCCTAAGACTCGAATTAAATCCTAAGGCATGATTCCTAAGAGAGACTTAGGACAATGATCCTTGTCATAATATCCTATATTGTTCCGAAGTTTGGCTCTGATACCAAGCTGTGACGCCCCACCTCTATACTCTCACTAACCAAGGACACTACTGGGTAATGCCGTCAATTAGTACGAAGAATAAGGCAGTTGAGGAGCGACCATCTGTGTAATTGCTTTGTGCGAGTACCGATATGTTAGATAGTATGTCAAGCATTTCATTTCAAGAGGAAATCTGACATATCAAATACAAACTTAAAGCTACTACACAGTTGTAACGACCCGAAAAATTTAATGGTTTTAAAAAGCATATTTAACCGGAAATTTGTAAAATTTTAAACAATAAAATTTGAAAATAAAAAATTTATTATTTGAAATACGTCTATTTTAATATAGCAACTGGTAAATTTTCATCTGATAATATTGAAGTTTATTTTCCTGTGAAATTTTATTCAAATCAAACCGGTTAATAACAGTGAATTTAAAAGTTTTCTGAAACCAAAATGTGTCAACAGGAGAAAATTTATTCAGATCATTCTAAATCAGACTGCGAAATTCGTTTTTCCAAATTTGGACTTCTATTGCTCCGTTTATCTTAATTCTTGTATAATAGCAGCATTTTCTGGTACCGGTTATCGACTTTTGATCGGATGATCGTACCACTGATATCTGTATACCGTTTTGATCGTCTCGTCGCGCTGATCACAAAGGTATATTTATTTCTGTATTTTGAAGTCCGGTACGCGACGGAAACAATAAAACGGTGCGTCGTAACGGTAGCTTTAATTTGTGACCATTAATTCTCCTTGGGTTTCAATTTTTGAAACGTGCCGCACACAGATATACGGTTAATCAAGTGTCTTTGTTACTTTTCATTTATTTTATTTCCAACGGTACAAAAATTTATCTAGCTTCATTACACTAAAATTTTCGTGCCACTATCAACCTTATTCAATTCATACGGTCGTTCTCTCTCCTTTAAAAAAAGAGACGGTTGCATATAATAATTGATATAAATCATATAAAAGCTTAGTTGTTTCTCTGTCACTTGTGTTTCCCATTCACACTTTCTTTTCCTCTCCTTCTTTCTCTGTCATTTTTCCTGCTTTCAGATCCTTCCCTCCTCTCTTCCACCTCCACTTCTCCACTTCCCTTTTTATTTTTGGCCACCTCCACAACTGCACTTTCTTCCTTTCCGCCTCCCGTCTCCGCGTCCGGCCTTTGCCTCCTCAACCCGTGAACCACCGCCCTTCCACCTTTCGCCTCCCCTGCCATCCAACTCATCCAAACCGAAACCCCACTCCCCTGACAGCCTTAGCTGAGCAGCCAGCCCCATGCTCCTCCACTCCAAAGCAGCTAGCGAACCACCAACCGAAACCATCTCTGCCTCCCCTTGCTTCACCGCGTCTATCACCTAAAGCCAATCCAGCATCTCAACACAGCCGAGACCTCCGACCTCACTGCCTCCTTCCTCTGCCCTTCACTCCGACCACGTGGCCAAGCGTGCAACCCAATCACCTTCGGCCTCTCCATCCATCGCCACCACATGAACTTTGTTCCTCCGCCTCAACCCCTCGCCTACGTGCAACTCACGTCAGCAGTCCATGCAAGCACTCCCTCTCCTTCCCTCGTCTTGCCATCTTCTAGTCTCTGGTTGCTATTATACAGTAAGTAAATATATTGATATGTTGATATGTTAGTTAAAATTTTGTTATATAATATTAAGTTAGTGAATATATTTTCAAACAAAAATATATATTATCATAAAGTATGTTGTCTGAGTATGTTGTAGTCTGCATTTTTGTGATAGTTTGCATATATTAAAATAGGTTGCTGTTGGGTTGTCTGCATAGTTTATTTAGCACTTCAGTTTATATATTTTAAGAAGTATAAGAGTTTATATTATACGTATATTATATTATAGATTTTGTTTAGATTTTTCAATATCTTTAAATAGATTTTGTAACTATTAGTATATATGCTATGTTACATAAATATGTTATTTAGCGTGAAAATACGAGTGGATTTGAATTATTTATATAATATTGAATATGTGTATAGGAATAGATATCTGTTGGGTCAGTTATATTCGTGTTATATATAAATGGGTTGTATCTTGGATTTTTGTTACTTATAATATATACGACAGCTGTTATATGTAAAGTGTCTACATTTTATATATTAGTCTAACTATTTTATTTTATCTATATACTATGATTAACATCTAAACGGTTTAAAAGGTAACGTTATATTTCAGCTAATGTATATTGTATATATAGTATATAATGTTAGCATATTCAAGTTTTATAACCTGCTACTTTATAATATATAAGTATTGATTTTAAATATTATATATATATTTTAAATTCGAAATGTATTTTAATTTAGAACATGATTTCTATCTATATATATAAGTTCACTTATACCACTTGTCATCATCGATCGGTTCTAATTTGATTTCGTTAATCCCTTATCTTTCAGCTTTGTCCGTCATGCTGGTTTCTTCATCGAGTCGTATCCATCTAGCGTGCTTGGAATTCCTAGCTCATTTCCTTGTCAAACCTATCTAGCCTCGAAAGGTGAGCAATCACTCACGATTAACGTTCTTTTATTATTTAAATTTGATTTCAATTGAAATAGCAATTGAAATATGCTGCTGAAGTTATTTACATTGTTATATACGCTATTATCTATAACTGTTCACCTGTGACATCTGACACCAGTATCTAGTATTATATGCCTGTTATTACTATTATTTGTATCTATTCACCTGTGACATCTGACACCCGTATCTGTTATTTATACTGATGATATATGCCTGTTGTTATATTTTTTTAGTATCTGTTATCACGCTGCAAGTTCCCTGTTAGTATAGAATTCACTATGGGTTGAAATGATACATACCCGAACGGACTTTAGAATAGGAGAATTTCGTTATGGGTTGAAATGATAAACCCAAGCGATTTTCATTTGAATTGAAATTGGGATTACGGGTCGAAATGATATCTACCCGTATATATTTAAATTTCGGATTGAAATGATAAATATCCGTATCACTTAACCATATGATAAATATATATACAGACACCGTTGGTCCATATATATAAATATATTAAAATGAATTCTATGGTTTTGGAAAGAAATATATGGTTTTAATAAATGTTGAGCCTTAAATTATTATATATAAATGGGAATGATTGATTTAAATACATATAATATGTTGAGTATTTAAAATATATTTCAAAATAGATTTTGGTAATAATTTGAATAAGTTAAGGTTAGAAAGATAATTTGAATTTAGTTGAAATTGGATTCATTAAAGAATTTTATTTAATTAAACCGATTTAAAACTTATTGAAATTTAAGATATGATTTACAACTTGAGTTTGATTTAAATAATTTAATGAATATTTCTTGTTTAAATAAAATTTAAGGAAATATTTAGTAAAAAGGAAATTTAAGGCTAGTTAATGATATTGAATCTATTAAGTGAATATTCCCTGATTAAATAATAATGAAGTTAAATCAAGAGCTATATGAAACTGTTAAATCTAACTTTGAAAATGTTGAATACTAAAGCTTTGAAATATATTGAAAATAAAGGGTATATTTAGAACTGAATTAAATTGAAGAATTGAGCTTTGAATAAATTTGAATTTGGAATTTGAAGTTGATTTGAATCGATTTGCGAGACTTGTGGAAATTATAAATACTTTACTTTTTAAATCATTTAATATATATACTATTTTGGAAAATAGATATATTTGAAATGAAATGATATTTGGGTTTTGATGTATAAATTTAATTGAAATGACCACTGTGTTAAAATGTATATTTCCACCTTGTAGATAGTTCTGAAGATCCTTAGAGGATGGTTATCCCAAACATCCTTTAAGTTACTCATATTTCAGTTGATATTTCACTTGAGTTGGATTTATTTATATAAGATGTTAACCCTGACTCGAGTGTTTTGTGTTTTGCTTTACGCTCGGGTCAGACCGAGTGATACAGCATTTGAGACTCACCCTTGGAGTTTGGAGCTTCCTTTGGAGATCCAACTACCGCCTCAGCTTTCAGCTCTTCTAGTTGATTCGTTCAGAGAAGTCATCTGTTGTACTGGAGACTTCATTACATTTGAGATATTCTATTGTATTTTATTTAACTCTGATGTTTATATAGTAGCTTCATGAACTACTATTTTATCTATTCCGCTGCGTATTATTGTATTACTCTGTGTCTGTGATTCTGTGATTGATTTATTTACTGTATATGATGAGTTTTGCCAAATTTAAATTAACAATCTGATATTTTGAATTATTCAAGTCAGACATGTGTGGATTTATTGTCGATTTGAATTGTCCAAAATATCGGGTCGTTACAGTTGGTATCAGAGCTTTGGCTCTAGGCAAAACCTAGCATATATAGTAAATTTATTTATAGAATCACTTTCGTTCGAGTTTGAATTTCTTCCTTTTGACTCAATTTCCTTTGAACTTTGGAACGTTCCTTGCGGTTCCAAAATTCATTCTTGTCCCTCCATATTTGTATTCTTTTGATTCTGGAGTATCCCATAACTCCACTTCGAATGATCTCTATAAGAATAGGCGATCCCGCCAATCTTTGGATGATTTGTAAAGGGGTGGAACTCCTTTACAATTGGCATTGATTCTCCGGAGATTTATATATCTTTGGTTTAGATACCTCTATCTCTTGCGATCGAATGTTGGTTTTTCTTGGAATTCTGCATCGATCTTGTTCCTGAAGTCACGGTTGACCCGGTTAAGGTCGCCCGCGACTTGTATAAGTATATCTATATTCTATTTTGAAATTTAATTATCTCGTCTTCGTTCGATCCTATCTTCGAATCAGAATTTTATTTGATTAGAGTCCCTCTAATTTGAATTTCTATCTTTGTTTTGAAATCCATTCTTGAACCATCCTTTGAAAAATCTTGCTTGTTTGTATTTTAGAAATTATCATTTTGATAAGTATGATTATATTCTATATATAAAAGTGAAATGTTTTCGATAAAGATTTAATACCCTTTTTAAAATAAGAATCTGAGGTTTGGAAAGGATTTGTAATTTTGAAAAAATTATATAAGAAATTTGATTTATCTAAAAATGATTTATGACTAAAGGATTTTAAAATTTGAAATTCGAGAATTGAACTCCGGTATTTTGAAATTGGTTTAAGATTTTGAAATATATAATAATAATATGATTTAAAAGTATTTTCCAAATAAGGAATGTTTCAAATGATTTTAATAAGTTTCGAATGATTTCAAAGAAATTTCAAAAGAAGTTTGAGAAAATAGAAGTCCAGAACTCACTTATGTCGCTGGAAAATAATTTCGATGATGAGTGCACGCATCATCGACATTGATTTTCGAGTTTCAGAGTGAGGGAGAGGCCACTTTAATAGTTTTGCTATACGAGTGATTTTGTGAAACCAATTTTGATTCCAAATTCCAAAGTATGATTTGATATTCGAAAGATATATGTATATATATTTGAAACGATTTGAAATGAGCCGGTGTTTAGTCCTCGAGTTTTGGATTTGATATAACCCTATCTATTAAAATTGATTTACTGATTTGTTGCTGATTTCCAACTCTTGAATTTTAAAATGATTTCTTCAACTATTTTGAAGGTTCGAGCACTTCCAAATCAAGGTTAACTTTTCAAAGCTAAGAAATTTTGAAAAGTATTTTGATAAAGTATATAAGTTTGTTTTGAATGTTTAAGTATGAAGTAATACGATCTAAATAAGTTGAAACTGTTTGGTTAAGTAAATGAATAAGGAAATTTTAAATTTTCTAATATGAAATTTAGATTTAAAATGTCTTGAGAAGAATTTGGTCTTCAAAATATTGTTTAAATGTTTTAACTTAGTAACATCTTTATGAAACTATATATTTAACAAGTTGGAATAAATATATAAGTTGTACGTATGTTGTTTTATTCGCATAATTAATTTGATCCAAGTTTGAGTACACAAGTTCGAGGTGGATTTCACCATTTCGTGTTAGGATTTTTCATTTGATTCTTGATGGCAAATATTTGATATGGATTTTGGGCTTGATTCTTGAATTCTCTATCGTAGTATATGGCTATGCAAGGAGACTGATGGCTTCTAGTCGAGAAACCATATCGAAATCCGCATTAGGGAAGTCGAATGGACAATACTAGTTCGAAAGCGAACTTGTGTGATCGAGCGAGCGATCAAATGTGATTTTGCGAAATGATGACGTATGTACATCTTATATCCTAATATCATTGATATATTTTGACGCTGAAATTGAAAGCTGTCGAGTTAGAATATCTTTGCTTACTAAAAGAAAATTCCAATTTAAATTACAAATATATATAACCCATAAAAGCAAAGATATTCAATCCCATATGGCTCTTCATACAGCGAAATTTATTTTGAAAAATTTGATCCTTATATAAGATAGACCTTACATAAGTATAAGATGATTTTGAAAATATTTGATTTTGGAAATGGATTGGTTGACTTAAATTATTGATTTGGAAATTTGGATTTATTTTCTAAATCTATTATTTTGGAAACTTTGAAACTAAAAGATAATTAATTTGAGAAGAAATAATTTGGTGAAATGGTATATGATTTTGAAATTGAACTGATATTGAAACAAATTAAAATTTGAGAACCTTATGTTACTAAACACTTGATTTGGGAGTTGTCGAACTTATATAAAATTGATTTGTATGAGTATGAAATTGATTCGAAAACTATAGATTTGAAAAGGTACTCAATTTGAAAGTGAAATCTTATATAATTGAAGTCTATATAAGTATGATTTGATATACTATTGATTTTGGAAAGTATTTGATTTGAAAATTAAATCTTATATATAATGGATTTTATATAAGTACGATATTTGAAAGTGATTTGAAAAGGTACTATATGATACATATTTTCGAAGTAAAGATATGGAAAGTGCCTTCTGCTTGATATCCGATTTGTGGCCACATCTTGGATTCATTCTATCGATATTATTCTCTCTGATTTTGGTTTTCCGGATATGATACTCGAGTGTCCTTCGAATTCCATGGCGTTACCCATGGTCTTATTGTTCTCTCGTGACTGCATAGCGCAACTGCCTGGCTGAGTCTTGCCTAGGGGTACGGATTGTTTCCTGGGGGATCCAGGCGTAATCATTGTGTATCCTGCAATCTGTGTAGGTCGCGAATAGTAGCGCAAATGCTTGGCTGAGTCTTGCCTGGGGGTACGGATTGTTTCCTGGGGGATCCAGGCGTAACCATTGTGTATCCTGCATTCTACTAGTCATCATGGCGTAACTCGCAGGGCTGAGAAAGCTTACGGATATGGATTGTTTCCTGGGGGAACCAGGCGTAACCATTGTGTATCTGCGAACCATGGTTAGACAAAGGTTTTGTTTGTTTTTGTTTGGATTGTACTTTCCATATCTGTTTTTAAAAAAAGTTTTTCCAGTATTTTCACGAGGTGTTGAAACAAGTCTACTAAGTACCTGGAGAATTCTAGTTTTGCGCCTGATCAACGCACTAGCAGAGTCTACAGGAACAAGGATAAACTTGTTGAAACATCGAGTTATAAAGTATTTTCGAAAGAAAATTTGTTTCGTTATAAAAGTATTTTATTATAAAAGTATTTCCAACAAAGAAATTATGTATTAATATTTGAAATTGAAATTCTAATGGTTTGAATTAATTATTCATGCCCGATACTATTCTTTGAATCTACCTTATCTGCTCAGCTTTATTTATCCACCTATATTCTGTTCCCAAATCCTCCTTCTTTTCCTTGTTGACTATATTCTTTTAAGTATTGTTTAATTATAGACTACATGGTTTAATAGAAATTTTAGTGTTATAAATATTTTGAGGTTATTAATTAGATAAAACATATTTAAAGTAAATGATTATTGATTTATTAATGATATTTGAAAAGTATTTTAGATAGAATTAATAAATTTATGAATTATGGATTTAATGTTTTCAAATAACTTCTTTCTAAATATAAGCAATAATGTAAATAATTGTTTTCAAATGGTTTTCATATATTTATAAAGGTGTCATTTAAACATATAAATAGAATCTATAAAGGGAAGCAAGAAATTTTACAAATGGATTTTTGAATGGTTTTAAAGGATATAAGATAATGGAATTGCAAATGAAGTTTTCAAATTTTAAGTAAAACTTATATTGTTCAAATAAATTGTTTAATCTTGACTTTCAATCTATCTTTTCTGTCTGGTTGTTTCTATTCTTCTACCTCCTTCCTTTTCGGGGACGAAAAGTTTTGAGTGGGGGAGAGTGTAACGACCCGAAAAATTTAATGGTTTTAAAAAGCATATTTATCCGGAAATTTGTAAAATTTTAAACAATAAAATTTGAAAATAAAAAATTTATTATTTGAAATACGTCTATTTTAATATAGCAACTGGTAAATTTTCATCTGATAATATTGAAGTTTATTTTCCTGTGAAATTTTATTCAAATCAAACCGGTTAATAACAGTGAATTTAAAAGTTTTCTGAAACCAAAATGTGTCAACAGGAGAAAATTTATTCAGATCATTCTAAATTAGACTGCGAAATTTGTTTTTCCAAATTTGGACTTCTATTGCTCCGTTTATCTTAATTCTTGTATAATAGCAGCATTTTCTGGTACCGGTTATCGACTTTTGATCGGATGATCGTACCACTGATATCTGTATACCGTTTTGATCGTCTCGTCGCGCTGATCACAAAGGTATATTTATTTCTGTATTTTGTAGTCTGGTACGCGACGGAAATAATAAAACGGTGCGTCGTAACGGTAGCTTTAATTTGTAACCATTAATTCTCCTTGGGTTTCAATTTTTGAAACGTGCCGCACACAGATATACGGTTAATCAAGTGTCTTTGTTACTTTTCATTTATTTTATTCCCAATGGTACAAAAATTTATCTAGCTTCATTACACTAAAATTTTCGTGCCACTATCAACCTTATTCAATTCATACGGTCGTTCTCTCTCCTTTAAAAAAAGAGACGGTTGCATATAATAATTGATATAAATCATATAAAAGCTTAGTTGTTTCTCTGTCACTTGCGTTTCCCATTCACACTTTCTTTTCCTCTCCTTCTTTCTCTGTCATTTTTCCTGCTTTCAGATCCTTCCCTCCTCTCTTCCACCTCCACTTCTCCACTTCCCTTTTTATTTTTGGCCACCTCCACAACTGCACTTTCTTCCTTTCCGCCTCCCGTCTCCGCGTCCGGCCTTTGCCTCCTCAACCCGTGAACCACCGCCCTTCCACCTTTCGCCTCCCCTGCCATCCAACTCATCCAAACCGAAACCCCACTCCCCTGACAGCCTTAGCTGAGCAGCCAGCCCCATGCTCCTCCACTCCAAAGCAGCTAGCGAACCACCAACCGAAACCATCTCTGCCTCCCCTTGCTTCACCGCGTCTATCACCTGAAGCCAATCCAGCATCTCAACACAGCCGAGACCTCCGACCTCACTGCCTCCTTCCTCTGCCCTTCACTCCGACCACGTGGCCAAGCGTGCAACCCAATCACCTTCGGCCTCTCCATCCATCGCCACCACATGAACTTTGTTCCTCCGCCTCAACCCCTCGCCTACGTGCAACTCACGTCAGCAGTCCATGCAAGCACTCCCTCTCCTTCCCTCGTCTTGCCATCTTCTAGTCTCTGGTTGCTATTATACAGTAAGTAAATATATTGATATGTTGATATGTTAGTTAAAATTTTGTTATATAATATTAAGTTAGTGAATATATTTTCAAACAAAAATATATATTATCATAAAGTATGTTGTCTGAGTATGTTGTAGTCTGCATTTTTGTGATAGTTTGCATATATTAAAATAGGTTGCTGTTGGGTTGTCTGCATAGTTTATTTAGCACTTCAGTTTATATATTTTAAGAAGTATAAGAGTTTATATTATACGTATATTATATTACAGATTTTGTTTAGATTTTTCAATATCTTTAAATAGATTTTGTAACTATTAGTATATATGCTATGTTACATAAATATGTTATTTAGCGTGAAAATACGAGTGGATTTGAATTATTTATATAATATTGAATATGTGTATAGGAATAGATATCTGTTGGGTCAGTTATATTCGTGTTATATATAAATGGGTTGTATCTTGGATTTTTGTTACTTATAATATATACGACAGCTGTTATATGTAAAGTGTCTACATTTTATATATTAGTCTAACTATTTTATTTTATCTATATACTATGATTAACATCTAAACGGTTTAAAAGGTAACGTTATATTTCAGCTAATGTATATTGTATATATAGTATATAATGTTAGCATATTCAAGTTTTATAACCTGCTACTTTATAATATATAAGTATTGATTTTAAATATTATATATATATTTTAAATTCGAAATGTATTTTAATTTAGAACATGATTTATATCTATATATATAAGTTCACTTATACCACTTGTCATCATCGATCGGTTCTAATTTGATTTCGACAATCCCTTATCTTTCAGCTTTGTCCGTCATGATTGTTTCTTCATCGAGTCGTATCCATCTAGCGTGCTTGGAATTCCTAGCTCGTTTCCTTGTCAAACCTATCTAGCCTCGAAAGGTGAGCAATCACTCACGATTAACGTTCTTTTATTATTTAAATTTGATTTCAATTGAAATAGCAATTGAAATATGCTGCTGAAGTTATTTACATTGTTATATATGCTATTATCTATAACTGTTCACCTGTGACATCTGACACCAGTATCTAGTATTATATGCCTGTTATTACTATTATTTGTATCTATTCACCTGTGACATCTGACACCCGTATCTGTTATTTATACTGATGATATATGCCTGTTGTTATATTTTTTTAGTATCTGTTATCACGCTTCAAGTTCCCTGTTAGTATAGAATTCACTATGGGTTGAAATGATACATACCCGAACGGACTTTAGAATAGGAGAATTTCGTTATGGGTTGAAATGATAAACCCAAGCGATTTTCATTTGAATTGAAATTGGGATTACGGGTCGAAATGATATCTACCCGTATATATTTAAATTTCGGATTGAAATGATAAATATCTGTATCACTTAACCATATGATAAATATATATACAGACACCGTTGGTCCATATATATAAATATATTAAAATGAATTCTATGGTTTTGGAAAGAAATATATGGTTTTAATAAATGTTGAGCCTTAAATTATTATATATAAATGGGAATGATTGATTTAAATACATATAATATGTTGAGTATTTAAAATATATTTCAAAATAGATTTTGGTAATAATTTGAATAAGTTAAGGTTAGAAAGATAATTTGAATTTAGTTGAAATTGGATTCATTAAAGAATTTTATTTAATTAAACCGATTTAAAACTTATTGAAATTTAAGATATGATTTACAACTTGAGTTTCATTTAAATAATTTAATGAATATTTCTTGTTTAAATAAAATTTAAGGAAATATTTAGTAAAAAAGAAATTTAAGGTTAGTTAATGATATTGAATCTATTAAGTGAATATTCCCTGATTAAATAATAATGAAGTTAAATCAAGAGCTATATGAAACTGTTAAATCTAACTTTGAAAATGTTGAATACTAAAGCTTTGAAATATATTGAAAATAAAGGGTATATTTAGAACTGAATTAAATTGAAGAATTGAGCTTTGAATAAATTTGAATTTGGAATTTGAAGTTGATTTGAATCGATTTGCGAGACTTGAGGAAATTATAAATACTTTACTTTTTAAATCATTTAATATATATACTATTTTGGAAAATAGATATATTTGAAATGAAATGATATTTGGGTTTTGATGTATAAATTTAATTGAAATGACCACGGTGTTAAAATGTATATTTCCACCTTGTAGATAGTTCTGAAGATCCTTAGAGGATGGTTATCCCAAACATCCTTTAATTTACTCATATTTCAGTTGATATTTCACTTGAGTTGGATTTATTTATATAAGAATGTTAATCCTGACTCGAGTGTTTTGTGTTTTGCTTTACGCTCGGGTCAGACCGAGTGATACAGCATTTGAGACTCACCCTTGGAGTTTGGAGCTTCCTTTGGAGATCCAACTATCGCCTCAGCTTTCAGCTCTTCTAGTTGATTCGTTCAGAGAAGTCATCTGTTGTACTGGAGACTTCATTACATTTGAGATATTCTGTTGTATTTTATTTAACTCTGATGTTTATATAGTAGCTTCATGAACTACTATTTTATCTATTCCGCTGCGTATTATTGTATTACTCTGTGTCTGTGATTCTGTGATTGATTTATTTACTGTATATGATGAGTTTTGCCAAATTTAAATTAACAATCTGATATTTTGAATTATTCAAGTCAGACATGTGTGGATTTATTGTCGATTTGAATGGTCCAAAATATCGGGTCGTTACAACAGTGGCTATTTGGCCTTCAGAAACAAATATAAAATAAGCATAACATAAATCAGTCACAGATATTCATATCACTAAGGCGGAAACAGATATGAATATATCACAAAGAAGTGAACATCAAAGTAGTGGTCATATAAGATCCACTACATCACAAAAGAATAGGTACAAGTGCTAGACAAAAGAATATGTATACATCAAGGAGTCTCTATCTCGAATGTATAAAAACAAAAACTACTAAGCTAAACTAGTTAGCCAAAAGTTAGAAGCTAGTCCTTGCTAAGAAGTCAAGTGGAAGCACCTGAAACACCTCGGTCTGACCCGAGTATTATTTAAGAAGAAAAAATAATAAACGGATCAGACTAGCTATAATTATCATATAAGATGAGATACGATAAGAGATATGACAAATATATACGATAACAATGAAAATCATACAACATCTCAAGTTTTCTCAAACACCAAAAAGAATGTCATATTCTTTAGCTTATTCACCAAATCAAAAATATTGATAGAGCTTATCAATGCAAATCACAAAAATTGGTCAAACACAAATTCTAGAAATCAATAATTAGAAATCCAGGAAACATAAAAAAGGTGGAGGCCTATCATAAACGGGAGCATGAAAACTCATCAACACGTGTATCATAAACGGAACACTATTTCATGGTCGCTAACCCATCAAATTTGAGCCGAAGCTCCACAAATGGCCCGAAGACCATGGGTCGCTACCCCACCAATTTGAGTCGAAGCTCCACAAACGGGGTTTAGTCCCTCACGTAGACGAAAAGACATTGCACATCGCTAGTCTAAATCACAAAATGATCATCATGGATCGATAAGTGTAAATTACATCAAGCTAGTAAATAAATGAGTTTAGCTTCATGTCTCATAACCACTAGCTTAACTTAATTATTTACAAACAAATTGTAGATTTCCACTCGATAATTGTTAGAGGATTTCAATCGAACAAGTCGAAGAATTAACCGACGAAGTAAACTGTAACAACCCGCATATTTTTACGATTGTATATTTGAATATTTTATTTAAATATGGCATTGTTGGTCGGATTTTAGTCCAAAGAAGTCACTATTCATGAAAGAACAGTCGAATTATTGAAAAGTCGATGTGAATTGTGATTCGGAGGCGTCTATTTGGAGAAAAACTGTCTAACAGTGATTCAGACGTCTGAATTGAGGCATTCAGACATCTGAAATGGTTCAAATCAAACCAGAAAGGAAGTAGGCAAAAATTGCCATTTTTAGACGTCTGAATTGAATGATTCAGACGTCTGAATATTGTTCTGGAACAACATTTATTTTTCCAGATTCAGACGTCTGAATCGTGCATTTCAGACGTCTGAATGAAGATGGAAAAGACGTCTAAATGAAGATGGAAAATTCTTATTTTTCCAGATTCAAACGTCTGATTTGCATATTTCAGATGTTTGAATGAAGATTGAAATTAAGATTCAACAATTTGGACTCGAGACCACTTCCATTGAGTTCAAAATGGTGTTTGCGACTTTTTTTAGTATAAACATCGATATGTTTTGAGTTAGGAAAAATTTCGAGATTTTCAACTAGGGCTTTGGGTTTGGGTTTCAGCCCATCAACCTTCTAATAACTTAACCCTTCATCCAACTCCTCTTCAAGTCTTCATAATATTTCCTAACACTCAAGCTTTAGAAAAATGGGGGAAGAGAAAAAGAATTAGAATTCCTAAGCCCTAATCTTCTTTGCAAATTCAAGTTCTAGCTCCAAAATTCAAAGAGAAGCTTAGGTGAGCATCTCCTTCTTCTTCTCCATCTCAACCTCTCTCAAATTTCAGAAATTTCCTATAACCTAATTTGGGAAATTATTGCTTCTAGCCTTAGATTGGAGATTCTAGAGTTGAGGTGGAAGAGTAGTTGATCTTCCTTTGCTTTCAAGCTTCTCCTTCATCGTTTTTGGGTTAAAAGGTGAGTTTTTGAACTCACATCTTCACCTATATCTTTGATAGTGTTAGGTAGCAATCCCTAACGTATAATCCTTGTCCATTTGTTCTTGAATTGAATCGGTTTAATGAATATTCCAATTTTTGGCGTTTGAAGTCAAAATCTATGAAAAATCCTTATATGGTTGTTTGGGCATATTGGTCGGAATGTAGTGGTGAGTCTCTAAGATTGGGTAGTCGTTTGGCGTAAACCCCTAGCTATCATTACTCATCCAATTGCTTCCGACATGTTTTGGCCATTTTTGACCTAGGCAAAGTATTGCCTAAACACCAGTTTCAGACGTCTGAAATATATAATTCAGACGTCTGAATCTGCTTGTCTCAGCCCAGTTTGCCTATTTTGCTTGGTTTCCAATTTTAATCGATTCGTGTTGATCCGATTTATTGTTATCATTTATTATTTACTTTGATGACTTCTTTTTCGGGATTTTTGAGAATATCCATTTTGATGGATTCGGTATCGATTTCTTTGGATTTGATTCACGTCCTCGAATGTGGATTTTGTGATTGATTGTTTCTACAATCATTTTGTGGTTTGTCACTTCTAAATATAAAGGTTTTCTATACTAGTAGTAAATATTCAAACTCTTTTTCCAAAGATGATTTCAACTCTATTTTTAAATATAAAGCTTGTTTTCAAATCAGTTTTCTAATCTATTATATATATAAACCTTTATCTCATTCGTATGAGAAAATATAATTAAACGGGTTAGCAAAACAAGTGGTATGAAACGCTTGCGTTTACTTCGTCGGTTAATTTTTGGACTTGTTCGATTGAAATTCTTGTGACAATTTTTGAGTGGGAATCTACAATTTGTTCGTAAATATTTAATTTAAGCTAGTGGTTATGGGACATGAAGCTAAACTCATATATTTACTAGCTTAGTGTAATCGACACTTTTATTGATCGATGATGATCATTTTGTGGTTTAGACTAGCGATGTGCGATGTCTATTTGTTTGTTTGGGGATTACAATTCCCGTTTGTGGAACTTCGATTCAATTTGGCGAGGTAGCGACCCGTGGTCTTCGGGTCGTTTGTGGAGCTTCAGCTCAAAATTAATGATTAGCGACCATGGAATAGCGTTCCGTTTGTGATACACGTGTTGGTGAGTTTTCATGCTCCCGTTTGTGATAGGCCTCCCCCTTTTGTTATTTTTGGATTTCTAATTGATGATTTCTAGAATTTGTGTTTCACCAACTTTTGCGATTGGCATTAATATGTTTGTCAATATTTGTGTTTTGGTGAATTATTTAAAGAATGTGATTCTTTTTGGTGCTTTGAGAATCTTGATATATTGTATGATTTTGTTGTTGTTTAAATCATACTTGACCTAGTATGACATTATTGTTATCATACATTCTTATTATATCACTGCTTATATCTCATTCCTTTATCAGATATTTATAGCTAAACTGATCCGTTTATTATTTTCTTATTAAATAATACTCGGGTCAGACCGAGATGTTACAGGTGCTTCTGCTTGACTCCTTATCTGGGATCATCTTCTGACTTTTGTCTAACTACATTACATTTGTAGTTTTTGTTGTTATACACTTGAGATATAGGCTCCCTGATGTATACTTATTCTTTTGTCTAGCACTTGTATCTATTCTTTTGTGATATTGTGGATCTTATTTGACCACTACTCTGATGTACACGTTTATGTGTTATATTCATATCTGTTTCCGCCTTTGAGATATGAACATCTATGACTGATTTATGTTATGCTTATTTCTATACTTGTTTCCGAAGGCCACTTTGCCATTGTGTAGTAGCTTTGAGTTTGTATTTGATATGTCGGATTTCCTCTTGAAACGAAATGTAACTTATATTATCTGACATATCGGTACTCGCATAAAGCAATTGCACACATGGTCGCTCCTCAACAGTCTTATTCTTCGCGCTAGTCGACGGCATTACCCAGTAGTGTTCTTGGCCAGCGTGAGTATAGAGGTGGGGCGTCACAGCTTGGTATCAGAGCCAAACTTCGGAACAATGTAGAATAATTTAGCAAGAATCATTGTCCTAAGTCTTTCTTAGGAGTCGTGCCTTAGGATTTAATTCGAGTCTTCGTACTGTTCTATCCTATTTCTTTTATGATGCCTTGTTTTTATCAATCAAAGTTTGTTTGATATTCATTCTGAGATTAACCCTGTTTCTCTTTTCTTTCTTTCTTAAAAGAAGAGAAATTGTTAGATCAGGTCGTCCCAGCACCAGTCAATCTAGTGCTACTCCTCCGGATGGAGTATTCATGTCAGCTCAGCAACTTCTAGATCTTGTGAGAAATTCTCAAGTTGCCGGGCCTATTCCTAAGCCCACTAATCCTAAATCTTGGTTTGCACGCTTGTGCCGTGATTACACCAATTTGGGTGGAAATCCATTCAAAGGTTCTGAGAGCGTTATAGAAGTCCAGGCTTGGCTTCGAACATGCGACCGCATCTTTTCTCGCATGAATCTTATTGGTCTCCATCGAGCCCAAGTGGCTTCTAGCATGCTCCAAGAAAGAGAATTAGACTGGTATGAGCTTTTGATCTTTGAAATTAGTGAAGCGGATCTTACTTGGGAGCAGGGAAAGATTCGAATTGAAATTTGTGTTGGAGGCTGAAAAAGTATCTTTAGGCCGACGCTTTATCGACCTTGTTCAAGGTGAATCTTCCGTGACCGAATACGTCGCATCTTTTGAATCTCTCTCTAAATATAGGGTTGAATACATTAATACCCCATTGAAGAAAAATCAGAGATTTGTGTATGGTTTGAACAAAAAACCTCAATAAGCCATTACTTCTGAAATTAGAAGTTTCTTTTGATCAGCTTGTTGATATTGCTCTTCGACTCGAAGAGGATGATAAAGATAGTGATGCTGAGGTCAAACAAAACATCAACAAGAAGAGACCTTTTAAATTCAAGCCTAATCCCAACAAGAAGGGAAAGCAAGCAACACCAGTAGCAAATACTCCTAACTCTCGTCGTGGAGAATGTTACAATTGTGGTTCTAAGGACCACTATGCAAACAAGTGCCCGAAGTCTATTTCTTGCCGCTATTGCAAGAGTTCGGGTTATACTATTTCTTTGTGTCCCAAACTTCAAAGCAAGAATGAAGGCAAGCTAAATATTGTACAAGCCCCTACTAACACTTCTCATGGTCAAGGTATTTCTCATTCTATCCTTGATGGCATTATTATATTTCGTGATCTTCCTATTCGAGTTCTTTTTGATACGGGTGCATCTCACTCTTTTATATCAAAAGAACTTGTTGATGCTTTGTCTTTGAATGTTATTGGCTTGATGACTCCTTTGAGAATTGCGAATCCGGTCGGTGGATCCGCAACACTCAGTTTATTATGTAAAGATGTCGAAATTATTTTGTGTGATTACTCTTTCCGTGCCGATTTGCATGTTATGCGTTACCTTGGTTTCGGAATGATTTTGGGAATGGATTGGCTTAACCATTATGAAGCCCATATTCTATGTCCAGAGTAGACTATATATCTTCGGCATCCTCAATCTGTTAAGCAGATTTCTCTTGTTCTAAAAGATTCAAATTCCAATTCGAAAGCATCCTTATATTCTCTCAATCCTCATGACGACGATAATGATGATGAGGAAGATGTCATTTCTCTCATTCACATTGTTCGTGAATTTCCCGACATATTTGAGCACGTTTTAGGATTACCACCTAAGCGAGCAATTGAGTTCAGAATTAATCTAATCCCTGGAGCTCTACCTATCACTCGTCCTCCATATCGTATGTCCAATAAGGAAAATGAGGAGATGCGTAAACAATTATCTGAATTGGAACCGAAGCAATTTATTCAATCTATTTCCTCTCCATGGGGAGCTTCGGCTATTTTTGTGAAGAAATCTGATGGTACACTTAGGCTTTGCGTTGACTACCACAAACTTAATGATCTCACCATCAAGAATAAATATCCCTTACCGCGGATTGATGATTTATTCGATCAGCTTAGTGGTGCTAAAGTCTTTTCACAGTTAGACTTAGCAACCGGTTTTCATCAACTCTGTATTGCAGAGGATAGCATTTCTTTGACATCGTTCCGTACACGTTATGGATCTTATGAATGGCTTGTTATGCCATTTGGGTTGACGAATGCTCCAGCTTATTTCGTCGACCTTATGAATCGAGTTTTCAAAGACTTCCTCGATCGATTTGTTCTCATCTTTATAGATGATATTCTTATTTATTCTAAAACCGAGGAGGAGCATGAAAATCATCTTCGGATTGTGTTGGAAACTCTTAGGAGCAACCAATTGAAAGCAAAATTTTCCAAATGCCACTTTTGGCCATCTCGTGTGAAATTTTTGGGGCATATCATTTCTGAATCCGGAATTTCCGTGGATCCTTCAAAGATTGAAGCGATCCAAAATTGGAAGAGACCGGAGAGTGTGACGGAAATTCGTAGCTTTCTCGGATTGGCGGGCTATTACCATCGGTTCATAAAAGACATTTCCAAGATTTTTGTACCTCTTACTAGTTTGACAAAGAAGGGAGTTAAATACATTTGGTTAGACAAATGTGAAGCTGCTTTTCAGAAACTAAAAGAACTCCTTTCCGATGCTCCTATTCTTGTGATACCCGATGGGAACCAAGATTTTATTGTTTATACCGATGCTAGTCGTGTTGGTTTGGGTGTCGTTCTCATGCAGCGGGAACTTGTTATCGCCTATGCTTCTAGGCAATTGAAGCCTACCGAGACTAGATATGCAACTCATGATTTAGAGCTCGCGGCTATTGTTTTCGCCCTTAGAATTTGGCGCCATTATCTTTTGGGGGAGAAGTTTGTTCTCTACACCGATCATAAATCATTGAAGTATTTATTTTCTCAAAAGGAACTTAATTTGCGTCAACAACGTTGGCTCGAGGTTCTTGCATCTTATGATCCTGATATTCTTTATACTCCTGGAAAGGGAAATTGTGTTGCTGATGCCCTTAGTCGTAAGCAACAAGCGGTTGTTTCCATGATGGTATCCGAATGGAATGATCTCGAGACCTTGTCCACATGTGAGATTCGAGATCGTGAATCCGATTTATGTTCATCTCTTGTTTTATGTAGCCTTGAGGTTCATCTTTCTCTTTTAGACCGCATTCTTGAAGCTCAAAAGCATGATCTCGAATTGGTTCTTCTTAGCTAAAGTTGTAGGGATAAAATTGATATTGAAGGTTTGAAAGACTTTGATATAGATGCTCGTGGCGGCATTCGAAAATTTGGTAGAATTATTGTGCCAAATATTATTGATCTTCGTAAAGATATATTAGAATTCTCATCGTTCTAAATTTACCATTCATCCTGGTAGTAGTAAAATGTACGCGGATATGAAGCGACTTTATTACTAGGAGGGAATGAAATCCGATATTGCTAACTGTGTTAAGCGTTGCATGACTTGCCAACTTGTTAAGGCCGAGCATCAAAGGCCCGGAGGGTTATTGCAACCTTTGGAAACTCCAATATGGAAGTGGGATCAAATTTCCATGGATTTTATTGACGGTCTTCCCCGTTCTCGTTCGGGCCATGATAGCCTATGGGTGATAGTTGATAGACTTACAAAGTCCACCCATTTTATTCCCGTTCGGTCCAATCGGACCGTACCTATTTTGGCTAAACTTTTTGTCAAGGAAATTATTAAATTGCATGGAGTTCCTACCTCTATTGTTAGCGATCGTGATCCATTGTTTACTAGTGGATTTTGGAAGGGCCTCCAAAAAGCTTTGGGAACAAAGCTTAATTTTAGCACCGCTTATCATCCTCAGTCCGATGGACAAACCGAGAGTGTGAATCAAACTCTTGAAGATCTCCTTTGTGCGTGTGTTCTTGATTTTGGTGGAAGTTGGGAAGACCATATTTCCCTTGTTGAGTTTTCCTATAACAATAACTTCCAATCTAGTATTGGTATAGCACCTTTCGAGGCACTATACGGAAGGCCATGCCGATCTCCTTCATGTTGGCTTGAAGCTGGTTTTAGGTCCTGATTTTATCCGTGATGCCACAGAAAAGATTGACCTTATTCGTCATAGGATGAAAGAAGCTCAAAGTAGACAAAAATCCTATGCCAATAATCGAAGAAGGAAATTAGAATTTTCTGTGGGAGATCTTGTGTTTATTCGTGTTTCACCTATGGAGGGTGTTGTGCGTTTCAGTCGATCGGGAAAATTAGCACCTCGATATATTGGCCCATTTCCCATCACCGAACGCATTGGTTCCGTGGCTCATCGCCTTTTATTACCAGCTCAATTTTCTACTATTCATGACGTATTCCACGTCTCTCAACTACGGAAGTGCCTTTGAGATTCCGATTCTGTTCTTGAGCCCGGTGTTATTGAAGAAATTGAAGTTTCGCCTAATTTGACTTATGAACAACATCCTATCCGTATCATTGCTTCGGAGGTTAAACGCCTTCGAAATAAAGATGTTCCTTTTGTGAAAGTTCAATGGTCCTCAAATCCTAAGGATTGCTCTTGGGAATCTAGAGAATTCATCGTGCGAACACATCCGGAATTACTTTCTCATGCTCTTTAAGGTGAACTTCTTATTTCAAAATTTTCTTTTGTGTTGATATGATTTTATGGTTGTTACTCTTTATTTTCCTCTTAATTATTGCGAGGACGCAATTTCTTTAAGGAGGGGGAGTCTGTAACAACCCGTATATTTTTACGATTGTATATTTGAATATTTTATTTAAATATGGCATCGTTGGTCGGATTTTAGTTCGAAGTAGTCACTATTCGTGAAAGAACAGTCGAATTATTGAAAAGTCGATGTGAATTGCAATTCGGAGGTGTCTATTTGGAGAAAAACTGTCTAATAGTGATTCAGACGTATGAATTGAGGCATTCTGACGTCTGAAATGGTTCAAATCAAACCAGAAAGGAAGTAGGCAAAAATTGCCATTTTCAGACGTCTGAATTGAATGATTTAGATGTCTGAATATTGTTCTGGAACAACATTTATTTTTCCAGATTCAGACGTCTGAATCGTGCATTTCAGACGTCTGAATGAAGATGGAAAATTCTTATTTTTCCAGATTCAAACATCTGATTTGCATATTTTAGACGTCTGAATGAAGATTGAAATTAAGATTCAACAATTTGGACTCGAGACCACTTCCATTGAGTTCAAAATGGTGTTTACGACTTTTTTTAGTATAAACATCGATATGTTTTGAGTTGGGAAAAATTTCGAGATTTTCAACTAGGGCTTTGGGTTTGGGTTTCAGCCCATCAACCTTCTAATAACTTAACCCTTCATCCAACTCCTCTTCACTCCTTCATAATATTTCCTAACACTCAAGCTTTAGAAAAATGGGGGAAGAGAAAAAGAATTAGAATTCCTAAGCCCTAATCTTCTTTGCAAATTCAAGTTCTAGCTCCAAAATTCAAAGAGAAGCTTAGGTGAGCATCTCCTTCTTCTTCTCCATCTCAACCTCTCTCAAATTTCAGAAATTTCCTATAAACTAATTTGGGAAATTATTACTTCTAGCCTTAGATTGGAGATTCTAGAGTAGAGGTGGAAGAGTAGTTGATCTTCCTTTGCTTTCAAGCTTCTCCTTCATCGTTTTTGGGTTAAAAGGTGAGTTTTTGAACTCACATCTTCACCTATATCTTTGATAGTGTTAGGTAGCAATCCCTAACATATAATCCTTGTCCATTTGTTCTTGAATTGAATCGGTTTAATGAATATTCCAATTTTTGGCGTTTGAAGTCAAAATCTATGAAAAATCCTTATATGGTTGTTTGGGCATATTGGTCGGAATGTAGTGGTGAGTTTCTTAGATTGGGTAGTCGTTTGGCATAAACCCCTAGCTATCATTACTCATCCAATTGCTTTCGACATGTTTTGGCCATTTTTGGCCTAGGCAAAGTATTGCCTGAACACCAGTTTCAGACGTCTGAAATACATAATTCAGATGTCTAAATATGCTTGTCTCAGCCCAGTTTGCCTATTTTGCTTGGTTTCCAATTTTAATCGATTCGTTTTGATCCGATTTATTGTTATCATTTATTATTTACTTTGATGACTTCTTTTTTGGGATTTTTAAGATTATCCATTTTGATGGATTCGGTATCGATTTCTTTGGATTTGGTTCACGTCCTCGAATGTGGATTTTTGTGATTGATTGTTTCTACAATCATTTTGTTGTTTGTCACTTCTAAATATAAAGGTTTTCTATACTAGTAGTAAATATTCAAACTCTTTTTCCAAAGATGATTTCAACTCTATTTTTAAATATAAAGCTTGTTTTAAAATCCGTTTTCTAATCTATTATATATATAAACCTTTATCTCATTCGTATGAGAAAATATAATTAAACGGATTAGCAAAACAAGTGGTATGAAACGCTTGCGTTTACTTCGTCGTTTAATTTTTGGACTTGTTCGATTGAAATTCTTGTGAAAATTTTTGAGTGGGAATCTATAATTTGTTCGTAAATATTTAAGTTAAGCTAGTGGTTATGGGACATGAAGCTAAACTCATATATTTACTAGCTTAGTGTAATCGACACTTTTATTGATCGATGATGATCATTTTGTGGTTTAGACTAGCGATGTGCGATGTCTATTTGTTTGTTTGGGGATTACAATTCCCGTTTGTGGAACTTCGGTTCAATTTGGCGGGGTAGCGACCCATGGTCTTCGGGCCGTTTGTGGAGCTTCGGCTCAAAATTAATGGTTAGCGACCATGGAATAGCGTTCCGTTTGTGATACACGTGTTGGTGAGTTTTCATGCTCCCGTTTGTGATAGGCCTCTCCCTTTTGTGATTTCTGGATTTCTAATTGATGATTTCTAGAATTTGTGTTTCACCAACTTTTGCGATTGGCATTAATATGTTTGTCAATATTTGTGTTTTGGTGAATTATTTAAATAATGTGATTTTTTTTGGTGCTTTGAGATTCTTGATATATTTTATGATTTTGTTGTTGTTTAAATCATACTTGACCTAGTATGACATTATTGTTATCATACATTCTTATTATATCACTGCTTATATCTCATTCCTTTATCAGATATTTATAGCTAGACTGATCCGTTTATTATTTTCTTATTAAATAATACTCGGGTCAGACCGAGATGTTATAGGTGCTTCTGCTTGACTCCTTATCTGGGATCATCTTCTGACTTTTGTCTAACTACATTACATTTGTAGTTTTTGTTGTTATACACTTGAGATATAGACTCCCTGATGTATACTTATTATTTTGTCTAGCACTTGTGTAACAACCCTAGATTTTTACCTATATTTGTAAATTTGACTTTATTTTTATTTTGAAACTATTTTAAACTTGTTTGATTTCAAACATTTCATTTTTTAAAATAAATGTTAATTATTATGTGAACTATAATTTCAAACTAGTATAAATTAACATTTATTTTAAGTTTAAATTTTATCTTTTATTATGAAAATAGATGTAATAACTTGAACACTGCTTTTCGTTTCGTTGAAAACGGAGTTAAACAGTGAAAGTTATGTATATTTCAATATTGACTGCAATTTATTTATTCTACAATTTTGTTATTTTTAAATTGTATAAATTATATTTTTATTGTCATATTTCATTTTAATCTAGGTCAATATGTTATTTTATGAATATATTGGCTTTCCAATATTTTTAAAAATGATAATAGGATTTTTCCAAAATTTACTGTAATTATTCCCTATTTTTAAAAGGTTGTTTTCTATTCTTCTGCTAATTTCTTCATTTAAATTTTATTTAAATTAAAATTTATATATTTATTTGTGAATGCATTTTTACTTTTATGTTGTTATCTTTGTTATAAATATTTTTACAAGTCCATATAAATTTTCCAAAGTTCATTCTGTTTATTTTCCATTTTTGTAGACTAGGTTTGCAATTTTGTGATATTTTCTTATTTTAACCTTATATAATTAATAAATATTTATATATATTTTGTATTTTGTTATATTTTAGAATTTGTAACTGAAATTATTATTATTTTCAGTAAGGTAAACTTATAGGAATAAATTTAGGAAATTTGGAAAGTTTTTAAAAGCTTTTGAAACGTAAGTCGTTTCTTTTACCATTTCCTCATTTACTCTTTGGCCGTTTTATTTTATTTTATTTCTTTCTTTATTTAGCCATGACTTCCTCCTTCATTTTTCACATGGATCTCAGATCCATTTCTCATCTAAAAAAAATATGGCCATGGCTTGAAAGAGATGAGGTAAAAAAATTATCATCTTCTTCCTTTGTTTTTCTACTTTTCTATTTTGAAATTTTGTACCTGTTCTCTCCTTCATAGCTTGGCTCCTCCTCAACCAGATCTGACCTGACCTCTACCACCCCTTTTCTCTGACCATCACCCACCCTATTTCACCTCCTCCTCAGGCCGAACCAACCCAAGGCCAAGATCTACACAAAATTCAAAAAAAAAAATAGAACCTATGCCTTGAAAACATGCTAGTTTGAGCCTTGTTGCTTCACCACCTCTTTTTCCACCACCACCACCACCTCTAGGCGCCACCACCACCTTGACACACCCTTAACCATCACCTTCATCCTCTGTCCAGATCTGAAACATGTCATAGCCGAGCCCAATGACCTTGTAGACTGAGCCAAAGTTGAACCAAAACCACTATTTTGCATAAGCCTCTTCATATTCATGCGTAGTAACTCCTCCACCACTTCAATACCTTGTAGCCATGCCTTATAGGACCCAAACCTGAACCAAAGTATGTCCAAACCTGAGCAAAAACATTCCCTAGGCCGTGCAATTAAATGTAGGAAGCAAGGCAAAAGACTGTGTATTCGTATCTCTTTTTACTTCAAAGTTGTTTCAATTTAATGTTGTATTGAATTGTGATTTTATTTTGTTTTGTTTTGGGTTGTAACACAAGTTCTAAGCTTGGATCTCTTCCCACTTGAGCCTATTTTGTGTCATCGTGCCTTTTGGAATCCATTGTGTCTTTTGAGTTGATATCTCCAGCACAAAAAGGTGAGTAATTCTCAAACGACGATGTGTACTTATATAACTAGTAAACTGACACCATTTGAATCTGTAAAATTATATCATCATGTTATAACTGTTATATTATGATTATATGATGTTCATCCCTGTTTATACACATGTTATCATCTGTTACTGTTATATATTGTATACTATTTATTTATATCAGTTTATCACACTGCAAGTTCCCTATAGACTAGAAATCACTATGGGTTGAAATGATACATACCCAAACGGACTTTAGAATAAGGAAAAATCGTTATGGGCTGAAATGATAGGCCTGAACGGTTTTTATTTATTTATTATATTACTTGGGATTGCAGGTTTGAAATGATAAAACCTGGGTTTTCTTTGTAAACTGCGGATTGAAATGATACATATCCCTATCACTTGACCTAGACTAGAAAATTATATACAGACCCGTGGTTTATATATTTTTTTGAAAATTTTAAAATATTTTAAAAATGTAAATATTATGATATTTTGATTTAAATTTTATTGAAATGATTTCTATAAAATATTAGTGATTTTCTACAAATTAAATAAGTGAATTAAGTAAATGGTGAAGTAGAATTTGGAATATAAGTAAATTTTGGAATTTATGATTTTGTTTTTAATGGAATTTATGTAAGTAAGAATATATGACAAATTTGATTTAAAAGATGAATTTAATGATTTTATCAAGTAATAATAATTTTTAAAAGTGTTAGTGATTTTGTATAAATTAAAATATGAATTAAATGAACATTTAAGCTGAATTTTGAAATATAACTTAAATTGAATTTTGTGAAATTTGTTTAAAAGTGAATTTTTAATTAAGTAAAATAAATGGAAATAAGTTATATTTTGGAAATTTAAACTTAGTTGTTAAGTTAAGAATTTAATTAAAGAAATGAAAATTTAATTGTTATTTAATTTGATTTCTGTATGGAAATTGGACTTTATAAAATCATAGAAATAAAGGTATTTAAATGATTGTTTTTAAAAGTGAAAATATATGATTTTATAAGTTAAAATGATTTATATTAAAAGTTAATTATGTGTGAAATTGTAAATAAAACTTTGAATTTGATTTGACATCATTTTGAAATATAATGTAAAGATATTACATCATTGGAAAATACTGTAGTTGTTTTAAATGAACCAAATAGCAAATTTGAACTAAGAGTTATTATAGCACTTGTTAGTACTATAGTTGTTAAATTTAACTTAAATTTTAATTGAAACTAAATTAAGATATTACAGTATTTTAAATGCTGTCTTTTGTTAATGAACTATTTTAAAACATAACATTTCGTAGCATTTCCTAAGTGCTACGAAAGTTGAATTTTCATTGTCTTAATAAACTTAAATGGATAAATGATCTTTGAAAAAGATTAAATGTTGTAAATTAAATATTTAATTATTAAATATAATGAATTGACTTTAAATGATTTAAATGGAACAGTTGATTGGGAAATACAACTATTTTGAAATATGATTAAATGGTATTTAAATTTAAATTAAATAAATGATGTTTTGAAATGATATTTTGAAATAAATCTGAAATGATATTAAATCTTAGAATGAATAATTGAAGTTTATATTAGTATGGAAATATTTGGTTTACTTGTAATTTGAATCTATTTAAAGGATATTGGACTTATGAAATATAGGATATTAAAGATTAGGAATTTATTTTATAATTTGAATAGTTATTTTGTGGATTAAATCTATATTTGAAATTTATAAGATTTGAAATGGTCTATGGAAATTTAATTGAAATAAATGTTTGAATTGAATTTAAACTTTGAAAATTTTAATACTTGATTTGAAAGTATAATATTTACACTTTTAAATGGTTTAAATGAATTATTTTGATTGAAATATAAACAATTTAAAAGGTGACTTGAAATGATAATAAATGAATGATATCTTTGAATTTAAAAGGTATTTAAAGTTGAATATTTAGATTTGAACTCAAATGATATTTTGGTACACAAAAATGATTTGAAATGAAGTTTTGGAAAGATATGATATCTTGATATATTAAAATGATTTGAAATGAAGTTTTGGAAAGATATGATATTTTGATATATTAAAATGATTTGAAATGAAGTTTTGGAAAGATATGATATTTTGATATATTAAAATGATTTGAAATGAAGTTTTGGAAAGATATGATATTTTGATATATTGAAATGATTTGAAATGAAGTTTTGGAAAGGTATGATATTTTAAATATATTAAAATGGTTTAGAATTGAGTTAATCTTTATTTTGATAAAGATTTGGATTTGAAATGATATTCTATTTTAAAGTATAAACTGTTTTAAATTTTAACCATGGGTTATAATAACGATTGGTTGTTAAAGAGACCGGGATTGGATATGGACATATTCTCTGTCGATACCGAAAACCACTTTGACAACTGTGTAAGCGGTGGAGTTTCCAGAATGAAGTAGGATGGTGGCGACAATCCTAAGGTATATACGTGGACCCAACTCCCGTGAGTTGGCATAAGGTGGCTAAAACAGGAGCGATCGACGGGCCAAGGAGGTAGCACCTTTGATCGGACACACTTCTTCGATACCATTCTATTACTTGTGATTGATTTGGTGCGCACCCTTGATTTGGGAGTGTCGTTCGAGGTGGGCGGTAGTGGCTGTTATGCGTCACCACCAGTCCGGATGCGTAATTGGTATATCTACCCTGGCATTGCCTTGTGTGCCGTGTCACCTACCATATCGAGCCCACTACGATTTTGGTTTAAAGATCCGACCGCGTTAAGGTTCACCATCCCCTTAACGCTATTTTCTATATGATTATACTTTACTAATTAGACACTACTGTATATAGCGTATATTACTACATAGTAAATAGTTTAACGGATCCTTAAAGAATGGGCGATCCCAAGCATTCTTTAAGTTACTTGTACCTTATTACAGTTCACTTGAGTTGGTTTACTTTATATAAGTATATATTGTCCTGACTCGAGTGTTTGTATTTTTATTTATGCTCGGGTCAGCCTGAGTATTCACGGATTTGGATTCCACTTTCTGGAGATTGGAATCGCTAGAGATTATCTGCTTATCTAGTTTTATCTATCTCAGTTCTGTTGTTCTATTCAGCTTGTACTTGGTTATCATATTGAGACTTCTGTTGTACTTTATTTCTTCTGTTGTATCTTATTTGACTCTGATATATTTATATAGTAGCTTCATGAACTACTATTTCTTTTACTTCCGCTGCATTATTTTACTCTGTGTCTGTGATCTGTGATTATATTTATTTACTGTATATCCTGAGATTTGCCAAATTTTATTTACAACGTGGTATTTTGAGCAATTCAATTCCAGCATGAGTGTCTACCTATACACTTATAATAGATGCGAATGGTTGAAAATATCGGGTCGTTACAACTTGTATCTATTCTTTTGTGATATTATGGATCTTATTTGACCACTACTCTGATGTACACGTTTATGTGTTATATTCATATATGTTTCCGCCTTTGAGATATGAACATCTGTGACTGATTTATGTTATGCTTATTTCTAAACTTGTTTCCGAAGGCCACTTAGCCACTGTGTAGTAGCTTTGAGTTTGTATTTGATATGTCGGATTTCCTCTTGAAACGAAATGTAACTTATATTATCTGACATATCGGTACTCGCACAAAGCAATTGCACAGATGGTCGCTCCTCTACAGCCTTATTCTTCGCGCTAGTCGACGGCATTACCCAGTAGTGTTCTTGGCCAGCGTGAGTATAGAGGTGGGGCGTCACATAAACGCAAGCGTTTCATACCACTTGTTTTGCTAAGTCGTTTAATTGGATTTCTTGTACGAATGAGGTAAAGGTTTATATATACTAATAGATTGGAAAATAGTTTTAAAAACAAGTTTTGTATTAAAAGTAATGTTGAAATCTTTTTTTTGTGAAAGAGTTTGAATATTTACTACTAGTATAAAAACCTTTGTATTTTAAAGTGACAAATCACAAAAATGATTGTAAAAACAATCTATCACTAAAAATTCACATTCGACGACGTGAATTAAACCATGAATCAAATCCATCAAATGGATATTCCCAAAAATCCAGAAAAGAAGTCATCAAAGTCGATAATAAATGACAATAACTAACCGGATCAACAAAATCGATAAGAATTGGAAATTCACTCAAAAATAGGCAAATTGGCTGAATTTAACAACGCCAGACGTCTGGTGGTTTTCCCAAACGTCTGGGCTAAAGGTATGGAAATTTTCTTCCAGATTGCCTAGACGCCTGGAGATGAACTTCAGACGTCTGACCTTGGGTTCTGGAATTTTTTGGTTCCTAAGGCCCAGACGTCTGAAGGTTCTCCCAAACGTCTGAGCTGAAGCTCAAGGCAGAATTTGCCTAGCCCAAAGATGGGCAACGAATTCAGAAGCAATCGAATGACCGATGGCGGCTAGGGATTTATGCCAAGCAACAACCCAGCCCTATAGGCTCTTCAATACACCCGAATCAACATGCCTAAACACCCATAATAGGGTTTTCATAAGTTTTGACTTCAAAACACCAAAATTGGAAAAATTCACCAAACCAATTCAATTCAAAAGCAATTGAACATGAAATAGATGTTAAGAATTCATACCTAACAACAATGAAAGCTATAGACATAAATGTGAGTTCAAGAACTCACCTTTAAATTCAAAAACAAGGAATAAGAAGCTCTAAAACAAAGCAAGATCAATCTCTCTTCAATTTCACTTCAAGGATCTTTAATCTATGATCAAATGCAAAGTTTTTCCTAAGTTAGGTTATAGGAAAAATCAAGAATTGAAGAGGAATTGAGATGGAGAAGATGAAGAGCATGCTTACCTAAGCTTCACCTTGATTTTGGAACTTGAATTTGAATTTCCTAAGAGAACTAGGGCTTAGGAATTTCTAATCTCCTCTCTTTCCCCCATTTTTCCTAAGGCTAGAGTGTTAGGAAATTTGTGAGTGGAATGAATGAAGAGGAGTGGATTGGGAGGTATTTGGTAGAAAGTTTGGGTTCTCTTATTGGGTTAGTGGGCTAGAACACAAACCAAAGCCCAAACAAAATACCAAAATCATAATCAACTCCAAACATATCAATGTTTATACTCAAAAAAGTTTTAAACGTCATTTTAAACTCAATGGAAGTGGTCTCGAGTCCGGATTCGACTGTTTATAAAAAGTCACATTTTGGACTTTAAATTCAACTAACAATGCTATATTTAAATAAAACATTTAAATATATAATCGTAAAATATGCGGGTTGTTACATAGAGTCTTCGTAGATTGAAACCCTTATCCATTGCAGTAAATGAGACTTAGTTATTCCTTTTTGAGCATGGAATAGAAGACATAAATAGATCTTATTCGTCATGAGTAATACAGCGTAAGTTGGTAACAAGTAATAGGCGGCAGGAGGAGCATATGACTTACTTGGATTCCTAGAGTAGGACCTTTCTGTGTCAAAATGGACATTGTCCTAGACCTCCTTGCCCTAGATGATAGCTGTGTTTAGTTGCTGTATAAAAAAAGAGAGTAAAAGTAGAATAAGATAACTAAAAGGAAAATAACAAATTTAAAGAAAGCGATAGAAACATCAACAGAAAAATTTAAAAAGAGATAGTTTCTTATGTAAACTGTGCTTGGGGAAGTAATTTTTTTTAGAATAGTAGCCTAAATCCCAAGTACAGAGGAAGATGTGCGCAAAAGAAAATTCGAGAAATATTAAGTTTTTATGTTTTCCACCTTCTTTATAACATAAGAAATCGAATTTGGAAAATTAGAATTTTCCGAAATTTGAAAATTAAAACTTGTGTGGTAGGTTTGGACGTAAAAATTTTTTGAACTGTGCTCCTATTCAGTAGGAGCGTGGGAAATATTGAATGATTTTTTTTGAGTTTTCAAAAGATTTGCATTCAAATAGAAATTGCATGTATATTTAGGATGTGTGCATCATGTTTTAAAAGGAATTTCTAGAAGAAAAAGCATTCATATAGGAGGTACCGCATAGAAATTCTTGTACATGCATATATTTTATGATGTATTGCACTTTGCACGAATTATTGCAAAATTGGATGTGCACAAAATGGATGTGATTAATACGAGAAATTACATGATTGAACTCTTATCAAATTTCGAGGATGAAATTTCCTAAGAGGGGGAGAATGTAACACCCCGCGTTAAATTACAATTATATATGCAAATAATTTAATTAAGTTATATATGTTTGAAATTTTAAAACAAAGAAATGTTTGTAAATGGGGCAACTAATTAATATTATTTGGAATACACATATATTTGTGTAACAAATAAATTAGAGAGAGAAATTATATAAAATCAATTAATAGGGAAGATTAATTGACAGTGTTTGTTTAAAAGGTAAATTAATATTCAATTAATTAGTAGAGGTGATTAATTGATAGGAACAGACAAGAAAGGGAACATATATTGTAGCAACTAATTGATATGATTAGAAACATATATGTTAGTGCAAGAAAATAAAATGGGGGAAGAGTAATTTATGCAAGTAATCAATTGTCAATTAATAAACATGGAGACTTATGGTAACATATATAATTAAGATTGTGATTCAAAATTCAATTGTAGAATATATGCATGCAATAATTATGGGAATAAAATAAATTAATATGCATATATGTGACGAATTAATATGGTGTTGATTGACATATTTGTAACAACCCAGAAATTTTAACGATTTTTATAACGTAATTAACTAAATTTTTCCTAAAATTAAAACAATTAAATTTAGCAATGAAAATTTGATATTTGGTATGCGCCTATTTAAACATAGTAAATGGCAGATTTTCATTGGTAAATGTGAATGTTAGTTCTGTTGTGTAATTTTCAATTTCAATTTAAAATTAGTTAATTTAATAAAAATAAAATGTTTTCGAAATCTGAATATTCTTATATAATAAAAATGTAAATCATTTTCTAAGTGAGACGTCATATTTTGTTTCATCAAATTTGGACTGCTCTAGCTCTGATTTTCTTATTTTCGGTGTTTTAGCAGCATTTTCGGCAGCGAAAAATTGAGTTTTGATAACTTGATCGTATCGCGGATATCTGTGTACCGTTCTATTCATCTCGTCGTGTTGATCTCCGCAGTATATTCATTTGTGTGTTTCGGTGTCCGGTAAGCGGCGAAATCAGTAAACATCCATTAAGCGGCGAAACTGTATTGGTACCCATTTTTGGAGCTTTTGGTGTTCTGTGTCTTTTCATTGTCTAGCCGTGATAATGAATGGCCATTTATTTTTATAATTTCTGAAACCAACGTTTGACACTTTCATTCCATTGGTTCAACATATATTTGTGTGCGTCATTTCGTTATTTTTTCCTTCTTCATTCTAAAAATAAATTATAAACAGTATACATCGGTTCCATCTTGCTTGGGATCTGTTTTTCTTCTTGCCAGGTCTTTTTCCCTTTTTATTCAAGTAAAATTTTATAATATAAGTCATGATATTAACTTGTTTCTTTCATTTTGCTCAACAGTCACCTGCTTGCTTCCTGAGAAAAACTTTTATACGTATAGGTTTGCTTTGAGGATTTATAATTTAAGTTTATATGCATTCTTCAGGTGGCTTTCATGCTTAGCTCGAAGTGGCGACTGAGTTTCTTTCTTCCCTCACACCAACGATTCATCAATAGCCTTCTCCGCCACCACCGCTTCCACCACTACCACCCTTCCCGTTTGCCCCCTTAGCTCCGCTACTTAACTCTATGCCACCGCTTTTTTTTTAAAATATAACGTTATATATATAGACAGTGAAGACACATAACCCTCCTCCATGAAAGCCCATGCAACCACGTCCAGAACTGCTCCATCCCCCTCACCTACCCACTACTTCACCTTCCTTGCAGCCACCAAACCCAAGCTCGGCAGCCCAGACCCAACACCCGCCTTTTTCCTCCACGTCAGCCACCAACACCGAGCACCTTCCCACCACTTTAATACCTGATAGCCTACAACAGCCATGTCCGCCCATAGCACAACCGAGTGCACAACCGTACGCCTCCAAATCTCCTCCGCCTTGGCCAGTTCAACCACCACCGCGTGAGCCTGCTCCTTTTACCATCATCCGACCATTGTCTCGCCCCCGAAGCCTTATCCACTGACCGAACCAAGCAGCATCGCCAACACCTTGCTCTTGCCACCTTTCTTTGTCGTGCACATAAGCCCACCTGAGAGCAGCATATATATATATATATGTATGTATGTATGTATGTATGTATGTATGTATGTATGTATGTATGTATGTATGTATGTATATAAGCTCATATAAAATTGCTTGTATATATATTAGTATACATATAATATATTGGTGTTAAGAAATGATTTCACGTAGTATATATATTGATTTTAGCATTGATTTAAATATGATATATATAAAGATTGATTTTATTTTATGTGTTTGATTTTCAAATATAATGTAGGGCTTTTATTTTAAATCTTTAATATGTGTTTTCAAAATGAGTATTAATTTTAGAAAGAAAAGAAAAATAATATATATCTTGTTTCAATTTATATAAAGCTAGTTTGATTCGTTTTCATAAATTCCAAGCTATCAACTTTGTTCATCGAAATTCTTGTCCATCCTGTTCTGCTTTGTAAATTGTCGTTTGGATTGGTCAACTGTCGAGTTTGTGATTCAAAATCATAGCTTGTTGCGTTGTCTATTCCTCTAGCCTCGAAAGGTGAGAAATCACTCACGATTAACATTCTTATATTTAGTAAATTTATATTCACATGAAATGGCGATGTGAAATATGCTGTTAAATTTGAATTGTTAGTTATTTCTTTATTAAATATGATATGCCATCATCTGCAATTATTTACCTATGACATATGACACCATAACCTGTTGTATATATTATATTTAAATTTGTTACTGATGATATATGCATGTTGGTGATATGCTATATTATTATCATATTTGTTCTTACTCTACAAGTTCCCTGTTAGTTTAGAATTCCCTATGGGTAGAAATGATACATACCCGAACGTCTTGTAGATTAGGGTATCATTATGGGTTGAAATGATAAACCTAACCGATTTTCATTGATTTTGAATTTTGGGATTGTAGGTTGAAATGATATATACCCGTACATATATATTTATATTGCGGATTGAAATGATAAATATCTGTATCACTTGATCATAGGATAGAAAATTATATACGGACACCGTTGGTCTATATTTTGAAATGATTTCCAAAGTTTTGAAAGGAAATATATATTGGTTTTAATAAGTATTGATTTTAAAATATAATATATAAATGTTATTTTTGTGTATGTGTAAATTAAGATTTTTAAAATTTTATGTTTGGGAAAATTTAAATTTATAAGTTAATTTTGAAAATAATTTTTTTAAAGATCTTCTTATAACTTTATTATTTTAAATAAATATATATATAATAAGATTTAATTTAATTTAATAAAATTTAATTTAATATATATATATTATGTTTAAGTATTTATTTAAAATTATGTTTTAAAAATTTAAGAACTTTAATAATTTAAGGATGGAAAGATAAATTGAAATTGATTTGCAACTTAAATTGTTTAAGAATTGAATTTAAATAAAAATGATTTGAAACTTATTGATTTGAGATTTTAAAGAGATGAAATTTATAACTTGATAACTTGGTTTTGATTAAAAGTGACTAAACGAATATTTTCGAATTTAAATAAATTGAAATTGAATATTTAGTTTTAATTTAAATGTGTAATTTAAGTTTTATTTAAGTGATTATGAAACGGATTAGGTGAATGTTTTAGAATCAAATATAATTGAAGTTAGATATTTAATTATTGATTTTATTTAAACTTGTAATTTGAGATGTTATTTAAATGTTATTAGAAATGATTAAGTAAATATTTCAAATTTAAATAAAGTTAAAGTTGAATTTTGAAATATCAATGAAATTTATAAAATTGAGTTATGGTAAATTGTTGATATTTAACTTTGAATCGGAAAATGGTTTAAATTTATAGTTCAAATCTGGATTTGAAATCGATATAAATTAAAAGTGGTTTTACTGAGTATTTTAATTGAATTGTAATTGATGAATTGAGATTGATTTAAATTGAATTTTGCAACTAAAGTTGATGTTTGCACAAAAAATGGACAAACACCTCAAAGTCGTATGATTTAGTAGATTTTATGTTGTTCTTAGTGGTTTGGGTGATTTATGCAAATATATGAAAAGCAGGGGCTAAACTGTAAAAAGACACGCAGATTTATAGTGGTTCAGCCAGAATGTGCCTATGTCCACTTTATATGTTATTTCTCTTCTCTTGTTTAGATTACAAGTACAAAGCTTTGATACAAGTAAAAGAAAGTTGTTTGAAAGTTCTCTCCATGCTTGAGCTCTCAAACTTCCTTCCGTTGTTGTACCCTTACCCCTCTATTTATAGAGTGAGGCTGGAGGCAGGGGTCTTGGATGTATATAGCTGTTGGTGGGCCTGGACCGACGCAATCTGGCCTTGCAACTTTGGTTCGGCAATGTCGTGGTTCGGTAGTAGATGGTTGGAGATGAGGTCCTGGTCCGGCTAGGTGTTGGTCCGGCTTGGAGTTGGTCCGGCTAGGTGTTGGTCCGGCTTGGAGTTGGTCCGGCTAGGTGTTGGTCTGGCTTGGAGTTGGTCCGGCTAGAAGTTGGTCCGGCTTGGAGTTGGTCCGGCTAGGAGTTGGTCCGGCTTGGATTTGGTCCGGCTAGGAGTTGGTCCGGCTAGGAGTTGGTCCGGCTTGGATTTGGTCCGGCTTGGAGTTGGTTCGGCTTGGAGTTGGTCCGGCTAGGAGTTGGTCCGGCTTGGAGGTGGTCCGGCTTGGAGTTGGTCCGGCTAGGAGTTGGTTCGGCTTGGATTTGGTCCGGCTAGGAGTTGGTCCGGCTAGGAGTTGGTCCGGCTAGGAGTTGGTTCCGCTTGGATTTGGTCCGGCTAGGAGTTGGTCCGGCTAGGAGTTGGTTCGGCTTGGTTTTGGTCCGGCTAGGAGTTGGTCCGGCTAGGAGTTGGTTCGGCTTGGATTTGGTCCGGCTAGGAGTTGGTCCGGCTAGGAGTGTGGTGGTTCGGTATTGCTTCATTCGGTGGTTGAACCGGTGATGCTGGTTCGGTGGTGAAAATTCACCCAACATTTGCCCCCAAAGCGGGGCATATGTTTAACATATGTTGTGCTTTGTTTCAGTTTGTCGATCTCATTCGGTTTGAGAACCGAACCAGCTGGTCCGGTCAATCAACCTCCCCCTATAAGTATGGGCCTTATGTCTCCACCATTCCTTACCGTTTGAAGACAGCCAAATCGAAATTATCGTCTGCCGAATCAAAGTCATTGCCGGATCATCCTTGACTACCGAATCAGGTAGTTACCGAATGGCTCTTATATTTTGAATTACCGAATGAATCTGCACCATAGGTACTTGAGTGCCGAATGAGCTTTGATATTGGGAATGCCGAACGAACCGTGATATTGAGAATGCCAAATGAACTGTAGTATTGGGAATGCCGAACGAACAGTAGTATTGGGAATGCCGAATGAACTGTGATATTGGGAGTGCCGAATGAACTGTAGTATTAGGAATGCCGAATGAACTGTAGTATTAGGAATGCCAAACGAACAGTAGTATTGGGAATGTCGAATGAACTGTGATATTGGGAGTGCCGAATGAACTGTAGTATTGGGAATGCCGAATGAACTGTAGTATTGGGAATGCCGAATGAGATTGATGGTTTGAATATCGAATGACCTTTCGGTCTTGGACTACCGAATGAATTCGAGTGCCGAATGGGTCCCTTGTTGGATATGCCGAACGAGATAGGGGAGTTCGAATACCGAATGACCTTTCGGCCTTGAACTACCGAATGCACTTTTAGGACTTGAATTATGAGTGAAATTCCTGATTGCACACACTCGCTTGTTTACTTCCTTTATTCTAACGACGCACTTCTTTATGTTTGCAGATAAATGTCTTGTAAAGTTGAAACCCGATCAGAAAAGAGGAAATCCAAGGATAGAGACGATCCTTCCACAATGCCCCCAGCTCAGTCAGAACCGGGACGTCATGGGCCTACCCCGAGGTCACTAGTGGATGGGTACGGCCCTCAGGAACTTCTGAACTCACCTCCCGACTGTTTCCCAGGCTTTTTCAAAGGCGAGCAGCTTGATGTTATCTCCCGCTCCTTTGGGATTGATAGAGCGCGCATGCTGTTGCCGGGGGAGGCAGGTGTACAAGTAGAGGATGATGACCAGGTTGGTCAAGAAGCAGGTGCTGGTAAGTCTTCCTTTCTGGTCTTTCTGTTAACTTGGTTGCTAATCACTAATGAATTCTTTCTTTGACCGGACAGGTGGGCAACAGGGCAAGGATAAAACTCTGACGCGGCCGGCTCCTTGATTGGACCTGGATATCTTTTGGTGGGCTTGACATTGTTGTATACGTTAGTCTCAAAACAGTAACGTAACTCTTAGGTTGTAATTATGCTACTTGTAATAAACAACACTATTCTTGACGTGTAATTTTTTAACTTAAGCTGATTCCGTCGTTTTTTGAATGCTTTTGTTATTTTCACATGTTGTATGTGAAATATAACTATGCATATGCTTGTAATCCAGTTGTGTTTAATGCCAAGTTCTTGCTTAAAGCATAATTTCATGCCTTATAATGCTAGTGTGATGTATGAATAAATTATAGTCAGGAATTTGTATAAAAGAAGAAAATACCGCCTTTCATGTTCTAATTGTAGATGGCAGTTTTGAATATTTTTGTACGACCGAGGATGGAGCTCAGTTGAATGTCCTGCTATCCAACCGTGAATTCCCATTCCCACTGGTGAGTATCTTCTACTCTGTGTCCTGTACTTCAGGGATTGTTATAGAGGATAGGAGAAAAGTTCTTTAAATAGAATTGAAATATGTGAAATAGTAAAACTTCCAATCACGGAAGGCCTTCGATGTGCTTAAGTTCATGGCAAACGGGCTTTGTAGTCACTTTCCCTAGCTGTGGGTCTTGGAGACATTTGTCACCCATCTTACGCCTCCGCGGGGAGTTAATTCTTTTTTACCACAGCCGCACTTAAGACACATCGGAGCCGAGATCGCGCACAGTAACTACCCGGGCCATTATGGCCCGTAATCGTGGGTATTATTCGATTTACTGTGGCCGGCTAGCGTGGGTGCCGATCGTCAATCGTGAACTACCCCTGGCTGGCCACACCTTATGTTGGGGTTTATAATCGGTTCACAGTTGCCGGCGAGCCGAACGCCGTAATGAGCTGCCTCGGCTATAGTCGGCCTTCTCGGTGGCTTATAATCGGCTCATTACAGTTGGCTTTGAGGGCCGTCGCGAGCAATGAGTTAACCCACAGCAGAGGGATGCCGGAGAAAAAGTGTCTCATTGGCGAGGGCATAGATTCGTATAGTACCTGTTAGGTCTTGTCCAGGAGAAGTCGCGCTGTGGAGCGCCTTGAATGAAAATGCTATTTGCACAGGATTTTGTTCAACAGAAAAGGATAAAGTTAACAAGCAGCCAAGATATGAAGGAACAAGTTAAAAAGAGACAAGTTTTTTTAAAGTGGTTCGGCACGAAAATGCCTACGTCCACTGATTCTCTTTATTAATTCACTTCATATGGGCAGTACAAGTTAAGAAAAGTATCGACGAAGGTGTTGGATGTTCCATGCCCTCTGGAACACCTCACCGTCCACTGTTGACAAAATATAAGCTCCATTGTGGAGATCTTCATGAATTACACCATCCAAGATTGGATCTAGTGCTCCGGGGCGAGGGAAGATTCGCTTGAGGACAAGATCCCCTTCTCGTAAGGTACGATGCTTGACTTTGGAATTGTATTGTGCTGCCACTTTTTGCTTGTGGGCTGCTGCTTTGATGGCTGCATCATTTCTTCTCTCCTCAATTAGATCCAAAGACATGTAAAGGAGTTCTTCGTTCTCTTCTGGGTTATAGTGGATCCTACGGTGGGAAGGCACGATGGTTTCAACTGGGAGCATAGCCTCCGATCCGTATGCCAAAGAGAAAGGAGTATGCCCTGTTGATGTTCTGAAAGATGTGCGATAGGCCCACAGTGCCGTAGGAAGTTCATCCACCCAAGCGCCTTTTGAATTTTCGAGTTTCTTTTTTATTAGAGTTCTGAGAACTTTGTTGACGGCTTCGACTTGTCCGTTTGCCTAGGGATGAGCTACGGATGAGAAGCTTTTGTGAATTCCGTGCCCTTGGCACCAGTTGGCGAACTCCTCGCTGTCAAACTGAAGTCCATTGTCCGATATGATTTTGAATGGGACTCCGTACCTGCATAGAACATTTTTGATCAAGAAGTTAATAACTTTTGCTGAAGATACCTTATTTAGGGGTTCTGCTTCAACCCATTTGGTGAAATAGTCGACTGCTACTATAGCATATTTGGCCCCGCCTCGGCCCATTGGCAGTTCGCCAATCAAGTCAATTCCCCGTACTGCAAAGGGCCAAGGGCTGTTCATTTGAGTAATCTCCGTTGTTTGTAACCGCGGAATCTTAGCAAACTTCTGACATTTGTCACATTTTTTGACGAAATCTAAGGCGTCCTTGCTTAAGGTGGGCTAGAAATATCCATATCAGAGTATCTTTTTTTGCTAATGTTTGCCCTCCGGTATGATCTCTGCAGCTTCCCTGATGAATGTTGGATAAGATTTCCCTAGCTTCCCTCCCAGCGACACACCTTAATAACGGGTTAGAGAATCCGCGCCGATAGAGGATGTCTTCTTGTATTGTGTAGCGGGAAGCTTTCCTCAAGATTTTCTTGACTTCGTTGCGCCCGTTGGGTAGTGTGCCGCTTTGTAGGTAGTCTCGGATGGGAGTCATCCAAGTTGCTTCTTCGGTTGTAGCTATCAGATTCACTTGCTCAAAACTTGGGGTCAGTTGCTTTGAGATGGTTACTGCTCCGAAGATGGCGCAGTCTCTCACACTTGCTTGCTTTGCCAATTCATTGGCCTCTTGGTTCTCTTCCCGAGGGATGTGTTTGACTAAGTAGTGGTTCAATCGGCTGAGAAGTAACTTGGTCTTCTTTAAATATGCTATGAGTCGTTCTTCTCGAGCTTGGAATTCTCCTAGTATTTGATTAACAATAAGTTGAGAATCGCTATGAAGACACAAAGAATTGGCTCCGATTTCTATGACAAGTTCTAATCCAGCTATCACTGCTTCATATTCTGCATCGTTGTTGGTGGCAGCGAACTCCAACCTTATAGCATAGTACAACTTATTTCCCCTGGGAGTGATTATTACCACACCTGCCCCCGAGCCTTGTTCGTTTGATGCACCATCCACAAAGAGGTTCCACTTGATATCTTCTGCTATTTCCAATTGCTCCTTATCTTCGTTGGTAGTGAATTCTGCAATGAAATCAGCCATGGCTTGTCCCTGCCTCAGCGGTTGATCGGTCAGAACTTTGATGGAATGGGACTGGAAGTAGTGACGCAGTTTCCGTGATGTGATTAGTAAACAGTATGCTAGCTTCTCAAGTTTAGGATATCTGACTTCTGCCCCCGTAAACCTCTTGCTGACGAAGTAAACTGGCCGCTGCGTGCGGTTGTCTTCCCTTACCAAGGCAGCGCTCAGGGCGTGAGATGACACAGCAAGGTATAGGTATAATTCTTCGCCTTTGCTTGGAGTCGAGAGTACCGGTGGTTTCTGGAAGTGTTCGATTAAGTTAAGGAAAGCGGTCAAGCATTCGTTGGTCTATTCGAACTTTCCTTTGTCTTTCTTTAGAGCTTCGAAAAAGGGGACGCACTTGTCCGTTGCTTTGGAGATGAATCGGCTTAGGGCGGCCACTTTTCCATTCAGGCTTTGCATTTCCTTTCGAGTGGAAGGTATCTTGATATCTTTTAGCGCTCGGACTTGATCAGGGTTTGCTTCAATCCCTCTGGCATGGACGATGAACCCTAAGAACTTTCCTGATGATACTCCGAAGGAGCATTTTAGAGGATTCAACTTCATTCCATACTAGCGAAGTACTTGAAACATCTCGCCTAGGTGGCTTACGTGATCGTTGGCTTTCCTTGACTTTACCAGCATGTCATCCACGTATACTTCCATAGTTTGTCCTATTAGCCCTTATAGCAGTATAAACCCCGGTCGGTGATGAAACTAGTGTGGTCTTGGTCGGGAGCATGCATAGGAATTTGGTTATATCCTGAGTATGCATCCATAAAAGATAAGAGCTTGCCCGGCTGTGCTGTCTACAAGCTGGTTGATTCGGGGAAGTGGGAAGCAATCCTTTGGGCAGGCGTCCTTTAGGTTGGGAAAGTCAATGCATGTTCGCCACTTCCCATTAGCCTTCTTTACCAGCACTGGGTTAGCGATCCATTCCGGGTAGATGGCTTCTCGTATGAAGTCATTGGCGAGCAGATTCTTTACTTCTTCGTCGAGGGCTGCTGACCGCTCTGCCCCCATACTTCTCTTTCTTTGTTTTACGGGCACCTTGGTAGGATCAATGTTTAATACGTGGCATGCTTTATCGGGGGAGATTCCGGTCATGTCAGCGTGTGACCATGCGAATACATCCAAGTTGTGGCGGAGAAAATCGATGAGTTGTTCCTTCAACTCTGCTTTTAGTTGGGACCCAATTTTCAATAGTCTACTTGAGTCGTGCTCGTCTACAGATACAAACTCCATAGCCTTTGCAGGCTCGATGGTGGCCTCCTCCTCTTTGTCCCTAGGGTCTAATTCATTGAAAGGGTCGCTGGTATATCGAAGAGGAGGGGCTTTCTTTAGTTGCTATGCTTCTAGACTTTTCGTGCAGAGGGCAACCTCTACACCCTTCCCTTTATCCTTCCTGTGGTTGTTGCGAAGTTCAGTCACATAGCAGTCTCGAGCAACGTCCTGGTCTCCTTCTACTTCCCCTACTCCATTGTCCGTTGGAAATTTCATCTTTAGGCACCATGGGGCTAGGACAATTTGGAAGTCAGACAAGGTTGGCCTTCCTAAGAAGGCATTATAGGCCGAATGCTTTTCTATTAGCACAAACGTCTGTTTTCGTACAACGGAGCGGGGATGGCTTCCAATCTCAACAAAGAGGTCTAGTTCCCCGAGGGGCATCTTCGCATCTCCAATGAAACCGTGTAGTGGTTTATCGCAGGGAGATACATCCTTCATTGATAATTTCATTTTGTCGAATGCAAGTTTGAACAGGATGTTCACTGAGCTTCCAGTATCTACTAAGATTCGGTAAACTTCGGCGGGACCGAGCCGAGCAGAGATAACCATGAGATCCATGTGAGGGTACTGCCTTCCTTCTAGGTCACACTTACCGAATGTGATGTCATCACTTTCTTTCCGTTTCGGGTGGCGTTCTTCTATAACCGAATTGACACAGTCCTTACTGTCTCTAAGCGACTTTCCATATCTTTCCATCTCTTTCCAGCTTTTGTCTGCGACGTGCGGTCCTCCTGAGATGGTATGGACCACTATCTTCTCTTGACTAGAGCCGCTAGTGTTGCGGTTTCCTCTACCGGTCTCCAGTGAGGGTAGCCTTGGGTTCTCATTGGCAAGAGCTAGAGTCCTGTCCTGACCTTTTACATAGCGTTTCAGTTTCTTCCTTCTGATGTGTTCTTCAATCAAGTCCCGGAGATGATGGCATTCATTGGTATCATGCCCATGAGATTCGCGGAAGCGGCAGAACTTTCCAGACTTCTGCGTGTTATCTGATTCCTTCTTGTATGGCGGGCGTTTGTATCTAACTTCGCCTTGGGTGGCAAGGAAGATGTTCTCGACGGTTTCGTTCAAAGGAGTGTAAGTATCGAATCTCGGTCCTGGCCGATATAGGCGCTTTTCTCCCTTCTTGCTCCCAGCATTGTCTTTGGAATCATTTCTTCGAACGTCCCTTGCTGCCGCAAGCGCGTTGCTGTGAGTTGCCTTATTTTGCTGTCCTGACTGCCCCTCAACGGCAGCATCCTCAAGCCTCATATATTTCCCGGCTTCATGGAAGAAATCGGGTAAAGTAGCTGTTTTTTCTTTTGTCAACCTTCTAGCAAATTTAGTGTCCGGATGCACACCACTACAGAGGGCCATTAGGATGAGCTTCTCATCGGCATCTTGGACTACGGCCGCTGTGGCATTGAATCGGGTTAGGTATTGCTGCAGTTTCTCTCCAGGTTTCTGTTTGACACTGGATAAGGAATAAGCGTACTTAGGTTGTTCCACATGAATGCGGAACTGACTGATAAATTTTTCTTTCAACATTTCCCACGAGCTGATGGATCCCTGGGGTAGATGATAGAACCAGGAGGTAGCGAGATCTGCTAAGAAGAGTGAAAAGCATTTGCACAGTACTCCCTCTATCGCTCCACTCATGAGCATATGTTGTGTGTATCTCTGTAAGTGTACAACGGGGTCGGAGGTTCCTTTGTAAGGTTCCATTGTTGGCATCTTCCATTCTCGGGGGGTGATAGCAATTTCGATATTGCGGGCGAAAGGGCTGGTTACTCTAGCGCCTATCCCTTGATCCCTTTGTTCTTGTTGGACGCACTCTCTGAATAAGCGTGCCATCCTTTCATCAGAATTTGGAGCAAATAGAAACGAGTTTGGTTCTGTTCTGTGGGATTGGTTCCGTCCAGATGATCTATAGGGATGGTATCGTCTATCATTCCTCATATTTTCCGGTGGCTGCCTTTGGTCTTTTGGGAGCATGCTAGGGTCAGCCATAGTTGGCCCTTGCCTTGATCTTCCCCTGTTGGGTTCTGATCTAAGCACTTCCTGGGGTCCAACTTCGGGCTGGACTCTAGCTCGGCCCCGCTCACTGGCGTTTCCGTGGTTAGGTAGTATGACAGGCTCAGCTACAGTTGACCTTCGCCCGGTACCTCCCCCATGGGGTTCGGTTCCAACCATTTCCTCAGGCCTAACTTCAGGCTGTGCTCGATCTCGGTTCCTACCATGGCTGCTTCTGCCGTTAGCTCTTTCGAAGAAAGAAGATCTTTGTTGTCTCTGAGATCCTCCAGACTGGGACTCGCCCCATGATTCAGTGTTGCAGTTGGACTCTTCAGTATCCCTTAAGCGTGACATGAGATGGTCCACCAAAGCTTCCTGCTGGGACGTGAAGCGGTTAGTTACTTCAACCACAACCCTGTCTAGATCTTCCCAAGTAATTATTGCGGGCTGTTCCGCGGTAGGAGTGGTCGGATTAGCCTGTCCTTCATTCGGTACTGCTGCTAGAGGGGGACGATTTACTTGATCCGTGACCGCTGGATCAGGAAGACTGCTGGAAGCGATGTTTTTTCCTTTGTTAACATCTTTTTTCTGCTTGGGAGGCATGTTTTCCAAACGATGGATGATGTTGTTAGAAAAAATGTTAAGTGGATGAAGCTGAAGCTTCGAGTCTTCAAGCTCTCAGTGAAAGCACCAAAAATGTTTGCACAAAAAATGGACAAACACCTCAAAGTCGTATGATTTAGTAGATTTTATGTTGTTCTTAGTGGTTTGGGTGATTTATGCAAATATATGAAAAGCAGGGGCTAAACTGTAAAAAGACACGCAGATTTATAGTGGTTCAGCCAGAATGTGCCTACGTCCACTTTATATGTTATTTCTCTTCTCTTGTTTAGATTACAAGTACAAAGCTTTGATACAAGTAAAAGAAAGTTGTTTGAAAGTTCTCTCCATGCTTGAGCTCTCAAACTTCCTTCCGTTGTTGTACCCTTACCCCTCTATTTATAGAGTGAGGCTGGAGGCAGGGGTCTTGGATGTATATAGCTGTTGGTGGGCCTGGACCGACGCAATCTGGCCTTGCAACTTTGGTTCGGCAATGCCGTGGTTCGGTAGTAGATGGTTGGAGATGAGGTCCTGGTCCGGCTAGGTGTTGGTCCGGCTTGGAGTTGGTCCGGCTAGGTGTTGGTCCGACTTGGAGTTGGTCCAGCTAGGAGTTGGTCCGGCTTGGAGTTGGTCCGGCTAGGAGTTGGTCCGGCTTGGATTTGGTCCGGCTTGGATTTGGTCCGGCTAGGAGTTGGTCCGGCTAGGATTTGGTCCGGCTTGGATTTGGTCCGGCTTGGAGTTGGTCCGGCTTGGAGTTGGTCCGGCTTGGAGTTGGTGCGGCTAGGAGTTGGTCCGGCTTGGAGGTTGTCCGGCTTGGAGTTGGTCCGGCTAGGAGTTGGTTCGGCTTGGATTTGGTCCGGCTAGGAGTTGGTCCGGCTAGGAGTTGGTTCGGCTTGGATTTGGTCCGGCTAGGAGTTGGTCCGGCTAGGAGTTGGTTCGGCTTGGTTTTGGTCCGGCTAGGAGTTGGTCCGGCTAGGAGTTGGTTCGGCTTTGATTTGGTCCGGCTAGGAGTTGGTCCGGCTAGGAGTGTGGTGGTTCGGTATTGCTTCATTCGGTGGTTGAACCGGTGATGCTGGTTCGGTGGTGAAAATTCACCCAACAGTTGATTTGAATCGATTTGTGGAATTGGACGAAACAATTCTAATTTGAAACTATTTGGATATAACTCTTTTAAATATAAACTATTTTAATTTATAACAATTTTAATATATATTCTATTTTTGATGTTTAAACTGTTTAAGTTGGAAAGTGATATGATTTCAGAAGTGAATATGATTTCGAAAGTTACATGATTTTGAAATGAATATGATATTTTGATTTGAAGTATAAACTGTTTGAAATAAATGATCATGGTGTGAAATAAGCGTTTGGTTGTTAAAGAGACTGGGATCAAATATTGTCATACTCTCTGTCAATACCGAAACCACTTTAACAACTGTGTACGTGGTGGAGATTCAAGAATGAAGTCGGATGGTTTGGAAAATGATTATGTATGAGGTATTTATATAGCCCTGACTCCCGTGGGTCAGCTTAGATGTGACTAAAACAGGAGCTATACCGGGCCAAGTGAGTTCATTCCTCCTATCGGGCACATTTCTTCGATACCATATTATGACTTTGTGATTGATTTTGTGACCACCCCTCGATTTGATTATGGGAGTGTGTTCCGAGGTGGGCGGTAGTAGCTGCTATGCGTTACCACCAGTCTGGGAGTGCAAATGGTAGAATCCTACCCATGCATTGCCTCGAGTGCCATTTTCACATGCCGTATCGTGCCTTCTACGAATTTGGTTTGTACCGTACCTATGAAGTGCCCTCTGATAGCCCTCCAGTTTACGAAGGAATTACGGTACTGTATTGACTATGGGAATATATAAAAATGTGTTAAGAGTGATATGGGCAACGCCTTAATGCTATTTTAATACTTTACTTTACTATACATTATCTATGTACCGTATTGTACTATGTATGTAGATAGTTTAACGGATCCTTAAAGGATGGGAATCCCAAACATCCTTTAATTTATTTGTATTTCAATTGACATTTCACTTGTTAATCCCGACTCGAGTGTTTTGTGTTTTGCTTTATGCTCGGGTCAGACTGAGTGTCACATCATTTGAGACTCACCTTTGGAGCTTGGAGCTTTGCTTGAAGATCGGTCTTTGTCTATTCAGCTTTCCAGTTACTACAGTTTATTCCAATTGTTTTATTCTGACTTGTCATTGGCATTTGTATTAGTAACTTCTATGTATTTGAGATTTCTGCTGTATTTATTTCAGACTCTGTTGTTTATATAGTAGCTTCATGAACTACCATTTGTCTATTCTACTACTTATTGTTATATTACTCTGTGTCTGTGATTCTGTGATTGATTTATTACCGTATATGCTAAGTTTTGCCAAATACAAATTAACAATCTGTTGTTATGGGAAATTCAAGTCTGACATGAGTGGATGATTGTCGATTTGAATGGTTCGAAATACTAGGTCATTACAATATTAATTTGGTAAGAAATCACAGTGCAGGCAGGGATTAATTGGATAGTAAATTAATTCTAGGTATATATGAAATCTATTAATTGGGTTATTAATAGGGGAATCTTATTTAAAAGAACGTCACATTTAAAAATATATGTTTCTGTAGATTGCGAGAGAGAAGGGGAAAGTGATTAATGAAAAGATTGTTGGAGAATCAATTTAAATAAAAACAAACGCAGAAGAAAACGTATTAATTTAATGTCCATAGACTGAGTGTACGCTTTAGATTTTAGGGTTTTATATCTAATGGTTAGCACTGATTTGAACAACTATAAATATAGGTGTAGAGCCACATTTTTATTATCATTATTTTTCTCTTGCCTACAGAAGCTCTACCATTTTTCAATCTCTTCTACACTTTCTTAATAACAAAATTTTAGATTTAATTCACACGAATTTAGATCTAAATAGAAAGATAATAGAATTAATTAGGGAATTAGGAATTGGTTCAAATCAGAAGGCTATGTCAAAGGTAAAACTCTAGATCTGAGTATTATTTGCTATATTAGTGGATTTATTTATATATCTTTTAAGTTTAAGATATATTATCGTTAAATTACCTTTTAGATAATTTTATTCAATAATTAATCCTATTAATTAAGTTATGTTGAACTATAAGGAATTTACAGTTTATTTACATTATTAGTATTTATTTATATTTGTTCCCACGTTTTGGATTTCTATGCAAGCGTCATTCTTCTTCTATTTTCTCCTCTTTCTTCACATATGGATTAGAATAGATTAAATGTGAATATGGATTATGTAACATCCCGCAAATTTTCGACTTTCGAAAATTCGACCTCGATACTCACTTTATCGACTGCCGAGCCATCGAATGCCGGAAACCCGAAAAGTTATGGTTTTAAAAAGAAGAAAAAGGTAGAAGAAGAAGAAAAGAGTAGAAGAAGAAAAAAAAGAAGAGAGGAGAAAAGATAGAAGAAAAAGAACAGAAGAAAACAACAGAAACAGAAAACAATATCAGAATCTTACACATCACAGCGGAACAATATATAATAGATAAATGAATAATCTTTAAACAAAGAACTATATCATTTTATACATACATTAATCATCAGAGTCAATATACAACTCAATACAACAATGAACAGTTATATAAACTTGTCCTCATATAGAATACACAGCGGAATAAGTATATCAGATACAAATACTACGTCTCGCCATCCAGCTTGCTTCCAAAGCTCCAGAATATCCAGACTATCCTGATAACATAACTCTAGGCTGCCCGTGTGGAAAATTTGTGGGCACCCAGAGTTTAGAAGGGAACAATAAACTCCGAGTCAGTCATGGTGACTGGTGTGAGATCGTAAAACAGTTATTTTTCACAAAGAAAATAAAACAAATTCGCAATGCTTTTGGAAAATGAAACTACCATAAGACCTCCCACCACACACACAATGCAAACGCAGAATTGGAGGAGATTTCTTCTTATGATAGTCAAAGATGCTTGATACGCAAAATCAAATCATTTTTGATATTATTATTAGTGCATAGTGTAGAAATCATTTCGAAAGTATAATATTAATCTTAGCCAGCATAGGCATTCCGCACTTATGCCTACTATAGCTACCATCCAAACAGTGGTGACCACCATAAGTGAATGATAGGTTCTACAACTAAACCGTACAAGTCTCATATTATTTCTTTGGATTTCCAACAAATGGTCAGGCTAAGGAACTTCCTATCCACGATGGGTACGTCCCTGGAATAGACGACCCGAGAACCTAACGTTACGGTTAGATCTCTGCCAACACAAGGCCGGGTTACCTCTGCAAAAATAGGTAACTACTGACACGCGTATGCCATCCCCCGATCGTCACCGATCTTCCCGAGGATCGCCGATTCGCAACAAACCACATCAAAATAATAATGCAGCAACCACAGAGGTTAAGTATCTGGGCTCCATACCATGATACCACCTTTATCCAGAAGGAATGACATACACTAAGGGGCGCTACTCCCTAGAACCTTGCCGCATCCTTCCTGTTTTGACCATTTCCGGGGTGTGAGGCTCGATGAAGTCTCGTCCACAAAGCTACGCTTTCTACAAAGCCATGCTTCGGGTCAAACAAAATGATCAACCTATGATCACAAAGATATAAGATCAAACAAATGATCATATCGCAAATGATCAAACACTGATCATTTCACAGCAACACTCAGTATGCCACGTTACCAAATTGGGAGTATATCGCTGATAAATTTCAACTACATAACCTCTGAGCTCGTACGTCTCAGAGAAGGGTGTTAAGCTAAGAGAATAAATTCTCCGCCACCAACAGAAATGTATTTGAAAAAAATCAGCTTTATATCTCAAATTGTAACGTGAGACATACAATCCATACAAGTCTGTTCCGGGATCGAACAGAACCGAAGGCACTTCTCACGAAGCCCTTGCAATTCCGGATAATTTTCAATCACGTCAGGACTTCCCGTCACTAAGGGTGATAAAACCTCTAAACCGGAGATCAGCCGATGTAGAGTAACTCGACGGTAATCCTTCCGTTTTCAAAAATATCCGGTCTTCAACACCGGTCTTCGAATGCGATTCATAACGACGTATCACATATTCGGAATGGGTTATACGACCCCATGGTCCTTTCCCGGCTAACCCGAATAGTGAGCGATTATTTAAAAATAAGTGTGGGATTCAAATTCATCCAATTCACAACAAATACCATTCAAGGTAATTATTGATAGTCGGTTATTTAACTATCAATAAAGATGCGCAACATCATCAGATTCCAAATAATTTTCCAAATTATTTCATCTTCCAAAATATCTTTTACTAGATATAAAATTTCCACACTTCAAAAATAAATAAACGTTTATTTTTCTAAACAGTTTCCCTTTCCTTTATCAATTCCATAGTGAATTTATATTTCAAAATATCTACTGATATACGATTCTCAAATCGATTTCAAATATTCAATTTCATTTTATCTTTAAGAAGATAAAACCTCAAAACGTTTCATTTCATTTTGGAAAAGCATTTCCATACTTATTTAATAATAAGTATTTCACAAATCATTTATTTTCAACACTTGGAAAATATTCTATATACTTAAATCAAAATTAAGTATATATTTCATTCTTTAAGGAAATCATTTACTTTGACAACATTTATTTGAGTCAAAACGAATGTTACGTAAAACATCGCTACGACGACTCAAAATCACTAGTATAGGGATTCAGATTTAGATAGATATATAAATCCCAATACTACATAAAAAAACATTTCCTTTTGGAAATCATTTACTATAACAACAGTGTTATAGTCCACCATTTCCTTATTTTTCGAAAACGTCTATTTCAACAATAAAATGTTGAAATCTATGGTTTCGATATTTCCCACATTTTTAAAAACATCTTTAAAATGTTTACTTCATTTTTAATGTCACTTCTTCAAAAATGAATCCATTTTACCTAACGATATATTCACTATCCAAAATCGTGAATATACTTCACTAATTACCTTTCACTATTTTCTACACATTTATTTCAAGAATTATCCACTATCCAAAATTGTGGATAAAATTCCCTTAATCACTTTCTATATTCAATTTATCAAATTTGATTTATTTTCGAATTCATAAAACAACGTTTATAAATTCATCTTCGTAATTCATAACAACTTTGATTTAATAAATCTCTTTTATTAACAAATTTGATCAAATTTATAAGTTAATTTCTTATAAATCTTCTATTCGACAGTTTCGTCCATTTTATAACTTCACAATTTATAAATCTATAAATTAATTTCGTCCATTTTATAACTTCACATTTTATAACTTCACAACTTATTAACAATTTATAAGTTAATTTCTTATAAATCTTCTATTCGACAGTTTCGTCCATTTTATAACTTCACAATTTATAAATCTATAAATTTCATTTACTTATGAATTCCATAAATATTTCATTTTTAACACTTATAAAAACTCGTTCTATAATTCCAATATTTGATTTATAAATATCAATTTTTATACATCTTTTTATACAAATCGTTTATGGTTATTCAAAAATCCCAACTTAAACCATTTTATAAATAAATCGACTTTTATTTTAAAAACGACACTTTGGTTATATTTCACTAAAATTTATAACTTTTATAACTTTAAAATTTTAACATTTTTAAATCAATTCAAAAATCCCATAAAACGTATATTTTCAAAAATCACTTTAAAAATCCTTTTAAAGTAAAAGTCGTTATTTTTAAATTTCAAAACTGAATCCGATGATGCAACGCATCAATTAGTCTATCACAACATCAAACATCATATATCATCATATGATAACAGAATATATATCAACATCTGTAAATAAATAAATAAAGTTGAGGAATCCAGTGGGATCCCTCCAACCTGTTTCCCTGCATCCACAGATGTTAGCACAATACCAATTCCACTTCGAGGTGGAATATCGCGGTATATGGGTTTTTATAAAAATATCCGCTTACTAACGGCGCAATAGGGTCTCATCCGCTATACGAGGCGGGAAATCAATCAATCCAATATATACATATGCCAATATGTATATATTGCTATATATAATAGATATATCCTACTATATCTAATAGCACATCCAACAGCAATCAATCAAGTCAATAATAACTGCAATACCAAATATATTTTGAGTGAGAAAAATCTCACCTTTGCTTTTTAATTTGCCATCCATTTTCCCATTTTGATCGATTCTTCATTTTAGACCTTGTATAACAATTTTAGACAATCGATTAATATTCGAATTAAATCGAGTAACCAATTTTCGTTTTGATAGTTTTAATCATTCAATGATTTTTTTTATTTTAAACCAGTTTCTTTTAATAAAATTTGTTTAACTAAAAGTTAACTCTAAAACTAAATTTCCTGCTAATATACCCACTTATTTCTTTTAAATTAAACAGATATTTCTTAACTTAAATTCTTATATCCAAATCTTATAGATATGTATTTTCGGGTTTAAACCAAATTAATATTAAATTAAAAACTGTTTTAAAACTTTACTGTAACATATATTTTCTTCCTGTATTTATGATTTATACCTTACTGTGAATTACTTCCTAATGTATATACATACATTTACACTCATTGAAATCTTCTTTACTGTAAAAGCCTTTCGTTCTTAATATATATAAATAAAATTTGTAAAAATAGTAATTTCATTTCTCTGGATTAGATAAAATGTTTAAAACATCTGTTATTAACTAAATAAATTCAGAAGTATAACTAGAATTAGATTTAGCAAAAATAATTCAAGCTAAAATCATTACCAGGACCCTCTCGACTAGCAACTATCCATCGATCCCGGCCTCTTCACCCAATCAAAGCCGAGCCACCAAGAACGATGCTGCCTCCATCAAGCCTGACATTGCCTTCCACCATCCCTCGCATCGCGTCGCGTGAACCATTGCTTTGCCCAGATTGCTCGAACTCGAAAACGAGCCAACCCCCTAACTCATACGCGCACCTCCTTGTCTTCGCTTGCCCAAATCGAACGACCGCGGCCAACCCCTCCAAACGCCTGCGCGCGAAATCCACCACACGCCATTTCTCGTACGCAACCTCGCGATCGAGCTCACGAGACGAATCGCGATGTTTCTCATCACCCCAAGTCTTCACCTCCTCGCGCACTTCGCTGCCTTCCCCATCGCGAATCCTCACTACGCGGAAGCGCGCACGCCTCCACCCCTTCGATCGAATCGTCGATCCCTCCTTTCATCTTCTGGTTCGAGATCCTAGAACAGGTCGCGATCGATTTCATCACAAAAAGGGAGTCGACTTTGATTTAATTGAGTGAGGAACGAGATTTGATTTCGATAAGAGGGACGCGATTTTTTTCTTTTAAGCTTCGGCCATGGTTTCGTTTGTTTTGATTTTTGAAGCAGTCTGTTTTGCGATGTTTGTTTTTAAAAGAAGAGGGAAGGGACAAGAGATCGTGTCTTTGCAGAGGAATACGTGCTTACACGATTTTGTATCGTGATTTCCCAACGAAATTTGCGGAAGGGAACATGCTGGTGTAAATTAATATAAATTTTAATTTTTAAATTTGAATTTCTTTTTATTTTAACGCGTTTGCATATCGTACGGTCACACGGCACTTCGTTAAATACGAAATTGGAAACCCGACAATAATTCAATATTACGGACCCAATGGAACTGGTTTCGTCGAATCCCGAGACTGTGCCTCGGACGGCTATTTTTAAATATCGATTCAAACAATTAAATTCAAAACTGAGCAAAACAGTTTAAAATACAATTCTGAAAGTTCGATTATCTTTGGTATTATCAATACGAATTTTAAAAGCTTTCGAAATATTTTTCTTCAACTTTAAATTGAATATTCAAATTTTTATTCAGCGTTCAATAGATTAAATTTTAAAGTTTAATCGCCAAATTCAAAATTCGATTGGGGATTCAAATTAAAGCATCGTTCAAATATTTAAAATTAATTAAATATTCTCAATTTAATTTGTTCAAAATTCTGGGTCGTTACAGATTAAGTAATTAAGAACACTGAAATGAAGGAAATAAGATGTAAAGTAATAAATGTTTAAGGAATGGAATTACTGTAATAAATTACGTTAAAATGAGAAAAGTTAATTAATCTAATAACTGGATTTGGGAATAACTAAAAGGTTAATTTATTGGTTTAGAAAATAGGATACATTTCTATAATTTAATATTTAAAAGACAACAATGAACATAATTGCTAGAATAAAAGAAAGAAAAAGTGAATTAGTGTAAAATAGAGAAACCACTGTATTTTACACTATTCCAAAATAGTAAAAGAAATATCTAGCAGTTACGGATTATTGTTTACAATATTATTTACTATTAAAGTATGGAAATGGATTTTTAAATATAGTTTTCATAACCAACCAAATAAAATAGAATTACTTCCTAGAATAGAAGATAATAAAGCAAAGTATGACATGAATCAAGTAAATTATTAGATAAGAACTTGAAGCTGTAAACGATAATGAACCTAGGTCTCCATTCATTGCGCAGATTATTTAAGAAGATAGTTATTATGATAAGTGAATTATATAATATAAGAGAATAAAAGAATATTCTATATCATAATAAAAGAAGACAGATTAGAACAGAAAAGAAATGCGGGAATTATGTAATGACTAAAAAAGAAGAGAAAATGACATTATAACATAGGTTATAATTAAGCAATAAGATCGGAAAAGCTTAATTTGAGACTTTGAATAATTTAATGAGCAATAATAATGGTAGAAGCTTATTTAAATAATTTATATTAAGTCAATAAGCAAATAAAGAAGGAATGATAAAAGAGGCTTATTTTAATGAACTTAAGATTTATATTAAGTTAAATAAGCAAGATAATAAATGTGGCTCATACCAACAGCATTCCCTATTAAATAAATGGAAATCACAATAGATAGAGGTGAAACGAGGGCAAGAATATGCTAATTAGGGTAAATAAGTAGCCAACAGAGTAAGAAAGTAAACTAAACGCAAATTAAAAGATTAGACTTAGGGTCTAATAAAAGAATTTAGATGCGTTTGGAGCAGCCCAAAGGATGAAGTGTCCAACGAAGCAGTTCATCACGTATTTCAGAAATGGAGAAGCACGTCCAACTTAGTATTTTTGGGCTTGAAGGAAGAACGAGACTTCAACCGGACGTGAGGAAACTCTAGGATGGCCCTCTGGGAAGGCCTAACGAAGCTACACCCCCGGAGGTAGGTCTGTAGGTGTTCCATCAAGAGAATATGCCTTGACTGCATTTGCATTATAGGCCTAACGAAGCAGACCTTTGTAGACAGTCAGAAGGGCTTGGTATTCGGAGTAGGGTATTCGTATGTTCAGTACTTGCAAGTAAGTTTAAGGATAGTCACATGTGGATATCGGCCAACATCAAGACCAAGAGCGGTTTCGGGAAAGACTAGAGTTAAACCAACATGCCAATGATTCTTTCACTATTGAGACATTTGATGAGGGGCACCGCCATTTGGATGTTAGATTGTTTGCAGTAGGGCACGACCACTTAACCCTTTAGAAGTCTTTCGGTTAGTTGAGGGGTGGCTGCGTGGGGCCATACCCACGATGAAAAAGAGACAGACCAACTAGAATATCTGTATTGTAGGCCTAACGAAGTAGTCCTTTACAGATATAGAAAATCCCCGACTGAATTCTATACAAGGTAGACCTTCTTGGCGGGATTCAGATAGTAGACAGAACAATTACGTAGTTCTCAATGTACGCACTGGGTGGTACATTATGGATGTCCGAGCATTGGCATAGACTAGTGTGGACGCGATTTACGTTTTCATAGTAAGTAGTGGAGCATCTATATTGTAGGCCTTACGAAGCAGTCCTTTACAGATGTAGCTACGGAGTGCTCACGAAGATGGACGATGGAGTATCTGTATTGTAGGCCTTACGAAGCAGTTCTTTACAAATATTGCTACGGAGCAAGATGATGGAGCATCTGTATTGTAGGCCTTATGAAGCAGTCCTTTACAGATGTAGTTACGAAACGCTCTCGAAGCAACATGATGGAGCCCTTTTCGAGGAGGATACAGAAGGAACCATGGGTGGTACCTAGGACCAATATGGTCATTGGGCATATAGCTACATATATGTATATATTAGTGATTAGGTTTTAACCTACTATGGAGTAGATGGGCACGGTTCACGAAAAGAGGCGAGAGTATTGTAACCTAATGAACCTAATATAAGAGTAAATGGAAAAAATGATATATGTAGAATTAAGCCTAGAAGTATATAATTTATTCATTCACTAGAACTTTTGTTCTGACCCCCTCCTCATAACATCCTACAGGTTAGGTAGATGGCAAAGACTTCTCAGCTTTTTGACACTTGCTTATAAAGTGTTATTATTTCGGTGAGTATTTACTTACTATTCTATTTTAGTCAATCCCGCTGTGAGATAAATTATTGAGCTCTGATATATTTGTCTTTGCCTAATTGCAGGATACCAGATACCCAACTCGGGCTTCAGTGAGCTTGGGTTTTAGCATTTTTGCGAAAAATCCGGACCCACTGGAATTCGGGTTGTTACATTTAACTGTCTATTCCTATAGTCTTCAAGGTATATGCCAATCTTCTACACACATACACCCTAAACAAGATAGGGAGACTGACAGCCGGCTACCACAAGCTTGCTCCAGGAATCCAGGTCTACTCTCCTATCGCAGAGTACCATCTATTCCTACAGTCTTTAGTTACTTCGACGGACATCATGACCCCATCCACCAGTGGCTCATCTACGCATAGACCCAGTCACCGCCCTGCTTTTCCCCTAATGGTAACAGAATGCTGGCCTAAGCGTCATAAGGGGCTATAGGAAACAACCCATCTACTACTACCAATACTGTGATGCACATCAAAGGGACATATAACTAAAGTGTCGCGGATCTGGGCGCGATCCCATGATTGGGCCGTCAGGATGGATACTGGCCAATCTGGTTCACTTTCGAAAAATAAAGGAAGCTGGACACAATGTTGATGGTCTTATAGTACTCATACCTTATAGCTACACATATCTCTAATCGTAGGCCGATATGCAGCTCTCATAAACCAACATCTAACAACACGATACTTCTCGCTGAGTATCACATATACACATGAGTGTAATCAGCGTTTGAGTGACATTTACTTATAGAGAATAATCAAACAAATAACATATGACATCCCATATCACTACATGTTATTTGAATAACTATTCAAAGTTCATAAACTACCCTCAATCCATACTGCATATCTCTATATGAAAAGTCCGATGAATAACCGAAAAAGTGTTACCGGATGTCCTATATTAGACGGTATCACTAGACCGTTTATTCAAATACTCATCACATAGAAATACAACAATATATATATATAATCAAAAGTAAAAATATAATTTATACTCAAAATTACAAATAAAAGATTTCTAAAGCAAAGTATAAAATTAGTTAGTATTAAAATAACATTCAAATATACATGTATCTTAACTTTCCTTGCCTATTAATTTATTTTTATTTTTATTACTTTATTTTTATATTTATTTATTTTATTTATTACTATTATTATCGTTATTTAATTAGTTATTTATTTATTATCATTTACCCAAAAAATTGGGATGTTATAGCCCATTTTTTGGAAGAATTTGCGACCATATGGTTCACCAAGCTACCACCGCGGTCAATTTCTTCATTCGATGAATTAGCAAGGAAGTTCGTAGAGTAGTTTCGCATGCATGCAGCCTGGCCCAAAGATGTCATGTCCATCTCCAACTTGATCCAAGCATTGGGGGAGTCATTGAAAGATTATCTGGAAAATGTTTAATATGGCTGTTACAGAAGTCAGTAATCCAAAAGATGATGCAGTACTGATGGAGTTGACTAAGGGAGTTGATCCAAATTATGGTTTTGGCGATTGGTTAGCGAGAAAGCCTCCTTCTATGTTAGACAATTTTTATGCGAAGGCAGCTCAGTACCCGAGGAAGGAGGAGGTGAAGTGGACCAGGAAAAGAGATGTTGTAGCCCAAAGTGCCAAGGGAGCATGAAGTAACATGGAGGAGAAACAGCTTGGAGATAGTTTCAAAAAAGTTGAAGTTAATATTCAAAACAAAGCAAATGAGCAAAAGAGAGGCGGTGATAGAAACAGCGATCGAAGACAGGATTTTAGGATTGGAAAGCCAAGGATCCCGACATTTGACACCTATACACCATTGAACACGTCATTAGAGAACATCTACCTATCTTCTTGTAATACTATGCAGCTTAGAATACCACCTTCAAAAGAACTAATGAAGAAGCAAAAACAGATAGGACAGTATTGCAGATTCCATGAAAGTTATGGCCATACCATGGATGAGTGTCGCCACCTCTGTGATGTCATCGAAAAGTTAATTTGTGCAAGAAAGTAACGGTAGTTGAAACACCCCACACCCTTTAGTATACCCAAAAAGGGCACACTAAAAGATGTGGTGCTTTATAGGTATAGCTAAGGCATCACAGAGACTAAAATTCACAAGACAAATTAATAAAAACAGCGGAAACATTAAAAATACTTATCATTAAACTTCATTTCAAAATGAGTCAATACAACATAACATGTCTAAAAATAACTATAATTCATGTCTTATGAAAATTACATCTTAGTCTTACATAATCAGAGTGCAAAAGTAACAATAATAATTATCATAACCCCTCTCACAAGTGCCAAGTCCATAAATGAAAAGGATGGAAACTAGAAGAATACATCTAAAATGAGAGAACTCTGGGAATAGGTCTCCAAGCAACCTGAATCTACTCAACTCTACCGGCCTATGGGGGAAAAGGTGAAATAGAGGAGTGGGTCAGACTAAAAGTCTGGTGAGTGAGAGTAATTACTAGCATTCCTAAGCAAGATAAAGATAATAGACTAAGCAACAGTTCTATTATAAAAGGAAAATAAAGAAAAGGTAAAACTGAGATAAAATACTATTTCTGGTTCTGTTTGACTGTTTGCTTTGATTGTGATTGTTTGCACTTGTCTTAGATTGGTGTGATTAGGCTGAAATCCTAATCCTATTTTAATTAGGTTGAAAATCCTAATTCTACCCGTTGATCGGCCTTCTATCTCTGTTGTGCCACCGTGAGCTGGTCCAATCCTGTTGGTCCCACAACAAAAGATACATGTTTAGTGCTTGGAACGCAGTAGCGAATTATTTACCCTAATCGATGCCACATGCTCGGTCATCGCCGGTACACACTAACTGTCGCCCCCTATTTTGACCTCTTATTTACCTTAATTAGCATAAGCATGCCCAGCCTCACCTAATCTGTTGTGAGACCATCAGTCCTAGTCTAAAAGGGATGCTGCCCAGCCTCACCTAAGTGTTGTGAGACCATCAGTCCTAGTCTGAAATGGAATGCTGCCGGTACTGGTCCTAACAAACAAATTCTAGTTTGCGCCCCCTGCCCAAATCCCCAGATTTGAGCCTCTATCTGTTGGCCACTTAGTTACCCTAGTTAGCATAAGCGTGTCCCAGCCTCACCAAAGTATCGTGAGACCATCAGTTCCTGACTAAAAGGGAATGCTATTGGTACGGGCCCTGCTTCTATCTTTTCTTATTAACTTAGTGTAAGTTTTAAAAAAGCCTCTTCTATTATTTCTGCTCTATTTTCTTATTAACTTAATTTAAGTCGACAAGCACCATTGTCCAAGTGTTTAAGTGATTCAGCTTTGGTGCGAGAGGTCACAAGTTCGAAACTTACGTAGCGTGATTCGAACGTTTATTGACATGTGATACGTTGTCCCACTGACATGTTGTATATAAGTGCCATTTCAAAAAAAACTTAATCTATGTCTTAAAATAAGCGTTTTCTGTTATCGCTATTATATTTGCTTATTAACAAGATTTATGTTTTAAAATAAGCCACTTCTGTTATTTCTGCTATATTTGCTTATTAACAAGATCTAGGTTAAAATAAGCCTCTTCTGTTATTTCTTTATTTCTAATTATAACCCGTATTATAATTGTTCTTGCAGCTATTATTCTTCTATTTTCTCTTTTTAGTTATAACCACCTGTTATAATTATGCTTGCAAATGTCTTAAATTTTCCTATTTCAGTCCATCTCTATTTTTATACAGTTTTTCTTATTTTACATTTGATTTCTGTAAATTCATTGTTATTCTATTTTAATCCATATTAGCGAATTCTTCTCTTTTTAATTTATTCGCGTAAAAAGGGATTAAATCTCTATAAAAAGAAACTAGCATTTACAGGCTAAATTCCAACTTAAAACATATGTAAATAACTGTGAATGACTGAATAAAATAGCTGAATAAAAATATACTGAATAGAACTTCTGAAATTTACTTAAAAACCGACTGTAAATAAATTTATATAAAAACTGCCTCAAAATTTTAGAAAAACTACAACTATTGAGAACCCTATTATTTTAAATTACTTAAAAATCTAAAATAATTACAAAACACTCACATGTGGCCCTTAGCTCTAATCCTTGGCCTTACCGGATCCACTTCTAGGGCGTAGAATATTTTTATTAAAAAGATCTCCTCCCAAGAATTTTTTTTAGGGTCCAGCCTCAGGCAATGAACCCAATTAGGAGAAAATCTGAATGAGAAAAATAGCTAGGCCTAGAGTCTTATTTATAATGTGACTTAGGGATCTCAGAACATTGGATTTGGAGGATTAAATCTAGTGCAACCACGTCATAGGCTCACTAGGAACCGTCGGATGGAAGCACGAACGCACATGATTTGAGAAAAATTGCAAAACACGTCATCACTTGAACATGGACGCTTCTACGTCAAATAAAAGAGGTGGGTCGACCTATGTATGATGGTGGGTCGACCCTAAGGTCAACTTGACCCTATGGGGGTCGACCCAACCCTAAACATGGGTCGACCCTAAGGTCAACCTGACCCTATGGGGGTCAACCTAACCCAAAACACGGGTCGACCTTGGCCTTTTAATTTTTTCTCTCGTTTTGTTGATTTCTTCTCTCTTGCGTATCTTCTTCATACTAACTCGAATTTTGACAAATTATATATGGAAATTGACCAAAACATTACCATGGACACAATGGTGCAACTTCCGTGGCTCAATTCTAATAATTTCACAAACTTATTTTATTATTTAATTAATTCGTTAATTAATTATTATAGCTTAAATTTTGGGTTGTTACATTCTCCCCTCCTTAAAGGATTTCATCCTCGAAATCTCTAAGAACAGAAGAATGAAATAAATATTTTCATCCAAATTCTACAAACACATATTCAACCATCATCCATTACATCCATTGTCCTTAAGCTTTCTAATGCAATTTATGTTATATGCAATAGTGTAGTGTCAATGTCCTTAACTAACGCAAAAGATTAGGCGGTCTACTGATTCAGTCGATCTCGTTTAATGCAACCATGTCCGTGCCATGTATCCAAATGAATACAAATTCCCTAATGGTAACTGATGGTTCTATATGTGTGCTACAATCAACATCGAAATGCAACAATCATATGATAATCATCCATTTATAGCAACCATGGAAATAAAATAAAAATGCAAATGCACACACATCCATATGCATATGTTTTAGTGACCTAGTTAGGCCTATCCCTAAGAGATAATAGTGCCTAGTGTATATATATGCGTCCATTAACATCCACTAGTAAACACTTGCAACCACTAACGTCCAACATACATAACATGTTCTAGTAACATGTTTACATTCAGTCCTACCATCCATAGGTTAAATCTTAAGATCTACCCTCCAAGGATACTAAAGGAAAGAACCTATTCAAAACTAAAGATGGAAATAGGAAATTCAAGACATACTATTGAAAAGATGCGGATAAGAGGTATGTATTTTCTCCTCAGCCTCCCACGTAGCGTCCTCAATACTATCTCCCCACTGCACCTTAACAAAAGGTACTTCCTTATTCCTAAGCTTCTTGATATCGTGTCCAATGATCTTGGTAGGAATTCGACGAACCAATTCTTCCCTCTGCACTTCAATTTCCTCAAGTTGGCTAGGTTCTACTACCTCTGCTGAATCATGTAAGCACTTTCTCAAGTGCGAAACATGAAAAACATCATGAACTCCCGCGGGCCTCTCCGGTAGCTTTATCCGATACGCCATCTTCCCTAACATTTCCACAATGGGGAATGGCCCTACGAATCTGGGAGCAGGTTTCCCACTTGATCCAAACCTTACTACCTTTCTTAGCGGAGACACCTTAATGAAAACCAAATCTCCTACCTCGAACTCAATATCCCTTCTCCGCTTATCTGCATAGGATTTCTGTCTATCTTGGCCCATTACAAGAAAAATATTCTATTATAGCGGCATACAACAGCTATTAAACACAACTATAGCGGTTTGATAAACGCTATATATCAACATGTTATAAAAAAGAATTGCACATTTATAACACAAAAAAACCGCTATAAAAGAGCATGATTTCATAGCATAAAGTAGCCGCTATAAAATAGTTATTCTATAGCGCATATTTTGCGCCATATATCAACATGTTTTTAGTATATTCTACATCCATTTATAGCATATATATACCGCTATAAAATGTGTAGATACAATAACGCCTATTTGCTGCTATCCTTTGACAGTAACCTCATACATTGCATTATCTTTTTATAGCACTTATGTAATATAGTTATAACAATTTTTAGGAGCTATGCTTTATTTTACTATATATTTGATGCACCCCACTATTACATTTTAATAATAACAATCAAAATGAATCTTCTTTAAATAGATAACAATTTGAACAATGTATAAACGAAAAAATATATAATAATCGGTAAATGTAATGCATATTCATGATAACAAAATAAAGTATCAACTAACAAAAAATAAGTTTAATACATGAGTTACCAAATTCAATACATATTCATGATAACAAAAGACAACATAGTTCAAAGTAAACGTCTACAAGCACCAAATGCATCACTAAGAACTTGAACTGCTCAAAGCCTTTCTTCATGCATGTCTTCGGTCATTGGTAGTACTTCCTGAAAATTCAGGACAATTTCATTTGTCAATGTTTATTTCATTACATGTAAAATTAAGCCTCAAATTTAATAACAAAAGTTATCAAAACCAAATCAAACAGTTAATGAAAGTATTTGCAAATACTAAAATAAATCATTAAAAGTGAACTATAATATAACCAAACTAAACAATAAATCTCAAAGAATAATGATAATGATTTGAGAATACAATACCGTGCCTCTTTAAGTCTTTCTTCTTGACACAACAAAATGAGAAACATGTACTCAAATGCAACTTGGCAAAACTCGTTGATATATAAATATCACCGACTATATTATTAAAACACTTGGATTACTCTTTAGTCTACCCAGAAAGCTCTGTTTGTGGAAAAAAAGATATAGTTGCCTATAACAAACTGATCCAATTATTTTCGTTTACCAATTTTTAAATACCGTGTAAAATGTGAGAAATGAGGAGTAATAAACATTGAACATTACTATATATAACACCATTATACTTTGTATATGTACATCCGAACCATTCTCTTTCATTCATATACTTCTCCGCTATATCAAACATGAATGCTACTTCTTTAACATTCTCTATTTCCACACTCACCACTCAGATCAAGAAACTTGAAACAATCCAAGAAGCTATCCAATTTCAACATGCTGCCTACCTTGAAAAAATGCATAGGCGGTCGCATATTTGCGACTGGCTCAACAAAATCATCATCTATGTTCTTCTCGAACGAAAATACAAAGATAAACTAGTTCTACGAAGTTGAAATGCGAGTTCAAGAACATGAAGTCGATCATCATGGATTTACAAACGATGTTTCTTACGCAAAATACTGCAAAGATGAACCTCGCTCGATGAAAACCCCGGCCAACAATTTCTAAAAATACTAGGGGACTAAACACACAACTTTCGTGTTGGAGACTTTGGTTAAATGTGTATAGATCGAGATATTTTGATTTTTGAAGAGAGGGAAGAAGTTTGTTTCCAAAGAAATAGAGAGTAGGAAGTTATGACAGTAGAAGGCAGTGTGCTTGTGTTGTTCATGTCTGTGCACATTTGTGTAAATTTAAATTGGAATTATTACTTTTATTATCAACTTAGTTAATTTTTATAAGCTTTTTTAGTTTTTATTAAACCTAATTAACGAAGTTAATTTTTATAATCTTAGTTAATTTTATTGTGATTATTATTATTATTTAAATTTATTCTTACAGTTAGTTAATTTAATTAATCTTAGTTAATTTTATTATTATGATTATTTAACTAAGATTATAAAATTTTATATTAACTATTATGATTTTTTTTGTTATTGTTATTAGTATTATTATTATAAACTTAATTAATTTTTACAAACTTAGTTAATTTATTATTATTATTACATAAACTTGTTATTTTTTATAAAACTTGGTGAATTTGGTTAATATTTTATTATTATTATAAACTTAGTTAATTATTATTATTATTACTATTATTTTGTATAAATTTAATTAATTTTTATAAAACTTAGTTAACTTGTTTAATAATTTATAAATTTTTTTATTATTAGTATTATTAGTATCCTAAATTTAGTTAATTGTTACAAAACTTAGTTAATTTTTATAAACTTTGTTTATTTATTATTATTATTGCTATTATGATTTTTGTTGCTGTTAGTATTATTATTATAAATAATTGAGTTTCATAAACATTAGTTATATTATTATTGTTACTATAAACTTAGTTAATTTTTATAAACTAACTTAATTTTCCTAAAACTTAATTAATAAGGTTATTTTTTTATAATCTTAGTTATTTATTTTTATTTTGACTATTATTATATATATTTTGTTATTTTTTATAAAATTTAGTTAACTTGGTTAATATTTTATAATGTATTATGATTGATCTTAGTTTAAGGGACCGGTTTTGATACCTTAAAATCTTCCTAGTTTCAAGGTACTATATGGTTTATTACAAACCTTGCCATTCAAAGAGTGGTAGCCTACATCAAGTTCATAAATACTTTTTAGGCCTTGTATATTGCAAATTCATGTTCCTACATACTTGTAATGACCCGCTATTTCGTGCCATTCGCATCCACACATGTCGGAATTGAATTGCTCAAAATATCATATTGTTAATTTATATTTGGCAAAAGTCAGCATATACAGTAAATAAATGAATCACAGAATCACAAACACAGAGTAATATAAAAATAAGCAGCGGAAACAAAAGAATAGTAGTTCATGAAGCTACTATATATATAACAGAGTTAAAACAAGATACAACAGAAGTCTCGAATACATAAAAGTCTCAATATAATAGTAAAATAACAAAATCTGAATATATATCACTGGAGTCAACCGAACAACTAAAAGCTGAATAGATATAGATGGATCTCCAAGCGAAGCTCCAACTCCAAATGTGAGTATCAAATGATGTAACACTTAGTCTGACCCAAGTGTAAAGAAAAACACAAAACACTCGAGTCAGGATTAACATTCTTATATCAATAAATCCAACTCAAGTGAAATGTAACAACCGGGATTTTTGTAATTTCAATTATCATCAAAATGACGATTTAATTCAGTTGCAAATTGTTAAATTGAGTTTTGAACCCAGTTTGAATTCCTTTAAACATTTGGTTAAGAAAATATTTTGGGCTTTGAATGTTAGCCCATGGGTTTTGTATTGGGTATCTCGAGTTATAAACCGTTCCTCCTTTATCTTTTCCCATTCGAAGAAAACCAAAAAAAAAACGTTCGAAAGAATAAAAATGGTGGCTCTCTTCGTGCTCGTTCGCTTCTACAAATTTGGGGCTTTCGTTCCTCTTGCGCTCTGAACTCTGGGCTTTTCGAAGTGCCGTCCCTACGTCGATGGTTCTGTTGATTGTTCGAGAATTGCTTAGCTCGATCGATTTCTCTTTGCTCCCTCTGGCTACATAGACGAGCTCGATTCTTGCTTCTGTCTGGATGGAGTGTGACTTCGAATCTAAGGTGAGTAATTTCTATTACTCACATCTTCTTCGTCTTGGTTGAACCCGTTGCTTATTTTGTATCGATGTTGATTCTGTTTTGTTGTCTTCGACACTGTCTCCGGTTAGAAAGCTACAGACTTAATTTGTGAAATTGTTCATTCGACTTCGACTTGCAATGTTGCTTATCTGATGATTTTGAATTTTGTGGTCGAACCTGCTAATGTTCGATTTCGCCCAATTGAATTTGTCGATTAATTTGCTCTACCGTTTGAATGGATCAAATTCCTCGACTCTCTCTCAGTATTAACTTGGGTTGTAGTTGCTGTTCTATGTTTTTGGACTGCAGATGTCCTCGTCTTGGTTTGGTCGTTTTCATCACATTATTTATGGACTTCGGCAGTGCAATTCTCATATATATAACTTGACTTTGAACCTCGTCCTTATGACTTGGTTCCAATTTTTGCAACTGCTGTTCCATTGAGTTTGAAACTGGTAAATAACTATGATCTGAACTGTGCAGTTATGTTTTGTTTGTAGTTGTTCAAGTAGTCTGGTGGCTTCATTGTTGGTTTTGTAATTAGGATGACATTGGCCAGTTCTTTTAGCATGAAGTATAGTTGCATTCCTTGGTTCATATTACATTATGAAATTTCCCCCCATGTATTTACAGTTTCACATTTTAGCTCGGTTGCACTTGCAACCTGATATTGAAAACTTAGGGAATTTGAAAATAACTATTGAAAACATACGACTCCAGAAATTAAGTATAAAGTTTTATTCGAACAAAGTTCATACTGTTTTGATGCTTTCTCGACCTTTGTTGCATTGTTTACCTGAGATTTACCCGACTTTTTCACGTTCGTTTTCATTTCGGGTTGACTCCGATTGATTGGTTTTGGGTTCTTTTCAAATTTGTAAGGTGCCTCTGTGCCTATGCGTGCCTTTGTGCCTTTGCGCCTTTGTAAAAATATTTTGAGTATGACATTGACATTGTCGAAATCTGTATTGAACTTGATCACTTCCTGTTGTTGCACGACTTCGGCAGCTACTTCTTGTTTAAAGTGGATACTTGTATTTGACTTCGATTTTAAACTCCCCTGTGACTTTATTTGATTTTGAACTGAACAGTGAGTATCATGTTTTCTGGCCTGTAGCTGGGTTACTTGTTCTTGTTACAGTGACTAAATTTTGCTTTTGCCTTGAGCATTGTTATCACTTGAGTCTTGTGATTATGGTCTGTATATAGGAAGTGTTCACTGACCTAAGCTGTTGCATTAGTTATCTACCTGACTTGGTTAATGGTTCGAGACAGTTTGCATTATCGATATTTGTGTTTGCCTGCCTCCGACCTTTTGGCATACAAACATCATTTCGTGTTGATCTTTACTGTGATGTGTTGCCACTGTTTATATATCTCAGGCCTCGACTTGGTTATACACTGCATATTCATGTGTCATTGTTGCTTGCATCTGCTCATCCCTGTCGTACTTGTTGTCATGGTGGCTGCATCTATTTGTATGTGCAGTTCCACCTGAGCCATGTTGTCTGGTCTTTACTTTTGCCAGTTGTATTTGGGTGCAGTTTTACCCTTGCAGTTCTCTGGTCTGTTAGTCGAGTTTGGTTGCATTATTGTAGTGGCGAGGCAGTACACGCGTGCGTGTACTGCAGCCCTAGTAGGATTGACAGGTTTGGTTGATAATTCGATTGTTAAATTATTGCATTGGTTCAATTCAATATTTTGAAGCTGTATTTGAAATGGTTCATTTCGATTTGAGTTGTATCCGTTGGCTTTTGGATTCATTGATCTTCTGAGTGTTTGATAGACTGTATTGGCGAGGCAGTACACGTTAGCGTGTACTGCAGCCAATCAGCACTGTTGTTTTTAAATTGAAAATTTCAATTGTCTTAAATTGATTTAGTCGATTTGATAAATTGTTTATTTATCTCTGTTGATGTTTTAAATCTGCTGATTTATTGTTTAACACTATTTAGTGTTATACCTGCCGTTATCCAATTCTCGTATCGAGAGTTGGATATACAAGATTTCTGTGACTGTCATCTATTTGACTATCTGATTATTATTGTTACTAGGTACTAATAAACTGGTTTGAATTAGACTGACCTGGGTATTATTTTCTTTTGAATGTAATACTCTGGTCAGACCCGAGTATTTCAGGTTGTAGATTTCTTTCTTTGAGTTGCTGTTCGGGATTGAAGACTTTTCACATCTTCTGAAGTTGTCAGTCATTTTGTAGTAGTCGTGTCATTGTATAGAATGATATGTATTCATGTATATTAGTCGATAATGTACTTGTATATATAACTTCTAGAGTCGACAGTTGTAGTTGTATTATATGTATCGTGTCAACTATATTGTAACTGACATCGGTTATATATATATGAGATTTTTGTTAATTTGTGTTCCGCATTTATATTATCTGTGTTATTGTTATATCAAATGTCCTAAACTATTATGAACTATCGTAGTTTGTTTTATACTGATAATTGGATATGTCGATGGGAGTAAATAAATAATAGAAGAAAAATAAAAAGAATGTACCACTCCTATCGAGATAACCAATGTTAGTGTAAGGCCAATTACGGATGGTCGCTCCTATCCAGCCTTATTCTTCGTAATAATAGACAGTATTTTCTTTAATACTCTTTGTTATTATGAGCATAGAGGTGGGGCGTCACAATTGGTATCAGAGCTTGGGGTTTATGGACATAATATAAAACTTAACTCGGAAGGAACATATGTTACAACTATTGGTCGATGTTTTATTTGTGCTTGAGTCAAAACTAAAGTTTTGAAATTTGGATGAAATTTTTAAATAACGTTATTTAAAAGTAATAGTGAAATTGTGTTCTGATGATTTGATTGATTTGTGTTCGGTTTATCAGAGTGCGCAGCGGAAACAGTAAAACTGTCTTCGCTGAGTACAACTGATAATCTTTTTGATTTAAAATCAAAATACGAAATTGATATGAATTTCATTCGTTGTTTACATAGCTGTAATTATTTTGTTTCTTTGAGAACTTCGAATCCGAATTGAGGATTCGGAGTAATTGCAGATATGTGATTTTTGTTGAAATTTCCGCTGGCCTTCTTTTGTACTAATCATCTAGTGATTAGATTTTTGCTGTTTTGAATTATCTTCATTGAAGATACATTTGAATGGTTTCTTTGTTCATTTTGTAGTACGTGCACAATTTGAATTGCACGTCATTGCATTTATTTTACGTTGAACCGATGCTTGGTTATGATACGTATTTTGTTGCCGTTATTTTTATAACGGACTCTTTACACCAATGCTGAATTTTTGAGGCACGGTGTTTTGTTGACAATTTTAATAAATGAAAATTCACTGATGTCACATTTTGATGTGAATCCTTTGATGAGATATTTGATGTTTTAAAATTTCTGTCGCTTTGACTTCAGTAACAGCCAAAATTTTAAAAGTGGATTTTCAAGCGGTTATTCCGCAATACTGATGTGTAACCGTTTTTACGGTATTTTGAGAAGTACAATTTCCTTATCGAAATTGTTACTGATTTGCTGTTTTAATCACGTGATTGGAAAATCGTTTTAAAATGAAAATTGTTTTATAAATTTTAACGATTTGCGTTTTCAAAAGAATGAGAAAGCGACTTAAACGATTCAGCAAAATCGAGGATTATGACCCCTTTCTTTTACTGTTTCGCTTAACTCCGGACTTGTCCAGTTGAGAATGCGAATTGTTATTTTTACAAAATAAATAAAATTGTTTTCAAAAAAAATTTACAGTTTGCGATTTCAAAAGAATGAGGAAGCGATTTAAATGTTTCAGCAAAATCGAGGACTATGACCCCTTTCTTTTACTGATTCGCTTAATTCCGGACTTGTCCGTTTGAGAATGTGAAATGTATTTTTACAAAATACACAATTTTGCACTTTCAAGGAAACGATGAAGAGAATCAAACGATTTAGTAAAACACGTGGTATGGGACATGTGCGTTTGCTATTTCGGTTAATTCCGGACTCGTTAATTGAAATATTTGATGATTTCGTGTGCTTTCGAGCCACTATGAGGACCTTCGGGTCATTTGTTGGGCTTTCGGGCCACTCTGCGGACCTTCGGGTCAAATACCAGTACTAGACCTTCGGGTCACTCTGCGGACCTCCGGGTCAATCTGATGGGCGCCAAAATTATGTTGAGTACTTGGTAGGCTTCGGCCACTCTGAGATGCACGTGCGGCGAATTAAAAACTCGCCATCTGATGGGATCGATCCAAGCTTTTATGTTGATTTTCTAGTCTTCTTAATTGATTTCTAGATATTTGTTGTTTCCAATTATCTGCAGGTAATTGGATATTTGTTGATATGAGTTCTGATTATCGTTTTTGATAATCAGATATTTGTTGTTTCTAATTATCGCTTGTGATAATTAGATATTTGTTGATATGAGCTCTGATTATCGTTTTTGATAATCAGATATTTGTTGTTTCTAATTATCGCTTGTGATAATTAGATATTTGTTGATATGAGCTCTGATTATCGTTTTTGATAATCAGATATTTGTTGTTTCTAATTATCGCTTGTGATAATTAGATATTTGTTGATATGAGTTCTGATTATCGTTTTTGATAATCAGATATTTGTTGTTTCTAATTATCGCTTGTGATAATTAGATATTTGTTGATATGAGCTCTGATTATCGTTTTTGATAATCAGATATTTGTTGTTTCTAATTATCGCTTGTGATAATTAGATATTTGTTGATATGAGCTCTGATTATCGTTTTTGATAATCAGATATTTGTTGTTTCTAATTATCGCTTGTGATAATTAGATATTTGTTGATATGAGTTCTGATTATCGTTTTCGGTAATCGGATAATTGTTGCTTTTAATTATCGCTTTTGATAATTAAATAATTGTTGATTTGAGATTTAATTATCGCTTTTGATAATTAAATAATTGCTGATTGAGATTTAATTATCGCTTTTGATAATTAAATATTTGCTGATTTGAGATTTAATTATCGCTTTTGATAATTAAATATTTGTTGATTTTAGATTTAATTATCGCTTTTGATAATTAAATAATTGTTGATTTGAGATTTAATTATCGCTTTTGATAATTAAATATTTGTTGATTTTAGATTTAATTATCGCTTTTGATAATTAAATAATTGCTGATTGAGATTTAATTATCGCTTTTGATAATTAAATAATTGCTGATTTGAGATTTAATTATCGCTTTTGATAATTAAATATTTTCTGATTTGAGATTTAATTATCGCTTTTGATAATTAAATATTTGTTGATTTTAGATTTAATTATCGCTTTTGATAATTAAATATTTGTTGATTTTAGATTTAATTATCGCTTTTGATAATTAAATAATTGTTGATTTGAGATTTAATTATCGCTTTTGATAATTAAATATTTGTTGATTTTAGATTTAATTATCGCGTTTGATAATTAAATATTTGCTGATTTGAGATTTAATTATCGCTTTTGATAATTAAATATTTGTTGATTTTAGATTTAATTATCGCTTTTGATAATTAAATAATTGTTGATTTGAGATTTAATTATCGCTTTAGATAATTAAATATTTGTTGATTTGAGATTTAATTATCGCTTTTGATAATTAAATATTTGCTGATTTGAGATTTAATTATCGCTTTTGATAATTAAATAATTGCTGATATGAGATTTAATTATCGCTTTAGATAATTAAATATTTGTTGATATGGGATTTAATTATCGCTTTTGATAATTAAATATTTGCTTATTTGAGATTTAATTATCGCTTTTTGATAATTAAATATTTGTTGAATTTGAAATTTGATTATCGTTTGTGATAATCGAATATTTGTTGATTTGAGAAATGTGATTATCGTTTTTGATGATTGAATATTTGCGATTTTTGAGATTTGAGCTTCGTCTTTTTCTCTGGCGATTCAGGTGAGTAATTTGATTTACTCACATTCAATTCGCGCTCTATATGGGATTTCTACTCCGTTTTTCCTTCTCTTTTAGTTGCTGGAACTCGATTGTTCTTGCTTTTGTTAGTCGTCTGGTTTTGGTCCCTGATTCCCACGAGGTTGATTCTTTTGATTTGAAGCAGTCGAACCTTTCGATTTCTTATCTAATACTACCCCGCTGACACTTGCTTTGCTTATACCTTCGACATTGCCATGCTCTTTTAGTTGTTACCTTTTATCCATTTATTCCCTATGATTGCGTGGACGCAATTTCTTTAAGGAGGGGAGTCTGTAACAACCGGGATTTTTGTAATTTCAATTATCATCAAAATGACGATTTAATTCAGTTGCAAATTGTTAAATTGAGTTTTGAACCCAGTTTGAATTCCTTTAAACATTTGGTTAAGAAAATATTTTGGGCTTTGAATGTTGGCCCATGGGTTTTGTATTGGGTATCTCGAGTTATAAACCGTTCCTCCTTTATCTTTTCCCATTCGAAGAAAACCTAAAAAAAACGTTCGAAAGAATAAAAATGGTGGCTCTCTTCGTGCTCGTTCGCTTCTACAAATTTGGGGCTTTCGTTCCTCTTGCGCTCTGAACTCTGGGCTTTTCGAAGTGCCGTCCCTACGTCGATGGTTCTGTTGATTGTTCGAGAATTGCTTAGCTCGATCGATTTCTCTTTGCTCCCTCTGGCTACATAGACGAGCTCGATTCTTGCTTCTGTCTGGATGGAGTGTGACTTCGAATCTAAGGTGAGTAATTTCTATTACTCACATCTTCTTCGTCTTGGTTGAACCCGTTGCTTATTTTGTATCGATGTTGATTCTGTTTTGTTGTCTTCGACACTGTCTCCGGTTAGAAAGCTACAGACTTAATTTGTGAAATTGTTCATTCGACTTCGACTTGCAATGTTGCTTATCTGATGATTTTGAATTTTGTGGTCGAACCTGCTAATGTTCGATTTCGCCCAATTGAATTTGTCGATTAATTTGCTCTACCGTTTGAATGGATCAAATTCCTCGACTCTCTCTCAGTATTAACTTGGGTTGTAGTTGCTGTTCTATGTTTTTGGACTGCAGATGTCCTCGTCTTGGTTTGGTCGTTTTCATCACATTATTTATGGACTTCGGCAGTGCAATTCTCATATATATAACTTGACTTTGAACCTCGTCCTTATGACTTGGTTCCAATTTTTGCAACTGCTGTTCCATTGAGTTTGAAACTGGTAAATAACTATGATCTGAACTGTGCAGTTATGTTTTGTTTGTAGTTGTTCAAGTAGTCTGGTGGCTTCATTGTTGGTTTTGTAATTAGGATGACAATGGCCAGTTCTTTTAGCATGAAGTATAGTTGCATTCCTTGGTTCATATTACATTATGAAATTTCCCCCCATGTATTTACAGTTTCACATTTTAGCTCGGTTGCACTTGCAACCTGATATTGAAAACTTAGGGAATTTGAAAATAACTATTGAAAACATACGACTCCAGAAATTAAGTATAAAGTTTTATTCGAACAAAGTTCATACTGTTTTGATGCTTTCTCGACCTTTGTTGCATTGTTTACCTGAGATTTACCCGACTTTTTCACGTTCGTTTTCATTTCGGGTTGACTCCGATTGATTGGTTTTGGGTTCTTTTCAAATTTGTAAGGTGCCTCTGTGCCTATGCGTGCCTTTGTGCCTTTGCGCCTTTGTAAAAATATTTTGAGTATGACATTGACATTGTCGAAATCTGTATTGAACTTGATCACTTCCTGTTGTTGCACGACTTCGGCAGCTACTTCTTGTTTAAAGTGGATACTTGTATTTGACTTCGATTTTAAACTCCCCTGTGACTTTATTTGATTTTGAACTGAACAGTGAGTATCATGTTTTCTGGCCTGTAGTTGGGTTACTTGTTCTTGTTACAGTGACTAAATTTTGCTTTTGCCTTGAGCATTGTTATCACTTGAGTCTTGTGATTATGGTCTGTATATAGGAAGTGTTCACTGACCTAAGCTGTTGCATTAGTTATCTACCTGACTTGGTTAATGGTTCGAGACAGTTTGCATTATCGATATTTGTGTTTGCCTGCCTCCGACCTTTTGGCATACAAACATCATTTCGTGTTGATCTTTACTGTGATGTGTTGCCACTGTTTATATATCTCAGGCCTCGACTTGGTTATACACTGCATATTCATGTGTCATTGTTGCTTGCATCTGCTCATCCCTGTCGTACTTGTTGTCATGGTGGCTGCATCTATTTGTATGTGCAGTTCCACCTGAGCCATGTTGTCTGGTCTTTACTTTTGCCAGTTGTATTTGGGTGCAGTTTTACCCTTGCAGTTCTCTGGTCTGTTAGTCGAGTTTGGTTGCATTATTGTAGTGGCGAGGCAGTACACGCGTGCGTGTACTGCAGCCCTAGCAGGATTGATAGGTTTGGTTGATAATTCGATTGTTAAATTATTGCATTGGTTCAATTAAATATTTTGAAGCTGTATTTGAAATGGTTCATTTCGATTTGAGTTGTATCCGTTGGCTTTTGGATTCATTGATCTTCTGAGTGTTTGATAGACTGTATTGGCGAGGCAGTACACGTTAGCGTGTACTGCAGCCAATCAGCACTGTTGTTTTTAAATTGACAATTTCAATTGTCTTAAATTGATTTAGTCGATTTGATAAATTGTTTATTTATCTCTGTTGATGTTTTAAATCTGCTGATTTATTGTTTAACACTATTTAGTGTTATACCAGCCGTTATCCAATTCTCGTATCGAGAGTTGGATATACGAGATTTTTGTGACTGTCGTCTATTTGACTATCTGATTATTATTGCTACTAGGTACTAATAAACTGGTTTGAATTAGACTGACCTGGGTATTATTTTCTTTTGAATGTAATACTCGGGTCAGACCCGAGTATTTCAGGTTGTAGATTTCTTTCTTTGAGTTGCTGTTCGGGATTGAAGACTTTTCACATCTTCTGAAGTTGTCAGTCATTTTGTAGTAGTCGTGTCATTGTATAGAATGATATGTATTCATGTATATTAGTCGATAATGTACTTGTATATATAACTTCTAGAGTCGACAGTTGTAGTTGTATCATATGTATCGTGTCAACTATATTGTAACTGACATCGGTTATATATATATGAGATTTTTGTTAATTTGTGTTCCGCATTTATATTATCTGTGTTATTGTTATATCTAATGTCCTAAACTATTATGAACTATCGTAGTTTGTTTTATACTGATAATTGGATATGTCGATGGGAGTAAATAAATAATAGAAGAAAAATAAAAAGAATGTACCACTCCTATCGAGATAACCAATGTTAGTGTAAGGCCAATTACGGATGGTCGCTCCTATCCAGCCTTATTCTTCGTAATAATAGACAGTATTTTCTTTAATACTCTTTGTTATTATGAGCATAGAGGTGGGGCGTCACATGAAATATCAACTGAAATACAAGTAACTCAAAGGATGTTTGGGATAACCATCCTCTAAGGATCCGTGGAACTATCTACTATGTAGTAATATACGCTATTATAACATGTCTATAGTAAAGTAAAAGTATCAAAATAGCATTAAGGTGTTACCCATATCCCCCTTAACACATTTTATATATTCCCATAGTCTATACAATGCCGTACGCTCCTCTATAAACCGGAGGTTTACCCAAAGGACATCACATAGGTACGGTACAAACCAAACTCGTAGAAGGCGCGATAGGGCATGCGACAAGGCACTCGAGGCAATGCCAGGGTAGATATACCGTTTGTGGATCCGGACTGGTGGTAACGCATAGCAGCTACTACCGCCCACCTCGTGACATACTCCCAAATCAAAGGGTCCACCCAGTCAAATCACAAAAGCAATAGAATGGTATCGAAGAAATGTGTCTGATAGGAGGAATGACCTCACTTGGCCCGACATGGCTCCAGTTTTAGCCGCATCAAGCTGACTCACGGGAGTCCGGGCTACGTAAATACCATATAGAATCGTCACCAAACCATCCTACTTCATTCTGGAATCTCCACCACGTACAAAGTTGTTAAAGTGGTTTTCGGTATTGGCAGAGAGTATGACAGTATCCGATCCCGGTCTCTTTAACAACCAAACGTTCTTATAACACCATGGTTATTTCATTTCAAATCATATTTCAAAACCAAAATATCATATCTATTTCAAAACCATATCAATACGATATCATTATTCACTCAAAATAATACTCAATTCCAAAATCATAATACTTTCCAATAATTTAACACTTCTGAAATTATAACATTTTTAAAACCATAACACTTAGGAAATCATAACACTTGGAAATCATAACACTTTGAAGTCATAACACTTTGAAAATTATAACACTTTGAAATCATATTACTCCCACTTAAACAGTTTAGATATTAAATAGTATATATAATAAAATAGTTTATATAATAGAATAGTTTATATAATAAAATAGTTAATAAAATAAATAATTAGTATATTAAAATAGTTAAAAATTAAAATAGTTTATATTAAATTAATTTATAAAGTAAAATATTAAAAAAGTTTTAAATATATTTTAAAATACTTTATATAATAAAATAGTTTCCTCAAATTTCACAAATCGGTTCAGATCAACTCGAATTCAAAAATTCAATTTAATCTCAATTCACCAATTTCAATTCAGTTCAAACCATTTAAAATTTATATCGATTTCAAATACATATATAAACTAAAATTTAAACCATTTCAATTTCAATAGATTTCAAAGCTTAAATTCATTTATATTTCAAATTCAACCTTACCATTATTTAATATTGAATAATTCACTTAGTCAATCCAATATCATTTAAATAAAACCTTAAATTACAATTTATGTAAACTAAATATTCCCTTTAATTTATTTACTTGAAATATTCATTTAATCACTTTAAATCAAAATCAAGTTATAGATCATATCTTTAAAATCTCAAATTTAATAAGTTTCAAATCGGTTTTATTTAAGAAAAATCCAAATAAATTTAAAATTTATTGCTATTTCTCTTTCCAACTTAATTTATTAAAATTATTATAAAATCTGTATTAAAGATATAATATCTAAAAAATCAATATTTATTAAAACCACATATATTTCTTTTCAAAACCTTGGAAATCATTTTCAATATATATATATATATATATATATATAGACCAATGGTGCCTGTATAAAGTTTTTTATCCTATGGTCAAGTGATACAGATATTTATCATTTCAATCCGCAATTTAAATATATACGTGTATATATCTTTTTAACCCGCAATCCCAAATTCAATTCAATGAAAATCACTTGGGTTTATCATTTCAACCTATAACGAGTTTCTCCTATTCTACAAGATCCTTCGGGTATGTATCATTTCAATCCATAGGGAATTTTATACTAACAGGGAACTTGCAGAGTGAGAACAGTTATGATAATAATACAACATATCAACAATAGAGATATATCATCAATAACAAATAGAATATAAATAACAGATCAGGGTGTCAGATGTCACAGGTGAACAAATACAAATAATAGAATATATATAGCAATTTAACTAACTAACAATAGTATATTTCAATTGTTGTTTCAATTGGAATTAAATTTTATAAATATAAGAACGTTAATCGTGATTGATTGCTTACCTTTCGAGGCTAGAGATGAAAGATGAAATGAGTTACGGATCCAAAGCAAAGCTAGATTGAACACGAATTTGACGAGCAAAGCCTATAAATAGGAACTAACGAAATCAAATCAGAACTGGATCGATGAAGACAAGGATATAAGTGAATTGATATAGCTATAACATAAAAAAATTGTATATATATATACAAAATCATATTCTAATTTCAAAAGATATTAAATAAAATATATATATACATGTGTTCCAAATATCATTTTTTAAACAAAAACTCAAATATTAAAGTCAAACATATATATATAATAAATTTTGTATCCGTACATTAGAACTTATCAATTTAACATATATATTTATATACTTATAAAATATATAACTCAAAACATATATATATATATATACACTATATAGAAATAGATAAACTTATAATACATACATAATATATAAAACAAACAACTTCCCTATATCCTATAACATGTATATACAACACAAATTATAAACCTGTACACCACATACCCATGTAAACATATAGACTACCCTTTTTAAACTAATATAACTTACATACTTATTATATTTAAAATCAATATTAATTATAAAAATCAATATAACATTACTTCCTAATAAACTCAAATAGATCATGTAAAACTCCTTTTTTTCCTACGTCTCCAAAAAACCAGTTATATGTTACTTACATAACTCATGTATATTAGATACAATTGACATACATACACGATGCAAACCTTTATATACATCCAACATATTATATTGGATACAACTAGCATAAACTTTATCTCTACTAACATATATAAAAATATATTTTACTGACATATATTATATATAAATATTTATATATACACACATCCACTTTATAAAAACTTACCTTCTGATATAGATTCAAAAGGAACCAGGAGAAAAGTGCTCGGTTGAAAGAGCACGAGAGTTCAGATCGGAGGTGGCTGGCGTAGACTGTTGATGGCGGAGGTTGGTCAGAGAGGGAGGCGGAAGTGGATGCGGTTACAATGAGGCACGGCCTGATGATGAGGCGACAGACTGGGCGATGCGAGCTGCAGTGAGGCGAAGGGGAGGATAGGTGGTGACGTTCTAGAGGTGGGAGGCTTGTGTCACGTTGACGGAAAACTAGAGGGGCGGATGAGTTTGATCGAGTGGAGACATCGAGATGGCGATGAGGTTTTTGGGGGAAACGAAGTGGACGGGTCGGCTCACGTGGAGGTTAGGCTGATGGGTGGGGTCGGTTTCCATAAAGGGGCGGCTATGGCTATTCGGTGTGATGGGTTAGTGGCATTCGGTGGGCGGAGGATGGCCAGTGGGTTGCGTTGGAGTTTCCGGCGGTGGTGAGAGGATGGCGAGCTACAGGGAAAATATGAAAAACTTTATATTGTAAATGAACAGATTGGGAAAAAGAATAGGCAACAAAATTGAAAGTGACGAGAAATTTTGAGAAGAGCATAGTTTCAAATACTATGCAACCCAAAAAAAATGCTTGAATAATTATTTCCATTAGGCCGAGATACATTTTACAGCCGAAAGAAGAAGAACAGGAGCAAATAAATGAAAGCAAACTCATGTTTATTTATTTAATTTTTTTCGATCACACCAAAAGGAATTAGAAGAGGCAAAAGCAAATAAAACAACCAGCATAAAATAAATTTAAATATGGAATAGTGAAAGTCATATGCCAAATTCTGGAAATAGTTAATATCCAGTGGCTATTAGTTTGTACGGCCGAAAGGACACAAGAAGTTAAAAGTTTCAAAATGGGGTACCGATACGGCTATCTGTTTCATAGATTCCGCCATGCACCGGACGTCAAAATTGACAGTTGAATATACTGTTGGGATCAGCATGACGAGATGATCAAAACGGTATACAGATATCAGTGATATGGCCTTCCTATCAAAAGTCGATATTCGGTATCGAAAATCCTGCTAAAAAGCCGGAATTAAGATAAATGGAGCAATGAGGTCCAAATTTGACGAAACGAAATATGACGTCTCACTCAGAAGATGATTTACAAATTTATTATATAAAAATTTTCAGGTTTGGAAAACGTTTTATTATCATCTAATATTAACTGATTTAAAATGAGATAAAATTACACAAAAGAAAATAAACTTCATATTTTACGATGAAAATTTACCAGTTGCTATGTTAAAATAGACGTATACCAAATAATAAATTTTTATTTTCAAAATTCAATTATTTAAAATTTCAAAAAAATTCAGTTAATTACATTATTAAAACCATAAAAATTTACGGGTCGTTACACTCTCCCCCACTCAAAACTTTTCGTCCCCGAAAAGGAACGGGTAGGAGAATAGAAACAACCAGAAAGAGAAGATAGATTGAAATACCAAATACAACAAATAAATTTTAATACCATATAAACTAGATTTATTTTAAAATTGGTTTATATTCAATTAGTTGATTCCAATTCATTTATTTAATCAATCAAATATATAATGAGTTCACATTTGATTGATTTCATTTCCATATATTTTTATCCAATTAATTACAAAAATTTTCACAACAGAATTTTTTATTTTACTCATTTATTAAATCTATTTGTAGTTAATTCCACCTCAACATTTCAATTTTAAATAAATTAATATTCAACAATTTGGTTTAATCCATTTTATTCAACTAATAGATAGTCATTCAATTTAAAATTGATTTTCTTTCTTTTTATCAACATTTCTTTCAACAATTCATTTTTAAATTAACTTATTTATTTATCCATTTATCTTCAACTAAGTTGATTTCACAAAAATTCAAGTTCACTATTCTTAAATTCATATTTATGTGCTTAAATGATCTTCTCTTTTATTTATTTAACTTATTCCACTTAACATATTTTGCAACATATATTAGGTGTATACATTTGATAACCATATATTATTCAACAAATAAAATTTCCTTTTTATTATCCAATTTGTTATCCAATTTGTTATCCAATTTATTATCTGTAAATTCCCTTAACAAAACACCATCTTTTGATATCCTATTGTTTATCATAGTTTATACTATCCAATTATATTCTAATTACATTTAAACTTTCTAGGTAAGTTATATAAATGTTTATGAGTACAATTAAATACTATACAAATTTCCTTTTTATTTTCAACATTTATATTAAGCCAGATTCCAGTTTGAACAATTTATTATTAAGTTTCTTCTTGTACAACCCTTTATTATACCCTAACATTTTAATTTTTGAATATTTTAGGCAAGTTATATATATTAGAATGCAAATTTTGTATTATACAAACAAGTTTTATACCAATTCAACTATTTCAAGTTATTATAAATTCATTTCTCCTTTCAGGTATTCCAATTATTCAAAAATTTCAATAATTGAAACCATTACTTAATGTAAAACTTAAGATTCAAATTTCCGGTTTCACTTCAAACTATTTTGAAATAATTATATACATATATATTATATAAATCAAATCATATTCAAGAATTTCAAATCAAATCCATTTCTCAAAAAAAAAGTATAGCAAAGCTACTAACTCATTTCTCCAATTTGAAACTCAAAATGAATGTCGATGATGCTGCAGTCATCACCAAAATTATTTTCCAACGACAATGGAGAAGAGTAGTAACTTACTTTTACTTTAAAAACCCTGGAAAATAATTTCCATTCGAAGATACTTACAAATAATATAATTTTCAAAACATTGAAAACCAAATTTAGAAAAGTACCGGAAATTAAACTCTTAAATTCTTTGATTTAAGTTTATTCCATTTTCAATTATAAATCAAATTTATAAACCAATTTATCAAATTCATCTCCTTATAACAATAATAGTTGATGGTTTAGAAATGTTTACAAAACAATAAATGATAATCTAGTAATATCATTTCTAACAACCAATTCATTTAACTATCCACTTTCAGTCAATTATACTTATATGTATAATATAATCATACAAAACTTATTTCATTTACCCAAATTTGAAAACAATATTGTGTCTGTTTGCTCTGTTCAAGTGTTTTGGAATTCCTATCGATAGCGTTGATCAGACGAATCGATCGGATCCCAAAATTCAAACTTAACAACTCAAACAACACAATATAAAACATTTTTATATTAATTACAAATACACTCCCTCACACGATCATACAAGAATAGATTTCAAAGCAAGGACAGAGATTCAAATACAAGGGGACTCTAATCAAAAGAATTCTAACTAGATGATAGGCTCGAAACAAAGATAAGATGATTAAATATTAAAGGGGAAAAAGATGGATATACTAATGTTAATCGCGGGCAACCTTAACCGGGTCAACCGTGACTTCAAAAATAAGGTTGATGCAGAATCCTGAGGCAAATCGACACCCGATCACAAGAAATAAAATTCGGGCATAGCAAGAGATAATAGCATCTAAACCGAGGATACAGAAATCTCCGGTGAATCAATGCTTGTTGTAAAGGAGTTTCACCCCTTTACAAATCATACAAGGGAGCTATGGGATGCTCTAGAATCAAGGAAACAAGAAAAGGGAGAGACTGCTCACATGGAGGCTAGGCTGATGGGTGGGGTCGGTTTCCATAAAGGGGCGGCTATGGTTGTTCGGCATGATGGGATAGTGGCATTCGTTAGGCGGAGGTCGGCCAATGGGTTGATTTGGAGTTTCTGGCGGTGGTGAGAGGATGGCGAGCTATAGGGAAAATATGAAAAAATTTATATTGTAAATGAACAGATTGGGAAAAAGAATAGGCAACAAAATTGAAAGTGATGAGAAATTTTGAGAAGAGCGTAGTTTTAGATACTATGCAACCTAAAAAAAATGCTTGAATAATTATATCCATTAGGCCGAGGTACATTTAATAGCCGAAAGAAGAAGAACATGAGCAAATAAATGAAAGCAAACTCATGTTTATTTATTTAATTTTTTTCGAACGCACCAAAAGGAATTAGAAGAGACAAAAGCAAATAAACCAAACAGCATAAAATAAATTTAAATATGGAATAGTGACAGTCATATGCCGAATTCTGGAAATAGTTAATAGCTAGTGGCCATTACTTTGTACAGCCGAAAGGACACAAGGAGTTAAATGTTTCAAAATGGGGTACCGAAACGGCTATCTGTTCCACAGATTCTGCCATGCACCGGACATCAAAATTGACAATTGAATATACTACTGAGATCATCACGACGAGACGATCAAAACAGTATACAGATATCAGTGATACGACCTTCCTATCAAAAGTCAATATTCTGTACCGAAAATGCTGCTAAAACGCCGGAATTAAGATAAACAGAGCAATAACAGTCCAAATTTGAAGAAACGAAATATGACGTCTCACTCAGAAGATGATTTAGAAATTTATTATACAAAAATATTCAGGTTTGGAAAACGTTTTATTATCATCTAATACCAACTGATCTAAATTGAGATAAAATTACACAACAAAAAATAAACTTCATATTTTCCGTTGAAAATTTACCAGTTGCTATGTTAAAATAGACGTATACCAAATAATAAAATTTTATTTTCCAAATTCAATTATTTATAATTTCAAAATTTTTTAGCTAATTATGATATTAAAACCATAAAAATTTACGAGTCATTACAATACTATTAAAACATAGTTTAGAAGTGATAATTGATGACCTGTAGTTGCAAGCTTGCTTGCCACTACAAACAGGAAACTTGAAGTGGCAAGCTTGCTTGCAACATGCAACTTGCAAGCAATTTGTAGTTACAAGCTTGCTTGCAACTGCATGCTTATAACTTGCAATAACATGAATTTCCAAAATATTTTGAAGGAAATCAACTGTAAAGCGGGTCCATGATACTTCTTTAGTTGTATGTGTAATTGGTGGTTAACTACGAATTGTTGGAGGAGGAAACTTTTTGCAAATTCCTATCAATTTTTATTTGGTCTTTATGAGAACTAATTTCTATATCTTCCTCATCTGAACAGCCAATAGGACATATTCTACTGCCATAATCTTAAATTTGTTATCAATATGCTTAGTTGTATGTGCTGATTTATCTTTTAAGCCATTCTAATTTGATTATTAATTGTTAATTCTCTTGACGGTTGAAGTTAAACTAAATCTTTAGCGATCAGTTCTATTTTTTCTCAGTCCAAATAACATAGTTACTTAATCGATTTTTAAGCAAACAATTTGTCAAATCAGCAGTAGGTAGGTATAATTTATGCTTTAATCTAAATCAATCTTGGTATTATAAGAGCATTCCCAATTTTACTACACTAACTTCCTATTTTATAGTATATTTCACAATATTATGCATCTAACAACTCCTAGCAATTTACCTCTAACACATATAATTCACTCTTAGTCTACTATCCCCTGTCTCGGTTTTAAAATGAAAACTGGAAGAAGGCAAAATTATTTTCATTTAGCTCCATTAATCAAAAAGAGTAATTCAGTTTTAAAATAATTCAGTTGATACTATAAAGAATTTAATAGGTCAAAATGTTGATGATATGCTTACAATTTGCAAAATGGCCATAAGATATAAAATGAAACTAACTATTTTTTTCCACTTATAACTTAATGTACGTCACCGTAAATTCTTCTAAAGTGAAGTTTGTCTACTACAGCATCAATGTTGAATTCACCGTATTGTGCCAGTTAAATTTTGTTTTCAAATGAATTCCAAACATAAATGTTACCCGGTTATTTGACCCGGTAACGAGAAATCCTCACTCGGCACTCCTCCTTGCAAGGCAAAAAGCCTCGTTCGGCACAGGAGCCTCGCTCGGCATACATGGTCTCGTTCAGCACAAAGGCTCGCTCGGCACTCCTCCTCCCTCGGCACAAAGCCTCATTCGGCACAGGAGCCTCGCTCGGCATACAGGGTCTCGTTCGGCACAAAGGCTCGCTCGGCACTCCTCCTCGCTCGGCACAAAGCCTCGTTCGGCACACGACCTCGTCCGGCATGCAAGGTATCGGTCGGCACAAAGCCTCGTTAGGAACAAGACCTCGCTCGGCATACAAAGCCTCGTTCGGCACAAAGGCTTGCTCGGCACTCCTCCTTGCTCGGCACAGGAACCTTGCTCGGCTTACAAGCCCCGCTCGGCATCTCTGGATTGTTAGCAAACTGTCATCTCCACAAAAGAGTAAGAGCATTCTATCACTTACCTCGGTTCTCTTGAGTGATTACTTCGAGTCGCTCGATGGATGACCAGACAGTTCTCACCCGGCATTTCTCGTTCGGCATCCATCGTTCGGCATGCTTGGCTCGGTGCGCAGGAGTCACTTGCTGTGGGCTGATATACCATGTTCCTAGGCCCATGAATGAAGTTCGACCCATCTTCGTCTATAAATAGAGTGGCAGGGGCATGCTGAAAAGGGACCTTTTTTTCGAGAACACTGGGGAGACTCTGCTATTTTCAAGACTCATTCTTTTTCAGTTACAACTGGTATTCAAGTTGTTGGTGTACGGATTGTATCTGTATTCAATTATTGAAAACGCAATAAAGATTAAACTCAAAGTGGACGTAGGCAGTTACGCCGAACCACTATAAATCTGGTGTTCTTACTGTAATTACTGCATTCCACTGTGGTATTCCTTAGTTTTAATTTACCTTCTTCATTAATCTCTCTACACAAAACTCTCTTTGGGTGTTAGTGACCAATTTTGGTGCTAACATTTTTATGCTTCCACTGAGAATAGCATTCTCAGGTCATTAGGATCTGCTTTGTAGCTACTGGATTGAAGAAATCCCCCGAAGGAGATCCAAGTCATTCACAAGAAGTCCGTTGATTCTGCTCAGAGTTTCTACCAATAATTCTACAGTGGGAAGACCTCGTACCAGATCAGCCTCTCATAACGTGGACGTCAATGAGACTGACAGCGTCCAGCAAATAGGACCCATCAATCAACAAGCTAATCTTGGTGCGGGAACTATGGCCGCCCAAAACCAGATAAAAGCTGTCACTAGGACAGAGTTCAACGAGCTAATGAGAGAACTCATGGAAAGCAGGAGACAACTTAGCGAATAGATCCAAGCCAACGCCAACCTTATGACTCAGCTTACTCAACAACAGCATCAGAATGCTGGAGGAAGCCGCGCTCCTTATTCCTCATCCGACAGCTCTGCATCGTCTGATGAACCTCCCAGGCGTAGACGTCGTAGAACAGAAACAACGCAGATAGGTGCTACTGATCGATCAACCAGGGATGGTCCGGGTTCTCTACCTGGAGCAATGACCCCTCACTTACACCAAGATAATCGCACTCAAGCTGGAACGGGAAACTTAGGATCTGGAGTATGAGTAGAAGCTGGACAACCGGCACACCAAGGTCTTGATGATGCTGATCTCCAGGATACACACTTGGTAGATCGCCAACGGAGGAGACACCGACCAAAACGGTCTCACAGGACAAACACCAACCTGCCATCTTCCATACAAACCCCAGACCTATCAGCTATGGTCAGACAGCTGATGAAAGAGAATCAAGGCTTATCAAATGATGATTGGGGGATATCCAGGAGTCATACTCCGTTCACAGATGTTATCTTATAGGCCGAGTACCCCAGGAAGTTTAACATGCCGACTTTTCCAGCCTATGAAGGAAAGACTGATCCCTGACAACATGTGATGAGGTATGGATGGATGATGGACTCAACTAGAGCGAACGATGCAACCAAGTGTAGATGTTTCCGAATAACTTTATCTGGAATCGCTACCATGTGGTTCACACGACTTCCTCCGTGGACTATCTCCAACTTTGATGAGTTAGCCACAAAATTTGTGGAACAATTCAAGATTCATGTCACTCGTCCCAAGGATGTGATGTCCTTGTCCAGTGTGATTCAGGCTCCAGGGGAGTCGTTGAATGAGTACTTACAAAGATTTCATGTTGCCGCAACTGAAGTTAGCAACCCCAATGATCATGCTATTTTAATGGCCGTGATGCGAGGGGTAAATCCAGATTCAGAGTTTGGAGATTGGCTGGCGGGAAAGCCTCCGACTACACTAGAATGTTTTTATTCAAAAGCACATCAATTTATAAGAAGGGAGGAAGCTAGGTGGACGAGGCGAGGTAATGCACCGGCACATGGCACGGAGGTTGTGCAAAGTAACATCGTTGTAAAATAATCCGGTGACAACTCTGGAAAGGTACAAGTCAATGTTCAAAACAATCCTGAACAATCTAAAGTATCCGGTTGGGGAAATCCCAAAAAGAAAAGGGTAGCTGGAAAGTGGAAACTAAGAATCCCAACTTACAACGAATACACTCCTCTAAATGCATCTTTGGAAAATATTTACCTATTAACATGTAATACTTTCCAATATCGAAAGCCATGCCCAAAAGAGTCTACTAAAGAGCAAAAGTGGACTGGGAAGTATTGTCGCTTCCATGAGACTTACGGGCACAATATTGAGGAGTGTATGCACCTCCACGACGCTATAGAAAAGTTGATTAGACAGAAAAAGTTGCAGGAGTTTGTAAAGAATCCTCAAGAAGGTGGACAGGGAACGTCCAACCCCGGTCGTGCACCAGCTCCGCGTCACCCTGAGGAGCTTGCTCGGACCGTGGGTAGTCTGGTCATAAACACGATAGTAGGTGGACCTCAACCTGCAGATAAGAACTGGAAAGAAATGGAGCGGTATGCTAACTCCTTGAGGCATGCAGATTTTTAGTGTTGTTCGAATGTGGAGGATGTGACCCCCGCTAAACAACAACGCATGATGACGGATGATATAGTATTCAGGAGCAGAGATGCTGATCAGGTGGAGGCTCCTACCGTTGACCCGATGGTCATATCCGTGACAATCGGGCCAGCATTTGTGAAAAGAATTTTGATTGATTATGGAAGTTCTGTTAATATCATATTCAAAAAAGCATATGACCAAATTAAGATGGAGACGAAAGATTTAAAACCATCTAAAGCTCGTATCCATGGCTTTAATGGTGCAGCAACCGATGCGGTGGGTTATGTTGAATTGCCAATTGAACTAGGGCAAGGTGAACGTAGGAGGGTAAGAACCCTACCTTTCATAGTTTTGGATGTTGATTCTCCATATAATGTATTTCTAGGTCGACCGGCCTTGGCAGAGTTCAGGGCAGCTTTGGCCCCGTGGTGTTTAACTTTGAAATTTCCGATAGACAAAGGAGTTGGTGTTGTACATGGTGATCAAGCAACTGGTCGTGCATGCTATGTGGTTGAGCTAAGAGAGGCCCAACGAAGAGAGAAGGGAAAGGTTGTGGACAGCTCTGTCCACAATCGAGTCATTGAAAATTGACAAGTAATGCCCGAGCCCTGGCTCGGGCAACATGATCGGATCTGTAGAGACATAGATCTGAGAGATGATGATGAGGAACCCTGGGAAGAAAAAGTAGCGCCGGCTGAACTAACGATTGACATTTTAGTTAGCCAAGACGATCCATCGCGAGTACTTAAGATCGGATCACAACTCAGCCCCTCGATGACCGAGGATCTCATTGATTTCCTTCGAGTGAATCTGGATGTTTTTGCTTGGACACATTCTGATATGTGCGGGATTTCTCCCGCTATTGCGAGTCATATGTTGAACATAGACCCGAGGTACGTTCCAGTAAAGCAGAAAAGGAGAGGCATGGACCCGGAGAGGTCTGTGGCTCTCAAAGAGGAAGTGGACAAACTCAAAGGTAATGGGTTCGTCCACGACGCCCTCTACCCAAAATGGGTCTCTAACCATGTACTAGTGAGAAAAGCGGACGGGAAATGGAGGACTTGTGTTGATTACTCAGACTTGAACAAGGCTTGCCCTAAGGATAGTTTCCCTTTACCCAGAATTGACCAGTTGGTCGACTCAACGGCAGGACACGAGTTATTATCATTTATGGATGCGTACTCGGGATATAATCAAATCCCGATGCACATTCCAGATCAAGAACACACCAGTTCCGTCATAGACGTTGGACTGTACTGTTATGTAGTGATACCTTTTGGGCTGAAAAATGCGAGAGCAACCTATCAACGTCTAGTGAATCGAATGTTTAAAGACCAAATTGGTAGAATAATGGATGTCTATGTGGATGACATGCTCCTGAAGTCACAACAGTCAAACGACCACATCCGAGACTTGGCGGAGATGTTCGATATACTCAGGAATTATGGAATGAAAATTAACCAACTGAAGTGTTCCTTTGGTGTTGCATCAGGAAAGTTTTTGGGTTTCATTGTCAATGCACGAGGAATCGAAGCTAACCCGGAGAAGATTCAGACTATTCGAGACATACAAGTGCCCAGAACTATAAAGCAAGTACAAAGCTTGAATGGAAAAGTAGCCGCTCTGAGTCGATTCATATCCAGGGCCACAGATAAGTGTATTCCCTTCTTCGATGTAATAAAGAAAGGAAAGAAAAATTTCGAATGGACGCCCGACCGCGAAGACGCATTCCGAGCTTTGGTAAGGCATTTGGAAAGTCCCCCGGTACTGTCGAATCCTGTAGACCATGAAGTGTTGTATGTATACTTGGTTGTATCCCAACATGCTATCAGTACGGCTTTGGTGCGCGAGGAGGACCGAGTTCAAAAGCCGGTGTACTATGTCAGTAAACGTCTAACGGGGGCAGAGAGGAATTATCGCAAAATTGAGAAATTGGCCTACTGCTTGGTGATTGCATCACGCAAGCTACGTCCGTACTTCCAGGCACACTCGATCGGTGTTTATACCGATCAACCCTTGCGACAGATACTCCAATGACCAGAAACCTCTGGAAGGATGTTAAAATGGAATATCGAGTTAAGTCAATTCGATATTACCTACCTGCTACAGAAAGCTATCCAAGGACAGGCGTTAGTAGACTTTATTGCAGAATTCACAATACCTATCGAACAAAGTAATGAAGACATTACTCCCCTCATTCGATGGAAGTTATACACCGATGGAGCGTCAAATTACCGTTGTTCCGGAGCTAGAGTTATTCTAGTGACCCTTGAAAACCGATCTATCTGTTATGCGTTGAAGCTTGATTTTCCAGCCATGAATAACGAAGCAGAGCACGAAGCGTTGCACGCTGGCTTAAAACTTGTTAGGAAGCTTGGAATAAAAATGATTGAGATCTTTTGTAACTCTCAATTGGTGGTATACCAAGTGCGAGGAGATTATCAAGCAAAGGGGCAGAGGCTTGCTCCATACCTCGCTCGGGCTCGAGAACTGTTGGCAGACCTTCAATACTACGACATTTCCTATATTCCACGCGAGCAAAACAAGGAGGCCGATTCATTAGCAAAATTCGCAAGTACAGGCGATGCACAACAGATGGGCTTAGTTCTCGTCGAAGTTTTACAATCTCCGAGTATAAACGAAATGGAGATGGATTTTGTTCTAGAAACAAAGATTGAAAAGGAGTTGTGGATGACCCCATTTAAACAATACATACTACACGGGACCTTGCCCGATAGAAAGAACGAAAGATGACAAGTCTTTCGTAAAGCTTCGAGATATATAATGCAAGATGGAATAATGTATCGGAGGGGATTCTCGGTTCCCTTACTTTGGTGCATCGCCCATGATGAGATAAAACGAGTTTTGATGGAAGTGCACGAAGGGGAATGTAGCGACCATACCGGGGGGCAAACACTCGCAAAAAAGATCCTCCGCTATGGATATTATTGGCCAACTGTAAATCGGAATGCTGCCGACTACGCGAGAAAGTGTAACAAATGTCAAAAGTTTGCGAAAATCCCAAGAGCTCCGCCAACGGAACTTACACAAATGGTTAGTCCTTGTCCATTTGCGATTTAGGGGATCGATATAATCGATTCCTTACCAATTTCCAAGGGTGGTGCAAAGTATGCAATTGTTGCGGTTGATTACTTTACTAAGTGGGCAGAAGCAGAGCCTTTAGCTACGATCACCACCAAAAAAGTAATTAATTTCGTTGTACGAAACATCATATGCCGTTGTGGCCTCCTGCGAACTATCATTATGGACAATGGAACTCAGTTTGAGAGTAGAGAATTCAAAGAATTTTGGTAGAAATATCATATTGATAAAAGGTTTTCGGCAGTCGCTCACCCTAAAGCGAACGGACAAGTGGAAGCCGTAAATAAAATAATCAAGGTAATATTAAAGAAACAGCTAAAAAAGGCTGGAGGCAAGTGGGTGGATGAGCTTCCTACAGCACTCTGGGCTTACAGAACCACCCACAAGTCCGCGACTGGCCATACTCCATTCACCTTGGCGTACGGCACTGAAGCTGTGATACCCATGGAACTTGAAGTTCCCTCTCATCGGGTAACTTATTATGACCCTAAGACAAATCAGAATCTCTTATTGGAATCACTAGACTTTGTTGATGAAAAACGTGAAGAAGCTGATTTGAGAGCAGCTGCACATAGGAACAGAATTGCTCGATATTATAATGAAAAAGTCCGACCAAGAAGTTTCGATGTGGGCGATCTTGTTTTGAAGCGAGTCTTTCCGGCCCCATCAAATATGAATCCCACATGGGAAGGTCCATACGTCATCGAACGGAAGCTTGGAAAAGGAACTTTCAAGCTAGCGACCGTTGATGGCGCGACACTCCCCCAAGCATGGAATAGCGAACACCTGCGCCGTTATTACACTTAGCCCAATTATTTCGCATTTTAATAATTTCCAGTTTATGTTCCTTTCGTTGTTTTTAGTTGTCAGCATGTAACAAGAAATTTAGTTTGTTTTCATTTGTTATGATCAATAAAGGCTTGAAGCCGTCTTTTCCATGAACTATTGATGTTACCACATAGTACAATTCTGTGACGAAAATTAAATTGCGTTATTCTGTCTGGCGTATGAATGCACACCCAAACCAAAAAAAATCTCTAAGTCCCCAAAGTGCGGACTAGAGTACTCTGAGTCCCCAGAGTGCGGACTAGAGTATAAACGACTAAAAAATCTCTAAGTCCCCAGAGTGCGGACTAGAGTACTCTGAGTCCCCAGAGTGCGGACCAAAGTATAAACGACTAAAAAATCTCTAAGTCCCTAGAGTGCGGACTAGAGTACTCTGAGTCCCCAGAGTGCGGATCATAGTATAAACGACTAAAAAATCTCTAAGTCCCCAGAGTGCGGACTAGAGTACTATGAGTCCCCAGAGTGCGGACTAGGGTATAAACGACCTAAAAAATCTCTAAGTCCCTAGAGTGCGGATTAGAGTACTCTGAGTCCCCAGAGAACGGACTAGAGTATAAACGACTAAAAAATCCCTAAGTCCCCAGAGTGCGGACTAAATGTACTCTGAGTCCCCAGAGCGTGGACTAGAATATAATCCAGTAAAAAATCTCTAAGTTCCCATATTACGGACTAGAGTACTCTGAGTCCCCAGAGTGTGGACTAGAGTATGAACGACTTCAAAATCTTCAAATTCCCCTGAACACGAATTGGAATACTATGAGTCTCCGGAGTACGGATCAGAGTATGAGCGATCCCAAAAATCTCCGAGTCATATGGAAGTGAACTAGGGCTTATGTAACTCACAAGGTTTCAGATTTCGACTACGAATTATACAGTGAGCTGAACAACAAAAGTCATTTGAAAAACAAAGAACGAAGTTTTATTCACTAATTCAAAATGGAGTCCTATTACAACTTCTCCCAAACTCGGGGCAAAAAGTTTATCTACCACGACTATGGAAAATAGATAAAAATAATTACATAATCCAGGCCGATTCTCGATGAACGAGCATGATAGTTACTTCTTGGGCTTCTTCTCCTTCTTCGATTTCTCATACGACTCCTCCCCCACGCGTTTTCTCTTGGACGTTTTGCTCGCTAGAGAGAGTGTGTCAGAAGAAGGAGGAACTTCTAACGGCCTGGTCCCACCTGGAAGAATAATCTTCAAAGGCCTGTTCAGTGGGTCATCGAGTTCTACCACTTGAGGCTCGGCCTTAATTTCGGCTTTCCTTCTCCCCTCTTCAATGACATGTTCCTTCATGCTCAGTTTTGAAGTGTGTTTGGAGGCGCCCGTAATTTCAACTTCGTAATGTTCCTCGACGGGCAATGGATTGTCGGATTTGTCTTTGTTAAGCGCCTTAATCACTTGAGCGTCAGGTCCGGGAGTCTCTTCCGCTTGCGTTGTTTCTCCCGTCTTTTCCTCCTTCTCTGTGGTGGCATCGCTCCTTGGAGTAGGTACGGGATCACGATGACTTACGCGGAATCGTAAGAAACAAATGTTAGAATACATTTATCACTCGCTGAAAGCGAGAACCCTTTGAACTTTGGAGGAAAATTTATGTACCAGTATCGGGTTGACTCTCAACTGCTCGGGGAGTTTCTCCTTCTAGGATAGGAGATAGGACATAAATACGAAGACCAGTATCTTCTGGGTCGTAACCAATGTGTTTTCGAAGGGGTCAAGTGGTAGGCGATCAGTCGGTTGAGTAGATGGAGGAATTATAGGCTCAGCTCCAGATGGGCCGACAATGTCATTCTTTTCTTTCGGTGAGGAGGAGTCTCTGTTGTAGAGAGCCTTCGCTGCAGACAAGTCTGAAGGCTCATTCCCACGGAGAAATTTTTTCACTAAAGCTTCCTCATCGACCTTTTCCGTTCCCAACTCAAGCTTTTTGATCTTCATCAAAGTCTCCCATGCTTCAGCCAGAGATTCGAGGTAACCCTCGCCGAGAAATGTTAAGTCACGATGCATGAGGACTCGAGCGTTGTACTCGGCCATAAGCGGATCAAATAGGCATTTGACCTCCTCCCTACCCACTTCGGTGGCCACCTCAAGGCGAGAATCCATCTTCGTAAACGCTATCCTTTTGCCCTCTTCGCGGGCTTCATCCTTCAACGTCTCAGCCTTGGAGAGTTCTTCATCGAGCTTTGTCTTTAGGAGTTGTGTAGCGGCAATCTCGTCGCAGTATCTTTGCGATTCCTCCTGAGCAGCAGTCTTTTCTTCTTTCTCTTTAAGAATTAGCTCTTCCAACTCTTTAACTCGCTGAGCGAATGTGTCTCTCTCCTTTTGAACGGAGTCTTTCTCTAAAGCTAAAGTGCCGCAGCGTTGAACTGCTTCGTTAATCTCTTTCTTATGTGTCGCCTCTAGACGATCAACGGCCTCCACCGTGTCTTTGGCATTTTTTGGTCAGCTTCGAGCTGAGACTTGTATGAGGAAAGTTCTCCATCCTGAGCTTTGATAATGTCTTTGTCATGTATGCTTCAGGCGATCTATTTCATGTTGACACTCAATAGAGACTTCCGAGATTTTTTCTACCAAATGGACGAATGCGTCATGTTGAACGTAGACGTCGTTGTTGCATGTAATGGCACTTTGTTTGACGTGTCCCGGGATGTGATGGATCGCTGGAAGGAACTTCAGACCGTCAAAGCATACCTTGGGGAACGTAGCCTTAAGCTCGGCAAGTTTTTCCAATATCGACGGATCTTGTGCGGGAGTAGAGGGGGTTGGTCTTGAGACTAAATATTTTTTGAGGGGTTCTCGGGATTGCCTTGTGCTGGATGAACCTGAGTGTTGGTCGCGGGGAGTATCGGACTGGGACCCCTTGTGACTAGATTTCTCCCTGCCTTGCTCCAGGTGAGGAGGGGGATCGTAACGATATGAGGGCTGATTGTAAGTTTTTCTTCGGGATGATGAGTCCTGGGAGTGATAATCCCTGTCACTGTCGTCATCTCTATCCCGGCGTTTGCCGGAGCCCGAATCCCGTCTAGAATGATGGAAAATAGAGGAACCGCAGAGGCGGTCAAATCCACGAGAACATCCCATATCACCTGCATAGAAATTAAGTGAACACGAGTTAGCCAAAATCACATGATGGTTGAAATTTGAGTGCGAGGTGAGGTGTAAGTGTTATCGTGTGTGTCCTAGTGTTTCCCCCCGATGGACCAGTTTTTTCAGCTTTACTAATTGGAGTTTTCTCTCCTTGATTTTGGATTTGAGTGTCTTCATCGCTTTTCGCGGGCGAGCGAAGTTTCAGGGCTTCCGGATCGTCGAAACCATAATTAAGAAAATTGTCGGGAATAGTAAGGTCCGACAAGCCTTTCAATAAACTCTCTATGTGTTGAGGAGAAGTCTCTCTCTCTATTGGAATGATTGTGACCTTAGAGGTTCCGCCCGCTATCTTTTTCCTCAATTTGTAAGTCAATTTCTTCTTCCCATTTGAAGGAGGAGGCGTTACTTCAATGTCGTGTACCTCAACCACCGGTTCCGGAGTGGGACTGACATTTTCACCCAATGCTTCGGGCACCTTAGTTTCTCTAATCTCGCACTCCTTAGGTGTGTCAGAGGGACCATGTGATGAAGGCCCAACTTGCTATTTTCCTTTGTCCGAGGCAAATCCAGTTGTAGTGGCGCCATGAGGAAGACTTATTCGGCGACCTTCCGCTAGCAACCCAAACTTCGAGAGCGATTCGTTTGAAATAATAGATCTAATGTCCCGGTCTTCCGTAGGGGTAGCTCAGATAGCTTCAACGGCCTCAGAATACCCGGAGCCTTCGGGAAGGGGCCGATACTTGTAAAAGTAGAGAAAGAGTTAGAAAAGGTGCAATTTCCGCCAAATGCAAGTATTGATCCAGAAAAGAGACTTACTCCCTTCCACCCATATCCTTGCAAAGCCAGGGGGACAGCGCACGTAGAACCATTCCTGCTTATACTGGGCAAATTTGCTCCACGCCCCTGTGAGGATTTGGCACTTGCTATGTGGCTCGAGGAATACGAAGGAGGGGCTGTCGGACCGCCTCTAGAAACGGCAAATGTAGTGGATATTGCCAGGAGTCGGGAGCCTGAATAAAATGCTCATGAAAAGAATGCACATGCCGTATATGAACGCGTGACTGTTGGGATGTAACTGTGCTGGGGCGATCTCAATATATTGCAGCACATCGTGGAGGAAAAAGTTGAATGGTGGCACGCTACCAACCCAGCACATAAATTTGTTACAGGCAGTATATCCAGCTGGGGGCAGGTGAGGACGATCTTGCCCTGATGGGACCAGCACATCGTCAAAAGGTATCCCGTGTATTGAGCATATGCGACGAAGAGCGCTTTCGTTAATTCTCGAAGCTTGAGAATCGACCGGATTGTCTAGAAAGATCGCTGCATCCAAGGCGTCGGGAGCCAAGTCAACGGATGCGATCGTGGGGCTCGAAATATCTTGTATGGGAGCTGCCGATGGATTTGAGGTTCCAACCTTTTCCTGTTGAGAAGATGGCTCGAGTCTATCCAAGACTGTGGCGGAGCTAGACTTTCTAGACATCTTCAATAAATGTTGAATCTGATTAAACACCTGTTTGAACTATACTTGAATGACAATCAATATTAGACATAACGACAAAAGTGCTCCCCCGTGTGGTGTGTGGATTAGTGCAATTGTTCGAGAATAAGTGTCGAGAAATTAAAAGCTATGAAGCTGATAAAATAAAGTTAAGTATAAGAGTCCCGTGATCGTTTTTAGTTTTGAACTCGGAAGTTGGCATTATATGTCGAAGGATATTATCTGTTTTCATCAAATTAAATTCAGATTTATAGTTGTTGAGACAGGGGAGTTATCAGTCCGGATTGATCGATATGCTTGTTTGCTTAAGTCCTTGTCCTTGTTTTTGTCACATGTTTAGGCATAGTAAATGAGGCAAGTCAACATGAACTATGTTCGAGTTAGGATGGTTTTGACTATTATTGCCTACTTCAAGACTAAATGCCGAACGACACTTGAAGGACTCGACTAAACAACCACCTAGACTCTCCTACACTCACTCTTCACCGTTTGCCATGCGGGAGTCAATCGTTCGGCATGCCGGATCAAGCCCTTGGTCGTTCACCAGGCCATACTTATGCCTACTTCAAGCCTCTCAATGCCGAACGGCTTTCATTACAGCTCGGCTATTTCAATGCCGAGCGACTCTCAACACGCTCGGCTATCTCAATGCCGAGCGACTTTCCCAACACTTACATCACTCAATGCCGAGCGGTAATACCGAGCCACATCGCTTGACACTCTAAATCCAACACTCATTCACTTCTCTCCGACGTTCTCTCTTCGCCATTCAACATGACTCATGTTTCTCTTCTCTACTTTCTCTTCATCGTTCGGCACGCGAAAGTCATGCCGAGCCACAGCCATACGTTCTCTTCCACCTTGCACGCAACACTGAACCTACACTCCCTAACCTCGCTACTTTCTACTAAGCCAACCACCATTCCTATTCCCTCACTCAACAACCCAACAAGAACTCACATCCTAAACACCTCTGACGCCCTCTTCTTTCCTCCTCCCCACCTATCCCAAAGACGTGTTCTAACCGTGGTTCGTTTTCCTCATCCACGCGGTTCCTAGTGTCTTCGATCTTATGAAAATTCACGAACTCAAATCTCATATCAAAACTTCCTAATCTAGGTGAAGCGTTTAAAAGAGAACTTATTACCTAAGAAATGGCTCGAAGCTTAGGGAAAATTCTGGAGTTGGATTTAAAAGCCGGTCAGGTTCGTTGTTGGGAGGAGATGTGAGGCAACGTATTAAATTCGAGAAGAAAGTGGAAGAGTATAGTGTTAGCGGAAGTCTGGTGGAAGATGAGTTCGGAAGTCTTGTAGAACGGAGGTAAAGGTAAAAGGGAGAAGAAGAAGAAGTATCGGCTTATATAGGAAGAAAGGAAGTCGAACATGCATCGACCGGTGGACCAGGTCAAGTTATGCTAATGGTTTGGTGGGAGTTATGCCGAATGACTTTCGGACTTAACAATCGAATGGCCCGGCGCACGAGTATGGACCAAGCCGCGAAAAAGAGGGGGTATGATGAAGGAGCGGTAAGCGTAGGTGTCTTATGGTTCAAAGCATATCATGATTGACTCTCATGATATGCTTTGGGGGGAAAGTGTTACCCGGTAATTTGACCCGGTAACAAGAAGTCCTCGCTCGGCACTCCTCCTCGCTCGGCATAAAGCCTCGTTCGGCACATGAGCCTCGCTCGGCATACAGGGTCTCGTTCGGCACTCCTCCTTGCTCGGCACAAAGCCTTGTTTGGCACAGGAGCCTCGCTCGGCATACAGGGTCTCGTTCGGCACAAAGGCTTGCTCGGCACTCCTCCTCGGTCGGCATAAACCTCATTCGGCACACGACCTCGCTCGGCATGCAAGGTCTCGGTCGGCACAAAGCCTTGTTCGGCACAAGACCTCGCTCGGCATACAAAGCCTCGTTCAGCACAAAGGCTTGCTCGGCACTCCTCCTCGCTCGGCACAGGAACCTTGCTCGGCTTACAAGCCCCGCTTGACATCTCTGGATTGTTAGCAAACCATCAAGTCCACAACAGAGTAAGAGCATTCTACCACTTGCCTCGGTTCTCTTGAGTGATTACTTCGAGTCGCTCGATGGATGACCAGACAGTTCTCGCCCGGCATTTCTCGTTCGGCATGCCTGGCTCGGTGCGCAGGGATCACTTGCTGTGGGCTGAGATACCATGTTCCTAGGCCCATAAAGGAAGTTCAACCCATCTTCGTCTATAAATAGAGGGGCAGGGGCATGCTGAAAAGGGACCTTTTTTCGAGAACACTAGGGAGACTCTGCTATTTTCAAGACTCATTCTTTTTCAGTTACAACTGGTATTCAAGTTGTTGGTGTACGGATTGTATCTGTATTCAATTATTGAAAAAACAATAAAGATTAAACTCAAAGTGGACGTAGGCAGTTACGCCAAACCACTATAAATCTGGTGTTCTTGTTTCTTACAGTTATTACTGCATTCCACCATGTTATTCCTCATTTTTAATTTACCTTCTTCATTAATCTCTCTACACAAAACTCTCTTTGGGTGTTACTGACCAATTTTGGTGCTAACAATAAACATAATTATGCATGCCACGTATGGTGTATGCATAAATGCATAATTTGTAACCTTAAAGTGTTACGGTGCTGGAAATGGAGCAACGAAGACTGAAAACATGTTTCCAAAACTGGTTGGAACCAACGACTATTTAAATTATGCCTCCTATACTCCTACTGTGTTATCTAAAGGTTGAAGTATGTTATGTCTTCTCTTGGAGGTCCATAGGGTGAAGTATGTTATGTTAGAGAACATGAAGTTTGGTTCAAAGAAGAAAAAAAATTTAGCCATCTGTTTGGGCTAATATACCTAGGGAAGAGCAGATCAAGAAACTTAAACCTGCCTTGGATTAAAAAGGAAGAAAAGTCGGAAAGGAATGGTTCACAACAATCAATATTTAGAATGCATTAACTAGGTACAATGAATCTACAGAAAAAGCAAGAATTAAAGCATTGTACTTACTAAGAGAACTTTCTGGAGAATGCAGATTATAATTAACATCCTTGTCATCTCTTCCATGCTGCTTGTCATAGCCAAATCACTTTTTGGTCATATTAGTGAAGGTAGGAGAAGGGAATGGGTGTTTCCTAACATGTACAAATTCCAAAATCCTAAGGATGATAGTTTGGATACTCAATGAAACACTTAAGCTAAGAGATTTATCTCCTTGTTTGTTTGATGATGCGCAAGGAAGCGCAATAAAAGAAACTGTCAGAAAGCATTGCATATTTGCTTTCTTTGTTTCTTTTAACAAGGCCAAATGGTGATGTCACTTAGCATCACCTTTGATGATACGAATTGACACGTCACAAACTCAAGAAGTCATAGTTCGTCATAAGTCATTGATAACCTGTATATTATCTACTTAATTGATTCATTTTAATATATTTGTGCGCATTCAGTTTTTGAACATCATTTACTAATTTGTTTCTACATGACAAGAAGAAGCATAGACATGGACATTGACATGACAACAAAAACATAACCAAGTTCACAAAAAATTTCAATTCTAACATGCTTCTTCCCCTGCTTTGGAAGTCCATATGTTAAGTAAGAACATCTTTAAGCTCTTTTAATAATTACCTATATGAAAAAAATACAACGATTAATAGAAAAACAATATGCTCATTTATTTATGGTTATTCAATTCAATTAAATGTGGGAATGAAAGATGATTCAGAGTTGTAAACATAAGCATAATAAATGGAGTAAACAATATGATTATAGGCACATTTACATATCATGGTACAACAAATAAAGTAAGAATTAAAATCTGGCAGGTAACATATTCTTTGAATTGTCACAGGAAGGCCAAGGATATGCTAAAAATATAATGTTCCAGAACTTAGTGTTGCACAACGTCACAAATCCTATCATTATAGAACAAAACTCCCATGACTCACTGACTCCAGTGGTCCATGCCATGACCAAGTAAATAACTTCAATAAATATCACTATTTTCATTTCATGCTTAAAAGACTTCATTTGTGAAAGTTTGTTCATGCTTATGATAGAAATCAGCTCTAGAAGTACAACTAGTGTATAAAAACTTTATAGGAATGAGTGTATAAAAGAATACTCGTGAACATAAACTCTATAGAAAACACAGTATCTTCTCAAAGCTTCACTAAAACTCAATGTTTTTACAATATCAACGATTCTGAACAAATAATTTCAAATATTTTAAATAAATAAATACAGGTAAAAGTCTTGATTCAAAACATTCAATATCACGTATTACCTATTTTCGAATAAAAGACTTGGCCTATATAACGCACATTTAAAGCCATTTCTTTCTAGTAAATTGACAAAAATTTAAATGTGAGCAAATAAATCCGTTAATATATGATATTTATAATAGACAATAAAAGAAAATTTTATTACAACACTCACTTTTCTAAAAATTATTAGCCAACTTTATTTAAATGGTTAAAAGTTACAAGAAAACGTCTAATCGTAATAACTAAGTGTATATTCTATCATCCAATCTTTTTCCCTTGCATGATAAATTCATAATAAATTAAAAAAAGTTTGTCTTACATTTACTTGAAAAAATTACTCTCTTTAATTACTTCTATAAAAAATAGTATATATAAATATGATTGTTAGCCAAACTACTTATATGATAGCGTAGATTAAAGGTCTTGTTTATACATGGTTTGTTCTTCCAATAAGCTTATGCAAGATCGTTGATCGCTAATGAGAATTTCTCTACTGCATGTCTCTTCACAATCTTTTATAACATGATAAAATGCCCCAACTAAGTACAATTCATACACAAAATTATAGGATAGAACGACAACGTATAGCATATGTAAATACCTTTGAATATTGGCAATGTAAACGAATGTATGACCGATCCTAGAGATCCCATGAGAATGTCTCCAGCTCCAGGGTTCGATGATGCTTTTGTAAGATATGAACCTGAACATAAATATTTCAATATTATATTTTTAAAGGATTTTACAGTAGAAACTATTTGCAGTATAGAAGTATATAACGATAATAATGTAAAGTCAGTGATGAAACTAGAACACCACCAAGTTCAGACTAGGAAAAATACCCATACACAAACGTTGTTGTTGCACAACAAGTTGCTCAGTCCCTTTCATGCTTCAGCAAACCCTCCATTGACTCCTACTGATATTCATGTTGATGGTCTTTTCGGTTCTTCATCCCCTTCCAAATCCTTATGCTTCATCTGCCTAGCTTGAACAATGATGCAAAACATAGTGATCTTCCACCTACTGCTCATTCCTTTCAAGCTTTGAGAATTGCTTGTTAACTCAACGAAAGTAAAGGTATTGCTTGTTGAGCCAATGAATTGATTACACATAAACCATGGCATATCAACATGATGATCAATTTATACATGTGAAAATATTCATACAAAATTTTTATTTGTTTATTTGATAGGGCACTGATACCATCCCAATCGATGTAAGGTCCCATGCTTGCTTATTGTGTATGTGGGAAAAAAGGTTGTTGATAGTTGAAATTCACTAAGTTCAAAGGATTCAAAGCCAAATCCTCATTTCTAAATTAGCAGGTGTTGTGTGCAAGGAAATACATTATAAATTTGACCCTTACATTTGAATACATGAAAAACAAATATAAATTATCATTTATTAATTGTGCAGCTCAAATTGAACTTAAGTAAATTCAGTGGTAACTCATATTGAGCTTAAGTAAATTCAGTAAAGATGATCAAATACACATTCAAACATATACCTTTATATATCATACTATTTTTTTTAAGAAATGGATGTATTAAATGTTTTTTGTAAAGGGTTCAAACAATATTTTAACCACTTTTATTTGAATAGTAAACATATGCATGTTCAAACATATATGTGTACTATAATGAATCTCTTAACACATGAAGAAAAGTAATGCAAGTCATTTCCTTAGTGATGGATGTTGTACCTGATCATCTTTCAATTTTGGGCGATATTTAGAGGCCGCATGCAAGTAGCCGAAGACAATATCAAATCACATATAGCTATAATACTGCAACAAAAATATCTCTATTATGAAATCTAGCATTCAAGCACAAAGCCAGAAAAAATCTAAGACTGGAATAAGACAACAAAAAACAAAGCTGTACACTAATTTTTTTTGATAAAACAATATAGTAATTAACACTAAAATTATAAAATACAGTGAAATGATAAAAATTTGTATGGCATGTGTTAGTATACTCCACATAATAGCTAGTGGAGCATTGAAACAATGATAATATCAATAGTTCCCGAGATGAAAATGAACCAAATAACAATATTCAGTACACCAATGTGATTAGCCATCCATCTGCCTTTACTATCAATCATCTTACACTTGTCATGTTAAATGATTTAATGATTTTCCCATTTTTGTTTAATATTACATTAGTTTCATAGATTCTACAATTTGGCCAATTCTTGATCACCTCTTTTTATTATTATTTAATACTTTCAAATTTACACATGCCATAAAATTTTTTTAATTTCATTATGTATTGGGTAAACAATGATAATTTACCTGAGTTATCCAAATGCAGATGTTACCAATTCCAAATTTTTATAGACACGAAAGTAAATGATTGGATAAGATTTCGTGGCTACATGAGTTCACAAACATTTAGTGATAGGTGGTCTCATCCCATAAAACTAAACTCAGAAAATCTAACAAACAAAATGAACATATCTCCAAGTAAAAGTGAACGATTTCAAACGAATCAAAGACATACCTGCGGCAATGAGATTCAGGTGACAACAAAGTTGCACGATGGAGGAGAATATGGATACTACGACGTGGATGGAAGGGAAGCAGGAGGAGGTGGTGATGAAGGTAGGGACGGATGGGTTGCAAGAGATTTTGATGAAGATCGCTAGGGTAAGGAGGGGAAAGCGACTAAATTTTGGGGAAAGCTGGATTAGGTTACAGTTTTGGGAGGGAATCCATTATTCGGAAAGCGGGAATGAAAGTAATTGGGGAGCCGGCTCTGGCAAACAACGTTACCTAACAAATTGCTGGTTAAAATTAAACAAATTAAAACAAACAATAACACTATGAAATAAAGCGTTATCTATTCGCGTTATAAAAATCTACTTTTCTTGTAGTGGCCGTCTCCATTCTCCTTCTAATCAAATCAATCTTTTCCGAAGTCTTTTTAACCATGTCGGGACCTAGTAGCAATCTCTCTATAGACTTCAACCAACACGAAGGCGACTTGCAAGGTCTTCCATAAAGAGCTTCGAAAGGTGCTATCCCAATGTTAGCCTGAAAACTATTGTTGTATGCGAATTCTACTAAAGGAAGATGCTCCTCTCAAGTTCCTCCAAAATCAAGAATGCACATCCTCAAAAAATCCTCAAGAACTCTATTAACTCTCTTAGTTTGGCCATCCGTATGAGGGTGATAGGCCTTACTCAATCTAAGCTGCGTCCCTAAAGCCTCTTGCAAGCTTCTCCAAAACTTGCTAGTAAAGATAAGGTCTCTATCGTTCACTATGCTAGAGGGAACTCCATGAAGTCGGACTATCTCACAAACATATATAGATGCAAAATAAGGTGCTTTCCTCTTACTCTTGATTGGAATGAAGTGGGCGCTCTTAGACAAACGATCTACAATCACCCAAATACTGGTATTCCCCTACCTAGATCGGGGTAAACCATCTATGAAGTCCATCGAAACACTATCCCACTTCCATTCGAGTACATCCAATTGTTGAAGCACCGTCAGGTTTTCTACTGCTCCACCTTAACTCTTTGGCATACAAGACACTTAGCTACAAACTCTGCCACATCCTTCTTCATGCCGCTCCAATAAAAACACTCTCTTCATGTCCCTATACATCTTATCACCACTCGGATGAATAGTCATTCGAGAATGGTGTGCTTATTCTAGAACTGCTCTCGTCAAATCACTAGTGCGGGGGACACAAAGTCTTCCATCTCTCCTTAGCCACCCTTTACTATCAATGGAATAACATTGGAGATGTCTAGAGACCTCTTTTTCTAATCCTATCCAAAATATCCATAAGCTCTAAATCCTCTCGCTGCCTTGAGCTAATCTGATCTATGAGGGTAGGCTTAACTTCAAATGCTGAAATCTCTAATAAACTTCCTATAATGACCAGCCAAACCAAGGAAGCTTCTTACTTCGATAGCGTTCTTGGGGGCCTTCCAATCCTGTATTGCTACTATCTTAGCGGGATCCATAGCTAAACCCTCTCTCGAGACTACGTGCCCCAAGAAATGCACCTCCTTACGCCAAAAGTGACACTTCGAGAATTTTTCTTTCAACTGATGAACACGAAGTGTGCGAAGAACCTTTTCAAGATGAATAACATGCTCTTCCATACTCTTGGAAAACACTAGAATGTCATCCATAAACACTACAACGAATTTATTTAGGACATCTCGAAAAACACGGCTCATCAAATCTACAAAATAGGCTGGGGCATTGGTCAGCCCAAACGGCATAACCAACCACTCAAAGAATCCATCGGGTGTCCTAAATGCTGTCTTATCGATGCTATCGTCAGCGACCCAAAGCTGATGAAATCCAGTGGCTAAGTCAAGCTGAGAAATTGCTGAAAAGCCAACCAACTGATCGAAAAGATCATCTATCCTAGGAAGTGGGTAATGGCTCTTCTTTGTGAGCTTATTCAACTCTCTATAGTCTATCCAAAGTCAAAGGGAACCATCCGTCTTTGTAGCGAAGACGACTGGTGCTCCCCACTCAGATATGCTCCGTCTAATGAAGCCTCTCTCCAATAGCTCACCAATCTGCTTACTTATCTCCTTCCTCTCCCTAGGAGCCATATGTCTCACGGGCAATGCCACTAGCTTAGCATTGTCATTCAAATAGATCCTAAAGTCGATCTCTCTCTTAGGAGGTAGTCCCTTAACCTCTTCAAAAACGTCTGGGAAATCTCTAATGGCTAGAATGGAATCTAGCTCTCCTAGTGATGAATCAAGGGAATAAAGGAAGCTCAACATGACTGACCCATATGGGTCGCAAGAAACCTCGAGAGTCTTTCCGCTACATGTCTCTAGTCTGACGACTCTCCTCTTGTAGTCTAATATCGCACCATAAGTGGATAACCAGTTCATCCCCAAAATCATCCCATATCCCAAAAATCCCAGTACATAGGCGTCACAGTCAAATTCTACGCCTAGTATAAAAATTTTCAAACCCATACAAATCATGGATAAATGTGCGGATCCTCGTATGGGGTTTGAAACAACTATGGGGTCTACTACTAGAGAAATATCTAAGTGCAAAAAATCAACCAAGGAACTAGAAATGAAAGAATGCGATGCTCCAGAGTCAAAAAGAGTCGGAATAGGAAAATCTAAAATAGAGATCAAACCTTCTACAGAGACTTTCCTACCTCAATCCGGTCCACTACTAGAAGGTGATGCATCCAAAGCCTGTACTTGCACTGTATATGCACCTGCTCTCTGCCCTGCCCTCTGAGCACAAGCTCTACTAATGTGCCCAGGCTGCCCACAATTGTAACACCTCCCCTTCATCGTGTCCTTCTTACAGTCCTTTATGAAATGCCCAACCAATTCACAATTTTGACATTTTCGCCCTTCTTGATCTGCTTTTGAGGTCCTCCTCCTTTCTTCTTGTCCTTATCCCTCTTATTCTTCCACCATTGCTTCTTAGAGTTTTCTAATTTAGGAACCTCATTAACTTCTCCTTCCATAGCTACCTATGACATGAGAGCCATTTCCGCAAGTGACTCATATGTCGCTCCCATAGGTACATGTGTCAATGCCAACCCTAGGAGGGGCTGGTTCAAACCCTTATCAAACTTGGTGGCCTTCTTATGCGGTGTATTAACAAGCTCCATTCCGAACCGTGACAACTCATTAAACTGATTTATATACTCTTTCACCGAAAGACTCCCTTGCTTCAGCTAATGAACTTCTCTAACTGCATGCTTTCCTCAGCTTGCGACAAGAATTTCCTCTTAAACCTTTCTCGAAATCCAAACCAACTAATGTCTCTACCTTCCATCTCTATGATCTCCCACCAGGAAGAAGCTTCTCCCTTCAGCTGCCAAGATGCAAGCCGGACTCTCTGTCGGTCCACCAAACCTAACAGCCCAAATATCCGCTCCATATTCCTCCATGCTAGAAAACGTTCTGCCTCCTAGATTAGCGAAGTCCTTACATAGCTTAGAAAAATTGGCTACTGCAGACGCGATCTTCACCCGCTAGTGTTGCATTGGGCACTTGCTCTGGTGCCGTAACTTGGTGGTATCTACGGAACCAGGCAATGGCTTGAACACTCTCTGGAAGATTTGGGGCGTTCGCCATTCTATGCAAAGAAAAGAAAATTTATGCTCGAAAGAATCGAAAGAAGGTTGAACTGGACTTTGAGGGGATTTTTTTTATAAAAACCTTTTACACTTGAAAATTATTTCTATAATAAGAGTTTCTTTCTGAAAAATACTTTTAGTTTGAAGATATGTTACCTTTGAAAAATACTTTACTTTTAAAACAAGTTTTAGGAATCCTGTAACCTTAGGCTCTAATACCAAGTGAAACACCCCACACCCCTTAGTATACCCAAAAAGGGCACACTAAAAGATGTGGTGCGTTATAGGTATAGCTAAAGCATCACAGAGACTAAGATTCATAAGACAAATAAATAAAAATAGGGGAAACATTTAAAATACTTATCATTAAACTTCATTTCAAAATGAATCAATAAAACATAACATGTCTCAAAATAACTAAAATTCATGTCTCATGAAAATTACATCTTAGTCTTACATAATCAGAGTGTAAAAGTAACAACAATAATAATTATCTAATAACCCCTCTCACAAATACCAAGTCCATAAATGAAAAGGATGGAAACTAGAAGAATACATCTGAAATGAGAGAACTTCAGGAATAGATCTCCAAGCAACCTGAATCTACTCAACTCTGCTAGCCTATGGGGGTAAAAGGGGAAATAGAGGAGTGGCTCAGACTAAAAGTCTAGTGAGTGAAAGTAATTACTAGCATTTCTAAGCAAGATAAAGATAATAGACTAAGCAACAATTCTAGTATAAAAGGAAAATACAAAAAAGGTAAAACTGGGATAAAATACTATTTCTGATTCTATTTGACTATTTGCTTAATTGTGATTGTTTGCACTTGTCTTAGATTGTTGCGATTAGGCTGAAATCCTAATCCTATTTTAATTAAGCTGAAATCCTAATTCTACCTGTTGTTCGGCCTTCAATCTCTATTGTGTCACTGTAAGCTGGTCCAACAGTAAAAGACACCTGTTTAGTGCATGGAACACAGTAGCGAATTATTTACCCTAATCGATGCCGCATGCTCGGTCATCGCCGGTACACACTAACTGCCGCCCCTTATTTTGACCTCTTATTTACCCTAATCAACATAAGCATGCCCAGCCTCACCTAATCTATTGTGAGACCATCAGTCCTAGTCTGAAAGGGATGCTGCCCAGCCTCACCTAAGTGTTGTGAGACCATCAGTCCTAGTCTGAAAGGGAATGTTGCCGTTACTGGTCCTAACAAACAAATTCTAGTTTGCGCCCCTTGCCCAAATCCCCAGATTTAAGCCTCTATCTGTTGGTCACTTATTTACCCTAGTTAGTATAAACATGTCCTAGCCTCACCTAACTATTGTGAGACCATCAGTTCCTGACTGAAAGGGAATGCTATTGGTACGGGGCCTGCTTCCATCTTTGCTTATTAACTTAATGTAAGTTTTAAAAATAAGCCTCTTCTGTTATTTCTGCTTCATTTGCTTATTAACTTAATCTAAGTCTTAATATAAGCCTTTTCTGTTATTTCTGCTATATTTGCTTATTAACAAGATCTAGGTTTTAAAATAAGCCTCTTCTATTATCTCTACTATATTTACTTATTAACAAGATCTATGTTTTAAAATAAGCCTCTTTTGTTATTTCAGCTATATTTGCTTACCAACATGATCTAGGTTAAAATAAGCCTCTTTTGTTATTTCTTTCTTTCTAATTATAACCTATCTTATAATTGTTCTTACATCTGTTATTCTTCTATTTTCTCTTTTTGTTATTACAACTTATTATAATTATGCTTGCAAACATCTTAAATTTGCCTATTTCAGTCCATCTCTATTTTTATTTCAGTTTTTCTTATTTTACATCTGATTTCTGTAAATTTAGTGCTATTCTATTTTAATCCATTTTAGCGAATTCTTCTCTTTTTAATTTATTCGCGTAAAAAGGGATTAAATCTCTATAAAAAGAAAATAGCATTTACAGGCTAAATTCCAACTTAAAACAGATGTAAATAACTGTAAATAACTGAATAAAATAACTGAATAAAAATAAACTGAAAAGAAGTTCTGAAATTTACTTAAAAACTGACTGTAAATAAACTTATATAAAAACTGTCTCAAAATTGTAGAAAAACTACAACTATTGAGAACCCTATTATTTTAAATTACTTAAAAATCTAAAATAATTGCAAAACACTCACTTGTGGTCCTTAGCTCTATTCCTTGGCCTTCCCAGATCCACTTCTAAGGCGTAGAATATTTTTATTAAAAAGATCTCCTCCCAAGAAAATTTTTCTTTTTAGGGTCCAACCTCAGGCAATGAACCCAATCGGGAGAAAATCTGAATGAGAAAAATAGCTAGGCCTAGTGCCTTATTTATAATGTGACTTAGGGATCTCAGACCATTGGATTTAAAGATTAAATCTGGTGCAACCACGTCATAGGCTCACTAGGAATCGTCGGATGGAAGCACGAACGCACAAGATTTGAGAAAAATTGCAAAACACGTCATCGCTTGAACCTGGACGTTTCTACGTCAAATAAAAGAGGCCGGTCGACTTATGTATGATGGTGAGTTGACCTAACCCTATGGGGGTCGACCTAACCCAAAATATGGGTCGACCTAGGCCTTGTATATTTTTTTTTCTTTTTTTTTTCTTTTTGTTGATTTCTTTTTTCTTGCGTATCTTCTTCATACTAACTCGGATATTGACAAATTATATATGGAAATTGACCAAAAAACTACCACGGACACAATGGTGCATCTTCCATGGCTCAATTCTGATAATTTCACAAACTTATTTTATTATTTAATTAATTCATTAATTAATTATTATAGCTTAAATTTTGGGTTGTTACAGCAGTTTGTTAAAGCTCCATAGGATGGAAGGTAGGGGACATCTGACCCTAATAGAGGACAAGCTCCGCTTAGTGTCGAGGAACTTAGACGGATGGGAGGAAGGTTAGTTATTAACACCATTGTTGGAGGACCACATCCGGTTAGCAAAAGCTGGAATGAAATTGTGCTTACATGAACGCTATAAGATATGTTGATATTGAGTGCTACTCGAACACTATGGACGGCGCTCCAGCAAAGCAACGGAGAATTATGACTAACGATATCATGTTTCGAAGTAGAGATGTAGATAGGGTGGAGGCCCCTACTATTGACCCAGTGGTGATCTCAGCCATGACCAGCCCTGCCTTGGTAAGAAATTTTTTGGGCGATTGTGGAAGCCAGTTAATATCATTTTCAAGAAGGCATATTGTTAACCCAAAAAATGGATCAACACCCTAGATTGAGTGTGAAAGCACCTGCCTTGTTTACCAAGGCAAATAATATTTAAAAAGCAAAAGTAAAGCGTCGAAAAAGCAAAGAGACAAGAGATTTTTATAGTGATTTGGCTATTAATGAAGCCTACGTCCACTTTATAGATTTTTTTATCGATCAACTGCTATTAAAGAGGAGTTCGGATTACAATATAATTCTCCATTCCTAGATTACATCAAGCCACCGTTGTTAGAGACAAAAGGAGAATCTCAATTGTCCCTTTATGGCTGTTGTGTGGGAGAAGAAGAGTGAGGAAATAATGGTAGAGCTTCAGCAGAATTTAGACTCCTTTTACTATTGCAGATAGGATGGTATTTATAGGGGTTGGAGAGCATTTGGGCCAGAGCCACTTTACCAAAAGCCTGTAGTCATCATGCAGAGGTCACTTAAAAAGTTTGGGTGCATTTGGAGCTAATTTTTCGGATCGGTACCGATTCAAAAAGTTGTGCAATTTTTGAGTCTTCTCAATTTGGTTGTCTTCCTATCCCATAATTGAGTGCCTTGTCCAAATATCAAGTCGTTTGAAGTTAGTTTGATCATCCATCTTCATAGATCATCCAATCCATCCCTTCGTAGAAGATCTATCCATAACTCACTCGATACTTAACCAAATGATACGAAACTTCGTACATGCAATGTACATGAATATAAGAGCCTCGATATCGGATCTCATAAGGTGGGGGATGTTGGGTAAATTTCTCACCCAGAAGATCTCAAGACCATGGAAAGCTAAACTTCATTCGGCATCCTCACCACATCCGAACCAGCCACCACCGAACGAGAGACACTCGCCTCCACCGAATCAAGCTTCCTACCGAACCACCACTTCCCACCGAACCAAGCTTCCTACCGAACCACACTTCCACCGAATCAAGCTTCCTACCGAACCATACTTACCACCGGACCAAGATGATGCAGAACCAGATTTGCCAGGCCAGATTGTATCAGCCCGGGCCCATCAGCAGCTGTATACATCCAAGACCCCTACCTCCAGCCTCACTCTATAAATAGAGGGGCAGGGGTACAACAATGGGGGACAGGTTTTGAGAGCTCAAGCATGGAGAGAGCTTTCAAACAACCTTCTTTTACTTGTATCAAAGTTTTGTACTTGTAATCTAAAGAAGAAAAGAGAAATAACATATAAAGTGGACGTAGGCACATTCAGGCTGAACCACTATAAATCTGCGTGTCTTTTTACAGTTTAGCCCCTGCTTTTCATATATTTGCATAAATCACTCAAATTACTAAGAACAACATAAGATCTACTAAATCATACAACTTTGAGGTGTTTGTCCATTTTTTGTGCAAACATTTTTGGTGCTTTCACTGAGAGCTAGAAGCTCGAAGCTTCAGCTTCATCCACTTAACAGTTTTCCTAACAGCATCGTTCGCTACTTGGAAAACATGCCTCCCAAACAGAGAAAAGATGTTAACAAAGGAAAAAACATCGCATCCAGCAGTCTTCCAGATCTAGCTGTCACGAATAAAGTAAATCGTCCTCCTCCGGCAGCAGTAACAAATGAAGGACATGCTAGCCCAACCACTCCTGCCACAGAACAGGCTGCAGCAATTACTAGAGCAGATCTGGACAGAGTTGTGGTTGAAGTAACTAACCGCTTCACGTCCCAACAGGAAGCCTTGGTGGACCATCTCATGTCACGCTTAAGGGATGCTGAAGAATCCAACCGCAACACTGAATCATGGGGCGAATCCCAGTCTGGAGGATCTCAGAGACAACAAAGATCTTCCTTCTTCGAAGGAGCTAACGGCAGAAGTAGCCGTGGTAGGAGCCGAGACCGAGCACAGCCCGAAGTTAGGCCTGAGGAAGCGTTTGGTACCGAACCCAATGGGGAAGGTACCGGGCAAAGGTCAACTGTAGCTGAGCCTGTCATGCTGCCTAACCACAGAAACGCCAGTGAACGGGGCCGAGCTAGAGTCCAGCCCGAAGTTGGACCCGAGGAAGTGCTTAGATCAGAACCCAACAGGGGGAGATCAAGGCAAGGGCCAACTGTAGCTGACCCAAGCATGCTCCCAGAAGATCAAAGGCAGCCACTGGAAAATATGAGGAATGATAGACGATACCATCCCTACAGGTCATCTGGACGGAATCAATCCCACAGAACAGAACCAAACTCATTTTTATCTGCTCCAAGTTCTGATGAAAGGATGGCACGCTTATTCAGAGAGTGTGTCCAACAGGAGCAAAGAGATCGAGGTATAGGCGCTAGGGTAACCAGCCCTTTCGCCCACAATATCGAAATTGCTATCACCCCCCGAGAATGGAAGATGCCAACAATGGAACCCTACAAAGGAACCTCCGATCCCGTTGTACACTTACAAAGGTACACGCAGCATATGCTCATGAGTGGAGCAACAGAGGGAGTACTATGCAAATGCTTCCCGCTCTTCTTGGCTGATCTTGCTACCTCCTGGTTCTGTCATCTACCCCAAGGATCCAACAGCTCGTGGGAAATGTTGAAAGAAAAATTTATCAGTCAATTCCGCATTCATGTGGAGCAACCTAAGGACGCTTATTCCTTATCCAGCGTCAAACAGAAACCTGGAGAAAAGCTGCAGCAATACCTAACCAGATTCAACGCCGCAGTAGCCGCAGTTCAAGATGCCGATGAGAAGCTTATCCTAATGGCCCTCTGCAGTGGTGTGCATCCGGACACTAAATTTGCTAGAAGATTGACAAAAGAAAAACCAGCTACTTTACCCGATTTCTTCCATGAAGCCGGAAAATACATGAGGCTTGAGGATGCTGCCGTTGAGGGGCAGTCCGGACAGCAAAATAAGACGACCCATGGCAATGCCCCTGCTGTGGCAAGGGACGTTCGAAGAAATGATTCCAGAGACAATGCTGGGGGCAAGAAGGTAGAAAAGCGCCAATATCGGCCAGGACCAAGATTCGACACTTACACCCCTTTGAACGAGACCGTCGAAAATATCTTCCTTGCCACCCAAGGCGAAGTTAGATACAAACGCCCACCATACAAGAAAGAATCAGATAACACACAGAAGTCTGGAAAATTCTACCGCTTCCACGAATCTCACGGACATGATACCAACGAATGCCATCATCTCCGAGATCTGATTGAGGAACACATCAGAAGGAAGAAACTGGAACGTTATGTAAAAAGTCAAGACAGGACTCCAGCTCCTGCCAATGAAAACCCAAGGCTACCCTCACCAGGGACCGATAGAGGAAACCGCAACGCTAGCAGCTCTAGTCAAGAGAAGATAGTGGTCCATACCATCTCAGGAGGTCCGCACATCGCAGACAGAAGTTGGAGAGAGATGGAAAGATATGGGAAGTCGCTTAGAGACAATAAAGACTGTGTCAATACGGTTATAGAAGAGCGCCACCCAAAGCGGAAAGAAAGTGATGACATCACATTCAGTAAGCGTGACCTAGAAGGAAGACAGTACCCTCACATGGATCCCATGGTTATCTCTGCCCGACTCGGTCCCGCCGAAGTTTACCGAATCCTGATAGACACTGGAAGCTCTGTAAATATCCTGTTCAAACACGCATTCGACAAAATGAAGCTATCAATGAAGGATGTATCTCCCTGCGATAAACCACTACACGGTTTCACTGGAGATGCGAAGATGCCCCTCGGGCAGCTGGACCTCTTTGTTGAGATTGGAAGCCATCCCCGCTCCGTTGTAAGGAAACAGACGTTTGTGCTGATAGAAAACCATTCGGCCTACAACGCCTTCTTAGGAAGACCAGCCTTGTCTGACTTCCAGATTGTCCTAGCCCCATGGTGCCTGAAAATGAAATTTCCAACAGACAATGGGGTAGGGGAAGTGGAAGGAGACCAGGATATTGCACGAGACTGCTATGTAACCGAACTTCGCAACAACCACAGGAAAGATAAAGGGAAAGGTGGAGAGATTGCCCTCTGCACAAAAAGCCTTGAAGCATAGCAACTAAAGAAAGCCCCTCCTCTTCGATACACCAGCGACCCTTTCAATGAATTAGACCCTAGGGACAAAGAGGAGGAGGCCACCGCCGAGCCTGCAGAGGCTATGGAGTTTATATCTGTAGACAAGCACGACTCAAGTAGGCTACTGAAAATTGGGTCCCAGCTGAAAGCTGAATTGAAGGAACAACTCATTGATTTTCTCCGCCACAACTTGGATGTATTCGCTTGGTCACACGCTGACATGACCGGAATCCCCCCCGACATAGCATGCCACGTATTAAACATTGATCCTACCAAGGCACCTGTAAAACAAAAAAAGAGAAGTATGGGGGCAGAGCGATCAGCAGCGCTCGATGAAGAAGTAAAGAATCTACTCGCCAATGACTTCATACGAGAAGCTGTTTACCCAGAATGGATCGCCAACCCGGTACTAGTAAAGAAGGCTAATGGGAAGTGGCGGACCTGCATTGACTTCTCCAACCTAAACGACGCCTGCCCAAAGGATTGCTTCCCGCTTCCCAGAATCGACCAACTTGTAGACAGCACAGCCGGGCACGAACTCCTATCTTTTATGGATGCATACTCAGGATATAACCAAATCCCTATGCATGCTCCCGACCAAGACCACACTAGTTTCATCACCGACCGGGGTTTATACTGCTACAAAGTGATGCCTTTCGGACTTAAAAATGCAGGAGCCACCTACCAGCGCCTCGTCAACAAGATGTTTGCAGGGCTAATAGGACAAACTATGGAAGTATATGTGGATGACATGCTGGTAAAGTCAAGGAAGGCCAAAGATCACGTAAGCCACCTAGGCGAGATGTTTCAAGTACTTCGGCAATATGGAATGAAGTTGAATCCACTAAAATGCTCCTTCGGTGTGTCGTCAGGGAAGTTCTTAGGATTCATCGTTCATGCCAGAGGGATAGAAGCAAACCCTGAACAAGTCCGAGCGCTAAGGGATATCAAGATACCTTCCACCCGAAAGGAAATGCAAAGCCTAAATGGAAAAGTGGCCGCCCTAAGCCGATTCATCTCCAAGGCAACGGACAAGTGCGTCCCCTTTTTCGAAGCCCTAAAGAAAGATAAAGGAAAGTTCGAGTGGACTGACGAATGCCTGACCGCTTTCCTTCACTTAATCGAACACCTCCAGAAACCACCGGTGCTCTCAACTCCAAGCGAAGGAGAAGAATTATACCTATACCTCGCTGTGTCATCCCACGCCCTGAGCGCTGCCTTGGTAAGGGAAGACAACCGCACGCAACGACCAGTTTACTTCGTCAGTAAAAGGTTTACTGGGGCAGAAGTCAGATATCCTAAACTTGAAAAGTTAGCATACTGTTTACTAATCACTTCACGAAAACTACGTCACTAATTCCAATCCCATTCCATCAAAGTTCTGACCGATCAACCACTGAGGCAGGTACTCCATCGTCCCGACACTTCCGGGCGACTACTTAAATGGTGTATTGAGCTGAGTCAATATGATATCACCTATCACCCTCGCACCGCCATCAAGGGACAAGCCATGGCTGATTTCATTGCAGAGTTCACTACCAATGAGGATAAGGAGCAACTGGAAATAACAGAAGATATCAAGTGGAATCTCTCTGTGGACGGTGCATCTAACGAACAAGGCTCGGGGGCAGGTGTGGTAGTAATCACTCCCAGGGGAAATAAACTGCACTATGCTATAAGGTTGGAGTTCGCTGCCACCAACAACGATGCAGAATATGAAGCAGTGATAGCTGGACTAGAAATTGCCATAGAAATCGGAGCCAATTCTTTGTGTCTTCACAGCGATTCTCAACTTATTGTTAATCAAATACTAGGAGAATTCCAAGCTCGAGAGGAACGACTCATAGCATATCTAAAGAAGACCAAGTTGCTTCTCAGCCGATTGGATCAGTACTTAGTCAAACACATCCCTTGGGAAGAGAACCAAGAGGCCGACGAATTGGCAAAGCAAGCGAGTATGAGAGACATCGCCATCTTCGGGGCAGTAACCATCTCAAAGCAAACGGTCCCAAGTTTTGAGCAAGTGAATCTGATAGCTGCAGCCGAAGAAGCAACTTGGATGACTCCCATCCGAAACTACCTACAAAGTGGCACACTACCCGACGGGCGTAATGAAGTCAAGAAAATCTTGAGGAAAGCGTCCCGCTATACAATACAAGAAGACATCCTCTATCGGCGCGGTTTCTCTAACCCATTATTAAGGTGTGTCGCCGGAAGGGAAGCCAAGGAAATCTTATCCAACATCCATCAGGGGAGCTGTGGAGATCACACCGGGGGGCAAACATTAGCAAAAAAGATACTCCGATACGGATATTTCTGGCCCACCTTAAGCAAGGACGCCTTAGATTTCGTCAAGAGATGTGACAAATGCCAAAAATTTGCTAAGATTCCACGGCTACCAACAACTGAGATTACTCAAATGACCAGCCCTTGGCCCTTCGCAATATGAGGAATTGACTTAATCGGCGAGCTACCGATGGGCCAAGGCGGGGCCAAATATGCTATAGTGGCAGTTGATTATTTCACCAAATGGGTGGAAGCAGAACCTCTGAATAAAGTATCTTCAGCAAAAGTTATTAACTTCTTGATCAAAAATGTTCTGTGCAGGTATGGAGTCCCACTCAAAATCATATCGGACAATGGACTTCAGTTTGACAGCGAGGAATTCACCAACTGGTGCCGAGAACACGGAATTCATAAAAGCTTCTCATCCGTAGCGTATCCCCAGGCAAACGGACAAGTCGAAGCAGTCAACAAAATTCTGAAAACTCTGATCAAAAAGAAGCTCGAAAAGTCAAAAGGTGCTTGGGTGGACGAACTCCCTACGGCACTATGGGCTTACCGCACATCTTTCAGAACATCAACGGGGCACACTCCTTTCTCTTTGGCTTACGGATCGGAGGCTATGCTCCCGGTTGAAACTATTGTGCCTTCCCACCGTAGGATCCACTATAACCCAGAAGAGAATGAAGAGCTCCTCAACATGTCTTTGGATCTAGTCGAGGAAAGAAGAAATGATGCAGTCCTTAAAGCAGCAGCCCACAAACAAAAAGTGGCGGCACACTACAACTCCAAAGTCAAGCATCGTACCTTACAGGAAGGGGATCTTGTCCTCAAGCGAATCTTCCCTCGCCCCGGAGCACTAGACCCAATCTGGGATGGACCATATGTAATTCATAAAGATCTCCACAACGGAGCCTATATTTTGTCAACAGTGGACGGAGAGGTGTTCCAGAGAGCATGGAACATCCAACACCTCCGTCGATACTTTTCTTAACTTGTATTGCCCATATGAAGTGAATTAACAAAGAGAATCAGTGGACGTAGGCATTTTCGTGCCGAACCACTTTAAAAACCTTGTCTCTTTTTTAACTTGTTCCTTTGTATCATTGGCTGCTTGTTAACTTTATCCTTTTCTGTTGAACAAAATCCTGAGTATATAGCATTTCTATTCAAAGCACTCCACAACGCAACTTCACCTGGACAAGACCCAACAGGTACTATGCGAATCTATGCCCTCGCCAATGAGACACTTTTGCTCCAGCATCCCTCTACTGCGGGTTAACTCATTGCTCGCGACGGCCCTTAAAGCCAACTGTAATGAGCCGATTATAAGCCACCGAGAAGGCCGACTATAGCCGAGGTAGCTCATTACGGCGTTAGGCTCGCCGGCAACTGTGAACCGACTATAAGCCCCAACATGAGGTGTGCCCAGCCAGGGGCAGTTCACAGTTGACCATCGGCACCCACGCTAGCCGGCCACAGTAAATCGAATAATACCCACGATAACGGGCCATAATGGCCCGGGTAGTTACTGTGCGCGATCTCGGCTCCGATGTGTCTTAAGTGCGGCTATGGTAAAAAGGAATTAACTCCCCGCGGAGGCGTAAGATGGATGACGAATGTCTCCAAGACCCACAGCTAGGGAAAGTGACTACAAAACCCGTTTGCCACGAACTTAAGCACATCGAAGGCCTTCCGTGATTGGAAGTTTTACCTTTTCACGTATTTCAATTTTACTTAAAAAGCTTTTTCCCTATCCCCTATAACAATCCCTAAAGTACATGATACAGAGTAGGAGATACTCGCCAATGGGTGTAAGGACTCACAGTGGCAGGACATTCGACTACATTCCATGCTCGGTCATACAAGATATTCAAGACTGCCATCTACGATTAAAACATGAAAGGCGGTATTTTCTTCTTTCATGTACAAATACATGACTATAATCTGTTCACACCACACACTAATATTACAAGTCATGAAATTATGTTTTAAAACCAAAACCTGACATCAAACACAATTCAATTACAAGAATATGCATAGCTATATTTCTCATACGACATGTCGAAAAAGCAACAAACATTCAAGAAAATCAGCCCAAGTTAAAGAATTACACGTCAAAAATAAGACTATTTATTACAAGTGGCAAAATATTACAACCTAAAGGCTACGTTACTATCTTTTCGACTAACATATACAACACCGTCGAATCCACAAAAAGAGTTTTTCCAGGTATAATCAAGGAGCCGGCTGCAGTGGAGCTTTATCCTTGCCCTGTTGACCCCCTGTCCAGTCAAAAAAAAAAGAGGACTCATTAGCAATAAGCAACCAAGTTGATGGAGAAACTAAAAAGGGAGACTTACCAGCGCCTGCTTCCTGACTATCCTGATCGTCATCCTCTACCTGCACGCCTACCTCCTCAGCGGCAAGCAACCGCATACCTTCCTTCACCGCCACCTTCTCCTCCTTGGCAAACTGGGCAGTGACCGCATCCATGCTGAAGGCCACGCCACCATCTTTATCCGCATCGGCCTTGGCCTCCTCCAGAGCCCGAAGATAGATCTTAGCCATGATCCTTGGATAATCATCCATCCAGGATAGGTTGCCCTGCTTCCAGGTTCGGAAGTACATGTCCTGGAGCATTTCGTCCATCATCCCCTCATTCTCCTCAAACTCCCTCATCCGGGCCTCGGAAGCCAACAACCTCCCAACGGCAGCATCTCTCTCCGATCGGTATCTCGAGCAGTCGGCTAGAAGGGATCCCCGCATTGCCTCCATCTCCTCCCTCAACTTAGCTTGAGCAAGCTCTGCAGCCTCAAGTTTCCCGGACAATTCCTCCACCTGCTCGAGATCCGCTTTCCGAACCTCGTCCACCGTGGCAATAGCCATGTCAATCCGCTCTTTGCAAGTAGCTTCCATTTTCCGCAATTCGGCCCGACTGGCCTCTTCCATGGTTTTCCTCAATCGTCCAGTAGCAGCCTCATGCTGAGAAATCTGGATAGCCTGATCCGCAAGCTGTTTGGCCTGATCCGAAACCACCAATCGAAGTCGGATATTGGTGCTCCCAATCTCCTCTCCGGCCTTAACCAGCCGGGCATGATGCCCCATCAGCTTCTTGGTCTCCACCGCCACCAGATCAATATTAGCCTTGGCCTCGTCTCCCATAGTGATTATACGAGTAGTGAGTAAATCGAGATCTAAGGACTTAGCTTCATCAAGTACCCGTACCATGGGGTTGCGGGGGAGAAGGTGTTCACCAGTGGCTTCGTCAAAGGTAATATCATGAGAGCTAGGATCCAGATCAGGATGACCCGCAAATGGATTACGAGCCAAGTCAGGACGGTCGATATGAGTAACATAAGGGTTTCCGGACGGGTGCGGAGAAGGTGCAAACTCGCTATCCTCCTCCGTGATATCATGAAGAGGCTGAGCCGGGAACTGAGGACCAGGCGAAGGTTCGGATAAAGGACGACTCCTCTTTCTCTGCTGAATACCCTCTTCGATAACCCCGAGAAGAGGACGGTAGCCGACTACATCCCCGGAGCGGTGGGTCGAAGGCTTCGGCTTGACAGAAGTTTTGGAAAGCTTGTACTGTTCAAGCCTGTGCCGAAAATCTGAGGCTTTGACCGTTTTACCTGCTCCTGATATGAAGAAAAAGTGTCACAAGCATATATTGTTCTATACTTCGAGAAAACACAGCAAATTAAAAGGAGAGAAACATATCTGTGGTTGTACAAACCCTGAGGAGGAGTAGGATACTGCAATAAGTCCTGGATTTCATTCCAGGACGGGAGCGGGTCATAAAATATTCCTAAGTCCCTATCATTAATGAAGCATGCAGGAGTCAAGAGTTCACCTTGAGTCGTCGGAGCCGCCTTGGCTGGAATGGTCTGAGAAGACTCGCTTGCACCGGTCCCGGCCTTGTTCGCTTTCCCGGTTTTCTCTACCAAAGCCGGATCTTCGTCCAGCCCCTCGAAAGCCTGGTGGAACGCATCATCCGTCCACTCCTGAATCTCGCCCGCTTGCCCAGGAAGCAAGGCCCCGATGCCATCACCACCTTTATCACCTTCCCGACCATCTCCACCCTCACCTCTTTCCTCCTCTATATCTTCCTCCTCCTGGGTAAGTGGACAGTTGCTGGGGGAGGGACCATCCGACTTCTTGAGTTTCTTACCTCCGACGGCTGGAGGTTTCGTGAAAGGTTTCCTCTTGCTACTCTCTACCGTAACACCTTCCTTGGTCTGAGCAGCCGCCCTCTCCTCCGCCGTTTCCCTCAGCTTAACTACTGACTGCTGTGGAAGGATTAAGTTATACTCCAGAAGAATCGCATTTCTGATCAAGAAGGCAGATGATCTATATTTCCCGAGAATAGCTTCTATCTCAGCCGCCGTCTGAACCAGGCGGTCAGTCTCCACAACCGCAAAGCCACCTGTCGCTAGCAAAAATGAGGAAGTATGAGAAGAAGCATCGCAATCGTAATGGAAATTATAAGTAAAAGCATCAACTTACATCCTGAAGTAAAGCGCCGAATTGAAACAGAGTCGTCCCTAACAAAGAACCATTCCTTCTTGAACATTCTGAATTTGGAATACAGATCCAAGACCGGTTTGAAGGTCACAGCTGACTCCAAGCTAATGTATGGGGACCCCTTCTTATAGCCCCTTAGGTTATATAGATACCGGATCTCTCGGTTGGAAGGAGCACGACCATACTTCCTCCGGAAAATGACGAAGAGGCTCACCAGTATAGCATAGGAGTTGGGTTGAAGCTGGAACGGGGCCACCTTAAGGTATGTGAGGAAGCTGGCTATCCAAGCGTTCAGAGGAGGGATGGCACCACACATGCAGTGGTATCTACTGTAGGCGAAGTACCCTTCAGGAGGATCATACGGCATAACGTCTCTCCCAGGCAATAGCAAGCGCGCTCTATCGATTCCAAAGGATCGGGAAATGACATCGAGCTGCTCCTCCTTGAGGGAGCTAGGAAAGCAATCGGGCGGGAAGTCCAGGAGCTCCTGAGGGCCGTACCCGTCCACTAGTGATCTCTGGGCAGATTCGTGACGTTCTGGATTTGGCTGAGCTGGGGGCACGGCAGAGGAACCTCCTTCACCCCCGGATTTCTTTTTGTCTGATCGAGTTTCCACTTTACGAGACATTATCTGCAACACCAAAAAAACATGCTGTTAGAACGGAGGATGTAAACAAATAAACATCAGTAGCCCATTCGGTAATATGTAGTATAAGCTTTCATTCGGTGGTAAAGCAACTCACGTGATTCGGCTACAAGTGATTCGGCACACCTGATTCGGCTACAATGATTCGGCGCACGTTGATTCGGCTGCAAGTGATTCAGTTACAATGATTCGGCGCACGTTGATTCGGCTGCAAGTGATTCGGCTACAAGCAATGTTCGGTGAAGAAATGCAATGGCCTAAGCCTCCCATTTATAGGAGGAGGTTGAATCATCGAACCACATGGTTCGTTTCGGAAGCCGGATGAGATTGCTCAAACTCAAACAAAGCAGGACATGCGCGCACGCACATCCTACTTTGGGGGGCAAATGTTGGGTAAATTTCTCACCCAGAAGATCTCAAGACCATGGAAAGCTAAACTTCATTCGGCATCCTCACCACATCCGAACCAGCCACCACCGAACGAGAGACACTCACCTCCACCGAATCAAGCTTCCTACCGAACCACCACTTCCCACCGAACCAAGCTTCCTACCGAACCACACTTCCACCGAATCAAGCTTCCTACCGAACCATACTTACCACCGGACCAAGACGATGCAGAACCAGATTTGCCAGGCCAGATTGTATCAGCCCGGGCCCATCAGCAGTTGTATACATCCAAGACCCCTACCTCCAGCCTCACTCTATAAATAGAGGGGCAGGGGTACAACAATGGGGGACAGGTTTTGAGAGCTCAAGCACGGAGAGAGCTTTCAAACAACCTTCTTTTACTTGTATCAAAGTTTTGTACTTGTAATCTAAAGAAGAAAAGAGAAATAACATATAAAGTGGACGTAGGCACATTCAGGCTGAACCACTATAAATCTGCGTGTCTTTTTACAGTTTAGCCCCTGCTTTTCATATATTTGCATAAATCACTCAAATTACTAAGAACAACATAAGATCTACTAAATCATACAACTTTGAGGTGTTTGTCCATTTTTTGTGCAAACAGGGCCCATCCTAGGTGGGTTGGACCTGATTTGTCAAACTAGCTCAATTTGGAGGAGATCCAACCATAACTCGCTCAATACTTATCAGAATCAGACGAAACATTGCAGGTAGCTTCTAGAGGATGTGTGGGACCTACATTATGGATCATAGGTGCTGGGGCCCAATCTCAAAGGATTGGACAATCCGATGAGTTTGGATCGGTGCCGATCCAAATTGGCTTGGCCAAACAACTTCATTTTTGGTGTGAGCCTTCTTTTAAGTCTTCTAAGTGCCCCTATAAATTTCAAGTCAATCCATGTCCGTTTGAGTTCAACAGGTCCATTTTAATTTGCTCCAGTCCAAAAGAGGGTAGGTATTTGAATAAGGCTTCACTTCTTGAACTAGGTTGCTTGGAATGTTACCAAACTTGATAGGTGAGCATAATAGAGGCGTATGAGTGCAATGCAAGTGGTTAGAAAAAACTATAAGCCAATATTTTGGATCGGATCGGTGCTGATCCAAAGTGTTGGCATATTTTTGGGTCAAACTTCTAAGGTTCCTTCATCTTGTACTTTTAGGCCTTCTAGTCAAGTTTCGAGTCGTTTTGACTTAATATGAATGTTCTAACTCCTTTTGAATTCTGTTAGGTTAAAAATCCAGTTAACACTTGCCTCTAAAGCACGCCTTTTGAATGAAAGGTGTGCTTTGCTCCAGAACAAGTTCTAGTAACGATTCTTTGATTTGAGCTTTCCAGTTGCTTTAGCCTTGGTGAACCATCCACTTCCTTTGGATTCTTTCGTCAATCACAAGTCATTCCAAACTGGTTATAACCTGAGATTCTAGACTCTACCTAATTGTAATCTATACATCACAATCATTCCGGTTTCATTCGAAGTAATTACATCACATGTCTCTAATTACATTACACATCTCTAATCGTCCCATGTTCATCCAGGATTTACATCATTACCACTAAGATTTAATTCAGAGTTATAATATCATATATCAAAATCACATCATATATAGAAATCACATCATATATCAAAATCACATCATATATCAAAATCACATCATATATCAAAATCACATTATATCACATCATATATCAAAGTCATCCTGTGTTCATCCAGGATTTATCCATTTTATTATATTTATAAGGCATTCAAATCCTTTTCGCAAAATAAAATTTGTTTTAAAGTTTGATCTCTTCGAACCGTTTAAGTTTAATGCATGATCTATTCCGATCGTTTAATGTTTAGTTTAGGGGATGATCTCTCTGGACGTTTATTGTTTCAGTTCAAGGGGGTGATCACTTCGGATTATTTGCTTGTTAAGTTAAGGGGGGATAAATAAGCTTATCCGCTCACTCTCTGGTAAGGGGACTTACTTCTTGCACTCCAATCCCATCTCTCCGGTTGGGACTCTATAGCCCTCGATATCGTACAAGTCCATCCACTCGCACTCCGGAAGGGGACTTGCACCGTGTACTTCGGTCCCGTCTCTCCGGCCGAGACTCTATGGCGTTCAGAATCAGTCACCATATTAAATGTGGTTTTTGAAAAATTCAAATTTCAAACCAAAGCAAATAAGAAGAAATTAAATAAGCAAAAATCTTGAATGTCTATCGGAGACATCTGACTCAGAGTATGGCAAGAGACCAATCTAGGTTTTGTGCACGTCCAAGCGGTCTGAAATTATTAACCTAAGCAGTTATCCAAGATATCCGACGAAGAGCGCAAATAGGAATCAATCTAGGTTTAGCACACGTCTATGTGGTCTAGGGTCATTATTGAAGGCAGAAAAAGTAGAAGGCAAAGAGTAAGGGACCAACCTGCCTCCTGTTCCAACTGTGGGCTTCTGGTTTCGGCTCATGCGGTCATGTATTCGCACTCTGATTTGCTACTTTAGCTCTAACATTACCCGTTCTAGGCATTAAAGCTCATCCTAGATCCAAATCTATCGTGCCCCCAAGTCGTGTGGGCATTGTTTCAGTTTGTTTTGCTCTAACTCCAAATGCTCCAACATTACGTCCTATTATTGCTTCCAGCATTGCCCGCAAGTAATGGTTGTTCTAGGTGTAGAGGCAGCATTACAACCTGTTCCAATCTAGCTCCAGTAGCACTTGTTATTATTTCTTGGAGTTTGATTCATATTCCCTGCAGTTCTGTAACAACCCAAGTTCCAATGGGTCCGGATTTTTCGAAAAAATGATAAAATCTAAATCCACTGAATCCCGAGTTGGGTGTCTGGTATCCTGCAAATAGGCAAAGGTAAATATATCAAAGCTCAAATAAATATCTCACAGCGGAACTGAGTAAAATATAGTAATAAGTAAATACTCACCAAGGTAATAACACTTTCTAAACAAGTGTCTCAAAGCTGGAAAATCTCTGCCATCTATCTAACCCGTGGGATGATAAGAGGAGGGGGTCGGAACTAAAGTTCTAGTGAATGGACAAATTATAAACTTCTAAGCATAATTATACATATACCGTTCTATTTCCATTTTCTATTATATTAGGTTTATTGGGTTTATAATACTCTTGCCTCTGTGCGTGAATCGTACCTATCTTCTCCCTAGTAGATTAAGACCTAATAACCAATATATATATATATATGTGTGTGTGTGTGTGTGTGTGTGTAGCTACATGCACAAAGACCGCATCGGTCTACGCTTCCTTTATTTTTCACGAAAACATCTATTACAACTATAAATGTTGTAACCTACGTTTTCGATACTTGACACGCTCTAGGTTTTTATATTTAAAATCTTTGTTTACCTATAAAGAAACTAGCGAGCTATACATGCTTTATAATTCTTCAAAAAGAATTTCACTTTTAACAAAATTTACATCATATAAAAACCAATTTAAATTTCATACCACTTTTTTTTCAAAAACCTAATATTTACTTCCTCAAACATATTAATAATTATATTTTTCAACTTTTCAATTCCAAAAGTTTCATTTTATTGGGCTAGACATAAAGTGGATTTTCTTCTTACTACCCTAGGAATACCCTTTCTAAACCTTGGAAATCTCATTTCCTTACTAAAATCACTTATTCCTTCCAAAATAAAAATACTCCCCCTACTATCCCTAGGGAACTTTCCCACTTCTTATAAAATATGGATACCAATCTTCTCTCAAAACATAGCTTCTTGTACACTATAAATCGGCAATAACATAGGGCTCAACATCATTAGGTCATCCCAAACCCAACTAGCGAACTATGCACAAATATACTTCTAAAAACATTCCATATGTTAAAATCTATAATTGGGGACTATTTGGATTTTAGTACATAATATACTTATATTTTATTCAAAAATACAAATACGTTCACTCATATTTCCTAATTTACTTAGGATATACTAATCTAAGCTCTGGTACCAAATGTAACAACCCAAGTTCCAGTGGGTCCGGATTTTTTGCAAAAATGCTAAAACCCAAATCCACTAAATCTCGAGTTGGGTGTCTGATATCCTGCAAATAGGCAAAGATAAATATATCAGAGCTCAAATAAATATCTCATAGCAGAACTGAGTAAATTATAGTAATAAGTAAATACTCACCAAGGCAATAACACTTTCAAACAAGTGTCTCAAAGCTGGAAAATCGCTGCAATCTATCTAAACAAAATTTTCTTTTCAAATTTTTCTGTTGACATTTCTCTCGCTTTCTTTAGATTTTACTGTTTTTCTTTTAGTTACTTTTATCTGCTTTTACTTTTCTTTTATTATTTACGTCCTATGTCCTTATTCTCTTCTTGTGAACATCACAAAAACACAGAGAAAAGGTACCATACTAATCATCACTGATTTACTACAATAGGAACTAAATGCTTACATAGGAATAAAATCTCATAACTAAAAGAGAAAACAAGTCCTACCACAAAGCGATACTAGATAGGTAAATATAGCAGCTAAACACAGCTATCATCTAGGGCTAGGAGGCCTAGGACCATGTCCACCCTGACATAGAAAGGTCCTACTCTAGGAATCCAAGTAACTCATATGCTCCTCCTACCGCCTATTACTCGTTACTAACTCATGCTGAATTACTCACGATGAATAAGATATATCCACCTCTTCCATTCCATACTCAAAATAAAATAACCAAGTCTCATTTACTGCAACGAATAAGGATTTCAATCTATGCAGTCTCTATCTAAAAAGACAACTAAGCTTGGGGAAATTTTCTTTTTGCCTTTACCTTTCATTTTTCCCCAACTAAGGTTTACCTATCCCAACCACGTGTGTCTTACTATCTTACTAATATCACTTCACTATTCTTCTATGAAGCAACATTCATAGGTTCTCACTAGTGTCCTATACACTTTACGGGAACTTTTATTATTATTACTAAAAGTAATCACTGCTATTTCCTACATAGCCTTACACTTTTCCCGTCACACCTAGGAAAGGATTCCAATCTACTCCATATTTAAAAGTTTGGTTTCGGTATTTATCATTTCATTTCAAAAATTAAAGCTTCTAAATTTTTTTGAAACATCAAATCCCAAAATCATTGCCTTTAAAAGTGTTACTTTGAAGTTTCTATTAAATTCAAAGGTACTTTGTTTACCTAACATTTTATCTTTCTAGAATTGCATCTTTACAGCTCTTTGAATTTAAATTATTCCCTAAGCCTAGAGGGGAAAACTTACAAATTCAAAGTTCAAAACTTATTCCTCTTTTCCTTTTAAAGACCTTTACAGCTTTCCATAAAAAAAATTTGGATTTTTAAATTGTAACATCCCGCCGTTTTGGACCATTCAAATTGACAATAAAACCACACAAGTCAGACTTGAATAATTCAAAACAACAGATTGTTAATAAAATTTGGGGCAAATAAAATCAATCACAGAATCACAGACACAGAATATCAGAATAACTCGCAGCGGAATAAAATTAACATAGGAGTTCATGAAGCTCCTAGATACATAGTCTCAAACTAATACATAATACCCAAGTCTGAAAACAAATACAATGGAAATTTTAGATACATAAGTTCTCTACTATAAAAGCTCGAGCTGAGTGGAAATAACTGGGATGGAAATATCAGGTAGACAGCTAAATCTCCGGCGGATGTCTAGCTCCAAAAAGATGAATCCAAAGCTGTGAAACTCAGGCTGACCCGAGCGTAAAGCAAAACACAAAACACTCGAGTCAGGATATAAATACTTATAAAATGTAAATCAACTCAAGTGAACTGTAAAAGAAATGCATCAGTAACTTAAAGGATGCTTGGGATCGCCCATCCTTTAAGGATCCGTTAAACTATCTACTATGTAGTAATATACGCTATTATAATAATGTCTAAAGTAAAGTAAACTATTAAAATAGCGTTAAGGCGTTACCCGTTTCCCCCTTAACACATTTTATAATGCCAATGGTCTATACATTACTGTAACTCCCCGTAAACTGGGGCCGCTAGAGGATACTCCATAGGTATGAGATAAAACAAACTCGTAGAAGGCGCGCTAGGGTAGGTGACACGGCACAACTAGGCAATGCCAGGGTAGATATACCAATTACACTTCCGGACTATTGGTAACGCATAGCCGCAACTACCGCCCAACTCGATCCACACTCCCGAATCAAAGGTGCGCACCAAATCATTCACAAAGTAATACAATGGCTAACGATGAAGTGTGTCCGATCGGAGGAGCAATCTTACTTGGCCCGTCAATTGCTCCTGTTTTAGCCACCTTATGCTAACTCATGGGAGTTAGGTTGTAACAACCCTGAATTTTTATGATTTATTTAAATTGTTTATTTTGATTATTTTATTTGAATTTTGATTTAAAAACTTTAGTTTATTTATTAAAATGAATAAATTATGTTATTTTAAATATAAATGTTGATTTTTATGAGAATTATTATTTCAAACCTGAATAAATTGAATATTTCCAGAAAAGTGGATTTTGGTCAATTTGGTCAAACTTTGACTTTTAAATTTTAAATATTTGAATTCTTGAATTTTATCTTTTATTATGAAAATAGACTTAATATCATGAATACTGCTTTTTGTTTCTTTGAAATTGGATTTAAATTGTGAAAGTTATACTGTTTCGATATTGTGCGTATATTGAGTTATTTAACAATTTTCTTTATTTTAATTTATATAAATGACATTTTTATTTGATATATCTTACTTAAATTTGTATATTTAGGTTATAATGTATATGTTTTGACCTTTAAATATTTTTAAAGTGATAATAAGATTTTTCCAAAGTGTATTGAATTTATTTCTAATTTTTAAAGTCTAGTTCTACTTTTAAGCTATTTTCTTAATTTAATTATATTTAATTAAAATTTATTTATTTATTTTAGCATTTCATTTTATTTTCTGAGTTTTTATCCTTATTTATCAGTAATTTATATGTATTTAAAATTTCAAAAGAAATGATGGAAATATGAAGAGTTTGTGACTTTTTATTTGCCTTAGTCTTTTTGTATTCTCCACCTTTTCATTTCATAACTCATCTTTTCAAGTGGAGGCCGACCTTATCTTTGTTTCAGTTGAATTATCATTCATTTTTCACGTAAATAAAATTTCTCAGCTCCAAAAATTTTCGGCCTCCATCTGAACAAATTTTTGGTAAAACTTTCTTTCTTCTTTTTCCATTTTCTCTTGCTTATTTGCTACTTTGCACTTGCTTTCTTCCCTTCTAGGCTTGGCTCCTCACCACTCCAGCACCATGGCCGCCTCCACCACTACCATAACTACTCACCACCACCTCCAGCACAACCCCAAGCCCATGGCCGTGCACCTTGATGAGTAGATCCACTAAAATCCACACAAACTTCAACTATATGGTCATAGCCGAGCACCACTTGTTCCATCGCCACAAACCACCACCTTGGCCGACCTATCCACCACCACCACCAGCGTTTTCTGACCTGACGCCCACTACCACGTCATCACATGACCCCACTTGCCTCTGGCCGTGGCTTGTTGTTGCCTTGTAGTTGCCTAGAATCCATTGTAGTGCCTTGTAGTTGTAGTTCCATGCACCTATCTTTTGTACCGTCATCTAATCCACGCTAGGCTGACCTATAATCCCAAGATCTGATCCAAACCCACCCCTTAGCCATACATTACTGACCTGTAGCTGAACCATAGGTGGTTGAAAGCAAGTGCAATAGCTTTGGATTTGTTTTATGCATTCATTTCTAACATTGTTTTATTGAAATTTTGGGTTGAAAACTCATGTTGTTTATATTTGTTTTGTTTGAATGTGACAAGGCAATTAGCTTTGGCTCTCCCACACTCAAATCATAGTCGTGCTCTTGTGCCTTTGTGGATTCTGTGTGTTGTGTTTTGGTTGTCATCTCCAGCTCTTATACAAGTGAGAAATTCTCACCAGACAATTTGTACTTATATAACTAGTAAACTTACACCATTTGAATCTGTAACTATATCACCATGTTATAACTGCTTATGTTATGATCATATGATGCTCACCCCTGTTATTACACATGTTATATTATCAGTTACTGTGATTCGATGCTATTATGTCCATTTATATCAGTTTATCACACTGCAAGTTCCCTGTAGATTAGAATCACTATAGGTTGAAATGATATATACCCGAACAGACTTTAGAATAGGGAAAAATCGTTATGGGCTGAAATGATAGGCCTGAACGATTTTTGTTTATTTTATTTTAACTTTGGATTGCGGGTTTGAAATGATAGAACCTGGATTTTTGCTTTTGGAACTACGGATTGAAATGATACATATCTGTATCAATTGACCTAGGTTAGAAAACTATATACAGGCCCGTCGTTATTTTTATAAAGTACTTTGAATATTTTAAATATTTTCAAAAGTGTAAATTATGAAAATTTGATTTAAATTAGATTTTTAATGTTTAAATAAAGAAATTTGGATTTTTCTAGAAGTTAAAAATGTAATTTAAATGAATGGGAAAAGTGAATTTTTGAAATATAACTTAAGTTTGGAAATTTGGAATATTGGTTTTAAAATGATATTCAAGTTATATAAATAAAATGGAAATTTAATTATATTTGGAAAATGGTAAATATGATAATTGTTCTAGATTTGAATTTAAATGATTTAATGAAGTATTATTGATTTTTTTCTATGTATTAAAATGGTTAAATAAATGGATGCTTAAAAGTGTAATTTTAAAATATAACTTGACTTGAAATGTGAATTTGGTTTTTATTAAAGGTTTAAGTTAATTAAATAAAATTGAAAATTTAGTTAATTTGTGAAATGGAAATAAAATTTAAGTGTTAAGTTTATTTATTAAAAATGTGAAGAAAAGAAATTTACACTTGAATTTGTTAAATAATTCATTGAAATTTGATTTAACTATAACGGATTTATTTAATAAAAATCATGTGTTAAATGATATATTATATAAACATTTTTAAATGTTAAAACATGATTTATAGAATATTAAAAGGGTTTAAAAAAGAATTTTATTATTGGCTGGAAATACACTAAAATCTAAAAAAAATACTTTTAATAGCATTCAGAAATGCTATGATTTCAGAATTGAACTAAAACTTAGTAAAAAGAGGCTATTACAGCATTTCTGAAATGCTGTAGTTGCTGTAGTAAATGTAAAGGCTAAAGAACTTAATAAAGGGCTATTACAGCAGTTCTGTAAACTACTGTAGCTGCCTGCTGTCTTTCCTGAAATTAAGAAAAACCTTTGTTTTTGAACCTGAGCTATTACAGCATTTCTGGAAATGTTGTCTTTGCTGTTTTAAACTAAATTTCAACTAAAATGAGATATAACAGCAGTTTTAAAGTGCTGTCTTTGCTGAAATAAATGATTTCAAATATAACTTATAACAGCTTCTTCTAAATGCTGTGAAAGGCTGAAATTTTCAAAATTTATGGAATTTGACCTAGTAAATGAACTCAGAATGATTTGAAACTTTGGAAATTGAAAACTTGACCCAAAAGAGTAATAACTTCACTTTTAAATGGTTAAATGAATTAATTTAAATGGAAAACTATTTTAAAGGGTGATTTTGATAAGATAATAAATGAATGATATTTTTGAATTTTAAAGGGTATTAAATTTGATAATTGAATTTGAATTCAAATAATGATTTGAAAGGAAGTTTTGAAAGGATATGATATCGTAATATATTGAGATGGTTTGTAAATGATTTAATCTTTATTTTGATAAAGATTTGGATTTGAAATGATATTAAATTTTTGAAATATAAAATATTATTTTGAAATACTATAACCACAGGCATCTTCTCTGTATGTCATTTGATTTCCTGATGATGGCTATGAAGTACTTTAGCACTATTAGTTGCATGGTTTATTTCAATATAGACATTTCTGTGATATTGATATTACTGTTTAATTGATGGTTTTTATGGATCCTTAAAGGATGGGCGATCCCAAGCATCCTCTAAGTTATTATGCATTGCTATTACAGTTCACTTGAGTTGGTTTACATTGTATAAGTATATATGTCCTGACTCGAGTGTTTTGTATTTTGCTTTACGCTCGGGTCAGCCTGAGTATTTACAGCTTAGCTTTGGATCTCTTTCTGGAGCTAGGAATCGTTGGAGATTCTGCTTATCTAGTTATCTATCCATTTCAGTTTCAGTTGTTCTATTTCAGCTCTGGTATTATAAACTTCTATGTATTTGAGATTTCTATTGTATATGTTTTCAGACTGATATTATGTATTTTGTTTTGGGAGTTTGTTATAGTAGCTTCATGAACTACTATGGTATTTTGATTTCCACTGCGAGTTATTCTGATATTTCTGTTTCTGTGATTCTGTATTTGATTTTATTTGCTCCAAATTTTATTACAATCTGTTATTTTGAATTATTCAAGTCAGACATGTGTGGATTATTGTCGATTTGAATGGTCCAAAATAGTGGGTCGTTACAGTTGGTATCAGAGCTTTGGTTTTAGGCAAACCTTAGCTTGCGGAGCAAAAACTCATTAGAGATAGGGTAGAAATACCCTAGAATGAGTGAAATCAATCTCAGAATCTTTCCCTTGTGAGAGAACATATTTTCGAAGTATAAAATGATTTTCAAATGATTTTTAAAGGATTTTTAAAGATTATTTTGATATAAAATTTTCTTGTTTTGAAAGAAAATTTTCTGGACTTTGTCCCTTTCGTATCCACCTTGGTAGTAATTTCTTTGATTAGGATCTCCTTAAAAATTTTGAACTTCTAGCTTGGTTAGGATTCCTTTGAATTTTGGAATGCTCTCACTTGTTCTGAAATCCATTCCTGCCTCTCCTACCTATATTCTTTTGATTATGGAACATGGCATAACCCCACTTTGAATGACCTTTTTAAGGTGGCGATTTCGCCAAACTTTGAATGATTTGTAAAGGGGTGAAACTCCTTTACAATTGGCATTGATTCACCGGAGATTTCCGTATCCTCGGTTTACAATGTTATATATCTTCTGCTATGCCTGGATTCTATCTCTGGCGATCGAAGGTCGATTTGCCTTAGATTTTCGCATCGATTATATTTCTGAAGTCACGGTTGACCCTGTTAAGGTCGCCCGCGATTTATATGAGCTTATCCATCTTCTATTTGGTAATTTAATTATCTTATCTTCGTTTGAGCTTATCATTGAATCATAATTCTATTTAATTAGAGTCCTTCTAAATTTGAATCTCTGTTTTGTTTTGAAATCCATCCTTGAATCATTCCTTGGAAAATTTGTGGTTGATTGTCTTATGAAAACTGTGCATTCATCGAAGTTGTTGTTTTGATAAGGATGACCATATTTATATATAAAAGTGAAATGTTTTCGATAAGGATTATATACCATTTTAAAATTGAGAATTTAAAGTTTTGAATGGATTTGAAATTTTGAAATTTATATAAGAAATGGTTTCATATAGAATAATTTATAACTGAGGTGTTTGAATCTAAATTTGAGTGATTGAACTCCGGCATTTTTGAAACTGGTTTTAAGATTTTGAAATATAAAATAATATGATTTGAAAGTATTTTCCGAATGTGAAATGTTTCAAATGATTTTAATGAGTTTCAAATGATTTCGAAGAAATTTCTAAAGAAGTTTGAGAAAATAGAAGTCCAGAACCTACTTATGCCGCTGGAAAATAATTTCGGTGATGAATGCATGCTTCATCGACATTGATTTTCGAGTTTCTGAGTGGGGGAGAGGCCACTTCGGTAGCTTTGCTATGCGATTAATTTGTGAAACCAATTTTTGATTTCAAATTCCGAAGTGTGATGTGATATTCGAAAGATATATGTATATATGTTTGAACAATTTGAAATGAGCCGGTGTTCAGTCCTTGAGTTTTGGATCTGATTTGATATAACCCTATCTTTTGGAATTGATTTACTGATTTGTTGGTGATTTCCAACTCTTGGATTGAAATATGATTTCTTCGATTATTTTGAAGGTTCGAGCACTTCCAAATCAAGGTTAACTTTTCAAAGGCTAAGAAATTTTGAAGTATAAAGTATATAAGTTTGGTATGTATGTTTAAAGTATGTAGTAATCTGATTTAAATAAGTTGAAACTATTTTGTTAAGTAAACGAATAAGGCTATTTTGAATTTTCTAATATGAAATTTAGATTTGAAATGCTTAAAAAAAAATTGGTCTTCAAATATTTTGAAAAAAAAATATAATTTAGTTTAAATGTTTAACTTAGTAACATCTTTATGAAACTATATATTGAACAAGTTGGAATAGATACATAAGTTGTACGTATGTTGTCTTATTTGCATGATTAAATTGATCCAAGTTTGAGTACACAAGTTCGAGGTGAATTACACCATTTCGTGTTAGGATTTTTCATTTGATTCTTGATGGCGAATATTTGATGTGGATTTTGGGCTTGATTCTAGAATTCTCTATCATAGTATATGACTATGCAAGGAGACTGATGGTTTCTAGTCGAGAAACCATATCGAAATCCGCATTAGGGAAGTCGAATGGACAATACTAGTTCGAAAGCGAACTTGTGTGATCGAGCAATCGAATGTGACTTTGCGAAATGATGACATATGTACATCTTATATTCTAATATCATTGATATACTTGACGTTGAAATTGGAAGTTTTTGGGTTAGATATCTTTGTAATTTAATTGGAATTTTTCCTTTATGAAAAACTACTATCAATTTAAAACCATTTTTTTTAACTATTTTTCTTTTATTTTCTTAAACAAACTATTTTATTCTATTTTATATACAAAACTATTTTACAAAACTATTTTATTTACAAAACTATTTCACAAACTAATTTGTATACAAAACTATTCTAAACTCAAAACCTTTTAGTAAGCAAAGATGTTCAATCTCATATAGCTCTTCGTATAGCGAAATTTATTTTTGAAAATTTTGATCCTTATATAAGATGAACTTTATGTAAGTATAAGATGATTTTGAAAACCATTGATTTTGGAAATGAATTGTTTGACTTAAATTATATTGATTTAGAAACTTGGATTATTCTCCAAACCTATTATTTTGGAAACTTTGAAACTGAAGATATTTAAATTAAGAAGAAATAATTTGGTGGAATTGTATATGATTTTGAAACTGAACTGATATTGAACAAATTGAAATTTGAGAACCTTGTGTTACTAAATACTTGATTTGGGAGTTATCGAACTTATATGAAAATTGGTTTGTATAAATATGATGTTGATTCCAAAACTATGGATTTGAAAAGGTACTCAATTTGAAAAGTGAAATCTTATATAATTGAAGTCTATATAAGTGTGATTTGATATACTTTTGATTTTGGAAAGGTATTTGATTTGAAAATAAAATCTTATATATAATGGACTTTATATAAGTATGATATTTAAAAGTGATTTTGAAAAGGTACTATATGATACATATTTTCGAAGTAAAGATATGGAAAGTGCTTTCTGCTTGATATCCGCTTTGTGGCCACATTGTGGATTCATTCTATCGATATTTCTTTGATTTTTGGTTTTCCGGATATGATACTCGAGTTTCCGTCGAATTCCATGGCAATATCCATGGTCTTACGAGCGCGACTTCATAGCATAATCACAGGGTTGGGGGCGGCCTACGGGTACGGATGTTTCCTGGGAGATCCAGGCGTAAGCATTGTGTATCTGCGATCTATTGGGTTGCTTGGTAGCGTAATCAGCAGGGGCTGCGAGAGCCTAGGGTATGGATGTTTCCTGGGAGATCCAGGCATAACCATTGTGTATCTGCAGTACTACCAGTCTTCATGGCGTAATCGCAAGGTTGGGGGGCGGCCTACGGGTACAGATGTTTCCTGGGGGATCCAGGCGTAACCATTGTGTATCCGCGATCCAAGATCGACATGTTTTTTTTTTTTGGATTGTACTTTCCATATCTGTTTTTAAAAGTTTTCCAGTATTTTCACTGGGTGTTGAATCAGGTCTACTAAGTACCTGGAGAATTCTAGCTTTGCTCCTGATCAACGCACTGCCAGAGTCTGTAGGAACGAGGATAAACTTGTTAAGACATCGAGTTATAAAAGTATTTTGATAAAATATTATATAAAGGATACTTTGATCAGTTATTTCCTTTCTAAAGGATTTTAAAGTGTTTTAAATATTTTTACCTCTTTAACCAACAATTTTAACTAATGGCTCATCCTTGTCTTTCGTCCTATTTTCCTTCAAGCTATTCCAATTATCCACCTTGTTAAACTTACCTGTAACAACAGTTATCAGGTATAATTTTAATCTTCTTATCATCTTGTCTTAATCCTATTCCATTCTATTTTTCTGTGTTTTCCGTACCTCATTCCTTTTCGAGGACGAAAAGATTTGAGTGGGGGAGAGTGTAACAACCCTGAATTTTTGTGATTTATTTTAATTGTTTATTTTGATTATTTTATTTGAATTTTGATTTAAAAACTTTATTTTATTTATTAAAATGAATAAATTATGTTATTTTAAATATAAATGTTGATTTTTATGAGAATTATAATTTCAAACCTGAATAAATTGAATATTTCCAGAAAAGTGGATTTTGGTCAATTTGGTCAAACTTTGACTTTTAAATTTTAAATATTTGAATTCTTGAATTTTATCTTTTATTATGAAAATAGACTTAATATCATGAATACTGCTTTTCGTTTCTTTGAAATTGGATTTAAATTGTGAAAGTTATACTGTTTCGATATTGTGCGTATATTGAGTTATTTAACAATTTTCTTTATTTTAATTTATATAAATGACATTTTTATTTGATATATCTTACTTAAATTTGTATATTTAGGTTATACTATATATGTTTTGACCTTTAAATATTTTTAAAGTGATAATAAGATTTTCCCAAAATGTATTGAATTTATTTCTAATTTTTAAAGTCTAGTTCTACTTTTAAGCTATTTTCTTGATTTAATTATATTTAATTAAAATTTATTTATTTATTTTTGCATTTTATTTTCTTTTTTGAGTTTTTATCCTTATTTATCAGTAATTTATATGTATTTAAAATTTCAAAAGAAATGATGGAAATATGAAGAGTTTGTGACTTTTTATTTGCCTTAGTCTTTTTGTATTCTCCACCTTTTCATTTCATAACTCATCTTTTCAAGTGGAGGCCGACCATATCTTTGTTTCAGCTGACTTCTCATTCATTTTTCACGTAAATAAAATTTCTCAGCTCCAAAAATTTTCGGCCTCCATCTGAACAAATTTTTGGTAAAACTTTCTTTCTTCTTTTTCCATTTTCTCTTGCTAATTTGCTATTTTGCACTTGCTTTCTTCCCTTCTAGGCTCGGCTCCTGACCACTCCAGCACCATGGCCGCCTCCACCACCACCACAACCAGTCACCACCACCTCCAGCACAACCCCAAGCCCATGGCCGTGCACCTTGATGAGTAGATCCACCAAAATCCACACAAACTTCAACTATATGGTCATAGCCGAGCACCACTTGTTCCATCACCACAAACCACCACCTTGGCCGACCTATCCACCACCACCACCAGCGTTTTCTGACCTGACACCCACTTCCACGTCATCACATGACCCCACTTGCCTCTGGCCGTGACCACTTGCCTTTGGTCGTGGCTTTTTGTTGCCTTGGAGTTGCCTAGAATCCATTGTAGTGCCTTGTAGTTGTAGTTCCATGCACCTATCTTTTGTAGCATCATCTAATCCATGCTAGGCCGACCTATGGACCCAAGATCTGATCCAAACCCACCCCTTAGCCATACATTACAGACCTGTAGCTGAACCATAGGTGGTTGAAAGCAAGTGCAATAGCTTTGAATTTGTTTTATGCATTCATTTCTAACATTGTTTTATTGAAATTTTGGGTTGAAAACTCATGTTGTTTATATTTGTTTTGTTTGAATGTGACAAGGCAATTAGCTTTGGCTCTCCCACACTCAAATCATAGTCGTGCTCTTGTGCCTTTGTGGATTCTGTGTTGTGTGATTTGGTTGTCATCTCCAGCTCTTATACACGTGAGAAATTCTCACCAAACAATTTGTACTTATATAACTAGTAAACTGACACCATTTGAATCTGTAACTATATCACCATGTTATAACTGCTTATGTTATGATCATATGATGCTCACCCCTGTTATTACACATGTTATATTATTAGTTACTGTGATTCGATGCTATTCTGTTTATTTATATCAGTTTATCACACTGCAAGTTCGCTATAGATCAGAATCACTATGGGTTGAAATGATACATACCCGAACTGACTTTAGAATAGGAAAAAATCATTATGGGCTGAAATGATAGGCCTGAATGATTTTTGTTTATTTTATTTTAACTTGGGATTGCGGGTTTAAAATGATAGAACCCGGATTTTTGCTTTTTAAACTACAGATTGAAATGATACATATCTGTATCAATTGACCTAGGTTAGAAAACTATATACAGGCCCGTCGTTGTTTTTAAAAAGTATTTTGAATATTTTAAATATTTTCAAAAGTGTAAATTATGAAAATTTGATTTAAATTGGATTTTTAATGTTTAAATATAGAAATTTGGATTTTTCTAGAAGTTAAAAATGTAATTTAAATGAATGGGAAAAGTGAATTTTTGAAATATAACTTAAGTTTGGAAATTTGGTTTTAAAATGATATTCAAGTTATATAAATAAAATGGAAATTTAATTATATTTGGAAAATGGTAAATATGATAAATTGTTTTAGATTTGAATTTAAATGATTTAATGAAGTATTATTGATTTTTTTCTATGTATTAAAATGGTTAAATAAATGGATGCTTAAATGTGTAATTTTAAAATATAACTTGACTTGAAATGTGAATTTGGTTTTTATTAAAGGTTTAAGTTAATTAAATAAAATTGAAAATTTAGTTAATTTGTGAAATGGAAATAAAATTTAAGTGTTAAGTTTATTTATTAAAAATGTGAAGAAAAGAAATTTACACTAGAATTTGTTAAATAATTCATTGAAATTTGATTTAACTATAACGGATTTATTTAATAAAAATCATGTGTTAAATGATATATTATATAAACATTTTTAAATGTTAAAACATGATTTTTAGAATATTAAAAGGGTTTAAAAATGAATTTTATTATTGGCTGGAAATACACTAAAATCTGAAAAAAAATACTTTTAATAGCATTTAGAAATGCTATGATTTAAGAATTGAACTAAAACTTAGTAAAAAGAGGCTATTACAGCATTTCTGAAATGCTGTAGTTGCCGTAGTAAATGTAAAGGCTAAAGAACTTAATAAAGGGCTATTACAGCAGTTATGTAAACTGCTGTAGCTACATGCTGTCTTTGCTGAAATTAAGAAAAACCCTTGTTTTTGAACCTGACCTATTACAGCATTTCTGGAAATGCTGTCTTTGCTGTTTTAAACTAAATTTCAACTAAAATGAGATATAACAGCAGTTTTAAAGTGCTGTCTTTGCTGAAATAAATGGTTTCAAATATAACTTATAACAGCTTCTTCTAAATGCTGTGAAAGGCTAAAATTTTCAATGTTTATGGATTTTGACCTAGTAAATGAACTTAGAATGATTTGAAACTTTGGAAATTGAATACTTGACTTAAAAGAGTGATAACTTCACTTTTAGATGGTTAAATGAATTAATTTAAATGGAAAACTATTTTAAAGGATGATTTTGATAAGATAATAAATGAAAGATATCTTGGAATTTTAAAGGGTATAAAATTTGATAATTGAATTTGAATTCAAATAATGATTTGAAAGGAAGTTTTGAAAGGATATGATATTGTAATATATTGAGATGGTTTGTAAATGATTTAATCTTTATTTCGATAAAGATTTGGATTTGAAATGATATTAAATTTTTGAAATATAAAATATTATTTTGAAATACTATAACCACCGGTATCTTCTCTGTATGTCATTTGATTTCCTGATGATGGCTGTGATGTACATTAGCACTGTTAGTTGCATGGTTTATTTCAATATAGACATTTCTGTGATATTGATATTACTGTTTAATTGATGGTTTTTATGGATCCTTAAAGGATGGGCGATCCCAAGCATCCTCTAAGTTATTATCCATTGCTATTACAGTTCACTTGAGTTGGTTTACATTGTATAAGTATATATGTCCTGACTCGAGTGTTTTGTATTTTGCTTTACGCTCGGGTCAGCCTGAGTATTTACAGCTTAGCTTTGGATCTCTTTCTGGAGCTAGGAATCGTTGGAGATTCTGCTTATCTATTTATCTATACATTTCAGTTTCAGTTGTTCTATTTCAACTCTGGTATTATAAACTTCTATGTATTTGAGATTTCTATTGTATATGTTTTCAAACTGATATTATGTATTTTGTTTTGAGAGTTTGTTATAGTAGCTTCATGAACTACTATGGTATTTTGATTTTCGCTGCGAGTTATTCTGATATTTCTGTCTCTGTGATTCTGTATTTGATTTTATTTGCTCCAAATTTTATTACAATCTGTTATTTTGAATTATTCAAGTCAGACAAGTGTGGATTATTGTCGATTTGAATGGTCCAAAATAGTGGGTCGTTACATAGGTTCACGTATGTATACCTTTAGGATCGTCGCCACCATCCTACTTCATTCTGGAATCTCCACTACGTACATAGTTGTTAAAGTGGTTTTCGGTATTGACAGAGAGTATGCCCATATCCGATCCCGGTCTCTTTAGCAACCAATCGTAATTATAACCCATGGTTATTTCAGTTTCAAATGGTTTATATTTCATATCAAACATATTTCTTTCAAAACCATATAAATTCCATATCATTATTCTTTAAAATATTATCATTTTTTCCAAAGTCGTACACTTCCAAATTCATTTAATTATAACCCCTTTGAAACCTAAAAATTTAGAGATCATAGCACTTTAAAAATGTAACCTTTAGAACCATAACATTCGGAACTATAACCCTTTAGAGAATTTTATAGCATTCTGGAAATGTCACTTTTAAGGAAACGCAAGAGTACAGAAATGCCACTGTAAGAACTCGCAGCGGAGCAGAATTGTTACTGTAAGAATTCGCAACGGTGCAGAATTATTACTGTAAGAATCCACAGCAGTGCAAAATTGTTAAAGTAAGAAATCGCAGCAGTTTTGAATTGATACCGTAAGAAATCGCAGTAGTATTGAATTGTTACTGCAATACTTCCTACTACAATAGTTTATATAATCAAATAGTACAAATATTTATAGTTTTTATCATAGTCATTATATCATTCTTATTATATTACTCTAATTTTAGCTATTTGGTCATTAAAGAAACCACACCTTTAGTTAAATAACTTTGTTACTATAATGTCAAATTTTAAAGCTGAAATCCTTATGCTAAGTTAAAAGTACGTTATTAACTTACACTTTATTTCCTTTTCAGTAAATAACATTTAACATTTTTATTACCCCAAGTTATACCATTTACATTAGTTAGAACTTACATGTCAAATGTACGTTTTAACTTACATTTTTTTTCCACAAAAAAACCATTTATCATTTTAATCACTATTACATGAATTAAAACTTACAATTTATAGGTTAGAATAAAATACCATTATTAAGTCAAATCAGATTAATAAATTTCAATTAACCTTCTTTCTGTAAATTAGATTCCCAAAATTTACATTTCCAACTATTCATTTCTTATAAAAAATTTAACTCATGTAATCAAATTCATAGAAATTAGTACATTAAATTTTAGTTGAGATTCATATATAGAAATCCAAAATACTTAATAATTTTTATAAAATCATTTTAAATCAACCATGGAGTCTGTATAAAATTCTCTACCCTAGGGTCAAGTAAATATGGACATATATCATTTCAATCCGCAATTTATTAATTTTCGGGTTTTATATCATTTCAAACCCGCAATCCCTAGTCAAATTAAATTGCTCAGGCCTATCATTTCAGCCCATAGCAATTTTCCTCAATCTAAAGATCATTCGGGTATGTATCATTTCAACCCATAGTGAAGGAACTTGCAATGTGAGAACAGAATATTAAATAAACATAACAATATTCAATATATCATGGCATATAATCATAACAGGTAAAATATGATATGAAATAACATAATATAAACATAGATGAAATTCTCAACTTGCATATACAAATCCATACAATTCCATTGTCATCAATTCACCAAAATATAAGTATGTTGTCAAGAGTGATTACTCACATTTCTTTGGTTAGAGAAGTGATTCAAAACACAACATAACGACTACGACAAGCACAAAAAATTACGTACAAGCTTAAGTGAGAGGAGAATCCATATCCGACGCTTTGAAAAATAAAATAAATTCGATACGTAAACAAATAATTCACATAGAAAAATAAAAGTAGAAAAATTATATATTTGTAAACATGTGAAGAGGGTTTGTCTAGGGAACACATAGGTTTGGTCTATGGTTTATTTGGGTTCGGCCATAGGGTTTGGTTTGGGTTTGGGTTCGGCCATAGGGGTTTGGACTAGGTTAGGGTTCGGCCATAGGGGTTTGGACTAGGTTAGGGTTGGGTTTTGTTGGAGAAGGCTCGGCCTAGGGTTAGGGTTTTGGTAGAGGAGGCTCGGCCTAGGGTTTTGGTGGTGGAGTAGATGGTCACGGCCAAGGCAAAGCAAGGCGAAGGGTTTGAGGAAGTTTGGCTATGGGGTTTGTGGTGAGAAGAAGAGGAGTGGAGGCCGAAATTTGTGAAGAGGGAAGGGAAAAAGGAAAGCGGAGAAATGGTTTTTGGCTAGGGTTTGTGGTTGGAGGGAGAGGAGATAGGTGTGGCCAAAATTTTTGAGGGGAGGAGGAGGAAAATTTGTAGAGGAAAAGAGGAAGAAAATCTTGGATTTTGAGGAGGAAGATGAAGAAGAAAACTTACATTGATTTTTTCTACGGAGGCACAAATGAAAAATGAGGAGTCTAGAAAACCTTAGGATATTATATAGTCATCTCAGTAGGTGGCTTCTCATCTAACTAAAGCATTTCCTAGCCCACTAGTATAAGCCCAAACAAATCAAAATATAAATAAGGTAAAAGTTATAGGGAAAAATAACTACGTGTAATATGCCAAAAGTTGTAAATTTTTAGAAGTAGGAATCAAAATTTAACAAAACGGAAAACAAAGAAAATGTTAGAATTAAATCCATCTTCATAAAAAAGGTAAAAGTTCAAAATTCAAATTTTAAAATTTTCGCAGAAAGTCAAACTTTGACCAAAGTTGACCAAAATTTACATTTTAAGAAAAATCTTTATTTTATTAAATTTGGAAGAACATTTCACATCAAATCCCAAAATATTACATTAAATTTCCAAATTTATCAAATTTTAAAATAATTATATTCAAAGTTTTAAATGAATTTTCATTTAAAATATTTTTCAAAATTCGCGGATTGTTACACTCTCCCCCACTCAAAACTTTTCGTCCTAGAAAATAAAGAAGGATAAGGTACGATAACGAATAGTACCTCGAACAAACAATTCCAGATTTGAAGCACGAATTCCCTCCTCCATTTCCCAAGTACAATCCCGATCATCAATGCTCCATTGCACTTTGACCAGGTTGATAGGTTTTCTTCATAGCTGCTTTGTACCTCTATCGATAATACGTAGTGGCTTCCTCTCGACAGTAAGGTTAGGCTTAACATCCAAACTCTCGATAGAAGAAGGCTGGACAATCAAAGATGGATCATGAAAATACCGACGAAGATGCGAAACATGGAACACATTATGCACTTCAGAAAGCTTCTCAGGCAAATCCAAATGGTAAGCTAAAGAACCAACTCTCTCTAAGATGCGAAAAAGACCAATAAACCTAGGAGCGAGCTTCCCTCTCCGACCAAAACGAATCACATTTTTTAATGGAGAGACCTTAAGGAAAACTTGATCACCAACAGAAAATTCTAAATTCCTCCTATGCCTGTCAGCATACTTCTTTTGTCTATTGTAACGACCCGTATTTTTACGGATCGAAAAGTTCGTTCAAATCTGGAATTTTCAACATTTTTGGTTGTTTCAGATTTTGGGAAGAATTTTGGTTAAGTCCTAAGTCGTAGCCGACTTATGGGTTTTGGACGAGTTAGGAAGTCTGGACGAGTTAAGGACTAAAGTATAGGTCGGCGGCGACCTAAGGAAGATAGGGGAGTGGTTTAAGTCGGTTGACAGTTTGGGACGACCTAAGGAATTAACCGGGTTAAGGAAGTTAAGTCATAGAGTGGCTTAGGACGAGTGACCGACTTAAGGGAGTAGCCTATCTAAGAAGTTGACCGACTTATAGTATTGACCGACTTAAGATAGGAAATGACCTAAGAGATAGGTCGGCAGTGATCTAAGGAAATTAAGTCGTGACCGAGTTAAGTGTTAAGTCGGCTGACCGAGTTAACGACTTAGGAGTTTGGCGATAGGATGTGAGCGACCTAAGTCTAGAAGTTATGTTGTAACTCAGTTGAGTCGTGGCCGAGTTAAGGAGATAGAGAGATGAGTCGTATACCAGCTAGGTTGTAACCGACCTAGGGGTTAGCTGCTTAGTTATAAGTCGTAGTCTGCTAAGTCGGTAGGTCGTTCAGGGGAGCATGTGTTGAGTCGAAGCTTGGTTAAGTCGGAGGCCTTTTCAGTTAAGTCGTAGGCGCATGCCATAAGTCGTAACCGACTTAGGAGACCTGTTTTGTTGCGAGTCATAGGCAGATGAGTTTTTAGGTCGGCAAGGTATTAGGTCGGCATGGTGTTAAGTCGGCACCGACTTAAGAAGATAGCCGAGTTACGACTTAGGGCAGTTTTCAGCTATAAATAGGAGAGTTTCTCTTCATTTTTGGGATCCGGATTTTGAAGCAACGAAGTGCTGCCATTTTGAGAGCTCGACTTCTACACTTCTTCACTTCTTTTCTCCACTCTAATCTAGTGCTTCCGTCCATCCAAATCGAAGATCAAGATTGAAGATTCAAGAGCTTAGATTGAAGATCTTCATCTTTTCAAGAGAGATTTCTTCATTTGAAGCGGATTTGTGATAGATCAAGCTTGATCCTTTGCTGTCCAGATCTGAAGCGTATTGATTTGGGTTTGTTTAGTAGATTTGGTGAGTGGTGATTATCTCTCACACGGATCCAAAGGAGTATATCGGATTGTTGGCCCGATTTGGTGTTAAAATAGTGATTTCCATGCATTTTCTTCATCCTATGTGTAGATCCATATAGATCCATTGTTCATGATGATGTTACATCCATTTTATCATATGTTAACCTATGCAAGTTCATTCATCAAGTTTGTAGAGATATAATCCATGTTTTCATGCTTATTGGACTTTCAACTCTTTAATTACGAAAATGCCATTATTGTTATAATTGTCTACTTAGATCATTTTTGAATGCCTGATTGCTTGGATTGATGTTTGATTTGATTGATTGTTATGAACTAGATGATTGATGATTAGATTTAGATCGAAGGTGATTCAAAAGCTAAGGGAAAGGCTCTTGAATTGGAAAAGCTGCTCGTGGCATATGTAGCGGGATGATGAAGCTCTTATGCATAGATTTGATGATGTGATGATGAGATGAGGCTTTGCGAGGATGTAATGAAGCGAGGCAATCATGTGATGAAGACTTGGTCTAATCCAGACGGGATAATTCCAAGCATGTTGATAACTCGGTGATATGATTCGAGTTGAAGATAATGAATGGATATGAGAATAGTCGTCGAGGAGGATGACTAGGAGGCTTGGATAGCATCGTTGTTGAAGGTTCTAGCATGCTCTAAGCAAGAGTACGTTTGGGCAGATTCGATAGTCCCAACGGCCAGCTGTTGATGGTCGAGTACTCTGGGCAGATTCGATAGTCCTAGGCACGGGCTGCGACGACGTGCGGGAGTTATGTCTAGAACCGGGGTTTCCATTAGCCCTTGACGGACGGCTGAAAGAATGTGCCGGTCATTCAATTAACGGTGATATCGAAGCAGTGATAACAGTGATAGCCAGAGTCATGGATGTTTGGTTGTATCGTCATTCGGACTCAAGAGCGGTATTTTCTGGGTGCTTATCTGATTTAGGCCTTGGTATTTGGAAAACATCGCCCTTGACTCGAGTGATAGTAGCTTTACTTTAAATTGTATGCTCTGCTATGTTTGCTTCTGTTTAGTGTGTGTCTGGGGGCTATCACTGTAGAATGAGGTTGGAGTGGGAGGGTTGTATTCCTATTCCTTTTCCTTTATGCTCTTTTGGTATGATGTTAGTTAATTTACTGCTCACTAAGACTGTTGTCTGACTCAAGGCTTTATGTTTTAATTCTTATTGCCTTGGGCTGTTCGTCCATTTTGGGACGGGCAGACTAGGTAGCAGGTAACAGGTGCTGTTCTCTTCTCACGATGCTGATATCGAAGACGAGCTGGAGGGTTGCATATTATCTTCTTATATGTACTGGATATTCCGATGTTTTGTATTCTCTGAGAGATATGTAGTGAGGCTGGATGTATTGACTATGTGGATGCTTGTATTCAACTATTATGGAGTTTTATATGATGTCATTTTGTTCTGTAAAGCTTCACTATACATATGTTCTATTGTATTTTTGTCCATGCGCTGTGAGTAATACGATAGATTCTGTTGTTTTAAATCTTACCTTGACAATCGTCCATGGTCGCCTGGCATACTTTACAGCGCTCTATCTCTAGATTCGGTGCAGGGGTCATGGGCGGTCGTCACATTTGGTATCAGAGCATTGGTTAATCGATTTTACCCAACGCTCGCTGAAGTAACTACGTATGAGAGACGTAATTGTATTTTGATGGATGATTACTATATATAATATAGTAGCTTAGTAGGGTTTGAGTCCTTTATGCAGTTGTTTCTCTAGATGTTCTAATCATTCCTTTTTATAGTTATTGAGAATGAGTCGAAGAGGGAGACCAGCTGCTAGGGAAGGCCGTGCTACTGAAGAGACTGCTGATTATGCAGCCATGTTCGAAGCTATGATGACTTCGATCATGAGAAGGATACCAGTTCCGGGGGCAGCGGTTGATGTTGGAGTTCAAGTCCAAACTCTGAAACCAGTGGATTTTGCTAAGTTGTGCAAGGATTATACTGCTCTTGGAGGGAAGGTTTTCTTGGGAACAGAATCAACTATTGAGGTCCAGAGGTGGATAGATGCTTGTAGAAGGATCTTTGGTGATTTGGGAATTGATGATGCAACTAAGAGGAAGTTGGCATCAAGGCAGCTTCAAGGTAGAGCTTCTGATTGGTGGAACTCTATTACCATCACTACTGCGGAGGAAGAGATTACTTGGGAGCAATTCCAAGCTAGGTTTGAAGCTAAGTTCATTTCTACAGCTCAGAAGTCTGTTCTGTTCAAGAGGTTTGTGGAGCTCAAGCAAGGTGGAAGATCAGTTCTTGAGTATGTTTCTGAGTTTGAAGCTTTGTCCAAGTATGCCCGGTCATATATAGAGTCTGCTTATCAGAAGAATGAGAAGTTTGTGACCGGCTTGGATAGTTATCTTGGGAGGCAGTTGGTGGATCATTTGGACGATTCATTTGAGAAGCTTGTGGAGAAAGCTCTTAGGCATGAGAGTCTGTTTCCTAAGGAAGGACCTGTTGTTGCTGTTACCAAGGGAGAGTCTAAACCACAGCAGGGTGGAAACCAGAAGAGGAAGCAGCAGCAGCAGAAGGGTAGGGATGGCCAGAAGAAGCCGAAAGGCGAGGTGACTTGCTACAATTGTCAGCAGAAGGGCCATTTCTCTAAGGATTGTAAGAATCCGAAGGCACCGATGAAGTGTCACAACTGTGACAAGCCGGGGCATTTCAGGAAGAATTGTCCAGAACCAAGGAAGGACAGGCAGATTGTGCAAGCCTATGCTTTAGGAGATGTTCCGTCGTCTTCGAAAGCTCCTACTGCTGAAGAGAAGGGAAAGAGTGTGGTGGTTCAAGGTACTCTTTTTCTATGTGGTGTTCCAGTTAGAGTTCTGTTTGATACTGGAGCGTCGCATTCATTTGTTTGTAATGAACTAGTGGGCCGGTTAGATTTGAAGCCGGATATTGTTGATAGGCCATTGGTTGTGACTAATCCAGTTGGGGGTTCGTCTTGTTTGTGTATGTTATGCCGTGGTCTAGTTGTGTCGAGTCATGGTTGCTCTTTTGTTTGTGATTGTTTTGTTCTGAACTTTGCGGGGTTCGGAATTATTTTGGGTATGGACTGGCTTAGGAAGTATGCGGCTAAGGTTGATTGCGAAAAGCTGGAGGTGACAGTCGAGAATGTGAGGGGCGAAAGGTTGTGATACGATGTAAGCATGAGGAAGGCGTCTTCATGAGCTTCATGTATTCGCTGGTTGTTCCACGGGATGGACTGTCATCAGTGCCGATCGCTAATGGATTCGAGGATGTCTTTGATGAAGTCAAAGGGTGGCCGCCGCATAGAGAGATCGAGTTTCGTATAGATCTAGTTGAAGGAGCCAGACCTGTTGTGATGCCTCTTAGGCAGATGGCGCCTAGGGAACAGCAAGAGTTGAGGGTGCAAGTTGATGACCTTTTTCAGAAAGGATTCATTCGGCGTAGTGTGTCCGAGTGGGGTGCACCAGTTGTGTTTGCAACCAAGGCAGATGGGTCGTTGAGATTGTGTGTGGATTATCGTGAGCTGAATAAGGTGACTAAGAAGAACAAGTATCCATTGCCGAGAATAGATGACTTGTTTGATCAGCTTCACGAGGCTAAGGTGTTTTCTCAGATGGATTTGGCAACGGGATTTCACCAGTTGAGAGTAGCTAAGGATAGTGTGCCGAAGACTGCTTTTAGGACACCATCCGGTTTCTTTGAGTGGCTGGTAATGCCGTTTGGATTGACTAACGCGCCAGCATATTTTGTGGATCTTATGAATAGAGTGTTCAGAGATCAGTTGAACAAGTTCGTACTTGTGTTCGTGGATGATATTCTGATTTATTCCAGAACGGAAGAAGAACACAAGACGCACTTGTATATTGTTTTGGAAATCTTGCGGAAACATCAGCTGAAGGCTAAGTTTTCGAAGTGTCACTTCTGGAAGAATGAAGTGAGGTTCTTAGGCCATGTGATTTCTGGAAATGGAATAGCGGTTGATCCCGCTAAGGTGGCAGCAATCCAGGATTGGGTTAGACCTAAGAATGCATCTGATGTGAGAAGTTTTCTTGGATTAGCAGGATATTATCGACGGTTTATCAAAGACTTCTCCAAGGTAGCTGCACCGTTAACAGGATTAACGAAGAAGAACCAAGTGTTCAGTTGGGATGCTAAGTGTGAGCAAGCTTTCGGAATCCTGAAAGAGAGGTTGACGAGTGCTCCTGTTTTGACTATTCCTAGTGGGAATGATGAGATGGTGGTTTACACCGACGCATGTGGTACTGGACTTGGAGCAGTGCTGATGCAGAAGGATAAAGTTGTTGCGTATGCCAGTCGACAACTAAAGCCACATGAAAGGAATTATCCAACTCATGATTTGGAATTGGCGGCAATCGTATTTGCTCTGAAGATGTGGAGGCATTATCTGTTGGGAGTTCGATTCGAGTTGTTTACGGATCACAAGTCGTTGAAGTATCTTTTCTCCCAAAAGGATTTGAATCTTCGGCAGCAACGTTGGCTAGAGTTTTTGGCATCGTATGATTTTGGTATAGCTTATACTCCGGGAAAAGGTAACGCAGTGGCAGATGCGTTAAGTCGAAGACATGCAGGATTGGGAGCCATGTTTTCAGAATGGAAGAGCCTCGAGTATTTAGCTGGATTTGACTTCAGGCCTAGATGCGAAATGGAACCTGAGATGTTGGCAAACTTATCGATAAGACCTTCTCTTGTGGAAAGGATTGGCGAGGGCCAAAAGCGAGATGATAAGCTTGTCAAGATTATCCGTGAATTGGAATCTGGATTGGATCCAGAAAAGGATAAAGGATTCGAGGTCGATCGAGAGGGTTGGCTTCGAAAGCAAGGACGACTAGTTGTTCCCGATATAGATGAATTGAGGAGTGAAGTTCTGAAGGAAAGTCATCACTCGAAGCTGACAATTCATCCAGGTGGAAACAAGATGTATCGGGATATGAAGAGAACCTATTACTGGGAAGGCATGAAGAAGGATGTTGGAGATTTCATTTCCAAGTGTATGAACTGTCAGTTGGTAAAGGCTGAACAGAAGAAGCCAAGTGGATTGCTTTAGCCCTTAGAAGTTCCTACATGGAAGTTGGAACAAGTGTCGATGGATTTTATTGATGGATTGCCTAGAACCAGAACGGGAAATGAAGGGATTTGGGTCATTGTGGATCGTCTGACTAAGAGTGCACGATTCATTCCTGTTCGATCAGCTAGGACTGCATCAAAGTTGGCTGAGTTGTATGTTAAGTGGATAGTTCGATTCCATGGTATTCCGAAGAGTATAGTGAGCGATCGAGATCCATTGTTCACTAGTGGATTTTGGAAGAGCTTCCAGGAAGTCTTGGGAACCGAGTTGTGTTTGAGTACAGCTTATCATCCCCAAACAGATGGTCAGACCGAGAGAGTCAACCGAGTTTTGGAAGATCTCCTCAGAGCTTGTGTTTTGGATTTCGGAGGATCATGGGAAGATCACCTTCATTTGGTGGAGTTTGCGTACAACAACAGTTACCAGTCAAGTATTGGTATGGCACCGTATGAGGCATTATATGGAAGACCGTGTAATTCTCCGACATGTTGGTTGGAAACTGGAGAAAAGTTGATGCTTGGGCCAGAGATGATTCGTCAGACTTCAGATTGTATAGAAATCATTCGGCAACGAATGAAGGCAGCCCAAGACCGTCAGAAGAGTTATGCCGATAAACGTCGAAAGGATTTGGAATTCGACGTTGGTGATATGGTTTTTGTGAAGATTTCTCCACTGAAGAATGTTATTCGATTCGGGAAGAAAGGAAAATTGACTCCGCGATTTGTTGGACCATTCCCGATCATCGAGCGAATTGGAAAGCTCGCCTACAGATTGAAGTTACCGGAGAAGATGTCGGGTGTGCACAATGTTTTTCATGTATCATATCTACGGAAGTATGTGCATGACTCGAATACCGTAGTTTCTGCTGATAGCTGTGAAGATTTCGAAGTTGTTCCAGTGGATAGAAGACCTCGTAAGCCGCTTCGTGTTGTTGAAACTGACACGAAACAGCTTAGGAGGAAGATAGTTAAGTTGCTCAAGATACAATGGAGTGACGATGATAACGACTGTACGTGGGAGGTGGAAGAGAGGATGAAAGCAGCTCATCCTGAACTCTTCGAGGTATGGCCCTAAGGTGTCGTGTCATCTAACGAAATTGTAACTTGTTCTAGTTTTAGAATTCTGCATGCTAAGCTAGAATTGGATGCATGATTTGTTGATTGCTATGGATGGTAGGCGTGCAGAATAGTTTTTGATTGCTTTGTTTGTTTGGAATTTCGGGGGCGAAATTCCTAAGGGGGAGAGAATGTAACGACCCGTATTTTTACGGATCGAAAAGTTCGTTCAAATCTGGAATTTTCAACATTTTTGGTTGTTTCAGATTTTGGGAAGAATTTTGGTTAAGTCCTAAGTCGTAGCCGACTTATGGGTTCTGGACGAGTTAGGAAGTCTGGACGAGTTAAGGACTAAAGTATAGGTCGGCGACGACCTAAGGAAGATAGGGGAGTGGTTTAAGTCGGTTGACAGTTTGGGACGACCTAAGGAATTAACCGGGTTAAGGAAGTTAAGTCATAGAGTGGCTTAGGACGAGTGACCGACTTAAGGGAGTAGCCTATCTAAGAAGTTGACCGACTTATAGTATTGACCGACTTAAGATAGGAAATGACCTAAGAGATAGGTCGGCAGTGATCTAAGGAAATTAAGTCGTGACCGAGTTAAGTGTTAAGTCGGCTGACCGAGTTAACGACTTAGGAGTTTGGCGATAGGATGTGAGCGACCTAAGTCTAGAAGTTATGTTGTAACTCAGTTGAGTCGTGGCCGAGTTAAGGAGATAGAGAGATGAGTCGTATACCAGCTAGGTTGTAACCGACCTAGGGGTTAGCTACTTAGTTATAAGTCGTAGTCTGCTAAGTCGGTAGGTCGTTCAGGGGAGCATGTGTTGAGTCGAAGCTTGGTTAAGTCGGAGGCCTTTTCAGTTAAGTCGTAGGCGCATGCCATAAGTCGTAACCGACTTAGGAGACCTGTTTTGTTGCGAGTCATAGGCAGATGAGTTTTTAGGTCGGCAAGGTATTAGGTCGGCATGGTGTTAAGTCGGCACCGACTTAAGAAGATAGCCGAGTTACGACTTAGGGCAGTTTTCAGCTATAAATAGGAGAGTTTCTCTTCATTTTTGGGATCCGGATTTTGAAGCAACGAAGTGCTGCCATTTTGAGAGCTCGACTTCTACACTTCTTCACTTCTTTTCTCCACTCTAATCTAGTGCTTCCGTCCATCCAAATCGAAGATCAAGATTGAAGATTCAAGAGCTTAGATTGAAGATCTTCATCTTTTCAAGAGAGATTTCTTCATTTGAAGCGGATTTGTGATAGATCAAGCTTGATCCTTTGCTGTCCAGATCTGAAGCGTATTGATTTGGGTTTGTTTAGGAGATTTGGTGAGTGGTGATTATCTCTCACACGGATCCAAAGGAGTATATCGGATTGTTGGCCCGATTTGGTGTTAAAATAGTGATTTCCATGCATTTTCTTCATCCTATGTGTAGATCCATATAGATCCATTGTTCATGATGATGTTACATCCATTTTATCATATGTTAACCTATGCAAGTTCATTCATCAAGTTTGTAGAGATATAATCCATGTTTTCATGCTTATTGGACTTTCAACTCTTTAATTACGAAAATGCCATTATTGTTATAATTGTCTACTTAGATCATTTTTGAATGCTTGATTGCTTGGATTGATGTTTGATTTGATTGATTGTTATGAACTAGATGATTGATGATTAGATTTAGATCGAAGGTGATTCAAAAGCTAAGGGAAAGGCTCTTGAATTGGAAAAGCCGCTCGTGGCATATGTAGCGGGATGATGAAGCTCTTATGCATAGATTTGATGATGTGATGATGTGATGATGAGATGAGGCTTTGCGAGGATGTAATGAAGTGAGGCAATCATGTGATGAAGACTTGGTCTAATCCAGACGGGATAATTCCAAGCATGTTGATAACTCGGTGATATGATTCGAGTTGAAGATAATGAATGGATATGAGAATAGTCGTCGAGGAGGATGACTAGGAGGCTTGGATAGCATCGTTGTTGAAGGTTCTAGCATGCTCTAAGCAAGAGTACGTTTGGGCAGATTCGATAGTCCCAACGGCCAGCTGTTGATGGTCGAGTACTCTGGGCAGATTCGATAGTCCTAGGCACGGGCTGCGACGACGTGCGGGAGTTATGTCTAGAACCGGGGTTTCCATTAGCCCTTGACGGACGGCTGAAAGAATGTGCCGGTCATTCAATTAACGGTGATATCGAAGCAGTGATAACAGTGATAGCCAGAGTCATGGATGTTTGGTTGTATCGTCATTCGGACTCAAGAGCGGTATTTTCTGGGTGCTTATCTGATTTAGGCCTTGGTATTTGGAAAACATCGCCCTTGACTCGAGTGATAGTAGCTTTACTTTAAATTGTATGCTCTGCTATGTTTGCTTCTGTTTAGTGTGTGTCTGGGGGCTATCACTGTAGAATGAGGTTGGAGTGGGAGGGTTGTATTCCTATTCCTTTTCCTTTATGCTCTTTTGGTATGATGTTAGTTAATTTACTGCTCACTAAGACTGTTGTCCGACTCAAGGCTTTATGTTTTAATTCTTATTGCCTTGGGCTGTTCGTCCATTTTGGGACGGGCAGACTAGGTAGCAGGTGACAGGTGCTGTTCTCTTCTCACGATGCTGATATCGAAGACGAGCTGGAGGGTTGCATATTATCTTCTTATATGTACTGGATATTCCGCTGTTTCGTATTCTCTGAGAGATATGTAGTGAGGCTGGATGTATTGACTATGTGGATGCTTGTATTCAACTATTATGGAGTTTTATATGATGTCATTTTGTTCTGTAAAGCTTCACTATACATATGTTCTATTGTATTTTTGTCCATGCGCTGTGAGTAATACGATAGATTCTGTTGTTTTAAATCTTACCTTGACAATCGTCCATGGTCGCCTGGCACACTTTACAGCGCTCTATCTCTAGATTCGGTGCAGGGGTCATGGGCGGTCGTCACATCTATCCTGAGCAATCCTCATCTTTCTCCTAATCTCCTCAACCTTCTCAGATGCTTCTAGAATCATATCAAGACCAAGATCCAAACAATTACCGGATTCAATCCAGCAAGATGGAGATTTGCAAGGGCGTCCATAAAGAGCAGCAAATGGAGCCTTTGCAATACTAGCCTGAATTCAAAAAGGGGATAAGATAGATAAATGTTTAAGACAACCTTAAACAGATATTTGAGATAATACCTGATAACTATTGTTATAGGTTAATTCAATGAGATGGAGATGATCTTCCTAAGATCCTCCAGAATCAAGGACACAGGCACGAAGAAGATCTTCCAGAGTCTGATTCACTCTTTCCGTTTGACCGTCGGTCTGCGGATGGTAAGCAGTGCTCAGATTCAGACGAGTACCTAAAGATTCCTGAAAAAGCTTTCCAGAACTGACTGGTAAAGATGGGATCTCTATCACAAACAACATGAAGATGGACAATCTCCCTCATATAAATCTAAGCTAAACTCGAAGCAGAACGGTTGGATCTAGCCGGAATGAAATGAGCTGACTTGGTCAATCTATCCATAATTACCCAAATACTCTCATTACCTCTCATAGTCCTCGGTACTCCATCAATAAAATCCATAGAAACTTGTTCTCATTTCCAATTGGGAACCTCAAGGGGTTGCAATAATCCAGCGGTCTTCTGATGATCAACCTTAATCTGCTGACAAGTTGCACATCTACTAAAAAAAGGGAGATATCACGCTTCATACCACTCCACCAAAACAGCTTCTTCATATCATGGTACATCTTCGTCACACCTGGATGAATATAAATTCTAGACCGATGATTTTCCCAAAGTAACTCTTGCCTCAATCCATCGACATTCGGGACACAAATCCGATTATTAATCCTCAAAATCCCTTTATCATCGATCTGAGCTCCACTTCCATCTTGGCTATTACCACCAACCCTGCTACGAACATTTTCCTTAATAAGCCTAAGCATCTCATACTCATCTTGCTTAACAATAATACGATCCATAAGAGGAGAAGATACAACAAGCTGACAGAACATCGCCTTCTTTCGACTCAAAGCATCGGCTACAACATTAGCTTTCCCGGGGGTATAGTTGATGTCGAGGTCATAAGAAGCTAGAAACTTAAGCCACCCGACCTGCCTAAAATTCAAGTCCTTCTGGGTGAAAATATATTTCAAAGACTTATGATCCGTAAAGAGCTCAAACTTAGTTCCCAATAGATGATGTCTCCAAAGCTTCAAAGCAAAAACTACGGCAAGCAATTCCAAATCATGGGATGCATAATTGGCTTCATGAGTCTTCAACTGATGATTGGCATAAGCAATAACCTTCCCATCCTACATCAGAACGGCTCCCAAAATTTCACGACTGGCATCCGTGTATACCGTTAATCCCTCATTTCCATTTGGAATGGTAAGAACTGGTGCGGAAGTAAGCTTGCGCTTCAACTCATTGAATGCAGCTTCACACTTATCATTCCATCTAAACTTAGCATTCTTACTAGTTCGAGCGGTGAGAGGTGCAGCAATCCAAACAAAATTCTCAATGAATCTCCGATAATAACCGGCAAGGCCCAGAAAACTACGGATATCAGATGGAGTCCTAGGAGTTTCCCAATTCTAAAATAGAATAGGGAGAATAAGAACTGAGAAAGAGATAGAATAATTAATGTACAAAGGAAGAAGAGAAAATCGACTTACATTGATCACAACGATCTTAACTGGATCAACAGAAACTCCGTCACCAGAAAAAATATGTCCGAGAAATCATACTTCATCTTTCAAGAAATGGAATTTTGAGAATTTGGCTTTCAACTGATGACTCCTAAGGGTCTTCAGAACAAAATTCAAATGTATTTCATGTTCCGCCTTAGACTTAGAGAAAACCAGAATATCATCGACGAAGACTAGAACAAACTTATTAAGAACATCACAGAAAACTCGGTTCATAAGGTCGACAAATAAAGCTGGGGCGTTAGTCAAACCAAAAGGCATAACTAACCATTCAAAGAAACCATCCTCAGAATGGAAAGCAGTTTTGGGAATACTTCCCTCGACAATTCTGAGTTGGAGGAAACCGGTGGCAAGATCAAGCTGAAAGAATACAATAATTCCGTAAAACTGATCGAACATATCATTAATATGAGGCATTGGATATCTGATTTTCATAGTGAGCTTGTTCAGCTCCCTATAATCAACACACATCCTCAAAGAACTATCAGACTTAGTGACAAAAACCACCTCTGCTCCCCATTCGGAATGACTAGGTCTGATCAAACCTTTGGAGAACAAGTCTTCGATTTGCTTCCTCAACCCAACCTTCTCACGGGTGCCATTCTTCTGGGAGGAAGAACTACAGGTCGAGCTCCAAGAATGAGATCAATATGGAATTAGATTTCCCGTTTAGGAGGTAAAGAAGTGACTTCACCAAACACATCGGGATAGAGTTTGACCATAGGAGTAGAATCAAGATCACTAGGGGAAGAATCAAGAGAATAGATAAAACTGCCTGCATACTCCTGAGGTATACGGCACTGAATCACCAAGGGCTTACCAAAATCATCAACAAGAGAAACAGTTTGGGTTTTACAAGAGATAACAACTTCATGCATCTTCAGCCAATCTCCTCCAAACAACATGACTAAAGCATCGAAACCAAGAACATAGAAATCTCCAGAAAAGCGATGGTCGGAAAAGAAGAGTTTCACATTGTAACAAATCCTACTAAGGTTTGCAAGACCACCATTCGGATTAGTAACACACAAAGGTTCAGTTGCAAACTTAGGTGAAAGGATATGCTCAAACTTATCACAAAGATCCACAGAAATGAAACTATGAGAAGCTCCCGTGTCAAATAGAACATGAACCAGAAAATTAAACAAAGTAAAAGTGCCCTGGAGAGTACCTTGGGTATCACTAGGAGCAGGTGGAGTAGGTGGAGCACGAGTGGAAGAAGTCATGGCAAAGACTCCAGATGTCTTGCCCTTATGATATAAGGGACAATCATTCTTGAAATGGCCAGGTTGCAAACAGACATGGCAAAGGTTGTTCTTGGTATTCTGAGGTGGAGGAATGGCGGCACTGGCAGGTGCTGGACAACTGTTGGCATAGTGACCCTTCTGATCGCACTTGAAGCAAGTGATGGAAGAAAGATCAATAGGCTGCCTCCGGGAAGAAGAAGATCCTAAACCTGGATTCTTAAGCCAATTCTGCTTCTGTCGATGGAAATTAGACTTCCTCTTCTTAGAGTTGCCAGAAGAGGGTTGACATGAAGGTGCACGAGCAACATATGATTTCTTAGAAGTGGGGTTCTCATATCTAATGGCCATATCCATCAATCCAGTAAAAGGGCTATGTACATGAGAAATCAGACGATCATAAAACTCTGGGCGAGCTCCAGCTATAAACTTCTCATTCTTCTTAAGAGGGGTATCAATCAAGCTAGGACCAAACTTGGAAAGTTCGTTGAACTTCCGCTCATACTCAGAAAATGACATATCCCCTTGCTTAAGATCCATAAACTCCCTGTACAGCTGAGACTTCCCAGCTTCTGGCATCCACTTCGCCACAAAAGCCTCCGTAAAACACGATATCCAAACTTAAGAAAGATTCCAAAGGGATAACCTAAACCAAATTCAAAAGGACTAACTCAAGACAATACCAAAACTATTCCAAAGAAATATCTGCCTCAATAGTGTTGGCTGTAACTGACTCCCACCAATCCAGGGTTGCCTCCTGCAACTGCCATGCTGCTAGCTGACGCTTCTGAGCGTCGGTGATCTCCAAACCAGCGAAAATCCTTTCCAAACTACTCAGCCACCGCTGAGCCTCAATGATGGTCTCTGATCCCATAAACTTAGTACCACCTAGCTGAGTGAACTCCTTACAGAGAATGGTAAACCTAATGGGTGCAACTGGCGCTAGAACTGGGGCAACACCACGACCCTGGCCTTTGGCATTCCTATGATTCATCCTGGAAATTCAAGAATGAAATTTTTTTCTTTAGGACCAAGATAGAGGAGAAAGACAAAAGACAAGGTTTAACTAGAATGGAAATCCTAATCAAAGAATTCTATTAAACAAGGTGGATTCGAAAAGAAAGGAAATTCTAAGGAAAATTAAATTTTAAAACAAGAAAATTTTTATATCCAAAATAATCCTTTAAAATCATTTGAAAACCATTTTATACTTGAAAATACGTTCTCTCGCAAAGAATGATTCTAAGATTGATTTTACTCATTTTAGGGTATTTCTACCCTATCTTTAATGAGTTTTTTTTGCCCCGTAGGCTAAGGTTTGCCTAAAACCAAAGCTCTGATACCAACTGTAATGGGACAACGCCAGTGGGGTAACGCCTATCGTAGCATACAATGGTACCTATGTTATGCTTTTACGGCCAGCCTCTCGACTGCACCAACCCCGCGGAACATGTAGGAGTAAGAGTCATCCGCTCGCTACCAAATCCAAATGCAAGAACCCCCTATCATGCTGCACCCGCCAAGTGCATAAGCGGACACACATGTCAGACTTGAATAATTCAAAACAACAGATTGTTAATAAAATTTGGGGCAAATAAAATCAATCACATAATCACAAACATAGAATATCAGAATAACTCGCAGCGGAATAAAATAAACATAGGAGTTCATGAAGCTCCTAAATACATAGTCTCAAACTAATAAATAATACCAAAGTCTGAAAACAAATACAACGGAAAGTTTAGATACATAAGTTCTCTACTACAAAAGCAAAAGCTGAGTGGAAATAACTGGAATGGAAATATCAGGTAGACAGCTAAATCTCTGGCGGATCTCTAGCTCCAAAAAGATGAATCCATAGCTATGAAACTCATGCTGACCCGAGCGTAAAGCAAAACACAAAACACTCGAGTCAGGACATACATACTTATAAAATGTAAATCAACTCAAGTGAACTGTAAAAGAAAGGCATCAGTAACTTAAAGGATGCTTGGGATCGCCCATCCTTTAAGGATCCGTTAAACTATCTACTATATAGTAATATACGCTATTATAATAATGTCTAAAGTAAAGCAAACTATTAACATAGCGTTAATGCGTTACCCATTTCCCCCTTAACACATTTTATAATGCCAATAGTCTATACAGTACCGTAACTCCCCGTAAACTGGGGCCGCCAGAGGATACCCCATAGGTACGACATATAACAAACTCGTAGAAGGCGCGCTAGGGTAGGTGACACGACGCAACTAGGCAATGCAAGGGTAGATATACCAATTACACTTCCGGACTGTTGGTAACACATAGCCGCAACTACCGCCCAACTCGATCCACACTCCCAAATCAAAGGTGCACACCAAATCAATCACAAAGTAATAGAATGGCCGACGATGAAGTGTGTCCGATCGGAGGAACTACCTCACTTGGCCCGTCAATTGCTCCTGTTTTAGCCACCTTATGCTAACTCACGGGAGTTAGGTCCACGTATGTATACCTTTAAGATCGTCACCACCATCCTACTTCATTCTGGAATCTCCATCGCGTACATAGTTGTTAAAGTGGTTTTCGGTATCGACAGAGAGTATGCCCATATCCGATCCCGGTCTCTTTAACAACCAAACGTTATTATAACCCGTGGTTATTTCAATTTCAAATGGTTTATATTTCATATCAAACATATTCCTTTCAAAACCATATAAATTCCATATCATTATTCTTTAAAATATTATTCATTTTTCCAAAGTCGTACACTTCCAAATTCATTTAATTATAACCCCTTTGAAACGTAAAAATTTAGAGATCATGGCACTTTAAAAATGTAACCTTTAGAACCATAACATTCGGAACTATAACCCTTTAGAGAATTTTGTAGCATTCTGGAAATGTCACTTTTAAGAAAACGCATCAGTACAGAAATGCTACTATAAGAATTCGCAGCGGAGCAGAATTATTACTGTAAGAATTCGCAACGGTGCAGAATTGTTACTGTAAGAATCCGCAGCAATGCAGAATTGTTACAGTACCAAATTGCAGCAGTTTTGAATTGTTACTGTAATACTTCCTACTACAATAGTTTATACAACCAGATAGTACATATATTTATAGTTTTTTATCATAGTCATTATATCATTCTTATTATATTACTCTAATTTTAGCCATTTGGTCATCAAAGAAACCACACCTTTAGTTAAATAACTTTGTTACTATAATGTCAAATTTTAAAGCTGAAATCTATATGCTAAGTTAAAAGTACGTTATTAACTTACACTTTATTTTCTTTTCAGTAAATAACATTTATCATTTTTATTACCCCAAGTTATACCATTTACATCAGTTAGAACTTACATGTCAAATGTACGTTTTAACTTAAATTTTTTTCCACAAAAAAAACCATTTATCATTTTAATCACTATTACATGAATTAAAACTTACAATTTATAGGTTAGAATAAATTGCCATTATTAAGTCAAATTGGATTATTAAATTTCAATTAACCTTCAATCTATAAAGTAGATTCCCAAAAATTTACATTTCCAACTATTCATTTGTTATAAAAAATTTAACTCATGTAAACAAATTCACAGAAATTATTACATTAAATTTTAGTTGAGATTCATATATAGAAATCCAAAATACTTAATAATTTTTAGAAAATCATTTTAAATCAACCACGGAGTCTGTATAAAATTCTCTACCCCAGGGTCAAGTAAATATGGACATATATCATTTCAATCCGCAATTTATTAATTTTTCGGGTTTTATACCATTTCAAACCCGCAATCCCAAGTCAAATAAAATTGCTCAGGCCTATCATTTCAACCCATAATAATTTTTCTTAATCTAAAGATCATTCGGGTATGTATCATTTCAAACCATGGTGAAGGAACTTGCAGTGTGAGAACAGAATATTTAAATAAACATAACAATATTCAATATATCATGGCATATGATCATAACAGGTAAAATATGATATGAAATAATATAATATAAACATAGGTGAAATTCTCAACTTGCATATACAAATCCATAAAATTATATTGTCATCAATTCACCAAAATAGAAGTTTGTTGTCAAGAGTGATTACTCGCCTTTCTTTGATTAGAGAAGTGATTCAAAATGCAACACAACGACTATGACAAGCATAACAAATTATGGATAAACTTGAGTGAGAGGAGAATCCAAATCCGACGCTATGAAAAATAAAATAAATTCCATACGTAAACAAATAATTCATATAGAAAAATAATAGTAGAAAAATTATATATTTGTAAACATGTGAGGGCTTGTCTAGGGAACACATAGGTTTGGTCTAGGGTTTATTTGGGTTCGGCCATAGGGTTTGGTTTGGGTTTGGGTTCGGCCATAGGGGTTTGGACTAGGTTAGGGTTCGGCCATAGGGGTTTGGACTAGGTTAGGATTGGGTTTTGATGGAGAAGGCTTGGCCTAGGGTTAGTGTTTTGGTACAGGAGGCTCGGCCTAAGATTTTGGTGGTAGAGGAGATGGTCACGGCCATGGCAAAGCAAGGGGAAGGGTTTGAGGAAGTTCGGCTATGGGGTTTGTGGTGAGAAGAAGAGGAGTGGAGGCCGAAATTTGTAAAGAGGGAAGGGAAAAAGGAAAGAGGAGAAGTGGTTTTTGGTTAGGGTTTGTGGTTGGAGGGTGAGGAGATAGGTGTGGCCGAAATTTTTGAGGGGAGGAGGAGGAAAATTTGTAGAGGAAAAGAGGAAGACAGTCTAGGGTTTTGAGGAGGAATATGAAGAAGAAAAATTACATTGATTTCTTTCTACGAAGGCACAAATGAAAAATGTGGAGTCTAGAAAACCCTAGGATATTATATAGTCATCTCAGCAGGTGGCTTCTCATCTAAGTAAAGCATTTCCTAGCCCACTAGAATAAGCCCAAATAAATCAAAATATAAATAAGATAAAAGTTATAAGGAAAATAACTACGTGTAATACGCCAAAAGTTGTAAATTTTAAGAAGTAGGAATCAAAATTTAATAAAACGAAAAACAAAGAAAATGTTAGAATTAAATCCATCTTCATAAAAAAAAGTAAAAGTTCAAAATTCAAAATTTAAAATTTTCGCAGAAAGTCAAACTTTGACCAAAGTTGACCAAAATTTGCATTTCAAGAAAAAATTTTATTTTATTAAATTTTGAAGAACATTTCGCATCAAATCCCAAAATATTACATTAAATTTCCAAATTTATCAAATTTTAAAATAATTATATTCAAAGTTTCAAATGAATTTTCATTTAAAATATTTTTCAAAATTCGCGGGTTGTTACATAAATTTAACTGTTTACTAAGTTTTTCTCTTCCAAAAACTTATTTACTTTTGCACCATACCATTTTTATTTAAAATATGCCTTACTTGTCCTTAAAACATTTTTTTCTTGACTTCCAAAAATGTCTTCACATGTTTTCAAAATATCTTCTTTTCATAGATTTTCAAATTTACAAAAACTGGAGTAGATAAGAACAATTATTTTATCAGAAATCCCATAACTTTCCTACTCTTCCAATTACCTAACCTTGGAGGAGTTTCTAACTTAATACAAATGGGGACTTTAGACAAAAGGCAAGCAACCAATGCGCATAATCAATGGAAAAATATGAAATTTCCATTGCTTAGTTTTCCTACTAAGGCTCTCTATAATATCCCTCCTAACTAACACTCTCTCTAAATATTACACTTCTTATTACACCTAATGGTTTTATACCTTAATGTATTGGAACTACTTTCTCTTATGAGAAACCATTAACGCTAAAACCTTCTATCAATCCTTAAAAGAGGATTTCATGTTTATGTGAAATTACAAGGAACTTATTTTATATTTTATCGAATTATGTTGTACAAAATATGGTGCTTTCCATACCTTGTACATCTCTTTTACACATTCCTTATAACTTGCACAAAACATCTTTATTTGTGATTTGGTTTCATAGAAAAATCATATCATTATTCATTTCATTCCAATAGATTAAAGTATGTTTAATCTATATTCACTTACAATAGAACTTCCTGTGAGAAATGCGTATTACGGATCTTAAGGCTGGAATAACACTAGAGAGGGGTGATTAGTGTTTTATGGATTTTTTAAATCTTTATTAATTTTATTCAATTTAAACACCAACAAATGCAATTCACAAACACAGATATAATCACAGAATCAGACACAAATGTAAATACTAAATAAAAGCACTAAAGGAAAGAACACACCAAGATTTTATACTGGTACGGAGTTACCCTACATCCAGTCCCGTACAATCGTACAGATTTCTTATCAAAATAATCTCCCAGATTACAACCTCGGTTTCAAGGCTACGAGGTACACCCTCCTGTATTCGAGTCCAGGGAAAACTATCTTGATTTAACCAGGCAACAAGATCACCTAACTGATTTTCGGGGCTACAATCACACCCAATTGATTTCAAGGCTCAACCGCACCTTTTACTCAACAATTTGATTTACAAATGATTCTATAACTCTGAATAGCACTGAGATCTTATGGAGAGAGTGGCAGAGAATCGAACAAGAGATAATCAAGTTTGATTCACTTAGTATTTTGGCAGAGTATAGTTTAGGATTCTTTAGAATAAATGTGGAAGATGAAAAGGAGAGAAAATAAATGAAATCTGGTAAAAATTCGTTTAGAACTTACTGGTATTCATAGTAGAGCAACAACCATATCTATTCGTGAAAGGATACGACGAATAGACACTTCGTTTGAAAATTGAAATTTGAAAATAACGGACACCATGTCGACATGGGGGGTAGAGGGATGTCGACATGCTAAAGGCAAAATTGATGTTTTGATTTTCTTATTAAAATTGGTTTCTATAATTTGTCAAAACAATTTCTAAACTTTGTAAATATATTTAAACATATAAAAGAGTTTAGAAAATAATTTTTAATATATATAATCTTAATCTATAAAGTGATTTAAAATCTGAGTATATAAATATTTTAAAGCTAAATATTTAAAACAAGAGATGGTTTAAAAACAAGGACAATTTTGAAATCAAAATATTAAAAATGATAAAAATAGTTTTGAGGCTAAAATATTTCAAACAAGAGAGATGTCTTTTTGAAAAGAAAGTTTTGAAAACGTTTTTAAAAAACAAGAGATATATTTTTGAAAAACATTTTTATAAAATTAGTGGATATCAAAATAGGACCACTATATTTTCCACTAGATATTGTCGTGGGTTCCATCCCACTAGGGTTCCATCCCTTTAACAGGCTCGAAGTGGATTCCATTCCACGAATAAATTTTGAATAAAGATGTAAGTCCTTTCAAGAAGTTTTAACAATTCTAGACTAACTACATTATCTTGTACTGTTTGAAATCTTGAACTCTTGATAACTTGATTTCTTGATACTCATGAGTCTTCAATCTTCATATCTTCGATCTTTAAATTCATCTGTCTTGTATCTCTATACTGTACATTCTTCATTCTTGGTACCTACATGTTTATATTTTGCATATACATACATATATATATCTAAACCATAACGTTAGTATTTATATTTTATAACAAGTCCTAAGGTTATTGTCATCAAAACCATCATCTCAAGGACTAACAATCTCCCCCCATTTTGATGATGACAACCTATGTTTATAAAATATACTTCACCTTCACTATAACTCCTTCTAAAACTAATAACTCCCCCTTAATCTAAGCCTAACTACTCTATTTTATACTTCTCCCCCTTTGTCATCAACAAAAACTAATTCTAAACTTATATATAGCTCACCCTTAATCTAATACTATCCAAACTAAATACTAATAAGGAAGTATAATAAGTGAAACAAAATTTTTATTATAGTTTGCGAAAGCAAGTAGAATTCTAATGGCTTCTAATCTTGCTATGGGTGCAAAGGTTTCATCAAAATGTGTTCCTTCTTCATGACAATAACCTTGTGCGACTAATCGAGCTTTATTTCTATCGACCTCACCTAGTTCATTCATTTTATTTTTATAAACCCATTTAGTTCCTATTATAGTTTTATCCTAGGGTCTAGGAACAAGTTCCCAAACAACATTTCTGGTGAATTGATTCAGTTCTTCTTGCATAGCTAGAATCTATGAATCATCAGACGATGCTTCCTTTGGATTTTTAGGTTCAATAGATGATATAAAAGCTACATTACTCATGTTATTTAGTTGATTTCTAGTTCTAACAACAGATTCAATATCTCCTAGTATATTTTCTATAGGATGATCTTTTAAAAGCTTAACCTTTTTATTTGGATGAATAAGATTATTATTTGTTTCAATTGATTCATTATTTAGGGTAGAAAAATCTTCTTCATCATTAATTTGTTCAAAATCTTCAAAATTTTCATCAAACGAAACATGCATTGTTTCTTCAATGGTATTAGTTCTTAAATTGAAAACTCTGTATGCTTTACTTCTATTAGAATATCCGATAAAGATTGCTTTGTCAGATTTAGGATCAAATTTATCCAAATTGTCTTTTGTATTTAGAATAAAACATTTACTTCCAAAGATTCTAAAATAAGATATCTTTGGTTTCTTATTGTAAAGAAGTTCATAAGGTGATTTATCAGTTAACGATCTAATTAATATTCTATTCAAAATGTAGCAAGCTGTAGAGACTGCTTCAGCCCAAAAATGTTTTGCTAAATTACTATCTGAAAGCATTGTTCTAGCACACTCTTGAATCATCCTATTTTTACGTTCTACCACTCCATTTAGTTGTGGAGTTCTTAGAAAAGAGAAATTATGAGTTATTCCCTTTTTATTACAGAATCTCTCAAAATTTTTATTTTCAAATTCACCACCGTGATCACTACGAACAGTTATAATTTTTAAAGAAAGTTGGTTTTGAGTCTTTTGGTAAAAAAAATTAAATGAATCAAAAGTATCACTTTTATGTTTCGTAAAAATTGTCCATGTAAACCTAAAGTAATCATCTACAATTACAAATACATATTTATTGTGATTTATTGATTGAATTTGAGATGGACCAAACAAATCTAGATGAAGTAACTCAAGAGGTTTTGAAGTTGAAATTAGATCTTTTAATTTGAAAGAACTCTTCCTAAGTTCTCCAAATTGACAAGCATCACATATACTATCTATTTTAAAATTCATTCTATGGAGACCTCTTACTAGATCAAGTTTAGAAGTCTAGATAAGAGTTTAAAATTTCAAATGCCCAAATCTTTTATGCCAAATCCAAGGGTCACTTGTATTAGCCAAAAGACATAGATTATCATTTGAGATTTTCATACTAAGAATATAAATATTTTTCTTCCTAATTCCTTCAAATATAATATTTGAATTATTATCTTCGATGTGACACTTATCTTTTTCAAATTTAATTTTGTATCCTTTATCGCAAAGTTGTCTAATGCTAAGCAGATTGTGTTTCAGATTCTTAACTAATAAAACATTAGAAATAGTAGGAGTTTTAGAGTTACCGACATTGCTAATGCCAATCACATGTCCTTTGGAGTTGTCTCCAAAATTAACCAATCCTCCATCTTTATAGATAATATCATTCAGCATATCTGGATTACCAGTCATGTGTCTTGAACATCCACTATCAAGTATCCACTTATTCTTCTTGATTTGCACAATTTGTCTATTGAGTGTTGATTCTTCATCCATATAACATTTTTTTTCTACACAGAATACACACTCGGTAGATAACTTAATTTCCTATAATAACTATATGCAGACTTATGAGACAATGATGATTTGAACAGTTTTAAACTACTGTTAACAAAATCCCCAAAAATAGCCATTTTAAAAACTTTTTCAAAATCAGATTATGAAAACTTTGAAAACCTGGCTCCAACACCAAATGTGAGAAATGCAGATTATGGATCTTAAGGCTGGAATAACACTAGGGGGTGAATAGTGTTTTATAGATTTTTTAAATCTTTTTGAATTTTATTCAATTTAAACACCAACAAATGCAATTCACAAACACAGATATAATCATAGAATCGGACATAGATGCAAATACAAAATAACAGTAGTAAAAGAGAGAACACACCAGGATTTTATACTGGTTCGAAGTTACATTACATCCAGTCCCGTACAATCGTACGGATTTCTTATCAAAATAATCTCCCAGATTACACCCTCGGTTTCAAGGCTATGAGGTACACCATCCTTTATTCGAGTCCAGGGCAAACTCTCTTGATTTAACCGGGCTACAAGATCACCTAATTGATTTCCGGGGCTACAATCACACCCAATTGATTTCAAGGCTCAACCGCACCTTTTACTCAACAGTTTGATTTACAAAAGATTCTATAACTCTGAATAGCACTGAGATCTTATGGAGAGAGTGGCAGAGAATCGAACAAGAGATAATCAAGTTTGATTCACTTGGTATTTTGGCAGAGTATAGTTTAGGATTCTTTAGAATAAATGTGGAAGATGAAGAGGAGAGAAAATAAATGAAATCTGGTAAAAATTCGTTTAGAACTTACTGGTATTTATAGTAGAGCAACAACCATATCTAATCGTGAAAGGATACGACGAATAGACACTTCTTTTGAAAATTGAAATTTGAAAATAACGGACACCATGTCGACATGGAGGGTTGAGGGATGTCGACATGCTAAAGGCAAAATTGATGTTTTGATTTTCTTATTAAAATTGGTTTCTATAATTTGTCAAAACAATATCTAAACTTTGTAAATATATTTAAACATATAAAAGAGTTTAGAAAATAATTTTTAATATATATAATCTTAATCTATAAAGTGATTTAAAATCTGAGTATATAAATATTTTAAAGCTAAATATTTAAAACAAGAGATGGTTTAAAAACAAGGACAATTTTGAAATCAAAATATTAAAAATGATAAAAATAGTTTTGAGGCTAAAATATTTCAAACAAGAGAGATGTCTTTTTGAAAAGAAAGTTTTGAAAACGTTTTTAAAAAACAAGAGATATATTTTTGAAAAACATTTTTATAAAATTGGTGGATATCAAAATAGGACCAGTATATGTTCAACTAGATATTGTCGTGGGTTCCATCCCACTAGGGTTCCATCCCTTTAACAGGCTCGAAGTGGATTCCATTCCACGAATAAATTTCGAATAAAGATGTAAGTGCTATAAAGAAGTTTTAACATAATTCTAGACTAACTACATTATCTTGTACTGTTTGAAATCTTGAACTCTTGATAACTTGATTTCTTGATACTCATGAGTCTTTAATCTTCATATCTTCGATCTTTAAATTCATCAGTCTTGTATCTCTATACTGTACAGTCTTTATTCTTGGTACCTGCATGTTTATATTTTGCATATACATACATACATATATATATATATCTAAACCATAACGTTAGTATTTATATTTTATGACAAGTCCTAAGGTTGTTGTTATCAAAACCATCATCTCAAGGACAAATACTTCCTACGAAATTTATTAATTTCCTAATATTTAACATACATCTTTTTTCTTCTTCAGAAGAACTCATTTTCAAAACTGTTATAGTATTTTCATAACTAGAAAACATTCCCATATACTTATTTAAATAATAAGTGTACTTACAAACCACTTTATTTCTATACTTAGAAATTATCTTCAAAACATATTTTTATTTGGGTCAAAACAGATGTTGTGTAAAACACTGTTACTACAACCCAAAAATACTAGTATATGGATTCAATTAAAATAAATATTAATAAATCTCATATGCTATGTAAAAACAATTCCTTTGGGAGTCACCTACTATAACAATAGTGTCATAGTCTATGCTTCCTTTATTTTTCACGAAAACATCTATTACAACAATAAATGTTGTAACCTACGTTTTCGATACTTAACACACTCTAGGTTTTTATATTTAAAATCTTTGTTTACCTACAAAGAAACTAGCGAGCTATACATGCTCTATAATTCTTCAAAAAGAATTTCACTTTTAACAAAATTTACATCATATAAAAACCATTTTAAATTTCATACCACTTTTTTTTTCAAAAACCCAATATTTACTTCCTCAAACATATTAACAATTATATTTTTCAACTTTTCAATTCCAAAAGTTTCATTTTATTGGGCTAGACATAAAGTGGATTTTCTTCTTACTACCCTAGGAATACCCTTCCTAAACCTTGGAAATCTCAATTTCTTACTAAAATCTCTTATTCCTTCCAAAATAAAAATACTCTCCCTACCGTCCCTATGGAACTTTCCCACTTCATATAACATATGGATACCAATCTTCTCTCAAAACATAGCTTATTGTACACTATAAATCAACAATAACATAGGGCTCAACATCCTTGGGTCATCCCAAACCCTACTAGAAAACTATGCACAAATATACTTCTAAAAACTTTCCATATGTTAAAATCTATAATTGGGGACTATTTGGATTTTAGTACAGTATATAGTTATATTTTATTCAAAAATACAAATACGTTCACTCATATTTCCTAATTTACTTAGGGTCTACTAACCTAAGATCTGATACCAAATGTAACAACCCAAGTTCCAATGTGTCCGGATATTTTACAAAAATGCTAAATCCCAAATCCACTAAATCCCGAGTTGGGTATTTGGTATCCTACAAATAGGAAAAGGCAAATATATCAGAGCTCAGATAAATATCTCAGAGCGGAACTGAGTAAAATATAGTAATAAGTAAATACTCACCAAGGTAATAACTCTTTCTAAACAAGTATCTCAAAGCTGGAAAGTCTCTGCCATCTGTGTAACATGTGGGATGATACGAGGAGGGGGTTAGAACTAAAGTTCTGGTGAATGGACAAATTATACACTTCTAAACATAATTCTACATATACCGTTCGATTTCCATTTTCTGTTATATTAGGTTTATTGGGTTTATAATTCTCTCGCCTCTGTGCGTGAATCGTACACGTCTACTCCCTAGTAGATTAAGACCTAATAAACAATGTGTGTGTATATATATATATATGTAGCTACATGCCCAAAGACCACATCGGTCCTAGGTACTACCCATAGTACCTTTTGTATCCTCCTCGAAAAGGACTCCAACGTCTCGCTACTAGAGCGTACTGTAACTACATTTGTAAAGGACAGCTTCGTGAGGCCTACAATACAGATGTTCCGTTATCTATTATGAAAACGTGAAACTGCATCTGTACTAGCTTATACTAGTGCTCGGACGTCCACAATGTACCACCCAGTGCATACCTTGGGGACTACACGTAATCGTTCTGTCTACTCCCTGAATTCCGCCAACAAGGTATGCCTTGTACGGAACTCGGTCATGGATTTTCTATATATGTAAAGGTCCGCTTTGTCAGGCTTATAATACAGATATTCTACTTGGTATGTCTCTTTTTTCATCGTGGCTATGGCCCCACGCAGCCCACCCCCCTCAACTAATCGAAAGACCTTTCAAGAGCTAAGTGGTTGTGCCCTACTGCAAACAATCTAAACATCTAATTAGCTGTGACCCTCATCCAATGTCTCGATAGTGAAAGAATCATTGGCCTGTTGGTTTAACTCTAGTCTTTCCCGAACTCGCTCTGACTGATGATGGCTGATACCCGCATGCGACAATCCTTATGGGTCTTGCCCACTGTAACCTACTCGCAAACTAGAGTACGGTGTCATAAAAATATCCTACTCCATCATCAACCTTTTGACTACCTATAAAGGCCCGCTTCGTTAGGCCTGCAATGCAAAAGCAGTCATGGCATACTCTATTGATGGAACACCCACAGACCTGCCTCCGGGGGTGCAGCTTCATTAGGCTTACCCCAGAGGGCCATCCTAGAGTATCCTCACGTCTCGTTGAAGTCTCGTACTTCCTTCTAGCCCAAAATAACTAAGTTGGACATGCTCCTTCTGTATTAAAAATCTACGATGAGCTGCTTCGTTAGGATCTTTATTCGGATTCTCTTTGGGCTACTCCAAACGCACCTTATCATTTTATTAGACCCTACGTCTAATCTTTTATTATGTGTTTAGTTTACTTTTATTATTCTATTGGCTACTTATTTACCCTAATCCGCAGGCCCAGCCCCACCCACGTATGAGACCACCAGTCCTAGACCTGAAAGGGAATGCTGCCGGTAAGGGCCACTGCTATTATTTTTGCTTATTAACTTAATTCAAGATCTATGTTTTATAAAATAAGCCTCTTCTATTTCTTTTTTTTAATTATAACCTACGTGTTACAATTATACTTGCAATTTTTACTTTTATATTCTTTTCTTTCTTTTATAACCTACATGTTATAATTGTAATTGCAAGTGTCCCTTTTCTATTCTAGTCTGTCTTCTTTTATTATGATACTAAATTTTCTTTAGTTATCTTATATTATAAAACAGTCTTAACATGGGACTACGTCCAACTGTCATAAGTTACTTATCATAATAACTTCTTTACTTTGTACTCTACTATCTGCGCAATAAATGCAGATCTAGTCACATTTTCTATTTATTGTTTCTAGTCTTGTCAAATTAACTTGATTATTTATTCTTCTTTAATTTCTTTAACACTTCGCGTTATTCTCTTTTATTTTGGGAAGTAGTTATATTCTATTTTGTTGGTTACAAAAATTGTGCTAAAAATACATTTCAATATTTTAATACAAAATAATGCTATAAATAATAACTCGTAACTGCAAGGTATTTCTTTTATTGTTTCTTTAATTGTTGGGTAATGCAAAATACAGTAATGTCTCTATTTTTCACTAATTCCATTTTTCTTGCTTTTATTCTTGCAGTTACCTTTACCATTTTTCTTATAATATTAAACTATGGAAATGTATTCCCGTTTTCTAAACCAGCCAACTAATCAATCACTGACTTCAAAATCAAGTTATTAGATTTCCCCTTTTTATTTCATTCCTCGAGTTTTAACATAATTTACTGTAAATTTCTCACTTTTAGGCTTATGCCTTCCTCTATAATTTTTAAGCATAATATTACTTATATTCAATTGGATTCCTTTCTTTTTTCGATATAAATAACATTTAAATATAAGTACACTTCTCTTATAAAATTTACAGTTTCAACATAACTAACTAGTAGAACTAATTACTGAAATTAGTTCACATGCTGAATTAAAATATTTAACGGGAATCTAACGATATTATATATCAACATAAAAGATATATAATTTAAATCCACTCACCCGTCATCCTTAGCTTTCATCCATCGCCTTCTTGGATCCATTTCTAAGACATCTAATATTTTTATTAAAAAGATATTCTCCCTAGAAATATTTTCTATTTAGGGTTCAGCCTAAGGCAATGAACCCAATTGGGAGAAAATCTGATTGTGAGAAAATAGCTAGGCCTAGGGATCTATTTATAGTGGAGTTTGGGAATCTTAGCCCGTCGGATTTTTGGATTGAATCTGGTGCAACCACGTCACAGGCTCGCCGCGAGTCGTTGGATCCAGAAAACAAAGCTTCAGATCGCACGAAAACCAAATTTGGATCCATCGGCTCGCTCTTGGGCGTTTTTGTTGATTCATGGGTTTTGATTCATGACACAAGCTTCAGAGATCATACGACGAAATACAAAGAGAATACTATATGAAAGCGACAAAAAGAGAATAAACGTATATTGTGAACTACAAAGGAGACAAGACTACAATCCAGAGATTAGTATGAATATTTTATTTTATTGAGTCTTAGAATATTGTTAAAATCATTCCTCAAATAGTCACACACACACAAATTGATCCATGTTAATTTATACATATATAAGTGTACACTGTGCAAATAACATCAGGTCGGCTGACCGACCAGGATCCTCGGTCGACCGACCCTGTTTTATGTGCACAGGTACTCTCTGTTTTGTGTACGATTTCGAACTCAGCTGACCGGCCAGATTTTCCGGTCGACCGACCAGAGAATAACGGCTAGTTTACTGAAGAGATGCGATCATTTCATGAAGAGGAATGTCCTCTATTTCAAGAGATATGGACACAACTGTTGACTGAAACTCTTCATGAAAGATTATAACTCTTCTACAACTATATACTTCTACAATGACTGATTCTTGTTTATATTTCTGAAATCTAATCTCTATTCATTTCTGCAAATAAAAGCATTCATTCTTATTTAATATCACTAGAATCCTTGATTTAATTTATATACTTCGATTCTACGTGATTATCTTCCTTCTAAATCTTCTCACACATATATACTCTTGAGGATTTGATTATAGGAAAGTTGTACTATCAAAAGACTATTAGTGTTATTTAGAACACATTCGTCAACAAACAATTTGTATTAGGTTGAAGTCCTCTTCGGTTGTTGAGGCGGAAAAATTCCTGTTCGGCTGCTCAGGTGTCGTATACCTATTCCTCCGGGTTAAGTGAGGGGTTAGTTTAAATCTAGAGGGTATTCTGGACTGGACGTAGAACGGGAAGTTCGAACTAGTATAAAAATTCCTGGTGTGCTTACTTTAATTTTTATTTTACTGTTATTACCAGTTTCCGCATTTATATACCATATTACACGATCCTTAGTACTACACGTACACTTTCATTTGGTATCAGAGCAAGGTCATCCTATAACCATCACAAAGTTATTTGATATTTATTTCTAGTAATATGGCAACCACACAAATTAACGATGTTAACACTCACACTAATTCTAGTTTCACAGAAGGTCAATCGACTTCACGACCTCCACTTTTCAATGGTATAAATTACAATTATTGGTCAACTAGAATGAGAATCTATATGCAATCAAGTGGATTTGATATCTGGAATATTATACAAAGTGAGTACACAACTCCTACTGGAGAATACTCAACTTGGAGTAACACACAAAAACTAGATGCTACATCAAATGCTAAGGCTATGAATATTTTGTTTTGTGCATTAGATAGAAATGAATTCAATTGAGTTAGCATGTGCACTTCCGGTTATGAAATTTGGAGAACTCTTAAAGTTTCACATGAAGGAACGAACAAAGTTAAATTAAGCAAAATTTCTATGTTGAAACATCAATTTGAAAATTTTAAAATGAGGCCAAATGAATCTATAAATGACATGTACTCTAGATTTCAGGATATTTATCATGCTTTATTATCATTAGAACAAAAGTTTACTGATTTTGATGTTGTTACAAAAATCTTAAATTCTTTAACGGACGAATGGGAACAAAAAGTCCTAGCTATTGAAGAAGCAACTGATTTGTCAACATTAAAACCAGAAGAATTTATAGGTAATTTAATGTCCTACGAAGTAAATTTGGAGGCAAAACGAAATGGAGCACAAGAAAAGAAAAATGTGGCATTCCAAGCAGAAAAAGATGATTCCGACTCAGATAATGAAGATATGGCAATGATCGCTAAAAATTTCAAAAAGTTTTTGAAATTCAACAGAAACAAATTCAAGGGAAACAAAAATAATTCCAACAACAATTCCAATAGCAGCAAACCATCATCTTCAACAATGGAATGTTATGAATGTCATAAGAAAGGACACATGAAGAAGGATTGTCCAGATCGTAAAAAGAATAACTTCAAGAAGGATAAAACCAAACGAAAAGCTTTTTCAGTCACTTGGGACGACACTGACTCGTCATCCTCATCAGAGAGTGAAAGTGATAATGAACAAGCAAATGTATGCTTCATGGCTTCGTCAGACGATGTAAGTGATTTTACTTTTGAAGATTTAATTGAAATAAATTCTGAATTAGTAAATTTAACAAAACAACTTAAAAAGAAAAATAAGGAGTTGCAAAGAAAGTTAGATAGAACAGTTTTAGAAGTAGATATGTTGAAAGATGAGAAGATAATATTGGAAGAAGAACTTGAAATTTCTCAACAATCAAATTCTAACTTATCTTCTCAAATTACGTCAATATCTGAAGAACTAGAAATTCAGAAAAATAAAAATGATGTTTTACTTTTCGAAAATAATAGTTTAAATCAAAGATTAAGGATTTAGAGTTAGAAAAATCTAGTCTTAAAATAAAATTTGATGACATCTCTAAAAATGTTTCTAATTTCAATAAAGGAAGAGAAAATCTTTCTAGTATACTAGAAAACTCTCAATCCTCTAACAATAAATCTGGACTAGGATTTAAGAAACAAAATAATTTTGCTAAAAGTAGGATTAATAATAAAATTAAGAAAGATATTAAGAAAACAGTTTATTCAAATACTAAAACCATTAAGATATGGATTCCAAAAACAAATAATGTATTGATAAGGAATAAACATATCGAAATGTTTATGGAAACTGTTCATAATAACAAAAATTATGTTTATAAAGAGAATTCTGAACCCGTATGGGTTTGGCTTCCTAAGATCTAACTCTTAGGACCCTAAAAAGATTGGGTACCAACTTTTTATAAACTTTTTGCAGGTACCACATAAGAAGAGAGGAAAATGGATTTTAGATAGCGGTTGCTCAAAACACATGACTGGAAACAAAGAAATGTTGTCAAACATTATAGATTCAAATGGAGGAGCAGTCACCTTTGGAGATAACTCAAAAGGATATATAATCGACAAAGGCAATGTCAATAGCAACGGTACATCTAATTTACCTCTCATTACTGATGTTTTATTAGTTAAAAATTTAAAACATAATTTATTAAGTATTAGTCAACTATGTGATAAAGGTTTTAATATAACTTTTTCAGAAAATAAATGTAACATTTTTGATAAAAATCATAACATTATTATTAAAGGAAAAAGAGATAAAAATATTTACATCTTAAATATGAACGTTAATAATGATTCAAATTTGTGTCTAGTGGCTAAAGAAAACGATTCTTGTCTTTGGCACAAAAGATTTTGTCACATCAATTTTAATACCATCAACAAACTAGCTAAAAATAAATTAGTTAAAGGTTTACCCAATATAAAATTCGAAACTAACATATTTTGTGATGCATGTAAATTAGGAAAATTAACAAAATCTTCTTTTAAATCAAAGAAAGTAATATCTACAGAACAACCACTTGAACTTTTACACATGGATCTTTTTGGTCCAACTCAAGTGCAGTCTATTAATCATAATAGATATGTTTTTGTTATTGTAGATGATTTCTCTAGATTTACTTGGATTTTCTTTTTGAAAAATAAAAGTGATACTTTTGATAATTTTAAAGTTTTTGTTAAAAGAATTCAAAATATTAAAACATTGAAAATTAAAAATATAAGAAGTGATCATGGAGGCGAATTTGAAAATGAAGTTTTTGAACAATTTTGTAACAAGAAAGGTATTAACCATAATTTTTCATTTCCTAGAACACCACAACAAAATGGAGTTGTAGAAAGGAAAAATAGAACGTTACAAGAATGTGCAAGAACTTTACTAAATGGAACCACTTTATCGAAACACTTTTGGGCAGAAGCTGTAGCTACTGCTTGTTATGTATTGAATCGCGTTTCTATTCGACCATTAACTAAGAATACCCCATATGAACTTCTAAATGGAAGAAAACCAAATATTTCATATCTTAAAGTTTTTGGTTCTAAATGTTTTATTTTAAATACTAAAGATCAACTAGGAAAATTCGATCCAAAATCCGATGAAGGAATATTCGGAACGAAGCAAGGCTTATCGAATCTATAATAAACGAACTCAAATTATTGAAGAAAGATTACATGTTTCTTTCAACGAAAATTTTAAAAATATAAATCCACTTGCTACTATTGATTCTGATGATGAAACTACTCAGAATGAAAATAGTAATACAAATGAAAATTTTGATATTCATGAAACCAATAAAAACGTTACTCCTAATATAATAAAATCTCCACCTAGAATTTTAAGAGATCATCCTGTGCAAAATATAATTGGAGAAGTTAATACGAATGTTAAAACCAGACATCAACTAAATCAAGTTGGTCATGTAGCTTTTCTCTCTAACATAGAACCTAAGAATATAAAAGAAGCTTCAACTGATGACTACTGGATTCTTGCCATGCAAGAAGAACTAAATCAATTCGAACGAAACGAAGTTTGGGAACTCGTTCCTAGACCCAGTAATCAATCAGTCATCGGTACTAAATGGGTTTTCAAAAATAAAGCAGATGAACTAGGAAATATAACGAGGAATAAAGCTAGATTAGTTGCACAAGGATATAATCAAGAAGAAGGAATTGATTACGAAGAGACGTTTGCTCTGGTCACCCGACTTGAAGCAATACGAATATTATTAGCTTACGCATGTTTTCATAATTTTAAACTGTATCAAATGGATGTTAAAAGTGCATTTTTAAATGGATTCATAAAAGAAAATGTTTTTGTAGAACAACCACCTTTGTTTAATCATGAAAAATTTCCGGATCATGTATATAAACTCAAAAAGGCGTTATACGGTTTAAAACAAGCACCACGTGCTTGGTATGATCGTCTTAAAGGCTATTTATTAGAATCTGGTTTTGAAATCGGTAAAGTAGATCAAACGCTTTTTATTAAGAAAACTAATAAAGATATTTTAATAATTCAAATATATGTTGAAGATATTATTTTCGGCTCGACAAATGAAAAACTATGTCAAGAATTTTCAACTATAATGATGAATGAATTTGAAATGTCTCATATGGGAGAATTGTCATATTTTCTTGGATTACAAATTAAACAAATTGAAAATTGAATTTTTATTAATCAAGAAAAATATTGTTATAATTTAATCAAACGTTTCGGTCTGGAAAACACTGCTGCCAAACCAACTCCTATGAGCACAACAATTCATCTCGATAGAGATGAAGATGGCAAAAGTGTTGATCAGAAGCTATATCGTAGTATGATAGGTTCTTTACTTTATTTAACAGCAAGTTGACTCGATATTATGATGAGTGTTTGTTTATGTGCTCGATTTCAAGCAAATCCCAAAGAATCACATATGAGAGCAGTTAAACGCATTATTCGTTATCTAACTAAAACCAAAGATTTCGGACTATTTTATCCAAAAGAATGTCCTTTTGAATTAGTTTCCTATAGTGATGTTGATTTTGGAGGAAGTCGGACGGATCGAAAAAGTACGAGCGGAACGTGTCATTTCATTGGACGTTCCTTAGTTTCTTGGTTTAGTAAGAAACAAAACTGTGTTTCTTTATCAACGTGTGAAGCAGAATATATATTTGCTGCTTTGGCATGTGCACAAGTCGTATATATGCAACAAACACTACAAGATTTTAATTGTCATCTTGAAAAATCAATAATTTATTGTGATAATACTAGTGCAACAAATCTTTCTAAAAATCCGGTCAATCACTCACGAACAAAACACATTGATATTCATCATCACTTTCTTCGTGATTATTTGGAAAAAGGATTAATAAATTTAGAATTTATCAACACTGAAAATCAAATAGCTGACATTTTTACTAAACCGCTAAATGAAAATATTTTTATAAAACTAAGACGTGATTTAGGTATAATGTCGTTTAAAGATTTATGAATAAAAATATGCAAAAATATCGAAAAACAAAAATTATTTTATTTCTGACCAAAGCGGAACTCGAACTCATGACCTCTGACTTATTTGTTAGATGTTGTATTATAGCTACTTGAGCTATGGGTGTTTCTTGTTTCAGTTCTATTTACAATCTGTACCATTAACTTTAATTTCAGAAACAAACTATTTTTAGCTCTAAAGCTTATATATCATACAATAACGAACAGTTTTTGCTATAAAGTTCTGTGATTATAGTTAAAATTTGTTTTAAACCACTAATTTTTCTGAAAATAGATGGTTATATATATGTACTATGTTTCTTGATTAAGAACATATACTACAAAATTTTTACAAAACAAAACTTGAAAAAATGTCTTCTAACAATGATTACTATAACCCTGAAAATTCTCATCTTTCATACACATCTCCGGACGACGATTGTTCTGATCGCATCCCCGAAAATGGTCCCTATCCTACTTTTCCAATGCCTAATTATGTTCTAGACTTCTCCTCTCCAGATAAAGACCCCCGACACGGGTGGAAACCATGGGAAGACTCCCATACAGGCTATACACCTGAAAAGAAGAAAGGGAAGAATACAATGGTAGTATCTCCATCAACCAAACAAAAAATTGATGAAATACATCACTACCAACAACAGCAAATGAATATGGAACGGGAACTCTACTACGAACAAAAAGTCACGGCAAGACGTTTAAGTTTTCTTGAAAAGTTTGCCATGAAAATTTATTCATCTAAGAAGGATGATGTTGCTGAACCTTCTTACAGATCTCCATCACCTTCAAACCCCGTTCAAACTCCAATAGCTCCAAGATGGTCACCAATAGAAAATGTTCCGTCTCCAAACTCATGGGAACGTAGATGCTGATGAATCATGGCTATAATTTAATATATATATATGTTATTATTTTCAATAAGATGTATAGATATACATGATGTAATAATATAATTTATATTTCTATGATTTTTTGTTGGAAAACAACAGAAATTTGTTTGTTCACATGCCTCGGTCGACCGGAGAGCCTTAGTCGGTCAGCCGAAGCTATCCCGAGAAGTTTTTAAAAACATATTTCTGCCAGGTCGGTCGACCGAACCCCCTGAGTCGGTCAGCCGAACCTATATCCCGAAAAGCAACTATAACATTTTTTTAGTCGAGTACCCTGCACTGGTCGACCGAAGCTCTTCCCGAAAGATTAAGCACTAACCTGAAACTCAAGTCGGTCGACCGACCCAGGTAACTCAGTCGATCGAGCGTGCTTTCTGTTGCAATAGTCTACATTTTTTAACCCATCCACTCACCTTTTCCATCTCACCTCTTCACTTTTACTCTCCCAAAACAGATTTTAACCCTAGCCCCCATTACAACATCCCCAAACTTCTTCAAATTCTTCAAACAAAAAATGGCCCCTAAGAAGAAATCTAAGATTAATGCTGGCTCCTCTTCATCAACTCCTGTAGACTCTCAAATTGCTTCTTGGCTAGTAAGTGATAAAGCTTTAAAAAGATGGATAAGGCTTCAAGATGCCAAAATCTTTGAGGAGTCATTTGTAAGTTATCCTGATTTTACCTCCTACGGTATTGAAAATGCCGCCCTTGAAAGTGGTCTTGATACATTTCTTGACCATAGGAAAAATAACTTGAAAATTAATCATATAATGGTCAAGTTATTTCTAGCAAATCTCAACCTTGTAAATCCACCGAGAAACACTGAAAATTGTGTTTGGACATCGGTTTGTGGCACTTCGATTTTTCTTTCCATATCGAATTAACCACATTTTTAATGCTCGACCGGGTGGAATTTCGTTACATGATGTAGATTGTAATACTTCGACTCGTGACCATCTAAGTCATCTATTTTTTGATGATGACGCTACTGATTTAAGGCAAACTTCATCCCTTCGACCTAAAGCCCGACTCTTTCATCGATTCATGATGAAGTCTATTGTTCCAAGAGGAGGATCATACCACTTAGTATATCCCGAAAACTTCAAAGCATTGTATGCTATGTGCGGAAATATTCGAGTAAATTGGACACAACTTCTTATGGATGAATTTCTCTCTTTCAACCAAGGAAAGATGCTCATTTTTATTATGGAGAATACATAATGAGGTTGATTAATAGCTTTGTCACCCATGCTACGGAATCCGAAACATCCAAAGTTCGTACTTTTGACTCACGAACCATAAAACTAATGAAGATACCCGATGCACCGTCCCAAATTACAACTTTTCAGCAATGGCGTACTACTCCTCGAGAACAACTACGTCGCAGCTATTCTACACCTCAACCATCTACTCATTCTACGGAACGTATAACTCGTCAAACCTCAATTCAACGACCAACTCCCGGTACTAGTACGGAGGCTGCCATTGATATTTTGGCTCGAAATCAACTAGCTTTGGATTTTCGACTTCGAAAAATTGATGGGCGGTTCAAGAAGATCAAAGGCTTCTTCGTAAATTTATGGGATGCCTTAACATGTACTTCCGAAGCCGGTGCTTCATTTGTTGCTCCTGGAAAAAGACCAGCGCCAAATTTCTCTTGGTCTACATCTGATAACACAAGTTCCAGCACATCGGCAACTCACGTTCCTCACACACAAAGACGGGGTAAGGAACCAGCTCCACTAGATGATAATACTCGTCTAGAATTCTGGGATTCTGATGATGATGAGGAGTAATTGTAGTATTTTACAATTTAATTTCAAGAATTTTTTTATGAGCACAATATATTTTTCCTTCATTATTGTTATGTACTAAGCAAACATCCTTAGTTGCTCCTATTTTGGTTTGAATATTTAATATTTAAATTTCAATGATTCGCATTACTTTAACATATTACTTCTGGTAAGTATTCCTTTTTGTCGATGACAAAGGGGGAGAAAAATGTATGAAAGCTAACATATTTTTTGCAGAAAAGTCGCCATATATTCAGGGGGAGAATTATAATATAGATAAGTTTTACTTCATCACATAAGTATTGTCATCAATCAAAAAGGGGAAGAATGTTGATTCATGAGTTTTGATTCATGACACAAGCTTCAGAGATCGTACGACGAAATACAACGAGAATACTATATGAAAGCGACAAAAGAGAATAAACGTATATTGTGAAATACAAAGAAGACAAGACTACAATCCAGAGATTAGTATGAATATTTTATTTTATTGAGTCTTAGAATATTGTTAAAATCATTCCTCAAGTAGTCACACACACACAAATTGATCCATGTTAATTTATGCATATATAAGTGTACACTGTGCAAATAACATCAGGTCGGCTGACCGACCAGGATCCTCGGTCGACCGACCCTGTTTTATGTGCACAGGTACTCTCTGTTTTGTGTACGATTTCGAACTCAGCTGACCGGCCAGATTTTCCGGTCGATCGACCAGAGAATAACGGCTAGTTTACTGAAGAGATGCGATCATTTCATGAAGAGGAATGTCCTCTATTTCAAGAGATATGGACACAACTGTTGACTGAAACTCTTCATGAAAGATTATAACTCTTCTACAACTATATAAACATATTCAATTCACTTCTACAATCACCGATTCTTGTTTATATTTCTGAAATCTAATCTCTATTCATTTCTGCAAATAAAAGCATTCATTCTTATTTAATATCACTAGAATCCTTGATTAAATTTATATACTTCAATTCTACGTGATTATCTTCCTTCTAAATCTTCTCACACATATATACTCTTGAGGATTTGATTATAGGAAAGTTGTACTATCAAAAGACTATCAGTGTTATTTAGAACACATTCGTCAACAAACAATTTGTATTAGGTTGAAGTCCTCTTCGGTTGTTGAGGCGGAAAAATTCCTGTTCGGCTGCTCAGGTGTCGTATACCTATTCCTCCGGGTTAAGTGAGGGTTTAGTTTAAATCCAGAGGGTATTCTGGGACTGGACGTAGAACGGGAAGTTCAAACCAGTATAAAAATTCCTGGTGTGCTTACTTTAATTTTTATTTTACTGTTATTACCAGTTTCCGCATTTATATACCATATTACACGATCCTTAGTACTACACGTACACTTTCAGTTTTTATGTCCATGAGGGAAATGCGGGTCAACCTGGGGGATTTGCGAGTCGACCTATAGGTCGACTCGACCCCGGCAAGGGTCGACCCGCAGGGTCCTACGTTTTTTTCTTTTTCGTTTAAATAAATATATATATATATACATACATATATATATATATATTGTTCTGATATCTTGTTTCTCTCATAACTTCTTTATAATTTTGACAAGTTATATATGGAAATTGATCAGAAAATTGCCACGAACACAATGGTATAAGTTTCGAGGCTATATTCTGACAATTCCAAAAATGCTTATTTTCACCGTTTATCGTTATTTGATTATTTAATTATCTAAAAATGCGGGGTGTTACAAGATTTAGCTATCTCTTGCTGCTCCATCCTTTGGAAGAAGCTATCCATCATCTCTTATTGCCTAGACAAGATCTCGTTTAAGGCTCTAAGTAAAAGCACCAAAATGTTAACCTAAAAAATAGATCAACACCCTGGATTAAGTATGAAAGCACAAGCCTTGTTTACTAAGGCAAATAATATAGAAAAAGCAAAAGTAAATCGCCGAAAAAGCAAAGAGACAAGAGATTTTTATAGTGGTTCGACTTTTAATGAAGCTTACGTCCACTTTATAGATTCTTTTATTAATCAACTACTATTATAGAGGATTTTTGATTACAATATAATTCTCCTTTCCAAGATTAGATCAAGCCACCACTATTAGAGTGAAAAGGAGGATCTTAATTGTCCCTTCATGGCTGTTGTGTGGGAGAAGAAGAGTGAAGAAATATCGGTAGAGCTTCAGCAGAGTTGGATCCCTTTTACTGTTGGAGATAGGATGGTATTTATAGGGGTTAGAGAGAATTCGGGCCAGAGCCAGTTTACCAAAAGCATGTAGTCATCATGAAAAGGTTGCTCAAGAAGTTTGGGTGCATTTGGAGCTAACTTTTCGGATCGGGTCGGTACCGACCCAAAAAATTGTGCAATTTTTGAATCTTCTCAATTTGGTTGTCTTCCTACCCATAATTGAGTGCCTTGTCCAAATATAAAGTCGTTTGGAGTTAGTTTGATCAACCATCTTCATAGATCATCCAATCCATCCCTTCGTAGGAGATCCATCCATAACCCACTCGATACTTAACCAAATGATATGAAACTTCATACATGCAATGTACATGAATAGGAAAGCCTCCATATTGGATCTCATGAGGTGGGGCCCATTCTAGGTGGGTTGGACCTGATCTGTCAAACTAGCTCAATTTGGAGGAGACCCATCCATAACTTGCTCAATACTTATCGAAATCAGACAAAACATTGCAGGTAGCTTCTAGAGGATGTGTGGGACCTACCTTATGGAGCGCAAGTGATGGGGCCCAACCTATATGGATCCGACGATCTGATGAGTTTGGATCAGTGCCGTTCCAAATTGGCTTGGCCAAATGACTTCATTATTGATGTGAGCCTTATTTTATGTCTTTTAATTGTCCCCTCCAAATTTCAAGTCAATCCGAGTCTGTATGAGTTACGCAGGTCCATTTTTAGTTGCTCTGATCAAAAAGAGGGTAGGTATTTGAACGGTCTTCACTTCTTGAACTAGGTTGCTTGAAATGTTACCAAACTTGATAGGTGAGCATAGTAGAGGCATAGGAGTGCAATGCAGTGGTTAGAAGGAACCACAATCCAATATTTTGGATTGGTACCGATCCAAAGTGTTGCCGTTTTTTGGGTCAAACTTCTAAGGTTCCTTCGTCTTGTACTTTTAGGCCTTCTAACTTAATCTGAATGTTCCAACTCCTTTTGAATTTTTTTGGGTTAAAAACCAACTTAACACATATGACCAGATGTTATTGGAAGCCAAAGACTTCAAACTGTGTAAAGCCCGTATTAATGGCTTTAATGGTATTGCTAATGAGGCGGTAGGCTATGTCGAGCTAACGGTGGAATTAGGAAACGACAACTGTAGGAGAGTGCAGGTGCTGCCATTGGTTTTGATGGATGTGAACACTCCATCCAATGCTTTTTGGGGCCGACTGGCCCTTGCTGAATTTAGGTCAGCTATCGCCCCAAGTGTTTAACACTCAAATTCCCGATAGAGAATGGCATTTGAATTGTTCTTGGAGATCAAGCGACTGGTCATGCCTGCTATGTTGCTGAGTTGAGGGATGCTCATCGAAAGAAAAAAGGAAAGCATGTGGAGATGTCTCTCTGCATAACGATGCTTAACAATCAACGTCCAAGCCTTAGCTCGGGAACCAAATTCGGTATTATAAAGATATATTGATCTGAGAGATGAGGAGGAAGAGCCCAAAGAACCCAAGACTACACCCATTCAGCTGACAATTGACATCATGGTCAACCACGATGACTCATCACGGGTCCTGAAGATTGGATCATAGCTCAGCGCAACGATGATGAAGGAATTAGCTAGCTTTCTCCAAGTGAATCTTGATGTGTTCGCTTAGACCCATTTTGGACATGTGTGGGATCTCGCCTACCATTGTGAGCCATGCATTGAATATCGACCAAAGGCATGTCCCGGTGAAACAAAAATGATGCAACATGGATCCGGAGAGATCTGCTGCGCTTAAGGAGGAGGTGGACAAACTCAAAAACAATGAGTTTGTCTGCAACGCCCTCTACCTAAAATGGGTATCTAGCCCTGTACTTGTGAGAAAAGCTAATGGAAAGTGGAGGACATGCATTGACTACTCAAACCTTGTTTGTGCCAAAATTGGTCACAAACCCTAGAAGTAGTTAAAGCACTAGTGTGTATACATAGATCCACAATATTCCAACACAGATCTCAGATCTAGGTAAAGCAGAGAATAAAACTAAAGAAATAGCAAATGCAAAATGTAAGAAAGAAAGTAAAGAACGCAAGAGTTTATAGTAAGTTGGCTATCTCCGGCCTACGTCCACTTTGAATTTATCCTTTTATTGCTTTTGTATTGAGATTATAGTTACAAGCCTTTGAAATTAGTCAACAAGATGACAGAGTTTCCCCTAGCCAAGAAGAAGAAGATCCCTTTCTAGTTGCCATAGGACTGTTATTTATAGGTATAGATCCGAAAATATCTGCCTCAAAATCGGGAATACCTCTTCTCTTGCGCAGGTGGGCCCACATGATCGATTTAGGGTGATTTTGGATCGATCCGTGTACAATTTGTATTGATCCAAACATGATCCAATTGAGTTGAGATCGATCACGAACCTTCTTGAATGCATAAGGAAGCCTCTGTGAAAATTTCATAGCATTTGGACTTGTAGATGTTGAGTTATGATCGATGCAAGTATTGTTTTTTGGTATGCTACTGAGCTCGTATCGATACTAGTTCGTACCGATACCTCTTCGTATCGATCGATTGACATCGATCGCCTTCACATCCATCGTCCACGTATCCTTCGGTCCCCATATCCATAGCCGTAGCCTCCGCATCGATCCGGGTTCCATGCCTAAACCTATGTTGAATGCTTCATCATTTGACCATCTCCACTACTTCGTATCCATGCTTCATATCCATGCTTCATATCCATGCATCAGCGCCTGCGGCCTTATTCGTATCCATAAATCAATCACCTGTTCACATCGATCCCCGATTGCCTTCTTCGTATCGATCAATAAGTGATCGATGCGAAATGTCCATCCGAGTTCCTGAAACCGCTGCTCCACTCTTCGTATCGATCCAAGCCTTGATCGATACGAAGTACGCCGCCATCCTTCTGCCGTGTTGTTCGTATCCATCATATTCCATTGCCCCTTGTCCATCATTTCGTATCCATCACCCGTGCCTTTGTTCGTATCCACCGATCCAAGTCCATCGCCTTCGTATTGATCCCAAACGCCTCTATTCATATTGATCCAATATCACAGGTCGATACAAAACTCATCGATATGAACTACTATCGGTCCAAAGCCATGTGTGTTATCCATATTCACATCCATCCAGTTGTTTCATCCTTCGTATCGATACGAACCATATCGATACGAACCAGTTTCCATGAATCTTGATCCATCCATAACTCGAGCATACGAACTCCTTTTAACCTAAAATTTGAAATGTAGCCTTTCTTAGCCTTGTTTATCATTCCCAAATCGATCCCACCTTGATTAGAGCTCGGTCCAATTTTGATGGTATCGATCATAGCCTTTTTCCCAATCAATCTCAAATCCTGGTATCCATCCATTTTAGCCAGTTTGTTGATATCCCGGCTTTGACCAAAAGACGGGGTACCAGACCTAAATAAAGCATGCCCAAAGGACAGCTTTATTCTTCCGAGGATCGACCAACTGGTAGGCTCAACCGTTGGACATGAACTGCTTCCGTTTATGGTCATGTTCTTTGGATACAACTAGATCCTAATGCACATCTCTGACTAGGAATACATCAGCTTCATTACCGACCTGTAGTTGTATTGCTACATCGTGATGCCATTCGGGCTAAACAACGCTAGCGCAACTTATCAAAGACTGATCAACAGGATGTTCAAACACTAGTTCAAGCGATCAATAAAAGTATATGTGGATGATATTTTCGTGAAGTTATGGCGGTCAAATGACCACATTGATGATTGGTGGAGATGTTTAGTGTTCTCCGAAAATATGGAATGAAACTCAACACCCTGAAATGCTCTTTTGGCATTGCATTAGGGAAATTCTTGGGTTTCATCATTAGCCCTAGTGGAATCGAAGCGAATCCCAAGAAGATCCAAGTGATAAGAGATATCCAGGTACCGAAGACAATTAAACAAGTACAGAGCTTGGGAAGGTCACTGCCCTGAGCCGGTTTATCTCCAGAGCTACTAGTAAGTGCATTCTTTTCTTTGACTTGATCAAGAGAGGGAAGGGAAATTTCAAATGGACGTAGGATTTTATTGATGCATTCCAAGCTTTGGCAAATCATTTAGAGAGACCGCCCATCTTGTCCAAGCCACTGGATCATGAAGACTTATACATTTATTTGTTGTCGTCAACACATGCCATAAGTGTCGTACTGTTGCGCGAAGAGAATTAGATCCAGAGGCCAATATACTATATTAGCAAGCGATTGATAAGTGCTGAAAGAAACTATCCGAAGCTAGAAAAACTTGCATACTGTATGTTGATTGCATCGAAGAAGCTCCGCCCTTATTTCCAGGCTCACCAATGTCTTAATTGACCAGCTGTTACGACAGGTCCTAAAGTGACCTGAGACGTCTAAGGTTACTTAAATGGAACATTGAGTTGAGCCAGTTCGATTTTACTTATCTCCCTCGTAGAGCCATCCTAGGACAAGCATTGGCAGACTTCATAGCCGAATTCACTATACAAGATGACTTTCCTAAGAGTAGTGGAAATCTACCATTCAATGGAAGATGTTCATGGATCGAGCATCCAACGATCAGTGTTTTAGCACTGGTGTCGTGCTAGTGAATCCTGAGGAATGCTCGATCTACTACACTCTAAAACTCGACTTCCATGCGACAAATAATGAAGCTGAATATGAAGCCTCGATCATCGGGCTTAAATTTGCTAAAGAACCAGGAGTAAGAGCTTTAGGAATTTTTCGTGATTCCCAGTTAATGGTCTGCCAAGTCAGGGGAGAATATCAAACCAAAGGACTGTGACTTGATCCATAACTCAACCAAGTCCAAGAACTACTAACCGACCTTGAGCATTACACGATTACATAAATCCCTAGAGAATAGAATGAGAAAGCTGACTCACTGGCCAGGCTGGCCATTTATGGGGATGCACAACAAATGGGCTTGGTCCCAGTTGAAATGCTTAATGCTCCGAGTATTGACTAGATGGAGACTGATTGGGTCTTAGAGACGGAGTCCGAGAAGGAGTCGTGGATGACTCCGATCAAAGATTATTTGCAAAGGGGAATTCTTCCCGAATGGAGAAATTAGAAACGATAGATCCTTTGATGATCTGTTATGAAAGAGGTTCTTAACCTCCCCGAAAAGCATCCTGTCCTCAAGAACTAAAATTAGATATAGAAGAAAATAAAGGGCCTTCAAAGCTTCATGATACATCCTTCAAGAAGGAGTCATGTACATGAAGGGTTTTTCCGTCCCTCTACTTTGGTATATTGCGAATGATGAAGTCAAGCAAGTATTAAGAGAATTCCATGAAGGAGAATGTGGTGATCACGCGAGTGGGCAAACCTTGGTGAAGAAGATACTTCACTATGGTTACTACTGGCCAACTGTTAATCGAGATGCAGCTTATTACGCTAGACGATGCAACAAGTGCCAGACATTCGCAAAGATTCCAAGAACCCCGCCGATGGAGATTACTCAAATGGTCAGTCCATGACCGTTTGCTACTTGGGGCATTGACATCATCGGCTCCTTGCCGATGTTCATAGGTGGTGCGAAGTAGGCCATCGTGACAATCGATTATTTCACTAAATGGGCTGAAGCTAAACCTCTGGCCATGATCACTATGAAGAAAGTAATCAACTTTGTTTTTTGAAACATCATCAGCCATTTGGTCTCCCTCGAACGATCATAACTGACAACGGGACCCAATTCGACAGTGCTGAATTCAAATTCTGCCATAGGCATCGTATTAAGAAAAGATTTGCAGGTAGTTGCTCACCCTCAAGATAATAGACAAGTCGAAGCTGTTAATAAAATCATAAAGTCCATTCTAAAAAAGCATTTGGAGAAGGCTAGAGGCAAGTGGGTTGATGAACTCTCATCATCATTATGGGCATACAGAACCACCCATAAGTTCGCGACTGGCCTGAAGTGACCCACTTCTCTGATCACTTGTTTGCAGTGATTTTTTATTTTTTTAGATCACTTCTCTTAATTCATTCTCCCAAGATCCAGAATCTTACCAATATAAACATATCAGTGTATAACTAAATCATGTCATTTATATATATGAAGATATATAAATGGTTCTTTGCTTATCAGAGTAATTAAAATAGCAAAGAAACTCATTCACACAATGTTTCTCATATTTGAGAGATTTTTGTGTCACATAGCCATTCTATCTATTTAACTTAGACTTGATTTTTAAATCCTAAAATGATCACATCATTTTCTTACCTAATTTTTTAGCCGGTGCTATAAATCATATTAATTAATTTCTGGATTTACTACCTAGCTATTTGATCCATAGAATTTAGGGATTTAATACTTGATATTTTGACTGATACAGGGTGTTAGATCAATTCATACATATATGTTTAGCCCGGGGTTCTACTTTTAAACTCAAGCAATCTTTTTTTTTATGAAAGATGCTCAAAATATGATATGATCAGATACATATAAGGGTAAGAAATTAGTTCAAAAACCAGGCAGTGAAGATAATGTATTTGAACAAAAATGCAGACTCAAGTAATCATATCAAATGGAGGCTTAGCATATATTTGAGGATAAGATAATCAAAGCTATGTTACAAATCAAATTAATACAAAATTGTCAAGTGAACTTATTAGGTAGACAGCTGATGTTCTCTTAAGCAATAAGTGGTAGTGACTAAGGTGTTGTGAAGTGATGGTCATGCCTATTACAAACAGGACTACAAGTTACTTTAAATTGCCTCAGGTTGGTCATGACCAAATGCATCCAGACTTGAGTCATGTATCTAGATAGTAGGATGTGTTAAGTATAGTTGCTGTGAGACCTACAAGTATTAAAAATGCATATGGACCTACTACACAAAGCAATGCAAATTTTTACTGTAAATCAAATGCCCAAATTAAGAATTATAGGCTTCATTTTTAAGCTTGACATATACTTATATCAATTACAAGTCATGATCATGCTTTTCTGGTTAGCCCGGTTTAGGTTCAACTCAATCTTTAAAAGATTTATTGCATGTTCTTTATTTTTCTTTCTAAAACTATTTCTACTTTACAATTAAAAGTTCATCAGACATTGGCTAAGGAAGATATGACCACATATCAATTTATATGGCATGATCTCCTATATCATACTTCACCAGAGATTATCCAGATTAGTTTGCTTAAAACAGAAACTCACAAACACACATATAGTACTAAATTTTTACATATTCTTTACACAGAAAAATAAGCAAATAACAATCCTGAGAAATTGTATAGGGCATAAGAAAGTTTGCCTAGCTTTATTTATTACAATGAAACCACTGCATTTTCTAAAAACATTTCTAAAAGCAAGCAGAGCCTCAAACATCCATGCAAGCAAGCTATTCATGCATCTTTTCCTGCAACAACATTTTGAGCTGCCTCAATAAAATGAGACACCCCAAATATTGCAAAGGCAACAAATAGGGTCAGAAATAAATTCTGGTATGAGTGAAATCATATATTAAAATCTTTTGTAAATTCTTTAATCTGCACAGAAATCCTAATTTAACAAGGCACTATTTCATACAAAAATCTGAGCATATGTAAGTTTATATCCCAATCATACACTCAAACATTCATCCAATCATTTCATCCAGGCATTCATGCACATGCTCCTATGGATTAACTCCTAACTTCCATAGCCTGATTTCTCAATCTCACTTCTACCATTTTATTTGGTCTGACTCCTTGCCATTGAACACCATGTGTGCATTGTAAAGGGGCTCAGTTCTGTTAACCCTTTACACAGAGGCCTACAGGACTTAAACAAGTCATGCACATACCCATCATCCACCTGATGCTGAGCAGATCAAGGCATTACTCCTAAATTATTCTTATAATTTAGAGACCATACTTATTTATCTTCTGAGAATTTTATTATCACTTGAAATGCTTTGCATTCTTTTCTTCCTTTCATGAATCAAAAGTTATGAAACTCAGGGGTTTTAGTCAGACATATCAAGCTTCCATGTAAAATACTAAATCCCATTCCACGGTTATTCTATTTTAATCATATTTTCTGAAACTTGCATACATATTTATCTATAGAAGTATTCCTATGTCTCACATAAATCTGATGAAGTTATATACCCTATTCATTTATTTTACTGAGAACACAGGACATGATTTTTCTTTGAGAAAAACCCATAAAAACATATTAACTTATAATAGGAACAACTCAACACCTATACATGATACTGCATTGTTCATATCATTTTAATATAAACTAGGCATAAGCATAAATCTCATTATTCACACTGCCTACTTATTTTCCTTCGATATCCTATTTCTCAGTAAAACATTCAGTTCATTTCTCACATAAGACTGGATCATAAAATCCATTTCTATGATCTGAATACATGTTTGATTACTTGTATTTTGAAGCAAAAACTGAAACAATCTTATCAAATCAAGACAGATCAAAACTTCAACCAAAAGTTCAATCGAAATACCATCCATGATCAACATGCATTTATTCAGAGAATAAAATCAAACATAAAATTATGATAGAATTTATATATGAAAATAACTTGGCTGCCCTTAGCATGGGTCTTAATGCCTCAAATCCCATAAGTGATTATCACTCACCTTTCTTTGCTCCTTCCCGAGAATACTCAGGCCTGAAGACAATGTGAGTTTATTTTAATTCTTATTTCCTCTGTTTTCTCCCCAGAAACAACTATTGCCCCTCCCTTGATTTAAATCATTTTGCTAGGGTTTTAATGGAGGAAAAACCCATTCTATCCTTACCTACTCAGAGAATCATATGTGTATAATTATGGCTAAAGGTGCCATTTTCTCTTGATTTCTATTTCTGGTAAAACAGTTTGCTTTTCTCTTTTTTGGATACATGTTATTTGCATGATTTTTCTCTACACATTGTTTTCATATTACTCAACTTCACAATGTATTTTATTATACCTGGGTTATTTCTCATGTTTCTTTCTATAAACTTAATTTTTAACTAACATAATTTACCATTTGCTTCTTTATTGATTTATTTCAAAAATGCATTTATACTCATAAATATTACTTAACTGGTTTTTATGCATTTTAATTATCAAAAGGAGTTATTCTATCACTTTTATATTTTTCTGACTACATATGTATGTAATATTCATGAGATATGTAAACTTAAAAATTCATTCATACTTTAGCTATTTTGCTTCTCATCATTATCTATTGAAATAATTATTACCTTGCTTGTTTCTCTCATTCCCTTTTGATATTCATTTTCAAATCATTTTATTCTTCAATTATTTTCTATTAACTAATTTAATTTTCTTTTCATTTCAGAATTATTTTTATCTCAAAAATTTTGGGTCTTCACATCACACACCATTCGCCCTTACCTACGACTCTGAGGCCATGATTCCTGTAGAGCTTGAAGTCTCTTCTCATCGAGTAACTTACTATGACCCCGGAACAAACATAGATCTCCTTTTGGAATTTATAGACATGGTCGATGAGAAGCGTGAAGAAGCTGACTTGAGGACAGCTACATACCGACATCGATTCGCTCGATACTACAAAGTTAAAGTCTGATCTAGGACCTTTGAAATTGGTGAACTTGTCCTAAAATTGATATTTCCTAGCCCCGCAAAACATGGGTCAGAGATGGGAAGGACCGTATGTCATCAATCAGAAGCTTAAAGATGGAACTTTCAAGCTAACGACTGTTTATGGTATTACACTCCCAAGAACGTGGAATAACCAGCATTTATGATGCTATTTCACTCAATTTTATTTCATTCAATTGTACTCCTATTAGAATTATTTTTTGCATTTCAGTTCAAAGCTATGTAATAAGACAAACTCTATCGTTCTCTCTTTTAGTTGGTAATAAAACTTGAAGTTTCTTCTATGTCTTGAATTGTTTATGCGTAGTATAATAGTTGTGATATGCGACAGACTTACATCTATGTATGCCTAATATAGACCAACGAGTACACTGAGTCTGGTGCCAACCAAGTTCTCGGATCCGTGATCGAGTTGATCAAAATAAACGTGAATCGACCATTCATCCGTTAAATCTCACCTACGATCAGACAGGCTGAGTATAAAGCATAAAACGACTGTGACTTGACCGACTGTTAACTAACTCCATCCCCCGATTCGACGGGAGGAATATAAAACAAAAGTGGATGTGATATGACTGGCCACTCTTCGACTTTTCCCTTGACAAGGGGGCAAAGGAATTAACCGAGAAAAATATGGTTAGACTATTTATCAGAATAACTATGGTCCCCACAGTGTGGGCTGGGGTATAAACATCACTCGAGTATGATTAATCACCCATCGACTAACTCTGATCCCCAAAGGGCGGAAAAGACTATAAACAAACGAATGAGTGTGATTCGACCACTCATTTGCCAACTCTGGCCTGAACCTGACAAGGGGAGTATAAACTTGTAATGGATGGAATACGACCATCCACGAGCCAACTCTGCTAACCCGAGACCTGGGGCAAGAGTATAATCTCTCAACCGCTAAATATGACAGCGTAACACTATAGCTTACTCCTTGAATTTAATACGACATAAGGCCACGAACAGAATGAGGCCTTGAGATGAACTTATCAAATCAACATCTGAAAAAGTTGATCGAATGACATTACAACTCAAACGACGAGAGGTAAATTACAAGTACATTGAATGGAAAACGTAATAGCTCGAACACTTAATCAAATTTATACTAAAACTAAATTGAAATGAAGGACGTTTTTATTCACAACTAAAAAATTGGAAAGCTAAGTACTTTATTCACAAACCTAGATACTCAAGTTTTTAAATCTCACAGATGGTAACTATTCTATCTTCACGATGTTTGGTACTAAGGATAAGACTAAATCCTTTCCATGATTGAATCAATACTTTTAAACTTTTAAGAACTTGTGCTTTATTTTCACAGCACAAATATTTAAATATTTTAGAAACATTCTTTAAATATTCTTTTAGAAAGCTAATTATAATTCTAAGTGTATCAAAAAGAAGGGTTAAAAACAAATGTCATTAAAACATTGTTTACTACAAACCCAAAACCAATTACACTCTACTTTAGCTTTAAAACAATCTTTTTAAAAACTTTTCATTTATGAATCAACCTATCATTATCTTTAAAACAAAAATCCTCCAAATATTTAAGAATATCAACGCTTATTCAGTCAAGTAGTAAGTTTTCTTACTTACTTTACGAAATCATTTATTATAACAAAAGTGTTACAATCCATGAATTCTTTTCTCAATTCTCAAAAAGCATTTATTACAACAACGGTGTTGTAATCCATGCTTCCTTTTCACTTTCAATAAACTGAAAAATAATTGAAATATAGTTTAAAACATTAATTTAAAATATTACTTGAAAATAAAATCTTAAGTTTAATATATATTAAAAACTCAAAACCATTTCCTTTCCTTATTTTCAAAATAAAATCTTCTTCTTTTAAATATTTATATAAATTGCAAACCACTTTTAAAGCATTTAAATATATGTTAGGAAAGTTCGCTAAAAGGATTTAAGGAGAAAAATTAAGTTTAAAACCATTTTATAAAGTTGGAAATAGTGCTGCAAAAGTGCCGCTAAAAAGAGTAGGGAAAATTCTTTTAAATTAGTTCTTTTCAAATTGGAATTTTTTCCACAATTTTACAAAGTATTAATACTATATTTAATTCCTTTAGAATAATACACTATGAGTCTAGTATGTATCCACCAAAATTTAGAGAATTTTTAAGTCAACAAAACCCAATTGAAAGTTGATTTAAAACTTGACTTTCAACTTCAAAATAGCAGCCTGAACTTTTCTAACTTTTAAACACTTTGGAGTTAGGTGTTATAACATTTTCCGAGCCACTAAAACATGGTTCAAAGAACAATTCAAAGCAAAAAGGCATGAAAAAATATTTAGTAACGGAAACACAAGCACAAGAGCAACAAATACAAGATTTAAAGAGATGGGATTTTAAAGTGCAACAACGTGATTTCAAAGTGCAAAAGCGTGATTATTCTATTATTTAACATTTTTACTGTTTAACATTCCCAATAATAACCAAACATTTAAATAAGCAAGATGCATCTAAAACTAAATCAATAATGGCGAGAAACCCCTTAAGGTTTCTCTACAAATTCATATGTGTATGTTCTTCGAAGTGTTCCATAGCGACCTATTCGCTATGAAAACACTTCGACTATCTCTTGCTTTTGTCCCTTGCAAAACAATGGTTATTTATGCCATTTACTTCCAAGCAGAAATTAAATCCAAAAAAGAAATGTACGAAAGTATTAACAATGTAAACAACAATTTATATTTTATAACATTTAGTTAATTTTAAAACCATTTGAAGTGAGATTAAATCACTTTCCAAATTGGGATGATGCTATCACTTCCTACCATAATAAAGCGACAACACAACACTTCCTACTATAGCCTCCATGCCTTCAATGCTCAAGGCCACTATCTCCCCTACCCTGTAGTTTCTCACGACCAAGCGTAGGGAGGCCCAAAATGCACATAACCAAAGAAGAAAAGAGGGAGGAAGCTCCAAAACTTTTCAACTTTGAGAAGATGATGATGATAATATAATTTAAGTTTATTTAATATTTTGGAGGAGAAATGAGGGTGTTTTTCAATGGTTTTTACTTAAGAACATATACGGAGATAAGGATGGAGATGATGAAGAAAAGAGAGTAAAGAAGATAATGGAAGTGCAAATGAAAATGGAAGTAAGTGTCTCCTTATATAGACTTTGGCAAAAGTGCTGAAGACTTCAACCACCCTTTTGCCAAATTACCTTTCCACCCTCTAATACCTCTCCTTCTTCCATGCCATAAAACATGCCATAAGATAAGCCATGATTCCTTCCCTTTCTCATGCCTTAACACAATCCTTAAACCATGCCTTGATTTTTGACGACCCACATTTCGAAAGGTTTAAATCGACAATAATCAACACATGTCCGACTTAAAAATTCCGAAACATAGATAATCAATGGGGTTAATTAAGAAAAATAAGAAAAGAAGAAGAAAACAAACACAGAATCTCGCAGCGGAATGACAAAATATAATAATCGAATAAACAGTTCATGAAGCTGTTTATATTGTACATTTGATTATAATTTATACAACATTTATCAAAGTTATGTATACAATAGGGATAAATAAAACAATGTAGCAGACAACATGATGCAAGAATACTAATAGTAATAATATACAAAATCTTCATCTTCGTCTTCCAGAATAAATCTTCAATAAGCTGAAAACTCAGGGCTGACCCGAGCGTAATGAAAAGACAAAACACTCGAGTCAGGACAAAAATATTCTTATGTGAGTCAACAGTCAAATTGATATCACATATAACATGAGTGCCATGGCATAAGATATGTTTATGGGGTTTCACATCTCTTATCCAATGTATAATGTGCATGCAATAACTTAAGAGATGTTACGGGATTTTCCATCTCTTAAGGATCTGTCAAAATATTTATAAGTAGTAGAATACGCTACATATATAATGTCTACCAGTAATATAAGATATCAAAATAGCGTTAAGGCTTTACATTGATCCACCTTAACGCGTTTTAAGCATTGTCTTATAGTTTGCATATAAAACACAAGTAAACCGTCGGTGGATAGGGATGCGCCGTGATACGACAACACTAAATCAAAATCATAGTGGTCTCGTATAGGGATAAAAGTAAGACAAGGCACGTGAAGCAATGTCCAAGGTAGGATACTACCAGTTCGGGTCGTAGGGCTGGTGGTAATGCATCATAGCCATGACCGCCCACCGCGTACATCCATCCCATATCAAGTCAAAGGAAGGCTATCCCAAATCAAGGTGCACCAATAAAAACCAACGACAAGAGTAATAATATGGACCGAGTCCGAGAAAATCGAAGAACGGATGTCCGCTATGGGTAATTAGCCCACTTGGCCCTGTCAAGCCATCCTGTTTTAGTCATTTCAAATGGCACAAGTGCCGGGGTCTATCCATCATCGTTCTCTTTCTTCAAATCCAGTAAACGACGCCAAATCCAACCACTTCGTTACGGAGTCTCCTCCGCGTACACAATTGTTAAAGTGGTTCCAATATTGACAGAGAGTATGTCAATAAGAGGCCTCGGTCTCTTTAACAACCAAACGTCGTTTTACACACCAGTTGGTACTTTTATTTTTCGAAAATAATTCATACTTAATATCAAAATAGCATATTCGCTTAAAAATCAAATACATTTCCAAATCCTCATATTTACTCAAAATATACTAGTTCAATTCAAAATCATTTTCGCCTTAATATCTCAATTTCAGCTCCAATTCAAAATTCTTCAAATTTTCATTTGGGTTATAACTTCAATTTAACCCAATTCGTATTTAAATCACGATTTAAATATAAACCTTCAAGTCTTTCACCAGTTTGAATTTTAGGAAATAGTTTGAATAATTTTAAATAGTTTTAAAAGTTTAAATAGTTTGATATAAAATAGTTTAAGTATTGAAAATGTTTTTTTATAATAAAGTAGCTTGGAAAATAAAAATAATTTGAATATTTAAAAAGATATATTTTAAATAGTTTATCTTAAAATATTTTATTTCCAAATCAAACTGTAACTTTTCATTTTAACCAGTCTGGACCTAAGTCCATATTCCAATCAATTGATTCAATTTCAATTATTCCATTTCAAATCATTTTCAATCTTGATTCAAATCAAATCGATTAAACTTCGATTCAATTCCACACAATTTCAGTTGTAATTCAAATCAATTTGGATTTCGATTTCATATTAATTCAATTTCAATTTCAATTCCAATTAATTAAATTTTCAATTCCAATTCGAATTAATATCAATTCAACTTCAACTATTTGATTCAATAGTTAAATTCCAACTCAATTCTCAATTTTAAACCATTTCAATTTATATCAATTTCGAGCTCGATTTTCAAATATCGATTTAAACCATTTAAATCCAATTTTACGATGCTCAATTAAATGTTTAATGTTCTAAAATAATTCAATTTCGAGCCAAAGTTTGACATCTCAATTTAAATCTCTTTTCTAATACAAATTTGAAGTTCGAATAAAATTCAACCTTCAAACAATTTTTGATTTCCACAATTCAATTATAACTTCAAATTCCAAATTGAGTTCTTTAAAAGGTTTCTTTTACAAATTTTAAATTCGATATTTCAGAACTCGAGTTCGAAAATAATTAAATTCTCATATTCAATTTGTATTCCTCTAAGTCAAAATCATTTAAATAACTTCAAATAAAATTCTGAAATCATTTAATTTAACCAATCCGATGTCCGTATATAATTTCTATCCTATGGCAAAATGAATCAGTTATTTCAATTTAATTCGGGGATGGATATATATCATTTCAATCCAAAATAAATGTCATAGGTATATATCATTTCAACCTATTTCTTAATTTATTCGAATTAATTCGATTTATAGTTTTATACTATAAATAATATAAAGGATGATAACAGGATATACCAAGATAAACAAACATACAACTCATCCAAAATATCAATCTATAGCATCCAATTTCAATCAACATCCAAATCAGCCAATAATTCACAACAATTACATAGTTATAAATATCAGGTATTTTACTGGCAATTAAATACCAATTTCAAATTTAACTGTTAATTAATTCCTACAATTAATTCATATGTCAATTTCAATTTCAAACAACAGTCAATAAAATTTAATAACTTCATGATTTCAATTTAACGAACATAAAAAATTATAGTACGTCGTGAGCGTTTAAACACTCACCTTTTAATAGAAACTGAAAATATTTCAGCTTCAAATAAATGTCACTTAGATTCCACGCCAAAGCCTTGGTCGATAAGATTCCAACGCCGCTTGTTCCGTCTCAATTGGACCTCGTATGTGAAAGATATACAATTTATTAACATCACACAATTTATATATAAATATATATATGTATATATATATATAATTTACAAAACCTTTTTTTTTAAAAACTTTCCAAATATGGGCTGTTGGATCTTGCTTCAGGAAATCCAGGCCGCACCTTGCTTCTTCTTTCTTACGTACGTTCCAGGCCACCAAATCGCATACGAACCCATCGCCGCCATCTCTTTTTGATTGCCACTACCTCGTCATTGCCCTAGAAGATGATGGACGATCATTAACGAATGCGCCTATGCAAGCCCCACCTGCTCCAGTCGAACGCAACCCCCTAGCGTCTCCGATGACGTGAAAAACGAAGGTGAACGACACGCCGTTCGTAGCGATTTGCCACCGCCTCAAGTCAATATAGCCTAGATCCACCGTTGGATGGAAAGGTTTCGACGTGCTCTATGACATTCTAGTTGGAAGTTTTCGAAAAAAGTCGATGGATTGATCAGAAATTTATGGGGAAGGAGATGGAGTTTCTGCCATTAAAAGGGTGGAGGTGGCTGTGTGAAAATTTTAGGGTTAGGTTGTGTATATATACGCGTAACTATATTATTTTTATATTATTTCGAATATTCGCGCGAAATTTTGGACAAACTCAAAATGAAGCGTGTCGCCTGGAGTTTATAATGTTTTACCCCTATTCCGAACTCAATGGAATCAGTTTCAGAAGCCTATTCGGTCTATGCAGAAGATAGCTTTTCAAATCGAATTATTTAATTAAATTCTACGCGTTTCAAGCTCGCACGGTCAAACAACAAGTTTGATCGCTACGAGACTTGATATCCTATAATTACTCACTATTACGGATTCGATGAAGCTAGTTTCATCGAAATCCGAGACAGTGGATAAAAAGACCGTTTAACTCGTTAGATAAAATATACAATTTCCAATTTTTTTATTTATCCACTTAAAATTCCAATTTTAAATGTTAACAACCTTCAGTCATACTTAAATAAAATTTAAATCAATTTCCGATACCATTTTCATTCCTATAAATTAAAGATTCAATTATTTAAATAATTGCAATATTAAATTTAAACGATTCAATTTCCAATAAATCACATTAATAAATAATTCACCATTTTATTAACCATTTTTATTCAATAATTATATCAAACTCTATAATTTAAAATAGTTAAAAAATACGGGGTATTACATTCTCCCCCACTCAAAACTTTTCGTCCTCAAAAAGGCGTTAAGTACAGAATTTAACATACAATATACTTTCTCAAAATAATTAACTTATAAAACTTTAAAATCTTATTTATAAAACCATTACCACGTTTCTACTACGCCACTCCGATCGGCTTAAGGAGATTACAAGTTATTTTATAAATATGAGTTATAAATTTTTAAAACCTCAAAAAAATTTCTAACCCCCGGATTTACGAAAAATTTCGGCAGAACCTCCATTGCGCGGCTCGATCGAATTTTTTGTACAATATAATATATAACACAAATATGCCCAATATATATCAAATATACATCTCATCTCAATGATGAGGCATCCCGAAGGGAAAAAATATAAAATCGCGGTATGTAATCCGAGATACGTACCTTATTGTTAATAATACGAGCGTATTAAGCAAGCAACGCAACATAATGCGTAATCGAGCTCCAAAAGCTAGCATACGCCATCCATACCAACTAAACACTCAATAAGCAAATGAGAACATATATAAAGAGTAAAATCGATATATAACATGGATTACGCAATAACCATAAACGTATATAGCAAATGCAACAAAACGAACATCCAACAAACAATATCCATCCAATCTTATTCACAACAATACCAATTCACACTTCCTAATGTCAATATTCAGTTTATTATACTTTCATTTCCTATCAATATTAAATTGATTTACTTTTAATTCATTGACATTTATTTCATCTATATACAATTTGTTTGCTTTCAATTTATTCACACGGATTTCTTTCGAATTTAATTAGTTCACCTTAAATTTATTCCCGTTCAATTGATTAACATTCATTTCCTTAATCATTCAATGGATTTATATTCAATTCATTCGCTTTTAATTTTACATTCAACTAATTTGGTTTCAATCTATTTTTATTCAATCAACCAATATTCATTGCATTTATATTTGATTGATTACAATTTAATATATTTACATTTAGTCAATTTACTTCAAGTGGATTAATATTTATTTTAATGACATTCATTTTATTTATCATCCAGTGAATTTTCATTCCATTCATTTTTATTCATTTATCCATATTCATTTGCTTAGCATATCTCATTCAACACAATTTACTCAAGCAACCGTTCCAAAATTTTACTTAAGTTCAATATAAGCAATTTATGCTATATAGCTCATTTTTATTATTACTTCATAACTTAAGTTTATTTTTAATTCATCAACAACATTTCGAATCATATTCAATTTGGTGAATTACTTCATCAGTTCATTCAATTAATTCTTTTTTTAATAATAATTTTTTTCATTTTATAACTAAAATTCATTATTAATTTAAATCACAATTAATATCATTTTTACTTTAGTTCAGTTACCTCCATTTATTTTTACTTACATTCAATTCATCTCACAACTTAAGTTCATCTTTATTCCAAATTAAATTCAACTTTATTTAACTCATTCTATTTGCATTTAATTTATTTACATCCAATTTAAATTAAATTCAGTTACATATATTAATTTTACTTACACTCATTTATTTTTAAACAAATTCTTTCACAACTTAAATTACATTTCATTTTAAAATTTTAAGTTCATATTCATTTTATTAATTCATTTTATAGCTTAAGTGGAATTTATTCACTTTACTAATTATCTAGTTTCATTCAAATCCAATTCAATTCATTTAATCTTTATTAACTGAAATTCTATTTCATTTAATCCATTTCTCATTTTATTTAACTCTTTTTTAAATTTTTTCTTCTTATCATTCACATTCAACAAATTTAAAATTTGTTTTTAGCTTAATACTACTCAAATCTATAAGCTATACAACTTGATTCAGTTAAAAATTTCGTTTCATTATTTAATCTAATTCTTTTCAATACAATTCACTTTTATTTTAAGCCTTCTTGAGTTAAACTTCATTTTATTTTCTTCATTTCACTACTCCATTTAATTAACATTTATTAGGTTAATTTTTTTCATATCTAAGTTCGAATGTTCTTTTGTTTGTTTAACCAAAAATATTTAACAGTTTTAAAATTTAATTTTACTTTCCTGTTCAAATCTATAAGTTATAAACTTATTTTATCTATACTATTTTCAATTATAAGTTCAAACTATTTTCATATATTTACCAAATCATACTTGAAATATTTTTCACTATCAAAATTTGTTTTAACCGGAAATAAAATTTCCTTTGGTACCAATTCTCACTCAGGAACTCGAAAATGAATACTGGCGATGTTGCAGTCAACCCCAAAATTATTTCCTAGCGACCAAAGCGAGTCCAATGCTTTTATTTCTTTCGAAAATCTTTTCAAAATATTTTTCTAGTCAAAACTCTTTCAAATAATATTAATATTAATTTTGAAGGCTTTGAAAACAAATTTTGAAAACAAAAGGATTTTAAATTCTAAATTCTCAATTTTTATATCCTTCTATTTATAATATAGCTTATACAAATTTTATTACCTATTTTCCAACATTTCATTTATTTACAACTTTGTCATTATAAACAGTTCTTATTATAATTATATTTCAATTCAATTAATTCTCGATCGCTTCGTGAAATAAAATTCATAAAGTATTCCTTTTATTTTAATTCAACCAATAATCGATGATAACTAAATATTATCATCGCCTATTGTTACAACCCTGGTTTTGGTGATTACCTGTAATATTAAATTATAACGGTGATTATAATTTAATATTGGAAAATAAAAATAAGTTGGAGATTTTAAATTGTTTTTTTGAATAAACAATAAATTTGGAAAGAGTAAAATGGAGTTAAGATGATAATGTTGGTTATAAATGGTGAATATGGGAAATATTTTGATTTGGGTATTAATTGAATTAGTTAAGTGGGATAAAAGAATTAATTAAATAATAATTTGTTGAAATAAATAAATAATGTTGGAATTAAATGAAAAATAAAGTTTTAAAAGCTTTATTATGTTAGTTGGAGAAAATGAGTACTTTATGGTTTTAAATTTGTGAAAATGCAATAATTTTGCAAATTATTGCCAAAATTGATTTTTAATTATTTTATATGAAGAGTTTGTATTTATTATGATGTATTTTATAAATAAAAGGGGTGAAATATTGTTTAAAAATTATATCTTGATATAAAAATGGAGTTAATATGGTTTGTTGTGTTTATTTTGATAAGAAAATAATTTTAGTATAAATTCTTATCTTAAAAATGGTGTTTTATGTAATAAAAAGTGTAAATCATGTTAGTTAAGTAAAAATATGATTTTAATGATAAAAACCAATTTTTATAGTTAAAATAATTTTTAGTTTGTTGTGTAAACAATTTTGTTTACATAAACAATTGTTGTAAAAATTTATTTGGTTTTTAAAATGAGAAAATTGTGCATATATTACGAAATTAAGTGAAAATATGTATCTTACTTAGTGAATTTTTCTATAAGTATGGTTATTGGGCTAATGGGTTAGGAATTAAGACCCATTACCCTAATCTAGAAGCCTCAGGAGAAATAAAAATCTGTACGTAGGTACTCATTTTCCTTCTTCTCAAAATAACTTACAGTAAAGAAATAATGTCTTCCTTCTTTTCAAATTAAAATCTTGCATCTAAGTTGAGAGAAATCAGTGAGAAATTAAAAGATAATAGATAGAAAATCAAAAATAACAATAGGTAATCATATCTAAACCCCAAATTGTTTCATCAGTTTCTATTTGAGAAATTGTCTGTAACCATTTTTCTTTTCTGTCTACATGCCTTCTTTCTTAGTTTCTACAGGTCTGAGAAGCCTATTTGCTCTGGAAAGATATCTACTTGCCTTTAAATCTTGTTCAAGTCTGCTATTTGCTAAGGTGAGTTCAAAACTCACAAGATTCTAACCGAAACAAGAAGCAGCTAGTGAATAATCGCTCAAAAATGCTTACTGTAAACCAATTTTCATTTGTTCATAGTCTTCAGTTTATATCTGATTTTGGTTACCTCTTTGAGTGATTATATCTCCTTGTTCTTACCACGAAATGCTACCAGATCTTATCTGGTTTGTAGTTTGAATGTTGTTTTAGCTGCGTGCAAATTTTTACTGTCGAAATCATCTTCTAGCTTGTTCAAATTGTAGTGCAAAAATCGAATCGTGCAAGAGTTTCACTTGTGCAGAAAACCCATAGCCAGGGTCGACCTTAAGGTCGACCCATGCCTTTCACAGGTCGACCATAGGGTCGACCTGGACCTTCTACAGGTCGACCTTAGGGTCGACCTGTGTATGTCAAAGGTCGACCTTAGGGTCGACCTGTCTATGTGATTTTTGGCTCGCTGTTCTTCTGTGTGTTTGCAGCTTTTACTTCTTGATGCTATGATTTTTACCACTTGTTCTTGTGCTAATTTGAGGTGTTTTCAAAGGCTCTAACCTATTTATAGGTAAGCCAGTATTTTGGTTGATCTGAACTCCACATTGAAGAGTTTTCGAGATGTTTTCATATGCTGAATTTCCAGTGTTTTCTGGCAATTTCTGTTGTTTTTTAGCACGGTTTTTCTAAACGATTTTTGAAATGATTTTTATAATAAAATAGTTTTTGAAATAAATAATTTACAATATTTAAAATTATTTTTAAAGCTATTTAAAGATTATATTCTCTATAATAAAGGGATATTTTCAAAGAAGTGTTTTCCAAATGATTTCAAAAATTGTTTTAAAAACTAGTTTTCTTAAGTAAATTATTTTATATATATAATACACTATTTTGCACTCTTCAAATGTATGAGAAAGAGAATTAAACGATTTAGTAAAATATATGGTATGGGACACATACGTTTACTTTTTCGGTTAATTCCAAACTCGTCCGTTCGAAGTTATAAACCATTGGGTTGATATTTGTATCTGCCATTCTTTGGCATGTTTTGAGGTTTGCGAATTCCTATTTTTAGGAATTATTTGAGATTTGCCAGTTTTTGGCAAACATTGAGTTTGAGATCTCCTAGGAGTTATGGTTTATGGAAACCATCACGATGTCTTTTGTACTTGTCGATGATATGAGGCAAGTTATGAGTTTTCTGAGATTTATGATTCGATGATGTTGTTTTCTAATGTGGCATTGACTAGAAGTTAGTAAATCGTTAAGTTAGAACGTGTGGTATGGCACGCACTGTTAACACTTTTCAGATTCATATCTAAGAGTTTGTGACACATTCACGATGTTATGCCAGTACTATAAACCTTCGGGTCATCATGATGTATTACGACTTTGGTCGTCACGATGTATTACGACTTCGGTCATCACGATGTATTACGACTTCGGTCGTCAAGAGATAGGTTCCTAATATATAGTACTAGACACGAGTTCAGCACGTACAACATTGCTTCGGCATGCAATCGGGGATCTGGCCAATCTGGGATTTTTCTGAGTTTTGATGTTTTATGATTTCACCATTTCAAGATGATTGTTTATATATTTTTAGCCTAGAGCTATATGTAATTTTATTTATATATGGTGATTTAATTTATGAGGTTTTGAACTCTTAATTGAATTCCACGAGTTATGAGATCTTCTGAGTTTTAAACTCTTAATTGATTTCCTCGAGTTATGAGATTTTTGCTGATTTTTGTGGTTTCCTTCTGAGATTTTATATGATTTTGTTGGAATTTATATTTCGAGTATCATTTAAGAAGGAAGCATTCATATTGAATTGATGTTATTCATAAGTTAACCCTTGAGGTATTTCTTTGTTTCCATCACTTTGAATTTGAATTAAATCTGAGTTTATATCATTCCTGTTTTATTAAAGCAATGTTTCCCTTGTGAGACTTATATCCTATATATCATTGCTAATCATCTTGTTCAAGTTAGACTGACTAGTGTATTCATTACTCTGGTCAGACCGAGTTGCAGGTTAAACTATTTGGCTTTTGCTTAGCTGTTCTATATGGATCCATCTATCGACCTTTTGGATATATGCATAGTTTTAAGAAGTTATCTTGTAGAAGTTTGACTTGATTATGTATATTCTTTTGTGGGGGACTTGATGTATATTTATATAACGGTGTTTCACCACTCATCTATGACACTATGTATTATACTTGATGTATGTATGTATATATATATATATATATGATTGTGTTTGCTGTTCTGTGATCCATGTTCATTATTTATGTTGTGTCTTGTTATGAATCAAACCTATAGCCACCATGGTATTGTATTAGGTAAGTATGTCGAACCACTTAAGATGAAACGAAAAAAATGAGCACATTATCGACATACTTAATACTTATTTAATACAATACTATGATAGTCGCTTCTAAACAACCGTATTCTCTGCACTACCAGATAGTGTTACTTAGTAATACTCTTTGTTAGTGTGGGTCTCAGGATGGGGCGTCACATCTTTATATCAGAGCTAAATTCAAAAAATGTAATAAACATAGAATTGCATACATACTATTATACATCAAGTATGATATGAGTAAAAACATCGTCCCTAATTGAAGTAGTTTATAATCTTACCATTAACCTTTTCGAGTCCTTAGGGGTAGATATAAGTAGGTATACGTCTAGGTATGTATTTATATTCCGTAGTATTCCATAAGAGAATTAATAAAATTTTACCCTATGAGTAATCTTTATCGTGATTGTTCTATTCGAGTTCTTTTCGGTACGGGTGCTTGACACTGACCCATATCAAAGAAATTTGTTGATGCCGTTGGATGTTCTTGTTTTATTACTTCTTAAAGGATTGCCAATCCTATTGAGGGGATCCGTAATTCTTGGCTTGTTAAGTGAGAATATCGAGATTGTTCTTTGTAGTTTTTCTTTTCGTGCGAAATTGCACGTTATTTACTATCTTGGGTTTGATGTGAATCTGGGATGGATTGGCTTGCATATTATCAAGTCCAAATCCAAGATTTTGAAAGGATCTTGTATTTTAGGCATCCTGGTTCGGCTGATTAGATGTCTCTTGTTCTTCGGAATGTTGATGGAGATTCTGTAGTATTTTTATTTACTCTTGAGTCTCGAGATAATGATGATGTATCTCGAATTCCAGTTGTTCGTGATTCTGTTGATGTATGTAACTCCATTTCAGGTTTGTCACCCAATCAGGCAACTGAATTTCATATTGACCTCATTCCTGATTCTTAAAATGTTAATCGTCCTTCCACGAGGATGTCCACCAAGGAAATGAGGAATACTAAAAGAAATTGCTGAAGCATGAAGCCAAGCAATTCATTCAGTCCAGTCTTTACCGTGGAATGCCACGGTCATCTTTTTATGAAATCTGAGAGTATTCTTAGGCGTTGCATCCATTTTCGCAAAGCTTAACGAGTTATCCATTAGAACGAGTATCCATTGCCTAAAATCAATGACATGTTTGATCATTTGAATGGTACTAGTGTCTTTTTCTTAGTTTGACCTTGCACCGAATTTTCATCAGTTACGAGCTACGGAGGATTGTGTTCCTCTTACTGCATTCCACACTCGTTATGAGTCTTTTAAGTGGCTTGTTATACCATTCGGATTGATGAACACTCCACTCTATTTCGTCAATCTTGTGAATCGAGTATTCTGGGAATATCTCGATGAGTTCTTTTTGCGTTCTTTGATTTTGAGTATATGCAACAATTTGAATTTTCAAATCTTTCAAATTGAAGATATGTTTTTTAAGTGAAATTGATTTTTGTTTGTTGAGGTAATCAAATAATATTTTATGGATTATATATGAGGTATTTCTTCTTATAGAAAATGATTTTTGTAACATTCCCCCTTTTGACCGCCTCCAGTCGGTAATTAAACCAACTCGAAACGTTCAAAAAGACGAATTGTTATTTAGTTTATAAGGTTTAAACAGAATCAGCCACAGAAACACAGATAATAACAATCAATTAAAACAAATGAGAATTTATTTCATTACTATAAATCTTTTTATATACATCAGAGTTTATACAATTTAATACTGATACAGCGGAATATCTAAAAATACAATTTTCTCGAAATAAATGATTCTTTACTCTCTCTCTAACTTCGCTGCTCGAAAATCTTCAAGCTGTAAAAATACTCGGTCTGACCCGAGTATTATATTCAAAAGAAAATAATACACAGGTCAGTCTAATTCAAACCAGTTTATTAGTGCATATAGGCAGTAATAATTTAAATAGACGACAGTCACAATAATTCTCGTCTATCCGAACCTTTTAACAAAGAAATCAGATAACGAAAATATATAACACTAAACAGTGTTTAACAATAAATCAGCAGATTTAAATCATCAACAGAGATAGATAAACAATTTATCAATCGACTAAATCAATTTAAGACAATTGAGATTGTCACTTTAAACCCATCAAGACTCGATTGGCTGCCGTACACGCACGCGTGTACGGCCTCGCCAATACGGTATAAAAGATCAATGCATCACGACGCAAAGAAATGTCAATTCAAAAACTGTCGAGTTTGGGTGGCTGCAGTACACACGTACGCGCGTGTGCACTGCCTCGCCAACTCGAGTGCACAAGGTCAAATCAATATCAGACTCAACACAAGTACCAGAAATGAAATGCAGACACATGAATGCACCAAACTCAACAAGACCAAGATCACAGAAGCATCAACATGAAAACAGTGCTCAAGAGGTGATACTATTGACAGATACACCAAGTAGATGAAAGCTGCAGCAAAACCCAAATCATAATTTGAATGAGCTACAAGTGTACAACACAGTGAGACCAGATGCAAGTCAAGTGTATAACACAGTGAGACCAGATGCAAGTGAAGCCATACATAAATGTCAATACAGAACAGAGAACATCAGTTCACAACTCAAGTGAACCAAACCAAAACAGAGCCAAGTTTACATATGAAGTGATTCAAGTCGAAGCAACCAGAGCAATGCATCACTAAATGTCAAGGCAAAGCAACCAACTACATATATGCAATGCAGACAGGTCTAACAAAGTGGAACAGCAACATCAAATGCTTCTTCACAGCTACAACATGAATGCCAACATGCATGAATGCAGAACCTACTCTAGACAGAATGACAACATACATGCAAGTATACAGTGAAGTGAGAAACAGCAAAGCATCATCGATGGAACTGCATGTTGAAGACAAGTAGTTCAAGTCTACAACAATATTAAACAGTACAACAGAGCATGTACAGGATAGCAAATAATAAAATCAAGTCCAGAAACTCAAAGGCAACAGACTCAAGAGTATACAAGTCAGAATGCACAGGGTACATGAGCAACATGTCATATATGAAGTATGTACAAGTCAGGAAGCCATATATCATCATCGAACTCAAAACAACAATGACCAGTGCAACTAAAACTGGCAATAGGGAAGTAAAGCTAACATGATCAAAGACTAGAATGTACTCTGGATCCAAAAATAACTGAAACAAGATTCGTATACATGAACTACACGTGATGCAGCATAGAACAAGTATAACAGAAACAGTCAGAAGGTCGAGAAAGTGTTCAGGAATAAAACAGAATCATGAACAAAGTCAAGGCCGATGATCAGAGGTCAGACGAATCAAGAGTTTACAAGAAAAAAAAAAAGAGGAAACTGTCAAAGCCGTATGTCTTCAAATCAAAGTTGAAAAAGTAAATCATAATTTAGGAAAGCTTCTGGAACGACAGTTTAAAATCGCAAGATCGCACGTTCAAAATCGAAACCGTGGGCATAAAGGAATTTCCAGAAATATCAAAACTTAAAACAGGAAAGAATCGGCAACGTGTAGAACACGTTTATCAAGTCAGACTCCTATATAAAGAGACCCAAATCATCATCGACATTTGGTGGTGAAGAGCAGGAAAATTAACAGAACACAAATCAGAGAAACAACAATGCAATCACCTCATAAATATATACATATGTATATGCATATGTATACACCTATATAGGAAGCGCAATTCCAAGTTAACAGTTTTAACAAAGCCAAAGTCAGATGGTCAGAATGAACGAATACGAAGAACGGTGAACGATAAAATGGAACTGGACATTGTAATCTCAGGAGCGCAAAGTGCTGGACAGTGCAAACTCATGGATGATAATGCCACTACGACAGACAGTGCCGAAGCAAAAATGTATTGCTTCTTCAAAACAAAATACTGGACTACATGAATGCAGGGCAGCACTTAAAACTACATGTTTAGCCAAACTGTCACCAAGTGAATCTTTATTGCAATGCAGGCTATCAAAGAACTAGACTACATCACAAGAACAAAACCCAGTCAAATGTAGTATCAAGGTATTTTCACGAAATTAAGTTGCAGTTTTTAATTTAAGGCAGAGCCTAACTCAAATACTTTCACAAAACTCAGTTTTCAACTTAAAAGTCCATGCCATGAGTTTATCAAGATCAAACAAGTGCAGGGTGACACAATGGTCGAAATGAACAAGCGCCCGAAAAAAAATTTCGAGTTAAACAAATTATAATGAAGCCAGTGGCTCAACATCAAAATTTATACAAAATCAAGAGGCCAAAGTCGAACGAATCACTTCATCAAAAATCAAGTCAAAGCCAAGGCATCACAAGCCAAAGTCAAAATGAAGTCAAAGAATAAAGGCATGCCAGAATTTTACAAAATCTAAACTGTTGAAGCATCATACTACGCGTGAATTAGATGTGAGTGGGGGAGGGAACCACTCACCTTAGCTATCGGAGCAGATCGAAGGAGCCACGATTTCTGAGGGGAATTGAAGCGTCATCGCGTTCGATTTGGCAAAGCGGCGATCTCATACTCGAAGCCCTAATCTTCAGATCGAAGCCACCGTTTTACTCGTCGCCGATCGAACGAAAACAACGAGGCTGAAGCCCTAGTTTTCTTTGTTGAAGAGGAGCGATTTTGTAAGCCGCCATTTATTTTTCTCGATTGCTTTTAGGGTTTGAATGAGGGAAGTAATGGGGATCGGGTTTGTGTTTTAACGGAGAAAAAAGGTTATGGGCCGAACGTGGTATAGGCATGGGTTGGGTATGGTTTTTATCTTATTTCCTTTTTATCTTTTATTTTTGTTTTCATTTAAAAACTGATTTATTTTGTAAAGATATTTTCTTTAATTTGTTTTGTTTAAATCTTGTTGCTAAAATTTTAAACTATGTGTATTTATTCATTTATTTTGTATTAATAAAATTTAAATAAAAGAATTTCAATCCCTTTACAAATTCAAATAAAATTAACAATCAATTTATATTGCCAATTTGACGAAAATTTTACCGTTATAAAATTTCCAACAACAAACAGGAATTTAATTTGAATTCGATTAAATTCTCTACGCGTTTATACGCCGTGTGTTCACAAAACAATTCTGATAAATACGAAATTTGAAATCCGGTAATAATTTAATATTACGGACCCAATGAAACTCGTTTCGTCAAATTCCGAGACTGTGCCTCGGAAGACTATTTTTAAATTCAATTCAAACGATATAATCTCAAAACTGAACAGATTGTTTTCCAAATTCAATTCTGAAGCTTCTATTACCTTCAGTATTATCAATATGAATTTTCTAAGCCTTTAAATTATTTTTAACCGGCTTAAAATTGAAGATTCAAATTTTATTCGATCTTTCAATAGATAAAATTCAAAAATTTAATCACCAATTCATTCTGATAATTTGAAATTCAAGTCAAATCATCATTCAAATATTTAAAATTAATTAAATATTTTCAATTTAAATTGTTCAAAATTCAGGGTCGTTACAAACTCCCCTCCTTAAAAACTTTTCGTCCTCGAAAAGGAAAAGTTGTTAAAATTTCATTAACATTTATACTCTAGTAAAAAAAAAAATTTACTAACTTAAAACTCAATACAAATAAATGAATATAAGATTCATTCCATTTGTTTAATCTCATTAGTCTTGTTTAACTTCTCTTTTGTTCAATGATTTCTACAATCATTGATTTCTACAATCAAAATGCAAAAGTCTTTTACTAACATTTTTAATTTACAACACTCAAATTCAAACTTAAAATTCTTCACGTTAGAGATTTATATAATTATCTCTTCCAAAGCTGTGGACTTCCAAAACATTACAAAAATCCTCTTCCTTAGTTCATTAGGTAGGAATTTTTTTTTGTAATTCTAATTTCAAATCATTGATTCACTATTTACAGTTTGAAAATACTTGCTAACTCGAAATTTAACAAGTCCATCTTCGTTCTCACAGACATTAGACATACGCTGGCCAGGCGCAGGTCTAAAAATCTCCAAGTACTAAACATACTTGCTTCAATTCCCAGTGAAAATACTTTTAAAAATTCTTTTAAAAATGGATATGGAAAGCACGTTCCCCCATGGATTACAGTTCACCCAGCGGTTACGCTACTATCCCAGTAGAGTCGCTTGTGGCTGTAGATTTCTCATCTCTTAAATTTCGCCATGGTTGTCGCCATAGATTGCAGTACACACGGCGGTTACGCTACTATCCCAGTAGAATCGCTCGTGTCTGTAGGCATCACGCCCCTCAAATTTCGCCTGGCATTAGATTGCAGTTTACTCGGCGGTTACGCCACTATCCCAGTGGTATCGCTTGTAACTGTGGGCATCTCGCCCCTCAAATTACGCTAACATCATCAATCAAATCTAATCTCATCGCGATGAACTATCGCGAAGGATTTCCGATTCAAATAGTCACTCTGACTAAAATTCTACGTAGCTACGAATTTCAAATGGATACTCATCGAGAGTTCCAATACCTTCTTTAATAATAAATGGAAGGTACTTTTCCACATCCTCAGTTTAGAAAACATAATATCATATATGTAGTACTTTCATTTCCCATTTCGTACATATAACATCTATGTAAACATACATAAGATTTCCATAACAATGTCTTTCTAAACTAACGGTTTCAAATTTACCGCATTCATATATATAAGTTCTAAAAACTTACATATTCCATATTCATAACAAAATAGAGGATTTCAAAATTTTCCTCTAAGTCGATTTGGAAATTTAAGGTTATCTCAAACCTAATTCATATTCAAAATTCCATTTATTATCGACTTTCACATTCGATTTGAATTACACATCACATCGTCAATTCTCAACACAGAATTGATGTCTATCGATATATAACCTCTGAGCTCGTACGTCTCAGAGAAGGGTGTTAAGCTAAGAGAATAAATTCTCCGCCACCAACAGATATATATTTAATAGAGATCAATTGCTATGTCATCAATTCACAATGTTAGACATACAATCCAAATCATCATCTGAAATTCAAAGCTCAACTTATATTGTCTTTGATGTCGAAGTTAAACTCAATTTTAACTTAACGATTCAATCTTTTGAAAAATTTCAAATTGAACTAATTGTTCAAATTTCTCATTTAACTTTTCAACTTCGACTTCAAAAATGAATTTCAAATCATTTATTCCTTACGGAATATATTCACAACATTTCATATTTGGAAAAACATTTCCATACTTATTTAAAAATAAGTAATTCACAAATCCATTTATTTTCAACATTTGAAAATATTCGATATACTTAAATCAAAATTAAGTATATATTTCATCTTTAAGGAAATCATTCTCTTTCACATTTTTTATTTGAGTTAAAACGAATGTTACGTAAAACATCGTTACGACAACTCAAAATCACTAGTATAGGGATTCAAAATTTAGATAGATGTATAAATCCCAATACTATACAAAACATTTCCTTTCGGAAATCATTTACTATAACAACAGTGTTATAGTCCACCATTTCCTTATATTCGAAAACGTCTATTTCAACAATGAATGTTGAAATCTATGGTTTCGATATTCAATGCCTTGAAAACATCTTTTTAAAACAATTACTTCGTTTTAAAATATCACTTTCCCAAACATGTCCATTTTATTCAATAATATATTCACGGTCCAAAATTGTGAACATACATCTTTTAACAAGCTATAAGAATTTACTTATCAAAATAAGTCAGTTTCGAATTTATAAACAATGTTTATAAATTCTATTCCTATTCATTAAGACTTCAATTCATAAAAATTTACTTCATTAACCATTTCTTCTATAACTCAGTTTTATATCAGAAATTTAATTTACAAGTAATTTACTTATAAATTCTTTTATTTCGCAACTTCGATTCATTTTATAACTTCACAATCTTAATTCTGTAATTTCCATTCACTTATGAAATCCATTAAATATTTCACTTTTAACACTTATACAATTCCAATATTTTATTAACACTTTCAAATCTTCTATTTAAACCGGTTATAATAATTCAAAATTTTCAATTTATACTATTATATAAATTTATCAATTTTCCATTTCCAAGATAATCAACTAGTTCTTTAGTAAATCATTCATCGACTTGGTTTCCAATCTAATCACATTTGATTCATTCACATTGGATTTTACTAACATTCATTCATATCCAATTAGTTCACATTCACTAATTTATATTCAAGTTAGTTTGCTTTCGATTCAAATCAAATTTGATCCTCTTTAAATTCACTTATCATTCAATTTGAATTCAATTACATAGCTTTCAAATTCCATTAATACAATTTCATTAACACTTAATGAATTTCCATACGATCAACTGGCAACCAATGCACATTTAACCAAATTTATTTACTTTGCTTACATTCAATTTGGTTCAACACATTTAATTTCAATTGGTTTATATTCAACTTCAGATTGAATTCTTATACTCATTATATTCACTAATTCACTTTTACAATTAAAGTTGAATTTCCCTTTATATACTCAAATTCATATTCATTACATCACTTTATCCATTCATTTTTATATCAAATTCAATTTGATTCAATATTACTTAAGCCATGTTTCATTTATCTTCACTTGCATTTATTTTCACTATACAGCTTAAGTTCGCCTCGAATTTATTTGAAATTCTATTTTATTTAACTTTACTAAAGTCAAATTCATATCACATTTCAAAATTCAGATTTTGTTTTACTTAACAAACTGTTCAAACATTTAACAACTGGTTTTACTTAAACTTTCTCATTTTATAAGTTATACAACTTATCAATTTAAACTTTCCAATTCATATCATATAATCACTTATCTTTCAAGTTTAACTTTTCTATCTCAACAATTTATCAAATCAAGTTCAATTTTATTTAACTTCCCTTTAGTTAAATTTCAAATCCATATATTTATTAATACTAATTCAATTCGATTTGACTTTTCTTAAGTTAAAAATCTTCATTTTCAAAAACAATTTTATACTTCTTTGGATTTGAAAAACATTCTCTTTTTAAAGTGTTTCTAGTAACTATTCATATTAAACATCATAAACTAAGCTTTGTGTAAACCAAAGCTCTGATACCACTCTGTAACATTCCCCCTTTTGACCGCCTCCAGTCGGTAATTAAACCAACTCGAAACGTTCAAAAAGACGAATTGTTATTTAGTTTATAAGGTTTAAACAGAATCAGCCACAGAAACACAGATAATAACAATCAATTAAAACAAATGAGAATTTATTTCATTACTATAAATCTTTTTATATACATCAGAGTTTATACAATTTAATACTGATACAGCGGAATATCTAAAAATACAATTTTCTCGAAATAAATGATTCTTTACTCTCTCTCTAACTTCGCTGCTCGAAAATCTTCAAGCTGTAAAAATACTCGGTCTGACCCGAGTATTATATTCAAAAGAAAATAATACACAGGTCAGTCTAATTCAAACCAGTTTATTAGTGCATATAGGCAGTAATAATTTAAATAGACGACAGTCACAATAATTCTCGTCTATCCGAACCTTTTAACAAAGAAATCGGATAACGAAAATATATAACACTAAACAGTGTTTAACAATAAATCAGCAGATTTAAATCATCAACAGAGATAGATAAACAATTTATCAATCGACTAAATCAATTTAAGACAATTGAGATTGTCACTTTAAACCCATCAAGACTCGATTGGCTGCCGTACACGCACGCGTGTACGGCCTCGCCAATACGGTATAAAAGATCAATGCATCACGACGCAAAGAAATGTCAATTCAAAAACTGTCGAGTTTGGGTGGCTGCAGTACACACGTACGCGCGTGTGCACTGCCTCGCCAACTCGAGTGCACAAGGTCAAATCAATATCAGACTCAACACAAGTACCAGAAATGAAATGCAGACACATGAATGCACCAAACTCAACAAGACCAAGATCACAGAAGCATCAACATGAAAACAGTGCTCAAGAGGTGATACTATTGACAGATACACCAAGTAGATGAAAGCTGCAGCAAAACCCAAATCATAATTTGAATGAGCTACAAGTGTACAACACAGTGAGACCAGATGCAAGTCAAGTGTATAACACAGTGAGACCAGATGCAAGTGAAGCCATACATAAATGTCAATACAGAACAGAGAACATCAGTTCACAACTCAAGTGAACCAAACCAAAACAGAGCCAAGTTTACATATGAAGTGATTCAAGTCGAAGCAACCAGAGCAATGCATCACTAAATGTCAAGGCAAAGCAACCAACTACATATATGCAATGCAGACAGGTCTAACAAAGTGGAACAGCAACATCAAATGCTTCTTCACAGCTACAACATGAATGCCAACATGCATGAATGCAGAACCTACTCTAGACAGAATGACAACATACATGCAAGTATACAGTGAAGTGAGAAACAGCAAAGCATCATCGATGGAACTGCATGTTGAAGACAAGTAGTTCAAGTCTACAACAATATTAAACAGTACAACAGAGCATGTACAGGATAGCAAATAATAAAATCAAGTCCAGAAACTCAAAGGCAACAGACTCAAGAGTATACAAGTCAGAATGCACAGGGTACATGAGCAACATGTCATATATGAAGTATGTACAAGTCAGGAAGCCATATATCATCATCGAACTCAAAACAACAATGACCAGTGCAACTAAAACTGGCAATAGGGAAGTAAAGCTAACATGATCAAAGACTAGAATGTACTCTGGATCCAAAAATAACTGAAACAAGATTCGTATACATGAACTACACGTGATGCAGCATAGAACAAGTATAACAGAAACAGTCAGAAGGTCGAGAAAGTGTTCAGGAATAAAACAGAATCATGAACAAAGTCAAGGCCGATGATCAGAGGTCAGACGAATCAAGAGTTTACAAGAAAAAAAAAAAGAGGAAACTGTCAAAGCCGTATGTCTTCAAATCAAAGTTGAAAAAGTAAATCATAATTTAGGAAAGCTTCTGGAACGACAGTTTAAAATCGCAAGATCGCACGTTCAAAATCGAAACCGTGGGCATAAAGGAATTTCCAGAAATATCAAAACTTAAAACAGGAAAGAATCGGCAACGTGTAGAACACGTTTATCAAGTCAGACTCCTATATAAAGAGACCCAAATCATCATCGACATTTGGTGGTGAAGAGCAGGAAAATTAACAGAACACAAATCAGAGAAACAACAATGCAATCACCTCATAAATATATACATATGTATATGCATATGTATACACCTATATAGGAAGCGCAATTCCAAGTTAACAGTTTTAACAAAGCCAAAGTCAGATGGTCAGAATGAACGAATACGAAGAACGGTGAACGATAAAATGGAACTGGACATTGTAATCTCAGGAGCGCAAAGTGCTGGACAGTGCAAACTCATGGATGATAATGCCACTACGACAGACAGTGCCGAAGCAAAAATGTATTGCTTCTTCAAAACAAAATACTGGACTACATGAATGCAGGGCAGCACTTAAAACTACATGTTTAGCCAAACTGTCACCAAGTGAATCTTTATTGCAATGCAGGCTATCAAAGAACTAGACTACATCACAAGAACAAAACCCAGTCAAATGTAGTATCAAGGTATTTTCACGAAATTAAGTTGCAGTTTTTAATTTAAGGCAGAGCCTAACTCAAATACTTTCACAAAACTCAGTTTTCAACTTAAAAGTCCATGCCATGAGTTTATCAAGATCAAACAAGTGCAGGGTGACACAATGGTCGAAATGAACAAGCGCCCGAAAAAAAATTTCGAGTTAAACAAATTATAATGAAGCCAGTGGCTCAACATCAAAATTTATACAAAATCAAGAGGCCAAAGTCGAACGAATCACTTCATCAAAAATCAAGTCAAAGCCAAGGCATCACAAGCCAAAGTCAAAATGAAGTCAAAGAATAAAGGCATGCCAGAATTTTACAAAATCTAAACTGTTGAAGCATCATACTACGCGTGAATTAGATGTGAGTGGGGGAGGGAACCACTCACCTTAGCTATCGGAGCAGATCGAAGGAGCCACGATTTCTGAGGGGAATTGAAGCGTCATCGCGTTCGATTTGGCAAAGCGGCGATCTCATACTCGAAGCCCTAATCTTCAGATCGAAGCCACCGTTTTACTCGTCGCCGATCGAACGAAAACAACGAGGCTGAAGCCCTAGTTTTCTTTGTTGAAGAGGAGCGATTTTGTAAGCCGCCATTTATTTTTCTCGATTGCTTTTAGGGTTTGAATGAGGGAAGTAATGGGGATCGGGTTTGTGTTTTAACGGAGAAAAAAGGTTATGGGCCGAACGTGGTATAGGCATGGGTTGGGTATGGTTTTTATCTTATTTCCTTTTTATCTTTTATTTTTGTTTTCATTTAAAAACTGATTTATTTTGTAAAGATATTTTCTTTAATTTGTTTTGTTTAAATCTTGTTGCTAAAATTTTAAACTATGTGTACTTATTCATTTATTTTGTATTAATAAAATTTAAATAAAAGAATTTCAATCCCTTTACAAATTCAAATAAAATTAACAATCAATTTATATTGCCAATTTGACGAAAATTTTACCGTTATAAAATTTCCAACAACAAACAGGAATTTAATTTGAATTCGATTAAATTCTCTACGCGTTTATACGCCGTGTGTTCACAAAACAATTCTGATAAATACGAAATTTGAAATCCGGTAATAATTTAATATTACGGACCCAATGAAACTCGTTTCGTCAAATTCCGAGACTGTGCCTCGGAAGACTATTTTTAAATTCAATTCAAACGATATAATCTCAAAACTGAACAGATTGTTTTCCAAATTCAATTCTGAAGCTTCTATTACCTTCAGTATTATCAATATGAATTTTCTAAGCCTTTAAATTATTTTTAACCGGCTTAAAATTGAAGATTCAAATTTTATTCGATCTTTCAATAGATAAAATTCAAAAATTTAATCACCAATTCATTCTGATAATTTGAAATTCAAGTCAAATCATCATTCAAATATTTAAAATTAATTAAATATTTTCAATTTAAATTGTTCAAAATTCAGGGTCGTTACAATTTTTGTGTTGGGTTATCCATCGAGTGATTTAAGAATTTTAGACGATGCGCCTGATCAACGCTATCGATAGGAATATCCTAAACGCTATGATGAGACAGTCAGACACGATAAAAAAATTTGAGTTGAAATAAATTAAGGTTTGAAAATAAAATAAAATGGGTTTGAGTGTTAATTTAAGATGTCCAGTGCAACCATTAAACCATAGAGATTGTCAGATGAGTGCCGAGGTAGTTTTGATTGTTTGGTTAACTTTGTAGCCAATCGATGAGGTTATTCACTATAATTAATGGCGAGGCAGTGCCATTAAATTATTTTAAACTTGTGAAATTGAGTATGATTAACCTTGTAATTAGTTATGTAAGTATAACCTATAAGAATCCAAATAATGATATCACATGATAATTTGAGTAAGTAAAATAAATAATTCTAATCAAAGAGATGTAACGACCCATAATTTAATCACTTTGAACATGAATAGTTAATATGTTTTTAAATAATTAAATAATGGATTTTATATCTAGAAGTATTAACCCTACATAATAAAACAGAATAGTATAATTACTTTCCTAATAAAACAAGAGAGAATTATTAACCCTGCCTAATAAAACAGAATAGTATAATTACTTGCCTAATAAAACAAGAGAGAATTATTAACCTTGCCCACTAAAACAGAATAGTATAATTACTTGCCTAATAAAAAACAGAACAGTATAATTACTTGCCTAATGAAACAAAATAGCATAATGATTATTATATTCCATGTGGATGGTTGCCATTGGACCAAAATCTGGTCGAATTAGGTTCTGCCATGCGGATGGTTGCCATTGGACCAAAATCTAGTCGAACCATGTTATGCCATAGTTGATAAGGAGGATTCCTATTGGACCAAAATGTGGTCGAATCAAATTAAGCCATCAAGGTGTTTTCTATTGGACCAAAATGTGGTCGTATCAAATTAGGCCATCAAGATGTTTTCTATTGGACCAAATTGTGTTCGAATCAAATTAGGCCATCAAGATGTTTTCTATTGGACCAAAATGTGGTCGAATCAAATTAGGCCATAATGCTTGTTTCTATTGGACCAAAATCTGGTCGAATCTGGTTAGGCTATAGGAAATGACTAAAGTACCCTTCTTTTTACCTATAAATAGCCAAGTCCATATCTCATTTTAATTCATTCACAAACTAAAGGAAAGAACTAAAATTCATTATAAAGGGTGAAGTATTCATGGTCTCCATCAAAGAAAATAGGAGGTGAGTATATCCCTTGCTTTCATAGTTTAGTGGGTAAAACTTATTCTATGAGTATATTCCTTGTTTTCATAGTTTAGTGAGTATATTCCTTGCTTTTATAGTTCAGTGGGTATAAATTATTCTGTGAGTATATTCCTTGCTTTCATAGTTTAGTGGGTATAACTTATTCTGTGAATATATTCCTTGTTTTCATGGTTTAGTGGGTATAACCTATTCTGTGAGTATAATTTAATTGTTGTACAATGAGTGTAATCTTAATCTCTTTCCTTTGACTCATTCACATTTTAATAAATGTTGTGTTAACTATTGATTGTAAATTGTTAATAATAATGGGTCTGTTATTATTCTTGTTATTTTACTTGTTTGGTTGTTTGATTTGTGCTCGGCCAGTTTATGAGCAATAGCTTTGATGTTTAGTTAAAAGGAACTTACACCACCTTTTAACTTAGATTGACATTTAGTGACTTTTTGGTTAAAAGGTAATAACATCCCTTTTAGCTATCTCATTTGATTAAGAGGGAGCTTCACCCCTCTTGGTCGTATACTCCTTTAAAGATGATGGTTTAAGTTATGATTTGAATGGAAGTTTTAAATCTTTGTTTAAAGTATTTTAAAGGAGCTTCAAAATTTATACAATGATTTAAATGGGTTATTGATCCTCTATCTGTGAGATCTGGAACCGAAGTGACTAGGCAAGGCTATGAGCAACCAATGCCCTAACTTACCTGGCTTTGTTTCTAGGCGAGGGGTAGAGTAAGTCGAGAATATCGGAAATGTGACAAGTGTAGGAGATTTGATTTCCATAAATGATCTTTATAATTATAATGGAAAACATTCGCATTTCTTATAGACAAATTGTTTTTGACCCATCAAAGTATGCTTTTGAAATATGAAATCCTCCCAAATATTTTGTGAATATACTTATATCAATGAGATAAGTATATCGATATTTTCCAAGCATTGAAAAAGTATAAGATTTAATTTCCATATATGACCGTTTTGTTATCCCCGATAGTTGATATCTTGACTATCAATTTCGATACCCTTCTTCCTTTTGTTTTTGTTTCGTCAATCTTAGACGATTTGTTGCTCATTTAGAGCATTGATATCATTTATCGGAAATGACTAAACAAAGAGCGAGTTGGGGCCAAGCTATGTGGGGTTGCTCCCATTAGGGTATTTCACATCTACTCTAGATTGGTTTCGGTTGTATGCGCACGAAGATGTGAAATACTCGGATACTCGGTAAGGTTGGCGGGGTCCGGCTTGGATGTTTCCGAGAGCCATCGTAGTTCTCAAGTATATTTTCTAGATGTATACTTTCGATAAGGGGGGCGCACCCTCCTAGTCATTGTTGGAACAATTCCTTTTCCTTATTTTTGATTCAAATCTTTGGATTGATTCTTTCTTAATTGCATCGGGAAGCGTCTTGCGCTCTTCGCGATGTTTAATTATTTGTGTCCATTCTTTTATGCTTGGATGTTGTCCTTGTGAAGGGACACCCGTTCTGTGTTTTTGCGACGTGGTCTCACCGGTTATTTTGTGTGTTCTGTTTTTTTATTTGGAGTTCACTCGTACCGAACTTATTTTCTGACCCGAATTATTTGTTTCCCTAAACTCTCGGGTACTCGTTTATATTTGAGTAGTCCGGAAATGACAGGTTTCTTTGGGCTCTTTTGAAGAAGGTGGACGAGTAGGAGGCTCCTTATCTATCTAGATATTTATTTCCGTTGTTATGAGATGTTGGCTCTATGTATGTATATTTGAAGGCAGGTTGTTATAACTACCTAGATTTATAGTAGTACTTTTGTTGTAACTCTGATAACTCCATGTTAGGAGTAACCTTATGTACTGTCTTATTTTTATGTTATATTTAACTGTTCTATTATGAGATTATTATTGTGTTCTTATATTTTACCCCATGACAACTCTTCTTTCAGATACTTAGGCAATGGCACATGAATACCATGGATGTATTAAATGTCGTTCTTAGGGGTCAGAAAGGTGGGTCGTCACAGTTGGTATCAGAGCTTTGGTTGAGCGAACACCTTAGCCTGATTGGGGTACAACTCATTAGAGATAGGGTAAGGGATGCCCTATAATGAGTTAATCTTGAGAGAGCGTATTTGTAATTTTTATAATAATAATATTTATCCTCTAAAATCTAGTTTTAGATCCTTTGGTGTTATTTCCATAAACAATTTTAATCCTATTTTTGTATTCTAAAGATACTTGTTATTTGTTCAGATAATAGAAAATGAATACAAGAAGAGGACGAAGGAGAGGATCTGGAACTAGCACGACTACCAATGGTAGGGTACCTAGAAATGCTACCATGTCAGTTGTAGATCCCGTAGAAGAAATGCTAGTGCAAGTTCAGACCCCTATGAACTTTGCAGCTTTGTGTAAGAATTTTACCACTTTGGGCGGGAAACCATTCTATGGGACTGAAGATATTCTTGGAGTGCAGATGTGGCTTCGAACTTGTGAAAGAATATTTGGAGATGTTCGGTTGGAGGATGCGGAGAAACGGCTGTTGGCAGCGCGACAACTTCAAAAGTCGGCAATGGATTGGTGGGATTCAGAAACAGCTAGTACTCTGGAGGGGGAGTTTTCTTGGGCCCAATTCAAGGAAGTTTTTGAAGCACAGTTTATTCCAGAAGCCGGAAAAACTCAGTTATTTAGAAGTTTCATTGACTTAAAGCAGGGTGATATGACTGTGTCGCAGTATGAGCATAAGTTCAATGCTTTGTCCCGTTTTGGACTTGGATTGATAGACACACCGCTCAAGAAAAATGAAATGTTTGTGAATGGAATGCGACCAGAGTTCCATCGTGAAATGACCAATCATCTTATGGGTACGTTCACCAACATTATTAGCATGGCTTTGAGGTTTGAGGCTCTAGATATTAAGGAAGGAGTCTAGAAGGGTGTAGTACTAGCAATAAGTGCCAAGCCTTTATCAGTTATACCAGATGAAAGAAAGCCAAACTTCAAGCGTAAGTTTAAGGGAAAGAAGCAGGGTGTAGGGAAGAAACTCGAAGATGGCGCTCTAGCATAGAAGAAGCGAACCAACTTGGCCAACATTCTTTGTTTCAAGTGCAATAAGATGGGCCACTTTGCAAATCATTGCCCAATTGCCACATGTTTTAATTGCGGCCAGCCAGGACATATGAAGAATGAGTGTCCATTTCCTAAAAAGGGATCTCAAGGACAGACTTTTACCATTGAAGAGATACCATCCACTTCTTTAGATCAAAAAGGGAAGCAAGTGTTGCAAGGTACATTATCCATCTATGATATTCATGTATGGATGCTATTTGATACAGGAGCTTCTCATAGTTTTATTTCTTATGATCTAATGGACAAACTAAACCTTAAATATGCTATCGTAAGTAATCCTCTTTGTGTAACGACCCATAATTTAATCACTTTGAACATGAATAGTTAATATGATTTTAAATGATTAAATAATGGATTTTATATCTAGAAGTATTAACCCTACCTAATAAAACATCATAGTATAATTACTTGCCTAATAAAATAAGAGAGAATTATTAACCCTGCCTAATAAAACAGAATAGTATAATTACTTGCCAAATAAAACAAGAGAGAATTATTAACCTTGCCTAATAAAAAAAATAGTATAATTACTTGCCTAATAAAAACAGAACAGTATAATTACTTGCCAAATGAAACAAAATAGCATAATGATTATTATATTCCATGTGGATGGTTGCCATTGGACCAAAATCTGGTCGAATCAGGTTCTTCCATGCGGATGGTTGCCATTGGACCAAAATCTGGTCGAATCATGTTATGCCATAGTTGATAAGGAGGATTCCTATTGGACCAAAATGTGGTCGAATCAAATTAATCCATCAAGGTGTTTTCTATTGGACCAAAATGTGGTCGAATCAAATTAGGACATCAAGATGTTTTCTATTGGACCAAAATGTGGTCGAATCAAATTAGGCCATCAAGATGTTTTCTATTGGACCAAAATGTGGTCCAATCAAATTAGGCCATAAGACTTGTTTCTATTGAACCAAATTCTGGTCGAATTTGGTTAGGCTATAAGAAATGACTAAAGTACCCTTCTTTTTACCTATAAATAGCCAAGTCCATATCTCATTTTAATTCATTCACAAACTAAAGCAAAGAACTAAAATTCATTATAAAGGGTGAAGTATTCCAAGTCTCCATCAAAGCAAATAGGAGGTGAGTATATTCCTTTCTTTCATAGTTTAGCGGGTATAACTTATTCTCTGAGTATATTCCTTGTTTTAATAGTTTAGTGAGTATATTCCTTGCTTTTATAGTTTAGTGGGTATAACTTATTCTGTGAGTATATTCCTTGCTTTTATAGTTTAGTGGGTATAACTTATTCTATGAGTATATTCCTTGCTTTCATAGTTTAGTGGGTATAACTTATTATGTGAATATATTCCTTGTTTTCAAAGTTTAGTGGGTATAACCTATTATGTGAGTATAATTTAATTATTTTACAATGAGTGTAATCTTAATCTCTTTCCTTTGACTCATTCACATTTTAATAAATGTTGTGTTAACTATTGATTGTAAATTGTTAATAATAATGGGTCTGTTATTATTCTTGTTATTTTTCTTGTTTGGTTGTTTGATTTGTTCCCGGCCAGTTTATGTGTGACGCCCCACCTCTATACTCACGCTAGCCAAGGACACTACGGGGTAATACCATCGACTAGCATGAAGAATAAGGCTGTTGAGGAGCGACCATCTGTGTAATTGCTTTATGCGAGTACCGATATGTCAGATAATATAACTTACATTTCATTTCAAGAGGAAATCCGACATATCAAATACAAATTCAAAGCTACGACACAGTGGCTATGTGGACTTCGGAAACAAATATAGAAATAAACATAACACAAATCAGTCACAGATATTCATATCACAAAGGCGGAAACAGATATGAATATAAAACACAGAAGTGTACATCAAAGTGTTTGATGTGTGTTTAGTGTTTGATGATAACAAACTATATATATCGTATTTTAGATGTGTTTACAGATTATACACATACAGGAATAACAGAAATTTTATCAACACAGAATTTGAATTCAAACTGAAATTTTATTCAAACAATCTTTTATTACAAATTTTGAATGGTACAAATTCTGACTCACTATAACTATACAATTTCTGTATACATCACAATTTGATTTTACAGTCACAGTCCTCACTACATCACTCATACACTCAGTTGTTTGTCTGCATTTGCACTGTCCAGTTCCAGTATCTGTCTTGTCTTCTGTGTACCTGTATAATTAAGCAACTACAGCAGTAATCTGAAGATAAACAAATTTTAATTTGCAAGAATATAAAATTTGTTTTTTACTAGTGCCTCAGATATATGGGTTATCGTCATCATCTTTGATTGTGTAATATATGTGCATATCAGTATTTATTTCAGGGACAGGTATTTACGAGTGGCTGCAGTACACACGTATACACGTGTGCACTGCCTCGCCAACTCGAGTGCACAAGGTCAAAACAAAACTGTCTCAAACACAAGTGCATCAAGTCAATCAAATGCATCTGGAAACTAGACTGCACAACAACACTGACAAATATGGAAGTGCACCAGTTCAAGTGACAACATACAATGATGACCAGAGTGGTACAAGTTCCACATGACATGGTTCAATGCAAATGACCAGACTCGAGCATACATACAAGACTGTGCCACCAGACCAGCTACAACAATGCAACAATATAAGAACAGAATGAATGACTCAAAAGTGCAACTGCAAATGACAGAAAAGATAACCAATGGAACAGGCAAAGGCAACAAGACCAGTGCAGATGATCAACCAAGTCCAACAGTTCAAATCATCACAAGTTAAAGACCAGAGCATCAAAACAATGCCGAAGCCATACATATATACAAGCAAACCAAATGCAACAGTTCAAACGATACCAAAGTCGAAATTCACAAGAATCACAGAATCAAGCAACAACATGTACAAGTCAGAAGGAATGTGCAGACTCAAGTTAAAGTATCAGATCATCAGCATGCAAATGAAACTGTCCAAGGAACTGTACAACTCATGAATGAACATGTGAAACAGAGTGTCAATAACATCAATGCCAACAGAAAACCAAAACCATAATTCACAGTGAAGTCAACAAGGAGAAAACTGCAGAGAAGCCACATAATTCACAGTGAAGTTGACCAGGCCAGAAATTCACAAAGTTTCAAAATGATCGAAGCCGTGAGTAGAACAAGTAAAGCATGAAATTCACGGAGGAATAAAAACAAAGCCATGGTCAACACGAAATTAAAGGCAAGTCAAGAATTGCAATATATACTCATTTGAAAAAGTCAAAACTTTATAATTCAGGAAAGTTTCAATACCGTGAAGTTCAAGTAAAATCGCACGTTCAAGAATAAAAGCCGTGAATCAGAAGGAATTCCCAAATATATCGGAGCATTAAAACAGGAAAGTTTCAACAACGTGGAAATCACGTAAACCAAATCAGACGCCTATATAAGGAGACCCAAATCATCATTGACGAGGTGTGGTGAAAAATCAGAGAAAACCCAATCATCACCGACAACAAAGCAATAGTATTCAAGTTCAAATCGAGGAAACAACAGAGAAATACATACCGAACCAAACAGTCGAGATCACAAGCAAATAAGCAACAGCGACGCTGAAGCCACAATCACTACAAAGATCGACAATGTCAAAGCCCATATCTTTCCAGTGAACTGAACGAACGAGGCGAAGCCCTAAATCTCGAAAGTACTAAGGAGAAAGAGAAGAAGAGAACGAAATTATCTCAAGGCAATCGAGCTCGACAAAGCATCAGACGATAAGCAAACATCAAGCCCTAATCTGATCGAGAAAACGAAGAGAATCGTCGCCGCCATTTTTCTATGTTCAGAGAAAATAAAGGAACGGGCTTGAGAATAAAATGGACCGGCCTAATTAATCAAAGGGGTTTAGTTAATTTAGTTTAGGTCTAGTTTTTTAATTTAGTTTTAATTCACTTTCGGGCCAGGTTTTAATTACTTTGTTTTGGGCCAAATTTATTGAGGGCAAAATCGTTTTAAATTGTCGATTTAAATTTTGCCCTAGGGTTTAAACTGTGTCTTGTTTTTCAGTTTATATTTTCAAAGTCCAGTTAGAGTCAATCACCACCTAGGGTTTAGGTGTTGTCAGATTGTCTAGTTAGGGTTAGTTCAGTGAGCAGGGAGGCTGCGAGTTTGCAAAGCTCTATAGGCGGGAGCAGAGTTTGCGAGTAAATGAAACTCTATAGGCGGAGCAGGGTGTGCGAGTCTGTAGGAGTGTTTGTGAGCGGGAGCGAGTGTCTGCGAGTCTGTTAGAGTGTTTGTAAGCGGGATACTGTTTAACTCTAATAGAAATCTGGGAATGCAGCAGTAGGCAGGGGTTGCCGAAGCTGGGTAAATTCTGTGTGTGATTTACTTTACTACATATTTATTTATCTGCTGTTTACTTCCGCGTTTAATTTGAGAAAATTTGCGATAACCCTATTCACCCCCCCTCTAGGGTTAATCTAGATCCTACAAGTGGTATCAGAGCGAGGTAAATTTTTTTTTAACTCTAGAGTCATGAATCTATCAAATAATGCTTTTTCTGAGGGGCAATCTATTGTTAGGCCACCAATGTTTAATGGGAGTGATTATGCGTATTGGAAGGGTAGGATGAGTATTTATCTTAGTTCTGTAGATTATGATGTTCGGGATATCATTGAAACTGGCTATACACCTCCCACTATAACTATTGGTGATACTGAGATTCCTAAACAGAGGGATAGGTGGGATGGTAATGATAAGAAGTTGAAAACCACTAATGCTAAGGCCATGAATGCTCTTATCTGTGCTCTTGATAAAACTGAATTTAATAGAATTTTTCATTGTAAAACAGCACATGAAATTTGGCATACTTTGGAGGTAACACACGAAGGAACTTCTCAAGTCAAGGAGTCTCGTCTAGCCCTGTTTAGCAATGAATACGAGAACTTTGTGATGGACAAAGGCGAGAGCATAAAGGATATGTTTGGACGCTTCTCAACCTTGGTGTACAATGCTAGAGCGCTTGGAAAGGTATTCTCTGAAGTAGAGCTGGTGAGGAAGATTCTACGAGTCTTACCAATGAACTTTGAGGCAAAAGTCACGGCAATACAAGAATCAAAAGATTTGAGTAAACTACGCATGGAGGATTTGATCGGAAATTTGATGACGTATGAGCTTGAGTTGAAAGCAAAGGAGGAACGCATCAATTCTGAACCAAAGAAGAAGACGATTGCCTTAAAGAGCAGAGAAGAGAGCGATGAAGAAGAAGTTGATCCAATTGAAGGACTTGCAGTGGCTGTCAATAATTTCAGAAGGTGGTCGAAATACAAGCCACGAAAGAAGAAGACCAGTAGTAATACATCTAAAGATTCTGACAACTCTGAAAACGAACTAATCTGTTATAACTGCAACAAGCCTGGTCACTTCAAACAAAACTGTCCACTTCTCAAAAACAACAAAGGAAAGAAAAAGAAGAAAAAGGCCTTCGCAGCAACTTGGGATGATGAGGAAGGAGAGGAAGTTTCAACTGATAGCTCAGAGGAGGCTAATCTGTGTCTTACGGTAAGATCAGATTCAGAAGCAAGCTCAGAGGAATCAAGATCAGATTCAGAAGCAAGCTCAAAAGAATACAATGAGGTTAAAAACTTTTCTTATAAAGACCTTGCTTATTTCTGCATCGATCTCACTAAAACAGTTGAAGCTCTTGATTCTAAAAATGAAAAACTGAAATCTGTTAGAAAAAAACTTGCCCGTGAAAATTTTAGGTTAAAATCTGAACTTGAAAAAATTCAAAACCTAGAATGTAAAAACTGTAAAACTTTAGATTCAGAATTATCAAAACTGAAGAATAATTTTGAGAATCTTGAAAAAGAAAACTTGAATCTAAAGGAAACCATTGAAGCTAGGAAAAAGGATTTTATAAATAGATGCACTTCACTTGTGTCTGAAAACTCAACATTGAAAACCAAAGTCCAAGATCTTGAGAAATCACTGAATAACTTTTCTAGAGGAGAAAAATCATTCAATATGTTATTAGGAAATCAATTGTTTGCTAACAATCGAAAAGGACTAGGTTTTGGTAAATCACAAGCTGATGATAGTGCAAAAGGAAAGGGCATTTTTACTGAATGTGAAATAATTGGACATCATATTGAAAATTGTAGTCATAGGAACAAGAACACGAAATTTATAAAAGTTTGGGTTCCTAAAAATTCTACAAACAAATTTCATGTCTATTGGAACAAAAATGAAAAGACAAAACAAGTTTGGGTTCCAAAGGGATTATTTATTCACAATTATTCTGCCACTAACAATCATGGACCTATAAAAACAAATAGGTCACATACATCTTTAACCGTGTAGGTGTGGTGGCAGGCTAAGGAACAACATTAGTGTTATTTGGATTCTGGCTGTTCCAGATACACAACGAGCGACAAATTAACGTTCCTTAGCCTAGTATAAAGGTGACAGATTCACTATGGGCAAACAACGAAAGATTATCGTACAGGTAAAACAGGTAGTTGTATTTCTTTCAAACGATAGATAACCGGTAAGAATCTGCATCTGAATTAAATCAGCCAGTTATGATTGATGATGTTAATTCTAATTTGTTAATCATCTTTTACTCGAAGTAATCATGATGGTTGATCGATTCTGGTTTGCTTGATATAATATGACTTGACTTTATCTGTGCTTAAAAATTGATCAATCATCCTCTTCTTGAACTTAATCTGTTTGGTCAAACTATGATTAATTACTGATTGCTCATGCTATAAAAGTTTTTTTTAGAAACTGTTGAAATTACTGATTCACTGATGAAAACTTCAAATTGTTTTTGAGATAATCTTGATACTTTAACTGTAATTCTACGGAAGGAATACACACTCGCTCTTCATTTGATAAAAGTTTGTGTACACCGTAGTTTTATTTCTGAAGATGAATCTGATACTGTTGAAATGGTTCTTAACTGCTTCTAGACACCATATTATGTTTTCTGTGTGTTTGTGTTTGCACGTTTTCACTCTAATTCTAAAGAATCATATTTGAATGCCACTAAACGAAATTTTGAGATATTTTTCACACTCACACAAATTTGGACTATGATATCTTTCGTGTGAAAACTTTAATTTAGTTGGTTATTCTAATGTTGATTATACGGGTTCACTGGTTGATAGGAAAAGTACTAGTGAGACATGTTTCATGCTAGGACATTTATTAGTTACATCATTCACGCACGAAACACATTGATGTGAGACACCATTTTCTTAGAGATCACATTGCTAGGGAAAACATTTGCATTAAATTCATTTCAACTGAGAATCAACTTGCTGATATTTTCACAAAACCCCTCCCCGAAGACAGATTTTCCAGATTACGTTTGGATTTGGGAATTATGGAAATTGACTAATCATTTTTCAATTTTTGGTTGAAATACTCTTGGATATTTATTTTCAACTTCAATTTCTAGAATTCAAACCTGTTTTGGATATTATTCAAAGATTGATTCAAATATGGTATTCAGTAGTGGAAATACGTTTGGTTTATGAAATTTCATAATATGATTAATTTGGTAACTTATTCCACGACCATTTCTATTTCTACCATCTTTCTATCATTCATAATGGTTTTGAAAAATGAGAATAGTGAATTGCTTTTTAAATTAAAAAGGAAAAATCAAAGAGAATTTTAAAATATTCCTCATGCATCCATTCTCATTTAAAAGTCATTATGGTTATGCATGGATGGATAATGAGAGGTTATCATCACTTCATTCTCATTTAAAAGTCCTTATGGTTATGCATGGATGGAGCTTGATAACTAATGAGTAACTGCTAATCCCATTTAAAAGTCCTTATGGTTATGCGTGGTTAGTAAGTGCTTATTATTTTTTATGCTTAAATGACAAATCTTTTTAAAATTAAAATAGAATAGAATATCTCTCTTCTCATTATAAAAATCAAATTATCGATCTATTCTCTAAAATGTGGAAATTGTTATCTTGTTATGATATATTATGGTTTTTCCCTATTTTATCCATTTGTTTTCCCCTACTGTTTCATTATTTTTTGTCAGTCTTTTGATGATAACAAAAGGGGGAGAAGGAAGAGATTTTGATAAGAAAATAAGTATTTTTGGAATACTACACCAAATTTGTTAAATGTTGTTAGTTATTTTCTATAGTTCTTTTATTCGACTGAATATGGAAGAGTCTCAGTTGTAGGGGGGGTATTCATGTAGGGGGAGCATTCATGTAGGGGGAGCTATATATAGTTATGTTTAAACACATCTACTGAATTTCAAAATCTCCAATATATATGTTTGTCATCATCAAAAGGGGGAGATTGTTTGATGTGTGTTTAGTGTTTGATGATAACAAACTATATATATCGTATTTTAGATGTGTTTACAGATTATACACATACAGGAATAATAGAAATTTTATCAACACAGAATTTGAATTCAAACTGAAATTTTATTCAAACAATCTTTTATTACAAATTTTGAATGGTACAAATTCTGACTCACTATAACTATACAATTTCTGTATACATCACAATTTGATTTTACAGTCACAGTCCTCACTACATCACTCATACACTCAGTTGTTTGTCTGCATTTGCACTGTCCAGTTCCAGTATCTGTCTTGTCTTCTGTGTACCTGTATAATTAAGAAACTACAGCAATAATCTGAAGATAAACAAATTTTAATTTGCAAGAATATAAAATTTGTTTTTTATTAGTGCCTCAGATATATGGGTTATCGTCATCATCTTTGATTGTGTAATATATGTGCATATCAGTATTTATTTCAGGGACAGGTATTTACGAGTGGCTGCAGTACACACGTATACACGTGTGCACTGCCTCGCCAACTCGAGTGCACAAGGTCAAAACAAAACTGTCTCAAACACAAGTGCATCAAGTCAATCAAATGCATCTGGAAACTAGAGTGCACAACAACACTGACAAATATGGAAGTGCACCAGTTCAAGTGACAACATACAATGATGACCAGAGTGGTACAAGTTCGACATGGCATGGTTCAATGCAAATGACCAGACTCGAGCATACATACAAGACTGTGCCACCAGACCAGCTACAACAATGCAACAATATAAGAACAGAATGAATGACTCAAAAGTGCAACTGCAAATGACAGAAAAGATAACCAATGGAACAGGCAAAGGCAACAAGACCAGTGCAGATGATCAACCAAGTCCAACAGTTCAAATCATCACAAGTTAAAGACCAGAGCATCAAAACAATGCCGAAGCCATACATATATACAAGCAAACCAAATGCAACAGTTCAAACGATACCAAAGTCGAAATTCACAAGAATCACAGAATCAAGCAACAACATGTACAAGTCAGAAGGAATGTGCAGACTCAAGTTAAAGTATCAGATCATCAGCATGCAAATGAAATTGTCCAAGGAACTGTACAACTCATGAATGAACATGTGAAACAGAGTTTCAATAACATCAATGCCAATAGAAAACCAAAACCATAATTCACAGTGAAGTCAACAAGGAGAAAACTGCAGAGAAGCCACATAATTCACAGTGAAGTCGACCAGGCTAGAAATTCACAAAGTTTCAAAATGATCGAAGCCGTGAGTAGAACAAGTAAAGCATGAAATTCACGGAGGAATAAAAACAAAGCCATGGTCAACACGAAATTAAAGGAAAGTCAAGAATTGCAATATATACTCATTTGAAAAATTCAAAACTTTATAATTCAGGAAAGTTTCAATACCGTGAAGTTCAAGTAAAATCGCACGTTCAAGAATAAAAGCCGTGAATCAGAAGGAATTCCCAAATATATCGGAGCATTAAAACAGGAAAGTTTCAACAACGTGGAAATCACGTAAACCAAATCAGACGCCTATATAAGGAGACCCAAATCATCATTGACGAGGTGTGGTGAAAAATCAGAGAAAACCCAATCATCACCGACAACAAAGCAATAGTATTCAAGTTCAAATCGAGGAAACAACAGAGAAATACATACCGAACCAAACAGTCGAGATCACAAGCAAATAAGCAACAGCGACGCTGAAGCCACAATCACTACAAAGATCGACAATGTCAAAGCCCATATCTTTCCAGTGAACTGAACGAACGAGGCGAAGCCCTAAATCTCGAAAGTCCCAAGGAGAAAGAGAAGAAGAGAACGAAATTATCTCAAGGCAATCGAGCTCGACAAAGCATCAGACGATAAGCAAACATCAAGCCCTAATCTGATCGAGAAAACGAAGAGAATCGTCGCCGCCATTTTTCTATGTTTAGAGAAAATAAAGGAACGGGCTTGAGAATAAAATGGACCGGCCTAATTAATCAAAGGGGTTTAGTTAATTTAGTTTAGGTCTAGTTTTTTAATTTAGTTTTAATTCACTTTCGGGCCAGGTTTTAATTACTTTGTTTTGGGCCAAATTTATTGAGGGCAAAATCGTTTTAAATTGTCGATTTAAATTTTGCCCTAGGGTTTAAACTGTGTCTTGTTTTTCAGTTTATATTTTCAAAGTCCAGTTAGAGTCAATCACCACCTAGTGTTTAGGTGTTGTCAGATTGTCTAGTTAGGGTTAGTTCAGTGAGCAGGGAGGCTGCGAGTTTGCAAAGCTCTATAGGCGGGAGCAGAGTTTGCGAGTAAACGAAACTCTATAGGCGGAGCAGGGTGTGCGAGTCTGTAGGAGTGTTTGTGAGCGGGAGCGAGTGTCTGCGAGTCTGTCAGAGTGTTTGTAAGCGTGATACTGTTTAACTCTAATAGAAATCTGGGAATGCAGCAGTAGGCAGGGGTTGCCGAAGCTGGGTAAATTCTGTGTGTGATTTACTTTACTGCATATTTATTTATCTGCTGTTTACTTCCGCGTTTAATTTGAGAAAATTTGCGATAACCCTATTCACCCCCCCTCTAGGGTTAATCTAGATCCTACACAAAGTAGTGGTCAAAATAGATCCACTACATCACAAAAGAATAGATACAAGTGCTAGACAAAAGAATACGTATACATCAAGGAGTCTCTATCTCAAATGTATACTAACAAAAACTACTATGCTAAAGTAGTTAGCCAAAAGTCAGGTGAAGGACCCTGATAAGAAGTCAAGCAGGAGCACCTGAAATACCTCGCTCTGACCCGAGTATTATTTAAGAAGAAAATAATAAACGAATCAGTCTAGCCATAAATATCAGATAAAATGAGATAGGATAAGAGATATGACAAAAACGTATGATAACAATAATGCCATACTGTGTCAAGTATACATCAAATATCAACAAAAATCATACAATATCTCATGAATCTCAAAACACCAAAAAGAATCACATTCTTTAAGAAAGAAAGAAAGAAAGAAGTGGAAAAAAGGTTATTCTCAGAACGAATATCAAACAAACTTGATTGATAAAACAAGGCATCATAAAAAGATATAGGATAGAACGGTACGAAGACTTGAATTAAATCCTACAGCACGATTCCTAAGAAAGACTTAGGACAATGATCCTTGCTAGATTATTCTACATTGTTCCGAAGTTTGGCTCTGATATTAAGCTGTGATGCCCCACCTCTATACTCACGCTAGCCAAGGACACTACGGGGTAATGCCGTCGACTAGCATGAAGAATAAGGCAGTTGAGGCTGTGTAATAGCTTTATGCGAGTATCGATATGTCAGATAATATAACTTACATTTCATTTCAAGAGGAAATCCAACATATCAAATACAAACTCAAAGCTACCACACAGTGGCTATGTGGACTTCGTAAACAAATATAGAAATAAACATAAGACAAATGAGTCACAGATATTCATATCACAAAGGCGGAAAATGATATGAATACAACGCATAGAAGTGTACATCAAAGTAGTGGTCAAACTAGATCCACTACATCACAAAAGAATAGATACAAGTGCTAGACAAAAGAATAAGTATACATCAAGGTGAAACGACCCGCCTTTTTGGACAGTTTAAATCGACAAATCAGACACACATGCCGATTCTAAACCATTCAAAAGGGCGGATGGTTAATGGGGTTAAATAAGAAAAGAAAAGAAAGAACAGAAACAAACTCAGAATCTCGCGGCGGAAGGAACAAGATATAATAATAAAATAACAGTTCATGAAGCTGTTAAATAAATAAATTTGATTATTATTATACATCATAAATCAGAGTTACATACATATCAGAGAAAATACAATAATGCAGTGGAAAAATAATATGGTAGTAGAATACAAATGATGTAATACCAAACTCCGTCTTCGTCCTCCAGAATAGATCTTCAACCTTATCTGAAATGCTCATGCTGACCCGAGCGTAATGAAAAGACAAAACACTCGAGTCAGGACTAAAATATCTCATGTAAGTCAAATCGAATAAGAAAATATGAGTGTGACGGCGTCAGAGATGTTTACGGGTTTTGACATCTCCTATCCAGTGTCAACGTGAGTGCAATAACTTAAGAGATGTTACGGGATTTTTCCATCTCTCAAGGATCCGTTAAACTATCTACTATGTAGTACAATACGCTATTATAATATGTCTACATTAAAGTAAAAGTATTAAAATAGCGTTAAGCCATGGCCCATTCCACCCTTAACACAGTTTATATTCCCAAGAGCATATACAAGACCGTAGTTTCCCCAAAACCGGAAGTCACCAGAGGGCAATCCATATACTAAAGGTACAAATCAAAATCGTAGTGGTCGCGAATAGGATAATCAGTATGACAAGGTACATGAGGCAATACCAACTAGGATACTAGTAGTTGCGTGATCCGGACTGATGTTGGGCATAGCAGCTACTACCCCAACACCGCGAAACAACACTCCCAAAATCGAGGGGTGCACCCAAATCGAATCACAAAAGTAATAGACATGGTAACGAAGAAGTGTGTCCGCTAGAGGTGGCGAACCTCAATGGCCCGGCGCGGCTCCTGTTTTAGTCATGTCAGGGGTCATCCAATATCGTTCTCTTTCTTCAATCAACACGTTCATCAAACCATCCACTTCGTTCTGGATCAACACTCCGCGTATACTAGTTATTAAAGTGGTTTTCGGTATCGACAGAGAGTATGTCCATATCCGATCCCGGTCTCTTTAATAACTACGTTATATTTTTCACACCGGTTCGATCCTTTACATTTCAAATCGATTCATAATTGATATCAAAATATCATATTCGCTTCAAAATCAAATCCATTTCAAATATCATCATATCTATTCAAGATGTAAGATTCCGTTTCAAAACATTTTCGCCTCAATATCTCATTTCAATTTCAAAATCATTTTTTGCCTCAATATCTCATTTCGATTTCAAAATCATTTTCGCCTGAATATCTCGTTTCGATTCACATAAACTCGAATTCCAAGATTAAAATTTAATCAAATTTCAAATCATCAATTTCAACTCGATTCAGCTTCTCAATAAACCATTTCAAATTATCAATTTCAAATACATATTTGAACCACAAAATAAACAATTTCACTTCCAATATATTTCGAAACTTTAAATATTTCACATTTCAAAACAGTTCATATATTTATATAAAAATATAAGATTCGCTTTAAAACTATTTCGTATTCAAATTAGAATATACTTCAAATTAAACATCCGTATTAAGTAGTTTACTTAATTTCTAGAACAATTCCCATTTAATAAACTTAGATTAATATTCGGATTTCAAGATTTCATTTAAGTATTACATTCCAAATCAATTTCCGTTCAAATCCTATTCAAATAAATTTTATCTTCAAATTTAATTCAATAGTTTCAATTTATTTCAATTCACAAATTTATTTAAATTTCAATTTAATTCCAAATTAATTAAATCTCAATTTCAAATTAATTTTCACTTCCAAACTCAAACTTGAAATATCATTTCATATAAATTTTCTTAGAAATATTCAGAGTTCGATTAAAAGTCCAATCTTTTAAAACAAATCGACTTTCGAAACTTTACGCCATATTTCAATTTTTCTTAAAAATCTAAACTTCGAATAATTAATCCATTTCATTTACCAAGTTTAAATTCCAACATCTCGAGCTTCAATTCAAAATAATTCAATTTCCATAAATTAGATTTTTATTCTTAAATCAATTCATTTAAATAATTTCAAAACAACTTTTAAAATCATTTAATTTAACCAACCCGGTGTTCGTATATAATTCTCTAACCTATGGCCAAGTGATTAGTTATTTCAATTAAATGTCAGGGATAAATATATATCACTTAACAAAATCACGGTGTCATATGTATGCATAACAGTGTATATATAAGCAAGTAAACATCCAAACATTTAAAATATCGGCCAATAACATCCATCGAAATACATCATCCAATAGACAATACAATTCATGGCAATTTCATAGTTATCAATGTCAGGTAATTCAATCGCAATTCAATTTTAATTTCAATTTAACTGTCAATTTAATTTTCAACGGTTAATTCAAATGACAATCTATATGACAATTAAATTTTATCAAACAATGACAAATAAAATCATAACACTTCATAATGTCAAATTTAACTACCATAAAGATATTTAGTACGTTGTGAGCATTATAAAACACTCACTTTGATTTTCCGTTGTCGTCGAGATGTTTCGGTTTGGAACTAAAACTGGACGACGCCCAACTTTAGCCCAAATTTCCACCGTCTCCAAATCCATCAAAACCAGTTTCATTTCGAAGCTCTCATCATTACGATCGCAACGCAAAAAGTTTCGTTCCAATTGGACCTCGTATGAAAAAGTTATACATTTTTGAAGTTAACACGAATTTATATTATAAATATTTACAATTTTCTTTTATAATTTTAAACCCTACAATGCAATCTGGCCATCCATCCCTCTTGCTTCAGATCAGGCCGCTCCTTTGCTTCATCTTCCCCAGGTCAAAGAATGTGACCAACAACCCATAGCCGCCCTTATTCCCTCAATTTTCGAGGCCACCACGAGCACTTCCACTTCGATCAGGATACACCACTTCGAAGCACTACTCAAGAGCCACCATCGGGCCCAAGGTTATGGAGCTCGGTCGCCTCCTCCACCTCGATTTGTGTGAAAAACGCAGCAGCTTCCATCTCTTTTTGCCGTCAATCCGTGGCTCCGTTTCCGATCTCCACCGTTGGATAGCTAGATCTTGATGCCCTCTACAACTTTGTAGTTGACGACTTTTGCTAATTGTTTGTAGATTTGGAGATAATAGAGGAGAAAGTTTCGAAATTCTCAGCCATTAAAAAGATTAGTGGCAGCTGAAGCTATTTGACCTAGGGTTTTTTTGGAAAATAGAGAAAGTGAGGGCTTTTATTGAAAAATACGCGACACTATTCATCCCGGATTTTCCGAACTCCAAACGAAGCGTGCCGGCTGACGTTTCTAAGGTTTACCCCCACATTCCGAACGCAATGGAACATGTTTCGGAGGCTAATTCGGTCATCTGGGTGAGTTACGGAGAAAAACGATCAGTTTTAAATTAAACCGATTCAAACCGATTTCGATGCGTTTTGGCTTGCCCCGGACAAACGGTACATCCAATTGACACGAAATTTGAAACCATACAATAATATCACATTATGGATCCGATGAACCTAGTTTCGTCGAATTCCGAGACTTTTTGAAAAATGACTATTTTAACTCGCCGAATTAAAATTAAAACGATTTCGATGCGTTTCGAGCTGCCACGGTCAATTGATAACTCCGATTGCTATGAAAATTGAAATCCAATAATAACAAACTATTACGGATCCAATGGAACTAGTTTCGTTCAATTCTGAAACTGTTCGAAAAATGGCTATTTTTCAGTCGATAATTAAATATTAAAATATTCAATTTTCACAAATTAACTTTAAATTCAATTTTAAAAGTTCTATAACATTACTATAACTCCAATATGATAAGATAAAATTTTACAAATCATTTTCAATCATATTCAACTCGATTTTCAATTATTTCTGAAATTTAACTTATTAAATTATCAATTTAATTGTCTAATTAAATCCAATATTCGAAAAATAAATTATTCGACTGTTTAATTTCAATATAAAATTCCCAATTTTAAATTATTAACTTTTAAATCAAATTTCAATTGTTCACAAATCCCATTTTTAATTTCACAGTAATTAACAATCTTTTACAATGCAGTTTTCCATTATAAATCCAATATAAAAGATTATATTAGATTCAGCGTTCAATTATATTGTAATTCAAATTCAAGTTATTTAATTCCAAATGAATTCTTTTATTTCGATTTACACTTTCATTATTGAATCAATCATTTACTTATACATTATTATCAATAGTTTATAATTCATTTACTTTCATTTTCTTCAGCTATCATCTTATTTAAATTCACAGTAATATTAAATTACATTCATTTACGTTGATTTCCATATTATAACTTCAATATTAAATGTAACATTTTATTTATTTCGTTGTTTACAATCAAATTCAATTCAATTCAATTACTTGTTACGTTCAAATTTAAATCTTTACTTACGTTCAATTACAAGTTAACATCTTTATCGAATTACAGTTTCAGTTATTATCTGCTTTCAATCAACTGTAATATTAAGTTACATTTATTTATATTAGTTTCAGTAACATAAAATTCCATTATTAAATCTACCATTTTATTTATTCTTTGTTTACAATCATAACCAATTTGGTTTACAATCAAATTCAATTCATTATTTACATTCACTACAAGTTAACATCCATATTTAATTTACAAATAAGTTATTTCAGAATTCAGTTTTGTATTTTAACTTATAATTCACATTTAACAACACAAAATTTTATTTCCTTCGGATTTTTATCAAAATTTTCATTTTAATTCGTATTTTTAAAGTGTTAAAAATACGGGTCGTTACATTCTCCCCCACTTAAAACTTTTCGTCCTCGAAAAGGAACGGAGAAGGGGAAACCATCATTTAAATATAATTCATTCAAAATATTCTACTTATTTGCAAAATTTAGTTATAGGATTTTTTTTTCACAAAATTTTCTAACTCCCGGATTTTTGAAAAATTTCGGCAGCACCTCCTTTGCGCGGCTAGGACCGAAAAATTTCACATGGTAATAATTGCATGATATACATCTCATTCAAAATGAGGCATCCCAAATATGGGGAAAAACAATATATATAAAACCCAAATACGATAAATAATCCGAACACGTACCTTTATTAGCGTTTACTAGCAAATTTTTTTCTTACATTTTGCGTTTAGCGCAGAACCGGGTTTCGGAAGTCGAGCGCAATCCTTTTCTACCTACTAAAATACTCAACAACCAAGTTAGAACCGTGCAAATGAATATATATCAATATATTTAGCATATACACACGTATATAACATCTTTAACTTCAAAACTGAAATATCAAAATTCTGGACAGCGAGAAGAACATAGTTTTTAGCTAGCTGAACGACATAATTTTGCAAGGTAATCAAAATGAAAGTTGTGGCATTTGTTTCAGGGTTTCCGGAATGTCCAAAATCGTCTAATTCGGACTATCCGTTCAAAAGTTACGGGCGTTTTACTACGAGAATACATTTCAGGTCCATGCAGGTCAGCGACCTTCACGCACACTTTCGGCCTTCTAAACTTCAGCAAAATGCAAGGCTTCTAAAACAAAAGTTGGAGCATAGGTTCTTCGGTTTCCAGAAAGTACAAGATCATGAAAATCCGATAAACCAGTAAAAAGTTATGTCATAAATACTAAGGTCAAATGCTATTGGTTTTGCTTATTCTTACACAGAACAGCGATAGACATTTACATTTTTAACCTAGTAAACGAATGAATTTTCAAAAAACTTTAAACAAAAGTCGTGCTACAGATTCTAAGCTTTCCGAAAAGTCCAAGATCATCAAATTCCGATTATTCATTTAAAAGTTATGGTACTTTTAGTTTCAGCACATACCGGACAATTTTAGATTTCCACATTTGTTTGTTATTACAAATACAAACTATCCAATTTAAAGTTTCCGGAAAATCAAGCATTAACACAAAGTTGTTAATTTCTTTTATATTTTTATGAAATAAGTTTACATTAAATTTGTTTTCCGGTTTATTCACTTTATTACATCCACATTTAACTCAAGACAATTTTTCTTCAAATTAAATTGAATACAATTATATTCAACATCACCTTACTTCAAATTGAATTTAATTATTTAAATTTATATTCCATTTATTCAATTTATTAACAAAATGAATCCTATTTAATCAATTAACATCCATCTAACAACCATTGCACCACAACATTAACATCCATACAAAATTTCCCACCAAGTCAATCAATTTCAAGTTTATTGACATTTAGTTTATTCAAATTTACTTAGTTTCCATTTACAAGTTTTATATTTCATTGATTTAAATCTAATTCATTCCTTTGTATATTTCTTTCACTCTAAATTTTAGCTTAACTTCCCATCTTTTATAATTCCTAACAAATCCAGTTTTACTCATTCAATTTGCTTTGTTTAAGTTAAAGCAAATTCCCTCATTCAATTTATTTGTTTACTTTATTGTTTCAATTCGGTTAATTTACTTGTTTAAATTAAATTCACACTATTAACTAAGTATATATTATTCAATTTCAATTGAATTTCTTTTATATTCACAACTATCAAAGAATCTCCACATTTTGTTTTCACAATCGTACTTGTATATTATTTCTTACTTATCAGAATATGCATTTTAAACTTTTGAATATTAGGTATGTTATGGTTATGCAAATTTAGTGTAGTTGATAATATACAACTTATTTTCATTAAATTTTAGTGTTGAGCCTATTTAATAAATCTTCAATTTATTATTAATCACATTAAGGTTTACTATTGCAATTTAAATTTTCATTTTTAACCTTCAAATTCTATTTCATATTTTAGAAAAGTTTCAATTTCCATTTTATTCAAAGAGTACAGAAAACATTGAGGGTCTCCCCCACTCGGACTTTTGAAAAATAAACGTCGATAATGCATGCACTCATTACCAAAACTTACTTTCCAAACATCAAGCGGGGCATACACCACTTATTTATTTCAAAATCATTTGGCAAATCATTCCTATTCAAAATTTTCAAATGATACGTAGATTATTTCCAAACCATTGGTACAAATTTCAAAACATTGGAGTTTATATTCTCAAATTTAAAATCATATTCATTTAATTCCATTTCCAATTATATTTTCCAAATTCATTTTTTTTTAATTTGTCAATAATAAAGAAATATTGACAAGTCAACTAATTGAGGACGATAATCTAATATTATCATCTCCTACCAACCAATAAAATCAAATTTATATATCCGTAGTAATATTTATATATAAATATAAGTCAAAACAATATTATGTCAATTTGTCCTATTCGAGTGTTTAGAAACCCCTATCGATGCCATGGCGTCCCATGTACCGACCAGAATTTATAAATACTCAACGGAACAGATCAACACAATATAAAACCATTTTATATCAAAATAACAAATACGCTCTCTCGTACCCTCAAACTCATTCATAGGTTTCAACCCTATTTCAACGAGTTATTCCCCACTAGAGCTAAGGTAATCTAAACCAAAGCTCTGATACCAACTGAAACGACCCGCCTTTTTGGACAGTTTAAATCGACAAATCAGACACACATGCCGATTCTAAACCATTCAAAAGGGCGGATGGTTAATGGGGTTAAATAAGAAAAGAAAAGAAAGAACATAAACAAACTCAGAATCTCGCAGCGGAAGGAACAAGATATAATAATAAAATAACAGTTCATGAAGCTGTTAAATAAATAAATTTGATTATTATTATACATCATAAATCAGAGTTACATACATATCAGAGAAAATACAATAATGCAGCGGAAAAATAATATGGTAGTAGAATACAAATGATGTAATACCAAACTCCGTCTTCGTCCACCAGAATAGATCTTCAACCTTATCTGAAATGCTCAGGCTGACCCGAGCGTAATGAAAAGACAAAACACTCGAGTCAGGACTAAAATATCTCATGTAAGTCAAATCGAATAAGAAAATATGAGTGTGACGGCGTCAGAGATGTTTACGGGTTTTGACATCTCCTATCCAGTGTCAACGTGAGTGCAATAACTTAAGAGATGTTACGGGATTTTTCCATCTCTCAAGGATCCGTTAAACTATCTACTATGTAGTACAATACGCTATTATAATATGTCTACATTAAAGTAAAAGTATTAAAATAGCGTTAAGCCATGGCCCATTCCACCCTTAACATAGTTTATATTCCCAAGAGCATATACAAGACCGTAGTTTCCCCAAAACCGGAAGTCACCAGAGGGCAATCCATATACTAAAGGTACAAATCAAAATCATAGTGGTCGCGAATAGGATAATCAGTATGACAAGGTACATGAGGCAATACCAACTAGGATACTAGTAGTTGCGTGATCCGAACTGATGTTGGGCATAGTAGCTACTACCCATCACCGCGAAACAACACTCCCAAAATCGAGGGGTGCACCCAAATCGAATCACAAAAGTAATAGACATGGTAACGAAGAAGTGTGTCCGCTAGAGGTGGAGAACCTCAATGGCCCGGCGCGGCTCCTGTTTTAGTCATGTCAGGGGTCATCCAATATCGTTCTCTTTCTTCAATCAACGCGTTCATCAAACCATCCACTTCGTTCTGGATCAACACTCCGCGTATACTAATTATTAAAGTGGTTTTCTGTATCGACAGAGAGTATGTCCATATCCGATCCCGGTCTCTTTAATAACTACGTTATATTTTTCACACCGGTTCGATCCTTTACATTTCAAATCGATTCATAATTGATATCAAAATATCATATTCGCTTCAAAATCAAATCCATTTCAAATATCATCATATCTATTCAAGATGTAAGATTCCATTTCAAAACATTTTCGCCTCAATATCTCATTTCAATTTCAAAATCATTTTTCGCCTCAATATCTCATTTCGATTTCAAAATCATTTTCGCCTGAATATCTCGTTTCGATTCACATAAACTCGAATTCCAAGATTAAAATTTAATCAAATTTCAAATCATCAATTTTAACTCGATTCAGCTTCTCAATAAACCATTTCAAATTATCAATTTCCAATACATATTTGAACCACAAAATAAACAATTTCACTTCCAATATATTTCGAAACTTTAAATATTTCACATTTCAAAACAGTTCATATATTTATATAAAATATAAGATTCGCTTTAAAACCATTTCGTATTCAAATTAGAATATACTTCAAATTAAACATCTGTATTAAGTAGTTTACTTAATTTCTGGAACAATTCCCATTTAATAAACTTAGATTAATATTCGGATTTCAAGAATTCATTTAAGTATTACATTCCAAATCAATTTCAGTTCAAATCCTATTCAAATCAATTTTATCTTCAAATTTAATTCAATAGTTTCAATTTAGTTCAATTCACAAATTTATTTAAATTTTAATTTAATTCCAAATTAATTAAATCTCAATTTCAAATTAATTTTCACTTCCAAACTCAAACTTGAAATATCATTTCATATAAATTTTCTTAGAAATATTCAGAGTTCGATTAAAAGTCCAATCTTTTAAAACAAATCGACTTTCGAAACTTTACGCCATATTTCAATTTTTCCTAAAAATCTAAACTTCGAATAATTAATCCATTTCATTTACCAAGTTTAAATTCCAACATCTCGAGCTTCAATTCAAAATAATTCAATTTCCGTAAATTAGATTTTTATTCTTAAATCAATTCATTTAAATAATTTCAAAACAACTTTTAAAATCATTTAATTTAACCAACCTGGTGTCCGTATATAATTCTCTAACCTAAGGCCAAGTGGTTAGTTATTTCAATTAAATGCCAGGGATAAATATATATCACTTAACAAAATCACGGTGTCATATGTATGCATAACAGTGTATATATAAGCAAGGTAAACATCCAAACATTTAAAATATCGACCAATAACATCCATCGAAATACATCATCCAATAGACAATACAATTCATGGCAATTTCATAGTTGTCAATGTCAGGTAATTCAATCGCAATTCAATTTTAATTTCAATTTAACTGTCAATTTAATTTTCAACGGTTAATTCAAATGACAATCTATATGACAATTAAATTTTATCAAACAACGACAAATAAAATCATAACACTTCATAATGTCAAATTTAACTACCATAAAGATATTTAGTACGTTGTGAGCATTATAAAACACTCACTTTGATTTTCCGTTGTCGTCGAGATGTTCAGGTTTGGAACTAAAACTGGACGACGCCCAACTTTTATCCCAAATTTCCACCGTCTCCAAATCTATCCAAACCAGTTTCATTTCGAAGATCTCGTCATTACGATCGCAACGCAAAAAGTTTCGTTCCAATCGGACCTCGTATGAAAAAGTTATACATTTTTGAAGTTAACACGAATTTATATTTTAAATATTTACAATTTTCTTTTATAATTTTAAACCCTACAATGCAATCTGGCCATCCATCCCTCTTGCTTCAGATCTGGCCGCTCCTTTGCTTCATCTTCCCCAGGTCAAAGAACGTGACCAACAACCCATAGCCGCCCTTATTCCCTCAATTTTCGAGGCCACCACGAGCACTTCCACTTCGATCAGGATACACCACTTCGAAGCACTACTCAAGAGCCACCATCGGCCCCAAGGGTGTGGAGCTCGGTCGCCTCCTCGACCTCGATTTGCGTGAAAAACGTAGCAGCTTCCATCTCTTTTTTCCGTCAATCCGTGGCTCCGTATCCGATCTCCACCGTTGGATAGCTAGATCTTGATGCCCTCTACAACTTTGTAGTTGACGACTTTTGCTAATTGTTTGTAGATTTGGAGATAATAGAGGAGAAAGTTTCGAAATTCTCAGCCATTAAAAAGATTAGTGGCGGCTGAAGCTATTTGACCTAGGGTTTTTTGGAAAATAGAGAAAGTGAGGGCTTTTATTGAAAAATACGCGACACTATTCATCCCAGATTTTCCGAACTCCAAACGAAGCGTGCCGGCTGACGTTTCTAAGGTTTACCCCACGTTCCGAACGTAATGGAACATGTTTCGGAGGCTAATTCGGTCATCTGGGCGAGTTACGAAGAAAAACGATCAGTTTTAAATTAAACCGATTCAAACCGATTTCGATGCGTTTTGGCTTGCCCCGGACAAACGGTACATCCAATTGACACGAAATTTGAAACCATACAATAATATCACATTACAGATCCGATGAAACTGCTTTCGTCGAATTCCGAGACTTTTTGAAAAATGACTATTTTAACTCGCCGAATTAAAATTAAAACGATTTCGATGCGTTTCGAGCTGCCACGGTCAATTGATAACTCCGATTGCTACGAAAATTGAAATCCGACAATAAAAAACTATTACGGATCCAATGGAACTAGTTTCGTTCAATTCTGAGACTGTTCGAAAAATGGCTATTTTTCAGTCGATAATTAAATATTAAAATATTCAATTTTCACAAATTAACTTTAAATTCAATTTTAAAAGTTCTATAACATTACTATAACTCCAATATGATAAGATAAAATTTTACAAATCATTTTCAATCATATTCAACTCGATTTTCAATTATTTTTGAAATTTAACTTATTAAATTATCAATTTAATTGTCTAATTAAATCCAATATTCGAAAAATAAATTATTCGACTGTTTAATTTCAATATAAAATAACCAATTTTAAATTATTAACTTTTAAATCAAATTTCAATTGTTCACAAATCCCATTTTTAATTTCACAGTAATTAACAATCTTTTACAATGCAGTTTTCCATTATAAATCCAATATAAAAGATTATATTAGATTCAGCGTTCAATTATATTGTAATTCAAATTCAAGTTATTTAATTCCAAATGAATTCTTTTATTTCGATTTACACTTTCATTATTGAATCAACCATTTACTTATACATTATTATCAATAGTTTATAATTCATTTACTTTCATTTTCTTCAGTTATCATCTTATTTAAATTCACAGTAATATTAAATTACATTCATTTACGTTGATTTCCATATTATAACTTCAATATTAAATGTAAAATTTTATTTATTTCGTTGTTTACAATCAAATTCAATTCAATTCAATTACTTGTTACGTTCAAATTTAAATCTTTACTTACGTTCAATTACAAGTTAACATCTTTATCGAATTACAGTTTCAGTTATTATCTGCTTTCAATCAACTGTAATTTTAAGTTACATTTATTTATATTAGTTTCAGTAACATAAAATTCCATTATTAAATCTACCATTTTATTTATTCTTTGTTTACAATCATAACCAATTTGGTTTACAATCAAATTCAATTCATTATTTACATTCACTACAAGTTAACATCCATATTTAATTTACAAATAAGTTATTTCAGAATTCAGTTTTGTATTTTAACTTGTAATTCACATTTAACAACACAAAATTTTTTTTCCTTTGGATTTTTATCAAAATTTTCATTTTAATTCGTATTTTTAAAGTGTTAAAAATATGGGTCGTTACACAAGGAGTCTCTATCTCAAATGTGTACTAACAAAAACTACTATGCTAAAGTAGTTAGCCAAAAGTCAGGTGAAGGACCCTGATAAGAAGTCAAGCAGGAGCACCTGAAATACCTCGGTCTGACTCGAGTATTATTTACGAAGAAAATAATAAACGGATCAGTCTAGCTATAAATATCAGATAAAATGAGATAGGATAAGAGATATGACAAAAACGTATGATAACAATAATGCCATACTGCGCCAAGTATACATCAAATAACAACAAAAATCATACAATATCTCAAATATTCTCAAACACTAAAAAGAATGTCATATTCTTTAAATTATTCACCAAAACACAAATATTGACAAAACATATCAATGCCAATCGCAAAAATCGGTGAAACACAAATTCTAGAAGTCATCAACTAGAAATCCAGAAATCACAAAAAGGGGAAGGCCTATCACAAACGGGGGCATGAAAACTCACCAACACGTGTGTCACAAACGGAACGCTATTCCATGGTCGCTAATCATCAATTTTGAACCGAGGCTCCACAAACAGCCCGAAGATCATGGGTCGCTACCCCACCAAATTGAACCGAAGTTCCACAAACGGGGTTTTTAGTCCCCACACAAACAAAAAGACATCGCACATCGCTAGTGTAAATCACAAAATGATCACCATTGATCAACAAGAAGTGTGAATCACACTAAGCTAGTAAATATAAGAGTTTAGCTTCATGTCCCATAACCACTAGCATAACTTAAATATTTACGAACAAATTGTAGATTTCCACTCGAAAATTGTCAAATGATTTCAATCGAACAAGTCTAAGAATTAACCGACAAAGTAAACGCAAGCATTTCATACCACTTGTTTTGCTAAGCCGTTTAATTAGATTTCTCATACGAATGAGGTAAAGGTTTGTATATACTAATAGGTTGGAAAACGGTTTTAAAAACGAGATTTGTATTAAAAATAGAGTTGGAATCATCTTTGTAAAAAAGTTTGAGTATTTACTACTAGTATAGAAAACCTTTATATTTTAAAGTGACAAATCACAGAAATGATTGTAGAAACAATCAATCACCAAAATCCACATTCGACGACGTGAATTAAAACCATAAAAATCGATACCGAATCCATCAAAATGGATATTCCCAAAAATCTCGAAAAAGAAGTCATCAAAGACGATAAATGATAGCAACAATTCGGATCACCAAAAATCGATTAAAAACCAGAAAATCCACACAAAACAGCCTAAAATAGGCAAAAAGCAAACTTCACAGATTCAGTCGACTGTTCTGTAGGGTCAGTCAATTGAAACAAGCCTAGAAACTCTTGGGTTTCAGGTTCAGTCGACTGACTCTATAGTTCAGTCGACTGATACAGGGACAGAAACATTTCTATCCCCAGTTCAGTCGACTGAACTGTATGGTCAATCGACTGACACAGAGCCGGAGGGTTTTTTGGCTGCAGATTCAGTCGACTGACACTGCAGTTCCGTCGACTGAATTGTGGTTTCCAGTATTCTCAGCCTAGCCCCTAAAAGGGGCAAAAATCCAAACGGGAGCGATCGGATGACCATCGGAGACTAGGGATTTATGCCAAGCGACAACCTAGCCTTATAGGCTCTTCGATACACCCCAACAACGTGTTTAAACATCAAAGAAAGGATTTTTAAAGATTTGACTTCAAAACACCAAAAATTGGAATATTCATCAAACTAATTCAATTCAAAAGAAACTGAACAAGGAATAGATGTTAGGAATTACTACCTAATAACTATCAAAGATATAGACATAGATGTGAGTTTAAAAACTCACCTTTAAAACAAAAACAACGAATGAGAAGAGACCAATTCCTCTTCAATCTCAACTCAAGAAGCTCCAATCTAAGCTAATAAGCAAATATTTCCTAAGTTAGGGTTTAGGAATTTCTGAAATTGAAGAGAGATAGAGATGGAGAAGATGAAGAGGATGCATACCTAAGCTTCTCCTTGATTTTGGACTTGAATTTAAATTCCTAATAGAAATTAGGGCTTAGGAATTTTGATTTCTTTTCTCTTCCCCCATTTTTGCTTTAGCTTGAGTGTTAGGAAATGTTATGAAGGAATGAAGAGGAGTGGATTGGGGGTTAGGGTATAAGATGGGTTGGGTGTTAGGTTATTGGGCTAAAACCCAAACCAAAAGCCCTAAATGAAAATATCAAAATTTCACTCAACTCCAAACATATCGATGTTCATACTCAAAAAGGTCGCAAACATCATTTTGGACTCAATGGGAGTAGTCTTAAGTCCTAATTCGATTGTTTGCAAAAAGTGACATTTCGGACTTAAATCCGACTAACGATGCTATATTTAAATAAAACATTTAAATATACAATCGTAAAATATGCGGGTTGTTATAGAGTCCCCTCCTTAAAACAATTGTGTCCTCGCAATACTTAAGAAAAAGAAATAAAAAGTAACAACTATACGAAGGTATAACAACACAAAAAGAAGAAATTTTGAAATGAGAAGTTTACCATAAAGAGCACGAGAGAGAAAGTCCGGATGTGTTTGCTCGATGAATTCTCAAGATTCCCAAGAGCAATCCTTAGGATTTGAGGACCATTGAACTTTCACAAGAAGAACATCTTTATTTCGAAGGCGTTTAACCTCCGAAGCAATTATATGAATAGAATGTTGCTCATAAGTCAAATTTGGTGAAACTTCAATTTCTTCAATTACACCGGGCTCAAGAATAGAATCGGAATCACGAAGGCATTTCCATAGTTGAGAGACGTGGAAAACATCATGAATAGCAGAAAATTGAGCTGGTAATAAAAGGCGATAAGCCACGGAACCAATACGTTCGGTGATGGGAAATGGACCAACATATCGAGGTGCTAACTTTCCCGATCGACTGAAACGCACAACACCCCTCACAGGTGAAACACAAATGAACACCAATAAAATCTGGACCTAAAACCAGCTTCTCACCGGCTTCAGGCCAACACGAAGGAAATCGGCATGGCCTTCCGTAGAGTGCCTCGAAAGGTGCCATAGCAATACTAGATTGGAAGCTATTATAGGAAAACTCAACAAGAGAAATATGATCTTCCCAACTTCCACCAAAATCAAGAACACATGCACGTAGGAGATCTTCAAGAGTTTGATTCACACGCTCTATTTTTCCATCGGATTGAGGACGATAAGTGGTGCTAGAATTAAGCTTTGTTCCCAAAGCTTTTGAAGACTCTACCAAAATCCACTAGTAAAATAATGGATCATGATTGCTAACAATAGAAGTAGGAACCGCATGCAATTTAACAATTTCTTTGACATAGAGTTTAGCCAAAAGAGGTACGGTCCAAAAGAGAAGGATGAGCCTCATGGCTACACAAAACAAGAGACGAACTTGAATCGGATTCACAATCTCGAATCTCACAAGTGGACAAAGTCTCGAGATCACTCCATTCGGATATCATCATGGAAACAACCGCTTGTTGCTTACGACTAAGGGCATCGGCAACTCGATTGCCCTTTCCGGGAGTATAAAGAATATCAAAATCATAAGATGCAAGGAACTCGAGCCAACGTTGTTGACGCAAATTAAGTTCCTTTTGAGAAAATAAATACTTCAAAGATTTATGATCGGTGTAGAGAACAAATTTCTCTTCCAAAAGATAATGTTGCCAAATTCTAAGAGCGAAAACAATGGCCGCGAGCACTAGATCATGAATGGCATATCTAGTCTCGACAAGCTTTAATTGTCAAGAAGCATATGTGATAACACATTCCCTTTTCAAGAGAATGACACCCAAACCAATACGACTAGCATCGGTACAAACAATAAAGTCTTGGTTCCCTTCGGGAATCGCAAGAATAAAAACATCGGAAAAGAGTTCTTATCCTCTTTCCCAAAAAGCTAAGAAATTCAAAATTATAATTAACTTTATGTAATCATATTTGTAGAAAAATTTACTTTTTAAAAGTCAATTTATTGTGTCTGGCCGTCTCATCATAGCGTTTAGGAGATTCCTATCGATAACGTTGATCAATCGCAACGACCAGAATTCTTAATGCACTTAATGGGCAAAACAATACAAAATCATCTTCTATATGATAAACATGTCACTTAAAATTTTATGAATATTCTTTGCTTGTTTTAAGAACAAAATCCAATCATACTAATAAATATCTTATTAAAAAGATTTGCAAATTTTAAATTGTTGTTTTCATCCATAATCAATAAATACAAGGAGGGTCTTATCAAGATATTCGCAGAATACTCGATTCATAAGATGGATGAAATAAGGTAGAAGGATCGTCAAACCGAATGACATAACGAACCACTCATAAGAATCATAACGAGTACGGCATGCGTTAAGTGGAATGCTACCCTCCGCAACTCGTAGCCGATAAAAACCGATGGCAAGGTTGAGCTGAAAAGACCTTAGCACCTCTCAATAGATTGCTTAGGTGATAATCCTAAGACAAGCTCAAATATACCGGAAAATTCACAAACTACTTGAATGAGAGAAATAATATTCTCCTCATCATCTAGGTTAAAAGAATAAAATGATGCCACCAAATTTGGAAATCAAAATCATTAAGAACAATAGAAATCTGCTTAACAGATTGAGAATGTCGAAGATATATAGTCCGTTCAGGACATAGGATGTGGGCTTCATAATGATTAAGCCAATCCTTTCCCAAAAATCAATTTCGAAGCCTAAGTAACGCATAACATGCAAATCGGCTCGAAAAGAATAATCACATAAAATAATCTCGACATTTTCACAAAGTAAACTGAGTGTTGCGGATCCACCAACCGGATTCGCAATTCTCAGTGAAGTCATCAAGCCCTTAATATTTAAAGAAAAAGAATCAACAAGTTCTTTTGATATAAAAGAGTGGGACGCACCCGTATCAATAGAAATAAAATAGGAAGATCACGAAATAAAATAATGCCATCAAGGACTGAATGAAAAAAATACCTTGACCAAGAGAAGTGTTACTAGGGGCTTGCACAACATTTAGCTTTCCCTCCTTCTTGATTTGAAGTAAGGGACACGCAGATATATGATTACTCAAACTTTTGCAATAGCGACAATAAAGGGGTTTCGGACACTCATTTGCATAGTGGTCCATAGAACCACAATTGTAGCATTGTCCACGACTAGAGGTATGAGTCTTTGCTACCGAAGCTTCTTGCTTCCCTTTCTTGTTGGGATTGGGGCTTTTGAACTTAATAGGCCTCTTCATGTTATTGTTGAAGTTGTGTTTGGCACGCACAACTTCAACATCACTTTCTCTATCGGCCTCTTAAAGCCGAAGAGAGATATCTACAAACTGGTCGAAAGGCACTTCTAATTTCAGAGGTAAAACCTTTTTTGGGCTCTTACTCAAAGCACAGATAAACCTTTGATTCTTTACAAGATCCGGGCAGACATGAATACGCCATCCAGAGAAGTACAACTGGATTGACCAGCGCTAGGACTGCCAGATCTAACCATTTCTCTTCTTTAAGAAAGAAAGAAGTGGAAAAAAGGTTATTCTCAGAACGAATATCAAACAAACTTGATTGATAAAACAAGGAATCATAAAAAGATATAGGATAGAACGGTACGAAGACTCGAATTAAATCCTACAGCACGATTCCTAAGAAAGACTTAGGACAATGATCCTTGCTAGATTATTCTACATTGTTCCGAAGTTTGGCACTAATATATAGCTGTGATGCCCCACCTCTATACTCACGCTAGCCAAGGACACTACGGGGTAATGCCGTCGACTAGCATGAAGAATAAGGCAGTTGAGGCTGTGTAATTGCTTTATGCGAGTATCGATATGTCAGATAATATAACTTACATTTCATTTCAAGAGGAAATCCAACATATCAAATACAAACTCAAAGCTACCACACAGTGGCTATGTGGACTTCATAAACAAATATAGAAATAAACATAAGACAAATGAGTCACAGATATTCATATCACAAAGGCGGAAAATGATATGAATATAACGCATAGAAGTGTACATCAAAGTAGTGGTCAAACTAGATCCACTACATCACAAAAGAATAGATACAAGTGCTAGAAAAAAGAATAAGTATACATCAAGGAGTCTCTATCTCAAATGTATACTAACAAAAACTACTATGCTAAAGTAGTTAGCCAAAAGTCAGGTGAAGGACCCTGATAAGAAGTCAAGCAGGAGCACCTGAAATAACTTGGTCTGACCCGAGTATTATTTACGAAGAAAATAATAAACGGATCAGTCTAGCTATAAATATCAGATAAAATGAGATAGGATAAGAGATATGACAAAAACGTATGATAACAATAATGCCATACTGCGCCAAGTATACATCAAATAACAACAAAAATCATACAATATCTCAAATATTCTCAAACACTAAATAGAATGTCATATTCTTTAAATTATTCACCAAAACACAAATATTGACAAAACATATCAATGCCAATCGCAAAAATCGGTGAAACACAAATTCTAGAAGTCATCAACTAGAAATCCAGAAATCACAAAAAGGGGAAGGCCTATCACAAACGGGAGCATGAAAACTCACCAACACGTGTGTCACAAACGGAACGCTATTCCATGGTCGTTAACCATCAATTTTGAGCCGAGGCTCCACAAACGGGCCGATGTCCATGGGTCGCTGCCCCACCAAATTGAACCGAAGTTCCACAAACGGGGTTTTTAGTCCCCACACAAACAAAGAGACATCGCGCATCGCTAGTCTAAATCACAAAATGATCACCATTGATCAACAAGAAGTGTGAATCACACTAAGCTAGTAAATATAAGAGTTTAGCTTCATGTCCTATAACCACTAGCTTAACTTAAATATTTACGAACAAATTGTAGATTTCCACTCGAAAATTGTCACAAGATTTCAATCGAACAAGTCTAAGAATTAACCGACAAAGTAAACGCAAGCGTTTCATACCACTTGTTTTGCTAAGCCGTTTAATTAGATTTCTCATACGAATGAGGTAAACGTTTGTATATACTAATAGGTTGGAAAACGGTTTTAAAAACGAGATTTGTATTAAAAATAGAGTTGGAATCATCTTTGTGAAGGAGTTTGAATATTTACTACTAGTATAGAAAACATTTATATTTTAAAGTGACAAATCACAGAAATGATTGTAGAAACAATCAATCACCAAAATCCACATTCGACGACGTGAATTAAAACCATAAAAATCGATACCGAATCCATCAAAATGGATATTCCCAAAAATCCCGAAAAAGAAGTCATCAAAGACGATAAATGATAGCAACAATTCGGATCATCAAAAATCGATTAAAACCGGAAAACCAACACAAAACAGCCTAAAATAGGCAAAAAGCAAACTTCACAGATTCAGTCGACTGTTCTGTAGGGTCAGTCGACTGAAAGTTCAGTCGATTGACACAGCAAACTTCATAGATTCTGGCCGCAGATTCAGTCGATTGACACTGCAGTTCAGTCGACTGAATTGTGGTTACCATTATTCTCACCCTAGCCCCTAAAAGGGGCAAAAATCCAAACGGGAGCGATCGGACGAGCATCAGAGACTAGGGATTTATGCCAAGCGACAACCCAGCCTTATAAGCACTTCGATACACCCCAACAACGTGTTCAAACATCAAAGATAGGATTTTTAAAGATTTGACTTCAAAACACCAAAAATTGGAATATTCATCAAACCAATTCAATTCAAAAGAAAATGAACAAGGAATAGATGTTAGGAATTACTACCTAACAACTATTAAAGATATAGACATAGATGTGAGTTCAAAAACTCACCTTTAAACCCAAAAACAACGAATTAGAAGCTTTAAAACAAAGGAGAGACCAATTCCTCTTCAATCTCAACTCAAGAAGCTCCAATCTAAGCTAATAAGCAAATATTTCCTAAGCTAGGGTTTAGGAATTTCTGAAATGGAAGAGAGATAGAGATGGAGAAGATGAAGAGGATGCATACCTAAGCTTCTCCTTGATTTTGGACTTGAATTTAAATTCCTAATAGAAACTATGGCTTAGGAACTTTGATTTCTTTTCTCTTCCCCCATTTTTTCTTTAGCTTGAGTGTTAGGAAATGTTATGAAGGAATGAAGAGGAGTGGAGTGGGGGTTAGGGTATTAGATGGGCTGGGTGTTAGGTTATTGGGCTAAAACCCAAACCCAAAGCCCTAAATGAAAATATCAAAATTTCACTCAACTCCAAACATATCGATGCTTATACTCAAAAAGGTCGCAAACACCATTTTGGACTCAATGGGAGTGGACTCGAGTCCTAATTCGACTGTTTGCAAAAAGTGACATTTCGGACTTAAATCCGACTAACGATGCTATATTTAAATAAAACATTTAAATATACAATCGTAAAATATGCGGGTTGTTACATTCTGAGCAATAGCTTTGATGTTTAGTTAAAAGGAACTTACACCACCTTTTAACTTAGGATTGACATTTAGTGACTTTTTGGTTAAAAGGAAATAACACCCCTTCTAGCTATCTCATTTGATTAAGAGGGAGCTTCACCCCTCTTGGTCGTATTCTCCTTTAAAGTTGATGGGTTTAAGTTATGATTTGAATGGAAGTTTTAAATCTTTGTTTAAAGTATTTTAAAGGAGCTTCAAAATTTATACAATGATTTAAATGGGTTATTTATAAAAAGTAAGTAGTCCTATACTTGGCACTAAAAGCCGATGAGTAGATTGATCCTCTATCTGTGAGATCTAGAACCGAAGTGTCTAGGCAAGGCTAGGAGCAACTAGTGCCCTGACTTACCTGGCTTTGTTTCTGGGCGAGGGGTAGAGTAAGTCGAGAATATCAGAAAGGTGACAAGTGTAGGAGATTTGATTTCCATAAAATATCTTTATAATTATAATGGAAAACATTCGCATTTCTTATAGACAATTGTTTTTGACCCATCTAAGTATGCTTTTGAAATATGAAATCCTCCCAAATGTTTTGTGAATATACTTATATCAATTAGATAAGTATATGGATATTTTCCAAGCATTAAAAAAGTATAAGATTTAATTTCCATATATGACCGTTTTGTTATCCCCGATAGTTGATATCTTGACTATCAATTTCGATACCCTTCTTCCTTTTGTTTTTGTTTCGTCAATCTAAGACGATTTGTTGTTCATTTAGAGCATTGATATCCTTTATCGGAAATGACTAAACAAAGAGCGAGTGGGGGCCAAGCTATGTGGGGTGGCTCCCATTAGGGTATTTTCACATCTACTCTAGATTAGTTTCGGTTGTATGTGCACGGAGATGTGAAATACTCGGATACTCGGTAAGTTTCGCGGGGTCCGACTTGGAGGTTTTCGAGAGCCATCGTAGTTCTAAAATATATTTTCTAGAGGTATACTTTCGATAAGGGGGGCGCACCCTCCTAGTCATTGTTGGAAAAATTCCTTTTCCTTATTTTTGATTCAAATCTTTGGATTGATTCTTTCTTAATTGCATCGGGAAGCGTCTTGCGCTCTTCGCGATGTTTAATTATTTGTGTCCATTCTTTTATGCTTGGATGTTGTCCTTGTGAGGGGAAACCCGTTCTGCGTTTTTGCGACGTGGTCTCACCGGTTATTTTTTTTGTTTTGTTTTTTTATTTGGAGTTTACTCATACCGGACTTATTGTCTGACACGAATTGTTTGTTTCCCTAAACTCTCGGGTACTCATTTATTTTTGAGTAGTCTAGAAATTACAGGTTTCTTTGGGCTCTTTTGAAGATGGTGGACGAGTAGGAGGCTCCTTATCTATCTAGCTATTTATTTTCGCTGTTATGAGATGTTGGCTCTATGTATGTATATTTAAAGGCAGGCTATTATAACTACCTAGACTGATAGTTGTACTTTTGTTGTAACTTTGATAACTCCATGTTGGGAGTAACCATATGTACTGTCTAATTTTTATGTTATATTTAACTATTCCATTGTTAGATTATTATTGTGTTCTTATATTTTACCCCATGACAACTCGTCTTTCAGATACTTGGGCAACGACATATGAATACCATGGATGTATTAAGTGTCGTTCTCAGGGGTCAGAAAGGTGGGTCGTCACAAGAGATATCTTTATTAGAAGAATATATTATGTGATGGTTTGATTAGCAAAATGATGTATTCAAAATAAGAAAATGTATTGAGTAGAAAATATTAAAATATCAATTGAATGTTTAATTTCAAGGTTATAAAGATGATTGTAAATATTTTTTTTGAAAATTGGGTGTTGAATAATAATAGATAGTAAGAGTTAAAATTCTATCTTAAAGAAATAATGAAATGCTAATTTTGGATTTGTAGCATGAATTCATGAATGTTTTAAACTTTGATGGTATTAAAATTGGATGGTATGAATTTGTAAAATTCTTTTGGAAACAAGACTGAGTTAATTATCAACCTAAGTTAATTTCATGTTGATGATAGGATGGAATTTAATTTTTTAGCAAGAGAGTATAAAAATTTAAAGGGTGCATTTATTATAAAATGCTTTATTATGAAATGTAAGATATAATAAATGTATAAGTTATGAGGTTTAATCATTTTAAAATTGGGAGAAAAAATTTAAAATTTAAAGTGTAAATCCAAAATTTATTATGGATGCATATTTGTCTCTTATAAATGGAAGAGATTACTTCTCTCTTTCAAATTGAGTTTTTAAAAATAAATTGTTGGAGAACTTGTTTGTGAAAAGTAATGAATGTATTTCTAATTTGTGAATAGTTTCTTTTAAAAAGATAATTACATAAAGAAAATTATAATTTTGGAATGTCCTAACTTTCTGGAAAAGAGGATTTAGAATAAATGATTTAGTATAGAAAGCTTGTTTTGAAAATAAAGTTTGAAATTAGAATGGTTTGGGGAATTTCAAATTTAAATTGGTTTGAAAGCTGAAAATTTATTTGGAAAATGCTGTATTAAAATGGCAATAACTCGAGATTTATAATTCCAAATGAGTTCATTCTTTTTGTAAATAAAAGAGCTTTCAGTAAGCTATAAATTTTCTTTATATCGCTTTGGAAGATTTTGCTTTTATTTCAATTTAAAATGGGTTTGAAAGTGGATGGACATTTCTGTCCTATTATAAAAATTTTGTAGAACAACTTTCATTTATAAGTATTATCAGATTTTGTTGTTTGCTGTGTCAAAATTGAGTTCTTTATAACAGGTCTGAATTGAAAGTGATTGGTTTCCTTTAATAGTAAAAATGTAATACTTTCTATTTAATAAGTGTAACCTAATGGGTTATTGGAGTGGAAAATATATTACAAACAATAACATATTTGTTGGAAAATTAAAGGGTTAAACAACTCGAACTTTATTCACTTTGAATAAAGAGTGATGAGGTTAAATTAAAATTAAATAAGAAGCTTAAAAAAATTTCAAGTATGGAAAATTGAGAATTTTGAAGATAATGGGTTTGAAAACTCTAAGAATATTTGATTAGTAAAAGAGAGTATAAAAATCTATTCCTTGAGTTTATCTTGCCTTTGTGCAATTATTTTACGACTTACATTTAGGTAGTCGTATGAGTTTGGTGGTATTTGAAGGAACCACCTACCTCTTGATGAGTTTTGTTTCCATAGTGATTGTCAATCTTATATTGGTATGACTCCTTTCGTAGCTTTATTCGGAAGATCATGTCGATTTATATCCTGTGTAGTTGGAGTCCGGGAAAAAGAGGTAATTAAACCCCGACTCTATTCGAGAAGCTTTTGAGGAATCGATCTCGCCCGATTAATCTTTTGTGTAGCATCATGTTTGTATTCTTGTTTCGAAGGTGAGACGCCTTCCAAATCATGATTTTCTACTCGCGAAAGTTCAATGGTCTGATAATCCCAATGCCTACACTTGGGAAACCATAGAATTTCTCGAGCAATCTTACCTTGGTTTCCTATCTTCTTAAGTTAAAGGGTGAGAAAATTTAAACTTGAGCTATCTATTTATTTTTGCTTGATAAATTAAATCCTGTTGAATACAGCTCTTCTCTAGAACTTGCGAGGATGCAATTTTCATAAGTGGGGAGTCTATAACAACCCTGGTTTTGGTGATTACTTGTAATATTAAATAATAACGATGGTTATAATTTAATATTAGAAAATAAAAATAAATTGGAGATTTTATTTTTTTTATTTTGAATAAACAATAAATTTGGAAAGAATAAAGTGGAGTTAAGATGATAATGTTGGTTATAAATGGTGAATATGGAAAATATTTTGATTTGGGTATTAATTGAATTAATTAAGTGGGATAAAAGAATTAATTCAATAATAATTTGTTGAATTAAATAAATAATGTTGGAACTAAATGCATAATAAAGTTTTAAAAGATTTATTATGTTAGTTGAAGAAAATGAGTACTTTATGTTTTTAAATTTGTGAAAATGCAATAATTTTGCAAATTATTGCCAAAATTGATTTTTAATTATTTTATATGAAGAGTTTGTATTTATCATGATGTATTTTATAAATAAAAGGGGTGGAAAATTGTTTAAAAATAATATCTTGATGTAAAAATGGAGTTAATATATTTTTTAAATAATATCCTGTGTTTATTTTGATAAGAAAATAATTTTAGTATAAATTCTTATGTTAAAAAAGGTGTTTTATGTAATAAAAAGTGTAAATCGCGTTAGTTAAGTAAAAATATGATTCTAATGATAGAAACCAATTTTTATAGTTAAAATAAATTTTAGTTTGTTGTGTAAACAATTTTGTTTACATAAACAATTGTTGTAAAAATTTATTTGGTTTTTAAAATGAGAAAATGTGTGCGTATATTGAGAAAATAAGTGAAAATATGTATCTTACTTAGTGAATTTTTCTCTAAGTATGGTTATTGGGCTAATGGGTAGGAGTTAAGATCCATTACCCTAATCTAGAAGCCGCAGGAGAAAGAAAAATCTATACGTAGGTATTATTCTCATTTTCCTTCTTCTCAAAATAACTTAAAGTAAAGAAATAATGTCTTCCTTCTTTACAAATTAATCTTGCATCTAAGTTGAGTGAAATCAGTGAGAAATTAAAAGAGAATAGATAGAAAATCAAAAATAACAACAGGTAATCACATCTAAACCCCAAATTGTTTCATCATTTTCTATTTGAGAAATTGTCTGTAACCATTTTTCTTTTTTGTCTGCATGCCTTTTTTTCTAGTTTCTATAGGTCTGAGAAAGCTATTTGCTCTGGATAGATATCTACTTGCCTCTGAATCTTGTTCAAATCCACTATTTGCTAAGGTGAGTTCAAAACTCACAAGTTTCTAACCGAAACAAGAAGCTGCTAGTGAATAATCGCTCAAAAATGCTTATTGTAAACCAATTTTCGTTTGTTCATAGTCTTCAGTTTATATCTGATTTTAGTTGCCTCTTTGAGTGACTATATCTCCTTATTCTTGCCACGAAATGTTGTCGGATCTTTTTTGGTTTGTAGTTTGAATGTTGTTTTAAGGGCATGCAAATTTTTACTGTTGAAATCATCTTTTTGCTTGTTCAAATTATAGTGCAAAAGTCGAATCGCGCAAGAGTTTCACCTATGCAGAAATCCTGTAGCAAAGGTCGACCCTAAGGTCAACCCATGCCTTTCACAGGTCGACCCTAGGGTCGACTTGGGCCTTCTATAGGTCGACCTTAGGGTTGACCTGTGCTTGTCAAAGGTCGACCTTAGGGTCAACCTATATATGTGATTTTTGGCTCCCTGTTCTTCTGTGTGTTTGCAGCTTTTACTTCTTGATGCTATGATTTTTACCACTTGTTCTTGCGCTAATTTGAGGTGTTTTCAAAGGCTCTAATCTATTGATAGGTAAGCCAATATATTGGTTGATCCGAACTCCGGATTTACGAGTTTTCATGATGTTTTCATATGCTGAATTTGTAAAAGCCTGAAATTTTCAACCATTAGCATCCATACATGTCGGATTTGAATTGCTCAAAATATCAGATTGTTAATTTAAATTTGGAAAAACTCAGCATATATAGTAAATAAATAATCACAGACACAGAGTAATATAAAAAAAATGCAGCGGAAACAAAAGAATAGTAGTTCATGAAGCTACTATATATATATATAACAGAGTTAAGTAAGATACAACAGAAGTCTCGAATACATAGATATCTCAATACAATAGTCAAATACAAGATCTGAATACATCACTGGAATCAACTGAATAACTGAATGCAGAATCGATATAGCTGGATCTCCAAGCGAAGCTCCAATTCCAAAGGTGAGTCTTGAACACTGAGCCACTCAGTCTGACCCGAGCGTAAAGAAAAACACAAAACACTCGAGTCAGGATTAACATTCTTATATCAATAAATCCAACTCAATTGAAATATCAACTGAAATATAAGTAACTCAAAGGATGTTTGGGATAACCATCCTCTAAGGATCCATTAAACTATCTACTATGTAGTAATACGCTATTATAATATGGCTATAGTGAAGTAAACTATTAAAATAGCGTTAAGGCTTTACATTTTCCACCTTAACACATTTTATATATTCCCATAGTCTATACAGTACCGTAATCTCCCCCGTAATGGGCGTCGTCAGAGGGCACTTGTGACGCCCCACCTTTATGCTCACAATAACAAAGAGTATTAAAAGAAATACTGTCTGTTATCGCGAAGAATAAGGCTGGATAGGAGCGGCCATCCGTAGTTGGCCTTACACTAGTATTGGTTACCTCGATAGGAGTGGTATATATTTTTCATTTTACGTTTCTTATTTATTTACTCCCATCGACATACCCAATTCTAGTATAAAACGAACTACGACGGTTCATAATAGTTTAGGACAATGTATATAATAATAACACAGATACAAAAGAATGCGGAACACAGATAAAACAAAAAGTCTCATATATATAATAACTGATGTCAGTTATAATACATTTGACACAATACATATGATACAACTACAACTGTCTACTCAAGAAGTTATATATACAAGTACATTATCGACTAATATACATGAATACATATCAACTTAAAACAGACACACTGACTACTACAAAAACATAGACCACTTCAAATGATATGAAAAGTCTTCATAGCTCAACAGCAACTCAAAGCAGGAAATCTACAACCTGAAATAACTCGGGTCTGACCCGAGTATTACATTCAAAAGAAAATAATACATGGGTCAGTCTAATCCAAACTCAGTTATTAATGCACAGAAGCAATAATAATCAATATCAAATAGACAACAGTCACAGAAATCTCGTATATCCAACTTCTCAATAAGAGAATCGGATAACGGCAGATATAACGCTAAACAGTGTAAATCAACAAATCAGCAATCTCAAAAAAAAGATCAGTCGAATCAAATTTCTGTGTGGCTGCAGTACACGCACGCGTGCACTGCCTCGCCACACAGTACGTGAAATCATCACGACGGTGAAAACTAACAATAATTAAAACTGTAGAAGTCAACATAAATAAACCACAAACAACAGGCACTAACTCAAATCAAGAGGAACGAATTACACACGAATGTACACCGAAAGTTTACATTCGTGTACAGGGTCAAACCCGGGTCTTTGAGACCGGATTCAACTCGCTGTAAAATTTCACAAATCAACTTGAAACAATCAAGAACCAACAAACCACTCTCAACCAATTCAAGCAAAAAGGAAACAGTGAACTCAAACAACTACAAAACCACACATGATTATAGACAGAAGCCAAGATATGGCAACAATGAATGCACCGTTCACATGAACATCAAGGATCAATTTTTGACCAAGTGTACAAATGCAACTAAATGTGCAAGGATCCATAATCATGTCCAAATACCAACTTAAATGAACCAGAGATAAACTCGAGGTTAGGAAATACTTATTTAAAATGCAGAATTACTAAATGTCAAACACATGAAGTGAAACCACACCACAAGATCGAACAGTGTCAAATACCCCCAACATGACAGTAGGAAGGGCCACAAAACCATTCAGTACAACAGTCGAGTGTCATGTCTCAATATACATGATGAAGCAACCCAGTTAAGTGTTTGCACTCAAGAAGCAAAACTCAAACTAAGGCAAGCTCGAGTCTAAAACCCCATAGGATAATCAAAGTCTACGAAAGTACATGTATGCACAAACTCGAGTGCACATACATGTCCAAATCGAATGAAATAGCAAAATGAAACTGCAACTGGAACAGTGATGTATAAGGACTGTAATTTCAAATGTAGACTCAACGATACATTCATACACACATACAATCGTATATATGCATATTTACTAAAAACAGTTGACAAAAAAGAAACTTAACAAATAACTCAAACTTAAAATAACAGCGGGTTCGAAATCACAAAGTCAAGCATCAGCTCACAAAATCAAAGATGGAGGAGCAGCGGTTTCAAAAATGATCAACAGCAAGCAATACATCATAATGGAGCCACTTATTCAATTCAAACTCAAAACAGTGCACTTCAATTACAAATCATAAGAAGGCAATGCACTAGTACAGTGTCTGGGAGTAACCATAGGAATTCGATAATGGACAGTGCTAAGCTAAACCAGACAGCATGTCAAAGAACCAATGTGCACACGAATGATATCGAACAAAACCAATACTACTCCTTCACAACTCAAAATCATATCGAAAACAACTAAAACAACTCAATACTTTGGCCATTAAATAAAAACGCCAGACACACTGTTCGTGAGCACTGACCAATCAACGGAGACAAAGTCGAAAAATCAACACTGTCAAACAATATCAAGAGCCGAAGTCAATAAAAACAAACTGTGATATCCACGAGATACAACTGTGCCGAGGTGGTCAGAAATAAGAAATCATCAACATTTCCTCAAATCGAATAACCCACAATTCCAATGAACCGGGGCCAACAAGAAATTCTCGAGTTCGAAAACATTACAAAGTTAACCAGAAACAAAGCGAACTTGAAGTAGTCAGATAAATTTCAATACAATTCGAACGGTGAGCAAAACGAATAGACAAACTCAATCACTTGAATACAACCAAAAACCCAAGCATTCAAACCCTAATTGCACCTGAGTGAGAAGTAGATGTGAGTAGAACTCACCTTAGCAGTTGGTCAAAAGCATCTCAGAGGCGATCAATCAAAAGAGCAAGAAAAATCGAATTCAATCGTTCGCGATCTTCCAAGGCCCTAATTGATGAGGCACGCAATGATCGTAGAGGGTCGATCGACCACTTTCGATTGAGTAACCATGGCCGCGATTAAAATCTCGAAACCCCAAATTCGCGAGGAGGAATAAAAGAGAACGAAGCTGCCACCATTTTTTTCTTTTCGTGATTTTTGTTTAGGGTTTCAAAATGAAGAATGAGAGAAAGGGGTCGGGTTATCCTCTGATACTATCTCAGTGTCAACACTTATGGGCCACGCTATTTCAAATTTATAAAGCCCAATTAGCAATTTTTTTTTACAACTTATAAAAGAGTTTTAACTCTAAAAATCCAATTGCAATTTTAATAGCAATTTTATCAAAGGATTCCAACCGATCTAAAACTCAATCGAGCAATTAACTAGCATTCTAATCGTTTAATGACGATATTAAATTTTCACAAAAGCTCGGGTTGTTACAGCACTCCATAGGTATGGTACAAAATAAACTCGTAGTAAAGCACGCTAGGGTAGGTGACACGGCACAACAAGGCAATGCCAGGGTAGATATACCAATTACGCATCTGGACCGGTGGTAACGCAGAGCCGCAGCAATCGCCCATCTCGAGCCACACTCCCGAATCAAGGGTGCGCACCAAATCAATCACAAAGTAATAGAATGGCATACGATGGAGTGTGTCGGATAAGAGGAGCTACCCCATTAGCCCGGAATCGCTCCTGTTTTAGCCACCTTATTCTAACTCACGGGAGTTAGGTCCACGTAAATATACCTCAGGATCATCGCCACCATCCTACTTCATTCTGGAATCTCCACCGCGTACACAGTTGTTAAAGTGGTTTTCGGTATTGGCAGAGAGTATGACAATATCTGATCCCGGTCTCTTTAACAACCAACCGTTATTATAACACCGTGGTCATTTCAAAATAGATTATACTTCAAAACCAAAATATCATTTCATTTCAAAACCCAAATCAATACGATATCATTTTCACCTCAAATATATCCATTTCCATAAATCATACCACTTTCCAAAGTTATAACGCTTTCGAAATCATAAGTCTTTAAAAATCAAAACACTTTGGAAATCAAAACCTCGAAATTCAAAACACTTTGAAATCATAGCATTGAAATCATAGCAATTTGGAATCCATAACACTTTCTTCTTAAACAGTTGAGATATTAAAATTAGTATATATAATAATGTAGTTTATATAAAATAGTTATAAGTTAAAATAGTTTATAATAAAATAATTTATAAAATAAAATGATTTATATTAAAATAGTTTATATATTAAAATAATTTATAAAGTAAAATATAAATAGTTTTAGATATAGTTTAAAAATACTTTACATAATAAAACAGCTTCCCCAAATTTCACATATCGATTCAAAATCAACTCAAATTACAAAATTCAAATTTAATTAAATCTCAAATCACCAAATTCAATTCAATTCAGTTTCTCAATAAACCCTTTCAAATTATCGATTTCAAATACATATTTGAATCATAAATAAACCATTTCAATTTCAATATATTTCAAAGCTTTAAATATTCGACATTTCAAAACTAAATTCGATAATTCCATTTATATCTAAATTTAACCTCATTAACATTTAGTTTTGAAATATTTATTTAATCATTTCAATAACATCTAAATACAACTTCAATTTACAAATTTAAATAGACCAAATATCACATTTCAATTTATGTAAATTTGAAATATTCATTTAAGTCATTTTTAATCAAACTTATTTAAGTAAAATTCTTAAATAAATATAATTTCAAATCCATTTCAAATTTATCTTTCCAACCCGAATCATTATAAAGTCTATATTTAAAAATATATATATTATATATAAATACTTAAACATATTTTATATTGATTAAATCAACTTTATTAAATCAACTTTCATAAATCTTGAAATCCATATTTATAAAAACCATATATTTCTTTCCAAAACCATAGAAATCATTTTCAAAACATTTATATATAGACCAACGGTGTCTGTATATAATTCTCTATCCTATGGTCAAGTGATACAGATATTTATCATTTCAATCCGTAATTTAAATATATATACAGGTATATATCTTTTCAACTCGCAATCCCAAATTCAATGTCAATGAAAATCGCTTGGGTTTATCATTTCAACCCATAACGATTTTCTCCTATTCTACAGATCGTTCGGGTATGTATCATTTCAACCCATAGTGAATTCTATACTAACAGGGAACTTGCAGAGTGATAACAGATATGATAATAATATAACAATTAGTAACAGGCATTTATCATCAGTGATAAATAGCAGATAATGGTGTCAGATGTCACGGGTGAACAGATACAGATAATGGCATATATATATATATCAATGTAAATAACTAACAGTAGCATATTTCAATTGTCGTTTCAATTGAAATCAAATTTAATAAATATAAGAACATTAATCGTGAGTGATTGCTCACCTTTCGAGGCTAAAGAGATAGACAGTGAAGTTGACTTACGAAATCCAGGCACGAAATCTCAAGACAAGGTTGGCACGAATTCGACGAATAAAGCTGATAATAGAAATCGATGAACTAATTAAAATCGGCCCGATAGAAATAGAATATATATATATATATATATATTATCGTTTCCATGAAATCAATATTAAATTTAAAACAATCTTAGAACAATATATATATAATTAAAATCATTGTTTTAAATTAAACACATATATTAAAAATATAATCCTTATATTTTAACTAATATATATATACTTTGAAATCAACAATATATATCACTAATATATAAGTTATATACCACACATCATATCAGTATAAATATATATAATAACATCTATATCACTATTGTGACTTATATATGTTAACAACATGTTATCTAGTACAAATATATAATAAAATTTACTGTAACACCTTAAATATATTTCCTGTACTAGCAGACAATACATATGCCTATACTGACTTTTGAACACAAACAACTTACATACCTATTTTAAAACATATAAGCCTCATATGCAACAACATGCGCATGTATATATATAATATATATAATAAAACACATACAATACTTCATTCCAATTCTAGTATACAGTATAGATTATATCTTTATAAAAATAAAATAGCATATGCACCTCAAGTATAAAAGAATAAACAAACAGATTGCATAACTATATATGCAATATATACATTAAAGCATTCTATACATTATCTATATATATACTTGTGAATATAAACAAATGTATAAACATAGGTATAAACTTTCATACATACTATATTTAAAATCAATAATTATAAGAGAAATCAATATAACTTATAGTTTAAATCTATATACATTTTAAAAGAAAGAATCAAATATCCATATATGTGAACAATACACGCATGCGGCAGTAACAATGTCTAAGAGCAATAACATATACATAATACCATATATTGTATAGTTTTTAAACTTAAAATCATATTATACATCCACTCTGAAGTACCCAAATATATTGAAGTTATTATAATCATATAAATACATACATATGCAATATATAGAATGTATTTATTACATACCTATATCATATAAACAGAGCTTGACTACCCAAAAATAGTGAAGAAGAAAATAGTGAAAGAGGAAACCAGGTCCTATTATAGAATATATATATATATATAAACTGTAGTATATAACAACCTATATACATCAAATAGTTGTATCATACCATTTCGACAGCCTATGCAAACATATATATAACTGGGTATGAAATTCAAATTATATATATACTTTCGCATAGCATATATATTATAAAATAACACTTTCATAAACAATACAGCTGGCCAAACTTTTATATAACATATATATAACAACTATTGTATATTAATACATACGTACAAAATATATATACATTTACCATTGTATATGAGCATGCAGGCTGACATGGGGGGATTGCTGTTTGCAAGGATGGTGGGTTCGAGTGTTTCGACTAGATGGGAGGAGCGTTGGTGAGGCCAAGGGTAGGTGTGACATTAAAAAGGTGGGTTGGATGGTTAGTCGCGGGAAGAACGGGTCAGGGATTTGCGTGAGGGAGGTAGTGGGTTGACAAAGGGACGGCGGTGGCAAAGGAGATCAGGGCTTTGGTTGTGTGGCCGATAGAACAAGCATGGGTGGTAGAGGCTGTAACGACCCAGAATTTCTGATATTTGAAATTCGAATATTTAATTAATTTTAAATATTAATAAGTGAATTTAATAAGTCGAATAATTTATTTTTCGAATATTGGATTTAATTGATAATTAAATCGATAAATTTAATAGTGAAATTCCAGAATTTACTGAAATCTGGATTGAATATGATTTTAAACGATTTGTAAAATTTTGTTTAATCATACTGGAGTTATAGAAAGGTTATAGAACTTCTAAAATTGAATTTGGAGTTAATCTGTGAAAATTGAATATTTTAATATTTAATTATCGACTAAAAAATAGCCAATTTTCGAACAGTCTCAGAATTGAACGAGACCAGTTCCATTGGATCCGTAATAGTTAGTTATTATCGGATTTCAATTTTCGTATCAATCGGAGTTGTCGTTTGACCGTGGCAGCTCGAAACGCATCGATATCGTTTTAATTTTAAATCGTCGAGTTAAAATAGTCATTTTTCAAAAGGTCTCGGATTTCGTCGAAACCAGTTTCATCGGATCCGTAATGTGATATTATTGTAAGATTTCAAATTTCATAATTTTTGGATTTACCGTTTGTCCGGGGGAAGCCAAAACGCCTTGAAATCGATTTAAATCGGTTTAATTTAAATTGATCGTTTACTGTCATATCTCACACAGACGATCGAATTACCTTCCGAAACCTGTTCCATTGCGTTCGGAACGTGGGGTAAACCTTACGAACGTCAGCCGGCACGCTCGAATCGGAATTCGAAAAAAATTGATGAATAGTAAATCGTGAAATTTTCTATAAAAGGACTTCTATTTCTTCATTTGCAAATTAAAAACTAGGGTTTCATCTCAAAGCCCTGGCCGCCAGTTTCATTTCAATGGCTGAGAATTTCGTTCCTTTTCCCTCAAATCTCTCTCAATCCGTCAACTTTCAGACGAAGTCTTCAACTGAGAAAACGACAAGCTCGTCGAGAGCTTCGAGCTCAACGGTGATGATGGATTTTTATGTAACGATGGGGCGGCAAAGCTCAGTTGAAGGTGGCACATTTGTGCACGTCGTTTGCAGGCATGGGACCACCGAGCTGGGCGATTTTTGGCACGATGGTAGATGGAGGCAAGGCGCTTCGTACGGTGGTGATAAGATGGGGTCTGGTGGCTCGTAGGGGGTCGCGTGTTCTAGGGTTTGAGGCGGCCACGATGGGTTCACGTACGTGAATACGCGCGTGGGAGAAGATGAAGCTGGCAGCCGAGATTCTCACAAATCAAAACGAACGGCCACGATTTTGTTAGGTTAAAAAATTATAAAAAGAAATTGTAAATAGTTTATATTTAAATTCGTATAAAGTTTGAAATGTCGTAACTTTGTCATATATTATCAGAAAATTACGAAACAAATTGCGTTGGCTTCGTTTTGTCGAGCACTACGCGATGCAACTGATTTGGAAGCGATTGGAGTCAGTGAAAATTTTGGATAAAATTAAACGGCTGTTTAATTTATTCGAAATAAAAAGCTGGAACGGAATTGAAATCAAGGTGAGATTATTTTCTCACTCAAATTGAAAAGTGGAATTTTCAGTTATTATTTGATTGTCTGTTTGGATTGCTGATATTAGATATTATAGGATATATCTATATATAGCAATATATACATATTGGCATATGTATATATTGGATTGATGATTTCCCGCCTCGTATAGCGGATGAGACCCTATTGCGCCGTTAGTAAGCGGATTTATAAAAAACCTATATACCGCGATAATTCCGTACTGGAGCGGAATTGGTATTGTGCTAACATCTGTGGATGCAGGGAAACAGGTTGGAGGGATCCAACTGGATTCCTCGCCGTATTGATTATTTACAGATATTTGATATATTCTGTTATCATATGATGATATATGATATTTGACTGTTGTGATGGACTGATTGGTGTTGTTGCATCATCGGATTCAGTTTTGAAATGTAAAAATAACGACTTTTGTTTTAAAAAGGTTTTTAAAGTGATTTTTGAAAATATACGTTTTATGGGATTTTTGAATCGATTTATAAACGTAAAATTTTAAAGTTATAAAAGCTATAATTTTTAGTGAAATATAACCGAAGGGTCGTTTTTGAAATAAAAGTCGATTTATTTATAAAATGGTTTAAGTTGGGATTTTTGAATAACTATAAACGATTTGTATAGAAAGATTTATAAAATTGATATGTTGTAAATCAAAATATTTGACTTATAAAACGAATTTTTTTAAGTGTTAGAAAGAAGTATAAATGGATTTCATAAGTGAATGAAATTAATAGATTTATAATGTGAAGTTATAAAGTAAATAGATATTGTAGAATAAAAGATTTATAAGAAATTTACTTATAAATTTGACTTTTGCACTTAGATGGGATATAAATAGAAATTGCAAAATGAAATGATTTTTGTAAGTTGAAATCGTTATAAAGTACAAATGTGATTTATAAACGTTGTTTTATAAATCCGAAATCACTTATTCTTATAAGTGAATTTTTGAAGTTAATAAAATGAGATTTATAAACCGGAGTTGTTATAGAAAATAGAAAATTGAATTTATAAACGTTGTTTTATAAATTCGAAAACCAATCGATTGAATTTGATAAATTAAATATAGAAGATTATCAAAGGAGATATATTCGCGATTTTGGATAGCGAATTATTATCGAAATAAAACGTGTAGAAAATAGTGAAATGTAAATAGTAAAGTATATTCACGATTTTGGATAGTGAATATATTGTTAAGTAAAATGAACTTGTTTTGGGAAAGCGATATTACAGAAATGAAGTAATTGTTTTAAAAGATGTTTTAAAACGTGATAAGTATCGAATACATAGATTTCAACATTTATTGTTGAAATAGACGTTTTCGAGAAATAAGGAAATGGTGGACTATAACACTGTTGTTATAGTAAATGATTTCCGAAAGGAAATGTTTTGATGTAGTATTGGGATTTATATATCTATTAAAAATCCGAATCCCTATACTAGTGATTTTGAGTCGTCGTAACGATGTTTTACGCAACATCCGTTTTGACTCAAATAAATGTTAAAATGTATGATTTCCTTAAAGAATGAATATATACTTAATATTGATTTAAGTATATCGAATATTTTCAAATGTTGAAAATAAATGATTTGTGAATTACTTATTTTTAAATAAGTATGGAAATGCTTTTCCAATATAAAGTGAACTGTTTAGAGATTTTATCTTTTAAAGATAAATTGGAAAGTGAATATTTGAAAATTTGTTTTCAAACGGTTAAGTGTGGAAATTTTATATCTTGTAAAGATATTTTTGAAGATAAAATAATTTGGAAAATTATTTGGAATCTGATGATGTTGCGCATCTTTATTGATAGTTAAATAACCGACTATCAATATTTACCTTTAGATAGGTATTTGTTGTGAATTGGATGAATTTGAATGCCACACTTATTTTTGAATAAACGCTCACTATTCGGGTTAGCGGGAAAGGACCATGGGGTCGTATAACCCATTCCGAATATGTGATACGTCGTTATGAATTGCATTTGAAGACCGGTGTTGAAGACCGGATGTTTTTGAAAACGGAAGGATTACCGTCGAGTTACTCTACATCGGCTGATCTCCGGTTTAGAGGTTTTATCACCCTTAGTGACGGGAAGTCCTGACGTGATTGAAAATTATCCGGAATTGCAAGGGCTTCGTGAGAAGTGCCTTCGGTTCTGTTCGATCCCGGAACAGACTTGTATGGATGTGTGTCTGACGTTACACTTTGAGATGTAAAGCTGGTTTCTATCAAATACATTTCTGTTGGTGGCGGAGAATTTATTCTCTTAGCTTAACACCCTTCTCTGAGACGTACGAGCTCAGAGGTTATGTAGTTGATGGTTACTAGTGATACATTCCCAATTTGGTAATGTGGCACACGAAGTGCTGATGATCATTGGTTGATCAAAGCGTGGCTTTGTGAAAAAGCGTGGCTTTGTGAAAAAGCGTAATGTATGTGGACGAGACTTCATCGAGCCTCACAACCCGGTAATGGTCGAAACAGGAATGTGCGGCAAAGGTTTGTAGGGGTAGCGCCCCTAGGGAATGCCATTTCCTTCTGGATAAAAGGTGATATCATGGTATGGAGCCCAGATATTTTACCTATGTGGATTATATTTTGCGGCTGTTGCTTTTCGATTGAGGATCCTCGGATAAAGGTCGGTAACGACCGGGGGATGGCATAGCTCGTGTGTTAGTTACCTAGTTACAGCTCGGTTAGAGCGTGAGGTAGCGTCGGCCTTTTGTTTGCAGAGATCCGGTTAGGATCCGGGGCGTCTTTCCAGAGGCATTTCTATTTCGGTAAGGAAGTTCCTTAGCCTGACCATTTGTTGGAAATCCAAAGAAACAATACGAACCCTGTACGGTTTTTAATTGTATTACCTGCTATGGAATGTGGCGGTAACCTGCTACTGAACATAGTAGCTATAGTAGACATACAACAATTATTGTATGTTGGCTAAGATTGATATTATATTTTCGAAATTTTTTCCACACTAGACATTAATAATAATATCAACTGTTTTTGCGTAGTAAGCATTTTTGACTATCATAAGGGGAAATCTCCTCCAATTCTGCGTTTGCATTGTGTGTGTGGCGGGAGGCCTTATGGTAGTTTCATTTTCCAAAAGCATTGCGAAGTTGTTTTATTTTCTTTGCGAAAATAACTGTTTTACGATCTCACACCAGTCACCATGACTGACTCGGAGTTTATTGTTTCCCTTCTAAACTCTGGGTGCCCACCATTTTCCACACGGGCAGCCTAGAGTTATTTTATCAGGATTCTGGATATTCTGGAGCTTGGAGATAAGCTGGATGACGAGACGTAGTATTTGTATCTGATAGTATTTATTCCGCTGTGTATTCTGTATGAGGACAAGTTTATATAACTGTCCATTGTTGTTTATTAACTCTGATGATATGATGTGATGTAATGTAATAACAGATATAATTCTTTTGTTTTTAAATGATATTCATTTATCTATTATATATTGTTCCGCTGCGATGTGTAAGATTCTGATATTGTTTTTCTGTTTCTGATGTTGTTCTGTTGTTCTTCTTCTTTCTTTCTTCTTTCTTTTTCTTCTATCTTCTTCTTCTACCTTTTTCTTCTTTCTTAAAACCATAACTTTTCGGGTTTCCGGCATTCGATGGCTCAGCAGTCGATAAAGTGAGTATCGATGTTGAATTTTCGAAAGTCGAAAATTTGGGGATGTTACAAGTGGTATCAGAGCATATGGTTAAGCGACAACCCTGCTCTGTTGGGTGTTACTCATTAGAGATAGAGTCAGCAGTACTCTGGAATGAGTTGAGTGTAATAATAGATACGAGTGCGTATTTGTTAGTGAATATAAAATCGTTTTATATTGTGATGATTGGTTTGTTGAGTGGTATATGGATTCTGGTCGGTATTGTCCGTACAACTCTATCGATAGGGATCTCTAAACACTTATATAGAACAATTCGGCACAGTATTGTTTTAAATAGGGTAAATGAAATAATTTTGCCCAAAACTATTTTTGTATAGAAAAGAAATGTTTTTCTATGAAGTACTATAGTATATGGTTGCATGGATGTTAGGAAAGTGATAATATTGAAAGTTATCATTTTTATATGAAATTGAATAAGAAATTCAAATCGTAACTCCAAAGTAAAGAAATAAATTCACATATGAATGAAATTTAAAGAATATGAATTATAAATGTGATTTGTAATTTGAAATGGAATTCCAGAGAAGTTTTTGGAAATGTTTGAAAAGAATTTTAAAATTTTGGAGATTTGGAAGTTTAAATCATTTTTGATTTGAAAATGAATTTCAAAGGTTTTGAAAAGTATTTTGAAGAGATGAAAAGCTCTAAACTCTTTTCGGTCGCTGGAAAATAACTTCGATGATGACCGCGGCATCGTTGGTGTTCATTTTCGGGTTTCCAAAAGAGGAATTGCTGCCAAATTGTTTTAAATGGAAGTGTTTTGAAAATTTGGATTTTGTTTTTGGAAATTCAAAAGATAATTTGAATTGTTTTCGAAAATGGTTTTTGAAATGTTGGTAAACTCTGGAATACTATGTAGAAATATTTATGAAATATTAATGTGAGATATAATTTGAAATAAAGTTCCAGAAAAATATTTGAAGATAAAATTCATAAAGGAACAGAATTAGTAATATGAATGTATAGATGATTTTATAAATCAAGATGTAAATAAGTCGAAGACTTATAAAATATTTGGAATTTGATAGAAATGAGATTCAAATTGAAAATGAAAGAATGTGTGAACAAATAAATAAATTTGAATAAATGAAGTGAATAAGATTAAAACTGAATGTTGAAACCGAATTTGAATAAGTGAATTAGAATTTGAAATGGATTAGTAACTGAAACTAATTTAAAATGGTGCAGTATGAATGAAAGCTAATCAATAAAATTCAATATTCAGAAATTGAACTGAATCCAATTGAATGTTGGAATTGAATTCAAATGGAATTGAAATGTAAAGATTGAACGAAATTGAATATATAACTTCAATAGTGAATTAAAGATGATATGGAAGTAAGTATCGAAAATTTTGTAATTGAATGTACGAAATGGTTTGAATATATGCAACTAGATATTATGGCTAGTAGGATATACAGGTTTATAAAGGGATTGGAAAATTTATTTCACAGATAAATTTGAATTGCTCGAAAAAGGTACGTATTTGAGTTTCTATATGAGTTTTTGATGATTTCTTGTCTAGCGGCTTGGCTTTTTCTTTTTCTTTTTGAAATCTGAGAGTCCGTAGGGACGTTTTGTAGTCATACCGTATTAGCCGCGCAAAGGAGACGCTGGCGAAATTTTTCGGAAATTCAGGGCGTTAGAAAATTTTTGAGAAAATTTTGAAAGTTTAAAATTTGAATTTAAACTCGAATTCGAATTTTGAAGTAAACAATGTTGTTTGGAACTTATAATTGAAATTGGAGAGTTAGTTAAAGTAATAACGAATCTTTAATAGGAAGATTTGTTTTGACAATTTGATAAAACTATTTGGATGTTGAAAAATAGTAGACGAGTTAAGGACCATTTTCTTCCTAACTTGTAATTTCGAGGACGAAATTCTTTTAAGGGGGGAAGTTTGTAACGACCCAGAATTTCTGATATTTGAAATTCGAATATTTAATTAATTTTAAATATTAATAAGTGAATTTAATAAGTCGAATAATTTATTTTTCGAATATTGGATTTAATTGATAATTAAATCGATAAATTTAATAGTGAAATTCCAGAATTTACTGAAATCTGGATTGAATATGATTTTAAACGATTTGTAAAATTTTGTTTAATCATACTGGAGTTATAGAAAGGTTATAGAACTTCTAAAATTGAATTTGGAGTTAATCTGTGAAAATTGAATATTTTAATATTTAATTATCGACTGAAAAATAGCCAATTTTCGAACAGTCTCAGAATTGAACGAGACCAGTTCCATTGGATCCGTAATAGTTAGTTATTATCGGATTTCAATTTTTGTATCAATCGGAGTTGTCGTTTGACCGTGGCAGCTCGAAACGCATCGATATCGTTTTAATTTTAAATCGTCGAGTTAAAATAGTCATTTTTCAAAAGGTCTCGGATTTCGACGAAACCAGTTTCATCGGATCCGTAATGTGATATTATTGTAAGATTTCAAATTTCGTAATTTTTGGATTTACCGTTTGTCCGGGGGAAGCCAAAACGCCTTGAAATCGATTTAAATCGGTTTAATTTAAATTGATCGTTTACTGTCATATCTCACACAGACGATCGAATTAGCTTCCGAAACCTGTTCCATTGCGTTCGGAACGTGGGGTAAACCTTACGAACGTCAGCCGGCACGCTCGAATCGGAATTCGAAAAAAATCGATGAATAGTAAATCGTGAAATTTTCTATAAAAGGACTTCTATTTCTTCATTTGCAAATTAAAAACTAGGGTTTCATCTCAAAGCCCTGGCCGCCAGTTTCATTTCAATGGCTGAGAATTTCGTTCCTTTTCCCTCAAATCTCTCTCAATCCGTCAACTTTCAGACGAAGTCTTCAACTGAGAAAACGACAAGCTCGTCGAGAGCTTCGAGCTCAACGGTGATGATGGATTTTTATGTAACGATGGGGCGGCAAAGCTCAGTTGAAGGTGGCACATTTGTGCATGTCGTTTGCAGGCATGGGACCACCGAGCTGGGCGATTTTTGGCACGATGGTAGATGGAGGCAAGGCGCTTCGTACGGTGGTGATAAGATGGGGTCTGGTGGCTCGTAGGGGGTCGCGTGTTCTAGGGTTTGAGGCGGCCACGATGGGTTCACGTACGTGAATACGCGCGTGGGAGAAGATGAAGCTGGCAGCCGAGATTCTCACAAATCAAAACGAACGGCCACGATTTTGTTAGGTTAAAAAATTATAAAAAGAAATTGTAAATAGTTTATATTTAAATTCGTATAAAGTTTGAAATGTCGTAACTTTGTCATATATTATCAGAAAATTACGAAACGAATTGCGTTGGCTTCGTTTTGTCGAGCACTACGCGATGCAACTGATTTGGAAGCGATTGGAGTCAGTGAAAATTTTGGATAAAATTAAACGGCTGTTTAATTTATTCGAAATAAAAAGCTGGAACGGAATTGAAATCAAGGTGAGATTATTTTCTCACTCAAATTGAAAAGTGGAATTTTCAGTTATTATTTGATTGTCTGTTTGGATTGCTGATATTAGATATTATAGGATATATCTATATATAGCAATATATACATATTGGCATATGTATATATTGGATTGATGATTTCCCGCCTCGTATAGCGGATGAGACCCTATTGCGCCGTTAGTAAGCGGATTTATAAAAAACCTATATACCGCGATAATTCCGTACTGGAGCGGAATTGGTATTGTGCTAACATCTGTGGATGCAGGGAAACAGGTTGGAGGGATCCAACTGGATTCCTCGCCGTATTGATTATTTACAGATATTTGATATATTCTGTTATCATATGATGATATATGATATTTGACTGTTGTGATGGACTGATTGGTGTTGTTGCATCATCGGATTCAGTTTTGAAATGTAAAAATAACGACTTTTGTTTTAAAAAGGTTTTTAAAGTGATTTTTGAAAATATACGTTTTATGGGATTTTTGAATCGATTTATAAACGTAAAATTTTAAAGTTATAAAAGCTATAATTTTTAGTGAAATATAACCGAAGGGTCGTTTTTGAAATAAAAGTCGATTTATTTATAAAATGGTTTAAGTTGGGATTTTTGAATAACTATAAACGATTTGTATAGAAAGATTTATAAAATTGATATGTTGTAAATCAAAATATTTGACTTATAAAACGAATTTTTTTAAGTGTTAGAAAGAAGTATAAATGGATTTCATAAGTGAATGAAATTAATAGATTTATAATGTGAAGTTATAAAGTAAATAGATATTGTAGAATAAAAGATTTATAAGAAATTTACTTATAAATTTGACTTTTGCACTTAGATGGGATATAAATAGAAATTGCAAAATGAAATGATTTTTGTAAGTTGAAATCGTTATAAAGTACAAATGTGATTTATAAACGTTGTTTTATAAATCCGAAATCACTTATTCTTATAAGTGAATTTTTGAAGTTAATAAAATGAGATTTATAAACCGGAGTTGTTATAGAAAATAGAAAATTGAATTTATAAACGTTGTTTTATAAATTCGAAAACCAATCGATTGAATTTGATAAATTAAATATAGAAGATTATCAAAGGAGATATATTCGCGATTTTGGATAGCGAATTATTATCGAAATAAAACGTGTAGAAAATAGTGAAATGTAAATAGTAAAGTATATTCACGATTTTGGATAGTGAATATATTGTTAAGTAAAATGAACTTGTTTTGGGAAAGCGATATTACAGAAATGAAGTAATTGTTTTAAAAGATGTTTTAAAACGTGATAAGTATCGAATACATAGATTTCAACATTTATTGTTGAAATAGACGTTTTCGAGAAATAAGGAAATGGTGGACTATAACACTGTTGTTATAGTAAATGATTTCCGAAAGGAAATGTTTTGATGTAGTATTGGGATTTATATATCTATTAAAAATCCGAATCCCTATACTAGTGATTTTGAGTCGTCGTAACGATGTTTTACGCAACATCCGTTTTGACTCAAATAAATGTTAAAATGTATGATTTCCTTAAAGAATGAATATATACTTAATATTGATTTAAGTATATCGAATATTTTCAAATGTTGAAAATAAATGATTTGTGAATTACTTATTTTTAAATAAGTATGGAAATGCTTTTCCAATATAAAGTGAACTGTTTAGAGATTTTATCTTTTAAAGATAAATTGGAAAGTGAATATTTGAAAATTTGTTTTCAAACGGTTAAGTGTGGAAATTTTATATCTTGTAAAGATATTTTTGAAGATAAAATAATTTGGAAAATTATTTGGAATCTGATGATGTTGCGCATCTTTATTGATAGTTAAATAACCGACTATCAATATTTACCTTTAGATAGGTATTTGTTGTGAATTGGATGAATTTGAATGCCACACTTATTTTTGAATAAACGCTCACTATTCGGGTTAGCGGGAAAGGACCATGGGGTCGTATAACCCATTCCGAATATGTGATACGTCGTTATGAATTGCATTTGAAGACCGGTGTTGAAGACCGGATGTTTTTGAAAACGGAAGGATTACCGTCGAGTTACTCTACATCGGCTGATCTCCGGTTTAGAGGTTTTATCACCCTTAGTGACGGGAAGTCCTGACGTGATTGAAAATTATCCGGAATTGCAAGGGCTTCGTGAGAAGTGCCTTCGGTTCTGTTCGATCCCGGAACAGACTTGTATGGATGTGTGTCTGACGTTACACTTTGAGATGTAAAGCTGGTTTCTATCAAATACATTTCTGTTGGTGGCGGAGAATTTATTCTCTTAGCTTAACACCCTTCTCTGAGACGTACGAGCTCAGAGGTTATGTAGTTGATGGTTACTAGTGATACATTCCCAATTTGGTAATGTGGCACACGAAGTGCTGATGATCATTGGTTGATCAAAGCGTGGCTTTGTGAAAAAGCGTGGCTTTGTGAAAAAGCGTAATGTATGTGGACGAGACTTCATCGAGCCTCACAACCCGGTAATGGTCGAAACAGGAATGTGCGGCAAAGGTTTGTAGGGGTAGCGCCCCTAGGGAATGCCATTTCCTTCTGGATAAAAGGTGATATCATGGTATGGAGCCCAGATATTTTACCTATGTGGATTATATTTTGCGGCTGTTGCTTTTCGATTGAGGATCCTCGGATAAAGGTCGGTAACGACCGGGGGATGGCATAGCTCGTGTGTTAGTTACCTAGTTACAGCTCGGTTAGAGCGTGAGGTAGCGTCGGCCTTTTGTTTGCAGAGATCCGGTTAGGATCCGGGGCGTCTTTCCAGAGGCGTTTCTATTTCGGTAAGGAAGTTCCTTAGCCTGACCATTTGTTGGAAATCCAAAGAAACAATACGAACCCTGTACGGTTTTTAATTGTATTACCTGCTATGGAATGTGGCGGTAACCTGCTACTGAACATAGTAGCTATAGTAGACATACAACAATTATTGTATGTTGGCTAAGATTGATATTATATTTTCGAAATTTTTTCCACACTAGACATTAATAATAATATCAACTGTTTTTGCGTAGTAAGCATTTTTGACTATTATAAGGGGAAATCTCCTCCAATTCTGCGTTTGCATTGTGTGTGTGGCGGGAGGCTTTATGGTAGTTTCATTTTCCAAAAGCATTGCGAAGTTGTTTTATTTTCTTTGCGAAAATAACTGTTTTACGATCTCACACCAGTCACCATGACTGACTCGGAGTTTATTGTTTCCCTTCTAAACTCTGGGTGCCCACCATTTTCCACACGGGCAGCCTAGAGTTATTTTATCAGGATTCTGGATATTCTGGAGCTTGGAGATAAGCTGGATGACGAGACGTAGTATTTGTATCTGATAGTATTTATTCCGCTGTGTATTCTGTATGAGGACAAGTTTATATAACTGTCCATTGTTGTTTATTAACTCTGATGATATGATGTGATGTAATGTAATAACAGATATAATTCTTTTGTTTTTAAATGATATTCATTTATCTATTATATATTGTTCCGCTGCGATGTGTAAGATTCTGATATTGTTTTTCTGTTTCTGATGTTGTTCTGTTGTTCTTCTTCTTTCTTTCTTCTTTCTTTTTCTTCTATCTTCTTCTTCTACCTTTTTCTTCTTTCTTAAAACCATAACTTTTCGGGTTTCCGGCATTCGATGGCTCAGCAGTCGATAAAGTGAGTATCGATGTTGAATTTTCGAAAGTCGAAAATTTGGGGATGTTACAAGTGGTATCAGAGCATATGGTTAAGCGACAACCCTGCTCTGTTGGGTGTTACTCATTAGAGATAGAGTCAGCAGTACTCTGGAATGAGTTGAGTGTAATAATAGATACGAGTGCGTATTTGTTAGTGAATATAAAATCGTTTTATATTGTGATGATTGGTTTGTTGAGTGGTATATGGATTCTGGTCGGTATTGTCCGTACAACTCTATCGATAGGGATCTCTAAACACTTATATAGAACAATTCGGCACAGTATTGTTTTAAATAGGGTAAATGAAATAATTTTGCCCAAAACTATTTTTGTATAGAAAAGAAATGTTTTTCTATGAAGTACTATAGTATATGGTTGCATGGATGTTAGGAAAGTGATAATATTGAAAGTTATCATTTTTATATGAAATTGAATAAGAAATTCAAATCGTAACTCCAAAGTAAAGAAATAAATTCACATATGAATGAAATTTAAAGAATATGAATTATAAATGTGATTTGTAATTTGAAACGGAATTCCAGAGAAGTTTTTGGAAATGTTTGAAAAGAATTTGAAAATTTTGGAGATTTGGAAGTTTAAATCATTTTTGATTTGAAAATGAATTTCAAAGGTTTTGAAAAGTATTTTGAAGAGATGAAAAGCTCTAAACTCTTTTCGGTCGCTGGAAAATAACTTCGATGATGACCGCGGCATCGTTGGTGTTCATTTTCGGGTTTCCAAAAGAGGAATTGCTGCCAAATTGTTTTAAATGGAAGTGTTTTGAAAATTTGGATTTTGTTTTTGGAAATTCAAAAGATAATTTGAATTGTTTTCGAAAATGGTTTTTGAAATGTTGGTAAACTCTGGAATACTATGTAGAAATATTTATGAAATATTAATGTGAGATATAATTTGAAATAAAGTTCCAGAAAAATATTTGAAGATAAAATTCATAAAGGAACAGAATTAGTAATATGAATGTATAGATGATTTTATAAATCAAGATGTAAATAAGTCGAAGACTTATAAAATATTTGGAATTTGATAGAAATGAGATTCAAATTGAAAATGAAAGAATGTGTGAATAAATAAATAAATTTGAATAAATGAAGTGAATAAGATTAAAACTGAATGTTGAAACCGAATTTGAATAAGTGAATTAGAATTTGAAATGGATTAGTAACTGAAACTAATTTAAAATGGTGCAGTATGAATGAAAGCTAATCAATAAAATTCAATATTCAGAAATTGAACTGAATCCAATTGAATGTTGGAATTGAATTCAAATGGAATTGAAATGTAAAGATTGAACGAAATTGAATATATAACTTCAATAGTGAATTAAAGATGATATGGAAGTAAGTATCGAAAATTTTGTAATTGAATGTACGAAATGGTTTGAATATATGCAACTAGATATTATGGCTAGTAGGATATACAGGTTTATAAAGGGATTGGAAAATTTATTTCACAGATAAATTTGAATTGCTCGAAAAAGGTACGTATTTGAGTTTCTATATGAGTTTTTGATGATTTCTTGTCTAGCCGCTTGGCTTTTTCTTTTTCTTTTTGAAATCTGAGAGTCCGTAGGGACGTTTTGTAGTCATACCGTATTAGCCGCGCAAAGGAGACGCTGGCGAAATTTTTCGGAAATTCAGGGCGTTAGAAAATTTTTGAGAAAATTTTGAAAGTTTAAAATTTGAATTTAAACTCGAATTCGAATTTTGAAGTAAACAATGTTGTTTGGAACTTATAATTGAAATTGGAGAGTTAGTTAAAGTAATAACGAATCTTTAATAGGAAGATTTGTTTTGACAATTTGATAAAACTATTTGGATGTTGAAAAATAGTAGACGAGTTAAGGACCATTTTCTTCCTAACTTGTAATTTCGAGGACGAAATTCTTTTAAGGGGGGAAGTTTGTAACGACCCAGAATTTCTGATATTTGAAATTCGAATATTTAATTAATTTTAAATATTAATAAGTGAATTTAATAAGTCGAATAATTTATTTTTCGAATATTGGATTTAATTGATAATTAAATCGATAAATTTAATAGTGAAATTCCAGAATTTACTGAAATCTGGATTGAATATGATTTTAAACGATTTGTAAAATTTTGTTTAATCATACTGGAGTTATAGAAAGGTTATAGAACTTCTAAAATTGAATTTGGAGTTAATCTGTGAAAATTGAATATTTTAATATTTAATTATCGACTGAAAAATAGCCAATTTTCGAACAGTCTCAGAATTGAACGAGACCAGTTCCATTGGATCCGTAATAGTTAGTTATTATCGGATTTCAATTTTTGTATCAATCGGAGTTGTCGTTTGACCGTGGCAGCTCGAAACGCATCGATATCGTTTTAATTTTAAATCGTCGAGTTAAAATAGTCATTTTTCAAAAGGTCTCGGATTTCGACGAAACCAGTTTCATCGGATCCGTAATGTGATATTATTGTAAGATTTCAAATTTCGTAATTTTTGGATTTACCGTTTGTCCGGGGGAAGCCAAAACGCCTTGAAATCGATTTAAATCGGTTTAATTTAAATTGATCGTTTACTGTCATATCTCACACAGACGATCGAATTAGCTTCCGAAACCTGTTCCATTGCGTTCGGAACGTGGGGTAAACCTTACGAACGTCAGCCGGCACGCTCGAATCGGAATTCGAAAAAAATCGATGAATAGTAAATCGTGAAATTTTCTATAAAAGGACTTCTATTTCTTCATTTGCAAATTAAAAACTAGGGTTTCATCTCAAAGCCCTGGCCGCCAGTTTCATTTCAATGGCTGAGAATTTCGTTCCTTTTCCCTCAAATCTCTCTCAATCCGTCAACTTTCAGACGAAGTCTTCAACTGAGAAAACGACAAGCTCGTCGAGAGCTTCGAGCTCAACGGTGATGATGGATTTTTATGTAACGATGGGGCGGCAAAGCTCAGTTGAAGGTGGCACATTTGTGCATGTCGTTTGCAGGAATGGGACCACCGAGCTGGGCGATTTTTGGCACGATGGTAGATGGAGGCAAGGCGCTTCGTACGGTGGTGATAAGATGGGGTCTGGTGGCTCGTAGGGGGTCGCGTGTTCTAGGGTTTGAGGCGGCCACGATGGGTTCACGTACGTGAATACGCGCGTGGGAGAAGATGAAGCTGGCAGCCGAGATTCTCACAAATCAAAACGAACGGCCACGATTTTGTTAGGTTAAAAAATTATAAAAAGAAATTGTAAATAGTTTATATTTAAATTCGTATAAAGTTTGAAATGTCGTAACTTTGTCATATATTATCAGAAAATTACGAAACGAATTGCGTTGGCTTCGTTTTGTCGAGCACTACGCGATGCAACTGATTTGGAAGCGATTGGAGTCAGTGAAAATTTTGGATAAAATTAAACGGCTGTTTAATTTATTCGAAATAAAAAGCTGGAACGGAATTGAAATCAAGGTGAGATTATTTTCTCACTCAAATTGAAAAGTGGAATTTTCAGTTATTATTTGATTGTCTGTTTGGATTGCTGATATTAGATATTATAGGATATATCTATATATAGCAATATATACATATTGGCATATGTATATATTGGATTGATGATTTCCCGCCTCGTATAGCGGATGAGACCCTATTGCGCCGTTAGTAAGCGGATTTATAAAAAACCTATATACCGCGATAATTCCGTACTGGAGCGGAATTGGTATTGTGCTAACATCTGTGGATGCAGGGAAACAGGTTGGAGGGATCCAACTGGATTCCTCGCCGTATTGATTATTTACAGATATTTGATATATTCTGTTATCATATGATGATATATGATATTTGACTGTTGTGATGGACTGATTGGTGTTGTTGCATCATCGGATTCAGTTTTGAAATGTAAAAATAACGACTTTTGTTTTAAAAAGGTTTTTAAAGTGATTTTTGAAAATATACGTTTTATGGGATTTTTGAATCGATTTATAAACGTAAAATTTTAAAGTTATAAAAGCTATAATTTTTAGTGAAATATAACCGAAGGGTCGTTTTTGAAATAAAAGTCGATTTATTTATAAAATGGTTTAAGTTGGGATTTTTGAATAACTATAAACGATTTGTATAGAAAGATTTATAAAATTGATATGTTGTAAATCAAAATATTTGACTTATAAAACGAATTTTTTTAAGTGTTAGAAAGAAGTATAAATGGATTTCATAAGTGAATGAAATTAATAGATTTATAATGTGAAGTTATAAAGTAAATAGATATTGTAGAATAAAAGATTTATAAGAAATTTACTTATAAATTTGACTTTTGCACTTAGATGGGATATAAATAGAAATTGCAAAATGAAATGATTTTTGTAAGTTGAAATCGTTATAAAGTACAAATGTGATTTATAAACGTTGTTTTATAAATCCGAAATCACTTATTCTTATAAGTGAATTTTTGAAGTTAATAAAATGAGATTTATAAACCGGAGTTGTTATAGAAAATAGAAAATGGAATTTATAAACGTTGTTTTATAAATTCGAAAACCAATCGATTGAATTTGATAAATTAAATATAGAAGATTATCAAAGGAGATATATTCGCGATTTTGGATAGCGAATTATTATCGAAATAAAACGTGTAGAAAATAGTGAAATGTAAATAGTAAAGTATATTCACGATTTTGGATAGTGAATATATTGTTAAGTAAAATGAACTTGTTTTGGGAAAGCGATATTACAGAAATGAAGTAATTGTTTTAAAAGATGTTTTAAAACGTGATAAGTATCGAATACATAGATTTCAACATTTATTGTTGAAATAGACGTTTTCGAGAAATAAGGAAATGGTGGACTATAACACTGTTGTTATAGTAAATGATTTCCGAAAGGAAATGTTTTGATGTAGTATTGGGATTTATATATCTATTAAAAATCCGAATCCCTATACTAGTGATTTTGAGTCGTCGTAACGATGTTTTACGCAACATCCGTTTTGACTCAAATAAATGTTAAAATGTATGATTTCCTTAAAGAATGAATATATACTTAATATTGATTTAAGTATATCGAATATTTTCAAATGTTGAAAATAAATGATTTGTGAATTACTTATTTTTAAATAAGTATGGAAATGCTTTTCCAATATAAAGTGAACTGTTTAGAGATTTTATCTTTTAAAGATAAATTGGAAAGTGAATATTTGAAAATTTGTTTTCAAACGGTTAAGTGTGGAAATTTTATATCTTGTAAAGATATTTTTGAAGATAAAATAATTTGGAAAATTATTTGGAATCTGATGATGTTGCGCATCTTTATTGATAGTTAAATAACCGACTATCAATATTTACCTTTAGATAGGTATTTGTTGTGAATTGGATGAATTTGAATGCCACACTTATTTTTGAATAAACGCTCACTATTCGGGTTAGCGGGAAAGGACCATGGGGTCGTATAACCCATTCCTAATATGTGATACGTCGTTATGAATTGCATTTGAAGACCGGTGTTGAAGACCGGATGTTTTTGAAAACGGAAGGATTACCGTCGAGTTACTCTACATCGGCTGATCTCCGGTTTAGAGGTTTTATCACCCTTAGTGACGGGAAGTCCTGACGTGATTGAAAATTATCCGGAATTGCAAGGGCTTCGTGAGAAGTGCCTTCGGTTCTGTTCGATCCCGGAACAGACTTGTATGGATGTGTGTCTGACGTTACACTTTGAGATGTAAAGCTGGTTTCTATCAAATACATTTCTGTTGGTGGCGGAGAATTTATTCTCTTAGCTTAACACCCTTCTCTGAGACGTACGAGCTTAGAGGTTATGTAGTTGATGGTTACTAGTGATACATTCCCAATTTGGTAATGTGGCACACGAAGTGCTGATGATCATTGGTTGATCAAAGCGTGGCTTTGTGAAAAAGCGTAATGTATGTGGACGAGACTTCATCGAGCCTCACAACCCGGTAATGGTCGAAACAGGAATGTGCGGCAAAGGTTTGTAGGGGTAGCGCCCCTAGGGAATGCCATTTCCTTCTGGATAAAAGGTGATATCATGGTATGGAGCCCAGATATTTTACCTATGTGGATTATATTTTGCGGCTGTTGCTTTTCGATTGAGGATCCTCGGATAAAGGTCGGTAACGACCGGGGGATGGCATAGCTCGTGTGTTAGTTACCTAGTTACAGCTCGGTTAGAGCGTGAGGTAGCGTCGGCCTTTTGTTTGCAGAGATCCGGTTAGGATCCGGGGCGTCTTTCCAGAGGCGTTTATATTTCGGTAAGGAAGTTCCTTAGCCTGACCATTTGTTGGAAATCCAAAGAAACAATACGAACCCTGTACGGTTTTTAATTGTATTACCTGCTATGGAATGTGGCGGTAACCTGCTACTGAACATAGTAGCTATAGTAGACATACAACAATTGTTGTATGTTGGCTAAGATTGATATTATATTTTCGAAATTTTTTCCACACTAGACATTAATAATAATATCAACTGTTTTTGCGTAGTAAGCATTTTTGACTATCATAAGGGGAAATCTCCTCCAATTCTGCGTTTGCATTGTGTGTGTGGCGGGAGGCCTTATGGTAGTTTCATTTTCCAAAAGCATTGCGAAGTTGTTTTATTTTCTTTGCGAAAATAACTGTTTTACGATCTCACACCAGTCACCATGACTGACTCGGAGTTTATTGTTTCCCTTCTAAACTCTGGGTGCCCACCATTTTCCACACGGGCAGCCTAGAGTTATTTTATCAGGATTCTGGATATTCTGGAGCTTGGAGATAAGCTGGATGACGAGACGTAGTATTTGTATCTGATAGTATTTATTCCGCTGTGTATTCTGTATGAGGACAAGTTTATATAACTGTCCATTGTTGTTTATTAACTCTGATGATATGATGTGATGTAATGTAATAACAGATATAATTCTTTTGTTTTTAAATGATATTCATTTATCTATTATATATTGTTCCGCTGCGATGTGTAAGATTCTGATATTGTTTTTCTATTTCTGATGTTGTTCTGTTGTTCTTCTTCTTTCTTTCTTCTTTCTTTTTCTTCTATCTTCTTCTTCTACCTTTTTCTTCTTTCTTAAAACCATAACTTTTCGGGTTTCCGGCATTCGATGGCTCAGCAGTCGATAAAGTGAGTATCGATGTTGAATTTTCGAAAGTCGAAAATTTGGGGATGTTACAGAGGCTCTCGGCCATGACTCGATGAAGAGATGGAGATGGGAAAAGCGAAATATGAACAAGCTGAAGGGGAGAAACGAATTATATTATGTTGATTTTCATTTCTTGCGTGCAAACGAAAAGGCAGAGACTAAAATAAATCAACCACCCAGACTATAAATTAGCTAGGAAAGGCAAGAGTCATAATGTTGAATTTTGGAAATAATAAAAGATGGAGGCTATAACGTTTATCCCGATGGATAAATGAATGGTCACAGACAAAACAAAAAAGGCAGATTGCGAAACTGATATGGAAACTATTTCGTAGATTTCGCTGTCTCTCGGATTTCAAAACACAGAATTGAATATACCGTGGAGAACAGCATGACGAGACGGTCAAAACGGTATACAGATATCAGTGGTACGATCATCCTATCAAAAGTCGATAATCGATACCGAAATGTTGCTCAAATGTCATTAATAAGGTGAACGGAGTAATAGAAGTCCAAATTTGACGAAACGAAATGTGGCGTCTCACTCAGAAGATGATTTACAAATTTTCTACAGAAAAATATTCAGGTTTGGAAAAGATTTTATTATCATCTAATATTAACTGATTTAAATTGAAATAAAATTATACACGAAAATAAACTTCCATATTTACTTGATGAAAATATACCATCTGCTATGTTTAAACAGACGTATTCCAAATATGAAATTTTTATTTCAAAATTTTATCTTTTAAAATTTCATAAAATTCCAATTAAATAAATTAATAAAACAAATAAAATTAATAAAAATTTACGGGTCATTACAGAATTTCTGACGATTTCTGTTGTTTTCGAGCACGGTTTTTCTAAACAATTTTTAAAATGATTTTTATAATTAAATAGCTTTTGAAATAAATAATTTACAATATTTAAAATTATTTTTAAAGCTGTTTAAAGATTATATTCTCTATAATAAAGGGAAATTTTCAAAGAAGTGTTTTCCAAATGATTTCAAAATTTGTTTTATATACTAGTTTTCTCAAGTAAATTATTTTATATATATATAATACACTATTTTGCACTTTTCGAACATATGAGAAAGAGAATTAAACGATTTAGTAAAATATGTGGTATATGACACATACTTTTACTTTTTCGATTAATTTCGGCCTTGTCCGTTATAACGACCTGCTTTTTTGACGTTTTAAGCAGACACACATGTCAGACTCAAACCATTCAAAAGGGCAGATTGTTATCGGGTAAATAAGTAAAAGTGAAAGAAATAAAACAAATACAGAATCTCGCAGTGGAATGACAAAGTATAATAATCAAATAACAGTTCATGAAGCTGGTTTATAAATACATTTGATTATTCTTAACAACACAAATATCAGAGTTACCTAAACGGGAATAAATAAATAAATGTCGTGGAACAACATGATGCAGCAAAATAAATAAAATAAATAATAGTAGTACAAATCTTCATCTTCGTCCTCCAAAAATAAGGTCTTCAACCCTGAAATGCTCAGGATGACCCGAGCGAATTGAAAAGACAAAACACTCGAGTCAGAACTAAAAGATCATGTGTAAGTTAAATCAACGTTAAATATGAGTGTGACGGCGTCAGAGATGTTTACGGGGTTTGACATCTCCTATCCAGTGTCTAACGTGGGTGCAATAACTTAAGAGATGTTCGGGATTTACATCTCTTAAGGATCCGTTAAACTATCTACTATGTAGTACAATACGCTATTATAATATGTCTACAGTAAAGTAAAAGTATTAAAATAGCGTTAAGGCATTACCCATATCCCCCTTAACACATTTTATATATTCCCATAATCTATAAAGTACCGTAGGCTCCTCCATAAACTGGAGGTTTACACAGAGGGCACTCCATAGGTATGGTACAAAACAAACTCGTAGAAGGCGCGATAAGGCATGCGACAAGGCACTCGAGGCAATGCCCAGGGTAGATATACCAATTGCGTATTCGGACTGGTGGTAACACATAGCAGCTACTACCGTCCACCTCAGAACACACTCCAAAAATCAAATCAAGGGGTGGCCACCAAATCAATCACAAAGTCATAATATAGTATCGAAGAAGTGTGCCCGATAGGAGGAATGACCTCACTTGTACCGGCGTAGCTCCTGATTTTAGCCACATCAAGCTGACTCACGGGAGTCAGGGTCACGTAAATACCTCATACATAATCGTTCTCAAAACCATCCTACTTCATTTCTGGAATCTCTACCACGTACACAATTGTTAAAGTAGTTTTCGGCCTTGGCAGAGAGTATGACAATATCCGATCCCGGTCTCTTTAACAACCAAACGCTTATTTCACACCAGATGGTTCTTTTACATTTTAAAAAGTCAATTCATACTTAGTATCAAAATATCATATTCTCAAAACCATATTATTTCAAATCATATTCACTTTCAAAATCACATTCACTTCAAAAACCATATTTACTCAAATATGTCATTTCACAAAAGTTATCAATTCTAAATTTCAACTTAGGTTGTATCATTATCAAGGATATACATATTTAACTTTACACGGTTTGAATTTTTTTTTAGAAAATAGTTTAGATATATTCATATATAATTTTAATAGTTTAAAATAGCTTAAATTAGATTTAATATAGTTTAAATAGTAAAATAGCTTTAAATAGATTCAAATTGGGTTTAGTTAGATTTAAAATAGATTAAATAGATTTTATTAGGTTTTAAAGGTTTAAATAGATTAATTATAGACTAAATTGATTTAAATTCTATTAAGTAGATTTTTAAATTGATTAAATAAATTTAAATAGATTAAATAGATTTAAATTATATTAAATAGATTTAAAATAGATTAACTAAATTTAATTAGTATAAAATAGGTAAAAATAGATTAAATTGGGTTAAATAGGTTATAATAGATTTAATAAATTAAAATAGTTTTAAATTGATTACAATAGTTTAAACTAGTCTGAAATAGATTTCAAAGTTATCCAAATATTTCCAATAACTCAATTCCGATAAGTTCATTTTATTTGACACTTTAACTTTGAAATTTCCAAATTTAAATCCTTTGAACAATTTATTAAATCAATTCCCTTTTCAACATTAACACTTGGTTTGTCGAAAATAATTCAGTTTATATAAATCAATTCCTATTCAAAATATCAGTTAACTGAATTCAAAAATTTTAAAGACTGAAAAATCATTTAATTTAACCAATTCGGTGTCCGTATATAATTTTCTACCCTAGGGTCAAGTGATACAGATATTTATCATTTCAATCCGAAATTTAAAATTTTACGGTTATATATCATTTCAAACCGCAATCCTGAATTTAAATAAAATCAGTAAAATCGCTCGAGTCTATCATTTCAACCCATAACAATTTTTTCCCTAATCTATAGATCGTTCGGGTATGTATCATTTCAACCCATAGGGAACTTGCAATATTATAACAATATAAAATACATCATCCAGTCATCCAATATCAACAATCAAACATCCATCAGAATCATCATCCAAATAAATCAATAACATCAATAGTTAACTGATCATTAATAACAGGTATTAAATTTGACAATTAAAAATTCAATAATAAATTAAACGATAATTAAATGCAATAAAAGTCAAATTTAATCAGAATGACAATTTAACATACCAAACCGCAATCAATACATTTATAATCACATCATAAATTTAATTTAACTAACATGAGATAGTTTAGTAATTGTGAGTGGGTTAAAACACCCACCTTCGATTTTAAATCGAATTAAAATCCAATTTAGGGCCCAAATTCAAACAGTCTCAGAATTCAACCAAACTTATGTCAAAATGTCCGGAATTTTGATACGATCGCAATGGAAGAAACCGCGTCCAAATCCAAGTTCGTATGCAAAATTTATTAAGGTTAGAACTTCAGAAATTTAAATTTAAATAAAATAAAATAAACAAATATTACCCACATACATGTCATCACCATCAGCCCTCATCACGCAAACACCCCGCTTGAAGAAACCCTAGCACGCATAGGCCGTCGCCCCATCGCGTTCACCGTCGCTCGAGCCAATCGCGACCGAGCCTCCCTACCAGCCACCGCGCTCGTCGCTTGAGCCTCGCGTGCCAACGGCAAGGTCCAGAACACGAAGAATGCTCAGCCACCGCCATTTATATACGAACCCTAGCGAATTTTTGCATGAAATCAAGCCATCAAAACGCCAAACAAACCACGCCGATGGACTACGCTCGTTGCGCTCTACATACCGGTACCCTCAATTTGACGATCCGACCAAGTTGATCAAGACACGACGAACGGCCGTGACTGTTTTGGGCAATTTCGGCCAAAACATGATCCAAATCGAAAAATAAATCACAGATTTGGATTGCGCTCTCGAGAGCTTCGAAACAATATATAATATGTTAGGTTTTGAAGGAGTCTGATTTTTCGATTGGATTTTGGTTTGCAATTAGGGTTTGGAGATTTGAATATGTTCTGCCATTGAAGAAAGGAACAGATAAAAGTTGATGTACATAAAGGAATGAGAAATGAGAAAAAATTAGGGTTTATAACAGGCTATTTATAGGTATAGCCAAAATAGAAATGAATGGACCAGATCGAATTGAAAGTTGAACGATAAACGGCCCGAAAAGACCGTTTCGTTCCCGAAACGAAAAGGGGTCATCCCATATATCAAAATAGATGTTTTCAATATTTTTAAACTCAATGGTATAGGTTTCAAGTCCTAACTCCATCATATGAAGAAGTTAGCTTAAAATCAACTTATCTCATAATTGATTTCAATTGATTTTAATTAAATTGATTTCTAGACGTTTCGAGTCCATACGATCAAACGACAAGTCCGATTGCTACGAAACTTAAAACCTTACAATAATTCACTGTTCCTGATCCGATGAACCTGGTTTTGTTGGAATCCGAGTCAGTGGCCAAAATGGATATTTTCACATTAATTAAACCAGTATGTATGGCACGTCCGTTGGATGTGTGCATAGACAACCATGAGTTAAATTCATTTTAATGTGACCTACAGAAGAGGACTTTATTGTTGCAGTTTGATGACGTGAACGAAGAAAAATGTCACCATTTTTTCATAAAATGTTTTCTCTCCTCCTTTATCCGGGCTTGAGACCGGCATCAGTAAGTAATAGGTGATGGCGGAGTTAAAAACTTTGTTTTAGGGATCATTTTGTTTAATAAATGTTCGTATAATGAGCTTAAAAATTTAGATTTATTGTTGTTGTATATTGTGATCTAAATGAAAGTTTCAAAGTCGAGTATAAATTAATACATGGTAAAGAAAAGTAACTAAAATAGAAGTGAAATAATGAAGTCCGTTTGGTAATTGTAGAATGACATTACTCAGTGATATTATGAAGATGAATAATGTATGTTAAAAAAGTTTGGAAGAAAAGATACTCTTAATTATAGTTTAAGTTTTGATTACATGACAATAAAACATCTTTATAGACAACATTTCTAGTGTGAGTTCCCTTGTTACGTGGAATTTTTCCCTTGTGTACTAAATTTTTTGTTGAGTTGCTTGATACTCCTCTGGACAACGCTACATATAATTGACCGTGACTGAAAACGTGGTCTGGAAGATAAATTCCAACATGAGGAATGGTATGTCCTTGTGATTTATTAATTGTTAAAGCGAATGATAATTTAATTGGGAATTGTTTGCGAATTAAATTAAAAGGCATGTTAATATTTTCAGAAGGCTTTAGGGGGATACGTGGAATAAATACCCTTGTACCATGATAATGACCAACTGTAATTTCTGCATCAATGAGATTTGTGTGGAAGATACGACATATTAATCGTGTTCCATTACATAATCCAATTTTTGGGTCTATATTTCTAAGTAACATTATTGGTGATCCTACTTTAAGTGTTAGTTTATGCGGTAGCAAGCCACTTAAAGCAAGCAAGTTTAGAAATTCTGGCTGATACAAATTAGTAGTATCATCTTCAACTCTATCAAAAGAATAATAAACATGTTCATCCCCTGGAAACATATGTATGATTGTATTATTTATCTCATCCGTTGTTTCATTTCTTGGTGTTAATATTGCTATATTCATTATATAATCAGTGTTACCTAAATTTTCGTGGAGTGTAGGGAAGACTTCCTCAACTAAACGACATAGAGAAATTGCGTTGGTGTTGGGTATAACAATGTCATCTGGGAGTTTAATAAGATCATCTTGTACATAAGGTTCTATTCCATTTCCGATACGTAAAAGTAATTCGGCATATGATTGATCATTGATCGCTCGCATATTTTGTGTTAAATGAATTACATGTACACTTGTCCACAAATATGATCGTACTATACATGAATCGACTATTTGAGCCCTAGTACCTTTTACGACAATGGGTAGAACTTGTCGAAAATCACCACCTAATATAATAATCTTCCCACCAAATGGTGTATTTATACCTGTTAGGTCCCTTAACGTTCTGTCGAAGGCTTCAAATGCGTAACGATGAGCCATTGTTGCTTCATCCCAGAGTATAACAGTGGCCAAACGCAATAGTTTTGCATTATCGGATTGTTTAGGAATGTGACATGTTGATGTAGAATCCAATTTGATAGGAATTTTAAATATAGAGTGCGCAGTTCGACCTCCAAGTAACGCTAGAGAAGCAATTCCAGAGGTAGCAACCGCAATAGCAATAAGGCCTTGGATTCATATTTGGGCTAAAATTGCTTTATAAAGATACGTTTTTCCAGTACCTCACCATCTATGAAATATATTGAGTTATTTTTTTCTTTTACTGAATGCATGATCAGTTGAAATGCTTCATTTTGTTCTGTGTTTAAGTTATTTATAGAATCTATATCGGTTTGTGGTATCTCTATAGATTGTTCTTCTAAAATAAGGGTTGAAATATTGTAGTGGCGGGAAAAATCTAAATTGTTATGAGGGATGTCATAGTCGAAAATAGTTTTGTTATACTGTTTTAGGAGGTTATTAAGGTCAAAAAGACATCGGTTTACTAAGTATATATTATTTTGGTTAACGATATGCGTAGAAGGATAATCTTCAATTAAATATAGTAAAAACTCATCCCATAGTTCTCGCACCATGCAAGGGTCACAGTACACTAAAATTGTGACGAACAATCTTCTTAAAGCGGTGGGCATGTGTGTGTTTGAAGTATCTTGTAAACATTGCTTTATACTATTATCATTTTCGAGCAAACCTCTATGTTTTGCGGCTTCTTTAAAGGTGTTATACTGAGTTCCATTAACGGTAAGTAAGTGCGTAAAAGATGTCGGACCTCTAACATGGTTTAAAAGTAATCGTAAATAAAATCGATCACCTTTTGTAGGAGATACTGTATAAATTCGACCAATTACCTTACGATTGTTTCGTCTACGTATCCATTTTTTATGTTTATATTCCCACCAATATTTTTCAGGAAATTCGTAGTATAAGTATTGACGTGCATTTACATCGTTAATATTCTTAGTGAAAAATTCAGTAAGCATTGTTTTAGATCTATGTTCATCTGTCAAAATAGTTTCTCGATTTTCATGTGCACTATATTGTAGTTGTTGTGCATTTGGAAGATGTATTTGTAGTCCTATAACAGAAGGAGAAATAGAAGTTAGTGGAAATTTAAATATTCGCCATATTGACTCAGGTGCACAAATCCATCTAGCGTTAACAAACTGAGAAATTTCGTCCTCGTCGTTAGTGTTAGAAGATACGTTTACAGAAACACGATCCTACCCTTTATAAACATATTTATATAAATATTTCACAGATGTAATACTTGAGCATATTTCAACATTTATATGACAATCATATTTTAATAGTACATAAGGATTATAAGGAACGACCCAGCGATTGTCAATTATTTGTCAAATTTATCTGCAGTCTTGAGTATGTTGAGGAAACAAACGCATTTAATGCATAAAGTAATGAACTAACATGAGCATTGCAACATATGTTTCCAGCTTTAATATATTTGACTATTACGACTGTTATATAATTACACAAATATGTCAAAGTGAATAAGTTGTCTTTCAAAATATTGGAAGGTTACAACGGTAATTTCAGAAGATTCAAGACTAACTATTCATATTATATATGGATATTGTACAACGGTAATGAAATAAAGGCTTGCATGTTTAACTCCAGCAGAAATATTACTTGTGAAAATGGTAGTGCTTGATTGTAGAGTGACGATAAAATTGTAGTCTGTAAAACGTTTGGATTTAGCTGTAGGTAAAATTGTAATAATTTGAAAAATACCTGGTTGAGTCAAATGAGAGCTTTCAGTTGATTGGGATCTTCTATTTGAAATAGTTTGCTCTCTTGCATGTTCACGTCTAGACCGTTGGCTCTCACGTCGCCTTTCTCGTTGTATTTCAGCCATAACAATAAACAGAACAGTATAAAAGCAATTCAGTAAAGTTCAGTAGGAGATTGTTTGGTTAGCTTAGAAAATAATTATATTGTGAAAATATAAAACTGAACAGTTTATGTATATATAAAAGTACAACGGGTGAGTAACAGTAACATTTGGTTTGAATGGGTAAGAGATGAGAAACAATAGCAGTCTTATTGGACTCCGTCAAAAATATGCCTTGTACCGTTAGTAATGGATCACATCAACCATTTCAATTCAAGGGTAAGGTTGTACACAGCAGCCTAGTTGTATTAATGTACGGATGGTTGCTATTTTCATCTATATGTAAAATGTGTAGAACAATGACATATTAGTCATGTCAATATGCATCAAAGATGATATATTCACAGTAATAAAATGCAAGTATTTGACTATGAGTTACTTTGTAAATAAATCATAGTTCTGTCATGCAGCACATAGCTGTACTGAGGTCGTACCCGTGACAGCTTTGCATATCATAATTGCAGGTATGGGTTCTGGATTCCTGTCATTTACTTGGTCAATTACACAACATGGTTGCATAGTTGTTATTTTTTTCCCCCTTGAATGTATTCTCTGTTGTTTCCAAAACGTTAGGTCTATTCGCATATTCATATAGAAAGCCTCGTCCAATATATGGAAAATGAAGCTATGATTATAGAGAGGCGGTGAAAGGGAATTTTAGTACTATTTAAGTATTGTTTCGTGAAATCTGACAATATAGATCGCTTTGAACTCAACTGAGTGGTCTGATACATCTATATTCACAGTCTCTATATATATTTGTGGGTTGTTATATTTTGTGTACTGTGGATTACTTACCATGTGTGCATATGAATTGTGTGGTGTTAGCGTATGTGTGTATAGATTGTTGTAGGTGTGAGTAGTCGGTGCATGTGTGTGTTTTAATATATACGTGCACACCTGTATGTGTTAAGCCAGCACTAAATTTTACATTTTTTGCTTTGGCTATTATGAAATTTATTTATACCTTGACTTGTTCACTATCTATAGTTTCCATACTTATTAATTTGGTTATGTTGACCATTATGAGATTACAAATTATTTTTATATTATCACTTGCTGGTAGATACATCATGAGAACTTGGTTCAGTAGTGCTATGTATTTTTCTTACTTTTGACCTTATTAACTTGATTATTATGTGCTAATGCAAACAGTTATCATAATTTCTGTCTTTACAGTTGGATTTAATTTAAGCAAGATTTTTTTGTAAAAGATTTAAAAGATTTCAATGTTGTTACTCATACTGAAGTCTCCTCTTTATAACACGTTTATCAATATGGACCATGATATATACTGTAAATTTTAGCATAGAGTGACCGAGTGCATGAGTATGCATGAAGCTTCGCGTATGTACATCTTCTTGGTTACTGAGTAGATAGTACATACCTCATTATTTTTTTGGTGTGCTATGTATAAACCTAATGTAAAGATACCTATACATACTGTATATATATATTTATGTCTTGTTATATTGTGTGCAATGTGGGTTACTTACCATGTTTGCATATGTGAACATTTGCCATTTGGATCATTAAAACATCATTTGCGCATATGTTTAATGTATTAAAAAGTAGCCAGGTTAAAGTTGAAAGAATGTTGCTCCAGATAAATGATATAAACAGAGAATGTTAACCTCTCCTGAAGGAAGAGTCATATGGACCGCATGAAGGTTAACCATGAAAAAGTCATATGAAATGAAAGGGAAAAAATTTACAAAGCTAATTTTATTGTGCAACAATGCTTAAGGGATTGCAGTACAGAAATAAATAAAAATGCATGAAAAACAAAAACATCCAACACAAATCTTTGAAAGCTACGTTAAACATCGATCTTCACTTGTCAAATTTCTTGCAACATTCAATCTGTAAAAGATAGAATAAGGAAATAAATGTATGTTATATGGATAAGTATGTTAAAATGTGAGTTTGTTATTTACCACAGCATTTGCAAATGCTTCATCCCAGTCATCGACCATGGATGGTTGGTCCATAAGTAATTTGGATTCTTGAACATTCATGGTTCCTTCTGATTCTTGGGCAACAGTAGTTTCACTAAAAGCTCTGTCTTCGTTTTCAACTTTTACTTCATTAGGCATGGAAGTTTTTGATGACTGATTGAACGGTTCTATTTTAACTGAGAAGGCGTTTGAATGTTGTATCAACTCAGCACAGTGTTGCTTTCCTGCTCGCTTTAGCTGTTGCTTTCGAGTGCATATTGAATTATCAGTTTTGTTACCTGTAGATTTACCCTGTAGAACAACATATAATAACTGCAGTTAAAAAGACAGAAAAGCATTATAACGAAAAAAATAAAATAATTATCAATTACCTTAGGCATGATAACAAATGAAAATATATAGCTTTATATTTTGTGTACAATGTAGAAGAGATACAGATAGTTTATATAGACGTAGGTAATTAAATTATAGGAAGTGGAAGTTTGTAACATAAACGTGGGCATTAAAATCGGCAAAATAATTGGTCATTTGACACATTTTACGGTTGGTTTGCTACTTAAATGCGTAGATTGTACAACAGGTTGAATAAGTACATTTTGGTTTGTTTGAGTATAATAGGTTGCTGCACATAAAAGTTTGTGGACCCATTTAAATATAGTACGCTATATATAGTAGGCTAATAGGTAGAAGCTTGTGGACTTGCTTTGTTTGACAGTCAGCATGATTGGTACTATGTATTAGCTGTAGTGGGTTATTCAAAACAGATGGAAGACCTACTCTTGTATTCATTCAAAATAACAGATTGTAAATAAATTTGGAGCAATAAAATCAAATACAGAATCACAGACACAGAATATCAGAATAACTCGCAGCGGAAATTAAAATACCATAGTAGTTCATGAAGCTACTATAACAAACTCTCAAACAAAATACATAATATCAGTCTGAAAACATATACAATAGAAATCTCAAATACATAGAAGTTTATAATACCAAAGCTGAAATAGAACAACTGAAACTGAAATGGATAGATAACTAGATAAGCAGAATCTCCAACGATTCCTAGCTCCAGAAAGAGATCCAAAGCTAAGCTGTAAATACTCAGGCTGACCCGATCGTAAAGCAAAATACAAAACACTCGAGTCAAGACATATATACTTATATAATGTAAACCAACTCAAGTGAACTGTAGTAGTAATGCACAATAACTTAAAGGATGCTTGGGATCGCCCATCCTTTAAGGATCAGTTAAACCATAAATCAAATACATCCCGTGGTTAAAATTTCAAAATAGTATTTTATACTTCGAAATCAAATATCATTTCAAAATTCAATATCATTCACAAAACCATTTCAAAATATCATATTTCAAAATAGTTTATATTACGAAACAAATTACTTCATTTTAAATCATAAAAATGAAGTTATTATATTTAATAATTAAATTATTAAATTTCCAAAATTTTAATCTTTCAAAGTTCATTCGTTCACTAAAATTAATTAAAACAATGAAAATTCAACTTTCGCAGCATTTAGAAAATGCTATGGAAAGTCACATTTAAAATAGTTCAATTTAACAAAAGACAGCATTTAAAATGCTGTAATAAGGTTACATTAGTTCAAATAAAACCTTAGTTAAATTCCACAATTATAGCACTTACAAAGTGATATAATATTCCTTTATTAAAATTTAGCCATTTGGTTCATTTATATCAACTACAACATTTATAATTGCTGTAATATCCTTTACCTTAGAAATAATAGCATTTTAGAAATGTTATTAATTAAAATTCAGGGTTTTCAATACAGTGTCACTAGCAATTATATTTTTATATAAATCATTTTCAACTTATAAAATCATAATTTCTCACTTTTAAAACAATCATTTAAATGCATGTATATTCATGATTTTATAAAGTTAAATTTCTATTCAAAAGTCAATATTTTATAATAATTCATATATTAAATTCACACATTAAATTTCAATTCTTTATAATTAAATTTTAACTTAACACTTAAGTTTAAATCTCCCATATAACTTATTTTCATTTTATTTACTTACCTTCAAAAATTCACTTTTAAACAAAATTCATAAATTCCAATTTAAGCTATATTTCAAAAAAAATTCAACTTAATATTCATTCATTTCACATTTTTAACTTTATTCAAAAATCATTAATATATATTATAAAATCATTTTAAATTCATTGTAATTCCAAATATCATAATATTATCATATTTCATATTAAATTTAAATTCCATTTCATCACCAAATTAGAATTTCCAAAATAACTTACATTTCAAATTTCCAACTTTACCATTTATTTATTTCACATATAAATTCTCAGAAAATCAAAATACTTTACAAAATTCATTTTTAATTAAGTTGAAATCAAAATATTATAATATTTACATTTCTAAAATAATTTAAAATTTTTAGAAAACATATTTTAACCACGGGTCTGTAAATTATTTTTTAGCCTAGGTAAAGTAATATGGATACTATATCTTTTCAATCAGTAATTACAAAGAAAAATCCGGGTTTGATCATTTCAAACCCGCGATCCCAAGTAAGAATGAAATGAAAACTGCTCAGGCCTATCATTTCAGCCTATAACGATTTTCCCCTATTCTAAAGTCCGTTCGGGTATGTATCATTTCAACCCATAGTGATTCTAATCTACAAGGAACTTGCAGTGTGATAAACTGATATAAATAACAGAATAGCATGATATAATAGTAACATATGGTATAACAGGTGTAAATACAGGTGTGAACATCATATAAATATAATATGGCAGTTATAACAGGATGATGTAAATTACAGATTCAAATGGAGTCAGTTTACTAGTTATATAAGTACACATCGTCTGGTGAGAATTACTCACTTGTATAAGCTGGAGATGACAACCAATTGCACAAACAAGGAAATTCAAAGGCATGATAACATGACAATGATTTGAGAGTGGGAGAGCCAAAGCTAATTTCCTTGTTAAATATCAAATAAAACAAATACAAACATGAATTACAAACCGAAATATTACAAAATAATGCTAGGAATAACTACCCAATCCAAAGCTAGAGCTTTTGCACTTGCATTCAACATCATATGCTACAGCCATAGGCTGGAAAAGCACTGTTATGGGATGGTTTTGGATCAGGTTTGGATCAGGTTAAAGCCATATAGGGGTCGGCCATAGCAATATAAGGAGGAGATGAAGGATATGTGCTTGAATTTCAAAACAAGGCAACTACAAGTGGTTTCTATGCCACTAATGGTTCGACCCTATGCAACATGGGCACGGCCAAGCCTGTAGTGGACTGGAGAATGGTGTGGCAGTGGCTTTAGGTCAGGTAGGTGCTGGTGGAAGTGATGCAAGAGGCGGCCAAGGTGGTGGTTGGAGTGGGGAAGGCAATAGGTGCTAGGCTATAGAGTTTTAGGTGGATGTTTGCTCACTTTTTGGTGGATCTACATCATATATGGCCATGGCTATGGATGGTCAGTGGGATGGAGAAGATGGTGGCCTGATGTGGTGGTGGTGGAGGCAGCCATGGTGATGGAGGAGAAAGGCCAAGCTACCTAAAGTTGAAGGCAAGTGCAAAAATCATAAGAAACAAGAAGAAAAAGAGTAGAAAAGAAGAAGAAGTTTACCAAATTTTTGTTCAGGTGTGGAGGCCAAAATTTTTGGAGTAAGAAGCTATTATTTTACGTGAAAATGGAAGGAAGTAATCAGCTGAAGAAAATGATAAGGTCAACCAATAGTAAATGCAAGTGTTGGTTAGAAAATGAAAAGGCAAGAATACAAAATGACTAGGAATAACAAAAGTCACAAACTCTTCATATTTCCATATTTTCTTTTTATATGTTTAAATATCTGAAAATACATATAATTTCGGTTAAAATTCGAAAATATAACAAATATACAAAATATAAATAAATAAATAAATATTAATTATATATGATTAAAATAAGAAAATAGTACAAAATGAAAACTAGTCTAGAAAATTTGAAAATAAACAGGATAAACTTTGGAAGATTTATATGGACTAGAAAATATTTATAAATAAAGATAATAACATAAAATAAAAATTCTTTCACAAAAGTAAATAAATAAATTTTAATTAAATATAATTTTAATTAAGAAAATAGCAGAAAAATAGAAACTAGCCTTTTAAAAATAGGAAATAAATGCAATAAATTTTGGAAAAATTTTATTATCACTTTTAAAAATATTAAAGGACAAAGTATCCATAAAATAACATATTAACACAAATTAAAATAAAATATGAGAAAGAAAATGTAATTAATATAATTTAAAATAGACAAAATTGTTAAATAAATCAAATTGCACTCAAAATTGAAATGTACATTACTTTTACAATTCAAATCCGTTTTCAATGAAACAAAAAGTAGTATTCAAGTTATTAAATCTATTTTCATAATAAAAGATAAAATTTAAGAATTTAAATATTTAAATTTAAGGTTTAAAATTCAAAGTTTGACCAGTGTGACAAACACAACTAGTGCACCCCATTCAGACACACTACGTCGAATGAATCCTTTCTGTAAAAGATCATCAACTTGCACCTTCAACTCTTGCTGTTCCCTAGGCGCCATCCGCCTAAGAGGCATCACAACAGGTCTGGCTCCTTCAACTAAATCGATACAAAACTCGATCTCTCTATGCGGCGGTAACCCTTTGACCTCATCAAAGACATCCTCAAATCCATTAGCGATTGGCACCGATGACAGTCCATCCCGTGGAACAACCAGCGAATACATGAAGCTCATGAAGACGCCTTCCTCATGCTTACATCGTATCACAACCTTTCGCCCTTCCACATTCTCGACTGTCACCTCCAACCTTTCACAATCAACCTTTGCCGCATACCTCCTAAACCAGTCCATACCCAAAATAATTCTGAACCCCACAAAGTTCAGAACAAAACAATCACAAACAAAAGAGCAATCATGACTCGATACAATCAAACCACAGCAAAGCATACACAGACAAGATGAACCCCCAACTGGATTAGTCACAACCAATGGCCTATCAACGATATCCGGTTCTAAACCCAACTGGCCTACAAGTTCATTACAAATAAAAGAATGCGACGCCCCAGTATCGAATAACACTCTAACTGGAACACCACATATGGAAAGAGTACCTTGAACCACCACACTCTTTCCTTTCTCTTCAGCGGTAGGAGCTTTTGAAGATGATGGACCAGCCCCCAAAGCATAAGCTTGCACAATCTGCTTGTCCTTCCGCGGTTCTGGACAATTCTTCTTAATATTCCCCGGCTTGTCACAGTTGTGGCACTTCACCGGCACCTTTGGATTCTTGCAATCTCTAGAGAAATGGCCCTTCTGCTGACAATTGTAGCAGGTCACTTCGCCCTTCGGCTTCTTCTGGCCATCCTTACCCTTTTGCTGCTGCTGCTTCCTCTTCTTGTTTCCACCCTGCTGTGGTTTAGACTCTTCCTTGATCACAGCAACAACAGATCCTTCTTTAGGAAATAGATTCTCGTGCCTGAGAGCCTTCTCCACAAGCTTCTCAAATGGATCGTCCAAATGATCCACCAACTGCCTCCCAAGATAACTGTCCAAGCCTGTCACAAACTTCTCGTTCTTCTGATAAGGAGATTCAATATACGACCGGGCATACTTGGACAAAGCTTCAAACTCAGAAACATACTCAAGAACTGGTCTTCCACCTTGCTTGAGCTCCACAAAATTCTTGAACAGAACAGATTTCTGAGCTGTTGAAATAAACTTAGCTTCAAATCTGGCTTGGAATTGCTCCCAAGTAATTTCTTCCTCCGGAGTATCAATGGTGATAGAGTTCCACCAATCAGAAGCTATCCCTTGAAGCTGTCTTGATGCAAGCTTCCTTTTAGTTGCATCCTCGATTCCCAAATCACCAAAGATTCTTCTACAAGCATCTATCCATCTCTGGACTTCAATGGTTGACTCTGTTCCCAAGAAAACCTTCCCTCCAAGAGCAGTATAGTCTTTACACAGCTTAGCAAAATCCACCGGTCTTGGAGCTTGAACTTGAACTCCAACATCAACTGCTGGCCCCGGAGCTGGCATCCTTCTCATGATCGAAGTCATCATAGCCTCGAACATAGCAGCATAATCAGCAGCCCCCTCAGCAGCACGGCCTTCCCTAGCAGCTGGTCTCTCTCTTCGACTCATTCTCAATATCTATAAAAAGGAATGATCAACACACCTTGAGAACAACTGCATAAGGGGTTCAAATCCTTCTAAGCTACTATTATATATAGTAATCATCCATCAAAATACAATTACGTCTCTCATACGTGGTTACGTCAGCGAGCGTTGGGTAAAATCTATTAACCAATGCTCTGATACCAAATGTGACGACCGCCCATGACCCCCGCACTGAACATAGAAATAGTGCGCTGTAAAGTGTGCCAGGTAGCCATGGACGATTGCCAAAGTAAATTAAAACAGCAGAATCTATCGTATTACTCACAGCGCATGGATAAAATACAATAGAGAATATATATAGTGAATCTTCACAAAATAGAATCTCATCAATTAAGCTTCATAATAGTTGAATACAAACATCTGAATAGTCAATACATCAAGCCTCACTACATATCACTCAGAGAATTATACAAGCAGCGGAACATCCAGTACATATAGTAGAATATAATATGCAAGCCTCCAGCTCGTCTTCGTCATCAGCATCGTCGGAAACTAAGAACAGCACCTGTCACCTGCTACCTAGTCTGCCCATCCCAAAATGGATGAACAGCCCAAGGTAATAAGAGTTGAACATAAAACCTTGAGTCAGACAACAGTCTTAGTGAGCGGTAAATTAACTAACAACATACCAAAAGAGCATAAAGGTAAAAGGAATAGGAATCCAACCCTCCCACTCCACCTCTTTCTACAGTGATAGCCCCCAGACACACTAAGAAGAAATAAACATAGCAAAGTAGACATTTAAAGTAAAGTAATTATCACTCGAGTCAAGGTCGATGTTTTCCAAGCACAAACCCCCAAGGCCTAAACCAAGGTCAGATAAGCACCCAGAAAATATCGCTCTTGAGACCGAATGACGATACAACCAAACATCCATGACTTTGGCTATCACTGTTATCATTGCTTCGATACCACCGTTAATTGAATGACCGGCACATTCTTTCAGCCGTCCGTCAAGGGCCAATGGTAACCCCGGTTCTAGACAGAACTCCGTATGTCGTCACAGCCCGTGCCTAGGACTATCGAATCTGCCCAGAGTACTCGACTACCAACTGTAGTCTTTTGGGACTATCGAATCTGCCCAGCGTACTCTTGCTTTGAGCCTGCTAGAACCTTCAACAACGATGAAATCTCAGCCTTCTAGTCATCCTCCTCGACGACTATTCTCATACTAGCTCAAGCGCCTCTCGAGCCAACCATTATCCTCAAACTCGAACCCTTTCACCGAGTTACCAACATGCTTGGAATGATCCCGTCTGGATTAAACCAAGGCTATCTCACATCATGCCTCGCTTCATCTCAACATAGCAAAGCCTCATCTCAACATCATCATCAAATCTATCCATATGAGCTTCATCAACCGCCACATATGCCACGAGCAGCTTTTCCAATTCAAGAGCCTTTCCCTTAGCTTCTGAATCATCTTGTCTAAATTAAATCATCAATCAACTAATTTATAACAATCAATCAAGTCAATCATTAATCCAAGTAATCAAGCATTCGAACATGATCTAATAAACAATTATACTAAAAATGGCAATTCTGTAAATAAAGAGTCCAAATCTAACAAGCATGAAACATGAGAAATATCTCTACAACTTGATGAACGAACTTGCATAGATTAACATGTAGTAAAATGGATGTCAAATCATCATGCACAATGGATCTAAACTTAAGTTTACGAAAATGCATGGAAATCACTATTTTAACACAAAATCAAGCCATCAATCTAATGTACTCCTTTGGATCCGTGTGAGAGGTAACTACCACTCACCGAATCTCCTAAACACTTCAAAAGCAACACACTTCAGATCTGGACAGCGAAGAATCTAACTTGATCCGCCAAAATTCCGCTTCAAACGATGAAATTTCTCTTCGATGGATGAAGATCTTCAATTTAAGCTCTTGGATCTTCGATTTGATCTTCGATTTGGATGGAAGGAATCACAAGATTAGAGTGGAGAAAAGAAGTGAAGAAGTGCAGCACTCGAGCTCTCAAAATGGCAGGACTTCGTCGCTTCAAAATCCGGATCCCAAAAAGTGAAGAAAAACCCCGTATTTATAGGCTGGAAATTCCTTAAGTCGTTCGCCCCTTAAGTCGTCCACGACTTAACGAAACCCCACGACCTACGACTCACGACTCAGCCAATCCTACGACTTAACCATAACACACGTGCATAACTTACGACCTATCCTTAGCTCGCTCCTAGGTCGCTCACGACCTAACACTCAATAGGGATACGCCTTAACGACTTAACACATTGCCGCATTTCTACCTATGTCGTTTGGACGATTTAATGACTCAACAACTCGACGACTCAACAACCTCGCGACTTAGCGGCTTAACGCTACACGACCTAATTGTGATACGACTTAACGACTCAAGCCTATACGCGACCTAAAACACGTGCAGCTTAACACCTATGCGACCTAACGACTCATGACTCAACACCTATAGGTCGTCTAACGACCTAACTCACACAGGGTCACAACGACCTAAATTGAACGACCTAAGCTATCTACCTTAAGTCGCTCAACCAACTTACCTCCTTAAGTCGTTAGCTCGCCCTATCTCCTAGGTCGCTACTCCTATGCCGCTAACCCTTAAGTCGCCGACTCTCTTAAGTCGCCAACTCCTTAAGTCGCACATTTTCTTAGACCGCCAACTCCCCTTAGGTCGCCACCCTTGTTAAGTCGCTAACCCTTAGATCGTCCACTTCCTTAAGTCGCTCCAATCCTTAAGTCGGTCAAATCCCGTAGGTTGCTCCAATCTCTTGAGTCGTTCACCCGACCTAACCTACCCCACGACCTAAGCTACCACACGACTTAACTTCTAGACGTCTTAACCTCTGAACGACTTAACAACACTAACAACCTAATACAACTGTTACAAACATTCGATCCGTAAAAATACGGGTCGTTACATTCTCTCCCCCTTAGGAATTTCGCCCCCGAAATTCCAAACAAATAAGAGCAATCAAAAACTATTCAGCATGCCTACCATCCATAGAAATCAACAGATCATGCGTCCAATTACTAGCCTAGCATGCAGAATTCTAAAACTAGAACAAGTTACAATGTTATAAGATGACACGACACCTTATGGTCATACCTCGAAGAGTTCAGGATGAGCTACCTTCATCCTCTCTTCCACCTCCCATGTACAGTCGTTATCATCATCACTCCATTGTATCTTGAGCAACTTAACTACCTTCCTCCTAAGCTATTTCGTGTCAGTTTCCACAACACGATGCGGCTTACGAGGTCTCTCAACAACTAGATCAATCTCAAAATCTTCACAGCTATCAGCAGAAACCACTGTATTCGAGTAGTGCACATACTTCCGTAGATACGATACATGGAAAACATTGTGAACACTCGACATCTTTTCTGGTAACTCCAATTTGTAGGCGAGCTTTCCAATTCGCTCGATGATCGGGAATGGTCCAACAAATCTCGGAGTCAATTTTCCTTTCTTCCCGAATCGAATAACATTCTTCAGTGGAGAAATCTTCACAAAAATCATATCACCTATGTTGAATTCCAAATCCCGACGACGCTTATCGGCATAACTTTTCTGTCAGTCTTGGGCTGCCTTCATTCGTTGCCAAATGATCTCTATGCAATCCGAAGTCTGTCGAATCATTTCTGGCCCAAGTATCAGCTTTTCTCCTGTTTCCAACCAACATGTCGGAGAGTTACACGGTCTTCCATACAATGCTTCATACGGTGCCATACCAATGCTTGACTGGTAACTATTGTTATACGAAAATTCCACCAAATGAAGGTGATCTTCCCATGATCCTCCGAAATCTAAAACACATGCTCTGAGGAGATTTTCCAAAACTCGGTTGACTCTCTCAGTCTGACCATCTGTTTGGGGATGATAAGCTGTACTCAAACACAACTCAGTTCCCAAAACTTCCTGGAAGCTCTTCCAAAATCTACTAGTGAACAATGGGTCTCGATCGCTCACTATACTCTTCGGAATACCATGGAATCGAACTATCCACTTAACATACAGCTCAGCCAACTTTGATGCAGTCCTGGTTGATCGAACAGGAATGAATCTTGCACTCTTGGTCAAACGATCTACGATGACCCAAATCCCTTCATTTCCCACTCTAGTTCTAGGTAACCCATCGATAAAATCCATCGATATTTGCTCCCACTTCCATGTAGGAACTTCCAATGGCTGAAGCAATCTACTGGGCTTCTTCTGCTCGGCTTTTACCAACTGGCAGTTCATGTACTTGGAAATAAAATTTCCAACAACCTTCTTCATACCTTCCCAGTAATAGGTTCTCTTCATATCCCGATACATCTTATTTCCACCTGGATGAATTGTCAACTTCGATTGATGACTTTCCTTCAGAACGTCATTTCTCAATTCATCTATATCGGGAACAACTAGTCATCCTTGTTTCCGAAGCCAACCCTCTCGATCGACCTCGAATCCTTTATCCTTTTCTAGGTCCAATCCAGATTCCAAATCATGGATAATCTTGACAAGCTTATCGTCTCGCTTTTGGCTCTCGTCAATCCTTTCCACAAGAGTAGGTCTTATCGATAAGTTTGCCAGCATCTCAGGTTCCAATTCGCATCTGGTCCTGAAGTCAAATCCAGTTATATACTCGAGACTCTTCCATTTTGAAAACATGGCTCCCAATCCTGCATGTCTTCGACTTAACGCATCTGCCACTGCGTTACCCTTTCCCGGAGTATAGGCTATACCAAAATCATATGATGCCAAAAACTCTAGCCATCGTTGCTGCCTAAGATTCAAATCCTTTTGGGAGAAAAGATACTTCAACGACTTATGATCTGTAAACAACTCGAATCGAACCCCCAATAGATAATGTCTCCACATCTTCAGAGCAAAAACAATCGCCGCCAACTCCAAATCATGAGTCGGATAATTCCTTTCATGCGGTTTCAGTTGTCGACTTGCATACGCAACAACTTTAACCTTCTACATCAGCACTGCTCCAAGTCCAGTACCACATGCGTCAGTGTAAACCACCATCTCATCATTTCCACTTGGAATAGTCAAAACAGGAGCACTTGTCAGTCGCTCTTTCAGGATTCCGAAAGCTTGCTCACACTTAGCATCCCATCTGAATACTTGATTCTTTTTCGTCAATCCTGTTAATGGTGCAGCCACCTTGGAAAAGTCTTTGATAAATCGACGATAGTATCCTGCTAATCCAAGAAAACTTCTCACATCAGATGCATTCTTAGGTCTACCCCAATCCTGGATTGCTGCTATCTTGGCGGGATCAACCGCTATTCCGCTTCCAGAGATAATATGGCCTAAGAACCTCACTTCACTCTTCCAGAAGTGACACTTCGAAAACTTAGCCTTCAGCTGATGTTTCCGTAAGATTTCCAAAACAATACGCAAGTGCGTCTTGTGCTCTTCTTCAGTTCTGGAATAAATCAAAATATCATCCACGAACACTAGTACGAACTTGTTCAACTGATCCCTGAACACTCTATTAATAAGATCCACAAAATATGCTAGCGCATTGGTCAATCCAAACGGCATTACCAGCCACTCAAAGAAACCAGATGGTGTACTGAAAGCAGTCTTTTGCACACTATCCTTTGCCACTCTTAACTGGTGAAATCACGTTGCCAAATCCATCTGAGAAAACACCTTGGCTTCGTGAAGCTGATCAAACAAGGCATCTATTCTCGGCAATGGATACTTGTTCTTCTTAGTCACTTTATTTAGCTCACGATAATCCACACACAACCTCAACGATCCATCCGCTTTGGTTACAAACACAACTGGTGCACCCCATTCGGACACACTACGCCGAATGAATCCTTTCTGTAAAAGACCATCAACTTGCACCTTCAACTCTTGCTGTTCCCTAGGCGCCATCCGCCTAAGAGGCATCACAACAGGTCTGGCTCCTTCAACTAAATCGATACAAAACTCGATCTCTCTTTGCGGCGGTAACCCTTTGACCTCATCAAAGACATCCTCAAATCCATTAGCGATTGGCACCGATGACAGTCCATCCCGTGGAACAACCAGCGAATACATGAAGCTCATGAAGACGCCTTCCTCATGCTTACATCGTATCACAACCTTTCGCCCTTCCACATTCTCGACTGTCACCTCCAACCTTTCACAATCAACCTTTGCCGCATACCTCCTAAACCAGTCCATACCCAAAATAATTCTGAACCCCGCAAAGTTCAGAACAAAACAATCACAAACAAAATAGCAATCATGACTCGATACAATCAAACCACAGCAAAGCATACACAGACAAGATGAACCCCCAACTGGATTAGTCACAACCAATGGCCTATCAACGATATCCGGTTCTAAACCCAACTGGCCTACAAGTTCATTACAAATAAAAGAATGCGACGCCCCAGTATCGAATAACACTCTAACTGGAATACCACATATGGAAAGAGTACCTTGAACCACCACACTCTTTCCTTTCTCTTCAGCGGTAGGAGCTTTTGAAGATGATGGACCAGCCCCCAAAGCATAAGCTTGCACAATCTGCTTGTCCTTCCGCGGTTCTGGACAATTCTTCTTAATATTCCCCGGCTTGTCACAGTTGTGGCACTTCACCGGCACCTTTGGATTCTTGCAATCTCTGGAGAAATGGCCCTTCTGCTAACAATTGTAGCAAGTCACTTCGCCCTTCGGCTTCTTCTGGCCATCCTTACCCTATTGCTGCTGCTTCCTCTTCTTGTTTCCACCCTGCTGTGGTTTAGACTCTTCCTTGGTCACAGCAACAACAGATCCTTCTTTAGGAAACAGATTCTCATGCCTGGGAGCCTTCTCCACAAGCTTCTCAAATGGATCGTCCAAATGATCCACCAACTGCCTCCCAAGATAACTGTCCAAGCCTGTCACAAACTTCTTGTTCTTCTGATAAGGAGATTCAATATACGACCGGGCATACTTGGACAAAGCTTCAAACTCAGAAACATACTCAAGAACTGGTCTTCCACCTTGCTTGAGCTCCACAAACTTCTTGAACAGAACAGATTTCTTAGCTGTAGAAATGAACTTAGCTTCAAATCTGGCTTGGAATTGCTCCCAAGTAATTTCTTCATCCGGAGTATCAATGGTGATAGAGTTCCACCAATCAGAAGCTATCCCTTAAGCTGTCTTGATGCAAGCTTCCTTTTAGTTGCATCCTCGATTCCCAAATCACCAAAGATTCTTCTACAAGCATCTATCCATCTCTGGACTTCAATGGTTGACTCTGTTCCCAAGAAAACCTTCCCTCCAAGAGCAGTATAGTCTTTACACAGCTTAGCAAAATCCACCGGTCTTGGAGCTTGAACTTGAACTCCAACATCAACTACTGGCCCCGGAGCTGGCATCCTTCTCATGATCGAAGTCATCATAGCCTCGAACATAGCAGCATAATCAGCAGCCCTCTCAGCAGCACGGCCTTCCCTAGCAGCTGGTCTCTCTCTTCGACTCATTCTCAATATCTATAAAAAGGAATGATCAACACACCTTGAGAACAACTACATAAGGGGTTCAAATCCTTCTAAGCTACTATTATATATAGTAATCATCCATCAAAATACAATTACGTCTCTCATACGTGGTTACGTCAGCGAGCGTTGGGTAAAATCGATTAACCAATGCTCTGATACCAAATGTGACGACCGCCCATGACCCCCGCACTGAACATAGAAATAGTGCGCTGTAAAGTGTGCCAGGCAGCCATGGACGATTGCCAAAGTAAATTAAAACAGCAGAATCTATCGTATTACTCACAGTGCATGGATAAAATACAATAGAGAATATATATAGTGAAGCTTCACAAAATAGAATCTCATCAATTAAGCTTCATAATAGTTGAATACAAACATCTGAATAGTCAATACATCAAGCCTCACTACATATCACTCAGAGAATTATACAAGCAGCGGAACATCCAGTACATATAGTAGAATATAATATGCAAGCCTCCAGCTCGTCTTCGTCATCAGCATCGTCGGAAACTAAGAACAGCACCTGTCACCTGCTACCTAGTCTGCCCATCCCAAAATGGATGAACAGCCCAAGGTAATAAGAGTTGAACATAAAACCTTGAGTCAGACAACAGTCTTAGTGAGCGGTAAATTAACTAACAACATACCAAAAGAGCATAAAGGTAAAAGGAATAGGAATCCAACCCTCCCACTCCACCTCTTTCTACAGTGATAGCCCCCAGACACACTAAGCAGAAATAAACATAGCAAAGCAGACATTTAAAGTAAAGTAATTATCACTCGAGTCAAGGTCGATGTTTTCCAAGCACAAATCCCCAAGGCCTAAACCAAGATCAGATAAGCACCAAGAAAATATCACTCTTGAGACCGAATGACGATACAACCAAACATCCATGACTCTAGCTATCACTGTTATCATTGCTTCGATACCACCGTTAATTGAATGACCGGCACATTCTTTCAGCCGTCCGTCAAGGGCCAATGGTAACCCCGGTTCTAGACAGAACTCCGTATGTCGTCGCAGCCCGTGCCTAGGACTATCGAATCTGCCCAGAGTACTCGACTACCAACTGTAGTCTTTTGGGACTATCGAATCTGCCCAGCGTACTCTTGCTTTGAGCCTGCTAGAACCTTCAACAACGATGAAATCTCAGCCTTCTAGTCATCCTCCTCGACGACTATTCTCATACTAGCTCAAGCGCCTCTCGAGCCAACCATTATCCTCAAACTCGAACCCTTTCACCGAGTTACCAACATGCTTGGAATGATCCCGTCTGGATTAAACCAAGGCTATCTCACATCATGCCTCGCTTCATCTCTACATAGCAAAGCCTCATCTCAACATCATCATCAAATCTATCCATATGAGCTTCATCAACCGCCACATATGCCACGAGCAGCTTTCTAATTCAAGAGCCTTTCCCTTAGCTTCTGAATCATCTTCGACCATCTTGTCTAAATCAAATCATCAATCAACTAATTTATAACAATCAATCAAGTCAATCATTAATCCAAGTAATCAAGCATTCGAACATGATCTAATAAACAATTATACTAAAAATGGCAATTCTGTAAATAAAGAGTCCAAATCTAACAAGCATGAAACATGAGCAATATCTCTACAAATTGATGAACGAACTTGCATAGATTAACATGTAGTAAAATGGATGTCAAATCATCATGCACAATGGATCTATACTTAAGTTTACGAAAATGCATGGAAATCACTATTTTAACACAAAATCAAGCCATCAATCCGATATACTCCTTTGGATCCGTGTGAGAGGTAACTACCACTCACCGAATCTCCTAAACACTTCAAAAGCAACACACTTCAGATCTTGACAGCGAAGGATCTAACATGATCCGCCAAAATTCCGCTTCAAACGATGAAATTTCTCTTCGATGGATGAAGATCTTCAATCTAAGCTCTTGGATCTTCGATTTGATCTTCGATTTGGATGGAAGGAATCACAAGATTAGAGTAGAGAAAAGAAGTGAAGAAGTGCAGCACTCGAGCTCTCAAAATGGCAGGACTTCGTCGCTTCAAAATCCGGATCCCAAAAAGTGAAGAAAAACCCCGTATTTATAGGCTGGAAATTCTTTAAGTCGTTCGCCCCTTAAGTCGTCCACGACTTAACGAAACCCCACGACCTACGACTCATGACTCAGCCAATCCTACGACCTAGCAGATCCTACGACTTAACCATAACACACGTGCGCGACTTACGACCTATCCTTAGCTCGCTCCTAGGTCGCTCACGACCTAACACTCAACAGGGATACGCCTTAACGACTTAAAACATTGCCGCATTTCTACCTAAGTCGTTTGGACGACTTAATGACTCAACAACTCGACGACTCAACAACCTCGCGACTTAGCGGCTTAACGCTACACGACCTAACTGTGATACGACTTAACGACTCAAGTTTATACGCGACCTAAAACACATGCAGCTTAACACCTATGCGACCTAACGACTCATGACTCAACACCTATAGGTCGTCTAACGACCTAACTACACACAGGGTCACAACGACCTAAATTGAACGACCTAAGCTATCTACCTTAAGTCGCTCAACCAACTTACCTCCTTAAGTCGTTAGCTCGGCCTATCTCCTAGGTCGCTACTCCTATGCCGCTAACCCTTAAGTCGCCGACTCTCTTAAGTCGCCAACTCCTTAAGTCGCACATTTTCTTAGACCGCCAACTCCACTTAGGTTGCCACCCTTGTTAAGTCGCTAACCCTTAGATCGTCCACTTCCTTAAGTCGCTCCAATCCTTAAGTCAGTCAAATCCCATAGGTTGCTCCAATCTCTTGAGTCGTTCACCCGACCTAACCTACCCCACGACCTAAGCTACCACACGACTTAACTTCTAGACGTCTTAACCTCTGAACGACTTAACAACACTAACAACCTAATACAACTGTTACAAACATTTGATCCGTAAAAATACGGGTCGTTACATATAGACTTCAATTATATAAGATTTCACTTTTCAAATTGAGTACCTTTTCAAATCCATATTTTTCGAATCAACATCATACTTATACAAACCAAATTTTTATATAAGTTCGATAACTCCCAAATCAAGTATTTAGTAACACAATGTTTTCAAATTTCAATTTGTTTCAATATCAGTTCAGTTTCAAAATCATATACAATTCCACCAAATTATTTCTTCTTAATTTAAATATCTTCGGTTTCAAAGTTTCCAAAGTATAGGTTTGGAGAATAATCCAAGTTTCTAAATCAATATAATTTAAGTCAAACAATTCATTTCCAAAATCAATGGTTTTCAAAATCATCTTATACTTACATAAAGTTCATCTTATATAAGGATCAAAATTTTTCAAAAATAATAAATTTCGCTGCATGAAGAGCCATATGGAATTGAACATCTTTGCTTTATAAAAGTTTTTTTTATTATTTAGAATAGTTTTGTATATAAAATAGTTTGTATGTAAAATAGAATAAAATAGTTTGTTTAAGAAGAACAAAAGAAAAATAGTTTCGAAAAATGGTTTTTAATTTATAGTAGTTTTTCATAAAAAAATTCCAATTAAATTACAAAGATATCCAACCCAACAACTTCCAATTTCAGCGTTAAGTGTATCAATGATATTAGAATATAAGATGTACCTATGTCATCATTTTGCAAAATCACATTCGATCGCTCACTCGATCACACAAGTTCGCTTTCGAACTAGTATTGTCCATTCGACTTCCCTAATGCGGATTTCGATATGGTTTCTAGACTAGAAACCATCAGTCTCCTTGCATAGCCATATACTATGATAGAGAATTCTAGAATTAAGCCCAAAATCCATATCAAATATTGGCCATCAAGAATCAAATGAAAAATCCTAACACGAAATGGTGTAATTCACCTCGAACTTGTGTACTCAAACTTGGATCAATTTAATTATGCGAATAAAACAGCATACGTACAACTTATGTATCTATTCCAACTTTTTAAATATATAGTTTCATAAAGATGTTACTAAGTTAAACATTTAAACTAAATTTTATTCAAAATATTTTGAAGACCAAATTCTTCTCAAAACATTTCAAATCTAAATTTCATATTAGAAAAATTCAAAATAGCCTTATTCATTTACTTAACAAAACAGCTTCAACTTATTTAAATCATATTACTACATAATTTAAACATACATACCAAACTTATATACTTTATACTTTTCAAAATTACTTAGCTTTGAAAATTTAACCTTGATTTGGAAGTGCTCGAACCTTCAAAATAGTCGAAGAAATCATATTTCAAATTCAAGAGTTGGAAATTAATAATTAAATCAGTAAATCAATTCCAAAAATAGGGTTATATCAAATCAAATCCAAAACTCAAGGACTGAACACCGGCTAATTTCAAATTGTTCAAATATACATACATATATCTTTCAAATATCACATCACACTTCGGAATTTGAAATCAAAATTAGTTTCACAAGTCACCCACATAACAAAGCTACCAAAGTGGCCTCTCCCCCACTCTGAAACTCGAAAATCAATGTCGATGATGCATGCATTCATCACCGAAATTATTTTCCAACGACATAAGTGGGTTCTGGACTTCTATTTTCTCGAAAACTTCTTTTGAAATTTCTTCGAAATCATTTGAAGTTCATTAAAATCATTTGAAACATTTCATATTCGGAAAATACTTTCAAATCATATTATTAATTATTTCAAAATCTTAAAACCAGTTCAAAAATGCCGGAGTTCAATCACTCAAATTCAGATTCAAAACCTTCAGTTATAAATTATTTTATATGAAACCATTTCTTATATAACTTTCAAAATTTCAAATCCATTCAAAACTTTAAATTCTCATTTAAAAGGTATATAGATCCTTATAGAAAACATTTCACCTTTTATATAAACATATGGTCATCCTTATCAAAATAACAACTACGATGAATACACAATTTTCAAAAGACAATCAACCACAAATTTTTCCAAGGGATGATTCAAGGATGGATTTCAAACAAAACAGAGATTGAAATTTAGAGGAACTCCAATTAAATAGAATTCTGATTCGAAGATAAGCTCAAACGAAGATGAGATAATTAAATCACTGAATAGAAGATGGATAAGCCTATATAAATTGCGGGCGACCTTAATAGGGTCAACCGTGACTTCAGGAATATAATTGATGCGAAAATCTAAGGCAAATCGACCTTCGATCGCCAGAGATAGAACCTAATTATAGCAGAAGATAAATAGCATCGTAAACCGAGGATACAAAAATCTCCGGTGAATCAATGCCAATTGTAAGGGAGTTTCACCCCTTAACAAATCATTCAAAAATGGCGGAACTGCCAATCTTTAGAGGTCATTCAAAGTGGAGTTATGGAATGCTCCAAAAATCAAAGGAATACAATTAGGGGAGACAGAAATGGATTTCAGAACAAGTGGGAGCGTTCCAAAATTCAAAGGAATCCTAATCAAAGAAATCCCAACTAAGATAGAAGTTCAGAATTTTTAAGGAAATCATAATCAAAGAAGTTACTAACAAGGTGGATACGAAAGGGATAAAGTCCAGAAAATTTTCTTTCAAAACAAGAAAATTTTATATCAAAATAATCTTTAAAAATCCTTTGAAAATCATTTGAAAATCATTTTATACTTCGAAAATACGTTCTCTCACAAGGGAATGATTCTGAGATTGATTTCACTCATTCTAGGGTATTTCTACCCTATCTCTAATGAGTTTTTGCTCCGCAGGCTAAGGTTTGCCTAAAACCAAAGCTCTGATACCAAATGTAACGACCCACTATTTTGGACCATTCAAATCGACAATAATCCACACATGTCTGACTTGAATAATTCAAAATAACAGATTGTAAATAAATTTGGAGCAATAAAATCAAATACAGAATCACAGACACAGAATATCAGAATAACTCGCAACGGAAATTAAAATACCATAGTAGTTCATGAAGCTACTATAACAAACTCTCAAACAAAATACATAATATCAGTTTGAAAACATATACAATAGAAATCTCAAATACATAGAAGTTTATAATACCAGAGCTGAAACAGAACAACTGAAACTGAAATGGATAGATAACTAGATAAGTAGAATCTCCAACGATTCCTAGCTCCAGAAAGAGATCCAAAGCTAAGCTGTAAATACTCAGGCTGACCCGAGCGTAAAGCAAAATACAAAACACTCGAGTCAGGACATATATACTTATATAATGTAAACCAACTCAAGTGAACTGTAGTAGTAATGCACAATAACTTAAAGGATGCTTGGGATCGCCCATCCTCTAAGGATCAGTTAAACCATAAATCAAATACATCCCGTGGTTAATATTTCAAAATAGTATTTTATACTTCGAAATCAAATATCATTTCAAAATTCAATATCATTCAAAAATCCATTTCAAAATATCAAAATATCATATTTCAAAATAGTTTATATTACGAAACAAATTACTTCATTTTAAATCATAAAAATGAAGTTATTATATTTAATAATTAAATTATTAAATTTCCAAAATTTTAATCTTTCAAAGTTCAGTCGTTCACTAAAATTAATTAAAACAATGAAAATTCAACTTTCGAAGCATTTAGAAAATGCTATGGAAAGTCACATTTAAAATCGTTCAATTTAACAAAAGACAGCATTTAAAATGCTGTAATAGGGTTACATTAGTTCAAATAAAACCTTAGTTAAATTCCACAATTATAGCACTTACAAAGTGATATAATATTCCTTTATTAAAATTTAGCCATTTGGTTCATTTATATCAACTACAGCATTTATAATTGCTGTAATATCCTTTACCTTAGAAATAATAGCATTTTAGAAATGCTATTAATTAAAATTCAGGGTTTTCAATACAGTGTCACTAGCAATTATATTTTTATATAAATTATTTTCAACTTATAAAATCATAATTTCTCACTTTTAAAACAATCATTTAAATGCCCGTATATTCATGATTTTATAAACTTAAATTTCTATTCAAAAGTCAATATTTTATAATAATTCACATATTAAATTCACACATTAAATTTCAATTCTTTATAATTAAATTTTAACTTAACACTTAAGTTTAAATCTCCCATATAACTTATTTTCATTTTATTTACTTACCTTCAAAAATTCACTTTTAAACAAAATTCATAAATTCCAATTTTAGCTATATTTAAAAAAAAATTCAACTTAATATTCATTCATTTCACATTTTTAACTTTATTCAAAAATCATTAATATATATTATAAAATCATTTTAAATTCATTTTAATTCCAAATATCATAAATTTATCATATTTCATATTAAATTTAAATTCCATTTCATCACCAAATTAGAATTTCCAAAATAACTTACATTTCAAATTTCCAACTTTTCCATTTATTTATTTCACTTATAAATTCTCAGAAAATCAAAATACTTTACAAAATTCATTTTTAATTAAGTTGAAATCAAAATATTATAATATTTACATTTCTAAAATAATTTAAAAATTTTAGAAAACATATTTTAACCACGGGTCTGTAAATCATTTTCTAGCCTAGGTAAAGTAATACGGATACTATATCTTTTCAATCAGTAATTACAAAGAAAAATCCGGGTTTGATCATTTCAAACCCGCAATCCCAAGTAAGATTGAAATGAAAACCGCTCAGGCCTATCATTTCAGCCTATAACGATTTTCCCCTATTCTAAAGTACGTTCGGGTATGTATCATTTCAACCCATGGTGATTCTAATCTACAGGGAACTTGCAGTGTGATAAACTGATATAAATAACAGAATAGCATGATATAATAGTAACATATGGTATAACAAGTGTAAATACAGGTGTGAACATCATATGAATATATTATGGCAGTTATAATAGGATGATGTAAATTACAGATTCAAATGGTGTCAGTTTACTAGTTATATAAGTACACATCGTCTGGTGAGAATTACTCACTTGTATAAGCTGGAGATGACAACCAATTGCACAAACAAGGAACTTCAAAGGCACGATAATACGACAATGATTTGAGAGTGGGAGAGCCAAAGCTAATTTCCTGGTTAAATATCAAACAAAACAAATACAAACATGAATTACAAACCGAAATATTACAAAACAATGCTAGGAATAACTACCCAATTCAAAGCTAGAGCTTTTGCACTTGCATTCAACATCATATGCTTCAGCCATAGGCTGGAAAAGCACTGTTATGGGATGGTTTTGGATCATTTTTGGATCAGGTTAAAGCCATATAGGGGTCGGCCATAGCAATATAAGGAGGAGATGAAGGATATGTGCTTGAATTTCAAAACAAGGCAACTACAAGTGGTTTCTATGCCACAAATGGTTCGACCCTACGCAACATGGGCACGGCCAGGCCTGTAGTGGACTGGAGAATGGTGTGGCAGTGGCTTTGGGTCAGGTAGGTGCTGGTGGAAGTGATGCAAGAGGCGGCCAAGGTGGTGGTTGGAGTGGGGAAGGCAATAGGTGCTAGGCTATAGGGTTTTAGGTGGATGTTTGCTCAATTTTTGGTGGATCTACATCATATATGGCCATGGCTATGGATGGTCAGTGAGATGGAGAAGATGGTGGCCTGATGTGGTGGTGGTGGAGGCAGCCATGGTGATGGAGGAGCAAGGCCAAGTGTAACGACCCGTAAATTCCGACGTTTAATATTAATTAATTAATGGGATTTTTAATTTAAATTTAGAAAAAAAATCTTATTTATTTATATGAAAGCAACTATTGAAATTTGATGTATCAAGGGTAACTAAAGCTTTACAAATTGAATTACATATTGCAATTAATTGGAAAGAGTATTTATGAACTAATAACAAAAATGAATTGCAACTATATGAATGGAAGAAATTGTAAATAAGTGGATGTAAATATTGAATTAATTAATAGAAATAAATTGCCCACATTTGATTGTAATAAATTTAATTAAATGTACATTTACGTGAAATGTAATACCATGTTTAAGAGATTGCTAAATTGTATACATTAAAAAGAATTTTATAAATTGTTTTAAAACCTTAATTAATATGGTGATAAATTTAATATAAGGAAAATCAATGAAAATTTTGATTTAATAAGTGAAGCAATAATGATAAATAGTAATTAATTCAAAATTTGTAACTTGGGAATAAGGTTAATTGAAAATCGAATGGGTTAAATTGGGAATTAAGCTTTGTTTATTTAATTGGATTTAAGATATGATAATTTGGATTTATTGCAATCAATTAAAAGTAAATGTAAATTTTACGTTAAATTAAAATTTGAGTTGAAACGGGAAATATTTATACAATAATTTTAAATCCAATGGTAAACCCTTATATTGGAAATTTATGAATGGAATAAATGTAAGTTAATTCAATTAAAAAGGGAATTTTTAGAAATTTACATATAATTTTGAATTTTATGAAATTTAAGATTTATATTGATTAAATCTTTAATAAATGGACATTTTAAAATTTGTTAAATCATTTTGAATGTTTGAGAATTTGTTAGTGATAAAAATTGCCAATTCTGGAACTGAAATATAAAAATTGGATTTATTTACTAATTCTTAATTTATTTAATTAATATAAGAATAGACATTTTGGCCACTGACTCGGATTTCGATAAAACCAGTTTCATCGGATCCGTAACAGTGAATTATTGTAGGGTTTCAAGTTTCGTAACGATCGGACTTGTCGTTTGATCGTACGATCACGAAACGCCTTGAAATAAATTTAATTGAAATCAATTTTGAAATCAATTTGGAAATTTTGTTTTCAGCATAACTTCTTCATACGATGGAATTTGGACGTGAAACTTTTTCCATCGCGTTCAGAATGTTTTAAATTACCTGTTTTGATATATGGGTTTACCCAATTTCGGTTCGGGGTCAGAACGGGCTTTTTGGGCCATAGTTTGTTCCGCACGTTCATTTATCCGATCTATCTACTCTACCTCTATATAAGCACGGTTATAAACCCTAGCCTCCATCTTCTATCATTTGTCTGTATATTCATTTTTCTTCAATCCTTTTCTCTAACCCAATTGATGCTTTCGGATCCAAATAACAGTTCAAAAATCAAATAAAAATTTAAGTCCTCAGAAAAATCCCAAAAAAATATATGTGGTAGTTTTCATCGATACGAATCTTCGGGTGGTCTCGGTTTTTGCATTTGATGCTCAGATCAACCGGAAATCGCGGTCAAACCTCTAATTTTCGAAATCCATATGGTCCAATTTGGGAGTTTTTGATTGGATCGATTTTAGGCCAATTGCTTTCTGGGTTTCGTAGAGCGCGAAGCGTGGAGTCGTTTGATGGTGGTCGGAGGTTGTATCGTGGGCTGTGGCACTGGAATTTGGCGATTTAGAGTTGCAAAACCCACGGCGGCGACGAGCTTTTTAGGCGGCCGGATCTGACAGGTAGGTGCGGCTAGGCGAGCTGGAGCCGATGGTGGTGGTGGCCTAGGCTAACGCGGCCGGAGGTGGGAGTAAATGGCGGTCAAAGTTGGGTCAACATGGGTTGTTGCATTGCCTGTAGCGTGCGCACGGGTATGTTGCGTACGTTTTAGGAGAAAGAGGAGAAGCATGCTGACGTGGCGGGGGTAAATTGTGGACCATTTTGCTTTTATTTTTAAATTTTGTTCCAATCGATTTTTCGACATAACTTTTTCATACGACCTTCGATTGACACGAAATTTTTTTTGTTAGGATCGTAATTTAATTTCGGATCTGATGACGCTGGTTTGGATGAATTCTGAGACGGTCAAATTTTTGGGTTTAAATTGAATTTAAATTCAATTTAAATTCAAAAGGTGAGTGTTTTAACCCACTCACAACTTCTAAGATTTCCTATGTTTGTTAAATTCATGTATGATGTGGTTAGAAATTTATTTATAGCTGTTTGACATATATTTCATCATTATCTCAGTTAATTGCATTCATCGTAATCAATTGTTAATTTATTTATTTATTGCATTTAAATTGCCAGTTAATTGTTAATTAATTTATCCATTGCATTTAAACTGCCAATTAATTGTGTAACGACCCGACTTTTTCTCCACAGAAAGTCGTATCATTAATAAGAAAGAAAGGGTAGAAAATAGAAAAGAAGAGAAGAAAGAAAGAAACAACAACAACGATCTCACAGCGGAACGAATAAATTATATTAATAACATATACTATTACATAGTATACAACACTTTACAGAGTTACACAGCATATACAACACTTACTAGACAGTTATAACATCTGTCTAGACATTACAACTCAATACACCACAGAGATACAGACACAGCGGAACTACTATATATATCTACAACGCTGAAGCCTCCTGCTCCATTGCTCCTCCACAATTCGTCAAAGCTAAACCTGAATCCCTTGGCTACTCGTAAAAATTTGAGTACCCAAGAGTTTATAAAACAGAAATAAACAACTTGGGTCAGACATGGGTCTGGTGTGAGTAACAGGTTAAACTTGCTTAACTTCAAAACCTTTAGAAAGAAAAGGTATCACGTAAGACTCCCCACAAATAAACATGGGTAAGTTTTTACCTTACGCTAACCAAAACATTTGATAGGAAATCTGATTTTATTATAATAGGGTCTAGGGTTTTCAAGTAAAATACAGAAATAGCTGAAATGCTTACATCTCACATTCCAACATAGTTGGGCACAACTAATACGTACGGCACTTATTGGAGTTTGGATTCCATACAATGGCAGGGCTACTGGGGTACCGCCCGTCACAGTACGTGGCCTAGATCACCGTACCGAGGAGTACGCCCGCTCCTCTGCAACACAAAGCCGGAACCATCCCTTACTGGATAATTCCGAACAAGATAATCCCGTAGTTGGCGCGACCAACCACACACTAAGCCGAATAAAAGAAAAGGGACCTCTAGACAGGGATCTATCTTGCTCTCAGTGGGTGCTACCCACGAAACCTTGCTGCACCTCCCCTGTTTTAGCCATTCCCGGTTGATGAGGCTTGAGGTTACGATTACCTTTAATCAGAACATATCACTTAGAATGCTCATCGTCCGCCTGACGATGTGCTGAAAGCATTCAATCCATACAAGTTCGTTCCGGGTTCGAACGAAACCGAAGGCATTATCTCGTTACACTCGTTTTGGAATCACCCTCAGAGTTAACGACAATAACCCTTGCACTCTGAATCTTCATCTTCACTTGAGATTCACGACCTATCGTTAATTTGGATCGATGTGGTATTCGGGTCTCCAGACCTGGAATACCGGTATACGGAAACCCGATCCCGGTCTCGTCGAAATCCAAAACGTATCTTTTAAGGGCCAAGTTGTTTTAAGGTTAAAACAATTCAATTCTTATCTATATACACAAAGATAGATAATTCAATAGATAATCTACACTATCATCCCAAACAGATAATTCACATTATCATTATAATTCAACCAAACATCCATATCATATATCAATCATATCTCATCAGAGATATCAAACAATGAAATACATTCAATCTCATTCATCCATCCTTAAGCAATGATTTATATCATCTAATTAATTTAAAGTGAATTAAACTAATTACTTCATTCTATAAATCCTGCTTACTTAATTATTAATTAAACCAATTAATTAATCATTACTCTAAATATCCATCTTAATTAATCATTCCTGATTAATTATACTTTAATTACTTTAAGTAATTAATCCCTAATTAATTTCACAAATTAATTATCTTAAACCATTTCAGTAATTAGTCTTAAATTACTTCATTAATTAATTAACCATACTTAATTACATTAATCCTTAATTAATTACAATTAATTAATTACTTTAATCACTTATTATTTATTAATTAATCTTAATAAATCAATTCTTAATTACATCATTAATTATATTAATTAATGATCCTTAATTATTCTTAATTAATTATCTTATTTAAATTAATAATTAATTAGTCACATTTATTAATCACCTTTGATTAATCTCATTTAGTAATTAACTTCCCTTAATTACTTCACTTAATAAATTAATTACTCCTTTAATTAATTATCTCAATTAATCCCTTGATTAATTATACAAAGTAATTAAACTCAAATTACTTTGATTAAACTATCTTTAGTTAATTACATCCACTAATTAACTTTAATTACTTTCCTAAGTAATTACACTTCACTAATTACATTTAAGTAATTATATTTAACATATCTCTAAATGATTATCTTAAATTAATTTAATTAATTTCACTTAATCAAATTTATTTAATTAATTACCTTAAGTAATTAATTTCTTTAATTACTTCCATTAAGTAATTCTACTTAACCAACTTCATATTAACTAATTAATCTAATTGATTATCAAAATTAATCACATTAATTAATTATTTAAAAATCCCTAATTAATGATCTCTCATTAATTATTAACCATTCTTTAATTACTTTCTTTAAGTAATTAATCTTTAATCAATTATTTATTAACTACAACTAAATAAACTCTTAATTACCAATTAATTTATTTCTAATCACTAAATTAATTGCTTAATTAATCTTTAAATCACTTGATTAATAAATTTTTAATCATTTATTATTAAAATCTATACTTACCTAAATAAATGATTCTTAATCCCAAATTAATTAACCTTAATTAATTAACTTATAATCCTAATTATTTAATTAATTAACACTAAACCTTTAATTAATTAAATTATTCTTTAATTATCCTATTAATTTAATGAACCTAAATCATTAAATCTTAATTACTTTCTAAATTAAAGTATTAACCTTTATAACTACTTTAATTATCATTTACAAAAGGCTTTGAAATCTTTTACTTTTAAATCTTTCTTTTATTTCATTTCAAATCAAAGATTTAAAATTATAAATTTAACTTTAACCAATATTTAAATTAAATTTACAATTCCCTTTTTAAAACCAAATGTTAAAGAAACACTTAACATTAAAGGTTTTTAAACCAATTTATTTAAATTCAAACCTTTTTAAAATATACTTTTAACTATTTAAATTTGATAAAACATTTAAATTGTTATAAACTTATTTATCTCAAACTAGTGATACAAATTAACTTGAATCCATACTTTATATTTGATTTAAAACTGTGTTTTAAAAACCTGTTTTACATTTTAAACTTAATTTAAATTTTAAAAACCCTGTCAGGTTTCAAAACTGAAGCACTAAAATCTACCCGAGTCCATCACAAATTCCCCCGAGCAAAACCCCTACACGCTTCGAGTCGCTTATGCTACAAACTCGAGAAATACTCGAGTTCTTCCTCTGTTAAATCCCCAAACCAAAACACTGACACGCCGAAACTAGTTCACGTGCACACACGAGATGATCGCCTCCGACCATCGCTTCCACCGCCGACAACTCGTCCACGACCATCTCTCACGATCTCGATCACCAGAAACTCGAACAACCTCATCAATCGAAATCGAGAAATCTCGATCACAAAACTGGAAACAGCCCAAACCTGGAAAACTCTCGAATCCAACTTTCTGACCACCGGAGCGCCTGACCTTCTAGCCGTACCTTCGTCAACGTTCCTGCTTCCAATCTCCAGAGTCTGGTGGAACTCGGTCCACCAGAGACAACGTGATGACCATTTCTCCGACCAAGTCAAAAACTAGGTCTACAGACTTAAATCTATCACTGTCACCACCACAACACCATGATCACCATCCTGGCAATTTTCCCGAACTCTACGATCGTTCTACTACCCCCAGAGAAGTTCACGATCCCTCCGATCAACTAGATTATTAGAATTTACTCAAAATGTCAAATCTGTTCAAGTTCGAACTGCTCTTCCAATTCGATGCTAAAAATTATAATTTCACTTCTAAAATTCATGTTTTCAAACAATGATTCAGATCATATATCTGAATCAATAATTTAAGGAATTCGAATTTTAACAAAACTAGAGTTTTCCTGTTCTATTCTATTTTCCAGAGAAATCCTTATTTTATTCTAACTTAAACAAAAATTTAAACTCTAATATATGATAAAACAATCAATTTTTGTTTATAACTTGCATCATAATATTTACTAGATCTAGAGATACAGAGTTTTTAAATCAACACTTAAATTTGAAAACTGAAAACAGAGATACACATAAGTATCAGACATGCACCCCAATTTACATCCATATATACAAAACATACATTCATACCAAACATATTAAACAATCATACAGGCATATTACATCATAGATTCAAGGATTTATAACATGCAAACAGATATACTTAAGTTTTTAAAAATGTAAGTTACTCACCAGTTTGAAAACAGAGAACAACTTTTGTTCTTTTCTTTTGATCTGGAACTGTTTTACTTAAAAACTTGAATTGCCTTTGCTAGAAAACTTGCATTGCTTGCTGTTTAAATTTGCATGTTGCTATAACTTGTTTGTTGAGACATTGCTTTAGTTTGAAAATATCTCAGTTGCATGCAGACTGGAGTTTGATTCCAGGTTAAAGAAAATATGCAGGCTAAAGACTTGATTTTGGAAGATGAATTTACAGAGTTGAAGAAGCTTTCTGGTTTGAGAGATTGTTACAGATTTTGCTTAGGGAATTTTGGTTTGAGAGGAAGTTAATTACTGATTTGTTTATGAGAATTTTGTTACAGATTTGTTATGAAGATTTTGGAGAATATTCAGGCTGAAAGTTTTCTTAGCTTTGAAAAAGAAATAGAAAAGAGAATGGAATGAGAGCATATGTTGATATAAGTAAAAATGATTTATTAAATAAAAGAAAAACAAAAATCTAAAGCTTTGACATTTGTCATTTACATTGGTTTATTAATGTACACATGTTATTTTCAAGCCTTAGGAATTTACACATGTCTTTTTAGTTAGTTTATATTAAATATAGATAAAAGCTTTTCTTTATTTTCTTAAACACTTATTACTTATCTATTTTAAAATAATTTATAAAGGAGATTATAAATTACTACTATTTATTAAATGAATTAACATATCATATGTAAATTAAATACAAACCAAAGCTTTTCTATTTACAATATATACAAATATATATACATTATAAATAGAAATCAATTTATTAGGTTTTAAAAGATAAAATTCACTAATTAAATATTTATTAAATTAGATTATTAAATCAATTCAAATTTTATTATCAAAAATTATCAATCAATTTAATTATTTAAACAGATTATTAAATTGATTTTGCCCCAAATTTTCGGGATATTACATTCCTTCCCCCTTAAAATAATTTCGTCCCCGAAATTTAAAACAAAGGTAATTTAATAATCTATTTTAAATCACAAGCATATATTATCATCCATATGCTAACAACCATAACAAACAATTCATCCAATCAAACAATTCTAATTATCCAAACAAAATTCTGAATACAATCTCCTCGAGTTTCCCCAAGTATAAATATACCGGGATACTCGCTCTACAAAATCCAAACAATCAACAATACTAAGCTATAGAGTTCTTACTCATCTATCTATAGAACTAAACAAGATATCAGACTACAGACGAGTCTGACTCAACAACCAAATCTTCCAGAACTGCTGGTTCCAAAACCAGAGATAGATCAAACACGTACTCCCTCAGAGATACGTAAAATACATTGAATTCCAGTTATCCAAACTGACAATTCAATCCAGTAGATCAAAGCTTTTATCCAAATCAAAAATACAGAAAAGATCCAAAATAACTCGGAGCTAACTTCCCAGACTTACCTAATCTTATAGCTCCCTTTAATCAGAGAAAAACTTCACAACAACGAAGTCTCCAACTTCGAATTTCAAATTCCTTCGTCTCTTATCCACAAAATTCTTCAGACGATCCTGGCTTCCTACAAATCCTTCTTGATCAGTTCAATCTTCGTCGATGCTCCTCGAAACAAACAGGACAGAATAACTCAACAAAATGATCTTCTCAAGATCAACCAAGATCAAGAACAAACTCTACTCACAAACATCAGAAGACCGAACTAACTTCTCCTATCTGGAAAAGACAAACAGGAGCACTCGCCAAACTGCTTCCGCTACACCACTCTGATCTGGAGCAGAATGAAAATGCTGATGAAGAACACGAGCACAGACTGGACAACTCATCCCAAAAAATCTCAGATAACTCAAGAGAATACTCAAACTATCGCAAGTCACTTTTGCGATCAACCCAGTCAACATGCAAAGAAACTGTTCTCTCTTTACTAATCAGAACAGCTTACACTTATCTATCCTATCTATCGAAGAAATGGATCCACTCTGCTGCTTCTGAACTTCACCTTTAGAAAACTGCTCAGCCAGAAAACTTCCTGCCAATGCACAGAATACTCCGAGCTGCACTGCTGCCACCGATGCCAAAGACTTCCTTTTCCAAATCTCTTCGAGAAACTCGAACCCAAACCAAACAGAAACACCATGCTGAACTCAACCACAACACCGAAGCAGACACACTTCATTAACTTGTTCCAAAGAAAACATCTTCGGGAACATCCATAGTCACTGCGTCTCATCACACAGCTACTTCTTCCAGAAGATACCAAGATACTATCACTCGCTTCTGCCCAACCGACAGATCCAACTCTACTCATCCCACTTCAAAGATAAACTCCGAACCTTAACAGGTTTTCTTCAAAGATTGTTGTAACAACCCTGTATTTTTCAAATATTTTTAAATTGATTTTTCCAGATTCAAAAGCTTTATTTATGAAAAAGAATAAATTTTGTTATTTTAAGTATAAACTTTGATTTTGATGTGGATTTGATTTCCAAATATGACTAAATTTAATATTTCCAGAAAATGTGAATTTTGGTCAAATAGTCAAACTTTGACTTTTAAATTTAAATTTTAAATAGTTTGAAATTATAAATTTTATCTTTTATTATGAAAATAGATTTAATAACTTGAATACAGCTTTTCGTTTCGTTGGAAACGGAGTTAAATTGTAGAAGTTATGTAATTTTCAATTTTGTGTATAAACTGTTTATTTTGCAATATTATTTATTTTAAATCATATAAATTATATTTTTATTGTCATATTTTGTTTTAATATGTGTTAATAGGTTATTTAATGTCTTTTAATATTTTTAAAATGATAATATAATTTTTCTAAAGTTTACTTGAATTTATTTCAATTTATGAAACCTAGTTTCCATTTTCTTTACTATTTTCTTAATTTAATTATATATAATTAAAATTTATTTAATTATTTTATGCCTTCACTTTTATTTGCTGTTTTTACTTTATTTATATGCATTCTACATGTATTTAAATTAAAATAGATTTTTCCAAAGTGTACTGAAGTTATTTCTAATTTTTAAAGCCTAGTTTGCATTTTTAAGCCATTTTCTTAATTTAAATTATATTCATTCAAAAATTTAATTATTTATTTTTCTTATTTACTTTATTTCTGAGTTTATTTATCTTTAATTTCAGCTATTTTCATATTTATAAATATATATATAAATATATAATGGAAATTTTAAAAGTTTATGTCTCTTTAGTTGCTTAAGGTCCTTTAATCTTCCGACCTTTCATTTTCTCAACCTCCACCTTAATGATTTTTTTTGCCGTGCTTTTCTTTTCTTTTCCAGCAACATCTTCCTCATTTTTCACGTGAATTCTCACCTCTAACTTGAAAAAAAATGACGGCCTCTCCCTTGTTCAAAGATTTGGTAAAATTCTCTTTCTTTTCCATTGTTTTCTACTTGTTTTGTTGATTTTGCACTTGCTCTCTTCTCCTTTTAGGCTCGGCTCCTCTCAACTCCAGCACCTTGGCTTCCTCCACCACCACCTGAACCTATCACTACCTCCTCCAGCCCAACCCCAAGCCCAAGCCGTGGCCTCCCATGATGTTGATCCACACAAAAATGAGCAAACTTCACCTATATCTTCCTAGTCGAGCACCATACATCACCACCACCTCCAACTCCTCCTTGGCCGCCACCTACATCACCACCACCTGCCATAGTGGACCCTGACACCACTGCCACACCTGTACCTAACCCACTACAGACCTGACCATGACTTGTATTGCCTTAGCCGTGACCTTATGTGGCTTAGAAACCATGTAGTTTGCCTTTGTGTTGTAGTTCATGCTCACATATCTTTGCACCATCACCATACATGTTTGGCCAACCCTATGGAACCCAAAACCAGATCCAAACCCACCCCTTAGCCATGCATTTCAGATCTGGAGCTGAAGCATAGATGGTAGAAAGCATGTGCAATCACTTTGGCTTTGGTTCATGCATTCATTTCTAACATTGTTTTATTGAATTTTGAGTTAAAAACTCATGTTGTCTGTATTTGTTTTGTTTGAATGTGACAAGGGAATTTATCTTTGGCTCTCCCATATCAAATCATATTCGTGTTATCGTGCTTGTTTGGATCCCATTCGTGCAGTCGTCGTCGTTTCTCCAGCACAAAACGGTGAGTTATTCTCACCAGACAATATGTACCTATATAACTGATAAACCGACACCATTTGAATCTGTAATGTATATCATCATGTTATATATGTTTATATTATTATCATATGATGTTCACACCTGTTATTACACTTATTATATCATATGTTACTATTATTTAATGTTATTCTGTTATTTATATCTGTTATCACCATTGCAAGTTCCCTGTAGATTAGAATCACTATGGGTTGAAATGATACATACCCGAACGGACTTTAGAATAGGGAAAAATCGTTATGGGCTGAAATGATAGGCCTGAATGATTTTTATTTAAATTATTTTAACTTGGGATTGCGGGTTTGAAATGATAGAACCCGGATTTTTCTTTTTTAACTGCGGATTGAAATGATACATATCCGTATCACTTGACCTAGGTTAGAAAATTATATACAGGCCCGTGGTTATTTTATAAATTGTTTTGAATATTTTTAAGTATTTTAAAAATATAAATTTATGAAATTTGATTTAAATAGATTTTGAAATGTTTAAAATAAAGAAATTATGATTTTTCTATGTGTTAAAAATGTAATTAGTGAATGGTTTAACTGGATTTTTGAAATATAACTTAAGTTGGAAATTTGGAATTTGGTTAAAAATGATATTTAAGTTATATAAATAAAATGGATATTAAATTTTATTTGGAAATGGTAAATATGATAATTTGATTAAATGTGAATTTAAGTGATTTATTAAAGTATTATTGATTTTTTCTATGAATTTAAGTGGTTAAATAAATGAATGTTTAAAAGTGATCTTTTAAAATATAACTTGACTTGGAAATGTGAAATTTGGTTTTAATTAAAGGTTTTAGTTAATTAAATAAAATTGGAAATTTAGTTAAATTTGTGAAATGGTAATTTAAATTTGAAGTGTTAAGTTATTTGTTGAAATGTGAAGAATTGGAAACTTTTACACTTAAATTTATTAAGTAAATTGTTGAAAATTGGATTTAATTATAAGAAATTTATTGTGAAAAAGATACATGTTAAATGATATGTAAATAAACATTTTAAATGTTAAATTATGATTTTTAAAATGTTTAAAGAGTTTAAAATGAAGTTATTTAATTGCTGGAAATACACTAAAAAGCTGGAAATCACTTTTAATAGCATTCAGAAATGCTATGGTTCTGAATTACACTAAAATTTGAATAAAAGGGCTACTACAGCATTTCTGAAATGCTGCAGTTGCTGCAGTTGAACTTATAGGCTAATATTGAACCCAGGTCTATTATAGCATTCTCTGGAAATGCTATAATGGTCTGCAGTCTTTGCTGAAACCAAATTTAACCCTTGTTTTGAAATCTGAACTACCGCAACACTTCTGAATTGCTGTCTTTTCTGTTTTGAACTATAATTCAACTAAAACTGAGTTTTAACAGCAGTTTTAAGTGCTGTCTTTGCTGAATTAAAATGTTTTCAAATATAACTTATAGCAGTTGTTTTTAAATGCTGTGAAATGCTGAAATTTTAATAATTAGGGTTTTTGACTTAGTAAACGAACTCAGAATGGTTTGAAACTTTGGAAATTGAATACTTGATTTGAAAATATAATAATTACACTTTTAAAAGGTTTAAATGAATTATTTTGATTGGAATATAAACTATTTAAAGGTGATTTGAAATGATAGTAAATGAACGATATCTTTGAATTTAAAAGGTATTTAAAGTTGAATATTGGATTTGAACTGATAGATATTTTATTTTATTAAAATGATTTGAAATGAAGTTTTGTAAGGATATGATATTTTATTATATTAAAATGATTTGAAATGAAGTTTTGAAATTATATGAAAATTTAAATATATGGAAATGGTTTGGAATTGATTTAATCTTTATTTTTGATAAAGATATGGTTTGAAATGATATTTTATTTTGAAGTAAAGTATTGTTTTTAAAAGTTATAACCACGGGTTATAATAACGTTGGGTTGTTAAAGAGACCGGGATCGGATATGGACATACTCTCTGTCTTACCGAAAACCACTTTGGCAACCGTGTACGCGGTGGAGATTCCAGAATGAAGTAGGATGGTGGCGACGATCCTAAGGTATATACGTGGACCCAACTCCCGTGAGTTGGCATAAGGTGGCTAAAACAGGAGCGATTGACGGACCAATGAGGTAGCACCTCTGATCGGACACACTTCTTCGATACCATTCTATTACTTGTGATTGATTTGGTGCGCACCCTTGATTTGGGAGTGTTGTTCGAGGTGGGCGGTAGTGGCTGCTATGCGTCACCACCAGTCCGGATGCGTAATTGGTATATCTACCCTGGCATTGCCTAGTTGTGCCGTGTCACCTACCATATCGAGCTTTACTACGATTATGATTTTAAGATCCGACCGCGTTAAGGTTCTCCATCCCCTTAACGCTATTTTCTATATGATTATACTTTACTGATTAGACACTACTGTATATAGCGTATATTACTACATAGTAGATAGTTTAACGGATCCTTAGAGGATGGGCGGTCCCAAGCATCTTCTAAGTTACTTGTACCCTTATTACAGTTCGCTTGAGTTGGTTTACATTATATAAGTATATATTGTCCTGACTCGAGTGTTTTGTGTTTTGCTTTACGCTCGGGTCAGCCTGAGTTATTCACAGATTTGGATTTCCACTCTCTTGGAGATTTGAATCGCTGGAGATTATCTGCTTGTCATGTCCTATCTATTCCAGTTCCGTTGTTCTACTCAGCTTGTACTTGGTTATTTTATTGAGACTTTTGTTGTACTCTATTTCTTCTGTTGTATCTTATGTAACTCTGATATATTTATATAGTAGCTTCATGAACTACTATTTCTTTTACTTCCGCTGCATTATTTTACTCTGTGTCTGTGATCTGTGATTATATTTATTTACTGTATATTCTGAGATTTGCCAAATTTTATTTACAACGCGGTATTTTGAGCAATTCAACTCCGGCATGAGTGTCTACCTATACACTTATAATGGATGCGAATGGTTGAAAATATCGGGTCGTTACAGTTGGTATCAGAGCTTTGGCTTTGAGGCAAAACTTAGAATGTATGGTAAATTTATTTACAGAATCACTTTCGTTCGAGTTTGAATCTCTTCCTTTGATTCGTTTTCCATTGAATTTTGGAACGTTCCCTGCGGTTTCGAAATTCATTCGTGTCCCTCACTATTCATCATCTTTTGATTCTGGAGTATCCCATGACTCCACTTCCAATGATCTTTATAGTGAATTGGCGGTCTCGCCAATATTCTAATTTTCTTGTAAAAGGGTGAAAATTCTTTATAATCAGCATCGATTCACCAGAGATTTATATTTATCCTTGGTTTAGATGCTAATATCTTTTATTATTCCAAACTCTATCTCTTGAGATTGAAGGTAGATTTACCCCAGAAAATCCACATTTGATCTTATCCATTGAGTCACGGTTGACCCGGTTAAGGTTGTCCGCGATTTATCTAAGCTTACCCATCTCTCTACTCTGTTTAATCATCTTGTCTTTTGTTCCAATCTATCTTCCAAACATTTTGAACTGTACTTGTAAATTAATGTTTTGTTTTATATTGTGTTGTTTGAGTTGTTAATGTTGATTTGGGTTTCCGATCGATTCGTCTGATCAACGCTATCGATAGGATTTCTAAAACACTTTGACAGAACAAACTGACACAATATTATTTTAAAATTTGGTTTATGAAATAAATTTGGATATATAATTTTATGGAACTTAATAAATTGATTTAAATTGATAATTTGAAATGATAATACTTGATTTATCATTTATTGTTCTACAAATGAATTTATAAATAGTTGTTTATAAATTTATTTGGGAACTGAAATGAATTTAAAACAAGAAAGTTAAAGAATTTAATTTCCGATGGTTTCAAACCTTGTGTTTAAAAATTTTAAAAGGATATTATTTAAAGTATTTTGAATAAAAATTTGTCTCTAAAGAATTTTAAAGTTTAAAAATTTAGTGCTCTTCCCTTTGTCGCTGGAAAATAATTTCGGTGATGACTGCAGCATCATCGACGTTCATTTTCGAGTTTCGAAGTGAAGAAACCATTCTGTAGTCTTGCTACAGCTTTGTTTTGGAAAATATGATTGATTTGAATTTCTAAAATATAACTGGATTATAATATATATAAAGATATATGATTTAAATTTGATTTAACATATTATGTATATATAATTACTTATCTCCAAATGGTTTGAAGATGTTCGAAGATTCAAATTCTTAAATTTTTTCTTAAAGAATAATTTCAATTATAAAAAGAAAAATCAAAATTTTGGATAAATGATTCAAACTTGAGATAATTGAATTGGATAGTTTTATTTGTATATTACAATTGCATTCAAATATAACTTACCTTAAATTTTTTAGAAGTTAACAATGTAATTGGATAATATACAATATAAAAAGGATTTTTATACACTTAAATATTAGTTATAAAAGATTAACAGAGGTAAATAGTGAAAAAGGAATTTAAAGAGATTTTATTTAAATAACTTAATAATCAAATTGATTTAATATGGAACCTTAAGTCTAACCTAGGAATTTTAATAAAGGTTATTTCCTGAAATGAATATGTTGTATAATAAATAATGTATCTTTGAATAGATAAAATAAAATACATTTGAATTGGACTTTTGGTAATAAAGTTTATTTAACTTGAATTCATAGTTTAATTGATGTCTAAATGAATAAATGTGTAAAGAAATTTGATTGTTATATTTGCTATATAAATGTTTATTTATGAAATAGATATGTCTTGGAAATTGAATAATTATGATTTAAATAGTTAAAATGTATTTTAACATCACTAAAATTTGATAATTGAAAATTTGGTTTTCAAATGGAATTTTAAGTGTAACTTATTAAAGGAATATCTATTTATGAAATGGGTATTTTAAATAAAGAGTTAGGCTATGTGTTAAATTAAGAGTTAAGTAAAATAGTGAAATATTGACTTAATAAACGAAGTATAGTTTAATTTAGATATTCTATTTATAAAAGTTTGTTTTAATAAGTCATAAGTTAAATGATATCCAAATGAATATTTTTGAAATTGAACTGATTTGAAATACTAATATATCTACTGTAGCATTTTATAAGTGCTGCTATTTTGAAAAGACAATGTTTTGGAAATTTTTATAATTAAATGAACTTAGAAATGTTACAACTTTAAAATGAATATTATTTGACCTTGAATTAAAATGGTTTAAATGAAGATTTTTTTAGGGTGTTATGATTTTCTAAGTATTATGTTTTTTTTTAAAGAATAACTTTTCCAAAGTGTTATGATTTTAGTAGTGTGATTTCCAAATGATAAACATCCCTAAATTGTTATGATTTCAAAGCATTATGGTTTTAAATTTATTATCTTGTTTTGTTTTTCCAAACTATCTTTTGGTTGTCCTTATTTCTCTTATCTTGTTACAGAATGGGAAGGCTATTGCTTATACCAGTCTATTTAGAAATCTTTCTGTAATCTTTGATAATCTTTGTTACTCATCTGGATCTGAACACTGTTTTTCCATTCATAGACCGTCGGTCAAGTGAAAAGGGAGATTCAGACTCTAGAGGATCTTTTTCGTGCTTATATTCTTGATTTGATCAACTCCATCTTGTTAAACTTACCTATAACAATAGTTATCAGGTGTAATTCCAATCTTCTTATCAACTTGTCTTAATTCTATTTCATTCTATCTTTTTCTGTGCTTTCTCGTACCTCGTTCCTTTTCGGGGACGAAAAGTTTTGAGTGGGGGAGAGTGTAACAACCCTGTATTTTTCAAATATTTTTAAATTGATTTTTCCAGATTCAAAAGCTTTATTTATGAAAAAGAATAAATTTTGTTATTTTAAGTATAAACTTTGATTTTGATGTGGATTTGATTTCCAAATATGACTAAATTTAATATTTCCAGAAAATGTGAATTTTGGTCAAATAGTCAAACTTTGACTTTTAAATTTAAATTTTAAATAGTTTGAAATTATAAATTTTATCTTTTATTATGAAAATAGATTTAATAACTTGAATACAGCTTTTCGTTTCGTTGGAAACGGAGTTAAATTGTAGAAGTTATGTAATTTTCAATTTTGTGTATAAACTGTTTATTTTGCAATATTATTTATTTTAAATCATATAAATTATATTTTTATTGTCATATTTTGTTTTAATATGTGTTAATAGGTTATTTAATGTCTTTTAATATTTTTAAAATGATAATATAATTTTTCTAAAGTTTACTTGAATTTATTTCAATTTATGAAACCTAGTTTCCATTTTCTTTACTATTTTCTTAATTTAATTATATATAATTAAAATTTATTTAATTATTTTATGCCTTCACTTTTATTTGCTGTTTTTACTTTATTTATATGCATTCTACATGTATTTAAATTAAAATAGATTTTTCCAAAGTGTACTGAAGTTATTTCTAATTTTTAAAGCCTAGTTTGCATTTTTAAGCCATTTTCTTAATTTAAATTATATTCATTCAAAAATTTAATTATTTATTTTTCTTATTTACTTTATTTCTGAGTTTATTTATCTTTAATTTCAGCTATTTTCATATTTATAAATATATATATAAATATATAATGGAAATTTTAAAAGTTTATGTCTCTTTAGTTGCTTAAGGTCCTTTAATCTTCCGACCTTTCATTTTCTCAACCTCCACCTTAATGATTTTTTTTGCCGTGCTTTTCTTTTCTTTTCCAGCAACATCTTCCTCATTTTTCACGTGAATTCTCACCTCTAACTTGAAAAAAAATGACGGCCTCTCCCTTGTTCAAAGATTTGGTAAAATTCTCTTTCTTTTCCATTGTTTTCTACTTGTTTTGTTGATTTTGCACTTGCTCTCTTCTCCTTTTAGGCTCGGCTCCTCTCAACTCCAGCACCTTGGCTTCCTCCACCACCACCTGAACCTATCACTACCTCCTCCAGCCCAACCCCAAGCCCAAGCCGTGGCCTCCCATGATGTTGATCCACACAAAAATGAGCAAACTTCACCTATATCTTCCTAGTCGAGCACCATACATCACCACCACCTCCAACTCCTCCTTGGCCGCCACCTACATCACCACCACCTGCCATAGTGGACCCTGACACCACTGCCACACCTGTACCTAACCCACTACAGACCTGACCATGACTTGTATTGCCTTAGCCGTGACCTTATGTGGCTTAGAAACCATGTAGTTTGCCTTTGTGTTGTAGTTCATGCTCACATATCTTTGCACCATCACCATACATGTTTGGCCAACCCTATGGAACCCAAAACCAGATCCAAACCCACCCCTTAGCCATGCATTTCAGATCTGGAGCTGAAGCATAGATGGTAGAAAGCATGTGCAATCACTTTGGCTTTGGTTCATGCATTCATTTCTAACATTGTTTTATTGAATTTTGAGTTAAAAACTCATGTTGTCTGTATTTGTTTTGTTTGAATGTGACAAGGGAATTTATCTTTGGCTCTCCCATATCAAATCATATTCGTGTTATCGTGCTTGTTTGGATCCCATTCGTGCAGTCGTCGTCGTTTCTCCAGCACAAAACGGTGAGTTATTCTCACCAGACAATATGTACCTATATAACTGATAAACCGACACCATTTGAATCTGTAATGTATATCATCATGTTATATATGTTTATATTATTATCATATGATGTTCACACCTGTTATTACACTTATTATATCATATGTTACTATTATTTAATGTTATTCTGTTATTTATATCTGTTATCACCATTGCAAGTTCCCTGTAGATTAGAATCACTATGGGTTGAAATGATACATACCCGAACGGACTTTAGAATAGGGAAAAATCGTTATGGGCTGAAATGATAGGCCTGAATGATTTTTATTTAAATTATTTTAACTTGGGATTGCGGGTTTGAAATGATAGAACCCGGATTTTTCTTTTTTAACTGCGGATTGAAATGATACATATCCGTATCACTTGACCTAGGTTAGAAAATTATATACAGGCCCGTGGTTATTTTATAAATTGTTTTGAATATTTTTAAGTATTTTAAAAATATAAATTTATGAAATTTGATTTAAATAGATTTTGAAATGTTTAAAATAAAGAAATTATGATTTTTCTATGTGTTAAAAATGTAATTAGTGAATGGTTTAACTGGATTTTTGAAATATAACTTAAGTTGGAAATTTGGAATTTGGTTAAAAATGATATTTAAGTTATATAAATAAAATGGATATTAAATTTTATTTGGAAATGGTAAATATGATAATTTGATTAAATGTGAATTTAAGTGATTTATTAAAGTATTATTGATTTTTTCTATGAATTTAAGTGGTTAAATAAATGAATGTTTAAAAGTGATCTTTTAAAATATAACTTGACTTGGAAATGTGAAATTTGGTTTTAATTAAAGGTTTTAGTTAATTAAATAAAATTGGAAATTTAGTTAAATTTGTGAAATGGTAATTTAAATTTGAAGTGTTAAGTTATTTGTTGAAATGTGAAGAATTGGAAACTTTTACACTTAAATTTATTAAGTAAATTGTTGAAAATTGGATTTAATTATAAGAAATTTATTGTGAAAAAGATACATGTTAAATGATATGTAAATAAACATTTTAAATGTTAAATTATGATTTTTAAAATGTTTAAAGAGTTTAAAATGAAGTTATTTAATTGCTGGAAATACACTAAAAAGCTGGAAATCACTTTTAATAGCATTCAGAAATGCTATGGTTCTGAATTACACTAAAATTTGAATAAAAGGGCTACTACAGCATTTCTGAAATGCTGCAGTTGCTGCAGTTGAACTTATAGGCTAATATTGAACCCAGGTCTATTATAGCATTCTCTGGAAATGCTATAATGGTCTGCAGTCTTTGCTGAAACCAAATTTAACCCTTGTTTTGAAATCTGAACTACCGCAACACTTCTGAATTGCTGTCTTTTCTGTTTTGAACTATAATTCAACTAAAACTGAGTTTTAACAGCAGTTTTAAGTGCTGTCTTTGCTGAATTAAAATGTTTTCAAATATAACTTATAGCAGTTGTTTTTAAATGCTGTGAAATGCTGAAATTTTAATAATTAGGGTTTTTGACTTAGTAAACGAACTCAGAATGGTTTGAAACTTTGGAAATTGAATACTTGATTTGAAAATATAATAATTACACTTTTAAAAGGTTTAAATGAATTATTTTGATTGGAATATAAACTATTTAAAGGTGATTTGAAATGATAGTAAATGAACGATATCTTTGAATTTAAAAGGTATTTAAAGTTGAATATTGGATTTGAACTGATAGATATTTTATTTTATTAAAATGATTTGAAATGAAGTTTTGTAAGGATATGATATTTTATTATATTAAAATGATTTGAAATGAAGTTTTGAAATTATATGAAAATTTAAATATATGGAAATGGTTTGGAATTGATTTAATCTTTATTTTTGATAAAGATATGGTTTGAAATGATATTTTATTTTGAAGTAAAGTATTGTTTTTAAAAGTTATAACCACGGGTTATAATAACGTTGGGTTGTTAAAGAGACCGGGATCGGATATGGACATACTCTCTGTCTTACCGAAAACCACTTTGGCAACCGTGTACGCGGTGGAGATTCCAGAATGAAGTAGGATGGTGGCGACGATCCTAAGGTATATACGTGGACCCAACTCCCGTGAGTTGGCATAAGGTGGCTAAAACAGGAGCGATTGACGGACCAATGAGGTAGCACCTCTGATCGGACACACTTCTTCGATACCATTCTATTACTTGTGATTGATTTGGTGCGCACCCTTGATTTGGGAGTGTTGTTCGAGGTGGGCGGTAGTGGCTGCTATGCGTCACCACCAGTCCGGATGCGTAATTGGTATATCTACCCTGGCATTGCCTAGTTGTGCCGTGTCACCTACCATATCGAGCTTTACTACGATTATGATTTTAAGATCCGACCGCGTTAAGGTTCTCCATCCCCTTAACGCTATTTTCTATATGATTATACTTTACTGATTAGACACTACTGTATATAGCGTATATTACTACATAGTAGATAGTTTAACGGATCCTTAGAGGATGGGCGGTCCCAAGCATCTTCTAAGTTACTTGTACCCTTATTACAGTTCGCTTGAGTTGGTTTACATTATATAAGTATATATTGTCCTGACTCGAGTGTTTTGTGTTTTGCTTTACGCTCGGGTCAGCCTGAGTTATTCACAGATTTGGATTTCCACTCTCTTGGAGATTTGAATCGCTGGAGATTATCTGCTTGTCATGTCCTATCTATTCCAGTTCCGTTGTTCTACTCAGCTTGTACTTGGTTATTTTATTGAGACTTTTGTTGTACTCTATTTCTTCTGTTGTATCTTATGTAACTCTGATATATTTATATAGTAGCTTCATGAACTACTATTTCTTTTACTTCCGCTGCATTATTTTACTCTGTGTCTGTGATCTGTGATTATATTTATTTACTGTATATTCTGAGATTTGCCAAATTTTATTTACAACGCGGTATTTTGAGCAATTCAACTCCGGCATGAGTGTCTACCTATACACTTATAATGGATGCGAATGGTTGAAAATATCGGGTCGTTACAATTGTGAAATCCTTACACAACTGTAAAGTTCACTCGAGACGGTATTAGATTTACAGTCTCGACAAATACACTTCCAACCTCAACACTCAGACTCCTAATCCTAGATGATAAATTATTATCATCTCAACCAATCATTACAAATACCATATACATTTAAAATGATACTTTTTTATATAGAAATTATATCTGGATAAAATTATTTCATCTACCTTTTTAAAACAATATTGTGTCCGTTGGCCTGGTCCAAGTGTTTAGAGATCCCTATCAATAACGTTAGCTACTCGTATTGACCAGAATCCATATACCACCCAACCGATCAATTAACACAATATAAAACCATTTTATATAACTAACAAATACGCGCTCTCGTATATATATATACACTCAAACAGGTTGCTACAGATCCTATCTCTAATGAACAACCCTTCCGAACCTAGGTATTCACTCAACCTAGTGTTTTGATATTCACTTAACCAAAAGCTTAGGCATTCGCTCAACCTATGCTCTGATACCAACTGTAACGACCTAGGCTTTTCAACCTTCAGCAACGGTTCACGACCGGTAGGCTTTTCAACCATCCCAACCCCGCTGTGGCTCACAGTGATACCTCGGGTTTGCTTTTACGGCCACCCTCTCGAGTCGCAACCAACCCCAAAAGGCCTTATACTACCCCCGGGGACATGTAGGGGTAAGAGTCTCTCGTTCGCCACCTAACGCAAAGCGAGAACCCCCTATCACGCTGTAATGTAGCAAACCCGATCCCGGTCTCGTCGAAATCCAAAACGTATCTTTTAAGGGCCAAGTTGTTTTAAGGTTAAAACAATTCAATTCTTATCTATATACACAAAGATAGATAATTCAATAGATAATCTACACTATCATCCCAAACAGATAATTCACATTATCATTATAATTCAACCAAACATCCATATCATATATCAATCATATCTCATCAGAGATATCAAACAATGAAATACATTCAATCTCATTCATCCATCCTTAAGCAATGATTTATATCATCTAATTAATTTAAAGTGAATTAAACTAATTACTTCATTCTATAAATCCTGCTTACTTAATTATTAATTAAACCAATTAATTAATCATTACTCTAAATATCCATCTTAATTAATCATTCCTGATTAAATATACTTTAATTACTTTAAGTAATTAATCCCTAATTAATTTCACAAATTAATTATCTTAAACCATTTCAGTAATTAGTCTTAAATTACTTCATTAATTAATTAACCATACTTAATTACATTAATCCTTAATTAATTACAATTAATTAATTACTTTAATCACTTATTATTTATTAATTAATCTTAATAAATCAATTCTTAATTACATCATTAATTATATTAATTAATGATCCTTAATTATTCTTAATTAATTATCTTATTTAAATTAATAATTAATTAGTCACATTTATTAATCACCTTTGATTAATCTCATTTAGTAATTAACTTCCCTTAATTACTTCACTTAATAAATTAATTACTCCTTTAATTAATTATCTCAATTAATCCCTTGATTAATTATACAAAGTAATTAAACTCAAATTACTTTCATTAAACCATCTTTAGTTAATTACATCCACTAATTAACTTTAATTACTTTCCTAAGTAATTACACTTCACTAATTACATTTAAGTAATTATATTTAACATATCTCTAAATGATTATCTTAAATTAATTTAATTAATTTAACTTAATCAAATTTATTTAATTAATTACCTTAAGTAATTAATTTCTTTAATTACTTCCATTAAGTAATTCTACTTAACCAACTTCATATTAACTAATTAATCTAATTGATTATCAAAATTAATCACATTAATTAATTATTTAAAAATCCCTAATTAATGATCTCTCATTAATTATTAACCATTCTTTAATTACTTTCTTTAAGTAATTAATCTTTAATCAATTATTTATTAATTACAACTAAATAAACTCTTAATTACCAATTAATTTATTTCTAATCACTAAATTAATTGCTTAATTAATCTTTAAATCACTTGATTAATAAATTTTTAATCATTTATTATTAAAATCTATACTTACCTAAATAAATGATTCTTAATCCCAAATTAATTAACCTTAATTAATTAACTTATAATCCTAATTATTTAATTAATTAACACTAAACCTTTAATTAATTAAATTATTAAATTATTCTTTAATTATCCTATTAATTTAATGAACCTAAATCATTAAATCTTAATTACTTTCTAAATTAAAGTATTAACCTTTATAACTACTTTAATTATCATTTACAAAAGGCTTTGAAATCTTTTACTTTTAAATCTTTCTTTTATTTCATTTCAAATCAAAGATTTAAAATTATAAATTTAACTTTAACCAATATTTAAATTAAATTTACAATTCCCTTTTTAAAACCAAATGTTAAAGAAACACTTAACATTAAAGGTTTTTAAACCAATTTATTTAAATTCAAACCTTTTTAAAATATACTTTTAACTATTTAAATTTGATAAAACATTTAAATTGTTATAAACTTATTTATCTCAAACTAGTGATACAAATTAACTTGAATCCATACTTTATATTTGATTTAAAACTGTGTTTTAAAAACCTGTTTTACATTTTAAACTTAATTTAAATTTTAAAAACCCTGTCAGGTTTCAAAACTGAAGCACTAAAATCTACCCGAGTCCATCACAAATTCCCCCGAGCAAAACCCCTACACACTTCGAGTCGCTTATGCTACAAACTCGAGAAATACTCGAGTTCTTCCTCTGTTAAATCCCCAAACCAAAACACTGACACGCCGAAACTAGTTCACGTGCACACACGAGATGATCGCCTCCGACCATCGCTTCCACCGCCGACAACTCGTCCACGACCATCTCTCACGATCTCGATCACCAGAAACTCGAACAACCTCATCAATCGAAATCGAGAAATCTCGATCACAAAACTGGAAACAGCCCAAACCTGGAAAACTCTCGAATCCAACTTTCTGACCACCGGAGCGCCTGACCTTCTAGCCGTACCTTCGTCAACGTTCCTGCTTCCAATCTCTAGAGTCTGGTGGAACTCGGTCCACCAGAGACAACGTGATGACCATTTCTCCGACCAAGTCAAAAACTAGGTCTACAGACTTAAATCTATCACTGTCACCACCACAACACCATGATCACCATCCTGGCAATTTTCCCGAACTCTACGATCGTTCTACTACCCCCAGAGAAGTTCACGATCCCTCCGATCAACTAGATTATTAGAATTTACTCAAAATGTCAAATCTGTTCAAGTTCGAACTGCTCTTCCAATTCGATGCTAAAAATTATAATTTCACTTCTAAAATTCATGTTTTCAAACAATGATTCAGATCATATATCTGAATCAATAATTTAAGGAATTCGAATTTTAACAAAACTAGAGTTTTCCTGTTCTATTCTATTTTCCAGAGAAATCCTTATTTTATTCTAACTTAAACAAAAATTTAAACTCTAATATATGATAAAACAATCAATTTTTGTTTATAACTTGCATCATAATATTTACTAGATCTAGAGATACAGAGTTTTTAAATCAAAACTTAAATTTGAAAACTGAAAACAGAGATACACATAAGTATCAGACATGCACCCCAATTTACATCCATATATACAAAACATACATTCATACCAAACATATTAAACAATCATACAGGCATATTACATCATAGATTCAAGGATTTATAACATGCAAACAGATATACTTAAGTTTTTAAAAATGTAAGTTACTCACCAGTTTGAAAACAGAGAACAACTTTTGTTCTTTTCTTTTGATCTGGAACTGTTTTACTTAAAAACTTGAATTGCCTTTGCTAGAAAACTTGCATTGCTTGCTGTTTAAATTTGCATGTTGCTATAACTTGTTTGTTGAGACATTGCTTTAGTTTGAAAATATCTCAGTTGCATGCAGACTGGAGTTTGATTCCAGGTTAAAGAAAATATGCAGGCTAAAGACTGGATTTTGGAAGATGAATTTACAGAGTTGAAGAAGCTTTCTGGTTTGAGAGATTGTTACAGATTTTGCTTAGGGAATTTTGGTTTGAGAGGAAGTTAATTACTGATTTGTTTATGAGAATTTTGTTACAGATTTGTTATGAAGATTTTGGAGAATATTCAGGCTGAAAGTTTTCTTAGCTTTGAAAAAGAAATAGAAAAGAGAATGGAATGAGAGCATATGTTGATATAAGTAAAAATGATTTATTAAATAAAAGAAAAACAAAAATCTAAAGCTTTGACATTTGTCATTTACATTGGTTTATTAATGTACACATGTTACTTTCAAGCCTTAGGAATTTACACATGTCTTTTTAGTTAGTTTATATTAAATATAGATAAAAGCTTTTCTTTATTTTCTTAAACACTTATTACTTATCTATTTTAAAATAATTTATAAAGGAGATTATAAATTACTACTATTTATTAAATGAATTAACATATCATATGTAAATTAAATACAAACCAAAGCTTTTCTATTTACAATATATACAAATATATATACATTATAAATAGAAATCAATTTATTAGGTTTTAAAAGATAAAATTCACTAATTAAATATTTATTAAATTAGATTATTAAATCAATTCAAATTTTATTATCAAAAATTATCAATCAATTTAATTATTTAAACAGATTATTAAATTGATATTGCCCCAAATTTCCGGGATATTACAAATTGTTAATCAATTTATCCGTTACATATAAACTGCCAGTTGAAAGTTATTAATTTTTATTGAATATAAACTATTTGGTGATGCCTGTTATATTTTATATGCTTTATATTGATGTCCTTGTTTAAATTGGATGACGATTGTAATGAATGGTTGATTATTGATATTTGGATGAATTGATGCTATATTTTATATAGTATAAACTGCAAGTTATTATGCATTTTATTTTATTTGGGATTGCGGTTTGAAATGATATATAACCGTAAACTTTTATTTTAAAATTACGGATTGAAATGATAAATATCCGTATCACTTGACCGTAGGATAGAAAATTATATACAGGCACCGTGGTCTATATATAAAATATTTTAAAGTGATTTTTCTATGGTTTGGAAAGAAATATACGATTTAATAAATATTAAATTTTGATATTTTATAAATATTATTTTATATATAGTTAAATTCCAAAATTTAAGCTATGTGTAACTTAATGATGTTTTGAGTTGATTTACGAATATTTCAAGTTTGAGTTTTATTTAAGTGATATTGAACTTATTAAATAAATATTTCTAAACTAAATAATAGAAAAATTGAATTAAGGTATATATAGAATTTTCAGATTTGGTTGAGAATTTTAGAATATTTTAAGACTTGAAATATATCAAAATTGAAATGTTTTATTTAAATTAAGGTATTATTGTTTTCAAAGTATTGGTTTTCAAAATTTTTATAACTTTGAAAGTAATATGGTTTGAAAATGAATTCTTTTGAAATAGAAATTATTTAAGAATATCTTTGAATATATTGATTTGAAACCGATTGAAATTCTGAGATTTAGAATATGACTGCCTTATGTGAGCTGGGTTTAATATGGTTTTAAAGAATATTTCGAGTTTTATAAATAAAAGTAAGATTAGCGATTGGAAATTTGGTTTTATTTAAATGAGACAATTGAATTGTTTTGGAAATGGAAATGATATATTATTGAATTGGGTTTGAAATAGTAATAATATTTTGGTTTAAAGTATATACTATTTTGAAGAAAAGGATATGTTTTGAAAGGGCAATGATTGTGTTTTAAAAGTATATATATATATATTTTAAATGACCACGGTGTTATAATAACGATTGGTTGTTAAAGAGACCGGGATCGGATATGGACATACTCTCTGTCGATACCGAAAACCACTTTGACAACCGTGTACGCGGTGGAGATTCCAGAATGAAGTAGGATGGTGGCGACGTTCTTAAGGTATGTTACATGGACCCAACTCCCATGAGTTGGCATAAGGTGGCTAAAACAGGAGCGATCTCGGACCAGTGAGGTAGCACCTCTTCTCGGACGCATTTCTTCGATATTATACTCTTACTTGTGATTTGACTAGACGGCCATCCTCCGATTTGGGAATGTTGTTCGAGGTGGAACGGTAGTGGCTGCTATGCGTATCCATCAGTCTGTGTGCGTAATTGGTATATCTACCCTGGCATTGCCTAGTTGTGCCGTGTCACCTACCATATCGAGCTTTACTACGATTATGATTTTAAGATACGACCGCGTTAAGGTTCTCCATCCCCTTAACGCTATTTTCCGATATGATTATACTTTACTGATTAGACACTACTGTATATAGCGAATATTACTACATAGTAGATAGTTTAACGGATCCTTAAGAGATGTGAATCCTGAACATTTCTTAAGTTATTGCACCCACGTTAGACACTGGATAGGAGATGTCAAACCCCGTAAACATCTCTGACGCCGTTTACACTCATATTTATTTCATTGATTTAACTTACATAAGATCTTTTAGTTCTGACTCGAGTGTTTTGTCTTTTCAATTCGCTCGGGTCAGCCTGAGCATTTCAGGATTTGAAGGCCTATTTCTGAAGGACGAAGACGAAGATTTTATTATTACTATTTGTTATATATTCTACTACACCATTGTATTCTGCTGCATAATTATCATTCTCTGGTATGTGTAACTCTGATATGTATTGTATAAGTATAATCAAATGTTTTGTAAAACAGCTTCATGAACTATTATTTGATTATTATATTTTATCGTTCCGCTGCAAGATTCTATTTTGTTTTATTTCTTTCTTGTCTTTTCTTATTTACCCCATAACAACCCGTCCTTTCGTATGGTTTAAATCGGCATGTGTGTCGGTCTAAAGCGTGCGAAAAGGCGGGATGTTACATCTGGTATCAGAGCTTTGGTTTACCGATAAACCTTGGCTTTGTGGGGTTCGACTCTTTGTTAATAGGGAAGTAATACCCTATGGGAGTCACTGAGTGTATATATACGAGAGAGCGTACTTGTTAGTGTTATAAAAGGATTTTAATATTGTGTTCATCTGTTCCGTTTTGTATTTATAAATTCTGGTTGATGCATGGGACGCTGTGACATCAATAGGGGTTTCTAAACACTTAATAGGACAGACCGACATAATATTTGTTTTAATATAGGTAAATGAAATAATTTTGCCTATTATATTTTCTATATATAAAATAAAATTTTCTAATGATATATATTTTTTTGGTTGCAATGGATTGGTTGTTAAGAATAAAATTTTAAATAATAGGTAAAATGAGATTGAAATTAAAATCAATGAAATTTGGAAATTTTAGGACTTAAGTCCGGGATTTTGAAAATTCGCTTTCAAAGGATTTTGAAATATAATAATATTGTTTATAAATATTTTCCGATATAAATATTTCATTATAATTCGGAAGAATTGTTTTAAAGAAGATTTTTGGAGAAAATAAGTTTTGAACTTCCCTCTCTGTCGCTGGAAAATAATTTCGGTGATGAGTGCACGCATCATCGACCTTCATTTTCGAGTTTCGAAGTAGGAAGGCCACTGTAGTAGTTTTACTGCAGATTCATTTTTGGAAAAAAAAAATTATATAAATTTTGAATTGTTTTAAATATAATTGGAGATGTATAAGTTGTAAGAATATATACTTATCTATTATTTTTAAAATAATTTGAAATTTAACCCGGTATTTAATTCTTAAATTTCCATTTAATAAATTGTTCAATTACTATAGTAAAATGAAATGTAAGTAATTAATAATTGAAACCTCTAGTTTAAATAAGAGATCTACAAGCTAAGTTATAAAAAGGAAATTTGAAATTTGTAACATATGAAACAAAGAATATTATTGTTGAACTTTAAAATTTAATTAAAGGATGAGATAGAACTTGTATAAGTTCATTTGCATTTTCTTTAACATATATAACTTACCAAATATAAAAAGTTGAAATGTTTAATAAAGAAATGTAATAGAAATTTGTACCAGTGAAAGTAGGTAATGAAGTATTCAATGAATTCGCTATATTAAATGAGAATTTAATGTTATTAACTTAAGTTATAATTGAAATATTATCAAGTAAATATAATTAAAAGTAAGTATGACAGATAGATGATTTTAAACTTGAGTAACTAAAGTGTAAATAAATAAGATCATAAAATAATAAATGAGTGAATAATAGTAAGTAATATATACGGAAGATAATAAAACTTAAGTAAAAGATTTAAACTATTTGTTAACAAAATAAGTATAAAAGATGAATGCAGTAAATATAATAGGGATGTAAGCATTAAAGGAATGAAATTGAGGAATGCATAGGTGTAATGCAATAAAAGAAACTTACATGACCTAAATTAATAAAAAGGAATAATTGTAAGTAATAAGAAGAAAATAAATGAAACAAACATTAATGAGTAAATGAAATTAAAAGTTTACTAGAAATAAATGTAAATTGTAAATGGAAATCAAACAACTGAAGTATGAAATAAATATATAATAAGTTAATTTGATTTGTTTGTTTGAATTGTTATTGTTTGATTTATGGTTGGTTGGGTAAGGAAATTTGAAGTTGTTGGATGAATAAATTTTCTATTTTGATCCATCTAAGACTGTGAGTAAATGATGCACTTGATAGTTAGTTTTATTCCGTACAATTTCAAAATTTAAACCCGAACAACTATTTGTTTGTTTGATTGAATGGTTGCTTTGTTGGTGTGTATGTTGTTGTTGAAATTGATGGCTGTTGTATTAATTGGGTATTAATGATTGAAACCACATAAATATTTCACTTTATAAAATTGTTAACCCTTTGGATTATATAAGTAAAATGCAGGTTATGGAAGCAATTGCTGTCGCTTTTAGTTCCATAAATTTTAGCGTAAAATGCCCGACAAATAGGTACGTTTCGGATTTCGATTTATAACGCTATTTATATATTTTTTCCCGTGTTGGGATATAATATTTTGGATATTATATGTGATATTTTGTTATATTTAATATTATATTTTCTCCCGATTCTCTCCGTACAAAGGAGACTCTGCCAAAATTTTCCGTAAATTTTGGACTTAGAAAATTTGAAATGTTTTACAAACTTTAATAATTTAAGTATCCAAAGATAATGATTTTAAAATGAGTATATTTTATTTAAAGTAATAAATCTTGTAAATCATTGTTTATAAGTTAATAGTTTGAATAAGATGTATTGTTATTAAATTCTTCCTTCTCCTTTCTTTTTCCTTTTCGAGGATGAAAAGTTTTGAGTGGGGGAGAGTGTAACGACCCGTAAATTCCGACGTTTAATATTAATTAATTAATGAGATTTTTAATTTAAATTTAGAAAAAAAAATCTTATTTATTTATATGAAAGCAACTATTGAAATTTGATGTATCAAGGGTAACTAAAGCTTTACAAATTGAATTACATATTGCAATTAATTGGAAAGAGTATTTATGAACTAATAACAAAAATGAATTGCAACTATATGAATGGAAGAAATTGTAAATAAGTGGATGTAAATATTGAATTAATTAATAGAAATAAATTGCCCACATTTGATTGTAATAAATTTAATTAAATGTACATTTACGTGAAATGTAATACCATGTTTAAGAGATTGCTAAATTGTATACATTAAAAAGAATTTTATAAATTGTTTTAAAACCTTAATTAATATGGTGATAAATTTAATATAAGGAAAATCAATGAAAATTTTGATTTAATAAGTGAAGCAATAATGATAAATAGTAATTAATTCAAAATTTGTAACTTGGGAATAAGGTTAATTGAAAATCGAATGGGTTAAATTGGGAATTAAGCTTTGTTTATTTAATTGGATTTAAGATATGATAATTTGGATTTATTGCAATCAATTAAAAGTAAATGTAAATTTTACGTTAAATTAAAATTTGAGTTGAAACGGGAAATATTTATACAATAATTTTAAATCCAATGGTAAACCCTTATATTGGAAATTTATGAATGGAATAAATGTAAGTTAATTCAATTAAAAAGGGAATTTTTAGAAATTTACATATAATTTTGAATTTTATGAAATTTAAGATTTATATTGATTAAATCTTTAATAAATGGACATTTTAAAATTTGTTAAATCATTTTGAATGTTTGAGAATTTGTTAGTGATAAAAATTGCCAATTCTGGAACTGAAATATAAAAATTGGATTTATTTACTAATTCTTAATTTATTTAATTAATATAAGAATAGACATTTTGGCCACTGACTCGGATTTCGATAAAACCAGTTTCATCGGATCCGTAACAGTGAATTATTGTAGGGTTTCAAGTTTCGTAACGATCGGACTTGTCGTTTGATCGTACGATCACGAAACGCCTTGAAATAAATTTAATTGAAATCAATTTTGAAATCAATTTGGAAATTTTGTTTTCAGCATAACTTCTTCATACGATGGAATTTGGACGTGAAACTTTTTCCATCACGTTCAGAATGTTTTAAATTACCTGTTTTGATATATGGGTTTACCCAATTTCGGTTCGGGGTCAGAACGAGCTTTTTGGGCCATAGTTTGTTCCGCACGTTCATTTATCCGATCTATCTACTCTACCTCTATATAAGCACGGTTATAAACCCTAGCCTCCATCTTCTATCATTTGTCTGTATATTCATTTTTCTTCAATCCTTTTCTCTAACCCAATGGATGCTTTCGGATCCAAATAACAGTTCAAAAATCAAATAAAAATTTAAGTCCTCAGAAAAATCCCAAAAAATATATGTGGTAGTTTTCATCGATACGAATCTTCGGGTGGTCTCGGTTTTTGCATTTGATGCTCAGATCAACCGGAAATCGCGGTCAAACCTCTAATTTTCGAAATCCATATGGTCCAATTTGGGAGTTTTTGATTGGATCGATTTTAGGCCAATTGCTTTCTGGGTTTCGTAGAGCGCGAAGCGTGGAGTCGTTTGATGGTGGTCGGAGGTTGTATCGTGGGCTGTGGCGCTGGAATTTGGCGATTTAGGGTTGCAAAACCCACGGCGGCGACGAGCTTTTTAGGCGGCCGGATCTGACAGGTAGGTGCGGCTAGGCGAGCTGGAGCCGATGGTGGTGGTGGCCTAGGCTAACGCGGCCGGAGGTGGGAGTAAATGGCGGTCAAAGTTGGGTCAACATGGGTTGTTGCATTGCCTGTAGCGTGCGCACGGGTATGTTGCGTACGTTTTGGGAGAAAGAGGAGAAGCATGCTGACGTGGCGGGGGTAAATTGTGGACCATTTTGCTTTTATTTTTAAATTTTGTTCCAATCGATTTTTCGACATAACTTTTTCATACGACCTTCGATTGACACGAAATTTTTTTTGTTAGGATCGTAATTTAATTTCGGATCTGATGACGCTGGTTTGGATGAATTCTTAGACGGTCAAATTTTTGGGTTTAAATTGAATTTAAATTCAATTTAAATTCAAAAGGTGAGTGTTTTAACCCACTCACAACTTCTAAGATTTCCTATGTTTGTTAAATTCATGTATGATGTGGTTAGAAATTTATTTATAGCTGTTTGACATATATTTCATCATTATCTCAGTTAATTGCATTCATCGTAATCAATTGTTAATTTATTTATTTATTGCATTTAAATTGCCAGTTAATTGTTAATTAATTTATCCATTGCATTTAAACTGCCAATTAATTGTTAATCAATTTATCCATTACATATAAACTGCCAGTTGAAAGTTATTAATTTTTATTGAATATAAACTATTTGGTGATGCCTGTTATATTTTATATGCTTTATATTGATGTCCTTGTTTAAATTGGATGACGATTGTAATGAATGGTTGATTATTGATATTTGGATGAATTGATGCTATATTTTATATAGTATAAACTGCAAGTTATTATGCATTTTATTTTATTCGGGATTGCGGTTTGAAATGATATATAACCGTAAACTTTTATTTTAAAATTACGGATTGAAATGATAAATATCTGTATCACTTGACCGTAGGATAGAAAATTATATACAGGCACCGTGGTCTATATATAAAATATTTTAAAGTGATTTTTCTATGGTTTGGAAAGAAATATACGATTTAATAAATATTAAATTTTGATATTTTATAAATATTATTTTATATATAGTTAAATTCCAAAATTTAAGCTATGTGTAACTTAATGATGTTTTGAGTTGATTTACGAATATTTCAAGTTTGAGTTTTATTTAAGTGATATTGAACTTATTAAATAAATATTTCTAAACTAAATAATAGAAAAATTGAATTAAGGTATATATAGAATTTTCAGATTTGGTTGAGAATTTTAGAATATTTTAAGACTTGAAATATATCAAAATTGAAATGTTTTATTTAAATTAACGTATTATTGTTTTCAAAGTATTGGTTTTCAAAATTTTTATAACTTTGAAAGTAATATGGTTTGAAAATGAATTCTTTTGAAATAGAAATTATTTAAGAATTATCTTTGAATATATTGATTTGAAACCGATTGAAATTCTGAGATTTAGAATATGACTGCCTTATGTGAGCTGGGTTTAATATGGTTTTAAAGAATATTTCGAGTTTTATAAATAAAAGTAAGATTAGCGATTAGAAATTTGGTTTTATTTAAATGAGACAATTGAATTGTTTTGGAAATGGAAATGATATATTATTGAATTGGGTTTGAAATAGTAATAATATTTTGGTTTAAAGTATATACTATTTTGAAGAAAAGGATATGTTTTGAAAGGGCAATGATTGTGTTTTAAAAGTATATATATATATATTTTAAATGACCACGGTGTTATAATAACGATTGGTTGTTAAAGAGACCGGGATCGGATATGGACATACTCTCTGTCGATACCGAAAACCACTTTGACAACCGTGTACGCGGTGGAGATTCCAGAATGAAGTAGGATGGTGGCGACGTTCTTAAGGTATGTTACGTGGACCCAACTCCCGTGAGTTGGCATAAGGTGGCTAAAACAGGAGCGATCTCGGACCAGTGAGGTAGCACCTCTTCTCGGACGCATTTCTTCGATATTATACTCTTACTTGTGATTTGACTAGATGGCCATCCTCCGATTTGGGAATGTTGTTCGAGGTGGAACGGTAGTGGCTGCTATGCGTATCCATCAGTCCGTGTGCGTAATTGGTATATCTACCCTGGCATTGCCTAGTTGTGCCGTGTCACCTACCATATCGAGCTTTACTACGATTATGATTTTAAGATCCGACCGCGTTAAGGTTCTCCATCCCCTTAACGCTATTTTCCGATATGATTATACTTTACTGATTAGACACTACTGTATATAGCGAATATTACTACATAGTAGATAGTTTAACGGATCCTTAAGAGATGTGAATCCCGAACATTTCTTAAGTTATTGTACCCACGTTAGACACTGGATAGGAGATGTCAAACCCCATAAACATCTCTGACGCCGTTTACACTCATATTTATTTCATTGATTTAACTTACATAAGATCTTTTAGTTCTGACTCGAGTGTTTTGTCTTTTCAATTCGCTCGGGTCAGCCTGAGCATTTCAGGATTTGAAGGCCTATTTCTGAAGGACGAAGACGAAGATTTTATTATTACTATTTGTTATATATTCTACTACACCATTGTATTCTGCTGCATAATTATCATTCTCTGGTATGTGTAACTCTGATATGTATTGTATAAGTATAATCAAATGTTTTGTAAAACAGCTTCATGAACTATTATTTGATTATTATATTTTATCGTTCCGCTGCAAGATTCTATTTTGTTTTATTTCTTTCTTGTCTTTTCTTATTTACCCCATAACAACCCGTCCTTTCGTATGGTTTAAATCGGCATGTGTGTCGGTCTAAAGCGTGCGAAAAGGCGGGATGTTACATCAAGCTACCTAAAGTTGAAGGAAAGTGCAAAAATCATAAGAAACAAGAAGAAAAAGAGTAGAAAAGAAGAAGAAGTTTACCAAATTTTTGTTCAGGTGTGGAGGCCAAAATTTTTGGAGTAAGAAGCTATTTTTTTACGTGAAAATGGAAGGAAGTAATCAGCTGAAGAAAATGATAAGGTCATCCAATAGTAAATGCAAGTGTTGGTTAGAAAATGAAAAGGCAAGAATACAAAAGGACTAGGAATAACAAAAGTCACAAACTCTTCATATTTCCATATTTTCTTTTTATAAGTTTAAATATCTGAAAATACATATAATTTCAGTTAAAATTCGAAAATATAACAAATATACAAAATATAAATAAATAAATAAATATTAATTTTATATGATTAAAATAAGAAAATAGTACAAAATGAAAACTAGTCTAGAAAATTTGAAAATAAACAGGATAAACTTTGGAAGATTTATATGGACTAGAAAATATTTATAAATAAAGAAAATAAAATAAAATAAAAATTCTTTCACAAAAGTAAATAAATAAATTTTAATTAAATATAATTTAAATTAAGAAAATAGCAGAAAAATAGAAACTAGCCTTTTAAAAATAGGAAATAAATGCAATAAATTTTGGAAAAATTTTATTATCACTTTTAAAAATATTAAAGGACAATGTATCCATAAAATAACATATTAACACAAATTAAAATAAAATATGACAAGGAAAATGTAATTTATATAATATAAAATAGACAAAATTGTTAAATAAATCAAATTGCACTCAAAATTGAAATGTACATAACTTTTACAATTCAAATCCGTTTTCAATAAAACGAAAAGTAGTATTCAAGTTATTAAATCTATTTTCATAATAAAAGATAAAATTTAAGAATTTAAATATTTAAATTTAAGGTTTAAAAATCAAAGTTTGACCAGTTTGACCAAAAATCCCTTTTTCAGGAAAATGTTCGATTTATACCAGTTTGAAATTAAAATTCACATAATAATCAACATTTATATTTAAAAATGAAATGTTTGAAATACAACAAGTTTAAAATAATTTAAAATAAAATAAAGTCAAATTTAAATATATGCAGAAATCTAGGGTTGTTACAAATAACTAAGACCACTGTTTAAGTTTTAAGCGATTCGACCAATTAAAATATGACCTCTTTTGTAATAAATTGCAAACTAACACACATGCACGAATGTAAATTGCTCATCACTGTAAATGTCACAAATTACATAATATGTATAAAAGTTAACATTGTCGCAAATCAAAAAACTACCGAGCTTGGGGACAATCGCTAGGACGTCCAAGCACCTATTCCAAACAAATTCCAACAGTCTGAACCCCAAATGCTGCAAAAGAAAACCAAATAAAAAGAGAAATAAACAAAAGCTAAATGAAAAAACTCCACTATATCTAGCATATTGCTCTCATCATTAGTGAATCACGCCCTTTTTGCTATCCATGTCTTGATGCCTAACTAAGATGAATCAAATAAAAATTGGCGTGTATCTACTTGGTTGCAGCATACATATTGAAGGGAAGAAGTATACTGTGCAATTTTTTAAATTGAAATGTTTTTGTCAACAACCATGTAAAAAAATAATCAAATTACATTTAGAACAGGCCATAGCCTACAAATTGTCCTACATAAGCTATTTTCAAAACCCCATTAATTACTCAAAAGAGATACTTAAATTTTATGTTTTTTGATAAATAACTGGTGTGAAGCTAAAAAATATGAAGTTTAGCATCTCTAATATCTAAATAACTGGTGTGAAACTAATTAAATATTATAATCAATTTGATTTAAATCATGTAACTGAACATATATCACACAGTTAGCATTTAACCTCAATCCTAATATTGTGATATAAAATAAAATCTAGTTTACTTACCTTTTATCAATGTTTAAGGGAACCATTTTTCCTTTGAGTGAAGAATCCCACCTATAAACAAATGAAACCTCCACTTGATTCTCATCTTCAGGTATTACTTTAAACTCTGTTCCTTTAATCCTACACGAAAACATGCATATGAAAACAACATAAATTGAACACAGCAATAGCAGAATATACGAAATAAAGGGGGAAATGTAATATTTCACTCACCTAACAAATATTCCATTGCTTCCAGGTTCACTCCAAACAACATCCCAGTATCTGTAAACCAAAAGCACAATTCAGGATTCAATCAACCAAAATAGTAGCACAAAAGTGTATGTATAATGTGGTGATAACTCATGTTCATTACTTGATTTACATAAACCTAGATGTTAACTATGATATTTATCTTATTATTTTTTGCTTCCACCGTGGTATTTATATTCTTGTGCTTCATGCTCCAACACCTTCATGCATTGGGTTTTAGCATGCGTGGATTCCTGATAGCTAATGAAGAATTTGCTAGCAAGCATGCATCAATAACAAACTCCATAATAAATAAAAACTATCATCTGCTTCGAAATCCAAAGCAAGTACAAAAAGGAAAGTAGAACCCTCTATTATCATCCTCGTTGAGAACTTCCATCAAATTATCAACACCATTATACTGAATTCCAGTAACAATCCCTTCAGGCTTTGACAAGGTAAGTTGCAATATCCCATTATCAATCATAACCTGAAAATATAACATCAAATTAAAACCCATAAAAAACCCACATGACATGATAGCAATTCGGTAAAACTGTAGTAAGAAATAACACTTACATATTGATAATGAGTGAATCAATATTAACAGCAAGTGCAGCATAGAAACCTCAACCAAAAGGAGAACGTTAGCTCTATAATCAGTAACTGTAGCACCCAGTTGAAGAAAACGTACAACCCGAATTAGCCAAAATTGATAGATTAATCTAAAATCGAAGTAAAAGGAGGAACCTGTGTTAAGCATTTAGGGCTTCACTTCATTCAAGGCTTTGTTAGTTGGTTATTCTCTGCTGATGAACTTCATGGTGATGCATAATTTTGCCTCGTGGTTACCACTTTTATCATCCTCTCCAATTCCCGCTGCCACCTCCCTCTGTAACCCTAGAGTTCAAATCCGAGGGTTTGAGTTTGGAAATCGTGGAGAAAAGAGAAAAAGACCAACAAAAATAAGCACAAACCTACCACTAATTAAAGGGTTAGCAGCTAGGTATGTAGAGTCGATTCCGACGCTGCAGCCTCCCTCTTTACGCCTCGTCCCATATCCTGAACCCTAGAGTTCGAAGCCGAAGATTTGAGTTCCTGGTAAAGGGGGAAGTAAGGGAACAAACTGCAGAACGGTTGGGTTTGTGGAGAGGTTTGGGTTAAAATTAGGGGAGTATATGGAAACGTGGGTGAGAGATACGGGAATAGACGGAAATATCCCTTCGTTGTAGGTGAATGTTACAGGGTTAATTGTGTAACTTCAAAAGCTTCATTTGGGGGTATTCCCATTATATATAGATAAACTAATAAATAATCAATTAAATCACTTTTTCATTCAAATTAATTAACTAACCTTTTTTATCATTTTTGATTTCATAGACATTTATAATAATTTAAAACAAGTTTACATATAATTCAGTGTTAAATATTTCACAAATTTCAGTGTTCAATTACAAATGTAATTAAATCTAATTAATTAAAATTTAATTCCAATAAATTGATTATACTTTGATTTCAATCGTTTTATTCTCACAAATATTACTCTACAGACATAGTTAACATTGTTTTATATTTCATTACATTAATATTCTCCAGTTTCCATCTTTTATTTGTATTAACCACTATATTTCCATTATATTGAATTTTTGTCAGTTTTACACATTAATTATAATTTAAAATCCCAATTAATTTGTTTATCTTGATTTCAATCTTTTATTAAATCAGTTATTTCCCTATGAATATAATTAACATTTCTATACATATTATTACATTCACAATTTTCAGCTATTGTCTTAACTCACATTAATGTAACATTTAATTACATTTAATTATAATAGATTTAAATAAATTGGTAACAAATAACAATTGTCACCATTTTATATTTAATAACATCTGTAAGTTTGTCATTCACAACAAGTGTTATAATTACTATTACAACACTAATCTTATTCAATTACAATTAGTTACATCTATTTCATTAATTAATCACTTTTTAATTATCAATTATTCTTTATCCAATTATTAACTAATGCACACATTACTATAATTTATCTACAATCTATATCAATTATAACTCTTAATCATTTTAATTAATTGGAATTTCACTCAAAGCAATCATAAATTACCTTAAATTAATACTATTACACTTTATTTCAGTTATATTCTTATTATTAAATCACAAATTTTTATTTCTCCCAACATTTAATCACAAAACCTTATTAAATCAACTATTTTTAATTATCAAAAATTATGGGTCGTTACATCCGTTTGAAGTTATAAACCTTTGGGTTGATATTTGTGATTGCCATTCTTTGACGTGTTTTGAGGTTTGTGAATTCCTATTTTTAGGAATTATTTGAGATTTGCCAAGTTTTGGCGAACATTGAGTTTGAGATCTCCTATTTTAGGAGTTATTGTTTGTGGAAACCATCACGATGTCTTTTGTACATGTCGATGATATGAGGCAAGTTATGAGTTTTCTGAGATTTATGATTTTGATGATGTTGTTTTCTAATGTGGCATTGACTAGAAGTTAGTAAACCGTTAAGTGAGAGTGTGTGGTATGGGACGCACTGTTAACACTTTTTGGATTCCTATCTGAAAGTTTGTGACACATTCACGATGTTATGCCAGTACTATAGACCTTCGGGTCATCACGATGTATTACGACTTCGGTCGTCAAGAGATAGGTACCCAATATATAGTACTGGACACGAGTTCAGTATGTGTACCATTGCTTCGGCATGCAATCGGGGATCAGGCCAATATGAGATTTTTCTGAGTTTTGATGTTTTATGATTTCACCATTTCAAGATGACTGTTTATATATTTTTAGCCTAGAGCTATATGAGATTTTATTTATATATGGTGATTTAATTTATGAGGTTTTGAACTCTTAATTGAGTTCCACGAGTTATGAGATCTTCAGAGTTTTGAACTCTTAATTGAGTTCCTCAAGTTATGAGATTTTTGATGATTTCTATGGTTTCCTTGTAACAAGCCGTAATTTTCGATGATTAAAAATAGTTAATTTAATAAGATTTTGTGATTTAAGATTTGAAGAAATAAAAATTTGTGATACATTAATGAAATATTAACTAAAATGAAATGTAATAACGTTAACTATAAAATTAGTGATTAAAAATGATGAAACTAGTTAACTATAAAATTTGAATGAAAAAGTGATTTAATTAATTTAATATTAATTTATTTAATTAACGTGAAAATAGCCATTTTTGCCATCGACTTGGATTTCGACGAAACCAGTTTCAACGGATTTGTAACGGTGAATTATTATAGGATTTCAAGTTTCGTAGCGATCGGACTTGTCGTTTGATCGTACGGACTCGAAACGCCTAGAAATCAATTTAATTAAATTCAATTGAAATCAATTTGAGATAAGCTGATTTTAAGTTAACTTCTTCATACGATGGAATTAGGACCTGAAACCTGTTCCATTGAGTTTAAAAATATTGAAAACATCTATTTTGATATATGGGATGACCCATTTTCGTTCCGGAGACAGAACGGGCTTTTCGGGTCATTTATCGTTCAATGTGTAAATCAATCTTGTCCATTCATTCTATTTTTGATCCTCCTATAAATAGCCCGTTATAAAACCTAGCTACTTCTTATTTTCATTTGTCTGTACGTACAATTCTCTCTGGCTTCTTCTTCTCAATGGCAGACAAACCAAACAAAATTCCAAATTCAATTGCAAATCAAAATCAAATGAAAAATTCAAACTCTCCAAACCCTATCAAATTATGTATCGATTTGAAGCCCTCGACGAGCACAAGTCAAATCTGCAGTCTGTTTTTCGATTTGGGTTTCAGTGTGGCCAGAAATTGATGTGTAGTTTCGGCCATTCATTGTATAGCTTCTCGTTCAATGGTGGATCTTCGTCGATGGTTCGATTGGGGAGTGCAGTGTCGTAGAGGTCGATGAGTAGCATGCATCTGTATGGTTAGTTCGTTGAGATGGTCATCGGAATCGCTAGAAACGACCAAGAATGGGCGCGGCGGTGCATGTGCCTGGGGCCACCGCAGGCGATCTCTCCACCATAGCCAACCGCGGCCGGGAGTGGGCGAGTCGACGGCAGGCTCTGATTGGCGTGGATCGGCTTGTAAGTGGCAGCAAATTTGCTCGATAGTTGGCGGCTTATGAACGAACGCAGGCTAGGGTTTCTGTACGTTTTGGAGGCAGTGACGTGGCACGTTTCTCTGAGGTAACGTGTTATTATTTTGTATATTTTGTAATTTTAAATCGTGTAACTTCAAAACTTAATAACTTTTACATACGAGGTCTGTTTCACGCGCGGTTTGTTTCGTTGGGATCGTATTGAAATTCCAAACATTTTGACTCTAGTTTGGATGAATTCTGAGACTATTTGAATTTGGACCCTGAATTGGATTTTAATTCGATTCAAAATCGAAGGTGAGTGTTTTAACTCACTCACAACTTCTAAATTTTTTTATGTTTGTTAAATCAAATTTATGATGTGATTAGGAATTTATTTATGGCTGGTTGGTATATTTAAATTGCTATTTCAGTTAATTTGAATTACTTTGAATGAATTTGTCGTTTAATTTATTATTGAATTTAAATTGCTAGTTAATTTCAAAGTGATTGTTAATTTCCTGTTGAGTTAATTTAAATTGCCAGTTAATTTCCTGTTAATGATAATTTGTAATCTGTTGTGATTTATTTGGTTGAATTGGATGATGATTGTGAAGAATGTTTGATTTTATTATTGGATGATTAGATATTATGCTTAATTTGTATATTTTTATAACACTACAAGTTCACTATGGGTTGAAATGATACATACCCGAACGATCTATAGATCAAGGAAAAATCATTATGGGTTGAAATGATAGACTCGAGTGATTTTATGGATTTTAGTTAATTCGGGATTGCGGTTTGAAATGATATATAACCTGTAACGACCCGTATTTTTACGGATCGACAAGTTCGTCAAAATCTGGAATTTTTGCATTTTTAAGTCATTTCAGATTTTTGGGGAAATTTGTCTAAGTCCTAGGTCGTGGACGACCTAAGAGCTAAGTCGTGACCGAGTTAAGGACTTCGGCGAGTTAGTGTTAGGTCGTGGGTTAGTTGGAGCGACCTATAGGATTGTGCAACCTAGGATTTAATTAAGTAATTAGGTCGGCAGGGCGAGTTAACGACCTAAAGACTGACCGACTTAAGAGGTCTAGGCGACCTAAGGAATGTGGTGAGCGACCTAAGTGAAGTATTGGATAGTTAAGTCGTCTAGACGACTTAGTAGATAGGTCGTATCCCAGTTTGTTCGCGACTTATGTTAGGTCGCGTAGATGTTTAAGGGTTTAGGTCGTAGACGACCTAAGAGATAGGAGACTTAAGAGTTTCTGGCGAGTTAAGGTTTCGAGCGACCTATAGGATGTACTTAGTATAGTTAGGTCGGCAACGACCTAGAGGAGTTGGGATAGCAGGTTAGCGACTTAGTAGTTAAGTCGTTGGACGACCTAAGGGGTTAGTATCTTGTTGTATTGGCTAAGTCTTAGGTCGCGTATTGGCTTAAGTGTTAGGTCGTAACCTGTTAAGTCGTAGGTCGCTGGGTTTCGTCTAAGTGTTAGGTCGTAACCTGTTAAGTCGTAGGTCGCTGGGTTTCGTCTAAGTGTTAGGTCGTAACCTGTTAAGTCGTAGGTCGCTGGGTTTCGTCTAAGTGTTAGGTCGTAATCTGTTAAGTCGTAGGGGTTTTTAGGTCGTAGGTCGGCATATGTTAGGTCGGCAACGACTTAAGGAGATAGCCGAGTTACGACTCAGGCAGTTTTCAGCTATAAATAGGAGGGGTTGTTCTCACTTTTTGGGATCCGGATTTTGAAGCGACGAAGTGCTGCCATTTTGAGAGCTCGACTTCTACACTTCTTCACTTCTTTTCTCCACTCTAATCAAGTGCTTCCATCCATCCAAATCGAAGATCAAGATTGAAGATTCAAGAGCTTAGATTGAAGATCTTCATCTTTTCAAGAGAGATTTCTTCATTTGAAGCGGATTTGTGATAGATCAAGCTTGATTCTTCGCTGTCCAGATCTGAAGTGTGTTGATTTGAGGTTGTTTAGGTGATTTGGTGAGTGGTGATTATCTCTCACACGGATCCAAAGGAGTAGATCGGATTGTTGGCTCGATTTGGTGTTAAATTAGTGATTTCCATGCATTTTCTTCATCCTATGTGTAGATCCATGTAGATCCATTGATCATGATGATGTTGCATCCATTTTATCATATGTTAACCTATACAAGTTCATTCATCAAGTTTGTAGAGATGTAATCCATGTTTTCATGCTTATTGGACTTTCAACTCTTTAATTACGAAAATGCCATTATTGTTATAATTGTCTACTTAGATCATTTTTTGAATGCTTGATTGTTTGGATTGATGTTTGATTTGATTGATTGTTATGAACTAGATGATTGATGATTAGATTTAGATCGAAGATGATTCAAAAGCTAAGGGAAAGGCTCTTGAATTGGGAAAGCTGCTCGTGGCATATGTAGCGGGATGATGAAGCTCTTATGCATAGATTTGATGATGTGATGATGAGATGAGGCTTTGCAAGGATGTAATGAAGCAAGGCAATCATGTGATGAAGACTTGGTCTAATCCAGACGGGATCATTCCAAGCATGTTGATAACTCGGTGATATGATTCGAGTTGAAGATAATGAATGGATATGAGAATAGTCGTCGAGGAGGATGACTAGGAGGCTTGGATAGCATCGTTGTTGAAGGTTCTAGCATGCTCTAAGCAAGGGTACGTTTGGGCAGATTCGATAGTCCCAACGGCCAACTGTTGATGGTCGAGTACTCTGGGCAGATTCGATAGTCCTAGGCACGGGCTGCGACGACGTGCGGGAGTTATGTCTAGAACCGGGGTTTTCATTAGCCCTTGACGGACGGCTGAAAGAATGTGCCGGTCATTCAATTAACGGTGATATCGAAGCAATGATAACAGTGATAGCCAGAGTCATGGATGTTTGGTTGTATCGTCATTCGGACTCAAGAGCGGTATTTTCTGGGTGCTTATCTGATTTAGGCCTTGGTACTTGGAAAACATCGCCCTTGACTAGAGTGATAGTAGTTTTACTTTAAATTGCATGCTCTGCTATGTTTGCTTCTGCTTAGTGTGTGTCTGGGGCTATCACTGTAGAATGAGGTTGGAGTGGGAGGGTTGCATTCCTATTCCTTTTCCTTTATGCTCTTTTGGTATGTTGTTAGTTAATTTACTGCTCACTAAGACTGTTGTCTGACTCAAGGCTTTATGTTTTAATTCTTATTGCCTTGGGCTGTTCGTCCATTTTGGGACGGGCAGACTAGGTAGCAGGTGACAGGTGCTGTTCTCTTCTCACGATGCTGATATCGAAGACGAGCTGGAGGATTGCATATTATCTTCTTATTATATGTACTGGATATTCCGCTGTTTTGTATTCTCTGAGAGATATGTAGTGAGGCTGGATGTATTGACTATGTGGATGCTTGTATTCAACTATTATGGAGTTTTATATGATGTCATTTTGTTCTGTAAAGCTTCACTATACATATGTTCTATTGTATTTTGTCCATGCGCTGTGAGTAATACGATAGATTCTTTCATTTTAATCTTACCTTGACAATCGTCCATGGTCGCCTGGCACACTTTACAGCGCACTTTCTCTAGATTCGGTGTAGGGGTCATGGGAGGTCGTCACATTTGGTATCAGAGCATTGGTTAATCGGTTTTACCCAACGCTCGTTGTCATAACTACGTATGAGAGACGTAATTGTATTTTGATGGATGATTACTATATATAATATAGTAGCTTAGTAGAGTTTGAGTCCTTTATGCAGTTGTTTCTCTAGATGTTCTAATCATTCCTTTTTATAGATATTGAGAATGAGTCGAAGAGGGAGACCAGCTGCTAGGGGAGGTCGTGCTACTGAAGAGACTGCTGATTATGCAGCCATGTTCGAAGCTATGATGACTTCGATCATGAGAAGGATACCAGTTCCGGGGGCGGCAGTTGATGTTGGAGTTCAAGTCCAAACTCCGAAACCAGTGGATTTTGCTAAGCTGTGCAAGGATTATACTGCTCTTGGAGGGAAGGTTTTCTTGGGAACAGAATCTACCATTGAAGTCCAGAGGTGGATAGATGCTTGTAGAAGGATCTTTGGTGATTTGGGAATTGATGATGCAACTAAGAGGAAGTTGGCATCGAGGCAGCTTCAAGGGAGAGCTTCTGATTGGTGGAACTCTATTACCATCACTACTCCGGAAGAAGAGATTACTTGGGAGCAATTCCAAGTCAGATTTGAAGCTAAGTTCATTTCTACAGCTCAGAAGTCTGTTCTGTTCAAGAAGTTTGTAGAGCTCAAGCAGGGTGGAAGATCTGTTCTTGAGTATGTTTCTGAGTTCGAAGCTTTGTCCAAGTATGCCCGGTCGTATATTGAATCTGCTTATCAGAAGAATGAGAAGTTTGTGACCGGCTTGGATAGTTATCTTGGGAGACAGTTGGTGGATCATTTGGACGATTCATTTGAGAAGCTTGTGGAGAAAGCTCTTAGGCATGAGAGTCTGTTTCCTAAGGAAGGACCTGTTGTTGCTGTTACCAAGGGAGAATCTAAACCACAGCAGGGTGGAAACCAGAAGAGGAAGCAGCAGCAGCAGAAAGGTAAGGATGGCCAGAAGAAGCCGAAAGGCGAGGTGACTTGCTACAATTGTCAACAGAAGGGCCATTTCTCTAAGGATTGTAAGAATCCGAAGGCACCGATGAAGTGTCACAACTGTGACAAGCCGGGGCATTTCAGGAAGAATTGTCCAGAACCAAGGAAGGACAGGCAGATTGTGCAAGCCTATGCTTTAGGAGCTGTTCCGTCGTCTTCAAAAGCTCCTACTGCTGAAGAGAAGGGAAAGAGTGTGGTTGTTCAAGGTACTCTTTTCCTATGTGGTGTTCCAGTTAGAGTTTTGTTTGATACTGGAGCTTCGCATTCGTTTGTTTGTAATGAACTAGTAGGCCGGTTAAATTTGAAGCCGGATATTGTTGATAGGCCATTGGTTGTGACTAATCCAGTTGGGGGTTCGTCTTGTTTGTGTATGTTATGCCGTGGTCTAGTTGTATCGAGTCATGGTTGCTCTTTTGTTTGTGATTGCTTTGTTCTGAACTTTGCGGGGTTCGGAATTATCTTGGGTATGGACTGGCTTAGGAAGTATGCGGCTAAGGTTGATTGTGAGAGGCTGGAGGTGACAGTCGAGAATGTGGAGGGGCGAAAGATTGTGATACGATGTAAGCATGAAGAAGGCGTCTTCATGAGCTTCATGTATTCGCTAGTTGTTCCACGGGATGGACTGTCTTTAGTGCCGATCGCAAATAGATTCGAGGATGTCTTTGACGAAGTCAAAGGGTTGCCGCCGCATAGAGAGATCGAGTTTCGTATAGATCTAGTTGAAGGAGCCAGACCTGTTGTGATGCCTCTTAGGCGGATGGCGCCTAGGGAACAGCAGGAGTTGAGGGTGCAAGTTGATGATCTTTTTCAGAAAGGATTCATTCGGCGTAGTGTGTCCGAGTGGGGTGCACCAGTTGTGTTTGCAACCAAGGCAGATGGGTCGTTGAGATTGTGCGTCGATTATCGTGAGCTGAATAAGGTGACTAAGAAGAACAAGTATCCATTACCGAGAATAGATGACTTGTTTGATCAGCTTCACGAGGCTAAGGTGTTTTCTCAAATGGATTTGGCAACGGGATTTCACCAGCTGAGAGTGGCTAAGGATAGTGTGCCGAAGACTGCTTTTAGGACACCATCCGGTTTCTTTGAGTGGCTGGTAATGCCGTTTGGATTGACTAACGCGCCAGCATATTTTGTGGATCTTATGAATAGGGTGTTCAGAGATCAGTTGAACAAGTTCGTACTTGTGTTCGTGGATGATATTCTGATTTATTCCAGAACAGAAGAAGAGCACAAGACGCACTTGCGTATTGTTTTGGAGATCTTACGGAAACATCAGCTGAAGGCTAAGTTTTCGAAGTGCCACTTCTGGAAGAGTGAAGTGAGGTTCTTAGGCCATGTGATTTCTGGAAATGGAATAGCGGTTGATCCCGCAAAGGTGGTAGCAATCCAGGATTGGGTTAGACCTAAGAATGCATCTGATGTGAGAAGTTTTCTTGGATTAGCAGGATATTATCGACGGTTTATCAAAGACTTCTCCAAGATAGCTGCACCATTAACAGGATTGACGAAGAAGAACCAAGTGTTCAGTTGGGATGCTAAGTGTGAGCAAGCTTTCGGAATCCTGAAAGAGAGACTGACGAGTGCTCCTGTTTTGACTATTCCAAGTGGGAATGATGAGATGGTGGTTTACACCGATGCATGTGGTACTGGACTTGGAGCAGTGCTGATGCAGAAGGATAAAGTTGTTGCGTATGCCAGTCGACAACTGAAGCCGCATGAAAGGAATTACCCAACTCATGATTTGGAATTGGCGGCGATTGTATTTGCTCTGAAGATGTGGAGACATTATCTGTTGGGAGTTCGATTCGAGTTGTTTACGGATCATAAGTCGTTAAAGTATCTTTTCTCCCAGAAGGATTTGAATCTTCGGCAGCAACGTTGGTTAGAGTTTTTGGCATCGTATGATTTTGGTATAGCTTATACTCCGGGAAAAGGTAACGCAGTGGCAGATGCGTTAAGTCGAAGACATGCAGGATTGGGAGCCATGTTTTCAGAATGGAAGAGTCTCGAGTATTTAGCTGGATTTGACTTCAGGCCTAGATGTGAATTGGAACCTGAGATGTTGGCAAACTTATCGATAAGACCCACTCTTGTGGAAAGGATTGGTGAGAGCCAAAAGCGAGATGATAAGCTTGTCAAGATTATCCGTGAGTTGGAATCTGGATTGGATCCAGAAAAGGATAAAGGATTCGAGGTCGATCGAGAGGGTTGGCTTCGGAAGCAAGGACGACTAGTTGTTCCCGATATAGATGAATTGAGGAGTGTGGTTCTGAAGGAAGGTCATCACTCGAAGTTGACAATTCATCCAGGGGGAAATAAGATGTATCGGGATATGAAGAGAACCTACTACTGGGAAGGCATGAAGAAGGATGTTGGAGATTTCATTTCCAAGTGTATGAATTGCCAGTTGGTAAAAGCCGAACAGAAGAAGCCAAGCGGATTGCTTCAGCCATTAGAAGTTCCTACATGGAAGTGGGAACAAGTTTCGATGGATTTTATTGATGGATTGCCTAGAACCAGAACGGGAAATGAAGGGATTTGGGTCATTGTAGATCGTCTGACTAAGAGTGCACGATTCATTCCTGTTCGATCGACTAGGACTGCATCAAAATTGGCTGAGTTGTATGTTAAGTGGATAGTTCGATTCCATGGTGTTCCGAAGAGTATAGTGAGCGATCGAGATCCATTGTTCACTAGTGGATTTTGGAAGAGCTTCCAGGAAGTGTTGGGAACCGAGTTGTGTTTGAGTACAGCTTATCACCCTCAAACAGATGGTCAGACTGAGAGAGTCAACCGAGTTTTGGAAGATCTCCTCAGAGCTTGTGTTTTGGATTTCGGAGGATCATGGGAAGATCACCTTCATTTGGTGGAGTTTGCGTACAACAACAGTTACCAGTCAAGCATTGGTATGGCACCGTATGAGGCGTTGTATGGAAGACCGTGTAACTCTCCGACATGTTGGTTGGAAACTGGAGAAAAGCTGATACTTGGGCCAGAGATGATTCGTCAGACCTCAGATTGCATAGAGATCATTCGGCAACGAATGAAGGCAGCCCAAGACCGTCAGAAGAGTTATGCCGATAAGCGTCGAAAGGATTTGGAATTCGACGTAGGGGATATGGTTTTTGTGAAGATTTCTCCACTGAAGAATGTTATTAGATTCGGGAAGAAAGGAAAATTGACTCCGAGATTTGTTGGACCATTCCCGATCATCGAGCGAATTGGAAAGCTCGCTTATAGATTGGAGTTACCGGAGAAGATGTCGGGTGTGCACAATGTTTTTCACGTATCGTATCTACGGAAGTATGTGCATGACTCGAATGAAGTGGTTTCTGCTGATAGCTATGAAGATTTTGAAGTTGATCCAGTTGATAGAAGACCTCGTAAGCCACTTCGTGTTGTGGAAACCGACACGAAACAGCTTAGGAGGAAGGTAGTTAAGTTGCTCAAGATACAATGGAGTGATGATGATAACGACTGTACGTGGGAGGTGGAAGAGAGGATGAAAGCAGCTCATCCTGAACTCTTCAAGGTATGGCCCTAAGGTGTCGTGTCATCTCACGATATTGTAACTTGTTCTAATTTTAGAATTCTGTACGCTAAGTTAGAATTGGATGCATGGTTTGTTGATTGCTATGGATGGTAGGCGTACAGAATAGTTTTGATTGCTTGGAATTTCGGGGGCGAAATTCCTAAGGGGGAGAGAATGTAACGACCCGTATTTTTACGGATCGACAAGTTCGTCAAAATCTGGAATTTTTGCATTTTTAAGTCATTTCAGATTTTTGGGGAAATTTGTCTAAGTCCTAGGTCGTGGACGACCTAAGAGCTAAGTCGTGACCGAGTTAAGGACTTCGGCGAGTTAGTGTTAGGTCGTGGGTTAGTTGGAGCGACCTATAGGATTGTGCAACCTAGGATTTAATTAAGTAATTAGGTCGGCAGGGCGAGTTAACGACCTAAAGACTGACCGACTTAAGAGGTCTAGGCGACCTAAGGAATGTGGTGAGCGACCTAAGTGAAGTATTGGATAGTTAAGTCGTCTAGACGACTTAGTAGATAGGTCGTATCCCAGTTTGTTCGCGACTTATGTTAGGTCGCGTAGATGTTTAAGGGTTTAGGTCGTAGACGACCTAAGAGATAGGAGACTTAAGAGTTTCTGGCGAGTTAAGGTTTCGAGCGACCTATAGGATGTACTTAGTATAGTTAGGTCGGCAACGACCTAGAGGAGTTGGGATAGCAGGTTAGCGACTTAGTAGTTAAGTCGTTGGACGACCTAAGGGGTTAGTATCTTGTTGTATTGGCTAAGTCTTAGGTCGCGTATTGGCTTAAGTGTTAGGTCGTAACCTGTTAAGTCGTAGGTCGCTGGGTTTCGTCTAAGTGTTAGGTCGTAACCTGTTAAGTCGTAGGTCGCTGGGTTTCGTCTAAGTGTTAGGTCGTAACCTGTTAAGTCGTAGGTCGCTGGGTTTCGTCTAAGTGTTAGGTCGTAATCTGTTAAGTCGTAGGGGTTTTTAGGTCGTAGGTCGGCATATGTTAGGTCGGCAACGACTTAAGGAGATAGCCGAGTTACGACTCAGGCAGTTTTCAGCTATAAATAGGAGGGGTTGTTCTCACTTTTTGGGATCCGGATTTTGAAGCGACGAAGTGCTGCCATTTTGAGAGCTCGACTTCTACACTTCTTCACTTCTTTTCTCCACTCTAATCAAGTGCTTCCATCCATCCAAATCGAAGATCAAGATTGAAGATTCAAGAGCTTAGATTGAAGATCTTCATCTTTTCAAGAGAGATTTCTTCATTTGAAGCGGATTTGTGATAGATCAAGCTTGATTCTTCGCTGTCCAGATCTGAAGTGTGTTGATTTGAGGTTGTTTAGGTGATTTGGTGAGTGGTGATTATCTCTCACACGGATCCAAAGGAGTAGATCGGATTGTTGGCTCGATTTGGTGTTAAATTAGTGATTTCCATGCATTTTCTTCATCCTATGTGTAGATCCATGTAGATCCATTGATCATGATGATGTTGCATCCATTTTATCATATGTTAACCTATACAAGTTCATTCATCAAGTTTGTAGAGATTTAATCCATGTTTTCATGCTTATTGGACTTTCAACTCTTTAATTACGAAAATGCCATTATTGTTATAATTGTCTACTTAGATCATTTTTTGAATGCTTGATTGTTTGGATTGATGTTTGATTTGATTGATTGTTATGAACTAGATGATTGATGATTAGATTTAGATCGAAGATGATTCAAAAGCTAAGGGAAAGGCTCTTGAATTGGGAAAGCTGCTCGTGGCATATGTAGCGGGATGATGAAGCTCTTATGCATAGATTTGATGATGTGATGATGAGATGAGGCTTTGCAAGGATGTAATGAAGCAAGGCAATCATGTGATGAAGACTTGGTCTAATCCAGACGGGATCATTCCAAGCATGTTGATAACTCGGTGATATGATTCGAGTTGAAGATAATGAATGGATATGAGAATAGTCGTCGAGGAGGATGACTAGGAGGCTTGGATAGCATCGTTGTTGAAGGTTCTAGCATGCTCTAAGCAAGGGTACGTTTGGGCAGATTCGATAGTCCCAACGGCCAACTGTTGATGGTCGAGTACTCTGGGCAGATTCGATAGTCCTAGGCACGGGCTGCGACGACGTGCGGGAGTTATGTCTAGAACCGGGGTTTTCATTAGCCCTTGACGGACGGCTGAAAGAATGTGCCGGTCATTCAATTAACGGTGATATCGAAGCAATGATAACAGTGATAGCCAGAGTCATGGATGTTTGGTTGTATCGTCATTCGGACTCAAGAGCGGTATTTTCTGGGTGCTTATCTGATTTAGGCCTTGGTACTTGGAAAACATCGCCCTTGACTAGAGTGATAGTAGTTTTACTTTAAATTGCATGCTCTGCTATGTTTGCTTCTGCTTAGTGTGTGTCTGGGGCTATCACTGTAGAATGAGGTTGGAGTGGGAGGGTTGCATTCCTATTCCTTTTCCTTTATGCTCTTTTGGTATGTTGTTAGTTAATTTACTGCTCACTAAGACTGTTGTCTGACTCAAGGCTTTATGTTTTAATTCTTATTGCCTTGGGCTGTTCGTCCATTTTGGGACGGGCAGACTAGGTAGCAGGTGACAGGTGCTGTTCTCTTCTCACGATGCTGATATCGAAGACGAGCTGGAGGATTGCATATTATCTTCTTATTATATGTACTGGATATTCCGCTGTTTTGTATTCTCTGAGAGATATGTAGTGAGGCTGGATGTATTGACTATGTGGATGCTTGTATTCAACTATTATGGAGTTTTATATGATGTCATTTTGTTCTGTAAAGCTTCACTATACATATGTTCTATTGTATTTTGTCCATGCGCTGTGAGTAATACGATAGATTCTTTCATTTTAATCTTACCTTGACAATCGTCCATGGTCGCCTGGCACACTTTACAGCGCACTTTCTCTAGATTCGGTGTAGGGGTCATGGCCGGTCGTCACATAACCGTAAAATTTTAAATTGCGGATTGAAATGATAAATATCTGTATCACTTAACCTTAGGGTAGAAAATTATATACGGACATCGGATTGGTTAATTAAATGATTTTTGGATCTTTTAATTTTGAATTCAGTTAACTGGTATTTTGAAATGGAAATTGGTTTGTATAAACTAAATAATTTTCTATAATCCAAGTGTTAAATGTTGAAATTGGAATTGATTTTTATTTGAATTTCAAAGTTGAAGTGTCGGATACAAATGGATTATCGAAATTGAGTTATTGAAATGTTTGGATATTACTTTAAAATCTATTTTTTAAAACTAATTTAAACTATCTTAATTAAATTAACTATTTTAATCAATTTAAACCATTTTAATTTATTTTTATCTATTATAACCTATTTAATACAATTTAATCTATTTTACCTATTTTAAACTAATTAAATTTATTTAATCTATTTTAAATCTATTTAATATAATTTTAATCTATTTAATCTATTTTAAATTTATTTAATCTGTTTAAAAATCTACTTAATGTAATTTAACTCTATTTAATCTATAATTAATCTATTTAAACATTTTAAAATCTAATTAAATCTGTTTAATCTATTTAAATCAATTTTAAATCTAGCTAAATCAAATTTTAATCTATTTAAACTATTTTACTATTTAATTTATTTAAACTATTTTAACTATTAAACTATTTATGACTATATAAACTATTTTCTAAAAGTGCAAACTGTGTAAAGTTGAAGTATTTATATTTAAATCCTTGATGATGATACAACCTAAGTTGAAGTTTGAAATTGATACCTTTTGTGAAATGACATATTTGAGTAAATATGATTTTGAAAGTGAATGTGATTTTTGAAAGTGAATATGATTTGAAATGATGTGATTTGAAATTGAATATGATATTTTGATATAAATTGTAAATTGACTTTTTGAAAAGTAAAAGAACCATCCAGTGTGTAATAAGCGTTTGGTTGTTAAAGAGACCGGGATCGAATATTGTCATACTCTTTGCCAATACCGAAAACCACTTTAACAACTGTGTACGTGGTGGAGATTCCAGAAATGAAGTAGGATGGTTTGGCGAATGATTTCTGTATGAGGTATAACGTGACCCTGACTCCCGTGAGTCAGCTTAGATGTGACTAAAACAGGAGCCACGCCGGCCTTTATGATTGATTTGGTAGCCACCTTTTGATTTTGATTTGGGAGTGTGTTCCGTGGGCGGTAGTAGCTGCTATGTGTTACCACCAGTCCGGATCTGCAATTGGTATATCTACCCTGGCATTGCCTCGAGTGCCATATTCACATGCCCTAAAGTGACTTCTACGAGTTTGTTTTGTACTATACTTATGGAGTTCCCTCGGGTAGCCCTCCAGTTTACGGAGGAATTACGGTATTGTATAGACTATGGGAATATATAAAAATGTATTAAGGGGGATATGGGTAACGCCTTAACACTATTTTAATACTTTTACTTTACTGTAGACATATTATAATAGCGTATTGTACTACATAGTAGATAGTTTAACGGATCCTTAAGAGATGGCAATCCCGAACATCTTTTAAGTTATTGCACTCACGTTAGACACTGGACAGGAGATGTCAAACCCCGTAAACATCTCTGGCTCCGTTCCACTCATATTTGTTTACCATTGATTTAACTTACATAAGATCTTTTAGTTCTGACTCGAGTGTTTTGTCTTTTCAATTCGCTCGGGTCAGCCCGAGCATTTCAAGGTGGAAGACCTTATTTCTGGAGGACAAAGACGAAGATTTGTACTATTATTATCTATTATATTTATTCCACTACGTCATGTTGTTCCGCTACATTTATTTATTTATTCCTGTTTATGTAACTCTGATGTTTGTGTTGTAAAAGAATAATCAAATATATTTATAAAACAGCTTCATGAACTGTTTATTTGATTATTATGTTTTGTCATTTCGCTGCGAGATTCTGTATTTGTTTTTTTTCTTTCCTTGCTTTTTCTTATTTTCCCCATAACAATCTTCCCTTTGTATGGGTTGAGTCTGGCATGTGTGTCTGCTTAAAATGTCCAAACAGGCAGGTCGTTACATTCCTTCTGAGATTTTATATGATTTTGTTGGACTTTATATTTCAAGGAGCTTTTAAGAAGGAAGCATTTATATTGAATTGATGTTATTCATAAGTTAACCCTTGAGATATTTCTTTATTTCCATCACTTTTAATTTGAATTAAATTTGAGTTTATATCATTCCTTTTTTATTAATGGAATGTTTCCGTTATGAGACTTATATTCTATTTATCATTGCTAATTATCTTGTTCAAGTTAGACTGACCCGTGTATTCATTACTCGGGTCAGACCGAGTTGCAGGTTAGACTATTTGGCTTTTGCATAGCTGTTCTCTATGGATCCATGTGACGACCCGGTATTTTAGCAGTATTATTTTACTAAATATTTAATCTAATTAAATATAATGTAAACTGATCATTTTGAAAAGAATAAATCTGCTAGAGATAATTTATATAGATTTGTATTTTTAAAAGAAAATTTGATTTGTAAATTTCAATTAAATCTCTTAATAATATCAATGATAAAATTTATCTTATATAATTTAATTAAAATACTTTGTTTTATTTACATGTGATAAATAAATATGTAGATGTGGACGATAATGTTTAAATTAAAATCTAACTCTATCAACATAAAAATAAGTCAAATATATGAATATAACTTAAATTTTGACAGCTAAAAAACAAATAGATATAAATATAAATATAAGTAAGTAAACCATATTAAATATAATTTAAATATTGATAGTTAGGAATAAAAAAAGGGGAATAAGGATTAAATAATTTTGGTGAACATACAACATAGATTTAAAATTGATAAGAACAGAGTATAAAAGCACAAATGTATAAAAGCTAAAATAAGCATGAAAACAAAGTAGAAAAATGAAAATTTGTCAAAGTATAAGTATAACCCTGACACACACATATGTATGTAACTATTCAAATTAGAAGTTAATAAAATATAGACATTTTTATACAAGTATCTTCATTTACAAGCCATATGTCTACCTGCCATATGTATGTCTTCATACAAATATCTATCTACAAGCAAACATGATGATAACTATGTAAACTAATAAAGAAACTAGTGCATTTAATGTTTTCTTTTCAAGTACAAATGGGGATCATCTTAGCCGAAATAGCAGGATCATTTCAGCCTCCAAACTAACAAAAATCTCTGATCAAACATCAACATAAAATATACACAGTACAATAGGAAATATCTAGTACTTGAGTATCCTTTAAGCCTGTATAACAATCTTCTGCATATCACCTCCTTATTTCCATTTCGTTCACCCATCAAGTCTGAGCATAAAAAAAGAAAAAAATAATAATATAAACATCATCTTTACAACTCAACTTTATTCAACAAAGCTGAGAAGAATTTTCAGGGATTCAATTCCAGGCTCTGTTCTCTTCTAACACAGGTGAGTAAACATTTAAGTTTAAACTTAAGTACATGATAGTAGTGACATGTAAATTATTGTGTTGAAATGCTTTACATTTGTTTATATATATACAAGTGTAAATGTTGTGTGAATGTTCTGATTTGAACTGTGCATATTGATATATATGGCTTTGTCCCAGGTAATAGTGTTGCCCAACAGAACAAAAATTCACATCTTTTTATCTAAACACTGTTAACACTTAGATTAAAAACAAAATAGTTTAGTTTCAACAAAATCTAAGTACTAAAAATGTAAACAAGTATGTAAGTGATGAGATACACTTGTATTTGGAAATACCAGTAAGAATCTTTTAAAACCTGTAAAATCAGATGTTGTATTTCACTGATTCAGGTTTATGTTTGGAATAAATACTGGAAAGTAAGAATTTTTTTTTAAAAAAAAAAACTACTATTTCAATTTTTTTGAATTTAAATGAGGGTGCAGTCTTTAGTTAACCTGGGTTTAGTCTTTGGGTCTTTCCTGTCGATCTGTGGAGTTTGGTTGATCGTGGTTGATTCTGGAGTTAGATGGTCGATCAGGGAAGTAAGGAAAAATGGTAGAAGTTGGGGTTGGTCGCCGTGGTGGCGGTGGCAGATCGAACTTAGTTTTTAACCTAGTTTTGGTTGAAGTCTGATTTGGGAATCGTACCTTCACCTCTGGTCGATCGAGTGGGTCGTGGTTCAAGGGATTGGTGGAGTAGGTGTTCGGCAAGGCGTGGACGAGGTAGTTCATCCTCCGGTGGTCGGAGGCGTTTGGGCGATGTGTTTTCTGGCAATAGTTTGAAGTTCCTAGTTCAACAGGATACCGAGTCTTGGAATTTTGGGTTGTGAAAGCATGATGATGTTTATAATGGGTTGCTGGAGTGAATTTGGGTATGTAGGAGTTGCTGGCGATGATCAGAAGTTGACCATGGGTGGTGCAAGTTGCACGGTGGCCATGGCGTGTATCAGTGTGTATGGGTTTGGGAAAGAGATGTCGACCCGGAGTGTTTCGTGATTTTTCACGCGTTCAACTCGGAGTGTCGAAGTGGAAGGCCTGGTTTCTGGCTGCTTCGAGTCTGCGCGAGGGTTGTCTCGAGTATATCTCGAAATGTGTTGATTGCCCAGAATATTTTTGTTTCCAGTATTTTTTTTTAATCTGTTTAGGTTTTAAACTAAAATATTTACTCAGTGTAGTAATTTAAGTAATTTAAGTAAGATAAGTAATCTAATTAAGGTAAATTAATTGAGTATAATTGATTACTGAATTGAGAATATGTAAATTAAAGCTAGTTAATTAAGAGATAATTAAGTAATAAGTAATTAAGAGGTTAACTACTTAATTAAAGGAATTATTAAAGGTAATTACTTAATGAAGTAAATTTAAAAAGGAAAAAAGAAAAAAAAATCAATTACTTAGTGTAATTAATTAAGTTAAGGGGGTTAATTTTAGTCAATTAATTCAAGAGATTTCTGGATGGTGGGTTAAGAATAATTACTTAAGGTAATTAATGTAGTATAATGATTGATGGATAATTACAGAATGTAATTAATTAATGGGTAATTACTTGATGAAAAGAAATTAAAGAATAATTACTTAGTGGAGGTAATTATGGGTTAATTATTCAGTGTTATTAATAAAATAAATTACTAATTTATTTAAGAGTTTAATTAATCACAAATAGATAATTTTGGAATGGAGTTAATCAAGGTTGATAAGTGAATGCGATTAATTTAAGGAGGGATCGATTAAATGAAAGGCAGTCATTCACATTATGGTAAAATAATTAAAGTCTAATTACTAGGTGTAATTAGAAGGGATAAGTAAGAGATGATTAAGAAAGGTTTCTAATTAATTTTTGTTAAGTAAGCTAGATTAATAATGATAAAGTAATTTGATTTAATTAGTAAGGAGTGACTAATTAATCTTGCTTATGAAAGATTGATTGATACTTCTGGTATAAAATGTTTGTCTCAAACAATGATTGTGTAGTTATCTGCCAGTGATGAATTACTGTGTAAAATGACATCCAGTATTTAAAAGTAAGTTGTATTCACTTGAATAACTTGGGTTAATATAACTTTGGATTCGAAGGGACCGGGTCGGGTACGAGTAAATACCCGAAACCACTTCGATTCTTTATAAATGTGAGTTTGGAAGCAATTAGACTGGAATGGAATGATTTAAGTAAATTGGATCATTTAATCTAATTGCTCATACTTAGAAATTGATGAGTAAAATAAGTGATGTCTATAACAAATCGTGAATTTGTAAATTGATACGAGTTACCTGGGTTTTATGTAGTTTTATGATGTGGTATTCCATGTTAGATGGGTTTACTCACGCTGGTTTCCAGCCTGACCCGGGTGTTACTTTGATGTAATGCTCGGGTCAGACCGAGTATTACAGATTTTCAGGTAAGGACGTTCTGGAGCTCAAGAGGCGAGCTGGAGGACAGGTCGTATGGAGTGTTTCCGCTGTGACTTTATTTCTAGCCATGTGATTTGTATATGTCCTGTGTATGTGTATGGGTAACTCTGATGTATTAAATTTAAAATTTACTGATGTGATATTCTTTTGTAAACTGCTATTATTTGATATTATATTTTTTTTCCGCTGCGAATGTGAGGATCTGTGTTGTGTTTATGTTTCTTCTCTTCTATCTCTTTCTTCTTTTTCATAACTATCTGGAATTTTCGGGATCGAAAATTTCCGGGTTGTTACAGTTGGTATCAGAGCTGAAAGGTTAAGCGAGAACCTTGGCTCTGTTGGGTGTACTCATTAAGGATAGGGTCAATAATACCCTAGAATGAGTTGAGTATATATATATAAGAGGGCGCACTTATTATTTCTTATATAAAGATTTTAAATGATTTTACATAAGAATATCTTTTGATATATAAGGCAATATTTCTTTCTTATAAATATTAAGTTAAAGGGATGCTAAATTATCGAAATTAAATAAGAATTTAAGGGGTAAATATATGTATCCGAGTAGTAATTGAATAGAATGTACCATTCATATAAGGAACATTAGAATTAAATTTGGTTCAAATTGTTAAAGGGGAATGATGAGTAATATTATTCAGAATAGTTCTGAAAGTAATCTTATTTTGAAATAAGAAGTTGTTTGGAACTTTGTTTGAAATTAAAAACCAAAGATTTTAAAATATAAGGTATAACTTAGTGAGCAAATTAATATAAGAGTAAAAGTTGAATTCTTCTAATTAAGTCTAATTTATAGGTTAGGAAGCCCTCTAGAATTCAGTCTCGAAAGAGATGACTAAGAGTGAAGAATGGAAGGGTTGGAGCAGAGAGCAAAGAGCAGCTGCACGAAGGGATCAAGAAGAAGAAATTCAGGAGAATGAGAAACAGGTTAAGGAAAGGACTAAACCTGGACCTTATGATAATGTCACCTGTTACAGATGTTTCAATAAGGGTCATTACGCAGCCAAGTGCAGTAAAACAAGGAAGGAATTGAAGGGTACATTCCATCGGTTTCGCTCTGAGATCTCGTGCTTTAAGTGTCGTAAGAAAGGACATTTTCTAAATCATTGCCCTGAGGGGAGGAAGGCGAAGCGTAAACCAGTAGGACCGGTCAATGAGTCGACTATTTGCTATCATTGTAAGAAGTCGGGACACATTGCTAGGAATTGTTCCGAGAGGCAGAAGAGGAGTAAGGCTGCGGAACGTACTGTTGGAGGCGTGAAGGTTATCCCGATTGATGACAGCGTAGAAACATTTTGTGGTAAATGTTATAAGTGGGGACACCCTGTTGAGAAGTGTATGTCCGGGCTTTGCCCTTTGGAAGGAAGTCCATAGGAAGGATACTTATAGGAGTATTAGGGCTCTGTTCTTTCCAAACCTCTAAGAAATAGGAAGGCATCTAGATTTATGACTTTTGTAAGACTCTTATTTTGGATAAATGTATGTCATGTATGAACTACTAGTATGTAGTGAATTAATGTATGGGACCCTTTTGGACTTAAGACTGAAATGTTTAAGATAAAACTTCAAAAGTTGGGTTATAAAAATTTAAGTTGGGTAATAAATTGAAATTCAAAGATTTAATTATTTAAAAGGGGTTTGAATTATTATTTAAACGTTGAAATAAGTTAAGTTAAGATAATTTAAAATGGAATTTTGAGAATTTAACTCAGAAATTAAATGGTTTAAAGAAATTGATTTGAAGATAAATGTTAATTGGATTAAGGGAATAAATCAACATTTGAAAATTTAACTCGAATTTATATAATTCGAGATGGTTTGAAATTGAGATTTAAATTGAATTAGTTCAAACTGAATTTGATTTGAACTAATGGGAATTGTGATTTATGATGAATAAGTATAAAATTCAAATGAGAAATTTGAATTGGATTAATTTGAAATAAAATTGAAGTTATTCAAATTGGGATTGAGTCAATTTAAATGTAAGTAGAAATTTAAATTGAATCTATGGAAATGGAGATGGGGTATTAAACAGTTTGACTCTGGACTATTTTCAAAATAAATTGTTTAATATAAACCTATTTTTCCAAACTATTTACTACACAACTTTTTTTTTTTAAACCTAAAACTATCTTAAACCTGTTTTACAATTACTTTGGAACTATTTAACTATTTTACAACTGTTTTATAAACTAATTACTATTTTTCTACTACTTTATAAACTGATTACTGTTTTTCAACTATTTTATAAGTAATTACTATTTTTAAATTATTTTACAGTTACTTAACTATTTTACAGCTATTTTACAAATTAATAATTATCTTTCAACTATTTATCTATTTTTAAAAAAAATTTCAAGCTATTTTGTAAATATAAACTGGTCGGAGTTCAAACTGTTATTGATTAAATACCCAACTGAGATAAGAATTGAAGTGATAATCCAAGTGGGGATTTAGCCAAATGTGAATAAGTGAATAAAATCAAAGTGAGGGTGAATAGAAAGGAAATTGATTTAACTGATAATCAATGAAGATAAATACGTAGGATGTACGTATATTATTCTATTCGCATAGTGATTTGATCCAGATTCGAGCACAGAATTTCAAGATAGTTTTATCGATCCGAGTTGGGATTTTTCGCTCGATTTCGACGGCGAACCTGGATATGGATTTTTGATTGGTTTTGGATATTCTCTATCATAGGTGTGACTATGCAAGGAGAATGACGGTTTCTGATCAAGAAACCAGATCTGAGTCCGCACTAGGAAGTCGGGTGGACGATACTAGTTCGGAAGTGAAATTGTGTGATCGAGTGAGCGATCAGATTGGTATTGCGTACGAATGATATGGGGACATCGTACGGGTTTGAATGAAATTAGCATTGAAAATTTGTGGATAAAAACTGAAAAGATTTTTGAAATTAAAAGTATATTTTGAGAAATTGACAATGAATAAAGGTGGAAATTGATTTTGAAGTTGTAGATAAAAGGTTATAAGATGATTTTTGAAATGGGAAATATATTTGTGAATATATGAGGAACTAAAATAAAATAAATTTAAAATTTATATTTCTATGGTAGAAATTAACTTTATGGAAATAAAGTGGAAATTGAATATTTTTCTGAGTTAAAGTTTACTTTATAATAAAAGTAAGAAATTTGGCAAGTGACTTTATAAAGTAATCAAATTTGAATATTTGATTGGGAATAAACAAAGTTACGTATCTTTGTTATATATGATAAAACTCCCCTTATTGAATCCATTGCCAGAAGAAAAAGGTTTTTGAAAGTTTTGAAGTATACAAAGGAAACTTATACAAGTATAAAGTGATTTAAAGATTTCCCAAGAAAATTATATATATGAATATATATATATAAGATTTTATGGAAATGGTTTTGAGGAAAAGGTTTTGGGAACCTTTGGATTTGGAAAAAGGCTTTTGATTTTTGGGTAAAATCAATATTGGGATTTGGGAAAGCCTGATTTATGAATTATCGATTTTGAGAATCGATTTTGTGTAAAAGCATTTATATGGAATTCATACTAGGTGTATGATTTGGAAAATACTATATGTGTATAGTATAAAGTGTTTTGAGATTGGCTCTGGGGAAAAAGGCGCTCCCTTAAAATGAACTTCTCAGGAGTGCCACAGGGTGGTACTGCCTTGAGCCTCAAAGGGGGAGGTTCTAAAGTTGATCCTGTGAGGAGTCCGGACAAAACTAGTTCCTGAGGATTATTGTGTAGCGAAAGTCGAGGGGCTGGTGCCCACAGAGGCATTTGGGTTATGCTGTGACGACAGTGTAACTCGATGTCACTGCGATCTACTGCAGACCATAGCGAAAGTCGCGTGAGCCGCTGAGAGCCAACAGTCTACGTTTGATTTTATATCGGTAGACTGCGAAACTATGGTAACATAGCGAAAGTCGTGTGTGCCGCTGAGAGCCAACAGTCTGCGTTTGATTTTACATCGGTAGACTGCGACACTATGTAGGAGTGGAGAAGTTTCATTTTGACAGCGTAATCGTGTGTGCCGCTGAGAGCCAACAGTTACATGGACTTTTGCTGTGACGGCAACGTAACCCTGGATGTAACTGCGATCTGTTGTGGGTTCTATGGTGTAATCAGTTACATGGACTTTTGCTGCGACGGCAACGTAACCCTGGATGTAACTGTGACCATAGATGGGTGTGATGATTTCCAGAGCATTCTCACCAAAGATATTTCCTCTATTTTCAAAACTGTTTCTATATTTTCAATAAAATTATTTTCCAAAGTATTTTCACTGGGTGTTGGAAACGAGTTTACCAAGTACTTATAGATTTTCAGTCCTACGCCTGATCAACGTATGACCGAATCTCTATGAGAACGAAGATGGACTTGTCAAAACATCGAGTTATAAAAGTATTTTTATAAAAACTATTTTAGAAATGTTATATAGATTTTTAAAGTAGTTTAAAAATGATCAAAGAAAATATATATGATTTTAAGCATTTTCAATAAATCTGGCTTCGTTCCTTTTCGAGGACGAAAAGATTCAAAGGGGGGAGAAATGTGACGACCCGGTATTTTAGCAGTATTATTTTACTAAATATTTAATCTAATTAAATATAATGTAAACTGATCATTTTGAAAAGAATAAATCTGCTAGAGATAATTTATATAGATTTGTATTTTTAAAAGAAAATTTGATTTGTAAATTTCAATTAAATCTCTTAATAATATCAATGATAAAATTTATCTTATATAATTTAATTAAAATACTTTGTTTTATTTACATGTGATAAATAAATATGTAGATGTGGACGATAATGTTTAAATTAAAATCTAACTCTATCAACATAAAAATAAGTCAAATATATGAATATAACTTAAATTTTGACAGCTAAAAAACAAATAGATATAAATATAAATATAAGTAAGTAAACCATATTAAATATAATTTAAATATTGATAGTTAGGAATAAAAAAAGGGGAATAAGGATTAAATAATTTTGGTGAACATACAACATAGATTTAAAATTGATAAGAACAGAGTATAAAAGCACAAATGTATAAAAGCTAAAATAAGCATGAAAACAAAGTAGAAAAATGAAAATTTGTCAAAGTATAAGTATAACCCTGACACACACATATGTATGTAACTATTCAAATTAGAAGTTAATAAAATATAGACATTTTTATACAAGTATCTTCATTTACAAGCCATATGTCTACCTGCCATATGTATGTCTTCATACAAATATCTATCTACAAGCAAACATGATGATAACTATGTAAACTAATAAAGAAACTAGTGCATTTAATGTTTTCTTTTCAAGTACAAATGGGGATCATCTTAGCCGAAATAGCAGGATCATTTCAGCCTCCAAACTAACAAAAATCTCTGATTAAACATCTAACATAAAATATACACAGTACAATAGGAAATATCTAGTACTTGAGTATCCTTTAAGCCTGTATAACAATCTTCTGCATATCACCTCCTTATTTCCATTTCGTTCACCCATCAAGTCTGAGCATAAAAAAAGAAAAAAATAATAATATAAACATCATCTTTACAACTCAACTTTATTCAACAAAGCTGAGAAGAATTTTCAGGGATTCAATTCCAGGCTCTGTTCTCTTCTAACACAGGTGAGTAAACATTTAAGTTTAAACTTAAGTACATGATAGTAGTGACATGTAAATTATTGTGTTGAAATGCTTTACATTTGTTTATATATATACAAGTGTAAATGTTGTGTGAATGTTCTGATTTGAACTGTGCATATTGATATATATGGCTTTGTCCCAGGTAATAGTGTTGCCCAACAGAACAAAAATTCACATCTTTTTATCTAAACACTGTTAACACTTAGATTAAAAACAAAATAGTTTAGTTTCAACAAAATCTAAGTACTAAAAATGTAAACAAGTATGTAAGTGATGAGATACACTTGTATTTGGAAATACCAGTAAGAATCTTTTAAAACCTGTAAAATCAGATGTTGTATTTCACTGATTCAGGTTTATGTTTGGAATAAATACTGGAAAGTAAGAATTTTTTTTTTAAAAAAAAAAACTACTATTTCAATTATTTTGAATTTAAATGAGGGTGCAGTCTTTAGTTAACCTGGGTTTAGTCTTTGGGTCTTTCCTGTCGATCTGTGGAGTTTGGTTGATCGTGGTTGATTCTGGAGTTAGATGGTCGATCAGGGAAGTAAGGAAAAATGGTAGAAGTTGGGGTTGGTCGCCGTGGTGGCGGTGGCAGATCGAACTTAGTTTTTAACCTAGTTTTGGTTGAAGTCTGATTTGGGAATCGTACCTTCACCTCTGGTCGATCGAGTGGGTCGTGGTTCAAGGGATTGGTGGAGTAGGTGTTCGGCAAGGCGTGGACGAGGTAGTTCATCCTCCGGTGGTCGGAGGCGTTTGGGCGATGTGTTTTCTGGCAATAGTTTGAAGTTCCTAGTTCAACAGGATACCGAGTCTTGGAATTTTGGGTTGTGAAAGCATGATGATGTTTATAATGGGTTGCTGGAGTGAATTTGGGTATGTAGGAGTTGCTGGCGATGATCAGAAGTTGACCATGGGTGGTGCAAGTTGCACGGTGGCCATGGCGTGTATCAGTGTGTATGGGTTTGGGAAAGAGATGTCGACCCGGAGTGTTTCGTGATTTTTCACGCGTTCAACTCGGAGTGTCGAAGTGGAAGGCCTGGTTTCTGGCTGCTTCGAGTCTGCGCGAGGGTTGTCTCGAGTATATCTCGAAATGTGTTGATTGCCCAGAATATTTTTGTTTCCAGTATTTTTTTTTAATCTGTTTAGGTTTTAAACTAAAATATTTACTCAGTGTAGTAATTTAAGTAATTTAAGTAAGATAAGTAATCTAATTAAGGTAAATTAATTGAGTATAATTGATTACTGAATTGAGAATATGTAAATCAAAGCTAGTTAATTAAGAGATAATTAAGTAATAAGTAATTAAGAGGTTAACTACTTAATTAAAGGAATTATTAAAGGTAATTACTTAATGAAGTAAATTTAAAAAGGAAAAAAGAAAAAAAAATCAATTACTTAGTGTAATTAATTAAGTTAAGGGGGTTAATTTTAGTCAATTAATTCAAGAGATTTCTGGATGGTGGGTTAAGAATAATTACTTAAGGTAATTAATGTAGTATAATGATTGATGGATAATTACAGAATGTAATTAATTAATGGGTAATTACTTGATGAAAAGAAATTAAAGAATAATTACTTAGTGGAGGTAATTATGGGTTAATTATTCAGTGTTATTAATAAAATAAATTACTAATTTATTTAAGAGTTTAATTAATCACAAATAGATAATTTTGGAATGGAGTTAATCAAGGTTGATAAGTGAATGCGATTAATTTAAGGAGGGATCGATTAAATGAAAGGCAGTCATTCACATTATGGTAAAATAATTAAAGTCTAATTACTAGGTGTAATTAGAAGGGATAAGTAAGAGATGATTAAGAAAGGTTTCTAATTAATTTTTGTTAAGTAAGCTAGATTAATAATGATAAAGTAATTTGATTTAATTAGTAAGGAGTGACTAATTAATCTTGCTTATGAAAGATTGATTGATACTTCTGGTATAAAATGTTTGTCTCAAACAATGATTGTGTAGTTATCTGCCAGTGATGAATTACTGTGTAAAATGACATCCAGTATTTAAAAGTAAGTTGTATTCACTTGAATAACTTGGGTTAATATAACTTTGGATTCGAAGGGACCGGGTCGGGTACGAGTAAATACCCGAAACCACTTCGATTCTTTATAAATGTGAGTTTGGAAGCAATTAGACTGGAATGGAATGATTTAAGTAAATTGGATCATTTAATCTAATTGCTCATACTTAGAAATTGATGAGTAAAATAAGTGATGTCTATAACAAATCGTGAATTTGTAAATTGATACGAGTTACCTGGGTTTTATGTAGTTTTATGATGTGGTATTCCATGTTAGATGGGTTTACTCACGCTGGTTTCCAGCCTGACCCGGGTGTTACTTTGATGTAATGCTCGGGTCAGACCGAGTATTACAGATTTTCAGGTAAGGACGTTCTGGAGCTCAAGAGGCGAGCTGGAGGACAGGTCGTATGGAGTGTTTCCGCTGTGACTTTATTTCTAGCCATGTGATTTGTATATGTCCTGTGTATGTGTATGGGTAACTCTGATGTATTAAATTGAAAATTTACTGATGTGATATTCTTTTGTAAACTGCTATTATTTGATATTATATTTTTTTTCCGCTGCGAATGTGAGGATCTGTGTTGTGTTTATGTTTCTTCTCTTCTATCTCTTTCTTCTTTTTCATAACTATCTGGAATTTTCGGGATCGAAAATTTCCGGGTTGTTACAATCCATCTTTCGACCTTTTGGATATATGCATAGTTTTAAGAAGTTATCTTGTAGAAGTTTGACTTGATTATGTATATTCTTTTGTGGGGGACATGACGTATATTTATATAGTGGTGTTTTACCACTCATCTATGACATTATGTATTGTACTTGATGTATGTATGTATATATATATATATGTGTGTATATATATATGATTGTGTTTGCTGTTATGTGATCCGTGTTCATTATTTATATTGTTTTTAGTTCTAAATCGATCCTGTAGTCACCATGGTATTGTATTAGGTGAGAATTTAGTATGTCGAACCACTTAAGATGAAACGAAAAAAATGAGCATATTATCGACATACTTAATACTTTTTTAATATATGACTATGATGGTCGCTCCTAAACAGCCCTATTCCCTACACTAGCAGACAGTGTTACATAGTAATACTCTTTGTTAGTGTAGGTCTCGGGGGTGGGGAATCACACCTATTGACTAACATTCATTGATAATTAACATTATATATACAAAATATAATTTAGGTAAAATTATATCATCTTCCCGATTTTAAAACAATATTATGTAGACTTGCCTCGTTTAAGTGTTTAGAAATCCCTATCGATAAAATGGCCTCCCACGCACCGACCAGAATTCATAAACAACTCAACGGATAAATAAGCACAATATAAAACATTTTATAATACTAACAAATACACTCTCTCATATATATACACTAAAACAGACTCATTCTAGGGTATTACTACTCTATCTCTAATGAGTCAAACCCCACAAAGCTAAGGTTATCGCTAAACCTAAGCTTTGATACCAACTGTGACGACCCACATTTCGAAAGGTTTAAATCGACAATAATCCACACATGTCCGACTTAAACAATCTGGAACATAGATAATCAATGGGGTTAATTAAGAAAAATAAGAAATGAAGAAGAAAACAAACACAAAATCTCGCAGTGGAATGACAAAATATAATAATCAAAAAACCAGTTCATGAAGCTGTTTATATTAACATTTGATTATAATTCATACAACATTTATCAGAGTTATATATACAATAGGGATAAATAAAACAATGCAGCAGACAACATGATGCAGGAATACTAATAGTAATAATATACCAAATCTTTGTCTTCGTCTTCCAGAATAAATCTTCAATAAGCTGAAAACTTAGGGCTGGCCCGAGCGTAATGAAAAGACAAAACACTCGAGTCAGGACTAAAAAATTCTTATGTGAGTCAAATCGATATCGCATATAACACGAGTGTCGTGGCGTTAGAGATGTTTACGGGGTTTCACATCTCCTATCCAGCGTATAACGTGTGTGCAATAACACAAGAGATGTTACGGGATTTTCCATCTCTTAAGGATCCGTCAAAATATTTATATGTAGTAGAATATACAACATATATAATGTCTACCAATAATATAAGATATCAAAATAGCATTAAGGCTTTACATTGATCACCCTTAACGCGTTTTTAAGCATTGTCATACAGTTTGCATATAAAACACCAGTAAACCGTCGGTGGATAGGGATGCGCCATGATACGGCAACACTAAATCAAAATCGTAGTGTTCTCGTATAGGGATAAAAGTATGACAAGACACGTGAGGCAATGCCCAAGGTGGGATACTACCAGTTCGGGTCGCAAGGCTAGTGGTAACGCATCATAGCCATGACCACCCACCGCATCCATCCATCCCATATCGAGTCAAAGGGAGGCTATCCCAAATCAAGGTGCACCAATTGAAACTAACAACAAGAGTAATAATATGGATCGAGTCCGAGAAAATCGAAGAACGGATGTCCACTAGGGGTAATTAACCCACTTGGCCCTGTCAAGCCATCCTGTTTTAGTCGTTTCAAATTGGCATAAGTGCCAGGGTCTATCCATCATCGTTCTCTTTCTTCAAATCCAGTAAACGACGCCAAATCCAACCACTTCGTTCTGGAGTCTCCTCCGCATACAGAGTTGTTAAAGTGGTTCCAATATTGACAAAGGGTATGCCAATAAGAGGCCCCGATCTCTTTAACAACCAAACATCGTTTTACACACCGGTTGGTACTTTTATTTTTCGAAAATAATTCGTACTTGATATCAAAATATCATATTCGCTTCAAAATCAAATTCATTTCGAAATCATCATATTTACTCAAAATATACTATTTCAATTCAAAATCATTTTCGCCTTAATATCTTGATTTCAGTTCCAATTCAAAATTCTTCGAATTTTCATTTAGGTTATAACTTCAATTTAACCCAATTCGTATTTAAATGATGATTTAAATATAAACCTTCCAACCTTTGACCAGTTTGAATTTTAGAAAATAGTTTGAATAATTTTAAATAGTTTTAAAAGTTAAAATAGTTTGATGCAAAATAGTTTAAGTACTGAAAAAGTTTTTTTAATAATAAAATAGCTTGGAAAAATCAAAATAATTTGAATATTTAAAAAGATTGATTTAAAACATTTTATATCAAAATATTTTATTTTGAAATCAAACTATCACTTTTCAGTTTAACCAATCTAGACCTAAGTCCAAATTAAAATCAACTGATTCAATTTCAATTATTCCATATCAAATCATTTTCAATCTCATTTCAAATCAAATCGATTAAACTTCGATTCAATTCCAAACAATTTCAATTGCAATTCAAATCAATTTCAATTTCGACTTCAAATTAATTCAGTTTCAATTTCAATTCCAATTGATTAAATTTTCATGTAACGACCCGGTATTTCGAACCATTCGCATCCACACATGTCGAACTTGAATTGCTCAAAATAACAGATTGTTAATTTATATTTGGCAAAACTCAGCATATACAGTAAATAAATCAATCATAGAATCACAGACACAGAGTAATATAACAATAAGCAGTGGAAAAGATAAATAGTAGTTCATGAAGCTACTATATAAACAACAGAGTATGAAATAAAATACAACAAAATATCTCAATTACAATAAAGTCTCAAATACAAACAGATGACAAGTCTGAACAAAACCACTGGATAGCTGAAAGCTGAATAGATACAGATGGATCCTCGAGCAAAGCTTCAAAGCTCCAAAGGTGAGTCTCAAATGCTGTGACACTCAGTTTGACCCGAGCGTAAAGCAAAACATAAAACACTCGAGTCAGGATTAACATTCTTTTATTAATAAATTCAACTCAAGTGAAATGTCAACTGAAATACAAGTAACTTAAAGGATAGTTGGGATTTCCATCCTCTAAGGATCCATGGAACTATCTACTATGTAGTAATATACGCTATTATAATATGTCTATAGTAAAGTAAAAGTATTAAAATAGCGTTAAGGCGTTACCCATATCCCCCGTAACTAGGGTTGTTATGGTAATGGTAATTTACCATTACCATACCATTACCAGCCAATCGGTTACCATTTTCGAGTGAAATTGGTATACCAGTTTAATCGGTATGGTAACGGTAAATTTACCATTTTCTACGGTAAATCATTGGTAACATTCCTTCAATACCAGCAGTAACGGTAATTTTACCAGTCAATTTATAATACATGTATATTCATGTAACATGCTTTGTTATAGGCATTTAGAACCAGGCAAATGATTAAATTTAGTTTATTAACCATGTGAAATAATGCTAAAAATACTTCATTTTTTCACATTTATGTCCTTTATTAAGTAACACTATAAATTATATAATAAACACCGTTATAGTGTGAATAGGTGTTATGTTACTAACATTTTTTAGACAAATGGTAATTTACCATTACTAGTGTAACGGTTACCAGATTATCGGTATACCAGTCTCCGGTATACCAGTTTATCGGTAACGGTAAGCAATTTTCATTTACCAGTAAAAATACGGTAACTGTATTTGTGAAATGGTAACGGTAAACATTACTATAACAACCCTACCCTTAACCCATTTTATATATTCCCGTAGTCTATACAAGGTCGTACGCTCCTCCGTAAACTTGAGGTTTACACAGAGGATACCACATAGGTACGGTACAAAACAAACTCGTAGAACGCGTGCTAGGGCATGTGAACACGGCACTCGAGGCAATGCCAGGGTAGATATACTAATTGCACTCCTGGACTGGTGGTAACGCACAGCAGCTACTACCGCCCACCTCGTGACACACTCCCAAATCAAAGGTGCACCCAATCAAATCACAAAAGCAACAGAATGGTATCGATGAAACGTGTCCGATAGGGGGAATGACCCCACTTGGCCCAGTATAGCTCCTGTTTTAATCACATCTAAGCTGACTCACGGGAGTCAGGTCACGTCATACCATATAGAATCGTCGCCAAACCATCCTACTTCATTTCTGGAATCTCCACCACATACACAGTTGTTAAAGTGGTTTTCGGTATTGGTAGAGAGTATGACAATATCCAATCCCGGTCTCTTTAACAACCAAACGTTATTATAACACCATGGTCATTTCATTTCAAGTAATTCATATTTCAAAACCGAAATATTATATCCATTTCAAAACCATATCAAATTCGATATCATTATTCGCTTTAAATAATATTCATTTTCAGAATGAAACTCTTTCAAAATTTATAACACTTCCGAAATCATAACACTTTGAAATCATAACACTTTGGAAATCATAACACTTTGGAAAACATAACACTTCTGACTTAAACAGTTTAGGTATTGAAAATAGTATATATAATATACAGTTATAAATTAAAATAGTTTATATATTAAAATAATTTATATATTAAAATAGTTTATATATAATAAAATACTTCATATAATAAAATTAGTTTCCTCCAATTTCACAAATCGATTCAAATAATCTTAAATTCCAAAATTTCAATTTAAATCAATTCCAGTTCAACCATTTAAATTTAAAGTTCCAAAAATTCAATTTTAAATATTCAAACATTTACAATATAAATTTCATTTATATTTCGACATTTAACTTTAAATTTATTCAAATTGAAATTATTCCTTTAACCATTTTTATAATAATTTATTTAAATCCCAATTTATATATTTAAATCAATATTAAATATTCAATCTCAATTTTATTCAAAATTGAGAATATTTGTTTAATCACTTTTTATCAAATCACGTTATAAATCAAGTTATAATCATATCTTTTTCAAAATCCCAAAACTAATAAGTTTAAATCAATTCTCTCTTAAATTAATTTATCTTTCCCACCTTTATTATTAAAGTTATAAATCTATTTTAAAATATTAATATAAATTTTTAAATAAATATTTTAAAACATATTATATACTAAATAAATTAAATTTTATTAAATTAAATTTTATTAGTAAATTTATTTTATATTAAAACTTATTTTATATATTTTAAAATAGTAAAATTATAAGTAAAATCTTAAAATTAATAAATTTCAAAACTAACTTATAACTTTAGAATTTCCAAAATATATAAATTTAAAAATCTAAAATTTAAAACTTTATAAAAATAACATATATATATATAACATCTTAAAAGCAATATTTAATAAAACCATATATTTCTTTCAAAACCTTGGAAGTCATTTTTAGAATATATATAGACCAACAGTGTCTGTTTATAATTCTCGATCCTATGGTCAAGTGATACAGATATTTATCATTTCAATCCGCAATTTAGTATCTACGGGTATATATCTTTTCAACCCGCAATCCCAAATTCAATGTCAATGAAAAATCGCTTGGGTTTATCATTTCAACCCATAACGATTTTCTCCTATTCTACAAGATCGTTCGGGTATGTATCATTTCAACCCATAGAGAATTCTATACTAACAGGGAACTTGCAGAGTGAGAACAGTAATGATGGTAACATAACATATAGACAACAGGCAATATCATCAATACAGATAGAATGTAAATAACATATTATGATGTGAGATGTCACAGGTGAACAGATATAGATAATAGCATATATAGAGCAATTTAAATAGCTAACAGCAACATATTTCAATTGTCGTTTCTTATGAAAACAAATTTAATAAATATAAGAACGTTAATCATGTGTGATTGCTCACCTTTCGAGACTAGAGATGATTTGATGATGAAATGAGCTATGAATCCAAGCACGAATTCAAAAGTGAAGCAAAATTGAACGCGAAATTGACGAGCAAAGCTGATAGCTCGGAATTGGCGAAATCAAATCAAAACTGGATTAATGAAGATAAATGGTATAAGTGAACTTATTAATATACATAGATCATATTCTAAATTCAAACACATATCTAAATTAAAACACATATCTAAAAATAAATCTTCGTATTGTATTCCTTTTAAATAAATATTCATTAAAGTCCATAGTTTACAAAATGTTTCAAACAATATTAAACATAATATCTATATACGTTTTAAACCATAAAACCCCCTTCAAAATATTAATCAAAACATATTGTATATGTGTGTACCAACAGAACAATATATGGTTTACACATATAAAGTCAGAAGAGTGTGGAAAAATCAAATTGTCAAATACAACATTTTATATACACATGCAATTCAAAGTATAGGAATAACGTAAACAACAAATATGAAAAAAAAAGAACTGCTATATTAAATATATATCCTGATATACATACACTGAATTATATATATATACTGACCAAACATATTATATACATCTTATATAGATTTATATAAACAAGTAGACTGTAAATTACTTATATAAACTAATGTATATAAATAAACACGTTACCTCTAACCTATTCAACTTATATATATATTTAATCTTTATTCGTTTCAAAAATAAAAATCCATACATTTTATATAGGTATATATAAAAAAAAATCCAAGCCATATTTAACAATAAATGAAAATTAAAAAAAATAAATATATATAAATGCAGCGACCATAAGGATGAGTAAAATGTCACCAAAACTGTAACATATATATAACCTCAAATATACCTATATTCACATAGTATGGGTTTAGATATATATGTAAAGCTAGCATGCAAACTTACATAAATATATGTATACACGGTAAACCAATACCGAGACCGATCTGCATGTTATCTTCATATATAGGAAATGTATTCATATGTTTCAAAGATCAAAACCCGTATATATATTTTTAAATAATATAAGATAAAAGAAATTTTTTTGCATGCAAACCTTGTATATAATAAATAAACATTTAAAACTTATAATATATAGCATATACAAATATATAACAGTAAAATATATAACTTAACACTTTATATATATACATAGACAAAATATGACTTACTATATATATATATATATATATATATGAGCTGTGCAAGACTATGGAGTGAAAGGAGAAAGCAGAGCAAGGCACACGGAGGTGGTGGCGCTGCTGCCTTGAGCGCAGGCGGGTGGGAGAAAGGTGGTTGGCGACCACGGAGGAGGGGAAAAGACGGCGATGTGATAAGGTTGGAGCTTGTGGCCGCTGCATGCGTCTGTGCTTAAGCGATGGTCGGATCAAGTCGGAGAAGTTTTCTGGAGAGGGAAGGTTCGGTTGGCTGGAGTTGAATCATGCGAGAAGGTGGAGTGAAACGGTAGTTGAGGTGAGTGATAAGGGTGAAGGCGGTCACGAGCTAACAGGCTTGGTCTCGGAGAAAAAATATAAATGTATATGGATGATTTAATATATATATATATATATATCATTTTTCTCAAATAAGAAAAATAGAGAGAAATTGTGAAAGAAGAACAAATGGTAAGAGAATGGAAGAAAAATGACAAGCCAGAGTTATATTGGAACCGACAAATAAAAGTTGGAATAACAAAAGACCATTGAGAATAGAGAAAGGCATGCACGATAATTCAAGAAATATAAATTGCAAATAGCTATTAGTTTTGGACAGGTAGGTAGATGGAAGGACAAATGGAAACCAAAAGGTTTAAAACGGGAACCAATAAGGTCCAACGTTTTACAGATTTCACCGTCCACCGGACGTCGAATCACACAAATGAATATACTACGGAGACCAGCACGACGAGACGACCAAAACGGTATACAGATATCAGTGGTACGACCATCCAATCAAAAGTTGATATTCGGTACCGAAAATGCTGCTAAAACGCAGAAAATAAGATAAACGGGGCTATAGCAGATCAAATTTGACAAAACGAATTATGATGTCTCACTCAGAAAATGATTTACAAATTTTCTATATAAAAATATTCAGGGTTCGAAAACATTTTATTTTCATCAATTTTAACTGATTTAAATTTTTAAAAAATTACACCATAAAATAAACTTCCATATTATCTAGTGAAAATTTACCAGTTGCTATGTTTATATAGACGTTTTCCAAATATCAAATTATTATTTCCAATTTCAGTTATTTAAAATTTCATAAAAATTCAGTTTAATTACGTTATTAAAACCATTAAAATTGTCGGGTCGTTACACTATCCCCCACTCAAAACTTTTCGTCCTCGAAAAGGTAGGAGGTAGGAGAATAGAAATGTAACAACCCGCATTTTTGACCGTTCAAGTCGACAAAACATACACACATGCCGACTCAAACAATCCGAAATACGGATAGTTATTGGGGTAAATAAGAAAAGAAAGAAAAGAAAGAACAGAAACAAACTCAGAATCTCGCAGCGGAAGGAACAAGATATAATAATAAAATAACAGTTCATGAAGCTGTTAAATAAATAAATTTGATTATTATTATACATCATAAATCAGAGTTACATACATATCAGAGATAATACAACAATGCAGCGGAAAAATAATACAGTAGTAGAATACAATGATGTAATACCAAACTCCGTCTTCGTCCTCCAGAATAGATCTTCAACCTTATCTGAAATGCTCAGGCTGACCCGAGCGTAATGAAAAGGCAAAACACTCGAGTCAGGACTAAAATATCTCATGTAAGTCAAATCGAATAAGAAAATATGAGTGTGACGGCGTCAGAGATGTTTACGGGTTTTGACATCTCCTATCCAGTGTCAACGTGAGTGCAATAACTTAAGAGATGTTACGGGATTTTCCATCTCTCAAGGATCCGTTAAACTATCTACTATGTAGTACAATACGCTATTATAATATGTCTACATTAAAGTAAAATTATTAAAATAGCGTTAAGCCATGGCCCATTCCACCCTTAACACATTTTTATTCCCAAAAGCATATACAAGACCGTAGTTTCCCCAAAATCGGAAGTCACCAGAGGGCAATCCATATACTAAAGGTACAAATCAAAACCGTAGTGGTCGCGTATAAATGGAATACAAGTATGACAAGGCACATGAGGCAATACCCAAGGTAGTGATACTACCGTTCGCCTGATCTGGACTGGTGAGAACGCAACGCCGCAGCGCCCGCAACACCGTGAAACAACACTCCCAAAATCAAGGGTGCACCAATCGACAACATATAATGAGTAGTTCGAAGAAGTGTGTCCACTTGAGGTAGCAAATCCTCCATTGGCCCGGCACAGCTCCTGTTTTAGTCATTTCCAATTTGACACAAGTGTCAAGGCTATCCATCATCGTTCACTTTCTTCAGTCATCAACGAACATCATTCCAACCACTTCATTCTGGATCATCACTCCGCGTATAGTTATTAAAGTGGTTTTCGGTTTAGATAGAGAGTATATCCATAACTGAATTCCGGTCTCTTTAATAACTTCCGTAATTATTTCACCGATTGGTCGTTTATTTATTTCAAAACCAAATCAATTCAATTCAATTAGAATTTATAAATCAACATTTCATTTGTCTTTCTAAATCAATTTCCACAATTTACGTTTCAAAACTTCCAAATCAAAATTTCAAAATCTTATAATTCAATTTCAATTTCAATTTAAACAATTCAAATATTGATTCAAGTCCGTATATAAGTTTCATTCCGAAATCATTTAAATTAATTTAATTCAATATTCAAATCAATTTAAATTCATTTATCGATTTCATTTAATATCCGTTAAGGTACTTTATCATTCAAAACAATTTCTATTAAATTTCAAATCCATTACACTACCTTTTTAAGTTCAACTTCATTAAATCAAAACTTACAATTTTGAATTAAATTAAATTCATCAAATCAATTCTTTCAATTACAAGTCTTACATTAATTCCAAAAATATCACATTTTCATTTCTTGTTAAAAAAATTCAATTTCACTTATTTACTTTCTTAAATAATTTTCCAAAACTTAATTAATAAAGAAACTCAATTTCAATTATTTACGAAGTAAAAATTCACTTATTCAAAAGTTCAAATTTTTTCTTATTAAAGAATTTCAATTCAATTTAATCATTAAATAATTTAACCTTATTTAATTATTAAATAATTCAATAGTTTCAATTTAGTCCAATTCACAAATTTCTTTGAATTTCAATTAAATTCCAAATTAATTAAATCTCAATTTTAAATAAATTTTCAATTCCAAACTCAAACTTGAAATATCATTTCATAAAAATTTTCTTAGAAATATTCAGAGTTCGATTAAAAGTCCAATCTTTTAAAACAAATCAACCTTCGAAAATTTACGCCGTATTTCAAAAAAAAAATTCTTTTTTAAAAAAAAATCTAAACTTCAAATAATTAAACAATTTCATTTACCAAGTTTAAATTCCAACATCTTGAGCTTCAATTCAAAATAATTCAATTTCCATAAATTGGATTTTTATTCTTAAAATCAATTCATTTAAATAATTTCAAAACAACTTTAAAATCATTTAATTTAACCAACCCGGTGTCCGTATATAATTCTCTAACCTATGGCCAAGTGGTTAGTTATTTCAATTAAATGTCAGGGATGAATATATATTACTTAAACCAATCACAGTATCATGTGCATGTATAACAGGATATATATAAGCAAATAAACATCCAAACATTTAAATATCAACCAATAGCATCCATCGAAATAAATCATCCAATAGTCAATACAATTCACGGCAATTTCATAGTTATCAATATCGGGAAATTTGATTTCAATTAAATCCTAATTTCAATTTACTGTCAATTTAAATTTTCAACGGTGAATTCACACGACAATCTATATGACAATTAAAATTTATCAAACAACGACAAATAAATTCATATCACTTCATAATGTCAAATTTAACTACCATAAAAATATTCAGTACATTGTGAGCGTTATAAAACACTCACCTTTTGAATTTAAATTGAATTTAAATTCAATTTAAACCCAAAATTTTGACAGTCTCCAAATCCATCCAAACCTGCGTCAAAGTGTCCGGAATTTCGATACGATCCTAACAAAAGAAACCTCGTCCAAATCCGAGTCCGTATGCAAAAGTAATGAAAATTTGAAGATTGGAAAATTCTGGTGCTGAGTCGACTTCGAGTTCCCACCTCAAATACCCGATGCCTCCTTGGAGTTTTTGCGAAAACGACCCGATGACCCGAGTAGTTTTCTTCCCGACTCGAAGTAGCTCCAGGGTTTTTCCCCCTAAAACCCCAAGCGCGACCCGAAGCGCGTAAATCTCGAATTTTTATTTTTTTTTAGATTTTGGAATTTGGGAATTAGGTTTTGTCTGCCATTGGAATGAGAAGCTAAGAAGAAGATGAATTGTACGTACAGACAAAAAAAATTAGGGAGGCTAGGGTTTATAACTGTGTTTATATAAGTATGTTAGAGATAGAGTAGATAGACTGGATAGATGAACGTGCGGAACAAACTATGGCCCGAAAAGCCCGTTCTGACCCCGGAACAAAATTGGGTAAACTCATATATCAAAATAGGTGTTTTAAAATATTTTAAACGCAATGGAAAAGGTTTCAAGTCCAAATTCCATCATATGAAGAAGTTATGCTAAAATCAAAATTTCAAATTGATTTTAATTGATTATAATTGCATTTATTTCAAGGCGTTTCGAGTCCGTACGATCAAACGACAAGTCCGATTGCTACGAAAATTGAAACCTTACAATAATTCACTGTTACGGATCCGATGAAACTGGTTTTGTCGAAATCCGAGACAGTTGTAAAAATGGCTATTTTTACTGTTTAATTTCAATATAAAATTCCCAATTTTAAATTATTAACTTTTAAATCAAATTTCAATTGTTCACAAATTTCATTTTTAATTTCATAGTAATTAACAATCTTTTACAATGCAATTTTCCATTATAAATCCAATATAAAAGATTATATTAGATTCAGCGTTCAATTATATTGTAATTCAAATTCAAGTTATTTAATTCCAAATGAATTTTTTTATTTCGATTTACACTTTCATTATTGAATCAACCATTTACTTATACATTATTATCAATAGTTTATAATTCATTTACTTTCATTTTCTTCAGCTATCATCTTATTTAAATTCACAGTAATATTAAATTACATTCATTTACGTTGATTTCCATATTATAACTTCAATATTAAATGTACATTTTATTTATTTCGTTGTTTACAATCAAATTCAATTCAATTCAATTACTTGTTACATTCATATTTAAATCTTTACTTACGTTCAATTACCAGTTAACATCTTTATCAAATTACAGTTTCGGTTATTATTTGATTTCAATCAACTGTAATATTAAGTTACATTTATTTATATTAGTTTCAATAACATAAACTTCCACTATTAAATCTACCGTTTTATTTATTCTTTGTTTACAATCATAACCAATTTGGTTTACAATCAAACTCAATTTATTGCTTACATTCAATACAGGTTAACATCCATATTTAATTTACAAATAAGTTATTTCAGAATTCAGTTTTGCATTTTAACTTGTAATTCACATTTAACAACATAAAATTTTATTTCCTTCGGATTTTTATCCAAATTTTTTATTTTAATTCGTATTTTTAAAGTGTTAAAAATACAGGTCGTTACATTCTCCCCCACTTAAAACTTTTCGTCCTCGAAAAGGAACGGAGAAGGGGAAACCATCATTTAGATATAATTCATTCAAAATATTCGACTTATTTGCAAAATTTAGTTATAGGATTTTTTTTAAATCTCAAAATTTTCTAACTCCCGGATTTTTGAAAAATTTCGGCAGCACCTCCTTTGCGCGGCTAGGACCGAAAAATTTCACAGTGGTAATAATTGCATGATATACATCTCATTACAAGAATGAGGCATCCCAAAACATGGGGAACACAATAATATACCACAACATAAACTGTAATCCAAGAACATACCTTTATTTAGCGTTTATTAGCATTTTAACTTACATTTTGCATTAAGCGCAGAAGCGAGCTCCACAAGCGAAGCACAACCTCTTTGCTACCTACTAAAATGCTTAATAACCAAGTTAGAACCATGCATATAAAGATAGATCGATATACTTATCATAAACAACATACATATAACATGTTTAGCTTCAAAACTGAAATTCCAATTTCAAGACAACAAACGAATCTCAGTTTTTGGTCACCTAAACGATAAAATTTAACAATGGAATCTAAACAAAAGTTGTTGCATTCGTTTCAGGCTTTCCGGAATATTTAAAATCATTAAATTCGGACTTTCCGTTCAAAAGTTACGACTGTAACAACCCGGCATTCCGTACCCATTTTCTTATCGTCTCTTGACGATTTAATCTGGGAACGAATAGCTTCTGGCATTTTAATCAAATTGAAATTCAGGGATAAAATTTTTGTTATTCGCTATTTGGAATTTTTAAAGCCGTTCTAAATGTTAAACGAGCTTTAGAAAGATTCGTTAAGTGTCGTTTGGGTTTAAACAATAATCTCGGCCCATGATTTTTGTTTTGAAACCGTGACTTCACTCAACACCCAAACAACCCATCCCCATTCCCCTTCATCCATTCAAAAACCCTAAGCCCAAAATCGAAGAAAACATTAAAATGGCGGTCTCGTATCTTCATCCCCCTGGCGATTTAGGGTTTCGAGACCTCGAATCGACGCCGCTTAAAAAGTGTTTGCCGAGCTCGTCTTCGCTTCGCATGCTAAAGCCTTGGCTTAACTTCGTTCGTCGTCCTCACCGCCTCAGCAACGTCTTCGCTTCCATGGCAAAGGTGAGTTTATCTCACATCTAATTCCAGCTCCAGTTCTTTCGTTTTGATTTTTGTTAAATTGCTTTGCCGTGATGACCACGGCTTTGATAATGTTGCTCCGTGAATTCCTTGCTCTGACCTGTTCGACTTTGGCTTCGATCATTTATAACTTTGTTAATGTGATGTTGTTTACGACTTGGTTCGTTTTCGTGATTGCTATGACTTTGATTTTGGGAATTTCTGGTCTTGTGATGTTCACGGCTTCACCTTTCTGTAGCATACTGAATGAAGTCCATATGCTTACTTTCCCATATCTATTCCATTACAATCTGTACGTGTGCAAACTCGAGTCTAGTTGTCACGAGCACACTCTTGCCTACACTTCAGTTCACTGTCTAGAACTTCTAGCCAGATTCAGTTTGCAAATAGTTTTGTATATTTTTATAACTTGAACCTTTGCTTGAATTGGTCTCGGCCTTGATTTGAAACTGTTTAGTCGACTTCAATTACTTTTATTTGTGATACCATTCCGGTTGAACTTTTGATGTTCATTGGCCTTGAGTTGAACCTATTTTGAGACTTGGGTTTGACCTTGGTTTGATGTGTTAGCTGAGCTTATTTGTGTAGTCTTCATCTTGTTCCCTGTAGCATTCATGCTTAATTGTGTAATTCTTTTGCCATTCACGTGTACATGTATGATCAGCTGCTTTGATACCTGAAATTGACCCTTTTTCTTTGTAGCTTCAACATTGATTTTTGAACTGAACATACTTTATGACTTAGCCTTTGTTCGAACTTAGTATTGCCTGGATTTGAATTTTGACTCTATGATTCTGGCACTGTCACTGCTTGGTTTATCTATGTTCATTCACTAACTTTGTTTCAGATCTGATGTTAAGGCTTTGCCTCGGTGGTCTGCTCTTGCATGCTACTGCTTGTTGCACTTAGTATCACTTATGACTGTAGACATTGTGTCCTCGAGTCTGACTATTTTTGTGTTCATTTCTGAGTGATTTCCAGACTGGTCTGCATCTCAGTGTATTACCATTGACTTAGAGAACTTTCTTAGTTGTTTTAGATCATTTCATTGAAGCTGTACATGTTAAAAGTGTAGGCTTACATATCCATATTGCATATGTACTGATCTGGTCTATCTCCTTATGAAATTACTGTTTGGACCCGGTTGTGCTTATGCACTTCATTTGTATCACTTGGTACTTCCCTGACCTGTTGCATTTGTTGTCATGGCACATCTCTGGTTCATGCCTGTTTCACTGTTGTAGCTGCTGTATATAAGTTCTGCCAAACTTTGGACTTGACTTCATTCGTTCGTATAGCCTGTATGATTCCAGTTTTACTTGAACTGTCGTTGTTGCAGTATAATGTGACAGGCTCTATCACTCGAGATTGCCTGCTTGGTAGCTTTTGATGTTGTCCAGTTTGTACTTGCCTTGTTGAACTTGTACACGCATGTGTCTTGTTGCTGTGGCATTCTAGATTGCATTATTGCTGCTACTTGAATTTGTAGTTGTTCTATTGCCTTCTGATTCTCTTGACCATTTGTATACATACTTTCAAGTATGTATTCAGATGTATGTTCACTTTTGCATATCCATGTGTCATTTTCGCTTGCATCTGTTCATCCCTGAGCACTTGCTGACCTGCTGCATTTTCGTAGCAGTTTTACCCTTGTCCCTTGTGGTGACTTTATACTATGTTGTGGCGAGGCAGTGCACGCGTGCGTGCACTGCAGCCACACAGAATTGACAGATTTTAATCGATATTTTCTTTTATTCTTAATTCATCGACCTGTTGCGTAATTCGTAGGCTGAATTGGCGAGGCAGTACACGATAGCGTGTACTGCAGCCAATTAGCATTGATATTTTTAAATTGACATTTCAATTGCTTAAACTGCCTTGGGATTTCTGTTTTGTGGATTAACACTGTTTAGTGTTATATCTGCCGTTATCCAATTCTCGTATCGAGAGTTGGATATACGAGATTTCTGTGACTGTCATCTATATTGAGATTGATTATTACTGCCTATATGCACTAATAAACTGGTTTGAATTAGACTGATCCGGGTATTATTTTCTTTTGAATGTAATACTCGGGTCAGACCGAGTATTTACAGGTTGTAGATTTTTAGCTTTGGGTTGCTGCTAGAGCTATGAAGACTTTTTATATCAGTTGAAGTGGTCTTCGCCTTGTTGTAGTAGTCAGTGTGTCTGTTTTAAGATGATAATGTATTCATGTATATTAGTCGATAATGTACTTGTATATATAACTTCTTGAGTCGACGGTTGTAGTTGTATCATTTGTATTGTGTCAAATGTATTGTAACTGATATCAGTTATTGTATATATGAGACTTTTCGTTCCATCTGTATTCCGCATTTATGTTATCTGTGTTATTTTTATATTTATTGTCCTAAACTATTATAGCCACTGTGTAGTAGCTTTGAGTTTGTAACGGTATGTCGGATTTCCTCTAAAAGATGAAATGCATGTTATTCTATCTGACATATCGGTGCTCGCACAAGGCAATTACATGGATGGTCGCTTCTCAACAACCTTATTCTCCGTGCTAGTTGACAGCACTACTCCGTAGTGTTCTTGGCTAGCGTGGGTATAGAGGTGGGGCGTCACAGCTTGGTATCAGAGCCTGGGGTTTAGGACAATTATAAAACATAACTTAGATGGAGCGTGTGTTACAACTATTTGTCGATGTTTTATCTCTCATCTTTACATATGATTATTTTTGACTGTTAGGTATGAGTTCCTAACGCTTATTCTTGTGTTTTCGGCTTTGAATTGATTTAGCCAATGTTGATTTTGTTTTAATTTGGCAAATTAAAGCCATTTTGACTTTTGAACTTTGTTCCACTTTTGTTCTATGCTATGAGTGTCATTGTGTACCTGTTACACTGTGATGAAAAATAGCTGGACCAGTTGCAAATTGAGTGATTTTGATTTCTCATTCACATCTAGTTTGAATCTCAGCGATTTTGAACTTGATATTTTGTGTTTTCCTCATCTTGAATTCCATTCGACTTCGGTCACTTTGTTTTTTGAGAAATTGCTAATTTCTTGATTTTCAAGACTCTGATTTTGTTTGCCGTTGGTTTCCTAATTTAATCGATTCTTGATCATTTCCCCGATTTGTTGCTATCATTTATTAGCAACTTTGATGACATTTTCTTCGGGATTTTTGTGAACATACTTTCTAATGGATTCATTATCGATTTCTTTGGATTCCATTCACATCTTCGTATGTGAATTCTTGTGATTGATTGTTTCTACAATCATTTTTGTGATTTGTCACTTTAAAAATATAAAGGTTTTCTATACTAATAGTAAATATTAAAATCCTTTTCTCCAAACAGTTTCAAAACTATTTTACTACAAAACTCTTTTTCTTAAACGGGTTTCCAATCTATTAATATATACAAGCCTTTATTTCACTCGTATGAGAAATTGAATTAAACGGCCTAGTAAAACAAGTGGTATGAAACGCTTGCGTTTACTTCGTCGGTTAACTCCTGGACTTGTTCGATTGAACCCTTCTCGTGACAATTTCCTAGTGAAGATTTACAGCTTGTTCGTAAATATTTAAGTTAAGCAAGTGGTTATGGGACATGAAGCTAAACTCATATATTTACTAGCTTGGTGTGATTGACACTTCTTTATGATCATGACGATCATTTTTATGATTTAGACTGGACCTCATCGGTGTGATTTCGTCTCACACATATCTCTTGGGCTTTGAGGATTGTCTAGACACCAGTGTGTGATTTCGTCTCACACATATTGCACGGTTAGACTAGGCCTCATCGGTGTGATTTCGTCTCACACATATCTCTTGGGCTTTGAGGGTTGTCTGGATACTCTTTGTGTGATTTTTATGATTTAGACTAGCAACTGTGCGATGTCTCTTTGTCTGCGAGGGAGACTAGACCCCGCTTTGTTGTAGGGTAGCGCCCTACGGTCTTCGGGCCATTCCTGTGTGAAAATTTAATGGATGGCTTCCATGAGATAGCGTCTCGTCATGTGATACCGGTCGGTGAGTTTTCAAACTCCCATTTTTGTGATAGGCCTTTCCCCTTTTCTTTTTATGATTTAGACTAGCGATTATGCGATGTCTCTTTGTCTGCGAGGGAGACTAGACCCCGCTTTGTTGTGGGGTAGCGCCCTACGGTCTTCGGACCATTCCTGTGTGAAACTTTATTGGTTAGCCACCTAGAGATAGCGTCTCGTTCATGTGATACCGGTGTTTTGGAGTTTTCATACTCCCGTTTTTATGCTAGGCCCCCCCCCCCCTTCATGTGTTTTCTGGATTTCTTGTGATGATTTCTAGAATTTGTGCTTCACCAATTTTCGTGATTTCTATTGACAAGTTTTGTCAATCTTTGTGTATTGGTGAATTCATGTGTTATTAACTTGTTATGAATACAAGTTTAGGGTATGATATCCCTTTCTATCTTTGAGAAGATTCTTGTGACATCTTTGATGAATGAAAATTCATTTGGTATTATATTTTGATGCCAGTTATTTTAATGAGACTTTGACGTGTTAACTTCGGTAACCGTCAATTTTGAAATGGATTTACAAGCGGTTCTCCCGCATCACTGATATTGCTAATTTAATCACGCGTTTTCAAAATTCTTTATTTTTAAAAGTTGTTTCAAAAATATAAATTAAAATTGTTTTCAAAATTTTTACAGTTTACAATTTTCAAAAGAACGAGAAAGCGATTTAAACGTTTCAGCAAAATCGAGGACTATGACCCCTTTCTTTTACCGATTCGCTTAATTCAGGACTTGTCCGTTTGAGAATGTGAAATGTTATTTTTAAAACACCCAATCTTGCACCTTCAAGGAAACGATAAAGAGATTTAAACGATTTAGCAAAAGTAAGGAGTATGGAACCATACTTTTACTACTTCGGTTAATTCCGGACTCGTTAATTGAATATTTGTGATTTCTGATTATCGTTTTTGATAATCAGATATTTGTGAAATTTAATTATCGTCTGAGATAATTAAATATTTTTCGATTTGATTATCGAATGTTTGTGTTTCTGATTATCGTTTTTGATAATCAGATATTTGTGAAATTTAATTGTCGTCTGAGATAATTAAATATTTTTCGATTTGATTAATCGAATGTTTGTGTTTCTGATTATCGTTTTTGATAATCAGATATTTGTGAAATTTAATTATCGTCTGAGATAATTAAATATTTTTCGATTTGATTAATCGAATGTTTGTGTTTCTGATTATCGTTTTTGATAATCAGATATTTGTGAAATTTAATTATCGTCTGAGATAATTAAATATTTTTCGATTTGATTAATCGAATGTTTGTGTTTCTGATTATCGTTTTTGATAATCAGATATTTGTGAAATTTAATTATCGTTTGAGATAATTAAATATTTTTTCGATTTGATAATCGAATATTTGTGATTTCTGATTATCGTTTTTGATAATCAGATATTTGTGAAATTTAATTATCGTTTGAGATAATTAAATATTTTTTCGATTTGATAATCGAATATTTGTGATTTCTGATTATCGTTTTTGATAATCAGATATTTCTGAAATTTGATTATCGTTTGAGATAATTAAATATTTTTCGATTTGATAATCGAATATTTGTGATTTCTGATTATCGTTTTTGATAATCAGATATTTGTGAAATTTGATTATCGTTTGAGATAATCAAATATTTTTCGATTTGATTAATCGAATGTTTGTGTTTCTGATTATTGTTTTTGATAATCAGATATTTGTGAAATTTAATTATCGTTTGAGATAATTAAATATTTTTCGATTTGATAATCGAATATTTGTGATTTCTGATTATCGTTTTTGATAATCAGATATTTCTGAAATTTGATTATCGTTTGAGATAATTAAATATTTTTCGATTTGATAATCGAATATTTGTGATTTCTGATTATCGTTTTTGATAATCAGATATTTGTGAAATTTGATTATCGTTTGAGATAATTAAATATTTTTCGATTTGATTAATCGAATATTTGTGTTTCTGATTATCGTTTTTGATAATCAGATATTTGTGAAAATTCGATTATCATTTTAGATGATTGAATATTTGCGATTTTGAGATTCGAGCTTCGTCTTTTTCTCTGACGATTCAGGTGAGTAATTTGATTTACTCACATTCAATTCGTGCAGTACGTGATTTCTGCTCTGATTCCTTTTCTTTCATTTGCTAGAACTCGATTGATTCTTGCTTCTAATAGTCGTCTGATTTTGATTCCTTGATCCCCTCGATGTTGATTCTTTTGATTTTAAGCAATCGAACCTTTTGATTTTTATCTGATACTTCCATAATTCCTATACTTCCCTGCTGACATTTGCTTTGCTTATGCATTCGACATTGCCATGCTCTTATGGTTGTTACCTTTTTCCCACTTATCCCTTAGGATTGCGAGGACGCAATTTCTTTAAGAAGGGGAGTCTGTAACAACCCGGCATTCCGTACCCATTTTCTTATCGTCTCTTGACGATTTAATCTGGGAACGAATAGCTTCTGGCATTTTAATCAAATTGAAATTCAGGGATAAAATTTTTGTTATTCGCTATTTGGAATTTTTAAAGCCGTTCTAAATGTTAAACGAGCTTTAGAAAGATTCGTTAAGTGTCGTTTGGGTTTAAACAATAATCTCGGCCCATGATTTTTGTTTTGAAACCGTGACTTCACTCAACACCCAAACAACCCATCCCCATTCCCCTTCATCCATTCAAAAACCCTAAGCCCAAAATCGAAGAAAACATTAAAATGGCGGTCTCGTATCTTCATCCCCCTGGCGATTTAGGGTTTCGAGACCTCGAATCGACGCCGCTTAAAAAGTGTTTGCCGAGCTCGTCTTCGCTTCGCATGCTAAAGCCTTGGCTTAACTTCGTTCGTCGTCCTCACCGCCTCAGCAACGTCTTCGCTTCCATGGCAAAGGTGAGTTTATCTCACATCTAATTCCAGCTCCAGTTCTTTCGTTTTGATTTTTGTTAAATTGCTTTGCCGTGATGACCACGGCTTTGATAATGTTGCTCCGTGAATTCCTTGCTCTGACCTGTTCGACTTTGGCTTCGATCATTTATAACTTTGTTAATGTGATGTTGTTTACGACTTGGTTCGTTTTCGTGATTGCTATGACTTTGATTTTGGGAATTTCTGGTCTTGTGATGTTCACGGCTTCACCTTTCTGTAGCATACTGAATGAAGTCCATATGCTTACTTTCCCATATCTATTCCATTACAATCTGTACGTGTGCAAACTCGAGTCTAGTTGTCACGAGCACACTCTTGCCTACACTTCAGTTCACTGTCTAGAACTTCTGGCCAGATTCAGTTTGCAAATAGTTTTGTATATTTTTATAACTTGAACCTTTGCTTGAATTGGTCTCGGCCTTGATTTGAAACTGTTTAGTCGACTTCAATTACTTTTATTTGTGATACCATTCCGCTTGAACTTTTGATGTTCATTGGCCTTGAGTTGAACCTATTTTGAGACTTGGGTTTGACCTTGGTTTGATGTGTTAGCTGAGCTTATTTGTGTAGTCTTCATCTTGTTCCCTGTAGCATTCATGCTTAATTGTGTAATTCTTTTGCCATTCACGTGTACATGTATGATCAGCTGCTTTGATACCTGAAATTGACCCTTTTTCTTTGTAGCTTCAACATTGATTTTTGAACTGAACATACTTTATGACTTAGCCTTTGTTCGAACTTAGTATTGCCTGGATTTGAATTTTGACTCTATGATTCTGGCACTGTCACTGCTTGGTTTATCTATGTTCATTCACTAACTTTGTTTCAGATCTGATGTTAAGGCTTTGCCTCGGTGGTCTGCTCTTGCATGCTACTGCTTGTTGCACTTAGTATCACTTATGACTGTAGACATTGTGTCCTCGAGTCTGACTATTTTTGTGTTCATTTCTGAGTGATTTCCAGACTGGTCTGCATCTCAGTGTATTACCATTGACTTAGAGAACTTTCTTAGTTGTTTTAGATCATTTCGTTGAAGCTGTACATGTTAAAAGTGTAGGCTTACATATCCATATTGCATATGTACTGATCTGGTCTATCTCCTTATGAAATTACTGTTTGGACCCGGTTGTGCTTATGCACTTCATTTGTATCACTTGGTACTTCCCTGACCTGTTGCATTTGTTGTCATGGCACATCTCTGGTTCATGCCTGTTTCACTGTTGTAGCTGCTGTATATAAGTTCTGCCAAACTTTGGACTTGACTTCATTCGTTCGTATAGCCTGTATGATTCCAGTTTTACTTGAACTGTCGTTGTTGCAGTATAATGTGACAGGCTCTATCACTCGAGATTGCCTGCTTGGTAGCTTTTGATGTTGTCCAGTTTGTACTTGCCTTGTTGAACTTGTACACGCATGTGTCTTGTTGCTGTGGCATTCTAGATTGCATTATTGCTGCTACTTGAATTTGTAGTTGTTCTATTGCCTTCTGATTCTCTTGACCATTTGTATACATACTTTCAAGTATGTATTCAGATGTATGTTCACTTTTGCATATCCATGTGTCATTTTCGCTTGCATCTGTTCATCCCTGAGCACTTGCTGACCTGCTGCATTTTCGTAGCAGTTTTACCCTTGTCCCTTGTGGTGACTTTATACTCTGTTGTGGCGAGGCAGTGCACGCGTGCGTGCACTGCAGCCACACAGAATTGACAGATTTTAATCGATATTTTCTTTTATTCTTAATTCATCGACCTGTTGCGTAATTCGTAGGCTGTATTGGCGAGGCAGTACACGATAGCGTGTACTGCAGCCAATTAGCATTGATATTTTTAAATTGACATTTCAATTGCTTAAACTGCCTTGGGATTTCTGTTTTGTGGATTAACACTGTTTAGTGTTATATCTGCCGTTATCCAATTCTCGTATCGAGAGTTGGATATACGAGATTTCTGTGAATGTCATCTATATTGAGATTGATTATTACTGCCTATATGCACTAATAAACTGGTTTGAATTAGACTGATCCGGGTATTATTTTCTTTTGAATGTAATACTCGGGTCAGACCGAGTATTTACAGGTTGTAGATTTTTAGCTTTGGGTTGCTGCTAGAGCTATGAAGACTTTTTATATCAGTTGAAGTGGTCTTCGCCTTGTTGTAGTAGTCAGTGTGTCTGTTTTAAGATGATAATGTATTCATGTATATTAGTCGATAATGTACTTGTATATATAACTTCTTGAGTCGACGGTTGTAGTTGTATCATTTGTATTGTGTCAAATGTATTGTAACTGATATCAGTTATTGTATATATGAGACTTTTCGTTCCATCTGTATTCCACATTTATGTTATCTGTGTTATTTTTATATTTATTGTCCTAAACTATTATAGCCACTGTGTAGTAGCTTTGAGTTTGTAACGGTATGTCGGATTTCCTCTAAAAGATGAAATGCATGTTATTCTATCTGACATATCGGTGCTCGCACAAGGCAATTACATGGATGGTCGCTTCTCAACAGCCTTATTCTCCGTGCTAGTTGACAGCACTACTCCGTAGTGTTCTTGGCTAGCGTGGGTATAGAGGTGGGGCGTCACAACGACCGTTTTACTAAATAGATACGCCTCAACCTGGCAATGAATTGCGCAGGTCAGCGACGTTTGGTCACGTTTTCGACCCTTTAAATGACAGCAAAACACAAAACACTTAAAGCAAAAGTTTTAACTTAAGTTCTTAGCTTTCCAGAAAGTGCAAGATCATCAAAATCCGATACACCAGTAAAAAGTTATGGCAAAAATACTAAGAGTATATGCTACTGATTTTGCTTCCCTTTTACACAGGCCAGCGAGAAGATTCAAATTTTTAACTAAGTAAATGAAGGAATTTCTCAAGACAGTTTAAACAAAAGTCGTGCTACAGTTTCTAAGCTTTCAGAAAAGTCTAATATCGTTGAATTTCGTCCAGCCATTTAAAAGTTATGGTTGTTTGCGTTTTAGCATATATTGGACAATTTTGGATTTTTTTCCAAAATTTTGCTTTTATTATTTCAAAGTACAAACCATCAAACTTTAAATTTTCTAAAGAAACAATCATAAACACAAAGTCGTTTATTTTCTTATTTATCCATGAAATACGTTTACATTCAATTTGTTTCCGATCTATTCAAGTTTGTTTCATTCACATTTTAAATTCAAGTCAATTTGCTTCAATTTAAATTGGATTCAATTATATTTAATTTCACTTTGCTTCAAATTTGAATTTAATTATTTTAAAATTTTATTCCGTTTATTCAATTCCATTAACACTAATGTATTCTACTAAATCAATTATCATCCATCAAACAACCAATGCATATCAAACATTACCATCCATCCAGAATCTACACTAAATCAATTATACATTTCCAAGTCAAATTTTTTTATTTCATACACTTCCAAGTTTATTGACATTTAGTTATATTCAACTTTAATTAGTTACCATTTACAAATTTTATATTTCATGAATTTTAAATTTTATTCATTCTCTTGTATATATCATTCATTTTACAGCTTAAATTTCTTTTATATTTACAACTATCAATAAATCTTCACATTTTATTATTCACTCTCACACTGGTATATTATTCCTCTACTTATCCTTATAAGCATTTTAAACTTTTTAAGTATTTGGTAAGTTTTTGTTATGCAAATAGAATGTAGTTAAACAACATACAACCCCTTTCCATTCAAAGTTGAATTTTCAATTAATTAATTCTTAAGTCATTACTTAAATTTCACTATAATTTAATTTCACATTTACATTCACATATAGTATTTCCATTTTATATTAACATAATGGTGAATCACCTTTAAATGTTACTTTAAATTCCAATTATTTACTAACAATTTTATTTATATTTGCAAACCATTAATTAAATGCATATTTCATTATTCAAACCTAAACTTGTATATTATCCAATTAACAATTCATATAACATTTTTGAACTTCTTAAATATTTTGGTAAGTTATATTTATGCTATAGAATGAAATTTAATACTATGCGAGTTTTACAGTTTCAATTTTATTTTAAATTCATAATTTCATAATTCTAAGGATTTCTACTTCAATTGATATTTTCACTTAGCTCTTAGGTTCATTTCTCATTTCACAATTTAGAAGTTCCGTAATGATTCAAGTATTTGTTTATCTCAATAGTTTAAAGTCATTAAATATTAAAGAACTTAAGAATTTCATCTCCGGTTTCATTTCAAATCAAGTTTGAAATAATATATACTTATATTAATGTGTATCAAGTCATACTATAGAGAATACAAAATAAAATTCAATTTTAATCAAAACAGGGTTTAGAAAAAGCTATTAAGTGATCTCCCCCACTTGAACTCTCGAAAATAAACGTCGATGATGCATGCACTCATCACCGAAATCATTCTCTAGTGTCAAGAGGGGAGTATAACACTTACTTCATTTGAAAATCCTTTGAAAACAATTTCTAATCGAATATACTATCATATAATACTTATATTATACATTTCGAATTTTTGTTAATAAATTTTCAAAACACCGGAATTTATATTCTCCATCTTAATTTAAATTCATTTTTTTTATTTTATTTTATTTACCATTTATATTCATTGTCAATCATATTTACAAGTTTCATTTCTTAAAATCGTCCAATAGTCAATAGTTAGAAATATTGACTAATCAACAATAAACGATGATAATCTAATATTATCATCTCCTAACAACCAATACAATCAAAATTTATAAATTTTCAAGATAGTTCTTTTATATAAAAATATAGTCCAAAACAATATTATGTCAATCTGTCCTATTCGAGTGTTTAGAAATTCCTATCGATGCCTTGGCGTCCCAAGTACCAACCAGAATTCATAAATACTCAACGGAACAATTTAACACAATGTAAAATCATTTTTATATCAAAATTACAAATACGCTCTCTCATATACACTCGAACTCATTCATAAGGTTTAACCCTATTTCAATGAGTTATTCCCCACTAGAGCCAAGGTAATCTAAACCAAAGCTCTGATACCAACTGTAACAACCCGCATTTTTGACCGTTCAAGTCGATAAAACATACACACATGCCGACTTAAACAATCCGAAATACGGATAGTTATTGGGGTAAATAAGAAAAGAAAGAAAAGAAAGAACAGAAACAAACTCAGAATCTCGCAGCGGAAGGAACAAGATATAATAATAAAATAACAGTTCATGAAGCTGTTAAATAAATAAATTTGATTATTATTATACATCATAAATCAGAGTTACATACATATCAGAGATAATACAACAATGCAGCGGAAAAATAATACAGTAGTAGAATACAATGATGTAATACCAAACTCCGTCTTCGTCCTCCAGAATAGATCTTCAACCTTATCTGAAATGCTCAGGCTGACCCGAGCGTAATGAAAAGGCAAAACACTCGAGTCAGGACTAAAATATCTCATGTAAGTCAAATCGAATAAGAAAATATGAGTGTGACGGCGTCAGAGATGTTTACGGGTTTTGACATCTCCTATCCAGTGTCAACGTGAGTGCAATAACTTAAGAGATGTTACGGGATTTTCCATCTCTCAAAGATCCGTTAAACTATCTACTATGTAGTACAATACGCTATTATAATATGTCTACATTAAAGTAAAAGTATTAAAATAGCGTTAAGCCATGGCCCATTCCACCCTTAACACATTTTTATTCCCAAAAGCATATACAAGACCGTAGTTTCCCCAAAACCGGAAGTCACCAGAGGGCAATCCATATACTAAAGGTACAAATCAAAATCGTAGTGGTCGCGTATAAATGGAATACAAGTATGACAAGGCACATGAGGCAATACCCAAGGTAGTGATACTACCGTTCGCCTGATCTGGACTGGTGAGAACGCAACGCCGCAGCGCCCGCAACACCGTGAAACAACACTCCCAAAATCAAGGGTGCACCAATCGACAACATATAATGAGTAGTTCGAAGAAGTGTGTCCACTTGAGGTAGCAAATCCTCCATTGGCCCGGCACAGCTCCTGTTTTAGTCATTTCCAATTTGACACAAGTGTCAAGGCTATCCATCATCGTTCACTTTCTTCAGTCATCAACGAACATCATTCCAACCACTTCATTCTGGATCATCACTCCTTGTATAGTTGTTAAAGTGGTTTTCGGTTTAGATAGAGAGTATATCCATAACCGAATTCCAGTCTCTTTAATAACTTCCGTAATTATTTCACCGATTGGTCGTTTATTTATTTCAAAACCAAATCAATTTCAATTCAATTAGAATTTATAAATCAACATTTCATTTGTCTTTCTAAATCAATTTCCACAATTTACGTTTCAAAACTTCCAAATCAAAATTTCAAAATCTTATAATTCAATTTCAATTTCAATTTAAACAATTCAAATATTGATTCAAGTTCGTATATAAGTTACATTCCGAAATCATTTAAATTAATTTAATTCAACATTCAAATCAATTTAAATTCATTTATCGATTTCATTTAATATCCGTGAAGGTACTTTATCATTCAAAACAATTTCTATTAAATTTCAAATCCATTACACTACCTTTTTAAGTTCAACTTCATTAAATCAAAACTTACAATTTTGAATTAAATTAAATTCGTCAAATCAATTCTTTCAATTACAAGTCTTACATTAATTCCAAAAATATCACATTTTCATTTCTTGTTAAAAAAATTCAATTTCACTTATTTACTTTCTTAAATAATTTTCCAAAACTTAATTAATAAAGAAACTCAATTTCAATTATTTACGAAGTAAAAATTCACTTATTCAAAAGTTCAAATTTTTTCTTATTAAAGAATTTCATTTCAATTTAATCATTAAATAATTTAACCTTATTTAATTATTAAATAATTCAATAGTTTCAATTTAGTCCAATTCACAAATTTCTTTGAATTTCAATTAAATTCCAAATTAATTAAATCTCAATTTTAAATAAATTTTCAATTCCAAACTCAAACTTGAAATATCATTTCATAAAAATTTTCTTAGAAATATTCAGAGTTCGATTAAAAGTCCAATCTTTTAAAACAAATCAACCTTCGAAAATTTACGCCGTATTTCAAAAAAAAAAATTCTTTTTTAAAAAAAAAATCTAAACTTCAAATAATTAAACAATTTCATTTACCAAGTTTAAATTCCAACATCTTGAGCTTTAATTCAAAATAATTCAGTTTCCATAAATTGGATTTTTATTCTTAAAATCAATTCATTTAAATAATTTCAAAACAACTTTAAAATCATTTAATTTAACCAACCCGGTGTCCGTATATAATTCTCTAACCTATGGCCAAGTGGTTAGTTATTTCAATTAAATGTCAGGGATGAATATATATTACTTAAACCAATCACAGTGTCATGTGCATGTATAACAGGATATATATAAGCAAATAAACATCCAAACGTTTAAATATCAACCAATAGCATCCATCGAAATAAATCATCCAATAGTCAATACAATTCACGGCAATTTCATAGTTACCAATATCGGGAAATTTGATTTCAATTAAATCCTAATTTCAATTTACTGTCAATTTAAATTTTCAACGGTGAATTCACACGACAATCTATATGACAATTAAAATTTATCAAACAACGACAAATAAATTCATATCACTTCATAATGTCAAATTTAACTACCATAAAAATATTCAGTACATTGTGAGCGTTATAAAACACTCACCTTTTGAATTTAAATTGAATTTAAATTCAATTTAAACCCAAAATTTTGACAGTCTCCAAATCCATCCAAACCAGCGTCAAAGTGTCCGGAATTTCGATACGATCCTAACAAAAGAAACCTCGTCCAAATCCGAGTCTGTATGCAAAAGTTATGAAAATTTGAAGATTGGAAAATTCTGGTGCTGAGTCGACTTCGAGTTCCCACCTCAAATACCCGATGCCTGCTTGGAGTTTTTGCGAAAACGACCCGATGACCCGAGTAGTTTTCTTCCCGACTCGAAGTAGCTCCAGGGTTTTTCCCCCTGAAACCCCAAGCGCGACCCGAAGCGCGTAAATCTCGAATATTTTTTTTTTTAGATTTTGGAATTTGGGAATTAGGTTTTGAATGAGAAGCTAAGAAGAAGATGAATTGTACGTACAGACAAAAAAAATTAGGGAGGCTAGGGTTTATAACTGTGTTTATATAGGTGTCACGACCCTCAAATTTAAATTTATTTAAATTTATAATTAAATGAATTTTTGAATTAAATGGGGTAAATAAATAAATTTTAGATAAAAATTTGTAAATTTAATTGATAAATTAAGAGCGAGTTTCTCCGAGATCAAATATGTCCTGTATAAATCCTTTTAATTTAAAAATATTATAAATATTGCATATATGTGAATATATATGTATATATGATATATGAGTAAATTTGAAATTCTATATATAAGTATATATATTGGTTTTGAAAACAAATTGTAAATGAATTAAACAAATAAATAGCCACAAAACAATTAAATGCACGAATACAAACAAGTACAAATATTTACAAAGACAAAGAAAAATAAAATAAAATACATACATAACAATACATAGTATAAGAATATAACTAAAGAAAAACAAAAGAGTACAAAACTAAAGAAATTGCTGTAAACAAATATATACATTCAAACAATAACCAAAACAAAAACAAGACTTAGTCTTACAAAAATAAAGTAAGATGGCAAACCAGTGAACAAAATAAACTTGAAACAAAACAAATAAGTAAATATATGTAAAGGATGAGTGGGCAAGTAAAAGAAAGTAGATAGTAGATAAAGTATGCAAACCATCTCATATTCTATCAGCCGAAGTCAATATGTATGGCTAAAGCAAAGCAAAAATACCTTCAGGTATGGCATAAGTGTAGAATGTACTCATGCATTTAATGCAAGTATATCAGCCATACCCTTAGTACAACAAAGGATATTACCTTGTACACATCCCCTGTATATCAGCCTTCCCCTCTCCTTTGGTTCGTTCAAACAAAAGAAAAAAATAAGCAAAGCCTGGAAGAAGAAAAAATAAAATAAAAAGAGAAACAAACATCACCATTTGTTTACCAATTCGAATTCAGTTATACAACAAAACAGAAAAGAAGATAAAAAGATCAACTAGCAACTTTTAAAAGCCTGCTTTCAAATTCAAGATGATGAGCTCTGTTCTTTCTCTGTTCAATTTTTGTTTCCAGGTGAGTAACTTCATGTTTTAAAAATATTCTAAGTTTTAATCTAGTTGCGTGATGGATATCATGATGATTTAGGGAAGACCTAGTTTAAATTGGATGCATGTTTGAATGGGGTATATTGAAATGCCTGTATAAAAATAAAAATGTTACTGTGTTTATAAAACAGTTTCAGATCTTATAATAAATTCAGTAATTTGATTTTTAATTCGAATTAGACTATGAATTGTAAATAGAAGTTGTTTGAAATCATGTAGGCTATCATCTAAAATTTTTTACAAGTTTTTAAATTGAATAATTTATTATAAATGTTTGAATTTACAGTGAATCCCAATTTGGGTCGAAATTTTATGGTTTCAATGTTTAAGTTTGATTTCATCATTGAATTGCAAATTGTAAACCATGATTTTTGAAACTTGTATAATGATTTTTAGATCAGTAATCAAAGAGAATTTTCGAAATTTATGTTTTGGGCAATTTGGCCAATCTGAGGCGAGCGACGGCGAGCAGATCAACGTGGTTGGTCATGGAGGTTGAGGGAGTATAGTAGATCATCAGAAAAATACTCGTGTAATTTATTGATGATCGAGATGGCTGGATTTCGATCGAGTAGGGTTTTATACCCTGTATTTGTCATGAGTGTTCAATTGGGTTTCGCGACGGCAAGGGACGAACGGTGGCGATCGTGAGGGTGGCGATAGGTTCAGGGAAGCGTGACGTGGCTTCAGAAAAGATGGCGAGGTGTCTCGAAGCTTTGATTGCCGTGGAAGGTGGTTTTACTGACGATGGTGGGTTTCGAACTGATGGGTTCTTTGGCTAAATTTTGATACTCGATTGAACTTAGTTTTCTGGGTCTCAAGAGTTGTTGTAGGAGTCGGTTGCGACTTAATGGAGGCCGGCGTAGAGTTCGCCGTCGACCGGTGAGGAAGTGCACGTTGATGTGCACGGTTTTCGTGCACACGCGAAGTTAAGTGTATCTGGGTTTGAGAAGGAATTGGGGAAGAAGGATGGTCTCGGGGCGTTCTCGCGTGGATGGGTGGGCGACTCGAAGCAGGAGTCGGGTAATTCAGCAGTTAACTCGGGTTTTGCTGGCATTGGCTCGAGTTGTTTTAAAAATAGCTACCAGGTTTAAAATTTTGTAAAGGAAAATGTTTCAGGCTTAAAGCAAAGTGAAAAGGAACAGGTTCTTCAAGATAAACATTTTATAAGGTTTATTATCAAGTGTTTAAAACAAATATTAAGTTATTAAAATAAATTGTTCCAAAAAGAAGAATGTTTTATTCAAAAATTAAAGGTGGTAAAAAAAAATTATATAAGCTTTAAAGAGGAGTTGATAAGTAAGTTTTTTTTTGAATAAGATTCTTAATTTAAATAAATTTTGGTTTGAAAGCTTTCACCAATCTCTTTTGTGTAAAATGAGTATTCTTTAACATTTGATTTAAAAGTTTTGTAAATCGATTTAAACTGTGTTAAAGTATAATGTGATTAATTCAAAATGGTAATTAATTTGAGATTAATTAATTAAAGGTTAAATTTAATTTAATGAAGTTGATTAAGGAATGATAATTAATCAAGGAAAAATTAATTAAAGTAATTAATTGAAGATAATTAATTAAATAGTGAATTAAATAATTAAAGATTAATTATTTAATAATTAAAGGTTGATGAATTATAACTAAAGGTTAATTGATTTATTATTAGTGGATAATTAATATCTGATTACAGAATAATTTATCAAAATGATTTGTAAATTATTTATGTTAATTAACCCGGATTAGTAATTCATAGGAAATTTATCTGATTTAAATTAATCAGACAATTTATTGACCTTACTTATGAATGTTTGGATTCTGTTGATTGTCGAATTGTTTGATATCCCTGATATATGATGCTTTGTGATACACCCTGATTTATGTTATGATCTGTGATTAATTATCTGTGATGTAATTAATTATCTGTGATATATATCTGTGATCTATACGATAAGCGATATAGTTTATATCGTTTATCAACTATATTCTGTATTTTGATCTGTGATGATTGAATGATGTGCACTACTGTGTAAAACCCCTAGACCACACTTTTACACACACAAATATGGATGTCACGTGGAAATCGGTTAAGTCACAGATAATGTAAATTTGATGTTTTGAAATTGAAATTTTAATTTCAATTGATTTTGAAATTTGAAATTTGGGTTTAAAGTGAAAAGCTTTTGAAATAGAATTTCAAAGATAAAAGTTATTTTGAATAACTTAAACGAGTTTTGAAAATTTAAATAATTTGATTTAAATTTGAATTCAAGTTTGAAATTGAATCCTATGATTTGAAACTAGGGATTAAAGATGATATAAATGTGTTATATGAAGTTAAACCATTTAAAAGTATAAATTTGGGAATTTAGATTTAACCCAAGGATTTCCACTCGTATGAATGAATCAGATTTTCTGAAATGAAAACTGTTGTTTTAAAGGAATAAAAGCTTTCAGATAAGAAAATGAAATTCCAGTTTAATTAAAGGAATTTCAAGTACGAATTGAAAAATGGTTTTCCAAGTTATGAATGAGATTTGTTTTTGAAAGCTATGAATTAAATCTGTCTATTTTTAACAGATTTAAAATGATGTTTGTTTAAACCATTTGAAAAGGAATTGTTTTGAAAGCTATTAGTTAAATCTTTGATTTAAAGATTTAACGAATTAATTAAACTGAAATGGAATTCGATTTGGAAAATCTGTGAATGAATCTTTGTGAAATTAAGTGAACTTTGTGAATTGAATCTTTTGTTTAAAAAGATTAAAAATGGTAATCTGTTAAACCATTTGAAAAGAAAGTTTGGGTTTAAGTTGTAACTTAATTGAAATCCCAATATCCATATGTTTTTAAATATTTCGCTCACTATTCGGGTTAGCCGGGAAAAGACCTATGGGTCATATAACCCATTCCGAATTAGTGATACGTCGTATATGGATGGCATTTGAAGACCGGTGGTGAAGACCGGATATTTTTCGAAAATGAAAGGACAACCTGTCGAATGTCTCTGCACTGAGTTGCTCCGGTATAGAGATTAATATCACTCTTTTGTGACGGGAAGTCCGGACGTGATTGGAAATTACCCGGAATTGCAAGGGCTTCGTAAGAAGTGCCTTCGGTTCTGTTCGATCCCGGAATTGCAATGGCAAGGTTCTAGGGAGTAGCGCCCCTTAGTGTATGTCATTCCTTCTGGATAAAGGTGGTATCATGGTATGGAGCCCAGATACTTAACCTCTGTGGTTACTGCATTATTATTATTATGTGGTTGTTGGAAATCGAGGATCCTCGGGAAGATCGGTGACGATCGGGGGATGGCATACGCGTGTCAGTAGTTACCTATTTTTGCAGAGGTAACCCGGCCTTGTGTTGGCAGAGATCCGGTTAGGTTCTCGGGTCGTCTATTCCAGGGACGTACCCATCATGGATAGGAAGTTCCTTGGCCTGACCATTTGTTGGAAATCCAAAGAAACAATACGTGACTTGTACGGTTTTAGTTGTATTACCTGCTATGGAATGTGGCGGTAACCTGCTACTGAACATAGTAGCTATAGTAGGAATAAGTGCGGAATGCCTATGCTGGCTAAGATTAATATTATACTTTCGAAATGTTTTCTACACTATGCACTAATAATAATATCAAAAATGATTTGATTTTGCGTAGTAAGCATCTTTGACTATCATAAGAAGAAATCTCCTCCAATTCTGCGTTTGCATTGTGTGTGTGGTGGGAGGTCTTATGGTAGTTTCATTTTCCAAAAGCATTGCGAATTGACTTTAAAATTCTCTGCTATTTGTTTTAAAGATAAACTGTTTTTGTTGCTCACACCAGTCCCATGACTGATCCGGAGTTTATTGTTTCTTTCCTAAACTCTGGATGCTCAAAATTTTCTACACGAGCAGTCTAGAGTTTGGTTTTTTAGATATTCAGATTTAGTATGTTATCTGGAGCTAGTTCAGTCTTTGGATCGGACTGCACTTGCTTATCTTGGTGTATCGTTATTGGGAGTTCAAGCTATTTCTGGATTAGTGCTTTGAAGATGGAGATTAGCCGCTGCTGATGTTATCGTTTTCTTTTCCGCTGCTATTTGTTGTATCATATCTCTGATGTATATTGATATTCATTGTATCATTCTGTTGTATCAGATATCGTATATCAATGTATTATTCATTTATTCCACTGTGTTATTTACTTAACTGTGTTATAAGCTCCGGCGACTCGGATTTGAACGGTCGAATCTGCGGCATTCGAGTACGATGTAAAGTATGGATGTCGATTTTCGAACGCGAAAATCCGGGACGTTACAATAGGTATGTTAGAGATAGAGTAGATAGACTGGATAGATGAACGTGCGGAACAAACTATGGCCCGAAAAGCCCGTTCTGACCCCGGAACGAAATTGGGTAAACTCATATATCAAAATAGGTGTTTTAAAATATTTTAAACGCAATGGAAAAGGTTTCAAGTCCAAATTCCATCGTATGAAGAAGTTATGCTAAAATCAAAATTTCAAATTGATTTTAATTGATTATAATTGCATTTATTTCAAGGCGTTTCGAGTCCGTACGATCAAACGACAAGTCCGATTGCTACGAAAATTGAAACCTTACAATAATTCACTATTACGGATCTGATGAAACTGGTTTCGTCGAAATCTGAGACAGTTGTAAAAATGGCTATTTTTACTGTTTAATTTCAATATAAAATTCCCAATTTTAAATTATTAACTTTTAAATCAAATTTCAATTGTTCACAAATTTCATTTTTAATTTCATAGTAATTAACAATCTTTTACAATGCAATTTTCCATTATAAATCCAATATAAAAGATTATATTAGATTCAGCATTCAATTATATTGTAATTCAAATTCAAGTTATTTAATTCCAAATGAATTTTTTTATTTCAATTTACACTTTCATTATTGAATCAACCATTTACTTATACATTATTATCAATAGTTTATAATTCATTTACTTTCATTTTCTTCAGCTATCATCTTATTTAAATTCACAGTAATATTAAATTACATTCATTTACGTTGATTTCCATATTATAACTTCAATATTAAATGTACATTTTATTTATTTCGTTGTTTACAATCAAATTTAATTCAATTCAATTACTTGTTACATTCATATTTAAATCTTTACTTACGTTCAATTACCAGTTAACATCTTTATCAAATTACAGTTTCGGTTATTATTTGATTTCAATCAACTGTAATATTAAGTTACATTTATTTATATTAGTTTCAATAACATAAACTTCCACTATTAAATCTACCGTTTTATTTATTCTTTGTTTACAATCATAACCAATTTGGTTTACAATCAAACTCAATTTATTGCTTACATTCAATACAGGTTAACATCCATATTTAATTTACAAATAAGTTATTTCAGAATTCAGTTTTGCATTTTAACTTGTAATTCACGTTAAACAACACAAAATTTTATTTCCTTCGGATTTTTATCCAAATTTTTTATTTTAATTCGTATTTTTAAAGTGTTAAAAATACAGGTCGTTAGAAGAAACAACTAGAAGAAAAGATAGATTTGAAATACATATAAACAATTAATTCAAAACCATATAAATGTCATTTATTTTAAAATTGGTTTATATTCAATTAATTGATTTCAATTCATTCTATTTAATCAACCAAATTTATTGTGTTCACATTTGATTGGTTTCATCTCCATATTTTTATTCAATTTATTTGTTTCCCATTTATTAACATTTATTACAAAAATTTCACAACCAAATTTGTTTTATTTTACTCATCTATTAAATCTATTTGATCAACCATAGTTAATTTTACCTCAACATTTAACTTCAACTATTCAAAACCATATAGATTTCAATTTTAGATAAATTAATATTCTACAATTTGGTTTAATCCATTTCATTCAACTAATAAATAGTTATTCAATTTAAAATTTATCTTCTTTCATTTTATCAATATTCCTATCAAACAATTTCATTTTTTAAATTAACTCACTTATTTATCCATTTATCTTCAACTAAGTTGATTTCGCTAAAATTCAAGTTCACTATTCTTAAGTTCATATTTATCTGCTTAAATAGTCTTCTCTTTATTTGTTTAATTTATTCCACTTAACATATTTTGCAACATATATTAGGTGTATACATTTGATAACCATATATTATTCAACAAATAAAATTCCTTTTATTTATTCAATTTATTATCCAATTTATTATCAGTAATTTCCCTTAACAAAATATCATTTTTTTATCCTATTATTTATATCATAGTGTATATTATCCAATTACATTCTTATTACATTTATACTTTTCTAGGTAAGTTACATTAATGATTCTGAATGTAATTAAACACTACACAGGTTTACTTGTTATTTATAATATATTTATCAAGCAAAGTTAGATTTGAACAATTTATTACCTAATTTTCTCTTGTATAGCCTCAATTACATATTCACCCTAACATTTTATCTTTTTAAATATTTTAGGCAAGTTATATATATTAGAATGCAATTTAGTACTATACACATAAGTTTTTATTCAAATTCAACTATTTCAAGTTGGTTAAATTTCATTTATCATTTTAGATATTCCACTTATTCAAAAATTGCACTTTATTTCAATAATTGAAACCATTTCTTAATATAAAACTTAAGATTCAAATTTCCAGTTTCACTTCAAACTATTTTGAAATAATTATATACATATATATTTTATAAATCAGTTTATACACAAGAAATTCAAATTATACACAAGAAAATCAAATAAAATTCATTGTCCAAAACAAAAGTGTAGCAAAGCTGCTACGTGGTCTCTCCACTTTGAGACTCGAAAATGAATGTCGATGATGTTGCAGTCATCACCGAAAATTATTTTCCAGCGACAAATGAGGAGAGTACTGATTTACTTCATTAAAAATCTTTTGGAACAATTCCCATTTAGAAATACTTTTAAATAATATTTTTCAAAATATGGAAAACCAAATTTAGAAATGCACCGGAAATTAAATTCTCAACTCTTTAATTTAAATTCATTTCATTTATAAATCAAATTTTTATATCCATAATTACAATTTCAAAGAACAATAGTTAATGATTTGAAAGTGTTAACCAAGAAATAAATGATAACCAAGTATTATCATTTCTAACAACCAATTCATTTTACTATCTAATTTCAGAAAATTATACCTTTATATATATAATATAATCATACACAAAATTATTTCATTTACAAATTTTCGAAAACAATATTGTATCAGTTTGCTCCATTCAAGTGTTTTGGAATTCCTATCGATAGCTTTAGCTAGACGAATCGATCGAAACCCAAAATTCAAACTTAACAACTCAAACAACACAATATAAAACATTTTATATTAATTAAAAATACACTCCCTCACACGATGATTCCAGAATGGATTTCAAACAAGGATAGAGGTTCAAATTTAGAGAGACCCTAATCAGAGAGAATTCAACTACAAATATAACTAGAAAGGAAGATGAGATAATTAAGCCACAAAAGAGAAATGATTGATATACTTAATTAATCGCGGGTGACCTTAACCGGGTCAACCGAGATTCCAGGAATTAGATCGATGCGGAAATTCAATTTCCTACTTGAAGTGAAGAGAAGTGACTTCACCCAATATCAGGATAATCTCTGATTATCGGAGTGGAGTCAAGATTGCAAGGGAATTACCCTGGTTGTTTACTAGAGAAACATTCGGGCATAGCAAGAGATATCAGCATTTAAACCGAGGATACATAAATCTACGGTGAATCAATGCCTGTTTTAAAGAAGCTTCACCCCTTTACAAATCATTCTAAGATTGGTGAGACCACCGATTTATTATAGAGATCAACCGAAGTGGAGCTATGGGATACTCCGGAATTAAGGAAACACCAATAGGGAGAGACAAGAATGGATTTTAGTCGTTCCAAAATTAAAAGGAAATCCGAATCAAAAAGGGAGAGAACATAAGCTCGAACGAAGGTGATTCCGTAATTAAATTTACTTTATATGCTAAGTTTTGCCTAAAACCAGAGCTCTGATACCAACTGTAATGACCCGGTATTTCGAACCATTCGCATCCACACATGTCGGACTTGAATTGCTCAAAATAAAAGATTGTTAATTTATATTTGGAAAAACTCAGCATATACAGTAAATAAATCAATCACACAATCACAGACATAGAGTAATATAACATTAAGCAGCGGAAAAGATAATAGTAGTTCATGAAGCTACTATATTAACAACAGAGTATGGAATAAAATACAACAAAATATCTCAATTACAATAAAGTATCAAATACAAACAGATGAAAAGTCTGAACAAACCACATGATAGCTGAAAGCTGAATAGATACAGATGGATCCGCGAGCAAAGCTCCAAAGTCAAATGCTGTGAGACTTAGTCTGACCCGAGTGTAAAGCAAAACACAAAACACTCGAGTCAGGATTAACATTCTTATATTAAAAAATTCAACTCAAGTGAAATGTCAACTGAAATACAAGTAACTTAAAGGATAGTTGGGATTCCTTCCTCTAAGGATCCGTGGAACTATCTACTATGTAGTAATATATGGTATTATAATATGTCTATAGTAAAGTAAAAGTATTAAAATAGCGTTAAGGCGTTACCCATATCCCCCTTAAAACTTTTTATATATACCCGTAGTCTATACAATGTCGTACGCTCCTCTGTAAACTGGAGGTTTACAAAGAGGACACCACATAGGTACGGTACAAAAAAAACTCGTAGAAGGCACGCTAGGGCATGTGAACACGGCACTCGAGGCAATGCCAGGGTAGATATACCATTTACACTCTCGGACTGGTTGTAACGCATAGCAGCTACTACCGCCCACCTCGTGACACATTCCCAAATCAAAGGTGCACCCAATCAAATCACAAAAGCAACAAAATGGTATCGATGAAACGTGTCTGATAGGGGGAATGACCCCACTTGGCCCGGTATAGCTCCTGTTTAAGTCACATCTAAGCTGACTCACGGGAGTTATGGTCACGTCATACCATATAGAATCATGGCCAAACCATCCTACTTCATTTCTGGAATCTCCACCACGTACACAATTGTTAAAGTGGTTTTCGGAATTGGCAGAGAGTATGACAATATCCGATACCGGTCTCTGTAACAACCAAACGTTATTATAACACCATGGTCATTTCATTTCAAATTATTCATATTTCAAAACCAAAATATCATATCCATTTCAAAACCATATCAAATTTGATATCATTATTCGCTTTAAATAATATTCATTTTCAGAATGAAACTCTTTCAAAATTTATAACCCTTTCGAAATCATAACACTTTGAAATCATAACACTTCCGACTTAAACAATTTAGGTGTTGAAAATAGTATATATAATAAATAGTTATAAATTAAAATAGTTTATATATTAAATAATTTATATATTAAAATAGTTTATATTTAATAAAATACTTCATATAATAAAATTAGTTTCCTCCAATTTCACAAATCGATTCAAATAATCTTAAATTCCAAAATTTCAATTTAAATCAATTCCAGTTCAACCATTTAAATTTAAAGTTCCAAAAATTCAATTTTAAATATTCAAACATTTATAATATAAATTTCATTTATATTTCGACATTTAACTTTAAATTTATTCAAATTGAAATTATTCCTTTAACCATTTTTATAACAATTTATTTAAATCCCAATTTATATATTTAAATCAATATTAAATATTCAATCTCAATTTTATTCAAAATTGAGAATATTCATTTAATCACTTTTTATCAAATCACATTATAAATCAAGTTATAATCATATCTTTTTCAAAATCTAAAACTAATAAGCTTAAATCAATTCTCTCTTAAATTAATTTATCTTTCCCAACTTTATTATTAAAGTTATAAATCTATTTTAAAATATTAATATAAATTTTTAAATAAATATTTCAAAACATACTATATACTAAATAAATTAAATTTTATTAAATTAAATATTATTAGTAAATTTATATTATATTAAAACTTATTTTATATATTTTATAATAGTAAAATTATAAGTAAAATCTTAAAATTAATAAATTTTAAAACTAATTTATAACTTTAGAATTTCCAAAACTTATAAATTTAAAAATCTAAAATTTAAACCTTTCTAAAAATAACATATATATATATAAGTGGAAAATAGGCATAAGGACAAACTTTGAAAAAAAATTAGGCTGAAGGACAACAAGTTTCGTTTTTAGGCTGAAGGACAAACTTTGAAAAAAATTAGGTTGAAGGACAATGTTAATATACTTAGCATTTTGTGTAGTGTAAAACTGAATATAATGCTAGTTATAATAGCATTTTCTATACTGTAAAAACTGAATATAATGTTAGTTATAACTAGCATTGTCCTTCAGACTAATTTTCTTTCAAAGTTTGTCCTTCAGCCCAAAATATAAACTTGGTGTCCTTCAACCTAATTTTTTTCCAAAGTTTGTCCTTGTGCCCAATTCCCTCTATATATAATATCTTAAAAGCAATATTTAATAAAACCATATATTTCTTTCAAAACCTTGGAAGTCATTTTTAGAATATATATAGACCAACGGTGTCTGTATATATAATTCTCTATCCTATGGTCAATTGATACAGATATTTATCATTTCAATCTGCAATTTAAATATCTATGGGTATAAATCTTTTCAACCCACAATCCCAAATTCAGTGTCAATGAAAAATCGCTTGGGTTTATCATTTCAACCCATAACGATTTTCTCATATTCTACAAGATCGTTCGGGTATGTATCATTTCAACCCATAGGGAATTATATACTAACAGGGAACTTATAGAGTGAGAACAGTAATGATAGTAATATAATATATAGACAACAGGCAATATCATCAATATAGATAGAATGCAAATAACATATCATGATGTCAGATGTCACAGGTGAACAGATATAGATAATAGCATATATATAGAAATTTAAATAGCTAACAGCAGCATATTTCAATTGTCGTTTCAATTGAAATCAAATTTAATAAATATAAGAACGTTAATCGTGAGTGATTGCTCACTTTTCGAGGCTAGAGATAATTTGATGATGAAATGAGCTATGAATCCAAGCACGAATTCCAAAGCGAAGCAAAATTGAACGCGAAATTGATGAGCAAAGCTGATAGCTCGAAATTGGCGAAATCAAATCAAAACTGGATTGATGAAGATAAATGGTATAAGTGGACTTATTTATATACATAAATCATATTTTAAATTCAAACACATATATATATATATATTTCAAAAAACATTGTTTAAATTAAAACACATATCTAAAAATAAATCTTCATATTGTATTCCTTTGAAATAAATATTCATTAAAGTCTATAGTTTACAAAATGTTTCAAACAATATTAAACATAATATCTATATACGTTTTAAACCATAAAACCCCCTTCAAAATATTAATCAAAACATATTGTATATATGTGTACCAACATAACAATATATATGTTTTACATATATAAAGTCAGAAGAGTCTGGAAAAATCAAATTTTCAAACACAACCTTTTATATACACATGCAATTCAAAAGTATAAGAATAACATAAACAACAAATATGAAAAAATAGAACTGCTATATTAAATATATATCCTGATATACATACACTGAATTATATATATAAACTGACCAAACATATTATATACATCTTTTATAGATTTATATAAACAAGCAGATTGTAATTACTTATATAAACCAATGTATATAAATAAACACATTAACTCTAACCTATTCAACTTATATATATATGTATATTTAATCTGTATTTGTTTCAAAAATAAAAATCCATACATTTTATATAGTTATATATAAAAAAAATTCCCAAGCCATATTTAACAATAAATGTAAATTTAAAAAATAAATATATATAAATGCTACAACTATAAGGATGAGCAAAATGTCACCAAAACTGTAACATATATATAACCTTAAATATATACCTGTATTCACACAGTATGGGTTTAGATATATATGTAAAACTAGCATGCAAACTTACATAAATATATGTATACACGGTAAAACAATACCAAGACCGATCTGCATGCTATCTTCATATATAGGAAATGTATTCATATGTTTCAAAGACCAAAACTCGTATATATATTTTTAAACAATATAAGATAAAAGAAATTTTTTTGCCAGCAAACCTTGTATATAATAACTAACCATTTAAAATTTATAATATATAGCATATACAAATATATAATAGTAAAAGATATAACTTAACACTTTATATATATACGCAGACAAAATACGACTTATTATATATATATCCGAGCTGCGCAAGACTATGGAGTGGAAGGAGAAAGCGGAGCAAGGAACACGGAGGTGGTGGCGCTGCTGCCTTGAGCGTAGGAGGGTGGGAGAAAGGTGGTTGGCGACCATCGAGGAGGGGAAAAGATGGCGATGTGATGGGGTTGGAGCCGGTGGCCGCTGCATGCGTCTGTGCTTAGGCGATGGTCAGATCAAGTCTGAGAAGTTTTCTGGAGAGGGGAGGTTCGGTTAGCTGGAGTTGAATCATGCGAGAAGGCGAAGTGAAACAGTAGTTGAGGTGAGTGATAAGGGTGAAGGCGGTCACGAGCTAGCAGGCTTGGTCTTGGAGAAAAAATATAAATGTATATTGTAAGGGCCCTCAAATCCGTACCGTTGATTAAACACTAAATTCCATTGATTAACTCAAGATGCACGGAAATACGAACCCTGAGGGGTTTTAAAGAAAAAGAAATAGAAGAAAAGATAGAAGAAAAAGAGAAGAAGAAGAAAGCAGAAGAAGAAAGAAGAACAACAGAACAACATCAGATACAGAAACAATATCAGAATCTCACATATCGCAGCGAAACAATATATAATAGATAAACACTAGTCTTTTAAAACAAAGAGCTATATCAGTTTATACATACATCAATCATCAGAGTCAATATACAACAATGGACAGTTATATAAACTTGTCCTCATACAGAATACACAGCGGAATAAATAACATCAGATACAAATACTATGTCTCGCCATCCAGCTTGCTTCCAAAGCTCCAGAATATCTAGAGTATCCTGATAATCTAACTCTAGACTGCCCGTGTGGAAATTGGTGGGCACCCAGAGTTTAGAAGGGAAACAATAAACTCCGAGTCAGTCATGGTGACTGGTGTGAGATCGTAAAACAGTTATTTTTCACAAAGAAAATAAAATAGATTCGCAATGCTTTTGGGAAATGAAACTACCATAAGACCTCCCACCACACACACAATGCAAATGCAGAATTGGAGGAGATTTCTTCTTATGATAGTCAAAGATGCTTACTACGCAAAATCAAATCATTTTTGATATTATTATTAGTGCATAGTGTAGAAAACATTTCGAAAGTAGAATATAAATCTTAGCCAGCATAGACATTTCGAACTATGCCTACTATAGCTACCATCCAAACAGTGGGGCGCCACCATAAGTGAATGATAGGTTCTACAACTAAAACCGTACAAGTTCGTATTGGAGTTTGGATTTCCAACAAATGGTCAGGCTAAGGAACTTCCTATGCCACGATGGATACGTCCCTGGAATAGACGACCCGAGAACCTAACCGGATCTCTGCCAACACAAGGCCGGGTTACCTCTGCAAAAATAGGTAACTACTGACACAAGTATGCCATCCCCCAATCGTAACCGATCTTCCCGAGGATCCCCGATTTCCAACAACCACATAATAATAATAATGCAGTAACCACATAGGTTAAGTATCTGGGCTCCATACCATGATACCACCTCTATCCAGAAGGAATGACATACACTAAGGGGCGCTACTCCCTAGAACCTTGCTGCATCCTTCCTGTTTTGACCATTTCCGGGGGTGTGAGGCTCGACGAAGTCTCGTCCACAAAGCTACGCTTTTCAAAAGCCATGCTTCGGGTCAAACAAATGATCAACCTATGATCACAAAGATATAAGATCAAACAAATGATCATATCGTAAATGATCAAACACTGATCATTTCATAGCAACACTCAGTATGCCACGTTACCAAATTGGGAATATATCGCTGATAAATTTCAACTACATAACCTCTGAGCTCGTACGTCTCAGAGAAGGGTGTTAAGCTAAGAGAATAAATTATCTGCCACCAACAGAAATGTATTTGAAAGAAATCAGCTTTATATCTCAAATTGTAACGTCAGACACACAATCCATACAAGTCTGTTCCGGGATCGAACATAACCGAAGGCACTTCTCACGAAGCCCTTGCACATCCGGATAATTTTCTAATCACGTCCGGACTTCCCGTCACTAAGGGTGATAAAAAACCTCTAAATCGGAGATCAGCCGATGTAGAGTAACTCGATGGTAATCCTTCCGTTTTCAAAAATATCCGGTCTTCAACACCGGTCTTCGAATGCAATTCATAACGACGTATCACATATTCGGAATGGGTTATACGACCCCATGGTCCTTTCCCGGCTAACCCGAATAGTGAGCGCTTATTCAAAAATAAGTGTGGCATTCAAATTCATCCAATTCACAACAAATACCTATTCAAGGTAATTATTGATAGTCGGTTATTTAACTATGAATAAAGATGCGCAACATCATCAGATTCCAAATTATTTTCCAAATTATTTTATCTCCAAAAATATCTTCATTAGATATAAAATTTCCACACTTCACCATTTGAAAACAATTTCAAATCAATTTCCACATTTCATTTTATCTTTGAAGATAAAATCTCAAAACAGTTCATTTCATATTGGAAAAGCATTTCCATACTTATTTAAAAATAAGTAATTCACAAATCATTTATTTTCAACATTTGAAAATATTCAATATACTTAAATCAAATTTAAGTATAAATTCATTCTTTCAGGAAATCATTTACTATAACAACATTTATTTGAGTCAAAACGAATGTTACGTAAAACATCGTTACGACGACTCCAAAATCACTAGTATGGGATTCGAAATTTAGATAGATATATAAATCCCAATACTATATAAAACATTTCCTTTCGGAAATCATTTACTATAACAACAGTGTTATAGTCCACCATTTCCTTATTTCTCAAAAACGTCTATTTCAACAATAAATGTTGAAATCTATGATTTCGATATTTAACACATTTTAAAACATCTTTAAAAATGTTTAACTTCATTTTTAATATCACTTCTTCAAAAATAAATCCATTTTACTTAACAATATATTCATTGTCCAAAATCGTGAATATACTTCACTAACCACATTTTCAATAATCTCTACACATTTTATTTCAATAAAAATTCGCTATCCAAAACGCGAATATAACTTCTTTGATAATCTTCTATATTTAATTTATCAAATTCAATTTATTTTGAATTTATAAAACAACGTTTATAAATTCTATTTCTATTTATAAAAACTTCAATTTATAAATCTTCTTTATTTACCAATTCAATTCACAATTCAATTTTTTATACCACAATCCATATTATAAGTTAAATACTTATAATTTCATTTATTCTACAAAATCATTTTCCATTTATAAGTTCACAATTTATAAATTTCTGTAACGTCCCAGATTTTCGCGTTCGAAAATCGACATCCATACTTTACATCGTACTCGAATGTCGTAGATTCGAGCGTTCAAATCCGAGTCGCCGGAGCTTATAACACAGTTAAGTAAATAACACAGCGGAAGAAATGAATAATACATTGATATACAATATCTGATACAACAGAATGATAAAATGAATATCAATATACATCAGAGATATGATACAACAAATAGCAGCGGAAAAGAAAACGATAACATCAGCAGCGGATAATCTCCATCTTCAAAGCACTAATCCAGAAATAGCTTGAACTCCCAATAACGATACACCAAGATAAGAAAGTGCAGTCCAATCCAAAGACTGAACTAGCTCCAGATAATCTACTAATCTGAATATCTGAAAAACCAAACTCTAGACTGCTCGTGTAGGAAATTATGAGCACCCAGAGTTTAGGAAAGGAACAATAAACTCCGGATCAGTCATGGGACTGGTGTGAGCAACAAAAACAGTTTATCTTTAAAACAAATAGCAGAGAATTTTAAAGTCAATTCGCAATGCTTTTTGAAAATGAAACTACCATAAGACCTCCCACCACACACACAATGCAAACGTAGAATTGGAGGAGATTTCTTCTTATGATAGTCAAAGATGCTTACTACGCAAAATCAAATCATTTGATATTATTACTAGTGCATAGTGCAGAAAACAATTTCGAAAGTAGAATATAAATCTTAGCCAGCATAGACATTTCGCACTTATGCCTACTATAGCTACCATGTTCAATAGCAGGTTACCACCACATTCCATGGCAGGTAATACAACTAAAACCGTACAGGGCTCGTATTGTTTTGTTTGGATTTCCAACAAATGGTCAGGCTAAGGAACTTCCTATTCCACGAAAGAAACGCCTCTGGCGGGACGTTCCGAGAACCAACTGTTCTCTGCCAAACAAGGCCGGCAACCCCTTTTCCCAAGGGATAAAAGAAACCTCAGATATGCCACCCCCGGTCCTTTGGGACCTTTATCCGAGCTCGGTATCCAACTTCACACATCATAAAGAAAGTGTATCCACATGAGTAAGTATCTGGGCTCCATACCATGATACTACCCTTTTCCAGAAGGAATGGTCATACCCTAGGGGAGCTACCCCTGAAAACCTTGCCGCACGATTCCTGTTTCGACCATTACCGGGTTGTGAGGCTCGACGAAGTCTCGTCCACAAAGCTACGCTTTTTCAAAAAGCCACGCTTTGGGTCAACAGATGATCAACCTATGATCACAAAGATAAATGATCAAACAAAAGATCATATCACAAATGATCAAACATTGATCATCACACAGCAACACTCAGCATGTCACATTACCAAATTGGGATATATCGCTGATAACTTCAACTACATAACCTCTGAGCTCGTACGTCTCAGAGAAGGGTGTTAAGCTAAGAGAATAAATTCTCCGCCACCAACAGATATGTATTTTAAAGAAATTGGCTTTATATCTCAAAGTGTAATGTCAGACATGTATCCATATAAGTCTGTTCCGGGTTCGAACAGAACCGAAGGCACTTCTCACGAAGCCCTTGCAAATCCGGATAATTTCCAATCACGTCCGGACATCCCGTCACAAAAAGAGTGATATAAATCTCTATACCGGCGCGACTCAGTGCAGAGACATTCGACAGGTTGTCCTTTCATTTTCGAAAAATATCCGGTCTTCAACACCGGTCTTCAAATGCTATCCATATACGACGTATCATTATTCGGAATGGGTTATATGACACAAATGTCTTTTCCCGGCTAACCCGAATAACGAGCGAAATCTTTAAAACATATGGATATGGGATTTCAATTAAGTCACAACTTAATAATTCAAACCTTTCTTCCAAAATAGTTTAAACCAATCATCATTTCAAATCTTTAAATAAAAAGATTTATTTCACACTGTTCACCTCGTTTTATAAAGATCTATTCTTAGGTTTCAAAACATTTCAATTTCAATTGGATTAACTCGTTAAATCTTTAAAACAAAGATTTAACTTATAGCTTTCAAAACAATGTCATTTCGAATGGTTTAAACAGACATCATTTTAAATCTATTAACAATACACAGATTCAATTCATGGCTTTCAAAATAAATTTCATTTCAATTTCAAACTTGAAACTTCTCAACACAAATTGGAAGTTCATTACTTACGTGAAAGCTTTAATTATTTGAAACTTGAAAGAACAGTTTTTTATTTTCAGAAAAATCCAATTATATTTACACGAGTTAAAACTTTTGAATTTAAATTCAAATTCCCAAATCAATACTTTTCAAAATAGTTTAACCCATATATATAACTGGTATAACATCTTTAATTCCTAATTTCAAATCTAAAGATTCAATTTCAAACTTGAATTCAAATTTAAATCCAATTATTTAAATTTTCAAAAACTCGGTTAAGTTATTTAAAATAACTTTTATCTTTGAAATTCCATTTCAAAAGCTTTTCACTTTAACCCGAAATTTCTAATTTCAAAATCAATTGAAATTAAAATTTCTATTTCAAAAACATCAAATTTAAATTATCTGTGACTTAATCGATTTCCACGTGAAATCCATATTTGTGTGTGTAAAGGTTTAGTCCAAGGGTTTAACACACAATAGTGCAACATCATACAGTCATCATAGATCAGCATACAGAAATATAATTTGATAAGCAGTATATGCTTATCGTTCATTCACAGATCACAAATATATATCACAGATAAGATAATTACAGATCATAGCATAAATCAGGGTATATCACAAAACATTATCCAATTAATTACATCTAGTAATTATTCATCAATTACTTTCCTAAGTAATTATATCTCCCAATTATCAAGTGATAAACCAAATTAATTAAACTTAATTAATTAACTCAAATTAATCAATTTCTCAATTAACTTAAAATGGGTATTTAATACCTTAATTTTCTTCCCATTTTTAATTACGCTTAATAATTACAATGTTGATTATCAAATTAATTAATCTAATTAACTATTAAAAATCAATTATATTAATTAATTATAAAATAATCTAGTTAATGATCTTCATTAACATTTATTTAATTTCGAAAATAATAACTTACAATTCCCTCATTTTTAATTATAAGTTCAATTAACCATTCATTAATTAATTAAAGTCAAATCTAAGATTCTTAATTACATATTAATTTCTTAACTCATTATTTACTTTAATTAATACATTTCCACTTATAATTACTAATTTAATCAATACAAATTATCGATTATCATTCTAATTATTCTAATGGTTAATGAATTTAAATCTTAATCTTTATTACTTAAAGAAGACTCATTTTTCAATATTGATTAAATTTCACTTCCATATGTTTGGAAACATTTATTTCAAATTTTCTTTTGAACTTCCATTTTAAACTCCAAGTTTAAACGATCACTAATTTAACTTAAAATCACTTTAAAACTAACTTTTTAAAAACCATTAAATTTCCAGTTAAAGCCAATCTTAGTTATGAGGAGATTTTAAATCAAATTACCTTAAGTTCAAAATATTTAAGTTTATTTAAAGTATTCAAATTTTAAACTTTCTCTTCATTCCAAAAATCTGGAATTTAAATATTTAATTAAACTCAGTTTAACATTGGTTACAATCTAAAAACCAACACTTTAAAATCTGTAAAACTGGGTACTGTTAAAAACTTGAAAACAAATCTACCCGAGTCCCCTATATTTTACTTCGAGAAAAATAGGGATTCACTCGAGCAAAACGTGAATAAACTCGAGTAAAACTTCGAGTGCTACCCAGACTAAAAATTCCAGATCACCAGACTTGGTGCACCGTGCACGTGCACGATCACCAGAGCGATCTCCGATCAACGTCGCCCCCTCCAGCACATCATCGACGACCAACCCCACTCCCCTGACCACCCAGATATCATAATCCCCTCGCGAATCGAAATCGAACAAGTCGACCCAACACTGGAAACCACCCATCACCAGAAAATCATCACACAGCTCCGCCTTCGTCCACCGGAGCTTATGCCAACCACACTATAGCTTCGTCTCGTCTTCCAGCTCCTATTCCCCTTGGACTGACCATGTCCGATGCCTCAACGCCGACGAACATGCCTCTCCAACTTCGTTAACCCAAACTAGGTTTAAATCCTAAATCGACCACGTTTGCCATCCTCGGTGAATTATAATTTCACCCAGTATTTTTCTGATAATCCCCTACCCTTCAACGAGCTACAGTCATGATCACAACAACCAATAGTTCGCCGACGACCAGAAATCTCCCAAAGTACCAATTCCGTTCAACCCTGAATTTCTCGAAAAATACTCCACTAAAAAATCTGATTTTCCTTTTAAAAATCATGATTTTTCAAATCGAACTCGATAATGTAGGAGAGTCCAGGGATTATGATACTCGAATTTTGACATTGTTATGAACTTTACTGTTTATCTTCTACCCTTCAAATTTTCAGAGAAAACTTAAGTTGAATCTACTTAAATTTATTTTTGAACCTTAAAACATAGCTAAACAAACAAAGTTTGTTTAGATCCTAAAGCCAAATAAGGATCAAAGGAAGAGATATTGATTTTTAAACAGGGTTTGAAACCTGAAACTCAGAACAGAAGTGAATTTGCCTGTATATCAGACATGCCCAGACATGTACTACCTATATACATACATTCCATTCATTTCATACGTGCAAACATCATTCACATCATAAATTCAAAGAAGATCATAGGCACCACAGATAAAAACAAGTTTAAGCTTTTTAGACAGGAGTTTACTCACTTGATATGGAAAAGGCAGAGACTTTTAAAACTTGATTTTCTTGAAAACTTGTATGCTTCCATTGTTTTTGACTTCCAGAAATCTTTGTCTTTTTTTAAAAACTGAAAACTTGACTGCTTGCATACTTTGTTATTTTCCAGAGAACAAAAAAATGGCTTGCAACTGAAATTTGAAAACTTGAATACTTCTGATGTTTTGTTTCCAGAGACAAATGTTTTGCTTTGAAACTTAAAACTGAAGCTTTTAAAAACTTGAGACTTCAAACTGAAACATTTGGGTACAAGCATTAATGAACATGTCATGTATAGCCATACTTATCTTCTTTAATTCAATTCGTATGGTACTATGTGTTACTTTACTTCTTTTCTTGCCTGCAAATCTAGAGGCTATATAGTACAAATATTTATTTTACTTTGACTTGTTACTTTGCATATACAAATGGTGATAGTTTATACATGTTGCTTTATTTTCTTGCCTGCGAATATAGATACTTAGTACATATATTAATTTTACTTTGACTTGTATATATCTTTATTTCCTTTCTTTCTTCTTTCCAGGCTTGTTAAATTATTTTACTTGCTTTACAAACTTGTCTCGGCTAAGATAATATGAGAAGTTGATGTATATATGTCTACTTTGTTTTGTATGTTTACTTAATATATGTTTAAAAATGTGTGGTCTGGTTTGTTGTTATGCTTTTGTTTGTTCAAAGATATTTTTATTTTCTTTGCTTTGTTCTTATTTTATTTATTTTGGTTTCACACTTGCTTCATTTGTTTTATTCCTTTACAATGTTATCTTACTTATATATTTATTATCTTATATTTACTTTATAATTTCAAATTATTATTAACCATAAATTTTAATATTTAAATATTATTATCAATTATTTATTTACAATTTAAACTCAAGTCAAATATATATTTATTATTTTCAAATTCACTCTTATATCACGTATAAATGATTTATTCCAGATTGATTTGGGTTCGGGGAAACTCGCTCAAATTTTTATAATTAAATTTACAAATTTTTATCCAAAAATTCATTTAATTACTAAATTAAATCCAAAAATTCATTAATTTATTAATTTAAATAAATTTAAAATTCGGGGTCGTTACAATTTCATTCACTTATAAATTCTTTTAAAAATTCATTTTAACACTTATAAAAACTCGTTTTATAATCCCAACCTTTTAAAGTTATAAATATCAATTTTGTACATCTTTTACATACATTGTTTTTAATAATTCAAAAATTCCAATTAAAACCATTTTATAAATTACTCAACTCTTTATTTCAAAAGAATTTACTTTTTGGTTAAAATTCACAAAATCTTAACTTTTATAACTTTAAAGTTTTATTTTACTTATTTAAAATAAATCAATTCAACAATTTAAATAAAACGTATATTTTCAAATAATCACTTTAAAAATTCTCTTTTAAAATCAACATTGTTATTTTTAGATTTCAAAAATGAATCCGATGATGTAACGCACCAATTCGTCAATCACAACAACAAACATCATATATCAATATGATAACAGAATATACATCAATATCTGTAAATAAATAAATACTGGTGAGGAATCCAATTGGATCCCTCCAACCTGTTTCCGTGCATCCACATACGTTAGCACAATACCAATTCCACTTCGAGGTGGAATATTGCGGTATATGGGTTTTATAAAAATCATCCGCTTACTAACGGTGCAATAGGGTCTCATCCGCTATACGAGGCGGGAAATCAATCAATCCAATATATACATATGCCAATATGTATATATTGCTATATATATAGATATATCCTACTATATCTAATACAAACAGCAATCAATCAGTCAATCAAAATCCAACTTCATTTGAGTGAGAAAAATCTCACCTTAGCTTTTATTTTGCATCCATTTTCCATTCCGACCATTTCTTCATTTTTAGACCTTGTATAAACATTATACAATTCATTAAAATTCGAAATAATCGAATAACAAATTTCCGTTTTGTAATTTTAATTACTCAATGGTTTTATTTTAAACCAATTACTTTTAATAAATTTATTTAACCCAAAATTTTATATTTAAAAATAAATCCCCTTTATATAAATTTTTCTCTAGTAATCTAAATAGTTTTAGATAAATCAATTAAACAATACATTTATACTTTACTTTCTGTAAATAAACAAACAGTAAACATTTGCTTTTCTTCTTTTTTTTACTGTAAAAATTATATTTCCTTGCATACACATAAAAATAAACTATATTGGTTTTAAAAACTCTTATTTTACTTTTACATCATTTGTTTTACTGCAATCACTTAATCACTTAGTAGAATTAGCTAATACCTTCTGCATATCGCAAGCCCAAGGCATGAGAAAATCTCACGAAGCCAGCCACTCGAGCTTGCTCTGCCTCCACGCGAACCCATCTTCAAGCAAATTGACACCCCACTCGAGTCGTCATCCATCATCGAATTGCCTCCGGTCATCGCGAAATCCTCCACGCCTTCAACTCGAACGCCACCATCGCGCTCGCCGCCTGACTCCCACGCAACTCGCAAATTCCCCCAATGCCACTTCGACGTGGACGAACCCATTCCTCCCTCGCCTCCATGATCGAGTATCCCCAACTCGAGTTTGCCGTGCCCTAGCTCGCGATTCCCAGAACTCCCCTCATTGACGTCGCTTTCCACCGCCTTGCGCGCATGCCATTGCCCCATCGTACATCCCAAAGCTCGAAGTCGAGCTCGCCTTCATCGCTCGCTGAAATTGTAACGACCCCGAAATTTAAATTTATTCAAATTAATAATTTATTGAATTTTTGAGTTAAATTGAGTAATTAAATGAATTTTTGGAAAAAAATTAGTTAATTTAATTAGAATATTGGAGCGAGTTTCCCCGATTCAAATATGAGTGAATTTGTGAATAATAAATATATAGATATATTTGACTTGAGTTTGAATTGTAAATAAATAATTTAAATGGTTTAAAATATAAATAATAATAATAATTAATTTTGAATTTATTATTGATGGTTTAATAAATATTTGGGGTATAAATATATATATAGTTTTTATCCAATATAAAGTAACACATAAGATAAATATTAGAGTTGATAAATAATAATAAATTTGAAATAATATGTATAGATATATTTTTGATTGAAGTGTAGATAAATGATGATGATAATATTAAAGTAAAATAAAGGTAAGAAACAAACAAATACAAATACAAATACAAGTGAGTACATTAGCTAAAAATACAACAAACATTAACAAATAAAAATGAAACAAAACATCTCTAAAACCAATGCAACATCAATTCACATTCAAACAAATAAAGCAAGTGTAGCCTGTAGAACTTGGAAATGCAAAGTATGAAGAAGCATGTAGGCTAGAAACAACACATATGTGAAGCCTGTAATAGATATGCAGGCAAGGAAAAAAAATAAGAAAAACATTCAAAGACAAAGTAAAAAGAGAATACAACTTGAACAAATACAGACTGAATTGCAAACCACAAAACAAAAGTATGTAAGCTTGTATAGGAAGGCAAGTAAAATGTATATATATAAGTATTACAGTACAAAGTAAATAAAATAAACAAAACTAAGTATATAAACAAAATAACAATCAATACAATATCTCTAATACCTTGTACAGCCGAACCAAATTGAAAGAAAAGGATGTAAACATGGTACAAGTCATAAATGCAGCCATAAAGCAAGCATGGGCTAGGCATGGGAACAAAGTATCAAAACATTAAATACAAGTATGTAGGCTGTATACTTCTTATATACTTCAGCTTCTCTTATCCATTCGTTCATTTTCAAACTGAGAAAAATATCATTCAAAACTTAGATCAAAACAAATCAAATGCAAACTAGGAAGTTTCAACTGCAAATTCGAGACAGTTTCAAAATGGTGAAAGCTCTGTTCTTTCTTCTCATAACAGTGAGTAACTTCATAATTTAAGTAACCTAAGTTTTTAAATCTAGTGTATGATGAATACCAGGTATATTGTTGTATGAAGTATACGCATTTCATTTAATTTTGATAAGATGAAGCCTGGCCATTTTCTTTATCTGGATATTTGCTCTGTTTATAAATTTTAGGAGACTGAGCTACTTCAAAAATCATAAATTCTCAAACCATTGATTGTTAGAGCAAAGTGTAAAAACAAGACATGTGTAGGCAAGCATAAAGTAGATTGTAAAATTAATACATGGTAAATAAAATTGATATGCTCTGGGAAAACTCAAGAACAGTACCAAGTTAGTATATGTGACATTTTCGAACATCTCGAATTGTCAATTCAAGTTTGCAAACAGATTTCTAAAACAAAAATAGGATTTTTAAAACTAAAATCACATTTTTTAGTTCAGTATTGAATGAGCAGTTTTGGGTTGAACAAAATTGTAGTTTTTTGTCATATATGCTGTTCTATGATTTCGGGAAGGTCGGGGTTGTTTCTGTGATAAGGCGATCGATCAGAGATCCTAGGAAAAATAGGGGATCAAAGAATTTAGCTGTGTGGGTTGTGAGATTTGGGTTTGAAATTTTTTAACCTAGTTTAGATTGTGAAACTTGTGTGGGTCAGTTTGGTCTCTAGGGAGGATCGAGTTGAACGGGGTTTTAGGTGATGGTGGCTTGGTCGTAGGCGAGGATGTGGCCGGAGGAGGAAGTCCCCTGGTGGTCGGAGCGACGTGGGAAAGGTGTTGACAGGTTTGAAGGGGAGAGGGGTCGCGTGTTTCCAGGTTTGGGTGAGGCGTCGCGTTTTGGTTTCGAAGCGCCGCAATGGAGTTGGTGGGTTGCGATGGGGTCGTGAGTCGATCGCCGATAGGGTGCGATGTTGGTCGATGGCCAGAGGTGGCGGCGTCATCGGTGCACGTGCACGCGATGTCAGTTTGTATCAGTGGTAGTTGTGAGTTGGGGAAGAAGGGTTGGTCTGGGTTTGGGAAGTAGCAAGCTCGAAGGAACTCACGAGTTTACTCGGGGAAACTGGAATTTTACTCGAGTAGAATGATGGAGTGCCAGGTCGAAATTTCTTAGACAATTTTTAAGTTGAAAATTTTAGCACTCGGGTTGATTTTTGATATAACCCGAAGCAACCAAGAAAATTTCTCAGGAGTGACTCGAAGCAGGTCTTGAGCCTGATATATTAAACAGTTTTTTTTTACCTTAAGGTGGTTTTCAGATTTTTAAACAACTTTAAAACATGCTTTCAAATTTATGAATTTGACTTAAGGTTGAATCAATTAAGAATTCAAGTAAGATATTTTCAAAATACTTAAGTTTTAATTTATTTAAATTTGATACATTTTTCTTTCAAAGGTAATTTAAAATAGAATTAAGATAAAAAGTCATTTAAACTAAATTTTAACCTTTTGAAATAATAATTATGATTAAGACATAATTTATGATAAATTAATTTATGATTAAAGATTGATTAATCAAGTGTTTAAAGGTTAATTTATTTAAAGGAAAATTAATTAATGTGAGTGATAAATTAAGGTAATTAATTTGAGAATTATAAATAAAAGGATAATTATTTAATAATTAAAGGTTGATTAATTTTAATTAAAGGTTAATTAATTTATTATTAATGGTTAATTAATAAATGATTAAAGAATAATTAATCAAAATGATTTGTAATTAACCAGGATTAGAAATTCATAAGTAAATTAATCTGGTATAAATTAATTATAATCAGACAATTAACTGATCTTACTTATAAATATTTGGATTCTATTGAATGATTTGATTGTTTGATATCCCTGATATATGATGCTTTGTGATACATCCTGATTTATGTTGTGATCTGAGATTTTCTGTTTCTGTGATATATTACTATGTGAATATGAAACCCTTTGCCCGTAAAACGGCATTTGAATTTCGATGCGACAGGGAGTCGGATTCCAGTTGGTTATCCGAAACCCACATCGAATTGTAATAGTAAATCTTTATGACCAATAAATTTATTTTATCTATGAATCTGTGAATGAAGATAAGCGATATCGATTATACCGCTTATCGATATATCTGTGATGATTGATGTTGCACTATTGTGTGTAAAACCCCTGGACCACACCTTTACACACACAAATATGGATTTCACGTGGAAATCGGTTAAGTCACAGATGATTAAATTTGATGTTTTTGAAAATTGAAATTTTAATTTCAATTGATTTTGAAATTAGAAATTTGGGATTTAAAGTGAAAAGCTTTTGAAATGGAATTTCAAAGATAAAAGTTATTTTGAATAACTTAAGCGAGTTTTGAAAATTTAAATAATTAGATTTAAATTTGAATTCAAGTTTGAAATTAAATCTATGATTTGGAAACTAGGGATAAAAGATGATATAAATGTGTTTGTATGAATTAAACCATTTTAAAGTATTAATTTGGGAATTTGAATTTAAACCAAGAACCTTAACTCGTATAAATGAGTCAGATTTCCAAAATGAAAACTGTTTGTTTTCAAATGATAAAAGCTTTCAGATAAGAAATGAAATTCCAGTTTAATTAAAGGAATTTCAAGATTTAATTGAAAAATGGTTTTCTAAGTTATGAATGAATTCTTTTTGAAAGCTATGAATTAAATCTGTTTGTTTTTAACAGATTTAAAATGATGTTTCACTACACCAGAAAAGACTTTTGGTAGCGTTGAAAAAACGCTACCATAACTTATGGTTGCGTTTTAGAGAACGCTGTTATACGACATGCAACTAAAAGTCTAAAACTTTTTGTTGCGTTGTAGTAAACGCTACCAAAAGTCACTTTTAAATGCAACTATATGTATTTTCTGTAGGATTTAAAAAACGCTACCAAAAGTCACTTTTAAATGCAGCTATAGGTTTTTTCTGTAGGGTTAAAAAAACGCTACCATAAGTCTTCATTTTTTGGTTGCTTTTTTGTTTATATGCTTTTTTTGATTTTCAGTAGCGTTTTTAAAATGCAACTGTATAATTTTTATATTAGTTTACATTTGTTTCTGTAGCATTTCTGAAATGCTACTAAAAGTTATTGGTTGTTTGGTAGCATATTTTAAATGTTGCTATTTACGGTTGATGGTTTATACCATTTCCAACAATCGCTTATATACTATTCATATTAAAACGAACGATCAATCGCATAATTTTCATATATTCAAACAAACAATTAAATTACATAATTAGCATATACAAACAATCAAAGTCTCACTGTTTCTAACTCCTGCAACCCACTGTTTCTAACTTCACTTCACAGCTACCCTATCTTCTAAAGTTCTCCTCCCCAAAACATCAATCTGAAACCAGCACTGTCGAACCGAACTACCTTGCAACATCATCAACAGCCTGAACCATCCATCAACATGTGAGAAACTATTGACTTGTTCAAAATAAATGCACATGCTTGAAATTTGTTTTAAGTTCCTACTACTTACAGTAATCAACTCAATTGCCACTTGAGCTAATTCAGCCTGCCACTTTCCTTGCTCAACTCAATTGTAAACTCAATTGCCACTGGAGTACTGGTTGATGACTATTGCTGGCATGATTCCCATTGATCAGATAGGTAGGAACCTCATTTTGCTGCATGCCTAAAAGTCCAAATAAATGAGATGAAATATATGATTGATATATTCTCTACAATTTAAAACATATAAAATTTTCAATTAAATTAATAGTCTACATGTGGATATATGATTCTACTTATTTTTTGTGTTTATATATGTCTTAGGTGTGCATATGCATATTGACATTGATCTATATTGACAAAGCACCAAGTAGTAAAATAATATTCTAAGCTATCTCGGTTTTTCTCAAGTCTGGGTACATACCTTATTTGAGAATATATATAATTTTGCACAGACACATCATTGTTTAGCTTTCAACTTGCTGTCGCATGCCTTAAAATCATTGCAGTAACCATTTCTAGAAGGCAAAAATCAATAACTAACTTATCTCAACCCTTAACTAAACAAAGTTTATGATACAAGCTCGTCTACAACACTAACCAACATAATGAATTCGGCGTAAAACAAACCTGAGCATGCAGATTAGATCCCGATTATGACATACTACAGCTTCACAAATGAAAATTTCAGCATAAAGATTTACCTCACTCTTCAGCATCAGTTTGTTCATACACAAACTAAATCAAATTCGCAGGTGGTATTATGTCTTCTTTATTAACTATAGAAAGCATGGAATGACATAAAGCTTGGAACATTTTCTTTTAAGGTAAAAACAAATATTTCTCATAGCTAAGCTGGTTAATCAAGCTTTCAGATCAGCAGTAATGAGCTAGTTTGGCGAAATTACATAGACACCAATTCATGATTTTACAAATAATATGAATCCACTGCAGTTAAGTTGGTTTGTAGACCAAAAGTGTACTTTAGTAAACAATTATTAAAATCATAATTGATAACATGTCATGCGATCACAAGGAAAACCAAGAACTCTATTTTACAGATCAAGAAATACCATAGGTGTAGGTCATTTAATATTTAACCACAATCACATAAAACCTAGGACATATATAGGTATTGTGAACCTTATTTTAGTTTATTTTAAAATTTAACAAGACTTCTAGAACAAACTAACTGTAGAAATAATATAAACCACATGATTTCACATAAAATAATCACATGTTTGTATCCTTAGAGAGTGAGTGGGTATACATGCACTATTGATTTGTAATGAATGATAGGAGTTATATGGCCATCCCCACCTATTTTCACCAACATGGTGTGTATACACTTGGAATGCATTATCAATTCCACGATAGAGGCTATTTAATTCACCTATCCTCATTGGAAACTTACCAAAAAATTGATTGACTGTGTGTAGGTGTTTGTAATCAGTATAAATCATAAAGAATTTGGTTTAATAGATTACAACAAAAAGTCTAGAAATGAACCGTACGTGTAAGTTTATGATAAAAAAATTAGCTAAAAAAGCAGCCATTGTTTCAGATAGCAAAAATAATGAAAAAGAAGAAGTTTGAACCTCTTCAATAATTCTGAACACTTTTACAATTGAACTTCCATAACGTTGTTGCATTGAAATTGGATCCCAACCCCACAGGTACATTAACATGATATCATTTACGTAAAGTTTAAATGATGGTGGTACAGTAATTTGATTTGTGGGATTTAAGTGAAACACTACAAGTGGATCGAGTGCATTTTAATATGACCTATAGGGCAATATTACAATAGACATAGAATAGTAACAAGTTATTGTACAACAAATAGTTACCTCTAATTGAATTGCCTTCAACCCACTCAATAATTCGTCCTAATTGTGAATTCGCCCATCTTGAAACCAATATGCCATATTTATTTTCAACCTAGAAAAATTGATGGAAGTGAGTTTCAATTGCACCATATTTGGAGAGAAAAATGAAACTATGATCGCCAAAATAAAAATGTGGTTGTTCATAACTATAAAGTGTAAACATCAAAAATAGCTAGATGCCAATCAGCAACTTATACGTCATTTACTAATACATCTCGCTCCTTCACCCCTGCTTCACTATACCACTTCCAAACATCAAATACACCCTGCTGTCACCTTGCCCGTCCTCCTTACTGCTGCTTTACTTCCTCATCTAACCTCAACACTTCACAACTGCTTCAACTTCATACAACACTACCACTTCTCCTCCCATTCACCGTTACCCTGAACATTTCCACCCATATTCACTTACATCAAAACTTCCCTAACATATCACTAGTAATCACTGCATACATACATACAGTACCCTGCACATATCACCTGAAAACTACTCCCCACAGTTACAATAGACAAATTTGTCCAATCACTGCCTAACACACTCCTCACCACACTGCAGCTACATTGCCTTCATATTCCTCACTGTGCACATTGGTGCATATCTCAGTGCACATAGCAACACTATCCAACTATTCTCCTCAGTTCAACCATCTCACCTGACCATTCACTGGCATCAATCTCCTTGCTACATACTTCTACCTGAATAACAGTCAACCACCCCCCGTCATCAACCATATCTTCACAAATCACTACAAATTGCTCCACTACATTACAACAAAACTGCCATAAACCCCTCAAAAGAGCACATTTCACACTGCTAACCACTGCTGCATATATATCAGTGCGCATGTCACAATCTGCCTCTTCCCACCATTACAACACCCTTCCACTTCTTCATTCTACCAACCCACCTCATATACATCACTACAACAACCATCTTCCTACACATCACAACTGCCCACATCATTTTTCTCAACCCCAACAGAGCAACCCTCTGCAACAACATCCATACAACTACACTCCACTATCATAACCTCCCCTCACTGCTACTGATATACCACGATCACTCAAAAAAAAACCCCTGAAACTCTTATATTTACATCTATATTTCTACCACTCCTGAAACTCTTTCTTCTGCCACTACCTCTACAGCCAACAATCTCCACCATCAAAGTCAATAGCACTTCGTTGTTCACAAATCACGAATTCACCACAAACTACATACACATATACATCCACCACTGTAGTTGCATCATTCCTGACTGCACATCAAATACAAAAAATCTACACTTTACTGCAAAACATCTTGCCACCACTATAAAACTGCAACTACACTAAAACCATCAGAAAACATCGCTGCACATACACATTGCATCAGCCTCAACATATACTTCATTTCTACAACAAACACTTCATACTCCAATACCTCACTGTCATCAATACTCCCTGTTGCATTCCATTACCACTTCACCAAGCAACTCCCCTACAAACACCCACTGCACTATCATAACCCATGCACACTTCTACCAACCTGACTTGCCAAAAACCCCTTAAACATACCTGGTCATTGCAAGGCATGCCTTATCAAATCGCTACCTTGCATCCTTCAAGAAATATATTATTATTTATCATATTGCAAGGCATAAGAAAATAAAAAACTAGTTTATGGTTGGGAGAAGCAAAAATTGCAACTAAATAAATAATCATGATCGTACATTATCTCTACACCAAGAGGCCAAAGGAACAAATTATTTCTCATAACTTACACCATGTTCCTGCGTGTTTTTTTATGGACTTTCACTCCAAAACTATGCTTAAACAATTACATATTTGACCATATAAAGATTTTGAGAAACCATATCTCAAAATATGTCCCCAAGAAAATTGATAGTATCGATTGTATTTTTATGTATATATATGCATGGACTTCTACTATCTCATGCATATATCACAAACCTTTGGTATGAAATAAATTGTAAAAAAGGCAAATTAATGTGTACCTTGACGTCATGCAAATCGATGTCGACAAAATGCATCAATCTATCATTTAGAATGTGCTCAACCTGATTAAATAAAAACAAGCTGAGTATCACAAGCCCATACATCTTTCATAGGAGAGGAAAATGAAAATCAGCATTCAGAGATGGAATAATATCATGTTATCTACGAAGAAACGTAAACTTTTTACTGTAACATGATATCCCTTTGGGTTCTTTAACATAATTTTCATAATAAAGGAAAAGGAAGGATACCTGGGATCTTAGAACTTCTTTATAAGTTCCAATTTCTCTCAATGCAATAGTAAATTTAGTCATTACAGGTCCTGCAAATCACAGTAGGTACGTAAGCTAATAATTATACTGACATTACCTGCATGTCCGTTATTTAGCCAAGTGTGTGTGTTATAATATAATAGCTAGTAATGATATAAGTTGTTATATCAAAAATAAAATAGCATTGTTTATAAAAAAAATTGCATGTGCATTGCACGAATGTGTAACATGAACCAATGTACCTAAGGTACATACAATGTAAATATGAATCTGCATAGAAATAAATTACGACTTTCTTTTTTTACTTTCTTCAAAGTACTTCTATCGAAAACGATCTTAAATTTTGACTTAAGTAGCACTATGTCCATGGAATTTGAAGATGCGACCATAATTTCCACTGCCTACCTTCTGCCTCTGCTACACCCAAACCCACATTCACAAGTGCACTCGAGCATCACCACAACACCACTGCAAAGCCGCCCTGAACTGCCATAGATATCACCAAATCATACAACAACCACCCACACCTTTCCATCGCCGAACTCCAGCAAACCACCTGCCATTCAAATCGAACCCATACGCCGCATAAAAGCCCCTCAATCGACAAACTCGCCAGTGCAACTGTGACAATCGACAATCGAATACAACCGCCATTGCAATCGACCAAATCGCCACCTTCAAACGCGACGACTTCATCAGTACCAATCGAACTGGACATTGCTTCAAACTCGAGCACATTCGTTCAACCAGAAAATCACCCACGGCCTAAAAACATTGCCATAACCTCATTAGCTACCATCAATTCAAGTAACAAACTCAAACAGCATAACCAATTTCAAACTCAATTCAAACAACAACCGAAAAAAATCAACCTAATCCAGTTCAAAATGGAAACGCAAAAGAAGATTTGTTTTCGAATTACCTTATAAAAGTTAAAGGTGTTAGTAGAAGATATGTTTTGAGCTACATTTCAGGAATTAGGGTTTTGGGGAGGAGTTGACACGGAACTGAATTGCGCGAGCAAGATGAAGACGAGCTATTTTGTGACCAATTATACGAGGATACGGTTGAATCGCGCGTGCAACATGAAGACGAGCTGAATTGTACGAGCAAGACGAAGTATATTTTGTTTGATTTTCATCGTTCATTTGAGAGCAGGAGGAGGAAGGTAAGAAAAAATGCTAAGGGGTTAAAGAGATTTGAGCGGCCTGCTAAAATTTTAGCAAAATTTTGGTGAATATTTGGCGGTAATCAATTGGCTGCGTTTCTTCCTTCATTTCATATTTTAAAATAATTAATGGTTGCATTAGCTTTTAAACGCTACCAATTATTGCAACCAATAGCAAGTTTTCTTGTAGTGTTTGTTTAAACCATTCGAAATGAAATTGTTTTGAAAGCTATTAGTTAAATCTTTGATTTAAAGATTTAACGAGTTAATTAAACTGAAATGGAAATTGATTTGGAAAATCTGTGAATGAATCTTTGTGAACTTAAGTGAACTTTGTGAATTGAATCTTTTTGTTTAAAAGATTAAAATGGTAATTTGATAAACCATTTGTAAAGAAAGTTTGGGTTTAAGTTGTGACTTAATTGAAATCCCAATATCCGTATGTTTTTAAATATTTCGCTCACTATTCGGGTTAGCCGGGAAAGGACCTTTGGGTCGTATAACTCATTCCGAATAGTGATACGTCGTATATGGATAGCATTTGAAGACCGGTGTTGAAGACCGGATATTTTTCGAAAATGAAAGGACAACCTGTCGAATGTCTCTGCACTGAGTCGCGCCGGTATAGAGATTTATATCACTCTTTTTGTGACGGGAAGTCCGGACGTGATTGGAAATTATCCGGAATTGCAAGGGCTTCGTGAGAAGTGCCTTCGGTTCTGTTCGAACCCGGAACAGACTTATATGGATACATGTCTGACATTACACTTTGAGATATAAAGCCGCTTTCTTTCAAATACATTTCTGTTTGGTGGCGGAGAATTTATTCTCTTAGCTTAACACCCTTCTCTGAGACGTACGAGCTCAGAGGTTATGTAGTTGAAATTTATCAGCGATATATCCCAATTTGGTAATGTGGCATGCTGAGTGTTGCTGTGTGATGATCAGTGTTTGATCATTTGTGATATGATCTTTTGTTTGATCATTTATCTTTGTGATCATAGGTTGATCATCTGTTGACTCAAAGCGTGGCTTTTTGAAAAAGCGTAGCTTTGTGGACGAGACTTCGTCGAGCCTCACAACCCGGAAATGGTCGAAACAGGAATGTTGCGGCAAGGTTATGAGGGTCGCGCCCTTTAGGGTATGTCATTTCCTTCTGGAAAAGGGTAGTATCATGGTATGGAGCCCAGATACTTACTCATGTGGATACACTTTCTTTATGATGTGTGATGTTGGATACCAAGCTCGGATAAAGGTCCCAAAGGACCGGGGGTGGCATATCTAAGGTTTCTTTTATCCCTTGGGAAAAGGGGTTGCCGGCCTTGTTTGGCAGAGAACAGTTGGTTCTCGGAACGTCCCGCCAGAGGCGTTTCTTTCGTGGAATAGGAAGTTCCTTAGCCTGACCATTTGTTGGAAATCCAAACAAAACAATACGAGCCCTGTACGGTTTTAGTTGTATTACCTGCCATGGAATGTGGTGGTAACCTGCTATTGAACATGGTAGCTATAGTAGGCATAAGTGCGAAATGTCTATGCTGGCTAAGATTTATATTCTACTTTCGAAATTTTTTCTACACTATGCACTAATAATAATATCAAAAATGATTTGATTTTGCATAGTAAGCATCTTTGACTATCATAAGAAGAAATCTCCTCCAATTCTGCGTTTGCATTGTGTGTGTGGTGGGAGGTCTTATGGTAGTTTCATTTTCCAAAAGCATTGCGAATTTACTTTAAATTCTCTGCTATTTGTTTTTAAAGATAAACTGTTTTTGTTGCTCACACCAGTCCCATGACTGATCCGGAGTTTATTGTTCCTTTCCTAAACTCTGGGTGCTCATAATTTCCTTCACGAGCAGTCTAGAGTTGGGGTTTTCAGATATTCAGGTTTAGTAGATTTTCTGGAGTTGGTTCAGTCTTTGGATCAGACTGCACTTGCTTATCTTTGTGCCTCGTTATTGAGAGTTCGAGCTATTTCTGGATCGTGCTTTGGAGATGAAGATTATCCGCTGCTGATGTTATCTATTTTTCTTTCCGCTGCAATTTATTGTATCATATCTCTGATGTATATAGATATTCATTGTATCATCATTGTATCTGGATATTGTATTAGATGTTGTATATCTATATTCTTTTTATTCCGCTGTGATATTTACTTAACTGTGTTATAAGCTCCGGCGACTCGGATTTGAACGCTCGAATCTACGACATTCGAGTACGATGTAAAGTATGGATGTCGATTTTCGAACGCGAAAATCTGGGACGTTACATTTGGTATCAGAGCTAAGGTTGAACTTTAGCTCAGGAGTGTAACACGTTAAGTAGCTCATTAGAGATAGAGTGAAGTAAACTCTAGAATGAGTGTATTCTAAGATATCCGTCTGAGCGTCTCAGTAAATTCTCTTACTATCCACTGATAGTGAGTATGAGTGCAAGAAGAAGACGAGATAGGGGACATGAAATACGACTATAAATGGTCAATACCCTGCAACAGTGGAAACATCTCTCTCTTCTCAATTTTCTCTGATTCGTCTTTCCAAATTCTTTTGATTGCTTCATGACAGTTCCGGAAGTAGTTTCGATGTGATGATGGCTCTACGAATCGTTGTAGAAGATCTTACTTCGTATCTTCATCGGTTTCTTATCAGCTTTTGGATTTAAACCTTAATGAATTTGGATTTGGAATTTTGAATTGAGTTAAATCGATTAAAAGAATATGAAGCTAAATTTGAATAGTATCGATAAAACGATATTGTTTGAACCATAATTTTGAAATTCTATTGAAATTTCTTGTGAATACCAAAGTCCGAAGAGGGACAAATTGGTATGTATTCTGAGATATTCCGACTTGAGTTTGGAAACCGTATCTTGTGTTTGAGGAGTTATAGAAGATCGAATCTGTTTATCTCTGTCTTTGTTTCGTGCCTGCGAATTTCGAGGACGAAATTCTTTTAAGGGGGGAAATTTGTAACGACCCCGAAATTTAAATTTATTCAAATTAATAATTTATTGAATTTTTGAGTTAAATTGAGTAATTAAATGAATTTTTGGAAAAAAATTAGTTAATTTAATTAGAATATTGGAGCGAGTTTCCCCGATTCAAATATGAGTGAATTTGTGAATAATAAATATATAGATATATTTGACTTGAGTTTGAATTGTAAATAAATAATTTAAATGGTTTAAAATATAAATAATAATAATAATTAATTTTGAATTTATTATTGATGGTTTAATAAATATTTGGGGTATAAATATATATATAGTTTTTATCCAATATAAAGTAACACATAAGATAAATATTAGAGTTGATAAATAATAATAAATTTGAAATAATATGTATAGATATATTTTTGATTGAAGTGTAGATAAATGATGATGATAATATTAAAGTAAAATAAAGGTAAGAAACAAACAAATACAAATACAAATACAAGTGAGTACATTAGCTAAAAATACAACAAACATTAACAAATAAAAATGAAACAAAACATCTCTAAAACCAATGCAACATCAATTCACATTCAAACAAATAAAGCAAGTGTAGCCTGTAGAACTTGGAAATGCAAAGTATGAAGAAGCATGTAGGCTAGAAACAACACATATGTGAAGCCTGTAATAGATATGCAGGCAAGGAAAAAAAATAAGAAAAACATTCAAAGACAAAGTAAAAAGAGAATACAACTTGAACAAATACAAACTGAATTGCAAACCACAAAACAAAAGTATGTAAGCTTGTATAGGAAGGCAAGTAAAATGTATATATATAAGTATTACAGTACAAAGTAAATAAAATAAACAAAACTAAGTATATAAACAAAATAACAATCAATACAATATGTCTAATACCTTGTACAGCCGAACCAAATTGAAAGAAAAGGATGTAAACATGGTACAAGTCATAAATGCAGCCATAAAGCAAGCATGGGCTAGGCATGGGAACAAAGTATCAAAACATTAAATACAAGTATGTAGGCTGTATACTTCTTATATACTTCAGCTTCTCTTATCCATTCGTTCATTTTCAAACTGAGAAAAATATCATTCAAAACTTAGATCAAAACAAATCAAATGCAAACTAGGAAGTTTCAACTGCAAATTCGAGACAGTTTCAAAATGGTGAAAGCTCTGTTCTTTCTTCTCATAACAGTGAGTAACTTCATAATTTATGTAACGACCCGTATTTTTCGGATCGAAAAGTTTGTCAAAATCTGGGATTTTCAGCATTTTCTAGTTATTCCAGATCTTGGTTGAAATTTGCCTAAGTCCTAGGTCGTATGCGACCTAGAGGTTAGTTAAGTATTGTTGGCAACTTAGGAGATAAGTCGTACCTAAGAATGTTGGGGATTGGTGACTTTAAGGTTTGGAGTTAGGTCGTGTGATGGATGGTAAGGGTTTAGGTCGTAGACGACCTAAAAGGAAGGAGACTTTAGAGTTTCTGGCGAGTTAAGGTGTTAGCGACCTAAGAGATAGGTTGGTAGCGACCTAAGTAAACCCAGTAGTTGACGACCTAGGGATGAGCGACCTAGTGGTGCCGGGCTAGTATATTTAGGTCGGCAGCGACCTAAGGAAACTAGTGGTTAGCGACCTATAATAGTTCGCGACCTAAGGGGTTAGCTTGTTAGCGACCTAGTAGTTGCCGAGTTAGCGACCTAGTAGTTGCCGAGTTAGCGACCTAGTGGTTCTGAGTTAGCGACCTAGTGGTTCTGAGTTAGCGACCTAGTGGTTCTGAGTTAGCGACCTAGTGGTTCCGTGTTGGCGACCTAAGGAGTTAACAAGTTGGCGACCTAAGAAGTTAACAAGTTGGCGACCTTAGGAGTTAGGCTGTTGTGTTAGGTCGCGTAGGTTGCTAAGTTGTTAGGTCGCTAGGATAGTTCAAGTGTTAGGTCGCGTGTTGTTTTAGGTCGACTTGTGTTAGGTCGCAACCCAACTGAGTCTTAGATAGTTAGGTCGTTAAGTTGTTAGGTCGCTGGGTTTCCTAAGTGTTAGGTCGCAAAGAAGTTAAGACGTACATCTGTTAGGTCGGAGAGGCTTAGGTCGGAGAGGCTTAGGTCGCTTAGGTCGGAAGCGACTTAGGGAGATAGCCAGATTTCGACTTAAGGACAGATTTCAGCTATAAATAGGAGGGGTTGTTCTCACTTTTTGGGATCCGGATTTTTGAAGCGACGAAGTGCTGCCATTTTGAGAGCTCGACTTCTACACTTCTTCACTTCTTTTCTCCACTTTAATCTAGTGCTTCCATCCATCCTAATCGAAGATCAAGATTGAAGATTCAAGAGCTTAGATTGAAGATCTTCATCTTTTCAAGAGAGATTTCTTCATTTGAAGCGGATTTGTGGTAGATCTAGCTTCATCCTTCGCTGTCCAGATCTGAAGTGTGTTGATTTGAGGTTGTTTAGGTGATTTGGTGAGTGGTGATTATCTCTCACACGGATCCAAAGGAGTATATCGGATTGTTGGCTCGATTTGGTGTTAAAATAGTGATTTCCATGCATTTTCTTCATCCTATGTATAGATCCATGTAGATCCATTGTTCATGATGATGTTGCATCCATTTTATCATATGTTAACCTATGCAAGTTCATTCATCAAGTTTGTAGAGATATAATCCATGTTTTAATGCTTATTGGACTTTCAACTCTTTAATTACGAAAATGCCATTATTGTTATAATTGTCTACTTAGATCATTTTTGAATGCTTGATTGCTTGGATTGATGTTTGATTTGATTGCTTGTTATGAACTAGATGATTGATGATTAGATTTAGATCGAAGATGATTCAAAAGCTAAGGGAAAGGCTCTTGAAAATGGAAAAGCTGCACGTGGCATATGTAGCGGGATGATGAAGCTCTTATGCATAGATTTGATGATGTGGTGATGAGATGAGGCTTTGCGAGGATGTAATGAAGCGAGGCAATCATATGATGAAGACTTGGTCTAATCCAGGCGGGATCATTCCAAGCATGTTGATAACTCGGTGATATGATTCGAGTTGAGGATAATGGATGCTCGAGAGGCGCTTGAGCTAGTATGGCAATAGTCGTCGAGGAGGATGACTAGGAGGTTGAGATCTCATCGTTGTTGAAGGTTCTAGCATGCTCTAAGCAAGAGTACATGGGGACGCCCAAAAGACTAAGTTGATGGTCGAGTACTCTGGGTAGATTCGATAATCCTAGGCACGGGTCACGATGACGTGCGGGAGTTATGTCTAGAACCGGGGTTACCATTAGCCCTTGACGGACGGCTGAAAGAATGTGCCGGTCATTCAATTAACGGTGATATCGCAACAATGATAACAGTGATAGCCGAGTCATGGATGTTTGGTTGTATCATCATTCGGTCTCAAGAGCGGTATTTCCTGGGTGCTTATCTGACCTTGGTTTTAGACCTTGGGATTTGTACTTGGAAAACATCGCTCTTGACTCGAGTGACAATTGCTTTACTTTAAATTGTATGCTCTGCTATGTTTGCTTCTGCTTAGTGTGTGTCTGGGGGCTATCACTGTAGAATGAGGTTGGAGTGGGAGGGTTGTATTCCTATTCCTTTTCCTTTATGCTCTTTTGGTATGTTGTTAGTTAATTTACTGCTCACTAAGACTGTTGTCTGACTCAAGGCTTTATGTTTTAATTCTTATTGCCTTGGGCTGTTCGTCCATTTTGGGACGGGCAGACTAGGTAGCAGGTGACAGGTGCTGTTCTCTTCTCACGATGCTGATATCGAAGACGAGCTAGAGGGTTGCATATTATCTTCTTATATGTACTGGATTTTTCCGCTGTTTTGTATTCTCTGAGAGTTATGTAGTGAGGCTGGATGTATTGACTATGTGGATGCTTGTATTCAACTATTATGGAGTTTTATATGATGTCATTTTATTCTGTAAAGCTTCACTATACATATGTTCTATTGTATTTTGTCCATGCGCTGTGAGTAATACGATAGATCCTGTTGTTTTAATCTTACCTTGACAATCGTCCATGGTCGCCTGGCACACTTTACAGCGCTCTATCTCTAGATTCGGTGCAGGGGTCATGGGCGGTCGTCACATTTGGCATCAGAGCATTGGTTGATCGATTTTACCCAACGCTCGCTGAAGTAACTACGTATGAGAGACGTAATTGTATTTTGATGGATGATTACTATATACAATATAGTAGCTTAGTAGGTTTGAGTCCTTTATGCAGTTGTTTCTCTAGATGTTCTAATCATTCCTTTTTATAGATATTGAGAATGAGTCAAAAAGGGAAACCAGCTGCTAGGGAAGGCCGTGCTACTGAAGGGGCTGCTGATTATGTTGCTATGTTCGAAACCATGATGACTTCGATCAGGAGAAGGATGTCAGCCCCGGGGCCATCAGTAGATGTTGGGGATCAAGTACAGGCTCCAAGATTGATGGATCACTTGGACGATTCATTTAGGAAGCTTGTGGAGGAAGCTCTCAGACATGAGAATCTGTTTCCTAAGGAAGGATCTGTTGTTGCTGTGACCAGGGAAGAGTCTAAACCCCAGCAGGGTAGAAACAAGAAGAGGAAGCAGCAGCAGCAGAAGGGTAAGGATGGTCAGAAGAAGCCGAAAGGCGAAGTGACTTGCTACAACTGTCAGCAGAAAGGCCATCTCTCCAAGGATTGCAAGAATCCGAAGGCGCCGGCGAAGTGCCACAACTGTGACAAGCCAGGGCATTTCAGGAAGAATTGTCCAGAACCGAGTAGGGACAAGCAGATTGTGCAGGCTTATGCTTTAGGAGCTGTTCCGTCGTCTTCGATAGCTCCTACTGCTGAAGAGAAGGGAAAGAGTGTGGTTGTTCAAGGTATTCTTTTCCTATGTGGTGTTCCAGTTAGAGTTCTGTTTGATACTGGAGCGTCGCATTCGTTTGTGTGTAATGAACTAGTAGGCCGGTTAGGTTTGAAGCCGGATATTGTTGATAGGCCATTGGTTGTGACTAATCCAGTTGGGGGTTCGTCTTGTTTGTGTATGTTATGCCGTGGTCTAGTTGTGTCGAGTCATGGTTGCTCTTTTGTTTGTGATTGTTTTGTTCTGAACTTTGCGGGGTTCGGAATTATTTTGGGTATGGACTGGCTTAGGAAGTATGCGGCTAAGGTTGACTGTGAGAGGCTGGAGGTGACAGTCGAGAATGTGGAAGGGCGAAAGATTGTGATACGATGTAAGCATGAGGAAGGCGTCTTCATGAGCTTCATGTATTCGCTAGTTGTTCCACGGGATGGACTGTCTTTAGTGCCAATCGCAAATGGATTCGAGGATGTCTTTGACGAAGTCAAAGGGTTGCCGCCGCATAGAGAGATCGAGTTTCGTATAGATCTAGTTGAAGGAGCCAGACCTGTTGTGATGCCTCTTAGGCGGATGGCGCCTAGGGAACAGCAAGAGTTGAGGGTGCAAGTTGATGATCTTTTGCAGAAAGGATTCATTCGGCGTAGTGTGTCCGAGTGGGGTGCACCAGTTGTGTTTGCAACCAAGGCAGATGGGTCGTTGAGATTGTGCGTCGATTATCGTGAGCTGAATAAGGTGACTAAGGAGAACAAGTATCCATTACCGAGAATAGATGACTTGTTTGATCAGCTTCACGAAGCTAAGGTGTTTTCTCAGATGGATTTGGCAACGGGATTTCACCAGTTGAGAGTGGCTAAGGATAGGGTGCCGAAGACTGCTTTTAGGACACCATCCGGTTTCTTTGAGTGGCTGGTAATGCCGTTTGGATTGACTAACGCGCCAGCATATTTTGTGGATCTTATGAATAGAGTGTTCAGAGATCAGTTGAACAAGTTCGTACTTGTGTTCGTGGATGATATTCTGATTTATTCCAGAACGGAAGAAGAGCACAGGACGCACTTGCGTATTGTTTTGGAAATCCTGCGGAAACATCAACTGAAGGCTAAGTTTTCAAAGTGTCACTTCTGGAAGAGTGAAGTGAGGTTCTTAGGCCATGTGATTTCTGGAAATGGAATAGCGGTTGATCCCGCTAAGGTGGCAGCAATCCAGGATTGGGTTAGACCTAAGAATGCATCAGAGGTGAGAAGTTTTCTTGGATTAGCAGGATATTATCGACGGTTTATCAAGGACTTCTCCAAGGTAGCTGCACCGTTAACAGGATTAACGAAAAAGAACCAAGTGTTCAGTTGGGATGCTAAGTGTGAGCAAGCTTTCGGAATCCTGAAAGAGCGACTAACGAGTGCTCCTGTTTTGACTATTCCAAGTGGGAATGATGAGATGGTGGTTTACACCGATGCATGTGGTACTGGACTTGGAGCAGTGCTGATGCAGAAGGATAAAGTTGTTGCGTATGCTAGTCGACAACTGAAGCCGCATGAAAAGAATTACCCAACTCATGATTTGGAGTTAGCGGCGATTGTATTTGCTCTGAAGATGTGGAGGCATTATCTGTTGGGAGTTCGATTCGAGTTGTTTACGGATCATAAGTCGTTGAAGTATCTTTTCTCCCAGAAGGATTTGAATCTTCGACAGCAACGTTGGCTAGAGTTTTTAGCATCATATGATTTTGGTATAGCTTATACTCCGGGAAAAGGTAACGCAGTGGCTGATGCGTTAAGTCGAAGACATGCAGGATTGGGAGCCATGTTTTCTGAATGGAAGAGTCTCGAGTATTTAGCTGGATTTGACTTCAGGCCTAGATGCGAGTTGGAACCTGAAATGTTGGCAAACTTATCGATAAGACCGACTCTTGTGGAAAGGATTGGCGAGAGTCAAAAGCGAGATGATAAGCTTGTCAAGATTATCCGTGAATTGGAATCTGGATTGGAGCCAGAAAAGGATAAAGGATTCGAGGTCGATAGAGAAGGTTGGCTTCGAAAGCAAGGACGACTAGTGGTTCCCGATATAGATGAATTGAGGAGTGAAGTTCTGAAGGAAAGTCATCACTCGAAGTTGACAATTCATCCAGGTGGAAATAAGATGTATCGGGATATGAAGAGAAACTACTACTGGGAAGGCATGAAGAAGGATGTTGGAGATTTCATTTCCAAGTGTATGAACTGTCAGTTGGTAAAGGCTGAACAGAGGAAGCCAAGTGGATTGCTTCAACCCTTAGAAGTTCCTACATGGAAGTGGGAACAAGTGTCGATGGATTTTATTGATGGATTGCCTAGAACCAGAACGGGAAATGAAGGGATTTGGGTCATTGTGGATCGTCTGACTAAGAGTGCACGATTCACTCCTGTTCGATCGACTAGGACTGCATCAAAGTTGGCTGAGTTGTATGTGAAGTGGATAGTTCGATTCCATGGTATTCCGAAGAGTATAGTGAGCGATCGAGATCCATTGTTCACTAGTGGATTTTGGAAGAGCTTCCAGGAAGTTTTGGGAACCGAGTTGTGTTTGAGTACAGCTTATCACCCTCAGACAGATGGTCAGACCGAGAGAGTCAACCGAGTTTTGGAAGATCTTCTTAGAGCATGTGTTTTGGACTTCGGAGGATCATGGGAAGATCACCTTCATTTGGTGGAGTTTGCGTACAACAACAGTTACCAGTCAAGTATTGGTATGGCACCATATGAGGCATTGTATGGAAGACCGTGTAACTCTCCGACATGTTGGTTGGAAACTGGGGAAAAGCTGATACTTGGGCCAGAGATGATTCGACAGACTTCGGATTGCATAGAGATCATTCGGCAACGAATGAAGGCAGCCCAAGACCGTCAGAAGAGTTATGCTGATAAGCGTCGAAAGGATTTGGAGTTCGACGTGGGAGATATGGTTTTTGTGAAGATTTCTCCACTGAAGAATGTTATTCGATTCGGGAAGAAAGGAAAATTGACTCCGAGATTTGTTGGACCATTCCCGATCATCGAGCGAATTGGAAAGCTCGCCTACAGATTGGAGTTACCTGAGAAGATGTCGGGTGTGCACAATGTTTTTCATGTATCTTATCTACGGAAGTATGTGCACGACTCGAATACAGTGGTTTCTGCTGATAGCTGTGAAGACTTAGAAGTTGATCCAGTTGATAGAAGACCTCGTAAGCCGCTTCGTGTTGTTGAAACCGACACGAAACAGCTTAGGAGGAAGGTAGTTAAGTTGCTCAAGATACAATGGAGTGATGATGATAACGACTGTACGTGGGAGGTGGAAGAGAGGATGAAGGCAGCTCATCCTGAACTCTTCAAGGTATGGCCCTAAGGTGTCGTCTCATCTCGCGATATTGTAACTTGTTCTAAGTCTTAGAATTCTGTACGCTAAGCTAGAATTGGATGCATGGTTTGTTGATTGCTATGGATGGTAGGCGTACAGAATAGCCTTTGATTGCCTTGTTTGCTTGGAATTTCGGGGGCGAAATTCCTAAGGGGGAGAGAATGTAACGACCCGTATTTTTCGGATCGAAAAGTTTGTCAAAATCTGGGATTTTCAGCATTTTCTAGTTATTCCAGATCTTGGTTGAAATTTGCCTAAGTCCTAGGTCGTATGCGACCTAGAGGTTAGTTAAGTATTGTTGGCAACTTAGGAGATAAGTCGTACCTAAGAATGTTGGGGATTGGTGACTTTAAGGTTTGGAGTTAGGTCGTGTGATGGATGGTAAGGGTTTAGGTCGTAGACGACCTAAAAGGAAGGAGACTTTAGAGTTTCTGGCGAGTTAAGGTGTTAGCGACCTAAGAGATAGGTTGGTAGCGACCTAAGTAAACCCAGTAGTTGACGACCTAGGGATGAGCGACCTAGTGGTGCCGGGCTAGTATATTTAGGTCGGCAGCGACCTAAGGAAACTAGTGGTTAGCGACCTATAATAGTTCGCGACCTAAGGGGTTAGCTTGTTAGCGACCTAGTAGTTGCCGAGTTAGCGACCTAGTAGTTGCCGAGTTAGCGACCTAGTGGTTCTGAGTTAGCGACCTAGTGGTTCTGAGTTAGCGACCTAGTGGTTCTGAGTTAGCGACCTAGTGGTTCCGTGTTGGCGACCTAAGGAGTTAACAAGTTGGCGACCTAAGAAGTTAACAAGTTGGCGACCTTAGGAGTTAGGCTGTTGTGTTAGGTCGCGTAGGTTGCTAAGTTGTTAGGTCGCTAGGATAGTTCAAGTGTTAGGTCGCGTGTTGTTTTAGGTCGACTTGTGTTAGGTCGCAACCCAACTGAGTCTTAGATAGTTAGGTCGTTAAGTTGTTAGGTCGCTGGGTTTCCTAAGTGTTAGGTCGCAAAGAAGTTAAGACGTACATCTGTTAGGTCGGAGAGGCTTAGGTCGGAGAGGCTTAGGTCGCTTAGGTCGGAAGCGACTTAGGGAGATAGCCAGATTTCGACTTAAGGACAGATTTCAGCTATAAATAGGAGGGGTTGTTCTCACTTTTTGGGATCCGGATTTTTGAAGCGACGAAGTGCTGCCATTTTGAGAGCTCGACTTCTACACTTCTTCACTTCTTTTCTCCACTTTAATCTAGTGCTTCCATCCATCCTAATCGAAGATCAAGATTGAAGATTCAAGAGCTTAGATTGAAGATCTTCATCTTTTCAAGAGAGATTTCTTCATTTGAAGCGGATTTGTGGTAGATCTAGCTTCATCCTTCGCTGTCCAGATCTGAAGTGTGTTGATTTGAGGTTGTTTAGGTGATTTGGTGAGTGGTGATTATCTCTCACACGGATCCAAAGGAGTATATCGGATTGTTGGCTCGATTTGGTGTTAAAATAGTGATTTCCATGCATTTTCTTCATCCTATGTATAGATCCATGTAGATCCATTGTTCATGATGATGTTGCATCCATTTTATCATATGTTAACCTATGCAAGTTCATTCATCAAGTTTGTAGAGATATAATCCATGTTTTAATGCTTATTGGACTTTCAACTCTTTAATTACGAAAATGCCATTATTGTTATAATTGTCTACTTAGATCATTTTTGAATGCTTGATTGCTTGGATTGATGTTTGATTTGATTGCTTGTTATGAACTAGATGATTGATGATTAGATTTAGATCGAAGATGATTCAAAAGCTAAGGGAAAGGCTCTTGAAAATGGAAAAGCTGCACGTGGCATATGTAGCGGGATGATGAAGCTCTTATGCATAGATTTGATGATGTGGTGATGAGATGAGGCTTTGCGAGGATGTAATGAAGCGAGGCAATCATATGATGAAGACTTGGTCTAATCCAGGCGGGATCATTCCAAGCATGTTGATAACTCGGTGATATGATTCGAGTTGAGGATAATGGATGCTCGAGAGGCGCTTGAGCTAGTATGGCAATAGTCGTCGAGGAGGATGACTAGGAGGTTGAGATCTCATCGTTGTTGAAGGTTCTAGCATGCTCTAAGCAAGAGTACATGGGGACGCCCAAAAGACTAAGTTGATGGTCGAGTACTCTGGGTAGATTCGATAATCCTAGGCACGGGTCACGATGACGTGCGGGAGTTATGTCTAGAACCGGGGTTACCATTAGCCCTTGACGGACGGCTGAAAGAATGTGCCGGTCATTCAATTAACGGTGATATCGCAACAATGATAACAGTGATAGCCGAGTCATGGATGTTTGGTTGTATCATCATTCGGTCTCAAGAGCGGTATTTCCTGGGTGCTTATCTGACCTTGGTTTTAGACCTTGGGATTTGTACTTGGAAAACATCGCTCTTGACTCGAGTGACAATTGCTTTACTTTAAATTGTATGCTCTGCTATGTTTGCTTCTGCTTAGTGTGTGTCTGGGGGCTATCACTGTAGAATGAGGTTGGAGTGGGAGGGTTGTATTCCTATTCCTTTTCCTTTATGCTCTTTTGGTATGTTGTTAGTTAATTTACTGCTCACTAAGACTGTTGTCTGACTCAAGGCTTTATGTTTTAATTCTTATTGCCTTGGGCTGTTCGTCCATTTTGGGACGGGCAGACTAGGTAGCAGGTGACAGGTGCTGTTCTCTTCTCACGATGCTGATATCGAAGACGAGCTAGAGGGTTGCATATTATCTTCTTATATGTACTGGATTTTTCCGCTGTTTTGTATTCTCTGAGAGTTATGTAGTGAGGCTGGATGTATTGACTATGTGGATGCTTGTATTCAACTATTATGGAGTTTTATATGATGTCATTTTATTCTGTAAAGCTTCACTATACATATGTTCTATTGTATTTTGTCCATGCGCTGTGAGTAATACGATAGATCCTGTTGTTTTAATCTTACCTTGACAATCGTCCATGGTCGCCTGGCACACTTTACAGCGCTCTATCTCTAGATTCGGTGCAGGGGTCATGGGCGGTCGTCACAATTTAAGTAACCTAAGTTTTTAAATCTAGTGTATGATGAATACCAGGTATATTGTTGTATGAAGTATACGCATTTCATTTAATTTTGATAAGATGAAGCCTGGCCATTTTCTTTATCTGGATATTTGCTCTGTTTATAAATTTTAGGAGACTGAGCTACTTCAAAAATCATAAATTCTCAAACCATTGATTGTTAGAGCAAAGTGTAAAAACAAGACATGTGTAGGCAAGCATAAAGTAGATTGTAAAATTAATACATGGTAAATAAAATTGATATGCTTTGGGAAAACTCAAGAACAGTACCAAGTTAGTATATGTGACATTTTCGAACATCTCGAATTGTCAATTCAAGTTTGCAAACAGATTTCTAAAACAAAAATAGGATTTTTAAAACTAAAATCACATTTTTTAGTTCAGTATTGAATGAGCAGTTTTGGGTTGAACAAAATTGTAGTTTTTTGTCATATATGCTGTTCTATGATTTCGGGAAGGTCGGGGTTGTTTCTGTGATAAGGCGATCGATCAGAGATCCTAGGAAAAATAGGGGATCAAAGAATTTAGCTGTGTGGGTTGTGAGATTTGGGTTTGAAATTTTTTAACCTAGTTTAGATTGTGAAACTTGTGTGGGTCAGTACGGTCTCTAGGGAGGATCGAGTTGAACGGGGTTTTAGGTGATGGTGGCTTGGTCGTAGGCGAGGATGTGGCCGGAGGAGGAAGTCCCCTGGTGGTCGGAGCGACGTGGGAAAGGTGTTGACAGGTTTGAAGGGGAGAGGGGTCGCGTGTTTCCAGGTTTGGGTGAGGCGTCGCGTTTTGGTTTCGAAGCACCGCAATGGAGTTGGTGGGTTGCGATGGGGTCGTGAGTCGATCGCCGATAGGGTGCGACGTTAGTCGATGGCCAGAGGTGGCGGCGTCATCGGTGCACGTGCACGATGTCAGTTTGTATCAGTGGTAGTTGTGAGTTGGGGAAGAAGGGTTGGTCTGGGTTTGGGAAGTAGAAAGCTCGAAGGAACTCACGAGTTTACTCGGGGAAACTGGAATTTTACTCGAGTAGAATGATGGAGTGCCAGGTCGAAATTTCTTAGACAATTTTTAAGTTGAAAATTTTAGCACTCGGGTTGATTTTTGATATAACCCGAAGCAACCAAGAAAATTTCTCAGGAGTGACTCGAAGCAGGTCTTGAGCCTGATATATTAAACAGTTTTTTTTACCTTAAGGTGGTTTTCAGATTTTTAAACAACTTTAAAACATGCTTTCAAATTTATGAATTTGACTTAAGGTTGAATCAATTAAGAATTCAAGTAAGATATTTTCAAAATACTTAAGTTTTAATTTATTTAAATTTGATACATTTTTCTTTCAAAGGTAATTTAAAATAGAATTAAGATAAAAAGTCATTTAAACTAAATTTTAACCTTTTGAAATAATAATTATGATTAAGACATAATTTATGATAAATTAATTTATGATTAAAGATTGATTAATCAAGTGTTTAAAGGTTAATTTATTTAAAGGAAAATTAATTAATGTGAGTGATAAATTAAGGTAACTAATTTGAGAATTATAAATAAAAGGATAATTATTTAATAATTAAAGGTTGATTAATTTTAATTAAAGGTTAATTAATTTATTATTAATGGTTAATTAATAAATGATTAAAGAATAATTAATCAAAATGATTTGTAATTAACCAGGATTAGAAATTCATAAGTAAATTAATCTGGTATAAATTAATTATAATCAGACAATTAACTGATCTTACTTATAAATATTTGGATTCTATTGAATGATTTGATTGTTTGATATCCCTGATATATGATGCTTTGTGATACATCCTGATTTATGTTGTGATCTGAGATTTTCTGTTTCTGTGATATATTACTATGTGAATATGAAACCCTTTGCCCGTAAAACGGCATTTGAATTTCGATGCGACAGGGAGTCGGATTCCAGTTGGTTATCCGAAACCCACATCGAATTGTAATAGTAAATCTTTATGACCAATAAATTTATTTTATCTATGAATCTGTAAATGAAGATAAGCGATATCGATTATACCGCTTATCGATATATCTGTGATGATTGATGTTGCACTATTGTGTGTAAAACCCCTGGACCACACCTTTACACACACAAATATGGATTTCACGTGGAAATCGGTTAAGTCACAGATGATTAAATTTGATGTTTTTGAAAATTGAAATTTTAATTTCAATTGATTTTGAAATTAGAAATTTGGGATTTAAAGTGAAAAGCTTTTGAAATGGAATTTCAAAGATAAAAGTTATTTTGAATAACTTAAGCGAGTTTTGAAAATTTAAATAATTAGATTTAAATTTGAATTCAAGTTTGAAATTAAATCTATGATTTGGAAACTAGGGATAAAAGATGATATAAATGTGTTTGTATGAATTAAACCATTTTAAAGTATTAATTTGGGAATTTGAATTTAAACCAAGAACCTTAACTCGTATAAATGAGTCAGATTTCCAAAATGAAAACTGTTTGTTTTCAAATGATAAAAGCTTTCAGATAAGAAATGAAATTCCAGTTTAATTAAAGGAATTTCAAGATTTAATTGAAAAATGGTTTTCTAAGTTATGAATGAATTCTTTTTGAAAGCTATGAATTAAATCTGTTTGTTTTTAACAGATTTAAAATGATGTTTGTTTAAACCATTCGAAATGAAATTGTTTTGAAAGCTATTAGTTAAATCTTTGATTTAAAGATTTAACGAGTTAATTAAACTGAAATGGAAATTGATTTGGAAAATCTGTGAATGAATCTTTGTGAACTTAAGTGAACTTTGTGAATTGAATCTTTTTGTTTAAAAGATTAAAATGGTAATTTGATAAACCATTTGTAAAGAAAGTTTGGGTTTAAGTTGTGACTTAATTGAAATCCCAATATCCGTATGTTTTTAAATATTTCGCTCACTATTCGGGTTAGCCGGGAAAGGACCTTTGGGTCGTATAACTCATTCCGAATAGTGATACGTCGTATATGGATAGCATTTGAAGACCGGTGTTGAAGACCGGATATTTTTCGAAAATGAAAGGACAACCTGTCGAATGTCTCTGCACTGAGTCGCGCCGGTACAGAGATTTATATCACTCTTTTTGTGACGGGAAGTCCGGACGTGATTGGAAATTATCCGGAATTGCAAGGGCTTCGTGAGAAGTGCCTTCGGTTCTGTTCGAACCCGGAACAGACTTATATGGATACATGTCTGACATTACACTTTGAGATATAAAGCCGATTTCTTTCAAATACATTTCTGTTTGGTGGCGGAGAATTTATTCTCTTAGCTTAACACCCTTCTCTGAGACGTACGAGCTCAGAGGTTATGTAGTTGAAATTTATCAGCGATATATCCCAATTTGGTAATGTGGCATGCTGAGTGTTGTTGTGTGATGATCAGTGTTTGATCATTTTTGATATGATCTTTTGTTTGATCATTTATCTTTGTGATCATAGGTTGATCATCTGTTGACCCAAAGCGTGGCTTTTTGAAAAAGCGTAGCTTTGTGGACGAGACTTCGTCGAGCCTCACAACTCGGAAATGGTCGAAACAGGAATGTTGCGGCAAGGTTATGAGGGTCGCGCCCTTTTGGGTATGTCATTTCCTTCTGGAAAAGGGTAGTATCATGGTATGGAGCCCAGATACTTACTCATGTGGATACACTTTCTTTATGATGTGTGATGTTGGATACCGAGCTCGGATAAAGGTCCCAAAGGACCGGGGGTGGCATATCTGAGGTTTCTTTTATCCCTTGGGAAAAGGGGTTGCCGGCCTTGTTTGGCAGAGAACAGTTGGTTCTCGGAACGTCCCGCCAGAGGCGTTTCTTTCGTGGAATAGGAAGTTCCTTAGCCTGACCATTTGTTTTAAATCCAAACAAAACAATACGAGCCCTGTACGGTTTTAGTTGTATTACCTGCCATGGAATGTGGTGGTAACCTGCTATTGAACATGGTAGCTATAGTAGGCATAAGTGCGAAATGTCTATGCTGGCTAAGATTTATATTCTACTTTCGAAATTTTTTCTACACTATGCACTAATAATAATATCAAAAATGATTTGATTTTGCGTAGTAAGCATCTTTGACTATCATAAGAAGAAATCTCCTCCAATTCTGCGTTTGCATTGTGTGTGTGGTGGGAGGTCTTATGGTAGTTTCATTTTCCAAAAGCATTGCGAATTTACTTTAAATTCTCTGCTATTTGTTTTTAAAGATAAACTGTTTTTGTTGCTCACACCAGTCCCATGACTGATCCGGAGTTTATTGTTCCTTTCCTAAACTCTAGGTGCTCATAATTTCCTTCACGAGCAGTCTAGAGTTGGGGTTTTCAGATATTCAGGTTTAGTAGATTTTCTGGAGTTGGTTCAGTCTTTGGATCAGACTGCACTTGCTTATCTTTGTGCCTCGTTATTGAGAGTTCGAGCTATTTCTGGATCGTGCTTTGGAGATGAAGATTATCCGCTGCTGATGTTATCTATTTTTCTTTCCGCTGCAATTTATTGTATCATATCTCTGATGTATATAGATATTCATTGTATCATCATTGTATCTGGATATTGTATCAGATGTTGTATATCTATATTCTTTTTATTCCGCTGTGATATTTACTTAACTGTGTTATAAGCTCCGGCGACTCGGATTTGAACGCTCGAATCTACGACATTCGAGTACGATGTAAAGTATGGATGTCGATTTTCGAACGCGAAAATCTGGGACGTTACAGAAATCGAGTTCGGTCGGAATTGATTTGAACAAAACGTGGGTCGCGATTTTTATCTGAGGGGCAGTTTCGATTTTGGATTCGAAGAGGAACGAACGAATTTGAATTACAGTGGGAAGATGTCGGCCATTTATTTTGTTTTGGAACGAGAGCAAATTTTCTTTCTTTGTTTCTTCGTTTAAACTGAGGAATGAAGGAGTGTATTTGAAAATGAAGAAGGATGGGTTGCGTGAATTTAGGCTGAAACAAAGGGACGGGTTTGAAGGCGTGTTTAAAGGGAAGAACGTGGCTGATATGTGACAAATTTAAATTTAAATTTAAATTCGAATTTGAATAAATTTCGATGCGTTTACATGTCGTGAGCTCACATATAAACACCGAAAAATACGATATTTGAAATCCTACAATAATACAATATTACGGATCCAATGGAACTGGTTTCGTCGAATTCCGAGACTGTGCCTCGGACGGCTATTTTTAAATTCGATACGAACGATATAGATTCAAACTGATCACATTTATTTTAAATTCGATTCTGAAGTTTTAATTATCTTCAGTATTATCAATACGAATTTTAAAAGCTTTCGAAATATTTTTCTTCAACTTAAAATTGAAGATTCAAATTTAATTCAACTTACAATAGATTAAATTTTATAATTTAATCGTCAGCTTCAAAGTTATATCCGGGATTCAAATTAAATCATTGTTCAAATATTTAAAATTATTTAAATATTCTCAATTTAATTTGTTAAAAATTCTGGGTCGTTACAAACTTCCCTCCTTAAAAGAATTTCGTCCCGAAATTACAAGTTAGGAAAAGTGGTCCTTAACTCGTCTATCATTTTTCACAATCCAATAGTTTTATCAATTCACTAACCTAAATCTATTTACTAGAGATTCATTATCAATTCATCTAGTTTTTCCAACTTCAATTTTAAGTTTGAAACAACATTGTTTCCTTAACAATTCAAATTTATATTTCAAATTCAAATTTAAACTTTCAAAATTTTCTCAAAAATTTTCTAACACTCGAAATTTTCGAAAAATTTCGCCAGCGTCTCCTTTGCGCGGCTAACACGGCACGACTACAAAACGTCCCTACGGACTCTCAGATTTCAAACAAAAAAGAAAAAGCCAAGCGGCTAGACAAGAAAGTCATCAAATCTCATATAGAAATATAAATACTTACCTTTTGTCGAGCAATTCAAATTATCTTTGAAATCAAAATTCCAATTTCCTTTATACACATGTATGTCCTACTAGCCATAATATCTAGTTACAACATCCAAACTATTTTGCACATCCTATTACAAAATTTCCAATATAAACTACTTATACATTTTTACTTCACTATTGAAGTTACATATTCATTATCATTCAATTTTACATTTCAAATTTCATTTGAATTCAATTTACCATTTTAATTCAATTTGGATTCTATTAGCTTCTGAATATTGAATTTTATCAGCTTTCTTTTATTCAACTGCACTATTTTAAATTAGTTTCAATTACTAATTCATTACTAATTTCTAATCCACTTACAAATTCAAATCTGTTTTCAACATTCAGTTTCAATTTCATTTACTACCAAATTCAAAACAAAGTTTAAACTTCAGTTTTAATTCCAGTTATTTGTTACTACTCCAAATTTATTTTCAACTTAATAAATTTTCTTTAAGTAATCTTTTCACTTTATTTAATTGATTCGCTTATACTTACTTTGATTCAACTTAAAATTCCTTAAGTTAAATTTATTCAATCTAAATTCACAACAAATTGTATAAGTTATCAACTCATTTATTATTCTCATCAATATTTTTATATAGCATTCCAGAGTCTTAATAACATTTTCAAAACCATTTTTGAAAACAATTCAATTTATCCCTTGAATTTTCAAAACAAAACCCAAATTTTCAAACAACTTTCATTTAAAACAATTTGGCAGCAATTTCTCTTTTGGAAACCCGAAAATGAATACCGGTGATGCTGCAGTCATTACCGAAGTTATTTTCCAGCGACCGAAAAAGTGTTTAGAGCTTTCAACTCTCTAAAACAATTTTCCACAATATCAAATCCTTTGAAAAATCATTTTCAAACCAAAAAGGAATTAAACTTTCCAAATCCCCAAAAATTTCAAATTCTTTCAAAACATATCCAAAAACTTCTCTGGAATTCCATTTCAAATTATAAATTCATTTATAATTTACATTCTTAAATTTCATTTTACATGAATTTATTTCTTAACTTTGAAGTTACGATTTCAATTTCTTTATTTAATTTTAATGATAATAATTTCAATATTATCACTTCCCTAACAACCATGCAACCATATACTATAGTAATTCATAGAAAAACATTTCTTTTCTATACAAAAATAGTTTTGGGTAAAATTATCTCATTCACCCTATTCGAAAACAATACTGTGTCGAATTGTTCTATTTAAGTGTTTAGAAACCCCTTCGATACAGTTTTGCAGACTGTGCCGACGAAGGTTCATATGCCACTCAATAAACCAATCATCACAATACAAAACAATTTTATATTAACTAACAAATACGCGCTCGTATCTATTATTACACTCAACTCATTCTAGAGTACTACTGACTCTATCTCTAATGAGTAACACCCAACAGAGCAGGGTTGTCGCTTAACCATATGCTCTGATACCACGTTGTAAGGGCCCGCAAATCCGTACCCTTGATTAAACACTAAATTCCATTGATTAACTCAAGATGCACGGAAATACGAACCCTGAGGGGTTTTAAGAAAAAGAAATAGAAGAAAAGATAGAAGAAAAGATAGAAGAAAAAGAGAAGAAGAAGAAAGCAGAAGAAGAAAGAAGAACAACAGAACAACATCAGATACAGAAACAATATCAGAATCTCACATATCGTAGCGGAACAATATATAATAGATAAACACTAGTCTTTTAAAACAAAGAGCTATATCAGTTTATACATACATCAATCATCAGAGTCAATATACAATAATGGACAGTTATATAAACTTGTCCTCATACAGAATACACAGCGGAATAAATAACATCAGATACAAATACTACGTCTCGCCATCCAGCTTGCTTCCAAAGCTCCAGAATATCTAGAGTATCCTGATAATCTAACTCTAGACTGCCCGTGTGGAAATTGGTGGGCACCCAGAGTTTAGAAGGGAAACAATAAACTCCGAGTCAGTCATGGTGACTAGTGTGAAATCGTAAAACAGTTATTTTTCACAAAGAAAATAAAATAGATTCGCAATGCTTTTGGGAAATGAAACTACCATAAGACCTCCCACCACACACACAATGCAAACGCAGAATTGGAGGAGATTTCTTCTTATGATAGTCAAAGATGCTTACTACGCAAAATCAAATCATTTTTGATATTATTATCAGTGCATAGTGTAGAATACATTTCGAAAGTAGAATATAAATCTTAGCCAGCATAGACATTTCGAACTATGCCTACTATAGCTACCATCCAAACAGTGGGGCGCCACCATAAGTGAATGATAGGTTCTACAACTAAAACCGTACAAGTTCGTATTGGAGTTTGGATTTCCAACAAATGGTCAGGCTAAGGAACTACCTATGCCACGATGGATACGTCCCTGGAATAGACGACCCGAAAACCTAACCGGATCTCTGCCAACACAAGGCCGAGTTACCTCTACAAAAATAGGTAACTACTGACACGAGTATGCCATCCCCCGATCGTAACCGATCTTCCCGAGGATCCCCGATTTCCAACAACCACATAATAATAATAATGCAGTAACCACATAGGTTAAGTATCTGGGCTCCATACCATGATACCACCTCTATCCAGAAGGAATGACATACACTAAGGGGCGCTACTCCCTAGAACCTTGCTGCATCCTTCCTATTTTGACCATTTCCGGGGGTGTGAGGCTCGACGAAGTCTCGTCTACAAAGCTACGCTTTTCAAAAGCCATGCTTCGGGTCAAACAAATGATCAACCTATGATCACAAAGATATAAGATCAAACAAATGATCATATCGTAAATGATCAAACACTGATCATTTCACAGCAACACTCAGTATGCCACGTTACCAAATTGGGAATATATCGCTGATAAATTTCAACTACATAACCTCTGAGCTCGTACGTCTCAGAGAAGGGTGTTAAGCTAAGAGAATAAATTCTCCGCCACCAACAGAAATGTATTTGAAAGAAATCAGCTTTATATCTCAAATTGTAACGTTAGACACACAATCCATACAAGTCTGTTCCGGGATCGAACATAACCGAAGGCACTTCTCACGAAGCCCTTGCACATCCGGATAATTTTCTAATCACGTCCGGACTTCCCGTCACTAAGGGTGATAAAAAACCTCTAAATCGGAGATCAGCCGATGTAGAGTAACTCGACGGTAATCCTTCCGTTTTCAAAAATATATGGTCTTCAACACCGGTCTTCGAATGCAATTCATAACGACGTATCACATATTCGGAATGGGTTATACGACCCCATGGTCCTTTCCCGGCTAACCCGAATAGTGAGCGCTTATTCAAAAATAAGTGTGGCATTCAAATTCATCCAATTCACAACAAATACCTATTCAAGGTAATTATTGATAGTTGGTTATTTAACTATGAATAAAGATGCGCAACATCATCAGATTCCAAATAATTTTCCAAATTATTTTATCTCCAAAAATATCTTCATTAGATATAAAATTTCCACACTTCACCATTTGAAAACAATTTCAAATCAATTTCCACATTTCATTTTATCTTTGAAGATAAAATCTCAAAACAGTTCATTTCATATTGGAAAAGCATTTCCATACTTATTTAAAAATAAGTAATTCACAAATCATTTATTTTCAACATTTGAAAATATTCAATATACTTAAATCAAATTTAAGTATAAATTCATTCTTTCAGGAAATCATTTACTATAACAACATTTATTTGTGTGATATCCCGGAAATTTGGCAATATCAATTTAATAATCATTATTAATAATTAAATTGATTTGTTGATTTATTTTATAAATTGACAAGTTTATTCATTTTAAAAAGCTAATGTTATTATTAGAATAATATATTTGTATATATTGAAATGAAGAAGTATTGATTTGAATTTAATAAGTATTTTCAAAACTTTAATATATAATTTGTAATTTGAAATGTTAATTTGGTTTAATATTTTTTTTAAAATGATATTTGAGATTTAGAATCAAAAGTTCATTTGTTTAATGGTCTTTCATTTTTAATTTTTATCATAAGATAAATGGATTTAAAATTTTGTATAAGAAGTTGAAACTAAATTTCTCAAATTTATAAACATTTGATTTGATCAAAATTATAAGTAAGTGTTCATATGAAATCTAAAAGCTTATTAATATAAAATAAAAACATTTTATAACCATGTAAATATTACATACATATGCATATTACATGCTTATAGTTTTAATAAGTTTAAATAAGATAATAACATTTGTAAATAATAAATAAACATTAATTAAATCTTTAATAACACTTGTAAATCAAATGATACTTATAAAACACTTGTAAACATATCAATTTATGTTAAAGACAAGTGTAAACTTAGGAGCATATGTGTAAGTTAACTAAAACATCTATGGGACAAATGTCTTTCCCTTAATAATTAAGTTTAAAATTCAATTGTAAATAAAAAGAAGGGTTTTATTTTTCAGAAAAAAATCCTTCTTCTTCTTAACTGAACGTACAAAAATAGATCAAAAATTGAGGAAGTAAAACTGTAAGCCTGGAATTCAATATGAAAACAAAGATCAAAAACAAAAAGATGATAATCTGGAAATTTCAAACAGAGGCATATGCAAGATTTTTCAAATAGGAATCAGAGGCAAGCAAGTTATCAAGCAAAAGATGTAAACATCAACAAGAAAAATTGGAAAATCATCATCAGCAGATTTCAATTCAACATGCAAATTAATTCAAGAACATGCAGTGAAATTTCAGAGCCTGGAACTAATAGCTGCTCTTTGTTCTTTGTTAAATTAGTGAGTAAACATTTTCACTTAAAAACAGTTTTAAAAATCTGTTGTGATGGATACATGTGATGGATGTTTTATGTGTTACTTAGTAATATGATATGAATGCATGTTTATATATCTGAAATGTCTGTATGCCTGTCAATACATATATAAAATCTGCTCTGTAACATGTACAGACTCCAGTTCACACAAAAATTTCATATCTCCTAATACACTTGATTTTAGGCTAGGATTAGTAAATGAAAAATGATTATAATAAGGTATTATAAATTCTAAAAATAATATCAGGAATTCAAATGCAGTAATGATTTCAAAATTGGAAAATAACAGTGGGAAATCAAAAATGAGTTATAAATCGATCAAGCTAAATTAAATTCTTGATTATGTAACCAGAATCGAATTGTGAAATAATGAATTTGGGTATTAAAATCACAATTTTTAATATAGTAATTGGGAAGATAATCGGGTTTGTTCAAAATTGGGTTGATCGTCGAATTCTGGTGATCGACGTGTTGGAATCGATCGAGTTTTGGGCTGAAGGTAGTATGTAGGATAGAGATGGATGGAAAAATACCAGTGGATTTTTCTGATGGCCGGAGTAGCCTAGCGAAGTCAAATTAGGGCTCGATGGTCAGAATAGAGATGATGAGGTTGCCGTGGGTTGTGTGACGACGAGAGTGGATCGAGATCGATCGCGAGGTGTTTGGTGGGTGCTGGAAGACGAGGCGGCGCTTCGATGAAGGTGGCGTGGTGTTTCGGCCAGGGGATCATCGGCGGTGGAAGATTTTCTGATGATGTTCGTTCCAGCTGATGGGTGCGAATCGCTCGAATTCGATTTAGTTTGAATCGAAGAGAATGGGATGGTCGATGGTGTTGACGAGGTTGAAGTCGAGTTGCCGTGGGTCTGAACGGAGTTCGCCGTCGTCCAGCGTGTGTGTACACGTGCACAAGCACGATCGCGTGCATCAGGGAAGCAATGGGTTTGGGAACGAAAGCTTGTTCTCGGGTGTTCGTTCGGGGAATATCAGGTTTTACTCGAAGCAAGTGGTAACGTGGGTTGGTCTCGTGGGCTACTTCGAGTTTTTAAGTGTTTTACTCGGGTTTGGTTTTGGAGCAGACTTTGGAATTTTAAGAGAAATGTTTAAAAACAAAAGAAATTGTTTTGAAATGTTTCTAAGTTTTTAAAACAAGTTAAACAAGTTTTGTTTATAAAATTAATTCGTTTTAAGTTAATGTTTTAAACAAAGTTCTTGTATTTTGAAATGTAAAAGTTTTTAAAATAAAATAAGTGAATTTTAATAATAAATTTTGTATTAAATTTTATTTGATAACTTTGGAAAAGTTTTAAGAATTTAAAGGTTTAATGGTTAAGATTTAGTAATCAATTAAAATAAGATTTTTCTTAAGTATTTAGAATGTTGATTTAATTAAAGATAATTAAATTTGAAAAGGAAATTTAGATAATTAAATTATTTTAATTATCAAGTGTTATTGGTAAATAGTTGATTTAATTAAGATAATAATTCTTAATTTAGAACCTTTAATATAGTAAGTTAAGAATCATTTAATTAAATTTAAATGATTAAGTTAAATTAATTAATTTGTGATTAATTAAGAAAATCATTTATAAATTAATTAGGTATAATTAATTAATGAAGTAACTAAGAAATAATTACTGGATGTAATTTAGTAAAGATAAAATATTTAATAAAGTAATTAGAGGATAATTATTTTATGAAAGTAATTAAATAAGAAGTGATTAAGAGTTAATTACTTAGTGTTATTAATTAAATAAATTATTTAATTAAGTTAATTAAAGGATTAAGATTAATTAATAAGGTAATTAATTATTTGTTAAGGTAATTAATTAAAGGTAATTAATTAAGGGAAGTAATTAAGGGAAGTTAATTACTGGATTAGATTAATCAAACATGATTAATAATTATGGTTTAATTAAGATTAATTATTTAATTAATTTAAATATAAATAATTAAAGATTGTAATTAGGAATCATTAGTTTATAATTAATTAATGATGTAATTAAGAGTTAATTAATTAAGATTAATTAATCAAATGATAAGAGATTAATTGTAATTAATTAAGGATTAAAGTAATTAATTATAATTAATTAATTAATGAAGTAATTAAAGGTTAATTACTGTATTTGGTTAAGGATAATTAATTTGTGAAATTAATTAAGATAATTACTTAAATATAATTAAAGAATGATTAATCAAGGTGATTAATTAAAGTGGATAATTAGAGAAAGATTAATTAATTTATTTGTAATTAATTAATGATTATATAAGTAAGATTTATAATGAAGTAATTAATTTAATTTACTTTAAATTAATTAAGAGATGAAGTAATTAATTTAATTCACTTTAAATTAATTAAAGATAGAGATAGTTAATTTAATTCATTTTAAATTAATTATGTTATGATTAAGTAAATCATTGCTTATATAAGAATGGATGACATTGATTTGTCTTGAATGGATGTAATCTCAGTAATGAGATAAGATGATATGTGGTATGAATGCTTGGTTGCATTATGATGGTAATATAGATTAACTATTGTGATGTTGATATGGATTACCTATTTGATTATGAATCATCTGTTTAAATGATAATGTGATTATCAATTGTGACTTGTGAATTATCTATCTGTATAGATAAGTTAAATTGTTTAAACCTTTAAACAACTTGGCCTTAAAAGATACGTTTTGGATTTCGATGAGACCGGGATCGGGTTTCCGTATACCGGTATTCCAGGTCTGGAGACCCGAATACCACATCGATCCAAATTAACGATAGGTCGTGAATCTCAAGTGAAGATGAAGATTCAGAGTGCAAGGGTTATTGTCGTTAACTCTGAGGGTGATTCCAAAACGAGTGTAACGAGATAATGCCTTCGGTTTCGTTCGAACCCGGAACGAACTTGTATGGATTGAATGCTTTCAGCACATCGTCAGGCGGACGATGAGCATTCTAAGTGATATGTTCTGATTAAAGGTAATCGTAACCTCAAGCCTCATCAACCGGGAATGGCTAAAACAGGGGAGGTGCAGCAAGGCTTCGTGGGTAGCGCCCACTGAGAGCAAGATAGATCCCTGTCTAGAGGTCCCTTTCTATATTTCGGCTTAGTGGGTAGTTGGAACTGCAGCCAACTACGGGGTTGTCTTGTTCGGGATTATCCAGTAAGGGATGGTTCCGGCTTTGTGTTGCAGGGGAGCGGGCGTACTCCTCGGTACGGTGATCTAGGCCACGTACTGTGACGGGCGGTACCCCAGTAGCCCTGCCATTGTATGGAATCCAAACTCCAATAAGTGTCGTACGTATTAGTTGTGCCCAACTATGTTGGAATGTGAGATGTAAGCATTTCAGCTATTTCTGTATTTATTTGAAAACCCTAGACCCTATTATAATATAATCGAATTTCCTATCAAAGTTTTGGTTAGCGTAAGGTAAAAACTTACCCATGTTTATGTGTGGGAAGTCTTACGTGATACCTTTTGTTTTCAAAGGTTTTTCAAAGTTATGCAACTTTTAACCGTTTACTCACACCAGACCCATGTCTGACCCAAGTGTTTATTTTCTGTTTAATTAAACTCTTGGGTACTCAATATTGTATTGAGTAGTCGAGGGATTCATGTTAGTCTTGACGAATACTGGAGGAGCTGAGGAGCAGGAGGCTTCAGCGAGTAGATATATAGAGTTTCCGCTGTGTTTGTATTAGTCTGTATTGTACTGGTGTACTTGTGTTGTATAATAGACAGAAGTTTATAACTGTCTATTCTGTGATGTATAAATTGTGTACTCTGATGTATATGATACTATGTAATATCTTATGTGATAATATATTTCTCGTTCCGTTGTGAGATTTCTGATGTATTGTTGTTCTCTCTTCTTTTCTTTTCTTCTTCTATCCCTTTCTTTCTTCATAACGATGCGTCTTTCTGGGCAAAGAAAGCCGGGTCGTTACATTTGGTATCAGAGCGGTAGGTTGAGTGAATACCTAGGCTCTGGAGTGGTGTCTATCTTGAGAGCGCGTATTTGTAATTTTTATATAACTATATATATATTTATTCTACCTATTTGTTGGGTTACCTGTTCGGGTTTTCCAATATGAGTTATAAAGGTAGATAAGATGGTAGTGTGTGTAACACAATTACCAATAGTTAGAGTCTGAGTGTTGAGTTTGGAAGTGTATTTGTCGAGACTGTAGACCTAATATCGTCTCGAGTGAGCTTTGTTGTGGTGTAAAGATTTCACCGATCTCTGAAGGAAACCTGTTAAGGTTCGGAGTTTATCTTTGAAATTGGATGAGCAAAAGCGAATGATGGTATCTTGGTAACTTCTGGAAGAAGTAGCTGTGTGGTGAGACGCATTGACTATGGATGTTTCCGAAGATGTTTCTTTTGGAGCAAGTTTTAGGAAGTATATCTGCTTCGGTGTTGTGGCTGGGTCCAGCGGGGTGTTTATGTTTGATTTAAGGTCCGAGTTTCTCGAAGAGTTTTGGATTAGGAAGTCTTTGGCGTCAGTGTCAGCGGTGCAACTCGGAAATGTTCTGTGTTGGCAGGAAGTTTTCTAGCTGAGCAGTTTTTCTAGAGGAGGAATCCAAAAGCAGCAGAGTGGGTCCATTTCTTCGATGAATTGGATAGTTAAGTATGAGCTGTTCTAATTTGTGAAGAGAGAACAGTATCTGTGGAAGTTAGGTCGAGTTGATCGCAAAAGAGACTTGCGATTGTTCGAGTGTTCTCATGGGTTATTGGAGATTGAGATTCCGTATCAACTTGATTAGTGGAGTTACCGGAAGTTCAGCTTAGTAGAAGGATGTCTTCTAGGGAAGAATTTGGTGAAGCAGCTTAGGATTCTTTGGAGAGGGATTGATCAGTCCTAATTTTCTGGAGGGAATTCTTCTGGGATGTTTTGACCAAGTGGAGTGGTTCACTAAGATTTTATGGTATGGTGAACTGTGGATGATCAAGTTTGTGCTCGAGTTTCTTCGACAAGCATTCTCATCTATTCAAGATCAGAGTTGTGCAGCGGAAGCAAGATAGCAGCTATTCTAGAGTGGAAGCAACTAGAAGTTGTAATTTTCTTGGAGTAAAGGATTTCTATAGGAAATTCAAGTGTATCTCTAAGTATGAAGGATTTTTCAGGATTTGGAGGTAAGGTTGTCAAGTGCAACTGTTTGGCTATTTCAGATAGGAGAAGTAGTTCGAAGTGCTCTAATGATTGTGGAGTAAAGTTGTGTTCTGGATTTTGGCGTATTTTTGGAAACCATTTTGTTGAGTAGGATCCGGAAATTGGTTTGATGTTGGTCTAGATTATTTCAAGAAGCATCAGCAAGAGCTAAGCTGATCAGGAAGGATGAAGTGACTCAGGATCGTCAAAGGAGTTATGCAGTTAAGAATTGATGGAATTTGGAAATTGAAGTTGAAATTTGGATATTATTTAAGTTTTCTCCGATCAAAGGAGATATAAGGTGTGGAAAAACTAAAGAGCTAGTTCCGGAAGTATTTTGAGTTTTTCTGTGTTCTCTGGAAATTAGATTTTTATCCCCAGGATTGAGTTGCCAGTTCGGATAACTGGAATTCATTTTATTTCATGTATCTCTAAGGGAATACGTGTTTGATCTGTCACTGGTTGTGAAATCAGCAGTTCAGAAGGATTTGGTAGTTGGGATGGTTTTGAGTTTAGTCTGATATCTTGTTCAGATTTGTGATCTAGATGGGAAGGAGTTCTAGATTATTGTAGATAGTTAGTTAAGATTCTGTAGAACAAGTATCCCGGTATATATATATACTTGGGGAAACTCGAGGAAATTCTATCCAGAATTTTGACTGGATAGTTAAATTTGTTTGATTAAATTGTTTACTATGGTTGCTATGATTGATAGTGTATGATTGATTGTGTGATTGCTGTTTAAAATTAAAAACTTTTGCTGGGTTATTAAATTATCTTTGCTTTTAAATTTCGGGGACGAAATTATTTTAAGGGGGAAGGAATGTGATATCCCGGAAATTTGGCAATATCAATTTAATAATCATTATTAATAATTAAATTGATTTGTTGATTTATTTTATAAATTGACAAGTTTATTCATTTTAAAAAGCTAATGTTATTATTAGAATAATATATTTGTATATATTGAAATGAAGAAGTATTGATTTGAATTTAATAAGTATTTTCAAAACTTTAATATATAATTTGTAATTTGAAATGTTAATTTGGTTTAATATTTTTTTTTAAATGATATTTGAGATTTAGAATCAAAAGTTCATTTGTTTAATGGTCTTTCATTTTTAATTTTTATCATAAGATAAATGGATTTAAAATTTTGTATAAGAAGTTGAAACTAAATTTCTCAAATTTATAAACATTTGATTTGATCAAAATTATAAGTAAGTGTTCATATGAAATCTAAAAGCTTATTAATATAAAATAAAAACATTTTATAACCATGTAAATATTACATACATATGCATATTACATGCTTATAGTTTTAATAAGTTTAAATAAGATAATAACATTTGTAAATAATAAATAAACATTAATTAAATCTTTAATAACACTTGTAAATCAAATGATACTTATAAAACACTTGTAAACATATCAATTTATGTTAAAGACAAGTGTAAACTTAGGAGCATATGTGTAAGTTAACTAAAACATCTATGGGACAAATGTCTTTCCCTTAATAATTAAGTTTAAAATTCAATTGTAAATAAAAAGAAGGGTTTTATTTTTCAGAAAAAAATCCTTCTTCTTCTTAACTGAACGTACAAAAATAGATCAAAAATTGAGGAAGTAAAACTGTAAGCCTGGAATTCAATATGAAAACAAAGATCAAAAACAAAAAGATGATAATCTGGAAATTTCAAACAGAGGCATATGCAAGATTTTTCAAATAGGAATCAGAGGCAAGCAAGTTATCAAGCAAAAGATGTAAACATCAACAAGAAAAATTGGAAAATCATCATCAGCAGATTTCAATTCAACATGCAAATTAATTCAAGAACATGCAGTGAAATTTCAGAGCCTGGAACTAATAGCTGCTCTTTGTTCTTTGCTAAATTAGTGAGTAAACATTTTCACTTAAAAACAGTTTTAAAAATCTGTTGTGATGGATGCATGTGATGGATGTTTTATGTGTTACTTAGTAATATGATATGAATGCATGTTTATATATCTGAAATGTCTGTATGCCTGTCAATACATATATAAAATCTGCTCTGTAACATGTACAGACTCCAGTTCACACAAAAATTTCATATCTCCTAATACACTTGATTTTAGGCTAGGATTAGTAAATGAAAAATGATTATAATAAGGTATTATAAATTCTAAAAATAATATCAAGAATTCAAATGCAGTAATGATTTCAAAATTGGAAAATAACAGTGGGAAATCAAAAATGAGTTATAAATCGATCAAGCTAAATTAAATTCTTGATTATGTAACCAGAATCGAATTGTGAAATAATGAATTTGGGTATTAAAATCACAATTTTTAATATAGTAATTGGGAAGATAATCGGGTTTGTTCAAAATTGGGTTGATCGTCGAATTCTGGTGATCGACGTGTTGGAATCGATCGAGTTTTGGGCTGAAGGTAGTATGTAGGATAGAGATGGATGGAAAAATACCAGTGGATTTTTCTGATGGCCGGAGTAGCCTAGCGAAGTCAAATTAGGGCTCGATGGTCAGAATAGAGATGATGAGGTTGCCGTGGGTTGTGTGACGACGAGAGTGGATCGGGATCGATCGCGAGGTGTTTGGTGGGTGCTGGAAGACGAGGCGGCGCTTCGATGAAGGTGGCGTGGTGTTTCGGCCAGGGGATCATCGGCGGTGGAAGATTTTCTGATGATGTTCGTTCCAGCTGATGGGTGCGAATCGCTCGAATTCGATTTAGTTTGAATCGAAGAGAATGGGATGGTCGATGGTGTTGACGAGGTTGAAGTCGAGTTGCCGTGGGTCTGAACGGAGTTCGCCGTCGTCCAGCGTGTGTGTACACGTGCACAAGCACGATCGCGTGCATCAGGGAAGCAATGGGTTTGGGAACGAAAGCTTGTTCTCGGGTGTTCGTTCGGGGAATATCAGGTTTTACTCGAAGCAAGTGGTAACGTGGGTTGGTCTCGTGGGCTACTTCGAGTTTTTAAGTGTTTTACTCGGGTTTGGTTTTGGAGCAGACTTTGGAATTTTAAGAGAAATGTTTAAAAACAAAAGAAATTGTTTTGAAATGTTTCTAAGTTTTTAAAACAAGTTAAACAAGTTTTGTTTATAAAATTAATTCGTTTTAAGTTAATGTTTTAAACAAAGTTCTTGTATTTTGAAATGTAAAAGTTTTTAAAATAAAATAAGTGAATTTTAATAATAAATTTTGTATTAAATTTTATTTGATAACTTTGGAAAAGTTTTAAGAATTTAAAGGTTTAATGGTTAAGATTTAGTAATCAATTAAAATAAGAATTTTCTTAAGTATTTAGAATGTTGATTTAATTAAAGATAATTAAATTTGAAAAGGAAATTTAGATAATTAAATTATTTTAATTATCAAGTGTTATTGGTAAATAGTTGATTTAATTAAGATAATAATTCTTAATTTAGAACCTTTAATATAGTAAGTTAAGAATCATTTAATTAAATTTAAACGATTAAGTTAAATTAATTAATTTGTGATTAATTAAGAAAATCATTTATAAATTAATTAGGTATAATTAATTAATGAAGTAACTAAGAAATAATTACTGGATGTAATTTAGTAAAGATAAAATATTTAATAAAGTAATTAGAGGATAATTATTTTATGAAAGTAATTAAATAAGAAGTGATTAAGAGTTAATTACTTAGTGTTATTAATTAAATAAATTATTTAATTAAGTTAATTAAAGGATTAAGATTAATTAATAAGGTAATTAATTATTTGTTAAGGTAATTAATTAAAGGTAATTAATTAAGGGAAGTTAATTACTGGATTAGATTAATCAAACATGATTAATAATTATGGTTTAATTAAGATTAATTATTTAATTAATTTAAATATAAATAATTAAAGATTGTAATTAGGAATCATTAGTTTATAATTAATTAATGATGTAATTAAGAGTTAATTAATTAAGATTAATTAATCAAATGATAAGAGATTAATTGTAATTAATTAAGGATTAAAGTAATTAATTATAATTAATTAATTAATGAAGTAATTAAAGGTTAATTACTGTATTTGGTTAAGGATAATTAATTTGTGAAATTAATTAAGATAATTACTTAAATATAATTAAAGAATGATTAATCAAGGTGATTAATTAAAGTGGATAATTAGAGAAAGATTAATTAATTTATTTGTAATTAATTAATGATTATATAAGTAAGATTTATAATGAAGTAATTAATTTAATTTACTTTAAATTAATTAAGAGATGAAGTAATTAATTTAATTCACTTTAAATTAATTAAAGATAGAGATAGTTAATTTAATTCATTTTAAATTAATTATGTTATGATTAAGTAAATCATTGCTTATATAAGAATGGATGACATTGATTTGTCTTGAATGGATGTAATCTCAGTAATGAGATAAGATGATATGTGGTATGAATGCTTGGTTGCATTATGATGGTAATATAGATTAACTATTGTGATGTTGATATGGATTACCTATTTGATTATGAATCATCTGTTTAAATGATAATGTGATTATCAATTGTGACTTGTGAATTATCTATCTGTATAGATAAGTTAAATTGTTTAAACCTTTAAACAACTTGGCCTTAAAAGATACGTTTTGGATTTCGATGAGACCGGGATCGGGTTTCCGTATACCGGTATTCCAGGTCTGGAGACCCGAATACCACATCGATCCAAATTAACGATAGGTCGTGAATCTCAAGTGAAGATGAAGATTCAGAGTGCAAGGGTTATTGTCGTTAACTCTGAGGGTGATTCCAAAACGAGTGTAACGAGATAATGCCTTCGGTTTCGTTCGAACCCGGAACGAACTTGTATGGATTGAATGCTTTCAGCACATCGTCAGGCGGACGATGAGCATTCTAAGTGATATGTTCTGATTAAAGGTAATCGTAACCTCAAGCCTCATCAATCGGGAATGGCTAAAACAGGGGAGGTGCAGCAAGGCTTCGTGGGTAGCGCCCACTGAGAGCAAGATAGATCCCTGTCTAGAGGTCCCTTTCTATATTTCGGCTTAGTGGGTAGTTGGAACTGCAGCCAACTACGGGGTTGTCTTGTTCGGGATTATCCAGTAAGGGATGGTTCCGGCTTTGTGTTGCAGGGGAGCGGGCGTACTCCTCGGTACGGTGATCTAGGCCACGTACTGTGATGGGCGGTACCCCAGTAGCCCTGCCATTGTATGGAATCCAAACTCCAATAAGTGCCGTACGTATTAGTTGTGCCCAACTATGTTGGAATGTGAGATGTAAGCATTTCAGCTATTTCTGTATTTATTTGAAAACCCTAGACCCTATTATAATATAATCGAATTTCCTATCAAAGTTTTGGTTAGCGTAAGGTAAAAACTTACCCATGTTTATGTGTGGGAAGTCTTACGTGATACCTTTTGTTTTCAAAGGTTTTTCAAAGTTATGCAACTTTTAACCGTTTACTCACACCAGACCCATGTCTGACCCAAGTGTTTATTTTCTGTTTTATTAAACTCTTGGGTACTCAATATTGTATTGAGTAGTCGAGGGATTCAGGTTAGTCTTGACGAATACTGGAGGAGCTGAGGAGCAGGAGGCTTCAGCGAGTAGATATATAGAGTTTCCGCTGTGTTTGTATTAGTCTGTATTGTACTGGTGTACTTGTGTTGTATAATAGACAGAAGTTTATAACTGTCTATTCTGTGATGTATAAATTGTGTACTCTGATGTATATGATACTATGTAATATCTTATGTGATAATATATTTCTCGTTCCGCTGTGAGATTTCTGATGTATTGTTGTTCTCTCTTCTTTTCTTTTCTTCTTCTATCCCTTTCTTTCTTCATAACGATGCGTCTTTCTGGGCAAAGAAAGCCGGGTCGTTACAATTTGAGTCAAAACGAATGTTACGTAAAACATCGTTACGACGACTCCAAAATCACTAGTATGGGATTCGAAATTTAGATAGATATATAAATCCCAATACTATATAAAACATTTCCTTTCGGAAATCATTTACTATAACAACAGTGTTATAGTCCACCATTTCCTTATTTCTCAAAAACGTCTATTTCAACAATAAATGTTGAAATCTATGATTTCGATATTTAACACATTTTAAAACATCTTTAAAATGTTTAACTTCATTTTTAATATCACTTCTTCAAAAATAAATCCATTTTACTTAACAATATATTCATTGTCCAAAATCGTGAATATACTTCACTAACCACATTTTCAATAATCTCTACACATTTTATTTCAATAAAAATTCGCTATCCAAAACGCGAATATAACTTCTTTGATAATCTTCTATATTTAATTTATCAAATTCAATTGATTTTGAATTTATAAAACAACGTTTATAAATTCTATTTCTATTTATAAAAACTTCAATTTATAAATCTTCTTTATTTACCAATTCAATTCACAATTCAATTTTTTATACCACAATCCATATTATAAGTTAAATACTTATAATTTCATTTATTCTACAAAATCATTTTCCATTTATAAGTTCACAATTTATAAATTTCATTCACTTATAAATTCTTTTAAAAATTCATTTTAACACTTATAAAAACTCGTTTTATAATCCCAACCTTTTAAAGTTATAAATATCAATTTTGTACATCTTTTACATACATTGTTTTTAATAATTCAAAAATTCCAATTAAAACCATTTTATAAATTACTCAACTCTTTATTTCAAAAGAATTTACTTTTTGGTTAAAATTCACAAAATCTTAACTTTTATAACTTTAAAGTTTTAACGTTTACTTATTTAAAATAAATCAATTCAACAATTTAAATAAAACGTATATTTTCAAATAATCACTTTAAAAATTCTCTTTTAAAATCAACATTGTTATTTTTAGATTTCAAAAATGAATCCGATGATGCAACGCACCAATTCGTCAATCACAACAACAAACATCATATATCAATATGATAACAGAATATATATCAATATTTGTAAATAAATAAATACTGGTGAGGAATCCAGTTGGATCCCTCCAACCTGTTTCCCTGCATCCACAGACGTTAGCACAATACCAATTCCACTTCGAGGTGGAATATCGCGGTATATGGGTTTTATAAAAATCATCCGGTTACTAACGGCGCAATAGGGTCTCATCCGCTATACGAGGCGAGAAATCAATCAATCCAATATATGCATATGCCAATATGTATATATTGCTATATATATAGATATATCCTACTATATCTAATACAAACAACAATCAATCAGTCAATCAAAATCCAACTTCATTTGAGTGAGAAAAATCTCACCTTAGCTTTTATTTTGCATCCATTTTCCATTCCGACCATTTCTTCATTTTTAGACCTTGTATAAACATTATACAATTTATTAAAATTCGAAATAATCGAATAACAAATTTCCGTTTTGTAATTTTAATTACTCAATGGTTTTATTTTAAACCAATTACTTTTAATAAATTTATTTAACCCAAAATTTTATATTTAAAAATAAATCCCCTTTATATAAATTTTTCTCTAGTAATCTAAATAGTTTTAGATAAATCAATTAAATAATACATTTATACTTTACTTTCTGTAAATAAACAAACAATAAACATTTGCTTTTCTTCTTTTTTTTTTACTGTAAAAATTATATTTCCTTGCATACACATAAAAATAAACTATATTGGTTTTGAAAACAATCTTTTAAAAACTCTTATTTTATTTTTATATCATTTGTTTTACTGCAATCACTTAATCACTTAGTAGAATTAGCTAATACCTTTTGCATATTGCAAGCCCCAGGCATGAGAAAATCTCACGAAGCCAGCCACTCGAGCCTGCTCTGCCTCCACGCGAACCCATCTTCAAGCAAATTGACACCCCACTCGAGTCGCCATCCATCATCGAACTGCCTCCGGTCATCGCGAAATCCTCCACGCCTTCAACTCGAACGCCACCATCGCGCTCGCCGCCTGACTCCCACGCAACTCGCAAATTCCCCCAATGCCACTTCGACGTGGACGAACCCATTCCTCCCTCGCCTCCATGATCGAGTATCCCCAACTCGAGTTTGCCGTGCCCTAGCTCGCGATTCCCAGAACTCCCCTCGTTGACGTCGCTTTCCACCGCCTTGCGCGCACGCCATTGCCCCATCGTACATCCCAAAGCTCGAAGTCGAGTTCGCCTTCATCGCTCGCTGAAATCGAGTTCGGTCGGAATTGATTTGAACAAAACGTGGGTCGCGATTTTTATCTGAGGGGCGGTTTCGATTTTGGATTCGAAGAGGAACGAACGAATTTGAATTACAGTGGGAAGATGTTAGCCATTTATTTTGTTTTGGAACGAGAGAAAATTTTCTTTCTTTGTTTCTTCGTTTAAACTGAGGAATGAAGGAGAGTATTTGAAAATGAAGAAGGATGGCTTGCGTGAATTTAGGCTGAAACAAAGGGACGGGTTTGAGGGCGTGTTTAAAGGGAAGAACGTGGCTGATATGTGACAAATTTAAATTTAAATTTAAATTCAAATTCGAATAAATTTCGATGCGTTTACACGTCGTGAGCTCACATATAAACACCAAAAAATACGATATTTGAAATCCGACAATAATACAATATTACGGATCCAATGGAACTGGTTTCGTCGAATTCCGAGACTGTGCCTCGGACGGCTATTTTTAAATTCGATACGAATGATATAGATTCAAACTGATCACATTTATTTTAAATTCGATTCTGAAGTTTTAATTATCTTCAGTATTATCAATACGAATTTTAAAAGCTTTCGAAATATTTTTCTTCAACTTAAAATTGAAGATTCAATTTTTATTCAACTTACAATAGATTAAATTTTATAATTTAATCGTCAGCTTCAAAGTTATATCCGGGATTCAAATTAAATCATTGTTCAAATATTTAAAATTAATTAAATATTCTCAATTTAATTTGTTAAAAATTCTGGGTTGTTACATATATGGATGATTTAACATATATATATATTATTTTTCTCAGATAAGAAAAACAGAGAGAAATTGTGAAAGAAGAACAAATGGTAAGCGAATGGAAGAAAAATGACAAGCTAGAGTTATATTGGAACCGACAAATAAAAGTTGGAATAACAAAAGACCATTGAGAATAGAGAAAGGCATGCACGATAATTCAGGAAATATTAATTGCAAATAGCTGTTAGTTTTGGACAGGTAGGTAGATGGAAGGACAGATGGAAACCAAAAGGTTTAAAACGGGAACCGATAAGGTCCAACGTTTTACAGATTTCGCCGTCCACCGGACGTCGAAACACACAAACGAATATACTACAGAGACCAGCACGATGAACGAATATACTACAGAGACCAGCACGATGAGACAACCAAAACGGTATGCAGATATCAGTGGTACGACCATCCTATCAGAAGTCGATATTCGGTACTGAAAATGCTGCTAAAACACCGAAAATAAGATAAACGGGGCTATAGCAGATCAAATTTGACAAAACGAATTATGACGTCTCACTCAGAAAATGATTTACAAATTTTCAATATAAAATTATTCAGGGTTCGAAAACATTTTATTTTCATCAATTTTAACTGATTTAAATTTAAAAAAATTACACCATTAAATAAACTTCCATATTATCTGGTGAAAATTTACCAGTTTCTATGTTTATATAGACGTATTCCAAATATCAAATTTTTATTTCCAATTTCAATTATTTAAAATTTCACAAAAATTCAGTTTAATTACGTTATTAATACCATTAAAATTTACGGGCCGTTACATTTCAATTCCAATTCGAATTAATTTAAATTCAACTTCAACTATTTGATTCAATAGTTAAATTCCAACTCAATTCTCAATTTTAAACCATTTCAATTTATATCAATTTCGAGCTCGATTTTCAACGATTTGAATCATTTAAATCAAATTTTACTTTGATGTTCAATTAAATGTTCAATTTTCTAAAATAATTCAATTTCGAGCCAAAGTTTGACATCTCAATTTAATTCTCTTTTCTAATACAAATTTAAAGTTCGAATAAAATTCAACCTTCAAATAATTTTTGATTTCCACAATTCAATTATAACTTCAAATTCCAAATTGAATTCTTTAAATGATTTCTTTTACAAATTTTAAATTCGATATTTCAGAACTCGAGTTCTAATATTTCAATTTCTATTTTGCTAAGTCAAAATCATTTAAATTACTTCAAATAAAACTTTGAAATCAATTAATTTAACCAATCTGGTGTCCGTATATAATTTTCTATCCTATGGCCAAGTGAATCAGTTATTTCAATTTAATTCAAGGATGGATATATATATATATATATCATTTCAATCCAAAATAAATGCCATATGTATATATCATTTCAACCTATTTCTTAATTTATTCGAAATAATTCAATTTATAGTTTTATACTGTAAATAATATACAGGATGATAACAGGATATACCAAAATAAATAAACGTCCAACTCATCCAAAATATCAATCAATAGCATCCAATTTCAATCAAAATCCAAATTAGCCAATAATTCACAACAATTACATAGTTATCAATATCGGGTATTTTACTGGCAATTAAATTCCAATTTCAAATTTAACTGTTAATTAATTCCTATAGTCAATTCATATGTCAATTTCAATTTCAAAAAACAGTCAATAAAATTTTATAAATTCATGATTTTAGTTTAACGAACATAAAAAAATTATAGTACGTCGTGAGCGTTAAAACACTCACCTTTTATTTGAAACTGGAAATATTTCAGCTTCAAATAAATGCCACTTTGATTCCACGCCAAAGCCTTCGTCGATACGATTACAATGCCGCTTGTTTCGTCTTAATCGGACCTCGTATGTGAAAGATATACAATTTATTAACATCACACAATTTATATATATATATATATAATTTACAAAACCCTTTTTTTAAAAACCTTCCAAATCTATTGTAACACCCCTTCAAAATGGGAATAATAGTCCCACATCGCGGAAAAACACTATGAAGTGGGTGCTTATATACCAAAGCCTTCATCTCATAACAACGTCGAGGCCTTTTGAGGAACAAAACCCCACACCTTAGCTTGGCCCATGAGGCGGAGGTAACTAAGTTGGGGACAATATCTACGTTAAGTGAGGTGTAGGCTGTTACAATGGTATCAAAGCAATACCCAGCCGGAATTGTGGTTTGTACGTGTTACAGCCACGACGCCTGGGTGGTGTTGTGTTCATTAGCCAACGAGGACGTTGGGCTCTAAAGGGGGGAGATTGTAACACCCCTTTAAAATGGGAATAATAGTCCCACATCGCGGAAGAACACTATGAAGTGGGTGCATATATACCAAAGCCTTCATCTCATAACAATGTCGAGGCCTTTTGAGGAACAAAACCCCACACCTTGGCTTGGCCCATGAGGCGGAGGTGACTAAGTTGGGGACAATATCTGCGTTAAGTGAGGTGCGAGCTGTTACATCTGGGTCGTTGGATCTTGCTTCAGGAAATCAAGGCTGCACCTTGCTTCTTCTTTTCGCGTACATTCCAGGCCATCAAATCGCGTATTAACCCATCGCCACCATCTCCTTTTGATTGTCGCTACCTCGTCGTTGCCCTAGAAGATGGTCGACAACCATCAACGAATGCGCCTACGCAAGCCCCACCTGCTCCAGTCGAATGCAACCCCCTAGCGTCTCCGATGACGTAAAAAACGAAGGTTAACGACATGCCGTTCGTGGCGATTTTCCACCGCCTCGAGTCATTATATCCTAGATCCACTGTTGGATGGAAAGGTCTCGACGTGCTCTACGACAATCTAGTTGGAAGTTTTCAACAAAAGTCGATGGATTGATCAGAAATTTAGGGGGAAGGAGATGGAGTTTCGACCATTAAAATGGTGGAGGCGGCTGCGTGAAATTTTTAGGCTTAGGCTGTATATATACGCGTAACTATATTATTTTAATATTATTTCGACTATTCATGCGAAATTTTAGGCGAACTCCAAATGAAGCGTGGCTCTTGGCGTTTATAATGTTTACTACTATTCCAAACTCAATGGAACTAGTTTCGGAAGCCAATTCGATCATATGCAGAAGATAGCTTTTCATATTGAATTATTTAATTAAATTTTGAAATTAAATTCTATGCATTTCAAGATCGCACGGTCAAACCATAAGTCCGATCGCTACGAGACTTGAAATCCTATAATATCTCACTATTACGGATCCGATGAAACTGGTTTCGTCGAAATCTGAGATAGTGACCAAAAAGACTATTTAACTCGTTAAATAAAATATAAAATTTCCAATTTTTTTATTTATCCACTTAAAATTCCAACTTTAAATGTTAACAACCTTCATTCATACTTAAATAAAATTTAAATCAATTTCTGATACCATTTTCATTCACATAAATTAAAGATTCAAATATTTAAATAATTGTACTAAATTTAAATGATTTAATTTCCAATAAATCACCATTAATAAATAATTCACCATTTTATTAACCATTTTATTCAATAATCATATCAAATTCTATAATTTAAAATAGTTAAAAAATACGGGTCGTTACATGATTTAAAGGTCAATTTCCCTTAAATCCTTTCTTAGTTTTAATTAATATTTTGTTATGAAAGAGAGGTGTTAATTGTTTGTAATGTGTTCATATGTTAGAACACATGTTCAAAAGAGTTCAAACAACTTGCATTAGGTATAAAGTCGAAAATCCAAAAACGAATTTTGGTCACGTTTTCAATTTTTCATTGAACTATTTATTTTTAAACAAATTTACAAAACATGTGTACCATTATTATTTATTAATTAAAAGTTGTTAATAGTGCTATTAATTATCTACATATGTCTTAAGAACTCACTCAGACATGGGCTTAAATGGTCAAGATAGGTCCAGCAAACTATGAGCCACACTAAAAATATAGATACAAATATTGTCATTGTTCGACAAAAGAAAAGGCGGTTTGATAAATTTCAAGCTAATAAGGAATAAGTTGAAGGTTACTTGAGAATGGATTCATTAGGAAAGTCTTTTACCCTAAATGTTCAAGCTAATCATGTACTAGTTAAAGAGTCCAAAGGAAATAGGAGAGTGTATGTCGATTACACTGATCTAAATAAGACATGCTCCAAAGATTGCTATCCTTTACCTAGCATGACTTCATTGGTAGATGCCAAAGTGGACATAAGCTGTAATCTTTTATGGATGCATACTCAAAATAGAAGCAAATCCCCATGTTCAAATCCGATGAAGAAAACATAGCTTTTGGAATAGATTAGGGAACTTACTACTACAAAATCATGCCCTTTGAGCTGAAGAATGCAGGGATTGCATATCAAAGGATATATCGTTAATGCTCGAAGAATTGAGGCCAAGCTTGACCAAATCTAGACGATTAAGGGTATGGCAAAGCCAAAAACAAGTAAATATTATGATAAGACTAAAGGGAAGGATGACAGTTTAACCAACTTGATTCATGTACTCCAAGCTTACCATTCGCAACATGATAATAGATATGACTTCTCATATCGAAGAGGATATCCACAGGCCCTCCTATCAGACCAATTCCTAAAAGGGTTATTTTTGTAGCCCTCTGGGTTTTTGAAAAATCAGTCACTCTTCAAAGGTTTAGGATTTTCTTAAATCCAGTATAAACCACTCTTTATTTTGATAAATATTTTCATTTTTAAACCCTATTTGTCCAAAAGAAAGAATTTTGGGAGTTTAATTACCATTGAATATCGTACTAATTTAAGAAAATTTAAACATCACCATTTCAAAAGTAATTTGCAAAATAATATATTTTTATCGCGATGGCCACAATTTTAACCCAAAGGATGTTTTGATGAGGTCATTTGTAAAATTTTCTAAAAAGAAAATGCGTATTACCAATATTGACCAAAAAAGAGTGGCTAATTGCAAAAATAGCTTGTGGAATTTCCAGGCCAGAATTCGGATTTCGGACAATAGATACATAATCCCTTACTTGTCGCGTCAGATTTCTTTAATTGTTCAAATAGCTTTCAAGAAGTCAAAAGACAGGGTCCTCATTGAACACCATGGTTTTTAACAGTCAAAAGAACAAATTGGTATGAAAGTAGGATTTTAATCTTCAAATCTCGAGTATCCGTAACAAATTCTTGTGCATAGAGAAAGGAAAATCCAATGCCATTAATGGATTGCCTCATAGTTTTGACATACTAATGTTTAAAGATGTTACTTCTACTTTAAACAAGGAAAGATCAAGGTACCACCATCATTAACGTATGGAAAATAAAGCGGTAACGGTGACTGAGTAAATTAGTGCCAACCTAAGATCAAGGAACATCAGAAAAATTGATGTGATAGATATATATTACCATACCATGACAAAGAATAATCTTGCATCTATAGTACACAGTTCAGGAGAAATGAGTGGAGCTATTAGAGGAAATTCAAAAAGGATTTTTATATGGATCATTCCTTCCATAAGGAGTAAGGTAAAGAAAGAAACAAGATAAGAAGTCATTAGCCACAAAGCAAGTTAAGACAAAATTATGAGTCAGCGGAATAGGGATCTTAAGGATAAATTAACACTAGAGGGGGCGAATAGTTGTTCGAGGATGGATTTTCTATCGGTTTAGAAAACCGTCGAACGAATTTAGAAATAAAATAACCGCAAGCGCACGGCATACACTTGTAGTACGTGGCGAATACGGGTCGATCCGCAGGGAATTGATGATTTTAAAAATTCTATTCAATCAAATTAACCAAAGTTGAAAGTGTGATTAGTTAAAAATGTAAGAAACTAACAAAAACTAGCAAAAGAAAAATAGATAAAAATATGAGACTGTAAAGGCAATTTAGAGGCAATTTCCACTCTCTAGATCACATAAATCAACAAAATGAAGTTATGATCTCTCTTTTCTTGTCATTAGTGTAATTAGTTGATGTGCTTATCATAAGTATGGTATATTTGTGCTATTAATTAGCACAATATAAACCCTCAAACTAAAACACAACCACTAATACACATTTAACTCTCATGAAATATGACAACAAAGTTGAAAGCAAAATCTATTTTAAGCATGGCCTATTAACTATTGTTTAGAAATATAGGCCACCAAATTTTAATTTCAACAATCACTTTATTACCATCATCATATGTAGATGAAGAGGTAATCATTGTTTGTGATTGTTTAAGCATAGCCTATTTGGTGTCAACAATATAGGCTATCAAATTCACATCAAAAGCAACAACTTAAACCACTTCAAATGATTCATTAAGCACAAAAGGAGAGCATAAACATCAAAATGTTGAATCTACATACTAGAGAGCTTCATTACCCCTAAATTGTAGGTATTAGCCTCTCATATTTGTTATCATATAAACAAATGTAGAAAGCAACATGAAACTAACAAGAGGAAAAAGAGAGCAAAATGTAAGGAAAACTATTCTACTTGCATAAAAGAAAAGAAATCTACACTACAACATAAGAAAGAGAGCATGTAAATGTAAAGAGCATATATTGAATTGCATAAGAAAGAAAAGAAAAATTACAAGAAATAAAAATAGCTAAGTAGCCATGAAAAGAGAAAGAGAGCTTTCTTTTATTTTTAAGCTAAAAACTCACTAAGAAAAGACTAAGAAGAAGAGGGTTACATGAAGATATGAGGTATTTATACAAGTGTTAAACCCTAATTCATATTTTTGGGGAATGCCCAAATTGCCCTTGAGGTAGTGTGATGGCCAAGTAATCATTAACATCCACTAATCCCCACTTAAATGTACATGAAGCTTTAATGTCCTTTTATCATGTGCTTAGCTCCTAATTGAAAATCAAGGTAAGTGGGTGGGGTCCTCCATGATCATTACTTTGAATTATTTCTATATTCATTTGTTCTCTTCACTCTTATGCATGCATATATTATCATGAAGCCACTTGTAAAATTCACCAAATTTCCTACAAAAAAAAACATAGAAAATTCCAAGTAAATTTTCACAATTTAATAAATGCATAAAAATGACCATTTTACCCATATATGAAGATGAATATGTGACAATTTGAAAATAATTTGAATTTTGGTTTAAACAAGTTAAAATACCCGATATGATCATTTATTTAATTTGAATAGATTAAATATGGTGGTAAAAATATGCACATTTACGTGCACATCAATAGTGTTTAATTGATTATATGAATATTTCTTCAAATTATTTAAGATTCTAATTAGAATGATGTAATTAACAATCACAAAATCAAAGTGCAGATAAAAGTAAATGTAGTAAAAGTAAAAAGAAAAGAATACACCAGGATTTTATACTGGTTTGGAGTACCTTACATCCAGTCCCACACAATTCCTTGTATAGATTTCTTTTCATCTAGTAAATGCAAATACACTCTCGATTTCAAGACTATGAGACACACCCTCTAGAATCCTGACCTTTGGGTTGAGTCACTTGATTTTCGGGCTACAAGCACACTCACTAGATTCACGGGCTATTAAGCATACCCAATTGATTTTATAGGCTACAATCACACCCACAAGTATTTTGAAAAGATTATTTTAAAACTAGGACATTTGAAAATTAGTTTAAAACAAAATTAGAGAAGAAGAGAGAGAAATCAGAAAAAGTGCTATCAAGGTTTTAACATAAATTCTATGACTCTATAACTAATCTAGAAAATCTTGAAATCTTGAACTCTTCAATACTCATGAATCATCAATTATCATCATCTTGAATCTACTCTTGATATAAGCATCTTGAATCTACTCTTGATACTATGCAGTTTTCTTAATCAACACTCGACTAATATCCTACACCATATACTATATATATCTTTATAAATCATTAGTATTTATATTTTATACAATGTCCTATAGTTGTTATCATCAAAACCAAAATCTAAGGTACTAACAATCTCTCGCTTTTTTATGATGACAACTCTATATATATAATATAATATAACTCTCCTAGTGTTACAAAACTCCCCCTTAATCTTTGACGACCCACCATTCTGACTCCTTGGAACAACACTTAACACATCCTCGGTGTTCGTGTGCTGTTGCCCAATTGTCGGAAAGATGAATCATCGTAGGGTAAAAATAAAAAAGTAGAATAGAAAACCTCACAACGAAACTGCTAAATAAAACATAACAGTCAATAGTACATCAGTTTACTCCTTAACAAGGAGTTATCAGAGTTACACAAAAGTACTACAAATCAACTAAGGCAGTTATAACATCCTGCCTTTACATACGTTGAAATAAAATACACTTACACAAACTAGATAAATAGCGGAATGGATAACTAAGTAGATAAAAGCCTCCTGCTCGAACGCCGTCTTGAAAAGAGCCCAACAAAGACCTGCTACTCACGGACTACTCAAATAAATAAGTATCCGAAAGTTTAGGAAGACAAACAACTGGTGTCAGACGATATGTTTGGCATGAGTAAAACTTTAAAAAATAGGTGTATATCAACAATAGGATGTGGGACCACACCACTAATGCGGAACGGGTTTTCTCCCACACAAATAACAACCGAATTTAAAGAATGGTATGGAATAATTAAATATAGCGAAGAGTGGTAGACTCTTCATGTAGCAATTAAAGAAAACAATTTGAAGGTTCAAATCAAATAAGGAAAGGAAAATTTTCCAACAAATGACTAGGAAGGTGCACCACCCATGAATTATACCTCTAGTAATATACTTTTGAGAAGCTCATATACTCCATGACACTTCTCGGAAATATACCAACCAGACTCCGCCAAACCTTACCGAGTATCCAAATATTTCACATCTAAATGCGCAAACGGATCCAATCTAGATGAGATGTGAAATTACCCTAATGGGAGCAATCCCACATAGCTGGACGTCCTTTCGTGCTTTGGGATCATTCATTTATCGAAAAAGGATAACAAATCTCAAAAGAGCAACAAATCATCTTAGAATGACGAAAATCAAGAAGATGAAGTAATTGATAGCCACGATACCAACTATTGAGGTATAAAACGATCGTATATGGAAATTAAGTATTGTATACCCATCACCACTCGTCGATTTCTAACTTGTATTATTCATTGGTTAACAATAATGCTTGACGAGTAAAGGTAGTGTTACCTTAAAGTCATGACCTACGACCATTCTTAAATTTTAATATAGGGACAAGTCTACCTCATCGACATTTAGTGTTAAGTACACAAGTAAATCGTTTCCATATAAGTGATACTGCTTTACGGAACTTAATTCAGTTACATAACTGAATCAAACGTTTACTTTTAAAACCGAATTCGTGCTTAGATTCACATTACAAGTATTAGCTTTAAAGCACTTTGTTAAAAGAGTTTACTAACTTTTGAACATCATTAAAAAGGATTTAACAACTTGAAACATCCTTATTGCTTTGATTAATTAACTTTTATACCTTTGTTTACTAAGTTAATTAATTAACTTCAATAACCTTTAAAGTAAATTACCTTTAAACATCATTAATTCAATTAATTAATAACATCTAAATATAATTAATTAAATTAATTTATAGATAATTAAATCTCATTATTTAAAAAAATGATTCATTAATCGTAAAAATCTTTAAAGGAAAGACTAATTAAAGTTAAATAGATTTATTAACTTCTAAAAGTCATTAATTAAAAAGATTAATTAATTTAAAAACATCATTAGTAAATTGATTATTTAACTTTAATCCAACATTATTGAAAGATTAACTAACCTTATACATCATTAGAGAAAATGATTAATTAATTTCAAAACATCATTAACCAAATGATTAGTTAATTTTAAACACATCGTTAATAAGTTAATCGGTCAACTTTAATTCTTATTAATTAAATAGTTAATTAAATTAAATAATCATTATAAAAATAATTAATTATTTTTGAAATCATCATTAATCAAAAACTTGCTTAACTTGTAAAATAATTCCAAGCACGACAATGAAACCAAACGGTTTCGATAAAAGGTGATTTTTCGAAGGTGCCAATATAGCGACTATCGCTAGGCGGGCAGTTCAAAATTCAAGTATAGGACATTTTCAATACAACCAACCATTACAAAGCAAGGGGATGAACTACAAACATGGTAATTTACAATGAGTCAACATTTAACAAGCATTTATTAGCAACTGAATTAGTTTAACTACTAGATTTTCATATAACTTATGATTCGCTTACTAACTTTCCAAAGCGATTAATTTTCAAACCAACAAACCAATCCAACCCCCAAACCATTGTTACAACTATAAAATAAGAGTTCAATAGCTACAAATATGAGCATGAATATATTTTAAACTTTATGGGTCAAAGATGGAAGCTTTACTCACAGAAACACTTCTAACTTAACCGGATCACCACAACAAGTTGTCGCACTCACGAACTACCTTCGCTACACCTTAGCTATAACAACCCTCTATTTTAGACCATTCGCATCCGCACATGTCAGACTTGAATAATTCAAAATACCGAATTGTTAATTTAAATTTGGCAAAACTGAACATATACAGTAAATAAAATAATCACAGATAACAAACACAGAGTAATAAATGCAGCGGAAACAAAAGATAGTAGTTCATGAAGCTACTATATACATATCAGAGTAAAATAAGGTACAATAGGAGTCTCGAATACAATAGTCAAATACAAGAATCAGAATACAATCACTGGAATCAACTGGATATCTGAAAGCTGGATAGATAGCTGGATCTCCAAGCGAAGCTCCAACTCCAAAGGTGAGTCTCGAATACTGTTACACTCAGTCTGACCCGAGCGTAGAGCAAAACACAAATCACTCGAGTCAGGATTAACATTCTTATATCAATAAATCCAACTTAAGTGAAATAACTACTGAAATACAAGTAACTCAAAGGATGTTTGGAATAACCATCTTTTAAGGATCCATTAAACTATCTACTATGTAGTAGTGTACGGTAAATAGATAATGCCTATCAGTAATATAAAGTATCAAAATAGTGTTAAGGCGTTACCATTATCCCCCTTAACACATTTTATATAAGCGTTATAGACTATACAGTACTGTAAACTCCACCATAAACTAGTGGGATATCAGGGAGTACTCCATAGGTATGACACAAAACAAATCGTAGTGGTCGCGTATATAGGGATACAAGTATGACAAGGCACATGAGGCAAAACCCAAGGTAGTGAAACTACCGTTTGCCTGATCCGGACTGGTGAGAACGCATCGCTGCAGCGATCGCAACACCGCAAAACAACACTCCCATAATTTTGAGGGTGCACCAATCGATAACAAGTAATGAGTAGTATTCGAAGAAGTGTGTTCGCTCGAGGTAGCTGACCCCATTTGGCCCAGCACGGCTCCTGTTTTAGTCATTTCCAATTTGACACAAGTGTCAAGGCTATCCATTATCATTCTCTTTCTTCAGTCATCACGAACATCATTCCGACCACTTCATTCTGGATCACACTCCGCGTGTAATTATTAAAGTGGTTTTCGGTTTAGATAGTGAGTATGTCCCTAACTGATTCCGGTCTCTTTATTAACTTTCGTCATTATTTCACCGATTGGTCGTTTATATATTTCAAAAACCAAATCAATTACAATTTCAATTAGAATTTGTAAACCAACATTTCATTTGTCTTTCTAAATCAATTTCCATAATTTACGTTCAAAACTTCCAAATTACCATTTCAAAATCTTATAATTCAATTTCAATTTTTATGTAAAACAATTCAAATATTGATTCAAGTTCGTATATAAGTTTCATTCTGAAATCATTTAAATTAATTTAATTTAACATTCAAATCACTTTAAATTCATTGATCGATTTCGTTCAATATTCGTTAAGTAAATTTGTCATTCAAAACAATTTCTATTTTATTTCCAATTCTTTAAATCAATTAGTTAAGTTCAACTTCATTATATCAAAACTTCAAATTGAATTATATTAGATTCGTCAAATCAATTCTTTAAATTACAAGTCTTACACTAATTTCGATAAATCACATTTTTATTTCTTGTTAAAGAAATTCAATTTCATTTATTTATTTACTTAATTACAAATTTCAAAACTCAGTTAATAATGAAACTTAGTTTCAATTATTCAAGAAGTTCAATTTCACTTAATAAAGAATTCAATTTAATTTAATTATTAAATAATTCGATCTTATTTAATTATTAAATAATTTCAAAACTTAATTATTAACAATTCCAAAATTAATTATTAAAAAATTTATTTTAAAACAACGTTCTTTCATCAACTACTATGTTAATATTTTGATTCAGATTATTGAATATTAACATTTCCTTTCATTAAAATTCAAATTCCAACTTCGTTTCAAAACCATATTATTTATTCAAATAAAATCTTCGTTTTATTTTTAAATCAAATTATTGACCAATCGGTTTTTATTTAATTCTCTATCCTAGGTCAAAGTTTAATTTGGGTATTTATCATTTCAACCCGATTCCATTCAATTCACAAATTAAAGCATAGCAAAGGGAACTTGTAGTGTGATACTGGGATGGTGTCAAAGTAAATAGACAAGCAATAACAACAATTAATAACAATCCAATAATTAATTCAAATAATCCCGAAATAATCGTATTAATTCAAATTGTTGTTTGTGCAAATTAATATAATTATTTCTAGAATCTACACTATCATTTCATGTAGATTAAAGATTATTACACTAATATTAATACGGTTCTTCAATTTATGTCAATTATTCAATTTCCTACTACGTCGATTTAAACAACATACCTTTAAATGGTTTAAGTACAATTAAACATATTTCTACGTGTCAATTTATTTAAACATTTAAAGGGGTCATATTATGCAAATGTCATCTAATCAAATTTACCGCATATATCAAATCTAACTATTCTACGTGAATTTCAATTTTAAATTATTTATCACTTACAACATTAACAATTTAACGTCCAATGTCAACATCAAACAATCAATCATTTAACAACCAAACTGGATTATCATTGTATAAATAACAGACAATGGTGTCAGATGTCACAGGTGAACTGATACAGGTAAAACATATATATAACAGTGTAGATAACTAACAGCAGCATATTTCAATTGTCGTTTCAATTGGAATCAAATTTAATAAATAAAAGAACGTTAATCGTGAGTGATTGCTCACCTTTCGAGGCTATATAGATTCGACAATGGAATGAGTTACAACCCAAGCACGAATTCCAAAACGGAGCTAGATTGGCATGAATTTGACGGGTAGAGCTGATAACAGACATCGAGGAGAACCAATAAAAAATCAATTAGATAGAAACAGAATATATCAATTTTAAATTTCAAAGCAATATCAATTTAAACACATATTAAAGTAAATATATATACATCAAAATCATTGCTTTTCATAACTTGTACAACTTTACATGCATCAACAGACCCTATACCCATATAAATCCTTATATATATAAACAGGATATATATACGTATAAAATCAACCGGAGGATGCATAAATAAAGGTATATATAACGGCAACCAAAAGAATGATGCAGATATAACAATGTATAGACTACCGTATACTTAAATATAACAACAGATGTGTAATATTATATACTTATAAAACACATAACTATTAAAATTTCCAGATGGCATCAACCTATATAGTAATACGGTATGCAACCACCGATGTATATTGTAAAAGATGTATACTTTGAACCGAAATTTTTTTATTTTTTTTTAAAAGAAGGACAAACGAAAGTCTATAAACTAATCCATAGATGTATATACTAACATATAATATTATAACTAATAAAACAATATATATATACTTTACTGCGAGCACACAAAAATCAGAACATCATATACGCATATTAATATATAAACTAGACTGTTATGCATATCCTTGTAGTATAACAAATAGTTGTATATACGTAAACTTCTTTATAAAATAATATACTGCATACACACATATATATAAACTAATATTATTTAAAATACAATCATTAACTTTCTTTCGGCAGATATAATATGACAGAAAAGCAGAGCCTATATGTACTGATATAAACAATAAATATATAGACTAATATGGAAACATATAAAGCTAGCCTAAAACGTATGGACATACAAACAACCACTTATATCGCTATATTACTCAAGTAAAAAAATTTATTAAGTACACATCAATAGTATTATACCTATAAAACATAAACACACTACGTGAGTTCCTTTATATATACTTTATTCAAAAAAAACTGTAGACAAATATAATAGAATGCTGTAACTCATATGACCATCTGAATAACTAAATATTATAAAATCCATATGACCCACATGAAGCCATAACTTCTTTTATCAAATAATAGATAGTATACAATTATATAGCAGCATAATGATTTATCTAAACATTCATTTTAAAGCAAGATGTAAACCATATATATAACACTACCGAAACATATATATAACACTGCCGAAAGTAAAAAAACAAACTATATATATACGAAACAAATACTACTATAAAATCAATGTACAATACTTTATTTAAAACCAGAATTTACTTTATATAACACAATCTATAACCAGTTTCGAAACAACATACATATATATAACTGACATCACTTTATATATACTAACATATAACCACAATTTATATAAACATAACTACATATGATATCTATATAAACTTCCATACCCAGTGAACCGCAACAAACGGAGGAAAGCACCTCGTGTGGAGGAGAGGCTCGGCTGGGTGGAAGGTTGTCGGAGCTACGGCGGAAGTAGAAAGAGGGAAAAAGAGCAGGTCTCGGCTTGGTGGTGGCATGAGTGGTGATGGCGTGAGTGGTGTCGGCTATTGCATTGTCGGAAGGGGAACGATCAGTGGGTGGAAGAGTGAGGTGGAGTTCGGCTTCAGGGGGCCGTGGTCAGTTTGCTATGACATAGCGAGTGCACGGCGGTGGATGGGAAGGTCGGCCATGGGTGGTGTTTTGGGATGAGATGGGTTTGCTTGAGTTTGTTTTCTAGTGAAGGAGGAAAAATAAATGTTGCATGAAAGGGAGGTGTGAGTGGAGAGGCAAAATGGTGGAAGGGAAGTGGGAAAGCTTAGGGAAGTGGGATCTGTATTAAATTGAACACAGAGAATCATATATCTGCGTTTTTTTAGAGCAGTGAAATGAGGGAAACGAGGAGTTTGTTTTGAATGTAGCTGTTCTCTTAACAGGTAGCTTTTCAACTACATAGACAAAGGATGGTGAACCATCAGATATTGAACATCTGTTGGATAACCAATCGAGATATGATAAATTTGAAAAGGAATAGAGAAGTCGGCAATTAAATTTGAATACAGGGAAGAACAAAAGGTCACGCGAAATTCAAGAAATTATTAGAAGCAAGCGGCAGTTCAAAATTTGAATGGACACGGTAATTGAAGGGTTAAACAGATATCGATGCATTTGTCTGTTACGTAGTTTTCGCTACGTATCGAACTGCAAAATGTAGAATTGATTATACCGGAGAGATCAGCACGACAAGACAATCAAAACGGTATACAAATATCAGTGGTATGATTGAATTATAAAAATTCGAATTTTCTACTACGGAAGAATGCAGCAAAAACGCAGAAAAATAAGATCGACGGAGCTAAAGAAGTCCGAATTTGGAAAAACGAAAAATGATGACTTGCTCAGAAGATGATTTAGAATTTTTCTATGGCAAAATATTCAGGTTTCAAAAATATTTTATTTTCATCAATTACTAACTGATGAAATTGAAAATTACACACGAAATAAACTTTCATATAATTGGATGAAAATTTACCGGTTGCTATGATTAATTAGATGCATTCCAAATATCAAATTTTTATTTCAAAATTTTATCGTTTAAAATTTCACAAAATTTTAACAAATTACGTTATTAAAACAGTTAAAATTTACGGGTCGTTACACTCTCCCCCACTCAAAACTTTTCGTCCCCGAAAAGGAAGGAGGTAGGAGAATAGAAACGACCAGAAAGAAAATAGATTGGAATACAAGAAAAGCAATTAATTTAACCATATAAATTTCAATTTAAATTAATTAATATTTAACAATTTGGTTAAACCCCTTTGATTTCACTTAAGTTAAATCAATCTATCTATTTCTAAAATCATTATCTTATTATCTAGTCATCCTCAATTAACAATTTCTAAATCATCAATTTGTATAATCATTTATTGTACTCATATTTTATTTAACAAATTTAATTCTTTTATTCCAAATCATTATTAAGTTTATTCCACTTAATATATCTTATTACATATATTTAAACCATATAAATTAATTTAAACCATATTAATTTCAATTTAAATTAATTTATATTCAACAATTGACTTTAAACTCAAGAAATTTCATTAACTTGGTTTATTTTCAATTTATCATTGTTTGTTACAAAATTTATTTCAAACAACAATTTATTTTATTAATCCATCTATTATTCAACTAACCTACTATTCTATTAACCATTATATAATTAAACTTTAAGTGTATAACATTTTTATACGCACTCAAATTTTTATTTCTAAAGACAATTTATATTGTATACTATCCAATTAAATAGTTAACTTTTTGAGAAATTTAGGTAATTTATATTAAATGCAATTGAGTATTATACAAGTAAATTTCTAATTCAATTCTTCCAAGTTTAAATATTAATTCAAAATTTTGGTTTCATTTATAATTGAAATCATCTTTTACCCAAATTTTAAGAATTAAATTTCCGATTAGCTTCAAACCATTTAGAGATAATTATATACATAATATATCCAAGTCAAATCTAAATCAAATACTTGTATATATATTTTAAATCATGTCATACTTTAGAAATTTCAAATCAAATTAATTTAAACAAAAGTGTAGCAAGCTACTGATGGTCTCTCCACTTCGAAACTCGAAAATGAATGTCGATGATGCGGCCGCCATCACCGAAATTATTTTCCAGCGACAAAAGAGAAGAGCACTGATTTAATCATTTAAAATTCTATGGAATTGATTTCTATTCGAAATTTCTTTTTATAATATGCATTTTAAAATTTAAACCCAAAGTTTGAAAACACCGGAAATTAAATTCTCACATTCTTGATTTAAATTCAATTCAAATTTCAAATCAAATTATAACCAAGTTTTATAAATTTATTTATTTATATTATGCGATAGTCAATGGTTTACAAAACAATAAATGAAAATCAAATATTATCATTTTTGACAACAAATTCATTAACAATTTAATTTCAAAAAACTTATATTTATATATAATATAATCATCCAAAACTATTTTGTTCACCAAATTTGAAACAACATTGTGTCAGTTTGTTTTGTTCAAGTGTTTTGGAAATCCTATCGATAGCGCTGATCAGACGAATCGATCGGAAACCCAAATCACATCAACAACTCAAACAACACAGCATATATTAAAACATATATATATTAGTTTACAATTACATTTCTTTGCTTGACGATACAGGAATGAATTTTCAAAATAAGGATAGGGTTTCAAATTTTGATGGACTCAAATCAAAGAGAAATTTGATTCGAAGATAAGTTCGAAACAAAGATATGATGATTAATAACAAAGTAGGAAGATTGATAAATTTATATAAATCGCGGGCAACCTTAACCAGGTCAACCGTGACTTCAAGAATAAGATCAATGTAGAATTCCGAGGCAAATCGACATTGATCTCAAGAGATAGAATTCGGCATAACCAAAGATGTCAACATATAAACCGAGGATATATAAATCTCCGGTCAATCGATGCTATCGTAAAAGAGTTTTACCCCTTTACAAATCAATTTGATATTGGCGGGCCCGCCAACTCATTATAAAGATCATTCGAAGTGGAGTTATTGGATACTCCAGAATTGAAAGAAGACGAATAGTGAGGGACACGAATGAATTTTGAAAATGTAGGGAACGTTCCAAAATTCAAGGGAATTGAGTCAAAAGGAAGAGATTGAAACTCGAATGAGAGTGATTCTGTAAATACACTTACCCTATATGCTGAGTTTTGCCTAGAGATACCAAAGCTCTGATACCAACTGTAACAACCCGCTATTTTAGACCATTCGCATCCGCACATGTCGGATTTGAATAATTCAAAATACCGAATTGTTAATTTAAATTTGGCAAAACTGAACATATACAGTAAATAAAATAATCACAGATCACAGACACAGAGTAATAAATGCAGCGGAAACAAAAGATAGTAGTTCATGAAGCTAATATATACATATCAGAGTAAAATAAGGTACAATAGGAGTCTCGAATACAATAGTCAAATACAAGAATCAGAATACAATCACTGGAATCAACTGGATATCTAAAACCTGGATAGATAGCTGGATCTCCAAGCGAAGCTCCAACTCCAAAGGTGAGTCTCGAATACTGGTACACTCAGTCTGACCCGAGCGTAAAGCAAAACACAAAACACTCGAGTCAGGATTAACATTCTTATATCAATAAATCCAACTCAAGTGAAATAACAACCGAAATACAAGTAACTCAAAGGATGTTTGGAATAACCATCCTTTAAGGATCCGTTAAACTATCTACTATGTAGTAATGTACGGTAAATAGATAATGCCTATCAGTAATATAAAGTATCAAAATAGTGTTAAGGGGTTAACATTATCCCCCTTAACACATTTTATATAAGCGTTATAGACTATACAGCACTGTAAACTCCACCGTAAACTAGTGGGATATCAGGGAGTACTCCATAGGTATGACACAAAACAAATCGTAGTAGTCGCGTATATAGGGATACAAGTATGACAAGCCACATGAGGCAATACCCAAGGTACTGAAACTACCGTTTGCCTGATCCGGGGTGGTGAGAACGCATCGCCGAAGCGATCGCAACACCGCGAAACAACACTCCCAAATTTTCGAGGGTGCACCAATCGATAACAAGTAATGAGTAGTATTTGAAGAAGTGTGTTCGCTCGAGGTTGCTGACCCCATTTGGCCCGGCACGGCTCTTGTTTTAGTCATTTCCAATTTGACACAAGTGTCAAGGCTATCCATTATAGTTCTCTTTCTTCAGTCATCACGAACATCATTCCAACCACTTCATTCTGGATCACACTCCGCTTGTAGTTATTAAAGTGGTTTTCGGTTTAGACAGTAAGTATGTCCCTAACCGATCCCGGTCTCTTTAATAACTTTCGTCATTATTTCACCGATTGGTCGTTTATATATTTCAAAAACCAAATCAATTACAATTTCAATTAGAATTTGTAAACCAACATTTCATTTGTCTTTCTAAATCAATTTCCATAATTTACGTTCAAAACTTCCAAATTACCATTTAAAAATCTTATAATTCAATTTCAATTTTTATGTAAAACAATTCAAATATTGATTCAAGTTTGTATATAAGTTTCATTCTGAAATCATTTAAATTAATTTAATTTAACATTCACATCACTTTAAATTCATTGATCGATTTCGTTCAATATTCGTTAAGTAAATTTGTCATTCAAAACAATTTCTATTTAATTTCCAATTCATTAAATCAATTAGTTAAGTTCAACTTCATTATATCAAAACTTCAAATTGAATTATATTAGATTCGTCAAATCAATTCTTTAAATTACAAGTCTTACACTAATTTCAATAAATCACATTTTTATTTCTTGTTAAAGAAATTCAATTTCATTTATTTATTTACTTAATTACAAATTTCAAAACTCAGTTAATAATGAAACTTAGTTTCAATTATTCAAGAAGTTCAATTTCACTTAATAAAGAATTCAATTTAATTTAATTATTAAATAATTCAATCTTATTTAATTATTAGATAATTTCAAAACTTAATTATTAACTAATTTCAAAACTTAATTATTAATAATTCCAAATTTAATTATTAAATAATTTATATTAAAACAACGTTCTTTCATCAACTACTATGTTAAAATTTTGATTCAGATTATTAAATATTAACATTTCCTTTCATTAAAATTCAAATTCCAACTTCGTTTCAAAACCATATTATTTATTCAAATAAAATCTTCATTTTATTTTTAAATCAAATTATTGACCAATCGGTTTTTATTTAATTCTCTATCCTAGGTCAAAGTATAATTTGGGTATTTATCATTTCAACCCGATTCCATTCAATTCACAAATCAAAGCATAGCAAAGGGAACTTGTAGTGTGATACTGGGATGGTGTCAAAGTAAATAGACAAACAATAACAACAATTAATAACAATCCAATAATTAATTCAAATAATCCCGAAATAATCGTATTAATTCACATTGTTGTTTGTGCAAATTAATATAATTATTTCTAGAATCTACACTATCATTTCATGTAGATTAAAGATTATTACACTAATATTAGTACGGTTCTTCAATTTATGTCAATTATTCAATTTCCTACTACGTCGATTTAAACAACATACCTTTAAATGGTTTAAGTACAATTAAACATATTTCTACATGTCAATTTATTTAAACATTTAAAGGGGTCATATTATGCAAATGTCATCTAATCAAATTTACCACATATATCAAATCTAACTATTCTACGTGAATTTCAATTTTAAATTATTTATCACTTACAACATTAACAATTTAACGTCCAATGTCAACATCAAACAATCAACCATTTAACAACCAAACTGGATTATCATTGTATAAATAACAGACAATGGTGTCAGATGTCACAGGTGAACTGTTACAGGTAAAACATATATATAACAGTGTAGATAACTAACAGCAGCATATTTCAATTGTCGTTTCAATTGGAATCAAATTTAATAAATAAAAGAACGTTAATCGTGAGTGATTGCTTACCTTTCGAGGCTAGATAGATTCGACAATGGAATGAGTTACAACCCAAGCACGAATTCCAAAACGAAGCTAGATTGGCACGAATTTGATGGGTAGAGCTGATAACAGACATCGAGGAGAATCAATCAAAAATCAATTAGATAGAAACAGAATATATCTATTTTAAATTTCAAAGCAATATCAAATTAAACACATATTAAAGTAATTATATATACATAAAAATCATTGCTTTTCATAACTTGTACAACTTTACATGCATCAACAGACCCTATACCCATATAAATCCTTATATATATAAATATGATATATACGTATAAAATCAACCGGAGGATGCATAAATAAAGGTATATATAATGGCAACCAAAAGAATGATGCGGATATAATAATGTATAGACTACCGTATACTTAAATATAACAACAGATGTGTAATATTATATACTTATAAAACACATAACTATCAAAATTTCCAGATGGCATCAACCTATATAGTAATACGGTATGCAACCACCGATGTATATTGTAAAAGATGTATACTTTGAACCGAAATTTTTTTTTAAAAGAAGGACAAACGAAAGTCTGTAAACTAATCCATAGATGTATATACTAACATATAATATTATAAACTAATAAAACAATATATATATATATATATATATATACTTTACTGCGAGCACACAAAAATCAGAACATCATATACGCATATTAATATATAGACTAGACTGTTATGCATATCCTTGTAGTATAACAAATAGTTGTATATATGTAAACTTCTTTATAAAATAATATACTGCAAACACACATATATATAAACTAATATTATTTACAATACAATCAATAACTTTCTTTCGGCAGATATAATGTGACAGATAAGCAGAGCCTATATGTATTGATATAAACAATAAATATATAGACTAATATGGAAACATATAAAGCTGGCCTAAAACGTATGGACATAAAAACAACCACTTATATCGCTATATTACTCAAGTAAAAAATATATTAAGTACACATCAATAGTATTATACCTATAAAACATAAACAGTCTACGTGAGTTCCTTTATATATACTTTATTCAAAAAAAACTGTAGACAAATATAATAGAATGCTGTAACTCATATGACCATCTGAATAACTAAATATTATAAAATCCATATGACCCACATGAAGTCATAACTTCTTTTATCAAATAATAGATAGTATATAATTAATTAGCAGCATAATGATTTATCTAAACATTCATTTTAAAGCAAGATGTAAACCATATATATAACACTGCCGAAACATATATATAACACTGCCGAAAGTAAAAAAAACAAACTATATATATACGATACAAATACTACTATAAAATCAATGTACAATACTTTATTTAAAACCAGAATTTACTTTATATAACACAATCTATAACCAGTTTCGAAACAACATACATATATATAACTGACATCACTTTATATATACTAACATATAACCACAATTTATATAAACATAACTACATATGATATCTATATAAACTGCAATACCCAATGAACCGCAACAAACGGAGGAAAGCACCTCGTGTGGAGGAGAGGCTCGGCTGGGTAGAAGGTTGCCGGAGCTACGGCGGAAGTAGAAAGAGGGAAAAAGAGCTGGTCTCGGCTTGGTGGTGGCATGAGTGGTGATGGCGTGAGTGGTGTCGGCTATTGCATTGTCGGAAGGGGAACGATCAGTGGGTGGAAGAGTGAGGTGGAGTTCGGCTTCAGGGGGCCGTGGTCGGTTTGCTATGACGTGGCGAGTGCACGGCGGTGGATGGGAAGGTCGGCTATGGGATGAGATGGGTTTGCTTGAGTTTGTTTTCTAGTGGAGGAGGAAAAATAAATGTTGCGTGAAAGGGAGGTGTGAGTGGAGAGGCAAAATGGTGGAAGGGAAGTGGGAAAGCTTAGGGAAGTGGGATATGTATTAAATTGAATACAGAGAATCATATATCTGCATTTTTTTAGAGCAGTGAAATGAGGGAAACGAGGAGTTTGTTTTGAATTTAGTTGTTCTCTTAATAGGTAGCTTTTCAACTACACAAACAAATGATGGTGAACCATCAGATATTGAACATCTGTTGGATAACCAATCGAGATATGATAAATTTGAAAAGGAATAGAGAAGTCGGCAATTAAATTTGAATACAGGGAATAAAAAAAGGTCACGTGAAATTCAAGAAATTATTAGAAGCAAGCGGCAGTTCAAAATTTGAATGGACACGTTAATTGAAGGGTTAAACGGATATCGATGCATTTGTCCGTTACGCAGTTTTCGCTGTGTATCGAACTTCAAAATGTAGAATTGATTATACCGCAGAGATCAGCACGACAAGACGATCAAAACGGTATACAAATATTAGTGGTATGATTGAATTATAAAAATTCGAATTTTCTACTACGGAAGAATGCAGCAAAAATACAGAAAAATAAGATCGACGGAGCTAAAGAAGTCCGAATTTGGAAAAACGAAAAATGACGACTTGCTTAGAAGATGATTTAGAATTTTTCTATGTAAAAATATTCAGGTTTCGAAAATATTTTATTTTCATCAATTACTAACTGATGAAATTGAAATAAAATTACACACGAAATAAACTTTCATATTTTTGGATGAAAATTTACCGGTTGCTATGATTAATTAGACGCATTCCAAATATCAAATTTTTATTTCAAAATTTTATCGTTTAAAATTTCACAAAATTTTAACAAATTACGTTATTAAAACAGTTAAAATTTACAGGTCGTTACACTCTCCCCCACTCAAAACTTTTCGTCCCCGAAAAGGAGAGAGGTTGTGATGACCGCCCATGACCCCTGCACCGAATCTAGAGATAGTGCGCTGTAAAGTGTGCCAGGCGACCATGGACGATTGTCAGGGTAAAATAAAACAACAGAATCTATCGTATTACTCACAGCGCATGGACAAAATACAATAGAACATATGTATAGTGACGCTTTACATAACAAAATGACATCATATAAAACTCCATAATAGTTGAATACAAGCATCCAAATAGTCAATACATCAAGCCTCACTACATATCTCTCAGAGAATACAAAAACAGCGGAATATCCAGTACATATAATAAGAAGATAATATGCAACCCTCCAGCTCGTCTTCGATATCAGCATCGTGAGAAGAGAACAGCACCTGTCACCTGCTACCTAGTCTGCCCGTCCCAAAATGGGCGAACAGCCCAAGGCAATAAGAATTAAAACATAAAGCCTTGAGTCAGACAACAGTCTTAGTGAGCAGTAAATTAACTAACAACATACCAAAAGAGCATAAAGGAAAAGGAATAGGAATACAAACCTCCCACTCCAACCTCATTCTACAGTGATAGCCCCCAGACACACACTAAGCAGAAGCAAACATAGCAGAGCATACAATTTAAAGTAAAGCTACTATCACTCGAATCAAGGGCGATGTTTTCCAAGTACCAAGGCCTAAATCAGATAAGCACCCAGAAAATACCGCTCTTGAGTCTGAATGACGATACAACCAAACATCCATGACTCTGGCTATCACTGTTATCATTGCTTCGATATCACCGTTAATTGAATGACCGGCACATTCTTTCAGCCGTCCGTCAAGGGCTAATGGAAACCCCGGTTCTAGACATAACTCCCGCAAGTCGTCGCAACCCGTGCCTAGGACTATCGAATCTGTCCAGAGTACTCGACCTTCAACAGTTGGTCCTTGGGACTATCGAATCTGCCCAAACGTACTCTTGTTTAGAGCATGCTAGAACCTTCAACAACGATGCTATCCAAGCCTCCTAGTCATCCTCCTCGACGACTATTCTCTTATCCATTCATTATCCTCAACTCGAATCATATCACCGAGTTATCAACATGCTTGGAATGATCCCGTCTGGATTAGACCAAGTCTTCATCACATGATTGCTTCGCTTCATCACATCCTCACGAAGCCTCGTCTCAACATCACATCATCAAATCTATGCACAAGAGCTTCATCATCCCGCTACATATGCCATGAGCAGCTTTCCCAATTCAAGAGCCTTTCCCTTAGCTTTTGAATCGTCTTCGGTCTAAATCAAACCATCAATCATCTAATTCATAACATTCAATCAAATGAAGCATTAATCCAAACAATCAAGCATTCAAATAAGATCTAAGTAGACAATTATCACTATAATGGCATTTTCGTAATTAAAGAGTTGAAAGTCCAATAAGCATGAAAACATGAATTGTATCCCTACAAACTTGATGAATGAACTTGTATAGGTTAACATATGATAAAATGGATGTAACATCATCATGAACAATGGATCTATACGGATCTACACTTAGGATGAAGAAAATGCATGGAAATCACTATTTTAACACCAAAACGAGCCAACAATCCGATATACTCCTTTGGATCCGTGTGAGAGATAATCACCACTCACAAAATCACCAAAACAAACCCAAATCAACACGCTTCAGATCTGGACAGCGAAGGATCAAGCTTGATCTATCATGAATCCGCTTCGAACGATGAAATCTCACTTCAAGAGATGAAGATCTTCAATCTAAGCTCTTGAATCTTCAATTTGATCTTCAACTTGGATGGATTGAAGCACTAGATTAGAGTGGATAAAAGAAGTGAAGAAGTGTAGAAGTCGAGCTCTCAAAATGGAAGCACTTCGTCGCTTCGAAATCCGGATCCCAAAAAGTGAGAACAACCCCTCCTATTTATAGCTGAAAATCTCTTAAGTCGAAATCTGGTTATCTCCTTAAGTCGCTTCCGACTTACGACCTAAGCCCCTACGACTTAACAAAACCCAGATGCGCATCCAAGCACCCAGCGACCTAACAGCCTAACGACTTAAGAATGCGCGTGACCTACGACTTAGCACTTAGTAGAACCGCATCCATACGACCTATAGGCCCATGCGACTTAACAGCTCATAACTAAACACGGCTTACGACTTAAGAATCATGCGACCTAACACTTAAATTACCCTAGCGACCTAACAACTTACACTACAAAACAACTCACGCGACCTAGCACTTAGGCAAAACCCAGCGACCTAACAACTCACGCGACCTAACACTTATGCGACCTATCTCCTTAGGTCGCTAACACGGTATAGCTCCTTAGGTCGCTAACACGCTAACTCCTTAGGTCGCTAACACGCTAACTCCTTAGGTCGCTAACATGCTAACTCCTTAGGTCGCACATTTCCCTTAACTCGGCTACGACCTAAGCCTCAACCTGCGACTTACTTCCTATACGACATAAGCACCCCAACGACTTAACAGCTAAGCCCCTAAGTCGCTCACTCTCTAGGTCGCAACATTATACAGGTCTCTCCAAACTAACACGTGACCCAAACCACTTCGCGACCTAACATATAACTCGGTCACGACTTAACCCTTAGGTCGCTTACGACCTAACCATCCACTAGTCTTTCCTAAGTCGTCTAACAACCTATCTCCAAGCCCTGGGTCACTTCCATCTCCTAAGTCGTATACGACCTATGACTTATACTAAGTCGTTCACGACATAGGACTTAGCAAATATTCAACCAAAAACTGAAACAACTCAAAAACGCTGAAAATTCCAGATTTTGACAACTTTTCGATCCGTAGAAATACGGGTCGTTACATTCTCTCCCCCTTAGGAATTTCGTCCCCGAAATTCCAAACAAACAAAGCAATCAAAGACTATTCTGCATGCCTACCATCCATAGCAATCAACAAACCATGCATCCAATTCTAGCTTAGCATGCAGAATTCTAGAACTTAGAACAAGTTACAATATCGTGAGATGAGACGACACCTTAGGGCCATACCTTGAAGAGTTCAGGATGAGCTGCCTTCATCCTCTCTTCCACCTCCCACGTACAGTCGTTATCATCATCACTCCATTGTATCTTGAGCAACTTAATTATCTTTCTCCTAAGCTGTTTCGTGTCGGTTTCCACAACACGAAGCGGCTTACGAGGTCTTCTACCAACAGGATCAACTTCTAAGTCTTCACAGCTATCAACAGAAACCACCGTACTCGAGTCGTGCACATACTTCCGTAGATATGATACATGAAAAACATTGTGCACACTCGACATCTTCTCTGGTAACTCCAATCTGTAGGCGAGCTTTCCAATTTGCTCGATGATCGTGAATGGTCCAACAAATCTTGGAGTCAATTTTCCTTTCTTCCCGAATCGAATAACATTCTTCAGTGGAGAAATCTTCACAAAAACCATATCTCCTACGTCGAATTCCAAATCCTTACGACGCTTATCGGCATAACTCTTCTGACGGTCTTGGGCTGCCTTCATTCGTTGCCGAATGATCTCTATACACTCCGTAGTCTATCGAATCATCTCTGGCCCAAGTATCAACTTTTCTCCAGTCTCTAACCAACATGTCGAAGAGTTACACGGTCTTCCGTACAATGCCTCATACGGTGCCATACCAATGCTTGACTGGTAACTGTTGTTGTATGCAAACTCCACCAAATGAAGGTGATCTTCCCATGATCCTCCGAAATCCAAAACACATGCTCTAAGAAGATCTTCCAAAACTCGGTTGACTCTCTCGATCTGACCATCTGTTTGAGGGTGATAAGCTGTACTCAAACACAACTCGGTTCCCAAAACTTCCTGGAAGCTCTTCCAAAATCCACTAGTGAACAATGGATCTCGATCGCTCACTATACTCTTCGGAATACCATGGAATCGAACTATCCACTTAACATACAACTCAGCCAACTTTGATGCAGTCCTAGTCGATCGAACAGGAATGAATCTTGCACTCTTGGTCAAACGATCAACGATAACCCAAATTCCTTCATTTCCTGTTCTGGTTCTAGGCAATCCATCAATAAAATCCATCGATATCTGCTCCCACTTCCATGTAGGAACTTCTAATGGCTGAAGCAATCCACTTGGCTTCTTTTGTTCGGCTTTTACCAACTGGCAGTTCATACACTTGGAAATAAAATTTCCAACATCCTTCTTCATGCCTTCCCAGTAGTAGGTTCTCTTCATATCCCGATACATCTTATTTCCACCTGGATGAATTGTCAACTTCGAGTGATGACTTTCCTTCAGAACATCACTCCTCAATTCATCTATATCGGGAACAACTAGTCGTCCTTGCTTTCGAAGCCAACCTTCTCTATCGACCTCGAATCCTTTATCCCTTTCTGGTTCCAATCCAGATTCCAAATCACGGATAATCTTGACAAGCTTATCATCTCGCTTTTGACTCTCGCCAATCCTTTCCACAAGAGTCGGTCTTATTGATAAGTTTGCCAACATCTCAGGTTCCAATTCACATCTAGGCCTGAAGTCAAATCCAGCTAAATACTCGAGATTCTTCCATTCAGAAAACATGGCTCCCAATCCTGCATGTCTTCGACTTAACGCATCTGCCACTGCGTTACCTTTTCCCGGAGTATAAGCTATACCAAAATCATATGATGCTAAAAACTCTAGCCATCGCTGCTGCCGAAGATTCAAATCCTTTTGGGAGAAAAGATACTTCAATGACTTGTGATCCGTAAACAACTCGAATCGAACTCCCAATAGATAATGTCTCCACATCTTCAGAGCAAAAACAATCGCCGCTAACTCCAAATCATGAGTTGGGTAATTCCTTTCATGCGGCTTCAGTTGTCGACTTGCATATGCAACAACTTTATCCCTCTACATCAGCACTGCTCCAAGTCCAGTACCACATGCGTCGGTGTAAACCACCATCTCATCATTCCCACTTGGAATAGTCAAAACAGGAGCACTCGTCAATCTCTCTTTCAGGATTCCGAAAGCTTGCTCACACTTAGCATCCCAACTGAACACTTGGTTCTTTTTCGTCAATCCTGTTAACGGTGCAGCTACCTTGGAGAAGTCTTTGATAAACCATCGATAATATCCTGCTAATCCAAGAAAACTTCTCACATCAGATGCAGTCTTAGGTCTAACCCAATCCTGGATTGCTGCCACCTTAGCGGGATCAACCGCTATCCCATTTCCAGAAATCGCATGGCCTAAGAACCTCACTTCACTCTTCCAGAAGTGACACTTCGAAAACTTAGCCTTCAGCTGATGTTTCCGCAAGATTTCCAAAACAACATGCAAGTGCGTCTTGTGGTCTTCTTCCGTTCTGGAATAAATCAGAATATCATCTACGAATACAAGTACGAACTTGTTCAACTGATCTCTGAACACCCTATTCATAAGATCCACAAAATATGCTGGCGCGTTAGTCAATCCAAACGGCATTACCAGCCACTCAAAGAAACCAGATGGTGTCCGTAAAGCAGTCTTCGGCACACTATCCTTAGCTACTCTCAACTGGTGAAATCCCGTTGCCAAATCCATCTGAGAAAACACCTTAGCTTCGTGAAGCTGATCAAACAAGTCATCTATTCTCGGCAATGGATACTTGTTCTTCTTTGTCACCTTATTCAGCTCACGATAATCCACACACAATCTCAATGATCCATCTGCCTTGGTTGCAAACACAACTGGTGCACCCCACTCGGACACACTACGCCGAATGAATCCTTTCTGTAAAAGGTCATCAACTTGCACCTTCAACTCATGCTGTTCCCTAGGCGCCATCCGCCTAAGAGGCATCACAACAGGTCTGGCTCCTTCAACTAGATCTATACGAAACTCGATCTCTCTATGCGGCGGCAACCCTTTGACTTCGTCAAAGACATCCTCGAATCCATTTGCGATTGGCACTAAAGACAATCCATCCCGTGGAACAACTAGCGAATACATGAAGCTCATGAAGACGCCTTCCTCATGCTTACATCGTATCACAATCTTTCACCCCTCCACATTCTCGACTGTCACCTCCAGCCTCTCACAATCAACCTTAGCCACATACTTCCTAAGCCAGTCCATACCCAAAATAATTCCGAACCCCGCAAAGTTCAGAACAAAGCAATCACAAACAAAAGAGCAACCATGACTCGACACAATCAGACCACGACATAACATACACAAACAAGACGAACCCCCAACTGGATTAGTCACAACCAATGGCCTATCAACAATATCCGGTTCCAAACCTAACCGGCCTACGAGTTCATTACAAACAAACGAATGCGACGCTCCAGTATCAAACAAAACTCTAACTGGAACACCACATAGGAAAAGAGTACCTTGAACAACCACACTCTTTCCTTTCTCTTCAGCAGTAGGAGCTTTTGAAGACGAAGGAACAGCTTCCAAAGCATAAGCTTGCACAATCTGCTTGTCCTTCCTCGGTTCTGGACAATTCTTCCTGATGTGCCCTGGCTTGTCACAGTTGTGACACTTCATCGGTGCCTTCGGATTCTTACAATCCTTCGAGAAATGGCCCTTCTGCTGACAATTGTAGCAAGTCACCTCGCCTTTCGGCTTCTTCTGGCCATCCTTACCCTTCTACTGCTGCTGCTGCTTCCTCTTCTTGTTTCCACCCTGCTGGGGTTTAGACTCTTCCCTGGTCACAGCAACAACAGATCCTTCCTTAGGAAACAGACTCTCATGCCTAAGAGCTTTCTCCACAAGCTTCTCAAATGAATCGTCCAAATGATCCACCAACTGTCTCCCAAGATAACTGTCCAAGCCTGTCACAAACTTCTAATTCTTCTGATAAGCAGACTCAATATACGACCGGGCATACTTGGACAAAGCTTCGAACTCAGAAACATACTCCAGAACTGATCTTCCACCTTGCTTGAGCTCCACAAACCTCTTGAACAGAACAGACTTCTGAGCTGTAGAAATGAACTTAGCTTCAAATCTGACTTGGAATTGCTCCCAAGTAATGTCTTCCTCCGGAGTATCGATGGTAATAGAGTTCCACCAATCAGAAGCTCTCCCTTGAAGCTGCCTTGATGCCAACTTCCTCTTAGTTGCATCATCAATTCCAAAATCACCAAAGATCCTTCTACAAGCATCGATCCATCTCTGGACTTCAATAGTTGATTCTGTTCCCAAGAAAACCTTCCCTCCAAGAGCAGTATAATCCTTGCACAACTTAGCAAAATCCACTGGTTTCGGAGTTTGGACTTGAACTCCAACATCAACTGCCGCCCCCGGAACTGGTATCCTTCTCATGATCGAAGTCATCATAGCTTCGAACATGGCTGCATAATCAGCAGTCTCTTCAGTAGCACGGCCTTCCCTAGCAGCTGGTCTCCCTCTTCGACTCATTCTCAATATCTATAAAAAGGAATGATTAGAACATCTAGAGAAACAACTGCATAAAGGACTCAAACTCAACTAAACTACTATATTATATATAGTATTCATCCATCAAAATACAATTACGTCTCTCATACGTAGTTACGACGGCGAGCGTTGGGTAAAATCGATTAACCAATGCTCTAATACCAAATGTGACGACCGCCCATGACCCCTGCACCGAATCTAGAGATAGTGCGCTGTAAAGTGTGCCAGGCGACCATGGACGATTGTTAGGGTAAAATAAAACAACAGAATCTATCGTATTACTCACAGCGCATGGACAAAATACAATAGAACATATGTATAGTGAAGCTTTACAGAACAAAATGACATCCTATAAAACTCCATAATTGTAACGACTCGAATTTTGCCCGCTCGAAAATCAACATCCGTACTTCACATTGTACTAGAATGCCGCAGATTCGACCGTTCAAATCCGATTCGCCGGAGCTATAACACAATTAAGTAAATAACACAGCGGAAGAAAAGAATAATACATTGATATACAATATCTGATACAACAGAGTGATACAATGAATATCAATATACATCAGAGATATGATACAACAAATAGCAGCGGAAAAGAAAAGATAACATCAGCAGCGGAACAATATCAATAGAAGTGATAACTCCAAAATGATCTTCAGACAAGAATGAATCCACAACTCCAAGATAAGCAACTCCGATGAATGAACTAGCTCCAGATAATCTACTAAACCTGAATATCTAAAAAGAAACCCAACACTAGACTGCTCGTGTGGAAAATTATGAGCACCCAGAGTTTAGGAAGGGAACAATAAACTCTGAGTCAGTCGTGGGACTGGTGTGAGCAACAAAACAGTTTATCTTTAAACAACAACAAAAGGATTTTAAACATTGAAATCCGCAATGCTTTTAGAAAATGAAACTACCATAAGACCTCCCGCCACACACACAATGCAAACGCAGAATTGGAGGAGATTTCTTCTTATGATAGTCAACCATGCTTACTACGCAAATCATTGGATATTATCATTAGTGCATAGTGTAGAAAAACATTTTGAAAGTATAATATTAATCTTAGCCAACATACGACCAGTATCGTATGCCTACTATAGCTACCATCTAAACAGTGGTGACCACCGTACGTAAATGGCAGGTTCTACAACTAAAACCGTACAAGTTCCGTATTGGAGAAATGGATTTCCAACAAATGGTCAGGCTAAGGAACTTCCTTCCGCCGCATGGGAACGCCTCTGGCGGGACGCCCCGAGAGACAAACTGCTCTCTACCAACAAGGCCGGGTTACCCCTGTAATAGGTAACTCACGAATATGTCATCCCCCGGTCCTTTGGGACCTTTATCCGAGCGCTCGATAACCAACATCACACATAATAAATAAGTGTATCCACATGAGTAAGTATCATGGCTCCATACCATAATACCACCCTTTTCCAGAAGGAAATGACATACCCTAAAGGGCGCGACCCTCATAACCTTGCCGCAACATTCCTGTTTTGACCATTTCCGGTTTGTGAGGCCCTGACGAAGTCTCGTCCACAAAGCTACGCTTTTTCAAAAAGCCATGCTTTGGGTCAACAGATGATCAACCTAGGATCACAAAGATAAATGATCAAACAAATGATCATATCACAAATGATCAAACACTGATCATCACACAGCAACACTCAGCATGCCACATTACCTAATTGGGATATATCGCTGATAACCTTCAACTACATAACCTCTGAGCTCGTACGTCTCAGAGAAGGGTGTTGAGCTAAGAGAATGAATTCTCCGCCACCAAACAGAAATGTATTTGAAAGAAATCGGCTTTACATCTCAAAGTGTAATGTCAGACATGTAACCATACAAGTCCGTTCCGGGTTCGAACAGAACCGAAGGCACTTCTCACGAAGCCCTTGCAATTCCGGATAATTTCCAATCACGTCCGGACTTCCCATCACAAAGGGTGATAAAATCTCTATATCGGGGCCAGTCGATGCAGAGACATTCGACGAGTTGTCCTTTCGTTTTCGCAAATATCCGGTCTTCACCACCGGTCTTCAAATGCGATCCATATACGACGTACCAGTATTCGGAACGGGTTATATGACACAAAGGTCCTCTCCCGGCTAAACCGAATAATGAGCGCAATACTTTAAAACATATGGATATTGGGATTTCAATTAAGTCACAACTTATTACCCAAAATCTTTCTTCAAATGGTTTAAACAAATTACCATTTTTAAATCTTTAAACAAAAAGATTCATTTTAACAACCTTAAATGGTTTAACCAATTTTCCACACTTTAATCTTTTAAACAAAAGATTCATTCACAGATTTTCCAAATCGATTTCCATTTCAATTTAACTCGTTAAATCTTTAAATCAAAGATTTAACTTATAGCTTTCAAAACAATTTCATTTCAAATGGTTTAAACAAATCATCTTTTTAAATCTGTTAAAAATAAACAGATTCAATTCATAGTTTTCTAAAAGGATTCATTCATAACTTAGAAAACCATTTTTTTTCAATCCAATCTTGAAATTCCTTTAATTAAATTGGAATTTCATTTCTTATATGAAAGCTTTTATCATTTGAAAACAAACAGTTTTCATTTTGGAAATCTGATTCATTCATACGAGTTGAGATCTTTGGGTTATATCTAAATTCTCAAACGATACTTTTAAAATGGTTTAATTTCATATGAACTCATAAATAAGTTGAACAGTCTTTTCAAACCCTAGTTTCCAAATCATAGAATTCAATTTCAAATATTGCATTCAAATTTAAATCAACTTATTTAAATTTTCAAAACTCGATTAAGTTATTCAAAATAACTTTTATCTTTGAAATTCCATTTCAAAAGTTCTTTCACTTTTAACCCCAAATTTCTAATTTCAAAATCAATTGAAATTAAAATTTCAATGTCAAAAACATTAAATTTAAATTATCTGTGACTTAACCGATTTCCACGTGAAATCCATATTTGTGTGTGTATGGTGTAGTCCAGGGGTTTCACACAATAGTGCACAACATCAATCATCACAGATATATCGATAAGCGATATAATCGATAACGCTTATCTTCATTCACAGTTCATAGATAAAGTCAATTTATCAGTCATAAAGATTCATCATTACAATTCGATGTGGGTTTCGGATAACCAATTGGAATCCGACTCCCTGTCGCATCGAAGTTCAAGTGTCGTTTAGAGGTCAAGGGTTTCATATTCACATAACAATATATATATCACAGATAAGTAAATTACAGATCACAACATAAATCAGGAGGTATCACAAAATATCACGAATCAGGGATATCAAACAATTCAATCATCCAATCAAATTCAAATATTCACAAGTAAGGTCAGTTAATTATCTGATTTATTCAAATTAGATTAATTACTTATGAATTTCTAATCCGAGTTAATTAATCATTAATTAATTACAAATTATTTGAAATAAATTCCTTTTCAAATTTATTAGTTAACCCTTAATTATTAACTAATCATTCTTAAATCAATGAATCAATTAATCTTTAATTATTAAATTAATCTCAATTAATTGCCATTATTAATCAATCCTTTGATTTATTAATTAATAAATTTCCCATTTCATTTATCTCTAATTTATTAGTTAACCAATTATAACCATTAATTAAGTAAATTACTTAATTAGTTAACTACTATTTATTTATAAATTAATTTACTTTAAATGGTTAATTTAATTCTTAACTACAAACTGATTTACACATGATTGTTATCATCAATCTTTAATTACAAATTTAATTAATCTTAACTACTTATTTAATTATAAATATAAAGATAAATTACATTCTTAATTAACTTTCAATTTAAATTAACCATCCTACGTTTGAAAACATTTCTTGATAAATTTAAAATCAAGTTTTAGCTTAAAACCCTGTCAACATTAATAACTTAATTAACATCAAATTTGTTTAAAGTTTTAACTTAGGATTTTTATTTGGCTAACCCCTGGAAGATTTAACCTCGAAGAAAACATCGTTCAATGCTCGAGCTAACCTCGTGAATTCCCAGAACTTTTCCCGCGTCACTCTTGCATCCTTCTTCTTCTTCTACTTTGCCTTTCTCTTCTGTTTTATATTTTATTTTAAGTTAAGTTTAAAACTACTGCAAATAAACTCAATCACGTCCCAGAGAAAACCCGAAGCAACTTCCCAAAATTCTCGAGCAAAATCACGCGACGACCCCAAACGTTCGAACGCTGATACTTCCACGCAGCCGTGCACGTGCACATGGTCGCCGACCATCTTCGGTCGTCACCAGAATGTCGAAAAAGTCGACCATCATCCAAGCGTCTGCCTACAATCATCTGGCTTTCATCATCTACTCGAAACCAAAATTGAGTACTCAAAACCCAAACCTGGAAGTAACGAAGCCCATCACCATCAATACCTGTCAACGCCAAATTCTTGACCTTCCGACCATCGAACGCCACTAAACTCCGGTCACTGTTTTGCCTATCCTCCCTCTACCTTCCCACCAGTTTTCGTCGAACTCGATACACTGTCGACGCCACGCGAGGAGGAACAGTGGCCATCCCAATTTCTAGGTCACCAGACTTCGCTTGCCCTCTGCCATCACCATGATCATTGTTCGGCCATCACCAAATTTTTCCCGTGACCCCCTTAGGCCCCACTATCGCCATGAGGTAACTCGACTTCCCACGTTCATCTTCTCGCCGGAAATTAGTCAAACTACCCAAACCAGTTAAACACAAACTGCTCTCACTATCATTCATTAAAAATCATGATATAACCTTTAAAAATCATGTTATCATATGGGAATCCAATTTAGATATCTGGATTCGAAAGTTGAGGAATTCAAAAATGTACAATTATGAGTGGGTTGAGAAAATAATAAGTTTCCAGTGTCCAGTTAAGTTGTTTTAACCTTAAATAAAATTTAAACTTGATTTATGGTGATACTAACAAACTTTGTTTAAATCTGAAGTTAAATCATCAACTAGAAAAGGCAATTGTTTTTTTTTTAAATCAACAGGTCCTGTATTTCTGAACTAATAACAGAGAAAGGTTTAACAGCTCAAGAATAACATACTTCCAATCCAAACATTCATATCATATACAGATAGCTATATATGCACATTCACACACATCTCAGATATACTTGCACAGATTTAACATTTTAAATTTTAAAGAAAATTTGTTACTCACAGATTCTCAACATTGGATTCAAAGAATGGTTTAAAAGATTAATGTTGCTCACCTTACTACTAGGAGAAAGAACAGAAGCTCATGTTTTGAACAGACTGTGACATTGCAAGCTGAAGACTTCCCCTTTGATTCTTGATGGTTTAAGTTGAGTGATAGTTTTGATGTTGAACAGCATTCCTTTTTGATAATACTTCTTATTGTTTTGTTTGCTTCAGTTTTACTTTATTTTTCTCAGTCTCAAATGAACAAAATGAAGATGTTTGATATATAGAAAGAAGGTATAGGTGATATTATTTGTTTACGCAAAACAGGTACAAAAAATTTCCTTTACTTTTCTTTTTAAATCTTTGGCCAGAGATTTTTTTTATGAAGTTTTGGGGGCTGAAGATACTTGCATTTATTGCTTTGAGTACTTTCTTCTCTTTTGTTCTATTTTACTAATGTTTTGTTTATTTACTTATCTTCATTTCGGCTGAGATAATTTATTTGTGTTAGCTTATACTTCCTTCTTTTATTGGTTTGTAATGATACTTTGTACTTAGAAGATATTATACAATGTACATATGTTTCTTTTTCTACTTACATGAATCATTTCATTGATGGTTATTTCGGCTGAGGTGATTTTTGTTATGGTGGGTAAGATATTGGCATTAAATGCCTTGGTACCCTATGTACCCTGTTTTGTTTACATATAAATTGTATATGTGTAGTTTATACTTTGTAGATATTTTCTTTCTTTTGCTTTCTTGTTTTACATGTTTGAATTGTAGTTGTTTGCACTTTAATAATATTTTGCCTATTTTCTTTGCTCACGGCTGAGATGATGGTAGTTGGTACATATATTTTTATTTTTGTTGACTTCAACCATACTTGAATATACTTGCTTTGCTTTTCATTCACTACTTTTATTTGTATATACTTCCATCTTTATAAAACTGTATAATTTATCTTATATATTTTGATTCTATTTATAACTTAATATTTATTATTATCATTTATTATTATTATTATTAAACCATTTAAACTTAGATTTAAACTTGAATTCAATATACATATATATTAATTAAAATCCCTAATTTACTCATATATATATCCATTCACATATATATCCACATATATACAATATTTTAATGTTACAAAATGATTTATACCAAACTTAGTTTAATTCGGGGAAACTCGCAATTCATTTAATGTTTTATTTCACAAATATCAATTCAAAAATTAATAAATTATCATTTTAAATATTTATAAAATTTGGGGTCGTTACAGACTTCCCCCCTTAAAAGAATTTCGTCCTCGAAATTACCAAGGAGACACAAAGATAGATGAAGAATATTTCATCAACTCAAACTGAACAGTTATTCTGCATTTGGCTTACCAAATCAGAATATCGATAACAGATACAAGAACAAATCTATTTAACACTTCAGAAGATACTCGGGTAGTCGGTTTATCCAGATCTACGAAATATGCAGTGGCATCGGTTAGTTCGAAGTGATAACTAACCATCCATAGAATGTACTGGGACCCAAGAGAATGGACAGATATATGAATACAATTTCAGAATTTTAGTTTAAAACTAAAGTATACCTATCAACCATAACAACCAATACATCCAAACAAACAATTTTGGTTCAGTTGGAGTTTATGTCCCATACAAATATATCGAATCTCTTCCTGGATCTACCAGGAACCATCAAAGAATTGAGAAAAGATGCTGAATAAAAGAGATTGATAGAGAAAAGATCGTTTCCTGGTTGTGACAAGATATTGACCATTTATAGTCGTATTCCCCTGTCCCCTATCACATCCTCTTCTTGCACTCATACTCACTATCAGTGGATAGTAAGAGAATTTACTGAGACATTCGAACGGATATCTAAGGATACTCATTCTAGGGTATACTTCACCCTATCTCTAATGAGCTACTTAATGTGTTATACTCCTGAGCTAAAGTTCCACCTTAGCTCTGATACCACATGTAACGACTCGGATTTTGCCCGCTCGAAAATCAACATCCGTACTTCACATTGTACTAGAATGCCGCAGATTCGACCGTTCAAATCCGATTCGCCGGAGCTATAACACAATTAAGTAAATAACACAGCGGAAGAAAAGAATAATACATTGATATACAATATCTGATACAACAGAGTGATACAATGAATATCAATATACATCAGAGATATGATACAACAAATAGCAGCGGAAAAGAAAAGATAACATCAGCAGCGGAACAATATCAATAGAAGTGATAACTCCAAAATGATCTTCAGACAAGAATGAATCCACAACTCCAAGATAAGCAACTCCGATGAATGAACTAGCTCCAGATAATCTACTAAACATGAATATCTGAAAAGAAACCCAACTCTAGACTGCTCGTGTGGAAAATTATGAGCACCCAGAGTTTAGGAAGGGAACAATAAACTCCGAGTCAATCATGGGACTGGTGTGAGCAACAAAACAGTTTATCTTTAAACAACAACAAAAGGATTTTAAACATTGAAATCCATAATGCTTTTAGAAAATGAAACTACCATAAGACCTCCCGCCACACACACAATGCAAACGCAGAATTGGAGGAGATTTCTTCTTATGATAGTCAACCATGCTTACTACGCAAATCATTGGATATTATCATTAGTGCATAGTGTAGAAAAACATTTCGAAAGTATAATATTAATCTTAGCATACATACGACCAGTATCGTATGCCTACTATAGCTACCATCTAAACAGTGGTGACCACCGTACGTAAATGGCAGGTTCTACAAATAAAACCGTACAAGTTCCGTATTGGAGAAATGGATTTCCAACAAATGGTCAGGCTAAGGAACTTCCTTCCGCCGCATGGGAACGCCTCTGGCGGGACGCCCCGAGAGACAAACTGCTCTCTGCCAACAAGGCCGGGTTACCCCTGTAACAGGTAACTCACGAATATGTCATCCCCCGGTCCTTTGGGACCTTTATCCGAGCGCTCGATAACCAACATCACACATAATAAATAAGTGTATCCACATGAGTAAGTATCAGGGCTCCATACCATAATACCACCCTTTTCCAGAAGGAAATGACATACCCTAAAGGGCGCGACCCTCATAACCTTGCCGCAACATTCCTGTTTCGACCATTTCCGGTTTGTGAGGCCCTGACGAAGTCTCGTCCACAAAGCTACGCTTTTTCAAAAAGCCATGCTTTGGGTCAACAGATGATCAACCTAGGATCACAAAGATAAATGATCAAACAAATGATCATATCACAAATGATCAAACACTGATCATCACACAGCAACACTCAGCATGCCACATTACCAAATTGGGATATATCGCTGATAACCTTCAACTACATAACCTCTGAGCTCGTACGTCTCAGAGAAGGGTGTTGAGCTAAGAGAATAAATTCTCCGCCACCAAACAGAAATGTATTTGAAAGAAATCGGCTTTACATCTCAAAGTGTAATGTCAGACATGTAACCATACAAGTCTGTTCCGGGTTCGAACAGAACCGAAGGCACTTCTCACGAAGCCCTTGCAATTCCGGATAATTTCCAATCACGTCCGGACTTCCCATCACAAAGGGTGATAAAATCTCTATATCGGGGCCAGTCGATGCAGAGACATTCGACGAGTTGTCCTTTCGTTTTCACAAATATCCGGTCTTCACCACCGGTCTTCAAATGCGATCCATATACGACGTACCAGTATTCGGAACGGGTTATATGACACAAAGGTCCTCTCCCTGCTAAACCGAATAATGAGCGCAATACTTTAAAACATATGGATATTGGGATTTCAATAAAGTCACAACTTATTACCCAAAATCTTTCTTCAAATGGTTTAAACAAATTACCATTTTTAAATCTTTAAACAAAAAGATTCATTTTAACAACCTTAAATGGTTTAACCAATTTTCCACACTTTAATCTTTTAAACAAAAGATTCATTCACAGATTTTCCAAATCGATTTCCATTTCAATTTAACTCATTAAATCTTTAAATAAAAGATTTAACTTATAGCTTTCAAAACAATTTCATTTCAAATGGTTTAAACAAATCATCTTTTTAAATCTGTTAAAAATAAACAGATTCAATTCATAGTTTTCTAAAAGGATTCATTCATAACTTAGAAAACCATTTTTTTTCAATCCAATCTTGAAATTCCTTTAATTAAATTGGAATTTCATTTCTTATATGAAAGCTTTTATCATTTGAAAACAAACAGTTTTCATTTTGGAAATCTGATTCATTCATACGAGTTGAAATCTTTGGGTTAAATCTAAATTCTCAAACGATACTTTTAAAATGGTTTAATTTCATATGAACTCATAAATAAGTTGAACAGTCTTTTCAAACCCTAGTTTCCAAATCATAGAATTCAATTTCAAATATTGCATTCAAATTTAAATCAACTTATTTAAATTTTCAAAACTCGATTAAGTTATTCAAAATAACTTTTATCTTTGAAATTCCATTTCAAAAGTTCTTTCACTTTTAACCCCAAATTTCTAATTTCAAAATCAATTGAAATTAAAATTTCAATGTCAAAAACATTAAATTTAAATTATCTGTGACTTAACCGATTTCCACGTGAAATCCATATTTGTGTGTGTATGGTGTAGTCCAGGGGTTTCACACAATAGTGCACAACATCAATCATCACAGATATATCGATAAGCGATATAATCGATAACGCTTATCTTCATTCACAGATTCATAGATAAAGTCAATTTATCAGTCATAAAGATTCATCATTACAATTCGATGTGGGTTTCGGATAACCAATTGGAATCCGACTCCGTGTCGCATCGAAGTTCAAGTGTCGTTTAGAGCTCAAGGGTTTCATATTCACATAACAATATATACATCACAGATAAGTAAATTACAGATGACAACATAAATCAGGAGGTATCACAAAATATCACGAATCAGGGATATCAAACAATTCAATCATCCAATCAAATTCAAATATTCACAAGTAAGGTCAGTTAATTATCTGATTTATTCAAATTAGATTAATTACTTATGAATTTCTAATCCGGGTTAATTAATCATTAATTAATTACAAATTATTTGAAATAAATTCCTTTTCAAATTTATTAGTTAACCCTTAATTATTAACTAATCATTCTTAAATCAATGAATCAATTAATCTTTAATTATTAAATTAATCTCAATTAATTGCCATTATTAATTAATCCTTTGATTTATTAATTAATAAATTTCCCATTTCATTTATCTCTAATTTATTAGTTAACCAATTATAACCATTAATTAATTAAATTACTTAATTAGTTAACTACTATTTATTTATAAATTAATTTACTTTAAATGGTTAATTTAATTCTTAACTACAAACTGATTTACACAAGATTGTTATCATCAATCTTTAATTACAAATTTAATTAATCTTAACTACTTATTTAATTATAAATATAAAGATAAATTACATTCTTAATTAACTTTCTATTTAAATTAACCATCCTACGTTTGAAAACATTTCTTGATAAATTTAAAATCAAGTTTTAGCTTAAAACCCTGTCAACATTAATAACTTAATTAACATCAAATTTGTTTAAAGTTTTAACTTAGGATTTTTATTTGGCTAACCCCTGGAAGATTTAACCTCAAAGAAAACATCGTTCAATGCTCGAGCTAACCTCGTGAATTCCCAGAACTTTTCCCGCGTCACTCTTGCATCCTTCTTCTTCTTCTACTTTGCCTTTCTTTTTTGTTTTATATTTTATTTTAAGTTAAGTTTAAAACTACTGCAAATAAACTCAATCACGTCCCAGAGAAAACCCGAAGCAACTTCCCAAAATTCTCGAGCAAAATCACGCGACGACCCCAAACGTTCGAACGCTGATACTTCCACGCAGCCGTGCATGTGCACATGGTCGCCGACCATCTTCGGTCGTCACCAGAATGTCGAACAAGTCGACCATCGTCCAAGCATCTGCCTACAATCATCTGGCTTTCATCATCTACTCGAAACCAAAATTGAGTACTCAAAACCCAAACCTGGAAGTAACGAAGCCCATCACCATCAGTATCTGTCAACGCCAAATTCTTGACCTTCCGACCATCGAACGCCACTAAACTCCGGTCACTGTTTCGCCTATCCTCCCTCTACCTTCCCACCAGTTTTCATCGAACTCGATACACTGTCGACGCCACGCGAGGAGGAACAGTGGCCATCCCAATTTCTAGGTCACCAGACTTCGCTTGCCCTCTGCCATCACCATGATCATTGTTCGGCCATCACCAAATTTTTCCCGTGACCCCCTTAGGCCCCACTATCGCCACGAGGTAACTCGACTTCCCACGTTCATCTTCTCGCCAGAAATTAGTCAAACTACCCAAACCAGTTAAACACAAACTGCTCTCACTACCATTCATTAAAAATCATGATATAACCTTTAAAAATCATGTTATCATATGGGAATCCAATTTTGATATCTGGATTCGAAAGTTGAGGAATTCAAAAATGTACAATTATGAGTGGGTTGAGAAAATAATAAGTTTCCAGTGTCCAGTTAAGTTGTTTTAACCTTAAATAAAATTTAAACTTGATTTATGGTGATACTAACAAACTTTGTTTAAATCTGAAGTTAAATCATCAACTAGAAAAGGCAATTGATTTTTTTTTAAATCAACAGGTCCTGTATTTCTGAACTAATAACAGAGAAAGGTTTAACAACTCAAGAATAACATACTTCCAATCCAAACATTCATATCATATACAGATAGCTATATATGCACATTCACACACATCTCAGATATACTTGCACAGATTTAACATTTTAAATTTTAAAGAAAATTTGTTACTCACAGATTCTCAACATTGGATTCAAAGAATGGTTTAAAAGATTAAAGTTGCTCACCTTACTACTAGGAGAAAGAACAGAAGCTCATGTTTTGTAACATCCCGAAAATTTTCGACTTTCGAAAATTCAACATCGATACTCACTTTATCGACTGCTGAGCCATCGAATGCCGGAAACCCGAAAAGTTATGGTTTTAAGAAAAAGAAAAAGTAGAAGAAGAAGATAGAAGAAAAAGAAAGAAGAACAACAACAGAACAACAGAACAGCAACAGAAACAGATATCAGAATCTTACACATCGCAGCGGAACAATATATAATAGATAAATGAATATCATTTAAAAACAAAAGAATTATATCTGTTATTACATACATCAATCATCAGAGTCAATATACAACAATGGACAGTTATATAACTTGTCCTCATACAGAATACACAGCGGAATAAATACTATCAGATACAAATACTACGCCTCGCCATCCAGCTTATCTCCAAAGCTCCAGAATATCCAGAATATCCTGATAACATAACTCTAGGCTGCCCGTGTGGAAAATGGTGGGCACCCAGAGTTTAGAAGGGAAACAATAAACTCCGAGTCAGTCATGGTGACTGGTGTGAGATCGTAAAACAGTTATTTTCGCAAAGAAAATAAAACAACTTCGCAATGCTTTTGGAAAATGAAACTACCATAAGGCCTCCCGCCACACACACAATGCAAACGCAGAATTGGAGGAGATTTCCCCTTATGATAGTCAAAAATGCTTACTACGCAAAAACAGTTGATATTATTATTAATGTCTAGTGTGGAAAAAATTTCGAAAATATAATATCAATCTTAGCCAACATACAACAATTGTTGTATGTCTACTATAGCTACTATGTTCAGTAGCAGGTTACCGCCACATTCCATAGCAGGTAATACAATTAAAAACCGTACAGGGTTCGTATTGTTTCTTTGGATTTCCAACAAATGGTCAGGCTAAGGAACTTCCTTACCGAAATAGAAACGCCTCTGGAAAGACGCCCCGGATCCTAACCGGATCTCTGCAAACAAAAGGCCGACGCTACCTCACGCTCTAACCGAGCTGTAACTAGGTAACTAACACACGAGCTATGCCATCCCCCGGTCGTTACCGACCTTTATCCGAGGATCCTCGATCGAAAAGCAACAGCCGCAAAATATAATCCACATAGGTAAAATATCTGGGCTCCATACCATGATATCACCTTTTATCCAGAAGGAAATGGCATTCCCTAGGGGCGCTACCCCTACAAACCTTTGCCGCACATTCCTGTTTCGACCATTACCGGGTTGTGAGGCTCGATGAAGTCTCGTCCACATACATTACGCTTTTTCACAAAGCCACGCTTTTTCACAAAGCCACGCTTTGATCAACCAATGATCATCAGCACTTCGTGTGCCACATTACCAAATTGGGAATGTATCACTAGTAACCATCAACTACATAACCTCTGAGCTCGTACGTCTCAGAGAAGGGTGTTAAGCTAAGAGAATAAATTCTCCGCCACCAACAGAAATGTATTTGATAGAAACCAGCTTTACATCTCAAAGTGTAACGTCAGACACACATCCATACAAGTCTGTTCCGGGATCGAACAGAACCGAAGGCACTTCTCCCGAAGCCCTTGCAATTCCGGATAATTTTCAATCACGTCAGGACTTCCCGTCACTAAGGGTGATAAAACCTCTAAACCGGAGATCAGCCGATGTAGAGTAACTCGACGGTAATCCTTCCGTTTTCAAAAACATCCGGTCTTCAACACCGGTCTTCAAATGCAATTCATAACGACGTATCACATATTCGGAATGGGTTATACGACCCCATGGTCCTTTCCCGCTAACCCGAATAGTGAGCGTTTATTCAAAAATAAGTGTGGCATTCAAATTCATCCAATTCACAACAAATACCTATCTAAAGGTAAATATTGATAGTCGGTTATTTAACTATCAATAAAGATGCGCAACATCATCAGATTCCAAATAATTTTCCAAATTATTTTATCTTCAAAAATATCTTTACAAGATATAAAATTTCCACACTTAACCATTTGAAAACAATTTCAAATCAATTTCCACATTTCATTTTATCTTTGAAGATAAAATCTCAAAACAGTTCATTTCATATTGGAAAAGCATTTCCATACTTATTTAATAATAAGTAATTCACAAAACTATTTATTTTCAACACTTAGAAAATATTCGATATACTTAAATCAATATTAAGTATATATTCATTCTTTAAGGAAATCATTCTCTTTAAACACATTTATTTGAGTCAAAACGAATGTTACGTAAAACATCATTACGACGACTCAAAATCACTAGTATAGGGATTCGGATTTTTAATAGATATATAAATCCCAATACTACATCAAAACGTTTCCTTTCGGAAATCATTTACTATAACAACAGTGTTATAGTCCACCATTTCCTTATTTCTCGAAAACGTCTATTTCAACAATAAATGTTGAAATCTATGTATTCGATACTTATCACGTTTTAAAACATCTTTTAAAACAATTACTTCATTTCTGTAATATCGCTTTCCCAAAACAAGTTCATTTTACTTAACAATATATTCACTATCCAAAATCGTGAATATACTTTACTATTTACATTTCACTATTTTCTACACGTTTTATTTCGATAATAATTCGCTATCCAAAATCTCGAATATATCTCCTTTGATAATCTTCTATATTTAATTTATCAAATTTAATCGATTGGTTTCCGAATTTATAAAACAACGTTTATAAATTCCATTTTCTATTTTCTATAACAACTCCGGTTTATAAATCTCATTTTATTAACTTCAAAAATTCACTTATAAGAATAAGTGATTTCGGATTTATAAAACAACGTTTATAAATCACATTTGTACTTTATAACGATTTCAACTTACAAAAATCATTTCATTTTGCAATTTCTATTTATATCCCATCTAAGTGCAAAAGTCAAATTTATAAGTAAATTTCTTATAAATCTTTTATTCTACAATATCTATTTACTTTATAACTTCACGTTATAAATCTATTAATTTCATTCACTTATGAAATCCATTTATACTTCTTTCTAACACTTATAAAAATTCGTTTTATAAGTCAAATATTTTGATTTACAACATATCAATTTTATAAATCTTTCTATACAAATCGTTTATAGTTATTCAAAAATCCCAACTTAAACCATTTTATAAATAAATCGACTTTTATTTCAAAAACGACCCTTCGGTTATATTTCACTAAAAATTATAGCTTTTATAACTTTAAAATTTTACGTTTATAAATCGATTCAAAAATCCCATAAAACGTATATTTTCAAAAATCACTTTAAAAACCTTTTTAAAATAACAGTCGTTATTTTTACATTTAAAAACTGAATCCGATGATGCAACAACACCAATCAGTCCATCACAACAGTCAATATCATATATCAATATGATAACAGAATATATCAAAATATCTGTAAATAATCAATACGGTGAGGAATCCAGTCGGATCCCTCCAACCTGTTTCCCTGCATCCAAAGATGTTAGCACAATACCAATTCCGCTCCAGTACGGAATTATCGCGGTATATAGGTTTTTTTATAAATCCGCTTACTAACGGCGCAATAGGGTCTCATCCGCTATACGAGGCGGGAAATCATCAATCCAATATATACATATGCCAATATGTATATATTGCTATATATAGATATATCCTATAATATCTAATATCAGCAATCCAAACAGACAATCAAATAATAACTGAAAATTCCACTTTTCAATTTGAGTGAGAAAATAATCTCACCGAGATTTTAATTCCGATTTTCAGCGTTTATTTCGAATAAAATTAAACGCGCGTTTAATTTTACCCGAAATTCAAATTAGCTCCAAACGACCCCAATTCAGTTCCATCGCGAAGAGCTCGTCAATACGATCCCATCGCAAAAAATCTCGTTGTAATCTGATAACGTATGACCAAGTTATTGCATTTTGAAGTTTACACAAATTAAAATTATAATAATTAACATTTTATACATATTTTAAAACCTAGATTCCATCAGGGCCCTTCGTTTTGAACAAGCAGATCTGGGCCGCCCCTTCCTTTTCCCTCCCCACGCGTTCATCTTCCCAGGAATGAACGTGATAACCGAACCCACTCTCGTAGAACTAGGGTTAGATGCTGCACCCTCCACCATCGACGAGCACGCGATCAGATTAGTCCACGTCGAAGCCCCCTGCCACCACCACCTACGGCCAAACCCCCATGAAGCTCGGTGGTCCCCACGGCGTGAAAAACATGCACGAACATAGCACGGTCGCGGCCATCTTTTGGCCTCCACGGTGCTCTGATGATCATCATCACCGTTGGATCGGTTCGTCTCGTCGTCATCTCCAATTTCCTAGTTGAAGCCTTCATCTAATTTCGCATGGATTGGGAGAAAATCAAGGGGGAAGATGAGTGTATTTCGGCCATTAATAGAAGAGGGTGGCGGCAGCTGAAACTCAAACCCTAGGGTTGTTTTAAATTTGCAAAATGGAATTATGAAGGTCTTTTATAGAAAATTTCACGATTTACTATTCATCAAATTTTTCCGAACTCCGATTCGAGCGTGCCGGCTGACGTTTCTAGGGTTTAACCCGCGTTCCGAACGCAATGGAACAGGTTTCGGAAGCTAATTCGATCGTATGTGTGAGATATGGCAATAAACGATCAAATTAAATTAAACCGATTTAAATCGATTTCGAGGCGTTTTATTTCGTACCGGACAAACGGTAAATCCAAAAATTACGAAATTTGAAACCATGCAATAATTTCACATTACGGATCCGATGAAACTGGTTTCGTCGAAATCCGAGACCGTTTGAAAAATGACTATTTTAACTCGACGATTTAAAATTAAAATGATATCGATGCGTTTCGAGCTGCCACGGTCAAACGACAACTTCGATTGATACGAAAATTGAAATCCGATAATAACTAACTATTACGGATCCAATGGAACTGGTCTCGTTCAATTCTGAGACTGTTCGAAAATTGACTATTTTTACAGTCGATAATTAAATATTAAAATATTCAATTTTCACAGATTAACTCCAAATTCGATTCTGAAAGTTCTATAACCTTTCTATAACTCCAGTATGATTAAATAAAATTTTACAAATCATTTTAAAATCATATTCAATCCAGATTTCAATTAATTCTAGAATTTTACTATTAAATTATTGATTTAATTATCCAATTAAACTCAATATTCGAATTTTAAATTATCCGACTTATTAATTCTACTTATTAATATTTAAAATCAATTAAATATTCGAATTTTAATTATCAAAAATTCTGGGTCGTTACAGACTTCCCCCCTTAAAAGAATTTCGTCCTCGAAATTACAAGTTAGGAAGAAAGGTCCTTAACTCGTCTACAATTTTTCAATCATCCAATAATTTTATCAATCTATCAAAACAAATCTTTCTACTAAAGATTCGTTATCATTTCAACTCGTTTCCCAATTTCAATTATAAGTTTCAAACAACATTGTTTAACTTCAAAATTCAAATTCGAGTTTAAATTCAAATTTTAAACTTTCAAAATTTCTGAAAAATTTTCTAACGCTCTAAATTTTCGAAAAATTTTGCCAGCGTCTCCTTTGCGCGGCTAATACGGCACGACTACAAAACGTCCCTACGGACTCTCAGATTTCAAAAAGAAAAGAAAAAAACCAAGCGGCTAGACAAGAAATCATCAAAAACTCATATTAAAACTCAAATACATACCTTTTTCGAGCAATTCAAATTTATCTTCGAAATCAAATCCAATCCCTTTATACCTGTATATCCTACTAGCCATAATATCTAGTTACATATTCAAACTTATTTTCATTTCGATTTATATAATCACTTATATATTCATATTACAAATTCATTTCATTAATGAATTTTAAATTTTCCAATATCTATCTGGAATTCCATTTTCATTTATAAATCACATTTACAATTCATATTTACCATTTTATTCATATATGAATTCATCTCTTTATATTTCAATTCACATTTATAAATTTCATTCGTTAAATGGATTTTTATTTAAACTTTAAACTTTACAAGTTATCAACTTCATAATATTTCATAAATATTTTTATATAGCATTCCAAAGTCTTTTCCAACTTTTTCAAAACCATTTTTGAAAACAATTCAATTTATCCTTTGAATTTTCAAAACAAAACTCAATTTTTTTTTCAAACAACTTCCATTTAAAAACAATTTGGCAGCAATTCCTCTTTTGGAAACCCGAAAATGAACATCGATAATGCTGCAGTCATTACCGAAGTTATTTTCCAGCGACCGAAAAGAGTTTAGAGCTTTTCATTCCTTCAGAATACTTTTCAAATCCTTTGAAATCCATTTTCAAATCAAAAATGATTTAAACTTTCCAAATCTCCAAAATTTTCAAATTCTTTTCAAAACCTTTCCAAAAACTTCTCTGGAATCTCATTTTAAATTACAAATTACATTTATAATTTACATTCTCAAATTTCATTTGCATGTGAATTCTATTTCTTTAACTTTGGAGTTACGATTTGAATTTCTTATTCAATTTCAATGATAATAATTTACCATTATCACTTCTAACAACCATGCAACCATATACTGTAATAATCTACAGAAAATCATTTCTTTTTCTATACAAAAATAGTTTTGGGCAAAATTATTTCATTTACCCTATTTAAAACAATACTGTGCCGAATTGTTCTATATAAGTGTTTAGAGACCCCTATCGATAGAGTTGTACGGACAATACCGACCAGAATCCATATACCACTCAACAAACCAATCATCACAATATAAAACAAATTATATTCACTAACAAATACGCACTCGTATCTATTATTACACTCAACTCATTCTAGAGTACTACTGACTCTATCTCTAATGAGTAACACCCAACAGAGCAGGGTTGTCGCTTAACCATATGCTCTGATACCAAATGTAACATCCCGAAAATTTTCGACTTTCGAAAATTCAACATCGATACTCACTTTATCGACTGCTGAGCCATCGAATGCCGGAAACCCGAAAAGTTATGGTTTTAAGAAAAAGAAAAAGTAGAAGAAGAAGATAGAAGAAAAAGAAAGAAGAACAACAACAGAACAACAGAACAGCAACAGAAACAGATATCAGAATCTTACACATCGCAGCGGAACAATATATAATAGATAAATGAATATCATTTAAAAACAAAAGAATTATATCTGTTATTACATACATCAATCATCAGAGTCAATATACAACAATGGACAGTTATATAACTTGTCCTCATACAGAATACACAGCGGAATAAATACTATCAGATACAAATACTACGCCTCGCCATCCAGCTTATCTCCAAAGCTCCAGAATATCCAGAATATCCTGATAACATAACTCTAGGCTGCCCGTGTGGAAAATGGTGGGCACCCAGAGTTTAGAAGGGAAACAATAAACTCCGAGTCAGTCATGGTGACTGGTGTGAGATCGTAAAACAGTTATTTTCGCAAAGAAAATAAAACAACTTCGCAATGCTTTTGGAAAATGAAACTACCATAAGGCCTCCTGCCACACACACAATGCAAACGCAGAATTGGAGGAGATTTCCCCTTATGATAGTCAAAAATGCTTACTACGCAAAAACAGTTGATATTATTATTAATGTCTAGTGTGGAAAAAATTTCGAAAATATAATATCAATCTTAGCCAACATACAACAATTGTTGTATGTCTACTATAGCTACTATGTTCAGTAGCAGGTTACCGCCACATTCCATAGCAGGTAATACAATTAAAAACCGTACAGGGTTCGTATTGTTTCTTTGGATTTCCAACAAATGGTCAGGCTAAGGAACTTCCTTACCGAAATAGAAACGCCTCTGGAAAGACGCCCCGGATCCTAACCGGATCTCTGCAAACAAAAGGCCGACGCTACCTCACGCTCTAACCGAGCTGTAACTAGGTAACTAACACACGAGCTATGCCATCCCCCGGTCGTTACCGACCTTTATCCGAGGATCCTCGATCGAAAAGCAACAGCCGCAAAATATAATCCACATAGGTAAAATATCTGGGCTCCATACCATGATATCACCTTTTATCCAGAAGGAAATGGCATTCCCTAGGGGCGCTACCCCTACAAACCTTTGCCGCACATTCCTGTTTCGACCATTACCGGGTTGTGAGGCTCGATGAAGTCTCGTCCACATACATTACGCTTTTTCACAAAGCCACGCTTTTTCACAAAGCCACGCTTTGATCAACCAATGATCATCAGCACTTCGTGTGCCACATTACCAAATTGGGAATGTATCACTAGTAACCATCAACTACATAACCTCTGAGCTCGTACGTCTCAGAGAAGGGTGTTAAGCTAAGAGAATAAATTCTCCGCCACCAACAGAAATGTATTTGATAGAAACCAGCTTTACATCTCAAAGTGTAACGTCAGACACACATCCATACAAGTCTGTTCCGGGATCGAACAGAACCGAAGGCACTTCTCCTGAAGCCCTTGCAATTCCGGATAATTTTCAATCACGTCAGGACTTCCCGTCACTAAGGGTGATAAAACCTCTAAACCGGAGATCAGCCGATGTAGAGTAACTCGACGGTAATCCTTCCGTTTTCAAAAACATCCGGTCTTCAACACCGGTCTTCAAATGCAATTCATAACGACGTATCACATATTCGGAATGGGTTATACGACCCCATGGTCCTTTCCCGCTAACCCGAATAGTGAGCGTTTATTCAAAAATAAGTGTGGCATTCAAATTCATCCAATTCACAACAAATACCTATCTAAAGGTAAATATTGATAGTCGGTTATTTAACTATCAATAAAGATGCGCAACATCATCAGATTCCAAATAATTTTCCAAATTATTTTATCTTCAAAAATATCTTTACAAGATATAAAATTTCCACACTTAACCATTTGAAAACAATTTCAAATCAATTTCCACATTTCATTTTATCTTTGAAGATAAAATCTCAAAACAGTTCATTTCATATTGGAAAAGCATTTCCATACTTATTTAATAATAAGTAATTCACAAAACTATTTATTTTCAACACTTAGAAAATATTCGATATACTTAAATCAATATTAAGTATATATTCATTCTTTAAGGAAATCATTCTCTTTAAACACATTTATTTGAGTCAAAACGAATGTTACGTAAAACATCATTACGACGACTCAAAATCACTAGTATAGGGATTCGGATTTTTAATAGATATATAAATCCCAATACTACATCAAAACGTTTCCTTTCGGAAATCATTTACTATAACAACAGTGTTATAGTCCACCATTTCCTTATTTCTCGAAAACGTCTATTTCAACAATAAATGTTGAAATCTATGTATTCGATACTTATCACGTTTTAAAACATCTTTTAAAACAATTACTTCATTTCTGTAATATCGCTTTCCCAAAACAAGTTCATTTTACTTAACAATATATTCACTATCCAAAATCGTGAATATACTTTACTATTTACATTTCACTATTTTCTACACGTTTTATTTCGATAATAATTCGCTATCCAAAATCTCGAATATATCTCCTTTGATAATCTTCTATATTTAATTTATCAAATTTAATCGATTGGTTTCCGAATTTATAAAACAACGTTTATAAATTCCATTTTCTATTTTCTATAACAACTCCGGTTTATAAATCTCATTTTATTAACTTCAAAAATTCACTTATAAGAATAAGTGATTTCGGATTTATAAAACAACGTTTATAAATCACATTTGTACTTTATAATGATTTCAACTTACAAAAATTATTTCATTTTGCAATTTCTATTTATATCCCATCTAAGTGCAAAAGTCAAATTTATAAGTAAATTTCTTATAAATCTTTTATTCTACAATATCTATTTACTTTATAACTTCACGTTATAAATCTATTAATTTCATTCACTTATGAAATCCATTTATACTTCTTTCTAACACTTATAAAAATTCGTTTTATAAGTCAAATATTTTGATTTACAACATATCAATTTTATAAATCTTTCTATACAAATCGTTTATAGTTATTCAAAAATCCCAACTTAAACCATTTTATAAATAAATCGACTTTTATTTCAAAAACGACCCTTCGGTTATATTTCACTAAAAATTATAGCTTTTATAACTTTAAAATTTTACGTTTATAAATCGATTCAAAAATCCCATAAAACGTATATTTTCAAAAATCACTTTAAAAACCTTTTTAAAATAACAGTCGTTATTTTTACATTTAAAAACTGAATCCGATGATGCAACAACACCAATCAGTCCATCACAACAGTCAATATCATATATCAATATGATAACAGAATATATCAAAATATCTGTAAATAATCAATACGGTGAGGAATCCAGTCGGATCCCTCCAACCTGTTTCCCTGCATCCAAAGATGTTAGCACAATACCAATTCCGCTCCAGTACGGAATTATCGCGGTATATAGGTTTTTTTATAAATCCGCTTACTAACGGCGCAATAGGGTCTCATCCGCTATACGAGGCGGGAAATCATCAATCCAATATATACATATGCCAATATGTATATATTGCTATATATAGATATATCCTATAATATCTAATATCAGCAATCCAAACAGACAATCAAATAATAACTGAAAATTCCACTTTTCAATTTGAGTGAGAAAATAATCTCACCGAGATTTTAATTCCGATTTTCAGCGTTTATTTCGAATAAAATTAAACGCGCGTTTAATTTTACCCGAAATTCAAATTAGCTCCAAACGACCCCAATTCAGTTCCATCGCGAAGAGCTCGTCAATACGATCCCATCGCAAAAAATCTCGTCGTAATCTGATAACGTATGACCAAGTTATTGCATTTTGAAGTTTACACAAATTAAAATTATAATAATTAACATTTTATACATATTTTAAAACCTAGATTCCATCAGGGCCCTTCGTTTTGAACAAGCAGATCTGGGCCGCCCCTTCCTTTTCCCTCCCCACGCGTTCATCTTCCCAGGAATGAACGTGATAACCGAACCCACTCTCGTAGAACTAGGGTTAGATGCTGCACCCTCCACCATCGACGAGCACGCGATCAGATTAGTCCACGTCGAAGCCCCCTGCCACCACCACCTACGGCCAAACCCCCATGAAGCTCGGTGGTCCCCACGGCGTGAAAAACATGCACGAACATAGCACGGTCGCGGCCATCTTTTGGCCTCCACGGTGCTCTGATGATCATCATCACCGTTGGATCGGTTCGTCTCGTCGTCATCTCCAATTTCCTAGTTGAAGCCTTCATCTAATTTCGCATGGATTGGGAGAAAATCAAGGGGGAAGATGAGTGTATTTCGGCCATTAATAGAAGAGGGTGGCGGCAGCTGAAACTCAAACCCTAGGGTTGTTTTAAATTTGCAAAATGGAATTATGAAGGTCTTTTATAGAAAATTTCACGATTTACTATTCATCAAATTTTTCCGAACTCCGATTCGAGCGTGCCGGCTGACGTTTCTAGGGTTTAACCCGCGTTCCGAACGCAATGGAACAGGTTTCGGAAGCTAATTCGATCGTATGTGTGAGATATGGCAATAAACGATCAAATTAAATTAAACCGATTTAAATCGATTTCGAGGCGTTTTATTTCGTACCGGACAAACGGTAAATCCAAAAATTACGAAATTTGAAACCATGCAATAATTTCACATTACGGATCCGATGAAACTGGTTTCGTCGAAATCCGAGACCGTTTGAAAAATGACTATTTTAACTCGACGATTTAAAATTAAAATGATATCGATGCGTTTCGAGCTGCCACGGTCAAACGACAACTTCGATTGATACGAAAATTGAAATCCGATAATAACTAACTATTACGGATCCAATGGAACTGGTCTCGTTCAATTCTGAGACTGTTCGAAAATTGACTATTTTTACAGTCGATAATTAAATATTAAAATATTCAATTTTCACAGATTAACTCCAAATTCGATTCTGAAAGTTCTATAACCTTTCTATAACTCCAGTATGATTAAATAAAATTTTACAAATCATTTTAAAATCATATTCAATCCAGATTTCAATTAATTCTAGAATTTTACTATTAAATTATTGATTTAATTATCCAATTAAACTCAATATTCGAATTTTAAATTATCCGACTTATTAATTCTACTTATTAATATTTAAAATCAATTAAATATTCGAATTTTAATTATCAAAAATTCTGGGTCGTTACATGTTTTGAACAGACTGTGACATTGCAAGCTGAAGACTTCCCCTTTGATTCTTGATGGTTTAAGTTGAGTGATTGTTTTGATGTTGAACAGCATTCCTTTTTGATAATACTTCTTATTGTTTTGTTTGCTTCAGTTTTACTTTATTTTTCTCAGTCTCAAATGAACAAAATGAAGATGTTTGATATATAGAAAGAAGGTATAGGTGATATTATTTGTTTACGCAAAACAGGTACAAAAAATTTCCTTTACTTTTCTTTTTAAATCTTTGGCCAGAGATTTTTTTTTATATGAAGTTTTGGTGGCTGAAGATACTTGCATTTATTGCTTTGAGCACTTTCTTCTCTTTTGTTCTATTTTACTAATATTTTGTTTATTTACTTATCTTCATTTCGGCTGAGATAATTTATTTGTGTTAGCTTATACTTCCTTCTTTTATTGGTTTGTAATGATACTTTGTACTTAGAAGATATTATACAATGTACATATGTTTCTTTTTCTACTTACAGGAATCATTTCATTGATGGTTATTTCGGCTGAGGTGATTTTTGTTATGGTGGGTAAGATATTGGCATTAAATGCCTTGGTACCCTATGTACCCTGTTTTGTTTACATATAAATTGTATATGTGTAGTTTATACTTTGTAGATATTTTCTTTCTTTTGCTTTCTTGTTTTACATGTTTGAATTGTAGTTGTTTGCACTTTAATAATATTTTGCCTATTTTCTTTGCTCACGGCTGAGATGATGGTAGTTGGTACATATATTTTTATTTTTGTTGACTTCAACCATACTTGAATATACTTGCTTTGCTTTTCATTCACTACTTTTATTTGTATATACTTCCATCTTTATAAAACTGTATAATTTATCTTATATATTTCGATTCTATTTATAACTTAATATTTATTATTATCATTTATTATTATTATTAAACCATTTAAACTTAGATTTAAACTCGAATTCAATATACATATATATTAATTAAAATCCCTAATTTACTCATATATATATCCATTCACATATATATCCACATATATACAATATTTTAATGTTACAAAATGATTTATAATAAACTTAGTTTAATTCGGGGAAACTCACAATTCATTTATCGTTTTATTTCACAAATATCAATTCAAAAATTAATAAATTATCATTTTAAATATTTATAAAATTCGGGGTCGTTACAATAATAGTTGAATACAAGCATCCAAATAGTCAATACATCAAGCCTCACTACATATCTCTCAGAGAATACAAAAACAGTGGAATATCCAGTACATATAATAAGAAGATAATATGCAACCCTCCAGCTCGTCTTTGATATCAGCATCGTGAGAAGAGAACAGCACCTGTCACCTGCTACCTAGTCTGCCCGTCCCAAAATGGACGAACAGCCCAAGGCAATAAGAATTAAAACATAAAGCCTTGAGTCAGACAACAGTCTTAGTGAGCAGTAAATTAACTAACAACGTACCAAAAGAGCATAAAGGAAAAGGAATAGGAATACAACCCTCCCACTCTAACCTCATTCTACAGTGATAGCCCCCAGACACACACTAAGCAGAAGCAAACATAGCAGAGCATACAATTTAAAGTAAAGCTACTATCACTCGAATCAAGGGTGATGTTTTCCAAGTACAAAGGCCTAAATCAGATAAGCACCCAGAAAATACCGCTCTTGAGTCTGAATGACGATACAACCAAACATCCATGACTCTGGCTATCACTGTTATCATTGCTTCGATATCACCGTTAATTGAATGACCGACACATTCTTTCAGCCGTCCGTCAAGGGCTAATGGAAACCCCGGTTCTAGACATAACTCCCGCACGTCGTCGCAACCCGTGCCTAGGACTATCGAATCTCCCCAGAGTACTCGACCTTCAATAGTTGGTCGTTGGGACTATCGAATCTGCCCAAACGTACTCTTGCTTAGAGCATGCTAGAACCTTCAACAACGATGCTATCCAAGCCTCCTAGTCATCCTCCTCGACGACTATTCTCTTATCCATTCATTATCCTCAACTCGAATCATATCACCGAGTTATCAACATGCTTGGAATGATCCCGTCTGGATTAGACCAAGTCTTCATCACATGATTGCTTCGCTTCATCACATCCTCACGAAGCCTCGTCTCAACATCACATCATCAAATCTATGCATAAGAGCTTCATCATCCCGCTACATATGCCACGAGCAGCTTTCCCAATTCAAGAGCCTTTCCCTTAGCTTTTGAATCGTCTTCGGTCTAAATCAAACCATCAATCATCTAATTCATAACATTCAATCAAATGAAGCATTAATCCAAACAATCAAGCATTCAAATAAGATCTAAGTAGACAATTATCACTATAATGGCATTTTCGTAATTAAAGAGTTGAAAGTCCAATAAGCATGAAAACATGAATTGTATCCCTACAAACTTGATGAATGAACTTGTATAGGTTAACATATGATAAAATGGATGTAACATCATCATGAACAATGGATCTATACGGATCTACACTTAGGATGAAGAAAATGCATGGAAATCACTATTTTAACACCAAAACGAGCCAACAATCCGATATACTCCTTTGGATCCGTGTGAGAGATAATCACCACTCACCAAATCACCAAAACAAACCCAAATCAACACGCTTCAGATCTGGACAGCGAAGGATCAAGCTTGATCTATCACGAATCCACTTCGAACGATGAAATCTCACTTCAAGAGATGAAGATCTTCAATCTAAGCTCTTGAATCTTCAATTTGATCTTCAACTTGGATGGATTGAAGCACTAGATTAGAGTGGAGAAGTGAAGAAGTGTAGAAGTCGAGCTCTCAAAATGGCAGCACTTCGTCGCTTCGAAATCCGGATCCCAAAAAGTGAGAACAACCCCTCCTATTTATAGCTGAAAATCTCTTAAGTCGAAATCTGGTTATCTCCTTAAGTCGCTTCCGACTTACGACCTAAGCCCCTACGACTTAACAAAACCCAGATGCGCATCCAAGCACCCAGCGACCTAACAGCCTAACGACTTAAGAATGCGCGTGACCTACGACTTAGCACTTAGCAGAACCGCATCCATACGATCTATAGGCCCACGCGACTTAACAGCTCATAACTAAACACGGCTTACGACTTAAGAATCATGCGACCTAACACTTAAATTACCCTAGCGACCTAACAACTTACACTACAAAACAACTCACGCGACCTAGCACTTAGGCAAAACCCAGCGACCTAACAACTCACGCGACCTAACACTTATGCGACCTATCTCCTTAGGTCGCTAACACGGTATAGCTCCTTAGGTCGCTAACACGCTAACTCCTTAGGTCGCTAACATGCTAACTCCTTAGGTCGCTAACACGCTAACTCCTTAGGTCGCACACTTCCCTTAACTCGGCTACGACCTAAGCCTCAACCTGCGACTTACTTCCAATACGACATAAGCACCCCAACGACTTAACAGGTAAGCCCCTAAGTCGCTCACTCTCTAGGTCGCAACATTATACAGGTCTCTCCAAACTAACACGTGACCCAAACCACTTCGCGACCTAACATATAACTCGGTCACGACTTAACCCTTAGGTCGCTTACGACCTAACCATCCACTAGTCTTTCCTAAGTCGTCTAACAACCTATCTCCAAGCCCTGGGTCACTTCCATCTCCTAAGTCGTATACGACCTGCGACTTATACTAAGTCGTTCACGACATAGGACTTAGCAAATATTCAACCAAAAACTGAAACAACTCAAAAACGCTGAAAATTCCAGATTTTGACAACTTTTCGATCCGTAGAAATACGGGTCGTTACAGAGGTAGGAGAATAGAAACGACCAGAAAGAAAATAGATTGGAATACAAGAAAAGCAATTAATTTAACCATATAAATTTCAATTCAAATTAATTAATATTTAACAATTTGGTTAAATCCCTTTGAGTTCACTTAAGTTAAATCAATCTATCTATTTCTAAATTCATTATCTTATTATCTAGTCATCCTCAATTAACAATTTCTAAATCATCAATTTGTATAATCATTTATTATACTCATATTTTATTCAACAAATTTAATTCTTTTATTCCAAATCATTATTAAGTTTATTCCACTTAATATATCTTATTACATATATTTAAACCATATAAATTAATTTAAACCATATTAATTTCAATTTAAATTAATTTATATTCGACAATTGACTTTAAACTCAAGGAATTTCATTAACTTGGTTTATTTTCAATTTATCATTGTTTGTTACAAAATTTATTTCAAACAACAATTTATTTTATTAATCCATCTATTATTCAACTAACCTAGTATTCTATTAACCATTTTATAATTAAACTTTAAGTGTATAACATTTTTATACGCACTCAAATTTTTATTTCTAAAGACAATTTATATTGTATACTATCCAATTACATAGTTAACTTTTTGAGCAATTTAGGTAAGTTATATTGAATGCAATTGAGTATTATACAAGTAAATTTCTAATTCAATTCTTCCAAGTTTAAATATTAATTCAAAATTTTGGTTTCATTTATACTTGAAATCATCTTTTACCCAAATTTTAAGAATTAAATTTCCGATTAGCTTCAAACCATTTGGAGATAATTATATACATAATATATCCAAGTCAAATCTAAATCAAATACTTGTATATATATTTTAAATCATGTCATACTTTAGAAATTTCAAATCAAATTCATTTCAAACAAAAGTGTAGCAAGCTACTGATGGTCTCTCCACTTCGAAACTCGAAAATGAATGTCGATGATGCGGCCGCCATCACCGAAATTATTTTCCAGCGACAAAAGAGAAGAGCACTGATTTAATCATTTAAAATTCTTTGGAATTGATTTCTATTCGAAATTTCTTTTTATAATATGCATTTTAAAATTTAAACCCAAAGTTTGAAAACACCGGAAATTAAATTCTCACATTCTTGATTTAAATTCATTTCAAATTTCAAATCAAATTATAACCAAGTTTTATAAATTTATTTATTTATATTATGCGATAGTCAATGGATTACAAAACAATAAATGAAAATAAAATATTATCATTTTTGACAACAAATTCGTTAACAATTTAATTTCAGAAAACTTATATTTATATATAATATAATCATCCAAAACTATTTTGTTCACCAAATTTGAAACAACATTGTGTCAGTTTGTTATGTTCAAGTATTTTGGAAATCCTATCGATAGCGCTGATCAGACGAATCGATCGGAAACCCAAATCACATCAACAACTCAAACAACACAGCATATATTAAAACATTTATATATTAGTTTACAATTACATTTCTTTGCTTGACGATACAGGAATGAATTTTCAAAATAAGGATAGGGTTTCAAATTTTGATGGACTCAAATCAAAGAGAAATTTGATTCGAAGATAAGTTTGAAACAAAGATATGATGATTAATAACAAAGTAGGAAGATTGATAAATTTATATAAATCACGGGCAACCTTAACCGGGTCAACCGTGACTTCAAGAATAAGATCAATGTATTATTCCAAGGCAAATCGACATTGATCTCAAGAGATAGAATTCGGCATAACCAAAGATGTCAGCATCTAAACCGAGGATATATAAATCTCCGGTGAATCGATGCTATCGTAAAAGAGTTTTACCCCTTTACAAATCAATTTGAGATTGGCGGGCCCGCCAACTCATTATAAAGATCATTCGAAGTGGAGTTATTGGATACTCCAGAATTGAAAGAAGACGAATAGTGAGGACACGAATGAATTTTTAAAACGCAGGGAACGTTCCAAAATTCAAGGGAATTGAGTCAAAAGGAAGAGATTGAAACTCGAATGAGAGTGATTCTGTAAATACACTTACCCTATATGCTGAGGTTTGCCTAGAGTTACCAAAGCTCTGATACCAACTATAACAACCCGCTATTTTAGACCATTCGCATCCGCAAATGTCGGACTTGAATAATTCAAAATACCGAATTGTTAATTTAAATTTGGCAAAACTGAACATATACAGTAAATAAAATAATCACAGATCACAGACACAGAGTAATAAATGCAGCAGAAACAAAAGATAGTAGTTCATGAAGCTACTATATACATATCAGAGTAAAATAAGGTACAATAGGAGTCTCGAATACAATAGCCAAATACAAGAATCAGAATACAATCATTGGAATCAACTGGATATCTGAAAGCTGGATAGATAGCTGGATCTTCAAGCGAAGCTCCAACTCCAAAGGTGAGTTTCGAATACTGGTACACTCAGTCTGACCCGAGCGTAAAGCAAAACACAAAACACTCGAGTCAGGATTAACATTCTTATATCAATAAATCCAACTCAAGTGAAATAACAACCGAAATACAAGTAACTCAAAGGATGTTTGGAATAACCATCCTTTAAGGATCCGTTAAACTATCTACTATGTAGTAGTTGACGGTAAATAGATAATGCCTATCAGTAATATAAAGTATCAAAATAGTGTTAAGGCGTTATCATTATCCCCCTTAACCCATTTTATATAAGCGTTATAGACTATACAACACTATAAACTCCACCGTAAACTAGTGGGATATCAGGGAGTACTCCATAGGTATGACACAAAACAAATCGTAGTGGTCGCGTATATAGGGATACAAGTATGACAAGGCACATGAGGCAATACCCAAGGTAGTGAAACTACCGTTTGCCTTATCCGGACTGGTGAGAACGCATCGCCGAAGCGATCGCAACACCGCGAAACAACACTCCCAAAATTTTGAGGGTGCACCAATTGATAACAAGTAATGAGTAGTATTCGAAGAAGTGTGTTCGCTCGAGGTAGCTGACCCCATTTGGCCCAGCACGGCTCCTGTTTTAGTCATTTCCAATTTGACACAAGTGTCAAGGCTATCCATTATCGTTCTCTTTCTTCAGTCATCACGAACATCATTCCAACCACTTCATTCTGGATCACACTCTGCGTGTAGTTATTAAAGTGGTTTTCGGTTTAAACAGTGAGTATGTCCCTAACAGATTGCGGTCTCTTTAATAACTTTCGTTATTATTTCACCGATTGGTCGTTTATATATTTCAAAAACCAAATCAATTACAATTTCAATTAGAATTTGTAAACCAACATTTCATTTGTCTTTCTAAATTAATTTCCGTAATTTACGTTCAAAACTTCCAAATTACCATTTCAAAATCTTATAATTCAGTTTCAATTTTTATGTAAAACAATTCAAATATTGATTCAAGTTCATATATAAGTTTCATTCTGAAATCATTTAAATTAATTTAATTTAACATTCACATCACTTTAAATTCATTGATCGATTTCGTTCAATATTCGTTAAGTAAATTTGTCATTCAAAACAATTTCTATTTAATTTCCAATTCATTAAATCAATTAGTTAAGTTCAACTTTATTATATCTAAACTTTAAATTGAATTATATTAGATTCATCAAATCAATTCTTTAAATTACAAGTCTTTCACTAATTTCGATAAATCACATTTTTATTTCTTGTTAAAGAAATTCAATTTCATTTATTTATTTACTTAATTACAAATTTCAAAACTCAGTTAATAATGAAACTTAGTTTCAATTATTCAAGAAGTTCAATTTCGCTTAATAAAGAATTCAATTTAATTTAATTATTAAATAATTCAATCTTATTTAATTATTAAATAATTTCAAAACTTAATTATTAACTAATTTCAAAACTTAATTATTAATATTTCCAAATTTAATTATTAAATAATTAATTTTAAAACAACATTCTTTCATCAACTACTATGTTAATTTTTTGATTCAGATTATTAAATATTAACATTTCCTTTCATTAAAATTAAAATTCTAACTTCGTTTCAAAACCATATTATTTATTCAAATAAAATCTTCATTTTATTTTTAAATCAAATTATTGACCAATCGGTTTTTATTTAATTCTCTATCCTAGGTCAAAGTTTAATTTGGGTATTTATCATTTCAATCCGATTCCATTCAATTCACAAATCAAAGCATAACAAAGGGAACTTGCAATGTGATACTGGGATGGTGTCAAAGTAAATAGACAAGCAATAACAACAATTAATAACAATCCAATAATTAATTCAAATAATCCCGAAATAATCGTATTAATTCACATTGTTGTTTGTGCAAATTAATATAATTATTTCTAGAATCTACACTATCATTTCATGTAGATTAAAGATTATTACACTAATATTAATACGGTTCTTCAATTTATGTCAATTATTCAATTTCCTACTACGTCGATTTAAACAACATACCTTTAAATGGTTTAAGTACAATTAAACATATTTCTACGTGTCAATTTATTTAAACATTTAAAGGGGTCATATTATGCAAATGTCATCTAATCAAATTTACCACATATATCAAATCTAACTATTCTACGTGAATTTCAATTTTAAATTATTTATCACTTACAACATTAACAATTTAACGTCCAATGTCAACATCAAACAATCAACCATTTAACAACCAAACTGGATTATCATTGTATAAATAACAGACAATGGTGTCAGATGTCACAGGTGAACTGATACAGGTAAAACATATATATAAAAGTGTAGATAACTAATAACAGCATATTTCAATTGTCGTTTCAATTGGAATCAAATTTAATAAATAAAAGAACGTTAATCGTGAATGATTGCTCACCTTTCGCGGCTAGATAGATTCGACAATGGAATGAGTTACAACCCAAGCACGAATTCCAAAACGAAGCTAGATTGGCACGAATTTGATGGGTAGAGCTGATAACAGACATCGAGGAGAACCAATCAAAAATCAATTAGATAGAAACAGAATATATCTATTTTAAATTTCAAAGCAATATCAATTTAAAAACATATTAAAGTAATTATATATACATCAAAATCATTGCTTTTCATAACTTGTACAACTTTACATGCATCAACAGACCCTATACCCATATAAATCCTTATATATATAAACATGATATATACGATATAGTAATACAGTATGCAACCACCGATATATATTGTAAAAGATGTATACTATGAACCGAAATTTTTTTTTAAAGAAGGACAAACGAAAGTCTGTAAACTAATCCATAGATGTATATACTAACATATAATATTATAAACTAATAAAACAATATATATACTTTACTGCGAGCACACAAAAATAAGAACATCATATACGCATATTAATATATAGACTAGACTGTTATGCATATCCTTGTAGTATAACAAATATTTGTATATATGTAAACTTCTTTATAAAATAATATACTGCAAACACACATATATATAAACTAATATTATTCACAATACAATCAAAAACTTTCTTTCCGCAGATATAATGTGACAGATAAGCATAGCCTATATGTACTGATATAAACAATAAATATATAGACTAATATGGAAACATATAAAGCTGGCCTAAAACGTATGGACATACAAACAACCACTTATATCGCTATATTACTCAAGTAAAAAAAATATTAAGTACACATCAATAGTATTATACCTATAAAACATAAACAGACTACGTGAGTTCCTTTATATATACTTTATTCAAAAAAAAATGTAGACAAATATAATAGAATGCTGTAACTCATATGACCATCTGAATAACTAAATATTATAAAATCCATATGACCCACATGAAGTCATAACTTCTTTTATCAAATAATAGATAGTATACTATTATATAGCAGCATAATGATTTATCTAAACATTCATTTTAAAGCAAGATGTAAACCATATATATAACACTGCCGAAAGTAAAAAAACAAACTATATATATGCGAAACAAATACTACTATAAAATCAATGTACAATACTTTATTTAAAACCAGAATTTACTTTATATAAAACAATCTATAACCAGTTTCGAAACAACATACATATATATAGCTGACATCACTTTATATATACTAACATATAACCACAATTTATATAAACATAACTACATTATATATCTATATAAACTGCCACACCCAGTGAACTGCAACAAACGGAGGAAAGCACCTCGTGTGGAGGAGAGGCTCGGCTGGGTGGAAGGTTGCCGGAGCTACAGCGGAAGTAGAAAGAGGGAAAAAGAGCAGGTCTCAGCTTGGTGGTGGCATGAGTGGTGATGGCGTGAGTGGTGTCGGCTATTGCATTGTTGGAAGGGGAACGATCAGTGGGTGGAAGAGTGAGGTGGAGTTCGGCTTCAGGGGGCCGTGGTCGGTTTGCTATGACGTGGCGAGTGCACGGCGGTGGATGGGAAGGTCGGCTATGGGTGGTGTTTTGGGATGAGATGGTTTTGCTTGAGTTTGTTTTCTAGTGGAGGAGAAAAAATAAATGTTGCTGGGAAGGGAGGTGTGAGTGGAGAGGCAAAATGGTGAAAGGGAAGTGGGAAAGCTTAGGGAAGTGGGATCTGTATTAAATTGAATACAGAGAATCATATATCTGCGTTTTTTTAGAGCAGTGAAATGAGGGAAAGGAGGAGTTTGTTTTGAATGTAGTTGTTCTCTTAACAGGTAGCTTTTCAACTACACAGACATAGGATGGTGAACCATCAGATATTGAACATCTGTTGGATAACCAATCGAGATATGATAAATTTGAAAAGGAATAGAGAAGTCGGCAATTAAATTTGAATACAGGGAATAACAAAAGGTCACGCGAAATTCAAGAAATTATTAGAAGCAAGCGGCAGTTCAAAATTTGAATGGACACGGTAATTGAAGGGTTAAACGGATATCGATGCATTTGTCCGTTACGCAGTTTTCGCTGCGTATCGAACTTCAAAATGTAGAATTGATTATACCGCAGAGATAAGCACGACAATACAATCAAAATGGTTTACAAATATCAGTGGTATGATTGAATTATAAAAATTCGAATTTTCTACTACGGAAGAATGCAGCAAAAACGCAGAAAAATAAGATCGACGGAGCTAAAGAAGTCCGAATTTGGAAAAACGAAAAACGACGACTTGCTCAGAAAATGATTTAGAATTTTTCTATGTAAAAATATTCAGGTTTCGAAAATATTTTATTTTCATCAATTACTATCTGATGAAATTGAAATAAAATTACACACGAAATAAACTTTCATATTTTTGGATGAAAATTTACCAGTTCTTATGATTAATTAGATGCGTTCCAAATATCAAAATTTTATCGTTTAAAATTTCACAAAATTTTAACAAATTACGTTATTAAAACAGTTAAAATTTACGGGTCGTTACATTAGCTTGGACTTTTGGGCCCTTAGAAAGCTGGGTTTGGGTTCGGCCTGGGAAAAATTGGGCTCGGCCTTGGATTTTTGAGGTGGAAATGGCTTTTGTCTTGGTGGCGGCGTGTTTGTAGATGAATATATGGAGTTTTAAAGTGAAGAAGCTATATTTTTCCAACTTTAGACATGGATTTGGAAGCCATGGATAACCTTGAACATGAAGAGAAGAGAAGTGAATATGAAAATGAAGATGTAAAGTGAGAATGTGTGAGGATGGTGGGTATTTGTAAGCAAAAGAAATGGAGTAACAATTTAAATTAACTTCAAAAATTTAAAATATATTAAATGTTGTCATGTGCATGCTTCCATGCCGTCCCCCTCTCCCTAGGAGCACACTCACCATCCCTTTTGTCCACCCTCCACCTTGCCTTGTGTACTAACCTAGGTAGCTTAGGTTATGGTAATGTACTTCCTTAGGTTATTTAGGTTTTTATTTTATATTTTTTAAAATCAAATCTTGTTTTATTTTAATCCAAGCATGGTTTATTTATTTTAACACTAACTTATCACATGACATATGTGCATGTGTGTGCATGTGTATATGAATTATACAAATATGCATGATGTTTTTTGATGACTTTCAGATGCCGAAAAGTCAAAATTTCGAAAAACGTTTTTCGGTCACATTTTCAATTTTTATTTGAACTGATTATTTTGGTGAACAAAATTTAAAAATGATTTTAATGTCATTGATTAATATTTAAAATAAGTTTATTTGGATATTAAAATCCATTATTTAAATATTTAAAAGTGATTTAAATATTAAAATACAAAGCGATTAATTTACGGGTCGCTATACTCTCCCCCTCTTAGGAGAATTTCATCCTTGAAATTAATACACAAGTAGACAGTTCAATAGGTATATATTATACTAGGAAATTCATGTAACAATGCAAAGCAACTATGCCATAAAAGAATATACATAATGCATTCGAACAATAAACAACTAACTGACATTCCATCAGGGTAACTTTCTCTAATATGATCCTCAGTCTCCCAAGTACAATCGTGGGGGTCATCACTCCACCAAAACTTCACAAGCTTCACCACCTTGTTTCTTAATCTCCTTTCATCCCGATCTATAATATGAACTGGATGTCAAATTACTGTCAAGTTTGATTCTATCTCCAAGTCATTATGAATAGATATCTCTACAATCAGCGATGGATCATGAACATGCTTTCTCAGATGAGATACATGAAAGAAATTATGAACTTCTAACAAATCTTTCAGGCAATCCTGCTCTATAGGCCAATGATACAATTCTCTCAATGATCCTAAATGGTACAATGAATCTGGGTGCTAGCTTTCCTGTTTTTTTAAATCTTACAACTCCTTTAATCGTGGAAACTTTCACAAATACCGAATCCCCGACCGCAAACTCTAAGTCCCTTCTCCTTTGATCAACATAGATTTTTTGTCGATCTTGGGCTTCTTTAATCCTTTTCTTGACCATAGCCACTTTCTTTGTTGCTTCTCAAATCATCTTTGGTCCAAGAATTAATCTGTCTCTAATCTCAACCTAGTATGAAGGTGATTTACTTGGCCGTCCATACAAAGCCTCATAGGGTGCCATGCCAATGCTAGCTTGGTAACCGTTGTTTTAAGAGAACTCTACCAAATGTAGATGATCTTCCCAATAACCTCCAAAATCCAAAATGCATGCTCTCAAGAAATCCTCCAAAATTCGGTTCACCCTTTCGGTTTGCCCGTCTATCTACGGGTGATAAGCCGTGCTCAAATTCAATTCTGTCCCTAAAGCGGCTTGCAATGCTCCCTCAAAATGGCTGCTAAAGATGGGATCTCGGCCATTGACTATACTTACTGGAATTCCATGCAGTCGAACAATCTCCCTCAAATAAATCCCTGCCAAAGGAGCTGCAGTTCTTTTTTACTTTACCGAAATAAAGTGGGCGCTCTTCGTTAATCGATCTACAATTATCCAAATGCCTTCATTACCTCTTCTTATTCAGGTAACCCATCGATAAAGTCCATGGAAACTTGCTCCCACTTCTAATTCGGTATCTTCAATGGTTGGAGTAACCCAACAGTCTTCTACTGGCATGACTTATTGACAATTCGCACACTGACTCACGAAGATCAAAATGTCTCTCTTCATCCCTTTCCACCAAAAGGTCTTCTTCATATTCTGAAACATTTTGGTTACTCCTGGATGGATAGATAACCTTGAACAATGGCACTACATCTTGTCTAATTCCTTTAACATCTGGCACACAAATCTGTCCATTCATTCTTAAAATGCCTCGAGAGTCAATCTGAAACTAGAAACAATTCCCTCTTCAACACTCCTCTTAAGACGATATAGAATAGGGTCTCCTTCTTGGAAATATGCAATTCTCTCCATAAGTGTTGGCTTAACTTCCAAATTTGCAATCGTCGCCACATTCCTACTCAACGCATCTACAACGATGTTTGCTTTTCCTGGGGTATAAAGAATCTCTAAGTCATAAGACGTGATTTCCTGCCTTAAGTTCAAATTCTTTTAGGTAAAGATATACTTTAATGACTTGTGATCCATATATAACTCAAACTTTGTACCCAAAAGATAGTGCCTCCGTACCTTCAATGAGAAGACAACTGCCAACAACTCCAAATCGTGCGTAGCATAATTCTACTCATGATGTTTCAACTGTCGACTCGCATACGCTATTACTTTTTCCATTCTACATCAAAACTACTACCAATCCGGTCCTAGAAGAATATGTGTAAACTGTTAATCCTTCACTCCCATCTAGAATAGTTAAAATGGGAGCACTAGTCAATTTTTCTTTTAACTCATTGAATGTTTGATCGTACTTGGTTGTCCAGACAAACTTAGCATCTTTCTTCATGATCTTTGTCAGATGAGAAGCAATCTTCTTAGAATCTTTAATGAACCTTCTATAGAAACCAGCCAATCCCAAGAAACTTTTGACCTCAGTCGCATTTAAGAGTTTCTTCCAGTCTTGAACCGCAATTACTTTAGCTGGGTCCACGGATATACCTTCTCCCGAAACTACATGCCCCAGAAATCTAACTTCGGATTTCCAGAAATGGCACATAGAAAACTTTGCCTTTAAAACATGACTTCTTAATGTACTTAGAATAACATGAAGATGGTACTTGTGCTATTCCTCCAACTTAGAATAAACAAGAATGTCATCAATAAAGACTAGGTCAAACTTGTTAAGAAAATCTCGAAACACTCTATTCATCAAATCCACAAATTAAGCAGGTGCTTTAGTCAGTCTGAATGGCATAACTAACCACTCTTAAAATCTATCTGGGGTTCGAAAAGCTATTAAGGGTAAACTATCCTCTACTACCCTTAATTGGTGAAAACTAGTGGCCAGATCAAATTGAGAAAATATACGAGCTCCGTGGAGCTGGTCAAACATGTCATTAATCCTAGGTAAAGGATATTTATTCTTCATAGTCCTCTTGTTTAATTCTTGGTGATCCATATGTAATATAAGAGAACCATCTGCCTTGGTAATGAATACTACTGGCCCCAACTTGATGTGCTACGTTTGATCAAACCCTTCTGCAATAAATCAAATGTTTGCTTCTCCAATTCTCTTCTTTCCTTTGGATCCAACCTTCGAGGAGGTCGTACAGTAGGTCTAGTTCTCGAATCAAATCAACGTGGAACTCCACTTCTTGGTGAGGAGGTAAAACTTGCACTTCTTCAAAAATATTCTTGAAATCCTAAACAATTGGTATATTCTTTATCTCCTCTTTTGGTACTTCGAGGTAATAAAGAAAACTGCTCATCAACATATAGGCTCTCCACAACAGGTATCAATGCTTTTGCCCACTGCATCTTTTATCACGACAATTCTTCTACTACAATCTAGGATGACATTGAATTTGGATAACCAATCCATCCCCAAAAGTACCCCAAATCCATGAACCTAAGAACGAATAAGTCGAACGAGAAACGCCAATCTGGATAAGAAATAGGCATATTCAGACACATAATGTCAAGATTTGTCGAACCGCCAATGGGGTTCGATAAACAAAGAGAATTATGAAGAATAACAAATGTAAGGTTTAACTAGTTCACTAGGTCATATGAAATAAAACTATGGGATGCACCGATATCGAACAATACTCTAATAGGAATACCAGAGTTGGATAGTTTACCTTGCAACACCTGCTTTCCTTTTCCGTCCGTAGAAGTATATGGTATCTCTTCAGTAGTAAAAACTTTTCCTCGAGCCTCCATCTTCAGAAATGGACACTCGTTCTTCATATGTCCATGTTTTTGACAACTGTAGCATAATGGTAGATTAGTATCCATGTAACTACTTGCAAATGTCCAACCTTATCGCACTTATAACATAGAATCTTGGAGAAGTCGATCTGCTTTTTCGATGCTAAAGCTTCCCCTCCAGGTTTCTTTCCCAACCACTTCTTTTTCCCTTTGTGCTTGAAAAATGGCTTGCTTGAAACTAGTATAACTGATAAAGGTCGGACATTAACTGTTGGCACTACTCCTTTCTAAACTCCTTGCTAAATATCAAGAGCTTCAAACCTCCAAAGCCATACTGATCAGATAAGTAAAGGTACCATTGAGATGATTTTTCATTTCCCGATGAAATCCTGGTCGCATTCCTTACACAAACATTTCATTATTTTTGAGTGACGTATCAATCAATCCTTGTCCAAAGTGGGACAATGCGTTGAACCTCTTTTCATATTATGCCACTGTCATCTCACCTTGTTTTAAATCCATGAAAATTCTGAACAACCGAGTCTCCCTGCCTCTAGAATAAACTGAGCTTAAAAAACCTCCTTAAACTGCGCTTAAGAGAATCTTCTTTTGGTGTATTCGTGGTGACTGAATCTCACCAATCCATTGCCGCTTTCTGGAGTTGACGCGTGCCAACAATCTCTTTCTAGCATCTTCTAACTGAAGATCCCCGAATATCATTTAACAAGAACGGGGCCATGTCAGAACTCCCAAAATATCTTTAGTTTCATAGAAAGGTTTACCACCTAAAGCGGTGTAATTCTTGCACAAGGTCACAGAGTTCTGAGGCAGCTGAACTTGCATCACTGCTTCATCTATCGGCTCTAAAGGTGGCTCATTTCTAGAAGCTCTGCCATTTGTAGCCGTGCTGGTTCCAGATCCCCTCCCTCTTCTTCCTCTTATACACATTTTCAATAACCTTGATAAGTGACAGGTATCATTAGAGTACAAAGATAGGGGTAAAAGATGATAAAAGGGAAACTTGCAATAAAGGATCTAAAACTAGACTTTTAGGGGAGAAAAGGAAACGCTCTCTCAAGATTAACTCATTCTAGGGCTCTACTCACCCTATCTCAGATGAATTATGCCCCAATCAGGCTAACATGTTTGCTCAACCGAAGCTCTAATACTAACTGTGATGACCCACCTTTCTGACCCCTAGGAATGACACTTAACACATCCTCGGTGTTCGTGTGTCGTTGCCCAAGCGTTGGAAAGATGAATCCTCATGGGGTAAAAATAAAGAACAAAATAGAAAATCTCACAATGAAGCTACTAAATAAAACATAATAGTCAATAGTACATCAGGTTACCCCTTAACAGGGAGTTATCATAGTTACAAAAAAGTACTACAAATCAGCTTAGGCAGTTATAACATCCTGCCTTTACATATGCTGAAACAAAATACACTTACACAAACAAGATAAACAGCGGAATAGACAACTAAGTAGATAAAAACCTCCTGCTCAGATACCATCTTCAAAAGAGCCCAACAAAGACCTATTACTCCCGGATTACTCAAATAAATGAGTACCGGAGAGTTTAGGAAAATAAACAACTCAAGTCAGACTATATGTCTGGTATGAGTAAAATTTTAAACAATAGGTATATATCAACAATAGTATCTGGGACCATGCCGCTAACGCGGAACAGGTTTTCTCCCATAAAAATAAAAACTGAACTTAAAGAATTGTATGGAATAATTAAACATCACGAAGAGTGGTAGACTTTTTCTGTTGCAATTAAAGAAAACAATTTGAAGTTTCAAATCAAATAAGGAAAGGAAAATTTTCTGACAAATGACTAGGAAGGTGCACAACCCATGAAGTATACCTCTAGTAATATACTTCTAAGAAGCTCATATACTACGTGACATTTCTCGGAAATGTACAAGCCGAAACCCGCCAAACCTTACCGAATGTCCGAATATTTCACATCTAAAAGCGCAAACGAATCCAATCTAGATGAGATGTGAAAATACCCTAATGGGAGCAATCCCACATAGCTATACATCCTTTCGTGCTTTGGGTTCAGTCATTTACCGACAAAGGATAACAAAGCTCAAAAGAGCAACAAATCGTCTTAGAATGACAAAAGTCAAGAAGATGAAGTAACCGATAGCCAGGATACCAACTATCGAGGATATAAAATGATTGTATATGGAAATTAAGTCTTGTATACCCATCACCACTTGTCGATTTCAAACTCGTACTATTCCTTGGTTAACAATAATGCTAGATAAGTGAAAGTAGTGTTACCTCAAATTCATGTCACGACCATTCTTAATTTTTGAAATAGGGACAAGTCTACCTCATCGACATTTAATGTTAAGTACACAAATAAATCGTTTCCATATATGTGATATCTCTTCACGGAACTTAATTCAGTTCCATAACCAAATCAAACATTTACTTTTAAAACCGAATTCATGCTTAGCTTCAAATTACAAGTATTGGCTTTAAAACACTTTGTTAAAAGAGTTTACTAACTTTGAAACATCATTAAATAGGATTTAACAACTTGAAACATCCTTATTGCTTTGATTAATTAACTTTTAAAACTTTGTTAACTAAGGTAATTAATTAACTTCAATAACCTTTAGAGTAAATTACCTTTAAACATCATTGATTCAATTAATTAATAACATCTAAATATAATTAATTAAATTAATTTATAAATAATTATATCTCATTATTTAAAAAAAAATTGATTCATTAATCATAAAAATCTTTAAAGGAAAGATTAATTAAAGTTAAATAGATTTATTAACTTCTAAAAGTCATTAATTAAAATGATTAATTAATTTAAAAACATCATTAGTTAATTGATTATTTTACTTTAATCCATCATTATTGAAAGATTAATTAACCTTAAACATCAATAGATAAAATGATTAATTAATTTCAAAACATCATTAACCAAATGATTAGTTAATTAGTCAACTTTAAGTTTTATTAATTAAATAATTAATTAAATTAAATATTCATTATTAAAATAATTAATTATTTTTGAAATCATCATTAATCAAAAACTTGGTTAACTTGTAAAATAATTCCAAGCACGAAAATGAAACCAAACGGTTTTGATAAAAAGTGATTTTCCGAAGATGCCGATATAGCGACTATCGCTATACGGGTAGTTTGGAATTCAAGTATAGGACATTTTCAATACAACCAACCATCACAGAGCAAGGGGATGAACATACATACATGGTAGTTTACAATGATTCAACATGTAGCAAGCATTTATTAACAACGAAATTAGTTTAACCACTATATTTTCATATAACTTATGATTCGCATACTAACTTTCCAAAGCGATTAATTTTCGGAGAAACAAACCAATCCAACCACCAAACCATTACTACAACTATACAATAAGCATTCCAAAGCTACAAATATGATCATGAATATAGTTTAAACTTTATGTTTCAAAGGTGGAAGCTTTACTTACAAAAATACTTCTAACTTAACCGTGGCACCACAACAAGTTGTCGCACTCACGAACTACCTTCACTACACCTTAGCTTGGACTTTTAGGCCCTTAGTGAGCTAGGTTTAGGTTCGGCATAGGTAATATTGAGCTCGGGCTTGGATATTTGAGGGGGAAATGGCTTTTGTCTTGATGGAGGAGTGTTTGTAGATGAATATATGGAGTTTTAAAGTGAAGAAGCTATATTTTGCTAACTTTAGACATGAATTTGGTTGACATGGATATTCTTGGACATGAATAGAAGAGAAGTGAATATGAAAATGAAGATGTAAAGTGAGAATGTGTGGAGATGGTGGGTATTTATAGGCAAAAGAAATGGAGTAATAATTTAAATTAACTTTAACATTTAAAATATATTAAATGTTATCATGTGCATGCTTCCATGCTTCCCCCCTCTCCCTAGGTGCATACATACCCCCCCTTTCATCCGTCCTCCGCCATGCCTTGTGTACTAACCTAGGTAGCTTAGGTTATGGTAATGTACTTCCTTAGGTTATTTAGGTTTTTGTTATTTATTTTTTTAAGCCAAATCTTGTTTTATTTTAATCTAAGCATGATTGATTTATTTTAACGCCATCATTAACTTATCACGTGACATATGCTCATGTGTGTTCATGAGTATATGAGTTATACAAAATGTGCACGATATTTTCAACGACTTTCCGATGCCAAAAAGTTGAAATTTCAGAAAACGTTTTTTGATCACATTTTCTATTTTTATTTGAACTAATTATATAGCTAAACAAAATTTAAAAATGATTTTAATATCGTTGATTAATATTAAAAATAAGTTTATTTGGTTATTAAAATCCATTATTTAAATATTTAAAAATGATTTAAATATTCAAATACAAGGCGATTAATTTACGGGTCGTTACATAATCTATGCCTAGATTTTATATATTACTCCCCCCTGTCATCAAAATAATTAACCAACTCAAACTATACTCTAACTCCAACTCTAACTCCCCTTAAATAAAATATTATGGACTAATGACATATAATAATGATGAGAATGATTTATTTAGGAAAAATAAGTGATATTTAGAATGAGATAATCATGAAATGGTAAAAATGATATATAAGAAATGAAAATTGATACCACAAATCCTTAATAATAACCAAACCAATCAATATATTCATTCAATACCACACCATAATCAAATCACATCTTAAAATGTACATATAAGTAAGTAAAACAAATGTTAAATTAAATATACACACCACACAATCAAATTAACGAAGACAAATACTATCCTAATGTGATTTCCTAATGATCAGGGATTTGTGAATAGGACAACGAGCATAATGAAGGAAAAAGTTCCCCTTTTGTTCGACGAGATTTCCATCTCGATCGAAACATACTTCTCCGATGCATCAGACTTCGCCATCTTCCTCCATGTGTTCTTCTTCTTCTTCTTCGTATTCTTCTTCTTCCTCTTCTTCCTCTTCTTCCTCTTCTTTCTCATCGGTGCTACCGTAAATGGGGTTATGAATGGATAAATTTGCAGAGTCATCTTTAATAACTATTGGATTTGTAGGGTTATCCAATAGCTATTTTTGCAAATTGCGAAGAGTTCTACTTTGTTTCTCTTATTCTTTGGACATACGAAGTTGTACTACTTGTATTTCAGTCAACATCTCTAGAAAATTCTTCAATTCTGCTTCCAATTTAATAATTTTTGAACAGTAGTGTTCTGGAAGGGGCCTTGGGTAGGAGAAGGGTAGGAAAATGATGAATTCTCTTTTCTAGAACATTTGGGATTAGAGGATGCTATGGTTTATTTGTTTCAAAAGTTTAAAATAGTGAGAATATAGAGAAATGAAGAAGAAAGTCGAAATTTTGGTCATTATATAACCACCAATTTGAATTTTAGAGGGAAATTTAAAAACCAAATTTACAGTTTTATGTCAACATACATATTTTAATTTGGATTATTTTGTTTTTCTTTATATTTTGTAATTTTTACTTTATTATTTTTATATTTTCGATAGAGAACAAATTCCTGTCTCTCTTCCTAGTAAAAGATGTTTGATTCAATGGTTTTATTAAAATATCAACTATTTGATTTTTAGTGTTTATAAATTCAAGTGAAATTATTTCTTTTTTTATATTATCTCTTAAAAAATGGTCGTATATCAATATGTTTAGTTCTAACATGATGAGTTGGATTTTTAGATAGATCGATTACACTTGTATTATCGTAGTATATTGGTGATTTAGTAAAATTTAACCAAATTTTTTGATGTTTATTAAATATATAGATAACCTGTGAACATGCTAATGCTGCTGAAATATATTATGCTTCTGTCGAAGACAAAGGTATATTCTTTTCCTTCTTACTAAACCAGAAAATCAGAGACTGTTCCAAAAAGTGACAGGTTCCACTTGTACTTTTTGGGTCAGATTTGCAACTAGCATAGTCAGCATCACTATATAAAATTAATTCAAAGGAGTCTTCTTTTTGGTAAATGAGTCCATAGTCTAATGTGTTGTTTACATATCTCAAAATTCATTTTATGGATTTTAAATGAGTTTCTTTAGGTTGAGATTGATAACCTGCACAAAGACAAACACTATGCATTATATCAGGTTTACTAGCAGTTATATAGAGTAGTGATTCAATCATTCCTTTATATAATTTTTTATCTGCGTCTTTTGAATTTTCTTCTTTGTTTAATTTTTCATTAGTTACCAACATATCAAATTTCTTAACTAAGTCTTTAGCATATTTTTGTTGAATAATAAAAATTCCATTACTTAGTTGTTTTATTTGTAATCCTAGAAAATAATTTAATTCTCCCATATGACTCATTTCAAATTCCATAGTCATTATTTCTGAGAATTCCTTATTTAGTGTATCGTTGGTAGATCCATAAATGTATCATCTACATATATTTATATTAACCGAATATCATTTTTATCTCTTTTAATAAAAACTACCATCTACTTTGCCTATTTCAAAATTTGATTGTAATAGATAGGATTTAAGTCTGTCATACCAAGCTCTTCGAGCCTGTTTCAGACCATACAAAGTCTTCTTTAATTTCTAAACATAATTAGGTAGTTTTGCATCTTCAAAAAGTGGGGGTTGTTCTACATATAGATCTTCTTTAATAAAACCATTTAAAAATGCACTTTTAACATCCATTGGATATAATTTAAAATTATTATGATTAGCGAAAGCAAGTAAAATTAGTATAGCTTCTAATCTTGCTACGGGTGCAACGGTTTCATCAAAATATATTCCTTATTCTTGACAATAACCTTGTGCAATTAATCGAGATTTATTTCTTACAACCTCTTCTTGTTTATTCATTTTGTTTCAATATACCCATTTAGTTCCTATTATGGATTTATCCCCAAGTCTTGGGACTAATTCCCATACATCATTTCTTGTAAATCGTTTCATTTCCTCTTGCATAGCAAGAATCCATGAATCATCAGTTGATGCTTTCTTTGGATATTTAGGTTCAATAGTTGAAATAAAAGCAACGTTACTCATTTTATTTAGTTGATTTCTAGTTTTAACAACATATTCAATATTTCCATGTATATTTTATATAGGATGATCTTTCAAGTATCTTGTTCTTTTATTTGAATGTGAATTTTCTTAATTGTTATTATTTTCATTTTTGGTATTCTCATTATTACTAATTTCGTTTGGGTTATCGATGTTTTCTTCTTCATCAATATTTGGATTATAAACTTTAAAATTTTCATCAAATGCGACATGTTATGTAGCTTCAATAGTATTAGTTCTAGTATTGAAAACTCTATAGGCTTTACTGTTATTTGAATATCCAATAAAGATTCCTTTATCCGATTTAGCATTAAATTTATCCAAATTATGTTTATTATTTAAAATAAAACATTTACGGCCAAAAACTCTAAAGTATGGTACTTTAGGCTTTTTATTATAGAATAATTCATATTTTTCTTAGTTAATGGTCTTAATAAAATAGTATTTAATACATAACATGCAGTACCAACTACTTCAAGCCAAATTTTTTTAGGTAAATTACTATCATTTAGCATAGTTCTAGTGCACTCTTGAATTGTTCAATTTTTACACTCTACTCCATTTTGTTATGATGTTCTTGAAAATGAAAAAATATGAGTCATACCTTTCTTATTATAGAAATTCTAATTTTCATTTTCGAATTCTCCACCGTGATCGCTCCGAATGGTTTTAATTTTATTAGTCGTTTGATTTTGAATTCATTTAACAAAGATTTTAAACATTTCAAAAGCATCACTTTTAAGTTTTTAAAAAATCATCTAGGTAAACATAGAATAATCATCTACGATTACAAATACATATCTACTTTGTTTTATAGATTGTATCTGTGAGGGACCGAAAAGATGTAAGTGAAGAAGTTCAAGGAATTAAGAGGTAGAAATCATATCTTTTGATTTAAAATAACTTTTTCTAAGTTTTCATAATTCACACGCATCGCATAAATTATTAACTTTACGATTATCTTCAGAGATAATGCTTACTCATTATCTTCAACGTGACATTTATCTTTTATGAATATAACTTTGAAACTATTACCACACAATTGACTAATACTCAATAGATTATGCTTTAAATTCCTAACTAACAAAACATTACAAATATTAGGAGTTTTAGAATTACCGACATTACCGATGCCAATCACATATCCTTTAGAGTTGTCTCCTAAATTTACTAATCCACCATCTTTGTAAACTATATCTTTCAAAATCTCCGGATTTCCAATCATGTGTCTTTAGCATCCACTATCCAATATCCATCTGTCCTTTTTGATCTGTAAAGTTTGATCATCAGGTGTCTGTTCAAAAGCCATGTAACACATCCATTTTTGCAATTTATAGCTTTCCAAAAGATCATGTGATTTTTTATAATGAATAGATGCAAATTTATTAAACAATATTATGATGATTTTGCAAATTACCTTTTCAAAAATAGTGTTAAAAATATTATCAAAAATTGCCATTGAAACTTTTTCAAAAATTAAATTTCGAACACTTTGAAAATCAATGCTCTAATACCAAATGTGAGTCAGCGGAATAGGGATCTTAAGGCTAAATTAACACCAAAAAAGGGATGAATAGTGCTTAATTGACTATATGAATATTTTTCAAATTCTTTAAGATTCTACTTGGAATGATGTAATTAACAACAACAAAACAATCACAGAATCAAAGTGCGATTAAAAGTAAACGCAATAAAAGTAAAAAGGAAAGAACACACTAGGATTTTATACTAGTTTGGAGTTACCGAACATTCAATCCTGCACAATTTGTTGTACGGATTTATTTTCAACTAGTAAATGCAATTACAATCTCAATTTCAAGGCTATAAGACACACCCTCCAGAGTCACTTGATTTTTGGGCCACAAGCACACCCATTGGATTTATGTGTTACTAAGCACACCCAATTGATTTTACGGGCTACAATCATACCCACTAGATTTATGGGTTACTAAGCATATCCAATTGATTTTACAGGCTACAATCACACCCACAAATGTAGCAATATGATTTGATAGAGTTTTACAGACTCAGATCATCAATCTTGATTATAAATGATCCTATAATTCTTGAATGGCACTTAGATCTTTGTTTGAGTGAGAGAGATGAGAGAAATCAAAGAGTAGATCAAAGAGAATCGAACTAGTGATGATTGAATTTTATTATGGTTGAAATACGGTAGAGTTTGGGTATATTTTGATTTAGAAAATGAGAGACTGAAAAGAGGAGAGAAGAATAAGAAAGTAGATGTTGAAAATTCGTTTGGAAGTCTGGTATATATAGGAAAACAACGGTCATGTCCATTCGCAAAGAGATACGACAACAAGAAACTTCCATTTAAGTTTGAATTTTGAAAATTATGGCCACTATGTCGACATACATTAGTAGGATATGTCGACATACTCTTCACAAAATTGAAAAACACTTCAAAAATATTATTTTGAAAATCTGTTGCTTTGTAAATAATTTAATACTTTATAGAATCATTTAAATATAGTTTATAATCATTTTAATCAAAATATAACTTAATAAAAGTTTATAAAATAATTGTGAAAGATTTAATAAGACTATTCAATATAATGTAAATAATATATATAAAATCAATATAATTATAACTTATTAAAGTATAAACAAAAATTCAATATATATATATATATATAAACTTAAAAACACTAAAATAATATCTTTATAAGTATAAGAGATTGAAAACCATTTTGAGAAATATTTTGAAAAGATTATTTTAAACCAGGATAGTTTAAAAACAATTTAAAACAAAATTAGCGAAGGGGAGAGAGAGATTAGGAAAATGCTATCAAGGTTTTAACATAAATTTTGCGGCTCTATAACTTATCTGGAATATCTTGAAATTTTGAACTCTTTAATATAACGAGTCTTCAATTATCATCATCTTGAATCTACTCTTGATACGGTACAGTCTTCTTAGTCAACTCTTATCTAATATCTTGCACTATATCCTATATATATCTTGATAAAACATTAGCATCTATATTTTATATAATATCCTATAGATGTTACCATCAAAACCAAAACCTAAGGTACTAACAAAAATAGTTAATAATTTAAGACAAAATAAGTTCTCTATAATCTAACAATGCTCCAGCTCAAACCTGCAACCTTTGATGGAACGGAAATCCGATATTTGACTCAAAAGGAAGAAAAATTTAAGTAACAACCAATTATACGTCCAACCAATTTGAGGTTAAATCGTTACCCAACATAGTAATCTTTAAACATTGCACTGACTTATACATAAGAATGTTTTTGGACATGGAATTCAGTCTAAACATAGAAAGATCATTCGAAAATGAAATTGCCAAAGTCCTATCCCTGAAATCTCAAATAGTAACAAAGTAGTAGGACCAATATGGAATGTCCTAAATAACTATTGGATTTCAGCAAAGATTAACATCAACGTATGTAAGTTCCAAGTAATTGATTATCCTAGACCGATCTTTAAAAAGCTCAATATGGATTATTGACAAAGTAATGAAATGCATTCAGACGACTTATCCATAACATTGGGAAAGAGAATCAGGTGGAAGAATTACCCCTGATATCATGAAGTTATCAAAAAATACATATGTACCTAGCCTTTACCAAAAAGAAGGAAAATGAACCAAGAAGTGATAATGGTGAAAACCTAAAAGGAACCATTCATATAGAAATATATAATCAATATGAAAACAGTTGGATGTCGTTAATTGTTAAATACTTGGTAGAAGGGAAACTACCAAAAGGTAAGAAGGAAGCTAGAAAGATAAGGAACCAAGCTTCAACTTTTATTATGATGGATGGAACACTTTATAAAAAAGGATATTCGCTCTCTTATTTAATATGTGTTAGTCCGGAAAGTGGCAAAAAATTGTTGAGAGAAGCTTACGAAGGATTCTGTAAAGATCGTTCTAATGGCATAAATTTGGCCAAAAAGGTTACGAGGCAAGGTTTCAATTGGCCCCATATGAATAACGATGCAATGAATTACGTAAAGAGATGTGAGAAAAATCAGAGATTTTCAACAATTCCACTTATGCTACCCAGTGGGTTAACCATAAGCTCAAGTCCATGGCCCTTTGATGTATGGGGAATCGACTTAATTGGATCGTTGCCTATACCTAAGGGCGGAGCAAAGTTTGTAGTCATAGCTACTGACTACTTTACCAAATGGGTAGAAGCCGAACCATTACCAATTATAACATCAAGGAAAGCACAAAATTTTGTGATTAATAACATAATCACCCTGTTTGGAATACCACATTGTTATCCCGCCTTTTGACAAGGCCGTGACACCAAAAAGTTGACTGAAAAAACTAAAGACAGTTCGTCGTAAAAGTTCGTTATACACTGTTTCACCATGGATATCAATGATTTTTGTCCAAGTCCGGATCAGGCTATAATTGATAAGACACATCAAGCAAAGTCATGAGAACCAGCGTTCCAAATTTCGAGTCAATCGGGGTTCGTATGAATGAGATATGATAAATGCAAGTTAGGGAAGATGCGATGTTCGAATCCATAGAAGAGCCACTGTTCGAATCCATGAAGTTCGTATCCATCGCCTCAGCGTGTTCGAATCCACCACGTCAAATTCATATGATCTAGTTCGAATCGATGAGGTCTTAGTCGTTCGAAACCATCGAGTTCTCCCTGCTTCGAATCCATCCAGACAGGCTACGTTCGAATCCAACACTTCGAACCCCTCAGGTTTTCCTCCACTTCGAATCCATGCAACCAATAACCTTCGACTCCATCCCATAAGTTACTTCGAACCCACTCCGTCAAGATAACTTTGTATCCACCAGTCGAATCGATTCGAAGGGCGCCTATTCGATCGATTCGAAGGAGCATTCCTTCAAACCCATCACTTCGAATCGACTAAGTCGAAGCGCCTGAAACGAGGGGTTTTGACCCAGACAACTCGGAGCACAAGTCGGATTGATACGAAGAAGGCGCGCCATGTCATCGCGAAGACACACTGAGTCGAGTCGAGGCAATCGATTCGAAGTACCCAAGTCGAAAAGGATCAATTTGAAGAGACGTTTCAGCCGAGTATGCAATCTTGAATCGATCATAACTCAAGTTATACAAGTCCAAATGCCATGAAATTTTCACAGAAGCTTAAGCACATGATGAAGAATGTCCACACCAAATTTCAGCTCGATTGGATGATTTCTTGATCGATTCGAACCAAGGGTCGAATCGATCCCAAAGTGGGCCCGGATCTCCAGATTTCGGCCATGTGGGCCCCCTGACATACAAGAACTGGTCTCCCCTCATTTTAGGCGAAATATCAGCCTCCTACACCTATAAATAGAGCCCCTAGTCATTCAGAAAAGGGGTCGGATAATTCTAAGTACTAAAGAGCACCCAGATTCTACCAGATTTACTCCAGAACACCACCGCTACCTTAGATTGAGACTTAGCATATAATTTCAGTTGTACTACATTAGTAGAGATTGTAATCATCGAGTGAACATCAATAAAATCATCAACTTCAGAGTGGACGTAGGAAAGATCGCCGAACCACTATAAATCTCGTGTTTCTGTTCATTATTTTTGAATTGTGATACTCTGTTTGCTTAGATTTGAGATTTGTGTGTGAATATTGTTGATTTATATTCATACACTGGTGCTTTCACAACATTCGGGGTTTGTGACCAATTTTGGCGCAAACACTTTGGTGCTTTCACTGAGAACTGAACTCAGGACCTACCGCTTGGAAGTTGAATTCGAAGGTTTAAAAGTTCAGATTTGAAAAGCTATGACGAGACAATCGAGCAGAAGGCCAAGGCCAGAACAAAGTCAGCACGAAGGGAGTCAAGAGGCTTCCTCAGGAGCAAACCAAGCATCGATCTTCATCACTAGGGATGAGATGGAGACAATGATGAAGAGACAGGAGGAAATGATTCAGAATTTGCTTCAACAAATTGGATAGCTTGGAGCGCAAAATCAAGGAACAACCAGAATCCAAAACGGAGCAGGACCATCTGGCGCAGCGCCGGAGCTGGGGGGCATACACTTAGGACATGTTGATCCAAACCTGGGAAGAGAGACAAGGACATCCGAGCAACCTGGCGGCAATAGAGGGATGAACGCTCAGCCAGGGGGGCACACACCCGAAAGTTCACATGGACTCGGGGGGCAAATCGAAGGTAGTGAACAAGGACTACAGCTTGGAGATAATGATAGATTGGAAGAGATGGTCAGGCGAGCCATGAGAGGCGGATTAGTAAACAGAGATCTTGAAGACGTGAACAAGAGTCCCTTTTCTCCTGCGATTAGATTGGCTAGGAACCCACCAGAATTCAAACTGCCAACAGTAGAGAGGTATGATGGGAGGACGGACCCTGCGGTCCATCTAACGAGGTATATAAGGCACATGGAAGTGCTGGGGGCATCACAGGAAGTCATGGTCCGGTGCTTCCCATTGTATTTGACAAACATAGCAGCTTTATGGTTCAGACAACTCGAGAGCGGCTCCATTGGGACATGGACCGATTTGATTGAGAAATTTATGAGGCAATTCAGGGTTCATATTTCAAGACCCAAGAATGTGATGAGTTTGGCAACGCTAAAACAGAAAGCTGGGGAGTCTTTGAGGAATTTCCTGACGCGATTCAATGCGGCAGCAGCATCGGTGTATCGGCCAGATCCATCCATGGTTATGATGGCAGCTGTGTCCGAAATAGCTGACGGCACGGAATTCAAAAATTCATTAACTAAGGATCCACCTATGGATCTAGGAGAATTCTATCACGAGGCAGAAAAGTTTTTACGATTGGAAGACGCTAATGCTGAAAGAGAAGAAGGAGAGGGAATAGAAGTTTATGCACTTAAAGACAAAAAACCTTTTGATAAGGATTTAGACCAGGATAAAGGAAAACGAAAGGCTGAAGAAAATGATGACAGGTCAAAGCGGCAACGGAGGGAGCCGCGATTCACCACTTATTCAGAGCTGAATGAGAGTTTGGAGCGAATCTACCAAGATACACGAGAGCAAGTTCCCTACCGTAGGCCGATACGAAGGGATCCCACTGTTGACGAGAAAAAATCAGACAAATATTGCTTATTCCACGAGCTAAATGGGCATAGAACAAATGATTGTAGGCATCTGAAGGATGAAGTAGAAGGGCATATCAGGAACGGGAGGCTACTTCAATATGTGAGGAGGCGAACTCCAACGGTGGAACCAGAGCGACCACCATCTACATCAGCTAGGGGTGATCCTGAACCAGGACACCGTTTGGTTATCAATTGATTTGAATAAACGATGAACAAGTCGTAAACTTCTCACTAACAACATCAAACCATTTACACATGTATGAGATCGCGAACGATCCACAGGCATGCTCTGAATGATTGTTGATCGTCTCATAGTGAGGATTTACACTTCGACATCCTTGCTTTGCTTTTGTTTCATGTTGATTTGAACATTTAGACTTTGTTTGTTTGAATATTTCTGTGAACGTTAATTTGATATTTTCAATTCTGTAGAAGAAGTTACTTGCGTATGCTTTGGATCGCGAACGGTCCACAAGCACACCTTGTATGGCGACGAACCGCCACGATCGCTGATTCAGAAGTTCACCCGAACGTGAACCTGACATTGATCATACTAAGTCCCCCTCCCGGGCATACTCATTCGCCTCGAACGGCACCCGACCTCGAACGGTCACCATTAGCCTCGAACGGCACCCGACCACGAACGGTCACAACTCGCCACGAATGGCACCCGACCACGAACGGTCACAACTCGCCACGAACGGCACCCGACAACGAACGGTCACCATTTGCCTCGAACGGCGCCCGACCACGAACGGTCACAATTCACTTAATATGACATTCGATCGCGAACGATCACATTTTTGCCTCGTACGGCACACGAACGTGAACGATCACATTCTTCTTTCCACGTCACCCGACCGCGAACGGTCATAATTCGTCTAGAACGACACCCGATCGCGAACGATCATAATTCGTCTAGAACGACACCCGATCGCGAACGGTCATAACTCGTCTAGAACGACACCCGAACGCGAACGGTCCCCTTTATTTCTCCGCCGTGAACGGCATCCAACCACGAACGGTCCCCTTTCGCTACTTGCCGCAAACGGCATCCGACCTCGAACGGTCCAATATTACCTCAAATGACATACGGTCGCGAACGATCGTCATTCGTGGTCACATAAAACTATCAATTTCTTTGCAGGTCATCAACTGGATATGAACATCCAACTTATGGCATTACAAAACACACCTTCCTATCGCAAGGCATGTTTTGGGGGGCAAATGTTATCCCGCCTTTTGACAAGGCCGTGACACCAAAAAGTTGACTGAAAAACTAAAGACAGTTCGTCGTAAAAGTTCGTTATACACTGTTTCACCATGGATATCAATGATTTTTGTCCAAGTCCGGATCGGGCTAAAATTGATAAGACACATCAAGCAAAGTCATAAGAACCAGCGTTCCAAATTTCGAGTCAATCGGGGTTCGTATGAATGAGATATGATAAATGCAAGTTAGGGAAGATGCGATGTTCGAATCCATAGAAGAGCCACTGTTCGAATCCATGAAGTTCGTATCCATCGCCTCAGCGTGTTCGAATCCACCACGTCAAATGCATATGATCTAGTTCGAATCGATGAGGTCTTAGTCGTTCGAAACCATCGAGTTCTCCCTGCTTCGAATCCATCCAGATAGGCTACGTTCGAATCCAACACTTCGAACCCCTCAGGTTTTCCTACACTTCGAATCCATGCAACCAATACCCTTCGACTCCATCCCATAAGTTACTTCGAACCCACTCCGTTAAGATAACTTTGTATCCACCAGTCGAATCGATTCGAAGGGCGCCTATTCGATCGATTCGAAGGAGCATTCCTTCAAACCCATCACTTCGAATCCACTAAGTCGAAGCGCCTAAAACGAGGGGTTTTGACCCAGACAACTCGGAGCACAAGTCGGATTGATACGAAGAAGGTGCGCCACGTCATCGCGAAGACACACTGAGTCGAGTCGAGGCAATCGATTCGAAGTACCCAAGTCGAAAAGGATCGATTCGAAGAGACGTTTCAGCCGAGTATGCAATCTTGAATCGATCATAACTCAAGTTCTACAAGTCCAAATGCCATGAAATTTTCACAGAAGCTTAAGCACATGATGAAGAATGTCCACACCAAATTTCAGCTCGATTGGATGATTTCTTGATCGATTTGAACCAAGGGTCGAATCGATCCCAAAGTGGGCCCGGATCTCCAGATTTCGGCCATGTGGGCCCCCTGACATACAAGAACTGGTCTCCCCTCATTTTAGGCGAAATATCAGCCTCCTACACCTATAAATAGAGCCCCTAGTCATTCAGAAAAGGGGTCGGATAATTCTAAGTACTAAAGAGCACCCAGATTCTGCCAGATTTACTCCAGAACACCACCGCTACCTTAGATTTAGACTTAGCATATAATTTCAGTTGTACTACATTAGAAGAGATTGTAATCATCGAGTGAACATCAATAAAATCATCAACTTCAGAGTGGACGTAGGCAAGATCGCCGAACCACTATAAATCTCGTGTTTCTGTTCATTATTTCTGAATTGTGATACTCTGTTTGCTTAGATTTGAGATTTGCGTGCGAATATTGTTGATTTATATTCATACACTGGTGCTTTCACAACATTCGGGGTTTGTGACCAATTTTGGCGCAAACACACATAAAAAAATATCCATAATGGAACTCGATTTGAAACTGAGGAATTCAACAGATTTTGCAACAAGAGTGGAATAGTAAAAAAAAATTCACCCGTAGCCCATCACAAGGCTAATGGTGTCATTAAAGCTATTAATAAAACCATTAAGACTATTCTGAAGAAATGATTGGACAAAATAAAAGGAAATTGGGTAGAAGAACTACCACTCGTGCTTTGGGCATATAAAACTTCTAGACTGCAACATGACATACTCCATTTCTTTAACATGTGGATGCAATGAAATGCTACCAATCAAAGTTGAATTACCATCCCATCAGAGGATTGCATATGTTTTCAATCCCAATTAAGAGCTGAAAAAATTAAGGAAAGATAATTCCAAAAAGGAGACTTAGTACTCCGAAAGGTAATGGCAAATATTAAAAATCCGAAAGATGGACCTGTAATAACCCGGGATTTCGCAGTGATTTATAATCGTCATTAAACGGTTAATCTGTTGGTTAATTACTATTGGAAGCTTCTAAATTGTTGAGAAATTATTGTGGGCCTTAAATAAATATTCCTTTATTTTTAGTGGCCAGCCCTTTTAAAACGTTGGCCCGATCCGTTATCATTTTTGGTTCGATCCCCTTTCTTTTTAATTCGCTCCAGCCCGATCCCCTCTTTATATTTTCGAACCCTAATTAAATCAAAGAAAACGAAAACAAAATAAAGGCATGGCGACTTGTCTTTCTTCGAATTAGGGCTTACGTGAATTCGAAGATGGCTGGCTTGAGTCTTCGATTTGCGTGAAGCTCATTAGTTGTTCGTCTCATGGAGCTCCGCTCGGCCGCATCGTGCTCGCCATAATAAAGTGAGTGACTTTTAGTTGCTCACATCTAATTCAGGCTACTATTTCTAATTGATTCGAGATCCTTGATATTTGTTTGCCTGAATTTGTTTGTTTGATGATTTCTGTCTTGTTCCCTGTTGTTTACGCGAACTTGCTTTAGTTGATTTCGGCATTGATTTGCTTCTGTGACACTGTCTTCCTGCTCAAAGACTTTGGTTACACTACAGTTGTTTTTTTTGATTTGCAACTTGATTTGGCCAAAATAATTTGGGTTTGGCATTGTCCAGACTTGAGGCTGCTGTTTCATAATTATTGAACTCGTTTTGATTCATTGTCCTTGGCATTGTTTAGAATTGTCGCGGTCATTGTATATGTTTTTGGATTGACTTTGCATTCCCTAGGTGTACTCACTTCGGTCCTTATATCTTTGATCTGTAGCCTGATTTTCACCTGTCCACTTTGGGTTGAAACTGCATCATCTTTGTAGTGGTGCATACTGTCGCTCCACTGTTTTGTCTAGTATTTGAATTTAAAGTTTTCTTATTAAACTTGGTTCGTGCACTTGGTTTCTTTGTAGTCTCTGGCATCGTTACTCGAGACAGTTTGCATACTTGTTATACGTAGCATTTAGGGTAGCCTTTGGGGTTCACTGACCACTCATGTACATTAGTTCTGTTTCACTGGTCATTACGTGTTATATACATGATGTATTTCCTTTTTCTTGGAATTTGGCAGTTTCTATTTTAGTGGTACCTGGGTATATACTACATATTCATGTGTCATTCTTCACTTGCATCTGTTCATCCCTGAGCACTTGCTGACCTGCTGCATACTTGTAGCTTGTAGTTGATTCCGGTGTAGTTGCACATTTGAGCTTCTGTTCATCACTGGTCACTGATTAGTTGCTTTTGAGTTCCCTGTATTACTTTGTTCACTCGACCTTCACTTCTATACTTGTTGGTATTGTTTGAGTTCCCTGGGTCACTTTGTTCACTGGTCTAGTTCTTTACTTGATGTTACTTGATCTGTTTCACCGTTGTACCCTGATTCATTTGCCATGTGCAGTTTGTGATATATACCATCACTTGTGTACACATTTCGTATTCTCTTAGTTGAAGTTTTTCGCTGCTGCACTGCCTTGTTCTCGAATCTGATACATTGCATTGATGCCTTGTATCATTTGCATTTTGTCATTTTGCTTCACTGATGACCTTATTCTCTAATGAGGCTGATCTGCGTCTTTTCTGTTCAGTGTTGTAGTGCCATATCTTTGGTGCTCTCGCCTTCAGTTAGCTATTTCCCTGTGCCTTGCTCTGCGACATGTTGAACTTGTTTCACGTGTTGCCTCTGATCTTGTTTAGTATTGCTTTGAGTTGTTTTGTAGTGGCGAGGCAGTACACGCGTGCGTGTACTGCAGCCCTAGCAGGATTGACATATTTGGTTGATATTTCGATTGTTAAATGGTTTCGTTGGTTAAATTTAATATTTTGAAGGGTATTTTGAGATGGTTCATTCTGATTTGAGTTAGATTCGTTGCTTTTTGGATTCATTGATCTTATGAGCATTTCGTGGACTGTATTGGCGAGGCAGTACACGTTAGCGTGTACTGCAGCCAATCAGCATTGTTGTTTTTAAATTGGCATTTCAATTGTTTAAATTGATTTGGATTGTTGATATGTTGTTTAACACTGTATACTGTTATATCTGCCGTTCTCCGATTCTTTTATCGAGGAGTCGGGTATACGAGATTTCTGTGACTGTCGTCTATTTGACAATTTGATTATTATTGCTTTTGTGCATTAATAACTGAGTTTGAATTAGACTGACCCGTGTATTATTTTCTTTTGAATGTAATACTCGGGTCAGACCCGAGTTATTTCAGGTTGTAGATTTTCTTCTTTGAGTTGCTGTTCAGGATATGAAGACTTTTCACATCTTCTGAAGTTGTCAATGTCATTTTGTAGTAGTCGTGTCATTGTATAGAACGATATGTATTCATGTATATTAGTCGATAATGTACTTGTATATATAACTTCTAGAGTCGACAGTTGTAGTTGTATCATATGTATTGTGTCAACTATGTATTAACTGACATCAGTTATATATATATGAGACTTTTGTTTTTATCTGTGTTCCGCATTTATATTATCTGTGTTATTGTTATATCTAATGTCCTAAACTATTATGAACCGTCGTAGTTCGTTTTATACTAGTATTGGGTGTGTCGATGGGAGTAAATAAATAATAGAAGAAAAATAAAAAGTATGTACCACTCCTATCGAGATAACCAATATTAGTTTAAGGCCAATTACGGATGGTCGCTCCTATCTAGCCTTATTCTTCGTAATAATAGACAGTATTTCCTTTAATACTCTTTGTTATTATGAGCATAGAGGTGGGGCGTCATAGTTGGTATCAGAGCTTGGGGTTTATGGACATAATATAAAACATAACTTGGATGGAACATATGTTACAACTATTGGTCGGTGTTTTATCTGTGATTTGAGTCAAAACTAAAGTTATGAAATTTTGATGAAAATTTTAAAATATCTTTATTTAAAAATAAAAGTGGAATTGTGTTTTGTTGTTTTGATAAAAATTGTGTTCTGATGATTTGATTGAATTGTGTTCTGTTTATCAGAGTGCGCAGCGGAAACAGTGAAACTGTCTTCGCTGAGTACAACTGACAATCTTTTTGATTTAAAAATCAAAATGCGAAATTGATATGAATTTCAATTGTTGTTTACATAGCTGTAATTATTTTGTTTCTTTGAGAATTTCGAATCCAAATTGAGGATTCGAAGAAATTGCAGATATGTGATTTTTGTTGAGGTTTCCGCTGGCTTTCTTTTGTACTAATCATCTATTGATTAGATTTTGCTGTTTTGAATTGTCTTCATTGAAGATACATTCGAATGATTTCTTTGTTTATATTGTAATGTGCGTGCAAATATGAATTGCACGTTACTGCGTTTATTTTACGTTGAACCGATGCTTGGTTATGAAACGTATTTTGTTGCCGTTATTTTTATAATGGGATTTTTACATCGATGCTAAATTTTGAGGCACGGTGTTTTGTCGGCATTTTGATGAATGAAAATTCACTAATATTACATTTTGATGTGAATTATTTTGATGAGATTTTGACGTTTTAAAATTAATGTCGCTTTGACTTCAGTAACATTCAAATTTTTAAAAGTAGATTTTCAAGCAGTTGTTCCGCAATGCTGATTTTGAGATTCGTTCTACGATGTTTTGAGAAGTACAATTTCCTTATCGAAATTGTTACTGATTTGCTGCTTTAATCACGTGATTGGAAAATTGTTTTAAAATGAAAATGGTTTTATAGATTTTTAACAGTTTGCGTTTTCAAAAGAATGAGGAAGCGACTTAAACGATTCAGCAAAATCGAGGATTATGACCCCTTTCTTTTACTGTTTCGCTTAACTCCGGACTTGTCCAGTTGAGAATGCGAATTGTTATTTTTACAAAATAAATAAAATTGGTTTCAGGAATTTAACAGTTTGCGCTTTCAAAAGAATGAGGAAGCGATTTAAACGTTTCAGCAAAATCCAGGACTATGACCTCTTTCTTTTACTGATTCGCTTAATTCCGGACTTGTCTGTTTGAGAGTGTAAAGTGTATTTTTACAAAATACACAATTTTGCACTTTCAAGGAAACGATGAAGAGATTTAAACGATTTAGCAAAAGTGCGGAGTATGGAACCACACTTTTACTATTTCAGTTAATTCCGGACTTGTTAATTGAATATCTGTTGTTTTGATGATTTTGATGAATTTTGCACTTTCAAGGAAACGATGAAGAGAATCAAACGATTTAGTAAAACACGTGGTATGGGACATGTGCGTTTGCTATTTCGGTTAATTCCGGACTCGTTAATTGAAATATTTGATGATTTCGTGTGCTTTCGAGCCACTATGAGGACCTTCGGGTCATTTGTTGGACCTTCGAGTCATTTGTTGGGCTTTCGGGCCACTCTGCGGACCTTCGGGTCAAATACCAGTACTAGACCTTCGGGTCACTCTGCGGACCTTCGGGTCAATTTGATGGGCGCCAAAAATTATGTTGAGTACTTGGTAGGCTACGGCCACTCTGAGATGCACGTGCGGCGAATTAAAAACTCGCCATCTAATGGGATCGATCCAAGCTTTTATGTTGATTTTCTAGTCTTCTTAACTGATTTCTAGATATTTGTTGTTTCTAATTATCTGCAGGTAATTAGATATCTGATGTTATGAGATTTAATTATCGTATCGATAATTAAATATTTGAGATCCTGATTATCGTTTTTGATAATCGGATATTTGTTGTTTCTAATTATCGCTTGTGATAATTAGATATTTGTTGATATGAGTTCTGATTATCGTTTTTGATAATCAGATAATTGTTGTTTTGAATTATCACTTTAGATAATTCAATATTTGCTGATTCAAGATTTAATTATCGCTTTTGATAATTAAATATTTGTTGAATTGCTGATTTCGAATTTAATTATCGCTTTAGATAATTAAATATTTGTTGATTTTAGATTTAATTATCGCCTGAGATAATTAAATAATTGTTGATTTGAGATTTAATTATTGCTTTAGATAATTAAATATTTGTTGATTTTAGATTTAATTATCGCCTGAGATAATTAAATAATTGTTGATTTGAGATTTAATTATCGCTTTAGATAATTAAATATTTGTTGATTTTAGATTTAATTATCGCCTGAGATAATTAAATAATTGTTGATTTGAGATTTAATTATCGCTTTAGATAATTAAATATTTGTTGATTTTAGATTTAATTATCGCTTGAGATAATTAAATAATTGCTGATTTCGAATTTAATTATCGCTTTAGATAATTAAATATTTGTTGATTTTAAATTTAATTATCGCCTGAGATAATTAAATAATTGTTGATTTGAGATTTAATTATCGCTTTAGATAATTAAATATTTGTTGATTTTAGATTTAATTATCGCCTGAGATAATTAAATAATTGTTGATTTGAGATTTAATTATCGCTTTAGATAATTAAATATTTGTTGATTTTAGATTTAATTATCGCCTGAGATAATTAAATAGTTGCTGATTTCAAATTTAATTATCGCTTTAGAAAATTAAATATTTGCTGATTTGAAATTTAACTATCGCTTTAGATAATTAAATATTGATTGATTTGAATTTGATTATCGCTTGAGATAATCAAATATTTATTAAATTTGGAATTTGATTATCGCTTGAGATAATCGAATATTTGTTGAATTTGAAATTTGATTATCGTTTTTGATAATGGAATATTTGTTGAATAACTAGATATTTGCAGTTGCGCTTTGTGATTTGTGTTTCATAATTATCCTTGTTGATAATTATATTTTAGTGTTCTCTAATTATCGTATCAGTAATTAGATATTGTTGTTTTATGATTTTCTGTATGTTAATTATCTAGTTGATAATTGAAGATTGCTAATAATTGCATTTATTCAGTTTTGATGCTTTCTGATTGTCTGTGGATAGTTAGATTTTGTTGAAAATTTTGTGAATCTCTTTTATGAAATTAAAAGATTTCTTTGTCGTTTTTATTCTTGACCTATATTTTCTAGCTTAACAGGTTTATGTTAAAAAAAAATTAATTATTGGTGACAACCTTAATTATGAAAATTGCGGGGACGCAATTTTTATAAGGAGGGGAGTCTGTAACAACCCGGGATTTCGCAGTGATTTATAATCGTCATTAAACGGTTAATCTGTTGGCTAATTACTATTGGAAGCTTCTAAATTGTTGAGAAATTATTGTGGGCCTTAAATAAATATTCCTTTATTTTTAGTGGCCAGCCCTTTTAAAACGTTGGCCCGATCCGTTATCATTTTTGGTTCGATCCCCTTTCTTTTTAATTCGCTCCAGCCCGATCCCCTCTTTATATTTTCGAACCCTAATTAAATCAAAGAAAACAAAAAAAAATAAAGGCATGGCGACTCGTCTTTCTTCGAATTAGGGCTTACGTGAATTCAAAGATGGCTGGCTCGAGTCTTCGATTTGCGTGAAGCTCATCGGTTGTTCGTCTCATGGAGCTCCACTCGGCCTCATCGTGCTCGCCATAATAAAGTGAGTGACTTTTAGTTGCTCACATCTAATTCAGGCTACTATTTCTAATTGATTCGAGATCCTTGATATTTGTTTGTCTGAATTTGTTTGTTTGATGATTTCTGTCTTGTTCCCTGTTGTTTACGCGAACTTGCTTTAGTTGATTTCGGCATTTATTTGCTTCTGTGACACTGTCTTCCTGCTCAAAGACTTTGGTTACACTGCAATTGTTTTTTTTGATTTGCAACTTGATTTGGCGAAAATAATTTGGGTTTGGCATTGTCCAGACTTGAGGCTGCTGTTTCATAATTATTGAACTCATTTTGATTCATTGTCCTTGGCATTGTTTAGAATTGTCGCGGTCATTGTATATGTTTTTGGATTGACTTTGCATTCCCTAGGTGTACTCACTTCGGTCCTTATATCTTTGATCTGTAGCATGATTTTCACCTGTCCACTTTGGGTTGAAACTGCATCATCATTGTAGTGGTGCATACTGTCGCTCCACTGTTTTGTCTAGTATTTGAATTTAAAGTTTTCTTATTAAACTTGGTTCGTGCACTTGGTTTCTTTGTAGTCTCTGGCATCGTTACTCGAGACAGTTTGCATACTTGTTATACGTAGCATTTGGAGTAGCCTTTGGGGTTCACTGACCACTCATGTAGATTAGTTCTGTTTCACTGGTCATTACGTGTTATATACATGATGTATTTCCTTTTTCTTGGAATTTGGCAGTTTCTATTTTAGTGGTACCTGGGTATATACTACATATTCATGTGTCATTCTTCACTTGCATCTGTTCATCCCTGAGCACTTGCTGACCTGCTGCATACTTGTAGCTTGTAGTTGATTCCGGTGTAGTTGCACATTTGAGCTTCTGTTCATCACTGGTCACTGATTAGTTGCTTTTGAGTTCCCTGTATTACTTTGTTCACTCGACCTTCACTTCTATACTTGTTGGTATTGTTTGAGTTCCCTGGGTCACTTTGTTCACTGGTCTAGTTCTTTACTTGATGTTACTTGATCTGTTTCACCGTTGTACCCTGATTCATTTGCCATGTGCAGTTTGTGATATATACCATCACTTGTGTACACATTTCGTATTCTCTTAGTTGAAGTTTTTCGCTGCTGCACTGCCTTGTTCTCGAATCTGATACATTGCATTGATGCCTTGTATCATTTGCATTTTGTCATTTTGCTTCACTGATGACCTTATTCTCTAATGAGGCTGATCTGCGTCTTTTCTGTTGAGTGTTGTAGTGTCATATCTTTGGTGCTCTCGCCTTCAGTTAGCTATTTCCATGTGCCTTGCTCTGCGACATGTTGAACTTGTTTCACGTGTTGCCTCTGATCTTGTTTAGTATTGCTTTGAGTTGTTTTGTAGTGGCGAGGCAGTACACGCGTGCGTGTACTGCAGCCCTAGCAGGATTGACAGATTTGGTTGATATTTCGATTATTAAATGGTTTCGTTGGTTAAATTTAATATTTTGAAGGGTATTTTGAGATGGTTCATTCTGATTTGAGTTAGATTCGTTGCTTTTTGGATTCATTGATCTTATGAGCATTTCGTGGACTGTATTGGCGAGGTAGTACACGTTAGCGTGTACTGCAGCCAATCATCATTGTTGTTTTTAAATTGGCATTTCAATTATTTAAATTGATTTGGATTGTTGATATGATGTTTAACACTGTATAGTGTTATATCTGCTGTTCTCCGATTCTTTTATCGAGGAGTCGGGTATATGAGATTTCTGCGACTGTCGTCTATTTGACTATTTGATTATTATTGCTTCTGTGCATTAATAACTGAGTTTGAATTAGACTGATCCGTGTATTATTTTCTTTTGAATGTAATACTCGGGTCAGACCCGAGTTATTTCAGGTTGTAGATTTTCTTCTTTGAGTTGCTGTTCAGGATATGAAGACTTTTCACATCTTCTGAAGTTGTCAATGACATTTTGTAGTAGTCGTGTCATTGTATAGAACGATATGTATTCATGTATATTAGTCGATAATGTACTTGTATATATAACTTCTAGAGTCGACAGTTGTAGTTGTATCATATGTATTGTGTCAATTATGTATTAACTGACATCAGTTATATATATATGAGCCTTTTGTTTTTATCTGTGTTCCGCATTTATATTATCTGTGTTATTGTTATATCTAATGTCCTAAACTATTATGAACCGTCGTAGTTCGTTTTATACTAGTATTGGGTGTGTCGATGGGAGTAAATAAATAATAGAAGAAAAATAAAAAGTATGTACCACTCCTATCGAGATAACTAATATTAGTTTAAGGCCAATTACGGATGGTCGCTCCTATCCAGCCTTATTCTTCGTAATAATAGACAGTATTTCCTTTAATACTCTTTGTTATTATGAGCATAGAGGTGGGGCGTCACAGGACAAATCAGACCAAATTAGGAAGGACCCCTTGTTATCCATAAAGTAATCCCACATGGGACTTATCGACTATGCTGATCTGATGGCAACGTAATAGTAAGAACTTGGATTGACGAACATATGAGACCATATTTTCCTACAATGGATGAATAAAGAAATCAAGACAGGTGTATCTACAGAATCGATAATCAAATAAAAGAAACGTAAGTAAATCAAAGCCTATATCATTACCAATAAAGTAATAAGGGGCGAAGGTAAAGCCTTTGATTCCGCCATAAGGGCCTGGTCAAAGCACCTTCTAGAGGGAGGTCAGAGTAAGCCTTGGGTCCTGCTTAAGATGGCCTAGTCAAAGCACTGCAAGCTTTTGGTCTTGCGTACTTGGCCTGGCTAGAGCACCTCCTAGAGGAAGGACGAAGTAAGCCTTTGGTCCCACCTAAGATGACCTGGCCAAAGCATCGAGCAGTCTTCCGTTCGGTCTATAAGGCCTGACCGGAGCGCCTCCTAGAGGGAGGATGGGGAAGACTTTGGTTCTGTCTAAGATAGTTAACCAAATGCACCGACCAGTCTAAATCATTACCTATAAAATAATTAGGAGCTCAATCAAAGCCTAAATCATCACCTATAATGTGATAAGGGGTGAAAGAGATCAAATAAAGCCTAAATCAACACTTATAAGGTGATAAGGGGCAAAAGTAACCAACCAAAGCCTAAATCATCACCTATAAGGTGATAAGGGGTGAATGAAATCAATCAAACAAGTGTGACTTTGTCATAAGAATGGATCAAAGTAATCTCCTAAAAGAAAGTGTAGTTAAACACGACTAATATGACACTTAGCTAAGATTAAGGCAACCTTTAAAAAAGGGAAAAGAACTATCTGTTACTCAGAACCAAGGATCTCAACGTCAAATGTAGTCATCTGAGAAGTTAAGAATCTCTTGGTCAGAAATAATCTAGTAAATAATGGGAATCTCCATTATTAATTAAATTTCTAGTCTCCTATTAGTTGAGGCCAAATGGATCTCTGGTCTTCTATTTAAAGGAAATTATGATATTATTACAAGATGGATTTTTGGTATACTATTCAAATGAAATTATGGTATTATTACCAGATGGTTTTCTGGTCCTCCATTCAAATGAAATTATGTTATTTCCAAATGGATTTCTGGTCATCAATTCATATGAAATTATGGTATTATTACCAGATGGATTTCTGGTCTTCTTCTCAAATGATGGTATTCATAATAAATGGGTTTATGGTCTTCTTAACTAATGAATTCATGATCTTCGTGCCAGATGGATTTCTGGCCATTTTATTAAAAGATTGATGAATTTCTTCCAAGATGGATTTTTGGACTTCTAACTGGATAGTTTTCTAGTCTTCTTACCAATTGAATTTAAGATAGATTTTTGGTTTTCTTAGTAAATTTATGGACTTCTTACCAGATGAATTTTTGATCTTCTTGCTAATTGAATTTATGGTCTTCTTCTCGAACTAATTTATGGTCTTCTTGATTAAACCTGGCTTTGCATTGAAATACAAAAAGCTCCTTTATATGAAGAAAAAGACAAATCAATCCGTACCTTTACCAAATCCGAATGGGTTTGTCTAAAATTCAATTTAAAGTAAATAATGAAAGTCATTGTCATTTACTTTATGTTTTTCAAGAGAACGGGATTGAAAAGGGAATCTCATAGAAAGTTAGAAAGGTGAGCAGTTACTTGGTTTTACACTAAAGTTTAAAAGGCTTCTTCTATACAAGGTGGGGGCAAATCTTATCCACATATTTTCTGACTACCGTGTTAAGAGAATGAAAAGATTATATGGAAGCAATGGAAGATAGTGTTGGTACAAATTACATATATCGAGCATCTAAAGGATGCATATCAAGCTTATAGACAAGTTAAGAAATCTATGATTATACATTGAGCTTGCAAGTAAATAACATAGGAAGCATCTAACATGAAGATATCAAGCCAAAAGGGATATTGAATTCAAAGGCAAGAAGGATATCAAGACTTTATAACCTAAAGAAATGGTATCAAGCCTATAAACATAGAACTAGTTTCAAAGAGGTGATATTGAGTTTATAAAATGATAATGTTATCGAACTTGTAAATACAAGACATTTTAAGCTTATCAAAGAGAGAATGTTGAGCTGCTCCAACAAAGAATGTCACCAAATATGGAATACCAAATATCTAACATTAAAGAAGGATATCGAGTTTTTAGGATATGTCGAACTTATAAATAAGCAAGCATGTCAAGCATGTAGGCAAGGAGTGTACCAAGTATAAAGATGTTGAGCCCATATCTTAAGGAGGGCAACAAACATCTTATTACCAAAAGATGTCGAATCTCTAAAGGATGTCGCATTGTTAAGGGGTATCGAGCACTTAACTACAAGTGGAGGTAAACGAGTCTCTCTTGGAAAACAAGACCCAAATTCAGTAATTATCATCGAGCCTTTACAACAGTGAATGTTGTAAAGCTCTCTAAGCAGCAAGTAATGTCGAGCTTCAACAAGAATGTTGGGCTTCAAAATTAACAAAGGATATCGAGCATCGACAACCATACAGATTATCGAGCATCATGAAGACTATCAAGTAAATACCTAGATGCGAGATGTCGAGCATTGACTATACAAAAGGGATGTCGAGTATTGATAATGCAAAGAGGATGATGAGTATTGATAATGCACAAATGGTAACGAGTTCTAACTGGGTGGACACATGGCAGCCATCTCGCCTGCCGCTACCACTATAAATTGATCCCCACAACCACTTGAACATGGGAAATTTTTTCTTTCCCTCTCTCTCTCAAATTAAAGAATTATAAACCCTAAATTGATTTAGAGAAAATCATGAAATGATTATAATCTTTGAAACTTATGCGAACAAAGGACTTAAACAATTTTGCATAGCCTATTTCCTTTGAATTATACACATTTGACCATTATCAAATTATGGATGTGCATATAACTAATTTTTGACTTGGACTTAGACTTACATATAAAACAAGGCTATTTAAGCTCTTGTCTAAATTAAAGATTACTTTGCATAATGACTATCATGCCTATTGACATATGAACAAAGGACTGTGACTTATGTGAATTGCATATTCTGTCCATTAACAAATAATTAATGGATTTTTGCTCATTTATGTCATTTGCCTATTTTAACCTTGGACATATGGCTCGAAATTTCAAATAACTTCATGACTATACTAAAAATCCATCGGTATTATAGGGTCATTCCGAATAATATTGTTGGCGTCAAAATTAACCATAAACACCCAATTACAAGTGAAAGCACCAATATCCCGTCACAGATCACAGATAGAGTGTATGTAGAGAATATAATATGAAGAATAGCCAAAATTAAAATGAAAGCAAGTAAAAAGACAAGATTTATAGTGGTTTGTCTTACTCTGGCCTACATCCACTCCAGAAAATTCCTTTTTATTATACTGAAATTTGATTATAGTTATAATTTGGAATTCCAGAATAACAATGGCAGAGTAGCCTCTCAGCAGAAGAAGATGAAGAGAAGCAGAATGAAGATCCCCTTTTTCAAAAGCCACGCTTGCTATATTTATAGGCGAAATTCCGACCACAGGGCCTTCTCGCCTACATGGGTCCGCAATGACGATCGCCGGGCCCAACTCATCCATCCTGTGCCGACCCGAAGTAGAAACCAAAGTAATTCCTTTGGTGACCCAAAGTAGTTCATATGCCGACCCCAAGTGAAGTCTAATGCCAACCTGAAATGTAGCCTATGCCAACCCCAAGCGAGGTCCATGCCGACCCAAAGTGACGTCTACACCAACCCAGAGTAAACTCTTCACCGACCTGAAGTCCAAACCAATGCCGACCCTATGTAATATGCCGACCTGAAGCCATATGCCGACCCTAAGTAGAACCCAAAGTAAACACCATGCCGACCCCAAATAGGACGCGAAGTAAATACCATGCCGACCCTAATTTGAACCCGAAGCAACTTCCATCCTTGCCAATATCCATATTCCAAGTACCCTACGTCGTTTATCCATTGACTGTGCTGAATCCTGGCTTCATATTCATATTTATTTTCCATAATTGATCATCCATCCATCCATTCGAACCAAATCCATAATATTCCACCCTCAACAACCATGTAGTCTACTAGGTTCAATCTGCCTGTATACTGCCTTGCCAAAAGGCGGGTTAACACTTTACCCCCCCAAAACATGCCTTACAATAGGAAGGCTTGTTTTAAATTGCCCGAAGTCCGATGTTTGAAACCTGCGGATAACCCGCGAAGAGATAAATGATCTTGCCTGATTGTTAATGACGATCGTGTGGGATTGTGTGTCGTTCGAGGCGAAATGTGATCGTTCGAGATCGGGTGCCGTTCGAGGCGAAATGTGATCGTTCGAGATCGGGTGCCGTTCGAGGCGAAATGTGATCGTTCGAGATCGGATGTCGTTCGAGGCCAAATGTGAACATTCGAGATCGGGTGCCGTTCGAGGCGAAATGTGAGCGTTCGAGGTCGGGTGTCGTTCGAGGCAAAATGTGACCGTTCGAGGCGAGATGTGACCGTTAGAGGTGAGATATGATCGTTGAGGAAGGGTGCCAATCGAGGCGATATGTGACCGTTCGAGGTCGGGTGTCGTTCGAGGCAATATGTGGCCATTCGAGGTCGGGTGCCGTTCGAGGCGAGATGTGACCGTTCGAGGTCGGGTGTCGTTCGAGGCGATATGTGACCATTCGAGGTCGAGTGTCGTTCAAGTCGATATAAGACCGTTCGAGGTCGGGTGCCGTTCGAGGCGAGATGTGACCGTTCGAGGTCGGGTGCCGTTCGAGGGGATATGTGACTGTTCGAGGTCGGGTGCCGTTCGAGGCGATATGTGACCGTTCGAGGTCGAGTGCCGTTCGAGGCAATTTGTGACCGTTCGAGGTCGAGTTCCGTTCGAGGCGATTTTTGACCGTTCGAGGTCAAGTGCCGTTCGAGGCGATATGTGACCATTCGAGGTCGGGTGCCATTCGAGGCGAGATGTGACCGTTCGAGGCGAGATGTGACCGTTCGAGGTCGGGCGCCGTTCGAGGTGAGATGTGACCGTTCGAGGTCGGGTGCCGTTCGAGACGATATGTGACCGTTTGAGGTCAGGTGCCGTTCGAGGTGATATGTGACCGTTCGAGGTCGGGTGTCGTTCGAGGCGATTTGTGACCGTTCGAGGTCGGGTGCCTTTCGAGGCGATATGTGACCGTACGAGGTCGGGTGCCGTTCGAGGTGAGATATGACCATTCGAGGTCGGGTGCTATTCGAGGCGAGATGTGACCGTTCGAGGTCGGGTGTCGTTCGAGGTGATATGTTACCGTTCGAGGTCGGGTGTCGTTCTAGGCGATATTTGACCGTTTGAGGTTGGGTGCCATTCGAGGCGAGATGTGACCGTTCGAAGTCGGGTGCCGTTCGAGGCGAGATGTGACCGTTCGAGGTCGGGTGCCGTTCGAGGCGATATGTGACCGTTCGAGGTCGGGTGCCGTTCAAGGCGAGATGTGACCATTCGAGGTTGGGTGCCGTTCGAGGTGAAATGTGAGTGCCCGGATGGGACTCGGTATTATTAATGTTAGATTTCACGTTCGAGTGAGTTTTGGAATCATTTGTTATGGCGGTTCATCGCCATCTCAGAGCATGCCTAAGGACCGTTCGCGATCCCATACATGTATAAGTGACTTAGCCGTTTTAGTGTAGGAGTTATTATTAGTAGTTTAATTCATGCCATCAAGAAATGACGACCCGTGCCCTTAAGCCGGGCTAGCTCTGATTTGTGGCGGATGATGGCTGCTCCTATTCCATCACCGCTATCCATTTCCAAACAAAATCATCCAAATCCATGCCCCTAGTTCCATGGGGAGTTGTGCTGATCCATTCTCCTTTGTCGGGGTTTGCCCCTGGTTGATCCAATCCATATCTAAGCCTGCCGATTTCTGCTACAAATCTTGGATTCCAATTTCCAACTATTCCAGCATCCATAAGTGGTCTTTGATTGTCATTTCCATCCTGCCCCCGAGTCCGCGAGGGAATCCAAGATTATACTCTTCCAAATACGCATCTGAGTTCTGATCCATGCAAAAATCTATAGCATCATCCAATATCTAGCCAAGAATTGTCTTTTCCCTGGTTCTGATCCTGAATTTCCTCCTGTCTCTTTAGCATCCTTTCCTGCATAGCATCCATCATTATTTCCATCTTGCCCTAGCTCTTTGTCTCCTTGTTGATTGCCTAGCCATTGCTTTCTAAATCCGAGTTCCTAAGCTTCAAATTCAAGATCCTAACTTCCAAATCCCTGAGTGCTAGCTTTTTCAGTGAAAGCACCAAAATGTTGGCGTCAAAATTGGCCACCAACACCCAATTACAAGTGAAAGCACCAATATCCAGCCATAGATCACAGATAGAGTGTATGTAGAGAATATAATATGAAGAATAGCCAAAATTAAAATGAAAGCTAGTAAAAAGACAAGATTTATAGTGGTTCGGCTAACTCCGGCCTATGTTCACTCCAGAAAATTTCTTTTTATTATACTGAAATTTAATTACAGTTACAATTTGGAATTCCAGAATAACAATGGCAGAGCAGCCTCTCGGTAGAAGAAGATAAAGAGAAGAAGAATGAAGATCTCCTTTTCTGAAGCCATACCTGCTATATTTATATATGAAACTCCGGCCACAGGGCCTTCTCACCTACATGGGCCCGTCATGACGATCGCCGAGCCCAACTCGTCCATCCTGTGCCGACCCCAAGTAGAACCCAAAGAATTCCTTTGGTGACCCGAAGTAGTTCATATGCCAACCCTAAGTGAAGTCTAATGTCGACATGAAATGTAGCCTATGCCGACCCCAAGCGAGGTCCATACTGAACCGAAGTGAAGTCCATGCCGACCCGGAGTAAACTCTTCACTGACCAGAAGTCCAAACCAATGCCGACTCCATGTAATATGCCGACCTGAAGCCATATGTCGACCCCAAGTAGATCCCGAAGTAAACACCATGCCGATCCCAAGTAGGACCCAAAGTAAACACCATGCCGACCCGAAGTAGAACCCGAAGCAACTTCCATCCTTGCTAAAATCCATATTCCAAGTACCCTACGTCATTTATCCATCGACTGTGCTGTATCCTGGCTTTATATTCATATTTATTATCCGTAATTGATCATCCATCCATCCATTCGAACCAAATCAATAATATTCCAGCCTGGACAACCGTGTAGTCTATTGGATTAAATCCACCTGTATACTGCCTTGCCAAAAGGCGGGTTAACAAATATTATCTTGTGCAAATGTCTTGGGTGTTTGAGCTAATTTTTGGTTTAACACTACTAAATCCATTTATTTAACATTAATTTATAATTTAATTATTTAAATAATTCCTATATTTAAACATAAAGTGTTCACATTTATTTGGTATGTTACATTCTCCCCTCCATAAAAAAGAATTTCGTCCTCGAAATTATCACGGAGCATAAAAAGTAATATTCTTATCTAAAAATCAAATTACTTACTTGACTTTTAGTAAATCTGATTAGCTACTTTCTTCTTTATAAAAAACCCATATCAAAAAGCTATAACATAAGTACAGAGAATACCCTGTAATAAAAAACTATGCTTCCAATCCTTTCAAAAGATAAATTTAGAACTAAATGCCCGGGTTTTTATATTCAAAATATATTTTCAAATTCCTCCATAGAGAAATATATCAAAACCAAAATCAATCATGACAAGAAGGGGGCTCCTCCAACTGAAGAATGATATAACTCTAGAATCAAAACAATATGTAGCATCCAGTGGTATTTCGGTTCCTTCCTAAACAATAACTAGAATAAACAAATATACTCTGTGAGTCTACCAAATCGGAAAACCTCCAATCACCCAACTTTAGTCATAACAAAAATATTTAAAACAATCATTTCACAAAACTCTTTTAAAATGTCCTAAAATAATAATACTTCACCAAAATTTCCCTAATAAACAACAACTTTAAACTCTTTTGCTTATAAATTCATACTTTACAAACCATAGTATATAAAATCACACTATTACTCAAATCAATTTTCATATAGGAATAAACTTGTAACGACCCGTATTTTTAACTATTCGAAATCGAAATTTAATGTGATTATTGGATAAAAATGGTTAGAAATAAAAATTTAATGTTTATTTACGTAATTTACTTGATAATTAATTTTTTTAAGTTTAATATTGAAATTTATGTAAATAATTGAATTCTGAATTCAATCTATATGAAAATGATGTTAAAATTTGATTTAAAATTTATTTAAACAAGAATGAAGATCGTTTACATTTAAAATTGAATTCAAAACTGAATAACTAGAAATTGGAAATTTTATATTATAATTAATGAGTAAAAATAGCCATTTTGGCCACTGTCTCGGATTTCGACGAAACTAGTTTCATCGGATCCATAATAGTGAATTATTGTAGGATTTCAAGTTTCATAGCGATCATACTTGTCGTTCGGCCATGCGAGCTTGAAACGCGTAGAATTTATTTTCAAAATTTAATTATAATAAATTGATTTTGAAATGCTATATTCTGAATATGATAGAACCAGGCCTCGAGACTAGTTCCATTGTGTTTGAAATAGGGGTAAAACATATAGAATGACAGGCGGCACGCTTTGTTTGGAGTTCGAGAATTCCGGTCCTTAAGTGGCTAGATATTTTCGAATTATAATATATATTTCTCTTCCCTCAATCCAACAACTCGTACAAGGCAGCCACCATTGTGTCTATCCCCGTACATACCCCTTTTTCTTTCTCTTACTTCAAAAGAATAGTCAATCAAAGAAAAAAAGAGGGAAAAAAATAGCGGCCGAATTCGAGCGTCTGCAGGGGAGCGAGCGGTGGCCTGGGCTATGTCTGATGGGCGGTCGAAGCTCGTGGTGGTGTAGTCGATCGGAGTCGCGCATTTAGGGTTTTGGTTCGGATTCGCTGTCGTTCGAAGGTGCCACGGTCAACAAGGCTCCTAGCATTGGTCAGCCGTGGGTGGCGTGTGCAATGGCAGAGGCGGATCGAACTTCGGTCGCCTGAGGTGGCGGCGCGTGGAAGAAGGATCGCGTGCGTGTATGGGTAGTGCGAACCGGAACGAAGTGGATGAGAAAGAGAGTTGTAGTTAGGTATGTTTTTGTTATTATTTAATTTTGTTATTTTAGTTTTAATTACCATTATATTAATTATAATGAAATTTTTGCATACGAGGTCCGTTTTGGACGAAATCAATTGCGTTGGAACCGTATCGACGTCGTCTACAGCTTGGAGTGGAAGTGGTATATATTTGAAGCTGAAATATTTTTAGTTTCAAATAAAAGGTGAGTGTTTTATACGCTTACGAAGTACTAAAATAAATTTTATGTTAGTTAAATTTATATCGTGAAGTGATTTAAATTTATTGACTGTTGTTTGGTAAATTTCAACTGACATTTAAATTGATATGAATTAAAATGATAGGAATTTGAGTTTACGGTTCAAATTTGAAATGGGAATTAAATTGCTAGTTAAATTTTCGATTATTGAGAACTAGTAAATTATTATAATATTTTTTCTAATTTGGATATTGATTGTGATAGATGCTATTAATTGATATTTTGGATGATTTGGATGTTTATTTATTTTGATATATCTTGTAATCATCCTGTATATTATTTACTTTATATAAAACTGTAAATTGAATTATTTCGAATAAATTAAAAAATAGGTTGAAATGATATATACCTATGACATTTATTTTTGATTGAAATGATATATATCCATCCCTAAAATTAAAATCTAAATAACTGATCACTTAGCCATAGGGTAGAAAATTATATACGGATACCGGATTAGTTAAATGAAACGGTTTTAAATTCTTGGATTTGAATTTATTCAAATGATTTCATTTTATAAAATAAAATTGAATTGAAATATGGTAATTGAATTATTTTGAAATCGAGTTTTGAAATATTGAATTTAAAATTTGTAAAAGAAATCGTTTAAAGAATTCAATTTGGAATTTGAAGTTGTAATTGAATTATGGAAATCAAAAATCGTTTGAAGGTTGAATTTTATTCGAACGTTGAAATTTGTATTAGAAATAGAGATTTAAATTGATATTTCAAACATTGACTCGAAATTGAATTATTTAAAAAAGATTTGAACATTGAATTGAACATCGAAGTAAAATTTGATTCAAATGATTTAAACCGATATTTTGAAAATCAAGCTCGAAATTGATATAAATTGAAATGGTTTAAAATTGAGAATTGAGTTGAAATTTAACCATTGAATCAAATAGTTGAAGTTGGAATTGAAATTGATTTGGAATTCAAATTAATTGGAATTAGAATTGAAGTTGAAATTAATTTGAAATTGATTTGAATTGAAATTAGAATCGAAGTTAATTCGAATTGAAACTGAAATTGAATCGATTTAAATGGAAATGGAAATGGAAATTGATTTGAATTAGAAGATTTGGAATTGAATTAGTTTGACTTTGAAACTATTTTCAAATAAATTATTTTGATATAAACTATTTAAAATCTATCTTTTTAAATATTCAAATTATTTTGATTTTCAAGCTATTTTATTATATAAACCATTTTCAATACTCAAACTATTTTTACCTTTTAAACTATTTAAAATTATTCAAACTATTTTCTAAAAATTCAAACTTGTGAAGGCTGGAATGTTTATATTTAAATCGTTGATTTAAATACGAATTTGGTTAAAATGAAGTTATAACCTAAATTAAAATTCGAAAAATTTTGGTTAGAAATCGAGATATTGAGGCGTAAATGATTTTGAAGTGGAATAGTATATTTTGAGTAAAGATGATGATTTTGAAATAAAATTGATTTTGAAGCAAATATAATATTTTGATATCTAGTGTGAATCGTTTTAAAATGTAAAAGTACCAACCGGTGTGTAAAACGACGTTTGGTTGTAAAAGAGATCGGGACATCTTATTGGTATACTCTTTGTCAATATTGGAACAACTTTAACAACTGTGTATGCGGAGGAGACTCCAGAACGAATTAGTTGGATTGGCGTCGTTTGCTAGATTTGAAGAAAGAGAACGATGATGGATAGACCTCGACAGTTGTGCCAATTTGAAATGACTAAAACATGACGGCTTGACAGGGCCATGCGGGCTAGCTACCCCTAGCGGACATCTATTCTTCGATTTTCTTGGACTTGGTCCATATTATCACTCTTGTTGTTGGTTTCGATTAGTGCACCTTGATTTGGGATAGCCTCCTTTTGACTCGATATGGGATGGATGTACGCGGTGGGCGGTCGTGGCTACGATGCGTTACCACCATCCCTGCGACCCGAACTGGTAGTATCCTACCTTGGCCATTGGCTCACGTGTCTTGTCATAATTTTATCCATATACAAGACCCGTACGATTTTGGTTTAGTGTTGTCGTATCACAGCGCATCACTGGCTACCGACGTGCTACTAGTTGTGCTAAATGCAAACTGTACAACAATGCTTAAAAACGCGTTAAGGGGGATTAATGTAAAGCCTTGATGCTAAGAAAAATATTTATTTTACTGATTAGACATTATATATATAGCGTATTCTACTATATATAAATAATTTGACGGATCCTTAAGAGATGGAAAATCCCGTAACATCTCTTAAGTTATTGCATGCACGTTATACACTGGATAGGAGATGTGAACCCCCGTAAACATCTCTGATGCTATTACACTTATGCTATGCGATATCAATTTGCCTCACATAAGGATATTTTAGTCCTTACTCTAGTGTTTTGTTTTTCATTACGCTCGGGTCATCTTGGAGTTTCAAAGCATTGAAGATCATTTTTCTGGAGGACAAAGACGAAGATTTGGTATATTATTACTATTCTTATTCCTGCATCATGTTGTCCTACTGCATTATTATACTTTGTCTCTGTTGTATATATAACTATGATAAATGTTGTATAAATTATAATCAAATGTATAGTACAAACAACTTCATGAACTGTTTATTTGACTAATATATTTTGTCATTCTGCTGCGAGATTCTATGTTTGTTTTCTTCTTCTTTTCTTATTTTCTTAATTAACCCCAATGATTATCTATGTAACGACCCGTAAATTTTAATAAATTTATTTGTTTTAATAATATATTTAATTGAATTTTGTGAAAATTTAAATAATAAAATTTTGAAATATAAATTTGATATTTGGATTACGCCTAATTAAACATAGCAAATGGAAAATTTTCAATTAATAATATGGAAGTTTATTTTATTGTGTAATTTTATTTCAATTCAAATCAGTTAAAATTGATGATAATAAAATGTTTTCCAAACCTAAATATTTTTATGTAGAAAATTTGTAAATCATCTTCTGAGTGAGATGTCATATTTCGTTTCTTCATATTTGAACCGCTATTGCTCCGTTTATCTTATTTCTGACATTTTAGCAGCATTTTCGGTACCGATTATCGAATTTTGATAGAATAATCGTACCACTGATATATGTATACCGTTTTGATCATCTCGTCGTGTTGATCTCTATGATATATTCACTTCTGTTTTTCGAACCCTGGTACGCCGCGAAATCTGTAAACGATTAGCCGTTGCGGTTCGCTATTTTAGTCTTTTAGTCTCCTACCCTTTCCATATCCCACCGTTCAACCAATTGCCATTTGCCTTTTTGTTTTCCCTGGCAGTTGCGTTTTCCTATGATTTTAACTTGTTCCATTTTTTCTATGTCTCTTCACTTTGCTATTCGGTTCAACTGAAGAGAATACATGTATATTATAATATACAGTTTTTTTACCTCTTCAATTTACTTTTTCTCGGCTTCAAAAAAAATTTATTCACCAAACTTCAAGCGAACCCACCTTCAACCTCACCCGCCTGAAACGACCTCCGCCCTCACCCTCGTCAATGTACCCCAACGGCAGCCCGAGCCTAGCAAACGCGGCAGCCTTCCTGACTTATTCCACCTCGCTCACCATCAACTCCACCAAACTTCCCACTGAAACCCTTGCTCAACCACTTGATAGCCCACTGCCACTACCCACTACCATCGGCCTCATCAACCCGCACCATCCACCACCCTGTTCTCCTCCAACCTCTGACCTTCCAACGTGTACTGCAGCTCCACCCTGGCGTAGGCAGAAATCTTCTAAACCTCGACTTGGTATACACGTATTTATATATTTCATTTATTCGGTTATAAATGTATACAGTTTTTTAAATATATTAATTTATATATATACTATTGGCTTTTGAGTATGCATATAGCACTGACTTTGAAAATAGTTTTATATATTATAAAGTATATAAGTTATAAAATTATATATAACAGTTGTTAAGTATTTATATAAGTGTTTTGGTATATATTTTGTGTATTGAGTTATATATATTTTTTAGATTAGTTTTATATACCTATAAAGTTTACTTAGGTGTTACTGTTTATATTTTATGTATTTCATATGCTGTTTGGGGTGCTGGTTTTGTTTATATTTTTAGATCTGTTATATGTATAAGAGTTATAAGGTGCTGTGGAAATTTAGTATATATATATATATTATACAAAGTATATTATAAAAGTAATATTATATATATTGTTTTACAGTTTATATTAATATACAGTAATGTGTTTATTATGAAGATAGTTTCGCGCATATATTTTGAAAAACACCTATTTGCATTTTAGTGTGTATATACATTTGTTTCGTGTATATATATGTTTTACATATGTTATGATTTTGTTAGCAATAATATATTTTGAACTGTTGGTAAAGTAAGTATATATCTTGGTTTATATTTATATAATCTATCTAGTTATGGATTAGCTCTGTTTATATATAAAATATATAAGTGTGTCTTTGCATGAATTTTCCTAGTGGTTGTTTGTATACATATTTATGTCTTCAGTTTCTGTAGTTTATATGTATGTTAAAATTTTATATACAGGTAATATGATATGTTGTGTATAATAAAGGTTGTATTTGCCCTGTTTATATAGGATGTTTGTAATAGATTTATATACATATAGGTAGCTACTATTGTAACGACCCGATATTTTCAACCATTCGCATCCGCACATGTCGGACTTGAATTTCTCAAAATACCGCGTTGTAAATATTTTTTTTGCAAACTCATCATATTTAGTAAATAACTAATCACATATCACAGACACAGAGTAATATAATGCAGTGGAACAAAGAAATAGTAGTTCATGAAGCTACTATATAAATACATCAGAGTTAAGTAAGATACAATAGGAATACCAAGATACAATAGGAGTAACAGTATGATAATCAGGTACAACTTAGAATACAACTGGAATCAACTGGATAACAAAATGAATAGATATCTTGTTCTTCAAAGCAAAACTCCAGCTCCAAAGGTGAGTCTCTAATGCTGTATCACTCAGTCTGACCCGAGCGTAAAGCAAAACACAAAACACTCGAGTCAGGACATACATACTTATACAATGTGTGATGACCCGTATTTTTGGGATATCTGATAATCGGATAATTAACTAATTATTCAATTAAACAGATAAAATTTTGATAATAAAAGATATCTGGATAGATATTCGATAATCTCCTAATATAATTACCTGAAATTTGACAAATTATTCTTTCTAAACAAATAATAATGATGGTTTATATACATATAGATATAAGTGGATTTAAATAGAAAAATTATTATATTCAACAAATTGAATTTTGTTTTTGTTTAAATATATATATATATTTGAGTTGATTTTAAAAAATTGGATTTTTAAATATTTAAATTTGAATTTGGGTTGGATATTGAATTTCAAAAGATAGATATATATATATATATATATCTTAAATATATTTTGGACTTTTAAAATATATTTTATTTAGGATATAGTTTATTTTATATTATTTTCTTTAAAGGAGATTCTATTTATATAAATTAAGAAGTATACTTATTAATTAGGAAATTTAATATAAAAAGCTTTTAAATCCTTTTAAAATTAATTAAACATGCATTATTACAAGTGTAAGATAAATATATATACAATTTAACAAATGTAAGCTTAGGAATGCATGTAATCACAAGTGTAAACAAACCTTATCATAAAATTAACAAGTGTCTTTGGTTTCTTTTTATTTTTCAAAATAGTTAATAAAAGAGAAAATAGGTTATATAAACATCTCCATCCCTCTTTTTCATTTCTTTTATCTCTTCAATTTCAAAACCCAAAAGAAATTATCCTGTAACACAAATCTAGAAAAAAAAAATATATAAAATCAGGCAAAGATCAAAGCTAAACCAAGATCAGATTCAACTCTAACATCAAAACAAGATTCAAGCTTCAGATCATTCAATATAACATCAAGTTATAGATCAACTCAGTAAAAAATGAATCTCAGATCTGAAAACCTGAAGCAAATCAAATGTTCAAAGCAGATTAAACTCAAAATCAGATCAATTCAGGATCAAACAATCAAGTAAATCTAACAAGCTTTAGTTTTAGACAAAGACAGTCCAGATCAGAGTTCTTTTCCTCTGTTTCCTGTTCAAGCTAAAGGTGAGTAAATATTTTAAAAACGGTTTTAAAAATCTATGGTTAAATTTTGATGCATGTGATAGATTGTGCTGTGATGATGTATATATATGTTTATATGAATATTGTTTATGAATGCATGTTGGAATTGTGAAATGTCTGAGAATATAGGTGCCTATATGAACTCATCTTCTCAGTTTTATTTACAGGATTTGTTTTTAGGAAAATCCAAATCTCTAAATAGAATCAGTATCAGACTGTGATGTTTAAATGAAAAATGGTTGTTAATGTATAATGATGGTTTTAAAAATTGTTTCAGGATTTAAAATTCAATAAATAATTTTTAAAATGGAAAGACAGTGAAATTTCTTTTAAGCATGATAAAATCAAATATTATGATTCTCGAATTCACTTATATAATCTGAATAGTCTTTGAAAACTAGGATTTGTAAAAAGAAAATCATGATTTTTAGTTTCGTTTCGAGTGAGATATCGTGAGTTGAACTGTGATGGGTTTTCTGTCGATTTTTGGTGATCGACGTCTCTGGGATGATCGGGGTCTTGGCTGAAGCGAGCTGGGTGTTTGACGAGGTCGGGAAAAATCATCGGAGTAATTCTTGTTCATCATGGAATCAGGATTTGGTCGAAGTAGGGTTTCAAGTGGATTTTAGTCGAGGTCGAAAATTTGATGATTACGTCTACGTCGAAGCATCGAGTTGATCAGGACAAGGGCGAAATGAAGCCGGAGATCAAGGCGAAGGTGTGGACAGAATTTTGTAGTCGCTGGTGGTCGGAGACGCCAGGACGTGGTGGATTCTTGTTCGATGTTTTCTGTTGCAGTTCGATCAGATGGCTCGATTTCGATATTGGGTTTGTTTGGGCGATTGGGTTGTCGGAATCAGATAGGTTGGCGATCGTCGAGGTGCGAGGGTTGTCGGAGGTGGTCGGAGCATCACCGGTGGTCTGTGCATGTGCACATGTGTTTGGGTGTGTCAGCAGTTGTATTCGAGAGGAAGGGGAGGATTGTCTCGGTAGAAGCTCGGGAAGAAGAAGGTTTGGCTCGAAGAAGCTCTCGGGTTTGTGAGTATATTTGCGTACAGTTTTTGTTAAATAAAATTTATATAAGTTAGTTTGTAAAAAGGGGGAAAAAAGAAGGGAAAACTCTGGTTAGACCCGAGTGATCTTCGGGTTTGACCCGAAGCAGGTTTAAAACTAGTTTTAAAAGGGGTTTAAAAAAAATAGATTTTTGAAATTTAAATTGAAATTAGTTTAAACTATTTCTTGATAAATGTTTAAGTTATTGATTGAAAGAAGTTATGATTTGGTAATTTTAATTTATCAAGTTAAATGAGTATTTTAAAACTAAATTAATGTTTTAATTAAATAAAGTCAATTAAGATAAAATGGTTAAATGTTAATATTAATTAAGGTATTTTTAAGATAATGGTTTATCTTAAGATAATTAAGGTTTAATAAGTGGGATTAATTAAATTAAGTAAATAAATCTGATTATAATTAATTAATTTAAGGATAATTAATTGTAATTAAGTATTATTAATTAAGTGATTAGAGATTGATTAATTAATGATTTATGATTAAAGTATTTGTAATTAGAGATTAATTAATTAAGTAATTAGAGGTAAATTAATTGGTAATTAAGAAATACTTAATTAAGTTTTATTAATTAATAATTAGGTGTTATTAATTAATAATTAAGAGATAATTAATCTATAAAGATTAAATTAAGGATTGATTAAATAATAATTAAGGATTAATTAATTGTTATTAAGTTTTATTAATTAAGGTTTATTAATTAATAATTAAAAGAATAATTAATCTGTAATTAAAGATTAATTAATTTGTTTAAGAGTAATTAAGGATGAATTACTCAAGTATAATTAATTAAAGTTAATTAATCAATGTAATTAATTTAAAGAGTGGTTTATAATTAAGCAAGATTAAAGATAATTAATTTAATTTATATTAGGTGATTAAATTAAATTAATTGAGAATGGTTTGACTATTAATTTTGTCTATAGATTATAAACCTGAATTGAATACCTTGGTTGTCTGAATATCTTTGATATATGAATTGTGATGTACTGTGATATGATATGATATGATGGGTTGAACAGTAATATTGTGGGTTATCTATCGATAATGAATTGTTGTGTGAATATGATACCCTGTATTTAAATTTGATATGTGTTCACTTAAACAACTTAGATAAAGATGACATTGATTTCGAAGAGACCGGGGTCGGGTATCAACAAATACCCGAAACCACTTCGATTTGTAATCTACTATGATTCTTTATAGATTTGATATGAGAAATCAATAGGCTTAAATGGAATAATTTAAATGACTGGACCATTTAAAACTAAGTAAAGGTACATAGGGATTGATTAAGTGTTGACTATAACAAGTTGTGAACTTGTAAGTGTTGAACGAGTTACCCGGGTTTTAAATAAGTTCTAGGGATTGGAATTTCTTATTAAATGAGTTTACTCACGCTGGTTTCCAGCCTGACTCGGGTGTTACTTTGATGTAATGCTCGGGTCAGACCGAGTATTACAGATTTCAGGTTAGGACGTTCTAGAGCTCAGGAGGCGAGCTGGATGGCAGGAACGAATGGAGGATATTCTGATGTGATATATTATAGTTGTTAGAGACATGTTAATTCAAACTGTCTAGTATATTTGTGAATGTTGAAACTCTGATGTATTACAATGTAATTAACAAATACAATTTTCTTTGTATAACTGATATTATTATTTGATATTGTATTTTGATCCGATGCGAATGTGAGAATCTATGTCTTGTTCTGTTTCTTTCTTCTATCTCTTTTCTTTTTCTTCTAACTATCTGGAATTTTCGGGTTCGAAATTTCCGGGTCGTCACACTTGGTATCAGAGCTGAAGGTTAAGCGAGAACCTTGGCTCTATTGGGATTACTCGTTAAGGATAAGGTCAATGGTACCCTAGAATGAGTTGAGTGTATATATATATATATATATATGAGAGCGTAATTGTTATTTTCTTATATAAGGATTTTAAATGATTTTATATAAGAATATATTTTGATATATAAAATGATATTTCTTTCTAATAAATATCAAGGTAATTGGTTGTTAAATTATTGAATTAAATATAATTGATAATGGTAATAAAACCAAATTGAAATTAAATGAAGATAAGTTTGAAATGGATTCAAACTGAAATTAAAATCTTGAATATATAGAAGTATTATTAGAATAAAGATAAAAATGAATTGGTTTCCAGATATGATAATCTTGGTTATTATCATAAATGGTTGTTGTGTTTAATAATGAAATGTTTTAGGGAAATAAACTTTTAGGTAAGTAGGACTTATGAATTGGAATTAAAGATAATTTGAAATTGTGAAATTTTAAATCTAAATCCAGAAAACTTGAAATTGTTTTAAAGAAGTTTGTTTTGAATTAAAACCAAAGGTGGTTTAAAAATTTAAAGTATAACTTGGTGTGTAAAGAAAATGTATATATGAGGATATACATAATATCAAAGATGCTTTGAAATAACTCTAAGTGTTGAGTTTTAAATTTTTCCTGGGAATGTGATGTGAAAACCTAAGTGAATTAAGTTTTTAAACTTAAAAAGGGGAAAGATTATTAATATAAGGTTTAAAATTTGAATGGGAATTCAAATTGTGAAAGTTGACCGGATTAAGTAAATTTAACTTGGAGGAAGTTAAATAAGTTTGAATAAATAATTTGAATTGGAAATTTCAAGATGAAATTTAAATTTAACTTGGGTAGTTAAATGGTTAATTTAAATGGGAGTTATGAGTGATCTCAAAATGGGTTTGAGATTTGGAAATTGAAAATGGATAATAAATTAGAATCTGAAGATTAAATTGTTTTTGAATTCTTATTTGAACTTTGTAATAAGTTAAGTAAAGATAATTTTAAAATGGAATTTTGAAATTTGAATTCAGAATTAAAAGGTTTAAAGATTTAATTTGTTAAAATTAAAAATTTAAGGAATTAAATCAATAATTAAAAATTTTAACTCGAATTTATATAATTCGAGATAGTTTTAAATTGAGATTTGAATAGAATTAGTTCAAATTGAATTTGATTTGAATTAATTAGAATTGTGATTGAAGATGTATAAGTTTAAAAATTCAAATGGTAAATTAGAATTGAAATAATTTGAATTTGGAAATTGAAGTTGGTTCAATTTGAAATAAATCCAAATTGATTTGAAATAATTTGGAATTGTGATTAAAGTTGTATAAGTTTAAGAATCAAATGAAATTTGATTTGAATTTGGAAAGGAATTAAGGTTAATTCAACTTGAATTGGGATTAAATCAATTTCAATGGAAATTGAAGTTATTTAAATTGCAATTGAGTTAATTTAAATGGAGATGGAAATTTAAATTGAATTGATGAGAATTGAACAGTTTGGCTCTGGATTATTTTCAAAATAAATTGTTTTAATACAAATATATTTTTCCAAATTATTTACTATATAATCTTTCTTCTTAAAACTATCTCATACTTATTTTACAATTATTTTGGAACTATTTAACTATTTTGAAACTGTCTTATAAACTAATTACTATTTTTTCAGTTACCTACATCTAATCACTATTTTAAATCTATTTTGCAATTATCTAACTATTTTATATCTACTTAACTATTTTACAGATATTTTACAAACTAATAACTATTTTTCAACTACTTATCTATTTTAAATTTTTTTTCAAGTATTTTTAAATTTAAATAGGTCAGAGTTCAGACTGTTTGTAATTGAAGTAATAACTCAATTGGAAATGGAAGCAATTGAGATTAAGTGAATGAAATTAAAGGAAATATGAATAGAAAAGGAAACTGATTTGGCTAATAACCAATAAAGATAAATACGTAGGATATACGTATATTATTCTATTCGCATAGTGATTTGATCCAGATTCGAGCACATAATTTCGAGATAGTATTATCGATCCGAGTTGGGATTTTTCGCTCGATTTTCGACGGCGAACCTGGATATGGATTGTTGATTGGTTCTGGATATTCTCTATCATGGCTACGACTATGCAAGGAGAATGACGGTTTCTGATCAAGAAACCAGATCTGAGTCCGCACTAGGAAGTCGGGTGGACGATACTAGTTCGGAAGTGAAATTGTGTGATCGATTGAGTGATCAGATTGATATTGTGTACGGATGATATGTGTGCATCGTACGGATTTGAATGAAATTGATATTAAAGATTGGGGATAAGAACTGTAAAATGGTTTTTGAAAAGAAATATGGTTAATAACTTTATAAAAGATTTATCAAATGTGAATATTTGATTTAGAATAAAATAAAGTTATATATCCTTGTTATATAAGGTAAATCTTCCCTTATTGAATCTATTGCTAAAAGAAAAGGGTTTTGAAATATTTGAAGTATAAAAGAGGTTTTATACAAAGTTTGAAATGATCCAAAGATTTTCAAAATATATATATATCTATATCTATATATATATAAAGGATCTTATGAGAATGATTTTGGAAAAGGTTTTGGGAACCTATGGATTTCTAAAAAGGCTTTTGATTTTTGGGAAATCAATTTTGGATTTTGGAAAGCCTAGTTTGAGAATTATCGATTTTGGTAATCGATTTTGTGTAAAGGAGATTTTGATAAATCATAAAGGATATGATTTGAAGATACTATAAGTATATAGTATAAAGTGTTTTGAGAATAGCTCTGGGGAAAAAGGCGCTTCCTTGAAATGAACTTCTCAGGAGTACCACTGGGTGGTACTGCCTTGAGCCCCAAGGGGGGTTTCTAAAGTTGATCCTGTGAGGAGTCCGGACAAACTAGTTCCTGAGGATTATTTGTGTAGCGAAAGTCGAGGGGCTGGTGCCCACAGAGGCATTTGGGTTATTTTGTGACGACAATGTAACTCGATGTCACTGCGATCTACTGCAGACCATAGCGAAAGTCATGTGTGCCGCTGAGAGCCAACTGTCTACGTTTGATTTTATATCGGTAGACTGTGACACTATGGTAACATAGCGAAAGTCGTGTGTGCCGCTGAGAGCCAACTGTCTACGTTTGATTTTATATCGGTAGACTGCGACCTATGTGGGAGAAGTTTCATTCTTTTGGCAGCGAAATTCGGTGGCGCTGATGCCTACAGTTATATGGGTTTTTGCTGTGATAGCAACGTAAGGCCCGGGTATAACTGCGATCTGTAGCGGGTTCCATGGCGTAATCGAGGAGCGCGGAGACCTACAGTTATCTGTGGATTTTGCCGGGACGGCAACGTAACCATCGAGTTAACTGCGACCATGGATGGGGGTGATGATTTCCAGAGCATTCTCACCAAATATATTTCCTCTATTTTCAAAACTGTTTTCTATATTTTCAATAAAATTATTTTCCAAAATATTTTCACTGGGTGTTGAAAACGGGTCTACCCAGTACTTATAGATTTTCAGTCTTACGCCTGATCAACGTATGACCGAATTTCTATGAGAACGAGGATGGACTTATTGAAACATCGAGTTATAAAAGTATTTTTGTAAAAACTATCTTATAAAATTATATAGATTTTAAAAGTGTTTTAAAAGTGATCAAAGAATAATATATCTTATAATAAGTATTTAAAATTTGGCTTCGTTCCTTTTCGAGGACGAAAAGATTCTAAGGGAGAAGGAATGTGATGACCCGTATTTTTGGGATATCTGATAATCGGATAATTAACTAATTATTCAATTAAACAGATAAAATTTTGATAATAAAAGATATCTGGATAGATATTCGATAATCTGCTAATATAATTACCTGAAATTTGACAAATTATTCTTTCTAAACAAATAATAATGATGGTTTATATACATATAGATATAAGTGGATTTAAATAGAAAAATTATTATATTCAACAAATTGAATTTTGTGTTTGTTTAAATATATATATATATTTGAGTTGATTTTAAAAAATTGGATTTTTAAATATTTAAATTTGAATTTGGGTTGGATATTGAATTTCAAAAGATAGATATATATATATATATCTTAAATATATTTTGGATTTTTAAAATATATTTTATTTAGGATATAGTTTATTTTATATTATTTTCTTTAAAGGAGATTCTATTTATATAAATTAAGAAGTATACTTATTAATTAGGAAATTTAATATAAAAAGCTTTTAAATCCTTTTAAAATTAATTAAACATGCATTATTACAAGTGTAAGATAAATATATATACAATTTAACAAATGTAAGCTTAGGAATGCATGTAATCACAAGTGTAAACAAACCTTATCATAAAATTAACAAGTGTCTTTGGTTTCTTTTTATTTTTCAAAATAGTTAATAAAAGAGAAAATAGGTTATATAAACATCTCCATCCCTCTTTTTCATTTCTTTTATCTCTTCAATTTCAAAACCCAAAAGAAATTATCCTGTAACACAAATCTAGAAAAAAAAAATATATAAAATCAGGCAAAGATCAAAGCTAAACCAAGATCAGATTCAACTCTAACATCAAAACAAGATTCAAGCTTCAGATCATTCAATATAACATCAAGTTATAGATCAACTCAGTAAAAAATGAATCTCAGATCTGAAAACCTGAAGCAAATCAAATGTTCAAAGCAGATTAAACTCAAAATCAGATCAATTCAGGATCAAACAATCAAGTAAATCTAATAAGCTTCAGTTTTAGACAAAGACAGTCCAGATCAGAGTTCTTTTCCTCTGTTTCCTGTTCAAGCTAAAGGTGAGTAAATATTTTAAAAACAGTTTTAAAAATCTATGGTTAAATTTTGATGCATGTGATAGATTGTGCTATGATGATGTATATATATGTTTATATGAATATTGTTTATGAATGCATGTTGGAATTGTGAAATGTCTGAGAATATAGGTGCCTATATGAACTCATCTTCTCAGTTTTATTTACAGGATTTGTTTTTAGGAAAATCCAAATCTCTAAATAGAATCAGTATCAGACTGTGATGTTTAAATGAAAAATGGTTGTTAATGTATAATGATGGTTTTAAAAATTGTTTCAGGATTTAAAATTCAATAAATAATTTTTAAAATGGAAAGACAGTGAAATTTCTTTTAAGCATGATAAAATCAAATATTATGATTCTCGAATTCACTTATATAATCTGAATAGTCTTTGAAAACTAGGATTTGTAAAAAGAAAATCATGATTTTTAGTTTCGTTTCGAGTGAGATATCGTGAGTTGAACTGTGATGGGTTTTCTGTCGATTTCTGGTGATCGACGTCTCTGGGATGATCGGGGTCTTGGCTGAAGCGAGCTGGGTGTTTGACGAGGTCGGGAAAAATCATCGGAGTAATTCTTGTTCATCATGGAATCAGGATTTGGTCGAAGTAGGGTTTCAAGTGGATTTTAGTCGAGGTCGAAAATTTGATGATTACGTCTACGTCGAAGCATCGAGTTGATCAGGACAAGGGCGAAATGAAGCCGGAGATCAAGGCGAAGGTGTGGACAGAATTTTGTAGTCGCTGGTGGTCGGAGACGCCAGGACGTGGTGGATTCTTGTTCGATGTTTTCTGTTGCAGTTCGATCAGATGGCTCGATTTCGATATTGGGTTTGTTTGGGCGATTGGGTTGTCGGAATCAGATAGGTTGGCGATCGTCGAGGTGCGAGGGTTGTCGGAGGTGGTCGGAGCATCGCCGGTGGTCTGTGCATGTGCACATGTGTTTGGGTGTGTCAGCAGTTGTATTCGAGAGGAAGGGGAGGATTGTCTCGGTAGAAGCTCGGGAAGAAGAAGGTTTGGCTCGAAGAAGCTCTCGGGTTTGTGAGTATATTTGCGTACAGTTTTTGTTAAATAAAATTTATATAAGTTAGTTTGTAAAAAGGGGGAAAAAAGAAGGGAAAACTCTGGTTAGACCCGAGTGATCTTCGGGTTTGACCCGAAGCAGGTTTAAAACTAGTTTTAAAAGGGGTTTAAAAAAAATAGATTTTTGAAATTTAAATTGAAATTAGTTTAAACTATTTCTTGATAAATGTTTAAGTTATTGATTGAAAGAAGTTATGATTTGGTAATTTTAATTTATCAAGTTAAATGAGTATTTTAAAACTAAATTAATGTTTTAATTAAATAAAGTCAATTAAGATAAAATGGTTAAATGTTAATATTAATTAAGGTATTTTTAAGATAATGGTTTATCTTAAGATAATTAAGGTTTAATAAGTGGGATTAATTAAATTAATTAAATAAATCTGATTATAATTAATTAATTTAAGGATAATTAATTGTAATTAAGTATTATTAATTAAGTGATTAGAGATTGATTAATTAATGATTTATGATTAAAGTATTTGTAATTAGAGATTAATTAATTAAGTAATTAGAGGTAAATTAATTGGTAATTAAGAAATACTTAATTAAGTTTTATTAATTAATAATTAGGTGTTATTAATTAATAATTAAGAGATAATTAATCTATAAAGATTAAATTAAGGATTGATTAAATAATAATTAAGGATTAATTAATTGTTATTAAGTTTTATTAATTAAGGTTTATTAATTAATAATTAAAAGAATAATTAATCTGTAATTAAAGATTAATTAATTTGTTTAAGAGTAATTAAGGATGAATTACTCAAGTATAATTAATGAAATTAATTAATCAATGTAATTAATTAAAGTTAATTAATCAATGTAATTAATTTAAAGAGTGGTTTATAATTAAGCAAGATTAAAGATAATTAATTTAATTTATATTAGGTGATTAAATTAAATTAATTGAGAATGGTTTGACTATTAATTTTGTCTATAGATGATAAACCTGAATTGAATACCTTGGTTGTCTGAATATCTTTGATATATGAATTGTGATGTACTGTGATATGATATGATATGATGGGTTGAACAGTAATATTGTGGGTTATCTATCGATAATGAATTGTTGTGTGAATATGATACCCTGTATTTAAATTTGATATGTGTTCACTTAAACAACTTAGATAAAGATGACATTGATTTCGAAGAGACCGGGGTCGGGTATCAACAAATACCCGAAACCACTTCGATTTGTAATCTACTATGATTCTTTATAGATTTGATATGAGAAATCAATAGGCTTAAATGGAATAATTTAAATGACTGGACCATTTAAAACTAAGTAAAGGTACATAGGGATTGATTAAGTGTTGACTATAACAAGTTGTGAACTTGTAAGTGTTGAACGAGTTACCCGGGTTTTAAATAAGTTCTAGGGATTGGAATTTCTTATTAAATGAGTTTACTCACGCTGGTTTCCAGCCTGACTCGGGTGTTACTTTGATGTAATGCTCGGGTCAGACCGAGTATTACAGATTTCAGGTTAGGACGTTCTAGAGCTCAGGAGGCGAGCTGGATGGCAGGAACGAATGGAGGATATTCTGCTGTGATATATTATAGTTGTTAGAGACATGTTAATTCAAACTGTCTAGTATATTTGTGAATGTTGAAACTCTGATGTATTACAATGTAATTAACAAATACAATTTTCTTTGTATAACTGATATTATTATTTGATATTGTATTTTGATCCGCTGCGAATGTGAGAATCTATGTCTTGTTCTGTTTCTTTCTTCTATGTCTTTTCTTTTTCTTCTAACTATCTGCAATTTTCGGGTTCGAAATTTCCGGGTCGTCACACAATGTAACTGTGACGACCCGTATTTTTGACGTCTGTAATTGTGTAATTAATTAATTTTAATTATTGAAATATTAAATTTTAAAAACAGAATATGATAAATATTTTAGAAATGTATATATTAAACTCCACCCTCTAAGATTAAATGTCCATAAATATATATATATAGTGATGTGCAAACTTATTAATATTGAAAAATTTAAGTATGTTCATATACAAACATATATGTGTATATATATGTTTTTGAATTGAGAACATTAATTTGAATTCAATACATTAAATTTTTAAAGGAGATTTAAAGATAGAATTCTATATTTATAAACACTAGAAATAAATACTTATTAGGTTTGAATATAGTGGCTCAAGATTTAAAATAGGTTTAATAAATGATCATTCTTTCTCTAAAATATATGTATGTTGTATATATATAAAGGTATTAAACTTGAAAGATAAATTAATTCACAAATTTTAAAAGGAAAAGGTTTAAAACACAATTTTTGAATTAATTAGGATAAAGGACCTAAACAAAAGAGGTATTTGAATATAAGTTTAAAAACACATGTAAACATCTCATTATTGCATACTAACACTTGTAAGAAAATGATTATATGTAGGTGACAAATGTTAGGAATGATACAAGTGTCTTTTTATTTTCTTTAAAATTAAATAAACCACAAATTAAATCTATATAAACATTCATCTTCTATCTTCATTTCTTTTTACTTATTTCAAATTTCGAAACCAGGAAACTCAAAAATCTGTAAATATACAAACCAGCAACAGATCTAAAAACTTGAACAAATCCAATACAAAAACCAAATTTCAAAGTAATATTAAACTGGTAATCTCAATCTTGGAAGCTAAGCATGATAGTTCAAACCCAGACTGAAGTAACCAGAGCAAGGAAAGAAATCAAACTGTCTCAAATCATCTAGTATCTTCCAGTTTAAAAGCAATCAGAGCATCATCACCTTTAGCTCTCAAAAGCAGGTTCAGGATCTCTGTTTGCATAAATTTAAGGTGAGTAAACATCCCTTTTAAAAAGCAAATATGTGTTATACTTTGATGCATGTGCTAAATCTAGGTAGTAAAGTTGTAAATATGATTTGCATGAATGCTTTTACTGGAAGGAAGTTGAACAGCTCTGTCAATACCTGTGCATGTCTATATGTATGTATGTTCAACTCTGTTCTTAAATAACAGGCAAGAATTCCTTAAAAGAAAATATTCATATCTCAATATATGAACAGTTTTATGTTATGATCCTTAAAGGGAACCTGTTTGTAATAACTAAACTTGATTTAAAAAAATATTTCTAAGATTAAATAACTAGTAAGTTTACAGAAATCAAGAAATCACAGTAAAATGTATTCCTAGACAGAAAATCAAGTATTTAAATTTCAAGTTTTGATTGCATGACTAGATTCGAGCTTCGAAACCATGATTTTTGGTTTGCATTTCATTATTTTTAGAGTTAGGAATGTTGAGAATTTCTTAGTTGATCGGAAATTGATTTTAGACTGATCTCTGGCGATTGGAGGTTCTGGGGAAGTTGGGGTTCATGCTGGAGGCAGCTCGTGGGTCAAGGGTTGAGGGAAAAATGCTCGATGAATTTCTAGTTCACCGTGGTGGCGCGGCGAAGAGAGATTAGGGTTTAAACCTGGTTTGACTCGTCGAAACTTGAGGTAGAAATTCGTGGTCGTGGGATGATCGGACGAGGCCGGACCAAGGGAAACAGGAAGAGGGAACTCTGTCAAACTTTTGGGCGAAAGGGCGGGGTTGCAGATGGTCGGAGGTGATGGCTGATGGTGTTGTTATCAGGTCGGGTTGCTCCAGTCATTGATCGAAATACTCGTTTTCGATTCGTGATGAGATCGAAGGAGTTGGATGATCGGGGGACTAGTAGTGATCGTTGGCGACTGGTGAGCAAGGTCGGCGAGGCGTCGGAGTTGTCCAGTTCACGCTGCACGTGCACGTGCATGATGTATCAGAAGAGAGAGAGGAATTTGGGGAAGAAGTTTGTTCTGGGTTTCGTGAGTTTGTTTGGGAAGAAGGTTATTCGAGTGCTCAAGTTTTTAGCGTGGGTTATCCGAAAATATGAGGTGGGACTCGAAGTTTTGAAGGGATGGCTCGGGTAGAATTTTGGTTACAGGGTTAAAGTCTGACAGGAGTTTAAATTTTAAAATGAGTTTAAAAATTAGGAAGCAGGATTTAAACCAAGTTTTAAATCAAGTTTGGTATTCATTTTAGATCTTAAATTTAAAATGAAATTTAAAAGTAAATTCAAAAGTAAATTGTTTTAAATGCTTTATTTAATCATAATAAGAATAAAAGTTTTATCTTAAAGATAATTAGGTTTTAATGACTGGGATTCATTAAATTGTTAAGATGTTTAAAATAGAAAATTAATTAATTTAATTAATTAATGATTGGGATAATTAATTTAGTAATTAAGGGTTTAAATTTATTAATTAATGTTTAATTAAATTAATTTGTAATTAATAATGTTTAATTAAAGTTTAATTATTTAAGAAAAGTAGTTAAAGAAAAGTTAATTAATGGAAGTAATTAAAGCTTGTTAATTAATTAATGTTAATTAAACTAGGTTAAGTTATAAATTCATAAGTAATTAATGTAATTGGCTAAATTAATAAATTGTAATTATGTGAATAATTAATCTTGCTTAGGGATGATGAATTGAATTGAATAGAATGTTTGGATTGATTAATATCTATGGTATGTTAATCTGGGATGATCTTTGATACTTTGGATATAGCTGTGATAAATAAAAGTTATTTATCTGTGATTGAGTTGCTATGTGATTACAGTGTTATGAATTGAATTAAATTGTTTAACTTAAACATTTTGGCTAAAAAGGGATGACATTTGAATTCGAAGAGACCGGGGTCAGGTATCAGTAAATACCCGAAACCACTTCGATTTGTAATCTATAATTCTTTATAGATTTGTTTTGTAAATCGAATAGGCTGGAATGAAATTAATTAAGTAATATGAACCATTGGAACTAAGTCAAGGTACTTAGATATTATTTTGTGAAATAATTGTTTGACTATAATAAGTAAGAACTCGTAGAAGATACGAGTTACCCTGGTTTTCAAAAGAAGTTTTATAACTTAGTATTTCAAGTCATATGGGTTTACTCACGCTGGTTTCCAGCCTGACCCGGGTGTTACTTTGATGTAATGCTCGGGTCAGACCGAGTATTACAGATTTCAGGTAAGGACGTTCCGGAGCTCAGGAGGCGAGCTGGATGACAGGAACGTATGGAGTATATTCCGCTGTGATATATTATAGTTGTTAGAGACATGTTAATTCTAACTGTCTAGTATATTTGTGAATGTTGTAACTCTGATGTATTAAAATGTAATTAACAAATACAGTTTTCTTTGTATAACTGATATTATTATTTGATATTGTATTTTGATCCGCTGCGAATGTGAGAATCTGTGTCTTGTTCTGTTTCTTTCTTCTATCTCTTTTCTTTTTCTTCTAACTATCTGAAATTTTCGGGTTCGAAATTTCCGGGTCGTTACACTTGGTATCAGAGCCGAAGGTTAAGCGAGAACCTTGGCTCTGTTGGGATTACTCGTTAAGGATAGGGTCAATGGTACCCTAGAACGAGTTGAGTGTATATATATATATATGAGAGCGTAATTGTTATTTTCTTATATAAGGATTTTAAATGATTTTATATAAGAATATATTTTGATATATAAAATGATATTTCTTTCTAATAAATATTAAGGTAATTGGTTGTTAAAAAATTGGAATTAAATTAAGTGGTAATAGAAATACAACCAAATTAAAATTGAATGAAGATAAGTTTGAAATGAATCCAAACTAAAATTAAAATCTTGAATTTGTAGAAATAAAGATAATAATGAATTGGTTTCCAGATATGATAATCTTGGTTATTATCATAGATGGTTGATAATGAAATGTTTTAGGGAAGTAAACTTTTAGGTAAATATGACTTATAAATGGAAATTGAAGATAATTTGAAATTGTGAAATTTTAAATCTAAATCCAGAAAACTTGAAATAGTTTTAACGAAATTTGTTTTGAATTAAAACCAAAGGTGGTTTAAAAATTTAAGGTATAACTTGGTATGTAAAGGAAATAAAAATATATAAATGATAATATACATAATATCAAAAGATGATTTGAAATAAACTCTAAGTGTTGAGTTTTAATTTTTTTTTTCTCCTTGGAATGTGATGTGAAAACCCAAAATGAATAAGTTTTTAAACTTAAGTGGGAAGATTTTTAATAAGAAGTTTAAAATTTTGAATGGGAATTCAAATTGGGTCTAGTCGACTGGATTAAATTGAATTTAACTTAAGGAAAGTTAAAAGAGTTTAGAATGAACAACTTGAATTTGAAATTTCCAGATGAAATTGGAATTTAACTTGGAAAGTTAAATGGTTGATTTTAAATGGGAGTTATGAGTAATCTCAAAATGGGTTTGAGATCTGGAAATTGAAAATGGATAATAAATTAGAATCTGAAATTTAATTATTTTTGAATCCTTATTTGAACTTTATAATAAGTTAAGTAAAGATAATTTTAAAATGGAATTTTGGAATTTGGATTCAGAATTAAATGGTTTAAAGATTTAAGTTGTCAAATTAAAAATAAAGGTTGATTTGATTTAAAAGTAAGGGTTAATTTGACTTAAGAGATTAAATCAACAATTAAAAAAAAAAATTTAACTCGAATTTATATAATTCGAGATAGTTTAAAATTGAGATTTAAATTGAATAGTTCAAACTGAAATTGATTTAAATAAATGGGAATTGTGATTTAAGATGGATAAGTTAAAATTCAAATGGAAAATTTGAATTGGATTAATTTGAAATAAAATTTAGAGTTCAAATTCAAATGGGAATTGGGATTAATTCATATAGAAATTGAAACTGTTTGAAATTGAAATGGATTCAATTTGAAATTAGTTTGAATAATTTGAAATTGTAATTAAAATGAATATGTTTAAAATCAAATGGAATTTGATTTGAATTTGGAAAAGAATTAAGATTAATTCAACTTGAATTGGGATTAAATCAATTTCAATGAAAATTGAAGTATTGAGTCAATTTAAAGGAAGTGGAAATTTAAATTGAATTGATGGGAAATTAATTGGAAATGGAGATTGGAAATTTAAACAGTTTGGCTCTGGATTATGTTTCAAAATAAATTGTTTTAATACAAATATATTTTTCCAAACTATGTACTATACAATCTTTCTTCTTAAACCCCAAACTATCTTATACTTATTTTACAATTATTTTGGAACTATTTAACTATTTTGAAACTATCTTATAAAGTAATTACTATTTTTCAGTTACTTATATCTAATCACTATTTTAAAAACTATTTTGCAATTATCTAACTATTTTATAACTACTTAACTATTTTACAGCTATTTTACAAACTAAAAACTATTTTTCAACTACTTATCTATTTTAAACTTTTTCAAGCTATTTTTAAATTTAAATAGGTCAGAGTTCAAACTGTTTGTAATTGAAGTAATAACTCAATGGTAAATGGAAGCAATTGAGAATAAGAGAATAGAATTAAAGGAAATGTGGATAGAAAGGAGAAATTGATTTAGCTAATAATCAATAAAGATAAATACGAAGGATGTACGTATATTATTCTATTCGCATAGTGATTTGATCCAGATTCGAACACAGAATTTCGAGATAGTATTATCGATCCGAGTTGGGATTTTTCGCTCGATTTTCGACGGCGAACCTGGATATGGATTTTTGATTGGTTCTGGATATTCTCTATCATAGCTACGACTATGCAAGGAGAATGACGGATTCTGGTCAAGAAACCAGATCTGAGTCCGCACTAGGAAGTCGGGTGGACGATACTAGTTCGGAAGAGAAATTGTGTGATCGAGTGAGCGATCAAATTGATATAGCGTACGGATGATATGTGTACATCGTACGGGGTTGAATGAAATTGGCATTTAAAATTTGAGGATAAGAAATTTGAAATGGTTTTTGAAAATGAAAGGTATATTTGTGAAATATAATGGAATTGGATATTTCTTTGGTTGAAATTTATTTTATGGAAGTAAGTAAATGGTAAATAACTTTATAAAGAAATCAAACTTGAATATTTGATTGACAATAAATAAAGTTATATTTTGTAATATGATAAACTTCCCTTATTGAATCTAGCCAGAATAAAAAGGGTTTTGAAATATTTGAAGTATAAAAGAGGTTTTATACAAGTTTGAAATGATCCAAAGATTTTCAAAGTTATATATATCTATATCTATATATATATAAAGGATCTTATGAGAATGATTTTGGAAAAGGTTTTGGGAACCTATAAATTTGGAAAAGGCTTTTGATTTTTGGAAAAAAATCAATTTTGGATTTTGAAAAGCCTAGTTTGAGAATTATCGATTTTGGTAATCGATTTTATGTAAAGGAGATTTTGATAAATCATAAAGGGTATGATTTGAAGATACTATAAGTATATAGTATAAAGTGTTTTGAGAATCGCTCTGGGGAAAAAGGCGCTTCCTTAAAATGAACTTCTCAGGAGTACCACTGGGTGGTACTGCCTTGAGCCCCAAGGGGGGTTTCTAAAGTTGATCCTGTGAGGAGTCCGGAATAAACTAGTTCTTGAGGATTATTTGTGTAGCGAAAGTCGAGGGGCTGGTGCCCACAGAGGCATTTGGGTTATGCTGTGACGACAGTTTAACTCAATGTCACTGCGATCTACTGCAGACCATAGCGAAAGTCATGTGTGCCGCTGAGAGCCAACTGTCTACGTTTGATTTTATATCGGTAGACTGTGACACTATGGTAACATAGCGAAAGTCGTGTGTGCCGCTGAGAGCCAACTGTCTGCGTTTGATTTTATATCGGTAGACTGCGACCTATGTGGGAGAAGTTTCATTTTGACAGCGAAATCGTGTGTGCCGCTGAGAGCCAACAGTTACATGGACTTTTGCTGCGACGGCAACGTAACCCTGGGATGTAACTGCGATCTGTTGTGGGTTCCATGCTGTTATCAGTTACATGGACTTTTGCTACGATGGCAACGTAACCCGTGATGAAACTATGACCATGGATGGGGGTGATGATTTCCAGAGCATTCTCACCAAAGATATTTCCTCTATTTTCAAAAACGTTTTCGATATTTTCAAATAAAGTATTTTCCAAATATTTTCACTGGGTGTTGAAAATGGGTCTGCTAAGTATTTATAGATTTTCAGTCTTACGCCTGATCAACGTATGACCGAATTTTTGTGAGAACGAGAATGGACTTGTTGAAACATCGAGTTATAAAAGTATTTATATAAAAAACTATTTTAGCAATATTACGTAGATTTTAAAGGTGTTTTAAAAGTGATCAATGAATAATTTTCTTATGATAAGCATTTTAATAATTCTGGCTTCGTTCCTTTTCGAGGACGAAAAGTTCTAAAGGGGGGAGGAATGTGACGACCCGTATTTTTGACGTCTGTAATTGTGTAATTAATTAATTTTAATTATTGAAATATTAAATTTTAAAAACAGAATATGATAAATATTTTAGAAATGTATATATTAAACTCCACCCTCTAAGATTAAATGTCCATAAATATATATATATAGTGATGTGCAAACTTATTAATATTGAAAAATTTAAGTATGTTCATATACAAACATATATGTGTATATATATGTTTTTGAATTGAGAACATTAATTTGAATTCAATACATTAAATTTTTAAAGGAGATTTAAAGATAGAATTCTATATTTATAAACACTAGAAATAAATACTTATTAGGTTTGAATATAGTGGCTCAAGATTTAAAATAGGTTTAATAAATGATCATTCTTTCTCTAAAATATATGTATGTTGTATATATATAAAGGTATTAAACTTGAAAGATAAATTAATTCACAAATTTTAAAAGGAAAAGGTTTAAAACACAATTTTTGAATTAATTAGGATAAAGGACCTAAACAAAAGAGGTATTTGAATATAAGTTTAAAAACACATGTAAACATCTCATTATTGCATACTAACACTTGTAAGAAAATGATTATATGTAGGTGACAAATGTTAGGAATGATACAAGTGTCTTTTTATTTTCTTTAAAATTAAATAAACCACAAATTAAATCTATATAAACATTCATCTCTAATCTTCATTTCTTTTTACTTATTTCAAATTTCGAAACCAGGAAACTCAAAAATCTGTAAATATACAAACCAGCAACAGATCTAAAAACTTGAACAAATCCAATACAAAAACCAAATTTCAAAGTAATATTAAACTGGTAATCTCAATCTTGGAAGCTAAGCATGATAGTTCAAACCCAGACTGAAGTAACCAGAGCAAGGAAAGAAATCAAACTGTCTCAAATCATCTAGTATCTTCCAGTTTAAAAGCAATCAGAGCATCATCACCTTTAGCTCTCAAAAGCAGGTTCAGGATCTCTGTTTGCATAAATTTAAGGTGAGTAAACATCCCTTTTAAAAAGCAAATATGTGTTATACTTTGATGCATGTGCTAAATCTAGGTAGTAAAGTTGTAAATATGATTTGCATGAATGCTTTTACTGGAAGGAAGTTGAACAGCTCTGTCAATACCTGTGCATGTCTATATGTATGTATGTTCAACTCTGTTCTTAAATAACAGGCAAGAATTCCTTAAAAGAAAATATTCATATCTCAATATATGAACAGTTTTATGTTATGATCCTTAAAGGGAACCTGTTTGTAATAACTAAACTTGATTTAAAAAAATATTTCTAAGATTAAATAACTAGTAAGTTTACAGAAATCAAGAAATCACAGTAAAATGTATTCCTAGACAGAAAATCAAGTATTTAAATTTCAAGTTTTGATTGCATGACTAGATTCGAGCTTCGAAACCATGATTTTTGGTTTGCATTTCATTATTTTTAGAGTTAGGAATGTTGAGAATTTCTTAGTTGATCGGAAATTGATTTTAGACTGATCTCTGGCGATTGGAGGTTCTAGGGAAGTTGGGGTTCATGCTGGAGGCAGCTCGTGGGTCAAGGGTTGAGGGAAAAATGCTCGATGAATTTCTAGTTCACCGTGGTGGCGCGGCGAAGAGAGATTAGGGTTTAAACCTGGTTTGACTCGTCGAAACTTGAGGTAGAAATTCGTGGTCGTGGGATGATCGGACGAGGCCGGACCAAGGGAAACAGGAAGAGGGAACTCTGTCAAACTTTTGGGCGAAAGGGCGGGGTTGCAGATGGTCGGAGGTGATGGCTGATGGTGTTGTTATCAGGTCGGGTTGCTCCAGTCATTGATCGAAATACTCGTTTTCGATTCGTGATGAGATCGAAGGAGTTGGATGATCGGGGGACTAATAGTGATCGTTGGCGACTGGTGAGCAAGGTCGGCGAGGCGTCGGAGTTGTCCAGTTCACGCTGCACGTGCACGTGCATGATGTATCAGAAGAGAGAGAGGAAGTTGGGGAAGAAGTTTGTTCTGGGTTTCGTGAGTTTGTTTGGGAAGAAGGTTATTCGAGTGCTCAAGTTTTTAGCGTGGGTTATCCGAAAATATGAGGTGGGACTCGAAGTTTTGAAGGGATGGCTCGGGTAGAATTTTGGTTACAGGGTTAAAGTCTGACAGGAGTTTAAATTTTAAAATGAGTTTAAAAATTAGGAAGCAGGATTTAAACCAAGTTTTAAATCAAGTTTGGTATTCATTTTAGATCTTAAATTTAAAATGAAATTTAAAAGTAAATTCAAAAGTAAATTGTTTTAAATGCTTTATTTAATCATAATAAGAATAAAAGTTTTATCTTAAAGATAATTAGGTTTTAATGACTGGGATTCATTAAATTGTTAAGATGTTTAAAATAGAAAATTAATTAATTTAATTAATTAATGATTGGGATAATTAATTTAGTAATTAAGGGTTTAAATTTATTAATTAATGCTTAATTAAATTAATTTGTAATTAATAATGTTTAATTAAAGTTTAATTATTTAAGAAAAGTAGTTAAAGAAAAGTTAATTAATGGAAGTAATTAAAGCTTGTTAATTAATTAATGTTAATTAAACTAGGTTAAGTTATAAATTCATAAGTAATTAATGTAATTGGCTAAATTAATAAATTGTAATTATGTGAATAATTAATCTTGCTTAGGGATGATGAATTGAATTGAATAGAATGTTTGGATTGATTAATATCTATGGTATGTTAATCTGGGATGATCTTTGATACTTTGGATATAGCTGTGATAAATAAAAGTTATTTATCTGTGATTGAGTTGCTCTGTGATTACAGTGTTATGAATTGAATTAAATTGTTTAACTTAAACATTTTGGCTAAAAAGGGATGACATTTGAATTCGAAGAGACCGGGGTCAGGTATCAGTAAATACCCGAAACCACTTCGATTTGTAATCTATAATTCTTTATAGATTTGTTTTGTAAATCGAATAGGCTGGAATGAAATTAATTAAGTAATATGAACCATTGGAACTAAGTCAAGGTACTTAGATATTATTTTGTGAAATAATTGTTTGACTATAATAAGTAAGAACTCGTAGAAGATACGAGTTACCCTGGTTTTCAAAAGAAGTTTTATAACTTAGTATTTCAAGTCATATGGGTTTACTCACGCTGGTTTCCAGCCTGACCCGGGTGTTACTTTGATGTAATGCTCGGGTCAGACCGAGTATTACAGATTTTAGGTAAGGACGTTCCGGAGCTCAGGAGGCGAGCTGGATGACAGGAACGTATGGAGTATATTCCGCTGTGATATATTATAGTTGTTAGAGACATGTTAATTCTAACTGTCTAGTATATTTGTGAATGTTGTAACTCTGATGTATTAAAATGTAATTAACAAATACAGTTTTCTTTGTATAACTGATATTATTATTTGATATTGTATTTTGATCCGCTGCGAATGTGAGAATCTGTGTCTTGTTCTGTTTCTTTCTTCTATCTCTTTTCTTTTTCTTCTAACTATCTGGAATTTTCGGGTTCGAAATTTCCGGGTCGTTACAGTAACCAACTCAAGTGAACTGTAATAAAGGTACAAGTAACTCAAAGGATGCTTTGGATCGCCCATCCTCTAAGGATCCGTTAATCTATTTACTATGTAGTAATATTGCGCTATTATAATAATGTCTAATAATAAAATAAACATACTTTTTAATAGCGTCAAGGGGTTACCCATATAGCCCTTAACACGTAATAGTCCCAGTAGTCTATCCAGTATTAGCATACTCCCAAAATGGGGGCTACCCTCGATACTCCATAGGCTACGGGAGAAATCACAACTCGTAGTAAAGCTCGCTATGGTAAGTGACACGGTACAACTAGGCAATTCCAGGGTAGATATACCAATTACGCATAGCAGCCACTACCGCCCACCTCGAACAACACTCCCAAATCAAGGGGTGCACCCAATCAATCACAAAGTAATAGAATGGTATCGAAGAAGTGTGTCCGATCAGAGGTGCTACCTCATTGGCCCGTCAATCGCTCCTGTTTTAGCCACTTTATGCCAACTCACGGGAGTTGGGTCCACGCATATACCTTAGGATCGTCGCCACCATCCTACTTCATTCTGGAAACTCCACCGCGTACACAATTGTTAAAGTGGTTTTCGGTATCGACAGAGAGTATGTCCATATCCGATCCCAGTCTCTTTAACAACCAATCGTTATTATAACCTGTGGTTATAATTTTAAAATAATATTTTATACTTCAAAATAGAATATCATTTCAAATCCAAAACTTTATCAAAATAAAGATTAAATCATTTCCAAACCATTTCAATATATTTAAAATATCATATCATTTCAAAACTTCATTGCAAATCATTTCAATATATCAAAATCTCATATCCTTTCAAAAACTTCATTTCAAATCATTTAATATATCAAAATATCATATCTTTTCAAAACTTCATTATCAAATCATTTTAATATATCAAAATATCATATCCTTTCAAAACTTCATTTCAAATCATTTTAATATATCAAAATATCATTTGAGTTCAAATCTAAATATTCAACTTTAAATACTTTTTAAATTTAAAGATATCATTCATTTATTATCATTTCAAGTCACCTTTTAAATACTTTATATTTCAATCAAAAAAATTCATTTAAACCATTTAAAAGTGTAATTATTATACTTTCAAATAGAGTATTCAATCACCAAAGTTTTAAACTATTCTGAGTTCATTTACTAAGTTAAAAACCATAAACATTGAAAATTTCAGCCTTTCACAGCATTCATAAAAAGCTGTTATAAATTACACTTGAAAACATTTTAATTCAGCAAAGACAACATTTAAAAATACTGTTAAATCTCTGTTTTAGTTGAAATTTAGTTTAAAACAGCAAAGATAGCATTTCCAGAAATGCTGCCATAGCTCAGGTTTCAAATTAAAGGGTTTCATTAAATTCAGCAAAGACAACAGACCACTACAGCAATTACAGAACTGATGTAATAGGCCTTTATCAAGTTTTTAGCCTTTTAATTTACTTCAGCAACTACAAAATTACAGAACTGCTGTAATAGCCTCTTATTTAAGTTTTAGTTCATTTACAGAAATCATAACATTTCTGAATGCTATAAAAAGTAATTTCCAGATTTTAGTGTATTTCCAGCAAATAATAACCTTCAATATTAAACCTTTTTAAACATTATAAAAATCATATTTTGACATTCAAAAATGTTCATTAAAATTACTCTTTTAATTTATGATTTTTATAGGAAACATTTACAGTAAAATCCAAATTTCCAATAATTTTACTTAACAAATCCAAATGTACTATTTTCTTTTCTTCACATTTTTAACAAATAAACTCAACACTTATATTTTATTTCCATTTCACAAATTAAACTAAAATTTCAATTTTATTTAATTAACTTAAAACTTTAATAAAAACCAAATTCACATTTCCAAGTCAAGTTATATTTTAAAATTACACTTTTAAGCATTCATTTATTTAACCATTTTAATACATAGAAAACTCAATAACACTTTATTAAATCATTTAAATTCAAATTCAAATCAAATTATCATATTTACCATTTTCCAAATATAATTAAATTTCCATTTTATTTATATAACTTAAATATCATTTTAAAACCAAATTTCCAAATTTCCAAACTTAAGTTATATTTCAAAAATTCACTTTTACCATTCATTTAAATAACATTTTTAACTTCTAGAAAAATCTAAATTTCTTTATTTAAACATTAAAATCCAATTTAAATCAAATTTTCATAATTTTACACTTTTAAAAATATTTAAAATATTCAAAATACTTTATAAAAATAACCACGAGTCTGTATATAGTTTTCTAACCTAGGTCAAGTGATACAGATATGTATCATTTCAATCCGTAGTTAAACAAGCAAAAATCCGGGTTCTATCATTTCAAACCCGCAATCCCAAGTTAAAATAAAATAAATAAAAACCGTTCAGGCCTATCATTTCAGCCCATAACGATTTTTCCCTACTCTAAAGTCCGTTCGGGTATGTATCATTTCAACCCATAGTGAATCTAATCTACACGGAACTTGTAGTGTGATAAACAAGTATAAATGAACAGTTTAACAATAAATAACAGTAACAGATAATATGACAGGTAAAATAACAGGTTTAACATCATATAATTAATAATCATAGGCAGTTATAACATCATATCAAATATTCTACACATTCAATTGTTGTCAATTCACATTTGCATAAGTATAAATGTCAGGTGAGATTTACTCACCTTTTTGTGCTGGAGATTGTAATACAAATGACACAAACGGATTCCCAAAGGCACGATGACACAACAATAGATTCAAGTGGATGAGAATCAAGCTAATGATCTTGTCACAACCTATAACAAACCAAAATAAAGTTATAATTCAATACAACATTACATTGAAATAACTTTTAGACAAAATGCAATATGAACACAATATCTTTTGCCTTGTTTTCTACAATTGCCAAAACGGCCTAGGGGTTGCTTTGGCTCAAGTTTGGACAAGTTTTGGTTCAGGTTTAGGTTTATGGATGCATGGCTACAAGGCATAGATGTGGAGGAGGTTACAATATAGGGATATGAAGGGACTAGTCAACATAGAGGAGTTTTGGTCAATACTTTGGCTCGGCTAAGGAGTGTGTGGGCTCGGCCATATGCAAGTCAGGTCTGGACAGTAGTAAGGGGTGATGGTTAGTGGTCAAAACAATGTGGTGGTGGCGGCTATGGTGGTGGCCGTGGAGGTAGATGAAGGTGGTGAAGCATGTGGTGGCTAGTATGGGTGTTTCAAGGCATGTCTGCATAGTTTTGGTGGAGTTTTGCTTCATGGTGGGTCTCGGCCTAGCCAAGGTCAGAGGGTTAGGTGGTGGTGGGGACAAGGAGGAGGTGGTGGAGGTGATGGCCATGGCAAGTAAGGTGTGGCCGAGCAAAAGCACAAGGAAATCAAGGCAAAAGCAAATGAAAAAGAAGAAGAAAGGAAGAAAATAAGAGGCCATTACCAAGTATTTTTCCTAGCCGTGAAAGGGAGATGAGATGAATGCTTTTTGCGTGAAAAATGAAATGGAGTCACGGCTAATCAATGAGGAAAAGGGTACGACCAAAAAAAGGAAAGGAAAAGGCAAAAGAAAATGAAAAGTCTTAGGAAATGAAAAGCCTTAAGTTTTAAAACCTTTTTAAACTCTTCATATTTCACTTTTCAATAAATCAAATAAAACAAATATAAAATCAATAATTTAATTTTTAAAACTGAAACAAAGTAATATGAAATAAAAATAAATAATTAATTTTAAAGAGAATGGGAAAAGAATATAAGAAATTGCTTAAAAATTGAAACAAGGTCCAAAAATTACAAATAAATCACCATTGACTTTGGAAAATTATTTACTTCATTTTAAAAATATTTTAAAAAAAATTTTGAAATAAAATAATTTCTAAAGTATTTTCAAAGTGAAATAAATAATTTAGAGAAAATAGAAAAAGAACTAAAGAAAATGTTTTAAAAATTGGAAATAGGACATGAAAATTACAAATAAATATCACTAGCCTTATAAAATTTCTATTTCACTTTAAAACAAATAAAAGTCCAATAAATAAAATAAGATGAGAAACAAAGTAAAGTAGGAATGAGAATAAATAAGTTCTTAAGAAAATAGGAAGATAAATAAAGAATTACTTTAATTATTTGAAACTAGGAATTAAAATTTATAAACAGAATACAACTGGTATTTGAAAATGTCAATTACACTATTAAAATGTTTTAAAACTAAAATATATACATAGCATGTTATTTACCCATATAAATATAATTTGGAACATTACATGACCAAATAAAATATTATTTATATAATTTAAAATAAACAATTTTGTTAAATACAACAAATTACACACAATATTTTAAAGGGCATAACTTTCACATTATAAATCGGATTTCAATGAAACGAAAAGCAGTATTCTTAAAATTTTATTTACTTTCATAATAAAAGATAAAATTAAAAATTTTCAAACTTTTAAAATTTTAAATTAAAAGTCAAAGTTTGACCATATTGACCAAAATTCACAGTTTTGGAAAATACTCTATTTATTCATGTTTGGGATTATAATTCACATACAAAACATAATTAATATTTAAAATAACAAAATTTCCCATTAAATAAATAAAATAAAGTTTTTAAATCAGGAAATTCAAATTGAAAATAATTACAAAATACAGGGTTGTTACAACTATTATACAGTGATATGTAAGGTCTGACTTTATATAAAAGATATTAAATTTATGATTTTGTGTAATATGTTTTAAAGTATCTATATTCAAAGACAGTATGCATACAAAGTGATATTTAAAGATCTACATATAAGTTATATACTTATGCTTTCCATAGTATTTATATATATACATATTTTAAATTTGCAATTTCTGTTAAGTATTATATCTTGTATTGGGAGGGTATATATGTGTGCACTTATAAAGAAATATAGTTTCATGTATTTGTTTAAAATTATTAGTCTATATATATAAGAATATATGAGCTTGGTTCGAGAATATATATATATATATATATATATTTATTTATATGTGTATGAACTAAATATAGAGTTGAAATTATATGTTTTGGAATTTGTTTAGTTTTATGTATATATATAGTTATATACAGTTTATACATATATGTGTTCACTTATAGCATTTATCTTTATCGATCTAGTTCTAATTTGATTTCCTAGATTTCTATCTATCAGCTTCATTCGTTGATTCGAGTTCTGTCTTGCCTTGTTTTAGGATTCGTGCCTGGATTTCGTAACTCAATCTCATCGTCTATTTCTCTAGCCTTGAAAGGTGAGCAATCACTCACGATTAACGTTCTTATATTTATTAAATTTGATTTCAATTGAAACGATAATTGAAATATGCTGCTGTTAGTTATTTACTGTAACGACCCGATATTTTCAACCATTCACATCCATTATAAGTGTATAGGTAGACACTCATGCCGGAGTTGAATTGCTCAAAATACCGCATTGTAAATAAAATTTGGCAAATCTAAGAATATACAGTAAATAAATATAATCACAGATCACAGACACAGAGTAAAATAATGCAGCGGAAGTAAAAGAAATAGTAGTTCATGAAGCTACTATATAAATATATCAGAGTTACATAAGATATAACAGAAGAAATAGAATACAAAAAAGTCTCAATATAATAACCAAGTACAAGCTGAGTAGAACAACGGAATTGAAATAGATAGGACATGACAAGCAGATAATCTCCAACGATTCAAATCTCAAAAGCGAGTGGAAATCCAAATCTGTGAATAACTCAGGCTGACCCGAGCGTAAAGAAAAACACAAAACACTCGAGTCAGGACAATATATACTTATATAATGTAAAACAACTCAAGCGAACTGTAATAAGTGTACAAATAACTTAGAAGATGCTTGGGACCGCCCATCCTCTAAGGATCCGTTAAAATATCTACTATGTAGTAATATTCGCTATTATAATAGTGTCTAAATAAGTAAAGTATAATCATATAGAAAATAGCGTTAAGGGGATGGAGAACCTTAACGCGGTCGGATCTTAAAATCATAATCGTAGTAAAGCTCGATATGGTAGGTGACACGGCACAACTAGGCAATGCCAGGGTAGATATACAAATTACGCACACGGACTGATGGATACGCATAGCAGCCACTACCGTTCCACCTCGAACAACACTCCCAAATCGGAGGATGGCCATCTAATCAATCACAAGTAAGAGTATAATATCGAAGAAATGTGTCCGAGAAGAGGTGCTACCTCACTGGTCCGAGATCGCTCCTGTTTTAGCCACCTTATGCCAACTCACGGGAGTTGGGTCCACGTAACATACCTTAAGAACGTCGCCACCATCCTACTTCATTATGGAATCTCCACCGCGTACACGGTTGTCAAAGTGGTTTTCGGTATCGACAGAGAGTATGTCCATATCTGATCCCGGTCTCTTTGCCAACCAATCGTTATTATAACCCGTGGTTATAACTTTTAAAAACAATACTTTACTTCAAAATAAAATATCATTTCAAACCATATCTTTATCAAAATAAAGATTAAATCAATTCCAAACCATTTCCATATATTTAAATTTTCATATCATTTCAAAACTTCATTTCAAATCATTTTAATATAATAAAATATCATATCCTTACAAAACTTCATTTCAAATCATTTTAATAAAATAAAATATCCTATCAGTTCAAATCCAAATATTCAACTTTAAATACCTTTTAAATTCAAAGATATCGTTCATTTACTATCATTTCAAATCACCATTAAATAGTTTATATTCCAATCAAAATAATTCATTTAAACCTTTTAAAAGTGAAATTTTTATATTTTCAAATCAAGTATTCAATTTCCAAAGTTTCAAACCATTCTGAGTTCGTTTACTAAGTCAAAAACCATAATTATTAAAATTTCAGCATTTCACAGCATTTAAAAACAACTGCTATAAGTTATATTTGAAAACATTTTTAATTCAGCAAAGACAGCACTTAAAACTGCTGTTAAAACTCAGTTTTAGTTGAATTATAGTTCAAAATAGAAAAGACAGCATTTCAGAAGTGCTGCGGTAGTTCAGATTTCAAAACAAGGGTTAAATTTGATTTCAACATAGACTGCAGACCATTATAGCATTTCCAGAGAATGCTATAATAGGCCTGAGTTCAATATTAGCCTATAAGTTCAATTACAGCAACTACAGCATTTCAGAAATGCTATAATAGCTCTTTTTACACAATTTTAGTTCAAAACAGAATCTAGCATTTCTGAATGCTATTAAAAGTAGATTTCAGGTGTTAGTGTATTTCCAGCAATTAAATAACTTCAATTTAAAACACATAAACATTTTAAAAATCATATTTTAACATTTAAAATATTTATTTACATATCATTTAACATGTATCTTTTTCACAATAAATTTCTTATAATTAAATCCAATTTTCAACAATTTACTTAATAAATTTAAGTGTAAAAGTTTCCAATTCTTCACATTTCAACAAATAACTTAACACTTCAAATTTAAATTACCATTTCACAATTTAACTAAATTTCCAATTTTATTTAATTAACTTAAACCTTTAATTAAAACCAAATTTCACATTTCCTAGTCAAGTTATATTTTAAAAGATCACTTTTAAACATTCATTTATTTAACCACTTAAATTCATAGAAAAATCAATAATACTTTAATAAATCACATAAATTCAAATTTAATCAAATTATCATATTTACCATTTCCAAATAAAATTTAATATCCATTTTATTTATATAATTTAAATATCATTTTTAACCAAATTCCAAATTTCCAACTTAAGTTATATTTCAAAAATCCAGTTAAACCATTCATTAATTACATTTTTAACACATAGAAAAATCATAATTTCTTTATTTTAAAACATTTCAAAATCTATTTAAATCAAATTTCATAAATTTATAATTTTTAAAATACTTAAAAATATCCAAAACACTTTATAAAATAACCACGGGCCTGTATATATTTTTCTAACTTAGGTCAAGTGATACGGATATGTATCATTTCAATCCGCAGTTAAAAAAAAGAAAAATCCGGGTTCTATCATTTCAAACCCGCAATCCCAAGTTAAAATAATTTAAATAAAAATCGTTCAGGCTTATCATTTCAGTCCATAATGATTTTTCCCTATTCTAAAGTTCGTTCGGGTATGTATCATTTCAACCCATAGTGATTCTAATCTACAGGGAACTTGCAATGGTGATAACAGATATAATGTAATATCCCGGAAATTTGGGGCAATATCAATTTAATAATCTGTTTAAATAATTAAATTGATTGATAATTTTTGATAATAAATATTTGAATTGATTTAATAATCTAATTAAATAAATATTTAATTGGTGAATTTTATCTTTTATAAGTTAATAAAATGATTATTATAGATAAGTATATATTGTAAATAGATTGCCTTTGATTTGAAAGTTAATAAATGAAATCTTGTTTTAAATTTCTAATGTATATTCTTATAGTTTGGAAATTATGATTTATTTAATATTAGCTTTTCAAAGCTATTTAAACAAAATAACTATATGGTTTAAAATAACAATTATAATAAGATTTATTTTATTTCTTTTTAAATATTGCTTAATAAATATGATTTAAGAATGTATATATGTTTAAAATATAATTTGCATATGATATGTTAATTCAATTAGTAATAGTGATAATGTATAATCTCTTTTATAAATTATTTTAAAATTGATAAATAAGTTATTTTCAAACAATATTAATAGTGTATTGTTTTTATATAAATAGACTTTAATAGAAATATGATTTTTATTTCAAATTGAATGTATGTTATAAATTGAATTTAAATTGGATTTTAAAATAAAATTTGCATTTGAATTTAAATTAAAATTGAAATTCAAAAGGAGGTAATATTCAAATAGTTTTGAATTTTATAAATATATGTATAAGCTTTTATATATATAGGTAAGTAATTTATAAATTAAGTAAAGGCTTTTTATTTACATTTAAAATAAATAAAATTATTTAAAAGACATGTGTAAATCTATAAAGGCTTGTTTAAAACATGTGTACACTAATAAAACAATGAGAGTGACAAATGTCAAGTTTTAGATTTTTGTTTTTCTTTTTATTTGAATAAATCATATCTACCTATATATGCATATGTTCTCATCTTCTTTTCTTTTTCTATTTCTTTTCAAATCTTAAAAGAAACTTTCAGCCTGCAATAAAATTCTCTAAACAAATCTATAACAAATTCCTCAATCTCAAAACAAAGATCTGTAATACATTCTTCAATTTGTAAACCAAATCTGAACTCATTTCTCTCCTCATAAACAATGTAGAAATCAACTCCTCTAACCAGAGAAAAACCATTAACCTGCAAATTATCTTCCAAAATCAAAGTCTGTTTGTAAACATCTTCTTCAAAGTTCTGTAACCACTTTCAAATCTGAAGCTTGCATCATTTTCCAAAAATCAAACAAAGACTGCAATTTCTTTAATCTGGAATCAAGTCTGTAGCCTGCATCTTTTCAAAGTCTAGAAGCAAGTTAATTTGGATCTAGCAACACACCTAAATAATCAAAGCATGCATGCAAGTTTTCTAGCAAGCATTATAAGTTTAAAAAGTTTTAAAGATCACTTTTCAAAACTGTTTCAGAGGAGAAGCTCTGTTCTTCATCTTTCAAACAAGTGAGTAACTTTCTTCTTAAAAATTAAATATATGAGTATCTGTTTGCATGTGAAATTCTGGATTAAAATGTGTATTGTATGATTGAAATTTCTATGTATATATATGGATGTATGGATGCATGTTTGTAGTTGTATCTGTTTCTGCCTGTTCTTAGTTCAGAAGCTAAAATTTTAATCAAAATTCCATTTATTACTTATCTGATCTTTATTAGGACTTCAGATTCAAACAATAATTGTTTGTTTAACTATGGGTTAGTGATTAAAATTTTAATTAAGTTAAAAATACATATGAATGTCTCTAGAAACCAGAGAATAACAGTGCATGTTTACTCAAGTGAAATCTCAAGTATTTTAATTTATAAATTCAGGGTTATAAACAGATTTCTTATACAAATTAATGATTTTTGAAAGAAAAATCACGATTTTTAATTGGGTAAATCTAGAGCATTAGGAAGTTGAACGTGAAATGGGTTTATGTTGATTGCTGGGAATCGCGAGATGAATTGAGGTCGTGGTTAAGGCTGGAGGATGATGGATGATCAGAGAATCTGAGAAAAATATTAGAAGTGATAATAATTCATTGTGGCGATGGTAGGAGTTTGATTTCGTTTTTAGCCCTAGTTTTCGAATGGTCGGAATTTCAATCATCACGGCGCCTCTGGTGGTTCGAGCTCCATCAGATTTTGGGGAATTAAAGTGGAGACGTTGACGAAGCTTCGGCAGGAAGATCAGACAATCTGATGATCGGAGAAGTTGGATTCGAGGAAGTTTCCAGGTTGGGACTGTTTCCAGGTAATGATCTATTTGCTCGATTTCGATTGATGGGGCAGTTCGTGGTTCTGATGATTGGGATCGCGAGTGGGTGTCGTAGACGACATGCCGGAGTTGGGAGTGATGGTCGGAGGCGATCGTTACGCCTGTGCACGTGCACATGTACGTCTCGTACAACTGGAAAGAATTTTAAGTTTGGGGAAGATGAAGTCTGGGTTTGGTTCGAAGTTTTAGTGTGAGTGACTCGAAGTCATGTTCGAGAAAATGGGAATTTGGCTCGGGGGAAACTCGCGTGGGTTTATCACTGTGTTTCAAATTTCTAACATAACAGTTTTTACAAAATAAAAAGGAGGGAAGGGAACTCGAAGGAGTACTCGGGATTTCTGTAATTTTGCTCGGAGAAATTTAGATAAGGCTCGGGTAGATTTTGTTTGGCGGTTTTTAAACATGACAGTGTTATAAAAATCTAAAATGAGTATAAATTTGTAGATTAGGATTTTAAATAAAGCTTTAAAATCAAATTTAAAATATGGATTCAATTTAATTTGAATCCCAGATGTGAAATAAATAAATTGTATTAAAATGTTTAAACCTCTTTTATTGTTTATACGTATTTATATATAAATATAATCTGATTTTATTGTTCAAAAAAAAATTTGTAGTTTAATTTATATACGTATTTATTTATAAATATAATCTGATTTTATTGTTCAAAAAAAAATTTTTTTTTACTTATTCTAAATGTTGAAAGTTTATGTCTATTTTATTTTATTTGCATGTGCTCTTAAACTTTATTTTGATTTTTGAGGGAATGTATAACGGTATAAATTGCATTTCAACTTGTTTTATGTCAAACTGATTGTTCCATCAATTCCCTTTTATCAGCTTTGTCCGTCGTGCTCGTTTCTTCATCGAATCGTGTCCATCTAGCATTGCTTTGGAATTCATAACCTATTTTATTGTCAAATCTATCTAGCATCGAAAGGTGAGCAATCACTCACGATTAATGTTCTTTTATTTATTAAATTTGATTTCAATTGAAACGACAATTGAAATATGCTGCTGTTAGTTAATTACACTGTTATATATGCTATTGCCTGTATCAGTTCACCTGTGACACCTGACACCATTATCTGCTAATTGTTTATGTGATGATAATACAGTTTGGCTGATAATTGATTGATTGTTGATGTTTATATTGGACGTTAAATTGTAAATGTTAAAATGATAAATAGTATGAAATTGAACTTGATATAGGATAGTTAAATGTTAAATTTGATTAACTGACATTTGTATAATATGACCCCTTTAAACTGTTAAATTTATTGACACGTAGGATTTGTTAAATTACACCTTGAACCACTGAATGTATGTTGTTAAATTGATGATGTATGAAAATTGAAATTGAATGACAAGTGAAAACCGTAATGTAATAATCTTTAATCTACATGAAATGATAGTGTAGATTCTAGAAATAATTATATTAATTCGTACAAATAACAATGCGAATTAATACGGTTATTTCGGGATTATTTGAATTGATTATTGGATTGTTATGGATTGTTGTTATTGCTTGTTTATTTACTTTGACACCATCCCAGTTATCACACTGCAAGTTCCCTTTGCTATGTTTTGATTTTTAATTGAATTGGAATCGGGTTGAAATGATAAATACCCAAATTAAACTTTGACCTAGGATAGAGAATTAAATAAAACCCGATTGGTCAATAATTTGATTTAAAATAAAACGAAGATTTTATTTGAATAAATAATATGGTTTTGAAATGAAGTTGAAATTTGAATTTTAATGAAAGGAAAATGTTAATGTTTAATAATCTGAAACAAAATATTAAAAATGTAATTGATGAAAGAATGTTGTTTAATTTGAGAAATGATTGAATTAAATTTTGAAATGATTTAATAATTAAGTTTGAAATTATAATTAAGTTTGAAATTATAATTAAGTTTGAAATTATTAAACTTTGAAATTATGTAATAATTAAGTTTTGAATTATTTAATAATGAATTATTAAATGGTTAAATTGAATTGAAATTCTTTCATAAGAAAAATTGAACTTTTGAATAAGTGAATTTTACTTCGTAATAATTGAAATTGAGTTTTCTTTATTAAGCGGGTTATGGAAAATTATTTAAGTAAGTAAATAAATAATTGAAATTGAATTTTCTTTAACAAGAAATGGAAATGTGATATTTTGGAATTAATGTAAGACTTGAAATGTAAAGAATTTGATTTGATGAATTTAAGTTAATTAAATTTGTAAGTTTTGATATAATGAAGTTGAATTTAAATAATGGATTTAATGAATTTAAAATTTAATGGAAATTGTTTTGAATGGCATAGTAACTTAACGAATATTGAATGAAATCGATAAATGATTTTAAATTGATTTGAATGTTAAATAAGATTTAATTTAAATGTTTTCGAAATGAAACTTGTATTCGAACTTGAATCAATATTTGGATTGTTTTAAATAGAAATAGAAATTGAATTATAAGATTGTGAAATGATAATTTGGAAGTTTTGAAACGTAAATTTATGGAAATGGTTTGAAAGACAAATGAAATGTTGATTTACGAATTGAAATTGAAATTGAATTTGATTAGGTTTTGAAATAAATAAACGACCAATCGGTGAAATAATTACGAAAGTTATTAAAGAGACCGAGATCGGTAATGGATATACTCTCTATCTGAACCGAAACCACTTTAATAACTATGCGCGGAGTGATGATCCAGAATGAAGTGGTTGGAATGATGTACGTGATGACTGAAGAAAGAGAACGATAATGGACAGCCTTGACACTTGTGTCAAATTGGAAATGACTAAAACAGGAGCTGTGCCGGGCCAATGGAGGATTAGCTACCTTAAGTGGACACACTTCTTCGAACTACTTATACTTGTTGTCGATTGGTGCACCCTTGATTTTGGGAGTGTTGTTTCACGGTGTTGCGGGCGCTGCGGCGTTGCGTTCTCACCAGTCCGGATCAGGCGAACGGTAGTATCACTACCTTGGGTATTGCCTCATGTGCCTTGTCATACTTGTATTCCATTTATACGCGACCACTACGATCTTGATTTGTACCTTTAGTATATGGATTGCCCTCTGGTGACTTCCGGTTTTGGGAAAACTACGGTCTTGTATATGCTTTTGGGAATAAAAAATGTGTTAAGGGTGGAATGGGCCATGACTTAACGCTATTTTGATATCTTTATATTATTGATAGACATTATCTACTTATCGTACACTACTACCTAGTAGATAGTTTAACGGATCCTTAAAGGATGGTTATTCCAAACATCCTTTGAGTTACTTGTATTTCAATTGCTAATTCACTTGAGTTGGATTTATTAATATAAGAATGTTAATCCTGACTCGAGTGTCTTGTGTTTTTGCTTTACGCTCGGGTCAGACTGAGTGTACCAGTATTCGAGACTCACCTTTGAAGTTGGAGCTTTGCTTGAAGATCCAGCCATCTATTCTGCTTTAAGTATTCGATGATTCCAATGATGTATTCTGATTTGTATCTGATGTATCGTGTTACTCTTCCGTTGTATCTGGTTTAACTCTGATGTATCGTGTTACTCTTCTATTGTAAACTCTGATGTATTTTTATATATTCATATAGTAGCTTCATGAACTACTATCTCTTTTATTTCCGATGCACTTATTACTCTGTGTCTGTGATCTGTGATTATTTTATTTACTGTATATGTTCAGTTTTGCCAAATTTAAATTAACAACGCGGTATCTTGAGCAATTCAACTCCGGCATGAGTGTCTACCTATACACTTATAATGGATGCGAATGGTCCAAAATTCCGGGTCATTATAGTTGGTATCAGAGCTTTGGTTGCTCTAGGCAAAACTTAACATATAGGGTAAATGTATTTATAGAATCACTCTCATTCGAGTTTCAATCTCTTCCTTTGACTCGATTACTTTGAATTTTGGAACGTTCCCTCGGTTTCGAAAATTCAGTCGTGTCCCTCACTATTCGTCTTCTTTCAAATTCTGGAGCACCCCATAACTCCATTTTGAATGATATCTATAATAGATCGGCGGTCTCGCCAATCTTCGAATGATTCGTAAAGGAGCAAAACTCCTTTACAATAGGCGTTGATTTACTGGAGATTTCTGAATCCTCGGTTTAAGATGCTATCTATCTCCTGCTATACCTGAATTCTATCTCTTGAGATCGAATGTCGATTTACCTCGGAATTCTACACCGATCTTGTTCTTGAAGTCACGGTCGATCCGGTTAAGGTTGCCCGTGAATTAAATAAACTTATCCATCTCACGATTGTGATAATTGAATTATCTTATCTTCTGTTTCAAACTTATTTTCGAATCAAAATTCTCTTTGATTTGAGTCAACAAATTTGAATCCCTATCCTTATTTTGAAAATCCATTCCTGTATCGTCGAGCAAAGAAATGTATTTCTAAATTTATATTAAAAATGTTGTTTTCAAATTTGATAAACAAAATAGTTTTGAATGATTATATTATATATAAATATAAGTTTTCTGAAATTAAATTGTTAATGAATTTGTTGTCTGAAATAATAATATTTGATTTTCATTTATTGTTTTGTAAACCATTGACTATTGCATAATAAATAAATGAATTTATAAACCTAGTTATAATTTGATTTGGAATTTGAAATGAATTTAAATCAGAAATTGGAGTATTTGATTTCCTAAAATTTCAAGCTTCGGTTTTTAATTTTTTTTTAAAATGTATATTATTGAACGTATTTTCAAATAGAAACCGTTTTCAAAGAATTTTAAATATTGAAATCAGTGCTCTTCTCTTTGTCGCTGGAAAATAATTTCGGTGATGGCGACCGCATCATCGACCTTCATTTTCGAGTTTCGAAGTGGAGAAACCATTCTGTAGCTTTGCTACGGTTTTGTTTTGAGAAAAAAAAATTATTTTGATTTGAATTTCTTCAGTATATTTTGATTTACATTTATATAGGTAACTTATTTTAAAAATTTAATTTGATTTGATATAAATATATTTTATATATCTCTGAATTATTTAAAGTCAATCAAAAATCTAATTCTTAAATTTTGTTAAAGGATGATTTTAATTATAAATAAAATCAAAATTTGGAATAAATATTTAAACTTGAATAGTTGAATTGGGAAATTTTTATTGTATATTGTTCAACTGCATTCTAATACAATTTACCTAAATCATTCAGAAGTTGAATATGTAATTGGATAATATATAATATAAATTGAATTTATAAATAAAAATTTGAGTGTTTATAATAAATGTTATACACTAAATTTTGATTTTAAAGATGTTAATAGAGTTAGATAGGATAATAAGTAAATTAAGTTAATGAATTAAAATTTGATCAACATATGAAAATACCTTGAATTTAAAAGAAATTAGTAAATATAAATCAAAACTTTTATGGTTTAAATTAATTTATATGGGTTAAATATATGTGAAGATATATCAAGTAGAATAAATTTAACAGTAATTTGGAATAAAGAAGAATTTAAATTGTTGAAAAAATATGATTATAATAAAAGACTATTCAAATTTGTGGTTTTAGAAATTGTAAATTGAAGATAATTGGATAATAAGATAATGAATTTAGAAATAGTTAATATTGATTTTAGTGAAATCAAATAGATTAAATCAATTATTGAATATCAATTAATTTGAATTTGAATTTATATGGTTTAAATTAATTGTTATTTTTTATTTCAAATCTGTTTTTCTTTCTGGTTGTTTCTATTCTCCTACCTCGTTCCTTTTCGGGGATGAAAAGTTTTGAGTGGGGGAGAGTGTAATGACCCGTAAATTTCAACTGTTTTAATAACGTAATTAGTTGAAATTTTGTGAAATTTTAAACGATAAAATTTTGAAATAAAAATTTAATATTTGGAATACGTCTAGTTAAACATAACAACTGGTAAATTTTCATCCGAAAATATGGAAGTTTATACAAACTTCAACAACTCGAGGATTCGGTACAGACCAATCCCAGCTAAACAACTACAGGCATCAGGTGATACCGAATAGTGTAAGTGCATAAAATAATGGTGAACCAAGATAACAAGCCAACTAAAAGTCTAGAGTTCCAGTGAACCATTGACTGACACAGACATAAGAGGGGTCACATACCAATTAATTCGGCTCAATTGTATGCATGCAGAAACACAATTTGTTTACAGATAGGTACAACTCAAAGACACAGTGCAAGATTAATGCAGACGCAAGTGTTATTGGATAACAATGAGGACTGTGTTACCAGGTAACAATGAAGACCGCAAAACACAAGCCTGCAACACTACCGATACGAGTAGCTACAAACCAAAACATAGCAAAGGTCAAATACGAGAAATCTAACTTATGCCACTTCAAAAGATATCAAATAACCAAAGTCAGAGAAATCATCAAAAGTCATAGCGAACAAGATCACGATGGTGGCCAAGGTGATCAATCAGTCAAAGTAAATTACTTCCAAAATTCATCGGCTACCCAATTCAATGGTCGTGCATCATCAACGAAGTGACACAATAGTTAAAGGCAAAATGACCAGAGTCACAAAATAGCAAGTAAGTTAAACTAGGTCGAACTCAGTCAAAAATCAGGGTATAACTGCTCCGAACAAAGACAGAGATGTCTTGAATATCATCGCATAAACCAAGGCAAGTAACAGTGATCAATTCAAAGTCGAAGCCAACCAAAACAAGTTCGAAAGTCGAACAAAACCAAAATCATCATAGCATCACCATCAGGCCAAAAATTTATCAATTTATACGAAATTGATTAAGGCAGAGAAATCATCAACCACGAGACAAATCGAACAGCCAAAGCACTCTACTAAGTTGAATAACAGATGTGAGTGATAAGGTAATCACTCACCTTATTTTCGAAGATCCCAAAACCAGTCACCGCCGAAGCAAGCAAGAAAACAATGATCGCCAGGCAAGCACTTCGATTGATCAACAGGCAGTGGCGCCTTCGAATTCACGAAGCCCTAGTCTTGGAGACGAAGACGAACGAGGAAGAGATTGAGCCGCCTCTTTAATTTTTCGCTCGATTCTTTGTTTAGGGTAAAAATGAATGAAATGAGAGAGGGGATCGGGTTTACATGATTATCACTTGCAACCAAATGGCAACCAAAGAATTGGGCTAAATGAATTTAAAGCCCGTATCACCACTAACCAATTTTTTTCAAAGAATTTCAACATGATTTTAAACTCCAATGGCACTAATAAAACAATTCGATCGTCATTTTGGCGAAATAAAAAAATACTAAATCTCGGGTTGTTACAGGAATACTTTTCCCTTGGGAATCATGAATATCTTCAGCGAAGGTTTCTTCATTGTTTTCTGGTGGCTGGTTAACCCCAAGCAAAGCATTCAGCTTGTCCAACATCAGAGTGTTCTGGACTTCCATTTGTTGATACAACCCAGACACTACAGCATCTAATTCTGCCCTTGTGACTCCAACACTAGGAGCCGCTTGATTTGATGTGGGAGAAGTGGCGATATTGTCGTGAGCAATTCCAGATCTAGTAGATTTACTTTTCCTTCCTGGAGCCATAATTTCAGATAGACTTTTGGTTCTTAGGGAGAATCTTTCCACAAATCTTTGTGAAGCAATGATGAAAGCACACCTGAGTTGGGTTCTCAGTGAAAGCACCAAAAATGTGAACGCTAAAAATGAACGCTAACACCCCGGTGTGAGTTATGATATAGCGAAAGCACCACCCGTTGGTACGGGAACTAAAAGTAAGCAAAAAATAGCAAAAAACAGTAAAAATACAACAGTTTTATAGTGGTTCGGCTCAAAGACAAGCCTACGTCCACTTAATCTCTTCTATCACTGACTTGATTACAGATTTTACAACAATTCTTCGATTACAACACAATCAAGACAAGTAATCAGAACTTTGATGCAGAAAAGCTCTTTGAATTCATGTTGAATGAACTTGATCTTTTCCGAAGGTTCGTTGAAGTCTCTTGTGCGTTTGAAGTATTGGAGTCAGTAGAGAAAACAGCAGAGTCTTGGCGTTTCAGAAAAATCGTCCCCCTTCAAGTGCGGAGTAGGCAGGGTATTTATAAGAGAAAACTGGGCTTAGGTCGTTAGGTTTTAGGTCGTGAGCGACCTAAGAGGTTGCGAGGTAGCTTAAGTCGTTGGCGACTTAATGGAACCATTCTGGGTGAGATAAAGGCTGAGAGCGACCTAGTATGAGTAGTGCAGAAGTTATCTCGGCAAGATTAGGTCGTAAGCGACCTAACAGAAGAGGCAGGGCATGCAGCTTAACTCTGGAGTTCCTTTGGTCGTTAAGTCGCTTTTTCTTTAGCTCGCTAGGTCGCTGTCTTCATTGAATAGCTAGGTCGTTAGGTCGTTAACCTGTTAGGTCGTAGGAGTCTTTAGGTTACTAAGTCACTGCTTCCTTATCTCGTTAGGTCGTGCCGCATTGAGTCGCTTTGTGTAATAGGTCGCTAGATCGCTGCTTCCTTATCTCGTTAGGTCGCGCCGCATTGAGTCGCTTTGTGTTATAGGTCGCTAGGCCACTGCCTTGTTGTAGATCGTTAAGTCGGATATGCCTTGTTTAGTTTAAGTCGCTTATTCCCTTAAGTCGTTGAGTCGAGTTGGTCGCTAGGTCACTGAATAAAAAAGGGTTAACACGCAGCACTGCCCTGAGCCTCTGACATAGGGTCATTTTAGGTAGCTTGAAATAGTTGTCTTATATATATATTACCTATATACGGTACGCACGTGTGTATATATATATATATTTGAAATTTTTTAAAAAAATTTATGTTAATATTTTAAATAAAATTTTGATAATAACTTTAATGTACATATATTATGTTTAAATATCTATTTGAAGAATTTTGGAAAAATATGGGTTTTAATAAATGTTGATTTTAATGAAATATAATATGAAGAGTTTTCTTTTAAATATGTGTTTAAAATTGGATATTGATTTTTAAGAAAATATAATAAACATTTGTTTCCTTTGAATTCTAGATCTTGCTTGTCGTTATCCGTATCACAGCTATTTATCTCTTGTCTCGTTGTCCCATTGTCGATCCATGCTTATCCGTGTCCATCTACATCTTGTTATTCGTTGTTTTCATAGCCACGAAAGGTGAGCAATCACTCACGATTAACATTCTTATATTTAGTAAATTGATTTCACATGAAATGACAATTGAAATATGTAGTTAAATTTTAACTGTTAGTTATTTGATTGTTAAATATGATATGCCATTATCTGTAGTTGTTTACCTATGACATATGACACTATAACATGTTGTATATATTATATTTAAATTTGTTACTGATGATATATGCTGGTTGTTGATATGTTATATTATTATCATAATTGTTCTCACTCTGCAAGTTCCCTGTTAGTTTAGAAATTCCCTATGAGTTGAAATGATGCATATCTGAATGATCTTATTGATTAAAGGAAAATCGTTATGGGTTGAAATGATAAACCCAAGCGATTTTCATTGTTTTTTTGAAATTTTGGGATTGTAGGTTGAAATGATATAAACCTGTAAATTTAAAATAGTTACGGATTGAAATGATAAATATCCGTATCACTTGACCATAGGATAGAAAATTATATACGGACACCGTTGGTCTATTTTTGAAAATGATTTCCAAGGTTTTGAAAGGAAATATATGAGTTTTAATTAATATTGATTTTAAAAATATAATATATAAATTTGTTTTAATATATGTGAAAATTTAGATTTTAAATTATATGCTTTGAAAATTTTAAGTTAAGTTGTAAAAATGTAAATTTTAGGATTTTACTTATATTTTATTATTTTTAAAATATATAAATAAGATTTAAATAGGTTTAATAAAATGGTTTGATTAAACTTTATTTAATAAAAATTTAATTTAATTAATATATATATATAATATGTTTGAATATTTATTTAAATTTATTTTAACATTTTAAGTAAATTTTTGTATTAACTTTAATAAATAAAGGTTGGAAAGATAAGTTAAAGCTGATTTGTAATTTTGATTTATTTAAGAATTTACTTTAAATAAAATTGATTTGAAACTTATTGATTTGAGAATTTAAAGATATGATTTTATAACTTGATGACTTAATTTTGGTTAAAGGGATTAAATGAATATTTAAATTTAAATAAAATTGAAATTTAATATTGAAGTTTGATTTAAATTAAATGTTTAACCAAAGGTGATTAAATGAATATTTTAAATTTAAATAAAATTGAAATTAAATATTTAATTTTGATTTAAATTTGTAATCTGGGATTTTATTCAAATGGTTATTAAAATGATTAAGTGAATATTTCAAGTTTAAATAAAATTAAATGTTGAATTTTGAAATATAAATGAAATTTATCAATCTAAGTTATTGTAAATTGTTTGAATATTTATACTTTGAAACCTATTGAAATTGGAAGTGGATTAAATTATAGTTCAAACCTGGATTTGAAATTGATATAGAAAAAAAATGGTTTTAATGAAAATTTGAATTGAGATTAAAATTGTTGAACTGAGATTGAATTTTTGGAACGAACATTGATTTGAATTGATCTGTGAAATTGGACGAAACAATTCTAACTTGAAACTATTTTTCGATATATATGATTTAATATATATACTAGTTTTATATATAAACTATTTTAATCTATAACCTATTTTTATTATAAACTATTTTTAAATTATACCTATTTTACTATATATTACTATTTAAACTATTAAGTTGGAACTATTATGATTCAGATTTCATGGATTTAAATACGAATATTTTAATATGATGGTTTAAACTATTTTTTAGTTATGATTTCGGATGTGAATACGATTTCGAAAGTGATAAGTTTGAAAAAAATATGATATTTTGATATGAGGTATAAACTGTTTGAAATATAAATGACCACGATGTGAAATAAGCATTTGGTTGTTAAAGAGACCGGGATCAGATATTGTCATAATCTTTGCCAATACCGAAAACAACTTTAACAACTGCGTACGTGGTGGAGAATCCAAAACGAAGTAGGATGGTTTGGCGATTATTCTGTATGAGGTATTAACGCAGCCCTGACTCCCACGAGTCAGCATGATCTGGTTAAAACAGGAGCTATACCGGGCCAAGTAGGATCGCTCCCCCTTTTGGGCACATTTCTTCGATACCATTCTATTGCTTTTGTGATTTGATTTGGGTGCACCTTTGATTTGGGAGTGTGTCTCGAGGTGGACGGTAGTAGCTGCTATGCGTTACCACCAGTCCGGGAGTGCAAACGGTATTTCTACTCTGGCATTGCCTCGCATGCCTTGTCAAATGCCTTATCGCACCTTCTACGATTTTGGTTTGTACCGTACCTTTGGAGTGCCCTCTGTGTAAACCATCGGTTTGGTGGAGCTTACGGTACTGTATAGACTACGGGAATATATAAAATGTGTTAAGGGGGATATGGGTAACGCCTTAACCCTATTTTAATACTTTACTGATAAACATATTATAATAGCTTATATTACTACATAGTAGATATTTACATGGATCCTTAGAGGATGGAAATCCCAAACATCCTTTAATTTACTTGTATTTCAGTTGACATTTCAGTTGACATTTCACTTGAGTAGAATTTACTAGTATAAGAACGTTAATCCTGACTCGAGTGTTTTGTGTTTTGCTTTATGCTCGGGTCAGACTGAGTGTCACAGCAATTGAGACTCACCTTTAGAGTTTGGAGCTTTGTTTGAAGATTTGTCTATTCAACTTTCCAGTTACTTCAGTTTATTCCAGTTGTTTTGTTCAGACTTGTCATTTGCATTTGTATTAGCAACTTCTGTGTATTTGAGATATCTGTTGTATTTTACTTTAAACTTTGATGTTTATATAGTAGCTTCATGAACTACTATTTATCTATTCTGCCGCTTATTGTTGTATTACCTATGTCTGTGATTTTGTGATTGATTTATTTACTGTATATGGTAAGTTTTGCCAAATATAAATTAACAATCTGTTGTTTTGAGCAATTCAAGTCTGACATGAGTGGATGATTGTCGGTTTGAACGGTTCTAAATATCAGGTCGTTACAAAATTAATGAATTTTTTTGATAATAAGGTAATGAAATTTGTATAAGTAGATTTATAATATAGTTCATAAATAGAAAGAATTTAAAAGTTGAGAATTTTAGAATTTGAAATCCTGTTGCTTTCAAAATTAATAAATATATTATTTGAAAGTGTTTTGACGAGAAATAATTCTAGGGATGACTACAGCATCGCCAGTATTCATTTTTGAGTTTCTGAGTGAGAATTTCTACCAAAAGAAATTTATTTTCGACTAAAACAAGTTTTGATTGTGGAAAAATATTCTATGTATGATTTGATAAATATATGAAAATAGGTTGGAACTTATAAATTTAAAATATTATAGATAAGAATAAGTTTAAATTTTATGAATTTAAACAGGAAAATAAAACCAAATTTTAAAACCGTTGAACATTTTGGTTAAGCAAACAAAAGAAGATTTGAATTTGAGATATGAAATAAAAGAATTAACCTGAGAAATTTTAAGTAAATTGAGTTAATGAAATGAAGTAAAATAAAATGAAGTTTAACTCAAGAAGCTCAAATAAAAGTGAATTGTATTGAAATGATTAGATAAAGTAATGAAATGAAATTTTAAGTGAATAAGTTTGTATAACTTATAAATTTGATAATATTAAGCTAAAAACAAATTTTAAATTTGTTGAATATGAATAATAAGGAAAAAAAAGTTTAACTTAAAAAAAGTTGAATAAACCGAGAAATGAATTAAGTGAAATAAAGTTTAATTTAATAAAGATTAAATGAATTGAATTAGATTTGAATGTAACTAGATAAATTAGTAAAGTGAATTAATTCCACTTAAGCTATAAAATGAATTAATGTAACGACCCGAAAATTTTAACGGTTTTAATAACGTAATTAACTGAATTTTGTGAAATTTTAAATAACTGAATTTGGAAATAAAAGTTTGATATTTGGAATACATCTATTTAACATAGCAACTGGTAAAATTTTATTGGAAAATATGAAAGTAAATTTTGTTGTGTAATTTTCAATCAGTTAATTCAATGATAATAAATTATTTTGAAATCTGAATATTTTTATAAAATAAAAATGTAAATCATTTTCTGAGTGAGACGTCATAATTCATTTCATCAAATTTGGTTTTCGCTAGCTATGTTTATCTTATTTTTGATAGTTTAGCAGCATTTTGGCAACGAATATCGACTTTTGATAGAATGATCGTATCGCCGATATCTGTGTACCATTCTGATCGTCTCGTCGTGCTGATCTCTTCAGTATATTCATTTGTGTATTTCGAAGTTCGGTACGCGGCGATATCCGTGAAATCGATCAACCGTATCGGTAGCTGTTTTGGAGCTTTTGATATGCGTGTCCAACTGTCCATTCAATTTCCACCATGTATTACTTATAGCCGTTTTGCTTTTAATAATCACATGATTACACTGGCATGGCTTTTGTGATTCCCAGACCTTTTATTTTCCATTGTTTAAACATTTTTTTCTTTTACCTGTTCGTGTGCGTGCTTTTGAAAAAGGAAGGAATATATATTAGGGGGAATTAATTTAAAGGACAAAGATTTGTATATTTTTTGCCTCAAGGACACAACCTCAATATTTTTACCATATATTTTATACAAAGCATTTGTGTTATTGCCTTCTGTCTATTCTTCATCTTTCCACTTGCTCACGTTTCATTCTAAAAAAAACTGCTCCACCCACCGATCCAAACGCCTATATCTCCACCGCCATCACATCCCTAACACCAAACAACCGAAACTCCACCCCTCATTTTCTTCCACCGCCTTGCTCCCTGGTACGAACCCACCTTCCTCCAATAGCTCGACCACAAACCCACTGCCTCACCGCGTCACCTGCTTCCTGAATCCGCCTCGGCAGCTAAGTACCCCATATCCGCCTCTCTCTCTCCTACCTCTCATCTCCTTGCCTCACACGTGCCTTCTTTTCCACGTCCCTCCTCCACTCAACAAACCCACACCCAGCCACTCACTTCCGCCTTCCCCTGCCGATAGTTCCCCACGTCACAGCCTGTTAGAGAACCTCCGCAACCCTCTCCCAATGGCCGACCCACAGCCGAGGACCGGACAGCGTGCAAACCCAAGCCTTGCCATCAACCTCCACCTAGCACTCGCCACCCAAAAACCCGACTTCCTCTCTCTCCTATATGAAGGTATATGCTATATTATATGTAACAGTATAATAGGGGCATTTCACCAGAAGGACAAACTTTGCAGTCCAAATAGTTTCTAGGACACACATTCAAAGAAATTACTTTCAAGACCAAAGTCAGCAGAATAATTACTTTCAAGGACAAAGTCAGTAGTCCAATTACTTTCAAGGACATAATTTCATAGGTTTTTAGGCCGTAGAAACTAATTATTTTACGTTTTGTCCTTGAAAGTAATTATTTCAGTTGTGTGTCCTAGAAACTAATTCCACTTGCTAAAGAGGCCCTTGTGACTAATTTCCACAGTATAATATATGTTTTACAGTTTATATATATTTACAGTAAGTATATTTTAATATATACACATATAGTTGTTTGTACTGATTTTGCACGAGAAAGCTTATCACCTATTATAAAAAGAAAAAAAAGGGAAACATGTAGTTATATTTGCTCCTCTTTTGTATATTATATGTATATATAAATATTTGTTTAACATCAACTCTTACCTGACTTACTTCGTCTTGATTTCTTTTATGTCATGGCATTCTCTGTTATAAAAATGACATATATAGTTTATAAATATTGTTTAAAGGTGATATATATATATAGTTATACCAGTTGTATATAATCCATGGTTATGCATATAAGTTTAAAATGATCTGTTGAGTTATATAAGTTATATAAATTATATGATAGGTTGTTTATATAAGTAAGTATATATAAGAGTTGCAGTTGCCTGTTCATTTTGTTCCTGCTACTATTTTCTTTCCTTACGTTTTGTGTTTGGGAAGTATTCGAAGCTTACACATATGTAAGCGTACGTGTGTATATATGTGAAAAAAATAATATATAACTGACTGGCACTTAAGTAAGCATCAAATTCTGTCTACTGTATCAAAAAGTCTACAGTGTTCAATTGAATATGTCAACTATAACAGTGGATTATTACTAAATAGCTTATTACTAAATTATGTAATTGGTTGATTTGGACTAAACAGTATGGTTTTCTTAGCAAACTATATCTAATCACCTAAGACTGTTATGTTATTAACAGTGAAAGAGGAAATGGAGTCTATTCAAACTTATATATGGATTCTTACATGGCTGTGATGGTGCTATTCTAACTTTATGTAATGACCCGTAAATTTCAACCGTTTTAATAACGTAATTAGTTGAAATTTTGTGAAATTTTAAACGATAAAATTTTGAAATTAAAATTTAATATTTGGAATACGTCTAGTTAAACATAGCAACTGGTAAATTTTCGTCCGAAAATATGAAAGTTTATTTCGCGCGTAAATTCACTTCAATTCAATCAGTTAAAAAAGCGTTGAAAATAAAATGTTTCCGAAATCTAAATATTTTACATAGAAAAATTCCAAACCATCTTCTGAGCAAGATGTCAGTTCGTCATTTTTCCAAATTCGGACATCTATTGCTCCGTCGTTCTTATTTTCTGCAAAATAGCAGCATTCTGGTACCGATATCGATTTTTATCGGATGATCATACCACTGATATCTGTATACCGTTTTGATCGTCTCGTCGTGCTGATCTCTATGGTATATTCAAATTCGTGTTTTGGAGTCTGGTTCGTCGCGGAAACCACGAAACGGTTAACCGTATCGGCACCGGGTCCGTGACCATTTGATTTCTTTTGCGTTTCAAATTTTAAACGCGCATCAATGAATTGCCTTAATTATTTTCAGCCGAATCTAGGGAAACGTTACTCTGTCCTTTCACTTTTTCTTTAATACTTACGTTTCCAATAATAAAGCTGAGAATTTTGAACAGCCTTTTCTATTTTTCAAAACCCACTTTCACTTTGTCTGCCTCTTTCTAATCTGAAACATCATCTATTCGTTCTTCTAAGAAAAATACACTGCCATAACCCAATCACCGCCCACTTCCTCTCCTCCCTTCACCTAGACCGAAGCAGCCTCCTCAACCGATCCCATGGCCGAAGCTAAACACCCAGCCACAACCGAACCTTGCAGCCCTCCGCCTCTTCCACCCAATAGGCACGCAAGCAGCTGCCACCAAAATAACTCCCTCCCCTGTCGAGCAGTCCGCCACCTTAGCACCATCTCCGACCTTCCTATAATGCCGAGTTCCACTTTGCCCATCTCCTTTTTGCTGACCGACCGCCTACCGAACCTTCACCATCAACCACCGTGCCCCCGCCCGTACATGCCGCGTCCAACCCCTCCCCTTTTCTGTTCGAACCTAGCCTCGACAGCCAAGATCCGCCTCACCGTTAGAGCAGCTACCCTCCGCTTCCTGGCGCCGCCTTCTTTCCCCTCCCCTTCTTGCTTCCGTGCCACTTGCTGCCTGGGGCCATATGGTTATATTATGTAAGTTTGGTATATGGGTTTATTTCCTCTGCATTTTTATGGCAACTGATGTGTCAATAATGCTAGTTTATACATAGTTGTATAAGTAATGTAAGATATGTATACATTTATATTGGTTACATATAATACGTACATTTCAGTATATATATTATAAGCCTATCATATAGTATAAGTTACAGTACATATAGGAGGAAATTAATGATTGCCATATATAAGTTTACAGTCTGTAGGTCGTATAAGTTACAGTTTGAGTATCATATAAATCCATACTTCCAAGTTTCTGTTTACTGTCTAAGATTTCATATATGGATAAAATGGGTAAGTTACTTCGATTTCTTTGATTCTATATATTTACAGTATTATATATATATTGATATTTTGATTTGTTAGATATATATAATTTTGAAGAATAAATATATATATTTGATCCTTATTATATATAAGCTTACTTGTGTATTTAAGAGTGGTTTGGGAAAATGTGTAACTATATGATTTACATTTTATTTTAATTTATATCAAACTGATCCTAATAGTTCCACTGATTTCTCATTATCAGCTCGTGCGTCGAATTCGGACCATCGTGCTTTGCTTCAATATTCGTGCTTGGATTCGTAACTAAATTTCAGTGTCCATATCAGTGTGTATCCGGGTCATCTTCTGTATCTTCTAGCCTCGAAAGGTGAGCACTCACTCACGATTAACGTTCTTTTATTGATTAAATTTGATTTCAATTGAAACGACAATTGAAATATGCAACTGCTAGTTAATTTCACTGTTATATATATGCTATTACCTGTATCAGTTCACCTGTGACATCTGACACCATTATCTGTTAATTATTTATGCGATGATAATACAGTTTGGTTGATAATTAATTGATTGTTGATGTTTATATTGGACGTTAAATTGTTAATGTTAAAATGTTAAATAGTATGAAATTAAACTTGATATAAGATAATTAAATGTTAAATTTGATTAACTGACATTTGTATAATATGACCCCTTTAACTGTTGAATTTATTGACACGTAGGATTTGTTTAATTACATCTTGAACCACTGAATGTATGTTGTTAAATTGATGATGTATGAAATTGTAAATAGATGACAAGTGAAAAACCGTAATGTAATAATCTTTAATCTGCATGAAATGATAGTGTAGACTCTAGAAATAATTATATTAATTCGTACGAATAACAATGCGAATTAATACGGTTATTTCGGGATTATTTGAATTGATTATTGGATTGTTATTGTTTGTTGTTATTGCTTGTTTATTTACTTTGACACCATCCCAGTTATCACACTGCAAGTTCCCTTTGTTATTCTTTGATTTTGAATTTATTTGGAATCGGGTTGAAATGATAAATACCCAAAAATTTAACTTTGACTTAGGATAAAAAAATTAAATAAAAACCCGATTGGTCAATAATTTGATTTGAAATTAAACGAAGATTTTATTTGAATAAAGAATATGGTTTTGAAATGAAGTTGAAATTTGAATTTTTGATGAAAGGAAAATGGTAATATTTAATAATCTGAAACAAAAGATTAACAATGTAATCAATGAAAGAATGTTGTTTAATTTGAGAAATGATTAAATTAAGTTTGAAATGATTTAATAATTAAGTTTTGAACTATTTAATAATGAATTATTAAATGATTAAATTGAATTGAAATTCTTTAATAAGAAAAATTGAACTTTTGAATAAGTGGATTTTTTTCTTCGTAAATAATTGAAATTGAGTTTCTTTATTAATTAAGTTTTGGAAAATTATTTAAGTAAGTAAATAAGTGAAATGGAATTTCTTTAACAAGAAATGAAAATGTGATATTTTGGAATTAATGTAAGACTTGAAACGTAAAGAATTTAATTTGATGAATTTAATTTAAGTAAATTTGTAAGTTTTGATTTAATGAAGTTGAATTTAAGAAATTGATTTAATGATTTGGAAATTCAATAGAAATTGTTTTGAATGATAAATTAATTTAACGATATTGAATGAAACTGATAAATGAATTTAAATTGATTTAAATGTTAAATTAAATTAATTTAAATGTTTTCGAAATGAACTTATATTCGAACTTGAGTTAATATTTGGATTGTTTAAATAGAAATTGAATTTGAATTATAAGATTTTGAAATGATAATTTGAAAGTTTGAAATGTAAAGTATGGAAGTTGGTTTTCGAAAGACAAGTGAAATGTTGATTTACGAATTGAAATTGAAATTGAAATTGATTTGGTTTTGAAATAAACAAACGACCAATCGGTGTAATAATTACGAAAGTTATTAAAGAGACCGGAATTCAGTTATGGATATACTCTCTATCTAAACCGAAAACCACTTTAATAACTATACGCGGAGTGATGATCCAGAATGAAGTGGAAGGTTTGGTGAACGCGTTGACTGAAGAAAGAGAACGATTTTGGATGACCCTTGACATGACTAAAACAGGAGCCGCGCCGGGCCATTGAGGATCGCCATCTCTAGCGGACACACTTCTTCGATACCATATCTATTACTTTTGTGATTCGATTTGGGTGCACCCCTTAATTTGGGAGTGTTGTTTCGCGGTGTTGGGGTAGTAGCTGCTATGCCCAACATCAGTCCGGATCACGCAACTACTAGTATCCTAGTTGGTATCGCCTCATGTACCTTGTCATACTGATTATCCTATTCGCGACCACTACGATTTTGATTTGTACCTTGAGTATATGGATTGCCCTCTGGTGACTTCCGGTTTTGGGGAAACTACGGTCTTGTATATGCTTTTGGGAATAAAAATGTGTTAAGGGTAGAATGGGCCATGACTTAACGCTATTTTGATATCTTTTTATATTACTGATAGACATTATCTACTTAGCGTATATTACTACATAGTAGATAGTTTAACGGATCCTTAAGGGATGGTTATTCCAACATCCTTTGAGTTACTTGTATTTCAATTGCTATTTCACTTGAGTTGGATTTATTAATATAAGAATGTTAATCCTGACTCGAGTGTTTTGTGTTTTGCTTTACGCTCGGGTCAGACTGAGTAGTTCAGCTTTCGAGACTCACCTTTGGAGTTGGAGCTTCGCTTGGAGATCCAGCTATTTATCCAGCTTTCAGATATTCGATGATTCCAGTGATGTATTCTGATTTGTATCTGTTACTCTCCCGTTGTATCTGGTTTAACTCTGATGTATCGTATTACTCTTCTGTTGTAAACTCTGATGTATTTTATATATTCATATAGTAGCTTCATGAACTACTATCTCTTTTATTTCCGCTGCATTTATTACTCTGTGTCTGTGATCTGTGATTATATCTATTTACTGTATATGTTCAGTTTTGCCAAATTTTAATTAACAACGCGGTATTTTGAGCAATTCAACTCCGGCATGAGTTTCTATCTATACACTTATAATGGACGCGAATGGTCCAAAATATCGGGTCGTTACAGTTGGTATCAGAGCTTTGGTAACTCTAGGCAAAACTCAACATGTAGGGTAAATGTATTTACAGAATCACTTTCATTTCGAGTTTCAATCTCTTCCGTTTTGATTCGATTTCTTTGAATTTTGGGACGTCCCTTCGGTTCCGAAATTCATTCGTGTCCCTCACTATTCGTCTTCTTTCAATTCTGAAGCACCCCATAACTCCATTTTGAATGTTATCTATAATAGATCGGCGGTCTCGCCAATCTTAGAATGATTCGTAAAGGAGTAAACTCCTTTATAATAGGCATCGATTTACCGGAGATTTCTGTATCCTCGGTTTACAATGCTATCTATTCCATGCTATACCTAAATTCTATTTCTTGAGATCGAATGTCGATTTACTTCGCAATTCTACAACTATCTTATTCTTGAAGTTACGGACGTCCCGGTTAAGGTTGCCCGTGAATTAAATAAACTCATCCATCTCCCGATTCTGTTATAGAATCATCTTATCTTTTCTTTCGAATTTGTCTTCGAATCAAAATTCTCTTTGATTTGAGTCAAAAAAAAAAATTGAATCCCTATCCTTATTTTAAAAAAAAAATTCATTCCTATATCGTCGAGCAAAGAAATGTATTTGTGAACTAATATATATAAATGTTTTAAATTATGCTGTGTTGTTTGAGTTGTTGATGTTGATTTGGGTTTCCGATCGATTCGTCTGATCAACGCTATCGATAGGATTTCCAAAACACTTGAACAGAGCAAACTGACATAATATTAATTTCAAATTTGGAAAATGAAATAAATTTGTTTGATTATATTGTGAAAATATAAGTAAAAATTTGTCTGGAATTTAATAGGTTAAATAAATTGTTTGTTTGAAATGATAATATTTGATTATCATTTATTGTTCTAAATAAATTTATAAATACGGTTTATAAATTGATTTGGAATTTGAAATGAATCTAATTCAGAATTTGAGAATTTATTAGTCTCCTGTGATTTCGAACTTTGGTTTTTAAAATTTTAAAGTATATAGTATTGAAAGTATTTTTCGAAAAGAAATCGTTTTCAAAGAATTTTAAATATTGGAAACAGTGCTCTTCTCTTTGTCGCTGGAAAATAATTTCGGTGATGGCGGCCGCATCATCGACGTTCATTTTCGAGTTTCGAAGTGGAGAAACCATTCTGTAGCTTTGCTACGGTTTTGTTTTGAAAAATATTTTGATTTGAATTTCTTCAGTATATTTTGATTTATCTATATATAGGTATCTTATTTTAAAAAAAATTTAATTTGAAATATATATATCTCTAAATTGTTTAATGAAGTTAATCGGAAATCTAATTCTTAAATTTTGTTAAAGGTTGATTTTAATTACAAATAAAACAAAAATTTGAAATAAATATTTAAATTTGAATAATTGAATTGGGAAAAATTTTATTTGTATATTGTTCAACTGCATTCTAATACAACTTACCTAAATCATTCAGAAGTTGAATATGTAATTGGATAATATATAAGATAAATTGAATTTATAAATAAAATTTGGGTGTTTATAATAAATGTTATACACTAAATTTTGATTATAAAGATGTTAATGGAGTTAGATAGGATAATAAGTAAAACTCAGTTAATAATGAAATAAATTTGTTTTGAAGGAATTAATAAATTGAAGTTTGATCAACATATGAAAATACCTTGAATTTAAAAGAAATTAATAGATGTAAATTAATTTAAATCGAAACTTTTATGGTTTAAATTAATTTATACGGTTTAAATATATGTAATTAGATATATTAAGTAGAATAAATGTGTGATATCCCGGAAATTTTAAACAATATCAATTTAATAATCTATATAAAATATTAAATTGATATGATGATATTTGTTAATAAGATAAGAATTGACTTGATAATTTTCTTTTAAATATATATTTAAATGATAAATTTGTCTTTTAAAAGGATAATAAACTGTTTTCTATTTATTTATATATCTGTATATATTGTAAATAGTTAAAGTCTGTTTTAAATAAATCAAGTATTTAATAATATAAGTTTTAAAATAAAGTGAAGACAAGATTTTAAATTGTGTTTGTACCTAAGTTAAATTTTATAAATAAATAACACTATTTTTAGAAATAGAAATAATTATACAAGATAACATAAGATAAGATAACTATATCAATGTTAATGTGAAACTTAAGCAAAATATTTTACCCACTGTAGCTTTGAATATATGTAGCTATGAGATTGGTTTTGCAGGCAAGTGAAAAACATGAATAAGTACTATCAATCTAAACAAATAATTTCTATACTATAACAAAGTACAAGTGTAGGCCGAAACCACTTCAGTATATATGAATGAAATAGGGGTAAGTATGCTTAGTATTTAAGTTAAAGAAAAGAAAACATATGTAAGCATTTAAGTACATACGAATTGGGATTGTAGGAGAAGCTTGTATACAAATAGTACATAACATTTAATGTTCTTTCCACCTAGCACAACAAAATCAGTTTGAAAATACTTTTAGCAGTCAAAAGAAAATAAAAATCTCTGCACTTCTATGTACTTAGTAAACAATATTTCATACTTGTTTATTGATCAACCAACTCCATTTTTATTTTGTATACCACAAGACTGAGAAAGTCTAGTTTTCAAAAGTCTTTAACAAAAACAAAACTTTAAAAAAAAAGGAAAGAAAGAAAGAACAAATACAAACCTGGGAAAGAAGAAATTAAAAGCATGTCAGTTCACAATCAAAAATGAGAGAGCATCTTCATTTTAACAAGGTTCCAGACAAATTTGTATTTGAGTTTTAAAGCCAGTTAGAGTTTCAAAGATCTCAACAACAAAGATATGCAAGTTATAAATTTCCAGTTTCCAAGTTTCTAGTTTCAAGCTTTTCCCTGTCTTCAAACCAAAAGGAATAAGCTCTGTTTGAAATGCTGGTGAGTAAACTTGATTATATTTTGTCTTAAACCTGGATTGCTTGATTTAAATCATCATTTTTGATGTATGTTATTGGCGTGAGTCTGGAAAATGAAGTGTGCATGCTATGTATACTGTTATCTCTGTTACTTCCTTCACCATTATAAATAGTACTTTAAATTCTGGACTTAGATATGTTGTTTGTAAACTTGTTTAAAGTAGGCTGGTAATTTTGCTTTCATATATATGTTTATATAAGTAGTGCCACTGTAAATAGATGATGGTATTAATGGGTGCTTGTCTGGTTTTATCCCTCTTCTCTGCTTCCTTATTTCAGAGCTAAGTTACAATTAAAACTCAAGGCTTTTATATAATCACTGGTTGGACTTAGTTTAATTATAATCTATGAACTAGAAATAGATTCAAGTATCTTATGTTGAAAATCATCTGGAAATCAAGGAATGTAGTGACTATTCTAGCAACATGAGAAAAATTAATATTGTAATTGGAATGAATCAATTATATAAATTGAATTGTCTTGGGAAAATTTGAATTTTAAAAAGAAAATCAGAAATTTTAATAATGAATTGGGTGAACATTTTTATGATGACTGAAATTTGGTTTTTGGTCAAGTTCTGGTGGCCGGAGCATCTATGGTGGTCGTGGCTTCGACTGGAGGAGGTCGGAGTGTAGGGGTGCTCAGGAAAAATGGATGGTGGGTTGTCTGATGGTCGTGGTGACTGCGGCAGGTGGGTTTAGGTTTTATACCTAATTTTGATCGAGCTGGAAGTATAGGTTCACTGCGTCGTTTATAGGTGATCGAGCGGCGCGATTCTGGGTGGAAGGCAGCGTGGAAGGTTCTTGAATGTGTGGCCGGAGCTGTAGCATCGCCGGTGGTCGGCATGAGTGGTTCGAGGCAATTTTGCCTGGTGAGGTCGAATGCCAGAAACGAGTTGGATACTCGTTTTCATCGTGGAGTTGCGGGTGTCGAATTGTTAGCTTGGATCAACTACTGAGGTGATTCGCGACTTGTCTGAATGGGTGAAGGTCGCCGGAGCTTTGGCGAACGGCCGTGCATGTGCACGGCGATGCTTTCTCGTGTCTGGGAAGATGGATTGTGGGTGACTCGAAGGGATGCTCATGTGTTGGAGAGCGTGACTCGGTGGGAAGCTGAAGCAACTCGAAGTATTACTCGAGTTGAACGAAGGGATTCTCGGGTATGTTTGATCTGCAGTAGTATATTAAGCAATAAATAAAATTTGTAATTAACTACTTACAGTAATTAACGTATGATTAGTAGTTAGGTAATTAAGTAATCTAATTTACTAATGACTAATGATTATTTAACTGGTAATTACAGAATACTTAAATTGTAATTAAGTTGTATAAATCAATAATTAAGGTATTAATGGTTAAGAATAATTAATCTGCAATTAAGATTTATTAATTAGGTTTAAGGGTAATTAAGGGATGAATTACCCGATTTAAATTAATTTGATAATTAATTAAAGGTAATCTCTTGTGATTAATTAAATATAAATACTTAATGAGATTAATAAGTACAATTCCCTAGTATTAGTAATTAAGGGTAAATCACTTGGTGTAATTAACCTAAAGGATTAATAATTAAGTAAGGGGTTAATTTCTTAAGCGAGTAATTATAGAAGGGTAATTACTATTTATGAGAATTGGGGTTGATTAAGTGATGCAGTTAATTAAGATTAATTGATTGACTAAGAATAAACATTTATGGAGTTTTGTTAAATATAATTACTTAATGAAAGAAATTAAATAATGATGGTAATCTTAATGTAATTAAGGAATAGTTAATCAAAGAGGATTAACTACGATGAATGATTATAGGATGGTGAATCAATCGGGTTGTAATTAATAAGCAGGACTTAAAGGTTGGTTCAATTCAATTGGGGGCTAAATAGATTTATTCGAGATGGTGTGATTGTTTTATCTTGCTTGTATAGGATTATATGATAATTGAATGCCTAAATTGAGATGTTGTGTTGGTGGGCAATGATAATGTGGTTACGTATAAATGATGAACTTCCGAGTAAAGGTGACATCTTTTATTTTAAATTTGAATTTATATTTCACTTGAATAGTATGTGTTAAGATGAACTGAATTCGAGGAGACCGGAGTCGGGTATTAGTTAATACCCGAAACCACTTCGATTCTTTATAGATTGATATATGAAATCAATAAACTGGAATGGAATGATTTAAGTGAATTGGACCATTTAATCTAAGTTTTGGTACTTAGAAATTGATATGTGGAATAAGTGATGTCTATAACAAATTGAGGATTTGTATATTGATGCGAGTTACCCCGGGTTTTATGTAGTTCTATGCTGTTGTATTTCATGTTAGATGAGTTTACTCACGCTGGTTTCCAGCCTGACCCGGGTGTTACTTTGATGTAATGCTCGGGTCAGACCGAGTATTACAGATTTTCAGGTAGGGACGTTCTGGAGCTCAGGAGACGAGCTGGATGGCAGGAACGTATGGAGTATTTCCGCTGCAGTATATTATTGTATTACTGAGACATGATTATTGTATATATTCAGTGACTGTATATATGTGAAACTCTGATTTATATTAAATGAAATCGACAAATATAGTATTCTTTTGTAAACTGTTATTATTTATTATTATATTTTATCCGCTGCGAATGTGAGTTGTTGATGTTTTCTGTTCTTCTTCTTCTTCTATCTCTTTCTTCTTTTCATAACTATCTGGAATTTTCGGGTTCGAAAATTCCGGGTCGTTACAGTTGGTATCAGAGCAAAGGTTAAGCGAAAACCTTGGCTCTGGTGGGTCTACTCATCTAAAGATAGGGTCAATAGTACCCTAGGATGAGTTGAGTGTATATATGAGAGCGTACTTGTTATTTTCTTATATAAAGATTTTAAATGACTTTATAAGTATATATTTTGATATATATAAAGCAATATTTCTTACCAATAAATGTTAAGGAAATTTGTTGTAAAATTATTGGAATTAAATTAAGTGGTAATAGAAATATAACTAAAATGAAAGTAAAAATAAGTTTGAATTGGATTCAAACTGGAATTAAAATTTTGAATTTGGAGAAAAATCTTCAAAATAAGATAATAGTGAATTGATCTCCAGCTATAATAACCTTGGTTATTATCCTAAAATGATGAAATGTTTTAGGGAAATAAAACATTTAGGGAAGTATGACTTATAAATGGGAATCAAAGATAATTTAAAATTGTGAAATTTTAAATCTAAATCCAGAAAACTTGAAATTGTTTTAAGGAAATTTGTTTTGAATAAAAACCAAAGGTGGTTTAAAAATTTAAGGTATATCTTGATGTGTAAAGGAAATAAATATGTATGAATGAGGATATACATAATATCAAAGGGGTTGAAATAAACTCTAAATGTTGAGTTTTAAATTTGGAATGTAATGTGAAAACCCAAGGTGATAAGTTTTTGAACTTATAAGATTTATTAATGTGAAGTTTAAAATTTGAAGTGGGAATTCAAATTTGAGTAAGTTGACGAGATTAAATTGAATTTAACTTAAAGCAAGTTAAATAAGTTTGGAACAAACAACCTGAATTGGAAATTTCAAGATGAAATTGAGATTTAACTTAGGAAAGTTAAATGGGTTGATTTGGTAAGGGAATTATATATGATCTCAAATAGGATTGAGATCTGGAATGGGTAGTGGATGATGAATGTTTTAAAGAAATTGGGTGTTTGTTTATCTTAATATCATCCTATTATTATCAGTAATTATGAGACTGTGAATTTGATTGTTTAAATGAATTAAGAAGTAGATTGAGGTAATATCTATTTCATTATTGGAATTAAGTGGAATTAAACTTTAATTTGAAATTTCATAAGTAATTTTGATTTTAAAGATAAAAATTAAACTTGAGAAAATGGGATAACTTTGAACATTAAGATTTGAATGTTTAAAATGAACATGTAAACTGAAATGATTAAGGATGGGTTCCAAGATTGAATTTGGGTAATAAATTGAAATTCAAAGATTTAATTGTTTAAAAGGGGTTTGAATTATTATTTGAACTTTGAAATATGTTAAGTGAAGATAATTTAAAATGGAATTTTGAGAATTGAACTCAGAAATTAAATTGTTTAAAGATATTGATTTGAAGATAAATGTTAATTGGATTAAGGGAATAAATCAACATTTGAAAATTTAACTCGAATTTATGTAATTCGAGATGGTTTAAAATTGAGATTTAAATTGAATTAGTCCAAAATGGAATTTGATTTGAATTGTGGATAATTCAACTTGAATTGGGACTGGATCAATTTAATGGGAAATTGATTGAAATGTATATTGGGAAGTTGAACAGTTTGACTATGGACTATTTTCAAAATAAATTGTTTTAATATGAATCTATTTTTTTTCCAAACTATTTACTACACAACTTTTCTTTTTTAAACCTAAAACTATCTTAAACCTGTTTTATAATTACTTTGGAACTATTTAACTATTTTACAACTGTTTTATAAACTAATTACTATATTTCTACTACTTTATAACTGATTACTGTTTTTCAACTATTTACAATTACTTAACTGTTTTGCAGCTATTTTACAAACTAATAATTATTTTTCAACTACTTATCTATTTTTAAACTTTTCAAGCTATTTTCTAAATTTAAGCTGGACAGAGTTCAAACTGTTTATGTTTAAATACCCAACTGAGATAAGAGTTGAAGTGATAATCCAAATGGGGATTAAGACAAAAGTGAATAAGTGAATGAAAATTAAGGTGAATGTGAATAGAAAGGGAATTGATTTAACTGATAATCAATGAAGATAAATACGTAAGATGTACGTATATTATTCTATTCGCATAGTGATTTGATCCAGATTCGAGCACATAATTTCGTGATAGTATTATCGATCCGAGTTGGGACTTTTCGCTCGATTTTCGACGGCGAACCTGGATATGGATTTTTGATTGATTCTGGATATTCTCTATCATAGGTGTGACTATGCAAGGAGAATGACGGTTTCTGATCAAGAAACCAGATCTGAGTCCGCACTAGGAAGTCGGGTGGACGATACTAGTTCGGAAGTGAAATTTTGTGATCGAGTGAGCGATCAGATTGGTATTGCGTATGAATGATATGGGGACATCGTACGGGTTTGAATGAAATTGGCATTGAAAATTTGTGGATAAAAACTGAAAAGATTTTTGAAATTGAAAGTATATTTTGAGAAATTGACAATGAATAAAGGTGGAAATTTGATTTTGAAGTATAGATAAAAGGTTATAAGATGATTTTTGAAATGGAAAATATATTTGTGAATATATGAGGAACTGAAATAAAATAAATGAAAATTTTATATTTCTATGGTAGAAATTAACTTTATGGAAATAAAGTGGAAATTGAATATTTTTCCGAGTTAAAGTTTACTTTATAATAAAAGTAAGAAATTTGGCAAGTGACTTTATAAAGTAATCAAATTCGAATATTTGATTGGGAATAAACAAAGTTACGTATCTTTGTTATATTTGATAAAACTCCCCTTATTGAATCCATTGCCAGATGAAAAAGGTTTTTGAAAGTTTTGAAGTATACAAAGGAAACTTATATAAGTATAAAGTGATTTAAAGATTTCCCAAGAAAATTATATATATGAATATATATATATATATAAAAGATTTTATGGAAATGGTTTTGAGAAAAAGGTTTTGGGAACCTTTGGATTTGGAAAAGGCTTTTGATTTTTGGATAAAATCAATATTGGGATTTGGGAAAGCCTGATTTGTGAATTATCGATTTTGAAAATCGATTTTTGTAAAAGCATTTATATGAGATTCATACTAGGTGTATGATTTGGAAAATACTATATGTGTATAGTATAAAGTGTTTTGAGATTTGCTCTGGGGAAAAAGGCGCTCCCTTGAAATGAACTTCTCAGGAGTGCCACTGGGTGGTACTGCCTTGAGCCCCAAGAGGGGGATTCTAAAGTTGATCCTGTGAGGAGTCCGGACAAAACTAGTTCCTGAGGATTATTTTTGTAGCGAAAGTCGAGGGGCTGGTGCCTACAGAGGCATTTGGGTTATGCTGTGACGACAGTGTAACTCGATGTCACTGCGATCTACTGCAGACCATAGCGAAAGTCGCGTGAGCCGCTGAGAGCCAACAGTCTGCGTTTGATTTTATATCGGTAGACTGCGACACTATGGTAACATAGCGAAAGTCTTGTGTGCCGCTGAGAGCCAACAGTCTGCGTTTGATTTTATATCGGTAGACTGAGACCTATGTAGGAGTGGAGAAGTTTCATTTTGACAGCGAAAATCGTGTGTGCCGCTGAGAGCCAACAGTTACATGGACTTTTGCTGCGACGGCAACGTAACCCTGGATGTAACTGCGATCTGTTGTGGGTTTCATGGTGTAATCAGTTACATGGACTTTTGCTGCGATGGCAATGTAACCCAGGATGTAACTATGACCATGGATGGGTGTGATGATTTCCAGAGCATTTTCACAAAAAAAAAAAAAAATTCCTCTATTTTCAAAAATTGTTTTCTATATTTTCAATAATTTTTTTTTTTCCAAAGTATTTACACTGGGTGTTGGAAACGAGTTTACCGAGTACTTATAGACTTTCAGTCCTACGCCTGATCAACGTATGACCGAATTTCTGTGAGAACAAGGATGGACTTGTCAAAACATCGAGTTATAAAAGTATTTTTATAAAACTATTTTAGAAATATTATATAGAATTTTTAAAGTATTGTAGACTTAGGTTTTAAATTACCTTTGTTTTAAATTTCGGGGACGAAATTCTTTTAAGGGGGGAGGAATGTGATATCCCGGAAATTTTAAACAATATCAATTTAATAATCTATATAAAATATTAAATTGATATGATGATATTTGTTAATAAGATAAGAATTGACTTGATAATTTTCTTTTAAATATATATTTAAATGATAAATTTGTCTTTTAAAAGGATAATAAACTGTTTTCTATTTATTTATATATCTGTATATATTGTAAATAGTTAAAGTCTGTTTTAAATAAATCAAGTATTTAATAATATAAGTTTTAAAATAAAGTGAAGACAAGATTTTAAATTGTGTTTGTACCTAAGTTAAATTTTATAAATAAATAACACTATTTTTAGAAATAGAAATAATTATACAAGATAACATAAGATAAGATAACTATATCAATGTTAATGTGAAACTTAAGCAAAATATTTTACCCACTGTAGCTTTGAATATATGTAGCTATGAGATTGGTTTTGCAGGCAAGTGAAAAACATGAATAAGTACTATCAATCTAAACAAATAATTTCTATACTATAACAAAGTACAAGTGCAGGCCGAAACCACTTCAGTATATACGAATGAAATAGGGGTAAGTATGCTTAGTATTTAAGTTAAAGAAAAGAAAACATATGTAAGCATTTAAGTACATACGAATTGGGATTGTAGGAGAAGCTTGTATACAAATAGTACATAACATTTAATGTTCTTTCCACCTAGCACAACAAAATCAGTTTGAAAATACTTTTAGCAGTCAAAAGAAAATAAAAATCTCTGCACTTCTATGTACTTAGTAAACAATATTTCATACTTGTTTATTGATCAACCAACTCCATTTTTATTTTGTATACCACAAGACTGAGAAAGTCTAGTTTTCAAAAGTCTTTAACAAAAACAAAACTTTAAAAAAAAAGGAAAGAAAGAAAGAACAAATACAAACCTGGGAAAGAAGAAATTAAAAGCATGTCAGTTCACAATCAAAAATGAGAGAGCATCTTCATTTTAACAAGGTTCCAGACAAATTTGTATTTGAGTTTTAAAGCCAGTTAGAGTTTCAAAGATCTCAACAACAAAGATATGCAAGTTATAAATTTCCAGTTTCCAAGTTTCTAGTTTCAAGCTTTTCCCTGTCTTCAAACCAAAAGGAATAAGCTCTGTTTGAAATGCTGGTGAGTAAACTTGATTATATTTTGTCTTAAACCTGGATTGCTTGATTTAAATCATCATTTTTGATGTATGTTATTGGCGTGAGTCTGGAAAATGAAGTGTGCATGCTATGTATACTGTTATCTCTGTTACTTCCTTCACCATTATAAATAGTACTTTAAATTCTGGACTTAGATATGTTGTTTGTAAACTTGTTTAAAGTAGGCTGGTAATTTTGCTTTCATATATATGTTTATATAAGTAGTGCCACTGTAAATAGATGATGGTATTAATGGGTGCTTGTCTGGTTTTATCCCTCTTCTCTGCTTCCTTATTTCAGAGCTAAGTTACAATTAAAACTCAAGGCTTTTATATAATCACTGGTTGGACTTAGTTTAATTATAATCTATGAACTAGAAATAGATTCAAGTATCTTATGTTGAAAATCATCTGGAAATCAAGGAATGTAGTGACTATTCTAGCAACATGAGAAAAATTAATATTGTAATTGGAATGAATCAATTATATAAATTGAATTGTCTTGGGAAAATTTGAATTTTAAAAAGAAAATCAGAAATTTTAATAATGAATTGGGTGAACATTTTTATGATGACTGAAATTTGGTTTTTGGTCAAGTTCTGGTGGCCGGAGCATCTATGGTGGTCGTGGCTTCGACTGGAGGAGGTCGGAGTGTAGGGGTGCTCAGGAAAAATGGATGGTGGGTTGTCTGATGGTCGTGGTGACTGCGGCAGGTGGGTTTAGGTTTTATACCTAATTTTGATCGAGCTGGAAGTATAGGTTCACTGCGTCGTTTATAGGTGATCGAGCGGCACGATTCTGGGTGGAAGGCAGCGTGGAAGGTTCTTGAATGTGTGGCCGGAGCTGTAGCATCGCCGGTGGTCGGCATGAGTGGTTCGAGGCAATTTTGCCTGGTGAGGTCGAATGCCAGAAACGAGTTGGATACTCGTTTTCATCGTGGAGTTGCGGGTGTCGAATTGTTAGCTTGGATCAACTACTGAGGTGATTCGCGACTTGTCTGAATGGGTGAAGGTCGCCGGAGCTTTGGCGAACGGCCGTGCATGTGCACGGCGATGCTTTCTCGTGTCTGGGAAGATGGATTGTGGGTGACTCGAAGGGATGCTCATGTGTTGGAGAGCGTGACTCGGTGGGAAGCTGAAGCAACTCGAAGTATTACTCGAGTTGAACGAAGGGATTCTCGGGTATGTTTGATCTGCAGTAGTATATTAAGCAATAAATAAAATTTGTAATTAACTACTTACAGTAATTAACGTATGATTAGTAGTTAGGTAATTAAGTAATCTAATTTACTAATGACTAATGATTATTTAACTGGTAATTACAGAATACTTAAATTGTAATTAAGTTGTATAAATCAATAATTAAGGTATTAATGGTTAAGAATAATTAATCTGCAATTAAGATTTATTAATTAGGTTTAAGGGTAATTAAGGGATGAATTACCCGATTTAAATTAATTTGATAATTAATTAAAGGTAATCTCTTGTGATTAATTAAATATAAATACTTAATGAGATTAATAAGTACAATTCCCTAGTAGTAGTAATTAAGGGTAAATCACTTGGTGTAATTAACCTAAAGGATTAATAATTAAGTAAGGGGTTAATTTCTTAAGCGAGTAATTACAGAAGGGTAATTACTATTTATGAGAATTGGGGTTGATTAAGTGATGCAGTTAATTAAGATTAATTGATTGACTAAGAATAAACATTTATGGAGTTTTGTTAAATATAATTACTTAATGAAAGAAATTAAATAATGATGGTAATCTTAATGTAATTAAGGAATAGTTAATCAAAGAGGATTAACTACGATGAATGATTATAGGATGGTGAATCAATCGGGTTGTAATTAATAAGCAGGACTTAAAGGTTGGTTCAATTCAATTGGGGGCTAAATAGATTTATTCGAGATGGTGTGATTGTTTTATCTTGCTTGTATAGGATTATATGATAATTGAATGCCTAAATTGAGATGTTGTGTTGGTGGGCAATGATAATGTGGTTACGTATAAATGATGAACTTCCGAGTAAAGGTGACATCTTTTATTTTAAATTTGAATTTATATTTCACTTGAATAGTATGTGTTAAGATGAACTGAATTCGAGGAGACCGGAGTCGGGTATTAGTTAATACCCGAAACCACTTCGATTCTTTATAGATTGATATATGAAATCAATAAACTGGAATGGAATGATTTAAGTGAATTGGACCATTTAATCTAAGTTTTGGTACTTAGAAATTGATATGTGGAATAAGTGATGTCTATAACAAATTGAGGATTTGTATATTGATGCGAGTTACCCCGGGTTTTATGTAGTTCTATGCTGTTGTATTTCATGTTAGATGAGTTTACTCACGCTGGTTTCCAGCCTGACCCGGGTGTTACTTTGATGTAATGCTCGGGTCAGACCGAGTATTACAGATTTTCAGGTAGGGACGTTCTGGAGCTCAGGAGACGAGCTGGATGGCAGGAACGTATGGAGTATTTCCGCTGCAGTATATTATTGTATTACTGAGACATGATTATTGTATATATTCAGTGACTGTATATATGTGAAACTCTGATTTATATTAAATGAAATCGACAAATATAGTATTCTTTTGTAAACTGTTATTATTTATTATTATATTTTATCCGCTGCGAATGTGAGTTGTTGATGTTTTCTGTTCTTCTTCTTCTTCTATCTCTTTCTTCTTTTCATAACTATCTGGAATTTTCGGGTTCGAAAATTCCGGGTCGTTACAAAATGTAACAATAATTTGGAATAAAGAAGAATTTAAAATTGTTGAAGAAAATATGATTATAATAAAAGACTATTCAAATTTATGGTTTTAGAAATTGTAAATTTAAGTAAATTGGATAATAAGATAATGAATTTAGAAATAGTCGAGATTGATTTTAGTGAAATCAAATGGATTAAATCAATTATTGTATATCAATTAATTTAAATTTGAATTTATATGGTTTAAATTAATTGTTATTTTATATTTCAAATCTGTTTTTCTTCTGGTTGTTTCTGTTCTCCTACCTCGTTCCTTTTCGGGGACGAAAAGTTTTGAGTGGGGGAGAGTGTAACGACCCGTAAATTTCAACCGTTTTAATAACGTAATTAGTTGAAATTTTGTGAAATTTTAAACGATAAAATTTTGAAATTAAAATTTAATATTTGGAATACGTCTAGTTAAACATAGCAACTGGTAAATTTTCGTCCGAAAATATGAAAGTTTATTTCGCGCGTAAATTCACTTCAATTCAATCAGTTAAAAAAGCGTTGAAAATAAAATGTTTCCGAAACCTAAATATTTTACATAGAAAAATTCTAAACCATCTTCTGAGCAAGATGTCAGTTCGTCATTTTTCCAAATTCGGACATCTATTGCTCCGTCGTTCTTATTTTCTGCAAAATAGCAGCATTCTGGTACCGATATCGATTTTTATCGGATGATCATACCACTGATATCTGTATACCGTTTTGATCGTCTCGTCGTGCTGATCTCTACGGTATATTCAAATTCGTGTTTTGGAGTCCGGTTCGTCGCGGAAACCACGAAACGGTTAACCGTATCGGCACCGGGTCCGTGACCATTTGATTTCTTTTGCGTTTCAAATTTTAAACGCGCATCAATGAATTGCCTTAATTATTTTCAGCTGAATCTAGGGAAACGTTACTCTGTCCTTTCACTTTTTCTTTAATACTTACGTTTCCAATAATAAAGCTGAGAATTTTGAACAGCCTTTTCTATTTTTCAAAACCCACTTTCACTTTTCTGCCTCTTTCTAATCTGAAACATCATCTATTCGTTCTTCTAAGAAAAATACACTGCCATAACCCAATCACCGCCCACTTCCTCTCCTCCCTTCACCTAGACCGAAGCAGCCTCCTCAACCGATCCCATGGCCGAAGCTAAACACCCAGCCACAACCGAACCTTGCAGCCCTCCGCCTCTTCCACCCAATAGGCACGCAAGCAGCTGCCACCAAAATAACTCCCTCCCCTGTCGAGCAGTCCGCCACCTTAGCACCATCTCCGACCTTCCTATAATGCCGAGTTCCACTTCGCCCATCTCCTTTTTGCTGACCGACCGCCTACCGAACCTTCACCATCAACCACCGTGCCCCCGCCCGTACATGCCGCGTCCAACCCCTCCCCTTTTCTGTTCGAACCTAGCCTCGACAGCCAAGATCCGCCTCACCGTTAGAGCAGCTACCCTCCGCTTCCTGGCGCCGCCTTCTTTCCCCTCCCCTTCTTGCTTCCGTGCCACTTGCTGCCTGGGGCCATATGGTTATATTATGTAAGTTTGGTATATGGGTTTATTTCCTCTGCATTTTTATGGCAACTGATGTGTCAATAATGCTAGTTTATACATAGTTGTATAAGTAATGTAAGATATGTATACATTTATATTGGTTACATATAATACGTACATTTCAGTATATATATTATAAGCCTATCATATAGTATAAGTTACAGTACATATAGGAGGAAATTAATGATTGCCATATATAAGTTTACAGTCTGTAGGTCGTATAAGTTACAGTTTGAGTATCATATAAATCCATACTTCCAAGTTTCTGTTTACTGTCTAAGATTTTGTATATGGATAAAATGGGTAAGTTACTTCGATTTCTTTGATTCTATATATTTACAGTATTATATATATATTGATATTTTGATTTGTTAGATATATATAATTTTGAAGAATAAATATATATATTTGATCCTTATTATATATAAGCTTACTTGTGTATTTAATAGTGGTTTGGGAAAATGTGTAACTATATGATTTACATTTTATTTTAATTTATATCAAACTGATCCTAATAGTTCCACTGATTTCTCATTATCAGCTCGTGCGTCGAATTCGGACCATCGTGCTTTGCTTCAATATTCGTGCTTGGATTCGTAACTAAATTTCAGTGTCCATATCAGTGTGTATCCGGGTCATCTTCTGTATCTTCTAGCCTCGAAAGGTGAGCACTCACTCACGATTAACGTTCTTTTATTGATTAAATTTGATTTCAATTGAAACGACAATTGAAATATGCAACTGCTAGTTAATTTCACTGTTATATATATGCTATTACCTGTATCAGTTCACCTGTGACATCTGACACCATTATCTGTTAATTATTTATGCGATGATAATACAGTTTGGTTGATAATTAATTGATTGTTGATGTTTATATTGGACGTTAAATTGTTAATGTTAAAATGTTAAATAGTATGAAATTAAACTTGATATAAGATAATTAAATGTTAAATTTGATTAACTGACATTTGTATAATATGACCCCTTTAACTGTTGAATTTATTGACACGTAGGATTTGTTTAATTACATCTTGAACCACTGAATGTATGTTGTTAAATTGATGATGTATGAAATTGTAAATAGATGACAAGTGAAAAACCGTAATGTAATAATCTTTAATCTGCATGAAATGATAGTGTAGACTCTAGAAATAATTATATTAATTCGTACGAATAACAATGCGAATTAATACGGTTATTTCGGGATTATTTGAATTGATTATTGGATTGTTATTGTTTGTTGTTATTGCTTGTTTATTTACTTTGACACCATCCCAGTTATCACACTGCAAGTTCCCTTTGTTATTCTTTGATTTTGAATTTATTTGGAATCGGGTTGAAATGATAAATACCCAAAAATTTAACTTTGACTTAGGATAAAAAAATTAAATAAAAACCCGATTGGTCAATAATTTGATTTGAAATTAAACGAAGATTTTATTTGAATAAAGAATATGGTTTTGAAATGAAGTTGAAATTTGAATTTTTGATGAAAGGAAAATGGTAATATTTAATAATCTGAAACAAAAGATTAACAATGTAATCAATGAAAGAATGTTGTTTAATTTGAGAAATGATTAAATTAAGTTTGAAATGATTTAATAATTAAGTTTTGAACTATTTAATAATGAATTATTAAATGATTAAATTGAATTGAAATTCTTTAATAAGAAAAATTGAACTTTTGAATAAGTGGATTTTTTTCTTCGTAAATAATTGAAATTGAGTTTCTTTATTAATTAAGTTTTGGAAAATTATTTAAATAAGTAAATAAGTGAAATGGAATTTCTTTAACAAGAAATGAAAATGTGATATTTTGGAATTAATGTAAGACTTGAAACGTAAAGAATTTGATTTGATGAATTTAATTTAAGTAAATTTGTAAGTTTTGATTTAATGAAGTTGAATTTAAGAAATTGATTTAATGATTTGGAAATTCAATAGAAATTGTTTTGAATGATAAATTAATTTAACGATATTGAATGAAACTGATAAATGAATTTAAATTGATTTAAATGTTAAATTAAATTAATTTAAATGTTTTCGAAATGAACTTATATTCGAACTTGAGTTAATATTTGGATTGTTTAAATAGAAATTGAATTTGAATTATAAGATTTTGAAATGATAATTTGAAAGTTTGAAACATAAAGTATGGAAGTTGGTTTTCGAAAGACAAGTGAAATGTTGATTTACGAATTGAAATTGAAATTGAAATTGATTTGGTTTTGAAATAAACAAACGACCAATCGGTGTAATAATTACGAAAGTTATTAAAGAGACCGGAATTCGGTTATGGATATACTCTCTATCTAAACCGAAAACCACTTTAATAACTATACGCGAGTGATGATCCAGAATGAAGTGGAAGGTTTGGTGAACGCGTTGACTGAAGAAAGAGAACGATTTTGGATGACCCTTGACATGACTAAAACAGGAGCCGCGCCGGGCCATTGAGGATCGCCATCTCTAGCGGACACACTTCTTCGATACCATATCTATTACTTTTGTGATTCGATTTGGGTGCACCCCTTGATTTGGGAGTGTTGTTTCGCGGTGTTGGGGTAGTAGCTGCTATGCCCAACATCAGTCCGGATCACGCAACTACTAGTATCCTAGTTGGTATCGCCTCATGTACCTTGTCATACTGATTATCCTATTCGCGACCACTACGATTTTGATTTGTACCTTGAGTATATGGATTGCCCTCTGGTGACTTCCGGTTTTGGGGAAACTACGGTCTTGTATATGCTTTTGGGAATAAAAATGTGTTAAGGGTGGAATGGGCCATGACTTAACGCTATTTTGATATCTTTTTATATTACTGATAGACATTATCTACTTAGCGTATATTACTACATAGTAGATAGTTTAACGGATCCTTAAGGGATGGTTATTCCAACATCCTTTGAGTTACTTGTATTTCAATTGCTATTTCACTTGAGTTGGATTTATTAATATAAGAATGTTAATCCTGACTCGAGTGTTTTGTGTTTTGCTTTACGCTCGGGTCAGACTGAGTAGTTCAGCTTTCGAGACTCACCTTTGGAGTTGGAGCTTCGCTTGGAGATCCAGCTATCTATCCAGCTTTCAGATATTCGATGATTCCAGTGATGTATTCTGATTTGTATCTGTTACTCTCCCGTTGTATCTGGTTTAACTCTGATGTATCGTATTACTCTTCTGTTGTAAACTCTGATGTATTTTATATATTCATATAGTAGCTTCATGAACTACTATCTCTTTTATTTCCGCTGCATTTATTACTCTGTGTCTGTGATCTGTGATTATATCTATTTACTGTATATGTTCAGTTTTGCCAAATTTAAATTAACAACGCGGTATTTTGAGCAATTCAACTCCGGCATGAGTGTCTATCTATACACTTATAATGGACGCGAATGGTCCAAAATATCGGGTCGTTACACTTTATTCTCCAAGTATAATTATCCTGGCATAGTTTCTTCAATCGATTCAGTCAACAGAGTCCTTCGGTCACAATTTTGATGTTCATAAACATGCTTAAGTTAGTTTGTTTCTTTGGCTTTAATCTTAATCAATCTTTGATAACGTATGTTGGTTGACATCTTTATACATTTCGGATTTTTAATACCACCCCATCTCAGGTCGATTTTCAAATAATTTTAATTAATACATGTCAAAATAATAATAAAACCAAGTGATTTGTTTGTATGTTTTTATGCCTAAGAGTGTGTCATACTATTTTATCGAAACAACCACTTATATTTAGTTTTTATGACTGAGACTGCCTTCTTCCAAGACATAGGGTTGTCAATTGTCATCATTCTTGAACATATAATGATGTTTGATATTTGTTGTTCTGTCTGACTTGCATGTTATGCAACATTTATAGTCACATAGTTTGAATGTCTGTCAACCATACCGTTATATGCTTTACCTGTATTAACGTGTCATTTATTTGTACTTAACTCCGCTTAATGATACTGCAGCTTTATATGATGCGGCTAACTGTGTCAACTTTTATATATTTTTTCCTAGATATAAAAAATATTATTTTCATTAACGTATCTACATTGTCAAAAATAAGTTACATACTTATTAATTATATCACATCAGAGGTCTGCTCTTTCATATGTAAAAATTCTATCGATTAATTAGTTGTAGCTATACCCTATGGTCTTCCATATTTAATTATTATACCATTACTACACCAACAACGATAATTTGCACTGAGAATTGTCACATACATCCAAGTTATTTTCTAATTGAGCACTCCAATACAAATGCACAATGAAGAGTAAGTTGACTCTTGCATTTTAAGTTCCCATACTTGCATGTAAGCAAATTTGAAATTACACCAAACCATTATATTGCACATCAATCAATTACTTATATTGGAAAGGAGAAACCACATTCCAAGTGAAACCACAACTTGACAAGTGGCATCCAACTCACTGTATCCAAGTGTAAAGTACTTATTTACGCCGCAATTGGCTAAAGAACTGTTTGCCTTCCGCTTCTTTAAAGAATGATTATAACTCCACCAAATAAAAAACTGCCCATTTCCTTCTTCCGCAACAATCATGTTTGATAATTTAGTTAGAGATATAGTATTCATCTTCCTAATTCTTCATTCCAATTCGATTTCCATCGTCATCGTTCACGTAAGTATGTTTACTGGATTTTTCTTTCTGTTTAATTATTCCATATTTTCTGGTTGTATAATTTGTTTGAACATGAATAGTTCACATTGTTTACAATATAGTAGTTGTCATATAAATTCATATTTATCTCTATCTTTCATTTATCATACCCATTTGTTGTTCTCAAGCATGAAGATTACGGTTGTAGATTATGTTGTTGATGAATTTACTCAATGACAGTCAGTTTAATATTTAAAGTTGTAAGTGGTGTTGATGATATCTTTACATCTTAGTAACAATATCATGCTTAAAAGTTTGATTTCTACATGATCCATATATATTAGGAAGTGGTTTCTAATATATTGCGATCAATTTTACATTACTACACAATGAGTCACATTTAACCGTTTAAACATTGACAGTGTATAGGTCGTAATTTCTAGCTATTGAAAATGATTAAATAATAAGCATGTGACTGTAAATTTGAAGTCGTATTCTCTATAGATCTCCGACGGTCATTGTACAGTCTGTAAGTGACATATCTTCGCATATCTAACGTGCTCTGTATATAACTTTTTGCTATTTTCTACTAAGGATGCATTATTGTTATTTTCATTTTCCTTTTCGTCTGTGATCTATCGTTCAATATCAGTTTGTATTGTTTGTTACCCTTTATCAATATTAACTTGGAAAGTCTTTTAGATACTACATGTCAGGGTTAATACATTACCTTATGTTATATACATACATATTTAACAATCCATCTTCTATGATTTCAATATGTTATATTTTTTTCTTTTCTTTATTTTTTACTTTTTTTATTTAACAAGAATGAAGTACGGTTTTTGAAGAATAGAGTTTCTTGATGGAATTGAAAAGGTTGTATCTTTACACTACAATAGCCTTGAAATAACGAACAACTTGAGTACAAAATTAGGATTGATTACAATTTGAAAATAGATTAGAGTCTCTAAAGATTGTAGTTTCTGGAAGTAATATGAGTGAAAAAATTTCTTACGACATTGCAAAAGTAGATATGTTTATCATTTTTTTCTATTTGAAGTTTTATCAACCCCACTTCAAACCCGTCGTTATGATTTTGCAATCTCTATCTCTGGGTGTCAAAAAATTTTAACAGTATTGAATTTCAGTGTGTAATCTGAAATTTGTATTGAGCAATTGATAGAGTAAAATGAATATGAAGAAGTATTATTGAATTCTTTATTAATGCTTTGATACTGGTTTCGTATATTACAACTCAGAGAATTTATATAGCTTTACATAATACTGGGCTTACATAACCCGACCCATAACTAGTACAATACTAAGAAATAAACTGATGCCAGAGAAACAAATGACTCATTTCTTTTACCCCCCTCAAACCGAAGTTAGGGTTAGGGCATGGCAGCCAAATCTTGCTTTCGTCTTCTCCCACTTTTATGAAGAAACATGAACTAAATGTATAGATCTACTTAGATCTCAACTAGATCTGAGATTGATCGAAGACAAATAGTTCAAGATTGTAGATCTGAGCTTGATTGAAGATGAATAGCTCGAAGTTAAAGTAGCCATGGAGCATGCTGCAGTGAACTTATTATTAGATCTATCCTTCATTCCAAACAATGCATACGAGCTTTCAATCAACATAGCCACACTGGAAAGAATGAATTAGTCAGTAATTACTCCTCCATCCTCTGGAATCTCTTGTACCTTCAACTCGCTTCGAAATTTGACAAAATTTCGAGCTGATAAGGCTTTTGTAAGAGCATCTGCTCGCTGGTAAGGTGCAGGTACGTAATTTACTTGTATGTTTCTCTTTAACACATGCTCTCGAACAAAATAAAGGTCAATCTCAATATGTTTTGTCTTCGAGTGTTGAATAGGATTAGCTGACATATATATAGTACTTTGATTATCACACCACAAAGTTGGTTTGGTCTGTAACTTGAGTTTTAATTCACTCAGTAATGACTGAATCCATATCATCTCTGCTGTTGCACTAGCCACACTTCTATATTCTGATTCTGTGCTAGATCTGGATATTGTAGACTGTTTTTTCGAACACCATGATATTGGATTATTGCCGAGATAAATGCAATATCCTGTTACTGATCTTCTATCATCTAAATCAGTAGCCCAATCTGCATCTGAATATCCAGATAAAGTAAGCTTGTTGCAATCTTTTAACTGTAGACCAAAGTTAGCAGTTCCTTTCAGATATCTCAGAATTCTTTTAACTGCTTTCCAGTGACTATCCAATGGTTCCTGCATAAATTGACAAACTTTATTCACACTGAATGATATATCAGGTCTAGTGATAGTTACATACTGCAAAGCACCAACAACACTTCTATATTGTTTAATGTTAGTTATGGGTTCTCCCCTATTTTTAGACAATTGCTGACTACTTATCATTGGTGTTGGTTGAGGCTTTGCTTTATCCATATTTGTTTTGCATAGCAGTTCTAAAATATATTTCTTTTGACTTAAGAACATTGCTGAATTTGATCTTCTTTTGACTTCTATTCCTAAAAAATAGTTTAATTCGCCAAGATCCTTAATTGAAAATTGTTTATCAAGATATTGAGTAAGTTTGTTGATTTCATTTTCATCATCCCCTGTGATAATTAAATTGTCAACATATATCAAAATATATATTCATGAATTTTTATCAAGCTTGATGAATAATGAGTTATCTGATTTGGTAGATTGATATCCTAAAGTAGATAATGTGGTTTTCAATCTATCAAACCAGACTCTTGGAGCCTGTTTAAGACCATATATGGCCTTATTCAATTTACAAACAAGATTCATATCTTGTTTATATCCTTGAGGCTGCTCCATGAATATCTCTTCCTGCAAATTGCCATTCAAAAAGGAATTATTGACATCAAGTTGCCTAATATTCCAATGTTTATGTAAGGCTATAGATAAAATAATTCTTATGGTTATAGGTTTGACTACAGGAGAAAAAGTCTCATTGTAGTCAAATCCATACACCTGTGTATAACCTTTGGCCACAAGTCTGGCCTTGTATCTAGCAACTGTTCCATCTGGATTTTTCTTTAATTTGAAGATCCATTTGCACCCAATTATATTTTTATTTTCTGGTGGATATACTAAACTCCATGTTTTGTTTTTCATGAGAGCATTGTACTCCTCATCCATAGCTGCTTTCCAGTTGTTGTCAACAATGGCCTGCTCAAAGGTTACAGGCTCACCTGTACTGCTTACAACTGTATATAACTTCGGTTTGAAAATACCACTTTTTGCTCTTGTGATCATAGGATGACCTGCTCTAGCTTGTGGTTGTTGTTCTTCTTCTTCTTCTTCATTTGTGTGGTTGTACTGCTTCCACTTACTTGTTGAGATTGTATGTTTGAATTTGCAGGAGTTTGACTGTGATAGTTGAGCTGTTCAGATGACTCATGACCTGGTTGATCATGAGCTATGAGTTGAGAATCATCTGCTTCAACAGTCCTTTCATTCTTCCAAGTATGCGGATCATCAGTGTATACAGGTATACCAAGTATAGATACATTTGGATTATATATTTTCCTGTTTGTTTTAATTGTTGAATTGCTGAAAGGAAATACCTGCTCATTAAAGACAACATGTCTACTAATATATATTCTTCCATTATCATCTAAACATTTATAACCTTTTTGATTGGTACCATAGCCCAAAAATGTACATGGTTTAGATCTGAAATTTAATTTATTGCTATTGTAAGATCTTAAATATGGAAAACATAGACATCCAAAGGTTCTCAAGTATTGATAATCAGGTTTAACTCCAAATAATTTTTCTATAGGAGATATTCCTTTGAGAACCTTTGTTGGTAATCTATTAATTAGATACACAGCTGTATTACCAGGCCAAAATTTCAGTGGTAAAGATGCTTGAGCTAATAAGGTTAGACATGTTTCAACAATATGTCTATGCTTTCTTTCTATTAATCCATTTTGTTATGATGTATATGGACAAGTAATTCTATGAATTATTCCCTTTTTATTGAAGTAACTACTGAGTGGCTTATACTCAGTTCCACCATCAGTTTGCATGATTTTAACCTGACAGCCAGTTTGTTTTTATGCAAGAGATATAAAATGAATAACTACTTTACAAGCTTCTGACTTAGATTTCAACAAATATATCCATGTATGCCTTGAAAAAGCATCAATAAATGATATATAATACCTGTACCCATAATCATAAAATATTGGAGCTGGCCCCCATAAATCTGTTGCAACTGATTCCAATGGTTTTGAATAAGTAGTTAAAGAATCACTAAATGATAATTTGTGACTCTTACCCAATTGACAATATGAGCAAACATATGGCAAGGATATATCAGTAGAATCAATTTTATTTTCTTTGAGAACTTGTTTAACTACATTTACATTAGGATGGCCTAGTTGATAATGCCATAGATCAAACACATCTTTATTTCCTTTTTTCTGACCAACTTCAACAATATTGCAACATTGACGATTTCTCACAGATTTTTCTGAACTATTAAGATTGAATCTGTATAGACCTCTCACAGCATTACCCTGTAACAAAATATCTTTAGTTAGAATATCTTTAACTAAACAATAATTTGGATAAAATTCAAAATAAACATCAATATCTCTAGCAAATTATGAGACACTCATGAGATTTTTCTTTATTTTTGGCACTCTTAACAAGTTATTCAAAAATAACTGTCTTGCACCTTTGATAGATGCATTTCCAGTGTGAGTAATATTAACATACTCACCATTTCCCATGCAAATTGTTTGTTTACCTCTATATTCTCTATTGCCAAGATTTAGATTGTCAAGATTGCTAGTAATATGATTTGTAGCTCCTGAATCTGGATACCAACATTCATCATGTATATGTTCTGACTTTGCTGTTGTATCTTGATTGATTTCTCTGTTATTATCAGATAGACTATTTTTATCAGATTTCACTTGTGCTATATTAACACTTGGACCATCATTCCTTTGATTATTCTGACTTTGATTTGGCACATAATTTGCATTAAATCTGAAATAGCATTTCATTGCTGTATGACCCAATTTCTCACATATTTGACATCTTGGTCGACTGTTGTTGTTGTTTCCCCACCTTCCTCTGCCTCTGGATCTATTTGAGCTACCCCCTCTTTGATAAGATTGACCTTGTTTGTTGATACTTGTACCTTTGTTTTTACTGATAGTAGCATAATTAATTGATAGATCTGAATCTTGAGGTCTCTTATGTTCAAGTCTTGCTTCATGAGCAAGAAGTGTTGAATGAACATACTCCATAGATGGTAAGGTGGGTTGAGAAGATAAAACTGCAACAACAGCCTCATATTCATCACTGAGACCATTCAATATGGACAATACATGCTCTGTTTCAGTAATCTTTAATCCAACTGCTCCTAACATATTGCATATATTGTTAACTTGTGCCAAATAATATTTCATGGGTTGATTATTCTTGCTGACATTTTGAAGTTGTCTCTTGTAATGCATAATCTTTGCTGCAGATTGTGTATAGAATATTCTTTCCAATGTTATCCATATTTCATTAGCAGTTTTTCAGCCTATAACTTGTGATAACAACTTTGTATTGACAGAAGACAACAGCCAAGAACTTATTAATCTATCTTGCCTATAATATCTTGTGTATTCTTCATTGCTAACAGTTTTCCCTTGTGTATCAGCAATGAATCTTGGGGGAATTGAATTGGTGCCAAGAATAAAATTTTCAAGGCCATACCCTTGAATAGCAGTTTCAACTTGAAGCTTCCATAGAAGATAATTGTCTTCTTCTAAGTGGATGGTAATAAGCTGACTTTGAGGGCTAATGACAGTTTTGATCAACTTTTCTGATGCATCAACTGTCTGCTATTGAGGATTGTGATTAGAACCTGATGTTGCTGATGAGTTTTCTCCTTCAGCCATGAAGAAACTAATTGTAAAGAAGCAATTACAGAGTAAACAGATGAACTTTAAAAATTCAAGAATGCTTGACGCAGATGTATCAGGTAAATTGTAGCCGAATCTGATGATGATAAAATAATCTGATGGATTCTTGGCAAGGCAATAGTTATCTTTCTGCTTATGATTGCTTTCTTGATTCCAGAAACTGATTTTCTTTCAACAAAATTTGCACCTCTTTTCTATAAAACTTGTTGCAGCCAGAAATATATATATATTTCTTTGGCACGGTACCTGTTTTATAGACAATTTCAACTTTATAAACCCAAATGATGAAAATATACCTGATGGGTTTCAAGAAATCAAATGATGATGTTTTTCTGATGATATCTTGAATGTCAATAGACTTCTGTTTTTCGAAAAACTGTATGGTTTCTGAAAAGCTCTTCTGAATCTTGAATTCTGGAATCACTCAAGTGAAAATTGAAACTTCAGATTTGTTGTAATCCCAGATATGCCGTTAGGCTTGAAAGATAAGCTCTGATACCATGTCAAACAATTTGAATAGTATTGAATTTCAGTGTGTAATCTGAAATTTGTATTGAGCAATTGATAGAGTAAAATGAATATGAAGAAGTATTATTGAATTTTTTATTAATGCTTTGATACTGGTTTCGTATATTACAACTCAGAGAATTTATATATCTTTACATAATACTGGGCTTACATAACCCGGCCCATAACTAGTACAATACTAAGAAATAAACTGATGCCAGAGAAACAAACGACTCATTTCTTTTACTGGGTTTTATGAAGAAATCGGGTAATTAATTATTTCATTTTCCTATGTGTTTTTCAGTTGTTACTAATCTACTTCTGAATAAAGTAAACATGGGATTTATCTTCTATATACATAAACTATATCAAATCATTTATGTTCCTATACGGTTATTTTGCCAAGCCAATTCCATTGTCCCTTCAGTTATTGCTGTCTTTTAATATCTTACAGTACTTAGTTGCGGATGTATTTTTGTTTGTAAAGATTTTGCTGTTGTTCTGATTTTTAGGATCTATAGAAAAAATTAGTTAAAACAAGTAATAAAGAAAAATATGATTACAAAATTTTTTTTACCAATTTTTTATGTTTATTTTGGTTGGTAATATACTTAGAAAATTTAAGGTTGAAATAGAATTTACCCTGGTACTGTGATCTGTTTTGCTCAAATTAAGTTCATCATGTTTTACTGCTTTAATAAGTGTGTTCAAAAATTTGTATAGTTGGTTTTCATTTTCTCAAATGGCATACCCATAAAAAAATATACCACTTTGCAACATGTAAACCGAATGAAAAAACCACGAAACATTTTTTTACCGTGCAAGATTTAGGGTTCATTCATTTAGCAGAAAACAAACAAAACATACAAGATCATCAAAATTGAAATTTGCTAACAAGAATATAAAATTCAAATGATGAGACAACAATACACTTTAAATGTACCACCTCATACCGATTAGTGCTTAAATACGACTACTTCTAATTTGAAAAGTTGACTTTATGTTTATTATATAAATAGATCCTACTGCACTGTTTGTAGAAATATAATGTTTTGGTAGGTTTTTGTAATTCATGTTATTTAGAAGAAGACGCTGATAATCTTTTATTCCTATCATCCTCAGTTTTACCTTGCAATATTTTTGTGACTTTTTTTTTTGAAAGTAAATTTGGTTATCTTTTGCTTTTATTTCAAACAATCAAAACATACATATCAGCCATATACTAGCAACCAAAGCAAACAAACATTCCTAGCTATCCAGACACAAATCCGGATAGGCTTTTCTAATACTATCTAGAGCTTCCCAAGTGAATTCCTGAACTATCGCAAATCACTTTTGCAATCCTTCCCAACTAGGACACAATTTTCTCTTCGCAAATCAGAATAGCCTTATGCTTGTCTAACCAATCCATTCCAAGTAAAATCTGAAATCCATTAAAGTTAAGAATGAAAAGATTTCCAAAAGAGAATGACTGACTCGTATCAGTCTCCTACCGGGTTCTTCACACAAATAGGTTCCTCTATTTTTTATTTATTTATTTTTATTTTTTTAAAAGATAAATATATTGCAAAAGGAGAAAAAAGCCTTTCTTTGGAGGCTCACAAAAGAAGGCAAGGCATACGGAGAACATATGCCTCCCAAAATACAGACAACAGAATTGACCGGAACGAACAAAAGGAAAAGAAAAATAAAAAAACCTTCACAGACAGACAGAAGCCAGGATAAACCAACAGAAAAGGAACAAAAGAAACAACAACCCACACAACCGACAACCCCGCCACAACCGAATAGGTGTGGGCCAGTCCAGCAGAGAAGATACCATCCCAAACCGAGCCAACAAAAACCGATAAAAGGAAACAAAACCCAGGCCGACCAGCAGAGCAACCACGCTATAACCACCACAAGCCCCACTGATTGACAGAAGTCAGGAGAACTAATGGAAACAGAGCAAAAGAAGCACCACCCACACAACCATCAAACCCGCCACAATCAAATAGGAATATGCCAGTCCACCAGAGTAGCTACCATCCCAAACTGACCCAAAGAAAACCACCCAACTGACAACACCGTCGAGCTCCGGCAAGGCCACCGCCCAATGGTGGTGACACCAGGCACAACATAGTGAAATGATCGCCGAACGGGCAAGAAGGAAGAAACCAGAGCGAGTAACCCAAGCAACCAACCACAGCCAGAAACACCCAAGTAGCTCCAAAACCAATCACCCGGAGCATAGCACATGAGAATCCCACAGAACGGGACGACCACAACCCTAACAATGCCTGAACTCACCAGGCAAAGCCAACCAAAGCAAACTCCGGACCAGGGAAGACTCCGAAGACACGTGGACCTAGAAAACTAGCAACCACATAAAAATAAAACCGGGGGGGGGGATCGAGAGCGATGGGTGATGGCCAATGCCCCACCAAAAGGAATCAACCAACTCCCAGTCTAGCGGAAGTCAGAACACACGAAATAGAAAGAAGACCCACTAGCCGCTCAGAACGGGAGCCCACGGGACCCCTGAAAGGTCTACCACGGAAAGCCAGGAAGACGTCATTCCTCACACGTCGAATAATGGACGGAGGATCCATAGGAGAGCTCTCAAAGGTTTCCTTATTCCGCGTGCGCCAGAGGTGCAGCAGATGAGACAGGGAATCAAGCGGAATACGATCGAACAGAGAGATTTTCCAGAGATCCCAGCCCACCAGGTTCTCTGAAGATCGTTAGGAGATCTGGCAATACCTCGAACACCAACAAGGTTTCTGAAGTAATTTCAGCAAGCTCTGGCTGAGAAACTATCAAAAAAAAAATGGTTCAAGGATTCTGTTTCCCCATTGCCATAGCATCTGCAACGGGAAACAGAAGGGATGCCGATCTTTTGGAGATTCTCGTCTAGTGGCATCCCATCGTGCAGAATACGCCACATCAATAGAGAGACCTTAGGGGGAATACGAGAATCCCAAATGAAGGAAAACAAAGGACGAATGGGGCTTGGAATTCTAACCGAAGTCCAAGCTTTCAGAATGGAAAACGAAACGCCATCCCAGCCCGTTAATCCGCCATGAGAGTCAGAGAACGGCTTCACCGACTGCATGTGCTTCCAGGTCTCACTAGCATAGGATGGAGAACCCGAGAAATTAGAACCCGCAAGCCTTTGATACTTTGAATGGAGGAAAGACGCCTATAAAGAGTCGTTAGCGCCAAACCTGTACCACAACTTAAAGGCAAAAGCCGCACACAGGTCCTTAGGATTACGCAGATCCAAGCCACCCTCGCTTTTGGGACGACAAATCGTGTCCCACGAGACCCAATCGTGGCGACGGGCATTGTCCCTGCTGCCCCAGAAGAAGGACGAGGCCAAAGACCGATACGACCGGAAGAAGGAAGAGGTAGGGGTCATAGTCGCAAATACATGAGTTCCCATTGAGTCTAAAACAGACTTAATGAGAACCAGCCTACCGGCCTGGGAAAGGAGAGACGCATTCCAGCGCAAGATCTTACCCCTCACCTTGTCAGTCAAGGGATCGAAGAAAGCATTAAGCTTCCGACCTCGATACAAGACAATACCCAGGTATGGTAAAGGAAGGGAAGCTTCCTTGAACCCCGATAAAGTCTCGATCCAGGAAGATCGAGAGGGAGACAAGTCCTTCGCATGGACGAAGCAACTTTTGGAAAGGTTAACGAGCTGGCCCAAGGATCTCTTGTATTGTTGGAGGAAACTAAAGAGCCACCGGACAGAGGAACGACTGCCATTAGAGAAAATGACAATGTTATTATGAGGTAGATGAAACTTCTCTTTGTTTTTAGTGATATGAATTATTATGTTGAAGGAAATAGGTGTAATGGATAGAATAACTAACTAGGGTGGATAGTACAGGTAACATATTTATTTTTCACTAAGGATATATTTTTGTACTTAACTATATTGAACTATAATGAATTTATAATGCCTTTACATACAAATTATGAATTTTTATATTATGTTTTCTTAAAATTTTACTTTCATAAATATCAATAAAATTAATTGTTATCCTGTAATGACCCAAGATTTTAGGAATTTATTCTGAAAAATATAAATAAATTCAAAATGATATTTAAATAAATCTTGAAAGGGAATTGATATAGCTTGATAGTGTATCAGTATGTGTGTACATGTGTGCACAGGAAATGCACATGAACTAAAGCTAAAAGTCCCTGAACTCTAAGAATAAATACATATTGATATGTATGGGAATATATATATATATAGGTTAAATCCTTAAAAGTTGTATGCATAAGTAAATATACATATATGGATGCTACTGAATATTTTTGAGTATACATGTGCATATGTGTGTCAATACAGAATGATGTATAAATATATATATATATAGGCGTACTGATTATTTCAGTAAGACTTATATATATAGATATGTTAATAAGGTACTAGAGTTCAATTCAGCAAAATAAAACATACCAATATATTTTATATATGTAGGCAGAAATAAAAAGAATGAAGATATAAAAAGGAGAAATCCTCTTATAAATAAATGAAGGAAGTACATACCATTTACATGAAAGCTAAAAATAGAAAAAAATAAGATAAAGCAGGGAAATGCTTGGTATAGGCAGAATTAGGAAGAGTATTTGGTAAATAACAAAATCAAGTCACATTTTTAGCATGATTGTAGACAAAGGAAAAAGTATTTTCTGAAAAGCAAAATTCTGAAATTAACCAAAAAGAATGTAACCACTTTTCTCTTCACCTAAATTAAGCCGGGAAGGGTAGAATTTTGGGTTCAAATAAAATACAGATAACATGATTTTTCTGGTGGGCAAAAATGGCTTTAGCCAATACCCAAAACCCTAAGGAAGACCCTGTATATATACATGTATATGCAGCAGCCTCCTCTCCTTCTCAGAAAAGAACTTTGAAAAAAAAAAGAAACAACACCATAGAAATCATAAGGCAAGGGAAGGAAAAGAGTTTGAGGCTAAAGGCAGAAGTTCATCAATTAATTAAGGAAGCAAAGAAGAGAGCTAGGTGAGAAAACTCACTCAAAAATCTAAGGCAATAAGTCCTAATGTAGGCAGCCAGTTATAAGTAATTTTCTTAAAAGAGTATTTTCATATATGAATGCTTATCTGTGATTTTAAATCTGAAAATGTTTTGATTCTCTTTGGTTGTTCTACTTTTTTATTTATAAGAAAGTTTTATGTGTAGTTAGTATACATATATGTTTTATGAACCCAGATCTCTGATATGTAGATGCTTAGGAACATAAAATAAATGTTGAATATAGGCAAGTAGTATTGGTTTTGGCTTAACTCAGAGAAATGAAAACATATTGAGCTGCAATATACTCATGTATAAGTGCTGAGGCTTGAGACAAAGAGGAATTAGGTGTGCAATAGGGTTGCCTATGTGCTGATGCTCCTAATTTAATAAAAATGCAAAAAGATATATATACATAGCAAACAAAATTTTGTGATTCAGTGAGACCAGATCATTCTGAGTTTAACTCAAGCACAAATGTTTGCAAAAAGGAAAAACTCTCTCAGAAGCCATAAGCTAATGTTAGTTGCCTATACCCCTTTTTAAAATACCAGAATGTATATATATACATACAGAGCCTTATTTATTTAGTCACCAATGGTTGTTGCTTGTTTGTCTCTGTATGGTTATGAATAATATGAGATGCCATGATATGGATGTTTTTAGTTAGTAAAATGGATCACTGAATGGTTTAGTCATGGAAAATCAAAGAGTTATTATTAACTTAAACCTGACTAGGAAAATGGGGTCAAGAACACTGCAGGAATGACTTGTGTTCTTGAGTAACACAAGTTGACACATGGCTTGTTTAAGTCCTGAGATCTTTGTGTAATGGAGTGAATTAGTTCATTACAGTGTGTCCATTGATTCATAAATATTGCAGATGAGACCAGGATAGATAAATATACCAAGGGAAAAATATTTGAGATGATGAGAAAACTAGAGTTTTTCCCAGAATTGAAATATGAGGATTGAATAAATGATTTAACTCATATTGGTTATTTTCTTGTTTGGTGTGAATAATTGTTTGATTATGACTGAATTGTATGCTTGAATGTATGTGCCATATTTATATATGTAGTCTCTGGAAAGAAAAATTAAAGTGTGCACATGCACAATGACACAGAGCATGCACACAAGTATGATCTGATTCCAAAGGGCAGAACTTTATGTATATGTATTTAGCTTGATTTTGACCTAATTAACTAATTGCTTTTGTGAATTTTCTCATACCAGACATGTGTCTGACCCTAGTGTGCTAATGGCATCTGGGGTGTCTCATTTAAAATGAGGCAGTTTCAAATGCTTTTTCAGGGATTGCAGCAACTAAGTAGGAGTAGGAGCAAGGCATTGAGAAGAAGATTATAGTATGCTAAACTTAGTTAGATAAGAGCCTAAATGATAAAATCCGCATGTATTAATGATTTAAATTGTTACTTGTATTAAGTGTTGGATATGGGATGGATATTTTGTTAAGTATTTTATTAAGAGATTGACTTGTATCTGGAATTTATAAATCTAGTTAATATCTGATATTAAAGAAGTTAATCAAAATATTGTAAGTGGATTTAGTAAGAACACCATGTTTAAATTAAATGATTATATTTTATAAATGTATTAGTCAATCTTGAGTCTTTAGAAAGGATTTTAGTTTTGGAAAATCTGGATAGTTGATTCTCAGAAAAATTAAATGGTTTTATCTTTCTACCATGGCATATGTATACAAAAGATAATAGGCATAGGTTGAATGTTTTTATATGATTGCAAGGTTCCCATAATTTAACTTGTTTCATACAAATGTTTCATGTCTTATTTTTAAATAAAGAAAGGATCTGTAATAAGGGAGTTGAAAGCCAGATCCAAATAGTTGCAGTTATATACGCACATAAACATGTTTTGTGCAAATATTAACACACCTTTTCCTTTGTATTTGTAATAGGAATCTGAATTTCACTCAGATCTTATTGCATATAACACTGTACTATGTGTGGATTGATTAAATTCAATCAATCCAATATCCTCTTGTTTTCCAGAACTCTGATTCAAACAAGAGAGGCATATACATCCTCACATGTATGTGCATATCTTTGTGAATGTACTGATATATTTATATTGGTTAATTGTTTTGATCCTGGATATATTTTGTTAATTGGAAAAATAAAATGACCCTGGGAAATGTATTTGTAATGAATGATCAATCTATATATCATCTCTGATAGTTCAAAGGAAGTTTAAATCAAACTTAAAAGTGTAAATGAATGTAGGTGGAAATCCAGACACATATAAATTGAATGTGCATATGCATGTACATAGAAATCGAATTTAGACATCAGTCTAAATAATTTAGACGTCTGAGGTTAAATGTAGACGTCTGTCACAAAAAAATTAGATGTCTGAATTCAGTTCAAAATGTCTTTTTCTCTCTGTTTCAATTTTAGATCTCTGAGCCGTCTGTCATAATTAGTTAGACGTCTGGGATTAAGTTTAGACGCCTGTCATAATTATTTAGACGTCTGAACTGCTGATTTTGCCTAATTTGCCTATTTAGAAAGAAACAAGTGGCTATGTCAATAGCTTGTATGGCATTTTGATTTCTATTTGATTTAAATTCCCTTTGATGAAGTAAAAAAAAATCCTTATGAAATTAGGGTAGAAATAGGAGGGTCATTCCATTTGGTATCAGAGCTATGTTATTCAATATAGTAGAAGTAAAGATCAAGTTCTTAGATAGAAATAAAATTTAAAGGAACTAAATATATATATATATATCAATGTTTTCAGTGTGAAAAAAAAACCACTGAAATAATAAAATTACCAATCAAACTAACCAGCTATGTAAATTATTATTAGCAAACTATGGTAGGGAGACCACCAAATCAGGGAGCAGGATCTTCCCATGCACCACCAATGGTCAATCTGCAAGACTTGGTGAGAGCATTTAGGGATGGGGCAGGACAAAGGCAAGAAAATCCCTATGAAGAACTCTCAAAATTACTTAAGACATATACTCATTTAGGAGGCAAAAGCTTTGAAGGGACAGAGAGTATCATGGAAATTCAAACATGGTTGAGAACATTGGAAAGAATTTTCAATGACATGCAACTTAATGATCAAAGAAAGAGGCAAGTGGCTTCAAGACAGCTAAAAGGAGTAGATTTAGGCTGGTGGGAAGTAATCATTGCAGGAAGGAATGAGAATGAAATCACTTGGAATCAATTCAAAGAGATGTTGGAAGCAAGGTTTGTACCAGCATCAGCAAAGACTACCTTGCTAGAAGAATTTATTAGACTTAGACAAGGAACCATGACTGTCACAGAATACACTCAAAGGTTTGAGGGGCTTTCCACATATGGAGCAATGCTTGTGGCAGATGAGGCATCCAAAAATGATAGGTACATAAAAGGGTTGAACCCAAGACTTAGCAGAGCCATGTTACCCTATGCAGACAAGACTTTTGACCATGTGATAGACTTAGCTTTGAGGTTGGAGCAGCATGACAAGGAAAGGGAGAAGTTCAGAAATTTTAAGAACAATAACACCAAGAAAGGTAAGGGGAGGTATCACCCTTATGATAAGAAGAAGGAAGAGGCCAGTAACAAAAGCACTGGAGATGTCAAAGCTAAGGAAACTAAGAAGAAAATTGTGTGCCATCAGTGTGGAAAAGAAGGACACATCAAACCAAGATGTCCGGAATTGAAGGGAGGAGCCTTCAAGTGCTATCTATGTGGGAAAGAGGGGCATAGCAAGGAAAATTGGCAAATTTGGAAGGAAAAGGCAAAGCCACAGTGGAGAGTAACACTGAAAACCATAGCCAAGTGGAAGGTACATTACTTATTTGTACCATACCCATAGCAGTAGTATATGATACTGGGGCAACTCACTCTTTAATTTCTTATGAACTAGTTAAAATGCTAAAACTGAATTGCATATTGGTTGAAACCCCATTACATATACAAAGTCCACTGGGGAGTTCTAGTGTTTTAAATATGATTTGTGTGGATGTGGAATTAAACATAGGAGGAAATATTTTTATTTCCAATTTATATGTTTTGAATTACCCAAATATAGGTGTTATATTGGGGGTAGACTGGTTAAGGCAATTTAAAGCCATAATTAATTTAGACTCACCCACCATATCATTGCAAAATTCTAGAGGTCAGAGAATCACAGTTTTATGTGAAGTAGCTAAGGAAGGAAAACTATATCATTTAGTTGACTCAGAAAAAGACTTTAGTGAACTAACCATTGAAGAAATTCCCATAGTCAATGAATATTTGGATGTGTTTGGTGAGGTCAAGGGTATTCCACACCATAGACCAGTAGAGTTCCAGATCAATCTAGTTCCAGGAGCAAGCCCAGTGATTAAAAAGCCAACAAGAATGGGGCCAAATGAACTAAAGGAATTAAAGAAACAGTTAGAAGAATTGGAAGAAAAGGGTTTTATAAGACCAAGTAATTCTTGCTGGGGAGCACCAGTGGTATTTGTTAAGAAGCATGATGGCTCCTTAAGACTCTGTATAGATTATAGAGAATTAAACAAGGTAACTATTAAAAATAAATACCCATTGCCAAGAATAGATGATCTTTTTGATCAATTAGCAGGGGCAAAAGTATTTTCTAGATTAGATTTAGCATCTGGTTTTCATCAAATGAAGGTGGAAGAATCAAGCATCAAGTACACTGCCTTTAACACTAGGTATGGGTTGTATGAATTTTGGTTATGCCATTTGGCTTGACCAATGCACCATCATACTTTGTAGATCTAATGAACAGAACCTTTAGAGATTATTTAGACAAGTTTGTGCTTATTTTTATAGATGACATTTTGATTTATTCCAAAACAGTGGAAGAACATAAGCATCATTTGCACCTGGTTTTGTCTAGATTAAGGGAATAAGATTTAAAGGCAAAATTTTCAAAATGTGTATTTTGGAAAGAGGAAGTACATTTCCTTGGCCATGTTATATCTGCTCAAGGAATTTCAGTGAACCCCAATAAAGTAGTGGCTATCCAAGCATGGAAGAGGCCAAGCACTGTGAGTGAAGTAAGGTCATTTATGGGGATGGCAGGGTATTATAGGAGGTTTATAAAAGATTTTTCAAAAATTTCTACACCACTCACTAACCTAACCAGGAAGAACCAAGCTTTAGTTTGGTCAGAAAAATGTGAAAAGTCTTTTGAACAGTTGAAGGAGGCATTGGTGAATGCTCCAATTTTAAAGGTACCTCATGGAAATGAAGAATTAGTTGTATACACTGATGCTAGTGGATTTGGCTTGGGTGCAGTGTTGATGCAACAAGGCCAAGTCATTGCATATGCATCCAGACAACTTAAACCCCATGAAGTAAGGTATGCCACACATGATCTCGAATTAGCAGCTGTGATCTATGCTTTAAAACTTTGGAGACATTATTTGTTAGGCACAAAGTTTGAACTTTACACTGACCATAAGTCTCTAAAATATTTATTTTCACAAAAAGATTTGAACATGAGGCAACATAGATGGGTGGAGTTCTTAGCTGCCTATGACTTTGACATACTCTATACACTAGGCAAAGCAAACAAAGTTGCAGATGCTCTAAGTAGACAGCATGCTAAATTGGCTATGATGATGATAGAAGAATTTAAGGGCTTGTCTTTGCTGACTGAGTTAGAAATTAGGGAGAATGGTTGTGTGCACATTGATGAGCAGATGCATGGTGCACAAGAAGATAAAGGGAAGTTAAGCTTAATGACATTTCAACCAGATTTAATTCCGAAGGTAGGAAAAATGCAAGAACAGGATGCCAACTTATTAGAGAAGAAAATGCTCCTCTCAAGAGGGGAGGAAGTGATGAATCACCATATTGATAAAAATGGTTATATGAGATACCAGAATAGGATGTGTGTACTAGAGGACACAGAATTGAAGAAAGAGATATTGAATGAATATCACAGAAGTAAATACTCCATACACCCAGGCAACACAAAAATGTACCAAAATTTGAAAAGAGACTTCTGGTGGAAGGGGATGAAATCTGATGTAGCTAAATACATTGCCAAATGTATGACTTGCCAACAAGTCAAGGCTGAAACCCAAAGGCCATCAGGGTTGATGCAGCCTCTTAGTGTACCACAGTGGAAGTGGGAAGACATATCTATGGACTTCATAGATGGACTGCCTAGATCTAAGAGAGGTAATACAAGTATATGGGTGATAGTGGATAGACTAACCAAGGTAGCACACTTCATCCCAGTCAAGTCAGAAAGGACAGCACCAAAATTAGCTCAAATTTTTATAAAGGAAGTGGTAAAGTTACATGGCATTCCCAAAACCATTGTGAGTGATAGGGATACCATCTTCACTTCAAAATTCTGGAGAAGCTTTCAAGATGCAATGGGAAGTGAACTATGTTTAAGTACTGCCTACCACCCTCAATCAGATGGGCAGACAGAGGTAGTAAACAAAGTTTTGGAGGACATGTTGAGGGCATGTATACTGGATTTTGGGGGCAACTGGGAAGATTATCTTCATCTAGTTGAATTTACATACAACAACAGCTACCAAAGCACCATAGGAATGGCTCCATTTGAAGCCTTATATGGTAAACCCTGTTTGTCACCTGTTTGTTGGGTAGAAGCAGGAGAAAGGTCTATTTTAGGACCTGAGTACATACAAGAAACTAAGGAAAAAATTGAGTTGATAAGAAGAAGAATGGCAGCAGCTCAAGATAGGCAAAAGAAATATGCAGACATGAGAAGGAGGCAGGTAGAATATGAAGTGGGAAATTTTGTTTTCATCAAAATCTCACCTATGATAAATGTGCTGAGGTTTGGAAAACAAGGCAAATTAACCCCAAGATATATTGGACCATACAAAATTCTGGAAAGAAATGGTCCCTTGGCATATAAGTTGGAATTACCAGAAAACATGCAAGGTATACATGATGTTTTTCATGTATCACAATTGAGAAGGTGGGTCCATGACAAGGCAGAAATTCTTGAGACCCCAACCCAAGTGCAGATAAATTCTAATTTGATTTATGAAAAGGATCCAGTGGGAATTTTGGCAAAAGATGTGAAGAAGTTGAGAAATAAATCTCTGAAACTTGTGAAGGTACAGTGGAGTCTTGATCCTAGTGATTGCACATGGGAATTAGAAGACAAAGTTAGGATGAATTATCCTAAGCTATTTTCAGATTAAAGGTAATTCTGATTTTTGATTGTTTTTTTTAGATGCATATGTTTTTAGTTATTATAGAACTAAAAATCTATTTGGTTGAGAATGTACTTGTTCTCTGAATTAAGTTTAAAATTTATTTTAAGCTTAGGAAAATTGTGGGACACAATTTCTAAAAGGAGGGGTGTATGTAATGACCCAAGATTTTAGGAATTTATTCTGAAAAATATAAATAAATTCAAAATGATTTTTAAATAAATCTTGAAAGGGAATTGATATAGCTTGATAGTGTATCAGTATGTGTGTACATGTGTGCACAGGAAATGCACATGAACTAAAGCTAAAAGTCCCTGAACTCTAAGAATAAATACATATTGATATGTATGGGAATATATATATATATAGGTTAAATCCTTAAAAGTTGTATGCATAAGTAAATATACATATATGGATGCTACTGAATATTTTTGAGTATACATGTGCATATGTGTGTCAATACAGAATGATGTATAAATATATATATATAGGCGTACTGATTATTTCAGTAAGACTTATATATATAGATATGTTAATAAGGTACTAGAGTTCAATTCAGCAAAATAAAACATACCAATATATTTTATATATGTAGGCAGAAATAAAAAGAATGAAGATATAAAAAGGAGAAATCCTCTTATAAATAAATGAAGGAAGTACATACCATTTACATGAAAGCTAAAAATAGAAAAAAATAAGATAAAGCAGGGAAATGCTTGGTATAGGCAGACTTAGGAAGAGTATTTGGTAAATAACAAAATCAAGTCACATTTTTAGCATGATTGTAGACAAAGGAAAAAGTATTTTCTGAAAAGCAAAATTCTGAAATTAACCAAAAAGAATGTAACCACTTTTCTCTTCACCTAAATTAAGCCGGGAAGGGTAGAATTTTGGGTTCAAATAAAATACAGATAACATGATTTTTCTGGTGGGCAAAAATGGCTTTAGCCAATACCCAAAACCCTAAGGAAGACCCTGTATATATACATGTATATGCAGCAGCCTCCTCTCCTTCTCAGAAAAGAACTTTGAAAAAAAAAAGAAACAACACCATAGAAATCATAAGGCAAGGGAAGGAAAAGAGTTTGAGGCTAAAGGCAGAAGTTCATCAATTAATTAAGGAAGCAAAGAAGAGAGCTAGGTGAGAAAACTCACTCAAAAATCTAAGGCAATAAGTCCTAATGTAGGCAGCCAGTTATAAGTAATTTTCTTAAAAGAGTATTTTCATATATGAATGCTTATCTGTGATTTTAAATCTGAAAATGTTTTGATTCTCTTTGGTTGTTCTACTTGTTTATTTATAAGAAAGTTTTATGTGTAGTTAGTATACATATATGTTTTATGAACCCAGATCTCTGATATGTAGATGCTTAGGAACATAAAATAAATGTTGAATATAGGCAAGTAGTATTGGTTTTGGCTTAACTCAGAGAAATGAAAACATATTGAGCTGCAATATACTCATGTATAAGTGCTGAGGCTTGAGACAAAGAGGAATTAGGTGTGCAATAGGGTTGCCTATGTGCTGATGCTCCTAATTTAATAAAAATGCAAAAAGATATATATACATAGCAAACAAAATTTTGTGATTCAGTGAGACCAGATCATTCTGAGTTTAACTCAAGCACAAATGTTTGCAAAAAGGAAAAACTCTCTCAGAAGCCATAAGCTAATGTTAGTTGCCTATACCCCTTTTTAAAATACCAGAATGTATATATATACATACAGAGCCTTATTTATTTAGTCACCAATGGTTGTTGCTTGTTTGTCTCTGTATGGTTATGAATAATATGAGATGCCATGATATGGATGTTTTTAGTTAGTAAAATGGATCACTGAATGGTTTAGTCATGGAAAATCAAAGAGTTATTATTAACTTAAACCTGACTAGGAAAATGGGGTCAAGAACACTGCAGGAATGACTTGTGTTCTTGAGTAACACAAGTTGACACATGGCTTGTTTAAGTCCTGAGATCTTTGTGTAATGGAGTGAATTAGTTCATTACAGTGTGTCCATTGATTCATAAATATTGCAGATGAGACATGGTCAGAGATAAATATACCAAGGGAAAAATATTTGAGATGATGAGAAAACTAGAGTTTTTCCCAGAATTGAAATATGAGGATTGAATAAATGATTTAACTCATATTGGTTATTTTCCTGTTTGGTGTGAATAATTGTTTGATTATGACTGAATTGTATGCTTGAATGTATGTGCCATATTTATATATGTAGTCTCTGGAAAGAAAAATTAAAGTGTGCACATGCACAATGACACAGAGCATGCACACAAGTATGATCTGATTCCAAAGGGCAGAACTTTATGTATATGTATTTAGCTTGATTTTGACCTAATTAACTAATTGCTTTTGTGAATTTTCTCATACCAGACATGTGTCTGACCCTAGTGTGCTAATGGCATCTGGGGTGTCTCATTTAAAATGAGGCAGTTTCAAATGCTTTTTCAGGGATTGCAGCAACTAAGTAGGAGTAGGAGCAAGGCATTGAGAAGAAGATTATAGCATGCTAAACTTAGTTAGATAAGAGCCTAAATGATAAAATCCGCATGTATTAATGATTTAAATTGTTACTTGTATTAAGTGTTGGATATGGGATGGATATTTTGTTAAGTATTTTATTAAGAGATTGACTTGTATCTGGAATTTATAAATCTAGTTAATATCTGATATTAAAGAAGTTAATCAAAATATTGTAAGTGGATTTAGTAAGAACACCATGTTCAAATTAAATGATTATATTTTATAAATGTATTAGTCAATCTTGAGTCTTTAGAAAGGATTTTAGTTTTGGAAAATCTGGATAGTTGATTCTCAGAAAAATTAAATGGTTTTATCTTTCTACCATGGCATATGTATACAAAAGATAATAGGCATAGGTTGAATGTTTTTATATGACTGCAAGGTTCCCATAATTTAACTTGTTTCATACAAATGTTTCATGTCTTATTTTTAAATAAAGAAAGGATCTGTAATAAGGGAGTTAAAAGCCAGATCCAAATAGTTGCAGTTATATACGCACATAAACATGTTTTGTGCAAATATTAACACACCTTTTCCTTTGTATTTGTAATAGGAATCTGAATTTCACTCAGATCTTATTGCATATAACACTGTACTATGTGTGGATTGATTAAATTCAATCGATCCAATATCCTCTTGTTTTCCAGAACTCTGATTCAAACAAGAGAGGCATATACATCCTCACATGTATGTGCATATCTTTGTGAATGTACTGATATATTTATATTGGTTAATTGTTTTGATCCTGGATATATTTTGTTAATTGGAAAAAGAAAATGACCCTGGGAAATGTATTTGTAATGAATGATCAATCTATATATCATCTCTGATAGTTCAAAGGAAGTTTAAATCAAACTTAAAAGTGTAAATGAATGTAGGTGGACATCCAGACACATATAAATTGAATGTGCATATGCATGTACATAGAAATCGAATTTAGACGTCAGTCTAAATAATTTAGACGTCTGAGGTTAAATGTAGACGTCTGTTAGAAAAAAATTAGATGTCTGAATTCAGTTCAAAATGTCTTTTTCTCTCTATTTCAATTTTAGATCTCTGAGCCGTCTGTCATAATTAGTTAGACGTCTGGGATTAAGTTTAGACGCCTGTCATAATTATTTAGACGTCTGAACTGCTGATTTTGCCTAATTTGCCTATTTAGAAAGAAACAAGTGGCTATGTCAATAGCTTGTATGGCATTTTGATTTCTATTTGATTTAAATTCCCTTTGATGAAGTAAAAAAAAAATCCTTATGAAATTAGGGTAGAAATAGGAGGGTCATTCCATATCCCACAAGTAAGAGTTCATGAATATCCTTTGCAAGATCTTTTTATTCATATTATGAAGTTCACTGTTTCACATTAACTTCAGTAGATGATTCACTCTTATGTGGAATCATTATTTCAAGAAAAATAGTACAAAAGGTTTACTCATGCCTTAAATAGGAATACAAATTATGTAAAATGAATTAACTAATCACATCAACTTTTTGTAATGATAAATACTTGCTTATATTGATTTTGGATGATGGTCTTCTGCATTATTTCTTCATTTATATATTAGAAATCTACACAATTTTTTCAATTTAATTGTTCTATCGGGGGTTCTTTTTGGTTATATGAAAATTATACAAAGTAAAAAATTGACAGCCCGAGTTAATACTACTATTGCTTAACTTTGATATTTATCAATGAGTTTATTACGACTAACTTCGTGTTGAAATAAAAACAAGTAATGAAAGGTTAAGGCCGTAGCAAAGGAAATAAACTCAGGTTTGATGCACTCTACCCTCATATGGAAATCTAAGTGCAGAAAACATGTTCATGGGAATCTGGTTTCATGATTAGTCAGCAAAAGTAAAATTTCTTTAAAACATTTTGGAGTTATCATTGGCCAAAATCAAACCGGCAGCACTATATACATATAACTAAACAGTTGCAAATAATCGCTATGCTAATTCAAATAAGTTTGGGCCACTATGTAATATGTTGCTTGATCAACACATTTAATAGGGTAGAACCCATTGCATGATGCTCTCGCACGATAGCGGGCTCTGCGAAGGTCAATAATGTACGCAGCCTTTCCCTCGCATTGCGAAGAGGCTGTTTCTAGACTCGAACCTGGACGCCCAGATCACCATGTGGATGACCTAACCGTTGCGTCAAGACTCTACCTCGATCTACACATTTAATAATGTGGATATTTTTTTCAAGGATGAATTTTTTATTTTTTATTTTAAAGGACAACCAACTTCCGTTATTCACATCATTGACAACTTTCACATCAAGGACGACTTCTAAATTTTAATTCACTACAAGATAAAACGGCTATTCCAACGGCTCCTAGCCGTTGGCGGCCGTTGGAAGCCGTTGGAATAAATCCCACGCCTTCCAATTCTTTCCAACGGACCATTTCCAACGGCTATTCCAACGGCCGCTAACGGCTTGGAGCCGTTGGAATCCGTTAGAAACCGTTACAATAAAATGGCCAATAAGCCGTTGGAAGCCGTTGGAAATATTGGGTTTATTTTGTTGTATAACAGCAGGCCTATTAACCTTCCACCCACACCATTTCCAATCCATTCAATTTCCATTCCATTTCCAATCAATTCCACACATATATATCAATATCAATACAAACAACACACATAAATCAATAAAACACCAATATAAACAAACCAAACCGATCAAACATCACAAAATATACCATCAACGTACATACCATCAACAAATGTCAATGTACCATGTACATGCCATCAAAATATTTCTCACCCACTCCGTACCAATATATACAACATCACCATCAACATCAAAACATCTCCAAGTCAATATATACATTGTACAAACACAAATACTCAAAAACATACCTCCTCAAGGATACTCGTCGCCTCCCGAAGCACCAGACGATGAAGGAAGGGTACCATGAGTCTGCAAATACTGCGCAAGCTTTTGACCCAGCTGCTCCACCTGGATGGCTCGTAGAAGATTCTCCTCCCGTAGCTGCTCAACCATAGCTCTAAGCTCCTTGATTTCATCTTTGTCTTGGTCTTTTTGAGCTTGTCGAGCCTGCAAATAGAAATAATAGCAAAATGGTTGTCTCAGCATATAAAATATTATAACATTATATATCTAAACGTTGATTTTTTATAAATATGTAAAAGGATTAATTACCGTTAGGTTCCCGAAGCCAAAACGTCTACTCCGTTGCGCCGGATCCAAAACAGCGGTAAAAATGTTATCCTGCTCCTCCTGTGTCAGCGCATCACGACCTGACTGCTGAAGCGCATTAGCCTATGCCTCCTGCAACCTCAACTATAATGAAAAAAAACAATTTCAGTTGAAAAATAGTAGCATGTAATTATTTTGCATAGCTAGAAATTAATAAACTTATCGGTGTAAGTATTAGAAATTTTTAAATGCATACATATGCCTCGGTCGCCCTATCTTGATCACCCCACTGATATATGATATTGCCAGCCTCATCTACTTGCCTAGACGTGTGGGTGTGAGCAAACACGTCCACTAAGCCAACAGAGCCTCCACGAGCACGTTCCTGCAATTGATAATTTGGATAATTTAACTATACATAACTAATTACTGAACTGATCAATATACAAATGTGATAATAGATAAATTTACCAAATCTTCACGGTGATGCTGGAAAGATTTGGAGCCTCCACGGTGTGATACAGGATTCCTGCTCCTGTTTGCCGAGTTCCTAGCTGACTCCTCCTGCAAATTTATAATGATTAATTATTTATTAAACGGTAAAAAATTGCTGAGATTTATTGTAGATTTACCTTGAACTCCTCAGAGTTCCACCACTCAACCCACTTCTCCCATACAGTCGCGCTCATCCACTTGGGCTTCTTTCCTACTTTTTTAGTCTCCGACATAGTCTCCCTATAGTTCTTCGTGATCCTGGAGTTCCAGTGTCGCTGAACTAAATTGATGTCAGGCTCTTGCAAATCTATGGCGCCCTGTACAATGGGAAAATATTACTAATTATTTATTTGAATTTAATTAATCATCTTCTAAAGCGGTATAAACTTACCAGAAAATCTTGCCAAATCATCTCTCGCACGTCGTCGGGGATCTTGCCCCACTTGGGCCAGCAATCGGTCATCCTAGCCATGTACGCCTGCTTCGGAATGTTCAGAACCACTTTGGATGGCTCCAACTCAAATCCACTACGTTAAATATAAAATTGAACTTTAGACAATTATAGATATATCATGTACAATTAAAAAATAAAAATGCTATGCTTACTAATTATGATACTTACGTCTCATCAGCCTTAGGCTGCAAGTAAACAAGTGGCCGAGCTGGTTGCTCACCACTACCCTCTCCAATATGACGTGAAGAGCCACGTCGCCGAGACCCAGAACCAGAACCAGAACCGGACATAATATATATACCTGCCATATATACATACATATACAATTCATAATAATCATGATATGATGAACCATTAAAAAATGTAATACACTTATTGTCATTAAAATTGTATAAATTGGTAAATGCATTATTAATCAGAGATCAATGTAATGTGAATACTTTTAAAAATTACCGGATATTACTCAGTCGTCCTCATCGTTTTCTGATTCAGACTCGCTTTCGTGCTCTATGTCGTTTTCCTCTACACTCTCAAATGCTTCGACTAATACATTTGTCTCATCATTTAAAGGTCCAAAATCAGTTTGATCGTCTGTAATTGCTTTTTCAGCATTTTCCTCCAGATCTGCTTGATAGGCTTGTTCGTTTGGAATATTTTGTCCATCGAACGTAAATCTTGCTTTGGTTTTAAAAACCGCAGACCAATCTGCTTTATCCCTTTTTAGAGATGGATAAGGGGCATAATAAGCTTGTAGGGCTTGTTTGGCTGGTATAAATGGATCGTACTTTTGATAACGCGAGGTATGTTTAATTTCTATAAGATTATATTGTGGATGCACGTTAATACCAGAACCTGGAACATTGCTGAACCAGTTGCATCTAAACAAATACACATCCTCCACGGGTCTTGTAAAATATGTCAACTGCAATATCTGAGTTAACACGCCATAAAAATCATTTATATGATTATTAGGGTCATCACTGCCTTTAACAAATACACCAGTATTGTTTGTTAATTTTTCAGCACCGTATTCTTTGGTGTTGAATTTATATCCATTAACAAAAACTATTGGATACGTATTAACTTTTCTTTTCGGTCCAAACGCCAAATGTTTCAGTCCTTTATCGAGCACATTATTTGTGGGATCAGAAACGTATTTCGAAAACCAAGTACTGAAATCTTTGCTTAAATCGCCGCCTGGATTTTGTGATTCATAAATACTGCAAACACAAACATGATATATTACATTATTATTTATTCACACGTGTAGTATTAAATTTAACAAAACTTGGAATGTGCTAATTACCTAACAAATGGTGCAACTTCAGGACAATTAAGAAGAATATATGTGTGTGCTGCATGGTATTCTTTATCATCTAGCCATACTTCCTCACATTTTCCAGCATGTCGGCCATGTTGTTTAAAAATAGATAATACTGATTCAGAAGAAGAATCTTGTTCAATGGCATGATCGTCATTACGCGGAACACTTACAAATGATAAGTTCACATGGTCTTTAAAATAATGAGAGAAAAAAAAAGAAGCTTCTTCTTCGATATATGATTTGCAAATAGAACCTTCAACTCGAGCTTTTTGTCTCACTCTTTTCTTTAAATGATTTAAGTACCTAATAAAAATTATTTGGGTTAAGTATTAACTACTATATTTATACTTAAATCAACATTTGCATACTCAATATAGTAACATACCTTTCGAATGGATACATCCATCCATATTGCACAGGACCTCGAAGACGTGCTTCATATGGAAGATGAACAGGTAAATGCTCCATTACATTAAAGAAACCCGGAGGAAATATTTTCTCCAGTTTGCAGAGCAGTATAGGAATTTCTTCTTCAAGTTTAAGTAGACGGTCAACTTTTAACGTAGTTGAACAAAGCTCCTTGTAAAATAAACTAAGTTCTGTTATTACCGTCCAAACTTTTACCGGTAACAATTCTTTGGAAGCGATGGGTAACAAATTTTCCATCATTACATGACAATCATGGCTTTTCATTCCACTCAGTCTCCCATTTTTATAGTCGACACATCTACGAAGATTAGAGGAAATTCCATCGGGAAATCGTAATCCTTCCACCCATTGTAACAGTACTTTAACTTGGTTGCTGTCTAGTTCATAGCATGCTTTGGGTAATTTATTGTCGGGAGTCATATGAAGCTCATGACGATTGCATATTTGCTTTATATCACGTCTAGATTTCAGATCGTCCTTAGTCTTTCCCTTCACATTCAAAACTGTATAAAACACATTATCAAATACGTTTTTTTCGTTATGCATCACGTCAATGTTATGACGGATTAATAGATTTTTCCAATAAGGCAATTCCCAGAATATACTTTGTTTGCACCAATTATGAAATGTCGATTTACCTTGAATTTCTTCTTGTTGTCCGGTCTCGTGTATCTTTGGATAATCTTTTACAAGTTCATATATATCCTCGCTTGACCATACCGCTGGTGGTCGTAGAGTCTCATGTCTATTAGCTATGAAGTTTTTTTGTCTCTTCTAAAAGGGTGATTAATATGAAGAAAACATCGATGACAATCAAACCATGAAATTTTCTTTCCATTTGGCAAAGAAAATGCTCGTGTTTCTTCCATGCAATAAGGACAAGCAAAACGACAGCCGTACTCCAACCCGAAAGCATTGCATATGCAGGAAAATCGCTAATAGTCCATAACAAAGAAGCGAACATCCAAAAAAATTTCTTTTTTGATATGTCGTATGTTTCAACTCCTTCGTACCATAATATTTTCAACTCTTCGATTAACGGTTGTAAGTAAATATCAATGCCCTGTGTCGGATCATCAGGACCAGGGACGACAATCGTGAGAAACATATATGGAGTTTTCATACACATCCACGGAGGTAGATTGTAAGGTGTGATTATTATAGGCCAAGATGAATATTTAGAACCAAACTGAGAAAACGGTGAGAAGCCGTCTGTACATAAACCTAGTCTAACATATCGGCTCTCCGCTGCGAAATCGGGATATTTCTTGTCAAAATGTTTTCATGCTTCTCCATCGGATGGGTGTGTCAACGTACCTTCTTGAGGTGTTCTCACACTGTGCCATCTCATATGATGCGCTGTTACAGATGATGCATATAATCGTTGAAGTCTAGGGGTGAGGGGCAAATAATGCATACGCTTGTACGGAACTTCTTTTCCCTTCTTTTTCCTCGATTTGTATCTTTCCTGATTACATATTTTACAATTTCTAAGATTGATGTCTTCTTTCCAATACAACATGCAACCCTTTAAACATGTATCTATTTTTTGATATGGCAAACCGAAAGATGACATAAGTTTTTTCACTTTATAATAATTTTCGCACATTACATTATCGAATGGCATATGACGTTTAGCAGCTTGAACAACGGCCGTAAATCCAGCTTCTGTAAGGTTGTATTTTGATTTCATTGCAATGTATTCTGCAGTTACCGATAATTGATAGCCGCTTAAACATCCATTCCAAAGGGGTTTTTTAGCATGATCCAATAAATCATATATTTTTTTAGCTCCAACATTTGGTTCCTCTTCGATGTTAACATCGTCGTTATCAATTACAACGGTAGGGAACATTGATCGTGCTGCATCTTCGACCATATGCTCTATGAGATTCGTACTACCTTCTTCGTTGATGACCTCCACCGACTATTCTTGATTATTATGGGCTACAATTTCTCCATGACGATCCCACATTAAATAATTGGGTACGAAACCGAATTGGCGCAAATGAACCTTAGCCATATTCGGTTCTAAATAGTTCAACAATTTGCATCTACTACACGGACAATGAATTTCTTCATCGTTTCCAATATTACTTATAGCAAATTCGATGAACACTTGTACCCCTTTTAGAAAATGTTCGCTTATTGCGCCACTAATTTCCCTTCTTTGATACATCCAGCTCCGATCATTAAAGTAATTGACCATGTTTCCCTACTAGAAAACCTATGATAGAGCAAAAATGTTATAAATCATTTATTTTATATTTTGCAGGAAATTTTCCAACGGCTTCCAACGGCCGCAAACTACTAATTTCACAAACTTTATTTTAAATAAGCAACTATTGTTTCATTGCCACTTATGTGTCTTTCTTTGATGGTCGGTCATCCTACTTCCCATTACAAACACAATAGTAATTATATTCCGTAAATCATATCATTTTAAACGATTCACAAAATTTCGACAGCATTTCCCCCGTGTTCCTTGTATCGTACACAAATGCGTGTACACAAGCAACGTAAAGGAAATGCCGTCGAAATTTTGTGAACCGTTTAAAGTGATATGATTGACGGAATATAATTAGTTTATAGTGTTTGTAACTTGTCTAATACTGGGACAAATCCGACAAATGATGTATCAGATGAATAGAGTTGTCCGTTTTGTGGAAAAAACGAATATCCCTAAAACGATCATATACAACACTTGTCAGACGGGACCGAATAATATCTAAGGATTTAAATATTTGTTTATATTAAATTTGAATATATAACTCGTTTAATTAATATTGGTTTACATTTAACCGTTTTATTACATAATATATTAAATTCATTTATACACAAAATTTGTACACAAAATTCATTTATAAACTAAATCAATTCACGTGTTCGCACAAATACAAAGCTCGTGTTCGCACAAATGCAATATCCGTTCTAACGGCTTCCAAATGCAATAAACTCTATCACACACATACGTTTAATATACTTATAACCAAATAAACATAAACTAATGCAATATCTTAAATTACAAAATTTTCAATCAATTATAATAACTTGTTCATTATGTTATAATAGTTACAATTAGGGGATAACATAATGTAATATGCATACACTAACAATTAGGAATCAATCAACATTCGAATTAAACCCTAAATCTAAAAAAACCTAAATATTAGCTTTAGGAAAATTACCGATTTGGAGAGCTAGAAGGGTGGAGATTGACCGGAGCAGGTTCTAGATGGCGTAGGAGGTTGTTGGGATGGTGTTTGGGGCGGCGGCAGCTGGTTAGGAGGTGGTGGAATGGGGGAATTTGGTGAAAATGTTATTTGGGGAAGAGATAATGAGTTGCAGGTCTGGTCTCGGGTTGATATCTAAGGAAAATTTCCAACGGCTACCAACGGCCGCAAACGGCTTATTTCCAATGGATTCAAACGGCTTCCAACGGCTAAGTAAAAAATTAACGGGCCGTTGGAAGCCGTTGGAATAGCCGTTGGCGGCCGTTGGAACAGAGACGTTGGAATATACTGTTTTTCTAGTAGTGATTGGATAATATCTAAATATATTTTAAATCAATGATGAACATCGACATTTCACAAATAATAAAAATTAATTGCAAAAACGTTTTTTAGAAATGTGAGAAAAAAAAATATAACAACCAAATTATCTTCGTCCTTTATCTAATTATTAAAGTTCATTGTCCTTGGATCTATTTTTTTAAATGTGTTCTTAAAAATAAATACTCCTTTAACAATTTACTATGTTTGTTTTAAGTTTTACAAGATTTTTTTTTAATTTGAGACAATCCGCTGTGTTTTTCTTTGAGTATCCACCAAGTACGTTGCATACAACCTTAAATAGATGAGTCATATTAGGAGAGTATTTTATCTTTATCCCAAAATCAATATGTTTAAAGCAATCAATAATAGTTTTATAAGTGCTATATTATTTTTTTTCTTTGCACCTGTTCGCAACAAAAATATGAATCCCATCATAGAAAATCCAAATAAAAAATAAAAATAAATGATGCAAGTAAAAAGGGATGCATATCATGTTGTATGACACAGTTTTTTGGTTAATTTATTTCTATAGACAACACTGTAGTTGAAGCGTTTAGTAAAAGGAATTGTGATGTTGATTAAATTGGTTAAGTTGATAGGCTTATTCATGCAACTCCTGTTTATAATGTGGTAATTGATGGAAGAATAATGTTCAATGTCATTTAAAGAAATTTGCTAATGATGTTAATATATAAACATATTTCAGTTGAGATACCGGCCTATGATCTTCTCATGTTTATGAAAAAGCATATCATGCGACTAGATATGTCAGCATTCCAGACGCTATATGACCAATTTCCGATTCCCCAAGTTATGGAAATTTACCGCACGAAATATTATGCATCTAATGTCGATTCCATGGACCAAGTACATTATTACTTTACGTTTAATTGAACCCTACAAAAGTTGTTAGGTATAATTGAACCCTACAAAAGCTATTGACGAAGTGAATGCTGTAAAATATATACTTATAGACTTTTCAAAAATTGACTAAGAGATGAGCGTTGTTTACCTTCGCTTTATATTCGTTAGCAATTATCACACATCTTATATACTTATAAAGGGAAGATATACTCGACAGTTTTGTTGATGTATAGGATCAAAAAACAATAAGCAGAATTATGTTCACCGATGCCATTCCAAAATATTTCCAAATCATTTTGCTCATTGTGTTATTAAGGTCTATGATATCGGTTTTCAATATACATGCATCTAAATGCTTATCTATATTCATGTCAATGGAAACTATATTCGACTCTTCTCAAAATTATTCTTTAAAAGTGGTAGAGGAAAAAAAGCAGTTATAGCAAAAAATAATTAATATAAATGTACTTTGTATGCATTGTAAATAGAAGAACAAATACAATAATTCAACAATAGCACACTATTGAATAAAACCACACACCCACAGTATTATATAAACTTGACAAACTGTCAACATTGGTGGCCTAGCCACAAGAGCAGTGGTGTTTAAACATGACACCAACATTTGACCCCAACATGCTATTTTATTTTTTGTACTTGCACATTCACACACTTTGGTGTGTGTGATTACTTAATCAAGCATAATATATCATTGAAAATGCACATTGATTTTGGAGTATTTGAATATCATGCAGCATACACTAACTTAGTTAATCTCATGTCAACAATATGAACACCGGTGGGTACTCAAAACCACTTTTGTTTGGTCCAAGCCAAAGCTTGAAACTTCAAATATTTAGTTCGGCAATTCTGCATGCAGAGTGAAGTACATCCATGGTCATACCCATATTTGTATTTTAGAGGGATGAAAATTTATAGATGGCCAACCGGTTCTTTCTTCTTACTTTGATTAATCAGTGACATGTTCTCCTTTTTTTGAAGTAGCATAATTCAATGTATTTTTAGAACTCAAATATCCAACAAATACTAAAACTGTCAAACATTACTTATTACTAGCAAACTTAATTTTTTATATTAAAACATTAGCAAATGAATAATTCCACTAACACTGAATCTTAGAATTACTAACTTCAAAAAACCAAGGAATCTTCTCCCAAACATAAACAAACATGACAGAATCTCCTTCTTTTATTGGTTGTCCATCGTTCTCATTGCTTTTGGTGTTGTCTTTTTATTTAAGGAAAGAAAGATCGACTCTCTTGAACCTATCTAGCTAGAGTAATGCAACTGACTATTATACCTGACTGAGTGCAACTGCAGGTGTTTTCTACTATCACTTTGAACTCAGGCATGCAATTGAAGGTCTCCCCTGTTTCAAGTTCCTTCAGTTTCATGTTTGATAGCTTGCACTGTCCTCCCATGCCATTGTTTATGATGCAAAGAGCAATGTAGAGTACAAAGAGCATGAGACACACTCCCATTTTAATCATTAAGTTCAAATACTCATTGAGGTTTAAATCTACTGATTAGGTAGTTCTACATGCAATGGGTTACGATGCATACAATGATGTAATCACATTTACTGAAGAGATTGATAAAGTAAGCCCTTCATTATCCTCTACCTCCTAATAAGTCAATTTATTGCAAAGTCTTGCACGAAAGATTAGCTAACATTTTGTTCAATTCAATTTGTCGAACTACAACTATGAATCTCTTAGAAGGATGCTTCTATAGTGCGTAGTACCGATGGGAATGTTTTAATTTGAATAATGATAAGTATTCTGTGTGGTTAATGCTAAGTTAACAGTTACATGGTGCCTGGTTCTGGGTGGTTGTTGAGTTTTTTAGTCAAATAATTAGGATATTACTGTTATGTCTGTGTAGCTATATATTACTCTTGAGTTATTTTATGGCTTATCAATTGGTAATCTATATACAAATTGTAGGAAGATGGATTATCAAAGAAAAATGCTTGCTTTTATGCTATGAAAATTGTCGATATCCTGGAATATTTGCAAGACACGAGGTTTATCTTCATCGACAGAGATATCAAATCATCATCCATTTAAATGACTCTTTGGTCAACATAAGAAAAAATCGTGTCTGTAATCTCATGTTCCTAATGTAGGTAATAATATTATTTTGTTTCTCACTTTTTTCCCTTTCTTAAATGCATGGCAGTTACAACTTGCAACTCTACTGATTTGATTTGTTGTTGACTTTTGAAACTCATAAGTTTAATATATTGGTATTTTACAATATTATGTTTTTAATTTTCCCTTTTCTCAACTTTTCACTGTCCATGGATTAAATAAGTAAGAAAGAGATCTATTTTCTAGATTACGAAGAGATAAAGCTTTCTATTTATAATATGAGTTTGATGCTTAAATTATATCTAAACTGTGAATGTACTCGCAATATTTTTCCATAACCAAGTTTCTTTACTACACTATTTATGCTACGTTTTATTTTATTATTTTTAGAAGTACATAAGATTTCTCATATTTTTTATAATTGGAAAGTTTTGAGTAGGTGCTTCTGGATAGCCAGCTGTTGTTGGCCTTCCCTAAGTATGACCTTGGCAGCATCTTACTTGACCCGACTAGGATGTGGTAAAAGATATAGAGTAGCCCTTAGCTTGAAAGTACCTGCAAAAATGCGCTTATGCAACATGATGATTGTAGCATTCTTATACACGTTGGCAGTTTGACTAAACATAATACACTAAATTCTTTTCCAACGGTTATTATTTGGGGAGTGCAATAAAAACACAAAGTCTACATTCAATTTATTATAAGTGCACACAATTTTTTCTTCTTTAATTTTCTTTTCCTTTTCATAGGAAAAATAGACATAGATACTTTCAGTTTGAGTTTATAAATGCTTACGGTTGATTTTTCATAATGTAACTCACAATATTTACACATAATTATCCACGTACTATTAAGTTGGTGAGCTTAAAAAAATATTAGATAAATACCATAAGGGAACAACATACCTCAAATATACATGATTTGTATTTTAAAAAGAAAATATTCCCTAATCACATCTTCGTATGTCAGAATATAATCAATTCCAATTACCTAACCTCTTGCGCCTTTTGTAAATGAGTTGAATCAACCTATTTACTGAAGATGGTGAAAATGATCGTAAATAAACGACCATCAAATTTAATTGCTTATTAAAATAGTCATAAATGGATAGCACATTTTATCCCTTTTAATTATAATTTGGAATTTATAATTTCAGAATTTCAAGGTTTTGAAAACAATAATTGAGAGTTTGAAACCTGAATATTTATAGATCATGGGTTCAAACCATTGAGACATTAATCGAGTGTTCTGGTTTAATAAAATACCACTCTTATTATAAAAGGAAAATCTAAGAATTTGATTTTGACAAACTAATTTTTGAAACTTTAATGTTAAAATTTAAATTTTGAAATCTAATTTTGAAAGTTTTGATTTTCAGAAGTTTGAAATTCAATTTTGAAGTTAAAAAATTTATATCCAAAAATTTTGAATTTTGAAAATTTATATTTTGAAGCTTGAATTTATAAAGTGGATTTTGTACTAAATCTAAATTTAAACTTCCGTTTGAATGTTTGATTTTTGAAATTTAGAATTTTTACTCTGATTTCGAAATTTTGAATATTGAGTTTGCAAATTTGAATTTGAAAAACTGGATAAGAAAATTTGAATTTGACTTTCGAATTTTGATTGCTTTAGAAACCTTAAAACCTTAAAGTAAAAAACAAAACTTGAGATTTTTTATTTTTAATAGCGAAATATAATGGTTTAAATAGATGATTTATATATTATGTCTGTTGGTTCAGTTTGTCTCTGTCATTGAGTGAGTTGAATGAGTTGGGTTATAAATGAGGTTAGGTTAATTTTGATCCGACCATTTTACGTTTCGACCCTATCCAAAGCATATGAATTATAAAGCATTTCTAAACTTCATCCTTGCCTATTTAGTTAGGATAAACAAAAATCAACAACATGTTACAAACATGCGATCCCATAAAATGTTAGTTACAATATGGTTATTGACGCTGCCCGTGTGCGTAGCACGGGCCACACGCTAGTAGTTACATATATGACTACCCCAATGATTATTCCAGTGAAGCATATATATACAATTAATATATGTATGAATCACCTATTCTTACCTACAAACTGTAATTCTAGGTAACCTACACACCCGTGCAACGCACGGGCTTCCACTTGTAAGTTATATGAATTATATGATAGGTTGTTTATATAAGTAAGTATATATAAGAGTTGCAGTTGCCTGTTCATTTTGTTCCTGCTCATATTTTCTTGCCTTACGTTTTGTGTTTGGGAAGTATTCGAAGCTTACACATATGTAAGCGTACGTGTGTATATATCTGGAAAAAATAATTGGTAGATCCTTAATATATTTGAATAAGAAAAAAAGATATAATATGTTTTAAAGTAAATTTATGTTGATATTTTAAAGGTATTTTTATGTTTAAATAATCCTTTGGCAACTTTTGAAAGGAAATATGTGGTTTCATAAAATTTTGATTTGAAAATAAATATATTTATTTCTTATGTATACTTTTGTTTCCACTTATATCAAGAAATTTGAGTTGTTTTCGTCAATGCCAAGTTATCAGCTTTGTTTCCATCAATCTATAGCTTATCTTGATTTGTTTCCATCGATTCCGGTAGTAATTCGCTTTGTTTTGCTCGCATCCGTATCCATGTGCATGGCTGTGCCACTATCTTGGTCATCGTTGTTTTCATAGCCTCGAAAGGTGAGCAATCACTCACGATTAACATTCTTATATTTAGTAAATTTGATTTCACTTGAAACGACAAGTGAAATATGCTGTTAAATTTGAATTATTAGTTATTTAATTGTTAAATATGATATGATATTATCTGAAATTGTTCACCTGAGATATATGACACCATATCCTATTGTATATATTTTATTTAATTTTGTTACTAATGATATATGCATGTTGTTGTTATATTATTATCAGATTTCCTCACTCTGCAAGTTCCCTGTTAGTTTAGAATTCCCTATGGGTTGAAATGATACAAACCCGAACGATATTATAGATTAGGGAAATCGTTATGGGTTGAAATGATAAACCCAAGCGATTTTCATTGATTTTGAAATTTTGGGATTGCAGGTTGAAATGATACATACCCTTAAATATTTAAATTGCGGATTGAAATGATAAATATCTGTATCACTTGACCATAGGATAGAAAATTATATACGGACACCGTTGGTCTAAATTTTGAAAATGATTCTCAAAGTTTGAAAGGAAATATATGGGTTTTAGTAAATATTTATTTTTAAAAATATTATATATATATATATATGTTATTTTTATATATATGTATTAAATTTAGATTTTTAAAATAATATGTTACGAAATTTTTTAAAGTTATAACTTAGTTTTGAAAAATATAAATTTTAAGACTTTACTTATAATTTTATTTTATTTTTTTAAAAATATAAAATAATATTTAATGTAAAATAAATTTAATAATAAGATTTAATTTAATAAAATTTAATTTAATTAGTATATAATATGTTTAAGTATTTATTTAAATTTATATTAATAAAAAAAATTCTAACTTTAATAATAGAGGTTGAGGAGATAAATTAATGTTAACTTGGAATTTAAATTTTGTTAATAATTGAATTTAAATAAGCATTGATTTAAACTTATTGATTTTTGAGGTTTTGAAAGATATGATTTATAACTTGATATGATAAAAGGTGATTTACTGGGGTTAATCTTACTGCTGGTGGTTCTAGCATGACCTGGAGTATAATTTACAAAGCTACTAGATGGAGAAATTTTGAGTCCAGAGTTTTGGCGGTTTGTTTAAAAAAATATCTTAGTGTAATATGGAAGGAAAGGAACACAATCATTTTTGATAATCACAGGAAGAAAATAGAAGAATTATGGCATGAAGTTAGGAAAAGCACCCGCTGGCAATTGATGAACTGCAACACCAAATTCCCTGACTGTTTGTTACATGTTTGGGTTAGATGTTTTTTGTTGTTTCCTCAATTGCTTTATATTTCTTTTTTTTTATATCTTTTCTTTCCTATTCCCTATGTATTGTTCTCTTTTATTGTGTTGCAATAAAACTGGTAGGGGTCCAGTCAACCCCGTTGGCTTTGCCAAAAAAAATAAAAGGCGATTTAATGAAAATTCTAAATTAAAAAAAATGGGACTGAATATTTAATATTGATATAAATTTATAAATTGAGATTTTATTTGATTGATTATCAAAATGATTAAGTGAATATTTTCCAATTTGAATAAAATTAAAAGTTAAATGTTGAAATCTAAATGAAAGTTATATTAAAAATGTTTGAATATTTAAATTTTGAATCTTATTGGAATTGAAATGATAGTTCAAACCTGGATTTGAAATCGAGATAGATCGAAATGGTTTATTTAGAATTTAAATTGAATCTTTGACCTTTAAAATTTAAATGGTTAAACCGGAATTGATTTAAATTGAATTTTTGGAATTTAAGTTGATTTGAATCGATTTGCGAAATTGGAGGAAACTAATTTTATGATATAAATTATTTTAATATATAAACTATTTTAATTTCTAATACTATTTTCAATATCTAAACTGTTTAAGTCGGAATCGTTATGATTGCGAAAGTGCTATGATTTAAAAAGTGTTATGATTTCAAAAGCATTATGATTTCAAAAGCATTACATTTCAAAAGTGTTATGATTTCGAAAGTGCTATAAATTTAAAGTGTTACGATCTTGGAAATGAATATTAATTTAAAGTGAAAAAATGATATTTAATTGATATGGTTTTGAAATAAATATGATATTTTGATACGAAGTATGAACTATTTGAAATGAAATGACCACGGTGTGAAATAAGCGTTTGGTTGTTAAAGAGACTAGGATCAGATATTGTCATACTCTCTACAAATACGAAAAACCACTTTAACAACTGTGTACGTGGTGGAGATTCCATAATGAAGTAGAATGGTTTGGTGATGATTCTATGTGACGCCCCACCTCTATGCTCACAATAACAAAGGTTATTATAAGGTAATAACGTCTGCTATTGCGAAGAATAAGGCTTGTTAGAAGCGACCATCCGTAAGTTATGCCTTAGATGAGTATTGATTACATCGATAGGAGTTGTGTAATTACTCCCAGCGATATACATTCAATCCAAATCTAAAACGAAACCACGGTGGCTTACGAAAAATTCAGAACAACTCATAATAACAACAACACAGATACTTATAATCACATCAGAACAGAAATATCATACATAGCGGAAGATAAGTCTGGATACATGCTACAATAGTCGATGGTTCACATGAACAAAATGTACATATACATAGCCATCATAAAATACATGAGATGAGAGTCAATACACCAAAAAGAACACCTCGAAGCCTAAACAAAAGATGAGGTGAAATCCCAAAAGCTGAAGCAGCAACTGAATCAGAGACAACGATTATCCTGAAATAACTCGGTCTGACCCGAGTATTATTTAAAATAAAATAATAAACGGATCAGTCTAATTTAAAGTTAGAAATAGGTGCATGATAAACAACACCAAAGCAAGTTAATCATAATCTCGAATGAGACTATTCAGCATAAATAATCAACATAGTTTAAATGAAGAAATCTCATTAAACTCCACCAAAATCAACTTCCAAATTCAAAATTTAATTCAAAACAGCAATTCACAAAAATCTAGAAATCAAAATAAGATAACTAGAAAAATCAGAATACACAAAATCTAGAAATCAAAATAAGATAACTAGAAAAATCAGCATAAAAGTGGATCGATCCCAGCATATGGAGTGTCTAAGCTACGCCGCACGTGCTTCTCATATGGCCGAAGCCTACCAAGTACTGTCAGCATAATATTTGGCGCCCAATGAATGACCCGAAGGTTCAACAAATGACCCGAAGGCCTAGTACTGGTAATTGACCTGAAGGTCAATCATAGTGGCTCGAAAGCCCAACAAAATCCTTCAAACAGCAATTCCACGGCAAATATTTCAATTAACGAGTCCGGAATTAACCGAATTAGTAAAAGCGTGGTTCCATACTCCGCACTTTTGCTAAATCATTTAAATCTCATAATCATTTCCTTGAAAGTGCAAAATTGTGTATTTTATAGAAATAAAATTTACGTTCTCAAATGGACAAGTTCGGAATTAATCGAATCAGTAAAAGTAAAGGTTCATAGTCCTTAATTTTGTTGAAGCGTTTAAATCGATTTCTCATTCTTTTGAAAGCGTAAACCGTGAAATTTTTGGAAATAATTATATTTTAATACGATTTAAAAACACGTGATTAAAACAGCAACTTCTATAGCAATTTCGAAAAGGAAATTTGCGCTTCTCAAAACACCATAAATCCATATATAAAAATCAGCGTTGCGGGTTTTCTTGAGTGCAAGATAGCCGCTTGAAAATTCACTTTAAATTGACGGTTACTGAAGTCAAAACAACAGTAATTTTTATTCGTCAAAAACTTCATCAAAACAACACACTTCAAATATAAACACCGGGGTAAAAACTCGTTATAAAAATAACGGCAACCAAATACGTTTCAAAACCAAACACCGGTTCAAAGTAAATTAACCATTAGATTACACTATTACATATATTCACCTAATATAGTACTGCTTGGGCACTATACTTCATGCACACACGTAATACAATACATAAGCTACATTGCCTGGACTTGCACCAAAATAAGTTAGAAAATGGCCTAGACAGCTTATACTTTGCACTTAATACTTCACGCATGCAAATAATAAAATGATGGTCTGGGCTACATTTTCTTGCAACACGTGTATATCTATAAAAATGGTAGCCTGGGCAAAGCTATACATTTACACGCACCACATATATATATATATATAGGCAACCTATGTAGTTAAAGCGCTTGGCAGATTTAATGCGGCGAAGGTGCAAAAAGTCATAGCGGGGGTACAGCGAGCATATAGCGGGATATACCGGATTACAATAAAATAGCATATAAAACTCGTACTTAATGTTTTAAAAAATATATAAATGAAAATTTAACATTTAATTGAATTATAATTAATACGTAAATAATTTTAAATAAAAACATGTGCAAATATACTATAAATAAACGTAAAACTATTATATAACATAATTGAATTTAGTGGAATATTAAAGTATTTTCATTTTTGAAAATATATTAAAAATTCAATTAAATAAATTAATTTCATAATTTTTATAATGTATAAATGTCATTTTTTAATTCATTTCTTTTAAAGAAGATATAGCGGAAATAGCGGAATATAGCGGGAATAATGGGATATAGCGGAAATAGCGGGACTTAAAGCAGAAATGTTATATTTGGGGCTATATGGAAAAATCGTAGCGGTAGAAATCCGCTATGAGATATAGCAGGGTTATAGCGGGGTAATAGCGGGGCATTAACTGCACAGTAGGCAACATAGTTTGCACTCATGGCAAAAATGCAAAACAACAAAAATGTGATCTGTGCAATACTATATATGCGCACGCAAATATGAAGTAACAAAAATAGATGACCTGGCCTTTAATTTTTCATGTACGCACACTATATGAAGAAAGGCCTGGCACTTGAATTTCTTGCAAAACATGCTTGCATGGAAAAATTTGTCTGGACTTATTTTTTTTTTCACGCATATGTTTAAAAAAAAGATGGCCCTAACTTACGTATACTACACTTGTACATAGGTAATAAATAGGTAGCTAAAACAATTACCTAACAACACTACACAATGCATGCCCACGTACGAACTAGACCAATTATAACCTGGATTGTTTCTATACTATACAATATTGCATAAAAATGAGGTTGACAAAAATAGATGATGGCCAGGCAATAAAATTTCGCATGCATGCCACAAATTTAAAGAAAGGCATGTGCATTTTAATTTTCACGCATGCAAGAAAAATGCAAAGGATACAATGACGTGGCAAATTTTTTATACTCCTTTTCACAATGAAGACCATAGTTTATAAGCATAAACAATATACTGGTCTGGACAACATACTTCAATTTTTATGAAATGCAAACTGAATTACATGCAAATTCGTGCTATATATTGGATGCAAAAATAATGAAGTTGGTAGAAATAAATGACTCGGTTTTTTGTGCTACCCAATGTAAACAACAGAAAAGCATATCAAAACCAGGCAACATAGTTTAAATAGATGTGTGAGTTTGTACTCACCTCTAATTGGTTTCAAAATCAGTTAGCAATCAAAATCTGAATGGAGCAAGCATTTTGAAAATGCCATTAAAGCTTTTGCTGAGCAACTGGAAGAATGAAAAAAAAAGATGCAGTGTTTATTTTTTCTTTCACCAATATGTGAACAAGTCAAGGAATGAATGTGCTGGCAAACATTTTTGGTACAATAGCATTTAAGACAACATGCACCAGTGGAGATAAAAGGACACACTTGCATAAAAATGATGATGGCTGAAAATGTGTTCAAACTTTTGTTTTATAAAATAAGTGGTGACACCAAAGGCAAAGTGTTCATATTTTCTTTTGAATTGGACTATCTTCACTTACACGTGGAGGCAAAAGATGTTGCAACATAGCTTGGATATTTTTCAACACAACCAAGGCCAATTGTAATTCGATTCAGCTGCTACCACTTAAAAGGTATGCAACTAACTTTGTAAATCATTTGAAAAAAATTTATTTTAATTTTAAATTTCTATTTTAAAATTTTATTTCGACAGTAATCAAAACAGGGCTGTTACAAACTCCCCCCCCCTTATAAAATTGCGTCCCCGCAATTTTCATACTAGAAGTTGTTTATAACACAAAATATTCATTACAACAAAGATTTAAATAGAAAAGATGAATTAAGAATGCTCACCCCCACCCGAAGAGGAGAGAAAACCGGGATAAGGACGCTCGATGAATTCTTTGGTTTCCCAAGTGCAATCTTTGGGATTTGCGGACCATTGAATTTTCACAAGCGGGACTTCTTTATTCCAAAGGCGTTTTAACCTCCGAAGCTAGCACACGAATAGGATTCTGCACCATAGACAAGTCGGGTGAGATCTCAAGATCTTGCAACATATGAGGATCAATAATAGAATCTGAATCTCGAAGGCATCGACGAAGCTGGGATACATGAAATACGTCATGAATTCCCGAAAACTGAATAGGTAGCGATACACGATAAGCAACAGGGCCAATGCGTTCCGTAATAGGAAATGGTCCAACATATCGAGGAGCCAATTTTCCGGAGCTACTAAAACGCACCACCCCCTTCATCGGAGAAACACGAATGAACACATGATCGCCTACAGAAAATTCCAAAGGCTTCCTATGATGATCGGCATAAGATTTCTGCCTATTCTGAGCCTCTTTCATTCTCTGTCTAATAATATCAATCTTCTCAGAAGATTCACGAATATAATCGGGGCCAAGAACTAACTTTTCCCCGGATCCAACCAACAAGATGGTGATCGACACGGTCTTCCATAAAGGCTTCGAAAGGAGCCATACCGATACTGGATTGGAAACTGTTGTTATAAGAAAATTCAACAAGAGATAAGTGGTCTTCCAAACTACCTCCAAAGTCAAGAATACAAGCACGAAGGAGATCTTCTAAGACTTGATTCACCCTTTCAGTCTGACCATCAGACTGTGGATGATAAGCGGTATTGAGATTGAGCTTAGTACCCAAAGTTTTCTGAAGGCTCTGCCAGAAACCACTAGTAAAAAGCGGATCTCTATCACTAACAATGGAACTAGGAACACCATGAAGTCGAATGACTTCTTTAATAAAAAGCTTAGCCAACAAAGGAGCAGTTCGATTAGATTTGATAGGAATAAAATGGGCTGATTTGGTCAATCGATCAACAATCACCCAAACACTAGTATGGCCCGACCTCGAATGAGGTAGACCATCAATGAAGTCCATAGAAATTTGATCCCATTTCCATAATGGAACCTCAAGAGGCTGCAAAAGACCACTAGGACGTTGGTGTTCCGCTTTAATAAGTTGACAAGTCATGCAACGACTCACATAACTTGCAACATCACGCTTCATACCCTCCCAAAAGTATAAGCGTTTCATGTCGGCATACATCTTACTACTGCCTGGATGGATAGTCTACTTAGAACGATGACAGTCCTCAAGAATGTCATTTCTAAGATTAGGAACATTAGGCACTATCAACCTTCCCTTCTTCTGAAAACAACCATGAATATCAATATCGAAATCCTTTAGATTATCACTACGGGGTTCCGATTTACAACTCTGAATAAGATAAGAGATATCTGGATCCTGCTTCTGGGCATCGGCAATACGATCCAACAAACTAGGACGAGCTCCCATGCTAAATAAAAGTACGGGAGAATCAGAAACTGAAGGACGGTCTCTAATATCACAATGAGATAAAGCTTCCAAAATATTCCACTCTGCTAGCATCATGGAAACAACAACTTGCTGCTTGCGACTAAGCGCATCAGCAACTCGATTACCCTTACCAGGGGTATACTGAATATCGAAATCATATGAAGCAAGAAATTCGAGCCAACGCTGTTGCCTCATATTAAGTTCCTTTTGAGTGAAGAGATATTTCAGAGATTTGTGATCAGTGAAGAGAACAAAACGCTCGCCCAATAAATAATGTCGCCAAATCTTTAGAGCAAAGACTATAGCGGCTAACTCCAAATCATGGGTAGCATAACGAATCTCGTTAGGCTTTAGTTGTCTAGAAGCATAGGCAACTACTCTATCCTTTTGCATGAGAACAGCACCGAGTCCAAAACCACTGGCATCGGTATAAAAAACAAGATCATGATTCCCTTCGGGAACCACTAAGATAGGAGCATGAGTAAGGAGATCTTTTAATTTCATGAAAGAAAACTCACACTTATCAGACCAAATAAAAGGAACAGCTTTTCTCGTGAGAGTGGTAAGCGGTAAAGCAATACGAGAAAAGTCCTTAATGAACCGGCGGTAATATCCCGCCAATTCAAGGAAACTAACGGATCTCGGTAATGGTCTCGGGCCTCTTCCAATTCTGAATAGATTCGATCTTGGAAGGATCGACAGAGATACGATCGGAAGAAACAATATGATCAAGAAACTTCACCTTATTCTCCCAGAAGTGACACTTGGAGAATTTGGCATAAAGCTGATGCTGATGAAGAGTGCTCAAAACAATCTCCAAATGCTGAATATGATCGGCTTCAGATTTGGAATAAATAATAATATCATCTATGAAAACCAAGACGAACTTATCGAGATATTCTCGGAATATCCGATTCATAAGATCAACAAAATACGCTAGAGCGTTCGTCAAACCGAACGGCATAACAAGCCATTCGTAAGAACCATAATGAGTACGGAATGTGGTAAGAGGGATGCTATCTTCCGAAACTCGTAACTGATGAAAACCGATAGCAAGATCGAGTTGGGAGAAAAGCTTAGCGCCACTTAATTGATCGAACATGTCGTCGATCCTAGGTAATGGATACCTATTCTTGATAGTGAGCTCGGTAAGCTTGCGATAATCAATGCAAAGCCTAAGAGTACTATCTGGCTTCTTAACGAAGACAACGGCGGCCCCCCAAGGAGATGAGCTAGAACGAATAAAATGCTTGGCTTCCAATTCAGATAATTGTTCCTTGAGTTCCTTATTTTCCTTAGCAGACATCCTCGTGGAAGGACGGCTGACAGGATGAGCACCAGAGATAAGATCAATACGAAACTCAATTGCCCTCTTCGGTGGCAAACTCGAAATAGGCTCGAAGACATCAGAAAAATCACAAACAACCAGAATATTAGCTATGACATCCTGTTCGGACGGCTAAATGTCTATCGAGTTAGAAAATAGCCGAACGAATTTAAATTAAAAATAACCACAAGCGCACGGTGTAGGAATGTAGCACGTGGCGAATACGGGTCGATCCGCAGGGAATTGATGATTTTAAATTTCTATTCAATCAAATTAACCAAAGTTGAAAGTGTGATTAGCTAAAAATGTAAGAAACTAACAAAAACTAGCAAAAGAAAAATAGATAAAAATATGAGAGTTAAATGACAATTTAGAGATAAATCCACTCTCTAGATCATATAATTCAACAATTAATGAAATTATGATCTCTTTTTTTGGTCATAAGTGAGTTTAAATGATGTGTTTATCATAAGTATGGCTCATTTGTGCTATTAATTAGCTCAACATAAGCCATCAAACTATAACACAACTTTTAAACCACTTACTAACTCTCATGAAAATGGCAACAAAGTTGAAAATGAAATCTATTTTAAGTATGGCCTATTAACTATTAATTAGAAATATAGACCATCAAATTCAAATTTCAAATCACTTTCTTATGCCATAATCATATTTTGATGAAGAGGCATTTGTGTTAGTGATTGTTTAAGCATAGCCTATTTGGTGTCAACAATATAGGCTATCAAATTCAAAACAAAAACAAAAAATTAAACCACTTCAAGCATTGTCATTAAGCACAAAAAGAGAGCTATAATTATCAAAATATTGAAGCTACATGATTAGAGGCTTCATTACCCCTAAATTGAAGGGATTAGCCTCTCATATTTGTTATCAAAACAACAAATATAGCTTGCAACATAGTATAAAACAAAGAGGAAAATGAAAGCTAATGGAAAAGAGAAGCTAATTAACAAGAGTTAAAACTAATCTACTTTGCATGAATGTAAATCTACACTACAACATGAAAGGAAATAAACAAGAAAAGAAAAGGAACATGTTTTAAATTGCATAAAAGAAGTACATAAGAGAAGAAATGGCTAAGTCACCATGAAAAGAAAGAGAGCTTTTATTTTTATTTTGAGCCTAAACTAAACTAAAGAGAGAGTTAGAGAGAGAGAGGTTACATGAACATAATGGGTTATTTATACAAGCATGAAACCCTAATCCATAATTTGGGGAATGCCCAAACTACCCCTTAGGAAGTGTGGTGGCCAAGTAACCATTAGCATCCATTAATCTTCATTTAAGTTTACATGAAGCCATTAATTCCATAAGCATGTGCATTAGCCTCTAATGTGTACATTAAGGTAGGTGGGTAGGTGGGGTCCTCCATGATCTTCACATTGAATTATTTCCATCTTCATTCCTTTGTGTTCTTTTTGTGCATGCATATCTTCTTCATGAAACCACTTGTAATGGAAATCAAATTCCTACAAAATAGTATGGAAATTTCTAATTAATTTTTTTCAAGTTAATTTATGCACAAAGAATGACTATTTTGCCCTTGGATGAAGATGAATATGTGACAATTTGGAATTAATATGGATTTTGATTAAAAACAAGTTAAAATACCCAATATGATCATTTATTTGAATTAATTAGATTAATTATGGTGGTAAAAATATGCACATTTACGTGCATATCACATCCTCCGATTCGAAGGAAGTAATGAGAGCATCCGAAGTATGGTCCATGTCTCGAAATACAATAGATAACTGCTCGATAGCATTGGGATGCTTGAGATATAAAGTTCTTTCGGGACATAAGACTTGAACTTCATAACGGACGAGCCAATCCATTCCCAAAATCATACCAAAACCCAGATGATCCATAACATGCAGATTCGCATGAAAGGAAAAACCACATAGAATAATCTCAACATCAACACATAACAAACCAAGGGTAGAGGATCCACCAATAGTATTCACAATCCTCAATGGGTCGCAAAGACTAACAACATCCAAAGGAATAACATCAACAAGCTCCATTGATACGAATGAATATGCTGCACCCGTATCGAAAAGAACTCTAATAGAACGGCCATGAAATAAAATAAAACCTTCCAAAACAGAAGGAGGAATACCTTTGGGCTGAGAAGAATCACCAGAAGCTTTAGCAACATTAAGCTTCCCAGATTTGAAACCCTAAGGAGCAGTAGGACAATTAGAAACCCAATTACCTTCTTTCTTGCAATAGCGGCAAATGCAAGGCTTAGGACAACTACGGAGAAGATGATCCAGAGAACCACAATTATAGCACGCCCTCTGATTAGAAAGTGCACTACTAGGCTGAGAACTAGAGGTAGCTTGCTTCTTCTTCTTCTTCTTGTTGGAAGAAGGATTAGGCTTATGAAATGGAAACCTCTTCTTGTTGAGGTTCTTTGAAACCTCAACCTCATCACTAATATCACGTTCCTTTTCGACAGCTTCAAGGAAAAGCACCAAATCAACAAGTTCCTCAAAAGGAAGCTTAAGCTGAAGCAAAAGGACTTTCTTCAAATACTTCTTCAAACCTTCTACAAATATAAGATTCTTCTTACGCGGAGTGTTAATGAACTCAACTCCGTATTTGGACAAGGCCTCGAAAGATGCAACATAATCAGAAATAGAGGACTTTCCTTGTTTTAACTCAAGGAAACTACGAGCAAGATTGGCCTTTTCTGATTCAGCAACGAACTTAAGTTCGAATCGTTCCTTAAACTGATTCCACTAGAGAGAGGACTCATCAACTTCTACAATCAAAAGCTCATACCAATCAAGCGCACGTTCTTGAAACATGCTAGATGCCATGAGAACGCGATGATGATCTGAAAGATCCATTTGAGAAAATATGCGCTCACAAGTGCGCAACCAAGTCTGAAACTCCAATACACTTTCCGATCCTTTGAAAGGCTTGCCTCCAAGGTGGGAATAGTCACTACACATGCGGGCGAAGGCAGACTTGTGAGTAGGAGCTGTGGGAGTAGCAACAGAAGGCTGAGTACCCCGAAATAGCTCCATAAACTGATCAGCTGACATATAGACTCTGTCCGGATGAGAATCACTAGACGGACCTGCAGTAGAACGCTTCCCTCTACCTCTTCCAGCCATAGGCTGAGAGAACAAGAGAAGATAAGGATTAGTTAAAACAATACAAAATTGAAAAGGAATTTAACAAATGGAATACTACGGAAATATGAAATTCATTCCTAGACATATTCCAACATGTTAGATAGGATAAAAGTTTAAGAACAACGAAGGAATAGATTAGAAAGGCACGAATAAAACCCTCGAATAGTTGTAACACATGTTCCATTCTACTTCTGTTCCGTGTTTATTATAATTTGTTCTGAATCTCAGCTCTGATACCAACTCTGATGCCCCACCTCTATGCTCACAATAACAAAGGTTATTATAAGGTAATAACGTCTGCTATTGTGAAGAATAAGGCTTGTTAGAAGCGATCATCCGTAAGTTATGCCTTAGACGAGTATTGATTACATCGATAGGAGTTGTGTAATTACTCCCAGCGATATACATTCAATCCAAATCTAAAACGAAACCACGGTGGCTTATGAAAAATTCAGAACAACTCATAATAATAACAACACGGATACTTATAATCACATCAGAACAGAAATATCATACATAGCGGAAGGTAAGTCTGGATACATGCTACAACACTCGATGGTTCACATGAACCAAATATACATATACATAGCCATCATAACATACATGAGATGAGAGTCAATACACCAAAAGTAACACCTCGAAGCCTAAACAAAAGATGAGGTGAAATCCCAAAAGCTGAAGCAGCAATTGAATCAGAGATAGCGATTATCCTGAAATAACTCGGTCTGACCCGAGTATTATTTAAAAGAAAATAATAAACGGATCAGTCTAATTTAGACTTAGAAATAGGTGCATGATAAACAACACCAAAGCAAGTTAATCATAATCTCGAATGAGACTATTCAGCATAAATAATCAACATAGTTTAAATGAAGAAATCTCATTAAACTCCACCAAAATCAACTTCCAAATTCAAAACAGCAATTCACAAAAATCTAGAAATCAAAATAAGATAACTAGAAAAATCAGCATACACAAAATCTAGAAATCAAAATAAGATAACTAGAAAAAACAGCATAAAAGTGGATCGATCCCAGCATATGGCGAGTCTAAGCTACGCCGCACGTGCATCTCATATGGCCGAAGCCTACCAAGTACTATCAGCATAATATTTGGCGCACAACGAATGACCCGAAGGTCCAACAAATGACCCGAAGGCCTAGTACTGGTAATTGACCCGAAGGTCCATCATAGTGGCTCAAAAGCCCAACAAAATCATCAAAATCTTCAAACAGTAATTCCACGGCAAATATTTCAATTAACGAGTCCGGAATTAACCGAATTAGTAAGAGCGTGGTTCCATACTCCGCACTTTTGCTAAATCGTTTAAATCTCATCATCGTTTCCTTGAAAGTGCAAAATTGTGTATTTTATAGAAATAAAATTTACATTCTCAAATAGACAAGTCCGGAATTAATCAAATCAGTAAAAGTAAGGGTTCATAGTCCTTAATTTTGCTGAAGCGTTTAAATCGATTTCTCATTCTTTTGAAAGAGTAAACCGTGAAATTTTGGAAACAATTATATTTTAAAATGATTTAAAAACACGTGATTAAAACAGCAACTTCTATAGCAATTTCGACAAGGAAATTTGCGCTTCGCAAAACACCATAAATACGGATATAAAAATCAACGTAGCGTGTTTTCTTGATTGCAAGATAGCCGCTTGAAAATTCACTTTAAATTGACGGTTAATGAAGTCAAAACAACAGTAATTTTTATTCGTCAAAAACTTCGTCAAAACAACACACTTCAAATATAAACACCGGTGTAAAAACCCGTTATAAAAATAACGGCAACCAAATACGTTTCAAAACCAAACACCGGTTCAAAGTAAATTAACCATTAGACTGCACTATTACATATATTCACCTAATATAGTACTGCCTAGGCACTATACTTCATGCACACACGTAATACAATACATAATCTGCATTGCCTGGACTTGCACCAAAATAAGTTAGAAAATGGCCTAGACAGCTTATACTTTGCACTTAATACTTCACGCACGCAAATAATAAAATGATGGTCTGGGCTACATTTTCTTGCAACACGTGTATATCTATAAAAATGGTAGTCTGGGCAAAGCTATACATTTACACGCACCACATAAAAATATATATATAGGCAACATAGTTTGCACTCACGGCAAAAATGCAAAACAACAAAAACGTGACATGTGCAATACTATATATGCGCACGCAAATATGAAGTAACAAAAATAGATGACCTGGCCTTTAATTTTTCACGTACGCACACTATATGAAGAAAGGCCTGGCACTTGAATTTCTTGCAAAACATGCTTGCATGGAAAAATTTGTCTGGACTTATTTTTTTTTCACGCATATGTTTAAAAAAAAGATGGCCCTAACTTACGTATACTACACTTGTACATAGGTAATAAATAAGTAGCTAAAACAATTACCTGACAACACTACACAATGCATGCCCACGTACGAACTAGACCAAATATAACCTGGACTGTTTCTATACTATACAATATTGCATAAAAATGAGGTTGACAAAAATAGATGATGGCCAGGCAATAAAATTTCGCATGCACGCCACAAATTTAAAGAAAGGCCTGTGCATTTTAATTTTCACGCACGCAAGAAAAATGCAAACGATACAATGACCTGGCAAATTTTTGTATACTCCTTTTCACAATGAAGACCATAGTTTATAAGCATAAACAATATACTGGTCTGGACAACATACTTCCATTTTTATGAAATGCAAACTGAATTACATGCAAATTTGTGCTATATATTGCATGCAAAAATAATGAAGTTGATAGAAATAAATGACTCAGTTTTTTGTGCTACCCAATGTAAACAACAGAAAAGCATATCAAAACTAGGCAGTATAGTTTAAATAGATGTGTGAGTTTGCACTCACCTCTAATTGGTTTCAAAATCAGTTAGCAATCAAAATCTGAATAGAGCAAGCATTTTGAAAATGCCATTAAAGCTTTTGCTGAGCAATTGGAAGAATGAAAAAAAAGATGCAGTGCTTATTTTTTCTTTCACCAATATGTGAACAAGTTAAGGAATGAATGTGCTGGCAAACATTTTTGGTACAATAGCATTTAAGACAACGTGCACCAGTGGAGATAAAAGGACACACTTGCATAAAAATGATGATGGCTAAAAAGTGTTCAAACTTTTGTTTTATAAAATAAGTGGTGATAACAAAGGCAAAGTGTTCATATTTGCTTTTGAATTGGACTATCTTCACTTACACGTGGAGGCAAAAGATGTTACAACATAGCTTGGATAATTTTCAACACAACCTAGGCCAATTGTAATTCATTTCAGCTACTACCACTTAAAAGGTATGCATGACTTTGCAAATCATTTGCAATTTTTTTTTCAATTTTAAATTTCTATTTCGACAGTAATCAAAACAGGGTTGTTACAATCTATATGAGGTATTAGCTAAGCCCTGACTCCCGTGAGTCAGCTTGATATGGCTAAAACAGGAGCCATGCCGGGCCAAGTGAGGTCATTCCTCCGATCGGGCACACTTCTTCGATGCCATTCGATTACTTTATGATTTGATTGGGTGCACCTTTTATTTGGGAGTGCGTCAAAAGGTGGGCGGTAGTAGCTGCTATGCGTTACCACCAGTCCGGATCCAAAAACGGTACATCTACCCAAGCATTGCCTCGCGTGCCATGTCACATGCCCTATCACGACTTCTACGAGTTTGTTTTGTGTCGTACCTAAGGAGTGCTTCCTTTTAGCCAACTTGCGAGTGGAGTTTACAGTATCTGTATAGACTACGACATTATATAAAATGTGTTAAGGGGGATATGGGTAACGCCTTAAGGCTATTTTAATACTTTACTTTACTGTAGACATTATTATAACAGCGTATATTACTACATAGTAGATAGTTCCACGGATGGTTAGAGGATGGAAATCCCAAACATCCTTTAAGTTACTTGTATTTCAGTTGACATTTCACTTGAGTTTAATTTATTAATATAAGGATGTTAATCTTGACTCGAGTGTTTTGTGTTTTGCTTTATGCTCGGGTCAGACTGAGTGTCACAACATTTGAGACTCACCTTTGGAGTTTGGAGCTTCGCTAGGAGATCCACCTATATCTATTAAGCTTTCAACTATCCAGTTGTTTTGTTCAGACTTGTCATCTGTTTGTATTCGAGACTACATTGTACTTGAGATATTCTGTTGTATTTTATTTCAAACTCTGTTGCATATAAAGTAGCTTAATGAACTACTATTTATCTTTTTCACTGCTTATGTTTGTATTACTCTGTGTCTGTGATTCTGTGATTGATTTATTTACTGTATATGTTGAGTTTTGCCAAATATAAATTAACAGTCTAATTTTGTAGAGAAATTCAAGTCCGACATGTGTGGATGCGAACGGTTAAAAATAGCGGGTCGTTACAGTTGGTATCAGAGCTCTGGTTTAGGCAGAACTTAGCATATGGAGTAAAAATTTAATCTAGAATCATATTCGTTCGATCTTGAATTTCTTAGTTAGGATTCTCTTTGCTTAGGATTTCTTTTGAATTTCGGAACTTTCCCTTTTGTTCTGAAATCCATTCTTGTCTCTCCCTATTCGTGTTCTTCTTGATACTAGAGCATCCCATAACTCCACTTCGGTCCCGCTAACCGAAATATGATTTGTAAAGGGGTGAAACTCCTTTACAACAAGTGTCGACCCACCGGAGATTTCTACGTCCTCGGTTTTGATGCTGTTATTTATTGCAATGCCCGAATCGCTTCTCTAGTAGACGATCGGGGAAATTCTCTTTTGATCAAATGTCGATTGCCATAGGATTATGCAGGCAGTTTTATCTTTCGCTTGATTCTCAACCTAGTGGTCTTGACTCCACTCCTATTGTCCGACTATTTCCGGATGTTTTGGTGAAGTCACTTCTCTCCCATCTCAAGCGGGAAATTGAATTTCCACATCAATCTTACTTCAAAATCTCGGTTGAACCGGTTAAGGTCGCCCACGATTAGTATAAGTCTATCAATCTTTCCTCTTTTGTAATTCAATTATCTCATCTTCCATTCGAGCCTATCTTCTTGGTTAGAATTCTCTTTGATTAGAATCCTTCTAAATTGAATCTCTATCCTTGTTTTAATCTATTCTTGAACCATCCTATGAGGGAGTGAAATTATAATTAATATAAAAATGTTTTATATTGTGTTGTTTGAGTTGTTAAGGTTTATTTGGGGTTTCGATCGATTCGTTTGATCAACGCTATCGATAGGAATTCCAAAACACTTAAACATAGCAAACTGACACAATATTGTTTTCAAATTGGGTAAATGGAATAAATTTTGTGTATGATTATATTATATATATAAAAGTATAATTTCCTGAAATTTAATACTTAAATAAATTGGTTGTTAGCAATGATAATATTTGATTATCATTTATTGTTTTGTAAACCATTGACTATTGCAACATGATATAAATAAATGAAATTATAAAACATGGTTTATTAATTGATTTGGAATTGAAATGAATTTAAAATTAAGGATTTTAGAATTAAATTCCCTGTGCTTTTCAAATTTTGGTTTTCAAAGCTTTGATATATATTATTTGAAAGTATCTTCGAATGGAAATTGTTTCCAAAGAATTTTAAAAGAAGTAAGTTGTACTCTCCTCCATTGTCGCTGGAAAATAATTTCGGTGATGACTGCAGCATCATCGACATTCATTTTCGAGTCTCAAAGTGGAAAGGCCACTTAGTAGTTTGGCTACAATTTTGTTTTGGAAAAGGAATTTGATTTGAATTTCTTGAATATGATTTGATTCACAAAAAATATATATGTAGGTTTATTTCAAAATGGTGGGAAGTGAAATCGGAAATTTAATTCTTAAATTCTATGTTAAGTTAGGGTTTTCAATTATTGAACTAAATCAAAAATTTTGAAATATTTGAAGTGTTTAAAAATTTAAATTGGAATTTAAAATAACCTGAAAAAGTTGAAATGAGAAATAGAATTTAAATAACTTAAAACAATTGAAATAAGTTGAAATATAGTTGTATAATAATAAATTGCATTCTAATATATATATAACTTACCTGAAATATTCAAAAAGTTAAAATGTTTATGTGAATGAAATTGAAGGTTATACAAGAGAAAGCTTAAGTAATAAATTATTTAAATTAAAATGGCTTAATATGAATGTTGTAGATAAAAGGTAAATTTTTATAGTGTTTAATTACACTCAGAAACATTAATATAACTTACCTAGACAAGTTTAAATGTAATTAGAATGTAATTGGATAGTATAAACTATGATATAAGTAATAGGATATAAAAATGATATGTTGTTAAGGGAGTTTACAGATAATTAATTGAATAATAAAAAGAGAATTAATTAGGTAAATAAAAATGGTTATATATGTTTATACACTTAATATATGTTGAAAATTATGTTAAGTGAAATGTAACGACCCACTATTTTGGACCATTCAAATCGACAATAAAACCACACAGGTCGGACTTGAATAATTCAAAACAATAGATTGTAAATAAATTTGGAGCAAATAAAACCAATCACAGAATCACAGACACAGAATATCATAATAACTCGTAGTGGAAATAAAATACATAGTAGTTCATGAAGCTACTACAATACACAGTCTCAAAACAGGTACAAAATACCATAGTCTGAAAAACAGACACAACAGAAGTCTGAATACATAAGTTCACAAATACATAAGCAAAGATGAATAGGAAATAACTGAAATGGAAATAGACAACTAGGTAGACAAATAACTCTAACCAATCTCTAGCTGCAGAAGATGAATCCAAAGCTGTGATACTCAGGCTAACTCGAGCGTGAAGCAAAACACAAAATACTCGAGTCAGGACATACATACTTATAAAATGTAAATCAACTCAAGTGAACTGTAATAGAAATGCATTAATAACTTAAAGGATGCTTGGGACCGCCCATCCTTTAAGGATCCGTTAAACTATCTACTATGTAGTAAGATACGCTATTATAATAATCTCTAAAGTAAAGTAAACTATCAAAATAGCATTAAGGCTTTGCGTTTCCCACCTTAACACATTTATATTCCCATAGTCTATACAGTACCGTAATCTCCGCCGTAATGGGCGTCGTCAGAGGGCACTCCATAGGTATGGTACAAAACAAACTCGTAGTAAAGCACGCTAGGGTAGGTGACACAGCACAATAGGCAATGCCAGGGTAGATATACCAATTACGCATCCAGATTGTTGGTAACGCAAAGCCGTAGCAATCGCCCAACTCGAGCCACACTCCTGAATCAAGGGGTGCACCCAATCACTCAAAAAGTAATAGAATGGTATACGATGGAATGTGTCCGATAAGAGGAGCTACCTCATTAGCCCGAAATCGCTCCTGTTTTAGCCACCTTATGCTAACTCACGGGAGTTAGGTCCACATAAATATACCTTAGGATCGTCACCACCATCCTACTTCATTCTGGAATCTCCACCGCGTACGTAGTTGTTAAAGTGGTTTTCGGTATCGACAGAGAGTATGTCCATATCTGATCCCGGTCTCTTCAACAACCAATCGTTATTATAACCCGTGGTTATAAATTTCAAAATGGTTATATTTCAAATCAAAACATATTCATTTTTAAACCATTTAAATTTGAATGTCAATATCTTTCAAAATAAGATTCATTTTCAAAGTTGTAACATTTCCAAATTCATTCATTCAATTATAACATTTCCAAAACATTGTATTTTAGCATTCGTAGCACTTTGAAAATGTGACAATTTATAAAACAGCATTTCGAAAATGTTATCTTATTAGAAACAGTAGCACTTAGAAAACGTTACCGTAGATATAGTGGTGTTTGGAAAACAATACATTGTTAGAAATGGTAGCACTTATAAAATGCTACCTTAAAACCATAGCATTTTGGAAATGCTACTAATACTAATCTAAGTTTTTCTATAACATTTCAAAAACATTATATCTTCAATTTTCATCATTTTTAACTTATAAAACTTATCTCACTTTTCAAAAATATTTAATTGGATATCATTTAACTTATGATTTTAATAAAATAAATTTTTTATAAATAAATATCCAATTAAACCATAATTCATTTATTAAGTCAAAGATACATTTAAATTGCTTAACTTTTATTTTAACAAATAACTTGATACTTTATTTACTTTAAAATATCCATTTCACAAATAAAATATTTTATTACCAAGTTAAGTCTAAAATTCCATTTTAAATCAAATTTTCAATAATTAAGTCATATCACATTTTAATTTACATTTTAACTCATTTATTAACTCATACCATTTTAACTTATAGAAAATCACTATAAAATTTATTTAAATCATTTAAATCCAATTTAAGTTAAAATTTCATATATTTTTAAATTTTCAAATACTTAAAATTTTCAAAAAATATATTTTAAAATTAACCACGGGTCTGTATAATATTTTCAAACCTAGGTCAAGTGATTACATATATATATCATTTCAATTCGAAATATAAAATCCCGGGTTTGATCATTTCAAACCCGCAATCCCAAGTCAAATAAAAATCGCTCGAGCCTATCATTTCAGCTCATAACGACTTTTCCTTATTCTAAAGTCCGTTCGGGTATGTATCATTTCAACCCATAGTGAGGGAACTTGCAGTGTGAGAAACAGAAATATAAATTAATAGCATAGCATAGCACATCATATCAGGTGATGAAACAGGTATATAATCAGGTTATAACATCATATAATATCATATCAGAGGCATATATGAAATAACTATCAATATGGCATATCATTACTACACATTCACATGACAGTGTTTCACAATTTTATAAGTACGAAGTCGAGAGTGATAACTCACCTTCTAAAGCTAGAGATGATAATTCAAGACACAAGAACAAACTCCGAAAAGCACGACAAAGCACGAATCAAATTCGAGGAGAAGTAGCACTCAAATCCAAATCTTAGAAACAAATAAAATAAACATAAATAAATAGATATTCATCACAAAAGAATATGACTTAAAACAATGTAAAATATGAACAAAAATGGAACAAAGTGGCTTAACCAAACAAGTGGGCTCGGCCACTACACACATAGGCTTGACCACATGATAACATGGCTCGGCCATGATTTGGTTTGAGGCACATATGCTCGGCCAAGGCAAGCCAAAAAGGCACGGCTAAGGTATGTGAAGGGATGGTATGCTAAAAGTCATGTGGAAGGCAAAAGGGCAAGGCAAATGAAAAGTCATGAGGTTCAATGGTTCGGCCTAGGCAAACATGGCTCGGCCATGATGGGTTCATGTGCAAAAGGCACGACTATGGTGGGTTGAAGTGGCTACTAGGTTCGGCCATGGTCAAGACAATGGAACAAGGAAAAGTATGGAAGGCAAAAGGACTTGGCAAATGAAGGGTCAAGCACTTTGGGTTCGGCCTAGGCTTCAATGGGTTCGGCCTATGGTGCAAGGCTTGGATCAGGTCGAGGCACATCTGAAATGGTGTGGCTATGGACTGGAATTAGTCACGGCAAGGCAAGGCAAAGGAGGTGGTGTGGTTAATGGTCGAGGCAAACAAAGAGGAAGGGGGTGATCTATAGGAGCTCGGTTAGGTTTTGAAGCATGTTTTGGTGATGGGTTTGGATCTAGGGATCACGGCAAGCATAGGGATGGTGATGTGGAGATGATGGCCGGTCATGGTGATGGTGAAGTGGTGGAGATGGTCGGCTAAAAGGTTTGGCCGAACATGTAAAGGAGAAACAAAAAAAAAGAAAAGAGAAAAAGAAAAGAGGAAGGAGAAGACATGAATTAACTTACTGTAAATAGTTTTGTTAGGAAATGGAAATGAGAAAGAGATGGGAACAAAGTGATTTTGTACGGCTATGGAGTGGAAAAGGCATCTCTTCATAATAAAGAAAAGAAACTCAAGTCTCTTGGAATTTCCAAAGCCCATTAGCCAAGCCCAAATCAAAACAAGCTTAAAAATCAAACAAAAAATAAAAGTCCAAACTAAAATAAAATAGAAAATAAACATAGAAAATATAGACAATAGAATACTGAAAATAATTGCATGTAAAACGCTGAATTTTATCAGATTTAAAAAGTATAAATCAGAATTTAACAAAACGGAAAGCAGAACGAATATCGGAATCAAATTCAGCTTAAAAGAAAAAGATTGGAAATTTAAAATTCAAATTTAAAAATTTCAACTGAAAGTCAAAGTTTGACCAAAGTTGACCAAAAATATAAAATTTTCAGAAAATTATTGTTTTATTATATTTGGAAAATAAATTATAAACAAAATCCAAAAATACATTGGAAAATTCCAAAATTTCAATTTTTAAAAAGATTAAAAATCAAAGTTTTAAATAAATTAAATTAAAAATATTTGCTAAAATTTAAGGGTTGTTACACTCTCCCCCACTCAAAGCTTTTCGTCCTCGAAAAGGAACGAGACACGAAAACAAAGAAAGATAAGATAAGATAGAATAGCAAATAGTACCTGAAACAAACAATTACGGATTCGAAGCATGCATGCTCTCCTCCGTCTCCCAGGTACAATCCCGATCATCAGTACTCCACTGCACTTTGACCAGGTTAACAGATTTCCTTCTCAGCTGCTTCATACCTCTATCGACAATATGAAGTGGCTTCCTCTCGACAGTCAGGTTAGGCTAAATATCCAAACTCTCGAGAGCAGAAGGCTGGACAATAAGAGATGGATCATAAAGGTATCGACGAAGATGCGAAACATGGAATACATTATGCACTCCAGAAAACTTCTCAGGCAAATCCAGGTGATAAGCTAAAGAACCAATCCTCTCCGAGATGCGGAAAGTACCAATGAACCTAGGAGCAAGCTTCCCTCTACGACCAAAACGAATCACATTCCTTAAGGGAGAGACCTTAAGGAAAACCAGATCACCAACAGAAAACTCCAAACTCCTCCTACGCCCATCGGAGTACTTCTTCTGCCTATCCTGAGCACTCCTCATCTTTCTCTTAATCTCCTCAACTCTCTCAGAAGCCTCCAGAATCATATCAGGACCAAGAACCAAACGATTACCGGATTCAATCCATCAAGATGGGGATCAGCAAGGTTGTCCGTAAAGAGCAACAAACAGAGACATTGCAATACTAGCCTGAATTCAAAAGATGGAATGAGATAGATAAAAGATTAAGATAAGATTAAAATAAAAGATTGAGATTATACCTGATAACTATTGTTATAGGTGAATTCAACAAGATGGAGATGATCTTCCCAAGATCCTCCATAATCAAGAACACAAGCACGAAGAAGATCCTCTAGAATCTTATTCACTCTTTTCGTTTGACCGTCGGTCTGTGGATGGTAAGCAGTGCTCAGATTCAGATGAGTACCCAAAGATTCCTGAAAAGCTTTCCAAAACTGACTGGTAAAGATGGGGTCTCGATCACAAACAATACTGACAGGAACACCATGGAGACGGACAATCTCCCTCAAATAGATCTTAACTAAATAGAAGCAGAACGGGTAGACTTGACCGGAATGAAATGAGCTGACTTGGTCAATCTATCCACAATAACCCAAATACTCTCATTACCCCTCCTAGTCCCCAGTAATCCATCAATAAAATCCATAGAAACCTGTTCCCATTTCCAATTGGGAACCTCAAGGGGCTGCAACAAACCAGGGGTCTTCTGATGATCGGCCTTGACTTGTTGACAAGTTGCACACCTACTAACAAAAATAGAGATATCACGCTTCATACCTCTCCACCAATACAACTTCTTCATATCCTGATACATCTTGGTCACTCTTGGATGAATAGAAAGTCTGGATCGATGATTTTCCCGAAGTAACTCCTGTCTCAATCCATCAACATTCGGCACACAAATCCGATTATTAATCCTCAAAATCCCTCTATCATCGATCTGAGCTCCACTACCATCAAGACTACTACGACCAACCCTGCTACGAACATTCTCCTTAATAAGCCTAAGCATCCGATCCTCATCCTGCTTAGCCATGATACGATCCAAAAGAGGAGAAGAAACAACAAGCTGACACAACATCGCCTTCTTCCGACTCAAAGCATCTGCCACAACATTAGTTTTTCTAGGGGTATAGTTGATGTCGAGGTCATAAGAAGCAAGGAACTCTAGCCACCTAACTTGTCTCTGATTCAAATCCTTCTGGGTGAAAATATATCTCAAAGACTGATGATTCGTAAAAAGCTCAAACTTAGTTCCCAAAAGATGATGCCTCCAAAGCTTCAAAGCAAAAAACCACGGCAAGCAATTCCTAATCATGAGCAGCATAATTGGCTTCATGGGTCTTCAACTGACGACTGGCATAAGCAATGACCTTCCCATCCTACATCAGAATAGCTCCCAAACCTTCACGACTAGCATCAGTGTATACCGTTAATCCCTCATTTCCATTTGGAACAGTAAGAACTGGTGCGGAAGTAAGCTTGGGCTTCAACTCATTGAATGCAGCTTCACACTTATCATTCCATATAAACTTAGCATTCTTTCGAGTCAAAGCAGTTGGAGGTGCAGCAATCCGAGCAAAATTCTCAATGAATCTCCGATAATAATCAGCAAGGCCCAGAAAGCTACAGATATCAGATGGAGTCCAAGGAGTTTCCCAATCCTGAAATAGAAGAGGTAAAAATAAGAACTACAAAGAAAGATAGAAAATTAGATTACAAAAGAAAACTGAGAAAAGGTAGACTTACATTGATCGCAGCGATCTTGATTGGATCAACAGAAACACCATTACTAGAAACAATATGTCCAAGGAATCGGACTTCATCCTTCCAGAAATGGCATTTAGAAAATTTAGCTTTCAACTGATGACTCCTAAGAGTCCCCAGAATGAAGCTCAAATGAGATTCTTGCTCTTCCTCGGTCTTAGAAAAGACCAGAATATCATCAACAAAGACCAGAACAAATTTATTAAGAACATCACGAAAAACACGATTCATCGGATCAACAAAGAAAGTTGGGGCATTAGTCAAACCAAAAGGCATAACTAACCATTCATAGAAACCATTCTCAGTACGGAAAGCAGTCTTGGGAATACTTTCCTCAGCAACTCTGAGCTGGTGGAAACCTGTGGCAAGATCAAGCTGAGAGAAAACAGTAGCTCCATAAAGCTGATCGAACATATCATTGATACGAGGAATATGATATATGTTCTTCATAGTGAGCTTGTTCAGCTCCCTATAATCAACACACGTCCTCAAAGATCCATCGGACTTAGTGACAAAAACCACTGCTGCTCCCCATTCGGAATGACTAGGTCTGATCAGACCCTTGGAGAACAAGTCCTCAATTTGCTTCCTCAACTCAATCTTCTCACGGGGTGCCATTCTTCTAGGAGGAAGAACTACAGGTCGAGCTCTAGGAATAAGATCAATACGGAAATCAATTTCCCTCTTAGGAGGTTAAGAAGAAACTTCACCAAATACATCGGGATAGAGCTTAACCACTGGGGGTGAATCAAGATCACCAGGAGAAGAATCCAAAGAGAAAATAAAACTGCCGGTAAAATCCTGAGGCATACAGCACTGAATCACCAAAGGATTACCCCGATCATCAACAAGAGAAACAGTTCGGGTTTTAGAAGAGATAACGACTTCATGCCTCTTTAGCCAATCACCTCCAAGTAACAAATCAAAAGCATCGAAACCAAGAACATAGAAATCACTAGAAAATCGATGATCAAAATAGAGGAGTTTCACTTGATTATAAATCCTACTAAGGTTCGGGGACCCCCAATAGGATTAGTAACACATAAAAGTACAGCTGCAAACTTAGGTGAAACAAGATGCTCAAACTTATCACAAAGATCCACAGAAATAAAACTATGCGAAGCCCCAGTATTAAATAAAACATGAACAGGAAAATCAAACAAAGTAAAGGTGCCCTGGAGAGTACCTTGGGTGTCACTAGGAGCAGATGGAGTAGGAGCCTGAGTGGAAGAAGTCATGGCAAAGACTCCAGATGTCTTGCCCTTCTAATACAAAGGACAATCCTTCTTGAAATGACCAGGCAGCAGACAGACATGATAGAGATTGTTCCTAGTATCCTGAGGTGGAGGAATAGCAGCACCAACTGAAGTAGGGCAACTATTGACATAGTGTCCCCTTTGATCACACTTGAAGCAAGTGATGAAAGATAGGTCGATAGGATGCTTCCGAGTAGTAGATCCTAAACTAGGATTCTTGAGCCAATTCTGCTTCTGTTTATGAAAATTAGGCTTCCTCTTCTTAGAGTTGCCAGAACCAAGCTGAGATGGAGAAGCACGAGGAACAGAAACTTCCTTAGAAGTGGGATTCTCATATCTAATGGCCATGTCCATCAACTCCGTGAATGTACCATGAACATGAGAAATGAGACGATCATAAAACTCTGGGCGAGCTCCAGCTATAAATTTCTCATTCTTCTTAAGAGAGGTGTCAATCAGGCCAGGAACAAACTTGGAAAGTTCATTGAACTTCTGCTCATACTCAGAAAATGACATGCTCCCTTGCTTAAGATCCATAAACTCCCTGTATAGCTGGGACTTCCTGGCTTCGGGCATCCACTTTGCCACGAAAGCCTCCCTGAAAAGAGATATCAAAGCAAAGATAGATTTCAAAGAGAGAAAACTGAAACAGAACACAAGACTAACACAAGAGGATACCTAAACTGATCCCAAGAAATATCTGCCTCAATAGTCTGAGCTGTGACAGACTCCCACAAATCCTGGGTTGCCTCCTGGAACTACCAAACTGCCAACTGACGCTTCTAGGCATCAGTAATCTCCAAACCAGTAAAAATCCTCTCAAGACTCCTCAACCACTGTTGAGCCTCAATGATGATCTCAGATCCAATAAACTTGGTACCACCAAGCTGGGTGAATTCCTTACAGAGAGTGGTGAACCTGATGGGTGCAACAGGCTCTTGAACTAGGGCAATACCACGACCCCGACCTCTGGCATTCCTACGATTCATCCTGGAAAAATCAAGAATGAATTTTAGGACAAAGCTAAAATAGAAAGACAAAGATAAGATTCAACTAGAAATGGAAATCCTAATCAAAGAGTTCAAATAAACAAGGTGGATACGAAAGGAATGAAGTTAAGAAAATGATATTTTAAAAAAAGAAAATTTTATATCCAAAATAATCTTTAAAAATCATTTGGAAAATCATTTTATACTTAAAAATACGTTCTCTCACAAAGAAATGATTCTAAGATTGATTTCACTCATTCTAAGGTATTTCTACCCTATCTCTAATGAGCTTTTGCTCCATAGGCAAAGGTTTGCCTAAAACTTGGCTCTGATACCAAATGTAACGACCCACTATTTTGGACCATTCAAATTGTTTGCACAAAAAATGGACAAACACCTCAAAGTCGTATGATTCAGTAGATCTTAGGTTGTTCTTAGTGATTTAGGTGATTTATGCAAATATATGAAAAGCAGAGGCTAAACTGTAAAAAGACACACATAGATTTATAGTGGTTCAGCCAGAATGTGCCTACGTCCACTTTATATGTTATTTCTCTTCTCTTGTTTAGATTACAAGTACAAAGCTTTGATACAAGTAAAAGAAAGTTGTTTGAAAGTTCCTTCCGTGCTTGAGCTCTCAAACTTGTCCCCCATTGTTGTACCCCTGCCCCTCTATTTATAGAGTGAGGATGTGGGTAGGGGTCTTGGAAGTATATAGCTACTGGCGGGCCCGGGCTGAGGCAATCTGAATTGGTGATTCTGGTTCTGCAATGCTTTGATTCGGTAGCGCCCTGGAGACAGGTTGGTTCGGTGGTGAGGACGTAGCATGGTCCGGTGGTGAGGACGTAGCTTGGTCCGGTGGTTGGAGAAGGTGGCTGGTCCGGTAATGGTTGGAGATGCTTCATTCGGTGATGAACTGGTCCGGTGGGGGCTATGGTTCGGTGGGTTGGTTCGGTAGGAGGGGGCCTGGACCGGTAGTTGTGGGAGGTGAGGTTTGGTTCGGTAGAGGTATGGAGATGGAGTTTGGTATTGCTTCCTTCTTCTTGGTTCGGTCATGGTGGAAATGCACACAACACTTGCCCCTCAAAGTAGGGCATGTGCGTGCGCATGGCATGCTTTGCTTTGAGCTTGGGGGACTTTTCATCCGGTTTTCATTACCGAGCCAACCGGTCCGTTAGTCCGCCTTCATCTATAAGTAGAGAGCTAGGGCCTCCGTTTTTTTATCTGCCGAATCAGTCTGTTTTTCCTTGCCGAATCAAACTCAGGTTTGTCGAGCCAAGTAACCTAGCCGGTCCAAATAATTTAGCCGAACCAGGTGAGAGATTTTTTTTTTAAACTGCCTAATGATATTGGGAGTGTGAGTGCCGAATGGCACTGGTGATGCTGATTACCGAATGGACCTTTGTTCTTCACCACCGAATGGACATGAAAGTTGTGTTTTACCGAACGAGCTCGGGGCCCTGCTCTACCGAATGAACATGTGAGAGCGTGATAGCCAAATAAGTCTTCGTATTCGGAATGCCGAATGGGGCATATGTTTTTGATTTTCCGAATGGAACCGATGGTTTCTAAGTACCAAATGAGTCTAATAATGGATGAGCTTTTATACTTGTATTATCAGTGAAGTTCTAGGTTACATAATTCATGCATTTTAATGATGTACTTTATGTGTTTGTAGATAATGTCTCGTAAAGCGGAAACTCGATCAGACAAAAAGAAATCCGGGGGCGAAGGAGGTTCCTCTGCCATGCCCCCAGCTCAGCCGAATCAAGAACGTCACGGACCAACCCCGAGATCGCTAGTGGACGGGTACGGCCCTCAGGAACTTCTGAACTCCCCGCCCGATTGCTTTCCTAGCTCCCTTAAGGAAGAGCAGCTTGATGTCATCTCTCGTTCTTTCGGAATTGATAGGGCGCGAGTGCTGTTGCCAGGGAGAGATGTTATGCCATACGACCCTCCTGAAGGGTACTTTGCTTACAGAAGATACCACTGCATGTGTGGTGCCATTCCGCCTCTTCATGCTTGGGTAACCAGCTTCCTCACATATCTCAAGGTGGCCCCATTCCAGCTTCAACCCAACTCCTACGCTATACTGGTGAGCCTCTTCGTCATTTTCCAGAGGAAGTATGGTCGTGCTCCTTCTAACCGGGAGATCCGATACTTGTATAATCTGAGGGGCTATAAGAAGGGGTCCTCATACATTAGCTTGGAGTCAGCCGTGACCTTCAAGCTGGTCTTGGATCTGTATTCTAAATTCAGCATGTTCAAGAAGGAGTGGTTCTTTGTCAGGGACGACTCCGTTTCAATTCGGCGCTTTACTTCTGGATGTAAGTTGATGCTTTTACTTATAATTTCCATCCCGATTGCGATGCTTCTTCTCATACTTTCTCATTTTTGCTAGCGACAGGTGGCTTTGCGATTGTGGAGACTGACCGCCTGGTTCAGACGGCGGCTGAGATAGAAGCTATTCTCGGGAAATATAGATCATCTGCCTTCCTGATCAGAAATGCGATCCTTCTGGAGTATAACTTAATCCTTCCACAGCAGTCAGTAGTTAAGCTGAGGGAAACGACAGAGGAGAGGGCGGCTGCTCAGACCAAGGAAGGTGTTACGGTAGAGGGTAGCAAGAGGAAAACTTTCACGAAACCTCCAGCCGTCGGAGGTAAGAAACTCAAGAAGTCGGACGGTCCCTCCCCCAGCAATTGTCCACTTACCCAGGAGGAGGAAGACATAGAGGAGGAAAGAGGTGAGGGTGGAGATGGTCGGGAAGGTGATAAAGGTGGCGATGGCATCGGGGCCTTGCTTCCTGGGCAAGCGGGCGAGATTCAGGAGTGAACGGATGATGCGTTCCACCAGGCTTTCGAGAGGCTGGACGAAGATCCGGCTTTGGTAGAGAAAACTGGGAAAGCGGACAAGGCCGGGACCGGTGCAAGTGAGTCTTCTCTGACCATCCCAGCCAAGGTGGCTCCGACGACTCAAGGTGAACTTTGATTCCTGCGGGCTCCATTTATGATAGGGACTTAGGAATATTTTATGACCCGCTCCCGTCCTGGAATGAAATCCAGGACTTATTGCAGTATCCTACTCCTCCCCAGGGTTTGTACAACCACAGATGTGTTTCTTTTCTTATTACCTTTTAACTTGCCGTGTTTTCTCGAATTATAGATCAATATATGCTTGTGACACTTTTTCTTCATATCAGGAGCAGGTAAAACGGCCAAGGCCTCAGATCTTCGGCACAGGCTTGAACAGTACAAGCTTTCCAAAACTTCTGGCAAGCCGAAGCCTTCGACCCACCGCTCCGGGGATGTAGTCGGCTACCGTCCTCTTCTCGGGGTTATCGAAGAGGGTATTCAGCAAAGAAAGAGGAGTCGTCCTTTATCCAAACCTTCGCCCGGTCCTCAGCTCCCGGCTCAGCCTCTTCATGATATCAAGGAGGAGGACAGCGTGTTCGCACCTTCTCCGCACCCGTCCGGAAACCCTTCTGTTACTCATATCGACCGTCCTGACTTGGCTCGTAACCCATTTGCGGGTCATCCTGATCTGGATCCAAGTTCCCACGACATCATCTTTGACGAGGTTACTGGCGAGCACCTTCTTCCCCGCAATCCCATGGTACGGGTGCTTGATGAGGCTAAGTCCTTAGATCTTGATCTACTTACCACTCGGATAGTTACCATGGGAGACGAGGCCAAGGCTAGTATTGATCGGGTGGCGGAGGAGACTAGGAAGCTGATGGGGCATCATGCCCGGCTGGTTAAGGCTGGAGAGGAGATTGGGAGTGCCAACATACGACTAAGATTGATGGTTTCGGACCAGGCCAAACAGCTCACTGACCAGGCCATTCAGATTTCTCAGCATGAGGCTGCCTCCGGGCGATTAAGGAAGGCTATGGAGGAGGCTAGTAAGGCGGAACTGCGGAAGATGGAGGCCGCCTGCAAGGAACAGATAAATATGGCCATCTCGACAGTGGATGAGGTTCGGAGGGCGGATCTTGAGCGGGTAGAGGAGCTGTCGGGGAAGCTTGAAGCCGTAGAGCTCGCTCAGGTTAGGCTGAAGGAGGAGATGGAGGCGATGCGGAAATCCCTTCAGGCTGACTGCTCGAGATACCGCTTGGAGAGAAAAACTGCTGTTGGAAGGTTGTCGGCTTTCGAGGCCCGGATGAGGGAGTTCGAGGAGAATGAGGGGATGATGGATGAAATGCTTCAGGACATGTACTTCCGAACTTGGAAGCAGGGCGACCTATCCTGGATGGATGACTATCCTAGGGTCATGGCTAAGATTTATCTTCGGGCTCTGGAGGAAGCTAAGGCGGATGCGGATAAAGAGGGTGGTGTGGCCTTCAGCATGGATGTGGTCACTGCCCAGTTTACCAAGGAGGAGAAGGTGGCGGTGAAGGAGGGTATGCGGTTGCTTGCTGCTGAGGAGGCAGGTGTGCAAGTAGAGGATGACGACCAGGATAGTCAAGAAGCAGGTGCTGGTAAGTCTTCCTTTTTAGTCTCTCCATTAACTTTGGTTGCTTATCACTAATGAATCCTTTCTCTGACTGGACAGGTGGTCAACAGGACAAGGATAAAACTCCAATGCAGCCGGCCCCTTGATCAGACCTGGAAAATTCTTTTTGTAGACTTGACATGGCCGTATACGTTAGTCTTAAAACAGTAGAATAACTTTTAAGTTGTAATTCTTTTGCTTCTTGTAATAAACAGCTCTATTCTTGATGTGTAATTCTTTAACTTAAGCTTATTTTGTCGTCTTCCGAATGTTTTGTTGCTATTTTGACATGTTGTATGAGAAATATAGCTATGCATATTTTTGTAATTGAATTGTGTTTGATGTCAGGTTCTGGTTTTAAAACATAATTTCATGACTTGTAATACTAGTGTGTGGTGTGAACAAATTATAGCCATGTATTTGTACATAAAGGAAGAAAATACCGCCTTTCATGTTCTGTTTGTAGATGGCAGTTTCGAATATCTTGTATGACCGAGCATGGAAAGCAGTTGAATGCCCTTCCATTCGATTGTGAATCCCTGCATCCATTGGCGAGTATCTCCTATTCTGTATCCTGTACTTTATGGATTGTTATAGAGGATAGGAGGAAAGCTTTTTAAGTAAAATTAAAATATGTGAAATAGTAAAACTTCCAATCACGGAAGGCCTTCGATGTGCTTAAGTTCGTGGCAAACGGGTTTTGTAGTCACTTTCCCTAGCTGTGGGTCTTGGAGACATTTGTCACCCATCTTACGCCTCCGCGGGGAGTTAATTCTTTTTTACCACAGCCGCACTTAAGACACATCGGAGCCGAGATCGCGCACAGTAACTACCCGGGCCATTATGGCCCGTAATCGTGGGTATTATTCGATTTACTGTGGCCGGCTAGCGTGGGTGCCGATCGTCAACTGTGAACTGCCCCTGGCTGGCCACACCTTATGTTGGGGCTTATAGTCGGTTCACAGTTGCCGGCGAGCCTAACGCCGTAATGAGCTGCCTCGGCTATAGTCGGCCTTCTCGTTGGCTTATAATCGGCTCATTACAGTTGGCTTTTAAGGGCCGTCGCGAGCAATGAGTTAACCCACAGCAGAGGGATGCTGGAGCGAAAGTGTCTCATTGGCGAGGGCATAGATTCGCATAGTACCTGTTAGGTTTTGCCCAGACGAAGTTGCGCCATGGAGTGCTTTGAGTGGAAATGTTATGCGCATAGGATTTTGTTCAACAGAAAAGGATAAAGTTAACAAGTAGCCAAGATATAAAGGAACAAGTTAAAAAAGAGACAAAGTTTTTTAAAGTGGTTCGGCATGAAAAGGCCTACGTCCACTGATTCTCTTTGTTAATTCACTTCATATGGGCAATACAAGTTAAGAAAAGTATCGACGGAGGTGTTGGATATTCCATGCCCTCTGGAACACCTCTCCGTCCACTGTTGACAAAATATAGGCTCCGTTGTGGAGATCTTTATGAATTACATATGGTCCATCCCAGATTGGGTCTAGTGCTCCGGGGCGAGGGAAGATTTGCTTGAGGACAAGATCCCCTTCTTGTAAGGTACGATGCTTGACTTTGGAGTTGTATTGCGCTGCCACTTTCTGCTTGTGGGCTGCTGTTTTAAGGACTGCATCGTTTCTTCTCTCCTCAACTAGATCCAAAGACATGTGGAGTAGCTCTTCATTCTCTTCCGGGTTATAGTGGATCCTACGGTGGGAAGGCACAATGGTTTCAACTGGGAGCATAGCCTCCGATCCGTATGCCAAAGAGAAAGGAGTGTGCCCTGTTGATGTTCTGAAAGATGTGCGGTAGGCCCACAGTGCCGTAGGGAGTTCATCCACCCAAGCGCCCTTTGACTTTTCGAGCTTCTTTTTGATCAGAGTTTTCAGAATTTTGTTGACTGCTTCGACTTGTCCGTTTGCCTGGAGATATGCTACGGATGAGAAGCTTTTATGAATTCCGTGTTCTTGGCACCAGTTGGCGAATTCTTCGCTGTCAAACTGAAGTCCATTGTCTGATATGATTTTGAGTGGGACTCCGTACCTGCATAGAACATTTTTGATTAAGAAGTTAATAACTTTTGCTGAAGATACTTTATTCAGTGGTTCCGCTTCCACCCATTTGGTGAAGTAATCAACTGCCACTATAGCATATTTGGCCCCGCCTCGGCCCATCGGTAGCTCGCCGATTAAGTCAATTCCCCATATTGCGAAGGGCCAAGGGCTGGTCATTTGAGTAATTTCAGTTGTTGGTAGCCGTGGAATCTTAGCAAATTTCTGGCATCTGTCACAGTTCTTGACAAAATCTAAGGCATCCTTGCTTAAGGTGGGCCAGAAATATCCGTATCGGAGTATCTTTTTTGCTAATGTTTGCCCTCCGGTGTGATCTCCGCAGCTCCCCTGATGGATGTTGGATAAGATTTCCTTGGTTTCTGCCCCTGCGACACACCTTAATAACGGGTTAGAGAATCCGCGACGATAGAGGATGTCTTCTTGTATTGTGTAGCGGGATGCTTTCCTCAAGATTTTCTTGACTTCGTTACGCCCGTTGGGTAGAGTGCCAATTTGTAGGTAGTCTCTGATGGGAGTCATCCAAGTTGCTTCTTCGGTTGCAGCTATCAGATTTACTTGCTCAAAACTTGGGGCCAGTTGCTTTGAGATGGTTACTGCCCCGAAGATGGCGATGTCTCTCACACTTGCTTGCTTTGCTAATTCGTCGGCCTCTCGGTTCTCCTCCTGAGGGATATGTTTGACTAAGTAGTGGTTCAATCGGCTGAGAAGTAACTTGGTCTTCTTTAGATATGCTATGAGTCGTTCTTCTCGAGCTTGGAATTCTCCTAGTATTTGATTAACAATAAGTTGAGAATCGCTGTGAAGACACAAAGAATTGGCCCCGATTTCTATGGCAATTTCTAGTCCAGCTATCACTGCTTCATATTCTGCATCGTTGTTGGTGTCAGCGAACTCCAACCTTATAGCATAGTGCAGTTTATTTCCCCTGGGAGTGATTATTACCACACCTGCCCCCGAGCCTTGTTCGTTTGATGCCCCATCCACAAAGAGATTCCACTTGACATCTTCTGTTATTTCCAGTCGCTCCTGATCTTCGTTGGTAGTGAACTCTGCAATGAAATCAGCCATGGCCTGTCCCTTGATGGCGGTGCGAGGGTGATAGGTGATATCATACTAACTCGGTTCAATGCACCACTTAAGTAATCGCCCAGAAGTGTCGGGACGATGGAGTACCTGCCTCAGCGGTTGATCGGTCAGAACTTTGATGGAATGGGACTGGAAGTAGTGACGCAATTTCCGTGATGTGATTAGTAAACAATATGCTAACTTCTCAAGTTTAGGATATCTGACTTCTGCCCCAGTAAACCTTTTGCTGACGAAGTAAACTGGTCGTTGCGTGCGGTTGTCTTCTCTTACCAAGGCAGCGCTTAGAGCGTGAGATGACACAGCAAGGTATAGGTATAATTCTTCACCTTCGCTTGGAGTCGAGAGTACTGGTGGTTTCTGGAGGTGTTCGATTAGGTTAAGGAAAGCGGTTAAGCATTCGTCCGTCCATTCGAACTTTCCTTTATCTTTCTTTAGAGCTTCGAAAAAGGGGACGCACTTGTCCGTTGCCTTGGAGATGAATCGACTTAGGGCGGCCACGTTTCCATTTAGGCTTTGCATTTCCTTTCGGGTGGAAGGTATCTTGATATCCCTTAGCGCTCGGACTTGTTCAGGGTTTGCTTCTATCCCTCTGGCATGAACGATGAATCCTAAGAACTTCCCAGATGACACTCCGAAGGAGCATTTCAGCGGATTCAACTTCATTCCATATTGTCGAAGTACTTGAAACATCCTACCTAGGTGGCTTACGTGATCTTTGGCTTTCCTTGACTTTACCAGCATGTCATCCACATATACTTCCATAGTTTGTCCTATCAGCCCCGCAAACATCTTGTTGACGAGGCGCTGGTAGGTGGCTCCTGCATTTTTAAGTCCGAAAGGCATTACCTTATAGCAGTATAAACCTCGATCGGTGATGAAAGTAGTGTGGTCTTGGTCGGGAGCATGCATAGGAATTTGGTTATATCCTGAGTATGCATCCATAAAAGATAGGAGTTCGTGCCCGGCTGTTGTAACAACCCGACTTTCCAGACCCGAAAAATCGAACCATTTTAGTTAAGAAGAAGAGGTAGAAGAAGAAAAATAGAAAACAACATCAGAATCTAACCATCGTAGCGGAATAAAATATAATATATATTAACAGATCTTTACACAAATCAAAACTATATATGTTTATACAATACATCATCAGAATACATCATCAGAGTACATCAACATCCATAACATACAACTGAATACATAGCGGAAAAATAATAGCAAGTACGAGAGTACGTATCGTCATCCAGCTCGTCTCCTGAGCTCCACAGCATCATATCCTGAACCTGTTTATCTCGGTCTGACCCGAGCATCATATAAAACAATACCCGAGTCAGTCTGGAAAACCAGCGTGAGAAAATCACACTCAATTGATTATTAAAGTTTCAAAATCCTTTGAAAACAAAAGCATCTCATAAGACCATGCCACAAATAAACATGTCGGGTTTTTACCTTACGATAGCTAAAACACTTTTTATAAAAATCCTCTGATATTATAATAGTGTCTATTCACAAATACTTATTAAAATAGCTGAAATTGTTACATGATTAAATTCCAGCATACTAGGTATACAAACAAATACCGTACAAGGCACGTAGGGAGAATGGATTTCCAACGAATGACTAGGCACTGGGGTACCACCTGTCACAGTACGTGGCCTAGATCACAGTACCGAGGAGTACGCCCGCTCCCCTGCAACACAAGGCCGGAATCATCCCTTACTGGATAATTCCAAATAAAATCACCCCACGGTTGGGATCAGCAACCGCACCACTAAGTCGAAATAAAGGGACATCTAGACAGGGATGACCTTACTCTCAAGTGGGGGCTACCCACGAAGCCTTGCTGCATAACCCCTGATTTTCAGTCATTCCCGGTTGATGAGGCTTGAGGCTAAACGATACCTTATAGAACATATCCCTTAGAATGCCCATCGCCCACCTGACGATGTCACGAAAGCATTCGTCCATACAAGTCCGTCCCGGGTCCGAACGGAACCGAAGGCACTATTCCTACTACATCCATTTTGGAAATATCCTCAGGATTAGTAGCGACTAGCCCTTGCACTACACAGCTCCATCTTCGACTCCGAACACGTACACGAAACGTACAAACCGAATCGAAGTGGTATTCGAGTCTCCAGACCTAGAATCCCGGTATACGGAAACTCGATCCCGGTCTCTTCGAAACGATCAGCGCATTTGGCCAATATTGATAGTCGGTTATTTAACTATCAATTAACATTCACAAGCAACCATCACACAATAAATAATTTCCCACATTATTTATTTACCCAAATATCTTTCCAAGATATATTTCCAAATTTTCAAAGCTCATTTGAAAACAAATTTCAAACAGTTTCCTCTTACGGAATACATTTTCCAAATAATTATTTCCACTGAATCACCAAGTACACAATACTTTTAATTTTAAAATAATTTAAAAACACTTTATTTAAATATACTTTATAACATTAAAATTTTAAAACTACTTTAATACTTTATCAAAATATATATTTTAAGAATATTTAAAATAAAACCACTTTATAAATATAAGCTGACTTCCTCTTTAAACATAATACCAAATCACTTTTATATAATTACTACAATAATAGATTTTTGAAAATACTTACTTTGGAAATTAACATTTAGGAAAAACAAATTTTCTAAAACATGCTTTTTAAAACACAATTAGAACTTTTAACTTATATTAAAAATTGCTTTGAAAACGTACTTGGCTATCCAGAGAAATACACTTCTCTTCACATCCTTTAAAAATAAATCAACACTTATTTTTAAACCAATTCATATCCCTTTATAAATTCCCACCTTGAATTTATATTCTCAAATATCCACTGATATTTTATTTTACCTTATAAACCCAGTTTATAAATTTCAAAATCTCACTTCTCTTTTAAATTCCAAATCCCAAAGTATTTAAATCAATTTATAATTGATTTCCCAATTTATTTTACATTGAAATAAATTTCCTTACTTAATCCATTTATTTCCAAATTCACTAACTTCCAGATTTTATTTCTCATTATGATTTAAAATCTTTAAACTGAACAAAAGTTTCAGATTTCCCAAATTACTTCTTCCTTTTTAATTACATTTACATTGAATTAAAATAAATTATTTATTCTTTTAAATAATATCACATAAGTTTTCTTTAAGTTCAATATTTCTCTGTTTATTCAAAATTCCTCTTTCCCATATTTATTAGAATTTTGGAAATCACTTTTATTCTTAATCAGATTTATTCTCAAATTTATTCCAAACTCTTTATAATTATTTTACTTAAGAATTTACTCTTTTATTTCTTTTCAAAAATTCCTTTCTAGAGATTTTGATAACTCAGCATATCCAAATCGGTCCAACCAAACCATAACATCCAATTATCCATATAATTCATCACAGGATATCAACAATCATATCACAGAATATTTAACAAAATTAAATATTTTGAGGAATCCAGTTGGATCCCTCCAACCTGTTTCCCTGCATCCACAGACGTTAGCACAATACCAATTTCACTTCAAAGTGGAATATCGCGGTATATGGGTTTTATAAAATATCATCTGCTATTATGCGGCGCCTAGGGTCTCATCCGCTATATAATGCGGGAATATCAACAATTCCAATATATACATATGCCAATATGTATATATTGCTATATACTACTATATATATATAGCACATCAATCAATGCAATCATCCAATCAATGATTTAAATTTATCCATTTAAATTTAAATTCAACTGAGTGAGATTAACTCACCTTTTCTTTTATTTGCGGTCCATTCCAATATTGCCTTGGTTTCTTGATTTTTAACCTTGAATAAATATTATATTAATTTTGTTAATATTCGAATAAATCGAACTATTAAATTATCGTTTAACAAATTTAATTTAAACTAATGATTAAATTTTAAACTAATTCCCTTCTAATAAAATATTTTTAGCAACTAAAATAATTAAATAAGTTTATTAAGCAAATCTATATCCATAACACATTATTTTAAAAATAAATTAGTAAATGAAGAATAAGTATATATGTATATAAATATATTCATTGAAGAAAATATACTATTTATGAATCTTACAGTTTTCCAAAAAATCAACATCTTACAGTTTATGTTCATATACCTTACTGTAATTATTTTTCATCCGTATGCATATTTATTAAAACGAAATTTAATTGGAAAAAAAAAATCGAATACCTCACCGATGCCCTCGAGATGGATGAACGAGACGACCCAAAATCGATCACCGAGCCACCAGCCTATATGAGACCGCATCTTCAAGTCGCGAGCCTCGTTCAACACCCAGCTCCACCTTTGGTCGCCACTGCAACACTAAGACCTATCGAGCTTGTCGCCTTCACCTTGCCGCTGTTCGACTCCCACGGCATCGCCTCCATCCTCTCACTCACGCAATCGCGCTACCAGAATTCGCGAATCCCCAAATTGAGCACTTCAACTCACGAGCAAACCCTTTTGAGCAACGCCTGAAGCTCGTTCAACTCGCAACCCTCAACGAATGGTGCGTCGCTTCCCTCTAAGCTTCGAGCCGAACGACGAGAAGGGTTTCGAATAGGCGATGCACCAATGACGAGATCCCTCTTCTAGAACGAACGAAAACGACTTCAATTCGATTTTAAATTTTACTGAGGAAGAGAGGTTTCGACGCTCTTAGATTTCGGAAATAAAAGGTGGAAAATTTTGAAAATGATAACTGGAGGAAGAAGTTTTCATTTCGGCCATTGAAAAAAGAAGCGACATGATTTGGATCTATATGGAAAATAAAGGAGGGGCATTGATTTATTCTCGATTTTGAACTGAGAGGATAAGGGTCTCGTGTTCGAAAAGAAACAGGATAAGGGATGGTGTGTTCGAGAAGGCAAAGGAAGCGTGTTGAAGATGCCTTGCTACAGTGTTCACTTATATTTAAAATTCAACTTCGAATCGATTATTATCAATTAAATTTTTAGCGCGTTTGTATACCGTACATTCACACACTAACTCCGATCAATACGAAATCTGAAATCCGATAATAATTCAATATTACGGATCCCATGGAACTGGTTTCGTCGAAATCCGAGACTGTGCCTCGGACGGCTATTTTAAAATTCAATTTAAACGATATAATTTCAAAACTAAACAAAACAGTTTGAAATTATATGCTGAAGCTTCTATTATCTTCAGTATTATCATTACGAATTTTAAAAGCTTTTGAAATATTTTTAATTAGCTTAGAATACCAGATTTACTACTATTTTATCGAACTTCAAATAATTTAATTTAATAATTAAATCACCCAATAAACAGCGATATTTGAAATTTAAGTTTATAATTAATCTCTGAATATTTAAAATTAATTAAATATTCCAATTTCAAATGCTCAAAAATTCTGGGTCGTCACATTCCTCCCCCCTTAAAAGAATTTCGTCCCCGAAATTACTAGTTAGGAAGAATGATTCAATCCCCATTAACTATTTCCTTAACCCACATAGTTTTAACCACCTCCCAAAACAAATCCATTAATAGAGATACATTATCCCTCTTTCTAACCTTTCAAACTTACTCCTAAGTCCCAAACAATATTATCTTTCTTATCAGTTCAAATTTAAATTTGAATTCAAATTTTGAATTATCAAAATTTTCCCAAAATTTTTCTAACTCTCTAAATTTCCGAAAAATTTCGCCAGCGTCTCCTTTGCGCGGCTAGCTCGGTACAACTACAAAATGGCTCTACGGCCTCCCAATCTCAAAAAGAAAACAAAAAGCCAAGTGGCTGGATCAAAACCCAATCAAATTTCATACAGAAATTCAAATACATACCTTTTTGTCGGGCCATTAAATTTATCCTTTAAAATCAAAATCCCAATCTATCCGTTGCTTTTATACACCTGTATATCCTATTAAGCAATAACATTCAATCACAATTCCAAAGTCTATTGACTTCTTTACAAAATTTCAATATTTTTTTTACTTAAGTCCGTACGATGCACATATATCATCAGTACGCAATATCACATTCGATCGCTCAATCGATCACACAATTTCACTTCCGAACTAGTATCGTCCACCCGACTTCCTAGTGCGGACTCAGATCTGGTTTCTTGATCAGAAACCGTCATTCTCCTTGCATAGCCACAAACTATGATAGAGAATTTCCAGAATCAATCAACAACCCATATTGTAACGATCCCGGATTTTTATTAAGTTCAAATTGATAATTAATTTAATTTTTGAATTAAATTGTGGAAATTGATTTATAAAGTGATGCGAGTTTCCCCGGATTAAAATAAATTCTATGTTAAATCATTTAAAATTTAAATATTGTAAATATGTGTATATATGAGAATATATATGTATTTGAACACATCGGAGTAAATTTGAAATAATATAATAGATTTGATTTGTGTTTAAATTATAAATAATAATTTGAGTGTATGAGAATATATATATAGAAATTCAAGACCAATGGTTTTAAAAATAAATAGAAATTGATATATATATATATATATGTGTGTGTGCGCATATAATTGGAAGGAACTATGGTTTGAAGATACAATAAAATAAACTTTGTAAATATTAAAACTTAAGTGTAAATCAAATGTATGAAATAAAATAATTAATAAGTAAATAAATGTAGTATTTGATAGTTTAAGTTTTAAAATAAAAGAGAAATAAAAATATGCACATATGTTAGGATTAGAACTAAAATTCATAAGTCAAAATTTATAACAAATAACTAAGACAAAGTATAAAAGTATATGGATATAAATTAAGTAATAAACCAATACAAAGGATTAAAGCAACTTTACATATGTATAGGTATAAAAGCAATCCAGGTTTATATAAATAGGAGTAAAGCCTGTTAGGAGTTATGTAAAACAAAGGCAAGAATATAAACATAGTAAAATATCTATGAATATAAAAGTAAAAGAAGACAGTCAAATACAAAGGAAGATGTTAGTATATAGATAAGTAAGCAAGTTGCAAAAATAAGTACAAGGCAAATAAATGTAGCATTGTATCAGCCGAAATGAAGGAGGAAAATAAGTATGTGTATTGTACAACATCAATTAATGCTAGTACCCAAAATGTTCTCATCAGCAAACAAAGAAGAAAAAATATCACTGTAAATTGTACAAAAATATTACCCTATTGTACAAATAAAATAATGATAGCCTGTAAGCTTCTTTCCATATATCAACTTCTTCATTTTTCTTGGTTCGTCCATCACAACTAAGTAACTTCTGAAGTAAGGTTCAAACATAAACAAACAAATTCAGTTTAAAACAACAATCTACCCAAATCAAAACCAGAGATCAAAAGAAGGAAGAAAGATGCCAGTTTTTCAAAAGCCTGTCACCAGACTTCATCTTCCAATTGTAACCTGGAATCAAGTTTGAGTTATCATCATCATATTCCAGTTAAACAATCAAATTTCAAAGCTAATGAAAGAAAATATATATAAGTCTCTGCCTAGTATCATATAAACAGAAGCTTCAACTCAAACAAAAGTTCAAAAGGGAGTCTTCAACTTGCAAATGTTCAAGTCTGGTTCTTCATCAATTCTGTTTTTCTTCCCTGGAAAACAATGTGAGCAAACTTTCAACCCATAACTTTGTGTTGTGATTAATGTTTGAGATATGTTCATATGAATATACAGTATGTATGCTAGTATGTATATAAACCTGTGTTGATCTGTGCATGGATGAATATATATGAAGATATGCCTCTGTTTAGTAACAGATTTACAAATTCAACAAGAAAATTCATATCTCTTCAAATAAAAATTTTTAGATTGAGATGTCTGAATAAAAATTGGTTATAACCCTCTAATCTAAATTTTAAAAATAATTTCGGATGTAAATATTTATGGGATATTGGAAAATTCGATAATGACAGTGAATGTCAGACTAAAGTAAAAAAATTGATGATTTCGATTTCTTATTTAGATCATATGAAATGATTTGTAATAGAGAACCATGATTTTTGAATGTTGTTTCAAGATTTTTAGATTTGAAAATCATTGGGAAATTAGAGTTGAACGAAATTTCGAAAAAATTCGATTTCCATCGATCTAGGAAAAAATCGAACTACAAGTTCGAATCTAGAGGGGAAGGACGTGGTGTAGATGGTGGGAAAAATGCAATTAAAATTTTCCAATGTTTGAATCGTTCGAATTAGTTCGAATTAGGGTTTTAGCCGAGCTTTTGCATATGGTTTTTGACGTGACGATTTCTACACCTACGAGCGATCGAGTTGCTCGAAATCGAGGGAGATGATGGCTTGGTGTTTTGTCAAGGCGGGGCCGAAGTTATGGGTTTTCCGGTGGATGTGAGCGTCGTTGGCAATGGGTTTTTCATCGGTGATGGGCTCCAGTATTGGGTGGTGAGGCCAGATTTTAATCGACATCGTAACTATGGAATTTGGGTACTCGTGAAGTTTGAGGGGTTCGCCGACGACTTGTTGGAGGCCAGAGGGATGGTCGGAAACTATCCCAGTGGTGGTGCACGTGCACGCCTTGGATTTGTGTCAGTGGTTTTGTTGCGAGGGAGGGATAAATGACTCGAGTTGAAACTCGAGTATGATGGTTTTGGTCTCGGGTGTAGCGTGAGTTTTTCTCGTGCCTGTTGGTTCTCTTTATTAAACAGTTTATAAATAAAAAGGAAGGGAAGAGATAGAGTCAGGAAGAAGAAGTGATGGTGAAGACAGGGGAGAGGCTCGGGCTATTTCGTGAATAACTCGAAGTGCTTCTCGAGTTTTTGGGAAGGCCCGGGGTTTTTGCTTTTCAACTGCAGTTTTTTTTATATTAAAGATAAGCTAAGGGTTTTTAATTGTTTAGTTAATACTTTAAATTGATAAGCTTTTAGTTACTATAAAATACGTATGAAACTTATTACACATAAGTTAGTAATTAGTAATAATCCTTTTTATATGATAATTAAGTTGAATAATTTATTAGTAATCAAGGATGATTACATCATAATTCTAATTAGAATTTGAACTAATTTATGTGTAGGTAAATAAATAAATTTGTAATTAACCACTTAAGTTAATTAATGATGATTAATAGTTAATTAATTTGATAATTAATTCATAAGTAATTAATTTACTTGGAAATAAATTGAATTAATTAGGATTAAACAATTAATTAATCCTACTTATAAATGACTATTGAATGCTTGTCCTTACTTATGGATGATTGGACCTGACTGAATGACTTGATTGTTGATATCCCTGATTGTGATGCTTTGTGATATAAATTGCTTTATGCTGAACTGCGATGCCTGTGATGAATATATTGCTATGTGAATATGAAAACCTTTTGACCCGTAAACGACATTTGAATTTCGATGCGACAGGGAGTCGGATTCCAGTTGGATATCCGAAACCCACATCGAATTATAATTGTGAATCTTTGCGACTGATAAATTTACTTTATCTATGAATCTGTAAATGAAGATAAGCGTTATCGACTTTACCGCTTATCGATATATCTGTGATGATTGATGTTGCACTATTGTGTGTGAAACCCCTGGACTACACCATACACACACAAATATGGATTTCACGTGGAAATCGGTTAAGTCACAGATAATTTAAATTTGATATTTTTGAAATTGAAATTTTAATTTCAATTGATTTTGAAATTGGAAATTTGGAGTTTAATATGAAAACTTTTGAAATGGGATTTCAAAGATAAAAGTTATTTTGAATAACTTAATCGAGTTTTGGAAATTTAAATAATTTGATTTAAATTTGAAATCAGGTTTGAAATTGAATTCTGTGATTTGAAACTAGGGATTAAAGATGCTGTACAAGTTATATATGGGTTAAACCATTTTAAATGTATTGATTTGGGAATTTGAATTTAATTCAAGGGTTTTAACTCGTGTAAATATAACTGGATTTTCCGAAACGGAACTATTTGTTTTCAAATAGTAAAAGCTTTCACATAAGTAAAGGATTTCCAAATTGTGTTAACAGATTTCAAGTTTGAAATGGAATTGAAATGTTTTGAAAGTTATGAAATGAGTCTTTGATTCAAAGACCGGACTAGTTAGTCCAACTTGAAATGGAATTGTTTTTAAAGACTATGAATGAATCTTTGGAAATGAGTTTTGAAAGCTATAAGTTAAATCTTGATTTAAAGATTTAACGAGTTAATCAATTGAAATGGAAATTGTTTTGAAATCCATGAATGAATCTTTATGAACGGGGTGAACTTTGTGAATTGAATCTTTTTGTTTAAAAGATTAAAAGTGTGGAAATTGTTTAAACCAGTGAAGGTTTTTGAAATAAATCTTTTATTTAAAAGATTGGAAATGGTAATTTGTTTTACCATTCGAATGAAAAGTTTTGGGCTTTTAAGCTGTGATTTAACTGAGACCCCAGTATCCATATGATTTTTTTATTGCGCTCGTTATTCGGTTTAGCCGGGGGAGGACCTTTGTGTCATATAACCCATTCCGAATAGTGATACGACGATATGGATAGCATTTGAAGACCGGTGGTGAAGACCGGGTATTTTCGAGAGCGATAGGATGATCTATCGATTGTCTCTGCATCGAGTAGCGCCCGGTATAGAGATTCCCTAAGTGATGGGAAGTCCGATCGGGATTGTGAATACCCGGAATTGCAAGGGCTTCTTCGGAAGTGCCTTCGGTTCTGTTCGAACCCGGAACAGACTTGTATGGATGTGTGTCTGACATTACACTTTGAGATGTAAAGCTGGTTTCTATCAAATACATTTCTGTTGGTGGCGGAGAATTTATTCTCTTAGCTTAACACCCTTCTCTGAGACGTACGAGCTCAGAGGTTATGTAGTTGATGGTTACTAGTGATACATTCCCAATTTGGTAATGTGGCATACGAAGTGCTGCTGATCATTGGTTGATCAAAGCGTGGCTTTGTGAAAAAGCGTGGCTTTGTGAAAAAGCGTAGTTTTGTGGACGAGACTTCGTCGAGCCTCACAACCCGGTAATGGTCGAAACAGGAATGTTGCGACAAAGGTTTGTAAGGGTAGCGCCCCTAGGGTATGTCATTTCCTTCTGGATAAAGGGTGGTATCATGGTATGGAGCCCAGATACTTAACTCGTGTGGACACTATACATTTATCACTTTGTGATGTTGCTTTATGATTGAGGTACCGCGGATAAAGGTCGGTAACGACCGGGGGATGACATGACTCGTGTGTTAGTTACCTAGTTACAGCTGTACAGCGTGAGGTAGCGTCAGTGTGTTAGTTACCTAGTTACAGCTGTACAGCGTGAGGTAGCGTCGGCCTTTTGTTTGCAGAGATCCGGTTAGGATCCGGGGCGTCTTTCCAGAGGCGTTTCTATTTCGGTAAGGAAGTTCCTTAGCCTGATCATTTGTTGGAAATCCAAAGAAACAATACGAACCCTGTACGGTTTTAGTTGTATTACCTGCTATGGAATGTGGCTGTAACCTGCTATTGAACATGGTAGCTATAGTAGGCATACAATAATGGTTGTATGCTGGCTAAGATTTATATTATATTTTCGAAATGTTTTTCTACACTATGCACTAGTAATAATATCAAAAGAGTTTTGATTTTGCGTAGTAAACATGTTTAACTATCATAAGGAGAAATCTCCTCCAATTCTGCGATTGCATTGTGTGTGTGGCGGGAGGCCTTATGGTAGTTTCATTTTCGAAAAGCATTGCGGATTTCAATGTTTAAAAGCCTTTTGTGTTTGTTTAAAGATAAACTGATTTTGTTGCTCACACCAGTCCCATGACTGATCCGGAGTTTATTGTTCCCTTCCTAAACTCTGGGTGCCCACAATTTTCCACACGGGCAGTCTAGAGTTGGGTTTTTTCAGATATTCAGGGTTAGTGGATTATCTGAGGCTAGTTCAGTTCTTGGAGTTCATGGATTTACGTTGCTTATCTTGGAGCATTCTATTGGAGACATTCTATCCGCTGCTGGTGTTATCTATTTCCTTTCAGCTGCTATTTCTTGTATCATATCTCTGATGTATATTGGTATCTGTTGTATCATTCTGTTGTATCATACTGTATCGGATTTTGTATCTGTCATTGTATCAATGTTATATATATTGATATATTCTTTTTCTTTTCCGCTGTGTTGTTATACTTACTGTGTTATAAGCTCCGGCGAATCGGATTTGAACGGTCGAATCTGCGGCATTCTAGTACAATGTGAAGTACGGATGTTGATTTTCGAACGCGAAAAATCCGAGTCGTTACATGTGGTATCAGAGCTAAGGTTGAACTTTAGCTCAGGAGTATAACACGTTAAGTAGCTCATTAGAGATAGAGTGAAGTAAACTCTAGAATGAGTATTCCTCAGATATCTGTCCGAATGCCTCCGTAAATTCTCTTGCTATCCACTGGTAGTGAGTATGAGTGCAAGAAGAAGACGAGATAGGGGACAGGGGAATACGACTATAAATGGTCAATACTCTGTAACAACAGTGGAAATAATCTTTTCTCTATCAATCTATTTTGTTCGTCATCTCTTCTCAATTCTTCGATAATTTCTGGTAGATTCAGAAAGAAGATTCGATATATTTGATATGGGACGTAAACTCCGGAATGGCCAAAATTGTTTGTTGGATGAATTGATTGCTTTGTTTGCTATGGTTGATAGGTATAATTTGGTTTCTAAACTGAAAGCTTTGAAATTTTATCCATATATCTATTTATTCTTTGGGTCCCGATATGTTCTACGAATGGTTAGTTATCCCTTCGAACTAACCGATGCTATTGTATATTTCGTAGATCTGGATAACCCGAGTATTTTGTTGATTGTTAAACAGATTCGTTCTCGTATCTGATTTTGATATTCTGGTTTGGTAAGCCAAATGCAGAATAAATATTCAGTTTGATTAGATGAAACATTCTTCATCTGTCTTTGTTTTCGTGCCTGTGAATTTCGAGGACGAAATTCTTTTAAGGGGGGAAGTCTGTAACGATCCCGGATTTTTATTAAGTTCAAATTGATAATTAATTTAATTTTTGAATTAAATTGTGGAAATTGATTTATAAAGTGATGCGAGTTTCCCCGGTTTAAAATAAATTCTATGTTAAATCATTTAAAATTTAAATATTGTAAATATGTGTATATATGAGAATATATATGTATTTGAACACATCGGAGTAAATTTGAAATAATATAATAGATTTGATTTGTGTTTAAATTGTAAATAATAATTTGAGTGTATGAGAATATATATATAGAAATTCAAGACCAATGGTTTTAAAAATAAATAGAAATTGATATATATATATATATATATATGTGTGTGTGTGTGCGCATATAATTGGAATGAACTATGGTTTGAAGATACAATAAAATAAACTTTGTAAATATTAAAACTTAAGTGTAAATCAAATGTATGAAATAAAATAATTAATAAGTAAATAAATGTAGTATTTAATAGTTTAAGTTTTAAAATAAAAGAGAAATAAAAATATGCACATATGTTAGGATTAGAACTAAAATTCATAAGTCAAAATTTATAACAAATAACTAAGACAAAGTATAAAAGTATATGGATATAAATTAAGTAATAAACCAATACAAAGGATTAAAGCAACTTTACATATGTATAGGTATAAAAGCAATCCAGGTTTATATAAATAGGAGTAAAGCCTGTTAGGAGTTATGTAAAACAAAGGCAAGAATATAAACATAGTAAAATATCTATGAATATAAAAGTAAAAGAAGACAGTCAAATACAAAGGAAGATGTTAGTATATAGATAAGTAAGCAAGTTGCAAAAATAAGTACAAGGCAAATAAATGTAGCATTGTATCAGCCGAAATGAAGGAGGAAAATAAGTATGTGTATTGTACAACATCAATTAATGCTAGTACCCAAAATGTTCTCATCAGCCAACAAAGAAGAAAAAATATCACTGTAAATTGTACAAAAATATTACCCTATTGTACAAATAAAATAATGATAGCCTGTAAGCTTCTTTCCATATATCAACTTCTTCATTTTTCTTGGTTCGTCCATCACAACTAAGTAACTTCTGAAGTAAGGTTCAAACATAAACAAACAAATTCAGTTTAAAACAACAATCTACCTAAATCAAAACCAGAGATCAAAAGAAGGAAGAAAGATGCCAGTTTTTCAAAAGCCTGTCACCAGACTTCATCTTCCAATTGTAACCTGGAATCAAGTTTGAGTTATCATCATCATATTCCAGTTAAACAATCAAATTTCAAAGCTAATGAAAGAAAATATATATAAGTCTCTGCCTAGTATCATATAAACAGAAGCTTCAACTCAAACAAAAGTTCAAAAGGGAGTCTTCAACTTGCAAATGTTCAAGTCTGGTTCTTCATCAATTCTGTTTTTCTTCCCTGGAAAACAATGTGAGCAAACTTTCAACCCATAACTTTGTGTTGTGATTAATGTTTGAGATATGTTCATATGAATATACAGTATGTATGCTAGTATGTATATAAACCTGTGTTGATCTGTGCATGGATGAATATATATGAAGATATGCCTCTGTTTAGTAACAGATTTACAAATTCAACAAGAAAATTCATATCTCTTCAAATAAAAATTTTTAGATTGAGATGTCTGAATAAAAATTGGTTATAACCCTCTAATCTAAATTTTAAAAATAATTTCGGATGTAAATATTTATGGGATATTGGAAAATTCGATAATGACAGTGAATGTCAGACTAAAGTAAAAAAATTGATGATTTCGATTTCTTATTTAGATCATATGAAATGATTTGTAATAGAGAACCATGATTTTTGAATGTTGTTTCAAGATTTTTAGATTTGAAAATCATTGGGAAATTAGAGTTGAACTAAATTTCGAAAAAATTCGATTTCCATCGATCTAGGAAAAAATCGAACTACAAGTTCGAATCTAGAGGGGAAGGACGTGGTGTAGATGGTGGGAAAAATGCAATTAAAATTTTCCAATGTTTGAATCGTTCGAATTAGTTCGAATTAGGGTTTTAGCCGAGCTTTTGCATATGGTTTTTGACGTGACGATTTCTACACCTACGAGCGATCGAGTTGCTCGAAATCGAGGGAGATGATGGCTTGGTGTTTTGTCAAGGCGGGGCCGAAGTTATGGGTTTTCCGATGGATGTGAGCGTCGTTGGCAATGGGTTTTTCATCGGTGATGGGCTCCAGTATTGGGTGGTGAGGCCAGATTTTAATCGACATCGTAACTATGGAATTTGGGTACTCGTGAAGTTTGAGGGGTTCGCCGACGACTTGTTGGAGGCCAGAGGGATGGTCGGAAACTATCCCAGTGGTGGTGCACGTGCACGCCTTGGATTTGTGTCAGTGGTTTTGTTGCGAGGGAGGGATAAATGACTCGAGTTGAAACTCGAGTATGATGGTTTTGGTCTCGGGTGTAGCGTGAGTTTTTCTCGTGCCTGTTGGTTCTCTTTATTAAACAGTTTATAAATAAAAAGGAAGGGAAGAGATAGAGTCAGGAAGAAGAAGTGATGGTGAAGACAGGGGAGAGGCTCGGGCTATTTCGTGAATAACTCGAAGTGCTTCTCGAGTTTTTGGGAAGGCCCGGGGTTTTTGCTTTTCAACTGCAGTTTTTTTTATATTAAAGATAAGCTAAGGGTTTTTAATTGTTTAGTTAATACTTTAAATTGATAAGCTTTTAGTTACTATAAAATACGTATGAAACTTATTACACATAAGTTAGTAATTAGTAATAATCCTTTTTATATGATAATTAAGTTGAATAATTTATTAGTAATCAAGGATGATTACATCATAATTCTAATTAGAATTTGAACTAATTTATGTGTAGGTAAATAAATAAATTTGTAATTAACCACTTAAGTTAATTAATGATGATTAATAGTTAATTAATTTGATAATTAATTCATAAGTAATTAATTTACTTGGAAATAAATTGAATTAATTAGGATTAAACAATTAATTAATCCTACTTATAAATGACTATTGAATGCTTGTCCTTACTTATGGATGATTGGACCTGACTGAATGACTTGATTGTTGATATCCCTGATTGTGATGCTTTGTGATATAAATTGCTTTATGCTGAACTGCGATGCCTGTGATGAATATATTGCTATGTGAATATGAAAACCTTTTGACCCGTAAACGACATTTGAATTTCGATGCGACAGGGAGTCGGATTCCAGTTGGATATCCGAAACCCACAACGAATTATAATTGTGAATCTTTGCGACTGATAAATTTACTTTATCTATGAATCTATAAATGAAGATAAGCGTTATCGACTTTACCACTTATCGATATATCTGTGATGATTGATGTTGCACTATTGTGTGTGAAACCCCTGGACTACACCATACACACACAAATATGGATTTCACGTGGAAATCGGTTAAGTCACAGATAATTTAAATTTGATATTTTTGAAATTGAAATTTTAATTTCAATTGATTTTGAAATTGGAAATTTGGAGTTTAATATGAAAAGCTTTTGAAATGGGATTTCAAAGATAAAAGTTATTTTGAATAACTTAATCGAGTTTTGGAAATTTAAATAATTTGATTTAAATTTGAAATCAGGTTTGAAATTGAATTTCGTGATTTGAAACTAGGGATTAAAGATGCTGTACAAGTTATATATGGGTTAAACCATTTTAAATGTATTGATTTGGGAATTTGAATTTAATTCAAGGGTTTTAACTCGTGTAAATATAACTGGATTTTCCGAAACGGAACTATTTGTTTTCAAATAGTAAAAGCTTTCACATAAGTAAAGGATTTCCAAATTGTGTTAACAGATTTCAAGTTTGAAATGGAATTGAAATGTTTTGAAAGTTATGAAATGAGTCTTTGATTCAAAGACCGGACTAGTTAGTCCAACTTGAAATGGAATTGTTTTTAAAGACTATGAATGAATCTTTGGAAATGAGTTTTGAAAGCTATAAGTTAAATCTTGATTTAAAGATTTAACGAGTTAATCAATTGAAATGGAAATTGTTTTGAAATCCATGAATGAATCTTTATGAACGGGGTGAACTTTGTGAATTGAATCTTTTTGTTTAAAAGATTAAAAGTGTGGAAATTGTTTAAACCAGTGAAGGTTTTTGAAATAAATCTTTTATTTAAAAGATTGGAAATGGTAATTTGTTTTACCATTCGAATGAAAAGTTTTGGGCTTTTAAGCTGTGATTTAACTGAGACCCCAGTATCCATATGATTTTTTTATTGCGCTCGTTATTCGGTTTAGCCGGGGGAGGACCTTTGTGTCATATAACCCATTCCGAATAGTGATACGACGATATGGATAGCATTTGAAGACCGGTGGTGAAGACCGGGTATTTGCGAGAGCGATAGGATGATCTATCGATTGTCTCTGCATCGAGTAGCACCCGGTATAGAGATTCCCTAAGTGATGGGAAGTCCGATCGGGATTGTGAATACCCGGAATTGCAAGGGCTTCTTCGGAAGTGCCTTCGGTTCTGTTCGAACCCGGAAAAGACTTGTATGGATGTGTGTCTGACATTACACTTTGAGATGTAAAGCTGGTTTCTATCAAATACATTTCTGTTGGTGGCGGAGAATTTATTCTCTTAGCTTAACACCCTTCTCTGAGACGTACGAGCTCAGAGGTTATGTAGTTGATGGTTACTAGTGATACATTCCCAATTTGGTAATGTGGCATACGAAGTGCTGCTGATCATTGGTTGATCAAAGCGTGGCTTTGTGAAAAAGCGTGGCTTTGTGAAAAAGCGTAGTTTTGTGGACGAGACTTCGTCGAGCCTCACAAACCGGTAATGGTCGAAACAGGAATGTTGCGACAAAGGTTTGTAGGGGTAGCGCCCCTAGGGTATGTCATTTCCTTCTGGATAAAGGGTGGTATCATGGTATGGAGCCCAGATACTTAACTCGTGTGGACACTATACATTTATCACTTTGTGATGTTGCTTTATGATTGAGGTACCGCGGATAAAGGTCGGTAACGACCGGGGGATGACATGACTCGTGTGTTAGTTACCTAGTTACAGCTGTACAGCGTGAGGTAGCGTCAGTGTGTTAGTTATCTAGTTACAGCTGTACAGCGTGAGGTAGCGTCGGCCTTTTGTTTGCAGAGATCCGGTTAGGATCCGGGGCGTCTTTCCAGAGGCGTTTCTATTTCGGTAAGGAAGTTCCTTAGCCTGATCATTTGTTGGAAATCCAAAGAAACAATACGAACCCTGTACGGTTTTAGTTGTATTACCTGCTATGGAATGTGGCGGTAACCTGCTATTGAACATGGTAGCTATAGTAGGCATACAATAATGGTTGTATGCTGGCTAAGATTTATATTATATTTTCGAAATGTTTTTCTACACTATGCACTAGTAATAATATCAAAAGAGTTTTGATTTTGCGTAGTAAACATGTTTAACTATCATAAGGAGAAATCTCCTCCAATTCTGCGATTGCATTGTGTGTGTGGCGGGAGGCCTTATGGTAGTTTCATTTTCGAAAAGAATTGCGGATTTCAATGTTTAAAAGCCTTTTGTGTTTGTTTAAAGATAAACTGATTTTGTTGCTCACACCAGTCCCATGACTGATCCGGAGTTTATTGTTCCCTTCCTAAACTCTGGGTGCCCACAATTTTCCACACGGGCAGTCTAGAGTTGGGTTTTTTCAGATATTCAGGGTTAGTGGATTATCTAAGGCTAGTTCAGTTCTTGGAGTTCATGGATTTACGTTGCTTATCTTGGAGCATTCTATTGGAGACATTCTATCCGCTGCTGGTGTTATCTATTTCCTTTCCGCTGCTATTTCTTGTATCATATCTCTGATGTATATTGGTATCTGTTGTATCATTCTGTTGTATCATACTGTATCGGATTTTGTATCTGTCATTGTATCAATGTTATATATATTGATATATTCTTTTTCTTTTCCGCTGTGTTGTTATACTTACTGTGTTATAAGCTCCGGCGAATCGGATTTGAACGGTCGAATCTGCGGCATTCTAGTACAATGTGAAGTACGGATGTTGATTTTCGAACGCGAAAAATCCGAGTCGTTACACATATCCAGGCTCGCCGTCGAAAATCGAGTGAAAAATCCTGATTCGGATCGATAAAACTATCTCGAAATTCTGTGTTCGACATCTGAATCAAATAGCTATGCGAATAAAATAATATACGTACATCTTACGTATAAATTCCAATTGATTACCAATTACATCAATTCTCTTTTATTCACATTCCTTTTTGATTGTTATCCCCTTATTCACAACTATCCCATTTCACAACTTCAGTTTTAGTCTTCATTCAACTATTCACTTAGTATATTTATTTTATTTTTCCATTCCAAAATTACTAAGTATATTTCCAATACCAATTTTTTTAAGAATTTCATTCTTCAATTCTTAAGTCCAATATAATTTTTTCTTATATTTTTTTTACTACTTCACCACTGAAGTGTATATATTCAAATTGAACTCCCATTTCATATGAATGCCAACTTACTTCAATTTACTACTTCATTTCCAATTTTTTCCTTAAATTCAATTCATCTCCAACTTCCAAAAATTGAATTTTATTTAGCTCGAAAACAATCCAAGTTAATTCATTCAATAACTATTTCTCAACTTATTTAAACCACTCCTCTGTTTGAGTTCAGTTTCCATTCAACATTTACTTAAGTCAATAACTTAAGTTTATTTTCCATTTAACCAACCCTTTAAAGTTTTATTTCCATCTTTCATTTGATTCTTATTTAATCAAATTCCATCCATTTATTTATTTAATATAAGTGGTTCATTCACTCAATCATTATGAATTTTATTTTCCATACTCAATTCATATGGAATTATTTTATTAATAACTAGGTCATTTCCAATTTATTTTCACTTATTTGGATTTCATTCGCAATTCAAGCCATCACTATTTTAATCCAATTTCATTAACTCACAATTCAATTTCATTAACTAATTTATCATCAAATTAGTTCCTCCGCTGGTTAAAATTAAATACTTGCTTTTTAATTCCAAATATCACTTCACTTAATTTTCTTAAGTTCAATTTATTCTATAATTCAAGTTTGGATTTATTTAAAAATTAAGATTACTCATCTTAGTCGTTTCCATTTAATAATTACAAATTTCAAATTATAACTCTTAATGGTTCAAAGAAATGAATTCCCCTTTTATGACTTACAATTTCATTTCTATTCATAAGTGTTAACTTACTTGCTTAAGATCTAGGACTATTCATTTAAGTCCATTTTCATCTTTATAATCAATTTCAAATTATTACACTTATGAACTTAAGAATATGAATTTCTTTACACAATTATAAGCATTTTACATTACCTTTATATCCAATTCAATTCGACTTCAACTTATTTACATTTAATTCAATTCCAATTCTCAATTTTATTTAACTTATCCTAAGTTAAATTCAAATATATTTTATTCACCTTCATATACTCGAATTAAATTTTAATTCTAGGATACAAATTTTATACAAGTTTTACAATTCATTCACCTTCAAGTTCTCTAACTCTTTTATCTACCAACTTATATTACTCATTGAGTTATTTCCATCTCATAATTATAATCCAAGAATTAAACTTTCATTCCCTTCTTATTTCAATCAACTTCATTCTATACTTTATATTGTTGATTCATTTAAATTTCCACATTTATATTTTAAATAGAATTCCCAGAATTCAATTGCCCGGTTTTATTACAAAACCATTTTGAATCCATAAATAACTCATACACATCTGGTATATCACATCAAATCCCAATTTCCAAAACAATCTGCTTTTACCAAACAATTTTCCCTTTGAATTTCAAAACCAACCAAGTTCACAATCATTTCCAATTTCCAATAATTTGGTAGCAATTTCTCTTTGGAAACTCGAAAATAGACATCGATGATGCTGCAGTCATCACCGAAATTATTTTCCAGCGACCGAAAGAGAATTTAATGCTTTTATCACTTTAAAACATTTCAAACATTTTTAAATCCCAAATCCCACCAGAATTCACTTCAATTTCAAAAATATTCATGAAATAATATCACCATTATTTCCCCAAAACCTTTAAAAAATCCATTCAACTTAATATCCAAACATTACTCTGGAATTCTACATTTACAAATTTCATTTGTTTATGAATTTATCTCATTTGATTATAAATCACATTTGTAATTCACATTTGTATATAAAGTTTATTTCAATTTATAATTTCATTTATAGTCTATATTTCAAATTCCATTTTGTTATATAAATTTATTCTTCAACTTAGGTTATGAGTTTTCAATTTCTACTCAATAATGAGACTAACTCATTATGGTCATTTTCTAACAACCAAGCATCCAAATATATAACCATAATAATTTTCGAATAATTATTTCTTTTATATACAAAATAATTTGGGCAAAATTATTTCATTCACCCTATTTAAAACAATACTGTGTCGAACTGTTCTATTCAAGTGTTTAGAAACCCCTTCGATACAGTTGTCCAGACTGTGCCGACGAAGGTTCATATGCCACTCAATAAATCAACCAACACAATATAAAACCATTTTATATTCACTAACAAATACGCGCTCATATCTATTAATACTCTCAAAATTCCCACCAGAGCCAAGGTTATCGCTAGCCTATGCTCTGATACCAACTGTAACGACCCGACTTTCCAGACCCGGAAAATCGAACCATTTTAGTTAAGAAGAAGAGGTAGAAGAAGAAAAATAGAAAACAACATCAGAATCTAACCATCGCAGCGGAATAAAATATAATATATATTAACAGGTCTTTACACAAATCAAAACTATATATGTTTATACAATACATCATCAGAATACATCATCAGAGTACATCAACATCCATAACATACAACTGAATACACAGCGGAAAAATAATAGCAAGTACGAGAGTACGTATCGTCATCCAGCTCGTCTCCTGAGCTCCACAGCATCATATCCTGAACTTGTTTATCTCGGTCTGACCCGAGCATCATATAAAACAATACCCGAGTCAGTCTGGAAAACCAGCGTGAGAAAATCACACTCAATTGATTATTAAAGTTTCAAAATCCTTTGAAAACAAAAGCATCTCGTAAGACCACGCCACAAATAAACATGTCGGGTTTTTACCTTACGATAGCTAAAACACTTTTTATAAAAATCCTCTGATATTATAATAGTGTCTATTCACAAATACTTATTAAAATAGCTGAAATTGTTACATGATTAAATTCCAGCATACTAGGTATACAAACAAATACCGTACAAGGCACGTAGGGAGAATGGATTTCCAACGAATGACTAGGCACTGGGGTACCACCTGTCACAGTACGTGGCCTAGATCACAGTACCGAGGAGTACGCCCGCTCCCCTGCAACACAAGGCCGGAATCATCCCTTACTGGATAATTCCAAATAAAATCACCCCACGGTTGGGATCAGCAACCGCACCACTAAGCCGAAATAAAGGGACATCTAGACAGGGATGACCTTACTCTCAAGTGGGGGCTACCCACGAAGCCTTGCTGCATAACCCCTGATTTTCAGTCATTCCCGGTTGATGAGGCTTGAGGCTAAACGATACCTTATAGAACATATCCCTTAGAATGCCCATCGCCCACCTGACGGTGTCACGAAAGCATTCGTCCATACAAGTCCGTCCCGGGTCCGAACGGAACCGAAGGCACTATTCCTACTACATCCATTTTGGAAATATCCTCAGGATTAGTAGCGACTAGCCCTTGCACTTCACAGCTCCATCTTCGACTCCGAACACGTTACACGAAACGTACAAACCGAATCGAAGTGGTATTCGAGTCTCCAGACCTAGAATCCCGGTATACGGAAACTCGATCCCGGTCTCTTCGAAACGATCAGCGCATTTGGCCAATATTGATAGTCGGTTATTTAACTATTAATTAACATTCACAAGCAACCATCACACAATAAATAATTTCCCACATTATTTATTTACCCAAATATCTTTCCAAGATATATTTCCAAATTTTCAAAGCTCATTTGAAAACAAATTTCAAACAGTTTCCGCTTACGGAATACATTTCCCAAATAATTATTTCCACTGAATCACCAAGTACACAATACTTTTAATTTTAAAATAATTTAAAAACACTTTATTTAAATATACTTTATAACATTAAAATTTTAAAACTACTTTAATACTTTATCAAAATATATATTTTAAGAATATTTAAAATAAAACCACTTTATAAATATAAGCTGACTTCCTCTTTAAACATAATACCAAATCACTTTTATATAATTACTACAATAATAGATTTTTGAAAATACTTACTTTGGAAATTAACATTTAGGAAAAACAAATTTTCTAAAACATGCTTTTTAAAACACAATTAGAACTTTTAACTTATATTAAAAATTGCTTTGAAAACGTACTTGGCTATCCAGAGAAATACACTTCTCTTCACATCCTTTAAAAATAAATCAACACTTATTTTTAAACCAATTCATATCCCTTTATAAATTCCCACCTTGAATTTATATTCTCAAATATCCACTGATATTTTATTTTACCTTATAAACCCAGTTTATAAATTTCAAAATCTCACTTCTCTTTTAAATTCCAAATCCCAAAGTATTTAAATCAATTTATAATTGATTTCCCAATTTATTTTACTTTGAAATAGATTTCCTTACTTAATCCATTTATTTCCAAATTCATTAACTTCCAGATTTTATTTCTCATTATGATTTAAAATCTTTAAACTGAACACAAGTTTCAGATTTCCCAAATTACTTCTTCCTTTTAAATTACATTTAACATTGAATTAAAATAAATTCTTTATTCTTTTAAATAATATCACATAAGTTTTCTTTAAGTTCAATATTTCTCTGTTTATTCAAATTCCTCTTTCCCATATTTATTAGAATTTTGGAAATCACTTTTATTCTTAATCAGATTTATTCTCAAATTTATTCCAAACTCTTTATAATTATTTTACTTAAGAATTTACTCTTTTATTTCTTTCCAAAAATTCCTTTCTAGAGATTTTGATAACTCAGCATATCCAAATCGGTCCAACCAAACCATAACATCCAATTATCCATATAATTCATCACAGGATATCAACAATCATATCACAGAATATTTAACAAAATTAAATATTTTGAGGAATCCAGTTGGATCCCTCCAACCTGTTTCCCTGCATCCACAGACGTTAGCACAATACCAATTTCACTTCAAAGTGGAATATCGCGGTATATGGGTTTTATAAAATATCATCCGCTATTATGCGGCGCCTAGGGTCTCATCCGCTATATAATGCGGGAATATCAACAATTCCAATATATACATATGCCAATATGTATATATTGCTATATACTACTATATATATAGCACATCAATCAATGCAATCATCCAATCAATGATTTAAATTTATCCATTTAAATTTAAATTCAACTGAGTGAGATTAACTCACCTTTGCTTTTATTTGCGGTCCATTCCAATATTGCCTTGGTTTCTTGATTTCTAACCTTGAATAAATATTATATTAATTTTGTTAATATTCGAATAAATCGAACTATTAAATTATCGTTTAACAAATTTAATTTAAACTAATGATTAAATTTTAAACTAATTCCCTTCTAATAAAATATTTTTAGCAACTAAAATAGTTAAATAAGTTTATTAAGAAAATCTATATCCATAACACATTATTTTAAAAATAAATTAGTAAATGAAGAATAAGTATATATGTATATAAATATATTCATTGAAGAAAATATACTGTTTATGAATCTTACAGTTTTCCAAAAAATCAACATCTTACAGTTTATGTTCATATACCTTACTGTAATTATTTTTCATCCGTATGCATATTTATTAAAACGAAATTTAACTGGAAAAAAAATCGAATACCTCACCGATGCCCTCGAGATGGATGAACGAGACGACCCAAAATCGATCACCGAGCCACCAGCCTATACGAGACCGCATCTTCAAGTCGCGAGCCTCGTTCAACACCCAGCTCCACCTTTGGTCGCCACTGCAACACTAAGACCTATCGAGCTTGTCGCCTTCACCTTGCCGCTGTTTGACTCCCACGGCATCGCCTCCATCCTCTCACTCACGCAATCGCGCTACCAGAATTCGCGAATCCCCAAATTGAGCACTTCAACTCACGAGCAAACCCTTTTGAGCAACGCCTGAAGCTCGTTCGACTCGCAACCCTCAACGAATGGTGCGTCGCTTCCCTCTAAGCTTCGAGCCGAACGACGAGAAGGGTTTCGAATAGGCGATGCACCAATGACGAGATCCCTCTTCTAGAACGAACGAAAACGACTTCAATTCGATTTTAAATTTTACTGAGGAAGAGAGGTTTCGACGCTCTTAGATTTCGGAAATAAAAGGTGGAAAATTTTGAAAATGATAAAACTGGAGGAAGAAGTTTTCATTTCGGCCATTGAAAAAAGAAGCGACATGATTTGGATCTATATGGAAAATAAAGGAGGGGCATTGATTTATTCTCGATTTTGAACTGAGAGGATAAGGGTCTCGTGTTCGAAAAGAAACAGGATAAGGGATGGTGTGTTCGAGAAGGCAAAGGAAGCGTGTTGAAGACGCCTTGCTACAGTGTTCACTTATATTTAAAATTCAACTTCGAATCGATTATTATCAATTAAATTTTTAGCGCGTTTGTATATCGTACATTCACACACTAACTCCGATCAATACGAAATCTGAAATCCGATAATAATTCAATATTACGGATCCCATGGAACTGGTTTCGTCGAAATCCGAGACTGTGCCTCGGACGGCTATTTTAAAATTCAATTTAAACGATATAATTTCAAAACTAAACAAAACAGTTTGAAATTATATGCTGAAGCTTCTATTATCTTCAGTATTATCATTACGAATTTTAAAAGCTTTTGAAATATTTTTAATTAGCTTAGAATACCAGATTTACTACTATTTTATCGAACTTCAAATAATTTAATTTAATAATTAAATCACCCAATAAACAGCGATATTTGAAATTTAAGTTTATAATTAATCTCTGAATATTTAAAATTAATTAAATATTCCAATTTCAAATGCTCAAAAATTCCGGGTCGTCACAGCTGTGCTGTCTACAAGTGTAACGACCCCGAATTTTATATAAATTTAAATTAATAATTAATTGTATTTTTGAATAAAATTTGTGAAATAATTCGATAAGGTGATGCGAGTTTCCCCGATATCTAAGTATATTTGTATAAATTGTTTAAAAATTTAAATTATTGTATATATGAGAATATATATATCTGTATTTGAACAGATCTGACTAAATTTGAAATAATATAATATATATTTGATTTGTGTTTAAATTGTAAATAAATGGTTAATAATAATTTGAATTTATAAATTAAAAATATAAGGCGATAAATAAAATAAAATGAATACATAGATGAATCCAAATAACACGTTAATAAACTTTGTAAAAATATAAAGTGAATACATTAGAAAAATTTAACAACAAATAGAAATGTAATTATATTATAAAGTAGTATGAACAAAGGCAAAGCAAATATATTCAAGTATTCAACAAGTAAAATAAAATAGATAAGTATGCAAACATGAAAACAAGTAAACAAAAGCTTGTAAGGGAAGACATCAAGATATATTCATATTGTACAGCCGAAGAGATAAGCATGAAGACATAAAGGACAGTAGCATCTAAGTACACCATACAAACATTATCATCTCAGCCGAGACAAGCAAATAAAAAGAAAGAAACAAAGTATATAAAATGAATAGCTTGTAAAAGAAGCCATCAGACCTGCATTGTACAAATGAAGAAAGAATATATATTTTGTACAAGACAATTGGTACCAAAATCCCTTTAGCCACCAAATTGTGTTCAGCCGAAGTCAACAAATATGTTTAAGTACAAAGACAAGTATATAGGCTGCAAAAGGAAAGAGATAAGCATGAAATGAAAATAAGTACAAGATAATTTATGCAAGCCTACAAACAAGAAATATCACTGGCTATAGTACACGAAAATATAATCACTTGTACAACCATCTCAGCATAAACAAGGTCAACTCGAAAATGTATCAGCCTCCATTTCTCTGATCTATGTTGTACAAACATTATTTTATCCCTTGTACAAAATATATTACCCTGTAAACTCATTTTTGTATATCAGCCTTCTCATATTTTTTTTCAATTCATTTTCGTTCCATTCCAAGATATGAAAACTGAAGTAAAAAGGTTATTAAAACTTAAACAAAATTCTTCAATCAAAACAACAATACGAATTCAAGATAAACCAGAGATCAAGGGAAGAGTTTCAACTTGCCAGTTTTCAAAGCTTGGTTCAAAAGAATGCTCTGTTCATTCTTTAAGCACTGTCTCTCTCTGTTTCTTCTTTACCAGGTGAGCAACTTCAAACTTTTCTAAAACCAGTTTTTCTTTTTTTTCATTGCTTGTGAATCTGTGAGCAAACATCTAAACCTAAAAGCTTGAATCTGTTTACATTTTGATGAGGTTTGAAATGAAGTTGTATGATATGTTTGCATGAGTTTTTTTTTTGGGAATATGATTGAATAGCTCTGTGTAGTAGTGTATATGCTGTCTCTGTTATGATTACAATTCAAAAACAACAAACAAAATTTATATCTCTCAATCAAAACTATATCAAGCTTTGATTTCTGAAGAGCAAACAATTGAAACAAGAAGATATCATTTATGAAGATGATTTCACGTAAAATGGTTGGGTATTTATCTCAACATTTATAAATTACAGTGAAAATAAGAAGATGAGTTAAAATAGATCAAGCTAATTCTAATCTTTGATTACATATTTTGAAACGATGAGCAGAAGGATGAATTTTGATGTAAAGATTCTGATTTTTAGATGTGTAATGGTTGAGATAATCGGGTTTGTTCAAATTTGGGTTTATTGTCAATTTCCATTGATCGAAAACGAGGGGTGAGTCGCGGTCGTTCCTGGAGGGAGTAGGCATGAGGAAGATCATCAGAAAAATAGAAATGGAATTTATTAAAGGCTGTGGTGATCTGACATCGGTGAACTAGGGTTTAGAACCAGGACTTTGTCGATGTTGAAATTCGGCCTGTTGCGTCATCATCATTGCACCGGAGTAGACCGGACGTGGAGAGAAGATGTGTGGGAAGGTGTAGCAGCTGTGGGGGGTGATCGCAAGTTCTCTGGTGGCCGGAGGTGGCCACGCGGAGCGAAATTTGGTGAACAGGATGATTCCTGGAGGCTGCTGGATGGTTCAATTTTCGAATTCGTCGTCGACTTATGAAACTGGGTGGTCGAAGTGGTAGTGGAGGTCACTGGTGACTGGGTGCTGCAATCGGCGATGATCGGAAGTCAATTGCCTGGCCGTACACGTGCATGCGCGTATCAATGTCAATGGGTTGCGTCTTTGGGGAAGAAGCTTCTGGCTCGAATTTGACTCGGTGAAGTGTTCGTGCATTTTGATATGCGACTCGAAGTGGGGGGGATTGGCAGTGGATTCGAAGGTGGCTCGAGTTTTTGGTGTGATCGACTCGGGTTTGGCCCGAGATGATTTTCTGGGTTAAATTTCTAGCAAAGGTTTTGTGAAGAAATAAGTTTTATAATTTTTAAAACAAATCAAGTTTTAAAATCTGGATTTTAAGAATAAAATGATTTGGAATTTAACTTGACAAAATATTTAAGAAGTAAATTAAATATTAAAGTTTTACTTAAAAATAAATTCCTTTATAATAATTAAATAAGGATTTGAACCATTTAAATCTGAAACTACTTTATAATTAAAAGTTGATAACTTTAAGGATGATCAAATAAATAAATAAATAATTAAGGTTTAAATAATTAAAATCAAGGGTTAATGAATTAAGATGATTAAGAATAATTAATCATTGATTTAAATTTTTGGTGGTTAAAAATACTTAAATCATCCCACCCTAATTTAAGATGATTAACTATCATCAAGTGTCGTGTATTGGATTGATATATTAGTTATGTGGTGCGATGCTATGTTATGTGCTAAGCTGTTATATCTGTGATGTATATATTGTTATATGAATATGAAACCCCTTGACCCGAAAACGACATTTGAATTTCGATGCGACAGGGAGTCGGATTCCAGTTGATTATCCGAAACCCACATCGAATTGTAATGATGAATCTTTGTGACTGATAAATTTACTTTATCTATGAATCTGTGAATGAAGATAAGCGTTGTGGATTATACCGCTTATCGATACTGATATATCTGTGATGATTGATGATGTTGCACTATTGTGTGTGAAACCCTTGGACCACACTTACACACACACAAATATGGATTTCACGTGGAAATCGGTTAAGTCATAGATAATTTAAATTCAATGTTTTTGAAATTGAAATTTTAATTTCAATTGATTTTGAATTAGAAATTTGGGTTTAAAGTGAAAAGCTTTTGAAATGGAATTTCAAAGATAAAAGTTATTTTGAATAACTTAATCGAGTTTTGAAATTTAAATAGTTTGATTTAAATTTGAATTCAAGTTTTAAATTGAATTCTATGATTTGAAACTAGGGATTAAAGATGTTGTACAAGTTATATATGGGTTAAACCATTTTAAATGTATTGATTTGGGAATTTGAATTTAATTCAAGGGTTTTAACTCGTGTAAATATAACTGGATATTTATGAAACAAAACTATTTGTTTTCAAATAGTAAAAGCTTTCACAAAAGTAATGAACTTCCAATTTGTGTTGAAAGAATTTCAAGTTTGAAATGGAATTGAAATGTTTTGAAATTTATGAAATGAGTCTTTGATTCAAAGACCGAACGAGTTAATCCAAGTGAAATGGAAATTGTTTTGAAATCCATGAATGAATCTTTGGGAACGGGGTGAACTTTGTGAATTGAATCTTTTTGTTTAAAAGATTAAAAGTGTGGAAATTGTTTAAACCACTGAAGGTTTTTGAATTGAATCTTTTTGTTTAAAAGATTGGAAATGGTAATTTGTTTTACCATTCGAATGAAAGTTTTGGGCTTTAAGCTGTGATTTAACTGAGACCCCAGTATCCATATGATTTTTAATTGCGCTCGTTATTCGGTTTAGCCGAGAGAGGACCTTTGTGTCGTATAACCCATTCCGAATAATGATACGACGTATATGGATAGCATTTGAAGACCGGTGGTGAAGACCGGATATTTTTGAAAACGGAAGGATTACCGTCGAGTTACTCTGCATCGGCTGATCCCCGATATAGAGGTTTTATCACCCTTAGTGACGGGAAGTCCGGACGTGATTGGAAATTATCCGGATTTGCAAGGGCTTCGTGAGAAGTGCCTTCGGTTCTGTTCGAACCCGGAACAGACTTGTATGGATGTGTGTCTGACATTACACTTTGAGATGTAAAGCTGGTTTCTATCAAATACATTTCTGTTGGTGGCGGAGAATTTATTCTCTTAGCTTAACACCCTTCTCTGAGACGTACGAGCTCAGAGGTTATGTAGTTGATGGTTACTAGTGATACATTCCCAATTTGGTAATGTGGCATACGAAGTGCTGATGATCATTTGTTGGTCAAAGCGTGGCTTTGTGAAAAAGCGTGGCTTTGTGAAAAAGCGTGGCTTTGTGAAAAAGCATAGCTTTGTGGACGAGACTTCGTCGAACCTCACAACCCGGTAATGGTCGAAACAGGAATGTTGCGGCAAAGGTTTGTAGGGGTAGCGCCCCTAGGGTATGTCATTTCCTTCTGGATAAAGGGTGGTATCATGGTATGGAGCCCAGATACTTAACTCGTGTGGACACTATACATTTATCACATTGTGATGTTGCTTTGTTGGTTGAGGGGCCCCTCGGATAAAGGTCGGTAACGACCGGGGGATGACATGACTCGTGTGTTAGTTACCTAGTTACAGCTCGGTTAGAGCGTGAGGTAGCATCGGCCTTTTGTTTGCAGAGATCCGGTTAGGTTCTCGGGGCGTCTTTCCAGAGGCGTTTCAATTTCGGTAAGGAAGTTCCTTAGCCTGATCATTTGTTGGAAATCCAAAGAAACAATACGAACCCTGTATGGTTTTAGTTGTATAACCTGCCATGGAACGTGACGGTAACCTGTTATTGAACATGGTAGCTATAGTAGGCATACGATGAAATGTTGTATGCTGGCTAAGATTTATATTATATTTTCGAAATGGTTTTCGACACTATGCACTAATGATAATAATATCGAATGATTTTGCGTAGTAAGCATGTTTGACTATCATAAGGAGAAATCTCCCCCAATTCTGCGATTGCATTGTGTGTGTGGCGGGAGGCCTTATGGTAGTTTCATTTTCGAAAAGCATTGCGGATTTCAATGTTTAAAAGCCTTTTTTGTGTTTGTTTAAAGATAAACTGCTTTTGTTGCTCACACCAGTCCCATGACTGATCCGGAGTTTATTGTTCCCTTCCTAAACTCTGGGTGCTCATAATTTTCCACACGAGCAGTCTAGAGTTGGGTTTCTTTTCAGATATTCAGGTTGAGTAGATTATCTGGAGCTAGTCAGTCTATGGACGACTGACCTTGCTTTTCGCTAGCTATGGATTGGAGCATTGTATTGGAGATATTCTATCCGTTGCTGTTCTTATCTTTTCTTTCCGCTGCTATTTGTTGTATCATCTCTGATGTATATTGATATTCATTGTATCATTCTGTTGTATCAGATATTGTATATCAATGTATTATTCTTTTCTTCCGCTGTGTTATTTACTTAATTGTGTTATGAGCTCCGGCGAATCGGATTTGAACGGTCGAATCTGCGGCATTCTAGTACAATGTGAAGTACGGATGTTGATTTTCGAACGGGAAAATCCGAGTCGTTACAAGTGGTATCAGCGCTAAGGTTGAACTTTAGCTCAGGAGTATAACACGTTAAGTAGCTCATTAGAGATAGAGTGAAGTAAACTCTAGAATGAGCATCCTCAGATATCCGTTCGAATGCCTCAGTAAATTCTCTTACTATCCACTGATAGTGAGTATGAGTGCAAGAAGAGGATGAGATAGGGGACAGGGGAATATGACTAGAAATGGTCAATACTCTGTAACAACAAGGAAGCAATCTTTTTGTCTATCCTTTCTCTATCAATCTATTTTGTTCGTCATCTCTTCTCAATTCTTCGATAATTTCTGGTCGATCCAGAAAGGAAATTCGATATATTAATATGGGACATAAACTCCAGAATGGCCAAAATTGTTTGTTTGGATGAAATTGTTTGCTTTGATTGCTATGGTTGATAGATATACTTTAGTTTTTAAACTAGAAAGTTTTGGAATCGTATCCATATATCTATCTATCTTTTGGGTCCCAGTATATTCTACGAATGGTTAGTTATCACTTCGCACTGACCGATGCCACTGCATATTTCGTAAATCTGGATAATTCGAGTATCTTGTGAAGTGTTAAATAGATTCGATCTTGTATCTATTATTGATGTTCTGATTTGGTAAGCCAAATGCAAAATAGATATTCATTTGATTTGATGAAATGTTCTTCATCTATCTTTTTGTCTCTTTGGTAATTTCGAGGACGAAATTCTTTTAAGGGGGGAAGTCTGTAACGACCCCGAATTTTATATAAATTTAAATTAATAATTAATTGTATTTTTGAATAAAATTTGTGAAATAATTCGATAAGGTGATGCGAGTTTCCCCGATATCTAAGTATATTTGTATAAATTGTTTAAAAATTTAAATTATTGTATATATGAGAATATATATATCTGTATTTGAACAGATCTGACTAAATTTGAAATAATATAATATATATTTGATTTGTGTTTAAATTGTAAATAAATGGTTAATAATAATTTGAATTTATAAATTAAAAATATAAGGCGATAAATAAAATAAAATGAATACATAGATGAATCCAAATAACACGTTAATAAACTTTGTAAAAATATAAAGTGAATACATTAGAAAAATTTAACAACAAATAGAAATGTAATTATATTATAAAGTAGTATGAACAAAGGCAAAGCAAATATATTCAAGTATTCAACAAGTAAAATAAAATAGATAAGTATGCAAACATGAAAACAAGTAAACAAAAGCTTGTAAGGGAAGACATCAAGATATATTCATATTGTACAGCCGAAGAGATAAGCATGAAGACATAAAGGACAGTAGCATCTAAGTACACCATACAAACATTATCATCTCAGCCAAGACAAGCAAATAAAAAGAAAGAAACAAAGTATATAAAATGAATAGCTTGTAAAAGAAGCCATCAGACCTGCATTGTACAAATGAAGAAAGAATATATATTTTGTACAAGACAATTGGTACCAAAATCCCTTTAGCCACCAAATTGTGTTCAGCCGAAGTCAACAAATATGTTTAAGTACAAAGACAAGTATATAGGCTGCAAAAGGAAAGAGATAAGCATGAAATGAAAATAAGTACAAGATAATTTATACAAGCCTACAAACAAGAAATATCACTGGCTATAATACACGAAAATATAATCACTTGTACAACCATCTCAGCATAAACAAGGTCAACTCGAAAATGTATCAGCCTCCATTTCTCTGATCTATGTTGTACAAACATTATTTTATCCCTTGTACAAAATATATTACCCTGTAAACTCATTTTTGTATATCAGCCTTCTCATATTTTTTTTCAATTCATTTTCGTTCCATTCCAAGATATGAAAACTGAAGTAAAAAGGTTATTAAAACTTAAACAAAATTCTTCAATCAAAACAACAATACGAATTCAAGATAAACCAGAGATCAAGGGAAGAGTTTCAACTTGCCAGTTTTCAAAGCTTGGTTCAAAAGAATGCTCTGTTCATTCTTTAAGCACTGTCTCTCTCTGTTTCTTCTTTACTAGGTGAGCAACTTCAAACTTTTCTAAAACCAGTTTTTCTTTTTTTTCATTGCCTGTGAATCTGTGAGCAAACATCTAAACCTAAAAGCTTGAATCTGTTTACATTTTGATGAGGTTTGAAATGAAGTTGTATGATATGTTTGCATGAGTTTTTTTTTTGGGAATATGATTGAATAGCTCTGTGTAGTAGTGTATATGTTGTCTCTGTTATGATTACAGTTCAAAAACAACAAACAAAATTTATATCTCTCAATCAAAACTATATCAAGCTTTGATTTCTGAAGAGCAAACAATTGAAACAAGAAGATATCATTTATGAAGATGATTTCACGTAAAATGGTTGGGTATTTATCTCAACATTTATAAATTACAGTGAAAATAAGAAGATGAGTTAAAATAGATCAAGCTAATTCTAATCTTTGATTACATATTTTGAAACGATGAGCAGAAGGATGATTTTTGATGTAAAGATTCTGATTTTTAGATGTGTAATGGTTGAGATAATCGGGTTTGTTCAAATTTGGGTTTATTGTCAATTTCCATTGATCGACAACGAGGGGTGAGTCGCGGTCATTCCTGGAGGGAGTAGGCATGAGGAAGATCATCAGAAAAATAGAAATGGAATTTATTAAAGGCTGTGGTGATCTGACATCGGTGAACTAGGGTTTAGAACCAGGACTTTGTCGATGTTGAAATTCGGCCTGTTGCGTCATCATCATTGCACCGGAGTAGACCGGACGTGGAGAGAAGATGTGTGGGAAGGTGTAGCAGCTGTGGGGGGTGATCGCAAGTTCTCTGGTGGCCGTAAGTGGCCACGCGGAGCGAAATTTGGTGAACAGGATGATTCCTGGAGGCTGCTGGATGGTTCAATTTTCGAATTCGTCGTCGACTTATGAAACTGGGTGGTCGAAGTGGTAGTGGAGGTCACTGGTGACTGGGTGCTGCAATCGGCGATGATCGGAAGTCAATTGCCTGGCCGTACACGTGCACGCGCGTATCAATGTCAATGGGTTGCGTCTTTGGGGAAGAAGCTTCTGGCTCGAATTTGACTCGGTGAAGTGTTCGTGCATTTTGATATGCGACTCGAAGTAGGGGGGATTGGAAGTGGATTCGAAGGTGGCTCGAGTTTTTGGTGTGATCGACTCGGGTTTGGCCCGAGATGATTTTTTGGGTTAAATTTCTAGCAAAGGTTTTGTGAAGAAATAAGTTTTATAATTTTTAAAACAAATCAAGTTTTAAAATCTGGATTTTAAGAATAAAATGATTTGGAATTTAACTTGACAAAATATTTAAGAAGTAAATTAAATATTAAAGTTTTACTTAAAAATAAATTCCTTTATAATAATTAAATAAGGATTTGAACCATTTAAATCTGAAACTACTTTATAATTAAAAGTTGATAACTTTAAGGATGATCAAATAAATAAAAAAATAATTAAGGTTTAAATAATTAAAATCAAGGGTTAATGAATTAAGATGATTAAGAATAATTAATCATTGATTTAAATTTTTGGTGGTTAAAAATACTTAAATCATCCCACCCTAATTTAAGATGATTAACTATCATCAAGTGTCGTGTATTGGATTGATATATTAGTTATGTGGTGCGATGCTATGTTATGTGCTAAGCTGTTATATCTGTGATGTATATATTGTTATATGAATATGAAACCCCTTGACCCGAAAACGACATTTGAATTTCGATGCGACAGGGAGTCGGATTCCAGTTGATTATCCGAAACCCACATCGAATTGTAATGATGAATCTTTGTGACTGATAAATTTACTTTATCTATGAATCTGTGAATGAAGATAAGCGTTGTGGATTATACCGCTTATCGATACTGATATATCTGTGATGATTGATGATGTTGCACTATTGTGTGTGAAACCCCTGGACCACACTTACACACACACAAATATGGATTTCACGTGGAAATCGGTTAAGTCACAGATAATTTAAATTCAATGTTTTTGAAATTGAAATTTTAATTTCAATTGATTTTGAAATTAGAAATTTGGGTTTAAAGTGAAAAGCTTTTGAAATGGAATTTCAAAGATAAAAGTTATTTTGAATAACTTAATCGAGTTTTGAAATTTAAATAGTTTGATTTAAATTTGAATTCAAGTTTTAAATTGAATTCTATGATTTGAAACTAGGGATTAAAGATGTTGTACAAGTTATATATGGGTTAAACCATTTTAAATGTATTGATTTGGGAATTTGAATTTAATTCAAGGGTTTTAACTCGTGTAAATATAACTGGATATTTATGAAACGAAACTATTTGTTTTCAAATAGTAAAAGCTTTCACAAAAGTAATGAACTTCCAATTTGTGTTGAAAGAATTTCAAGTTTGAAATGGAATTGAAATGTTTTGAAATTTATGAAATGAGTCTTTGATTCAAAGACCGAACGAGTTAATCCAAGTGAAATGGAAATTGTTTTGAAATCCATGAATGAATCTTTGGGAACGGGGTGAACTTTGTGAATTGAATCTTTTTGTTTAAAAGATTAAAAGTGTGGAAATTGTTTAAACCACTGAAGGTTTTTGAATTGAATCTTTTTGTTTAAAAGATTGGAAATGGTAATTTGTTTTACCATTCGAATGAAAAGTTTTGGGCTTTAAGCTGTGATTTAACTGAGACCCCAGTATCCATATGATTTTTAATTGCGCTCGTTATTCGGTTTAGCCGAGAGAGGACCTTTGTGTCGTATAACCCATTCCAAATAATGATACGACGTATATGGATAGCATTTGAAGACCGGTGGTGAAGACCAGATATTTTTGAAAACGGAAGGATTACCGTCGAGTTACTCTGCATCGGCTGATCCCCGATATAGAGGTTTTATCACCCTTAGTGACGGGAAGTCCGGACGTGATTGGAAATTATCCGGATTTGCAAGGGCTTCGTGAGAAGTGCCTTCGGTTCTGTTCGAACCCGGAACAGACTTGTATGGATGTGTGTCTGACATTACACTTTGAGATGTAAAGCTGGTTTCTATCAAATACATTTCTGTTGGTGGCGGAGAATTTATTCTCTTAGCTTAACACCCTTCTCTGAGACGTACGAGCTCAGAGGTTATGTAGTTGATGGTTACTAGTGATACATTCCCAATTTGGTAATGTGGCATACGAAGTGCTGATGATCATTTGTTGGTCAAAGCGTGGCTTTGTGAAAAAGCGTGGCTTTGTGAAAAAGCGTAGCTTTGTGGACGAGACTTCGTCGAACCTCACAACCCGGTAATGGTCGAAACAGGAATGCTGCGGCAAAGGTTTGTAGGGGTAGTGCCCCTAGGGTATGTCATTTCCTTCTGGATAAAGGGTGGTATCATGGTATGGAGCCCATATACTTAACTCGTGTGGACACTATACATTTATCACTTTGTGATGTTGCTTTGTTGGTTGAGGGGCCCCTCGGATAAAGGTCGGTAACGATCGGGGGATGACATGACTTGTGTGTTAGTTACCTAGTTACAGCTCGGTTAGAGCGTGAGGTAGCGTCGGCCTTTTGTTTACAGAGATCCGGTTAGGTTCTCGGGGCGTCTTTCCAGAGGCATTTCTATTTCGGTAAGGAAGTTCCTTAGCCTGATCATTTGTTGGAAATCCAAAGAAACAATACGAACCCTGTACGGTTTTAGTTGTATAACCTGCCACGGAACGTGACAGTAACCTGTTATTGAACATGGTAGCTATAGTAGGCATACGATGAAATGTTGTATGCTGGCTAAGATTTATATTATATTTTCGAAATGGTTTTCGACACTATGCACTAATGATAATAATATCGAATGATTTTGCATAGTAAGCATGTTTGACTATCATAAAGAGAAATCTCCTCCAATTCTGCGATTGCATTGTGTGTGTGGCGGGAGGCCTTATGGTAGTTTCATTTTCGAAAAGCATTGCGGATTTCAATGTTTAAAAGCCTATTTTGTGTTTGTTTAAAGATAAACTGCTTTTGTTGCTCACACCAGTCCCATGACTGATCCGGAGTTTATTGTTCCCTTCCTAAACTCTGGGTGCTCATAATTTTCCACACGAGCAGTCTAGAGTTGGGTTTCTTTTCAGATATTCAGGTTGAGTAGATTATCTGGAGCTAGTCAGTCTATGGACGACTGACCTTGCTTTTCGCTAGCTATGGATTGGAGCATTGTATTGGAGATATTCTATCCGTTGCTGTTGTTATCTTTTCTTTCCGCTGCTATTTGTTGTATCATCTCTGATGTATATTGATATTCATTGTATCATTCTGTTGTATCAGATATTGTATATCAATGTATTATTCTTTTCTTCCGCTGTGTTATTTACTTAATTGTGTTATAAGCTCCGGCGAATCGGATTTGAACGGTCGAATCTGCGGCATTCTAGTACAATGTGAAGTACGGATGTTGATTTTCGAACGGGAAAATCCGAGTCGTTACAACAAGTTGGTCGATTCTGGGAAGTGGGAAGCAATCCTTTGGGCAGGCGTCGTTTAGGTTGGAAAAGTCAATGTAGGTTCGCCACTTCCCATTAGCCTTTTTTACCAGCACCGGGTTGGCGATCCATTTCGGGTAAACAGCTTCTCGTATGAAGTCATTGGCGAGTAGATTCTTTACTTCTTCATCGAGGGCTGCTGATCGCTCTGCCCCCATACTTCTCTTTTTTTGTTTTACAGGCGCCTTGGTAGGATCAATGTTTAATACGTGGCAGGCTATGTCGGGGGAGATTCCAGTCATGTCAGCGTGTGACCATGCGAATACGTCCAAGTTGTGGCGGAGAAAATCGATGAGTTGTTCCTTCAATTCGGCTTTTAGTTGGGACCCAATTTTCAATAGTCTACTTGAGTCGTGCTTGTCTACAGATATAAACTCCATAGCCTCTGCAGGCTCGGCGGTGGCCTCCTCCTCTTTGTCCCTAGGGTCTAATTCATTGAAAGGGTCGCTGGTATATCGAAGAGGAGGGGCTTTCTTTAATTGCTATGCTTCTAGGCTTTTTGTGCAGAGGGCAATCTCTACACCCTTCCCTTTATCCTTCCTGTGGTTGTTGCGAAGTTCAGTTACATAGCAGTCTCGAGCAATGTCCTGGTCTCCTTCCACTTCCCCCACTCCATTGTCTGTTGGGAATTTCATCTTTAGGCACCATGGGGCTAAGACAATTTGGAAGTCAGACAAGGATGGCCTTCCTAAGAAGGCGTTGTTGGCCGACTGGTTTTCTATTAGCACGAACGTTTGTTTCCGTACATCAGAGCGGGGATGGCTTCCAATTTCAACAAAAAGGTCCAGTTGCCCGAGGGGCATCTTTGCATCTCCAGTGAAGCCGTGCAGTGGTTTATCGCAGGGGGATACATCCTTCATTGATAGCTTCATTTTGTCGAATGCGTGTTTGAACAGGATGTTTACCGAGCTTCCAGTGTCTACCAGGATTCGGTATACTTCGGCGGGACCAAGTCGGGCAGAGATGACCATGGGATCCATGTGAGGGTACTGCCTTCCTTCTAGGTCATGCTTACCGAACGTGATGTCATTACTTTCTTTCCGCTTCGGGTGGCACTCTTCTATAACCGAATTGACATAGTCTTTATTGTATCTAAGCGACTTTCCGTATCTTTCCATCTCTTTCCAGCTTCTGTCTGCGATGTGTGGCCCTCTTGAGATGGTATGGACCACTATCTTTTCTTGGCTAGAGCTGCTAGCGTTGCGGTTTCCTCTGTCGGCCCCCGGTGAGGGTAGCCTTGGGTTTTCATTGGCAGGAGCTGGGGTCCTGTCCTGACCTTTTACATAACGTTCCAGTTTCTTTCTTCTGATGTGTTCCTCAATCAGATCTCGGAGATGATGGCATTCGTTGGTATCATGCCCGTGAGATTCGTGGAAGCGGCAGAATTTTCCAGACTTCTGTGTGTTATCTGATTCTTTCTTGTATTATGGGCGTTTGTATCTAACTTCGCCTTGGGTGGCAAGGAAGATATTTTCGACGGTCTCGTTCAAAGGGGTGTAAGTGTCGAATCTTGGTCCTGGCCGATATAGGCGCTTTTCTCCCTTCTTGCCCCCGGCATTGTCTCTGGAATCATTTCTTCGAACGTCCCTTGCCACAGCAGGGGCGTTGCCATGGGTAGTCTTATTTTGCTGTCCTGACTGCCCTTCAACGGCAGCATCCTCAAGCCTCATGTATTTCCCGGCTTCATGGAAGAAATCGGGTAAAGTAGCTGGTTTTTCTTTTGTCAACCTTCTAGCAAATTTAGTGTCCGGATGCACACCACTGCAGAGGGCCATTAGGATAAGCTTTTCATCGGCATCTTGGACTGCGGCTGCTGCGGCGTTGAATCTGGTTAGGTATTGCTGCAGCTTTTCTCCAGGTTTTTGTTTGACGCTGGATAAGGAATAAGCGTCCTTAGGTTGCTCCACATGAATGCGGAACTGACTGATAAATTTTTCTTTCAACATTTCCCACGAGCTGATGGAGCCTTGGGGTAGATGACAGAACCAGGAGGTAGCAAGATCTGCTAAGAAGAGCGGAAAGCATTTGCACAGTACTCCCTCTGTCGCTCCACTCATGAGCATATGCTGCGTGTACCTCTGTAAGTGGACAACGGGATCGGAGTTTCCTTTGTAGGGTTCCATTGTTGGCATCTTCCATTCTCGGGGGGTGATAGCAATTTCGATATTGCGGGCGAAAGGGCTGGTTACCCTAGCGCCTATCCCTCGTTCTCTTTGTTCTCGTTGGACACACTCTCTGAATAAGCGTGCCATCCTTTCATCAGAACTTGGAGCAGATAGAAATGAGTTTGGTTCTGTTCTGTGGGATTGATTCCGTCCAGATGACCTGTAGGGATGGTATCGTCTATCATTCCTCATATTTTCCAGAGGCTGCCTTTGATCTTCTGGGAGCATGCTCGGGTCAGCTACAGTTGGCCCTTGCCTCGATCTCCCCCTGCTGGGTTCTGATCTAAGCACTTCCTCGGGTCCAACTTCGGGCTGGACTCTAGCTCGGCCCCGTTCACTGGCGTTTCTGTGGTTAGGCAGCATGACAGGCTCAGCTACAGTTGACCTTCGCCCGGTACCTCCCCCATTGGGTTCGGTACCAAACGTTTCCTCAGGCCTAACTTCGGGCTGTGCTCGGTCTCGGCTCCTACCATGGCTACTTCTGCCGTTAGCTATTTCGAAGAAGGAAGATCTTCGTTGTCTCTGAGATCCTCCTGACTGGGACTCGCCCCATGATTCAGTGTTGCGGTTGGATTCTTCAGCGTCCCTTAAGCGTGACATGAGATGGTCCACCAAGGCTTCCTGCTGGGACGTGAAGCGGTTAGTTACTTCAACCACAACTCTGTCCAGATCTGCTCTAGTAATTGCTGCAGGCTGTTCTGTGGCAGGAGTAGTTGGGTTAGCCTGTTCTTCATTTGTTACTGTTGCTGGAGGAGGACGATTTACTTGATTCGTGATAGCCGGATCTGGAAGACTGCTGGATGCGATGTTTTTTCCTCTGTTAACATCTTTTCTCTGTTTGGGAGGCATGTTTTCCAAGTGGCGGACGATGCTGTTAGGAAAACTCGTTTAAGTGGATGAAGCTGAAGCTTCGAGCTTCTAGTTCTCAGTGAAAGCACCAAAAATGTTTGCACAAAAAATGGACAAACATCTCAAAGTCGTATGATTCAGTAGATCTTAGGTTGTTCTTAGTGATTTAGGTGATTTATGCAAATATATGAAAAGCAGGGGCTAAACTGTAAAAAGACACACAGATTTATAGTGGTTCAGCCAGAATGTGCCTACGTCCACTTTATATGTTATTTCTCTTCTCTTGTTTAGATTACAAGTACAAAGCTTTGATACAAGTAAAAGAAAGTTGTTTGAAAGTTCCTTCCGTGCTTGATCTCTCAAACTTATCCCCCATTGTTGTACCCCTGCCCCTCTATTTATAGAGTGAGGATGTGGGTAGGGGTCTTGGAAGTATATAGCTACTGGCGGGCCCGGGCTGAGGCAATCTGAATTGGTGATTTTGGTTCTGCAATGCTTTGATTCGGTAGCGCCCTGGAGACAGGTTGGTTCGGTGGTGAGGACGTAGCTTGGTCCGGTGGTTGGAGAAGGTGGCTGGTCCGGTAATGGTTGGAGATGCTTCATTCGGTGATGAACTGGTCCGGTAGGGGCTATGGTTCGGTGGGTTGGTTCGGTAGGAGGTGGCCTGGACCGGTAGTTGTGGGAGGTGAGGTTTGGTTCGGTAGAGGTATGGAGATGGAGTTTGGTATTGCTTCCTTCTTCTTGGTTCGGTCGTGGTGGAAATGCACACAACACAAATCGACAATAAAACCACACATGTCGGACTTGAATAATTCAAAACAATAGATTGTAAATAAATTTGGAGCAAATAAAACCAATCACAGACACAGAATATCATAATAACTCGTAGAGGAAATAAAATACATAGTAGTTCATGAAGCTACTACAATACACAGTCTCAAAACAGGTACAAAATACCATAGTCTGAAAAACAGACACAACAGAAGTCTGAATACATAAGTTCACAAATACATAAGCAAAGATGAATAGGAAATAACTGAAATGGAAATAGACAACTAGGTAGACAGATAAATCCAACCAATCTCTAGCTGCAGAAGATGAATCCAAAGCTGTGATACTCAGGCTAACTCGAGCGTGAAGCAAAACACAAAACACTCGAGTCAGGACATACATACTTATAAAATGTAAATCAACTCAAGTGTACTGTAATAGAAATGCATCAATAACTTAAAGGATGCTTGGGATCGCCCATCCTTTAAGGATCCGTTAAACTATCTACTATGTAGTAAGACACGCTATTATAATAATGTCTAAAGTAAAGTAAATTATCAAAATAGCGTTAAGGCTTTACATTTTCCACCTTAACACATTTTATATTCCCATAGTCTATACAGTACCATAATCTCCCCCGTAAAGGGCGTCGTCAGAGGGCACTCCATAGGTTTGGTACAAAACAAACTCATAGTAAAGCATGCTAGGGTAGGTGACACGGCACAACTAGGCAATGCCAAAGTAGATATACCAATTACGCATCCGGACTGTTGGTAATGCAAAGCCACAGCAATCGCCCAACTCGAGCCACACTCCCGAATCAAGGGGTGCACCCAATCAATCACAAAGTAATAGAATGGTATACGATGGAATGTGTCCGATAAAAGGAGCTACCTCATTAGCCCGGAATCGCTCCTGTTTTAGCCACCTTATGCTAACTCACGGGAGTTAGGTCCACGTAAATATACCTTAGGATCGTCGCCACCATCCTACTTCATTCTGGAATCTCCACCGCGTACACAGTTGTTAAAGTAGTTTTCGGTATCGACAGAGAGTATGTCCATATCCGATCCCGGTCTCTTCAACAACTAATCGTTATTATAACCCGTGGTTATAAATTTCAAAATGGTTATATTTCAAATCAAAACATATTCATTTTTAAACCATTTAAATTCGAATGTCAATATCTTTCAAAATAAGATTCATTTTCAAAGTTGTAACATTTCCAAATCCATTCATTCAATTATAACATTTCCAAAAACATTATATTTTAGCATTCGTAGCACTTTGAAAATGTGACAATTTATATAACAGCATTTTGAAAATGTTATCTTATTAGAAACAGTAGCACTTAGAAAACGTTACCGTAGATATAGTGGTGTTTGGAAAACAATACATTGTTAGAAATGGTAGCACTTATAAAACGCTACCTTAAACCCATAGCATTTTGGAAATGCTACTAATACTAATCTAAGTTTTACTATAACATTTCAAAAACATTATATCTCCAGTTTTCATCATTTTTAACTTATAAAACTTATCTCACTTTTCAAAAATATTTATTTGGATATCATTTAACTTATGATTTTAATAAAATAATTTTTTTATAAATAAATATCCAATTAAACCATAATTCATTTATTAAGTCAAAGATACATTTAAATTGCTTAACTTTTATTTTAACAAATAACTTGATACTTTATTTACTTTAAAATATCCATTTCACAAATAAAATATTTTATTACCAAGTTAAGTCTAAAATTCAATTTTAAATCAAATTTTCAATAATTAAGTCAAATCACATTTTAATTTACATTTTAACTCATTTATTAACTCATACCATTTTAACTTATAGAAAATCATTATAAAATTTATTTAAATCCTTTAAATCCAATTTAAGTTAAAACTTCATATATTTTTAAATTTCCAAATACTTAAAAATTTTAGAAAATATATTTTAAAATTAACCACGGGTTTGTATAATATTTTCTAACCTAGGTCAGGTGATTACGTATATATATCATTTCAATATGAAATATAAAATCCCGGGTTTGATTATTTCAAACCCATAATCCCAAGTCAAATAAAAATCGCTCGAGCCAATCATTTCAGCTCATAACGACTTTTCCTTATTCTAAAGTCTGTTCGGGTATGTATCATTTCAACCCATAGTTAGGGAACTTGCAGTGTGAGAAACAGAAATATAATTTAACATCATAGCATAGAATATCATATCAGGTGATGAAATTGGTATATAATCAGGTTATAACATCATATAATATCATATCACATCATATATGAAATAACTATCAATATGGCATATCCGTACTACACATTCACATGACATTGTTTCACAATTTTATAAGTACGAAGTCGAGAGTGATAACTCACCTTCTAAAGCTAGAGATGACAATTCAGGACACAAGAACAAACTCCGAAAAACACGACAAAGCACGAATCAAATTCGAGGAGAAGTAGCACCCAAATCCAAATCTTAGAAACAAATAAAATAAACATAAATAAGTAGATATTCATCACAAAAGAATATGACTTAAAAAAATGTAAAATATAAAAAAATGGAACAAAGTGGCTTAACCAAACAAGTTGGCTCGGCAACTACACACATAGGCTTGACCACATGATAACATGGCTCGGCCATGATTGGGTTTGAGGCACATATGCTCGGCCAAGGCAAGCAGAAGAGGCACGGCTAAGGTATGTGAAGGGATGGTATGCTAAAAGTCATGTGGAAGGGAAAAGGGCAAGGCAAATGAAAAGTCATGAGGTTCAATGGTTCGGCCTAGGCTAACATGGCTCGGCCATGATGGGTTTTGTAACGACCCGTATTTTTCAAAAACAAGAAAATTCAAATTTTAGGATTTAATACGGTAAGAAATTAAAATTTTATGATTTTAAATAAAATTTACTTTGAATTATAACATCTGGTTGGGATTTAATAAAGTGACAACTATTTTATGTGATTTCAAACGTATGGTTTAATAAAAGTTTAATTGGATAGATTTGATATTGTGTAAAGCATGAAATAAATTTATGATTAATGGGAATTGGGTTCTAAATTGTAAATTAAATTTTAATTTATTTGAAAACAATAAATGTATAATTATGGATTCAAACTTATTTGAATTTAGCCTTGATTTTTTCTCATCTTACATATCAACCTATTGAAATTAATTTGTTAATAAAATTTAGTGTAATTGGATTTTACATAAAAGGAAAGAAATATAAATTTTAATTTAATAAGACTTAATTAGTTAAACGATTCAGAAATTGAGAAAATTGGGAATTAATACTGCATTAGTTAATATTAGCATTTTTATTTATGGAATTAAAAATTATAAACCAATGAATATTCAATTATATTAATTTGAAATATAGTTTATTTTGAAATTAAATAAAGGTGAATTTTATTGAATATAATAAACTGAAATCTACCATTTAAAACAAACAATAGAATTTTATGACGGAAATTTGATATTTGCTATGCGTCCATCTAGACATAGCAAATGGCCAATTTTCATCGAATAATATAGATGTTCTATCAGTCGCTATAAATTCAGTTTAAATCAGTTAATAACAGTTGAATTTAAAAATGTTCCTAAACCTAAATGTGTCAACATGAGAAAATTTATTTAGAACACTTTGAATAAGACTGCGTAATCCATTTCGTGAAATTCGGACGTTTCTAGCTCCGTTTGGATTTTTCCGTATGGGATAGCAACGTATATCAGGGTCCGTATGGACTTTTGATAGGAAGATCCTGACACAGATATTTCTGTTTCCTCTTGTTCGTCTCATCGTGCTGATCACCATGATATATTCATTGGTGTATTTTGGAGTCCGATGCGCGACGGAATCAACAGATTGCAAAGTGTGACGATTCGCCAAATTGAGTCCATTTGCAATTCCGTGTCCTCCATCTGGTTCAGCTTGATGTGTTAATCACAGATATCTTGTGTCCTTTTCTATTCGTCAATTTTGACACCCAAAAGTAAAAAATATGAATAGATGCAAGGATTTCTGTGGTCACGTATATTATTTCTTTTCAATTCTTCTCTTTCTTTTTCATTTTCACGTAACATCTCCGCCTCTCCCATTTTCCTCCTTTTTGCTGAGACCTTCTCCCCACTTCTTCCTCCATATCGAGTCTCACCTCCCACGGCCTCCCACTCTTCCACATATTCCACTCCTCCGACCTATTCTTCCACCGCCTCTGCTAGCCGAGTTTTCCCCATCACCAACGTACGTTTTCTTCCTTGAAGGTATTTTCATTTTTGTTTTGGTTTATGTTATGATTACAGTATTTATATTATTTTTTATAACGTACGTACATTTATATATATATTAGTAAGCATGTATATAATATAATACATCGGTTTCAAATGCTAATTCTTGTATATGCGTGTATATATATACTAATCGTAAGATTAAAACATGATATATATTAATGTTTGACTGTAAAAGTGTGCGTATATATATATATATAGTTTTCTAGGTTCAAGAGTTTTTAAGTTGTATATATTAGTTTATATAGGTTATAAAATATCGGTTTATATATCTGTGTATTTTAGAGCATTTATATATTACGTTCTGACCTTTTTGAAGAAAAGTTCATATTAAGGTGTATATGGTAGTACTGTATACTATATTGTAAGCGTACTGTCCATATTAGATTTTGATTTTTTTTTTTAAAAAGAGTAAGTTCATACGTCTATAGGTAGGCTTGAGCAGTTTTTCTGTTATTATATGAAAATTGTTTAATATTATTTTAATTTTGTTTAAATTTTAATATGCGAGGTCCATACACATATTAGTTGATATTTACTGCATGTTGTCATTATATATAAGTTGTGTAAAGTTATTGACCGGTTAAGTTATAACGTATAAGTTATAAGCATTTAAATATATATCAAAGTTTGCTTAGGTTTGTGTATTTAGATTTAAGGAATATGTTTTAAATATAAACTACACGCATGCTTCTGTTAAAGTGCATATATATATATATATGTCTATAGCATACATATAAATGATCTTTCATATCAATTTTCTAGCAGTCTGCATTTGTAAGTAGTCTGCAAAATTTTGTAACAGGTATACACAATTGTTTTCATCCATAGTGTTTGCATGTATTATATGGAATTTTAAAGATAAAATATTGATTCTAACGACTGATTTTTTTCCTGTATAGATTCATATAGGTATGTAAAGTTGTTATAATGTACAGATTTATATTAATTATATAAGTTAAAAATAGATATGTACATCCTGTGTGCAAAAGTGTATATATATATATATATATTTCATGTTTACATTATTTATTGAAATGTGTATATGCATATTTATTTATTTCAAATTTTATTATGTAGATATGTTTGTTCATATGCGTTTTATTTAAAAATAATGATTTTGATATATATATATATATTTATTTATTTATTTAATATAATCTGTGATTTAATTTATTTTTAGTTTGAAAATAAATATAATATATATATATTATTTGAACGTATGTCTAAAAATAAGTTTAGAGAAAAGTTATAGCATATAGTTGGTTTCGATTATATTAAGACGATTCTGATTCGTTTCCATCAATCTCTACCTTTCAGCTTTGCCCGTCAAATCCACTTTCAGCTTACTTCGCTTAAGATTGTTGTTTCGATTTGTTCGATTGTTTAGACCGTGATCCAATTCGTAGCTTGTTGTGCATCAAACTCCTTTAGCCTCGAAAGGTGAGCAATCACTCACGATTACCATTCTTATATATATTAGACTTGATTTCAATTGAAACGACAATTGAAATAAACTTCTAAATTGAACTATATAAATTTGTTATATATGATATGCATTTATATGTAATTGTTCACCTGTGGGATATGACACCATATCCTGTTATTTTATTTTATTGTTATTGATGATATGTGCATGTTATTATTATTATCATATCTGTTATCACTCTGCAAGTTCCCTGTTAGTATAGAACTCCCTATGGGTTGAAATGATACATACCCGAACGATCTGTAGAATAGGAGAAAATCGTTATGGGTTGAAATGATAAACCCAAGCGATTTTCATTTGAATGGAATTTGGGATTGCGGGTTGAAATGATATATACCCGTATATATTTAAATTACGGATTGAAATGATAAATATCTGTATCACTTGACCATAGGATAGAAAACTATATACAGACACCGTTGGTCCATATATATATATATATATATATATTTTGAAATTGATTTCTATGGTTTGGAAGGAAATATATATGGTTTATTTAAATTTGAAATTATCATGTATATGAATAAGTTTTAATAAAAAAATTGATTTAATAATAAGCTTTAAGTTTAGTTGAGTTGGATTTAAGTAAAATACAATATGTTTAAGCATTTATTTAGAAAAATTATTTTAAATAGATTTTATAATGATCCTATAGGTGAAGGTTGGAAAGATAAATTTGAATTTATTCGAAATTGTATCTAATTAAGATATTTGTTTAATTAAATCGATTTGAAACTTATTGAATTTGAGGGTTTTAAGAAATGATTTTACAGCTTGATTTTGATTTAAAGTGGTTAAATGGATATTTCAAGTTTAAACAAATCGAAGGAAATATTTAGTTTAATGTAATTTAAGGTTATTTAAATGATAATGGATTTATTAAGTGAATATTTCAAACTAAATAATAATGAAGTTAAAATAAGATACATAGGAAATTATCAATTTAGTTTTGAAAATGCTATAATTTGGAAATATCTATATATTTGAAACGGAAATGATATTTTGGTTTTTGAATTACAAATTATTTTGAAATGACCACGGTGTTACAATGATGTTTGGATGTTAATAGTGTATATTTCTACATAGTAGATAGTTCCACGGATCCTTAGAGGATGGTTATCCCAAACATCCTTTAAGTTACTTGCACTTCAGTTGATATTTCACTTGAGTTGGATTTATTGATATAAGAATATTAATCCTGACTCGAGTGTTTTGTGTTTTGCTTTACGCTCGGGTCAGACGGAGTGATACAACATTTGACACACAACTTTGAAGTTTGGAGCTTCGCTTGGAGATCCAATGTAACGCCCCACTCCAAGACCCTCATTAGCAAAGAGAATCACGGAGGTGATTCCGTCTGCTAATGCGGAGAATAGAGTATAATAGGAGCGACCAAATGTAACTATGCTATAACTATCTACCGAATACGTCGAAAGGTGGAATCTATTTAAATTTTTTTTTCAATCAGGTGGTTCGACATATTCGATAAATACTTATAATGAAATTACAAATGGCTAAAGATCTATCAGAACAAAGCATAATAACATAATGAAGTAGAATCACAGAACAGTATCACATAACAACACAGAGTCTCAGAACAATACATCGTCAATACAGATCCAAATATATCATAAGGTGGGTACAAAGCCACCACTCACACAAGTGAGTCAAAATATGTACATAAGAGACTGAATAATCAGAGTATCAAAATAGTGGACAAATATAAAGAGCTATCTATCAGCAAAGCAGATAATGTCCAAGCGGAAGCACATAAAGCTAAGTCCAGAGACCTAACCTAAAACAACTCGATCTGACCCGAGCGGAAAACACTCGGGTCAGGCTAACTAAACAATCAGTTAATAAACTGAGATAAACATGATAGATAATGAGGCGATATATAACATAGTACTATAGACCACAAACTCTCACATAGAGAAGAAATAAACATCTAAGTAGAGATGTATAGCAAGCCTTGTATCATGGGAATAACATAGTCACAAATGTCAAAACAAAACATCTAAGTAGATATGTATAATAAGCCTCATATCATCGGCATAACGTAAGCACAAATGCCAAAACAAAAACATCTAAGTAGAGATGTCAAAAACGATACATCTAAGTAGAGATGTATAACAGGCCATCTAAGTAGAGATGCCAAAAATGATACATCTATGTAGAGATGTATAACGGCCATCTCAGTAGAGATGCCAAAAATGATACATCTATGTAGAAATGTATAACGGCCATCTAAGTAGAGATGCCAAAAACGATACCTTTAAGGGAGACAGTCCGAAGACACTATCCCAAAGGTAATACAAGGAGTGTGTCACGAACTTTTAGCAAGGAACCCGTAAAGTGTTAACGTGAGTCCCATACCCCACGTTCGCACTAAATGGTTTACTAACCAATCGTAAGCTTCCACACTGAAAACAGTACAAAGTTCACCTCATGTCATCGGTAAACTAGGCCGAAAGGCCAAAACGATCAATCGAATAGGTCGGGGATTGACCGGAAAGGAAATACACACGGTTTCATAGGCCGTAGTTTTTCCCAACCGTTTAAGCACCTTTCCACATCACTCTAAGTGCTAAAGTATGAGTGTGGGATTTTATTATAGAAAATAATTACGGAAAACGGATTTATAATTGGTTTGAAATCACTTTAAAACGGCCTTTGAAAACTCTCCTATTATGGAGTGATTAATTTAATAATTAAAAATAATATTATATAATAATTTCGAAAGCCATTTCGGAGCGAAAAATCCTTTTAAAACCTTTTTATAAGGCCCGTGTACGAAATCCAGAGACAAATCTCAAAGAAATCGATAAAACTAGAAAATCACTGAAAATATTCTAAGTGTTGGAAAATAGTCCAAAACTGACGCGAATCCAAGTTCGGAAAATTATTCGGACCAGCAGACTAAATTCGAATGGCATGAAAATTGGTAGGAACGTAGTCCGACATTCCTACTTCAGAACGCAAAAAGAATTACTCGATTCCGACTTGAAACGAAGTCGCAGCCACGCTCCAAACTCAGACCCGGAAACAGTGAATACACTGTTTCAGGCTGAGATCCGGGTCCCTCTTCGACAGCAATTTCAAAGAGTCAAATGAACTCGGATACTATTCAAACTTTCTAGAGATGGAGTTCGGAACTCCAGCTTTCCAACGAGTCCGAAAACGTTGGATTCCGACCATGGATGTGACCGTGGCAGTGTCACAAAGTTTCAGTTTCAAAACTGGAAACAGGGAGTATCGTATGCAAATGCTCAGAAACCAGGAGTAAAAAAAACTGCATTCAGGTCCGTTTTTGAGCCCGGATTTCACCATTCAAATGATCACCGAATGCTACGAAATTTGGAGGGGTTATAGATGGCAATACTAGCTATCACTAGGAAGTAATTTGGCATGTTTTCATCAGATATTGAAAGAGATATTCATGGTCAAAGTTGCAGCAGAATCAGTTTTAGAATTTTGCAAAACATAGAGAAATGAGCTAATTAATTCAATTTTTCTTGCTCAAATGATTTAGTAATGACCATTAACAATTATCTAATCATACCATAAATATATATCTAGCCATAGCATGAAAGTGATGAGGATATAGCTAGCATTACCTCACAAACAATATAGCAAGCAACTTGTGTGCAATGTCCAAATGGAAGAAATGATAATCAACAAGCTTTGATATTCATGCAACGCAACAAATCAAGTGTTACTAGGCTAATTCCAGAAATTAAAGAGAGTTAGAAACGGATTACAAGAGGGTTTTTGCATTACCTTCCCTTACTTTAACTAGCTTAAGCCAATATAAAAGAGGATGGAGCTTTCCTAAGCATGGAGGCCATTTTTAGGTTTATGATTTTAGGAATTTGATTTGGGTTGGAATGAATGAGGGTTAGGAGTTTGAGATGATTTATAGAGTGGTAAGTCGGTTTGGGTTAGGCTAATGGACCCCTTAAGAGAGAGTGGCTCTAAACATGTATAAAAATTGTTTAAGTGTTAACATAGCCATGAAAACTCATACTTAACCAAATCCCCTTCTTAAATTTCCCATTAACTTTTAATTGTTCCAAAATAATACTTCGCCTCATTTCATTTTTTTTTCGGTAATGCAAATCCCGGGTTGTTACAGACTCCGCCCCTTAAGAAAATTGCGTCCCCACAATTCCTTAAGATGGACGTCATCTATAACGTCTAATCCACAAAAGAAATGATAGAAGATCAAATAGAGATTCTCACCCGTACTAGAAGATGGAAGAAAGCCAGTATAAGAACGCTCGATAAATTCTCTAGTCTCCCAAGTGCAGTCCTTAGGATTCGGTGACCATTGAATTTTCACAAGTTGAACCTCTTTGTTGCGAAGACGTATGACCTCCGAATTAAGAACACGAAGAGGTTGCTGCTCCAATGATAAATCAGGTGAGATCTCTAAATCAGGCACGATATGTGGCTCAATAATAGAATCAGGATTGCGCACACACTTGCAAAGCTAAGACACATGGAATACGTCATGCATTCCAGAAAAGTGAGCAGGTAGAGCCACACGATAAGCAACGGGACCGATGCGTTCCGTGATAGGAAATGGTCCAACATAGCGAGGAGCCAATTTCCCTGAGCTGAAACGCACAACCCCCTTCATGGGAGAAATCCGAATAAAGACAAAATCACCAATGGAGAACTCAAGAGGCTTCCTACGGTTGTCCGCGTAGGATTTTTGGCGGTCCTGTGCCTCTCTCATTCTCTGACGGATAAGAACAATCTTCTCAGAAGATTCCCGAACTGAATCTGGACCAAGAATGAGCTTCTTGCCAGATTCTAACCAATAAGCAGGAGAGTGACATGGCCTTCCGTATAGAGCCTCGAAAGGTGCCATGCCAATACTAGACTGATAGCTGTTGTTGTAGGAGAACTCTACGAGAGGTAAGTGATCCTCCCAACTACCCCTGAAATCCAGAATACAACAGTGCAAAAGATCCTCCAAAACATGATTCACCCTCTCAGTCTGACCGTCAGTCTGAGGGTGATAAGCAGTAGAGAGATTCAGCTTTGTGCCCAAAGCTGATTGTAGGCACTTCCAGAAGTGACTAGTGAAAATGGTGTCTCGATCACACACGATAGACCTAGGAATGCCATGAATTTGTTCGACTTCCTTCACATAGAGCTTGGACAACCGAGGTGTTGTCCGAGTGGACTTAATCGGAATGAAATGAGCCGATTTGGTCAAGCGATCAACAATAACCCAGATAGAAGTATGGCCTGACCTCGATCGAGGCAGACCGTCAATGAAATCCATGGATATCTGATCTCATTTCCATAATGGAATCTCTAGAGGCTGAAGAAGACCAGATGGACGCTGATGCTCGGTCTTGATCTGTTGACAAGTCATGCAACCGCTCACATAACTTGCAACATCTCTCTTCAAACCCTCCCAATAATATAACCGACACATATCAGCATACATCTTACTCGAACCGGAATGTATAGTGTACTTAGTGCGATGGCACTCGTCCAAGACGTCACGCCTAAGTGATAAATCAGATGGTACAACAATACGGTTCCTCCTACGAAGACACCGATGAAAATCAAGAGAATAATCCAGCAATGTCTCATCACTGGATCCCGACTCGAGAAGATGAATAAGATGCAATAAGTCTGGATCCTGCCGCTGAGCATGGGCAATGCGATCCAATAAGATAGGACGAGCTTCCAAGCTGAATAATAAGACCGGAGAATCAGAAGATGGAGCTCGATCTCTAATATCACACCAAGATATGGTCTGAAGAATATCCCACTCGGCAATCATTATAGAAACTACCGCCGAGTGCTTACGACTGAGCGCTTCTGCAACACGATTACCCTTGCCAGGGGTATACTGAATATCTAAATCATATGAGGCGAGAAACTCAAGCCATCGCTGCTGCCTCATATTGAGATCCTTCTGACTGAATATATACTTCAGTGACTTATGATCGGTGTACAGAATGAAGCGTTCGCCTAATAGAAAGTGACGCCAAGTCTTCAAGGCAAAGACGATAGCTGCTAACTCAAGATCATGAGTAGGATAGCGAACCTCATTCGGACGCAGTTGCTTGGAAGCATAAGCAACTACCCGATCTTTCTGCATAAGCACAACACCTAGCTCGCTACCACAAGCATCGGTGTAAACAACAAGATCATGGTTACTCTCTGGAGCCACTAGAATAGGAGCATGAGTGAGAAGTTCCTTCAGTCGTTGAAAGGAAGCTTCACACTTATCAGACCAAATAAAGCGAAGACCCTTACGAGTCAGCATCGTAAGGGGAAGTGCAACTCGAGAGAAATCCTGGATAAACCGACGGTAATAACCCGCCAGACCAAGGAAGCTGCGAATATCATGAACGTTCTCGGGCTGCTTCCAATTCTGAATAGCTTCGATCTTGGCAGGATCGACAGAAATCCCCTCAGATGATACAATATGGCCCAAGAACTTGACCTTGCTCTCCCAAAAATGGCAGTTGGAGAGCTTGGCCTTAAGCTGATGCTGACAAAGAGTATTCAAGACGATCCGCAAATGATGAGCATGCTCTGCCTCGGATCTAGAATAAATAAGAATATCGTCGATGAAAACCAGAACGAATCTATCGATGTATTCCCGGAATACTCGATTCATAAGATCGACGAAGAAAGCCGGTGCGTTCGTCAAGCCGAATGGCATGACCAACCGCTCAAAAGAACCATAACGAGTGCGGAAAGCGGTAAGAGGAATGCTATCTTCCGCAACTCGGAGCTGATGAAATCCGGTGGCAAGGTCGAGCTGGGAAAAGACCTTCGCACCGCTCAACTGATCAAACATATTGTCTATCTGTGGCAATGGATAACGATTTCTGACTCATTAAGCTTGCGATAGTCAATGCAAAGCCTAAGAGAGCCATCGGGCTTCTTAACGAAGACCACAGTAGCACCCCATGGCAAAGAACTGGACCGAATGAACTGCTTCGCCTCAAGCTCTACTAACTGCTTCCTGAGTTCCTCATTCTCTTTAGTAGACATCCTCGTGGGAGGACGCCCAACTGGGTGGGAGCCTGGATTGAGATCGATGCGGAACTCAATGGCCCGCTTTAGCGGCAGGCCTGATACTGGCTCGAATATATCGGGGAAATCCCAAACAACAGGAATACGGGATATGTCCAAATTCTCATCTCGTGAATCAAGAGCAAATAAAGTAATATCAGAAATCCCAACATCTTGAAGAGCAATAGCTAACGGAGTGGACGAGTCAGGATGACGAAGAAATAATATCCGCTCCGAACAAATGATTTTAGCGTCGTACTGAGCGAGCCAATCCATGCCAAGAATCATGTCAAAGCCAAAATACTCCATAACGTGCAGATTCGCACGGAAAGAAAATCCACAAAGATCGATATCTATATCCTCACAAAGCAAGCTAAGGGTCATGGATCCGCCGATGGGATTCACAATCCTTAGTGAAGAAACCAAACAAGTAACATCCAAAGATAAAATATCAACTAGTTCCTTTGATACGAATGAGTGAGAGGCACCCGTATCAAAGAGAACTCTACAAGATCTACCATGAAATAAAATAGAACCTTCGAGAACGGAAGGATGCGTACCTCGAGGCTGAGCTAAAGATGTAGGAGCCTTGGCAGCATTAAGCTTGCCAGATCTAGGAGGTGCAATGGGACAAGTGGAATTAAGATGACCATCCTTCTTACAATAGCGGCAGAAAAGAGGCTTGGGACACTCTTTAACCATATGATCGGTAGATCCACAGTTGAAACACTTCCGAATGAAAGGTGTTCCACTAAGCTGAGCAATAGACTAAGGCTGAGTCTAAGAAGTAGAACTACATGTCTTCTTCTTCTTATGCCAAGACTTGGACTTCTGAAATGGGCCCCGCTTTTGATTGGGATTTTTGGAGCCCTCACCATCCCCATCACTGTCTCTCTCACGCTCAACCGCTTCAAGGTGGAGCGCTGTGTCAACTAGCTCATCAAAAGGGAGCTTAAGCTGGAGCATAAGCTGTTTCTTCAAATATTTCTTCAGGCCTTCTACAAACTTGAGATTCTTCTTATAAGGAGAGCTAATGAACTCGAGGCCATACTTGGAAAGGGCCTCGAAAGATGATGAATAGTCCACAACAGTGGCCTTCCCTTGCTTAAGGTCAATAAAGCGGCATGCAAGGGTTATCTTCTCGGACTCGGGGACAAACTTGAGCAAGAAGCGCTCTCGGAACTGGTCCCAAGTGAGTGAGGCCTCATCGGTCTCGGATACAAGCAGCTCGTACCAATCCAAGGCACGACCCTCAAGATGGCTAGAAGCAACAAGAACTCTATCGTGGTCGGGGATAGCCATGCGAGTAAAGTTACGCTCGCAAACTCTGATCCAAGCCTAGACCTCCAGAATAGTCTCGGAGCCACTGAACGGCTTCCCTCCGAGATAAATAAAGTCGCTGCATAGACGCGCAAAAGCAAACTTGCGCGGTGCATCAGAAACTGGTGCAGGAGACTGAGAGTGCGACTGAGAGTTACGAACCAGCTCCATGATCTGGTCCGTGGTCATGTATACGCCCTTTGGGTGAGGGTTGCTGGAATGTCAAGCATCAGCAGAATGGAGGTTCCTACCTCTCCCAACCATACTGAAAGATAAGGTAAGATTTAGTTAAGCATGTTACAAAGATAGATAATTCATTAAGGAATATTACGGAATATAATAGATTCCTATACATATTCCTAACTTATTTATCTAAAGGTGGATATGTTCAATTTGGATCGTATTATAACGTATTGTACTACGTGTCTGTTTTGTGTTTGTTATGCTTAATTCTGAACCTCGCTCTGATACCAAGATGTAACGCCCCACTCCAAGACCCTCATTAGCAAAGAGAATCACGGAGGTGATTCCGTCTGCTAATGCGGAGAATAGAGTATAAAAGGAGCGACCAAATGTAACTATGCTATAACTATCTACCGAATACGTCGAAAGGTGGAATCTATTAAAAAAAATTTCAATCAGGTGGTTCGGCATATTCGATAAATACTTATAACGAAATTACAAATGGCTAAAGATCTATCAGAACAAAGCATAATAACATAATGAAATAGCATCACAAAACAGTATCACATAACAGCACAGAGTCTCAGAACAATACATCGTCAATACAGATCCAAATATATCATAAGGTGGGTACAAAGCCACCACTCACACAAGTGAGTCAAAATATGTACATAAGAGACTGAATAATCAGAGTATCAAAATAGTGGACAAATATAAAGAGCTATCTATCGGCAAAGCAGATAATGTCCAAGTGGAAGCACAAAAAGCTAAGTCCAGAGACCAAACCTGAAACAACTCGGTCTGACCCGAGCGAAAAACACTTGGGTCAGGCTAACTAAACAATCAGTTAATAAACTGAGATAAACATGATAGATAATGAGGCGATATATAACATAGTACTATAGACCACAAACTCTCACATAGAGAAGAAATAAACATCTAAGTAGAGATGTATAGCAAGCCTTGTATCATGGGCATAACATAGTCACAAATGTCAAAACAAAACATCTAAGTAGAGATGTATAATAAGCCTCATATCATCGGCATAACGTAAGAACAAATGCCAAAACAAAAACATCTAAGTAGAGATGTCAAAAACGATACATCTAAGTAGAGATGTATAACAGGCCATCTAAGTAGAGATGCCAAAAACGATACATCTATGTAGAGATGTATAACGGCTATCAAAGTAGAGATGCCAAAAACGATACATCTATGTAGAGATGTATAACGGCCATCTAAGTAGAGATGCCAAAAACGATACCTCTAAGGGAGACAGTCCGAAGACACTATCCCAAAGGTAATACAAGGAGTGTGTCACGAACTTTTAGCAAGGAACTCGTAAAGTGTTAACATGAGTCCCATACCCCACGTTCGCACTAAACGGTTTACTAACCAATCGTAAGCTTCCACACTGAAAACAGTACAAAGTTCACCTCATGTCATCGGTAAACTAGGCCGAAAGGCCAAAACGATCAATCGAATAGGTTGGGGATTAACCGGAAAGGAAATACACACGGTTTCATAGGCCGAAGTTTTTCCCAACCGTTTAAGCACCTTTCCACATCGCTCGAAGTGCTAGTATGAGTGTGGGATTTTATTATAGAAAATAATTACGAAAAACAGATTTATAATTGGTTTGAAATCACTTTAAAACGGCCTTTGAAAACGCTCCTATTATGGAGTGATTAATTTAATAATTAAAAATAATATTATATAATAATTTCGAAAGCCATTACGGAGCGAAAAATCCTTTTAAAACCTTTTTATAAGGCCCGTGTACGAAATCCAGAGACAAATCTCAAAGAAATCGATAAAACTAGAAAATCACTGAAAATATTCTAAGTGTTGGAAAATAGTCCAAAACTGACGCGAACCCAAGTTCGGAAAATTATTCGGACCAGCAAACTAAATCCGAATGGCATGAAAATTGGTAGGAACGTAGTCCAACATTCCTACTTCAGAACGCAAAAAGAATTACTCGATTCCGACTTGAAACGAAGTCGCAGCCACGCTCCAAACTCAGACCCGGAAACAGTGAATACACTGTTTCAGGCTGAGATCCGGGTCCCTCTTCGACAGCAATTTCAAAGAGTCAAATGAACTCGGATACTACTCAAACTTTCTAGAGATGGAGTTCGGAACTCCAGCTTTCCAACGAGTCCGAAAACGTTGGATTCCGACCACGGATGTGACCGTGGCAGTGTCACAAAGTTTCAGTTTCAAAACTGGAAACAGGGAGTATCGTATGCAAATGCTCAGAAACCAGCAGTAAAAAAAACTGCATTCAGATCCGTTTTTGAGCCCGGATTTCACCATTCAAATGATCACCGAATGCTACAAAATTTGGAGGGGTTATAGATGGCAATACTAGCTATAACTAGGAAGTGATTTGGCATGTTTTCATCAGATATTGAAAGAGATATTCATGGTCAAAGTTGCAGCAGAATCAGTTTTAGAATTTTGCAAAACATAGAGAAATGAGCTAATTAATTCAATTTTTCTTGCTCAAATGATTTAGTAATGACCATTAACAATTATCTAATCATACCATAAATATATATCTAGCCATAGCATGAAAGTGATGAGGATATAGCTAGCATTACCTCACAAACAATATAGCAAGCAACTTGTGTGCAATGTCCAAATGGAAGAAATGATAATCAACAAGCTTTGATATTCATGCAACACAACAAATCAAGTGTTACTAGGCTAATTCTAGAAAATAAAGAGAGTTAGAAACGGATTACAAGAGGGTTTTTGCATTACCTTCCCTTACTTTAACTAGCTTAAGCCAATATAAGAGAGGATGGAGCTTTCCTAAGCATGGAGGCCATTTTAAGGTTTAGGGTTTTAGGAATTTGATTTGGGTTGGAATGAATGAGGGTTAGGAGTTTGAGATGATTTATAGAATGGTAAGTGGGTTTGGGTTAGGCTAATGGACCCCTTAAGAGAGAGTGGCTCTAAACATGTATAAAAAATTTTTAAGTGTTAACATAGCCATGAAAACCCATACTTAACAAAATCCCCTTCTTAAATTTCCCATTAACTTTTAATTGTTCCAAAATAATACTTCGCCTCATTTCATTTTTATTTATTTTTCGGTAATGCAAATCCCGGGTTGTTACATCCAACTATCGATTTAGCTTCATCTTTTCCAGTTGATTTGCTCGGAGATGTCATCAATCTGTATTTGAGATATTCTGTGTATTTTATTTCAAACTCTTTTATTAACATAGTAGCTTTATGAACTACTACTACTATTTATCTATTCTGCTGCATTATTATATTACTCTGTGTCTGTGATTCTGTGATTGATTTATTTACTGTATATGCTGAGTTTTTCCAAATTTAAATTAACAATCTGACATTTTGAGCAATTCAAGTCCGACATATGTGGATGCGTGTAACGATCCGGATTTTTCGCGTTCGAAAATCGACATCCATACTTTACATCGTACTCGAATGCCATAGATTCGACCGTTCAAATCCGAGTCGCCGGAGCTTATAACACAGTAAGTATAACAACACAGCGGAATAAAGAAATAAATGATATCATATACAACTCCAATGAATACAATATCCAGAATGATATACAACAATGATATCAATACGATACAACAATATCAAAGATAAATAATGATACAGTGGAAAGCAGAAATGATAACTCCAAACGATCAGTCAGAGAGACTGACTCCAACCACTCCAATGTCAAGCTCGAACCTCAAATAGAAGCAAGTGCAGTCCTGAACTCCAAGAACTGAACCAGCTCCAGATGATCTACTAAACCTGAATATCTGAAAAACCCAACTCTAGACTGCCCGTGTGGAAAATAGTGGGCACCCAGAGTTTAGGAAGGGAACAATAAACTCCAGATCAGTCATGGGACTGGTGTGAGCAACAAAAACAGTTTATCTTTAAACAAACAAAAAAAGCTTTTAAACATTGAAATCCGCAATGTTTTTGGAAAATGAAACTACCATAAGACCTCCCACCACACACACAATGCAAACGCAGAATTGGAGGAGATTTCTTCTTATGATAGTCAAAAATGCTTACTACGCAAAATCATTCGATATTATTATCATTAGTGCATAGTGTCGAAAACCATTTCGAAAATATAATATTAATCTTAGCCAGCATACAACCATTGTTGTATGCCTACTATAGCTACTACGTTCAATAGCAGGTTACCGCCACATTCCATAGCAGGTAATACAACTAAAACCATACAGGGTTCGTATTGTTTCTTTGGATTTCCAACAAATGATCAGGCAAAGGAACTTCCTTACCGAAATAGAAACGCCTCTGGAAAGACGCCCCGGATCCTAACCGGATCTCTGCAAACAAAAGGCCGACGCTACCTCACGCTGTACAACTGTAACTAGGTAACTAACACACTGACACTACCTCACGCTGTACAGCTGTAACTAGGTAACTAACACACGAGTCATGTCATTCACCGGTCGTCACCGACCTTTATCCGAGGATCCTCAATCATAAAGCAACAGCCATAAAATATAATCAACATAGGTAAAATATCTGGGCTCCATACCATGATATCACCTTTTATCCAGAAGGAAATGACATACCCTAGGGGCGCTACCCCTACAAACCTTTGTCGCAACATTCCTGTTTCGACCATTACCGGGTTGTGAGGCTCGACGAAGTCTCGTCCACAAAGCAACGCTTTTTCACAAAGCCACGCTTTTTCACAAAGCCACGCTTTTCCACAAAGCAACGCTTTTTCACAAAGCACGCTTTAACCAACAAATGATCATCAGCACTTCGTATGCCACATTACCAAATTGGGAATGTATCACTAATAACCATCAACTACATAACCTCTGAGCTCGTACGTCTCAGAGAAGGGTGTTAAGCTAAGAGAATAAATTCTCCGCCACCAACAGAAATGTATTTGATAGAAACCAGCTTTACATCTCAAAGTGTAACGTCAGACACACATCCATACAAGTCTGTTCCGGGTTCGAACAGAACCGAAGGCACTTCCAAAGAAGCCCTTGCAATCCGGGTATTCACAATCCTGATCGGACTTCCCATCACTTAAGAAATCTCTATACCGTAGCTACTCAGTGCAGAGACAATCGATAGGTCATCCTATCGCTCTCGCAAATACCCGGTCTTCACCACCGGTCTTCAAATGCTATCCATATCGTCGTATCACTATTCGGAATGGGTTATGTGACACAAAGGCCCTCTCCCGGCTAAACCGAATAACGAGCGCAATTAAAAATCATATGGATACTGGGGTCTCAGTTAAATCACAGCTTAAAGCCCAAAACTTTTCATTCGAATGGTTAAAACAAATTACCATTTCCAATCTTTTAAACAAAAAGATTCATTTCAAAAACCTTCAAAGGTTTAAACAATTTTCACACTTTTAATCTTTTAAACAAAAAGATTCAATTCACAAAGTTAACCCCATTCACAAAGATTCATTCATAGATTTTCAAATCAATTTCCATTTCAATTTGATTAACTCGTTAAATCTTTAAATCAAGATTTAACTTATAGCTTTCAAAACAATTCAATTTCAAATTGGATTAACTCGTTCGGTCTTTGAATCAAAGACTCATTTCATAAATTTCAAAACATTTCAATTCTATTTCAAACTTGAAAATTCTTTCAACACAAATTGGAAGTTCATTACTTATGTGAAAGCTTTTACTATTTGAAAACAAATAGTCTCATTTCAGAAAAATCCAGTTATATTTACACGAGTTAAAACCCTTGAATTAAATTCAAATTCCCAAATCAATACATTTAAAATGGTTTAACCCATATATAACTTTTACAACATCTTTAATCCCTAGTTTCAAATCATAGAATTCAATTTCAAACTTGAATTCAAATTTAAATCAAATTATTTAAATTTTCAAAACTCGATTAAGTTATTCAAAATAACTTTTATCTTTGAAATCCCATTTCAAAAGCTTTCCACTTTAAACCCAAATTTCCAATTTCAAAATCAATTGAAATTAAAATTTCAATTTCAAAAACATCAAACTTAAATTATCTGTGACTTAACCGATTTCCTCGTGAAATCAATATTTGTGTGTGTATGGTGTAGTCCAGGGGTTTCACACAATAGTGCAACATCAATCATCACAGATATATCGATAAGCGGTATAATCGATAACGCTTATCTTCATTCGCAGATTCATAGATAAAATAAATTTATCAGTCACAAAGATTCACTATTACTATTCGATGTGGGTTTCGGATAATCAACTGGAATCCGACTCCCTGTCGCATCGAAATTCAAATGCCATTTTACGGATCAAGGGTTTCATATTCACATAGTAATATATCACAGAAATAGAAATCACAGCTCAATACAAAGCAATTTATATCACAAAGCATCATATATCAGGGATATCAACAAGTGGAAATTATGTTGAAGGGCTTCTATTTTCAGGGTAATAAGTTTTAAGGACAACACTTCTAAATAATTAGTTTTAAGGACAATTTACAGGATAATGATAAATTCATTTATCTTTTTAAGTTATACAGGAAAATGATAAATCTTTTTATCATTATTTCTGTATAACTGAAAATGATAAATTCTTTTATCTTTTTCCTGTAAAATGTCCTTAAAACTAATTATTTAGAAATAGTGTCCTTAAAACTTATTACCAGCACAAATAAGCCCTTGAAGTGAAAATTTCATCATTCCATAGAATCCAAACATCCATAAGTAGAATCAATTAATAATCTGATAAATTTAAATCAGGTTAATTACTTATGAATAAATTACTAATCCTGGTTATTATATTAGTTAAATCACTTAATTACCTTAATTATCTCTAAGATAATTAATTTCTTTATTAATGGCTTCATTAATATTTAAGTGTATTTTTAACATTACACTTCTAAATTTAAATTCAAATTCCACTTTGAATTTAAGATTCAAAATGTTTAACCATTTAAACATTTTTCCAACTTTAAATATTCGCTATAAGAAAAGCTCTAACTAAATTACTTAAATTTTTATTTAAAATTTAAGCTTTTAAAACACATTACATTCCAATTTGCAAATTTAAGTTTAAACAAATTGTTTAACTTTTCCTTCAAAAATCCTTTTCAAATATTTATTTGAAAACAAATTTTCTTTTTAAAAAAAACTATATGAGTTAATTTTTTTTTCTTTTCTAAAACAATTCAGATTTAAAAGCTGATTCCAATTCCTAGGATTCAAAATGAATTTGAATCCACTAATTTAACTTTGGTTTTAAACTTTGATTTACCCATCTAAGTTTTCATTTGAATTTGTTTAAAAACAAATTTTAGCTACCAGGTTTACAAGGCCTGGAACAACACTACTCGACTCAAACCAAAATACTTCGAGTCCCAAGCCCAAAAATTTCGAGTAAAACTCGAGACAATCTCGCGAGCAAAATCTGAAACCACCCAAACAAAACAACTCCAGATCCAAAGCACCGTGCTCGTGCACGTGCACAGTCGCCGTGCGACACTCTGGCCATCATTGCAATCACCCAAACGACCACGATCATCCATTCGTACATTCCGACCAACAAAAACTTTGTCAACTTCTTGAATTCAAAATCAAGTATAAACTCGTAACCTGGTAACAAAACCAGTAACTCCTCAATAACCTGTCACTGCCTCGTTTTCAATGCTCCGATCACCGTCGCCTTTGAAACTCCGGCGAAGACCTCGTCTTCCCCCCAACTCCCATCGCTCCAAACCCCGAAGCACTCGATGCTCTGGAGAACGCGTGCCGATCAAAAAAATGTAACCTAGTTAAAACTAGGTTTAGAAACTTTCCAGCGCAACCGCCATCGCCTCTGACATCTACATGCTCATTCGCCATTTTTACTCCACTCACCGGTCATCCTACTATCACCAGAAGAAACCCCGACCTTCCCCTTCAAGCGTATTGGCCGAGACAACCCAAACTTCCCAAAATGATCAACCCAGAAATGCCAATTCATACCATTACTAAAAAATATTATTTGAGCTTTAAAAATCCTATTTTTGATTTAGAAATCTATTTGTAAACCTGAATCGACAATTCAAGATGTTCGAGAATGTCACTTATATTAAGTATTTCTTTTCTTATGTTCTTCCCAAAGCAGATCAACTTTATTTAGCATGAATTTAATTTTTAAAATCTACTTTATACTCAACCAATCATATTTTGTTTGAAGTTCAAAATTAAATAATGGCCAGGTAAAAAGAATTGGAATTTGGTTTTCAAATTTAAACATCCTGTATCCAAAAACAGAGAAGAACAACATGTTCAGACAAGCAGATTTATAACACAGCATATACTTTAAATATCATACTGAATACAACATAATTATTTATATGCAAGCATCAACTATCACCAGAATTTTCACAAGCAACAAGATTACTTAAGTATATTTTTTTTTAAAAGAAGTTACTCACCTGTATTTGTGAAAGAAGAACAGAGCCTTCATTTTGTTTGAAACAGGCTTGTAAAACAAAATAAGCTGAAACCCCCTTCTTTGATTCTTCTGGTTTTAGTTGATTGTTTGAAATCTTTGTTTTAAGTTTGAGTTGACATTATTTTCTTGAGGTATCCAGTTCAAATGAACGAACTGATGAAGATTGCCATATGTAAAGTGAGTTTATAGGGACATCACTTTGTACAAGGTGATAAATTTTCTTGTACTATAGCCAGTGATATTTCTTGTTTGTAGGCTGAGAGGTAATCGTTTGGTGGCTGATATATTATGTATTGTGTACTAGTGATATAGCATTAAATGCTTGTCTCCTTTGCAAACACTCTTATATACTTTTGTTTCTTCATTTTGCAGGTGTACAGGTTGAGGTACCGGCAAGTACTCTTTGCTTAGCATTTTATATTTCTTTTTCTCTGGTTTGCTATTTGCTTTCACAGTTTGCTTTCAGGCTTTCTAAGTTTGGTTTTGAACGAAATGAAATGAGGAAGCTTGATACAAGGAAGAGAAGTTACAGGGTTATTATATTTTGTACAAGTGATATTGGGTTTGGTCAGAGATATTTCATTTCTTTGGAGGCTGATAGATAGTGTTGCTGATGGCTTCATTAATTAGCTTGTACAATATCAACTTTTTCTTATTTCCTTCGGCTGTACAAAAATGAAGATGATTTTCTTTGGCTTCCTTTGCAAGCTAACACATATATTTGTTTTGCTTTGGCCTTATCACTTTGCAGTATACTTGAGTTCTATTTTTTTCCTTGCTATCTTCTTTTGCTTTATATAGTTACATACTTGAATATAATTTATCCTTTTTATTTTGTTTTGTTTGGTTTACCAGCCTATACTTAGTTCATTTGTTTGAAGGTATATGTTTATTCTACACTTATGTTTTGTAATATTACTTTACAATATAGATAAACTTCTATTATAAATTTTACTTTAATACTTATATTTCTATATATATATATATTTATTTTATAAGTGCATTTGTTTATATCATTTTATATTTATTTTGAAATATAGTTGAACTTCTAGATTTAGTTTATGTTATTAAATTTATCCAACGTATTTATTTTATACTTTTATATCCTATATATTTACAATATTTAAAGTTTAAATGATTTATACCAAATTTATTTGTTTTCGGGGAAACTCGCATCACTTTAATCAATTTATTTTACTATTTTTATTCAAAAATACAATAAATTATTAATTTAAATATATAGAGAATTTAGGGTCGTTACAATGCGAATGGTTGAAAATATCGGGATGTTACAGGTTCATGTGCAAAAGGCACGACTATGGTGGATTGAATTGGCTACTAGGTTCAGCCATGTTCAAGACAATGGAACAAGGCAAAGTATGGAAGGCAAAAGGACTTGGCAAATGAAGGGTCAAGCACTTTGGGTTCGGCCTAGGCTTCAATGGGTTCGGCCTATGGTTCAAGGCTTGGATCAGGTCGAGGCACAACTGAAATGGTGCGGCTACGGACTGGAATTACTCACGGCAAGGCAAGGCAAAGGAGGTGGTGTGGTTAATGGCCGAGGCAAACAAAGAGGAAGGGGGTGATCTATAGGAGCTCGGTTAGGTTTTGAAGCATGTTTTGGTGATGGGTTTGGATCTAGGGGTCACGGCAAGCATAGGGATGGTGATGGGGAGATGATGGCCGGTCATGGTGATGGTGAAGTGGTGGAGATGGTCGGCTAAAAGGTTGTGGCCGAACATGTAAAGGAGAAACAAAAACAAAAGAAAAGAGAAAAAGAAAAGAGGAAGGAGAAGACATGAATTAACTTACTGTAAATAGTTTTGTTAGCAAATGAAAATGAGAAAGAGATGGAAACAAAGTGATTTTGTACGGCTATGGAGTGGAAAAGGCATCTCTTCATAATAAAGAAAAGAACTCAAGTCTCTTGGAATTTCCAATGCCCATTAGCCAAGCCCAAATCAAAACAAGCTTAAAACTCAAACAAAAAATCAAAGTCCAAACTAAAATAAAATAGAAAATAAACATAGAAAATATAGACAATAGAATACTAAAAATAATTGCGTGTAAAACGCTGAATTTTATCAGATTTAAAAAGTATAAATCAGAATTTAACAAGACGAAAAGCAGAACGAATATCGGAATCAAATTCAGCTTAAAAGAAAAAGATTGGAAATTTAAAATTCAAATTTAAAAATTTCAACTGAAAGTCAAAGTTTGACCAAAGTTGACCAAAAATATAAAATTTTCAAAAAATCATTATTTTATTATATTTGGAAAATAAATTATAAACAAAATCCAAAAATACATTGGACAATTCCAATATTTCAATTTTAAAAATAAAATAAAAAATCAAAGTTTCAAATAAATTAAATTAAAAATATTTGTTAAAATTTATGGGCTGTTACATGAATAAATTAAATAAATAAAAGAGAAGACTATTCAAGCAGACAAATATGAACCTAAGAATAGTGAACTTGAATTTTAAATGGAATCTAATTAGCTGAAGATAAATGGATAAAATAAATGAGTTAATTTAAAAATGAATTGGTCTAAAAGGAATGTTGATAAATTGAAAGAAAATCAAAATTTTGAATTGAATGACTAGTTATTGATTGAATAAAATGGATTAAACCAAATTGTTGAATATTAATTAATTTAAAATTTAAATTTATATGGTTATTGAATTAATTGTTGTATTTAATTCTTTGTATTTTGCATCTATCCATCTTTCTGTTACTTCTGTTCTCCTATCTCGTTCCTTTTCGAGGACGAAAAGTTTTGAGTGGGGGAGAGTGTAACGACCTGAAATTTTAACGGTTTTAATAGCGTAATTAACTGAATTTTGTGAAATTTTAAATAATTGAATTTGGATATAAAAGTTTGATATTTGGAATACGTCTATTTTAACATAGCAACTGGTAAAAATTTGTTGGAAAATATGAAAGTAAATTCTGTTGTGTAATTTTCAATCAGTTAATTCAATGATAATAAATTATTTTAAAATTTGAATATTTTTATGTTATAAAAATGTAAATTATTTTCTGAGTGAGACGTCATAATTCGTTTAATCAAATTTGGTTTTCGCTAGCTCTGTTTATCTTATTTTCGATAGTTTAGCCGCATTTTGGCAACGAATATCAACTTTTGATAGGATGATCGTATCGCCGATATCTGTGTACCATTCTGAACGTCTCGTCGTGCTGATCTGCGCGGTATATTCATTTGTGTATTTCAGAGTCCGGTACGCGGCGATATCCGTGAAAAAGATTAACCGTATCGGTAGCCATTTTGGAGCTTTTGATATGCGTGTCCATTCAATTTCCACCGTGTATTAGTTATAGCCGTTTTGCTTTTAATAATTACCTGATTACTCTAGCATGGCTTTTGTGATTCCCAGACCTTTTATTTTCCACTGTTAAAACCTTTTTTTCTTTTGCCTGTTCGTGTGAGTGCTTTTGAAAAAGGAAGGAATATATATTACATATATTTTATACAAAGCATTTGTGTAATTACCTTATGTCTGTTCTTCATCTTTCCACTTTCTCATGTTTCATTCTAAAAATAAAAAAATAAACTGCTCCACCCACCTATCCAAATGCCTGTATCTTCAGCGCCATCACATCCCTGACACCAAACAGCCGAAACTCCTCCCCTCATTTTCTTCCACCTCCTTGCTCCTTAATACGAACCCACCTTCCTCCAACAGCTCGACCACCACCCACTGCCTCGCCGCGTCACCTGCTTCCCGACTCTGCCTCGGTAGCCAAGTACCCCAGATTCGCCCCTCTCTCTCCAACCTCCTATCTCCTTTCCTCACACATGCCTTCTTTTCCACGTCTCTCCTGCACTCACCAAACCCACACCCAGCCACTCACTTCCGCCTTCCCCTGTCGATAGTTCCCCACGTCACAGCCTGTCAGAGGACCACCGCAACCCTCTCCCAAAGGCCGACCCACAGTCGAGCACCGGGCAGGGTGCAAACCCAAGCCTCACCTTCAACCTCCACCTAACACTCGCCACCCAAAAACCCAACTTCCTCTCTCTCCTACATGAAGGTATATGCTATATTATGTGTAATAGTATAATATACGTTTTACAATTTATATATATATTTACAGTAAGTATATTTTAATATATACACATATAGTTGTTTGTATTGATTTTGCACGAGAAAGCTTAGCACCTATTATAAAAAGGAAAAAAAGGGAAACATGCAGTTATCTTTGCTCTTCTTTTGTATATTATATGTATATATAAATATTTGTTTAACATCAACTCTTACGTGACTCTATGCAGTTAATGCCCCGCTATTACCCCACTATAACCCTGTTATATCTCATAGCGGATTTCTGCCGCTACGATATTTCCATATAGCCCCAAATATAGCCTTTCCGCTTTAAGCCCCGCTATTTCCGCTATATCCCGTTATTTCCGCTATATTTTGCTATTTCTGCTATATCTTCTTTAAAAGAAATGAATTGAAAAATGATATTTATACATTATAAAAATTATGAAATTAATTTATTTAATTGAATTTTTAATATATTTTCAGAAATGAAAATACTCTAATATTCTACTAAATTCAATTATGTTATATAACAGTTTTACGTTTATTTACAGTATATTCGTACATGTTTTTATTTAAAATTATTTATGTATTAATTATAATTCAATTGAATGTTAATTTTTCACTTAATTACCATTTATATATTTGTAAAAACATTAAGTACGAGTTTTATATGCTATTTTAGAGTCATCCGCTATATCCCGCTATATCTTCGCTGTATCCCCGCTATGATTTTTTACACCTCCGCCGCATTGAGTCTGCAGAGGGCTTTAACTGCACAGACGTGACTTACTTCGTCCTGATTTCTTTTATGTCCCGGCATTCTCTATTATACAAATGACATATATAGTTTATAAATATTGTTTAAAGGTGATATATATATAGTTATACCAGTTGTCTATAATCTGTGGTTATGGGTATAAGTTTAAAATGATCTGTTGAGTTATATAAGTTATATAAATTATATGATAGGTTGTTTATATATATAAGTATATATAAGAGTTGCAGTTGCCTGTTCATTTTGTTCCTGCTCATATTTTCATTTCATACGTTTTGTGTTTGGGAAGTATTCGAAGCTTACACATATGTAAGCGTACATGTGTATATATCTGAAAAAAATAATTGGTAGATCCTTAATATATTTGAAAAAGAAAAAAAGATATAATATGTTTTAAAGTAAATTTATGTTGATATTTTAAAGTTATTTTTATGTTTAAATAATCCTTTGGCAACTTTTGAAAGGAAATATGTGGTTTCACAAAATTTTGATTTTAAAATAAATATATTTATTTCTTATGTATACTTTTGTTTCCACTTATATCTAGAAATTTGAGTGTTTTTCGTCAATACAAAGTTATCATCTTTGTTTCCATCAATCTATAGCTTATCTTGATTTGTTTCCATCAATTCCAGTAGTAATTCGCTTTTGTTTTGCTCGTATCCGTATCCATGTGCATGTATATGCCACTATCTTGGTCATCGTTGTTTTCATAGCCTCGAAAGGTGAGCAATCACTCATGATTAACATTCTTACATTTAGTAAATTTGATTTCACTTGAAACGACAAATGTAATATGCTATTAAATTTGTAATGTCAGTTATTTAATTCTTAAATATGATATGCTATTATCTGAAATTGTTCACTTATGATATATGACACCATATCCTATTGTATATATTTTATTTAAATTTGTTACTGATGATATATGCCTGTTGTTGTTATATTATTATCAGATTTTCTCACTCTGAAAGTTACATGTTAGTTTAGAATTCCCTATGGGTTGAAATTATACATACCCGAACAATATTATAGATTAAGGAAAATCGTTATGGGTTGAAATGATAAACCTAAGCAATTTTCATTGATTTTGAAATTTCGGGATTGCGGGTTGAAATGATATATGCCTGTAAATATTTAAATTGTGGATTGAAATGATGAATATCCGTATCACTTGACCATTGGATAGAAATTATATACGGACACCGTTGGTCTATATTTTGAAAATGATTCCCAAAGTATGAAAGGAAATATATGGGTTTTAGTAAATATTTGTTTTTAAAAATATTATATATATATATATATGCTATTTTTATATATATGTATAAAATTTAGATTTTTAAAATAATATGTTTCGGAAAATTTTAAATTTATAAGTTAGTTTTGAAAAATATAAATTTTAAGACTTTACTTATAATTTTATTTTAAGTTTTTAAAATATAAAATAATATTTAATGTAAAATAAATTTAATAATAAGATTTAATTTAATAAAATTTAATTTAATTAGTATATAATATGTTTAAGTATTTATTTAAATTTATTTAAATTTATATTAATAAAAAAATTATAACTTTAATAATAGAGGTCGGGGAGATAAATTAATGTTAACTTGGAATTTAAATTTTGTTAATAATTGAATTTAAATAAGCATTGATTTAAACTTATTGATTTTTGAGGTTTTGAAAGATATGATTTATAACTTGATATAAAAGGTGATTTAATGAATATTCTAAATTTAAAAAAAAAGACTGAATATTTAATATTGATATAAATTTATAAATTGAGATTTTATTTGATTTATTATTAAAACGATTAAGTGAATATTTTCCAATTTGAATAAAATTAAAAGTTAAATGTTGAAATCTAAAGGAAACTTATACTGAAAATGATTGAATATTTAAATTTTGAATCTTATTGGAATTGAAGTAATAATTGAAACCTGGATTTGAAATCGAGATAAATCAAAATGGTTTATTTAAAATTTAAATTGAATCTTTGACCTTTAAAATTTAAATGGTTAAACCGGAATTGATTTAAATTGAATTTTTGGAATTTAAGTTGATTTGAATCAAGTTGCGAAATTGGAGGAAACTAATTTTATGATATAAATTATTTTAATATATAAACTATTTTAATTTATAATACTATTTTCACTATCTAAACTGTTTAAGTCGAAACCGTTATGATTACGAAAGTGCTATGATTTCAAAAGTGTTATGATTTCAAAAGCGTTATGATTTCAAAAGCGTTATGATTTCAATAGCGTTATGATTTCAAAAGTGCTATAAATTTTAAAGTGTTACGATTTTGGAAATGAATATTATTTTAAAGTGAAAAAATGATATTTAATTGATATGGTTTTGAAATAAATATGATATTTTGATACGAAGTATGAACTATTTGAATTGAAATGACCACTGTGTGAAATAAGTGTTTGGTTGTTAAAGAGACCAGGATCAGATATTGTCACACTCTCTGCCAATAGCGAAAACCACTTTAACAACTGTGTACGTGGTGGAGATTCCAAAATGAAGTAGGATGGTTTGGTGACGATTCTATATGAGGTATTAGCGCAGCCCTGACTCCCGTGAGTCAGCTTGATGTGGCTAAAACAGGAGCCATGCCGGGCCAAGTGAGGTCATTCCTCCGATCGGGCACACTTCTTCGATGCCATTCTATTACTTTGTGATTTGATTGGGTGCACCTATGATTTGGGAGTGTGTCACGAGGTGGGCAGTAGTAGCTGCTATGCATTGCCACCAGTCCGGATCCGCAAACGGTATATCTACCCTGGCATTGCCTCACGTGCAGTGTCACATGCCCTATCACGCCTTCTACGAGTTTGTTTTGTGTCGTACCTATGGAGTGCTCCATGATAGTCCACTTGGGAGTGGAGTTTACAGTATCTGTATAGACTACGGCATTATATAAAACTTGTTAAGGGGGATATGGGTAACACCTTAACGCTATTTTAATACTTTACTTTACTGAAGACATTATTATAATAGCGTATATTACTACATAGTAGATAGTTCCACGGATCCTTAGAGGATGGAAATCCCAAACATCCTTTAAGTTACTTGTATTTCAGTTGACATTTCACTTGAGTTGAATTTATTAATATAAGGATGTTAATCCTAACTCGAGTGTTTTGTGTTTTGCTTTATGCTCGGGTCAGACTGAGTGTCACAACATTTGAGACTCACATTTGGAGTTTGGAGCTTCGCTAGGAGATCCACTTATATCTATTCAGCTTTCAGTTATCCAGTTGTTTTGTTCACACTTGTCATCTGTTTGTATTCGAGACTACATTATATTTGAGATATTCTGTTGTATTTTATTTCAAACTCTGTTGTATATATAGTAGCTTCATGAACTACTATTTATCTTTTCCGCTGCTTATGTTAGTATTACTCTGTGTCTGTGATTCTGTGATTGATTTATTTACTGTATATGCTGAGTTTTGCCAAATATAAATTAACAATTTGTTGTTTTGAGCAACTCAAGTCCGACATGTGTGGATGCGAATGGTTCAAAATAGCGGGTCGTTATAATTAATATAATGAATACGAACTTGGATTATAAACTGAAATGCAATTTGAGTTGTGAAAGGAATTGAATAAAAATAAATGTGTGTAAGAAAAATCTATATCTGTAATAAAACTTAATTTAAATTGGATGTAAATAAAATAAATGTAAATGGAATGAGTTTCAATAAAATCGAATATTAACTAATTTAATATGGAATAAGTTAACAAAATGAATTACAAGATGAAGTTAAGTTAATAAATTGAATGAAATTGATCATGGTTGTGATAAAATTTATTAATATGAATTTGGGTTATAAAATAAAGATTTACTTAAGTGAAGTTAATAAATTAATGAAGTAATTCATTTTATAAAATAAAATTTACTTAAGTAAAATTATTAATATGAATTTGAATAATGAAGTGAATCAATGAATTAATATGAACTTAAGTTATGAAGTAATAATAAACTTGAGTTGCATTTTATAAAATGTTTATAATAAACTTTAATGGTTATTGTAACGACCCGTAAATTTTAAAGATTTTAATAACATTATTAACTGAAATTTTGTGAAATTTTAATGATTGAATTTGGAAATAAAAATTTGGTATTTGATATGCGTCTATTTAAACATAGCAAATGGTAAATTTTCATCAGTAATAATGGAAGTTTATTTTTTTGTGTAATTTTATTTAAATTTAAATCAGTTAATATTTGATGATAAAATGTTTTCCAAACCTGAATATTTTTATATAATAAATTTGTAAATCATCTTCTAAGTGAGACGTCATATTTCGTTTCTCCAAATTTGGACTGTTCGTTTATCTTATTTTCGACGAATTAGCAGCATTTTCGGTACCGCGATTATCGACTTTTGATAGGATGATCGTATCGCCGATATCTATGTACCGTTTTGATCGTCTTGTCATGCTGATCTCCGTAGTATATCCGATTGTGTGTTTTGGAGTCTGATATACGACGAAATTGGTGTACCGATCAGTCATATCCGTTCCGCTTTTAAGTCTTTTGGCTTCCCGTGCCTTTCAATTTCCACCGTTTGAACTAACAGCTATTTTCTTTCAACATTCCTAGATATTGTCTTTTGGCTTTCTGATTTTCCAACGACTAATTTTATTTTCTTTTAGCCTCAATTTCATTTTGACATTAGAATATAAAAGGGTTGTATTCATTTCCTAGGAAACTGTTACATTGTCTCTCTATTTGCTTTGAGCCGTTCGTTCACCCTTTGCCTAAGCTACTTTTTTTCCTACTTTCTTTTCTTTCAGTTGCTAGCTCTGAAGTGAAAAAAAAATTTAAAGAACTGCTCTCTTCTCATTCTTCTAGCCTGAGACCAGCCACCAACTCGCGTCCATCAATTCCCACCATGCTCACTGCCCTGGCCACCCTCTAGAACCGCCCGAGCCCATGTCAGTGGCCTCATCCATCCCCTTCTCAACGCCAAGGCCACGAGTTTTCCCTCCTCCTCTGACCTCACTCAACCGAGCCTCTCCATTCGCCGTAACATTTCCCGACCAATCCCCAGTCATGACCTCCTCCACAACAGCGAAGCCTGTCATCACCTCTCCTCATTTGCTCCGCCTACTTCATCCTCTTCTCCACGCTTGTCTGGACTTTGTTTTATATATAATATAGTGAACTAGTATTACAAGGTATGTTATATTATTTTATATAAAGTCTACTGTATATATATATATATATATGCATTGGTATATATGTAACAACCCGCATATTTTACGATTGTATATTTAAATGTTTTATTTAAATATAGAATCGTTAGTCGGATTTAAGTCTGAAATGTCACTTTTTTGCAAATAATTGAATTGGGACTCGAGACCACTTCCATTGAGTCCAAAATGGCGTTTGCGACCTTTTTGAGTATAAACATCGATATATTTGGAGTTGAGTGAAATTTTGATATTTTCATTTAAGGCTTTGGGTTTGGGTTTCGGCCCAATAACCTAACACCCAACCCATCTAATACCCTAACTCCCACTCCACTCCACTTCACTCCTTCATAACATTTCCTAACACTCAAGCTAAAGTAAAAATGGGGGGAAGAGAAAGGAAATTAGAATTCCAAGCCCTAGATTGATTAGGAAATACAAATTCTAGCTCCAACATCAAAGAGAAGCTTAGGTAAGCATCCTCTTCTTCTTTTCCATCTCAATCTCTCTCCAATTTCATAAATTTCCTATAACCTAACTTAGGAAATATGGCTTATGATCTTAGATTGGAGCTTCTAGAGTTGAAATTGAAGAGTGGTTGATCTTTTCTTTGCTTTAGAGCTTCTCGTTTGTTGTTTTTGGGTTAAAAGGTGAGTTTTTGAACTCACATCTATGTCCATATCTTTGATAGTTGTTTGGTAGTAATTCCTAGCATCTATTCCTTGTCCATTTGCCTTTGAATTGAATTGGTTTGATGAATATTCCAATTTTTGGTGTTTTGAAGTCAAATCTTTAAAAATCCTATCATTGATGTTTGAACACATTGTTGGGGTGTATCGAAGAGCCTATAAGGTTGGGTTGTCTCTTGGCATAAATCCCTAGTCTCTGATCGCTCCCGTTTGGATTTTTTCCCCTTTTAGGGGGCTAGGCTGAGTATACTAGAAACCACAATTCAGTCAACTGAACTGCAGAGTCAGTCGACTGAATCTGGGGCCAGAAAACTCTCGGGCTCTGTGTCAGTCGACTGACCATACAGTTCAGTCGACTGAACTGGGGACAGAAATGTTTCTGTCCCTGTATCAGTCGTCTGAACTACAGAGTCAGTCGACTGAACCTGAAACCAGAGAGTTTCTAGGCTTGTTTCAGTCGACTGACCCTACAGAACAGTCGACTAAATCTGTGAAGTTTGCTTTTTGCCTATTTTAGGCTGTTTTGTGTGGATTTTCCGGTTTGTAATCGATTTTTGATGATCCGAATTGTTGTTATCATTTATCGACTTTGATGAATTCTTTTTTGGGATTTTTGGGAATATCCATTTTGATGGATTCGGTATCGATTTTTATGGTTTTAATTCACGTCGTCGAATGTGGATTTTGGTGATTGATTGTTTCTACAATCTTTTCTGTGATTTGTCACTTTAAAATATAAAGGTTTTTTATACTAGTAGCAAATACTCAAACTTTTTCATCAAAACGATTTAAACACTATTTTTAATACAAAGCTCGTTTTCAAAGCCGTTTTCCAATCTATTAGTATATACAAGCCTTTACCTCATTCGTATGAGAAATCTAATTAAATGGCTTAGTAAAACAAGTGGTATGAAACGCTTGTGTTTACTTCGTCGGTTAATTCTTGGACTTGTTCAATTGAACTCTCGTGACAATTTTCGAGTGGAAATCTACAATCTTTTCGTAAATATTTAAATTAAGCTAGTGGTTATGGGACATGAAGCTAAACTCTTATATTTACTAGCTTAGTGTGATTCAAACTTTTTATTGATCGATGATGATCATTTTATGATTTAGACTAGCGATGTGCGACGTCTCTTTGTTTGTGTGGGGGTTAAACTCCGTTTGTGGAGTTTCAACTCAAAATTGGTGGGGTAGCGACCCATGGTCTTCGGCCCGTTTGTGGAGCTTCGGCTCAAAATTGATGGTTAGCGACCATGGAATAGTGTTCCGTTTGTGATGCACGTGTTGGTGAGTTTTCATGCTCCCGTTTGTGATAGGCCTCCCCCTTTTGTGATTTCTGGATTTCTAGTTGACGATTTCTAGAATTTGTGTTTCACCGATTTTGATGATAGGCATTGATGGGCTCTATCAATATTTGTGTTTTGGTGAATAATTTAAAGAATATGACATTCTTTTTTTGTTTGAGAAAATTTGAGATATTGTATGATTTTCGTTGTTATTTAATGTATACTTGTCGTAGTATGGCATTATTATTATCATACGTTTTTATCATATCTCACTTTATATGATATTTATAGCTAGACTGATCCGTTTATTATTTTCTTCTTAAATAGTACTCGGGTCAGACCGAGGCATTTCAGGTGCTCCTGCTTGACTTCTTATCAGGGTCCTTCACCTGACTTTTGGCTATCTACTTTAGCATAGTAGTTTTTGTTAGTATACATTTGAGATAGAGACTCCTTGATGTATACTTATTCTTTTGTCTAGCACTTGTATCTATTCTTTTGTGATGTAGTGGATCTTGTTTGACCACTACTTTGATGTACACTTCTATGTGTTATATTCATATCTGTTTCCGCCTTTGTGATATGAATATCTGTGACTGATTTGTGTTATGTTTATTTCTATATTTGTTTTCGAAGTCCACATAGCCACTGTGTGGTAGCTTTGAGTTTGTATTCGATATGTCGGATTGTAAGTTATATTATCTGACATATCGGTACTCGCACAAAGCAATTACACAGATGGTCGCTCCTCAACAACCTTATTCTTCGTGCTAGTCGACGGCATTACTCAGTAGTGTCCTTAGCTAGTGTGGGTATAGAGGTGGGGCGTCACAGCTTGGTATCAGAGCCAAACTTCGAAACAATGTAGAATAATCTAGCAAGGATCATTGTCCTAAGTCTTTCTTAGGTATCGTGCCATAGGATTTAGTTCGAGTCTTCGTACCGTTTTATCCTATTTTTCTTTTATGATGCCTTGTTTTATCAATCAAGTTTATTTGATATTCATTCTGTGAATAACATTTTTCCTCTTCTTTCTTTCTTAAAGAAGAGAAATGGTTAGACCAGGCCGTCCCAGCGCCGGTCAATCTAGTGCTACTCCTCAGGATGGAGTATTCATGTCTGCTCAACAACTTTTAGACCTTGTGAAGAATGCTCAAGCTATCGGACCCATTCCAGAGCCTACTCATCCTAAATCTGGGTTTGCACGCTTGTGCAATGATTACACCAACTTGGGTGGAAGGTCTTTCAAGGGTTCCGAAAGCGTTATAGAAGTCCAAGCTTGGCTTAGAACATGCGATCGCATCTTTTCCCGTATGAATCTTATTGATCTACATCGAGTCCAAGTGGCTTCTAGTATGCTCCAGGAGAGAGCATTAGATTGGTATGAGCTTTTGATCTCGGAAATTATTGAAGCGGATCTTACTTGGGAGCAATTCCGATAAAGGTTCGAGTTGAAATTTGTGCTGGAAACTGAAAAAGTATCTTTAGTTCGACGCTTTATTGACCTTGTTCAAGGTGAATCTTCTGTGACGGATTACGTCGCATCTTTCGAATCTCTATCTAAATATGGGGTCGAGTATATTAATACCCCATTGAAGAAAATCATAGATTTGTCTATAGGTTGAATAAGAATCTCAAAACGCCATTACTTCTAAAACTAGAAGTTTCTTTCGATCAGCTTGTTGATATCGCTCTTCGACTCGAAGAGGCCGATAAAGAAAGTGATGTTGAAGTCAAACAAAACATCAATAAGAAGAGGCCTTTTAAATTCAAGCCTAATCCCAACAAGAAAGGGAAGCAAGCAACTTCGGTAGCGAAGACTCCTACCTCTAGTCGTGGAGAATGGTACAATTGTGGTTCTAAGGACCATTATGCAAACAAGTGTTTGAAGCCCCTTACTTGCCGCTATTGCAAGAGTTCGGGTCATACTATATCTTTGTGTCCCAAACTTCAAAGTAAGAAGGAGGGCAAGCTAAATGTTGTGCAATCCCCTACTAACACTTCTCTTGGTCAAGGTAATTCTCATTCTATCCTTGATGGCATTATTGTATTTCGTGATCTTCCTATTCGAGTTCTTTTTGATACGGGTGCATCTCACTCTTTTATATCAAAAGAAATTGTTGATGCTTTGTCTTTGAATGTTATTGGCTTAATGACTTCATTCAGACTTGCGAATCCGGTTGGTGGATCCACAACGCTCAGTTTACTTTATAAAGATGTCGAGATTATTTTATGTGATTATTCTTTCCGAGCTGATTTGCATGTTATGCGTTACCTTGGTTTCGGAATGGTTTTGGGAATGGATTGGCTTAATCGTTATGAAGTCCATATCCTATGTCCTGGGCGGACTATATATCTTCGACATCCTCAATCTGTTAAGCAGATTTTTATTGTTCTTAAAGATTCAGATTCCAATTCGGGAGCATCCTTGTATTCTCTAAATCCACATGATGATGATGAGGAGGAGGAGGAAGATGTTATTTCTCTCATTGACGTTGTTCGTGAATTTCCCGACATATTTGAGCACGTTTTAGGATTACCACCTAAGCGAGCAATTGAGTTCAGAATTAATCTAATCCTTGGAGCTCTACCTATTACTCGTCCTCCTTATCGTATGTCCAATAAGGAAAATGAGGATATGCGTAAACAATTATCCGAATTGGAAGTAAAACAATTTATTCATTCTAGTTCCTCTCCTTGGGGAGCTTCTGCTATCTTTGTGAAGAAATCTGATGGTACACTTAGGCTTTGCGTTGACTACCGCAAGCTTAACGATCTCCCCATCAAGAATAAATATCCCTTGCCTCGGATTGATGATTTATTCGATCAACTTAGTGGTGCTAGAGTCTTTTCACAGTTAGACTTAGCAACCGGTTTCATCAGCTTCGCATTGCAGAGGATAGTATTCCTTTGACATCATTCTGTACTCGTTATGGATCTTATGAATGGCTTGTTATGCCATTTGGTTTAACGAATGCTTCAGCTTATTTCGTTGACCTTATGAATCGAGTTTTCAAAGACTTCCTCGATCGATTTGTTCTCATCTTTATAGATGATATTCTTGTTTATTCTAAAACCGAGGAAGAGCATGAAAAACATCTTCGGATTGTGTTGGAAACTCTTAGGAGCAACCAATTGAAAGCAAAATTTTCTAAATGCCACTTTTGGCAATCTCGTGTGAAATTTTTGGGACATATTATTTATGAATCCGGAATTTCCGTGGATCCTTCAAAGATTGAAGCAATTCAAAATTGGAAGAGACCGGAGAGTGTGACGGAAATTCGTAGCTTTCTCGGATTGGCGGGCTATTACCCTCGGTTCATAAAAGACTTTTTGAAAATTTCCATGCCTCTTACTAGTTTGACAAAGAAGGGAGTTAAATACATTTGGTCAGACAAATGTGAAACTGCTTTTCAGAAACTAAAAGAACTCCTTTCCGATGCTCCTATTCTTGTGATTCCTGATGGGAACCAAGAATTTATTATTTATATCGATGCTAGTCGTGTTGGTTTTGTGCCGTTCTCATGCAAAGAGAACGTGTTATCGCTTATGCTTTTAGGCAATTAAAGCCTGCGGAGACTAGATATGCCACTCAGGATTTAGAGCTCGCGGCCATTGTTTTCGCCCTTAGAATTTAGCGTCATTATCTTTTGGGAGAGAAATTTGTTCTCTACACTGATCATAAATCTTTGAAGTATTTATTTTCTCAAAAGGAACTTAATTTGCGTCAACAACGTTGGCTCGAGTTCCTTGCATCTTATGATTTTGATATTCTCTATACTCCCGGAAAGGGAAATCGTGTTGCCGATGCCCTTAGCCGTAAGCAACAAGCGTTTGTTTCTATGATGATATTCGAATGGAATGATCTCGAGACTTTTTCCACTTGTGAGATTCGAGATTGTGAATCCAATTCATGTTCATCTCTTGTATTGTGTAGCCTTGAGGCTCATCCTTCTCTTTTAGACCGCATTCTTGAAGCTCAAAAGCATGAACCCGAATTGGCTCTTCTTAGCCAAAGTTGTAGGGATAAAATTGATATTGAAGGTTTGAAAGACTTTGATATTGATGCTCGTGGCGGTATTCGAAAACTTGGTAGACTTATCGTGCCAAATATTTGTGATCTTCGTAAAGATATTTTAGAGGATTCTCATCGTTCTAAATTTAGCATTCATCCCGGTAGTAGTAAAATGTACGCGGACATGAAGCGACTTTATTATTGGGATGGAATGAAATCTAATATTGCTAACTTTATTAAGCGTTGCATGAGTTGCCAACTCGTAAAGGCTGAGCATCAAAGGCCCGTTGGGTTATTGCAACCTTTGGACATTCCCGTTTGGAAGTGGGATCAAGTCTCCATGGACTTTATTTACGGTCTTCCCCATTCTCGTTCGGGTAATGATAGCCTATGGGTGATAGTAGATAGACTTACAAAATCCGCCCATTTTATTCTCATTCGGTCCAATCGGACCGTACCTCTTTTGGCCAAACTCTATGTTAAAGAAATTGTTAAATTACATGGAGTTCCTACTTCTATTGTTAGCGATCGTAATCCATTATTTACTAGTGGATTTTGGAAAGGTCTTCAAAAAGCTTTGGGAACGAAGATAAATTTTAGCATCGCTTATCATCCTCAGTCCGATGGAAAAACCGAGCGTGTGAATCAAACTCTTGAAGATCTTCTTCCTGCATGTGTTCTTGATTTTGGTGGAAGTTGGGAAGATCATATTTCCCTTGTTGAGTTTTCTTATAATAATAGCTTTCAATCTAGTATTGGTATGGCACCTTTTGAGGCACTCTATGGGAGGCCATGCCGATATCCTTCATGTTGGCTTGAAGCCGGTGAGAAGCTGGTTTTAGGTCCAGATTTTATTCATGATGCCACAGGAAAGATTGACCTTATTCGTCATAGGATGAAAGAAGCTCAAAGTAGACAAAAATCCTATGCCGATAACCGAAGAAGGAAATTAGAATTTTATGTGGGAGATTTTATGTTTATTCGTGTTTCACCTATGAAGGGTGTTGTGCGTTTCAGTTGATCGGGAAAATTAGCACCTCGATATATTGGGCCATTTCCCATCACCAAACGCATTAGTTCCGTGGCTTATCGCCTTTTATTACCAGCTCAGTTTTCTGCTATTCATGACGTATTCCATGCCTCTCAACTACGGAAATGCCTTCGAGATCCCGATTCCATTCTTGAGCCCGGTGTTATTGAAGAAATTGAAGTTTTGCCTAATTTAACTTATGAGCAACATCCTATTTGTATCATTGCTACGGAGGTTAAACGCCTTCGAAATAAAGATGTTCCTCTTGTTAAAGTTCAATGGTCCATAAATCATAAGGATTGCTCTTGGGAATCCAGAGAATTCATCGAGCGAACACATCCGAACTTACTCTCTCGTGCTCCTTAAGGTGAACTTTTCATTTCAAAATTTCTTCTTTTTGTGTTGTTACGCCTTTATATAGTTGTTACTTTTTATTTCTTTTTCTTAAGTATTGCGAGGACACAATTTATTAAGGATGGGAGTCTGTAACAACCCGAATATTTTACGATTGTATATTTAAATGTTTTATTTAAATATAGCATCGTTAGTCGGATTTAAGTTCGAAATGTCACCTTTTGCAAACAGTCGAATTGGGACTCGAGACCACTTCCATTGAGTCCAAAATGGTGTTTGCGACCATTTTGAGTATAAACATCGATATATTTGGAGTTGAGTGAAATTTTGATATTTTCATTTAGGGCTTTGGGTTTGGGTTTCGGCCCAATAACCTAACACCCAACCCATCTAATACCCTAACTCCCACTCCACTCCACTTCATTCCTTCATAACATTTCCTAACACTCCAGCTAAAGTAAAAATGGGGGAAGAGAAAGGAAATTAGAATTCCAAGCCCTAGATTGATTAGGAAATACAAATTCTAGCTCCAACATCAAAGAGAAGCTTAGGTAAGCATCCTCTTCTTCTTCTCCATCTCAATCTCTCTCCAATTTCAGAAATTTCCTATAACCTAACTTAGGAAATATGGCTTATGATCTTAGATTGGAGCTTCTAGAGTTGAAATTGAAGATTAGTTGATCTTTTCTTTGCTTTAGAGCTTCTCGTTTGTTGTTTTTGGGTTAAAAGGTGTGTTTTTGAACTCACATCTATGTCCATATCTTTGATAGTTGTTTGGTAGTAATTCCTAGCATCTATTCCTTGTCCATTTGCCTTTGAATTGAATCGGTTTGATGAATATTCCAATTTTTGGTGTTTTGAAGTCAAATCTTTAAAAATCCTATCTTTGATGTTTGAACACGTTGTTGGGGTGTATCGAAGAGTCTATAAGGCTGGGTTGTCACTTGGCATAAATCCCTAGTCTCCGATGCTCGTCCGATCGCTCCCGTTTGGATTTTTGCCCCTTTTGGGGGCTAGGCTGAGTACACTGGAAACCACAATTCAGTTGACTGAACTGTAGAGTCAGTCGACCGAATCTGGGGCCAGAAAACTCTCTGGCTCTGTGTCAGTTGACTGACCATACAGTTCAGTCACTTGAACTTGGGACAGAAATATTTATGTCCCTGTATCAGTCGACTGAACTACAGGGTCAGTCGACTGAACCAGAAACCCGAGAGTTTCCAGGCTTGTTTCAGTCGACTGACCCTACAGAACAGTCGACTGAATCTGTGAAGTTTGCTTTTTGCCTATTTTAGGCTGTTTTGTGTGGGTTTTCCGGTTTGTAATCGATTTTTGATGATCCGAATTGTTGTTATCATTTATCGACTTTGATGACTTCTTTTTCGGGATTTTTGGGAATATCCATTTTGATGTATTCGGTATCGATTTTTATGGTTTTAATTCACGTAGTCGAATGTGGATTTTGGTGATTGATTGTTTCTACAATCATTTCTGTGATTCGTCACTTTAAAATATAAAGGTTTTTTATACTAGTAGCAAATACTCAAACTTTTTCATCAAAACGATTTAAACACTATTTTTAATACAAAGCTCGTTTTCAAAGTCGTTTTCCAATCTATTAGTATATACAAGCCTTTACCTCATTCGTATGAGAAATCTAATTAAATGGCTTAGTAAAACAAGTGGTATGAAACGCTTGTGTTTACTTCGTCGGTTAATTCTTGGACTTGTTCAATTGAACTCTCGTGACAATTTTCGAGTGGAAATCTACAAACTTTTCGTAAATATTTAAATTAAGCTAGTGGTTATGGGACATGAAGCTAAACTCTTATATTTACTAGCTTAGTGTCATTCACACTTTTTATTGATCGATGATGATCATTTTGTGATTTAGACTAGCGATGTGCGACGTCTCTTTGTTTGTGTGGGGGTTAAACCCCGTTTGTGGAGTTTCAACTCAAAATTGGTTGGGTAGCGCCCCATGGTCTTCGGGCCGTTTGTGGAGCTTCGGCTCAAAATTGATGGTTAGCGACCATGGAATAGCGTTCCGTTTGTGATGCACGTGTTGGTGAGTTTTCATGCTCCCGTTTGTGATAGGCCTCCCCCTTTTGTGATTTTTGGATTTCTAGTTGACGATTTCTAGAATTTGTATTTCACCGATTTTGATGATAGGCATTGATGGGCTCTATCAATATTTGTGTTTTGGTGAATAATTTAAAGAATATTACATTCTTTTTGTGTTTGAGAAAATTTGAGATATTATATGATTTTCATTTTAATTTAATGTATACTTGTCGCAGTATGGCATTATTGTTATCATACGTTTTTATCATATCTCTTATCCTATCTCACTTTATATGATATTTATAGCTAGATTGATTTGTTTATTATTTTCTTCTTAAACAATACTTGGGTCAGACCGAGGTATTTCAGGTGCTCCTGCTTGACTTCTTATCAGGGTCCTTCACCTGACTTTTGGCTAACTACTTTAGCATAGTAGTTTTTGTTAGTATACATTTGAGATAGAGACTCCTTGATGTATACTTATTCTTTTGTCTAGCACTTGTATCTATTATTTTGTGATGTAGTGGATCTTGTTTGACCACTACTTTGATGTACACTTCTATGTGTTGTATTCATATCTGTTTCCGCCTTTGTGATATGAATATCTGTGACTGATTTGTGTTATGTTTAGTTCTATATTTGTTTCCGAAGTCCACATAGCCACTGTGTGGTAGCTTTCATTTTGTATTCGATATGTCGGATGGTAAGTTATATTATCTGACATATTGGTACTCGCACAAAGCAATTACACAGATCGTCGCTCCTCAACAGCCTTATTCTTCATGCTAGTCGACGACATTACTCAGTAGTGTCCTTGGCTAGTGTGAGTATAGAGGTGGGGCGTCACAATATAAATCTTTGATCTGTGAGTTTGTACTTGTTTTATTTTATTCTCTATACGTATACTATGTATATAGGTTACAGTGTATATATAAGTTTTAATATATTTCATAAGTCTTCTATGTATGCGCTCATATTAGCATATGTATATAAATATAAAAGAGTTGGATAACTGAATATAAGTTTTAAAGTATGGTTATATATATTGACTTTATTGTTCTGTAGGCGGCTTAGTACATGATTTTATATTAGATATTATATTAGTTTATATAAGTAAATGGGTCTCTCTGAGTTTTTGTGATGTTATCAGTTTTTATATATTACTTACTTATGTGTTTTAATAACCAATATATATTGACTTGAGGTGTTTAAGTGTTATTTCTGTTATATTAGTTATATATACTATTGTTACAGTAAATTTATATGTTAGTATTCATGACATTTTTTATATATGATACTTTGTTTATTTCGCTGTTTATGATATGTTTAAAGTTAGATTTTTGGGTGTTAAGAATTATTTTGATCATATAATTATTTAAACACATATATAGTTGGGTATATTTTGTTTAACATGTTCATCTATTTAGTTCTGTTTATGATCTTCATATATATATCATTTGTCTGCATAGTGTATTTGTTTTAACTATTGATCTTAAACTGTATGCATATATGGCTATTTAAATTTTGAAATGGATATAGGTTTAAATTCTAAGTTTATGTAGGTTGTTGTTTTATGTTGCATATATACAAAGTGATATGTTTGTAGATCTATATAAGTATTTATTATGTATATATAGTTACATGTGAAGTTTGGCAGTTTTATAATAAGTTTATATATATATCAGTTTATATAAAACTGTTAAATTTTAATGTATTGATTCAAAAAAAAAATTATTATTATATATATGTTTGACTTTAACATGAGTTTTAGTTTAAAACAATGATTTTGAAATACATATATATTTAATTTAATATATGTTTACATTTAGAATATGACTTTATATATATACATATAATTTTATATACCTATATATAAGTTCTCTTATACTAATTATCTTCATCGATCCAGTTCTGATTTGATTTCGTCCATCCCTATTTATCAGATATGTTCGTCAAATTCGTGCCAATCTAGATTTTTTTGGGATTCGTGATTGGATTCGTAACTCCTCTCATTTTTGTCCATCTCCCTAGCCTCGAAAGGTGAGCAATCACTCACGATTAACATCCTTATTTTTATTAAATTTGATTTCAATTGAAACAACAATTGAAATATGCTACAAAATTGAACTGTTAAATATTATAATTGCTATATATGATATGCTTTTATCTGTAATTGTCCACCTGTGAGATATAACACCATATCTCGTTGTTTATATTTTTGTTAATTTATCACTGATGATATATGCATGTTGTTGATATGTTATATTATCATATTTGTTATCACTCTGCAAGTTCCCTATTAATTTAGAATTCCCTATGGGTTGAAATGATACATACCCGAACGATTTTGTAGAATAGGAGAAAATCGTTATGGGCTGGAATGATAAACCCAAGCGATTTTTATTGAATTGAATTTGGTATTGCTGGTTGAAAAGATATATACCCGTATATATTTAAATTGCGGATTAAAATGATAAATATCTGTATCACTTGACCATAGGATAGAAAATTATATACAGGCACCGTTGGTCTATATATATATTTTGAAAGTGATTTCCAAGGTTTTGAAAGGAAATATACGTGGTTTTAATAAATATTGATTTTAAGATATTATGACTTTAATATAGATTTTTAATAATTTTAATAAAATAAGTTGGAAAGAGAGATAGAAATTTATTTGAAATTTATTTGAATTTTTCTTAAATAAAACCGATTTGAAACTTATTAAATTTGAGATTTTAAAGATAGGATTTATACTTGATTTTTGATTTAAAGTGATTAAATGAATATTTCAAGTAAATAAATTGAAGGGAATATTTAGTTTACCTAAATTGTAATTTAAGGTTTTATTTAAATGATTTTGGATTGACTAAGTTTACATATGTATTTGAAATCGATATAAGTTTTAATGGTTTAAACTGAATTGAAATTAGTGAATCGAGATTAAATTAAATTGAATTTTGGAATTCGAGTTGATCTGAATCGATTTGTGAAATTTGAGGAAACTATTTTATTATATAAAGTTTTTTAAAATATACTTAAAACGATTTTCATATTTTACTTTATAACTATTTTATTTATAAAGAATTTGTGTTTCACCGATTTTGATGATAGGCATTGAAGGGAATATTTAGTTTACCTAAATTGTAATTTAAGGTTTTTTTTAAACCATTAAAATGATATTGGATTGACTAAGTTTATATATGTATTTGAAATTGATATAAATTTTAATGGTTTAAACTGAATTGAAATTTGGTGAATCGAGATTAAATTAAATTGAATTTTGGAATTCGAGTTGATCTGAATCGATTTGTGAAATTTGAGGAAATTATTTTATTATATAAAGTATTTTAAAATATACTTAAAACGATTTTCATATTTTACTTTATAAATTAGTTTAATATAAACTATTTTAAATTTTTTACTATTTTTAATATACTATTTTATTATATAAACTATTTTATTATATATACTATTTTAATATCTAAACTGTTTAAGTGGGAGTAATATGATTTCAAAGTGCTATGAATTTTCCAAGTGTTATGATTTCCAAGTGTAATGATTTCCTAAGTGTTATGGTTTCAAAAATGTTATAATTTCAGAAGTGTTGAAATTTTGGAAAGTATTATGATTTTGCAAAAGAATATTATTTGAGTGAATAATGATATCGTATTGATATGGTTTTGAAATAGATATGATATTTTGGTCTTGAAATATGATTTGAAATGAAATGACCACGGTGTTTGTAAAGGCCCGCAAATCTGTACCCCTTTGAGCCGACAATATTCCACATCAATTCAACTCAAAGTGGATGGAAATACGAGTCTTCAGGGTAGAAGAAGAAAGAGGTAGAAGTAGAAGAAGAAAAATAACAACATTAGAATCTCTCAATCGCAGCGGAATAATATACAATATATAATAATAGCTTTTAAATACAAAGAAATATGTACTGTTATATATACATACCATTATCAGAGTACAACAATCATCCATCACTTTGGACAGCTTATTATCTGTCCTTACACAGCGGAAATAATAATTCAAGTACGGAGATACGTCTTTGTCGTCCAGCTCGTCTCTTGAGCTCCATAGCATTTTATTCTGAATCTGCACAACTCGGTCTGACCCGAGCATCATAATAAAACAACACCCGAATCAGTCTGGAAAACCAGCGTGAGAAAATCACATTCAATTGGATTATTATATTTTGGAAAATCTTTTAAAAACAAAGGTATCTCGTAAGACCACGCCACAAATAAATATGCCAGGTTTTTACCTTATGATAACCAAAACATTTTTATCAAATCCGTCTGATGTTATAATAGTGTCTATAGAAAGTAAATAGAATCTAGCTGAAATGCTTACATCTCACGTTCCAGCATAGTTGGGCACAATCAAAACCGTACGGGCGATTATTGGAGATTGGGTTCCATACAATGGCAGGGCTACTGGGGTACCGCCCGTCATACTACCTGGCCTAGATTAACGTACCGAGGACCACTCCCGATCCTCTGCAACACAAGACCGGAGCTACCCCTTACTGGATAGTCCAAATAAGATCACCCTGCGGTTGGAGCAAACAACCGCCACACAGCCGAAAATAAAGGGACTCTAGACAGGGATGACCTTACCCTACTTGGGTGCTACCCACTTAGCCTTGCTGCACCTCCCATGTTTTAGCCATTCCCGATTGATGAGGCTTGAGGTTAAGCGTTACCTTTTTAGTACACATCCATTTTGAATGCTCATCGTCCTCTAATGACGATGGTATGATAGCATTCGTCCATAAAGTTGTCCTGGGTCTGGACAAACTGAATCACCGTCTACATCATCTTCACGGTATTCATTCGCAAACGTTCAAATCAGATCGAAGTGGTTTTAGGATAATTAAATCCGATCCCGGTCTCTTCGAAACAATCAGCACATTGGCCAATATTGATAGTCGGTCATTTAACTATCATATAATATAACGACCCGCTATTTCGTGGCATTCGCATCCGCACATGTCGGACTTGAATTGCTCAAAATATCAGATTGTTAATTTATATTTGGCAAAACTCAGCATGTATAGTAAATAAATCAATCACAGAATCATAGACACAGAGTAATATAACAATAAGCAGCGGAATAGATAAATAGTAGTTCATGAAGCTACTATATAAACAACAGAGTATGAAATAAAATACAACAGAATATCTCAAATACAATATAGTCTCGAATACAAACAGATGACAAGTCTGAACAAACCAACTAGATAGCTGAAAACTGATAGATATAGATAGATGGATCTCTAAGCGAAGCTCCAACTCCAAAGGTGAGTCTCAAATGCTGCGACACTCAGTCTGACCCGAGCGTAAAGCAAAACACAAAACACTCAAGTCAGGATTAGATGTCGTACTCTTTTTTCTTGGTTTAAGCCACTCTGGTCCAAGCTAGATTTCTAATAAGGAGGCTGTACCCACTTTCAAAAAAAATAATGCGATTACTACTAAAAATTCAGTTGGTACTGTAAGATCGAAAAATCTTACTAACAGAAGTTATTAACAATGCATAGTTTTGGGATGTGGCATGCACCCAACCTAATTATACTTGCACTTTCAGAAAATAATTGCCCTACAAATGACAAATGTTTTATTTTACGTTCAAAGATGTACGGTCAACAAGACAATATCCATTTCTTGATGCTATCGAGTTTACTCTTCCTAGGAAACCCTCATACAAGAAAACTTAGATGATGGTTCATGAACAGATCTCAATGGAGAGTTAGAGAGCCCTAAGGAGAGCATTCAAAGGCTTTTTGAGATAGATGTTCATTGGTTCGACAATGTTACATTCAACTCTATGATGTTGAGTGTACAACATAAGAGTTATATGTTTCCTCATCATCTTGGATGAGAGACCAAACATAAGAAGCATTTTGATTGTCATGGTCTAATTTTAGTTTATTGATTCATAGTCCTCTTGTTCCTCATGAAATTTTTTTCCAAATTGATAAGTACAAAAAATCCATGGAATGACTGACATAGTTTCTGGATATTAGCTTTTTTGTTGCACATAGTTTGAACTTGGTTATGCATTACCGTGATGATCGTTTGCATAAGAATTTTGTTCTGTTATAAAGGAGCATGTAGCCTTTAAAAGCATTAAGTCGGGTTGATTTGTATTTTCTTTCAATAAGCTTTATGCTTCATCTCATTTTATTTTTTTATATTAGGAAAAATGGTGTAATGACATCATATGATGTAGTATTACAAAAAACAATGTGCTTCTCCATAACACTATGGCATGGTAATTTGCAGACGTCGACCTTCAAAAGTGGCATCGGTTATTTGTAGATGAAAAGCGTTTAGACCAACAGTTAATTCAGTTGTAAAAACACCAAAATTAAAAGCTGGAATGAACATATACCAAGAATTCTTAGAATTCCTTGGTGGTTCTTAATTAGAACTGAGCTAACCAGATTATAAATTTATAACCCAAGCCCACTTACAATGGAATAGATCTACCACATTTTTTCCATTTTATGTTATTTTTTATTTTAGTTGCACTTTTACCAGCACATGTTTTGTTCTATATTAACTATTTAATTATTATTTATTATTATTAATTACTATTGCATAATTACAAATTATTAGATTAAATTATTACAATTCAATTATTAAGTATCAACAAAAAATCTATTTATTTATTCATTATTAATCACAATTTATTAACAATTAAGATTAATCCATTTATTACAAATATGATATATTTATCCATATAAACAAGGACCCCTTATTTTTATTTTTTCTCTATTAGAAGAAAAGACATAATGGTGTTAGAGGACGTAGTATTAAAAAAATGTGATTCCTCATGACACTATGGTATAGTAATTTGTAGATTTCGACCTTCAAAAGCGGCACTGGTTATTCGTAGAGAAAAGCGGATAAGATAGGCCAACAGTTGATTAAGTTGTAAAAAATACCAGAATTAAAGGTAGCAATGAACATATACCAAGAATTCTTAGAATTCCTTGATTACTCTTAATTAGAGCTGAGCTAACCAAATTATAAATTCATAACCCAAGTCCACTTACGGTGGAATATATACTATATTATTATAGCTGTGTTCTCTACCTTACTTTTTCCTTCACCCTTAGCTTTCTCTCCTAATGTTGACATGTGGCATTCATTATGTATTTAGAATTTAAAGAGTTTTTGGACCTTTCACTTTCGTTTCTTTACAAGTTTACTCATAATATTCAATCATTTCCAGTTTATAGTTTGTTTTCCTCCTTAATTCAAAACTCAATTTTTGTTTCTTACAATAAAATTAATTGCAATGGTGGAGTCCTTCTCAAAATCCTCAATCTCTTGATCAACAAAAGAAATGCTATTGATCTAATTTGCAATTTTCTTTTCATATAGATTTTAACTTTTTAAAATATATTGTTGATCGTTGGAATAAAACTTTCACTTTCTACAATTTAGGCTTGATTTATGTATAATTTATTAATTTCCTTTATAAAAAAAGATTTAAACATGAAATCTAAATTGCGGCTTTTTAAAATTATTAATGAGCATGTCATAACAATTTAACTATTAATATTTTTCAAAAATTCAATTTTCTTCCATTTATCCACCATTCATTTTCGTCTAAGGTTTGACTAACGATAGATGAGGTTTGAATTTGGGTAATGTTAGCATAAAGTAAATCTCCTTTTTTTTCTTTTTTACAAAGAAAAAGGTTTGTAACCTACATACACACACACACATATATATAATTTATAGAGTAAAGTGTCAAGAGAAAGAAGCATATTATTTAATTTGAAACATGTGGTTTAAATTAAGAGGATTTGAGGCATCGTTGATCCTTGTCCTATGCACACACATAATGCACCTATTATGTTAGTCAACTTTAACTCGGTTATTAATTTAATTTCCAACTATATTTTAATTTGATGCAACATAGATTATGAGTGTTTCTATTAACACCATAATAAGTACTTGCTAATACCCATTAAAAAATTTAATCAATAAACTTAATAAGTGTTTTAAAATTACCCAACACCCTAATAACTTTGTTGCCATTTATGTTTATGATTATAACATACTAAACCCTAGAAACCCTCTCAACTTTTTAATCTTCAAAAAATTACAAAATTAGATTGCAATATGGATAATTCTTGTAAAGATTTAGAAGAAAGTATATCATCTTAGATAATTCGACATACAGTTTATTTTTTTTGGGATTTCAAAATATTTGGCGATGGGAAAGATTCGAAATAGGTTAGTTTCATACCACCGGTTGCTTTATGCATTGGTCACCATTCATGTGCCGAATAAAAAAATTTCTTTAGTTTTTGAGTTTTTATAAATTTTTATAGGAATATAACAATGATTTGACTGCAAATTCAACTATTGTAATAACTGTTGCGAGACATAACATTTGAGGATGTTATGGTGGAGGAAACCGATTTGGACATAGGAGAGAATGATATTCAACGTAGTAATTGGGTGACCAAAGGAGTAAATAATAATGGGGAAGATGTATAGTTAAAAGAAGATGAGAATATTGAAGTAGACCTCACTCATTATTTTATGACTGATGAAGTGAGTTTTCTTTTGTTTGACAAATATATGTTGTTGATATTCAAGAATCAATCGAAATATATTTCATTGTAGGTATTTTGTTCGCATGATGCATTTATACATTGGTGTCAAACAGAGGAAATAAAAGTGAACACAGTTGTGGTTATCACGAAATCGGACAAAGTCGAATCTGGAAGGAAGCCTAGAGTTTGACTAGCGTGTGAAAAAAGTGGAAAGCATAGACCTTATAAACCAATGGTTGACAATGCGAAAGGGGTTCGAAGTGCTACAAGGAAATACGAATGTCCATTTTTAATTAAAGGCTTGTATAAAGGCGAAGATAGGTTGGGTGTAGATGTTTCTTGTGGTCAACATAATCATTCGTTACCTAATTTTTTGGTAGGTCATCCATTTGTTGGTAGAATGACTGTGGAGGAGAAACAGATGTTAAAAATATGACAATGGCAGGTGTTCCACCAAGAGATGCACTTATTGGAATTAGAAAGAGTTTCCCGAAAACAAATCAACATTAAAAATCGTATATAATGTGAAGAACCAAATGAAAATTACGAAAATGGAGGGTAGATCTGCTATGCAATTTCTTATGAAATTACTGGAAAATAAACATTATGTTTATTGGTATACATGAGATGAAACAACGGATAAGGTTTTGAATATTACGTGGTCACATCTGGAGTCCAATGCATTATGCAAGTGTTTTCCTTCTGTCTTACTCCTTGATTATACTTATAAAACCAATAGATTTGAGATGTCGTTATTCAAAATGGTTAGAATGACATCGACGGGATTGCATACTTTTTTCCCCATGAAAAAGTGGAGAATTATGGGTGGGCTTTAATGAATTTAAAACATTTGTATAATCTTAAACGATATCCTGATGTAGTCATGATAGATAAAGAGGGTGCATTACTCATTGCTTTGGAACGAATATTTCCCACTAATAATTGGTCAATGTACGAATATCACATGACAAGAAATGTGGTTCAAAATGCAAATTTGTTCAAAAATAAGGAGGTTGCGAAAATGTTTGAAGGAGATTGGATGTATGTTATACAAGCTCAATCCGAAGTGGAGTTTCAAGAGTCTTGGGTACAATTTACTAAAAGTTGGAAAGGTTACCCAAAAGCCATCAATTACATCACCACTAGTTGGTTAACCATAAAAGAACACTTTGTTCATGCTTGGACCAACCAACTAAAACATCGAAATAATCAAACGTCTAATAGAGCAGAGACGGCACATTCTAGCTTGAAAAGGTATCTTCAGACTTCCAACTCAGCATTCACTGTCATATGGCTTTGAATGGATAATTATATCAACATACAAAAATCAAAGCAACATTTGATAAAAGTTTAGGTTCCGTTCAACATGTGTAGAAAATACCATTATTTAGACAACTATGATTTAGAGTGTCCATGTTTGCATTAGATTTATTGTTGGAAGAAATAGAGAAAATGCAAAATAGTCAAATCATTCACATTTCTTGTGATCATGTGCTTAGAACTGTGTACGGTTTACCTTATGCTTACGAACTTCTAAATTTCCACGACAGTGCTTTTACCAATACCAATTCAAGATATTGATGAGCATTGGCGAAAACTTGAATACTATCCTCAAGTTAAAGAACCATGAGATTTATTTCATTAGCCGAAATTTATACATTTCAAAAAAATGTTTGATAATGGTACGGAGGATGAATGAAGAATAATGATATTGAAACTAAAAGATAGTTCTTTGCCATCTACAACGACCGTTTTGGAATCGAAGCCTATAATCCCTAAAGGTTGACCATGAGGAAGTAAAAAAAGAAAGGGTATGTATGATACTAAGAGTAATCCTTCCGGTTTCAAGTATATAAAAACCATGGATGGACAACTTGTAACAAACCGGATTTTCGACCCTTGAAAATCAACACTAATACCACTATATCACATGCCGAACACTCAAGTGCCGGAAATACCGATTTGTTAGGGTGAAAGAAGAAGGTAGAAGATAGAAGAAAACTAAACAACATAGAATCTCACAACACAACGAATAATATATAATACAACAATGATCTTTACAAAAAGGAAACATCTTTATTCTTATATACAACATCAGAGTACACTGGACTTATCCTAAATTTTTGGACAGTTATAGAAACCTGTCCTCACATTGACAAACATACAGACTCTATAATACAGCAAAAATAAAAATACGTGAATATGTCTTAACCATCCAGCTCCTCACCAACTCCAAGTATCCAGCTAAACCTGGGAAAACATGCTCGGTCTGACCCGAGCATTACATGGAATAATTTCGGGGTCAGTCTAGTAAACCAACGTGAGTAAAACTCGATAACAAGTAACAACCAAACTGATTTCTACATTTGAAAACTTTTCAAACAAAGGGTATTTCGTAAGACCACACCGCACATAAAAATGGACGAGTTTTACCTTACGATAACCAAAACATTTTATATCAAAATCCAGTGATATTATATAACGACCTATTTTTTCAGTCGTCTGAATTTAGAAATTTAATTGAATTTAAAAATTGAAAATTGAATTTTATAAGTTAAATCAGTTATCTAAATGAATATTGAATCTAATATGAATAAAAATAATTTTTATCATTTTTTTAAATTCTATTTGAATTAGAATAAAGTTAGTAAACTTTTAATTTAATTAAAAGTTAATTTACAGAAATTGGAAATTTTAATATTTAATTAACGTGTAAAAATAGCCATTTTTGACACTGTCTCGAATTTTGACGAAACCAGTTTTATTGGGTCCGTAGCAGTAAGTTATTAAAGGATTTCAAATTTCATGTCAATTGGACTTACAGATTGGTCGTGCGAGGCTGAAACGCCTAGAAATTTTTTAAAGGAAATTTAATTAAAATAATTCGATTCGAAAACATATCTTCCAAATACAATGGAATTGGCTCCCGATATATATTCCATTGTGTTCGAAATAGGGGTAAAACATTATAAACGCCAGGCGGCACGCCTCGATTAGAGTTTGGAAATTTGTCGAGTGAATAGTGTTTTATTTTGGTCAATAAATAGAGGACCTTTACCTCACTTTTGGCCAAAACCCTAATCCCCTAGGTCACAGCCGCCATCTTCATCTTATCCAATGACCATCCTTTAACGGCGCCTCTAGAGGAAAAATTAGACCACAACTTCTACTACAAACTTGGAGAGCATGGCAAGGTCGACTTGATCAACTGTGGAGATGGGCTAACTCATCACGGAGAGGCTGGAAATCGCCTCTGTTTGCACAAAAAATGGACAAACACCTCAAAGTCGTATGATTTAGTGGATCTTATGTTGTTCTTAGTGATTTGGGTAATTTCTGCAAATATATGAAAAGCAAGGGCTAAACTGTAAAAAGACACACAAATTTATAGTGGTTCAGCCAGAATGTGCCTACGTCCACTTTATATGTTATTTCTCTTCTCTTGCTTTTATTACAGGTACAAAGCTTTGATACAAGTAAAAAGAAAGTTGTTTGAAAGTTCTCTCCGTGCTTGAGCTCTCAAAACTTGTCCCCATTGTTGTACCCCTGCCCCTCTATTTATAGAGTGAGGCTGGGGGTAGGGGTCTTGGAGGTATATAGCAGCTGGTGGGCCTGGGCTGCTACAATCTGGCCTGATAGGACTTTGGTTCGGTGGTTGGAGGCGAGGCTTGGTCCGGCAACGAGTTGGTTCGGTGGTGGGAGGCGAGGTTTGGACCGGCAATGAGTTGGACCGACAACGAGCTGGTTCGGCAGGGGACTTGGACCGGCAACGAGCTGGTTCGGCAGGGGACTTGGACCGGCAACGAGCTGGTTCGGCAGGAGACCTGGACCGGCAATGGTTGGTTCGGTTGGAAGGCTTTGGACCGGTGGGAGACATCTGGGTGGTCCGGCATGTCTGGTTCGGGGAGACCGGATGAAAACATCTCCAACACTTGCCCCCCAAAGTGGGGTACGTGCTTATAGGTGCCGCGCTTTGTTCCAGCTGAGTCATTGCATTCGGCCTGAGGACCGAACTACCTGGTCCGGCTATTAAACCTTGCTTTATAAATAGGGGTCTCTAACCTTCATATTTCCTTACCAACTGTGATAGCCGAATCGATTATTCGAACTGCCGAATCAGGTGAGCTTGCTTTCTGCCGAATGAACTTCTAGGACTAGGCTACCGAATGAATTCTCATATTGAGATGCCGAATGAGCCATTGACTGGCTTGACCGAATGAACTCCTATACCGGGATGCCGAATGAGCCATTGATTGGCTTGACCGAATGAACTCCCATTCCGGGATGTTGAATTCCGAATGAAAAAATGATACTGAATATGTTTTTACTGAATGACGTCATAAACTTGTTTACATCTTCTGTTCTAATAATGTGTTTTTCCGGTATTGCAGATAATGTCTCGCAAAGTAGAAACTCGTTCAGACAAGAAGAGATCCGGGGGTGAAGGAGAGTCCTCGGCCGTGCCCCCAGCTCAATCAGGATTGGAGCGTCATGGGCCCGCCCCGAGGTCATTAGTGGATGGATATGGTCCCCAGGAGCTGTTGGATTCCCCGCCTGACTGCTTTCCTAGCTCTCTCAAAGAGGAGCAACTCGATGTTATATCTCGTTCCTTTGGGATTGATAGAGCCCTCATGCTGCTGCCGGGCCCAGGAGTCATGCCATACAGTCCTCCCGAAGGATACTTTGCTTATAGCAGGTACCATTGCATGTGTGGTGCTATCCCGCCTCTCAATGCTTGGATAGTCAGCTTCCTCACGTACCTGAAGGTGGCCCCATTTCAGCTTCAGCCCAACTCTTATGCCATACTGGTGAGCCTTTTCGTTATTTTTCGGAGGAAGTATGGTCGCGCTCCCTCCAACCGGGAGATCCGGTACTTGTATAATTTAAGGGGCTACAAGAAGGGGTCCCCATATATTAGCTTGGAATCTGCTGTGACCTTCAAGCCGGTCCTGGACCTGTACTCCAAATTCAGCATGTTCAAGAAAGAGTGGTTCTTTGTTAGGGACGACTCCGTCTCCATCCGGCGCTTTACCTCTGGATGTAAGTTGATGCTTTTACTTATAATTTCTATCCCGATTGCGATGCTTCTTCTCATACTTTCTCATTTTTGCTAGCGACAGGTGGCTTTCCGGTTGTGGAGACTGACCGCCTGGTTCAGACGGCGGCGGAGATAGAAGCCATTCTTGGGAAATACAGATCATCTGCCTACTTGATTAGAAATGCGATCCTTCTGGAATATAACTTGATCCTTCCGCAGCAGTCTGTAGTTAAGTTGAGGGAAACGGCGGAAGAGAGGGCGGCTGCTCAGGCTAAGGGAGGCGTTGCGGCAGAGGGTGGAAAGAGAAAACCATTCACGAAACCTCCAGCCGTCGGAGGTAAGAAACTTAAGAGGTCAGACGGTCCTTCTCCCAGCAATTGTCCACTTACTCAGGGGGAGATAGACGCGGAGGAAGAAAGAGGTGAGGCGGAGGGCGGAAGTGACGTCGAGCGTCTTGGTGACGATGGTGGCGATGGACAGGGTGGTGATGGTTCTAGGGCTCTGTCTTCTGGGCAAGTAGGCGAAATGCAAGAGTGGACGGATGATGCTCTCCGTCAAGCTTTTGAGGGGTTGGGTGATGATCCAGCTTTGGTAGAGAAGACCGGGAAGGCGGACAAAACCGGGGCTGGTGCAAGTGAGTCTTCTCCGACTATTCCGGCCAAGGTGGCTCTGACGACTCAAGGTGAACTCTTGACCCCTGCATGCTTCACTAATGATAGGGACTTAGGAATATTTTATGACCCGCTCCCGTCTTGGAATGAAATCCAGGACTTATTGCAGTATCCCACTCCTCCCCAGGGTTTGTACAACCACAGCTGTGTTTCTTTTCCTTTTCTAACTTGTAATCTACCGCGTTTCTTGAATCATATAGTAATGTAAGATTGTGACACTTGTTCTTTATATCAGGAGCAGGCAAGACGCCCAAAGCTTCAGACCTTCGACACAGGCTCGAGCAATATAAACTTTCCAAAATTTCTGCTAAGCCGAAGCCCTCAGCCCAACGCTCCGGGGATGTAGTCGGATACCGTCCTCTTCTTGGGGTCATCGAAGAGGGTATTCAGCAGAGGAAGAGGAGTCATCCTTTATCCGAAACTTCGCTCGGTCCTCAGCCTTCGGCTCAGCCTATTCATGATATTACTGAGGAGGGTAGCGAGTTTGTACCCTCTCCACACCCGTCCGGAAACCCTTCTGTTATTCATATCGACCGTCCCGACTTGGCCCGTAATCCATTCGCGGGTCATCTTGATCTGGATCCAGGTTCTCATGATATTACTTTTGACGAAGTTACTGGTGAACACCTTCTCCCCCGTAACCCCATGGTACGAGTACTTGACGAAGCCAAGTCCCTAGACCTCGATCTACTCACCACTCGTATAGTCACTATGGGAGACGAGGCCAAAGCTAATATTGATCGGGTGGCAGAGGAGGCCAAGAAGCTGATGGGGCATCACGCTCGGCTGGTTAAGGCCGGAGAGGAGATAGGGAGCGCCAATATCCGACTTCGATTGGTGGTTTCGGATCAGGCCAAGCAGCTTGCGGATCAGGCTATCCAGATTTCTCAGCATGAGGCTGCTACTGGGCGATTAAGGAGAACCATGGAAGAGGCCAGTCGGGCCGAGTTGCGGAAAATGGAAGCTGCTTGCAAAGAGCGGATTGACATGGCTATTGCCACGGTGGATGAGGTTCGGAGAGCGGATCTCGAGCAGGTGGAGGGATTGTCCGAGAAACTTGAGGCTGCAGAGCTTGCTCAAGCTAAGTTGAGGGAAGAGATGGAGGTGATGCGGAGGTCCCTTCAGGCTGATTGCTCGAGATACAGACTGGAGAGAGATGCTGCCGTCGAAAGGTTGTCGGCCTCCGATGCCCGGATGAGGGAGTTTGAGGAGAACGAAGGAATGATGGATGACATGCTCCAGGACATGTATTTCCGGACTTGGAAGCAGGGTAACCTCTCTTGGATGGATGATTATCCCAGGGTCATGGCCAAGACTTATCTTCGGGCTTTGGAGGAGGCTAAGGCTGATGCAGATAAAGAGGGTGGAACGGTCTTCAGTATGGATGTGGTCACTGCCCAGTTCACCAAGGAGGAGAAAGTGGCGGTAAAGGAGGGTATGCGGCTGCTTGCTGCTGAAGAGGCGGGTGTGCAGGTAGAGGATGACGACCAGGATGGTCAAGAAGCTAGTACTGGTAAGTCTTCCTTTCTAGTCTTTCTGTTAACTTGGTTACTCATCACTAATGAATCCTTTTTATGACCGGACAGGCGGGCAAAAGAACAAGGACAAGACTTCGACGCAACCAGCTCCATGATTGAACCTGGAAAATTCTTTTTGTAGGCTTGGCATTGTTGTATATGTTAGTCTTAAGACAGTAGAGTAACCTCTAAGTTGTAATTCTTGCTACTTGTAATAATATTATTCTTGACGTGTAATTTTCTAGCTTAAGCTGATTCTGTTGTTTCTTGAATATTTGTTGCTATTTCGACATATCGTATGAGAAATGTAGCTATGTATATTCTTGTAATTAAATTGTGTTTGATGTCAGATTCTGGTTTTAAATCATAGTCTCATGACTTGCAATGTTAGCGTGTGGTGTGAAAAAATTAAATTACAGTCATGCATCTGCACATAAAGGAAGAAAATACCGCCTTTCATGTTCTGTTTGTAAATGGCAGTTTCGAATATCTTGTATGACCGAGCATGGAAAGCAGTTGAATGCCCTGCCATCTGATTGTGAATCTCTGCATCCATTGGCGGGTATTTCTTACCCTGCATCTTGTACTTTATGGTTTGTTATAGAGGATAGGAGGAAAGTTTTTTAAGTAAAATTGAAATACGTGAAATAGTAAAACTTCCAGTCACGGAAGGCCTTCGATGTGCTTAAGTTCGTGGCAAACGGGTTTTGTAGTCACTTTCCCTAGCCGTGGGTCTTGGAGACATTTGTCACCCATCTTACGCCTCCGCGGGGAGTTAATTCTTTTTTACCACAGCCGCACTTAAGACACACCGGAGCCGAGATCGCGCACAGTAACTACCCGGGCCATTATGGCCCGTACTCATGGGTATTATTCGACTTACTGTGGCCGGCTAGCGTGGGTGCCGATCGTCAACTGTGAACTGCCCCTGGCTGGCCACACCTTATGTTGGGGCTTATAATCGTCTCACAGTTGCCGGCGAGCCTAACGCCGTAATGAGCTGCCTCGGCTATAGTCGGCCTTCTCGGTGGCTTATAATCGGCTCATTACAGTTGGCTTTAAGGGCCGTCGCGAGCAATGAGTTAACCCGCAGCAGAGGGATGCTGGAGCAAAAGTGTCTCATTGACGAGGGCATAGATTAGCATAGTACCTGTTGTGTCTCGTCCACGTGAAGTTGCATTGTGGAGTGCTTTGAATAGAAATGCTACATGCTCAGGATTTCGTTCAACAGAAAAGGATAAAGTTAACAAGCAGCCAAGATACAAAGGAACAAGTTAAAAAAGAGACAAGGCTTTTTTAAAGTGGTTCGGCACGAAAAAATGCCTACGTCCACTGATTCTCTTTGTTAATTCACTTCATATGGGCAATACAAGTTAAGAAAAGTATCGACGGAGGTGTTGGATGTTCCATGCCCTCTGGAACACCTCTCCGTCCACTGTTGACAAAATATAGGCTCCGTTGTGGAGATCTTTATGAATTACATATGGTCCATCCCAGATTGGGTCTAGTGCTCCGGGGCGAGGGAAGATTCGCTTGAGGACAAGATCCCCTTCTCGTAAGGTACGATGCTTAACTTTGGAGTTGTATTGTGCTGCCACCTTTTGCTTGTGGGCTGCTGTTTTTAGGACTGCATCATTCCTTCTTTCCTCGACTAGATCCAAAGACATGTTGAGGAGCTCTTCGTTCTCTTCTGGGTCATAGTGGATCCTACGGTGGGAAGGCACAATGGTTTCAACTGGGAGCATAGCCTCCGATCCGTATGCCAAAGAGAAAGGAGTGTGCCCTGTTGATGTTCTGAAAGATGTGCGGTAGGCCCATAGTGCCGTAGGGAGTTCATCCACCCAAGCGCCCTTTGACTTTTCGAGCTTCTTTTTTATCAGAGTTTTCAGAATTTTGTTGACTGCTTCGACTTGTCCGTTTGCTTGGGGATATGCTACGGATGAGAAGCTTTTGTGAATTCCGTGTTCTTGGCACCAGTTGGCGAATTCCTCGCTGTCAAACTGAAGTCCATTGTCTGATATGATTTTTAGTGGGACTCCGTACCTGCACAGAACATTTTTGATTAAGAAGTTGATAACTTTCGCTGAAGATACTTTATTTAGAGGTTCTGCTTCCACCCATTTGGTGAAATAGTCGACTGCTACTATAGCATATTTGGCGCCGCCTCGACCCATTGGCAGTTCACCGATTAAGTCAATTCCCCACACTGCAAAGGGCCAAGGGCTAGTCATCTGAGTAATCTCGGTTGTTGGTAGCCGGGGGATCTTAGCAAATTTTTGGCATCTGTCACACTTCTTGACGAAATCTAAGGCGTCCTTGCTTAAGGTGGGCCAGAAATATCCATATCGGAGTATCTTTTTTGCTAACGTTTGCCCTCCGGTGTGATCTCCGCGGCTTCCTTAATGAATGTTGGATAAGATTTCCTTGGCTTCCCTTCCGGCGACACACCTTAACAATGGGTTAGAGAACCCACGCCGATAGAGGATGTCTCCTTGTATTGTGTAGCGGGACGCTTTCCTCAGGATTTTCTTGACTTCGTTACGCCCGTCGGGTAGTGTGCCATTTTGTAGGTAGTCTCGGATGGGAGTCATCCAAGTTGCTTCTTCGGTTGCAGCTATCAGATTCACTTGCTCAAAACTTGGGATCGTTTGCTTTGAGACAGTTACTGCCCCGAAGATGGCGACGTCTCTCATACTTGCTTGCTTTGCCAATTCGTCGGCCTCTTGGTTCTCTTCCCGAGGGATGTGTTTGACTAAGTAGTGGTCCAATCGGCTGAGAAGTAACTTGGCCTTCTTTAGATATGCGATGAGTCGCTCTTCTCGAGCTTGGAATTCCCTAGTATTTGATTAACAATAAGCTGAGAATCGCTGTGAAGACACAAAGAATTGGCTCCGATCTCGATAGCAATTTCCAATCCGGCTATTACTGCTTCATATTCCGCATCGTTGTTGGTGGCAGCGAACTCCAACCTTATAGCATAGTGTAGTTTATTTCCCCTGGGAGTGATTATTACCACACCTGCCCCCGAGCCTTGTTCGTTAGATGCACCGTCCACAAAGAGATTCCACTTGATATCTTCTGTTGTTTCCAGTTGCTCCTTATCCTCGTTGGTAGTGAATTCTGCAATGAAATCAGCCATGGCTTGTCCCTTGATGGCGGTGCGAGGGTGATAGGTGATATCATATTGACTCAGCTCAATACACCATTTAAGTAGTCGCCCGGAAGTGTCGGGACGATGGAGTACCTGCCTCAGTGGTTGATCGGTCAGAACTTTGATGGAATGGGATTGGAAGTAGTGACGTAGCTTTCGTGAAGTGATTAGTAAACAGTATGCTAACTTTTCAAGCTTAGGATATCTGACTTCTGCCCCAGTAAACCTTTTACTGACGAAGTAAACTGGTCGTTGCGTGCGGTTATCTTCCCTTACCAAGGCAGCGCTTAGAGCGTGAGATGACACAGCAAGGTATAGGTATAATTCTTCGCCTTCGCTTGGGGTCGAGAGTACCGGTGGTTTCTGGAGGTGTTCGATTAGGTTAAGGAAAGCGGTCAAGCATTCGTCCGTCCATTCGAACTTTCCTTTATCTTTCTTTAGAGCTTCGAAAAAGGGGACGCACTTGTCCGTTGCTTTGGAGATGAATCGGCTTAGGGCAGCCACTTTTCCATTTAGGCTTTGCATTTCCTTCCGGGTGGAAGGTATCTTGATGTCCCTTAATGCTCGGACTTGTTCAGGGTTTGCTTCTATCCCTCGGGCATGGACGATGAATCCTAAGAATTTTCCCGATGACACTCCGAAGGAGCACTTTAGTGGATTCAACTTCATTCCATACTGTCGAAGTACCTGGAACATTTCGCCTAGGTGGCTTACGTGATCTTTGGCTTTCCGTGATTTTACCAGCATGTCGTCTACATATACTTCCATTGTTCGTCCTATTAGCCCTGCGAACATCTTGTTGACGAGGCGCTGGTAGGTGGCTCCTGCATTTTTAAGTCCGAAGGGCATCACTTTGTAGCAGTACAAACCCCGGTCGGTGATGAAACTAGTGTGGTCTTGGTCGGGTGCATGCATAGGAATTTGGTTATATCCTGAGTATGCATCCATAAAAGACAGGAGTTCGTGTCTGGCTGTGCTGTCTACAAGTTGATCGATTCTGGGAAGCGGGAAGCAATCCTTTGGGCAGGCGTCGTTTAGGTTGGAGAAGTCAATGCAGGTCCGCCACTTCCCATTAGCCTTCTTTACTAATACCGGGTTGGCGATCCATTCTGGGTAAATAGCTTCTCGTATGAAGTCATTGGCGAGTAGATTCTTTACTTCTTCATCGAGGGCTGCTGATCGCTCTGCCCCCATACTTCTCTTTTTTTGTTTTACGGGCGCCTTGGTAGGATCAATTTTTAATACGTGGCATGCTATGTTGGGGGAGATTCCGGTCATGTCAGCGTGTGACCAAGCGAACACATCCAAGTTATGGCGGAGAAAATCAATGAGTTGTTCCTTCGATTCAGTTTTCAGCTGCGACCCAATTTTCAGTAGCCTACTTGAGTCGTGCTTGTCTACAGATATAAACTCCATAGCCTCTGCAGGCTCGGCGGTGGCCTCCTCCTCTTTGTCCCTAGGGTCTAATTCATTGAAAGGGTCGCTGGTGTATCGAAGAGGAGGGGCTTTCTTTAGTTGCTATGCTTCAAGGCTTTTTGCGCAGAGGGCAATCTCTACACCTTTCCCTTTTTCTCTCCTGTGGTTGTTGCGAAGTTCGGTTACATAGCAGTCTCGTGCAATATCTTGGTCTCCTTCCACTTCCCCTACCCCATTGTCTGTTGGAAATTTCATTTTCAGGCACCACGGGGCTAGGACAATCTGGATGTCAGATAGGGCTGGTTTTCCTAGGAAGGCGTTGTAGGCCGACTGGTTTTCTATCAGCACAAACGTCTGTTTCCTTACAACGGAGCGGGGATGGCTTCCAATTTCAACGAAGAGGTCCAGCTGCCCGATGGGCATTTTCGCATCTCCAGTGAAACCGTGTAGCGGTTTGCTGCAGGGAGATACATCCTTCATTGATAGCCTCATTTTGTCGAATGCGTGTTTGAACAGGATATTTACAGAGCTTCCAGTGTCTACCAGGATTCGGTAAACTTCGGCGGGACCGAGTCGGGCAGAGATAACCATGGGATCCATGTGAGGGTACTGTCTTCCTTCTAGGTCGCGTTTACTGAATGTGATGTCATCACTTTCTTTCCGCTTTGGGTGGCGCTCTTCTATAACCGTATTGACACAGTCTCTATTGTCTCTGAGCGACTTCCCATATCTTTCCATCTCTTTCCAACTTCTGTCTGCGATGTGCGGACCTCCTGAGATGGTGTGGACCACTATCTTCTCTTGACTAGAGCTGCTAGCGTTGCGGTTGCCTCTGCCGGTCCCTGGTGAGGGTAGCCTTGGGTTTTCATTGGCAGGAGCTGGAGTCCTGTCTTGACTCTTTACATAGCGTTCCAGTTTCTTTCTTCTGATGTGTTCCTCAATCAGATCTCGGAGATGATGGCATTCGTTGGTATCATGTCCGTGGGATTCGTGGAAGCGGCAGAATTTTCTAGATTTCTGTGCGCTATCTGATTCCTTCTTGTACGGTGGGCGTTTGTATCTAACTTCGCCTTGGGTGGCAAGGAAGATATTTTCGACGGTCTCGTTCAAAGGGGTGTAAGAGTCGAATCTTGGTCCTGGCCGATATAGGCGTTTTTCTACTTTCTTGCCCCCAGCATTGTCTCTGGAATCATTTCTTCGAACGTCCCTCGCCACAGCAGGGGCGTTGCCATGGGTCGTCTTACTTTGCTGTCCTGACTGCCCCTCAATGGCAGCATCCTCAAGCCTCATGTATTTCCCGGCTTCATGGAAGAAGTCGGGTAAAGTAGCTGGCTTTTCTTTTGTCAATCTTCTAGCAAATTTAGTGTCCGGATGCACCCCACTGTAGAGGGCCATTAGGACAAGCTTCTCATCGGCATCTTGAACTGCGGCTGCTGCGGCGTTGAATCTGGTCAGGTATTGCTGCAGCTTTTCTTCAGGTTTCTGTTTGACGCTGGATAAGGAATAAGCGTCCTTAGGTTGCTCCACATGAATGCGGAACTGACTGATGAATTTTTCTTTCAACATTTCCCATGAGCTGATGGATCCCTGGGGTAGATGACAGAACCAGGAGGTAGCAAGATCTGCTAAGAAGAGCGGGAAGCATTTGCACAGCACTCCCTCTGTTGCTCCACTCATGAGCATATGCTGCGTGTACCTCTGTAAGTGTACAACGGGATCGGAGATTCCTTTGTAGGGTTCCATTGTTGGCATCTTCCATTCTCGGGGGGTGATAGCAATTTCGATATTGCGGGCGAAAGGGCTGGTTACCCTAGCGCCTATCCCTCGATTTCTTTGCTCCCGTTGGACACACTCTCTGAATAAGCGCGCCATCCTTTCATCAGAATTTGGAGCGGACAGAAATGAGTTTGGTTCTGTTCTGTGGGGTTGATTCCGTCCAGACAACCTGTAGGGATGGTATCGTCTATCATTCCTCATATTTTCCAGTGGCTGCCTTTGATCTTCTGGGAGCATGCTTGGGTCAGCTACAGTTGGCCCTTGCCTTGATCTTCCCCTGTTGGGTTCTGATCTAAGCACTTCCTCGGGTCCAACTTCGGGCTGGACTCTAGCTCGGCCCCGTTCACTGGTGTTTCTGTGGTTAGGCAGCATGACAGGCTCAGCTGCAGTTGACCTTCGCCCGGTACCTTCCCCGTTGGGTTCGGCACCAAACGTTTCCTCAGGCCTAACTTCGGGCTGAGCTCGGTCTCGGCTCCTACCACGGCTACTCCTGCCGTTAGCTCCTTCGAAGAAGGAAGATCTTTGCTGTCTCTGAGATCCTCCAGACTGGGACTCGCCCCATGATTCAGTGTTGCGGTTGGATTCTTCAGCGTCCCTCAAGCGTGACATGAGATGGTCCACCAAGGCTTCCTGCTGGGACGTGAAGCGGTTAGTTACTTCAACAACAACTCTGTCCAAATCTGCCCTAGTAATTGCTGCAGGCTGTTCTGTGGCAGGAGTGGTTGGGTTAGCCTGTCCTTCATTTGTTGCCGTTGCTGGAGGAGGACGATTTACTTGATTCGCGGCAGCTGGATCAGGAAGGCTACTGGATGCGATGTTTTTTCCTTTGTTAACATCTTTTCTCTGTTTGGGAGGCATGTTTTCCAAGTGGCGGACGATGCTGTTAGGAAAACTCGTTAAGTAGATGAAGCTGAAGCTTCGAGTTTCTATTCTCTCAGTGAAAGCACCAAAAATGTTTGCACAAAAAATGGACAAACACCTCAAAGTCGTATGATTTAGTGGATCTTATGTTGTTCTTAGTGATTTGGGTAATTTCTGCAAATATATGAAAAGCAAGGGCTAAACTGTAAAAAGACACACAAATTTATAGTGGTTCAGCCAGAATGTGCCTACGTCCACTTTATATGTTATTTCTCTTCTCTTGCTTTTATTACAGGTACAAAGCTTTGATACAAGTAAAAAGAAAGTTGTTTGAAAGTTCTCTCCGTGCTTGAGCTCTCAAAACTTGTCCCCATTGTTGTACCCCTGCCCCTCTATTTATAGAGTGAGGCTGGGGGTAGGGGTCTTGGAGGTATATAGCAGCTGGTGGGCCTGGGCTGCTACAATCTGGCCTGATAGGACTTTGGTTCGGTGGTTGGAGGCGAGGCTTGATCCGGCAACGAGTTGGTTCGGTGGTGGGAGGCGAGGTTTGGACCGGCAATGAGTTGGACCGCCAACGAGCTGGTTCGGCAGGGGACTTGGACCGGCAACGAGCTGGTTCGGCAGGGGACTTGGACCGGCAACGAGCTGGTTCGGCAGGAGACCTGGACCGGCAATGGTTGGTTCGGTTGGAAGGCTTTGGACCGGTGGGAGACATCTGGGTGGTCCGGCATGTCTGGTTCGGGGAGACCGGATGAAAACATCTCCAACAGCCTCCATTTGCGAGCACGGTTTGGGTTCACGGTCGAGCAAAAATCGTACGCATGTGAGATGGAGGAGCGGCGTGGGTCAGGTATTGGGCGGCGGTGGTTCTGTAACGTATCGGGTTTTGCCCGCTCGAAAATCAACATCCGTACTTCACATTGTACTAGAATGCCGCAGATTCGACCGTTCAAATCCGATTCGCCGGAGCTATAACACAATTAAGTAAATAACACAGCGGAAGAAAAGAATAATACATTGATATACAATATCTGATACAACAGAGTGATACAATGAATATCAATATACATCAGAGATATGATACAACAAATAGCAGCGGAAAAGAAAAGATAACAACAGCAGCGGATAGAATATCTCCAATAGAGTGCTCCAATCCATAGCTAGCTCCAGATAATCTACTCAACCTGAATATCTGAAAGAACCCAACTCTAGACTGCCCGTGTGGAAAATAGTGGGCACCCAGAGTTTAGGAAGTGAACAATAAACTCCGGATCAGTCATGGGACTGGTGTGAGCAACAAAAACAGTTTATCTTTAAACAACAATAAAAGGTTTTAAACATTGAAATCCGCAATGTTTTTAGAAAATGAAACTACCATAAGACCTCCCGCCACACACACAATGCAAACGCAGAATTGGAGGAGATTTCTTCTTATGATAGTCAAAGATGCTTACTACGCAAAATCATCTTGATATTATTATTAGTGCATAGTGCAGAAAACATTTCGAAAGTATAATATTAATCTTAGCCAACATACGACCAGTATCGTATGCCTACTATAGCTACTATGTTCAATAGCAGGTTACCGCCATATTCCATAGCAGGTAATACAACTAAAACCGTACAAGTTCCGTATTGGAGAAATGGATTTCCAACAAATGGTCAGGCTAAGGAACTTCCTTCCGTCGCATGGGATCGCCTCTGGCGGGACGTCCCGAGAGACAAACTGCTCTCTGCCAACAAAGTCGGGTTACCCCTGTAACAGGTAACTCACGAATATGCCACCTCCCGGTCCTTTGGGACCTTTATCCGAGCTCGGTATCCAACATCACACATCATAAAGAAAGTGTATCCACATGAGTAAGTATCTGGGCTCCATACCATGATACCACCCCTTTCCAGAAGGAAATGACATACCCTAAAGGGCGCGACCCTCATAACCTTGCCGCAACGATCCTGTTTCGACCATTTCCGGGTTGTGAGGCCCTGACGAAGTCTCGTCCACAAAGCTACGCTTTGTCACAAAGCCATGGTTTGGGTCAACAGATGATCTACCTATGATCACAAAGATAAATGATCAAACAAATGATCATATCACAAATGATCAAACGATGATCATCACACAGCTACACTCAGCATGCCACATTACCAAATTGGGATATATCGCTGATAAATTTCAACTACATAACCTCTGAGCTCGTACGTCTCAGAGAAGGGTGTTAAGCTAAGAGAATAAATTCTCCGCCACCAACAGAAATGTATTTGAAAGAAATCGGCTTTATATCTCAAAGTGTAATGTCAGACATGTAACCATACAAGTCTGTTCCGGGTTCGAACAGAACCGAAGGCACTTCTCACGAAGCCCTTGCAATTCCGGATAATTTCCAATCACGTCCGGACTTCCCATCACAAAGGATGATAAAATCTCTATATCGGGGCCAGTCGATGCAGAGACATTCGACGAGTTGTCCTTTCGTTTTCGAAAATATCCGGTCTTCACCACCGGTCTTCAAATGCTATCCATATACGACGTACCAGTATTCGGAACGGGTTATATGACACAAAGGTCCTCTCCCGGCTAAACCGAATAATGAGCGCAATACTTTAAAACATATGGATATTGGGATTTCAATTAAGTCACGACTTATTACCCAAAATCTTCTTTTCGAATGGTTTAACAAATTACCATTTTTAAATCTTTAAACAAAAAGATTCATTTTAACAACCTTAAATGGTTTAACAATTTTCCACATTTTTATCTTTTAAACAAAAGATTCATTCACAGATTTTCCAAATCGATTTCCATTTCAATTTAACTCGTTAAATCTTTAAATCAAAGATTTAACTTATAGCTTTCCAAAACTCGTTTCCAAAGATTCATTCATAGCCTTTCAAAACAATTTTATTCCAAGTTAGGTTAACTCGTTCGGTCTTTGAATCAAAGACTCATTTCATAAATTTCAAAATATTTCAATTCTATTTCAAACTTGAAACCGTTCAACACAATTTGAAAATCCTTTCTTATGTGAAAGCTTTTACTATTTGAAAACAAATAGTTCCGTTTCGGAAAATCCAGTTATATTTACACGAGTCAAAACCCTTGAATTAAATTCAAATTTCCAAATCAATATTTTAAAATAGTTTAACCCATATATAACTTGTACAACATCTTTAATCCCTAGTTTCAAATCATAGAATTCAATTTCAAACTTGAATTCAAATTTAAATCAAATTATTTAAATTTCAAAACTCAATTAAGTTATTCAAAATAACTTTTATCTTTGAAATTCCATTTCAAATGCTTTTCACTTTAAATCCAAATTTCCAATTTCAAAATCAATTGAAATTAAAATTTCAATTTCAAAAACATTAAATTTAAATTATCTGTGACTTAACCGATTTCCATGTGAAATCCATATTTGTGTGTGTATGGTGTAGTCCAGGGGTTTCACACAATAGTGCACAACATCAATCATCACAGATATATCGATAAGCGATATAATCGATAACGCTTATCTTCATTCATAGATAAAGTCAATTTATCAGTCATAAAGATTCATTATTACAATTCGATGTGGGTTTCGGATAACCAACTGGAATCCGACTCCCTGTCGCATCGAAATTCAAGTGTTGTGTTACGGGCCAAGGGTTTTCATATTCACATGGTAATATATCACAGAAACAGATATATAAATCACAGATAATATATTACATTCATCTCAGATAAATGAACTACAGATCACAACACAAATCAGGGTATATCACAAAGCATCACAAATCAGGGATATCAAACAATTCAATCATTCAACGAAATCCAAACATCCATAAGTAGGATCAATTGATTATCTGATTAACTTAAATCAAATTAATTACTTACTAATCCTGGTTAATTAACATTAATTAATTACAGATATTTTGATTAATTATTCTTTAATCATTTATTAATTAACCATTAAAAATAAATCAATTAACCTTTAATTATAAAATTCATCAATCTTTAATTATTTAAAGAATAAATCTTTAATTATTTAATTCACTATTTAATTAATTATCTTCAATTAATAAATTAACCTTTAATTTATTACCATTTAATTAATTGTCCTTTCTTATAAATTAATTAGCTTTAAATTTATAATTAATTGATCTTTAGTTAATTTTAAATCATTCATCAATATAAAATTTACTTAACCTTTAAGTTAACACATTAAAACATTTAATTAACTTCTTAATTATTAATTTAGTTTTATTTAAAATAAACCCCTTTTTTTTAATATAAGTTTAAAACATTTTAATTAAACTTAATTATCTTTAGGAATATTGTTATTTCAAAACCTTTCAACACAATTTTAAATCACAACTCAACTAAAACCTGTCAACATGGTTAGCTTTATTATTACTAATCTTTACTAAGCAAAATAACTTAAAAGTTTATTAAGTTGATTTACAAAGAAAACCAACCCGAGGCAAACACTTGGTTTACCCGAGTGGAACCCGTGTCTCACCTTTGTTTCCCCCGCGTCACATTCATTCCCTAACCTTCTTCTTCTTCCCTTTTTTTTCCAGCTATCTTTATAAACTGCTGTACCAACTAACTCAAACACGCACCCAAACCACACTCGAAGCAATCATCCCAGTTTCTCGAGGCATCTTTCCTGCTCCTTCGAGTTTCACTCGAGACAAAACCCACGAAATCTCGAGTATCATTCGAGTCGAAAATACTCGCATCCTCCCTGACACTCTACGCCACCGTGCACATGAACGGTGGTTCGCCAACCCTCTGGCGACCCACTCCGCCTCCCACAAACTCCAATTCGTCTCGATATTAGAAATTTAAGCCCAGATTTTTGAATAATTGTGAATCGAAGAAAATGCCCTGCAGCTCGAACGCGGAACGCACATATCCCTCCGATAACCACCACGTTCAGCCACCCCACCTCACCGGAGACCAAGCCACCTTGCCTACGCCATTTCCACACCTTCCTCGACCTTCACTCCAACCCACGTGCCACTCGATCAAGGCACGGCGACGCAAACCCAAAAAATACAGAGCCTCAAAACATAAGAACAAAACCCTACTTTCGATCCAAACCCAAAATCTATGCATTCGAAAATTTTTCTATCATTTTTCTTGTATTGCTACATTATCAAGCTTGCTTCTCACCAAAATTCAGATTTTAAATTTGTTTGAATTAGCTGAAATTGGCAAAAGAGCCAATTCTGTTCAACAAGGTACTGCACCTTGAATACTTGCTTAAAAATCATCATTTTTATTTTAAAAATCCTACTTTTGTATGTAGATTCAAACTATATTGATGAATTGACAAATTAAAATATTTGAATTTAACATAGGAATTTGGATAACCTGTAATCAACTTTCCAGTTGATCTGCTTCTTCCAAAATTTGAAAACGAGTTTAAAAACTTTATTTATATTTGAAACTACTTATCTTGTTTAAATCACAGCCTATAATGATTGAGTGGTAATATTTAAAATTTATCACCTACTAAACTTTGTAACTACAGGCAGATCAAACAATATACAAAGCAGTGTATATATATGCACATCATTATATTCAAACTGGACTATTCACAAACCAGATTTTATATGCATCTTAATCTAGTTTAAACAACTTAAACTTTGAAATTATTGTTTACTCACAGAGCATTCAAAATATGTAAACTATACTTGTTTTTCCAGATATAAATGCAACCAAGTCAAGTTTAAAATTTTAAAAGGTTGATGTTACTCACAGTTGTTTTTCCAGAGAAAGAAAACAGAGCTTCTTTGAACAGGTTGCAAGCTGAAACTCTCCTAAATCTCTGGTTTGATCTTGAGTTGTATTGTTGATTTTTGTTTAAGTTATTAAGATGATAGTTGCTTTAGTTTTTCTTAGCTTTGAAGGAACGAAACTGAATGAAAAGATTGACATACAAAAGAACGAATTACAGGGTATTATAATGTTGGTTGTACAATACAAAGTGATATTTTTATACAATGGTCAGTGATTTTTATTTCAAATTGGAGGCCGATAGTACCTTGCATTAATTAACATTGTCATACTTTTTATTTCGTATGTACTTATGTTTCCATTTGCAAACACTCTTATATACTTTTGTCTTTTCATTTTGCAGGTGTACTCGTTCATATTTGTTGTTTATGTTTGATAGATATTTATTTGTATTTCTTACTTCTTGGTTAGTTCACACTTGAAAGTATTTCATCCTTTGTATTTTGTTTGTTTGGTTTCTAACTTGTCTGCCTACTTATATTTGTTTTGGCCTTACTACTTTGGAATATAAATGAAATTCTATATTTTAATATGTTGTTAAATTTCTTCTAATTTATTTCTATTTATACTCTATTATTTATTTTTAAAACCATTTATTTACAATTTAAATTCAAGTCAAAATATATATTATCATATATACAATATTTTTAAATTGAAATGATTCATACAGAATATACTTGAATCCGGGGAAACTCGCTTCATTTTATCAATTTAATTTTACAATTTTTTATTCAAATATTCAATAAATTATCAATTTAAATTTAATTAAAATCCGGGGTCGTTACAGACTTCCCACCTTAAAAGAATTTCGTCCTCGAAATTACCAAGGAGACAAAAAGATAGATGAAGAATATTTCATCAACTCAAATTTGAACATCTATTCTGCATTTGGCTTACCAAATCAGAATATTGATAACAGATTCAAGAACGAATCTGTTTGACACTTCAGAAGATACTCGGGTTATCCAGATCTACGAAATATGCAGGGGCATCGGTCAATTCGAAAGGATAACTAACCATTCGTAGAATATATCCGGACCCAAAGAATAGATAGATATATGGATACAGTTTCAAAACTTTTAGTTTAGAACTAAAGTATACCTATCAACCATAGCAATCAAAGCAAACAATTCATCCAAACAAACAATTTGGCCTATCCGGAGTTTATGTCCCATATTAATATATCGAATTTTCTTCCTGGATCTACCAGAAACTATCGAAGAATTGAGAAAAGATGTTGAACAAAAGAGATTGATAGAGAAAAGATTGCTTCCTCTGTTGTTACAGAGTATTGACCATTTATAGTCGTATTCCCCTGTCCCCTATCTCGTCCTCTTCTCGAACTCATACTTACTATCAGTGGATAGCAAGAGAATTTACTGAGACATTCGAACGGATATCTTAGAATTACTCATTCTAGGGTATACTTCACCCTATCTCTAATGAGCTACTTAACGTGTTATACTCCTGAGCTAAAGTTCAACCTTAGCTCTGATACCAAATGTAACGTATCGGGTTTTGCCCGCTCGAAAATCAACATCCGTACTTCACATTGTACTAGAATGCCGCAGATTCGACCGTTCAAATCCGATTCGCCGGAGCTATAACACAATTAAGTAAATAACACAGCGGAAGAAAAGAATAATACATTGATATACAATATCTGATACAACAGAGTGATACAATGAATATCAATATACATCAGAGATATGATACAACAAATAGCAGCGGAAAAGAAAAGATAACAACAGCAGCGGATAGAATATCTCCAATAGAGTGCTCCAATCCATAGCTAGCTCCAGATAATCTAGTCAACTTGAATATCTGAAAGAACCCAACTCTAGACTGCCAGTGTGGAAAATAGTGGGCACCCAGAGTTTAGGAAGGGAACAATAAACTCCGGATCAGTCATGGGACTGGTGTGAGCAACAAAAACAGTTTATCTTTAAACAACAATAAAAGGTTTTAAACATTGAAATCCGCAATGTTTTTAGAAAATGAAACTACCATAAGACCTCCCGCCACACACACAATGCAAACGCAGAATTGGAGGAGATTTCTTCTTATGATAGTCAAAGATGCTTACTACGCAAAATCATCTTGATATTATTATTAGTGCATAGTGCAGAAAACATTTCGAAAGTATAATATTAATCTTAGCCAACATACGACCAGTATCGTATGCCTACTATAGCTACTATGTTCAATAGCAGGTTACCGCCACATTCCATAGCAGGTAATACAACTAAAACCGTACAAGTTCCGTATTGGAGAAATGGATTTCCAACAAATGGTCAGGCTAAGGAACTTCCTTCCATCGCATGGGATCGCCTCTGGCGGGACGTCCCGAGAGACAAACTGCTCTCTGCCAACAAAGTCGGGTTACCCCTGTAACAGGTAACTCACGAATATGCCACCTCCCGGTCCTTTGGGACCTTTATCCGAGCTCGGTATCCAACATCACACATCATAAAGAAAGTGTATCCACATGAGTAAGTATCTGGGCTCCATACCATGATACCACCCCTTTCCAGAAGGAAATGACATACCCTAAAGGGCGCGACCCTCATAACCTTGCCGCAACGATCCTGTTTCGACCATTTCCGGGTTGTGAGGCCCTGACGAAGTCTCGTCCACAAAGCTACGCTTTGTCACAAAGCCATGCTTTGGGTCAACAGATGATCAACCTATGATCACAAAGATAAATGATCAAACAAATGATCATATCACAAATGATCAAACGATGATCATCACACAGCTACACTCAGCATGCCACATTACCAAATTGGGATATATCGCTGATAAATTTCAACTACATAACCTCTGAGCTCATACGTCTCAGAGAAGGGTGTTAAGCTAAGAGAATAAAATTCTCCGCCACCAACAGAAATGTATTTGAAAGAAATCGGCTTTATATCTCAAAGTGTAATGTCAGACATGTAACCATACAAGTCTGTTCCGGGTTCGAACAGAACCGAAGGCACTTCTCACGAAGCCCTTGCAATTCCGGATAATTTCCAATCACGTCCGGACTTCCCATCACAAAGGATGATAAAATCTCTATATCGGGGCCAGTCGATGCAGAGACATTCGACGAGTTGTCCTTTCGTTTTCGAAAATATCCGGTCTTCACCACCGGTCTTCAAATGCTATCCATATACGACGTACCAGTATTCGGAACGAGTTATATGACACAAAGGTCCTCTCCCGGCTAAACCGAATAATGAGCACAATACTTTAAAACATATGGATATTGGGATTTCAATTAAGTCACGACTTATTACCCAAAATCTTCTTTTCGAATGGTTTAACAAATTACCATTTTTAAATCTTTAAACAAAAAGATTCATTTTAACAACCTTAAATGGTTTAACAATTTTCCACATTTTTATCTTTTAAACAAAAGATTCATTCACAGATTTTCCAAATCGATTTCCATTTCAATTTAACTCGTTAAATCTTTAAATCAAAGATTTAACTTATAGCTTTCCAAAACTCGTTTCCAAAGATTCATTCATAGCCTTTCAAAACAATTTTATTCCAAGTTAGGTTAACTCGTTCGGTCTTTGAATCAAAGACTCATTTCATAAATTTCAAAATATTTCAATTCTATTTCAAACTTGAAACCGTTCAACACAATTTGAAAATCCTTTCTTATGTGAAAGCTTTTACTATTTGAAAACAAATAGTTCCGTTTCGGAAAATCCAGTTATATTTACACGAGTCAAAACCCTTGAATTAAATTCAAATTTCCAAATCAATATTTTAAAATAGTTTAACCTATATATAACTTGTACAACATCTTTAATCCCTAGTTTCAAATCATAGAATTCAATTTCAAACTTGAATTCAAATTTAAATCAAATTATTTAAATTTCAAAACTCAATTAAGTTATTCAAAATAACTTTTATCTTTGAAATTCCATTTCAAATGCTTTTCACTTTAAATCCAAATTTCCAATTTCAAAATCAATTGAAATTAAAATTTCAATTTCAAAAACATTAAATTTAAATTATCTGTGACTTAACCGATTTCCATGTGAAATCCATATTTGTGTGTGTATGGTGTAGTCCAGGGGTTTCACACAATAGTGCACAACATCAATCATCACAGATATATCGATAAGCGATATAATCGATAACGCTTATCTTCATTCATAGATAAAGTCAATTTATCAGTCATAAAGATTCATTATTACAATTCGATGTGGGTTTCGGATAACCAACTGGAATCCCACTCCCTGTCGCATCGAAATTCAAGTGTCGTGTTACGGGCCAAGGGTTTTCATATTCACATGGTAATATATCACAGAAACAGATATATAAATCACAGATAATATATTACATCCATCTCAGATAAATGAACTACAGATCACAACACAAATCAGGGTATATCACAAAGCATCACAAATCAGGGATATCAAACAATTCAATCATTCAACGAAATCCAAACATCCATAAGTAGGATCAATTGATTATCTGATTAACTTAAATCAAATTAATTACTTACTAATCCTGGTTAATTAACATTAATTAATTACAGATATTTTGATTAATTATTCTTTAATCATTTATTAATTAACCATTAAAAATAAATCAATTAACCTTTAATTATAAAATTCATCAATCTTTAATTATTTAAAGAATAAATCTTTAATTATTTAATTCACTATTTAATTAATTATCTTCAATTAATAAATTAACCTTTAATTTATTACCATTTAAATAATTGTCCTTTCTTATAAATTAATTAGCTTTAAATTTATAATTAATTGATCTTTAGTTAATTTTAAATCATTCATCAATATAAAATTTATTTAACCTTTAAGTTAACACATTAAAACATTTAATTAACTTCTTAATTATTAATTTAGTTTTATTTAAAATAAACCCCTTTTTTTAATATAAGTTTAAAACATTTTAATTAAACTTAATTATCTTTAGGAATATTGTTATTTCAAAACCTTTCAACACAATTTTTAATCACAACTCAACTAAAACCTGTCAACATGGTTAGCTTTATTATTACTAATCTTTACTAAGCAAAATAACTTAAAAGTTTATTAAGTTGATTTACAAAGAAAACCAACCCGAGGCAAACACTTGGTTTACCCGAGTGGAACCCGTGTCTCACCTTTGTTTCCCCCGCGTCACATTCATTCCCTAACCTTCTTCTTCTTCCCTTTTTTTTTCCAGCTATCTTTATAAACTGTTGTACCAACTAACTCAAACACGCACCCAAACCACACTCGAAGCAATCATCCCAGTTTCTCGAGGCATCTTTCCTGCTCCTTCGAGTTTCACTCGAGACAAAACCCACAAAATCTCGAGTATCATTCGAGTCGAAAATACTCGCATCCTCCCTGACACTCTACGCCACCGTGCACGTGCACGGTGGTTCGCCAACCCTCTGGCGACCCACTCCGCCTCCCACAAACTCCAATTCGTCTCGATATTAGAAATTTAAGCCCAGATTTTCGAATAATTGTGAATCGAAGAAAATGCCCTGCAGCTCGAACGCGGAACGCACATATCCCTCCGATAACCACCACGTTCAGCCACCCCACCTCACCGGAGACCAAGCCACCTTGCCTACGCCATTTCCACACCTTCCTCGACCTTCACTCCAACCCACGTGCCACTCGATCAAGGCACCGCGACGCAAACCCAAAAAATACAGAGCCTCAAAACATAAGAACAAAACCCTACTTTCGATCCAAACCCAAAATCTATGCATTCGAAAATTTTTCTATCATTTTTCTGGTATTGCTACATTATCAAGCTTGCTTCTCACCAAAATTCAGATTTTAAATTTGTTTGAATTAGCTGAAATTGGCAAAAGAGCCAATTCTGTTCAACAAGGTACTGCACCTTGAATACTTGCTTAAAAATCATCATTTTTATTTTAAAAATCCTACTTTTGTATGTAGATTCAAACTATATTGATGAATTGACAAATTAAAATATTTGAATTTAACATAGGAATTTGGATAACCTGTAATCAACTTTCCAGTTGATCTGCTTCTTCCAAAATTTGAAAACGAGTTTAAAAACTTTATTTATATTTGAAACTACTTATCTTGTTTAAATCACATCCTATAATGATTGAGTGGTAATATTTAAAATTTATCACCTACTAAACTTTGTAACTACAGGCAGATCAAACAATATACAGAGCAGTGTATATATATGCACATCATTATATTCAAACTGGATTATTCACAAACCAGATTTTATATGCATCTTAATCTAGTTTAAACAACTTAAACTTTGAAATTATTGTTTACTCACAGAGCATTCAAAATATGTAAACTATACTTGTTTTTCCAGATATAAATGCAACCAAGTCAAGTTTAAAATTTTAAAAGGTTGATGTTACTCACAGTTGTTTTTCCAGAGAAAGAAAACAGAGCTTCTTTGAACAGGTTGCAAGCTGAAACTCTCCTAAATCTCTGGTTTGATCTTGAGTTGTATTGTTGATTTTTGTTTAAGTTATTAAGATGATAGTTGCTTTAGTTTTTCTTAGCTTTGAAGGAACGAAACTGAATGAAAAGATTGACATACAAAAGAACGAATTACAGGGTATTATAATGTTGGTTGTACAATACAAAGTGATATTTTTATACAATGGTCAGTGATTTTTATTTCAAATTGGAGGCCGATAGTACCTTGCATTAATTAACATTGTCATACTTTTTATTTCGTATGTACTTATGTTTCCATTTGCAAACACTCTTATATACTTTTGTCTTTTCATTTTGCAGGTGTACTCGTTCATATTTGTTGTTTATGTTTGATAGATATTTATTTGTATTTCTTACTTCTTGGTTAGTTCACACTTGAAAGTATTTCATCCTTTGTATTTTGTTTGTTTGGTTTCTAACTTGTCTGCCTACTTATATTTGTTTTGGCCTTACTACTTTGGAATATAAATGAAATTCTATATTTTAATATGTTGTTAAATTTCTTCTAATTTATTTCTATTTATACTCTATTATTTATTTTTAAAACCATTTATTTACAATTTAAATTCAAGTCAAAATATATATTATCATATATACAATATTTTTAAATTGAAATGATTCATACAGAATATACTTGAATCCGGGGAAACTCGCTTCATTTTATCAATTTAATTTTACAATTTTTTATTCAAATATTCAATAAATTATCAATTTAAATTTAATTAAAATCCGGGGTCGTTACAGGTTCATCGTCTGGTGGCGCGATTTGTTCGAAGTGAAAAAAATAGTTAACGTGCGTGCTGGCCTATAGGGTGAGGGAGGAGAGGGAAAACTAATTAGGTTTAAGTTTAAACTAATTTTAATTTTTAGTTGATTTAAATTTTAAATTATCGAATGTTTAATAATTCATAACTATTTCATACGAGGTTCGTTTTGCACAAAACAAGCGGTGTTGGATTCGTATTGTCGAGCACTCCATTTTAGAGCTGGTTTGGATGGATTTGGAGCTAGTGAAAATTTAGTTAAAATTAAACGCTCGTTTAATTTTAATCGGAATAAAACGCTGCAGTAACTACTGCAAGCAAGGTGAGGAAAATTCACTCTTTTTGACACGCTTATATTTTTATATAAGTGGGGATAATTTTATTATGCAGTTTTGATGACTGTTGGATGTTATATATATATATATATATATATATATATGTGTGTGTGTGTGTGTATGTATGTATGTATTTATGTATGTATGTATGTATGTATGTATGTATATTGGATGTTTGGATGTATGCTATGTTAGGAACTAGAGATAGTGGTTTTGATGACAACAACCTTTATAACTTATTTTATTAACTTATATACTAACACTATTGTCTAGATATATATGAATGTTATTATGCAGGATATATATAAGGCAGGTACTGATTATTGAAGACTATATAGTATAAAGATCAAGAATGAAGAAATCAAGTTTGAAGACGCATGAGTATCAAGGTTAGGATTTCAAGATATGTGTCTAGTTTATTGTTAAAACTTCATAATAGCACGGAAATCTTCATTCCATATTTCATTTGGGATGGAACCCATTTCTATCTTCTTAGTGGCTTACAAACCCACGACAAGTAGCTTACAAACCTTCGACAAGTGGCTTATAAACCCACGAATATCCTGGTTTTGTACAAGTTCTCGAGTCCTGATGTGATGAGATATTCTGCAGGAAGAAGCTTGCAAAACTACTTCAAAATGGTTTTTCAAAATGATTTTCAAAACTGCTTTTCAAAATGTTTTAGCCTTAAAATATTATTTGTCTTTGTTTTTAAATAAACTTTTGTTTTAAACTTCGTTTTTTTTAAACTATCTTCTGATTTTTTAAATATTCTTTTATAATATATATATATATATATATATACTTGAGATTTAAAATCAAATTTATATATACATTCTAAAAATATATTTTTCTACTCTTCTTTATTTTAAAACTTAGGAAAATTAGTTTATTTTACTCCAGAATCATTTCATCTTGTTTTCCGTTCAATACCATTTTCAAAACAAATTTTACATTGTTTTTAACTAAGGGATGTCGACATCATGGGATACCCCATGTCAACATGGTGGCCGTTAAATTCAAAAGTTTCAATTTTCAAAAGAAGTGTCTATTCGTTTAAATCTCTTCACGAATGGTTATGACCGTTATTGGTCTATAAATAGCCTTCACGAACGAATTTTTTAACTAACTACTTTCTTATTTTCTTCACTCCTTCTCCACAAATCCATATTCTAAAATATTCATATTTTTAAGATCGTGCCGAAATTCTACCGAATTCTTAAGTGAATCAAATTAGAATCTCATTCTTGTTTGATTCTCTACCCTCTCTCGAAGATCAAAGTGCTATTCAGAGTTATAGGATCAATTTGTAATCAAAAGTTTATCGAGTCTCTCTATAAGGTGTGGTTGTGCCTGGAAATCAATTGGGTAATCTTGTGGCCCGTAAATCAAGAGGGTTTGTCCCGGACTCGTGAGACAGGAGGGTACCTCAAGGCCTTTAGAAACTGAGGATTGTAATCTCGACATTGGTATAATAAAAATATGTATGAGATGTTCTGCTTTGGTACAGGATTGGATGTAGGGTAACTCCAAACCAGTATAAAATCCGGTGTGTTCTTTCCTTTTACTGCTTTTTATTTACTTTCTGCATCTGTGTTTGATTCTGTGATTGTTCTGTGATTAAGTTCTGCATTTATTTGTGTCATAATTTTAATTTAGTCCATATACGTCGTAGAATCCATTAAACACTATTCACACCCCTCCCCCCTCTAGTGTTAAATTAGCCTTAAGATCATTAATCCGCACTCCCTTTCAATTGGTATCAGAGCATAGGTTTTCATAGTTTTCATAATCTGAAACTTGAAAAGTTGAAAATGGCATTTTTAGAAAATTTTGTTAATACTAATTTGAATTTATGCATTTCATCAAAGTATCATAGGTCTGCATATAGTTTTTATGAAAAATCAAGTTATCTACCAAATTGGTTTGTTATGCAGGAACAGACATGTTACATGGCTTTTGAAGAATCAACAACCAATGGACAAACTGTGCAAATTGAGAAAGATAAATGGATACTTGATAGCGGTTGTTCAAGGCATATGACTGGAAATCCCGAGATACTCAATGACATTATATATCAAGATGGTGGATTGGTCAACTTTGGAGACAACTCAAAAGGATATGTGATTGGCATCGGCAATGTCGGTAATTCTAAATCTCCTCTTATTTTTGATATTTTGCTAGTTAGGAATTTAAAACATAATCTGCTTAGTATAAGTCAACTATGTGATAAAGGATTTAAAATTAAATTTGGAAAAGATAAGTGTCACATCGAAGATAATAAGTCAAATATTATCTTTGAAGGAATTAGGAAGAAAAACATTTACATCCTTAGTATGAAAGTTTCAAATGATAACTTATGTCTTTTGGCTAATACAAGTGACCCTTGGATTTGGCATAAAAGATTTGGTCATTTAAATTTCAAACAGTTATCTAGGTTATCAAAACTTGACTTAGTTAGAGGTCTTCCCAAGTTAAACTTTAAAATAGATAGTATATGTGATGCTTGCCAATTAGGAAAACTTAAGAAAAGTTCATTTAAATTAAAAGATATGATTTCTACTTCTAAACCTCTAGAATTACTTCATTTAGATTTATTTGGTCCATCTCAAGTTCAATCAATTAATCAGAATAAATATGTTTTCGTAATTGTAGATGATTATTCTAGATATACTTGGACAATTTTTCTTAAACTTAAAAGTGATGCTTTTTAATTATTTAAGAATTTGCTAAAAGAATTCAAAATCAATTTTCTTTAAAAATAAAAACTATTCGTAGTGATCATGATGGAGAAATATTTGAAAATGAAAATTTTGAGAATTTCTGTAATCAAAAAGGAATCACTCATAATTTCTCTTTTCCAAGAACTCCACAACAAAACGGAGTGGTAGAACGTAAGAATAGAATGATTCAAGAGTGTGCTAGAACAATACTTTCTGATAGTAACTTACCTAAAAACTTTTGGGCTGAAGCAGTCGCTACAGCTTGTTATATATTAAATAGGATTTTAATTAGACCATTAACTAATAAAACACCATATGAATTACTTTACAATAAGAAACACATAGTAGCTTATTTTAAAGTTTTTGGTAGTAAGTGTTTTATTCTTAATACAAAAGATAATTTAGATAAATTTGAACCAAAATCCGACAAAGGTATCTTTATCGGATATTCTAATAGAAGTAAAGCATTTAGAGTTTATAATTAAGAACTAACACTATTGAAGAAACAATGCATGTACCTTTTGATGAAAATTTTAAAGATATTGTGGAAATAGAAGATGAAGAAGATTTTGTAACTTTAAATAATGAACCTAATGAAACTAATTGTGAAATCATTCAACCTAATAAAAGAATTAGACTATTAAAAGATCATCATGTAGAAAATATACTAGGAAATATTGAATCTATAGTTAAAACAAGAAATCAACTAAATAGTATGAGTAATGTAGCTTTTATATCAACTATTGAACCTAAAAATCCAAAGGAAGAATCATCTGATGATTCGTGGATTCTTGCTATGCAAGAAGAATTGAATCAGTTCATTAGAAATGATGTTTGGGAACTTGTTCCTAGACCTGAGGATAAAAGTATAATTGGAACAAAATGGGTTTATAAAAATAAAATGAATGAACTTGGTGAGGTCGTGAGAAATAAAGCTCATTTAGTCGCGCAAGGTTATTGTCAAGATGAAGGAATTGATTATGATGAAACATTTGCACCCGTAGCAAGACTAGAAGCTATCAGGATTCTACTTGCTTTCACAAACTACAATAATTTCAAGTTATATCAAATGGATGTTAAAAGTGCTTTTCTAAATGGTTTTGTAAAAGAAGATGTTTATGTTGAACAACCTCCACTTTTTGAAAATAATGAATTTCCAAATCATGTATATAAATTAAAGAAAGCTTTATATGGTCTAAAACAAGCTCCTAGAGTCGGGTATGAAAGACTAAGATCTTATTTACTACAATCTGGTTTTGAAATTGGTAAAATAGATACAACTCTTTTTATTAAAAGAAACAAAAATGATATTCAATTAGTACAAATATATGTAGATGATATAATATTTGGGCCAACTAATAACATAATGAATAAAGAATTTTCAGATATAATGACTAAAGAATTTGAAATGAGTCATATGGGAGAACTAAGCTTCTTCTTAGGACTTCAAATCAAACAACTAGATAAAGGAATTTTCATTAGTCAAGAAAAGATATGCTAAGGATTTAATTAATAAATTTGGATTGACCACTTCTAGTGGGAAACCAACTCTAATGACAACTAATGTAGCTTTAAGTAAAGAAGATAAATCAAAAGATGTTGATCAAAAATTATATAGGGGAATGATTGGTTCGTTGCTTTATATAACAGCAAGTCATCCTGACATCATGCATAATGTCTGTCTCTGTGCAAGATACCAATCTCAACCTAAAGAAACTCACTTAAAAGCTGTTAAAAGAATTTTAAAATATGTAAAACATACTTTAGATTATGGTTTATTTTAACCTAAAAATGATTTAATTTCATATTGTGATGTTGATTACGCTGGTTGTAAATCAGACCGAAAAAGTACAAGTGGAACTTGTCACTTTCTAGGACATTCTCTGGTTTCCTAGTTTAGTAAGAAGCAAAACGATGTATCCTTGTCAACAACTGAAGCAGAATATATATCTGCTGCTTTGGCTTGTTCTCAAATTATATATATGCAACAAACTTTAAAAGATTTTGGATTAACTATAACTAAATCACCAATTTATTGTGATAATACTAGTGCAATAAACCTATCTAAAAATCCAACTCATCATGCTAGAACAAAACATATTGATGTTAGACATCATTTTCTTAGAGATAATATAAGTAAAGAAGTCATAACTCTTGAATATATTAATACTGAAAAAAAAATTGCTGATATATTAACCAAACCATTAAATGAACAAAACTTTACTAAATTTTGAAGAGAATTAGGTATATGTTCATTAACTGAAATATAAATTATAAATAATACAAGTATAGTTAATAATTAATATAAACAAAAATTTCTCAAAAATTGAACTGGGCATGTCGACATGACCCATCCCCCTATGTCGACATACAAGCCGAGATTTTCAAATTTAAATTTCCCTCTAAAATTAGTTATTTGGTTATATATTTATATATTTCGACTTTTACTCCTTTTCTCTGTTCTATTCTCTATAATAAACTTCTAAAACAGTAAATTAATGGCTTCCTCTTCAAATAATGAACCTTCTTCACCCACTTCTCCTCATTTTGGCCCTTTTCAACGTTCCACACACGTACGAGTCATCAAACTACAAGAGAAGATGAAAGATTTGCTTCAAAGGATGACGGAAATTCAAGTGAGTCAACTGCGAATGGCTAGAGAACAAGATAGGCAAGGCAGAATTCTTAGGAATTTACAAAAATTCCTTATGGATAACCATGCCAGTCCCATTGTCATCGAAGAATCATCACAAGCCATGGATTTTGAAGAAGAAGAAGAGCCTATGGAAGAACCATAAGAGGATCAAGAAGAAGAACATCCTCTGCCGAATCCGGATGTTCATATGGATGAAGACGATGGCGTGATTTGTTGGAGAAGTCCTTTTTGACGCTAATGGGAACTTGGTCGAACAATGTGGAAACTTTTGTCTCCACTATCCAAATTGTTCGGTCCATAAATCACCAGTAGTTAAGGGCCCTCGTTAAGCGTTTTTCATTTTTCTCTTTCTTGATTGTATATTAGTTTGTTAATTTTTATATAAGTGTTATCTTAATTAATATTCTTCTTAAAACAATCTTTGGTGTATAAAATCTTGAATTCCATTTAACTTAGGATGCTGTATTTCACTCATACATAGTTATTATTCTTATATCATATGTTTGTTTATCTTATTTTCTATTAAGTTCAAGGTTTATAGGTTATTGTTTTGTTGATGACAAAGGGGGAGAAGTTATATAAAATAGTAGGCTTGGAGTAAGGGGGAGTTGTTGGTGTAAGGGGGAGTTAGAGTTGTTGGTGTAAGGGGGAGTTATGGTATGATCGAAGTGGTAAGTATATGTTATAAGGTTGTCATCGTCAAAAAGGGGGAGATTGTTAGGAACTGGAGATAGTGGTTTTGATGACAACAACTTTTGTAACTTATTTTATTATAACTTATATACTAACACTATTGTCTACATATATATGAATGTTATTATGTAGGATATATATAAGGCAGGTACTGATTATTGAAAACTGTACAGTATAAAGATCAAGAATGAAGAAATCAAGTTTGAAGACTCATGGGTATCAAGATCAAGATTTCAAGATATGTGTCTAGTTTATTGTTAAAACTTCATAATAGCACGGAAATCTTCATTCCATATTTCATTTGGGATGGAACCCATTTATATCTTCTTAGTGGCTTACAAACCCATGACAAGTAGCTTACAAACCTACGACAAGTAGCTTACAAACCTACAACAAGTGGCTTACAAACCCACGAACATCCTGGTTTTGTACAAGTTCTCGAGTCCTAATGTGATGAGATATTCTGCAGGAAGAAGCTTGCAAAACTACTTCAAAATGGTTTTTCAAAATGATTTTCAAAACTGCTTTTCAAAATGTTTTAGCCTTAAAATATTATTTGTCTTTGTTTTTAAATAAACTTTTGTTTTAAACTTCGTTTGTTTTTAAAACTATCTTCTAATTTTTTAAATATTCTTTTATAATATATATATATATACTGAGATTTAAAATCAAATTTATATATTGTGATAACCCTGATTTTTGTGAGTAATTTCATGATTTAATTTAGTTTGTATTTGTTTGAAATTGCATTGGGAAAAATAGGAATAGGAAATTGATTTGCAGATACAAAGTATAAAACATGTACATGTGCACAAGACAGTGTACACATGCACACAGATTTCTGTGTAACAAAAATTTGGCAGAAATTAATAGATAAAATAAAATAACTGATCTAGAAATACATATGCATAAAAAAATAGAATTTTGTCTTTAAATAAAATAGAGTACAAAGAAAATAAGAGCTAGGCTGAAATAAACTTAAAATTATTTAAAGAAAGAAAAATAAAAAGGCTTAAGTATACATAGGTTATACATGTATACAGTCAATCAATCTCTGGAAGAAAACAGAAGTTGCATGAAAATGGCATGAGTCCCTAAACAAGCACTTTATCTATTCTCAGTAATTTCTTTTATTAAGAAAATAATAACAATAATAATAGGAAGTCATGCATATGACATGACCAGGGAAAATTAAAAGAGAGGAACTAATTTCTGGAAAGGAAGACAAGGACCACATACCCTTTTATTTTCTTGAATCAAACCAGAGGCAGGCTATGTTTGGGATGGGGTAGAACTGACATTGGGTAAGTCCATAAACCCTAGTAACAGCCAAGATTTATATAAAAGGCTTAGTATAGTAAGACCATATATTTTTGTTCTTCATTAACCTAAAGAAAAATATACAAGGCATAAACCAGAGAAAATAGGAGAAGGCAGAAGACTAAAAAAGGGGTTCATAAGGCATAGGAAGAAGAAGGATTAAGGTGAGTAATCTCACTGAAAACTTTGGCATTAAGACCTGAATATTGAGGCAGCCAGTTTGAACTAATTTTCTTTTACAAGTTATGTTTTATGATTGGATGACTTTGGTTTGTTAATGATTTGTTTAAGGGTAAAACCTCTATCTGATTTACCCAGAAAAATAAGAGTCATGGATTCATGAACTAAAATGTGTGTCTGAGATATGGGTTAGCTTTGAGATTGAGTATTTTCTTTTATAAGTTTTCTTTATAAGTTGTTTATAAAAATCCCCGGATTCAAGTAGTGAGTATATGGTCTGAAGGTAGAAAGAAATATGGGTTGTAACATTGTGTTGTTGCTTATGTCTCATATTAATTAAAACAAGAGAAAATATAGAAGTGCAATGTTGTACATGTGCTGAGCTTCTATGTTTTATGAAATACCCAATTCAAATATACTTGTGGTTTAGCCAGATCATGAATCTGATTGAACCAGAGGTAAGGGAAAATATATATCTAGCAAATTACTCAGGACCATATGCTTACATCTTGATCCAGTGAAACCCATAGGCAAAATAATGTGCTAAGAAGTCACCTCCCTCTTTCATGATAAAATGTTTGCTTATGAGAATATAACTTACCAAACTCTGGATGAACACATATTGCTTGCATTATTTATATTTCTCTGATTAAGAAGTGAGATGCAGAAGAGATTAGCACTGCTATGAAAAATAATAATAACACTTAGTAATTTAACTAAGGACTTGGGATCTTAGGGCTACCAAAGTATAGCTTGGCAATGGGAATATTGCAAGTCCACACATGGTATATTTATACCCAGGGGCCTGAGTGTGCTGGGTTAACAGAGAAAGGTCCCAGGCAGTGTGTGTTTAAAAAGAAGAAAGTAGCTAAAGACCCTGTTATATTTGATAATGAATTCTAGGAATAGATTCAGGAGAGGCCTGGGCAAAATCCCTGATGGCCAGTAAAGTTGAAAAGGAGATGATATCTGAATTAATGTTTGTATTTGGTTGTTTTGGTGCTTTTTACGGATGAATCTTATGATTGTTTTCTATGAATCAAGTCATGGTGATTATATGTGTAAATAATCTGCTAACATTGAGATGAAGGAACATGCTTCACAAAAAGAAAAACAAGCATAAGGAAGATACTGAGTTTCTTATTCATGTAAAGTTTGTTTGTAAAGAGAATTGAATAAGATCATGTTTTCAGTTGGATTATTCATACCAGACAAATAGTCTGACCCTTTTGTGTTTATGCACCATTGGGTGTCTCATATTCATATGGGGCAGTTCATGGTGATTTTGCAGGGAAATAGGAATTGCTTTGATCAGGCTTGGATGTTAAACTGCTTAAGATTTGGATGCTATGTTTTTAAAAGACTTTGCTGAAGTAAACTACACCTTCATGATGAACTAGATTAAGACCTATTGTTTAAAATTACTTTGAGAAACCAATGTATGGTTAATTACTGTCTTGTAGTTGTTGAACTTATATGTCTCAGCTGAACTATGTGCTTTGTTTTGTTAAATGCTTTGCTAAGAAAAATGAATTCTAAGCTTCAAGAACAGTTAGGCTATAATGGTAGAAGATCTGAGATTAAAAGAATTTGTGGTTTGTATGTATATCTATAGAACTGGCATAAGAAAATCCATGTTCAAGTCAAAAATAAAATCTGATAGAAAGAGTTTGAATTGCTTTAAAAAGAAAATAATATAGCAGGTATTTTGTAATTGAGTAGTGCAAACCAGAACAAGGCTAACATAGCCCTTTTTCTTGAGCCTGGGTCAAGCCAGCAACTAAGGATTTAAATTAAATGTTTGGATCTGTTTCATAGCCAAAGTATATAATAGGTTCAGACAATTCTGTTCACAGGAGAGAAAAAAAACAAAAATTGGGTTTGAACCGACCAGCATAGCACTCGAACTCGTGACCTCTCATGTGTAAGTTAGGCGCGTTTCCATTACGCCTAGATGTTGCTTGTGTTCACTTAGGATCCACTTTCTTTTAGCCTGAGTTTGATACTATTCAGACTTTAACACAATCATCCATATTAAAAGCTTGCTTCCCACTGATTATTACTTGATCATTCCTTATTTAGAATAACAGACTAAAATACATGTTTCTAGTGGATTCTATGGTCAAAAATCAGATTACAATAATTAATCTTTTTTAAAGGAATTATCACATTTTAATAGATTTAAAAGGAATTCTACTTACATATAAACATGCTCTGATTCTAGTAGAATATAACATAGATATCTTCATATATGTATGTTAGGGATGATTTAGATTTAAAACAATATTTTTATATTGTGAAAGATCCTGGATATATTTTGTTTATTGGAGAAAGAAAATGACCCTGGGAAATGTATTTGTAATGAATGATATATCTATATATCATTTCTTATAAAAAAAAATCCTTATGAAATTAGGGTGGGAAATAGGAGGGTCATTTCAGTTGGTATCAGAGCTATGTTGTTAAATAACATAGCAAAATTTTTTTGTGTGAATTTGTTTGCATTGGATGTATAGAAGTGTTTACTGCTTTGGATGTTTTGTTTTTTTATTTACACTATTGATATCTATTATGACAGAATAAGTGATAAATTGAAATGAATTAATCTATAGAGCATTAGGCAAAACAGACTAACCTAAGTGTTATATCCATAGAGCTATGGTAGGACCCAGACATCAAAATGTAGGAACAAGTGAACCACCCATGGTGAATGTGCAAGAATTCATGAGGGCCATAAGAGATGGAGTAGGCAACAGGCAGGAAAATCCACATGAGGAACTTTCCAAACTACTCAAGACTTTTACCAATCTTGGAGGCAAAACCTTTGATGGCACAGAAGGAGTTATGGGGGTTCAAAATTGGCTTAGAATTTTGGAAAGAATCTTTGCAGACATGCAAGTTGAAGACCAAAGGAAGAGGCAAATTGCATCCAGGCAATTGAGAGGAGCAGCTTTGGATTGGTGGGAGGTTATCATAGCTGGAAGACCTGAAGGAGAAGTAACATGGGATCAGTTTAAAGCAATGTTGGAAGGTAGATTTATCCCTGCATCAGCTAAGGAATCTTTACTGGAGGAATTCATCAAATTGAGGCAAGGGACTATGAGTGTCACTGAGTACACTCAGAAGTTTGAATCATTGGCAAAGTATGGTGCAGTGCTCATCACTACTGAGGAAGCTAAGAATGGCAGATATATCCAAGGGTTGAACTCTAGCCTTAGTAGAGCCATGCTACCATATAAGGATAAAACTTTTGATCAAGTTTTGGATTTGACTCTGAGCATTGAACAACATGATAAAGCTAGAGAGAATTTCAGGGCATTCAAAAATAATCAAAACAAGAAGGGAAAGGGTAAATTTCACCCTTATGATAAAAAGAAAACAGACATAACTTCCACCAAGAAACCAGAAGAAGCCAGAACTGCTGAAGTTAAGAAGAGGATCACTTGTTACAACTGTGGACAAGAGGGGCACATGAAAAATAGGTGCACCAATCCTAGACCAGCATCCTTCAATTGTCACCATTGTGGGAAGGAAGGTCACATAAAGAGGAACTGCCCAGATTTTAAGCAAGGAAAATTAGGGGCTTTGGAAGGGAAAGGCAAGGCAGCTGAGGGATCAAATGTTGAAAAGCATGGTCAAGTTGAAGGTACTTTGCTTATCCATTCAATACCTTTAACAGTAGTATATGATACTGGGGCTACACACTCATTGATCTCTCATGATATTGCACAACAATTAAAATTGAACTGTATGATTGTTGATAAACCACTGCTAATTAGAAGCCCTATAGGTAGTTCATGTGTCATGGGTATGATGTGCATGCAACTGGGATTAAATATAGGAGGACATGTGTTTGAGTCAAACCTATATGTGTTGCAATATCCAGACATAGGAATTATTTTAGGAGTTGATTGGTTGAGTAGATATAAGGCTATCATAAATATGGAGACATCCACCATATCATTGAAGGTTTCTGATGGACAAAGAATAATCGTCCTTTGTGAGGCAAACAAAAATAGAAGTATAGCCAACCTTTCTGCATTGTCAAATGAAAAACCCATGCCTGCATTAGAAGAGATCCCCATAGTTAATCAATATGATGATGTGTTTGGGGAAGTAAGAGGAGTTCCTAATCACAGGCCAGTTGAATTTTCAATTAGAATAATTCCAGGAGCTAGCCCAGTGGTTAAAAGACCAACCAGAATGGGGCCTAAGGAATTGATGGAGTTGAAAAAGCAATTAGTTGAATTAGAAGAAAAAGGTTTTATTAGACCCAGTAGCTCATCATGGGGAGCACCAGTAGTCTTTGTTAAGAAACATGATGGATCCCTGAGATTATGTATTGACTATAGGGAATTAAATAAAGTCACAGTTAAAAATAAATACCCCTTACCAAGAATTGATGATCTCTTTGATCAATTGAGTGGTGCAAAGATATTCTCCAGGCTTGATTTAGCCTCAGGCTTTCATCATATGAAAGTAGAAGAGGAAAGCATTAAGTATACAGCCTTTAACACCAGATATGGACTTTATGAATTTTTGGTGATGCCATTTGGCTTAACAAATGCTCCTTCCTATTTTGTTGATTTGATGAATAGGATTTTTAGAGAATACTTGGATAAGTTTGTATTAATATTTATTGATGATATACTAATTTATTCTAAGTCAGTTAGAGAGCATGAGAACCATTTGCATATAGTATTTGAGAAATTGAGACAGGAAGACTTGAAAGAAAAGTTTTCAAAATGCACTTTTTGGCAGAATGAAGTGAACTTTCTAGGCCATATTATATCAGAAAAAGGAATAGCTGTGGACTCCAATAAAGTCATTGCAGTGCAAGCTTGGAAAAGGCCTACTAATGTCACTGAAGTCAGATCATTCATGGGAATGGCTGGTTACTATAGAAGATTTATAAAAGATTTTGCAAAAATCTCAATTCCATTAACCAGATTGACTAGGAAAAATCAAGTGTTCACTTGGACTGAGGAATGTGAAAATGCCTTTGGGAAATTAAAAGAAGCACTGGTACAAGCTCCAATTCTTAAAGTACCTGAGGGAAATGAAAACTTGGTGGTGTATACTGATGCAAGTGGACAAGTGTAACGATACGGATTTTTCGCGTTCGAAAATTGACATCCATACTTTACATCGTACTCGAATGCCGTAGATTCGACCGTTCAAATCCGAGTCGCCGGAGCTTATAACAACATTAAGTAAATAACACAGCGGAATAAATGAATTATACATTGATATACAATATCTGATACAACAGAGTGATACAATGAATATCAATATACATCAGAGATATGATACAACAAATAGCAGCGGAAAAGAAAACGATAACATCAGCAGCGGATAATCTCCATCTTCAAAGCACTAAGCCAGATATAGCTCGAACTCCCAATAACGAGGCACAAAGATAAGCAAGTGCAGTCTGATCCAAAGACTGAACTAGCTCCAGATAAATCTACAAATCTGACTATCTGAAAAACCAAACTCTAGACTGCTCATGTAGAAAATTTTTGAGCATCCAGAGTTTAGGAAATAAACAATAAACTCCGGATCAGTCATGGGACTGGTGTGAGCAACAAAAACAGTTTATCTTTAAAAACAAATAGCAGAGATTTTTAAAGTCAATTCGCAATGCTTTTGGAAAATGAAACTACCATAAGACCTCCCGCCACACACACAATGCAAACGCAGACTTGGAGGAGATTTCTTCTTATGATAGTCAAAGATGCTTACTACGCAAAATCAAATCATTTTTGATATTATTATTAGTGCATAGTGGAAAACATTTCGAAAGTAGAATATAAATCTTAGCCAACATACGACCATTATCGTATGCCTACTATAGCTACCATGTTCAATAGCAGGTTACCGCCACATTCCATGGCAGGTAATACAACTAACACCGTACATGGTTCGTATTGTTTCATTGGATTTCCAACAAATGGTCAGGCTAAGGAACTTCCTTTTCCACGATGGGTACATCCCTGGAATAGACGACCCGAGAACCTAACCGGATCTCTGCCAACACAAGGCCGGGTTACCTCTGCAAAAATAGGTAACTACTGACACGCGTATGTCATCCCCCGATCGTCACCGATCTTCCCGAGGATCCTCGATTTCCAACAACCACATAATAATAATAATGCAGTAACCACAGAGGTTAAGTATCTGGGCTCCATACCATGATACCACCTTTATCCAGAAGGAATGACATACACTAAGGGGCGCTACTCCCTAGAACCTTGCTGCATCTTTCCTGTTTTGACCATTTCCGGGGTGTGAGGCTCGACGAAGTCTCGTCCACAAAGCTACGCTTTGTCACAAAGCCATGCTTTGGGTCAAACAAACGATCAACCTATGATCACAAAGATATAAGATCAAACAAATGATCATATCGCAAATGATCAAACACTGATCATCACACAGCAACACTCAGCATGCCACATTACCAAATTGGGATATATCGCTGATAAATTTCAACTACATAACCTCTGAGCTCGTACGTCTCAGAGAAGGGTGTTAAGCTAAGAGAATAAATTCTCCGCCACCAATAGAAATGTATTTGAAAGAAATCGGCTTTATATCTCAAAGTATAATGTCAGACATGTAACCATACAAGTCTGTTCCGGGATCGAACAGAACCGAAGGCACTTCTTACGAAGCCCTTGCAATTCCGGGTAATTTCCAATCACGTCCGGACTTCCCGTCACAAAAGAGTGATATAAATCTCTATACCGGAGCAACTCAGTGCAGAGACATTCGACAGGTTGTCCTTTCATTTTTGAAAAATATCCGGTCTTCAACACCGGTCTTCAAATGCCATCCATATACGACGTATCACTATTCGGAATGGGTTATATGACACAAATGTCTTTTCCCGGCTAACCCGAATAATGAGCGCAATATTCAAAACATATGGATATTGGGATTTCAATTAAGTCACAACTTATTACCCAAAAATCTTTCTTCAAATGGTTTATCAAATTACCATTTTAATCTTTTAAACAAAAAGATTCAATTCACAAAGTTCACTTAATTTCACAAAGATTCATTCACAGATTTTCCAAATCGATTCCCATTTCAGTTTAATTAATTCGTTAAATCTTTAAATCAAAGATTTAACTAATAGCTTTCAAAACAATTTCATTTCAAAAGGTTTAAACAAACATCATTTTAAATCTGTTAAGATAACAGATTTAATTCATAGCTTTTTAAAACAGTTCATTCATAACTTGGAAAAATAATTTCAATTTAATCTTGAAACTCCTTTAATTAAACTGGAATTTCATTTCTTATCTGAAAGCTTTTATTCCTTTTAAAACAACAGTTTTCGTTTTGGAAATCTGATTCATTAATACGAGTTAAGGTTCTTGGGTTAAATTCAAATTCTCAAAATTATACTTTTAAATGGTTTAACTTCATATAAACACATTTATAACATTTTTAATCCCTAGTTTCAAATCATAGATTTAATTTCAAACTTGAATTCAAATTTAAATTCAATTATTTAAATTTTCAAAACTCGATTTAAGTTATTCAAAATAACTTTTATCTTTGAAATTATATTTCAAAAGCTTTTCACTTTACCCAAATTTCAAATTTCAAAATCAATTGAAATTAAAATTTCAATTTTTAAAAACATCAGATTTAAATTATCTGTGACTTAACCGATTTCCACGTGAAATCCATATTTGTGTGTGTAAAAGTGTGGTCTAGGGGTTTTACACACAATAGTGCACAATATCAATCATCACAGATATATCGATAAGCGGTACAATCGATAACGCTTATCATCATTCACAGATTCATAGATAAAATGAATTTATCAGTCACAAAGATTCACTATTACAATTCGATGTGGGTTTCGGATAACCAACTGGAATCCGACTCCCTGTCGCATCGAAATTCAAGTGCCGTTTCACGGGCCAAGGGTTTGCATATTCAGATAACAATATATACATCACAGATAAGTAAATTACAGATCACAATACAAACCAGGATGTATCACAAAGCATCATATATCAGGAAATATCAAACAAAATTCAATCATCCAATCAAATCCAAATATTCACAAGTAAGGTCAGTTAATTATCTTATTTATTCAAATTAGATTAGTTACTTATGAATTTCAAATCCGGGTAAATTAATCATTAATTAATTACAAACCAATATAATTAATTATCCTTTAGATCATTTATTAACTAACTATTAATAATTAATAAATTATTCTTAAATTAATTTTCCTTAATTAATCACATTGATAAATTAGTCCTTAATTTATTATCTTTCCTTAATCACCTTCATTAATTTATAATTCCTAAATTAATTAACTTAATTAATTAATCCTTAATGACCCATTAATTAACCATTAATTATTTAATAAATTCAAGTTTTTAAATGTAACTTAATTAACCTTTAATTACCGATAAAATAACATTTAATCATTAATTTAAAATCTAATCTATTAAATTAAAAATCTTTAACTCCACATTAGTTTTTCCAAATTAATAATTAACTTAAACTTAATAAATGAGTTTAAAACTCATAATTACTTAATTAATCCAGTTATCAATCTATTTAATCAACTTATTAATTTAATGAATCCAATCACTAAATTCCACTTTACAGATTTTAAACTAAATTTTTTTTTTTTTTTTAAATTTCAAATCATTAAAGTATATTTTAACTTTAACTTATTTACCTCATTTTAAAGTTATAAACTTATTCCATTTTCAAAACTTAAGATTCGAATTTCAATTTCAATTTAGATTTAAAAATCCAAATTTAAACAAATCAAGACACTGCCAGGCTATACTCTTCAAAGGCCTGGAACACAACATACTCGAATCAAACTAAAACTGCACCGAGCCCAGACTAAATTGACTTCGATTCAAACACTTCCTGCTTCGAGTAATAGACTCGAATAACTCGAGTAAACCCGAGATAAACGCGGATGCTACCCCGGGGAACCCTTCTTCCCCACTGTTTTGTTTCCAGTGTACACACGTACACGTGTGCATACTGCACCGCGACCCCATCGATGACGAGCCCTCCTCCGATCATCACTAAGTCAGCGGCGACCCCAACCATCATCCTCTCAACCCCAAAACACGAAAATCCCTTCGAATCAAATTTCGACCTCTTCGATCGAAATAGACAACCCAAAGGAACCTGGAACCAACAAACCCAACTTCAAACCAAAACCTGTCATCACCGATTTCTCGCCGCTCCGACCACCATTTGTCGTCAACCTCCGGCTTCGACTTCGTCACTCTCCCCTCTACCTTCCCACAAAACCACATCGAACTCGATCGACCATCAACGTTGAACGACTCGAAAACATCCACCCTTCCCAAACTAGGTCACCAGCCTTCAATCGCCTTCTGCCTCCACTATGATCATCGTTCAACCATCAGCGCATTTTTCCCGTGACCACCCTAGGCTCCTCTATCTCCACGAGACAACTCGCCCTCCCTAGATCACCACATCACCAGAAATCAGTCGAAAAACCCACTCCGTTCAATCTCGAACTGCACCTCACTCCTTCCACTAAAAATCACGAATCTCGTTCTAAAAATCATATTTTCGCGTGCGAATTCCATTTATATTCACGAATTTGTAAATCAAGAAATTCGAAAATTAACAAATATGAAGATGATCTGTAGTTTGAGCCTTCCCAGTGACTACTCACATTCGTTTTTCTTAAAACAAATTTTAAACTAAAGTTTATGATGATACAAACGACTTTTGTTCAAATCTCAAATTCAATCATCAACTAGAAAGAGAGGAATTGATTTTCGAAATCAACAGTTTTGTATTTAGGAACTAAGAACAGAGAAAGTTTAAGCAACAGCAAGAATAACATACTTACAGCTTCCACATATATATATATATATACAGATGATCATATAAGCGCAAATTTAAACACTTTAATTTTAAAAGAAATTTGTTACTTCACAAGTAAACAAGAAGAGTTGCTCACCTGTTTCAGAAGGAAGAAGAACAGAGAGCAATTGTTGTTTGAAAACTGCAGCTTTCTTGAATTCTGGTTGTATTGATTTGTTGCTTTCCATTGAATCATTGTTTAAGTTTTAAAGATGATGCTTCCTTCAGTTTATTTTTTTGTTTTACTTTGAGAGGAACGAAAATGAACTGATGGTAAAAGAAGTTGATATATAAAAGAAATGAGTTGTACAGGTGATAGTGTGTTTTTGTACAAAAGATCAGGGATATTTTCTTCTTCTTGTGGCTGATAGATTATTGTAATGGCCAACATTAATTAGCTTTGTACAAATATATACTTGCTTTTCTTCATTTCGGCTGAGAGGATTTCTGTTCAGTGGCTTGCATTAATCACTTTGTACCATATACTCATTTTATTTTTATTTCGGCTGTACAAAGCTATACTTATCTAATTGTTTATACTTGAATATGTCTTCCTTTGCAAGCTTATGGTTTGGGCTAGAATAAATTGCTTTGTTTTATAAATAAGTGTTGTTTATTTTCTTATGGCTTAATAATATAAATAGATTTCTATTTTAATATGTTGTATAAATTTAACTATATGTTACCTTATATTTTATAATTTATCTTATTATATATATATCATCTATTTGAATTTGTCAAATTTATTTCCTATTTCCAGTTTAAATATTTATCGTTATCTTACTTTAATTTTTATTATCTTATATTAATTTATAAATTCAAATTATTATTAACCATTTATTGTAATCTTTATTACTATCATTTATTATCAAACCATTTATTTACAAAATTTAAATCCAAATTAATATATATATACTCATATATAGAATTTCAAATTTACTCATATATCATATATATACATATATATTCACATATATGCAATATTTATAATATTTTTAAAACAAAAGGATTTATTCAGAATATATTTGATCCGGGGAAACTCGCTCTCAATTTATCAATTAAATTTACAAATTTTTATCCAAAAATTTATTTAATTACTCAATTTAATTCAAAAATTCATTTAATTATTAATTTAAATAAATTTAAATTTCGGGGTCGTTACAAACTTCCCCCCTTAAAAGAATTTCGTCCTCGAAATTCGCAGGCACGAAAACAAAGACAGAGATAGACAGATTCGATCTCCTATAACTCCTCAAACTTACGATATGAATTCCAAATTCAAATAGAAATATCTCAAAATACACACCAATCTCAAATTCATTAAGGTTTAAATCAAAAAGCTGATAAGAAACCGATGAAATACGAAGTAAGGATCTTCTACAACGATTCGTAGAACCACCATCACATTGAAACTTCTTCTGGAGCTGATACGAAGAAATCCAAAGAATTTGGAAACGAATCAAAGAAAATTGATAGAGAAAGTTGTTTCCACTATCGCAGGATATTGACCATTTATAGTCGTATTTCCCTGTCCCCTATCTCGTCCTCTTCTTGCACTCATATCTACTATCAGTGGATAGTAAGAGAATTTACTGAGACGTTCAGACGGATATCTGAGAATTACTCATTCTAGAGTTTACTTCACTCTATCTCTAATGAGCTACTTAACGTGTTACACTCCTGAGCTAAAATTCAACCTTAGCTCTGATACCAAATGTAACGATACGGATTTTTCGCGTTCGAAAATCGACATCCATACTTTACATCGTACTCGAATGCCGTAGATTCGACCGTTCAAATCCGAGTCGCCGGAGCTTATAACAACATTAAGTAAATAACACAGTGGAATAAATGAATAATACATTGATATACAATATCTGATACAACAGAGTGATACAATGAATATCAATATACATCAGAGATATGATACAACAAATAGCAGCGGAAAAGAAAACGATAACATCAGCAGCGGATAATCTCCATCTTCAAAGCACTAAGCCAGATATAGCTCAAACTCCCAATAACGAGGCACAAAGATAAGCAAGTGCAGTCTGATCCAAAGACTGAACTAGCTCCAGATAAATCTACAAATCTGACTATCTGAAAAACCAAACTCTAGACTGCTCGTGTAGAAAATTTTTTAGCATCCAGAGTTTAGGAAATAAACAATAAACTCCGGATCAGTCATGGGACTGGTGTGAGCAACAAAAACAGTTTATCTTTAAAAACAAATAGCAGAGATTTTTAAAGTCAATTCGCAATGCTTTTGGAAAATGAAACTACCATAAGACCTCCCGCCACACACACAATGCAAACGCAGACTTGGAGGAGATTTCTTCTTATGATAGTCAAAGATGCTTACTATGCAAAATCAAATCATTTTTGATATTATTATTAGTGCATAGTGGAAAACATTTCGAAAGTAGAATATAAATCTTAGCCAACATACGACCATTATCGTATGCCTACTATAGCTACCATGTTCAATAGCAGGTTACCGCCACATTCCATGGCAGGTAATACAACTAACACCGTACAGGGTTCGTATTGTTTCATTGGATTTCCAACAAATGGTCAGGCTAAGGAACTTCCTTTTCCACGATGGGTACGTCCCTGGAATAGACGACCCGAGAACCTAACCGGATCTCTGCCAACACAAGGCCGGGTTACCTCTGCAAAAATAGGTAACTACTGACACGCGTATGTCATCCCCCGATCGTCACCGATCTTCCCGAGGATCCTCGATTTCCAACAACCACATAATAATAATAATGCAGTAACCACAGAGGTTAAGTATCTGGGCTCCATACCATGATACCACCTTTATCCAGAAGGAATGACATACACTAAGGGGCGCTACTCCCTAGAACCTTGCTGCATCTTTCCTGTTTTGACCATTTCCGGGGTGTGAGGCTCGACGAAGTCTCGTCCACAAAGCTACGCTTTGTCACAAAGCCATGCTTTGGGTCAAACAAACGATCAACCTATGATCACAAAGATATAAGATCAAACAAATGATCATATCGCAAATGATCAAACACTGATCATCACACAGCAACACTCAGCATGCCACATTACCAAATTGGGATATATCGCTGATAAATTTCAACTACATAACCTCTGAGCTCGTACGTCTCAGAGAAGGGTGTTAAGCTAAGAGAATAAATTCTCCGCCACCAACAGAAATGTATTTGAAAGAAATCGGCTTTATATCTCAAAGTATAATGTCAGACATGTAACCATACAAGTCTGTTCCGGGATCGAACAGAACCGAAGGCACTTCTTACGAAGCCCTTGCAATTCCGGGTAATTTCCAATCACGTCCGGACTTCCCGTCACAAAAGAGTGATATAAATCTCTATACCGGAGCAACTCAGTGCAGAGACATTCGACAGGTTGTCCTTTCATTTTTGAAAAATATCCGGTCTTCAACACCGGTCTTCAAATGCCATCCATATACGACGTATCACTATTCGGAATGGGTTATATGATACAAATGTCTTTTCCCGGCTAACCCGAATAATGAGCGCAATATTCAAAACATATGGATATTGGGATTTCAATTAAGTCACAACTTATTACCCAAAAATCTTTCTTCAAATGGTTTATCAAATTACCATTTTAATCTTTTAAACAAAAAGATTCAATTCACAAAGTTCACTTAATTTCACAAAGATTCATTCACAGATTTTCCAAATCGATTTCCATTTCAGTTTAATTAATTCGTTAAATCTTTAAATCAAAGATTTAACTAATAGCTTTCAAAACAATTTCATTTCAAAAGGTTTAAACAAACATCATTTTAAATCTGTTAAGATAACAGATTTAATTCATAGCTTTTTAAAACAGTTCATTCATAACTTGGAAAAATAATTCCAATTTAATCTTGAAATTCCTTTAATTAAACTGGAATTTCATTTCTTATCTGAAAGCTTTTATTCCTTTTAAAACAACAGTTTTCGTTTTGGAAATCTGATTCATTAATACGAGTTAAGGTTCTTGGGTTAAATTCAAATTCTCAAAATTATACTTTTAAATGGTTTAACTTCATATAAACACATTTATAACATTTTTAATCCCTAGTTTCAAATCATAGATTTAATTTCAAACTTGAATTCAAATTTAAATTCAATTATTTAAATTTTCAAAACTCGATTTAAGTTATTCAAAATAACTTTTATTTTTGAAATTATATTTCAAAAGCTTTTCACTTTACCCAAATTTCAAATTTCAAAATCAATTGAAATTAAAATTTCAATTTTTAAAAACATCAGATTTAAATTATCTGTGACTTAACCGATTTCCACGTGAAATCCATATTTGTGTGTGTAAAAGTGTGGTCTAGGGGTTTTACACACAATAGTGCACAATATCAATCATCACAGATATATCGATAAGCGGTACAATCGATAACGCTTATCTTCATTCACAGATTCATAGATAAAATGAATTTATCAGTCACAAAGATTCACTATTACAATTCGATGTGGGTTTCGGATAACCAACTGGAATCCGACTCCCTGTCGCATCGAAATTCAAGTGCCGTTTCACGGGCCAAGGGTTTGCATATTCAGATAACAATATATACATCACAGATAAGTAAATTACAGATCACAATACAAACCAGGATGTATCACAAAGCATCATATATCAGGCAATATCAAACAAAATTCAATCATCCAATCAAATCCAAATATTCACAAGTAAGGTCAGTTAATTATCTGATTTATTCAAATTAGATTAATTACTTATGAATTTCAAATCCGGGTTAATTAATCATTAATTAATTACAAACCAATGTAATTAATTATCCTTTAGATCATTTATTAACTAACTATTAATAATTAATAAATTATTCTTAAATTAATTTTCCTTAATTAATCACATTGATAAATTAGTCCTTAATTTATTATCTTTCCTTAATCACCTTCATTAATTTATAATTCCTAAATTAATTAACTTAATTAATTAATCCTTAATGACCCATTAATTAACCATTAATTATTTAATAAATTCAAGTTTTTAAATGTAACTTAATTAACCTTTAATTACCGATAAAATAACATTTAATCATTAATTTAAAATCTAATCTATTAAATTAAAAATCTTTAACTCCACATTAGTTTTTCCAAATTAATAATTAACTTAAACTTAATAAATGAGTTTAAAACTCATAATTACTTAATTAATCCAGTTATCAATCTATTTAATCAACTTATTAATTTAATGAATCCAATCACTAAATTCCACTTTACAGATTTTAAACTAAATTTTTTTTTTTTTAAATTTCAAATCATTAAAGTATATTTTAACTTTAACTTATTTACCTCATTTTAAAGTTATAAACTTATTCCATTTTCAAAACTTAAGATTCGAATTTCAATTTCAATTTAGATTTAAAAATCCAAATTTAAACAAATCAAGACACTGCCAGGCTATACTCTTCAAAGGCCTGGAACACAACATACTCGAATCAAACTAAAACTGCACCGAGCCCAGACTAAATTGACTTCGAGTCAAACACTTCCTGCTTCGAGTAATAGACTCGAATAACTCGAGTAAACCCGAGATAAACGCGGATGCTACCCCGGGGAACCCTTCTTCCCCACTGTTTTGTTTCCAGTGTACACACGTACACGTGTGCATACTGCACCGCGACCCCATCGATGACGAGCCCTCCTCCGATCATCACTAAGTCAGCGGCGACCCCAACCATCATCCTCTCAACCCCAAAACACGAAAATCCCTTCGAATCAAATTTCGACCTCTTCGATCGAAATAGACAACCCAAAGGAACCTGGAACCAACAAACCCAACTTCAAACCAAAACCTGTCATCACCGATTTCTCGCCGCTCCGACCACCATTTGTCGTCAACCTCCGGCTTCGACTTCGTCACTCTCCCCTCTACCTTCCCACAAAACCACATCGAACTCGATCGACCATCAACGTTGAACGACTCGAAAACATCCACCCTTCCCAAACTAGGTCACCAGCCTTCAATCGCCTTCTGCCTCCACTATGATCATCGTTCAACCATCAGTGCATTTTTCCCGTGACCACCCTAGGCTCCTCTATCTCCACGAGACAACTCGCCCTCCCTAGATCACCACATCACCAGAAATCAGTCGAAAAACCCACTCCGTTCAATCTCGAACTGCACCTCACTCCTTCCACTAAAAATCACGAATCTCGTTCTAAAAATCATATTTTCGCGTGCGAATTCCATTTATATTCACGAATTTGTAAATCAAGAAATTCAAAAATTAACAAATATGAAGATGATCTGTAGTTTGAGCCTTCCCAGTGACAACTCACATTCGTTTTTCTTAAAACAAATTTTAAACTAAAGTTTATGATGATACAAACGACTTTTGTTCAAATCTCAAATTCAATCATCAACTAGAAAGAGAGGAATTGATTTTCGAAATCAACAGTTTTGTATTTAGGAACTAAGAACAGAGAAAGTTTAAGCAACAGCAAGAATAACATACTTACAGCTTCCACATATATATATATATACAGATGATCATATAAGCGCAAATTTAAACACTTTAATTTTAAAAGAAATTTGTTACTTCACAAGTAAACAAGAAGAGTTGCTCACCTGTTTCAGAAGGAAGAAGAACAGAGAGCAATTGTTGTTTGAAAACTGCAGCTTTCTTGAATTCTGGTTGTATTGATTTATTGCTTTCCATTGAATCATTGTTTAAGTTTTAAAGATGATGCTTCCTTCAGTTTATTTTTTTGTTTTACTTTGAGAGGAACGAAAATGAACTGATGGTAAAAGAAGTTGATATATAAAAGAAATGAGTTGTACAGGTGATAGTGTGTTTTTGTACAAAAGATCAGGGATATTTTCTTCTTCTTGTGGCTGATAGATTATTGTAATGGCCAACATTAATTAGCTTTGTACAAATATATACTTGCTTTTCTTCATTTCGGCTGAGAGGATTTCTGTTCAGTGGCTTGCATTAATCACTTTGTACCATATACTCATTTTATTTTTATTTCGGCTGTACAAAGCTATACTTATCTAATTGTTTATACTTGAATATGTCTTCCTTTGCAAGCTTATGGTTTGGGCTAGAATAAATTGCTTTGTTTTATAAATAAGTGTTGTTTATTTTCTTATGGCTTAATAATATAAATAGATTTCTATTTTAATATGTTGTATAAATTTAACTATATGTTACCTTATATTTTATAATTTATCTTATTATATATATATCATCTATTTGAATTTGTCAAATTTATTTCCTATTTCCAGTTTAAATATTTATCGTTATCTTACTTTAATTTTTATTATCTTATATTAATTTATAAATTCAAATTATTATTAACCATTTATTGTAATCTTTATTACTATCATTTATTATCAAACCATTTATTTACAAAATTTAAATCCAAATTAATATATATATACTCATATATAGAATTTCAAATTTACTCATATATCATATATATACATATATATTCACATATATGCAATATTTATAATATTTTTAAAACAAAAGGATTTATTCAGAATATATTTGATCCGGGGAAACTCGCTCTCAATTTATCAATTAAATTTACAAATTTTTATCCAAAAATTTATTTAATTACTCAATTTAATTCAAAAATTCATTTAATTATTAATTTAAATAAATTTAAATTTCGGGGTCGTTACAACAAGGGCTTGGAGCAGTGTTGATGCAACAACATCAGGTAATAGCTTATGCTTCTAGGCAGTTGAAATCAAGTGAAGTAAGGTATGCTACTCATGACCTTGAATTGGCTGCTGTAGTGTATGCCCTTAAGTTATGGAGACACTACTTGTTAGGGGCAAAATTTGAAGTATATACAGACCATAAATCACTCAAATATTTGTTTTCACAAAAAGAATTAAATATGAGGCAGCAAAGATGGATTGAACTCTTAGCCTCATATGATTTTGAAATATTTTACACACCAGGTAAGGCTAATAAAGTAGCAGATGCCCTAAGTAGACAACATGCTAAAGTGGCTAGATTAATGATAGAAGAGTTTAACACTTTATCATTATTAATTGATTCAGAGATAAAAAGTGATAACATAGAAAACATGAGCTTATGCAGTGGGAAGGTAGAAATGGGAAAATTAAGTTTTATTACTCTGGGATCATAATTGAAAAATAAAGTTGCAATGCTACAAAACCAAGATCCATTTTTATTTGGAAAGAAGACACAAATATTAAATGGTGAGACAGTAGAAGGTTTTCAGTTGGATGATCAGGGCCATCTGAAGAAAGGAGAAAGAATATGTGTTCCAGCAATGGATGAGTTGAAGCAAGAAATTTTGGATGCTTACCACAAAAGCAAATATACTATACACCCAGGAAGCACAAGAATGTATCACAACCTCAAGAGAGATTATTGGTGGAGTGGTATGAAGAGTGCAGTGGCAACCTATGTATCAAAATGTATGGCTTGCCAACAGGTGAAGGCTGAGTATCAAAAACCCTCAGGAATGCTTCAACCTTTACAAATACCACAGTGGAAATGGGAAGACATATCAATGGATTTTATTGATGGTTTGCCTAGAACTAGGAGGGGAAATGATAGTATTTGGGTAATGGTTGATAGGTTAACCAAGTCAGCCCACTTTATACCGGTAAAATCAGAAAGAAATGCTAATACCCTAGCCCAGTTGTTTATTAAAGAAGTAGTCAGACTGCATGGTATACCAAAGACTATAGTAAGTGATAGAGATACCATCTTCACTTCAAAATTTTGGCAGAGTTTTCACAAGGCAATGGGGACTGATTTATGTTTGAGTACAGCATACCATCCTCAATCTGATGGTCAAACAGAAATTGTGAACAAATTGCTTGAAGACATGTTGAGAGCATGTGTATTGGATTGGGGAGGAAGCTGGGAAGATCACATATATCTAGCTGAATTTGCATACAATAACACCCATCACAGTAGCATAGGCATGGCCCCCTTTGAAGCTCTCTATGGAAGGCCATGTTTATCACCTTCAAGTTGGCATGAGTCTGGAGAAAAAGTGGTCTTAGGACCAGAAAATGTGAAGGAGACTTCTGAAAAGGTAGCCTTGATCAGAAAAAGAATTGCCTCTGCCCAAGATAGGCAAAAGAAATATGCAGATCAAAGAAGGAAGGCAGTACAATATGATGTTGGGGATTATGTGTTCATCAAGATATCACCCATGAAAAAGGTTCTAAGGTTTGGGAAACAAGGAAAGTTGATTCCTAGATATATAGGACCATATAAAATTCTAGAAAGAATAGGGACAGTAGCCTATAAATTAGAATTGCCAGAAGAAATGAGAGCAATGCATGATGTCTTTCATGTGTCTCAACTAAGGAGATGGGTTCATGATAAGGAAGCAATACTAGAATCCTCTAAGGATGTGCAGATTGATCCTAGAATGATCTATGAAAAGGAACCAGTGGGCATAGTTTCTAGAGAAACCAAGAAATTGAGAAACAAAGAAATTAAATTAGTAAAAGTACAATGGAGTCTAGACCCAAATGATTGCACATGGGAAGTGGAGGATAAAATCAGAAATGATTATCCCCAGCTGTTTGATTGAAGAAAAGGTAAATCTATATATATATATACATACTAATGAATGTGTTGGTTGAATATGCATTGTGATTTTTATCTTGTGTTGATATGCATAGTGCTTAATAGGTGATTGGTTTGAAAATGGTTTTGAAATCAGAAAAATTCATTTTTCTGAAGAGATGATACTTAAGTTAAGTATGAAAGAATTGTGGGACACAATTCCTAAAAGGAGGGGTATATGTGATAACCCTGATTTTTGTGAGTAATTTCATGATTTAATTTAGTTTGTATTTGTTTGAAATTGCATTGGGAAAAATAGGAATAGGAAATTGATTTGCAGATACAAAGTATAAAACATGTACATGTGCACAAGACAGTGTACACATGCACACAGATTTCTGTGTAACAAAAATTTGGCAGAAATTAATAGATAAAATAAAATAACTGATCTAGAAATACATATGCATAAAAAAATAGAATTTTGTCTTTAAATAAAATAGAGTACAAAGAAAATAAGAGCTAGGCTGAAATAAACTTAAAATTATTTAAAGAAAGAAAAATAAAAAGGCTTAAGTATACATAGGTTATACATGTATACAGTCAATCAATCTCTGGAAGAAAACAGAAGTTGCATGAAAATGGCATGAGTCCCTAAACAAGCACTTTATCTATTCTCAGTAATTTCTTTTATTAAGAAAATAATAACAATAATAATAGGAAGTCATGCATATGACATGACCAGGGAAAATTAAAAGAGAGGAACTAATTTCTGGAAAGGAAGACAAGGACCACATACCCTTTTATTTTCTTGAATCAAACCAGAGGCAGGCTATGTTTGGGATGGGGTAGAACTGACATTGGGTAAGTCCATAAACCCTAGTAACAGCCAAGATTTATATAAAAGGCTTAGTATAGTAAGACCATATATTTTTGTTCTTCATTAACCTAAAGAAAAATATACAAGGCATAAACCAGAGAAAATAAGAGAAGGCAGAAGACTAAAAAAGGGGTTCATAAGGCATAGGAAGAAGAAGGATTAAGGTGAGTAATATCACTGAAAACTTTGGCATTAAGACCTGAATATTGAGGCAGCCAGTTTGAACTAATTTTCTTTTACAAGTTATGTTTTATGATTGGATGACTTTGGTTTGTTAATGATTTGTTTAAGGGTAAAACCTCTATCTGATTTACCCAGAAAAATAAGAGTCATGGATTCATGAACTAAAATGTGTGTCTGAGATATGGGTTAGCTTTGAGATTGAGTATTTTCTTTTATAAGTTTTCTTTATAAGTTGTTTATAAAAATCCCCGGATTCAAGTAGTGAGTATATGGTCTGAAGGTAGAAAGAAATATGGGCTGTAACATTGTGTTGTTGCTTATGTCTCATATTAATTAAAACAAGAGAAAATATAGAAGTGCAATGTTGTACATGTGCTGAGCTTCTATGTTTTATGAAATACCCAATTTAAATATACTTGTGGTTTAGCCAGATCATGAATCTGATTGAACCAGAGGTAAGGGAAAATATATATCTAGCAAATTACTCAGGACCATATGCTTACATCTTGATCCAGTGAAACCCACAGGCAAAATAATGTGCTAAGAAGTCACCTCCCTCTTTCATGATAAAATGTTTGCTTATGAGAATATAACTTACCAAACTCTGGATGAACACATATTGCTTGCATTATTTATATTTCTCTGATTAAGAAGTGAAATGCAGAAGATATTAGCACTGCTATGAAAAATAATAATAACACTTAGTAATTTAACTAAGGACTTGGGATCTTAGGGCTACCAAAGTATAGCTTGGCAATGGGAATATTGCAAGTCCACACATGGTATATTTATACCCAGGGGCCTGAGTGTGCTGGGTTAACAGAGAAAGGTCCCAGGCAGTGTGTGTTTAAAAAGAAGAAAGTAGCTAAAGACCCTGTTATATTTGATAATGAATTCTAGGAATAGATTCAGGAGAGGGCTGGGCAAAATCCCTGATGGCCAGTAAAGTTGAAAAGGAGATGATATCTGAATTAATGTTTGTATTTGGTTGTTTTGGTGCTTTTTATGGATGAATCTTATGATTGTTTTCTATGAATCAAGTCATGGTGATTATATGTGTAAATAATCTGCTAACATTGAGATGAAGGAACATGCTTCACAAAAAGAAAAACAAGCATAAGGAAGATACTGAGTTTCTTATTCATGTAAAGTTTGTTTGTAAAGAGAATTGAATAAGATCATGTTTTCAGTTGGATTATTCATACCAGACAAATAGTCTGACCCTTTTGTGTTTATGCACCATTGGGTGTCTCATATTCATATGGGGCAGTTCATGGTGATTTTGCAGGGAAATAGGAATTGCTTTGATCAGGCTTGGATGTTAAACTGCTTAAGATTTGGATGCTATGTTTTTAAAAGATTTTGCTGAAGTAAACTACACCTTTATGATGAACTAGATTAAGACCTATTGTTTAAAATTACTTTGAGAAACCAATGTATGGTTAATTACTGTCTTGTAGTTGTTGAACTTATATGTCTCAGCTGAACTATGTGCTTTGTTTTGTTAAATGCTTTGCTAAGAAAAATGAATTCTAAGCTTCAAGAACAGTTAGGCTATAATGGTAGAAGATCTGAGATTAAAAGAATTTGTGGTTTGTATGTATATCTATAGAACTGGCATAAGAAAATCCATGTTCAAGTCAAAAATAAAATCTGATAGAAAGAGTTTGAATTGCTTTAAAAAGAAAATAATATAGCAGGTATTTTGTAATTGAGTAGTGCAAACCAGAACAAGGCTAACATAGCCCTTTTTCTTGAGCCTGGGTCAAGCCAGCAACTAAGGATTTAAATTAAATGTTTGGATCTGTTTCATAGCCAAAGTATATAATAGGTTCAGACAATTCTGTTCACAGGAGAGAAAAAAAAACAAAAATTGGGTTTGAACCGACCAGCATAGCACTCGAACTCGTGACCTCTCATGTGTAAGTTAGGCGCGTTTCCATTACGCCTAGATGTTGCTTGTGTTCACTTAGGATCCACTTTCTTTTAGCCTGAGTTTGATACTATTCAGACTTTAACACAATCATCCATATTAAAAGCTTGCTTCCCACTGATTATTATTTGATCATTCCTTAATTAGAATAACAGACTAAAATACATGTTTCCAGTGGATTCTATGGTCAAAAATCAGATTACAATAATTAATCTTTTTTTAAAGGAATTATCACATTTTAATAGATTTAAAAGGAATTCTACTTACATATAAACATGCTCTGATTCTAGTAGAATATAACATAGATATCTTCATATATGTATGTTAGGGATGATTTAGATTTAAAACAATATTTTTATATTGTGAAAGATCCTGGATATATTTTGTTTATTGGAGAAAGAAAATGACCCTGGGAAATGTATTTGTAATGAATGATATATCTATATATCATTTCTTATAAAAAAAAAATCCTTATGAAATTAGGGTGGGAAATAGGAGGGTCATTTCATATATACATTCTAAAAATATATTTTTCTACTCTTCTTTATTTTAAAACATAGGAAAATTAGTTTATTTTACTCCAGAATCATTTCATCTTGTTTTCCGTTCAATGCCATTTTCAAAACAAATTTTACATTGTTTTTAACTAAGGGATGTCGACATCATGGGATAACCCATGTCGATATGGTGGCCGTTAAATTCAAAAGTTTCAATTTTCAAAAGAAGTGTATATTCGTTTAAATCTCTTCACGAATGGTTATGACTGTTACTGGTCTATAAATAGCCTTCACAAATGAATTTTTTAACTAACTACTTTCTTATTTTCTTCACTCCTTCTTCTCCACAAATCCATATTCTAAAATATTCTTATTTCTAAGATCGTGCCGAAATTCTACCGAATTCTTAAGTGAATCAAATTAGAATCTCATTCTTATTTGATTCTCTACCCTCTCTCGAAGATCAAAGTGCTATTCAGAGTTATAGGATCAATTTGTAATCAAAAGTTTATCGAGTCTCTCTATAAGGTGTGGTTGTGCCTGGAAATCAATTGGGTAATCTTGTGGACCGTAAATCAAGAGAGTTTGCCCCAGACTCGTGAGACAGGAGGGTACCTCAAGGCCTTTAGAAACTGAGGATTGTAATCTCGACATTGGTATAATAAAAATCTGTATGAGGTGTTCTGCCTTAGTACAGGATTGGATGTAGGGTAACTCCGAACCAGTATAAAATCCGGTGTGTTCTTTCCTTTTACTGCTTTTTATTTACTTTCTGCATCTGTGTTTGATTCTGTGATTGTTCTATGATTAAGTTCTGCATTTGTTTGTGTCATAATTTTCATTTAGTCCATATAAGTCGTAGAATCCATTAAACACTATTCACCCCCCCTCTAGTGTTAAATTAGCCTTAAGATCCTTAATCCGCACTCCCTTTCATGTTATAGTAGTTAATATTTGGATATATTCCTGCCGGTTGGAGCAGATGATACCCTATACGTTCCCGTGTATGAGCGGATGAACCTTTGTACATGCATATGCCTTGAAGCAAACATTGTACATATTCTCTCATATGTATATTTGTTGCAGGTGACAGGTTGGAGGGATCCAACAGGATTCCTCACTGTGGTTAATGTATATTTACATATATTAAATATATATTGTATTATGTGATATTTGATGTGATGGATGCTATGATTTCTATTATTGATGTGAATCTGCTTATTTAGTACTTTTGCAGTATTGTGTCATATTTTTGGAAATATAAAATATAGAAATGATGATTTTAATTCAAAAAGGATTTCAAAGTGATTTTGAAAATATATATGTTTTAATAAATTTTTGAATTGTTAAAGAAATGAATTTATTTTAAATGAACAAAAAGTTATAATTTTATGTTATAAAAATTATGGTTTTGTGAAATATACTTAAATATGATTTTTGAAATATGAAGTTAACTATTTTGTAAAATAAGTTAAATTGAGAATTTTGAACTTATTATAAATAGTTTATATACAAGATTTATAAAATTGATATTTTATAAATAAAAGTAATGGAATTATAAACGAGTTTTATAAGTGTTAAAATGAAAGTTATAAAGGAATGTAATTAATAAAGAGATTTAATGAAATAAATTTTATAAACGTTGTTTTATAAATATTAAAAATGGATTTATAATCAAATTTGTAAATGGATTTGCAATTGAAATTTAGAAATGAATTTATAATGGACTTTTTAAATAATGAGATTACAAAAGATTGAATGTGTAAATAAAGAAACTTATAAGTAAATAAGCATATAATGGGATTTTGACATATAAATGAGATAAACTGGAAATTGGTTAATGATGGAATTTTATAAATGGAAGTTTTTATAAAATAGAAATGTGAATTATAAACACTATTTTATAAATGTGAAATCAATTTAATTTGATAAGCTAAATATGGATTTTTATAAAAGGAAATATATTCACGTTTTTAAAGAGAATAATTCTTTAAATGAATGTTTTGGAAGGTGGTATTATAAAATGGATTTAAGTGGTTTTAAAATAAAATGATTTGTAAATTCACTTATTATTAAAATAAGTATATGAAAATGTTTTCCAAATATCCAATAAGTGAAATGGTTTTGAATATTATCTTTTTAAAGATATTTTGAAGTGAATAATTGGAAAGTGATTTGATTTATAAACGATTAATAAAATCAGGCCCAGTGACTAATTATGTGCTAGATTTTGTTTGTACTTGATGGTTAAATAACCGACTATCAAATTTGGCCATTTTAGTTTCTCAACTTGATGTAGAAACTAATTAGTCGTACACTTAGCACGTAACTGACTGTGTAGGCTTGATTATCGTTTGAGTTGAGAATATTGATTCATGTAGTACAGAGTGGTTACTCCAATCTATCGAGCTTCCTTCTTTGCCGAAGGATAGCAAATTGAAAGTTGGAGACGTGATAAGTCTATGAGAGTTGGTTTCTGTGTGAGGTTGAAAAACGCTTTTGTGTTGTTGGTGCGAAGAGACCGGGATCAGATTTATCTGAAAACCACTTCGGACCAACATATATGCGACGATTGTGTAGGGTGGTCGATGATATTGATATTTAGGATTTTCATAGTGAAGGACTGCTTGTTGATCATTTGGGGTTAAAATCCCATTATACATATAGTAGCAGTTGTCTCTTCGTTATGAAATATCCATTGCAAGGGCTATCGCTACTAATCCTATAGGATGTGGTAGGAGAGTACCTTCGTTTGTCCTATTCCTGGACAACTTATATGGACGAGTGTCTGACATTGCATTTCTAGGATTACGTACATTGGTTTTTACAAACGTACATCATATGGTGGGGAAGAAGGCAACTCCTCTTAGCTTAACACCCTCCTTGAGACATACAAGCTCAAGGGTTGTATTTTTGTGGAAGGCAATTAGTAGTCAACGGAAATGGAAATGTGACATTCAAAGATGATGATGATGATGATATGTGATATGTGAAAGGTAATTGATACCTCTTTTGGCCTCACTCCCTGGAAAATGACTGAAACAGGGATAGAATTAGCAAGGCTAAAATGGGTCGCTCCCATTATGAGATGTCATCACTCTTCTAGATATATCTTTACACGCTATGATGTCGTGTATCTGATTATTGTTGATGTATGCTTGTGGCCACAGATTTTACGTCAGTAGCGACTGGAGTAATGACATATTCAGTACTATCCAACGAGGGGTAGGCCGGTTTTGTGTTGGTTTAGGCGCCGAGTATCTCGACCCTAGGTACATCCCTCTAGAGGTGTACCGAGTTCAGAAAAGGTAGTCCCTTCACCTAGTCATTTGTATGGAAATCCAAAATCCACTACGTGCCTGCCATTTTGTTTGTATAGCCTAGTATTGCTGGAATTTAATAATGTAACAAATTCAGCTATGTTGATTATTATTTGTATAATAGACACTATTATAATATAACATGATTTGATATGAGAAGGTTTTGGTTATCGTAAGGGAAAAACTCGTCTGTGTTTATGTGTGAACGTGGTCTTACGAGATACCTTTTGTATTGATAAAGGAAAGGTTTTGATAACTTTATAAATTCAGTTGAGATGTGTTTTTCTCACGCTGGTTTACAAGGCTGATCCGGGCGTTCTTCCCTTTCAATGCTCAGGTCAGACCGAGTATATTTACAGATTCAGATTTGGGGCTTTTGGAGCTTCAGTAGGCGAGCTGGAGATCTTCATGTCCTATACATGTATCTGTTTATTTTTCCGCTATTTTGCATTGTTATTGTTGTAAATTATCAGCATTTGTGAAGGCAGGTTATTATAACTGTAACGACCCCGGATTTTATATATATTTAAATTGATAGTTAATTTAATTTTTGAATTAAAATTGTAAAATTTATTTGTAAATTGATGCGAGTTTCCCCGAGACAAAATAAATTGTGTTAAATGAAATGGATTTAAATCTTAAATAAATGGTTTGAAAATAATTATAAAAATATAGACATTTGACACAAATATAATAATAAATAATTTAGAATTTAGAATTGATGGTTTAATAAATATTTGAGGTTATAACAAAATATACTTACAAAATAATACAAATATATATATATATATATATATATATATATATATATATCTCAACACTAGAAACTATGAAATTTACATAAGTATAATAAATATATAAGTTAGAAATAAAAAATGAAGTAACACTTAGATAAAATTTAACAACAATTATAATGGAAATTATTTATATTATCAAGTAATATTACAAAGACAAAATAATAAAAGAAAAATAAAATAAAGTAAAAATAGAAGTTTACTCATATTATAAAATAATGAGACAAGGCAAAAATAAAATCTAATAACATATTAAAGATTTACATTATAAAGTAATAAAGCAAACAAAAAGAAAAGAAACAAAACAAATACATATTCATGAACACTTGTAAAATAATAAAAGAAATACAAGATAAATCAAAATAGAAGTTTATTTATATTTTAAAGTAGTATTACTAAGACAAGTTAAAAAAGAAAACAAAAGGGAAGAAAATAAAATACATATACATGAGAAAAAAACTTGTAAAGGAAGCCACACAACCATCTTCATCATGTACAGCCGAAAGAAAGAAATTTTGTAAACAAAAATATGGTACAACATAATAAATGCAGCCTCCAATTGAGAAATATCCCTGCTCAATTTTTTGTACAAAATATACACTGTTGTACAAACAAGTATTATCAAAATCTCATCTCAGTTAAACAATACATTATAACATCACCCTTTAACTTCATTTTCCATATCTCCATCATTTCTTCAATTCATTTTCGTTCCATTAAAACTAAGAAAAAACTAAAGTATACCATCATCAAAACTCAAACAAAAATTCAACTGAAATAATTCAACTCAACAAACCAGAGGTTCAAGAGAAAGACTTCAGCTTGCAAATTTTCACAATCCTGTTTCAAAAGAAAAGTAAAGCTCTGTTCTTCTCCTGAAAATCACGGTGGGCAAACTTTATTGTTTAAACCAGTTTCTTTTGAATCTTATGCCTGCGATGATAATGTTAATGGATGTGAATATATTTACTGGTATTTATGTATATATATGTGTGTAAATGGTTGAATGTATGTCTGTGTATATACAGATCTATCTCTGTTTAACAACAGGTTAGCCATTCTAGAAAAAAAATTCATATCTCCAAATCTAAAAAGATTTTGGTAATGATCTTTAAATGAAATTTGATTGTATTCACCTGATTCAAATTTTAAAAATGATTTCAAAAATTTATATTAAGTAATTAATTTGAAATAGGAAAATACAGTAAAAAGAACTCAAACATCCCAAAATTTGGTTATCAAATTTCCTTGATTTGATTATATAATTTGATTCGTATTCAAAAATGATGATTTTTAAGGGAAAAATCAGGATTTTTAAGTTGGTATTCAAAGAGGTATTGCAAGTTGAACGGATAAGTCATTTTTATCAAAATCTGGTGATCGGCGTAGTGCTAGTGGTCGAGATTAATGGTGAAGGTGGCTGGAACGTTGGAGAACACAAGAAAAATGGTGGAAAATTTTTTAGATGATCATAGGGAAGAATGGTGTTAATCTAGGGTTTATGTTGCAATTTTGGTCGAAGGACTTTCTGGGTTAATTCCGATGTCGATGTTTGATCGGAGTCGATCGGACCCCAAAGGGTTATTGCGTCATCGTATGGTGAAGCTGTGGGAGTGATGGCGATGCATCAGAGGGTTGGAGTTGTCGTGACGAGGCAAATTTTGGTGACTGGGTTGGTCTCAGTTTGGTGATGGGTAGCTCGATTTTGATCTGGGGCAAATCGATGAAGTTTGAGTAGTCGTGGTGATCGGAGAAGTTGTTGGTGAGGTGCCGGAGGCTACGGCGAGGGTCGGAAGTCAACCTGGCGACGGTGTGTCACATACCGAAATTTTCGACTTTCGAAAATTCGACATCGATACTCACTTTATCGACTGCCGAGCAATCGAGTGCCGGAAACTCCAATAGTGAGGGTTTTAAGAAAAAGAAAAAGTAGAAGAAGAAGAAGATAGAAGAAAAAAGAGAAGAAAGAAAGAAGAAGAACAACAACAGAAACAGATCAATATCAGAATCTCACATATCGCAGCGGAATAACATATAATAGATAATCAATAGTCTTTTAAAACAATGAACTATATCAGTTTATACATACATCAATCAGAGTCAATATACAACAATGGAAAGTTATATAAACTTGTCCTCATACAGAATACACAGCGGAATAAATACTATCAGATACAAATACTACGTCTCGCCATCCAGCTTATCTCCAAGCTCCAGAATATCCAGAATATCCTGATAACATAACTCTAGGCTGCCCGTGTGGAAATTGGTGGGCACCCAGAGTTTAGAAGGGAACAATAAACTCCGAGTCAGTCATGGTGACTGGTGTGAGATCGTAAAACAGTTATTCTTTAAAATAAACAACAGAAAAATTTTAAAGAAAATTCGCAATGCTTTTCGGAAAATGAGACTACCATAAGACCTCCCACCACACACACAATGCAAACGCAGACTTGGAGGAGATTTCTTCTTATGATAGTCAAAGATGCTTGATACGCAAAAATCAAATCATTTTTTATATTATTATTAGTGCATAGTGTAGAAAACATTTCGAAAGTATAATATTAATCTTAGCCAGCATAGGCATTCCGCACTTATGCCTACTATAGCTACCATCCAAACAGTGGTGACCACCATAAGTGAATGATAGTTTCTACAACTAAAACCGTACAAGTGTCGTATTGTTTCTTTGGATTTCCAACAAATGGTCAGGCAAAGGAACTTCCTATCCACGATGGGTACGTCCCTGGAATAGACGACCCGAGAACCTAACCGGATCTCTGCCAACACAAGGCCGGGTTACCTCTGCAAAAATAGGTAACTACTGACACGCGTATGCCATCCCCCGATCGTCACCGATCTTCCCGAGGATCCCCGATTCGCAACAAACCACATAGATAATAATAATGCAGTAACCACAGAGGTTAAGTATCTGGGCTCCATACCATGATACCACCTTTATCCAGAAGGAATGACATACACTAAGGGGCGCTACTCCCTAGAACCTTGCCGCATTCTTCCTGTTTCGACCATTTCCGGGGTGTGAGGCTCGACGAAGTCTCGTCCACAAAGCTACGCTTTCTCAAAAAGCCCTGCTTCGGGTCAAACAAAATGATCAACCTATGATCACAAAGATATAAGATCAAACAAATGATCATATCACAAATGATCAAACACCGATCATTTCACAGCAACACTCAGTATGCCACGTTACCAAATTGGGATATATCGCTGATAAATTTCAACTACATAACCTCTGAGCTCGTACGTCTCAGAGAAGGGTGTTAAGCTAAGAGAATAAATTCTCCGCCACCAACAGAAATGTATTTGAAAGAAATCAGCTTTATATCTCAAATTGTAACGTCAGACACACAATCCATACAAGTCTGTTCCGGGATCGAACAGAACCGAAGGCACTTCTCACGAAGCCCTTGCAATTCCGGATAATTTTTAATCACGTCAGGACTTCCCGTCACTAAGGGTGATAAAACCTCTAAATCGGAGATCAGCCGATGTAGAGTAACTCGACGGTAATCCTTCCGTTTTCAAAAATATCCGGTCTTCAACACCGGTCTTCAATTGCAATTCATAACGACGTATCACATATTCGGAATGGGTTATACGACCCCATGGTCCTTTCCCGGCTAACCCGAATAGTGAGCGTATATTTAAAAATAAGTGTGGCATTCAAATTCATCCAATTTACAACAAATACCTACTCAAGGTAATTATTGATAGTCGGTTATTTAACTATCAATAAAGATGCGCGACATCATCAGATTCCAAATAATTTTCCCAAATTATTTATTCTTCAAAAAAAATATCTTACTAGATATATAATTTCCACACTTAACCATTTGAAAACAATTTCAAATCAATTCCCATACTTCAAAAATAAATCAATATTTATTTTTAAACAACTTCGCTTTCTTTTATAAATCCCGTATCGAATTTATACTTTCGAATATCTACTGATATTCGATTTTCAAATCGTTTTTAATATTCAATCTCAATTTATCTTTACAAGGATAAATTCTCAAAACGTTCATTTCATATTGGAAAAGCAATTCCTTACTTATTAAATAATAAGTATTTCACAAATCTATTTATTTTCAACATTTGAAACTACTCGATATACTTAAATCAAATTAAGTATACAGTTCATTCTTTAAGGAAATCATAAATTTTAACATCTATTTGAGTCAAAACGAATGTTACGTAAAACATCGTTACGACGACTCAAAATCACTAGTATAGGGATTCGAAATTAGATAGATATATAAATCCCAATACTAGACAAAACATTTCCTTTCGGAAATCATTTACTATAACAACAGTGTTATAGGCCATCATTTCCTCATTTTTCGAAAACGTCTATTTCAACAATAAATGTTGAAATCTATGATTTCGATAGTTCACACGTTTTAAAACATCTTTAAAACAATCTTTATTTTAAAATATCACTTCTTAAAAAAAAAATGAATCCATTTTTATACAATGATATATTCACTGTCCAAAATCGTGAATATACTTTTTTTTTTTAATAATCTTCCATATTTAATTTATCAAATTCAATTTATTTCGAATTTATAAACACGTTTATAAATTCTATTTCCATTTATAAAAACTACAACTTATGAATCTTCTTCATTAACTAGTTCAATTCATAACTCAATTTTTTATACTAACGGTCCATATTATAAGTTAATACTTATAATTCATTTATTTTCAAAATCGTGCTTTTAAAACTTTACAATTTTAAAGTTCATCCCTTTATAAATCATTTTAACATCATTTCCATTTAAATTCACATTCCCTTATTTCAATTGGATTCATTTTTCCAAATATTCACTTTTGAATCTAAAATCGGATTTCAAATTAATTTCTAATTCTGCTTTAACTCCAAATCAATTACAAATTGATTTCTAAATTTTATTTTCACTACTAAAATAAATTCTTATTCTTTTCAAATTATTCAGTATCCTATTTTTTTAAATGGATTCTTCAAATTGAAATCATTTTACATTGATTTCACAACTTATTTCAATTTACCAATTAATTTCCAAACTGAATTTCCGACTTATCTTCTTTTAAATAAATTCCTTTTTAAGAAAATAAATTTCAATCGTTTCTTTCAATCTATTTAAAAATCCAATTTAAATTAATTTCTTCAATTTAAAATCACTGTTTTATGAAATCCATTTATTTAGCATTTTCACTTTATTCTGGAATTTATTCGATAAGATTATAAAAACAGCTTTTATACTTTTAAATTCTTTTCTTCAAAATTTCTTCAATTTCAAAAATTGATTCACTTAGAAATTTTCTTCTTGAATTTCAAAAATTCAATTTCGTTTATCTTTGGAATCCAATGATGTCAAACATCCATTCAGCTAAATTTTAGCTTTCAAACAATTTCCAGATATCAATATGATTAATAGCATCACTATAATCATTCACAGATTTATATCACAATAGAAATAAATTCAATCAATGTGAGGGGTCCAGTTGGATCCCTCCAACCTGTTTCCCTGCATCCAAAGACGTTAGCACAATACCAATTCCGCTCCAGTACGGAATTATCGCGGTATATGGGTTTTATAAAAATCCGCTTACTAACGGCGCAATAGGGTCTCATCCGCTATACGAGGCGGGAATCAATCAATCCAATATATACATATGCCAATATGTATATATCGCTATATATATAGATATATCCTATCATATCTAATATCACAATCAACATAGCAATCAAACAGTCAATAATAACTGTAAAATCAAATTTCCTTCGAGTGAGAAAATCTCACCTTAGCTTTTAATTTTGCCATTCATTTTCCATCCAATTTGTTTTCTTGATTTCAACCTGGTATAAACAATTTTATTCAAATTAATTTACATTCGAACTAATCAAATAACCAATTTCCGTTCTTGATTGTTTAATTAATCAATAGTTTTATTTAAACTAATTTTTCCTTTAATAAATTTTATTTTTAAATAATTAAATTTAACTTAAGCTATTTCTCCTTTTAACAGATTTTCCCATCTCCTTAAATTTTTGTTTAACTAGAAATTCCAAATTAAAACTAAATTTTCTCGTACTAATTTATTATTTTCACTTATATACCTTTTCTGTTTAGCCTACATATTAAACACTAATAGGATAAAATTTCTTTTAAATAAGTATACATATATTAGATTAAAAATAGATCACAGTTGTTTACCAAATCCTACTGCTATATGTATTTATCTACTTTACTGTAAAATAAAATTTTCTTTTACTCGTGTGTGAATATACAAAAATAAATAAAATAAATTCCAATTGAACGCAAGTAATCAAACGATTACCTTAATGTCAATCGAAACTCCAGATCGCCACTGCCTGCTCGATCTCGATTTCCCCCACGACTTGAGACACGCGAGCTCCTATGATACAATCGAAGTCGTCGCCTTGGCCTGGAGCTCGCACGCGCCACCAACCCCAATCGAACAGCCCCTATGCCACACGACATCGCCCAGTCGATCCTGACTTCGACTTGATTTCCCGGTCGTCATCCCACGCAAACGACGAACCAATGCAAACCCTAGCCCCGGCGCTGTCGCCACCAACATCGCCATCGCCATCCACTCGCGATTCCTCCTGCCTACGTGAGATTCAACCTAGCCCTAACCCTAGCCCACGACCATCGATGAGTCGCCGCCACCAATACCCACCTCGCCTACGCGCTTGCGAATCACCGCAACCCCACCGTGCTCGACCCCCAATACCCTGTCGCGATTCCCCTCTACTTGAAATCGACTGCGACATCGTTGTCGCCTTTGCCGATTTGAATTTGAGAGAGGGTGGGTTTTATTTCTGGTTTGATTTCGAATGGGTTGTATTTTGATTAGGAATGGTATAGGGGGGATGAAGTTGCGTGATTTAAAAAGAGAGGGGGAAGACAGGGGAACGTGATTCTTTCAGAGGAACGTGCTTACACGATTTTCTCGTGATACCAGGCGTGAATCTAGGCGTGAGATAAGGGATGCTGTCCAAAGTTTAAATTTTTAAATTTAAATTTAAATTCAAATTCGTTCTTAAAATTTCAACGCTTTAAATTTCCGTGTGCTCACATATCAACTCCGAAAATTACGAAAATTGAAATCCGGCAATAATACAACATTCCGGACCCAATGGAACTGGCTTCGTCGAATTCCGAGACTGTTTGAAAAATGACTATTTTTAAATATCGATTTGAACAATTAAATTTCAAAACTGATCAAATCAATCCGAAATTGGATTCTGAAGCTTCTGTTATCTTCAGAAATATCAATATATATTTTTCACGCCTTTGAAATATTTTTCTTCAACTTTAAATTAAAGATTTAAATTTTTATTCAGCTTTCAATCGATTAAACTTTAAAGTTTAATCGCAAATTTCAAAATTATATCGGGGATTTAAATTAAATTATCGTTCAAATATTTGAAATTAATTAAATATTCTCAATTTAATTCGTTCAAAATTTTGGGTCGTTACAGACTTCCCCCCTTAAAAGAATTTCGTCCTCGAAATTACAAGTTAGGAAAAAAAAATGTCCTTAACTCGTCTACTATTTTTCAACAACTAATAGTTTTATCAAATTTTTTAAAACAAATCTTCCTACTAAAGATTCGTTATCATTCAACTCGTTTTCCCACTTCAATTATAAGTTTAAACAACATTGTTTACTTAACAATTCAAATTCGAGTTTAAATTCAAATTTCAAACTTTCAAAATTTCTCAAAAATTTTCTAACGCCCTAAATTTCCGAAAAATTTCGCCAGCGTCTCCTTTGCGCGGCTAATACGGTACGATTACAAAACGTCACTACGGACTCTCAGATTTCAAAAAGAAAAAGAAAAAGCCAAGCGGCTAGAGAGAAATCATCAAAAACTCATATTAAAACTCAAATACGTACCTTTTGTTGAGCAATTCAAATTATCTTTGAAATCAAATCCCATTCCTTTATAACCTGTATATCCTACTAGCCATAATATCTAGTTACACATTCAAACTATTTTGCACATTCAATTACAAAATTTTCAATATAACTGCTTATATCATTTTTACTTCACTGTTGAAGTTACACCTATTCAATTTCCTTCAATTTTACAATTCACATTCATTTGAATTCAATTCACAATTTCAATTCAATTCGAATTCCATTCATCTTCAATTCTGAAATATTGAATTTCATCGGTTAACTTTCATTTACAACTGCTTATTTTAGATTAGTTTCAGTTACTAATTCGTTACAAATTCCAATATTCAGCTTGAATTACATTTGCTAACAAATTCAAAACAAAGTTTAACATTCATCTTTAATTTCATTTACTTGCAATTGTAAATTCCATTCGTTCAGAAATTTATTTCTACTTACTTGAATTTATCTGTAAATTCGAACCATTCTTTTATTTAGTCACAATTCAAGTTTCAATTTAACTAATTCAACTTCCATTTCATGAATCAATTAATTATCAAAGTAGTTTATTCGGATTCAATCCATTTCAATTTTCTCAGGTTTGGATTTCATTCTAATCAAAATTCAAATATTCTATAAGTTATCAACTTATTTACATCTTGATTTATACAATCATTTATACATTCCCATTCACAATTCCAGAGTCTTTTCAACCTTTTCAAAACCATTTTTGAAAACGATTCAAATTATCCTTTGAATTTCCAAAACAAAACCCAAATTTTCCCAAACACTTTCCATTTAAAACAGTTTGGCAGCAATTCCTCTTTCGGAAACCCGAAAATGAATTCTAATGATGTGGCCATCATCATCAGGATTATTTTCCGGCGACCTGAAAAGAGTTTAGAGCTTTCATCACTCTAAAACATTTTTCAAAACCCTTGAAATTCATTTTCAAATCAAAAAGATTTAAACTTCCAAATTTCCAAAATTTTCAAATTCTTTTCAAAACATTTCCAACACTTCTCTGGAATTCCGTTTCAAATTACAATTCATATTTATAATTTATATTCTCAAATTCTACTTGTATATGGATTCATTTCTTAATTCTTTATTTTTTTTTTTGATTTCCATTTCATATATAATTTTTCACATATATATATCAATGATGATAATTAAATAATATTACTTCTAGCAACCATGCAACCATATACTATAGTAATTCATAGAAAAACATTCTTTTCTATACAAAAATAGTTTGGGCAAAATCATTTCATTCACCCTATTTAAAACAATATTGTGCCGAATTGTTCTATTCAAGTGTTTAGAAACCCCTTCGATACAGTTTTGCAAGACTGTGCCGACGAAGGTTCATATACCACTCAATAAACCAATCATCACAATACAAAACAATTTTATATTAACTAACAAATACGCGCTCGTATCTATTATTACACTCAAACTCATTCTAGAGTACTGCTGACTCTATCTCTAATGAGTAACACCCAACAGAGCAGGGTTGTCGCTTAACCATATGCTCTGATACCACTTTGTCACATACCGAAATTTTCGACTTTCGAAAATTCGACATCGATACTCACTTTATCGACTGCCGAGCAATCGAGTGCCGGAAACTCCAATAGTGAGGGTTTTAAGAAAAAGAAAAAGTAGAAGAAGAAGAAGATAGAAGAAAAAAGAGAAGAAAGAAAGAAGAAGAACAACAACAGAAACAGATCAATATCAGAATCTCACATATCGCAGCGGAATAACATATAATAGATAATCAATAGTCTTTTAAAACAATGAACTATATCAGTTTATACATACATCAATCAGAGTCAATATACAACAATGGACAGTTATATAAACTTGTCCTCATACAGAATACACAGCGGAATAAATACTATCAGATACAAATACTACGTCTCGCCATCCAGCTTATCTCCAAGCTCCAGAATATCCAGAATATCCTGATAACATAACTCTAGGCTGCCCGTGTGGAAATTGGTGGGCACCCAGAGTTTAGAAGGGAACAATAAACTCCGAGTCAGTCATGGTGACTGGTGTGAGATCGTAAAACAGTTATTCTTTAAAATAAACAACAGAAAAATTTTAAAGAAAATTCGCAATGCTTTTCGGAAAATGAGACTACCATAAGACCTCCCACCACACACACAATGCAAACGCAGACTTGGAGGAGATTTCTTCTTATGATAGTCAAAGATGCTTGATACGCAAAAATCAAATCATTTTTGATATTATTATTAGTGCATAGTGTAGAAAACATTTCGAAAGTATAATATTAATCTTAGCCAGCATAGGCATTCCGCACTTATGCCTACTATAGCTACCATCCAAACAGTGGTCATAAGTGAATGATAGGTTCTACAACTAAAACCGTACAAGTGTCGTATTGTTTCTTTGGATTTCCAACAAATGGTCAGGCAAAGGAACTTCCTATCCACGATGGGTACGTCCCTGGAATAGACGACCCGAGAACCTAACCGGATCTCTGCCAACACAAGGCCGGGTTACCTCTGCAAAAATAGGTAACTACTGACACGCGTATGCCATCCCCCGATCGTCACCGATCTTCCCGAGGATCCCCGATTCGCAACAAACCACATAGATAATAATAATGCAGTAACCACAGAGGTTAAGTATCTGGGCTCCATACCATGATACCACCTTTATCCAGAAGGAATGACATACACTAAGGGGCGCTACTCCCTAGAACCTTGCCGCATTCTTCCTGTTTCGACCATTTCTGGGGTGTGAGGCTCGACGAAGTCTCGTCCACAAAGGTACGCTTTCTCAAAAAGCCCTGCTTCGGGTCAAACAAAATGATCAACCTATGATCACAAAGATATAAGATCAAACAAATGATCATATCACAAATGATCAAACACCGATCATTTCACAGCAACACTCAGTATGCCACGTTACCAAATTGGGATATATCGCTGATAAATTTCAACTACATAACCTCTGAGCTCGTACGTCTCAGAGAAGGGTGTTAAGCTAAGAGAATAAATTCTCCGCCACCAACAGAAATGTATTTGAAAGAAATCAGCTTTATATCTCAAATTGTAACGTCAGACACACAATCCATACAAGTCTGTTCCGGGATCGAACAGAACCGAAGGCACTTCTCACGAAGCCCTTGCAATTCCGGATAATTTTTAATCACGTCAGGACTTCCCGTCACTAAGGGTGATAAAACCTCTAAATCGGAGATCAGCCGATGTAGAGTAACTCGACGGTAATCCTTCCGTTTTCAAAAATATCCGGTCTTCAACACCGGTCTTCAATTGCAATTCATAACGACGTATCACATATTCGGAATGGGTTATACGACCCCATGGTCCTTTCCCGGCTAACCCGAATAGTGAGCGTATATTTAAAAATAAGTGTGGCATTCAAATTCATCCAATTTACAACAAATACCTACTCAAGGTAATTATTGATAGTCGGTTATTTAACTATCAATAAAGATGCGCGACATCATCAGATTCCAAATAATTTTCCCAAATTATTTATTCTTCAAAAAAAATATCTTACTAGATATATAATTTCCACACTTAACCATTTGAAAACAATTTCAAATCAATTCCCATACTTCAAAAATAAATCAATATTTATTTTTAAACAACTTCGCTTTCTTTTATAAATCCCGTATCGAATTTATACTTTCGAATATCTACTGATATTCGATTTTCAAATCGTTTTTAATATTCAATCTCAATTTATCTTTACAAGGATAAATTCTCAAAACGTTCATTTCATATTGGAAAAGCAATTCCTTACTTATTAAATAATAAGTATTTCACAAATCTATTTATTTTCAACATTTGAAACTACTCGATATACTTAAATCAAATTAAGTATACAGTTCATTCTTTAAGGAAATCATAAATTTTAACATCTATTTGAGTCAAAACGAATGTTACGTAAAACATCGTTACGACGACTCAAAATCACTAGTATAGGGATTCGAAATTAGATAGATATATAAATCCCAATACTAGACAAAACATTTCCTTTCGGAAATCATTTACTATAACAACAGTGTTATAGGCCATCATTTCCTCATTTTTCGAAAACGTCTATTTCAACAATAAATGTTGAAATCTATGATTTCGATAGTTCACACGTTTTAAAACATCTTTAAAACAATCTTTATTTTAAAATATCACTTCTTAAAAAAAATTGAATCCATTTTTATACAATGATATATTCATTGTCCAAAATCGTGAATATACTTTTTTTTTTAATAATCTTCCATATTTAATTTATCAAATTCAATTTATTTCGAATTTATAAACACGTTTATAAATTCTATTTCCATTTATAAAAACTACAACTTATGAATCTTCTTCATTAACTAGTTCAATTCATAACTCAATTTTTTATACTAACAGTCCATATTATAAGTTAATACTTATAATTCATTTATTTTCAAAATCGTGCTTTTAAAACTTTACAATTTTAAAGTTCATCCCTTTATAAATCATTTTAACATCATTTCCATTTAAATTCACATTCCCTTATTTCAATTGGATTCATTTTTCCAAATATTCACTTTTGAATCTAAAATCGGATTTCAAATTAATTTCTAATTCTGCTTTAACTCCAAATCAATTACAAATTGATTTCTAAATTTTATTTTCACTACTAAAATAAATTCTTATTCTTTTCAAATTATTCAGTATCCTATTTTTTTAAATGGATTCTTCAAATTGAAATCATTTTACATTGATTTCACAACTTATTTCAATTTACCAATTAATTTCCAAACTGAATTTCCAACTTATCTTCTTTTAAATAAATTCCTTTTTAGGAAAATAAATTTCAATCGTTTCTTTCAATCTATTTAAAAATCCAATTTAAATTAATTTCTTCAATTTAAAATCACTGTTTTATGAAATCCATTTATTTAGCATTTTCACTTTATTCTGGAATTTATTCGATAAGATTATAAAAACAGCTTTTATACTTTTAAATTCTTTTCTTCAAAATTTCTTCAATTTCAAAAATTGATTCACTTAGAAATTTTCTTCTTGAATTTCAAAAATTCAATTTCGTTTATCTTTGGAATCCAATGATGTCAAACATCCATTCAGCTAAATTTTAGCTTTCAAACAATTTCCAGATATCAATATGATTAATAGCATCACTATAATCATTCACAGATTTATATCACAATAGAAATAAATTCAATCAATGTGAGGGGTCCAGTTGGATCCCTCCAACCTGTTTCCCTGCATCCAAAGACGTTAGCACAATACCAATTCCGCTCCAGTACGGAATTATCGCGGTATATGGGTTTTATAAAAATCCGCTTACTAACGGCGCAATAGGGTCTCATCCGCTATACGAGGCGGGAATCAATCAATCCAATATATACATATGCCAATATGTATATATCGCTATATATATAGATATATCCTATCATATCTAATATCACAATCAACATAGCAATCAAACAGTCAATAATAACTGTAAAATCAAATTTCCTTCGAGTGAGAAAATCTCACCTTAGCTTTTAATTTTGCCATTCATTTTCCATCCAATTTGTTTTCTTGATTTCAACCTGGTATAAACAATTTTATTCAAATTAATTTACATTCGAACTAATCAAATAACCAATTTCCGTTCTTGATTGTTTAATTAATCAATAGTTTTATTTAAACTAATTTTTCCTTTAATAAATTTTATTTTTAAATAATTAAATTTAACTTAAGCTATTTCTCCTTTTAACAGATTTTCCCATCTCCTTAAATTTTTGTTTAACTAGAAATTCCAAATTAAAACTAAATTTTCTCGTACTAATTTATTATTTTCACTTATATACCTTTTCTGTTTAGCCTACATATTAAACACTAATAGGATAAAATTTCTTTTAAATAAGTATACATATATTAGATTAAAAATAGATCATAGTTGTTTACCAAATCCTACTGCTATATGTATTTATCTACTTTACTGTAAAATAAAAATTTCTTTTACTCGTGTGTGAATATACAAAAATAAATAAAATAAATTCCAATTGAACGCAAGTAATCAAACGATTACCTTAATGTCAATCGAAACTCCAGATCGCCACTGCCTGCTCGATCTCGATTTCCCCCACGACTTGAGACACGCGAGCTCCTCTGATACAATCGAAGTCGTCGCCTTGGCCTGGAGCTCGCACGCGCCACCAACCCCAATCGAACAGCCCCTATGCCACACGACATCGCCCAGTCGATCCTGACTTCGACTTGATTTCCCGGTCGTCATCCCACGCAAACGACGAACCAATGCAAACCCTAGCCCCGGCGCTGTCGCCACCAACATCGCCATCGCCATCCACTCGCGATTCCTCCTGCCTACGCGAGATTCAACCTAGCCCTAACCCTAGCCCACGGCCATCGATGAGTCGCCGCCACCAATACCCACCTCGCCTACGCGCTTGCGAATCACCGCAACCCCACCGTGCTCGACCCCCAATACCCTGTCGCGATTCCCCTCTACTTGAAATCGACTGCGACATCGTTGTCGCCTTTGCCGATTTGAATTTGAGAGAGGGTGGGTTTTATTTCTGGTTTGATTTCGAATGGGTTGTATTTTGATTAGGAATGGTATAGGGGGGATGAAGTTGCGTGATTTAAAAAGAGAGGGGGAAGACAGGGGAACGTGATTCTTTCAGAGGAACGTGCTTACACGATTTTCTCGTGATACCAGGCGTGAATCTAGGCGTGAGATAAGGGATGCTGTCCAAAGTTTAAATTTTTAAATTTAAATTTAAATTCAAATTCGTTCTTAAAATTTCAACGCTTTAAATTTCCGTGTGCTCACATATCAACTCCGAAAATTACGAAAATTGAAATCCGGCAATAATACAACATTCCGGACCCAATGGAACTGGCTTCGTCGAATTCCGAGACTGTTTGAAAAATGACTATTTTTAAATATCGGTTTGAACAATTAAATTTCAAAACTGATCAAATCAATCCGAAATTGGATTCTGAAGCTTCTGTTATCTTCAGAAATATCAATATATATTTTTCACGCCTTTGAAATATTTTTCTTCAACTTTAAATTAAAGATTTAAATTTTTATTCAGCTTTCAATCGATTAAACTTTAAAGTTTAATCGCAAATTTCAAAATTATATCGGGGATTTAAATTAAATTATCGTTCAAATATTTGAAATTAATTAAATATTCTCAATTTAATTCGTTCAAAATTCTGGGTCGTTACACGGTGCACGTGTACCATGTATCCACCGTATCAGTTTTGAAAGGAGGAAGGAGAAGAAGGTCTTGCATCGGGTTTTACTCGGATAGAAGCTCGGGTAAGTGATGTAATAGCTCGAAGATGCTCGCGAGTGTTTAAACTATATACCAGTTTTAATTTAAACTAAAACATAGTAGAAAAAAAAAAGTAGCTCGGGGAGGAGCTCGGGGAAATGGGGTTGGATCTCGGGTTGATACCCGAAGTGGTTTTGGGTCAGGTTGAAAACATTAACCAGGTTATGTTTTTGCAAATTTAAAACTAAATTTTAAATTATAAAGCAATTTTAAATTATAAAGCAAGTTTAAATTAAGTTTTAAAAACAAAAGTTTAACCATAAATTCAAGTTTAGTCTGAAGCCTAGTTTGGGAATAAAGCTTGTAAATTTAAATTGTTTTTAATAACTGAAAGTGTTTAAGTTTAAGTGTATTTAAAAAGAGTTTGAAATTTAAAAATGGAATTTGAATTTAAATTTAAAGTGTAATGTTTAAAATACACTTAAATGTTAATGAAATCATTAATGAAGAAATTAATTATCTTAGAGATAATTAAGGTAATAAAAATGATTTAATTAATAAGTAATTAAAGAATGATTTATCTAATTTGTAAATAAATAATTTAGATTAATTTATAATTAGAAATGATTAATAATGAATTAATCTAAGATAATTTCTTAAGAAAGTAATTAAGAAATGTTATTAGTTAATGAAGATAATTAACTAGGGATTGTTAAGTAATTAAATTAATGTGATTAATTTTGATAGTTAATTAGATTAATAAATTTAGATAATCAATTATAAATTGTTTAAATGTAATTACTTAATGAAAGTAATTAAGGATTAATTACTTATTATAATTAATTTTGGATATTTTGATTAATTTAAGTTAATTAATTTAGTTTAAGAAAATCATTAGATAAATTGGTAATTAATGATTAATTGTTATGAGATGATTACTTATGGTAAGTAATTAAAAGGTTTAATTTCTTTAAAATAATTAATTATGTAATGAGTTTAAAGGTTAATTTAATTAATATGATTAATTAAGAATAATTTAATTAATTAAAGTGTTTGATTAATTAATTTATATTAAATGATTTGGAATTAATAAATCAGAATTGGATAATAAATTCATAAGTTAATAAATTTGATTGGAAATAAATTGAATTAATTAGGATTAAACAATTAATTAATCATGCTTATAATTTATTTTTGAATGCTTGACCTTACTTATGAATGATTGTATTGTATGAGATGCCTTGAATTGATTATCCTATCTGATCTGTGATATTTTGTTCTATGGATTTAGCTGTGTGTAGTTTATTCATTTACTTGTGATACATTTGTATATATCTATGATCTGTGTATGAAAAGATAAGCATTATAGTTTATACCGCTTATCAACTATATTTTTGTGTTTGAATCAGTGATGATTTATTGATGTTGCACTACTGTGTGAAACCCCTGGACTACACCATACACATACAAATATGGATTTCACGAGGAAATCGGTTAAGTCACAGATGATTTAAATTTAATATTTTTGAAATTGAAATTGAAATTTCAATTGATTTTGGAAATGAATTTGGGTTAAATGTTAAAGCTTTCGAAAAGGAGTTTTTAAGATAAAAGTTTTTTTGAATAACTTGGTAAAGCTTCCAATTTAAATAATGCAATCTGAATTTGAATTCAAAATATGGAATTGAATTCTATATTGAAAATTTTGGTTTAAAAATGTGATAAACGTTATAAGTGTGTTTATATGAATTTAAAACCATTTTAAAAGTATGGTTTTGAGAATTTGAATTTAACCCAAGGATTTTAACTCGTATAAATGAATCAGATTTTCTGAAATGAAAACTATTTGTTTTCAAATGATAAAAGCTTCATATAAGAAATGAATTTCCAATTTAAGTTAAAGGAATTTCAAGTTTCAATTGAAAAATGGTTTTCCAAGTTATGAGTGAATTCTTTTTGAAAGCTATGCATTGAATCTGTTTATTTTTAATAGATTTAAAATGGTGATTTGTTTAAACCATTCGAAACGAAATTGTTTTGAAAGCTATAAATTAAATCTTTGATTTAATGAGTTAATTCAATTGAAATGGAAATTGATTTGGAAAATCTATGAATAGATCTTTGTGAAACTGAGTGAACTTTGGGAAATGAATCTTTTTGTAAAAGATTAAAATGGTAATGTGTTTAAACCATTTGAGGAGAAGTTTTGGGTAATAAGTTGTGACTTAACTGAAATCCTAATATCCATATGTTTTAAAATATTGCGCTCACTATTCGGTTTAGCCGGGAGAGGACTTTGTGTCATATAACCCATTCCGAATAAGTGATACGTCGTATATGGATAGCATTTAAAGACCGGTGTTGAAGACCGGGTATTTGCGAGAACGATAGGATAACCTATCGATTGTCTCTGCACTGGGTAGCTCCTGGTACTGAGATTCCCTAAGTGATGGGAAGTCCGATCGGGATTGTGAATACCCGGATTGCAAGGGCTTCTTCGGAAGTGCCTTCGGTTCTGTTCGAACCCGTAATAGACTTGTATGGTTGTATGTCTGACATTACACTTTGAGATATAAAGCTGATTTCTTTCAAATACATTTATGTTTGGTGGCGGAGAATTTATTCTCTTAGCTTAACACCCTTCTCTGAGACGTACGAGCTCAGAGGTTATGTAGTTGAAGGTTATCAGTGATATACTCCCAATTTGGTAGTGTGGCATGCTGAGTGTTGCTGTGTGTTGATGGTCATTTGCTGATCATTTGTTGATCAAAGCATGGCTTTGTGAAAAAGCGTAGCTTTGTGGACGAGACCTCATCGAACCTCACAACCCGGAAATGGGTCGAAACAGGAATGATGCGGCAAGGTTATGAGGGTCGCTCCCTTTAGGGTATGTCATTTCCTTCTGGAAAAAGGTGGTATCATGGTATGGAGCCCAGATATTTACCTATGTGGTTGCTCCAAACTCATTTTCTGTGTGGTTGTTGCTTTGTGATCGAGGTACCTCGGATAAAGGTCCTAAAGGACCGGGGGGTGGCATATTCGTGTAGTAGTTACCTAGTGTAAGAGGTAACCCGGCCTTGTGTTGGCAGAGATCTGGTTAGGTTCTCGGGACGTCCATCCAGAGGCGTACCCATTGACAGTAGGAAGTTCCTTAGCCTGACCATTTGTTGGAAATCCAAAGAAACAATACGTGCCTTGTATGGTTTTAGTTGTATAACCTGCCATGCTGCGTGGCGGTAACCTGCCACAAACCATGGTAGCTATAGTAGGCATAATTCGGAATGTCTTTGCTGGCTAAGATTAATATTATACTTTCGAAGTGTTTTCCGCTATGCACTAATAATAATAATCCAATGTTTTTGCGTAGTAAGCATGTTTGACTATCATAAGAAGAAATCTCCTCCAATTCTGCGTTTGCATTGTGTGTGTGGTGGGAGGTCTTATGGTAGTTTCATTTTCCAAAAGCATTGCGGATTTCAATGTTTAAAATTCCTTTGTGTTTGTTTAAAGATAAACTGTTTTTGTTGCTCACACCAGTCTCATGACTGACTTGGAGTTTATTGTTCCTATCCTAAACTCTGGGTGCCCACAATTTTCCACACGGGCAGTCTAGAGTTGGGTTTCTCAGATATTCAGGTTTAGTAGGTTATTTGGAGCTAGTTCAGTTTTGGAGATCAGGACTGACGTTGCTTATCTTGGTGCAACGTGATGGTGGTTCGAGCTGATGTTGGAGTTGTTGGATTCATTCTCTTTTGAGGATCATTTGGAGTTATCACTTCTGTTATTTCCGTTGTAGCATTGTATCATATCTCTGATATTGTTGTATCATATTGATATCATTATTGTATATCATTCTGGATATTGTATTCATTGGAGTTGTATATGATATCATTGATTTCTTTATTATGTTGTGTTGTTATACTTACTGTGTTATAAGCTCCGGGGAGCCAGATTCGGCGTTTGAATCTGCGGCATTTTGAGTACAAGTGAAGTACGGGTGCCGATTTTCGAAGGCCGAGTTTTTGGACTCTTACAATAACTGTCCAAGCTGATGATTACTTACTGTGTACTCTGATATTGATTTATGTAAATTATAGTTTCAGTTTGTAAAGATTATTGATCTATATTATATGTTATTCCGCTGCGATGTGAGATTCTGTATTGTTTGGTTATGCTTCTCTCTCTTCTTCTTCTCTTCTTCTTTCTTCTCTCTTTCTTCTCACCCTCTCTTTTAGTTCTCATGATCATCTGCAGTTATGTTAGCTTTGGGTCGACATGTGTGGTTTATTATCGGTTCAGTGGGTATGGATTTGCGGGTCGTCACATATTATCATAGTGTCTAGGTTTAAAGTAAAAAGATAAAATAGCTAAAATGCTTGCATCTCACATTCCAACATACTAGGCTCTACAATCGAAAACATAAGGCACGTATTGGAGAATGGATTCCAACTAATGACTGGGCTACTGGGGTACCGCCTGCCATAGTACACCTTTAGAAAAATGTACCGAGGTCATGCCTAACGACCCCTACCAACATAAGACCGACCTACCCCTTGCTGGATAGTACCGAATATATCATCACCCCGATTGCTTTGCAACCTTTAACTGAGCGCTCCCACGTACACAAATTCATTGATGATTATGTATATATCTAGAAGAGTGATGATATACCCTAATGGGTGCGACCCACATAGCTCTACTGCATATCCCCTATTTTAGTCATTCCCGGTTGATGGGGCTTGAGGGTACGTTTTACCTTTCTGAATAGCAATCCATCTTAGAATGCTAACACTGCCCTCCAGTCGTCTATGCAATGCCAGTATTCATCCATACAAGTTTGTTCCGGGTCTAAATGAAACCGAAGACAATAACTCTACTACATCCATTTTGGAATCACTCTTAGGATTAGTAGTAGTAGTCATTGCACTTCAAAGAGCACCATCTTCAATCATCATCAAGATGTCTTACACTCGAACGTGCATGTTGGTTCGAAGTGGTTTTAAGAATATATAAATCCGATTTCGGTCTCTCCGTACCAACAACCGATAATTTCTGGTTGACTCATTCCTAGTTCATTTGGAAGTAAGTATTCAAGTCCTCATCGGGGAACTTGAATTTACATTCATACTTCCTAAGTCAAATTGGTTCAAACTTGATAATTGGTTATTTAACTATCAAATAAACAAACAACAATCAATTTCATTTGAGATTTATTTATCCATAACAACAACTAAGCCTTAGAACATATCTTTATTTAATAAATCTCTTTCAAAAACATTCATATACTTATCTTTCTGACATAAGTATATTCACAAAACATTTGTAAGTTTTCCCATTACCAAATCTCTAAAAAGGATTTAACTACATTGTTTAAATTGGAGAAAAAGATAACACTAAGTACTATTCCTTCGGTGTAAAGGGTGGAACGGATGTTCCATACCACCATTTTTTAAAAGGTCAGCCTCGAGAAACCCAAACCTCAATTACCTATTGTAATTAATTTCAATAATTTTTTTTGTAAATTTCTTTATCCATGAAATCCTTTTTGCTTTAACCCAAACCCGTTTATAAAACATTTATTAACTTCCAAGCTCATTTATGAAACTCTTTATAATTATTCAAACCTGGTTTTATAACTTCTTTATAAACTTTCAAAACTTGCATAAAACTACCCTATATAGACATTCAAACCCATTTATAAATCCTTTTTATAAACATTCAAAACCATTTCTAAAACTCCTTTATGAATACCCTAAAATTATTCATAAACTTCTTTATATTATATTCAAAACAATTGTCAAATCAATCTTCAAATATATTGTTCACAACAGAATAACCTTGAAGATCATTTTAAAAGAAATGAAATATTAACTTTCCAAATCCAAACGAGGGCTTAATGACTACAACGGATCATTAAATTTGGGTTTACTTATCCATGTTATATCGTGGGTATTGCCTAACATCAGATATGTAAGGGATTCACACATAACATACAATCAATCATAGGTAGATGTCCAAGTTACAAATATAGATACATCCATTATCGGTGAAAAATGAACGTATAGAAGTATATTCTATATGTTTAAGTTACCATGATCCTCTTATTGAAATTAACTTCCTTGTGTTTATCACGTTACCGATATTCGGCATTTGTGCTAAACGCAAGTCACTTACTTCCCATAAAACATGTCAACATTTTATAATCACTACTTTAATTCATTTGGCTACTTAATGGTCCAGACGAGAGATCTTTTGATTTAAAATCAATTAATCTTAAAAAGAAAATTGATTTAAAATATAACCGATTGGGTTTTGTAACGACCCGCTATTTTGGACCATTCAAATCGACAATAATCCACACATGCTTGACTTGAATAATTCAAAATAACAGATTGTAATAAAATTTTGGCAAAACTCAGCAAATACAGTAAATAAATCAATCACAGAATCACAGACACAGAGTAATACAATAATACGCAGCGGAATAGATAAAATAGTAGTTCATGAAGCTACTATATGAACATCAGAGTTAAAAATAAAATACAACAGAATATCTCAAATACAGTGAAGTCTACAGTGCAACGGATGACTTCTCTGAACAAATCAACTAGAAGAGCTGAAAGCTGAGGCGATAGATGGATCTCCAAAGGAAGCTCCAAACTCCAAGGGTGAGTCTCAAATGCTGTATCACTCGGTCTGACCCGAGCGTAAAGCAAAACACAAAACACTCGAGTCAGGATTAACATTCTTATATAAATAAATCCAACTCAAGTGAAATGTCAACTGAAATACGAGTAACTTAAAGGATGTTTGGGATAACCATCCCCTAAGGATCTTCAGAACTATCTACAAGGTGGAAATATACATTTTAACACCGTGGTCATTTCAATTAGATTTATACTTCAAAACCCAAATATCATTTCATTTCAAATATATCTATTTTCCAAAATAGTATATATATTAAATGATTTAAAAAGTAAAGTATTTATAATTTCCTCAAGTCTCGCAAATCGATTCAAATCAACTTCAAATTCCAAATTCAAACTTATTCAAAGCTTAATTCTTCAATTTAATTCAGTTCTAAATATACCATTTAAATTTTCAATATATTTCAAAGCTTTAATATTCAACATTTTCAAAGTTAAATTTAACAGTTTCATATAGCACTTGATTTAACTTTATTATTATTCAGGGAATATTCACTTAATAGATTCAATATCATTTAAATAGCCTTAAATTTCATTTTTACTAAATATTTCCTTAAATTTATTTAAACAAGAAATATTCATTAGATTACTTATAAATCAAACTCAAGTTATAAATCATATCTTACATCTCAATTTCAATAAGTTTCAATCGGTTTAATTAAATAAAATTCTTTATTGAATACAATTTCAACTAAATTCAAATTATCTTTCTAACCTTAACTTATTCAAATTATTACCAAAATCTATTTTGAATATAATTTAAATACTCAACATATTATATGTATTTAAATCAATCATTCCCATTTATATATAATAATTTAAGGCTCAACATTTATTAAAACCATATATTTCTTTCCAAAACCATAGAATTCATTTTTTTAAAATATTTATATATATGGACCAACGGTGTTTGTATATATATATATATATATCATGGTTAAGTGATACGGATATTTATCATTTCAATCCGAAATTTAAATATATACGGGTAGATATCATTTCGACCCGTAATCCCAATTTCAATTCAAATGAAAATCGCTTGGGTTTATCATTTCAACCCATAACGAAATTCTCCTATTCTAAAGTCCGTTCGGGTATGTATCATTTCAACCCATAGTGAATTCTATACTAACAGGGAACTTGCAGAGTGATAACAGATACTAAAAATATAACAACAGGCATATATCATCAATATAAATAACAGATACTGGTGTCAGATGTCATAGGTGAACAGATACAAAATAATAATAATAACAGGCATATAATACTAGATACTGGTGTTAGATGTCACAGGTGAACAGTTATAGATAATAGCATATATCACAATGTAAATAACTACAACAGCATATTTCAATTGCTATTTCAAATGAAATCAAATTTAAATAATAAAAGAACGTAAATCGTGAGTAATTGCTCACCTTTCGAGGCTAAAGGAGTTTGATATAGAACAAGCTACGAATTGGATCACGGTCTAGACAATCGAATAAATCCAAACAACAATCTCAGGCGAAGTAAGCTAAAAAGTGGGTTAGACGGGCAAAGCTGAAAGATAGGGACGGATGGAAACGAATCAGAATCGTCTTAATATTATTGAAACAAAATAAATATTATATCCTTATGTCCATAAAAAAAATTAACATAAAATTTTAGACAAATAGTTAAAATAATATATATACATATATATATATATATATATATCTAAAGAAAAATCCAATTATAATTTTTTATTATTATTATAAAACAATACAAACAATTTATTATAATATACAAATAACTTATACTCTTTTGAACAGTTTTATATATTATTATTATTCAGCAAATAAACTAAATTTATGCATAACGGCTATAAGTGCAGACTATAACATGTAAACTATATTTATAAACTATCATGCCAAAACAGCTTACAAGTGTATATACCTTAAAATATGTTACCTGTATACTTTTAAACATAGAATACAATCGAATAGATATATAGGCAAATATGTAAACAAGTCAATATTTATTATAAATAACAATGTACATGAGTTATAGGAAATGCCAGCACATCTCAAATTTTGGAAATGAACTTTTAAACTGTACAACACATATACAAACTTACATATATAAAAAAAAGGGAATATATAGTATTCGAAATATATTTATAAGACAAAACTATATTTATAAAAGTATTTAAAAGATTAGACATAATTAAAATTTACATAAACTTATATATAAAATTGACTTATATACCTTTATAAGCAACTAGCTAATATCTAAAATTTAAAACCAAAGTATATGTTTTCAGCCGAAATTATTTTATTATAAAACATAAACTATTTATACTGTAAAACCTTTACAATTTTAAAAACGGCAACACTACACTTACTATATATATATATAACAGCCGCATATATACAAATTCAAACACTACTAAAAAAAAGAATATCTACGAACCCGGATATTAAAAAAAAAAGGCATAAGCTCAAATATATATAAACAATAACATATCCTATATACATAAACTATCTAGCTAGTACATACATCTGTAAACAACAGATCTCATATTAAAAAATTAAACAAAACATATAAATGTATATACAAAGCTTGGAAAATATGCAAACTCATGTATTAGTTTATATACCTTAATCATGACATGGTGGGATGAAAGAAGAGCAGGAGAAGGTCGACACAGGGCAGCACAAGGCGAAGGGTGGTCAGAGACTCGAAGCATGGTCGAAGGGAAGCATATGGGCGGATGGACGCGCCAGTTCGAGGCGGGGTAGGTAGTGGGATCAGATCAAGCGTGAGGACGGGCTGAACTAGTGCAGAGGCTGTGCTTCGCGGCAAGTGGGGTGGAGTCGCGGAAGCTAGAGGAGGTGGGTGAAGCGAGGTCTCGGCCGAACTCGGCAGCTTGGAGGTGAAGGTGCAGAACGGTGGAAGGGTGTTGGCTTGCGTCGGCGACAAGGTGGCTGAGGCGGGGAGTTGTGTCAGGGTTCGGCTGCTCTATTATGCATGCCGAGGAGGAGAGGGGAGAAAGGAGGAATCTGACGTCAGGGTGGAAGTGGTGACGTGGGGAGGAGGTGAAGTTTTGGTTGGGAGAGGAGTTCGCATGCTACAGGAAAAAGAAAAGAAAAATGGAGGCGGGAGGAAGAAAAAGAAGAAGGGAGAGGGTAGTGAAAAATGCAGATCTAAATAGGCTACTGGATATTTTATATTAGTGGAGTAAAAGGTAGAGCAAGGTAGAGTAACGTACCAAAATAATGGCAACGGTTGAATTTCCTTGTTTTCAGCTGAAAACTATTTACTGCAATTGATTATTAGCTTGAAATGCACGGTAAAGGTTTGAAAAGGACGGGGAAGTTAAAAGTCACAATTAAAAGTGCCGTTACAACAAACAGTTTATTATTCCCATCGCGTACCGGACCTCAAAATACAAAAATAAATATACCGTGGTGATCAGCGCGACGAGACGATCAAAACGGTATACAGATACTAGTGGTACGATCATCCGATCGAAAGTCGATAATCGGTACCAGAAATGCTGCTATTTTGTCAGAATTAAGATAAACGGAGCAGTAGAAGTCCAAATTTGGAAAAACGAATTCCGCAGTCTGATTCAGAATGATCAGAATAAATTTTCTCCTGTTGACAAATTTTGGTTTCGGAAAACTTTTAAATTCACTGTTATTAACCGGTTTGATTTGAAATGAAATTTTACAGGAAAATAAACTTCAATATTATTAGATGAAAATTTTCCAGTTGCTATATTAAAATATACGTATTCCAAATAATAAATTTTTAATTTCAAATTTTATTGTTTAAAATTTCACAAATTTCCAGTTAAATATACTTTTAAAACCATTAAATTTTGCGGGTCGTTACACTCTCCCCCACTCAAAACTTTTCGTCCCCGAAAAGGAAGGAGGTAGAAGAATAGAAACAACCAGACAGAAAAGATAGATTGAAAGTCAAGATTAAACAATAAATTTGAACTATATAAATTTTACTAAAAATTTTAAAACTTCATTTGCAATTCAATTATCTTATATACTTTAAAACCTTTCAAAAATCCATTTGTAAAATTTCTTGCTTCCTTTATACTACCATTTATGTTTAAATGACACCTTTATAAATGTATGAAAACCATTTGAAAACAATTATTTACATTATTACTTATATTTACAAAGAAGCTATTAAATCCACAATTCATAAATTTATTAATTCTATCTAAAATACTTTTCAAATATTATTAATAAATCAATAATCATTTCTTTAAATCTGTTTTATTTAATTAATAACTTCTAAAATATTTATAACACTAAAATTTCTATTAAACCATGTTTAAAAGGATATAGTCAACAAGGAAAAGAAGGAGGACTTGGAAAAACCCGAATATAGGTGAATAAATAAAGCTGAGTAGATAAGGTAGATTCAAGGAGTAGTATCGGGCATGAATAGTTAAATTAGAACCATAAGGGTTTTGATTCCAAATATTGATACAAAATTTTCTTTGTTGGAAATACTTTTATTATAAAATACCTTTATAACGAAACAAATTTTCTTTCGAAAATACTTTTATAACTCGATGTTTCAACAAGTTTATCCTTGTTCCTGTAGACTCTGGTAGTGCGTTGATCAGGCGCAAAACTAGAATTCTCCAGGTACTTAGTAGACCTGTTTCAACACCCAGTGAAAATACTCGAAAAACCTTTAAAAACAGATATGGAAAGTACAATCCAAACAAAAACGAACAAATCATGGATCGCAAATACACAATGGTTACGCCTGGATCCCCCAGGAAACATCCGTACCTTTTAAGCATTCACTGCCTTGCGAATTTCGCCATGCAACAAAACGGTGGACCGCAGGATACATAAAAATGGTTACGCCTGGATCCCCCAGGAAACATCCATACCCCGTAAGCAATCTCTGCCTTGCGGATTACGCTACTAACACGACCATAGATCGCAGATACACAATGGTTACGCCTGGATCCCCCAGGAAACATCCGTACCCTTTAAGCAATCACTGCCTTACGAATTACGCTATGCAGTCGAGTTCGTAAGACCATGGGTAACGCCATGGAATTCGAAGGACACTCGAGTATCATATCCGGAAAACCAAAAATCGGAGAGAATAATATCGATAGAATGAATCCAAGATGTGGCCACAAATCGGATATCAAGCAGAAGGCACTTTCCATATCTTTACTTCGAAAATATGTATCATATAGTACCTTTTCAAATCACTTTCAAATATCGTACTTATATAAAATCCATTATATATAAGATTAAATTTTCAAATCAATTACTTTCCAAAATCAATAGTATATCAAATCATACTTATATAGACTTCAATTATATAAGATTTCACTTTCAAATTGAGTACCTTTTCAAATCTATAGTTTTTGAATCAATTTCATACTCATACAAATCAATTTTATATAAGTTCGACAACTCCCAAATCAAGTGTTTAGTAACATAAGGTTCTCAAATTTAAATTTGTTTCAATATCAGTTCAATTTCAAAATCATATACAATTTCACCAAATTATTTCTTCTCAAATTAATTATCTTTAGTTTCAAAGTTTCCAAAATAATAGATTTAGAAAATAAATCCAATTTCCAAGTCAATAATTTTAAGTTAACCAATTCATTTCCAAAATCAAATGTTTCAAAATCATCTTATACTTACGTAAGGTCCATCTTATATAAGGATCAAATTTTTCAAAATAAATTTCGCTGTATGAAGAGCCATATGGGATTGAATATCTTTGCTTTTATGGGTTATATATCTTTGTAATTTAAATTGGAAATTTTCTTTTAGTAAGCAAAGATATTCTAACATGACAGCTTTCAATTTCAGCGTCAAAATATATCAATGATATTAGAATATAAGATGTACATACGTCATCATTTCGCAGAATCTCATTTGATCGTTCGCTCGATCACACAAGTTCACTTTCGAACTAGTATTGTCCATTCGACTTCCCTAATGCGGATTTCGATATGGTTTCTCGACTAGAAGCCATCAGTCTCCTTGCATAGTCATATACTATGATAGAGAATTCTAGAATCAAGCCCAAAATCCATATCAAATATTCGCCATCAAGAATCAAATGAAAAATCCTAACACGAAATGGTGTAATTCACCTCGAACTGGTGTACTCAAACTTGGATCAATTCAATTATGCGAAATAAACAGCATACGTACAACTTATATATTTATTCTAACTTGTTAAATATATAGTTTCATAAAGATGTTACTAAGTTAAAACATTTAAACTAAATTTTATTCAAAATATTTTGAAGACCAAATTCTTTTCAAAACATTTCAAATCTAAATTTCATATTAGAAAATTTTAAAATTTTCTTATTCATTTACTTAACCAAACAGTTTCAACTTATTTAAATCCTATTACTTCATACTTAAACATTCAAAACAAACTTATATACTTTATCAAAATACTTTTCAAAATTTCTTAGCTTTGAAAAAAAATTAACCTCGATTTGGAAGTGCTCGAACCTTCAAAATAGTTGAAGAAATCATTTTCAAATTCAAGAGTTGGAAATCAGCAACAAATCAGTAAATCAATTTTAATAGATGGGGTTATATCGAATCCAAAGCTCGAGGACTGAACACCGGTTCATTTCAAATCGTTTCAAATATATTTACATATATCTTTCGAATATCAAATCATACTTCGGAATTTGAAATCAAAAATGGTTTCACAAAATCACTCGCATAGCAAAATTATTGGAGTGGCCTATCCCCCACTCTGAAACTCGAAAATCAATGTCGGTGATGCGTGCACTCATCACCGAAATTATTTTCCAGCGACATAAGTGAGTTCTGGACTTTTTTTTTCTTCTCTAACTTCTTTTGAAATTTCTTTGAAATCACTCGAAACTTATTAAAATCATTTGAAACATTTCTTATTCGGAAAATACTTTTAAATCATATTATTATTATATATTTCAAAATCTTAAAACCAATTTCGAAATACCGGGGTTCAATTCTCGAATTTCAAATTTAAAATCCTTCAGTTAAAAATCATTTTAGATAAATCAAATTTCTTATATAACTTTCAAAATTTCAAATCCTTCAAACTTCAAATTCTCATTTTTAAAAGGTATATATAATCCTTATCGAAAACATTTTCACTTTTACATATATAGAATAAAATCATATTTATCAAAATAATAATTTCGATATATATAACAATTTCTAAAATACAAACAAGCCCGATCTTCAAAGGATGATTCAAGAATGGATTTCAAAACAAAGATAGAAATTCAAACTAGAGGGACTCTAATCAAATAGGATTCTGATTCGAAGATAGGCTCGAACGAAGATGAGATAATTAATTACAAAACAATAGATGGATACACTTATATAAATCGCGGGCGACTTTAACCGGGTCAACCGTGACTTCAAGAATATAATTGATGCGAAAATCTAAGAAAAATCAACATTCGATCTCCAAAGATAGAATTCGGCATAACAAGAGATGGCAACATCAAAACCGAGGGATATAAATCTCCGGTGAATCAATGCCTATTGTAAAGGAGTTACACCCCTTTACAATTATTCAAAGATTGGCGGGATCGCCTATTCTTATAGAGATCAATCGAAGTGGAGTTATGGGGTACTCCAGAATCAAAAGAATACAAATAGGGAGAGATAAGAATAAATTTCGGAACCGAGGGACATTCCAAAATTCAAAGGAAATCGAGTCAAAAAAAGAAGAGATTCAACTCGAACGAAAGTGATTCTGTAAATAAATTTACCATATATGATAAGTTTTGCCTAGAGCCAAAGCTCTGATACCAACTGTAACGACCCGCTATTTTGGACCATTCAAATCGACAATAATCCACACATGCTTGACTTGAATAATTCAAAATAACAGATTGTAATAAAATTTTGGCAAAACTCAGCAAATACAGTAAATAAATCAATCACAGAATCACAGACACAGAGTAATACAATAATACGCAGCGGAATAGATAAAATAGTAGTTCATGAAGCTACTATATGAACATCAGAGTTAAAAATAAAATACAACAGAATATCTCAAATACAGTGAAGTCTACAGTGCAACGGATGACTTCTCTGAACAAATCAACTAGAAGAGCTGAAAGCTGAGGCGATAGATGGATCTCCAAAGGAAGCTCCAAACTCCAAGGGTGAGTCTCAAATGCTGTATCACTCGGTCTGACCCGAGCGTAAAGCAAAACACAAAACACTCGAGTCAGGATTAACATTCTTATATAAATAAATCCAACTCAAGTGAAATGTCAACTGAAATACGAGTAACTTAAAGGATGTTTGGGATAACCATCCCCTAAGGATCTTCAGAACTATCTACAAGGTGGAAATATACATTTTAACACCGTGGTCATTTCAATTAAATTTATACTTCAAAACCCAAATATCATTTCATTTCAAATATATCTATTTTCCAAAATAGTATATATATTAAATGATTTAAAAAGTAAAGTATTTATAATTTCCTCAAGTCTCGCAAATCGATTCAAATCAACTTCAAATTCCAAATTCAAACTTATTCAAAGCTTAATTCTTCAATTTAATTCAGTTCTAAATATACCATTTAAATTTTCAATATATTTCAAAGCTTTAATATTCAACATTTTCAAAGTTAAATTTAACAGTTTCATATAGCACTTGATTTAACTTTATTATTATTCAGGGAATATTCACTTAATAGATTCAATATCATTTAAATAGCCTTAAATTTCATTTTTACTAAATATTTCCTTAAATTTATTTAAACAAGAAATATTCATTAGATTACTTATAAATCAAACTCAAGTTATAAATCATATCTTACATCTCAATTTCAATAAGTTTCAATCGGTTTAATTAAATAAAATTCTTTATTGAATACAATTTCAACTAAATTCAAATTATCTTTCTAACCTTAACTTATTCAAATTATTACCAAAATCTATTTTGAATATAATTTAAATACTCAACATATTATATGTATTTAAATCAATCATTCCCATTTATATATAATAATTTAAGGCTCAACATTTATTAAAACCATATATTTCTTTCCAAAACCATAGAATTCATTTTTTTAAAATATTTATATATATGGACCAACGGTGTTTGTATATATATATATATATATCATGGTTAAGTGATACGGATATTTATCATTTCAATCCGAAATTTAAATATATACGGGTAGATATCATTTCGACCCGTAATCCCAATTTCAATTCAAATGAAAATCGCTTGGGTTTATCATTTCAACCCATAACGAAATTCTCCTATTCTAAAGTCCGTTCGGGTATGTATCATTTCAACCCATAGTGAATTCTATACTAACAGGGAACTTGCAGAGTGATAACAGATACTAAAAATATAACAACAGGCATATATCATCAATATAAATAACAGATACTGGTGTCAGATGTCATAGGTGAACAGATACAAAATAATAATAATAACAGGCATATAATACTAGATACTGGTGTTAGATGTCACAGGTGAACAGTTATAGATAATAGCATATATCACAATGTAAATAACTACAACAGCATATTTCAATTGCTATTTCAAATGAAATCAAATTTAAATAATAAAAGAACGTAAATCGTGAGTAATTGCTCACCTTTCGAGGCTAAAGGAGTTTGATATAGAACAAGCTACGAATTGGATCACGGTCTAGACAATCGAATAAATCCAAACAACAATCTCAGGCGAAGTAAGCTAAAAAGTGGGTTAGACGGGCAAAGCTGAAAGATAGGGACGGATGGAAACGAATCAGAATCGTCTTAATATTATTGAAACAAAATAAATATTATATCCTTATGTCCATAAAAAAAATTAACATAAAATTTTAGACAAATAGTTAAAATAATATATATACATATATATATATATATATATCTAAAGAAAAATCCAATTATAATTTTTTATTATTATTATAAAACAATACAAACAATTTATTATAATATACAAATAACTTATACTCTTTTGAACAGTTTTATATATTATTATTATTCAGCAAATAAACTAAATTTATGCATAACGGCTATAAGTGCAGACTATAACATGTAAACTATATTTATAAACTATCATGCCAAAACAGCTTACAAGTGTATATACCTTAAAATATGTTACCTGTATACTTTTAAACATAGAATACAATCGAATAGATATATAGGCAAATATGTAAACAAGTCAATATTTATTATAAATAACAATGTACATGAGTTATAGGAAATGCCAGCACATCTCAAATTTTGGAAATGAACTTTTAAACTGTACAACACATATACAAACTTACATATATAAAAAAAAGGGAATATATAGTATTCGAAATATATTTATAAGACAAAACTATATTTATAAAAGTATTTAAAAGATTAGACATAATTAAAATTTACATAAACTTATATATAAAATTGACTTATATACCTTTATAAGCAACTAGCTAATATCTAAAATTTAAAACCAAAGTATATGTTTTCAGCCGAAATTATTTTATTATAAAACATAAACTATTTATACTGTAAAACCTTTACAATTTTAAAAACGGCAACACTACACTTACTATATATATATATAACAGCCGCATATATACAAATTCAAACACTACTAAAAAAAAGAATATCTACGAACCCGGATATTAAAAAAAAAAGGCATAAGCTCAAATATATATAAACAATAACATATCCTATATACATAAACTATCTAGCTAGTACATACATCTGTAAACAACAGATCTCATATTAAAAAATTAAACAAAACATATAAATGTATATACAAAGCTTGGAAAATATGCAAACTCATGTATTAGTTTATATACCTTAATCATGACATGGTGGGATGAAAGAAGAGCAGGAGAAGGTCGACACAGGGCAGCACAAGGCGAAGGGTGGTCAGAGACTCGAAGCATGGTCGAAGGGAAGCATATGGGCGGATGGACGCGCCAGTTCGAGGCGGGGTAGGTAGTGGGATCAGATCAAGCGTGAGGACGGGCTGAACTAGTGCAGAGGCTGTGCTTCGCGGCAAGTGGGGTGGAGTCGCGGAAGCTAGAGGAGGTGGGTGAAGCGAGGTCTCGGCCGAACTCGGCAGCTTGGAGGTGAAGGTGCAGAACGGTGGAAGGGTGTTGGCTTGCGTCGGCGACAAGGTGGCTGAGGCGGGGAGTTGTGTCAGGGTTCGGCTGCTCTATTATGCATGCCGAGGAGGAGAGGGGAGAAAGGAGGAATCTGACGTCAGGGTGGAAGTGGTGACGTGGGGAGGAGGTGAAGTTTTGGTTGGGAGAGGAGTTCGCATGCTACAGGAAAAAGAAAAGAAAAATGGAGGCGGGAGGAAGAAAAAGAAGAAGGGAGAGGGTAGTGAAAAATGCAGATCTAAATAGGCTACTGGATATTTTATATTAGTGGAGTAAAAGGTAGAGCAAGGTAGAGTAACGTACCAAAATAATGGCAACGGTTGAATTTCCTTGTTTTCAGCTGAAAACTATTTACTGCAATTGATTATTAGCTTGAAATGCACGGTAAAGGTTTGAAAAGGACGGGGAAGTTAAAAGTCACAATTAAAAGTGCCGTTACAACAAACAGTTTATTATTCCCATCGCGTACCGGACCTCAAAATACAAAAATAAATATACCGTGGTGATCAGCGCGACGAGACGATCAAAACGGTATACAGATACTAGTGGTACGATCATCCGATCGAAAGTCGATAATCGGTACCAGAAATGCTGCTATTTTGTCAGAATTAAGATAAACGGAGCAGTAGAAGTCCAAATTTGGAAAAAACGAATTCCGCAGTCTGATTCAGAATGATCAGAATAAATTTTCTCCTGTTGACAAATTTTGGTTTCGGAAAACTTTTAAATTCACTGTTATTAACCGGTTTGATTTGAAATGAAATTTTACAGGAAAATAAACTTCAATATTATTAGATGAAAATTTTCCAGTTGCTATATTAAAATATACGTATTCCAAATAATAAATTTTTAATTTCAAATTTTATTGTTTAAAATTTCACAAATTTCCAGTTAAATATACTTTTAAAACCATTAAATTTTGCGGGTCGTTACAGGTTTAAAACAACCTTTAAAAAGATTAAAGTATATTTAGTTGGCTTATCCCTAATTATATCTTAATTAAATCAAGATTAATTCATAATTAAACTTTAATTAACTTAATGAACTTGGTTAAGTCCTAATTAACTTCATAATGTATCTTAGTTAAAGTTTAAACAATTCATTATTAGTTAAACACTAATTAATTATAAATTAATTAAATAATCACTTAATTAAATAATAATTAATCAACTAATTAACTTAACTAAATAATAATTAAGCAATTAATTACTTCTTAACTTCATTAATCACTAATTAAAACTTTATTAATCATTAATTAGTCATTAACCTTCCATAAGTGTTACTTAAACCTTAATCACTTACTTAATTACTAATTAAGTACTAATTACTTTTAATTAATTTATTAAATAAATAAATTATTAAATAATCTAAATTTAATCTCTTTCTATGTTACTAATTAAGTTTGGAAAACTTTTGCAAAACATTCCAAAAGAAATCATTTTGAAACGAAAATCGACAATTTTATCGAACTACATCCATAGCGACTATCACTATGAGCGCAGTTCGCTTAAACTTACTTTACGTGAAATACTTCGCTTATTCCTTGCTATTACAAGTTTATAAACCTAATTTTGAATGTTTTTGAAACTTGAAAACAAAGATAAAAACTTTGAAACCATTTCCAAAATTTAAAACTAGAAAACTTAGTTTTGATTCCAAATCGGATCTCACGTTCGTCGCAATATACAAAGGTGTCAACTTTGTAATTCTCACACAACATACACCTAGTTTTGATCACAACCATACCATCAACATACCATCCACCAACATCACATTTTTACAACCAAACATACCACTTTAAACATCCAAACATAATACTTAACATCCAAACACAATATTTAACATCCAAACTATGCCAACCACAGATCGCAAACGTATATCATTATCATAGCATGATATTTTAACATCATGAAATATAGATTTCCACAACATATAATCTATGGATATAAAGTTAGTTCTTTCTAAAAATGAGATAGTTTTACTAACCGAAATCTTTGAAACATGAAATGCCTTAGATGCACAAAAATCATCCCAAAAAATATGTCTTCTTCCACGTGATTTTTGGACATATTACTCTCGGATTTTGAAAATGTGATCAAAAGAAAAGTTTTAGAAAATTCTTTTCTCTATAATTTAAAAAAAAAGAATCACTCAAATCAGATTTTATTTGAGATAGACATGGTCAAAAGAAGGAGAGTTATTTTCGGACCTGAATTTCTGAGTTTAAAAGTACACTGCAAAGAAATGAGATTTTGACAATCCTAAGCTTGAAACTAGAAAAAATTGTACAACTAAAGTTGTAGCCTCTGAAATTTTATATGATTTGAAAAAAAGAAATTCTTGATTTGATGTAAAATAGAGAAAGTTATGGCCGAATAAACTGGAGGAAAAATGGAGAAGAAAGAGTTTTAAAACAAGTTTGCATCTTTAAAACAATTTAAATCTTTTGATTTAAAAAAAACATAAACTAACATAAGAAGCCATGAAACATGAAGAAAGCTTTAGGAAAAAGAAATGGAGAAGTAAATGAAAATATGGTGAAGGGGATGTGTATTTAAGACACAAGAAAGTAAGAAAATTAACAAACTAACCTTAGATTAAAATATCCTAACATGTCATTATTTTGACAAGTCACATCACCACATTCCTCCTCTCATATGTCACATCTGCCGCTCTCTAGTCACATCCTCTAGGTCATGATGGAAAATGAATGATAAAACTATGATATGACAAGAGATAATGATATATACTTTGTATATATATATAAGTGTATATGTATATATATGTTATTATTTTTAAAACCATGCATTGTCACATCACTTCCTAAACATAATTAACATGAGATAATATATTATTACGTGTATTATTATATGGTTAATTATCTAAAAACATATGTGTGTATATAGTGCATAAAGGCGAACAACGTTCCTGACAACTTTTCGGTGTCGAAAAGTCGAAATTTCTGAAAACGTTCTTCGCTCACATTTTCTATTTTTCTACGAACTATCTATTTTGGTAAAAAATAATTTAAAAACGATTTTACCATCATTATTAAATAATTAAAATAGGTTTATTTGTAAATAGAAACCCATTTTTTATTATTTAAACTTAACTTGAATTCCCGAAGAAATATATAAAACTGACGATATCAACTGTCGATGTCATAAATACATTTTATTTTCAATAAAAAAATTATTTTATTTCATAATTTTGTTTGAATACATATATTAGTGTATGAATCTGGATCCATTCACGATCCTTATTGTTTAAAAGCAGTTTTAATGATTTTCGGCTGTTTTATCGATATTTTACCTAGGACGATATTTACAAATTATCAATATTTTACCTCGGTAATTTTTCCGTAAATATTTTTCCCAAACAAAATAACTATTATTATTTACCACTTAAAAAATGATTATTTCTTACTTTTAAACCCATATCTAAATATTTTAAAAATAAATATAATTTATCCAAGTGATAAATTTGTGGGTCGTTACACAATTTCTATCACAATCTAGCATTGCAAAAAAATTGATACCTAAGCAAAAAAAAGTTAACATCGACTTGTATTATTGATGAACGATCTCATTCTCCATTTAGCTTTATGTTTTTAGAACATATACCTGCATTTATGCATCCATTTATTTCTAAAATTTTGAACGTTGAAGGTGATGGTAATTGTGGATATCGTTGTGTAGCTAAACAAGTTGAAGAAATTAATGGAAGTTGGATAGAAGTCAGGAAACAAATGTTGAATGATCTGATCGAGCATTGGGGTTTATATTGTAGATATATGGGTGTCAGCATGTGTGTAGAGATGAACACCACCTTAGATATGTATGAAACGGACGTCGATCCGAAATATGGGTTGATTATGCCGTATATAGGATACAAAATCGCTAATACGTTCATTAGTGTAGTGGTTTATATTTCTAATCGATAATATCTATCTTTTTTCCACATCAAAGAGGACCACTAGTTGGGTATGAAGCTTGTATTATTTCTTTTGCAAATATTCAAAATGCTCATTATATGAACATGGAATTGACATCTGACGCACCTATACCTCCTGTTGCTAATTTTTGGAGTACATTTGCATCTTCTGAAGCAACAACGTGGGCTGATTTGTTCGTTGACAAAAGAATGAGTTTCTACGACTACGCCTTGTTGAAGTGGAAACAACTAATGCACATGTTGACTTGGCAAACAATAGTAATGAATGAAAATACTTCTTTTTTTCATTAGTTTTGGTAATGGTCGACTTGTAATGGACATGTTTCCATATTTTGTAAAGGATTGAATTTTATGACGGTCAGTGGTAATGAATGAAAATACCACTTTTGCAGATGTTTTTTATGCTAGTTATACTGCCTTTTTTGGTCTATAAATTTTGGCTATCATAATTGGTTGTTCAATGCATTTTTTAATTTGGTTGTTCGTGTAAATGTTGAAATCCATGCAATCTATGTAAATCCATGTAATCCATGTCGTAATTTGTTGGTTGTTCATGTAATCTATGTAAATCTATCTAAATCATGCAATCTATTCTCAAGTGGGTATTGTAAATGTTGACAAAGATTGAATACGGTTTGTCATTTTTTTGAAAACAGATTAAAACGACGTATACTTGTTATCCACCATAAGAACCATGAGTACTCTGCATCACCGATTGAGACTTACAAAAACATGAAAATTTAACAAACTTTCAATCGGTGGTACAACACTGTTTGTATATATACTAGTCCCCACATTGTTCCACCATTTTTCATACCCATGTTTGAACCATTATATACAAACTTTCAATCGGTTTTATATTGCCGTCTGTAACAAGAACCGTTAATGTTCTGCACCACCGATTGAGACTTACAGAAACATGAAAATTTAAAAACTTTCAACCGGTGGTACAACAACATTTGTATATATACTAGTCCCCATATTGTTCCACCATTTGTCATACCAATAAATGAACATATTGGTTTTATGTCAAACGGTCTTATACTGCAGTCTATAATAAGAACCACAAGTTCTCTACACCACCGATTGAGGCTTACAAAAACATGAAAATTTAAATAAACAATGATTAATTACCCGATGGTCATTTAATATTACAGTTTAAAACAAATCAAAGTCCAAAAGTCAAGTTGCAAGTTTGACTTTCAAAATTTGACACTTCACAATTTAATTTATTTCGAACATTTAAAATCATATTTCTAAATGAAATTTTAGTTCAAGCCCTTAGGTTAACAATACTTAAGTATTCAAGTTAAATTTTTATTCCTATTCCCATTCATCGTTACATTAAATTTAATCAAAACTTGATTTAATCAATTTCAATAGCTAAATCAACTCCTTAACTTTAGTTGGTTTTACATTCCTTTAAGTCACTTTGTTACTTAATCTCAAATTAAATCTATAACAAATTCCAACTTTATTAATTTATCCAAATTAGATAAAATTTCGAATCTAATAAATTCAATTTATTAGATTCTAAAACTTACTTATTCAAATCTCATTTAAATTAGATGTGTCAATCCGCTTATCTAATTAAATAGATTTATTAATCTGTTTCAATTTAATCCATTAATTTATTTCAATTAGGTCCACTTATTAATTCATTACAATTAATCCTATTAATTTATTACAATTAAGTCCATTAATTTATTACAATTAATCCTATAAATTTAATACCATTAAATCCATTGATTTACTTCAATTAAATCCATTTATTTATTAAAATTAAATCCATTGATTTATTACAATTAAGTCCATTCATTTATTTCAATTAAGTCCACTTATTAATTCATTACAATTAATCCTATTAATTTATTACAATCAAGTCCATTGATTTATTGCAATTAATCCTATAAATTTAATACCATTAAATCCATTGATTTATTACCATTAAATCCATAAATTTCGTTACTTACTTTCCAACAAATTTTTAAGTTCATTTCTTAATTTCAAATGAATTTCAATTTCAAAATGATTTTGTTGACCAATCGGGTTTCTTATCTTTAATTATCTATCCTAGGCCAAAGTTGTTCAAATTTGGGTATTTATCATTTCAATCCAATATAATTAAATAAAACAAACATAGCAAAGGGAACTTGCAGTGTGATAACTGGGATAGTGTCAAAGTAAATAAACAATCAATAGCAACCATACATATCAATTTAACCATTTATTTAAACAATCCCGAAATAATCGTATTTAATTTACATTTGTTATTTTATGTAAATTAAATAAAAGTATTCCTAGAATTCGCACTATCATTTCATGCGGATTAAAGATTATTACATTATAGGTTTCACTTGGCGTTTATTATCAATTTATTACAGCAATCATACATTCAATGGTTCAAAGTATAACTGATCCTATTTCTACGTGTCGATTTATTTAACATTTAAAGGGACAGTTCATATATATAATCTATTTTGAATTTTAGACTATCCTATATGAATTCAAATTTCATGTTAATTATCACTTATATTAACAACCAAATTCAACATCACATAACAAATTTAATGTCATAATTATTTCCATATCTAACTTCAAATCACAATTTAACATCAACTATTTTAACATTCAAATTAATACCAATAACATCTATCACTTTATTGTCATAGCATAATAGATTGAGTCGTGAATGAAATATTCACCTTGCGTGGTTAGAGAAGATGATGGCGAAGCACGAAAATGAATAGACTAGAATAGACGACACAAGCACGAATACGAACTATAAATCAAACAAAAGGTTATTCAACAATAACTTAATACGATGTATATATATTGATTTGTAATTATATATAAACCATACCAACGACTAGATCCAAATAAGGTGGATGGAAGCCTAGATCGCTGAATTAGCCTCAACTGGAACTGCGCGAACAATGCATAAATGAGTCCATAAGTTACAAATTTTAACTGATATATAATTTTATCAAAAGAGGAACAAAATAAAATAAAATAAAAGTGGCAGCGCAGTACAAATCGACTGAGGACAAGTCAGGGCTGCGGAGCAGGCTGTGGGCAGGGGACGCGGGAGCGGGCTAGGCGGGCTCGACGTGGCATGGGCAGTGGGGTCGGTGGCGGGCTGGGGTATGCTGCATGGGGTTGCTGGCGGGTCTGGGTGGTCGGCGGATGGGCAGGTGGGAGGCGGTGGGGCTGCTGGGGACGGGGAGGACGGGCGGAGGCCTGGGCTGGGGTGGGCTGGGGCGAAGGGGACTGGCAGGGGCAGGCGGGTTCGGGACTGGGGCAGGCGGGTTTGGGGACTGGGGCAGGCGGGCGAAGGCAGTGGGCTGGGTGGGCGAAGGTCTGGGCGGAGGGGCAGTGAGGACGGGCGGTGGCTCGGACTGGGCAGGAGGCGATGGGCTGGTGCGGGTAGGTGGAGGGTCAGGCAGAGGGGCAGGGCAGGCGGGCGGAGCCTGAGCGGAGGGGACGGCAGCGCGGGGCTGGTGGCAGCAGGGGCGGAGGTGGGTTGAGGGCTAGTGGAAGGCAGTGGGAGGGAGGCTTCAATTTTGCTTGAGAAGAAAGAAAATGAAAAATATGAAGAGAAGAGGAAGGCAGAGGAATACGTACCAAAGATGTGAAAATGTAAACGAGTGAATAGTGGGATGATAGCTTATTATATAACATAGTACAGAAATTGAAAGGCCTCCAATTTATTTGTCTTGGTAACCGAAAGGCTGTTGGGTTTCTAGGCAGCTGAATAGTCAAGGACCCCTAGAATTCTGAACTGAGTAGGTAATTAGGTACCGGTATGGACTGCGTAACGGACCAGTTTATAATCCGTTAAACAATTATAATTCGCAGCGCCGAACTCCGATTGACACAAATAAATATACCATTTTGATCAGCGCGACGAGGCGAACGCAACGGTATATAGATATCAGTGGTATGATTAGATTATAAAATTCGAAATTTTCTATTGTAGAAAATGCAGCAAAAACGCCGAAGAATAAGATCGACGGAGCTGAAGATGTCCGAAATTTGAAAAACGAAAAATGACGTCTTGATCAGAAGATGGTTTAGAATTTTTCTATGTAAAAATATTTCGGTTCAGAAGATAAAAATTTTCGCGTTTAAAATGAACTGATGTGAAGTAAACGCGAACGAAATTTGCTGCGGTATTTTCCGACGAAACTTTTCCCATATCTATAACTATCCAGGCGCAATTTTTTTTAAACAAAGTTTGGACGATAATTGAAATCGTAAGAAAGTTCCATAATTTTATGTTAAAATAATGGATTCAAAAATTTAAAATTGGGTCGGAATTTCAGGGTCGTTACACACAAAATATGGAAGAGTATCAAGCAGTAGATTTCTTCTTCTTCTTATGAGCAATTTTCTTCACCTCTTGTTGCTTATCATGTCTTTTCTTTGATCTCACTTCTTCGTTTTCTTTTCGTAAACCTGACTGTACTAAACCAGTTAGCAATAAACTCTTAGACTATGCCAATCTAGCACGAAAGACTTCAATATCAATTTCCTCTGTATCATGAATGCCTTCATTCAAAACATCAAGAACTTCGTCAACAACATCAATCTAAAAATAAATAGTTAAGAGTGTATCAAAAATGTAAAACTAATACTGTTGTACAATATTTTTTTAAGAAGAAACGTATCAATTTGCCCAAATTATATTTTGTTTTGTTTGAATCAATTTTTCTAACTTTGGGATTTTGTTCCTGTGTACCTCAATCTGATCCTGCAGCGTCTTTTTTCTTTTCTTTTTTTTGGCTGAGTCGTGGACTAGGTCGCTCACTTTAAGATGATTCGTAGCTTAGCTTCAAGGTGCAAAGTTATCTATCAACCGCTCCATCCCTAGGATAAAACAGCATCTAAAATTTGGTCAATTTGCTATTTGCACTACAGCAAATTGTTCTGAATATAGCACTTTCTAATTTAATTACTTGTAAAGTTTCTTAAAGAGAGAAAAGTGCAGAGGACAAAGAAGAAGAAAGAAAAATGGTTTGTTATTCACATTTCCTCTTCTGCCTATCTATCGTTTAAATAGGCAGAATGGAATATGTATGCACTAAAGTGATGGAATGTTAGTGGATTTAAATTTATTGTCATTTAAAACAAATTTTTAATACCATTAACTTTTGCAATGGCTCAATAATAATGGCTAATGAATATATATAACTGTAATACATTTACAACGGCTCAATTATAATAATGACTCATAAATATATGACCGTTATACATTTGTAACGGCTCAATTATAAAAATGGCTCATAAATATATATTACTGTTATACATTTGTAATGGCTCAATTATAATAAAGGCTCATAAGTATATAACCATTAACCCATATTTATTTATTTTTTAATTAATTCGCTTAAAGTTCCAACTATCTCCCACTTGAATTATTAAAAAAAATTCCAAGCATTTTCTGAAAATATAAGATTGTGCATAAACAAAAGGTATCTTTCGATTTGAACCTTTGCATAGTGAGTAAGATTCGGTTTACTAGAGTGACTCGTAGTTTTGAACTCTATTCCTGACATCAAACCACACACAACCTTTCTAAAATGCTATCAACTAAGCCTGTGCATTTATGGCCATGCACGTCTATCCCAGTTTAGTGAACGTTGTAGGAATCTTACCCAAAATTCCATAGGAAATGGTCATAATTCCATATCCACACTAGTGATTCTATCAAGAGTATTCCTGAAGGTAGGCATTCCACTCCATTTAGAGTATATATCTCATTAAGAGTTTCTATTAACTCATCCTCTAATCATTTCAGGAATACATGCTTCTAAGTATATAAAAATAGCATGTTCAACTCATATCACTTGTTATTACCCATTAAACCTAGTTCTTGGGATCTCCAGTCATTAGGTCGGGTTACCATTGTGTGTGACTCAACAATCTAAGGACAATAGTCCCATTCTTTTAAATGTAGAAAAGACTTTCTCTCTGTCCAGTCCTTTCGTCAAAGGATCCGCCAAATTCTCATCAGTCAAACATTATCCACTCTTACAGCTCCTGAAGAGATATACTCTCTTATGGTACTATGCTTATGACGAATTTGTTGTCTCTTGCCGTTGTAATAACGGTTCTCAACTTTAGCAATAGCCACAGTACTATCACAATGGATCAACATAGCTGGTACAGGTTTTTCCCATAAAGGGATCTCAGCTAGTAGATTTCTTAAGTAATCCGCTTCTTCGCTAGCATTAGCTAGTGCTATCATTTCTGACTCCATAGTAGATTCAGCCAAGATAGTCTGTTTCTTAGATTTTCAAGAAACAGCTCCTCCTGCAATAATGAAAATATATCCACTAGTAGCTTTGGAACCTTTAATAAAGTATTCCAATATGCATCACTGTATCCTTCAGGGACAGCGGGAAACTTCTGATAGTGTAATCCAAGGTTCATAGTTTTTTAAGGTATCTCATGACCCTTTCAATAGCAAGTCAATGCTCCATGCTAGGTCTGCTAGTAAACCTGCACAATAATCCTATGACATATGCAATGTCAGGTCTAGTACAATCAGTGGCATACCGAAGACTGCCAATGATGCTCGCATATTTAGACTTTCTTACACATTCACCAGTGTTCTTAAATAGTTTCACACTTAGATCATATAGTGTACTAGCAGGTTTACAGTCAAAGTAATTATATTTCTTTAACATCTTCTTAATATAATGAGATTGATCCAAAAAAATTCCTTTTTCAAACTTAATCATCTTAATACCAAGAATCACACTTGCTTCACCAAAATCTTTTGCATCAAAATTGGCACATGGTATGGACTTAACATGATTTACAATATTAATATTTGAACCAAATATAAGTAAATCATCAATATATAAGCATATGATAGTGCAAATGTTATTCTCGGATTTATAATAAATACACTTGTCACTTTCATTTACTTTAAAACCATGTGAGATATTTAGATTGTTAAATTTTCATGCCATTGTTTCGGTGCCTGTTTAAGACCATATAGAGATTTATCTAATTTACAAACTTTATGCTCTTGACCAGGTATAACAAAACCTTCAAGTTGGTCCATATTAATCTCTTCTTCTTATTCACCACTCGGAAAATCATTTTTTACATCCATTTGGTGAATTAGTAGATCATATAGTGAAGAAAGAGAAATTAATACTCGAATTTTTGTTATTCTTGTAACAGGTGAAAAAATATCAAAGAAGTCAATGTTTTCTTTTTGTCTAAATCGTTTAGCTACAAGATGAGCCTTATATTTATCAATTGTACCATCAGATTTCAACTTCTTTTTAAGTACCCATTTACAACCTATAGTTTTACAACCTGGAGGTAAATCAACTAGATGCCAAGTTTTATTAGATTCAAGAGATTTCATTTCATCATTTATAGCTTCTTGTCATAGATATGAATCCAAAGAAGAAAGAGCTTCTTTTAGATTAGTAGGGTCCTCTTCTAGTGCATAAGCATAATATTCTGAACCAAAATCTTTAGCTATCTTAGCTCTTTTGCTTCTTCTAAGTTCAGATTCACTTTCCGTATTATGTTCATTATTTCCGATTATTGGATTATTAGTGGTAGAAGGGCCCCCACTATCCCTAAATTTAAACAAAAATTCATTTTCAAAGAAATCAGCATCATTTGAATCAATAATAACTCAAGCATTCAAATCAAAAAATCTATATGCTTTACTGTTAAGGGAATGACCAATGAAAATATATTCATATGCTCGACTTGCTGATTTAATTCTTTTAGGGTCAGGAATAAGAACATACAGTAAGCAAGTTATAAAATAAGACAAGTTGGGTTTATGATTTTTGAAAATCTCAAAAGGTTAAATTTTGCTATTAGATTTAGGAATTCTGTTTAAGACATAACAAACTGTTAATAAAATTTCGCCCTACCAGTGAGATGTTGCGCCCAAATTTAATAAAACAGATACTACTAATTCGGTAAGAGTCCTATTTTTTCTTGTAGCTTAACCGTTCATTTCAGCCGAATATGGTGCAGTTTTGTCATGAATTATGCCATATTGTCTATAAAATTCAATGAATAAGTTAGATTCATACTCTGTTCCTCTATCACTTCGAAATATTTTAATTTTTTTATTAGATTGATTTTCAATTTCAGTGACAAATAATTTAAACATATCTAACGAATCACTTTTGTTCTTCATGAGATAAATATAAGTAAAATTAGAGCAATCATCAATAAAAATAACAAAGCACGTTTTCCATCCCTAGTTAGAGTACCATCAAGTTCACATATATCACAATGTATTAAATCTAAAGGTTCTGCCTCTCTAAACGCAGATTTATATGGGGTGTTTGTAATTTTAGCTTGGCTACAATGTTCACATTTTTTTGAATCATTATGGAAACTTTAGAGATTAAGCCTAAGTTACTCATGATGTGAATAAGTCGTTTATTAAGATGACAAGGTATAGCATGCCCAATATTAAAATCATACAACATATAAATAGAACCATTAGCTTTAACATTCAACTTAAACATCCCATCTATAGCATATTTTACCAATAAAAACACCATTTTTAGCGATGGTGTACAAGTCAAATCCAATAGTTTGAGTAAAACGAGCTTTACTTAGGAAGAAACAAGATACTAAATTTTTCCTCACCTTTGGAGTATGCATCATGTCTTTCAGCAATAAATTCTTTCCAGAGGTAAACTTTAACTCCACAGTCCCAATTCCAGCAACAATATTGGTGTGAGAATCTCTCAACGTCACTTTCATGCCATTAACAGCAATATATATTGTAAACATTTCATGATCATAACAGACATGGCGAGAAGCACTAGTGCCTACCCACAACCCTTCTGGTCCACTGACTAGGTTGATCTCAGTAAGCATAGCCACAAGGGCATCTTCAGTCGGGTTAGCCTGCAGTTTAGGATTGGCCTGTTCCGACGCTTTTGTGACATATGACCTGATTTTCTACAGTTGTAACATAAGGACAACTATCCAATACCATTCTATAGGGGGTATTATGTTGATTCTTCTGATGCTGATTGTTGTGGTTCTGATTCGATTTGCGATTTTGATTTCGCACTTGGTTTCAGACTCTTGATTGTGGATTCCTTACTGTTATTGGTAGATACAACAAGCGCCTCTTTTTTCTGGTCATGTTTTCCGGCTTCCTCTTTAATACAAAGACGAGTAATCAAACTCTCTAAGGAAACCCATTAGTCTTATGCCTGAGATTATTTTTAAAATCTTTTCAACTAGGGCGTAATTTATCAATTAACACAGCAAACCGAAACTGTTCATCTAAAGCCAAACCTTCGAAGATGATCTCCTGTGCAATTTTCTAGACCTTGTGTGACTGCACCACCACATATTTGTCATCCATCATCTGAAACTTCAAATAGCGACTAACAACATATTTTTTCGCTCCAGCTTCCTCGGTATCATATTTCTTTTGCAGCGCATCCCGGATCACCTTTGCTGACATGTTTGGGATATAGTAATCATATAGATCTTCGCTTAAGCTATTAAGAATATAATTTTTGTAGAGGTAGTCATGTTCAATCCAGTCCTTCAAAGCCTTTTTCTGATCATTTGTTGCTTCTCCAAGTAGAATTGGTTTTTCGGTCGTCAGCACATGTGCCACCTTTCGCTAGTCAGAAAAAACTCCATCTTTTGGCGCCATCATTTGAAATGCAAGCCTTTGAATCTTAACAATGTAGCAGATACAGTTGGAACCTCAAACATCAACATTGGGGCAGCAAAGTTGTCAGCCATCGAAGCCATGATCATCTTAAAATTGTAGTACCTCAATCTGAATCTACAGCGTATTTTTTGTTGACTGAGTCATGGACTAGGTCGCTCTCTTTAAGATGATTCGCGGCTTAGCCACAACGAGCAAAGCTATCTATCAACCGCTTCATCCTCAAGATAAAACAGCCTTTGAAATTTGGTCAATTTGTTGTTTGCACTACAGAAAATTGTTCTGGATATAGCATTTCTAATTTAATTGCTTACAAAGTTTCTTAAAGAGAGAAAAATGCAGAGGACAAAGAAGAAGAATGAAAAATTATATGTTATTCACATTTTCTCTTCTACCTATTCATCGTTTAAATAGGCAGAATGGAAATTGTATGCGTTATTGAAGTGAGGGGATCTTAATGGGTTTGAATTTATTGTTATTTAATACGAATTTTTATTGCCATTAACTTTTACAACGGCTCAATAATAATGGCTCATGAATATATATATATATATTACCGTAATACATTTTCAATCTCTCAATTATAGTAATGACTTATAAATATATTACCGTTATACATTTGTAACGGCTCAATTATAATAAAGGCTCATAAATATATAACCATTAACCTGTTTTTATTTATTTTTTAATTAATTCACTTGAAGTTCCAACAGTACCATCAGATGACACTTCACAACGTACTAATCCATATACTCCTTAGTACAATCCCATGGAAAATTAACTACAGTAGATCTCGACTCAACTGCCAAAACATGATCTTCCCAATGTTGACTATACCAAAAACCATTATCATACTCAATCTTATACTGATTTCCAAACTCTCCTCTACGATAAATGCTTGGAAACATTGGTTTTTTGGGAATATACTGAACGCGTCCAAATTGTCTTAATATACGATCGGGATAGTAAGGTTCAGCTGTGTTGAAGCAAACAATAATCCCATTACAGAAGGCAAACTCATTTAACGGATAATGACTTCTTAGGTCAGCATAAGGGTCCCAATGTACCTATAATTTTTTTTACACAACAAAATCATTTCAAGGACACGTATACTGAAAATATATTAAAATGCACATTGAAAAACTTACATCCTGCTCTGTTAAACAATCAAGTTGCTCTTGGAGGAAAATAATTGCATAGCCCTAATTTGCACATTGTTTCGTAATAATCCACTTGTATAGCCTTGGCGTTGAATAGTCATAGTCTTCGTTATGACCTCCGGTCAAAATCAAACTAGGAAAGTGAACATAAATCCATGCCTATGAAATTAAAAAAAATATTATTTCATTGTAAAAACAGTACAAACTGAACTATTAATATATAAGTTCGTAAGCATACCATCAGCAAAGTTAAATAACCATTAATTTTCTTTACTTTTTTCCTAGATTCCAAACCAAGTTGGCGGTAGAGATAAGCTAATATTGCCATGCCTTATCCTTGCTCATTAAGGCGATCTATATCTTTTAATGCACTCATGTAATGGACAGAAATCTTTGTGCCTAATTTATCAGTGAAAATCGAACAACCTAACACATAAGGAAGAAAAGCACGAGTGATGCGATTATATGCAGTTGTATCAGCATTTTCCACTTAAGATGTACCAAAAAATTTACTTTTCAACCAATCCATCTATACCGAATGCTTACCTTCTAGCTCTTCACGTGCCTCCTTTTCTTTTATCCCTAGATCATCTACTAAAAGCTTTACACAATCAGGTAAGAAGGTATTTTTCCACCATTTTCTTTGAGTAAACTCATCCCCACAACAAGCACTCTAAGGATGTGACAAAGATCATCTAAACTGATCAACATCTCACGGAATGGAAAGTGAAATGAATTAGTTTCTGGATGTCATCTCTCTGCAAAAGCTGATATAGCAACATAATCAATCCATCGATAAAAATGCTCCACTATATCATGCAATCCTGATAGCTTAACTTCTCCAAAACAACACCCGCTTCATCGGTAATCTTCCATTCCATCATCTTCTGAGAGTGCGATATACATTTAAGATGTCCACGTTCCTACAAATAAAAACATAAATATGACTACAATAAATATAATAAAATTTTGGAATTCAAATGAATATTTACTTATAGGTTTACTAGCCTAAATTCTGTTAGTTATATGACATTTAAAGGCCCACAAAATTTATAAATCTTGTCCAACCTCTTCACTTTCAATGATACCTGTAACGACCCGTAAATTTTAGTCGTTTTCTTTATTTAACTAATTAAACTTTGTGAAATTATAAATAATAAAATTTTTAAATAAAAATTTGATATTTGAAATGCGTCTAGTTAAACATAGCAACTGGTAAAATTTCATCCGAAAATATGGAAGTTTATTTCGTGTGTAATTTTATTTCAATTAAATCAGTCAGTAATTGATGCAAATAAAATGTTTTTGAAACCTAAATATTTTTACATAGAAAAATTCTAAACCATCTTCTGAGCAAGACGTCATTTTTCATTTTTCCAAATTCGGACTTCTCTAGCTCCGTCGATCTTATTTTTCTACGTTTTTGCTGCATTTCAGCTAGTAGAAAATTCGAATTTTTATAATTCAATCGTACCACTGATATCCGTATACCGTTTTGATCATCCCGTCGTACTGGTCTCCGCAGTATATTTGATTGTGCATTTTTGAAGTCCGATACACGACGAATCGGCGTAGCGGTTCGTCGTATCGGTTTTGTATCTGGACCCTTTGGGCTTGGTTATGTCTATTCAACCCCCACCGGTTGAAATCGTTTGCTTTATTATTTCTTGAATTCACGCATTACTTTGTTCCCATCACTTCAATTCATTTAATTTTGGACGGTGCATTTACTTTGGTCTCTTCGCTTTCCCTTACTTTATAAAATTGATAACGTGATATATTCATCTCTTCTGTAGCTCTATATTCTTCTTCCAGTATTTCTTTTACAGCCTTCCTCCACCAAAATAATGGCCGTAGCCATCCTCTTCCAGATACGACTGAGCCATGTGAACACACAAGCCATGCGCCCGTCAGCCTCTTTCCCCGTGCCTCCCACGGACCTCGGCCGCTGCCACCTCCATCTCTCCTCCTATTCTTCTCTCCAGGCACGAGCCCAGCCTGATCGAGCCCCACCGCAACCCATTTCCGCATGCTCTTCCGCTTGGCCGCATGTATTGCCCCACCAGCCTTCGTCCACCTCTCTCAAATCCACGCCTCATAGCATGCTTAACCCAGGTCGAGTCATTGCTCGTATCTATTTTTTTTTCTTGCCTTGAATATTTGCTCTTCATATATATATATATATATATATATATATGTATATGTATATGTATATGTTCGACTTTATGTCCTGTTTCGAAAACATATATATCTAAGTCTGTGTTCAAAGGGTTGGCATATTCATATATATTGTTTGCCGGTATTTGATAAACATAGTATAGGTTTACTTATATTAATATAATTTTGCATAACATTTATCTGTTAATATATAAGCTATGTGCTGTTACTATTGGTACTGTGTGCTATATTATAAAAGTAAGATATGTATAGTCATATATTTGTTGATTTGTATATTTCGCCAGCTGTATTGTTACAGATTTAAAAATCTATTTAAACATATGATAAGTATGTAAGCCTTAAGGTGTGCATGTGTATGTTAGATCGTGGGTTAGTATGTGTTATATTTTGTATAAGTTTATACTAGATATATACATTATGTTGATGTTGATTTCAAGTATATACATAGCCGATATTTGTCTGTTTCTCTAATAAATGTCAGTTATATATGATATAATAAAATAGGTTTATACTGGTTTCTAGAATAAATATTGTTTTAAAGTATAAAGTGTATATAAGTCTATATTTCTATAAATCTGTTGTTCGAAGCCTCGGTCATATTATACTTGAGATAAATGAGATCTGTTATATAATGTATATAAGTTTATATTAGCTTTAGTATTAGTTATATTATACAATGATGTTGATTTAGAGAGTTACAAAATTTAATATCTGTATAAAGTTTTATTAAAAAAAATTAGATATATCTATATATATAGTTTATATGAGAAGTTTGGTAGTTTATAACAAATTTATATAAGTTTTAAATATTGATTTTTTTTTATATACCAATAGTAATATAATATTTTATATATTTTGTTTCAGTCTATGTCGAACAGATTCTGATTCGATTTCGTCTATTCCTTGATATCAGCTATGATCATTGAACTCGTATCCATCTTGCTTTGCTATGGAATTCGTGCTTGGATTCGTAATCCAATTTCCGTGTCTGTACCAGTGTGCGTACCCGTGTCATCTCCTATTCTCTCTAGCCTCGAAAGGTGAGCAATCACTCACGATTAATGTTCTTTTATTTATTAAATCTGATTTCAATTGAAACGACAATTGAAATATGCTACTGTTAGTTATTTACACTGTTATTTATGCTATTAACTGTACCAGTTCACCTGTGACATCTGACACCATTATTTGTTAATTATACGATGATAATCCCGTTTGGTTGATAAGTGATTGATTGTTTGTTGTTTATATTGGATGTTAAATTGTAATGTATAAAGGGATAAATGGTATGCAATTGAATTTGACGTAGGATAGTTAAAAACTTGAATTGACATATGTGTTGAATTTGATTAGTTAAATTTGTACAATATGACCCCTTAAAGGTTTAATTATTTGACACGTAGAAAAATGGTTAATTATACTTGAACCATTTGAATTTATGTTGTATTAATTGATGAAGTATGAAATGTAATAATTGATGTCAAGTGTAGAATTGCATAGAATAATTAGTATAATAATCTTTAATCTACATGAAATGATAGTGTAGATTCTAGAAATAATTATGTTAATTCGCACAAACAACAATGTGAATTAATACGGTTATTTCGGGATTATGTGAATTGATTATTGGATTGTTATTGATTGTTGTTATTGCTTGTTTATTTACTTTGACACCATCCCAGTTATCACCTGCAAGTTCTCTTTGCTATGCTTTGATTTTGAATTGAATTGGAATCGGGTTGAAATGATAAATACCCAAATAAACTTTGACTTAGGATAGAGAATTAAAATAAAACCCGATTGGTCAAAATTTGATATAAAAGTAAAATGAAGATTTTATTTGAATAAATAATATGGTTTTGAAACGAAATTGGAATTTGAATTTTAATGAAAGGAAATGTTAATATTTAATAATCTGAATCAAAATAGTAACATAGTAGTGGATGAAAGAACGTTGTTTTAAATTTAATTAATAACTGAGAGTTGAAATTGTAAATAATTAAGTTTGAAATTATTTAATAATTAAATAAGATTGAATTATTTATTAATTAGATAAAATTGAATTCTTTATTAAGTAAATTGCTTGAATAAGTGAAATTAAGTTTCTTTATTTATTTGAGTTTTGAAATTGTAACTAAGTAAATAAATAAGTGAAATTGAATTTCTCTAACAAGAAATAAAATGTGTTTTATTGAAATTAATGTAAGACTTGAAATGTAAAGAATTTGATTTGATGAATTAAATTTAATGCAATTTGTAAGTTTTGATACAATGGAGTTGAACTTAAATAATTGATTAATAAATTGGAAGTTAAACAGAAATTGTTTTGAAGGATAAATTAACTTAACGAATATTGAATGAAATCGATAAATGAATTTAAATTGATTTGAGTGTTAAATTAAGTTGATTTAAATGATTTCGGAATGAAACTTATATACGAACTTGAATCAATATTTGAATTGTTTTAAATAAAATTGAAATGTTGAATATATAAAGCTTTGAAATATATTGAAATTGAAATGGTCTATTTGTGGTTCAGATCGGTATTTGAAATCGATATAACTTGGAAATGTTTAATTGAATTGGAATTGAAGTTGATGATTTAGATTTGATTAAATTTGAATTTGGAACTGGAATTGATTTGAATCGATTTGTGAAGGTCGACGAAACTATTTTATTTTATAAAGTAATTTAAAATTATATTTAAAACTATTGATATTTTACTTTATAAATTTATTTTAATGTAAACTATTTTAATATAAATCATTTTTAATATAAATTATTTTATAATCTATTTTAACTTATAACTATTCATATAAACTATTTTATATATAAACTATTTTTATTTATAAACTATTTTATAAACTATTTTATTATATACATTAATTTTAATATCTAAACTGTTTAAGAGGAAAGTGTTATGAATTCCAAAATGTTATGATTTCAAACTATAGTTTCAAAAGGTTATGAATTTCAAGGTTCTGGTTTCCAAAGTGTTTTGATTTTAAAAGACTTACGATTTCGAAAGCGATATAACTTTGGAAAGTGATATGATTTTGGAAATGGATTTATTTGAAGTGAAATTGATATCGTATGGATATGGTTCTGAAATGGCAATGATATTTCGGTTTTGAAATATGAACTATTTTGAAAGTTATTAAACGACCGATCGGTGTAATAATCACGAAAGTTATTAAAGAGACCGGAATCGGTTAGGGACATACTCACTGTCTAAACCGAAAACCGCTTTAATAACTACACGCGGAGTGTTATCCTGAATGAAGTGGTTGGAATGATGAACGTGATTACTGAAGAAAGAGAACGATAATGGATAGCCTTGACACTTGTGTCAAATTGGAAATGACTAAAACAGGAGCCGTGCCGGGCCAAATGGGGGTTATCTACCTCGAGCGAACACACTTCTTCGAAAACTACTCATTACTTGTTGTCGATTGGTCCACCCTTGATTTTGGGAGTGTTGTTTCGCGGTGTTGCGATCGCTGCGGCGATGCGTTCTGACCAGTCCGGATCAGGCAAACGGTAGTTTCACTACCTTGGGTATTGCCTCATGTGCCTTGTCATACTTGTATCCCTATATACGCGACCACTACGATTTGTTTTGTGTTATACCTATGGAGTACTCCCTGATATCCCACTAGTTTACGGTGGAGTTTACAATGTTGTATAGACTATAATGCTTATGTAAAATGTGTTAAGGGGGAAAATGGTAACGCCTTAACACTATTTTGATACCTTATATTACTGATAGGCATTATCTACTTATCGTACACTACTACATAGTAGATAGTTTAACGGATCCTTAAAGGATGGTTATTCCAAACATCCTTTGAGTTACTTGTATTTCAGTTGCTATTTCACTTGAGTTGGATTTATTGATATAAGAATGTTAATCCTGACTCGAGTGTTTTGTGTTTTGCTTTATGCTCGGGTCAGACTGAGTGTACCAGTATTCATGACTCACCTTTGGAGTTGGAGCTTCGCTTGGAGATCCAGCTATCTATCCAGTTTCAGATATCCAGTTGATTCTAGTGATTGTATTCTGATTCTTGTATTTGACTATTGTATTCGAGACTTCTATTGTACCTTATTTAAGTCTGATATGTATATAGTAGCTTCATGAACTACTATCTTTTGTTTCCGCTGCATTTATTACTCTGTGTCTGTGATCTGTGATTATTTATTTACTGTATATGTTCAGTTTTGCCAAATTTAAATTAACAATTCGGTATTTTGAATTATTCAAGTCCGACATGTGTGTCTGCCTATGCACTTGGCGGGTGCAGCATGATAGGGGGTTCTCGCATTTGGTTTGGTAGCGAGCGGATGACTCTTACTCCTACATGTCCCTGCGGGGTTGGTGCAGTCGAGAGGCTTGCCGTAAAGGCAGAACACAGGTACAGTTGTATGCTACGGTGGGCGTTAGCCCACTGACGCGGTCCGTTACAGTTGGTATCAGAGCTTTGGTAGCTCTAGGAAAAACTTAGCATATAGGGTAAATGTATTTACAGAATCACTTTCGTTCGTGATTGAATCTTTCATCTTTGATTTGAATTTTCTTTGAATTTTCGGAACGTCCCTCGGTTTCGAAATTCATTCTTGTCCCTCAATATCCGTATTCTTCTGAATTCTGGAGCATCCCAAAGCTCCACAATATGATTTGTAAAAGGGTGAAACTCCTTTACAATAGGCATTGATTTACCGGAGATTTCTGTATCCTCGGTTTACGATGCTATCTATTTCCTGCTATACCTGAATTCTATTTCTTGAGATCGAATGTAGATTTGCCTCGAAATTCTGCATCGATCTTATTCCTGAAGTCACGGTCGACCCGGTTAAGGTTGCCCGCGATTTATATAAACTTATCAATCTTCCTACTTTGTTATTTAATCATCATACCTTTGTTTCGAACTTATCTTTGAATCAAAATTCTCTGTGATTTGAGTCCATTAAATTTGAATCTCGATCCTTGCCTTGAAATCCATTATTGTATCGTCGAGCGAGGAAGTGTATTTGTAAACAAATATTTAAAATGTTTTAAAATATATTGTGTTGTTTGAGTTGTTGATGTTGATTTGGGTTTTCGATCGATTCGTCTGATCAACGCTATCGATAGGATTTCCAAAACACTTGAACAGAGCAAACTGACACAATATTGATGTCAAATTTGGTAAATGAAATAATTTTGTATGATTATATTATAAATATATAAGTATAATTTTCTGGGAAAAAGGGGGTTAATTAAATTGGTTGTTTGAAATGATAATATTTGATTATCAGTTATTGTTCTAAATGAATTTATAAATATGGTTTATAAATTGATTTGGAATTTGAAATGAATTTAATTCAGAAATTTGAGAATTTAGTTTCCGGTGATTTAGAACTTTGGTTTGAAAATTTTAAAGTATATATGATTGAAAATATTTTCGAATAGAAATCGTTTTCAAAGAATTTTAAAATGTTGAAATCAGTGCTCTTCTCTTTATCGCTGGAAAATAAGTTCAGTGATGGCGGCCGCATCATCGACATTCATTTTCGAGTTTCGAAATGAAGATACAATTCTGTAGCTTTGCTACGGTTTTGTTTTGAAAAATATTTTTATTTTAATTTCTTCAGTATATTTTGATTTACATATATATAGGTATCTTATTTTAAAAATTTAATTTGATTTGATATAAATATATTATATATATCTCTAAATTGTTTAAAGTTAATCGGAAATCTAATTCTTAAATTTTGTTAAAGGATGATTTTAATTATAAATAAAACCAAAATTTGGAATAAATATTTAAACTTGAATAATTGAATTTGGAAAATTTTATTTGTATATTGTTCAACTTCATTCTAATACAACTTACCTAAATCATTTAGAATTGAATATGTAATTGGATAATATATAATATAAATTGAATTTATAAATAAAATTTGAGTGGTCAGAATAAATGTTATACACTTAAATTTTAATTATAAAATGTTAATAGAGATAAATAGAATAATAAGATAATTGAAAAATAAATTTTGTTTTGAAGGTAAATTAATAAATTGAAATTAGATCAACTTTGTAATATCCCGGAAATTTTAACAATATCAATTTAATAATCTGTTGAATAATTAAATTGATATGGATTATCTTTGATAATAAGATTTGAATTTAATTTAATAAACTGATTAAATTAGTATTAATTGATGATTTTATCTTTTAAAAAGTTAATAAGATATTTTCTATTTGAATATATATATATTTATTTGTATATGTTGTAAATAGAAGCTTTGGTAAATTGGAAATTTAGATTTAGTTTAATCTGGATTTTTTTAAAAGTTATTTAAATAAATAACATTTTAGTTTTAAATATACTTTAGATAAATCTTTTAATTGGTTAAGATATATTTTACTTAAGTTTAAATAAATAAAAAAAAGGGCTTTTCATTTACTTTTAAAATAAATAGAAATATGAGTAATTACTTAAATGACAAGTGTCATTATCTAAAGCTTAATAGTACATGTGTAATTAAATAAACAAATGTATAGGACAAGTGTCCTTATTTATTTTCATTTTCTTTTATTTTATAAAATCTAAAGTGGTATCAGAGCATAGGTTGAGCGAATGCCTAAGCTTTTGGTTAAGTGAATATCAGAACACTAGGTTGAGTGAATACCTAGGTTCGGAAGGATTGTTCATTAGAAATAGGATCTGTAACAACCTGTTTGAGTCCGAGTGTGTATATATATATGAGAGCGCGTATTTGTTAGTTATATAAAATGGTTTTATATTGTGTTAATTGATCGGTTGAGTGGTATATGGATTCTGGTCAATACGAGTAGCTAACGTTATTGATAGGGATCTCTAAACACTTGGACCAGGCCAACAGACACAATATTGTTTTAAAAAGGTAGATGAAATAATTTTACCCAGAAATAATTTCTATATAAAAAAATATATATATTTCCGAGATATTACAAACTTATGGAAATACCTTAAATTTAAACCAATTATTGAATATAAATTAATTTAAATTGAAATTTATATGGTTTAAATTAATTTATATGGTTTAAATATATGTAATAAGATATATTAAGTGGAATAAACTTAATAATAATTTGGAATAAAAGAATTAAATTTGTTGAATAAAATATGAGTACAATAAATGATTATACAAATTGATGGTTTAGAAATTGTTAAGTGAGGATGACTAGATAATATGATAATGAATTTAGAAATAGATTGATTGATTTAACTTAAGTGAACTCAAAGGATTTTAACCAAATTGTTAAATATTAATTAGTTTAATTTGAAATTATATGGTTTAAATAAATTGTTTCATCTTGTCTTTTAATCTATTTTCTTTCTGGTTGTTTCTATTCTCCTACCTCCTTCCTTTTCGGGGACGAAAAGTTTTGAGTGGGGGAGAGTGTAACGACCCGTAAATTTTAGTCGTTTTATTTATTTAATTAATAGAACTTTGTGAAATTATAAATAATAAAATTTTGAAATAAAAATTTGATATTTGAAATGCATATAGTTAAACAAAGCAACTGGTAAAATTTCATCCGAGAATATGGAAGTTTATTTCGTGTGTAATTTTATTTCAATTAAATCAGTCAGTAATTGATAAAAATAAAATGTTTTTGAAACCTAAATATTTTTACATAGAAAAATTCTAAACCATCTTCTGAGCAAGACGTCATTTTTCGTTTTTCCAAATTCGGACTTCTCTAGCTCCGTCGATCTTATTTTTCTACATTTTTGCTGCATTTCAGCTAGTAGAAAATTCGAATTTTTATAATTCAATCGTACCACTAATATCCGTATACCGTTTTGATCATCCCGTCGTACTGGTCTCCGCAGTATATTTGATTGTGCATTTTTGAAGTCCGATACACGACGAATCGGCGTAGCGGTACGTCGTATCGGTTTTGTATCTGGACCCTTTGGGCTTGGTTGTGTCTATTCAACCCCCACTGGTTGAAATCGTTTGCTTTATTATTTCTTGAATTCACGCGTTACTTTGTTCCCATCACTTCAATTCATTTAATTTTGGACGGTGCATTTACTTTGGTCTCTTCGTTTTCCCATACTTTATAAAATTGATAACGTGATATATTCATCTCTTTTGTAGCTCTATATTCTTCTTCCAGTATTTCTTTTACAACCTTCCTCCACCAAAATAATGGCCGTAGCCATCCTCTTCCAGATACGGCCAAGCCACGTGAACACACAAGCCATGCGCCCGTCAGCCTCTTTCCCCGTGCCTCCCAACGACCTCGGCCGCTACCACCTCCATCTCTCCTCCTATTCTTCTCTCCAGGCACGAGCTCAGCCTGATCGAGCCCCACCACAACCCATTTCCGCATGTGCTTCCGCTTGGCCGCATGTATTGCCCCACCAGCCTTCGTCCACCTCTCTCAAATCCGCGCCTCATAGCATGCTTAACCCAGGTCGAGTCATTGCTCGTATCTATTTTTTTTTATTGCCTTGAATATTTGCTCTTCATATATATATGTATATGTTCGACTTTATGTCCTATTTCGAAAGCATATATATCTAAGTCTGTGTTCAAAGGGTTGGCATATTCATATATATTGTTCGCCGGTATTTGATATACATAGTATAAGTTTACTTATATTAATATAATTTTGCATAACATTTATCTGTTAATATATAAGCTATGTGCTGTTACTATTGGTACTGTGTGCTATATTATAAAAGTAAGATATGTATAGTCATATATTTGTTGATTTGTATATTTCGCCAGCTGTATTGTTACAGATTTAAAAATCTATTTAAACATATGATAAGTATGTAAGCCTTAAGGTGTGCATGTGTATGTTAGATCGTGGGTTAGTATGTGTTATATTTTGTATAAGTTTATACTAGATATATACATTATGTTGATGTTGATTTCAAGTATATACATAGCCGATATTTGTCTGTTTCTCTAATAAATGTCAGTTATATATGATATAATAAAATAGGTTTATACTGGTTTCTAGAATAAATATTGTTTTAAAGTATAAAGTGTATATAAGTCTATATTTCTATAAATCTGTTGTTCGAAGCCTCGGTCATATTATACTTGAGATAAATGAGATCTGCTATATAATGTATTTAGTTTATATTAGCTTTAATATTAGTTATATTATACAATGATGTTGATTTAGAGAGTTTCAAAATTTAATATCTGTATAAAGTTTTATTAAAAAAAATTAGATATATCTATATATAGAGTTTATATGAGAAGTTTGGTAGTTTATAACAAATTTATATAAGTTTTAAATATTGATTTTTTATATATACTAATAGTAATATAATATTTTATATTTTTTGTTTCAGTCTATGTCAAACAGATTCTGATTCGATTTCGTCTATTCCTTGATATCTGCTATGATCGTTGAACTCGTATCCATCTTGCTTTGCTATGGAATTCGTGCTTGGATTCGTAATCCAATTTCCATGTCTATACCAGTGTGCGTACCCGTGTCATCTCCTATTCTCTCTAGCCTCGAAAGGGGAGCAATCACTCACGATTAATGTTCTTTTATTTAATAAATCTGATTTCAATTGAAACGACAATTGAAATATGCTACTGTTAGTTATTTACACTGTTATTTATGCTATTAACTGTACCAGTTCACCTGTGACATCTGACACCATTATTTGTTAATTATACGATGATAATCCCGTTTGGTTGATAAGTGATTGATTGTTTGTTGTTTATATTGGATGTTAAATTGTAATGTATAAAGGGATAAATAGTATGCAATTGAATTTGACGTAGGATAGTTAAAAACTTGAATTGACATATGTGTTGAATTTGATTAGTTAAATTTGTACAATATGACCCCTTAAAGGTTTAATTATTTGACACGTAGAAAAATGGTTAATTATACTTGAACCATTTGAATTTATGTTGTATTAATCGATGAAGTATGAAATGTAATAATTGATGTCAAGTGTAGAATTGCATAGAATAATTAGTATAATAATCTTTAATCTACATGAAATGATAGTGTAGATTCTAGAAATAATTATGTTAATTCGCACAAACAACAATGTGAATTAATACGGTTATTTCGGGATTATGTGAATTGATTATTGGATTGTTATTGATTGTTGTTATTGCTTGTTTATTTACTTTGACACCATCCCAGTTATCACATTGCAAGTTCCCTTTGCTACGCTTTGATTTTGAATTGAATTGGAATCGGGTTGAAATGATAAATACGCAAATAAACTTTGACTTTGGATAGAGAATTAAAATAAAACCCGATTGGTCAAAATTTGATATAAAAGAAAAATTAGATTTTATTTGAATAAATAATATGGTTTTGAAACGAAATTGGAATTTGAATTTTAATGAAAGGAAATGTTAATATTTAATAATTTGAATCAAAATAGTAATATAGTAGTGGATGAAAGAACGTTGTTTTAAATTTAATTAATAATTGAGAGTTGAAATTGTAAATAATTAAGTTTGAAATTATTTAATAATTAAATAAGATTGAATTATTTATTAATTAGATAAAATTGAATTCTTTATTAAGTAAATTGCTTGAATAAGTGAAATTAAGTTTCTTTATTTATTTGAGTTTTGAAATTGTAACTAAGTAAATAAATAAGTGAAATTGAATTTCTCTAACAAGAAATAAAATGTGTTTTATTGAAATTAATGTAAGACTTGAAATGTAAAGAATTTGATTTGACGAATTAAATTTAATGCAATTTGTAAGTTTTGATACAATGGAGTTGAACTTAAATAATTGATTAATAAATTGGAAGTTAAACAGAAATTGTTTTGAAAAATAAATTAACTTAACGAATATTGAATGAAATCGATAAATGAATTTAAATTGATTTGAGTGTTAAATTAAGTTGATTTAAATGATTTCAGAATGAAACTTATATACGAACTTGAATCAATATTTGAATTGTTTTAAATAAAATTGAAATGTTGAATATATAAAGCTTTGAAATATATTGAAATTGAAATGGTCTATTTGTGGTTCAGATCGGTATTTGAAATCGATATAACTTGGAAATGTTTAATTGAATTGAAATTGAAGTTGATGATTTAGATTTGATTAAATTTGAATTTGGAACTAGAATTGATTTGAATCGATTTGTGAAGGTCGAGGAAACTATTTTATTTTATAAAGTAATTTAAAATTATATTTAAAACTATTGATATTTTACTTTGTAAATTTATTTTAATGTAAACTTGGAATGACCCTCCTATTTCTACCCTAATTTCATAAGGATTTTTTTTTTCTTTCTTCATCAAAGGGAATTTAAATCAAATAGAAATCAAAATGCCATACAAGCTATTGACATAGCCACTTATTTCTTTTCTAAATAGGCAAATTAGGCAAAATCAGCAGTTCAGACGTCTAAATAATTATGACAGGCGTCTAAACTTAATCCCAAACGTCTAACTAATTATGACAGACGGCTCAGAGATCTAAAATTGAAACAGAGAGAAAAAGACATTTTGAACTAAATTCAGACATCTAATTTTTTGTGACAGACGTCTACATTTAACCTCAGACGTCTAAATTATTATGACTGACGTCTAAGTTAATCTCAGACGTCTAAATTCGATCTATATGTACATGCATATGCACATTCAATTTATATGTGTCTGGATGTCCACCTACAATCATTTACACTTTTAAGTTTGATTTAAACTTCCTTTGAACTATCAGAGATGATATATAGATTGATCATTCATTACAAATATATATTTCCAGGGTCATTTTCTTTTTCCAATAAACAAAATATATCCAGGATCAAAACAATTAACCAATATAAATATATCAGTACATTCACGAAGATAAGCACACACATCTGAGGATGTATATGCCTCTCTTGTTTGAATCAGAGTTCTGGAAAACAAGAGGATAGTGGATTGATTGGATTTAATCAATCCACACATAGTACAGTGTTATATGCAATAAAAATTCCATTCATGCATGAATACCTATATATATATATTTTTCTCACAAAACATGTTTATGTGCGTATATAACTGCAACTATTTGGATCTAGCTTTCATCTCCCTTATTACAGATTCTTTCTTTATTTAAAAATAGGACATGAAACATTTGTATGAAACAAGTTATACTATGGGAACCTTGCAGTCATATAAAAACATTCAACCTATGCCTATTATCTTTTGTATACACATACCATTGTAGAAAGATAAAACCATTTAATTTTTCTGAGAATCAACTATCCAGATTTTCCAAAACTAAAATCCTTTCTAAAGACTCAAAATTGACTAATACATTTATAAAATGTAATCATTCAGTTTTCAACATGGTGTTCTTACTAAATTCACTTACAATATTTTGATTAACTTCTTTAGTATCAGATATTAACTAGATTTATAAATTCCAGATATAAGTCAATCTCTTAATAAAATACTTAACAAAATATCCATCCCATATCCAACACTTAATACAAGTAACAATTTAAATCATTAATACATGCGGATTTTATCATTTTGGCTCTTATCTAACTAAGTTTAGCATGCTATACTCTTCTTCTCAAGGCCTTGCTCCTACTCCTACTTAGTTGCTGCAATCCCTGAAAAAGCATTTGAAACTGCCTCATTTTAAATGAGACACCCCAGATGCCATTAGCACACTAGGGTCAGACACATGTCTGGTATGAGAAAATTCACAAAAGCAATTAGTTAATTAGGTTACAATCAAATTAAATACATATACATAAAGTTCTGCCCTTTGGAATCAGATCATACTTGTGTGCATGCTCTGTGTCATTGTGCATGTGCACACTTTAATTTTTCTTTCCGGAGACTACATATATATAAATATGGCACATACATTCAAGCATACAATTCAGTCATAATCAAACAATCATTCACACCAAACAGGAAAATAACCAATATGAGTTAAATCATTTATTCAATCCTCATATTTCAATTCTGGGAAAAACTCTAGTTTCCTCATCATCTCAAGTATTTTTCCCTTGGTATATTTATCTATCCTGGTCTCATCTGCAATATTTATGAATCAATGGACACACTGTAATGAACTAATTCACTCCATTACACAAAGATCTCAGGACTTAAACAAGCCATGTGTCAACTTGTGTTACTCAAGAACACAAGTCATTCCTGCACTGTTCTTGACCCCATTTTCCTAGTCAGGTTTAAGTTAATAATAACTCTTTTGATTTTCCATGACTAAACCATTCAGTGATCCATTTTACTAACTAAAAACATCCATATCATGGCATCTCATATTATTCATAACCATACAGAGACAAACAAGCAACAACCATTGGTGACTAAATAAATAAGGCTCTGTATGTATATATATACATTCTGGTATTTTAAAAAGGGGTATAGGCAACTAACATTAGCTTATGGCTTCTGAGAGAGTTTTTCCTTTTTGCAAACATTTGTGCTTGAGTTAAACTCAGAATGATCTGGTTTCACTGAATCACAAAATTTTGTTTGCTATGTATATATATCTTTTGCATTTTTATTAAATTAGGAGCATCAGCACATAGGCAACCCTATTGCACCCCTAATTCCTCTTTGTCTCAAGCCTCAGCACTTATACATGAGTATATTGCAGCTCAATATGTTTTCATTTCTCTGAGTTAAGCCAAAACCAATACTACTTGCCTATATTCAACATTTATTTTATGTTCCTAAGCATCTACATATCAGAGATCTGGGTTCATAAAACATATATGTATACTAACTACACATAAAACTTTCTTATAAATAAACAAGTAGAACAACCAAAGAGAATCAAAACATTTTCAGATTTAAAATCACAGATAAGCATTCATATATGAAAATACTCTTTTAAGAAAATTACTTATAACTGGCTGCCTACATTAGGACTTATTGCCTTAGATTTTTGAGTGAGTTTTCTCACCTAGCTCTCTTCTCTGCTTCCTTAATTAATTGATGAACTTCTACCTTTAGCCTCAAGCTCTCTTCCTTCCCTTGCCTTATGATTTCTATGGTGTTGTTTTCTTTTTTTTTCAAAGTTCTTTTCTGAGAAGGAGAGGAGGCTGCTACATATACATGTATATATACAGGGTCTTCCTTAGGGTTTTGGGTATTGGCTAAAGCCATTTTTGCCCACCAGAAAAATCATGTTATCTGTATTTTATTTGAACCCAAAATTCTACCCTTCCCGACTTAATTTAGGTGAAGAGAAAAGTGGTTACATTCTTTTTAGAAATTTGCTTTTCAGAAAATACTTTTTTCCTTTGTCCACAATCATGCAAAAAAAATGTGACTTGATTTGTTATTTATCAAATACTCTTCCTAATTCTGCCTATACCAAGCATTTCCCTGCTTTATCTTATTTTTTTCTATTTTTAGCTTTCATGTAAATGGTATGTACTTCCTTCATTTATTTATAAGAGGATTTCTCCTTTTTATATCTTCATTCTTTTTATTTCTGCCTACATATATAAAATATATTGGTATGTTTTATTTTGCTGAATTGAACTCTAGTACCTTATTAACATATCTATATATATATATATATATATATATATATATGTATATATGTATATAAAGCTTACTAAATTAATTAGTATACTCATCTGTATATATATTTATACATTATTTGTACTGACACACATGTATATGTATACTCGAAAATACTCAGTAGCATCCATATATGTATATTTACTTATGCATACAACTTTTAAGGATTTAACCTATATATATATATATATTCCCATACATATCAATATGTATTTATTCTTAGAGTTCAGGGATTTTTAGCTTTAGTTCATGTGCATTTCCTGTGCACACATGTACACACATACTGATACACTATCAAGCTATATCAATCCCCTTTCAAAATTTATTCAAAAATTATTTTGAATTCATTTATATTTGTCAGAATAAATTCCTAAAATCTTGGGTCATTACATACACCCCTCCTTTTAGAAATTGTGTCCCACAATTTTCCTAAGCTTAAAATAAATTTTAAACTTAATTCAGAGAACAAGTACATTCTCAACCAAATAAATTTTTAGTTCTATAATAACTAAAAACATATGCATCTAAAAAAAAACAATCAAAAATCAGAATTACCTTTAATCTAAAAATAGCTTAGGATAATTCATCCTAACTTTGTCTTCTAATTCCCATGTGCAATCACTAGGATCAAGACTCCACTGTACCTTTACAAGTTTCAGAGATTTATTTCTCAACTTCTTCACATCTTTTGCCAAAATCCCCACTGGATCCTTTTCATAAATCAAATTAGAATTTATCTGCACTTGGGTTGGGGTCTCAAGAATTTCTGCCTTGTCATGGACCCACCTTCTCAATTGTGATACATGAAAAACATCATGTATACCTTGCATGTTTTTTGGTAATTCCAACTTATATGCCAAGGGACCAATTCTTTCCAGAATTTTGTATGGTCCAATATATCTCGGGGTTAACTTGCCTTGTTTTCCAAATCTCAGCACATTTTTCATAGGTGAGATTTTGATGAAAACAAAATTTCCCACTTCATATTCTACCTGCCTCCTTCTCATGTCTGCAAATTTCTTTTGCCTATCTTGAGCTGCTGCCATTCTCCTTCTTATTAACTCAATTTTCTCCTTAGTTTCTTGTATGTACTCAGGTCCTAAAATAGACCTTTCTCCTGCTTCTACCCAACAAACAGGTGACAAACAGGGTTTACCATATAAGGCTTCAAATGGAGCCATTCCTATGGTGCTTTGGTTGCTGTTGTTGTATGTAAATTCAGCTAGATGAAGATAATCTTCCCAGTTGCCCCTAAAATCCAGTATACATGTCCTCCAAAACTTTGTTTACTACCTCAGTCTGCCCATCTGATTGAGGATGGTAGGCAGTACTTAAACATAGTTCACTTCCCATTGCTTCTTGAAAGCTTCTCCAGAATTTTGAAGTGAAGATGGTATCCCTATCACTCACAATGGTTTTGGGAATGCCATGTAACTTTACCACTTCCTTTATAAAAATTTGAGCTAATTTTGGTGCTGTTCTTTCTGACTTGACTGGGATGAAGTGTGCTACCTTGGTTAGCCTATCAACTATCACCCATATACTTGTATTACCTTTCTTAGATCTAGGCAGTCCATCTATGAAGTCCATATATATGTCTTCCCACTTCCACTGTGGTACACTAAGAGACTTCATCAACCCTGATGGTCTTTGGGTTTCAGCCTTGACTTGTAGGCAAGTCATACATTTGGCAATGTATTTAGCTACATCAGATTTCATCCCCTTCCACCAGAAGTCTCTTTTCAAATTTTGGTACATTTTTGTGTTGCCTGGGTGTATGGAGTATTTACTTCTGTGATATTCATTCAATATCTCTTTCTTCAATTCTGTGTCCTCTGGTACACACATCCTATTCTGGTATCTCATATAACCATTTTTATCAATATGGTGATTCATCACTTCCTCCCCTCTTGAGAGGAGCACTTTCTTCTCTAATAAGTTGGCATCTTGTTCTTGCATTTTTCCTACCTTCAGAATTAAATCTGATTGAAGTGTCATTAAGCTTAACTTCCCTTTATCTTCTTGTGCACCATGCATCTGCTCATCAATGTGCACACAACCATTCTCCCCAATTTCTAACTCAGTTAGCAAAGACAAGCCCTTAAATTCTTCTATCATCATCATGGCCAATTTAGCATGCTGTCTACTTAGAGCATCTGCAACTTTGTTTGCTTTGCCTGGTGTATAGAGTATGTCAAAGTCATAGGCAGCTAAGAACTTCACCCATCTATGTTGCCTCATGTTCAAATATTTTTGTGAAAATAAATATTTTAGAGACTTGTGGTCAGTGTAAAGTTAAAACTTTGTGCCTAACAAATAATGTCTCCAAAGTTTTAAAGCATAGATCACAGCTGCTAATTCGAGATCATGTGTGGCATACCTTACTTCATGGGGTTTAAGTTGTCTGGATGCATATGCAATGACTTGGCCTTGTTGCATCAACACTGCACCCAAGCCAAATCCACTAGCATCAGTGTATACAACTAATTCTTCATTTCCATGAGGTACCTTTAAAATTGGAGCATTCACCAATGCCTCCTTCAACTGTTCAAAAGACTTTTCACATTTTTCTGACCAAACAAAAGCTTGGTTCTTCCTGGTTAGGTTAGTGAGTGGTGTAGAAATTTTTGAAAAATCTTTTATAAACCTCCTATAATACCCTGCCATCCCCATAAAGGACCTCACTTCACTCACAATGCTTGGCCTCTTCCATGCTTGAATAGCCACTACTTTATTGGGGTTCACAGAAATTCCTTGAGCAGATATAACATGGCCAAGGAAATGTACTTCCTCTTTCCAAAATACACATTTTGAAAATTTTGCGTTTAAATCTTTTTCCCTTAATCTAGACAAAACCAGGTGCAAATGATGCTTATGTTCTTCCACTGTTTTGGAATAAATCAAAATGTCATCTATAAAAATAAGCACAAACTTGTCTAAATAATCTCTAAAGGTTCTGTTCATTAGATCTACAAAGTATGATGGTGCATTGGTCAAGCAAAATGGCATAACCAAAAATTCATACAACCCATACCTAGTGTTAAAGGCAGTGTACTTGATGCTTGATTCTTCCACCTTCATTTGATGAAAACCAGATGCTAAATCTAGTCTAGAAAATACTTTTGCCCATGCTAATTGATCAAAAAGATCATCTATTCTTGGCAATGGGTATTTATTTTTAATGGTTACCTTGTTTAATTCCCTATAATCTATGCAGAGTCTCAAAGTTCCATCTTATTTCTTAACAAATACCACTGGTGCTCCCCAACAAGAATTACTTGGTCTTATAAAACCCTTTTCTTCCAATTCTTCTAACTGTTTCTTTAATTCCTTTAGTTCATTTGGCCCCATTCTTGTTGGCTTTTTAATCACTGGGCTTGCTCCTGGAACTAGATTGATCTGGAACTCTACTGGTCTATGGTGTGGAACACCCTTGACCTCTCCAAACACATCCAAATATTCATTGACTATGGGAATTTCTTCAATGGTTAGTTCACTAAAATCTTTTTCTGAGTCAACTAAATGATATAGTTTTCCTTCCTTAGCTACTTCACATAAAACTGTGATTCTCTGACCTCTAGAATTTTCCAATGATATGGTGGATGAGTCTAAATTAATTATGGCTTTAAATTGCCTTAACCAGTCTACCCTCAATATAACACCTATATTTGGGTAATTCAAAACATATAAATTGGAAATAAAAATATTTCCTCCTATGTTTAATTCCACATCCACACAAATCATATTTAAAACACTAGAACTCCCTAGTGGACTTTGTATATGCAATGGGGTTTCAACCAATATGCAATTCAGTTTTAGCATTTTAACTAGTTCATAAGAAATTAAAGAGTGAGTTGCCCCCAGTATCATATACTACTGCTATGGGTATGGTACAAATAAGTAATGTACCTTCCACTTGGCTATGGTTTTCAGTGTTACTCTCCACTGTGGCTTTGCCTTTTCCTTCCAAATTTGCCAATTTTCCTTGCTGTTTGTACTCAGGACAATTCCTCTTCATATGCCCCTGTTCCCACATAGATAGCACTTGAAGGCTCCTCCCTTCAATTCTGGACATCTTGGTTTGATGTGTCCTTCTTTTCCACACTGATGGCACACAATTTTCTTCTTAGTTTCCTTAGCTTTGACATCTCCAGTGCTTTTGTTACTGGCCTCTTCCTTCTTCTTATCATAAGGGTGATACATCCCCTTACCTTTCTTGGTATTATTGTTCTTAAAATTTCTGAACTTCTCCCTTTCCTTGTCATGCTGCTCCAACCTCAAAGCTAAGTCTATCACATGGTCAAAAGTCCTGTCTGCATAGGGTAACATGGCTCTACTAAGTCCTGGGTTCAACCCTTTTATGTACCTATCATTTTTGGATGCCTCATCTGCCACAAGCATTGCTCCATATGTGGAAAGCCCCTCAAACCTTTGAGTGTATTCTATGACAGTCATGGTTCCTTGTCTAAGTCTAATAAATTCTTCTAGCAAGGTAGTCTTTGCTGATGCTGGTACAAACCTTGCTTCCAACATCTCTTTGAATTGATTCCAAGTGATTTCATTCTCATTCCTTCCTGCAATGATTACTTCCCACCAGCCTAAAGCTACTCCTTTTAGCTGTCTTGAAGCCACTTGCCTCTTTCTTTGATCATCAAGTTGCATGTCATTGAAAATTATTTCCAATGTTCTCAACCATGTTTGAATTTCCATGATACTCTCTGTCCCTTCAAAGCTTTTGCCTCCTAAATGAGTATCTGTCTTAAGTAATTTTGAGAGTTCTTCATAGGGATTTTCTTGCCTTTGTCCTGCCCCATCCCTAAATGCTCTCACCAAGTCTTGCAGATTGACCATTGGTGGTGCATGGGAAGATCCTGCTCCCTGATTTGGTGGTCTCCCTACCATAGTTTGCTAATAATAATTTACATAGCTGGTTAGTTTGATTGGTAATTTTATTATTTCAGCGGGTTTTTTTTCACACTGAAAACATTGATATATATATTTAGTTCCTTTAAATTTTATTTCTATCTAAGAACTTGATCTTTACTTCTACTATGTTGAATAACATAGCTCTGATACCAAATGGAATGACCCTCCTATTTTGTGACGACTCGGGTTTTGCCCGCTCGAAAATCAACATCCGTACTTCACATTGTACTAGAATGCCGCAGATTCGACCGTACAAATCCGATTCGCCGGAGCTATAACACAATTAAGTAAATAACATAGCGGAAGAAAAGAATAATACATTGATATACAATATCTGATACAACAGAGTGATACAATGAATATCAATATACATCAGAGATATGATACAAGAAATAGCAGCGGAAAAGAAAAGATAACACCAGTAGCGGAACAATATCAATAGAAGTGATAACTCCAAAATGATCTTCAGACAAGAATGAATCCACAACTCCAAGATAAGCAACTCCGATGAATGAACTAGCTCCAGATAATCTACTAAACCTGAATATCTGAAAAGAAACCCAACTCTGGACTGCCCGTGTGGAAAATAGTGGGCACCCAGAGTTTAGGAAAGGAACAATAAACTCCGGATCAGTCATGGGACTGGTGTGAGCAACAAAAACAGTTTATCTTTGAACAAACACAACAGAACTTTAAACATTGAAATCCGCAATGCTTTTGGAAAATGAAACTACCATAAGACCTCCCGCCACACACACAATGCAAACGCAGAATTGGAGGAGATTTCTTCTTATGATAGTCAAAGATGCTTACTACGCAAATCAAATCATTTTTGATATTATTATTAGTGCATAGTGTGTAGAAAACATTTCGAAAGTATAATATTAATCTTAGCCAGCATACGACCAGTATCGTATGCCTACTATAGCTACTATGTTCAATAGCAGGTTACCGCCACATTCCATAGCAGGTAATACAACTAAAACCGTACAAGTCACGTATTGTTTCTTTGGATTTCCAACAAATGGTCAGGCTAAGGAACTTCCTATTCCACGAAAGAAACGCCTCTGGCGGGACGTTCCGAGAGACAAACTGCTCTCTGCCAACAAGGCCGGGTTACCCCTGTAACAGGTAACTCACGAATATGCCACCTCCCGGTCCTTTGGGACCTTTATCCGAGCTCGGTATCCAACATCACACATCATAAAGAAAGTGTATCCACATGAGTAAGTATCTGGGCTCCATACCATGATACCACCCCTTTCCAGAAGGAAATGACATACCCTAAAGGGCGCGACCCTCATAACCTTGCCGCAACATTCCTGTTTCGACCATTTCCGGGATGTGAGGCCCTGACGAAGTCTCGTCCACAAAGCTACGCATTGTCACAAAGCCATGCTTTGGGTCAAACAAATGATCAACCTATGATCACAAAGATATAAAATCAAATAAATGATCATATCGCAAATGATCAAACACTGATCATCACACAGCAACACTTAGCATGTCACATTACCAAATTGGGAATATATCGCTGATAAATTTCAACTACATAACCTCTGAGCTCGTACGTCTCAGAGAAGGGTGTTAAGCTAAGAGAATAAATTCTCCGCCACCAACAGAAATGTATTTGAAAGAAATCGGCTTTATATCTCAAAGTGTAATGTCAGACATGTATCCATACAAGTCTGTTCCGGGATCGAACAGAACCGAAGGCACTTCTCACGAAGCCCTTGCAATTCCGGATAATTTCCAATCACGTCCGGACTTCCCGTCACTAAGGATGATAAAACCTCTATATCGGGGATCAGCCGATGTAGAGTAACTCGACGGTAATCCTTCCGTTTTCAAAAATATCCGGTCTTCAACACCGGTCTTCAAATGGTATCCATATACGACGTATCACATATTCGGAATGGGTTATACGACCCAAAGGTCCTCTCCCGGCTAAACCGAATAGTGAGCGAAATATTTAAAAACATATGGATATGGGATTTCAATTAAGTCACAACTTATTACCCAAAACTTTCTATTTGAATGGTTAAAACAAATTACCATTTACATCTTTTTAAACAAAAAGATTCATTTCAACAACCCTCAACGGTTTAAACAATTTTCACACTTTAATCTTTTAAACAAAAGATTCATTCACAGATTTTCCAAATTAATTTCCATTTCAATTTGATTAACTCGTTAAATCTTTAAATCAAGATTTAACTTATAGCTTTCAAGACAATCCCATTTCAAATGATTTAAACCAATCATTATTTTAAATCTGTTAAAAATAAACAGATTCAATTCATAGCTTTTCAAAACAATTCATTCATAACTTGGAAAACCATTTTCCAATTCAATCTTGAAATTCCTTTAATTTAAACTGGAATTTCCTTTCTTATCTGAAAGCTTTTATTCTTTTGAAAACAAATAGTTTCATTTCGGAAAATTTGATTTATTCATACGAGTTGAAATCCTTGGGTTAAATCCAAATTCTCAAAATTATACTTTTAAATGGTTTAAATTCAGATAAACACATTTATAACATTTTCAATCCCTAGTTTCAAATCATAGGATTCAATTTCAAACTTGAATTCAAATTTAAATCAAATTATTTAAATTTTGAAAACTCGATTAAGTTATTCAAAATAACTTTTATCTTTGAAATTCTATTTCAAAAGCTTTTCACATTAAACCCAAATTTTTAATTTCAAAATCAATTGAAATTAAAATTTCAATTTCAAAACATCAAATTTAAATTATCTGTGACTTAACCGATTTCCACGTGAAATCCATATTTGTGTGTGTAAAGGTGTAGTTCAGGGTTTAACACACAATAGTGCAACTCAATGAATCATCACATATCAGAATACAGAAATATAATTCGATAAGCGGTATAAGAATAACGCTTATCGTTCATTCACAGATCATAGATATATAAAGGTCACAGATAAGTAAACTACAGATCACAACATAAATCAGGATGTATCACAAAGCATCATATATCAGGGATATCAACAATTCAATCATTCAACGAAATCCAAACATTCATAAGTAAGATCAATTTAATCAGCTGAAAAAAAAAAAAAAATTTAAACCAGATTAATTACTTATGAATAAATTACTAATCCTGGTTAATTAATTATTAATTGCAAACCATTTCTATTAATTAACCTTAATTAATAAATCAATCCACCTTAAATCATTAAATAATTAACCTTTAATTAATCAAAATATTCAAAATTAATTACAATAGGTGATAAATCCTTAATTACTTTCGTTAAGTAATCATCCTTTAATGAATCTCATTAATCAATCATTAATCGCCTTTTAACAAATAAACCGGCTTAAACTTTGACGTAGTTCGACAATTTAAATTTAAAACTTAGATTTAAACTTATTTCAAATTTCTATTTTACCATTTTAAACTTTCAGTTTAAATTCAAAACTCAACATACCTTTACACTTAAAAGTCGTTAAAACCAAATTTAAAGTTCAAAATTTAAATCATTTCAAATCTGAGGTTCAAACTTTATTCGGACCCAAACTAAATTTTCGATTTAAACTTACTTTACAATTTAAATCTTCTTCTTCAAAATTCAAACCATTTAACATTTTAGGTGGTTAAACAAATTTCAATTTTTAAAACTTTATTTTTCAAAGCTCAGATTCAAACTAGATTTGAATCAGAATTCTAACTTGGATTTAAACTTAATTAAATCCCAGCTTTTCACTTTAACAACCCAGATTTGAAATTTAAAATATTACAGGGTTCAAAACTGTAACATGGCAAACAACTCGAGCCAAACTACATTTTCCCCGAGCCAGTCACGAACTCGCACGCGTATGACTTTCCTCGAGATAATCACGAGGGAAACTCGAGCAGGTGTCGCGCCTTCCTTCTTCCCCGAAGACTCAATTTCTACCAGACATTAACGTGCACACGGTGCACTTGCACCAGCGATCCAACGCCCTCCGACCATCTTCGATCGTCTTCCCTCATCGGCGACTGAACCCCAACCCTATTCCGATCCTCAAAACGATGATGAAATCATCGTAGCAAAATCGAGTGTTCGAGCTCGAAAGTGGAACCGAAATGACATCCAAACCTTCCTCGCCATTGATGATCTCCACCACCAGAACCTTCGCTCCTCCGTCCACACCTTTGTCTACGACCCGAGTGCCCCTCCTCCAAGCCAGGCCACACTCGATGATCAACAAAGGCGAACGAGCCCGAAACCCAAACGCATATTTTTACTGTCCTTAAACCCTAAATCGAATTCGTTCCCTTAATTTATGAATTGGAAAATTCCTCTGAAAATTTTCTTGAGATCCATGATACTCATATTAGCTTCACACAAAACTTCACAAATAATTATTGGATCAATCATCTGTAATTTGTCAAAATGCAATTTTACTTCAAATTCGAACTGCTCTGAGGATTCTAAACAAAAAAACTTCATTTTAGTTTTAAAAATCATGATTTGCAGTATGGATTCAATCTATGAACTTGAATTAATATTTTACAACAATTGATTTTATCAACTCACTTGATTACCTGTATATCAATATTACAGTGGTATACTTTATAAGGATGGTTTAAATCAACCTTTTAAAAATCTTAATTTGAGTTTAACATCTTGTTTTGTTGAGGAAGTCAAAGCTTAACAATGATTTAAATAAGAATAATTTGAGTTCTTGCACAAAATATGCAATCTGTATCAATTACAGAGAACACAGAGCATCCCACATATGTACATCAACTATGAACTGATATACTTTCATGCTAACATTTCAAAACATAACTATAAGGATTTAAAGGTGATGTTTTCTCCCAGTTATTTTTAAAAATGAAATTGTATGGTTATCATTATTTTCTTTTCAAAGTTCTTAGCCTAATATGAATCGGAGCAGAAGAATTTGAATGTTTCATGGGTTTAAACCTGTAAGTGTTTAAACAATAAGATATATGTCTGGAACCAGACATACACACACAACAATCCATACATATGTATATATACATGTAGATATATTTAACAACTAAGCAACATTTTCATAACAGATTCAAGTGTTAACCACAACATCAAGAGATAGGAGCGGGTTTCAGAGGTTTGCTCACCTTGATGGGAAGAAGACAGAGAATAGGACTGCAAAGCTTGGAACTTGAAAATTGTTGCAACTGTTTGATTTTGAAGACTTTAAATTGGTTTATCATTTCTAGGTTGAAGCTTGAAGTTGCTCACTGTATTTCAAGAAAAGAAGAACAGAGCTGCTTGCAGTAACAACTCCAGATTGAAACCTTCTAGTTTAAATCCTATGTTTTGTTGAATTTCAGTGTTGTTTTTGTTTTGTTTAAATTTGAACTGAGGCTTACTTTTGTTTCAGTTTGAATAACATCTTACTTGAAGAAACGAGCTAAGATAATGTATATAAGAAATGAGTTTACAGATAGTATTACATTGTACAGGTTGATATAATTTTATTTGTACAATGCCAGAGATATTTTTCTTCAATTGGAGGCTGAAGTGATAGGGTTGTGGCTTGCATTTATGAGTTTGTACAAATATTTCTATTTATTTTTACCTTGCTTTCGGCTGAGATGATATGTTATTGTATACCAAGATATTAGTATTTATTACTTGTACAAATTTGCATATCTATATACCTATGCTTTGTCTTCCTTTGCCTTTTGTATTTTATTATTGTTCCTTCTTTAGCAAGTGTTTCATTCTTTGTTTATCTCGGCTGAAGATGTTATATGTACTTAGAGATGTTTTGTTTTTCAAGTCTGGTTTCATTCAATTACAAGTGTTTGTATTTTCTTCTTTGTTTATTTTATTACTTAAGAATATGAGTGAACTCCTATTTTATCCTATTTCCTTTGATTATATTTTGTATCTATTTTATTTGTATTATATCGTATTGATTTATCAAGATATATGTATTTATTTCACAATTTTAATTCAAATATTCAATAAATTATCAATTTAAATAAATTTAAATTTCGGGGTCGTTACAAACTTCCCCCCTTAAAAAAATTTCGTCCTCGAAATTACCAAGGAGACAAAAGATAGATGAAGAATATTTCATCAACTCAAACTGAATATCTATTCTGCATTTGGCTTACCAAATCAAAATATCATATATACAAGAACGAATCTGTATAGCACTTCACAAGATACTCGGGTTATCCAGATCTACGAAATATGCAGTGGCATTGGTCAGTTCGAAGTGATAACTAACCATTCGTAGAATAAATCGTAATCCCAAAGAATAGATAGATATATGGATAAAATTTCAAAATTTTAGTTTAAAAACTAAATTATACCTATCAACCATAGCAACCAAAGCAACCAATTCATCCAAACAAACAATTCTGGCCTATCTGGAGTTTATGTTCCATATTAATATGTCGAATCTCCTTCCTGGATCTACCAGAAACTACCGAAGAATTGAGAAAAGATGACGAACAAAGAGATGGATAGACAAAAGGATAGCTTCCTCGTTGTTACAGAGTATCGACCATTTATAGTCGTATTTCTCTGTCCCCTATCTCATCCTCTTCTTGCACTCATACTTACTATCAGTGGATAGCAAGAGAATTTACTGATGCTTACGGATAGATATCTTAAGGATTATTCATTCTAGAGTTTACTTCACTCTATCTCTAATGAGCTACTTAACGTGTTATACTCCTGAGCTAAAGTTCAACCTTAGCTCTGATACCACATGTGACGACTCGGGTTTTGCCCGCTCGAAAATCAACATCCGTACTTCACATTGTACTAGAATGCCGCAGATTCGACCGTACAAATCCGATTCGCCGGAGCTATAACACAATTAAGTAAATAACACAGCGGAAGAAAAGAATAATACATTGATATACAATATCTGATACAACAGAGTGATACAATGAATATCAATATACATCAGAGATATGATACAAGAAATAGCAGCGGAAAAGAAAAGATAACACCAGTAGCGGAACAATATCAATAGAAGTGATAACTCCAAAATGATCTTTAGACAAGAATGAATCCACAACTCCAAGATAAGCAACTCCGATGAATGAACTAGCTCCAGATAATCTACTAAACCTGAATATCTGAAAAGAAACCCAACTCTGGACTGCCCGTGTGGAAAATAGTGGGCACCCAGAGTTTAGGAAAGGAACAATAAACTCCGGATCAGTCATGGGACTGGTGTGAGCAACAAAAACAGTTTATCTTTGAACAAACACAACAGAACTTTAAACATTGAAATCCGCAATGCTTTTGGAAAATGAAACTACCATAAGACCTCCCGCCACACACACAATGCAAACGCAGAATTGGAGGAGATTTCTTCTTATGATAGTCAAAGATGCTTACTACGCAAATCAAATCATTTTTGATATTATTATTAGTGCATAGTGTGTAGAAAACATTTCGAAAGTATAATATTAATCTTAGCCAGCATACGACCAGTATCGTATGCCTACTATAGCTACTATGTTCAATAGCAGGTTACCGCCACATTCCATAGCAGGTAATACAACTAAAACCGTACAAGTCACGTATTGTTTCTTTGGATTTCCAACAAATGGTCAGGCTAAGGAACTTCCTATTCCACGAAAGAAACGCCTCTGGCGGGACGTTCCGAGAGACAAACTGCTCTCTGCCAACAAGGCCGGGTTACCCCTGTAACAGGTAACTCACGAATATGCCACCTCCCGGTCCTTTGGGACCTTTATCCGAGCTCGGTATCCAACATCACACATCATAAAGAAAGTGTATCCACATGAGTAAGTATCTGGGCTCCATACCATGATACCACCCCTTTCCAGAAGGAAATGACATACCCTAAAGGGCGCGACCCTCATAACCTTGCCGCAACATTCCTGTTTCGACCATTTCCGGGATGTGAGGCCCTGACGAAGTCTCGTCCACAAAGCTACGCTTTGTCACAAAGCCATGCTTTGGGTCAAACAAATGATCAACCTATGATCACAAAGATATAAAATCAAATAAATGATCATATCGCAAATGATCAAACACTGATCATCACACAGCAACACTTAGCATGTCACATTACCAAATTGGGAATATATCGCTGATAAATTTCAACTACATAACCTCTGAGCTCGTACGTCTCAGAGAAGGGTGTTAAGCTAAGAGAATAAATTCTCCGCCACCAACAGAAATGTATTTGAAAGAAATCGGCTTTATATCTCAAAGTGTAATGTCAGACATGTATCCATACAAGTCTGTTCCGGGATCGAACAGAACCGAAGGCACTTCTCACGAAGCCCTTGCAATTCCGGATAATTTCCAATCACGTCCGGACTTCCCGTCACTAAGGATGATAAAACCTCTATATCGGGGATCAGCCGATGCAGAGTAACTCGACGGTAATCCTTCCATTTTCAAAAATATCCGGTCTTCAACACCGGTCTTCAAATGCTATCCATATACGACGTATCACATATTCGGAATGGGTTATACGACCCAAAGGTCCTCTCCCGGCTAAACCGAATAGTGAGCGAAATATTTAAAAACATATGGAAATGGGATTTCAATTAAGTCACAACTTATTACCCAAAACTTTCTATTTGAATGGTTAAAACAAATTACCATTTACATCTTTTTAAACAAAAAGATTCATTTCAACAACCCTCAACGGTTTAAACAATTTTCACACTTTAATCTTTTAAACAAAAGATTCATTCACAGATTTTCCAAATTAATTTCCATTTCAATTTGATTAACTCGTTAAATCTTTAAATCAAGATTTAACTTATAGCTTTCAAGACAATCCCATTTCAAATGATTTAAACCAATCATTATTTTAAATCTGTTAAAAATAAACAGATTCAATTCATAGCTTTTCAAAACAATTCATTCATAACTTGGAAAACCATTTTCCAATTCAATCTTGAAATTCCTTTAATTTAAACTGGAATTTCCTTTCTTATCTGAAAGCTTTTATTCTTTTGAAAACAAATAGTTTCATTTCAGAAAATTTGATTTATTCATACGAGTTGAAATCCTTGGGTTAAATCCAAATTCTCAAAATTATACTTTTAAATGGTTTAAATTCAGATAAACACATTTATAACATTTTCAATCCCTAGTTTCAAATCATAGGATTCAATTTCAAACTTGAATTCAAATTTAAATCAAATTATTTAAATTTTGAAAACTCGATTAAGTTATTCAAAATAACTTTTATCTTTGAAATTCTATTTCAAAAGCTTTTCACATTAAACCCAAATTTTTAATTTCAAAATCAATTGAAATTAAAATTTCAATTTCAAAACATCAAATTTAAATTATCTGTGACTTAACCGATTTCCACGTGAAATCCATATTTGTGTGTGTAAAGGTGTAGTTCAGGGTTTAACACACAATAGTGCAACTCAATGAATCATCACATATCAGAATACAGAAATATAATTCGATAAGTGGTATAAGAATAACGCTTATCGTTCATTCACAGATCATAGATATATAAAGGTCACAGATAAGTAAACTACAGATCACAACATAAATCAGGATGTATCACAAAGCATCATATATCAGGGATATCAACAATTCAATCATTCAACGAAATCCAAACATTCATAAGTAAGATCAATTTAATCAGCTGATAAAAAAAAATTTTTTTTTAAACCAGATTAATTACTTATGAATAAATTACTAATCCTGGTTAATTAATTATTAATTGCAAACCATTTCTATTAATTAACCTTAATTAATAAACCAATCCACCTTAAATCATTAAATAATTAACCTTTAATTAATCAAAATATTCAAAATTAATTACAATAGGTGATAAATCCTTAATTACTTTCGTTAAGTAATCATCCTTTAATGAATCTCATTAATCAATCATTAATCGCCTTTTAACAAATAAACCGGCTTAAACTTTGAAGTAGTTCGACAATTTAAATTTAAAACTTAGATTTAAACTTATTTCAAATTTCTATTTTACAATTTTAAACTTTCAGTTTAAATTCAAAACTCAACATACCTTTACACTTAAAAGTCGTTAAAACCAAATTTAAAGTTCAAAATTTAAATCATTTCAAATCTGAGGTTCAAACTTTATTCGGACCCAAACTAAATTTTCGATTTAAACTTACTTTACAATTTAAATCTTCTTCTTCAAAATTCAAACCATTTAACATTTTAGGTGGTTAAACAAATTTCAATTTTTAAAACTTTATTTTTCAAAGCTCAGATTCAAACTAGATTTGAATCAGAATTCTAACTTGGATTTAAACTTAATTAAATCCCAGCTTTTCACTTTAACAACCCAGATTTGAAATTTAAAATATTACAGGGTTCAAAACTGTAACATGGCAAACAACTCGAGCCAAACTACATTTTCCCCGAGCCAGTCACGAACTCGCACGCGTATGACTTTCCTCGAGATAATCACGAGGGAAACTCGAGCAGGTGTCGCGCCTTCCTTCTTCCCCGAAGACTCAATTTCTACCAGACATTAACGTGCACACGGTGCACTTGCACCAGCGATCCAACGCCCTCCGACCATCTTCGATCGTCTTCCCTCATCGGCGACTGAACCCCAACCCTATTCCGATCCTCAAAACGATGATGAAATCATCGTAGCAAAATCGAGTGTTCGAGCTCGAAAGTGGAACCGAAATGACATCCAAACCTTCCTCGCCATTGATGATCTCCACCACCAGAACCTTCGCTTCTCCGTCCACACCTTTGTCTACGACCCGAGTGCCCCTCCTCCAAGCCAGGCCACACTCGATGATCAACAAAGGCGAACGAGCCCGAAACCCAAACGCATATTTTTACTGTCCTTAAACCCTAAATCGAATTCGTTCCCTTAATTTATGAATTGGAAAATTCCTCTGAAAATTTTCTTGAGATCCATGATACTCATATTAGCTTCACACAAAACTTCACAAATAATTATTGGATCAATCATCTGTAATTTGTCAAAATGCAATTTTACTTCAAATTCGAACTGCTCTGAGGATTCTAAACAAAAAAACTTCATTTTAGTTTTAAAAATCATGATTTGCAGTATGGATTCAATCTTTGAACTTGAATTAATATTTTACAACAATTGATTTTATCAACTCACTTGATTACCTGTATATCAATATTACAGTGGTATACTTTATAAGGATGGTTTAAATCAACCTTTTAAAAATCTTAATTTGAGTTTAACATCTTGTTTTGTTGAGGAAATCAAAGCTTAACAATGATTTAAATAAGAATAATTTGAGTTCTTGCACAAAATATGCAATCTGTATCAATTACAGAGAACACAGAGCATCCCACATATGTACATCAACTATGAACTGATATACTTTCATGCTAACATTTCAAAACATAACTATAAGGATTTAAAGGTGATGTTTTCTCCCAATTATTTTTAAAAATGAAATTGTATGGTTATCATTATTTTCTTTTCAAAGTTCTTAGCCTAATATGAATCGGAGCAGAAGAATTTGAATGTTTCATGGGTTTAAACCTGTAAGTGTTTAAACAATAAGATATATGTCTGGAACCAGACATACACACACAACAATCCATACATATGTATATATACATGTAGATATATTTAACAACTAAGCAACATTTTCATAACAGATTCAAGTGTTAACCACAACATCAAGAGATAGGAGCGGGTTTCAGAGGTTTGCTCACCTTGATGGGAAGAAGACAGAGAATAGGACTGCAAAGCTTGGAACTTGAAAATTGTTGCAACTGTTTGATTTTGAAGACTTTAAATTGGTTTATCATTTCTAGGTTGAAGCTTGAAGTTGCTCACTGTATTTCAAGAAAAGAAGAACAGAGCTGCTTGCAGTAACAACTCCAGATTGAAACCTTCTAGTTTAAATCCTATGTTTTGTTGAATTTCAGTGTTGTTTTTGTTTTGTTTAAATTTGAACTGAGGCTTACTTTTGTTTCAGTTTGAATAACATCTTACTTGAAGAAACGAGCTAAGATAATGTATATAAGAAATGAGTTTACAGATAGTATTACATTGTACAGGTTGATATAATTTTATTTGTACAATGCCAGAGATATTTTTCTTCAATTGGAGGCTGAAGTGATAGGGTTGTGGCTTGCATTTATGAGTTTGTACAAATATTTCTATTTATTTTTACCTTGCTTTCGGCTGAGATGATATGTTATTGTATACCAAGATATTAGTATTTATTACTTGTACAAATTTGCATATCTATATACCTATGCTTTGTCTTCCTTTGCCTTTTGTATTTTATTATTGTTCCTTCTTTAGCAAGTGTTTCATTCTTTGTTTATCTCGGCTGAAGATGTTATATGTACTTAGAGATGTTTTGTTTTTCAAGTCTGGTTTCATTCAATTACAAGTGTTTGTATTTTCTTCTTTGTTTATTTTATTACTTAAGAATATGAGTGAACTCCTATTTTATCCTATTTCCTTTGATTATATTTTGTATCTATTTTATTTGTATTATATCGTATTGATTTATCAAGATATAAGTATTTATTTCACAATTTTAATTCAAATATTCAATAAATTATCAATTTAAATAAATTTAAATTTCGGGGTCGTTACATATTTCTACCCTAATTTCATAAGGATTTTTTTTTCTTTCTTCATCAAAGGGAATTTAAATCAAATAGAAATCAAAATGCCATACAAGCTATTGACATAGCCACTTATTTCTTTTCTAAATAGGCAAATTAGGCAAAATCAGCAGTTCAGACGTCTAAATAATTATGACAGGCGTCTAAACTTAATCCCAGACGTCTAACTAATTATGACAGACGGCTCAGAGATCTAAAATTGAAACAGAGAGAAAAAGACATTTTGAACTAAATTCAGACATCTAATTTTTTTGTGACAGACGTCTACATTTAACCTCAGACTTCTAAATTATTATGACTGACGTCTAAGTTAATCTCAGACGTCTAAATTATTTAGACTGTCGTCTAAATTCGATCTATATGTACATGCATATGCACATTCAATTTATATGTGTCTGGATGTCCACCTACAATCATTTACACTTTTAAGTTTGATTTAAACTTCCTTTGAACTATCAGAGATGATATATAGATTGATCATTCATTACAAATATATATTTCCAAGGTCATTTTCTTTTTCCAATAAACAAAATATATCCAGGATCAAAACAGTTAACCAATATAAATATATCAGTACATTCACGAAGATAAGCACACACATGTGAGGATGTATATGCCTCTCTTGTTTGAATCAGAGTTCTGGAAAACAAGAGGTTAGTGGATTGATTGGATTTAATCAATCCACACATAGTACAGTGTTATATGCAATAAAAATTCCATTCATGCATGAATACCTATATATATATATATTTTTCTCACAAAACATGTTTATGTGCGTATATAACTGCAACTATTTGGATCTAGCTTTCATCTCCCTTATTACAGATTCTTTCTTTATTTAAAAATAGGACATGAAACATTTGTATGAAACAAGTTATACTATGGGAACCTTGCAGTCATATAAAAACATTCAACCTATGCCTATTATCTTTTGTATACACATACCATTGTAGAAAGATAAAACCATTTAATTTTTCTGAGAATCAACTATCCAGATTTTCCAAAACTAAAATCCTTTCTAAAGACTCAAAATTGACTAATACATTTATAAAATGTAATCATTCAGTTTTCAACATGGTGTTCTTACTAAATTCACTTACAATATTTTGATTAACTTCTTTAGTATCAGATATTAACTAGATTTATAAATTCCAGATACAAGTCAATCTCTTAATAAAATACTTAACAAAATATCCATCCCATATCCAACACTTAATACAAGTAACAATTTAAATCATTAATACATGCGGATTTTATCATTTTGGCTCTTATCTAACTAAGTTTAGCATGTTATACTCTTCTTCTCAAGGCCTTGCTCCTACTCCTACTTAGTTGCTGCAATCCCTGAAAAAGCATTTGAAACTGCCTCATTTTAAATGAGACACCCCAGATGCCTTTAGCACACTAGGGTCAGACACATGTCTGGTATGAGAAAATTCACAAAAGCAATTAGTTAATTAGGTTACAATCAAATTAAATACATATACATAAAGTTCTGCCCTTTGGAATCAGATCATACTTGTGTGCATGCTCTGTGTCATTGTGCATGTGCACACTTTAATTTTTCTTTCCGGAGACTACATATATATAAATATGGCACATACATTCAAGCATACAATTCAGTCATAATCAAACAATCATTCACACCAAACAGGAAAATAACCAATATGAGTTAAATCATTTATTCAATCCTCATATTTCAATTCTGGGAAAAACTCTAGTTTCCTCATCATCTCAAGTATTTTTCCCTTGGTATATTTATCTATCCTGGTCTCATCTGCAATATTTATAAATCAATGGACACACTGTAATGAACTAATTCACTCCATTACACAAAGATCTCAGGACTTAAACAAGCCATGTGTCAACTTGTGTTACTCAAGAACACAAGTCATTCTTGCAGTGTTCTTGACCCCATTTTCCTAGTCAGGTTTAAGTTAATAATAACTCTTTTGATTTTCCATGACTAAACCATTCAGTGATCCATTTTACTAACTAAAAACATCCATATCATGGCATCTCATATTATTCATAACCATACAGAGACAAACAAGCAACAACCATTGGTGACTAAATAAATAAGGCTCTGTATGTATATATATACATTCTGGTATTTTAAAAAGGGGTATAGGCAACTAACATTAGCTTATGGCTTCTGAGAGAGTTTTTCCTTTTTGCAAACATTTGTGCTTGAGTTAAACTCAGAATGATCTAGTTTCACTGAATCACAAAATTTTGTTTGCTATGTATATATATCTTTTGCATTTTTATTAAATTAGGAGCATCAGCACATAGGCAACCCTATTGCACCCCTAATTCCTCTTTGTCTCAAGCCTCAGCACTTATACATGAGTATATTGCAGCTCAATATGTTTTCATTTCTCTGAGTTAAGCCAAAACCAATACTACTTGCCTATATTCAACATTTATTTTATGTTCCTAAGCATCTACATATCAGAGATCTGGGTTCATAAAACATATATGTATACTAACTACACATAAAACTTTCTTATAAATAAACAAGTAGAACAACCAAAGAGAATCAAAACATTTTCAGATTTAAAATCACAGATAAGCATTCATATATGAAAATACTCTTTTAAGAAAATTACTTATAACTGGCTGCCTACATTAGGACTTATTGCCTTAGATTTTTGAGTGAGTTTTCTCACCTAGCTCTCTTCTCTGCTTCCTTAATTAATTGATGAACTTCTGCCTTTAGCCTCAAGCTCTCTTCCTTCCCTTGCCTTATGATTTCTATGGTGTTGTTTTCTTTTTTTTTCAAAGTTCTTTTCTGAGAAGGAGAGGAGGCTGCTGCATATACATGTATATATACAGGGTCTTCCTTAGGGTTTTGGGTATTGGCTAAAGCCATTTTTGCCCACCAGAATAATCATGTTATCTGTATTTTATTTGAACCCAAAATTCTACCCTTCCCGACTTAATTTAGGTGAAGAGAAAAGTGGTTACATTCTTTTCAGAAATTTGCTTTTCAGAAAATACTTTTTTCCTTTGTCCACAATCATGCAAAAAAAATGTGACTTGATTTGTTATTTATCAAATACTCTTCCTAATTCTGCCTATACCAAGCATTTCCCTGCTTTATCTTATTTTTTTCTATTTTTAGCTTTCATGTAAATGGTATGTACTTCCTTCATTTATTTATAAGAGGATTTCTCCTTTTTATATCTTCATTCTTTTTATTTCTGCCTACATATATAAAATATATTGGTATGTTTTATTTTGCTGAATTGAACTCTAGTACCTTATTAACATATCTATATATATATATATATATGTATATATGTATATAAAGCTTACTAAATTAATTAGTATACTCATCTGTATATATATTTATACATTATTTGTACTGACACACACATGTATATGTATACTTAAAAATACTCAGTAGCATCCATATATGTATATTTACTTATGCATACAACTTTTAAGGATTTAACCTATATATATATATTCCCATACATATCAATATGTATTTATTCTTAGAGTTCAGGGATTTTTAGCTTTAGTTCATGTGCATTTCCTGTGCACACATGTACACACATACTGATACACTATCAAGCTATATCAATCCCCTTTCAAAATTTATTCAAAAATTATTTTGAATTCATTTATATTTGTTAGAATAAATTCCTAAAATCTTGGGTCATTACAAAACTATTTTAATATAAATCATTTTTAATATAAATTATTTTATAAACTATTTTAACTTATAACTATTCATATAAACTATTTTATATATAAACTATTTTTATTTATAAACTATTTTATAAACTATTTTATTATATACATTAATTTTAATATCTAAACTGTTTAAGAGGAAAGTGTTATGAATTCCAAAATGTTATGATTTCAAACTATAGTTTCAAAGGGTTATGAATTTCAAGGTTCTGGTTTCCAAAGTGTTTTGATTTTAAAAGACTTACGATTTCGAAAGCAATATAACTTTGGAAAGTGATATGATTTTGGAAATGGATTTATTTGAAGTGAAATTGATATCGTATGGATATGGTTTTGAAATGGCAATGATATTTCGGTTTTGAAATATGAACTATTTTGAAAGTTATTAAATGACCGATCGGTGTAATAATCACGAAAGTTATTAAAGAGACCGGAATCGGTTAGGGACATACTCACTGTCTAAACCGAAAACCACTTTAATATCTACACGCGGAGTGTGATCCAGAATGAAGTGGTTGGAATGATGAACGTGATGACTGAAGAAAGAGAACGATAATGGATTGCCTTGACACTTGTGTCAAATTGGAAATGACTAAAACAGGAGTCGTGCCGGGCCAAATGGGGGTTAGCTACCTCGAGCGAGCACACTTCTTCGGAAACTACTCATTACTTGTTGTCGATTGGTCCACCCTTGATTTTGGGAGTGTTGTTTCGCGGTGTTGCGATCGCTGCGGCGATGCGTTCTGACCAGTCCGGATCAGGCAAACGGTAGTTCCACTACCTTGGGTATTGCCTCATTTTCCTTGTCATACTTGTATCCCTATATACGCGACCACTACGATTTGTTTTGTGTTATACCTATGGAGTACTCCCTGATATCCTACTAGTTTACGGTGGAGTTTACAGTGCTGTATAGACTATAATGCTTATGTAAAATGTGTTAAGGGGGAAAATGGTAACGCCTTAACACTATTTTGATACCTTATATTACTGATAGGCATTATCTACTTATCGTACACTACTACATAGTAGATAGTTTAATGGATCCTTAAAGGATGGTTATTCCAAACATCCTTTGAGTTACTTGTATTTCAGTTGCTATTTCACTTGAGTTGGATTTATTGATATAAGAATGTTAATCCTGACTCGAGTGTTTTGTGTTCTGCTTTACGCTCGGGTCAGACTGAGTGTACCAGTATTCGAGACTCACCTTTGGAGTTGGAGCTTCGCTTGGAGATCCAGCTATCTATCCAGTTTTAGATATCCAGTTGATTCCAGTGATTGTATTTTGATTCTTGTATTTGACTATTGTATTCGAGACTTCTATTGTACCTTATTTAACTCTGATATGTATATAGTAGCTTCATGAACTACTATCTTTTGTTTCCGCTGCATTTATTACTCTGTGTCTGTGATTATTTATTTACTGTATATGTTCAGTTTTGCCAAATTTAAATTAACAATTCGGTATTTTGAATTATTCAAGTCTGACATGTGTGTCTGCCTATGCACTTGGCGGGTGCAGCATGATATGGGGTTCTTGCATTTGGTTTGGTAGCGAGCGGATGACTCTTACTCCAACATGTCCCTGCGGGGTTGGTGCAGTCGAGAGGCTTGCCGTAAAGACAGAACACAGGTACAGCTGTATGCTACGGTGGGCGTTACCCCACTGACGCGGTCCGTTACGGTTGGTATCAGAGCTTTGGTAGCTCTAGGCAAAACTTAGCATATAGGGTAAATGTATTTATAGAATCACTTTCGTTCGTGCTTGAATCTTTCATCTTTGATTTGAATTTTCTTTGAATTTTCGGAACGTCCCTCGGTTTCGAAATTCATTCTTGTCCCTCAATATCCATATTCTTCTGAATTCTAGAGCATCCCAAAGCTCCACAATATGATTTGTAAAAGGGTGAAACTCCTTTACAATAGGCATTGATTTACCGGAGATTTCTGTATCTTCGGTTTACGATGCTATCTATTTCCTGCTATACCTGAATTCTATTTCTTGAGATCGAATGTAGATTTGCCTCGAAATTCTGCATCGATCTTATTCTTGAAGTCACGGTCGACCCGGTTAAGGTTGCCCGCGATTTATATAAACTTATCAATCTTCCTACTTTGTTATTTAATCATCATACCTTTGTTTCGAACTTATCTTCGAATCAAAATTCTCTGTGATTTGAGTCCATTAAATTTGAATCTCGATCCTTGCCTTGAAATCCATTATTGTATCGTCGAGCGAGGAAGTGTATTTGTAAATAAATATTTAAAATGTTTTAAAATATATTGTGTTGTTTGAGTTGTTGATGTTGATTTGGGTTTTCGATCGATTCGTCTGCTCAACGCTATCGATAGGATTTCCAAAACACTTGAACAGAGCAAACTGACACAATATTGATGTCAAATTTGGTAAATGAAATAATTTTGTATGATTATATTATAAATATATAAGTATAATTTTCTGGGAAAAAGGGGGTTAATTAAATTGGTTGTTTGAAATGATAATATTTGATTATCAGTTATTGTTCTAAATGAATTTATAAATATGGTTTATAAATTGATTTGGAATTTGAAATGAATTTAATTCAGAAATTTGAGAATTTAGTTTCCGGTGATTTCGAACTTTGGTTTGAAAATTTTAAAGTATATATGATTGAAAATATTTTCGAATAGAAATCGTTTTCAAAGAATTTTAAAATGTTGAAATCAGTGCTCTTCTCTTTATCGCTGGAAAATAATTTCGGTGATGGCGGTCGCATCATCGACATTCATTTTCGAGTTTCGAAATGAAGATACTATTCTGTAGCTTTGCTACGGTTTTGTTTTGAAAAATATTTTGATTTTAATTTCTTCAGTATATTTTGATTTACATATATATATGTATCTTATTTTAAAATTTTAATTTGATTTGATATAAATATATTATATATATCTCTAAATTGTTTAAAGTTAATCGGAAATCTAATTCTTAAATTTTGTTAAAGGATGATTTTAATTATAAATAAAACCAAAATTTGGAATAAATATTTTAAACTTGAATAATTGAATTTGGAAAATTTTATTTGTATATTGTTCAACTACATTCTAATACAACTTACCTAAATCATTTAGAAGTTGAATATGTAGTTGGATAATATATAATATAAATTGAATTTATAAATAAAATTTGAGTGGTCATAATAAATGTTATACACTTAAATTTTAATTATAAAATGTTAATAGAGATAAATAGAATAATAAGATAATTGAAAAATAAATTTTGTTTGGAAGGTAAATTAATAAATTGAAATTAGATCAACTTATGGAAATACCTTAAATTTAAACCAATTATTGAATATAAATTAATTTAAATTGAAATTTATATGGTTTAAATTAATTTATATGGTTTAAATATATGTAATAAGATATATTAAGTGGAATAAACTTAATAATAATTTGGAATAAAAGAATTAAATTTGTTGAATAAAATATGAGTACAATAAATGATTATACAAATTGATGATTTAGAAATTGTTAAGTGAGGATGACTAGATAATAAGATAATGAATTTAGAAATAGATAGATTGATTTAACTTAAGTGAACTCAAAGGATTTTAACCAAATTGTTAAATATTAATTAGTTTAATTTGAAATTATATGGTTTAAATAAATTGTTTCATCTTGTCTTTTAATCTATTTTCTTTCTGGTTGTTTCTATTCTCCTACCTCCTTCCTTTTCGGGGACGAAAAGTTTTGAGTGGGGGAGAGTGTAACGACCCGTAAATTTTAGTCGTTTTATTTATTTAATTAATAGAACTTTGTGAAATTATAAATAATAAAATTTTGAAATAAAAATTTGATATTTGAAATGCGTCTAGTTAAACATAGCAACTGGTAAAATTTCATCCGAGAATATGGAAGTTTATTTCGTGTGTAATTTTATTTCAATTAAATCAGTCAGTAATTGATGAAAATAAAATGTTTTTGAAACCTAAATATTTTTACATAGAAAAATTCTAAACCATCTTCTGAGCAAGACGTCATTTTTCGTTTTTCCAAATTCGGACTTCTCTAGCTCCGTCGATCTTATTTTTCTACATTTTTGCTGCATTTCAGCTAGTAGAAAATTCGAATTTTTATAATTCAATCGTACCACTAATATCCGTATACCTTTTTGATCATCCCGTCGTACTGGTCTCCGCAGTATATTTGATTGTGCATTTTTGAAGTCTGATACCCGACGAATCGGCGTAGCGGTTCGTCGTATCGGTTTTGTATCTGGACCCTTTGGGCTTGGTTGTGTCTATTCAACCCCCACCGGTTGAAATCGTTTGCTTTATTATTTCTTGAATTCACGCATTACTTTGTTCCCCATCACTTCAATTCATTTAATTTTGGAAGGTGCATTTACTTTGGTCTCTTCGTTTTCCCTTACTTTATAAAATTGATAACGTGATATATTCATCTCTTCTGTAGCTCTATATTCTTCTTCCAGTATTTCTTTTATAGCCTTCCTCCACCAAAATAATGGCCGTAGCCATCCTCTTCCAGATACGGCCGAGCCACGTGAACACACAAGCCATGCGCCCGTCAGCCTCTTTCCCCGTGCCTCCCACCGACCTCGGCCGCTGCCACCTCCATCTCTCCTCCTATTCTTCTCTCCAGGCACGAGCCCAGCCTGATCGAGCCCCACCGCAACCCATTTCCGCATGCGCTTCCGCTTGGCCGCATGTATTTCCCCACCAGCCTTCGTCCACCTCTCTCAAATCCGCGCCTCATAGCATGCTTAACCCAGGTCGAGTCATTGCTCGTATCTATTTTTTTTTCTTGCCTTGAATATTTGCTCTTCATATATATATATGTATATGTTCGACTTTATGTCCTGTTTCGAAAGCATATATATCTAAGTCTGTGTTCAAAGGGTTGGCATATTCATATATATTGTTCGCCAGTATTTGATATACATAGTATAAGTTTACTTATATTAATATAATTTTGCATAACATTTATCTGTTAATATATAAGCTATGTGCTGTTACTATTGGTACTGTGTGCTATATTATAAAAGTAAGATATGTATAGTCATATATTTGTTGATTTGTATATTTCGCCAACTGTATTGTTACAGATTTTAAAATCTGTTTAAACATATGATAAGTATGTAAGCCTTAAGGTGTGCATGTGTATGTTAGATCGTGGGTTAGTATGTGTTATATTTTGTATAAGTTTATACTAGATATATACATTATGTTGATGTTGATTTCAAGTATATACATAGCCGATATTTGTCTATTTCTCTAATAAATGTCAGTTATATATGATATAATAAAATAGGTTTATACTGGTTTCTAGAATAAATATTGTTTTAAAGTATAAAGTGTATATAAGTCTATATTTCTATAAATCTGTTGTTCGAAGCCTCGGTCATATTATACTTGAGATAAATGAGATCTGTTATATAATGTATATAAGTTTATATTAGCTTTAATATTAGTTATATTATACAATGATGTTGATTTAGAGAGTTTCAAAATTTAATATCTATATAAAGTTTTATTAAAAAAAATAGATATATCTATATATATAGTTTATATGAGAAGTTTGGTAGTTTATAACAAATTTATATAAGTTTTAAATATTGATTTTTTTTTATATACCAATAGTAATATAATATTTTATATATTTTGTTTTAGTCTATGTCGAACAGATTCTGATTCGATTTCGTCTATTCCTTGATATCAGCTATGATCATTGAACTCGTATCCATCTTGCTTTGCTATGGAATTCGTGCTTGGATTCGTAATCCAATTTCCGTGTCTGTACCAGTGTGTGTACCCGTATCATCTCCTATTCTCTCTAGCCTCGAAAGGTGAGCAATCACTCACGATTAATGTTCTTTTATTTATTAAATCTGGTTTCAATTGAAACGACAATTGAAATATGCTACTATTAGTTATTTACACTGTTATTTATGTTATTAACTGTACCAGTTCACCTGTGACATCTGACACCATTATTTGTTAATTACACGATGATAATCCCGTTTGGTTGATAAGTGATTGATTGTTTGTTGTTTATATTGGATGTTAAATTGTAATGTATAAAGGGATAAATAGTATGCAATTGAATTTGACGTAGGATAGTTAAAAACTTGAATTGACAAATGTGTTGAATTTGATTAGTTAAATTTGTACAATATGACCCCTTAAAGGTTTAATTATTTGACACGTAGAAAAATGGTTAATTATACTTGAACCATTTGAATTTATGTTGTATTAATTGATGAAGTATGAAATGTAATAATTGATGTCAAGTGTAGAATTGCATAGAATAATTAGTATAATAATCTTTAATCTACATGAAATGATAGTGTAGATTCTAGAAATAATTATATTAATTCGCACAAACAACAATGTGAATTAATACGGTTATTTCGGGATTATGTGAATTGATTATTGGATTGTTATTGATTGTTGTTATTGCTTGTTTATTTACTTTGACACCATCCCAGTTATCACACTGCAAGTTCCCTTTGCTATGCTTTGATTTTGAATTGAATTGGAATCGGGTTAAAATGATAAATACCCAAATAAACTTTGACTTAGGATAGAGAATTAAAATAAAACCCGATTGGTCAAAATATGATATAAAAGTAAAATGAAGATTTTATTTGAATAAATAATATGGTTTTGAAACGAAATTGGAATTTGAATTTTAATGAAAGGAAATGTTAATATTTAATAATCTGAATCAAAATAGTAACATAGTAGTGGATGAAAGAACTTTGTTTTAAATTTAATTAATAATTGAGAGTTGAAATTGTAAATAATTAAGTTTGAAATTATTTAATAATTAAATAAGATTGAATTATTTATTAATTAGATAAAATTGAATTCTTTATTAAGTAAATTGCTTGAATAAGTGAAATTAAGTTTCTTTATTTATTTGAGTTTTGAAATTGTAACTAAGTAAATAAATAAGTGAAATTGAATTTCTCTAACAAGAAATAAAATGTGTTTTATTGAAATTAATGTAAGACTTGAAATGTAAAGAATTTGATTTGATGAATTAAATTTAATGCAATTTGTAAGTTTTGATACAATGGAGTTGAACTTAAATAATTGATTAATAAATTGGAAGTTAAACAGAAATTGTTTTGAAGGATAAATTAACTTAACGAATATTGAATGAAATCGATAAATGAATTTAAATTGATTTGAGTGTTAAATTAAGTTGATTTAAATGATTTCGGAATGAAACTTATATACGAACTTGAATCAATATTTGAATTGTTTTAAATAAAATTGAAATATTGAATATATAAAGCTTTGAAATATATTGAAATTGAAATGGTCTATTTGTGGTTCAGATCGGTATTTGAAATCGATATAACTTGGAAATGTTTAATTGAATTGGAATTGAAGTTGATGATTTAGATTTGATTAAATTTGAATTTGGAACTCGAATTGATTTGAATCGATTTGTGAAGGTCGAGGAAACTATTTTATTTTATAAAGTAATTTAAAATTATATTTAAAACTATTGATATTTTACTTTATAAATTTATTTTAATGTAAACTATTTTAATATAAATCATTTTTAATATAAATTATTTTATAAACTATTTTAACTTATAGCTAGAGGTAATTAGTTTAAAGGAAAAACTTTAAACCAATTTTTAAACCAAAGACGCAACATTTATAATTTAAGTAGAAGGATAGTAGCGTTTTATTTCAATTTTCCGACTTCGACTGTTTCCTCCGCTTTCGCCCAAGCTTACCCCAGCCGCCGTCTACCTTCAACTACTGCTTACCCTAGCCACCGCCGTCCAAGCAATCGTCATCTGAAGTCGTTGTCATCCAAGCTGCCATTGTCAAAGCCTCTCTCTTGTCGATGTTCGAATCGAATTGAATCTTTCATTGTCGACGTCGATTTCTCCAAAATTGAGAAAACTTAACTTAACGCCTCAACCCAACCCTATGTCAGAAATTATTCGACCTTTGAATTCAAGAGCTGCAAATTCAAGATCTAAGAAATAAATGGAAAAGCAGAATCTAGAAGAAGAAGAAAAAAGTCTAAAAAGTAACATGAATTTCGAATGATATTTAGATATAGCATTTCTATATTTGAAACACAGTAGATTGTGTTTAATATGCTAAATGATAGACTAATATAGCATTTGTACTTTTAAATATAGTATCATTATCTGACTATGCAAAATGATAGTTGGATATAGCATAAGCATATTTCAACTGAACAATGACAAAAAAACATGCAAAATGATACTTGAATTTAGTATAAGTATATTTAAGTGAACTAGCATGAATAGAATATACAAAATGAAATAAGTATTCCTAAAGAGAACTACCATGAATATAATATGCAAAATGATACTACATATAACATCTGTGTTTTTTAGTGTAACATTTTAATCACAAAGTTCACTACCACTGTGACGACCGCCCATGACCCCTGCACCGAATCTAGAGATAGTGCGCTGTAAAGTGTGCCAGGCGACCATGGACGATTGTCAAGGTAAGATTTAAAACAAAAGAATCTATCGTATTACTCACAGCGCATGGACAAAATACAATAGAACATATGTATAGTGAAGCTTTACAGAACAAAATGACATCATATAAAACTCCATAATAGTTGAATACAAGCATCCATATAGTCAATACATCCAGCCTCACTACATATCTCTCAGAGAATACAAAACAGCGGAATATCCAGTACATATAATAAGAAGATAATATGCAATCCTCCAGCTCGTCTTCGATATCAACATCGTAAGAAGAGAACAGCACCTGTCACCTGCTACCTAGTCTGCCCGTCCCAAAATGGACGAACAGCCCAAGGCAATAAGAATTAAAACATAAAGCCTTGAGTCAGACAACAGTCTTAGTGAGCAGTAAATTAACTAACAACATACCAAAAGAGCATAAAGGCAAAGGAATAGGAATACAACCCTCCCACTCCAACCTCATTCTACAGTGATAGCCCCCAGACACACACTAAGCAGAAGCAAACATAGCAGAGCATACAATTTAAAGTAAAGCAATTGTCACTCGAGTCAAGAGCGATGTTTTCCAAGTACAAATCCCAAGGTCTAAAACCAAGGTCAGATAAGCACCCAGGAAATACCGCTCTTGAGACCGAATGACGATACAACCAAACATCCATGACTCGGCTATCACTGTTATCATTGTTGCGATATCACCGTTAATTGAATGACCGGCACATTCTTTCAGCCGTCCGTCAAGGGCTAATGGTAACCCCGGTTCTAGACATAACTCCCGCACGTCATCGTGACCCGTGCCTAGGATTATCGAATCTACCCAGAGTACTTGACCATCAACTTAGTCTTTTGGGCGTCCCCATGTACTCTTGCTTAGAGCATGCTAGAACCTTCAACAACGATGAGATCTCAACCTCCTAGTCATCCTCCTCGACGACTATTGCCATACTAGCTCAAGCGCCTCTCGAGCATCCATTATCCTCAACTCGAATCATATCACCGAGTTATCAACATGCTTGGAATGATCCCGCCTGGATTAGACCAAGTCTTCATCATATGATTGCCTCGCTTCATAACATCCTCGCGAAGCCTCATCTCAACATCACATCATCAAATCTATGCATAAGAGCTTCATCATCCCGCTACATATGCCACGAGCAGCTTTCCCAATCCAAGAGCCTTTCCCTTAGCTTTTGAATCACCTTTGGTCTAAATCTAATCATCAATCATCTAGTTCATAATAATCAATCAAATCAAACATCAATCCAAGCAATCAAGCATTCAAAAATGATCTAAGTAGACAATTATAACAATAATGGCATTTTCGTAATTAAAGAGTTGAAAGTCCAATAAGCATGAAAACATGGATTATATCTCTACAAACTTGATGAATGAACTTGCATAGGTTAACATATGATAAAATGGATGCAACATCATCATGAACAATGGATCTACATGGATCTACACATAGGATGAAGAAAATGCATGGAAATCACTAATTTAACACCAAATCGAGCCAACAATCCGATCTACTCCTTTGGATCCGTGTGAGAGATAATCACCACTCACCAAATCACCTAAACAACCTCAAATCAACACACTTCAGATCTGGACAGCGAAGGATGAAGCTAGATCTATCACAAATCCGCTTCAAATGAAGAAATCTCTCTTGAAAAGATGAAGATCTTCAATCCAAGCTTTTGAATCTTCAATCTCGATCTTCGATTTGGATGGATGGAAGCACTAGATTAGAGTGGAGAAAAGAAGTGAAGAAGTGTAGAAGTCGAGCTCTCAAAATGGCAGCACTTCGTCGCTTCAAAATCCGGATCCCAAAAAGTGAGAACAACCCCTCCTATTTATAGCTGAAAACTGCCTGAGTCGTAACTCGGCTATCTCCTTAAGTCGTTGCCGACCTAACATATGCCGACCTACGACCTAAAAACCCCCACGACTTAACAGAGCCTCCGACCTAACCCTTAGCCAACAACTCCGACTTAACAGATACGCGCGCCTCAACTCCTACGATCTAACACTTCTGCGCATACGACCTAACTATTAAGTCGACCTACGACTTAACACATACTTCGACCTAACACTTAGACGAAACCCAGCGACCTACGACTTAACAGGTTACGACCTAACACTTAGACGAAACCCAGCGACCTACGACTTAACAGGTTACGACCTAACACTTAGACGAAACCCAGCGACCTACGACTTAACAGGTTACGACCTAATTCCTTAAGCCTCCACGCGACCTAACACTTAGCCTAACTCCTAAGGTCGCCAACTTGTTAACTCCTTAGGTCCTTAGGTCGCCAACTACTAGGTCGCTAACTCGGCAACTACTAGGTCGCTAACTCGGCAACTACTAGGTCGCTAACTCGGCAACTACTAGGTCGCTAACTTTCCCAGCCGACCTAACACTTAACAAAACTTAGGTCGCTCACAACATTCTCTTAGGTCGTTGCCGACCTAACTCTACCCCAGAATACTTAGGTCGCCTACTACTCTTCCTTAGGTCGCCTAAACTTCTTAAGTCGGTCAGTCTTTAGGTCGTTAACTCGCCCTGCCGACCTAATTACTTAACTAAATCCTAGGTTGCACAATTTTATAGGTCGCTCCAACTAACCCACGACCTAACACTAACTCGCAAGTCCTTAACTCGGTCACGACTTAGCTCTTAGGTCGTCCACGACCTAGGACTTAGACAAATTTCCCCAAAAATCTGAAATGACTTAAAAATGCAAAAATTCCAGATTTGACGAACTTTTCGATCCGTGAAAAATACGGGTCGTTACATTCTCTCCCCCTTAGGAATTTCGCCCCCGAAATTCCAAGCAAACAAAGCAATCAAAGACTATTCTGTACGCCTACCATCCATAGCAATCAACAAACCATGCATCCAATTCTAACTTAGCGTACAGAATTCTAAAACTTAGAACAAGTTACAATATCGCGAGATGAGACGACACCTTAGGGCCATACCTTGAAGAGTTCAGGATGAGCTGCTTTCATCCTCTCTTCCACCTCCCACGTACAGTCGTTATCATCATCACTCCATTGTATCTTGAGCAACTTAACTACCTTCCTCCTAAGCTGTTTCGTGTCGGTTTCCACAACACGAAGTGGCTTACGAGGTCTTCTATCAACTGGATCAACTTCAAAGTCTTCATAGCTATCAGCAGAAACCACCGTACTCGAGTCGTGCACATACTTCCGTAGATACGATACGTGAAAAACATTGTGCACACTCGACATTTTCTCTGGTAACTCCAATCTGTAAGCGAGCTTTCCAATTCGCTCGATAATCGGGAATGGTCCAACAAATCTCGGAGTCAATTTTCCTTTCTTCCCGAATCGAATAACATTCTTCAGTGGAGAAATCTTCACAAAAACCATATCTCCAACGTCGAATTCCAAATCCTTACGACGTTTATCGGCATAACTTTTCTGACGGTCTTGGGCTGCCTTCATCCGTTGCCGAATGATCTCTATGCAATCCGAAGTCTGTCGAATCATCTCTGGCCCAAGCATCAGCTTTTCTCCAGTTTCCAACCAACATGTCGGAGAGTTACACGGTCTTCCATACAATGCCTCATATGGTGCCATACCAATGCTTGACTGGTAACTGTTGTTGTACGCAAACTCCACCAAATGAAGGTGATCTTCCCATGATCCTCCGAAATCCAAAACACAAGCTCTGAGGAGATCTTCCAAAACTCGGTTGACTCTCTCAGTCTGACCATCTGTTTGAGGGTGATAAGCTGTACTCAAACACAACTCGGTTCCCAAAACTTCCTGGAAGCTCTTCCAAAATCCACTAGTGAACAATGGGTCTCGATCGCTCACTATACTCTTCGGAATACCATGGAATCGAACTATCCACTTAACATACAACTCAGCTAACTTTGATGCAGTCCTAGTCGATCGAACAGGAATAAATCGTGCACTCTTGGTCAAACGATCTACAATGACCCAAATCCCTTCATTCCCTGTTCTGGTTCTAGGCAATCCATCGATAAAATCCATCGATATCTGCTCCCACTTCCATGTAGGAACTTTTAATGGCTGAAGCAATCCACTTGGCTTCTTCTGTTCGGCTTTTACCAACTGGCAGTTCATGCATTTGGAAATAAAATTTCCAACATCTTTCTTCATACCTTCCCAGTAGTAGGTTCTCTTCATATCCCGATACATCTTATTTCCACCTGGATGAATTGTCAACTTCGAGTGATGACTTTCCCTCAAAACTTCACTCCTCAATTCATCTATATCGGGAACAACTAGTCGTCCTTGCTTCCGAAGCCAACCCTCTCGATCGACCTCGAATCCTTTATCCTTTACTGGATCCAAGCCAGATTCCAAATCACGGATAATCTTGACAATCTTATCATCTCGCTTTTGACTCTCGCCAATCCTTTCCACAAGAGTCGGTCTTATTGATAAGTTTGCCAGCATCTCGGATTCCAATTCGCATTTGGGCCTGAAGTCGAATCCAGCTAAATACTCGAGACTCTTCCATTCTGAAAACATGGCTCCCAATCCTGCATGTCTTCGACTTAACGCATCTGCCACTGCGTTACCTTTTCCCGGAGTATAAGCTATACCAAAATCATATGATGCCAAAAACTCTAGCCAACGTTGCTGCCGAAGATTCAAATCCTTCTGGGAGAAAAGATACTTCAACGACTTATGATCTGTAAACAACTCGAATCGAACTCCCAACAGATAATGCCTCCACATCTTCAGAGCAAATACAATCGCCGCTAACTCCAAATCATGAGTTGGGTAATTCCTTTCATGCGGCTTCAGTTGTCGACTGGCATACGCAACCACTTTATCTCTCTGCATCAGCACTGCTCCAAGTCCCGTACCACATGCGTCGGTGTAAACCACCATCTCATCATTCCCACTTGGAATAGTCAAAACAGGAGCACTCGTCAATCTCTCTTTCAGGATTCCGAAAGCTTGCTCACACTTAGCATCCCAACTGAACACTTGGTTCTTCTTCGTCAATCCTGTTAACGGTGCAGCTATCTTGGAGAAGTCTTTGATAAACCGTCGATAATATCCTGCTAATCCAAGAAAACTTCTCACATCAGATGCATTCTTAGGTCTAACCCAATCCTGGATTGCTGCCACCTTAGCGGGATCAACCGCTATTCCATTTCCAGAAATCACATGGCCTAAGAACCTCACTTCACTCTTCCAGAAGTGACACTTCGAAAACTTAGCCTTCAGCTGATGTTTCCGCAAGATTTCCAAAACAATACGCAAGTGCGTCTTGTGCTCTTCTTCCGTTCTGGAATAAATCAGAATATCATCCACGAACACAAGTACGAACTTGTTCAACTGATCTCTGAACACTCTATTCATAAGATCCACAAAATATGCTGGCGCGTTAGTCAATCCAAACGGCATTACCAGCCACTCAAAGAAACCGGATGGTGTCCTAAAAGCAGTCTTCGGCACACTATCCTTAGCCACTCTCAACTGGTGAAATCCCGTTGCTAAATCCATCTGAGAAAACACCTTAGCTTCGTGAAGCTGATCAAACAAGTCATCTATTCTCGGCAATGGATACTTGTTCTTCTTAGTCACCTTATTCAGCTCACGATAATCGACGCACAATCTCAACGACCCATCTGCCTTGGTTGCAAACACAACTGGTGCACCCCACTCGGACACACTACGCCGAATGAATCCTTTCTACAAAAGATCATCAACTTGCACCCTCAACTCCTGCTGTTCCCTAGGCGCCATCCGCCTAAGAGGCATCACAACAGGTCTGGCTCCTTCAACTAGATCTATACGAAACTCGATCTCTCTATGCGGCGGCAACCCTTTGACTTCGTCAAAGACATCCTCGAATCCATTTGCGATTGGCACTAAAGACAGTCCATCCCGTGGAACAACTAGCGAATACATGAAGCTCATGAAGACGCCTTCCTCATGCTTACATCGTATCACTATCTTTCGCCCTTCCACATTCTCGACTGTCACCTCCAGCCTCTCACAATCAACCTTAGCCGCATACTTCCTAAGCCAGTCCATACCCAAAATAATTCCGAACCCCGCAGAGTTCAGAACAAAACAATCACAAACAAAAGAGCAACCATGACTCGACACAACTAGACCACGGCATAACATACACAAACAAGACGAACCCCCAACTGGATTAGTCACAACCAATGGCCTATCAACAATACCCGGTTCCAAGCCTAACCGGCCTACAAGTTCACTACATACAAACGAGTGCGACGCTCCGGTATCAAACAAGACTCTAACTGGAACACCTCATAGGAAAAGAGTACCTTGAACCACCACACTCTTTCCCTTCTCTTCTGCGGTAGGAGCTTTCGAAGACGACGGAACAGCTCCCAAAGTATAAGCCTGCACAATCTGCTTGTCCCTACTCGGTTCTGGACAATTCTTCCTGAAATGCCCTGGCTTGTCACAGTTGTGGCACTTCGCCGGCGCCTTCGGATTCTTGCAATCCTTGGAGAGATGGCCTTTCTGCTGACAGTTGTAGCAAGTCACTTCGCCTTTCGGCCTCTTCTGACCATCTTTACCCTTCTGCTGCTGCTGCTTCCTCTTCTTGTTTCTACCCTGCTGGGGTTTAGACTCTTCCCTGGTTACAGCAACAACAGATCCTTCCTTAGGAAACAGATTCTCGTGTCTGAGAGCTTCCTCCACAAGCTTCCTAAATGAATCGTCCAAGTGATCCATCAATCTTGGAGCCTGTACTTGATCCCCAACATCTACTGATGGCCCCGGGGCTGACATCCTTCTCCTGATCGAAGTCATCATGGTTTCGAACATAGCAACATAATCAGCAGCCCCTTCAGTAGCACGGCCTTCCCTAGCAGCTGGTTTCCCTTTTTGACTCATTCTCAATATCTATAAAAAGGAATGATTAGAACATCTAGAGAAACAACTGCATAAAGGACTCAAACTCTACTAAGCTACTATATTATATATAGTATTCATCCATCAAAAATACAATTACGTCTCTCATACGTAGTTACGACGGCGAGCGTTGGGTAAAATCGATTAACCAATGCTCTGATACCAAATGTGACGACCGCCCATGACCCCTGCACCGAATCTAGAGATAGTGCGCTGTAAAGTGTGCCAGGCGACCATGGACGATTGTCAAGGTAAGATTTAAAACAAAAGAATCTATCGTATTACTCACAGCGCATGGACAAAATACAATAGAACATATGTATAGTGAAGCTTTACAGAACAAAATGACATCATATAAAACTCCATAATAGTTGAATACAAGCATCCATATAGTCAATACATCCAGCCTCACTACATATCTCTCAGAGAATACAAAACAGCGGAATATCCAGTACATATAATAAGAAGATAATATGCAATCCTCCAGCTCGTCTTCGATATCAACATCGTAAGAAGAGAACAGCACCTGTCACCTGCTACCTAGTCTGCCCGTCCCAAAATGGACGAACAGCCCAAGGCAATAAGAATTAAAACATAAAGCCTTGAGTCAGACAACAGTCTTAGTGAGCAGTAAATTAACTAACAACATACCAAAAGAGCATAAAGGCAAAGGAATAGGAATACAACCCTCCCACTCCAACCTCATTCTACAGTGATAGCCCCCAGACACACACTAAGCAGAAGCAAACATAGCAGAGCATACAATTTAAAGTAAAGCAATTGTCACTCGAGTCAAGAGCGATGTTTTCCAAGTACAAATCCCAAGGTCTAAAACCAAGGTCAGATAAGCACCCAGGAAATACCGCTCTTGAGACCGAATGACGATACAACCAAACATCCATGACTCGGCTATCACTGTTATCATTGTTGCGATATCACCGTTAATTGAATGACCGGCACATTCTTTCAGCCGTCCGTCAAGGGCTAATGGTAACCCCGGTTCTAGACATAACTCCCGCACGTCATCGTGACCCGTGCCTAGGATTATCGAATCTACCCAGAGTACTTGACCATCAACTTAGTCTTTTGGGCGTCCCCATGTACTCTTGCTTAGAGCATGCTAGAACCTTCAACAACGATGAGATCTCAACCTCCTAGTCATCCTCCTCGACGACTATTGCCATACTAGCTCAAGCGCCTCTCGAGCATCCATTATCCTCAACTCGAATCATATCACCGAGTTATCAACATGCTTGGAATGATCCCGCCTGGATTAGACCAAGTCTTCATCATATGATTGCCTCGCTTCATAACATCCTCGCGAAGCCTCATCTCAACATCACATCATCAAATCTATGCATAAGAGCTTCATCATCCCGCTACATATGCCACGAGCAGCTTTCCCAATCCAAGAGCCTTTCCCTTAGCTTTTGAATCACCTTTGGTCTAAATCTAATCATCAATCATCTAGTTCATAATAATCAATCAAATCAAACATCAATCCAAGCAATCAAGCATTCAAAAATGATCTAAGTAGACAATTATAACAATAATGGCATTTTCGTAATTAAAGAGTTGAAAGTCCAATAAGCATGAAAACATGGATTATATCTCTACAAACTTGATGAATGAACTTGCATAGGTTAACATATGATAAAATGGATGCAACATCATCATGAACAATGGATCTACATGGATCTACACATAGGATGAAGAAAATGCATGGAAATCACTAATTTAACACCAAATCGAGCCAACAATCCGATCTACTCCTTTGGATCCGTGTGAGAGATAATCACCACTCACCAAATCACCTAAACAACCTCAAATCAACACACTTCAGATCTGGACAGCGAAGGATGAAGCTAGATCTATCACAAATCCGCTTCAAATGAAGAAATCTCTCTTGAAAAGATGAAGATCTTCAATCCAAGCTTTTGAATCTTCAATCTCGATCTTCGATTTGGATGGATGGAAGCACTAGATTAGAGTGGAGAAAAGAAGTGAAGAAGTGTAGAAGTCGAGCTCTCAAAATGGCAGCACTTCGTCGCTTCAAAATCCGGATCCCAAAAAGTGAGAACAACCCCTCCTATTTATAGCTGAAAACTGCCTGAGTCGTAACTCGGCTATCTCCTTAAGTCGTTGCCGACCTAACATATGCCGACCTACGACCTAAAAACCCCCACGACTTAACAGAGCCTCCGACCTAACCCTTAGCCAACAACTCCGACTTAACAGATACGCGCGCCTCAACTCCTACGATCTAACACTTCTGCGCATACGACCTAACTATTAAGTCGACCTACGACTTAACACATACTTCGACCTAACACTTAGACGAAACCCAGCGACCTACGACTTAACAGGTTACGACCTAACACTTAGACGAAACCCAGCGACCTACGACTTAACAGGTTACGACCTAACACTTAGACGAAACCCAGCGACCTACGACTTAACAGGTTACGACCTAATTCCTTAAGCCTCCACGCGACCTAACACTTAGCCTAACTCCTAAGGTCGCCAACTTGTTAACTCCTTAGGTCCTTAGGTCGCCAACTACTAGGTCGCTAACTCGGCAACTACTAGGTCGCTAACTCGGCAACTACTAGGTCGCTAACTCGGCAACTACTAGGTCGCTAACTTTCCCAGCCGACCTAACACTTAACAAAACTTAGGTCGCTCACAACATTCTCTTAGGTCGTTGCCGACCTAACTCTACCCCAGAATACTTAGGTCGCCTACTACTCTTCCTTAGGTCGCCTAAACTTCTTAAGTCGGTCAGTCTTTAGGTCGTTAACTCGCCCTGCCGACCTAATTACTTAACTAAATCCTAGGTTGCACAATTTTATAGGTCGCTCCAACTAACCCACGACCTAACACTAACTCGCAAGTCCTTAACTCGGTCACGACTTAGCTCTTAGGTCGTCCACGACCTAGGACTTAGACAAATTTCCCCAAAAATCTGAAATGACTTAAAAATGCAAAAATTCCAGATTTGACGAACTTTTCGATCCGTGAAAAATACGGGTCGTTACAACCACATTTATGATATACAAAATGATAGTTTAATATAGCATTTGAGTTATGCAGTCTACTATCATGTTTAAAATAGACAAAATGATACTTTAATGTAGCATTTTAATTATGAAGTCCAATATTATGATTATAATATGCAAATTGGGATTTAATGTAACATTTTAATCACAAAGTCCACTACCATATTTATGATATGCAAAATGATAGTTTAATGTAGCATTTAAGTTATGAAGTCGACTATCTCGTTTAAAATATGCAAAGTGATAGTTTGATATAGAATTTTACTTACAAAGTCCAATATCAAAGTTACAATATGCAAAATGATATTAATGTAGCATTTTAATCATAAAGTCCACTAGCATATTTAAGGCATACAAAATGATAGTCTAACATAACATTTGAGTTATGAAGTTCAATGTCATGTTTACAATATACAAAATGATAGTTTAATATAGCATTATACTTATGAACAACAGCTTGAAGCTTACCAGAAATACAATCAACATCAAATACATCATCTGAAACTAACAAGAGCAACATTCCACATCAAATACAAAATAATAAAACAATAAAAGACTAAATTGCATAATATACACAGAAATGCTAGTTTCATATATCATAATAGTATGAAAGATACAGTAATCACATGCAGAACAAAAAACTGATTAAAAAACATTATCAATCATCAATAATTCAAGTACATATCAAACATCCAGTTAAGATCAAAATCGTGTTAGAACTCCATAGCGTTCACAAGCAGGCAGCGACGCACTCAAACTCAAAGCGCTCACAGCATCGTCTCCTATTCTCGACATCACAAAGCACAATGAGAATGGCGAACTCGACTCAAGCAATCTAGAATGGAGGAGAGACGATATCGATCTTCATCTGAGAGAAATGGTGAAGTGAGATGGATCTTTGAGTCGACATCTTCAGGTGAATAGCAACAGCGAGTTTGGGAAGACGAAGCAGGGAATTTTATTCAAGGAGAAGTAAGGATCAATTTAATTTTTGGTAGCCGGTATGATTTGAAATCGAGATTGAAGAGGAACGAGATCGAACAAGACGCACGATTTAATTTTTGTTAAAGATTTTCCTTCAGCTGAAATTATAAAATCCGCGTCCTTAAAAAAGAAAAAAAATCTGTGCGTCTCTCAAGCAAAAAAACATGATGTGTTTTTCCTTCAGCCCATTTTCCTGTTATAACTATTCATATAAACTATTTTATATATAAACTATTTTTATTTATAAACTATTTTATAAACTATTTTATTATATACATTAATTTTAATATCTAAACTTTTAAGAGGAAAGTGTTATGAATTCCAAAATGTTATGATTTCAAACTATAGTTTCAAAGGGTTATGAATTTCAAGGTTCTGGTTTCCAAAGTGTTTTGATTTTAAAAGACTTACGATTTCGAAAGCGATATAACTTTGGAAAGTGATATGATTTTGGACATGGATTTATTTGAAGTGAAATTGATATCGTATGGATATGGTTTTGAAATGGCAATGATATTTCGATTTTGAAATATGAACTATTTTGAAAGTTATTAAACGACCGATCGGTGTAATAATCACGAAAGTTATTAAAGAGACAGGAATCGGTTATGGACATACTCACTGTCTGTAAGGACCCGATTCTTCGACTTCCGAATATCGACATCAATACGTCCACTGTATCGACTACCGAGCCATCGAATGCCGGAAAACCGAATACTTAGGGTTTTAAGAAAGAAGAGGTAGAAGAAAAGATAGAAGAAAAAGAAAGAAGAACAACAGAACAACATCAGAAACAGAAACAACATCAGAATCTCACATTCGCAGCGGAACAACATATAATAGATAAATGAATAATCTTTAAATCAAAGAACTATATCATTTTATACATTACATCATCATCAGAGTTTACAACAACAATACAACACTGGACAGTTATATAAACTTGTCTTCATACAGAATACACGGCGGAATAAATAGTATCATATACAAGTGGTACGTCTCGCCATCCAGCTCGCCACTAAGCTCCACAGCATCCCGAATCCAGAATGACCTGATAACCTGACTCTAGACTGCCCGTGTGCAAATTGGTGGGCACCCAGAGTTTAGGAAGGAAACAATAAACTCCAGGTCAGTCATGGTGACTGGTGTGAGAACTTAAAACAGTTTATCTTTAAAACAAACAACAGGAAGATTTTAAAGTCAATTTCGCAATGCTTTTGGAAAATGAGACTACCATAAGACCTCTCGCCACACACACAATGCAAACGCAGAATTGGAGGAGATTTCTTCTTATGATAGTCAAAGATGCTTACTACGCAAAATCAAATCCTTTTTGATATTATTATTAGTGCATAGTGTAGAAAACATTTCAAAAGTATAATATAAATCTTAGCCAGCATAGGCATTCCGCACTTATGCCTACTATAGCTACCATGTTCAATAGCAGGTTACCGCCACATTCCATGGCAGGTAATACAACTAAAACCGTACAAGTCACGTATTGTTTCTTTGGATTTCCAACAAATGGTTAGGCCAAGGAACTTCCCATTGCCACATAGGTACGCCTCTAGAAAGACGACCCGAGAAATAACCTAACATTATGGTTAGATCTCTGCCAACACAAGGCTGGGTTACCCCTAACTGGGTAACTACTAACACGAATATGTCATCCCCCGATCGTAACCGATCTTCCCGAGGATCCTCGATTCCAACAACCACAAAGTAATAAATTTGCAGCAACAACATAGGTTAAGTATCTGGGCTCCATACCATGATACCACCTCTATCCAGAAGGAATGACATACACTAAAGGGGCGCTACCCCCTAATAACCTTGTTGCATCCTTCCTGTTTTGACCATTTCCGGGGTGTGAGGTCCGACGAAGTCTCGTCCACAAAGCTACGCTTTGGTACAAAGCCATGCCTTGGGTCAACAAATGATCAAAGTAATAATCACAAAGATAAATGATCAAACAAATGATCATATCACAAATGATCAAACAATGATCATTTCACAGCAACACTCAGCATGCCACGTTACCAAATTGGGAATATATCACAAGTAACCATCAACTACATAACCTCTGAGCTCGTACGTCTCAGAGAAGGGTGTTAAGCTAAGAGAATAAATTCTCCGCCACCAACAGATATGTATTTGAAAGAAACCAGCTTTATATCTCAATTTGTAACGTCAGACATACAACCATACAAGTCTGTTCCAGGATCGAACAGAACCGAAGGCACTTCTCACGAAGCCCTTGCAAATCCGGATAATTTTCTAATCATGTCTGAACTTCCCATCACTAAGGGTGATAAAACCTCTATATCGGAGATCAGCCGATGCAGAGTAACTCGACGGTAATCCTTCCGTTTTCAAAAATATCCGGTCTTCAACACCGGTCATCAAATGCGATCCATTTCGACGTATCACGTATTCGGAATGGGTTACACGACCCAAAGGTCCTTTCCCGGCTAACCCGAATAGTGAGCGCTTATTCAAAAATAAGTGTGGCATTCAAATTCAAACAAATCACAACAAATACCCATTCAAGGTAATTATTAATAGTCCGTTATTTAACTATCAATAGGTCTGCACAGCATCATCAAATTCCAAATAATTTTCCAAATTATTTACACACTTCACCCATTTGAAAACAAATTTTAAATATTCACTTTCAATTTATCTTTACAAAGATAAATTCTCAAAAACTTTTCATTTCATATTGGAAAAGCATTTCCATACTTATTTAATAATAAGTAATCCATAAATCTTATTTATTTTCAACACTTGGAAAATATTCAATATACTTAAATCAAAATTAAGTATATATTTCATTCTTTAAGGAAAGCGTTCTCTTAAACACATTCATTTGAGTCAAAACGAATGTTACGTAAAACATCGTTACGACAACTCAAAATCACTAGTATAGGGATTCGAAATTAAGATAGATATATAAATCCCAATACTATACAAAACATTTCCTTTCGGAAACCATTTACTATAACAACAGTGTTATAGTCCACCATTTCCTTATTCCTCGAAACGTCTATTTCAACAATAAATGTTGAAATCTATGTTTTCGATACTTAACACGTTTTAAAACATTTTTTAAAAAACAATTACTTCATTTCGTAATATCACTTCTCCAAAACATATCCATTTTATTTAATAATATATTCACTGTCCAAAATCGTAAATATACTTCGTTAACAAATTTAACGTTCCTACATATTTTACTTAAAAGATTATCCACTGTCCAAAATTATGGATAAAATTCCCAACCAAACTCTTATTTTTACAACATTTAACTTAAAGGATAATTCGTTGTCCAAAATCACGAATATATCTCCTTTAATAACTTCTATGTTTGATTTATCAAATTCAATTGATTTCGAATTTACAAACAATGTTTATAAATCCCATTTCTATTTATAAAACTTTGATTTATAAATCTCCTTTATTATCCAATTCAAATTATATAACTCAATTATATACCGGAAGCCATATTATAAGTTAAGAACTTATAATCCATTTATTTACAAAATCGTTCTTTTAAAAATTCACAAATTATAAATCTTATTACTTGTAAGATTCTATTTATAACCTTGTTTTCAACATTAACAGAACTCCTTTTAGAATTCCATTATTTCGATTTATAAAATATATATTTTATAAATCTCATCTATAAACCATTTGTCTTTATTCAAAAATCTCAATTATAATGTCAAATCCGATTTATAAGTTAATTACTCATAAATCTTTTATTTTACAACATCTATTCATTTTATAACTTCACAATTTATAAGTCTATAAATTTCGTTCACTTATGAAATCCATTTTTTCCATTTTAACACTTATAAAAACTCATTTTATAATTCCAGTATTCTTAATTTATAAAATATCAATTTTGTACATCTTTTATATAAATCGTTCATAATAATTCAAAAATCCCAATTTAAAATCAAAATTGTTATTTTTAAACTTCAAAAATGAATCCGATGATGCAACAGCACCAATCATCAATCACGACAATAAAACATCACATATCATCATATGATAACAGAATATACCACAATATCTGTAAATAAATCAATACGGTGAGGAATCCAGTCGGATCCCTCCAACCTGTTTCGCTGCATCCACAGATGTTAGCACAATACCAATTCTGTTCCAGTACGGAATATCGCGGTATATGGGTTTAATAAATATTATCCGCTATTATGCGGCGTAATAGGGTCTCATCCGCTATACAATGCGGGAAATCAACTCCAAGTACAATAATAATACCAATTTCACTTACGGTGAAATGTTCGCGGTATATGTTTTTAATAAATAACCTCCGCTTAATAACGGCGTATAATGTCTATTTCAACACAACAGATATCAATTTATCATCAAATCACATAATCAAGCAATTTTAAATCTAACTATTTAAAATATAAATCGAATACATTCGATTGAGTGAGAAGTTCTCACCTTGAATTCCAATAACAGTTGTAGCGTTTTATTTCGAATAAAATTAAACACGCGTTTAATTTTACCCAAAATTTTCACTGACTCCAATTGACTCCAAACCAGCTCCATTGCGTAGTGCTCGACAAAACAAAACCAACGCAATTCGTTTCATCCAAAACGGATCTCGTATGAAGAAGTTATCGCATTTTAAAGTTTGTACGAATTTATATAATATAAATTTTACAATTTCTTTTTAAATTTCAAAGCCTATTCAATCACAGCCGTTCATCCATTGCCACAGCAGATCCAGGCCGCACCCCCACCCCTTCTTCTCCATTGTGAAAACCATGTTCAACATACCCATAGCCGCCATCCTTTGTTGAATTTTCGCCACCACTACGAGCAGTTTGAAGACGATCAGAGACTTCCACCTTGTAGCCCACGTTGAACTCCACCTCCACCAGAGAACCGGCCCCAATCGGCCTCTCCTATGGCCTCGAAAACTGTGCAAAAATGAGCACAAACGCGGGTCATTTTTGTAACATTCCCCCTTCTGACCGTCTCCAGTCGGTAATTAAACCAACTCGAAACGTTCAAAAAGACGAATTGTTATTTAGTTTATAAGGTTTAAACAGAATCAGCCACAGAAACACAGAATAATAACACTGAATTAAAACAAATGAGAATTTATTTCATTACTATAAATCTTTTTATATACATCAGAGTTTATACAATTTAATACTGATACAGTGGAATATCTAAAAATACAATTTTTCTCGAAATAAATGATTCTTTACTCTCTCTCTCTAACTTCGCTGCTCGAAAATCTTCAAGCTGTAGAAATACTCGGTCTGACCCGAGTATTATATTCAAAAGAAAATAATACACAGGTCAGTCTAATTCAAACCAGTTTATTAGTGCATAGAGGCAGTAATAATTTAAATAGACGACAGTCACAATAATTCCCGTCTATCCGACTCTTTTAACAAAGAAATCGGATGATGGTCGATATAACACTTAACAGAAATTGTCACTTTAAAACCATCAGAGTTCGATTGGCTGCCGTACACGCACGCGTGTACGGCCTCACCAATACCACATACGAAATATGAAACAACTCAAGCACAAGGTCAAACCCAAATATACAGACAGGTTCAACTCAGGTATTCAAAGTCACATTGCTCAACACAAGGTCAATCCCAAGAAAAGAAAAAAAAAATCGGGTTCAATACAAGGCAAAATGAAACTGAAGCATGTCAGGTCACAAATGAAACAGTAAGAGAATCGAGCCAGGTTGATAGTCAAACCACTACAACATCGTAAAATCAAGTGCGCAACACTTATCAAATGAAGGCTCAATTTTCAAAGTCACTGTCTCAACATCAATGTATCATCGACAAAGTGAAACAACAAATATACAGCAATCTCAATCCAAGGCCGAAGCCATTAGAATTCATCGACTACCAAAATCATACAATGGTATGGTACAGATCCAGAATCAAGCGAAAATACTACTGCAATTGAATTTAATTAGTTCAAAATGAAAGCACCTATAGGCACCAGATCACCGCAAAATGCAACTGAGATGAACAGAAGTTCCAAAAGGTCAGAGACAGTACGAATCTAACTCAACAGTGAACTCAACCAAATAACTACAATTAAAAGTGTTGATTCAACAATATATACATACACACATCCTATTGTATATATGCACATATGTGAAGTCACACCAAATTTGTCAAATAATTTCAAATTAACAGCAAGTGATAAACAGTGAATGCAGACTAGTCTACAATGAACAAGAAAAGAGAGCATCAACATCACTGCAACAAAAACTTTTGAATGGAGGTAGTGCAACAGCTCCAAGTCAAAATTGAACTACTATAGATGCAACAAAGCAATTCATCAAGTTTATGTATGCAACAATAACAAGAACATGCAAGCCTGACTAGCAGTGGCAGCAGACAAACATACATCAACACCACAGTAGTACAAGCATATGAGTGACATCAAGCAACAAATATACAAAGTGGATCAAAACAATGGATCAAATAATATACAACTGCAGACAAAACAGTGTCAAAAATGAAGAGACCAGAGGGATGCAACTAAAACTGATGATAGTGGTAATCACATAGTGAATGCAACTGATGATACTGAATGAGACAACAACTTCAAACTCAAGTGAATAGCTACATACAACATCAGGTGAAGTGCAACAGTGCATAACAAACCAAGAATGACTCAGTGAAGATTGAGAAATAGGAAAGTACGAAACTCTGGAATCACAAAGTTTCAGATACCCTAAGGAGCAAGCGAAGTCGAAGCCAAGCAAGATCAAAGCAAAGCCGAGCGCTCAAGGGAACAAAGCCCCAAAGTTAAAGAGAAAAGAACGAAACTATTATCAAAGCAATAATTTCAAACCGTGACCAAGAAATCAACTCAGAAAAACAAATATGACTGAAAATCATCAAATTCGAACACAAATAAACTGGAGCTGGAATTAGATGTGAGCGGTTATCCACTCACCTTTTCTCGAAGAGGTCGCGATCGAGAACGAAGACGAAGGAAGTTGAAGCCTTCGAATTGAACGAGCGCGATCGAAAATTTTGAAGCCGCCTTCGATTCAACCCAGCCCTAGTTTCTCGGAGACGAGGAAGAACGAAACTCACAGCCGCCATTTTTTTTCTTCGATTGCTTTAGGTTTACGAATGAAATGAGAGGAGGGTTTCGTGGGTTAACCGAGAAAAAGGGGAATTAATCAAAATGAATGGGCCGAGATAAAATTTTAAAGCCCAAAACCCTTTAACAATTTTTTTCTTGTTTCCTTCCAAAAGGATTCTAACCGATTCAAAAATTCCAACAACAATTTTTATTAAACGAATTCCAATTCGAATCGAAGCTCCTATAAGCAATTAACTAGCAGAGAAATCGTTTAACAATGATATCAAATCGATGCGAAAACCCCGGTTATCACCGAAATTCAAATTGAATTCAATTTAATTTTATACGCGTTTATACGCCGTATGTTCATAAAACAATTCCGATAAATACGAAAATTGAAATCCAGTAATAATTCAATATTACGGACCCAATGAAACTGGTTTCGTCAAATTCCGAGACTGTGCCTCGGAAGGTTATTTTTAAATTCGATTTCAAACGATACAATTTCAAAATTGAACAAATCGCTTTTAAAATCAATTCTGAAGCTTCTATTATCTTCAGTATTATCTATATGAATTTTTTCAATCCTTTAAATTATTTTTAACCGGCTTAAAATTGAAGATTCAAATTTCATTCAACTTTCAATGGATTAAATTCAAAAATTTAATCGCCAATTCCTTTTGATAATTTGAAATTCAAGTCAAATCATCATTCAAATATTTAAAATTAATTAAATATTTTCAATTTAAATTGTTCAAAATTCAGGGTCGTTACAAACTCCCCTCCTTAAAAACTTTTCATCCACGAAAAGGAAAGGTTGTTAAAATTTCATCGATATTTATACTCTAGTAAAAAAATTCTAAGCTTAAAACTTATTACAAATAAATGAATACATGATTCATTTCATTTGTTTAATCTCACTAGTTTTGTTTATCTTCTCTTTTATTCAATGATTTTCAAAAATCAAAACCCAAAAGTCTTTTACTAACATTTTTTTATTTAAAACTCAGATTCAAACTTAAAATTCTTCACATTAGAGATTTATATAATATATCTCTTCCAAAGCTGTGGACTTTCAAAACATTACAAAGATCCTCTTCCTTAGTTTATTAGGTAGGAATTTTGTAATTTTACTTTCAAATCATTGATTTGCTATTTAAAGTTTGAAAATACTTGCTAACTCGAAATTTAACAAGTCCATTTTCGTTCTCACAGACATTAGACATACGCTGGCCAGGCGCAGGTCTAAAAATCTCCAAGTACTAAACATACTTGCTTCAATTTCCAGTGAAAATACTTTTAAAAATTCTTTTAAAAAATGGATATGGAAAGCACGTTCCCCCATGGATTACAGTTCCACCCGGCGGTTACGCTACTATCCCAGTAGAGTCGCTTGTGGCTGTAGATTTCACATCTCTTAAATTTCGCCATGGTTGTCGCCATAGATTGCAGTACACACGGCGGTTACGCTACTATCCCAGTAGAATCGCTCGTGTCTGTAGGCATCACGCCCCACAAATTTTGCCTGGCATTAGATTGCAGTTTACCCGGCGGTTGCGCCACTATCCCAGTGGAATCGCTTGTAACTGTGAGCATCTCGCCCCTCAAATTACGCTAATCATCAATCAATCTAATCTCATCGCGATGATCTATCGCGAAGGATTTCCGATTCAAATAGTCACTCTGACTAAATGTAAATTCTACGTAGCTACGAATTTCAAATGGACACTCTTCACGAGTTCCAATACCTTCTCTAATAATAAATGGAAGGTACTTTTCCACATCCTCAGTTTAGAAAACATAATATCATATATGTAGTACTTTCATTTCACATTTCGTACATATAACATCTATGTAAACATACATAAGATTTCCATAACAATGTCTTTCTAAACTAACGGTTTCAAATTTACCGCATTCATATATATATAAGTTCTGAAACTTACATATTCCATATTCATAACAAAATAGAGGATTTCAAAATTTCCCTCTAAGTCGATTTGGAAATTTAAGGTTATCTCAAACCTACTTCATATTCATAATTCCAATTTATTATCGACTTTCACATTCGATTTGGATTTCACGCTACATCGTCAATTCTCAACACAGAATTGATGTCTATCGATATATAACCTCTGAGCTCGTACGTCTCAGAGAAGGGTGTTAAGCTAAGAGAATAAATTCTCCGCCACCAACAGATATATATTTAATAGAGATCAATTGCTATGTCATCAATTCACAATGTTAGACATACAATCCAAATCATCATCTGAAATTCAAAGCTCAACTTAAATTGTCTTTGATGTCGAAGTTAAACTCAATTTAACTTAACGATTCAATCTTTTTGAAAAATTTCAAATTGAACAAATTGTTCAAATTCTCATTTAACTTTTCAACTTTGACTTCAAAAATGAATTTCAAATCATTTATTCCTTACGGAATATATTCACAACTTTTCATATTTGGAAAAACATTTCCATACTTATTTAAAAATAAGTAATTCACAAATCCATTTTATTTTCAACATTTGAAAATATTCGATATACTTTAAATTAAAATTAAGTATATATTTCATCTTTAAGGAAATCATTCTCTTTCACATATTTATTTGAGTCAAAACGAATGTTACGTAAAACATCGTTACGACAACTCAAAATCACTAGTATAGGAATTCGAAATTTAGATAGATGTATAAATCCCAATACTATACAAAACATTTCCTTTCGAAAATCATTTACTATAAAAACAATGTTATAGTCCATCATTTCCTTTTATCTCGAAAACGTCTATTTCAACAATGAATGTTGAAATCTATGGTTTCGATATTCAATGCCTTTGAAAACATCTTTTTAAAACAATTAACTTCGTTTTCCCAAAAATATGTCCATTTTATTCAATAATATATTCACGGTCCAAAATTGTGAATATACTACTTTTAACAAACTATAAAGATTTTACTTATCAAAATAAGTCAGTTTCGAATTTATAAACAACGTTTATAAATTCTATTCCTATTCATAAAGACTTCAATTTATAAAAATTGCTTTATTAACCCATTCCTTTATAACTCAATTTTATATCAGAATTTTAATTTACAAGTAAATTACTTATAAATTCTTTTATTTCGCAACATCGATTCATTTTATAACTTCACAATCTTAATTCTGTAATTTCCATTCACTTATGAAATCCATTAAATATTTCACTTTTAACACTTATACAATTCCAATATTTTATCAACACTTTTCAAATCTTCAATTTAAGCCGTTTATAATAATTCAAAAATTCCAATTTAAACTATTATATAAATTTATCAGTTTTCCATTTCCAAGATAATCACTAGTTCTTTAGTAAATCATTCATCGATTTGGTTTTCAATTTAAATCACATTTGATTCTTTCACATAAAATTTTACTAACATTCATTCGTATTCAATTAGTTCACATTCACTAATTTACATTCAAATTAGTTTGCTTTCAATTCAAATCAATTCTATTTTGATTTACTTATCTTTCAATTTGAATTCAATTTACATAGCTTCCAAATTCCATAAATACAATTTCATTAATACAATTTCATTAATACTTAATGAATCTCCATACGATCAACTAGCAAAACCAATGCACATTCAACTTAACCAAATTTATTTACTTTGCTTACATTCAATTTGGTTCAACACACTTAATTTCAATTGGTTTATATTCTAATTCAGATTGAATTCTTATACTCACCATATTCACAAATTCACTTTTACAATTAAAGTTGAATTTCCTTTCTATAACTCAATTTCACATTCATTACTTCACTTTATTAATTCATTTTGATATCAAATTCAACCTCATTCAACATTACTTAAGCTATATTTCATTTTATCTTCACTTGCATTTATTTTCACTATACACCTTAAGTTCGGCTCAAATTTATTTGAAATTCTATTTTATTTAACTTTACTAAAGTCAAATTCATATCACATTCAAAATTCAAATTTTGTTTTACTTAACAAAACTGTTTAACCATTTTAACAACTGATTTTACTTAAATTCTCATTTTATAAGTTAAACAACTTATGTAATTTAAACTTTCCAATTCATATCATATAATCACTTCTCTTTCAAGTTTAACTTTTCTGTCTCAATAATTTATCAAATCAAGTTCAATTTATTTAACTTCCTTTAGTTAAATTTCAAATCCATATATTTATTAATAATGCTAACTCAATTCAATTTAACTTTTCTTAAGTTAAAAATCTTTATTTTCAAAAACAATTTTATACTTCTTTGGATTTGAAAAACGTTTCCTTTTAAAGTGTTTCTAGTAACTATTCATATTAAACATCATAAACTAAGCTTTGTGTAAACCAAAGCTCTGATACCACTCTGTAACATTCCCCCTTCTGACCGTCTCCAGTCGGTAATTAAACCAACTCGAAACGTTCAAAAAGACGAATTGTTATTTAGTTTATAAGGTTTAAACAGAATCAGCCACAGAAACACAGAATAATAACACTGAATTAAAACAAATGAGAATTTATTTCATTACTATAAATCTTTTTATATACATCAGAGTTTATACAATTTAATACTGATACAGCGGAATATCTAAAAATACAATTTTTCTCGAAATAAATGATTCTTTACTCTCTCTCTCTAACTTCGCTGCTCGAAAATCTTCAAGCTGTAGAAATACTCGGTCTGACCCGAGTATTATATTCAAAAGAAAATAATACACAGGTCAGTCTAATTCAAACCAGTTTATTAGTGCATAGAGGCAGTAATAATTTAAATAGACGACAGTCACAATAATTCCCGTCTATCCGACTCTTTTAACAAAGAAATCGGATGATGGTCGATATAACACTTAACAGAAATTGTCACTTTAAAACCATCAGAGTTCGATTGGCTGCCGTACACGCACGCGTGTACGGCCTCGCCAATACCACATACGAAATATGAAACAACTCAAGCACAAGGTCAAACCCAAATATACAGACAGGTTCAACTCAGGTATTCAAAGTCACATTGCTCAACACAAGGTCAATCCCAAGAAAAGAAAAAAAAATCGGGTTCAACACAAGGCAAAATGAAACTGAAGCATGTCAGGTCACAAATGAAACAGTAAGAGAATCGAGCCAGGTTGATAGTCAAACCACTACAACATCGTAAAATCAAGTGCGCAACACTTATCAAATGAAGGCTCAATTTTCAAAGTCACTGTCTCAACATCAATGTATCATCGACAAAGTGAAACAACAAATATACAGCAATCTCAATCCAAGGCCGAAGCCATTAGAATTCATCGACTACCAAAATCATACAATGGTATGGTACAGATCCAGAATCAAGCGAAAATACTACTGCAATTGAATTTAATTAGTTCAAAATGAAAGCACCTATAGGCACCAGATCACCGCAAAATGCAACTGAGATGAACAGAAGTTCCAAAAGGTCAGAGACAGTACGAATCTAACTCAACAGTGAACTCAACCAAATAACTACAATTAAAAGTGTTGATTCAACAATATATACATACACACATCCTATTGTATATATGCACATATGTGAAGTCACACCAAATTTGTCAAATAATTTCAAATTAACAGCAAGTGATAAACAGTGAATGCAGACTAGTCTACAATGAACAAGAAAAGAGAGCATCAACATCACTGCAACAAAAACTTTTGAATGGAGGTAGTGCAACAGCTCCAAGTCAAAATTGAACTACTATAGATGCAACAAAGCAATTCATCAAGTTTATGTATGCAACAATAACAAGAACATGCAAGCCTGACTAGCAGTGGCAGCAGACAAACATACATCAACACCACAGTAGTACAAGCATATGAGTGACATCAAGCAACAAATATACAAAGTGGATCAAAACAATGGATCAAATAATATACAACTGCAGACAAAACAGTGTCAAAAATGAAGAGACCAGAGGGATGCAACTAAAACTGATGATAGTGGTAATCACATAGTGAATGCAACTGATGATACTGAATGAGACAACAACTTCAAACTCAAGTGAATAGCTACATACAACATCAGGTGAAGTGCAACAGTGCATAACAAACCAAGAATGACTCAGTGAAGATTGAGAAATAGGAAAGTACGAAACTCTGGAATCACAAAGTTTCAGATACCCTAAGGAGCAAGCGAAGTCGAAGCCAAGCAAGATCAAAGCAAAGCCGAGCGCTCAAGGGAACAAAGCCCCAAAGTTAAAGAGAAAAGAACGAAACTATTATCAAAGCAATAATTTCAAACCGTGACCAAGAAATCAACTCAGAAAAACAAATATGACTGAAAATCATCAAATTCGAACACAAATAAACTGGAGCTGGAATTAGATGTGAGCGGTTATCCACTCACCTTTTCTCGAAGAGGTCGCGATCGAGAACGAAGACGAAGGAAGTTGAAGCCTTCGAATTGAACGAGCGCGATCGAAAATTTTGAAGCCGCCTTCGATTCAACCCAACCCTAGTTTCTCGGAGACGAGGAAGAACGAAACTCACAGCCGCCATTTTTTTTCTTCGATTGCTTTAGGTTTACGAATGAAATGAGAGGAGGGTTTCGTGGGTTAACCGAGAAAAAGGGGTATTAATCAAAATGAATGGGCCGAGATAAAATTTTAAAGCCCAAAACCCTTTAACAATTTTTTTCTTGTTTCCTTCCAAAAGGATTCTAACCGATTCAAAAATTCCAACAACAATTTTTATTAAACGAATTCCAATTCGAATCGAAGCTCCTATAAGCAATTAACTAGCAGAGAAATCGTTTAACAATGATATCAAATCGATGCGAAAACCCCGGTTATCACCGAAATTCAAATTGAATTCAATTTAATTTTATACGCGTTTATACGCCGTATGTTCATAAAACAATTCCGATAAATACGAAAATTGAAATCCAGTAATAATTCAATATTACGGACCCAATGAAACTGGTTTCGTCAAATTCCGAGACTGTGCCTCGGAAGGTTATTTTTAAATTCGATTTCAAACGATACAATTTCAAAATTGAACAAATCGCTTTTAAAATCAATTCTGAAGCTTCTATTATCTTCAGTATTATCTATATGAATTTTTTCAATCCTTTAAATTATTTTTAACCGGCTTAAAATTGAAGATTCAAATTTCATTCAACTTTCAATGGATTAAATTCAAAAATTTAATCGCCAATTCCTTCTGATAATTTGAAATTCAAGTCAAATCATCATTCAAATATTTAAAATTAATTAAATATTTTCAATTTAAATTGTTCAAAATTCAGGGTCGTTATAATTTTCTTCCACTTCGTTGCTCCAAAACCCATCATCTCCGTATGGATTTGAAGCTCTCGTCGAGCTCTTCGACTTTCGTGTTGGAAGTTTTCTCTAATTATTCACGGATTGGAAGAGATTAAGAGGAGAACACGAATAAATTCTGGCCATTAAAACTGCAGGTGGGGGCTGAGCATTTAGGGTTAGGGTTTGCTTAGGTTTTTGCAAAATGAAGACTATGGGGGCCTTTTATAGAAAAACAACGAATACACTATTCACCGAAAAATTTCCGAACTCCAAATCGAACGTGCCGGCTAACGTTTCTAAGGTTTACCCCACGTTCCGGACACAATGGAATAGGTTTCGGGAGCTAATTCGATCATCTGTGCGAGTTACGGAATTAAACGATCGATTTTAAATTAAACCGATTTCGATGCGTTTCGGCTTGCCCCGGACAAACGATAAATCCGATTGACTTGAAATTTGAAATCTTACAATAATATCATATTACGGATCCGATGAAACTAGTTTCGTCGAAATCTGAGACTGTTTGTAAAATGACTATTTTAACTCGCCAAATTAATATTAAAACAATTTCGATGCGTTTCGAGCTGCCACGGTCAAACGACAACTCCGATTGCTACGAAAATTGAAATCCGATAATAACAAACTATTACGGATCCAATGGAACTAGTTTCGTCCAATTCTGAGACTGTTCGAAAAATGGCTAATTTCTCTAGTCGATTAAATATTAAAATATTCAATTTTCACAATTTAACTCTAAATTCAATTTTAAAAGTTCTATAACATCACTATAACTTCAATATGATTTAATATAACTTTATAAATCATTTTCAATCATGTTTAATCCAGATTTCAATTATTTCTGGAATTGCACTATTTAATTATCGATTTAATTGTCCAAATTAAATCCAGTATTCGAAAAATAAATTATTCGACTTATTAATTTCATTGGTTAACATTTAAAATCAATTAAATATTCAAATTTTAATTAATATAAATTCTGGGTCGTTACACTTTCTAAACCGAAAACCATTTTAATAACTACACACGAAGTGTGATCCAGAATGAAGTGGTTGGAATGATGAACGTGATGACTGAAGAAAGAGAACGTTAATGGATAGCCTTGACACTTGTGTCAAATTGGAAATGACTAAAACAGGAGCCGGGCCGGGCCAAATGGGGGTTAGCTACCTTGAGCGAACACACTTCTTCGAAAACTACTCATTACTTGTTGTCGATTGGTGCACCCTTGATTTTGGGAGTGTTGTTTCGCGGTGTTGTGATCGCTGCGGCGATGCGTTCTCACCAGTCCGGATCAAGCAAACGGTAGTTTCACTACCTTGGGTATTGCCTCATGTGCCTTGTCATACTTGTATCCCTATATACGCGACCACTACGATTTGTATTGTGTTATACCTATGGAGTACTCCCTGATATCCCACTAGTTTACGGTGGAGTTTACAGTGCTGTATAGACTATAATGCTTATGTAAAATGTGTTAAAGGGGAAAATGGTAACGCCTTAACACTATTTTGATACCTTATATTACTGATAGGCATTATCTACTTATCGTACACTACTACATAATAGATAGTTTAACGGGTCCTTAAAGGATGGTTATTCCAAACATCCTTTGAGTTACTTGTATTTCAGTTGCTATTTCACTTGAGTTGGATTTATTGATATAAGAATGTTAATCCTGACTCGAGTGTTTTGTGTTTTGCTTTACGCTCGGGTCAGATTGAGTGTACCAGTATTCGAGACTCACCTTTGGAGTTGGAGCTTTGCTTGGAGATCCAGCTATCTATCCAGTTTCAGATATCCAGTTGATTCCAGTGATTGTATTCTGATTCTTGTATTTGACTATTGTATTCGAGACTTCTATTGTACCTTATTTAACTCTGATATGTATATAGTAGCTTCATGAACTACTATCTTTTGTTTCCGCTGCATTTATTACTCTGTGTCTGTGATCTGTGATTATTTATTTACTGTATATGTTCAGTTTTGCCAAATTTAAATTAACAATTCGGTATTTTGAATTATTCAAGTCCGACATGTGTGTCTGCCTATGCACTTGGCGGGTGCAGCATGATAGGGGGTTCTCGCATTTGGTTTGGTAGCGAGCGGATGACTCTTACTCCTACATGTCCCTACGGGGTTGGTGCAGTCGAGAGGCTGGCCGTAAAGGCAGAACACAGGTACAGCTGTATGCTACGGTGGGCGTTACCCCATTGACGCGGTCCGTTACAATACCAGTGGAAGAGCCAGGGCATTCAACCGATACAGTAGGAAGTTTTTCTTGTGTTTATACAATAGGAACTTTTCTCTTGTTTGTACTTCAGAATCAGGGTCTAATTCCGTTGAAGAACAATCATTCGTTGGATCATCGGCTGACTCTATAATTGTTTTTCCTTTTGCTTTTTCAGTTCTGCCTCACGTGCCCTCCGTGCTAAGGCTGTCATACGTTCTACAAAAATATAATGCAAAATATGAATATTACCTTTGAATGAGAAAACATCAACCTATGCCAAACTTCTAAACATGTGCTATAACAATGTAGTTGCTAAAACAATGTATTAAACTATAAATACATGTTTGACTATCTTGACTCAAAGTGACAAAGAAAATAAATATAACTGCTTTGCATTATAACAATGTTTCTAAGCCTTAAATTGACTCCAATTAGTTAAACTCTAAATATATATTTTAGTGAGATTGCTAAAACGGTGATATAAACACTTGAAAACAAATTTTTTTTTCTCAACTAGCAGTACAAAACCGACTGTGCTGAAAGTCAATACCATTTTAAACTACCATTTGGCCAATCTATAGTTCAACTAATATCGAACGACGATTGAACACCATTTGAATTAAAAACATCAATTGATTGAACAACTGACCAACTATAATGCAAAAAAACCCTATTCAAATCATAAACCCTAATTCACAAATTCAAAGTAACACTTACTTCGCTCCTTTTGAATAGCTTGTGATTCGCTGCCTTGAGAAACACCCTTCAATTTCTTCTTCGGTGCCATTACTTTTGATTTGAAGGTCACGATGTTTTTCTACGATTGAAATTTTATTATTTTTACCGTCATTTGTATTATTTTACCACCATTTGGTTTTTTATTTCTTGGTGGATAATATGGTAATAATAAGTAACGTTGGGTGATTTTAAGAAGCGGGTAATAGTAAGTACTTATTTTGGTGTTAATAGAAACACTCTAGATTATTGTATAGGTTATTTAGACTTTAGTTTCAAAATTAGGGCTGGATTTAGAAAAAAATTTATTATTTCATTTAGTAGCATGGTTTTGATAGGTGAAAGCAAAATTGAAGCTTTGTAAAATCATCAATTAACATATCTTTATTATTCAATTGTTAATTTTTTGTAATGCATTTAACCTTCTTCATTTTCTCCATCTTCCATTTACATTTTAAATTGAATTAGTGATGTCTAAAACTAAATTTGAATAGCGTTAGCTAAAAGTAAAGTATTATTTTTCATTTATGCACAACAATAAAGTTGCAACATAAATAAACAATACAGACATAAAAAATTAACTATTGACCCATTTCATTTTTTTATTTTGGAATTGATTTTAACATGATGCAAGTACTATTTATTATTGTACAGTTATAAAATTAAGGCTTGATTTAGGTGGAGTATATTAATCTCATTAATAATCAAGCAAGGTTTTAAATGATGGAACTACAATTGGAGCTTTATAAAAGGCCATTGTTAAAGGGACTTTATTTTTGAATAATAGGCGTCAAATTTTAGAGGGACTCCACTCAGGAAAAAATTGTTACGGGGACTCCGTCAAATAAAATTATTTACTATTTTAACCCTCGTTCAAACCAAAATTCGGCAGCACCACATCTTAAAATGAAGAAAAAACAAAGACGGTTCACCGAAAGCCATGTTCGGCGGGATATGACCGAGAGAAAATCAAATTAGGTAGAGGGTTGCTGAAATTTAAGGGCAGTTGCAAAATATATTTTATTATGTGAAGAAGGGGGAAAAAAATTGTACACCCTTTAGCAATTTTCCTAAAAACGAAATATTGGGTCCTCCTTATTCAAAAATGGAGTCCCATTAACAATGCCCTTGTAAAATCATTCGTAACAATGCAATGGCTTTTTTTTGAAATGGTACTTTATATACAACATGTCACTGGGACAACATAACACATGTCAATAAACGTTAGAATCACGCTACGCAAGTTTCGAACTTGTGACCTCTTGCACCAAAGTCGAATCACTTAACCACTTGGACAATGGTGTTTGTCAATTATTAATTCATTCAACAACTTCCATTTCTCTGCTTGCCATCTCTATTTTAAGTTGACTTTATGATTGATTAGGGTTAAATTTGGACATTATTAGTGTAAACATGAGCTAAATCCTTTTTCCATTTCTATATATCATTAAAGCAAGAGACATAAATTTGTACAAATTATAATGATTTTTACAAACGTAGCATCATAAGGTGTTATAATGCTTTATTCCGATTTGAGCTATATTTGCTAATTATATTGAAGATTATTTGTGATATATTTGTTTCCATAGTAATAGTCGATACTTAATAAAAGTATATACATTTATATAGTAAATATAACATATATTACTTTTAATGTTACTAAATAAGCACAATAATATGAGATTCGATGGAATAACCTTATTTATGGAGGCATTTGGTCTTACTTTTCGAATAAATAGAACAAAATTATTGAAATTGCACAAACCTCTTGACGTGAGCCATATTTCCTACTTCAGTTAATATTATTTATTCAACTAAATGTCTTAATTACAATGTAATTTGTAGCCATTACGTGGACATGGTTGAAGGCTTAGAGCAACAAATCAAGGTCCCCACAAAACAAGATCATATTTAGATCAATAAATAAATATGCTTATATTGTATTATGATGTCAAATTTATTAAACGATTTATAGTATTTATATGGTATATTTGTTCTTCTTAAATTCAAATGCTCCTTTGTTTGGACTTAAATTTCATATTGAAAGATCGTATTAGACATTAGTATTTGTATAGGTATGTCCCTGAATACTTTCGGATATGCATAGTGTCGTATCCGCGTCCGTATCCGATCATTTTTGGATATCGGATACCTGCATCCATGGATACGGATGGATATCGGATAATTATCATATCCTATAATAATCGATAAATTGAGAAATATCAATATAAAATTTTAGTTTAGCATAATTTTTTTTTCAATACCACTGACTATAAAAGTGTGTAAAATAAAAAAATATGATGATAATAAATGGTTTTGAGCAATTAGTATGCATTAAAGGCATATAATACAAACTACTAATTTAATAAATAATAAACACATGTCTTTCATTATACTAAAATAAACAAAATATAAATTATAATCTTGACAAAAGCGGGACGGATAATTTTCAGATGCAGATATCTTCATATGTGCATCCGTATCCGTTTTTTGAATATTAGATATTTATCTTCTTTTCAGATACGGATGCGGACTAATTTTAGATTTTTTAGATATTCATTGATAGGCCTAATTTGTGATTGTAATAGAAGGAAAAAACTACAAATATGCCATTTTCACAATATTGATTATTGTACTTTGATGAATGATTTGTTACATGGTTCTCTAAAAGTTACCTTTTTAGGTTCAAATATTTGTATGTAGTCATCAATTATTCGCATTAAAAGGCATATGCTTAAGGATAATTCTATTCATACACCAACAACTGCTAAACATACCCAAAAAAATATAATAAACTGCTATACACCAAACGTTGCTTTACATATACCATGTCTTTTACAAAATTACCCATGTTTTCATCGTTTTTACCTTCACTTTTTTAATCTTAAAGCTTATTTACACTAAACTAGAAATTCCTTACACTAAAATAAGTTAAAATTCAAAAAATGAACTTTGATTTTTGCACTAATATTGTAACTTTTAAAAAAAAATTCAAAAACTTCTCAATCTCAACATAATAAACTCTAATTTTAGCAAAAAATAAATAATTTTAAATTACTGCAAGTAGTTGTGAATGTTGTCTTAATTGAAATTTTAGATTTCACGATAAAATAATTCATTAACTTTTTCATCAAGTATAAATATTGGATCAAATTTCATTAATTTTAAGGTTAATTTGATGGATTATATTAAAAAGATTAAAAAATGCAATCAAGAAAAAAATGGTATTTTAGTAATAGATTTTTGTAGAGAAATGCCGGTGTAAGTTAAGTGTTTTTTGGTGCATGAATAGAATTTTGCCTGTATTTAATGTTTATTCATGGCTATTTTTTTGGAAATAGTTGATATAATGCAAGAAATTTGCATGCTTATTGCATGTAAAAATTCAAATACAATCTTAAAAAACTTTTTAAACAACAAAAGATATATTGATGACAAATTCTATTCATACACCATTAATTGCTTTGCTTACACCATAATTTTTTATAAAATATTAGATAAATATTCCCCTATTTAAGAAAATTAAAATTAAAATTAAAATTAATATTAAAGAATTGAAAATTCATACTATAATCAATATTATTTCTTTCCTAAAGTAACTAAGATCTCTATATGTCATTAGTTGAAATAAAATTAAATTTCCCTTAGGTATTTTATTCTATCTGTACACTTTCAAGTTGTATTCATGCATAGTCAATTTTAAAAATTTTCACTTTAAATTGAATATAAAAATTAAAATTCAAAATTATTACTAGAATCAATATGATTCGTAGAGCACTGAGTTCTTCTTCATCTTTTACTTAAATAAAATCAAGTTTAAATTTAACATCGAAATTGAAATAGTTTAACATTTAATATTGAAAAATTAAATTAAGTTTGCTATATATAAATGATTCAAATTTGAATTCTATTTAAAGTATTTGAATTTGAAAATATGAAATTTATAAAAGAGAATTTGAGAACCTTATATTGATTAGTGCATGAGAGAGAGAGAAAGTTACTCAAAATGACATAAGAGTTTTGTTTTATTCCAAATTAAGGGTAGTTTTGTAATTTGTATGGTGTATATTAAGTAAAAAAAATGATGTATCTGATTTTTGGTAAATTTTTCGGTGTATGTATAGCAATTTACAATGTATAAATATAATTTGTCATATATCATAAGCAGTTATATGCGTTCTATCTTTGTTTGGATTGTTCACTATTCTTTAGCTATTTGAGAATGTTCATGCAATTTGCGTTTCATTGGTCTACGATAAAATTTGATCTATCTATTCTCTTTTAACTCATGATGTTTCCTTTTAAAACAATAGAAACAACTACGGCCTGCATTTTGCATATAATGCAAACTCATTAGTTACCTATGTTACTATCTGATAAGATTTCGGTTGTTGTGCATGTTTTTGAGACAATCTGAAATTTCTTTTCTAGTTGCATTCGCATTATCAGTTTTTTAGATTTATCGAATTATATTTGTTTTCTTTTGTCTGTAGCTGAATCATATTGGATTTGTATTTGGTCATATTATGTTCTCTTCCCTAACGAGATTTCGATAAGTTAGTTGAAATTTTTTATGTATACTCACTATATAGATTTTAATAAATGTACAAAATAAATCAGTGCATTATGATTTTGGTCTTTAATTGCATTGGAGTTCCATTTAACCATTGTTAACTAATATCATGTTTTGGCGGTATTAACCACTTTGTTTATTATATGGATTGGAAGCATGCATAGAAATCTTTATTTGTGCCGGAATTTGTATTTTTGATATGTAATGACAACATGACTTTTTTAGATACAAAACTCATAGTCAAGGAGCTCTAGCTCAAGTGGTTAGATGTATGGCGTTTTAGACAAATGTTCTATAGGTCATGGGTTCGAGCTCCTGAGACATCATAATGAGTACTCTGTTTGAATAAAGTATCACTCTTATTATCAAAAAAAATACAAACCCTATATATATATATATACACACGAGAGTAGATTAAAATTCTAATGATATATGATATTTGATAAGCCATATGGCGGTGTTTATGCTAATACGTATTCTGACTATTACTCTACTTTGAAGATTTGCAATCGTGGTTGGTGAAATATAACATCACATTAATATAGTTGCAAGAGTTGATAGAGATAGAAATGCTAGCAGAAAACTCTAAAGCATTAAATACACTGATATGTGCTTCTTATAGTACAAGGTTTGTTTTGACTTTATCGAAATTAAATACTTAAATTTGGAATTGTCAAGTGCTATTAAAAAACATTCTTGCCTTTAATTCAAATGCCATGGCTTTTCCTTGACATTATATTCAAATTACTTTGGCATATGCTTCTTTGTCTTTCTACACTGACTATTTTGCACAACAAAATACTTCAATGAAATTAGTTTTTTCTTATAATTCACATTTTATTGGGCTTTCTTCTCTACCACGGTGCTACCTAACGTTTGAATTATTTTTTCTTCGTGGTTTTCCTTCCATTTGTTGAATATGCAAGTATATGATTTTTGTTTGATGATAATAAACATATATATATATATATATTCATTTAAATGTATTTGTTATTGTACTATTTTATTTTTCACATAATTAAATAAATATTTGCTGAATAAAATAAATAACACAGAATTTAAATTCAAACAGATATTTTATTCAAACAAATATTTTATTAAAATTTTGAATAGTACAAATTTATGCTCTCGCTATATAATATACAACATTTCAAATTACATTACAATTTCAATCACATCACATTTCTCACTATACATACATTTGCACCTCACTACATTTCACTCATTCACTCGTATTTGATCTTCAACTCTATTCCAGATTGAATCCAGCATCTGAGCAATCTGCAAAATAAACACTAATGCGGTAAAATTGAAAAAGAAATATTTTGCAGTGTAAAATAAAGTGTGTGTTGGAAATATTATTTTCCTTGGTTATTTGGGTTGTTCGTCATCATATAAATTTGAATTCATCATACACAAATAGCTTGTGACATGCACAGTGTATCACTGTACATGCCACAAGGCCGTGCATACCGATATACACTTGATAAAACTACAGGGACAGGTGAGCACAAGGTCAAACCCAATCAAAAGCCAAGTTCAACTCAAGTGAAATACAAATAAAGTCATGACATGAGCACAAGGTCAAACCCGAGCTATAAGTTGGATTCAACTCAGGTGCAATACGAAAAACAAATCCAGATGAAAGTGTACACATGAAGCCAGCAACAACAGAGGCTAGACAGTCCAACCAAACTAATGTACACATGTATCAAGACTCCAAGCATGAAAATACAAAGTTAAGCAGTTGACAATGCACACAAATGCACATACCAGAACCAAGTGCATTCAATCTCAAATAAATGGAAGCAGTTCAATATGCAAATGAAGCCACAATGAAACTGCACTAGACCAGAACATGAACAAGAACTCGAAGACAAATTTGAGCTAGTATATCAGGTACATACAAAGATGCAAATGTACAAAAGCAAGTGCAGACTCAAACAAAGGCACACTGGAATGTACCGTGCAACAAAGTACACTGTGCAGTCGAATGAAATGGCGAAGACCAGACACAACACCATACAACATAGAAGTATGAATGCAAAGCTACCACCGGACCTGACTTAAGTGTTCAGACATTACAAATACTATGGATCATGAAAGCAGTTTCAAGATTATAGCAACAACTCAAAATCAGTGCACAAAGGCAAGCATGTTTATAATATGAAACTGGTTCGAAGCAATGAAACTCCAATGCAAACCAGGGATGCAACTCACAAGCTTCAAACTCAAAACAACATGTAGACCAAACTTATATACATGTAGTCAGACATCGAGTATACATGTATCAAAACAACAAAGCAGGATCAACAGCGACCAGACTTGGCAACGATGGAACCAGACCAAACTAATAATCAAACAATGATGAACCAATAGACTACGCAACATAAAGATGGAGGCAGTGAATATATACATGCGTGAACACACACACACACACACATATATATATATATATATATTTGTGTGTGTGTGTAGTGAAACCAAAGGCAACAACATATAAATGGTCAAACTACAGAACAATTGACCAAGGTAGAGTTCGAACAAGCCAGAGTAGTTTACAGTTTTTTACATAAATCTGGTAGGAGTTTCAAATCAAGGTAGTAGCAGTTTCAAAATAACCAGGTCAATGTCAAGCCAAAAAATCTAAGCCGTGATGACCAAGAAACATCGTCAAAGCAATTCAAAGCCGTGATAATCAAGCAAGAAATTATATGAATTGAAGAAGTCAGAAAACATCACATGCGTTCAATCAAGAATCAGTGGCCGAGAAAAATAAATTGACGAATTCAAGTAAAAATATTCGAACGAAATTATAGGAATTCGAATCCTATATAACCCAATCATCATTGGCCTAAAACAGTATTCGAGTTCAAGCAACAACAGAGAAGAATAAAACATTCAACTCGAATCAAAGTCGAGAATGTTCAATAATCAGTAAAAAGAAAAATCGCATACCATTTTAACAATCGAACTCGACTTAGTTGAAGCTGCCATGAACATATAATCGATCTCTCTTTTTTAAGCGGCGACTTCAACAATTTCCAGAACCCTAATTTAGAACGAAGAAGAACGAACAAGTAAAAAAAAGGAAGCAGCCATTGTTTGAAGAATAAAGGCCGAAGAAATAAAGTGAAAAAGGGTTACGGTCGATAACAAAAAGAACAGGGGATTTTCTTTTAATTTTTATTGGGTCGTTTTCTTTATTTGGGCTTAATTTTTAATTTGGTTTTGTTATTTAAATTGTTTTTAAATTTGTATTTCTTTTTAAACTTTTGTAATTTACTAGTCGTGTGACTAGGGGACGAACTACGGTGGTGTAGTTCGAGAATTCGCAACTCGGTGGCTGAGTTGCGGCAGGGTTTTGAGCGTAGAGTTAGGTTAGTCGATAGCAGGTGTCGTGAGTTTACGTGTGTAAGCGTCTGACTATTTAATTTCTAGTAGAAACCTTGGGGGCAGCACGTAGGCAGGGTTTTGTCGAAGCTGGGTAAATCTGTGTTGTTCTATCTCTGCTTTTTATATTCTGTTATTATCTGTGTTGCTATTATTCTGTTATTATCAGTGCTGCGATTATTTTATATACTTCCGCATTAAATTTTTGTAATTAATAGTATCACCCTATTTACCCCCCCCCCCCCCCCCACGGTGAAATCGATCCTACACCATTTACTTTGGGGTAATACTTGAGCAATTATACCATTTACTTTGGGGTAATATTTAAGCAATTATAAATGATATGATGGAGATGAAAATTTATCTATGATGTAATCATTTGCTTTTTAACATATTTTACAGTACTAAACCAAGAAGCAATACACAAATTTTTGAATAATTCAATCATATTTTTCGATGGATACAAGAGTTATTTTTACCACCATTGTCATCGGATCATAAAATTCATCTACCATAACTACAAGTAGGTCAAACTCCGTATGCGTAGCATGGATTCACCCTAGTAGATCTACTAATTCGTTTTTCCAGTTTATGTTATTTTGTATATTGATTCCACTTTTATCGGTGCATATTTTGTTTATATTAACCATTTAATTATTAGTGATTATTATCAATTAGTACTGCATAATTATGAATTATTAACTTAAATTATTACAATTCAATTGTTAAGTATTAACCAAGGTTTTAAATCTCGGATTTTGATTGTGTTTCGTCTCGAAAATTTTACACACATTATCTTATATCGGATTAAATCTCGGGTGAGATGGGTATATCTCGAGTGTACATCTCGAATTTTAAAGTCCATCTCGAGACTATCTCAAAGTAATATAAGTCTAAATTTGATATGTTTAAGATTATTGTAATAATTGTTATCTATACTAGTATGCGCCCGTGCTTCGCACACGGGCTGTTTGTATTATTGTAAATGGAAAGCAAGGGCATTTTTGAAATTTCAAAAAGACGCCGAGTAAATTAGTTCAAAGAATTTTCTTTATTAGTAAATAGAAATATAAAAGATTTTAATATACATAATTTATATAAAATGATAATATCAATTTTACATTTTAGATTAGAGTGATAACATGATTGATTTGGTATTAACTCAATGATTCACTACTCATTTGAACATTAAAAGTTAAAAAATAAATAATAAGTTTTTTTTTGCTCATTTGTTAAACGGTAAAAAGAAGAATTAGAAAGTAAGTAAAAAGTCATTAGAGTGTAATTTCTTGTGAATTCATATAAGAAGTATAAAAAATATGTAGAGATCTTCTATTGAGATTTTACCTCAGATTTCACTCATTGGACGAGATGAGCGTCAAATAATATATAGACAAAATATCATGTCTCGTTTCGAGATCTGAAACAGTGGTATTAACAAATAAAAATATTGTTTTCGCCAGCATTGTGCCTTTCTGACCACGACCACTGGTCCACTACAACAATATCAAAACCACGATTAAAAAAAAAAGTCAAAGTGTGCTATGTGGCAATTTATTGTCAATCGATGGTTTTTTGCCATATGCACTGAGAATGTGCAACTGTATCATTTTTATTAACAATAAGAGGAAAGTGTGGTGCACTTTAGTGCAACACAATAGAAATAAAAAAATAAAAAAGAAGAAAAGGTAGATCCTAAATCCTAGGGTAAGAATCTCATTTCCTTGCACTCTCCGCGCCTTGCTTTCCTACTGCCCTTCCAACATGTTTTTGGATGTCTAAAGAAACAACAATGCGACACTATAAGACCACAACTATGACCTGTAAACGGATGTTTTCAGATGCAGATAGTGTCATATCCGCATCCGCATTCGAAATCATTTTCGAATATCGAATATCCACATGCACGAATACGGATAATTATCATATCCGCTAACGACCGATAAATCAAAAATTATAAAAGGAAAATTTTAGTTTAACATAAATATTTTTCAATCTCATCGATTATAAAAGTGTTAAAAATTAACAAATATGATGATAATAAATAGTTTTGAACAAATAAAAAGCATTAAATGCATATAATATAAACTACTAATGTAACAACCATAATCTGCTCGCCATGATTAAAGAGCAAGGAAGCTGCTGTGAGTGGATTGGGGAAGGAGAAATGATTTCGACTGGGCATTGTTCTCTGGAGTTAGCTGAAGGTCATCTGAAGTAGTGGGCTTGCAAAGGAGTTGACAGAAGAGGGCTCGAGTGTATCAGTGTGCAAGTTGATGTATCTGTAAATGGGTTGTTATTGGGCTGAGTGTAAATGAGTTGTATTGATCTATAAATACTGGAATGTGTTTTGTAATTCTTGTGAAGAAAAATTGAAAGCAATAAAATTCCTTTTCATTTTGTTACTGCCTGTAAACCTCTATTCTTCATTATCAGTTTGTAATTCTTTTGATTCGTTTCTCTTTTCTTGTATTCTGGTACATAGTTTTATTTTGGTAGCCTTACTTTCAAGATTAATTCTGTTTTCTTATCCCGCTTGTGTGCATTTATCATTTTTAGTTCATTGTTCTTGATTCAGCTTTAATTTTCCTGAATGTTGCATTTGTGTTCTTTGATCTGTATTCATCTTTCATAATAATTTCATTTCAGTTCTTAATATCATCAATCTTCATTTTATAAATCTGTCAAGTTGTAATTGTGAATCCTGTTCAGTTCTTGTTATTTCCAGTTCTTGATATTTTCTTCTTTCTAAAATAATACTTGATTCCTTTCTTGCATCACAAGTTCAATTTTTGTATATTGAAAACTGCTGGTAATTTCTTCCCAGAACTTCATCTTCCACTTCGAGAAAAACCTTGAATTTTCTACACTTCCTTCGAGTTACCCCAAAAAATTGCTGCGAGCTCTGATTTAAATTACCTCTGACAATTTTTCATTGAGTAAATTGTGCATAGGATTGATCTGTGCACGTGCACACACCCCATCATCCTCTTTTCACCTAAATTCATCATCTCCATTTCAGATTTTTTTGTACAAACATCATGGCCAAGAATCTAGATTAATTTGGACCTACCAATTTGGTATCAGAGCAGGCGTCGGAGTTTAACCTCAATCCAACGACCGATCAGGAACAAACCCTAAATCCAAATTCGACCCTAAATTCAAATCCAGACAACCCATGGCTGCGGCAAGATGAAATCAATAATCTTACTACATATGCCTTAAGAAATTTGGAAATCACTGCTAGAAATTTGGAGTTTACAGTCCAGAATTTGGATAAGAAGTTCGATCAATCCACCAAAGATTTGCATACTAAATTCGAAGGGGTACATAACATGCTAACCACCTTTGTTACTGAGTATCGTAATCACAGAAACCCTTATCAACCACCTCCTGTAGCCCCACCTCCGACAACCTTTCAGCCTTATCCTCCTCATCCAACACAACCACCACCACCTCGAAATTACACACCACCTCACCGAACACCTATAGCCCCACCCCGAAATGTTCCCTTCTTTAATACTCCTCCAAGGCACCCTCAAGAACCCCTAATTCCTCATCCACCCAGAAACCCGAACCACGATTACCATAATCACTTGCCATACCCTATCATTAAACTTGATTTTCCTACCTATTCTGGAGAAGAAGGAGTAGCTGATTGGCTAAGGCAAGTAGAACAATATTTCAATTTTCATCATACTGAAGAATGTCAGTGGGTCGAAATTTGTTCTTTTGCCTTGAAGAAGGAGGCCTTGCAATGGTACCATTGGTATGTAAACACAGTAGATAACAATGAAGCATGGACAGTCTTCAAGGATGAGATAATGGTCAGGTTTAACTCTGAAGAAATAGAGAGACCATTTGAAACCTTGTCTAAACTCAAGCAACATACAACTGTGAGGGCTTATTTGAGCAAGTTCGAGCAATTACAAGCCGTAGTGGAAACTCTACCTCCAAGATATTTACTTGATAGGTTTATTGGTGGATTAAAGGAAGAAATACGGTATGATGTTCTCACTTCCAGACCAGTGGATTTTAGAGAAGCAGTGGCCTTAGCAAAAATGTTTGAAAGCAAATGCCTCCAGACCAAGAAAATTAAGTACCCTTCAACCGGACCCTTAACTACTAATTCCAAAACTACCCAGCTACCCTTATCAAGATCATCCCAAGAATCAACTTCTTATTCCCAATATAACCCTGCTAATAGCTCCAAAGATACCCAGATTGAATCCCTGGCAAAAAGTAGAGGACTTACCCCTAGTCAGATCATTGAAATGAGGAGGCAGAATTTGTGCTATGGTTGTAAGGAGAAATGGTCCCGAGATCATAAATGTAAAAATCCTCAAGTTTATGTATTGGAAGGCATGATGCCGTTACTGAATGGAGAAGATTCCACTGATAGTGAAGTATCTATGATTGAATCTGAAGTACAAGTTGAGGAAACCTTAGCCATAACTTTACAAGCTTTATGTGGAATTCCTGCCTTATCCACCATCAAGGTAGAAGGCAGTATTCAAGGGAAAACTGTTCAGATTTTGATTGACTCTGGATCTACCCATAGCTTTATCAATGACAAGCTTGCTAGAAAACTGAAGTTGAAGGTTGATGAGACCAAACTATTTGAAGTAATGGTGGCTAATGGAGAGAGACTAACTGGTTCTGGAATTTGTAAAGATGTTGTACTCAAGTGCCAAGGTTGTACCATGGCAGTGGATCTACTCTTGTTTCCTTTAGATGGCTGTCAAGTTGTGCTTGGAGCTCAGTGGATGAAAAGCTTGGGAGAAATAACACTTAATTTGGATCAACTGCAAGTTAAATTTGTTTACAATGAAAAGCCTTATGTGTGGCAAGGGTTGAGACAGAATGAGTTGAAATTCATTAATAAGAAAAAGCTGAGTAAAGAATGTGTGCATGGCCAGGTGACTATGATGATTTGTTGTCAATCTATACAGATAGAACAAGATACCGTTCCTATCCCACCAGAGATTGATGCAATCCTCAAACACTACCCCCAAATCACCAGTTCTTCTCCTGACCTACCCCCAACCAGACCCCATGATCACAGAATACCTCTATTACCAAATTCTAACCCTATCTGTCTAAAACCTTACAGGCACTCATATCAAGTCAAAAATGAATTGGAAAATATAATTCACGACATGTTAGACTCTGGCATTATTAGGCCCAGCCATAGTTCTTATTCATCACCTGTTGTTATGGTAAGGAAGAAGGACGGCACATGGAGGCTGTGCATTGATTATAGGAGATTAAATGCACAAACCATTAAGGACAAGTTTCCTATTCCTTTAATTGAAGAGCTTTTTGACGAGTTACATGGTTCTCAGTACTATTCGAAGTTGGATCTCAGATCTGGTTACCATCAAATCCGGATGCTTGAAGAAGACATTCACAAGACTGCCTTTAGAACCCACGATGGTCACTATGAATTTGTAGTGATGCCCTTTGGTTTGGCAAATGCCCCTTCCACCTTCCAATCTCTCATGAATGATATATTCAGATCCTATTTGAGAAATTTTATTTTAGTGTTCTTTGATGATATTCTTGTGTATAGTCAATCATGGACTGATCATGTTAGACATCTTGAAATAACTTTTCAACTTTTGCAGAAAAATGCTCTAGTGATCAAGCTTTCCAAATGCAGGTTTGCCAAGCAGTCTATTGATTATCTTGGTCATGTCATTTCGGTCGAAGGTCTCTCAGTTGATCCTAGCAAGGTGCATGCTGTCCTTAGCTGGCCACTTCCTCAAAGCTTGAAGGCTTTGAGAGGATTCTTAGGCCTTACAGGGTACTACCGCAAATTTATAAAAAATTATGGTATAATTGCCAAGCCTTTAACTTCAATGTTGAAAAAAGAGGCTTTCAAATGGAGTGATGAAGCAAAAGAAGCTTTTGAGCAGCTAAAACAATGTTTGATTTCACCACCAATATTGGCAATGCCAGATTTCACACAACCTTTCATTTTAGAATGTGATGCCAGTGGGCAAGGGGTAGGAGCAGTCCTCCTTCAAAACAAAAAGCCTATAGCCTACTTGAGTAAGGCTCTTCATGGACGAAATCTAGCACTATCTACTTATGAGAAGGAGCTCCTTGCTATCATCATTGCTACGAGAAAGTGGTCACAATACTTGATGGGTAGACAATTTGTAATAAAGACTGATCATCAAAGTTTGAAGCACTTGCTAACACAACAGATACACACTGGAGTGCAAGGAAAATGGTTGGCTAAACTCCATGCTTTTGACTATAAGGTGGAATATAAAAGTGGTCAAGAAAATAGGGTAGCTGATGCCTTGTCAAGAAGAAGTGAATCTGAAACAAATGAAGTACTGGTCCAAGCTATATCCATAGTGCAGACTCCTTGGCTACAGAAACTCAAGGAAGCTTTGCATAATTCTTCATGGTACACACAACTATTAGCAAGAGTGCAAGCAAGGGGGTTACCAGAAAGTAAATATAAAGCTGTTGATGGCTTGGTATTCAGAAAGGAAAAAATTTTGGTTGATCATCACTTGAAACAATTGACACAATTTCTTGTTAAGGAATACCACTCCTCTCCTTTAGGAGGCCATTCAGGGGTCAAAGCAACTCTGCATAGATTGAGACAGGTTTTTTATTGGAAGAAATTAAAGAATAATGTTGAAGAAGTTGTCAAGTCTTGTGAAGAATGTCAGAGAAACAAGCATGAAAACATCTTGGTACCAGGTTTACTACAACCCCTTCCCATACCTAACAAAATTTGGTCTGATATTTCCATGGACTTCATTACCTGTCTACCTAAAAGCCACAAATATACTGTCATCTTCGTAGTAGTTGATAGACTTAGTAAATATGCTCACTTCTTTCCACTTCAGCATCCATATACCGCAAAGGATGTAGCCTTGGTTTTTTTTCAGGGTGTCTTTAACTTACATGGTTTGCCTAAAACAATTGTGAGTGATAGAGATACTATTTTCACAAGTCTTTTCTGGCAAGAACTTTTTAAACTCCAAGGCAGCTCACTTAAGCTCAGTTCGGCCTACCACCCTCAAAGTGATGGTCAAACCGAGGTAGTAAATAAAGTTTTAGAAGGCTATCTACGATGTTATGTGTGTCATAAGCCCGGTGAGTGGTCTAGATGGCTGCCATTAGCTGAGTATTGGTACAACACGACTTGGAAGACTCCTACCAAAACCACTCCTTACAAGGTTGTGTATGGCATTGATCCCCCTACCTTACTTTCTTATGTACCCAATACTGCTAAGGTTGAGCAGGTAGAAGAAGAATTGTTTACTCGGGATATTATCATTCAGTTCCTCAAGGATAGTCTGAAGTTGGCTCAGGATAGGATGAAAAAGTATGCAGATATGAGGAGAACTGATCGACAATTTGAAGTTGGAGACTGGGTATATCTTAAGTTGCAACCTTACAAACAAATTACGGCCAGGCATTATAAAACCCATAAACTTTCGCCCAAGTTTTATGGACCCTACAAGATCATAGAGAAGATAGGTTCTGTAGCTTATAGACTTCAATTTCCTGATAACACTTGAATTCATAATGTGTTCCATGTTTCCCAATTGAAAAAGAAGTTAGGAGATTCTGTGGTGGTCCAAGATAGTATTCCGAGCTTCACTGAAGAGTTGGTTGAACAACCAGAGAAAATACTTGACCGAAGAATGGTTCCTCGAAATAATGATGCAGTGGTGCAGATCCTAATTAAGTGGAAAGACAGACCCGAGGAAGAGGCTACGTGGGAGGATTACTGGCCAATAATCCAAAAGTTTCCTACCCTAGACCTTGGGACAAGGTCTGTTCTTAAAGCACAGGGGAGTTGTAACAACCATAATCTGCTCGCCATGATTAAAGAGCAAGGAAGCTGCTGTGAGTGGATTGGGGAAGGAGAAATGATTTCGACTGGGCATTGTTCTCTGGAGTTAGCTGAAGGTCATCTGAAGTAGTGGGCTTGCAAAGGAGTTGACAGAAGAGGGCTCGAGTGTATCAGTGTGCAAGTTGATGTATCTGTAAATGGGTTGTTATTGGGCTGAGTGTAAATGAGTTGTATTGATCTATAAATACTGGAATGTGTTTTGTAATTCTTGTGAAGAAAAATTGAAAGCAATAAAATTCCTTTTCATTTTGTTACTGCCTGTAAACCTCTATTCTTCATTATCAGTTTGTAATTCTTTTGATTCGTTTCTCTTTTCTTGTATTCTGGTACATAGTTTTATTTTGGTAGCCTTACTTTCAAGATTAATTCTGTTTTCTTATCCCGCTTGTGTGCATTTATCATTTTTAGTTCATTGTTCTTGATTCAGCTTTAATTTTCCTGAATGTTGCATTTGTGTTCTTTGATCTGTATTCATCTTTCATAATAATTTCATTTCAGTTCTTAATATCATCAATCTTCATTTTATAAATCTGTCAAGTTGTAATTGTGAATCCTGTTCAGTTCTTGTTATTTCCAGTTCTTGATATTTTCTTCTTTCTAAAATAATACTTGATTCCTTTCTTGCATCACAAGTTCAATTTTTGTATATTGAAAACTGCTGGTAATTTCTTCCCAGAACTTCATCTTCCACTTGAAGAAAAACCTTGAATTTTCTACACTTCCTTCGAGTTACTCCAAAAAATTGCTGCGAGCTCTGATTTTAATTACCTCTGACAATTTTTCATTGAGTAAATTGTGCACAGGATTGATCTGTGCACGTGCACACACCCCACCATCATCCTCTTTTCACCTAAATTCATCATCTCCATTTCAGATTTTTTTGTACAAACATCATGGCCAAGAATCTAGATCAATTTGGACCTACCAACTAACTTAATAAAATAATAAACAAATATCTTTCACTGTACTAAAATACGCATAATTTGAACCATAATCTTGACAAAAACTGAACGGATAATTTTCGAATGCGGATGTCCTCGTATCCGCATCCGTTTTTTCGAATATCAAATATTTATCCACTTTTCAAATGCGGATGGATTTCAGATTTTTCGGATATCCATTGACAACCCTAACCACAACTAGATAATCATTAATGAAAGAAAGCCTTTATGCAACAGCCACTAATTCAATATGGCAAAATGAATCCGTAATTTACAAAAAAATTAAAACACACACTTCAATCCCTATCCATCACATATAAGCGAAAAAAATCAAAGAAATCCAGCACATATATCAAGTACAATCTCTTCCTCTGGGTTTCCAAACCCTAAAAAACTTAATTTACAAAACACCATTCACTAATTCCCTTCCTTCTTCGCACTATAAGCAAAAAACTCCGCAACAACCTCAAGCGGCATGCTCTTAGTTTCCGGAACCTTCAAGAACACAAACAAAAATGAAACAACGCAGACAGCACCATATACTGCGAAAAGACCAGCAACTCCAATAGAACTCAGGAGCAGCGGAAGGGTAAAAGTGACAATGATGCCACCAATCCACATTGCAAGAGAGCAAACGGAAACCATAAGACCGCGGACACGTGTTGGGAAAATCTCGGCACATATGACATTTGGAGTAGGACCAAATCCGATGACGAAGAAGCAGATGTATATGATGATGATTATGGCAGAGAGCACTGCTTTAGTAATTAAGCTTAAGTGTACGAGGTTTATAATGACCAAAGCAATTAGAGAGACTATTAGAACCGGTATGGTTGCAAGAAGAAGACCTCTGTAGAAAATAAATTTGAATGTAGTTCATTACCATGAGTTTGTTTATAGGATGTTAGCTTAGAGATATGAATGAAAAAAACAAAGAAATTGAATGAATGTAACAAGTAAATGAGAACTAACCTTCGGCCTGATATGTCCATGAACCTCATTGCAACGCCGATTGATGGAAGCATTAGCAATGCTATTAGAGTGCTTATTAGAATTGATGCAGAGTCCGGGCTGATGCCTACATCTGGAAGAAGATCTTCTATCCCTGCTCTTTTAAATATTTGAGGAGCGTAGTATAGAACTCCATTTATGCCAGCAAACTGCCAAGACACAAATGTTTGCTTTTATTTATAATAGAACTGATGTGGAATCAAAGGGCTCCTATGTTTTGACCGAATAGATGACTGATATCATATGCTACAGTTGAACATCAAAACAGATGCAGTTCAAAAGGAACATTCAATGTACATAAATAACTGTAATGTTTTATAGTTGCGAATCATTAATAATACATGTAGTACATCTAATGTCCTACTTTATAAGTAGGAACGCAAACTAAAAAAAATGCCCTCAAAGATCCGTAGGGTAACAATTATGTTAGGGGATTGTTACAAGAAAAACCCGACTTTTGATTAAAGGAGAGACGATTTTAGCGGAACTCCAATAAAATTAAAATTGGTATGAAATGTATTTCAGTATTGTGCATTCTACGTTTTTTCCCTTTATAATCTCAATCTCGTTCTCTCTTCATCTTGTTTATTCTTCTTCTCGAACCGTGATAGGACGTAGATGTCAATTTTTAATGTTTTTACAAGGGCTGCCGAAAAATTAGAGGTAAAACGGTTGGCATATGCCACAACACTTTATACAACACCTGATTTTGGTTCAGACAATAAAATTTCAACACCGGAAATAGTTTCCGGTCAATGGAACACCGTTTTACTTTCGCTCGTTCAATACATCTTCATCGAACCACGTCATAATATATGATAACACATAACTATGTGAGGTTAAAAAAAGTAATTACTCTTTATTTTACAAGGGGAATCCATTTTGACGTGTCATCGTAACATTTATTGGATTATTAAAATTTTGTCCTCATCTTAATCAAAAGTGGAGTCTCCCTAACAATCACCTATTTTCATAAAAAAATAGTTTAAAGTTAGAAATGATATATAAAAACCATTTTCTGTGAATTAGCTAATAAATTTTTCGTTAATATGCAGTGGTATCTGTTAGGGTTGTTCTGTATGTGGCAAAATGGAAACGATGATTCAGAATTGGAATAGTTCCACATTGCAAAAATAACTTGAAAATGTGTATAAATTATTAAATATGAGTTAGTAAACAAATATCATTGCAAGTCCTTTAATTACAAAAAACGTGCCAACTCATGTGCCTATGCCACATGCAGGTGATGTGGAAGCTTAGCCCAACAGTCGTTGCACAACAAGTTTTTTCTTGAAATTTCCTCCAAACATCAATTTTATTAATTCCTCCAAAAAAAACGAATACAAAATCCTAATGAGTATCGAACTCAAAACCAAAGGCCTAATAAGATTATTCACTTAACCTAAATGAAAATTCATGTCTCTATTTATGATAAGAGATTACTTGATGCTTAAATCCTTATTTATACGACGACAGATAAATTGTTCCATCTAATTTTAAAAGAGCAAAATCTTCTCTTGTATATTATATGCACATTCAAGTTACAGTACGTGTTTCCCTTTTATTATATTTATTTCCTCAATATGATTTTGTATCACAAATCACAACACCGCACCTTGATGCAAAATCACACCGCTCCAATACATACTCCGTTCAACTTACCAAAAACACTTAATTATGCATGATTGTCAATCGAACATCCCACCACAGCCTATTCAAACCACAGCCTATTCAAAATTGACTGTAGTACCACGAAAACCTGGCAGGCTCTGTGGCTTTTGATGGAGATGTAATATATAAATATGGGTTGGTAGACACGTAATATTAGATATAATTTTAAAATCTTAAATATCATGCAAAAAAAATGTAAAAAAAAAATTAAACGGCTCTATTGTGTAAAAGTTGCATAAAATATTTATATACATTACTAATAGAAGTCAGGCATAAGAGTATAAAATAAATATATCAAGCAATCAAATTTAACGATAACGAAATCTTTAGAGAGAAAAAAGTAAACCATGGAACAATTGAACAAAATAAAAAAAGAATTTAAAAAATATAGAATAGAAATAGATGCAGCAAAATAAGTACCAACTTTTTTTTAACAAACTATTAGACTTACACTTAGGTACAGTCTATTTGTTAAAGAGTAAAAGGATTTATATATATATATATATATATAGTTTCACAAGTTACATGAAGATTTCGAATTTATTTATTATCGCCGAAATAAGTTGTATTTTATTATAGAAATAAGATGATAAATTTTATACTTATATAAAGGATATAAAATACTAGACATTTAAAGTAATGTCCATTTCTGTATTTTTGTTTGCTTCATTTTAAACAGTGCAAATTACCTGATAAGATATAATCTTTATCATTGCACTTAATTTGAAATTTGGATTTGGATTTGGATTTATGATATTAGGTTACTCATTGTTGAAGTAATGAAGTTTTATATTATTTGTTAATTCTAATAACTAGATTACACTATGAAATAAAGGTCATTTTCCCCTAAGAAAAAACAATAGAGTTTTACACTAATACCAAAAATAATAGTTGAATTAAAAAACCCTTATGCAAAATAACTAATTGCATTCAAATTTACTCAAATACATTTATTTTAATTAAAATACAATGAATAATAATAGAAAATTTCACATGAGCAAATATAAAAAATTCAAAAAAAAAAGAATTAAACTTTCTCGTCTTTTTATCTAATAACCTAAATCAAAATTTTAAATTTTAAAGTTAACTTACACATAAAATAATGGAAAAAATATATAGAAACGAAAACAAGAGATTAACATATTTTAGTCTTAATGATAAAAAATCAATTTAAGTTAATAAAATCTGAATCGTGATCTTTACTACGTATGGAATTATGGAAAAGAGTACGACTAGGCATGATTGGTAGAGAGTGGTAGGCAATCGTTACAACTTGTAGTTAACGATTGATAGACCCACACTCTCTACCAATCACGGGTTAAGTACAAGCACCCTCCACCTAAAGGAGAGTATGCTTAGCATTCCTCTTTAAACAATTCTCAAACTAAAAAAAACCACATTAGTTTTGAATATTTGAATATCAAAAGAAGTTAATAAAAAACAAAAACAAAAAGTTAAAATAAAAAAATCGAGTTTTTCTTAAGAAAAATACTGAAATGATGTTTTTTCCCACTACCAAATTCAGGTTTAAAAAATATCACATGCTCTCTTTTAAATAACGAAAAAATAGATAGATGAAAAAAAGATATCTTCTAAAGTAAGAAATTAAAACAGAATAAAATCAACTTAAGACAATTAATCAAAATCTTGTGTATGCCTACAGTTTCTATGCTAAATCCATTTCACTGAACTAATTTAACTATGTAGAACCATGACAAACTTATACTAGAGCATCAAAATATATACTCACGGTATCTAATGAATTTTCAAACACTTCTTACCGTAAAAGTTAAATGATTTGAATCTAAAAATAAACGCTTTCTTAGATGAAACCAAATTTTAAGATAATGCTTAAATAAATGTATTAATCAAACTATTTTGATCTTAAATTTAAAGTAATGAGTGGATGTTTGCTATGATCTTTACCCAGAGTAGGTTGATGAAGTTTACCTGCTGAAGAATTTGAATTCCAATTCCAAGAAACAATGCACGCTTAACTCCACTATGAAAAAAATCTTCCCATCCCACCACTGTGAAAGCGGCATCTAATGGTTGAACCATAGTATTGGGTCCCACCAACTGTGCCTCAACGTTCTCTTCAAAATTAACAGCAGTTGGTCCCACCAATGCGTTAGCCTGAACAACTTCAGAGTCTTGAACTTCATCCTCTAGAAGAGATGCACTTGACCCACGTTGTCGTAGATTACCTGATGCGCTCTTCTGATGAAAATACATCTTCTTAAAGCCACCATCTTTTGACAGTTTCCAAGCAAGATGCCACCCGCCACCAACACCCTTCCTAGAAGGTTCTTGCATAACGCTATCACTCCTAACTACTAAGGTAGGTTCAGCTCGTTGATCTTCCACACTTGTTCCTTGTCTTGAAATCAAAGGAGAGTGTATATCGTTGTCATCATTGTCATTGTCTTCGACTCTTTCAGCTTCCGAAACGACGACTTCACCCTCAACTTGTGTGTTTTCATCATCCCACTCTTCTGTTGCAGGTGGCGGTCCAGCCACACTAAACATGCTGCCAAAGTTGGGAAATAGCATGCTTCGCATGCTTCCCATTTCGGGTAATTTCTCATGTACGGACCCGAATAGAACAACTAATGGGTCGAGAAAAGGAATGTTTGAGGGTACAGTGAAAGAGTTGTTGAGAACACTTTGTTCCTTAACGGGTCTGGCAACCCAAGCTCGACCATCATCGAGTCCACACAGTATTAGCTTTTCATTTTCCTTTGTTTCATCGTCCTCTGGTAGTTCATCGGCAGGCCCGATTATGTATTCTTGGATAGTAGAATCTTTGCCGACTATCAAGCCTTCCACAAGAAGAGCCATTTCACCTGTAAAAAAGAAAATCAACATGTTATTGAGCACCGAACTCTGTTTTGTATGCTAAGATGATAACAGTAAAGCGCCAATGCAACCGATAAAAAATATGTTAATTTACATGTCTATAGAAAAAACCCAAACCATCGTTAGGTTTTAGGAGAGTCAAACATCCAAACACTCCCAAGACAGATTAGCATTATCCTGTTATAAAAATGTATGAACTCTATTTTGGTTGTCTTTCTATCTTGGTGAAATGGGGGAAAACTGAATAATTTACATTTTTTTTATAGACACTATGATACCTAACCACAACATTAATTTCAATTCACTTATGCCATAGCAGACGGAGCAGAAATGAGAGAAGATTTGAGAGCAATCTTGTAACAATTTATTACTTTTCTGCTGAAGTATAGAGGATTTATTCATGGTAACGGTCTGTACTTTATTTATTGTATTTGTCATAATTTGGAAATTTTATGCTACATATTTCCCTTATATTTAGAATTATATGGGTCGGAAGTATGAAGATCTATATCAAAAGCCAAGTACGAAGGAGGGTGAAAAAAACGTCTATAGCATAGCTAAGCTACGTGAGAGGAAGACGAGAGACGTCAACCAAGTTAAATGCATCAAGGATGAGAATATAGACTTTTGGTGAAGGACGACAAGATCAAAAATAGTTGGAGAGCATACTTCGACAAGTTATTTAGTGAAGAATGTGATAAAACTACGATCGAGCTGGACGACTCTTTTGATGACACCAGCAGATATTTTGTTAAAAGAATTCAAGAGTCCAAGGTAAAGGGCCCCAACAAAATACATTACCCTCATCAATAATATATACGATGATATTGTGACTAGTGTCGGAGCATACGATAATGAAACCAGAAACTTTTCCATTAACGTAGGATTACATCAAATGTCAGCTTTTAGCCCCTATATTTTTGCCTTAGTGATGGATGAGGTTACGAAGGGTATACAAGGTGAGATTCCTTGGTGTTGCTTTTTGCTGATGATGTTGTGCTAATTGACGAAAATGGGATAAGGGTTGATAAGACAACTAGAGTTGTGGAGGCAGACTTTAGAATCAAAGGATTTTGGGCTTAGCAGAACTAAAAAAGAGTATATGAAATGCGAGTTCAGCGATGTCAGATCAGAGGATGGAGATGTCACTCTGACCGTACAAGCCCAAGAGGAAATCCTTGAGATGTCATTCTGGTCGTACAAGCCCAAGAGGGAATCATTTCGATATTTATGATCAATGTTGCAGTATGATGATAAGATTGATGAAGATGTTAGTTTTAGAATTCGAGCAGGATGGATAAAATGACGACTAGCGTCTGGCATTCTTTGTGACAGGAAAGTCTCACAAAAGCTTAAAGGAAAATTCTACAAAATGGCAATCAGGCATGCGGTGTTGTATGGTTCAGAATGTTGGCCTACTAAAAGACAACATGTCCAGGAGATAAGTGTAGTAGAGATGCGTACGCTGCGATGAAGTTGTGGTCATACAAGACGAGACCGAATTAGGAATGATGATATACGAGACAAACTTAAAGTAACACCAATTGAAAAAAAGCTAGTCCAACGCCGCTTAAGATGGTTAGGACATCTTCAACGAAGGCCTCTCGAGGCACCTGCGCACGTTGGAATTATAGGCCGCATCGAATGCTCAAAGAGAAGTAGAGGTCGATCAAGGTTGACATGAAATAAAGTAGTAAAAAAGGACTTGAGCGATTAGAATATATCTGAAGAACTAATGTCGAACAGGAGCACGTGGAAGTTAACGATCCACGTACCATAATCATGAGCTAAGAGTTTTTTACTTAGGGTTGGTTTAGGGATAGTATTACAAGTCTTAGATTATATTAGATTAAGATTCACATACAATTATAAGTTTTTTATTTCTATTTTCACCTTTTTAAAATAAAAAATTATTGTTGTTATTATTACTTTTAAATTGACTTTGTGATTTAGTTTTGGGTTCCACCTCTTGCCGACCCCAACTTGTTTGAGAATAATAGCTTAGTAGTTGTTGTAGTAGTAGTATTTCACTTATATTAGATTAAGATTCTTTTATCTAAAATGTTAAGGTAAGGTCAATTAGTTCAGTCTAGTTGTACCCTAAAAAATTGAACATCTGTTCTCACCAATATTCCAAAACAACCATTTTGGCGCTCCACAAACATATTTAAGAATTGAAGGGAACATATAATTGTATGTGGAGAATACAAATCTGCAATTTCAGTTGCAGTTTAGTTTCAAGTTCACAGAATCTTGCTTCTTGTAGTAACATATTAAAGTTGGTCTTGCTATACGTATCAGTGATATTGTTATTCCAAAAAAAGAAAAAATCTAGCTATGAAAATTGTGTATCTGCAGGTGAAAAATCACTTAAAACATGGCAAATGCCATGATTATAGAACAAAAGTAAATATTACAACAAATAAAATAAATACTGGTATGGAAATGTTGCTGAGTAAGTCTCCAACGTTTGAAGTTTTGGTGCATGTGCAAGAGTGAGAAAATTGTAGCATTCACATATATAGCTATGAACTGAACAAGATAAAAATAGTGTCTATCTAACCAGTTACAAAATCAATACGTTTTTACCCAACTTCTGTTGCTAGGTTAATAAAAAAATTGATGAGACTTGATTGGTTTTAGTTTGTATAAAAACCTAAACCTCTAGAACGAAAACCAGTTAAAGATATGTATGGAACGTTTACTGAACTCAGAACCAAAGACATTAAAAAGGAATTGTCTTGAATCTTGATAGAGGGTTTGGTCTTACTAAGCGCAAGTAATATAAGAAATGTACAGAAACTTTTTTAATTTACCTTCATTTTGCAGAGGCAGTATAAAAGAATTCTTACCTCGCAATCCATACCAACCCGGTAAATTTTCCTTTTTTCTTTTCTGATAGTGTAAATTATCGACAAAGTCATAGTAACTAGAACTCAGTTGAAACCGTTATTGCATTCTCTGGCATAATAAACTAAAATAATTACCAGTGGCTAGTAACAAAAGGATTTTCACCGACAGTTCTGTGTTCAAAAGGCAGGTTCAATAACACGAATCATCATACAAGATAACACCTAAACAATTAAGGGTTCATCCCAAATAGAACATGGTTTAGTAAAAATTAGACTAATGTTCCACATTGTCAAAGCCCAAGAGTGACAAAAAAAAAAAGGATTTATTTATTTATTTATTTTGAAAAAGAAGAAGAGGAAGAAGGAACATGAACTTAAAAGCAAAAGGCTATTGTCCCTCAAATAAATCATATCACACTAACCTGAAACATCGTCCTTTCCCCGCAACTTTTGCAAAATGCATTTTGCCTCGTCTATCCTCCCTTTGCTAACAAGCCACCTAGGTGACTCGGGTACACAAAACAATGTGAAGATAAAATACAACACCGAAGGAACTGAAAGAAAGCTAAGTATCAACTTCCAATTAGGATTCGCATTCAAAGTCATCACAAAAACAATGCAATATGAAATGAACATTCCAAAACAACCCGTAAACTGTGGAATTGTGTTCAGCAATCCCCTTATGTCTGAAGGTCCGATCTCCGAAATATACATTGGAATTATTGTAAATACCAATCCAATTCCAAGCCCGCTTATAAATCTTGAAACTAAAAGGGAATAGATACCATGAGCCCACAACATTAGGATTCCACTTACAAAATAAAATAGAGATGATAATATAAGCAATGGGCGTCTGCCTACAACATCAGATAATGCTCCTGAAAAAGTTGTAATGACTGCAGCGCCAATGAAAGACATGGCAATTACCAATCCTTCTGTCAAGGGTTCATTCTCCAAGTTAAATTCTTTCTTTATGTAAAACGTAGATCCTGTTGACAAAGTTAACCAATGAATAAAATTACTAATTTCCTCTATAATCTAGAATAGAAACAAAGCTAAATTAAATCTATCATTTATAGTTGCATGTCATTACTTGAGAGATCCTTAGTGGTAATTTTCTCAAACAGAAATACTGCATTAAACAGAGTAGATGTGAAGTTGTAGCAGCATAAAAACTTGTTGAACTCTATTTTTGACTGTTAAAACTTCAAAAGTTTAGCGATTATCAAACAAATAATCATCTTTCCCGTTATTGATGATATTTATAACACAAACATCCTGAATAAACACAAGCAAAATCTAACAGAAAATTATCGAAATTACTTGCCTGCAATTGCAGCAGTGTCCCAGCCATGTAGAAGATTCCCAATTGAAGCAGCAATGGTTATCAGCCATAAACCCATTTCTTATTTTCTTCTAGAATCTCTGAAATTAAATTGAAGATCGAAACTCTTTAGAAGGTGAAATTGTAAACTTGGTCTAGAATATTCCTATCAAGTGGAAACATGCCATGTGAAAACCTTGGGCTAGTGAAGTAAGCAAAGCATAGAATCGCGACAAAAAGGCTAAGATATTTGTTTTTTTTAAATTAAAGAGATATTTGTTTTTTTAAAATTAAAGAGATATTACGATAAATATTCTAGTATGTTTAGGAGTCTAGAATTCAATGGATGGTAGAAATTATTTCAAACCTTGCAGTTCGTTTCGTGGAATGTCGACACTTGTACTTTGTTTTATACTTAGCGGAATCATATACAAACAACGAGTTCTAAGGTATGATACATGAAAGAGAGAGTTCAGGTAAGTTAGTCTAAAGATTAAAAACAGACTGAAAAATAGTAGGTAGGAAAAACATATTTACCTTTTTGGTTCGACAAATGCCACTCATACGTCGAAAATCACCTAACGTACATCATTATTTTTGCTAAAAAAATTTATTACTAAATTACTCTTTCTTTTAATTGCATTTTAATCTTTTTCTTACAACCCATCAAACTAGAACATTAAAATTAATGATATTTGATGAAATCTATACGTATTTTGTGAAGAAGTTAATAAATTTTTTACCATAAAATCTAAAATATCTTCAAGATAATTTTCACAACTATCTATCTTACTTTAAAAGCACTTACTGTTTTTTCAAAAATTAAAGTTGATATTTTTTGAAATTGAGAGTTTTATTTTAAGAATTAAAAAAATCACAAAATTAATACCAAAATTTAAAGTTTATTTTATTGAATTTTAACTTAATTTAGTGATAAGAAATTTCTACTTTTGTGCGAATGATTTTTAAGTTTTAAAAAGAGAAGATGATGAAAATAAAATAAGGATAATTTTGTAAAATATATAGTGTATGCAAAATAATTTTTTAAGTACATTATGGTGTAACCCGCCGTTCGTAGCTCGGTTGGTTTGGGAGCTGGGAGATGGGAACTAAAGGACTGTGTCCAGGCAGGTTCGAATCCCAGCGCCAAACCATCAGTGGGAGTTTCAACGTTAAGCATCCGTGTGCGACGACTAAATAAAAGCGGGTTAGACACACGGTGTGGGGTTTACTTAAGTGAGTATCAATGAATACCATGATCTTAAGGTTCCACATGATCTCAAAAAAAAGTACATTATGGTGTATGTTAAGAGATTATCGGTGTATTAATAGAATTAACCTTTGGGTTGTAGAAGGTGAATTTTAATATCTGGTCCGAAGGATAACTAAATGCTAAATAAAGCTAAATTTAATTTAGTTTTCTGTTTTATCGGAGCTAGTTTAGTTTAACATTATGTTGTCCTTTCGACTAAATTTTAGAATATATGTCCAAAAAACAAAAATAGATTTCAAGCTTTTTTTCATTTAACTAATTCTCTTTTCCAAAGAATTTCAATTAATTTTATCTTTGTATGACTAAATAATCTAAATCTTTAGAATCATTTTTTTATTTTACTTAGGATGTGTTCGTAGTTATTTAATGTTCTGCTCCTTTTATTGATGAGTCGGACGCGTTAGCAAATGGTGATGCAGGCATTTATAGAAGAAAATTGGACAAGTTGGAGATGACTCGATCAACGCGTCTGGCGCCAACAGTTATTTGTAGTAACTAATAAAATATTTGAAATTATAATACATATTAAAATCTAAAAAATAAATAATGAATAATAAAACGCTAAAATTTATTTTTGATAAAAATAACATTAAAATTAAACATATTTTGTACAAAAAATGAAAAAAAAAAACATTAATATCAATTTGATACTTTTCGTACAAATTTTTTTTGACTGATAATAGTAAATAAGTATAAAGCAAACTTATATTCAATGATTAAGCATGTATTTTTTAAAATAATTTAGAAGATGTATTTTCAATTTTCAAAGAGCATAGTTTAGTATCATCAAGATGTCTTGTTTAAAAAGATAAACTTTGAACTTTTAATCTATAATTTTCATAATCAGCATGGATTACAAAGTCTGCAGCTACTTTTTCTCCAGGCGATATAATTCCATCCAACAAAAATCACATCACACGGTATGTCGCCGCATCAAGCACCGTCGCATCAAACCCCCCCCCCCCCCCCCTCATGGCACCATTGACTATGATCGCCACCCCTATGACTCCACCCTCCACGCAACAAATGCACATCGATCAAAAAAACCTAACAACTATTTTTCATCTTTTCCACCAAATCGCACCACTTCCCCTCACAACTAATCAACACAGTCTCATAACATACACAATCATTAATCAATGCGAACGGAGGATTTTAGAGACATGTTCAAAATGTTATTACATGGTGTGTGTCTGTGTGTATAGAAATTACAAAATGGAGGACAAAATGCTATTACAAAATAGCATTATAACAACAAATGTCGAATTTAAATAAAGGTTAAAATATTAAATGTTACTATGTGATAGCATTCTAACATTATTTTATTAGAAGAAGCGCTGAACATCAAATGATACTGTAAGCAAGCATTATAATATAAAATGATATACTCAATGCAAATAATGCTGCTATAAATGACATTAAAACATGAAACACGATTATACTGTAGTATTATATTAAAAAAAACAAATAAAACCACAATAAAATTGTATAAATGGAAATGATGTTAAATGCTAAAGGAAAGGAAAGAAATGCTTAAAAAATGTAATAAGTATGCAGAAAAAAAAATGCAACTAACTAACAGTAAATTGTAACATTGAATCAAAGAAAATAGATATACATGTACTGAAGAATGAATATACTACACGATAGCATTACAACATAGATTGTTATATACGACTCTTAATCACATAATGTTATTATTGTTAATACTACGAGTATTGATTTTGATAACAACAAACATATAAATACTGTTACTAATGATTTTTCAAGTTATGTTGTTAAGTGTGCAGGATATTTAAGTATACTACACTACACCAAATTGATGATTTTGCAACATTTTGTATTTGTAAATTTCTAACACTTACAAATGTTACAAACTACTAACAGTTAATAAGTGTTAGAATAGCTGAAAAAGCATTGGTAAAAATAAATAATTTTCTATATAAACTTTACAACACATTACTTTATGATATATAACACAAATAAGTGTTACAATGATTGGTAAATTTGTAAATAATTCATGACCAAGTGCACTTGTTTGTAATTTAGCGTACGTTTCATTTCCCACACTTATCCATTACCATTCTCATTTTTGGCCGCAATTTTTTTATTTCCAATTTAGGTTTCTCCTTCTCAGCTACCCTTTACCGTAGTTACCCTCATTTCAATTGCTGCTCGAATCGAAGTTGAGCCTAAACCCTAGTTACCCTCATTTCAACCATGGCCAAGCCGTACTACCAAATCAAGTCCGAACAACCATGGCCATGCCTCATTTGCGTTTAAAGAAGGCGGTGGATTCGGGTTTGAGCAAATTCGTGGATTAATGGTGGTCGGTCAGTTGTAAGGAGGCGATTCCAGAGGTTGTGGGTTTGTAAAACCGCCAATACCGCTTTAATGGGGATGAAAATCAATCGTCTTCCGCTTCATTCCTTAACCACACTGCTCGATGCCTTCTCAAATAACATCGAACCCATTTATGGCCTAAGAATCCATATTTTCTATTTTCTACATCTTCCCTTAGATTTAGTTACAGCTTCAGGTGTGTTAAATCTTCAAATTATTTCATTTCAAGCTTTCACGTCATTAACTAATTATGTTGTATGCAGTTTCAAAACTACGCTACTTGCTCTGAATCCATTTCAAATTATTTGATAACGAGTTTATGGATATCTTACTTGATAACGAGTTTATGGATATACAAAGACTCTGTAGCCTCCTTAACTTTGATAAATCAGGTGGAATTGATCCGTAAAGCAAATTATTTGACAAATTAAGATTTGTTAAATTTACAAGGTTTGAGATACATGAAGGGATTGTACCATAAAGATGATTGTCTTCAAGATAGAGCTGATTAAGACTACTAGGGAGAAAGCAAGTAGATAATGGTACCTCACTTGTAAGTTTATTTGCAGCAAGTCCGAGCTCTTTCAAGTGAATGCAGTTCTTTAAAGAACTGAAAAATGCACCAAAATGTGTTTTACTCCCAGCTGAAAAGTTATTATAAGATAGAAGGAGGATAGTGAGATTTGTCATCTTGTCAAATATATTAGAAGGTAGCTCTCCAGATAAAACATTAAACTGGAAGTCTATCCATTCAAGCGAAGAAAAGTTTGAAAGAGAACGAGGGATCGATCCCTCCAAATAATTCGACCAAAGATTGAGAGTTTTCAAGTTCTTTAGCATGCATTGATCACTCGATGAGATTTTCCCAGTTAATGAATTGTTAGAAAGGTCGACATGTTGCAAGGAAGTGCAATTACAAAGTAGTGTTTTTGGAATTGGCCCAGTGAGATAATTTTCACTCAAGTCTAAGTAAACTAGTCTCTCAAGTAACCCAAAACTTGAAGGAACTGAACCTCTTAGATTATTCGAGGCAAGGCTGAATGCCTGTAACCGTGCAAGGAAACCTATCTCTGAAGGTATTTCTCCTATAAAAAAATTACTCGAAAGATCAACGGATGCTAGAAAAGAAAGGTTTGCGAGTGATGGAGGTATGTTTCCTTTTAAGCCCATTGAACGTAAATGCAATTTCACAACACGTGTATGATTACATACAACGCCAGTCCAGTTACATGTATCAAAGTTTGTAGAGTTCCAGCTTGCAAGTGCATTGCGTGAGTCTTCATGGATCTCAGACAAAAACTTCAGAAGGACATTTCGGTCATCCTTTAGACCATTTTCAACCGTTAAGGATAAAAATGTAATTAACATTATTATAATAATTGGAAATGTTGGCATGGTTGAATAAGGGATAAGTATGAGGGTTTGTTATTCAGGTTTGTCTCTTTGCTTGGGATTTAAATTGGAGTACAAGCTCAAAAAGGCGGTAATTAAGTAAAGGATTAGAGGAATATCACCTAACTGCCATTGACAAACAACTGTAAGATTTGGTTGTTTGACTAATGCAGTTTGTACACATGGAAGCAAACGGAGATAAACCCCATATCCATGAGTAAATTGGCTTACATAATAAGTCACTTATTTTATGTATAAAGGAAGAATTATTTCAAGAATGGGAATTTTATCTTAAAAGAATTTCTTGTATTTCATGAGCTCTTCTTGGAATACTTGTGTTTGACCAGTAAGTAATTATTAATTTGATATAAAATGAAATATTCATTGTCCACAGATCAGAATGATGCTTTTACCAATTGCTAGAACAACCTTTTTAAGAATAGATTGACTATCTATTCCATATTACTGTAATATATTAGTATGTACATTTGAAAAAAAAACCCTGTCCAAACTTGACGTCAATCATGAAAGCTTCAACTCTGTTAGGAAGAGTTTGTGATATCTCATGTACTGATTTTAGCATGCAAATTACATTTGTACTTTTCTTATAAACATGCTGATCTTTTGCTGTTTTTTAACACAATGTGTGAAATTAACCATATCATATGATGTATGTTTGTGGTTTTTTTTCCTTTCCTTCCATTTGCAATTATAATACTCTTACAGACTTTGATCCATGGCTTCCCAGGTATCTATATCAACTCTAATCAGAATACCTTACTTCACTGAGTAGAAATAACTTCACATTGTAGTTATTCATGATTGATTCTCCAGTCTTAAATTTTTATCTCTTCGTCACTAGTTCGATGCATGATTTCTCATACTTCTTACCTGTTATTTTAGTATTAAATTCTGGATTATAATCTCGCTGAAGTTGATAATATGGTTTCAACATGCAGATTGAATAAGACTACGCATGGAAAAACTTATCAAGTATATTTTCAATGGAGGGACCATGTTTTGATGACTGCATTTTTTTAAGGTAATTTTTTGGAATTATTCCATGGAAAGGTACCATAAGCTAGGAAGAAATGTGGTAGGTCTACGGGCAGATGCTGTTACTATCAATTGAAAGTAGAAGAATATTGTTTCTTGTGTAACTTAAACTAAATTAATCAACTAAGCGACTTAGTGATCACTCCATTTTCTTAATTAAAAATTAAAAATAGTTGCATAATAATACATTAAATGGCATCGCCCACCAACTCTGGACATTCTTTGTTTTAAAGATTGTTCATTACCTTCCCTATTAAAGACTTAATTTCAATACAACAATTTCATGTGCAACTTCCACCATTGTGGGCCTTATCTAAGGTGAAAAGTGCATACATGCGATACTAAGCTTGTTTTTTTCAAAAATCATGACTCTCTTCAGTTTTCTGTGGTTTGAAGAATCCCTATATAGTAGACAACGTTCAATATAACACGTGTTAGGAATTGATCAATGGGTATTCGTTTATGTGGTAGTTTCTACTTTATGTCGAGTTATTAAATGGTCAGTAATCTTAAAGTTGAACACAGCATAAGATTAGATGTTAAGTGGAGGGACTTCGGAAAAACGTAATTTATACAAAGTACTTGGACATATTAGTCTTCCAAATAACAAGTATCACATGTTCAACCTCCTAAACATGCATAATTTTTTTTTGGAAAGTTGGAACCATAGGTCCATAACAAAATCAGCTTGCAAAGTCAAGTAAAGGAAGATGTGCAAGCAGTTGCAGGAGAGATCAGAATCATATAACTCAAAGGTAAACTAAGAGTACATAAATCAAGTTTTGTTATTTCTATTTTGTCACCATACATAAATATGTTATTTACTCCAATTTATATTAAAATCAAACTTCAAAGCAACTATATATATATTTTTTCTGAACCAAAATTGGATAAAGTTTACTCGTTAATGATACATTAAAATATACGTATGTTTGTAACACTCATAAGTGTTACAAATTTGGCCGCTGCATTCCTCACAGTCCATTAGTAACACTTAAAAAGTGTTACTGAAATTATTTGTAACACTTATAAATGTTAGAATTTGCCTGTTTTGGTGTAGTGCTATTCAAACATATTACATGAATATACAAGTGCAGATGGATTATACATCAAGTCGGATCAGTAAAATGACTCAAGAGCAAAACGGGAGGACAAAGAAGAATCAAGACAAGAAGAACAATAGATAACTAGGATACAAGAGAATTAAAGACAAGACTAGAAGACCACAAGGAGATTCGAGAACAAGACATCACAATTGGTGAAAAAAGTATTTGTTAAGTCTTAGAATTTTTTATTTTAAAAACCCTAAAGCAAATATCTTTGAATTTTCTCTCTGTTTTTTTTTGAAATGGTACCTAGATACAGCATATCACTGGGACAACTTAACACAAATCACATATCAATAAATGTTCGAATCACGCTACGTAAGTTTCGAACTTGTGACCTCTTGCACCAAAGTCGAAGCACTTAACCACTGGGACAATGGTGCTTGTCGAATTTTCTCTTTTACTAACTCTATTTTTATCTCTAATATCTTTTTATAAATATACAATATTAGTTTAAAATATTGAAAATCATAAACAGCTTTATAAAGTGTTTTTCACCATTCGATTAGCATATGTCGACATAGTGACTGTTACAAATTTTTTAAAATTAACATGGATATATCGACATACTCATTCACCATATAATGACAGTTGGGAAAATTTTCAAATTTAAATGAATAGACACTTCTCTTCAACCTTTCGTTAATGGTCACATATCTTCATCTTCTATACAAAGGTTTGGTAAAACCAAATTTTAACAATATTCTCTTATTCTTCTCTTTCTCTTTTATCACCATTACTTTGATATAAAGTTCTCTTAATACCTTTTCATTTACTTTGAAAATCCACAATCTCTCACTCTAATTCTTCAAAACTACATACGATCAAAGAGTTCATACTTGAATTCTTGATCATATTTTGTCTGGTCTCGTATTATTCCTTTCAAATTTTAAAGTCAAATTGCTATCGAAAGTCTATACGATCTTTACACTGAAGATTGTAGGTTTTGTGTTGAATGATATAATTACTTATCACATCACTCTACTATTTCAAAAGAGAAAAGATGCATTCTACCATACATCGAAGTCGGGATTGTATAAGTGTGTCCTTCCACTTGTGGAAAGTTAGGATAAGTGCTCTTGACACTTAATTCATAGTCAAAAGGATAGGTGTACTTTTCCACCTGTGGAAAGTGATGGTTGTATAGTATACATGCAACCCTTGACAAGCAAGTTATTATAGTGAAAATTATATATGGGGTACAGGACTGGATGTATGATTGGAAATCCGAACGAGTATAAAAGGTCCTGGTATCATTTGCTTATGCTTTTATTTTTGTTTAGAATTTATCTATTTATCTTATTATATTTGTCATTTTGAGTTAATAATCTTAAAACTTATAAGTAAAATGTTAAATAGTTGATATACACTATTCACCATCCCCAACGGTGCTAGTGTAAAAATAGCTTTAATATCCATTCCGCATAAGTGTGTTAGGGTAATTCACATATCCCACATTTGGTATTATAGCACACGATTTTCAAAAATTAGTTATCTGAATTTTGAAAAAGTTAAATCACTAATTGCACTAAAAACATACTCTTTGATACTTTTGTAGAAGGACAATCCACTACTAGACCACCAATATATAGTGGTAATAATTATGCATACTGGTCTTGTACAATGAAAATTTATTTGCATTCAAATTGTTTAGATGAATTTTACACAAATCTAGTACATTGAGCCCCTAATTATGCATAATAGACTAACGACTAAGAGGCATAAGCATTCAATAATTCAAAGTCTACAAATAATTTGTTCTGTGCTTTAGATAAAATGAGTTCAACAGAGTGTTTGTTTGTAAAAATGCATATGAAATTTGGAGGATTTTGCAAGTCACATGAAGGCACATGTAAAGTTAAACGGACTAAGATATCTATGTTAACTAATCGGTTTCATCTTTTCAAAATGAAACAAAATGAATCCATTGCTGATATGTAATCTAGATTTCATAATATTTACATGCATTAATATCATTAGCAAATAATTTTACTGAAGATGACCAAATCAGAAAGATCTTGAATTCACTTTCTAGTGAATGGGATTTGTAGACTTTGACAATTAAAGAAGCCAATGATATTAGTATTATGAATGTAGAATTAATTTGTTATTTAGTGTCCTATGAAGTATTATTGTAGGTTGGAAAAGAAAGCCAAGCAAATGAGAAGAAATCACTGGCACCCAACACTACAAATGACAACCATGGATCAGATGATGATGATGATTAGGAATCGATTTTATAACTACAAACTTCAAGAAATCTGTAACACCCCTAATTTTTGATATCATTATTCAGGAGATTTAATTAGATAGATTAAATAGAATAATATAAAATGTAAGTGATAAGGGGATTGAGACTTGAATAATTAATTAAGGTCGTGCCTAATAGACTAACTAATGGGCTAAAGAAGGGTTTTTAGGTTAAACAAATTACATAAGGGTATTATTGGAAATTGTCGCCCAATGGTTCATACCCTTATATATATTTTCGTTCCTACCATTTCCTCCCATTCACGTCATTTTAAAACTAAAACACAAATAAAAAGAGAAGGAACGGTCGGTTATTAAAGAAAAGGAAATTCAAATTAAAGTTAGAATTCAATCGTAGGGGAATCAATCTCAATCTAATCTCCTTATCTAGAGCAAGGTGAATAATAATTCCATCTCTATTTTTGGTTTGAATCTTATGTTTCGAATTTAAGTGATAAATTCGTTTTTAGATGGATTGAATTATGATATGCTTAATTCATGATTTATTTGATTTAAACAAGGATGTTTAAAAATGTTTTAGGATGGGTTTAGGTCAAAATCGAGATTTAATGTTAATTAAAATGCTATGGGAAAGTTTTATGTTATGAGAAATATGATTTTGGAGTTGGGTTTCAATTTTGAGAATTTTCTAAGCTATGAAAAGATTATTATGAATTTTCAAAGGAAATTATGGCTATTTGGGTTTATAAATTTATTTTGGAAAATATATTGAGAATTTGGATCCGGAATTTTGATATGTTAGATAACATAATTAAAGTGAATTTCTACAATTTTTGGTGATTTTTCCTAAGTGATTTGTTATGCAAAATAAATTGTTTTAGAAGAGGGACTTCTTTGCAAAAATTGGAATGGCTTAATTGATTAACTTAACCATGGTTTAGATCTGGATTAACAGCAGTTGTTTTTGAAAAGGAATTTGAAAAGGTTAAGGCAACTAATCTGGTGTTGACATGTGGTAGGTTAGTTAGAGAAAAGTTTACTTAAACAAGAATTAAACCTGCTTTGCTCAGAAAAGTGGTTCCGCCTACTTAGGAAAGCGCCCTTCGACACAATAGCTTCCGCCTTCATCCTTATCGGAACCAACTATGCCTAAACCAATACACAATGTATCACTATAGTGGTATGCAGTGGATTGGAGATAGGCGGAAGGTAAGGTGTCGAAAGCATGGCTTCTGAAGGGGTCGAAAACTTGACTTGTTTTAAAAGAAAAGTGTTTGCCTTTGTTTTGTTTTAAGCCTTCGACAGAGTCGAAGCATAAGGTTTCGAAAGAGGTTTTAAAGGGTTTCGAAAGGGTTTCCATTAACTTATAATCGCTTTCGACTAGGTTCCTTACTTATAACAGAATGTTTTGAAAGAAGGGGTTTCGACCTAGTCGATACCGTGCTACCGTTTTATATCCTTTCGATGGTATTGAAGATATCTATGTTGTCGAAAGGTATTTTGTTTTGTAAAGTTTAAGCCACTTCCTAAAGCTTTCGAAAGGGGTTTGGAGTTTTGAAGGTGATGGTTTCGAAAGGGGTTTCGACTCCAACCTTCCAATGTTTTACCCAGAGGTTTTATACTTTCGAAAGAGATGGTGCCGACACCATCATGTTTCCCCAATGTTTTATAAATGATGAAGAACGGTTTTGAAACAGATGCTTTCGCCTGAATTCACATTGACCCAAATAATGTTTTAAGTATAAACCAATGCTTTCGAAAGGGGTGCTTTCAATGGTTTCGAAAGGGTTACTTCCATAAGTATCGAAAGGGGTACTTTCAATTGGTTTCGAAGCTAAGCTTCTAATGTTCAAAGCTAAAACTTTAATGTATTTGAAAGGTTTCAAAAGGTAGCTTTTAAAGTATTATAAGGCAGGATTCTAATGTATTGAAGATAGATTTTTAAGGCTTTCTAAGGAGGCTATCCTATGAACTCAAAAGCTAGGTTTCGAAGGTATCAAAAGGTTTTATGATCCAAACTCTATTTTTAAAAGAAAAACCCATGGTAATATTAAAGGATTTTTTATAATGGTTTTAAGAAGAAGCTATCTTTGTTAAATGTAAACCCACAGGAGTGATATAGCTATGTTATTATGTTGCTTCTTCAAATATGAATATATTCACTTTTAAATGGACCCATAACTGTGTTTTGGGATAAAGCGTAGAAGAACCAGTTAGGTTAACTCAGTAGTGAATATAAATTGATAAAACTCCTGAATGAGTAGAATTGCATCCAGGAGGTCAGGAAGACCAGAATATAGGATGCTAAAATATAAAAGAAAGATATCAGCTGGGGCCAATAGGTTCTTAGTAAGCCCATGAAAACTGTGTAAAGGGAAAGATATTGGCAAGGGGCCAATAGGTTCATAGTTAGTCCATGAAAACTATATGTAAAAGAAGATGTCAGATAGACAAGTTCATAGTTAGCCCATGAAAACTATGTGTAAAGGAAGATGTCGGATAGACATTCATAGTAAGCCCATGAAAACTATGGTTGGATATTGGTAGGGCCTGTAGGTTTGTAGTTAACCCAACAAAACTCTATCCGGATGAAATATTGACAGATGTCAATAGGTTCCTAGTCAACCCATGAAAACTAAGGCAAGAATAAAGGATATTGGGGTTACCAATAGGTTCCTATTCAACCCATGAAAACTAGGATAAGAGTAAGATATTAGAGTTACCAATAGGTTCATAGTTATCCCATGAAAACTATGTAATTGGACAGGGAGTCCTTCAATGTTTAACCGGTTATTAGTCAGCCCATGAAAACTAATAGGTTAATGGTAATCCTAGAAACTATAATTGAGATAGATAGTCTAAAATGAATGGGTAATCCAGAATTGTTTCATTTGTTTTTGTATATCATCATATTATACTATTTTGAATTGTTTTAGCCATTGTAGATGCAGAACCACAGTATATGATTTTATAAAAGGTTTTGAGATACTAGTGAGGAGAAACCCGTTTCGCTAAGCGGCGTGACCTCACTAAATATCTAAATGATTTGAGATGGTAGATTATTATTCATACTAGGTTTTATGTCTGATTCGAAGTCTATGTTTTCCCCTTAAACTCTCGGGTACTCAATTGATTTTGAGTAGTTTGAGAGTTGAGGTTTTCAGGTACCTCTTAAGACGAACAAGCTTCCAGAGACGTGCAGGAGGCATAACAGATATTTAGAGTTCTCTTTCTTTTGATTCCGCTGTGTTGTTGATATGGCAAAGTTGTTATATTGCCTGTATATACTCTGATTTACCAAGGGGGTATCTTCATATGTCATTCTTGGAGTATGTTGTAATAAACATATTTTCTTTGAACGTGGTTTGCGAGTTTGGGATTATGTAATAAATTGGAAATATGTTTGGAATGAAATGTGATTTTGTTTGAAGTTTAAATTTTTTCCATATTCATGTGTTTCTGTGTATCAATGAATCTAACTTCGCCGTATTTGATCGTCGAGGATTAATAACTATGTATGACTGCAGCATCCGTAGCCGTTAGTTTTGGACCTCCAAGTAGGGGGATGTTACAAGTTGGTATCAGAGCATAGGTTTATGAAACTTTAAAAGAAAGTTAAACCTAAAAGATTTTCAAACATAATCCAATGAATTTGAAAATATGATCGAGGTTTGGGTTAATGCTATAGCAACGTACTTGTATTTGATATATATATATATATAAGTACGTGTTCCCCTCTCTCTTAGACTGTTCTTCTGTATCTTACTAAGGCTCGTATGCTTATTTACGAGAAAGAGGATATGGAAGTAGAAAACAGAAGAGGAAATCTAGGTGGAGAAAGCACCACAACCAACGAAAATGCTCGACCTAATACCCGAAGGAATCAGGGTTGACAGGCTAATGCTAATCCAAATGCTGAAGCCAATGTAGGTGCTAGAAATCCGCCAGTAGATGCGGGGATGGTGTATTAGTTGTTGGCCAAACTGTTGCAAGCTGGAGTGGCTAGTAATGTTGGTGGAGCTAATCATGTAGCTCCAATTGGGAATAACTATGCTAAGCTAAGCATAGACTACACCAGTTTAGGTGGAAAGCCGTTTGTTGGAATGGAGAATGCTGTTGAAGTTGAGAATTGGCTACTGAGTTGTGACAGGATTTGTGCTGATCTAGGCTTAGATGGTGGGCAAAAGAGAAGGCTAGCCTCTAGACAGTTGAAAGGGGCAGCGCTTCATTGGTGGAATAGTGTGACCGCTTGGGTACCGAAGGAAGAGTTGACATGTGCTGATTTCAGGAGAAGGTTTGAGCAGAGGTTTCTATCTGAAGTTGCTAAGTTTGCATTGATGAGGAAATTTATGGATCTGGTTCATGGAGAGATGTCAGTGGTCGAGTATGCTGCTAAGTTTGATGAGTTATCTCGATATGATTATGCTTTGGTTGACACTGATGTTAGAAGGAATGAAAGGTTCATTCGAGGGCTAAGACCTTAGCTTGCTAGGATGACCATGACCCATATCCGGGAACCTAGTAATGCAGTGGTAGAGATGGCCATTCGCCATGAAGTGATGCTTGCTATTTCTGCTAGAGACAAGCTAGTTGAATCCCAGGGTCCTTAGGGAAAGAAAAGGAAATTCTTTAAGAAGAAGGGAGCCTAGAAAGGGGATGCTGCCAAGAAGGCAAAGGCAGATTTGGTTTGCTACAAATGTGACAAGAAGGGTAATTATGCGAATGAGTGCCGGTCAGACAAGGGAAAGAAGGCTGCAGATAAGAAGAATGTAAAATGCTTTAACTGCGATCAAGTGGGGGCATTATAAGAACCAGAATCCAGAGCCAACCAAGGCGGACAAGGGGAAAGTTTTTGCTGTTGGATCATCAGCTAAGCCTACTACAGCTGATAAAGGAAAGACTGTGATGGAAGATACATTTTTGATTCAGAGTATACCAGTTAGGATACTTTTTGATACCGGTGCATCACATTCATTTATATCCCGGTATTTGATTCATAGGTTATGCTTAGAACCCACATACCTTGTTACTTCCTTAAGGGTTGCGAATCCTATAGGAGGGTATGCAACTATGGGGATGAGATGTGACCAGTTAGAACTTGATTGGTTAGGTCATAAGTTTGCATGTAGTCTGTATATTTATGATTTCGTAGATTTCAGAATCATTTTGGGTATGGATTGGTTGAGGAGGTATGAGGTCGGGATATTTTGCCAAGATGTGGAGATATCTTTGAGACACCCTGATAGTCATAACCGAATTATATTCTCAGTGGAGAATTCTGACCAGAGTTGTTGTGATTTGTTAAGTGCAATGGAAGTGGGAGAAGACCTAACTCAGGTTCGTATTGCAAAAGAGTTTGCAGATGTGTTTGAGCCAGTCACAGGACTACCACCGAAATGAGCTGTTGAGTTTCAGATAGATCTTGTGCCAGGAGCTGAACATGTAAGTAGACCACCTAGCAGGATGACATCGACAGAGATGAAGGAACTGAAGGTGGAACTAGTGGATCTAGAAGGAAGGAATTTTATCAGACCAAGAAGTTTGCCTTGGGGAGCGACCGCGGCATTCGTGAAGAAACCAGATGGGTTGTTAAGGATGTGTATCGACTATCGTAAGCTAAACGAAAGGATGATAAAGAATAAGTATCCTTTGTCAATAATTGATGATCTATTCGATCAGTTCAGTGGAGCCAGAGTGTTTTCCCAGTTGGATTTGGCGATGGGGTTCCATCAGTTAAGAGTGGCAGAGGACAATATTCCTTTGACTGCATTTTGGACTAGATATGGTTCATATGAGTGGTTAGTGATGCCATTCGGATTAACGAATGCACTTGCTTTCTTTATGGATTTGATGAACCAAGTCTTCCGAGCGTATTTGGAAAGATTCGTGTTGGTGTTTATAGATGATATTTTGGTATACTCTAAGGATGAAAGAGCACGAAGAACATCTTAGAGTTGTGCTAGAGACACTGAGGCAGAATCAGCTAAAGGAGAAGTTTTCCAAGTGTCATTTTTGGAAGAAAGAGGTTAAGTTTCTTGGTCATGTGGTTTCAGAGAAAGGATTGTCAGTCGATCCAGATAAGATCGAAGCAATGAACAATTGGAAGCACTACAACAAAAAGAGCTTTCGCAGCGTTTTAAAAATGCTGCCATAATCATTAGCAGCATTTCGAAGAATACTGCCTCATATCATGCTCAATAGATGCAGGGAATTCCGCAGTGTTTTGAAATGTTGCTAAATTTATGGCTACCGAAGCTTTTACAAAACGCTCCAGTAAATTAATTTTGCAGCGTTTTATAGACGTAGTCTACCAACATGCTTAGGAGAAACAGTAATATAGCAGTAGTTTGGAAACACTGCAAAAATAAGTTATGCAGCGTTTTAGGCTATGATTTTTTATTGCAGCGTTTGTATGCCATTATGTTTTCACAATTGCAGCGTTTTATTTTGCTCAAGTTTTTTTTGCAGCATTTTGTTCCGTTTTAGTATTGCAGCCGTTTTGAAATGCTGTGGTATATCAACGTTTTGCTACAGTTTACGACTACTGCAGCAGTTTTAGAACAACTATAAAATCCATGAATGATGTATTCAATAAAAACCGCTCAATTTATAACACACTAATAGATATAATCCGATATTATAAGCAGTTATAAAGGTTAAACATAATCAAAGCTACGTCAATTTTGTACATCATAAAATTTAGTCATATACAATATTTCATAAACAATGTTTTAAGCATAAATGTTAATGGCATAGAATCTTACAAAAAAAGTTTGCTAAAAGAGAATATAAACCCACTACAACAAAAAGACCATATTACAACTGTATTTTTACAACTGTCACAAAATGCCAGTTGTAATAAAGGTTTTTTACAACTCTTATTTTCAGAAAGTTGTAATAAATTTATTTTCAACAACTCTTTTATTCTACCAGTTGTAATAGATGCCTATTACAACCTTTATTTTTTTTCCAGTTGTAATAGATGCTTATATTTAACAACTTTTATTTTCCGTCAGTTGTAATAGATGCCTATTACAACCTTTCTTTTTTGCTAGTAGTAATAGATGCCTATTTTTAACAACTCTTATTTTTTGCCAGTTGTAAAAATATCTATTACAACCTTTTTCATTTGCCCGTTGTAATAATTAATTAATAATTATAATTAAATAATACTAGTTAGTAATTAATAATTAAATAATTAATAATTAATAATAATTAATATTAAATATTAAGAATTAATAATTAATTTGAAACATGAAATTGTTACTATTAATAATTTATAATAATAATTACTATTCAGTATAATTAATAATTAATGTAATAATTAATAAATATTAATTAATAAATATTATTAAATAATTAGTAATTAATGAATAATAACTAATTTTTAATATTTAATAATAATAATAATTAATAATAGAGAAGTAATAATTAATAATAATAATTAAGAAGTAATATTTAATATTTAGTAATTAGGAAGAATAATTAATAAAAATATAATTAATAATTATTATTAAGTAATAAATAATAAATAATTACTATTAAATAATTAAAAAATAATAATTAATATTTAATAATTATTTTGATTATTTATAATTAATAAATAATAATTAATGTTTTTATTAATAATTAGAAGTAATAATTAATAATTAAGACTAATATTTAATATTTGTTGTTTAATAATTAATTTTTAATAAGTAATATTTAATAATCAAGGAATAATATTTATTATTAATATTTAATAGTTATAGTTGATAATTGCATTTAATAGTTTAAAAGTTTAAAGTTTTGAAATTTTATAAATTAAATTTTAAAATTTTGAAATTCTCATAAATTCAAAAGTAAAAAATTAAAAAATTTAAATAAATTTAAAACTTTATAAATCATTCAAAAAGCGGTAGCGAAAATTTTTGGCGGCTCACCAATTTATTTCACTATGCCCGCTTTTTCTTTGATTAAGTACTTTCGTAAAAACACACTCTTTAAGTTTCAAAATTCAAAGCCGTCCCACCTATTTCTTTTTAAAAAAACTCTTTTATGTTTTAGGGTATTTAAGGAAAAATTTAGAAATATATGCAGAGAACGGAGAACTATACAAATATTTATAGAGAAATTGTTTTGAAAATAAGGGACTAAACCAATTTCTAATAAAATTAAACTCCATTCACAGTTTTGAAATGGAAATGAGCATAATGACACGCGATTCGTGCGTGATGATGACATGCGCTTAGCGCGTGAATTTATTTCCTATAAACTTGCGGTATTAAGAAATAATTTAAAATTTAATTGAGATATATAATTGATTGACTTGATTATGGTATATGAAAAATCAGCATTTTGGGCAACGAAAATTTGGTAATTTAAACAAGGCATGAGCGGTTTTAGTATAAAACTGATTAACTCAGTTTTAGTACACATAAATTTGCATTTTAATAAAGGTAGGAGCAATTTCATTTAAAATTCAATTAAGTTATAATTGATTGACTCAATTTTAGTAGACGAACAGTTTTAGTTAAAGGATAAGAGTGATCAACTATAAGTAATAAAATATAAAATTTGATTTTTAATAAGATTGGAGTATATATAGGTATACCGAGATGCAATTTGAATTTAAATGGTATTTTGAAAAGTTTATGTTTACATCAAAAAAACGCGACAACAAAACTATTACAATTATTATTAAAGATTAAAGATTTGTAAAACCGAATTGAGGATTTTAAAAATTAAGGTTCCTTAGTTTGGTTAACACATGAGAGAGGTAATGAAATGAGATAAATACTTTGTTTTATTCTAAACTGATGGTAGTTTTGTAATATGTGCGGTATATATTAACTAAAAAATGATGTGTATGATTTTAATAGATTGTTCAATGTATATACAGTAATTTATAGGTAAGAATAGAATTTTCCTCTTTTATAGACGATAAAATATATTGAACGCTTGATATGTATTTGATATTTTGATATCACGGATCTGTCGTTCATCCGTGCAATAAATAATTTTACATTTAATAAACACTAGCCATCAGATTTTGGCTCTTTTTCTGTACATAACATCTAAAAATTTCCCAAAATTTTGGCTCCTCCTCAAAATTACGTGCCAAAATTTGGCTGATAATCAAAGATGCTCTCATTTAGTTTTACTTTCCACAAACTGTTTCGTTCAAATCGGCAGCTCTCATTTGGTTCTTTATCAACTCTACCTAGTTTGGAATACTTAGATCCCAATCATACAATCTAATTCTATGAACTTTTTTTCCAATTATCCAATATCATCGAGGTAATTCTCTCTCAAAATTTAAGTTTTATATTGATTTTATGTCGTTTACAGATTATTTAGTTGAGATGGATGTCTTGGACTTTTAAGATCTAGAGTAAAATAAGTATACCACACAGTTTTCCACTTCATGCTCAGAGTATCCATTTGGATTTGGAAATCAGGTAATTTTTTGTTAAATTGCTGTGGAATTATTGTTTTTGTTGTTGTTGTCTGAGTCTTTCACTAATTTAATCTTATTACATGTAAAAGTTGATTTAATTTGTTTAATTTTTTCTTGAGTATTTCTATGAAATCCACAATACATCTTAAACCAATAATAGAGTTAATTGTAGTAAATATAAATAAAGGTTTATTACGATCGAGAAACCAACTATTTTTTGTGCTTTACATAAAGTATTAATATACAGAGCGATGTTTCAACTTGTTATGAATGGTTTTGGCCATGTGAAATGAATAAACTCAAAGTTCTCATCAGTTTGTTCCTAGTCTTATGTAATAATGATATGTCGATGTTGCAAGGATGATGAATTCTTACATAAATCTCCTTGGTTTTTTAAATGATAATGTTTGGTAGTGTTATGTAATAGTTTTCACTAGGGCCTTTTTCATATTCAATATTGTTATATTACAGATTCTTTTTAGAGAATTTTCATGTTTATTTTATTGCAGTGGCGTCTTTGAAATATTTTCTATACGGGCTTTTAAAATCTGTGAATGACTTTATTTATATCTTTTCAGGACCTGTCAACATTCTTTTTTGATGCATTAGTAGGTCCTTGATATCAAGTTGTCATGTAGTACTTCTAAGCTTGCTAACTCTGAGTACTATATTTTGAATTCATTTGTCCAATGTTTCAAAATATCCTCCTAGGTAAAATTGTTAAAGAAAAGATTATAAAAAGTTCCAAGGCTATAAGAAACTTGTGTTTGAGACCGGTAAGATTCCTTACCCTAGTTATATTTATTCATATAGCAAGACAACGGTGGATATTTTATTTGCAGATGTAGTCTTATGCTGTATTGATTAAAGTTTCCCAACATGTCTATAATGCATTCAAATTCAGCATAAAGTTTGCTAAAACTTCATTTGTAAAACTTCATTTCTATTGTAAAACTTCATTTCTCTTCTTGGGTGATAGCTTATCTCATAAAATTCATTCAGTAAAAATGTCAAATTTATTACTAAACTAAAGATTGCTATGACTGATTTAAACTGTACCCCAAAACTTTGATGCATGCGTGTTTACATTATTTACATATCAGGTTTTAATTATATCCAAAATTTAGCATACAATTGTTTATATGCCTTGGTTAAAGTTGCTGTTGCCTTTTGATAATTTCTGAATTTGTGAAAGTCTAGATATTGCATTATATACCAACTTCGTTATTCTTTCAGTATTATTATTGATGCTAAAATGAGTTTCATGATTATAAAGGCAACATAAACTTAGATTGGTCTGTCATATATGTTATACAATTTTTTTAGCAGTATAAATATTGCTAGATTTACACCTTAGGTTCAAAACATGATCACTTTAAAAGAAAAGGTAATTTCTATTTTACACCTTAGGTTCCAGTGTCAATAGCAGACCTTGGTGGCACAGAGATCGATCTAAGATTTGTAAACGCTAAGGAAGGACGTTTGTTTGTAATCGTTGCTCCGGTTCTTAGATTTGCAGGTATGTTTCGGGATTTTGAAATGATAGTTTAGGTTCTGGTTGAATTGGGAGTGTTAATATGTTTAATGAGTGTACTTTCAAATTGGTTTTAGTATATCACGTGTTGATTTGGTCTGAAATAAGATAGGAAAATCAATAGTACAGTGGCTTGATACCTTATAAAAAATATAAGCCTAGATTATAGATCGTTGAATGTGATGATTTTGTTTTTGTGCACAAGTTTTTTGTTGACAATCAAGCATGGAGTGGTTATGTGAACTTTTTACTTGAATATATTAATTTTTTTTTGTACATTTGGTGTGGAATGAAAAAAGATTGAAAATAACAGCTAAACAATTGAACAAAAAGCCAAAATTATGTTGTTGGCATCTAACATAATGCACATCAATAGTGCATATACAGTCATGGATCTCTTTTTCTCAATATGTTGGTATCCAAATTTCTTATTGTGGAGAGGCACACTCATTTTAATCTAATGTCAACATAACAATAATTTATATACCGAAGCTTGTCAGCAAATGTTATTTCCCCAGCCTCCGAGCCAACTCTCATTTAGATCTAAAACCGTGACAGGTAAAATTTAGCATGTACTTGAGAAATATATATTAGGAAATATTTTTATTTTCCAATGGACATATGTTAATCCAACCTGCTGCATCTGTCACCATCTGTCGTCATGTTATATTGAGTATTTTCATCCAATTTTTTGATCGCCTGCACTATCATTGCTATTCGTCCGTCCTCGTCATTATATTAAGTATTTTTTATTTCATTACCATGTATTAGACGAATGTTTAATTTGACAATATGTTTCATGAGCTTTTCTTCTTAGGAAGTGCTCATGAATCAATCAAAACATAATTTGCAACTCTTTTATATTATGTTTGATAATTTGTTCTTTCAACTCAGTTCTTTTTTTCTTTTCTATTACTTAGTGCACTGCCACTAAGTAGCTTAAAAACACAAAGCAGTGCAAAACACCACATAGAGTAAATTGTTTTACCAAAATGATTCATTGAGTGCATATTTTCTATAAATATAAAACATAAATTGAGAAATAAGTCACAAATTTATTGACTAGGTATAGCTTATCGGAAGCAATCTTAAGAACAGAAATAAACACGTTGATTGAAATTTACTGCTATTCAAAATTTCGTTTATCTAAATTTCATATTGTAGTTAGAATACATTTGTCATGAAATACATTTGTCATGAAATATTATTAACTGAATTCTCATTTTGCATTTTATTACCAGGTTTTTACACATAGGATCTGTTGGAGTTACTTGTCCTGAGAGACCTGGACTCAATTAGAGCAAACAACCTCCAACAACGCTGATATATGTTATTCAAGTAATCAATGCACGCACTTGTTTGGGCATTATGGCTTAAAATTAAACTGTACCTACTTTATGGTATCAAAATATGTTCGTCTGTAGAGGTAATTGTAACTTGATCATTGGTGTTAAAAGGATTAGTTAGATCGACCGTGGCTTGGCATAAAGACTTCGTTGCCTTCGACTAGTGTATTTCCTTAGGGTATGTGTTTTGCGATACAAAACTTTATCTTTCTTATGTATTTTGTGTTGTATCCTATTTTGGAATGGTTATGTGAGAATGTTGTTTTGGTACTGTTTTAGTTGGTGATGTGAACGAATACTTTAGATTGTTTTATTTGGTATGTATTGTGTTTTGTTAGAATTATATAAATATAAATATTAATATTTATGAATGAATCTATAACTGCTATCAACTGTTGTAAAAAGATTAATTGCAACTGTGAATAACAGTTGTAGTAGATAACTACAACAGTTATCCAGCAGTTGTCATACCTGCTACAGCACGAAATGTTACATATCTACAGGAGTTACCAACAGTTGTAAAATGGTTATTTGCAAGGGTAAGAAACAGTTGTAATATACAATATCACAACGGTTATATGCAACTAAAGAACACAGTTGTAAAAAATTGATAGTCTTTTACAACTTCTTAAAATACGACTGTGGTTCCACCGTTGTAATATATCTTTTACAACTGTGTTCCACCGTTGTAATATGCCTCTTTTGTTGTAGTGACCGTGGAGAGTCTAAGCTCGTCTCCTTCAAAAGTCCAATATGCCTATAAGAAAAAAAAGGCAATTGGAGATTAGCGATAGAAGAGAACATATATGAATTTATTATGTAAAAGCCAAAAAAACAAGATGCAGATAGTGATCCATTATCATGTTAGTCTTCACATATTCCAATAGGACTAGCAAGGATAATGACCCAAGTAAAATCCAAAAAAGAAAATGGGATAGAGACTGTGATCCGTTATCATGTCAGTTTTCACATATTCCAATAGGAAAAGCATAGTGTTTCCATATATAAATTATGGCATCTAACTTTTCAAAATTTCTACTTGATTAATGCAATTGTTCATGAACCTTTAGCATGAATATTATCAAATACTGGCATATGCAAATCTGTCATATGGCAGCATTATGTAACTAGTTGGCTGTGTATAAACTTGCCAAAAGATTTTAAACATATACAATTTAAGGATTCTATACTTCTATTATCTATATAATCAACAGTTACTACAAACAATTTTGACTTAAACTTTTCACCATAGTAGTTTCACATGGCATAACTGAGTGGAACAAAGTGGAGATCTCACAAGGTATGATAATAAAAATAAAAATAATATAAATCGATAATGATAATTTTTTTTGAAACCTACTTACAGTTTAGTAGATTCATCAGCAGGGCGGATTAATTTCTGGAACAGTGTACATCTCAAATAATGTAGCTGCAAACAACATTTCACACAAATTAGTTGACTCTAGAATTCAGTAAAACTGAAAATGATCAATAAACATAGTAGATGTTTAGTATGAATGTGAAAACTTTCCTTTTTCTCTCATAGTCCCTATTTCTATGTAGTCGTGTGTGTACGCAAAAATGGATGGTACCCTCATGACTAAGACAAACAAACTCAGTTTGTCCCGTTTCTGGTACTTTACCTTCATAATCTTGCTATGAAAGTAATGCATAGCTCTCCCTGATTTGTCCACTGGAATTTATTTAGTTGTAAGTTTTTTCCAACCAGTGTATGCATCATATCTTAAAGTTTTTGTATTCCTTGTTTATATTCTTGCTGGAGCTCCACATTAACAGGATCTTGTATAAGTCTGTTGTAGATGTCATTATCGATATCTCTCTGTGTGATACATGCTTGATGAGAATGGATTTTTCCTCTCTATCATTTCTTTAATCCCCTTTTAACAGATTTGAGGTTTTGAATAAAGTTGAAAGAAGGATTTCCATAAACATCAACCTTGTGATGTTGTTTAATGACTTGTTTATAATCTTGCTGCTTACGCCAAACATTACAAAATCTAAAAGGAAGCTTATTAGCATTAATAAGCCCCCTCTTAAAGCAAACTTATACGTAATCAGATGATTTTTTCATGTGTTTGTCCATGTGGTCTTTTTATTTGATAAATTTATAACGTCAATAGTTCGTAGTGAGGTAATCTTTGATTCTTTATGCTGTAGGTTACTTCCATTCAGTTTACTAATCTTGTTCTATATCAATTTCAACAAACTTAATATTTTATTAGTAAGTAATATGGAAGTTAAATGAAAATTGAATGGTTCAGTATTTAGTAATTTTCATGATTTGTCTTGATTTTTGAATTAAGGCTGCTAATTTTAAACTCTGTTGCATGCTAGGGATCTGAGTAAGATAACTATAAATTATATAGTAACAGGAAGAAAAGGAAATGGTGTATTAACCTGTAGTTTCAATAACTTGTTCAAGTTAACATTTCCAGTTGATGGGGTACTAAGTTTAAAACATAAATGATGATGGAAAGCATGAATTGATTTTGGTAACCAAAGCTACCATTTTTGTTACTATTAATTGCATTTATAAATGTGGTTTCTGACTACAGCCACAACCAGAGCCTTATTATATGGATTTACTAAAATAGTCTACAACCACAAGCAATAATGCATTATTTCATGAGAATAGTCATAATACTAACAAAATGGATAATAGTTGTAAATAACAAAAAGAAGTCGATAAGAGCTATATGGTTGCATTAGATGAACATGAAAATGATCATTAGAGACAATACAATAATACATCAACTTAATGTTTTCTTTTTACTTAGTGTGTGGTAGATTAAGTATTTCTATTGCTTTGTAACACGATTTGTCATTGTTCATCAATTTGTTAAATTAAGAAGGTTATTTAAACAATTATACTTCTCAGAGGTCCTTATTTTGTTTAATAAGCAGGTTATTTATACTTTCAAGGGGTTCTTACTTTGTTCTCTCTTGACCAGTTAATTTTCAAAACGGCCAAACCTAAGATTTTTGGAAACAACCATTTTTATTTCATAATCAAACATGGTCCCCATGCGGTTATAACTGAAAAACGTTGCATTGTTAATAGTAAAGATTGAAATAGTTCTTGAATCAGCATGTTTTCCAGGAAAATAAGCAACATTACATAAGTCAAAGTCAAGCAAGAGTTGTTATACATCAAAGATACAAGATAACTCTCATATCAAAATTAAACTTTATAAAATCAACTTTGAAAATTATTTTAAAAGGGAAAATTTACATATTTTACTTTTTGATTTATATTTTAAAATGATACAATCGTCCTTGTGTTTTTTCTACTCTCACGTCAATATTCAAATCAATTCGTTTCTTTAGTAATCTCACCCTCTTTATTTTGGAAAACATTTTAACAAACTATTATAAGTTAACAAATCTGCTATAATATATACAAATTATAAGGATGAATATGCTAAATATTATATGGATATTATTGTAATAGTCATTTTTAGGTATAACTTGATTTTGTCAGTGAGCAGGATCCCAAAGTAAAAGTATTGTACCTTTTGATGCTCATTAGTCACATGATCATTCTTGTAGTTTGATCCCAAAGTAAGATTAACTATTTAACTTAGTTAGTTTAGTTCAATTTTTATAAATTTATTCAATTGTTAAAGAACTCTATTAATTTTTGTAAAACTTAGTTAAATTCTACTAACTTGGTTAATTTACTCAAATGTTTCTAAAACTTCGTTAATCTTTTTAAAAACTAGTTAAAATTTATTAATTTATATATTTTAAAAACTTGTTTTTTTAAAAAAAAAATAATTTTTATAAACTTGGTTATGTTTATAAAGTTATTTAATTTTTATAATTTAGTTGACTTTTATAAAATTAGTTGATTTATATATTTAGGTTAATTTTATATATTTATTTAGTTTTTGTAAAAATTTGTTCACTCAGTTAAATTTTTATATAACTTAGTTAATTTTTATAATTTTTTTAAGTTTTATGAAAGTTAGTTAATTTTTTAGAAAATTGTTTAATTTTTATTAAACTTGGCTTAGTTAGTTAATCTTTATATAACTTAGTTAAATTTTATAAAATTAGTAAATTTTTATAAAATTTTAGTCAACTTGGTTAATTTGTATAAAAATAAATTATTTTTTAGAAACTTAATTACTTATTTATGAAACTTACTTAACTTAGTTAAAAGCTTGGTTAGTTTTTATAAATGTGCTTAATTTTTTAAAGTGAAAAATAGCCACAAGGGCCTCTTTAGCAAGTGCAATTAGTTTCTAGGACACACAACTTAAATAATTACTTTTAAGGACAAAATGCAAAATAATTAGTTTCTAAGACCTAAAAACCTATGAAATTATGTCCTTGAAAGTAATTAGACTGCTGACTTTGTCCTTAAAAGTAATTATTCTGCTGACTTTGGCCTTGAAATTAATTTCTATGGATGTGCGTCCTAGAAACTAATTGGACTGCAAAGTTTGTCCTTCTAGTGAAATGCCCCTTTTTTAAATGTGTTTAATTTTAATAATACTTGCGTAACATGGTTATTTTTATAAAGGTTATTTAATTTTTGTACACTTACGTAATTTTTATAAAAATTCAACTTAGTTTATTTTTTATAAAACATAGTGAAATTAGTTAAATTTTAAAAAACTAAGTGAACTTCGTTATTTTCTTATGAAACTTAGTTTAATTTTACAAAATTTGTTAATTTTTATAAGCATTGATGATATGTACAAAACTTAGTTAAATTTTAAGAAACTTAGTTAACTTATTTATTCTTGCAGTTAAATATTCTTATAATATGTTGAAACTTTGGTTCTCCATTAGATTGAAAATACAGAAAAAAAAGTGATAAAAAGTAAGGGAAATTCTAAGAATCAGGTTAGTAAATAATAAAATACCTCTTTTAATATTGATTTTTTTGTTGTATGCCCGTGGAATCAACTCACCTCTGTCGATAACTCAAATTATGTGTGTGTAACCATCCAAGACAGAGGTAATAAAGAAATAAGTGAGTTTATACCATTGCACCAGTCACTGCTGCAACATAAGAAACCACAAAGTATCAGTTGAAGAACGCGTCCTGGTCTTTGGTGCTGTTGAATTGATTTGCTCTCATTGTTATTATATTGGATCGAGTCCCTCCTGCACCAATTGAAAGCAGAGCTACTGCTGCGTACAGTACAGTAAGTTGAATGGCTGAAGGGTTGGTGAATGGACTTGACCTTAACGATTCGATCATGGCAGTTAACATGAATAGGATAACTGCCTGCAACCAGTAAATGTGTTAGCCTGAGTTGAACAACTTATCATTGGTCAAATGACCAACTTTTTTAGGACAGTATATATTTGAATAAGAAGATCACAAACCAACACTACCAAGAATTGAAATATTGAAGGCGTTTTAATAAAGCCCTAAATACTATTAGTAGAGGCTAAATGCATTATTAAAGTGCCCCTAAAAGTTTGGGAGGCAAATTAAGAGTGGTCCCTATAAGTGCTATCTCTAATAACATATAGGGGCATTTCAGATTTTAAATTTTCCTCTAATAGACATGTCCATGTGGATGTGGACACAAAATAAATCTCACTATGGGCATATAAAATTGCCTCAAATAGTTGTAATGGGGACTAACAAAAATGTCCGTACTTGTATTTTTGCCAAAAAAGGCGCCTGTATTTAAAGGCCAAAAAATGCACCCGTACTTGCTTTAACAATTGTTTGCATTAAAGGACAAAAGATGCGCCTGTAACAACATAACAGTATATATACTAACATAATGAAAAAGTATACGTGTCCTATAAATTACATAATGAAAACATAACAACATATACGCTAATAGTGAGCACACTTGGAAAAAGAACTCATGGACCATAAATTTCTAAAACTACATATACACTATTTCAGAATAATTATTTGTACAAGACAATCAGAAAATAACAGGAACAAGAAAAAAGAAGACATTTCTTACATAGAATTAAAAATATATTATTATACTAAAGAAATGTAATACAACTTCTTAACCATAACAACGAAAGACTGTTCTACCTAAAGCTGCATACTACAGTACTATTCAAACACAAATTAGAAAATAGTGGGCTCTTAAATATACATCATGAAACCAAACTATTCTATGAAAAGAAAACATGCTAAAAATCAAACCAGTAGACCAACTACTTATCTGAAGTAGAGCCATGAGCCATTAACTGTAAAAAATCCATATCATTAAAGGTCGATGTAAAGTCCCTTGTAGGATGAGACACTTGAGCATATGATGATTGAATCATATGTCGTAGCTCCTCTATCTCCTTCCCTTATTTCTCATTAATACTTTGTTGCTTTTCATACATTTCTTCTAAACTCAAACATTCAGATTGCAGTAAAGCGTACGCTTAACCTCTACATGATCTACGAACCATTGATGTCGGTTGACTTTCTTGAACCCAAGGAACCATGTTTGGTGTTATGAATTCTCCGTAACCGCGATCTTTGCCACTAGTATCAAACCCCCTTGTGGATACATATGTTTGCAGCCTTACTTCTGGTGTTGCATCGTTGTTAATATCAACTAGTTCAGCCAATCTTTGTGACCTACAAAATTTTGTATCAGTATTAAAGTAAATATCACTTCATCATTCATAGATAATAATAATATTATTATAAAAAGATTAGTCTGACGATATATACATTAGTTAAAATAATAATTTGACACCTGCCATCTTATAAAACCCTATACATAAAGGCATTATCCTTTTAGTTTCATATCCTTCCAAGAAAGCACAGGTTACTGCCAAAATTTCAAAGTCATGTGCAGTTTAGTCCAGTGGAACTTGCCTACTAAAACATACAGCAAATTTGACGTGCTCTGTAATAATGTCAGTGGGATATGACAGTAGCTTTGTGTTATAATGTTACTAATTGGCAGCAAGAGCAGATACAAGCAGTGCCTTGGGGGTGTGGATGGATGATTGGTAGCAGGTGAGGAGGTTTTAGCCTCTGTTTGTACCAAAAATGGTCACAAACCCCAAATATCGTGAAAGCACCAGTGTGTGAACACAAATCAGCAGTATATAATCACAGATCACAGATCTGAGTACTGTAGAGGATAGAAAATGAAGAATAATAAACTTAAAACAGAAAGAAGTAGACAGAGACGCAAGATTTATAGTAGTTCGGCGATCTTGCCTACGTCCACTCTGAAGTTGATGACTTTATTAATGTTCACTTGTCGATTACAATTGATTACAATGGATTGCAGTGAGTTATAGTTCTGAAACCTGAGTACAACAGCAGTGAAATTCGTTTGCAGCAGCAGCAATGGAGTTTAGAACTGGATCCGGCAGAGTCTCGGCGTTCGAGAATTCAAAGAAGAAGAAGAAGATCCCTTTTTTGCATGCCCTGGGGCTCTATTTATAGGTGTAGGAGGCTGATATTTCGCTCAGATCTCGGAAGACTCCCTCTGGCACGAGACTAGGCCCGCGCGCCCAAGCCCGCGAAGTTTCGGTCCGATCCGCGATCGATATGGATGGATTTCGTATCGATCAAGATTGCGTCCGATGGAGTCGAAATTTGGCGTGGACATTCCTTAGCATGCACGTAGGCTTTCGTGAAAATTTCATATCATTTGGACTTGTAGATTAGGAGATATGATCGATACGAATTAGGATCTTCGGTTGGTTGTTTTGTTCGACTCCCTTATTTCGACTCGGTCCTGTTCGACTCGATGACGTGGCGCTTGAATCTCTGGATCACTCCGCCTTTGATGCCGAGTTGGCTAAGTCATCCTTGGACCTTGCCTTGTTCGTATCGAAGTCCGTTGCCCAGTTCGAATCGATCAATAGCTTGTTCCTTCGCATCGATCTATAACACACCTTGATCGAATCGATGGAGGTGGTTTGTTCGTATCGATGATGGTGACTCTGTTCACATCGATGAAAGGGGCACAGTTCGCATCGATGGCTGTGCTCTATCATGTGGATACGAAGTGGACATTGGATGAGCGAGTCGAAATGTGGCTCTCTCATGGATGCGAAGTGGAGCGAGTCGAAAAGAGGCTCTCTGATGGATGCGAAGTGGAGCGAGTCGAACAGATGCTCTCTGATGGATGCGAAGCGGAGCGAGTCGAAGTAGACCCTGGTGATCGATGCGGAGCTGATCGAGTCGAACTCGATCGATTCGAACAGCGGCTCTGTGATGGAGTCGAACTCGATCGAGTCGAATAGTGGCCAGTCTATGGATTCGAACGCGAGGCTATTTCTTATCCAATTTTGCATCGATCATAACTTGAGCATATTAACTCGGATTGACTTGAAATTTGGAATGTTGGCTCTCATAGCTTCGCTAATCGTGTCATATCATTTTAGCTTGATCCGGACTTGGACAAAATTCGTCGATATCCATAGTGAACCTGTGTATAACCGATTTTCTAGACGAACTGTCTTTGGTCTCTAATCAATTTCTAGGTGTCATGGCCTTGCCAAAAGGCGAGATAACATTTGCCCCCCAAAGTACGTCTTGTGGAAACATGATGTGCTTTAAAATGCTGTAATCTTCATTCTGAATAGCCATCGTCTCTTGGATGAAAGTTGTTGCTTTGTAATGCCATGAGCTGGATGTTCATACCTGTTGATGACCTGCAAAGAAATTGATAGCCTTATCTGACCGCGAATGATGATCGTTTGAGATCGTATGTCATTCGGGGTAGTACGTGACCGTTCGGGGCCGGATGCCGTTCGCGGCGAATGGTGACCGTTCGCGGTCGGGGTGCCGTTCGAGGCGATTTGTGATCGTTCGCGATCGGGTGCCGTTCGAGGTGAATTATGACCGTTCGCGGTCGGGTGCCATTCGAGGTGAATTGTGACCTTTCGCGGTCGGGTGCCGTTCGAGGCGAATTGTGTGTGCCCGGGGAGGGACTTGGTATCATTGGTGCCAGAATTCACGTTCGAGTGAGTTTCTGAACTATTTGTTATGACGGTTTATCGCCATCTCAGAGCATGCCTGAGGATCGTTCGCGGTCCCGTACATGTGTAAGTAGCTTAGCCGTTGTGGAATCATATGTAGTGGATTTTTATTCAGAATAAGTCTTCCAACAGAAATCTCAAACAAAATTGAGTCTAAATATGAGAAACAGAAAACAAAAGCAAAACAGGGACGTCAAAGTGCAAACACCTACACCGTTGCGATTGTGAGTCGTATCAGAGCATGCCTGAGGATCGTTCGCAGTCATGTACATGTGTAAATGACTTAATCGCGTTGGTGTGGAGTTTGCTACTCATTCGTCACTATCCCAATCAATTGATGATAAGTTGACGCCTCGATCTTGAGCCGTCCCCAGCAAGTGTAGGTGGTGGCCGCTCCCGTTCCACCGTTGTTGTTCCCCTTCTTACATACTACAATAGCAAACCATTCTGGATATGTCCCTCAACCTCATCTTTCAAGTGTCTGCAATCATCCGTGCTATGACCATTCAGCTCGTGGAATAAGCAGTACTTGTCTGACCTTCTTTCATTGTTGGTCGGATCCCTTCTCATTGGCTTTCAATAAGGAATCTGCCCATGGTGTCCTGGTAGATTCGCTCCAAAGTCTCATTCAACTCCGTACAGGAGGTGAATCTTGGTTCCTTACTTGGTCGTGTTGGTCCACCATCATTATCCTGGGCCTTTCGTTTCCCTCTGTCAGTTCATGAATATGTTTTAGGAGGATTTTCACCCTTGACTTCATAAACATCAACTCCTTCTCCTTCCTCTCTTTCAGCACTTGCATCCTCTAATCGCAAAAATCCTTCAGCCTCATGATAAAATTCTCCTAGATCCATAGGGGTATCCCTCGTTAACGAATTCTTGAACTCTGTGCCATCTGCTATGCCAGATACGGCTGCCATCAAAACCATGGATGGATTGGGTCGATCCACCGATGCTGCCGCTGCATTGAATCGCGTCAGAAAGTTCCTCAAAGACTCCCCGGTTCTTTGCTTCAGTGTTGCCAAACTCATCACATTTTTGGGTCATGAAATGTGAACCCTGAACTGCCTCATGAACCTTTCAGTCAAATTGGTCCATGTTCGAATGGAACTGCTCTCCAGTTGTTTGAACCATAATGCTGCTATGTCTGCCAGGTACAGTGGGAAGCATCGGGCCATGACCTCCTCCGATGCCCCCAGCACTTCCATGTGCCTTATATACTTCGTTAGATGAACCGCAGGATCCATCCTCCCATTGTACATGTCCAGTGTTGGTAACTTGAATTCTGGTGGATTCCTGGCTTGCCTGATCGTAGGAGCAAAGGGACTCCTATTCACATCCTCCACGTCTTTATTCACTAGTCCGCCCCTCATGGCTCGTCTGACCATCTCCGCCAATCTGTCACTATCTCCAAGTTGTAGTCCTTGTCCGTTGTTTCCGATTTGCCCCCCGAGTTCATAAGGGATTCCTGGAATCTGCTATCTTGGCTGAGCATTCATTTCTCTGTCAATGTCGCGTTGTGTAGTTCCTTCTGGTACTCCGTCCGGGATTGGGCCAACATGCTCAGGGATATCGCCCCCTAGTTCTGGGGCTGTGCCAGATGGTCCTACTCCGTTCTGAACTCTGGTTTCTCCTTCATTTTGCGCTCCAAGCTGCCCAATCTGAAGAAGCAAGTTCTGGATCATTTCCTCTTGTCTTTTCATCATTGTCTCTATCTCATCCCTAGCGATGAAGATTGATGTCTGATTTGCACCTGAGGAAGCCTCTTGACTCCCTTCATGCTGACCTCTCTCTGGCCTTTGTCTTCTACTTGATTTCCTTGTCATAGCTTTTCAGATCTGAATTCTTTAAGCCTTCAAATTCAACTTCCAAATGATAGAATCCCTGAATTAGCCTTCTCAGTGAAAGCACCAAAGTGTTTGTACCAAAAATGGTCACAAACCCTAAATATCGTGAAAGGACTAGTGTGTGAACACAAATCAGCAGTATATAATCACAGATCACAGATCTGAGTAATGTAGAGGATAGAAAATGAAGAATAATAAACTTAAAACGGAAAGAAGTAGACAGAGACGCAAGATTTATAGTGGTTTGGCGATCTTGCCTACGTCCACTCTGAAGTTGATGACTTTATTGATGTTCACTTGTCGATTACAATTGATTACAATGGATTGCAGTGAGTTATAGTTCTGAAACCCGAGTACAACAGCAGTGAAATTCGTTTGCAGCAGCAGCAATGGAGTTTAGAACTGGATCCGGCAGAGTCTCGGCGTTCGAGAATTCAAAGAAGAAGATCCCTTTTCTACATGCCCTAGGGCTCTATTTATAGGTGTATGAGGCTGATATTTCGCTCAGATCTCTAGAGACTCCCTCTGGCATGTGACTAGGCCCGCGCGCCCAAGCCCGCGAAGTTTCGGTCTGATCCGCGATCGATACGAACGGATTTCGTATCGATCAAGATTGCGTCCGATGGAGTCGAAATTTGGCGTGGACATTCCTTAGCATGCATGTAGGCTTCCATGAAAGTTTCATATCATTTGGACTTGTAGATTAGGAGATATGATCGATACGAATTAGGATCTTCGGTTGGCTGTTTCGTTCGACTCCCTTATTTCGACTCGGTCCTGTTCGACTCGATGACATGGCGCTGAATCTCTGGATTACTCCGCCTTTGATGCCGAGTTGGCTGAGTCATCCTTGGACCTTGCCTTGTTCGTATCGAAGTCCGTTGCCTAGTTCGAATCGATCAATAGCTTGTTCCTTCGCATCGATCTGTAGCATGCCTTGATCGAATCGATGGAGGTGGTTTGTTCGTATCGATGATGGTGACTCTGTTCGCATCGATGAAAGGGGCACAGTTCGCATCGATGGTTGTGCTCTGTCATGTGGATACGAAGTGGACATTGGATGAGCGAGTCAAAATGTGGCTCTCTGATGGATGCGAAGCGGAGCGAGTCGAAAAGAGGCTCTCTGATGGATGCGAAGCGGAGCGAGTCGAACAGATGCTCTCTGATGGATGCGAAGCGGAGCGATTCGAAGTAGACCCTGGTGATCGATGCGGAGCTGATCGAGTCGAACTCGATCGATTCGAACATCGGCTCTGTGATGGAGTCGAACTCGATCGAGTCGAATAGTGGCCAGTCTATGGATTCGAACACGAGTCTATTTCTTATCCAATTTTGTATCGATCATAACTTGAGCATATTAACTCGAATGGACTTGAAATTTGGAACGTTGGCTCTCATAGCTTCGCTTGTCGTGTCATATCAACTTTAGCTTAATCCGGACTTAGGAAAAAATTCGTCGATATCCATAGTGAACCTGTGTATAACCGATTTTCTAGACGAACTGTCTTTGGTCTCTAGTCAAGTTCTTGGTGCCACGGCCTTGCCAAAAGGCGGGATAACAACCTCGTTAAGTGGTCTGGCTACTAAGCAGGGTAATGATGAAGGGGGTTCAGGCAGTGGGGGAAAGTTTCAAGGTTCTGGAAGTAAGTTAAAGGACATGAGAAATAATGTACTAGGATTTGATAATTCTAAGAATAGGCATTTTAATACAAGAAGGATGCAGGCTGATAGTGTACTTGAAGCGTGTAACCTAACAAACTCAAACGTGCATTTTGCTTCTGATGATTGTGCACTACCAGCAAGTGACAAAAGATTTGTACAAGAGGATATGTGCACAGGAGGTACATGCACACCAGGTAAGGAAGTAGTAGTGGTTCTTTGGGCGGATAATGCAGATGGGACAGGAAAATTGTTATAGCACATGTATAAGAGCTTTCGGGCTTAGATAAATGAATGAAAACGAAACTTGTTACAAGAACCATGCATGCCGAGGATGTGTCCAAAGTGTGCAAATTAACTATTTCTAATGGGCATGCTGATGGATTTGCATTGGCTCAAGTAATTCTAAAACCAAAACTATTTAACGGTGATAAACAATCTACAGTCTACAACAATCTACAAAATAAACTCATTGGTAGTGACGATGCCAATTTTGCAGTCAAGCCACCATGAGCCAGCTGTACATCATATAAAACTCCATCATAACTGATACCGTCATTCACTAGTTTTATATTTCATGACACAATTCATATTAACATCAATTGGTATCTTTTCACCAAATGTTAGCATCTCTATTATTAAGCTAGTGTCTTTAAAATAAATAGAAAGGCCTTTCATTAATGAATGACAATAGTTTCTTTGAACCTGTGTATTTTCAAAATAAGTTTACTTCTTAATATAATTCCTCTGTAAATATCAATGCAAGCATTATACTACATATTACCGTTTTGTTCATAAACATCTGCCAATAAACATCATATGTACAGTTTGCTATGCATAACTTATAAATCATGCATGAATGTAAATTGCATTATGAATGCTTTAACAGTAAGTGTGATAATGCCATATATACTTGTTATTTGCAATTGAATTCTAACAATTTTCAAGGTCAAATCTTAATGACTTCAGACCTTGAGCATCCAAATTTAGATTTGGACATCTCACCATTATGTTAGTTAATATCCATAACTATTGGAATATGGTCATATGTTCTGATTATATAGTTAATATGTTGCAAAAATAGGAGAATAAAATAGTAAACAAAATGAATAATCAAGAAAATATAATTGGACAACGATAACCATGTACATAATCCTATAAATATATTTGGACTTTCAATGAATGATATAAAGGACATGAAAAATTAAATGCACAGATGACTTCAAAGCTCCATGCTCAATAACCAAAGGAGTAAGAGAGGAAGGTAATTTATGTACTTATTATATGTCAACAACTAACACAGCCGACAAGGAATACCTAAAAAAAATAAAGACACTGATTAATTAAGGAGAGTTGTTGTAAGGCCTGATATTCTAAAATAATAAGTTCTCAATAGTACTGAATTATATATCAGCAAGTAAAAACAAACCGAACTCTCTTCAAGTTGGTCTTATTATCACTTGTAGGCTTTTAACTTCGTACCCAAATAGCTGGTCGTTGGAATAAAGGTAATTTCCTCTTATGTTATGTTGAACAAGCCATGGTTAAACAATACTTATGACAACAAAAGGTAGACAAGCAAATGATAGGCCAAACATAATGCAGTAGATAGCCGGTGGAAAAAAAAGAGGAAAAAGAAAACCTCATTATTGACACAGGCCTACCCAAAGGAAAGGTATATTAGGCATCAAGTGCTAGTAAATCTTGCCACCTTAAAATGAAAAAGACGATCTTGCTTCTTTGATGGTTCTAAAACTAGGAAGAAATGCATGATCTTCGGTCTTAGTCTTGACAATGATAGGACTGGAACAAGTATAATACGTAGCATTCAAGTGGAGAACCGAATCTTTCCTAGCTTAGTATAAATATAATTGGACAAGAATAATATTACTCGAGAACTTGAAAAATGATCAAACTTTTAGGTATGTGGTTATTCATATGCAAGTTTGTTCATTCTAATATATTGTTTGTTAATGATATTCCTACCGTTGCTTACATATTATAGCAGTTTCAGTTGCTGACACACTACACATAGCATCCATCTGGAAAATAGTAACTGAAAACACAATTTAAAACTTATTTATCAAGTACCTTTAAACTCTGTTTACCAAATTAGATTATTGTTTGGTGTAGTCTTCTTTTCTAAATATGGCTTTTTTGATTGAACTTGTATAAGTTTAGTTTACACAATAAAAAGAAATCCCAGTCTTTTAGGTAGTACTTGGTCTAAATCTAGCATGGTTATTCTACTATCCCAAGAAAAACCAAAATGTTTATTTATAAATAAATAAATACGGATTAATGTTCAGCTTCATGATCAAAAATAATATGACTTTGGTCACATAAACATTTTGTGGTATATGTGAAGTCTAAGCAAGGTTTTGCCTTTTATTAGACGTATTATCATGATAATGTAGAAGAGAAATCAGTTATGTCTCTACCATTAATAGTTAGAACACACAATTTCAACCGCAGTCCCATGAAATACATCAATATCCCTACACATCTTTAGTGTTCGTCATTTCAACTGTCTTCAAAGTTACATAAATAGCCTTTCAATTATTCGTATATTATCTCTACATCATGTGAATGCATGTTCACATCTTGCCTGACATACACTTGTAAGTGTAATGAAGAGTAAAAAAAATGCTTAATAAAATCGAATTTTTGGTTATAGTTTTACCTGGATAAAATTCAGCGGTAACAATACTGAGTCAATATTTGAAGCATGATGATGAAGTAAATATAACTTTGCAACTAATGTAGTAATCAGTACGGTATACGATATTCATTCACTCAATCATCAACATTTGTAACAAATTGCACATACATATTCAAATCCATGATTTGAAGTGAAAAGTCCAGTTGACTAGAAAAACCATTACTTATGTCACAAAGGTTAAATGAAGAAAAAATTACCTCTTCTCTTCTCTTGTTGTCTAACTGAGAAAAATAATCAAGTGAAAGGAGTTTAATGAGGGGCTTCAGACAAATCTTTAACTTCATCCATAATGGTCGATTCCTGTAGAAATTCAAACTAAAAGTATTTAAACAAGTTTTGTCCTATGCAAGCTTGCTTTTGTTTCTATCAAGTTTTCTTATGAATGTGAACCACGCTTTCTTGCTGTGATTCTAATTTCATCGAGAATCATTTTCAAGACTTGCTTATGGTTCAATGTTCATTTATGCCATTTTTGCATTCGAACCATTTAACAGCTTCAAATACATTGGCAAATGGCCAAGTTGTAAGATGATCGTTTCATGTGTCATTAAGGACACAAGTATATGTGTATATATGGCATGTTCCCTTTGAGAAATTTTACTTAGGTGTTCAGAGGCATCTGTTGAAAAATAGAAGTCACTGCTAATTTTTGGAGAGGAAGAAATTATGAACTGTATGAACACTGCGAATTTCATCATAAACGGATCCTGTGATAAAGTGCAAATGCTCAAATTGCACTTGGAGACAAACTATGGTCTTAACAATATCATAAAATTGCATATTATCCTGATATGGTTAGATCGAACATGGTGTAAAGATTCAGTTTTTAAGAATAATACTGATGAAGTTTCTAACAAGCTTAATTTCAAGCTTTCCGCATCAACTAAAAAATTTCTTTTATATAACAAGTTAAAACTGAATAACGATAAAGAATGCTTTTAAAACTTTGAACATATCACAAATATAGCCATACAGGCAGGTTAATTGAAAATGGACAATCCAGTATAATATATGCAATCATTCAAACCGAACGAAGTGCAAAATATTAAATCTTGAATTTTTACATTAATATTACAGTAGCTTTTGTTAAATAAAACAATTCAATGGCAACATAAACTGTATCAAATTCTACTTTTTACTAAAACAAAGTCAGTCTCCAAGCAGCACTTAACTTGTGAAAATACAAACTTCCTTGGTATGTTATATAGTAGAATCTATAATAGCGTGTATAGAAACGTATCAGCAAACATACACAGTAGAGACTAGAGAAAAAAAACTACTAGCCTTCAATTAATATATAATACGTACAAGATCGCGTTCTCTGGAGATCGACGATGGCTCGAGCTGCTGCGTGGTTCTGGAGATCGACGACGTCTCGAGCTGCTGCATGGTTCTACGGCTCGAGTTGCGGTGCGTGGTTCTGGAGATCGACGGTGGGATTGTGGCTTGAGTTGTGCTACGCGTGTTCCAGAGTCAACGGTGGAAGGTTGCACGTGTTGGAGAGTTCGATTTTTTAATTAAATTAGGGATAGGGATGCGCTGGAGAGAGGGAGAGAGGATGGAGAGAGGGAGAGAGGCGTGAGAGAGGAAGAAAGCTTGAGTTTGGAGCTGCCATGATGTCCTGTTTAGAAGTTCGACCGGTGTTGATCGAGATGATAGCTTCTAAACAGAGAGAGGATCCATTATTAGCTGAGAGGATCATAAAGCTTGAGTTTGGAGCTGAGGTTGATGATTTGAAAGATTTTTGTCTTGACCGGAGAGGATGGTTAAGAAAGAAGGGACGGTTATATGTTCCAGATGTGGAGAACTTGAGGACAGAAGTCCTTGAGTAATGTCATCGATCCAAGTTTACGATTCATCCTGGAGGGACCAAGATGTATCAAGATATGAAGAGGAGCTTCTATTGGGAAGGCATGAAGAGAGATGTTGGCTTGTGGGTTAGGCAGTGTGTAAACTGTCAGCAAGTGAAAGCTGAACTTCAAAAGCCGAGTGGGTTACTTTAGCCTCTAGATATTCCAGTTTGGAAATGAGATTTGCTATCCATGGATTTTATATATGGGTTGCCAAGGTCAAGGAGGGGAAATGAAAGTATATGGGTTATTGTAGATAGGTTGACCAAGAGTGCCCATTTCGTTTCGGTAAAGTCGACCAGGACTGCACCAGTTTTGGCGAGGTTATTCATGAAGAACATAGTTAGACTTCATGGGGTTCCTAGTAGCATAGTCAACGATAGAGATGCTTTATTCACTAGCAAATTCTAGAAGAGTCTACAGGATGTGTTAGGCCCTAAGCTCAAAATAAGTACCACATATCACCCACAGATGGATAGGCAGACAGAGAGAGTCAATAAGGTGATCGAGTATTTGTTGAGAGCTTGTGTGTTGGATTTTGGTGGATCTTGGGAGGATCACCTGCATTTGGTTGAGTTTTCCTATAATAATAGTTACCAGACTAATATAGGAATGGCGCCTTTTGAAGCTTTGTATGGAAGACCATGCAAATTCCCTGCATGTTGGTTGGAGACTGGAGACAGATTGGTCTTAGGTCCAGATTTGGTAAGGGAGGCGTCAGAGAAGATTGAATTGATTCGAGAACGGATGAAGGAAGCTCAATCCAGACAGAAAAGTTACATAGATAAAAGGCGTAAAGACCTAGAGTTCTCAATGGGAGACAGGATTTTTATTAAGGTATCACCGATGAAGGGTATGGTACGGTTCGGGAAGTCAGGGAAACTGGCACCGAGATATGTTGGTCCATTCTAGATTATAGAGGAGATTGGAAAGCTTGCGTACAGAGTTGAGTTGCCGAGCAGTATGGCATGTGTCCATAATGTGTTTCATGTGTCTCATCTTCGCAGGTATGTGCATGATCCTAAGGCTACCATTCCTCATACAGAGTTGGAGGACTTGGTAGTAGAGCCAGATTTGACTTTTGTTAGACAACCAGTTCGGGTTGTTGCGAGGGATGAGAAAAGATTGAGGAACAAGACAGTCAAGTTGGTGAAAGTTCATTGGAGCGACAACGAGAAGGATTGTACTTGGGAGACAAAGGATAGGATTCGAGATACTTATTATGCTTTGAGCGTATGTCTATATTAGATTTATATATATATATATATATATATATATATATATTCTAGTTAGGTAGACTAGTATGGTTGTTAGGAGTCATTACATATGATTGCTATGTTTAATATTTAGTCCTTACTGAATTTCGAGGACGCAATTCTTTAAGGATGGTAGCCTGTAACACCCTTAATTTTTGATAACATTATTCAGGAGATTTAATTAGATAAATTAAAAGGAATAATGTAAAATGTAAGTGATAAGCGGATTGAGACTTGAAATAATTAATTAAGGCCGTGCCTAATAGACTAACTAATGGGCTAAAGAAGGGTTTTTAGGTTAAACAAATTACATAAGGGTATTATTGGAAATTGTCGCCCAATGGTTCATACCCTTATATATATTTTCGTTCCTACCATTTCTTCCCATTCACGTCATTTTAAAACTAAAATGCAAATAGAAAGAGAAGGAATGGTCGGCCATTAAAGAAAAGGAAATTCAAATTAAAGCTTGAATTCAATCGTAGGGGAATCAATCTCAATCTAATCTCCTTATCTAGAGCAAGGTGAATAATAATTCCATCTCTATTTTTGGTTTGAATCTTATGTTTCGAATTTAAGGGATAAATTCGTTTTTAAGATGGATTGAATGATGATATGCTTAATTCATGATTTATTTGATTTAAAAAAGGATGTTTAAAAATGTTTTAGCACGGTTTTAGGTCAAAATCGAGATTTATGACCCAAACTCTATTTTTAAAAGAAAACCCCATGGCAATATTAAAGGAGTTTTTATAATGGTTTTAAGAAGAAGCTATCTTTGTTAAATGTAAACCCACAGGAGTGGTATAGCTATGTTGTTATATTACTTCTTCCAATATGAATATATTCACTTTTAAATGAACCTATAACTGTATTTTGGGATAAAGGGTAGAAGAACCAGTTAGGTTAACCTAGTAGTGAATATAAATTGATAAAGCTCCTGAATTAGTGGAATTGCATTCAGGAGGTCAGGAAGACCAGAATATAGGATGCTAAAATATTAAATAAAGATATCGGCAGGGGCCAAAAGGTTCTCAATAAGCACATGAAAACTGTGTAAAGAGAAAGATATTGGCAGGGGCCAATAGTTCATAGTTAGCCCATGAAAACTATGTGTAAAGGAAGATGTCAGATAGACAGGTTCATAGTTAGCCTATGAAAACTATGTCTAAAGGAAGATGTCGGATAGACAGGTTCATAGTAAGCCCATGAAAACTATGATTGGATACTGGCAGGGCCATTAGGTTTGTAGTTAGCCCAGGAAAACTATATCCGGATGAAATATTGACAGATGTCAATAGGTTCCTAGTCAACCCATGAAAACTAGGGCAAGAATAAAGGATATTGGGGTTACCAATAGGTTCCTAGTCAACCCATGAAAATTAGGATAAGAGTAAGATAATGGAGTTACCAATAGGTTCATAGTTAAGTGTGCATGATTTTTAGGTATACTATTCAGACATATTACATGAATATACAAGTGCAAATGGATTATACATCAAGTCGGATCAGTAAAATGACTCAAGAGAAAAATGGGAGGACAAAGAAGAATCAAGACAAGAAGAACAAAAGATAACTATGATACAAGAGAATTAAAGACAAGACTAGAAGACCATAAGGAGATTCGAGAACAAGACATCACAATTGGTGAAAAAGGTATTTGTTAAGCCTTAGAATTTTTTATTATTAAAAATCCTAAAGCAAATATCTTTGAATTTTCCCTCTGTTTTTTTTGAAATGGTACTTAGATACAACATGTCACTCGGACAACTTAACACAAATCACATGTCAAAAAATGTTCGAATCACGCTGTGCAAGTTTCAAACTTGTGACCCCTTGCACCAAAGTCGGAGCACTTAACCACTGGGACAATGGTGCTTGTCGAATTTTCTCTTTTACTAACTCTATTTTTATCTCTAATATCTTTTTATAAATATACAATATTAGTTTAAAATAATGAAAATTATAAACAGCTTTATAAAGTGTTTTTCACCATTCGACTAGCATATGTCGACATAGTGACTGTTACAAGTTTTTTAAAATTAACATGGATATATCGACATACTCATTCACCATATAATGGTCACATCTCTTCATCTTCTATACAAAGGTTTGGTAAAACCAAATTTTAACAATATTCTCTCATTCTTCTCTTTCTCTTTTATCACCATTACTTTGATATAAAGTTATATTAATACCTTTTCATTTACTTTGCAAATCCACAATCTCTCACTCTAATTCTTCAAAACTACATACGATCAGAGAGTTCATACTTGAATTCTTGATCATATTTTGTCTGGTCTCATATTATTCCTTTCGAATTTTAAAGTCAAACTGCTATCGAAAGTCTATAAGATCTTTACACTAAAGATTGTAGGTTTTGTGTTGAAAAATATAATTACTTATCACATCACTCTACTATTTCAAAAGAGAAAAGATGCATTCTACCATCCATCGAAGTCGGGATTGTATAAGTGTGTCCTTCCACCTATGGAAAGTTAGGATAAGTGCTCTTGACACTTAATTCATAGTCAAAAGGATAGGTATAATTTGCCACCTGTGGAAAGTGATGGTTGTATAGTATACATGCAACCCTTGACAAGCAAGTTGTTATAGTGAAAATTCAATATGGGGTACAGGACTGGATGTATGATTGGAAATCCGAAAGAGTATAAAAGTTCCTGGTATCATTTGCTTATGCTTTTATTTTTGTTTAGAATTTATCTATTTATCTTAATATATTTGTCATTTTGAGTTAATAATCTTAAAACTTATAAGTAAAACGTTAAATACTTGATATACACTATTCACCATCCCCAACGGTGCTAGTGTAAAAATAGCTTTAATATCCATTCCGCATAAGTATGTTAGGGTAATTCACATATCCCACATTTGGTATTATAGCACACGATTTCAAAAATTAGTTATCTGAATTTTGAAAAAGTTAAATCGCTACTTGCACTAAAAACATACTCTTTGATACTTTTGTAGAAGGACAATCCACTACTAGACCACCAATATATAGTGGTAATAATTATGCATGCTGGTTTTGTAAGATGAAAATTTATTTGCATTCAAATTGTTTAGATATTTAGATTTTACACAAATCTAGTACATTGAGCCCCTAATTATGCATAATAGACTAACCACTAAGAGGCACAAGCATTCAATAATTCAAAGGCTATAAATAATTTGTTCTGTGCTTTAGATAAAATGAGTTCAACAGAGTGTTTGTTTGTAAAAAGGCATATGAAGTTTGGAGGATTTTGCAAGTCACACGAAGGCACATGTAAATTTAAACGGACTAAGATATCTATGTTAACTAATCGGTTTCATCTTTTCAAAATGAAACAAAATGAATCCATTGCTGATATGTAATCTAGATTTCATAACATTTACATGCATTAATATCATTAGCAAATAATTTTACCGAAGATGACCAAATCAGAAAGACCTTGAATTCACTTTCTAGTGAATGGAATTTGTAGACTTTGACAATTAAAGAAGCCAATGACATTAGTATTATGAATGTAGAATTAATTTGTTATTTAGTGTCCTATGAAGTATTATTGTAGGTTGGAAAAGAAAGTCAAGCAAATGAGAAGAAATCACTGGCACCCAACACTACAAATGACAACCATGGATCAGATGATGATTAGGAATCGATTTTATAACTACGAACTTCAAGAATTCTGTAACACCCCTAATTTTTGATATCATTATTCAGGAGATTTAATTAGATAAATTAAATAGAATAATATAAAATGTAAGTGATAAGGGGATTGAGACTTGAATAATTAATTAAGGCCATGCCTAATAGACTAACTAATGGGCTAAAGAAGGGTTTTTAGGTTAAACAAATTACATAAGGGTATTATTGGAAATTGTCACCCAATGGTTCATATCCTTATATATATTTTCGTTCCTACCATTTCTTCCCATTCACGTCATTTTAAAACTAAAACGCAAATAAAAAGAGAAGGAACGGTCGGCCATTAAAGAAAAGGAAATTCAAATTAAAGCTTGAATTCAATCGTAGGGGAATCAATCTCAATCTAATCTCCTTATCTAGAGCAAGGTGAATAATAATTCCATCTCTATTTTTGGTTTGAATCTTATGTTTCGAATTTAAGGGATAAATTCGTTTTTAAGATGGATTGAATGATGATATGCTTAATTCATGATTTATTTGATTTAAACAAGGATGTTTAAAAATGTTTTAGCACGGTTTTAGGTCAAAATCGAGATTTTATGACCCAAACTCTATTTTTAAAAGAAAACCCCATGGCAATATTAAAGGAGTTTTTATAATGGTTTTAAGAAGAAGCTATCTTTGTTAAATGTAAACCCACAGGAGTGGTATAGCTATGTTGTTATATTGCTTCTTCCAATATGAATATATTCACTTTTAAATGAACCCATAACTGTATTTTGGGATAAAGGGTAGAAGAACCAGTTATGTTAACCTAGTAGTGAATATAAATTGATAAAGCAACTGAATTAGTGGAATTGCATCCAGGTGGTCAGGAAGACCAGAATATAGGATGCTAAAATATTAAATAAAGATATGACATGGGCCAATAGGTTCTCAATAAGCACATGAAAACTGTGTAAAGAGAAAGATATTGGCAGGGGCCAATAGTTCATAGTTAGCCCATGAAAACTATGTGTAAAGGAAGATATCAGATAGACAGGTTCATAGTTAGCCCATGAAAACTATGTCTAAAGGAAGATGTCGGATAGACAGGTTCATAGTACGCCCATGAAAACTATGATTAGATACTGGCAGGGCCAGTAGGTTTGTAGTTAGCCCAGGAAAACTATATCCGGATGAAATATTGACAGATGTCAATAGGTTCCTGGTCAACCCATGAAAACTAAGGCAAGAATAAAGGATATTGGGGTTACCAATAGGTTCCTAGTCAACCCATGAAAATTGGGATAAGAGTAAGATAATGGAGTTACCAATAGGTTCATAGTTATCCTATGAAAACTATGTAATTGGACAGGGAGTCGTTAAATGTTTAACCATTTATTAGTCAGCCTATGAAAACTAATAGGTTAATGGTAATCCTAGAAACTATAATTGAGACAGATAGTCTAAAATGAATGGGATGGGTGATATAGAATCATTTCATTTGTTTTTGTATATCATCATATTATACTGTTTTTAATTGTTTTACCCATTCTGGACGCAGGAGCACGATATATGGTTATATAAATGGTTTTGAGTACTAGTGAGGGAAAACCCATTCCGCTAAGCTACGTGGTCTCATTAGATATCTAAATGATTTGAGATGGTAGATTATTATTCATACCAGGCTTTATGCCTGACTCGAAGTTTATGTTTTCCCCTTAAACTCCTGGGCACTCAACTGATTTTGAGTAGTTTGAGAGTTGAGGTTTTCAGGTACCTCTTAAGACGAACAAGCTTCCAGAGACGTGCAAGAGGCATAATAGATATTTAGAGTTCTCTTTCTTTTGATTCCGTTGTGTTGTCGTAATGGCAAAGTTGTTATATTGCCTGCGTATACTCTGATTTATCAAGGGGGCATCTTCATATGTCACTCTTGGCGTATATTGTAATAAAAATATTTTCTCTAATTGTGGTTTGCGAGTTTGGGATTATGTAATGAATTGGAAATATTTTTGGAATGAATTGTGATTTTGTTTAAAGTTTAATTTTTTTTCATATTCATGTGTTTCTATGTATCAATGAATCTAACTTCGCCATATTTGGTCGCCGAGGATTAATAACTATGGATGACTGCAGCATCCGTAGCCGTTAGTTTTGGGCCTCCAAGTAGGGGGATGTCACAAAATCTTGAAATATAGAAAAATGAACAAACTTCGGAAAACTGCCAACTGTACGATAATTCCAAAATGGAACGTTGTCAAGTATTCCGAATGAGATAAATTCGATCATTTGAAAAGAGATTATCCAAACTTGAAGAAATCAAAGTACTCTTCAAACACTGACACATTCAATAAGAAGAGAAATTGAGCTTCAATGCAACATGGGATGATTCAAATACATCATCAAGTGAAAGTGATTCAAAAACTGAAAATTCTAACACATGCTTCATGGTAGAAGATAACTAGATATGGAATTCTAACGAAGAACTTCAGATGTTTTAAATGATTTGTATAAGGGATATAAATCGCCTAGAAAATAGTACAAGAATAGTTTAGTAGAAATAAATAAGTTATAAATGTTTAATGAAATGTAAATTAAACAAAAACAATGTTTAGGAGATGTGATTGAAAGACTTAACATACATTTTAATGAAAAGGATTTGAAACTAAAAAGTTTTGAAAACTTGAAAAATAAATATGATTCCTTGAAAAGTAGAAAATATTTTAATGAAGTCATAGATCACTTATCTGAATAAAAAAATTACATCTCTATACAATGTTATTCTCAGTTGTAATAGGGATATCGATAATGAAATCTAATGATGATAAATTTAACAGAGGAGAATAATTTAGAAAAATTATTACCCGCATGAAAACCCCAAATAATAAACATGGATTTAGAATACCCTAAATCCAAAATCAAATGAACATAGCACTCAAAGTAATAATTTGTTGAGGGTACCAAGTTCAAACCTAGAAAATTAAACTTAAAGCCCCTAAATAAATTCATTAATATATAGGTTCCTAGAAGTTTATACCATAATGACAAGGAAAAATATTTTGATGATTTCATTAATTAAATTCATTTATCTTATCATTATATTATATTTTTTATAGGATATAAAAACTTTTCATGGGTTTGGCTTCCCAAAAATTAACCCCACGGTCCCCAAAGTAAAATAGGGTATCAATGTGCATATTTTATATATTTCAAGAACCAAACAATGCAACAAATATAAGAAGGAGAAATGGATACTAGACAACAAATGTACAAAGGATACAATGGGAAATCCATAGGCATTGAGCGATATTATATACAAAGAAGGTGGAACCATGAACTTTAGAGATAATTCAAAAGGATATGTTATTGGCATCCACAACATTGGTAACTCTAAAAATCATTTTATTTATAATATTTTTAAGTTATTGATTTTGATTCCCCTATGAGTGTTATTTATGCACATTTATATACAACCCTACACATATTGTGTAATTGTGCTTAAACGGTTCTTTTCTGCTCATTTTTTTGATGGGGGAAAATGTATAAATATACAAGATAAAATGGTATGGAAGTGCATAAAATCTGGGGTACTCAAACATAAAAATATTGGATTTAATCACTCAAATATTTATATAGTTGTCATTATCAGTAAGGAGGAGATAGTTAATACCACGAGTATTGATTTTGATGACAACAACCATATAAATATTATTACTAATGATTTTCCAAGTTGTGTAGTTAAGTGTGCAAGATTTTTAGGTATACTATTCAGACATATTACATGAATATACAAGTGCAGATGGATTATACATCAAGACAAATAAGTTAAAAAGGACTTAAGAGCAAAATAGTAAGACAAAGAAGAAACAAGACAAAATAAATAAAAGCAGAGACTAGAAGGACACAAGAGATTCAAAGACAAGACTAAAAGAACACATGAAGATGAGAGATTCAAGAATAAGGCATCACAATTTATTAAAAAAAGTGTAACGACCGGTATTTTACATATTGGAGGATTGTAAGTATTAATATTATTTTTGTTTAGGGTGTATGATTCTAATTTTTTTTGAAATGGCTACTGGAGACATTTTCCATCGGACAATTTTGACCCTGAAAATCTTATATGGCCTATAACTTTTGATAGTAGCCAATATGGGCTCTAAAAACACTTCCATTAGATCGGGACGATGGTTTCTCTTTCTATAGAATGGTTAGAATAGGAAAACGGACTTACTGTTTGGAGGATATGGTTATTTAAAGTTTCACTTGATTTTGATCAAATTAGTGGGTAATTAGGGAGATTAATGGCTAAGTCCAAGGCCCATTTCGGGATTAGCACCCAAAGGAGGCTGATGGACTTCTCCTTATCATTTCACACTCTCCAAAATAGTTAGAGAAGCCACCATTAACATTATCTAGCCTAAAACTACTCGGAACCCTACTTTAATTAGCCAAATCTTGTCATTGGAAGGAGGTCAGCGAGATTAGCACTTGGATTGGGGGATTTGCTATTGTAGACACCTTGGGATTACTGTTCATTCTTTGATTTTCTTTTGGATTGCTTTGGATTCTAGGTGAGTTGTCAGGAACTCTCACTTGCTAATTGGTCATTATACTTCATAATATGATGTTTAAAAATGATTTTTGGACCCTAAAACGTGTTTTAAATCTTAACTAATCATGTATGTTAATTTGAAATGATTTTACAAAGTTAGTGAATTTGTGTTCTTATGAAACTCCCTTGTTCTTGTAGTTCACCTATCTTCTATAATTAGATTTAGGCTCTAATTTGATGTGTATGAATATTTGTTTGCTTGAATATAGTTTATAGACCAGTTGCTTAATGTATGATGCTTGTTTGGCTGAAAACACCAATAGAATGGCAACTTAGAATTTGGAATAGAGTCTTTGATCGGTGATGATCTAAGAATTTGACTTCACTAAAATTTGATGCGAATTGTATGAGGCAATAAGGAAGGCCTTACAAAGCTATGCTTTATGTTTCAGGTCGTTTGGAGTTAATTTGCTTGAGATATGGGCAAAAGAAGTTGGATCGACGATGGTCTTCGAAAGTTAGATTGGTAGAAGTTTGCTTCAAGTTGTGCTCGATTCATATGAAGGTTTATTTAGGTCTATGCTTGGGGTCGCACAAGACTTGTTTGGAATTCATTTTTGAGATTGAGGTGAAGTGTGAGATTAGTATGCTTGAATCGACACTAAGTCACGGAGGGAATGGATCGGGGTTTGCTTCGAGTCGCTTATGTGTGTGTATGGAGCTGTGTTAGTGAAAGTGAAATTAGCTAAGTGCCATTTGTGGTACCCATGGATCAGTATTGATCCATGGGGTGGCTCAGATCGGTGATGTGCCTTGGTGGGTTAGATCGATGGTGATAGTTCAAGGTAGAAGACTAGAGTGCTTCGAGTTACATGTGTGCTTTCTCCAGGTCATTTGCTTGTTTACTTTAAGACTTGCTTTAGGCTTTCACACTTATGCTTGCCTCGAGCTTTGGACATCTTTTCTTCGGGCCAATTGTATATTCACTTCAAGCTAGAGGGATGGAACTTGGGGTTCATGCACACTTTAGTGCTTGACCATATTTTGATTAAGTCATTCTTCGACACCGAGTTATGCGACTCGGTGGTGGACCATGGACTTCAACGATGTAGAGTTTGGTGATTGGAAGTGAAGGCTTCAATGATGGGATGGTTGTACTTTGAAACATCGAGTGTAGGACTATGAGTCGGATTGAAGAAACTATTGGAGGAAGGTTATGAGACAAACGATGATATTCTACGACCGACGATGATTGTCGAGAATCATCCCAAACAATGACGACTTTAGATAGGATTTGTAAGAACAGTTCCAGGATGTGCTCTGCTACAAATGATGTGTGCAAAAGGATCATTGATACTCGGAGGTTTTGAAGTGTACTCATAAAGCTGGGGTATGTGAGGTCGCTCATTTGGGTTTACAGGGATGCCCTGGATTGCAGGATTTTAGATCTATTTTACATTGGGCTCTCTACGGGGGTGCAATCTAGGCCTACTGAGTGGCATGGATTCGAGTACCGTGAAATCAGGATGTTGAGTAGTCCTTGACTGTATAGGGAGGTCATACAAGTATCATATATTCAACGCACCGAATGAGTGAATGTGTGTGTGGATGATGGATGTTATGTTTGCTTTGGTTTCTAATCACACTAGGGATGTCGCATGATGTAGATATCATCAATGTAGATATCTAGGCACCTATTATAGTAATTTGATGTATATTATACCTATGATATAGAGTAGCATATATCCTGTGTTTTGTGATGACTCTATAGATACAGGGACATGTCTGGTATGCTTTTCCATACCGTTTGTGTAACGACCCGCTATTTTGGACCATTCGCATCCATTATAAGTGTATAGGTAGACACTCATGCCGGAGTTGAATTGCTCAAAATACCGCGTTGTTAATTTAAATTTGGCAAAACTGAACATATACAGTAAATTAATAATCACAGATCACAGACACAGAGTAATAAGTGCAGCGGAAATAAAAGAGATAGTAGTTCATGAAGCTACTATATGAATATATAAAATACATCAGAGTTTACAACAGAAGAGTAATACGATACATCAGAGTTAAACCAGATACAACGGGAGAGTAACCGATACAAATCAGAATACATCACTGGAATCATCGAATATCTGAAAGCTGGATAGATAGCTGGATCTCCACGCGAAGCTCCAACTCTAAAGGTGAGTCTCGTAAGCTGAACTACTCAGTCTGACCCGAGCGTAAAGTAAAAACACAAAACACTCGAGTCAGGATTAACATTCTTATATTAATAAATCCAACTCAAGTGAAATAGCAATTGAAATACAAGTAACTCAAAGTATGTTTGGAATAACCATCCTTTAAGGATCCGTCAAACTATCTACTATGTAGTAGTGTACGATAAGTAGATAATGTCTATCAGTAATACAAAGATATCAAAATAGCGTTAAGTCATGGCCCATTCCACCCTTAACACATTTTTATTCCCACAAGCATATACAAGACCGTAGTTTCCCCAAAACCGGAAGTCACCAGAGGGCAATCCATATACTCAAGGTACAAATCAAAAACGTAGTGGTCGCGCATAAATGGAATACAAGTATGACAAGGCACATGAGGCAATACCCAAGGTAGTGATACTACCGTTCGCCTGATCCGGGCTGGTGAGAACGCAACGCCGCAGCGCCCGCAACACCGTGAGACAACACTCCCAAAATCAAGGGTGCACCAATCGACAATAAGTATAAGTAGTTCGAAGAAGTGTGTCCACTTGAGGTATCAATCCTCCATTGGCCCGGCACAGCTCCTGTTTTAGTCATTTCCAATTTGACACAAGTGTCAAGGCTATCCATTATCGTTCTCTTTCTTCAGTCATCAACGTTCGCCAATCCAACCACTTCATTCTGGATCATCACTCCGCGTATAGTTATTAAAGTGGTTTTCGGTTTAGATAGAGAGTATATCCATAACCGAATTCCGGTCTCTTTAATAACTTCCGTAATTATTACACCGATTGGTCGTTTGTTTATTTCAAAAACCAAATCAATTTCAATTCGTAAATCAACATTTCATTTGTCTTTCAAAACCAATTTCCAATAATTTACGTTTCAAACTTCCAAATTACCATTTCAAAACTTATAATTCAATTTCAATCTTTATTTTAAACAATTCAAATATTGATTCAAGTTCATATATAAGTTTCATTCCGAAATCCTTTAATTTAACATTCCAAATCAGTTTCAATTCATTAATCGATTTCATTCAATATTAAATAAATATATCGTTCAAAACGATTTCTATTTGATTTCCAATTCATTAAATCCATTATTAAAATTCAACTTCATTATATCAAAACTTTCAAATTGAATTAAATTAAATTCATCAAATCAAATTCTTTAAATTTCAAGTCTTACATTAATTTCAATAAATCACATTTTATTTCTTGTTAAAGAAATTCAATTTCACTTATTTACTTACTTAAATAAATTTCCAAAACTTAATAAATAAAGAAACCCAATTTCATTTATTAATAAAGTTCAAATTTCACTTATTCAATAGTCCAATTTCTCTTATCAAAGAATTCAATTTTTATTCAATTATCCAATGATTCAATCTTATTCAATTATTAAATAATTCAAAACTTAATTATTAAATAATTTCAAAATTTAATAATTTCAAACTTAATTATAATTTCCAACTTAATTATTAAATAATTCCAAACTTAATTATGATTATTAAATCATTTCAAATAATTTCAAACTATATTATTAAATCATTTCAAATTTTAATTCAATCATTTCTCAAATTTAACAACATTCTTCCATCAATTTCATTGTTAACATTTTATTTCAGATTATTAAATATTAACATTTTCCTTTCATTAAAATTCAAATTTCAACTTCATTTCAAAATCATATTTTTATTCAAATAAAATCTTCGTTTTATTTTTAAATCAAATTATTGACCAATCGGGTTTTATTTAATTTCCTATCCTAGGTCAAAATTCAATTTGGGTATTTATCATTTCAACCCGATTCCAATTCAATTCAAAATCAAAGCATATTAAAGGGAACTTGCAGTGTGATAACTGGGATGGTGTCAAAGTAAATAAACAAGCAATAACACAATCAATATCAATCCAATAATCAATTCAAATAATCCCGAAATAACCGTACTAATTCGCATTGTTATTTGTGCGAATTAATATAATTATTTCTAGAATCTACACTATCATTTCATGTAGATTAAAGATCATTACATTACGGTTTTCACTTGTCATCTATTACAATTTCATCCATCATCAATTTAACAACATACATTCAGTGGTTCAAAGTGAAATTAAACAAATCCTACGTGTCAATAAATTCAACAGTTAAAGGGGTCATATTATACAAGAATCAGTAAATCACATTTAACATTTAATTATCCTATATCAAGTTCAATTTCATACTGTTTATCATTTTAACATTAACAATTTAACGTCCAATATAAACATCAACAATCAATCAATTTCAGCCAAACTGTATTATTATTGCATAAATAATTAACAGATAATGGTGTCAGATGTCACAGGTGAACTGATACAGGCAATAGCATATATAACAGTGTAATTAACTAATAGCAGCATATTTCAATTGTCGTTTCAATTGAAATCAAATTTAATAAATAAAAGAACGTTAATCGTGAGTGAGTGCTCACCTTTCGAAGTTAGAGACGAACGGGATGAGATGCATTGCGAATCCAAACACGAATCCCAGATCAAAGCTAGATTGGCACGAATTTGGACGGACAGCGTTGATAAATCAGAATTGACGAGATCAGATAAGAACTAGACCGATGAAAACAAATTGAATCAGTTTTGATATAAACCGAAATATATATTTTCAAACTTAATATTACTGTAAACAGCAGATGAAATGCACGACCCTATACATTTTATATATCATATAGACTGACTAAAACAGTATTCTACTAACAACAATATATATACCCTCGGTACATCACATATATACACATTTAAAGTCCTATACAAATATGACCAATGACCGACATGAAATATATCTCTTCCCTTTATAATATAAACTATATGCTGGAAATCAACTCATGCATACTTTATGAATAAACTAACAGAGCTTCAAAACAACTATGCACACCAACATATGCACTTACCCAACAGACTTTGTAAAACTACCAACATCTGCATCACTATAATTATATAAGGTACTATAATATAATATAATATGATAAATCATAATACTAGAATAAATATAATATTATGTATGCGACGAAATTTCCACATTTTATAACCACAACTATACCTAGCTGACATATACCGTTCACCTATTATTCATATACTAGCCTATTATATATATTAACCAAAAGATCTTTAAAACATGCAGATATCCACATGCGAACATCACAACTCATATATACTATTACACTATATAAGACGTATACATCATGCAGCTAATAATATACCTATAATAACTTTAATAGCATATAAAATTTATATGAACCGAGTACTAACCCAACGAAAGGTGGCCAGAGGCGTGTTCAGGTAGTTTAACAAAATCAAACAGGGATCGGAAGTTGGTTACTCAACAAATACAAGCTTGGCTAAAAGGAAATCTGCACGAAATGTGCTTCGGTCCCTACAGCACTTTGCTCGAGTTTGGCTTCGGGTTGTACGTCTTAGCAATGGTGGGAGTGTGGATGGACGAGGTACAGCGGAATCGAGTTGTTGGTCGGCGTGGACTGAGCGGTGGCTGGAAGGTGGAGCAAAGGTGGATGGTTCCGGAATCAAAGTGAGGTGGGTTGGATGGTGATGTCGGTGGCGGATTGCATTGGTGTGTGGGTCGATCGGTGCTTGCGTGAGATGGGGATGTTAGTGTGAGGCAAGTAGCGTGGGTGGAGGAAACAAGGCAGGGAGGTGCGAGCTTGGAAGAGGAAGACGTTGGCCAGAGGGTGGTCTCGGCATGGGGAGGATCGGCACTTGGCTATGCTCGAAGAGGGGAAGGCCGAGAACGCGCGCGTCAATGAAGAGAGGTGAAAGGCGAGATTGGTAGGAAAATGGCGGAGTGGACGAGGTGGCTCGTGGGTCGGGCCGTGGTGGATGAGGGAAGAAGATGGGTTTTGCTTGTTGTGGTGATTGCTCGTGTGGGGCAGAGGAAGTCGATGGGGCCGAGCTGGGAACTTGGTGGTGCCAGCGATGATAGCGGAGGTCGGCGAAGCCTGTCGGGCTGTGGGCGGAGGCTTGGGGTTCGGTTGCAAATTTAGGTTGGCGGTGGAGGTCGGAAAGTTGGCTGGCGGAGCGGGGTATAGGTGAGTGCGTGAGAAAAGGCCATGTTCCATGCAAACACAAGAGGGCTACAGAACGATTTTATATGTAGACATAAATTCTTCTACAAGATGAATGATGGTCTCGGGTGTTAAAAGGTAAGGAATAGGTGTTCACAGGATAGGAATGAACAGTCATAAAATGGGTTACAGGTGGCATAGGATATCACTTTATATTTAATTAATTTTCTTGGAACCGACCAAAGAAGAGAAAGGGACAGTGAGAAAGTGAAAGTTTATAAATATTTTGAAACCCGGAGCATAGGAAGGAGCGAAAGGTGTGTTAATACACGGTAGAAACCGAATGGACACAACAACCAAAAGGCACGAACCAGGTACCGATACGGTAAGCATTACGCAAAGTGCAACGTTCACCGGACTTCGAATTTTGACAATCGAATATACCGTAGAGATCAGCATGAGCAGACGATCAAAACGGTATACGGATATTAGTGACACGATTGAATTATAAAATTCGAATTTTCTAATAGCGGAAAATGCAAGAAAAACACTGAAAAATAAGATCGACGGAGCCAAAGATGTCCGAATTTGGAAAAACGACAAACTGACATCTTGCTCAGAAGATGATTTAGAAATTTTCTATGTAAAAATATTTTGGTTTTTAAAACATTTTATTTTCATTACTTTTTAACTGATTAATTTGAAGTGAATTTACGCGCGAAATAAATTTTCATATTTTCGGACGGAAATTTACCAGTTGCTATGTTTAACTAGACGTATTCCAAATATAAAATTTTTATTTCAAAATTTTGACATTTTAAAATTTCACAAAATTTTAATTAATAACGTTATTAAAACCGGTTAAATTTGCGGGTTGTTACATTCTCCCCCACTCAAAACTTTTCGTCCCCGAAAAGGAACCAGGTAGGAGAATAGAAACAACCAGACAGAAAACAGATTTGAAATGCAAAATAACAATTAATTTAAACCATACAAATTCAAATTTAAATTAATTGATATTCAATAATTGATTTAATCCATTTGATTTTACTAAAATCAATCTCAACTATTCATTATCTTATTATCCCATCCTTCAATTTAAAATTTCTAAAACCCTAGGCTTGAATAGTCTTTTATTATAATCATATTTTTTTTCAGCAATTTAAATTCTTCTTTATTCCAAATTATTGTCAAATTTATCCTACTTAATATATCTAATTACATATATTTGACCCATATAAATTAATTTAAACCATAAAAGTTTCGATTTAAATTAATTTACATCTATTAATTTCATTAAATTCAAGGTATTTCATAAGTTGATCAAATTTCAATTTATTAATTCTTTCAAATCAAATTTTTTTTAATTCTTAACTGAGTTTTATTCATTATCCTATCTAACTCTATTAACATCTTAATAATTAAAATTTAGTGTATAACATTTATTATAACCACTCAAATTTTATTTATAAATTCAATTTATCATATATATTATCCCATTACATATTCAACTTCTGAATGATTTAGGTAAGTTGTATTAGAATGCAGTTGAACAATATACAAATAACATTTTCTCAATTAAATTATTCAAGTTTAAATATTTATTCCGAATTTTAGTTTTATTTATAATTAAAATCATCCTTTAACAAAATTTAAGAATTAGATTTCCGATTAACTTTAAACAATTAGAGATATATATGATATATTTATATCAAATCAAATTAAATTTTAAAATAAGATACTTATATATATAAATCAAATTATACCGAAGAAATTCAAATCAAAATATTTTCAAAACAAAACCGTAGCAAAGCTATAGAATAGTATCTTCACTTCGAAACTCGAAAATGAATGTCGATGATGCGGCCGCCATCACCGAAATTATTTTCCAGCGACAAAGAGAAGAGCACTGATTTCAACATTTCAAAATTCTTTGAAAACGGTTTCTATTCGAAAATACTTCAATAATATATACTTTAAAATTTTAAAAACCAAAGTTCGAAATCACCAGAACTAAATTCTTAAATTTCTGAATTAAATTCATTTCAAATTCCAGATTAATTTATAAACCGTATTTATAAATTTATTTAGAATAATAAATGATAATCAAATATTATCATTTCAAACAACCAATTTAATTAACCTCTAAATTCCAGAAAATTTTACTTATATTTTTACAATATAATCAAACAAATTTGAAAACAATATTGTGTCAGTTTGCTCTGCTCAAGTGTTTTGGAAATCCTATCGATAGCGTTGATCAGACGAATCGATCGAAAACCCAAATCAACATCAGCAACCCAAACAACACAATATAGAAAACATTTTTAATAAAAATTTACAAATACACTTCCTTGCTCGACGATACAGGGATGAATTTTCAAAATAAGGATAGGGTTTCAAATTTGATGGACTTAAATCAAAGAGAATTTTGATTCGAAGATAGGTTCGAAACAAGGATAAGATGATTAAATAACGAAATAGGAAGATGGATAAGTTTATTTAATTCACGGGCAACCTTAACCAGGTCGTCCGTAACTTCAAGAGTAAGATCGATTGCTGAATTCCGAGGTAAATCAACACTCGATCTCGAGAGATGGAATTCAGGTATAGCAGGTAATAGATAGCATCGTAATCCGAGGATACAGAAATCTTCGGTAAATCGATGCGACTGTGCAGGAGTTTCACTCCTTTACAAATAAATTTGAATTGGTGAGATTGCCAACTTATTATAAAGGTCATTCGAAATGGAGTTATGTGATGCTCCAGATTTGAAAGAAGACGAATAGTGAGGGACACGAATGAAATTTTGGAACCGTAGGGAACGTTCCAAAATTCAAAGAAATTGAGTCAAAGGAAGAGATTGAAACTCGAATGAGAGTGATTCTGTAAATACATTTACCCTATATGTTGAGTTTTGCCTAGAGCTACCAAAGCTCTGATACCAACTGTAACGACCCGCTATTTTGGACCATTCGCATCCATTATAAGTGTATAGGTAGACACTCATGCCGGAGTTGAATTGCTCAAAATACCGCGTTGTTAATTTAAATTTGGCAAAACTGAACATATACAGTAAATTAATAATCACAGATCACAGACACAGAGTAATAAGTGCAGCGGAAATAAAAGAGATAGTAGTTCATGAAGCTACTATATGAATATATAAAATACATCAGAGTTTACAACAGAAGAGTAATACGATACATCAGAGTTAAACCAGATACAACGGGAGAGTAACCGATACAAATCAGAATACATCACTGGAATCATCGAATATCTGAAAGCTGGATAGATAGCTGGATCTCCACGCGAAGCTCCAACTCTAAAGGTGAGTCTCGTAAGCTGAACTACTCAGTCTGACCCGAGCGTAAAGTAAAAACACAAAACACTCGAGTCAGGATTAACATTCTTATATTAATAAATCCAACTCAAGTGAAATAGCAATTGAAATACAAGTAACTCAAAGGATGTTTGGAATAACCATCCTTTAAGGATCCGTCAAACTATCTACTATGTAGTAGTGTACGATAAGTAGATAATGTCTATCAGTAATATAAAGATATCAAAATAGCGTTAAGTCATGGCCCATTCCACCCTTAACACATTTTTATTCCCACAAGCATATACAAGACCGTAGTTTCCCCAAAACCGGAAGTCACCAGAGGGCAATCCATATACTCAAGGTACAAATCAAAAACGTAGTGGTCGCGCATAAATGGAATACAAGTATGACAAGGCACATGAGGCAATACCCAAGGTAGTGATACTACCGTTCGCCTGATCCGGGCTGGTGAGAACGCAACGCCGCAGCGCCCGCAACACCGTGAGACAACACTCCCAAAATCAAGGGTGCACCAATCGACAATAAGTATAAGTAGTTCGAAGAAGTGTGTCCACTTGAGGTATCAATCCTCCATTGGCCCGGCACAGCTCCTGTTTTAGTCATTTCCAATTTGACACAAGTGTCAAGGCTATCCATTATCGTTCTCTTTCTTCAGTCATCAACGTTCGCCAATCCAACCACTTCATTCTGGATCATCACTCCGCGTATAGTTATTAAAGTGGTTTTCGGTTTAGATAGAGAGTATATCCATAACCGAATTCCGGTCTCTTTAATAACTTCCGTAATTATTACACCGATTGGTCGTTTGTTTATTTCAAAAACCAAATCAATTTCAATTCGTAAATCAACATTTCATTTGTCTTTCAAAACCAATTTCCAATAATTTACGTTTCAAACTTCCAAATTACCATTTCAAAACTTATAATTCAATTTCAATCTTTATTTTAAACAATTCAAATATTGATTCAAGTTCATATATAAGTTTCATTCCGAAATCCTTTAATTTAACATTCCAAATCAGTTTCAATTCATTAATCGATTTCATTCAATATTAAATAAATATATCGTTCAAAACGATTTCTATTTGATTTCCAATTCATTAAATCCATTATTAAAATTCAACTTCATTATATCAAAACTTTCAAATTGAATTAAATTAAATTCATCAAATCAAATTCTTTAAATTTCAAGTCTTACATTAATTTCAATAAATCACATTTTATTTCTTGTTAAAGAAATTCAATTTCACTTATTTACTTACTTAAATAAATTTCCAAAACTTAATAAATAAAGAAACCCAATTTCATTTATTAATAAAGTTCAAATTTCACTTATTCAATAGTCCAATTTCTCTTATCAAAGAATTCAATTTTTATTCAATTATCCAATGATTCAATCTTATTCAATTATTAAATAATTCAAAACTTAATTATTAAATAATTTCAAAATTTAATAATTTCAAACTTAATTATAATTTCCAACTTAATTATTAAATAATTCCAAACTTAATTATGATTATTAAATCATTTCAAATAATTTCAAACTATATTATTAAATCATTTCAAATTTTAATTCAATCATTTCTCAAATTTAACAACATTCTTCCATCAATTTCATTGTTAACATTTTATTTCAGATTATTAAATATTAACATTTTCCTTTCATTAAAATTCAAATTTCAACTTCATTTCAAAATCATATTTTTATTCAAATAAAATCTTCGTTTTATTTTTAAATCAAATTATTGACCAATCGGGTTTTATTTAATTTCCTATCCTAGGTCAAAATTCAATTTGGGTATTTATCATTTCAACCCGATTCCAATTCAATTCAAAATCAAAGCATATTAAAGGGAACTTGCAGTGTGATAACTGGGATGGTGTCAAAGTAAATAAACAAGCAATAACACAATCAATATCAATCCAATAATCAATTCAAATAATCCCGAAATAACCGTACTAATTCGCATTGTTATTTGTGCGAATTAATATAATTATTTCTAGAATCTACACTATCATTTCATGTAGATTAAAGATCATTACATTACGGTTTTCACTTGTCATCTATTACAATTTCATCCATCATCAATTTAACAACATACATTCAGTGGTTCAAAGTGAAATTAAACAAATCCTACGTGTCAATAAATTCAACAGTTAAAGGGGTCATATTATACAAGAATCAGTAAATCACATTTAACATTTAATTATCCTATATCAAGTTCAATTTCATACTGTTTATCATTTTAACATTAACAATTTAACGTCCAATATAAACATCAACAATCAATCAATTTCAGCCAAACTGTATTATTATTGCATAAATAATTAACAGATAATGGTGTCAGATGTCACAGGTGAACTGATACAGGCAATAGCATATATAACAGTGTAATTAACTAATAGCAGCATATTTCAATTGTCGTTTCAATTGAAATCAAATTTAATAAATAAAAGAACGTTAATCGTGAGTGAGTGCTCACCTTTCGAGGTTAGAGACGAACGGGATGAGATGCATTGCGAATCCAAACACGAATCCCAGATCAAAGCTAGATTGGCACGAATTTGGACGGACAGCGCTGATAAATCAGAATTGACGAGATCAGATAAGAACTAGACCGATGAAAACAAATTGAATCAGTTTTGATATAAACCGAAATATATATTTTCAAACTTAATATTACTGTAAACAGCAGATGAAATGCACGACCCTATACATTTTATATATCATATAGACTGACTAAAACAGTATTCTACTAACAACAATATATATACCCTCGGTACATCACATATATACACATTTAAAGTCCTATACAAATATGACCAATGACCGACATGAAATATATCTCTTCCCTTTATAATATAAACTATATGCTGGAAATCAACTCATGCATACTTTATGAATAAACTAACAGAGCTTCAAAACAACTATGCACACCAACATATGCACTTACCCAACAGACTTTGTAAAACTACCAACATCTGCATCACTATAATTATATAAGGTACTATAATATAATATAATATGATAAATCATAATACTAGAATAAATATAATATTATGTATGCGACGAAATTTCCACATTTTATAACCACAACTATACCTAGCTGACATATACCGTTCACCTATTATTCATATACTAGCCTATTATATATATTAACCAAAAGATCTTTAAAACATGTAGATATCCACATGCGAACATCACAACTCATATATACTATTACACTATATAAGACGTATACATCATGCAGCTAATAATATACCTATAATAACTTTAATAGCATATAAAATTTATATGAACCGAGTACTAACCCAACGAAAGGTGGCCAGAGGCGTGTTCAGGTAGTTTAACAAAATCAAACAGGGATCGGAAGTTGGTTACTCAACAAATACAAGCTTGGCTAAAAGGAAATCTGCACGAAATGTGCTTCGGTCCCTACAGCACTTTGCTCGAGTTTGGCTTCGGGTTGTACGTCTTAGCAATGGTGGGAGTGTGGATGGACGAGGTACAGCGGAATCGAGTTGTTGGTCGGCGTGGACTGAGCGGTGGCTGGAAGGTGGAGCAAAGGTGGATGGTTCCGGAATCAAAGTGAGGTGGGTTGGATGGTGATGTCGGTGGCGGATTGCATTGGTGTGTGGGTCAATCGGTGCTTGCGTGAGATGGGGATGTTAGTGTGAGGCAAGTAGCGTGGGTGGAGGAAACAAGGCAGGGAGGTGCGAGCTTGGAAGAGGAAGACGTTGGCCAGAGGGTGGTCTCGGCATGGGGAGGATCGGCACTTGGCTATGCTCGAAGAGGGGAAGGCCGAGAACGCGCGCGTCAATGAAGAGAGGTGAAAGGCGAGATTGGTAGGAAAATGGCGGAGTGGACGAGGTGGCTCGTGGGTCGGGCCGTGGTGGATGAGGGAAGAAGATGGGTTTTGCTTGTTGTGGTGATTGCTCGTGTGGGGCAGAGGAAGTCGATGGGGCCGAGCTGGGAACTTGGTGGTGCCAGCGATGATAGCGGAGGTCGGCGAAGCCTGTCGGGCTGTGGGCGGAGGCTTGGGGTTCGGTTGCAAATTTAGGTTGGCGGTGGAGGTCGGAAAGTTGGCTGGCGGAGCGGGGTATAGGTGAGTGCGTGAGAAAAGGCCATGTTCCATGCAAACACAAGAGGGCTACAGAACGATTTTATATGTAGACATAAATTCTTCTACAAGATGAATGATGGTCTCGGGTGTTAAAAGGTAAGGAATAGGTGTTCACAGGATAGGAATGAACAGTCATAAAATGGGTTACAAGTGGCATAGGATATCACTTTATATTTAATTAATTTTCTTGGAACCGACCAAAGAAGAGAAAGGGACAGTGAGAAAGTGAAAGTTTATAAATATTTTGAAACCCGGAGCATAGGAAGGAGCGAAAGGTGTGTTAATACACGGTAGAAACCGAATGGACACAACAACCAAAAGGCACGAACCAGGTACCGATACGGTAAGCATTACGCAAAGTGCAACGTTCACCGGACTTCGAATTTTGACAATCGAATATACCGTAGAGATCAGCATGAGCAGACGATCAAAACGGTATACGGATATTAGTGACACGATTGAATTATAAAATTCGAATTTTCTAATAGCGGAAAATGCAAGAAAAACACTGAAAAATAAGATCGACGGAGCCAAAGATGTCCGAATTTGGAAAAACGACAAACTGACATCTTGCTCAGAAGATGGTTTAGAAATTTTCTATGTAAAAATATTTTGGTTTTTAAAACATTTTATTTTCATTACTTTTTAACTGATTAATTTGAAGTGAATTTACGCGCGAAATAAATTTTCATATTTTCGGACGGAAATTTACCAGTTGCTATGTTTAACTAGACGTATTCCAAATATAAAATTTTTATTTCAAAATTTTGACGTTTTAAAATTTCACAAAATTTTAATTAATAACGTTATTAAAACCGGTTAAATTTGCGGGTTGTTACAATTTGTCCTAGTATATTGACTTTATAGTATTTAAGATTTTTTACCACTCACACCAGAATGTTTTCTGACTTGGAATTTTATGCTTTGCTTTATATTATTCTGGGTAATCTTAAATGAGTAGATTAGGGATATCAGGCTTGGCGAGCACGTGGAGTTGGATAGGTGGAGAGCAAGAGGCTACATTCTCATGTATTATTATATTTAGCTGTTATTGCTTATTATTTCATTGTGCAGCACTATGGAGCTTACTAGTGCTATTATCTGTTTAGAGGCAGTTACTTATTTGAGTTTATTATCGGTTGTATAAACTCTATTATTTATGTTGTATAACTGTATGGATCTATGTACTCTGATTTTTATGGTTCATTCAGTTATTGCTGGCTTGCCTGTTTTATATCTATGATTATTATTATTTTTATTCAATGCGTTGTGAGATATACGATAGGTCCTATGATTGGTTTACTTTACTACAACCTTGATGATCGTCCTGCATTGACCGTGTACCATTATAATGCACTTTACTACATGTTATTTAGGTGTCGGTGGTGTAGGATGGTCGTCACAGTTGGTACCCAGAGCTTAGGTTAAGTGATTTGACTCAGTTAACTTGTTTAATTCTGAGTTGATACCATGTTCTAGTAGAGATAAGGAAGGAGTTCTCACCCTAGGCTGGATCGAAAGTGCATACATACATGAGAGCTAATTGTAATATATTTTAGTTTTCAAAATTATAGCAATATATGATAGTAAGTCGTATTGCACATATGAGTACCATTGATGCATTTTTCCTCTATGGGAGACTAATCATTCTTATTATAGTTTGTAAGAATGGACAGACATGTTAGGAACTCTACACCAGAGGCTAAGCATGGAAGGGTCATTGGGATAGCAAATGACTTGAAAGTGCAGGCAACATTCATTCATATATGATGGTGAGCGTAATGCAAGCAGCCAAAAGAGGAGCTACATGGATAGTGGATAGTGGTGCTCAAATGTAAGTGCAACAGGTTGTTGTTCCTTAAGAAGAAGCTAAACTGCAAGTAGGCGGAGGCGGAAGTAGCAAGAGAATGAGAGATAGCGAAGGTGGGAAACAGTCCTGAAAGAATGGTGACCAAAAGAAAGCAAATGGAAGCTAAGGTTCTTTAAATGGAATGAGAGGGGTCATGTTAGTAAGGACTGTAAGGACCCAAAATGTAGCGAGAGGAAGCGTTATAGACTGAGCACGTTAAGATAGATTGTCCAGAACCGCCTACGAACAAGCGGTTGAGTCTTCTTATGCTTTGAGTGTTGTCCCAGCTTCGTTGTGTGCTACATCGGTGAAGGAGAAGTGGAAGAGCATCATCATAGAGGGTATATTTTATATTTTAATACACTTATATGTGTTTTATTCGATATTTGAGCTTTACATTCCTTCATATCTAGTGATTTAGTAGACAGATTGGGATTGGAACTCGAGATAGTTGACTGAACTTTGATTGCTACAAACCCTGTTGGATGATCGACTAGCCTTTGTATGGTTTTTCAAGACTTAGCCTTGTCGAGTCATGGATGTTTATTTATTTATTTGTGATTGCTTTGCTCTGGGTTTCGTGATGTTCGATACTATTCTAGGGACAGTCCGGCTAAGGAGGTATGAAATAGTGGTGGACCGTGGGATGCTGTTGGTGATGATATGGATGGACGACGGACATAGATCAGAGATAGGTTGCTTACATGATGATTAGGTGATGGTTAGCTTTTATATTCACTTGAGATTCGTCACAACGAGTTGCCATTAGTGCCTATTGCTAGGGAGTATCCGAACATATTCAAGGAGGTGACCCGACTTTCGCCACATGGAGAGATCGAGTTCTGTATTGACATAGTGAAAGATGCCAGAACGATAGTAATGCCTTTGAGAAGGATGAAACCTACAGAGCAATGGGAGCTGGAGGTGCAAGTGAATGACCTATTGTGAAAAGGACCCATTCGCAGAAGTATTTCTGAGTGGGGGAGCGCTCATAGTATTCACCATGAAGGTGGATGATTCCCTTAGACTGTGTGTTGATTACCGTGAAATGGAGTTAGAACATTCTCTCAGTTGGATCGGCTCCTACGAGGAAGAACAAGTATCCACTTCCACATGCTGATGACTTATTCGATCAACTTCATGGTGTTAGAGCATTCTCTCAGTTGGATCTTGTGACGGGATTTTTCCAGCTGAGAGTAGCAAAGGAAAGTGTGACGATTACATCTTTTCGTATGCCATATGGATTATATTAGTGGTTGGTTATGCCATTCGGGCTAACTAATGCACTGGTATAGTTTTTTGATCTCATGAACGATGTTCAGGGGTCAGCTAAATAAGTTTGTGTTTGTGTTCGTCGATGATATTCTCAACTACTCATAGATAGAAGAAACACAAGATGCATTTAAGGATCGTACTCGAGGTGTTGAGAGAGTGCTGAATGAAAGCAAATTTTTCTAAGTGTCACTTTTGGAGGAGAGAAGTGCGATTCTTGGGTCACGTTGTTTTAAAGCAGGGCATTGTCATGGATCTTACAAAAGTTGCAGCAGTTCAAGATTGGACTAGACCCAAAATGCTACGGATATAAGAAGTTTATTGGGGTTAGGTGAATATTATAGATGATTCATTTAGGACTTCTCCAAAGTAGCCACATCGTTGACTCGGTTGACGAAAAAGAATCACTTTTAGTGAGCATGCGAGATGTGAACATGCATTCACGAGTTTAGAAGAAAAGTTAATGAGTGCACCGGTATTGACTATTCCAAGTGGGAATGAAGAGATGGCGGTATACACTAATGCATGTGGTATCACATTGGGCGCGGTATTGATGTAGAGGGGCAAGGTTGTTTCATATGCTGGTCGGCAAATAAAGCCACATGAGAAGAAATTCCCAACTCACGATTTAGAGTTAGCAGCAATCATCTTTGCACTAAAGATTTGGAGGCGCTATCTTTTAGAAGAGAGATTCGAGCTGTTCACAGACCATAAATCATTGAAATACCTCTTTTTGCAGAAGGATCTTAACCTTTATCAACATCGATGGTTAGAGTTCCTATCCTCCTATAACTTTGATATTGCATTACACCGGGGAAGGGGATGCAATTGCAGATGCATTGAGTAGGTACATGCCAGCTTGGGAGCTATGTGCCTTGAGTGGAGGTATTTAGAGTATATTGTTGGTTTTGATTTCCAATCGAAATGCAAGCTAGAGTCGGAGATATTGGCAAGCCTGACTATCAGGACTACTCTGATTGAGTGAATTGGTACTAGTTAAAGGCGTGATGCCATATTAGTTGAGATTATTGCTAAGATTGAAACTGGAGTAGAATCTGAAGAGATGAGACAGTGCGGACTTGACCAAGATTGTTGGCTCCGTAAACTCAGAAGATTGTTTTTTCTTGATGTCGATAGGTTGAGGGATGAGGTGCTATGAGAGTGCCATGATTTGAGATTGACTATTCATACCAGCGGTGATAAGATAAGCAGACTTGTTATTGGAAAGTAATGAAGAGAGACATTGGGACATTCACCTCGTAGTGCATAAACTGCCAGTTAGTAAAGGCAGAATAGAAGAAACCTATTGGTTTGATGCAACCTCTAGAAGTTCCCAAGTGGAAATGGGAACATGTATCGATGGATTTCATCGATGGACTGCCAAGAACTCGAGCAGAGTACGATGGCACTTAGGCCATAGTCGATTGATTGACCAATAGTGCAAAATTTATACTCATCCAGTCAAGTAGAACGGCAACCAAACTGGCTGAATTGTATGTGAAATAGAAAATACTATTCCATGGTATGCTGAAGAGCATTGTGATCAAGACCCTTTGTTCACTAATGGGTTTTGGAAGAGCTTACAGGAGGCGTTGAGAACAGAGCTGCATCTTAGTATAGCTTATTACCCTCAAACTAACAGCCAAACTTAGAGAGTGAATCGTATTTTAAAAGATCTCTTACGGGCTTGTATACTCGACTTTGGAGGCTCATGGGATGATCACTTACATCTCGTTGAATTTGCATACAATAATAGTTATCAGTCCAGTATGGGTATGACACCATTTGATGCATTATATGGCCGACCATGCAACGCTCCTTCGTGTTGCTGGGAAGTGGACGAGAAACTGATACGTGGGCCAGATATGATTTGAGAAACCTCCAAGGAGATCAAGATCATTCGGCAATGGATGAAAGCTGCTTAAGGTAGACAAAAGAACTATGCTGATAAGAGGCGTAGAGATTCAGAGTTCTTTGTCGGTGATTTGGTATTCATCAAAACCTCTTCATTGAAGACTGTAATTCAGTTTGGTAGTAAAGGGACGTTGGCACCGAGACTTGTAGGTCCTTTTTCGATATTAAAGAGGATTAGGAACCTTGCTTATCGAGTCGACTTACCTCAAACAATGGCGGGAGTGCACAATGTGTTCTACGTTTCTCACTTATGGAAGTTTGTGCATGACTCAGGCTTAGGTATCGCACCTGATCAACTAGATAATATCGACATTGAACCAGAGGCTTTGAGATCTCATAGGCCTATTCATATCATTGGACATGATACGAAGTAGCTTAAGAGGAAGACGATGAAGTTGGTGAAGGTTCGATGGAGTAAAAGCGAAGGTGATTACACTTTGGAGACCGAGGAGAGCGTGAGGACAACTTGTCCAAATATCTTTACTTGGTGAGAATTTCTGCTTATCGCTTTTACTTTCACTTATGATATAATGAAGTATTCTGTAGTGCAGCATCCTATATGCTAGGATAGGCATGGATGTTACCTTTTGTCTTTGCTATTTTGTATGCATGTTTGATGTGTAATGGTTACATATAGTTGTATATGGTTATTAGGCATGCAGGATAACCTTATTGATTTTGTTTGGAATTTCAGGGGCGAAATTCCTTTAGGGATGGGGAGAATGTAATGACCCGTATTTTACATGTCAAAGGATCATAAAATATTAATAATACTTTTGTTTAAGGTCATATGTTCTATAAATTTGGAATATGACTACCAGAGACATTTTCCATCTTTAGAATTTTCATTAAACGATTTTGGCATTGAAAATCTTATATGCCCTATAACTTTTATTAGGAGCTGGTATGGGGTCTGAAACCACTTCCATTAGATCAGAATGATGGTTTCTCTTTCCATAGAGTGGACATAATAGGAAAATAGACTTACCGTTTGGAAGATACAGCTATTTGAAGTTTCACTTGATTTTGAACAGCTTAGTGGGTAACTAAGGAGATTAGTGGCTAAGCCTAAGGCCCATTTTGGGATTATCACCCAAAGGGGGCTAATAGGACTTCTCCTTGTCATTTCACACTTCCCAAAATAGTTAAAGATGCCACAATTAACATTCTCTAGCCTAAAACCACTCTAAATCCTACTTCAATTGACCAACTCCTATCATTTGAAGGAGATTATCAAGATTAGCACTTGGATTGGGGGATTCGCTGTTGGAGACATCTTGGGATTACTGTTCATTCTTGGATTTGAGCTCTTTTGGATTGCTTCAGATTCTAGGTGAGTGGTTTGGACCTCTCACTTGCTAATTGGTCATTATACACCTTAATATGATGCTTAAAAGTGATTGTTGGACCCTAAAACATATTTTAAACCTTAAGTAATCACATATGTTAATTTGAAATGATTTTACAAATTTTAGTGAGTTTGTGTTATTATTAATATCCCTTGTTTTTATAGTTCATTTATCTTCTACCATTAGATTTAGGCTCTAATTTGATGTGTATGAATGTTTGTTTACTTGAATATAGTTTATAAGTCAATTGCATGAATGTATGATGTTTGTTTGGTTGAAAACGCCGATCGAAAGGCAACTTAGAATCAGAAACGGAATCTTGGATCGATAATGATCCAAGAATTCGACTTCACCCAAATTTGATGTGTATTGTGTAGGGTAACAAGGAAAGCCTCACAAATCTACGCTTCTAGTTCAGGTCATTTGGAGTTAGTTTGCTAGAGATATGTGTAAAAGAAGTTGGGTCAGCGAGAGTGTTCAAAAATTGGATCGGTAGAAGGTTGCCTCAAGTCATGCTCGAGTTAACTGAAGGTTTACTTTAGTTTATGCTTTGAGTCACACAAGTCCAGATTGGAATTCATTTGGGAGATTAAGGTGAATTGTGTAATCAGTATGCTTGGATCGACACCGACTTATGAAGGGAATAGATCGAGGTTTTCTTTGAGTCACTTGCATGTGTGCATGGAACTGTGTTGGTGAAAGAAAATCGACTAAGTGTTAGTTCAATGATACCCATGGATCGGTACTGATCCATGGAGTGGCTCAGATCAGTGATGTGCCTTGGTGGGTCAAATCGGTGGTGATGGTCCAAGTTAGAAGACCAGAGTGCTTTGAGTTACATGTAAGTTTGCTCTGGGTCGTTCGAGTGTTTACTTCGAAACTTGCTTCGGGCTTTCACACATGCTTGCCTCAAGCTCTGGACTTGTTTACTTCGGGTTGCTTCCATGATTGTTCCAGGTCGCTTCTATGGTTGGTACGGGCTTGAGGTATGAAACTTTGCGATCACACACACTTTAGTGCTTGACCATATTTTGGTTAAGTCATGGTTTAACACCAAGTTGTGCGACTCAATGGTGGACCATGGACTTTGACAATGCAATGTTTGGTGATTGGAAGTGACGGCTACAATGATGGGATAGCTATACTTTGAGACGTAGAGTATAGGACTATGAGTCAGGTTGAAGGAACGGTTAGAGGAAGGTTATAGGATAAATAATGATATTATACAATCGATGATGATTGTTGAAAATAGTCCCAAACCACGTCGACTTCAGATGAGAGTTGTAAGAACAGTTCCAGGATGTGCTCTACTAAAAATGATGTATGCAAAGGGATCATTGATACTCAAGGGTTTAAAGTGTACTCATAAGAAGGGGTATGTGAGGATGCTCACTTGGGTTTACGGTATGCCCCGGATTGCATGATTTTTGATCCAATTTACCTTAGGCTATCTATGGGGGTGCATTCTAGTTCCTGGCCTACTGAATGGCATGGATTTGATGGCCGAGAAACCATGACGTTGAGTAGTCCTTAACAATACGGGAAGGTCATACGAGTATCATATATCCAATGCATCGAGTGAGTGAATGTGAGGATGGATGATGGATGTTATGTTTGCTTTGGTTGCTTATCACCCTAAGGATGTCACACGATGTAGATATTATAATGTAGATATCTAGACACCCATTGGTACTTTGATGTACAGTACACCTATGATATGGACTAGTATACATCATGTATTATACACTAACTCTATCTATGGAAGGATAGGTCAGGTATGATTTTCCGTACCATTAATCCTAGTATATTGACTTTATAGTATTTTAGATTATCTAACGCTCACACAAAACTATTGTCTGACTTGGGAGTTTATGCTTTGCTTCATATTATTCCGGGTACTCTTAAATTAGTAGATTAGGGATATAAGGCATGGTCAGCATATGGACTTGGATAGGTAGAGAGCAGGAGGCTACGTTCTCACGTATTACTATATTTAGCTATTATTGCTTATTATTCCGCTGTGAAGCACTATGAAGCCTACTAGTGCTATTATCTATTTATAAACAGTTGCTTATTTGGGTTTATTATTAGCTGTATAAAATTTACTACTTATGCTGTATAGATATATGGATCCATGCACTCTGATTTCTATGGTTCATTCAGTTATTACTGTCTCGCCTGTTTTATGTCTGTGATGATTAATATATTTTATTTGATGCGTTGTGAGATATATGACGGTCATGTGACTGATTTACTTTACTACAACCTTGATGATCGTTCTGCATCAACCTGGCACCATTACAGAACATTTTACTATAAGTTATCCGGGTGCTGGTGTTGTGGGGGCGGTCGTCATAAAATGTATTTGTTGAATCTTAGGTTTTTTGCTAAAGAACCCATAACAAATATCTTTGAGTTTTCTCTTTTACTAAATTATATTTTTATCTCCAGTATAGTTTTATAAATAAACAATATTAGTTATAAAATATTGAAAATCAAAATTAGTTTTATAAAGTGTCTGTCAAAAATCAACTAGTATATGTCGACATACCCTCCTAGCATATGTCGACATAGAGACAGTTACGAAGTTTTTTAAAACCAACATGGATTTGAACATAACCATTCATCATATCTCGACATGGTGACATTGGAAAAAAAATTAAATTTAAATGAATAAACACTTCTCTTTAACCTTTTGCCAAAAGTCATATCTCTTCGTCTTCTATACAAAGTCTTTGGAAAATGATATTTAACAATATTCTCTCATTCTTCTCTTACTCTTTCATCACCGTTACTTTGATATAGAGTTCTCTTAAAACTTTTGCATTTACTTTTCAAATCCACACTCTCTCACTCTAATTCTTAATGGATAATAAACCACATAAGATCAAAGAATTCATACTTGAATTCTTGATCATTTTCATTTTGGTCTCATCCTATTCTTTTCGAATTTAAAAGCCAAATTGCTACCAAAGGTCTATATGTACTGTATTTGTATTTAAAGATACAATTACATGTCATTTACTCTACTATTTGATAAGAGAAAAGGTGCATCCTCCCCGCCGTCGAAAGTTACGATTTTATAGGTGTGTCCTGAGGGAGTTAGTGGTATGCTCGAGGGGCAATTATGTAATTTATTACATATATCTAACTCTATGACCTATCTTGTTCATTATAAAGATGTTTATTTCTATAATATACTTAGTATATTATAATATAGTAATTAAGCGATTAATTGAAGTATATTAAATAGAAGATCTATAAATGATAGTGATAATAGTTCCATGGAGTTGTAGTCAAAAGAACATAATAAAAAATACATATTATTTTAAATATTCCTAGTCAAGAAGTCTTGAGATACATCCGTTAAGACGAGAGTATGTTACACTCTTCTAATATTTGGTAGTTATTACTCATGGCTACTGAGGGCACCATGGGGTTACATATTGGTAGTTATTGGATAATTATAGAATGACTCACCTAAAAGTTTCCTTTTGGTTAATAGCACCAAGGTCAAGACGATGTTACACAGTTCTCTCTACTTGATAATGTGGTTGAACTTTATTATGGATACTCCACATTATTTACAACTAAATCATTGGCATGGCCACCATCAAGCGACTATAGTTGGGTTTGAGATGAAACATTAGAAGCGAGTTGCTATTCAATAAAGAATTTATCTCCTCGGTTGTGTAAGGTTAGTATCATGGTCAAATGTAGTCAACTCAAAGTCAAAATCTCTGGCTAGAGTAACACGGTTAATATTAAATATTATTACTGAACCAAGGATTTTTCTTTGTGGATTAACTGAGTTAAACATGAATAATACTAGAATTTTTACCATAACCAAATTCCATACATCCTAAAGTGATATAGTTTGACGAAGAGAACATGTGTAGATAATCATTAATGGTACCACTTAAATTATAAAATCGTATTTTATTAATGAGATATATAAGTGATGAATTCTATCAAAATGTCAAACCACTAGCTAAGGTGACATCTGAACGTTAGTATTTGACTTGTTCAGATATTAATCGATAACTGAGTTTACACCTATGAGTCGCACAACCATATCTATTCAATCTCCGAAACACTGCCTAGTTTAATTATTTTATAATCATTACAAATTAATAAAATAAATTAATAATCATGAAATATTAATTATTTTTGTAATTATTGTTTAGGGTGTACTTAGTAATGGGGTACCTCTAGAAATATTATGGGTGATATTAGTAATTAATTGGGCGGCATATATAAATGTTATATATGCGCGTATAGCTGTATGTATCAATGTATGTTTAAGTTTGATTTACATGGAATTAATTATGAACAGGTTTGAGTATTTAATTGGTCCACTATGGGACCAATATAGGTTGGCCAATAAAGGGGTGACTGAAAAGTTCTTTCGTTGTTGCGGAATAAGAAGCCATCGTATCTTAATGCATGTATATTATTTATTCGGAGTTATTAGAGTTGGATCCACTTTTTAAGGAATATGATCTAAAGAAATAACAAGAATACTAAAGGAGGGAGAGTAATTTGGATCTAAGTTTGAATTAATATGGGAGAAAGGTGGAGTTTTGTTCTCCTAGTTTTCCCTATAAATACAAACCCAAGCCACCACTTTTAGTTTATACTATTTTCCTCCTTCTTATTAGGTTTGGCTGCACTTACCTACTCCCCGACTAGTCAATTTTCGACCCCATTTGTCTAAGTACAAGGAGCTATAATAATTTCCAGTGGTGACACATCGATTGCTAGCAACAGTGTTGCAGATTTAAGAGATCACGGGGATCGATAGTTCAAGTGTGATTCTGACGCATCAATCTCTTAAGAGGTAAATTCTATATTCACAATGTATGCTATCTTTTTGCATTTATAATGATTTTATATATGCGTTAATATCTCCCTTTAACATAAATGCATTAGATCCCATTAAGCAACAATTTTACATAAATAATTTATTTAATACTAGTTAGAAATCAAGTATGTATATAAATATTATAATTTTGCTATATACACACACACACAATTTAATATATACTACAATTTACTAATAATTATAAATAATTTTTAATCATCATTTATTAATTTTTAAACCTAAAATTCATTTAAATCATATTAAAAAATACATATAAATATATTAAATTATTTTAAAATAATTTTGACCGGTTAAATCTAAAAAACTTTTATGGCTGAAATTTAATTCAATTATATTATAGTATATATGTTAACTATTAATTAGCACAATGTAAGTTTTAATGTTATAATATATATATATATATATAAGCCACACGTACACATTCATTACAAATTTTTTTTTGGCCAATAATGTTTTACATATCTATATAATTTTAAAATATTTTTTTAATAACATATATATGGACAGCTTATACATATTAAAAAAATGTTGTGTATTTTAAATGAATATATATATATATAATAAAAACTAATTTCGTTTGTGATAACTAGTTTTATATAAGCACACATATTTAAATTAGTTAATTAAATTAATAAATTAAAATTAATTAAATATGATTTAATTAATAATATACATATGAATGTTATATAATTTAATCAAATTATAAACGATTATTAATGAATTAAACTTATATAATGTAAATGTATAATATAAATGAAACTAAAAAAAACCCAACTTAGATTTAAGGAAAAATACATATGTATTATAAGTATATCGTGCTTTTAGATGTGTCCAACACTTAAATCACGAAGGTATTTCATTAGAAATATATATTCCCTAAATTGATATCAGTCTAGTAAATGTATATATTAAAGATCATGAATCTCTAATACATAAAGTCGTCCTCTATCATTTATACATTAGTAGATTATTTGCATACTCTTTAGTTTTTAGCATACTTAAGCTACAGATGTTTTGTGTAATTTTATCAATATATTGACTAGATGTCGTAACATACATGCATGTATTTGTTAAGAAAAATCAAGTTACATGCATTATACCTAGGCGTCACGAAATGGTGTGTAAGACTGAGTAATTTCTCTTAAGTTGTTGAGCAAACTCAAGATCGACATCCAGATTAAGGCAAAGACCAAGGTTAAGAGCTGTATATGATATAGTCAATAAAGAGTTATCCTGAAACACCCCACCTCTATACATATACTATCTAAGAGTAGTACTAAGTGACATCGTCGGTTAATACGGAGAATGATGCTACACGGAATACATACATGAATATTCCCTCGGGCTAACACTGGAACGTATTTCAAAATTGAATAAATAACCCACCTCATACGTATACAGTATCGGCACAAAGCAAGAAACATGTGTATCTCAAGGATAGAACAATACACAACATACAATAAATGATAGAGAACTCATAGTCGATATCTCAACGATAATATATAATATATAAAATACACAAAGTATGTCCAATGTACAACACAAGGATATCCACACATAAATGAAGTACATCATACATAGTGATATGCAACTAAATTGAATAACTAGCCTCCATTATGCCCAGTAACTACAAGCTGGTCTCATCGTCCCTGAACTTGAAATGTCTCGAATTGACCAGAGCATTACGTAAATAGGCTCAAACTATGTCTATATGTAAATGATAATGTATATGTATAGTAATATATGCATGGTATATAATTATAATATCACAAACAATCCCCAAAGTATCAGAAAACTTCCAATCTCACAAAACCATGCATAAAGATGTCATCATCCATTTAAATACTTACCAATCAACAAATCACAGTATCCAGATCAAATGGGCTAATCATCCGTCAAAATCATCATCAAAATCCAAAAATCTGCAATACATAAAATTTCATCAAGTATAATCAGGCTAGCACATGGTAATGCCCAAGTATATCCCTCAATATTAAATAATAAAATACCATCATCAATCAATATAAAATAGGTCGCCTATTTGTGAAATTGTGCACAAACAATGATAAGAGGATCAACTATACTCTGGATACCCATCCTAGGTATAATCACATTTCCCCATAAAGAAATAACACCTAATAATAAACAGTGATGGGTTTTGAGTGTATGATAGACACAAGGTCCCAAGTAGAGTCATATCTTAATATTTGGGTTATCCACCCATATCCACACTTAGGTAAGGTATATCAATAGTATATGCCAATCTATTACTCCGCTAAAACTAGAAGGGAGATAGATGACCGTCTACATGTTCTAAGTGCACACAGGTTATCCATCCGGATTCGCTCCTACAATCTTCTGTTACCTCCACAGTAATTGTGACAATGTCACGATCCAAATTTCAGTGTTCGAAAATTGACACCCATACTTCACTTGTACTCGAGTGCCGCAGATTCAATCGTTGAAATTCGAGTCATGCCGGAGCCTATAACACCATTAAGTATAACAACACAGCGGAATAAAGAAATAGATGATATCATATACAACTCCAATGAATACAATATCCAGAATGATATACAACAATGATATCAATATGATATAAGAATATTAGAGATAAATAATGATACAATGCTACAGCGGAAATAACAGAACTAATGGAAGAGATCACTCAAAATGATCTACAAAAGAGAATGAATCCACCAACTCCAACATCAAGCTCGAACCCCCATCACATATGGACAAAGAGAAGCAAGTGCAGTCCGGACGAACTCCAATAACTGAACTAGCTCCCGATAATCTACTAAACCTGACTATCTGAAAAGAAACCCAACTCTAGACTGCCCGTGTGGAAAATTGTGGGCACCCAGAGTTTAGGAAGGGAATAATAAACTCCAGGTCAGTCATGGGTCTGGTGTGAGCAACAAAAACAGTTTATCTTTAAACAAACAACAAAAGAATTTTAAACATTGAAATCCGCAATGCTTTTTGGAAAATGAAACTACCATAAGCCCTCCCGCCACACACACAATGCAAACGCAGAATTGGAGGAGATTTCTCCTTATGATAGTCAAATATGCTTACTACGCAAAAACACCTTTGATATTATTGTTAGTGCATAGTGTGAAAACATTTCGAAAGTATAATATTAATCTTAGCCAACATACAACCATTATTGTATGCCTGCTATAGCTACTATGTTCAATAGCAGGTTACCGCCACATTCCATAGCAGGTTATACAACTAAAACCATACAAGGCTCCTATTGTTTCTTTGGATTTTCCAACAAATGTCAGGCTAAGGAACTTCCTACTGCCACATGGGAACGCCTCTGGAGGGACGCCCCGAGAACCACCTGGCTCTCTGCCAACACAAGGCCGGTTACCCCCTTCCCGGGTAGTAAACCTGAGATATTCCACCCCCGGTCGTTTGCGACCTTTATCCAAGGCGCCTCGATCACACAACAACAATCACACAGTAAATGAGATTGGAGCAACTACACAGGTAAATATCTGGGCTCCATACCATGATTCCACCTTTTTCCAAAAGGAATGGACATACCCTAGGGGAGCTATCCCTGAAACCTTGCCGCATCTTTCCTGTTTCGACCATTACCGGTTTGTGAGGCTCGATGAGGTATCGTCTACAAAGCTAAGCTTTTTCACAAAGCCAAGCTTTGATCAACAAATGATCAGGAACACACAGCAGCACTCAGCATGCCATACCAAATTGAGAGTATATCACTGATAACCTTCAACTACATAACCTCTGAGCTCGTACGTCTCAGAGAAGGTTGTTAAGCTAAGAGAATAAATATCCGCCACCAAACAAAATGTATTTGAAAGAAATCAGCTTTATATCTCAAAGTGTAGTGTCAGACATACAACCATACAAGTCTGTTCCGGGTTCGAACAGAACCGAAGGCACTTCCAAAGAAGCCCTTGCAAATCCGGATAATTTCTAAGCACGTCCGGACTTCCCATCACAAAGGGTGCTAAAATCTCTATACCGGGGACTAGTCGATGCAGAGACATTCGACGAGTTGTCCTTTCGTTTTCGAAAATATCCGGTCTTCACCACCGGTCTTCAAATGCTATCCATTTACGTCGTATCATTATTCGGAATGGGTTATATGACACAAAGTCCTCTCACGGCTAAACCGAATAATGAGCGCATATTTAAAAACATATGGATATTGGAATTTCAATTAAGTCACAACTTATTATCCAAAACTTCTCTTTCAAATGGTTTAAACACATTACCATTTTAATCTTTTACACAAAAAGATTCATTTCACAAAGTTCATCCAGTTTCACAAAGATTCATTCATAGATTTCCATTTCAATTTGGATTAACTCGTCCAATCTTTAAACAAAGATTTAATTGATAGCTTTCAAAACAATTCCATTTCGAATGGTTTAAACAAATCACCATTTTAAATCTGTTAAAAATAAACAGATTCAATTCACAAAGTTCACCCAGTTTCACAAAGATTAATTCATAGCTTGGGAAACCATTTTCAATTCAAACTTGAAATTCCTTTAATTTAAATTGGAAATTCATTTCTTATATGAAAGCTTTTATCATTTGAAACAATTAGTTCCCATTCTGGAAAATCTGATTCATTTATACGAGTTAAAGTCCTTGGGTTAAATTCAAATTCTCAAAACCATACTTTTAAATGGTTTAAATTCATATAAACACATTTACAACATCTTTAACCATAATTTCCAAACATGGAATTCAATTCCAAATTTTGAATTCAAATTCAAATTAAATTATTTAAATTGAAACTTTACCAAGTTATTCAAAATAACTTTTATCTTAAAAACTCCTTTTTCAAAAGCTTTAACATTTGTCCCAATTTCAGTTCCAAAATCAATTGAAATTAAAATTTAATTTCAAAAATATTAAATTTGAATCATTTGTGACTTAACCGATTTCCTCGTGAAATCCATATTTGTGTGTGTAAGAGTGTGGTCCAGGGGTTTTAACACAATAGTGCAACATCAATAAATCATCACAGATACAATCACAACAATATCGACAAGCGCTATTATCCTATACCGCCTATCTATATACACAGAATCACAGATAGATAATATACATGCATTATAAATAAATGAATTACATTCATCACAGCTTGAATTAAAACAATGCTAATCACAAAGCATTACACAGCAGAGATGACAAAACAATTCACAGCATTCAATAGAATACAAACATTCATAAGTAAGATCGGTTAATTGTCTGATTAATTCAAATCAGATTAATTTCTTATGAATCACTAATCCTGGTTAATTAACGTTAATAAATTACAAATCATTTTGATTAACTACTCTTTAATCATTTCTTAATTAACCATAAATCATAAATTAATTAACCTTTAATTATAATTCATCAACCTTTAATTATTTAATAATTAACCTTTAATTATTTAATTCATCATTTAATTAATTATCTTTAATTAATAAATTAAACCTTAATTAATTAATTACCATTTAGGTAATAAAATTTCAATGAGTGATCATCCCTAACCACTTACATTAATTAATCTTTGATTAATTATCTTCAAATTAATTGCTTTAATTAATTAACCATATTAATTAATTATCCTTTAACTAATCATTCAGTTAATCAACTTTAATCATTAAATAAATTATCCTTAATTACTTAAATCAAATAATTAATCTTTTAAACACTTAAGAGTAGTTGTTTAACACAGTTTGTTTAAACTTGATTAAACTTTATAAAACTTGTTTAGAATTTAAAACTTAAAAAAAACTGTTTTATTCCCAATCACTCAAACCCGAGCCAATCTTTAGTTTTCCCGAGTAAAACTTCGGGTCACTCACATCTTCTTTTCCCCCGAGCTATTTCGCGAATCTCTTCGAGTCGAACCCGAGAGAACTGCTTTTTCCCCAAAGCATACATACGATCCAATATACAGTGATATCTCGTGCACGTGTACGACGGCTCAGCCTCGCTCCGACCAAAGCTCTGATCGTCAATAAGTCGCCAACCATCTCCTCTAACACCACAACCACCCAGATTGATGATCGACTCGATCAATCGAAATCGAACAATTTCGATCATCAGGAACTAAACTCGACCAATCAAAGAACGCCCCACGCCACCGCCTACGTCCATCAGTAACTTCACTATCATGCCTATAGCAACGTCACTCGACTACACTTCTAATCCCCCTGGTCCGGTTGACCCCGAAGCACCGACGTCAACGTGATGAACTCGCGAACATCGTCGAACCCAACAGCACACAAAACCCTAAATCGATAAACTCACGCCGCGTCGATCATCTTAAAAGTCCCTAACTATTTTTCCATCGATCTACGACTTCCAATCTACCTTCGACGTAAGGCACGACCCACAAAACTTCGCCAATCGTCGGTGATCAACGATAACAACAAATCTGGTCAACTCACGAATTCACGACATATACTAACTTTAAAATCATAAAATGGTTATCAAAAATCATGAATTTGCAGTGCGAATCTGATGGTAAAACCCAAACATGATTTCCAGATATTCAATTTTTAACTTGTATTTGATTTTCTCTGTAACTATATTATTTTTGAAATAATCTTTTAAATATAAACACTCAAATTTATTTTTGAAACTTGAAACCAGTTAAAACAAGTGTATTTCGTTTAGATTCCAAAGCCTAACATGGATTCAAGAAGAAGAACTTGATTTTTAAACAGGTTTTTGAAACCTGGAACTAGAACAGAGAGATATCCAAACATGCACACACATAATACTTTATATTTATACATTAATTTTATTTATATCATCATACATGCATATTTCATATTATACTTCACTGATTTCCCACATGCTAACACAAGATATAGCAAGTTAAGGAGTTACTCACTGTGGTTAAGAATTGAACAGAGTTCCATTGTTGAAACAGAGTTCTAAAAATGCAAGCTGAAATCTTCCTTCTTTGATTCTCTGATTGATCTGGGTTGTTGTTTAAGTTATATTTTTGTTGAAGTTTAAGACTGAATGATATTTGCTTCAGATTTTTTTTCTCAGTTAAAATGAACGAACTGGAATGAATGGAGTGATATATTGAAAGGAAGCTTACAGGGGATATGTTTTGTTTGTACAAATTTTTCAGAGATATTTTTATTCAATGGTGGCTGATAGAAAATGTTGTGATGGCTTGCATTAATTATCTTGTACAAATGTATTTTTAATTTGTTCCTTCCTTTACAAGCCAATACATGTATTTTCTTGTTTCATTCATTCACATATACTTGCTTACTTGTTCACATACTATATTTTTTCTTCTTCTTTTATGGCTGAAGTGATGTTGTTGTGGTGGCTAAAGATATTTGCATTGATTATCATTTGTCTTCATACTTATCCGTATTTTGTTCATATTTAAGTATATATATTTCTTTCTTTACTTTGTAATATTACTTTATAATATAAATAAATTTCTATTTTAATTTTGTTGTTAGATTTTAGTCAATTTGTTACTTCATTTTTATATGTGTGTATTTCTATTTTTATCTATTTATTTTCATAATTTATCTTTTATTCATTTCTATTTCTAACTCAGATATTATTATTATTTTTATTTAATATTTATTGTCTTATATTTATTTTGTAAATTCAAATCATTATTAACCATCAATTCTAAGCTTAAATCATTTATTTATTTCCTTGTGTCAAAAGTCTATATATTTTTATATTTAATCTTAAACCATTTATTTAAGATTTTAATTCAAATCAAATATATACATATATATATTCAAATTTACTCATATATGCCTGTATACATATATATTCACATATATACATATATATACAATATTTAAATTTTTAAATGATTTAACATAGAATTTATTTTGAACTCAGGGAAACTCGCATCAATTTATCGATTAATTTCATAATTTTTATTCAAAAACTAAATTAATTATCAATTTAAATTTAATTAAAATCCGAGGTCGTTACAACCTTCCTCCCTTAAGAAATTTCGTCCTCGAAATTTTCCAGGGAGACACAAAGATAGATGAAGAACATTTCATCAAATCAAACTGAATATTTATTCTGCATTTGGCTTACCAAATCAGAATATCAACAATAGATACAAGAACGAATCTTTTAAATTCTTCACACAATACTCGGGTTATCCAGATCTACGAAATATGCAGTGGCATCGGTTAGTTTGAAGGGATAACTAACCATTCGTAGAATATATTGGGACCCAAAGAATATATAGATATATGGATACAATTTCAAAACTTTCAGTTTAGAACTAAAGTATACCTATCAACCATAGCAATCACTGCAACCAATTCATCCAAATAAACAATTCCTGACTCAGTTGGAGTTTATGTCCCGTATTAATATATCGAATCTCCTTCCTGGAATTACCAGGAACTATCAAAGAATTGAGAAGAGATGCTGAACAAAAGAGATTGACAGAGAAAAGATTGTTTCCTTGTTGTAACAGGGTATTGACCATTTGTAGTCGTATTCCCCTGTCCCCTATCTCATCCTCTTCTTACACTCATACTTACTATCAGTGGATAGTAAGAGAATTTACTGAGGCATCCGAACGGATATCTTAAGGATTACTCATTCTATGGTATACTTCACCCTATCTTTAACGAGTTACTTAATGTGTTATCTCTATAGCTAAAGTTCAACCTTAGCTCTGATACCAAAATGTCACAATCAGAATTTCAGCGTTCGAAAATCGATACCCATACTTCACTTGCACTCGAGTGCCGCAGATTCAATCGTTGAAATTCGAGTCATGTCGGAGCCTATAACACTATTAAGTATAACAACACATCGGAATAAAGAAATATATGATATCATATACAACTCCAATGAATACAATATCCAGAATGACATACAACAATGATATCAATATGATACAAGAATATCAGAGATAAATAATGATACAATGCTACAGCGAAAATAAAAGGACTGATGGAAGAGATCACTCCAAATGATCTACAAAAGAGAACGAATCCAACAACTCCAACATCAAGCTCGAACCCCCATCACATATGGACAAAGAGAAGCAAGTGCAGTCCGAACGAACTCCAATAACTGAACTAGCTCCCGATAATCTACTAAACCTGACTATCTGGAAAGAAACCCAACTCTAGACTGCCCGTGTGGAAAATTGTGGGCACCCAGAGTTTAGGAAGGGAACAATAAACTCCAGGTCAGTCATGGGACTAGTGTGAGCAACAAAAACAGTTTATCTTTAAACAAACAACAAAAGAATTTTAAACATTGAAATCCGTAATGCTTTTTGGAAAATGAAACTACCATAAGGCCTCCCGCCACACACACAATGCAAACGCAGAATTGGAGGAGATTTCTCCTTATGATAGTCAAATATGCTTACTACGCAAAAACACCTTTGATATTATTGTTAGTGCATAGTGTGAAAACATTTCGAAAGTATAATATTATTCTTAGCCAACATACAACCATTATTGTATGCCTGCTATAGCTACTATGTTCAATAGCAGGTTACCGCCACATTCCATAGCAGGTTATACAGTAAAACCGTACAAGGCTCGTATTGTTTCTTTGGATTTTCCAACAAATGTCAGGCTAAGGAACTTCCTACTACCACATGGGAACACCTCTGGAGGGACGCCCCGAGAACCACCTGGCTCTCTGCCAACACAAGGCCGGTTACCCCCTTCCCGGGTAGTAAACCTGTGATATTCCACCTCCGGTCGTTTGCGACCTTTACCCAAGAACAACAATCACACAACAACAATCACACAGTAAATGAGATTGGAGCAACCACACAGGTAAATATCTGGGCTCCATACCATGATACCACCTTTTTCCAGAAGGAATTGACATACCCTAGGGGAGCTACCCCTGAAACCTTGCCGCATCATTCCTGTTTCGACCATTACCGGTTTGTGAGGCTCGATGAGGTATCATCCACAAAGCTACGCTTTTTCACAAAGCCATGCTTTGATCAACAAATGATCAGCAACACACAGCAGCACTCAGCATGCCACACTACCAAATTGAGAGTATATCACTGATAACCTTCAACTACATAACCTCTGAGCTCGTACGTCTCAAAGAAGGGTGTTAAGCTAAGAGAACAAATCTCCACCACCAAACAGAAATTTATTTGAAAGAAATCAGCTTTATATCTCAAAGTGTAGTGTCAGACATACAACCATACAAGTCTGTTCCGGGTTCGAACAGAACCGAAGGCACTTCCAAAGAAGCCCTTGCAAATCCGGATAATTTCTAATCACGTCCGGACTTCCCATCACAAAGGGTGCTAAAATCTCTATACCGGGGACCAGTCGATGTAGAGACATTCGACGAGTTGTCCTTTCATTTTCGAAAATATCCGGTCTTCACCACCGGTCTTCAAATGCTATCCATTTACGTCGTATCATTATTCGTAATGGGTTATATGACACAAAGTCCTCTCCCGGCTAAACCGAATAATGAGCGCATATTTAAAAACATATGGATATTGGAATTTCAATTAAGTCACAACTTATTATCCAAAACTTCTCTTTCAAATGGTTTAAACACATTACCATTTTAATCTTTTACACAAAAAGATTCATTCACAAAGTTCACCTAGTTTCACAAAGATTCATTCATAGATTTCCATTTCAATTTAGATTAACTCGTACAATCTTTAAACAAAGATTTAATTGATAGCTTTCAAAACAATTCCATTTCGAATGGTTTAAACAAATCACCATTTTTAAATCTGTTAAAAATAAACAGATTCAATTCACAAAGTTCACCCAGTTTCACAAAGATTAATTCATAGCTTGGGAAACCATTTTCAATTCAAACTTGAAATTCCTTTAATTTAAATTGGAAATTCATTTCTTATATGACAGCTTTTATCATTTGAAACAATTAGTTCCCATTCTGGAAAATCTGATTCATTTATACGAGTTAAAGTCCTTGAGTTAAATTCAAATTCTCAAAACCATACTTTTAAAATGGTTTAAATTCATATAAACACATTTACAACATCTTTAACCATAATTTCCAAACATGGAATTCAATTCCAAATTTTGAATTCAAATTCAAATTAAATTATTTAAATTGAAACTTTACCAAGTTATTCAAAATAACTTTTATCTTAAAAACTCCTTTTCAAAAGCTTTAACATTTGTCCCAATTTCATTCCCAAAATCAATTGAAATTAAAATTTCAATTTCAAAAATATTAAATTTTAATCATCTGTGACTTAACCGATTTCCTCGTGAAATCCATATTTGTGTGTGTAAGAGTGTGGTCTAGGGGTTTTACATCACTAAATCATCACAGATACAATCACAACAATATCAACAAGCGCTATAATCCTATACCGCTTATCTATATACACAGAATCACGGATAGATAATATACATGCATTATAAATAAATAAATTGCATTCATCACAGCTTGAATTAAAACAATTCTAATCACAAAGCATCACACAGCAGAGATGACAAAACAATTCACAGCATTCAATAGAATACAAACATTCATAAGTAAGATCGGTTAATTGTCTGATTAATTCAAATCAGATTAATTTCTTATGAATCACTAATCCTGGTTAATTAACGTTAATAAATTACAAATCATTTTGATTAACTACTCTTTAATCATTTCTTAATTAACCATAAATCATAAATTAATTAACCTTTAATTATAATTCATCAACCTTTAATTATTTAATAATTAACCTTTAATTATTTAATTCGTCATTTAATTAATTATCTTTAATTAATAAATTAACCCTTAATTAATTAAATACCATTTAGTTAATAAATTTTCAATTAGTGATCATCCCTAACCACTTACATTAATTAATTAATCTTTGATTAATTATCTTCAAATTAATTGCTTTAATTAATTAACCATATTAATTAATTATCCTTTAACTAATCATTCAATTAATCAACTTTAATCATTAAATAAATTATCCTTAATTACTTAAATCAAATAATTAATCTTTTAAACACTTAAGAGAAGTTGTTTAACACAGTTTGTTTAAACTTGATTAAACTTTATAAAACTTGTTTAGAATTTAAAACTTAAAAAAAAACTGTTTTATTCCCAATCACTCAAACCCGAGCCAATCTTTAGTTTTCCCAAGTAAAACTTCGGGTCACTCGCATCTTCTTTTCCCCCGAGCTATTTCGCGAATCTCTTCGAGTCGAACCCGAGAGAACTGCTTCTTCCTCAAAGCATACATATGAACCAATATACAGTGATATCTCGTGCATGTGTACGACGGCTCAGCCTCGCTCCGACCAAAGCTCTGATCGTCAACAAGTCGCCAACCATCTCCTCTAACGCCACAACCACCCTGATTGATGATCGACTCGATCAATCGAAATCGAACAATTTCGATCATCAGGAACCAAACTTGACCTATCAAAGAACGCCCCACGCCACCGCCTACGTCCACTAGCAACTTCGCTATCATGCCTATAGCAACGTCACTCGACTACGCTTCTAATCCCCCTGGTCCGGTTGACCGCGAAGCACCGACGTCAACGTGATGAACTCGCGAACATCGTCGAACCCAACAGCACACAAAACCCTAAATCGATAAACCCACGCCGCGCCGATCATCTGAAAAATCCCTAACTATTTTTCCATCGATCTACGACTTCCAATCTACCTTCGACGTAAGGCACGACCCACAAAACTTCGCCAATCGTCGGTGATCAACGATAACACCAAATCTGGTCAACTCACGAATTCACGACATATACTAACTTTAAAATCATAAAATGGTTATCAAAAATCATGAATTTGCAGTGCGAATCTGATGGTAAAACCCAAACATGTTTTCCAGATATTCAATTTTTAACTTGTATTTGATTTTCTTTGTAACTATATTATTTTTGAAATAATCTTTTAAATATAAACACTCAAATTTATTTTTAAAACTTGAAACCAGTTAAAACAAGTATATTTCGTTTAGATTCCAAAGCCTAACATGGATTCAAGAAGAAGAACTTGATTTTTAAACAGGTTTTTGAAACCTGGAACTAGAACAGAGAGATATCCAGACATGCACACACAAAATACTTTATATTTATACATTAATTTTATTTATATCATCATACATGCATATTTCATATTATACTTCACTGATTTACCACATGCTAACACAAGATATAGCAAGTTAAGGACTTACTCACTGTGGTTAAGAATTGAACAAAGTTCCATTGTTGAAACAGAGTTCTGGAAATGCAAGCTGAAATCTTCTTTCTTTGATTCTCTGATTGATCTGGGTTGTTGTTTAAGTTATATTTTTGTTGAATTTAAGATTGAATGATATTTGCTTCAGATTTTTTTTCTCAGTTAAAATGAACGAACTGGAATGAATGGATTGATATATGGAAAGGAAGCTTACAGGGGATATGTTTTGTTTGTACAAATTTTTCAGAGATATTTTTATTCAATGGTGGCAGATAGAAAATGTTGTGATGGCTTGCATTAATTATCTTGTACAAATGTATTTTTAATTTGTTCCTTCCTTTGCAAGCCAATACGTGTATTTTCTTGTTTCATTCATTCACATATACTTGCTTACTTGTTCACATACTATATTTTTTCTTCTTCTTTTATGGCTGAAGTGATGGTGTTGTGGTGGCTAAAGATATTTGCATTGATAATCATTTGTCTTCATACTTATCCATATTTTGTTCATATTTAAGTATATATATTTCTTTCTTTACTTTGTAATATTACTTTATAATATAAATAAATTTCTATTTTAATTTTGTTGTTAGATTTTAGTCAATTTGTTACTTCATTTTTATATGTGTGTATTTCTATTTTTATCTATTTATTTTCATAATTTATCTTTTATTCATTTCTATTTCTAACTCAGATATTATTATTATTTTTATTTAATATTTATTGTCTTATATTTATTTTGTAAATTCAAATCATTATTAACCATCAATTCTAAGCTTAAATCATTTATTTATTTCCTTGTGTCAAAAGTCTATATATTTTTATATTTAATCTTAAACCATTTATTTAAGATTTAAATTCAAATCAAATATATACATATATATTCAAATTTACTCATATATGCCCGTATACATATATATTCACATATATACATATATATACAATATTTAAATTTTTAAATGATTTAACATAGAATTTATTTGAACTCGGGGAAACTCGCATCAATTTATCGATTAATTTCACAATTTTTATTCAAAAACTAAATTAATTATCAATTTAAATTTAATTAAAATCCTGAGTCGTTACAGACAATATCCACATGCATGCTCGTCAATGTGAGGACTCCCAGTTATAACCTGGTTCTGGTCCCTATGGTAATAGACTGCTAGCCTAGGTTACTCAAGGGGCTAAGGATTAACCACCCAACTATGAATACTGTAGTGTGTCATGAATCTAGGGCACGACCCAATGTTTGGGCCACTAGAATGGATGCTAGCCATCTGGTTTACTCCAACCTAATATCCAGGAGTACATTGTGATAGACAAACATATAGTATCTACATATATAGGAATCCCCCTAGCTCAAACCCATGAGCTTCACCTCACATAAGTATTATCCTAGAATTCATATTTCTATCACTTAAGTGACATCTACTTACAATGGATAACCGAATAAATATCACAATGATGTCGCATACCACCACATGATACTCAAATGTTTATTCACTGCTCATAAACTACACTCAATCTCCATAATATTCTATATGACGATTTCAATGAATAACTGGAGAAATATTACCGAAAGTCCCATACAAAATAGTATTATAAGTCTTCTTATTCAGATTCCTCGTCATACAGAATTAAAATATCACTAAACCATACAAAAGTATGTCATTGCCATATGAAATCATACTGAAACAATTAAGCAAAACAATATTTAATGGTGAATCATCTATGACATTCGAAATCAATATAAAAGAAGTAGGAAATCAAAAAAGCATGGTAAAATCTCATAAATCAAATATGTAGAACATACTTTTATAATTCTTAAATAAATACATTAGTTATAGCATATAGTTTAAAATGCTTAGATTGTTAATTAGAAAATACTTCTTATTTTTCAAAAATTATATAATTTTTTTGAATAATTATCTAAAACCAAATATAAATTTCTTTCAATAAATTAATAACTTTAAATATATTTAAATACTAAATTTTAAATAAAACATTTCTTTATAAAATCATATATCCACATTATATAATTTCTCATTTTTATTTTCAATGCAAACATAATTTATTTATTTATATATTTATTATATTTTAAGAAAAATAAACACACCAAGATTGTGCTTGGGGAGCACCACCGATCGAGCGCTAGTAGTCGACCGGTAGGTGGTCGACCGATGTCCACCGGAGCAGTACACGCTTGAAGCCCTAATTCGATCTCTGATCGAATTCTAGCTTCCTCTTCTCTATCCTCTTCCCGATTCCTCATCCTATTTGATGCATTAACAAGTATTCATCCATAGTTCAAACCAATCAAAACAAATTCATAGAATCACATAATCTAGACATAAATTCATGAGTAAAACTACTCACCAATAATTAACAGCTCCTTCTTTCTTCCTCTCTGCTTCCAACTTTTGAAATTCCATAACTTGATCAAAACCTTAACTTCTTCATAGGCCTAAGAGTAGTATGATGTTGAGATACACATGGGTTGTTACATATCCATTACTTATGAACCTATGATTTGTTGAGCAAACTCAAGTTCAAAATCCTAAGGCAAGCGAGTCATAACACTCACTAGAGGAATCAAAAGATTTTTATATTTCTTAGGGTTTTTAGAATATAAAAATATAGTGGGAGCCTTACTAGAAAAATGAAATGAAAACGTTTAGCCTTTCTAATATTGAAAGAACATATATTATATAAAGTTAAAATAATCTACATCGATAAAATTATGCAAATAATATGATTGAGAAAATGTTTATAAGTTAAAATATATAAATGAACTAGCTTAAGATTGACATAGAAATTTGAAATATACTTACCAATAAATATTTTGACATGTTTTCACTTCAAGGCCCATGCAAGAGCCAAATTATGCAACTACTAAACATTCGTTCTTCGGTCGCTTAAGTGTTTATTTATCTAAGACTGTGTATTGTCTTTTATGAGTTTTGAACTCTTAAGCAATACAAGAATATAAATACTTGATCCATAATCAATCACATACAAAAGTTGTATGGTGAATAGCCCCATCCATAATATATGAATTTTCGGTAAAATTGGTTCATTCAAAATTAGCTTTTGAACCATAATGCAAGATCATGCATTCAATAAATCGGTTGTAATAAGGATCTCTTTTTTGGAAGGCAAGCAAGTTTTTTAAGTTGTCCATCCACTTTATATATCAAGTAAATTTAGATGAGAGGCAAAACACCTCAACAACTTCGGAACATACGCTTGAAGAGCACATACACTCGTACATAGTTGCACTAGGAAATCACTCAAACTATCCCAATACAATCTCACAAACTAACCAATACATCACCACATAATCAAACATTACCAAAACACTCAAAAGTTATAGCCTTACTGGAAAGTCTAATGCTAGAAAGAAGATGATGAGAAGAGCGGTAGCCAGAACGTAAGGAGTGTCATGACGAAAGAGGCTAGGTTGGAGTGGCGGGGGAGTAGAAAGTAGATATAGAGTTAGGATAAAAATGAAAAATCACGAATGAGAAAGGGAGAGAGACATAAGAAACAGAAAAGGAATCGAATGTGGGAGAAGATCTGAAGTGAATAGATGAAAACATATGTGAAAAGAATAAGAAGCAGAAAGAAGGGTCTTGTTATGTTAGATGTATCACTAGATCAAGAACTACAATATGGACCTAGGAATATGATCATTGAAATGCTAGTTTGACCATCTTACGTAAAGTGCAACTTATTGAATATCCTTAAATGTTAAGGATGAATAAATGAACTTTTGTAAAGAGTTCGGTGTGGTCTTGTAGTAAGGGTTTCTTTTCAAATGTTTTGACCTTTTAGAAAGAAAAACCAATGTCCGAGAGTGGATATAACATATGCCCGGTTGGGATGAAAAGAGTGAATGGTCATCTCTACTTCATGAAGATATCATATACGAGAATTGTTTAAAATACTAGTAGGTACATAATATGGAATGATAAATGTGATTTCTATTACAAATATATTTATCTTATAGAAATTGTTTTCCATGAGAGTCGTTTCTTTGAGTACCAAGATATTTGATCTAAAAATCTCGATTGTAAACTGGTTATAGTAAATAATATAATAATAAGTGGTTGAATGGAGCTTCTATTTCATTTGCTGTTATAATATTGGCGGAAATATTGGGAGCATGCCATATAAGACTTAATAATGGATGTACTAAGATATGAGAAAAAAAATCATAAATATACCAAATATTATTTATGAAATAATTATTATTTTCAGTATTGACTGAAAATAGATATAGTTTTATTTTGTTATGTATATTATGAATATTTTTTTTATAAATAACTCTATTATAATGGCGGTATTTATTTTATACTATAGTGATGCATTAGCTATAAAAAGTACAGAAGTATCTAAAAGTTTCTGCAATTATTTTGGAATTATGGATTAATTCATATATTTGAGAAATAATTCTTTATGTGATTATGAACCATATGATACCAGTGAATTCTATCCTAAATGATTAATGGTGAAGCGCCCATTAAGTGGAAGCGGAAAAAGAGTTGGTGAACCCTTCAGATTGATACATATTGATACATGCAGTTCAAAGTCTAATAAAACCATAATGGATCCACTGAATTTGTTAAATCAACAAATGAATTATCATAGAAATGAACATGTGTATTTGATGCACAAGTAGTGTAGTTATGGTAAGTTCATTGAATATAAAACGAAAGTAGAAAACATAATATGCAAAGGAAATACAAGAATTCGATTTGATCCAATAAATGAGTGTATTGGAAAAAGTTTGAAATGTACCTAAAACAAATATTATTCCATCTCAAAAGTCACTCCACCCTCTAATACATAATGATATATCGATAAGGAGTAGTTGAACTTTGCTGGATAAAGTATGATTGATGATGAGTGAAGTTGAGCTAACTACTTTTTGTAAGGATGCATGTTTAAGGAGTAAGTACATAATTTTAAATTTATTTTCATCTAAAGCATAGTTTACGAGACCATACAAGATAAGAGTTGATAACAAACCATACTTATCCTAGTCAAGGAGCTGATAGGTTGTGTGAGTTGAGAGGCTGCACGTAATATTTGCTCGTAAGGGATCTTGCGTGGACCATCTCAAAGGATTTTTATGTTAATACCCTAATTTATTGCTTTTGATGATAACAGCCTTAATAAAAAAAATATACATTCATATAAAATATGGATACTAGTGTTTTTCCAAGTATTATAGTATATAGTTCAGGGTATTACATAGGTATTGAATCGAAGATTGTACAATATACATACTCTAGAAATGGACATGAAGACTCATGAGTATAGAGACGAAGATATGAAGATCTCAAGGCTATAATATAGTGTATAAAGTCATATAATTTTGTTTAAACCCCTGGAAGCAATCTTTGATCTCCATTTCTTATTTTCTTATCTTTCATATTTGTAACAAAATATATTTTCAAAATATCTTTAAAAATATTTTATAAAAGTTTTTCAAAGTTTAAAATGTTTATAAACTATCTTTAATTTATTTTAAAAAGTATCAAAATATTCTACAAAATATAGTAACTTCAAAATGTTTAAAAAGAAAAATAGTTTTCAAAATAAACATAAATATGTCGACATATGTATAGGAGGTATGTCGACATACATGTCGCAAATCAGGTTTTTAAAATTTGAATTGAAGTATGTATTCATCACAATATTTCTTGAATGGACACATCTGTTTGTACGCTATATGAGGGGTTTCAAATGAATTTTTAGTTAGTAATTATCTTATTTTCTTCTTTCCTCTAACTTTCTTGAAAACTCCATTGAAATTATAGCAAATTTTCTTCAAAATCAAATAGAATCAATTTATACCTTTTTGTAATTGATTCATTAATACTACTTTCTTACTATTTTGGAATCATCTCTCTCAAATAAAAGATTAAAGTGTTGTCCAAGAGGCTATAGAATCCATTGTATCCAAATTTCAAGAAATTATCTTTGGAAAAACCATCAAACTCTTTTTGCATTTGCTTGGCTGCGATTGTAGCCCGTTCAAATCAATTGGGTGTTCTTGATAACCCGGAAATCCGAATAGTTGTACTTATAGCCTCCAAATCAAGTGGGTGTACCTTGAGCTTGGAAAATCAGAATAGTTTATCTCGTAGCCTCAAGATTGAGAATATCATTGGGTTAGCCTTCTGCCCATTTAAATATTGCCATTTGAAAAGAAATATGTTCAAGCAATTGTATGGGACTGACTGTAGGAGAAATCCAGAACAGTATAAAATCCCTGGTGTCATCTCTCTAACTATCTACTTTATTTTATTGCTTTTATTTTATCTGTGATTGCATCTGCGATTAATCGTTAATATAATTCCGTGTTAAAAATCTATGATTTAATATTAAACTTGAAAGAAATTTAAAACAAAAAAGTTATAAAACACTATTCATCCCCTTTAGTGTTTAATTAGCCTAAAGATCCATAATTCCACAACCACATTTGGTACCAGAGCACAAGATTTTCAAAAACTCGTAATTTGATTTTTGAAAAGTTTAGTGGCTAGCAACGCGGTTGGTACATTTGTTAACACTTTTGTTGAAAGACAATCTACTGCTAGACCCCACTTCTTAATGGCCGTAACTACACTTATTAGTCATGTAAATGAAAATTTACTTACAGTCTAATGGTTTAGATATTTGCAATGTTACACAAAATGAGTACACTGAACCCGAGACTAATTTTGCATAATGGACCGCTGATCAAAAGAAATTTGCACAGAATAATTCCAAAGCCATTAATATTTTTTTTGTTCACTAGATAAAAATGAATTTAATAGAGTCTTTATTTGTAAGTCTTCATATGAAACTTAGAGAACACTACAGGTTACACATGAGGGCACTAGTAAAGTAAATCATACTAATATTTCCATGCTAATTAATCAGTTTTAATTATTAAAAATGAATCCAAATGACTCTATTTCCGACATGTACTGTAGATTCAAGATATAGTGCATTCATTAGTTGCATTGGGTAAAAACTTTTCTAAGGAAGACCATGTTAGAAAAATCCTCAATTCACTCTCTTCATAGTGGGATCAAGACACTAGCAATATAAGAGGATAATGATATTAGTACTTTGAAAATTGAAGAGTTAATTGGCAATTTAATTTCCTATAAAGCACAATTGCAGGGCAGAAGAGAATGCAAGGCAACAGAAAAGAAATCCATCGCTTTTAATGCAATAAATGACGATCAGGATTCCGACGATGACAATGACAAAGAAATTTCCTTCATGATCAAAAATTTCATAAAATTCCTAAAGTATAGATAGGTGAACAACTTTTGAAAACCTAAAAACAAGATGTCTGGATCTGGAACTTCAACTAGATGCATCAACTGTGATGAATCCAGACATTTTCAAAGAGACTATCCGCATCCGAATAAATCAAAGATCTCACTAGTTAATGATTCATCCAAAAAAGAAGAGGGCTTATACAGCAACATTAGATGACTCAAACGCTTCTTCAAGCGACATTAAACCAGATACCGAGAATGTAAATATGTGTTTCACGGCTATAACAAACCAGTTAGAACTAATCAATAAAAAGCTGCAAAAAGGGTACCTTTTATTTAAAAAAAATTAATTTTATTTTTTTGGTTAATTTTGATTTTTAGGAATAACATATAGATTAATGATAATATTTAATGAATATAAGTGTGTGTATATATAGGAATATATTAGCCTTGTTTTATTTTTGAAAATTTCGGGTTATATGTCGACATACCCACATGTCATATGTCGACCTACATGCCAGAAATCTGAAAGTTGAAATTTCAATTCAAAATTCAAATTTCCTTCTCTTTTGCACTTCCTTTCATGTTTTGAAAAGGCACCTTTTTGACCAGATAACACGACTCTTCACTCTCTATTAATTAAATCTGTTTTTATCCATTCATTCACTCACTTTATTTCAAATGTCAAATATCTCTTCATTCTCTTATCTCCTCTAAAACTCAAAAATGGCTTCCTCAAGTCAAACTCCTATAACCATAGGGCTCTCTAAGGAAACTATAATTTTTTCTCTTCAATGAAAAAGATGCAATTGAAGCCTTTATGGAGTATACTACTTCCAGAAAAGTTTCTCCTGGAAGATTTGCTAAGTTCGAAAAAAATTTCTTTTATGGTTTACTAGTTCTTTGTTTGAAAATGAAATTCTTGTTTAATTAAAGCTTCTCTAAATGATTTTGTTTATTATCCATATTTGGTTTAAATGTTTTATGCGAATTTAAATGGAAACTTTTTCAAGGACAAGAGGGACAAATTTGGAGTAGTATTAATGGTACTCAAATTATTTTAAATTGTGACATTTGGGTAATATTCTTAGTTGTAAATCAAGTGGAATTGACCACGCCACTTTTCAAATTAATAAACAAAATCATGAAGTTTTTCATGATATTTTCGAAAGTGATGAAAAATTTGAATTTAAGCACAAGAATCTTTGACCAAAATCAAGACTTATGAGTCTCATTTTACAACAAAGTATCACTCCGAAGACGGGTAATTACAATAACCCTACTCAAAATATTTTAAAGCTCTTTTCGCTATTTATGGTCATTGCAACATTAATTGGGCACAAGCCATTTTAGATGATTTTGTTCAAAAAAACATTTCTAGACATGAGAACACACCCTTCCGTGGTGTGTATCTTACTAGAATCTTCGCATATTTTAATATTGATTTAAGAGAAGAAAAAATCCATTCTTTGAAAAGTTTTCAACAAGGCTAACATCTCTCTTATGCACATTCCACAATTTTTTTGAACCATATGAAACACTTCTTGAAAAAGAACCAAGGTTGGCCTATAAAGAAGAACAAGAGATCCAACAAAAAGAAGAAGAAAGCGATGAAATGGAAGTAGAAGAAGAGGAGGAGGAGGAAGAAGTGGGCATGTCCTTAGAAAGTCTTGACAAACCATCTCACCCCTCCAACAAAGAGATCCTAAGGAACCAAGTAAAGCTTCTAAAAACCAAAAGAAGCTTAAGCGGTCATTTAGTAAAAAGTTCACCTCTCTTTCCAACAAAGGGGATAAATACATTGGAAAGATTATTCGCAAACTTGGCGGCTCTTCATCATCGTCATCGACATCTTTCTAAGCCTATCTAGTTATTTCCTTATGATATCTAGCTTTTTATTGTGTGCTCTTAATTTAAATTTATGTCATTATGTATTTTGTTATTTATCTTTGAAATCCATGTATCTTTCAATTCTAAGTAATGAAAATATATCTATTACTGTCCTATATTGTCTATTAGTCTCTGGAAATCATAAAATTATAACGATATAAGTTTAAAACAAAAACTATAACAAAAACATAAAATTTGCAATTTATAACATATATGTACCCTTTATATCGACATATAAAGCCAAGATTGAAAAAAAAATTAAAATTCAAAAAGAAATAACTACCACCTATTCAGCTCATTCCAAACGACTTTCCACTCTTATATAAGCCTATTTCTTCCAGAAAACTCACTCATCATTTTATTGTTTACTCTCTTTTCATTCTCAAACATATTTTTACAAATATGTCTTCTCCACATTAGAAATTATATGAAAATCTTGAACAAACTCTTCAATCTTTTAAGGATATCCTCTCTTTTATCATAAGAAATGAAATGCATTTAGAGCTAAGTCAAATGTAGATGATCAAGGAACAAAAAAAGCATTTCGATGCAATTCGATGGATGATTTCTTCTTTACTTAAAGATGAGCCATCCAACAACCTAGAGTGCATTATTAACAAGGATAATGAAGATTGGGATGCCATCAAAGCAGATCCGATCTTTAGGTACGACGGTTGGGTTGAAGTTACACGAAACGTCTATTTGTTAGATTTGGATTTAATATGTAAATATAAATACACATACTCTTAGGATTTGGTTTGGTTGATTTGGTGTTTATATTTGGATTGAATTTGATTGGCTTGGATTGATTGACATTTGGATATGTGTGTTTTGAATGATTGAACAATGTACAAAATTGCTTTTAATAAAAATTAGTTGTGTTATCTTATTTATAATCATCATGCTTATCATAAAATACTGCATTATTTCTAAATATATCATATAATCATCATATTTCTTAAAATCATCAACATTTTATTTTAGTTATTAATTTTAAATCTATAGTCTCTAAGTTTTTGATTTCGGGGGAGTTTTTTATTTTTTCACCCATTTTTGTTGATGACAAAGGGGGAGAAAAATATAAAATATACGTATGCATATATTCTGTAACGACCCAGAATTTCAGTCATTTGAAATTGGAATATTTAATTGATTCTAAATATGGAAAATTTAATTTTATAGGTTAAATGACTTAAATTTCAAATATGGCGATTCATTGGATAATTTAATTATTAAATTTAATAATTTAAATTTATTTAAATAATTGGATCTTAGGTTTTAAGTTAGATAAAAATGATTTAAAAGCTTATTTAATTTCTATTAATAAAAATGAAGATAATAAAACTTTTAAGTTGGATTTAAAAGTGATTTACTTGATTTTGAAAATAACTCATTTTAATTAATGAGTGAAAATAGCCTTCTGGGGCACTGTCTCAGATTTCGATGAAACCAGTTTATTGGATCTATAATAATGTATTATAATACGCCGTCAAATTTCATGGCGATCAGATGTATCGTTTGGTCGTGCGAGATCGAAATGCGTAGGAATTAATATTGAAAATTTAATATAATAATTGAGTTCAAAAAGCTATCTTCTACATACGATCGAATTAGGCCTCGAGACAAGTTCCATTATGTTCGAAATAGGAGTATAACATATAGAACGCTAGGCGGCACATCTCGTTTGGAGTTCGAGATTTTCGGACGTTAAAACTGGATATTTTAAATTGAAGAAAAATATATATAAATTATTTTGTAATTACCATACTCCCCCATACCTACCCCATACCTGCCATTCCCTTTCACGTGTTGCCCATGCTTTCCCCTATCTATAAAAAAAATTATTCTGTAAACAAAGACGAAGTTTTCAAAAACTAAAAAAATCAAAATCAAATGGAATAAAATTCAAAAAAAGAGAGATGAGTTTGGATTTGTTATAAATAAATCTATAAATAAATCCACACTTATACATATGTTTTATTGGGTTCGGCTGCTGGAATGGGGAATGCAACATTTACAGTGAAGAGTTTAAGCAAGCTAAGAACTAGGGCTAGTAGTGTGGCAGTTTAGCCACATTCATCGTATGCGCTTACGAACCTTTTCAGCAAAATCACAATTTATAATTTCTTAAGTGGTACCAATTAGTAATGATTATTTACATCAATTCTCTTCATCAACACTAGATCACATTAGGACTTATGGAATTTGGTGTTGGTCAAAATTCCAATATTATCAAAATTCAACTTGATTGGTCCATAAACAAAGTCCTTGGTTCAATAATAACATTTATTATTAACCATACTACTCTAGCCAAAGATTTTGACTTTGAGTTGACTATAGTTGATCGTGGTACTAGCCTCATACAACCAAGGAGATGAGTTCTTTATTTAATAGTATTTCACTTCCAATGCTTCAATTCAAACCCAATCATAACCTTTTAATGGATGACATACCATGATTTAACTATAATCAAAGTGGAGAGTTTACATCGAAGTTCCACATTATTCTCAAATTGAGAGAACTATGTAATATTGTCACTTCGAGATTTCTAGTTTGACCTAGTTGTTATTAACCAACATAAAACTCTTGGATGAGTCATTCCATATATATCCAATAACTATCAATAGTAACCCCTTGGTTCCCTGACAGCCATGAGTAATATACTGCACAACATTTAGAGAGCGTTACGTACTCTGGTCTTAACGAATCCTTTCTCGCAAGCAACATCTTGACCATGAATATTCAAAGTAAAATATTATTTTATAATGTGATTAATTACTCATGATTGCAACTATTTGCAACTCAATCGCAAAACATTTCACCTAAGGATTTTCTTATTTATATACTATAAATTAGGTAATTAATTAATTATATGGATATGTAATAAAGTACTTAATATAATAAAATACCTTTATTATAAACAAGATCGGTAATAGAGTTAAATACATGTAACAAATTACATAATTGCTCTTAGAGCATATCCCTAACTTTATCACTTTGCTCATCTTCGTATCATACAATTTCCATGAGATCTCATATTTTACGGTATAAGATTGCTCACCATACAACTTTTGTAGGCGTTGAAATATTGATTGAACTTCCATTATCTCATGCTACCTTGGGAGCTCAGTGCTAATTGTCAATAGTACGTAGACTTTAGAAAGTTCACAATCTGTCGACCATGACTCATAGGACACTTTCTATTAAGGCATCGAATTTTCATCAGGTTCGGCTAAGGCTCATTGGTGATCACATACTATAGTTTTCCGTAGGTCAGTATAATTTTTACATTTCTTAATCGATCTTTATAGTCATGCCGGTTAATGTGTATTTCTCTAGAAATTTCTTCATTATTGTCATTTAATCAACATGAATTTATTAGTGTAATTAGATAACATTGCATATCTTCTTATACTTATTAGATTGGCTTATTATATTTATCTATATGACTCCTATTGAATTCTACATCTCTCGAAAGCCCTCACTACAACATAATGGCCTTTTTACAGCACATAATAAACGCTGTGAAAACTATAACAGCATTTTGGTAAACGTTGTTTAACGACAAGTTGTTAAAAGTAAGCCACTTTTAACATCATAAACAAAATGCGGTAAATTGTAGCTCCTTACAATGTTTAATAAATGCCGAGAAGAATATTCTATGACGTTTATTATATGTTGTTTTAAACTTTCTACAACATTTAATTGTTATTTCATTATCTTTTGCAAAATTTTATTGCTGCTGTTAATTTTATTTTTCAGCATTTTTTAAATACTATTATTGGTACCACACGTTATGAAACATTCTTAAAATGACAGCATGTAATAAATGACGTCTTTTGTTATTTAATAATGTCAATACTTTTACACCCCAATCTCACTTTTGAATATATATGATATACATATAGTTCAAAATTAGCCGATATTTATAACATATTTAAATCATACAACAATCATATTTAAAAAATCAAAACACATATATTCAAAAACCAAACATCAATATCATATTCAAAAATCAAAATCATATCATCACATCCAAGTTCTCATATATTCAAAAATCATGTTCATTCAATTCCATAAACCATGTTTTCACAACATCCATACATCAAGTTTTGACAATAACCACACACCAAGTTCTGAGAAAATAAGCCAAAAAAACATCATTTGCTTACTATACTAAAAAGAACTTCAACATCTTGCTACTTCTTTGCACAAAATCTTCATTTACCTATAATAAATTGAACAATTAGCGATTAGCAATAAAAAATGCTTCAAATTTTGCCATAGATATTCTGAGGGAATGCCTACAAAATTTTGAGTCGAATGCATCAAAACTTCTAAGGCATTCGCCTTACAAAATCTGGAACAAATGACTTAGTTTTTTTGAGGCATTTGCTCCAGATATTTGAGGCAAATGCCTCAGATTACTAAGGAAGATACTTCAGAAATCCGAGGCAAATGCCTTAGTTTGTCTAAGGGAAACGCTTTAGAATTTGGAGGCAAATACCTCAATTTTTCTAAGGCAAATGTGCCTTAGTTTTCCGAGGCAAATTCCTCATAAATCCGAGGCCTGAATTCTGATGCAAATGCCTTAGAATTCTAAGGCAAATGCTTACATTTTTGCATCATCTTGTACATTTCGTACATTTTTGCAATAGGACAGATCATTATAATGCAGTTATAAAACAAATTTCAACTTCCTGTGATAATAGATTAGGTTCTTAAAGAGAATGCTTTACTTACCAAGGAAATTAGCCTCAACATCTACAACGGCAAGAAGCAAATAGTAATACCACTTTAACTACATGAAACAAGCATATAAAAATAAAATTGTTGCAATGCAAAAATTACAGTGTAGAACTAAGAATTGTTAATATAAGACTACATAATATAGTCTATCCTATCATAGATGATGTTTGAGATTCATAGGATGTTGATAAATCACAAATTGTTTGAGGGGGCATCTCGATTTTTTAAACGACCACCATCTAATTTGTTAATGAGCCATTGAATGCTCCTGATGCTAAAAGGCACTGCACTGCTAAGTACAAATAGGCATCCTTGACTTTATTCATACTATATTTTTTTGTTTGTTTGCTTGCTTGCTTTATTTGATACTTTGATGTATTTAGTTTACTTCTATTAGACACCTGGATATACTAGCTATTTGACAGTTATTATACAAGTTAACTAGCCGACTTTCTTACTAAGAGTATAATGTTCCGTAGATATGTTAGTATTTAGCATATAAGAGTTTATATGTTGTATTACTTGGAGTATAAAATATTTTATTACTTGGATCATAAACAGTTTGCGATTAATTTCAATAGTTATTTGATATAAATCATCATTGATATCTCTACAGTTTCGCACTTTGAACATAAAATATTATATCGATGTTCGGTCCACTCCCATAAAGTAGAATGAGATAATTGATGTGAATGCTAATTTATACTTAGGCCCCGCTTCATAGTTTATTTTCTACCGGTTTCGACTGGTTTTTGTTGGCTTTGTATTTCAGGTGTTATTATAAATAAGATTTGAGAAAATGAAAACTGAATTTTCTTTATTGCAGTTTTTCTGAAATGAATTACATAATCCAAAATGCAGGATTTCTTTCTTATTTATACAGGAATAAAAAGCAAAAGAAGAAATGGGTGAAAGTCGAAAGCCCGACCCAAATATAAAGAAGGGAAAAATAAAGAAAAGGCGGTCCGTATGTTGTATTGAGAAGTCTTGATACCCCGCCTCAAATAAAGCTAGGGTTTCCCAACAGCCTTCATGTCTTCCTCTTCACTACTCTCATAGCCTCCATTAACAATGCATAAGAAATCTCTGAATCTGGCGAAGCTCTTGTTGGATAAAGCCTTAGTCAAAACGTCTGCCTTTTGAAACATGGATGGCATGTGATTGACTTGAAGCTTTCCAGCTTTGGTTCTCTCACGAACAAAATGAAGATACACTTCCATGTGTTTAGTCCTCGAATGTTGAACTGGGTTCATCGAGAGGGATATAGTGCTCATGTTATCACATCAGACTGTGGGAATCTTAGCTGACCGAAGCCCTAATTCTGAAATTAGGCTTTCCGTCCACATAATCTCTGCTGTGACGCTGGCTAAGGCCCTATACTCTGCCTCCGTACTCGATTTGGAGATTGTGGGTTGCTTTTTGGTACACCAAGATATAGGGTTGGATCCAAGATAAACACAGTGCCCTGTGGTGGACTTGCGATCATCTAAATCACTTGCCCAGTCAGCATCGCTGTAAGCCTGTGTCGTAATTTCTTTACTTGATTTTAATAGTAACCTGAAATTAATTGTGCCCCTTAAGTATCTCAATATACGTTTAACGGCTTTCCAGTGAGTGTCCAAAGGTCTTTGCATGTGTTGGCAAACTTTATTCACACTATAGCAGATTTCTGGTCGAGTGATGGTAACATATTGCAGTGCACCGACAATGCTTCTATATTGCTTAACATTATCTATAGCCTCACCTATATGTTTGGATAGATGTAAATTGCTTGTCATAGGGGTAGCAAGTGGTTTTGCCTTATCCATGTTTGCCCTGATTAGGATTTCAGATATGTACTGCTTTTGAGATAGAAACAAACTTGAATCTGATTTCTTTGAACATGTATCCCCAGGAATTGGTTGATTTCTCCTAAGTCTTTAATAGCAAAATGTTTATCTAGGAGAATGACAACTTGATTTATCTCTTCCATGTCATCACCGATAACAAGAATATCATCTACATAAACTAGTATGTAGATGATATTTTGACCTCTCTTTCTGATGAATAGTGAGTTATCTGAATTGGTTGCATTAAAACCCATGTTGCCTAGAGTAACTTTTAGTTTCTCATACCATGCCCTTGAGGCCTGCTTTAGACCATAGATAGCCTTGTGTAACTTGCATACATGTGTGCTGTGTGCTTCAGAACAGTATCCTATTGGCTACTGCATGTACACGTCTTCCTGAAGCTCACCATTTAAAAAGCATTATGCACATCTAGTTGCTTGATTTTCCCATGCTTGTGTAATGCAAATGTCATGATTATCCTTATAGTAGTTGGTTTGATGACTTGTGAGAATGTTTCCTTAAAATCAAAACCAAACTATTGTGTGTACCCCTTTGCAACTAATCTGGCCTTATATTTAGCTATACTACCATCAGTGTTCCTCTTGATTTTATATGTCCATTTGCTTCCCACAATGTTTTTGTGCTTTGGTGGTGTGACCAAACTCCATATTTTGTTTTTAATTAAAGCCTCATATTCTTCATCCATAGCCTTTCTCCACTTTTCATCTTTTACTGCTTGGTCATAATTAGTTGGTTCGACTTCATTGAGTATAGCCGAAAGGCATTTTATCCATCACTACAACCCCTTCATCATATTTTGAAGATTGAAAGGGTGTTTCGTGTGGCTCCTCAGAAAAGATATCATCATTGGAGTCTATATACCGTTCTTGATCAAGAGCATCTGCGCCCATCACGACTCTTGTGCCTCCAAGGTTTGGATCAAAGATACCTCTTCATCTCCAACCAGTAACAACCGTTTGCTGCCAAGAAACTGGTTGGAATCAAGAAAATGGTGGGTGTGTATTATATCAATGAAATTGATATAATACACATGCACAGCAGGTTGAAAACAAGTCTGAAACTCAGAGAAAAAATGAAAAACTCTTGTTGTTACCGGTTGGAGATGAAGAGGTATCTCTGATCCAAACCTTGGAGGCACAAGAGTCGTGATGAGCGTAGATGCTCTTGATCAAGAACGGTATATAGACTCCAATGATGATATCTTTTCTGAGGAGCCACACGAAACACCCTTTCAATCTTCAAAATATGATGAAGGGGTTGTAGTGATGGATAAAATGCATTTTGGCTATAGCTCTGATACCAAAATAAGATTTGAGAAAATGAAAACTGAATTTTATTTATTGCAGTTTTTCTGAAATGAATTACATAATCCAAAATGCAGGATTTCTTTCTTATTTATACAGGAATAAAAAGCAAAAGAAGAAATGGGTCAAAGTCGAAAGCCCAGCTCAAATATAAAGAAGGGAAAAATAAAGAAAAGACAGTCCGTATGTTGTATTGAGAAGTCTTGATAATTATAACCCCTTCTTGTAAGTTTTTTTTACATCGGTTGTTGTTGGTTATAAAACTGGTGAAATCGATGTAGTGTAATTTTCATGGCAATTCTCAATCTATCAAATTGGGGTGTTTCAAGGGGTTATAACTTTTTTTCAATTATGCATCCACTAATTATATTGTAGAATTAATTTTCACAAAATATAAGGATATATATGTAATGTTACTTTAGTGGAAAAGTTTCAAAACCGGTGCATGTTAAACTCTCAAGCATGCATTGATCGGCTATAACAATACTTCATTTAAACCAATCAAAACCGCTATGATTATTGACGATCAAAACTTGAATTCTCAAAACCTCTCATAGCCGGTTCCACAAAACTCCGAAGCGGAGCTTAAGAAAAAGCTGCTTTAGTCTTATCTCATTGTTTGTAATAAATTTGGTTGAACAGGCAGTGCTGCTGTAACGACCCGGGTTTTTCTAACACGAAAAACCGGACCATTTTAGTTAAGAAGAAGAGGTAGAAGAAGAAAAATAGAAAACAACAGCAGAATCTCACATACGCAGCGGAATAAACTATAATAGGTAATATCAGATCTTTACACAAAAAGAAATCTATATCTGTTTATATATACATCATCCAAATACATCATCAGAGTACATCACATCAATATCATACAACTGGACAGTAATCATAACTTGTCCTCACAATCTGAATACACAGCGGAATATATAACTCAAATACGAAAGTACGTATCGCCATCCAGCTCCACAGCATCATTTCCTGTAATTTATAATACTCGGTCTGACCCGAGCATCATATAAAACAATACCCGAGTCAGTCTGGAAAACCAGCGTGAGAAAATCACACTCAAATTGATTATTAAAGTTTCAAAATCCTTTGAAACCAAAAGCATCTCGTAAGACCACGCCACAAATAAACATGTCGGGTTTTTACCTTACGATAGCTAAACACTTTATATCAAAATCCTCTGATATTATAATAGTGTCTACAGAAAGTAAACTAGAATCTAGCTGAAATGCTTGCATCTCACGTTTCAGCAATAGTTGGGCACAATCAAAACCGTACAGGCACGTAGGGAGAATGGATTTCCAACGAATGACTAGGCACTGGGGTACCACCTATCACAGTACGTGGCCTAGATCACCGTACCGAGGAGTACGCCCGCTCCCCTGCAACACAAGGCCGGAACCATCCCTTACTGGATGATCCCGAATAAAATCACCCCACGGTTGGGATCAGCAACCGCACCACTAAGCCGAAATAAAAAGGGACATCTAGACAGGGATGACCTTACCCTCCAGTGGGAGCTACCCACGAAGCCTTGCTGCATAACCCCTGATTTTCAGTCATTCCCGGTTGATGAGGTTCGAGGCTAAACGATACCTTTTAGAGAACATATCCCTTAGAATGCCCATCGTCCGCTGACGATGTTTCGCAAGCATTCGTCCATACAAGTCCGTCCCGGGTTTGAACGGAACCGAAGGCACTATTCCTACTACATCCATTTTGGAAATATCCTCAGGATTAGTAGCGACTAGCCCTTGCACTTCACTGCTCCATCTTCGACTCTGAACACGTTACACGAAACGTACAAACCGAATCGAAGTGGTATTCGAGTCTCCAGACCTAGAATCCCGGTATACGGAAACTCGATCCCGGTCTCTTCGAAACGATCAGCGCATTGGCCAATATTGATAGTCGGTTATTTAACTATCAATTAACATCCACAAGAAACCATCACACAATTAAATAATTTCCCACATTATTTATTTGCCCAAATATCTTTCCAAGATATATTTCCAATTTTCAAAGCTCGTTTGAAAACAATTTCAAAACAGTTTCCGCTTACGGAAAACATTTCCCAAATAATTATTTCCACTGAATCACCAAGTACAAAATACTTTTATTTTTAAAATAATTTAAAAACACTTTATTTTAAATATATTTTATAACATTGAAATCAAACTACTTTAATACTTTATTAAAAATATATACTTTAAAATAAACCACTTTATAAATATAAACTAAATTTCTCCTTTTAAAACATAATAGCAAATCACTTTTATATAATTACTACAATAATAGATTTTTAAAAATACCTACTTTGAAAATTAACATTTAGAAATAATCAATTTCCTAAAACATGCTTTTTAAAACATACTTAAAACTTTTAACTTATATTTAAAATTGCTTTGAAAACGTACTTGGCTATCCAGAGAAATACACTTTTCATTTACATCTTTTAAAAATAAAACAACATTTATTTTTTTTTAACCAAACCATATCTTTTTTATAAATTCCCACCTTGAATTTATATTCAAATATCCACTGATATTTTATTTTACTTTATAAACCCAGTTTATATCTCCAAAATCTCACTTCTCTTTTAAAATTCCAATTTTAAACAACTAAATCAATTTCCAATTGATTTTCCAATTTACTTTACTTTACTTTGAAATAAATTTCCTTTACTACTTCATTTATTTCAAAATACATTAACTTTTAGATTTATTCCTTTATTTGAGTTAAAACCCTTTTTAACTGAAAATACCAATTTTAAACTTCCAAAATTCCTTCTTTAGCCTTTAATTAAATTTAATCCTTACATTCAAAATAAATCCTTTATTCTTTAAATTTAATATCACTTTAGTTTAAAGTTAATATTTCCCTTGTTATTTCGAAATTCCCTTATTCCAATTCACTGGAATTATTTACTTAAAATTTACTCTTTTATTTCTTTCAAAATCCAATTCAATATATTTTGATAACTCCTTTTATTGAAATATTCAATCCAACCATATCATCCAATATTTCAATCATCAATAAAATCATCACAGGATATCCATATTCATAGAACAGAATATCAAATAATCTAAATAATTTTGAGGGATCCAGTTGGATCCCTCCAACCTGTTTCCCTGCATCCACAGACGTTAGCACAATACCAATTCCACTTCGAGGTGGAATATCGCGGTATATGGGTTTATAAAATATCATCCGCTATTATGCGGCGCATAGGGTCTCATCCGCTATATAAATGCGGGAATATCAACAACTCAAATATATACATATGCCAATATGTATATATTGCTATATACTACTATATATAGTATAGCACATCAATCAATGCAATCATCCAATCAATTATTTAAATTTAACCATTTAAATTTAAAATAAAATTCAACTGAGTGAGATTAACTCACCTTGAATTTACGTTTGCAGTCCACTTCATTATTGCCTTGGTTTTCCGATTTTTGTCCTTGAATAAACAATTTATACGATTTATTAATATTTGAATTAAATCGAACAATAAATTACCATTTAACAAACTTAATTTTACTAATAATTTAATTTAACTAACAGATTAAATTTTTAAAGCAATCTTCTTTTAATAAATATATTTTTAATGACAAAATCATTAAATAAGCTTGTTAACAAATTAATCTCCATTATGATAAAATTAAGCTTAATAAATATAGGTATATATGTGTATTTTATTTTATTCTTATTAAAACAACCTATATACATCTTTTAAAATCTTTGGTAACTAAAATAGTTTATTCCACTATTGAATTCATAAAGAAGATTATCAGTATATATTTTATAAAAATAATCAGTTGGTCACAGGGGTGCATCTCCTTAATCCATATATAAACACATGTATATATATTTATTTAAATTGAATGCAGAGCAGAACTGATTATAACTTACTGCAAATTTTCCAAGCTTTAGTTTCTTTCAATTTAAAATATGAATTCAAGTTTTAAAAACAGAAAAAGAGGCTCACCAAACGAACCGGCCCAAGACCCTATTCCTTCTCTTCCCTTCCAATTGTCTGTTCCTCCCCGAACTTCGTGCATGCCAGATCCTGATATGGCATCCGCCTCACCGAAATCAACTCCAACCTGCCAAGCCCTACTCTTACGAAACTCTCGACCACGCGCGATGCCGATGCAGCCTCATGCCCTAGCTCGATCGAACTTCTCGATCTCGAGCTCGAACTAGCAGTAGAAGAAACAAGTCGCGACCCCCAAATCCTCGATCTCGACCTAGACATCTATAGCCTCCACGAAGTCGCCCCACTAGATCGACTCGATTGAATTAGCAGTGGCCGTAAAAAGAGACTGTAGCAGAACCTCAAATCAGCAGTAGAAAATATCGCGTAGGAGCAAGGACGAGCCAATGATGGCTGATGGAATAGCCAAGTTTCGCAGTGATGATTAACTCGAAGGCGTTGATTTATGGAACCCTAGTTTTCACGGTTTCAAGCATCACGACATGGAGATTGCTATTGAACTGTGACTTTGAAGAGAACAGATTCAATTTGAATTAATTTGAGAATAGAGGGAGGAAAAGGGAAAAACGAACGAAGGCAGCCTATTTTCTTTTCGAACGAGATAGCTTCAATTGAACGGAACAACAGAGGGGGAGACGCGTGTTTATTAGGTAGGACACGTGTTCAATTAGCCATTCACAGAGGTATTCAAAATGAAAGGAAAATATCTGACGTGAAATTCTTTTAACTAGTCAATATAACTTACTATTTATATTTGAATTTCAATTTAATTTCCAGCGCGTTTATCCATCGTACGATCACACAACAAATCCAAACACTACAAAATTTGAAATCCGATAATAATACCATATTACGGATCCAATGAAACTGGTTTCGCTGAATTCCGAGACTGTGCCTCGGACAGCTATTTTTAAATTCAATTTCAACGATATATTTTTAAAACTGAACAAAACTCTTTAAAATTCCATTTTAAAAGTTCTATCATCTTCAGTATTAACAATATAAATTTTCTGAACCTTTGAACTATTTTTAACAGGCTTAAAAATCAAGATTCAATATTTCACCCAATCCCGATAATTAAATTTAATAATTTATTATCCAAATAAATACTGTATATTTGAAATTAAAGTTAAAATTTAACCTTCGGATATTTAAAATAAATTAAATATTCACATTTCAAATATACAAAAATTCCGGGTCGTCACATTCCTCCCCCCTTAAAAGAATTTCGTCCCCGAAATTACCAGTTAAGAGAAATGATTCGATACCCGTTCTTTTCCCAATCCAAATAGTTTTAACAACTTTCCAAAGTCTTCTTTTACTAATGATACACTAATCATCTTTTAACTTCCCAAACTTATTCATAAGTCCCAAACCATATCACTTACTTAACAATTCAAATTTTAAATTTGAATTCAAATTTTAACTTATCAAAATTTCTCAAAATTTTTCTAACTCCCTAAATTTCCGAAAAATTTCGCCAGCGTCTCCTTTGCGCGGCTAGCTCGGTACTACTACAAAATGGCTCTACGGCCTCCCAATCTCAAAAAGAAAACAAAAAGCCAAGTGGCTGGATCCAAAACCCAATCAAATTTCATATAGAAATTCAAATACATACCTTTTTGTCGGGCCATTAAATTTTATCTTCTAAATCAAAAATCCCAATTTATCCATTGCTTTTATACACCTGTATATCCTACTAAGCAATAATATTCAATCAAAATCCCAAAGTCATTTTATACTTTTCTTTACAAATTTTCAATATTTGTTTTACTTAAGCCCGTACGATGCACATATATCATCCGTACGCAATATCACATTCGATCGCTCAATCGATCACACAATTCCACTTCCGAACTAGTATTGTCCACCCGACTTCCTAGTGCGGACTCAGATCTGGTTCCTTGATCAGAAACCGTCATTCTCCTTGCATAGTCACAAACTATGATAGAGAATATCCAGAATCAATCAACAATCCATATCCAGGTTCGCCGTCGAAAATCGAGTGAAAAATCCTGATTTGGATCGATAAAACTATCTCGAAATTCTGTGTTCGAATCCGGATCAAATAGCTATGCGAATAAATAATATACGTACACCTTACGTAATTAGCCCAATTGATTACCAATTATATCAATTTTCTTTTATTCACATTCCTTTTGATTGTTATCCCCTTATTCACAACTATCCCATTTCACAACTTCAGTTTTAGTCTTCATTCAACTATTCACTTAGTATATTTTTCTATTCCAAAATTACTAAGTATATTTCCAATACAAATTTTCTTATATTTATTTACTACTTCACCACTGAAGTGTATATATTCAAATTGAACTCCCATTTCATATGAATTCCAACTTACTTCAATTTACACTTCATTTCAAATATAAATACTTATTCCACATTTTCAATTCAGATTTTCATTTCCAATTTTTCTTTCTTAAATTCAATTCATCTCCAACCTATGAATATTGAATTTCATTTAGCTCGAAAACAATCCAAGTTAATTCATTCAATAACTATTTCTCAACTTGTTTAAACCACTCCTCTGTTTGAGTTCAGTTTCCATTCCACATTTACTTAAGTCAATAACTTAAGTTTATTTTCCATTTAACCAACCCTTTAAAATTTTATTTCCATCTTTTCATTTGATTCTTATTTAATCAAATTCCATCCATTTATTTATTTTCACTTATTCGGATTCCATTCGAAATCCAAACCATTACTATTTTAATCCAATTTCATTAATTCCCAATTCAATTTCATTAACTAATTTATTATCTCATTAGTTCCTCCACTAGTTAAGATTAAATACTTTTCTTTTAATTCCAAATATCACTTCACTTAATTTTCTTAAGTTCAATTTGTTTTATAATTCAAGTTTGGATTTACTTAAAAATTAAGATTGCTCATCTTAGTCGTTTCCATTTGATAATTACAATTTCAAATTAACTCTTAATGGTTCAAAGAAATGAATTCCCATTTATGACTTACAATTTCATTTCTATTCATAAGTTTTAACTTACTTACTTAAGACCTGGGACTATTCATTTAAGTCCATTTCATCTTTATAATCAAATTTCAAATTATTTTACTTAAGAACTTAAGAATATGAATTTCTTTACACAATTATAAGCATTTTACATTACCTTTATATCCAATTCAATTCAACTTCAACTTATTTACATTTAACTCAATTCCAATTCTCAATTCTTATTTAACTTATCTTAAGTTAAATTCAAATATATTTTATTCACCTTCATATACTCGAATTAAATTTTAATTCTAGGATACAAATTTTATACAAGTTTTTACAATTCATTCACCTTCAAGTTCTCTAACTCTTTTATCTACCAGCTTATATTACTCATTGAGTTAATTTCATCTCATAATTATAATCCCAGAATTAAACTTTCATTCCTTTCTTATTTCAATCAACTTTATTCTACTTTATATTGTTGATTCATTTAAATTTCCACATTTAAATTTTAAATAGAATTTCCAGAATCCAATTGCCCGGTTTTATTTCAAAACCATTTTGAATCCATAAATAACTCATACACATCTGGTATATCACATCAAATCCCAATTTCTAAAACAATCTGCTTTTACCAAACAATTTTCCTTTTGAATTTCAAAACCAACCCAGTTCACAATCATTTCCAATTTAAAACAGTTTGGTAGCAATTTCTCTTTGGAAACTCGAAAATAGACATCGATGATGCTGCAGTCATCACCGAAATTATTTTCCAGCGACCAAAAGAGAATTTATTGCTTTTATCACTTTGAAACATTTCAAACATTTTTAAATCCCAAATCCCACCAGATTTCAATTCAATTTCAAAAGTATTCATGAAATAATATCACCATTATTTCCCCAAAACCTTTAAAAACTATTTTTAAATCCAAAGGAATTTAAATCTTTCCCAAAACTTCAAATTCAAAATCCATCCAATTTTTATATCCAAACATTACTCTGGAATTCTATCACATTTTATTTCAAGTTATAAGTCACTTTTACCATTTACATTTACAAATTTCATTTGTTTATGAATTTATCTCATTTGATTATAAATCACATTTGTAATTCACATTTGTATATAAAGTTTTATCTCAATTTATAAATTTCATTTATAGTCTATATTTCAAATTCCATTTTGTTATATAAATTTATTCTTCAACTTAGGTTATAAGTTTTCAATTTCTACTCAATAATGAGACTAACTCATTATTGTCATTTTCTAACAACCAAACATCCAAATATATAACTATAATAATTTCAAATAATTATTTCTTTTATATACAAAATAATTTGGGCAAAATTATTTCATTCACCCTATTTAAAACAATATTGTGTCGAACTGTTCTATTCAAGTGTTTAGAAACCCCTTCGATACAGTTGTCCAGACTGTGCCGACGAAGGTTCATATGCCACTCAATAAATCAACCAACACAATATAAAACCATTTTATATTCACTAACAAATACGCGCTCATATCTATTAATACTCTCAAAATTCCCACCAGAGCCAAGGTTATCGCCAGCCTAAGCTCTGATACCAAGTGTAACGACCCGGGTTTTTCTAACACGAAAAACCGGACCATTTTAGTTAAGAAGAAGAGGTAGAAGAAGAAAAATAGAAAACAACAGCAGAATCTCACATACGCAGCGGAATAAACTATAATAGGTAATATCAGATCTTTACACAAAAAGAAATCTATATCTGTTTATATATACATCATCCAAATACATCATCAGAGTACATCACATCAATATCATACAACTGGACAGTAATCATAACTTGTCCTCACAATCTGAATACACAGCGGAATATATAACTCAAATACGAAAGTACGTATCGCCATCCAGCTCCACAGCATCATTTCCTGTAATTTATAATACTCGGTCTGACCCGAGCATCATATAAAACAATACCCGAGTCAGTCTGGAAAACCAGCGTGAGAAAATCACACTCAAATTGATTATTAAAGTTTCAAAATCCTTTGAAACCAAAAGCATCTCGTAAGACCACGCCACAAATAAACATGTCGGGTTTTTACCTTACGATAGCTAAACACTTTATATCAAAATCCTCTGATATTATAATAGTGTCTACAGAAAGTAAACTAGAATCTAGCTGAAATGCTTGCATCTCACGTTTCAGCAATAGTTGGGCACAATCAAAACCGTACAGGCACGTAGGGAGAATGGATTTCCAACGAATGACTAGGCACTGGGGTACCACCTATCACAGTACGTGGCCTAGATCACCGTACCGAGGAGTACGCCCGCTCCCCTGCAACACAAGGCCGGAACCATCCCTTACTGGATGATCCCGAATAAAATCACCCCACGGTTGGGATCAGCAACCGCACCACTAAGCCGAAATAAAAAGGGACATCTAGACAGGGATGACCTTACCCTCCAGTGGGAGCTACCCACGAAGCCTTGCTGCATAACCCCTGATTTTCAGTCATTCCCGGTTGATGAGGTTCGAGGCTAAACGATACCTTTTAGAGAACATATCCCTTAGAATGCCCATCGTCCGCTGACGATGTTTCGCAAGCATTCGTCCATACAAGTCCGTCCCGGGTTTGAACGGAACCGAAGGCACTATTCCTACTACATCCATTTTGGAAATATCCTCAGGATTAGTAGCGACTAGCCCTTGCACTTCACTGCTCCATCTTCGACTCTGAACACGTTACACGAAACGTACAAACCGAATCGAAGTGGTATTCGAGTCTCCAGACCTAGAATCCCGGTATACGGAAACTCGATCCCGGTCTCTTCGAAACGATCAGCGCATTGGCCAATATTGATAGTCGGTTATTTAACTATCAATTAACATCCACAAGAAACCATCACACAATTAAATAATTTCCCACATTATTTATTTGCCCAAATATCTTTCCAAGATATATTTCCAATTTTCAAAGCTCGTTTGAAAACAATTTCAAAACAGTTTCCGCTTACGGAAAACATTTCCCAAATAATTATTTCCACTGAATCACCAAGTACAAAATACTTTTATTTTTAAAATAATTTAAAAACACTTTATTTTAAATATATTTTATAACATTGAAATCAAACTACTTTAATACTTTATTAAAAATATATACTTTAAAATAAACCACTTTATAAATATAAACTAAATTTCTCCTTTTAAAACATAATAGCAAATCACTTTTATATAATTACTACAATAATAGATTTTTAAAAATACCTACTTTGAAAATTAACATTTAGAAATAATCAATTTCCTAAAACATGCTTTTTAAAACATACTTAAAACTTTTAACTTATATTTAAAATTGCTTTGAAAACGTACTTGGCTATCCAGAGAAATACACTTTTCATTTACATCTTTTAAAAATAAAACAACATTTATTTTTTTTAACCAAACCATATCTTTTTTATAAATTCCCACCTTGAATTTATATTCAAATATCCACTGATATTTTATTTTACTTTATAAACCCAGTTTATATCTCCAAAATCTCACTTCTCTTTTAAAATTCCAATTTTAAACAACTAAATCAATTTCCAATTGATTTTCCAATTTACTTTACTTTACTTTGAAATAAATTTCCTTTACTACTTCATTTATTTCAAAATACATTAACTTTTAGATTTATTCCTTTATTTGAGTTAAAACCCTTTTTAACTGAAAATACCAATTTTAAACTTCCAAAATTCCTTCTTTAGCCTTTAATTAAATTTAATCCTTACATTCAAAATAAATCCTTTATTCTTTAAATTTAATATCACTTTAGTTTAAAGTTAATATTTCCCTTGTTATTTCGAAATTCCCTTATTCCAATTCACTGGAATTATTTACTTAAAATTTACTCTTTTATTTCTTTCTAAATCCAATTCAATATATTTTGATAACTCCTTTTATTGAAATATTCAATCCAACCATATCATCCAATATTTCAATCATCAATAAAATCATCACAGGATATCCATATTCATAGAACAGAATATCAAATAATCTAAATAATTTTGAGGGATCCAGTTGGATCCCTCCAACCTGTTTCCCTGCATCCACAGACGTTAGCACAATACCAATTCCACTTCGAGGTGGAATATCGCGGTATATGGGTTTATAAAATATCATCCGCTATTATGCGGCGCATAGGGTCTCATCCGCTATATAAATGCGGGAATATCAACAACTCAAATATATACATATGCCAATATGTATATATTGCTATATACTACTATATATAGTATAGCACATCAATCAATGCAATCATCCAATCAATTATTTAAATTTAACCATTTAAATTTAAAATAAAATTCAACTGAGTGAGATTAACTCACCTTGAATTTACGTTTGCAGTCCACTTCATTATTGCCTTGGTTTTCCGATTTTTGTCCTTGAATAAACAATTTATACGATTTATTAATATTTGAATTAAATCGAACAATAAATTACCATTTAACAAACTTAATTTTACTAATAATTTAATTTAACTAACAGATTAAATTTTTAAAGCAATCTTCTTTTAATAAATATATTTTTAATGACAAAATCATTAAATAAGCTTGTTAACAAATTAATCTCCATTATGATAAAATTAAGCTTAATAAATATAGGTATATATGTGTATTTTATTTTATTCTTATTAAAACAACCTATATACATCTTTTAAAATCTTTGGTAACTAAAATAGTTTATTCCACTATTGAATTCATAAAGAAGATTATCAGTATATATTTTATAAAAATAATCAGTTGGTCACAGGGGTGCATCTCCTTAATCCATATATAAACACATGTATATATATTTATTTAAATTGAATGCAGAGCAGAACTGATTATAACTTACTGCAAATTTTCCAAGCTTTAGTTTCTTTCAATTTAAAATATGAATTCAAGTTTTAAAAACAGAAAAAGAGGCTCACCAAACGAACCGGCCCAAGACCCTATTCCTTCTCTTCCCTTCCAATTGTCTGTTCCTCCCCGAACTTCGTGCATGCCAGATCCTGATATGGCATCCGCCTCACCGAAATCAACTCCAACCTGCCAAGCCCTACTCTTACGAAACTCTCGACCACGCGCGATGCCGATGCAGCCTCATGCCCTAGCTCGATCGAACTTCTCGATCTCGAGCTCGAACTAGCAGTAGAAGAAACAAGTCGCGACCCCCAAATCCTCGATCTCGACCTAGACATCTATAGCCTCCACGAAGTCGCCCCACTAGATCGACTCGATTGAATTAGCAGTGGCCGTAAAAAGAGACTGTAGCAGAACCTCAAATCAGCAGTAGAAAATATCGCGTAGGAGCAAGGACGAGCCAATGATGGCTGATGGAATAGCCAAGTTTCGCAGCGATGATTAACTCGAAGGCGTTGATTTATGGAACCCTAGTTTTCACGGTTTCAAGCATCACGACATGGAGATTGCTATTGAACTGTGACTTTGAAGAGAACAGATTCAATTTGAATTAATTTGAGAATAGAGGGAGGAAAAGGGAAAAACGAACGAAGGCAGCCTATTTTCTTTTCGAACGAGATAGCTTCAATTGAACGGAACAACAGAGGGGGAGACGCGTGTTTATTAGGTAGGACACGTGTTCAATTAGCCATTCACAGAGGTATTCAAAATGAAAGGAAAATATCTGACGTGAAATTCTTTTAACTAGTCAATATAACTTACTATTTATATTTGAATTTCAATTTAATTTCCAGCGCGTTTATCCATCGTACGATCAAACAACAAATCCAAACACTACAAAATTTGAAATCCGATAATAATACCATATTACGGATCCAATGAAACTGGTTTCGCTGAATTCCGAGACTGTGCCTCGGACAGCTATTTTTAAATTCAATTTCAACGATATATTTTTAAAACTGAACAAAACTCTTTAAAATTCCATTTTAAAAGTTCTATCATCTTCAGTATTAACAATATAAATTTTCTGAACCTTTGAACTATTTTTAACAGGCTTAAAAATCAAGATTCAATATTTCACCCAATCCCGATAATTAAATTTAATAATTTATTATCCAAATAAATACTGTATATTTGAAATTAAAGTTAAAATTTAACCTTCGGATATTTAAAATAAATTAAATATTCACATTTCAAATATACAAAAATTCCGGGTCGTCACAGCTGCTAAATAGTTACTAAAGGAGTTGGCCTATTGGAAAACATGTTGAAGTTACCCATAAATAAATTTTATTACCAGAAAACCAATATGCATACACCTTGTCTCAATGCATCAGATGAATTTCGAATAACACAAGGCCTCTCATTCACTATTGTCCTAACGTTGACGTCTAACAATAACTTCACCTCTAGCTACATCATCCACAGCCTATGGTGAGTTTTTATATAGAAATTAACTTTTTTATCTCTCTACATATCTAACTTCATTCATCCTATCTTGATAAACACTGCCATTCTTTTTTTTCTTCGCTTATATCTTTAATAATTAACAAAATTTCGAAAAAATGTTTGAAAGTCCGATGGTGAGCACGATTCAGAATACGAGGATGCAACAAATTTGAAAATCGTCTGATAATATTTTTGAATGAGAAGACAACTAATATATGTTCGAGCCAGCCTTTCGGATTTGAGTTGGATTGAAAAGGTACTTTTTGATCATATTAACTAGCAAGCATTGTTATAAAATAAAATAAAAATAAAACTTGTAATTTAGAACATATTTCAATATGAATCTCTCCAATTACGTTTCGATTCTCGAATTTAGACAAAAAAATTAATTATAATCACAATCAAGGAAAATCACACGATCTATAATGTAAAAAATATTAGTTTGCTTACTTAGGCTGCGTTTGTTTTTAATAAGAAGTTCTGAATCCAAGTTCTGATTTAAAAATTAGAATTTCTACGTTGTTTGTTTTTTATCAATGTTCTGAATAAATATATCAATTCAGACAAAATAATTCAGAACTTTTTTAGTGCTTATTATTTGTTCTGAATGCTGAATGTTGTTTTTTGTTCTGAATGCTGAATGAAAACAAACAAGTAAGTGATTATTCAGAATTCAGCATTCAGCGATCAGCATTCAGACTTCAGAATTCAGTAATCAGAATTCAGAATTCGGCATTTTAAACAAACGGAGCCTTAATCAACTATTTAGATTTTAGTCTTTAAAAAAAGATGAAAAAAATTAAAAGAAAATAAGTTTCTGATTTAGATACAGAAGCTCAAATATTAAAATACATTTCAAATTTACGAGGAATAGAAGAAGTGTATAGAGAGAGAGTCCACAATAAAGAAAGTCAAGCTAGTGTTATAAAATAGAAGGAGATAAGAAGCCATTAGAGAAAGAGAAAGAAGGAAATGTTATTACTCAGATATTAGTCATACATTTACATTACATAGACTCCTTTATATATAGTCCTTGGAGCATAGTATTGAACCTATCCCATGATGTGGGACTAAACAAAATATAACAAACATTGTACAACATATTCACACTTTATAATATTACAACACTCCCCCTTGAATATGCGTCTTCAAAATCTTGAATGCTCTGCTAACTTGAAATTGTCCCTTTTGAAACGTGTATGTGATTGCTCCCCCTCATTATTATCTTGCTTGCATTTATCCATTCAGTCGATATAGATATTGTATGTTGCCTCATTAAAAACCTCCGTTAGGAAAACCCAGTGGGAAAAACCTTGAACGAGGAAAAGAGTGCAACTTGAAATTGTAGATATCATACAATGATATTCCTTTTAAAGAGTTTGATACTTCGGGATCAAAATAATGCCTCATTAAAACCTTACTAAGAAAAACCCAATGGGAAAAATCTTAGTGAAGGAAAAAGTGTACAATGACATATTTTGTTTTCTTATTTCTTCAAATGAAGCTTGATACTTCTGGATCAAACTAATGCCTCGTTAAAACCTTACTAAGAAAAACCCTATCGGAAAAATCTTAGTCAAGGATAAAAATACAATTTAACTTAAATAACATATTTGAGATGTTATTTCTTGAAAAGACATTTGATTCTTCTAGACCAAGATAATGCCTCGTTAAAACCTTAGTAAGAAAAACCCAGTGGGAAAAATCTTAAATAAGGAAAAAGAGTACATTATAACTTATTTTCAAACGTTACTGGGGAGTTGATACTTCTGGATCAAGATAATGCCTCATTAAAACCTTACTAATAAAACCCAATGGAAAAAATCTTAGTTAAGGAAAAAGAGTGCATTATAAAATACTTATGGATGCTTCCCCTGATTTAAAAATTTTCCTCTGAATTCATATTCGTCTTTCGATAACTCAAATTGGTTATAGATACTTCTAGATCTATAAATATGAATCTCATTAATAATACAATTTATTATTAGTTTCATTCGATACAATCAAATTTTCTAAGATTGTTTCTTCCAAACATAATTTGCATTTTATGCATTTTGTATGCTACTTTTATGAAAAACACTTCATGTGCTTTCATTTTTGTGCTTCAAATCAGTTTTGCGTATTGCAACTATAAATCTTTCATGAATATTAAAATTTTCATTACAACATTACTAAAAAGCAGGAAGTAATCTACTCATCTTGAAGTATATCAAGATTTTCATTACAACAATACTTAGAAGAAGGTTGTAATCTACACTTCATGTCTTTTGCATTCTTTATAACTATAAAAGTTATATATATTCTTTAGGAATTTGTATACTTTAATAAGTATTTGCATATCGCAACTACCACTTCAATGGATATTAAGAGTTTCATTACAATAATACTTAAAAATAGGAAGTAATCTACTCATCATGAATTATATCAAGATTTTCATTACAACAATACTTAAAAGAAGTTGTAATCTACGCTCCTTGTTCTTTACCTTCTTTATAACCACCAAAGTTATTTATATTCTTCAGGAATTTGTGTAGTTTTATTGTTTATTATGGTTTAAACAAAATATTTATACCTTCAGGGTATTTTAAGTGTTTCAAACACTTTCACTGCTTCAATCAATACAATTATCTCTAAAAACAACATGCTCATGGCACTTAACATATTGTTGATACTATATGTATTTAGTGTGATTTTGCCACTTTATATACATGTTTCTAATTTTATTTTGTGGACAACAGGTCCACATTTCTTATTTAGGAGAATTTCATGATGGCCAATCATGTTCTCTAATACAGGATCTTTAATCCATTTATAAACATAAGCGCTTTATTATTTATAAATTTATAATCAATGATTATTTATTGTCAGTTCTAGATATGATTTATCGAGATCTCTTTATTTATCATATTTTAGGTACCTAAACCACTTCTAGGGTTATTTGACAATCATGTCATGGATCTCTTTCAGAGCACCCTTAAATGTTTCTTCAAGAACACTCATCTCATTTATTTGGCATCTTTATTACTTACTCCAAAAATATTTTGAACTGACTTTTGAACCACATTTCAGATGTGGTTTACACATTTTGATCCTTCAGGGATTCAAATCTATATTGGAGAAAGTCTACTAGGGATATTATTGATAATTTATTCAAGTTACTTAATATTTTGCATCATTGTATATTTTAACAAATATTTAACATTGATGATCAAAATGAGCTTGTATCCCTTTATCCTCCCCCTCAATGTTGACAAACATTGTCACATTAAATAATAATCATCTTTGGATTCTCATTTTGATCCATTATGATATTGCTACTAGCAAATACACCATACATATTAATAATAGAAGGATAATTCTTTTATCAGTTGATAAAATTCATTCAATTGATATTTCTTATTAGAGTTTGTTCTCATTCATTGATCTAGCCAATTAGAGGAATTTACTTATTCTGTAGATCATTTGAATACATACATGACTTCAGGTCATTCAACATTTATGTTGATTGAATTTTAAATCACTAAATAATATCTATGCATAATCTATAAGATGAGCTTATAACAAACTTCAGGTTGTTAGCTGAATATTTACATATATGGATGTATACGTGCGTCCACGTATTACACATATATTATAAATTTTCATATTCTTTCTCATTTGAATTAGTGATTTTTTTAGAACAAACTATTACAAGGATCCAAACTATTAATTTCTTTTTATAAATCAATGTCAATGTGAATCCATCAAAACCACATAATAATTTTCAAAACATTTGGTTTGGAACTATATCGAACTTCTGGTTCGAACAAAATATACACACAACTTCAAGTTGTTAAGTTTTATTCCTCAATTATATCTCAAATATCAATTTTGGACATTAATTATGATTACTTATCAAAGAATAATTTATAATTGCATATAGACATTTCTACACATCTCTTTTGAGAGTTTTGCAAAAAAAAAATTACAGCAAAAATAATAATAAGAGTATCTTCTGGATACTTGGAATGTTACAGATACAGATCTCCACAAGACCGTATGTGTAGCTTGCATGAAAATTATGATATGAAATATAGACTATCTCTTTAGGAGAATATTTACAGATATTTCTTCAAGAAATGATTGTGCGTGTAATATTTCTTATGAAATAATAACTAGGAACATGAACTTTATGATATAATTAGACATATGAACATAGAATAATATATTCTAGAGATAATTTAATTTCTTACCTATTTTGGAGGTTTGATATAATTATAATGAAATATATGATACACGTTGCATAGCTCTCAAACTTTTAGGATCTAATCCAAACTAACTTAGGATCCTTTATAATCAAATTTCTATGCATTTATTTGGTTTAATAAAATTACCAAATATATAAACAAATCTCTTCTAGGGATATGTTATCATTTCCTAATTTATTAGTCTCTTTTAGGGATATTTTATTATCACCACTTCTGGAGTGAATTTATCTCTTCTAAAGATATATATGCACTATTGGAATGCCATATCAATGTACAATATTTATTTTGTAGAAATTACATAATTACTACCTTTACAATAACATAAACATCCATATTGGAGATTTTTGTTGTAACTATCTTTAAAATGACATATCAAACTTTAAATACAGTAACTAAATTAGATGTAGCAAATGAAAGTAAGATGCGAAGATAAAACCACTACTTCTGGAGTGTAATATTAGTATACAATTCCCCTTTTATTAGGGATAAATTATTGTTATTACTTCGAAACTTTTATATGATATTCCTTCGGGGAATATAGTGTTTCTTTTTAATAAATTGCAGTGTAACAAAAATAAAATTCCTATAATATCTCTTCTGGGATGTTGGATTTTGCAATATAAATATAAATAAATCTCTAAAACATCTCTTCAAGAGATTAATATATACGCACACATAAACGTGTATATAAATAGTATGGCATATGAATTATCTATTCATACCAAATAATAAACGTCCCTTTCCAAGACTAAATTAATAGTTACCTTTTCAATCCGGTGATGTTTGAAATATCATATAACATAATATCTTCAGGATATTTGGTTAATATAATGTAAATGTGAAGATATAAGGTAAGGTATAACTCATTTGGAGATTTTTGTAATCTCTTGGATGCAGCATCATTATCTCATATGATGATTTATTAATTTCCTTTAACTTCTTCAAGAAGTACAACCTTATCATTTTACACAATTTTAATAGAGCTTCGGGCTTCTAATTCATGAACTTGAAGTTCATTAATTTGTTATGAACTTCAGGTTCTCAAATTTTGTGTAAACTTCTCCCTTTTTTTTAGCCTGTACATTTTGACAATTTAAAAAATAAAATGATAAGAATTCGAACTTGTAAACTTTATTAGAAAGTCTTTTCATAATTTAAGACTTCAAGTCTTGGACTTTGAGTTATACAACTTCTATTAAAATAATTTCTTTGCACAACTTCAGGTTGTTGTCAAAACCTATTTCCGTTTGATGGTTAAATTTTCTGATCCTCTTTTTTTTTAGTTAGAACTTCTGGTTCTTTATTTTGAGGAAACTTGTAATTCACTGATTTATGGAAACTCAACCTTTTATCATTATAGAAACAGCAGGTTCTCAATTCTTATTTCCTTCTCCTTTTCTTTTAAGGAAATATTGGAAGATATTAAGCTTATCATGTAAGCTTTTATTAATGTTTCCATTCACTTCAGATGTGCTAAATCGAAATCAATGTTAGATCTAAACTTAATACGATCTTCTAGATACGTATTATCTTTATATTTGTTTCTCTAAGAAACAATAAAATATTTCTTCTGGAAATATAAATCACATATCAAAATAGTTTTCAAAGCCTTCATTCAAATCTAAATCAAATCAAAAGGTTTTCAAAATGAAAACTCCATTTACTAACCATGTTTGATTTCTCAAATCCATGTACAAACTAAATACAATAAAATTCAATATTGCTTGAATCAACAATATCAAATTTTGTCAAGTTCAAAATTGCATTCCAAAATAAATGAACTCAAAAACATAAAAATAAGCATGATATTGAGATCTACAATGTAATCAGATCAGAAAAATAGCAACAACAAAAAATTAGATCTGAAATATAATAACTAACAAAATAAGAATGAGATCTCAAAGTTTAGATCTATATAAGATCTAAAATTATAAGACTAATATAATAAAATCTAAAAGATAAGACAATAGATTTAGATATAGAATGGAATGAGATCTGAAAAGAAAAAAAATTGATTTGAAAGATTAAATCATTCAGATCAAAAAAATGACTTACCGTTTTGAGATCTATAATTGGATCTGGAAAAGAATAGATCTGATTTCATAGATTATCACAGTTGTAGATCTTTTTTTTAGAGATCGTGCTGATGACGTGTTATAAAATAGAAGGAGATAAGAAGCCATTAGAAAAAGAGAAAGAAGAAAATGTTATTACTCAGATATTAGTCATACATTTACATTACATAGACTCCTTTATATATAGGCCTTGGAGCATAGTATTGAACCTATCCCATGATGTGGGACTAAACAAAATATAACAAACATTGTACAACATATTCACACTTTATAATATTACAACAGCTAGTACATATTTCACTTTCAAATGTTTAAAATGACAACGTGAATCCAGGATTCCAAAGATTATGAAATGTTGATTTATGTTAAATCTCCTTGAAAAGATGAAAGGCTTTATTTAAGTGCATTTTGACCATCACGTTTTATGGTGTCAGCGAACATAAACTTACGTCTATTGTTTTCATTATAATTCCATTTCAAATTCATTTCATCATCTTAAATCCAAAACTATTCTCTAAAACATAGTAAACAATTTATGCGTTCTCATTTCCATCTTTAACTAGCTTAATCTTTAACTGGATTATCGAGTTGATGCATTTCAACACAAAAATTGCTTGGGAGCTATAGAAGATAAAAACCGAAGTGCGGGCAATAAATTTTCATTCACTAACAATGCCTTGCTCATTTAAGTGACCAAGACAAATAAACATGTGATGAACAATGCCGATTGGTTAACAATGGCAAGGCATCACTATCTGGTTTCCACCAATATCATCATATGAAATAACTTTGTGGAAATTCGGTTCACTCAAACTCCAGCTGTGAAAAAAATTTAAACTCAAATACACCCCAATTATCCTAACTATATATTGGTCGAGCAAGTTCTACTACTAATACTGTAACATTCCGCCTTTTCAACTCCTGAATGTCGACACTAATACATCTACGGTTTTCACGTGTTGAGCATCCAAGTGTCGGAAGGACGAATTGTTATGGTGAAATAAAACGAAATATAACAAAAATGAAGAGAACACAACATTAGAATCACACAGCGAAACGGTAATACATAATATCAAAGGAACAATACAAAGGGGTTACTTCGATATAAAATTTTAGGGTTACAAAACCTAAGTACCATCATCAGTCTGGATAATTATAACAACCCGTCCTCACAAATACTAATACATACAATAGTAATGCGGCGGAAATAGGAATATTACGATAAGTGAAACATACAGCTCGTTTTCTCGAACTCCAAAGAACATCAACGAAAACCTGCCTTTTTCAGACTACTCGAAAGAGCATGCAAGGAATTTTGGAAAAACAAAAATTAAGCATAAGTATGATATGAGAAACTCAAGAACTATGTGACCAACATATAACAGTACTTTTGAGACCGCATGGAATGCCATAACGGGTATCCCATCCAATGAACCACGATCTAATAAGTATATAAGGTGATATAATATATAATGTCTAAGATGTAGAAAATAAATACTTTAACATAGCTGGAATAGTTACATTGGTTACGTTCAACAGCATATTAGATGGTATAATCAAAATCAATAAGGGACACTCGCATAATGGATTTTTTCATGGAGATCTCTCCGGTGGAGCTAGATCTAATCTCCTACACCAGGTCAAAAAGTACATTCAAGCGACATATATCTCTAGATATTATATACCTTAGGTAAACAAAAGTGGTCCAACGTCCGAACATAAGCATGGACAACGTGAACCAAATATCATGAACTCCCGCTGACCAACACTCGATAAGTATCTCTAGACATGATCTAGACATGAAGTTAATAATACCCTGACATGGGTTGCTAACCCCAGATTGTTAGGTCTACTATGTTTTTATTCATTTCCGATGTCGATGTCACGTTCGACATCTTTCACACCAGCCTTCATAACTCAAACAGATCATGATTCCTCAAATGGATTCCCTCATCTCGAACAGATCAAGAATAACTACAAGGATTCAAACATCTTGGACAGATCTTAAATTTCCACGTAGATCCTCTTTCAATCGCTTCCAAGAGATAAAACACATGTCTCAATCTTGAAGTGGTTTTCGATAAACATTTACCATCTTGGTCTCTTCAAGACCGAATCGACGAATTTGGTCATTCAATGATAATGAGAGCGATCACATATGGAAACCAAGTCTCGTACACTTATTACGTCTCAGATATTTTCATCTCACACTATCCCTAGATCAAGGGTGAAGCCGGTAGGTTAGACCTCTACTACTCATATCCATACTTGAACTTCAATCTTAATTCCCACAAGTAGACAAGCCTGCTTCATCGTCTTTTAGTGCTAAATATATGACTAAATGTTTTCCATAAACAAGTAAATGTACAAGGCATGATCAAGTCACACCAAGCAAGATCAAGTCACATAAGTGACTTTTAATCCTTTTTTTGTTTAAATGATCTTTTATTAATTAAAATCCATTTTTATTAGTAAAACTTCTTTTATCTAATAAAACATTGTTTATCAATTTCTACTATTTATTTGTACTCTTTTAATACTTCAAAACGTATTCATATACTTATCTCAAATGGTATAAGTATATTCACAAATCATTAATAAGATTTCTTACTTTAAAACTTTGCTTTTTCTATCTTTTTTAAAAAGATTCCATACTTATAATTTCCTTTAAATTATCCATTAAAAAAATCTAAGTGCTTTCACAAATCTTTTTGAAAGATATAAGACTAATGGTACTTAAACATTGTTACTACAAACCCAAAACCATTTCACCTATGCTTATATTTAAAACATTCTTTTTAAAGATCTATTTACATTCATAAGTATAATAAATAAGGGTTAAAGATGAATGTTATTAACTCATCGTTACAATAAACCCAAAACCATTTCATACTTGTATTATCTTTAAAAACATTATTTTAAAGATCTAAGTTAATAATAGGTTAAGTTCGATAGTCGACTAATTGATTATCTAGTTAAAACAATTGCTTATACAAATTAATGTTCGTATAATTAACTCATTTCCGACATTTCAACTTAACCGTTCCTCATTCAAGAGTGAAGCCAGGTAAGTTAGAGCACCGTTGCATCAAATCTTGCCAAGACAATTCATTCTTGAATCTCACAAATAGACAAGTATACTCGCCGGCTTTTAGTGTTAAGTATTGTGGGCGTCAAAATCGGACACCAACACCCAATTATGCAAAAGCTCCAATATCCAATCCAATTACAGAAATATAAAGAGAAATAAATAAAGAACAAAATGAAAACAATCACAAAGAAAGTAAAATGAGACAAGATTTATAGTGGTTCGGCTAACTCTGGCCTACGTACACTCCCAAATAATCCTTTTTATTATCCTGAAGTTTGTTTATAGTTACAATCGGAAATCCAAGAATAAAATTGACAGAGTATAGCCTTGGTTGAAGATAAAGAGAAGCAGAAAGAAGATCCCATTTTTGATGCCATGCCTGCTGTAATTATAGGGGAAGACGTGCATGGATCGAGATGAAATTTCGATAGAAGGTTAGGGAGACCAAGACAAGGCCACCCAAAAATTTCCAAGCCCATTGAGGCCCACAATAGGGATCGGTAACGATCCCTATTTTAATATCTAAATGGGGTGCGATCCCTCTGGAGGGTTCCCCATGATGTTAGCTATTCGCCCTCTAAATTTCGTGCCATTTCGACTTACGATTTGTGAGATATCGCGTTTTCTGTGAAGTGCTGTTGTTTAAATCTCGACTTCTGTCGATCACTATGGAGGGATAGGTACCGATCCCTCCAAATTCTTCCAAATGCCATGCGATCCCTAAAGGAGCTTCTTCATGTTGCATCATGCTTAGCCTCCAAGTTTCATGCCAATTGGATCAGAAGAACTCGAGTTATTGACTGATCTTTGTTGCAATATGGTGTTAAGGCTGATTATAGCCGATCCCTATAGAGGGATAGGTACCAATCCCTCCAACTTACTCCAAATGCTATGCTTTTCCTATGGAGTGTTCCATATATTCAAATTAGCTTGTCCTCCAAGTTTCATTTCAACTGGATGTGTAGATCTTGAGATGTTGATCGATCCTTGTTACGATGTTGGGCTTAGCTGATCCCTAAGAGGGATATGTACCGATCCATATTGAGGGACAAATGCCAATTCCTCCAACTTTTCCAAATTCCATGTAATCCCTAGGGTAGACTCCCTAGGATTCCCTCTTCTTGCCTCTAAAGTTTCACTTCAATTTGCCTTGTGGTTGTTGAGTTATGGAGTGATCATCGTTGATTTGTTCTGTTGAGCTGAATATGATCCTATCCGTCTTCTTTTGCCTATAACTCTAGCATACGAACTTTGATTGACTTGAAATTTGAAATGTAGCCACATGAGGTCTTCCTTATCACTTCATACCAATTGCACCTTGATTAGGACAAAAATTAGGGACCTGATCCGAATTCGCTTCACCATCGTTCATTGTCTCTTTTATAGCCGATCTCCAACATGGTAACCGTTTCTCTGGGCTCCCGCCTTGATGGCCATGATATCTGTTGGGTTAAATCCACCTGTGTACTGCTTTTTCAAAAGGAAGGTTAGCACTATGCCTTTCAAAACATGCCTTGCGATAGGAAGGCTTGTTTTGAATTGCCATAAATCCAAAATCCGTAGTCCACAATCCATCGGTAGCCATATTATCCAATCTGTTGCCAATCCGAATCCATGATATCTCCAGATCGTTAGTGAAATCCATGACCATTCTGAGTCATTATCTAATTCTGAATCCGCAATCTCTTTGGATCATTTTATCCAACCCTCGACCTCACTGGATCATTAACAAAATCCCAAACTACTTCGGGCCTGTATCTAAATCCATAGCTGTTCAAAGCCGATATACAAATCCATAACCTCTCTGGGTTGTTATCCTAATCCAAATCCTCGATCTCACCGGATCCTTGCCGAGCACAACCCATACTCAATGTCCTGAGCAGGCCGATCCATCGCATTCGAGCGAAGCGACCTACCCCTTGCTGGGCATAGTCTATACCTAACGACCTTGATCTCTCTGGATCCTTGTCGAGCACAATCCATACTCGATGACCTGTGTAAGTCGATCCATCACGTTCGAGCGATGCGACCTACCCCTTGCCAGGCATAGTCCATACCTGACGACCTTGTTTTCTCCGGATCCTTGTCGAGCACAATCCATACTCGATGACCTAAGTAGGTCGATTCATCGCGTTCGAGCGAAGCAACCTACCCCTTGCCAGGCATAATCCATACCTGATGACCTGTGTTATCCATTACATTGATCCAAATTTAAGCATTCCTAAGTACATAAAATAAGAGTCCGTACAACCAATAAACTAGAGTTCAAATAAAACCAAAAAAACAAAAGTTCGAAGCAAACAAGAAGAAAAGAAAAAAAACAATTTTCACAAACCCTAACATCACGGTTTATCATCATCTCATGCCTAGGGACTGTCCTCGATCCCGTACATGTGTAAGTGACTTAGCCAACTTACTATGGAGTTTGCTATTTATTCCATGCCACCTCGATCAATTGATGACAAGTTGATGATGATGCCTCGATCCAGTGCCATTTTCATTCGAGGTGGATGGAGGCTGCTCCTGTTCCATCGTCGCAGCCCGAGTCCTTACGTATTGTTGTAACTGACCATTCCTTACATGTTACTCAATGATATCCTTCAAATGCCTATAGTCATTTGTATTGTTCCCATCCAGATCATGGAATAGGCAGCACTTTCCTGATTTCCATTCGCGTTCGGAGGGTTTCCTCCTTGTCGGCCTCTGGTATGGAAGGTGCCCTCGAGTATCCAGATATTCCGTTCTAGGGTTTCATTCAATTCCATGTATGAAGAGAATTTGGGTTCCCCCCTCTGTCGCTTCGATCCATCAAAGTTATTATCCATTTTTCGTTTACCCTTGTCCCTTCGTGAGCTTTCATTGAGCGGTTCTCCACCCCATATGGTATTAACTTCCGTTGCCTTTTTATCAGCTTTCGCATCTTCTTGTCGTAGAAACCTCTCTACTTCATGGTATAATTCCCCGAGATCCATCAGTGGATCCTGTGTCAGTGATATCTTAACATCTAAATTATCTACAACTCCTGACATTGCTGCCATCAAAACCATCGATGGATCCGGCCGATCCACCGAATCAACTGCCGCATTGAATCTGGTTAAGAAATTTTTGAGTGATTCTCCTTCCCACCGCTTTACTGATGTCAATGTCATCACATTCTTGTGTCTCATAATGTGAACCCGAAACTGCTTCATAAATCTTTCGACCAATTTCGTCCATGTGCTAATAGAACCGCTCTCTAACCATCTGAACCATAGCGTAGCTACATTCGCTAAGTACATAGGGAAACATCATGCCAGGACTTCTTCTGAAGCCCCCAGTACTTCCATGTGCTGTACATACCTCATCATATGCATAGTTGGATCTGACTTTCCGTCATAAGCTTTCAGTTTTGGTAGTTTGAATTTTGGTGGATTTCTAGCATTTCTAATATTAGAAGCGAATGGACTTCTATTTACATTCTCCAGTTCCTTGTTCACTAATCCTCCATGGATAGCTCCTCTAATCATCTCTACAAACCTGTCATTGTCTTTCAGTGGTAGTCTCCTATCATCATGTCCAAGCTGCCCACCGTGTCTACGAGGGAATTCTGCAACGTATTCCTCTGGACGAGCATCCAAATTCCGATTTGCACCAAGCTCCATGGTGATCGGCCATAGGTCCTCCAGCATCACGACCAACCAGACTCGAAGGCATGCTCCCATATCTTTGGGGATCGATACCGATCCCTCTGAAGGGATCGGTGCCATCCCTCTGAAGGGATCGGTGCCGATCCCTTTAGGATGGTAGGGGACTGCCCCCAGCTGTTTCGTTCTATTCCTTTTTCTATTGGCTCTATCTTCTTGTTCCCGGTTTTGATTTCTAGCAATTCCTATTGCTTCAACTCCTTGATTCTGTGCTCCAGCTTGTCTAATCTGTTGGATCAAATTCGACATCATCTCCTTCTATCTTTTCAGCATCCTCTCTTGCATAGCATCCATCATCGTTTCCATTTCATCCCTGGTGATGTTGATAGATACTTGACTACCTCCTACACCTGAGGAAGCTTCCCGACTCCCTCTATGGTGGCTCCTTTCTGGTTGCACTCTCCTTATTGATTTCCTAGTTATTGCTTTCTAGATCCAAGTATCCAAGCTTCAGGATCCTAGCTTCCAAATCCTCGGGTGTAAGTCCTTCTCAATGAAAGCACCAAAATGTTGACGTCAAAATTGGCCACCAACACCCAATTATGAAAAAGCTCCAATATCTAATCCAATCACAGAAATATGAAGAGAAATAAATGAAGAATAAAATGAAAACAATCAAAAAGCAAGTAAAAGGAGATAAGATTTATAGTGGTTCGGTTAACTCTGGCCTACGTCCACTCCTAAATAATCCTTTTTATTATCCTGAAGTTTATTATGTTACAATCCGAAATCCAAGAATAAAATTGACATAGTGTAGCCTAGGTTGAAGATAAAGAGAAGCAGAAAGAAGATCCCTTTTTTGACGCCATGCCTGCTGTATTTATAGGGAAGACGTGCACGGATCGAGCTGAAATTTCGACAGAAGGTTCGGGAGACCAAGACAGGGCCACCCAAAAATTTCCAGACCCATTGAGGCCCACAAAAGGGATCTGTGTCGATCCCTATTTTGGTGTCCAAATGGGGTGCGATCCCTCTGGAAGGTTCCCCACGATGTTAGCTACTTGCCCTCCAAATTTCGTGCTATTTCGATTTATGGCTTGTGAGATATCGCATTTTCCATGAAGTGGTGTTGTTTACATCCTGATTTCTGCCGATCCCTCCAACTTCTTCCAAATGCCATGCGATCCTTATGGAAGATTATCCATGTTGAATTTTTCTTAGCCTCCAAGTTTCATGCTAATTGGATCAGTAGAACTCAAGTTATTGATCGATCTCTGTTGCAATATGGTGTTAAGGCTGATTATAGCCGATCCCTATGGAGGGATATGTACCGATCCCTCCAACTTACTCCAAATGCTATGCGATCCATATGGGATGTTCCACATGTTCTAATTAGCTTGTCCTCCAAGTTTCATGTAATTGGATGTGTAGATTTTGAGATGTTGATCGATCCTTGTTATGAAGTTGGGCTTAGTCGATCCCTAAGAGAGATAGGTACCGATCCCTATTGAGGGACAAATGCCAATCCCTCTAACTTCTCCAAATGCCATGCGATCCCTAGGGTAGACTCTGTAGGATCTCCTCTTCTTATCTCCAAAGTTTCACTTCAATTCGCCTTGTGGTTGTTGAGTTATGGAGCGATCATCGTTGAGTTGTTCTGTTGAGCTGAATATGATCTAATTCCTTTTCGTTTTCCCATAACTCTAGCATACAAACTCTGATCGACTTGAAATTTTAAATGCAGCCTCACGAGGCCTTCCTTATCACTTCATACCAATTTCACCTTGATTGGGACAAAAATTAAGGATCCGATCCGAATCCGCTTGACCATCGTTCATTGTCTCGTTTATAGCCGATCTCCGAGCTTGGTAACCATTTCTCCGGGCCTCCCGCCTTGATAACCATGATGTCCATTGGTTTAAATCCCTGTGTACTGCTTTTCCAAAAGGCAGGTTAACAAGTATAGTATTAATGATTTCCATAAATGAGTAACAGACAACATGACTGACGAATTTTTGACATTTCCGACTTAACTATTCCTCATTCAAGAGGGAAGCCGGTAGGTTAGAGCTCTATTGCTCCGTCCCTACTCGGCATCAATCTAAACTCTTAGAAATAAATAAGCCTACTTCGTCGACTTTTATCATTAAGCAAAGTTAATTACCTTTTAAACAAGTAAGTAAACAACAAGATTAACACGGTACCGACATTCCAACTTAATTATTCCTCTTTCAAGAGGGAACCTCGGTAGGCTAGAGATTTATTGCTCTGTCCCTACTCGACATCAATCTTAACTCTCAAAAATAGAAAAGTCTACCTCATCTGCTTTTAGTGTTAAGCCTACTCAATTACCTTTTTACAAACTCATATGCAATTTAAAAATACTTGTAAATATATTTAAATATCTATGTAAAATATTACATAAAAATAACTAATTTATAATTTGATCAAAACATGTTTTATATTATAAAACCTCTTTACTTTGAAAATACAGATATAATTATTAACAACATATTTAAACCTCAAACCAACTTTAAAATACTTAAAAACATAGTCTGAAAATTATCTAAAAAGATTAGAGAAAAATACCAAATCTAAATGTCATTGTTAAATACTTAAAACCATAAGCAACTTATTATAGCATTATAAATGCTGGTAAAAGTCCTTGTTAAAAACAACATTGAAAAACACGATCTTTGTGACTAGTTTTCACCACTTAAATAAATGAATCAAGACTTGAAATTTTTATAGTAAGTACTACCATTAGGATAACTAAAAACCATGGAAAGAAATCCCTAAGAAAATGTTTCTATTTATTTATAAAAGTTCCCGAAAATAGGGGATTCGGAAGTGCACTTATCATGACTCTTCTCGCTTCAAACTTTTTCAAACATACTTCATCTTAACATAAAAGTAAAACAACCATTTAAACATCAATTCAAGGCCATGCCACATGTTTAAAAGGGTAATAGAAGTGATGTATACAATATAAAGTTATCATTTACCTTCAAAAGCAAGAGGTGTCTAAAGTTTATAACTTTACTTAGTTAATGTCACTTTAACTTTATACTTTGCACACAACATATATATACACAATATATACTTGTAAGATAGTGAGATAACTCACTTAGATCCATGTCAAATCAAAGTACAAAGCCACAAGAACAAAGAACCACCTTCCATCATCACCAAAAGCCTAAAGATCCAACCTTTAGCACTTCCAAACCAAAGCCACACCTCTCCTCCTCCTTCCATTCTCACAGCGCCCTCCTAGATCCTCCGCTTCCCCCTACCTTCTCCTAATTATACCATTGCTTAAGCACTCCATCATTTCTAATTCTCATACTTCATATCAAGCTTAAGTGAATTAGTGATTTATTCCTAAGGGTATGCCCACCTTATATAGGTTTTACAAGAGGTCATATGTAACAACCCGTAAATCCACACAATTCAAACTGACAATAAATCACACATGTCCAATCCAAATTGAACGAAAAGACAGATAGTTATGATAAAGAAAGAATAAAGAAGAAGAGAAGAGAAGAAGAAGAGAAAAAGAAACTAAAACAACATAGAATCTCACAATCAAAGTGGAACAACATAAATATAATATCAATGATCTTTACAAAAGAAAAACTATAATATACATACATCCATCAGAGTACATCAACAAATCACTAATTATCAGCTTAGACAGTTATAATAACATGTTCTCAAATGCTGATAATTTAAACAACTAATGCAGTGGAAAAATAAACATATACTGGACTACGTCCTGAAGACCTCCAGCTCATCTGTTGATGCTCCAAAGCATCCAAATCTAAATATGTAAATATGCTCGGTCTGACCCGAGCATTGAAAGGAAAGAACGCCCGGATCAGTTTGGTAAACCAGCATGAGAGAACACATCTCAATTGGATTTTAACGTTATCAAAAAACCTTTCAAAACTAAGGTATCTCGTAAGACTACGCCGCACATAAACACGGACGGGTTTTTACCTTACGATAACCAAAATACTTTATACTTAAACAATTTGATATTATTGTTAATGACATTCTTTGAAAACACTTTTCAAGTAAACATATTCAAATAGCCGAAATTGTTATCATTATTAAATTCCAGCATACTAGGCTCTATAACTAAATCTGCAAGCTCGTATTGGAGAATGGATTTCCAATAATAACCAGGTAAGGGACTACCTTCCAACAGTACAACCCTAGAGGAATGTACCAAGCCCCAACTGATGGTGCTCTACCAACACAAGACCGCCCTACCTTTAACTAGATAGTACCAAATATGTCATCAACCCGGTCATTACTGACCTATCTGAGAGCTTCCTTTGTATACACCGCAATAATTTGAAACACGACGTTATAGTAGGAATAAATATATCTAGAAGGGGATGATCATATCCTAATGGTTACGTACCACATAGCCTTGCTGCATTTACCCTATTTTGGCCATTTCAGGGTGTGAGGCCTGAGGTAACGGTTACCTTTCACATAGAACATCAACTTTCCACTTTGAATGTCATATTGCCATTCCACAATCACACAACTGATTTCTACAAACATATAAGTCCCGAGTTATTATGTCTCAAGAAAGGGTGTTAAGCTAAGAGAAGTTGCCTTCTCCGCCACTAAATAGATGATACGTTTATAGAGATCAATTAATGTGATCTAGACATGCAATGTCAGGCTTTCAGGAATAGGACAAACCGAAGGAACTCTCCTATCACATCCTATTGGGAGTCATCCCTAGGATTAGTAGCGAAAAGTCCTTGCATAACAGAGGTTTTCATAACAAAGCACTACTTCCACCATATATATATGATATGCACCGCGGATCTAGTAGCATGTAGCCCGACATCATAAAGATCTCCATTTTTAAAAAATCATCATCATAAACCTGGACTTTCGAACGCATACATTGGTCCAAAGTGGTTTTTAGATAAATCTGATCCCGGTCTCTCCGAACCAACAACGATAAGAGGCCTTAACCTCATATGGAAACCAAGTTTCATAGACTTATCACATTTCCAACTGTCAACTAGCTATCCTTCAGTCAGGAAGGAAGCCCGGTAGATTAGAGTACTATAGTCACTTCGCATTACTCAAATCAACATTTTTAACACCAAATGGTAATCAAGCTTACACGACTGGTTACGTACTAAGTGTATGACTAATCAGTTCCTACATCAAGTCAAGGAACCAAAAAATGGCAAAATTTGATGGTCAGTTATTTAACTCTCAAAGCAACAAATAAAATCTAGCACATAAGCAATCACTAGGCCCATTTAATTAATCTTTTATTAATTAAATCAATTTCTAAATATTTACTTCTAATTATCTTTAAAAAGATATTTTCTCAAAACCCCTTCAACTATTTGATATTGGAAAACATTTCCATATACTTATATCAATGGTATAAGTATATTTAATAACACTACCATTTTGGAGACAAGCTAAATAAATTTCTATAACTGTACAACTCCCGAGTTCATACACCTCAGAATGGGTGTTAATTATAAGAAGCAATGTTTCCTATACCATCAAGCCTTTAGTACGATCATAAGAACCAATTCGTGTATTTTACAATGGAAGGTCAAAACACAATTTATTGGGTCAAAATGAATGTTGCATAAAACATTGTTACAATAACCCAAAACACTAATATAGAGATTCGATTATATATATATATCCCATATACTATATAAACACTTCCTTTTGGAAATCATTTACTATAACAATAGTGTTATAGTCCATACCTTCCTCACTTTCCTGAAAACGTCTATTACAACAATATATGTTGAAATCTATGTTTTCGTCACTTAACACATTTTAAATCAATTTCATTTGAAAATATCACTTTCAAAACACTCATTTAAAAGATTATCGTTTTTAAAAACCATTAATGTCCATATTAAATTTCAACATAAATCATTTCTATATTTATAAACCCATGTTTCTAAATCCCTTTTCTATTTTATAAAACTTCTATTTTATAAAATCTCTTTATTTATAAAATTCTATTAATAACTCCATTCTTTTCTAAATCCCATTTATTATAAAAATCCATTTATAAATCTAATTTATTTCCAAATTGCATTTATAAATCCATTTTTATATATATTTATAAAACACCATCATAAATTTAATAAATTATCTATGAAATATCCTTTTATAAATCTTTTATATAGACCATTCAAAAATCTTTATTTAACACACTTCACAAAAACAGTTAATTTAAGATACCAAAATTCGTACTTCTATTTTATTTAAAATAAATTCCTTCCTTTTTATAATTTAAAAATTATTAAAACATATATACTTTCAAAATCACTTTGAAATCCCTTTTAAATCAAAATCATTATTTTATAGTGTTGGGTGAATTCTCACCACCGGTCCAAGCTTCGCCGAACCAACCATCTCCAAGCTTCGCCGAACCAACCCACCTCCAAGCTTCGCCGAACCAAGCTGCTCACTCACCACCGAACCAACCCACCTCCAAGCTTCGCCGAACCAAGCTGCTCACTCACCACCGGACCAAGCTGCTCACTCACCACCGGACCAAGCTGCTCACTCACCACCGAACCAAGCACCTTACTCAACATACCACACCGGACCAACCTCACCATCCCACCACCAGTCCAAGCAACTACCGGTCCAAACTACACTTCTCATGTTCCTACCGAACAACCTTCTCAAGCTCCTACCGGACCAACCCCAAACCGGACCAAGGTACTACCACATAGCACCGAATCACCTACAACCGGTCCACTCTACACTCCAACCATCTCCTAACCAAGCGATGCCGAACCAAGACGTACCAGGCCAGATCACGTCAGCCCAGGCCCATCAGCAACTATACACATCCTAGACCCCTACCCCCAGCCTCACTCTATAAATAGAGGGGCAGGGGTACAACAATGGGGACAAGTTTGAGAGCTCAAGCACGGAGAGAACTTTCAAATAACTTTCTTTCTTGTATCAAAGCTTTGTACTTGTAATCAAAACGAGAGAAGAGAAATAACATATAAAGTGGACGTAGGCACATTCTGGCTGAACCACTATAAATCTGCGTGTCTTTTTTACAGTTTAGCCCCTGCTTTTCATATATTTGCATAAATCTCCAAAATCACTAAGAACAACATAAGATCTACTAAATCATACGACTTTGAGGTGTTTGTCCATTTTTTGTGCAAACATTTTTGGTGCTTTCAATGAGAACTAGAAGCTCGAAGCTTCAGCTTCATCCACTTAACAAGTTTTCCTAACAGCATCGTCCGCCACTTGGAAAACATGCCTCCCAAATAGAGAAAAGATGTTAACAAAGGAAAAAACATCGCATCCAGCAGTCTTCCAGATCCAGCTGTCACGAATCAAGTAAATCGTCCTCCTCCAGCAGCAGTAACAAATGAAGGACAGTCTAACCCAACCACTCCTGCCACAGAACAGCCTACAGCAATTACTAGGGCAGATTTGGACAGAGTTGGGGTTGAAGTAACTAACCGCTTCACGTCCCAGCAGGAAGCCTTGGTGGACCATCTCATGTCACGCTTAAGGGATGCTGAAGAATCCAACCGCAACACTGAAACATGGGGCGAGTCCCAGTCTGGAGGATCTCAGAGACAACAAAGATCTTCCTTCTTCGAAGGAGCTAACGGCAGAAGTAGCCATGGTAGGAGCCGAGACTGAGCACAGCCCGAAGTTAGGCCTGAGGAAACGTTTGGTACCGAACCCAACGGGGGAGGTACCGGACGGAGGTCAACTGTAGTTGAGCCTGTCATACTGCCTAACCACGGAAACGCCGGTGAACGGGGCCAAGCTAGAGTCCAGCCCGAAGTTAGACCCGAGGAAGTGCTTAGATCAGAACCCAGCAGGGGAAGATCAAGGCAAGGACCAACTGTAGCTGACCCTAGCATGCTCCCAGAAGATCAAAGGCAGCCGTTGGAAAATATGAGGAACGATAGACGATACCATCCCTACAGGTCATCTGGACGGAATCAATCCCACAGAACAGAACCAAACTCATTTCTATATGCTCCAAATTCTGATGAAAGGATGGCACGCTTATTCAGAGAGTGTGTCCAACGGGAGCAAAGAGATCGAGGGATAGGCGCTAGGGTAACCAGCCCTTTTGCCCGCAATATCGAAATTGCTATCACCCCCCGAGAATGGAAGATGCCGACAATGGAACCTTACAAAGGAACCTCCGACCCCGTTGTACACTTACAGAGGTACACACAACATATGCTCATGAGTGGAGCAACAGAGGGAGTACTATGCAAATGCTTTCCGCTCTTCTTAGCAGATCTCGCTACCTCCTGGTTCTGTCATCTACCCCAGGGATCCATCAGCTCGTGGGAAATGTTGAAAGAAAAGTTTATAAGTCAGTTCCGCATCCATGTGGAACAACCTAAGGACGCTTATTCCTTATCCAGCGTCAAACAGAAACCTGGAGAAAAACTGCAGCAATACCTAACCCGATTCAATGCCGCAGCAGCCGCAGTCCAAGATGCCGATGAGAAGCTTATCCTAATGGACCTCTGTAGTGGTGTGCATCCGGACACTAAATTTGCTAGAAGGTTGACGAAAGAAAAACCAGCTACTTTACCCGATTTCTTCCATGAAGCCGGGAAATACATGAGGCTTGAGGATGCTGCCATTGAGGGGCAATCAGGACAACAAAATAAGGCAACTCACAGCAACGCCCCCGCTGTGGCAAGGGACGTTCGAAGAAATGATTCCAGAGACAATGCTGGGGGCAAGAAGGGAGAAAAGCGCCTATATCGGCCTGGGCCGAGATTCGACACTTACACTCCTTTGAACGAGACCGTCAAAAATATCTTCCTTGCCACCCAAGGCGAAGTTAGATACAAACGCCCACCATACAAAAAGGAATCAGATAACGCGCAGAAATCTGGAAAGTTCTGCCGCTTCCACGAATCTCACGGGCATGATACCAATGAATGCCATCATCTCCAGGATCTGATTGAGGAACACATCAGAAGGAAGAAGCTGGAACGTTATGTAAAAAGTCAGGACAGGACTCCAGCTCCTGCCAATGAAAACCCAAGGCTACCCTCACCAGACACCGGCAGAGGAAACCGCAACGCTAGCAGCTCTAGTCAAGAGAAAATAGTGGTCCATACCATCTCAGGAGGACCGCACATCGCGGACAGAAGCTGGAAAGAGATGGAAAGGTATGGAAAGTCGCTTAGAGACAATAAAGACTGTGTCAATTCGGTTATAGAAGAGCGCCACCCGAAGCGGAAAGAAAGTAATGACATCACATTCGGTAAGCGTGACCTAGAAGGAAGGCAGTACCCTCACATGGATCCCATGGTCATCTCTGCCCGACTCGGTCCCGCCGAAGTTTACCGAATCCTGGTAGACACTGGAAGCTCAGTAAACATCCTGTTCAAACACGCATTCGACAAAATGAAGCTATCAATGAAGGATGTATCTCCCTACGATAAACCACTACACGGTTTCACTGGGGATGCTAAGATGCCCCTCGGGCAACTGGACCTCTTTGTTGAGATTGGAAGCCATCCCCGCTCCATTGTACGGAAGCAGACGTTCGTGCTAATAGAAAACCATTCGGCCTACAACGCCTTCTTAGGAAGACCAGCCTTGTCTGACTTCCAAATTGTCCTAGCCCCATGGTGCCTAAAGATGAAGTTTCCAACGGATAATGGAATAGGGGAAGTAGAAGCAGACCAGGACATTGCTCGAGACTGCTATGTGACTGAACTTCGCAACAACCATAGGAAGGATAAAGGGAAGGGTGTAGAGATTGCCCTCTACACGAAAAGTCTAGAAGCATAGCAACTAAAGAAAGCCCCTCCTCTTCGATATACCAGCGACCCTTTCAATGAATTAGACCCTAGGGACAAAGAGGAGGAGGCCACCGCCGAGCCTGCAGAGGCTATGGAGTTTATATCTGTAGACAAGCACGACTCAAGTAGACTATTGAAAATTGGGTCCCAACTAAAAGCCAAATTGAAGGAACAACTCATCGATTTTCTCCGCCATAACTTGGATGTATTCGCATGGTCACACGCTGACATGACCGGAATCTCCCCCGACATAGCATGCCACGTATTAAACATTGATCCTACCAAGGCGCCCGTAAAACAAAGAAAGAGAAGTATGGGGGCAGAACGATCAGCAGCCCTCAATGAAGAAGTAAAGAATCTACTCGCCAATGACTTCATACGAGAAGCTATCTACCCGGAATGGATCGCCAAACCGGTACTGGTAAAGAAGGCTAATGGGAAGTGGCGAACCTGCATTGACTTTTCCAACCTAAACGACGCCTGCCCAAAGGATTGCTTCCCACTTCCCCGAATCGACCAACTTGTAGACAGCACAGCCGGGCACGAGCTCCTATCTTTTATGGACGCATACTCAGGATATAACCAAATTCCTATGCATGCTCCCGACCAAGACCACACTAGTTTCATCACCGACCGGGGTTTATACTGCTATAAGGTAATGCCTTTCGGACTTAAAAATGCAGGAGCCACCTACCAGCGCCTCGTCAACAAGATGTTTGCAGGGCTAATAGGACAAACTATGGAAGTATATATGGATGACATGCTGGTAAAGTCAAGGAAAGCCAAAGATCACGTAAGCCACCTAGGCGAGATGTTCCAGGTACTTCGACAGTATGGAATGAAGTTGAATCCACTAAAGTGCTCCTTCGGAGTGTCATCAGGAAAGTTCTTAGGATTCATCGTACATGCCAGAGGGATTGAAGCAAACCCTGAACAAGTCCGAGCGCTAAGGGATATCAAGATACCTTCCACTCGGAAGGAAATGCAAAGTTTGAATGGAAAAGTGGCCGCCCTAAGCCGATTCATCTCCAAGGCAACAAACAAGTGTGTTCCCTTTTTCGAAGTTCTAAAGAAAGACAAAGGAAAGTTCGAATGGATTGACGAATGCTTAACCGCTTTCCTTAACTTAATCGAACACCTCCAGAAACCACCGGTACTCTCGACTCCAAGCGAAGGCGAAGAATTATACCTATACCTTGCTGTGTCATCTCACGCCCTAAGCGCTGCCTTGGTAAGGGAAGACAACCGCATGCAGCGGCCAGTTTACTTCGTCTGCAAGAGGTTTACTGGGGCAGAAGTCAGATATCCTAAACTCGAGAAGCTAGCATACTGTTTACTAATCACATCATGGAAATTGCATCACTACTTCCAGTCCCATTCCATCAAAGTTCTGACCGATCAACCACTGAGGCAGGTACTCCATCATCCCGACACTTCTGGGCGACTACTTAAATGGTGCATTGAACTAAGTCAGTATGATATCACCTATCACCCTCGCACCGCCATCAAGGGACAAGCCATGGCTGATTTCATTGCAGAATTCACTACCAACGAAGATAAGGAGCAATTGGAAATAGCAAAAGACATCAAGTGGAATCTCTTTGTGGATGGCGCATCGAACGAACAAGGCTCGGGGGCAGGTGTGGTAATAATCACTCCCGGGGGAATAAGCTGCACTATGCTATAAGGTTGGAGTTTGCTGCCACCAACAACGATGCAGAATATGAAGCGGTGATAGCTGGATTAGAACTTGCCATAGAAATCGGAGCCAATTCTTTGTGTCTTCATAGCGATTCTCAACTTATTGTTAACCAGATACTAGGAGAATTCCAAGCTCGAGAAGAACGACTCATAGCATATCTAAAGAAGACCAAGTTACTTCTCAGCCGATTGGACCACTACCTAGTCAAACACATCCCTCGGGAAGATAACCAAGAGGCCGACGAATTGGCGAAGCAAGCAAGTGTGAGAGACATCGCCATCTTCGGGGTGGTAACCATCTCGAAGCAACTGGCCCCAAGTTTTGAGCAAGTGAATCTGATAGCTACAACCGAAGAAGCAACTTGAATGACTCCCATCCGAGACTACCTACAAAGCAGCACGCTACCCAACGGGCGTAACGAAGTCAAGAAAATCTGGAGGAAAGCATCCCGCTACACAATACAAGAAGACGTCCTCTATCGGCACGGATTCTCTAACCCGTTATTAAGGTGTGTCGCTGGGAGGGAAGCCAAGGAAATCTTATCTAACATCCATCAGGGAAGCTGCGGAGATCACACCGGAGGGCAAACTTTAGCAAAGAAGACACTCCGATATGGATATTTCTGGCCTACCTTAAGCAAGGACGCCTTAGATTTCGTCAAAAAGTGTGACAGATGCCAGAAGTTTGCTAAGATTCCATGGCTACCAACAACTGAAATTATTCAAATGGCCAGCCCTTGGCCCTTCGCAATATGGGGAATCGACTTAATCGGCGAACTGCCAATGGGCCGAGGCGGGGCCAAATATGCTATAGTGGCAGTCGACTATTTCACCAAATGGGCGGAAGTGGAACCTTTGAATAAAGTATCTTCAACAAAAGTTATCAACTTCTTGATCAAAAATGTTCTGTGCAGGTACGGAGTCCCACTCAAAATCATATCAGACAATGGACTTCAATTTGACAGCGAGGAATTCGCCAACTGGTGCCAAGCACACGGAATTCACAAAAGCTTCTCATCCGTAGCGTATCCCCAGGCAAACGGACAAGTCGAAGCAGTCAACAAAATTCTGAAAACTCTAATAAAAAAGAAGCTCGAAAAGTCAAAGGGCGCTTGGGTGGATGAACTCCCTATGGCACTATGGGCCTATCGCACATCTTTTAGAACATCGACGGGGCACACTCCTTTCTCTTTGGCATACGGATCGGAGGCTATGCTCCCAGTTGAAACCTTTGTCCCTTCCCACCGTAGGATCCACTATAACCCAGAAGAGAACGAAGAACTCCTTCACATGTCTTTGGATCTAGTTGAGGAGAGAAGAAATGATGCAATCCTTAAAGCAGCAGCCCACAAACAGAAAGTGGCGGCACAATACAACTCCAAAGTCAAGCATCGTACCTTACAAGAAGGGGATCTCGTCCTCAAGCGAATCTTCCCTCGCCCCGGAGCACTAGACCCAATCTGGGATGGACCATATGTAATCCATAAAGATCTCTACAACGAAGCTTATATTTTGTCAACAGTGGACAGAGAGGTGTTCCGGAGGGCATGGAACATCCAACACCTCCGTCGATACTTTTCTTAACTTGTATTGCCGATATGAAGTGAATTAACAAAGATAATCAGTGGACGTAGGCATTTTCGTGCCGAACCACTTTAAAAAACCTTGTCTCTTTTTTTAACTTGTTCCTTTATATCTTGGCTGCTTGTTAACTTTATCCTTTTCTGTTGGACGAAATCCTGTGCATACAGCATTTCAATTCGAGGCACTCCACAGCACAACTTCATCTGGACAAGACCTAACAGGTACTATGCGAATCTATGCCCTCGCCAATGAGACACTTTCACTCTAGCATCCCTCTGCTGCGGGTTAACTCATTGCTCGCGACGGCCCTTAAAGCCAACTGTAATGAGCCGATTATAAGCCACCGAGAAGGCCGACTATAGCCGAGGCAGCTCATTACGGCGTTCGGCTCGCCGGCAACTGTGAACCGATTATAAGCCCCAACATAAGGTGTGGCCAGCCAGGGGCAGTTCACGGTTGACGATTGGCACCCATGCTAGCCGGCCATAGTAAATCGAATAATACCCACGATTACGGGCCATAATGGCCCGGGTAGTTACTGTGCGCGATCTCGGCTCCGATGTGTCTTAAGTACGGCTGTGGTAAAAAAGAATTAACTCCCCGCGGAGGCGTAAGATGGGTGACAAATGTCTCCAAGACCCACAGCTAGGGAAAGTGACTACAAAGCCCGTTTGCCAAGAACTTAAGCACATCGAAGGCCTTCCGTGATTGGAAGTTTTACTATTTCACATATTTCAATTTTACTTAAGAAACTTTTCTCCTATCCTCTGTAACAATCCCTGAAGTGCAGGACACAAAACAGGAGACACTCACTAATAGAAGTGGATACTCACAGCAAGATACTGGACCGCATCCCTTACTCGGTCACACAGAATATTCAAAGTTGCCATCTACAAGCAAAATATAAGGGGCGGTATTTCCTTCTTTCATATATGCCTATAATTTGTTCACACCTCACGCTAACACTGCAAGTCATGAAATTATGTTTTAAACAAGAACCTGACACCAAACACAATTTAATTACAAGAATATGCATAGCTATATTTCTTAGGCAACATGTCAAAATAGCAAAAACATTCAAAAGACGACAAGATCAGCTTAAGTTAAAGGAATGCACATCAAGAATAGAGCTATTTATTACAAGTAGTAAGAATTACAACCTAAAAGTTACTCTACTGTTTTAAGACTAACATATACTGCCATGTCAAATCCACAAAAAGAATTCTCCAGGTCTAATCAGGGAGCCGGCTGCGTTGGAGTCTTATCCTTGTCCTGTTGCCCACCTGTCCGATCAGAAAAAGAAATCATTAGTGATAAGCAACAAAGTTAACAAAAGAAGAAACTAATGAAGTAGAGATTACCAGCAACTTCCACTTGATCGTCTTGGTCATCATCCCCTACTTCCACACCTGCCTCCTCAACAGCGAACAACCGCATCCCCTCTTTCACCGCTGTCTTCTCCTCCTTGGTAAACTGAGCGGTGACCACATCCATCCTAAAAGCCGCTCCACCCTCCTTATCCGCCTCAGCCTTGGCCTCCTCTAGAGCCCTGAGGTAAATCCTAGCCATAACCCGGGGGTAGTCGTCCATCCAAGATAAGCTGCCCTGCTTCCAAGTGCAAAAGTACATGTCCTGCAGCATATCGTCCATCATCCCCTCATTTTCCTCAAACTCCCTCATATGGGCCTCAGAAACCGATAGCCTTGCAATGGCAGCATCCCTTTCCAGTCGGTATCGCGAGCAGTCAGCCTGAAGGGACCTCCTCATCACCTCCATCTCCTCCTTTAGCCTGACCTGAGTAAGCTCTGCGGCTTCAAGCTTCCCCGACAGCTCCTCTACCTTCTCAAGATCCGCCCTCCGAACCTCGTCCACTGTCGAGATGGCCATATTTATCTGCTCCTTGCAAGCAGCCTCCATCTTCCGCAATTCTGCCTTACTAGCCTCCTCCATAGTCTTCCTCAACCGCCCGGAGGCAGCCTCATGCTGAGAAATCTGAATGGCCTGATCAGCAAGCTGTTTGGCTTGATCTGAAACCATCAATCGTAGTCGGATGTTGGCACTCCCAATCTCCTCTCCAGCCTTAACCAACCGGGCATGATGCCCCATCAGCTTCCTAGTCTCCTCCGCCACCCGATCAATATTAGCCTTGGCCTCGTCTCCCATGGTAATTACCCGAGTGGTAAGTAAATCGAGATCTAAGGACTTAGCCTCATCAAGCACCCATACCATGGGATTGCGAGGAAGAAGGTGCTCACCGGTAACCTCGTCAAAGGTAATATCATGAGAACCTGGATCCAGATCAGGGTGACCCGCAAATGGATTACGATCCAAACCAGGACGATCAATCTGCGTAACGGTAGGATTTTCAGACAAGTGCGGAGAGAGTGCGAACTCAGTATCCTCCTCTGTGATATCATGAAGGGGCTGAATTGGGGGCTGGGGACCGAGTGAAGGTTCGGATAAGGGATGACTCCTCTTTCTCTTCTGAATACCCTCTTCAATAACCCCGAGAAGAGGACGGTAGTCGACTACATCCCCAGAACGGTGGGTCGGAGTCTTCGGCTTGGCGGAAGCTTTGGAGAGCTTGTATTGTTCAAGCCTGTGCCGAAGATCTGAGGCCTTGGCCGTTTTACCTGCTCCTGATATAAAGAACAAGTGTCACAAGCTTACATTGATCCATAATTCAAGAAACGCGGTAAATCAAAAGTTAAAAGAAGAAAGGAAACACATCTGTTATACAAACCCTAGGGAGGAGTAGGATACTGCAATGAGTCTTGGATTTCATTCCAGGACGGGAGCGGATCATAAAATATTCCTAAGTCCCTATCATAAATGGAGCCTGCAGGAGTCAAAAGTTCACCTTGAGTCGTCAGAGCCACCTTGGCTGGAGTAGTCTGAGAAGATTCGCTTGCACCGGTCCCGGCCTTGTCGGCTTTCCCGGATTTCTCTACCAAAGCCGTTTCTCCGTCCAGCCCCTCAAAAGCCTGACGAAATGCATCATCCGTCCACTCCTGAATCTCGCCTGCCTGCCCAGGAAGCAAGGCCCCGATGCCATCGCCACCATCATCACCTTCCCGACCATCTCCACCCTCATCTCTTTCCTCCTCTACGTCTTCCTCCCCCTGGGTAAGTGGACAATTGCTGGGGGAAGGACCGTCCGACTTCTTAAGTTTCTTACCTCCGACAGCTGGAGGTTTCGTGAAACGTTTCCTCTTGCCACTCTCTACTGTGACACATCCCTTAGCCTGAGCAGCCGCCCTCTCCTCCGCCGTTTCCCTCAGCTTGACTACTGACTGCTGTGGGAGGATCAAGTTATACTCCAGAAGGGTCGCATTTCTGATCAGGTAGGCAGCTGATCTATCTCTCCCGGGGATAGCTTCTATCTCAGCCGCCGTCTGAACCAGGCGATCAGTCTCCACAACCGCAAAGCCACCTGTCGCTAGCAAAAATGGAAACGTATGAGAAGAAGCATCGCAACCCGAATGGAAATTATAAATAAAGCATCGACTTACATCCAGAGGTGAAACGCCGAATAGAAACAGAGTCGTCCCTGACGAAGAACCACTCCTTGAACATGCTGAACTTAGAATACAGATCCAAGACCGGCTTGAAGGTTACAGCTGACTCCAAGTTGATATATGGGGACCCCTTCTTATAGCCCCTCAGATTATATAAGTACCAGATCTCCCGGTTGGAAGGAGCACGCCCATACTTCCTCTGGAAGATGACGAAGAGGCTCACCAGTATAGCATAGGAGTTGGGTTGAAGCTGGAATGGGGCCACCTTTAGATATGTAAGGAAGCTGGCTACCCAAGCATTAAGAGGCGGGATAGCACCACACATACAGTGGTATCTGCTATAGGCAAAGTACCCTTCGGGAGGGTCGTATGGCATAACTTCTCTCCCTGGCAACAGCATGCGCGTTCTATCAATTCCGAAAGAACGGGAGATGACATCAAGCTGCTCCTCCTTGAGGGAGCTGGGAAAGCAATCGTGCGGGGAGTTCAGAAGCTCCTGAGGGCCGTACCCGTCCACCAGTGATCTCGGGGCAGTTCCGTGACGTTCTAGTCCTGGCTGAGCAGGGGGAACTGCGGAAGGTCCTCCTTCGCCCTGGGACTTCTTTTTATCCGATCGAGTTTCTGCTTTTCGAGACATTTATCTGCAAACACAAAGAAGTGCGTCGTTAGAATAAAGGAAGTAAAGGAGCGAGTGTGTGCAGTCTGGAATTTCACTCATAAAATCAAAATGCTCAAATTCCTATTGTCATTCGGTAAGGTGAAGGTTAAATTTCATTCGGTATTCAGAGTCTCAAGGTTCATTCGGCATTCCCCGTATAGGGTTCATTCGGTGATCCAAATGAGAATACTCATTCGGTATTTGGAGTCTCGAGGTTCATTCGGCATTCCCTTATAGGGTTCATTCGGTGATCCAAATGAGAATGCTGGTTCGGTACTCAGGATCCACGAACTCATCCGGTAATCCAAGGACGATAGTTCATTCGGCACTCGAAATACCCGGATTCGTTCGGTTGTCTAAAAGGGCTATTCGGCGAGAGAAGGCTGTATCACCTGATTTGATTCGGTATGAATGTCTGGTTCGGTTGTCTTGGGTTGGAAGGGAATAATGAAAGTATACAGCCCCTACTTATAGGCAAATATAGGATGCCAGACCAGTTGGATCGGCACTCAGCGATCGAATGGAAGGAAACAAAGTAGGCCATATGCCAGCATATACCCCACTTTGGGGGGCAAATGTTGGGTGAATTCTCACCACCGGTCCAAGCTTCGCCGAACCAACCATCTCCAAGCTTCGCCGAACCAACCCACCTCCAAGCTTCGCCGAACCAAGCTGCTCACTCACCACCGAACCAACCCACCTCCAAGCTTCGCCGAACCAAGATGCTCACTCACCACCGGACCAAGCTGCTCACTCACCACCGGACCAAGCTGCTCACTCACCACCGAACCAAGCACCTTACTCAACATACCACACCGGACCAACCTCACCATCCCACCACCGGTCCAAGCAACTACCGGTCCAAACTGCACTTCTCATGTTCCTACCGAACAACCTTCTCAAGCTCCTACCGGACCAACCCCAAACCGGACCAAGGTACTACCACATAGCACCGAATCACCTACAACCGGTCCACTCTACACTCCAACTATCTCCGAACCAAGCGATGCCGAACCAAGACGTACCAGGCCAGATCACGTCAGCCCAGGCCCATCAGCAACTATACACATCCTAGACCCCTACCCCCAGCCTCATTCTATAAATAGAGGGGCAGGGGTACAACAATGGGGACAAGTTTGAGAGCTCAAGCGCGGAGAGAACTTTCAAATAACTTTCTTTTACTTGTATCAAAGCTTTGTACTTGTAATCAAAACGAGAGAAGAGAAATAACATATAAAGTGGACGTAAGCACATTCTGGCTGAACCACTATAAATCTGCGTGTCTTTTTTACAGTTTAGCCCCTGCTTTTCATATATTTGCATAAATCTCCAAAATCACTAAGAACAACATAAGATCTACTAAATCATACGACTTTGAGGTGTTTGTCCATTTTTTGTGCAAACATATAGTATTTTAAAATATCAAAAATAAGGCCCATTGCTACTATAGCACTAAATAAAGGGAATCATATCAATGTCATCAAATACGGCATCCAAAACATCATATATCATAATATATGAAATGTAAAATCAACAGTGTGAGGAATCCTATTTGATCCCTCCAACCTGTTCCCCTGCATCACATACAGTATATAATCATAAAATATAAATCAATCGCTTCGAGGCGGGATCGTACACAAAAGGTCATCCGCTCATACATAGGAACGTAATAGGGTCTCATCTACTTCAGGGACGGGAATATATCCAAACCAGCTAATAAAACATTAAACCATCCAAACAGTCAACAAACAATCAATGATAAAATTACCCACACTTATATAGAAATAAAAATGGGCCAGAGAGGTGAGTTAACTCACCGAAATCCCAGTAATCGCCAAGACATTCCGGTTTGAATAAATTTTTTAACCAAATTTCCTGTAAGCTCCAAACTATTCCAGTCTAACTCCATAACGTAGTATTCATTGTAACGAGCGCAACACAACTTGTCACGTTCGATTTCGACCACGTATTAAAAAGTTATGAATTAATGAACGTTGAGATTATTTAAGTTATAATTAACTTTAAATTAGTTAAATTTAAAACTTAATTACCTTCCCTCCATCCCAAACCCATGCTGGTTTCCCAGGCTAACCCACTCGACCGTGTTCAATCGATCGCCCCCACCGCCTCCTTGCACCGGTCGTCACCGCATAAATGCCGGATCCGCCTAGACTCCGACGAATCTCCAACTAGTCGCGCTGCCCTCTAATTCACCATCGATCGTCATGAAAACGCACCCAAACTGCCACTGGAAGCGGCCAAAATCCGACCACCATGCTCCACCATCGACAATCATGGCCGTTGATTGCCTTCATCTTGTCGAGCTTTACAACTTTCACTTAGAAGCTTTGGCCTGAAAGTGGTTGGAGTGGCTCCGATCAAGCATGGCCGTTAGATGGAGGAACGTTAATGGCGGCTAAAGTTATTTCATTTTTAGGATTTGCAAATGGAGAAAGTTATTCCTTTTATAGAAAATTTAAAGGCACTATTCACACGTTAAATTTTCGAACTCCAATTGAGGCGTGCCGCCTGATGTTCTATATGTAATACCCATATTCCGAACACAATGGAACTAGTATCAAAACCCAATTTTTTCATCAGATCAGTGTCATCACCTGATTTCTTGGCTGCATCAAACCTGTTTTCTTGCCTCAGAGTTCATTTTTTCATCTTCTTCCTTTTACTTTGTCTTGGAAGATTTCATTATCATGGTCAGTGAAGGATCTGAATCATCAGAGAATGGAGGAAACAGTCATCAATTGAATGCCGCAGAGAATTTAATCAAGACAATCAATCTTCACAGTCAGCTAATCACTGTCCATTTAGATGAAGGTAATTATCTTCTTTGGAAACTTCAAATTGGTACAACAGTCAGAGGCTATGGACTGGAGGGTTTCATTCTTGGGACCCACTTATCCCCACCAGAGTACATCCCTAATCAAGGAAATAATCAAGTCATAAATCCAGAATACATTAAATATCAAAGACAAGACAGCTTGATAAGTTCTTGGCTATTATCTTCAATTACTACTAATCTGCTGCCTCAATTAGTGGGATGCAAAACATCGAATGAATTCTGGACCACTATACAACAAATATTCAATTCTCAATCTGCAGCTAAAATCATGCATTATAAAAGACAATTACAGAATATCAGAAAGGATAATCTATCAATGGGAGAGTATCTCTCAAAGGTCAAAACAATGTGTGATTTGTTGGAGGCAGCAGGTCATAAGGTGTCAGAGACAGAGAAAATATTAACAGTTCTGAGTGGTCTTAATGAAGAATATGAAACTATAGTGGCTGTGATATCTTCTAAAGAAACTTTACCATCTATGCAATATGTTAATTCAACCTTATTGGCGCACGAAGGAAGAATTGATCATAGAAAACAACAAGAATCAGATTTATCCATTAACTATGCAGTCAATTCCAAGAATAAAAGTCAAACTAACAATAACAGGGGTGTACAATTATTTCACTGAAGGGGTCAATCCAACCGGTCTAGAGGTAGATGCAGATGGAATAACAATTCAAGACCAAGATGTCAACTCTGTGAAAAACTTGGTCATACAGCTATGAGATGCTATTTCAGATTTAATACAAATTTCACACCAAATCAAACAGCCAACACACAGAAAGGTGGTAACCCTAGTGCAAACATGGCATAGATTCAACAAGACTCAGGCAATTCAACAGAAAATTCAAGAATGTGTCATCTGAATGAATCAGCCAGACCTGAACATATCAATGATGAAAGTTGGTACCCAGACTCAGGTGCAACCAATCATATTACTAGCAATTTGGATAATCTAAACTTGGGCAATAAAGAATACAAAGGTAATAACTCTATACATATGGGAAATGGTGAGTCCATAAAGATCTCACACATTGGTATTGCTTGCATCAAAGGTAGAATAAAACTTTACCTCAATAACTTATTAAGAGTGCCACAAATTAAAAAGAATCTCACGAGTGTATCACAATTTGCAAGTGATAACAATGTTTACTTTGAATTTTATCCTACATATTGTTTAGTTAGAGACATTCTAACTAGAGAAATTCTTTTACAGGGTGAAGCAGTCAAGGGACTGTACAGATTTAATTCTGTAGATTCAAGAGATTCTAAAAAATGTTGTAATCTTTCTAAAATAGTTCAATCCAATAACAGTTTGAGCAAATTTGATGTATGGCATTACAAGTTAGGACATCCCAATGCCAGTGTTGTAAAAAAATCTTGGCAGAAAATAAAATTGCTGTTGATAATATCAGTTTACCATATATTTGTACATATTGCCAATGAGTAAAAGTCATAAACTTTCTTTTTCTGACTCATTGACTAAATCTAAAAAAACCTTAAAACTAATAGCTACTGACCTTTAGGGGCCAACACCTATTAATTCTGATTATGGCTTTAGTTATTATATCTCATTTATAGATGCTTATTCTAGATATACATGGATATATTTCTTGAGATCAAAATTTGAAACTCATAATGCTGAGATAAATTTTATTACTCAAATAGAAAAGCAAGTCAATCATCATGTTAAAGTTATTCAGACTGATGGAGGTGGAAAATTTAAATCTCTCAATAGTTATTTTAGCAAGAAGGGAATAGTTCATAGAATGACTTGTCCCTACACATCTGAGCAAAATGGTCTAATAGAAAGAAAGCATAGACATATTGTTGAATCTGGACTAACTCTTCTGGCTTAGGCATCTTTTCCATTAAAATTTTGGCCAGACTCCTTCAATACTGCAGTGTATCTAATTAATAGATTAACAACTAAAGTATTAAAGGATAAAGCACCAATTGAAGTTTTATTTAATACAAAACCAGAATATCAAAATTTAAAGGCCTTTGGATGTCTATGCTTTCCTCATACTAGACCATATAACACTCATAAACTAAATTTCAGGTCCACACCTTGTACCTTTTTAGGGTATGCCACAAACCAAAAGGGATATAAGTGTCTTGACAGTAATGGGAAAATATACATTAGTAGACATGTTGTATTTAATGAATGTGTTTTTCCTTATTCTAATAAAAGTATAAAGACAACCAAGAAAGTTTATAATCCCATTGTTTCACTACCTCCAATACCTTTATACTCAAGTGACTTGAGCCATGAAGGAACTGAAATGAATTCAGACAACCCTGCTCCACAACACACTTTGTTTACTGAACCAGGTCAGGCAGAGTTCACTGAACCCACTGATCAATCTCCCGACACTGCATCAAGTCAAACACAAATTATGGATCAACAACAAGAATCAGATAATAATGCAGATAGAGGTACTGAATCATCTCACAGTGAACCACAGGTCAGAGGTGGACATCATATGATTACCAAGGCAAAGAGTGGAATATTCAAGCCTAAAGCATACACTATCACTACTATGTCTACAACATTAGAAGAACCAGTTACATTCAACCAAGCTATAAAAGACAGAAACTGGAAAACTGCTATGGACAGTGAATATAGTGCACTTGAGAGAAACAAGACATGGAGTCTTGTTCCACCACCAGAAAATAAAAATATAGTGGGTTACAGATGGACTTATAAACTTAAAAGGAATCCAGATGGATCCATTTCAAAATACAAGGCCAGACTGGTAGCAAAAGGCTACACTCAGCAACATGGGTTTGACTTTAATGAAACATTTTCTCCAGTGGTAAAGCCAACAACTATTAGGATTATTCTTACATTAGCTCTACACAAGAACTGGAGAATAAGACAACCTGATGTCAAAAATGCTTTTTTAAATGGTGATCTGAATGAAGAGGTTTACATGGAGCAACCTCTAGGATATGAGCAAGACAAAAATTATGTTTGCAGGTTAAACAAGGCCATATATGGGCTAAAACAGACATCCAGAGTATGGTCTAATAAGTTGAAAATCACACTATCCAATTTGGATTTTCAACCTACCAGATCGGATAATTCTCTATTTGTTAAGACAAGTACATATATCACTTTTTATATTCTAATTTATGTTTATGATTTAATTGTTACAGGTAATAATGAAGCATAAGTTAGCAATATTATTCAATATTTGGACAAATAATTTTCAATTAAAGACCTTGGAGATCTGAATTATTTCCTGGGTATTGAAGTGACAAGATCAAACTTGGAAATTTTCCAGAGCCAAAGGTAATATATTACAGATCTTCTAGTCAAAGCAAAGATGAATGAATCTAACCATCTGCCTACACCTATGATCACCAATCAACATTTCTCCAAAAACAGGGGAGAATCTATATTAAATGATAAACAATATAGAAGCATTGTTGGTGCACTGCAATATATAACCATAACAAGACCAGATATTTCTTTTAGTGTTAACAAAGTGTGTCAATTTATGCAGAATCCCCTTGATGAGCACTAGAAGGCAGTCAACAGAATTCTGAGATATCTCAAAGGGACTGCAAATTATGGCTTAACACTAAAAGCATGCAACACTCTCAATATAACAAGTTATGCAGATGCAGACTGGGCAAGTGGTCCAGATGATAGAAGATCAACAACAGGTTTCTGTATATACATGGGAGACAATCTAATATCATGGTGTTCAAAGAAACAACCCACACTGTCTAGATCCAGCACAGATGCTGAATATAGAAGTGTTGCTGCTGCTACTGCAGAGATCATGTGGATACAATCTTTACTTGGTGAACTAAAAGTTAACACTAATGTCAAACCGATCATATGGTGCGATAATCTAAGTGCCGTGTCACTTGCTGCAAATCCTATACTTCATGCCAGAACCAAGCATATAGAAATAGACTTATACTTTATGCGTGAGCAAGTATTAAAGGGAAAGTTGCAAATAAACCATGTACCTTTAGCTTACCAGCGTGCAGATATCTTAACTAAAGCTCTGTCAAGTAAAAACTTTACCAGATTAAGGTCAGATCTGAAGATCCAAGAAAAAGGCGATCACTTGAATTCCAGCTAACATGTCTCCAGTTTTTCTCAACCTCGCTTCTGCTGTCAAGCGTTAAAGGCATCATCTTTCTTTAGTTCCCATCGTTTTCTGTCTCAGTCTTCAAATTGACCATAAATCCTTCTCAAATCTTTGCTCTCAAGAAAATAATGAAGATCAAAAGCTTATGTTATCAAATCGACCTCAGATCTGATCTTCAGATCTGAAGCCAACACTCGTAGAAGCTATATTTTCTTCACAAGTGTTTCTACTCTAGTAAGATGACACATATCCGAGGTTATTGTCATCGATTTTGGGAAGATTTGAAGTTTTTTGAACTAATTTATGAGGAAAGCGAATTTTTCGCCATAACCCTAGATCGGTTTGAGGGGGGGTGTTAAGAGAAATAAAGTGAACAAGATAATGAAGAGGTATTAAAGAGGCAGCTGATAAAACTTCTGACGCAGCGGATATTACAAAAACAATGTAGATCGTTGAATGTAGCAATCTATGGATTGATGGATACTGAAATGCCCGAATTCGTTGATCCGAAGATACCGAACTCTAGCTATCCCGAACTCGTTGATCGCGCACGATACCGGGTTCAAAGATCTTCAATTCTTCAAGCGTTGATCAAGCGCACTTGATTTCGCGAATCGGCTTCTGCAATCGTTGAATCGAGCGCACTCGATTAACCGAAAGAGGAGATAGGAGATTACACTCAACTACCAATTTGGAATGAAAGCACAAAGCAATCAAAAGAGAATTTTATTCAAAAATCAACAACCTTTTACAAATGAGAGACTCGGCCTATTTATAGGCGTTTTACAATTCATATGAAAAAAAACAACAAAAATTACATCTCCTAGGTCGGTTCTGAGTTAACAGGCACGACCTAACATAAGTCGTACACGACTTAAGCTCAAACAGTTACAACTCAACACACACAAAAACTTCAAAGAAAATACAAGTACTTAGGTCGGGAACGACCTATAGATGACGACTTACAAACAGGTACGAGTTAAAAGAAATACAAACGACTCAAAGATACAACGGCTCAGCATTAACGGCTCAGATTGATGCGGCATCAAGATCCTTGGCTACAAGCTTTCTTGCGACTTAAGAAATCAACAGCTGAGATTAAGTCGGCAAACAAGATCTACGGCAACAAATCTTCAGCGACTTAAAACATGCGCATCTCAGATCAGCGACTCAGAGAAATCAAAGGTAGAGATTAACTCGGCAGAAGAATCAACGGCATCCAGAGCTTTGCGACTTAAAGATAACATAACTCCGCGACTTAAGCCTATACGACTTAAAACCTCGCGACCTAAGAACCCTGGCATCTGAACCATCCTTGTGCGACCTAAGTTCCTGCGACCTAACTTAGGTCGAGACATTTTCCTGCGACTTAGTATAGGTCGTTTCATTTTAACCCGGAGCACTTTTAACTCGGTAAGTCGTACTAGCGACCTATCTTCCAATTCGTTAGGTCGTACACGACCTAAAAACGTGTTAGGTCGTCTGAGCGCTTTTCCACTAGGTCGTTGCCAAGTTATACTAAGTCGCTGGGACGACTTAAACCCTCCGTTAGGTCGCGCACTCGAGTTAACTCGTTCACTAGGTCGCTGCCGAGTTATACTAAGTCGCTGGGACGACTTAAAAGCTTTGTTAGGTCGGCTGCGACCTAAAACTTGGTTTTTCCACCATTTCTCACCAAATCCTAACTCGTTAGCTTCCTTGCTAGGTTGGTCTCGACTTATCCACAAGTTAGGTCGTACACGACCTAGGACTTCTCCATTCTGGCCTGCATCATCCTCCCCAGGTTGAGAGAAATTCGTCCTCGAATTTGTCCATCTGTTTGCGGATGATAAGCACTGATAAAGTTCAACTTCGTTCCTACCATCTTCCACAAACTTAGCCAAAAATGACTCAGAAAACGTGTATCCCTGTCTGACACAATCGATTCTGGCAATCCATGAAGTCGATATATCTCTTTGAAAAACAACTGAGCAACATGAACAGCATCTGCTGTCTTCTTACAAGCAATAAAATGTGCCATTTTCGAGAATCGGTCAACTACCACATAAATGGAATCATTACCACGCTGTGTCCTTGGTAATCCCAACACGAAGTCCATACTCACATCAATCCATGGTTTAATTGGTACAGGTAACGGCATATATAAACCAGCATTAGTCGCCGTTCCTTTCGAAACCTGACAAATATGACAACGCTCCACAAACCTTTCCACCTCTTTCCTCATTGATGGCCAAAAGTAGGATTGTGAAATCAACTGTAAGGTACGGTCTCTCCCAACATGTCCCTCTTCGTGTAACTCCTTGATAATCTTCATTCTCAGACTACCCTCCGGTATGCACAATCGATTTCCTTTGAAAAGAAAACCATCTATCATCACAAACTCATCCGTCTCTCCCTCCTTGACTTTATCAACAAATTTTGCAAAGTAAGGATCATCGGTCAATAATTCTGGCAATATTTCAAACCCCGTCACTTCAACCTTCAATGTAGTTAACAAGTGATTTCTTCTACTCAACGCATCCGCAACACGATTCGTCACTCCCGACTTGTGTTTCACAACAAATGTAAATTGTTGCAGATATGCAATCCACGATGCATGTCTCGCTGAAATCTTATCTTGCCCTTGCAAATGCTTCAATGCCTCATGATCAGTATACAGAACAAACTCCTTCTGAAATAGATAGTGTCTCCAGTGTTTAATAGATCGTACAACAGCATAGAATTCCACATCATACGTACTGTACCTCATCTTCGCTCCTGACAACTTCTCACTGAAATATGCAATTGGACGTCCCTTCTGACTCAACACTCCTCCAATCCCAACCTTGGATGCATCAGTATGTAGTTCAAACACTAATTGAAAATCAGGTAATACTAGAATTGGTGCAAACGTCAAAAGTTCTTTGATTCGCTCAAAAGCAACCCCGGCTTCCTCTGTCCATGCAAACTGTTTACCCTTCATACAATCAGTCATAGGTGCCATCACACTGCTAAAGTGTGGAATAAACCTTCGATAAAATGAAGCCAACCCGTGAAAACTACGAACTTCCGTTATCGTCTTGGGCTGCGGCCAATCTCTGATCGCCTCAACTTTACTCTGGTCCACCTGTATACCTTCCTTCGACACAACATACCCCAGAAACAACACACTATGCGTCATGAACACGCATTCTTCGTTGCAGCATAAAATTGTTCTTGTCGTAATACCATCAGCACTTCTCTAAGATGATTCAAATGTTCCTCTGGACTCCCACTATAAATCAGAATATCATCAAAATACACCACCACAAATTTCCCAATGAACGGTCTAAAAATCTAATTCATCACCCTCATGAAAGTACTTGGTGCATTTGATAAGCCAAACGGCATGACCAATCACTCGTATAGACCCTCCCTGGTTTTAAAAGCAGTTTTCCACTCATCGCCTGGTCTGATACGAATTTGATGATATCCGCTCTTCAAATCAATCTTCGAAAAGATAGTTGCTCCGCTTATTTGATCCAACAAGTCATCCAGCCTCGACATCGGAAATCTATATCTCACAGTAATCTTATTCAATGCCCGACTGTCAGTGCACATCCTCCACGTTCCATCCTTTTTGGGTACCAATAAAGCTGGTACAACACAAGGACTTAAACTCTCCTGCACACGCCCCTGTTTAAGCAATTCTTCCACTTGCCTCCGCAATTCTTCATGTTCCTTCGGACTCATTCGATAATGTGGTCTGTGTGGCAACACAGCACCTGGAACAAGATCTATCTGATGTTGAATATCCCTCAACGGTGGCAACTCCGTTGGTAACTCCTCTGGAAATACATCGTCAAATTCTTTCAAAACTGGTTTAACTTCTTCTGGTATTTCAACCTCTTCACTGCTCTCTCGCCCAATTAACAAAAACACTTCAGGTTCCTCCTCTACTTCCTTCACAAACTCCTTCAGTGATAACAAAGTTTTGAGCTCTTCAATCTCCTCCAACTTGTTTTCCTCCTGTTGTCGCTTCTTTGGAACTAGAGTAATCTTTGTGCCTTCGAACATGAAACTGTAATCGTTGGTTCGTCCGTCATGCTGCATAGCTCGATCATACTGCCATGGTCTCCCCAGCAACAAATGACAAACGTCCATATCTACGACATCACACCAGATTTCATCTTTGTATTTCTTCCCAATTGAAAACTTCACACAATCTCTACGCCCAACTTTCACTTCACTACCCTTCCTCAACCAAGCTAACTTGTACGGTTTAGGATGTTTCTCGGTTTTCAACTCCAACTTCTTCACTGCTTCTGTAGAGATAATATTATCACAACTCCCAGCATCAATAACAAATTTACAAACTCTTCCCAGAATAGTGCATGTAGATTGAAAGATATTGTTCCTCAACCAACTACTTTCCTCCTCTTTCTTCGGTGTTAAACAACTTCTCCTCATCATCAATGCGTACCCGTCATCTCCTGACAGCAAGTCTTCCTCCTCAACTGGTAAAGAATTAGAGTATTCAACTTCTTCATCCTCATCCTCAACCTCAGCTATCATAGCTCTCTTCTTCAGCTTTGGACATTCATTACTTTTGTGACCCAATTCCTGACAATTGTAACATTTGAAACCGTTGTTAACCTTTGTCTTCTCAGCCTCCTTCACTACTGGTCTACTGATAGGTTTAAAAACATTAGAACTTCCACCAACACCCTTCACTTGATTGTTAGAATTAGTAAACACACCACTTCCTCGTCGTCCCTGTTTCTCCCAAGCCAACGCTTTTTGATGTGCTTCTGCCACAGATCTTGGATCGAACATATTAACCATATCCTGAATCTGCATTCGCAATCCTCCAACAAATCTGGCTGTTAACTGTTCTTCTGTCTCCATAATATCGTTCCTTGCAATCAGTTGATAAAATTCGTCAGCATAGTCATTCACAGATTTCGTCCCTTGTCTCAAGTTTTGCAAACGTTGATACATCAAAGATTGATAATTGTAAGGTAAGAACGTTGCTTTCATCAATTTCTTCATCTTCTCCCAAGATTCAACTTTTGACTTTCCAATCCGATCACGTGTAAGTTTGGTCTGCTGCCACCATGCCAAAGCTCTACCCCTCAGCCTCGTAGCAACCAACTTCACTCTACGATGTTCTGGAACTTCTTTGAAGTCAAAAATCTCCTCGACATTAGCCACCCAATCTAGAAACTCCTCCGCTTGCATACCACCTTTGAATTCAGGAATTTCAGTCTTCATCCCCGTCTCCCACTTGTGATCATACTCAGAGTAATTTCTTCCTTGTCCTTGTCCTTGTCCTCGAACACTATCACCCTCATACTCCTCTTCAAAATCAGATGTATATCATTGTCTATCTCGTCCACCCACATCTCTACTACCATTACGTCTTCCACCTTCATCCCTTCTATCGACATTCCTCCGTTCTCGATCATTCACGTTCCTTCCACGCCCTTGATCATTTTCAACACTTCTGTCTCGATTGGAATGTGGCGAGACTCTACTACCCCCATGGTTAGAGTCAGGTGAAACCCTTCTCCGATTTTGATTCATTTCTGTCATAAGCTTCTCTAACCGGCCAATTCCTTCGTTAAGCTTTTCACTAAAGTTCTCATTGATTCTTTGCTCCATCTCATCAGCCTCTTCTCTTCGATACAAAGCTTCTACGTTTTGGTGACGATTAGCTCTCCTTGGCGGCATACTTGAAAACTTCTCAAACTCTTCAACACTTCAAATTTCAAACGCTTTTCGGACTTTGATCCAAAATGAAATGGATCGAAAACTTCCACTTTGTAGCAAATCGCGATGAACACGATGGACAAAGTTTCGGCCTCCAATTCAAATCCGATCAAACAACTTCGAACAATGATGAACACTCCTCTTACTCTCGGCCGTGATAAACACAAACTCAAACCTTCCCTTCAAGCTCGGCAAATCACTTCAACTTCTAAATGAATAGGCTCCAAGTCTCGATCTAGCTATGATTGGATAGAACAAGCTCTGATACCAAATGACGCAGCGGATATTACAAAAACAATGTAGATCGTTGAATGTAGAAATCTGTGGATTGATGGATACTGAAATGCCCGAATTCGTTGATCCGAAGATACCGAACTCTAGCTATCCCGAACTCGTTGATCGTGCACGATACTGGGTTCAAAGATCTTCAATTCAAGCGTTGATCAAGCGCACTTGATTTCGCGAATCGGCTTCTGCAATCGTTGAATCGAGCGCACTCGATTAACCGAAAGAGGAGATAGGAGATTACACTCAACTACCAATTTGGAATGAAAGCACAAAGCAATCAAAAGAGAATTTTATTCAAAAATCAACAACCTTTTACAAATGAGAGACTCGGCCTATTTATAGGCGTTTTACAATTCATATGAAAAAAAACAACAAAAATTACATCTCCTAGGTCGGTTCTGAGTTAACAGGCACGACCTAACATAAGTCGTACACGACTTAAGCTCAAACAGTTACAACTCAACACACACAAAAACTTCAAAGAAAATACAAGTACTTAGGTCGGGAACGACCTATAGATGACGACTTACAAACAGGTACGAGTTAAAAGAAATACAAACGACTCAAAGATACAACGGCTCAGCATTAACGGCTCAGATTGATGCGGCATCAAGATCCTTGGCTACAAGCTTTCTTGCGACTTAAGAAATCAACAGCTGAGATTAAGTCGGCAAACAAGATCTACGGCAACAAATCTTCAGCGACTTAAAACATGCGCATCTCAGATCAGCGACTCAGAGAAATCAAAGGTAGAGATTAACTCGGCAGAAGAATCAACGGCATCCAGAGCTTTGCGACTTAAAGATAACATAACTCCGCGACTTAAGCCTATACGACTTAAAACCTCGCGACCTAAGAACCCTGGCATCTGAACCATCCTTGTGCGACCTAAGTTCCTGCGACCTAACTTAGGTCGAGACATTTTCCTGCGACTTAGTATAGGTCGTTTCATTTTAACCCGGAGCACTTTTAACTCGGTAAGTCGTACTAGCGACCTATCTTCCAATTCGTTAGGTCGTACACGACCTAAAAACGTGTTAGGTCGTCTGAGCGCTTTTCCACTAGGTCGTTGCCAAGTTATACTAAGTCGCTGGGACGACTTAAACCCTCCGTTAGGTCGCGCACTCGAGTTAACTCGTTCACTAGGTCGCTGCCGAGTTATACTAAGTCGCTGGGACGACTTAAAAGCTTTGTTAGGTCGGCTGCGACCTAAAACTTGGTTTTTCCACCATTTCTCACCAAATCCTAACTCGTTAGCTTCCTTGCTAGGTCGGTCTCGACTTATCCACAAGTTAGGTCGTACACGACCTAGGACTTCTCCATTCTGGCCTGCATCAACTTCTCAGTAACCAGTATGTTGGTGCGGTCAGTTTTGCTAATGGGCCTTGTATCAGCCCACATGTATATTTGCACCTATATAAACAATGTACCATTTAACGCTGATTATTATCAAAGTATTATTCATTTTCTTTTGTACAAAATTATCGTCTGTATACAATTCAATCAATTTCTTCTTTTCAATTCAATATCAAACTCCGTTTATAACAATACATAAAATTTGAATCTCTTCATCCAAATTGTTCATGTTTACATATTCAACCATTTTAATTTCATCATATCAGTGTATCCATTCTTCATCACTTTTTTTCTAAACAAAATTTCAAGCTTATTCACTTCTGAACACACACCCAACGCAAACTTTCACATTCAACCATCAAAATAATAAATAATAATCATCATCATCTCATCTCATATAATAAAACCAATAACAACCATACACGGAAAAAAAAATGAAGTAAAAGTAAACACAACTTTTTACATCACAGCTTTTGCCAAACCATATACAGAAATTTGAATTTCTTCCAGCAACAATATACTTGTATAAGCATCATCCAAATTGTCCATCCATTTACATATTACACAGTTTTGGTTTCTTCATACGAGTATATCCATTCTTCACTACTCTTCTATCAAACAAAATTCCTAGGTTATTCATTATTGAATACACCCATACAAAATATGACATTCAGCCATCAAAATGAATTATCATCACACCGTATCATAAAACAAAACCAAACACCCCAGCACCACATCCCCTCAACCCTAAACTAGTAGGAACCATATCGGGCATAGCACACTACTCCCCATTGAACCAAACGCGTTATTTATTAATCCTACCATACAGAGACCTACCTTCTTCTTTTTCAAGAGATTGTAAATATGACTTGCGATATATACACAGTAGTAACAAAAATAAGTACTTTTAAATGTTGCATCTAAAGATTAGAAAATTACCTCAAATTGGGCTTCTAAAGAGGATCGATTGATAACTTTTAAGCAATGGCGCTCCTAGTTATTGAGTGAACTCAGAATTGGATTTGCATTCTTTTGTATTCCAACCACGGATTCAAGGCGGTTACGGCTCGTGCGAACTGGATGTTGCTGGCGGAATTAGGGGACAAACAAAATTTCATGGGAGATTTCATGTATATTTGGTTCAAAATAATTTGAGGGAAAATCGGTAGTTTACTGTTTTCTTACTTTATGTAGAAGACATGTTAAAAGGAAGAATGGTAGGCGGGTAGGTAGTCGCGTAATGAAAAAGAATCTCAAAATGAAGCGGGTTAATTTAAATAGCATTTAGGTTTCCAATTTTTATTTTACTAAATACTTTTGTCAGCATTTATAATGGAAACCTTGTCCATTATTACAGTGAAAAGCACATTTTCCTATAGTGCCTAAAAGAGATATGGGAATTTCTTAAATTCCTTCGGTGGGTATTTTTTTGATGAAAGTACGAGAAGAGCACTTGTAATTTTATTAAATAAAAACACCAAAAACCAAACAAATATATGATGGAAGTATTGAATACAAATATGTAGAATCATCACTTTGATAATCAACAAAATGAGACATGTAAGAACACTCAAAAGTCCGCAGGTGCGGCGCAGTGGAAAGAAGGCTTGGGTTCTGGTAAAAAGACCCAGGTTCGATTCCTACCATGCGCTTCCCTATCCTATATAAATTTACCCGAGGGTATGGGGGCTTGGATCAGCGGACGACTTTATTGTACCCTCCTTAGGAGTTTACCGGCCTGGCGGGTTCTTCTGGGTTTTCAAAAAAAAAAAAAACACTCAAAAGTATATATTTACAAGCTTTTGAATTAATAATAACATATGCTACTGGAATAAAAGAACTAGCAGATGCTACTTGAATAAATTAGTAAAGGTGCTTAAGATTTTGTGTGACGTTGTGTGAGGTAGTATTAGGGTTTTAACAAGAGAATATAATTGTTTTAATGAAAGCAGAATGAATAATCTCATTGCAAAGCATTTGTACTTATACAAGTTTTCATGGGCCAAATAACAAAAGCCCAGATACACAAATACAATAGCCTGAATAATGAACGGCTGAGATAAAGAAATAAAAGCACAGGTGGCTGGGATCTTCTCTTCAGATGATAAAAGTATCAAAGCAACGCAGTCTTCATTTCATTTCCCCCCTTCGAACCCTAACCCGTTTTCTAGGGTTAGGGTTTGTGAGAAAAAAAAAATCCGCGATTTCCTGATTGATCACTTCAATTGATGGTTCTTCTTCTTCTGGTCTGTAATTTCTCGAAGGTCTGAACGCCTATGCTTTGGCTCAAGGACAGGTTGAATACTGTGATGTGTCCTCTTCTTCTGTTCTTCGATTTCCTGAAGATTTGAGCAATTATGCAAGTTCTGTGATGTGTCGAGGGAAGATTGGATACTGTGATGTTCCTTTTTCGTCTGCTCGTTGATTTGATGAGAAACAGTCTTGTTGAGCTCGAGAGAAGGTTGAATCTCAGTTACACCCAATTCTGACCTGAACTTCACGAAGTTCTTCACTGATAAGGGCTTGGTGAGAGTATCAGCTCTCTGGTAGGTAGCAGGTAAGTGATTAACTTGTAAGTTCCCCTGTAAGACTTGATCACGAACAAAATGTAGATCTATCTCAATATGCTTTGTTCTGGAGTGTAGAATAGGGTTGGCTGTCATATACACTGCACTTTGATTATCACACCATAGTGTTGGCTTGATATCTGATTTTAGTTTTAATTCATTCAAAAGTGACTGTAACCACATAATTTCGGCAGTTGCACTGGCTACACTTCTGTACTCTGCCTCTGTACTGGACCTTGAAATAGTTGATTGCTTTTTTGAACACCATGATATCAAGTTTTCACCAATGAAAATGCAGTATCCAGTGATTGATTTTCTGTCATCAGAATCTGTTGCCCAGTCTGCATCTGCGTACCCAGTTAGATTAAGGTTTTTGCAAGCCTTAATAGATAAGCCATGATTTATAGTTCCCTTTAAGTATCTGAGAATTCTTTTGATTGCTTTCCAGTGTTCATCCAGAGGATTCTGCATAAATTGAGAAAGTTTGTTAACACTGAATGCAATGTCAGGTCGTGTTATAGTGGCATATTGTAATGCTCCTATAACACTTCTGTATTGTTTAGTATTATTTATGGCTTCCCCCCTGTTCTTTGATAAGCTTTGATTACTTATCATTGGTGTTGGCATGGGTTTTGCATCTTCCATTTTTGTTTTGGCCAGTAGTTCTGATATGTACTTTCTTTGACACAGTGTTATCTCAGAATTTGTTGCTCTGTGAACTTCAATTCCTAGGAAATAGTTGAGGTCGCCAAGATCCTTGATTGAAAATTGCTTGTCTAGATAGTAGATAATTTGATTGATTTCATCCTGGTTGTTACCTGTAATTATAAGATCATCAACATAGATTAAAATGTAAATAGTAGATGACTGATTGGATTTAATAAACAGTGAAGTATCTGATTTGATAGACTGATATCCATTTGATATTAAAGTTGATTTCAGTCTGTCAAACCATACTCTTGGTGCTTGTTTGAGGCCATAAATAGCTTTGTTTAGTTTGCACACAAGGTTAGGATTTTGTTCATATCCAGGTGGCTGCTTCATATAGATCTCTTCCTCTAATATGCCATTTAAGAAGGCATTGTTGACATCCAGTTGCCTTAGTCTCCAACCTTTGTGAAGAGCAACTGTGAGAATGAGTCGTATAGTAGAGGGTTTGACTACTGGAGAAAAGGTTTCAGTGAAGTCAAACCCATACTGTTGAGTATAACCCTTGGCAACAAGTCTTGCCTTATACTTACTGATGGTTCCATCAGAATTTCTTTTTATCTTGTATGTCCACCTACATCCAACAATATTTTTATGTGCTGGTGGACATACAAGATCCCAAGTCTTATTTTTTATAAGAGCATTATACTCATCATCCATTGCTGCCTTCCAGTTATTATGCTTTGCAGCTTGTTCATAGCTTGATGGTTCATCAAGACTAGTGTTGGCACTGTACACTTTTGGCTTGAAGATACCACTTTTAGCTCTAGTGATCATTGGATGGCTGGATTGGACTGGAGAATCAATATGAGGTAAGCCTCCAGTATCTTCGTGATCAGTGTTGTCTTTTGAGTTATTGTGTTGATCTTGAGTTTTTTGACTTTCTTCGTTTGTTGAGATAGCAGGTGACTGATTGGCAGGACTGGGATCATCAATCCAATCGGAATTTTGCTGAACAGATACAACTGGGTGGATTTGATGATTTTCAGTAGTCCTCATCACCTTTGTTTGATTCTCATTCTCAGAATATATGGGTATATCAGGTATTGATACACTAGGATTATATACCTTGCTTGTTGTTTTTACTTCAGAATTTTTAAAGGGAAATATAGTTTCATTGAATACCACATGTCTGCTAGTAAACAGTTTCCCACTATCATCTAGACATCTGTACCCTTTTTGATTGGTGGCATACCCAAGAAATGTACATGCCCTTGATCTGAAGCTTAGCTTATTATTGTTATACGGTCTCAAGTAGGGAAAACATAAGCACCCAAAAGTTTTTAGACTGTGATAGTCTGGCTTTACCCCTTGTAATTTTTCAATAGGGGTTATATCCTCTAAAATTTTGGTTGGCAGTCTATTAATAAGATAAACTGCCGTGTTAAAGGCTTCAGGCCAAAATTTTAAAGGTAAGCCTGCATGAGCTAGTAAGCTAAGCCCTTTTTCAACTATGTGCCTATGTTTTCTCTCCACTAACCCATTCTGCTCAGATGTATAGGGACATGTAATTCTGTGAATTATTCCCTTTTTGATAAAGTAATCTTTAAGGGGTTTGTACTCAGTTCCACCATCTGATTGTATAATCTTGACATGTGAACTGAATTGTTTTTCAGCCATAGTAATAAAATCTAAAACAACTTTGCAAGTGTCAGATTTATTTCTTAAGAAATATATCCAGGTGTATCTGGTATAAGCATCTACAAAAGATATGTAGTATTTATACCCATAATCTGAACATGTTGATGCTGGTCCCCAGAGATCAGTAGCAATAAGTTCAAGGGGTTTTGAATATTTGGTTAAAGAGTCACCAAATGGCAATTTGTGACTCTTACCCATTTGACAGTGAGTACATATATATGGAAGAGAAATATCATTACAGTATATAAAATTTTGAGTAAGAATTTGTTTAACAACTTTGGTACTAGGATGGCCAAGCTTGCAATGCCAAAGATCGAATACACTATTGCAGTTTTTTATTTCACACTGATTACAACATTTTTGCCCCTTTGCAAAGTTGGTACAGTTGATGGACTTAAATCTATATAGTCCCTTTTCAGCATCACCCTGCAATAAAACATCTTTAGTTAGAATGTCTCTAACAAGACAATATTTAGGAAAGAATTCAAAGTAAACCTTATTATCATTGGCAAATTGAGATACACTTATAAGATTCTTTTTAATTTTTGGTACTCTTAGCAAATTATTTAAGAACAGTTGCCTTTTTCCTGTAATACAAGCACCTCCCACATGAGAAATTTTGATACACTTACCATTGCCCATGCAGATAGACTGTTTACCTCTATACTCTTTGTTGCCAAGATTTAGATTTTCTAGATTGTTAGTTATATGGTTAGTTGCCCCTGAGTCCGGATACCAACAGTCTTCATGCACATGTTCTGGTTGACCATTTTCAGTTGAGCAGTGATCTTTGTTGTCTGCTTGACTGCTAGAACCTGCTTGAGCCACATTGGCACTGTGATTATCATTTCTTGAATTGTTGCTATTCTGATTTGAGTATCTGAAGTAGCATTTTACAGCTGTATGCCCAACTTTTTCACAGATTTGGCATTTGGGTCTATTGTTGTTGTTGTACCTGCCTCTTCCCCTTGATCTGTTGGAGTATCCTCCTCTTTGAGATTGTTTATCACTTTTATTGATGTTTTGATTCTTGTTTCTTGTGTTGGTGGTGTAGTTGATGGCAAACTCAGATTCTTGAGGCCTTTTATTGTCTATCCTGGCTTCATGAGCCTGTAGTATAGAATGAACATCATCCAATGATGGTAGGACTTTATGTGATGAGATAACTGCCACTACGGCTTCATATTCATCACTCAGACCATTTAGAATGGTTAAAATCTGTTCAGAGTCAGGTACTTTGTGGCCTGCAGCCTCAAGCAGATCACAGATTGTTTTGATCTTATACAGATATTCTCTCATAGATCCATTTTCCTTTCTGATGTTTTGTAGCTGTCTCTTGTGATACATAACTTTTGCTGCAGATTGACTATTGAAAACTTTTTCAATGGTTGACCAAATTTCACAAGCAGATTTGCATCCAATAACATGTGATAAAAGATTGGTATTTATAGATGATAATAACCAGGAACATATCAATCTATCTTGCCTGTGATGTTTGATGTATTCTTCATTGCTAACTATTTTATTTTCTTGGACAGTGATGAATTTTGGTGGAGTTGGTGTTGTGCCAAGAAGAAAATCTTCAAGGCCATAACCCTGGATTGCAGTTTCAATCTGCAGTTTCCACAACAGATAATTATTTTCATCAAGACGAACAGTAATGAGTTGGCTCTGAGGGTTTGTGACAGATTTGATTAGCCTTGCTGTAGAATCAGTTTGCTGCTCAAAGTGGGCATTGTCAGAAGTAGCTGATTGATCATCTGTCATGATGAAGTATCTCTACCAGAAAACAGGAAAAGAAGGCTTAAGATGAGGTTCTTGAAGAAGAAAATTCTCAAGAAGTTAGAGAAACAGGTATGATGCAGCCGGATCCAAATGATGAGAGTTATCTGATGGATCTTGGCGTGGCACTGATCTTGTTTTCTGATTTGCTGAGATGATTTTTTTTTTCTTGAGTCTGATTTTAGTTGCTTTCTTGAACCAAGATATCTTTAATGATAATCTGAATGCAGCCAGTAAATTGCTTGGCAAGGCATTTAGATTTGAGAAGATAATCTTGATCTTACCCAAATGATGATTTACGTAATCTGATGGGTAAGGATTTTCCAAATGATGAATCACTGATGGAAAAAATCTTTCTCTTGAATATTTCTTTGATCTCGTGCTGTTAAGCAATTGGCTCTGATACCATATTAGGGTTTTAACAAGAGAATATAATTGTTTTAATGAAAGCAGAATGAATAATCTCATTGCAAAGCATTTGTACTTATACAAGTTTTCATGGGCCAAATAACAAAAGCCCAGATACACAAATACAATAGCCTGAATAATGAACGGCTGAGATAAAGAAATAAAAGCACAGGTGGCTGGGATCTTCTCTTCAGATGATAAAAGTATCAAAGCAACGCAGTCTTCATTTCATTTGGTAGCAGGGGCAAGTAGTGGAGCTGATAAGATACGAATAGGCTGGAGGTGTGACTTATGTGACGTTGTTGGGGCAAGTAGAGCTGATAAGGTGGCTGGTGCGAAATGAGTACTCCTGGGGCAAGTATTGTGACTTGTGTGATGTACTGCAAATGATACTTGCATGAACTGGCTGCAACGAACATGATGGTAGTGTTACATGTTTTTATATAAAATGGTGCAGCAAATGCAAATGAATTGAGGCTGAACCGGTGCACTGCAAATGCTGTTAGTGTTACAGGGCCAGCAAATAAGTTCACTGATATGCACTGAAATGAAGATGCCAAGGCCAGCAAAAGAACTGATGCATAGAGAGATGCTTACATGATGTAGATGACAAGTCCAGGCTGAACACAGGCTTGCGTGAATATCATCTTGCATGATGATATGTCGCAACTGCGGACTGCCTAAATTTTCATTCCTAACTGAACACATATGTGGAGTCTGAATTTGCTGCAAGTTCTATATTTAGATGGCAATGCTAAAGTAAGTGTCAATGCTAAAGGGGTTGTCGGGCATCATCATTATGGTTGAATCTAGCATGAAACCGATGCATCGATGTATATGACAGTGGTGAAGCCTGGATTGGATTTAATGATCTAGCCAGCTTAGGTACCTGTACATAAAAAAACACAAAACTTCTCATGTACATACAATCCAAAAATCATTTATTATATCTATGTAATAATATACCTATATAGGATGTAAATGTATTAAGTTTATCATGGTTTCGGAGTTATGAATATTCATATATGTGTATTTGGAAAAGCCTACTTATATTTATACATATAAATATCTATCTTCTAAGCATAGAATCTGGAAGTTACTTGTATGTGTATATTTATATATCAATATTAAAAATATGTACACATAACCAATAGGTTTAAGATTGAAAAATACTTTTAGGATACTCATATATCAATATATATATAAAAATATATAGACATACATTCACACACACATATGTGTGTACATGTAAGCAAAATTACCAATGTATTTATGGCAATAATAGTCATATATATGTAAAATTATGTTAGATTGTAGATGGTTATTGGTTTTTTTAAAATTACTAGAAGGTAGGTACAATGGATGGGAAAAACATGAGGTAGGTGTATCATGATTCTTTTAGGACTCTTTTTTTAGAAGATAGAAGGTAATCAAAGTATGGCACAGTCTAAGTCTGAGACTCATTTGTTATAGAGTGGTCGACTCCCCCAATCCTTTTGAGGTGGGATCGCCAGTTTATTTTTCTTAGATCAGTGTCTGTTGGAATTCCTAAATACCAAAATGAATGAAAATAACATAGTCCCACATCGTCAAAAATTACAAACTATTCTAGTATATTAATAGCTTTGCAATGAAGGGGTTGGGGCCTTGGGGCACCCAAATGTTTGCTCACTTGTGAGAAGGGAGGTCATGCATCACCACCACATGCGTGCGCGCCGCCGTTCGTCCGACCGGGCCGGGTTTGGGTCTAATATGATCACTGCAAAACCGGGCCGTGCTTTTTAACAGTTGAGGCTATACGAACAGACGCAACTGTTCGTAAGCGGATGCGGATTAACTGAGGAGGTGCGACTTCTGAAGCGGGCGCGGGTTTTTGGCGATCAAACGCAGCCGGAAGCAGGTGCGACCCGTTAGACGCGAACGGATGCGGCCCGTTAATGAACAACAACAATGAAAGAAAACAGGTGCAACCTTTCAGGCAGACGCGACTGTTCGAAGGGGTGCGGACGAAATTATAAATAGAAGAGAATCCTGATCACATTCTCATTCCATTTTCCAGTCTAATTTCTTCTGCTTCTTCCTCCTCTACTGCTCTAAATAATATATCACAGAGTTGACATACTCTTTACAATCTCGTGCAGATTACGTCTGTTGTATCTTGGGAGACTTTAAATAAAGTCTTAAGGAAATTGTCACGACAAGCCTCAGACGGATTTTCCTTCTTCAACCGGTTAGATTTATATATAAATATATTTCTTTTTCTTTCTGCGGCATACTATTTCATTAAATAGTATAACGGTTGATTTAGCACTATAGTTATTATTACTATAGTTGTTAATTTGTTGTTGTAATTTGATTACAACATAACTATTACTTAAATTAACTAATACAGACTTCTAGAGTAGTAGAAATTTGTTTGATAAACTTGTGAGACGAGTTTATAATTGATTATTCTCTGTTTTGGTATACTAGACGTATAACATCTTAAGACTTTACTGTTTTAACTAAAACAGAGATGACAACAGTTGAACTATCAACAAAAGCTGAGGTAGAAAATCAGTTAAATAAAAAGATCAAGATATTGAGATCAAGGTGGAGAATATGAATCACCATTTGAACAGTTATGTGCCGAAAATGGTATAATTCATCAAACAACAGCTCCATATTCACCACAACAAAATGGTGTAGCTGAGAGGAAGAATAGAACGTTGAAAGACATGATTAATGTCATGTTTTTAACTTCTGGTCTACCAATGAACTTGTGGGGAGAAGCCTTAAACAAAGTCCCTTACAATAAAACAGAAAGAATTCCATACGAGTTATGGAAAGGACACAAATTAAGTTTTGAATACCTCAAAGTGTGGAGGTGCTTGGCAAAAGTTCCAGTTCTGCCTCCCAAGAGAGTCAAACTTGGACCAAAAACAGTAGATAGTTACTAAAAATTCCAAGACTATGGAATTAAAGGAGTGAGAACACCTTTTAATCCATCAGAGGTACTGCATAAAAACACTAATGAGAGTGTGATGCAACTGGAATACTCTCGTGTAATAGGATGTCTCATGTATCTCATGAATTGCACAAGACCAGATATAGCTTATGCAGTAAGTCGACTAAGCAGGTATACAAGCAATCCAGGAAAGGAACACTGGAAATCACTAATGAGAGTGCTTGGATATTTAAAAAATACCACAAATTATTCCTTACATTATGAAAAATATCATGCCGTCTTAGAAGGATATAGTGATGCAAATTGGATTGCTGATTCAGAGGAATCAAAATCAACGAGTGGTTATGTATTTACCTTAGCAGAGGCAGCAGTGTCATGGAAATCAACTAAACAAACATGCATAGCTCGATCCACTATGGAATCGGAGTTCATCGCTTTAGATAAAGCAGGCGAAGAAGCAGAATGGCTTCGTCACTTTTTAGAAGATATTCCATTTTGGCCTAAACCTGTACCGGCCATATGCATACACTATGATAACCAAGCTGCACTAAGCAGAGCGCACAACTTTGTGTATAATGGAAAGTCACGACATATTCGTCGACACCATAACACAGTTAGGCAGTTACTCTCAAATGAAACTATTTCCATAGATTATGTGAGAACAAATGATAACCTAGCGGATCCATTTACTAAAGTTTTATCAAGAGAGAAAATTGACTGCGCATCGAGGGGAATGGATTTAAAAGCCTAAACCAAAAAGAGTTATCTTATACGGAAACATATCCTAGCGATTGGAGATCCCACGGACTAGGATCAATAGGCAAACCAGTTCTGAATAACTCAAGACGTAATGCATTTGCATGGACATAGTCCAACTCCATTCCTATGGTGCATAATATAAATGCATGCCTACAGAAGTATTTAAAGGTTAAAACTATGTTTTTTAATGATGACCATATCTTGGAAATAACAAGTGGGGTATATGTAGGATACTCTTAATGGTTGCGATCACCTATGTTAGTGTGAGCTGGGTCGGCTCTATGAGAATATTAAAAGGCTTTTATTCTCTAAAACACTCGCAGACCAAAAAATTGTTCAGGACCAAAATGAACACAACCAAGAGATTGGATGAGAAGGGAATCAATGCTTCGTAAAGCTTATTGTCTGGATATACAATAAAGGCCGACGGTTCAAGATGAAATAATTCACCGATTAGCCATGTAGATCCGATAAGTTTTAACTAGGGAAAGTTCAAAGTGAAATATCTACTTATCCACGATAAAGCATTATTCCATATGTACTCTGTGATATTTCGCTTTGTGTGGGGGAAATGTATATTATCATTCATGTGGGGGATTGTTGGAATTCCTAAATACCAAAATGAATGAAAATAACATAGTCCCACATCGCCAAAAATTGCAAACTATTCTAGTATATTAATAGCTTTGCAATGAAGGGGTTTGGGCCTTGGGGCACCCAAATGTTTGCTTCGTTGTGAGGAGGGAGATCATGCATCACCACCACACGCGCGCGCGCCGCCGTCCGTCCGACCGAACCGAACCGGGCTGGGTTTGGGTCTAATATGATCCTATTTTTACTGCAAAACTGGGCCAGGCTTTTTAACAGTTACAGGCTATACGAACAGACGCAACTATTCGTAAGCGGACCGGATTAACTGAGGAGGTGCGACTTCTGAAGCGGGCGCGGGTTTTTGGCGAACAGACGCAGCCGGAAGCGGGTGCGACCCGTTAGACGCGAACGGGTGCGGCGTATGGCGACAGCAGGAGCGAACGGGTGCGGCCTGTTAATGAACAACAACAATGAAAGGAAACGGGTGCAACCTTTCAGGCAGACGCGACTGTTCGAAGGGGTGCAGACGAAATTATAAATAGAAGAGAATCCTGATCACATTCTCATTCAATTTTCCAGTCTAATTTCTTCTGCTTCTTCCTCCTCTACTGCTCTAAATAATATATTACAGAGTTGACATACTCTTTACAATCTTGTGCAGATTACGTCTGTTGTATCTTGGTAGACTTTAAATAAAGTCTTAAGGAAATTGTCACGACAAGCCTTAGACGGATTTTCCTTCTTCAACCGGTTAGATTTATATATAAATATATATTTTTTCTTTCTGCAGTATACTATTTCATTAAATAGTATAACGGTTGATTTAGCACTATAGTTATTATTACTATAGTTGTTAATTTGTTGTTGTAATTTGATTACAACATAACTATTACTTAAATTAACTAATACAGACTTCTAGAGTAGTAGAAATCTGTTTGATAAACTTGTGAGACGAGTTTATAATTGATTATTCTCTGTTTTGGTATACTAGACGTATAACAGTGTCTATATAACAGGAAATATACCAAGAAGTAAAATAAAGAATAGAAGTGGAACTGTTATAGGTAATTAGGTATTGTTAAAAATGCGTTGATTACGTTCATACCATAAGCTTCAACATGTGATAGAGTAGATTGAGTCTAGCTTATTCCTGGTTGGTTGAGTAAAGTGTAATCTAAAGCTAGTCCAATAATTCTTAGGTGAGGGCACGTAGGAAGTAATATTTATATTAAAAATCTCTAGAATTTTACAAATTATATACTGAGAGAAGTGGCAGTCAAAGAACAAATAGGGAGTTGTCTCAGGTATCAAATTACAAAGGTAACATAGGTTCATATTATTATTGGTGTCTATTTTTGAGTTAAGCATGGTTATGGTGTTCAGTCTATCATGTAAACAATCCAAGTGTGAAATTTGACTTTAGGAGGGTTGCTGATTTTCCATATGTGTTTGAAGTAACTAAAATATTTAGTTCTTGAACAAACTAGAAAATTATACATCGATTTGGAAGTATAGCGTTCCTTTTTATCCCAACACCATATGAGATGATCAGGGTTGTTTCTAATAGTATAATTTTCAATTATATTAATTAATCTTATGTATTGACTAAGAACACTTCCTATTAAATTTTGACTAAAAGAGATATCCAGTTAAAGGATGATTGGGGTCTGTACACTTCGTGAATTAGATCAATTTTATTATTAGCTATAGAAAATAGATCGGGAAGTTCATGTTTCAAGGTTATGGGGATAACCAAGGTTCATTACAGAAGGTGGTCTTGTCTCCAGAGTTAACATTGTATTTAATCCCAATTTTAAATATGTGATATAAATTGGAAATATTTTTCCAAAAAAAGGAATTTTTTTGTTATTTTGCAAGTTTAGATTTTTCAATTTGTGGTAATAGTAGTTAGAGATGATTTTTTTTCCAAGTGTAAATTTCCCCATTTAGGAACTTCCAAATTCATTTACAAAGCAATGAGGTGTTTAAAGCCTTTAAGTTAATAACACCCAGACCTCCATGGGTATTAGGTTTACATGCTAGGTTCCAGTTAATGCGATAATTTAGTTTTGAGTTGTCTACTCCTCCTTTCCATATGAAATTTCAATGCTATCTATTTTGTTAATTACCTAATTAGGAAATTGATAGTAGGACATCTAATAGATCGGTATAACAGATAATACCGAATTAATCAGGATCGCCCTACTTGCTTTAGACAAACAGTTAGCTTTCTAAGAGGGTAGTTTATTGTTGATTCTATCAAAGATAAAATTCCAATCGTCCTTATTAGTCTCTTATCTCTTATTGTCATTCCTAAATAGTTAAAGGGAAAGTTTAAGGATTTACAGTTTAGAAAATTGGATACTTCTGCCGAAATATTAGATGTGTCGTTGAGAACTAGTGCCGACCTTTTATGGAAGTAATTTTTAGGCTCCTTCAATGGATAATGGAATTCATTTATCATGTTGCTACAACCTAGAAGGTGATCAACAAATTGTAGTCCTCATAAACGGTCAGTAACTCTTTACTAGTTATAATTTGTATATAATTCATAACCATACTTTAATTTATTATCAATCATCTTTATGACCTTGATGGTACTCAACAAATCATGAAATATATTAGATACTCTTGACTCCTCATTTAGCGATAGCCTAAGAATAATTATGTAACCCTTGAGGGTGCTCAACAAAGTCACATAATATTCTTAGCAAAATAGTGACAGTATAAACATCACTATAAATATTCCATAGCTTGAGCTTTCCCAACAACCAATATGTCTAGTACTTTATGTGTATTGTAAATAATGGAGAGCAACTTTATTTTAAATTCATAATTTGATATTATTTTAACTGATTATTTCAACATTTTAAGGAGATTAGTATAGTCTCATGTCATGACATTATATGTCTCTATAATATATGTATACTCCCTCAATCCTATATGGGTTTTAATCCATTTAAACCTCCCTTTTTCTTTATTTATAATATATATATATATATATATATTATAAAATTTATAACTCATTAAGTTATATACATGTGTATTCATATATTTATTTATTAATTAAACCTATCAACTAACTTAAATATTGATAGATTTAGGGGTATGCCTCAGGGTCAATTATGTATATATATATATATATATATCGATAACTATTCTTGTTCAAAATAAAAAGTGTTTTCTTTCTATTATACACTCGTTATATTATGATATAATTAATTAAGTAATTAATTTAGAGTATATTAAATATAAAATCTTGAAATGATATGTTATGTGGTAGTTATCATAATTATAACGTGTTGTAATTATGAGAAATTACACATTAAAAATAAATATTATTTTAAATGTTCCTAATCAAGATGTTTTGAGATGAAATATTGATACGTCATTGAGAGTAGTGTATGTAATGCTCTCCAAATGTTAGACACATTATTACTCATGGCTTTTAAGGGCACCAAGGGGTTACATATTGATAGTTATTAGATAACTATGGAATGACTCACTCAAGAGTTTTCTGTTAGTTAATACAACTAAGTTCAATTAGAAAATCTCGAAGTGACGATGTTACATGGTTTCCTTAACTTGAGAATACCATGAAACTTCAATGTAGACACTCTACTTTGATTATAGTTAAATCATGACATGGTGTCCATCAAATGACTATAGTTGGGTCTAAGTTAAAGCATAGGAAGTGAAAGATTGTTCAATAAAGAATTTGTTTCTTTAGTTATATGGGGTTAGTATCATGGTCAATTGTAGTCTACTCTAAATCAAAGTCTTTAGCCAGAGCAGTATGGTCAATAATGATTGTTACTATTAAACCAAAGATTTTGTGTTTAGACATATAAAGTTGAATGTGGATGATCTTGGAACTTTGGCCAAAACCAAATTCCACAAGTCTTAATGTAATATAGTTTTAACGAAGAGAATTGGTTAATTAATCGTTACTATCTCGTACCGCTTATAGTAAATAAAATTGGATTTAACCGAAAGAAGTGTAAGAGATAAATTTAGCCATAACGTCACACCACTAGCTAAGGTAATGTGTAAACATTAATATTTGAATTGTTCGGTATTAATCACTAACTGAATTTACATCTTTGAGTCACACACCCGAAATAATGAATATTTTGAATGAACCACACAATTTAAATTAATTTTTAACCGTTGAAAATTAATTAAACCATTTGATTGAATTCTATTTAATGTAACGACATGAAATTTCACTACTTTGATTTGCGAAATTTAATTAATTTTAAATATTCAATACATAGGTTTTATAATGAAAATTAAAATATTTTAATAATAATTAATGATGGTGAAATCATTTTCAAATTTGGTTTAAAAATATATTTAATTCGAAGAAAAATCGAAAATGGGACCAGAAACCATTTTCCGAAATTTCGACTTTTCGTCGGCTAAATTTATCGAAAACGTTATGAACTCTTTAGCATAGGTATTCACGCTTGTAGATAAGTTAGTATATGTATATATGTGTATTAGTGTATGATATGTATGCATTTATACCTTAGTATATTAAGTTAAAAAAAGAATGTCACATCATTATGAGACATAAGTACATTAGAGTACGTATGCAAGTTGGCTTTGATTTGATGGGAGGGTGGCTAGATGTGGGCTGAAATGGGTGAGGTGGAGGAGAGGGTGAGACATAGCATGCATCTGTGGAGGGTAGAGTACATGAGGGTAAAATGGTAATTTGCTATTTCTATTTCATATAAAGTTAATTTTTCATCTTTTCTTTCTCATTTTATTTTCATTTACTATTATCTCATCTTCCTAAAAGCTTCATTACACCATTTAATGGCTTCCATTCATAATTTTAAGTTTTTAAAAATCCAAATTTAAGCTTTTAAAATGATTTCAAACTTGTTTAATCTCCTTCTTTTCATTTAAAAACTTCTCCATTTTTCTCCTATTTCTTTCGGCAATAACATCCTGCTTACTACTCCAAATCAAAAATTTCCTTTTCTCAAACCATGTATAAATCTAGTGGCTACAACTTTTATTTTCACCACTTTTTCAAATTTTGAATATTTTTGGGTCAAAATTGCATTTCGTTCTGACTCATTTTCGGACCTATATGATTAAGGCCAAAAATACCACTCCTCTTTTTGGCCATATCTCCCTCAAAAAAATCGAAATTTAGTGAAATTGTAGACAAAAGAATTTCCTTAAACTTTTCTTTTTTTCACTTGTCCAAATTCCAAAAGTAAGATGGACAAAAAGCGAGGAGAAAATGACTCATTTTCGAGAGATTTTTGTGTGGTTTTCCAAGCTTTACAAGTTCTAAAACGTTTCTAAAATATTTGGTGAGTAAACTTTAGCTTTTTAAAATTCAAATTTTTGCTTCTACTTTTTTATATTAATTGTGTATGATTTGTGACTTGAATTAGTTAGATAAGTTGTGGTTGAATATGCTTATAGGTTATTGTTATGAGTTGAAAAGTTAGACTTGAGATTGAAGTTAAATATGGTGTTGTTTGGAAAGTTGTAAAAACTTTGATTATATGTTGTGATCTTGCTTACATTTTAGCTTATTTCCTGTGTACATTGTTATTACATGATTATGTGTTAGTTGCTAAGAAAAGTTAGCACTTTGATTGATTTGTCGACGAAGAATCCTTGTGTGAAAATACGAGCTTTGGTTTTAAAGTTCAAAAACCATTTTGTTTGTGTTAGAAATGTGGTTTAGTTTCAAAAAAACTTACTTTGTGTTTCCAAAAAGTTATAAAGATTTCAAATGATAGTTTATTAAAGAAGGAAGTAAGAAACAATTCCAAGAAATGACATCCATAGCGATAGTCGCTATGGATGCTGTCACGACCCGACTTCCTATGCCCAGAAAGTCGCATCGCTAAAAAGAAAGAAAGGGATAGAAAAGAGAAAAGAAGAGAAGAAAGAAAGAAACAACAACAACGATCTCACAGCGGAACGAATAAATTATACTAACAACATAAACTATTACATAGTATACAACACTTATCAGAGTTACACAACATATACATCACTTACTAGACAGTTATAAACATCTGTCTAGACATTACAACTCAAATACCAGACAAGACACTATCACAGATATCAACACAGCGGAATACTATATCTACGAACGCCGAAGCCTCCTGCTCCATTGCTCCTCCAGAATATTCGTCAAAGCTAAACCTGAATCCCTTGGCTACTCGTAAAAATTTGAGTACCCAAGAGTTTATAAAACAGAAATAAACACTTGGGTCAGACATGGGTCTGGTGTGAGTAAACGGGTTAAAATTGCTTAACTTCAAAACCTTTTGAAAGAAAAGGTATCACGTAAGACTCCCCACAAATAAACATGGGTAAGTTTTTACCTTACGCTAACCAAAACATTTGATAGGAAATCTGATTGTATTATAATAGGGTCTAGGGTTTTCAAGTAAAATACAGAAATAGCTGAAATGCTTACATCTCACATTCCAACATAGTTGGGCACAACTAATACGTACGACACTTATTGGAGTTTGGATTCCATACAATGGCAGGGCTACTAGGGTACCGCCCGTCACAGTACATGGCCTAGATCACCGTACCGAGGAGTACGCCCGCTCCCCTGCAACACAAAGCCGGAACCATCCCTTACTGGATAATCCCGAACAAGATAACCCCGTAGTTGGCGCGACCAACCACACACTAAGCCGAATGAAAAGAAAAGGGACCTCTAGACAGGGATCTATCTTGCTCTCAGTGGGTGCTAACCACGAAGCCTTGCTGCACCTCCCCTGTTTTAGCCATTCCCGGTTGATGAGGCTTGAGGTTACGATTACCTTTAATCAGAACATATCACTTAGAATGCTCATCGTCCGCCTGACGATGTGCTGAAAGCATTCAATCCATTCAAGTTCGTTCCAGGTTCGAACGAAACCGAAGGCATTATCTCGTTACACTCGTTTTGGAATCACCCTCAGAGTTAACGACAATAACCCTTGCACTCTAAATCTTCATCTTCACTTGAGATTCACGACCTATCGTTAATTTGGATCGATGTGGTATTCGGGTCTCCAGACCTGGAATTCCGGTATACGGAAACCCGATCCCGGTCTCATCGAAATCCAAAACGTATCTTTTAAGGGCCAAGTTGTTTTAAGGTTAAAACAATTCAATTCTTATCTATACTACACACAGATAGATAATTTACAATAGATAATCCATATTATCATCCAAACAGATAATTCATATTATCATTTCAATCCAACCAAACATCTATATCATAGATCAGCACATCTCTTATCAGAGATATCAACAATGCAAAGCATTCAATATCATTCATCCATTCTTAAGTAATGATTTATCATATCTAATTAATTTAAAGTGAATTAAATTAATTACTTCATCCTATAAATCCTGCTTAATTAATTATTAATTAAACCAATTAATTAATCATTACTCTAAGTATCCATCTAAATTAATCATTCCTGATTAATTACCCTTTAATTACTTTAAGTAATTAATACTTAATTAATTTCACAAATTAATTATCTTAAACCATTCAGTAATTAATCTTTAATTACTTCATTAATTAATTAACTATATTTAATTACATTAATCCTTAATTAATTACAATTAATTAATTACTTTAATCACTAATTATTTATTAATTAATCTTAATTAACCAATCCTTAATTACATCATTAATTAATTAATGATCCTTAATTACTTTTTAATTAATTACCTTAATTAATTAACCTTAATCCTTTAATTAATTACTTACTCTTTAATTAATTAACTTCAATTCAATTATATTAATTTATCCTTAAATTAATAACATCAAGTGATTAACCCTTAATCACTTCCATTTAATTATTTTCATAATTAATTTCTCTTTTCTTATTCAGTAATTATTCATTAATTACTTTACTAAGTAATTATATTCAATTAATCAATAAGTAATTTATCTTTAATTAATTAGGCTAATTAATTAACCTAAAATTAATTACTTTAGTTAATTAATCAATTAATCATTACTTAATTCCTAATTAATCCATTAACCATCCACTAATTACTTCATTAAGTAATTATTCTTAATTACAAATAGTAATTAAGCTTAAATTTATTTCATTAATTAATTGTTCTTAATTAATCTCTTCTTAACTAATTAAGAATAAACCTTACACTTATATTAAATATTTACTCAAATCATTTACTTCATTAAAATAAATTATGATTTTTACTTTTAAAATAAAACAATTCAAACACTTAATTTTAATATACTAAAAATCTTTGAAAACCCTTTTCAATCATATTTGATTTAAATTAAATAAAACAATAATTTAACTTTGGAAATCTCATATTTAGATTGAAAATATCTTCATTTAAGATTAAAAGTTTATTTAGCTAATTATTTTAAAATCAACTATTTTAAATATTTCCAAACTTGAATATATTATATTAAAATTCTTTTAACCAAGTTTGTCTTTATTTTAAAAGAGCCTGCAAATTAAAATTTTAAACATGTCTTTCTTTATAAACATTACTTTATTTAAAGTTAGATTTATCTAACGTTTTAAACCCGAGTCATACCCCTTAGTAACCCGAGTCGTCTTCGAGTCATTCGTGCGATCATCACGAGACTTCCCCGATCCATCTTCATCTTCCCAAACTCTAGAAACACCAGACATTCGAACGTGCACGTGCACATTCCCTCCGGCCACCAGAGATCGACGCTCCGACCTTCGACACGTCGCCGAACATCTCCTCAGACGAACTGACCACCCCGATCCTCCAATCCAACCGGAAATCGAAATCGAACGAAAACGAGCAACTGGAACCAAACCTTCGCCAGAAAACGCCTCGAACCCAACGTCCCCGATCACCAGAGTCTTCGCGACCCCAACCACAGCTTCACCGACCAACCACGCGCCTATTCCCCCACCACCGGTCGACTCCGATGCATTGATGACGACGCCTTCACCAATTTCCGACTTCGACTTCAAAATTCCCCCTAAGCCCTAATTCACTTCATTCAGGTCACCATGGTCCAAAATAAAATACCATCACATTTTTCCCATAGTCGTCAGACCCCCAGCCAACTTCGACCACGATCCTGATGATGTTCACCATGCCGATCACCAGAATTTCCCCTAAACCCATAATCTGATCAACCACGAATTTCTCACCCGAAACAAAACTAAAAATCGTGATTCTTCTTTTTAAAAATCTTAGTTTTAAAAGACGATTCAGATTATATAAGTGAATTCGAGAATCAAAATGTTTGAATTTAACATGTTTCAGATATTCCACTGTATTTCTTGATTTTCCAGATTATATTCAACTTATTTATACTTGAAAATAATTTTAAATCATAAGTTATGTTTAAACAAACATGATTCATTTGGATTCGTAAGCTTAACAGAGACTAGATAAGGAAGATTGGAATTTTTATATCAAATATTTGAACTCTGTAACTTAAACAGAGATGATCTCTGATACATCCATACATGCACACAGTTCTATACTCATATACACATATATTCATATTCACAACAACATGCATGTATATATATTCAACATGCATCACAATTTACTTCAAACATCTATCACATGAATCTAATTAAAACTGTTTAAGCTTAATCTACTCATATTAAAATAACAGAGAAGTATATATGTATACATACTGATTTTAGTATATGCATTTTATTTATACAATCATGCATTCACAGATAAAATCATATGCAAACCATATTACTATAAAGATTCATCACATCATTTAAGTTTATTACTAGATCTAAAAACTATTTTAAAAATAAAGTTTTACTCACCTGTTATATGATGTGCAGAGAATTTGAAAACAGTTTGCACTTGAAAATTTGCTACAGCAACTTGAAAAGCTTTTGAAAATTGAATTTGCTTTATTTCTTTAAAACTGCAAAGCTTTGAAAACTTTTGCTTTGGCTTCAGATATACTTGCATGCATACTTGAAGGATAGTTACAGGCTTGAATGACAGGGCTTTGATTTCAGGTTGCTGATTTTGATTTCAGTTTTAACTTGAATATTGTTTGTGGATTTCTGGTTTGCATTTGAACTTGAGGAATGTATTACAGGGTTTTAAACTTTGATCTGAGATTTGCTTTTGAGAAGAGAATTACAGGCTTTTGATAGGTGATTACAGGGTTTTGATTTTTGTTTTTGAGTTGTTTACTTTGCTTGAATTTCTGGTTAGAGGAAGTAGTTTACAGGCTGAGTTCTTGTTTTTGAAAAGAAAAGATAAGAAAAGAATTTAAGGAAGAGGGTAGGAGTTTATATAGTGTTAATTTAGGATTTATTAAAATTAAAGAAAATAAAAATAAAAGGAATGACACTTGTCTTTTACTCTCCCTAATTACTTAACACATATGCTTAGATGGTTTAATATGTTAACACTTGTTATTTTTAAATTTTACATTATTTTTAAAGCTTTTTATATTTAATTTTTCTAATTAATAAACATATCCTAATTTATAAATGCTTTTTCTTAATTTACATAAATACAATCTTTAAAAGAAAAATAAAAATAAAAGCCAATTATATTCAAATAAAATCATTTATAATATATTAAATTCATTTTAAATGATAATATAAACTTTTGTATTTATTTACTATTAACTAAATACTTTATAAATTCATATAAATAAATTCGTTTAAGGAAAATGATATAAAAGAAATCTTATTTTTAAATAAAAACTTTTATTCATATATTTTAAATCCAAACTATATTATTATTTTATTTTAAGATTTAAGATATATATATATTTCTTTAAATTCAATTCTTAAATTCAATTTCAAAGTTAATTTAAAATCTAAATTTAAAATCAACTCAAATAAATATAGATATCCATTTTAAACAATTACATTATAAATTGTAAATAATTATCCTATTTAAAATCAATTTAAATACACATATATATACATTTAAACAATACTTATTAAATTTGAAATAATATGTCTATTTAAAATCTGTTTATAACTATATTTAAAAATAACTTATTATTAAATTGTTTGAAAATAACATTTTACCCATTTTAATAAATTAATTTAAAAGATTATCACATTTTAAATTCCCTGAAATCCCGGGATATCACATTCCTCCCCCCTTAAAATAATTTCGTCCTCGAAATTTAAAACAAAAGATAATTTAATAATCCAGTAAAGATTTTTAATTTTAAACACAAACCTATCATCCAATTCCTATCAATCAAAGCAACCAGTCAAACAATCTAATATAACTAACTATTCTGATATAAATCAGAATAGACTTCATAATACTATCTCGAGTTTCCCCGAGTATAAATCACCGGGAGACTCGCTCTACAGAAGCTAAACAAACTACACCACCACAATCCAGAGCTCCTCTCATCTCTAGATTCACCAATTCTGAACAAAATATCAGATCACACTCAAGTCCAACTCAACTTCCAAATCCAACTGAACTACAGATTCCACAACCAACGATGAATCCTACACGTACTCCCTCAGAGATACGTGAAATACAACGAATTTCCAGATATCCAAACTGGCCATTCGATCCTGTAGACAAAGAACTACTTCTCTCGAGAACACAGGAAAATCCAAAATACTTTTGGAGCTAACTTTCCAGACTTACCAAATCTTATAGTTCTTTAATCGGAGAAAAACTTAAACAACTTCCAATTTCCAACTCCGAATTCCAAACTCCGTCTTATATCTGCCTAACTCATCAGACGATCCCGAGCTACCTCATCTCTTCCCGATCAGCTCAACCTTCGCTGATGCTTCTTGAAAAAAATATGAACCAAGCACAAAATGATCTTCAATTCTGCTGAAATCCACAAACTCTTCTCCACAAGAAATAGAAGACTAAACTCTTCTCCACAAGAAATAGAAGACTGAACTTCCTTCTCCCAGATTCCAGAAAATTCTATACACACTTAGAAATTCACATAAACTTCTTGTAGAAATCTGAGGTTACTTCCTTTCTCGCACAGCTACTATCTTTGCTTCTGCTGCACAACTCTTATTCTGAAGTAGATGAGAATGTCGATGAACTCGAGCACAAACTAGATCCACAAACAAGCGGAAACATTGGTTATCTTAAAGACATAACCAACTTCTCAAAGAATAGACGAGTCCTCGGTCAAGGGTACTGTCTTCAGCTATCCTTGGCTAGAGGAAACTCGAAACTAGAAACAGAAGAGAAAACACAGATACTCCATAAAATTCTAAGATACTTCACCAATCCTTCTCTAGGAACAAATCGATATAAACTAAATCTTTACCTACGGGCAAACCTTTGACCTCCTTGATAACTTTTACTTCCTCTTGAGATGCCTCAACCCTATACAAAAGATTACTCAAGATGAACTCTCAAACTAATCGCAAGTCACTTTTGCGATCCTACTTAGTTCGGATTCCAAAGAAACTGTTCTCTCTTTACTAATTAAAACAGCCTTAAACTTTTCCGAACAAGGTTAACCCTTCAAGAAAACATTCACCATCTTCCCGGACTGCTGATAGAAGAACCACAAAGATTCCGGAACCATCGAAGAAACGAACCACACTGCTGCTTCCAAACTCTATCTCGACAGCACACCGAACACTCCGAGCTGCACTGCTATCACAGCTAACCAAGAACTTCTAATCCAAAGGCTTCTCAACTAAAACCATCAACTAACTTCACAACGGACCTCCGAGATCGCAGACATTCCAAAAGAAAACTCGGCTCCAAACCAAACGCCAACAACTTACTCTTCTTAAGGGAACAATGAGACCATGTCCGAAGAACAACAATTAATCGACCTTAGTCCCATACTTCAAAATAGACAAAACTCTCTTACTTGATATCAGAGAATTCCTATACAGTCGAGTCTTTCCTGCGGTAGACATCAACTGTTCCTCCAATACCTTCTTAATCTTGCTCCAAAAAGAAAATCTCCTTCGGAAACATCCATAGGTACTGCGTCTTATCACACAGCTGCTCCTTCCTGAAGTCGCCAAGCTACCATCACTTACTTCTGTACAACTGATAGATTCAACTCTAAAAAATCTGCTCACCCGAGCTCAACCAATCTTACATTCCAATAATGGACTCCGAATCTTGAAAAGGATTTTCTTCAGAGATCCGAGACATCCTTACTCCATACTGCCAATTTACTCGAGACGATATTGGGTTTACAGTCTCGATATATACTTCCAACCTCAAACATTCAAACTCCAACTATTGGTAATTGTGTTACACACACTACCACCTTATCTACCTTTATAACTTATATTGGAAAACCCGAACAGGTAACCCAATAAATAGGTAGAAATACATAAATATATATATTTAAAATGATATTTTTTTTTATATAGAAATTTTTTCTGGGTAAAATTATTTCATCTACCTCTTTAAAATAATATTGTGTCCGTTGGCCTGGTTCAAGTGTTTAGAGATCCCTATCAATAACGTTAGCTACTCGTATTGACCAGAATCCATATACCACTCAACCGATCAATTAACACAATATAAAACCATTTTTATATAACTAACAATTACGCGCTCTCAAGATAGACACCACTTCAGAGCCTAGGTATTCACTCAACCTACTGCTCTGATACCACTGTCACGACCCGACTTCCTATGCCCAGAAAGTCGCATCGCTAAAAAGAAAGAAAGGGATAGAAAAGAGAAAAGAAGAGAAGAAAGAAAGAAACAACAACAACGATCTCACAGTGGAACGAATAAATTATACTAGGCTTTTCAACCATCAGCAACGGCTCACGACCAGTAGGCTTTTCAACCATCCCAGCCCCGCTGTGGCTCACAGTGATACCTCGGGTTTGCTTTTACGGCCACCCTCTCGAGTCGCAACCAACCCCAAAAGGCCTTATACTACCCCCGGGGACATGTAGGGGTAAGAGTCTCCCGTTCGCCACCTAACGCAAAGCGAGAACCCGCTATCACGCTGTAATGTAGCAAACCCGATCCCGGTCTCATCGAAATCCAAAACGTATCTTTTAAGGGCCAAGTTGTTTTAAGGTTAAAACAATTCAATTCTTATCTATACTACACACAGATAGATAATTTACAATAGATAATCCATATTATCATCCAAACAGATAATTCATATTATCATTTCAATCCAACCAAACATCTATATCATAGATCAGCACATCTCTTATCAGAGATATCAACAATGCAAAGCATTCAATATCATTCATCCATTCTTAAGTAATGATTTATCATATCTAATTAATTTAAAGTGAATTAAATTAATTACTTCATCCTATAAATCCTGCTTAATTAATTATTAATTAAACCAATTAATTAATCATTACTCTAAGTATCCATCTAAATTAATCATTCCTGATTAATTACCCTTTAATTACTTTAAGTAATTAATACTTAATTAATTTCACAAATTAATTATCTTAAACCATTCAGTAATTAATCTTTAATTACTTCATTAATTAATTAACTATATTTAATTACATTAATCCTTAATTAATTACAATTAATTAATTACTTTAATCACTAATTATTTATTAATTAATCTTAATTAACCAATCCTTAATTACATCATTAATTAATTAATGATCCTTAATTACTTTTTAATTAATTACCTTAATTAATTAACCTTAATCCTTTAATTAATTACTTACTCTTTAATTAATTAACTTCAATTCAATTTTATTAATTTATCCTTAAATTAATAACATCAAGTGATTAACCCTTAATCACTTCCATTTAATTATTTTCATAATTAATTTCTCTTTTCTTATTCAGTAATTATTCATTAATTACTTTACTAAGTAATTATATTCAATTAATCAATAAGTAATTTATCTTTAATTAATTAGGCTAATTAATTAACCTAAAATTAATTACTTTAGTTAATTAATCAATTAATCATTACTTAATTCCTAATTAATCCATTAACCATCCACTAATTACTTCATTAAGTAATTATTCTTAATTACAAATAGTAATTAAGCTTAAATTTATTTCATTAATTAATTGTTCTTAATTAATCTCTTCTTAACTAATTAAGAATAAACCTTACACTTATATTAAATATTTACTCAAATCATTTACTTCATTAAAATAAATTATGATTTTTTACTTTTAAAATAAAACAATTCAAACACTTAATTTTAATATACTAAAAATCTTTGAAAACCCTTTTCAATCATATTTGATTTAAATTAAATAAAACAATAATTTAACTTTGGAAATCTCATATTTAGATTGAAAATATCTTCATTTAAGATTAAAAGTTTATTTAGCTAATTATTTTAAAATCAACTATTTTAAATATTTCCAAACTTGAATATATTATATTAAAATTCTTTTAACCAAGTTTGTCTTTATTTTAAAAGAGCCTGCAAATTAAAATTTTAAACAGGTCTTTCTTTATAAACATTACTTTATTTAAAGTTAGATTTATCTAACGTTTTAAACCCGAGTCATACCCCTTAGTAACCCGAGTCGTCTTCGAGTCATTCGTGCGATCATCACGAGACTTCCTCGATCCATCTTCATCTTCCCAAACTCTAGAAACACCAGACATTCGAACGTGCACGTGCACATTCCCTCCGACCACCAGAGATCGACGCTCCGACCTTCGACACGTCGCCGAACATCTCCTCAGACGAACTGACCACCCCGATCCTCCAATCCAACCGGAAATCGAAATCGAACGAAAACGAGCAACTGGAACCAAACCTTCGCCAGAAAACGCCTCGAACCCAACGTCCCCGATCACCAGAGTCTTCGCGACCCCAACCACAGCTTCACCGACCAACCACGCGCCTATTCCCCCACCACCGGTCGACTCCGATGCATTGATGACGACGCCTTCACCAATTTCCGACTTCGACTTCAAAATTCCCCCTAAGCCCTAATTCACTTCATTCAGGTCACCATGGTCCAAAATAAAATACCATCACATTTTTCCCATAGTCGTCAGACCCCCAGCCAACTTCGACCACGATCCTGATGATGTTCACCATGCCGATCACCAGAATTTCCCCTAAACCCATAATCTGATCAACCACGAATTTCTCACCCGAAACAAAACTAAAAATCGTGATTCTTCTTTTTAAAAATCTTAGTTTTAAAAGACGATTCAGATTATATAAGTGAATTCGAGAATCAAAATGTTTGAATTTAACATGTTTCAGATATTCCACTGTATTTCTTGATTTTCCAGATTATATTCAACTTATTTATACTTGAAAATAATTTTAAATCATAAGTTATGTTTAAACAAACATGATTCATTTGGATTCGTAAGCTTAACAGAGACTAGATAAGGAAGATTGGAATTTTTATATCAAATATTTGAACTCTGTAACTTAAACAGAGATGATCTCTGATACATCCATACATGCACACAGTTCTATACTCATATACACATATATTCATATTCACAACAACATGCATGTATATATATTCAACATGCATCACAATTTACTTCAAACATCTATCACATGAATCTAATTAAAACTGTTTAAGCTTAATCTACTCATATTAAAATAACAGAGAAGTATATATGTATACATACTGATTTTAGTATATGCATTTTATTTATACAATCATGCATTCACAGATAAAATCATATGCAAACCATATTACTATAAAGATTCATCACATCATTTAAGTTTATTACTAGATCTAAAAACTGTTTTAAAAATAAAGTTTTACTCACCTGTTATATGATGTGCAGAGAATTTGAAAACAGTTTGCACTTGAAAATTTGCTACAGCAACTTGAAAAGCTTTTGAAAATTGAATTTGCTTTATTTCTTTAAAACTGCAAAGCTTTGAAAACTTTTGCTTTGGCTTCAGATATACTTGCATGCATACTTGAAGGATAGTTACAGGCTTGAATGACAGGGCTTTGATTTCAGGTTGCTGATTTTGATTTCAGTTTTAACTTGAATATTGTTTGTGGATTTCTGGTTTGCATTTGAACTTGAGGAATGTATTACAAGGTTTTAAACTTTGATCTGAGATTTGCTTTTGAGAAGAGAATTACAGGCTTTTGATAGGTGATTACAGGGTTTTGATTTTTGTTTTTGAGTTGTTTACTTTGCTTGAATTTCTGGTTAGAGGAAGTAGTTTACAGGCTGAGTTCTTGTTTTTGAAAAGAAAAGATAAGAAAAGAATTTAAGGAAGAGGGTAGGAGTTTATATAGTGTTAATTTAGGATTTATTAAAATTAAAGAAAATAAAAATAAAAGGAATGACACTTGTCTTTTACTCTCCCTAATTACTTAACACATATGCTTAGATGGTTTAATATGTTAACACTTGTCATTTTTAAATTTTACATTATTTTTAAAGCTTTTATATTTAATTTTTCTAATTAATAAACATATCCTAATTTATAAATGCTTTTTCTTAATTTACATAAATACAATCTTTAAAAGAAAAATAAAAATAAAAACCAATTATATTCAAATAAAATCATTTATAATATATTAAATTCATTTTAAATGATAATATAAACTTTTGTATTTATTTACTATTAACTAAATACTTTATAAATTCATATAAATAAATTCGTTTAAGGAAAATGATATAAAAGAAATCTTATTTTTAAATAAAAACTTTTATTCATATATTTTAAATCCAAACTATATTATTATTTTATTTTAAGATTTAAGATATATATATATTTCTTTAAATTCAATTCTTAAATTCAATTTCAAAGTTAATTTAAAATCTAAATTTAAAATCAACTCAAATAAATATAGATATCCATTTTAAACAATTACATTATAAATTGTAAATAATTATCCTATTTAAAATCAATTTAAATACACATATATATACATTTAAACAATACTTATTAAATTTGAAATAATATGTCTATTTAAAATCTGTTTATAACTATATTTAAAAATAACTTATTATTAAATTGTTTGAAAATAACATTTTACCCATTTTAATAAATTAATTTAAAAGATTATCACATTTTAAATTCCCTGAAATCCCGGGATATCACAGATGTAGTTTCGATAAAAATCCAATTTTTGAAGTTTGAATTTTTCTCCTTTGAAAGTTTTGTAAATGTTTTATAAACCCAATAATGATGGTTTAAAAAAAGTTTAAATAATAATTTAATAATTAATTTTTAATTAATTAAGTTTTTTTAAAATATTTAATGATTAATTAAGTATTAAGCAAGGTTTAATAATTATAATTAAGTGGAGATTAGTTTTTAATTAATCATATTTTAAATTAATTAGTAATTAAGCTAGATAAATTTTATTTAATTATGAGTTAAGTATATAATTAATTTTTAATTAATAGTTATATAAATATATGGTTAATTATTAGTTGATTAAAAATCAATTGTTTAATTATTTGTAATTATTAATTAATTAAGGCTTTAATTTAAAATAAATATTTTATTTAAGGTTTAATTTATTATTTAAGTTTTAATTAAGGATTATTTAATTATTTAATTAATATTAATTAATATTTAATTATTAATGAAGGTTTAAATTATTATTTAATAATAAAAAATGATTAATTATTTATTTAATAATTAAATATTGTTTAAATTATTTACTAATAATTAATTATTAATTTATAATAAAATTAAGTTAAGAATTAAAAAAGATTAATTATGATTTAATAAAGAGTTTAACTTGTAATTAATCATTTTAAAAGGGAGTTTTAAGTTTTAAATCCTTTGTATTCGAGAATCAAATTGTTTAAAAGTTACTTCTTTTCCAAAGATGGTTTTGAAACACAAGGGATTCAAATGTCGATACCATTAAGTAGACAAATAGTTATGAATGAGTTATGTAAATGATTTGATATTGTGGACATATGTTAGCAAAATAAATCCTCATTCTGCTATAAGTTGATTGTTTGACTATTTGGACATTTGATAGTAGAATAAATCCCCGTTCTGCTATAATGTAATTGTTTATTATGTGGACATATGTTTAGTAGAATAAATTCCCATTTGCTCTAAAGTAGTGAATTGTTTGGACATCTATTTACAGGACAAATCGCTATCCTACTATTATGTTATTTGGACATGTATATGCTAGTTGAGTTGTATTGATATGTTATTCTTTGATTTGGATATGAATTGCATTTACATATATGTTGACTTATGTAAATAAATGGTTAAGTGACGTGAAAGTGAAATTGATGTTAAATGGTAACTTATATTACTACATTGGGACTGCTAAGCCTCTTTTGAATTTATAAAGTATGATTTTGAATTAACTTTAATCCTTTAATAAATTTGGGGTTAAAGTTTATAAATGATTTTCAAGTTGTATAATTATGTAATAAAGGTATTTATAAATAATAACTTGTTTATAAAAGGGGCATTACTAAATAAAAGGGTTTATTTAAAGTGATTTTCAAAAGATGTTCTGAAAATGTTTGTAAAGGATTTTCTTTAAGAAGGTTTATTAAATACATTTAAAAATAGGAAAATGATTTATAAATTATTTTGTAGATTGTAAAGGTATTTTTAATTATAAAGTGAACTTTTAAGAAAGGAAACTTTTTGTGAAGGATAAGTGGATGGTTTTATAGGAAGTAATGTTTTTAAACGGAATTTGTTTGGTCATTTAGTATGGAATATGAAGAGAGGAAATCTCTTATAAAGTTTGGTAATATACTTATATCATTGAGATAAGTATATGAATATTTTTCAAGTATAAAAGAGATGTAAAGGGTTTTGGGAATAATGTGTTATAGAAGGTCTTTTGATTTAATGTTTATAAAGTGATTTTAATTAATGAAAGATTAATTAATAAAGGCTTAGTGGATCCCATATGGAATTAAATCCATGTTTGTTTATTTGATAGTTAAATAACTGACTATCAAAATATGGACCAAAACGTAACTTTGGAAATATCTAGGAGAAACACGAAAATTATATGGTACAGCTGCCGTCGACGGTGCTATACTGTACGTATAAATTCGTTTTGTTTTTCTAGAATAAATGATAAGTAAATCTATCCACTAACAGTTAGGAGGTGATCTTTGCTCGTATCTTTATCGGTTTATTTCCTAAAGAACCAGGGTTGAGTTTACTGAAAATTATTGAAAGTTGTTTCGAAGAGAACGGAACCGGATATGTTATCCGTAAACCACTTCAATCCAACTCAAGCGTTTCAAAGTGAAAGCATCTTAAAGGGCATGGAATCGAAAATGAAGTTTTGAAGTGCAAGGGCTATTTTCTATTTTTCTTGGGAGGGATTCCCAGAAAAGGATGTAATAGAAGTAGTGCCTTCGGTTTCGTTCAGTCCCTGAACAAACTTGTATGGATGAATGCTGACATTACATTATTGTCTGAAGAGCAGTGCTAGCATTCCAAGTGGAAAGTGCCATATAAAAGGTAAAACGTAGCCTCAAGCCTCATCAATTGGGAATGGCTAAAATGGGGGTGATGCGACAGGGCTAAGTGGGTCGCTCCCAATTAGGGCATGATCATTCCTATCTAGAGTCGATATTATCTCTCATTTGTATGCTTCGAGGCCCATTAACTAAGAGGTGATCATATTTGGTACTACTAGTCTAGTAGTAGACCGGTTCTGTGTTGGCAATGGATCCCGACTAGGTCCTTGGTGTTATTTTATCTAGAGATGCACCATGACGGGCGATACCTCAGGAGCCCAGTCATTGTATGGAATCCATTCTCCAATACGAGCCTTTATGGTCTTAGTTATATACCTATTATGCTGGAATTAATTAATGTAACAATTTCAGCTATGATTAATAAGTATTTGTACCTTAGACACTATTATAATATTAGAGAATTTCATATGAAATGGTTTGGTTATCGTAAGGTAAAACCTCGCCCGTGTTTATGTGCGACATGGTCTTACGAAATATCTTTGATTTTAAAGGATTTTTTTAAACATAATAATTCAGTTGTTTGAGTTTACTCACACTAGACCCATGTCTGATCCAGAGTTTTATTTTCTTTCCTTAAAACTCTTGGGTGCTCAAACTTTTATGGGCAGCCAAGTAGTTTTAGTTTTCCCACGGATGCATTTTAGAGGAGCTTGGAGTAGGAGGCTTCATTGATTGCTAGTTATTATCTTATTTGGCTGTAATATATTTATCTTGTATCAGTTAGGTAGGGGCAGGCTGTTATAACTGTCCAGGGGTAGAATCATATTAGAATGACTCTGATGTATCATTTTTGAAATTACTTTGTAAATTATTATGTTAATTAATATATGTTATTCCATTGCGTTGTGAGATTCATTAATTGTTTAGTTTTTTTCTTATCTTCTATCTCCTTTCTTTTCCCTAACAATCTATCTTTCCGAAACTTAGTTGTTCGGCACGTGAATACCATGGATGTATTAATGTCGACTTCTAAGGTTTAAAAAGTTGGGTCATTACATTTAATTTGTTAGAATACCTTTAGTACGTGCATACATAAATGTTATAAATGTGTGTACTGATAGCTGATGTTGGTAGAATATTTAAATTGGATTTAAATAGAATTTACTAAGTGGGTTTTAAATATATTAATATTTGTGATAATTATTAAAATTTTGCTTGATTTCTTCTGAATACCATCGATATTTAATATTGTACATATATAAAAGTTATAAACGCGCGCAGCGATATACGATATCGATAGAACATTTAAATTGGATTTAAATATGGTGATGCTAATGGGATTTCAGAAATCCGAGGGCCTTATGACACCATTTATAGTCGGTCATGCATGTAGAGAAGGGAGAGGATTTATTAAGATTTAATGGAGAATTAAAGGGGGAAGGTTTTAAGGAAGGAATATAATGTTTATACTATTCCTTTAAAACAAATCTCCTTTCATTTTTTTCATTCCATTCATTTTTATTTCTTGACAAAATTTTCTCTTCCTCTTCCATCATCTATTGCCTAATTTTCATGGTAGCTAAGGGTTCTAAAACTCCAAAAATAAGAACCAAACAAAATAAAATAGAAATGTGGTTATCTCTCGATTGTTGCAAGTTCCAATTCACTGAATCTAGGTATCCTTTCATCATTAAAGGTATTTCTCTTAGCTACATCTTAAGATAGCCTTCTATTTTATTTATATACAAATTCATTATTTTTATAGGCTTTGAATTCTCTACCTTTTGTATTTCTTTCATCCGTATAAATTTAGCTTGGATCTCTACTTGCCTCTTGAATCAATTGTATGCTCATTTTGTCAATATGCTCCAACACCTCCTTATCCTTCTCTTCTATTATTCATCTGTTATCTTTGTCAATAATTATAGATCTATCTCTACCTTATGTTTGTTTGTTCATGATATGTATTTAATTTAGATTTGAATCTCATTATTGCGAATTTATATACGCCTAAGTACGTCTAATTCTTTCTGTTTTAGAAGCTGTTGTTTGAACAAATTTGTATTGAAAATTTTATTAATTTATTTAAAGTTTCATGTTATAAAGTTGAGAATTGAATACATATACTTCAAGTTGGTTTAAAATAATTTTAGGTATTGTTTACTTGAGAATATCAATTAAGTCGATTTAAAATTTATAAGTAGACTTTTTCAAAAAAACCACTTATAACTTTTGATTTCTTTCTCAAGTTAACAATTGGATCTAAGTTAGATTAGTTTTATTGTTTGAAGGTATCTCTTTTAAATTACAATTTGAATATACTTTTTACTTGTTGTTTTGATTTTAAAACGTCGATTTAATTATTCTATGTGTATGTATGCGTATGTGTGTACATATGTGCGTATGTATATGTATATGGTTTTAATTCAAATTACAAAATGGAATTTTATATAAAATATTAATTTTGATTTTAAACTATCTATTAACTAAAACTAACATTATATTATTTACTTTAACCATGAACCATGTCAGATAATCAAAGTCTATCTTATGGGTAAACATGTATACATACGTATTATGTATATGCATGAGTATGCATGAAATAAATTTTATTTTGTTTAAAATAAATTATTTTGGATGACAAAGGCATATATAAAAGGGAAATGTGTCTATTGTGGTGTAAATTCCAACATCTAAATACATTCATATTAACTATTTACACTTCTAATATGTTGCATTTGCACTTTCACACATGGGTGCATTTGATGCACTCGTAACAACATACATACAACTTAAATTAAATCGAATTATTTTAAAAAATGAAATAAAATAAAGATTTTATTTGAAATTTCAGATTGGGTCTAGGCTTCATTGGCTGGACTAAGATAAAAATGGAATTTTATTTTCTGAAATTCAACCACTTAACCCGCTTTCGACTGGCATGGTTCCAACAATGGTATCAGAGTCAAATAGTCAATGCGATCTAAATTAGCAATGTTGAGACTAACAAATTAAAGTTTACCCATTTAGTAGGGTATCTAAAAAGGTAGTGTCGAAGGATTGGGTTTGGGTAATCAAATACTTTGCCATACCTGGCTACTAGCCTTGCTTGAAGGATGATGTAAGCCCGAAGGTTATCCCCAATAAAAGGCCCAAATTGGTTTTGTGCCTTGGGTTAATTTTCAAATTTTTTTGAACATCTAAAAGATATTTCAAATTCCAAAATTATGTTTAAAATATAAGAGAGAATTTTATAAAAGTTATAAAATGCATTCAAATTTTTCAAAATTATTTAGAAATTGAATAATCAATTTTAAAGTTTTAGAATTATAAACTTTAATTAATATGATTAATTAAATAAAATAAAATAATTAATTGAAAGTTAATTAATTAAAATATGTATGTTTAGCTATATTTATAGCTATAATTGTTATAGTTATTTATCTATCTAAAAACTATTTATGATAAGTTAGATTAAAATTTCAAATTAATTAAAATATTTAATTAAATTTCTAATTAAATAAAATATATTAAATAAAATAAATTAAAATTTAATTAATTAAAATGTATACATATATTGGTATGTACTATAGGCAAATTATAAATGTTATAGTTGATTAATTATCTTAAATTGTTTAAGATGGGTAATGTTAAATTTTAGAATTTTGTCTAAGATGAACTAAATAAATTAAATATGATTTAATCAATATTAATTAAAAGTAATTAAATAAGATTTAATTAATAATATACATAAGAATATTATATAAGCTAATTGAATTATTAAAAGTTACAAATAAATTAAACTTGTATAATATAAGTGGAATTGGAAAGAAACCAAATCAGATTTAAGGAATAACTACATACGTATTATACATATACCGTGATTTCATATGCGTCTAACACTTGAACCATGATGGTATTTCAAAAGAAATACATTATTCTTTAAATTGATATCACTCAAATAAATGTATTAAATATTTTAAATCTGTAATATAATGTTATCCTCCACCATTTATATATTAATAGATTGCATGCATACTCTTTAGTTGTTGATATTCCTCAAGCTAGAGACGTTATTTGTAGCACTATTAGTATATTGACTATGTGGTAAGATATATGCATTATTTGTTGATATTCCTCAAGGTACATGCATTGTACTTAAGCCATTGCAAAATGGTATGTGCGAGTGAATAATCTCTTTTGATCTATTGATGTTCCTCAAGGTCGAGATAAGATTAGAACAAAGACTATGGGTTAGGAGTTTATTTGATACAACCGATAGAGTTTTATCCATCATTTGTGGGCCTATGATTTGTTAACATTCTTAATGGTCATAATACCAAGGCAAGCAAGTTCTTATGCCCATTAGAGAAATTAAAAGGTTTATATGTTTTTCTTAGGATTTTGAGAAACACAAAAATCTAGTAGGAGTCTTATTAGACAACTGAAATTGTAACATTTAATCTTTCAAATATTGTAAGAACATTTGCTATATAAAGTTGAAACAATCAACGTCAATAAATTCGTGCAACTAACATAATTGATAAAACGTTTGTCGATTGAAATATACAATTGAACTAAATTAAGATTGACAAAGAAATATAGATATCCATACCGTAAATGCTTTGGCTTGTTTTTACTTCACAACCCATGCAAGAGCCAATTTAGAAAACCACTAAAACATTTATGCCTAAGTCGCTTATGAGTTTATTTGTCTGAGATTGTGTATTATCTTTTTTGAGTTTAAAGCTCTTAAAAATTAGAAAAATATTAATGTTATATGGTAAACGGTCGTGGTTTGCAATGTACAAAAATTCAATGAAATTAATTCGGTGGAATAAGCAAATAAACCATAATATGATTTCATATATTCGATACGATTGATTACATATGGATTTCTATTTGAATGGTTTGAACATTTAGAAAAATGAAAGCTTATGTACAAGAGTGGATGTAACTTAGGCAATTTTGGGATAAAGAGAATGAACAATCAACTCTGCTTCATGAAGTGATATTGAAAATGGGAATTGAATAAAATACTAGTAGATACTTTATCTGAAATGAGAAATGTAATTTTTTTTCCAATTTTGTTTTTCATATAGAAAATTATTCTCTATAAAAGCCATTTTTACGAGTTTAGGATATCTGGTCGAAAATTCTCGACTGTAAACTAGTTATAGTAAAAGAAATAAATAGCCCATAATAAGTAGTTGAATGGAGCTTCATATTTTATATGCTATTACAGTAATGTCACACATATTGGAGAATGCCATATAATAATTATCAGTGGATGCATCAAGGTACAAATTTTTTTCATAAATATACCAAATATTGTTATGAAATAATACTTAATTTCAGTATTGATTGAAAGTGAAGATCGTATTATTTTGTGATAAATGATTTGAATATTTGCTATGTGATAGATCTATTATAATAAGTGTTGCATTAGCTAAATAGCAATGAAGTATCTATAATTTGTTATAATTATTTTGGAATTAAGAAAAAGCCCGGTTTAGTGGGAGTGATATAAGATTTAGCGAACCCTTCAGAATGATACATAAAGATGTGTGTAGTCAAAAGTCTAATAATACCAAAAACAGTTTCACGCACTTCTCTTAATTCATAGATGAATTATCATGACAGTAAACATATGTTTTTGATATATGTGTAGTATGTCTATAATAAGTCCATTGAATATAAAATGGAAGTATAAAAGGTAATGTGCAAAGAAAACATGAAAATTTGATTTGATCGAATAAGCGAGTATATAGGAAAATGGTTCCAAAAGTAACTAAAAAGTAATAAAGATTCAATCTCAAAACTCACGTATCCCTATAATACATATTGATGTATCAATAAAGAGTAATCAGACTTTTTTGTACAAATTATGTCTAGTAGTGAGTAAAGTTGAGTTAGTTTCTTTCTGTATGGTCGAGTACTTAATAGTAAGTACGTAAGGTTAAATACAATTTCATCTAAAATGAAGTTTATACAATTATACAATATAAGAGTTGATGAAACAACCCAATATATCCTAGGTCAATGAGTTGATAGGTTGTGTGAGTCGAGAGGCTGCACATAATATTTACCTATGAGAGATCTTATGTGAAGCATCCCAAAACAGTTTGGAACCAATCAACGTTGATTGACTAATTTATGTTATGAACATAAGTTTATAAACCTAAAACTTAATCGGTTTTACACATATCTACATAAAATGTTTATGAAAACCTATTCTGTTACACTAAGAAATAATTGTTGTTTCAAGAATTGCTAGCTTCATAATGAAGGAATTCGTTTAGAGATTATTGGTAGTAAAATGAATTTATATATCATCCAAAGAGAAAATTGACAACGAATGATGGAATAAAATTAAGCAAACTAAATAGACACGACAAATTAGAATATATAATGATAAATCTCGCATGTTAAATGGGAAATTAAGAATTTTATTAATGTCGAGAAAAGAAAATCCTCGATCTTAAATAAGCCACTATGAGTATTGACTCTACAATGAGACACGATGCACAAATCCCAAATGAATTCCAAGTACAGTATCAAAATATGATTTTGATATTTGTACCGAAAGGATATGATTTATCGGTTACAAAAATGTCTTCAAGAAGAAGATCAATGTAGTTTGAATATAAACCACGTTGATAAGAATAACAATGTAAATTTTATTTGTTGAAACTAATATAACAGATTCGTTATTCAACGTGCTTTAATTAATTCGGACTCTCACATAATTTATCGCTCAGTATGATTTTGAGTTTTAGTACATTTGTATTGAAACAAAAATTATAAATAATGATTTAGAATAGACTATTTGCACATCACAACCAAAATGTCTCGAAGTCAATGAGAGTGATAATTGAGTTTGTGAGCATTGGATATGATCCAAGAAATGATACGAAAGTGTTGTTCGATAAGCATCATAGTTAAGTAAGTATTTTGATAGAGAAATCAAATAATTTGAATTTCAGTAAAAATGTAGAGGAAGCATGTGTCTATAAGAAACAATATTGGAGGTACTAAAATATATTTCTAAAATTATTGGTAAACAAGAAACTTATGATTGTTAACAATACATTCATGTTAAATCACTTTAGTTTGATTGTTTAATACTCGATAATCAATCTCGTTCAAAATAAAAAGTGTTTTCTTTCTATGATATACTTTATATTATATGTTATATTAACTAATTAATTTAATTTAAAGTATATTTAATAGAAAATCTATAAATGGTATGTTTTGTGATAGTAGTTACAATGCGTTGTATCATGATAAAATAAACATACCGTTTTAAATATTCCTAGTCAAGATGTATCGACACTGGATATTGATACATCCGTTGAGACCAAAAGTACATAATGCTCTCCAAATTTTGGGTACTATATTACTCATGGATGCCGTAGGGCACTAAGGTGTTATGTACTGATAGTTATTGGATAACTATGGAATTACTCACTTAATAGTTTTATGTTAGTTAATATAACTAAGGTCAAACAGAAAATACTGATATGACAATATTATGCAATTCCCTTGACTTGACAATACTGTCGAGCTTCAATATGGAAACTCTGCTTTGATTATAGTTAAATCATGGCACGACGTACATCGAATGAATATAATTGGATCGAGTAGAAGCATTGGAAGTGAGACACTATTCAAAAGAGAATTCGTCCACTCGGTTATATGAGGTTAGTATCACGGTCAACTAAAGTCAAGTCTTAGGCCAGAGCATTTCCGTTAATAATAATTGTTATCATTCAACCAATGACATTGTTTTTAGACTATAAAGTTGAATATGGATGATATTGGAATTGCAACCATTACCAAATTCCATAACTCCTAATGCGATATAGTTTTGAAGAAGAGAAATGGTGTAAATAATTGTCACTACCAGGTAACGCTTAAATAAGTAAAATTGGATTTCATCGAAGTTAGGTAAGCGATAAATTTAGCCATAATATCACACTACCTACTAAGCGATGTGTGAACGTTAATATTTGAATTGTTCGACATTAATCGCTGACCAAATTTACACCCAAGAGTCACACAACCGAAACGTTGAATTCACCTACTACCACCTGATTTAATTAATTACAAATTCTTATAAATTAGTTAAATTAATTAATATTTATGAAATATTAATTATAAAATTTATTAAATTTTTGTTGGTCAATATTAAATAGTGTGTATATAATTGTTATAAATACGCTTATCGATATACGATATCGATACGCATTTAAATTAGATTTAAATGTGTTATTTATTGATCGGTCTTGAAGCGATTTTAAAGCCCATATGGGCACTTATTGAAAGGGACGCGGAAGATGATCTTAAGGCTATTTAACACTAGAGGGGGGGGTGAATAGTGTTTTAAGAATTTCTTTAAAACTTCTTTGATTTAAATTGATTTAACTAACTTAATGCAAATACACAATCACAGATCAAATCACAGAATCACAAACAGATGCAAATATAAATAAAAAGCAAGTAAAGGAAAGAACACACCAGGAATTTTATACTGGTTCGGTGTTACCCTACATCCAGTCCCGCACAACTCGTACGGCTTTCTATTCAATAATAATCTAGATTACAATCCCTCGATTCCAAGGCAACGAGGTACACCCTCCAGATTCTCAGGTCTCTGGGTAGAACCACTTGATTCACAGGACACAAGTTCACCCGATCGATTTCAAAGGACACGATCACACCTTTATAACCCTACACAAGTTTCTTTGAGTACAAATGTATCTATAACTCTGATAAGCACTGAGATTCTTTGAAGAGAGTGGCAGAGAATCAAACTAGAGATATTCTGGTTTGATTCACTTAAGATTTCGGCAGAATATGGATAGGATGATTAGAAAATAAGATAAGAGAATAAAGAGGAGAGAAAATAAAGAAAGTAGTTACTGGAAAACGTTCATAACAGTCTCTATTTATAGAGAATGAATGGATGTGTCCATTCGAAGAGGTTTAAACGAATAGACACTTCTTTTGAAAACAACCATTGCTGTAACGGGAAGCATGTCGACATGACGAGTAAATAGGATGTCGACATGGTCTAGTAAAAAGTGATGATTTGCTTTACTTTGAAAATGATGATTTAAAACATATGCAACTTTATTCAAATGGACTCTATGTATTTGTAGAAGGTATTTAGAAGTAGAAATACTTATGAATGTATATGTATATATACTAAAATATATTTAAAATCAAAGTAAATAAACTAAAGTAAATATAATATTAAAATAGATTTTGAGGCTAAAATATCAAGGACAATTTTGAAATCAAAATATAACAAAATGATAAATATGATTTTGAGGCTAAAACATTTTTGGAAATGTGAACGAAGGTTTTTCTTTTGAAAAGGAATATTTGAAAATCATTTTATAAAACAAGAGATAATTTTGAAAATCATTTTGAATCAAAATTAGTGGATAACAAAATAGGGCTACTATCCGTTCCACTAGATATTTCGTGAGTTCCATCTCACTAGGGTTCCATCCCTTTAACAAGAACGAAGTGGATTCCATTCCACGAGTAAATTGGATAAAAAAGAATGATAGTGCTTTCAAGGAGTTTTAACAAATATCTAACCTAACTATATTATTTGTCTTGAATTCTTGAATATCTTGAATCTCATGAGTCTTCAATCTTGAACTCTTGATCTTTGTCTTCTTTACTGTACAGTCTTCTTTTGTTGATACCTGCATATAGATTTCCTGCACATATATATTTTATAACACTTCTATAGTTATTGTCATCAAAACCACTATCCTATGGACTAACATTCTCCCCCTTTTTGATGATGACAACCTTTGTTTATAAAATATTTATATTCTCCTTATAACTCCCCCTAAATCTAATAACTCCCCCTTAATCTATGCCTAACTAACCTATTTTATACTTCTCCCCCTTTGTCATCAACAAAAAATATGACACTAACTCCCCCTAAATCTATGATATTAATGATAGTGTTATCATTAATAATACTAAAACTAGATATAACAATGCTAAATATTGTATACTCAGAATGATATATATGAGTAATATAAGAATGAAAATAATAAGTGTAACTACAGATTATTTTATTCATTTCAATATTACTATATACATGACTATTTAAACTTATAAACACATAAATAACTAAAACAAGAAAATAAACAACTCAACGGTTGTTTTTGATGATGGGAGACATGTGGATAGGACAATTTGGGTAATGGAAACAGAAGTTTCCATGTTGTTCCACAATGTTCCCATAAGCATCAAAACAAACTTCCCCTATACATACTGCTTCATCATCAGTTTCTTCCTCCATTGGTTCTTCCTCTTCTTCTTCGTCTTCGTCTTCTTCTTCGTCTTCGTCTTCTTCTCCTTCTTCATTTAATTTATTTTTATATACCCATTTAGTGCCTATAATGGATTTATCCTCAGGTCTAGGAACAAGTTCCCAAACATCATTTCTGGTGAATTGATTCAATTCTTCTTGCATAGCAAGAATCCATGAATCATCAGTTGATGCTTCCTTTGGATTTTTAGGTTCTATTGAGGATATAAAAGCAACATGACTCATACTGTTTAATTGATTCCTAGTTTTAACAACAGATTGCATATCTCCTAGAATATTTTCTACAGGGTGATCTTTTAAAAGCCTAATCTTTTTATTTGGATGAAAAGTTTCATTTGTAGCATCTACAGATTCATGATTAGAAATAACTAAGTCATCCTCATCATTAGTCTGATCAACTTCTTTGAAATTTTCATCAAAGGAAACATGTAAAGTTTCTTCAATAGTGTTTGTTCTTAAATTAGAAACTCTATAAGCTTTACTCCTGATAGAATATCCGATAAAGATTCCTTTGTCGGATTTAGGATCAAACTTATCTAAATTATCTTTTGTATTTAAAATAAAACATTTACTTCCAAAAATTCTGAAATAAGATACCTTAGGTTTCTTATTGAAAAGAAGTTCATAAGTTGTTTTATTGGTTAGAGGTCTAATTAGAATCCTATTCAAAATATAACAGGCTGTTGCAACTGCTTCAGCCCAAAAATCTTTTGGTAATTTACTATCAGAAAGTAGAGTTCTAGCACACTCTTGAATCGTCCTATTCTTACGCTCAACTACTCCGTTTTGTTGTGGAGTTCTTGGAAACGAAAAATTGTGAGTAATTCCCTTCTGATTACAGAATTCCTCAAACTTCTCATTTTCAAATTCACCACCGTGATCACTACGAATAGTGATGATCTTGGAAGAAAGTTGGTTTTGAACTCTTTTTGAAAAACTTTTAAAATAATCAAAAGTATCACTTTTATGTTTCAGAAAGATTGTCCATGTATATCTGGAATAATCATCCACAATTACAAAGACATATTTACTATGGTTGATTGATTGAATCTGAGATGGACCAAATAAATCTAGGTGAAGTAACTCAAGAGGTTTTGAAGTAGAGATCATATCTTTAAGTTTAAAGGAACTTTTTCTAAGTTTTCCTAATTGACATGCATCACATATACTATCTACTTTAAATTGCATCTTAGGGAGGCCTCTTACTAGATCAAGTTTGGATAGTCTAGATAAGAGTTTAAAATTCAAATGTCCAAATCTCTTATGCCAAGTCCAAGGGTCACTTGTATTGGCCAAAAGACATAGATTATTATTTGAAATTTTCATACTAAGAATATAGATATTCTTTTTCCTAACTCCCTCAAAGATAATATTAGATTTATTATCTTCGATGTGACACTTGTCTTTTTCAAATTCAATCCTATATCCTTTATCACATAACTGACTAATACTAAGTAGATTATGTTGTAGATTTTTAACTAACAAAACATTTGAAATAATAGGAGTTTCAGAATTACCTACATTGCCGATGCCAACCACATAACCTTTTGAATTATCCCCAAAATTAACCAATCCTCCATCCTTGTAAATAATGTCATTGAGTATCTCTGGATTTCCTGTCATATGTCTTGAACATCCACTATCAAGTATCCACTTGTTTTTTCTTATTTGCACAGCTTGTCCATTGTGAATAGATTCATTTGTCGCCATGAAGCAAGATTCCTGCACAGTGAGCAACTTTTGTAGACTACCTGATTCTATATAACTATCATGCATCAATTTATGAGACCACAATGATTTGATCATTAAAGAAATATTTTTAGGAAACATTTCAAACTTAGCCATGAACTTTTCAAAAATCAGATTATGAATACTTTGAAAAACTTGCTCTGATACCAAATGAAAGGGACGCGGAAGATGATCTTAAGGCTATTTAACACTAGAGGGAGGGTGAATAGTGTTTTAAGAATTTCTTTAAAACTTCTTTGATTTAAATTGATTTAACTAACTTAATGCAAATACACAATCACAGATCAAATCACAGAATCACAAACAGATGCAAATATAAATAAAAAGCAAGTAAAGGAAAGAACACACCGGGAATTTTATACTGGTTCGGTGTTACCCTACATCCAGTCCCGCACAACTCGTACGGCTTTCTATTCAATAATAATCTAGATTACAATCCCTCGATTCCAAGGCAACGAGGTACACCCTCCAGATTCTCAGGTCTCTGGGTAGAACCACTTGATTCACAGGACACAAGTTCACCCGATCGATTTCCAAGGACACGATCACACCTTTATAACCCTACACAAGTTTCTTTGAGTACAAATGTATCTATAACTCTGATAAGCACTGAGATTCTTTGAAGAGAGTGGCAGAGAATCAAACTAGAGATATTCTTGTTTGATTCACTTAAGATTTCGGCAGAATATGGATAGGATGATTAGAAAATAAGATAAGAGAATAAAGAGGAGAGAAAATAAAGAAAGTAGTTACTGGAAAACGTTCATAACAGTCTCTATTTATAGAGAATGAATGGATGTGTCCATTCGAAGAGGTTTAAACGAATAGACACTTCTTTTGAAAACAACCTTTGCTATAACGGGAAGCATGTCGACATGACGAGTAAATAGGATGTCGACATGGTCTAGTAAAAAGTGATGATTTGCTTTACTTTGAAAATGATGATTTAAAACATATGCAACTTTATTCAAATGGACTCTATGTATTTGTAGAAGGTATTTAGAAGTAGAAATACTTATGAATGTATATGTATATATACTAAAATATATTTAAAATCAAAGTAAATAAACTAAAGTAAATATAATATTAAAATAGATTTTGGGGCTAAAATATCAAGGACAATTTTGAAATCAAAATATAACAAAATGATAAATATGATTTTGAGGCTAAAACATTTTTGGAAATGTGAACGAAGGTTTTTCTTTTGAAAAGGAATATTTGAAAATCATTTTATAAAACAAGAGATAATTTTGAAAATCATTTTGAATCAAAATTAGTGGATAACAAAATAGGGCTACTATCCGTTCCACTAGATATTTCATGAGTTCCATCTCACTAGGGTTCCATCCCTTTAACAAGAACGAAGTGGATTCCATTCCACGAGTAAATTGGATAAAAAAGAATGATAGTGCTTTCAAGGAGTTTTAACAAATATCTAACCTAACTATATTATTTGTCTTGAATTCTTGAATATCTTGAATCTCATGAGTCTTCAATCTTGAACTCTTGATCTTTGTCTTCTTTACTGTACAGTCTTCTTTTGTTGATACCTGCATATAGATTTCCTGCACATATATATTTTATAACACTTCTATAGTTGTTGTCATCAAAACCACTATCCTATGGACTAACACTTATAGTAGGAAGCTATGGAAGCCTAGTGTGACCGGCCATGAAGGCAAATAGGGGTTGGAATTTTGAATTCAAAGAGATGAATCGATAAGACAAAAAGGTGGATCTAGATCCTTCTTTTATTTCTTAGATCTCCATTATATATTCATCTCTAACTCCTTATTTTATTTTTTTACTCTCTTACTTCTTTTGCTACAGCCAAGGCTGACATTAGTCCTCCCTCCTCCTCTAATTCCAAGTCTCCAAAACACAAATTTAAGTAACATCCATACACTAGTGGTAGCTGCATTTAGGATAGTAGCTAGATTCTGAAATCGTTTCAAGGAGTTCTGACTTTACATTTGAAGGTTTACTATCCGGGCATTAGGTGAAAGGTAAAATTCTTTATTTATAATGATATATATATATATATATAATGTCCATGGAATTATATATGTTATAGATAACAATTGTATATTTCATAAATATGTATAACATTGTGCTGTCTTCATTGGACGGATATATATATATATATGTATATGTATGTATGTATGTATGTATGTGTATGTATATATGTATATGTTTGAATTTTTTTTGTACATATTGTATATTGTACTCTAGAACCCAAAAAAAATCATTTTTTTAATTTCATTATTATTAGATTGATTTTAATATAAAGTTTAAGTTAATATAATAAATAATTATATAAAGTATGTATATTATTTTATTAAAATTTACATATATGTGTATAATGTTTTCAAAAAAAATATATGTATACATATATATACGAATATATAATATCACTTAATTTAAAATTGAATTAAATATTATATAATATAAATATAAGTGTAACGACTTAGAACTTCACCGCTTTAATTTGCGAATATTTAATTAAATTTAAATATTCAAACAATAAATTTTATAATTAAAATAATTATCTTTTAAATAATAACTAGTGATGGTGAAATAGTTTTCAAATTTTGGTTACAAAAATAATTAGTTCGAAGAAAAATTGAAAATGTGATTGGAATTCGTTTTCCGCATTTTCGACTTTTCATCGGCTAAAAGTTGTTGGAAAGAACTCTTTAGTACGAATATACACTCACATTTATAAATAACATAAGTTTGGTTGGATATATTTTTGTTTATATATATACATAAGTATATATAATAAGAATGATATGACATTTTATGAAAATATAAATTAAAAAATGTTTAAGTTGAAAGGATATCTTAAGAAACACAAGTACATGAGCATTTAATGCATGTTGGCTCAAAATAAGAGAGGGTGTAAGCTCCATGCGTGAGCAACATGATGAGGTGGAAACAGGAATGGTGATGAGGTGGCAAAGCATTTATGGAGGGTGGGTACTTAGGGGGCTTTTTAGTAACTTGGTAATTTCAATTTGTATAAAAACGAATACCTAATATCCTTTCTTATTTTCTCAGTTCCAACTTCTATTCTCACACTTCCTTAAGCTTCTCAAATTGTTTTCATGGCTTCCTAGTTTCTAAAGTTTATAAAAACTTCACATTTTCCACTTTTAAATCCTTTAAAACTTGTTTAAAACAACTTCCTTCCCTTTGTACAACTTCATCCTCCTTAAAACAAGCCCAAACTCAACCTCCATCACCCTTGTCCAAGCATGGTTGTGCACCATACCCCCTAGGCCGAGCCTTGTCTCATCATGACCGAACCACCTTGGTCTTAAGGCCTTAAAAAAAACTTTGTTAAAAGCAAGGGTTTAAGGTTGTTTCAAAAGTTAGGTGGTAGTTGCTTTGGTTTGGTTAGCTTTGGTGAGTAAAGCTAACTTTTTATTTAAAGTTTCTACCTTTAATCATATCGTATTTTTAATTGTTAAATTATTGCTTGTTTGGATGAGATAAATGTTGATTTGTGTGTGTGTATATGCTTGGAAGTGATGTCGTGTAAACTTTGAAAATGGAAGTTAAAGTTAGTTAGCAAGTTATCTTCCTTGTTTGTGCATGTTGATTATGACATGAACATGTTTATGCTCTTACTTATGATGTGCTAAGCTAAGAAAGTATTTATAGTGGTTACTTTAAGACGTCGAAATCCTTTGTCAAAAACTTGTTTTCTAACTTTACTTTCTTGAAATGTTTAATAAAGCTTCAATATCCTTACCTTCGTTTTCAAAACTATATCCAAAGTTTATAAAAGTAGTTATTAACTACAAAAGTTAAAGTTTTAAAGGCTATTTGGAATGAAAAATCAAGTTTTGAAATTATGGGTCATACAACGATAGTCGCTATGAATATAGCTCGTGGAAACAATCTCTTTTTAATTTAAAATTGTTTTAACTTAAGTATCTTTTTAAAAAGTGTTTTCAAACTTATTCGAAGTATGGATAAGTAATATTATTATTTATTTATTTAATTATTAATTAATTAATTAAGGTAAATAGTGCTTAATCATTAGGCAACAAGGGTAATTAGCACTTAAGTGTTAATCAAGTAAATTAATTAACTTAATTATAATTAGTTAATTAATAAAAATTTATTTATTTATTTAATAAATAATCGGCATTTAATAAAGATTAATGTTTAATTAATTATTTTTTAAAAGGGTTTAATTATTTATTAATTATTGATTAAGTTAAATTAAATTAATATTTAATTAAGACTCAATTAAGATTTAAATTATTATTAAATGAAGGTTTAAATTATTATTTAATTATTGATTGAATATTAATTATGAAATAAGTATTTATTTTAAAGATTTACTGTTATTTAATTATTTATTTAAAGGATAATAATTATTTAATCATTTATTTAAAAGTTAATTATGATTTAATTATGAATTAAATATTTAATTATTATTAAATAAGAGTTTAAATGTATTTAATTACTGAAAAAAAGTTTAATTTTAAATCACTTATTTCTATTGATCGATTTTGTTTTTAAAGCAACTCTTTTTTTAAAATGATATCTGTAGGACCTGGAATTTCACTACTTTGATTTGCGAATATTTAATTAATTTCAAATATTCAAATAATAGATACTATAATGAAAATAAAACTCTTTTAAATAATAATTAACAATGGTGAACTCATTTTCAAATTTGTTTAAAAATAATTAGTTCGAAGAAAGATTGAAAATGTGACTGGAATTCGTTTTCCGAATTTTCGACTTTTTGTCGGCTAAAAGTTATCGGAATGGTTGTAACACTTTGGTATTCACACCTACATACATTTACAAATATTTTGATATGGAAATGCATATATGTACATGTATGTACACTTAAGTATGTATGTATATATATAAGATAAGATTTTATTATAAAAAGTTAATATATTATAATATAAAGATTCTTTTCCAACATAAAGTACAAATAAAGTTCAAACATGTTTTCTTTGACATGACAAGAGGGGACAAGGTGGCGGCCTGAAATGGCATGTGTGGTGGAGGGTGTTGAGGTGGCAAAACAATGCGGAGGGTAAAAGTACAAGGGTAGATAGGTAATTCTCTTTTTTCTCTTGTTTATAAATAGCCTACCATTCCTTTATTTTTCCTCCTCTTCCTTCTATCATATTTTCCTCATCTCTAATCCAAATGGTGGTTTTCATTTTTTTAAACCATGTAAAATTTCAGCGACTACGACTTCCATTTGTACCACTTCTTCAAATTTTGAACTTAGCTATGTAAAAATGCATTTCTTTCAGACCTATTTTCGGACCCATATTTTCAAGTCCGAAATACCTCTTCTTCTTTTGACCATACTCTCTCAAAACAAATCAAAATTGAGTGATTATATTTTTGAAATGGTAGAGAAATTTTTTTTGAAGAACTTTTCTTTTGACACTTTTTAAATTCTGAGAGTAACATGACCAAAAATAAAGGAGAAGATGACCCATTTTCGAGTTGATTTTGTGGTTTTCCAAGCTTTGTAAGTTCTAAAGTATTTCAAGTTTCCAAAAGAGTTTTGCAAAATTTTGGTAAGTAAACTTCTAAATTTTTGTGGAAAGATTCAACCTTTATTATGTTGTTTATTTGGATGTGGAATATATTGTTTGGATGTTGAATTATCATATGGTTTGGATGTACATATGTTGCTAGTTTATGGTTTAACATAAATTTGTGAATCGAATGTTAAAGTGATGTTTGGTTATAAAGTTGTGATCTGTCTTATAATTGGAAGTGATATGGAAAGTTAGCAAGTAAATTTAGTTAATGGAAAAGTTAGTAAGCAAGGTTAGCACTTGAAAGGTGTCTGTGTTCAACATAGCGATCCTTTGAGTTTTTAAATTTGATTATTTACTTTGTTTTAAACAAAAGGTTTTCTAAAGTTTCTAACCTTTTGTTTTGCTCCCAAAAATTTATATTAATTTCTTAAAGTAAGTTAAAGTTAAAAATTAAGTGTTTTAAAAGACTGTTTGAGATGTTAGTCAAGTTTGGAAGTTATGACACCCATAGCGATAATCGTTATGGATGCAGTTTCGATAAAAGTATGTTTTTTTGAAAATTCAGTTTCATACTTTAAAATTATTTTGTAAAGGTCTTATAAACTTAATAAAAATGTTTTAGAAAGTTAATTAAGTTTTAATAATTAATTATTAATTAATCAAGCTTGGTAATTAATAATTAATTAACTATTAAACAAGGTTCATTAATCTTAATTAAATAAAGATTAGTACTAGTTAATTATCCTTCAAAAGTAAGATTAATTTTTAATTAATTATGAATTAAGTATATGATTTATTTTAATTATTAATCAAATATAAGGTCAATTATTTATTAATTAATTTATTTAATCAAGCATTTAACTATTTTTAATTATAAATTAATTAAGGTTTTAATTTATAAATAATTATTTGTTAATGGTTTAATTAATTATTTAAGTTTTCATTATAAGATTAATTAATTAATTAAGATTATTAAATAGTTAATTATTAATAAAGGCTTTTAATTATTATTTAATAATTAATAAAGAATTAATTAAGGGTTTAATTTATAAATAAATTATTTATTAAAGGTTTAATTATTTATTAATTTATAATTAAATTAAGTTCAAATTTAATAAAGATTAATTATGATTTAATAAGAGTTTAACTTGTAATTAATCATTTTAAAAGGGAGTTTTAAGTTTAAAATCCTTTGTTTTCGAGAATCAAATTGTTTTAAAGGAACTTCTTTTTTTCAAAGATGGTTTTGAGTACAAGGGATTCAAGTGTCAATACCATTAAGGAACTATATAACTGTGAATGAGTATAATATAGAATGTTTGATTTGTGTGGATATCTATTAGCAGAATAAATCACCGTTCTGCTATAATGTAATTGTTGTTTGTGTGGACATGCTATTAGCAGAATAAATCATATTTCTGCTATAAAGTGATTGAATTGTTTTGGACATCTATTTAGTAGGACAAATCACCATCTTGCTATTATGTTATTTGGACATGTATATGCTAGTTGAGTTGTATTGACATGTTATTCCCTGATTTGGATATGAGTTGCATTTACATATATGTTGACTTATGTAAATAAATGATTAAGTGACTTGAAAGTGAAATTGATGTTAAATAGTAACTTAAATTACTACCATTAGGATTGCTAAGCCTCCTTTTGAAATTATAAAGTATGGTTTTGAATTAACTTCAATTCTTTAATCAATTTGGGGTTAAAGATTATAAATGAATTTCAAGTTATATTATTATTTTATAAAGGTATTTATAAAATAACTTGTTTATAAAATGGGTTTTATTAAGTAGCAAGGTTTATTTAAAGTGATTTAAAAGGATGAGTTGCAAAAGATATTTTGTAAAGGATTTTTCTTAAAGAATATTTATCAAAGGAGTTTTGAATGGGGAAATGTTTTATAAATGATTTTAAAGGTTTGTAAAGAGGTTTTTTAAATTGACATGTAGACTTATAAAAGTGTTTTATAAATTGATTTTGGAAATTAATTAAGGTATTTAAATGTGAAGGGTGCTTTTAAAGGGGAACTTTTATAAAGGATAAGTGGATCGGTTTATAACAAGTAATTCTTTTAGAAAGAAATTTGAATGGAGGAAATTTTCAAATGTTTTAATAATATACTTATATCCCTACGATAGGTATAAATATTTTCCAAGTAAAAAGGGAAAGTAAGGGTTTTGGAAATAGTGTTGTGTAATGATCTTTTGATCAAGTTTTATAAAGTGATTTTATTAAATAAATATTAAATTAATAAATGCTTAGTGGATCCCATATGGAATTAAATCAATGTTTGAATGAGTGTTTATTTGATAGTTAAATAACCAACTATAAACCTGGACCAAAATGTAACTTTGCAAATATCGAAGAGAAACATGTGAGTTATATAGCATAGTCATCCCCATGATGTTGTACCATGCGTATAAATCTCGTTTTGTTCTTCTATGATACACTATAAGGAAATTCATCCACAAACGGTTAGGAGATGAACTCCGCTCTTATCTTTTGGCTTCTTATTTCCTAAAGAACTGGGGTTGAGTTTACCAGAAATTATCGAAAGTTATTTTCAAAGAGATTAGGATCGGATATGTTATCTGAAAACCACTTCGATCCAACTCAAGTGTTTTGAATAGAAGACATCTTGAAGAATATGGAATCGAAGATGGAGCATTGAGGTTGAAGGGCTGCTTGCTATTACTCCTGAGGATTATCCCAAAATGGATGTAGTAGAAATAGTGCCTTCGGTTTCGTTTAGTCCCTGAACGAACTTGTATGGATGAATGCTAGCATTGCATTGATGCTTAGAGGGCAGTGTAGCATTCCAAATGGGAAGTGTTAAATAAAGGTATAACATAGCCTCAAGCCCCATCAACTTGGAAATGACAAAAATCAGGCATGCAGCAGGGCCAAGTGGGTCATTCTCATAAGGGTATGGTCAATCCAAATCTTGATCGATTACTATCTACTCATGTATGCTTCGAGGCCCAAAGTGGGGTGATCATATTCAGTACTACTAGTCAAGTTGTAGGCTAGTGCTATGTGGCAGAGGTATAAGATGTTCTTGTCAGACCCCGATGCATTTTATCTAGAGATGTACCATCAGAAGGTATTTTGATAGCTTATGCTAGTGAGATAAGTATATAAATATTTTGATAAATATTTTGGAGAGAGATTTAAATAAATGAAAGATTTATTTTAAGGCTTAATGGTTGCTATGGGTAATCAAATCTTCGAATTGTTGTTGTTTATTTATTTGATAGTAAAATAACCGACTATTAAATTTTGGCTAGTTTTGACTTAGGAAGTAAATAAAAGAATTGCGTGTTCATACGGGTTGAGTTCCCTTGGGATAACTCATTCAGATGAAACGTCTCTAGCTTTAAGGGATATTTTAGAGATTCCTTTGGGATTTTGGTATAGTCTACTTGTTCTGAAAGAACCGAGAATGAATTAACCACAAATTATTGGTTGTTAGTTCGGAGAGACCAGGTCAGATATGTTATCCAAAAACCACATCTAACCAACATGAGCATTCAAAAGGCAGACATCTTGATGATGTTTCGAAGACGGTTTTCTTTAGAGTTGAAGGGATACTTGCTACAAATCCCGAGGGTGATTCTAAAATGGATGTAGTAGAGGTAGTGCCATCGATTTCGTTCATACCTAGAATGAACTTGTATGGATGAATGCTGGCATTGTATTTCTGCCCGGAGGGTGCTATTAGCATTCTCAGTAGAAATTATTAAATGAAGGTAAATCGTTGCCTCGCAGCCTCATACTACGGAGATAGCTAAAAAACGGTAGATGTAGCAGGGCTATGTAGGTTACTCCCATAAGGGTGTGTCATCACCTTTCTAGATTATCATATTATAGATTTGGTTGTGCATGGGAGCTCTCTATAAAGGTTAGGAACAACCAGAGTGATGACATATTCGGTATAGTCTAGCAAGAGGTAGGCCGGTTCTGTGTTGGCAGAGGTCGAAAGGTTTCCATCCTTAGGTACATTTTATCTAGATTTGATCCATTTTTGGAAAGTAGTCCCTTAACTTGCCATTTGTTGAAATCCATCTCCAATAAGCACCTTCGGTTTTCGATTGTATACCAATTATTGTTATGATGTACACACAACACAATTACTTGATTATTGGCATTTTAAATCCATAGACATTATTAGAATATCACTGGATTTTTATTATAAAATGGTTTGGTTATCGTAAGGTAAAAACCTATCTGTGTTTATATGCGACGTGGTCTTTCGAGATACCTTTTATTTTGAAAGGCTTTGAAATGTAGGAATCAATATGATTTGATTGAGCTTTGTCATGCTGGTTTACCAAACTGATCCGAGCGTTATTCTCTTATAATGCTTGGGTCAGTCCGAGCATATTTTTCAGATTTAGCTAGATACTTTGGAGCTTTCAGAAGATGAGCTAAATGCCTCCAAGACATAGTCATGTATCTTTTACTTTTCCACTACTTTCTTTTCTGTTTGTACTAATCGGCATTTGTAAGGACAGGCTGTTATAACTATCCAAGCTGATAATAGGTTAGTGTACTCTGATGCTGTGTATATAAAAATGATTTCTTATTGTAAAGACCTTATGCATATTATATATTTCTTGTCACGATGTGAGATTCTGTTCTATCTTTTCTTTATTTAACCCTAAATGACCTGTCTTTTCGGACATTTAAACGATCAGCACACAAATATCAAGGATTAATTAAGTGTCATTTTAGGTGTAAGAAAGGTAGATCATTATAGTTGGTATCAAAACTTAGGTTGAGCGAACACCTAGGCCTTGGTTGGGAAAACTCATTATAGATAGGGTTAGTAATGCCCTAAAATAAGTAACTCATTATAGATGGGATCAGTAATGTCCTAGAATGAGTTTGAGTGTATAAATTAAGCACGTATTTGTTAATGTATAAAAATGTTTTATATCGTGTTGTTTGATTTGTTTAGTTTGATTTTTGGATTTTGGTTAATACGAGTAGCTAACTTTATTGGTAGGGATCTCAAAACATTTGAATAAGGCCAATCAACACAAATTGTTTTAAAAGTGGTAAATGGAATAATTTTTCCTAGGAATATATTTTAGTGAATATTAGGCTCAGGTCCCTAATAAGTTTCAAAATACACAAAACCCCAGTAAAAAAAAGTACGTAAATTAGGTCCCTGGAATTAAGTCACTAAGTAATTGCATACAGTTATGCAATTATTCATCGAATAATTGCAGCCATTTATGCAATTATATCCAAAAGTTGCATAAATTTATGCAATTTTTTTGGTGAATAATTGTGGAAATTTCCGCAATATTTTTGGTGAATAATTGCGGAATTTTACGCAATTTTTTGAAAAAATTGCGTAAATTACCGCAATTTTTTATTGAATAATTGTGGGATTTTCCACAATTTTTTCAAAAAATTGCGTTCCGCCATTTTTCAGTGAATAATTACGGAAATATGTCTGCAATTTTTTGATATAATTGTATAAATGTCTGCAATTATCCACCGAATAATTGTATAAGTGTATGCCATAACTTAATTCTAGGGACCAAATTAAAAAACTTTTTTTTACTGGGGTTTTTGTGTATTTCGAAACTTCTTAGGGACCTGTGCCAAACTGTCCCTATATTTTATATATTATGAGGACCCGTCTCCTCGACTCACAAAAATCGACACTAATACATCCTTGGTATTCACGTGCCGTAAATCCAGGTACCGGAGAAGCGGATTCTTAAGGGTAAGAAAGAAAAATAAAGACAGAACATAATCTTACATATGGTATTTCAATATAAACTTTACAGCGGAAATAAAAATACATTTATCAGAGTTAAACATGGATAGTTATAAATTCTTGTCCTTACAAATTGCGGAATACTAAAGTACAAGAGTGTGGTGGAAATAGATAAAAAAACTTCAGTAAAATCTTCTGACTCCATGCTTCGAGCTCCATCTAGATTTCTTCAAAACTAAACCTGACTATTAGGCTGCTCAGCAAAATTAGAGCACCCAGAGTTAAGGAAAAGGAAAATAAACACCGGGTTAGTCATGAGACTAGTGTGAGACCTCAAAATACGCATTTTGAAAACAAAAAGGTATCTCATAAGGCCACGCCGCACATAAACATGAAACATGTTATGATAACCAAATCATTATTACGTAAAATCACTTAATATTATTTTTAATGACATATCTTTGAAAACATTTGCAAGTAAACTTATTAATCTTAGCCGAGATTGTTACATCGATTAAATTCCAACATACTAGCCACAAACGTGGGTTCTACAAACAAAATGGCAGGCTCTTATGGGAGAATGGATTTCCATACAAATGACCAGGTGAAGGGACTACCTTCTTGCAGTATATCCCTAGAGGAATGTACCGAGGCCCAACTGATGGTCCTCTACCAACACAAGACCAGCCTACCTCTTCCTAGATAGTACTAAATATGTCATCACCCCAGTCGTTACTGACCTATCCGAGGGTCCTCACAGCATACGTCCACAATAATTTAAACTCGAACGTTATAGTGGGTAGAAATACATCTAGAAGGGGATGGTCATACCCTAATGGTTGCGAACCACATAGCCTTGCCGCATCTACCCTATTTCGGCCATTTCCGGGAGTGAGGCTCGAGATAACAATTACCTTTCACATAGCACATTATCATTCCTCTTTGAATGCCACATTGCCATTCCATAATCACACAACTGATTTCTACAAATGTATAACTCCTGAGCTCGTACATCTTAGGAAAGGGTGTTAAGCTAAGAGAAGTTGCCTTCTCCGCCACCAAGCAGATAATACGTTCGTAGAGATCACTTATGTAACTAAAAATGCAACGTTAGACATTCGTCCATATAAGCTCGTTTTGGGCTGAACGAAATCGAAGGCACTCTACTACCATATCCTGTTGGGAATTTACCCTAGGATTAGTAGCGAGAAGTCCTTTCAACCCAAAGAGTTTCAGAAATGAAGGGACCACTGCTACTTTAGTATTTGGGAGCTAACCGGAATTATCAACAAGCAGTCCTTTCGCTCCAAAAGCCTTCGGTCTTCATCCTTCATTTTCTTTATCAGGTCTTCATTTTTCGAACGCATACATTGGTTCGAAGTGGTTTTCAGATAGGCATTACCTAGGTCCGACCTCGGTTCCTTCAATTCAATCATCGATAAAAAGAGGTTCCATGAATAAGGAATCATTCTTTAATTGATTAAGTTCTTTTTATGAAAATCTCTCTTGGAGATATATATTTCTAAGACATACTTTCTGGTATATACGAAATCATTAAACCCCTCTTATCACATCCTTTGATTACTTATAACCCATTTTAAACTTGGAATATTTTGAAGTCGTTTTATTTTTCACTTAGGAAATTATTTCCAATTGATTTCATTTACATATTAATAATGATTTCTTAATTCAAAACTCATAATTTTGGTTGAGTTAAAATCATGTTATCTAGGATGTTAATCCAAAACCAGTGAATATTAAGTGAGCAGAATATAGAAATCATCTAATTCTACCCAATATCAATTCCCGTATTCAACAAATACAATGGGTGGAATAACGACGAAATCACCTTTAAATTCCACAAATAGTACGAGTTTCCTCTTCGGGCTTTAACACTGAGTATAAGAAGGTTATCCCCATATAATCAAAGTTGTATTTAATTTAAATTAGTAAAATTTAATCTTTTTATACTTAACTCGTTTCCGACATTTCGAGCTTATCTATCCCTCGCGCTGGGAAGAGGCCAGCTGAACTAGAGCACTGGTTGCTCCTGAACATCTCCTTAGTTTAAGCACCTCACATCCGGATCTCACAAATAGAAAAATCCAGTTTACTCGTCGGCTTTTAGAGCCAAGATTAAACCACTTTATTTGTAATAGCTTTCTTTAAATCATTTATTTAAACTCTTTTAAATAAACTAAAAAAATCTCGAAATCATTATTAAAACACTTAATTAACCATTTGAAAACATTTATAAAAGATTTTGGAAAAGAATCATTAAGTTTAAAGCTATATTTTAAAGGTTATAGAAAAGTGCTACGGGAAAGTGCTGTGGAAAGTGCTCTTTTTAGCTATATTGATCAAAACGACTTTTTATCATTTGGAAATTGATTTTATAACTCAAATCACTTTTAAAACATTTCAAAAGATTTTTAGAATTTATTTCATACTTTTAAACTGTCACCTGGTATCCTGACACAACTATATTGGGTTGATTACGCATGACAGATTCATCCGCTGTTAAGAAGGATGACCAGGAAGCAATGGATATAGGATCCAAAAATAAGGTTCGGACAGATACACGAAGCCCGAATTGAACAGAGTTGATAGAGAGACAACACAGGGTGTTAGAAATATAGAAAATAGCTTGGATAGTCAAGGGATCAACATAGCAAGGTGAAACACTAGGGATCGACATGATCATTTGAGTGGATAGTCAACATAGATGAGATAAGAGAGGGATTGGCATAATTGATGGTGCTTGGCTTCGCATAGATGGCTCTCGGAGGTGTCGTTAGAGTGTATTGGAGTATAGGGTTCGGCATAGACTCGTTGAACCAGATGGATCGACATGTGGATCAAGGAATACACATGGACGAATAAGGATCGGTATAACATTATGGGCGATCAGGAGGGATCGACGTCATGTGATGAAGTTCGAAGAATACGAATGCATGGCATATTATAGGTTTGGCATGTTGAGTCTTTAAAGGGATCGACAAACTGTAACGGAGTAAGCGGGGGTTGGCATATGGAGTTATAATAGGGGTCGAAATAACTTTTTGAAGCATTATGGATCAGCATAGTCCTACGTGGCAAGAGGGATCGGCAATGCAATACGAAACCATAATGATCAGCACCATGAATCTCAGGGGATAAACGCAGATATGTAAGTATGGGTCTGCGTGACATCAAATGAAGGGTTCGGCAATAGCTATTTTTTTGGGAAATGAATCCAAGATTGAACAAATGCATGAGCTCCACACATCCAATCATCATGATATTTCAGATACCATCATATCCAAGCATAGAGAAACTACGATAGGGACCGCTGCCCCAAATTCAACAAATGGAGGGATTGGTACCTATAACGACCCAGAATTTTGGTTATTTGAAATTGAAATATTTAATTGATTTTAAATATTTAAAAGTTATTTTTATAGATTTAATAACTTGAATTTCGAATATTATCATTTTTTGGATAATTTAATTGTTAAATTTAATAATTTAAATTGGTTAAATAATGGAACCTTGAGTTTTAAGTTAGATAATTTTTTTGAAAGGCTTTTTAAATTTCTATTAACAAGAATGAAGGTAATAAAACTTTTAAATTTGATTTAAAGGTGATTTAACTAATATTGAAAATATCTCGTTTTAATTAACGAGTAAAAATAGCCTTCCGGTCACAATCTTGGATTTCGGCGAAACCAGTTCCATTGGATCCGTAATAGTGTATTATTATCGGATTTCAAATTTCGTAGCAATCCGATGCATCGTTTGTTCGTACGGGACAGAAACGCGTTGAAATTAATATTGGAAATTTAATATAATAATTGGGTTCAAAAAAACTATCTTCTCCATACGATCGAATTAGTTCCCGAAACATGTTTCATTACGTTTGAAATAGGGGTATAACATTAGGAACGCCAGGCAGCACGCCTCGATAGAAGTTTGGGATTTTAAGTTACTTTAAACGAGATATTTGGAATTAAATAATATTTTAAAATTTTAAAGTCAAACCATTAGCCGTTTTCTTTCACTTCAGCCCAATCTATTTTTCCTTTTAGCCACCCTATGCTACCTTCTTCCCAGTTTTATTTAAATGCATAACAGAGAGGAAATAGAAAGGAAAATGGAAACTTTGAAAAATAAAATCTCTCATAATACAAAATGAAAAATCATGAAATAAGTTTTAAAATTCATGATTTGAGTTTATCTACAGCTTGGCATTCGTATTGGATGGTGCAGCACCTGTTCTTGGAGCTCGACAGTTAGTCGAACAGTAGTTTTCACTAGGGTTGGAGATGATTTTAATTTAGACTTTGATTTGGGAATTTAATATTAGATTCGAGTTCGTCTTGGAGATTAGAAGCTACGAGGAGATTTTGGTGATGTGCGGTTCTACATAGGGGATCACGATTTTCATTGTGCGCGTGAGGGGGAAGGTAGCAGGTCGCGATGCTTCAGGGGGTCTCGGAGGTGGAGTCTTGGTGGTGGTCGTGACGAGTGGTCGAAGAGAAGTTTGATGGTGTAGTTAGATTTAGGAATCGACGTTCGGAGCTTGGTGTCAAGAAATCATGCACGACTTGGAGTTTTGTTTCGTGCGTGCATAGTATGTATCGTTTGGGGAAAAAGGAAGGGGAAGGTTGGATCGAGTATGTTAGTTTGGGCCGGGCTTTTATCTTGATTTATATAAAAAAAGAAAAAAAAACAAAGAGGGAAAGCAAATAGGAGGAAGAAGGAAGGGTGTTTGGTTTAGGCTGAGTGTAGTAGGTCGGGCTGGAAGTATTAAGTGGTAATTAAAGTGTAAGTTTTGTAATTAATGGATTAAATTTAAATTATATAAATCGATAACTTATAATGTTAATAACTATCGCATAAAGGTCCGATTGAGACGAAAAGAGCTGAGTTGTGTTCGTTATCGAGAATACCATGTTATGGAACTGAATTAGTTGAGGTCTGAGCTATTGGAATTTCATGCTAAAATAAAACGCCTATTTGATTTAGACGAACCAGAATACAGAAGCGACAACTGGAATAAAGTGAGTAAATCTCACTCATCTTGGATAATTGGTTTTATTTTAAAATAGTTAAATTTATTTATTGGTTGATTGGATGAATTGATAAAAATATTACCAGTTGGATGTTATATTATATATATTAGCTTATATATTAGTAGTTGGATTGTATATTCCCGCCGATTGGAGCGGATGAGACACTATGCGCCCCGCATAATAGTGGATGACCCTATATTACCGTGATTTTCTGCCTCGAAGTGGGATTGGTATTTTATGTTTTATAACATCTGTAGATGCAGGGAAACATGTTGGAGGGATCTAACTAGATTCCTCAAAATTGTTGATTTTAATTTCATATATAGTGATATATGATGTGTTTTGAATAGTCCGTGATAAATTATGTTGTGATTTGAATTTATTGGATGTTATAGTAGTACTGGCCTTAATTTTGGTATTATAAATACCCTAAATAATTTTTTTGAACTTAAAAAGTAAATTCAAAGACGATTTTGGAAATGAAAATATTTATATTAAAATTTGAGATAATTTAAAAAGGGAATCGAATAATTTAAAAAGGGAATCGAATGGAAAAAATAAATGAATTTGATTTTAGATATTTATTTAGCTATTTCGTAAAATGGTTTCAAATAGAGAATTTTGAATTGGGGATTTTTAAACAATGAATTTTAAATAAGATTCTTAAAAATATGAAATGGAGTCGAAATCGAGATTTGATTGGTTTTGGAATATAGTTTGGGTCATTTAAGAAATAGATTTATAAATGGAATTTTAATTAGAAATCGATTTATAAATGGATTTAAGTGATATGAAAACCGTTGTAAATTGGAAATGAGATTATGAAATTTATAAACAGTGTTCATAAATAAAGTGAAATGAATTTCATTTGATAAATTGGAAATATAAATTCACGGTGAGAATTTATAATGAGATAGCGTAATCGGTTTAAAAAGAAATGGTAGATTTTATTTTTGGGATGTGAAAAAGGTTATGAAATTGGGAATGTGGTTGATGTGTTATGAATTAAGAGAGATTTATAAATTGAATTGATTATATTGAAATTTAAAAAATATATTTTTATCGAGAAGTTAAGTTTGTTTTAAAAAGAGGATTTTTAATTATTAAACTATGTAATTTAAAATTGTTTTATTATAGAAATATTTCAGAGAGATAGGTATTTAAATATTTAAATTGGTTGAAATGAATTCTAAGATTTTAAACAAGTTTAATAAATCGATTATAAATTTTTTAAATGAATTGGAATTAGTTATTGACGTTATTTTAAAGTTCTTGATATATTTAAATAATTATTTAACCATGTTCTTGAAATTTATTATTATTATTATATATACATAGAATTTAAAATTAAGTAATTGGAATTTATTTATAAATACTCTCGAGATTTGTAAACCAGATTTTATTAAACGGATGTGATTGTATAAGTGAAATGTTATAATGGGATTTCTGGAAATTTAGGGTAATTTCCAAAATAGTTGGACTTGTGAACTTAAAATGAATCTGAATTTATTAAACGAGTTATAAATTATTAGTTGGATTATAAATAAGTATAATCGATAATTTTTGGAAATTGCAAAAGGAAATTAGTAGAAATTCCGGATATTTATGAGATAAGTATGGACTATTTCCTAAGTATGGATATTAGAAATGATTTTGGGAAATAGACTTATAATATTTTCCTAAGTATCTGTAACACCCCACATTTTTAGATAATTAAATAATCAAATAACGATGAACAGTGAAAACAAGCATTTTTGGAATTATTAGAATATGGCCTCGAAACTTATACCATTGTGTTTGTGAGGATTTTCTAATCAATTTCCATATATAACTTGTTGAAATCCGAGTTAATATGGAGAAGTTACGAGAGAAAACAAAAATCAGAATTAATCGAAAAAAAAGTAAGGCCTACGGTTCGACCCGCAAAATACACAGGTCGACCCTCAAACACACATGTCGACCTATAGGTCGACCCGCGTTTTGTCCTAGATGACAATTCGTCCAAGTACATGTTGAACTTATTTAATTCAATTTTTGTGCAATCTCAACCGTTGTTTTCTAAATCCAATGATTCGCAGCAAGCCTGTGACGTGGTTGCACCATATTCAATCCTAAAATCCAACGTTCTGAGATCCCCAAACTCCCTTATAAATAGAACCTTAGGCCTAACTATTTTCTCACAATCAGATTTTCTCCCAATTGGGTTCATTGCCTGAGGATGAACCCTAAATAGAAAATATTTCTAGGGAGAATATCTTTTTAATAAAAATATTAGACACCTTAGGAAGGGATCCAGGAAGGCTACGGAGCAAAGCTAAGGACGACAGGTGAGTGGATTTGAATTATATCTCTTTTATGTTTATGATAAATATTATCGTTAGATTCCCGTTAAATATTTAATTCAGCATTTATTTCAGTAATTAGTCTACTAATTAGTTATGTTGAAACTGTATATTTTATAAGAGAACTGTACTTATACTTAAATGTTACTTATATAGATAAAGAAAGGAATCGAATTAAATATAAGTAATACTAGGCTTAAAAGTTGTAGAGAAAGGCATAAGCTTAAAAGTGAGAAATTTACAGTAAATTATGAAATGAATTAAAAAGGGGAAAATCTAATAACTTGATTTGGAAGTTAGTGATAGATTAGTTGGTTGGTTTAGAAAAGGGAATACATTTCCATGGTTTAATATTAGAATTACAATAAACGTAATTGCAAGAATAAAAGCAAGGAAAGTGGAATTAGTGAAAAATAGAGACATTACTCTATTTTTCATTACCCAATAACTAAAAAACAATAAAAGAAATATCTTGCAGTTACAAGTTATTGTTTATAGCATTATTTAGTATTAAAATATGGAAATGGATTTTTAGCACAGTTTTTGTAACCAACCAAATAGAATATAACTACTTCCTAGAATAAAAGAGAATAAAGTGAAGCGTTAAAGAAATTAAAGAAGAGGAAATAATCAAGTTAATTATTAACAAGACTAGAAATAATAAACAGAATATGTGACTAGATCCGCATTTACTGCGTAGATAGTAGAATAAAAAGCAAAGTAGTTATTATGATAAGTAATTTGTGACAGTTGGACGTAGTCCCAAGCCAAGATTGTCATATAATATAAGAGAACTAAAGAGAATTTAGTATCATAAAAAAAGAAGACAGACTAGAATAGAAAAGAGACACTTGCAATTACATTTATAACATGTAGGTTATAAAAGAAAGAAAAGAATATAAAAGTAATAATTGCAAGTATAATTATAACATGAAGGTTATAATTAAAATGAAAGAAATAGAAGAGGCTTATTTTATCAAACTTAGATCTTGGATTAAGCTAATAAGCAAAATAATAGAAGTGGCCCGTACCGGCAGCACTCCCTTTGAGGTCTAGGATGATGGTCTCACACATAGGTGGGGCTGGGCTTGCTGATTAGGGTAAATAAGTAGCTAATAGAATAAGAAAAGTAAACTAAATGTATAGTAAAAGATTAAATGTAGGGTCTAATAAAATGGTAAGGTGCGTTTGGAGCAGCCCGAAAGAGAATTTGGATAAAGAGCCTAACGAAGCAGTTCATCGCAGATTTTAGAACAGAAAGAGCACGTCCAACTTAGTTAGTTCGGGCTAGAAGGAAGTACGAGACTTCAATGGGACATGAGGATACTCTAGGATGGCCTTCTTGGGTAGGCCCAATGAAGCTGCACCCCTGGAGGCAGGTCTGTAGGTGTTCCATCAAGAGAGTATGCCTTGACTACTTTTGCATTGCAGGTCTAACGAAGCGGACCTTTGTAGGCAGTCAAAAGGTTGATGATGGAGTAGGATATTCGTATGACACCATACTCCCAGTTACGAGTACGTTTTAGTGGGCAGGACCCAAAAGGATAGTCACATGCGGAGATCAAGCCATCATCAATCAGAGCGAGTTCAGGAAAGACTAGAGTTAAAACAACTGGCTAATGATTCTTTGACTATCGAGACATTGGATGAGGGGTGCAGTCAATTGGATGTTTATATTGTTTGAAGTAGGGAACAACCACTTAGCTCTTGAGTGGTCTTTCGATTAGTTGAGGGAGGGCTACATGGGGCCATAACCACGATGAGAAAAGAGACAGGCCAAGTAGAATATCTGTATTGTAGGCCTAACAAAGCGGACCTTTACAGATATAGAAAATCCCCGATTGAGTTCCGTACAAGGTAGACCTTCTTTGCGGGATTCAGGGAGTAGATAGAACGATTACGTATAGTCCTCAAGGTACGCACTGGGTGGTACATTGTGGATGTCCGAGCACTAGCATAAGCTAGTGCGGATGCAGTTTTATGTTTTCATAGTAGACAATGGAACATCTGTATTTTAGGCCTCATGAAGCTGTCCTTTATAGATGTAGTTTCAGTACGCTCTGGCAGCGAGACGATGGAGTCCTTTTCGAGGAGGATACCGAAGGTACTATGGGTAGTACCTAGGACCGATGTGGTCTTTGGGCATGAAGCTACATACATAGATATATATATATATTGGTTATTAGGTCTTAATCTACTAAGAAGTTGATGGGTACGATTCACGCATGGAGGCGAGAGTATTATAAACCCAATAAACCTAATATAACAGAAAATGGAAATAGAACGGTATATGTAGAATTATGCTTAGAAGTGTATAATTTGTCCATTCATCGAAACTTTTGTTCTGACCCCTCCTCATAACATCCCACATGTTAGATAGAAGGCAGAGATTACTCAGCTTTGTGACACTTGTTTACAAAGTGTTATCACCTGGGTGAGTATTTACTTACTATTATATTTTAGTCAGTTCCGAGCTCTGATATATTTATCTTTGCCAATTTGCAGGATACCAGATACCCAACCCGGGCTTCAGTGGGCTTGGATTTTAGCATTTTTGCGAAAAATCCGGACCCATTGAAATTCGGGTTGTTACATTTGGTATCAGAGCCTAGGTTTAGGGTTCCTAGGTAGATAGTGAGTGAACGTATTTGTATTTTTGAATAAAATATAAACATATTATGTACTAAAATCCAAATAGTCCCCTATTATAGATTTTAACATATGGAATGCGTAACAACCCAATATTTTTGCAAATATTTTTAAATTATTTTAAATTAAATTTTATTTCAATATTTTATTTTTAAAACATTTTAGAAGTATAGTTATAATTTTCCAAAGTTAATTGTATTTTGTTTGCAAATTTTAATCCTAGTTTCAATATATTGAACTATTTTCTTTATTTTCTTTTTATTTTTCCTATGAAAAATTATTTATTTCATTTTCACTTTATTTTGTTTGTCTTTTATTTTTATTTACTGATTTTATTTTGTTTATTTTGAATTAAAAAGAATTGGAAATTCAAAGAGGCAAAGTCCTTTCATTTGCTTGACTTTTCATTGCCTAGTCCTTTCATTTTCTTTAGCCGTTCAAAACTTTATTGTAGCCATGTATTTTATTTTGTATTTCTCGTGAAAACTTCTCACTACATCACAAATTTTCGGCCAAGCATTTCTGAAAATATTTTTGGTAATGGCTTCTTCAATTTTTACTTTTTCTCTTCATTTTTGCTTGTTTTTGCTTGATTTCTTCATAGCTTTGCTCGGCCTAGACCCCACCATCTCCTCCACCGACTACCACCACTTCCTTTCCCACATCATCCATGGCCTGACCATCTCCTCCTCTAACCATAGATGGCCGTGACCTTCATATGATGCAAACTCCACAAAACAATGTCAAACTCTCCAAAAATTGCATATCCGAGCTTTGTCTTCATCATCCCCTTCATTGTAGCCATGGCCACCACCCTAGAACCACCACCACCTGATGACATCACCTCTGAACATCACCTTCCCCTCTGACTAGACCTGTACTTGCCTTTGGCCGAGCCCATAGACCTTTGGCCGAGCCTAAAATGTTGAACAAACTCCTCTTTTAGCCTTGCCTTTTCACCTTCCTTGTTTTGCAACTCCTTCCTCTTCATATTCCTTTGTAGCTGTGCCTATATGTGCCAAACCAGATCCATTTCAACCTATAAGACCATCATGGCCGAGCCTAAAACATGTTATGGTCGAGCAAATGTTGAGTTATGGTCAAGCAAAATTGATTGAAAAGCTTTGTTATGTCTTTGTTAAATTATATTTCCATTTTGTTCCAATAAACTTTGGTATTGAATTTATATTTATATTTTGCTTTATTTTATTGTTGTATACAAGATTAACATCTTGGCTATCTCTCCACTCGAATCAAGTCGTGCTATCATGCTTTCTGGATTTTTGTTTGTGTGTTTGATTTGCTAACTCCAGCGTAAAGAGGTGAGTATTCACACATGACATTTATACTTATATACTTTGTGAAGTGACAACAAGTGAATGTGTAGAAACTATTATATCATGTTATACCTGTCCGTGATGTAAATTATATGATGTTAAACCCTATTATAAACTTGTCACATCATCTGCTATGTTATATTCTGTTATATTGTTTATTTATTTCTGTTAATCACACTACAAGTTCCCTGTAGAATAGAATCACTATGGGTTGAAATGATACATACCCGAATGGACTTTAGAATAGGGAAAGATCGTTATGGGCTGAAATGATAAGCCTGAGCGATTTTTATTTATTTTTATTAACTTGGGATTGCGGGTTTGAAATGATAAAACTCGGATTTTCTTTGTAAATTACGGGTTGAAATGATATATTATCCGTATCACTTGACTTAGGCTAGAAACTATTATACAGACCCATGGTTATTTTATATATTTTTCTAGAAAATGTTAAGTATTTTAAAATGAAAAAATATGATAATTTGATTTAAATTGAATTTATAATGATTTAATAAAGTAAAAATGATTTTTTGTATGTATTAAAAATGTTAAATAAATGAATGGAAAAATTGTGATTTAAACCATAACTTAATTTGGGAATTTGTAATTTGATTTTTAATGGAAGTTTAAGTTAATTATATAAAAATGGAAATTAAGTTTTATTTATGAAATGGAAATTTAAATTTAAGTGTTAAAGTAAATTGAATGTTAAATAAATGAATGGCAAAATTGTACACTTGAATTTAATAAGAGAAATTTTGGAAAATTTGTTTTTTATCGTAAAATTTTTCTTTATGAAAATCATAAGTTAAAGGTATTTAAATGAACATTTTTGATGTGGAAAAATGTGATTTTTATAAGTTAAAATGACTTAAATTGAAGTTTATTTGTGGCTGGAATTCTATTTAAAATCCGGAAATTCTTTTAGTAACACTTCAGAAATGCTATCGTTTCTGAAAATGAACTAAAAACAGAACTAATAGAATATGCAGCACTTTGTAAGTGCTGTAGTTGCAGAAGTGAACTAAAAGGCTAAATTTAACTAAGGGCTATGACAAAACTTTGTAAGTGCTGTAGTTGCAGAAACTGAACTTGAAATGAAAGGGCTATTGTAGCACTTGTTAAGCGCTGCAGTTGGCTGAAATGAGATTTTTAAGTATAATTGAACTATGCAGCAGTTGTGTAAATGCTGTCTTTGCTGAATTGAATTTAAACCTTTTAAATTGAATCCTGAACTACTACAGCAGTTTATAAACGCTGTCTTTGCTGAATTGAATTGTTTTCAAATATAACTTACCGCAGCATTTTCTAAATGCTGTGAAAGCTGGAATTTTAATGTTTAAATGTATTTAAGTGAATAGATGAACTCAGAAAAAGGCAAAATTTTGGGAATTAAATATTTGATTTAAAGGTATAAAGACTTTACTTTTAAATGGTTTAAATGATGAATTTTGATTGGAAATATAAACTATTTTGAAATTTATAACCACGGGTTATAATAACGATTGGTTGTTAAAGAGACCGGGATCAGATATGGACATACTCTTTGTCGATACTGAAAACCACTTTAATAACTGTATGCGCGGTGGAGTTTCCAGAATGAAGTAGGATGGCGGCGACGATCCTAAAGGTATATTTTACGTGGACCCAACTCCCGTGAGTTGGCATAAGGTGGCTAAAACAGGAGCGATCGACGGGCCAATGAGGTAGCACCTCTGATCGGACACACTTCTTCGATACCATTCTATTACTTTTGTGATTGATTGGGTGCACCCCTTGATTTTGGAGTGTGGCTCGAGGTGGGCGGTAGTGGCTGCTATGCGTTACCACCATCCCGTATACGTAATTGTTATATCTACCCTCGCATTGCCTAGTTGTGCCGTGTCACCTACCATAGCGAGCTTTACTACGAGTTTGGATTTCTCCCGTAGCCTGTGGAGTATTGAGGGTAGCCCCCGATTTGGGAGTATGCTAATACTGGATAGACTACTGGGACTATTACGTGTTAAGGGCTATATGGGTAACCCCTTGATGCTATTAAAAAGTATGTTTATTTTATTATTAGACATTATTATAATAGCGAATATAACTACATAGTAAATAGTTTAGCGAATCCTTAAAGAATGGACGATCCCAAGCATTCTTTAAGTTACTTGTGAATTTTATTACAGTTCACTTGAGTTGGTTTACATTGTATAAGTATGTATGTCCTGACTCGAGTGTTTGTGTTTTATTTACGCACGGGTTAGCCTGAGTATTCACAGCTTTGGACTTCACTTTCTAGAGCTAGGAATCGCTGGAGATTCTTCTTATCTAGTTATTTATCTATATTCAATTTCAGTTGTTCTATTTCAGCTTTTGTATTAGTGGACTTCATATGTATTTGGGATTTCTACTGTATTTGTTTCAGACTATGTATCTATTTTTAAGACTTTGTATTGTAGTGGCTTCATGAACCACTATTTATTTTATTTTCCGCTGCGAGTTATTCTGATATCTGTGTCTGTGATTCTGTGATTGGTTTTATTTGCTTCGAATTTTATTACAATTTGTTATTTTGCATTATTCAAGTCTGACATGTGTGGATTATCATCGATTTGAATGGTCCAAAATAGTGGGTCGTTACATTTGGTATCAAAGCTTTGGTTTTTAGGCAAACCTTAGCCTATGGAGCAAAAACTCATTAGAGATGGGGTAGAAATACTCTAGAATGAGTGAAATCAACCTCAGAATCATTTCTTTGTGAGAGAACGTATTTTCAAGTATAAGAGGATTTTTCAAATGAATTTTCAAAGGATTTTTCAAAGATTATTTTGATATAAAATTTTCTTGTTTTAAAAGCAATTTTTTCTAAACTTCCTTCTTTTCGTATCTACCTTGCTAGAAATTTCTTTAATTAGGATATTCATCCAAGTGAATTTGTCTTGTCTTATCTTATCTTTGTCTTCTCTGTACCTTTGTCCTAAAATTCATTCTTGATTTTTTTCAGGATGAATCGTGGAAATGCTAGAGGTAGGGGTCGTGGTATTGCCCCAGCTCCTCAACCTGCTGCACCTGTTAGGTTTACTGTTCTTTGTAAGGAATTCTCTCAACTTGATGGTACCAAGTTTACCGGTTCAGAGAGCATTATCGAAGCCCAGCAATGGTAACGGAGTTTAGAGAGGATCTTTACCGGTCTCGAGATTGCTGATGCCCAGAGCGTCAATTAGCAGCTTGGCAGCTACAAGAGTCAGCCTTGGATTGGTGGGAGTCTGTTACAGCTCACACTAACGAGGGTGTTATTTCCTGGGAGCAGTTTAGGTATCCATTGTGTTATCTTGAATTTTGTTCCCATTACCTTTCTTTTGAATATATCTTAAGTTTTTTTTGTATGTTCTTTCCAGGGAGGCTTTTGTGGCAAAATGGATGCCCAAAGCCGGGAAATCTCAGCTTTATCGTGAATTCATGGATCTCAAGAAGGGTACCATGTCCTTTTCTGAGTATGAGCGGAAGTTCAATAAACTTTCCAAGTTTGGTCCTGGCCTTATTGACACCCAGCTTAAGAAGAATGAAAAGTTCATAGCTGGAGCTTGCCCAGAGTTCTATGATCGTCTCATTTCGCATGTTCATGGCACTTTCACCGAGCTTATGGATATGGCCATTCGTTATGAGAACCCTACTTCTAAGGGTCCTGCTATTGCTAGTGCTCCTGCATCTCAGTCTTCCTCTGCTAACTCTAAGAAGAGAAAACCCAATTTTCACCAGCAGAAGAAGAATTGGCTCAAGAATCCGGGTCTGGGATCTTCATCTTCTCCTTCTCAGAGGCACCCTATCGACCTATCTACCATTACATGTTTCAAGTGTGATCAAAAGGGACACTATTCTAATAGTTGCCCTACTTCAGTTGGTGTTGTTATTCCTCCACCTCAGGGTACCAGGAACAATCTTTGTCATGTCTGTCTTCAGCCTGGTCATTTCAAGAATGATTGTCCGTTGTATCAGAAGGGCAAGCCATCTGGTATTTTTGCTGTTACCTCTGCTTCTTCACCTGCTCCACCTGCACCTGCTCCTGCTCCTAGTGATGATCAAGGTACTCTTCAGGACACCTTTTCTTTATTTAATCATCCTGTTTGTGTTTTATTTGATACTGGAGCTTCGCATAGTTTTATTTCTATGGATCTTTGTGATAAGTTCGAGCATCTTCTTTCTCCTATTTATGCTGTTAAATCTTTGTGTGTTAAAAATCCTATTGGTGGTCCCGCGAACCTTAATAGGATTTGTAAGCAAGTGAGACTCTTCTATTCTGGCCATAAATTTCATGGTGATTTCTATGTTCTTGGTTTCAATGCTTTTGATTTATTGCTTGGAGGTGATTAGCTTAAGAGGCATGATGACCATATCTCTTGTAAATCCCGAATTGTTTCTCTTGAGGATGATCGGGGTAATTCTTTGGTTATTCAGTGTCGTATGCCTCATGATTATGCTGGCAGCTTTATCTATTCTCTGGATTCTTCTCGTGTTGATCTTCAGTCGACTCGTGTAGTCAAACTTTATCCCGATATATTTGGTGAAGTTACTACTTTACCTCCTAAGCGGGAAATTGATTTCCGTATTGATCTTATTCCTGGAGCTCGACTTGTAGTTCATCCTCCTAGACGAATGGCACCCCGCGAGAAGGTTGAGTTAAGGAAAAAAATTGAGGACTTGTCCTCCAAGGGTCTGATTAGACCTAGCTATTCAGAATGGGGAGCAGTTGTGGTTTTCGTCACTAAGTCCAATGGTTCTCTCCGGATGTGTGTTGATTATAGGGAGCTGAACAAGCTCACTATGAAAACAGATATCCAATGCCTCGCATCAATGATATGTTTGATCAGCTTTATGGTGCCACTGTTTTCTCCCAGCTTGATCTTGCCACAGGTTTCCACCAGCTCAGAGTTGCTGAGGAAAGTATTCCCAAGACTGCTTTCCATACTGAGATTGGATTCTTTGAATGTTTAGTCATGCCTTTTGGTTTGACTAATGCTCCTGCTTTCGTTGTTGATTTGGTGAATTGTGTTTTTCGTGATGTGCTTAATAAATTTGTTCTAGTCTTTGTTGATGATATTCTCATCTTCTCTAAGTCTGAGGAAGAACATGAGTCACATTTGAAAGCTATTCTTGAGACTCTTAGAAATCATCAGTTGAAGGCTAAATTTTCTAAATTGCATTTCTGGAAGGATGAAGTCCGATTCCTCGGACATATTGTTTCTGGTAATGGAGTTTCTGTTGATCCAGTCAAGATCGCTGCGATCAATGTAAGTCCTTCTTTCCTTCTCTTTCCTTGTTTCATTCAATTTATTCTATATTTCTTGTTGTCCTTATTTATCCCTATTCTACGCAGGATTGGGAAACTCCTAAGACTCCAACTGATATTCGTAGTTTTCTGGGCCTTGCCGGTTATTACCGGAGATTCATTCAGAATTTTGCTCGGATTGCTGCACCTCACACCGCTTTGACTCGAAAGAATGCTAAGTTTATTTGGAGTGATGAGTGTAAAGCTGCATTCAGTGAGTTAAAGCACAAGCTTACTTCTGCACCAGTTCTTACCGTTCCAAATGGAAATAAGGGATTAACGGTATAACTGATGCTTGTCGTGAAGGTTTGGGAGCTGTTCTGATGCAGGATGGTAAGGTGATTGCTTATGCTAGTCGTCAGTTGAAGACTCATGAAGCCAATTATGCTGCCCATGATTTAGAGTTGCTTGCTGTTGTTTTTGCCTTGAAGCTTTGGAGGCATCATCTTTTGGGTACTAAGTTCGAGCTTTTCACAGATCATCAATCTTTGAAGTATATTTTCACTCAGAAGGATTTGACTCAGAGACAAGTTAGATGGTTATAGTTCCTTGCTTCTTCTGACCTCGACATCAACTATACCCCTGGGAATGCTAATGTTGTGGCAGATGCTTTGAGTCGGAAAGAAGGCTATGTTGTGTCAGCTTGTTGTTTCTTCTTCTCTTTTGGATTGTATCATGGCTAAGCAGGATGAGGATGAGATGCTTAGATTGATGAAGGAGAGTGTTCGTAGCAGAATTGGTAGTAGTAGTCTTGATGGTAGTGGAGCTCAGATCGATGATAGAGGTGTTTTGAGGGTTAATAATAGGATTTGTGTCCCGAATGTTGATGGATTGAGACAGGAGTTACTTCGGGAAAATCATCGGTCCAGAATTTCTATTCATCCGGGAGTGACCAAGATGTATCAGGATATGAAGAAGTTGTATTGGTGGAAGGGTATAAGGTGAGATATCTCCATTTTTGTTAGTAGGTGTGCGACTTGTCAGCAAGTCAAGGAAGATCATCAGAAGACCCCTGGTTTGTTGCAGCCTCTTGAGATTCCCAATTGGAAGTGGGAACATGTTTCTATGGATTTTATTAATGGATTACAGAGGACTAAGAGGGGTAATGAGAGTATCTAGGTTATTGTGGATAGACTGACCAAGTCCGCCCATTTCATTCCGGTCAAGTCTACCCGTTCTGCTTCTAGCTTGTCTGAGATCTACATGAGGGAGATTATTCGTCTCTATGGTGTTCCTCTCAGTATTGTTTATGATCGTGATCCTATCTTTACTAGTCAGTTCTAGAAAGCTTTTCAGGTATCTTTGGGTACTCATCTGAATCTGAGCACTGCTTACCATCCACAGACCGATGGTCAAACGGAAAGAGTGAATCAGATTCTCGAAGATCTTCTTCGTGCTTGTGTGTTTGATTATGGAGGATCTTGGGAAGATCATCTCCATCTTGTCAAATTCACCTATAACAATAGATATCAGGTATAATCTAATCTTCTATTCTAAGTTTATCTTAATCTTTTATCTATCTCATTTCTATCTTCGAATTCAGCCTAGCATTAAGACATCTCTGTTTGCCGCTCTTTACGGACGACCTTGTAGATCCCCATCTTGCTGGATTGAATCCGGTAATCGTTCGGTTCTTGGTCTTGAGATGATTTTAGAGGCTTCTGAGAGAGTTGAGGAGATTATGAGGAAGATGAGGATTGCTCAGGATAGGCAGAAGAAGTATGCTGATAGGCGTAGGCAGAATTTGGAGTTTGCTGTTGGTGATTTGGTTTTCCTTAAGGTCTCTCCCTTAAGGAATGTCATTCGATTTGGTCGTAGAGGGAAGCTTTCTCCTAGGTTTGTTGGTCCTTTCCGCATTGTGGAAAGAATTGGTTCTTTGGCTTATCGTCTAGATTTGCCTGAGAAGTTCTCTGGAGTGCATAATGTATTCCATGTTTCGCATCTTCATCGCTATCTGCATGATCCATCTCTTATTGTTCAGCCTTCTGCTCTTGATAATTTGGATATTGAGCCTAATCCGACTGTCGAGAGGAAGCCACTTTGTATTGTTGACAGAGGTACGAAGCAGCTGAGAAGGAAATCTGTTAATCTGGTCAAAGTACAGTGGAGTACTGATGTTCGAGATTGTACCTGGGAGACGGAGGAGAGCATTCGTGCTTCGAATCTGGAATTGTTTGTTTCAGGTACTATTTGCTTTTCTATCTTGTTTTTCCTTATTTCCTTTTTCATTCCTTTTGAGGACGAAAAGATTTGAGTGAGGGAAAGTGTAACAACCCAATATTTTTGCAAATATTTTTAAATTATTTTAAATTAAATTTTATTTCAATATTTTATTTTTAAAACATTTTAGAAGTATAGTTATAATTTTCCAAATTAATTGTATTTTGTTTGCAAATTTTAATCCTAGTTTCAATATATTAAACTATTTTCTTTATTTTCTTTTTATTTTTCCTATGAATAATTATTTATTTTCATTTTCAATTTATTTTGTTTGTCTTTTATTTTTATTTACTGATTTTATTTTGTTTATTTTGAATTAAAAAGAATTGGAAATTCAAAGAGGCAAAGTCCTTTCATTTGCTTGACTTTTCATTGCCTAGTCCTTTCATTTTCTTTGGTCGTTCAAAACTTTATTGTAGCCGTGTGTTTTATTTTGTATTTCACGTGAATAACTTCTCACTTCATCACAAATTTTCGGCCAAGCATTTCTGAAAATATTTTTGGTAATGGCTTCTTCCATTTTTACCTTTTCTCTTCACTTTTTCTCTTCATTTTTGCTTGTTTTTGCTTGATTTCTTCATAGCTTTGCTCGGCCTAGACCCCACCATCTCCTCCACCGACCACCACCACTTCCTTCCCCACATCATCCATGACCTAACCTTCTCCTCCTCTGACCATAGATGGCCGTGACCTTCATATGATGCAAACTCCACAAAACAATGTCAAACTCTCCAAAAATTGCATAGCCGAGCCTTGTCTTCATCATCCCCTTCATTGTAGCCACAGCCACCACCCTAGAACCACCACCACCTAATGACATCACCTCTAAACATCACCTTCCCCTCTGACCAGACCTGTACTTGCCTTTGGACGAGCCCATAGACCTTTGGCCGAGCCTAAAATGTTGAACAAACTCCTCTTTTAGCCTTTCCTTTTGACCTTCCTTGTTTTGCAACTCCTTCCTCTTCATATTCCTTTGTAGCCGTGCCTATATGTGCCAAACCAGATCCATTTCAACCTATAAGCCCATCATGGCCGAGCCTAAAACATGTTATGGTCGAGCAAATGTTGAGTTATGGTCAAGCAAAATTGATTGAAAAGCTTGGCGATGTCTTTGTTAAATTCTATTTCCATTTTGTTCCAATAAACTTTGGTATTGAATTTATATTTATATTTTGCTTTATTTTATTGTTGTATACAAGATTAACATCTTGGCTATCTCTCCACTCGAATCAAGTCGTGCTATCGTGCTTTCTGGATTTTTGTTTGTGTGTTTGATTTGCTAACTCCAGCATAAAGAGGTGAGTATTCACACATGACATTTATACTTATATAATTTGTGAAGTGACAACAAGTGAATGTGTAGAAACTATTATATCATGATATACCTGCCTGTTATGTAAATTAATGATGTTAAACCCTGTTATAAACTTGTCACATCATCTGCTATGTTATATTCTGTTATATTGTTTATTTATTTCTGTTAATCACACTACAAGTTCCCTGTAGAATAGAATCACTATGAGTTGAAATGATACATACCCAAACGGACTTTAGAATAGGGAAAGATCGTTATTGGCTGAAATGATAAACCTGAGCGATTTTTATTTAGTTTTATTAACTTGGGATTGCGGGTTTGAAATGATAAAACCTGGATTTTCTTTGTAAATTACGGGTTGAAATGATATATTATCCATATCAATTGACTTAGGCTAGAAAATATTATACAGACCCGTGGTTATTTTATATATTTTTCTAGAAAATTTTAAGTATTTTAAAATGTAAAAATATGATAATTTGATTTAAAGTGAATTTAGAATGATTTAACAAAGTAATAATGATTTTTTATGTATTAAAAATGTTAAATAAATGAATGGAAAAATTGGGATTTAAACCATAACTTAATTTGGGAATTTGTGATTTGATTTTTAATGGAAGTTTAATTTATTTAAATAAAAATGGAAATTAAGTTTTATTTATGAAATGGAAATTTAAATTTAAGTGTTAAAGTAAATTGAATGTTAAATAAATGAATGGGAAAATTGTACACTTGAATTTAATAAGAGAAATTTTGGAAAATTTGATTTTTATCGTAAAATTTTTCTTTATAAAAATCATAAGTTAAAGGTATTTAAATTAATATTTTTGACGTGGAAAAATGTGATTTTTAGAAGTTAAAATGATTTAAATTGAAGTTTATTTGTGGCTGGAATTCTATTTAAAAATCTGGAAATTCTTTTAGTAACACTTCAGAAATGCTATCGTTTCTGAAAATGAACTAAAAACTGAACTAATAGAATCTGCAGCACTTTGTAAGTGCTGTAGTTGCAGAAGTGAACTAAAAGGCTAAATTTAACTAAGAGCTATGACAGCACTTTGTGCTGTAGTTGCAGAAACTAATCTTGAAACTAAAACTAATGAAAGGGCTATTATAGCACTTGTTAAGCGCTGCAGTTGGCTGAAATGAGATTTTTGAATATAATTGGACTACTACAGCAGTTGTGTAAACGCTGTCTTTGCTGAATTGAAATTAAACCTTTTAAATTGAATCCTGAACTACTACAGCAGTTTATAAACGCTGTCTTTGCTGAATTGAATTGTTTTCAAATATAACTTACCGTAACATTTTCTAAATGCTGTGAAAGCTGGAATTTTAATGTTTTAATGTATTTAAGTGAATAGATGAACTCAGAAAAAGGCTAAATTTTGGGAATTGAATATTTGATTTAAAGGTATAATGACTTTACTTTTAAATGGTTTAAATGGTGAATTTTGATTGGAAATATAAACTATTTTGAAATTTATAACCACGGGTTATAATAACAATTGGTTGTTAGGGAGACGGGGATCGGATATGGACATACTCTCTATCGATACCGAAAACCACTTTAACAACTGTGTGCACGGTGGAGTTTCCAGAATGAAGTAGGATGGTCCCGACGATCCAAAAGGTATATTTTACGTGGACCCAACTCCCGTGAGTTGGCATAAGGTGGCTAAAACAGGAGCGATCGACGGGCCAATGAGGTAGCACCTCTGATCGGACACACTTCTTCGATACCATTCTATTATTTTTGTGATTGATTGGGTGCACCCCTTGATTTTGGAGTGTGGCTCGAGGTGGGCGGTAGTGGCTGCTATGCGTTACCACCAGCCCGGATGTGTAATTGGTAAATCTACCCTGACATTGCCTAGTTGTGCCGTGTCACCTACCATAGCGAGCTTTACTACGAGTATGGATTTCTTCCATAGCCTTTGGAGTATTGAGGGTAGCCCCCGATTTGGGAGTATGCTAATACTGGATAGACTACTAGGACTATTACGTGTTAAGGGCTATATGGGTACCCCCTAAATGCTATTAAAAAGTATGTTTATTTTATTATTAGACATTATTATAATAGCGAATATTACTACATAGTAAATAGTTTAGCGGATCCTTAAAGAATAGGCGATCCCAAGCATTCTTTAAGTTACTTGTGCATTTTATTACAATTCACCTGAGTTGGTTTACATTGTATAAGTATGTATGTCCTGACTCGAGTGTTTGTGTTTTATTTAAGCTCGGGTCAGCCTGAGTATTCACAGCTTTGGACTTCACTTTCTGGAGCTAGGAATCGCTAGAGATTCTTCTTATCTAGTTATTTATCTATATTCTGTTTCAGTTGTTCTATTTCAGCTTTTGTTTTAGTGGACTTCATATGTATTTGGGATTTCTACTGTATTTGTTTCAGATTATGTATCTATTTTTAAGACTTTGTATTGTAGTGGCTTCATGAACCACTATTTATTTTATTTTCCGCTACGAGTTATTCTGATATTCTGTGTCTGTGATTCTATGATTGGTTTTATTTGCTCCGAATTTTATTACAATCTGTTATTTTGCATTATTCAAGTATGACATGTGTGGATTATTGTCGATTTGAATGGTCCAAAATAGTGGGTTGTTACAGAATGTTTTTAGAAGTATATTTGTGCATAGTTTGCTAGTTGGGTTTGGGATGACCCAAGGATGTTGAGCCCTATGTTATTACCGATTTATAGTGTACAATCAGCTATGTTTTGGGAGAAGATCGGTATCCATATTTTATAGGAAGTGGGAAAGTTCCCTAGGGATAGTAGGGAGAGTATTTTTATTTTGGATGTAATAAGATTTTAGTAAGGAAATGAGATTTCCAAGGTTTAGGAAGTGTATTCCTAGGGTAGTAAGAAGAATATCCACTTTATGTCTAGCATAATAAAATGAAACTTTTTGAATTGAAAAGTTGAAAAATATAACTGTTAATATGTTTGAGGAAGTAAATATTTGGTTTTTGAAAAAGAAAAGTGGTATGAAATTTAAATTGGTTTTTCTATGATGTAAATTATGTTAAAAGTGAAATTCGTTTTGAAGAATTATAGAGCATGTATAGCTCGCTAGTTTCTTTGTAGGTAAACAAAGATTTTAAATACAAAAACCTAGAGTGTGTTAAGTATCGAAAACATAGGTTGCAACATTTATTGCTGTAATAGATGTTTTCGCGAAAAATAAGGGAATCATAGACTATGACACTATTGTTATAGTAGGTGACTCCCAAAGGAAATGTTTTTACATAGCATATGGGATTTATTAATATTTATTTTAATTGAATCCATATACTACTGTTTTTGGGTTGTAGCATAAGAGAAGTATGGAATATTTCCTAAGTATGGATATTAGAAATGATTTTGGGAAATAAACTTATAATTTTTTCATAAGTATTGGAATTAAGGGTTTTGGAGATATTTTGGCGACGAAATGATTTGTATAGAAATATTTTTCTAAGTAATGAATTATAAGTTGGAATTGGAAATATTCTAAGTGTTTATATGGTTTGAAAATATCCTGTTATGGATATAAGTATTTGGAATTGTTTTCAAATTACTGAATTATTGGAAGAGATTTGAATATATATCTCTGAAAGGATATTTTAAAATAAATGGTTTGGAAAATTTATAATATGGGCCTAGTGACTATTTATGTGTGAAATTTGATAGTTAAATAACCGACTATCAAATCTTGCCAAATTCGTTGATTATTTCGAAGAGACCGGGATCAGATTTAATTATCCAAAAACACTTCGATCCGATTTGAGAGTTACGAATTATGATATCGTGAAGATGATGCAGACAGTGATTTTGGAGATTCGATTTGTTCCGACCCAGAACGACTTGTATGGATGAATGCTATCAGCACATTGTCATTGGAGGGCAATGAGCATTCTAAGCATAAATTTCTTGAAAGGTAATCGTAGCCTCAAGCCTCATTAACTAGGAATGACTGAAAATCAGGGGAGAAGCAACAAAGCTAAGTAGGTCGCACCCATTAGAGTATGTTGTCACCCTTCTAGATACCCTACATCTACATATTTATGGAGTGGTTGTGCATGAGATCTCAAAAAGGGTTGCAAAGTAACCGGGGTGACGACATATTTAGTACCAGGTCAGTGGTAGGCCGATCTTGTATTGGCAGGGGATCTAGGAGAGGCCCTCGGTATATTTTCTAGATGTATACCGTGATAGGTGGTACCCCAGTGCCTAGTCATTGTATAGAATCCATTCTACAATAAGCGCCATATGGTTTTGATTGTGCCTAACTATGTTGAAATGTGAGATGCAAACATTTCATCTATTTTATAGTTTATTTTCTATAGACACTATTATAATATCAGAGGGTTTTGATATAAATGGTTTTGGTTATCGTAAGGTAAAAACCCGTCGTATTTATGTGTGGCGTGGTCTTAAGAGATACCTTTGTTTTTCAAAGGGATTTTTGAAAATAACTAAATCCAAACCGAGTGTGTTTCTCATGCTGGTTTTCCAGACTGACTTGGGTGTTATTTTATTATAATGCTCGGGTCAGACCAAGTATTACAGATTCAGGTTAGGATGTTATGGAGTACATGAGACATGCTAAAGGATTCTCATGAGTATTGCACATACGGATTATATTCCGCTGTGTGTGTATGCTGTATATTCAGCACTTGCGAGGAGAAGTTATTATAACTGTCTAGATTGATTTGTTGATTTTTGTACTCTAATGATGGTATGTATAATAACAGTTATACTTCTTTTTGCATAAAGGTATGTTATTATCTATTATATTTTGTTCCACTACGATTGTGAGATTCTGTGTTATTGTTTCTGTTTTCTTCTATCCTTTTTTTCTTTTCCCCTAACAATCGGGTTTTTCAAGCATTCGATTTTTCGGCATGTAATACAGTGGACATATTAGTGTCAATTTTTGTGGGTCGAAAATTATGGTCGTTTACAGTACCAATCCCTCTCCATTGAGATTTGGGCATAGCGCCCCCTATGGTGGGCCCATATGGATGAGGAGGTCCTGTTGTTTAAGTTCCAGAAAGATTGGTGGTTTCCTACACCTATAAATACAACCCTATGAGGTCTTTCTAAGGATCTTTACGCTGCTTCTTACATTACACTTTTATCATAGTCAACTTCCCCCATTATTCTCCTACATCTTGCTGTTTCTTATTGTAATCAAGTTTAAAGTGAATCAATAAAGAGAATATTCAAAGTGGACGTAGGCAATCAACGCCGAGCCACTATAAATCTTCTTGTTCTTGTTTTCTGCTGTAATTTACTTATTGTTTTGATATATTCCTCTGCTTTCATTTATTTTCTTCATTTACTTCGCTATACAAACCTATTCTCGGGTGTTTGTGGCAATTTGGTTGCAAACATTTTGGTGCTTTCACTGAGAAGCCTGATTCTCAGCGCTAAGGATCCCCTTTGTTGCTATTGGATTGAGCAAATCCCTCGAAGGAGATCCATAGTCATCTTCAAAAGGTTGCAAATACTACGCCTATGTACTAGAATCTAACCAAGGAAATAAATAATGGTGCGACATACCAGATCAACTCTCAAAATGTGGATAGGAATGAAACTACCAGCATTCGACAAGGAGCCCCAAGCAACCAACCTGCGAATCAGAATGTGGAGCTAGCTGAAGTCCAAAACCATGCTGATTCTATAACCAGAAGTGAGTTTAGGGTTGATGGAAAGCCATAGACAGCTGAATGAGAAAATTCAAACTAATGCTACCTTAATGAACCAGATTGCTCAACAACAGCGCGAGAACGCCAAAAGGGATCTCACTTCTTACTCGGCGTCTGAGAGTTCCAGCTCATCAGATGATTACCATAGGCGTAGGTGTTGTAGGGTTGAAGGAAATCAAGCTGAAACATCGGGGCATCGCTTCGCAGGCCAATATAGTCTGCCAAGATGGATCGGTGCCGATCCCTCCCAAGGGATCGGTACCGATCCCTCCTCCAGAGGAGGGATTCCCCCGCAACACTTGGGGAATCGAGCAGGAGCAATTTTCAAAAGCTTGGATGCTGGAGTTCGATTAAATGTTGACCAACTGCCCCACCAGAATGACAATGAGTTGAATGTCCAAGGTGCACGTTAGGAGGATGCTGGACCTAGTGGGAGTGAAATGGCCCGTAGATGTCGACCGGACCATTCACATGAGATGGAGCGCTGTAACATCACCCTACTTGGAGGCCCAAAACTAACGGCTACAGATGCTACAGTAATCCATAGTTATTAATCCCCAGCGACCAAATACGGCAATGATAGATACATTGATACATAGAAACACAAGAATATGGAAAAAATTTAAACAACAAACAAATTCCACATCTCATTTCAAAACATTGCAGATTCATTACATAATCCCAGTACGCAGACCACGTTCAGAAAACATATATTTATTACAAAATACCCCAAGAGCGACATATGAAGATGCCCCCTTGGATGATCAGAGTGTATAATAAGGCAACAAAACAAGTTTGCCTTACAACCAAACACAGTGGAAATAAAAGAACTCTAATTAGTTAGCATGCCTCCTGCACATCACCAGAAGCTTTATTCGTCTAAAGAACACCTGAAAACCCTAAACCTCAAACTACTTAATATCAATTGAGTACCCGAGAGTTTAAGGGGAAAACAAAAACTTCGAGCCAGACATAAAGCCTGGTATGAATAATAATCTACCATCTTAACCATTTAGATATATGGTGAGACCACGCCACTTAGTGGAATGGGTTTTCCCCTCACTAGTATCTTAAAACTTTATAAAACCATATACTATGCTCCTGCATCCACAATGGTTAAAACAATTCAAAATACTATAATACGATGATATGCAAAACAAGTGAATCAATTCTGGATTACCCATCCCCATTCATTTTGACTATCTGTCCCAATTATAGTTTCTAGGATTACTATTAACCTATTAGTTTTCATGAGCTTACTAATAACCTGTTAAATGTTTATGGACTACCTGTCCGATTTCATAGTTTTCATGGGATTACTAAGAACCTGTTGGTAACTCCAATATCCTTTCTCTTATCCTAGTTTTCATGGGCTGACTAGGAACCCATTGACTAACTGTCAATATCTTAATCCGGATATAGTTTTCATGGGCTAACTATAAACCTATTAGCCCCTGCCAATATCAGATCATAGTTTTCATGGGCTGACTATGAACTTATTGGCCCCTTCCAATATCTTTTGCTTTATATAGTTTTCATGGGCTTACTGTGAACCTATTGGCCTCTTCCAATATCTTTAATTAAGATTTTAGCATTTCTTAAGTTATATTCACTACTGGGTCAACCTAGCTGGTTATTCTGCCCTACCCGAAAGTACCATTATGGGTTCATAACAATGTGAATAAATATACGAAAAAGCAATCATAACAACAAAATAATATCAACACCTGTGGTTTAATATCCTTGAAATCATTTTGTTAACGTAAAAATCAAACGCTAACACCCCGGTGTGAGTATTCGTAAAGTGAAAGCACTACCCATTGGTACGGGAACTAAAACAAGCAGATAATTGCAGTAAAAGTAAAGAGAGCAGTTTTATAGTGGTTCGGCTCAAAATCAAGCCTACATCCATTTTATCTTCTTTATCACAAGTTCGATTACAAGCTTTATAAGAGTTCCTTCGATTATACAGCAATCGATACAAGTAATCAGCACTACAATGCAAAAGAGATTCTGGAATCCATCTTGAATGTAGTTGATCTTCTCTTTAGGTAGTTTTAAAATGTTTTTGGTAATAGAGGAGTTGTAGAAGTCGTGAATGCAGCAGAGTTTCGGTGCTTCAAAGTCTGGAAAAAGGTCCCCTCACAATGTGGAGTAGGCGGGGTATTTATAGGGAAAATCTGAAGGTAGGTCGTAGGTCGTGGACGACTTAGGGGTTAGGTCGTAGGTCGTAAGTGACCTAAGGGTTATCCCGAGTTAGCTTAAGTCGTTGGCGACTTAATGGAGCTATTCTGGGTGAGATACTGGGTGTAAGCGACCTAACGTAGTGAGTTCGGAAGTTATCTCGACAAGATTAGGTCGTGAGCGACCTAACAGAAGAGGTAGGTCGTGTGGCTTTACTTTGGAGCATGTTAAGTCGTTCCATTTTCCTGAATCATTAGGTCGCTAGGTCGCTAACTCGTTAGGTCGCTAGGTCGCTTTCTGGAGTTAGGTCGCAACCTTCTTATCTCGTTAGGTCGCTAGCTTGTAGATCGTTGAGTCGGTGGGTCTCTTAGCTTGCTAAGTCGTTAGGTCGCTAAAGCCTTGAGTTGCTTAAGTCGCTTGAGTCCTTTAGATCGGTAAGTCGTAGACCGTTGAGTGCGAGGTCATTGAAAAAGTGGTGTTAACACTTGCCCCTCAAAGTATATGCCTAGGGACTAGGTCGTGTGCTTCGACACTCTTTAACTCGTGCCATCTGAGTTACTAAGTCGTGAGTCGCTTGAGTCGTTAGGTCGTGAGCCGCTTGACTTGTTAGGTCGTTTTAGGCCGATTCGAATTCCACCTTTCCCGCCTATAAATTGCTTAGCTTCTCCTTCCTCCTCCACTCTTGCTCTATTATCTGAAACCGTCATTGACGAATCTCTGAGCGCTAGAACTTTAAAGCGAAATTCCATCCCTCGTTACTTCGATCATCATTTCTATCAGCGAATTTAGGTAACGCTGATCATCCATCTATTGCGCCTTCCATCGATTCTCTTATCATCAGTTCTATGCAATTTTTGTTACCATATTGTAAAGTTGTACTCCATTTCGCCCTCTGATTATTGTCGAATCGTTGGTAATTGCTTTAAAAAGTGAATCAGCAAATTTTGGGAAGGCGATGAGGTTTTAGATGTTTGGAGGAGATGATGAGGTTTTAGGCGTTTGGAGGAGATGAGGAGATATCAGGTTAACGGGTTATTGGATAGTGGGCTATGTTGCGGTGTTTTTGATGAGGTAAGGGGGATGGACACGCGACAACATGCGAGTGGAAAGCAGGACTTAGGGTTTTTTGGTGGAAGAAAATTCGGCATTTCCGAGTTACTCTTAGAGCGACCTAAAGCATCGAACGACCTAAGAGCCTTGCGACTTAAAAGAATCTGAACGACTTAAGAGCTTGCGACTTAAAAGAATCTGAATGACTTAAGAACTTGCGACTTAAAAGAATCTGAACGACTTAAGAACCTGCGACTTAAAAAGTGTAGCATATTTCTTCGGACGAGATAACTCTCCTTACGACCTATCTTTGGGTCGCACTACGATCTGGGTGACTTAACTTCTTGCGACATAACTTTTAGGTCACGAGCGTACTTGGACGAGTTAACACTTAAACAAATTTACCCTATCCTGGCTTAAAGCCTTATGCCTCAACTTGCAGTGTAGCTTTAACTCGTAGGAGCATGACTAATGAATTCCATAACTCGAGCAGAGCGACTTAAGGAAGGCTGACTTATATTAGGTCGTTGAACATGATTTGGACGACTTAAGCAATCCCGAGCTAGCCTTAAGTCGTTCCTGCGACTTAAGGACTTGAACACTTGCAAAATTTTCACAGAACTTGACTGAACTGCAAATTTAAACTGCTTGAACTTGTACTTTTTTCACAGATTGTATTGACTTGATTGCTAATAACCTGTTAAATACAACATTTGCAGAAAACTGGGACGAATATACTCATCATTGACTGCCCACATCGAATGATGGATTAAATCAAGAGACAATATTCTACTTAAGTAAAATAAACTGAATTCAATCGAGTGTGAAATGCTGCGAATCAACTAATTTGAATGAAGTGTCAACACAAAATTATCACAGTTAGAACTGCTTACTATCGAATGTTATCTGCATTGACACTACTCTCAGCTTTAATTTAATAACAAGTCTTGAATTTTCCTGAATTGACGTATGTCAACCAGTGTTATTATTTTTATTTACTTGTTATTTTATTAGCTTCACACAACACTTCACACGCTTTTAGGAAACGTGCACCTTCATATTTGAACATCCAGTTCCTTGTGTAGAATGACTTCTCATCAAGCACAAGAAGTAACAGTAGAACAGATTGAAGAAGTCTTCCCTATTGCTGACCCTCTGGAGAATCCTCCGGAAGCAGTTTCAACCACTGTAACCCAATGGGCTTTCAGCCAGCTTTGCATCCAATTTGGCATTGCTGAGACCGAAGCTTTACTTCCTGGAGTAAATGATACCGCCGACAGGCTACCTCCTGGCTTTATTGCGGTCAACCGTCAGATGTGCTTAAGCGGAGCTATTCCTCCTTTTAATGACTTTCTCAGAAAGCTGCTTCTTCGGTTGACTATCTCTCCATTTCAGTTGCACCCCAATGGCTACGCCATTCTGATGGGGTTGTGTGTGTTGTTCGAGAGAACACTTAATCGCCTTCCGAGCTTCGACGAAATTTGCTACTTGTGTTCGTTCAGGAGGAATAAAGATCATCCTTCCATCACACTTATAAGGAGCGCTAGAAATCGTAAACTGATTACAGACTTGCCCGACAGCGCTCACGGGTTCTTAAATCAGTTTTTCTTCGTTCGTTGCCCTTCAGAATTCTATGGCATCTGGAGAGTTGGAAGTAAGATTGTCTATCTCCATTTACTCCATTTATGAGCCTTTCAGAATTCAGATTGTCAAGTATTAACTTCATTTTTACTCTTGTAGCACTTCCTTCCCTTTATAAAGACTCCAGTCACAAGTCAACTTTTGAAAGGCTAAATGTTGTAGCCATCGAGGAAAGGAGTATCAAGTTTCTTTTGAAAGATGAATTTCTCCATCAATTTGGCCTTTTACATCCTTCACGATCCGTTCAGCTTCGCGATGCCCCTGCTCCTCAACCGGAAACATCTAATGCCCCAGCCCCCGCAAAAGAACTTGCGTTGAAAGAACTAGTTGCAGAAGCTTCATTGATAAAATGCTCCGGTTCTGCTGAGGGTGTATAGTTTTCCGGCAAGTCTAAGCTTCTTCCGATTATCGAAGAAGAGGAACTTCAACTATGTCCCGGGAAGACCGCCACGGAAGCTGATGAGGGGACGGAGAAGGAAAGTTCTACCACAAAAAGTGCTGAACATGTTGAAGAAGGAACTGCCGGTGTGACTCACTTGGCTAGGCATGACGGTGACGACATTTTCGGGGAGTTAAGCGATTTTATGGTGACTTCTCAAGAGCTTTTTAAAGACGATATCACCGCTCCTAAGCTTGTCTCTCCATCGGTTGAAGCAACATCTCTCTAGCGATCACTTCCGTCAACCCAAGAGTTGACCCCTATTGTAAAAGCCGACATCACTCATAGGCTGAAGAGTGGTTTGTAGCTTGACGCACGTAGTTTGCACGCCACACACACTTAGGATTTTTAGCAGTTACTCGCACTTAACTTCCTTTTTTCTGGAGATTTCTAAATTCTATCTCTTTTTCATTTTCAGATTCTCCAATGGGACGAATTGGCTCGTATTATGATGATTTTCAATGCTACGGACGGCGTGACTTTTATGATCCCCGGCGCTATCTCTCTGCCCCCAGGGAAACTGATGAGGAACGAGCGACCAGAAAAGCTCGTGAGAGGCAGGCTTACAAGGAGCGATATGGAAGAAAAGATGACCGCCATTACTCCTCTCAAAGAGATGACAATTCTCATAAAAGAAAATCTCACGATGACAAAGGGAAGAGTCATGTTGTTGAAGATTCAAGCAAGCGGGCCAAGCTTAGCGAAAGGTCTACGTCTGCAATTTCTGAAAAGCCCGCTGCTCCCATCTCATTAGAAATCCCTTCCAGCTCTCCTGCCCTCAAAAGAACTGATATTCAGACGATCCTCAATAGGCCATCATATCAGGTTGAAAAGGCTCCGACTGCTCTTCAAAGTCGATTTCCACACTGGTGCTTAAAAGGAGTGCGTTTTGATCTTGATTTGGTTCCCATCGACAAACAAGCTATGTTGAGAAATCTTAATGTCGTTAAACTCGATATTGAGAGAATGTCTGGATGGCAAAAACTTGTCGATGAGCTTCAAAGAGTCAACCACCTAAATCTTGAGGCTATGCTAACGATGGAAAACGACAAGTCGGAGTGGAAGAAAGTTCTTGATCAGCACGATGCGGAAATGAAAAGCATCACTACTTTCAACGAGGAGCTTGAGGCCGAAGTTAAGAAACTTAAGGAGGACCATGCTACCTCTTCCGCTTCCCATTCTCAAAAGGAAGAGGTTTTTCAAAAGCAAGTGAGGGATGCACATGCCGCCCAGAGAGATGCCGAGACGAAACTTGAGGCGGAGCGGCATGTTATTGAAAAATATCGCAATGATACTGTCCAGCTGCGGGAAAAAGTCAGCTCCCAAGACTTGGAAATTGCAATGTTAAAAGCTCAACTTTCAAAAGTAGAAAAGGAGCGTGACGATGCCATGGCTGGAAAACCGACTGCTGAAGAATCGCACGAAACAACCAAGGCCACCATCAGCTCCACTCTTTTTGAGTTTTATGTTCTCAGTGTCTTGGGACGCGGAAGCCTTTCGTTCTTGGGCCCAAAATACGAAATTACTCTAGCAGAAGTGTGGGAGACAGTAATTGAAATGTATAAAGATGATGGCTATGCGGAGGAGAACCTAGAGGCTTGTTATTTGGACGACGAGGGTCGTGCTGCCCTTGCTAGAGGGAAAGAACAACTTGCCAGGGAGCGAGCCGAAGCAACAGGAGGAGAGGATCTGGGGAAGGCATCTTTAACCAATCCCACTCGTCCTTCGGCTTCGGTCGACCCTGATACCATTGGCTCTAGCTCTCATTCTCCACCTCCTGCAAAAGCCGAGATTAAAACCGCAATTACTGAGCCTCCCACTGTTCAAGTCGAGGAGAAGGCCCAGGACGACATTGAAGCCCAAGACTTTGAAGTCGATGTAATCAAGCTGACTTCTTCAAGTAACTTCAACACTGATCCAGCTCAGGTGGACTACTCATTTGCTTCACATGAGCTTGAGGATCTTCTTGCTTACTACTTAAGTCTCGACGTGCCACCGTCCCCTCATTTTGCGGGGAATACTGATGATTTTAATTTTTCTTCTTCTGTAGAGAAAATAACAAGTGCTGCACAAACTTTGCCTCCTCTAGCTATCGTTCACCCGCCTCTTCCAGTTACTCTTTCTCCTGCTTCTCAACCAGGGTCACAAGAAGAATAGATAGGAGCTCTCCAGGGCTTGGACGACCCTGCTGCTTCGCAAGAGCAGAAGACTGAAGGACTTGAAGAGGGTCAGAAGCCCCCGAAGAAGTTTTCGGATGACGATACAAAGCTGATTGATCTCGTCTCTCCAAGCGTCGAATCTTCTTCAAAGAGGAGGAAGAAGCTTGCAATTTCAAAGAAGAAGAAAGGCACACCTACTGGCAGTGAGCAAGTAGAGGAGGAGCTAGATGTACCTCTTTCTCCTTCTTCCCCGACTCGTTCTGGCCAGCTTCAGAAGTTAGCCATTAAGCCAGGTGAGGGCTCCAAAGGCGGCGTGAGGAAGAAGAAATGAGTTTGGTTCTATCTTTCTTGTTTTGCTATTTTGATTTTTGTCTAAAGACTTGTATCGACCGGAGATTGTGCAGGTCCCGGCCCCAGCTTTTTGAAACCTATACATGTATAAAAAATTTGATAGTATGGAATAAAAATGATTCTTTTTACTTGTACAATCTCTTGTCAGTATTTGTGAATGCATTTATTCCTTGTTCTTGCACAAGTTTCTTTATTTTCTTTGTACGATATTGCAGTGAGCTCGTGGTATGCTATTTGAGCGTTGTTTCTATTAATATAGCTATATCCCCCATACCACGGCTCATTGCAATATCTTGAAAAGACTTGTACTCTTATTCTAGAGAATAATTCTTCCGTTTTGAGGAAATATTATTCTGCTTTTAATAGAGTGTGCCTTGAGTCAGAGAAGTTCACTTCAACTTTCGGAGATGGTCACTTTTTATCTTTTGAAAAGTGGATTCCCCTATGCAGTGAAGCGAGCTTTCGAAGAAAGCTTTGATCTGTTTGTCAGAAAGTTATGTTTCATCGTTGAATGGGCCCACGGGACAGACATCAGCTGTTTTATCGGATATTTGTTTGCCCAAATGATCACGAGTATTTAGCTGCAGCCTAACCCTTTGGTGGTTCCATCAACGAAGTTTCTGGATGTGCCTCGTCAGAGGGCTTTACTTGTTTAGTGCTTTCGAAGAAGGCTTTGTGCCTTCGAAGAGGGCTTCTTGATTTGTGCCTCGGGAGAGGGCTTGTTTGATATGCCTTTGGGAAGGGCTTTTTTTTATATGCCTTTCGGAAGCACTTTGTGCTTCCGAAGATGGCTTTTGCCTCTGAAGAGGTCTTTTGCCTCCGAAGAGGTCTTTGTTTGCGTGCCTCCGAAGAGGTCTTTTGCCTCCGAAGAGGTCTTTTGCCTCGTTGGAGGTCTTTGTTTGTGTGCCTCCGAAGAGGGCTTTGTTTGGTTTGCCAAGAAGGTTGCATCTCACAGTTAAATGGGTCCATGGGGCAGACGCAAGCTACCCGATTGGATGTTTGTTTGCACAAACGATCGCAATCAAGTAACAAGGGCCTGGAACCTTCTATCTTGGGAAGGTTCCCCCTTGGGTAGTCCCACCAACATTCTTGGGTGAGAGACAAGATTCCACTTCAGCTGTTTTTGTCTACTTGTCCATGTCTTTTCATCAACTGCCGCTTAGCGATTCCTCGTTATCATTCTCAAATGCATGTTCCTTTCTTTGGTAGGCCGTTTGATTTTTCCAAGGAAGTGTACTTCATGGTTGAGTGAATCCATGGGCAGACGCAAGCCACTTAACTGGATGTCTGTTTGCACAAACAATCACCGTCAGTTAGCAAGGGCGTGGTGCCTTCCTTTGGGAAGGTGCCCTTTTGGTGGAATCACCAACCGTTTGTGTGAAGTCCTTCTTGTGTAGGAATTGAGTTTGAAATTTTTATGGCTTGACATTTGTTTGTTGAGTGATTTATGGGAATCGCTTGGGTTTGTGACGTGTTGAATAGGTAAGCTTTGCTTTGATTGCCTGCAATATTAAATCGATATTTTAGCAACATATTTAAGATATTTGCACATCGAAATAAGACAGGCATTTTATAGTAGTAGAAGACACAAGATTTATAGTGGTTCGGCCAAGAATTGGGCCTACATCCACTTTATAGTTCTTATTGCTGAGTCACACTGATTTTACAATGGCTTACAATACAAGAATGATTCATCCAGCATTATTTTACAAATCTAAGCATATCTTTTAAGTAAAATATGGACGCAAGTGATTGCTGTTCCAGGCTCTCGGGATTGGATCTCCTTCGACAGTTGTGAGTTTGAAAGTGTCATCAAGAAGGTTTTTGCCTATGACATACGGCCCTTCCCAGTTTAGCCCAAACACTCCTGTTGCTGTCATGATCCTTTTCAAGACTAGATCCCAAATTTCAAAGCTGCGTTGACGAACTTTAGAATTGAAGTGCCTGGCTATCCTTTGCTGTTGAGCTACAACTCTGAGTTCAGCTTCTTTCCTTCATTCATCAAGCAAGTCAAGTGCTTCAAGTTGCAGCTTTTCATTTTCAGCTTGGTTGAAATGAATTCTCCTATGTGAGGGGACCTCTATTTCCACTGGAATCATTGCTTCTGATCCATATGCTAATGAGAATGGAGTGTGCCCGGTCGCAGTTTTGTGGGTAGTCCTATATGCCCATAGTGCTAGTTGCAGCTTATCAATCCAACCACCTTTTGCTTTTTCCAGTTGCTTTTTGATGGTTTATTTGATGATTTTGTTCACTGCTTCCACTTGCCCATTTGCCTATGGATGAGCCACTGCTGAGAAGCTTTTTCGGATCTTGAATCGCCTGCAAAATTCCTGGAATTCTTCGCTTTCGAATTGGGTACCATTGTCTGTTATTATCTTTTGAGGCACACCATACATGCAAATGATATTTTTAGTCACAAAACTTATCATCTTTTTAGAGGTAATAGTAGCCAATGGTTTGGCTTCAGCCCATTTAGTGAAATAATCAACAGCAAGAATGGCATATTTGATTCCGTATCTAGCAATTGGCATAGGCCCAATGAGATCTATTCCCCAAATGGTGAATGGCCACGGACTGACCATCTGTGTTAGCACGGTGGAAGGTGCTCTTGGGATTTTTGCAAATCTCTGGCATCTGTCACACTTTCGGGAGTAGCTAGCAGCATCTTGATTAATATCCGGCCAAAAATACCCATAACGGAGAATTTTCTTTGCAAGAGTTTGGCCGCCTGAATGATCCCCACATTCTCCTCCGTGCACTTCAGCCAAAATTGTCTTAGCCTCTTCTTTGGTTACACATCGAAGTAATGGCATAAAGAATCCTCGTCTGTACAAATGGTCGCCTTGAATTACATATCTCGGGGCTTTCTTAACAGCTTCTGGCGTCCTTTTGAGTTTTCGGGCAAGGAGCCATTGAGTAGATATTCCTTGATCCGGGTCATCCATGACTCCTGTTCTTGAGATACAGCCATGATCCGGTCAATATCCATCTCATCAATACTCGGAGCTGTCAAGACTTCTACAGGGACCAATCCCAATAATTGAGCTTCGCCGGAGCTTGAGTATTTCGCGAGAGAATCTGCCTTCATGTTCTCTTCCCTGGGTATATGGTTGATTGTATAATGATCAAAATCATCGAGAAGTTCACAGGCTTTTGATAAGTAAGCAGGCAGATTTCCTCATTTAGTTTGAAACTCTTTCTTGACTTGGCATACAATAAGCTGAGAATCACTGAAGATCTGCAACACTTTAATGTTCAGTTCCTTAGCAATCCTCAAACCGGCAATAAGAGCTTCATATTCGGCTTCATTATTTGTCGAAGGAAATTCCAATCTCAATGCATAACACAATGACCGCCTTTCGGGGGTTTCAAGCACAACCCCAGCTCCGGAGCAGTAGTCATTTCTTGCACCATCAACATACAATTTCCATCGGATCGGAATGTCATCAGTTACCTCTTCCTCACTGTCACCTTTATCGGTGCATTCTGCAATGAAATCTGCTAAAGCTTGTCCATTGATTGCTCTTCGGGGATGATAGGTGATATCGTATTGACTGAGTTCAATATTCCATTTCAGAAGATGACCCGAAGTTTCAAGGCAGAATAGCACTTACTTTAGAGGTTGATCAGTGAGGACTTTAATAGGATGAGCCTGGAAGTATGGCCTCAATTTTCTGGACGCGATTAATAGACAATAGGCGAGATTTTCTAACTTTGAATAATTCATCTCTGCCCCAGTGAATCTTTTTCTGATGTAATAAACCGGACGCTGAACTTTTGCGTCTTCTCGTACCAACGCTGCACTGAGAGCATGAGATGAAACTGCTAAGTATATGAATAGAGCTTCACCATTATTGGGCTTAGAAAGTACTAGAGGCGTTTCCATATGATGAATCAACTCATCAAAAGCTTTTTGACATTCAGGAGTCCATTCGAAATTCTTCCTTCCTTTCTTCAGACCATCGAAGAAGGGAATGCATTTATCTGTGGCCTTGGAAATAAATCGACTCAAAGCAGCGACTTTACCGTTGAGGCTTTGCAATTCTATCTTTGTTCTAGGGGGTTTGACTTCTCTTAAGGCAATGATCTGAGCAGGATTAGCTTCAATGCCCCTAGCACTCACAATGAAACCTAAGAATTTTTCGGACTCAACCCTGAATGAACATTTCATAGGATTCAACTTCATCCCATACTTTCGGAGGATTGCGAACATTTCTGCCAGATGGTCCATGTGGTCTACCGCCTTCTTTGATTTCACTAACATATCATCAATGTACACTTCCATAGTCTTGCCAATTTGAGGCTTGAAAATGGCATTAACGAGGCTCTGATAAGTTGCTCCCGCGTTCTTTAGTCCGAAGGGCATGACTTTATAGCAGTAAAGACCAACATCAGTGATGAAGCTTGTGTCCTCCTGATCTGGCTCATGCATCATGATTTGATTGTATCCTGAGTAAGCATCCATAAAAGACAATAATTCGTGCCCGGCTGTTCCATCCACCAACTGATCGATTCTGGGCAACGGGAAACAGTCTTTGGGACATGCTTTGTTCAAGTCTGAAAATTCGATGCATACTCTCCACTTCCCATTTGCTTTTTTAACCAACACCGGATTAGAAATCCAATTTGGATAAGTGGATTCTCTGATGAAGCCATTCTCCATGAGCCGATCTACTTCTTCTTTCAATGCTGTTGACCTTTCACGACCCTGGGTTCTTCTTTTCTGCTTTATGGGTGTGAACTTCGGATCAATATTTAAAGCATGCACTGCGATTTCTAGAGATATTCCACACATGTCGGCATGATTCCAAGCGAAAACATCCAGGTTTGCTTTCAAGAATGCTATTAGTATATTCTGAACCGTCATACCAAGTTGTGAACCCACATTCAACACCTTGTTTGGGTCACTCGGGTCAAAAGGTATTGGTACCGTCACTTCTACTGGCACCACTCTATTCTCCTCTGCACTGGTCTTTCTGGGATCAATTTCTTTTCGTGCACCACTATGCTCACTAGTGCAGGGTCCACCCCGTACTTGCTACAAGGTGGGTTCTTTGATGCGGAGCGGAGCTGCCGCACCCTTTCCCATTTCTCTCTTCTTCGCCTCCCGCAACTCTGTGAGATAACATTCCTGCCCAGCATCCTGGTCTCCCTTCAAAACACCAACGCCGTTATCAGTGGGGAATTTCATAGTTAGGCACCACGGGGCGAGAATAGCTTTGAATGCAGCAAGAGTTGGTCGTCCCAAGAAGGCGTTATAAGCAGAAAATTCATCAACAATAACAAAAGTTTGTTTACGGACCACTTTTCTTTCCCCTTCACCAAGTTCTACAAATAAGTCGACGGTTCCGATGGGCTGTTTTGGTTCCCCAGTGAACCCAACAATTATTTGCGAAGAAGCTTGAACATCAGCCATCGAAATTTTCATTTGATCAAAGGTCTTTTTGAAGAGGATATTACAAGAAGCGCCGCAATCAACAGGCACTCTTCTCACAATAGCTGGTCCGATACCGGCGGTTATTACCAAAGGATCCATGGTCGGAGCCTCAATTCCCACAGAATCTCTAGCTCTGAATATGATGTCATCGTGAAAAGTCCTTTGCTGTTTTGAAGGCATAGCATCTTCCAAGACAAAAACAGTTTCTTCTTTAGGGGCATGTTTCAGAGCATGAGCATACCCCTCCATCTCTCCCCAACTTCTGCCTGCTGGGTGAGGACCCCCTGTGATTACATTAATAACAGGCCTTTCAGATTCCTACACCACAGCCTTTTCACCTGAGCCAGATTGACGAGCAGGAAGTTGCTGCCCCTGAGTAGATGAGGCCGAATCTCGTCTGTTTCTCTTGACCTACTATTGTAGTTTATTCTGTCGCAGCAGCTCTTCAATTAAATTCTTCAAATGGCGACACTCATTAGTGTCATGGCCAGGCTAATTATGAAATCGACAGAATCTTCCATTAGGCACAAAATTTTTCCCAAGCTTCATCTTAGGTGGCTCAGGGTACTCGATAGCATCCTTGGTTGCGAAGAAGATGTTCTCTAGAGTCTCAGTCAAAGGAGTAAAATCTGGAAAACGGCGAGGTTTCTTCATATCTTTCTGCTTTTCCCCACTATTATTTTCCCTCTTCTAACCACCAGACTCTTTCTTATTAGAAGCTTCAGCCACATGGTTGTTTTCAATTTCAGCTATAACCACCTTTGCTGGTGTAGGAAGATTTTTCAGACGCATAAATTCGTCAGCCTTCTTATAAAAATTCTCAAGTGAATTTGGTTCCTTCATCTTCAACCATTTTCCGAACTCACTTGTTTTATCGATGGCTCACATCAAGTAGGTTAGAATCATTCGAGGCTCAGCATTATCCACTTCGGCCAATGCTATGTTAAAGCGGTTCAAGAAAGATTTAATAGATTCTCTGGGAGCTTGTTCGAGGCTAGATAGTGACATTATGTCCTTGGCCTTTGAAGCATACAACCTGAACTGATCCTTGAATTTACGAGTTAAGTCAGAGAATTGATCCACAGATCAGACTGGTAGCTTTGTGAACCAAAGTAGAGCCACCCCCTCCAAATAGACAGGAAAATATCTGCATTTAATCTCATCCGTTGCCCTGGCCCAGTCATATGCCACTCATATTTGTACAAGAATTGATTAGGGTCGCTTGTCCCCCGATAGGTTGGGATAGTAGGGGGAACAAATTTCTTTGGAAATTCAGCTTTTAGAATTCTTTCGGTAAACGGAGTCTTGCTCGGAGCAAATCCCCAGTCAATTTGATCTTCATCCCTTTGCATACTTTCTTTCATAATTTTGCGAACCATTCCTGATAGGTATTCCTCATCGTTCAGAGGCCTTGCCAGGCAGACGTCAGCCACTTTTTCGAAAGTTTGCCTGAACAAACGTTCGCGAAGAGGCGGCTGCGGCCTTGATCCTCCAGCTTGGGGAGGTGCCCTTTCGGCGGTGCTAGCTGCCCTTTGAGGAATATCTTTCTTTTGGGAATCATGAGTATCTTCAGCAAAGGTTGGTTCATTATTTTCTGGTTGTTGGTGAACCCCAAGTAGAGCGTTTAACCTTTCCATCATCAAAGCATTTTGAGTTTCCATTTGTTGGTATAACCCAGACACAACATCATCAAGTTCGGCCCTTGTGACTTCAACAGTAGGAGTTGCCTAATTTGGCGCTGGAGAAGAGGCAGCCCTGTCATAAGCATCTCCGGATCTAGTGGATCTACTCTTTCTTCCAGGAGCCATGATTTCAGATAGACTTCTGGTTTTTAAGGAGTCTTTCAACAAATCTTTGCGAAGAAATGGTGAGAACACACCTGAGTTCGATGTTCTTAGTGAAAGCACCAAAAATGTTAACGTAAAAATCGAACGCAAACACCCCGGTGTGAGTATTCGTAAAGTGAAAGCACCACCCGTTGGTACAGGAACTAAAACAAGCAGATAATTGCAGTAAAAGTAAAGAGACAGCAGTTTTATAGTGGTTCGGCTCAAAATCAAGCCTACGTCCACTTTATCTTCTTTATCACAAGTTCGATTACAAGCTTTACAAGAGTTCCTTCGATTATACAGCAATCGATACAAGTAATCAGCACTACAATGCAAAAGAGATTCTGGAATCCATCTTGAATGTAGTTGATCTTCTCTTTAGGTAGTTTTGAAATGTTTTTGGTAATAGAGGAGTTGTAGAAGTCGTGAATGCTGCAGAGTTTCGGCGCTTCAAAGTCTGGAAAAAGGTCCCCTCACAATGTGGAGTAAGCGGGGTATTTATAGAGAAAATCTGAAGGTAGGTCGTAGGTCGTGGACGACTTAGGGGTTAGGTTGTAGGTAGTAGGTCGTAAGCGACCTAAGGGTCATCCCGAGTTAGCTTAAGTCGTTGGCGACTTAATGGAGCCATTCTGGGTGAGATACTGGGTGTAAGCGACCTAACGTAGTGAGTTCGGAAGTTATCTCGGCAAGATTAGGTCGTGAGCGACCTAACAGAAGAGGTAGGTCATGTGGCTTTACTTTGGAGCATGTTAAGTCGTTCCCTTATCTTGAATCGTTAGGTCGCTAGGTCGCTAACTCGTTAGGTCGCTAGGTCGCTAACTCGTTTGGTCGCTAGGTCGCTTTCTGAAGTTAGGTTGCAACCTTCTTATCTCGTTAGGTCGCTAGCTTGTAGATCGTTGAGCCGGTGGGTCTCTTAGCTTGCTAAGTCGTTAGGTCGCTAAAGCCTTGAGTTACTTAAGTCGCTTGAGTCATTTAGATCGGTAAGTCGTAGACCGCTGAGTGCTAGGTCATTGAAAAAGTGGTGTTAACACATTTTATATATAAACTTGGTTAATCCCTTCAACCTGTTATTCAAAGAAAACTTCTTCAAAAACTTCATTTCAAAGCTCTTTATTTATGTCATGATTTTTCCTTTAAAGTGAGATTGGGTTATTTGTTTTGAAAACCTTAAAACATCTCTTTCGAAAACCCTAGATAACCTCATTCGAAAGCAAAGAAAACTCCTTTTCAAAACACTATGAACATACCTTTCGAAGCCCTTGTTAAATAATCTCTTTCGAAACCAAATATACCTTTCTATTGTATCAAAACATTACTCAAAATCTTTAGAAACATAGCTTCAAAGCAAGTGAAAGAACCCCTTTCGAAAGTATTGGGCTTTACTCTTTAAAACATCTTCTGGGTCAAAGTGGTTACACACGAAAGTATCTCTTTCGAAACCTTTAATAAAATTGTTTTGGAGAAAGTTTGATGGTGTCAGAACCATCTATTCGAAAGCTCAGAACCATTGAATAATACTTTGAAAGGTAGCATTGAAACCCCCTTTCGACACCATTGCCTTCGAAACCTCTGAACCCTTTCGAAAGAATCTAGGAAGTGACCTACCTCAGGTATAAAACAAAGGGAACCCTTCGAAAGCATTGATGGCTGCAATACATTCGAAAGATAAAAGAATAGCGGTTGGGTTTCGACCAAGTCGGAACCACCTCTTTCTAGAGCATTATTTAGAAACAAAGGAACCCATTCAAAAGCTCCTACTTTAAAACATGATATGGCAACCTCCTTCAAAAGCTATTTAGAAAACCCCCTTTAAAACATATGGTTCGACTACATCGAAAGCCTTAAGTAAAACAAAGCAGGCACTTAACATTTGAAAACAAAACTAAGGTTTCGACCCCATTGGAAGCATTGCTTTCGACACCATAGCTTCCGTCTTTCCTCCAATCCACTACGTACCATCTAAGTAATACTTTGTGTATTGGTTTCGACTTGGTTGGTTTCGACTGGGTTGGTTTCGATTAAGTTAGAGTGGAAGCATTAGAGTCGAAAGGTACTACTTTAGGAGAAGGAACCCTCTTTTCTAATTAAAGTCTGAAATCATGCTCATTTTTAGTAATTGCTTTAACTAACCTGCCTATGTGTAACCTTTTAATTGGTTGTCTTAAAACTTTTCAAATACTTTACAAAATAACTGCTGCATTTATCAGATCTAAATCAAAGGAAAAATTAACGTTTAAGCCCTTCCATTAAGTAAAACCAATATTGCAAATAAGTTCTTCTTTTAAAATAATTTATTTTCCATAGCAAATCAATTAGGAAAAATCCCCAAAAATCACAGAAATTCAATTTCATCATGTTATCTAACATATTAAAATTTCAGACCCAATTTCTTCCTGAAATAATCAAAATTTAATTTAAACCCATTATTATCATAATTTCCTTTAGAAATTCATAGTAAATCTTCCATAGCTTGGAAAATTACAAAAATTGAAACCCATCTCTAAAATCATGATTTACGTAACATATAAATTTTTCCATGGCATTCTAAAATCAATAACAATCGGTTTTGACCTAAAACCGTGCAAATTCATATGTAAGTGAATTGGTTTAAATCAAACACATAATAATTCAAGTATATCATTATCCAACACATCATAAAAACGAATTTAATCTTAAATCCGAAAACATATGATTATAAAAACAAATTAGAGATGGAATGAATTATTGTTCCCCTTAAATATGATAAGAGCTTTGAGATTTGATTAGAAATTAATCCCCTAGCTTTAATTCCTTAAATTGATTAAATTTATCTTTCTCTTCTTCCTTGTTAACGGCCGGCTCTTCTTAGGTTAAATTTGCATTTTCGAGTCTTTGAAAAATGAATGTGTATGGGCAAAAAAAAGTGTATGGTAGTGAATAATAAGGTGCGACTATATTTACTAATATGCCCATGTTTTAATTAATAATTTAAAAGCCATTTTAAGCCCATTTGAGGTAAATTAAGCAAGGTCTTCTTATAGTTTTATTCAAATCTCAATCCCCCTATCATCTTTATGCTATTTAATTTATCTAATTAAATCTCTTGAATAATGTTATAAAAAATTCGGGGTGTTAAAGGCTCTCTACTTAAAGAATTTCGTCCACGAAATTCAGTAAAGACTAAATACTAAACAAAGCAATCATCTGTAACAACTCCTACCATCCATACTAGCATATCTGACTAACAACTATGTATAAAAATCTAATGTAGACATACCTCACAGCAGATCAGGATCAGTATCTCTAATCCTATCTTTTGTCTCCCAAGTATAGTCCTTCTCATTATCGCTCCACTGAACTTTCACCAACCTGACTGTCTTGTTCCTCAATCTTTTCTCATCTCTCGCTACAACCCGAACTGGTTGTCTAATAAAATTCAAATTAGGCTCTACTATCAAGTCATCCAACCCTATCGGAGGAATAGTAGTCTTTGGATCATGCACATACTTGAGAAGATGAGACACATGAAATACATTATGGACACCTGCCATACTACTCGGTAACTCTACTATGTATGCGAGCTTTGCAATCCTCTTTATAATTTGGAATGGTCCAACATATCTCGGGGTTAACTTCCCTGACTTTCCAAACGTACCACACCTTTCATCAGTGACACCTTAATGGGAACCTTATCTCCATCTGATAACTCTATGTATTTACGCCTTTTATCCGCGTAACTCTTCTCTCTGGATTTAGCTTCCTTCATCCTTTCCCGGATCAACTCAATCTTCTCCAACGCCTCTTTAACCAAATCTGGACCTAAGACTAATCTGTCTCCAGTCTCCAACCAACATGCGAGTGATTTGCATGGCCTTCCATACAAAGCTTCAAAAGGCACCATTCCTATACAAGTTAGGTAACCATTGTTATAGGAAAACTCAACCAAACGTAGGTGGTATTTCCAAGATCCACCAAAGTCCAATACACAAGCTCTCAATAAATCCTCGAGTACCTTGTTGACTCTCACTGTCTGCCCATCCGTCTGAGGGTGAACAGTACTCATATTAAGCTTAGTACCCAATACTTCCTGTAGAATCTTCCAGAATTCACTAGTGAACAAGGCATCTCTGTCATTGACTATACTACTAGGAACTCCATGTAGTCTAACTATGTTCTTCATGAACAACTTAGCTAAAATAGGTGCCGTCCTGGTTGACTTAAAGGGAATGAAATGGGCACTTTTGGTTAACCTATACACTATAACCTATATACTTTCATTACCTCTATTTGACCTGGCAACCTGTCTATAAAATCCATGGATATCGAATCCCATTTCTAAACTGGAATCTCTAAAGGTTGAAGAAACCCACCGGCTTCTGATGTTCAGCTTTCACTTGTTGACAGTTTGCACACTGCCTAACCCACACGCCAACATCCTTCTTCATACCTTCCTAATGGAGGCTCCTCTTCATATCTTGATACATCTTGGTTCCTCCAGGATGAATCATAAACTTGGATCGATGACATTCTCCAAGAACTTCTTTCCTCAAGTCCTCTACATTCGAAACACACAATCGTCCCTTCTTTCTCAACCACACTCTTTGGTCAAGACTAAACTCCTTTAGATCATCAATCTATGTTCCAACCTCAAGCCTTTTAATCCTCTCAGCTAATACTGGATCCTCCTTCTACTTAGAATCAATCCTTTCGATCAACACCGGTCGAACTTCTAAACAGGACAACCTGGCGGTGTTCTGACTAGAACTAGCAATCGATCTTAACTGCACACCACAACTGGCCAAAGCTACTAAATTCTTCAATTCTGCCAACATAGCTAACACTACATTCTGATGTCTTCTGCTAAGAGCATCTGCTATCTTATTACCTTTCCTTGGTGTGTACTCTATACCCAAATCATAAGCCACCAAATACTCTAGCCACCTCTGCTGTCTCATATTCAACTCCTTATGAGAGAATAGGTACCTTAAAGACTTATGATCCGTGTATAGCTCAAACCTCTCCCCTAAGAGATAATGTCTCAAAATCTTCAATTCAAAGATCACCGTAGCCAACTCTAAATCATGAGTAGGATACCTCACTTCATGTGGTCTAAGCTATCTGGATGCGTAGGCAATAACTTTACCCTTCTACATCAACACTACTCCTAATCTAGTTTCGCATGCATCAGTATACACCACCAACCCCTGGTTTCCATCTGGAACTACTAACACTGGTGCATTGGTCAACAAATACTTTAACTTAAGGAATGCATCCTCACATTTGTCAGACCAGACAAACTTCACATCCTTCCTGGTTAACTTAGTCAAGTGTGCTGCTATCCGCGAGGAATCCTTAATGAATCTCTAGTAGTAGCCAGAGAGTCCAAGAAAACTCCTAATCTCAGTCACCGTCTTTGGTCTCTTCAGATTATTCAACGCTTCGATCTTATCTGGATCAACTGACAATCCTTCCTTTGAAACAACGTGACCAAGAAACTTAACCTCTTTCTTCCAAAAATGATAATCGGTAAACTTCGCCTTCAGTTGATTTTGCCTCAGCGTCTCTAGCACCACTCGAAGATGATTCTCATGCTCTTTCTCATCCTTAGAGTATACTAAAATGTCATTTATAAACACTAGCACAAATATATCCAAGCACTCTCGGAAAACTCAGTTCATCAAATCCACGAAGAAAGCAGGTGCATTCGTTAATCCAAGCGGCAATACTAACCACTCATATGAACCATACCTAGTTCGAAATGCTGTCAAAGGAATACTGTCCTCTGCCACTCTTAACTGATGGAAACCTGTCGCCAAGTCCAACTGGGAAAACACTGTAGCTCCACTCAACTGATCGAACAGATCGTCTATTCTTGGCAAAAGATACTTATTCTTAATCGTCCTTTCATCCAACTTACGATAGTCGATAAACATTCTCAACGACCCATTTGGTTTCTTCAAAAACACCGCGGCCGCTCCCCAAAGGCGAACTGCTCGGCCTAATAAAATTCTTTCCTTTAAGATCCACTAGCTGCACCTTCAATTCCTTTATCTCAGTCGGTGTCATCCTGCTTGGTGGCATACTCACAGGTTTAGCTCCAGGCACAAGATCTATACGAAACTCAACTACACGTTTTGGTGGTAGTCCTGTGACTGGCTCAAAGACATCTGCAAACTCTCTTGCTACCCGAACTTGACTTAACTGATCTCCTATCTCCATAGCACTAAGCAAAGTACTAACACTTTGGTCAGAATTCTACACTGGAAAATTTACTCGGTTATGACTATTAGTGTGTCTCAGTGATATCTCCCTATCCTGGCAAAATATTCTAGCCTCATTGATGTGCACGCAAATGTGCATATATTTACATCCATATTTTATCTCTTTTTATTTAAATAAACATCATATTTGGGCATTTTAACATGTTTAAAACCAAAATTCAATTATTTTCAAACCATCATATTTTCATCTTCATTCAGGGGCAAAATGGTCATTTTTGTGCTTGTGTCAATTTAAGAATTTTTACTTGGACATTTTTTGATAATTTTTATAGGAATTTGGATGCATATGGAAGAGGCTTGTATGAAGATACATGCATGCACAAATGAAATACAAAGGAATGAAGAGGAAATAATTCAAGTTCAAGATCATGGAAGACCCCACCCACTTACCTAAATGTACAATTATGAGCTAATGGACAACTAAGTGGAGGTTAAAGCTTCATGCAAAACAAAAGATGGATTAATTAGTGGCTAATGGTTACTTGGTGGCCACACTTCCTAAATGGCATTTTAGGAGGCCCCCTAAAAATAGAATTAGGGTTTTATGCATGTATATATAGCCCTCTTATATACATGAAACTGTCTTCTACTCTTTCATTTTACTTAGGAAATTAAGAGATCAAATTGTAAGCTCAATGTTCTATGAAATAAAAATGGCTTCCAAGCCTCTTTCTTCTCTCTTTTCTACATGCTTTTCTTTGTTTTATTGTTAATGTTTATTTCTATGCTCTCTTTCCTTTAATGTTCATAGCTTAGATTTATATTTATGCAAGTAGTGTAGTTTATATTTTTATGCAAGTAGTTAGTAGCTAATATCTTTTGCTTTCTTTGCTTATTTTCTATTTTCTTCTCTTTTTAATGTTGAAATTTACTTGTGTTGCTTCAATGCCACAAATGAGTAGCTAAACCCCTTCAATTTAGGGGTAATGAAGCTCTCAAATATTATGTAATTTCAACATTTGTTATGATTTATGATCTCTTTGTTTGTTGTTTGTGCTTTATGAAAGTGAATTTTGATGCAAGTTTATACAAGTGGGTTTGATAGCTTATATTGCTTATGCAAATGAGCTATACTTATTCAACATAAACAAAAGTTTCATCATCATTTGCTAATCCATTTTTGATTGTGAAAAGAAAGTGAAAATAAAATTTGATGATCTATATTACTAGTTACAATAGCAAATAGATCATACCTTAAATAGCTTTTGCTTTGGCTTCATTTTCATAGGAATTATAAGTGGTTAATTTGTTGTATTATAGTTTGATGGTTTGAGTTATGTTAATTAATAACATAAACAAACCATACTTATGATAAATACAACAATATTTCACTTAAGATCAAAAGCTAGAGATCACAAATTGTTTGTTTGTTGATTTACAAAAATATGAGAGTGGATTTGCCTCTAAATTATTCTCTAGTTCAATAGTTTTTTTTAATCACATTTTAATTCTAGCTTTAGCTTCCTTTTGTAGTTAACAACTGTCATCTCACTTTGGTCTAATTTGATTGAATCGATTTTTAATCTCTCACAATTCCCTGTGGATTGACCCGTATTCGCCACGTACTATAAAGTGTACGCCGTGCGCTTGCGGTTATATTTTTAATTTAAATTCGTTCGATGGTTTTCTAAACCGATAGAATTTTCGTCGACGAACAAGTTTTTGGCGCCGTTGCCGGGGAATTGTTTTGATTTTGATTTTCTATTCTTCGAATTATTTTTGTTTGATTTTTGCGTGTTTGTTTGCATTTAAAAAAAATTGTGTATTTGTGTGATTTTTGATTGAATTTTGGTGTGTGTGTTGTTTTCTTGTTTGTTTTTTCACTTGCATTTCTATTTCAAAAAAGAAAAAATAATAATTCAAAACTTCATTTCAAAAACAAAATTATTTGTTGCATTGCATTTTCATTTACATTTTACATTCATTTTCTAGATTTTACATTGCAAATACATAAAAAAAACCCCACTATGTGCATAGTTCCTGTGCACTGTGTGCTTGCCGCAACCCCACATTACAAAATTCTCTTCACTTCAACATTTCTCTTCACTTCCACAAACTTCCATTCAACTCACACCTTCATACAAACCTCAATCCTTACCCGAGTTCAACCATCAACCCGAATCACCAAATACTGCATTTCCAAACAGCCTCCTCCCTATCACTTTTCCTCTACTTCACCATACTACACTTCTGTTCACATCTCCAAATTACCACACTTCAAAGATAAACCATCCACATATCCCTTACCAAACTTCTTTCCACCATCTACTTGCTATCCATACCACTTCATCCATCCACGTTGCAAATACTGCTGCATAATCACCAACGAAGTTGCATATCACCACATCTTCGTCCTACAAACACAGCCTCCACCCATCTGCTTTGCATCATCAACTTGTTGCATCATCAAATAGTTGCTTACACTTTTTACATCTCTACACTACCCTATACTACCCTTCCCACTATGCCATCAAACTGATCAACATAACTGCTGACAACATCAATTCAAGCTCCAGCCATAATAGCCATTACGTCACTGCAACTACTCTATACCAAACCACCAAACATTTTCATTTGCCTGCATCTCTGTCTCAATGGACCAAACTGTCAAACCAACACTGCAACTTCAAGTTCCCCTGACCACTGGTCACTCATCTCCCCCACTTCACAAACACATATCCACCTCAAAGCATACTCGACAACAATCACTACCTTACTGCCGAAATTTCGCCTTGCTTGCTTGCTTGCCTTAACAGTGCATACTAGATCATAACCATATCACCATCCCCGGATTCATCATATCACACAACATACTAGCATTCACCTGCATTTCCACCATGCCGCACTGACACCACCATCAACTGACAAGCTTCAACCTGTCAGTAGTGCAACCATCAAGCTCCTATAACCTACCATCAACCTCAACCTGTCAGTAGTAAAAACTGTTGCGTGCCTCAACATCGCAGCGCCACTACAGGCACACTACCGCTTCACAAACGACAGCAACAAACATCCCTGAACCACCATCGACTTCGACCACATCTGCAGTTCAACCCACTGCCTCGCCACAAGAAGACCACAACCTCCTACGTATATATTCAATTCATCCTCCTCCCAATCAAACACTATCGTACATCTCCAACTCTACGCAAATCCCCAAATTGACGAACAAGTTTTTGGCAATTTCGAACAAGTTCACCTCCACGACCTCGAAGTGCCCACCAAAGAACAATCGCGACCAGCTCGCCATCAATAAGAGTATAACCGAGCCTTCAAAAAAAAATCGTGACTTTTCTAACACGCGACCTTCAAACTCACCAATCGAGAACTCAAACAGGAATTGGAACGAGATAAATATTTTTTTTTGAATTGGATTTTTGATTCAGGAATTTGCTTATTTGATTTGAGAATTTGGTGGATTTCTGCGGAACAACTTGTTTCGTTTGAAAAGAAAGAAAAAGGATATAGAAGTGGTTGAGTTAAAATGTTGTTTCGGTAAACTTACCGGGCTGTTTTTGGAGTTGATGCTTTCTTTTTATTTTATTTTATTTCTTTTTTCTTTTTCTTTTTGGTGTTGTTTATTTAATTTGTTTGAGCTTTAGATATTTCTCCTCTCTAAAAAACAAATTTCGATTAGTGTTGTTTTCAGTTTGTTCATTTTGGTTTCACTTGTTTTGTTTTTCTTTGATTTACTTTCTTCTAAAACATCACTTTTAAGTTTCCTCTCCAAAAAAAATTTAAAAAATGCGAAAAAAAGGTTCAACTTTGTTTAATTTTCATTTTTCATTTGTTTTCACTTGTTTTAGTTTCATTTATTTTATTTTCAATTGTTTTGTTTTTCGCTTATTTTGTTTTTCATCTTTGATAAACATACTAAAAAATAATAATAATAAAAATTGTTGAATATATCTTGTTTTTCATTTCAGGTTGCCAAAGCAGATTAAAAGGAAGAACTGCTTGCCCAAAAATAATTGCTGCTTGCTTATAAAAAAAATTGCCACTTAAAAAAAAATTTGCTAATAATCTGCACGCTCTGGTATTGTGCTTTCATCTCTAGTGCATTGTTGGTTGCTTGCATTTGCATTTATACAAAAAAAAATTACAAAAATCCAAAAACAAAAACAAACTGCATTTTAGTTGCATTGTAAATTCACGTTTAATTTTTGTTTTGCATCCATCTCATCTTATTTTCTTTTCTAAGGGCAATCCCCAATTCACATAAGGTGAGGGTTTTCATCACCCTTTCCTTAGCCCACAAATGCATTTCATCGTAGAATTTGACTAATAATAAAGGTTAGACATTCGACTTAAGGGTGTCGCGAGCTCATCTAGGGCTTAATTATATCTTCACAATTGTTTTCTTTGAACAATTTTATTTCTTGGTGTCTAGGCTAGGACAGAGTAATAACCAGTTATAAAAATTACGGTGATACGTAAATATTATACTGGTTGTTCCTTTGAAGGTACTTAAATCTTTGGCTGCATTGCTACGGTGATTTGTGGTGCACCGATAACCCCTGTCCGTTACCTGGCTGAGAAATATTTTTGTTGATTTAAGACAAAGTGTGATTATACAATTTTGGGTTAGTAGCTACTAAGGACAGAATACTGTAATTAAGTCCTTTGCATTCATTTAGTTGCATTAGTTCACGCATATATAAAAAATAATAATCAAAAATCAAAAATCCAAAAAAAAACATTGTAAATTTTTCTTAACTTAGTTTTTTATTCCACAAAAAAAAATTAAAACCTTTTTAAAAACAAAAAAATTTGAAAATTCAAAAAAAAACAAACAAAATTTACAAAAACAAAAAAAATATAAAAATTTGAAAAACCAAAAACAAAACAAAAATCTTCACTTCGATTTTCAAATCTTCTTTCATTCACTAAACTCGATTCTAACTTCTTTCTCTTCTCGACTTTCACTTGTGCATGAGTACTTGGACTCGTGACACAACAACAAATCGTTGGACTCGCGACTCTTCTATAAACCGTTTAACTCGAACAAACGATCCTCCCGAAATGGCAAACGAAAACGCCCCTCGAACTCTTATGGATAGAATCTTTCCCGATAGAGTTTCTATTCCATCTTGCATCACGTTACCCGCCCCTACGGGTAACCATTTTGAAATTCACTCAAACCATATTGCCACTCTTCCGAAATTTGGCAATTTCGAACACGATGATCCATGCATCTTCTTGACTAAATTCGAACAAGTTTGTGCAACCATTAAACTCCAACAACTTTCTGATGATGGAATCAAACTTCAATTAATCCCAATCGCTCTTACGGATTACGTTGAAAAATGGTTGTACAGCTTACCATCGAACTCGATTAAAACGTGGGAAGAATTCGTAAAAGATTTCTTAAAAAAGTTCTACCCTTTGGAAAAAACGAGTAGAATCTGAAACGAAATTGTAAACTTTCTTCAATTCTAGGGAGAACCATTTGGAAAATATTTTGAAAGATTCAAAGAGCTTTTGATAAAATGTCCACACCATAACTTTGAAAAATGGACGATTTGCCAAATATTATACGATGGACTCGAAAACAGCTCACGAACCATGCTAGAATCAATGTGACAAGGCAACTTTCTTGCCCAACATCACGATGATGCTTGGCAATTTCTTGAAAACCTCGCTGAAAAATCATCCCAATGGGAACGATCGAACGAAAAATCAATTTACTCATGATCGAGTGCAAACTCGATAGGATCTTCTGTTGCTTTGGAAGCTAAGATCGACACAATGATTAAAATATTCGATAACGTTTTCTCATCGAATCAAATGAACCAAGCTTCCCAACCGATGTGTTATAAATGCAACGATTCTAATCATATAGCCGATCATTGTCCCAATTCTGTTGAACAAATCAATGCTTTCAATAAAGCCAAAAATGACCCATTTTCTCCAATGTACAACCCTGGTTGGAGAAATCATCCGAATTTTGCGTGGAACCAAAACAATCCCAACACGAATACGATTCGTCCCAATTTTCAAGCATTTCCGAATAATGCTTCGAATCCTCCCTTTCAGCCCAACAATTTTCAACCAAACTTTGGGGGTCCGTCGCATAATCAACTGCAACAATCAAATTTTCAGTCGAATTCTGCTCATCTTCCCCAAGACGATAGACGTTTAACTTCACTTGAGAAAACTCTTGAAACGTTAGCTAAAGCAACTACTCAAAGCCTTCAATCAAATAGTAATTTGCAAAATTTATTGACTTCATATATGCAAAACACGAACCAATCAATTGCAAAACTCGAAATCCAAATGAGTCAATTAGCCACGTCTGTGAGCGAACGTGAACGAGGAACATTCCCAAGCCAACCCATTTCAAATCCCAGAAATCAAAACGCAAATTCAAATCAAGCCCATGTTGTTCAAGATAGCAACGTCACCCAATTGAATGCTATCACAACTCTCCGTTCCGGTAAACAAATCGATAATCAAGTCGTTAATCCAAATGATTTACCGGAAGCCTCTCTCGATACTTCTAAAACAATGAACGAATCTGAACAGAACGTGGAGCCAAATGTTGAATCAAATGCTAACCAAAATTCTTCTTCCTCTACTCGAGTAGACCCGCCTACCGAGTATCGTGTTCCATTTCCACATCGTCTTCGACCAAAGAAACACTCGGACCAAATGGAAAAGATGTTGGAAATTTTTAAACAAGTCAAAGTTAACATTCCGCTTCTTGACATCGTTCAGCAATTCCCAACATACGCGAAATTCCTTAAGGACTTGTGTACCCAAAAGCGACACACTCAAGTGCCCAAAAAAGTCTTCTTAGCCGCTAGTTTAAGTGAAGTCTTGTCCCAATCCATGCCCGTAAAATACAAAGATTCTGGCCGCCCTATGATTTCATGTACAATTGGAGACAAGACGGTTAACAAATGTCTGATAGACTTAGGCGCGAGTGTCAATTTGATTCCATACTCTGTGTACGAACAATTAGGATTAGGTGAGCTCAAACCCACAAAAGTCATGCTTCAATTTGCCGATCGCTCGATTAAGAAGCCCGTGGGAGAAATCGAGGACGTGCTCATTCGAGTAGGGCAATTCATATTCCCCGTTGATTTTATCGTTCTCGAAACACAACCCGTGATGAATCCCTCGAGTCAAATTCCATTGATTTTAGGCCGACCATTCTTAGCCACCTCAAATGCCTTAATCAATTGTCGTAACGGTTCAATGAAAATTTCTTTTGGAAACATGACTTTTGATCTCAACATTTTCAATCTTGAAAGCCAATCGAATGAACCTCATGACCAAACGTTGGAAGTTAGTGCCATTCACGAAAACCTCGAAAACAAGACAATTTACCTTAGCGACGAACACGAAGCTGAATATGAAAAATTGTTTCACGAAATTCCCAGCGAAATTGAATACACTCTTCCCTTTGAATCGCTTCCAGTAGAATCCGAATCTCAACCCAATTCTTTGATCGAAAAACTCCCGAAGTTGGACCTCAAACCACTTCCCATCACCTTAAGTATGCATACTTAGGTGATAACGAAACGTTACCCGTCATAATTTCTGCGACTCTCTCTCTTGACCAAGAAACCTCCTTACTTTCTATTCTTTCGAAAAACAAGGAAGCGATTGGATGGTCGATCTCAGATATAAAGGGGATTAGCCCTGCTATTGTTCAACATCGCATCCATTTAATCGACGATGCCAAGCCTGTTCGTGACGCGCAACGAAGGCTTAATCAAAAAATGAAAGATGCAGTGCGTGATGAAATTCTTAAACTTCTCGACAACGGAATCATTTACCCAATCTCCGATAGTTCATGGGTTAGCCCAATTCACGTTGTACCAAAAAAGTCTGGGCTAACCGTTGTCAAGAATGATTCAAACGAACTTATTCCAACTCAAACTCAAACAGGTTGGCGTGTTTGCATTGACTATCGAAAACTAAATTCCGCAACACGAGAAGATCACTTCCATCTTCCCTTCATTGATCAAATGCTCGAACGTTTAGTCGGCCATGAATTCTACTGCTTCCTCTTTGGTTATTCCGGCTATAACCAAATTCCCATCGCTCCCGAAGATCAATAGAAAACGACTTTCATGTGTCCATTCGGTACCTTTGCTTATCGACGTATGCCATTCGGTCTTTGTAACGCCCCTGCGACTTTCCAACGATGCATGGTTGGAATCTTTTCCGACATGATTGAACGCTTTCTAGAAGTTTTTATGGACGATTTCTCAATCTTTGGCGATTCTTTTTCCCAATGTTTACATCATCTCGAGTTGGTTCTAAATCGATGTAAAGGAAAACATTTGACTTTGAATTGGGAAAAATGCCACTTTATGGTCAAACAAGGCATAGTCCTTGGACATATCATCTCAAATAAAGGCATTGAGGTAGACAAAGCAAAAAATCGATGTCATTGCAAACCTATCCATTCCCAAAACTGTTAAGGACATTCGATCATTTCTAGGACACGCTGGCTTTTACCGACGCTTTGTGAAAAATGTTTGCACAAAAAATGGACAAACACCTCAAAGTTGTATGATTTAGTAGATCTTATGTTGTTCTTAGTGACTTGAGTGATTTATGCAAATATATGAAAAGCTTTTGCTAAACTGTAAAACGACACGCAGATTTATAGTGGTTCAGCCTGAATGTGCCTACGTCCACTTTATATGTTATTTCTCTTTTCTTCTTTAGATTACAAGTACAAAGCTTTGATACAAGTAAAAGAAAGTTGTTTGAAAGTTCTCTCCGTGCTTGAGCTCTCAAAACTTCTCCCCATTGTTGTACCCCTGCCCCTCTATTTATAGAGTGAGGCTGGGGGTAGGGGTCCAGGATGTGTATAGTTGCTGATGGGCCTGGGCTGATGTAATCTGGTCTGGTGGAGCGGGTTCGGCTTACTTGGTTCGGTGGGAAGCATGTTGAGTGGACCGGTGTACTTGGTTCGGTGGGAAGCATGTTGAGTGGACCGGTGTACTTGGTTCGGTGGGAAGCATGTTGAGTGGACCGGCTTACTTGGTTCGGTGGGAAACAGGTTGAGTGGACCGGCTTACTTGGTTTGGTGGGAAACAGGTTGAGTGGACCGGCTTACTTGGTTCGGTGGGAAACAGGTTGAGTGGTCCGGCTTACTTGGTTCGGTAATGGGATGGAAAGGCCTTGGTTTGGTGATGGGGGAGATGGTATTTGGTTCGGCAAAGACCGGTTGAAATATATCCAACACTTGCCCCCCAAAGTGGGGTACGTGCTTGTATGTGCCGCGTTTTGTTTTCTTGTAGCTGAGATGGCTTCGTTCGGTCTTGGGTGTGCCGAACCGGTAGGCCCGGTCGACATGTTTTGCTTATAAATAGAGGCTTTAGGTTACTGTCATCCTTCATCGTTTTGAGATAGCCGAACCAACCTGATTACTGAGTCAACCTGATTACCGAACCAGGTATGTTTGAATGCCGAATGGGCCTATTTTGAATTACTGGATGATCTCTCGAGATCCCCAAATACCGAGTGAGCCTTCGTATCTGTCCTACCGAATGAACCTTTGCATCTGTCCTACCGGATGAACCTTCGTATCTGCCCTGTCGAATGAACCTTCGCATTTTCCCTACCGAATGAACCTTCGCATTTGTCCTACCGAATGAACCTTCGCATTTGTCCTACCGAATGAACCTTCGCATTTGTCCTACCGAATGAACCTTTGCATTTGCTTGTTTACATCCTCCGTTCTAATAGTATGCTTTTTATGTTGCAGATAAATGTCTCGAAAAGCAGAAACTCGATCAGACAAAAAGAAGTCCCAGGGCGAAGGAGAATCTTCCTCAGTGCCCCCTGTTCAGCCAGGTCCGGAACGTCATGGATCTACCCCGAGATCACTAGTGGATGGGTACGGCTCTCAGGAGCTTCTGAACTCCCCGCCCGATTGCTTTCCCAGCTCCCTTAAGGAAGAGCAGCTTGATGTCATCTCCCGTTCTTTCAGAATTGATAGGGCGCGAATGCTGTTGCCAGGGAGAGAAGTTATGCCATACGACCCTCCTGAAGGGTACTTTGCCTACAGCAGATACCACTGCATGTGTGGTGTCATTCCGCCTCTTAACGCTTGGGTAGCCAGCTTCCTCACATATCTAAAGGTGGCCCCATTCCAGCTTCAACCCAACTCCTATGCTATACTGGTGAGCCTCTTCGTCATCTTCCAGAGGAAGTATGGTCATGCTCCTTCCAACCGGGAGATCCGGTACTTATATAATCTGAGGGGCTATAAGAAGGGGTCCCCATACATCAGCTTGGAGTCAGCTGTAACCTTCAAGCCGGTCTTGGATCTGTATTCCAAATTCAGCATGTTCAAGAAGGAGTGGTTCTTCGTTAGGGACGACTCTGTTTCTATTCGGCATTTTACTTCTGGATGTAAGTTGATGCTTTATTTATAATTTCCATTCTGATTGCGATGCTTCTTCTCATACGTTTTCATTTTTGCTAGCGACAGATGGCTTTGCGGTTGTGGAGACTGACCGCCTGGTTCAGACGGCGGCTGAGATAGAAGCTATCCCCGGGAGAGATAGATCAGCTGCCTTCCTGATCAGAAATGCGACCCTTCTGGAGTATAACTTGATCATTCCACAGCAGTCAGTAGTCAAGCTGAGGGAAACGGCGGAGGAGAGGGCGGCTGCCTAGGCTAAGGGAGGTGCCACGGCAGAGAGTGGCAAGAGGAAACCTTTCACAAAACCTCCAGCTGTCGGAGGTAAGAAACTTAAGAGGTCGGACGGTCCTTCCCCCAGCAATTGCCCACTTACCCAGGGGGAGGAAGACATAGAGGAGGAGAGAGGTGAGGGTGGAGGTGACCGGGAAGGTGGCGACGGTGGTGATGGCATCGGGGCCTTGCTTCCCGCGCAAGCAGGCGAGATTCAGGAGTGGACGGATGATGCATTCCACCAAGCTTTTGAGGGGCTGGACGGGGAACCGGCTTTGATAGAGAAATCCGGGAAAGCTGACAAGGCTGGGACTGGTGCAAGCGAGCCACCTCAGACTATTCCAGCCAAGGTGGCTCCGACGACTCAAGGTGAACTTTTGACTCCTGAGGGCTCCATTTATGATAGGGACTTAGGAATATTTTGTGATCCGCTCCCGGCCTGGAATGAAATCCAGGACTTATTGCAGTATCCTACTCCTCCCCAGGGTTGGTATAACCACAGATGTGTTTTCTTTCTTCTATTATCTTTTAATTTACCATGTTTTCTCGAATTATGGATCGATGTAAGCTTGTGACACTTTTTCTTCATATCAGGAGCAGGTAAAACGGCCAAGGCCTCAGATCTTCGGCACAGGCTTGAACAGTACAAGCTCTCCAAAGCTTCCGCCAAGCCGAAGCCTTCGGCCCACCGTTCCGGGGATGTAGCCGGCTACCGTCCTCTTCTCGGGGTTATTGACGAGGGCATTCAAAAGAGAAAGAGGAGCCATCCCTTATCCGAATCTTCACTTGGTCCTCACCCCCCGGTTCAGCCTCTTCACGATATCACGAAGGAGGATACTGAGTTCGCACTCTCTCCGCACCCGTCTGAAAATCCTACCGTTATTCAGATTGATCGTCCTGGTTTGGCTCGTAATCCATTTGCGGGTCACCCTGATCTGGATCCAGGTTCCCATGATATTACCTTTGACGAGGTTACCGGTGAGCACCTTCTTCCCCGCAATCCCATGGTACGGGTGCTTGATGAGGCTAAGTCCTTAGATCTCGATTTACTTACCACTCGGGTAATTACCATGGGAGACGAGGCCAAGGTTAATATTGATCGGGTGGCGGAGGAGACTAGGAAGCTGATGGGGCATCATGCCCGTCTGGTTAAGGCTGGAGAGGAGATTGGGAGTGCCAACATCCGACTACGATTAATGGTTTCGGATCAGGCCAAACAGCTTGCTGATCAGGCCATTCAGATTTCTCAGCATGAGGCTGCCTCCGGGCGGTTGAGGAAGACTATGGAGGAGGCTAGTAAGGCGGAATGGCGGAAGATGGAGGCTGCTTGCAAGGAGCAGATAAATATGGCCATTGCCACGGTGGACGAGGTTCGGAAAGCGGATCTTGAGCAGATAGAGGAGTTATCCGGGAAACTTGAGGCTGCAGAGCTTGCTTAAGCCAAGTTGAGGGAGGAGATGGAGGCAATGCGGAAATCCCTTATGGTTGACTGCTCGAGATACCGATCGGAGAGAGATGCCGCCGTTGAAAGGTTGTCGGCTTCCGAGGCCCGAATGAGGGAGTTTGTGGAGAATGAGGGGATGATGGAAGAAATGCTCCAAGACATGTACTTCCGAACCTGGAAGCAGGGCAACCTATCCTGGATGGATGATTATCCTAGGGTCATGGCTAAGATCTATCTTCGGGCTCTGGAGGAGGCTAAGGCTGATGCGGATAAAGATGGTGGCGTGGCTTTCAGCATGGATGTGGTCACTGCCCAGTTTGCCAAGGAGGAGAAGGTGGCGGTGAAGGAGGGTATGCGGTTGCTTGCTGCTGAGGAGGCAGGTGTGCAAGTAGAGGATGATGACCAGGATGGCCAAGAAGCAGGTGTTGGTAAGTCTTCCTTTTTAGTTTCCCCATTAACTTGGTTGCTTCTCACTAATGAATCCTTTCTCTGTCTGGACAGGTGGGCAACAGGACAAGGAAAAAACTCCAATGCAGCCGGCCCCTTAATTATACCTGGAAAAACTCTTTTTGTGGACTTGACAGGGTTGTAGATGTTAGTCTTAAAACAGTAAAGTAGCTTTTAGGTTGTAATATTTTGCTACTTGTAATAAATGGCTCTATTCTTGACGTGTAATTCTTTAACTTAAGCTGATTTTGTCGTCTTCTGAATGTTTGTTGCTATTTTGACATGTCGTATGAGAAATATAGCTATGTATATTCTTGTAATTGAATTGTGTTTGATGTCAGGTTCTGGTTTAAAACACAATTTCATGACTTGCAATGTTAGCGTGTGGTGTGAATAAATTGTATTTGTACACAAAAGAAGAAAATACCGCCTTTCATGTTCTAATCGTAGATGGCAGTTTTGAATATCTTGTATGACCGAGCATGGAACGCAGTTGAATGCCTTACCTACCAATTGTGAGTCCCTACACCCATTGGCGAGTATCTCCTACTCTGTATCCTGTACTTTAGGGATTGTTATAGAGGATAGGAGGAAAGCTTTTTAAGTAAAATTGAAATATGTGAAATAGTAAAACTTCCAATCATGGAAGGCCTTCGATGTGCTTAAGTTCGTGGCAAACGGGTTTTGTAGTCACTTTCCCTAGCTGTGGGTCTTGGAGACATTTGTCACCCATCTTACGCCTCCGCGGGGAGTTAATTCTTTTTTACCACAGCCGCACCTAAGACACATCGGAGCCGAGATCGCGCACAGTAACTACCCGGGCCATTATGGCCCGTAATCGTGGGTATTATTCGATTTACAATGGCCGGCTAGCGTGGGTGCCGATCGTCAACTGTGAACTGCCCCTGGCTGGCCACACCTTATGTTGGGGCTTATAGTCGGTTCACAGTTGCCGGCGAGCCTAACGCCGTAATGAGCTGCCTCGGCAATAGTCGACCTTCTCTGTGGCTTATAATCGGCTCATTACAGTTGGCTTTAAGGGCCGTCGCGAGCAATGAGTTAACCCGCAGCAGAGGGATGTTGGAGCAAAAGTGTCTCATTAGCGAGGGCATAGATTCGCATAGTACCTGTTAGGTTTTGCCCAGGTGAAGTTGCGCCGTGGAGTGCTTTGAGTGGAAATGCTATACGCATAGGATTTTGTTCAACAGAAAAGGATAAAGTTAACAAGTAGCCAAGATATAAAGGAACAAGTTAAAAAAGAGACAAGGTTTTTTAAAGTGGTTCGGCATGAAAAGGCTTACGTCCACTGATTCTCTTTGTTAATTCACTTCATATGGGCAGTACAAGTTAAGAAAAGTATCGACGGAGGTGCTGGATGTTCCATGCCCTCGGGAACACCTCTCCGTCCACTGTTGACAAAATATAAGCTCCATTGTGGAGATCTTTATGAATTACATATGGTCCATCCCAGATTGGGTCTAGTGCTCCGAGGCGAGGGAAGATTCGTTTAAGGACAAGATCCCCTTCTTGTAAGGTACGATGCTTGACTTTGGTGTTGTATTGTGCTGCCACTTTCTGCTTGTGGGCTGCTGCTTTAAGGACTGCATCATTTCTTCTCTCCTCAACTAGATCCAAAGACATGTGGAGGAGTTCTTCATTCTCTTTTGGGTTATAGTGGATCCTACGGTGGGAAGGCACAATGGTTTCAACTGGGAGCATAGCCTCCGATCCGTATGCCAAAGAGAAAGGAGTGTGCCCCGTTGATGTTCTAAAAGATGTGCGGTAGGCCCACAGTGCCGTAGGGAGTTCATCCGCCCAAGCGCCCTTTGACTTTTCGAGCTTCTTTTTTATCAGAGTTTTCAGAATTTTGTTGACTGCTTCGACTTGTCCGTTTGCCTGGGGATATGCTACGGATGAGAAGCTTTTATGAATTCCGTGCTCTCGGCACCAGTTGGCGAATTCCTTGCTGTCAAACTGAAGTCCATTGTCTGATATGATTTTGAGTGGGACTCCGTACCTGCACAGAACATTTTTGATCAAGAAGTTAATAACTTTGGCTGAAGATACTTTATTCAGAGGTTTCCGCTTCCACCCATTTGGTGAAATAGTCGACTGCCACTATAGCATATTTGGCCCCGCCTCGGCCCATTGGTTGCTCGCCGATTAAGTCAACTCCCCATATCGTGAAGGGCCAAGAGCTGGTCATTTGAGTAATCTCAGTTGTTGGTAGCCGCGGAATCTTAGCAAACTTCTGGCATCTGTCACACTTTTTGACGAAATCTAAGGCATCCTTGCTTAAGGTGGGCTAGAAATATCCATATCGGAGTATCTTTTTTGCTAATGTTTGCCCTCCGGTGTGATTTCCGCAGCTTCCCTGATGGATGTTGGATAAGATTTCCTTGGCTTCCCTCCCAGCGACACACCTTAATAACGGGTTAGAAAATCCGCGCCGATAGAGGATGTCTTCTTGTATTGTGTAGCGGGATGCTTTCCTCAAGATTTTCTTGACTTCGTTACACCCGTTGGGTAGTGTGCCACTTTGTAGGTAGTCTCGGATGGGAGTCATCCAAGTCGCTTCCTCGGTTGCAGCTATCAGATTCACTTGCTCAAAACTTGGGGCCAACTGCTTTGAGATGGTTACTGCCCCGAAGATGGTGATGTCTCTCACACTTGCTTGCTTCGCCAATTCGTCGGCCTCTTGGTTCTCTTCCCGAGGGATGTGTTTGACTAAGTAGTGGTCCAATCGGCTAAGAAGTAACTTGGTCTTCTTTAAATATGCTATGAGTCTCTCTTCTCGAGCTTGGAATTCTCCTAGTATTTGGTTAACAATAAGTTGAGAATCGCTATGAAGACACAAAGAATTGGCTCCGATTTCTATGGCAAGTTCTAATCCAGCTATCACTGCTTCATATTCTGCATCGTTGTTGGTGGCAGCGAACTCCAACCTTATAGCATAGTGCAGCTTATTTCCCCTGGGAGTGATTATTACCACACCTACCCCCGAGCCTTGTTCGTTCGATGCGCCATCCACAAAGAGATTCCACTTGATGTCTTTTGCTATTTCCAATTGCTCCTTATCTTCGTTGGTAGTGAATTCTGCAATGAAATCAGCCATGGCTTGTCCCTTGATGGCGGTGCGAGGGTGATAGGTGATATCATACTGACTTAGTTCAATGCACCATTTAAGTAGTCGCCCAGAAGTGTCGGGACGATGGAGTACCTTCCTCAGTGGTTGATCGGTCAGAACTTTGATGGAATGGGACTGGAAGTAGTGACGCAGTTTCCGTGATGTGATTAGTAAACAGTATGCTAGCTTCTCAAGTTTAGGATATCTGACTTCTGCCCCGGTAAACCTCTTGCTGACGAAGTAAACTGGCCGCTGCGTGAGGTTGTCTTCCCTTACCAAGGCAGCGCTTAGGGCGTGAGATGACACAACGAGGTACAAGTATAATTCTTCTACTTCGCTTGGAGTTGAGAGTACCGGTGGTTTCTGGAGGTGTTCGATTAAGTTAAGGAAAGCGGTCAGGCATTCATCGGTCCATTCGAACTTTCCTTTGCCTTTCTTTAGAGGTTCGAAAAAGGGGACACACTTGTCCGTTGCTTTGGAGATGAATCGGCTTAGGGCGGCCACTTTTCCATTCAGGCTTTGCATTTCCTTTCGAGTGGAAGGTATCTTGATATCCCTTAGCGCTCGGACTTGTTCAGGGTTTTCTTCAATCCCCCTGGCATGGACGATGAATCCTAAGAACTTTCCTGATGATACTCCGAAGGAGCATTTTAGAGGATTCAACTTCATGCCATACTGGCGAAGTACTTGAAACATCTCGCCTAGGTGGCTTACATGATCGTCAGCTTTCCTTGACTTTACCAGCATGTCATCCACATATACTTCCATAGTTTGTCCTATTAGCCCTGCAAACATCTTGTTGACGAGGCGCTGGTAGGTGGCTCCTGCATTTTTAAGTCCGAAAGGCATTACCTTATAGCAGTATAAACCCCGGTCGGTGATGAAACTAGTGTGGTCTTGGTCGGGAGCATGCATAGGAATTTGGTTATATCCTGAGTATGCGTCCATAAAAGATAGGAGCTCGTGCCCGGCTGTGCTGTCTACAAGTTGGTCGATTCGGGGAAGCGGGAAGCAATCCTTTGGGCAGGCGTCGTTTAGGTTGGAAAAGTCAATGCAGTTTCGCCACTTCCCATTAGCCTTCTTTACCAGTACCGGGTTGGCGATCCATTCCGGGTAGATAGCTTCTCGTATGAAGTCATTGGCGAGTAGATTCTTTACTTCTTCATCGAGGGCTGCTGATCGTTCTGCCCCCATACTTCTCTTTCTTTGTTTTACGGGCGCCTTGGTAGGATCAATGTTTAATACGTGGCATGCTATGTCGGGGGAGATTCCGGTCATGTCAGCGTGTGACCATGCGAATACATCCAAGTTGTGGCGGAGAAAATCGATGAGTTGTTCCTTCAATTCGGCTTTTAGTTGGGACCCAATTTTCAGTAGTCTACTTGAGTCGTGCTTGTCTACAGATATAAACTCCATAGCCTCTACAGGCTCGGTGGTGGCCTCCTCCTCTTTGTCCCTAGGGTCTAATTCATTGAAAGGGTCGCTGGTATATCGAAGAGGAGGGGCTTTCTTTAGTTGCTATGCTTCTAGACTTTTCGTGCAGAGGGCAATCTCTACACCCTTCCCTTTATCCTTCCTGTGGTTGTTGCGAAGTTCAGTCACATAGCAGTCTCGAGCAATGTCCTGGTCTCCTTCCACTTCCCCTACTCCATTGTCTGTTGGAAATTTCATCTTTAGGCACTATGGGGCTAGGACAATTTGGAAGTCAGACAAGGCTGGTCTTCCTAAGAAGGCGTTGTAGGCCGAATGGTTTTCTATTAGCACGAACGTCTGCTTCCGTACAATGGAGCGGGGATGGCTTCCAATCTCAACAAAGAGGTCCAGTTGCCCGAGGGGCATCTTAGCATCCCCAGTGAAACCGTGTAGTGGTTTATCGCAGGGAGATACATCCTTCATTGATAGCTTCATTTTGTCGAATGCGTGTTTGAACAGGATGTTTACTGAGCTTCCAGTGTCTACCAGGATTCGGTAAACTTCGGCGGGACCGAGTCGGGCAGAGATGACCATGGGATCCATGTGAGGGTACTGCCTTCCTTCTAGGTCACGCTTACCGAATGTGATGTCATCACTTTCTTTCCGCTTCGGGTGGCGTTCTTCTATAACCGAATTGACATAGTCTTTATTGTCTCTAAGCGACTTTCCGTATCTTTCCATCTCTTTCTAGCTTCTATCTGCGATGTGCGGCCCTCCTGAGATGGTATGGACCACTATCTTCTCTTGACTAGAGCTGCTAGCGTTGCGGTTTCCTCTGTCGGCCCTCGGTGAGGGTAGCCTTGGGTTGTCATTGGCAGGAGCTGAGGTCCTGTCCTGACCTTTTACATAACGTTCCAGTTTCTTCCTTCTGATGTGTTCCTCAATCAGATCTCGGAGATGATGGCATTCGTTGGTATCATGCCCGTGAGATTCGTGGAAGCGGCAGAACTTTCCAGACTTCTGTGCGTTATCTGATTCCTTCTTGTATGGTTGGCGTTTGTATCTAACTTCGCCTTGGGTGGCAAGGAAGATATTTTCGACGGTCTCGTTCAAAGGAGTGTAAGTGTCGAACCTCGGTCCTGGCCGATATAGGCGCTTTTCTCCCTTCTTGCCCCCAGCGTTGTCTCTGGAATCATTTCTTCGAACATCCCTTGCCACAGCAGGGGCGTTGCTATGGGTTGTCTTATTTTGCTGTCCTGACTGCCCCTCAACGGCAGCATCCTCAAGCCTCATGTATTTCCCGGCTTCATGGAAGAAATCGGGTAAAGTAGCTGGTTTTTCTTTTGTCAACCTTCTAGCAAATTTAGTGTCTGGATGCACACCACTACAGAGGGCCATTAGGATAAGCTTCTCATCGGCATCTTGGACTGCGGCTGCTGCGGCGTTGAATCTGGTTAGGTATTGCTGCAGCTTCTCTCCAGGTTTCTATTTGACGCTGGATAAGGAATAAGCGTCCTTAGGTTGCTCCACATGAATGCGGAACTGACTGATAAATTTTTCTTTCAACATTTCCCACGAGCTGATGGATCCTTGGGGTAGATGACAGAACCAGGAGGTAGCAAGATCTACTAAGAAGAGCGGAAAGCATTTGCACAGTACTCCCTCTGTCGCCCCACTCATGAGCATATGTTGCGTGTACCTCTGTAAGTGTACAACGGGGTCGGAGGTTCCTTTGTAGGGTTCTATTATTGGCATCTTCCATTCTCGGGGGGTGATAGCAATTTTGATATTGCGGGCGAAAGGGCTGGTTACCCTAGCGCCTATCCCTCGATCTCTTTGCTCCCGTTGGATACACTCTCTGAATAAGCGTGCCATTCTTTCATCAGAATTTGGAGCAGATAGAAATGAGTTTGGTTCTGTTCTGTGGGATTGATTCCGTCCAGATGACCTGTAGGGATGGTATCGTCTATCATTCCTCATATTTTCCAGTGGCTGTCTTTGATCTTATGGGAGCATGCTAGGGTCAGCTACAGTTGGCCCTTGCCTTGATCTTCCCCTGCCGGGTTCTGATCTAAGCACTTCCTCGGGTCCAACTTCGGGCTGGACTCTAGCTCGGCCCCGTTCACTGGCGTTTCCGTGGTTAGGCAGTATGACAGGCTCAGCTACAGTTGACCTCCGTCCGGTACCTCCCCCGTTGGGTTCGGTACCAAACGTTTCCTCAGACCTAACTTCGGGCTGTGCTCGGTCTCGGCTCCTACCATGGCTACTTCTGCCGTTAGCTCCTTCGAAGAGGGAAGATCTTTGTCGTCTCTGAGATCCTCCAGATTGGGACTCGCCCCATGATTCAGTGTTGCGGTTGGATTCTTCAGCGTCCCTTAAGCGTGACATGAGATGGTCCACCAAGGCTTCCTGTTGGGACGTGAAGCGGTTAGTTACTTCAACCACAACTCTGTCCAAATCTGCCCTAGTAATTGCTGCAGGCTGTTCTGTGGCAGGAGTGGTTGGGTTAGCCTGTCCTTCATTTGTTACCGCTGTTGGAGGAGGACGATTTACTTGATCCGTGACAGCTGGATCTGGAAGACTGCTGGATGCGATGTTTTTTCCTTTGCTAACATCTTTTCTCTGTTTGGGAGGCATGTTTTCCAAGTGGCGGACGATGCTGTCAGGAAAACTGTTAAGTGGATGAAGCTGAAGCTTCGAGCTTCTAACTCTCAATGAAAGCACCAAAAATGTTTGCACAAAAAATGGACAAACATCTCAAAGTTGTATGATTTAGTAGATCTTATGTTGTTCTTAGTGACTTGAGTGATTTATGCAAATATATGAAAAGCAGGGGCTAAACTGTAAAAAGACACGCAGATTTATAATGGTTTAGCCTGAATGTGCCTACGTCCACTTTATATGTTATTTCTCTTTTCTTCTTTAGATTACAAGTACAAAGCTTTGATACAAGTAAAAAAAGTTGTTTGAAAGTTCTCTCCGTGCTTGAGCTCTCAAAACTTCTCCCCATTGTTGTACCCCTGCCCCTCTATTTATAGAGTGAGGCTGGGGGTAGGGGTCCAGGATGTGTATAGTTGCTGATGGGCCTGGGCTGATGTAATCTGGTCTGGTGGAGCGGGTCCGGCTTACTTGGTTCGGTGGAAAGCATGTTGAGTGGACCGGTGTACTTGGTTTGGTGGGAAGCATGTTGAGTGGACCGGTGTACTTGGTTCGGTGGGAAGCATGTTGAGTGGACCGGCTTACTTGGTTCGGTGGGAAACAGGTTGAGTGGACCGGCTTACATGGTTCGGTGGGAAACAGGTTGAGTGGACCGGCTTACTTGGTTCGGTGGGAAACAGGTTGAGTGGTCCGGCTTACTTGGTTCGGTAATGGGATGGAAAGGCCTTGGTTTGGTGATGGGGGAGATGGTATTTGGTTCGGCAAAGACCGGTTGAAATATATCCAACAAAAGACTTTATAGCAAAATTGCTCGTCCTTTGACGACTCTTCTTGGAAAAGACGTTCCTTTCGATTTTAACTCTGATTGTATCTTTTCTTTTGAACGTCTTAAGAACGAACTCATTTCTGCTCCAATCATTTGTGCGCCCAATTGGGATCTTCCTTTCGAGATAATGTGTGATGCTTCAAACTTTGCTGTTGGTGCTGTCTTAGGTCAACGCATCAACAAGATCCTTCACGTCATCTACTACGCGAGTATGACTTTGAATGACGCTCAACTCAACTACACAACAACCGAAAAAGAGCTTTTAGCTGTCTTTTTGCTCTCGAAAAATTCAGACAATACTTGATAGGGTCACACATTACTGTGTACACGGACCACTCTGCGCTTCGATATCTCTTCGCTAAAAAGGATGCCAAATCCCGCTTGATTCGTTGGATCCTTTTACTTCAAGAATTTGACCTTACAATTAAAGACAAAAAAGGATCCGATAACGTCATAGCCGATCACTTGTCTCGTCTTCCGAATGCACCATCTTCTTTGCCAATCAATGAAAACTTCCCCGATGAACAACTTCTTTCTATTTCGATCGATCCATGGTACGCAGATATAGTGAACTACTTAGTCACTAAAGAAACTCCCTCATCGTGGTCCAAACATGACAAATGCAAATTCATGTCCCAAGTGAAGTATTTCTATTGGGATGATCCATACTTGTTCAAATATTGTCCTGACCAAATCATCCGACGTTGCATTCCGAATAATGAGATCAGGAGTGTTCATTCATTTTGCCACGATCAAGCATGTGGTGGACATTTCGGTCCTCGAAAAACTATGGAAAAAGTGCTTCAGTGTGGTTTCTATTGGCCTTCTCTTTTCAAAGACTCGTTTGAATTTTGTAAAACTTGCGATCGATGTCAAATGCTTGGACGAATTTCTCGACGAGATATGATGCCTCTAAACCCCATTCTTACTATCGAAATCTTTGATGGTTAGGGTATCAACTTTATGAGACCTTTTCCCAATTCTTTTGGAAACTTGTATATCCCCCTCGCTGTCGATTATGTTTCAAAATGGGTCGAAGCCGTTCCTTGCAAAACCAACGACCATAAAATTGTTGTGAAATTTCTCAAAGAAAACATCTTTTCGATGTTCGGCACACCTCGCATAATAATCAGTGATAATGGGACCCATTTTTGCAACCGTTCTTTTGAAACTTTAATGAAAAAATACTCGATAACCCACAAGTTATCCACTCCGTGTCATCCTTAGACTTGTGGCCAAGTTGAAGTTTCAAATCGACAAATAAAACAAATCTTGGAGAAATCTGTCAATAAAAATCGAAAGGATTGGTCTCAGAAATTGACTGACGCGCTTTGGGCTTACCGTACTACTTTTAAAACTAACCTTGGGATGTCCCCATTTCGTTTAGTTTACGGTAAAGCTTGCCATTTACCCATTGAAATCGAACACAAAGCGCTGTGGGCAATTAAGAACTTAAACTTTAATCTTGAGAAAGCTGGTGAAAACCGAAAACTACAACTCAACGAACTAGAAGAACTTAGGAACGACGCGTATGAAAATGAGAAAATTTACAAAGAAAAACCCAAAGTTTTTCATGACAAGTCAATCCTAAGGAAAACGTTTTCACCTAACCAAAAAGTTCTTTTATATGACTCAAGACTTCATTTATTCCCTGGGAAACTTAAATCGAGATGAACCGGACCATTTGAAGTACGAACTGTTTTTCCACATGGTGCCATAGAAATAGAAAACCCCAGGGATGGATCGGTTTTCAAAGTCAACGGTCATCGTTTGAAACCTTTCTTGGAATTGCCAAATAACCAAGAGGAGGAGCTCATGATCCTTCATGAGCCAAGCTACGTCTAGTAAGAATGTTAACCCTCTTTTGTAAATATGTACATAGTTTTCCCCGTTACACTCATTATATCATGCATTGACTGTGGGGACACAGTCAAAATTAAGTGTGGGGGAGTCTCATTTTCATTTTTTAGGTATCATTGCAATTTTGAATTTTCAATTTTTTTTAAGTAAAAAAAATCTATAAATTTCAAAATCTCAAAAACATTTTCTTTTTAGCAATTTGATTTATTTTTGAAGAAATGCTATGGGATAAGTATAAGTTTTGGTTAATAAATTGAAATTTTGAAAATTTATTTGTCTTAACAAAAATAAAAATGAAGTTTGATTACAAATAATAATGGTTTAACTAGTATATAGGAAGATTCATATGTGATAATTATGAAATATATCCTAATTGAAAATCTTTGTTTTAAAAAGTGGTTGATTTAAAGTAAAGGATATAACATTTTTTTTCTTCTAAGTTAAATGATGCTAAGATGATTTTGCGAAACTCTCTCCCTAAAAAAAAAGAAAATACAAAAGCACAAAAAAACAAAATATTTCTTGTATATATGTATATATGTATATATTTTCTTAATAAACACCTAGAGTCATGTGTTCACACTCGTGTGTTCACTCGCCATGCTCTGTACCCTTCTCACGTAAGCCCGAAAGGCAGTGCACGATCGGTATATCTGGCCTTAGTTTATCTGAGTTAGGTGTGTATATAAAAATTATTTTCCTAATAACTCCTATAGTCAATAAGTGTTCACACTTGCGTTTTCACTCGCCATGCTCTGTATTCCCCTCACATCAGTCCGCAAGGCAGTGCATGGGTAATATATCTGGCCTCAGTTTATCTGAGTTAGGCATATGTAAATATTGTTAATATCAATAAATTTTTCAAAAGAAAAAAAAATGGAGAGAGTAAGCAAATGAAATCCAAGCACTATTTTAACTTATTTGATTTGACTTGTTATTGAAAAGAAACGAAAATACCACTTTAATAAACTTTGATAATCAACTAAAGATCAATTTCATAGTTACACTTTGTAATCAACTGAAACAACGAGTTAAACTATTGTCTATTTGCTATGATAACTTGATTTTTTATTGGAAATTTTGATAAGTAAATGACTTAAAATTTTCAAAACAATGACCAAAACCTATATTTAACTTATGAGTGTCGAATTGAAAGTGAATCCTTCATTTGTAAATATTTTCAAAAACTTGCATTCATCCCATTGTAAATAAATCCTGCATTTTGTAAATATTTTCACTTTGCATTTGGATTTTGTGGGTAGTATCCGCTGAAAACCCTCACGAGACAACACTCGTCCAACTGGGGACACCCGGAGGTTTAACGGTTTGATGCATATGCTCAATGAAATCGTGCTCCCTACGAAAACGGATTTATCTTAGTTTTCCTTTATTCGAGGACGAATAAAAAGATAAGTGTGGGGGTATTTGATGTGAACATAAATGTGCATATATTTACATCCATATTTTATCTCTTTTTATTTAAATAAACATCATATTTGGGCATTTTAACATGTTTAAAACCAAAATTCAATTATTTTCAAACCATCATATTTTCATCTTCATTCAGGGGCAAAATGGTCATTTTTGTGCTTGTGTCAATTTAAGAATTTTTACTTGGACATTTTTTGATAATTTTTATAGGAATTTGGATGCATATGGAAGAGGCTTGTATGAAGATACATGCATGCACAAATGAAATACAAAGGAATGAAGAGGAAATAATTCAAGTTCAAGATCATGGAGGACCCCACCCACTTACTTAAATGTACAATTATGAGCTAATGGACAACTAAGTGGAGGTTAAAGCTTCATGCACAACAAAAGATGGATTAATTAGTGGCTAATGGTTACTTGGTGGCCACACTTCCTAAATGGCATTTTAGGAAGCCCCCTAATAATAGAATTACGGTTTTATGCATGTATATATAGCCCTCTTATGTACATGAAACTATCTTCTACTCTTTCATTTTACATAGGAAATTAAGAGATCAAATTGTAAGCTTAATGTTCTGTGAAATAAAAATGGCTTCCAAGCCTCTTTCTTCTCTCTTTTCTACATGCTTTTCTTTGTTTTATTGTTAATGTTTATTCTATGCTCTCTTTCCTTTAATGTTCATAGCTTAGATTTACATTTATGCAAGTAGTGTAGTTTATATTTTTATGCAAGTAGTTAGTAGCTAATCTCTTTTGCTTTCTTTGCTTATTTTCTATTTTCTTCTGTTTTTAATGTTGAAATTTACTTGTGTTGCTTCAATGTCACAAATGAGTAGCTAAACCCCTTCAATTTAGGGGTAATGAAGCTATCAAATATTATGTAATTTCAACATTTGTTATGATTTATGATCTCTTTGTTTGTGCTTTATGAAAGTGAATTTTGATGCAAGTTTATACAAGTGGTTTTGATAGCTTATATTGCTTATGCAAATGAGCTATACTTATTCAACATAAACACAAGTTGCATCATCATTTGCTAATCCATTTTTGATTGTGAAAAGAAAGTAAAAATGAAATTTGATGACCTATATTACTAGTTACAATAGTAAATAGATCATACCTTAAATAGCTTTTGCTTTGGCTTCATTTTCATAGGAATTATAAGTTGTTAATTTGTTGTATTATAGTTTGATGGTTTGAGTTATGTTAATTAATAACATAAACGAACCATAATTATGATAAATACAACAATATTTCACTTAAGATCAAAAGCTAGAGATCACAAATTGTTTGTTTGTTGATTTACAAAAATATGAGAGTGGATTTTCCTCTAAATTATTCTCTAGTTCAATAGTTTTTTTTAATCACATTTTAATTCTAGCTTTAGCTTCCTTTTGTATTTAACAACTATCATCTCACTTTGGTCTAATTTGATTGAATAGATTTTTAATCTCTCACAATTCCCTGTGGATCGACCCGTATTCTCCACGTACTGCAAAGTGTACGCCGTGCGCTTGCGGTTATATTTTAATTTAAATTCGTTCGATTGTTTTCTAAACCGATAGAATTTCCGTCGACGAACACTCATACCTACCCAACCAATCCATACCCAAAATGATTTTGAAATCTACGAAATCAATAACACACAAGCTGCATGCAAACTTATGACCTAACAAATCAAGTTCTAACTGGTCACATCTCAACCCTAGAGTTGCATACCCTCATATTGGATTCGCAACCCTTAAGGAAGTAACAAGGTGGGTGGGTTCTTAGCATAATCTATCAACTTAACACTGAGATATAAATGAATATGATGCACCGGTATTAAAAAGTACCCTAACTGGTATACTCTAAATCAAAAGCGTACCTTCCATCACAGTCTTCCCTTTATCTGCTACAGTCGGCCTAGCTGGTCTAATAGAAAAACCCTTCCCTTGTCAACCCTTGGCTCTGGACATTGATTCTTAATGCTCAACTTGATCACAGTTGAAGCACTTCACATTCTTCTTAGTTGCAGCCTTCTTCCCATTACTTGACCGACATTCATTCACATAATGACCCTTCTTGTCACACTTATAGCAAACTAACTCTGTCTTTGCCTTCTTGGCAGTATCTCCCTTTTGGGCTCCCTTTTTCTTGAAGAACTTTCTCTTCTTCCCTTGAGAACCTTGACTTCCACTGGCTTCTCTCTAGCACAATTAGCAAGTATCTCCTCATGGCGAATGGCCATCTCCACAACTAAATTACTAGAATCACGAAGATGTGGCAAGGTCGCCCTAGCAATCTCGGGCCTCCGTCCCCTAATGAACCTCTCATTCCTTCTTATGTCAGTGTTTATAATATTATGTCCATAAAGGGATAGCTCCTCAAACTTAGTCGCATACTCAACAACTGACATCTCTCCCTGCTCCAGATCCATAAAATTCCTCATCAGCTCTGACTTAGCAAAATCAGACTCAAACTTCTGCTCAAATCTCCTTCTAAAATCTACCCAAATCAACTGCTCCTCCAGAACTACGGTAGTAACACTATTCCACCAATGTAGCGCTGACCCTTGTAACTGCCTAGAGGCCAACCTTTTCTTTTATCCGTTATCTAAACCCAAATCAGCAAATATACGCTCATAATGCAACAACCAATTCTCTACCTCAATAGCATCCTCCGTCCGCATGAATGGCTTCCCACCCAAACTGGTGCAGTCTCTACTCCAGCAGTAACTCTTGCTTGCATCATATTGACGAAGAACTGATACATCGCCCCCATATCTACTGGTAGATTTCCATCACCCACATTGGCATCAGCATTTTGGTTATTAGCATTAGCCGGTCGACTCGGGCTCCTTCTGGTGGTAGGTCGAGCATTTCCATTAGTTGTGGTGCTTCCTCTACCTTAATGTCCTCTTCCGTTTCCTACTTCCATATCTTCTTTCTCGTAAATCTGCATATGAGCCTTAGTAAGATATAGAAGAACGATCTAAGAGAGCGGGGAATACGTACTTATATATATAACTATATATCAAATACAAGTACGTTACTATAGCGTTAACCCAAACCCCAATCTTGTTGTCTGATTCATTGGATTATGTTTGAAAAATCTTTTAGGTTTAAGTTTCTTTTAAAGTTACGGAAACCTGGCTCTGATATCAACTTGTAACATCCCCTATTTGGAGGCCAAAACTAACGGCTACGTATGCAGCAGTCATCCATAGTTATTAATCCTCGGTGACCAAATATGGCAATGTTAGATACATTGATACACAGAAACACAAGAATATGGAAAAAAAATTAAACAGCAAACAAATTCCACATTCCATTTCAAAACATTACAGATTCATTACATAATCCCAGTACGCAGACCACGTTCAGATAACACATATTTATTACAAAATACGCCAAGAGCGACATATGAAGATGCCCCCTAGATGATTAGAGTGTATAATAAGGCAACAACACAAGTTTGCCTTACAACCAAACACGGCGGAAATAAAAGAACTCTAAGTAGTTAGCATGCCTCCTGCACGTCACCGGCAGCTTTATTCGTCTAAAAGAACACCTGAAAACCCTAAACCTCAAACTACTCAATATCAATTGAGTACCCGAGAGTTTAAGGGGAAAACAAAAACTTCGAGCCAGATATAAAGCCTGGTATGATAATAATCTACCATCTCAAACCATTTAGATATATGGTGAGACCATGCCGCTTAGCGGAATGGGTTTTCCCCTCACTAGTATCTTAAAACTTTATAAAACCATATACTGTGCTCCTCCATCCACAATGGTTAAAACAATTCAAAATACTATGATACGATGATATGCAAATCAAGTGAATCAATTTTGGATTACCCATCCCCATTCATTTTGACTATCTGTCCCAATTATAGTTTCTAGGATTACTATTAACCTATTAGTTTTCATGGGCTTACTAATAACCTATTAAATGTTTATGGACTGCCTGTCTGATTTCATAGTTTTCATGGGATTACTAAGAACCTATTGGTAACTCCAATATCCTTTCTCTTATCCTAGTTTTCATGGGCTGACTAGGAACCCATTGACTAACTGTCAATATCTTAATCCAGATATTGTTTTTATGGACTAAATATAAACCTATTGGCCCCTGCCAATATCAAATCATAGTTTTCATGGGCTGACTATGAACCTATTGGCCCCTTCCAATATCTTTTGCTATATACCGTTTTCATGGGCTTACTCTGAACCTATTGGCCTCTGCCAATATCTTTAATTAAGATTTTAACATTTCTTAAGTTATATTCACTACTGGGTCAACCTAGCCGGTTATTCTGCTCTACCCCAAAGTACCATTATGGGTTCATAACAATGTGAATAAATACACAAAGAAGCAATCATAGCAACAAAATAATACCAACACCTGTGGTTTAATATCCTTGAAATCATTTTATATATAAACTTGGTTAATCCCTTCAACCTGTTATTCAAAGAAAACTTCTTCAAAAACTTTATTTCAAAGCTCTTTATTTATGCCATGGTTTTTCCTTTAAACTGAGACGGTGTTATTTGTTTTGAAAACCTTAAAACATCTCTTTCGAAAACCCTGGATAACCTCCTTCGAAAGCAAAGAAAACTCCTTTTCAAAACACTATGAATATACCTTTCGAAGCCCTTGTTAAATAATCTCTTTCGAAACTAAATATACCTTTCTATGGTATCAAAACATTACTCAAAATCTTTAGAAACATAGCTTCAAAGCAAATGAAAGCACCCCTTTCGAAAGTATTGGGTTTTACTCTTTAAAACATCTTCTGGGTCAAAGAGGTTACACACGAAAGTATCTCTTTCGAAACCTTTAATAAAATTATTTTAGGGAAAGTTTGATGGTTTCAGAACCATCTATTCGAAAGCTCAAACCATTTAGATATATAGTGAGACCACGCAGCAGAACAGGTTTTCTCCTCACCAGATTCTTAGAATTTTATAAAACCATATACTGTGCTCCTACATCCACAAGGGTTAAAACAATTCAAAATACTATGATATGATGTATGCAAAAAAAGTGAATCAATTCTGGATTACCCATCCCTATTCATTTTGACTATCTGTCCCAATTATAGTTTCTAGGATTACTATTAACCTATTAATTTTAATGGGCTTACTAATAACCTGTTAAATGTTTATGGACTACCTGTACGATTTCATAGTTTTCGTGGGATTACCAAGAACCTATTGGTAACTCCAATATCCTTTCCCTTATCCTAGTTTTCATGGAATGACTAGGAACCTATTGACTAATTGTTAATATCTTAATCCGGATATAGTTTTCATGGGCTAACTATAAACCTATTGGCTCCTGCCAATATCAAATCATAGTTTTCATAGGCTGAATATGAACCTATTGGCCCTTGCCAATAACTTTTGCTATACACAGTTTTCATGGGCTTACTGTGAACCTATTGGCCCCTGCCAATATCTTTAATTAAGACTTTAACATTTGATAAGTTATATTCACTACTGGGTCAATCTAGCTGGTTATTCTGCCTTACCCCAAAGTACCGTTATGGGTTCATAACAATGTGAATAAATATATGAAGAAGCAATCATAACAACAAAATAATACCAACACCTGTGGTTTAATATCCTTGAAATCATTTATTATATAAATTTGGTTAATCCCTTCAACCTGTTACTCAAGGAAAACGTCTTCAAAAACTTCTTTCAAAGCTCTTTATTTATGCCATGGTTTTTCCTATAAAGTGAGATTGGGTTATTTGTTTTGGAAACCTTAAAACATCTCTTTCGAAACCCCTGGATAACCTCCTTCGAAAGCAAAGTAAACTCCTTTTCAAAACACTATGAATATACCTGCCCTTGTTAAATAATCTCTTTCGACACCAAATATACCTTTCGATGGTATCAAAACATTACTCAAAATCTTTAGAAACATAGCTTTAAAGCAAGTGAAAGTACCCCTTTCGAAAGTATTGGGTTTTACTCTTTAAAACATCTTTTGGGTCAAAGTGGTTACACATGAAAGTATCTCTTTCGAAACCTTTAATATTTTTTTTGGGAAAAGTTTAATGGTGTCGGAACCATCCATTTGAAAGCTCAAAACCATTGAATAAAACTTTGAAGGTAGCATCGAAACCCCTTTTCGACAAAATTACCTTCGAAACCCCTGAACCCTTTTGAAAGCATTTAGGAAGTGACCTAGCTTAAGTATAAATAAAGAGAACCCTTCGAAAGCATTGATGGCTATAATACATTCAAAAGATAAAAGAATAGCAGTTCGGTTTTGACCAGGTCGGAACCACCTCTTTTGAGAGCATTATTTAAAATCAAAGGAACCCATTCAAAAGCTCCTACTTTAAAACATGATATGGCAGCCTCCTTCGAAAGCTATTTAGAAAAACCCCTTTTTAAAACATATGTTTTGACTATATCGAAAGCCTTATGTAAAACAAAGTAGGCACTTAACATTTGAAAACAAAACTAAGGTTTCGACCCCATCGGAAGCATTGCTTTGGACACCATAGCTTCTGCCTTTCCTCCAATCCACTGCGTACCATCTAAGTGATACCTTGTGTATTGGTTTCGACTAGGTGAGTTTCGGCTGGGTTGGTTTCAACTGAGTTGGAGTGGAAGCACTGGAGTTGAAAGGTACTACTAAAGGAGGCGGAACCCTCTTTTCTGATTAAAGGCTGAAATCATGCTCGTTTTTAATTGCTTTAACTTTGCCTATGTGTAACCTTTTAATTGGTTGTCTTAAAACTTTTCAAACACTTTACAAAATAACTACAACATTTATCAGATCTAAATCAAATGAAAAATTAACGTTTAAGCCTTTCCATTAAGCAAAACCAACATTGCAAATAAGATCTTCTTTTAAAATAGGAAAAATCCTCAAAATTCACAGAAATTCAATTTCATCATGTTGTCTAACATAACCCAATTTCTTTCTGAAATAATTGAAATTTAATTTAAACCCAATATTATCATATTTTCCTTTAGAAATTCATAGTAAATCTTCCATAACTTGGAAAATTACAAAAATTGAAACCCATCTCTAAAATCATGATTTTCATAACATATAAATTTTTCCATGGCATTCTAAAATCAATATCAATCGGTTTTGACCTAAAACTGTGCAAATTCATATGTAAATGTATTGGTTTAAATCAAACACATAATAATTCAAGCGTATCATCATCCAACACATCATAAAAACAAATTTAATCTTAAATTCAAAAATATATGATTATAAAAACAAAATAGAGATGAAATGAATTATTATTCACCTTAAATATGATAATAGTTTTGAGATGTGATTTGAAATTAATCCCCTAGCTTTAATTCTTCTTCCTTGTTAATGGCCGGCTCTTCTTAGGTTAAATTTGCATTTTTGAGTTTTTGAGAAAATGAACGTGTGAGAAAATAAAAGTGTATGGGCATGAATAATAAGGTGCGACTATATTTACTAATATTCCCATTTTTTAATTAATAATTTAATAACCATTTTAAGCCCATTTAAGGTAAATTAAGCACATCCTTATTATAGTTTTATTCAAATCTCAGTCTCCTTATCATCATTATTTTATTTTATTTATCTAACTAAATCTCTTGAATAATGTTACCAAAAATTAGGGGTGTTACAAGCGCGACCATCGCTTGGCACCACCCATCCAAACATCGAATTTGTTGGCAATGGTCAAACAATTGATGAGAGAGAACTAGAGTTTGACAAATGATGACCGGGGAATTTCGAGAAGTCATACCCTGTTTACTGACAATGTTTTGCATGCGGAATATCCGAGGAGGTTCAACATGCCCTACGATGCCTGCCTATGAAGGAAAAACCGACCCCAGGCAGCACATCATGAGGTACGAATGGTTGATGGACTCAGCAAGAGCCAATGACGCAACCAAATGTAGATGTTTTCCTATAACCCTCTCTGGGATCGCGACGATGTGGTTTACAAGATTGCCCCCAAGATCGATTTCAAGATTTGATGAACTGGAAACTAAGTTTATGGAGATGTTCCAGATCCATGCTGCTCGTCCAAAAGACGTGATGTCACTCTCCAGCGTAATCCAGGCTCTGAGGGAATCGTTGAAGGACTACGGGGAAAGATTTCATGTCACGGCTAAAGAAGTCAGCAACCCAAATGACCATGCTATGCTTATAGCTATGACGAGAGGGATTGATCCGAAATCTAAGTTTGGTGATTGGCTAGCTGGAAAACCGCCGGCCACGTTGGAGCGCTTCTATTCAAAGGCATATCAGTTTTTGAGAAAACAGGAAGCCAAGTCATCTGGGAAAAGCAATGTCATGGGACCGAGAGGAGAAGCAGTATAAAGCAGCATTGCAATAAAGCAATCTGATGAGAGATCTGGGAAAGTTCAGGTTAATATTCAAAACAAGCCGAATCAATAGATGAGGAATGGAGACAGGAATCGAGACCGGAAGAGGGATTTTGGTAGGCCGAGGCCTAGGATTCCTATATATGACAACTATACACCCTTAAATGCATCCTTGGAGAATATTTACCTATCCACCTATAATACTTTTCAATATAAGAAGCCGCGTCCAAAGGAGTCGACAGAGACATAGAAAAGGACTGGAGAGTTTCCGGTTTCATGAGTAGTACGGGCATAATACGAACGAGTGCAGGCATCTCCAAGATGCTATCGAGAAGTTGATTCAGGAAAAGAAGTTACGACAGTTTGCGAAAACTCCACAGGATGGTGGACATGGGACCTCTAACCCTAATAGAGGACAAGCTTCACGTAGGGCTGAGGAGCCTACGTGGACCGGAGGAATATTAGTGATAAACACAATAGTTGGTGGACCGCATCCTGTTGATAGGAGTTAGCAGGAAATGGAGTGCTATGCTAGAGAAATATGGCATGTGTATTTTGAGTATTGTTCAAATACGGAGGATGGAACTCCAGCCAAGTAGCAACGTACAATGACTGATGATATAATGTTCAGAAGTAGAGATACAGATAGAGTAGAGGCTCCTACAATTGACCCGATGGTTATTTCTTCCATGATTAGCCCTGCTTTTCTGAGAAGGATCTTAATTGACTGTTTAAGTTTGGTAAACATTATTTTCAAGAAGGCTTATGATCAAATGAGAATGGAGGCTAAAGATTTGAAACCATTTAAAGCTCGTATACATGGTTTCAATGGTATGGCGATTGAGGCTGTTGGTTATCTGGAGTTGCCAGTTGAATTGGGGGAAGGTGAACATAGGAGAGTGCAGATCCTACCGTTCATTGTTTTGGATGTTGACTCACCATACAACGTGTTTCTGGCCTGATCGGCCCTGGCTGAATTTCGGGCAGCTCTTGCCCCGTGGTGTCTAACTTTGAAATTTCCAACCGATAATGGAGTAAGAGTGGTGCATGTTAATCAGGCGACTGGACGTGCCTGTTATGTAGCTGAGTTGAGAGATGCTCAACGTAAGGAGAAGGGAAAGGGTGTGGACAAATCTGTTCGCATCCAAGTTACCGAAGATTGACAAATGGTGCCTGAGCCTTGGCTTGGGCGCCACAGTTGGTTCTATAGAGATATAGACCCAAGGGATGATGAAGAGGAGCCCAAGGAAACCAAGGCTACGCTGGCTGAGTTGATAGTTGATATAACAGTCAGCCACGACGACCCATCATGGATCTTGAAGATTGGATCATCAGCTCAGCCCTTCAATGATGAGAGAACTTGCTGATTTTCTTCGAGCGAATCTGGATGCATTTGCTTGGACTCATTCCGACATGTGTGGGATCTCGCCTGCCATTGCGAGCCATGCATTATTAAACATTGATCCGAAGTATGTTCCGATAAAATAGAAAAGGCGGGGCATGGATCCGGAAAGATCCGTCGCTCTTAAAGAGGAGGTGGATAAACTAAAAGTTAATGGGTTTATTCGTGACGCCCGTTATCCTAAATGGATATCTAATCCCATGCTGGTGAAGAAGGCGAACGGGAAATGGAGAACATGTATCGACTATTCAGACTTAAATAAGGCGTGTCCTAAAGATAGTTTTCCCTTTCCAAGGATTTACCAGCTAGTTGATTCGACTACAGGGGGCGAATTGTTGTCTTTTATGGATGCATACTCGGGGTATAATCAAATCCCGATGCATGTCCCCGATCAGGAAAACACCAACTTTGTGATGGATGTCGGATTATAATGTTACGTGGTGATGTCGTTCGGATTGAAGAATAATGGAGCAACCTATAACATCCCACTATTTTGGACCATTCAAATCGACAATAAATCCACACATGTCAGACTTTAATACTTCAAAACAGTGGATTGTCAAGAAATTTGGAGCAAATAAAATCAAATACAGAATCACAAACACAGAATATCAGAATAAATCACAGCGGAAATAAAATACCATAGTAGTTCATGAAGCTACTATATACATACTCTCAAAACATATACAAAATCTCATAGTCAAAATAGATACAATAGAAGTCAGGATACATAAGTCAATAATACAGAGACAATACTGAATAGGAAATAACTGGAATAGAAATCGATGAACCGGTAGACAAATAAGCTCCAATAAATCTCTAGCTCCAGAAGGTGAATCCAAAGATGTATTACTCAGGCTGACCCGAGCGTAAAGTAAAACACAAAACACTCGAGTCAGGACATACATACTTATACAATGTAAACCAACTCAAGTGAACTGTAGTAGCAATGCACAATAACTTAAAGGATGCTTGGGATCGCCCATCCTTTAAGGATCAGTCAAACCATCAATTAAGTAGTAATAAACAATATCATAGAAATATCCATATTAAACTAAACAATGCAAATAACAGTGTAAATGTGACTAGGGTAGTGTAGAGCTGCAGTAATTGCTCACCTCTAGCCACACTCTCAAAATCAAAGGTGGGCATCAAACAATCACAAGGAAATCAAATGACACACAAAGTAGTGTACCCGTGGTTATAAATTGCAAAATGGTTTATACTTCGAATTAAAATCATTCATTTAAACCATTAAAAGTGAAGTCATTATTCCTTCAAATCAAATATTCAATTCCCAAAAATTTAACCTTTTCAAAGTTCATTTATTCAGTTAAATATTTTAAACATTAAAATTCCAGCTTTCGCAGCACTTAGAAATTGCTACGGTAAGTTACATTTGAAAACAATTCAATCCAGCAAAGACATCATTTAAAACTACTATAATAGTTCAGCTTTAGTTGAAAAATAGTTCAATTCAGAAAAGACAGCATTTACAAAACTGCTGTAATAGTTTAGTTACATTCAAAATCACATTTCAGCCAACTGCAGCACTTAACAAGTGCTACAATAGCTCCGTTATTAGTTTCAGGTTTTAAATTTAGTTTCTGCGACTACAACACTTACAAAGTGCTGTAATAGCCCTTAGTTCATTTTAGCCTTTTAGTTCATTTCTGCAACTATAGCACTTACAAAGTGCTACGGATTCACTTTAGTTTAGATTTTAGTTATTATTCAGAAACGATAGCATTTCTGAAGTGCTGCTAATTAAATTTCCAGATTTACACTAAAATTTCAGAAACAATTAAACTTCAATTTAAACCATTTTAATTGTATAAAAATCATATTTTTCCACTTCAAAAATGTACATTTAAATAACCTTTAATTTAAAATTTTATAAAGGAAAATTTTACAATAATTATCAAATTTTCAATAATTCACTTATTAAATTCAAGTGTACAATTCTCCCATTCTTTGCATTTTTAACAATTTACTTTAACACATATATTTAAATTTCCATTTCAAAATAAAACTTAATTTCCATTTTTATTTAATTAACTTAAACTTCCATTAAAAATCAAATCACAAATTTCCAATTTAAGTTATGTTTACAAATCACAATTTTTCCATTCATTTATTTAACATTTTAATACATAGAAATATCATTATCACCTTATTAAATCATTTTAAATTCAATTTAAATCAAATTATCATATTTTTACATTTTAAAAATTCTTAAAAATATCCAAAAAATATATAAAATAACCACGGGTTTGTGTATTTTTTTCTAACCTAAGTCAAGTGATACGGATAATATATCATTTCAATCCGTAATTTACAAAGAAAATCCAGGTTTTATCATTTCAAACCCGCAATCCCCAGTTAATAAAAAGAAATAAAAATCGCTCAGGCCTATCATTTCATCCCATAACGATTTTTCCCTATTCTAAAGTCCGTTCGGGTATGTATCATTTCAACCATAGTGATTCTATTCTATAGGGAACTTGTAGTGTGATTAACAGAAACAAATAAACAATGTAATAAAATATAACATATCAGATGATGTGACAAGTTTATAACAGAGTTTAACATCATAAACTTTACATCACAGGCAGGTATAACATGATATAATAGTTTCTACACATTCACTTGTTGTCGCTTCATAAATTATATAAGTATAAATGTCAATCGTGAATAACTCGCCTTTTTAAGCTGGGGTTCGCAAAACAAAACACACAGATAAAAATACAGAAAGCATGATAGCACGACTTGATTTGAGTGGAGAGAGAGCCAAGATATAAATCTTGTATTCAACAACCAAACAAAGCAAAATATAAATATAAATACAATACCAAAATAAACTGAAACAAAAATGGAATTTGAATTGACAAAAGAGACAAATGGCTTAACCTTGCTTTCAAAGCAAAAATGCTTGACCATGACTCATCATGGGCTCGGCCATACATGTTTTAGAGGTGGAAATGGTTTGGGTTTGGCACATATAGGCACGACTACAAAGGAATGTGAAGGGGTAGGAGTTTGCAAGCATGGCAGGTCAAAAGGCAAGGCCACTAGGTGGATTTTTGGTGCATGTAGGCTCGGCCTATGGTCAAGTTTGGGTCAACCAAGGTCAGGTACAGGTCAGTTCAGATCTGAAGTGATGGCCAAAGGTCATGGTAGCAAGTGGTGGTGATGTTAGAGGTGGTGGCCGAGGCTAGAAATGAAGGGGATGGTGAACTATAGGTCAGCTATGTAATTTTCAAAAGGTTTTTGCAACTTTTTGTAGAGTTTTGATCATGGGGTGGTCACGGCCACTACTGGTCAGAGGTGGAGGTGGTTAAGCTGTGGATGGTGATGAGGAGGAAGGTGTGGTGGTCGATGGAGGAGATGGTAGAGGGTATAGGCCGAGCACATGTAGAGGAATCAAGGCAAAATCAAGCAAAAACAATGGAAAAGAGAAGAGGAAAAGTAGAAAATGAAGAAGCCATTGCTTACCAAAATTTCAGAAATGGCTATGGTCGAAATTTGTGATGGATTGAGAAACTTTTCACGTGAAAAACAAAATAAAACACACGGCTACAATAAAGGAAAGAACAGCTAAAGCAAATGAAGAGTCTAGACGATGAAAAGTCATAAGTTTAAAAGCTTTGTCTCTTTGAATTTCCAATTTCATTTACACAAAATAAAAAAAATAAAAATCAAGTAAATAAGATAAAAATCAAACCAAAATAAAGTAAAAATGAAAATAAATAATTAGAATTAGGAAAAATAGAAATTAAATAAAGAAAATAGTTTATTTTATTGAAACTAGTATTAAAATTGTAAACAAAAATACAACTAGTAAAGGAAATTCCAACTCAACAAAATTCACATAATTTAATTCAAAACCCAAAACAAAATAAAAAATGGAAAATAATATAGAAAATGAATAATAAGATTCAGATAAAATTTTGCGTGTAAAACGCTGAATTTATCAAATTATAAAAAGTTTAAATGGAATTCGATGAAACGAAAAGCAGAACAGATATTAAAACCAATCACTGTTTCAAAGGAAAAGATTAAAATTTAAAAATTTAAAATTTCAATTAATTTCAATAAACAATAAAGGTTTGACAAAATATAATATTTCTAGAAAATCAATATTTAATTGTATTTGGAAAAATAAAATAGAAAAAAAATCCAAAATACATTGGAAAAATTCCAAACTTCAAATTTAAAATTATTTAAAAATCAAAGTTTCAAAATGAAAATTAATTTAAAAATATTTATTAAAATTATGGGTTGTTACACAACCTATCAACGCTTAGTTAACCGGATGTTTAAAGACCAGATTAAGAGGACAATGGAAGTCTATGTGGATGATATGCTCGTGAAGTCACGATGATCAAACGACCACATTCGAGAGTTGGTAGAGATGTTCGACATCCTTCAATTTTATAACATGAAAATCAATCCTTTGAAATATTCATTTGGTGTTGCATCAGGAGAGTTCTTAGGCTTTATTGTCAATGCTCGACGAATTAAAGTTAATCCAAAGAAGATTCATGCTATCCAAGATATTCAAGCACCAAGAACCATTAAGCAAGTGCAAAGTTTGAATGGGAAGGTTGCTGCTTTAAGTCGATTTATCTCCAGAGCAACTGACAAATGCATTCCTTTCTCTAATTTGATTAGGAAGGGAAAAAGAAACTTTGAAAGGACGCAAGATTGTGAAGACGCGTTTCGAGCTCTGATTAACCATTTGGAGAGACCCCCTGTCTTATCAAAGTTGGTAGATCATGAGGAGTTGTACATTTATTTGACAGTATCAGCATATTCCACAAGTGCCGCCTTGATTCGCGAGAAGAACCGGATTCAGAGGCCGGTGTATTATGTCAGTAAGCGATTGATAGGAGCAAAAAGGAACTATCCGAAGATAGAGAAATTGGCGTACTACTTGCTAATCGTATCGTGGAAACTCTATCCGTACTTTCAGGCACATCCTATTAACATTTACACCGACCAGCCGTTACGACAGGTCCTACAGTGACCTAAGACGTCTGTGAGGTTGCTTAAGTGGAACATCGAGCTTAGCCAGTTCAACATTACATATCTACCTCGAAGAGCTATCCAGGGTCAAGCATTGGCAGACTTTATAGCAGAATTTACCATGCAAGACGAGCTTCCAGAAGGTAGCAGAATCCCTACTGTGCTTAGGGGTGTTACGGTTGCGGTTACCGTCGTTATTTCCACTAACCGTAACTGTAACCATTATTGACGGATATAAATTCTTATAACCATTACTGCAACCATCTATGATGGTTAACCATCGTATTTTCATTTTGAAGCATGTCATACATATATTTTCTAGTATATGAACTATTGATGATAATTTGATATAGCTCTAGCTGTTTTTTGCAAATTTATTTATTTGTTTATAAAACGACAAATATGCATGCACATGTTATTAGTTCATTAAGTCACATATTATTAATTTACAAGCTATTCATTTAAATTAAATTACTAATTTTTATACTTTAATGTTAAATATTACGCAAAACAATCATGTATGGTTGGTATGGTTAACTGTGGTTTTCAAAATTTTCAACCGTTACCGTAAATGTTACCATTGTAGATGACAACCGCATGAACGGTTGGTACGGTTGAGCGGTTGGGCGATTCAACCGTAACAGCCCTAACTGTACGATGGAAGCTGTACACTAATGGAGCATCAAATGATCACTGTTTCGGAGCTGGGATTGTAGTTGTAACCCCTGAGAACTGCTCGGTTTGCTATGCTTTAAAGATTGATTTTCCTGCTACGAACAACGAGGCTGAGTATGAAGCATTGATTGCTGGACTTAAACTTGCTAGAGAACTCGGGGTGAAGTCTCTTAATCTTTTGCGATTCACGGCTGGTGGTGTATCAAGTTAGAGGAGACCATCAGGCTAAGGGACAACGACTTGCCCCGTATCTTACCCGAGTTCAAGAGTTGTTGGCAGAATTTGAATACTATGACATTTCACATATCCCACGCGAGCAAAACGGAGAAGTTGATTCATTGGCAAAGTTTGCTAGTTCGGGCGATGCGCAATAGATGGGCTTGGTTATAGTCGAGATATCACACACCCCGTGTATAAATATGATGGAAATTGATCAAGTACTGGAAGCGGAATCTGAGAGGGAATCGCGGATGGCTCCATTTAAAGATTATTTGTTGCATGGAATCTTGCCTGAAAGGAGGAATGAAAAGCGACAAGTCCTTCACAAAACTTCGCGGTATATTATGCAAGAAGGAACTATGTACAGAAAAGGTTTTTCCATTCCTCTAGTCCGGTGTATCGCTCATAACAAGTTAAAGCATGTTCTGAAAGAAGTTCATGAGGGAGAATGCGATGATCACACTAGAGGGTAAACTCTATCGAAGAAGATACTCCGTTATGGATATTATTGGCCAAATGTAAACTGGGACGCTGCTGATTATGTGAGACAATGTGACAAGTGAAAAATATATGCAAAAGTCCCAAGAGCTCCACCAATAGAGATCATGCAAATGGTCAGTCCATGGCCTTTCGCTATATGGGTTATTGATATCATAGGCTCCTTACCAATCTCCGTGGGTGGTGCGAAGTACGCTATTGTCACGGTTGATTACTTCACCAAATGGGCCGAGGCGGAACCATTAGCCACGATCACAACTAAGAAATTGATCAACTTCGTTGTTCGAAACATCATATGTCATTTCAGTCTTCCACGAACTATCATAACAGATAATGGACTCAGTTCGAAAGTGTTGAATTTAAAGAATTTTGTCAGAGATATCGTATTGAAATGAGGTTTGCAGCGGTCGCTCACCCTCCGACAATCGGGCAAGTTGAAGTTGTAAACAAAATTATCAAGTCTATTCTGAAAAAGCATTTGGAGAAGGCTAGAGGCAAGTGGGTGGATTAACTTCCTATGGCACTTTAGACTTACAGAACCACTCACAAGTCCGCGACTAACCATACTCCATTCGCTCTTGCTTACGGATCCAAAGCTGCTATCCCGGTGGAACTCGAAGTCCCTTCTCATCGAGTGACTTACTACGACCCCAAAATGAACATAGATATTCTCTTAAAATCTTTGGACTTTATAGATGATGCGCGAAGAAGCGGATTTAAGGGCCGCAGCACACCGACATCAAGTCGCCCGATATAACAAAACTAAAGTGCGATCAAGATCCTTCGAAGTTGGCGATCTTGTCCTGAAACGGGTTTTTCCGACCCTGCCTCAAATGAATCCGACGTGGGAAGGACCATATGTCATTGAACAGAGGCTTGGAGAAGGAACTTTTAAGCTAGCGACTGTTGATGGCATTACACTCCTAAGAGCGTGGAATAGCAAGCATTTACGACGCTATTTCACTTAGAATGTTTCCTTTGCATTTCAGTTCTATTTTCTTTCAGTATTTGTTTTAGCATTTGATTTTTCAAATATGTAATAAAACAGATTAGTTTATTCCTTTCCATTTGGTGAATAAAGTCTCAAACTTCCTTTGCATGAATGATTGTTGTTGCATTGTATGCTAAGAACATAATGAAATTGATTGATATCGATATGTGTGAATAGGTTCCTAGAGTTCGAAATTGATTAATTGTACCAATGCCCAATGGGATCAAACAAGATGAGCTTCATTAATTTGCTCGATTAACAGTTCTCGTAGATGGTTCAAAGGATAGGACATGTAATAAGTTACAAATGTCGCTAGCAATCCGGAGATTAGGGAATTTTCTGCCCGGACTGTGGGACTGAAACGGAATCAAGGCGACCAGAAGAAGTATAAACATCAAACGGGCGTGATCCGACGGCCCACGAAATAACTCTAAGTCCGGAGCGTGGACCGGAGTATAAACACAATTCGGGTGTGACTGATCACCCATCGACAACTCTAAGCCCCCGAAGCGCGGACTGAAGTATAAACGCAATTCAGGTGTGACCGACCACCTATCGATAACTCTAAGTCCCCTGAGCACGGACTGGAGTATAAACGCAATTCGGGTGTGACTGACCTCCCATTGACAACTTTAAGTCCCTAGAGTGCGAACTAGAGTATAAATGCAATTTGGGTGTGACTGACCCCCCATCGACAACTCTAATTCCCCGGAGCGCGGACTGGAGTATAAACGCAATTTGGGTGTGAATGACTGCACATCAACAACTCTAAGTCCTTGGAGCATGGACTGGAGTATAAACACAATTCGGGAGTGACTGGCTGCCCATTGACAACTCTAAGTCACCGGACTGCAGACTGGAGTATAAACACAATTCGGGTGTAACTGACTGCCCATCAAAAAATCTAAGTCCCTAGAGCGCGGACTGGAGTATAAACCTGATTCGGGTGTGATTCACCACCCATGAGACAACTCTAATTCCCCAGAGCATGGACTGGAGTATGAACATGATTTGGGTGTGATCCAACCACCCACGAGATAACTCTAAGTCCACGGAGCGTGGACTAGAGCATGAACATAAATCGAGCATGAACCGAGCGCTCGCCAAACAACTCTAAGTCCCCAGAGTGCGGACTGGAGTAGAAACACAAATGAATAGATGGGTGGATGTCGGCCATTCTCTATTCCACAAACTCCAACCTAAAATCGACAGGAGGAATACATGCTATTAAAAGCTGAATATGACCACTCACTATAGCTCCGGCTTAATATTCTTTACGACTTAAGGCAACGACCGCAAGGAGGCCTTGGGATGAAGATAGTGAATTGTTAACAGAATTTGCAATCAACAAATTACAAGTACTCTGAAAGGGAAGTAATCATTTAACTTTCAAAATAACAATTCACGCGATGTTTAATCGAGAATAAAAATCTTTTATTCACAAGTGTCAAAATTCCAGTACAAGTTATTTCAAAAAAGAACCGGGATCCATACCCGTACACCTACGACTAGGGAAAGAAATAATTATTCCAATTATATACAATGATTTGAAGTAACGGTTACTTCTTTGAATTTCTTTCCCTTTTTGATTTTTCAAGGGTGGAGTCGCTCAAGTTTCTCTTCCGGGATCCTTTGCCGTATTTGTTCCGAGTGCTTGTGGAAGAAGGAGGGATATCACCAGGGATTGACTTGCCTGGTGGAATAACTTTCAATGGCACGAGATCAAGATCTTCAACTTCCACCTCAGCGGGCTCTCCTTTAACTTCTCGCTTCAACTTTTCCTCCTCCTCAATCCTCTCCTTCATGTTGGTTTCAGTAGTATGCTCCGAAGCACTAGTAATTATCACATCATCAGGTCATCGGCCGGGAGCGGATCATCAGTTTGTCTTCGTCAAGAGCACCGATGGTTTAGGCGTTAGGCCCCGGAACTTCAATAGCAGCCAGGTCCTTGGCATCTCTTTCATGCCATTCTATATCAACGCCACTTTTAGGATTCTGATCAGGGCCCGAAAGACCTGCAAAGTTTATCAAAACATGGATATTAGCTAAGGGCCATTGCACGTGAAGAATAAGAACTATTCGAGTACGAAGAAGTTTAGTATGATACCTGCATCCGGTTGACTTTCTGTCGTCGCTGGAGTGCCTCCTTCGAAGATGGGAGACAACAATGGTAGTCCAAAGCCAGGCTTGTCCGGATCATAGTCGAGATTTTGCTCCGTATTATGAGAAGACGATGGACTGGTTACTTGAGTATGAGAGGAACCTTTAGGATCAGTTTCAGAAGACTAAACGATATCCTCTCCATCTTTAATAGGTACAAGAGCTTTGAAAAATTGAAGTTTAGCGGCAGCCAGATCCGACGGCTTGTTTCCTCGAAGAACTTCTCTCATTAGTTCTTCTTCGTTAAATTCGGCTTCTCCCAACTCTTCCTTCTTTATCTTGACGATGTGCTCCCAGGCTTCGGCAAGTGATTTGAGGTAACCTTCGCCAAGAAAGCTTAAGTCACGGTGAAGCAGACCTTCGCATTATATTCGATAATTAGTGGATCGAACAAGTCCTTAATTTCGTTCCTACCGGACTTGATGGCAGCCTCCACCTAGGATTTGGCTTGTTCAAGCACTTCTCTTCTACCTTCTTCTCAGGCTTCTTTCTTCAGAGCTTTGATTTTTGCAAACTTATCATCGATTTTTGTTTTCAAGCTCCTTGCCTCGACTACTTCTTCATAGTATTTCTGCAACTCCTCTTGGGCCTCAATTTTCTCCTCCCTCTTTTTCTTTAACAATTCTTCAAGCTCCTCAATGCGGGGAGCTATAGCATCTTTCTCCTTTTGCAAGGAGTCTTTTTCTAAAGCAAGTGTACCGCTGCATTGAAGCGCCGCATCAAGTTCCTTCTTGTGAGAAGTCTCCGGGTGACTTACTGCCTCTGATGTCTCCTTCGCGTTCTCTTCAGCTTTTGCAAGTTGGGTCTTGTATTCAAGCAACTCAAAATCCTAATGCTTGAGTATATCCTTGTCGTGAATAGCTTCCAACTTGAGATGATCGATTTCGTGCTGACGCTCTATAGAGACTTCGAAGACTTTCTTGACCAAATGAATAAATGATTCGTGCTGAACGAATACGTCGTTCATGCATGCTAAGGAGCTCTCTTTGGCATGTCCAGGAATAACATGTATAGAGGGGAGGAATTTGAGTCCATCAAAGCAGATCTTCGGAAAGGTGGCTTTAAGTTCAGCCAACTTTGCAGCTATAGAGGAGTTGGGAGCAGTAGCCGGTGAAAGTGTATCAAAAGTGGCCAGTGGATGCTTGCTAGATCGGCACTCACGTGACTGCCTTGAAGTAGAAGAGACAGAATGTTGCTCGTGAGGCACAGCGGCATGAGCGCCACGATAAGAGGATTTTTATCCACTATGAGCACGAGGATTAGAATGTTCATCATGACGAGATGCATGAAATTGGGACTTCCGCTTAGAGGAGGAAGAAGACTCCCTCGAATAGTAATCTTGATCATGTCCTTCATCTTTCTCTCTACGTCGCGTGGACTTGGAGTCCCAACTTGGGCGATGATAAGCAGAAGTGCTTCGCAGGCGATCGAAGGTGCGTGATTGAGACATTGTACCTATAAAGATCAAATTAAAATGTGTTAGAAGTTGTCGTACGAGAGATCAATGGCAAGTGTATAGTGGAGTGTAAGTGATTGTGAGTGTCCTAATGTTCCCCCCAATGGGCCGGTAACAGTAGCTTTACTCATGGGTGTGCTCTCCTCTCTATTAGAAGGTTGGGTGCCTTCACTGCTTCTCGTAGGAAAGTTAAGTCCTTCGAAGTTTATATTTGGAAAGTCATCGGACATAATGTCGTCTGGAATTTGGAGATTGGAAGGTCCTCTTAACGAGCTTTGCAAACGCTGAGAAGATGATTCCTCTTCGAGAGGAGTAATAACGAACTCCGGATGATGCATTTTTTCTTCTACGTAGCCAGTATATCAACTTCTTCTTTCTCTTTGGAGGTGTTTGCAACTGCCCGATCTGCGACGGTCCAACCGTTGACGCTTTTCAAAGGCCTGCATCATCATCTCCCGGCCTGTCAGCTTGAGAATCTTTGATTTCACCCTCCTTTGTATCTTCCCAAGTCCCCTCGGCAGGGGCCACGGCGGGGTTGTTGTTTCTTCTCTTCATTCGACAATGATATTTGTAATTGCTTTGCTTCCAGGGAGTCTAATTCTGCGACCGTCTTTCAACAGGTCGAATAAAGATAGCAGTTCGTCAGTCACGAGGAGTTTAATTTCCCGATCCTCAACGGGAGTAGCGTGGTTGGCGGGGATGATTCTAGAAAACTTGGCGCCTTTGGGACGTGGACAAACACCTGAAATAACTTCGGATGTTAGTATATTCAAAGGAGAAATTATGACTTGAATCATCGAAATGAAGAGAAAAGTGGAGGTGGCACTTACGTCCTCCTAACCATATTCTTGCAAATCTGGGCGGATATCCCATGTAGAACCATTCGTGCTTAAATAATGAAAGCTTGTTCCAGGCGCCTGTCAAGACTTGACAGTTTGGCGAAGGTTCAAGGAAGACGTAAGAAGGGCTTTTTGATTGTCTTTTGAAGTTATAGATAAATCTGATGTCCTTAGGAGCTGGCGGATGGAATAGAAAACCCACGAATAAGAGCCGTGAATGAAAGCATAGCTGTTGGGATGCAACTGTGTAGGGGCGATCCCAAGATACCTCAGCATCTCCCGGACGTAGGAGTTAAAAGGTGGAACGCATCTAGCCCAGCACATGAATTTGTTGCACACCGTATATCCGGGTGGGGGCAAGTGAGGTCTATCTTGCCTCATAGGAACTAAAACATCCTCAAACAGAATCCCATGGATGGAACATAATCGGTGAAGAGCGGCTTCGCCAATTCGAGAAGCTTGTGAATCGAGAGGGTTATCTTGGACAATGGCACCCTCAACGACATCAAGAGCAGGGCTGATGGTTTCCGTTGGAAAAATTGGAATATCGGAAAAGAGATCAACTTATGGATTAGAAGCTTCCGGTTGTTCTACATGATGGCTTGAAGAAGGCCTTCCGGAAATAGTGGCAGAACTTGGTTTTACTTCAAAACCGATGTGTTTTGCCGCTGAATTAGAAGACATATTGGTTGAACGCTTCATGCCTCTTGAATCTATGTCAGCTATACTCAGTAGACAATCAAGATTAGAAATAATAACATGTTCCCCCTATGTCAAGTGTGAACTAGTGTAGTGCAGTGCAGTGTGAAACAAGCATAAATAGTTTGAAATCAAAAATGCAAGAATAAAATGATGAGACTTGGAGTGTTGTCCAAAGAGACCGTCATCGTTGACCGTCTCGATTGACAAGAACGTTGATCGGAAATGGAAGCTTTAGGATCGATGGAATAGCGTATTGAATTACGAAGACTATTATCTATGTTCGTTAGCAAATTTATTACTTAGTCCAAATTGAGAAGTCCGGAAGTTTGATCATTTAATCTTAAGTTCGACAGTCCAAGTACGCAAATCACATTGTCCTTTGTCATCTTATATTCATGCAAGGCGATATGATGTTAAGTGCTCAAATGACTTAGATTATATTGGTCTTCGGTGCTAAAACCAATCCCTTCACTCAGTGACGATCCCTTACTCCAGACCGAACAACATCGATCCTTCAACTTAAGACATCTACATCGATCCCTCACCAACGCTGCAACTTACCAATCCCTTTCCACAGATACTTCCTATCGATCCCTTACCAGTACAATTTCCTACCGAACCCTCTCCTAAACCTAGCCACACCGACCCCTCTTCGAAACCACTCTATAACGATCCCTACATGAGGATAAGGAATACTGATCCCTATCCCAGTTTCTCCCTTACAATCCCATAACTCAATCTTCCTTCATCCCTTTGAAAACTCTGGCCGAACCCTCCTCTTCCTTTTCCTTCACCTTCTCCTTCCTCTGCTTCTCTCTTCCCTTATATCCTAATGTAACCTATCAAGACCTAAATGACGCTCGAACTCACTAAAGCTCAAGATTTAAAACTCGATTACATAATAAAAAGGGAGTTCGTACTTATGTATACCAAATTAAACTACATGCAAGTGTTCGAGGCTTTGGATTGAAGATGAGGGTGAGATAGCTTGGAGGAAGTACTTAATTTCGTGTGTGGATTTGAGTATAGAGTTAAAGGACTTTTTGTTTGTCAAGAAGGGTTTGTTGTAACCTGAGTTCGGCAAGAAATTTATGCAAGTACAGATGAAATGGTAAAGTAAGGAAAGAAAGGAAGAAGGTTCGTTTATATATGAGTATGTTGGAGAAGGAACTGGTCATGAGAGGTGACCCATTCAAAAATGAGGAGGAGGGATCGGCACTTAGATCTGCCAGTCCTTACTCACGTGTCCCTAGCAAAGGATCGGCATGTAGAATGCCGATCCCTCCACGAAAGTAAAAAAAAGAGAGAAAGAAAGAAATGGAAAAGGAAAAATGATGGACAACTGAAAGTAAATGACGACCGTTGTCATAAAGGTTTGACTGCAGACATGAACATACCATATACTATAAAAATTGGTAACGACCTGCGAACGTCGAATATGTCCTGGAGCCAATGGATATAGGATCCAGAAATAAGGTACGGACAGCTGCACGAAGCCCAGATTCAACGAGTTGATAGACAGACAACACAGGGTGTTAGAAATATAGAAAATAGCTTGGATAGTCATGGGATCGGTATAGAAAGGTGAAACACTAGGGATCAACATGATTATTTGAGTGGATATTCAACATAGATGAGATAAGAGAGGGATCGACATAATTGATGGTGCTTGGCTTGGCATAGATGGCTCTCGAAGGGGTTGGCAGAGTGTATTGGAGTATAGGGTTTGGCATAGGCTCGTTGAACCAGAGGGATTGACATGTTGGATTAAGGAATACACATGGACGAATATGGATCGGTATAACATTATGGGCGATCAGGAGGGATCGGCGTCATGTGATGTAGTTCGAAGAATACGAATGGATGGGATATTATAGGGTTCAGCATGTTGAGTCTTTAGAGGGAACGAAAAACTGTAACGGAGTAAGCGGGGGTTGGCATATGGAGTTATAATAGGGGTCGACATAACTTTCTGAAGCATTATGGGTCAGCATAGTCCTACGCGGCAGGAGGGATCGGCAATGCAACACGGAACCATAAGGATCGGCACCATGAATCTCAGGGGATAAACGCGGATATGCAAGTATGGGTCGGTGTGACATCAAATGAAGGGTTCGGCATGAACTATTTTGTGAGTGAAATGAATCCAAGATTGAACAAATGCATGAGCTCTACACACCTAATAATCATAATATTTCAGATACCATCATATCCAAGCATAGTGAAACTACCATAGGGACAGCTGTCCCAAATTCAACAAATGGAGGGATCGGTACCGATCCCTCTCCATTGAGATTTGGGCCTAGCGCCGCCTATGGTGGGCCCATATGGAAGAGTAGGTCATGTTGTCAAAGTTCCAGACAGATTGGTGGTCGCCTACACCTATAAATACAGCCCTATGGGGTCATTCGGAGGATCTTTACGCTGCTGGTTACATAACACTTTTATTGTAATCAACTTCCTCCATTATTCTCCTACCTCTTACTATTTCTTATTGTAATCAAGATTAAAGTGAATCAATAAAGAGAGTATTCAAAGTGGATGTAGGCAATCAACGCTGCACCACTATAAATCTGGTTGTTCTTGTTTTCTATAGTGATTTGCTTATTGTTTTGATATATTCCTCCGTTTTCATTTTTTTTCTTCATTTACCTTGCTACACAAACCTATTTTCGGGTGTTTGTGGCCAATTTGGTTGCAAAAATAAACAATTTTAAAATATCATTTTCAAAAAAATCCAGTTTTGGACTCCGAACTGCAAAACCGCGATTTTTCAAAAACTTGTTTTACTCATATTTAAAAAAGTACTTATCAAAATCTCGATTTTCTTTCTTCGTTGGAAAACTATGGATATAATAGTTTGGAAAATTCTTATCTCGAAGAATTCCGAGCTATATTCCATTTTATACACTCGTTTGACTTTTATGGCGCGAAATCCCGAACTGCAGTTTCGCGACACGCCTATTTTTGACTAAATTTCCATTTTCTCGTTCAAACTTCACCAAAATACTTTTTAATGTTTATAATATATTTCAAACTCACTTTTAAAACCTTTTTAATGAGGTTTAACATTCCATATACACTAATTCATTTATATAGAGGAAAGTGATTTCCATTGTGCTTATCGACATGTATTTCTATGACTTGCATGTATCTTCAACATTCATATTTAACAACCATCATCAACGATCAAAATCAAGCATACATAACATCCAATAGCATATAATACTATAGTTTTAGGAGTTCTCACCTTCATTTTCTCTTTGAGCTAATGTAAAATCGGCTATAGCTCTACTACGATCGAACCAAAGCAAATGAAACCGAGCTTGCGACCTATGGGAGAGCTCGACCTAATCTTGTGGGTGGAGGATCTCACAGACTAGGTGGTGTGGGGTGGTGGACGTGGAGTTTGGTAGAGTAGAAGAGGTTCTTTGAACTAGTTTTGAAGTGGATTGATATTATAAACTAGTGTATATCTTTTCCTCTTTTATTTGATATATTTTTTTTCTAACTTTTCTAAAATCTTTTTCTATGAATAAAAAGCCATTAGCGAGGCTCTTAGAAAGCTTGAAAAGAAGAGGAAGAAGAAGTGGAATGGTATTAGGATTTTATGGGAAGAGGGGTGGTATTTATAGAAAAACTTGGAATAAAATATTCAAATGCCAAATTACCAAAACGCCACTATCCCACACCCTCCTAGCCCTCTACACGCACGGCTCCCCCACTAAAGCCATGTGATCATGATGTGAGGTGATGGTGTGGTACAATGAGTTGATGTTTGCTTTATGGTTACTTAAAGGTTAAGCTTTAGGAGTTATTAAATCATTTTTGTAATACACACATAGATATATATATATATATATATATATGTATGTATGTATGTATGTGTGTGTGTGTTTATTTACACATGTATATGTTATCATGTGTATGTTCCATATATATGTATGTACATGTAGGTGCATAACACTTCGAACGTCCTTGAACAACTTTTGTTTGTCAAATCGTTGAAATCTGGAGAACCGATTATCGGTCACATTTTCACTTATTTATTAACGTACATATATTTGTAAAAAAATTTAGAAATAAACTCCTTATAATTTTAAATTAATTAAAATGATCATATTTGAATTATAAAACCAAATAAATTTATATTAACAATTATTTACAAAAATTGCTATTATACCAATAAAGCGTTATTGATTTTTCCTTATATTTTCAAATCAAATATTTGTTTTTATGAAAACTATCATAAACGATTTATTATCACTTTATAACTATTCAAAATGAATTTTGATCATTAAAAATAATTATTTTTAATAATTAAAATAATTACACAATTATTAAATCTCAATTTAAATTCATAAATCTATATTTAAATATGATGTCATTTTATCGATATAAATTTCAAGAAAAATATATTTGTAAATATTTATTAAAAACTAGATTACTATTACTTATTATCACTTAAAACAATATTATTTGTATAATCATCCTCTTATTTGAATAAATTTAAAAATAAATATAATTCATCAAAGCGATAAATTTGGCGGATCGTTACAGACATCCCCTCTTAAAAGAATTTCGTTCCCGAAATTACCCAAAACAAAACCCCAAAGGTTTTCCCAAAATATTTATTTTTCTAAACTTACACTTATACGCTGTATATAGATCATCCGTACACAATATCCAGTTTGATCTACTATTCGAATTCACAACTTTACTTCCGAACTATCATTGATCCCCCGATCCTTTAATGCGAACTCTGACCAGGCTTTCTGATCAGAACTTTAGTTCTCCTTGCATAGCTCTCAACTATTAAAATTCAAGTATCCAACCAAAAACCCTCATTAATGTTCGTCGTTAAGAATCGAGTGATAAATCCATTTTCGGATAAGTGTCAAATACGTCAAAGTTCTGCACTCGAATCTTAGATTAAATCTACTTCATATGAATTAATTAACCTTTCCAAAATTCTTATGAAAATACTTCATAAAAGTTTCATCTTTCATTCAAACTTTTGTAAAAATACTTCTTTATACATAACCATTTTACATTTTTATTTCCAAATATTTCTACTTAAAAACACATTTCTTTTCAAAAGATATATGAAAAACTCATTTTCAAAATAATTCATTAAATTAGTTGCTTACCATAAACTTATTTTAACCAATATTAAATGTGAAAACTTTCTTTATTTAGTTAAAACTTTCTTTATAAATTAACACTCCTTTATTAATTGAAACTTCCTTTATATACATATATATATATATATATTCTCTTTACTTATACCAGTTTTAATACTTAAAAAGTATTTATTTGTTTATTCAAATGTTATATGTATATTTAACAAGTTTTTTTTAAGATCAAAGCACACCCATACTTATCAATTAAGATAATATACTTTGATAAAAATTGGCGATTATCAATTAATTTATCAATTTATGATTCGCATCATGCTATTTTATCTTTAGAAAATTATATTGATCGAGTAACTCAAAAATGATACCAAGGAACTGGATACTGCCAATAGTATTGCATATTTCCTTAACAAGAAGGGGAATACTTAAGAGAAGCTTTTACCATCCGAACACATCTCCTGCCCATTTTTAGTTACTTTCGAGCCACTTGGATCAGTTAATCTTTGAAAAAATTCAAAAGATTTATACTAATGTTATAACAATATCATATAATAAATTCTCATATGCTTACATCATTCAAATTTTAAACACGGGTCCAAAAAAGAAAAAAAATTCACTCCCTTCCTTACACTAATATGTTACAAGATACCAAAGCAAACAACATCCCTTCTAACTTATGGATACATATTAAAACTACTCTTAATTCCCTAATGTTACTCTTCCGAGTTCGAAGATGATAGTGGACTCTAATTATTAAGGTTTATCATCACTTCTCCCTCTCCTTCTTTGTCACTATCTAGCTCATCGATGGCCACATTGTCGTCCACTTCTGGTATCTCTCCCATTACCTGGGGTAACCATGGTTGGTTCAATGGGACATGTCCCATGCCTACTGGTATTCCAGGAATGACTCCTCCCTCTTCTAATTCTTCCAAGCCTTTCATATTTTACTCCTAAGGGTTTTTGAATTCTTCGACCCCCTCCTCCTCTTCTTCTTCTGTTGTTTCTTCGTTGTGGCTTTCTATCTCATTCCAGTTTATGCACGAACTGGATGATCACTCCTACCATACAACATGCTCCCCATCCATATCCCATATTACATTTCTACACTCGCTCGATATGATAGCATCAGGGTCTTCCATTGGCTCTGATTCCTCCTCCTTGGGTTCTACTTCCTCTTCCATGGGTTCTGATTCTCCTTCCATTGGCTCAATTTCTTCTATTGGTTCCAAAATTAAGCTAGCGAGATCTTTTATCCAATTTCCCTCCGAGGTCTTCCTGGGTTCATCGTCGCTATAAATCATAATTACTTCTAGAGCTAGAGGCGGTAGAAGAATTCCGACCATAGGGTATCCATCTTCACCCTTTCGAGTGTATGGGGCATATTCTTCCTCAATTGGGAACCCACCATTGCTGGGCGGATATTCCGGTTGCTCCTCTTCGTCGCTAGAGATAACAATTAGGCTATCCTTCTCGCCCTAATTTGCTCTAGAGGACTCCATTTTTCCGTAATTTCTACCATACGGTTTCTACAAGGTAAAAATTATTCTTTTAGACATAAGTAGTAGGTTATTGCTAGCGTTATTTTAGGTAGAGAGGTTTGGTCAATACTCAAAAAATGTTTCAAGATTCATTTCTAAAGGTAGCTTTAAAATTCTTTGTATAAAAAAGTTTTATTATTTTAAAAATTCTTTGAAAATTTTACCAAAATATTCTTTTCTTTCCAAATACACATATATATATTTTTAGGTAAAATGATTTCATATAAAACCAAATTCATTTGAATATGTATTAACAAATACGCACTCACTCACACACACACACACTCAAACTCATTCTAGGTTGTTACTAACCCTATCTCTAATGAGTTACTCATCCTAGGGTATTACTAACCCTATCTTTGATGAGTCTTTTGCCCTTATTAGGCTCAGGTATTTGCTCAACCTAAGCTCCGATGCCAATTTGTGAGGACCCATCTCTTCGACTCTTGAAAATCGACACTAATACATCCTCGGTATTCACGTGCCGTAAATCTAGGTGCTGGAGAAACAGATTCTCAAGGGTAAGAAAGAAAAATAAAGACAGAACAAAATCTTTCACATGTTATTTCAATTAAACTTTATATCGAAAATTAAAATACATTTATCAGAGTTAAACATGGACAGTTATAAATTCCCGTTCTTACAAATTGCGGAATACTATCATGTAAGAGTGTAGTAGAAATAGATAAAAAAATTTAGAAAAATCTTCTGACTCCATGCTGCAAGCTCCATCCTTCTAAACTAAACCCGACTACTAGGTTGCTTGGGAAAATTAGGGCACCCAGAGTTTAAGGAAAAGGAAAATAAACTCCGAGTCGGTCATGGGACTAGTGTAAGAACTCAGAATATGCGTTTTGAAAATAAAAAGGTATCTCATAAGACCACGTCGCACATAAACACGGAATAGGTTTTTACCTTATGATAACCAAATCAATATTACGTAAAATCACTTGATATTATTTTTAATGACATATCTTTGAAAACATTTGCAAGTAAACTTATCAACCTTAGCTGAAGTTGTTACATTGATTTAATTCCAATATACTAGCCATAACATGGGTTCTACAAACGAAATGGAAGGCTCTTATTGGAGAATGGATTTCCATACAAATGACCAGGTGAAAGGACTACCTTCCGGCAGTACATCTCTAAAGGAATGTACCGAGGCCCAACTGATGGTCCTTTACCGACAGTAGACCGGCCTACATCTTCCTAGATAGTATCGAATATGTCATCACCTCGGTTGTTACCGACCTATCCGAGGTTGCTCACAACATATATCCATAATAATTTAAACCCGAATGTTATAGTGGGTAGAAATATATCTAGAAGGGATGATCATACACTAATGGTTGCGAACCACATAGCCTTGCCGCATCTACCCTGTTTCGGCCATTTTCGGGTGTGAGGCTTGAGGTAACGATTACCTTTCACATAGCACATTATCTCTCCTCTTTGAATGCCACGTTGCCATTCCATAATCACACAACTGATTTCTACAAATGTATAACTCCTGAGCTCGTACGTCTCAGGAAATGGTGTTAAGCTAAGAGAAGTTTCCTTCTCCGCCACCAAGTAAATAATACGTTCGTAGAGATCACTTATGAAACTAGAAATGCAACGTCAAACATTCGTCCATATAAGTTCGTTCTGCGACTAAACGAAACCGAAGGCACTCTCCTACCACATCCTATCGGGAATTAACCCTAGGATTAGTAGCGAGAAGAACTTGCAACCTAATGAGTTTCAGAAATGAAGGGACCACTGTTACTTTAGAATTTGGGAGCTAACCAGAATTATCAACAAGCAGTCCTTTCACTCCCAAAATTTACAGTCTTCATCCTTCATTTTCTATATTAGGTCTTCAATTTTCGAATGCATACATTGGTTCAAAGTGGTTTTTGGATAGGCATTACCTAGATTCGACCCCGGTCCTTCGATCCAATCATCGATAAAAAGAGGTTCTGTGAATAGGGAATCATTTTTTAATTGATTAAGTTCTTTTTATCAAAATTTCTCCTGGTGATATATTTCTAAGACATTCTTTTCGGTATAAATAGAATCATTAAACCCCTCTTATTACATCCATTGATTAATTATAACCCTTTTTAAACTTGGAATAATTCGAAATCATTTCATTTTTCACTTAGGACAATATTTCTAATTCATTTCATTTACATCTTAATAATGATTTCTTAATTCAAAACTCATCATTTTGATTGAATTAAAACCATATTATCTAGGATGTTAATCCAAAACCAATGAATATTAAGTGAGCAGAATCTATAGTAATCATCTAATTCTACTCAATATCAATTCCCGTATTCAACAAATACTATGTGTGCCATAACGGTGAAATCACCTTTTAAATTCCATGAATAGTACGAGTTCCCTCTTCGGGCTTTAACACCGAGTATAAGAAGATTATCCCTATACAATCAAAGTTGTATTTAATTTAAATTTAGAAAATTTAATCTTTTTATACTTAACTCGTTTACGACATTTCGAGCTTATCTATCCTTCGCCCAGGGAAGAGGCCAGGTGAGCCAGGGCACTAGTTGCTCCTGAACATCTCCTTAGTTTAAGCACCTTACATCCGGATCTTACGAATAGAAAAATCCAGTTTACTCGTCGGCTTTTAGAGCCAAGATTAAACCACTTTATTTGTAATAGCTTTCTTTAAATCATTTATTTAAACTCTTTTAAAAAAAACTAAAAAATCCCAAATCATTAAAATAATTAATTATCCATTAGAAAATGTTTATAAAAGATTTGGAAAAGAATCGTTAAGTTAGAGCTATATTTCAAAGGTTATAGAAAAGTGCTGCGGAAAAATGCTACGGAAAGTGCTCTTTTTAGCTATATTGATCAAAACGACTTTTTATCATTTGGAATTCATTTTTATAACTCAAATCACTTTTAAAACATTTTAAAAGATTTTTAGAATTTACTTCCTATTTTTAAACAATTTTAAAATATCATTTTCAAAGAAATCAAGTTTTGGATTACGAACTACAAAGCCGCGATTTTTCAAAAACTTGTTTTACTCATATTCAAAATCTACTTATCGAAATCTCGATTTTGTTTCTTCATTGGAAAACTATGGATATAATAGTTTAGAAAATTCTTATCTCTAAGAATTCCGAGCTATATACCATTTTATACACTCGTTTGACTTTTGTGGCGCGAAATCGCGAACTATCGTTACGCGACGTGCCTATTTTTGACTAAATTTCCATTTCTCATTCAAACTTCACCAAAATAATTTTAAATGTTTATAAAACATTTAAAAATCATTTTTAAAACCTTTTTAAAGAGGTTTAACATTCCATATACACCAATTCATTAATATAGAGGAAAGTGATTTCTTTTGTGCTTACCGATGTGTATTTCCGTGACTTGCGTATATCTTCAACATTCATATTTAAAAACCATCATCAACAATCAAAATCAAACATATATAACATCCATAGCATATAATACTATAGTCTTAGGAGTTCTCATCTTCATTTTCTCTTCGAGCTAATATAAAATCGACTATAGCTCCGCTATGATCGAACCAAAGCAAATGAAACCCGAGCTTGCAACTTATGGGAGAGCTTGGCCTAGCCTTGTAGGTGGAGGAGCTCATGGCCTAGTTGGTGCGGGGTGGTGGCCGTGGACTTTGGAAGAGTAGAGGAGGTGTTTTGAAGTGGATTGATATTATAAACTAGTGTATATATTTTCCTCTTTTATTTGATATATATATATATTTCTAACTTTTCTAAAATCTTTTTCTATGAATAAGAAGCCATTAGAGAGGCTCTTATAAAGCTTGAAAAGAAGAGGAAGAAGAAGTGGAATCGTATTAGGATTTTATGGGAAGAGGGGTGGTATTTATAGAAAAAACTTGGAATAAAATATTCAAATGCAAAATTACAAAAACGCCCCTAGCCCTCACCCCGCCTTGCACACTACACACATGAATCCCCCCTCTAAAGCTGTGTGATGGTGATGTGAGGTGGTGGTGTGGTACAATGAGTTGATGTTTGCTTTATGGTTACTTAAAGGTTAAGCTTTAGGAATTATTAAATCATTTTTGTAATATTAATATATATGTGTGTTTATGTACACATGTATATGTTATCAAGTGCATGTGACATATATGTATGTACATGTAGGTGCATAACACTTTGGACGTCCTTGAACAACTTTTGTTTGTTAAATCGTTGAAATCCGGGGCACCGATTATCGATCACATTTTCACTTATTTATTAATGCACATATATTTGTAAACAAAATTTAGAAATAAACTCCTTATCATTTTAAATTAATTAAAATGATCATATTTGAATTATAAAACCAAACAAATTTATTTTAATAATTATTTACAAAAATTGCTATTATACCGATAAAGCGTTATCGATTTTTCCTTATATTTCAAATCAAATATTTGTTTTTATGAAAACTATCATAAATGATTTATTATCACTTTATAACTATTAAAAATGAATTATCATCATTTAAATTAATTATTTTGAACAATTAAAATAATTACTAAATTATTAATCTCAATTTAAATTCATAAATCTATATTTAAATATGATGTCATTTTATCGATATAAATTTTGAGGAAAATATTTTTGTAAATATTTCTTCGAAACTAGATTACTTACTTATTATCACTTAAAACAAAATTATTTGTATAATCATCCTTTTATTTGAATAAATTTAAAAATAAATGTAATTCATCAAAGCGATAAATTTGGCGCGTCGTTACATATATAAAGGAATAATTTCCAAAAGTTTATATAGTTATCTATGATGTTTTATTGGTTGGAGTTGACAATATTTAATTATTATCATATATGGTTTGTCTAGTCATGCTCGTCCAGTTTTGAGCGTTGACTATTATTTGTTGATTTTCCTTTTTCTATTATCGGTTAGGTAGATAGAATTTGTGGGAACATTGAAACGAACACCTTGTGAATTAAGTTTCATAGTTTGACTATAAGGCGTTCGATGATATGTTGGCTTAAAATTGTGTTTTAATATAAGGTGTTTATTAAAAACAAATAATTAAGATGATTTTATAAAAGGTTAATTTTATAAATCAGGATTATAAATTATATTGTGAAAATAAAATGGATTTTCAAAGAATTTAAATCCTAGTGGCATTGATAAAGTTTCCAAATGCTTCTTGGAATAGTAATTTTACTTAAAGATTATTTAAGGTATAAATATTTTGAAATGGAAGTTGAGAGTAAGATTTTCCTTTAAATAGTTCGCGGAATGAGTCTCAATCTATTTTGTGATGATCTGAATAATCTTCTATGTGATAATCGGATGTTTGCTTAGGTAGATGTGGTAATCTACTTAATAAATTATTCTCTTTATCATTGTGCAATCGAAACGAGTTCTAATCCAATGGATCCAAAGTAAGTGGATGATAAGTATTTTGTTAAAAACTATTTAGTGGGAAACACACACACACACACACACATATATATATATATATATACATAGAATTGTTTCAAATAGGGATTTGAAAAGGAGAAGTTTTTTTATAATTAACTAGTTCGAGTGACTCGAAAGTGACTAAAAATGTAACATCCCGTATATTTGGACCATTTAAATTGACAATAATCCACACTTGTCAACTTAAATAATACAAAACACAGAACATTATGGGATTATAAGTACATAAATGTAAATGAGAATCAATACAACATCACTGACTCAGAACAGTCACAGAATAATGCAGCGGAAAAATACATCGTCATAATAGTAGTTCATGAAGCTACTACAGAGAATACAACAATGTCTCAACATAAAGCGACTGAAAGAGATACAAGATGTCCAATACATAAGTACATAAAATACTGAAAATAAAATGATATAGATAAAAGCTAAGCCTTCAGCATCTTCGACCAACCTTGACCAGCAACGGAAAATCTTCAGACTGACCCGAGCATATGCAAAAGAAACACTCGAGTCAGGACTCAAAATCTTATACAGGATAATAAATTGCATATAATAAAGTCCATAACTCAAAGGTGAATATAAACATCATTAAGGGATCGATAAACTACCTACAGAATACGCTAAATAGATAATGTCTAATCCATAAAGTAAGATATCAAGTAGGGTTAAGCAGGGCCCATACACCTCTTAACCTGTTTATTCCCAAAAGCATATACAAGACCGTAGTTTCCCCAAAACCGGAAGTCACCAGAGGGCAATCCATATACTAAAGGTACAAATCAAAATCGTAGTGGTCGCGAATAGGATAATCAGTATGACAAGGTACATGAGGCGATACCAACTAGGATACTAGTAGTTGCGTGATCCGGACTGATGTTGGGCATAGCAGCTACTATCCCAACACCGCGAAACAACACTCCCAAATCAAGGGGTGCACCCAAATCGAATCACAAAAGTAATAGATAAGGTATCGAAGAAGTGTGTCCGCTAGAGGTAGCGAACCTCAATGGCCCGGCGCGGCTCCTGTTTTAGTCATGTCAGGGGTCATCCAAAATCGTTCTCTTTCTTCAGTCAACGCGTTCATCAAAACCATCCACTTCATTCTGGGTCAACACTTCGCGTATATTAGTTATTAAAGTGGTTTTCGGTATCGACAGTGAGTATGTCCATAATCCGATCCCGGACTCTTTAATAACTACGTATTAATTACCCAACAGTCAACTTTTTATTAAAGTTAAAACAAATCAAATCCAAAGGTCAAGTTGCAAATTTGACTTCCAAATTTGATATTTCAAAATTCGTTTCGTTTAATTACAAAATCATATTCCGAAAAGAAATTCTAGTTCAAGCCCTTTAGTTATCAAAATTTAAGTATTCATGTTAAATCAACATTTCACTTATCAAATCAACTCAAATTTATGGATTACATGAAATAGTCAATCTTAGTTCAACTAATTAAATCAAGTTTATTCTTTAAATCCGTATTTACATTCCTAGGTTCATTACTATATCCATTTCATTTACTACATTTACTTCTTAAATCTCATTTCGATTAACTTTGTCAAACACTTTGTTTAAATAAATAAATTTACAAATCCGTTTCAATTCGTTACATTAATTCGTTCTCATTTATTTCAATTTATTACTTTATTCCCACAAATCTAATTTATTTAATTCGATAAAATCCATTTCTATTTATTTCAAACAAGTTCATTTATTTCATTCAATAAAATCATCTTATTTATTTCAAAGCACGTTCATTTATTCAATTCAATAAAATCATTTTATTTATTTCAAATCAAATTCATTTATTCAATTCAATAAAATCATTTTATTTATTTCAAAACAAATTCACTAATTTAATTCAATAAAATCATTTTATTTATTTCAAATGAGTCTCAATTGCAAAACGTTCTTTGTTGACCGTTCGGTTTCTTATTTTAATTATCTATCCTAGGCCAATTCATTCAATTGGGTATTTATCATTTCAACCCGATTCTATTTAAATTCAAAATCAAAACATACAAAGGGAACTTGCAGTGTGATAGCAGGGATGGTGTCAAAGTAAATAAACAAGCAATAGCATCCATTTGCAACAATTCAACAATTCAAATAATCCCGAAATAATCGTATTAATTCGCGTTTGTTATTTACGCCAATTAATATAATTATTTCTAAAATCTACACTATCATTTCATGTAGATTAAAGATTATAACATTTCAGTTTCACTTGGTCGTTCAATTTCAATTACAACGGTTAATTCAATACGTTTAATAGTCCAAATGACAATTATCAATTCTACGTGTCAAGCAATTTAAAGGGTCAATTTATTTATTCAATATTCATCATATAAGGGGTCAAGTTTAACATATGTCATTCAAAATTTTTATATCTATTCTATATCAAATTCAGTTCAAATTTTATTACCAGTTACAATATCAACAAATTTAATATCACATGGCAAATTTGGTGTCATACTATTTAACATACTACTTCAATTCAATTTTCAACATTCAATTCATTTAACGTCCAATTTAACATTCATAACATCCAACATCTAATTATCATAGTATAATAGATCTTTGAGTCGTGAATAGAAAATATTCACCTTGCGTGGTCAGAAGTTTGACGACGAAGCACGTAGACGACAGATAAGAGACGGTACAGCACAAACAACGGAGACTGTAATATCGACAAAAGGAAACGATATTAATACAATGAACATTGTATATAATTTATAAATTATATATAAATGCGCTTACCGAAGACGAAGGAAAGAACAAAACTGAAGGTCGATGCTGCTGCGAAAGAAATCAGTCGGTCGCTGCAACAACAGACAACGAAAACGGTTACTAATTTGGCAACCAGAAAAGATGTTAGACGTAAATGCTCTTCTGCAATATACAATATTATTTGTAATCACAGTGGAAACTTCTTCTTCTTCTTTTTTTTTTTTTTAAAAACAAGACTAAAATTTCACCCAGAAACGCACGCACACATAACGCACACAGAACGCACCCATCAACCGAATGCACGCGGCACTGAAATTTGCACACACGCACACTAGGCCAGGCAAGGCCGAGGGAGACAGGGCGGAGGACTGGAACGGTCGGTGGAGGAGTGGGTGGCGCGTAGGGTCGGGCGAGTGGCAGCAGGCGGAGATGTGGGCGGTAGTCGGTCAGTGGGATGGTGGGCTGAGGCCAGGAAGCAGGTGGGGTTGGTGCCGTTTGGGAAAGGCTTTGGTGGAGTGACCGGTGGCGGAACTGGGTTGGCGGCTGGCGGGGTGGGGTCTGAGCGGAGGGCGAAGGGCAGTTGGGAGGGCTGGGTGATGCGGAGAAGTTCTGGGTGGCGCGGAGGGGCTCTGGGTGACGCGGAGGGGTTCTGGGTGGTGCGGGGCTGTTGGAGGGGTCTCGGCGTGGCTGGTTGCGGGGTTGGCGGTGGCGAAGGGATGGTCTGGGACGTGGCTGTGATGGGCTACAGTCGGTTGGTAGTGGGTTGTTGGGGTTGCTTGTACGTGAGTGGAGTAGGGTGGATAGGGAAGAAAAAGAAATGTTCGAACTATCTTCTTTGTTTGCAGAAAAGAGAAGTGAGAAAGAATGGAGAGTTTACCTGATGCTTGGAGGCAGAGAGAAGAAGATTTGAGTAAAACAGCGAATGGTACTAGGTCATTGAAATTATAGGAACAGTAAACATCACTTCAAATTCCAAACGTTTCACCTATTCCCAATGCAACCCTTCACACTTCATCTCCCCACTAACTCATTTAATAACAGCTGGGATAAATTTTGTATTGTTTGTGAACGGCTGAAGGAAATTTGGGCTGAGTATTATTTAATTGGTCCGTCGGGAACCGATGAATTAACACGAATAAATTTACGTCCGACTCCGATTTACAAAAATGAGTATACCGTTTTGATCAGTGCGACGATGCGGTTCCAACGGTACACAGGTTATTGCGATACGATGATTTTATAAAATTCGCATTTACGCCGCTTAAATTGTACGTTTTGCAAAATAAGAAAAACGGATCAGGCGATGACAGTTTTAGACGAAACGAATCATAAAATCTTGATCAGAATAATTTTTACAAGCGGACTGTGTAAAATATTTGGATTTTGGAAGATAAATTTTTCGCAGCTTTATATGGACTGATATACAGTAAAACGCGAACGGACTTTACTGTAATATTTTTCAACGAAACTTTTTCTATGTCCATATCTAACTAGACGTATGTCACAAATAAAGTTTGGATGTAAATTTAGATCGTTTAAAATTTCAAAATTTTTATTGAAGCGATAAATTTAAAATTTTAAATTGGGTCGAAAATTAGGGTCGTTACAATCTCCCCCACTCAAAACTTTTCGTCCTCGAAAAGGAACGAGACGAGTGAAGTAGAAATGAAATAAGTAGAAAAGTTAAGATAGGTTTCGAGAAATTTGAATAATACCTGAAATTAATAGTTCGGGGTTTGAATCCCGGATACTATCCTTAGTTTCCCATGTGCAATCCCGCTCATCTGCACTCCACTGAACTTTGACGAGATTTACCGACTTCCTTCTGAGTTGCTTTGTCTCACGGTCAACTATCCGAAGTGGCTTTCGCTCAATAGTCAAGTCAGGCTCAATAACTATTTCATCCAACTGAGCAGTAGGGATGGTCATAGATGGATCGTGTACAACCTTGCGAAGATGTGAGACGTGGAACACGTTGTGAACACCAGCGAACTTTTCTGGTAATGCAACTCTATATGCCAATGTTCCAACTCTTTCTGTAATCTCAAACGGACCAACGAATCTGGGAGCTAACTTCCCTTTCCTTCCAAATCGAACAATATTCCTCAAAGGCGACACCTTCAGAAATACTTTGTCTCCTATACCGAATTCGAGATCTCTTCTCCTTTTATCGGCATAGCTTTTCTGTCTATCCTGTGCCGTCTTTATCTTCTTCCTGATTTCTTCGACCTTTTCAGAAGCTTCCATAATCATTTCTGGTCCAAGCACTAATCGATCTCCCGATTCAATCCAACAAGCTGGCGATTTGCATGGCCGTCCATATAAGGCTTCGAACGGTGCCATACCAATGCTTGCCTGGTTTTTAAAGGATAATTAATTCAAATTCAAATATACTTATTCAAATTTGAAATTCAAATTCTTTACCTGGTAACTATTATTATAAGTGAATTCAACCAAGTGAAGATGGTCTTCCCAGGATCCACCAAAGTCAATAATACAAGCTCGGAGAAGATCTTCCAAAATCTGATTTACCCTCTCAGTTTGGCCATCTGTCTGAGGATGATAAGCTGTACTCAGATTCAGTTTGGTGCCCAAAGTATCCTGGAATGCTTTCCAGAATTTACTGGTGAAAATAGGATCGCGATCGCATACAATACTAGATGGTACACCGTGAAGTTTAACAACTTCCCTCATGTATATCTCGGCCAAACTAGAGGCTGTACGAGTGGTCTTGACTGGAATAAAGTGAGCGGACTTCGTCAGTCTATCGACAATTACCCATATGCTTTCATTACCCTTCCTAGTCCTTGGCAGCCCATCAATAAAGTCCATAGAAATTTGTTCCCATTTCCAACCTGGAATCTCTAGCGGTTGGAGCAATCCTGCTGTCTTTCTGTGATCAGCTTTAACTTGTTGTCAAGTGGTGCACCTGCTAACATAGATAGAAATATCGCGCTTCATTCCACTCCACCAATATAGTTTCTTCATATTCTGGTACATTTTGGTAGCACCGGGATGAAATGAAAGCGAAGACTTATGATTTTCTCGCAGCACTTCCTGTCTAAGACCATCGACATTAGGAACACAAATACGATTGTCGATCCTCAAAACTCCATCACTATCAACTTGTGCACCCACTTTGTTGTCGGCATTACTTACTCTACCCATAACTAATTCCTTCATACGATAGAGCAAAGTGTCTTCATATTGCTTAGCTTTGATGCGATCCATAAGAGATGGAGAGATACTAAGTTGGAATAACATGCCTTCGATAATATTGCAACAAGACAATGCTTTGCTGCGGCTCAAAGCATCTGCTACAACATTTGCTTTCCCCGGTGTATAAGTGATGTCGAGGTCGTAGGCAGCTAAGAATTCAAGCCATCGGACTTGCCTCTGGTTCAAATCCTTTTGAGAAAAGATATACCTTAAGGACTTATGATCAGTGAATAGTTCGAACTTTGTTCCCAAAAGATGATGCCTCCAAAGTTTCAAAGCAAATACAACAGCAAGTAGCTCAAGATCATGAGTGGCATAGTTCAATTCATGGGTCTTCAACTGACGACCAGCATAAGCAATAACCTTCCCATTTTGCATAAGAACAGCGCCTAAACCTTCTCGGCAAGCATCTGTATAAACAGTCAATCCTTCACTTCCATCGATGACTGCAAGAACTGGGGCTGAAGTTAACTTACTCTTCAACTCATTGAAAGCTGACTCGCACTTCTCACTCCAAATAAACTTAACATCCTTCCGAGTTAAAGCAGTAAGTGGAGCAGAAATCCGGGCAAAGTGCTCAATAAATCTGCGATAATATCCAGCTAGACCCAAGAAACTACGAATATCTGTAGGAGTTTTAGGAGTCTCCCAATCCTGTAGAAAATTTCAAATTAGAAAGTGATAAGAGGAATTGAATAGAAATAGCGAATAGGGTGGAACTTACATTGATTACGGCGATCTTAGCTGGATCGACCGAAATTCCATTTTCAGAAACTATGTGGCCCAGGAATCTCACTTCATCCCGCCAGAAGTGGCATTTAGAGAATTTGGCCTTAAGTTGATGATTTCGGAGAGTTTCCAGAACATAAGCAAGGTGTGTCTCATGCTCCTTCTTGTCTTTGGAGAAGACGAGAATATCATCAATGAAAACAAGAACAAACTTGTTAAGCACATCACGGAAAACTCGATTCATCAAGTCAACGAAATAAGCAGGTGCGTTGGTCAAACCGAATGGCATAACCAACCATTCATAGAATCCATTCTCAGTACGGAAAGCTGTCTTATGGATACTATCTTCAGCAACTCTGAGTTGGTGGAACCCAGTGGCTAGATCAAGCTGTGAGAAAATTTTAGCTCCATGGAGCTGATCAAATAAATCGTTGATGCGGGGCATCGGATAACGATTCTTGAGAGTGCGTTTGTTCAGTTCCTGGTAATCAACACACATGCGAAGAGATCCATCTGATTTTGTGACAAATACAACTGTGGCGCCCCATTCAGAGCAACTTCTTCTTATCAAACCTTTAGCAAATAGATCATCAATTTGGGTTTTTAGTTCAGCTTTTTCTTTAGGTGCCATCTTTCGATGTGGGAGAACTACGGGAGTAGCTCCAGGAATAAGGTCAATACGGAAATTGATTTCCCGTTTGGGCGGTAGAGAGTTAACCTCTCCAAATACATCGGGAAATTTCTGAACAATAGGTGTAGTACTGAGATCATCCGGATGAGCATCAAGAGAGAATATGAAGCTTCCGGCATATTTCTGAGGTGATTTGCATTCAATGACAAGCGGTAGGCCCTTGTCATTGACTAGAGAAACAGAACGAGCTTTGCAAGAAATAACAGCATCGAATTTTCTTAACCAATCAGCACCTAACAAGATGTCAAATGCTGCGAAGCCAAGCACATAAAAATCCCAAGTGAATCGATATCTTTCGTATAAGAGCATGACCTCTTTACAAATTCTGCTGAGGTTGGCAAGTCCTCCAATAGGGTTGGAGACGCATAAGGAAGTAGTAGCAAGAGTAGGTTCTAATTTGAGCTTATTACAGAGATCAATAGATATGAAGCTATGAGAAGCACCAGTATCGAATAATACCCTAATAGGTAAATCATGTAAAGAAAAAGTACTTCGTAAGGTACCTTGGTCATCCTGAGCAGGTGGTGGAGGTGGTGTAGGAGTGGTGATAGCAAATACTCCAGATGGTGTGCCACGCTTATACATTGGGCATTCTTTCTTGAAATGACCCGGCTGGAGGCAGACATAGCATAAATCTTTCCTAGTCGTAGAAGGTGGTGGAATAGCAGCTCCGGTAGATGGACAACTATTAGCATAATGGCCCTTCTTATCGCACTTGAAGCATGTGATATTAGCAAGATCGATAGGGCTTTTCTGAGCATATCCCAATCCTGTAGTCTTCTGCCAAGCTTTCTTTTGTTGATCAAAGTTCATCTTCCTCTTCCCGGGCTGGCTAGAAGAGGGCTGAGTAGGGGCAGCCTTGGCAGTGGATCCCTTAGGCTTCGCCTCATATCTAAGAGCAAAATCAATAAGCTCTGTGAAAGTGGAGCGAATGTGTCCGGTAAGCAAGTCATAATATTCTGGTCTAGCTCCCAAAATGAATTTCTCGTTCTTCAAAAGTGGTGTATCTATCAAACCCGGTCCAAACTTGGAGAGTTCATTAAATTTCCTCTCATACTCAGAAATAGTCATACTGCCTTGCTTAAGATCCATGAAAGCTCTATAAAGTTGGGTTTTCCCAGCAGCTGGCATCCATTGTGCCGAGAAGGTATCCCTAATCAAAGATAGACAAGATGAATAACATTTCAAAGATAGAAGGAAGAATTTAAACCACTAGAATCCAAACTATTCATACCTAAACTGGGCCCAAGTGATGGTGTCCTCCTCGATACAAGAAGTAACGGATTCCCACCAATCTTGTGCGGCATCTTGGAGTTGCCAAGCAGCAAGCTGACGCTTCTGAGCATCAGAAATTTCCAATCCAGAAAATATCTTCTCCAAACTCTTAAGCCATTGCTGAGCCTCTATGATGTTCTCGGATCCAGAAAACTTAGTACCTCCCAGTTGCGAATACTCCTTGCTAAGAGTAGTGAATTTGACAGGAGCTGGAGCGGCAGGTGCAGCCTGGGCAGGACCATTGCCTCTTCCACCTCTAACATTTCTTCTGGTACTCATCCTGAAATACCAAAAGAGATTTAGAACCAAAGATAAGATAATAGAATGCTAAGAAAACTAATCAACGAATCAAAGGAGCTTGAATTTTTGAAAGGATTTGGATATTGAATCGATTCTCCTCATTCTAGAGTATTGCTACTCTATCTCTAATGAGTTTCTTTATAATCCCGAACTAAGGTTTTTAGGAAAACCAGAGCTCTGATACCAACTGTAATATCCCGTATATTTGGACCATTTAAATTGACAATAATCCACACTTGTCAACTTAAATAATACAAAACACAGAACATTATGGGATTATAAGTACATAAATGTAAATGAGAATCAATACAACATCACTGACTCAGAACAGTCACAGAATAATGCAGCGGAAAAATACATCGTCATAATAGTAGTTCATGAAGCTACTACAGAGAATACAACAATGTCTCAACATAAAGCGACTGAAAGAGATACAAGATGTCCAATACATAAGTACATCAAATACTGAAAATAAAATGATATAGATAAAAGCTAAGCCTTCAGCATCTTCGACCAACCTTGACCAGCAACGGAATATCTTCAGACTGACCCGAGCATATGCAAAAGAAACACTCGAGTCAGGACTCAAAATCTTATACAGGATAATAAATTGCATATAATAAAGTCCATAACTCAAAGGTGAATATAAACATCATTAAGGGATCGATAAACTACCTACAGAATACGCTAAATAGATAATGTCTAATCCATAAAGTAAGATATCAAGTAGGGTTAAGCAGGGCCCATACACCTCTTAACCTGTTTATTCCCAAAAGCATATACAAGACCGTAGTTTCCCCAAAACCGGAAGTCACCAGAGGGCAATCCATATACTAAAGGTACAAATCAAAATCGTAGTGGTCGCGAATAGGATAATCAGTATGACAAGGTACATGAGGCGATACCAACTAGGATACTAGTAGTTGCGTGATCCGGACTGATGTTGGGCATAGCAGCTACTATCCCAACACCGCGAAACAACACTCCCAAATCAAGGGGTGCACCCAAATCGAATCACAAAAGTAATAGATAAGGTATCGAAGAAGTGTGTCCGCTAGAGGTAGCGAACCTCAATGGCCCGGCGCGGCTCCTGTTTTAGTCATGTCAGGGGTCATCCAAAATCGTTCTCTTTCTTCAGTCAACGCGTTCATCAAAACCATCCACTTCATTCTGGGTCAACACTTCGCGTATATTAGTTATTAAAGTGGTTTTCGGTATCGACAGTGAGTATGTCCATAATCCGATCCCGGACTCTTTAATAACTACGTATTAATTACCCAACAGTCAACTTTTTATTAAAGTTAAAACAAATCAAATCCAAAGGTCAAGTTGCAAATTTGACTTCCAAATTTGATATTTCAAAATTCGTTTCGTTTAATTACAAAATCATATTCCGAAAAGAAATTCTAGTTCAAGCCCTTTAGTTATCAAAATTTAAGTATTCATGTTAAATCAACATTTCACTTATCAAATCAACTCAAATTTATGGATTACATGAAATAGTCAATCTTAGTTCAACTAATTAAATCAAGTTTATTCTTTAAATCCGTATTTACATTCCTAGGTTCATTACTATATCCATTTCATTTACTACATTTACTTCTTAAATCTCATTTCGATTAACTTTGTCAAACACTTTGTTTAAATAAATAAATTTACAAATCCGTTTCAATTCGTTACATTAATTCGTTCTCATTTATTTCAATTTATTACTTTATTCCCACAAATCTAATTTATTTAATTCGATAAAATCCATTTCTATTTATTTCAAACAAGTTCATTTATTTCATTCAATAAAATCATCTTATTTATTTCAAAGCACGTTCATTTATTCAATTCAATAAAATCATTTTATTTATTTCAAATCAAATTCATTTATTCAATTCAATAAAATCATTTTATTTATTTCAAAACAAATTCACTAATTTAATTCAATAAAATCATTTTATTTATTTCAAATGAGTCTCAATTGCAAAACGTTCTTTGTTGACCGTTCGGTTTCTTATTTTAATTATCTATCCTAGGCCAATTCATTCAATTGGGTATTTATCATTTCAACCCGATTCTATTTAAATTCAAAATCAAAACATACAAAGGGAACTTGCAGTGTGATAGCAGGGATGGTGTCAAAGTAAATAAACAAGCAATAGCATCCATTTGCAACAATTCAACAATTCAAATAATCCCGAAATAATCGTATTAATTCGCGTTTGTTATTTACGCCAATTAATATAATTATTTCTAAAATCTACACTATCATTTCATGTAGATTAAAGATTATAACATTTCAGTTTCACTTGGTCGTTCAATTTCAATTACAACGGTTAATTCAATACGTTTAATAGTCCAAATGACAATTATCAATTCTACGTGTCAAGCAATTTAAAGGGTCAATTTATTTATTCAATATTCATCATATAAGGGGTCAAGTTTAACATATGTCATTCAAAATTTTTATATCTATTCTATATCAAATTCAGTTCAAATTTTATTACCAGTTACAATATCAACAAATTTAATATCACATGGCAAATTTGGTGTCATACTATTTAACATACTACTTCAATTCAATTTTCAACATTCAATTCATTTAACGTCCAATTTAACATTCATAACATCCAACATCTAATTATCATAGTATAATAGATCTTTGAGTCGTGAATAGAAAATATTCACCTTGCGTGGTCAGAAGTTTGACGACGAAGCACGTAGACGACAGATAAGAGACGGTACAGCACAAACAACGGAGACTGTAATATCGACAAAAGGAAACGATATTAATACAATGAACATTGTATATAATTTATAAATTATATATAAATGCGCTTACCGAAGACGAAGGAAAGAACAAAACTGAAGGTCGATGCTGCTGCGAAAGAAATCAGTCGGTCGCTGCAACAACAGACAACGAAAACGGTTACTAATTTGGCAACCAGAAAAGATGTTAGACGTAAATGCTCTTCTGCAATATACAATATTATTTGTAATCACAGTGGAAACTTCTTCTTCTTCCTTTTTTTTTTAAAAAAAACAAGACTAAAATTTCACCCAGAAACGCACGCACACATAACGCACACAGAACGCACCCATCAACCGAATGCACGCGGCACTGAAATTTGCACACACGCACACTAGGCCAGGCAAGGCCGAGGGAGACAGGGCGGAGGACTGGAACGGTCGGTGGAGGAGTGGGTGGCGCGTAGGGTCGGGCGAGTGGCAGCAGGCGGAGATGTGGGCGGTAGTCGGTCAGTGGGATGGTGGGCTGAGGCCAGGAAGCAGGTGGGGTTGGTGCCGTTTGGGAAAGGCTTTGGTGGAGTGACCGGTGGCGGAACTGGGTTGGCGGCTGGCGGGGTGGGGTCTGAGCGGAGGGCGAAGGGCAGTTGGGAGGGCTGGGTGATGCGGAGAAGTTCTGGGTGGCGCGGAGGGGCTCTGGGTGACGCGGAGGGGTTCTGGGTGGTGCGGGGCTGTTGGAGGGGTCTCGGCGTGGCTGGTTGTGGGGTTGGCGGTGGCGAAGGGATGGTCTGGGACGTGGCTGTGATGGGCTGCAGTCGGTTGGTAGTGGGTTGTTGGGGTTGCTTGTACGTGAGTGGAGTAGGGTGGATAGGGAAGAAAAAGAAATGTTCGAACTATCTTCTTTGTTTGCAGAAAAGAGAAGTGAGAAAGAATGGAGAGTTTACCTGATGCTTGGAGGCAGAGAGAAGAAGATTTGAGTAAAACAGCGAATGGTACTAGGTCATTGAAATTATAGGAACAGTAAACATCACTTCAAATTCCAAACGTTTCACCTATTCCCAATGCAACCCTTCACACTTCATCTCCCCACTAACTCATTTAATAACAGCTGGGATAAATTTTGTATTGTTTGTGAACGGCTGAAGGAAATTTGGGCTGAGTATTATTTAATTGGTCCGTCGGGAACCGATGAATTAACACGAATAAATTTACGTCCGACTCCGATTTACAAAAATGAGTATACCGTTTTGATCAGTGCGACGATGCGGTTCCAACGGTACACAGGTTATTGCGATACGATGATTTTATAAAATTCGCATTTACGCCGCTTAAATTGTACGTTTTGCAAAATAAGAAAAACGGATCAGGCGATGACAGTTTTAGACGAAACGAATCATAAAATCTTGATCAGAATAAGTTTTACAAGCGGACTGTGTAAAATATTTGGATTTTGGAAGATAAATTTTTCGCAGCTTTATATGGACTAATATACAGTAAAACGCGAACAGACTTTACTGTAATATTTTTCAACGAAACTTTTTCTATGTCCATATCTAACTAGACGTATGTCACAAATAAAGTTTGGATGTAAATTTAGATCGTTTAAAATTTCAAAATTTTTATTGAAGCGATAAATTTAAAATTTTAAATTGGGTCGAAAATTAGGGTCGTTACAAAAAATGGGCTGGATATGTGTTCAGATGGTAAACACTTCACTGGAGTATTACCCTTCTTCGTAAAGAGATATATGATACTATTTGGTAGTACCTAGTTCCTTGATATCATTCTGGAGTTACTAGGGCTATATGTATATTTTCTATTGGTTAAATATATAGTATCATTTCAAAAGATTTTTAAAATAAAACCAAGATATTTGACTCCTAAGTTATCAAAATAAAAGGGTATTTTAATAAAAGAATGAATTAACATATGAAGTTTTTAATTGGGTTAAATTTAATAATGAGGTTTAATAAACTTTGTTTTATTAAACCATGTCTTTTATTTTTAACATCTAAGAAGTGAAAAATTATTTGATGTTATTGGGCCGGCTAATAAACATTTTTACCTTTGAGGAACCTATGAAAAAATAGACTTTAGGATGGAGTTAGGATACCGGCATCCTACTCTTCTTAGCTACTTGCCAAATCGAATGGGTAAAGAAGTTTTATTGGTCGACTCGGTTTTAAGACCCAAAATTATTTTGGATCTACATCTGAATATAAAAGATGAATACGATTTAAAATCAGATGTTTTGTATATACTCTTAGGATGTAGGTGAGTTTTACACAAGTTAATAAATTAAAAAGATTTTATGAAACGGTTTCATAAATAAGGTCGTATCATTTTAAATGTTTGAATCTAAGCTGAAATTTTTATGAAATGTTTTTATAAATAGTTTTAGGGGGGATAAAAGGTAATTGGTTAATAGGAATCTTTAGATGAGTATGTAAGTTGAACGTAAATTCATCCTCCTTTTCACATAATTTTTAATCCAAGATTCGAGTATATGACCTAAGGTGTTTCACACCATTTCGAAGAAGGATCCATCACTCAATTTTTGAAAATGAACACTTGATGAGGATTCTTAACGTGGAACCAATTTTTTATATATTATATTGTATGGCTATGTAAGGAGAATAGAGGTTTATAATTAAGAAGCCGATCAGAGTCCACACTAGAGAGTCAGGTAAGCGATACTAGTTCGAAAGTAAAGTTATGTATTCGAGTGAGTGATCAAATCAGATTTTGCATAGAAATGATCTATGTACATCATACAGACTGATAAGTAGTGTTAATTGCTTCTGGGTTAGGATTATGGTAAAATTTCAGGGTCGAAATTCTTTTAAGTGGGGTGATTGTAATGACCTGGAATTTCACCGCTTTGATTTGCGAATATTTAATTAATTTTAGATATTCAAATAATAGATTTTATAATTAAAATAAATATCTTTTAAATAGTAACTAGTGATGGTGAAATGGTTTTTAAATTTTGTTTACAAAAATAATTAGTTCGAAGAAAAATTGAAAATGTGATCGAAATTCATTTTTCGAATTCTCAACTTTTCATCGGCTAAAAGTTGTTTAAAATGTTGTGAACTCTTTAGTATGAATATACACTCACTCTATAAATAACATAAGTTTGGTTAGGATATATTTTGGTTTATATATACACTTAAGTATATATATATAATAAGAATGTTATGATATTTTATGAAAATATAAATTAAAAGATGTTTAACTTGAAAGGATACCTTAAGAAACATAAGTAAATGAGCATTTAATACATGTTGACTCAAAAGAAGAGGGCAGGAGGCAAGCTCCATGCGTGAGCAACATGATGTGGTGGAGGGGGCGAGGTAATGAGGAGGCAAAGAATTTGTGGATGGTGGGTACTTATGGGGCTTTTTAGTAATTTGGTAATTTCAATTTGTATAAAAAAAATTCCTAATTTCCTTTCTTATTTTCTCATTTCCAACTTCTATTCTCAAACTTCCTTAAGCTTCTCAAATTGTTTTCATGGCTTCCTAGTTTCTAAAGTTCTAAAAACTTTACCTTTTCCACTTTTAAATCCTTTAAAACTTGTTTAAAGCAACTTCCTTCCCTTTGTACACCTTCCTCCTCCTTAAAACAAGCCTAAACTCAACCTCCAATACCCATGTTCAAGCATGGCTGTACACCATACCCAATAGGCCGAGCCTTGTCTCATCATGGCCGAACCACCTTAGTCTTAAGGCCTTCAGAAAAAATTTCATCTTTTCACGTTAAAAGCAAGGGTCTAGGGTTGTTTCAAAATTTTGGTGGTAGTTGCTTTGGTTTAGTTAGCTTTGGTGAGTCAAGCTAACTTTTTATTTAAACTTTCTAACTTTAATCATGTCCTATTCTTGATTATTAAATAATTGCATGTTTGGATGAGATAAATGTTGATTTGTATGTATGTGTATGTGCTTAGATGTGATGTTGTGTAAACTTTGAAAATGGAAGTTAAAGTTAATTAGTTAGCAAGTTATGTTCCTTGCTTGTGCATGTCGATTATGACATGAATATATGTTCATGCTCTTGCTTATGATGTGCTAAGCTAAGAAAGTTAGTATTTATAGTAGTTAGTTTGCGACGTCAAAATCGTTTGGTCAAAAACTTGTTTTCTAACTTTACATTTTTGAAATGTTTTAATAAAGCTTCAAAAACCTTATCTTCATTTTCAAAACTATATTAAAAGTTTATAAAAGAAGTCAAAGTACAAAAGTTAAAGTTTTGAAGGCTATCTGGAATGAAAAATCAAGTTTTGAAATTACGGGTCATATATCGATAGTCGTTATGGATGCAGTTCGTGGAAACAAACTCTTTTTGAATTTGAAATTGTTTCCACTTAAGTATCTTTTTGAAAAGTATTTTTAAACTTATTTGAAGTATGGAAAAGTAATTATTATTATTATTATCTAATTATTAATTAATTAATTAAGGTAATTAGTGCTTAATCATTAGTTAACAAGGGTAATTACTACTTAAGTGTTAATCAAGTAAGTTAATTATAATTAGTTAATTAATAAAAGGTTAATTATTAATTAATTAATTATTTATTTATTTAAGGAATAATTAGTATTTAATTAAAATTAGTTTTTAATTATTTATTTATTAAAAGTGTTTAATAATTTAATAATTATTAATTAAGTTAAATTGAATTAAGATTTAATTAAGACTCAATTAAGATTTAAATTATTACTAAATGAAGGTTTAAATTATTATTTAATTATTATTAAAGATTAATTATGGTTTAATTATTTATTTTAAAGATTTACTATTATTTATTTAAAGGATAACTATTATTTAATAATTCATTAAAAAGTTAATCATGGTTTAATTAATAATTAAAGGTTTAATTATTATTAAATAAAGAGTTTAAATGTATTTAATTATTGAACAAAAGTTTTATTTTAAATCACTTTATTTCTAGAGATCGGTTTTTTAAAAGAAACTCTCTTTTTAAGAGGATATTTTTAATCCAAGGGATTTCCTTATCGACTACCCTTAAGTAACCTCAATTAAATATGAACTCCAATGACATAACATCATTCATCTAATCAAATTATAGTCGACATCTGTTAGCAAAATAAATCATTGTTTTGTTATAATTCACCGAAGAGATTATGTTTTGACATCTATTAAGCAGAAATTAAACTCAGTTACGCTATTATGGTAACTTGGACATTTACCTATATGTTGATTGATTGTTATTGGCTGATTCCCTTTACATATCTGCTTGTTATGTAAATAACACTGTTATAACTTGGAACGTTTAACTAAAATTGAATAAACCATTGTGGTCACTAAGCCTCTTCTGAATTTGAAAATCATTCTTTTAATCTTATTTCTTTTTAAATAAGGGTTTAAAGATAATTATGGTTTAAAGTAAACTTATTATTTGATTGAATTGTGTAAGGTTTATCACCATTTCAATATGATATTTTAAAGAAAGTTCATTTACTATTTTATTTAAAGTGTTGATGTTAGTTTAATTAATAACAACTTGTTATTTAAAAGTTATTTTAAATAATTAATTGTTTACTAAAAGGAACTTAATCGAATAAGATTTATTAAAGAAGGTTTGTTTTAAACAAGGAAAGTTTATTAAAGGAGTTTTATAAATTAAAAAGGAGATCTTGAAATTTTAGGAGAGCTTACAAAATGATTGTGGATATTTATAAAAGAGTTTTATAAATGATTGTGGAAATTAATAAAAGAGTTTTGTAAATAAACTTGGAGATCTATAAAGTGTAAATGGATTTGCAATTTAAGCAAAGGAGATTTTCATAAAAGAAAGAGATGTGTTAAAAGGATTTATTGGAGAAATTTATGAAAGAAACTGTGATGGGATTTCCCCAAATTAACCTTCTTAATTTTGGTGGTGTGGACATTTATTCCATGCTAAACACAGTGGAATTTATGTTTGCATTTACCCTTATCTCTGTTTCTTTTTAAATAACTTTTGTTTTGATCCTTAAATCTGATTTTGAAATAAGAAATCTTTCACAATGTTTTGTGAATATACTTATGCCAGTGAGAAACATATATGAATAATTTGACAAATATTTTGGAAGGAGATTTAAATAGATGAAAGATTTTTTTAGGCTTAGTGCACTACACCAAAGAGGCCATTTTGTAACATTTTTCCTCCTTTAATTCGTAACAGTTATTACCATGACAAATTAGTCACGGATATTTCTGTGGCAATCAATTACAACAGTTATTACCATTATAAATTTTATTAATTTCGTAATTAAGAAAAAGTATTATGGATAGACTTGTAATTTCTTCCATATTTTTACTTATCGCAATCCTAACGCTTGAATACTTTCATACTTCCTCCTTCCTGCTTTTAATCTAGGGTTGCCGCCTTATACACTGATCTGAGCCCTAAGTCTTTAGCAGCCAAAACTACCTCGAATATTACGTCTGCAACCTTGATCTGTTGTCAATTTTGTGATCCATAAGATTTGAGTTTGTGATATATTTGGATGTCGCTTGAAGAACTTCGATTTGGTCAGCTAAGATCCGCTAGTATGGTTTCCATACGAAATTAGTTATCGCCTTCGCCTATAATCACCTGCCATCACCTCGTCTAGGGTAACCATCATTGCATCTTCAATCCTTTAGGTATTTTTATCATTTTTCTATTTGTAAAGTTGTAATTTCATTTTTGATTTGATTTTCAATTTCGATTCCAGTTCTATTTGAAGGTCAAATTATGTTTTACTATAGATTTTTATTTTACTTTATATTGTGAAATTTTGTTTTTGATTTTATTTTACTATAGATTTTTAAATTTAATTTTTTTGTTTTGTATTGCTTTGCTCGCCTTGTTAAAGAAGATAAGCTGGAGCTACTTTCATTTTGCGTTTTCTCAACTTACTTACAGTAAATGTGTTTTTTAGAGGTGAACAATAAAATAAATGTTATATTTGTAAGCATTTTGGTTTGTACCGGATTTACTGCCAAAAATTTTTGTGAGACCTGAAGGACTTTTGTTAAAATGTATAATCTCTGGTTATTGTCTGCATTTTTTTTGGGTACATTTTTATTGGTTCTGTTGTATTTATCATAAAGGCTTTTTTATGAACACATTGTGTTACTAATTTTTTATTTTAATATACATACATACATACATACATATACATATATATATATACATACATATACATATATATATATATATGGTTGTCCCCGTTTATTTGGAAGTAATTTTTCTTCGTACATTCTTCAAATTGTTATAGTTGTCTTATTAGTACTACCAGTGTAGGTATGTGAATTATTTTGTACAGCGAGTACTTGAACAGTTTAACTTGGTTTCTATTTGTGAAACAATGATGATAAAAGTGAAAGTCATCCGTGAAATCCTAATAATCGTGCATCATGTTACTTACTAGTTAGCCGTACTTGGGTATAAATCAATGTTCATTTTCAAAACAAACGATTCCATTAAACCACCAAACAACGAATTTAATCAACCATATACATAATTTTTTTATTTTTTTATTTTATTTTACTATAGATTTTTATATTTTATTGCTGTCATGCACTTTGCAGCTGTTGCTTATGTTGGTGAAAGTATGCTTGAACTACACAGGTTTGTATTTACATGCATTTTCTGTAAATCTTACAAGTTATTACATATAGTGTTCTCATGAATGTTAAATTTACTTGATTTTGCCACTGCATACTCTGGCTGAGTGTAATTATAAGACTTTTACACCCTTGTACAATTTAAGAATATGAACTTGTAACGACCCGTATTTTACGGATCGAAACGTTGTAAAATCAGTTGACATTTGGGTTGCATTGTTGTTATGTCATCCTGAGTTTAAGTCCTAAGTCGTGGACGAGTTAAGCGAAAGGTCGAGTGATAACTTAGGTCGTAGGGAAGGATAGGTCGGGTGAACGACCTATGGAATTATGGCGACTTAAGATTTGGAGCGACTTAAGGAAGATACGAGTTAAGATAGTTAAGTCGTATATGAGTTAAGTCGTATAGCTTAGGTCGTAGGGTGTTGGAGCGACCTAAGGTTTTGACCGACTGAAGGAATAGGGGCGACTTAAGAAAACTGACCGAGTTAGGGTTAGGTCGGTTGGATGAGTTAGCGACTTAAGGATTTTAGGTCGAATGGTGAGATAGGTCGGTCAAGCGACCTAAGGGTTGACGACTTATAGTAGATAGCAGGTTAGCGACCTAGTGGTTAGCGAAGTTAGGTCGTAGCCTAGTTGAGTCGTGGCCGTGTAAGGAGATAATGCTAAGTGTTAGGTCGCATTGTCTTAAGTCGTACCTAAGTATTAGGTCGTGTGGACTTTAAGTCGCTAGGTTGTGGCCTTGTAGTTAGGTCGTAAGTTGTATACTCAGTTAGGTCGTAACCGACTTAGGGGTTAACTGCTAAGTTATAAGTCGCAGGATCTCTAAGTCGTAGTCTGTTAAGTCGGAATTATTGGCTAAGTCTTAGATCGCGTGTTGGCTTAAGGTTAGGTCGTAACTCGATTGAGCTGTTAAGTCGTAGGATGGGTTATCTCGCTAAGTCGTCTAACCAGTTAAGGCGCGTGCGCATTAAGTCGTAGACAGGGGGTCCGGTATGTCGTATAGGCGCGTGTGTTGAGTCGGAGGTTGCTAGGTCGGAAGAGGCTTAGGTCGGAAGGTTATAAGTCAGAGACGACTTATGGAGATGGCCGAGTTAAGGAGAAATCAGCCTATAAATACTCGTCCATATCTTCATTTTTGGGATCCGGATTTTGAAGCGACGAAGTGCTGCCATTTTGAGAGCTCAACTTCTACACTTCTTCACTTCTTTTCTCCACTCTAATCTAGTGATTCTATCCATCCAAGTTGAAGATCAAATTGAAGATTCAAGAGCTTGGATTGAAGATCTTCATCCTTTGAAGTAAGATTTCTTCGTTTGAAGCGGATTCGTGATAGATCAAGCTTGATCCTTCGCTGTCCAGATCTGAAGCGTGTTGATTTGAGGTTGTTTAGGTGATTTGGTGAGTGGTGATTATCTCTCACATGGATCCAAAGGAGTATATCGGATTGTTGGCTCGATTTGGTGTTAAAATAGTGATTTCCATACATTTTCTTCATCCTAAGTGTAGATCCATATAGATCCATTGTTCATGATGATGTTACATCAATTTTACTACATGTTAACCTATGCAAGTTCATTCATCAAGATTATAGAGATATTGTTCATGTTTCCATGCTTATTAGACTTTCAACTCTTTAATTATGAAATTGCCATTATTGTTATATTTGTCTACTTAGATCATATTTGAATGCTTGATTGCTTGGATTAATGTTTGATTTGGTTGATTGCTATGAATTAGATGATTGATGATTTGATTTAGATCGAGGATGATTCAAAAGCTAAGGGAAAGGCTCTTGAATTTGAAAAGCTGCTTGTGGCATATGTTGCGGATGGTGAAGCTCTTATGCATAGATTCGATGATGATGATGTTGAGATGAAGCTTTGCGAGGATGTGATGAAGCGAGGCATGATATGAGATAGTCTTGGTCTAATCCAGACGGGATCATTCCAAGCAGGTTGATAGCTCGGTGATATGGTTCGAGTTTGAGGATAATGGATGCTCAAGAGGCGCTTGAGCTAGTATGGAAATAGTCGTCGAGGAGGATGACTAGAAGGCTGAGATCTCATCGTTGCTGAAGGTTCTAGCATGCTCAAAGCAAGAGTACGTTGGGCAGATTCGATAGTCCCTGAAGGCTACTGATTGGGTAGTCAAGTACTCTGGGCAGATTCGATAGTCCTAGGCACGGGTCACGATGACGTGCTGGAGTTATGTCTAGAACCGGGGTTTCCATTAGCCCTTGACGGACGACTGAAAGAATGTGCCGGTCATTCAATTTAACGGTGATATCGAAGCAATGATAACAGTGATAGCCAAAGTCATGGATGTTTGGTTGTATCGTCATTCGGTCTCAAGAGCGGTATTTTCTGGGTGCTTATCTGATCTTGGTTTAGGCCTTGGGGGTTTGTACTTGGAAAACATCGTCCTTGACTCGAGTGATAATTGCTTTACTTTACATTGTATGCTCTGCTATGTTTGCTTCTACTTAGTGTGTGTCTGGGGGCTATCACTGTAGAAAGAGGTTGGAGTGGGAGGGTTGTATTCCTATTCCTTTTCCTTTATGCTCTATTGGTATGTTGTTAGTTAATTTACTGCTCACTAAGACTGTTGTCTGACTCAAGGCTTTATGTTTTAACTCTTATTGCCTTGGGCTGTTCGTCCATTTTGGGACGGGCAGACTAGGTAGCAGGTGACAGGTGTTGTTCTCTTTTCACGATGCTGATATCGAAGACGAGTTGGAGGGTTGCATATTTTCTTCTTACTATATGTACTGGATGTTCCGCTGCTTTGTATTCTCTGAGTGATATGTAGTGAGGCTTGTTGTATTGACTATTCAGATGTTTGTATTCAACTATTATGAAGTTTTATTGATGAGATTCTATTCTGTGAAGCTTCACTATATATATGTTCTATTGTATTTTGTCCATGCGCTGTGAGTAATACGATAGATTCTGTTGTTTTAATTTACCCTGGCAATCGTCCATGGTCGCTTGGCACACTTTATAGCGCACTATCTCTAGATTCGGTGCAGGGGTCATGGGCGGTCGTCACATTTGGTATCGGAGCATTGGTTAATCGATTTTACCCAACGCTCGCTGACGTAACTACGTATGAGAGACGTAATTGTAATTTTGATGGATGATTACTATATATAATATAGTAGTTTATTTGAGTTTGAGTCCTTTATGCAGTTGTTTCTCTAAGATGTTCTGATCATTCCTTTTTATAGATATTGAGAATGAGTCGAAGAGGGAGACCAGCTGCTAGGGAAGGCCGTGCTACTGAAGGGGCTGCTGATTATGCAGCTATGTTCGAAGCTATGATGACTTCGATTATGAGAAGGATACCAGTTCCGGGGGCAGCAGTAGATGTTGGGGTTCAAGTCCAAACTCCAAAGCCGGTGGATTTTGCTAAGCTGTGTAAGGACTACACTGCTCTTGGAGGAAAGGTTTTCTTAGGAACAGAATCAACCATTGAAGTCCAGAGGTGGATAGATGCTTGTAGAAGGATCTTTGGTGATTTGGGAATCGATGATGCAACCAAGAGGAAGTTGGCATCAAGACAGCTTCAAGGGAGAGCCTCTGATTGGTGGAACTCTATTACCATCAATACTCCGGAGGAAGAGATTACTTGGGAGCAATTCCAAGTCAGGCTTGAAGCTAAGTTCATTTCTACAGCTTAGAAGTCTGTTCTGTTCAAGAAGTTTGTGGAGCTCAAGCAAGGTGGAAGACCAGTTCTTGAGTATGTTTCTGAGTTCGAAGCTTTGTCCAAGTATGCCCGGTCGTATATCGAATCTGCATATCAGAAGAATGAGAAGTTTGTGACAGGCCTGGACAGTTATCTTGGGAGGCAGTTGGTGGATCATTTGGACGATTCATTTGAAAAGCTTGTGGAGAAAGCTCTTAGGCATGAGAGTCTGTTTCCTAAGGAAGGATCTGTTGTTGCTGTGACCAGGGAAGAGTTTAAACCCCAGCAGGGGGGAAACAAGAAAAGGAAGCAGCAACAGCAGAAGGGTAAGGATGGCTAGAAGAAGCCGAAAGGCGAGATGACTTGCTACAATTGTCAGCAGAAGGGCCATTTCTCGAAGGATTGTAAGAATCCGAAGGCACCGATGAAGTGTCACAACTGTGACAAGCCGGGGCATTTCAGGAAGAATTGTCCAGAACCGAGGAGGGACAAGCAGATTGTGCAAGCTTATGCTTTGGGGGCTGTTCCATCGTCTTCGAAAGCTCCTACCGCTGAAGAGAAAGGAAAGAGTGTGGTGGTTCAAGGTACTCTTTTCTTACGTGGTGTTCCAGTTAGAGTGTTGTTTGATACTGGGGCATCGCATTCGTTTGTTTGTAGTGAACTCGTAGGCCGGTTAGGTTTGGAACCGGATATTGGTGATAGGCCATTGGTTGTGACTAATCCAGTTGGGGGTTCGTCTTGTTTGTGTATGTTATGCCGTGGTCTGATTGTGTCGAGTCATGGTTGCTCTTTTGTTTGTGATTGTTTTGTACTGAACTTTGCGGGGTTCGGAATTATTTTGGGGATGGACTGGCTTAGGAGGTATGCGGCAAAGGTTGATTGTGAGAGGCTGGAAGTGACAGTCGAGAATGTGGAAGGGCGAAAGATTGTGATACGATGTAAGCATGAAGAAGGCGTCTTCATGAGCTTCATGTATTCGCTGGTTGTTCCACGGGATGGACTGTCATCGGTGCCAATCGCTAATGGATTCGAGGATGTCTTTGACGAAGTCAAAGGGTTGCCGCTGCATAGAGAGATCGAGTTTCGTATAGATCTAGTTGAAGGAGCCAGACCTGTTGTGATGCCTCTTAGGCGGATGGCGCCTAGGGAACAGCAAGAATTGAGGGTGCAAGTTGATGATCTTTTGCAGAAAGGATTCATTCGGCGTAGTGTGTCCGAGTGGGGTGCACCAGTTGTGTTTGCAACCAAGGCAGATGGGTCGTTGAGATTGTGCGTCGATTATCGTGAGCTGAATAAGGTGACTAAGAAGAACAAGTATCCATTGCCGAGAATAGATGACTTGTTTGATCAGCTTCACGAAGCTAAGGTGTTTTCTCAGATGGATTTGGCAATGGGATTTCACCAGTTGAGAGTGGCTAAGGATAGTGTGCCGAAGACAGCTTTTAGGACACCATCCGGTTTCTTTGAGTGGCTGGTAATGCCGTTTGGATTGACTAACGCGCCAGCATATTTTGTGGATCTTATGAATAGAGTGTTCAGAGATCAGTTGAACAAGTTTGTACTTGTGTTCGTGGATGATATTCTGATTTATTCCAGAACTGGAGAAGAGCACAAGACACACTTGCGTATTGTTTTGGAAATCTTACGGAAACATCAACTGAAGGCTAAGTTTTCGAAGTGTCACTTCTGGAAGAGTGAAGTGAGATTCTTAGGCCATGTGATTTCTGGAAATGGAATAGCGGTTGATCCCGCGAAGGTGGCAGCAATCCAGGATTGGGTTAGACCTAAGAATGCATCTGATGTGAGAAGTTTTCTTGGATTGGCAGGATATTATCGACGGTTTATTAAAGACTTCTCCAAGATAGCTGCACCGTTAACAGGATTGACGAAGAAGAACCAAGTGTTCAGATGGGAAGCTAAGTGTGAGAAAGCTTTCGAAATCCTGAAAGAGCGATTGACGAGTGCTCCTGTTTTGACTATTCCTGGTGGGAATGATGAGATGGTGGTTTACACCGACGCATGTAGTACTGGACTTGGAGCAGTGCTGATGCAGAAGGATAAAGTTGTTGCGTATGCCAGTCGACAACTGAAGCCGCATGAAAGGAATTACCCAACTCATGATTTAGAATTAGCGGCGATTGTTCTTGCTCTGAAGATGTGGAGACATTATCTACTAGGAGTTCGATTTGAGTTGTTTACAGATCATAAGTCGTTGAAGTATCTTTTCTCCCAAAAGGATTTGAATCTTCGGCAGCAACGTTGGTTAGAGTTTTTGGCATCATATGATTTTGGTATAGCTTATACTCTGGGAAAAGGTAACGCAGTGGCAGATGCGTTAAGTAGAAGACATGCGGGGTTGGGAGCCATGTTTTCTGAATGGAAGAATCTCGAGTATTTAGCTGGATTTGACTTCAGGCCTAGATGCGAATTGGAACCTGAGATGTTGGCAAACTTATCGATAAGACCGACTCTTGTGGAAAGAATTGGCGAGAGCCAAGAACGAGACGATAAGCTTGTCAAGATTATCCGTGATTTGGAATCTGGATTGGATCCAGAAAAGGATAAAGGATTCGAGGTCGATCGAGAGGGTTGGCTTCAGAAGCAAGGACGACTAGTTGTTCCCGATATAGATGAATTGAGGAGTGAAGTTCTGAAGGAAAGTCATAACTCGAAGTTGACAATTCATCCAGGTGGAAATAAGATGTATCGGGATATGAAGAGAACCTACTACTGGGAAGGCATGAAGAAGGATGTTGGAAATTTTATTTCCATGTGTATGAACTACCAGTTTGTAAAAGCTGAACAGAAGAAGCCAAGTGGATTGCTTCAGCCATTAGAAGTTCCTACATGGAAGTGGGAGCAGATATCGATGGATTTTATTGATGGACTACCTAGAACAAGAACGGGAAATGAAGGGATTTGGGTCATTGTAGATCGTCTGACCAAGAGTGCAAGATTCATTCCTGTTCGATCGACTAGGACTGCATCAAAGTTGGCTGAGTTGTATGTTAAGTGGATAGTTCGATTCCATGGTATTCCGAAGAGTATAGTGAGCGATCGAGACCTATTGTTCACTAGTGGATTTTGGAAGAGCTTCTAGGAAGTTTTGGGAACCGGGTTATGTTTGAGTACAGCTTATCACCCTCAAACAGATGGTCAGACCGAGAGAGTCAACTGAGTTTTGGAAGATCTTCTTAGAGCTTGTGTTTTGGATTTCGGAGGATCATGGAAAGATCACCTTCATTTGGTGGAGTTTGCATACAACAACAGTTACCAGTCAAGCATTGGCATGGCACCGTATGAGGCATTGTATGGGAGACCGTGTAACTCACCGACATGTTGGTTAGAAACTGGAGAAAAGTTGATACTTGGGCCAGAGATGATTCGACAGACTTCGGATTGCATAGAGATCATTCGGCAACGAATGAAGGCAGCCCAAGACCGTCAGAAGAGTTATGCCGATAAGCGTCGTAAGGATTTGGAATTCGACGTAGGTGATATGGTTTTTGTGAAGATTTCTCCACTGAAGAATGTTATTCGATTCGGGAAGAAAGGAAAATTGACTCCGAGATTTGTTGGACCATTCCCGATCATCGAGCGAATTGGAAAGCTCGCCTACAGATTGGAGTTACCGGAGAAGATGTCGAGTGTGCACAATGTTTTTCACGTATCGTATCTACGGAAATATGTGCACGACTCGAATTCAATAGTTTCTCCAGATAGCTATGAAGACTTCGAAGTTGATCCAGTCGATAAGAGACCTCGTAAGCCGCTTCGTGTTGTGGAAACCGACACGAAACAGCTTAGGAGGAAGGTAGTTAAGTTGCTCAAGATACAATGGAGTGATGATGATAACGACTGTACGTGGGAGGTGGAAGAGAGGATGAAGGCAGCTCATCCTGAACTCTTCAAGGTATGGCCCTAAGCTGTCGTGTCATCTCACGATATTGTAACTTGTTCTAGTTTTAGAATTCTGAATGCTAAGCTAGAATTGGATGCATGGTTTGTTGATTGCTATGGATGATAAGCATGCAGAATAGTCTTTGATTGCTTTGTTTGTTTGGAATTTCGGGGGCGAAATTCCTAAGGGGGAGAGAATGTAACGACCCGTATTTTACGGATCGAAACGTTGTAAAATCAGTTGACATTTGGGTTGCATTGTTGTTATGTCATCCTGAGTTTAAGTCCTAAGTCGTGGACGAGTTAAGCGATAGGTCGAGTGATAACTTGGGTCGTAGGGAAGGATAGGTCGGGTGAACGACCTATGGAATTATGGCGACTTAAGATTTGGAGCGACTTAAGGAAGATACGAGTTAAGATAGTTAAGTCGTATATGAGTTAAGTCGTATAGCTTAGGTCGTAGGGTGTTGGAGCGACCTAAGGTTTTGACCGACTGAAGGAATAGGGGCGACTTAAGAAAACTGACCGAGTTAGGGTTAGGTCGGTTGGATGAGTTAGCGACTTAAGGATTTTAGGTCGAATGGTGAGATAGGTCGGTCAAGCGACCTAAGGGTTGATGACTTATAGTAGATAGCAGGTTAGCGACCTAGTGGTTAGCAAAGTTAGGTCGTAGCCTAGTTGAGTCGTGGCCGTGTAAGGAGATAATGCTAAGTGTTAGGTCGCATTGTCTTAAGTCGTACCTAAGTATTAGGTCGTGTGGACTTTAAGTCGCTGGGTTGTGGCCTTGTAGTTAGGTCGTAAGTTGTATACTCAGTTAGGTCGTAACCGACTTAGGGGTTAACTGCTAAGTTATGAGTCGCAGGATCTCTAAGTCGTAGTCTGTTAAGTCGGAATTATTGGCTAAGTCTTAGATCGCGTGTTGGCTTAAGGTTAGGTCGTAACTCGGTTGAGCTGTTAAGTCGTAGGATGGGTTATCTCGCTAAGTCATCTAACCAGTTAAGGTGCGTGCGCATTAAGTCGTAGACAGGGGGTCCGGTATGTCGTATAGGCGCGTGTGTTGAGTCGGAGGTTGCTAGGTCGGAAGAGGCTTAGGTCGGAAGGTTATAAGTCGGAGACGACTTATGGAGATGGCCGAGTTAAGGAGAAATCAGCCTATAAATACTTGTCCATTTCTTCATTTTTGGGATCCGGATTTTGAAGCGACGAAGTGCTGCCATTTTGAGAGCTCGACTTCTACACTTCTTCACTTCTTTTCTCCACTCTAATCTAGTGATTCTATCCATCCAAGTTGAAGATCAAATTGAAGATTCAAGAGCTTGGATTGAAGATCTTCATCCTTTGAAGTGAGATTTCTTCGTTTGAAGCGGATCGTGATAGATCAAGCTTGATCCTTCGCTGTCCAGATCTGAAGCGTGTTGATTTGAGGTTGTTTAGGTGATTTGGTGAGTGGTGATTATCTCTCACACGGATCCAAAGGAGTATATCAGATTGTTGACTCGATTTGGTGTTAAAATAGTGATTTCCATAAATTTTCTTCATCCTAAGTGTAGATCCATATAGATCCATTGTTCATGATGATGTTACATCAATTTTACTACATGTTAACCTATGCAAGTTCATTCATCAAGATTATAGAGATATTGTTCATGTTTCCATGCTTATTAGACTTTCAACTCTTTAATTACGAAATTGCCACTATTGTTATATTTGTCTACTTAGATCATATTTGAATGCTTGATTGCTTGGATTAATGTTTGATTTGGTTGATTGCTATGAATTAGATGATTGATGATTTGATTTAGATCGAGGATGATTCAAAAGCTAAGGGAAAGGCTCTTGAATTGGAAAAGCTGCTTGTGGCATATGTTGCGGATGGTGAAGCTCTTATGCATAGATTCGATGATGATGATGTTGAGATGAAGCTTTGCGAGGATGTGATGAAGCGAGGCATGATATGAGATAGTCTTGGTCTAATCCAGACGGGATCATTCCAAGCAGGTTGATAGCTCGGTGATATGGTTCGAGTTTGAGGATAATGGATGCTCGAGAGGCGCTTGAGCTAGTATGGAAATAGTCGTCGAGGAGGATGACTAGAAGGCTGAGATCTCATCGTTGTTGAAGGTTCTAGCATGCTCAAAGCAAGAGTACGTTGGGCAGATTCGATAGTCCCTGAAGGCTACTGATTGGGTAGTCAAGTACTCTGGGCAGATTCGATCGTCCTAGGCATGGGTCACGATGACGTGCGGGAGTTATGTCTAGAACCGGGGTTTCCATTAGCCCTTGACGGACGGCTGAAAGAATGTGCCGGTCATTCAATTAACGGTGATATCGAAGCAATGATAATAGTGATAGCCAGAGTCGTGGATGTTTGGTTGTATCGTCATTCGGTCTCAAGAGCGGTATTTTCTGGGTGCTTATCTGATCTTGGTTTAGGCCTTGGGGGTTTGTACTTGGAAAACATCGTCCTTGACTCGAGTGATAATTGCTTTACTTTACATTGTATGCTCTGCTATGTTTGCTTCTACTTAGTGTGTGTCTGGGGGCTATCACTGTAGAAAGAGGTTGGAGTGGGAAGGTTGTATTCCTATTCCTTTTCCTTTATGCTCTTTTGGTATGTTATTAGTTAATTTACTGCTCACTAAGACTTTTGTCTGACTTAAGGTTTTATGTTTTAACTCTTATTGCCTTGGGCTGTTCGTCCATTTTGGGACGGGCAGACTAGGTAGCAGGTGATAGGTGCTGTTCTCTTCTCAAGATGCTGATATCGAAGACGAGCTGGAGGGTTGCATATTTTCTTCTTACTATATGTACTGGATGTTCCGCTGCTTTGTATTCTCTGAGTGATATGTAGTGAGGCTTGTTGTATTCACTATTCAGATGTTTGTATTCAACTATTATGAAGTTTTATTGATGAGATTCTATTCTGTGAAGCTTCACTATATATATATATTCTATTGTATTTTGTCCATGCGCTGTGAGTAATACGATAGATTCTGTTGTTTTAATTTACCCTGGCAATCGTCCATGGTCGCCTGGCACACTTTACAGCGCACTATCTCTAGATTCGGTGCAGGGTTCATGGGCGGTTGTCACAGAACTTGTATGCTTGTTACTTTTCCCTTTTTTCTTTAATAAATATAAAATTTAATTTGGTAAACAGGTACTACCACAACATCACGTCAAACACATTGACAGTTCTTGAGGCGCTGGCTGCTCGTAATGTTTAAACTCTCATATATTCAAGCACATGTGCTATTTATGGAGAGCCTAACAAAATGCCTATCACAAGAAAAACTCCTCAGGTTTGTTTCATTATTTCTACCTAGTGCCATGTCTCTTTTCTTTAATATGCATACTATATGTCGATGTACCGATGTAACAACATTTAATTGATAGTATTATTTGACCCTTTATACTTCCAGCCAATTTGTTCTACTAGTTGGTACAATACCAAGTTAGTTTTTTTTTCATGATATTATTATGTTTCACTTCCCATGATTTCCCACTTTTATATTTCATAATAAAATAGTTATAATTTTAATTATAGTTTTGGTCTCTAACCAATTTTTTGGTACCCTTATTTGGAACTTTTGATCCGTGATTCATAAAAATATATGATCGGACATTAATGTTCAACCGTTTCTTTGAATGCAGTTTCCAATAAATCCATATGGGAAAGCCAAAAAATGTCAGAGGACATCATATTAGAATATTCTAAGACCACAGATGTGGCCACTATGATTTTAAGGTTTGATTTCTTAACATGCATCTTCAATTATAGTAAATAATTCATAAAATGGTTATTGATTCCAGTTTTACCCATTTTAGATACTTTAATATAATTGGATCAGATACAGAAGGACAATAGGGTGAAGCTCCTCGTCATGAGCTATGAGACCAAGGGCGTATTTTAGGTGCATGCTTTGATGCAGCACTTGGAATTATTATAGGTCTCAAGATAACATTTTGTCTAGTTCAGTATGATGTTTATGGAATTAAGATATATATGAAGTTTCAAGAATCTAAACTGATGCTTATTTGTAGATGATTCAGACATCTGCATATGTTCTTTTGCATAAATGCCAGACCCACCTACTATTTTATAGCATTACCTAACTCAAACTCTAATCAAGTTTTTACATAATTACATGCAATTTCACTGACACCATAATTTCATCATCCAAACAGTCTGTGCTTCATAGTCACATGCAATTCTCGTTAACCTATTTCACATTTTAAAAAGTTTTCCTAATCAATGCACTTGAAGGATGTTCCTCCTTACATAATCAAGTGTTTAAGTATCATGGCCCATGTACAAATGACAATTTTGGCCAACTTTGCATTTGGGGGAAGATATTGTATTAATACTATTATTAGGACTAGTTATGATTGTATTGTGCGATATTTGTTGGAAATGCATGATCGCAAATTAAGCATACCACAGAAAAAAGGAGAAACTCAAAGATATTGTGCCTTTGCATAGTTAACTTCTGTTCTTTCAAAAAACTTTGTTTATAGTAGTTAGGTATTCTGCTCTACTCCTGTACTCAAACTTTTTTTTTCTTTTATGTGTATGATAGGGCCCCATTTAAACCCGCTTGCAAAAAATGCTCTTTATCAGACCTTGAAAAATGGCATATGTCAAACTGGTAGAGTTATCACGATGAAATCACTGAAAATCACTAGTCAACACATGCTTACTTACAGAACTATTAGTATGCCTTAACTGATAAGAATTACTCCAGATACATGTTCTCCTATTATCACTGGAGCATCGTAGACCACCATCTCTCCAGTAAGCAAACAAGTCTAAACTTACCTTTTCGAACATCACTCAGACAAGCTAGCTATTTCGAACAAGGTGCATAAAATACACTCAGAAAAGTTGTTTTAAACCATACACTAAGAAATTATCAACTCAGGAAAGTTGTTTTAAACCATACCCTAAGAAATCACTAGTAATTTGTGGATAATTTTGTAATATGATGAGTTATCTTAAACCATACACTAAGAAATTATCATAAACTCATATTTGTTTGTATAATTTTGTAGAACTGAATTTGTGTGTATAACTTTGTAGAACCATTGCATGAATGACTGTGTGGTTTAAGATAGAGGATGCTTTTCTACAAACACCAAGTAGGCCACACAATAATACTTGTAAAACAAGTTTGAGTGAGCTGACTGCTGCCTAGTATGCATGGCATTTGTCAAGATACAAGCAAAGATGCCATTAAATGCACATAACTTATTTAACTAACTTTTTCCATGTAGTAATAAATTAAAAGATCATCAATACAAACTTTCCCTTCAATAATGCATGAACTACTAACATATACCAATACTGCATTGCTCCAGTCTTTCATCACATATTGGCAATTGTTGCTTTTAATTTTATATAGGAAACTTCACATTTATAAATGTTATCTATACATGTAATATTTTTATACAAACACTATTGTAGGGCGAAGTGAGGAGAATGAAACCAGCACATGAAACACTTTGAGACTACAGTCCTGCCTGAATTGAGAGATCGGTTTGGAAAAAAGAGGAAAGAAAAGGAAGTTTAAATACCACATTTGTAAGTATTTACTTGTTGTAGGTACAGGTGGAAATGACTAGTTGCAAAACCACTTCATATCCGAAATAAAGTAAATCTACCAGTGTTCACAGAGAAGAAGCTCATTAATGAGTTTCCTGTTAGAATAATGAATGATGTAGAGAGAGGAAGAGGGATATTGGGTATTGAGTGAAAATCAAAGTCCCACATTGTAGGATTTTTATACCAAAACCAATATATATACTAATACCCACTATACCTTATCAAAATAAAGAGAGAAGGAAGCTTAGGCTTGGGTTTTTGTGCATGAAGGCTTGGCATATGTATTGATCATTAATATTAAAATGTCAAAAGATTGGGTCTTGGGCCTTGGGGTCTCGTGATTAGATGAGTCGCCGTCTGCTACATGGGCCTGCTGCGCTAATTTTGGTTCGAACGTGTCTGTTCACACAGACGCGTCCGTTTCCCTCCAGCGCAACCAGTTCCAGGCACACGTGTTCGTACGGATGCGGGTTAAAGGGTCGCTACCTTTCCAGCAGTCACGTCCGCTCCGAATAGGCACCTCCTCCAGCCTATAAATAGGCGGCCAGAATATGAGAAAGATATATAATTTCTCTCTTTCGAAATTCTGTTCCTTCTTCCTCTAAGCCCTCTGTTCTAGTGCTATAATCTCTTCAGTTCGTCGGCGCTCCGTCTGCAACCGCGAGGCTGGTCCGTTTCATCCTGGGAAACAAATTGCTAACAACCGTAAAACTACTACGGCGGCAATATTGTTTCAAGGAAACAGATACTCTCTGGACTCGGACATCTCAATAGGTATAATACTATTACAACAATTTTTGTAACGGTTCTGCACCGTAGCATTCTGTACCAGAATTGTAAACTGATTTAGTAACATTTCTTTGGTTACTATCGGTTTCGCGACACTTTTACGTGATTGCGAATAACAATCTTGAAACAATATTGTATTGTTGCAGACGACGATGTCTCAAAATAGCAACAATAACGCTGCACCAACACAGACGGTGACAAACACTCAGCCTACGGCTCTGGTTCCAACTATGGCAATGTCTCATGGAGAAAGGCCAGAAAAATTCAATGGGACAGATTTCAAGCGTTGGCAACAGAAGATGTTGTTCTATCTGACGACATTAGGGCAAGCCAAGTATTTGACCGAAGATGCTCCTGAAGTTGGCGAACTCGAACCCGATGCAATCAAAGTAGAGGCTGCAACTGTCTGGAAAAATTCAGATTTTATATGTAAAAACTATATTCTGAACGGTCTGGATAATAGCCTCTACAATGTTTATTGTACTGTTGCAACGTCCAAGGAACTCTGGACAGTCTTGGACAGAAAGTACAAAACTGAAGATGCAGGCATGAAGAAATTCATCGCTGGCAAATTTCTCGACTTCAAAATGGTAGATTCAAAGACTGTGATCAACCAGACTCAAGAATTACAAGTAATCATCCGTCAACTACATGATGAAGGGATGACACTGAGTGAATCTTTTCAAGTCGCCGCAACCATTGAGAAACTTCCTCCATCTTGGAAGGACTTCAAAAACTATCTTAAGCATAAGCGTAAGGAAATGACAATGGAAGAACTCATAGTTCGTTTGCGGATTGAGGAAGATAATAGGAATTCCGAGAAAAAGATTTCTCCGAATATGGTTGCCAAAGCAAATGTTGTTGAGTCAGATAACCCTAACAAGAGAAAACGTGAAAATGCGCCTAAGAAGTCGAAGAAGAAATTTCAGGGTTCTTGTCATAACTGTGGAAAGAAGGGGCACAAAGCAGCCGAATGTCGCGCTCCCAAGAAGAAGAAATCAAAAGCAAATATGGCTGAAGTTGCAGATGGCATTTCTGATATGGATTTATGTGCAGTAATATCAGAATGCAACCTTGTTGGTAACTCAAAGGAATGGTTCGTAGACACAGCAGCCACTCGACACATATGTGCTAATAAGTGGATGTTTACGACCTATAAAACTACAACTGATGATGAACAACTTTTCATGGGCAATTCATCTGCATCAAAGGTAGAAGGCAAAGGAAAAGTTGTGCTGAAACTAACTTCTGGAAAGGAACTTACCTTAAGTGACGTTCTCCATGTTCCAGACATTCGAAAGAACCTGATTTCAGGGTCCTTGCTTAGCAAGCATGGTTTTAAATTAACCTTTGTGGCTGATAAGTTTGTATTATCAAAGAATGAAGTGTATGTAGGAAGAGGATATGTGTGTGATGGTTTATTCAAAGCAAATGTAACCACTATTGTACCAAACAATGATATGAATAAAAGTGAATCTTCTGCTTATATTGTTGACTCCTCTAATATATGGCATTCTAGATTAGGGAATGTGAATTTTGATACACTGCGAAAAATGATTAATCTAGAATTTATACCAAAATGTGATATAGACTCCAATTATAAATGTCAAATTTGTGCAGAAGCAAAATTGACAAGAACCTCGTTTCATCATGTTGAATGAGAAACTGAACCTCTAGACCTTATACACACTGATGTATGTGACTTGAAAATGTGTCAAACTAGAGGTGGAAAAAGGTATTTCATTACATTCATTGATGATTGTACTAGATATTGTTATGTGTATCTCCTTAGAAGCAAGGATGAAGCATTCGACATGTTTAAACAATATAAAGCCGAAGTTGAGAATCAACTCAATAGGAAAATTAAAGCTTTAAGAAGTGATAGAGGAGGAGAATATGAATTTCCTTTTGAGGAATTCTGCGCTGAACATGGTATTATACACCAAACTACAGCACCATATTCACCTCAATCCAACGGTATAGCCGAACGGAAAAATAGAACTCTTAAAGAAATGATGAATGCTTTACTAATCAGTTCTGGCTTACCAGATAATTTTTGGGGAGAAGCTATTCTTTCGACAAATCATATTTTAAATAAAATACCACGAAAGAAAACATCTAAGTTTCCTCATGAACTTTGGAAAAATAGACCGCCATCCTACAAATACTTAAAAGTGTGGGGGTGTCTGGCCAAAGTAGAGATACCTAAACCAAAGAAGGTCAAAATTGGACAAAAAACAATCGATTGTGTATTCATTGGATATGCACAAAACAGTGCTGCTTATCGATTTCTAGTACACAAATCTGAAATTGATGATATTCATGAAAATACCATCATCGAGTCGAGAAATGCAAGATTTTTCGAACATATATTCCCTTTAAAACAGGGTACTGACAATTCTGTTCAGAAGAGAGCAAAGGAAGATGAAATCACTGATTCTCTTGAGAATACTAAACAAAATAACCTTCGGCAAGATAATGCTGATCAACAAGTGGAGGCACCAAGAAGGAGCAAGAGGTCAAGGACCTCAAGAACTTTTGGACCAGATTTCTACACATTCATGTTAGAAGATGATCCATTTACCTACAAACAAGTTATGTCCTCCAGCGATGCCCCTTACTGGAAAGAGGCCATTAACAGTGAGATAGAATCCATCATGGCTAACCACACATGGGAGTTAGTTGATTTACCTCAAGGATGCAAAACCTTAGGCAATAAATGGATATTCAAAAAGAAATTGAAACCTGATGGTTCAATAGACAAGTACAAAGCTCGTCTTGTAGTCCAAGGATTTAGACAAAAGGAAGATCTGGACTATTTTGATACATATTCACCAGTAACAAGGATAACATCGATAAGGATGCTTATTGCAATTGCATCCATACTTGATTTAGAAATACATCAAATGGATGTAAAAACTGCATTTTTGAATGGTGAACTAGAGAAAGAAATATATATGAAGCAACCCGAAGGGTTTATGAGCTTTGGAAATGAGAATAAAGTGTGTAAATTATTAAAATCGCTTTATGGCCTTAAACAAGCTCCAAAACAATGGCATAAGAAGTTTGATGAAACTATGTTATCAAACGGATTCACAATAAATGAATCAGATAAATGTGTCTATGTAAAACAAGCACATATTGGGTATGTCATCGTTTGTCTTTATGTTGATGACTTGTTGATCCTAGGTAATAACAAGGCCATAATAACATCTACAAAGAATATGTTATCCTCTAGATTCGATATGAAAGACCTAGGACTGGCTGATGTGATATTGGGTGTTAAAATTTTGAGAACACCACAAGGATATGCATTATCTCAATCACATTACATCGCCAAGATACTTGAAAAATTCAAGCAATATAATATTACTATTGCAAAAACACCAGTAGATATGACCCAGAATTGGGTAAAGAACACTGGTGACGGTATCTACCAGCTTGAATACTCTCGTATACTAGGAAGTATCATGTATGTTATGAACTGCACTAGGCCAGATATCGCATACGCTGTAAGTAAGCTGAGAAGATTTACCAGCAATCCTGGTAAACATCATTGGAAAGCGATAATCAGAGTTCTAGGATACCTAAAGTATACGCAGAACTATGGTCTACACTATACAAACTATCCTTCAACAGTGGAAGGATACAGTGATGCCAATTGGATAACTGGATCACATGATACAAAGTCTACAAGCGGATATGTGTTCACATTAGGAAATGGAGCAATATCATGGAAATCATCCAAACAGACTTGTATAGCTAGATCTACGATGGAATCAAAGTTTATTGCACTAGATAAGACTGCAGAAGAAGCAGACTGGCTTCGAAGTTTCTTGGAAGATATTCCAAATTGGAGCAAACCTGTGCCTCCAATATGTATACATTGTGATAGTCAATCAGCTATTGGAAGAGCTAATAGTACATTATACAATGGTAAATCTAGGCATATTCGTCGTAGACATAAGACAACTTCTCTCTAATGGAGTTATCACTATAGACTACATAAAGTCTAAAGATAACATAGCGGATCCACTAACAAAAGGCTTGCCAAGAGAGAAAGTTCAAACCTTATCGATGGGAATGGGGTTAAGGCCCATAGAATAAAAGTTTTTCTAAAATGGAAACCCTACCTAGTTGACTGGAGATCCCAAGATCTAGGTTCAAAGGGACAACTGAGTTTAAGAGAAACCTGGTAGCACTGTTACTCACAAACCTTTCCTATGATAAGTCAGTGCATTACTTGTTTGAAAATAGGATAAGTATTAATACTTTTAATGATGTCTGTACTTGGGGTATTGGAAATAACCATTACAGAATCACCTACGTAAGTGTGAAGGCGCCGCTTCAAGGAGAATTGTAAGGCCGATTCTCTAAAACACTTATGAGACCAGGCAGGTGTTCATGGCTAAAACGAACACAAACAGAGAACGAAGGATTATAAGAAACATTTATCGTGTGTTATCTATTTTAGAATTACACAAAAGGCTTACAGTTCAAGGACCTTCTAAGTCTACTGATTCGCCTGTAATTCAAATAGGTAATCACTAGGAAAAGTTCAAGGCCAAAGTGCTACTTTAAACCGATACGATAAATATCTCATGAAACTAAGAACACCTACTCATTCATGTGGGGGATTGTTAGAATAATGAATGATGTAGAGAGAGGAAGAGGGATATTGGGTATTGAGTGAAAATCAAAGTCCCACATTGTAGGATTTTTATGCCAAAACCAATATATATACTAATACCCACTATACCTTATCAAAATAAAGAGAGAAGGAAGCTTGGGCTTGGGCTTGTGTGCATGAAGGCTTGGCATATGTATTGATCATTAATATTAAAATGTCAAAGATTGGGCCTTGGGCCTTGGGGCTCTTGGGGTCTCGTGATTAGATGAGCCGCCGTCTGCTACATGGGCCTGCTGCGCTAATTTTGGTTCGAACGTGTCTGTTCACACAGACGCGTCCGTTTCCCTCCAGCGCAACCAGTTCCAGGCACACGTGTTCGTACGGATGCGGGTTAAAGGGTCGCTACCTTTCCAGCAGTCACGTCCGCTCCGAATAGGCACCTCCTCCAGCCTATAAATAGGCGGCCAGAATATGAGAAAGATATATAATTTCTCTCTTCCAAAATTCTGTTCCTTCTTCCTCTAAGCCCTCTGTTCTAGTGCTATAATCTCTTCAGTTCGTCGGCGCTCCGTCTGCAACCGCGGGGCTGGTCCATTTCATCCTGGGAAGCAAATTGCTAACAACCGTAAAACTACAACGGCGGCAATATTGTTTCAAGGAAACAGATACTCTCTGGACTCGGACATCTCAATAGGTATAATACTATTACAATAATTTTTGTAACGGTTCTGCACCGTAGCATTCTGTACCAGAATTGTAAACTGATTTAGTAACATTTCTTTGGTTACTATCGGTTTTGCGACACTTTTACGTGATTGCGAATAACAATCTTGAAACAATATTGTATTGTTGCAGACGACGATGTCTCAAAATAGCAACAATAACGCTGCACCAACACAGACGGTGACAAACGCTCAGCCTACGGCTCTGGTTCCAACTATGGCAATGTCTCATGGAGAAAGGCCAGAAAAATTCAATGGGACATATTTCAAGCGTTGGCAACAGAAGATGTTGTTCTATCTGACGACATTAGGGCTCGCCAAGTATTTGACCGAAGATGCTCCTGAAGTTGGCGAACTCGAACCCGATGCAATCAAAGTAGAGGCTGCAACTGTCTGGAAAAATTCAGATTTTATATGTAAAAACTATATTCTGAACGATCTGGATAATAGCCTCTACAATGTTTATTGTACTGTTGCAACGTCCAAGGAACTCTGGACAGTCTTGGACAGAAAGTACAAAATTGAAGATGCAGGCATGAAGAAATTCATCGCTGGCAAATTTCTCGACTTCAAAATGGTAGATTCAAAGACTGTGATCAACCAGACTCAAGAATTACAAGTAATCATCCGTCAACTACATGATGAAGGGATGACACTGAGTGAATCTTTTCAAGTCGCCGCAACCATTGAGAAACTTCCTCCATCTTGAAAGGACTTCAAAAACTATCTTAAGCATAAGCGTAAGGAAATGACAATGGAAGAACTCATAGTTCGTTTGCGGATTGAGGAAGATAATAGGAATTCCGAGAAAAAGATTTCTCCGAATATGGTTGCCAAAGCAAATGTTGTTGAGTCAGATAACCCTAACAAGAGAAAACGTGAAAATGCGCCTAAGAAGTCGAAGAAGAAATTTCAGGGTTCTTGTCATAACTGTGGAAAGAAGGGGCACAAAGCAGCCGAATGTCGCGCTCCCAAGAAGAAGAAATCAGAAGCAAATATGGCTGAAGTTGCAGATGGCATTTCTGATATGGATTTATGTGCAGTAATATCAGAATGCAACCTTGTTGGTAACTCAAAGGAATGGTTCGTAGACACAGGAGCCACTCGACACATATGTGCTAATAAGTGGATGTTTACGACCTATAAAACTACAACTGATGATGAACAACTTTTCATGGGCAATTCATCTGCATCAAAGGTAGAAGGCAAAGGAAAAGTTGTGCTGAAACTAACTTCTGGAAAGGAACTTACCTTAAGTGACGTTCTCCATGTTCCAGACATTCGAAAGAACCTGATTTCATGGTCCTTGCTTAGCAAGCATGGTTTTAAATTAACCTTTGTGGCTGATAAGTTTGTATTATCAAAGAATGGAGTGTATGTAGGAAGAGGATATATGTGTGATGGTTTATTCAAAGCAAATGTAACCACTATTGTACTAAACAATGATATGAATAAAAGTGAATCTTCTGCTTATATTGTTGACTCCTCTAATATATGGCATTCTAGATTAGGGCATGTGAATTTTGATACACTGCGAAAAATGATTAATCTAGAATTTATACCAAAATGTGATATAGACTCCAATTATAAATGTCAAATTTGTGCAAAAGCAAAATTGACAAGAACCTCGTTTCATCATGTTGAACGAGAAACTGAACCTCTAGACCTTATACACACTGATGTATGTGACTTGAAAATGTGTCAAACTAGAGGTGGAAAAAGGTATGTCATTACATTCATTGATGATTGTACTAGATATTGTTATGTGTATCTCCTTAGAAGCAAGGATGAAGCATTCGACATGTTTAAACAATATAAAGCCGAAGTTGAGAATCAACTCAATAGGAAAATTAAAGCTTTAAGAAGTGATAGAGGAGGAGAATATGAATTTCCTTTTGAGGAATTCTGCGCTGAACATGGTATTATACACCAAACTACAGCACCATATTCACCTCAATCCAACGGTATAGCCGAACGGAAAAATAGAACTCTTAAAGAAATGATGAATGCTTTACTAATCAGTTTTGGCTTACCAGATAATTTTTGGGGAGAAGCTATTCTTTCGGCAAATCATATTTTAAATAAAATACCACGAAAGAAAACATCTAAGTCTCCTCATGAACTTTGGAAAAATAGACCGCCATCCTACAAATACTTAAAAGTGTGGGGGTGTCTGGCCAAAGTAGAGATACCTAAACCAAAGAAGGTCAAAATTGGACCAAAAATAATCGATTGTGTATTCATTGGATATGCACAAAACAGTGCTGCTTATCGATTTCTAGTACACAAATCTGAAATTGATGATATTCATGAAAATACCATCATCGAGTCGAGAAATGCAAGATTTTTCGAACATATATTCCCTTTAAAACAGGGTACTGACAATTCTGTTCAGAAGAGAGCAAAGGAAGATGAAATCACTGATTCTCTTGAGAATACTAAACAAAATAACCTTCGACAAGATAATGCTGATCAACAAGTGGAGGCACCAAGAAGGAGCAAGAGGTCAAGGACCTCAAGAACTTTTGGACCAGATTTCTACACATTCATGTTAGAAGATGATCCATTAACCTACAAACAAGCTATGTCCTCCAGCGATGCCCCTTACAGGAAAGAGGCCATTAACAGTGAGATAGAATCCATCATGGCTAACCACACATGGGAGTTAGTTGATTTACCTCAAGGATGCAAAACCTTAGGCAATAAATGGATATTCAAAAAGAAATTGAAACCTGATGGTTCAATAGACAAGTACAAAGCTCATCTTGTAGTCCAAGGATTTAGACAAAAGGAAGATCTGGACTATTTTGATACATATTCACCAGTAACAAGGATAACATCGATAAGGATGCTTATTGCAATTGCATCCATACTTGATTTAGAAATACATCAAATGGATGTTAAAACTGCATTTTTGAATGGTGAACTAGAGAAAGAAATATATATGAAGCAACCCGAAGGGTTTATGAGCTTTGGAAATGAGAATAAAGAGTGCAAATTATTAAAATCGCTTTATGGCCTTAAACAAGCTCCAAAACAATGGCATAAGAAGTTTGATGAAACTATGTTATCAAACGGATTCACAATAAATGAATCAGATAAATGTGTCTGTGTAAAACAAGCACATATTGGGTATGTCATCGTTTGCCTTTATGTTGATGACTTGTTGATCCTAGGTAATAACAAGGCCATAATAACATCTACAAAGAATATGTTATCCTCTAGATTCGATATGAAAGACCTAGGACTGGCTGATGTGATATTGGGTGTTAAAATTTTGAGAACACCACAAGGACATGCATTATCTCAATCACATTACATCGCCAAGATACTTGAAAAATTCAAGCAATATAATATTACTATTGCAAAAACACCAGTAGATATGACCCAGAATTGGGTAAAGAACACTGGTGACGGTATCTACCAGCTTGAATACTCTCGTATACTAGGAAGTATCATGTATGTTATGAACTGCACTAGGCCAGATATCGCATACGCTGTAAGTAAGCTGAGAAGATTTACCAGCAATCCTGGTAAACATCATTGGAAAGCGATAATCAGAGTTCTAGGATACCTAAAGTATACGCAGAACTATGGTCTACACTATACAAACTATCCTTCAACAGTGGAAGGATACAGTGATGCCAATTGGATAACTGGATCACATGATACAAAGTCTACAAGCGGATATGTGTTCACATTAGGAAATGGAGCAATATCATGGAAATCATCCAAACAGACTTGTATAGCTAGATCTACGATGGATTCAGAGTTTATTGCACTAGATAAGACTGCAGAAGAAGCAGACTGGCTTCGAAGTTTCTTGGAAGATATTCTAAATTGGAGCAAACCTGTGCCTCCAATATGTATACATTGTGATAGTCAATCAGCTATTGGAAGAGCTAATAGTACATTATACAATGGTAAATCTAGGCATATTCGTCGTAGACATAAGACAATAAGACAACTTCTCTCTAATGGAGTTATCACTATAGACTACATAAAGTCTAAAGATAACATAGCGGATCCACTAACAAAAGGCTTGCCAAGAGAGAAAGTTCAAACCTTATCAATGGGAATGGGGTTAAGGCCCATAGAATAAAAGTTTTTCTAAAATGGAAAGCCTACCTAGTTGACTGGAGATCCCAAGATCTAGGTTCAAAGGGACAACTGAGTTTAAGAGAAACTTGGTAGCACTGTTACTCACAAACCATTCCTATGATAAGTCAGTGCATTACTTGTTTGAAAATAGGATAAGTATTAATACTTTTAATGATGTCTGTACTTGGGGTATTGGAAATAACCATTACAGAATCACCTACGTAAGTGTGAAGACGCCGCTTCAAGGAGAATTGTAAGGCCGATTCTCTAAAACACTTATGAGACCAGGCAGGTGTTCATGGCTAAAACGAACACAAACAGAGAACGAAGGATTATAAGAAACATTTATCGTGTGTTATCTATTTTAGAATTACATAAAAGGCTTACAGTTCAAGGACCTTCTAAGTCTACTGATTCGCCTGTAATTCAAATAGGTAATCAATAGGAAAAGTTCAAGGCCAAAGTGCTACTTTAAACCGATACGATAAATATCTCATGAAACTAAGAACAACTACTCATTCATGTGGGGGATTGTTAGAATAATGAATGATGTAGAGAGCGGAAGAGGGATATTGGGTATTGAGTGAAAATCAAAGTCCCACATTGTAGGATTTTTATGCCAAAACCAATATATATACTAATACCCACTATACCTTATCAAAATAAAGAGAGAAGGAAGCTTGGGCTTGGGCTTGTGTGCATGAAGGCTTGGCATATGTATTGATCATTAATATTAAAATGTAAAAGATTGGGCCTTGGGCCTTGGGGCTCTTGGGGTCTCGTGATTAGATGAGCCGCCGTCTGCTACATGGGCCTGCTGCGCTAATTTTGGTTCGAACGTGTCTGTTCACACAGACGCGTCCGTTTCCCTCCAGCGCAACCAGTTCCAGGCACACGTGTTCGTACGGATGCGGGTTAAAGGGTCGCAACCTTTCCAGCAGTCACGTCCGCTCCGAATAGGCACCTCCTCCAGCCTATAAATTGGCGGCCAGAATATGAGAAAGATATATAATTTCTCTCTTCCGAAATTCTGTTCCTTCTTCCTCTAAGCCCTCTGTTCTAGTGCTATAATCTCTTCAGTTCGTCGGCGCTCCGTCTGCACCCGCGGGGCTGGTCCGTTTCATCCTGGGAAGCAAATTGCTAACAACCGTAAAACTACTACGGCGGCAATATTGTTTCAAGGAAACAGATACTCTCTGGACTCGGACATCTCAATAGGTATAATACTATTACAACAATTTTTGTAACGGTTCTGCACCGTAGCATTCTGTACCAGAATTGTAAACTGATTTAGTAACATTTCTTTGGTTACTATCGGTTTCGCGACACTTTTACGTGATTGCGAATAACAATGTTGAAACAATATTGTATTGTTGCAGACGACGATGTCTCAAAATAGCAACAATAACGCTGCACCAACACAGACGGTGACAAACGCTCAGCCTACGGCTCTGGTTCCAACTATGGCAATGTCTCATGGAGAAAGGCCAGAAAAATTCAATGGGACAGATTTCAAGCGTTGGCAACAGAAGATGTTGTTCTATCTGACGACATTAGGGCTCGCCAAGTATTTGACCGAAGATGCTCCTGAAGTTGGCGAACTCGAACCCGATGCAATCAAAGTAGAGGCTGCAACTGTCTGGAAAATTCAGATTTTATATGTAAAAACTATATTCTGAACGGTCTGGATAATAGCCTCTACAATGTTTATTGTACTGTTGCAACGTCCAAGGAACTCTGGACAGTCTTGGACAGAAAGTACAAAACTGAAGATGCAGGCATGAAGAAATTCATCGCTGGCAAATTTCTCGACTTCAAAATGGTAGATTCAAAGACTGTGATCAACCAGACTCAAGAATTACAAGTAATCATCCGTCAACTACATGATGAAGGGATGACACTGAGTGAATCTTTTCAAGTCGCCGCAACCATTGAGAAACTTCCTCCATCTTGGAAGGACTTCAAAAACTATCTTAAGCATAAGCGTAAGGAAATGACAATGGAAGAACTCATAGTTCGTTTGCGGATTGAGGAAGATAATAGGAATTCCGAGAAAAAGATTTCTCCGGATATGGTTGCCAAAGCAAATGTTGTTGAGTCAGATAACCCTAACAAGAGAAAACGTGAAAATGCGCCTAAGAAGTCGAAGAAGAAATTTCAGGGTTCTTGTCATAACTGTGGAAAGAAGGGGCACAAAGCAGCCGAATGTCGCGCTCCCAAGAAGAAGAAATCAGAAGCAAATATGGCTGAAGTTGCAGATGGCATTTCTGATATGGATTTATGTGCAGTAATATCAGAATGCAACCTTGTTGGTAACTCAAAGGAATGGTTCGTAGACACAGGAGCCACTCGACACATATGTGCTAATAAGTGGATGTTTACGACCTATAAAACTACAACTGATGATGAACAACTTTTCAAGGGCAATTCATCTGCATCAAAGGTAGAAGGCAAAGGAAAAGTTGTGCTGAAACTAACTTCTGGAAAGGAACTTACCTTAAGTGACGTTCTCCATGTTCCAGACATTCGAAAGAACCTGATTTCAGGGTCCTTGCTTAGCAAGCATGGTTTTAAATTAACCTTTGTGGCTGATAAGTTTGTATTATCAAAGAATGGAGTGTATGTAGGAAGAGGATATGTGTGTGATGGTTTATTCAAAGCAAATGTAACCACTATTGTACCAAACAATGATATGAATAAAAGTGAATCTTCTACTTATATTGTTGACTCCTCTAATATATGGCATTCTAGATTAGGGCATGTGAATTTTGATACACTGCGAAAAATGATTAATCTAGAATTTATACCAAAATGTGATATAGACTCCAATTATAAATGTCAAATTTGTGCAGAAGCAAAATTGACAAGAACCTCGTTTCATCATGTTGAACGAGAAACTGAACCTCTAGACCTTATACACACTGATGTATGTGACTTGAAAATGTGTCAAACTAGAGGTGGAAAAAGGTATTTCATTACATTCATTGATGATTGTACTAGATATTGTTATGTGTATCTCCTTAGAAGCAAGGATGAAGCATTCGACATGTTTAAACAATATAAAGCCGAAGTTGAGAATCAACTCAATAGGAAAATTAAAGCTTTAAGAAGTGATAGAGGAGGAGAATATGAATTTCCTTTTGAGGAATTCTGCGCTGAACATGGTATTATACACAAAACTACAGCACCATATTCACCTCAATCCAACGGTATAGCCGAACGGAAAAATAGAACTCTTAAAGAAATGATGAATGCTTTACTAATCAGTTCTGGCTTACCAGATAATTTTTGGGGAGAAGCTATTCTTTCGGCAAATCATATTTTAAATAAAATACCACGAAAGAAAACATCTAAGTCTCCTCATGAACTTTGGAAAAATAGACCGCCATCCTACAAATACTTAAAAGTGTGGGGGTGTCTGGCCAAAGTAGAGATACCTAAACCAAAGAAGGTCAAAATTGGACCAAAAACAATCGATTGTGTATTCATTGGATATGCACAAAACAGTGCTGCTTATCGATTTCTAGTACACAAATCTGAAATTGATGATATTCATGAAAATACCATCATCGAGTCGAGAAATGCAAGATTTTTCGAACATATATTCCCTTTAAAACAGGGTACTGACAATTCTGTTCAGAAGAGAGCAAAGGAAGATGAAATCACTGATTCTCTTGAGAATACTGAACAAAATAACCTTCGGCAAGATAATGCTGATCAACAAGTGGAGGCACCAAGAAGGAGCAAGAGGTCAAGGACCTCAAGAACTTTTGGACCAGATTTCTACACTTTCATGTTAGAAGATGATCCATTAACCTACAAACAAGCTATGTCCTCCAGCGATGCCCCTTACTGGAAAGAGGCCATTAACAGTGAGATAGAATCCATCATGGTTAACCACACATGGGAGTTAGTTGATTTACCTCAAGGATGCAAAACCTTAGGCAATAAATGGATATTCAAAAAGAAATTGAAACCTGATGGTTCAATAAACAAGTACAAAGCTCGTCTTGTAGTCCAAGGATTTAGACAAAAGGAAGATCTGGACTATTTTGATACATATTCACCAGTAACAAGGATAACATCGATAAGGATGCTTATTGCAATTGCATCCATACTTGATTTAGAAATACATCAAATGGATGTTAAAACTGCATTTTTGAATGGTGAACTAGAGGAAGAAATATATATGAAGCAACCCGAAGGGTTTATGAGCTTTGGAAATGAGAATAAAGTGTGCAAATTAGTAAAATCGCTTTATGGCCTTAAACAAGCTCCCAAACAATGGCATAAGAAGGTTGATGAAACTATGTTATCAAACGGATTCACAATAAATGAATCAGATAAATGTGTCTATGTAAAACAAGCACATATTGGGTATGTCATCGTTTGCCTTTATGTTGATGACTTGTTGATCCTAGGTAATAACAAGGCCATAATAACATCTACAAAGAATATGTTATCCTCTAGATTCGATATGAAAGACCTAGGACTGGCTGATGTGATATTGGGTGTTAAAATTTTGAGAACACCACAAGGACATGCATTATCTCAATCACATTACATCGCCAAGATACTTGAAAAATTCAAGCAATATAATATTACTATTGCAAAAACACCAGTAGATATGACCCAGAATTGGGTAAAGAACACTGGTGACGGTATCTACCAGCTTGAATACTCTCGTATACTAGGAAGTATCATGTATGTTATGAACTGCACTAGGCCAGATATCGCATACGCTGTAAGTAAGCTGAGAAGATTTACCAGCAATCCTGGTAAACATCATTGGAAAGCGATAATCAGAGTTCTAGGATACCTAAAGTATACGCAGAACTATGGTCTACACTATACAAACTATCTTTCAACAGTGGAAGGATACATTGATGCCAATTGGATAACTGGATCACATGATACAAAGTCTACAAGCGGATATGTGTTCACATTAGGAAATGGAGCAATATCATGGAAATCATCCAAACAGACTTGTATAGCTAGATCTACGATGGAATCAGAGTTTATTGCACTAGATAAGACTGCAGAAGAAGCAGACTGGCTTCGAAGTTTCTTGGAAGATATTCCAAATTGGAGCAAACCTGTGCCTCCAATATGTATACATTGTGATAGTCAATCAGCTATTGGAAGAGCTAATAGTACATTATACAATGGTAAATCTAGGCATATTCGTCGTAGACATAAGACAACTTCTCTCTAATGGAGTTATCACTATAGACTACATAAAGTCTAAAGATAACATAGCGGATCCACTAACAAAAGGCTTGCCAAGAGAGAAAGTTCAAACCTTATCGATGGGAATGGGGTTAAGGCCCATAGAATAAAAGTTTTTCTAAAATGGAAACCCTACCTAGTTGACTGGAGATCCCAAGATCTAGGTTCAAAGGGACAACTGAGTTTAAGAGAAACCTGGTAGCACTGTTACTCACAAACCATTCCTATGATAAGTCAGTGCATTACTTGTTTGAAAATAGGATAAGTATTAATACTTTTAATGATGTCTGTACTTGGGGTATTGGAAATAACCATTACAGAATCACCTACGTAAGTGTGAAGGCGCCGCTTCAAGGAGAATTGTAAGGCCGATTCTCTAAAACACTTATGAGACCAGGCAGGTGTTCATGGCTAAAACGAACACAAATAGAGAACGAAGGATTATAAGAAACATTTATCGTGTGTTATCTATTTTAGAATTACACAAAAGGCTTACAGTTCAAGGACCTTCTAAGTCTACTGATTCGCCTGTAATTCAAATAGGTAATCACTAGGAAAAGTTCAAGGCCAAAGTGCTACTTTAAACCGATACGATAAATATCTCATGAAACTAAGAACACCTACTCATTCATGTGGGGGATTGTTAGAATAATGAATGATGTAGAGAGAGGAAGAGGGATATTGGGTATTGAGTGAAAATCAAAGTCCCACATTGTAGGATTTTTATGCCAAAACCAATATATATACTAATACCCACTATACCTTATCAAAATAAAGAGAGAAGGAAGCTTGGGCTTGGGCTTGTGTGCATGAAGGCTTGGCATATGTATTGATCATTAATATTAAAATGTCAAAGATTGGGCCTTGGGCCTTGGGGCTCTTGGGGTCTCGTGATTAGATGAGCCGCCGTCTGCTACATGGGCCTGCTGCGCTAATTTTGGTTCGAACGTGTCTGTTCACACAGACGCGTCCGTTTCCCTCCAGCGCAACCAGTTCCAGGCACACGTGTTCGTACGGATGCGGGTTAAAGGGTCGCAACCTTTCCAGCAGTCACGTCCGCTCCGAATAGGCACCTCCTCCAGCCTATAAATAGGCGGCCAGAATATGAGAAAGATATATAATTTCTCTCTTCCGAAATTCTGTTCCTTCTTCCTCTAAGCCCTCTGTTCTAGTGCTATAATCTCTTCAGTTCGTCGGCGCTTCGTCTGCAACCGCGGGGCTGGTCCGTTTCATCCTGGGAAGCAAATTGCTAACAACCGTAAAACTACTACGGCGGCAATATTGTTTCAAGGAAACAGATACTCTTTGGACTCGGACATCTCAATAGGTATAATACTATTACAACAATTTTTGTAACGGTTCTGCACCGTAGCATTCTGTACCATAATTGTAAACTGATTTAGTAACATTTCTTTGGTTACTATCGGTTTCGCGACACTTTTACGTGATTGCGAATAACAATCTTGAAACAATATTGTATTGTTGCAGACGACGATGTCTCAAAATAGCAACAATAACGCTGCACCAACACAGACGGTGACAAACGCTCAGCCTACGGCTCTGGTTCCAACTATGGCAATGTCTCATGGAGAAAGGCCAGAAAAATTCAATGGGACAGATTTCAAGCGTTGGCAACAGAAGATGTTGTTCTATCTGACAACATTAGGGCTCGCCAAGTATTTGACCGAAGATGCTCCTGAAGTTGGCGAACTCGAACCCGATGCAATCAAAGTAGAGGCTGCAACTGTCTGGAAAAATTCAGATTTTATATGTAAAAACTATATTCTGAACGGTCTGGATAATAGCCTCTACAATGTTTATTGTACTGTTGCAACGTCCAAGGAACTCTGGACAGTCTTGGACAGAAAGTACAAAACTGAAGATGCAGGCTTGAAGAAATTCATCGCTGGCAAATTTCTCGACTTCAAAATGGTAGATTCAAAGACTGTGATCAACCAGACTCAAGAATTACAAGTAATCATCCGTCAACTACATGATGAAGGGATGACACTGAGTGAATCTTTTCAAGTCGCCGCAACCATTGAGAAACTTCCTCCATCTTGGAAGGACTTCAAAAACTATCTTAAGCATAAGCGTAAGGAAATGACAATGGAAGAACTCATAGTTCGTTTGCGGATTGAGGAAGATAATAGGAATTCCGAGAAAAAGATTTCTCCGAATATGGTTGCCAAAGCAAATGTTGTTGAGTCAGATAACCCTAACAAGAGAAAACGTGAAAATGCGCCTAAGAAGTCGAAGAAGAAATTTCAGGGTTCTTGTCATAACTGTGGAAAGAAGGGGCAAAAAGCAGCCGAATGTCGCGCTCCCAAGAAGAAGAAATCAGAAGCAAATATGGCTGAAGTTGCAGATGGCATTTCTGATATGGATTTATGTGCAGTAATATCAGAATGCAACCTTGTTGGTAACTCAAAGGAATGGTTCGTAGACACAGGAGCCACTCGACACATATGTGCTAATAAGTGGATGTTTACGACCTATAAAACTACAACTGATGATGAACAACTTTTCATGGGCAATTCATTTGCATCAAAGGTAGAAGGCAAAGGAAAAGTTGTGCTGAAACTTACTTCTGGAAAGGAACTTACCTTAAGTGACATTCTCCATGTTCCAGACATTCGAAAGAACCTGATTTCAGGGTCCTTGCTTAGCAAGCATGGTTTTAAATTAACCTTTGTGGCTGATAAGTTTGTATTATCAAAGAATGGAGTGTATGTAGGAAGAGGATATGTGTGTGATGGTTTATTCAAAGCAAATGTAACCACTATTGTACCAAACAATGATATGAATAAAAGTGAATCTTCTGCTTATATTGTTGACTCCTCTAATATATGGCATTCTAGATTAGGGCATGTGAATTTTGATACACTGCGAAAAATGATTAATCTAGAATTTATACCAAAATGTGATATAGACTCCAATTATAAATGTCAAATTTGTGCAGAAGCAAAATTGACAAGAACCTCGTTTCATCATGTTGAACGAGAAACTGAACCTCTAGACCTTATACACACTGATGTATGTGACTTGAAAATGTGTCAAACTAGAGGTGGAAAAAGGTATTTCATTACATTCATTGATGATTGTACTAGATATTGTTATGTGTATCTCCTTAGAAGCAAGGATGAAGCATTCGACATGTTTAAACAATATAAAGCCGAAGTTGAGAATCAACTCAATAGAAAAATTAAAGCTTTAAGAAGTGAAAGAGGAGGAGAATATGAATTTCCTTTTGAGGAATTCTGCGCTGAACATGGTATTATACAACAAACTACAACACCATATTCACCTCAATCCAACGGTATAGCCGAATGGAAAAATAGAACTCTTAAAGAAATGATGAATGCTTTACTAATCAGTTCTGGCTTACCAGATAATTTTTGGGGAGAAGCTATTCTTTCGGCAAATCATATTTTAAATAAAATACCACGAAAGAAATCATCTAAGTCTCCTCATGAACTTTGGAAAAATAGACCGCCATCCTACAAATACTTAAAACTGTGGGGGTGTCTGGCCAAAGTAGAGATTCCTAAACCAAAGAAGGTCAAAATTGGACAAAAAACAATCGATTGTGTATTCATTGGATATGCACAAAACAGTGCTGCTTATCGATTTCTAGTACACAAATCTGAAATTGATGATATTCATGAAAATACCATCATCGAGTCGAGAAATGCAAGATTTTTCGAACATATATTCCCTTTAAAATAGGGTACTGACAATTATGTTCAGAAGAGAGCAAAGGAAGATGAAATCACTGATTCTCTTGAGAATACTGAACAAAATAACCTTCGGCAAGATAATGCTGATCAACAAGTGGAGGCACCAAGAAGGAGCAAGAGGTCAAGGACCTCAAGAACTTTTGGACCAGATTTCTACACATTCATGTTAGAAGATGATCCATTAACCTACAAACAAGCTATGTCCTCCAGCGATGCCCCTTACTGGAAAGAGGCCATTAACAGTGAGATAGAATCCATCATGGCTAACCACACATGGGAGTTAGTTGATTTACCTCAAGGATGCAAAACCTTAGGCAATAAATGGATATTCAAAAAGAAATTGAAACCTGATGGTTCAATAGACAAGTACAAAGCTCGTCTTGTAGTCCAAGGATTTAGACAAAAGGAAGATCTGGACTATTTTGATACATATTCACCAGTAACAAGGATAACATCGATAAGGATGCTTATTGCAATTGCATCCATACTTGATTTAGAAATACATCAAATGGATGTTAAAACTGCATTTTTGAATGGTGAACTAGAGGAAGAAATATATATGAAGCAACCCGAAGGGTTTATGAGCTTTGGAAATGAGAATAAAGTGTGCAAATTAGTAAAATCGCTTTATGGCCTTAAACAAGCTCCAAAACAATGGCATAAGAAGTTTGATGAAACTATGTTATCAAACGGATTCACAATAAATGAATCAGATAAATGTGTCTATGTAAAACAAGCACATATTGGGTATGTCATCGTTTGTCTTTATGTTGATGACTTGTTGATCCTAGGTAATAACAAGGCCATAATAACGTCTACAAAGAATATGTTATCCTCTAGATTCGATATGAAAGACCTAGGACTGGCAGATGTGATATTGGGTGTTAAAATTTTGAGAACACCACAAGGATATGCATTATCTTAATCACATTACATCGCCAAGATACTTGAAAAATTCAAGCAATATAATATTACTATTGAAAAAACACCAGTAGATGTGACCCAGAATTGGGTAAAGAACACTGGTGACGGTATCTACCAGCTTGAATACTCTCGTATACTAGGAAGTATCATGTATGTTATGAACTGCACTAGGCCAGATATCGCATACGCTGTAAGTAAGCTGAGAAGATTTACCAGCAATCCTGGTAAACATCATTGGAAAGCGATAATCAGAGTTCTAGGATACCTAAAGTATACGCAGAACTATGGTCTACACTATACAAACTATCCTTCAACAGTGGAAGGATACAGTGATGCCAATTGGGTAACTGGATCACATGATACAAAGTCTACAAGCGGATATGTGTTCACATTAGGAAATGGAGCAATATCATGGAAATCATCCAAACAGACTTGTATAGCTAGATCTACGATGGAATCAGAGTTTATTGCACTAGATAAGACTGCAGAAGAAGCAGACTGGCTTCGAAGTTTCTTGGAAGATATTCCAAATTGGAGCAAACCTGTGCCTCCAATATGTATACATTGTGATAGTCAATCAGCTATTGGAAGAGCTAATAGTACATTATACAATGGTAAATCTAGGCATATTCGTCGTAGACATAAGACAATAAGACAACTTCTCTCTAATGGAGTTATCACTATAGACTACATAAAGTCTAAAGATAACATAGCGGATCCACTAACAAAAGGCTTGCCAAGAGAGAAAGTTCAAACCTTATCGATGGGAATGGGGTTAAGGCCCATAGAATAAAAGTTTTTCTAAAATGGAAACCCTACCTAGTTGACTGGAGATCCCAAGATCTAGGTTCAAAGGGACAACTGAGTTTAAGAGAAACCTGGTAGCACTGTTATTCACAAACCATTCCTATGATAAGTCAGTGCATTACTTGTTTGAAAATAGGATAAGTATTAATACTTTTAATGATGTCTGTACTTAGGGTATTGGAAATAACCATTACAGAATCACCTACGTAAGTGTGAAGGCGCCGCTTCAAGGAGAATTGTAAGGCCGATTCTCTAAAACACTTATGAGACCAGGCAGGTGTTCATGGCTAAAACGAACACAAACAGAGAACGAAGGATTATAAGAAACATTTATCGTGTGTTATCTATTTTAGAATTACACAAAAGGCTTACAGTTCAAGGACCTTCTAAGTCTACTGATTCGCCTGTAATTCAAATAGGAAATCACTAGGAAAAGTTCAAGGCCAAAGTGCTACTTTAAACCGATACGATAAATATCTCATGAAACTAAGAACACCTACTCATTCATGTGGGGGATTGTTAGAATAATGAATGATGTAGAGAGAGGAAGAGGGATATTGGGTATTGAGTGAAAATCAAAGTCCCACATTGTAGGATTTTTATGCCAAAACCAATATATATACTAATACCCACTATACCTTATCAAAATAAAGAGAGAAGGAAGCTTGGGCTTGGGCTTGTGTGCATGAAGGCTTGGCATATGTATTGATCATTAATATTAAAATGTCAAAGATTGGGCCTTGGGCCTTGGGGCTCTTGGGGTCTCGTGATTAGATGAGCCGCCGTCTGCTACATGGGCCTGCTGCGCTAATTTTGGTTCGAACGTGTCTGTTCACACAGACGCGTCCGTTTCCCTCCAGCGCAACCAGTTCCAGGCACACGTGTTCGTACGGATGCGGGTTAAAGGGTCGCAACCTTTCCAGCAGTCACGTCCGCTCCGAATAGGCACCTCCTCCAGCCTATAAATAGGCGGCCAGAATATGAGAAAGATATATAATTTCTCTCTTCCGAAATTCTGTTCCTTCTTCCTCTAAGCCCTCTGTTCTAGTGCTATAATCTCTTCAGTTCGTCGGTGCTCCGTCTGCAACCGCGGGGCTGGTCCGTTTCATCCTGGGAAGCAAATTGCTAACAACCGTAAAACTACTACGGCGGCAATATTGTTTCAAGGTAACAGATACTCTCTGGACTCGGACATCTCAATAGGTATAATACTATTACAACAATTTTTGTAACGGTTCTGCACCGTAGCATTCTGTACCAGAATTGTAAACTGCTTTAGTAACATTTCTTTGGTTACTATCAGTTTCGCGACACTTTTACGTGATTGCGAATAACAATCTTGAAACAATATTGTATTGTTGCAAACGACGATGTCTCAAAATAGCAACAATAACGCTGCACCAACACAGACGGTGACAAACGCTCAGCCTACGGCTCTGGTTCCAACTATGGCAATGTCTCATGGAGAAAGGCCAGAAAAATTCAATGGGACAGATTTCAAGCGTTGGCAACAGAAGATGTTGTTCTATCTGACGACATTAGGGCTCGCCAAGTATTTGACCGAAGATGCTCCTGAAGTTGGCGAACTCGAACCCGATGCAATCAAAGTAGAGGCTGCAACTGTCTGGAAAAATTCAGATTTTATATGTAAAAACTATATTCTGAACGGTCTGGATAATAGCCTCTACAATGTTTATTGTACTGTTGCAACGTCCAAGGAACTCTGGACAGTCTTGGATAGAAAGTACAAAACTGAAGATGCAGGCATGAAGAAATTCATCGCTGGCAAATTTCTCGACTTCAAAATGGTAGATTCAAAGACTGTGATCAACCTGACTCAAGAATTACAAGTAATCATCCGTCAACTACATGATGAAGGGATGACACTGAGTGAATCTTTTCAAGTCGCCGCAACCATTGAGAAACTTCCTCCATCTTGGAAGGACTTCAAAAACTATCTTAAGCATAAGCGTAAGGAAATGACAATGGAAGAACTCATAGTTCGTTTGCGGATTGAGGAAGATAATAGGAATTCCGAGAAAAAGATTTCTCCGAATATGGTTGCCAAAGCAAATGTTGTTGAGTCAGATAACCCTAACAAGAGAAAACGTGAAAATGCGCCTAAGAAGTCGAAGAAGAAATTTCAGGGTTCTTGTCATAACTGTGGAAAGAAGGGGCACAAAGCAGCCGAATGTCGCGCTCCCAAGAAGAAGAAATCAGAAGCAAATATGGCTGAAGTTGCAGATGGCATTTCTGATATGGATTTATGTGCAGTAATATCAGAATGCAACCTTGTTGGTAACTCAAAGGAATGGTTCGTAGACCCAGGAGCCACTCGACACATATGTGCTAATAAGTGGATGTTTACGACCTATAAAACTACAACTGATGATGAACAACTTTTCATGGGCAATTCATCTGCATCAAAGGTAGAAGGCAAAGGAAAAGTTGTGCTGAAACTAACTTCTGGAAAGGAACTTACCTTAAGTGACGTTCTCCATGTTCCAGACATTCGAAAGAACCTGATTTCAGGGTCCTTGCTTAGCAAGCATGGTTTTAAATTAACCTTTGTGGCTGATAAGTTTGTATTATCAAAGAATGGAGTGTATGTAGGAAGAAGATATGTTTGTGATGGTTTATTCAAAGCAAATGTAACCACTATTGTACCAAACAATGATATGAATAAAAGTGAATCTTCTGCTTATATTGTTGACTCCTCTAATATATGGCATTCTAGATTAGGGCATGTGAATTTTGATACACTGCGAAAAATGATTAATCTAGAATTTATACCAAAATGTGATATAGACTCCAATTATAAATGTCAAATTTATGCAGAAGCAAAATTGACAAGAACCTCGTTTCATCATGTTGAACGAGAAACTGAACCTCTAGACCTTATACACACTGATGTATGTGACTTGAAAATGTGTCAAACTAGAGGTGGAAAAAGGTATTTCATTACATTCATTGATGATTTTACTAGATATTGTTATGTGTATCTCCTTAGAAGCAAGGATGAAGCATTCGACATGTTTAAACAATATAAAGCCGAAGTTGAGAATCAACTCAATAGGAAAATTAAAGCTTTAAGAAGTGATAGAGGAGGAGAATATGAATTTCCTTTTGAGGAATTCTGCGCTGAACATGGTATTATACACAAAACTACAGCACCATATTCACCTCAATCCAACGGTATAGCCGAACGGAAAAATAGAACTCTTAAAGAAATGATGAATGCTTTACTAATCAGTTCTGGCTTACCAGATAATTTTTGGGGAGAAGCTATTCTTTCGGCAAATCATATTTTAAATAAAATACCACGAAAGAAAACATCTAAGTCTCCTCATGAACTTTGGAAAAATAGACCGCCATCCTACAAATACTTAAAAGTGTGGGGGTGTCTGGCCAAAGTAGAGATACCTAAACCAAAGAAGGTCAAAATTGGACCAAAAACAATCGATTGTGTATTCATTGGATATGCACAAAACAGTGCTGCTTATCGATTTCTAGTACACAAATCTGAAATTGATGATATTCATGAAAATACCATCATCGAGTCGAGAAATGCAAGATTTTTCGAACATATATTCCCTTTAAAACAGGGTACTGACAATTCTGTTCAGAAGAGAGCAAAGGAAGATGAAATCACTGATTCTCTTGAGAATACTGAACAAAATAACCTTCGGCAAGATAATGCTGATCAACAAGTGGAGGCACCAAGAAGGAGCAAGAGGTCAAGGACCTCAAGAACTTTTGGACCAGATTTCTACACTTTCATGTTAGAAGATGATCCATTAACCTACAAACAAGCTATGTCCTCCAGCGATGCCCCTTACTGGAAAGAGGCCATTAACAGTGAGATAGAATCCATCATGGCTAACCACACATGGGAGTTAGTTGATTTACCTCAAGGATGCAAAACCTTAGGCAATAAATGGATATTCAAAAAGAAATTGAAACCTGATGGTTCAATAGACAAGTACAAAGCTCGTCTTGTAGTCCAAGGATTTAGACAAAAGGAAGATCTGGACTATTTTGATACATATTCACCAGTAACAAGGATAACATCGATAAGGATGCTTATTGCAATTGCATCCATACTTGATTTAGAAATACATCAAATGGATGTTAAAACTGCATTTTTGAATGGTGAACTAGAGGAAGAAATATATATGAAGCAACCCGAAGGGTTTATGAGCTTTGGAAATGAGAATAAAGTGTGCAAATTAGTAAAATCGCTTTATGGCCTTAAACAAGCTCCAAAACAATGGCATAAGAAGTTTGATGAAACTATGTTATCAAACGGATTCACAATAAATGAATTAGATAAATGTGTCTATGTAAAACAAGCACATATTGGGTATGTCATCGTTTGTCTTTATGTTGATGACTTGTTGATCCTAGGTAATAACAAGGCCATAATAACATCTACAAAGAATATGTTATCCTCTAGATTCGATATGAAAGACCTAGGACTGGCTGATGTGATATTGGGTGTTAAAATTTTGAGAACACCACAAGGATATGCATTATCTCAATCACATTACATCGCCAAGATACTTGAAAAATTCAAGCAATATAATATTACTATTGCAAAAACACCAGTAGATATGACCCAGAATTGGGTAAAGAACACTGGTGATGGTATCTACCAGCTTGAATACTCTCGTATACTAGGAAGTATCATGTATGTTATGAACTGCACTAGGCCAGATATCGCATACGCTGTAAGTAAGCTGAGAAGATTTACCAGCAATCCTGGTAAACATCATTGGAAAGCGATAATCAGAGTTCTAGGATACCTAAAGTATACGCAGAACTATGGTCTACACTATACAAACTATCCTTCAACAGTGGAAGGATACAGTGATGCCAATTGGATAACTGGATCACATGATACAAAGTCTACAAGCGGATATGTGTTCACATTAGGAAATGGAGCAATATCATGGAAATCATCCAAACAGACTTGTATAGCTAGATCTACGATGGAATCAGAGTTTATTGCACTAGATAAGACTGCAGAAGAAGCGGACTGGCTTCGAAGTTTCTTGGAAGATATTCCAAATTGGAGCAAACCTGTGCCTCCAATATGTATACATTGTGATAGTCAATCAGCTATTGGAAGAGCTAATAGTACATTATACAATGGTAAATCTAGGCATATTCGTCGTAGACATAAGACAATAAGACAACTTCTCTCTAATGGAGTTATCACTATAGACTACATAAAGTCTAAAGATAACATAGCGGATCCACTAACAAAAGGCTTGCCAAGAGAGAAAGTTCAAACCTTATCGATGGGAATGGGGTTAAGGCCCATAGAATAAAAGTTTTTCTAAAATGGAAACCCTACCTAGTTGACTGGAGATCCCAAGATCTAGGTTCAAAGGGACAACTGAGTTTAAGAGAAACCTGGTAGCACTGTTACTCACGAACCATTCCTATGATAAGTCAGTGCATTACTTGTTTGAAAATAGGATAAGTATTAATACTTTTAATGATGTCTGTACTTGGGGTATTGGAAATAACCATTACAGAATCACCTACGTAAGTGTGAAGGCGCCGCTTCAAGGAGAATTGTAAGGCCGATTCTCTAAAACACTTATGAGACCAGGCAGGTGTTCATGGCTAAAACGAACACAAACAGAGAACGAAGGATTATAAGAAACATTTATCGTGTGTTATCTATTTTAGAATTACACAAAAGGCTTACAGTTCAAGGACCTTCTAAGTCTACTGATTCGCCTGTAATTCAAATAGGTAATCACTAGGAAAAGTTCAAGGCCAAAGTGCTACTTTAAACCGATACGATAAATATCTCATGAAACTAAGAACAACTACTCATTCATGTGGGGGATTGTTAGAATAATGAATGATGTAGAGAGAGGAAAAGGGATATTGGGTATTGAGTGAAAATCAAAGTCCCACATTGTAGGATTTTTATGCCAAAACAAATATATATACTAATACCCACTATACCTTATCAAAATAAAGAGAGAAGGAAGCTTGGGCTTGGGCTTGTGTGCATGAAGGCTTGGCATATGTATTGATCATTAATATTAAAATGTCAAAGATTGGGCCTTGGGCCTTGGGGCTCTTGGGGTCTCGTGATTAGATGAGCCGCCGTCTGCTACATGGGCCTGCTGCGCTAATTTTGGTTCGAACGTGTCTGTTCACACAGACGCGTCCGTTTCCCTCCAGCGCAACCAGTTCCAGGCACACGTGTTCGTACGGATGCGGGTTAAATGGTCGCAACCTTTCCAGCAGTCACGTCCGCTCCGAATAGGCACCTCCTCCAGCCTATAAATAGGCAGCCAGAATATGAGAAAGATATATAATTTCTCTCTTCTGAAATTTTGTTCCTTCTTCCTCTAAGCCCTCTGTTCTAGTGCTATAATCTCTTCAGTTCGTCGACGCTCCGTCTGCAACCGCGGGGCTGGTCCGTTTCATCCTGGGAAGCAAATTGCTAACAACCGTAAAACTACTACGGCGGTAATATTGTTTCAAGGAAACAGATACTCTCTGGACTCGGACATCTCAATAGGTATAATACTATTACAACAATTTTTGTAACGGTTCTGCACCGTAGCATTCTGTACCAGAATTGTAAACTGATTTAGTAACATTTCTTTGGTTACTATCGGTTTCGCGACACTTTTACGTGATTGCGAATAACAATCTTGAAACAATATTGTATTGTTGCAGATGACGATGTCTCAAAATAGCAATAATAACGCTGCACCAACACAGACGGTGACAAACGCTCAGCCTACGGCTCTGGTTCCAACTATGGCAATGACTCATGGAGAAAGGCCAGAAAAATTCAATGGGACAGATTTCAAGCGTTGGCAACAGAAGATGTTGTTCTATCTGACGACATTAGGGCTCGCCAAGTATTTGACCGAAGATGCTCCTGAAGTTGGCGAACTCGAACCCGATGCAATCAAAGTAGAGGCTGCAACTATCTGGAAAAATTCAGATTTTATATGTAAAAACTATATTCTGAACGGTCTGGATAATAGCCTCTACAATGTTTATTGTACTGTTGCAACGTCCAAGGAACTTTGGACAGTCTTGGACAGAAAGTACAAAACTGAAGATGCAGGCATGAAGAAATTCATCGCTGGCAAATTTCTCAACTTCAAAATGGTAGATTCAAAGACTGTGATCAACCAGACTCAAGAATTACAAGTAATCATCCGTCAACTACATGATGAAGGGATGACACTGAGTGAATCTTTTCAAGTCGCCGCAACCATTGAGAAACTTCCTCCATCTTGGAAGGACTTCAAAAACTATCTTAAGCATAAGCGTAAGGAAATGACAATGGAAGAACTCATAGTTTGTTTGCGGATTGAGGAAGATAATAGGAATTCCGAGAAAAAGATTTCTCCGAATATGGTTGCCAAAGCAAATGTTGTTGAGTCAGATAACCCTAACAAGAGAAAACGTGAAAATGCGCCTAAGAAGTCGAAGAAGAAATTTCAGGGTTCTTGTCATAACTGTGGAAAGAAGGGGCACAAAGCAGCCGAATGTCGCGCTCCCAAGAAGAAGAAATCAGAAGCAAATATGGCTGAAGTTGCAGATGGCATTTCTGATATGGATTTATGTGCAGTAATATCAGAATGCAACCTTGTTGGTAACTCAAAGGAATGGTTCGTAGACACAGGAGCCACTCGACACATATGTGCTAATAAGTGGATGTTTACGACCTATAAAACTACAACTGATGATGAACAACTTTTCATGGGCAATTCATCTGCATCAAAGGTAGAAGGCAAAGGAAAAGTTGTGCTGAAACTAACTTCTCGAAAGGAACTTACCTTAAGTGACGTTCTCCATGTTCCAGACATTCGAAAGAACCTGATTTCAGGGTCCTTGCTTAGCAAGCATGGTTTTAAATTAACCTTTGTGGCTGATAAGTTTGTATTATCAAAGAATGGAGTGTATGTTGGAAGAGGATATGTATGTGATGGTTTATTCAAAGCAAATGTAACCACTATTGTACCAAACAATGATATGAATAAAAGTGAATCTTTTGCTTATATTGTTGAATCCCCTAATATATGGCATTCTAGATTAGGGCATGTTAATTTTGATACACTGCGAAAAATGATTAATCTAGAATTTATACCAAAATGTGATATAAACTCCAATTATAAATGTCAAATTTGTGCAGAAGCAAAATTGACAAGAACCTCGTTTCATCATGTTGAACGAGAAACTGAACCTCTAGACCTTATACACACTGATGTATGTGACTTGAAAATGTGTCAAACTAGAGGTGGAAAAAGGTATTTCATTACATTCATTGATGATTGTACTAGATATTGTTATGTGTATCTCCTTAGAAGCAAGGATGAAGCATTCGACATGTTTAAACAATATAAAGCCGAAGTTGAGAATCAACTCAATAGGAAAATTAAAGCTTTAAGAAGTGAAAGAGGAGGAGAATATGAATTTCCTTTTGAGGAATTATGCGCTGAACATGGTATTATACACCAAACTACAACACCATATTCACCTCAATCCAACGGTATAGCCGAACGGAAAAATAGAACTCTTAAAGAAATGATGAATGCTTTACTAATCAGTTCTGGCTTACCAGATAATTTTTGGGGAGAAGCTATTCTTTCGGCAAATCATATTTTAAATAAAATACCACGAAAGAAAACATCTAAGTCTCCTCATGAACTTTGGAAAAATAGACCGCCATCCTACAAATACTTAAAATTGTGGGGGTGTCTGGCCAAAGTAGAGATTCCTAAACCAAAGAAGGTCAAAATTGGACCAAAAACAATCGATTGTGTATTCATTGGATATGCACAAAACAGTGCTGCTTATCGATTTCTAGTACACAAATCTGAAATTGATGATATTCATGAAAATACCATCATCGAGTCGAGAAATGCAAGATTTTTCGAACATATATTCCCTTTAAAACAGGGTACTGACAATTATGTTCAGAAGAGAGCAAAGGAAGATGAAATCACTGATTCTCTTGAGAATACTGAACAAAATAACCTTCGGCAAGATAATGCTGATCAACAAGTGGAGGCACCAAGAAGGAGCAAGAGGTCAAGGACCTCAAGAACTTTTGGACCAGATTTCTACACATTCATGTTAGAAGATGATCCATTAACCTACAAACAAGCTATGTCCTCCAGCGATGCCCCTTACTGGAAAGAGGCCATTAACAGTGAGATAGAATCCATCATGGCTAACCACACATGGGAGTTAGTTGATTTACCTCAAGGATGCAAAACCTTAGGCAATAAATGGATATTCAAAAAGAAATTGAAACCTGATGGTTCAATAGACAAGTACAAAGCTCGTCTTGTAGTCCAAGGATTTAGACAAAAGGAAGATCTGGACTATTTTGATACATATTCACCAGTAACAAGGATAACATCGATAAGGATGCTTATTGCAATTGCATCCATACTTGATTTAGAAATACATCAAATGGATGTTAAAACTGCATTTTTGAATGGTGAACTAGAGGAAGAAATATATATGAAGCAACCCGAAGGGTTTATGAGCTTTGGAAATGAGAATAAAGTGTGCAAATTAGTAAAATCGCTTTATGGCCTTAAACAAGCTCCAAAACAATGGCATAAGAAGTTTGATGAAACTATGTTATCAAACGGATTCACAATAAATGAATCAGATAAATGTGTCTATGTAAAACAAGCACATATTGGGTATGTCATCGTTTGTCTTTATGTTGATGACTTGTTGATCCTAGGTAATAACAAGGCCATAATAACATCTACAAAGAATATGTTATCCTCTAGATTCGATATGAAAGACCTAGGACCGGCTGATGTGATATTGGGTGTTAAAATTTTGAGAACACCACAAGGATATGCATTATCTCAATCACATTACATCGCCAAGATACTTGAAAAATTCAAGCAATATAATATTACTATTGCAAAAACACCAGTAGATATGACCCAGAATTGGGTAAAGAACACTGGTGACGGTATCTACCAGCTTGAATACTCTCGTATACTAGGAAGTATCATGTATGTTATGAACTGCACTAGGCCAGATATCGCATACGCTGTAAGTAAGCTGAGAAGATTTACCAGCAATCCTGGTAAACATCATTGGAAAGCGATAATCAGAGTTCTAGGATACCTAAAGTATACGCAGAACTATGGTCTACACTATACAAACTATCCTTCAACAGTGGAAGGATACAGTGATGCCAATTGGATAACTGGATCACATGATACAAAGTCTACAAGCGAATATGTGTTCACATTAGGAAATGGAGCAATATCATGGAAATCATCCAAACAGACTTGTATAGCTAGATCTACGATGGAATCAGAGTTTATTGCACTAGATAAGACTGCAGACGAAGCAGACTGGCTTCGAAGTTTCTTGGAAGATATTCCAAATTGGAGCAAACCTGTGCCTCCAATATGTATACATTGTGATAGTCAATCAGCTATTGGAAGAGCTAATAGTACATTATACAATGGTAAATCTAGGCATATTCGTCGTAGACATAAGACAATAAGACAACTTCTCTCTAATGGAGTTATCACTATAGACTACATAAAGTCTAAAGATAACATAGCGGATCCACTAACAAAAGGCTTGCCAAGAGAGAAAGTTCAAACCTTATCGATGGGAATGGGGTTAAGGCCCATAGAATAAAAGTTTTTCTAAAATGGAAACCCTACCTAGTTGACTGGAGATCCCAAGATCTAGGTTCAAAGGGACAACTGAGTTTAAGAGAAACCTGGTAGCACTGTTACTCACAAACCATTCCTATGATAAGTCAGTGCATTACTTGTTTGAAAATAGGATAAGTATTAATACTTTTAATGATGTCTGTATTTGGGGTATTGGAAATAACCATTACAGAATCACCTACGTAAGTGTGAAGGCGCCGCTTCAAGGAGAATTGTAAGGCCGATTCTCTAAAACACTTATGAGACCAAGCAGGTGTACATGGCTAAAACGAACACAAACAGAGAACGAAGGATTATAAGAAACATTTATCGTGTGTTATCTATTTTAGAATTACACAAAAGGCTTACAGTTCAAGGACCTTCTAAGTCTACTGATTCGCCTGTAATTCAAATAGGTAATCACTAGGAAAAGTTCAAGGCCAAAGTGCTACTTTAAACCGATACGATAAATATCTCATGAAACTAAGAACAACTACTCATTCATGTGGGGGATTGTTAGAATAATGAATGATGTAGAGAGAGGAAGAGGGATATTGGGTATTGAGTGAAAATCAAAGTCCCACATTGTAGGATTTTTATGCCAAAACCAATATATATACTAATACCCACTATACCTTATCAAAATAAAGAGAGAAGGAAGCTTGGGTTGGGCTTGTGTGCATGAAGGCTTGGCATATGTATTGATCATTAATATTAAAATGTCAAAGATTGGGCCTTGGGCCTTGGGGCTCTTGGGGTCTTGTGATTAGATGAGCCGCTGTCTGCTACATGGGCCTGCTGCGCTAATTTTGGTTCGAACGTGTCTGTTCACACAGACGCGTCCGTTTCCCTCCAGCGCAACCAGTTCCAGGCACACGTGTTCGTACGGATGCGGGTTAAAGGGTCGCAACCTTTCCAGCAGTCACGTCCGCTCCGAATAGGCACCTCCTCCAGCCTATAAATAGGCGGCCAGAATATGAGAAAGATATATAATTTCTCTCTTCCGAAATTCTGTTCCTTCTTCCTCTAAGCCCTCTGTTCTAGTGCTATAATCTCTTCAGTTCATCGGCGCTCCGTCTGCAACCGCGGGGCTGGTCCGTTTCATCCTAGGAAGCAAATTGCTAACAACCGTAAAACTACTACGGCGGCAATATTGTTTCAAGGAAACAGATACTCTCTGGACTCGGACATCTCAATAGGTATAATACTATTACAACAATTTTTGTAATGGTTCTGCACCGTAGCATTCTGTACCAGAATTGTAAACTGATTTAGTAACATTTCTTTGGTTACTATCGGTTTCGCGACACTTTTACGTGATTGCGAATAACATTTCCTATGTAGCATTAGGTGCATATATTGCTTTACGAATAACTATATGTTGAATATCATCCGGAAATTGCGATACGAATGTCATTTTGTATATAGTAAGTTCTATTTGAAAGTAGGTTTCAAAAGATTTGGCAGTGTAAAATAACGTTCAAGTTTATTATATGAATATCTTTTAGCATATATTGTTTTACATAAACAGGAAATAATTTTTTGGGTTGTATATAAATAAATTCAAATGATAAATTAAATTACCGCCGGTTGCGCAACATCCACCCATCTTCTGTCTTTGTCCTTTCTTATATGATCTGACCCATAAATTTTGACAGCGTCTGGTTCACAACCATAATTTTCCTTTTATTATGACAACAAAAAAGAATAACCAATTTGAGTATGTTCGATCCAAGGAATTATTTTTTTTACTTTTTTTGTTTTCTCGTAAAGGTACATGTATGATATTTCACATGTTATTCATTTGTAAATTTATAACTTAACCGTTGAATTAAAGTGTGCACCTCTTAAACGTTGAATTTACGTTTTGTTTAAAAAAGAAATTATGTTGCTCTATAACATAATACTACCATATCAACTACATTTTCTATAATTTATACTCATTTATTTAATCCACTCATAACCTCCAATTTGTATATATAAGATCCGACCATTGCTTTATATCATGATGAGAGGATTATGTCAAAGGTAAGTTGATCAAACATTTTGATACCTCTAGAATAACTTATATGTGCTTCCCTACCATACTTTACATCATAAAACAAGGAGAATTAAATAAATAGTTATCTCTTAATTATTTCAACAAATAAATGAAAGAATGCTAAATGACCATGAGGACTTGATCAGCATGTGGCCTCACTCTCCCTTCAAATTCCTCTCTATTTTCATTTGCTTGGAATTGCTGGAAAAACAATGCATCTTCCTCTGTCTAAATCAGCATTAAACAATAGTAAATACCACAATATTTAAGATTCAACTTTTCCATTACAAAACTGCTAAGAGGGTGTCTAGTAATAAGCGAATAAATAGGAAAAATAGCATAGGGAATCTCCAACAAAAAGATGAATTTGGTTTTTTCATGCTCTCCTTCTATGATTTTTTCATGCTGTTTAGACATTCCTTTCTCACAGTTTTTATTAGATCCATTAATGGAATAATCAGCTCTCCTTTTATGATTTTTTCATGCTGTTTAGACAAACCAGTGTAAACTGATTAAAGCTATAATTGCTATTCATAAAGAATATTCATATGTAATGTAACAAGATACAGGCAACACTTTTAAATCAACTATGTATGGAGCCAAAATTGAAACGCTCGAAATTTGCGTTGACTATGTTTTTGAACTAACATGGAGTTGAAATTCAAAATTTTTCTTTATATCATCATTTTGAATTTTTGCGACAGAAGCTGAAGAATCGAGTGGTAAAGAAAAATCTAAATCCAGAATGGAATGAGCAGCCAACTCTTTGTGTAGAAGACCCTTTCATCCCTGTCAAACTTGTACGTACTCTTATTTTTGTATTTAACTGTATATAAATTTCAAGTTTTCACTTAAATCACACTATGACTGTTATAAAATTTAACCTGTCTCCAGGAAGTATATGATAGAGATAGATTCTGCTTCGACAATCCAAATTGAGCGTTGAAGTTCGGTTTTTATTTTACTTCTCATTAACTAATATTACTTGGTTATGTGACTTGAAAAGTATTGATTATGATCCAAATTATAAGTTCTCATTAACTAATATCTTAGTTAACTAATATCTTAGTTTTTTTATTATACTTCTCATTGACGATCCAAACTATAACTTCTCATTAACTAATATCTTAGTTTTTTTTATTGAGCTTGCTACTCAATTACAAACTAAGCGTTGAAGCTCAGTTACAAACTGAGCAGTAAGCTCAGTTAAAAACAAAGCTTAGCCCAGTTTATAAACTGAGCTGTAAAGCGCAATTTTTAACTGAGCAAAGCGCATGGTTTTTATTATCAGATTTGGTGCAGTTATATATTCAAGTACAATGAAGCTTTCCTTCTGTTTGATTTATAAAATGAGCATTGTTTCTGCATATGCATGCTTTACTAGAAGCTGTAGAAAAGAAAAAAATCAGAATCGGGTAAAATTTGGCCGAGTTAGTTGATGGAAGGTTTTGTAATTTGGTCGGAAAGTTGCTTTCGTTGTTTGTAGGCTTTTAGATGTTTTGTACTAGTAAAATTCAAAGTTACCATGAACTTTGTAGAAGATATAAAGTATGTAGTATGTATGATGTTTGTTTTGAAATTTGGTGCAACAGATTTGAAATTTGGTTACATGTTTGTCATTAATATAAATTTGAATTTGTATTATAAATGAAATCTATTTGATGCTTGTTGTTACATGTTATGGTTCAAAAAAACCAAATTTGTATTTATAAATTTGAATTTGTATTATAAATGAAATCTGTATTATAAATGAAGTCTGTTTGATGTTATAAATGATGTATTTTAGTAACATATTTACCAACTACTATAACTGTTGGTAAATACATTATATATCAACGGTTATAACCGTTGGGAATATGAAAATTCCCAACGGTTATAGCAGTTGGGAATATGAAAACTCCCAATGGTATAACCATTGGTAAATACATTACATACCAATGGTTATAACCGTTGGAAATATGAAAATTCCCAACGGTTACAACCGTTGGGAATATGAAAATTCCCAACGGTTATAACCGTTGGGAAATATGTTGTAGATTTTGTCACATACCTATTTGTAACGGTTATAAGCGTTACAAATTTGATTTGTAACGGTTATAAGTGTTGTGAATTGACAATTCTGGTGTTGTGGTGGTTGGTGTGGGTTGCTAAATCTTTGAATTGTTGTTGCTTGTCTATTTGATAGTAAAATAACCGACTATCAAATCTTGGCCAGTTTTGACTTAGGAAGTAAATAAAAGCTTCGCTTGTTCATACGAGTTGAGTTCCCTCGAGAGAACTCATTTGGGCGAAACGTCTCTAGCTATAAGGGAATATTATAGATTCCTTTGGGACTCTGATATAGTCTACTTAATTCTGAAAGAACCAGGAATGAGTCAACCAGAAATTATCTGTTGTTGGTTAGAAGGGACCGAAATCGGATACTGAAAACCACTTCGAACCAACATAAGAATTCGAATGGCAGACATCTTGATGATGTTTGGAAGATGGATTTCTTTGAAGTGCAAGGGCTACTTGCTAAAAATCCTGAGGGTGATTCCAAAATGGATGTAGTAGAGGTAGTGCCTTTGGTTTCGTTTAGACCTAGAACAAACTTCTATGGATGAATGTTGGAATTGCATTTCTGCCTGGAGGACAGTGTTCGCATTCCAAATGGCAATTGCCGAAGGAAGGTAAATCATTACCTCACGAGCCTCACACCCCCAAAATGGTTTAAATAGGGTAGATGTAGTAGGGCTATGTGGGTCGCTCCCATAAGGGCGTGTCATCACCTTTCTAGATTATCATATTATGGATTTGGTTGTGCATGAGAGCTCTCTATAAAGTTTGGGAACAACCGGGGTGATGACATATTTCGTACTATCTAGTAAGAGGTAGGCCGGTTCTATGTCGGCAGAGCACGAAAGGTTTTCATCCTCAGGTACCTTTAATCTAGAGGTGTACCATTTCCGGAAGGTATTCCCTTACCTTGCTATTTGTTGAAATCCATTCTCTAATAAGCGCCTTCGGTTTTAGATTGTATACCTATTATTGTTGTGATGTACACACATCACAGCGACTTGATTATTGATATTTTAAACCCATAGACATTATTATAATATCATTGGATTTTTACAATAAAATGGTTTGGTTATCGTAAGGTAAAACCTATCCGTGTTTATATATGGCGTGGTCTTAAGAGATACCTTTTATTTTAAAAGGTTTTCAAAAGTAGAAATTAATATGATTTGATTGAGCTTTCTCAAGTTGGTTTACCAGACCGATCCGGGCGTTATTTCCTTATAATGCTCGGATTAATCTGAGCATATTTTCCAGATTCAGCTGGATTCTTTGGAGCTTTAAAGAGACGAGATGGATGCCTCCAAGACGTAGTCATGTATCTTTTACTTTTTCACCGCTCTCTTTTCTGTTTGTTTTCATCAACATTTGTAAGGATAGGCTATTATAACTATCTAGGCTGATAATAGTTTAGTGTACTATGATGTTGTATATAATAAAGATGATTTCTTTTTGTAATAATCTTGTGTATATTATATATTTCTCATCACGATGTGAGATTTTGTCCTGTCTTTTCTTTCTTTAACCCTAAATAACCTATCTTTCGGGCATTCAAACGATTGGTACACAAACACCAAGGATGTATTATGGCTCACCTTTAGGTGTAAGAAAAACAGATCGTTACAATAAATATCATAAAATATCCTTGCTAATATTTTAACATAAAATATGTACATTTAAATTGGTTTCGAAATTTATTTTTTATATTTTAAATGCAAATTTCCTTACGGAAATTAATTAAAAAAACCAATTTGTTTAACAATTTAAAACTAAAAAAAACCTTATACGGCCGAAAGTGTGTACATATATATCAATTTAATTATTATTTTATTACACATACTAATATGCATTTACCTATATATATGTGTATAATATTCAAAAATTATTCTATTACATATATATGTATATAATTATTTTATGTAAAAAAATATATTTTCTCTTGGTTTTGAATTATTTAATACATATATATATATATGTATGTATGTATATATATATATAAATTATAATTAATTTTTTTAGATTAAATTGAAAATTATATAGATATTAATCTAAAATATAAATTTTAAATATTAAGCTTGATTTCGAAATTTTAAATTTTTATATTAAAATTATTTTAAAAACATATATTTTACAAGTATTGTTTTAGAACACACACACACACACAAATATAATATACATATATATTGATAGCACATCTGTATACAGAGGGGCTAACATGTCCATTATAATGTAAATACCTATATCATTATACGGGTATGTCAAACCATGTACACTATATTTTGTTGCACGTGCATGTACATACCTATGTGTATACACATATCATATTATATAATACGAAACTAATAATAAATAAAACTTTATTTATAAAATTAAATAAAATATTGATTTTATTTAAAACAAATTTAGTTAAGATCTAAATAAACTTAGATTTCATAGGCCCAATAAGATCCAAAATAAAATAATTTTTTTAAATTTACATATTTACCTTACTGCATGCTGGCCCATTTCCAACAATGGTATCAAAGTCAAATAGCCTGTGCAATCTAAATTAGCCGTATTAGGGCTAACTTATTAAAGCTTACCCATATTGTAAGATGTCTAAAAAAGTAGTGTCTCAGGTTAGGTTTATGTAATCAAGTACTCTGCTCTACCGGGCTACAGGAGTGGCTCGAAAGGACGAGGTAAGCCCAAAGGTTGTCCCCAATATAAAGGCCAAAATTGATTTGGGCCTTGGGCTTACTTTCAACATCTATTTTGAAATTAAAATAAAATTTTAAATTTAAAAGGTTAAATTTAAAATAAATAAAAAATATTTTAAATTGAAAAGGTTAAATTTAAATATATAAGTAACGATTTTATAAATGTTATAAAATAATTTTCAAAATTGTTTCGGAAATAAAATAATTATTTTCAAAAATTATTAATTATTAATTGGGTTAATAAATTTAATATTTGATTAAAAATCAATTAATTAAATTAAATAACATATATATTGATATATGTAACATTATCTTAAGATGTTAAGGTAATACATAAAATTTTTGAAATTAATTATTGTTAATTAAAATTCTTTTAATTAAAAAATTAATTAAATGTTAATTAATAAATAATATAATGCATAAATATATGTTTATGATATATGTGTATAACTAAAAATGTTGTGGTACATATATTCAATTTAAAATGTTTAAAATGAATAAAATAAAATTAATTAAAATGTTTATTAACTAATTAATTAAATAAGAGTTAATTAATAAAATTAATATGAGATTATACATCTATTATTATATAAGTTAATTATATTATAAAAGTTTATACAAGAATTATACTCATATAATATAAATGTATTATAAAAGGTGTAGCACTAAGAAACCCAAAATAGACTTAAGGAATAAATATATATATATATATATATATATAATACGTATACCATGATTTATGATGTGCCTGACACTTGAATCACGATGGTTTTTAATAAGAAATACATTACTCCATAAGTCAATTTCAGTCAATTAAATATATTAAAGATTTATGATGTGCTTGACACTTTATTGGTTATGTTTTAAGTCGGTTTTCTTTTATATGTGAATTGATTTTAAATCAAGGGATCTCTTGTCCATGACAACTAAACAAATGTGAATGAGTTATACTAAGTTGAATTGAATTGTTTGGACATCCATTTAGCAGAACAAAATACCATTCTGCTAAATTGTAAATTGTTTGATTGTGTGGGCATTCATTAATAGAACAAATCCCTATTTTGTTATAAATTGATTGTTGATTTTTTGGACCCATAATAGCAGATTAAATCCCTAGTCTGCTATAAATTGATCGTTTGATTTGTTTAGACATTTGTTAGTAGAAATAAATTCTCATTCTGCTATAATTGAGTGAACTGTTTGGACATCTATTAGCAGGACAAATCACCATCCTGTTACTATGTATTGGTATATGCCACTTGAGTTGTAATTAATATGTTATTCCCTGATTGGATATGAATTGAATTTACATACATATTGACCTATGTAAATAATTGTGAAGTGACTTGGAATTTAAATTGGAATTAAATAAAATAGTACCATTGGGATTGCTAAGCCTCTTTTTAAATTTATAAAGTATAATTTTGATTTAACTTCAACTCTTTAATCAATTTGGGCTTAAAAGTTTATAAATGATTTTTCAAGTTATACAATTATTTTATTAATAATAACTTATTTAAAAAGGGGTTTTACAAATAAGAGGGTTTATTTAAAGTGATTTACAAATGATATCGTGTAAATGATATTTTATAAAGGAATGAAAGGATGATTTTAAAAAAAGTTTTAAAAATAGGAAAAATATTTACATTTTAGAGATTTGTAAAGAGGTTTTATAAATTAGCTTGGAGATTTATAAAAGAAGTTATAAATATATATTGGAAATTTATAAGTTATTTGAAATATGAAGTGGGCTTTTAAAAAAAAAAGAAACTTTTGATAAAGGATAAGTGGATTGATTTTATAGGAAATAATGTATTGAAAGGAAAATTGTTCGGCCATTTAATATAGAATTTGAGAAGAGGAAGTTTTCCAAAATGTTTTTGGAAAATACTTATACTGTTAAGATAAGTATAAATGTTTTCCAAGTATAAAGGGATATGAGGGGTTTGGGAATAGTGTTTTTGCAAAGGCCTTTTAATCAAGTTTTGCAAAGTGTTTTTGTAACAACCCGCATATTTTACGATTGTATATTTAAATATTTTATTTAAATATAGCATCGTTAGTCGGATTATAGTCCGAAAAGCTACTTTTTGCAAATAGTCGAATTAGGACTCGAGACCACTTCCATTGAGTTCAAAATGGCGTTTGCGACTTTTTTGAGTATAAGCATCGATATGTTTGGAGTAAGTTGAATTTTGCTATTTTCTGTTGGGCTTTGGGTTTGGGTTTCAGCCCACTAACCCATCTTAACACTCTAGCTCAGTCCACCTCTCCTCTTCACTTCATTCTTATTTTCCTAACATTCAAGCTTCAATAAAAATGGGGAGAGGAATGGGAAATTAAAATTCAAAACCCTAGTTTCCTTTGCAAATACAAATTCTGGCTTCAAATTCAAAGAGAAGCTTTGGTAAGCTCCCTCTTCATCTTCTCCAACTCATTCTCTCTTTAATTTCAGAAATTTCCTAAACCTAACTTAGGAAATGTTCTTCTTTTGAGCTTAGATTCAAGCTCCTTGGGTTGAAGTGAAGAGTGGTTGATCTCTCCTTTGTGATTAAGCTTCTCATTCATTGTTTTTGGGTTTAAAGGTGAGTTCTTTAACTCACATCTATATTTATAGCTATCTTTGTTGTTAGGTATGAATTCCTAACACTTGCGCATACTCATTTGCTTTTGATTTGAGTTGATTCGATGAACATTTCAATTTTTGGTGTTTTGAAGTCAAAACTATGAAAATCCTAGCTTTGATCTATGATCATGTTTTTTGTGGTGAATCGGAGAGCCTATAGGGCTGGGTTGTCGATTGGCAAAAGCCCCTAAGGTTCAATGCTCGACCGGATGCAAATGGTGAGAGTTTGCTCTTCCATTTGATAGGTTGGAAAACAGTTTCAGCTACAGCCAGTCGACTGGCCCTCTGTAGTCAGTCGACTGACTGCAGGGTTTGAAAACTCTCGGGTTCTGGATCAGTCGACTGACTGGAGAAGGCCAGTCGACTGATCTGCTCTATTTTGCCTGTTTTGCCTATTTAGCACGAGATTCCAATCTTTATCGATCCGTGATTATCCGATTTATTGTTATCATTTATTATTGACTTTGATGACTTCTTTTTCGAGATTTTTGAGAATATCCATTTTGATGGATTCGATATCGATTTCTTTGGATTTGATTCACATCTTCGAATGTGGATTTTTGTGATTGATTGTTTCTACAATCATTTTGTGATTTTTCACTTCTAAATATAAAGGTTTTCTATACTAGTAGTAAATATTCAAACTCTTCTTCCAAAGATGATTTCAACTCTATTTTTAAATATAAAGCTTGTTTTCAAATCCGTTTTCCAATCTATTAGTATATACGAACCTTTACCTCATTCGTATGAGAAAATCTAATTAAACGGCTTAGCAAAACAAGTGGTATGAAACACTTGCGTTTACTTCGCCGGTTAATTCTTGGACTTGTTCGATAGAACTCTTGTGACAATTTCCGAGTGGAAATCTACAATTTGTTCGTAAATATTTGAGTTAAGCAAGTGGTTATGAGACATGAAGCTAAACTCTTATATTTACTAGCTTAGTGTAATCGACACTTCTTGATGATCGATGATGATCATTTTGTGATTTATACTAGCATTGTGCGATGTCTCTTTGTCCACGTAGGGGAATATACCCCGTTCTTTTGAGCTTCGTCTCATTCCTTTATAGGCTAGCGACCTATGGTTTTGTTGAGTTTGGTTCATCGGGCGTAATGCTGTATTACGTCTTGTTCCGTATTATTTGTGTTCTGGTTCATCGGGCGTTCGCTGTACTACGTCATTGTTCCAGATTATTTGTGTTCAGGTTCATCGGGTGTTCGTTGTACTACGTTGTTGTGCTTGATTATTTGAGTTTGGTTCATTGGGCGTAACGATGTATTACGTCTCGTTGCGTATTATTTGTGTTCTGGTTCATCGGGCGTTCGTTGTACTACGTCGTTGTTCCAGATTATTTGTGTTCAGGTTCATCGGGAGTTCGTTGTACTACGTCGTTGTGCTTGATTATTTGAGTTTAGTTCATCGGGCGTAACGTTGTACTACGTCGATGTTCTAGATTAATTGAGTTTCAGGTTCCTCGGGCGTTCGCTGTACTACGTCGTGGCACCGGCTCTATGATTAGCGACCATGGGTTAACAACCCGTTTGTGATACACGTGTTGGTGAGTTTTCATGCTCCCGTTTGTGATAGGCCTTCCCCCTTTTGTGATTTCTGGATTTCTGGTTGTGATTTCTAGAATTTGTGTTTCACCTATTTTCGTGGATTGGCATTGATATGTTTTGTCAATATTTGTGTTTTGGTGAATTATTTAAAGAATGTGATTCCTTTTGGTGCTTTGAGATGATTTGAGTTATTGTATGATTTTTGTTGTTATTTGATGCATACTTGACATAGTTTGGCATTTCCTTGTTATCATACGTTTTGGGTCATATCTCTCATCCTATCTCATTTTATCTGATATTTATAGCTAGACTAATCCGTTTATTATTTTCTTCTTAAATAATACTCGGGTCAGACCAAGATGTTACAGGTGCTTCTGCTTGACTCCTCACCTGGGATTATTATCTGACTTTTGGCTAACTACTTTAGCATTGTAGTTTTTGTTAGTATACATTTGAGATAGAGACTCCTTGTTGTATACATATTCTTTTTTCTAGCACTTGTATCTACTCTTTTATGATATTGTGGATCTTGTTTGACCACTACTCTGATGTACACTTTTATGTGTTATATTCATATCTGTTTCGGCCTTTGAGATATGAACATCTGTGACTGATTTATGTTATGTTTATTTCTATATTTGTTTCCGAGGTCCACTTAGCCACTGTGTGGTAGCTTTGAGTTTGTGTTTGATATGTCAGATTTCCTCTTGAAATGAAATGCATGTTATACTATCTGACATATCGGTACTCGCACAAGGCAATTACACGGATGGTCGCTCCTCAACAGCCTTATTCTTGCGCTAGTCGACGGCATTACCCCGTAGTGTCCTTGGCTAGCATGAGTATAGAGGTGGGGCGTGACAGCTTAGTATCAGAGCCAAACTTCGGAATAATGTAGAATAATCTAGCAAGGATCATTGTCCTAAGTCTTTCTTAGGAATCGTGCCATAGGATTTAATTCGAGTCTTCGTACCGTTCTATCCTATATTCTTTATGATGCCTTGTTTTATCAATCAAAATTTGTTTGAAATTCATTTATGAACCTTCTACCTTATTTCATCCATTTTGTGAATCGAGTATTCTATGAATATCTCGATGGGTTTATCCTTATATTTATTGATTATGGATGAAAACTATGATTTAAAAATTTGCAAATCTTTTTAATAAGATATTTGACTTGTAAAAAGTAAATTTTTCTAAAAAGATGACTACATAAAGTTAATGGTAATTTTGAATGTCTTAGCTTTTCGGGAAAGTGGATAAGAACTCTTTTCCGATGTTTTTATTCTTGCGATTCCCGAAGGGAAACAAGACTTTATTGTTTTTACAGATACTAGTCGTATTGGTTTGGGTGCCATTCTCTTGCTATGGGAATGTGTTATTAAATATGCTTCTTGGCAATTGAAGCTTGTCGAGACTAGATATGCCATTCATGATCTAGAGCTCGCGGCAATTGTTTTCGCTCTTAGAATTTGGTGTCATTATCTTTTGGGAGAGAAATTGTTCTCTACCCCGATTATAATTTCTCTAAAGGAACTTAATTCAGCTCGAGTTCCTTGCATCTTATGATCTTGATATTCTTTGTACTCCGGAAAAGGGTAATCGAGTTGCCGATGCCCTTAGTTGTAAGTAACAAGGAGTTGTTTCTTTGATGATACCCGAATGATCTCAAGATTTATCCACTTGTGCGATTCGAGATCGTGAATCCAATTTTTGTTCATCTCTTGTTTTGTGTAGCCTCGAGGCTCATCCTTCTCTTTTGGACCATACCTCTTTGGGCTAAAACTCTATGTCAAACTAAATTGCATAGTGTTCCTACTTCTATTATTAGCAATCGTGATCCATTATTTTACTAGTAGATTTTGATTAGGTCTTTAAAAGCTTTGGGAACAAAGCTTAATTTTAGCACCGCTTATCATCCTTAGTCCGACGGACAAACCAAGCGTGTGAATCAAACTCTTGAAGATCTCTTTCGCTCATGTGTTCTTGATTTTTGTGGAAGTTGGGAAGATCATACTCTTGATGAGTTTTCTTCCCATAATAAGCTTCCAATCTTGTATTGGTATGGCACCTTTCGAGGCACTTTACGGAAGGCCATGCCGATTTCCTTCATGTTGGCTTGAAGTCGGTGAAGAGCTGGTTTTAAGTCCAGACTTTATTGGTGTTCATTCGTGTTTCACCTTTGATGGGCGTTGTGCGTCTCGGTCGATCGGGAAAATTAGCACCCTGATATATTAGTTCATTTCCCATCACCAAATGCATTGGTTCCATGGCTTATCGCCTTTTATTACCGGCTCAATTTTTCTGCTATTCATGACGTTTTCCACGTCTCTCATCTATGGAAATGCCTTAGGGATTCCGATTTTATTCTTGAGCCCGGTGTTGTTGAAGAAATTGAGGTTTCACCAGATTTGAATTATGAGCAACATCCTATTCGTACCATTGCTTCGGAGGTTGAGCGCCTTCGAAATAAAGATTTCATTTTTTGTGAAAGTTCAATGGTTCTCAAATCCCAAGGATTGCTCTTGGGCATCCCGAGAATTCATCGAACGAACATGTTCGAGCTTACTCTTTCGTGCTCTTTATGGTGAACTTCTTATTTCAAATTTTCTTTTGTGTTGATATGCTTTTATAGTTGTTACTTTTTATTTTCCTCTTAATTATTGCGAGGACGCAATTTCTTTAAGGAGGGGAGTCTGTAACAACCCGCATATTTTACAATTGTATATTTAAATATTTTATTTAAATATAGCATCGTTAGTCGGATTATAGTCCGAAAAGCTACTTTTTGCAAACAGTCGAATTAGGACTCGAGAGCACTTCCATTGAGTTCAAAATGGCGTTTGCGACTTTTTTGAGTATAAGCATCAATATGTTTGGAGTAAGTTGAATTTTGCTATTTTCTGTTGGGCTTTGGGTTTGGGTTTCAGCCCACTAACCCATCTTAACACTCTAGCTCAGTCCACCTCTCCTCTTCCCTTCATTCTTATTTTCCTAACATTCAAGCTTCAATAAAAATGGGGAGGGGAATGGGGAATTAAAATTCAAAACCCTAGTTTCCTTTGCAAATACAAATTCTTGCTTCAAATTCAAAGAGAAGCTTTGGTAAGCTCCCTCTTCATCTTCTCCAACTCATTCTCTCTTTAATTTCAGAAATTTCCTAAACCTAACTTAGGAAATGTTCTTCTTTTGAGCTTAGATTCAAGCTCCTTGGGTTGAAGTGAAGAGTGGTTGATCTCTCCTTTGTGATTAAGCTTCTCATTCATTGTTTTTGGGTTTAAAGGTGAGTTCTTTAACTCACATCTATATTTATAGCTATCTTTGTTGTTAGGTATGAATTCCTAACACTTGCGCATACTCATTTGCTTTTGATTTGAGTTGATTCGGTGAACATTTCAATTTTTGGTGTTTTGAAGTCAAAACTATGAAAATCCTAGCTTTGATCTATGATCATGTTTTTTGTGGTGAATCGGAGAGCCTATAGGGCTGGGTTGTCGATTGGCAAAAGCCCCTAAGGTTCAATGCTCGACCGGTTGCAAATGGTGAGAGTTTGCTCTTCCATTTGATAGGTTGGAAAACAGTTTCAGCTACAGCCAGTCGACTGGCCCTCTGTAGTCAGTCGACTGACTGCAGGGTCTGAAAACTCTCGGGTTTTGGATCAGTCGACTGACTGGAGAAGGCCAGTCGACTGACCTGCTCTATTTTGCCTGTTTTGCCTATTTAGCTCGAGATTCCAATCTTTATCGATCCGTGATTATCCGATTTATTGTTATCATTTATTATTGACTTCGATGACTTCTTTTTCGAGATTTTTGAGAATATCCATTTTGATGGATTCGGTATCGATTTCTTTGGATTTGATTCACATCTTCGAATGTGGATTTTTGTGATTGATTGTTTCTACAATCATTTTGTGATTTGTCACTTCTAAATATAAAGGTTTTCTATACTAGTACTAAATATTCAAACTCTTCTTCCAAAGATGATTTCAACTCTATTTTTAAATATAAAGCTTGTTTTCAAATCCGTTTTCCAATCTATTAGTATATAGGAACCTTTACCTCATTCGTATGAGAAAATCTAATTAAACGGCTTAGCAAAACAAGTGGTATGAAACACTTGCGTTCACTTCGCCGGTTAATTCTTGGACTTGTTCGATAGAACTCTTGTGACAATTTCCGAGTGGAAATCTACAATTTGTTCGTAAATATTTGAGTTAAGCAAGTGGTTATGAGACATGAAGCTAAACTCTTATATTTACTAGCTTAGTGTAATCGACACTTCTTGATGATCGATGATGATCATTTTGTGATTTAGACTAGCATTGTGCGATGCCTCTTTGTCCACGTAGGGGACTATACCCCGTTCTTTTGAGCTTCGTCTCATTCCTTTATAGGCTAGCGACCTATGGTTTTGTTGAGTTTGGTTCATCGGGCGTAATGCTGTATTACGTCTTGTTCCGTATTATTTGTGTTCTGGTTCATCGGGCGTTTGCTGTACTACGTCATTGTTCCAGATTATTTGTGTTCAGGTTCATCGGGTGTTCGTTGTACTACGTTTTTGTGCTTGATTATTTGAGTTTGGTTCATCGGGCGTAACGTTGTATTACGTCTCGTTCCGTATTATTTGTGTTCTGTTTCATCGGGCGTTCGTTGTACTACGTCGTTGTTCCAGATTATTTGTGTTCAGGTTCATCGGGAGTTCGTTGTACTACATCGTTGTGCTTGATTATTTGAGTTTAGTTCATCGGGCGTAATGTTGTACTACGTCGATGTTCTAGATTAATTGAGTTTCAGGTTCCTCGGGCGTTCGCTGTACTACGTCGTGGCACCGGCTCTATGGTTAGCGACCATGGGTTAACAACCCGTTTGTGATACACGTGTTGGTGAGTTTTCATGCTCCCGTTTGTGATAGGCCTTCCCCCTTTTGTGATTTCTGGATTTCTGGTTGTGATTTCTAGAATTTGTGTTTCACCTATTTTCGTGGATTGGCATTGATATGTTTTGTCAATATTTGTGTTTTGGTGAATTATTTAAAGAATGTGATTCCTTTTGGTGCTTTGAGATGATTTGAGTTATTGTATGAATTTTGTTGTTATTTGATGCATACTTGACATAGTATGGCATTTCCTTGTTATCATACGTTTTGGGTCATATCTCTCATCCTATCTCATTTTATCTGATATTTATAGCTAGACTGATCCGTTTATTATTTTCTTCTTAAATAATACTCGGGTCAGACCAAGATGTTACAGGTGCTTCTGCTTGACTCCTCATCTGGGACTATTATCTGACTTTTGGCTAACTACTTTAGCATTGTAGTTTTTGTTAGTATACATTTGAGATAGAGACTCCTTGTTGTATACATATTCTTTTTTCTAGCACTTGTATCTACTCTTTTATGATATTGTGGATCTTGTTTGACCACTACTCTGATGTACACTTTTATGTGTTATATTCATATATGTTTCGGCCTTTGAGATATGAACATCTGTGACTGATTTATGTTATGTTTATTTCTATATTTGTTTCCGAGGTCCACTTAGCCACTGTGTTGTAGCTTTGAGTTTGTGTTTGATATGTCAGATTTCCTCTTGAAATGAAATGCATGTTATACTATCTGACATATCGGTACTCGCACAAGGCAATTACACGGATGGTCGCTCCTCAACAGCCTTATTCTTCGCGCTAGTCGACGGCATTACCCCTTAGTGTCCTTGGCTAGCGTGAGTATAGAGGTGGGGCGTGACAGCTTAGTATCAGAGCCAAACTTCGGAACAATGTAGAATAATCTTGCAAGGATCATTGTCCTAAGTCTTCCTTAGGAATCGTGCCATAGGATTTATTTCGAGTCTTCGTACCGTTCTATCCTATATTCTTTATGATGCCTTGTTTTATCAATCAAAATTTGTTTGAAATTCATTTATGAACCTTCTACCTTATTTCATCCATTTTGTGAATCGAGTATTCTATGAATATCTCGATGGGTTTATCCTTATATTTATTGATTATGGATGAAAACTATGATTTAAAAATTTGCAAATCTTTTTAATAAGATATTTGACTTGTAAAAAGTAAATTTTTCTAAAAAGATGACTACATAAAGTTAATGGTAATTTTGAATGTCTTAGCTTTTCGGGAAAGTGGATAAGAACTCTTTTCCGATGTTTTTATTCTTGCGATTCCCGAAGGGAATCAAGACTTTATTGTTTTTACAAATACTAGTCGTATTGGTTTGGGTGCCATTCTCTTGCTATGGGAATGTGTTATTAAATATGCTTCTTAGCAATTGAAGCTTGTCGAGACTAGATATGCCATTCATGATCTAGAGCTCGCGGCAATTGTTTTCGCTCTTAGAGTTTGGTGTCATTATCTTTTGGGAGAGAAATTGTTCTCTACCCCGATTATAATTTCTCTAAAGGAACTTAATTCAGCTCGAGTTACTTGCATCTTATGATCTTGATATTCTTTGTACTCCGGAAAAGGGTAATCGAGTTGCCGATGCCCTTAGTTGTAATTAACAAGCAGTTATTTCTTTGATGATATCCGAATGATCTCAAGATTTATCCACTTGTGCGATTCGAGATCGTGAATCCAATTCTTGTTCATCTCTTGTTTTGTGTAGCCTCGAGGCTCATCCTTCTCTTTTGGACCATACCTCTTTGGGCTAAAACTCTATGTCAAACTAAATTGCATAGAGTTCCTACTTCTATTATTAGCAATCGTGATCCATTATTTTACTAGTGGATTTTGATAAGGTCTTCAAAAGATTTGGGAACAAAGCTTAATTTTAGCACCGCTTATCATCCTTAGTCCGACGGACAAACCGAGCGTGTGAATCAAACTCTTGAAGATCTCTTTCGCGCATGTGTTCTTAATTTTTGTGGAAGTTGGGAAGATCATACTCTTGATGAATTTTCTTCCCATAATAAGCTTCCAATCTTGTATTGGTATGGCACCTTTCGAGGCACTTTACGGAAGGCCATGCCGATTTCCTTCATGTTGGCTTGAAGTCGGTGAAGAGCTGGTTTTAAGTCCAGACTTTATTGGTGTTCATTCGTGTTTCACCTTTGATGGGCGTTGTGCGTCTCAGTCGATCGGGAAAATTAGCACCCTGATATATTAGTTCATTTCCCATCACCAAACGCATTGGTTCCATGGCTTATCGCCTTTTATTACCGGCTCAATTTTTCTGCTATTCATGACGTTTTCCACGTCGCTCATCTATGGAAATGCCTTAGGGATTCTGATTTTATTCTTGAGCCAGGTGTTGTTGAAGAAATTGAGGTTTCACCAGATTTGAATTATGAGCAACATCCTATTCGTATCATTGCTTCGGAGGTTGAGCGCCTTCGAAATAAAGATTTCATTTTTTGTGAAAGTTCAATGGTTCTCAAATCCCAAGGATTGCTCTTGGTCATCCCGAGAATTCATCGAGCGAACATGTTCGAGCTTACTCTTCCGTGCTCTTTATGGTGAACTTCTTATTTCAAATTTTCTTTTGTGTTGATATGCTTTTATAGTTGTTACTTTTTATTTTCCTCTTAATTATTGCGAGGACGCAATTTCTTTAAGGAGGGGAGTCTGTAACAACCCGCATATTTTACAATTGTATATTTAAATATTTTATTTAAATATAGCATCATTAGTCGGATTATAGTCCGAAAAGCTACTTTTTGCAAACAGTCGAATTAGGACTCGAGAGCACTTCCATTGAGTTCAAAATGGCGTTTGCAACTTTTTGGAGTATAAGCATCAATATGTTTGGAGTAAGTTGAATTTTGCTATTTTCTGTTGGGCTTTGGGTTTGGGTTTCAGCCCACTAACCCATCTTAACACTCTAGCTCAGTTCACCTCTCCTCTTCCCTTCATTCTTATTTTCCTAACATTCAAGCTTCAATAAAAATGGGGAGAGGAATGGGGAATTAAAATTCAAAACCCTAGTTTCCTTTGCAAATACAAATTCTTGCTTCAAATTCAAAGAGAAGCTTTGGTAAGCTCCCTCTTCATCTTCTCCAACTCATTCTCTCTTTAATTTCAGAAATTTCCTAAACCTAACTTAGGAAATATTCTTCTTTTGAGCTTAGATTCAAGCTCCTTGGGTTGAAGTGAAGAGTGGTTGATCTCTCCTTTGTGATTAAGCTTCTCATTCATTGTTTTTGGGTTTAAAGGTGAGTTCTTTAACTCACATCTATATCTACAGCTATCTTTGTTGTTAGGTATGAATTCCTAACACTTGTGCATACTCATTTGCTTTTGATTTGAGTTGATTCGGTGAACATTTCAATTTTTGGTGTTTTGAAGTCAAAACTATGAAAATCCTAGCTTTGATCTATGATCATGTTTTTGGTGGTGAATCGGAGAGCCTATAGGGCTGGGTTGTCAATTGGCAAAAGCCCCTAAGGTCCAATGCTTGATCGGTTGCAAATAGTGAGAGTTTGCTCTTCCATTTGATAGGCTGGAAAAACGTTTCAGCTACAGCCAGTCGACTGGCCCTCTGCAGTCAGTCGACTGACTGTAGGGACTGAAAACTCTCGGGTTCTGGATCAGTCGACTGACTGCAGAAGGCCAGTCGACTGACCTGCTCTATTTTGCATTTTTTTCCTATTTAGCTCAAGATTCCAATCTTTATCGATCAGTGATTATCCGATTTATTGTTATCATTTATTATTGACTTTGATGACTTCTTTTTCGGGATTTTTGAGAATATCCATTTTGATGGATTCGGTATCGATTTCTTTGGATTTGATTCACATCTTCAAATGTGGATTTTTGTGATTGATTGTTTCTACAATCATTTTGTGATTTGTCACTTCTAAATATAAAGGTTTTCTATACTAGCAGTAAATATTCAAACTCTTCTTCCAAAGATGATTTCAACTCTATTTTTAATTATAAAGCTTGTTTTAAAATCCGTTTCCAATCTATTAGTATATACAAACCTTTACCTCATTCGTATGAGAAAATCTAATTCAACGGCTTAGCAAAACAAGTGGTATAAAACGCTTGCGTTTACTTTGCCGGTTAATTCTTGGACTTGTTAGATTGAACTCTTGTGACAATTTTCGAGTGGAAATTTACAATTTGTTCGTAAATATTTGAGTTAAGCAAGTGGTTATGGGACATGAAGCTAAACTCTTATATTTACTAGCTTCGTGTAATCGACACTTCTTGATGATCGATGATGATCATTTTGTGATTTAGACTAGCATTGTGCGATGTCTCTTTGTCCACGTAGGGGACTGTTTGTACCAAAAATGGGCACAACACTCTTCGGAAGTCTTTGAAGAGATAAACGCGCAGAATGAAAATTAAAACTGTGGATTATCTAACAAAAACTCCAAATAACAGAAAATAAATTGCAAAGACAAGCGATTTAGAGTGGTTCAGCGTTTTGCCTACGTCCACTTTGAAGTTTGATGATTTTATTGCTCGATTACTTGAAGATTACAGTGGTTGATAATGTAATACAACTGAATTCAAACGCTAAGTGTCAATCTAAAGCAGCGGCGGTGTTCTGGAGTAAATCTGGCAGAATCTGGGCGCTCTTCAGTACTTAGAATTTTCCGACCCCTTTTCTGAATGACCAGGGGGTCTATTTATAGGTGTTGGAGGCTGGTATTTCGCCCAAAATGAGGGGAGACCAGTTCTGGCACGTCAGGGGGCCCACATGGCCGAAATCTGGAGATCCGGGCCCGCTTTGGGATCGATTCGACCCTTGGTTCGAATCGATCAAGAAATCATCCAATCGAGCTGAAATTTGGTGTGTACGTTCTTCATCATGTATTTGAGCTTCTGTGAAAATTTCATGGGATTTGGACTTGTAGAACTCGAGTTATGATCGATTCAAGTTGGTGTTTCTCGTATTCTGGAGTCGTTCGAATCGATGTGCTCGAATCGATTCGTTCGAATCGATCTTCCTGTTCGTGAAGATGGTGACGTGGTGCGCTTTCTTCGAATCGACCCGGTTTCCATTCCGGATTGACTGGGTCGAATCCACGACTTGGATTCGAAGATGGTGGAGTCGAGGCAATGGATTCGAAGGACCTCTTCCTTCGAATCGATGGGACTGATGTACGTTCGAATCGAGTTAGGCTCGTAGCTATGGACCGGTTTGAAGATGTCTCAGCCTGGGGATTCGAATGTAGTGGAGTCGAACCTGATGGAGTCGAGCGCGTGCTTGATCGAATCGAGTGTGTTGCATTGTAGCCCATCGATTCGAAGTGCTCCGACTTGTTGGATTCGAAGGTAGGTAAACCTGATGGATACGGAGAGGAATGACTTCATCGATTCGAAGCACTACAACTGGATGGACACGGAGTGGCTTCAGGTGGATGGATACGATCAGGACCCCTGCCTATGGATTCGAACTAGAGCGTTACCCATGGATTCGAGCATGGGTTATTTTCTCCATCTTGAATCGATGATATCTTGAGCGTACGAGCTCGGATTATCTCGAAACTTGGGACGTTGGCTTCCTAGGCTTCGCTTGTCATGTCTTATCAATTGTAGCCTGATCCGGACTCGGACAAAATTCGTCGATATCCGTAGCGACCCTTACGTGTAACCGACTTCCGGGACGACCTGTCACCGTTTTCTAGTTAAGTCCTTGGTATCATGGCCTTGCCAAAAGGCGGGATAACATTTGCCCCCCAAAGTACGTCTTGTGTAAACATGACGTGCTTTGAAAAGTTGCAGTCTCTCACTGGACAGCTATGACATGCTTTACCGAAAATTGCATTCTGTATCGCTGTAATCGACCGTCGTACAATAGTGACTGGCCGTCAGTTTTTTTGAGTCGTGACGAGATGAACATTCGATCCCTGTAAATGATAGAGATCAAACATTAGTCAGAAATACGTGCATACGTGTATTATCTTGGCTTTGATTAACGTTGCGTGATCGCAAGTCGTTGTCAGTTCGGTTTACTATCGAAATCTGCGTCGGTCCTCTCCTGGACCGATTTGAGATTTGAGTTAAAACACTGCTTTTATGATTATCTATGATCATCCTCTCGTACTGATCCTCTCCTGAATCGGTATAAGAGTAGTCAAGCAATTTTAAACATTGAGACTATTCGTCCAATTTCATCAGTGGTTGGCGATGGATTCGAAGCTGTGCCCCTTCGAATCGATATCGTGTGGATTCGATGTTCTCTGAGTTGATGGAGTCGAAGTTGTAAGTGCTCGAATCAATGTTGCTTTGTTTCGATGCTGCTGGAATGGATTCGATGCGGCAAAGGATTCGAAACTGGATGGATTCGAACTAAAGGAGGGATTCGAACTGGTGGAACGACGCTGCGTTGTGATGGATTCGAACTAAAGGTTACAATGGATTTGAACATGCCGCAACGAATCGATTCGAGTCGATTATCCCACCTATAGAAGCCGGTCAGATATACCGGGAGGCGAATCGCCACATCTCCCCTATATATACCGGGCTCCTATTCACTTCTCACTTTTCACTTTTTACTGTTACGAGAGCTTCTTCTTCGAATCGATTTCTCCTAGGCCAAGACAAACGTGCTCTCTTCAAAACAATCGATCTCTTCCACGCTTTTACTCGAAATCCAAACAGGTATTCAATGGACCGATTCGAGATGAGAAAAGCAAAACTATTCTCGCCTTAGAAAATTCTGAGAAATGACGAGATCTGAATGGAATGGGTCGACTCGATGGAGTCGAGGAGTGATGAGATCTGAATGGAGTCGGTCGTCTCCCGTTGCTTCGCATCGATCCAGGAATGACCGGTTCGAATCAATTTCGAGGTCAAGGTTTCGAATCGATGACTTGGAGGGAAAGGGTCGATTTGATCGATTCGAAGTGATGTCATTTAGATCGATTCGAAAGAATTGAATACTGATCGATTCGAAACAATGTGGAGCCTACGGATTTGAAGAGCTCCTCTATCACAAAGTTATATCGAGTCGAACCATACGGATTCGAAGTACCTGGTATTGAACTCCATCGATTCGACCCTTATCGATTCGAAGTCGATGGATTCGAACGTCTTCGTCCTCTGATACCATTGCTTCTTGACTTGCTCCATCATATGAACTACGACCAGTTTCAAGTTATTCTCTGATGAACTTAATGAACTTTGGCATACTTGACTCCGACGAGCTTCGGCCTTGCATAATCGAACTTGATTAACAGACTTGAACTTGAATTTCCTTTGAAGCTCGTCGATGGAACCATGACTTAACCAACAATACAACTGATTTATACTTGAAGTTGGTCCGTAGCGTTTGGATGGTGCGGAAATGACGGTCAGCGATGACGGTCACTTTCTTTCTTAAATTCCCAAGTTATGTTGTACGAACATCTCGCTTCATTCTGTTAAATTTGCTCAAGTGATGTATAATACTTGCACTGCACGACATGTTCACACACACTACACTGGGGCATGCACGGGCTTGTTCATAAACTTAATGTTGCTTTCTAATGAGTTAGCTAATTATGGAATCTTCGAGCTCCCAACAACAAGAGGTGCAGAGCTCGACTCCTCCCGTGCTTGAGATTCCTGACATCCCTGCCGACGTAATCGATCCGGCTCCAGATGAATTGCCGGAGGCGATATTTATTGAGGACCCTGTTGATTCGGTTCACTCCAACATATCTGAATCCTTGTTGGGACGAATATGTCTAAAGCATAACATATCTCTGGGTGACGTATTATTGCCCAGCGCCACCGATAGACCGCACAATCCGCCTGAAGGATATACAGCATTCTACCGTCATGCTTGTGCGGCTGGAACTCTTCCTCCCTTCAATCAATATATCCGAAGGATGCTATCATATTTAGGGATCGCTACTTCACAACTTCATCCCAACGGGCACGCGCTGCTAAATAGTGTCTTCGTAATATTTATGGACTGTCTTTTTCGCCCGCCGAGGCCCTCTGAAATCAGACATATATTTAACTTCAAGAGCAGGGGTGATAGCCCGTCGTTTACATTTTTGGAGGCAGTTAGAAATTGCCAAGTTGTAGTTGGAGCTTGGACGCGTCTGAGCTATTTCAAGAACGAATGGTTCTACGTTCGGTGTCCTCCGGGTTTCGCTAGGCGATGGTTGTCTAGACGTAAGCGCCTTAACCTGTTTCTTTGACCAATAACTCTTCGGTGTTAAAACTGACATTTCATTCCTTTTACAGCTATTATCTCTAGGCCCGATGGAGGGCGTTTCAAGGGTGCCGTCCGGAGTCTTCAAGAAGTTCCGAGCGAGCTGAGGCATATTGACTTGGTGATGAACGACTACAACTTAAGAGTTCTGGGTTTGATCGACATTAATCAAAGCATAGTTGTCGAGGGATTTTCAAAGTCCGTCTCCAAGAAGGAAAATAAGAAGAAACCCAAGAAGAGAAAGGCGAAAAGGTCACTCGGGATCAGAATAATCGAAGCGAGTGACGAAGAAAGAACCCAGACGGATTCAGAGCTAATGGCCGACCTTTCGGGAAACTTGGAGGAATCGGGAGAAAAACGGAAAGGCAAGGCCGCCGTTTCCAAAAAACTTAAGTCAAAGGGGGGAAAATCCGTAGATGTGTTTTTCCCCGCTTCCGGAGTTATGATTTCTGAGGCCGCCCCTTCTCATTCGAGAGATTCTCTCAAAGGGCTTGACGATATTCCTATCCCAGATTATATACCGATCTCTCATAATCCTGGGTTGGAGGAATTACAAGATGTCCTAAATATGAGCGAGCCCTTTCCTTTAAGTGCGGTCCACACTTCCGGTCGATTTGGGGGGTTTACGCATTTACACACACTTCCACGGCACTTCATGACTTCTGCATAGTAAGCATTGCTTTATGGGATTTTAATCCTTAATTCTTTCTTATCGCAGGTGAGATGTCAGGACGTGGCTCCACTCTAGATAGGCTTCGGAATGTGCGACAATCTTCTCCATTTTACGATTCCCGTAGGAGAGAGACAGATAGGGACCATGGGCGAGGTTACTCGAGTCAAGAACGTTATGATAGAGACAGAGACTACTCGCGTAACCGTTCTGGTTATGATTACTCTGATAGAGACCGGGGATACCAGCACCGACCCCGATCTCGTTCTCCTCCGCCTCCCAGGGCTCCAGTAGACCTTCCAGGGCCATCTCATCAGCAACAGTTGCCTTCTCAATCTTCTCGGCCTGACGCTCAACGGCCAAGAGTGGAACCAACGGCAGCCGCTATAATTGAACAAGTTCCGGCCGAGTTGACAAGCGAGGGAGCCGCTAAACTCGCCCAAATGAAAAATGACTATCCGGAAATTTGCATGGATGGCTACATCTTCCCTCCTAACTTTAAAAGAATCCCTCCGGAAGCTGAGACCACTGCTCATAATTACATTCACGACTTCTATGCTCAGTACAAGGAGTGGTATAAGGCAGCCGTGAAGGCTTCTAGAGTAGCTTTCGACAGGGCGAAAGTCATTGCTGAGCGTGATGTCGACATTGCGAAGCAGAAACGCATTATCCAAGTTCTTCAATCCGAAGTGGAGACGTCCCGAAAGTCAGAGCTTGAAACTCTTAAGAAACACGAGGGTGTCGTGGCCAAACTAGCGAGGATGCAGCAAGAACACTGTGCCACAGTGGAAGAGATGGGCCATCGCAATACCACCGTTGCAGCTGAGCGAGACTTAGCCGTTAAAGAGCTGAACGAGCTCAAGGCCAAATTCGCTGAAATGGTGAAGGAGAAGGACGATGCGAACGCTACTGCTCAAGAGGCTTGCGACCAGGCAGTATCCCTCAGGGCCGAACTTGCTGCGGCGGCGGTCAAGGCTAAGTCTGTGGAAGCGGAGATTCAGGAAAAAATCTTGGAGGAGAGGTCTAGGCTAGATGCTGAGTTTGACGATCTCTTAGTCACGTATAACGCTAATGTGCTGGAACACAGAAATCTAGCGTGGCTGGGAGATGACTCCATGATCTTGTATAATGCCTGGACCCGGCTGGTGAATGAGAAGAGAGCAGCGCATCCAGATGGAGCACTCGACGACTTTGAACTGGAGATGCGTCTACTTACTGAGGATGAGAGGAAGACCCTTCATGAGGTGGTAATCTCTATGGCGAAAGAAAAACTCGGCGTCCAATCTCTAGAGACAGGCGAAGGTTCGGGGACCGTGCATCACGAGGCAAGTGTTGGAGCCGTAATCCCAACATTGCCCGAAACCACCGGTGCGGTAGACCCCCGGTCTGTTCCTGCATATAATCCTGACCAACCGTTATTATCTTCCGCCGATGATTCTACCCATGTTTCGGTCCAGACTAAGGAAGGTATTTGAACGCTTCTCGTAGTCTATTAGTGAAGGACCTTAAGCAACACACTTGGCTAACAATCTTCGTTTTGTCGTATTTCAGTGACCGAAGCCATTGTTTCTGCGCCCCTTGCCCTATCAGTTCCTCATCAAACACAAGGGGTTGTTTTTTCTGAAGCCATCACGACTTCTACTTTGATTGGCGAGGAGGGAGATGCAAATATGTTTTCTTTCAGCGCTCAAATGATTGAGGAGCTTCTCAATGAACCCATCGATCCCTCTGCCAACCCGTCCGATGTTGTGAATGAGGCTGCTCCGGCCGCTAGCTTATCTATGCCAGCTATTGGCACATCCGATGCGGCCCAAGCATCTCGTGAGGACGACGTTTTAGCTGAGATTGCTGCTGAGATGGCAGCAGGGAATGTAGGTTCTAGTCCGCCCGGGCCTGCCCCGTTGATGGTGATTTCGCCGGGTGGTACTGTATTGATCGAGACCGCTCCTGTCCCTCCTCCTGCTACTACTCCTATGCCCCCAGTTCGTCCTCCTAGAAGAACTTCCGTCGCCTCCAGCTCTGAGGAAGATGTCGACATCATATCGCTGCCGGAGGGCAAGCCTGAAAAGAGCAAGCGATTGAGGAAGAAGTCGGGCAGCGGATCAGGTGGAGCTACTCCAAAGAAGAAGATAAGGAAGAAGAAAGAATGAACTTCTTTCCCTAAATCTTTGTTGCGTAGGGTAGCATTTTGTCGATTTTTTTTATAGTCGTGTATAGATGTGGATTCGGCTCCCACTAGCAGAATTTTTCATAAACACTTTGTAATCAGATTCTTTTTGTTGATAATGGAAATGAACGTCTATTCCCTTTCTGTCTTCAACTTGTTATGTGTTATGGTTCTGCCCCCTGTATTGGGGAGAAGTGTGGAGTTGACGTATGTTTATACTCTGCCTTGCGTACTGGAAGCACGGAGTTAGTTAATGTTTACACTCCAGTTCACGTTCTCGGAAGCTGGAGTTCGTTAATGTTTATACTCCAGTTCGCGTTCTCGGAAGCTGGAGTTTGTTAGGAGAATGTTTATACTCCGCCTCGCACTCTGGGAGTACGGAGTTAGATGAATGTTTATACTCCGTCTCACACTCTGGGAGTACGGAGTTAGATGAATGTTTATACTCCGCCTCGCGCTCTGGGAGCACGGAGTTAGATGAATGTTTATACTCCGCCTCGCGCTCTGGGAGCACGGAGTTAGATGAATGTTTATACTCCGCCTCGCGCTCTGGGAGCACGGAGTTAGATGAATGTTTATACTCCGCCTCGCGCTCTGGGAGCACGGAGTTAGAAGAATGTTTATACTCCGCCTCGCGCTCTGGGAGCACGGAGTTAGAAGAATGTTTATACTCCGCCTCGCGCTCTGGGAGCACGGAGTTAGAAGAATGTTTATACTCCGCCTCGCACTCTGGGAGCACGGAGTTAAGTAAAAAGCTTGTACCCAGCTCGCGCTCTCGGAGTACTCTGGGGTTTAGGAAAAAATGCTTACACTCCGCCTCGCACTCTGGGAGTACGGAGTTAGATGTGAGTTTATACTCCGCCTCGCGCTCTGGGAGTACGGAGTTGAATGAAGGGTTGTCGTGTATCAACCCATTTTCGTGGCCTGATGTGACGGCTTGCCCCCGAGCTCGGGTTTCATTTAGCGAGTGGTTGATTGCTTCATAGCCACTCCCTACTTGAATAAATTCCACTGTATGATGGAACTTAGCTCTTCGTGCATCGTGAAGTTGTACATTGTATTTAATGAATCACAGCTCTGGCTCGAAGAGATGGCATTTTATTGCTGAAATAAGAAAAATATGGCAAATCAGTTGCCTTATTACAAATTCTAATTTCGAAATGCAAAAGTAAATTGCTGAATAAAAAACATAATGAAATAAATAAAGCCTGTCATATGTAATAGCGATGGAGACTCTCGCTGTTCCAGGCTCTCGGTAAAACTAGACCGTCCACGGTTGATAGTTTGAATGTGCCATCCCCAAGTCGTTGCGTAATCACGTACGGTCCCTCCCAATTTGGTTTCATGTGTGAAGGAACCGGGTATACTCTCTTGAGGACCAGATCACCGAGATCAAAGGTTCGGGGGCGAACCTTGGTGTTATATAATCGGGCGACTCGACTTCGGTATGCGGCCGCTCTTAAATCAGCTTCTTCTCGTTTCTCGTCCAACAGATCCAAAGACTCAGCGAGTAATATAGCGTTTGTTTTCGGATCGTAATAAGTTACGCGGTGAGAAAATACTTCTGTCTCCACTGGAATGACGGCCTCCGAGCCATAGGATAAGGAAAATAGGGTGTGTCCAGTTGCGGTCTTGTGAGTTGTTCGATAAGCCCATAACGCCATAGGAAGTTCATCGACCCATTTGCCCCCAGCCTTTTCCAGTCGTTTCTTCAAGATGGATTTGATAACTTTGTTAACAGCTTCGACCTGACCATTTGCTTGTGGATGTGCGACTGCAGAGAACTTTTTATGAATATGAAATCGTTGGCAGAAACTCTTGAACTCTAAACTTTCGAATTGGGTCCCGTTATCGGTGATGATGGTGTGCGGGAGTCCAAATCGGCAAATGATATTGCGGACCACAAAGTTTATCACTTTCTTTGACGTAATCGTTGCGAGAGCTTCGGCTTCAGCCCATTTCGTGAAGTAATCAACTGCAACGATGGCATACTTCGCACCACCTTTTGCCAGAGGCAAAGCGCCAATGATATCGATACCCCACATAGCGAACGGCCAGGGACTGACCATTTGAGTTAACTCGGTAGGCGGGGCTCTTGGAATTCGAGCGTGTTTTTGGCACTTGTCGCACTTCCTGGCGTAATTGGCAGCATCTCGATTTACGGTCGGCCAGTAATATCCATATCTGAGTATCTTCTTAGCAAGCGCTTGTCCACCGGTGTGATCGCCGCATTCTCCCTCATGTACATCATGTAACACTCGTTTGACTTCGTCGTGAGCGATACACCGGAGGAGTGGAACAGAATAACCTTTTCTATACATGATCCCGTCCTGAATGATAAACCGCGAAGCTTTTCGTAGAATTTGCCTTTTCTCATTTCGGTGTTCAGGCAATATTCCATTCTCAATATAATTTCGATATGGAGTCATCCATGATTCTCTGCTGGGAAAGGTCTCTAACACATCAGTTGTTTTGATTTGATCGATGCTCGGGGAAGGCAAAGTTTCGACCGGGACGAGTCCCATTTGCTGTGCTTCACCTGTGCTGGCCAACTTTGCCAATGAATCGGCCTTTTGATTGTGATCTCGTGGTATGTAGTAAATAGCATAATAATCAAATTGATCCAGCGCTTCCTGAACTTGGGCTAGATAAGCAGCTAACCTTCGATCTCTCGCTTGATATTCTCCTCGTACTTGACACACAACCAACTGCGAATCACAATAAACTTCTATAGCGATAATTTTCAGATCTCTGGCAAGCTTTAACCCAGCCAACAGGGCTTCATACTCGGCCTCGTTGTTGGTTGCGTGAAAATCGAACTTCAGAGCATAGCATATGGATCGACCTTCGGGGGTTTCTAGTACAACTCCGGCGCCCGAACATCGATCGTTTGATGCACCATCTGAATAAAGTTTCCATATATATTCAGGAGACTCGCTGGTTTCAGGTAATTCGTCAGGAACAGTAAATTCAGCTATGAAGTCAGCTAGGACTTGCCCTTGAATGGCTCTCCGCGGAGCATAAGTAATGTCAAATTGGCTCAGTTCAATATTCCACTTGAGTAACCTTCCAGACGTCTCAGGCCGCGTGAGGACCTGTCGTAACGGCTGATCGGTATACACAGTAAGCGGATGTGCTTGGAAATAAGGACGAAGCTTTCTCGAGGCAATGACCAAGCAGTAAGCCAGTTTCTCCAACCTGGGGTAGTTTCTCTCAGCTCTGGTCAATCGTTTACTGACATAATAGACCGGTTTCTGCACTCGATCTTCTTCCCGGACCAAAGCAGCACTGATCGCATGCTCGGATACCGCCAGATAAAGGTATAACTGTTCGTGATCAATTGGTTTCGACAAAATCGGTGGCGTAGAGAGGTGTTGAACCAGCGATCGGAATGCGCCTTCACATTCCGTGGTCCATTCAAAGTTTCGTTTCCCTTTCCGGATTAGATCAAAGAAAGGAATACATTTATCAGTGGATTTCGAGATGAACCTGCTTAGCGCTGCTACCTTCCCGTTGAGACTCTGGACTTGCTTGATGGTCTTCGGGGTTTGAAAATTCCTTATTGCCCAGATCTTCTCGGGGTTTGCCTCTATCCCACGAGCGTTAACAATGAACCCTAGAAACTTTCCGGATGCGACGCCGAAGTGGCATTTTAGCGGGTTAAGCTTCATTCCATACTCACGCAAGATACAGAACATTGAATTTAAATCCTTGACGTGATCTGTGGAAAATCGGGACTTAACTAACATGTCATCCACATAGACTTCCATGGTCTTCCCGATCTGATCAGCGAACATTCGATTAACCAAGCGTTGGTAAGTTGCTCCGGCATTCTTTAAACCAAAGGGCATGACTCTGTAGCAGTAGAGTCCCAGATCGGTTACGAAACTAGTATGTTCTTGATCGGGTAGATGCATGGGTATCTGATTATAACCTGAATAAGCATCCATAAAGGATAACAATTCGTGACCTGCAGTTGAGTCAACGAGTTGGTCAATTCGGGGAAGTGGAAAACTATCTTTTGGACAGGCTTTGTTTAAATCAGAGTAAGCGACACAAGTTCTCCATTTTCCGTTCGGTTTCCGAACCATTACCGGATTTGACACCCACTCTGGGTATAGAGCATCCCGGATGAAACCATTCGAATGTAGTTTGTCAACTTCTTCTTTAAGGGCGGCAGATCTCTCTGGATCCATACCACGCCTCTTTTGCTTGACCGGAACATGTCGCGGATCAATATTTAAAGAGTGACTTGCAATGTTTGGTGAGATTCCGCACATGTCGGAGTGCGTCCAGGCAAAGACATCAAGATTCGCCTGAAGAAATTCAACCAATTCCTGTTGTATCTGTTTTCCCAGTTGAGATCCAACTTTCAGTACTTTCGAGTTGTCATCCTCACTGACCGGGACGTCCACAGTCAGCTCGGCTGGAGACGCTTGACTCTCTTCTACTTCATCTTTATCTTCGCTATCTCTAGGGTCAAGATCTCTAAGGAATTGGTAGTGGTGCCCGGGCCGGGGCCCAGGCGTTAGCTGTCAATTATCAGAAAAACGGACGCAGAGAGATTCCTCTACACCCTTTCCTTTCTCCTTCTTCTGTGCTTCTCGCAATTCAGCAACATAACAGGCTCTTCCTGCTGCCTGATCTCCTTGAACGATTCCTATACCGTGATCGGTTGGGAATTTTAAAGTCAAACACCACGGGGCAATGGCTGCCTTGAATTCAGCAAGGGCTGGTCGACCCAGGAATGCGTTGTACGGTGAAGCAATGTCAAGAACAACGAATTGCAGCAGTCGAACTCTCCTGCGCTCTCCGATCCCCAGTTCCACTGGTAGTTCCACTATTCCAGTAGGTATCGTTGCACTGCCATTGAAGCCATGAACCCGGGATTGGCAGGGTTTTAGATCTTTTGCCTCCATCTTCATTAAATCGTAAGCTCGCTTGAATAGAATGTTTACAGAACTCCCACTGTCAACCAGGATCCTCTTCATCCAAGCAGGACCAACCTGGGCAGATATGACCAGTGGATCAATCGTTGGAGCTTCGATTTTGTCAGCATCTCTGCTTCTGAATATGATATCGTCAGACATCGTTTTTTGTTGCTTAGCCGGGGTTCCATCCTCACAATTACTGCAGCATTCGAAGCTCGCATGCCTGATAGAGCTACCATACGACTCCATTTCCCTCCAGCTCCTGTCCGCTGGATGAGGACCACCACTTATGGTATTGATAACTAGCCTCCCGCCTGTACGAGCGGGTTCCTCTTGCCTATCCTGGTCTTGCGCACGGTTTGGATTCGATGGGCCCGCACCACCAGACTGCGGCGCCCGCACGAATTGATCTAACTTCCTCTCCCTGATCAACTTTTCTATGAGATCTTGCAAATGGCGACAGTCATTAGTATTGTGGCCATAGCTCTCATGAAACCTACAAAACTTTCCCGTCTGAATCTGCCTTTCTGACGACCGCTTCGGAGCGGGTTTCTTATACTGTTCTGTGTTGCAAGTTTGCAGATACACATTCTCCAGTGATGTGTTTAACGGTGTATAACTTTCGAACATCGGAGCCCTACGCCGTGGGCCTGGATTCGGATCTCTCTTCTTATTCTGACCATTGCCACCTCTTGGCTGAGTTTGTTTGTTCTGTATGTTTAACTGGACTTTTCCGGAATTGTCACCGGACTGTTTAACTGCGACATTGCTTTGTATTCCCTCACTTCCGGGTTTTGCATCGTCCTGCTTCCTAGACTGTTTCGCGTCCTCTTGCCGTAAGAATTGAGCGGCTTTGGAGTAGAAACGGTCCAACGATGCGGGGGGTTTTCCGGCTAACCAGTTTCCAAATTCAGAATCGGGATCAATTCCCTTTGTTAATGCCATTAAAATTGATTTGTCATTGGGATTACTAATTTCCACGCATGCCGCATGGAACCTCTCCAAGTAACGCCTTAATGTTTCCCCACGAGCCTGGGTAACATTGGACAGGGTGTTAACATCTTTGGGTCTGGCAACATGCATACGGAACTGCTCAACAAACTTCTTAGCCAATTGGTCAAATGACGAAATAGATCTAGGAGGTAGTCTGGTAAACCACATTGTTGCAATTCCTCCCAGTGAAATGGGGAAGCTGCGGCATTTCACTGCATCGTCGGCCCTTGCGGCGCTCATTGACCATTCGTATTTCAGTATGTGCTGATTGGGATCAGAACTTCCTTCGTACATAGGGAGAGTTGGCATTCTGAATCGCCGAGGAGGTTCAGCGTATAGTATTTCGTCCGTGAAAGGAGTATGGCTTCGAGAAATTCCCCAATCGTCATTGGTAAGTCCTTGGCTTTCACGGATCATCTGACGTATCATAGTCGAGATGTCTGGCATTGCTACATTTTGAGCCTGCTGAGCTAAGGTGTGGTCGGGTTCCACAATGCGAGTTTGGACCGGGCGCTGTCGACGGTCCAAGTTTCGCCTCCTTGGCTCAGCGTCTTCCTGGACGTATGGTTCAGAAGTACGTCCTTGCTGTTGATTACCCGAATCTGGAAGATATCGGGTATCGACCCTTGTTTCCGCTGTTGCAGCTGTGACATGATTGTCCGTAGTATATTGTGAAGTGCGGCCACCCCGTGCTGATGGCCCAGCCTGGAAGCTGGTTGATGGTCCTACCCTCAATTGCCCGACAGTCAGGGCGGGCTGATATCCCGTAGTCTGAGCATAATCTCCGTCTAATCGGGGACGGGTAGATCTACGATGATAGTCAGACGAGGCAGAACTTTCAGTGGGTGAGCGGGAAACATCATCCCTCCTTGACCTCCTACGGCCCTGGCGATTCAGTTGATTTGTCAACTCAATATTAGCTCGCAACTGTTCGGCTAACTGTTGCCGACTCTGAGTCAACTCTTGGAGTAACATTTGAAATTCTTGTCTAGTGACTGCCCCAGACAGATCCGAGTGGGCAGTGTTGTCTTGGTTGGGTGGCTGCTGTTGAGCAGGATTTTGTCCATCCCTACCTTCTTGTCCTGGAGCTGCAGAAGTGGTTCTCGTGCTAACCATTTTGAACGATGAATCCTTTTCCTAGATTTTATGCAAATCTGAGTAGAATGGAAGGACTGTGAATCGAAGGTCTGGATCTTCCTCTTGGATTTGTGCAATCCGGTATCGATGGTAGATCCAAGGAGCAGGAGAAAAAAGCTGGTTTTTTCTCGGTGAAAGCACCAAAGTGTTTGTACCAAAAATGGGCACAACACTCTTCGGAAGTCTTTGAAGAGATAAACGCGCAGAATGAAAATTAAAACTGTGGATTATCTAACAAAAACTCCAAATAACAGAAAATAAATTGCAAAGACAAGCGATTTAGAGTGGTTCGGCGTTTTGCCTACGTCCACTATGAAGTTTGATGATTTTATTGCTCGATTACTTGAAGATTACAGTGGTTGATAATGTAATACAACTGAATTCAAACGCTAAGTGTCAATCTAAAGCAGCGGCGGTGTTCTGGAGTAAATCTGGCAGAATCTGGGCGCTCTTCAGTACTTAGAATTTTCCGACCCCTTTTCTGAATGACCAGGGGGTCTATTTATAAGTGTTGGAGGCTGGTATTTCGCCCAAAATGAGGGGAGACCAGTTCTGGCACGTCAGGGGGCCCACATGGCCGAAATCTGGAGATCCGGGCCCGCTTTGGGATCGATTCGACCCTTGGTTCGAATCGATCAAGAAATCATCCAATCGAGCTGAAATTTGGTGTGTACGTTCTTCATCATGTATTTGAGCTTCTGTGAAAATTTCATGGGATTTGGACTTGTAGAACTCGAGTTATGATCGATTCAAGTTGGTGTTTCTCGTATTCTGGAGTCGTTCGAATCGATGTGCTCGAATCGATTCGTTCGAATCGATCTTCCTGTTCGTGAAGATGGTGACGTGGTGCGCTTTCTTCGAATCGACCCGGTTTCCATTCCGGATTGACTGGGTCGAATCCACGACTTGGATTCGAAGATGGTGGAGTCGAGGCAATGGATTCGAAGGACCTCTTCCTTCGAATCGATGGGACTGATGTACGTTCGAATCGAGTTAGGCTCGTAGCTATGGACCGGTTTGAAGATGTCTCAGCCTGGGGATTCGAATGTAGTGGAGTCGAACCTGATGGAGTCGAGCGCGTGCTTGATCGAATCGAGTGTGTTGCATTGTAGCCCATCGATTCGAAGTGCTCCGACTTGTTGGATTCGAAGGTAGGTAAACCTGATGGATACGGAGAGGAATGACTTCATCGATTCGAAGCACTACAACTGGATGGACACGGAGTGGCTTCAGGTGGATGGATACGATCAGGACCCCTGCCTATGGATTCGAACTAGAGCGTTACCCATGGATTCGAGCATGGGTTATTTTCTCCATCTTGAATCGATGATATCTTGAGCGTACGAGCTCGGATTATCTCGAAACTTGGGACGTTGGCTTCCTAGGCTTCGCTTGTCATGTCTTATCAATTGTAGCCTGATCCGGACTCGGACAAAATTCGTCGATATCCGTAGCGACCCTTACGTGTAACCGACTTCCGGGACGACCTGTCACCGTTTTCTAGTTAAGTCCTTGGTATCATGGCCTTGCCAAAAGGCGGGATAACAGGGACTATACCCCGTTCTTTTGAGCTTCGTCTCATTCCTTTATAGGCTAGCGACCTATGGTTTTGTTGAGTTTGGTTCATAGGGCGTAACGCTGTATTACGTCTTGTTACGTATTATTTGTGTTCTGGTTCATCGGGCGTTCGCTGTACTACGTCGTTGTTCCTGATTATTTGTGTTTAGGTTCATTGGGTGTTCGTTGTACTACGTCGTTGTGCTTGATTATTTGAGTTTGGTTCATCGGGCGTAACGCTGTATTACGTCTCATTCCGTATTATTTATGTTCTGGTTCATCGGGCGTTCGCTGTACTACGTCGTTGTTCCAGATTATTTGTGTTCAGGTTCATCGGGCGTTTGTCGTACTACGTCGTTGTGCTTGATTATTTGAGTTTAGTTCATCGGGCGTAACGCTGTACTACGTCGATGTTCTAGATTAATTGAGTTTCAGGTTCCTCGGGCGTTCGCTGTACTACGTCGTGTCACCGGTCTATGGTTAGTGACCATGGGTTAACAACCCATTTGTGATACACGTGTTGGTGAGTTTTCATGCTCCCGTTTGTGATAGGCCTTCCCCCTTTTGTGATTTCTGGATTTCTGGTTGTGATTTCTAGAATTTGTGTTTCACCTATTTTCGTGGATTGGCATTGATATGTTTTGTCAATATTTGTGTTTTGGTGAATTATTTAAAGAATGTGATTCCTTTTGGTGCTTTGAGATGATTTGAGTTATTGTATGATTTTTGTTGTTATTTGATGCATACTTGACATAGTATGGCATTTCCTTGTTATCATACGTTTTGGGTCATATCTCTCATCCTATCTCATTTTATCTGATATTTATAGCTAGACTGATCCGTTTATTATTTTCTTCTTAAATAATACTCTGGTCAGACCGAGATGTTATAGGTGCTTCTGCTTGACTCCTCATCTGGGACTATTATCTGAGTTTTGGCTAACTACTTTAGCATTGTAGTTTTTGTTAGTATATATTTGAGATAGAGACTCCTTGTTGTATACATATTCTTTTGTCTAGCACTTGTATCTACTCTTTTGTGATATTGTGGATCTTGTTTGACCACTACTCTGATGTACACTTTTATGTGTTATATTCATATCTGTTTCCGCCTTTGAGATATGAACATCTGTGACTGATTTATGTTATGTTTATTTCTATATTTGTTTCCGAGGTCCACTTAGCCACTATGTGGTAGCTTTGAGTTTGTGTTTGATATGTCGGATTTCCTCTTGAAATGAAATGCATGTTATACTATCTGACATATCGGTACTCGCACATGGCAATTACACGGATGGTCGTTCCTCAATAGCCTTATTCTTCACGCTAGTCGACGGCATTACCCCGTAGTGTCCTTGGCTAGCGTGAGTATAGAGGTGGGGCGTGATAGTTTTAATCAATGAAGGATTAATGGATCCCATATGGAATTTAATCAAAGTTTGAATGATTGATTATTTGATAGTTAAATCACCGACTATCAAATCTAGACCAAGACGTAACTTTGGAAATATCTAAGAGAAACCATGAGTTATATGGCATAATCATCCCCAATGATGTTGTAATATGCATATAAATCTCATTTCGTTCTTCTAGGACAAATGATAAGGAAAATCTGTTCATTTAACGGCTAGGAGGTGAACTCTGTACTTATTTGTTTGTCTGCTTATTTCCTAAAGAACCGAGGTTGTGTTTACCGAAACGATTGAAAGTTGTTTCGAAGAGACCGGATTTGGATATGTTATTGTAAACCACATCGATCGAACTCAAGGGTTTCGAATTGAAAACATCTTGAAGTGTACGGAATCGAAGATGAAGTTTTGAAGTGCAAGGGATATTTTTTGTTTACCTTGGGAGTGATTCCCCATAATAGACGTAATAGAAGTAGTGCCTTCGGTTTTGTTCAGTCCCAAAACGAATTGTATGGATGATTGCTAGCATTGCATTGACACCTGAAGGGAGGTGTTATCATTCCAAGTGAGTCTGCTATTAAAAAGGTAAAGACGTGACCTTATAAGCTTCAAACTCGGAGAAATGGAAAAAACAGGGCATGCAACAGAGCCATGTGGTTAGCTACCACTAGGACTGTCATCCCATTCTAGATTATCCCTTTCAGAGTTGGTTTGCATGTAAGCACCATGGTAGTAGAAGGCCTCGGTGTCAAAAGGGGGTGAGGTAATTCGGCTTGTCATGTTAAAGGGGCAGGCCAGTTCTGTGGAGCAGCGATATAAGAGTTCTTGTCAGACCCCAGGTACATTTTATAAGGGGTGTATCATCGTAAAGTAGTCACATACCTTGCCATAGTATGGAATCCAATCTCCAATACGAGCCATTATGATTTTGATTGTGCCCAGCTATGTTGGAATGTGAGATGCAAACATTTCAACTGTTTTATATATTTACTCTGAACCCTTAGACATTATTATAATATCATTGGATTTTATATAAAAGTATTTTGGTTATCGTAAGGTAAAAACCCGTCTTTGTTTATGTGCGGCGTGGTCTTATGAGATACCCATGATTTTAAAAGAGTTTTTAAAGTAATAATTCAGTTGTTTTGAATTTACTCACACAAGACCCATGTTTGACCCAAAGTTTTATTTTCTTTTCCTAAAACTCTTGAGTGCTCAAATTTATATGGGCATGCAAGTAGTTCAAGTTTCCACGGATGCATTTTGGAGGTGCTCGGAGCAGGAGTCATTGATAGCTAATTACTATTTTGTTTTCATTGTACTATATGTATATTGTATCAATTTGGTAGGAACAGGCTGTTATAACTATCCTAGGGTAGAATCTGTATTAGTATGACTCTGATATATCCTTTTGGAAATGACTTTGTAAAGTATTATCATATTAATATATGTTATTCCGTTGTGTTATGAGATTCTATGATTGTTTTAGTTTCTTCTTATCTTATATCCTCTTTCTTTCCCATAATGACCTGACTTTCAGATACTTATATAATCGGCACACGAATACTGTGGATGTATTAAGTGTCGTCTTTAGGTGTAAGAAAGGCAGATCTTTACAAATCCCAAATCATGTTTCACCAAATGAAAAAAAATAAAACGAAGGAATCATGCTTGGTAGCGTGAGTATCTCGACGATGGCTACATGGGGAGTTGGTCGCACATCTTTTGGAAACTCGACGATGGACGTGTGCGACCTGGGCTCGGAGCTAGAGCACGACGGTGGCTGGACACGTCATAGGCAGAGGCACTTGGCTGAAGACTAGCCATGATAGGGAGTTTAAGCTAGAATGGATGTTGGTCGCATGTACTTGTAGCTGCTGACGTTCGGAGGTGAGTTATTATACTCACATAACCCATATCTATATGTATTTATGTTTTGAATTGAATTAATATTTGGGTTGATCACTGAATTAGTGAAGTGTATTAGAATATATTAAATTCCAAAAATTGTGCATTGTTGATTTTATTGATATTAAGCACAAACACTCATCCCAGGCACATATGTAGGTAATTGTCATATTCAGGCTATTAGTAAGACCGATTATGGTCTCTACTACATTCTACAACTTGTCGGAATCGACAATAATTGATCATCTGACTAAAATCAATGATTGGGTTATTTATTGAAGCAATATTGCTCCATGCTTTGGTTTGTTTGAAAGTCTTCATTCGATGGTTTTTCGATGGTTTTAAAAATCATATGGGAATTTGTATGAACTAATTGCTTATCGAATTTCTGGTGTTTTAAAATTGTAAAATGTAAATTTTTCATATGATATTTTATAGATCAAAGAAAAAATCGATTTCTATGTGTAAATTGATTTGGAAAAGGAATGCTATATATTATTTCGCTGTGATCTGTGACTCTGATTCTCATTTATTTATATTATATATTATTTTGAATATTTTAATCGGTATGTTTATTACTTTGTAGTAATACTGTATACATTAAATTTTCAGTTCAGATCCTCAAAAAGGTAATAAAGACGTGTTAGTGTTAGTATAAAAAAATATTCACTTTCGATCCCCTTAACCAGCCGTATTTTCTGTGTTATTAGATGACATTACTCGTAAGGTTCTATAATAATATGGGTATAATGGTGGGGTCGTTATAGCTTGGTATCAGAGCTGATTTTAGAACTGTTACAACCCGAATTTTCAGGTTAATAAAATAAAATAAATAATGATTTATAATTGGGGGATTTAAATCATTAACTTATAGTTTATATTCTTTTGTAAAAGATAATTTGTTTTAAAATGGTAAACTCTAAATAATTGCTAAATCTATAAATATTAGTGTTTCAAAATTTGTAATCATTTGAAAAACATTATTGAGTTTTATTTCAATTGAAATGAATATAAGATATAATTGGGTTTTTAAAATGGTTTCAAAATAGAAATATTATTTTGTAAAACATGAAAATTTTAGAATTTAGTATTTAAGTTATAAAGAGAGAATTTGGGATTTATAAGCTTCTTTCATAAGATGTTAGTGTTTAAAATACATTTAAAAGATATTTAAACTTTAGGGTTGATCCATGAGGCTGTTATAATTAATAAAACCATGAAGTTGGGGTTTAGTTAGTAATGTTAGTTTCATTCTTAAGTTCATGGTTAAGAAGGGTTAAAAGATTTTAAACAATATAATAAGAGAATTAGAGTTTTATTTCTCTTACTGGGTCCAAGCCCATTTACAAGTTAAATAAGGAGATAACTTCTCTCTTCAACATACTGTACTTACATTTTCAGAAAGCTAATAACTAAAGAAAAAGAAACTCCTTTTTCTCCTTCAAACTAGAATCAAAGACCAATCTTTTCAACCCTCTTGTAAATTTATCCCTTTTAGAAGCTAGTAATCAAGGTAATAACTTTAAACCCTATTATTATTCTTTAGAGCTAGCAATTTCTGATTTGTAATGTTTAATTTAGTTGCCTTTTGGTTTGGGTTTGAATAAATTTTCTAGGGTTTTGCTGAAATTGAGAATTTGACGAATCATATTGGGATTCAAGGTGAGTTAATCACTCACACCACTATCCCTAGATTATTTATCGCATGTTGTTGTTTTTGGTATGGAATAATTGAGCATTTAAGTGCTAATTTTAGTTTTTCTAAGATTAAAAATCTATATTTCATTTTCTCCTTAACCTTTTTGTTGAAATTTAGTTCCAAACCCTATTCTATGATCAAATTGTTTTGATTCCATTTTCCCATGATTGCACGTGAATTTCAGTCTTTATCTATCAAGTCCAAGATGCAGGAAAGTGAAGACATCACACCGGAAGCGGTAATGGTCATCGATAGGAAAACGAATGCCTAGAACTCACGTTCCAGACATCCCACCGGTGGACCTTTCGGAGGCAACTTGTCCACCGATTGAGCACCTGGAACATGAGTTCCAGGTGTCATTTGCTTCACCGATGCATCTATTCAATGCCATTTGTTTCCTTGTTTGTTGATGTATTTTTTGGATGTTTTGTTCCTCGATTTTCCGAGTTTTGTTTCTTCGATTTGATGATTTTTGGTTCGATGATTTGTGAAGTCGTTTATTTATAAATCTAGTTAAGATATATATAGTTTGAGTAAAGTAATTTATAAAAGTTAGTTTATTTATAATCACCAATTTCAAAACCTATTCCATTTAAAATTCAATTCCTTCTTATAAATGATTTTAAAAAAGTAATATATATTGGGTATTATTAGCAAAAATGATTTTATGCGGTTAAAAATATGGTTTTGGAGTACAAACCTATCTTACTTCTAAAATACATTATGTGTATGTGTGTCTAGCTTTTGGAAAAAATATAGTAAGTTGAACTATATTGCTTTTGTAGGATTTTGGATCAAATATCGATATATAAATGTGTTCGACATCCATTTGGACTTATATTATATATTTTATCAAGTGATATATATATATATCGAATAATAAATAAGTTATGTATTTTAAAGTGTGAACTTTGAAAAAAATAAATGAATAAAGTGTTCATTTCCTACTTGTTACAATGATATTATCTACTTTCTAGACCGTAAGTCCTGCTTTGATTTTATAGTGTTTTAGCCTTCGGCTATTCTTATGCTATTTGAGCTTTTTCGTCTGATTTCCGGATTTATTATTTTCTTGCAATTGTTCTTTCATTATGGAATAACATATATTATTTCAATATGTAATTTTTACAGCAGAAATTTTAAATACATACATTAGAGTCTATCCTACTCTTAGCTTGGACAGTTATAAATCTGTCCCTACTAGTGCTAAATACAAATAGTAAACAAATGCAGGGGAAATGGAAATGGATAACCATCTACAGAGGGAACTCCAACTCCTGCTAAAAACTCCTCCAAAATGTTCTAATCTAGACCTGAACTACTTGGCTGTCCAAAAAAATAGAGCACCTAGAGTTTAAGGGAAATAAAGTAAACTCTGTGTCAGTCATGGGACTGGTGTGAGAAAATTCAAAACACAAATATTTTTGAAAACAAAGGGTATCTCATAAGACCGTCTCGCATATAAACACAGACGGATTTTTACCTTATGATAACCAAACCATTTGCTATGCAAAATCAAAGATATTATTTTTGATGACATTCTTTGAAAACTCTTTCAAATAAATATATATAATCTTAGCCGAAATTGTTACATTTATTAAATTCCAGCATAATAGGTTTACAACTAAAATCATAAAGGCTCGTACTGGAGAATGGGTTCCATACAATGATAAGGTAAGGAACAACCTTCCGACAGTACATCTCTAGAGGGATGCATCTGAGGCTCCAACCACTACCAACACGGAACCGGCCTACCTTTACCATATATAGTACCGAATATGACATCACCTTAGTCGTCACCGACTTTTACCTGATCCCAAAGCATACACAACATACCTGAAATATAGAGGGCAATCTAGAAAGGTGATGACCATATCATAATGGGTGCAACCCACATAGCCTTGTTGCATCTACCATGTTATTGTCATTCTCAATGTGCGAGGCTTAAGGTAAAGTTTTACCTTTTACAGAACAAATCCTACTTTAAATGCCACATTACCATTCCCAACAACACACTATTGATTTCCATAAAAGTACAACCTCTGAGCTCGTATGTCTCGGAGAAGGATGTTAAGTATATGAGGGGTTGCCTCCTACACCACCAACAGATGTACATTTGTAGAGATCAATGTACATGATCTTAGAAATGCAATGTCAGACATTCGTTCATACAATTTGTGTGGGAATAGGTCAAACCGAAGGCACTTATCCTACTACATCCAGTTTGGAAATCACCCCTAGGATTAGTAGCGAGTAGTCCTTGCATCAAAGATTTCAAATTGAAGGAACCACTGCCACCATATATATGATAATGGAATTACCCCAGAGGTAAGTGGCAAGCAACCCTACATTATGAAGGTCTCCGTCTTCAAAATCACTGTATTCAACATGTTTTCGCATTCGAACGTATATTGGTTCGAAGTGGTTTTCGAATAGGAATCATCCAAATCCGACTTATTTTACGACTTATTTTACGACTTATTTCGATAGAACTTCGATGCTATTTTTGAATTCTCCTAAGAGGCTATGGAAGCCATTAATGTAGAGGAGGAAGAAGATGAACAAGCTTAAGAAATGAAGAGAAGAGAGTGTAAATGAAAGTGAGGATGGATGGCTTGTATTTATAGGAAAAATTGTGAGAAAAATATCATGATATTTTTTTTCCACACATCACCATTGCATTATTCTCCTCCATCATCCTCACGGCCAAACCATACCCCCCATGTACTACCCATGTGTGTACAGATGATGGAGAGTTTTATTTGTTTTGGTTAGGAAATATTATGATATTTGTATATAAGTATTATGATATTTATATTATTTTACAATTAGTAAAAATGAAATGTAAATGGTAATTCTTAAGTGTTTTCATATGTTCAAGGATGTGTATATGTATATCACATATAACATATAACGTTGCACAACTTCTCTATGTCAAATCGTCACGAATTCCGATTCCGATTCCGATTTTCGGTCATATTTTCACTTCTTAGTTAAACTATATATATTGGTAAACAAAGTTTGAAATTAATATTTCTATTATTATTTAATAATCCAAAGGGCCTCATTTGATTTTAAAATAGGTATTAAATCATTTAAACTCAATTTAAATTCAAAAATCGATTATTTGAAAATGATGCTATCATTGATGATGTCATAAAAACATTTTATTTTCAAAAACAAAATAAATAATTTTATTACATATTCTTACTTATATGAATAAATATGTGTATGTATCCAGACTCGTTCGTGATTTCTTATGGTTAAAAAAGCAGTTTATCGATAAAACGATTTCGATCACTTTATCGATATTTTTCCAAAGAGTACATTTTTGTAATTACTTATTCAAAATAAGATTATCATTATTAATCATTGTTCAAAACAACATAATTTGTGTTATAAAACCTTATATTTGAATATTTTTAAATTAAATATTATTTTTCAAAGTGATAAATTCACGAGTCGTTATAGGTAGTGATTGTTATATAATGTATATTTTTAGGGTAGTGACCTGTGTATTATATTTTTAGACTCACTTCCTATTGGGTATTGTGTATAAGTGTGAGTCTAGTATTTCCTTTTTGTAGACTCATACTTTTGAAGTGTTGTTGATGTATATCTATTTGTTCCGTTGCGACATTTGTTTTGTGTAGATATTATATTATGTATTGTTCTGAATGAGACAAAACCATTGTATTATTGTTATGCGCCTGGATTAGATATGTAGAATTACTATTCATAAGAAAGGAAAAAAATATAGTCACATTATTCAATGAAATCCTACTTTAAATGCCACATTGCCATTTCCAACAACATATTATCTATTTCCACAAAATTACAACCTCTGAGCTCGTACGTCTTAGAGAAGGGTGTTAAGTATAGGAGGGGTTGCCTCCTACACCATCAACAGATCTATGTTTATAGAGATCAACGTACATGGTCTTAGAAATGCAATATTAGACATTTGTCATGATGATTGCCTTTTTGACCCTCGAAAATCGACACTAATATGTCTACCGTATTCCTATGCTGTTGATCCAAGTGTTGGAAAGACGGATGGTAAAGGGTAAAAAGAAAATAAAGATAGAACAAATTCTTACACGAATGGAATAACATATATTATTTCAACATATAATATTTACAGTAGAAATTTTAAATACATACATTAGAGTCTATCCTAATCTTATCCTGGAAAGTAATAAATCTATGTCCCTACAGTGCTAAATACAAACAGTAAAAAAATGTAGTGAAAATGGAAATGGATAACCATATATGGAGGAAACTCTAGCTCCTGCTCCAAGCTCCTCCAAAATATTCCAAGCTAGACCTGAACTACTTGGCCGCCCCGAAAAATAGGGCACCCAAAGTTTAAGGAAAAAGAAAATAAACTCTGGCTCAGTCATGGGAATAGTGTGAGAAAATTCAAAAGATGGATATTTTTGAAAACAAAGGGTATCTCATAAGACCACGCCGCACATTAACACGGATGGGGTTTTACCTTATAATAACCAAACCATTTGCTATGCAAATTAGACATATCATTTTTAATGACATTCTTTGAAAACTCATTCAAATAAATTAAATAATCTTAGCCGAAATTGTTACATTAATTAAATTCCAACATACTAGATTCTACAACTAAAATCGTAAAGGCTCGTATTAGAGAATGGATTCCATACAATGACAAGTTAAGAGATTATTTTCCGACAGTACATCTCTAGAGGGATGCACCTAAGGCTCCAACCTCTACCAGCACAGAACCAACCTACCTCTACCATAGATAGTACTGAATGCGCCATCACCCTAGTTGTTCCTGACCTATCCGTGGCTACAGCATACACAACAAACCCGAAATAAGAGGGTAATCTAGAAAGGTGAAAACTATATCATAATGGATGCAACACACTTAGCCCTGCTGCATCTACCCTAGTTTTGCCATTACCGATGTGTGAGTATTGAGGTAACATTTTACCTTTCACATGATAAATCCCACTTTCAATGCCACATTTCTATTTCTAACAACACACTAATTGATTTCCATAAAAGTAAAACCCCCTAGTTCATACGCCTCTGGGAAGGGTGTTAAGTATAAGAGGGGTTACCTCCTAGATCACCAAACAGATGTACATTTGTAAAAACTAATGTTTGTGGTCTTAGAAATGCAATGTCTGACGCCCATTCATACAAGTTTTCCAAGCACAGGACAAATCAAAGCACTTCTCCTACTACATCATGTTTAGGAATCACCCCTAGGATTAGTAGCGAGTAGTCCTTGCATCGAAGATTTCAAATTAAAGGAACCACTACCACCATATATATGATAAGGGAATTACCCCAAAGGTTAGTGACAAGCAGCCCTACATTATGAAGATCTCCATCTTTAAAATCATTGTCTTCAACATGTTTTCACTTTCAAACGTATATTGATTCAAAGTGGTTTTCAAATAGGAATCACCCAAATCCAACCCCGGTTTCTATGAACTAATTATCGATAAAAGATGTCAAGTATATGGTGATTATTGTTCAGTTAATCAATATCTTTTATCCAAGTAAAATATCTTTTTAGAGATATACATCTTTAAATCATATTCTATTTCTGTATATATGGGATAATTAAACATATTTTATCAAATCCTTTGATGAATTAAAACCCTTTTTTAACTTTGGAAATACCAAAATGTTTCATCTTTAATTACCTAGGAAAAGTATAATTTAAATCTTAATGGAGATTTCTCATTTCCAAAACATATCTTTAAAGGGTCGAAAACAATGTTATTTAGGACATCATTTACTGTAAATCCAAACTAGTTAGTATTGAATAAAAGGGATCCATAAATTTTAGATTGATTATACCCAATATATAACGATCCTGACTCGGCCTTCGAAAATCGGCACCCGTACTTCGCTTATACTCGAAATGTCGTAGATTCAAACGCCAAATCTGGCTCGCCGGAGCTTATAACACAGTAAGTATAACAACACAGCAGAAGAAATGAATAGAATATATTATATACATCATTGATACAATATCTGATACAACAGAATGATACAATGAATTTCAATGTACATCAGAGAAATGATACAAGACAATAGCAGTGGAAAGAAAATATAACACCAGCAGCGGAACAATATCTCCAACATGGTCTTCAAAAGGGAAAGAGAGATAGAATCCAGAGCTGTAACTCCATCTCCAAAGCACCAATCCAGAAATAGCTCGAACTCCCAATAACGATGCACTAAGCTAATCAAAGTGCAATCCTGATCCAAATACTGAACTAGCTCCAGATAATCTACTAAACCTGACTATCTGAAAAACCTAACTCTAGACTGCCCGTGTGGAAAAATTGTGGGCAACCAAAGTTTAGGAAGGGAACAATAAACTCCAGGTCTGTCATGGGACTGGTGTGAGTAACAAAAAAAGTTTATCTTTAAAACAAACAACAAAAGAATTTAAACATTGAAATCCGCAATGCTTTTGGATAATGAAACTACCATAAGGCCTCCCGGCACACACACAATGCAAACGCACACATGGGGGAGATTTCTCCTTATAATAGTCAAACATGCTTCCTACGCAAGAAAAACTCTTTTGATATTATTGCTAGTGCATAGTGCAGAAAACATTTTGAAAATACAATATTAATCTTAGCCAGCATAGGTACCATTATATTATGCATGCTATAGCTGCCGCCTGAGGAGACAGGTTATACAAATTGCAATCGTAAAGGGCTCGTATTGTTTCTTTGGATTTTCCAACAAATGGTCAGGCTAAGGAACTTCCTATGCCACATGGGAACGCCTCTGGCGGGATGCCCCGAGAACCACCTGGCTCTCTGCCAACACAAGGCCGGTTACCCCCTTCCCGGGTAGTAAACCTGAGATATTCCACCCCCGGTCCTTTAGGACCTTTATCCGAGGATCCTCTACACCAACATCACACAGTAGTAAATATACTATAGTGCCCACATGAGTATGTATCAGGGCTCCATACCATAATACCACCCTTTTCCAGAAGGAATGGACATACCCTAGGGGAGCTACCCCTGAAACCTTGCCGCATCTTTCCTGTTTCGACCATTTCCGGTCTGTGAGGCTCAATGAGGTCTCGTCCACAAAGCTATGCTTTACACGAAAGCCATGCTTTGATCAACAAATGATCGGCAACACACAGCAACACTCAGCATGCCACACTACCAAATTGGGAGTATATCGCTGATAACCTTCAACTACATAACATCTGAGCTCGTACGTCTCAGAGAAGGGTGTTAAGCTAAGAGAATAAATTCTCCGCCACCAAACAGAAATGTATTTGAAAGAAATCAGCTTTATATCTCAAAGTGTAGTGTCAGACATGTAACCATACAAGTCTGTTCCAGGTTCGAACAGAACCGAAGGCACTTCCATAGAAGCCCTTGCAAACCCGGATAATTTTCTAATCATGTCCGGACTTCCCATCACAAAGGGTGCTAAAATCTCTATACCGGGGACCAGTCAATGCAGAGACATTCGATGAGTTGTCCTTTCGTTTTCGAAAATATCTGGTCTTTACCACCGGTCTTCAAATGCTATCCATATCGTCGTATCACTAATTCGGAATGGGTTATATGACACAAGGGTCTTTTCCCGGCTAACCCGAATAGTGAGCACAATATTTAAAACATATGAATATAGGGATTTCAATTAAGTCAGTTAGGAAATCAATTCCTTGGTTTCGATGATCACAACTATGCAATGGAAAACAAATGTACATATACAGGAAGTTGATATAGTAACATCACCAAAGAGACAAGAACAAGACTCAAAAGAAGTATCAAGAGACTACACGTCGAGAGAATCAGAAAAGAAATGATAAAGGCACAAGAAAAGAAAAATGCACTAATCCAGACGTCTGAGTCCACTACCCAGACGTCTGGTTAAGTTCTCTGGTTCACAAACTCAAAAGAAACCAGACGTCTGATCCTGAACTCAGACGTCTGAAAGACATCCAGACAAAAAATAGAAATGAAGACCAGACGTATGGATAATAAACTCAGACGTCTGAAATGCTACCAGACACAAAAAATATATGAAGGCCAGACGTCTGAGGTCATTTTCCAGACGTCTGATTATAGGCTCGACTGTGTATTTTCAAACTCCAACTGTCACATCCGAAAAGGCACATCCGCTCCTCTTCACCGCAACTCTTCATCACCAACAGGAGCAACTATACAACGATTGTTAATGAAGGCAACTACACATAGAAACTCTTCACCACTATAAATAGCATCAGGAATTCAAGAGAAAATCTTACCTTACTCACTTACGCTCTTTTCTCTTGCACTCTGATTTATTCCTGATCTATAAGCAATCAACTACCTGTATTTAATCCTTCCATATATACAGAACTCCTCATTCAAATATTCTATAGATAGATATATATATTGGAAGCATTTGTACTCAATAGTCAACATCCGTGTTATAGAACACATTCTTGACAAAGAAACTCTGCTATTGTAAACCTGTTCCTCTGGGTCAAGAGAGGGTTAGTTGAAAGGAAATTCCGAAGAGGAGCTTCGGGACTGGACGTAGGATGAGAGGTCCGAACCAGTATAAAATACCGGTGTGATTATTTTCATTTACTTTGCTACTATTGTTTATCAAGTTATATTATATAGTTAGCTGTTTATACTTGCATATATATATATATATATATATATATATCCTATACGATCCACTCATATTGACTTTCAATTGGTATCAGAGCAAGGTTTGCTTAAAAGAACAGTAACACATTTTTTTTACTCATTCTAATATGGCAAGTATTTTTCAAGAAGGACAATCCACAGCACGACCCCCACTTTTTAATGGCTCTAATTATTCATATTGGTCAATACGTATGAGAATTTTTATGGAAGCTAATGGTTTAGAAATTTGGTCAGCCACTCAAGATAAATATGAAGCTCCAACTACTGCTATGAACACATGGACCGATGCACAAAAGACCTTAGCATCAAATAATGCTAAAGCTATGAATGTTTTGTTTTTCTCACTAGACAAAAATGAATTTTCACGTGTCATGTTATCTACAACTGCATTTGATATTTGGCGTACCTTACAAATTACACATGAAGGTACAACAAAGGTCAAACAAACTAAAATTTCAATTTTGCAAAACCAATTTTCATCATTTAAAATGAAACAAAATGAAACTATAGTAGACATGTATTCTAGATTTCAAACTATTCAACATGATCTGATGACATTAGGAGTTAAGTTTACTGATTTTGATTTAGTTTCTCGTATACTCAACTCTTTAACACCTGATTGGGAAAGAAAGGTATTAGCTATTGAAGAAGCTAATGATCTTTCTACTCTCAAAGTTGAAGAGTTGATAGGAAATTTGATGTCCTATGAAGCTAATTTGCAAGCACGTAAAGAATTAAATTCGGAGAAGAAGAACATAACATTTCCATCAATAAAGAATGATGACTCAGATTTAGATGAAGATGAGATAGTATTTATTGCCAAAAACTATAATAGATTCAAGAAATCTAGAAAGATGACCAAGTTTCAAAAAGAAGGAAAGACCAGCTCAACAAATCTATCTCAAATTAAGTGTTATGAATGTGATCAATACGGACACATGAAAAAGGATTGCCCAAAACTTAACAATGATAAAAAGAAGAGCAAATTTGAAAAATTCAAAAAGAAGAAAGCTTTCAAAGTAACATGGGATGATACCGATTCTTCATCTTCAGAAAGTGATAGCGATAGTGACGGAGAGCAAGCTAATGTATGTTTTATGGCACAAAAAGATGAGGTATGTCCGGAACTTAGCTATGAAGAATTATTTGAACTTAGCATGGAATTAGATGATAAATTTAGACAAATTAAAAAATTAAACAAAGAATATATAGTAAAAGTAAATAGATTAGAACTTGAAGTAGGAATGTTGAAAGATGGAAAAACTATTTTAGAAGAAGAACTTGAAATATCTCAAGAAAAATTAAGAAATAATGTGATAGAAAATGAGAACATTACTCTAGTAAAAGAAAATGTTGATTTTAAAAATAGTATTGAATTATTGAAAACAGAAAATAGAGAATTAAAAGAAAAATTAGATAAAATTACCAATAATGTGTCAAAATTCAACAAGGGAAAACAAGATTTGGAAAATCTTATCAAAACATCAAAACCATCAGGTAATAAAAATGGAATAGGATTTAAACAATGTTCTAAACAAAAAGAAAATAATGCTAAAAATTTTAGTTATATAAAGACTAGAAGTTTATCTAAACAAAGATTGAATGTGAAAATTTGGGTTCCTAAAACAAATAATAATTTGATTAGACAAAAGCATATAAGTAATTACTTAGAAAATGTAGTTTATAATAAAAACTATATTTATAAAGGTACCAAACCATCTTGGGTGTGGCTACCTTCCTCTAACAATTAGGACCCTAATCAAATATATGGGTACCAATTAAAACATTTTTTATCTTGCAGGTACCCAAAATAAAAAATAAGGAGAAATGGATACTAGATAGCGGTTGCTCCAAACATATGACCGGAAATTCAAAAATGTTATCAAATATAACATACATCGATGGTGGAACGGTAACATTTGGAGACAATTCAAAGGGATTTGTTATAGGCATTGGAGAAGTCATCAACTCTGGTATATCTAACTCTCCTATTATTACAAATGTTTTATTAGTAGAAAATTTAAAACACAACTTGTTAAGCATTAGTCAATTATGTGATAAAGGTTTTCAAATAAATTTTGAAAAAGATAGATGCAATATTTTAGATAATAACAAACAACTCATCATTGAAGGTTTTAGAAACAAAAATATTTATGCATTAAACATGAATATTAATAAAAATTCAAACTTATGTTTAACCCCAAACATGATGATCCATGGTTATGGCATAAACGATTTTGTCATATCAATTTTAAAAATATTAATAAGTTAGCTAAATATGAGTTAGTAAGAGGGTTACCTAAAATAAGTTACAAAGTAGAAAATTTATGTGACGATTGCCAAATTGGTAAACTAAAGGAAAGCTCGTTTAAATCTAAAAATAATATTTCTACAAAACAACCATTAGAATTATTACATTTAGATTTATTTGGTCTAAAACAAATAAGATCTATTAATCATAACAAATATGTTTTTGTAATAGTCGATGATTTTTCGAGATATACATGGACTTTATTTCTAAAACATAAGAGTGATACTTTTGGTATGTTTAAAATATTTCCGAAACGAATTAAAACTCAAATGAATTTGAAAATTAAAAATATTAGAAGTGATCACGGAGGAGAATTCGAAAATGATCTTTTTTCAAATTTTTGCAATAAAAAAGGAATAACTCACAATTTTTCATTTCCTCGTACACCTCAACAAAATGGTGTTGTAGAAAGAAAAAATCGTACATTACAAGAATGCGCACGAACATTATTAAATAGTAGCGGATTACCAAAACATTTTTGGGCCGAAGCTATTGCTACATCTTGTTATGTATTAAATCGAGTAACTATTCACCCAATGACTAAACAAACTTGTTTTGAAATATTTTTTGGTAAGAAACCTAAAGTGTCATACTTTAAAACTTTTGGCTCAAAATGTTTTATATTAAATACAAAAGATAAATTAGGAAAATTTGATCCAAAAGCCGATGAAGGTATCTTTGTTGGGTATTCGGATCATAACAAGGCATATAGAATTTTTAATAAAAGGAATAATACTATAGAAGAGAGCTTACATGTCTCATTCGACAAAAATCCTTTCAAACATCAAACTAATGATGAAGAAGAAATTATTCCACTAACAAATTCAACAAATTCTAGTAATAATGAAGCCAATATACAAAATAACACTATTTTGTCATCTCTTAGGATTCTTAAGAATCATCCAATAGATAATATTATTGGAGATCTTAATTCAAGAGTTACTAGAAATCAACTCAATCAAATAAGTCATATAGCGTTTGTAGCAAACTTTGAACCAAAGAATTATAAAGAAGCCTCAAATGATAATTTTTGGATAATAGCTATGCAAGAAGAATTACATCGATTTGAACGTAATAACGTATGGGAATTAGTACCAAGACCTGAAGATCAATCAGTAATAGGAACAAAATGGGTATTTAAAAACAAGGCGGACGAAAATGGAAATATTGTTAGAAATAAAGCACGATTAGTTGCTCAGGGCTACAATCAAGAAGAAGGCATAGATTACGATGAAACTTTTGCACCAGTAGCAAGATTAGAAGCCATTCGTACTTTACTATCCTTTGCAACTCATAACATTTTAAACTATTTCAAATGGATGTCAAAAGTGCTTTTTTGAATGTTTTTATTAAAGAAAATGTATACGTCGAACAACCACCACTTTTTGTTCATGAAAAATATCCCGATCATGTTTTTAAATTACATAAAGCACTATATGGATTAAAACAAGCACCTCGTGCATGGTACGAACGTCTTAAAAATCACCTAATAACATCTAGTTTCCATATAGGAAAAATAGATACAACTTTATTTATTAAAAGAGAAAATAACGATATTTTGGTTGTACAAATTTATGTTGATGATATCATCTTTGGTTCAACCAATGAAAATCTATGTAATAATTTTTCAAATATTATGACAAATGAATTTGAAATGTCACACATGAGAGAATGAAATTTCTTCTTAGGATTACAAATAAAACAACTAGAAAATGGGATTTTTATTCACCAAGAAAAATATTGTAACGATTTATTACATCGATTTAAAATGGATAAAACTTCAAGCAAACCAACACCAATGAGTACCACTATTCACTTAGAAAAAGATGAAAATGGAAAAGATTTTGATGAAAAGTTATATCGAAGCATGATTGGTTCTTTACTATATTTAACGGCTAGTCAACCAGATATTATGATGAGTGTATGTCTTTGTGCTCGATTTCAAGCAAAACCAAAAGAATCTCATCTACGAGCTATTAAGCGCATTTTACGTTATTTATCTAGTACTAAAGATTATGGTTTGTTTTATCCTAAAGGATCGTCTTTTGAACTTGTCTCATATAGCGATGCGGATTTCGGTGGTTGTAGAACAGACCGTAAGAATACTAGTGGAACATGTCATTTTATCGGACAACCTTTAGTTTCATGGTTTAGCAAAATGCAAAATTGTGTTTCTTTATCTACTTGTGAAGCCGAATACATCTCCACAGCTCTAGCATGTGCGCAAGTAATATACATGCAACAAACACTAATGGACTTTGGTAAAATTATCAAAAAATCTCCAATATATTGTGATAACACAAGCGCTATAAATTTGTCAAAAAATCCTGTTAATCACTCATGAACCAAACACATAGATATACGACATCATTTTTTACGAGACAATGTTGAAAAAGGAACCATCTCTTTAGAATACGTAAGTACCGAAAATCAAGTAGCCGACATATTTACAAAACCATTAAACGAACAAACTTTCATAAAACTCAGACAAAGTTTAGGAATTTGTTCACTTTAAGATCTTAACTAAAATTGAATTAAAAACTAAATTTAGTTCACCTCTTCATTACCACAAATTAATGAATTTCTGAACCATTAAAATTTTAGAAAATTAGTTTTCCTATAAATAACGTTTTCATCATATATATACACATGTTTACATCACAAATATTGAAGTGACCCTCTACTTATTCAATTATTTTTAATGAATTTTCTGTTGAGTTTTTTTTTCATGTATAAATATATATATACTTCAATGGATCACTTCTCTTAATTCATTTTTTTCCCAAGATTCCTTATTTTACCAATATAAAAATACCAGTATATAAAATCAAATTAGATCATTTATATATATGAAGATATATAGATGACTCTTTGCCTATCAGATTAATTTAAATTGGCAAAGGAATTTATTCACACCTTATTTCTCATATTTTAGAGTTTTTGGTGCCACATAGCCCTTTCTTTTCTTGATTTTCTTCCTTGAAACTCAAGCTTGATTATAAGATCAAGTAATATCATTTTTCTTATTTTTCTTGCTTTTCTTCTCAATTTACTCAATTCCTGGATTTACAAGCCATATATATATTTAGATTCTGGGATTTTGTAATTTAATACCTATTGTGCTATGCTAAATAAGTGTTTAAAATAGCTCATTCCTTTTAGTTTAGCCCGGGATTCATAATTCATATTCAAACAAATTTGTGTGTCAGATAAGGATACTCATATATTAATTTAGTTATTATGCAAGAATCATATGAGTGATCAAGAAACAAATTGGGTTGAAGACCAAGCAGAGAAGATACCATCTATTTAGGCAGGATACAAATGCAACACACATACTACACTAAGACTTAACATATATTTGAAGACAAAATGAATCAAGCTAAGTTACAAACCAAATTAATACAAACTCTCAGGTGAACTTATCAGGTAGACAGCTGATGTTCTTTTAATATTAAATGGTAGTGTCTAAGGTGTTGTGGAGTGATGGACATGCCTATTACAAACAAGACTACAAGTTATTTAATCAGCCTCAGGTTGGTCATGACCAAATGCATTCAGACTTGAGTCATGTATCTAGATAGTAAGATATGTTGAACATAGTGCTGTGAAAACTACAAGTATTATAAAAATGCATATGGATCTACTTCACAAATCAATGCAAGCTTCTACTGTAATTCAAATGCCTAGACTAAGAATTACAAGTTTCATTTTCAAGCTTGACATATACTTATATCAATTATAAGTCATGATCATGCATTTCTGGTTAACCCAGTTTTGGTTCAACTCAGTCTTTAAAGGATTCATTGAATGTTTATATTCCTTTCTTTCCATAATTATTTCTACTTTACCATTTTGAGAGCTAATCAGACATTGCCAAGGGAGACATGGTCACATATCAAATTATATGGCATGATCCCGTATATCATGCTTCACCAGAGATTATCCAGATCAGTTATTTAAAACAGAAACCCACAACACACATATGTAGTACAAAAGTTTTTACATATCCTTTACTCAGAAAAATAAGCACATATCAGTCCAGAAAATACTTAAACGTAATGGAGTTTTGCCTGGCCTAATTATTACAACATTTCTGCCAAATTCCTTAAGCATTCTAAATGTAAGTAAATCTTCAAGCATCCATGCTAACAAGTTTCTTATGCTTCCTTTCCTACAGCAACATCTAGAGCTGCCTCAATAAAAATGAGACACCCCAAATGTTACAAAGCAACAAATAGGGTCAGAAATAAAGTTTTGGTATGAGTGAAATCACATATTAAACATTTTGTAAATTCTTAAGCTACATAGAAAACATATCAGTTTAATGAGAAACTAATTCATACTAAAATCTGAGTATTGGTAAACTTGTCTATCAAACATACACCCAAACAACCATGCATTCACTCCATCCAGATTTTCATATACATACTCCTATGAATTTATTTCCAATTCCATAGCCTGACTGATCAATCTCATTTCATTTCTTTTTACATTTTGGGTTTGGTCTAACTCCTTGCCATTGAACACTATGTGTGCATTGAAAAGGGGATCAGTTCTATTATCCCTTTTCACAGAGGCCTACAGGACATTAGCAAGTCATGCACATACCCATCATCCTCCTGATGATGAGCAGATCAAGGCACCATTCCTAAATTATTTTTATAATTTAGAGACCATATTTATTTATCTTTTGAGAATTTTATTATCACTTGAAATGCTTTGCATTCTATCTCCTCTTATGGATCAACAGTTATGAAACTCTATCAGGGGTTTTAATTAGACATAACAAGCTTCCATGCAAAAATACTAAATCCCATCCCAAGGTTAGTTTATTCTAATCATATTTTTGAAACTTTCATACATATATATCTACAGAAGTATTCCTATATCTCACATAAATCTGATGAAGCTATATCCCATTTATTTATTTTACTGAGAACATAGGACATGATTTTTCTTTAAGAAAAACCCATAAAAACATATTAACTTATAGTAGGAACAACTCAACACCTATACATGATACTGCATTGTTCATATCATTTTAATATAAACTAGGCATAAGCATAAATCTCATTATTCATACTGCCTGCTTATTTTCCTTTGATATCCCATTTCTCACTAAAACATTCAGTTTATTTCTCACATAAAACTGGATCATAAAATCCACTTCTATGATCAGAAAATCATAATAAATTTTATATATGAAAATAACTTGGCTGCCCTTAGCATGGGTCTTAGTGCCATAAATCTCATAAGTGATTATCACTCACCTTCCTTTGCTCCTCCCCGAGAATGCTCAAGCCTGAAGACAATGTGAGTTTATTTTATTTTTTTTATCTTTGTTTTCTCCGTTTTTTTTCTCCAGAATAACTGTTGTCCCTCCCCTGATTTAAATCACTCTGCTTGGGTTTAAATGGAGGAAAAACCCATTCTATGCTTACCTACTCAGAGATTCATATATGCATCATTATGGCTAAAAGTGCCATTTTCTCTTGGTTTCTATTTTCAGTAAAACAGTTGCCTCATTGCTTTTCTGTGCACATGCTATTTGCATGATTTCCTTGCACATTATTTTTATGTGGCTCAGCCTTATTTTTCTTTTTCTTATTTCTTTTGCAAGCTTGATTTTTAGCTAACATATTTTTATCATCTATCTTGATTTATTTCAAAAATGCATTCATGCTCATAAATATTACTTGACTAGTTTTTATGCATTTTGATTATCAAGGGAAGTTATTTTATTAGTCTACATTTTTTTTCCTGGCCACATAAATTTATAGTATTCATGTGTATCTAAGATTCATGCATACCTTTGTTATTTTTCTTCTTATTATTATTTATTGAAATATTTATTCCCTTTTGATATTCATTTCCAAATCATTTTATTCTTCAATTATTTTCTATTAACCAATTTATATTTTTTTTCATTTCAGCATTATTTTTATCACAAAAATTTTGGGTCTCCACAAATATATACAAAATATCAAATTCTTAAAATTTAGAAAAACAATGTCTTCTGGGAGTTCTTATATATCTATCTCCGTTTCCACACCATCGACGGACAGCTCAGTAGACACACCACAACGCCTTCCGACACCTACACCAAAGCAAGAACCGACAAATAGGTGGTCCTCGTATCATACGGGTTTTACTCCAGAGAATAAGAAAACTAAAAGATCCTTGTTTATTTCTCCTAATACAAAGGAGAAAATTGATGAAATTCATCATTACCAAAAACAACAGATGGATCTTCAACGAGAGCTTTATTTCAAACAGAAAGTTACAGCACGAAGGCTAAGTTTTCTAGAACAAGTGGCGATGAAGTTTTGCTCGTCCCGAAAGAAAGATGTACATGAACCACTACGATATTCTGGCTCCCCACGGACCCACAAACGTAGGAATATATGGTCTCCACTAAAATCATGGAAGGATAACGACTCAGGAAATCCTAAAACTCCGTCGCCTTCTAAACAAATAAAATCAAAATTAATTATTGTATGTATTTATATGTTGTTATATTTTTCAATAATAAAGATTTCTACTATCAACATTTGATAAATAAATATAACCATCAATTTTAGACTATTTTTAGCAAAACTGCTTCTTTCAGACGTCGGACTATGGTCTTCAGACGTCTGAACCACTGATATATGTCGCAGTTTTACGCAATGTGCATATGTCAAACGTCTGATATAACCCTCAGACGTCTGGTTTGAAGCTCTGCCTTCTCCAAAATTACATTCAGAATATTTCAGACGTCTGAACTAATTTCCAGACATCTGACTTACTTATCTGTTTCACAATTAAACCAAAACAGACGTCTGTGTTTAAATCCATACGTCTGATTAATCTCTCTGCCTCTACATTTTTCAAACTATGTCAAATCAGACGTCTAACTCATAACAAACAGACGTCTGTTTGAGTCTACTGTATAATTTTTAGGGCAAACCAGACATCTGCCTTCAAATTCAGACGTTTGGAATTCAATCGACCTTTATTATAACCCCAAAACAACGTCATTTATTTTTTACTTTTCAAACTCAAATCAAATTTCCTCTCTGCCGATTTGCAATTCAATTTCAAATTCCGCATTATTTCACGCCGAAATCACAATGCCTCCTCGTACAAAGAACATCAAAGCTCCAAAACGCAAACAAGATCAACCTACGTCATCTTCAAACCCTCAGGTGTGTTCAGATGATCAAATCGAACGATGGATGTACAAGGCACCTCATTCGATTAAAAGGTATCAAGATATTCAAAAGAAAAAACTTCATATAGGACCTTTCTATAATCTACTTAAGTTTCCTATGTATGATCTCGACGAACTTTGTGAGAATGCTGGATTGGACACTTTAATTTCTTTTACATCCAATGATGTTCAAATAGATCAATTGGCTATATTCTTATTCTACGCCAATCTAGATAGTACTGCAGTTTGGAATATCAAAAACGAAGACAACTGGCTATGGTCAAGTGTTTATGGAAATATTATTCGTTTAGCTCCGAGAATAATAGGAAGAACTTTGGGATGCTCCGACACCGGCGAGGATCTACACAACATCCCAGATATGCGTTTTAAACCCAGGAATAATATCACTCATCAAATATGGGAGGACGAAATGCCGAAATTTGCTTCAAAACACTTACATCCAAAAGCTCGACTCTTGACAAGAATGATAATCAATACAATTGTTCCACGCATGGGTAGTCATGAACAAATCATCGAATTGGAACACAAAGCTCTCTATGCCCTTTTTAGTGGAACTCGAGTTAATTGGGCCAAATTCATATTCGATGAACTCAAGCAATTTTGGAATCGATCGCGACCATCGATCATTTACCCAACTTATATTATGAAACTTCTTCGTGCAAAGAATATTTTGTCTTATCTATCAACCTTCGAAGAAATTTCACCTAAGTATGCCTCCACCAAATTCTTCTCCTTGATGCACTTACCCGAAATTCCACCGGAATTCATGTCCTTCGACGATTAGACTCACCATCAACAATCTAGAAGGGTTAACTCACTTACGCTCTTATCTCTTGCACTCTGATTTATTCCTGATCTATAAGCAATCAACTACCTGTATTTAATCCTTCCATATATACAAAACTCCACATTCAAATATTCTATAGATAGATATATATATTGGAAGTATTTGTACTCAATAGTCAACATCCGTGTTATAGAACACATCCTTGACAAAGAAACTCTGCTATTGTAAACCTGTTCCTCCGGGTCAAGTGAGGGTTAGTTGAAAGGAAATTCCGAAGAGGAGCTTCGGGACTGGACGTAGGACGGGAGGTCCGAACTAGTATAAAATACCGGTTTGATTATTTTCATTTACTTTGCTACTACTGTTTATCAAGTTATATTATATAGTTAGTTGTTTATACTTGCATATATATATATATATATATATATATATATATATATATCCTATACGATCCACTCATATAGACTTTCAGTCACAACTTATTACCCAAATCCTTTCCTTTAAATGGTTTAAATAAATTACCATTTTTAAATCTTTAAACAAAAAGATTTACTTCACAAAGTTTACCCAGTTTCACAAAGATCTATTCATAGATTTTCCAAATAAATTTCCATTTCAATTTGGATTTAACTCGTTAAATCTTTAAATCAAAGATTTAACTTATAGCTTTCAAAACAATTTTATTTCAACCTTTTATACAAAAGACATACTTTTCCAATTTCAAAACAAAGTTCAACAATCTTTCACGAAGATTTATTCATAACTTGGAAAACCATTTTCCCATTCAAACTTGAAATTCCTTTAATTAAATTGGAATTTCATTCTTTATATGAAAGCTTCTATTATTTGAAAACAAACAGTTTTCATTTTGGAAAATCTGATTCATATTTACAAGTTAAATTCTTTGGGTTTAATTCAAATTCTCAAAACCATACTTTTAAAATGGTTTAAATTCATATAGAAACATTTATAACATCTTAACCATAATTTCCAAACATGGAATTCAATTCCAAAATTTGAATTCAAATTCAAATTAAATTATTTAAATTTGAAACTTTACCAAGTTATTCAAAATAACTTTTATCTTAAAAACTCCTTTTCAAAGGCTTTAACGTTTAACCCAAATTCATTTCCAAAATAAATTGAAATTAAAATTTCAATTTCAAAAATATTAAATTTAAATCATCTGTGACTTAACCGATTTCCTTGTGAAATCCATATTTGTGTGTGTATAGTGTGGTCCGGGCGTTTTACACAGTATAGTGCAACATTAATAAATCATCACAGATCAGAATACAAAAATATAGTTGATAAGCGGTATAACTATAACGCTTATCTTTTATTCACAGATCACAGATAATATACAGATGTATCACAAATAAATGATTAAGTTATACACAGCTCAGTCCATAGAACAAGATATCACAGATCAGATAGGACAATCAATTCAAGGAATCTCATACAATACAATCATTCATAAGTAAGGTCAAGCATTCAATAATCATTTATAAGTAGGATTAATTAATTGTTTAATCCTAATTAATTCAATTTATTTCCAATTAAATTAATTAATTATGAATTAGTTATCCCATTCTAATTAATTAATTACAAATCATTTGATATAAATTAATTAATCAATCACCTTAATAAATTTCTTAATAAATTACTATAACAAATAAATTACTCCTTAATTTATAATTATTTCTTAATCACTTTCATTAATTAATTTACCTTTAATAAATTAATTATTCTCAAATTAATTAACTTAATTAATTTATCACATTATCCTAGAATCGATTTTTGCTTAATCACTTGATTAATCAACTTTGATTACAAATTAACATTTAATTAATAATCCTTAATTACCAATTAATTATTCCTTACCTAATCTCCATTTGATTAATTAACCCTAATTTATCATAGTAAGTAATTATTCTTCAAGTAATTATCCTTTAATTACTTATACTCATCAATAAATCATTAATAACATAAAATCTTAATTAATTAAAAGATAAAACATTTTATCTTGATTTTTTTATTATCATTTAAACCTTGTTTAATAATTTTGTACTTAATTATCATTAACCACTTACTAAAACCTTTAAGTTAAATTATGGATTAAAACACTTCATCTTTTAATCATTTACTTAATTACAATATTAAGTTTATATAAAATAACTCTTTTAAAACAAAGGTTATATATATTGAAATACTTTAAACTCAAATAAATTTATTTTCCCGAAGCCTCTAATAAACTCCATCTTAATTAACATTAATTATTTTAAAAGAAATGGTTAATAAATTATTTAATCTTGATTAAGTTTTAAACTTTAAAACTTGTTATTTCTTTTAAATTGAAACTTGCTTACTTCTATTCAACTAAAACCCAAGCTAATTTTTGGAATATCCGAGTCAACCCAGTATTTATACAAACCAAAACCCGAGTCTTCCACCTTTTTTTTTTCTTTTTAGCTTTGTTTAAATTTTTAAAACTGTTAGATTTAAAACCTGTTAACCCACTCGCGTCAACGCCGAGAACAACCCGAGCTTCTCTTGCACTTTCCCGAGCTCTCACCCGAGGTTACTTCCTCTTCTTCCCAAGCTCAACATCAATAGATATGCAGCAACCATGTACACGTGCACACATCATCGGCGGCACTCCGACCACCCAAACCACCACCGGCAAGTCAACGCTGGCTCCATCTATCGATTCCGACCATCCACACTACCCAATCGATCGCGAAATCAAAAACGAACCACTGGAACAAAACTGGTCAGAAACCATCGACCAAAAACCACCTCGACCTGATGCCTCCGACCACCAGCACCTCCCAGACTCCGTTTATAGGTTCGTCGACCAACCTCGCACTCTTTCCCCACCTCCGGTGAACTCCGGTGCTCCATAGGCGACGCATCAACTCAAATTCCACCCTCGACCAATTCCTGTCTTAAACCCTACTTCGACGTCTCGCCGCCGCCATGGTGAACTAAAAATCCACCTACCATTTTTGCCGAGCTCGCCTACCTACTCGCTAACTCCAGCTGTGATCCCGACCTTCGAATCATCGTGGTTCGTCGGAATTTGAGAACAACTCCAATTCTGATCAACTCGCCAGATCACAACCATCACAGTATTAAAAATCACGATTTTGATATCAAAATTCATTATTTCCTCATGCGAAACAAATTATAAAATCAAAACTTAAAATTATGTGCATTGATTTTTCTGTTTAATAAAGATTCCACTGTAAAATTCAAATTTTGAAATATTTTCTAAATAATCCCACTAGAAACAATTTTTTTAAAACCGATGTTACCTTGTTCCAAACGTTTTCTCTTTGGAAATCATAGTCTATTATTGATCTATTGGGGAGATATGAATTTTCTTAGTGGATTGGAGACTGTAAAACAACAGAAATATGCATATATATAAATATATCTACACAGGCATGCATACATAACATATATACCTGAAATCATACTTAACAATCATGCAAAACATTTCATATTATTTCATCTAAAATTTTCAGGTAAAAAAAAAGACTTAACTTTTATAAAATAGTTTACTCACAGTGTTTTAAAGAAGAAGAACAGAGCTTTCTTTAACACTGGCTTTGAAAGTCAAGCTAGAATCTTTTGATCTTTGGTTTGTATTAGAACAGATTGTTGTTGTTTTAAGTTGAAGTTTGTTTGTTTACAAAGTGATATTATCTCAGTTTTGAAATGAACGAATTTGAAATGAAGAAAGTTTGATAAAAGAATGAGTTTACAGGTGATAGGTTTTGTACAGGGTAATATATTTGTTTGTACAAATTTGATCAGTGATATTTTCTTTCTTTGTTGGCTGATAGATTATTGTGGTGGCCAACATTAATTAACTTTGTACAATTTCCCTTATTTTATTTGATTTGTACATAGATGAATAGAATGTTGTCTTCATTTACAAGCTAATGGATATTTGTATGTATATTTGAATACTTAGTTGAATGTATTTGCTTTCTTTCCTTTGCAGCCAAAGATATTTTTTTTATTTTTCTTTTGTTCATTTCGACTGATGGATACTTATATTAATTATTGTTGTCATTCTTGCATACTTATCCTCATTTTCTTTTTATTGTACATAGATATTTTGGTTTTGTTTCATACTTAACTATGTATATATGTTTGTTTCTTTTCTTTTTGACTTGTCTTTTATAATATTACTTTATAATATAAGTTTCTATTTTAATTTTGTTGTTAGATTTTATCAAATGTTTACTTTGTATTATTACTTTATAATGTAAATGAACTTCTATTTTATTTTGTTTTTCTTTTATTATTTTTGTTTGTTTTACTACTTGGTATTATTTTGCATTGATTTATTAGATTTATATATTTACTTTATATTGAATAAAACTATATATATATATATATATATATATTTATTTTGTAATATAGATGAATTTCTAAATTTTATTTGTTGTTAAAATTTGAGCTAATGTTTTCCTTTACATTTTTATTATAATTTATCTTATATTTATCTCTATCTCTAGTATAAATATTTATTATCATTATTTTACTATAATATTTATTGTCTTATGTTTATTTTATAAATTCAAATCATTATTAACAATCAATTCTAAATTTTAAAATTATTTATTTTTTTACTTGTATCAATTGTCTATACTTTTATAATTATTTTCAAACCATTTATTTAAAATTTAAATTCATTTGATTTAACACAATTTATTAGTGTTTTGGGGAAACTCGGATCAATTTACCATTAATTTTACAATTTTTATTCAAAAATTTATTTAATTATCAATTAAAATATATATAAAATTCGGGGTCGTTACAACCTTCCCCCCTTAAGAAATTTCGTCCTTGAAATTTACCAGGGAGACACAAAGATAGATGAAGAATATTTCATCAAATCAACTGAATATCTATTCTTTATTTGGCTTACCAAATCAGAATATCAATGATAGATACAAGAATGAATCTATTTGACACTTCACAAGATACTCGGGTTAACCAAATCTACGAAATATGCAGTGGCATTGGTTAGTTCGAAGGGATAACTAACCATTCGTAGAATATATTGGGACCCAAAGAATAGATAGATATATGGATACAATTTCCAAAAATTTTAGTTTAGAACTAAAGTATACCTATCAACCATAGCAATAAAAAACAATTAATTCATCTAAACAAACAATTTTGGTCCATTCGGAGTTTATGTCCCATATTAATATATCGAATTTCTTCCTGGATCTACCAGGAACCATCGAAGAATTAAGGAAAGATGACAAACAAAAGAGACTGATAGAGAAAATTTGTTTCCACTGTTGCAGGGTATTGACCATTTATAGTCGTATTCCCCTGTCCCCTATCTCATCCTCTTCTTACACTCATACTCACTATTAGTGGATAGCAAGAGTATTTACTGAGGCACTCGGACATATATCTTAGAGATACTCATTCTAGGGTATACTTCACCCTATCTCTAATGAGCTACTTAATGTGTTATATTCCTGAGCTAAATTTCAACCTTAGCTCTGATACCACTTATAACGATCCTGACTCAGCCTTCGAAAATCGGCACCCGTACTTCGCTTGTACTCGAAATGCCGTAGATTCAAACGCCAAATCTGGCTCGCTGGAGCTTATAACACAGTAAGTATAACAACACAGCAGAATAAATGAATAGAATATATTATATACATCATTGATACAATATCTGATACAACAGAATGATACAATGAATACCAATGTACATCAGAGATATGATACAAGACAATAGCAGCGGAAAGAAAATATAACACCAGCAGCGGAACAATATCTCAAACATGGTCTTCAAAAGAGAAAGAGAGATAGAATCCACAGTTGTAACTCCATCTCCAAAGCACCAATCCAGAAATAGCTCGAACTCCCAATAATGATGCACTAAGCTAAGCAAAGTGTAGTCATGATCCAAAGACTGAACTAGCTCCAGATAATCTACTAAACCTGACTATCTGAAAAACCTAACTCTAGACCGCCCGTGTTGAAAAATTGTGGGCACCTAGAGTTTAGGAAGGGAACAATAAACTCCAGGTCAGTCATGGGACTGGTGTGAGTAACAAAAATAGTTTATCTTTAAAACAATAAACAAAAGAATTTAAACATTGAAATCTGCAATGCTTTTGGATAATGAAACTACCATAAGGCCTCCCAGCACACACACAATGCAAACGCACACATGGGGGAGATTTCTCCTTATGATAGTCAAACATGCTTCCTACGCAAGGAAAACTCTTTTGATATTATTAATAGTGCATAGTGCAGAAAACATTTCAAAAATACAATATTAATCTTAGCCAGCATAGGTACCATTATATTATGCCTGCTATAGCTGCCACCTGAGGAGACAGGTTATACAAATTGCAATCGTAAACGGCTCGTACTGTTTCTTTGGATTTTCCAACAAATGGTCAGGCTAAGGAACTTCCTATGCCACATGGGAATGCCTCTGGCGGGACGCCCCGAGAACCATCTGGCTCTCTGCCAACACAAGGCCGGTTACCCCCTTCCCGGGTAGTAAACCTGAGATATTCCACCACCGGTCCTTTAGGACCTTTATCCAAGGATCCTTTACACCAACATCACACAGTAGTAAATATACTATAGTGCCCACATGAGTAAGTATCAGGGCTCCATACCATAATACCACCTTTTTCCATAAGGAATGGATATACCCTAGGGGAGCTACCCCTGAAACCTTGCCGCATCTTTCCTGTTTCGACCATTTCCGGTCTGTGAGGCTCGATGAGGTCTCGTCCACAAAGCTACGCTTTACACGAAAGCCATGCTTTGATCAACAAATGATCGGCAACACACAGCAACACTCAGCATGCCACACTACCAAATTGGGAGTATATCGCTGATAACCTTCAACTACATAACCTCTGAGCTCGTACGTCTCAGAGAAGGGTGTTAAGCTAAGAGAATAAATTCTCCGCCACCAAACAGAAATGTATTTGAAAGAAATCAGCTTTATATCTCAAAGTGTAGTGTCAGACATGTAACCATACAAGTCTGTTCCAGGTTCGAACAGAACCGAAGGCACTTCCAAAGAAGCCCTTGCAAATCCAGATAATCTTCTAATCACGTCCGGACTTCCCATCACAAAGGGTGCTAAAATCTCTATATCGGGGACCAGTCGATGCAGATACATTCGACGAGTTGTCCATTCGTTTTCGAAAATATCCGGTCTTCACCACCGGTCTTCAAATGCTATCCATATCGTCGTATCACTAATTTGGAATGGGTTATATGACACAAGGCTCTTTTCCCGGCTAACCCGAATAGTGAGCACAATATTTAAAACATATGGATATAGGGATTTCAATTAAGTCACAACTTATTACCCAAATCCTTTCCTTTAAATGGTTTAAACAAATTACCATTTTTAAATCTTTAAACAAAAGGATTTACTTCACAAAGTTTACCCAGTTTCACAAAGATCTATTCATAGATTTTCCAAATAAATTTCCATTTCAATTTGGATTTAACTCGTTAAATCTTTAAATCAAAGATTTAACTTATAGCTTTCAAAACAATTTTATTTCAACCTTTTATACAAAAGACATACTTTTCCAATTTCAAAACAAAGTTCAACAATCTTTCACGAAGATTTATTCATAACTTGGAAAACCATTTTCCCATTCAAACTTGAAATTCCTTTAATTAAATTGGAATTTCATTCTTTTTATGAAAGCTTCTATTATTTGAAAACAAACAGTTTTCATTTTGGAAAATCTGATTCATTTATACAAGTTAAATTCTTTGGGTTAAATTTAAATTCTCAAAACCATACTTTTAAAATGGTTTGAATTCATATAGAAACATTTATAACATCTTAACCATAATTTCCAAACATGGAATTCAATTCCAAAATTTGAATTCAAATTCAAATTAAATTATTTAAATTTGAAACTTTACCAAGTTATTCAAAATAACTTTTATCTTAAAAACTCCTTTTCAAAGGCTTTAACGTATAACCCAAATTCATTTCCAAAATCAATTGAAATTAAAATTTCAATTTCAAAAATATTAAATTTAAATCATCTGTGACTTAAACGATTTCCTCATGAAATCCATATTTGTGTGTGTATAGTGTGGTCCAGGGGTTTTACACAGTATAGTGCAACATTAATAAATCATCACAGATCAGAATACAGAAATATAGTAGATAAGCGGTATAACTATAACGCTTATCTTTTATTCACAGATCACAGATAATATACAGATGTATCACAAATAAATGATTAAGTTATACACAGCTCAGTCCACAGAACAAGATATCACATATCAGATAGGACAATCAATTCAAGGCATCTCGTACAATACAATCAGTCATAAGTAAGGTCAAGCATTCAATAATCATTTATAAGTAGGATTAATTAATTGTTTAATCCTAATTAATTCAATTTATTTCCAATTAAATTAATTAATTATGAATTAGTTATCCCATTATGATTAATTAATTACAAATCATTTGATATAAATTAATTAATCAATCACCTTAATAAATTTCTTAATAAATTACTGTAACAAATAAATTACTCCTTAATTTATAATTATTTCTTAATCACTTTCATTAATTAATTTACCTTTAATAAATTAATTATTCTCAAATTAATTAACTTAATTAATTTATCACATTATCCTTGAATCGATTATTGCTTAATCACTTGATTAATCAACTTTGATTACAAATTAACATTTAATTAATAATCCTTAATTACCAATTAATTATTACTTACCTAATCTCCATTTGATTAATTAACCTTAATTAATCATAGTAAGTAATTATTCTTTAAGTAATTATCCTTTAATTACTTACACTCATCAATAAATCATTAATAACATAAAATCTTAATTAATTAAAAGATAAAACATTTTATCTTGATTTTTTTTATTATCATTTAAACCTTGTTTAATAATTTTGTAATTAATTATCATTAACCACTTACTAAAACCTTTAAGTTAAATTATGGATTAAAACACTTCATCTTTTAATCATTTACTTAATTACAATATTAAGTTTATCTAAAATAACTCTTTTAAAACAAAGGTTATATATATTGAAATACTTTAAACTCAAATAAATTTATTTTCCCCAAGCCTCTAATAAACTCCATCTTAATTAACATTAATTATTTTAAAAGAAATGGTTAAGAAATTATTTAATCTTGATTAAGTTTTAAACTTTAAAACTTGTTATTTCTTTTAAATTGAAACTTGCTTACTTCTATTCAACTAAAACCCGAGCTAATTGTTTGAATACCCGAGTCAACCCAGTATTTATACAAGCCAAAACCCGTGTCTTCCACCTTTTTTTTCTTTTTAGCTTTGTTTAAAATTTTAAAACTGTTAGAATTAAAACTTGTTAACCCACTTGCGTCAACACCGAGAAAAACCCGAGCTTCTCTTGGACTTTCCCGAGCTCTCACCCGAGGTTACTTTCTCTTCTTCCCGAGCTCAAGATCAACAGATACGCAACAACCATGTACATGTGCACAGATCATCGGCGGCACTCCGACCACCCAAACCACCACCGGCAAGTCAACGCTGGCTCCGTCTATCGATTCCGACCATCCACAATACCCAATCGATCGCGAAATCAAAAACGAACCACTGGAACGAAACTGGTCAGAAACCATCGACCAAAAACCACCTCGACCTGACGCCTCCGACCACCAGCACCTCCCAGACTCCGTCCATAGGTTCGCTGACCAACCTCGCACTCTTTCCCCACCTCCGGTGAACTCCGGTGCTCCATAGGCGACGCATCAACTCAAATTCCACTCTCGACCAATTCCTGTCTTAAACCCTACTTTGACGTCTCACCGCCACCATGGTGAACTAAAAATCCACCTACCATTTTTTCCGAGCTCGCCTACCTACTCGCTAACTCCAGCTATGATCCCGACCTTCGAATCATCGTGGTTCGTCGGAATTTGAGAAAAACTCCAATTCTTATCAACTTGCCAGATCACAACCATCGCAGTATTAAAAATCACGATTTTGATATCAAAATTCATTATTTCCTCATGCGAAACAAATTATAAAATCAAAACTTAAAATTGTGTGCGTTGATTTTTCTGTTTAATAAAGGTTCCATTGTAAAATTCAAATTTCGAAATATTTTCTAAATAATCCCACTAGAAACAATTTTTTTAACACTGATGTTACCTTGTTCCAAACGTTTTCTCTTTGGAAATCATACTCTATTATTGATCTATTGGGGAGATATGAATTTTCTTAGTGGATTAGAGACTGTAAAACAACAGAAATATGCATATATATAAATATATCTACACATGCATGCATACATAACATATATACCTGAAATCATACTTAACAATCATGCATAACATTTCATATTATTTCATCCAAAATTTTCAGGTAAAAAAAACAGACTTAACTTTTATAAATAGTTTACTCACAGTGTTTTGAAGAAGAAGAACAGAGCTTTCTTTAACACTGGCTTTGAAAGTCAAGCTAGAATCTTTTGATCTCTGGTTTGTATTAGAATAGATTGTTGTTGTTTTAAGTTGAAGTTTGTTTATTTACAAAGTGATATTATCTTAGTTTTGAAATGAACGAATTTGAAATGAAGAAAGGTTGATAAAAGAATGAGTTTACAGGTGATAGGTTTTGTACAGGGTAATATATTTATTTGTACAAATTTGATCGGTGATATTTTCTTTCTTTGTTGGCTGATAGATTATTGTGGTGGCCAACATTAATTAGCTTTGTACAATTTCCCTTATTTTATTTGATTTGTACATAGATGAATAGAATGTTTTCTTCATTTACAAGCTAATGGATATTTGTATGTATATTTGAATATGTAACGACCCCGGATTTTAATTAAATTTAAATTGATAGTTAAAATTAATTTTTGAATAAAATTGTGAAATAAATCGATTAAAGTGATGCGAGTTTCCCCGAGTGAAAATATATTTTGTATAAATCATTTAAATTTAAGAATATTGTAAATATTGTATATATGTATTTGAGCATATATGAGTCAATTTGAAATTATAATTATATATATATATATATATTTGATTTGAATTTAAATTGTAAGTAAATGGTTTGAAAATAAAAACTACAAATTATATAAGATAGATAAAGTATAAAATAAATACATTGGATAAAATCCAATAACAAATTAAAATCTAGAAGTTCACCTATATTATAAAATGAATAAATTACATAGTTTTATTTAATATAAAGTAAATATATATATATATATCTTAGTAAATCAATACAAAACAATACCAAGTAATAAAACAAACAAAAATAATAAAAGAAAAATAAAGTAAAAATAGAAGTTTATTTATATTATAGAGAAATAAGACAACACAAAAGGAAATAAATATATTCAAGTATGTAACAATATAAAGCAAGAGAAGACAGCCAAAAACAAATACACATTCAGGGACAAACAAATAATATACATTTCAAATATGATGAGTATGAACACTGGAACAAATATATAAAAGGTAAGTATGTACACTTGCAAAAGAAACACAAGGTACATATGCATTAAAGGTTTGCATCTCTAAGTACACAATACAAATATTATCATACAGCCGAAAGTAAAGAAAAAAAAATGAATTTGTACAACTAATTAATGCATGGAACAGCAGCCCCCATTTGCTAATAAAAAATCGCTGCATATATAGTACTGAAGGAAAATAATATATATCAGCTTTGTACAACAAAACATTATCACTTGTAAACTTGCTTTCTCATATATCAACCTCCTTCATCAGTTCGTTCATCTTCAAAGATGAGAAAAACTAAAGTAAAATTATCTTAAAAACATCAACAAACCATAATACAACTCAATCAAACCAGAAATTCAAAGAGAAGGCTTCATTTTGAAATTTCCAGCCTGTGTCAACATGAAGAGAGCTATGTTTCATTTCTTCCTAAATCACTGTGAGTAAACCTTCTTTTTTTGAATTAAATTTCTTTATTTCTTTTACCTGTGAGAAAATTTATCAATCCCTAATCTAGTTACATATTGTTGCTTGTATGCCTGTGATGATGATGTTATGATATTAGTTTGTATAAATGATTGTGTGCATGCAGTGTATTTTTGTGTTATCCTGTTTTAGTTCTCCAGGCTCAAGATTTGTTCATAAATCATTATCCCCTGAACCAATCTTTGTTAGAGTTTAAGTTGCAAACAAAAACTTGTTTGTTTATCATATATTAAAGATTAAAATTTTATTTAAGTAATTTATATTGGATATTGCTCTGGAAATCAAGTAAAACAGGCAAGCATTAACTTTGTTCAAATTCTAGAATATCCTGATTCGTTAATTCAGGTTTATAAACTGAATTCTTAAACAAAATCATGATTTTTAAAAGAGAAATCAAAATTTTTAGATTGGTTGTGAGGGAACAGTTTGTGTTTGACCAGAATTTGAGTTCTGGGTGTTCTCTGATGATCCAACAGATCTGGGAAGTTGCGATAAGCACTGAAGGTAGAGGTATGAACGGAGAATGCGAGAAAATTGTCAGTAGTGGTCGAAGATCATTGTAGCGGCGGGGTTTGTTCGATTAGGTATGTAAACCTAGTTTTAGGCTTGATCAGAAATGTTGTCACCGCAACCCCTCTGGTGGATTGAGTGTCATAGGCCTTTGGGAAATGAAAGCGTGGTGGTTGGCGAATATGTGGCCGAAATTTCTATCACTCCGGTGGCCGGGGGAGCGAGGACGAGGGGATTTCCTAGTTTCAAGTGTTGTTCCAGGCTGTGATGTTGTTCCAGTCTTGAGCTTTGATGCTCGATTTTGATTTCGAGCTGGATTCGAAGATTGAGTGGTTGGGATCGTGAGTAGTGGTGATCGTCGTTGTGTTGGAAGCGTCGGTGGTGGTTTGAGTCGTCACGACCGATGGTGCAGGTGCACGAGGCTAGTGGTGTGTCAGTGTTTGGGGAACCGAGTGAACTCGAAGTAATGTAATGCTTTGCTCGAAGATAAGATAGGTTGGACTCGAAGCAAAATAGGTTAGTCTCCGGTAAATATTTTATTACAGGTTTCAAACAAAACCTGTAATGTTTTGTTTTAAAATTTAAAATTGAAGTTTAAAATAAAAAGTAAAGTTTTAAACCAGTTTAAATCTAAGCTTTAAAATCTAGTTCAAGTTAGTTTGAATCTCAGTTTTAAAAGTAAAGTTTTTAGATTTGAATTATTTTAACTACTTTAAAATGGTTAAATGGTTTAAATTTTAAAGTTAAAAAAAAAATGTAAGTAAGTTTTAAAATCTAAGTTAAATCTGGAATCAAGATTTAGAATTGTATTCCAGTTTTTGAAATTAAAGCAAGTTTTCAAATTTAAAATGATTTAAATAACTTTGAATTATTAAAGTGTATTTTTAAATTGATTTGAATTTAAAAAATGAACTTGGTTTTAAATTTCTTTAAACTTCTTTTATAAAATGAGTATTTCCCTAACATAAGATTTCAAAATGTGTTTTGAATTGTTTTTAACTTTGTTTAAATTAAAATTGTTTTCATTTTAAATCTTAAATTTAAAATGGAAATTTGAAAATAAATTTGAAAGAAAATTGTTTGAAATACTTTGTTAATGATAAATTTAATCATTAATAAGAATAATGTTTTCCTTAAAATTCAATTAGGAATTAATGATTTGAAATTCATTAAATTATTAAGTTAATTAAAATGGATAATTTATTTATTTAATTAATTTTTGATTGGGATTAATTAAATAAGAAATTAAAGGTTTAAATTAATTAATTAAGGTTTAAGATTAAATTAATTAAGGAATAATTAATTAGTAATTAAGGATTATTAATTAGATATTAATTAATGATTAAGATTAATTAAGTTACAGTTAACACTTAATTAATTAAATAATTAAAGGTAATTAATTTGAGAATAATTAATTAATTAATGAAGGTGATTAAGGAATGATAATTATTGAGGAATAATTAATTAAAGTAATTAATTAAAGATAATTAATTAAAGGATAGTTAAATAATTAAAAGTTAATTATTTAATAATTAAAGGTTGATTGAATTATAAATTAAGGTTGATTAATTAATAATTAAAGGTTAATTAATTTATTATTAAAAGTTAATTAATAAATGATTAAAGGTTAATTAATTAAAATGGTTTATATTTAATTAATGATTAATTAACCAAGATTTGTAGTTTATTCATAAGTAATTAATCTGGTATAAATTAATTATAATCAGATATTAATTGATTCTACTTATGGATGGTTGGAATTCGTTGAATGGTTGAATTATTTGGTATCCTTGATATATGATGCTTTGTGATATATCCTGATTTATGTTGTGATCTGTTTCGCTGGGATGAATGTAATTAATTCCCTGTGATGTAATTTATTATCTGTGACATATATCTATCTGTGATCTGTGTATGAAAGATAAGCGTTATAGTTTATACCGCTTATCAAATATATTGTTATATTTGAATCTGTGATGATTGAATGATTTTGCACTACTGTGTGAAACCCCTGGACTACACCATACACACACAAATATGGATTTCACGTGGAAATCGGTTAAGTCACAGATGATTTAAATTTGATATTTTTTTGAAATTGAAATTTTAATTTCAATTGATTTTGAAAATGGATTTGGGTTAAATGTTAAAACTTTTAAAAAGAAGTTTTTAAGATAAACGTTATTTTGAATAACTTGGTAAAGTTTTCCAATTTAAATAATTTAATTTAAATTTGAATTCAAAATATTGATTTGAATTTAATGATTGGAAATTATGGTAAAAGATGTTATAAATGTGTTTATATGAATTTAAACCATTTTTAAAAGTATGGTTTTGAGAATTTGAATTTAACCCAAAGATCTTAACTCGTATAAATGAATCAGATTTTCCGAAATGAAAACTATTTGTTTTCAAATGATAAAAGCTTTCATATAATAAATGAAATTCCAATTAAGGAATTTCAAGTTTGAATTGGAAATGGTTTTCTGAATTATGAATAAACCTTTATGAAAGATTGTTGAACTTTGTTTTGAAATTGGAAAGGTGTACCTTTCGTATAAAAGGATCGAAATGGAATTGTTTTGAAAGCTATCAGTTAAATCTTTGTTTTAAATATTTAACTGATTAATCCAATTGAAATGGAAATTGATTTGGAAAATCTATGAATGGATCTTTGTGAAACTGGGTGAATTTTGTGAATTGAATCTTTTTTGTTTAAAAAGATTAAAATGGTAATGTGTTTAAACCATTTGAAAGAAAGATTTTGGGTAATAAGTTGTGACTTAATCGAAATCCCAATATCCATATGTTTTTAAATATTGCGCTCATTATTCGGTTTAGCCGGGAGAGGACCTTTGTGTCATATCACCCATTCTGAATAATGATACGTCGTATATGGATAGCATTTGAAGACCGATGGTGAAGACCGAATATTTTCGAAAGCTAAAGGACAACTCGTCGAATGTCTCTGCATTGACTGGTCCCCGGTATAGAGATTTTATCACCCTTTGTGATGGGAAGTCCGGACGTGATTAGAAAATTATCCGAATTTGCAAGGGCTTCTTCGGAAGTGCCTTCGGTTCTGTTTGAACCCGAAACAGACTCGTATGGTTGTATGTTTGACACTACACTTTGAGATACAAAGCTGATATCTTTCAAATACATTTTTGTTTGGTGGCGGAGAATTTATTCTCTTAGCTTAACACCCTTCTCTATGACGTACGAGCTCAGAGGTTATGTAGTTGAAGGTTATCAGCGATATATTACCAATTTGGTAGTGTGGCATGCTGAGTGTTGCTGATCATTTGTTGATCAAAGCATGGCTTTGTAAAAAAAGCATAGCTTTATGGACGAGACCTCATCGAGCCTCATAGACCGGTAATGGTCGAAATAAGAAAGATGCGGCAAGGTTTCAGAGGTAGCTCCCCTAGGGTATGTCCATTCCTTCTGGAAAAAGGTTGTATCAGGTATGGAGCCTTGGTATTTAACCTATGTGGTTGCTCCAATCTCATTTACTGTGTGATTGTTGCTTTGTGATCGAGGCGCCTCGGATAAAGGTCCGAAGGGACCAGGGGTGGAATATCTTAGGTTTACTACCCGGGAAGGGGGTAACCGGCCTTGTGCTGGCAGAGAGCCAGGTGGTTCTCGGGGCGTCCCGCCAGAGGTATTCCCATGTGGCATAGGAAGTTCCTTAGCCTAACCATTTGTTGGAAATCCAATCAAACAATACGGAACTTGTACGGTATTAGTTGTAGCTGCCATTTACTTATGGTGGCGCCCCACTGTTTAGATGGTAGCTATAGTAGGCATAGTGTGAAATGCCTATGTTGGCTAAGATTAATATTATACTTTCGAAATGCTTTTCTACACTATGCACTAATAATAATAATCCAATGATTTTGCGTAGTAAGCATGTTTGACTATCATAAGAAGAAATCTCCTCCAATTCTGCGTTTGCATTGTGTGTGTGGCGGGAGGTCTTATGGTAGTTTCATTTTCCAAAAGCATTGCGGGTTTCAATGTTTAAAATTCTTTTTTTGTTGTTTTAAAGATAAACTGTTTTTGTTTGCTCATACCAGTCCCATGACTGACTCGGAGTTTATTGTTCCCTTCCTAAACTCTGGGTGCCCACAATTTTCCACACAGGCAGTCTAGAGTTGGGTTTTTCAGATATTCAGGTTTAGTAACTAGTTGGAGCTAGTTCAGTGTTTGGAGTTCACTGACGACTGGCGTTGCTTATCTTTGTGCATCGTGATGATGGTTCGAGCTGATGTTGGAGTTATTGGTCTCATTCTCTTTTGAGGATTATTTGGAGTTATCACTTCTGTTATTTCCGCTGTAGCATTGTATCATATCTCTGATATTGCTGTATATTATTGATATCATTGTTGTATATCATTCTGGATATTTTATTCATTGAAGTTGTATATGATATCATCTATTTCTTTATTCCGTTGTGTTGTTATACTTAATCGTGTTATAAGCTCTGGAGAGCCAGATTCTGCGTTTGAATCTGCGGCATTTTGAGTACAAGTGAAGTACAAGTGTCGATTTTCGAAGGCCGAGTTCAGGGTCTTCACAGTTGGTATCAGAGCTAAGGTTGAACTTTAGCTCAGGAGTATAACACATTAAGTAGCTCATTAGAGATAGGGTGAAGTATACCCTAGAATGAGTAATCCCTAAGATATCAGTCCGTACGCCTTAGTAAATTCTCTTACTATTCACTAATAGTGAGTTTGAGTGCAAGAAGAGGATGAGATAGGGGACAGGGGAATACGACTATAAATGGTCAATACCCTGTAACAACAAGGAAACAATCTTTTCTCTATCAATCTTTTTTGTTCGTCATCTTTTCTCAAATTCTTTGATAGTTCCTGGTAGATCTAGGAAGAAGATTCGATATATTAATATGGGACATAAACTCCGAATGGACCAAAATTGTTTGTTTGGATGAATTGTTTGCTTTAGTTGCTATGGTTGATAGGTATACTTTAGTTCTAAACTAGAAAGTTTTGGAATTGTATCAATATATCTGTCTATTCTTGGGTCCCAATATATTCTACGAATGGTTAGTTATCCCTTTGAACTAACCAATGCCACTGCATACTTCGTAGATATGGATAACCCGAGTATCTTGTGGAAAAATTAAAACAGATTCGTTCTTGTATCTGTTATTGATATTCTGATTTGGTAAACCAAACGCAGAATAAATATTCAGTTTGATTTGATGAAACATGCTTCATCTATCTTTGTGTCTCCTTGGCAATTTCGAGGATGAAATTCTTTTAAGGGGGGAAGTCTGTAACGACCCCAGATTTTATTTAAATTTAAATTGATAGTTAAAATTAATTTTTGAATAAAATTATGAAATAAATCGATTAAAGTGATGCGAGTTTCCCCGAGTGAAAATATATTTTGTATAAATCATTTAAATTTAAGAATATTGTAAATATTTTATATATATATTTGAGCATATATGAGTCAATTTGAAATTATAATTATATATATATATATATATTTGATTTGAATTTAAATTGTAAGTAAATGGTTTGAAAATAAAAACTATAAATTATATAAGGTAGATAAAGTATAAAATAAATACATTGGATAAAGTCCAATAACAAATTAAAATCTAGAAGTTCACCTATATTATAAAATGAATAAATTATATAGTTTTATTTAATATCAAGTATATATATATATATATCTTAGTAAATCAATACAAAATAATACCAAGTAATAAAACAAACAAAAATAATAAAAGAAAAATAAAGTAAAAATAGAAGTTTAGTTATATTATAGAGAAATAAGACAAGACAAAAGGAAATAAATATATTTAAGTATGTAACAATATAAAGCAAGAGAAGACAGCCAAAAACAAATACACATTCAGGTACAAACAAACAATATACATTTCAAATATGATGAGTATGAACACTGGAACAAATATATAAAAGATAAGTATGTACACTTGCAAAAGAAACACAAGGTACATATGCATTAAAGGTTTGCATCTCTAAGTACACCATACAAATATTATCATACAGCCGAAAGTAAAGAAAAAAATAATATGAATTTGTACAACTAATTAATGCATGGAACATCAGCCCCCATTTGCTAATAAAAAATCTCTGCATATATAGTACTGAAGGAAAATAATATATATCAACTTTGTACAACAAAACATTATCACATGTAAACTTGCTTTCTCATATATCAATGATGCAGCGCGACCTTCTTGTTTCTTAGGTCGCCAACGACCTAACTCTCCTGAGCTACGACCTAGCACGTTAATCCTTAAGTCGCACCATTTTAGGTCGCAAGCGAGCTATGAAGACCGACCAAGCAAGTTGATAAGCCGTCCAAACGATCTACGACCTACCAAGAATCGACCTACCAAAATACAACTTAACGAGTCAAATATTGGTCGTGTGAAACTGATTGCCTTAGGTCGCTCAATCTTAGGTCGTGAACGACCTAACGAATCACGACCTAACTCACAACACGTAAAGGAAGCAGATTTTACTCCTAGGTCGCTAAAGATATGGCTCCTTAGGTCGCAAGAATTTGTGTCGCTCTTTCTTATGTTGCTATCTTCTTTATGTCGCTGCTGTGTTTCTTATGTCGCTCCTGCCTTGAGTCGCTCGACCATAGGCCGCATCAATCTTAGGTCGCTCAAGCCTAGGTCGCTCAACTCCTTATGTCGCTATTCCAATAGGTCGCATAAGTTACTCCGAAAGTTGATTCTCCTCATGTCACTGAAGCTTATGCCACGTGGTGTTGTATTTTTAGGTCGTTATGTTGTAATTCCTTATGTTGTTTGTATGTTGTATTTGTTAACTCGATTGTATATGAGTCCTTAGGTCGTGTGTGTTGTATCCTTAGGTCGCATGGATGTTGTACATATTGTTATATCGTGAGTCGCTTGTGCTGTTAAGTCGTTTGTAATCTAGGTCGTTAACGACCTATGTTAGGTCGATCATGTGTAAATAAGTTAGGTCGTGATGGCCTTGTAATGTGTTGTGCTTTGTGATGTAAGTGTTGTGTTGTGTTGTAAGCCTATAAATAGGCGAGTCGTGTCATTTGTAAAGGTTGGTTGATTTTGAATAAAACTTTGTTTGAGTGCTTTGTGCCTCTTTGAAATTGGTAGTTGAGTGTAATCTCCTATCTCCACTTTCGGCATTCGAGTGCGCTCGAATCAACGATCGTTGAAGCCAATTCACGGTATCAAGTGCGCTTGATCAACATTCGAAGAATTGTAGATCTTCTTTCACGACATCATGTGCGATCAACGTGACGAAGATAGCTAGAATCCGGCATCTTTGAGATCAACGGATTTGGGCGTTTGGTATTTTCAATCCACCGATTGCTACTTTCATCGTTGTATTCATTTTCCGTATTTGCCGCTGCGTCATTTCGTATCAGAGCAAAACTTAGCCAATCATAGCTAAGACGAGCCTGTTGGAGCCAAGAGAAGTGTTTGTTCAATTTCAATCGAGCCTATCAGTGTTAGATCCGAGAGCTAGTAGAAGTCGTGCATCATTTTGTAGATCAAGGCCGAGTTAAAGTGTTGAAGTTAAGTTGAATCCGAGTTAAAGTTAGTTGGAGATTGTTTGATTCAACAATGCATCCGAGAAGAGCTAATCGTCATCAGAAGGTTGCAGATGTGTATCGAAGAGAAGACGCTGAGGCAATAGAGCGACGAATTAGTGATAACCTCGAAGAGAAGTTCAATAAAGGTTTTGGAAAGTTGGAGAAGTTGATGATGGATTTGAATCAAAGTCAAAGAGGAAGGTCACCAATCTTGAACCATGGAAGAAACAGAGTTTTGCCATAGGTTACGGAAGCAAGGAGGGTGTCGCCACAAACTTATCAAGATAAAAGGGAATCATCAATTTCAATGAGACGAGATCACCATGGGGAAGAGAAAAGAAGTCAACATGGGTCTGACAATGAACCATGTCGTGATGTCAAAAGACCGAGTAGAAGAGATTTGCATGATCATAGAGACATACGTGGTCATAGAGACGAAGGGTGTAATTTGCCAAAGCATGAGAATGATTCTATTTGGCTAAGGAACAATATTTTTCAGTCTACCTGTACTATCTTGGGAAAGGTTTGTAAATTCATTATTGATGCAGGAAGTTGCGATAACCTTATTTCTGAAGAAGCCGTTATGAAGTTGGGGTTGAAGACTGAAAAACACCCTAGACCTTATAAACTGGCATGGATAAAGGAAGGTGAAGAAGTGACAGTGGGAAGACGAGCATTGATTACATTTTCTATTGGGAAGAAGTACAAAGACGATATATGGTGTGATGTGGTTGATATGGATGTATGTCATCTACTATTGGGAAGTCCATGGCAATATGATAGAGCTGTACAACATAATAGTCACGCCAACAACTACAGTTTCATGTTCGAAGAAACCAAAATTACCTTAGTTCTTAAGAAGCGTGAACAAAGTGAAAGCAAGCCAAAGAAGAAGGTGGAAGCAACTAATCGAATATCTTCGAAAGAATTTGTTGAAGAAGTGAAAGATAGTGTTGAAGTGGAAGATAAAGTAGACTCTTCTCAACCCGCGAAGTTTGATGACCATAAAGTTGATCACTCACAATCCGCGAAGTTAGGTACAGATGAAGTTGATGTTTTTCAACCAACAAAGTTTGACGAACATGAGGTTGAAAATTCACCACCAGCAAAGTTTGATATAAAGGAAGTTGATGATTTTCAACGAACGAAGCATGATGAACATGAAGTTGAAAATTCACAACCAGCAAGGTTCGATGAGGATGAAGAAAGTGTGTCAAGAGATAAAGGGGGTAATTTATCAGTGATGAAGGTGGATTCGATTAGTCTATTATCTACAGAAGAGTTTGTTAAAGAAGTGGAGGATAGAGCGGAAGTGTTTGTGTTGAATGGGAATGAAACTAGTAAAGATCTCGAGACTCATGAGGAGGATGAACCAGTGATAAATGAATTCGAAGATGTACTCCCTACAGAGTTGCCCAAGGAAGTACCGCCACTGAGGGACATACAACATCATGTTGATCAAGAGCCAGATACCATTGTACCGCTTAGACCACGTTATCATATGTGTCCAATAGAGCAAGAAGAGTTGAGAAGACTGGTTATTGAGTTTCTGTTCAAAGGAAGGAAGTTGTATACTCCTGATTGCAGTCAGCAAATGAAAATTATCAAAGACTTGCATATAGCTAAAATCGTGGACCGTGATCGTACCATGCAACTAATCTCAAAGTCTTATTTTGGGTCGTCACTAAGGAAGGAAGTTGAAAGGTTTGTTCAGAGGAGCCATAATCGACCAGTTCAAAGAAGACCACGACAAATGTAGGTTTATGTTTTCCATTGCATATACATGCTAAATTACGGGAGGATGTTAGTGTGGAATTTATTTTGGAACTGCCGCTAACGCAACATGGCAATGATTCTATTATGTGATGGTTGACCGGTTTTCAGAATCGGTTCATTTCATTATCTATAAGAAGACTACAAAGGCCGTTAATGTCGTTCAGTTATACTCTAGAAAGATCTATCGATTTCATGGATTACCTGAATCTATTATTTCGAATAGAGATACTCGTTTTCTGAATCATATCTGGATGAGTCTATGGAAAATGGCTGGGACTAAATTGAAATCTAGTAGCACTATCATACACAGACGGATAGACAAGCTGAAGTTGTGAATAGATCCCTAGGTAATCTATTGCGATGCCCCGTGGATGATAATTTGAAAAGTTGGGATTCAAAGTTATGTCAAGCAGGGTTACATGACCATGCAGTTAATCGTAGCATTTGGGCATTTGCGTTTACACACAACCATGCAGTTAATCGTAGCACTGGGTTCAGTCCATTCCAGGCTGTTTATCCAACCATCCTTAAAGGACCGTTAGATTTATCAACAGTGCCACCGCAGAAAGGGGTGATTAAACGGGCTAATTTTTTTGTGAATGAGTTGCAAGGATGCTACAAAGTTGTACAGGAATGATTACTGAAGGTTAATGAGAAATATCAGCAATCAGCAGATATTAAGCGACGAAGTGTTGAATGCAAAGAAGGAGGTTTTGTGTATGAAATGTTTACCAAGGATCGATTTCTTTTTGGTGCTTACAACAAGCTAGGAGCTAGGAGGATTGGTCGTTTGGAAGTCATGAAGGGAATTAATGAGAATGCGTGTCAATTAAAATTGCCGGAACGTATCTATACTGCTGACGTTGTCAACGACAAACCCTTGATTCCATTTTATGAGGATAAGAACGTTGAAGAAGAGGAAAGTGTTAATTCGAGGACGAATTTCTTTCAACAGGGGGAGGATGATGCAGCGCGACCTTCTTGTTTCTTAGGTCGCCAACGACCTAATCTCTTGAGCTATGACCTAGCACGTTAACCCTTAAGTCGCGCCATTTTAGGTCGCAAGCGAGCTATGAAGACCAACCAAGCAAGTTGATAAGCCGTCCAAACGATCTACGACCTACCAAGATACGACTTAACGAGTCAAATATTGGTCGTGTGAAACTGATTGCCTTAGGTCGCTCAATCTTAGGTCGCGAACGACCTAACGAATCACGACCTAACTCACAACACGTAAAGGAAGCAGATTTTGCTCGTAGGTCGCTAAAGATATGGCTCCTTAGGTCGCAAGAATTTGTGTCGCTCTTTCTTATGTTGCTATCTTCTTTATGTCGCTGCCGTGTTTCTTATGTCGCTCCTGCCTTGAGTCGCTCGACCATAGGCCGCATCAATCTTAGGTCGCTCAAGCCTAGGTCGCTCAACTCCTTATGTTGCTTGTCCTATAGGTCGCATAAGTTACTCCGGAAGCTAATTCTCCTCATGTCACTGAAGCTTATGCCGCGTGGTGTTGTATTTTTAGGTCGTTATGTTGTAATTCCTTATGTTGTTTGTATGTTGTATTTGTTAACTCGATTGTATATGAGTCCTTAGGTCGTGTGTGTTGTATCCTTAGGTCGCATGGATGTTGTACATATTGTTATATCGTGAGTCGCTTGTGCTGTTAAGTCGTTTGTAATCTAGGTCGTTAACGACCTATGTTAGGTCGGTCATGTGTAAATAAGTTAGGTCATGATGGCCTTGTAATGTGTTGTGCTTTGTGATGTAAGTGTGGTGTTGTGTTGAGCCTATAAATAGGCGAGCCGTGTCATTTGTAAAGGTTGGTTGATTTTGAATAAAACTTTGTTTGAGTGCTTTGTGCCTCTTTGAAATTGGTAGTTGAGTGTAATCTCCTATCTCCACTTTCGGCATTCGAGTGCGCTCGAATCAACGATCGTTGAAGCCAATTCACGGTATCAAGTGCGCTTGATCAACATTCGAAGAATTGTAGATCTTCTTTCACGGCATCATGTGCGATCAACGTGACGAAGATAGCTAGAATCCGGCATCTTTGAGATCAACGGATTTGGGCGTTTGGTATTTTCAATCCACCGATTGCTACTTTCATCGTTGTATTCATTTTCCGTATTTGCCGCTGCGTCAATCAACCTCCTTCATCAGTTCGTTCATCTTCAAAGCTGAGAAAAACTAAAGTAAAATTATCTTAAAAAAATCAACAAACCATAATACAACTCAATCAAACCAGAAATTCAAAGAGAAGGCTTCATTTTGAAATTTCTAGCCTGTGTCAATATGAAGAGAGCTCTGTTTCATTTCTTCCTAAATCACTGTGAGTAAACCTTCTTTTTAAATTAAATTTCTTTATTTCTTTTACCTGTGAGAAAATTTATCAATCCCTAATCTAGTTACATATTATTGCTTGTATGCTTGTGATGATGATGTTATGATATTAGTTTGTATAAATGATTGTGTGCATGCAGTGTATTTTTGTGTTATCCTGTTTTAGTTCTCCAGGCTCAAGATTTGTTCATAAATCATTATCCCTTGAACCAATCTTTGTTAGAGTTTAAGTTGCAAACAAAAACTTGTTTGTTTATCATATATTAAAGATTAAAATTTTATTTAAGTAATTTATATTGGATATTGCTCTGGAAATCAAGTAAAATAGGCAAGCATTAACTTTGTTCAAATTTTAGAATATCCTGATTCGTTAATTCAGGTTTATAAACTGAATTCTTAAACAAAATCATGATTTTTAAAAGAGAAATCAAAATTTTTAGATTGGTTGTGAGGGAACAGTTTGTGTTTGACCAGAATTTGAGTTCTGGGTGTTCTCTGATGATCCAACAGATCTGGGAAGTTGCGATAAGCAGTGAAGGTAGAGGTATGAACGGAGAATGCGAGAAAATTGTCAGTAGTGGTCGAAGATCATTGTAGCGGCGGGGTTTGTTCGATTGGGTATGTAAACCTAGTTTTAGGCTTGATCGAAAATGTTGTCACCGCAACCCCTCTGGTGGATTGAGTGTCATAGGCCTTTGGGAAATGAAAGCGTGGTGGTTGGCGAATATGTGGCCGAAATTTCTATCACTCCGGTGGCCGGGGGAGCGAGGACGAGGGGATTTCCTGGTTTCAAGTGTTGTTCCAGGCTGTGATGTTGTTCTAGTCTTGAGCTTTGATGCTCGATTTTGATTTCGAGCTGGATTCGAAGATTGAGTGGTTGGGATCGTGAGTAGTGGTGATCGTCGTTGTGTTGGAAGTGTCGGTGGTGGTTTGAGTCGTCATGACCGATGGTGCGGGTGCACGAGGCTGGTGGTGTGTCAGTGTTTGGGGAACCGAGTGGACTCGAAGTAATGTAATGCTTTGCTCGAAGATAAGATAGGTTGGACTCGAAGCAAAATAGGTTAGTCTCGGGTAAATATTTTATTACAGGTTTCAAACAAAACCTGTAATGTTTTGTTTTAAAATTTAAAATTGAAGTTTAAAATAAAAAGTAAAGTTTTAAACCAGTTTAAATCTAAGCTTTAAAATCTAGTTCAAGTTAGTTTGAATCTCAGTTTTATAAGTAAAGTTTTTAAATTTGAATTATTTTAACTACTTTAAAATGGTTAAATGGTTTAAATTTTAAAGTTAAAATAAAGTAAAAATATGTAAGTAAGTTTTAAAATCTAAGTTAAATCTGGAATCAAGATTTAGAACTGTATTCCAGTTTTTGAAATTAAAGAAAGTTTATAAATTTAAAACGATTTAAATAACTTTGAATTATTAAAGTGTATTTTTAAATTTATTTGAATTTAAAAAATGAATTTGGTTTTAAATTTCTTTAAACTTCTTTTATAAAATGAGTATTTCCCTAACATAAGATTTCAAAATGTGTTTTAAATTGTTTTTAACTTTGTTTAAATTAAAATTGTATTCATTTTAAATCATAAATTTAAAATGGAAATTTGAAAATAAATTTGAAAGAAAATTGTTTGAAATATTTGTTAATGATAAATTTAATCATTAATAAGAATAATGTTTTCCTTAAAATTCAATTAGGAATTAATGATTTGAAATTCATTAAATTATTAAGTTAATTAAAATGGATAATTTATTTATTTAATTAATTTTTGATTAGGATTAATTAAATAAGAAATTAAAGGTTTAAATTAATTAATTAAGGTTTAAGATTAAATTAATTAAGGAATAATTAATTAGTAATTAAGGATTATTAATTAGATATTAATTAATGATTAAGATTAATTAATCAAGTAATTAAGGATTAATTAAGTTATAGTTAACACTTAATTAATTAAATAATTAAAGGTAATTAATTTGAGAATAATTAATTAATTAAAGGTTAATTAATTAATGAAGGTGATTAAGGAATGATAATTATTGAGGAATAATTAATTAAAGTAATTAATTAAAGATAATTAATTAAAGGATAGTTAAATAATTAAAAGTTAATTATTTAATAATTAAAGGTTGATTGAATTATAAATTAAGGTTGATTAATTAATAATTAAAGGTTAATTAATTTATTATTAAAAGTTAATTAATAAATGATTAAAGGTTAATTAATTAAAATGGTTTATAATTAATTAATGATTAATTAACCAAGATTTGTAGTTTATTCATAAGTAATTAATTTGGTATAAATTAATTATAATCAGATATTAATTGATTCTACTTATGGATGTTTGGATTTCGTTGAATGGTTGAATTGTTTGGTATCCCTGATATATGATGCTTTGTGATATATCCTGATTTATGTTGTGATATGTTTCTCTGGGATGAATGTAATTAATTCCCTGTGATGTAATTTATTATCTGTGACATATATCTATCCATGATCTGTGTATGAAAGATAAGCGTTATAGTTTATACCGCTTATCCAATATAATGTTATATTTGAATCTGTGATGACTGAATAATGTTGCACTACTGTGTGAAACCCCCTGGACTACACCATACACACACAAATATGGATTTTACGTGGAAATCGGTTAAGTCACATATGATTTAAATTTGATATTTTTTTGAAATTGAAATTTTAATTTCAATTGATTTTGAAAATGGATTTGGGTTAAATGTTAAAACTTTTAAAAATAAATTTTTAAGATAAAAGTTATTTTGAATAACTTGGTAAAGTTTTCCAATTTTAAAAATTTAATTTAAATTTGAATTCAAAATTTTGAATTGAATTCAATGATTGGAAATTATGGTTAAAGATGTTATAAATGTGTTTATATGAATTTAAACCATTTTTAAAAGTATGGTTTTGAGAATTTGAATTTAACCCAAAGAACTTAACTCGTATAAATGAATCATATTTTCCAAAATGAAAACTATTTGTTTTCAAATGATAAAAGCTTTCATATAAGAAATGAAATTCCAATTTAATTAAAGGAATTTCAAGTTTGAATTGGAAATGGTTTTCCGAATTATGAATAAACCTTTGTGAAAGATTGTTGAACTTTGTTTTGAAATTGGAAAGGTGTACCTTTCGTTTAAAAGGATCGAAATGGAATTGTTTTGAAAGCTATCAGTTAAATCTTTGTTTTAAAGATTTAACAAGTTAATCCAATTGAAATGGAAATTGATTTGGAAAATCTATGAATGGATCTTTGTGAAACTGGGTGAACTTTGTGAATTGAATCTTTTTTGTTTAAAAAGATTAAAATGGTAATGTGTTTAAACCATTTGAAAGAAAGATTTTGGGTAATAAGTTGTTACTTAATCGAAATCCCAATATCCATATGTTTTTAAATATTGCGCTCATTATTCGGTTTAGCTGGGAGAGGACCTTTGTGTCATATCACCAATTCCGAAAAATGATACGTCGTATATGGATAGCATTTGAAGACCGGTGGTGAAGACTGGATATTTTCGAAAACGAAAGGACAACTCGTCGAATGTCTCTGCATCGACTGGTCCCCGGTATAGATATTTTATCACCCTTTGTGATGGGAAGTTCGGACGTGATTAGAAAATTATCCGAATTTGCAAGGGCTTCTTCGGAAGTGCCTTCGGTTCTGTTTGAACCCGGAACAGACTCGTATGGTTGTATGTCTGACACTACACTTTGAGATATAAAGCTGATTTCTTTCAAATACATTTCTTTTTGGTGGCGGAGAATTTATTCTCTTAGCTTAACACCCTTCTCTGAGACGTACGAGCTCAGAGGTTATGCAGTTGAAGGTTATCAGCGATAAATTCCCAATTTGGTAGTGTGGCATGCTGAGTGTTGTTGTGTGTTGCTGATGATTTGTTGATCAAAGCATGGCTTTGTAAAAAAAGCATAGCTTTGTGGACGAGACCTCATCGAGCCTTACAGACCGGTAATGGTCGAAACAGGAAAGATGCGGCAATGTTTCAGGGGTAGCTCCCCTAGGGTATGTCCATTCCTTCTGGAAAAAGGTGGTATCAGGTATGGAGCCCTGGTATTTAACCTATGTGGTTGCTCCAATCTCATTTACTGTGTGATTGTTGCTTTGTGATCGAGGCGCCTCGGATAAAGGTCCCAAAGGACCGGTGGTGGAATATCTTAGGTTTACTACCCGGGAAGGGGGTAACCGGCCTTGTGTTGGCAGAGAGCCAGGTGGTTCTCGGGGCGTCCCGCCAGAGGCGTTCCCATGTGGCATAGGAAGTTCCTTAGCCTGACCATTTGTTGGAAATCCAATCAAACAATACGAACCTTGTACGGTATTAGTTGTAGAACCTGCCATTTACTTTTGGTGGCGCCCCACTGTTTAGATGGTAGCTATAGTAGGCATAGTGTGAAATGCCTATGTTGGCTAAGATTAATATTATACTTTCGAAATGTTTTTCTGCACTATACACTAATAATAATAATCCAATGATTTTCCGTAGTAAGCATGTTTGACTATCATAAGAAGAAATCTCCTCCAATTCTGCGTTTGCATTGTGTGTGTGGCGGGAGGTCTTATGGTAGTTTCATTTTCCAAAAGCATTGCGGGTTTCAATGTTTAAAATTCTTTTGTTGTTGTTTTAAAGATAAACTGTTTTTGTTTGCTCATACCAGTCCCATGACTGACTCGAAGTTTATTGTTCCCTTCCTAAACTCCGGGTACCCACAATTTTCCATACGGGCAGTCTAGAGTTGGGTTTTTCAGATATTCAGGTTTAGTAACTAGTTGGAGCTAGTTCAGTGTTTGGAGTTCACTGACGACTGGCGTTGCTTATCTTTGTGCATTGTGATGATGGTTCGAGCTGATGTTGGAGTTATTGGTCTCATTCTCTTTTGAGGATTATTTGGAGTTATCACTTCTGTTATTTCCGCTGTAGCATTGTATTATATCTCTGATATTGCTGTATATTATTGATATCGTTGTTGTATATCATTCTGGATATTGTATTCATTGAAGCTTTATATGATATCATCTATTTCTTTATTCCGTTGTGTTGTTATACTTAATGGTGTTATAAGCTCCGGAGAGCCAGATTCGGCGTTTGAATCTGCGGCATTTTGAGTACAAGTGAAGTACGGGTGCCGATTTTCGAAGGTCGAGTTTAGGATCTTCATAGAATACTTAATTGAATGTATTTATTTCTTTCCTTTGTAGCCAAAGATATTTTTTTTATTTTTCTTTTTTTCATTTCGGCTGATGGATACTTATATTAATTATTGTTGTAATTCTTGCATACTTATCTTCATTTGCTTTTTTTTGTACATAGATATTTTGGTTTTGTTTCATACTTAACTATGTATATATGTTTGTTTCTTTTCTTTTTGACTTGTCTTTTATAATATTACTTTATAATATAAGTTTCTATTTTAATTTTGTTGTTAGATTTTATCAAATGTTTACTTTGTATTATTACTTTATAATGTAAATGAACTTCTATTTTATTTTGTTTTTCTTTTATTATTTTTGTTTGTTTTACTACTTGGTATTATTTTGCATTGATTTATTAGATTTATATATTTACTTTATATTGAATAAAACTATATATATTTATTTATTTATTTTGTAATATAGATGAATTTCTAAATTTTATTTGTTGTTAAAATTTGAGCTAATGTTTTCCTTTACATTTTTATTATAATTTATCTTATATTTATCTCTATCTCTAGTTTAAATATGTATTATCATTATTTTACTATAATATTTATTGTCTTATGTTTATTTTATAAATTCAAATCATTATTAACCATCAACTCTAAATTTTAAAATTATTTATTTTTTTACTTGTATCGATTGTCTATACTTTTATAATTATTTTCAAACCATTTATTTAAAATTTAAATTCATTTGATTTAACACAATTTATTAGTGTTTGGGGAAACTCGGATCAATTTACCATTAATTTTACAATTTTTATTCAAAAATTTATTTAATTATCAATTAAAATATATATAAAATTCGGGGTCGTTACACAATACTAAGTTTTGTATTCAACCTATACTATTCGTCTAATAATGGTGAAATCACCTTTTAAATTCATACGGATAGTACGAGTTCCCTCCTTGGAATTTAATATGAAGTTTAACTAGAATGTTTTCTTTAACAACCAAAATCCTATTTTAAATCTTATTTAACTTTTGGAAAGCTCCAAATCTCTTTTTATCTTAGGAAGATGTGGTTCGAGTAAATAAAATTTACTATCCTCTCCGTTGGGCCAGTCCGGATAGCTAGAGTGGAACCCAAACACCGGTTGTCCAAGCTCGGGTCTAGAGGCTATCTTTCTGTCACCCATAAGACGGTCAAGTTATTTGATCAACACTAAACTCTTTTATATGATCTTTTACAGATGATTTTCCTTTAAAAATTCCAAATATTGTTTAAAACAATTTTCCTTTAACCATTTACTTATAACTTCTTTAAAATAATTATAAGTTTTTCAAATCATCTTCAAATTAATTAATTATTCATTTGAAAAGACTACTAAAAAGATTGGGAAAGAATAATTAAGTTAAAACCATAAGTTTCTAAAGTTACCGAACCTACTGCAAAAACTACTACGAATAGTATTTTTAAATCTTATTTGTTCAAAACACTAATTGCATTTCATATATTTCCATTTTTATAACTCAAATCCCTTTTAAAACATTTTAAAATATTTATAAAATTTATTTCATATTTTAAAAGATTTAAAAATATCAATTTTAAAGCATTTGCCACTTTGGTTCCCAAAACTGCGAAACAGCGATGTTTTTAAAAACTTGATTTGGACATAACTCAAATTCTAATCAACTGAATCTTAATTTTTCTTTTTCATTTGATAACTATAGTTATAAGAGTTTGGAAAATTATTATTTCGAATAATTCCAAGTTATATTCAATTCAACACATTGGTTTAACTTTTATGGCCCGAAATGCGAACTACCGTAATGCGACACGCTTATTTTGACTCAATTTTCAAATCTTCTCCAAACTTTACCAAAATGATTTTTTATATTGTTTGAAGTGGTTTTCAAATAGGAATCACCTAAATTCGACCCTAGTTCCTCCGAACTAATTTATCGATAAAAGCTGTTAAGTATACGGGTGATTATTAGTCAATTTATCAATATCTTTTATCCAGAAAAAATATCTTCTAGAGATATACATCTTTAAACCATTCCTTTCTTAGTATATACAGAATCACGAAACCTCTTTTTAACTTTGGAAACACCACACCATTTCTCAATAATTTCATAGGGAAATATTTCTATAATATAACACAATTTTCATAGAGGTTTCATATTTTAAAAACATATCTTTTAAATGGGTTAAAACCATGTTATCTAAGATGGTAAATTCAAAACCAATTAGTATCGAGTAAAAAGGATCCGTAGGAATTATATTAATTATACTTAATACTGATTTCCATATTCAACATGTACTATTCTTCGAATAATGGTGAAATCACCTTTTAAATTCATACGAATAGTACGAGTTCCCTCGTAATTTAATATAGAGTTTAACCAACATGTTTAATATATCATCAAAATCTTATTATTTAAAATCTTGTTTAACTTTTGGAAATCTCCAAATCTCTTTTTATCTTAGGAAAATGTGGTCCGAGTAAATCAAATTTACCATTCCCTCAGTCGGGCCAGTTTAGATAGCTAAGGAGGGCAGGCAACTGGTTTCTTAAACTCAAGCTTGGAGACTATCTCTTTGTCACCCACAAGGCGGTCAAGTCATTTGATCGACTCATCTTTAAAAATACTTGATTTATTATTTGAATTTTTTTTACAAAATACTTGGGAAGAAAATCACAAGTTTAAATTTTAATTTCAAAAGTTATAAAATATCACTATAAAAAGTGTTGCGAATAGTGTTTTTAAAAGCTTCTTTGATAAAAACATTAACTTCATTCCACATATGTCCATTTTTATAATTCAAATCCCTTTTAAAACATTTGAATATATTTATGGAATTTATTACATATTTTTGAAGATTTAAAGATTTTGTCATTTTGGTTTCCGAACTTCCAAAGCGCGACGTTTTTGAAAACTTGGTTTGGAAACATCAAAAATTTTACCTAATGAAATATTGATTTTTCTTCTTTATTTGAAAACCATAGTTATACCAGTTTGGAAAAATCTTATTTCAAATCATTCCGAGCTATATTACACTTTACATATTGATTTAACTTTAATGGCACGAAATCGCGAACTGTCGTTACGCGACACGTCTATTTTTGACTCCAATTTCATATCCCGTCAAAACTTTTCTAATTTGAATTTTAATGTTTGTAAAACATTTTAAATCATTTTACAGAGGTTTAACCAAGCTATAACACTTTAATAATTCATATAGGAAAGTGATTTCCTTTTTGTAAACTTGACGTGTATTTAACATGAATTATTTCCACAATCAAATAAACATATCATCTGTGACGCCCCACCCGAGACCCACATTAACAAAGAGTATTACTAGGTAATACCTTTTGCTAATGTGGAGAATAGGGCTGGTTAGGAGCGACCATCTATAGCCTTGTCTTAAATATCTATTGAATACGTCGATAAATGCTGTATATATATTTTTTCTAATTCAAGTGGATCGACATATCCAATAAATACTTAACATAAAGCTATAGGTGGCTATAGGATCTATCAAAACAAAATACAACAACTCAAATGCAAAACACATCACAGAACAACAGATAATCGGATATATACACATATACAGATACATCACAGAGTATACAAAATGATACATCACATATGTGGTATGACGACCACAATATACACGAATCAAAACAATATACATATTTGAGTAGCAAAAAAAAGGACTACACAAAAGCTACGATGAAAAGAGCTAGCAAAACAGTCCATGCGGAAGCAGGATAGGCTAAGTCCAAAGGGTACCTAACCTGAAACACGTCGGTCTGACCCGAGTATAAAATACACGGGTCAGTCTAGCTAAACGAATCAGTTTAAGAGGATAATCGATAACATAAGAATAAAGCAAGGTGATAATCTTCTTAAGTGAGAAGGAATAACTCAAGGGTATATGGTTACTTCACATGGCACAACTAAGTAGGCATGGTAATTTAAAGTGATATAAGGATATCACTTTATATGAATGCAACTCAAAGGCGATAAATCTTCATAACAAATCACACAATAAAAGCATGCCTCATCTCATCGGCGTATCACAAAACATCAAATATGGTTTAGGAGAAAAACATAGCTCCAAAGAGGAGAAATCCCAAACCCGCCATATCGGCAAACTCAAAACAATATCAAAGAAATCACCACCTCAAAATATGCCATAAGGCAATCAAATATAAATCTCCAACATAGGAGAATATAATCCCAAATAAACGCCAAAAGGCAAATCTCAAACAACGCCAGGTGTTGGCAAACTCAAATCTCAAATATAGAACTCGATAAGAAGTTCAATTTCCAAAGATGTAATCGCCATATATAATATCTCGAACGGCTCAAATGACCAATAATGTAAAAAGGCGATACACTTGGGAAATCACAAAGGAATCAATGAAATCATCTCAAACATATAGCATGTGCTTATGGCCGAAGCCCGCCAAGTACTGTTCTCCTAAATTAAGGCGCCACGTCTCTTAGACAAACATCCCGAAGGACAAATAATTATGTCTTTAGACAAACATCCCGAAGGACAAATACGTCGCAATGACAAACGTCTCTTAGACAAAAATTCCGAAGGATAAACGACCCGAAGGTCCAGTACTGGCAAATACATCTTTTAGACAAATGTGTCATAGACTCTCGGATAGGAACTCGAACAGTGTTAACATGTGTGTAACGTCCCGAAAATTTTCGACTTTCGAAAATTCAACATCGATACTCACTTTATCGACTGCTGAGCCATCGAATGCCGGAAACCCGAAAAGTTATGGTTTTAAGAAAGAAGAAAAAGGTAGAAGAAGAAGATAGAAGAAAAAGAAAGAAGAAAGAAAGAAGAAGAACAACAGAACAACATCAGAAACAGAAAAACAATATCAGAATCTTACACATCGCAGCGGAACAATATATAATAGATAAATGAATATCATTTAAAAACAAAAGAATTATATCTGTTATTACATTACATCACATCATATCATCAGAGTTAATAAACAACAATGGACAGTTATATAAACTTGTCCTCATACAGAATACACAGCGGAATAAATACTATCAGATACAAATACTACGTCTCGTCATCCAGCTTATCTCCAAGCTCCAGAATATCCAGAATATCCTGATAACATAACTCTAGGCTGCCCGTGTGGAAAATGGTGGGCACCTAGAGTTTAGAAGGGAACAATAAACTCCGAGTCAGTCATGGTGACTGGTGTGAGATCGTAAAACAGTTATTCTTTAAAATAAACAACAGTAAATTTTAAAGTCAATTCGCAATGCTTTTGGAAAATGAAACTACCATAAGACCTCCCGCCACACACACAATGCAAACGCAGACTTGGAGGAGATTTCTTCTTATGATAGTCAAAGATGCTTACTACGCAAAAAATCAAATTCTTTTTGATATTATTATTAGTGCATAGTGTAGAAAACATTTCGAAAGTAGAATATAAATCTTAGCCAGCATAGGTACCATTATAGTATGCTTGCTATAGCTGCCATATTAGATGGCAGGTTCTACAACTAAAACCGTACAAGTCACGTATTGTTTCTTTGGATTTCCAACAAATGGTCAGGCTAAGGAACTTCCTATCCACGATGGGTACGTCCCTGGAATAGACGACCCGAGAACCTAACCGGATCTCTGCCAACACAAGGCCGGGTTACCTCTGCAAAAATAGGTAACTACTGACACGCGTATGCCATCCCCCGATCGTCACCGATCTTCCCGAGGATCCCCGATTCGCAACAAACCACATAGATAATAATAATGTAGTAACCACAGAGGTTAAGTATCTGGGCTCCATACCATGATACCACCTTTATCCAGAAGGAATGACATACACTAAGGGGCGCTACTCCCTAGAACCTTGCTGCATTCGTCCTGTTTCGACCATTTCCGGGGTGTGAGGATCGACGAAGTCTCGTCCACAAAGCTACGCTTTCTACAAAAAGCCCTGCTTCGGGTCAAACAAAATGATCAACCTATGATCACAAAGATATAAGATCAAACAAATGATCATATCACAAATGATCAAACACTGATCATTTCACAGCAACACTCAGTATGCCACGTTACCAAATTGGGATATATTGCTGATAAATTTCAACTACATAACCTCTGAGCTCGTACGTCTCAGAGAAGGGTGTTAAGCTAAGAGAATAAATTCTCCGCCACCAACAGAAATGTATTTGAAAGAAATCAGCTTTATATCTCAAATTGTAACGTCAGACACACAATCCATACAAGTCTGTTCCGGGATCGAACAGAACCGAAGGCACTTCTCACGAAGCCCTTGCATTTCCGGATAATTTTCAATCACGTCAGGACTTCCCGTCACTAAGGGTGATAAAACCTCTAAACCGGAGATCAGCCGATGTAGAGTAACTCGACGGTAATCCTTCCGTTTTCAAAAATATCCGGTCTTCAACACCGGTCTTCAAATGCAATTCATAACGACGTATCACATATTCGGAATGGGTTATACGACCCCATGGTCCTTTCCCGGCTAACCCGAATAGTGAGCGTTTATTCAAAAATAAGTGTGGCATTCAAATTCATCCAATTCACAACAAATACCTATCTAAAGGTAATTATTGATAGTCGGTTATTTAACTATCAATAAAGATGCACAACATCATCAGATTCCAAATAATTTTCCCAAATTATTTTATCTTCCAAAATATCTTTACTAGATATATAATTTCCACACTTAACCATTTGAAAACAAATTTCAAATTAATTTCCACATTTCAATTTATCTTTAAAAGATAAAAACTCAAAACAGTTCATTTCACATTGGAAAAGCATTTCCTTACTTATGTAAAAATAAGTATTTCACAAATCATTTATTTTCAATATTTGAAAATATTCGATATACTTAAATCAATATTAAGTATATATTCATTCTTTAAGGAAATCATAAATTTTACATCTATTTGAGTCAAAACGAATGTTGCGTAAAACATCGTTACGACGACTCAAAATCACTAGTATAGGGATTCGGAATTAGATAGATATATAAATCCCAATACTACATCAAAACATTTCCTTTCGGAAATCATTTACTATAACAACAGTGTTATAGTCCACCATTTCCTTAAATTTCTCGAAAACGTCTATTTCAACAATAAATGTTGAAATCTATGCTTTCGATTCATAACACATTTTAAAACATCTTTTAAAACAATTAACTTCATTTTACAATATCGCTTTCCAAAACTATCCATTTTACTTAACAATATATTCACTATCCAAAATCGTGAATATACTTTACTATTTACATTTCACTATTTTCTACACGTTTTATTTCAATAATAATTCGCTATCCAAAATCGCGAATATATCTCCTTTGATAATCTTCTATATTTAATTTATCAAATTCAATCGATTGGTTTCCGAATTCATAAAACAACGTTTATAAATTCCATTTTCTATTTTCTATAACAACTCCGGTTAATAAATCTCATTATATTAACTTCAAAAATTCACTTATAAGAATAAGTGATTCCGGATTCATAAACAACGTTTATAAATCGCATTTATACTTTATAACAATTTCCACTTATAAAATCATTTCATTTAACAATTTCTATTCATATCTCATCTAAGTGTAAAAGTCAAATTTATAAGTAAATTTCTTATAAATCCTTTATTCTACAGTATCTATTCACTTTATAACTTCACGTTATAAATCTATTTATTTCATTCACTTATACTTCTTTTTAACACTAAAAAAACGTTTTATAAGTCCAATATTTTGATTTATAAATTATCAAATTTATAAACCTTTTTATACAAATCATTTATAGTTATTCAAAAATCCCAACTTAAACCATTTTATAAATAAATCGACTTTTATTTCAAAAACGACACTTCGGTTATATTTCACTAAAAATTATAACTTTTATAACTTTAAAATTTTACGTTTATAAATCGATTCAAAAATTCCATAAAACGTATATTTTCAAAAATCACTTTAAAAACCTTTTAAAGTAAAAGTCGTTATTTTTACATTTCAAAACTGAATCCGATGATGCAACAGCATCAATCAGTCCATCACAACAGTCAAATATCATATATCATCATATGATAACAGAATATATCAAAATATCTGTAAATAATCAATACGGTGAGGAATCCAGCTGGATCCCTCCAACCTGTTTCCCTGCATCCACAGATGTTAGCACAATACCAATTCCGCTCCAGTACGGAATTATCGCGGTATATAGGTTTTTTATAAATCCGCTTACTAACGGCGCAATAGGGTCTCATCCGCTATACGAGGCGGGAAATCATCAATCCAATATATACATATGCCAATATGTATATATTGCTATATATATATATAGATATATCCTATCATATCTAATAGCACATTCAAACAGTCAATCATCAATCAATAACTGTAAATAATTCCACATTCAAATTTGAGTGAGAAGATCTCACCGTGATTTTAATTCTGATTTCAGCGTTTATTTTCGAATAAAATCAAACGGCGTTTAATTTTACCCGAAATTTAAACTAGCTCCAAACGACTCCTATTCAGTTCCACAGCGAAGTGCTCGACGAAATGAAGACAACGCAACTGGTTTCGTCGAATTCTGACCTCGTACGACAAAGTTATACACTTTTAAACATTATACGAATTTAAATACAAATTAAAATTACATTTTCTATTATTTATTTTCAACCTCTGCAATCACCACCGTCCATTCCCCTGCATCAGATCGAACCGCTCTTCTTTTCTCCCTCCTTTTCACGTTCGAATGTGCCCAGGCATCCAAGAAACCCATCATCCCAAGCTAGGGTTTCAAATTGCCATCAACACGAACCACTTCATGCTGATCAGAGACCACCACCGGAACCCCCTCCACGTGCGCCACCCACGGCCGAACCACCTTGAAGCTCGGTGGTCCCTACCCTTCTCGAAACGCGTGCAAAACCCAGGGGAACGCGAGCCATTATCTCCCCCTACGATGCGCCATTTCCGATCATCCCCGAATAGATTTGAAGCCCTCCTTACGCTCTTTAACTTTGTTATTGAACACTTTTGTTAATTATTTGTGGATTTGGAGAGATTAAAGAAAGAAATTACGAAATTTTCAGCCATTGATTTCAAGAACTGGCGGCTGCTGCTTAGAACTAGGGTTTTGACATAATTGAAGAAGATGGGTCCTTTTTATAGAAAAATTCTCAATTCACTATTCATCCGGAATTTCCAAGCTCCAATTTACGTGCCGTGACCGGCGTTTCTGGGGTTTACCCCGCGTTCCGGACGCAATGGAACAGGTTTCGGAAGCTAATTCGATCATCTGTGAGAGATATGGAATTAAACGATCAATTTAAATTAAACCGATTTAAATTGATTTCGAGGCGTTTTAATTTGTACCGGACAAAGGGTAACTCCAAAAATTACGAAATTTGAAATCTTACAATAATATCACATTACGGATCCGATGAAACTGGTTTCGTCAAAATCCGAGACCGTTTGAAAAATGACTATTTTAACTCGACGATTTAAAATTAAAACGATATCGATGCGTTTCGAGCTGCCACGGTCAAACGATAACTTCGATTGCTACGAAAATTGAAATCCGATAATAACTAACTATTACGGATCCAATGGAACTGGTCTCGTTCAATTCTGAGACTGTTCGAAAATTGGCTATTTTTACAGTCGATAATTAAATATTAAAATATTCAATTTTCATAGATTAACTCCAAATTCGATTCTGAAAGTTCTATAACCTTTCTATAACTCCAGTATGATTAAATAAAATTTTACAAATCATTCTCAATCATATTTAACTCGATTTTCAATTATCTCTGGAATTTCACTATTTAATTTATCGATTTAATTATCAAATTAAATCCAATATCCTTTAAATAAATTATTCGACTTATTAAATTCATTTATTTATATTCAAAATCAATTGAATATTCGAATTTTAATTATCAAAAATTCTGGGTCGTTACAGACTTCCCCCCTTAAAAGAATTTCGTCCTCGAAATTACAAGTTAGGAAGAAAGGTCCTTAACTCGTCTACTATTTTTCCAACATTCAATAGTTTTATCAAATTTTCAAAACAAATCTTCTACTAAAGATTCGTTATCATTCAACTACATTTCAACTCCAACTCTACGTTTCAGAACAACATTGTTTAACTTAAAAATTCAAATTTAAGTTTAAATTCAAATTTAAACTTTCAAAATTTCTCAAAAATTTTCTAACACTCGAAATTTTCGAAAAATTTCGCCAGCGTCTCCTTTGCGCGGCTAATACGGCACGACTACAAAACGTCCCTACGGACTCTCAGATTTCAAAAAGAAAAAGAAAAAGCCAAGCGGCTAGAGAAATAAGTCATCAAATCTCATATTCGAATTTAAATACATACCTTTAGTCGAGCAATTCAAATTATCTTCAAAATCAAAATTCCAATTCCTTTTATACACCTGTATATCCTACTAGCCATAATATCTAGTTACATATATTCAAACCATTTTGTACATTCAATTACAAAATTTTCGATACTTACTTCCATATCATCTTTAATTCACTATTGAAGTTATATATTCAATTTCGTTCAATTTCACATTTCAATTTCATTTGAATTCAATTCCAACATTTAATTGGATTCAGTTCAATTTCTGAATATTGAATTTTATTGATTAGCTTTCATTCATACTGCACCATTTTAAATTAGTTTCAGTTACTAATCCATTTCAAATTCTAATTCACTTATTCAAATTCGGTTTCAACATTCAGTTTTAATCTTATTCACTTCATTTATTCAAATTTATTTATTTATTCACACATTCTTTCATTTTCAATTTGAATCTCATTTCTATCAAATTCCAAATATTTTATAAGTCTTTGACTTATTTACATCTTGATTTATAAAATCATCTATACATTCATATTACTAATTCTGTTCCTTTATGAATTTTATCTTCAAATATTTTTCTGGAACTTTATTTCAAATTATATCTCACATTAATATTTCATAAATATTTCTACATAGTATTCCAGAGTTTACCAACATTTCAAAAACCATTTTCGAAAACAATTCAAATTATCCTTTGAATTTCAAGAACAAAACCCAAATTTTCCAAACACTTCCATTTAAAATAATTTGGCAGCAATTCCTCTTTTGGAAACCCGAAAATGAACATCAATGATGCCGCGGTCATCATCAAAGTTATTTTCCAGCGACCGAAAAGAGTTTAGAGCTTTTATCTCTCCAAAATACTTTTCAAAACCTTCGAAATTCATTTTCAAATCAAAAAGATTTAAACTTTCCAAATCTCCAAAATTTTCAAATTCTTTTCAAAACATTTCCAAAAACTTCTCTGGAATTCCGTTTTAAATTACAAATAACATTTATAATTTATATTCTCAAATTTCATTCGTATCTGAATTTATCTCTTAACTTTGGAGTTATGATTTCAATTTCTTATTCAATTTTAGTGATGATAATTCACTATTATTACTTCCTAACATCCATGCAACCATATACTATAGTAATTCATAGAAAATCGTTTCTTTTCTATACAAAAATAGCTTTGGGTAAAATTATTTCATTTACCCTATTTAAAACAATACTGTGCCGAATTGTTCTATATAAGTGTTTAGAGATCCCTATCGATAGAGTTGTACGGACAATACCGACCAGAATCCATATACCACTCAACAAACCAATCATCACAATATAAAACAATTTTCTATTCACTAACAAATACGCACTCGTATCTATTATTACACTCAACTCATTCTAGAGTACTACTGACTCTATCTCTAATGAGTAACACCCAACAGAGCAGGGTTGTCGCTTAACCATATGCTCTGATACCACTTGTAACGTCCCGAAAATTTTCGACTTTCGAAAATTCAACATCGATACTCACTTTATCGACTGCTGAGCCATCGAATGCCGGAAACCCGAAAAGTTATGGATTTAAGAAAGAAGAAAAAGGTAGAAGAAGAAGATAGAAGAAAAAGAAAGAAGAAAGAAAGAAGAAGAACAACAGAACAACATCAGAAACAGAAAAACAATATCAGAATCTTACACATCGCAGCGGAACAATATATAATAGATAAATGAATATCATTTAAAAACAAAAGAATTATATCTGTTATTACATTACATCACATCATATCATCAGAGTTAATAAACAACAATGGACAGTTATATAAACTTGTCCTCATACAGAATACACAGCGGAATAAATACTATCAGATACAAATACTACGTCTCGTCATCCAGCTTATCTCCAAGCTCCAGAATATCCAGAATATCCTGATAACATAACTCTAGGCTGCCCGTGTGGAAAATGGTGGGCACCCAGAGTTTAGAAGGGAACAATAAACTCCGAGTCAGTCATGGTGACTGGTGTGAGATCGTAAAACAGTTATTCTTTAAAATAAACAACAGTAAATTTTAAAGTCAATTCGCAATGCTTTTGGAAAATGAAACTACCATAAGACCTCCCGCCACACACACAATGCAAACGCAGACTTGGAGGAGATTTCTTCTTATGATAGTCAAAGATGCTTACTACGCAAAAAATCAAATTCTTTTTGATATTATTATTAGTGCATAGTGTAGAAAACATTTCGAAAGTAGAATATAAATCTTAGCCAGCATAGGTACCATTATAGTATGCTTGCTATAGCTGCCATATTAGATGGCAGGTTCTACAACTAAAACCGTACAAGTCACGTATTGTTTCTTTGGATTTCCAACAAATGGTCAGGCTAAGGAACTTCCTATCCACGATGGGTACGTCCCTGGAATAGACGACCCGAGAACCTAACCGGATCTCTGCCAACACAAGGCCGGGTTACCTCTGCAAAAATAGGTAACTACTGACACGCGTATGCCATCCCCCGATCGTCACCGATCTTCCCGAGGATCCCCGATTCGCAACAAACCACATAGATAATAATAATGTAGTAACCACAGAGGTTAAGTATCTGGGCTCCATACCATGATACCACCTTTATCCAGAAGGAATGACATACACTAAGGGGCGCTACTCCCTAGAACCTTGCTGCATTCGTCCTGTTTCGACCATTTCCGGGGTGTGAGGCTCGACGAAGTCTCGTCCACAAAGCTACGCTTTCTACAAAAAGCCCTGCTTCGGGTCAAACAAAATGATCAACCTATTGTTTGCACAAAAAATGGACAAACACCTCAAAGTTGTATGATTTAGTAGATCTTATGTTATTCTTAGTGATTTGGGTGATTCATGCAAATATATGAAAAGCAGGGGCTAAACTGTAAAAAGACACGCAGATTTATAGTGGTTCAGCCAGAATGTGCCTACGTCCACTTTATATGTTATTTCTCTTCTCTTGTTTTGACTACAAGTACAAAGCTTTGATACAAGTAAAAGAAAGTTGTTTGAAAGTTCTCTCCGTGCTTGAGCTCTCAAACTTCTCCCCCATTGTTGTACCCCTGCCTCTCTATTTATAGAGTGAGGTTGGGGGCAGGGGTCTTGGATGTATACAGCTGCTGGTGGGCCTGGGCTGAAGTGATCTGGCCTGGCAGTCTGGTTCGGTATTCTCTTGGTTCGGTGAAGTATGGAGTTGGTCCGGTTGGGCTTCATCCGGTGAAGTGTGGAGCTGGTCCGGTTGGGCTTCGTCCGGTGAAGTGTGGAATGGTGAGGTTGGACCGGTGGCAGTTGCCGGATGAAGGTCTACCGAATGGACTTGAGGGAGGATTGCCGAATGTACTCGAGGGAGGGCTGCCGAATGGGTCATTCCGAATGGACTTGAGGGAGAGCTGCCGAATGAATCACGTCTCTGGGTCTCGAGGTCTTCCGGGTAAGAATTCACCCAACATTTGCCCCCCAAAGTAGGGCATATGTCTAACATATGTCGTGCTTTGTCTTCCTTCGTTCGGTCTTGGTTGCGCCGAGCCAGTTGGTCCGGTCGATGTGCTTCGCTTATAAATAAGGGCGCCACTCTGCTATTGTTTCTTCACTTTTCGAGATAGCCGAACCACTTGACTCCTATTTTTTCCGAACTAGACCCTTATCATTGCCGAATCAGGTGAGATTTTATTCTGCCGAATGAGTGTTTGCCGAATGAGATCTTATTCTCGTATTACCGGACGAGAACGGGAGACACCGAATGAACCCATATTTGAACCACCGAATGGACCTTGAGAGTTCGAATAACGAACGAGAATTTCCATTGTCTTTACCGAATGACGATGGGAGTTTGAGCACTTTGAACTTTCTTTGCTTACACTCGAGACACCGAATGAACCCATACTTGAACTCCGAATGACAATGATACCGAATGAAACTGATACTGAATATGTTTTTACCGAATGAAGTCATATACTTGTTTATATCCTCTGTTCTAAATGTGTTTTTCCGGTATTGTAGATAATGTCTCGCAAAGTAGAAACTCGATCAGACAAGAAGCGATCCGTGGGTGAAGGAGAGTCATCGGCTGTGCCCCCAGCTCAATCAGGATCGGAGCGTCATGGGCCCGCCCCGAGGTCATTAGTGGATGGATATGGTCCCCAGGAGTTGCTGGATTCCCCGCCTGACTGCTTTCCTAGCCTTCTCAAAGAGGAGCAACTCGATGTTATATCTCGTTCTTTTGGGATTGATAGAGCCCTCATGCTGCTGCCGGGTCCAGGAGTCATGCCATACAGTCCTCCCGAAGGATACTTCGCTTATAGCAGGTACCATTGCATGTGTGGTGCTATCCCGCCTCTCAATGCTTGGATAGTTAGCTTCCTCACGTACCTGAAGGTGGCCCCATTTCAGCTTCAGCCCAACTCTTACGCCATACTGGTGAGCCTTTTCGTTATTTTTCGGAGGAAGTATGGTCGCGCTCCCTCCAACCGGGAGATCCGGTACTTGTACAATTTAAGGGGCTACAAGAAGGGGTCCCCATATATTAACTTGGAATCTGCTGTGACCTTCAAGCCGGTCCTGGACCTTTATTCCAAATTCAGCATGTTCAAGAAAGAGTGGTTCTTTGTTAGGGACGACTCCGTCTCTATCCGGCGCTTTACCTCTGGATGTAAGTTGATGCTTTTACTTATAATTTCTATCCTGATTGTGATGCTTCTTCTCATACTTTCTCATTTTTGCTAGCGACAGGTGGCTTTCCTGTTGTGGAGACTGACCGCCTGGTTCAGACGGCGGCGGAGATAGAAGGCATTCTTGGGAAATACAGATCATCTGCTTACTTGATTAGAAATGCGATCCTTCTAGAATACAACTTGATCCTTCCGCAGCAGTCTGTAGTTAAGTTGAGGGAAACGGCGGAAGAGAGGGCGGCTGCTCAAGCCAAGGGAGGCGTTGCGGCAGAGGGTGGAAAGAGAAAACCATTCATGAAACCTCCAGCCGTTGGAGGTAAGAAACTTAAGAGGTCAGACGGTCCTTCTCCCAGCAATTGTCCACTTACTCAGGGGGAGATTGACGCGGAGGAGGAAAGAGGTGAGGCGGAGGGCGGAAGTGACGTTGAGCGTCTTGGTGACGAGGGTGGCGATGGACAGGGTGGTGATGGTTCCAGGGCTCTGTCTTCTGGGCAAGTAGGCGAGATGCAAGAGTGGACGGATGATGCTCTCCGTCAAGCTTTTGAGGGGTTGGGTGATGATCCGGCTTTGGTTGAGAAGACCGGGGAGGCGGACAAAACCGGGACTGGTGCAAGTGAGTCTTCTCCGACTATTCCGGCCAAGGTGGCTCTGACAACTCAAGGTGAACTCTTGACCCCTGCATGCTTCACTAATGATAGGGACTTAGGAATATTTTATGACCCGCTCCCGTCCTGGAATGAAATCCGGGACTTATTGCAGTATCCCACTCCTCCCCAGGGTTTGTACAACCACAGCTGTGTTTCTTTTTCTTTTCTAATCTTGTAATTTACCGCGTTCCTTGAATCATATTGTAATGTAAGATTATGACACTTGTTCTTTATATCAGGAGCAGGCAAGACGCCCAAAGCTTCAGACCTTCGACACAGGCTCGAGCAATATAAACTTTCCAAAATTTCTGCTAAGCCGAAGCCCTCAGCCCAACGCTCCGGGGATGTAGTCGGGTACCGTCCTCTTCTTGGGGTCATCGAAGAGGGTATTCAGCAGAGGAAGAGGAGTCATCCTTTATCCGAAACTTCGCTCGGTTCTCAGCCTCCGGCTCAGCCTATTCATGATATTACTGAGGAGGGCAGCGAGTTTGTATCTTCTCCACACCCGTCCGGAAACCCTTCTGTTGTTCATATCGACCGTCCCGATCTGGCCCGTAATCCATTTGCCGGTCATCCAGATCTGGATCCGGGTTCTCAGGATATTAATTTTGACGAAGTTACTGGTGAACACCTTCTCCCCCGTAACCCCATGGTACGAGTACTTGACGAAGCCAAGTCCTTAGACCTCGATCTACTCACCACTCGTATAGTCACTATGGGAGACGAGGCCAAGGCCAACATTGATCGGGTGGCGGAGGAGGCCAAGAAGCTGATGGGGCATCACGCTCGGCTGGTTAAGGCCGGAGAGGAGATAGGGAGCGCCAATATCCGACTTCGATTGGTGGTCTCGGATCAAGCCAAGCAGCTTGCGGATCAGGCTATCCAGATTTCTCAGCATGAGGCTGCCACTGGGCGATTAAGGAGAACCATGGAAGAGGCTAGTCGGGCCGAATTGCGGAAAATGGAAGCTGCTTGCAAAGAGCGGATTGACATGGCTATTACCACGGTGGATGAGGTTCGGAGAGCGGATCTCGAGCAGGTGGAGGAATTGTCCGAGAAGCTTGAGGCTGCAGAGCTTGCTCAAGCTAAGTTGAGGGAAGAGATGGCGGTGATGCGGAGGTCCCTTCAAGCTGATTGCTCGAGATACAGACTGGAGAGAGATGCTGCCGTGGAAAGGTTGTCGGCCTCCGATGCCCGGATGAGGGAGTTTGAGGAGAACGAAGGAATGATGGATGACATGCTCCAGGACATGTATTTCCGGACTTGGAAGCAGGGTAACCTCTCTTGGATGGATGATTATCCCAGAGTCATGGCCAAGACATATCTTCGGGCTTTGGAGGAGGCTAAGGCTGATGCAGATAAAGAGGGTGGAACGGTCTTCAGTATGGATGTGGTCACGGCCCAGTTCACCAAGGAGGAGAAAGTGGCGGTAAAAGAGGGTATGCGGCTGCTTGCTGCTGAAGAGGCGGGTGTGCAGGTAGAAGATGACGACCAGGATGGTCAAGAAGCTAGTACTGGTAAGTCTTCCTTTCTAGTCTTTCTGTTAACTTGGTTACTTATCACTAATGAATCCTTTTTATGACCGGACAGGCGGGCAAAAGAACAAGGACAAGACTTCGACGCAACCAGCTCCATGACTGAACCTGAGAAATTCTTTTTGTAGGCTTGGCATTGTTGTATCTGTTAGTCTTAAGACAGTAGAGTAACTTCCAAGTTGTAATTCTTGCTACTTGTAATAACATTATTCTTGACGTGTAATTTTTTAGCTCAAGTTGATTTTGTCATTTCTTGAATATTTGTTGCTATTTCGACATATCGTATGAGAAATGTAGCTATGTGTATTCTTGTAATTAAATTGTGTTTGATGTCAGATTCTGGTTTTAAATCATAATCTCATGACTTGCAATGTTAGCGTGTGGTGTGGAAAAATCAAATTATAGTCATACCTTTGTACATAAAGGAAGAAAATACCGCCTTTCATGTTCTGTTTGTAAATGGAAGTTTCGAATATCTTGTATGACCAAGCATGGAGAGCAGTTGACTGCCCCGCCATCTGATTGTGAATCTCTGCATCCATTGGCGGGTATCTCTTACCCTGCATCCTGTACTTTATGGTTTGTTATAGAGGATAGGAGGAAAGTTTTTTAAGTAAAACTGAAATATGTGGAATAGTAAAACTTCCAGTCACGGAAGGCCTTCGATGTGCTTAAGTTCGTGGCAAACGGGTTTTGTAGTCACTTTCCCTAGCTGTGGGTCTTGGAGACATTTGTCACCCATCTTACGCCTCCGCGGGGAGTTAATTCTTTTTTACCACAGCCGCACTTAAGACACACCGGAGCCGAGATCGCGCACAGTAACTACCCGGGCCATTATGGCCCGTACTCATGGGTATTATTCGACTTACTGTGGCCGGCTAGCGTGGGTGCCGATCGTCAACTGTGAACTGCCCCTGGCTGGCCACACCTTATGTTGGGGCTTATAATCGGTTCACAGTCGCCGGCGAGCCTAACGCCGTAATGAGCTGCCTCGGCTATAGTCGGCCTTCTCGGTGGCTTATAATCGGCTCATTACAGTTGGCTTTAAGGGCCGTCGCGAGCAATGAGTTAACCCGCAGCAGAGGGATGCTGGAGCAAAAGTGTCTCATTGGCGAGGGCATAGATTCGCATAGTACCTGTTGGGGCTTGTCCACGTGAAGTTGCATTGTGGAGTGCTTTGAATAGAAATGCTATATGCTCAGGATTTTGTTCAACAGAAAAGGATAAAGTTAACAAGCAGCCAAGATACAAAGGAACAAGTTAAAAAAGAGACAAGGCTTTTTTAAAGTGGTTCGGCACGAAAAAATGCCTACGTCCACTGATTCTCTTCGTTAATTTACTTCATATGGGCAATACAAGTTAAGAAAAGTATCGACGGAGGTGTTGGATGTTCCATGCCCTCTGGAACACCTCTCCGTCCACTGTTGACAAAATATAGGCTCCGTTGTGGAGATCTTTATGAATTACATATGGTCCATCCCAGATTGGGTCTAGTGCTCCGGGGCGAGGGAAGATTCGCTTGAGGACAAGATCCCCTTCTCGTAAGGCACGATGCTTGACTTTGGAGTTGTATTGTGCTGCCACCTTTTGCTTGTGGGCTGCTGTTTTTAGGACTGCATCATTCCTTCTCTCCTCGACTAGATCCAAAGACATGTTGAGGAGCTCTTCGTTTTCTTCTGGGTTATAGTGGATCCTACGGTGGGAAGGCACAATGGTTTCAACTGGGAGCATAGCCTCCGATCCGTATGCCAAAGAGAAAGGAGTGTGCCCTGTTGATGTTCTGAAAGATGTGCGGTAGGCCCATAGTGCCGTAGGGAGTTCATCCACCCAAGCGCCCTTTGACTTTTCGAGCTTCTTTTTGATCAGAGTTTTCAGAATTTTGTTGACTGCTTCGACTTGTCCGTTTGCTTGGGGATATGCTACGGATGAGAAGCTTTTGTGAATTCCGTGTTCTTGGCACCAGTTGGCGAATTCCTCGCTGTCAAACTGAAGTCCGTTGTCTGATATGATTTTTAGTGGGACTCCGTACCTGCACAGAACATTTTTGATTAAGAAGTTGATAACTTTCGCTGAAGATACTTTATTTAGAGGTTCTGCTTCCACCCATTTGGTGAAATAGTCGACTGCTACTATAGCATATTTGGCGCCGCCTCGACCCATTGGCAGTTCACCGATTAAGTCAATTCCCCATACTGCAAAGGGCCAAGGGCTGGTCATCTGGGTAATCTCGGTTGTTGGTAGCCGAGGGACCTTAGCAAACTTTTGGCATCTGTCACACTTCTTGACGAAATCTAAGGCGTCCTTGCTTAAGGTGGGCCAGAAATATCCGTATCGGAGTATCTTTTTTGCTAACGTTTGCCCTCCGGTGTGATCTCCGCAGCTTCCTTGATGAATGTTGGATAAGATTTCCTTGGCTTCCCTTCCGGCGACACACCTTAATAATGGGTTAGAGAACCCGCGCCGATAGAGGATGTCTCCTTGCATGGTGTAGCGGGACGCTTTCCTCAAGATTTTCTTGACTTCGTTACGCCTGTCGGGTAGTGTGCCATTTTGTAGGTAGTCTCGGATGGGAGTCATCCAAGTTGCTTCTTCGGTTGCAGCTATCAGATTCACTTGCTCAAAACTTGGGATCATTTGCTTTGAGACAGTTACTGCTCCGAAGATGGCCTCGTCTCCCATACTTGCTTGCTTTGCCAATTCGTCGGCCTCTTGGTTCTCTTCCCGAGGGATGTGTTTGACTAAGTAGTGGTCTAATCGGCTGAGAAGTAACTTGGTCTTCTTTAGATATGCTATGAGTCGTTCTTCTCTAGCTTGGAATTCCCCTAGTATTTGATTAACAATAAGCTGAGAATCGCTGTGAAGACACAAAGAATTGGCTCCAATCTCGATAGCAATTTCTAATCCGGCTATTACTGCTTCGTATTCTGCATCGTTGTTGGTGGCAGTGAATTCCAACCTTATAGCATAGTGCAGTTTATTTCCCCTGGGAGTGATGATTACCACACCTGCCCCCGAGCCTTGTTCGTTAGATGCACCGTCCACAAAGAGATTCCACTTGATATCTTCTGTTATTTCCAGTTGCTCCTTATCCTCGTTGGTAGTGAATTCTGCAATGAAATCAGCCATGGCTTGTCCCTTGATGGCGGTGCGAGGGTGATAGGTGATATCATATTGACTCAGCTCAATACACCATTTAAGTAGTCGCCCGGAAGTGTCGGGACGATGGAGTACCTGCCTTAGTGGTTGATCGGTTAGAACCTTGATGGAATGGGATTGGAAGTAATGACGCAGCTTTCGTGAAGTGATTAGTAAGCAGTATGCTAACTTTTCAAGCTTAGGATATCTGACTTCTGCCCCAGTAAACCTTTTACTGACGAAGTAAACTGGTCGTTGCGTGCGGTTATCTTCCCTTACCAAGGCAGCGCTTAGAGCGTGAGATGACACAGCAAGGTATAGGTATAATTCTTCGCCTTCGCTTGGGGTCGAGAGTACCGGTGGTTTCTGGAGGTGTTCGATTAGGTTAAGGAAAGCGGTCAAGCATTCGTCCGTCCATTCGAACTTTCCTTTATCTTTCTTTAGAGCTTCGAAAAAGGGGACGCACTTGTCCGTTGCTTTGGAGATGAATCGGCCTAGGGCAGCCACTTTTCCATTTAGGCTTTGCATTTCCTTTCGGGTGGAAGGTATCTTGATGTCTCTTAATGCTCGGACTTGTTCAGGGTTTGCTTCTATCCCTCGGGCATGGACGATGAATCCTAAGAATTTTCCTGATGACACTCCGAAGGAGCACTTCAGTGGATTCAACTTCATTCCATACTGTCGAAGTACCTGGAACATTTCGCCCAGGTGGCTTACGTGATCTTTGGCTTCCCGTGATTTTACCAGCATGTCGTCTACGTATACTTCCATTGTTCGTCCTATTAGCCCTGCGAACATCTTGTTGACGAGGCGCTGGTAGGTGGCTCCTGCATTTTTAAGTCCGAAGGGCATCACTTTGTAGCAGTACAAACCCCGGTCGGTGATGAAACTAGTGTGATCTTGGTCGGGAGCATGCATAGGAATTTGGTTATACCCCGAGTATGCATCCATAAAAGACAGGAGTTCGTGCCCGGCTGTGCTGTCTACAAGTTGGTCGATTCTGGGAAGCGGAAAGCAATCCTTTGGGCAGGCGTCATTTAGGTTGGAGAAGTCAATGCAGGTCCGCCACTTCCCATTAGCCTTCTTTACTAGTACCGGGTTGGCGATCCATTCTGGGTAAATAGCTTCTCGTATGAAGTCATTGGCGAGTAGATTCTTTACTTCTTCATCGAGGGCTGCTGATCGCTCTGCCCCCATACTTCTCTTTTTTTGTTTTACGGGTGCCTTGGTAGGATCAATTTTTAATACGTGGCACGCTATGTTGGGGGAGATTCCGGTCATGTCAGCGTGTGACCAAGCGAATACATCCAAGTTGTGGCGGAGAAAATCAACGAGTTGTTCCTTCAATTCAGTTTTCAGCTGCGACCCAATTTTCAGTAGCCTACTTGAGTCGTGCTTGTCTACAGATATAAACTCCATAGCCTCTGCAGGCTCGGCGGTGGCCTCCTCCTCTTTGTCCCTAGGGTCTAATTCATTGAAAGGGTCGCTGGTGTATCGAAGAGGAGGGGCTTTCTTTAGTTGCTATGCTTCAAGGCTTTTTGTGCAGAGGGCAATCTCTACACCTTTCCCTTTATCTCTCCTGTGGTTGTTGCGAAGTTCGGTTACATAGCAGTCTCGTGCAATATCCTGGTCTCCTTCCACTTCCCCTACCCCATTGTCTGTTGGAAATTTCATTTTCAGGCACCACGGGGCTAGGACAATCTGGAAGTCAGATAGGGCTGGTCTTCCTAGGAAGGCGTTGTAGGCCGAATGGTTTTCTATCAGCACAAACGTCTGTTTCCTTACAACGGAGCGGGGATGGCTTCCAATTTCAACGAAGAGGTCCAGCTGCCCGATGGGCATTTTCGCATCTCCAGTGAAACCGTGTAGCGGTTTATCGCAGGGAGATACGTCCTTCATTGACAACCTCATTTTGTCGAATGCGTGTTTGAACAGGATATTTACAGAGCTTCCAGTGTCTACCAGGATTCGGTAAACTTCGGCGGGACCGAGTCGGGCAGAGATAACCATGGGATCCATGTGAGGGTACTGTCTTCCTTCTAGGTCGCGTTTACTGAATGTGATGTCATCACTTTCTTTCCGCTTTGGGTGGCGCTCTTCTATAACCGTATTGACGCAGTCTCTATTGTCTCTGAGCGACTTCCCATATCTTTCCATCTCTTTCCAGCTTCTGTCTGCGATGTGTGGACCTCCTGAGATGGTATGGACCACTATCTTCTCTTGACTAGAGCTGCTAGCGTTGCGGTCGCCTCTGCCGGTCCCTGGTGAGGGTAGCCTTGGGTTTTCATTGGCAGGAGCTGGAGTCCTGTCTTGACTTTTTACATAGCGCTCCAGTTTCTTTCTTCTGATGTGTTCCTCAATCAGATCCCGGAGATGATGGCATTCGTTGGTATCATGTCCGTGGGATTCGTGGAAGCGGCAGAATTTTCCAGATTTCTGTGCGCTATCTGATTCCTTCTTGTATGGTGGGCGTTTGTATCTAACTTCGCCTTGGGTGGCAAGGAAGATGTTTTCGACGGTCTCGTTCAAAGGGGTGTAAGAGTCGAATCTTGGTCCTGGCCGATATAGGCGTTTCTCTACTTTCTTGCCCCCAGCATTGTCTCTGGAATCATTTCTTCGAACGTCCCTTGCCACAGCAGGGGCGTTGCCATGGGTCGTCTTACTTTGCTGTCCTGACTGCCCCTCAATGGCGGCATCCTCAAGCCTCATGTATTTCCCGGCTTCATGGAAGAAATCGGGTAAAGTAGCTGGTTTTTCTTTTGTCAATCTCCTAGCAAATTTAGTGTCCGGATGCACCCCACTGCAGAGGGCCATTAGGATAAGCTTCTCATCGGCATCTTGAACTGCGGCTGCTGCGGCGTTGAATCTGGTTAGGTATTGCTGCAGCTTTTCTCCAGGTTTCTGTTTGACGCTGGATAAGGAATAAGCGTCCTTAGGTTGCTCCACATGAATGCGGAACTGACTGATGAATTTTTCTTTCAACATTTCCCACGAGCTGATGGATCCTTGGGGTAGATGACAGAACCAGGAGGTAGCAAGATCTGCTAAGAAGAGCGGGAAGCATTTGCACAGCACTCCCTCTGTTGCTCCACTCATGAGCATATGCTGCGTGTACCTCTGTAAGTGTACAACGGGATCGGAGGTTCCTTTGTAAGGTTCCATTGTTGGCATCTTCCATTCTCGGGGGGTGATAGCAATTTCGATATTGCGGGCGAAAGGGCTGGTTACCCTAGCGCCTATCCCTCGATCTCTTTGCTCCCGTTGGACACACTCTCTGAATAAGCGTGCCATCCTTTCATCAGAATTTGGAGCGGACAGAAATGAGTTTGGTTCCGTTCTGTGGGGTTGATTCCGACCAGACAACCTGTAGGGATGGTATCGTCTATCATTCCTCATATTTTCCAGTGGCTGCCTTTGATCTTCTGGGAGCATGCTTGGATCAGCTACAGTTGGCCCTTGCCTTGATCTTCCCCTGTTGGGTTCTGATCTAAGCACTTCCTCGGGTCCAACTTCGGGCTGAACTCTAGCTCGGCCCCGTTCACTGGTGTTTCTGTGGTTAGGCAGCATGACAGGCTCAGCTGCAGTTGACCTCCGCCCGGTACCTTCCCCGTTGGGTTCGGCACCAAACGTTTCCTCAGGCCTAACTTCGGGCTGAGCTCGGTCTCGGCTCCTACCACGGCTACTCCTGCCGTTAGCTCCTTCGAAGAAGGAAGATCTTTGCTGTCTCTGAGATCCTCCAGATTGGGACTCGCCCCATGATTCAGTGTTGCGGTTGGATTCTTCAGCGTCCCTCAAGCGTGACATGAGATGGTCCACCAAGGCTTCCTGCTGGGACGTGAAGCGGTTAGTCACTTCAACAACAACTCTGTCCAAATCTGCCCTAGTAATTGCTGCAGGCTGTTCTGTGGCAGGAGTGGTGGGGTTAGCCTGTCCTCCATTTGTTACCGTTGCTGGAGGAGGAGGATTTACTTGATTTGCGATAGCTGGATCAGGAAGGCTACTGGATGCGATGTTTTTTCCTTTGTTAACATCTTTTCTCTGTTTGGGAGGCATGTTTTCCAAGTGGCGGATGATGCTGTTAGGAAAACTTTCTAAGCGGATGAAGCTGGAGCTTCGAGCTTCAAGTTCTCAGTGAAAGCACCAAAAATGTTTGCACAAAAAATGGACAAACACCTCAAAGTTGTATGATTTAGTAGATCTTATGTTATTCTTAGTGATTTGGGTGATTCATGCAAATATATGAAAAGCAGGGGCTAAACTGTAAAAAGACACGCAGATTTATAGTGGTTCAGCCAGAATGTGCCTACGTCCACTTTATATGTTATTTCTCTTCTCTTGTTTTGACTACAAGTACAAAGCTTTGATACAAGTAAAAGAAAGTTGTTTGAAAGTTCTCTCCGTGCTTGAGCTCTCAAACTTCTCCCCCATTGTTGTACCCCTGCCTCTCTATTTATAGAGTGAGGTTGGGGGCAGGGGTCTTGGATGTATACAGCTGCTGGTGGGCCTGGGCTGAAGTGATCTGGCCTGGCAGTCTGGTTCGGTATTCTCTTGGTTCGGTGAAGTATGGAGTTGGTCCGGTTGGGCTTCATCCGGTGAAGTGTGGAGCTGGTCCGGTTGGGCTTCGTCCGGTGAAGTGTGGAATGGTGAGGTTGGACCGGTGGCAGTTGCCGGATGAAGGTCTACCGAATGGACTTGAGGGAGGATTGCCGAATGTACTCGAGGGAGGGCTGCCGAATGGGTCATTCCGAATGGACTTGAGGGAGAGCTGCCGAATGAATCACGTCTCTGGGTCTCGAGGTCTTCCGGGTAAGAATTCACCCAACACCTATGATCACAAAGATATAAGATCAAACAAATGATCATATCACAAATGATCAAACACTGATCATTTCACAGCAACACTCAGTATGCCACGTTACCAAATTGGGATATATTGCTGATAAATTTCAACTACATAACCTCTGAGCTCGTACGTCTCAGAGAAGGGTGTTAAGCTAAGAGAATAAATTCTCCGCCACCAACAGAAATGTATTTGAAAGAAATCAGCTTTATATCTCAAATTGTAACGTCAGACACACAATCCATACAAGTCTGTTCCGGGATCGAACAGAACCGAAGGCACTTCTCACGAAGCCCTTGCATTTCCGGATAATTTTCAATCACGTCAGGACTTCCCGTCACTAAGGGTGATAAAACCTCTAAACCGGAGATCAGCCGATGTAGAGTAACTCGACGGTAATCCTTCCGTTTTCAAAAATATCCGGTCTTCAACACCGGTCTTCAAATGCAATTCATAACGACGTATCACATATTCGGAATGGGTTATACGACCCCATGGTCCTTTCCCGGCTAACCCGAATAGTGAGCGTTTATTCAAAAATAAGTGTGGCATTCAAATTCATCCAATTCACAACAAATACCTATCTAAAGGTAATTATTGATAGTCGGTTATTTAACTATCAATAAAGATGCGCAACATCATCAGATTCCAAATAATTTTCCCAAATTATTTTATCTTCCAAAATATCTTTACTAGATATATAATTTCCACACTTAACCGTTTGAAAACAAATTTCAAATTAATTTCCACATTTCAATTTATCTTTAAAAGATAAAAACTCAAAACAGTTCATTTCACATTGGAAAAGCATTTCCTTACTTATGTAAAAATAAGTATTTCACAAATCATTTATTTTCAATATTTGAAAATATTCGATATACTTAAATCAATATTAAGTATATATTCATTCTTTAAGGAAATCATAAATTTTACATCTATTTGAGTCAAAACGAATGTTGCGTAAAACATCGTTACGACGACTCAAAATCACTAGTATAGGGATTCGGAATTAGATAGATATATAAATCCCAATACTACATCAAAACATTTCCTTTCGGAAATCATTTACTATAACAACAGTGTTATAGTCCACCATTTCCTTAAATTTCTCGAAAACGTCTATTTCAACAATAAATGTTGAAATCTATGCTTTCGATTCATAACACATTTTAAAACATCTTTTAAAACAATTAACTTCATTTTACAATATCGCTTTCCAAAACTATCCATTTTACTTAACAATATATTCACTATCCAAAATCGTGAATATACTTTACTATTTACATTTCACTATTTTCTACACGTTTTATTTCAATAATAATTCGCTATCCAAAATCGCGAATATATCTCCTTTGATAATCTTCTATATTTAATTTATCAAATTCAATCGATTGGTTTCCGAATTCATAAAACAACGTTTATAAATTCCATTTTCTATTTTCTATAACAACTCCGGTTAATAAATCTCATTATATTAACTTCAAAAATTCACTTATAAGAATAAGTGATTCCGGATTCATAAACAACGTTTATAAATCGCATTTATACTTTATAACAATTTCCACTTATAAAATCATTTCATTTAACAATTTCTATTCATATCTCATCTAAGTGTAAAAGTCAAATTTATAAGTAAATTTCTTATAAATCCTTTATTCTACAGTATCTATTCACTTTATAACTTCACGTTATAAATCTATTTATTTCATTCACTTATACTTCTTTTTAACACTAAAAAAAACGTTTTATAAGTCCAATATTTTGATTTATAAATTATCAAATTTATAAACCTTTTTATACAAATCATTTATAGTTATTCAAAAATCCCAACTTAAACCATTTTATAAATAAATCGACTTTTATTTCAAAAACGACACTTCGGTTATATTTCACTAAAAATTATAACTTTTATAACTTTAAAATTTTACGTTTATAAATCGATTCAAAAATTCCATAAAACGTATATTTTCAAAAATCACTTTAAAAACCTTTTAAAGTAAAAGTCGTTATTTTTACATTTCAAAACTGAATCCGATGATGCAACAGCATCAATCAGTCCATCACAACAGTCAAATATCATATATCATCATATGATAACAGAATATATCAAAATATCTGTAAATAATCAATACGGTGAGGAATCCAGCTGGATCCCTCCAACCTGTTTCCCTGCATCCACAGATGTTAGCACAATACCAATTCCGCTCCAGTACGGAATTATCGCGGTATATAGGTTTTTTATAAATCCGCTTACTAACGGCGCAATAGGGTCTCATCCGCTATACGAGGCGGGAAATCATCAATCCAATATATACATATGCCAATATGTATATATTGCTATATATATATATATAGATATATCCTATCATATCTAATAGCACATTCAAACAGTCAATCATCAATCAATAACTGTAAATAATTCCACATTCAAATTTGAGTGAGAAGATCTCACCGTGATTTTAATTCTGATTTCAGCGTTTATTTTCGAATAAAATCAAACGGCGTTTAATTTTACCCGAAATTTAAACTAGCTCCAAACGACTCCTATTCAGTTCCACAGCGAAGTGCTCGACGAAATGAAGACAACGCAACTGGTTTCGTCGAATTCTGACCTCGTACGACAAAGTTATACACTTTTAAACATTATACGAATTTAAATACAAATTAAAATTACATTTTCTATTATTTATTTTCAACCTCTGCAATCACCACCGTCCATTCCCCTGCATCAGATCGAACCGCTCTTCTTTTCTCCCTCCTTTTCACGTTCGAATGTGCCCAGGCATCCAAGAAACCCATCATCCCAAGCTAGGGTTTCAAATTGCCATCAACACGAACCACTTCATGCTGATCAGAGACCACCACCGGAACCCCCTCCACGTGCGCCACCCACGGCCGAACCACCTTGAAGCTCGGTGGTCCCTACCCTTCTCGAAACGCGTGCAAAACCCAGGGGAACGCGAGCCATTATCTCCCCCTACGATGCGCCATTTCCGATCATCCCCGAATAGATTCGAAGCCCTCCTTACGCTCTTTAACTTTGTTATTGAACACTTTTGTTAATTATTTGTGGATTTGGAGAGATTAAAGAAAGAAATTACGAAATTTTCAGCCATTGATTTCAAGAACTGGCGGCTGCTGCTTAGAACTAGGGTTTTGACATAATTGAAGAAGATGGGTCCTTTTTATAGAAAAATTCTCAATTCACTATTCATCCGGAATTTCCAAGCTCCAATTTACGTGCCGTGACCGGCGTTTCTAGGGTTTACCCCGCGTTCCGGACGCAATGGAACAGGTTTCAGAAGCTAATTCGATCATCTGTGAGAGATATGGAATTAAACGATCAATTTAAATTAAACCGATTTAAATTGATTTCGAGGCGTTTTAATTTGTACCGGACAAAGGGTAACTCCAAAAATTACGAAATTTGAAATCTTACAATAATATCACATTACGGATCCGATGAAACTGGTTTCGTCAAAATCCGAGACCGTTTGAAAAATGACTATTTTAACTCGACGATTTAAAATTAAAACGATATCGATGCGTTTCGAGCTGCCACGGTCAAACGATAACTTCGATTGCTACGAAAATTGAAATCCGATAATAACTAACTATTACGGATCCAATGGAACTGGTCTCGTTCAATTTTGAGACTGTTCGAAAATTGGCTATTTTTACAGTCGATAATTAAATATTAAAATATTCAATTTTCATAGATTAACTCCAAATTCGATTCTGAAAGTTCTATAACCTTTCTATAACTCCAGTATGATTAAATAAAATTTTACAAATCATTCTCAATCATATTTAACTCGATTTTCAATTATCTCTGGAATTTCACTATTTAATTTATCGATTTAATTATCAAATTAAATCCAATATCCTTTAAATAAATTATTCGACTTATTAAATTCATTTATTTATATTCAAAATCAATTGAATATTCGAATTTTAATTATCAAAAATTCTGGGTCGTTACAATGTGTCCCATACCACACGTTCGCACTAATTAGTTTACTAACCGCTAGTAAATTTCACACTCAAAGAAGTAAAAAGTTTACCCCATCCCATCAGTAAACTCGACCCAAAGGTCAAAACGATCAAACAGACAAGTCAGGAATTAACCGATAAGACAAATGCATGTGTCCCATACCACATGTTTTACCAAATTGTTTAATTCTCCTTCTCATTCGATCGAATAGTGCAAAAACGTGTATTTTATATATAAAATAATTTTCTTGAGAAAACAGGCTTTTAAAACCATTTTTTGAAATCAATTTTGAAAAACATATTTGAAAAATTCCCTTTTTATAGAGAATAAATAAATTTTATAGCTTAATATAATTTAAAAATATATAATAATTATTTTAAATGCTAATTTATTTTAAAATTATTTAAAAATCGTTTGGAAAAATCCATGCTTAAAATCAAATAAATCACTCAAAACCGTCATTCAAATTCAATTCAACTCAAATTTGAATTTCAAATTCATCAAAACTGGGCTAGCCTATTGATAGGCATCATAGCCCTCAAAACAATTCAGAAATATCACAAAAACATGAAGTAAAAGTCAAGTCGGATGGAAAAAGAACATAAAAATGCATAGGCAAAATAATACCCAGGTCTGAAATCTTCTCTGGGTTCAACTTTAGGACATGAAACAAGTGGCCAAATAAGTTCTGATTGAAATAAAAATTGGTGTTCACATAATAAAAATCTTCAGCTTTCAAAAAAAAAAGAATCGATGAATTCCCACTGGAAATGAAAAAGTTACGCTGTCTCAAACATGGACTCACACCATGTTTGCAATAGTTCAAAAACAAAAATGTGTCCAGGCCTGAAAACCATCTTGGGTTCAACTTACAGGCCCTAAACATAGGATCAAACGACCTCATATTAAGCTGAAAATTGGTCACATATTAGAAAACTTCATCTTTCAAACAAAAATGGAATCAAAGTATTCCGACTGGAAATGAAAAAGTTACACCATCTCAAACATGAACTCAGGCCATGTTTTCAACAGTTCAAAAAAACAAATGTACAGGCCTGAAAACCATCTCGGATTCAAGTTTCAGTCATGAAATAGAGGACCAAACGACCTCAGGTTGAGCTGAAAATTGGTATGAATATAGTAGAAAACTTTATCTTTCAAACAAAAAAAAGAATCGATGAATTCAAGTAAGAAATGAATGAATGATGCTGTCTCAAACATGCACTCAGGCCATGTTTGCAGCAACTTAGAAACGAAATATGCCCAGGCAAAAATCTGGGTTTTTGTTGATTTTGCTGCAAAGTTTTGAACATTCAAATTACAATATGTTTTAGCCAAATTTTGCAGAGACAAAGTTCGACATATTAAATACTATCTGAAAGAAATCCAGCAGCATTTCATTTCCGAAATCAAAAGTTATAAGCATGCAAAGAAGAAAAATGGAACTGATTTTCACAAAGGAACAAAACTACAGAAAATCTACTACATACAGAAACATTTGTATAGATTCAAGCCATTTTCACCTTTTGTTTTGCTTGATTTGTGAGCTTATCAACTCAACTTGCTCAAGAAGATCAAACACCAGATTTGCAGCTAAAAGGTTGAAGCTTTGAGATGGTTTAGGCCTCTATAACCTGAAGAAACTACAAACAGAGACATGCAAACAAAAAGAGTCAATTAACAGACAATCTTCTCTAAAACAAGATTGGATGAAAGTATTTAGGTTTTGGAGTATGATTACCAGTGAATTTTACTTTAAATTGATAAAAATCTCAGTTTGAATTGAAGAAATTTGAGTTTTAAAAGCCATAGATTGAAGAAAATGAAGTTGGGTTCTTTTTTCTGTTCACTGACTAGAGGAAGGAGATGAGAATGATTTCATGTACGTACATGAGATGTTTTTCTCATTTCATTATCTCTTAGATTAGGCTAATGGGCTTTTAGGACCCAAATAAGAAGAAAAATAAAATGGCCTAAGTTATAAATCAAAACTTAAATCAAATGCACATATATTACACTATATAATAAAAGAAAGTCATTTTCTTTCCAATTTTCAACCATAAAAAATATGTAAATTTACATGCACATGAAATAAATTATTTTACAATGTATGAAAATATTAATTTTTATTTTTAAAACATTATTATTAAAAAAATCCTTTATTTTTCAAAAATACACTATTTACTCAAATAAATGAATAAAGCTCTATTTTTAACTTCTAAAATTCCACAAAAATACTTTTCTCACTTAGAAAAATATTTTAAACCATTTCAAAACTTAATTTATAGCCAACACATATTTTAGACCAATTCCACCTTTTTATTTACATAACACACATAAAAAATCAATTACTCCTTTTAAAAATTATTAAAATAAGCAATTGGCAATAATTAATGAAATTATTATGCTATCACCAAATAAAAATCATCTTCCACTTATTATTAACTCAAACCACTATAATAAAGTTCCAAAACGTTAATTTCTCTTTTTATTCCCAAAATTCATTGTTTATTCCAAATAAACAATTTAAATTCTAAAAATTATTATTAATTCTCAATATTAATACTTACAGGTAATCACAAAAACCAGGGTTGTTACGTCATCCCATCCAAATATGATAAACAACCATAGAAAACAAGCATATTATATCACCATATAATTTATTATAAAAACTAGTAGAGTTTCTCACTTGATATCCTTTTGATCTAACTTTCCATTGACTATAGTTCCACTATTCCAGAACTTACGAATCTTGCACAGAGACTCTTAAGGGTTCGGCCTTAGTCTTGCAAGGAAGGTGGGGTGCTTAGATGGATATGGCCTTGATAGGAGAAGAAGGAGAAGGTCACTAACTTGATCTCAAACTCAAAGTGGTATATCTCTCTATATTTTACGACTTATTTTGATAGAACTTCGATGCTATTTTTGAATTTTCCTAAGAGGTTATGGAAGCCATTAATGTAGATGAGGAAGAAGATGAAGAAGCTTAAGAAATGTAGAGAAGAGAGTGTAAATGAAAGTGAGGATGGATGACTTGTATTTATAGGCAAAAATATGAGAAAAAATATCGTGATATTTCTTTTGCCACACATCACCATTGCATCATCCTCCTCCATCATCCTAATGGACAAACTACACCCACCCATGTGCCATACCCATGTGTGTAGAAGTGATGGAGAGTTTTGTTTGTTTTGGTTAGGAAATATCATGACATTTGTAAATCATGATATTTATATTATTTTACCATTAGTAAATATGAAATGTAAATGGTAATTCTTAAGTGTTTTGGTATGTTCATGGATGTGTATATATGTATATGTATATGTATGTCACATATAACCAATAATGTTGCACAACTTCCCTACGTCAAATCGTCACGAATTCCAATTTCGATTTTCGGTCATACTTTCACTTCTTAGTTAAACTAAATATTGGTAAACAACGTTTGAAAATAATATTTCTATTATTATTTAATAATCCAAATAGCCTCATTTGATTTTAAAATAATTATTAAATCATTTAAACTCAATTTAAATTCAAAAATCGATTATTTGAAATTGATAGTATCATTGATGATGTCAAAAAAACATTTTATTTTCAAAATAAAATAAATAATTTTATTACATGTTCTTACTTATATGGATAAATAAGTGTATGTATCTATTACCCAGCACTTTGGCCTGGTTACATGGTGATAGTCGCAGAGCCTATGGTTGGACCTAGATGGAACTCAAGCAGAGAGAGGATTGGAAGTGTGAGAGACCGGTGTAACTCAAGTTTGGGTCGGCCTACACATAGATCGGTATATTTGAAACTAGCTCAGCCAAGGTGGATCGGTGTAGGAGTGTAAGATGGCTCGACCAACATGGATAGGTGTAGGAGTGTAGACAAGGCGGATCGGCCAAGACAGGCAAGACAAAGTGGTTCGGTCGAGATGGGTTCGGTCCTAGTGGCTCAGTGTAGATGGGTTCGGCCCTGGTGGTTCGGATAATTGTGGTCCGGCCTTAGAAGTATTAGGTCGTACATCGCTCGGTTAAGGAAGGAAAGCCAAAGCTGCTTTGGTCGATTGAGGCTCAGCATTAATGGTTCGACCTCAATGGTTTGGCATATGTAGATTGGCGTAGCTGGTTCGGTGCACATTGAGGGTGTTAGCATACTCTTGAGGTCTACAGCAAGGTGAGGAGGTCGGCATTGCTTTGCTTCGAGATTCACCACGGGTCGCTCCGAATCCCTTGAGAGCTTGCCTCGAGTCAGTTACTAGACGACCACAGTTCAACCATAGGGGTTCGGCAACACCTGGTTCGGCCATATTGGTTCGACATTGCCTGGGTCGGTCAGTTTGAACTGGTACTAGTGGGCCGAGCTATCTTGGTGGTGGGCCTGCACAGGGGAACCAAGCTACCTTCGTCTATAAATAGAGGGGCAGGGGTACAGTTGAAGGGACTTTTTTTCGGTAGCTCCAGGGATACTCTGCCATTGTTTGTACTCATTTCTTTTCTGTTCAAATTTGCACTCAAGTTGTTTGCTTACGGATTGTATCTGTATTCAAGTTATCGAAAGAGCAATAAAGATCACATTTAAAGTGGACGTAGGCAACTATGTCGAACCACTATAAATCTGGTGTCTCCATTTCTGCTATTCTTTCTGCACTCAATTGCGTTTTCCTCATTTTTAATTTACTTTCTTCATTAATCACTCTACACAACTCTCTTCAAGGGTGTTAGTGACCAATTTTGGTGCTTTCACTGAGATAAGTGCATTCTTAGGCTGTTAGGATCTACTTTGTCGCTATTGGATTGAAGAAATCCCCCGAAGGAGATCCAAGTTCATCTCAAGAGTTCATAGATTCTATTCAGAGTTTCGATGGATAACTCTAAGATGGGAAGACCACGTACCAGATCTGCCTCCCACAATGCGGATGTCAATGAGACCGCCAGCGTCTAGCAAGTGGGACCCAGTAATCAGCAAGCTAATCTAGCAGCAGGAACCGCCACCACCCTGAACCAATCTAAAGCTGTCACCAGGGCAGAGTTTAATGAGCTGATGAGAGAGCTCGTGGAAAATAGGAGACAGCTTAACGAGCAGATTCAAGCAAACACCAACCTCATCTGACAGCTCCGCTTTGTCAGATGAACATCCCAGGCCTAGACGCCGTAGGATTGAACAGGCACAAATGGGTGCAGCAGAGCAATCCAACAGAAATGGTCCAGGTTCCTTACCTGGGACCATGGCCCCTCAACTGCACCTGGTAAATCACACCTAAACTAGAGTGGGTGTGACGACCCGAAATTCCGTGCTCAGAAAATCGCATCATCGAAAAGAAAGAAAGGGGTGAGAAAGTAGAAAAGATAGAGAAGAAGAAGAAACAACCACGGAATCTCAACAGCGGAACGAATAAAATATAATATATCACATAATAGATTACATAATATCATATACATCAGAGTTACACAGATAATACAACACATACTAGACAGTTATAAACACCTGTCTAGTTAATACAACTCGATACATCTCAAACAACACAGAAATATAACACAGCGGAAATACAGATAAACACTAACACAGCGGAACCAATATATATCTACACGCTGAAGCCTCCTGCTCCATTGCTCCTCCAAAATTCGTCAAAGCTAACCTGAATCCCTTGGCTACCCGTAAAAATTTGGGTACCCGAGAGTTTATGAAAACAGAAATAAACTTCGGGTCAGACATGGGTCTGGTATGAGTAAACGGTTAAAGTTGGTTAACTTTTTTAAAAACCTTTGAAAACAAAGGGTATCACGTAAGACATCCCACACATAAACATGGAAATGTTTTTACCTTACGCTAACCAAAACTTTGATAGGAAATTCAGTGCTATTATAATAGGTCTAGGGTTTCAAGTAAATAGGAAATAGCCGAAATTGTTACATTCATTAAATTCCAGCATACATAGGTATACAATCAAATCCGATGGCACTTATTGGATTTTGGATTCCATACAATGGCAGGGCTACTGGGGTACCGCCCGTCACAGTACGTGGCCTAGATCACCGTACCGAGGAGTACGCCCGCTCCCTTACATCACAAAGCCGGACCCGTTCCTTACTGAACAGTTCCAAATAGAATAACCCCGCAGATGGCTGCAGACCAACTGCCACTACCGAATAAAAAGGAACCTCTAGACAGGGGTATATCCTACTCTCAAGTGGGTGCTACCCACGAAGCTTTGCTGCACCTCCCCTGTTTTAGCCATTCCCGGTTGATGAGGCTTGAGGTCACGATTACCTTTATAGAACTCATCACTTAGAATGCTCATCGTCCGCCTGACAATGTTCTGAAAGCATTCAATCCATACAAGTTCGTTCCGGGTTCGAACGAAACCGAAGGCATTATTTCGTTACACTCGTATTGGAATCACCCTCAGAGTTAACGACAATAACCCTTGCATTCTGAATCACCATCTCGAATCTATAAGTACTATCACCGTCAAACTCATTACGGAATCACCCACAGAGTTATACTGACGTATAGTTCTTATACCTCGAGTCTTCACTTGCTCCATTTGAATTTCACGACCTAACGTTATTTTGGATCGATGTGGTATTCGGGTCTCCAGACCTGGAATCCCGGTATACGGAAACCCGATCCCGGTCTCATCGAAATCCAAACCGTGTCTTTTAAGGCCAAGTTGTTTTAAAGTTAAAACAATTTAATTCAATTACCTATATACTCACAGATAGATAAATCACAATATAACAATAGATATAACATCATCATCATAAACAGATAATCCATATTATCTACTCAAACAGATAGTCAATATCAGCATATTTAACCAAGCATCCATAACACAAAAGATCTATATCTGAGATCACAATCAATCATGGAAATCAATATCATCCATCATATATAAACAAAGATTAATAATCACCTCATTTATAATTAATTTAAAATGAATTAAATTAATTACAAATCTCTAATTAATTTAAAGTAAATTAAATTAATTACTTTATCAATATTAATCTAGCTTACATAACCATTAATTAATTCCAAGTCAATTAATTAATCATTCTCTACTTTTCCATCTTAATTAACCTTTCTTGATTAATTATCTTTAATTACATTTAAGTAATTATCATTTAATTATTTTTCACAATTTAATTATCTTATACCAATTTTAGAAAGTAATCTTTTAAATTACTAAAATTAATTCCATTTCTTCTTAATTAATTACTCTAATGAATTGCTTCATTTATTAATTATTCCCAAATAAATCCATTTTAACTTACATCATTAATTACTATAATTAATGATCTCTAATTACACTTATTACATTTAGTAATTTATCTCCAATTAAACAAACTTGTTAATCACCGAGATTAACTCCATTCAGTAATTAACTACCCTTAATTACTTCAATTAATAATTTAATTACTCCATAATTAATTATTCTCTAATTAATCCCTTGATTAATTTATACAAAGTAATTATACTCAAATTACTTTCATTATTACATCATCACAATTAATTACTTCCTTAAGTAATTATACTTATCATATCAACAAATGGTTATTTAAATTAATTAAACTTAATTAATTAACTTAAACAATTCATATTAAACTTGATTTATTAAAATGAGAAATTAATTTCTTAATTACTTCCCTAAGTAAATTATACTTATATAATTCACCATTTATTATCTTAAATTAATAACCTAATAAATTATCAAATGATCATATTAATCCATTATTTTATAATACTAGTTAATAGCCTTCATTAATCATTAACACTTCTTAAATTTACTTAAAGTAATTAAATTAAGATTTATTATCTATTTACAATTACATTTCATCTTTAATAACTCATTAATAAATCCTTAATTATTTAATTAATTAAGTATTCAATATCACTTAATTAATCCTTGCTTACTTTATTAATTAATAATCATAGATTAAAATTCAACTCTTATTTAATTAATGATTCTTAAATATCTATTTATTACCAATTAATTATATCAAACCTTAATTAACTAATTTAACTTTTAATTACTAAATTAATTAATTCCATCATTAATTAATCAAATTAGTTAATATGTATTTTAATGGTCTCAACTCCTACATTTTCATTTATTTAAGAATAAAACATTCCTTATCTAAAATCAAATTATCACTTACAAGTGTATTTGAACCATTTTACTTTTGCATTTACTTTTACATTCCTTTTCAAATTTAGATTCAAATAAATACAAATTTATCTTAGCAAGATTTAAATCACTCTTTAAAATATTCTTTAAACAATTTAAAGTTATTAAAACATTTTATTTTATAAAACTTATTTTTATTTTAAAACTATGGAGACAAAACTTAATTTGAATCCACATTTAAATTTTTGGTTTTAACTCTGTTAAAACCCTGCTTCCAAATTCAAAACTTAAAGCCTTACAGGCTTTAAAACTGGCAACACAAATATACCCGAGCCTACCCTATTTTACTTCGAGTCAAACAAATAAAAACTTCGGGCCTTTCTTCCATTTACTCGAGAAACTCGAGTATCATTTCCCTGCTACCAGAATTCCACATGCACCAGAAATCACGTGTACGTGCACACGAGTTTTGATCGATTCCGGTCGAACTCGACGACGTTCCCTCGTCGACAACCATGCCCAAACACCATCGTCATCACCAGATTCTCCCATCTCAACTCGAATACGAAATTCGATTTCAAACTGAAGCCTGGGAACCCAACATCTCGAACACGCCAAACCTGGCAACACGTCGTTCGCCGACCTCCGACCACCTGAAAGTTAACCCTTCCGGCCTCGACTTCCCCTACGCGTCAACTATCATTCCCCAGAAACTCGTCGAACTCGGTCCACTACAGGGACCACGGTGATCGATTCTTCCTAGCTTCGCTAAACTAGGGTTATAAACTTAGAATGACAATCGCCACCTCCCCTCTGACATGAGCCAACACCTGACAATTTTGTCAAAGTCCCCTATCACCCCTCCACCTCCAGAAAGAACCACCACCTTCCAGATCAACTATATCTCCAGAGAAACCCAAAAACTCGATTTCCAGACATCACTAAATCCCACATGCAATACTATATTAAAAATTTCCAACTCGATCTTAAAAATCCTATCTTCCATCTACTATTCCAGATATATAATCGTATCAACTAATTTCAATATTTGGTTTTTAACATTTTTCAAGTTCCTCTGTGTTTCTTTGCTTCCAGACAATGTTTACTACCTATAATTATTTCAAATATTTTTAAAACTTAGTTAAAATTTAAACAACCAACTTTGTTTTAATTACCTAAGCCTAAAGAAGATTAGAGCAAGAAGAAATTGGAAGTTGAACTAAATTTTACATCTCTGTAGTCAAAACAGAGGTGAACACTGTATTCTTTTAGACCTGCTCACATGTTCCAGAGTTTAAAAACAAACATACAAACACATTTCCATAGATATATCTCAAGTTTTCTTAAGCTATAAGTCACATGCATTAAAAACAGAAGTATGTCTACATTTTCAGTTTTAAAGTTGGAGACTTGACTAAGATCTGAGATATTAAAAGCAACAGATATACACACTTTCATAATTGCACTGAAACTTGCACAAACACATACATATAACAACATTAACTCAGAGACTTCTAGATTATTTTAGTTTAGTTTTAAAAAGTTTACTCACCAGGCTATTAAAACAGAAAACTTGATTTTTTTGTTTGAAAGCAGGAAGCTTGAAACTGGGATTTTGAAACTTGCATATTCTTTGTTGTTGATTCCAGAAAATTTGAACAGCTTGAAACTTGAACATGAATTTGATCTGGAAATCTTGAAACTGAAATGTTTGGCCTTCTAGTTGTTTTCAGGTTTGTATATTTTTTTCCCATTCTTTCTTTCCTTAGGTTTGTATTTGTTTTAAGACTTTTAGAAACTGGGTGCTTGGCTTTTGTATACGAAATGGAATGAGGCAATTGATAAATAAAACAAGTATGCTCACTTGTTTATTGACCAGTACACGAAAATTCAGGGATTTTATTTTAAAAAGAAGCTGAGAATTAAATATCTCGTGTACTTGGTGATGGCATTCAATGCCTTGCTCCATATCAAGTCTACACAACCAATTCTTTATTCTTTTATGTACTTAGAAATCTTACCTATGTTTATTTTTGTTTACTTAGCTTAGCATACTTCCTATCTTCATTCGTATGTACAGAGATGAATTTTACTTGCCTGCAACATGTATACTTTGCTATAGTGTACATATATTTTACTTAAGCTTTTACTTAAGTTTTGATATGGTTATGGTTATGGTATTATGTTAACTTGTTATTTATTTCTATCTCCTAACATAAATGCATTTATTTTATTTTAAAACATAAACTATCAAATAATCAATTACCTATTATTATTATACTTTATACTTACTTTAAATGTTCATAAGGTATATTTTATTATCTATATATTATATTTATTTTAGAGATTTATATAAATTTAAAATATGTATAACAATTCCTATTTATAATAAAAATCTACTTATATAGACATTATATTATAAATAAAGTTCATTATCAAATTAAAATAATTTATAAAAGAATTCATCACTTAATTACTAATTTTATCAAGCTATACTTTAAAAAGAACAACAAACCTTTTATTTAATTTAAATCTAAGCTAAAATCATTTAGACAATTTTAACTTTTAATCTTGAGTATATTTTAAAGCCAAATGGTTATTTATTAAATATTGAATTTAAATCAAATCTAAAACAGACATTGACTATTCACAATATATACAAATATATATATATATATAAATAAATAGAAAACAATTTATTAGCCTTTAAAAGATAATTTATCAGTTAAATATACATTTAAAAGAAAATTATTAATTCAATTCATATCTTATTATCAAAGATATATCAAATCAATTTAATATTTTATATAGATTATTAAATTGATATTGTTCAAAATTCCGGGATATCACATTCCTCCCCTCTTAAAAGAATTTCGTCCCCGAAATTTAAAACAAAGGTAATTTAATAATCTCATTAAAGATTTAATTTTAAAAACACAAGCATATATCATCAATATATACTAACAACCATAGCAATCAATCATCCAATCAAACAAATCAAACTATCCAGATAAAATACTTGATAGAACTTCCTCGAGTTTCCCCGAGTATAAATACCGGGTTACTTGCTCTATAGAATCCAAACAATCAATACTACAAAGCTACACACATCTAGATCTACGAACAAGATAGGATACCAGACTATAAACAAGTCTGACTCAACATCCAAAACTCCCTGAACAGCTGGTTCTACAACCAGAGATAACTCATACACGTACTCCCTCAGAGACACGTGTAAACAACGAATCTCAGTTATCCAAACTGAAAATTCACTCCTGAAGATCAAACACTTATCCAAAATCAAATCTCCAATTCTTAAATCCAAATTCCTTCGGACGATCCTGGGACTCCTACATCCTTACTGATCAGCTTATCCTTCGTTGATGCCCTCGAAACATCCTGAACCAAAACAATCAACAAAATGATCTATCCAAGATCAACCACAACTCAGAACTCCACTCTACTCCAAAATCAAAAGACAGATCTTACTGCACACATCTGGAAGAGATAAAACAGATGCTCTCCAAACTGCTTCCGCTGCACAACTCTGATCCGAGCAGATGAAAATGCTGATGACGAACACAAGCAAAGACTGGAAAACACCTTCCAAAAATATGGTTCAACAGATCCAAAAAATAAAACTCAGAAGTTCCTCAAAAATCTGAGCTACCTCACTAACATCTTCCTCCAGAAACCATCCTACTACTGAGCTGAACCATCGGTATCATCCCTAGAATCAAGTTGATACCAAACTAAATCTCCAGATGCTGACAAAACTCTGACTTCCTGAAGACATCCAGAAAATCTTGGAAAACCCAAGAGAACACTCAGACTATCGCAAGTCGCTTTTGCGATCAACACAAACTACTATCCAAAGAAACTATTCTCTCTTTACCAAACAGAACAGCTCACATTTAACTAGCCAACCTAACGAAGAAACGGAACCACTCTGCTGCTTCTGAACTCCATTGCTAAGCTAGAAAGCTTCCTTACCAGCATACAGGACCTTCCGAACTACACTGCTGACACCAATGCTAAGGAATTTCCAAATCCAAAGCTCCTCGAGAAACTCGAACCTCAACCAACAGAAACACCCTGCTGAACACAGCCACTACACCGAAGCAGATACACTTCTTAAAACTTGTTCCGAAGAAAACATCTTCGGAAACATCCATAGTCACCGTGTCTCATCACACAGCTACTAATCCCTGAGATATCAAGATATCATCACTAGCTTCTGTCCAATTGACAGATCCAAACTCTACTCAAAGATGGACTCCGAACCTTTACAGGTTTCCTTCAGAGATCGATGAAATCCTTACATCAACAAAGCTCACTCGAGACGGTATTAGATCTATAGTCCCGACAGATACACTACCAACCAATGGTAGTCGTGTTACACAACCCACTACCACTACCCTATCTACCTTTATAACATCTATTGGAAAACCCGAACAGGTAACCCAACAGATAGGTAGAAATAAAAAAATATATATATAGATAAAATTACAAGTACGCTCTCTCAGGATAGACACCACTCCAGAGCCTAGGTATTCGCTCAACCTAATGCTCTGATACCACCTGTGACGACCCGAAATTCCGTGCTCAGAAAATCGCATCATCGAAAAGAAAGAAAGGGGTGAGAAAGTAGAAAAGATAGAGAAGAAGAAGAAACAACCACAGAATCTCAACAGCGGAACGAATAAAATATAATATATCACATAATAGATTACATAATATCATATACATCAGAGTTACACAGATAATACAACACATACTAGACAGTTATAAACACCTGTCTAGTTAATACAACTCGATACATCTCAAACAACACAGAAATATAACACAGCGGAAATACAGATAAACACTAACACAGCGAAACCAATATATATCTACACGCTGAAGCCTCCTGCTCCATTGCTCCTCCACAATTCGTCAAAGCTAACCTGAATCCCTTGGCTACCCGTAAAAATTTGGGTACCCGAGAGTTTATGAAAACAGAAATAAACTTCGGGTCAGACATGGGTCTGGTATGAGTAAACGGTTAAAGTTGGTTAACTTTTTTAAAAACCTTTGAAAACAAAGGGTATCACGTAAGACATCCCACACATAAACATGGAAATGTTTTTACCTTACGCTAACCAAAACTTTGATAGGAAATTCAGTGCTATTATAATAGGTCTAGGGTTTCAAGTAAATAGGAAATAGCCGAAATTGTTACATTCATTAAATTCCAGCATACATAGGTATACAATCAAATCCGATGGCACTTATTGGATTTTGGATTCCATACAATGGCAGGGCTACTGGGGTACCGCCCGTCACAGTACGTGGCCTAGATCACCGTACCGAGGAGTACGCCCGCTCCCCTACATCACAAAGCCGGACCCGTTCCTTACTGAACAGTTCCAAATAGAATAACCCCGCAGATGGCTGCAGACCAACTGCCACTACCGAATAAAAAGGAACCTCTAGACAGGGGTATATCCTACTCTCAAGTGGGTGCTACCCACGAAGCTTTGCTGCACCTCCCCTGTTTTAGCCATTCCCGGTTGATGAGGCTTGAGGTCACGATTACCTTTATAGAACTCATCACTTAGAATGCTCATCGTCCGCCTGACGATGTTCTGAAAGCATTCAATCCATACAAGTTCGTTCCGGGTTCGAACGAAACCGAAGGCATTATTTCGTTACACTCGTATTGGAATCACCCTCAGAGTTAACGACAATAACCCTTGCATTCTGAATCACCATCTTGAATCTATAAGTACTATCACCGTCAAACTCATTACGGAATCACCCACAGAGTTATACTGACGTATAGTTCTTATACCTCGAGTCTTCACTTGCTCCATTTGAATTTCACGACCTAACGTTATTTTGGATCGATGTGGTATTCGGGTCTCCAGACCTGGAATCCCGGTATACGGAAACCCGATCCCGGTCTCATCGAAATCCAAACCGTGTCTTTTAAGGCCAAGTTGTTTTAAAGTTAAAACAATTTAATTCAATTACCTATATACTCACAGATAGATAAATCACAATATAACAATAGATATAACATCATCATCATAAACAGATAATCCATATTATCTACTCAAACAGATAGTCAATATCAGCATATTTAACCAAGCATCCATAACACAAAAGATCTATATCTGAGATCACAATCAATCATGGAAATCAATATCATCCATCATATATAAACAAAGATTAATAATCACCTCATTTATAATTAATTTAAAATGAATTAAATTAATTACAAATCTCTAATTAATTTAAAGTAAATTAAATTAATTACTTTATCAATATTAATCTAGCTTACATAACCATTAATTAATTCCAAGTCAATTAATTAATCATTCTCTACTTTTCCATCTTAATTAACCTTTCTTGATTAATTATCTTTAATTACATTTAAGTAATTATCATTTAATTATTTTTCACAATTTAATTATCTTATACCAATTTTAGAAAGTAATCTTTTAAATTACTAAAATTAATTCCATTTCTTCTTAATTAATTACTCTAATGAATTGCTTCATTTATTAATTATTCCCAAATAAATCCATTTTAACTTACATCATTAATTACTATAATTAATGATCTCTAATTACACTTATTACATTTAGTAATTTATCTCCAATTAAACAAACTTGTTAATCACCTAGATTAACTCCATTAAGTAATTAACTACCCTTAATTACTTCAATTAATAATTTAATTACTCCATAATTAATTATTCTCTAATTAATCCCTTGATTAATTTATACAAAGTAATTATACTCAAATTACTTTCATTATTACATCATCACAATTAATTACTTCCTTAAGTAATTATACTTATCATATCAACAAATGGTTATTTAAATTAATTAAACTTAATTAATTAACTTAAACAATTCATATTAAACTTGATTTATTAAAATGAGAAATTAATTTCTTAATTACTTCCCTAAGTAAATTATACTTATATAATTCACCATTTATTATCTTAAATTAATAACCTAATAAATTATCAAATGATCATATTAATCCATTATTTTATAATACTAGTTAATAGCCTTCATTAATCATTAACACTTCTTAAATTTACTTAAAGTAATTAAATTAAGATTTATTATCTATTTACAATTACATTTCATCTTTAATAACTCATTAATAAATCCTTAATTATTTAATTAATTAAGTATTCAATATCACTTAATTAATCCTTGCTTACTTTATTAATTAATAATCATAGATTAAAATTCAACTCTTATTTAATTAATGATTCTTAAATATCTATTTATTACCAATTAATTATATCAAACCTTAATTAACTAATTTAACTTTTAATTACTAAATTAATTAATTCCATCATTAATTAATCAAATTAGTTAATATGTATTTTAATGGTCTCAACTCCTACATTTTCATTTATTTAAGAATAAAACATTCCTTATCTAAAATCAAATTATCACTTACAAGTGTATTTGAACCATTTTACTTTTGCATTTACTTTTACATTCCTTTTCAAATTTAGATTCAAATAAATACAAATTTATCTTAGCAAGATTTAAATCACTCTTTAAAATATTCTTTAAACAATTTAAAGTTATTAAAACATTTTATTTTATAAAACTTATTTTTATTTTAAAACTATGGAGACAAAACTTAATTTGAATCCACATTTAAATTTTTGGTTTTAACTCTGTTAAAACCCTGCTTCCAAATTCAAAACTTAAAGCCTTACAGGCTTTAAAACTGGCAACACAAATATACCCGAGCCTACCCTATTTTACTTCGAGTCAAACAAATAAAAACTTCGGGCCTTTCTTCCATTTACTCGAGAAACTCGAGTATCATTTCCCTGCTACCAGAATTCCACATGCACCAGAAATCACGTGTACGTGCACACGAGTTTTGATCGATTCCGGTCGAACTCGACGACGTTCCCTCGTCGACAACCATGCCCAAACACCATCGTCATCACCAGATTCTCCCATCTCAACTCGAATACGAAATTCGATTTCAAACTGAAGCCTGGGAACCCAACATCTCGAACACGCCAAACCTGGCAACACGTCGTTCGCCGACCTCCGACCACCTGAAAGTTAACCCTTCCGGCCTCGACTTCCCCTACGCGTCAACTATCATTCCCCAGAAACTCGTCGAACTCGGTCCACTACAGGGACCACGGTGATCGATTCTTCCTAGCTTCGCTAAACTAGGGTTATAAACTTCGAATGACAATCGCCACCTCCCCTCTGACATGAGCCAACACCTGACAATTTTGTCAAAGTCCCCTATCACCCCTCCACCTCCAGAAAGAACCACCACCTTCCAGATCAACTATATCTCCAGAGAAACCCAAAAACTCGATTTCCAGACATCACTAAATCCCACATGCAATACTATATTAAAAATTTCCAACTCGATCTTAAAAATCCTATCTTCCATCTACTATTCCAGATATATAATCGTATCAACTAATTTCAATATTTGGTTTTTAACATTTTTCAAGTTCCTCTGTGTTTCTTTGCTTCCAGACAATGTTTACTACCTATAATTATTTCAAATATTTTTAAAACTTAGTTAAAATTTAAACAACCAACTTTGTTTTAATTACCTAAGCCTAAAGAAGATTAGAGCAAGAAGAAATTGGAAGTTGAACTAAATTTTACATCTCTGTAGTCAAAACAGAGGTGAACACTGTATTCTTTTAGACCTGCTCACATGTTCCAGAGTTTAAAAACAAACATACAAACACATTTCCATAGATATATCTCAAGTTTTCTTAAGCTATAAGTCACATGCATTAAAAACAGAAGTATGTCTACATTTTCAGTTTTAAAGTTGGAGACTTGACTAAGATCTGAGATATTAAAAGCAATAGATATACACACTTTCATAATTGCACTGAAACTTGCACAAACACATACATATAACAACATTAACTCAGAGACTTCCAGATTATTTTAGTTTAGTTTTAAAAAGTTTACTCACCAGGCTATTAAAACAGAAAACTTGATTTTTTTGTTTGAAAGCAGGAAGCTTGAAACTGGGATTTTGAAACTTGCATATTCTTTGTTGTTGATTCCAGAAAATTTGAACAGCTTGAAACTTGAACATGAATTTGATCTGGAAATCTTGAAACTGAAATGTTTGGCCTTCTAGTTGTTTTCAGGTTTGTATATTTTTTTCCCATTCTTTCTTTCCTTAGGTTTGTATTTGTTTTAAGACTTTTAGAAACTGGGTGCTTGGCTTTTGTATACGAAATGGAATGAGGCAATTGATAAATAAAACAAGTATGCTCACTTGTTTATTGACCAGTACACGAAAATTCAGGGATTTTATTTTAAAAAGAAGCTGAGAATTAAATATCTCGTGTACTTGGTGATGGCATTCAATGCCTTGCTCCATATCAAGTCTACACAACCAATTCTTTATTCTTTTATGTACTTAGAAATCTTACCTATGTTTATTTTTGTTTACTTAGCTTAGCATACTTCCTATCTTCATTCGTATGTACAGAGATGAATTTTACTTGCCTGCAACATGTATACTTTGCTATAGTGTACATATATTTTACTTAAGCTTTTACTTAAGTTTTGATACGGTTATGGTTATGGTATTATGTTAACTTGTTATTTATTTCTATCTCCTAACATAAATGCATTTATTTTATTTTAAAACATAAACTATCAAATAATTAATTACCTATTATTATTATACTTTATACTTACTTTAAATGTTCATAAGGTATATTTTATTATCTATATATTATATTTATTTTAGAGATTTATATAAATTTAAAATATGTATAACAATTCCTATTTATAATAAAAATCTACTTATATAGACATTATATTATAAATAAATTTCATTATCAAATTAAAATAATTTATAAAAGAATTCATCACTTAATTACTAATTTTATCAAGCTATACTTTAAAAAGAACAACAAACCTTTTATTTAATTTAAATCTAAGCTAAAATCATTTAGACAATTTTAACTTTTAATCTTGAGTATATTTTAAAGCCAAATGGTTATTTATTAAATATTGAATTTAAATCAAATCTAAAACAGACATTGACTATTTACAATATATACAAATATATATATATATATATATATATATATAAATAAATAGAAAACAATTTATTAGCCTTTAAAAGATAATTTATCAGTTAAATATACATTTAAAAGAAAATTATTAATTCAATTCATATCTTATTATCAAAGATATATCAAATCAATTTAATATTTTATATAGATTATTAAATTGATATTGTTCAAAATTCCGGGATATCACAGTGGGAAACTTAGGATCCGGAGCACAAGTGGAAGCTGGTCCACCACCTCACCAGAATCGTAACGAGGTGGGTCCTCGGGATGCACACTTAGGAGATAGCCTACCAAGGAGGCACCAGCCGGAACGATCATGCGGGATGGATTTCGGCCTGCCACCTTCCATCCAGACTCCGGATTTATCAGCTATGGTCAAACAATTGATGAGGGAGAATCAGGGCTTGTCTAACGGCAATTGGGGTGCATCTAGGAGCCACGCTCCGTTCACAGATACTATCCTACAGGCTGAGTACCCCAGGAGGTTCAGTATGCCTACTATTCCAGCTTATAAAGGGAAAACTGATCCCCGACAGCATATAATGAGATATGAGTGGATGATGGATTCGGCACGAGCCAATGATGCGACCAAATGCAGATGCTTCCCAATAACCTTGTCCGGGATCGCTACCATGTGGTTCACCAGACTTCCCCTACGATCAATCTCCAGGTTTGATGAGTTAGTGGTGAAATTTGTGGAGCAGTTTAGGATCCATGCCACTCGCCCAAAAGACGTGATGTCTCTATCCAGTGTGATCCAAGCTCCGTGGGAGTCGTCAAAGGACTATTTGCAAAGATTTCACGTGGCTGCTACCGAAGTTAGCAATCCGAATGACCATGCTATTCTTATGGCCGTGATGCGAGGAGTAGATCTGGACTCGGAGTTTGGAGATTGGCTGGCAGGAAAACCTCTGACTACCCTCGAACGCTTTTATTCAAAGGCGAACCAATTCATGAGAAGGTAAGAGGCCAGGTGGACAAGGCGAAGCAGTGCGCCAGGACCTAGCAAGGAGACGGTGCAAAGCAACATTGCGGTAGAGCAATATGGCGACAACTCTGGCAAGGTCAATGGACCAATGTTCAAAATAAGCCGGAGCAGTCTAAATGATCCGGAGGAGGAAATTCCAAAAGAAAGAGGGAAGTAGGAAAGTGGAAACCACGAATCCCAACCTATGGCGAATACACTCCTCTGAACACATCTCTGAAGAATATTTATTTATCAACTTGTAATACATTCCAATACGGAAAGCCACGCCCAAAGGAATCAACTGAGGAACAAAAACAGACTGGGAAGTACTATCGATTTCACGAGACCTACGGGCACAACACGGAGGAATGTAGGCACCTGCACGATGCTATAGAGAAACTGATTCGACAAAAGAAGTTACACTAGTTTGTTAAGAATCCGCAGGAAGGCGGACAGGGGACATCCGATCCCAATCGCGGGCAGGCCTTACATCGACCTAAGGAACCCGCTCGGACTGGAGTATCTGAGTCCTCGGAGTGCGGACTAGAGTATAAATGATTCAAAAATCTCTAATTCCCCGGAGCGCGGACTGGAGTACTCTGAGTCCCCGGAGTGCGGACTAGAGTATAAACGATTCAATAATCTCCAAGTCCCCAGAGCATGGACTGGAGTACTCTGAGTCCCCGGAGTGCGGACTAGAGTATAAACGATTCAAAAATCTCTAAGTCCCCGGAGCGCGGACCGGAGTACTCTGAGTCCCCGGAGTGCGGACTAGAGTATAAACGATTCAAAAATCTCTTAGTCCCCGGAGCGCGGACCGGAGTACTCTGAGTCCTCGGAGTGCGGACTGGAGTATAAACGATTCAAAAATCTCTAAGTCCATAGAGCGCGGATTAGAGTACTCTGAGTCCCCGGAGTGCGAACTAGTGTATAAATGATTCAAAAATCTCTAAGTCCCCGGAGCACGAACTAGGGTACTCTGAGTCCCCGGAGCGCGGACTAGAGTATAAATAATTCAAAAATCTCAAGTCATGTGAAAGCGGACTGACGCTTAAGTGACCCACAAGACTCTGAATTTCAATTACAAGTTAGGTGATAAGCTAAACAATGAAGATCATGGGAAACAAAGAAACAAAATTTTATTTACTGATAAAAAATTAAGTTCCATTACAACTTCTCCGAAGTCCGGAGCCAAAGTCTATCTACGATGACTATAAAAAAGAAAAGAAACAACTACATGACTTAGGTTTATTTAAGCCGAGCAAGGTATGACCAGATGATAGCTACCTATTTGCCTTTTTCTCCTTCTTCGGCTTCTATGAAGGCTCCTCAACTGAGCGTTTTCTCCTGGACCCCTTGCTTCCCAGCGAGGTGTTGTCCAAGGGAGGAAGAGAGACCTCTAGAGGTGTGGTCCCACCAGGGAGAATGATCTTCATGGGCCTATTTAGAGGGTCGTTGAGTTCCACCACCCGAGGTTCTATCTTAACTTTGGTTTTATTTTTCTCCTTCATGCTAAGCTTGGAGGTATGCTTTGAAGCGCCTGTGATTTCGACCTTATCGTGTTCATCTACAAGCGAGGGATTCTCAAGTTTATCCTCATCCAGCACCCCGATCACTTGAGCATCGGTACCAGGGGTATCTCCAGTGTGTAGTGCCTCGGCTACTTTCTCTTCCCTCTCCGTGGTGACATCGCTCCTTGGAGTCGGTTCGTGATCGGAATGGCCTACATGAAGTCATAAATGGAAAATGTTAGAATACATATGTTACTCGCCAAAGGCGATGGTTTCCTGAACTCTAGAAGGAAGAACTACATACCGGCTTCCAGTTGACTCTCAGCCGTCTTAGGAGTATCACCTTCCAGAATAGGGGATAGAATGTGAACACCAAGCCCGGGCTTCTCCGTTTCATAGCCAACGTGCTTCTCAGAAGGCCAGAGTAACGAGCTATCGACCGGCTGAACGGGAGGAGGAACTGCAGGCTCAGTGCCGGACGGGCCAGCAATATCGTCCTTATCCTCTGATGACGAGGAGTGTCTTCCAAAGAGGGCTTTGGCCGCGGATAAGTCTGAAGGCTCGTCTCCTCGAAGCAATTCCCTCACAAGAGCTTCTTCATCAGCTTCTTCGACGCCCAGTTCGAATTTTTTAATCTTTATCAAAGTGTCCCATGCTTCGGCTAATGATTCAAGGTAACCATCGCCTAGAAAACATAGGTCGCGTGCATGAGAACTCGTGCATTGTATTCAGCAATGAGCGGATCAAATAAACACTTAATTTCTTCTCTACCACTCTCAGTAGCTGCCTCAAGACGAGAGTCGACTTCTGTGAGCGCCATTCTCTTACCCTTCTCACGAGCTGCCTCTTTCAGCGCTTCTACCTTGGAAAGCTCTTCATCAAGTTTTGTCTTTAGAAGTCGCGTTGCGACAATTTCGTCGCAGTATCTTTGAGACTCTTCCTACGCAGCGATTTTCTCTTCTCTCTCTTTAGAGAGCAGCTCCTCCGGCTCTTTAACCTGTCGAGCGAGAACATCGTTTTCTTTTTGAATATAGTCTTTCTCTAAAGCAAGAGCACCGCTGCATTGGATTGCCTCATCAATTTCTTTCTTGTGAGTGGCCTCCAAACGACTAACCGCCTCAGTCGTTTCCTTGGCATTTTTCTGGGCGGCCTCAAGTTGAGATTTGTACGAGGATAGCTCTTCATCCCGGGCCTTAATGATATCTTTTTCATGGGTGGCTTCAAGTTTCAGGCGATCAATTTCGTGTTGACATTCCATGGAAACCTCTGAAACTTTCTTCGCCAAGTGTATGAATGCATTGTGCTGAACATAAGCATCGTTGTTGCAAGCAATGACACTTTGTTTAACATGTCCGGGGATAGGATGAATCGCGAGGAGAAATTTCAACCCATCGAAACATATCTTCGGAAATGTAGCCTTGAGCTTAGCTAATTTTTCTGCTATCGATGGATCGTGCTCGGAGGTTGGAGGAGTCTGCCTAGTCGGAGTCACAGATTTCTTATAGAGCTCACAAGATTGCTTAGTACTTGAAGAGCCTGAATGTTGGTCGCGAGAAGTTTCGGAATGAGATCCCTTCTGAGCAGTCTTCACCCTACTATGCTCTGGGTGAGGGGGAGGATCGCTTGGATATGAAGAATGGCTATAAGTTCTCCTTCTTGAAGATAACGAATCTCTGGGATGATAATCTCTATCGCCACTGTCATCCCTGTCTTTCCTTCTCCCTGATCTGAAGTCCCGACCGAAATGATAAAAGTTGGAAGATCCGCGAAGGCGGTCAATGCCATGTGTACGCCCCATGTCACGTGCACATGAAGCCAAACGAGAACTAGTTAGTGGGAACCAAGCGATGAGTGAATTTCAAATGCATGGTGGAGTGTAAGTGTTTGTGTGTGTCCTAGTGTGTTCCCCCCCGACGGACCGGAATTTTTTGCTTTACTCATTGGAGTTTTCTCTCCCTGATGATGAGCCTGAGTGCCTTCATCGCTCCTCGCGAGCGAATTGAGTCCCATTGCCTCGGGATTGGTAAAACCATAATCCAATATGTCATCAGGGATAGTCAAGTTAGACAGGCCCTTTAGTGAGCTTTCTAAGTTCTAGGAAGACGGCTGCTTCTTTATCGGAGTTATCGTAACCTTCGAGGTTCCACCAACCGTCTTCTTTTTCAACTTGTAAGCTAGACCCTTCTTCCTCTTCGGAGGAGGCAGTGGTTTGTCAGCACCGGGTGCATCAGACCCTGGCACTTGGCCGGAACTTATGTTTTCATCGATCACCTCTGACACCTCGGTTTCTTTGATTTCACCTTCCTCAGTTGTATCGGGCGCCCTTCCTGCAGGGGGCACCGAAGGTCCGGCTTGCTCTTTGCCTTTTTCCGCAATGGGTCCGGTTGTAGTGGCGCTGGTTGGGAGGCTAGTTCGACGGCCCTCCTCTAATAATTCGGACTTTGAAAGCAGCTCATTGGAGATAACAGATTTGATGTCCCGGTCTCTCACGAGAATAGCTCGAATGGCCTAGAAGGCCTCAGAATATCTTGCACCTTCATGTCTTGGGCGGATATCTGTAAGAGTTGAAAGAAGTTTAGAAAAGGTGCACTTCAAGCCTTAAGAAGAAGATTGAAATAAAAATGAGATTTACTCCCTTATAGCCATCTTCTCGCAAACCCGGGAGGACAGCGTACGTAAAACCACTCTTGTTTATACTGGGAAAATTTACTCGATGCACCCATCAGGATTTGGCATTTGGAGTGTGGCTAGAGAAATATGAAGGATAGACTGTCGGAACATCTCTTTAAGCGGTAAATATAACGAATATCCTCGGGAGTAGGAAGTCCGAATCAGGTGTTCTTAAAGAGGACGCAAGTACCATGAATAAATGCATGGCTATTAGGGTGTAGCTGTGCCAGAGCAATCCCGATATACCACAACACCTCACGGAGAAATGAATTGAAAGGTGGCACACTTCTAACCCAGCACATAAATTTGTTACACGATGTATATCCGACTGGGGGCAAGTGAGGCCGATCTAGTGCCGACGGGATCAGAACATCCTCGAAGGGGATTCCATGGATAGAACATAATCGACAGATAGTAGATTCACCGATTTTCGAGGTTTGGGAGTCGATAGGATCATCCAGAACAACGGCCCCGTCTACAACATCGGGAGTCGGGCCTATAACCGCAACAGGTGGATCTAGGATTCCAAGTGTAGAGAATGCCATTGGATTCGAAGTTCCCACTGCCTCTTGCCGAGAGCTTGGCTCAGGCTTGTTAGAAACTATAGCAGAGCTTGATTTTTTGGACATCTCTGAAGAACGGTAGATGTGAATAGATACTTGTTTAAGCTATACTTGAAAGACAATGGATATTAGATATAACAACAAATTATTCCCCCGTGTTGTGTGTGAACTAATGCGACGACTCAAACATGAGTGCAGAGAAACTAAAGTTTTAATGATAAGTATGGCGTGATAGAACTTTAAGTTGTTGTCCTTGGAGACCGTCATCGTTGACCGTCTCCGGCAATATGTCATATAACCGGCAGTAGAAGTCTTGGAATTGAACATTGGCATCATAGAGTGTGAAGGCTGTTATTAGCATTTGTTGGGTTATATTTGCATTTAAGATTGTTCAAACTATGGGGTAGTTAGTTAAAATTGGGTCCTTGGGCTTGTATGCTTTATTACTTGTCATTGTCCATTATGATATGCTTGGGTGTGGAGGTAAGTCAACCGAATGTATGTTATGTTCGAGTTAAAATAATTTTGATTGCCAATGCCGACCCACTCACTCGCTATCTTCCACTAACCACTGACCCGGCCTCACTTAGACTCCTACCAATCTACATCACCTCACCAGATGCCGAGCCACACTCACTATACTCCTCTCCTCCACTTTTCTCAATCTATACCGAGCCACTACCCTAGACTCCTGCTGACCCATAACAACTCTATCAATGCCGAGCGACCCACATTCCTAAGTACGTATTGACCGACCCACACTCTCTCTCTCGGAAACAATCGACACTCCCTCTCAGAGTGTCGAGCCTCTCTGTAGCATGACTCCTACCAACCCGCACCACTCTCATACGAAATATCGACTCATGCCTTCTCTAATAATCGACATGCCCTCACCAAAGATTTATTGATCCAGCTCTGCTCCTAAAGCTTGCCGACTCCACTTCCTTGCTCTCCACGTTGTTGACCTTAAATTTATTGCTACACTACTTCGTCTGATAATACTCTATTCATCATTCCTATATTCCCCTCGACTCAATCCTCGCTACTCGGACTTCAAACAAGACTTCGAACTATGGAGGATGGGTTGAATGAGGGATCCATACCTATGAGAGAAGCTAGAAGCTTTTGAGAATGATGGGACTTAGAGCTGAGGATTGATCAAATTCGATGGTGTTTGGAGTTACATGGCAGGAGGTATGGGTTTAAAAGGAGGAAGGATGAGTGTAATCGTAAGCAAGGGTTGAAAGGAAATGGGTTAGTAGGCTTGTGAAAGTAAAGTGAAAATAGAAATGGGAAGAAGAGGCAGAGGTTTGGGCCTTTATATGTGGAGAAAGGGAGGTGAACATGCCTTACTCTGTGGAACCGGTCAGAACACTTCAGTGGATCGGTGAGTGAACATGCCGAGCGACATTAAGTAGACCGAACGTGTGGTTCATTATTCGTACGTCGAACTATCCACTGTAAAAAAAGAGGAAAAAAGAAAAAGAGTATAAATAAATAAAAATATATATAAATACATATGCACATATAATGTTAGAAAAATCCACTATGATTCGACCTTCTAGAGGTTGTATACGCCCAGCTTTTGACCAGTTAAAAACAGAGTTTAAACGACAGATGATTATCATTCTGAATGAAATAGCTCCTGAAACAAGGACTGATTGCTGATTTAAAGCACATCATGTTGATTCACACGACGCACTTTAGGGGGCAAATGTTACCCGACACTTTGGCCCGGTTACATGGCGATAGTCCCAGAGCCTTTGGTTGGACCTAGATAGAACTCAAGCTGAGAGAGGATTGGAAGTCTGAGAGACCGGTGTAACTCAAGTTTGGGTTGGCCTACATATGGATCGGTATATTTGGCACTGGCTCGGCCAAGGTGGATCGCTGTAGGAGTGTAGCCAAGGTGGCTCGGTCAACATGGATCGGTGTAGGAGTGTAGACAAGGCGGATCAGCCAAGATAGGTAAGACAAAGTGGTTCGGTCGAGACGGGTTCGGTCCTAGTGGCTCAGTGTAGATGGGTTCGGCCCTGGTGGTTCGGCTAATTGTGGTCTGGCCTTAGAAGTATTAGGTCGTACATCGCTCGGTCAAGGAAGGAAAGCCAAAGCTGCTTTGGTCGATTGCGGCTCGGCATTGATGTTTTGGCCTCAATGGTTCAGCATATGTAGATTGGCGTAGCTGGTTCAGTGCACATTGAGGGTGTTAGCATACTCTTGAGGTCTACAGCAAGGTGAGGAGGTCGGCATTGCTTTGCTTCGAGATACACCACGAGTCGCTCCGAATCCCTTGAGAGCTTGCCTCGAGTCAATTACTAGATGACCACGGTTCAGTCACAGGGGTTCGGCAACACCTGGTTCGGCCATATTGGTTCGGCATTGTGTGGGTCGGTCAGTTTGAATTGGTACTAGTGGGCCAAGCTATCTTGGTCGTGGGCCTGCACAGGGGAACCAGCCTACCTTCGTCTATAAATAGAGGGGCAGGGGTATAGTTGAAGGGACCTTTTTCGGGAGCTCTAGGGATACTCTACCATTGTTTGTACTCATTTCTTTTCTGTTCAAATTTGCACTCAAGTTGTTTGTTTACGGATTGTATCTGTATTCAAGTTATCGAAAGAGCAATAAAGATCGCATTCAAAGTGGACGTAGGCAACTATGCCGAACCACTATAAATCTGGTGTCTCCATTTGTAACAACCCGGGTTTTTCCTACACGAAAAACCGGACCATTTGAGTTAAGAAGAAGAGGTAGAAGAAGAAGAAAAATAGAAAACAACAACAGAATCTCTCATACGCAGTGGAATAAAATATAATAGATAATAACAGATCTTTACACAAAAAGAAATCTATATCTGTTTACATATACATCATCCAAATACATCATCAGAGTACATCACATCAATATCATACAACTGGACAGTAATCATAACTTGTCCTCACAATCTGAATACACAGCGGAATATATAACTCAAATACGAAAGTACGTATCGCCATCCAGCTCCACAGCATCATTTCCTGTAATTTATAATACTCGGTCTGACCCGAGCATCATATAAAACAATACCCGAGTCAGTCTGGAATACCAGCGTGAGAAAATCACACTCAATTGATTATTAAAGTTTCAAAATCCTTTGAAAACAAAAGCATCTCGTAAGACCACGCCACAAATAAACATGTCGGGTTTTTACCTTACGATAGCTAAAACACTTTTTATAAAATCCTCTGATATTATAATAGTGTCTATTCACAAATACTTATTAAAATAGCTGAAATTGTTACATTATTAAATTCCAGCATACTAGCCACAAAAGTGGGTAATACAAACAAATACCGTACAAGGCACGTAGGAAGAATGGATTTCCAACGAATGACTAGGCACTGGGGTACCACCTATCACAGTACGTGGCCTAGATCACCGTACCGAGGAGTACGCCCGCTCCCCTGCAACACAAGGCCGGAACCATCCCTTACTGGATGATCCCGAATAAAATCACCCCACGGTTGGGATCAGCAACCGCACCACTAAGCCGAAATAAAAAGGGACATCTAGACAGGGATGACCTTACCCTCCAGTGGGAGCTACCCACGAAGCCTTGCTGCATAACCCCTGATTTTCAGTCATTCCCGGTTGATGAGGTTCGAGGCTAAACGATACCTTTTAGAGAACATATCCCTTAGAATGCCCATCGTCCGCTGACGATGTTTCGCAAGCATTCGTCCATACAAGTCCGTCCTGGGTTTGAACGGAACCGAAGGCACTATTCCTACTACATCCATTTTGGAAATATCCTCAGGATTAGTAGCGACTAGCCCTTGCACTTCACAGCTCCATCTTCGACTCCGAAATCGTTACACGAAACGTACAAACCGGATCGAAGTGGTATTCGAGTCTCCAGACCTAGAATCCCGGTATACGGAAACTCGATCCCGGTCTCTTCGAAACAATCAGCGCATTGGCCAATATTGATAGTCGGTTATTTAACTATCAATTAACATCCACAAGCAACCATCACACAATAAATAATTTCCCACATTATTTATTTGCCCAAATATCTTTCCAAGATATATTTCCAAATTTTCAAACTCCTTTTGAAAACAATTTCAAACAGTTTTCGCTTACGGAATACATTTCCAATTATTTATTTCTCTGAAGCACCAAGTACAAAACACTTTTAGATTTTAGAATAATTTAAAAACACTTTATTTTAAATATATCTTATAACATTGAAATTAAACTACTTTAATACTTTATTAAAAATATATACTTTAAAATAAACCACTTTATAAATATAAACTAAATTTCTCCTTTTAAAACATAATAGCAAATCACTTTTATATAATTACTACAATAATATATTTTTGAAAATACTTACTTTGGAAATTAACCTTTAGAAATAATCAATTTTCTAAAACATGCTTTTAAAAACACAATTAGAACTTTTAACTTATATTAAAAATTACTTTGAAAACGTACTTGGCTATCCAGAGAAATACACTTCTCATTTCCATCTTTTTAAAAATAATTCAACATTTATTTTTAAACCAATTCATATCCCTTTATAAATTTCCACCTTGAATTTATATTTCAAATATCCTCTGCTATTTTATTTTACTTTATAAACCCAGTTTATAAATCCCAAAATCTCACTTCTCCTTTAAAATTCCAATTTTAAACAACTAAATCAATTTCCAATTGATTTTCCAATTTACTTTACTTTACTTTGAAATAAATTTCCTTTACTACTTCATTTATTTCAAAATACATTAACTTTTAGATTTATTCCTTTATTTGAGTTAAAACCCTTTTTAACTGAAAATACCAATTTTAAACTTCCAAAATTCCTTCTTTAGCCTTTAATTAAATTTAATCCTTACATTCAAAATAAATCCTTTATTCTTTAAATTTAATATCACTTTAGTTTAAAGTTAATATTTCCCTTGTTATTTCGAAATTCCCTTATTCCAATTCACTTGAATTATTTACTTAAAATTTACTCTTTTATTTCTTTCAAAATCCAATTCAATATATTTTGATAACTCCTTTTATTGAAATATTCAATCCAACCATATCATCCAATATTTCAATCATCAATAAAATCATCACAGGATATCAATATTCATAGAACAGAATATCAAATAATCTAAATAATTTTGAGGAATCCAGTTGGATCCCTCCAACCTGTTTCCCTGCATCCACAAACGTTAGCACAATACCAATTCCACTTCAAGGTGGAATATCGCGGTATATGGGTTTTATATAAAATCATCCGCTATTATGCGGCGCATAGGGTCTCATCCGCTATATAAATGCGGGAATATCAACAACTCCAATATATACATATGCCAATATATATATATTGGTATATACTACTATATATATATCATATCAACCAAATCAACCATTCAATCAATTATTTAAATTTAACCATTTAAATTTAAATCTAACTGAGTGAGATTAACTCACCTTTAACTTTGATGTTTGCAATCCATCCAGACTGGCTTGTTTCTTCATGATTTAACCTTGTACAGATATTGGATGATTTTATTAATATTCGAAAAATCGAACAATTAAATTCTTATTTATGATTTCAGTTACCAATGAATTTAATTTCAAACCAATAATTAAGTTTTAAATTGATTCCCTTAATATATACATATATTTATATTTTTTTCTAATTTAAATTAAATAAATAGATCAATATTTCATGTTTTCTGCATATACATATATCCATTTAAATCTTGCTCTACTGTATATGATTTAAAACACCCATATATATATATGTATAAAAAAAAAAAAAAATTTGAATTGAATTGAAACAGATAAATTCTACCTTCCATCATTCACACGAGCTTGACAACACCGAGATTCCCAACTCCACAGCTGTTCCCAATATGAGTCGTGGCCACTTCAGCATCACGAGCTCGCACGCCTGATTCCGGCTACGCCCCTCCACGATTCCATCGTCCCAAAAGCCGACGAACACCCAAGAAGAATCGTGACATCATATATCGACCCGCCATTGGTTGTCGCGAAACCCTAACTTCGCACCCCTCAGACGTCGCTGCTAACGAACACTCGAGGCCTCTCTACTCTCCAGTCGACGCGCGCGTGTGGCCAAACCCTAAACGAGCTCGAATTAGAAGAACGAACAAACGAAATGATTTTGAAAAAATTTGAAAATTGTTTCGGCCATTGAATTTCGTTTTCGTTTCTTTTCTCTTTCGTTTCGAAATGATTCTAACTGAGGTAAAAGAAAAGATTGTATGAAAAAGAGTTAGGGGACAGGAGAAGACGTGTGTTCACGAAATCTGACAAGTGGTAAATTTCTGAGGCGTGTTTCAGAAGCTTGCAATATAATTTAACATCTATTTAATTCTATTTTGAAATCGTCCTGATTTTTGCAACTTACAGTCTCGATCTCCAATCGAGACGTGCCGCCAGACGTTCTTAATATTAAACCCCTATTACGAACGCAATGGAAAAGGTCTCGAGTCCCGATTCGATCGTATATAGAAGATAACCTTTTGGATTCAGTTATTAAATTGAAATTTCGATATCAAATTCAGCGCGTTTGTCTATCGTACGATCACACAACAAATCCAAACACTACAAAATTTGAAATCCGATAATAATACCATATTACGGATCCAATGAAACTGGTTTCGCTGAATTCCGAGACTGTGCCTCGGAAAGCTATTTTTAAATTCAATTTCAACGATAAAATTTTAAAACTGAACAAAACTCTTTAAAATTCCATTTTAAAAGTTCTATCATCTTTAGTATTAACAATATAAATTTTCTGAACCTTTGAACTATTTTTAATAGGCTTAAAATCAAGATTCAATATTTTACCCAATCCCGATAATTAAATTTAATAATTAATTATCCAAATAAATACTGTATATTTGAAATTAAAGTTAAAATTTAACCTTCGGATATTTAAAATAAATTAAATATTCACATTTCAAATATACAAAAATTCCGGGTCGTCACATTCCTCCCCCCTTAAAAGAATTTCGTCCCCGAAATTACCAGTTAAGAAGAATGTCTCAATACCCATTACTATCTCCCAAGTTCAAACAGTTTTAACAATACCCAAACAATTCTTTATTAATGATACACTAATCATTTTTTTTAACTTCCCAACTTATTCATAAGTTCAACCCATACCACCTACTTATCCATTCAAATTTAAATTTGAATTCAAATTTTGAATTATCAAAATTTTCCAAAATTTTTCTAACTCCCTAAATTTCCGAAAAATTTTGCCAGCGTCTCCTTTGCGCGGCTAGCTCGGTACTACTACAAAATGGCTCTACGGCCTCCCAATCTCAAAAAGAAAACAAAAAGCCAAGTGGCTGGATCCAAAAACCCAATCAAATTTCATATAGAATTTCAAATACATACCTTTTTGTCGGGCCATTAAATTTATCTTTTAAAATCAAAATCCCAATTATCCATTGCTTTTATACACCTGTATATCCTACTAAGCAATAATATTCAATCACAATTTCAAAACCATTCTATACTTTCCTTTACAAATTTCCAATATTTGTTTTACTTAAGCCCGTACGATGCACATATATCATCCGTATGCAATATCACATTTGATCGCTCAATCGATCACACAATTCCACTTCCGAACAAGTATCGTCCACCCGACTTCCTAGTGCGGACTCAGATCTGGTTCCTTGATCAGAAACCGTCATTCTCCTTGCATAGCCACAAACTATGATAGAGAATATCCAGAATCAATCAACAATCCATATCCAGGTTCGCCGTTGAAAATCGAGTGAAAAATCCTGATTCGGATCGATAAAACTATCTCGAAATTCTATGTTCGACATCTGGACCAAATAGTTATGCGAATAAAATAATATACGTACACCTTACGTAATTAGCCTAATTGATTATTAGTTATATCAATTCTCCTTTATTCACATTCCTTTTTATTTGTTATCCCCTTATTCACAACTATTCCATTTCACAACTTCAGTTTTAGTCTTTATTCAACTATTCACTTAGTATATATATATTTTTTATTTTTCCATTCCAAAATTACTAAGTATATTTCCAATACCAATTTTCTTAAGAATTTCATTCTTCAATTCTTAAGTCCAATATAAATCTTTCTTATATTTATTTACTACTTCATTTCCAATTTTTTTTTTTTTTTTTTTAAATTCAATTCATCTCCAACTTCCAAAAATGAATTTTATTTAGCTCGAAAACAATCCAAGTTAATTCATTAAATAACTATTTCTCAACTTATTTAAACTACTCCTCTGTTTGAGTTCAATTTCCATTCAACACTTACTTAAGTCAATAACTTAAGTTTATTTTCCATTTAACCAACCCTTTAAAGTTTTATTTCCATCTTTCATTTGATTCTTATTTAATCAAATTCCATCCATTTATTTATTAAATCTAATTGGTTCATTCACTCAATCATTATGAATTTTAATTTCCATACTCAATTCATCTGGAATTATTTTATTAATAACCAGGCCCTTTCCAATTTATTTTCACTTATTTGGATTCATTTGCAATTTAAACCATCACTATGTTAATCCAATTTCATTAACTAATTTATTATCTCATTAGTTCCTTCGCTGGTTAAAATTAAATACTTGCTTTTTAATTCCAAATATCACTTCACTTAATTTTCTTAAGTTCAATATATTTTATAATTCAAGTTTGGATTTATTTAAAAATTAAGATTGCTCATCTTAGTCGTTTCCATTTGATAATTACAATTTCAAATTATAACTCTTAATGGTTCAGAGAAATGAATTCCCATTTATGATTTACAATTTCATTTCTATTCATAAGTTTAACTTACTTGCTTAAGATCTAGGACTATTCATTTAAGTCCATTTCCATCTTTACAATCAAATCTCAAATTATTACACTTAAGAACTTAAGAATATGAATTTCTTTACACAATTATAAGCATTTTACATTACTTTTATATCCAATTCAATTCGACTTCAACTTATTTACATTTAATTCAATTCCAATTCTCAATTCTTATTTAACTTATCTTAAGTTAAATTCAAATATATTTTATTCACCTTCATATACTCGAATTAAATTTTAATTCCAGGATACAAATTTTATACGAGTTTTACAATTCATTCACCTTCAAGTTCTCTAACTCTTTTATCTACCAACTTATATTACTCATTGAGTTATTTTCATCTCATAATTATAATCCAAGAATTAAACTTTCATTCCCTTCTTATTTCAATCAACTTCATTCTATACTTTATATTGTTGATTCATTTAAATTTCCACATTTATATTTTAAATAGAATTCCCAGAATTCAATTGCCCGGTTTTATTTCAAAACCATTTTGAATCCATAAATAACTCATACATATCTGGTATATCCCATCAAATCCCAATTTCCAAAATAATCTGCTTTTACCAAACAATTTTCCCTTTGAATTTTTAAAACCAACCCAGTTCACAATCATTTTCAATTTAAAACAGTTTGGTAGCAATTTCTCTTTGGAAACTCGAAAATAGACATCGATGATGCTGCAGTCATCACCGAAATTATTTTCCAGCGACCAAAAGAGAATTTAATGCTTTTATCATTCTAAACATTTCAAACATTTTTAAATCCCAAATCCCACCAGATTTCAATTCAATTTCAAAAATATTCATGAAATAATATCACCATTATTTCCCCAAAACCTTTAAATTCAAAGTCCATTCAATTTTTATATCCAAACATTACTCTGGAATTCTATCACATTTTATTTCAAGTTATAAGTCACTTTTACCATTTACATTTACAAATTTCATTTGTTTATGAATTTATCTCATTGATTATAAATCACATTTGTAATTCACATTTGTATATAAAGTTTATCTCAATTTATAAATTTCATTTATAGTCTATATTTCAATTTTCTACTCAATAATGAGACTAACTCATTATTGTCATTTTCTAACAACCAAGCATCCAAATATATAACTATAATAATTTCAAATAATTATTTCTTTTATATACAAAATAATTTGGGCAAAATTATTTCATTCACCCTATTTAAAACAATACTGTGTCGAACTGTTCTATTCAAGTGTTTAGAAACCCCTTCGATACAGTTGTCCAGACTGTGCCGACGAAGGTTCATATGCCACTCAATAAATCAACCAACACAATATAAAACCATTTTATATTCACTAACAAATACGCGCTCATATCTATTAATACTCTCAAAATTCCCAACAGAGCCAAGGTTATCGCTAGCCTAAGCTCTGATACCACTGTAACAACCCGGGTTTTTCCTACACGAAAAACCGGACCATTTGAGTTAAGAAGAAGAGGTAGAAGAAGAAGAAAAATAGAAAACAACAACAGAATCTCTCATACGCAGTGGAATAAAATATAATAGATAATAACAGATCTTTACACAAAAAGAAATCTATATCTGTTTACATATACATCATCCAAATACATCATCAGAGTACATCACATCAATATCATACAACTGGACGGTAATCATAACTTGTCCTCACAATCTGAATACACAGCGGAATATATAACTCAAATACGAAAGTATGTATCGCCATCCAGCTCCACAGCATCATTTCCTGTAATTTATAATACTCGGTCTGACCCGAGCATCATATAAAACAATACCCGAGTCAGTCTGGAATACCAGCGTGAGAAAATCACACTCAATTGATTATTAAAGTTTCAAAATCCTTTGAAAACAAAAGCATCTCGTAAGACCACGCCACAAATAAACATGTCGGGGTTTTACCTTACGATAGCTAAAACACTTTTTATAAAATCCTCTGATATTATAATAGTGTCTATTCACAAATACTTATTAAAATAGCTGAAATTGTTACATTATTAAATTCCAGCATACTAGCCACAAAAGTGGGTAATACAAACAAATACCGTACAAGGCACGTAGGAAGAATGGATTTCCAACGAATGACTAGGCACTGGGGTACCACCTATCACAGTACGTGGCCTAGATCACCGTACCGAGGAGTACGCCCGCTCCCCTGCAACACAAGGCCGGAACCATCCCTTACTGGATGATCCCGAATAAAATCACCCCACGGTTGGGATCAGCAACCGCACCACTAAGCCGAAATAAAAAGGGACATCTAGACAGGGATGACCTTACCCTCCAGTGGGAGCTACCCACGAAGCCTTGCTGCATAACCCCTGATTTTCAGTCATTCCCGGTTGATGAGGTTCGAGGCTAAACGATACCTTTTAGAGAACATATCCCTTAGAATGCCCATCGTCCGCTGACGATGTTTCGCAAGCATTCGTCCATACAAGTCCGTCCTGGGTTTGAACGGAACCGAAGGCACTATTCCTACTACATCCATTTTGGAAATATCCTCAGGATTAGTAGCGACTAGCCCTTGCACTTCACAGCTCCATCTTCGACTCCGAAATCGTTACACGAAACGTACAAACCGGATCGAAGTGGTATTCGAGTCTCCAGACCTAGAATCCCGGTATACGGAAACTCGATCCCGGTCTCTTCGAAACAATCAGCGCATTGGCCAATATTGATAGTCGGTTATTTAACTATCAATTAACATCCACAAGCAACCATCACACAATAAATAATTTCCCACATTATTTATTTGCCCAAATATCTTTCCAAGATATATTTCCAAATTTTCAAACTCCTTTTGAAAACAATTTCAAACAGTTTCCGCTTACGGAATACATTTCCAATTATTTATTTCTCTGAAGCACCAAGTACAAAACACTTTTAGATTTTAGAATAATTTAAAAACACTTTATTTTAAATATATCTTATAACATTGAAATTAAACTACTTTAATACTTTATTAAAAATATATACTTTAAAATAAACCACTTTATAAATATAAACTAAATTTCTCCTTTTAAAACATAATAGCAAATCACTTTTATATAATTACTACAATAATATATTTTTGAAAATACTTACTTTGGAAATTAACCTTTAGAAATAATCAATTTTCTAAAACATGCTTTTAAAAACACAATTAGAACTTTTAACTTATATTAAAAATTACTTTGAAAACGTACTTGGCTATCCAGAGAAATACACTTCTCATTTCCATCTTTTTAAAAATAATTCAACATTTATTTTTAAACCAATTCATATCCCTTTATAAATTTCCACCTTGAATTTATATTTCAAATATCCTCTGCTATTTTATTTTACTTTATAAACCCAGTTTATAAATCCCAAAATCTCACTTCTCCTTTAAAATTCCAATTTTAAACAACTAAATCAATTTCCAATTGATTTTCCAATTTACTTTACTTTACTTTGAAATAAATTTCCTTTACTACTTCATTTATTTCAAAATACATTAACTTTTAGATTTATTCCTTTATTTGAGTTAAAACCCTTTTTAACTGAAAATACCAATTTTAAACTTCCAAAATTCCTTCTTTAGCCTTTAATTAAATTTAATCCTTACATTCAAAATAAATCCTTTATTCTTTAAATTTAATATCACTTTAGTTTAAAGTTAATATTTCCCTTGTTATTTCGAAATTCCCTTATTCCAATTCACTTGAATTATTTACTTAAAATTTACTCTTTTATTTCTTTCAAAATCCAATTCAATATATTTTGATAACTCCTTTTATTGAAATATTCAATCCAACCATATCATCCAATATTTCAATCATCAATAAAATCATCACAGGATATCAATATTCATAGAACAGAATATCAAATAATCTAAATAATTTTGAGGAATCCAGTTGGATCCCTCCAACCTGTTTCCCTGCATCCACAAACGTTAGCACAATACCAATTCCACTTCAAGGTGGAATATCGCGGTATATGGGTTTTATATAAAATCATCCGCTATTATGCGGCGCATAGGGTCTCATCCGCTATATAAATGCGGGAATATCAACAACTCCAATATATACATATGCCAATATATATATATTGGTATATACTACTATATATATATCATATCAACCAAATCAACCATTCAATCAATTATTTAAATTTAACCATTTAAATTTAAATCTAACTGAGTGAGATTAACTCACCTTTAACTTTGATGTTTGCAATCCATCCAGACTGGCTTGTTTCTTCATGATTTAACCTTGTACAGATATTGGATGATTTTATTAATATTCGAAAAATCGAACAATTAAATTCTTATTTATGATTTCAGTTACCAATGAATTTAATTTCAAACCAATAATTAAGTTTTAAATTGATTCCCTTAATATATACATATATTTATATTTTTTTCTAATTTAAATTAAATAAATAGATCAATATTTCATGTTTTCTGCATATACATATATCCATTTAAATCTTGCTCTACTGTATATGATTTAAAACACCCATATATATATATGTATAAAAAAAAAAAAAAATTTTGAATTGAATTGAAACAGATAAATTCTACCTTCCATCATTCACACGAGCTTGACAACACCGAGATTCCCAACTCCACAGCTGTTCCCAATATGAGTCGTGGCCACTTCAGCATCACGAGCTCGCACGCCTGATTCCGGCTACGCCCCTCCACGATTCCATCGTCCCAAAAGCCGACGAACACCCAAGAAGAATCGTGACATCATATATCGACCCGCCATTGGTTGTCGCGAAACCCTAACTTCGCACCCCTCAGACGTCGCTGCTAACGAACACTCGAGGCCTCGCTACTCTCCAGTCGACGCGCGCGTGTGGCCAAACCCTAAACGAGCTCGAATTAGAAGAACGAACAAACGAAATGATTTTGAACAAATTTGAAAATTGTTTCGGCCATTGAATTTCGTTTTCGTTTCTTTTCTCTTTCGTTTCGAAATGATTCTAACTGAGGTAAAAGAAAAGATTGTATGAAAAAGAGTTAGGGGACAGGAGAAGACGTGTGTTCACAAAATCTGACAAGTGTTAAATTTCTGAGGCGTGTTTCAGAAGCTTGCAATATAATTTAACATCTATTTAATTCTATTTTGAAATCGTCCTGATTTACGCAACTTACAGTCTCGATCTCCAATCGAGACGTGCCGCCAGACGTTCTTAATATTAAACCCCTATTACGAACGCAATGGAAAAGGTCTCGAGTCCCGATTCGATCGTATATAGAAGATAACCTTTTGGATTCAGTTATTAAATTGAAATTTCGATATCAAATTCAGCGCGTTTGTCTATCGTACGATCACACAACAAATCCAAACACTACAAAATTTGAAATCCGATAATAATACCATATTACGGATCCAATGAAACTGGTTTCGCTGAATTCCGAGACTGTGCCTTGGACAGCTATTTTTAAATTCAATTTCAACGATAAAATTTTAAAACTGAACAAAACTCTTTAAAATTCCATTTTAAAAGTTCTATCATCTTTAGTATTAACAATATAAATTTTCTGAACCTTTGAACTATTTTTAACAGGCTTAAAATCAAGATTCAATATTTTACCCAATCCCGATAATTAAATTTAATAATTAATTATCCAAATAAATACTGTATATTTGAAATTAAAGTTAAAATTTAACCTTCGGATATTTAAAATAAATTAAATATTCACATTTCAAATATACAAAAATTCCGGGTCGTCACACCATTTCTGTTATTCTTTCTGCACTCAATTACGTTTTCCTCAATTTTAATTTACTTTCTTCATTAATCACTCTACACAACTCTATTCAAGGGTATTAGTGACCAATTTTGGTGCTAACAGTATCCAGACTCGTTCGTGATTTCTGATGGTTAGAAAAGAAGTTTATCGATAAAACGATTTTTGGTCACTTTATTAATATTTTTCCAAAGAGCATTCTTTTGTAATTACTTATTCAAAATAAGATTACCATTACTAATCATTGTTCAAAACAATATAGTTTGTATTATAAAACCTTATATTTGAATATTTTTAAATCAAATATTATTTTCCAAGGCGGTAAATTCATGGGTTGTTACAGGTAGTGATGATTATATGATGGATATTTTTCAGTAGTGTGCTGTGTATTATATTTTGAGACTCACTTTCTATTTAGTGTTGTGTATAAGTGTGAGTCTAGTATTTCCTTTTTGTAGACTCATAATTTTTATGTGTTGTTAATGTATATCTATTGGTTCCGTTGCGATGTTTGAATCTGTGTATATATTATATAATGTATTGTTCCAAATGTGACAAAACCATTATATTATTGTTATGTGCCTGGATTGGATATGTCGAATTACTACTCATAAGAAAAGAAAAAAAATATAGTCACATTATTCGACATATTTCAGATGGTCGCTCCTAACCAGCCGTTCTTCGCATTAATAAACGGTATTACCTAGTAGTACCCTTTGTTACTATGGGTCTCGGGGTGAGGTGTTACAAGAACATTATAGAATATAATTTGCACAGAGTCGAGATCTAAACCTAGAGACTTAGAGTCCCATCCCTTGGGTGTGCAGGGCATAATTTAGAATTTATTTCTATTTAGGAAAAAAATATAAATGATTATTGAGAATAATCAATGAGACGTATTTGTTAAAAAAAATTAAACTACTATGCCAATTATTGTTAAGAAAATTTTGTTAAAGTTGGAACTTGCTTCTATGAAGAGTGAGATTTAATGGATCGCATAGATGAGAGCTTATATGGTTTAGAATCGAATATTGTTGTATCCTGATCTGTTACTGATCAAAGTGCGCAACGAAAGCTGGAAAATAAATTTTCGTTGAAGGCTATTGTTTGTTTGTTTGATTAAAATGTTTGTTGTTTCCATCAATGTTTATTTTATTTATGCTTAGTTTAAAATGTGAAATTTAATAAGAAGTTCACTCAAAGTATTTATAAACCTAATTGAATCTGAATGAACCCAATTATTAATAAAAGCCAGTGGTTTCTCCAAAATAGAATTACAAGGGAATAATAAAATTGTCTAAGCAATTAATAGTTACAAAATATAGAATGATAAATAATATGTATCTTATTAAATTTGGAATTTAAAAAATATACCTAATAAATAAAATAAGAAAAAAATGGATTGATTAATGGATGCTTGGTTGTTTTAAAATTGTTAGTGATTGTGCAAAATTAATATTGAATAGGAATCACTATTGAAAGTTGAAACCTACTCAATAATAACAATAAGAAATTGCAGTGTCTTCGGCAGTGTAGTTACCACAAGAAATATTGAAAAACTGAATTTATATAGAATGAAATGTTAATTCATATGTGTGGCAAATTAAATTTTAAGATAGATTAAAATTTTGATGTTTACCTGAGGTATATATTAACGAATGTGTGTGCTATGGAATTGTTATTAGTAAACTATTAATTCTATGATAATAAATATTAAGATTTATTTAAAGGATTTTATTAAAAACAAGTATCTATTTAAATTAAAATCTTTTTGATAAAAGATATACATATGGATGTGTATATATAATATACATAATAAATAAAAGGGAAAGTTATTATATTTATATGAGTAAGGAAATGATTTTGGAAAATGAAGTATATATTAAATAATAAAATGATTAGAAGAATTATAACAATTTATCTTTGTGTTAACTGGTCCGTTGAGTGAGTTATGGATTCTACTCGATATGAGTAGTTAATGTATCAATAGGGATTTCTAAACGCTTAAACGAGGTAGAATTGACACAATAATTTGGAAGTAAAAAAAAAAATTATTTTTCTTCTTAGAATTTTGTATTGTTTTATAATGTGATATATTAGTTTAGGAAAATATAAATAATGTTTCCAAGCTAATTATATCTGTACAATATTTGCAGCCATGGGATTAGTGTGAAGTTGAGATATTGGCGAGGCAATGTTGACATAAAATTCTAGATAGTCAATATTGCAGCCAATTGACGATAAAAATTATTAAAATCTTATGGCACGATAATGTTGTATATTTTAAATTATAGTGACTTATGATGTATGTAAATGCTTATCTATTTAAGTTTAAACAAAAAGAGATTCTGTAATAAAATGTGTATCCAAGTTATGAAAAATACGTACAAATATAAGTATGAATTGGAATTTTGGTTTGAAATCATTAAATGAGAATTTATAACTTAGCAGAGATTGTTGGACGATTGAAAATAATATTACAATGAAATGTTCTATTATCTGAAATATAAATACTAGTCATTTTGAATTTTTCATTAAATATATTTGATTCCTGAAAAGTTTATTCCAAAATCATTTTGGAAAGAAAATGAATGATATTATGGGAAAAAATAAAAAAAGTAAAAATAAAATAATAATAATAATATAATGATAGATTTGGATACTTTGGAGCAAGAGAATTTGAAAGGAGAATAGTAATAAATAAATAGATAAATAAATTTTTGTAAAATCTCATCATTCTAGAATTAGTATAAACTTTTCTTGTAATATTGTGATATGTTTAAATGATACTTGGACCTTCCTTAAACATGTTTGGATACTCATGTACTATAACATGTACATGTAACATATCATAATTAACAAATTCTACAATTCTAACTCTCCCTTATGTGTACTTGAATCTACTACCATTGAAATGCTTGTTCTAAATGGTTCTTTAACTTGAAATTGCCAAGGTCTTAAGTTATAACAATTATTATAATAGCATTACATCGTTGAAGTGTAATCTGCATACTAATTGTCTAACTACAGGGTTTAAGATGTCTTTGTTCCAAGCCTGGCCTGGCTGTGTGAAGTTATTGGGTGTAAAGTAGTACATCATGTGATATAAATTCTAGTAATATTTTAGTTGATGGTGGATTGATTTAGCTAAGGTTCTTGGTTCTCAATGGTTTAGATGATAATAAATCAAATTCATGAACAATTAAAGAATAATGACTATGAGTACCAAGATATGTTGATGTGCATGTTAATTGATTGATGACATTATTTTATAACTTACAAGAAGAATTTGTTTTGAATGAAACCAATCGTATGCTCGACTATTTATGACATGAATATATACATATGTATATAGCAGGTTTGCATATGTGTTATATACATATATATATATATATATATATATATATATGTTCCTGCATATCATGAAATTCCCTATGGCTCATGAGTTAGAATGTAAAAATAACAAAGTTTAGAAATTTTAACATTTCAAAAAGTATTATACAAATATGGTCATAACTTTTGATTTTCTGTCCGATTTTAATAAAATCTCTTTCATTTGAAATATATGCCAATAGGGAAAAACTTTTGTGTTCGCCATTTTCAAAATTTTGAAGTTTACCGATATTAAAACATGAAGTAAAAGAGATGTAGGTCGCTGTCCCGAAATCTAATGATGCAAAACTGAGCTGAATCCATTTGCTCATAACTTTTGAACAGATTATCCGATTTTGAGGACTTTACTTATTTCAAAAAGCTTGAAACAAAATCTACAACTTTTGTTTGAAGTGGTCCGCGAAATTTTGTTGTTTACTATGCATAAACTTTACTTCAAAATGGCGAACCTGCTATGTAAATGCAACTTCAGATTTTTGTGTATTGAGAATATGACCGTAAGTTTTGATATATTTCTTATCTTCACAATTCAAAAAATGTTTTTGAAAGTTAATGAATTATGCAATAACTCAACCTTGGAAATCCTTACATGATTCTATGATATTGGCACTCAAAAACTTTATTGGAAAGTTACCAAAATAAGAATTCTTAGATATTTCTTTAGTTTTTGAATGTGATGTTTTCTTATATTCATAAAAGCGATTTTATACAGTTTGTTTGAGTTAAGAACAGATACACGAAGGCTATTTGGATTTAGTTTGCGCGTAAACGCATATAGATTAAGCGAACTCGCTAAAAATGCTAAAATAAAGGCATGCTTTCGGATTAAAATACAAAATAAAGGTATGTTAGCCTCTTAAAGAATATTATATGAGTTTTTGACTGTAGGTTTCGAATTCAGTTAATGTTTGAGCATATGTGTGTGACGTCTCTCTATAAGAAATTGCAAGGATGCAATTATCATAAGGGAGGAGGTCCGTAACAACCCTATTTTCGAAGCCATAATTTCTTATTAGGTAAAAATATTCGAATTTGATTTTTGATAACTAGTATTTTGGAAATAAGATTTTATTTAATTAAAGTCTATTTAGTAATCGATTTCTTTTAAAAAAATTGTATTAATATTTAGAAGATATATTAAACTGGATAAAATGTTATTGTAATGACCTGCCTTTTTGGACGTTTTAAGCAGACACACACGTCAGACTCATACCATTCAAAAGGGCAAATTGTTATGGGGTAAATAAGAAAAAGCAGAGAAAGAAAGGAAAAAAATACAGAATCTCGTAGCGGAATGATAAAATATAATAATCAAATAAACAGTTCATGAAGATGTTTACAAATAACATTGATTAAACTTTTATAATACAGATCGGAGTTACATACAACAAGAATAAATAATAAATAAATGCAGTGGAATAACATGATGTAGTGGAATAAATATAATACATAATACTAGTATAAAATCTTCGTCTTCATCCTCCAGAAACCAGTCTTCGGTAAACTAAAAAGCTAAGACTGACCCGAGCGAATTGAAAAGACAAAACACTCGAGTCAGAACTAAAAGATCTTATGTAAGTTAAATCAACAGTAAATAAATGTGAGTGTAACGACGTCAGAGATGTTTACGGGTTTTGACACCTCCTATCCAGTGTCTAACGTGAGTGCAATAACTTAAGAGATGTTCGGGATTTCCATCTCCTAAGGATCCGTTAAACTATATACATATATAGTACAATACTCTATTATAACAGTGTCTACAATAAAGTAAAGTATTAAAATAGCGTTAAGGCGTTACACATATCCCCCTTAACACATTTTATCTATTCCCATAGTCTATACAGTACAGTAATTCCTCCGTAAACTGGAGGGCTATCAGAGGGCACTCCATAGGTATGGTACAAACCAAACTCGTAGAAGGCGCGCTAGGGCATGTGAACACGACACTCGAGGCAATGCCAGGATAGATATACCAATTGCACTCCTGGACTGGTGGTAACACATAGCAGCTACTAGCACCCACCTCAGACACACTCCCATAATCAAAATCAAGGGGTGACCACCAAATCAATCACAAAGTCATAATACGGTATCGAAGAAATGTGCCCGATAGGAGGAATGACCTCACTTGTCCCGATATAGCTCATGTTTTAGTCACATCTAAGCTGACTCATGGGAGTCTAGGTCACGTAAATACCTCATACAGAATCATTCACCAAACCATCCTACTTCATTTCTGGAATCTCCACCACGTACAAAGTTGTAAAAGTGGTTTTCGGTATTGGCAGAGAGTATGACAATATCCGATCCCGGTCTCTTTAACAACCAAATGCTTATTACACCGGTTGGTTCTTTTACACTTTAAAAACCATTTCATATTGATATCAAAATAACATATTCAAATCACACCATATCACTTTCGAAATCATATTCACTTTCAAAACAGTATTTTTAAGCTAGGTTAAACCCTCATTTCAAAATCATCATATTTACTCCACATGTCATTTCACCAGCAAATATCATTTCAAATCCCAACTTATGTTATAACATTATTAAACCTTATTCGCTTTAAAATCAAGGCTTTAACTATAAACATTTCCACTTTACACCATTTGAAATTTATAAAATAATTTAGATAGTTATAAATAGTTTAATTAGTTTACATAGTTTTAAATGGAGATAAATTAGGTTGAATAGGTTTAAAATAGTTTAAATGGTCTAAAATAGATTAAATTGGTTTATTATGGATTAATTAGATTTAAAATAGATTAATGAATTTAAAATAGATTAAATAGAATTAAAATAAATTAAATAGTTTAAAATAAATTAAAATAGTTTTAAATAGATTAAAATAGTTTAATATAGTTTAGTAAAGTTTAAATGATTTAAAATAGATTAATATATATTAAAAATAGATTAATATATATTAAAAATAGATTAAATAAATTAAAATAGATTAAGATGGGTTAAATAGGTTAATTAGTTTAAAATAGGTTAGATTATATTAAAATAAATTAAATAGTTTAAATTGATTAAGTTGGTATAAAATAGATTAACTTATTTTAATAGTTGGAAATCTTAAAATTAGAATTTAAAAGAACATTTACAGTTTATATTGAGATAATAAATTTTGGGATTTACATCATATTTAACCATTTCTTCCCTTCCAATATTTCAATAACTTAATTTCGATAAATGTCGTTTATACTTCAATTTCAACTTCAACATTTCAATTTAAACCAATTCTAATTCCAACATAAAAAACTCGGATTTTCAAAAATAATTCTATTTTATATAAATCAAATTTTATTACAAAATGTCATTTTATTTAATTCAAACTTAAAGGCTTTCAAATCATTTAATTTAACCAATCCGGAGTCCATATATAATTTTCTACCCAATGGTAAAGTGATATGGATATTTATCATTCCAATCCGCAATTATCTTATATTTACGGATATTTATCATTTCAACCCGCAATCTCGAATTTAATTACAAATCCTTGAAATCGCTTGAGTCTATCATTTCAACCCATAATGATTTCTCCCTAATCTATCAGATCGTTCGGGCATGTATAATTTCAACCCATAGGGAACTTGTGGTGCTATAACAGTATAAAATATAAAATACAGTCATCCAATATCAACAGTCAAAAATCCATCACAATCATCATTCAAATCAACCAATATACATCAATAGATAACTGATTATCATTTACATGTACTAATTTGACGATTTAATTCAATATTAAATTAAACAATGATTAAATGCAATAAAAGTCAAATTTAACTGGAATGACAATTTAAATATACCAAACATCAACCAATCAACTTCTAACTACATCATAAATTTAATTTAACTACATAAGAAAATTTAGTAATTGCGAGTGGGTTAAAACACTCACCTTTGATTTTAAATCGATTTGAAATCCAAAATAAAGCCCAAAATTCAACAGTCTTAGAATTCATCCAAACTACTTCCATAATGTCCGAAATTCCGGTACGATCACAGCGAAAAAATCGCGAGTAAATCCTAGCTCATATGTAAAAGTTATTAACATTGGAAGTTAGACGATTTATACTATAAAATAAATAGATAAATAATAAAATAAAACACGTCAGCACGTACCCATCCTTCATGCGCACAAGACATCCACCAGAACTCGTTCGAATCCTAAAATCTGCCGTCTTTGATCGAAGAAACGCCGCCAATAACTGCGCTTACCACCAGATCTGACACCTCCAAGCGACCCATCACGTCAGGCCGCCCGCAACCATGGTCGCCTCAACCGCTCCGCCTCCACCTAGATAGTTCGCCACCGCCGCAGTTAACCAAGATACAACGGCGAATTCCGATCTCCATACGAAAAACGAACACCACCGATGAACGATGCTCTACATCCCCTTACAAACGCCACTACCCGATCGTCAAACGGTCGACGATCCACAGTTGGATTGTCAAAAGCCTAATATGAACGGCTGAGGTTCAACCTCGATTTCGGGAAAAATGGTGATTTGAATTCAAAAACAAATTGCAGATCTGGGTTACCCTCATCGAGAGCTTCGAAACAGCATATAATATGATATGGTTTTGAGGAGTTTGCTTTTGAAATTGGTTTGGAGATTGAATTGTAGCGTTTGAAATTGAAATTTGTTTCTTCCATTGAAGTAAGGAGTAGACAGAAGGAGTTGTACGTATAGGAATAAGAAATAGAAAGACTGTTAGGGTTATAATAGAACAATATATACTAACGAAGCCCGATAAGAAATGAATAATACCCGAATTGATTTGAAACGACAAATATAACCCGAAAAGCCCGTTCTGCTTCCGGAACGAAAGCAGGTCATCCCATATATCAAAATAGGTGTTTTCGATAGTTTTGAACCCAATGGAATAGGTTTCAAGTCCTAATTCCATCGTATGAAGAAGATAACTTTAAAATTAGCTTATTTCAAATTGATTTCAATTGAATTTAATTAAATTGATCTCTACGCGTTTCGAGTCCGTACGATCAAACAACAATTCTGATCGCTACGAAACTTGAAATCCTACAAAAATTTACCGTTACGGATCCGATGAAACTGGTTTCATTGAAATCCGAGATAGTGTCCCCAATGGCTAATTTCACATTAATTGAATAAATTATTATTAAATTGGATAAATCACTTTTTAATTTCAAATCTTATAATCAACATATTTTATCATTTTTGATTACTTAGACATTTATAATAATTTTAAACAAATTTACATATCAATTCAGTTTTAAATATTACACTAATTACAGTGTTCAATTTCAACTGTAATTAAATCTATTTAATTATAATTTAATTTCAATAAATTGCTTTAATTTGATTTCAATTTTTTATTCAATCAATTATTACTCTATAGACATAGTTAACATTTGTTTATATCTTGTTGCATTAATATTCTACAATTATCACCTTTTACCATATTGATTGCAACAATTCAATAATTGAATTTTTGTCGATTTTCACATTATTTATAATTTGAAAGCCCAATAAATTTATTTATCTTGGTTTCACTCTTTTATTAAATCAATTATTGCCCTATGAATATAATTGACATTTCTTTACATTTTATTGCATTTACCTTTTACAGTTATCGTCTTAACTCATATTAAAGTAACATTAAATTACATGTAATTGCAATTGATTTTAAATTTGATTCAACATATTAAATAAATTGGTAACAAATGACAATCCTTACCCTTTCTTAATTTATAACATTTATAAGTTTGTTATCTACACACAAATGTCATAACTACTACCACATCACTACTTTTATCAATTACAATAAATCACATACTATTTCATTTATTAATACGATATTTTAATTATCAATTAACACGCAAATTATTACAATAAATTTACAATCTATAACTAATTATAACTTTTTAATCATTTCAATTAATTGGAATTACATTTAAAGTAGTCATCAATTACCTTAAATTAATACTATTACATTTCATTCCAATATTAAATCTTATTATGAAATCACAAATTTTTATTTCTTCCAATATTAAATCATAAAATCTTATTAAATTAATAAATTTTAATTTTCGAAAATTACGGGTCGTTACACTCTCCCCCACTCAAAACTTTTCGTCCTCGAAAAGGAAAGGAAGGAAAAGGAGGAATTAAGTAATCAATATATCTTATTCAAAATATTAAATTTACGACCAATTAATTTACATAAGTAAATAATTTAAATAAAATATATCAATTTATAAACAATTAAATCCTTTATATTCAAGTTAATTAAAGTTTGGAAACATTTCACAAAAAAATTTCTAAGTCCAAAATTCATGGAAAATTTCGACAGAGTCTCCTTTGTACGGAGAGGTCTGGGAGAAATATTAATATCAATAATAACAATATATATCACATATTTTCAAAATAATATATCCCAAACCATGGGAAAACAATTTAATATCGCTAGAAAACCGTAATCCAAGAACGTACCTATTTGTCGGGCAAACAACACTTAATTTATTAAACCAAAAGCAGTAGCTATTGCTTCCATAACCTGTATTTCACTTACATTGTGACACCCCACCTCTATACTCACACTAGCCAAGAACACTACTGGGTAATGTCGTTGACTAGCACGAAGAATAAGGCTGTTGAGGAGCGACCATTTGTGTAATTGCTTTGTGCGAGTACCGATATGTCAGATAGTATGACTTGCATTTCATTTTAAGAGGAAATCCGACATATCAAATACAAACTTAAAGCTACTACACGGTGGCTATGTAGGCTTCAGAAACAAATATAAAAATAAGCATACCATAAATCAATCACAGATATTCATATCACAAAGGCGGAAATAGATATGAATATAACATATAAAAGTGTACATCAAAATAGTGGTCATACAAGATCCACTACATCACAAAAGAATAGGTACAAGTGCTAGACAAAAGAATATGTATACATCAAGGAGTCTCTATCTCGAATGTATAATAACAAAAACTACTAAGCTAAAGTAGTTAGCCAAAAGTCAGATGACGAACCCCGATAAGAAGTCAAGCAGAAGCACCTGAAATACCTCGGTCTGACCAGAGTATTATTTAAGAAGAAAAATAATAAACGGATCAGTCTAGCTATAAATATCATATAAAATGAGATAGGATAAGAGATATGATAAAAACGCACGATTACAATAACGCCATATTGTGACAAGTATACATCAGATAACAATAATAATCATACAATATCTCAAATCTCGTCAAATATCCAAAAAGAATATCACATTCTTTAGCTTATTCACCAAACCCCAAATATCGACAAAACATATCAATGTCAATCGCAAAAATTGGTGAAACACGAATTCCAGAAATCAACGATTGGAAATCCATAAAACATAAAGTGGGAGGCCTATCATAAAGGGAGCATGAAAACTCATCAACACGTGTATCACAAACGGGACGCTATCCCATGGTCGCTAACCATAGAGCCGGTGCAATGACGTAGTACAATAATGGTACGCCTGAGGAACCTGATACTCAAGTAATTCGGAATAACGACGTAGTACAATAATGGTATGCCCGAGGAACATGATACTCAAGTAATTCGGAACAACGACGTAGTACAATACCAATGTGAGAGGTCCAGTTGGATCCATTCAGCTAAATTTTAGCTTTCAAACAATTTCCAGACATCAATTCAATAACGTCAATAATCATTCACAGATTATCACATCACAGTAGAAATAAATTCAATCAATGTGAGGGGTCCAGTTGGATCCCTCCAACCTGTTTCCCTGCATCCAAAGACGTTAGCACAATACCAATTCCACTTCGAGGTGGAATATCGCGGTATATAGGTTTTATAAAAATCCGCTTACTAACGGCGCAATAGGATCTCATCCGCTATACGAGGCGGGAAAATCATCAATCCAATATATACATATGCCAATATGTATATATTGCTATATATATAGATATATCCTATTATATCTAATAGCACATTCAATAACAATCATCAATCAATAATAACTGTAAATTCAAATTTCCTTCGAGTGAGAAAATCTCACCTTAGCTTTTATTTTCGCAATCTGTTTCCCATTCCAGTTCGTTTTCTCGATTTTTACCCTGGTATAAACAATTTTATTCAATCTATCAATATTCAAAAGACTGAACAATTAATTTTCGTTTCAATTGTTTTAGATTAACCAATTTCTCCTTTAAAAATTTTATTTAACTAAACAATTTAAATTTAAAACTAAACTTCTTTTAAATAAATTTATTTTAAACTAATCATTTTACTTTAGATAAATATCTTTAAATCAATTTCTTTTAAATAAATTGGTTTAACTAAATTATTTAGTTTTAAAACCAAATTCCCTTATTTTTCATTTTCTAAAAATAAATTTCTAACAGATTTTTTTTTCTTTTACAAAATATTTTCCATTTGATACTAAAATAAACAACAAAATTTATACCTTTACTTATAAAATTAAATATATATGTGTATGTATATTTTCCTTCAATCTATACAAAACAGAAATCTCCTTTTATTGCTATTATCAATTTCATCCATCATTTCTTTTTTTCTTTTTTTTTCTCTTTTTTTTTTCTTTCAAATCTAAATACATATTTATAAATCAAATTTAGTGAACTGGAATTACCTTACTGTGAAAAATCAAAGAGGATTGGATATCATCACTAGTCGCAGTCGTGACCACAAACGAACGCGCTCGAACATCACTGTACCCCATCGGTCGATCATCCATCTCCGGCTATTCCATCACTTCGAACTGCTCGTGTGTCCACGAGACTTCCCAGGTCTGCTTGGTGACAGCGCACGCGAGATCGAACTCGCCTTAGCCTCGCAGTCGCCGCTGCCTGGAACAATCATCGCGAAAAAGTCGCGAACTCCGCCTCCAGATTGGTGCTCGCGAGAAACTCCCCTGCCATCGCAAATCACCCCTTCACAGCGCGCGCTACCCTCCTCGTGCACACGTGTGCGAGAGCCGCTACCACCATCGACGAACACGAGCCAACTCGAAACCCTAACAATCGCGATTTAATCACCTCCCTTCCATCGCTGCTCGAACGAATTGGTTTTATATCTGAGAGGGATGGAACGACATTTTTTTTTGAAGAGGAACAAAATTGATTTTTTCGCAGGCCATTTTTCCCTTTCGTTTTCTTTGATTTGAAAAACTGGAGAAGGAGGGATATTTAGAGTTGGAAGGAGGCATGGGTTACGTGATGAACTGCACGATGAATTCGTGGTCTCTGCGTGATTTTAGGCACGAAGTTAGGGATGTCGTCGTTTGTTTTTAAATTAAAATTTAAATTTTAACTCAATTTGTTTCGATACAACTTTCAACGCGTTTACGTGTCGTATTCGTGCACAACAACTCCAAATGCCACGAAATTTGAAATCCGATAATAATTCAATATTACAGACCCAATGGAACTGGTTTCGTCGAATTCTGAGACTGTGCCTCGGACGGCTATTTTTAAATATCGGTTGAACGATATAAATTTCAAAACTGGACAAATCACCTTCAAATTCGATTCTGAAGCTTCTATTATTTCCGGTATTGTCAATACGAATTTTAAAAGCTTTCGAAATGTTTTTCTTTAACTTTAAAATTGAAGATATAAATTTTCATTCAACTTTCAATAGATTAAATTTTAAAGTTTAATCGCAAATATCAAAGTTCAATCGGGGATTCAAATTAAATCATCGTTCAAATATTTAAAATTAATTAAATATTCTTAATTTAATTTGTTCGAAATTCTGGGTCGTTACAGGCACGCTCGATTTCGAGTTCGAAAATTTTTGAGATGAATAGTGTCGCGCAATTTTCTATATAAGGCCTCATTATTTCAATTTTTATCACAAAACCCTAGCAAAGCTTGTAGCCGCCGGCCCTAAGAAATTCAATGGCCAGAAATTCGCGTGCTTCCTCCTCCATTATCTTCCAATCTATCCACTTTCACGAATAAGTTCAAACTAACAAAATGTAGAGCACATCCTCCTCTATAATCTGAACGGTGGAGATCATATTTAACGAAGCGGATCGACAGCAATTTGGCCTCAAAGGGCGTGCGTTCAACAACGTTTTCCTCGTCGATGGTGGCGTCTGGTGGAGCCACATTTGGCACGTGTGTGTGGTGGAGGAGGGCGCATGTTGTGGTGGTTTTTGATCGACGTAGAAGTCGTCGTTGGTGGTCGCGATAATCAGGGTTTGTGGCGGCAATGGGTGCGTACGTGAATAGGCTGGGGAGTTTTCACGTTGGGAAGAAAGAGTGCGATGGCCCTGATCTCATGATGGATGATGAACAGCCAGATTTGCAGGTTGTTAAAAATATAAAAAGAAAATTTGTAAATTATTATATTTTAAATCGTACGAACTTTAAAATAGTGTAACTTCTTCATACGAGGTCGAAAAATTACGAAACGAATTGCGTTGGAATCGATTCGACGAGCTCTTCGCAATGGAACTGGATTGGAGTCAATCGGAGCTAGTGAAAATTTTGAGTAAAATTAAACGGTTTTTTAATTTTATTCGAAACAAAATACTTCAACCGTTATTGAAAGCAAGGTGAGAACTCCTCACTCAATCGAAATTGTTTCGATGTAAATTTTAAATAGTTGAATTTAAAATTGCTTGATTGTGTGAATTGATTGATAATTGTTATCTGTTGCATTGAATAGACCCTATATGCCGTATATTAAGTGGAGGTTATTTATTAAAAACATATACCGCGATAATTCCACATTGAAGTGGAATTGGTATTATATATGTATTTGGAGTTGATTTCCCGCATTATATAGCGGATGAGACCCTATTGTGCCGCATAATAGCGGATAGTATTTTATAAATCCCATATACCATGATGTTCCACATTGAAGAGGAATTGGTATTGTGCTAACATCTGTAGATGTAGGGAAACAGGTTGGAGGGATCCAACTTGATTCCTCAAATAATTGAATTTGTTTCAATATTGTGTGTCGATTTATTTATAATCAGTGTGTGATTATATTGTGTTTGAAATCGTTGAAGGCTATAATTTAGCCGGATATATTTTTGCTATCGTTGGATACCGAAAATGAATAGAATTGGATTTTCGAAATTCAAAGTTGAAAATTTATCGAAAAATTTATTTTTGATAATTGGATAAATTTAAAAGGAGTTTTAAAAGATAAAGTCTTATTTTTTGAACTGTATTGAATTAAATTTCAAATTTGGGAAAAAGAGCTTACTAAATGGATTTCGAAAATATTATTTATAAATTGAAGAATTTATTTAAAATTTGTATTTTTAGATAGATTTGAAGAGATAAAGAAATTTATTTTAAAAGGGAAATAATTTGAAAATGTTTGGAAATTTGATTTGGTGTTTTGAAATAAATTTGAAAATCAATTTGAAATTAATTGATTATTAATTTACTATAACTAGTAAAATTGATTTATAGAAATTTATCTGATTTGAATTAATCAGATAATTTAATTAATCCTACTTATGGATGTTTGGATTATATTGGATGTTGAATTGTTTGACATCTTTGACGTGTGATGCTTTGTGATATATCCTTATTTGTGTTGTGATCGGTAATTTGTTTATTTGTGATATATATATCTGTTATCTATGAATGAAAGATAAGCGTTATAGTTTATACCGCTTATCAATTTTATTGTTATATTTGATCTGTGATGGTTGAATATTGTTGCACTATTGTGTTAAACCCGTGGACTACACAATACACACACAAATGTGGATTTCACGTGGAAATCGGTTAAGTCACTGTTTTTATCAATTTTGAAGATTGAAAATTTGAATCCAAAATAGTTTTGGAACTGGAATTGGATGTTTTTGAAAATGAGTTTCAAAAATAAAAGTTATTTTAAATAACTTAATAGAATTGGAATTTAAATCATTTGATTTAAGTTTGAATTCAATATTTTGAATTGAATTCAATGATTTTGGAATTTTGGTCTAAAAGATGTTATAAGTATAAAAGGTGTTTATATGGGTTTTTAAACATTTAAAATATGGTTTTGGAAATTTAAACTTAAATTCAAGTTTTATGCTTGGATGGCTTAAGCCTATGTAAATTGTAACCAGTTTTCCCAAAACGAAAACTATATGTTTTCAAAGAATAATAGCTTTTATAAAGTAAAGATTTCCAATTCTGTATCGAAACATTTCAAGTTGAAATGAAATTGTAAATAGTTTGGAAAAACTATGAATTAACCTTTGTGAAGATGATTAAATTTTATTTTGAAATCAAAGAATATTTGGAAAGGTGTATCTTTTATATTATAAAAGACTTGAATTGTGAATAGTTTTGAAAGCTATAAATTAAATCTTGATTTAAAGATTTAATGGGTTAGTTCAATATAAATGAAAATTGATTTAGGAATCTGTGAATGAATCTTTGTGAAACTGGGTAAACTTTGTAAAGTAAATCTTTTTGTTTAAAGATTTAAAATGGTAATTTGTTTAAACCATTTAAAGAAAAGGATTTGGGTAATAAGTTGTGACTTAATTGGAATCCCAATATTCATATGTTTTTAAATATTGTGCTCACTATTCGGGTTAGCCGGGAAAAGACCTTTGTGTCATATAACCCATTCCGAATTAGTGATACGACGATATGGATCGCATTGAAGACCGGTGGTGAAGACCGGGTATTTGTGAAAACGGTAGGATGACCTATCGATTGTCTCTGCACCGTTAGCTACGGTATAGAGATTTCCTTTGTGATGGGAAGTTCGATCGGGATTGTGAATACCCGGATTGCAAGGGCTTCTTCGTTAGTGCCTTCGGTTCTGTTCGAACCCGGAACAGACTTGTATGGTTACATGTCTGACATTACATTTTGAGATATAAAGCTGATTTCTTTCAAATACATTTCTGTTGGTGGCGGAGAATTTATTCTCTTAGCTTAACACCCTTCTCTGAGACGTACGAGCTCAGAGGTTATGTAGTTGAAATTTATCAGTGATATACTCCCAATTTGGTAGTGTGGCATGCTGAGTGTTGCTGTGGGATGATCATTTATTGATCATTTGTTGATCAAAGCATGGCTTTGTGAAAAAGCGTAGCTTTGTGAAAAAGCGTAGCTTTGTGGACGAGACTTCGTCGAGCCTCACAACCCGGAAATGGTCGAAACAGGAATGTTGCGGCAAGGTGTTTAGGGGTCGCGCCCCTAGGGTATGTCATTTCCTTCTGGATAAAAGGTGATATCATGGTATGGATCCCAGATATTTTACCTATGTTGATGCTGCAAATTTATTATACTTTGTGGTTGTTGCTTTGAGGATCCTCAGATAAAGGTCGGTAATGACCGGGGGATGGCATAGCTTGTGTGTTAGCTACCTAGTTACAGCTGTATAGCGTGAGGTAGCGTCGGCCTTGTGTTTGCAGAGAGCAGGTTGACTCTCGGGGCGTCTTTCCAGAGGCGTTTCCATTTCGGTGTAAGGAAGTTCCTTTGCCTGACCATTTGTTGGAAATCCAAATCTTAGTACGAACCTTGTACGGTATTAGTTGTAGAACCTGCCATTTACTTACGGTGGTCACCACTGTTTAGATGGTAGCTATAGTAGGCATACAATAATGGTTGTATGCTGGCTAAGAATAATATTATACTTTCGAAATGTTTTTTGCACTATGCACTAATAATAATATCAAAAGGATTTGTTTTGCGTAGTAAGCATGTTTGACTATCATAAGAAGAAATCTCCTCCAATTTTGCGTTTGCATTATGTGTATGGCGGGTGGTCTTATGGTAGTTTCATTTTCCAAAAGCATTGCGAAAGTCTTTTACTTCCTTTGTTGTTGTTTTAAAGAAAATAACTGTTTTAGTTCTCACACCAGTCACCATGACTGACCTGGAGTTTATTGTTTCCTTCCTAAACTCTGGGTGCCCACCAATTTCCACACGGGCAGTCTAGAGTCAGGTTATCAGGTCATTCTGGATTCAAGAGATGCCGTGGAGCTTAGTGGCGAGCTGGATCGCGAGATGTATCACTTGTATATGATATTGTTTATTCCGCTGTGTATTCTGTATGAGGACAAGTTTATATAACTGTCCATTGATGTATTGTTGTTGTAAACTCTGATGATGATGTAATATATAAAATGATATAATTCTTTGAATTAAAGATTATTAATTTATCTATTATATGTTGTTCCGCTGCGATATGTGAGATTCTGATATTGTTCTGTGTTTTTCAGTTGTTTCTTCTTTCTTATTCTTCTGTCTTCTTCTACCTCTTCTTTTTCTCCATAACAATTCGGTTTTCCGGCATTCGATTGCTCGGCAGTTGATACAATGGACGTATTAATGTCGATTTTTGGAAGTCGAAAATTTCGAACCGTTACATTTGGTATCAGAGCATATGGTTAAGCGATAACTTTGGCTCTGTTGGGTGTTACTCATTAGAGATAGAGTCAGTAGTACTATAGAATGAGTTGAGTGTAATAATATATATGAGCGCATATTTGTTAGTGAATATAAAATTGTTTTATATTGTGATGATTGGTTTAGTGAGTGGTATATGGATTCTGGTCGGTATAGTCTGTACAACTCTATCGATATGGATCTCTAAACACTTGTATAGAACAATTCGGCACGATATTGTTTTAAAATTGGGTAAATGAAATAATTTTACCTCAATTATATTTTGTATATAAAGGAAATAATTTTTCAGAATTATTAAAGTGTATATAAAATTAATTGTTTGGTTGTTGAAAATGTAAGAATATATATGAGTTAATAAAAGTTGTTTGAATAATCTAAATAAAAACAACAACAATTGTAAAAGAATGAAGTATATAAGAAAATGAATTATAAGTATGGAATTATAATTAAAATGATTTACAATTGTGAAATAATCCTGTATAAGTAAAGTAAAATAGTGAAATTGTATGAGAAAAGGATTTATAAAATAAAAGGAAAATTTTGAAAGTATTTAAAGCACTGAATTCACTATTGTTACTAGGAAATAATAAGGGTGATGACTGCAGCATCATCAGTGTAACGACCCCGGATTTTATATAAATGTAAATTGATAATTAAAGGAATTTTTGAATAAAATTTGTGAAATAAATCGATGAAGTGATGCGAGTTCCCCCGAACCCAAATAAATTCTGTATAAATCGTTTAAATTTAAATTATTGTATATGAATTTAAATCATGAAGAAATGGTTTAGAAATGAAATTATATAAGATATAAAAGTATAAAATAAATACGTTGGATAAAATTTAATAACATAAACTAAACCTAGAAATTCAACTATGTTTCAAAATGAAAATAAATAAATAAGAGATGAACTATAAAAAAATAACAAAATAAACGTTAGTAAGAATTTAACAACAATTAAAATAGAAATTATTTGTATTATCAAGTAAAAATAATAATGAAAAATATACAATATAAACTATTGAAATAAATATATAAAGTAAATATATATATATCTTAATCTCATGTTAATAAATTAATACAAATATATTCAGGTATGAACTAGTAAAGAAAGCATAAGTCAAAGGAAAACAAATACATCAGTATGTACACTTGTAGAGGAAATACAAACATCTTTGAACTTGAAAGGGAAAAACAGCAAATTTTATTTAAGTATGAAGACATAAGAAGATACATATTCAAGTCTGTACTCGTGAAAACAAGGACAAAGTTAATTAGTACCAAAATTTTTAGTATACGAATATGAGATCTGCAGCCACCACAACAATACCATCACCCGATTCAAGCAAGTAAAGGCAAGAAGAATTGAAAAAACTAAAATATCTATGAACATAAAAAAATAAAAGAGGACAAGTATAGAGACATAAAGGACTCATGCATTAAATGTTAGCAAAATTTTAGTCAATTCGAATTTGTATAAAATGTTTTCAGCCGCCAAAGAGCTAAGAAAATCTGCATAAATTATTAAACAAGGAAAATATCCCTGTCCTGTTTTGTACAACCATCTCAGCTTAAACAAAATAATACATCAAACTGTAAGCTTCTTTCCATATATCAACTTCTTCATTTTTCTTGGTTCGTCCATCACAACTAAGTAACTTCTGAAGTAAGGTTCAAACAAAAACAAACAAATTCAATTTAAAACAACAATACCATCAACTAAAACCAGAGATCAAAGGAAAAGGAAGCTTCAGCTAAAAGTTCAAACCTGTTTCAAAATAAAAGAGCTCTGTTCTTCTTCCTAAAATCAAGGTGAGTTACATTTTTTTAAAATGTAAGTATATAATTGTATTGCCTGATCATCTCTGAAAACAAGTATGCCTGTGGATATATTTTAAACTCTGTGTATATATATGTGAATATTTTGTTGTTATGATCTGGATGATTCTCTGATTTTAGTTCCAGGTTCTAAATCAATTCATAAATCAAATACTCATGATCCAATCTTCATTTGTACCGAAGTCTAGAACAATATATGTTGTTATATCATAGATTTTGGATTAAAAACTGGTTTAAGTTAAAACAACTTTGTGTTGCCTCTGGAAATAAGGAAACTACAGAGCAAACTAAAATAAGTTAAAATCCAACTATCACAATTCTTAGATTCAAGCATATGAATCAAATGTTTATATAAAAATATGATTTTTAACACTAGAATCTTAATTTTTAGTGGTGGGATTCGAGAGTAGTTCTGGTTTGACCAGAAATGTGTTTTGAGGGGTTTTCTGATGATCTATTGAGTAGTGGTGGTCGGGGTTCTGCCTAATGATGGAGGAGTATCGTAGCACCTAGGAAAAATGGTGGATGGTGATTTAATTCATCATGGAAGTTGCGGCAGTGGGTTTCTTCCTGGAACCCTAGTTTTACTGAGTAGTGGCAGTTCGATCACCACAGCCAGTATAGTTGATTGAGTGCAACGTAACATCGGGGAATGGTGGCGTGGAGGTTCATCGAGGTGTGGATGGAGTTGCACATCGTCTGATGATCGGGGTCGTTTGGACGAGGGTGTTTTGGACGGAGTTTATTGTTCCTTTCCTAAACTCTGGGTGCTCATAATTTTCTACACGAGCAGTCTAGAGTTGGGGTTTTCAGACATTCAGGTTGAGTAGATTATCTGGAGCTAGTCAGTCCTTGGACGACTGACCTTGCTTTCCGCTAGCTATGGATTGGAGCATTCTATTGGAGATATTCTATCCGCTGCTAGTGTTATCTATTTTCTTTCCGCTGCTATTTCTTGTATCATATCTCTGATGTATATTGATATCTGTTGTATCATTCTGTTGTATCATATTGTATCAGATTTCATATATGTCATTGTATCAATGTTATATATATTGATATACTCTTTTTCTTCCACTGTGTTATTATACTTAATGGTGTTATAAGCTCCGGAGAACCAGATTCGGCGTTTGAATCTACGGCATTTTGAGTACAAGTGACGTACGGATGCCGATTTTCGAAGGCCGAGTTTTTGGGTCTTTACAACGCGGTATCAGAGCTAAGGTTGAACTTTAGCTCAGGAGTATAACACATTAAGTAGCTCATTAGAGATAGGGTGAAGTATACCCTAGAATGAGTATTTCTTAGATATCCGTCCGTATGCCTCAGTAAATTCTCTTACTATCCACTGATAGTAAGTATGAGTGCAAGAAAAGGATGAGATAGGGGACAGGGAAATACCACTATGAAATGGTCAATACCCTGCGACAGTGGAAACAAATTTTCTCTATCAATCTCTTTTGTTCGTCGTTTCTTCTCAATTCTTCGATATTTTCTGGTAGATCCAGGAAGAAATTCGATATATTTGTATGGGACATAAACTCCGGATAGACCAAAATTGTTTGTTTGGATGTATTGGCTGCCTTGTTTGCTTTGTTTGCTATGGTTGATGGTATACTTTAGTTTTAAACTGAAAGATTTGAAATTGTATCGATATATCTATCTATTCTTTGGGTCCGATATGTTCTACGAATGGTTAGTTATCCTTTCGAACTAACCGATGCCATTGTATATTTCGTAGATCTGGATAACCCGAGTATTTTGTGAAGTGTTAAAATAGATTCGTTCTTGTATCTGTTATTGATATTCTGATTTGGTAAGCCAAATGCAGAATAGACGTTCAGTTTGATTTGATGAAATATTCTTCATCTATCTTTGTGTCTCCTTGGCAATTTCGAGGACGAAATTCTTCTGTAACGACCCCGGATTTTATATAAATGTAAATTGATAATTAAAGGAATTTTTGAATAAAATTTGTGAAATAAATCGATGAAGTGATGCGAGTTCCCCCGAACCCAAATAAATTCTGTATAAATCGTTTAAATTTAAATTATTGTATATGAATTTAAATCATGAAGAAATGGTTTAGAAATGAAATTATATAAGATATAAAAGTATAAAATAAATACGTTGGATAAAATTTAATAACATAAACTAAACCTAGAAATTCAACTATGTTTCAAAATGAAAATAAATAAATAAGAGATGAACTATAAAAAAATAACAAAATAAACGTTAGTAAGAATTTAACAACAATTAAAATAGAAATTATTTGTATTATCATGTAAAAATAATAATGATAAATATACAATATAAACTATTGAAATAAATATATAAAGTAAATATATATATCTTAATCTCATGTTAATAAATTAATACAAATATATTCAGGTATGAACTAGTAAAGAAAGCATAAGTCAAAGGAAAACAAATACATCAGTATGTACACTTGTAGAGGAAATACAAACATCTTTGAACTTGAAAGGGAAAAACAGCAAATTTTATTTAAGTATGAAGACATAAGAAGATACATATTCAAGTCTGTACTCGTGAAAACAAGGACAAAGTTAATTAATACCAAAATTTTTAGTATACGAATATGAGATCTGCAGCCACCACAACAATACCATCAGCCGATTCAAGCAAGTAAAGGCAAGAAGAATTGAAAAAACTAAAATATCTATGAACATAAAAAAATAAAAGAGGACAAGTATAGAGACATAAAGGACTCATGCATTAAATGTTAGCAAAATTTTAGTCAATTCGAATTTGTATAAAATGTTTTCAGCCGCCAAAGAGCTAAGAAAATCTGCATAAATTATTAAACAAGGAAAATATCCCTGTCCTGTTTTGTACAACCATCTCAGCTTAAACAAAATAATACATCAAACTGTAAGCTTCTTTCCATATATCAACTTCTTCATTTTTCTTGGTTCGTCCATCACAACTAAGTAACTTCTGAAGTAAGGTTCAAACAAAAACAAACAAATTCAATTTAAAACAACAATACCATCAACTAAAACCAGAGATCAAAGGAAAAGGAAGCTTCAGCTAAAAGTTCAAACCTGTTTCAAAATAAAAGAGCTCTGTTCTTCTTCCTAAAATCAAGGTGAGTTACATTTTTTTAAAATGTAAGTATATAATTGTATTGCCTGATCATCTCTGAAAACAAGTATGCCTGTGGATATATTTTAAACTCTGTGTATATATATGTGAATATTTTGTTGTTATGATCTGGATGATTCTCTGATTTTAGTTCCAGGTTCTAAATCAATTCATAAATCAAATACTCATGATCCAATCTTCATTTGTACCGAAGTCTAGAACAATATATGTTGTTATATCATAGATTTTGGATTAAAAACTGGTTTAAGTTAAAACAACTTTGTGTTGCCTCTGGAAATAAGGAAACTACAGAGCAAACTAAAATAAGTTAAAATCCAACTATCACAATTCTTAGATTCAAGCATATGAATCAAATGTTTATATAAAAATATGATTTTTAACACTAGAATCTTAATTTTTAGTGGTGGGATTCGAGAGTAGTTCTGGTTTGACCAGAAATGTGTTTTGAGGGGTTTTCTGATGATCTATTGAGTAGTGGTGGTCGGGGTTCTGCCTAATGATGGAGGAGTATCGTAGCACCTAGGAAAAATGGTGGATGGTGATTTAATTCATCATGGAAGTTGCGGCAGTGGGTTTCTTCCTGGAACCCTAGTTTTACTGAGTAGTGGCAGTTCGATCACCACAGCCAGTATAGTTGATTGAGTGCAACGTAACATCGGGGAATGGTGGCGTGGAGGTTCATCGAGGTGTGGATGGAGTTGCACATCGTCTGATGATCGGGGTCGTTTGGACGAGGGTGTTTTGGACGGAGTTTATTGTTCCTTTCCTAAACTCTGGGTGCTCATAATTTTCTACACGAGCAGTCTAGAGTTGGGGTTTTCAGACATTCAGGTTGAGTAGATTATCTGGAGCTAGTCAGTCCTTGGACGACTGACCTTGCTTTCCGCTAGCTATGGATTGGAGCATTCTATTGGAGATATTCTATCCGCTGCTAGTGTTATCTATTTTCTTTCCGCTGCTATTTCTTGTATCATATCTCTGATGTATATTGATATCTGTTGTATCATTCTGTTGTATCATATTGTATCAGATTTCATATATGTCATTGTATCAATGTTATATATATTGATATACTCTTTTTCTTCCACTGTGTTATTATACTTAATGGTGTTATAAGCTCCGGAGAACCAGATTCGGCGTTTGAATCTACGGCATTTTGAGTACAAGTGACGTACGGATGCCGATTTTCGAAGGCCGAGTTTTTGGGTCTTTACAACGCGGTATCAGAGCTAAGGTTGAACTTTAGCTCAGGAGTATAACACATTAAGTAGCTCATTAGAGATAGGGTGAAGTATACCCTAGAATGAGTATTTCTTAGATATCCGTCCGTATGCCTCAGTAAATTCTCTTACTATCCACTGATAGTAAGTATGAGTGCAAGAAAAGGATGAGATAGGGGACAGGGAAATACCACTATGAAATGGTCAATACCCTGCGACAGTGGAAACAAATTTTCTCTATCAATCTCTTTTGTTCGTCGTTTCTTCTCAATTCTTCGATATTTTCTGGTAGATCCAGGAAGAAATTCGATATATTTGTATGGGACATAAACTCCGGATAGACCAAAATTGTTTGTTTGGATGTATTGGCTGCCTTGTTTGCTTTGTTTGCTATGGTTGATGGTATACTTTAGTTTTAAACTGAAAGATTTGAAATTGTATCGATATATCTATCTATTCTTTGGGTCCGATATGTTCTACGAATGGTTAGTTATCCCTTCGAACTAACCGATGCCATTGTATATTTCGTAGATCTGGATAACCCGAGTATTTTGTGAAGTGTTAAAATAGATTCGTTCTTGTATCTGTTATTGATATTCTGATTTGGTAAGCCAAATGCAGAATAGACGTTCAGTTTGATTTGATGAAATATTCTTCATCTATCTTTGTGTCTCCTTGGCAATTTCGAGGACGAAATTCTTCTGTAACGACCCCGGATTTTATATAAATGTAAATTGATAATTAAAGGAATTTTTGAATAAAATTTGTCAATTAAATCGATGAAGTGATGCGAGTTCCCCCGAACCCAAATAAATTATGTATAAATCGTTTAAATTTAAATTATTGTATATGAATTTAAATCATGAAGAAATGGTTTAGAAATGAAATTATATAAGATATAAAAGTATAAAATAAATACGTTGGATAAAATTTAATAACATAAACTAAACCTAGAAATTCAACTATGTTTCAAAATGAAAATAAATAAATAAGAGATGAACTATAAAAAAATAACAAAATAAACGTTAGTAAGAATTTAACAACAATTAAAATAGAAATTATTTGTATTATCATGTAAAAATAATAATGATAAATATACAATATAAAGTAAATATATATATCTTAATCTCATGTTAATAAATTAATACAAATATATTCAGGTATGAACTAGTAAAGAAAGCATAAGTCAAAGGAAAACAAATACATCAGTATGTACACTTGTAGAGGAAATACAAACATCTTTGAACTTGAAAGGGAAAAACAGCAAATTTTATTTAAGTATGAAGACATAAGAAGATACATATTCAAGTCTGTACTCGTGAAAACAAGGACAAAGTTAATTAATACCAAAATTTTTAGTATACGAATATGAGATCTGCAGCCACCACAACAATACCATCAGCCGATTCAAGCAAGTAAAGGCAAGAAGAATTGAAAAAACTAAAATATCTATGAACATAAAAAAATAAAAGAGGACAAGTATAGAGACATAAAGGACTCATGCATTAAATGTTAGCAAAATTTTAGTCAATTCGAATTTGTATAAAATGTTTTCAGCCGCCAAAGAGCTAAGAAAATCTGCATAAATTATTAAACAAGGAAAATATCCCTGTCCTGTTTTGTACAACCATCTCAGCTTAAACAAAATAATACATCAAACTGTAAGCTTCTTTCCATATATCAACTTCTTCATTTTTCTTGGTTCGTCCATCACAACTAAGTAACTTCTGAAGTAAGGTTCAAACAAAAACAAACAAATTCAATTTAAAACAACAATACCATCAACTAAAACCAGAGATCAAAGGAAAAGGAAGCTTCAGCTAAAAGTTCAAACCTGTTTCAAAATAAAAGAGCTCTGTTCTTCTTCCTAAAATCAAGGTGAGTTACATTTTTTTAAAATGTAAGTATATAATTGTATTGCCTGATCATCTCTGAAAACAAGTATGCCTGTGGATATATTTTAAACTCTGTGTGTATATATGTGAATATTTTGTTGTTATGATCTGGATGATTCTCTGATTTTAGTTCCAGGTTCTAAATCAATTCATAAATCAAATACTCATGATCCAATCTTCATTTGTACCGAAGTCTAGAACAATATATGTTGTTATATCATAGATTTTGGATTAAAAACTGGTTTAAGTTAAAACAACTTTGTGTTGCCTCTGGAAATAAGGAAACTACAGAGCAAACTAAAATAAGTTAAAATCCAACTATCACAATTCTTAGATTCAAGCATATGAATCAAATGTTTATATAAAAATATGATTTTTAACACTAGAATCTTAATTTTTAGTGGTGGGATTCGAGAGTAGTTCTGGTTTGACCAGAAATGTGTTTTGAGGGGTTTTCTGATGATCTATTGAGTAGTGGTGGTCGGGGTTCTGCCTAATGATGGAGGAGTATCGTAGCACCTAGGAAAAATGGTGGATGGTGATTTAATTCATCATGGAAGTTGCGGCAGTGGGTTTCTTCCTGGAACCCTAGTTTTACTGAGTAGTGGCAGTTCGATCACCACAGCCAGTATAGTTGATTGAGTGCAACGTAACATCGGGGAATGGTGGCGTGGAGGTTCATCGAGGTGTGGATGGAGTTGCACATCGTCTGATGATCGGGGTCGTTTGGACGAGGGTGTTTTGGACGGAGTTTATTGTTCCTTTCCTAAACTCTGGGTGCTCATAATTTTCTACACGAGCAGTCTAGAGTTGGGGTTTTCAGACATTCAGGTTGAGTAGATTATCTGGAGCTAGTCAGTCCTTGGACGACTGACCTTGCTTTCCGCTAGCTATGGATTGGAGCATTCTATTGGAGATATTCTATCCGCTGCTAGTGTTATCTATTTTCTTTCCGCTGCTATTTCTTGTATCATATCTCTGATGTATATTGATATCTGTTGTATCATTCTGTTGTATCATATTGTATCAGATTTCATATATGTCATTGTATCAATGTTATATATATTGATATACTCTTTTTCTTCCACTGTGTTATTATACTTAATGGTGTTATAAGCTCCGGAGAACCAGATTCGGCGTTTGAATCTACGGCATTTTGAGTACAAGTGACGTACGGATGCCGATTTTCGAAGGCCGAGTTTTTGGGTCTTTACAACGCGGTATCAGAGCTAAGGTTGAACTTTAGCTCAGGAGTATAACACATTAAGTAGCTCATTAGAGATAGGGTGAAGTATACCCTAGAATGAGTATTTCTTAGATATCCGTCCGTATGCCTCAGTAAATTCTCTTACTATCCACTGATAGTAAGTATGAGTGCAAGAAAAGGATGAGATAGGGGACAGGGAAATACCACTATGAAATGGTCAATACCCTGCGACAGTGGAAACAAATTTTCTCTATCAATCTCTTTTGTTCGTCGTTTCTTCTCAATTCTTCGATATTTTCTGGTAGATCCAGGAAGAAATTCGATATATTTGTATGGGACATAAACTCCGGATAGACCAAAATTGTTGGATTGGATGTATTGGCTGCCTTGTTTGCTTTGTTTGCTATGGTTGATGGTATACTTTAGTTTTAAACTGAAAGATTTGAAATTGTATCGATATATCTATCTATTCTTTGGGTCCGATATGTTCTACGAATGGTTAGTTATCCCTTCGAACTAACCGATGCCATTGTATATTTCGTAGATCTGGATAACCCGAGTATTTTGTGAAGTGTTAAAATAGATTCGTTCTTGTATCTGTTATTGATATTCTGATTTGGTAAGCCAAATGCAGAATAGACGTTCAGTTTGATTTGATGAAATATTCTTCATCTATCTTTGTGTCTCCTTGGCAATTTCGAGGACGAAATTCTTCTGTAACGACCCCGGATTTTATATAAATGTAAATTGATAATTAAAGGAATTTTTGAATAAAATTTGTGAAATAAATCGATGAAGTGATGCGAGTTCCCCCGAACCCAAATAAATTCTGTATAAATCGTTTAAATTTAAATTATTGTATATGAATTTAAATCATGAAGAAATGGTTTAGAAATGAAATTATATAAGATATAAAAGTATAAAATAAATACGTTGGATAAAATTTAATAACATAAACTAAACCTAGAAATTCAACTATGTTTCAAAATGAAAATAAATAAATAAGAGATGAACTATAAAAAAATAACAAAATAAACGTTAGTAAGAATTTAACAACAATTAAAATAGAAATTATTTGTATTATCATGTAAAAATAATAATGATAAATATACAATATAAACTATTGAAATAAATATATAAAGTAAATATATATATCTTAATCTCATGTTAATAAATTAATACAAATATATTCAGGTATGAACTAGTAAAGAAAGCATAAGTCAAAGGAAAACAAATACATCAGTATGTACACTTGTAGAGGAAATACAAACATCTTTGAACTTGAAAGGGAAAAACAGCAAATTTTATTTAAGTATGAAGACATAAGAAGATACATATTCAAGTCTGTACTCGTGAAAACAAGGACAAAGTTAATTAATACCAAAATTTTTAGTATACGAATATGAGATCTGCAGCCACCACAACAATACCATCAGCCGATTCAAGCAAGTAAAGGCAAGAAGAATTGAAAAAACTAAAATATCTATGAACATAAAAAAATAAAAGAGGACAAGTATAGAGACATAAAGGACTCATGCATTAAATGTTAGCAAAATTTTAGTCAATTCGAATTTGTATAAAAAAATTTCAGCCGCCAAAGAGCTGAGAAAATCTGCATAAATTATTAAACAAGGAAAATATCCCTGTCCTGTTTTGTACAACCATCTCAGCTTAAACAAAATAATACATCAAACTGTAAGCTTCTTTCCATATATCAACTTCTTCATTTTTCTTGGTTCGTCCATCACAACTAAGTAACTTCTGAAGTAAGGTTCAAACAAAAACAAACAAATTCAATTTAAAACAACAATACCATCAACTAAAACCAGAGATCAAAGGAAAAGGAAGCTTCAGCTAAAAGTTCAAACCTGTTTCAAAATAAAAGAGCTCTGTTCTTCTTCCTAAAATCAAGGTGAGTTACATTTTTTTAAAATGTAAGTATATAATTGTATTGCCTGATCATCTCTGAAAACAAGTATGCCTGTGGATATATTTTAAACTCTGTGTATATATATGTGAATATTTTGTTGTTATGATCTGGATGATTCTCTGATTTTAGTTCCAGGTTCTAAATCAATTCATAAATCAAATACTCATGATCCAATCTTCATTTGTACCGAAGTCTAGAACAATATATGTTGTTATATCATAGATTTTGGATTAAAAACTGGTTTAAGTTAAAACAACTTTGTGTTGCCTCTGGAAATAAGGAAACTACAGAGCAAACTAAAATAAGTTAAAATCCAACTATCACAATTCTTAGATTCAAGCATATGAATCAAATGTTTATATAAAAATATGATTTTTAACACTAGAATCTTAATTTTTAGTGGTGGGATTCGAGAGTAGTTCTGGTTTGACCAGAAATGTGTTTTGAGGGGTTTTCTGATGATCTATTGAGTAGTGGTGGTCGGGGTTCTGCCTAATGATGGAGGAGTATCGTAGCACCTAGGAAAAATGGTGGATGGTGATTTAATTCATCATGGAAGTTGCGGCAGTGGGTTTCTTCCTGGAACCCTAGTTTTACTGAGTAGTGGCAGTTCGATCACCACAGCCAGTATAGTTGATTGAGTGCAACGTAACATCGGGGAATGGTGGCGTGGAGGTTCATCGAGGTGTGGATGGAGTTGCACATCGTCTGATGATCGGGGTCGTTTGGACGAGGGTGTTTTGGACGGAGTTTATTGTTCCTTTCCTAAACTCTGGGTGCTCATAATTTTCTACACGAGCAGTCTAGAGTTGGGGTTTTCAGACATTCAGTTTGAGTAGATTATCTGGAGCTAGTCAGTCCTTGGACGACTGACCTTGCTTTCCGCTAGCTATGGATTGGAGCATTCTATTGGAGATATTCTATCCGCTGCTAGTGTTATCTATTTTCTTTCCGCTGCTATTTCTTGTATCATATCTCTGATGTATATTGATATCTGTTGTATCATTCTGTTGTATCATATTGTATCAGATTTCATATATGTCATTGTATCAATGTTATATATATTGATATACTCTTTTTCTTCCACTGTGTTATTATACTTAATGGTGTTATAAGCTCCGGAGAACCAGATTCGGCGTTTGAATCTACGGCATTTTGAGTACAAGTGACGTACGGATGCCGATTTTCGAAGGCCGAGTTTTTGGGTCTTTACAACGCGGTATCAGAGCTAAGGTTGAACTTTAGCTCAGGAGTATAACACATTAAGTAGCTCATTAGAGATAGGGTGAAGTATACCCTAGAATGAGTATTTCTTAGATATCCGTCCGTATGCCTCAGTAAATTCTCTTACTATCCACTGATAGTAAGTATGAGTGCAAGAAAAGGATGAGATAGGGGACAGGGAAATACCACTATGAAATGGTCAATACCCTGCGATAGTGGAAACAAATTTTCTCTATCAATCTCTTTTGTTCGTCGTTTCTTCTCAATTCTTCGATATTTTCTGGTAGATCCAGGAAGAAATTCGATATATTTGTATGGGACATAAACTCCGGATAGACCAAAATTGTTTGTTTGGATGTATTGGCTGCCTTGTTTGCTTTGTTTGCTATGGTTGATGGTATACTTTAGTTTTAAACTGAAAGATTTGAAATTGTATCGATATATCTATCTATTCTTTGGGTCCGATATGTTCTACGAATGGTTAGTTATCCCTTCGAACTAACCGATGCCATTGTATATTTCGTAGATCTGGATAACCCGAGTATTTTGTGAAGTGTTAAAATAGATTCGTTCTTGTATCTGTTATTGATATTCTGATTTGGTAAGCCAAATGCAGAATAGACGTTCAGTTTGATTTGATGAAATATTCTTCATCTATCTTTGTGTCTCCTTGGCAATTTCGAGGACGAAATTCTTCTGTAACGACCCCGGATTTTATATAAATGTAAATTGATAATTAAAGGAATTTTTGAATAAAATTTGTGAAATAAATCGATGAAGTGATGCGAGTTCCCCCGAACCCAAATAAATTCTGTATAAATCGTTTAAATTTAAATTATTGTATATGAATTTAAATCATGAAGAAATGGTTTAGAAATGAAATTATATAAGATATAAAAGTATAAAATAAATACGTTGGATAAAATTTAATAACATAAACTAAACCTAGAAATTCAACTATGTTTCAAAATGAAAATAAATAAATAAGAGATGAACTATAAAAAAATAACAAAATAAACGTTAGTAAGAATTTAACAACAATTAAAATAGAAATTATTTGTATTATCATGTAAAAATAATAATGATAAATATACAATATAAACTATTGAAATAAATATATAAAGTAAATATATATATCTTAATCTCATGTTAATAAATTAATACAAATATATTCAGGTATGAACTAGTAAAGAAAGCATAAGTCAAAGGAAAACAAATACATCAGTATGTACACTTGTAGAGGAAATACAAACATCTTTGAACTTGAAAGGGAAAAACAGCAAATTTTATTTAAGTATGAAGACATAAGAAGATACATATTCAAGTCTGTACTCGTGAAAACAAGGACAAAGTTAATTAATACCAAAATTTTTAGTATACGAATATGAGATCTGCAGCCACCACAACAATACCATCCGCCGATTCAAGCAAGTAAAGGCAAGAAGAATTGAAAAAACTAAAATATCTATGAACATAAAAAATAAAAGAGGACAAGTATAGAGACATAAAGGACTCATGCATTAAATGTTAGCAAAATTTTAGTCAATTCGAATTTGTATAAAATGTTTTCAGCCGCCAAAGAGCTAAGAAAATCTGCATAAATTATTAAACAAGGAAAATATCCCTGTCCTGTTTTGTACAACCATCTCAGCTTAAACAAAATAATACATCAAACTGTAAGCTTCTTTCCATATATCAACTTCTTCATTTTTCTTGGTTCGTCCATCACAACTAAGTAACTTCTGAAGTAAGGTTCAAACAAAAACAAAAAAATTCAATTTAAAACAACAATACCATCAACTAAAACCAGAGATCAAAGGAAAAGGAAGCTTCAGCTAAAAGTTCAAACCTGTTTCAAAATAAAAGAGCTCTGTTCTTCTTCCTAAAATCAAGGTGAGTTACATTTTTTTAAAATGTAAGTATATAATTGTATTGCCTGATCATCTCTGAAAACAAGTATGCCTGTGGATATATTTTAAACTCTGTGTATATATATGTGAATATTTTGTTGTTATGATCTGGATGATTCTCTGATTTTAGTTCCAGGTTCTAAATCAATTCATAAATCAAATACTCATGATCCAATCTTCATTTGTACCGAAGTCTAGAACAATATATGTTGTTATATCATAGATTTTGGATTAAAAACTGGTTTAAGTTAAAACAACTTTGTGTTGCCTCTGGAAATAAGGAAACTACAGAGCAAACTAAAATAAGTTAAAATCCAACTATCACAATTCTTAGATTCAAGCATATGAATCAAATGTTTATATAAAAATATGATTTTTAACACTAGAATCTTAATTTTTAGTGGTGGGATTCGAGAGTAGTTCTGGTTTGACCAGAAATGTGTTTTGAGGGGTTTTCTGATGATCTATTGAGTAGTGGTGGTCGGGGTTCTGCCTAATGATGGAGGAGTATCGTAGCACCTAGGAAAAATGGTGGATGGTGATTTAATTCATCATGGAAGTTGCGGCAGTGGGTTTCTTCCTGGAACCCTAGTTTTACTGAGTAGTGGCAGTTCGATCACCACAGCCAGTATAGTTGATTGAGTGCAACGTAACATCGGGGAATGGTGGCGTGGAGGTTCATCGAGGTGTGGATGGAGTTGCACATCGTCTGATGATCGGGGTCGTTTGGACGAGGGTGTTTTGGACGGAGTTTATTGTTCCTTACCTAAACTCTGGGTGCTCATAATTTTCTACACGAGCAGTCTAGAGTTGGGGTTTTCAGACATTCAGGTTGAGTAGATTATCTGGAGCTAGTCAGTCCTTGGACGACTGACCTTGCTTTCCGCTAGCTATGGATTGGAGCATTCTATTGGAGATATTCTATCCGCTGCTAGTGTTATCTATTTTCTTTCCGCTGCTATTTCTTGTATCATATCTCTGATGTATATTGATATCTGTTGTATCATTCTGTTGTATCATATTGTATCAGATTTCATATATGTCATTGTATCAATGTTATATATATTGATATACTCTTTTTCTTCCACTGTGTTATTATACTTAATGGTGTTATAAGCTCCGGAGAACCAGATTCGGCGTTTGAATCTACGGCATTTTGAGTACAAGTGACGTACGGATGCCGATTTTCGAAGGCCGAGTTTTTGGGTCTTTACAACGCGGTATCAGAGCTAAGGTTGAACTTTAGCTCAGGAGTATAACACATTAAGTAGCTCATTAGAGATAGGGTGAAGTATACCCTAGAATGGGTATTTCTTAGATATCCGTCCGTATGCCTCAGTAAATTCTCTTACTATCCACTGATAGTAAGTATGAGTGCAAGAAAAGGATGAGATAGGGGACAGGGAAATACCACTATGAAATGGTCAATACCCTGCGACAGTGGAAACAAATTTTCTCTATCAATCTCTTTTGTTCGTCGTTTCTTCTCAATTCTTCGATATTTTCTGGTAGATCCAGGAAGAAATTCGATATATTTGTATGGGACATAAACTCCGGATAGACCAAAATTGTTTGTTTGGATGTATTGGCTGCCTTGTTTGCTTTGTTTGCTATGGTTGATGGTATACTTTAGTTTTAAACTGAAAGATTTGAAATTGTATCGATATATCTATCTATTCTTTGGGTCCGATATGTTCTACGAATGGTTAGTTATCCCTTCGAACTAACCGATGCCATTGTATATTTCGTAGATCTGGATAACCCGAGTATTTTGTGAAGTGTTAAAATAGATTCGTTCTTGTATCTGTTATTGATATTCTGATTTGGTAAGCCAAATGCAGAATAGACGTTCAGTTTGATTTGATGAAATATTCTTCATCTATCTTTGTGTCTCCTTGGCAATTTCGAGGACGAAATTCTTCTGTAACGACCCCGGATTTTATATAAATGTAAATTGATAATTAAAGGAATTTTTGAATAAAATTTGTGAAATAAATCGATGAAGTGATGCGAGTTCCCCCGAACCCAAATAAATTCTGTATAAATCGTTTAAATTTAAATTATTGTATATGAATTTAAATCATGAAGAAATGGTTTAGAAATGAAATTATATAAGATATAAAAGTATAAAATAAATACGTTGGATAAAATTTAATAACATAAACTAAACCTAGAAATTCAACTATGTTTCAAAATGAAAATAAATAAATAAGAGATGAACTATAAAAAAATAACAAAATAAACGTTAGTAAGAATTTAACAACAATTAAAATAGAAATTATTTGTATTATCATGTAAAAATAATAATGATAAATATACAATATAAACTATTGAAATAAATATATAAAGTAAATATATATATCTTAATCTCATGTTAATAAATTAATACAAATATATTCAGGTATGAACTAGTAAAGAAAGCATAAGTCAAAGGAAAACAAATACATCAGTATGTACACTTGTAGAGGAAATACAAACATCTTTGAACTTGAAAGGGAAAAACAGCAAATTTTATTTAAGTATGAAGACATAAGAAGATACATATTCAAGTCTGTACTCGTGAAAACAAGGACAAAGTTAATTAATACCAAAATTTTTAGTATACGAATATGAGATCTGCAGCCACCACAACAATACCATCAGCCGATTCAAGCAAGTAAAGGCAAGAAGAATTGAAAAAACTAAAATATCTATGAACATAAAAAATAAAAGAGGACAAGTATAGAGACATAAAGGACTCATGCATTAAATGTTAGCAAAATTTTAGTCAATTCGAATTTGTATAAAATGTTTTCAGCCGCCAAAGAGCTAAGAAAATCTGCATAAATTATTAAACAAGGAAAATATCCCTGTCCTGTTTTGTACAACCATCTCAGCTTAAACAAAATAATACATCAAACTGTAAGCTTCTTTCCATATATCAACTTCTTCATTTTTCTTGGTTCGTCCATCACAACTAAGTAACTTCTGAAGTAAGGTTCAAACAAAAACAAAAAAATTCAATTTAAAACAACAATACCATCAACTAAAACCAGAGATCAAAGGAAAAGGAAGCTTCAGCTAAAAGTTCAAACCTGTTTCAAAATAAAAGAGCTCTGTTCTTCTTCCTAAAATCAAGGTGAGTTACATTTTTTTAAAATGTAAGTATATAATTGTATTGCCTGATCATCTCTGAAAACAAGTATGCCTGTGGATATATTTTAAACTCTGTGTATATATATGTGAATATTTTGTTGTTATGATCTGGATGATTCTCTGATTTTAGTTCCAGGTTCTAAATCAATTCATAAATCAAATACTCATGATCCAATCTTCATTTGTACCGAAGTCTAGAACAATATATGTTGTTATATAATAGGTTTTGGATTAAAAACTGGTTTAAGTTAAAACAACTTTGTGTTGCCTCTGGAAATAAGGAAACTACAGAGCAAACTAAAATAAGTTAAAATCCAACTATCACAATTCTTAGATTCAAGCATATGAATCAAATGTTTATATAAAAATATGATTTTTAACACTAGAATCTTAATTTTTAGTGGTGGGATTCGAGAGTAGTTCTGGTTTGACCAGAAATGTGTTTTGAGGGGTTTTCTGATGATCTATTGAGTAGTGGTGGTCGGGGTTCTGCCTAATGATGGAGGAGTATCGTAGCACCTAGGAAAAATGGTGGATGGTGATTTAATTCATCATGGAAGTTGCGGCAGTGGGTTTCTTCCTGGAACCCTAGTTTTACTGAGTAGTGGCAGTTCGATCACCACAGCCAGTATAGTTGATTGAGTGCAACGTAACATCGGGGAATGGTGGCGTGGAGGTTCATCGAGGTGTGGATGGAGTTGCACATCGTCTGATGATCGGGGTCGTTTGGACGAGGGTGTTTTGGACGGAGTTTATTGTTCCTTACCTAAACTCTGGGTGCTCATAATTTTCTACACGAGCAGTCTAGAGTTGGGGTTTTCAGACATTCAGGTTGAGTAGATTATCTGGAGCTAGTCAGTCCTTGGACGACTGACCTTGCTTTCCGCTAGCTATGGATTGGAGCATTCTATTGGAGATATTCTATCCGCTGCTAGTGTTATCTATTTTCTTTCCGCTGCTATTTCTTGTATCATATCTCTGATGTATATTGATATCTGTTGTATCATTCTGTTGTATCATATTGTATCAGATTTCATATATGTCATTGTATCAATGTTATATATATTGATATACTCTTTTTCTTCCACTGTGTTATTATACTTAATGGTGTTATAAGCTCCGGAGAACCAGATTCGGCGTTTGAATCTACGGCATTTTGAGTACAAGTGACGTACGGATGCCGATTTTCGAAGGCCGAGTTTTTGGGTCTTTACAACGCGGTATCAGAGCTAAGGTTGAACTTTAGCTCAGGAGTATAACACATTAAGTAGCTCATTAGAGATAGGGTGAAGTATACCCTAGAATGAGTATTTCTTAGATATCCGTCCGTATGCCTCAGTAAATTCTCTTACTATCCACTGATAGTAAGTATGAGTGCAAGAAAAGGATGAGATAGGGGACAGGGAAATACCACTATGAAATGGTCAATACCCTGCGACAGTGGAAACAAATTTTCTCTATCAATCTCTTTTGTTCGTCGTTTCTTCTCAATTCTTCGATATTTTCTGGTAGATCCAGGAAGAAATTCGATATATTTGTATGGGACATAAACTCCGGATAGACCAAAATTGTTTGTTTGGATGTATTGGCTGCCTTGTTTGCTTTGTTTGCTATGGTTGATGGTATACTTTAGTTTTAAACTGAAAGATTTGAAATTGTATCGATATATCTATCTATTCTTTGGGTCCGATATGTTCTACGAATGGTTAGTTATCCCTTCGAACTAACCGATGCCATTGTATATTTCGTAGATCTGGATAACCCGAGTATTTTGTGAAGTGTTAAAATAGATTCGTTCTTGTATCTGTTATTGATATTCTGATTTGGTAAGCCAAATGCAGAATAGACGTTCAGTTTGATTTGATGAAATATTCTTCATCTATCTTTGTGTCTCCTTGGCAATTTCGAGGACGAAATTCTTCTGTAACGACCCCGGATTTTATATAAATGTAAATTGATAATTAAAGGAATTTTTGAATAAAATTTGTGAAATAAATCGATGAAGTGATGCGAGTTCCCCCGAACCCAAATAAATTCTGTATAAATCGTTTAAATTTAAATTATTGTATATGAATTTAAATCATGAAGAAATGGTTTAGAAATGAAATTATATAAGATATAAAAGTATAAAATAAATACGTTGGATAAAATTTAATAACATAAACTAAACCTAGAAATTCAACTATGTTTCAAAATGAAAATAAATAAATAAGAGATGAACTATAAAAAAATAACAAAATAAACGTTAGTAAGAATTTAACAACAATTAAAATAGAAATTATTTGTATTATCATGTAAAAATAATAATGATAAATATACAATATAAACTATTGAAATAAATATATAAAGTAAATATATATATCTTAATCTCATGTTAATAAATTAATACAAATATATTCAGGTATGAACTAGTAAAGAAAGCATAAGTCAAAGGAAAACAAATACATCAGTATGTACACTTGTAGAGGAAATACAAACATCTTTGAACTTGAAAGGGAAAAACAGCAAATTTTATTTAAGTATGAAGACATAAGAAGATACATATTCAAGTCTGTACTCGTGAAAACAAGGACAAAGTTAATTAATACCAAAATTTTTAGTATACGAATATGAGATCTGCAGCCACCACAACAATACCATCAGCCGATTCAAGCAAGTAAAGGCAAGAAGAATTGAAAAAACTAAAATATCTATGAACATAAAAAATAAAAGAGGACAAGTATAGAGACATAAAGGACTCATGCATTAAATGTTAGCAAAATTTTAGTCAATTCGAATTTGTATAAAATGTTTTCAGCCGCCAAAGAGCTAAGAAAATCTGCATAAATTATTAAACAAGGAAAATATCCCTGTCCTGTTTTGTACAACCATCTCAGCTTAAACAAAATAATACATCAAACTGTAAGCTTCTTTCCATATATCAACTTCTTCATTTTTCTTGGTTCGTCCATCACAACTAAGTAACTTCTGAAGTAAGGTTCAAACAAAAACAAAAAAATTCAATTTAAAACAACAATACCATCAACTAAAACCAGAGATCAAAGGAAAAGGAAGCTTCAGCTAAAAGTTCAAACCTGTTTCAAAATAAAAGAGCTCTGTTCTTCTTCCTAAAATCAAGGTGAGTTACATTTTTTTAAAATGTAAGTATATAATTGTATTGCCTGATCATCTCTGAAAACAAGTATGCCTGTGGATATATTTTAAACTCTGTGTATATATATGTGAATATTTTGTTGTTATGATCTGGATGATTCTCTGATTTTAGTTCCAGGTTCTAAATCAATTCATAAATCAAATACTCATGATCCAATCTTCATTTGTACCGAAGTCTAGAACAATATATGTTGTTATATCATAGATTTTGGATTAAAAACTGGTTTAAGTTAAAACAACTTTGTGTTGCCTCTGGAAATAAGGAAACTACAGAGCAAACTAAAATAAGTTAAAATCCAACTATCACAATTCTTAGATTCAAGCATATGAATCAAATGTTTATATAAAAATATGATTTTTAACACTAGAATCTTAATTTTTAGTGGTGGGATTCGAGAGTAGTTCTGGTTTGACCAGAAATGTGTTTTGAGGGGTTTTCTGATGATCTATTGAGTAGTGGTGGTCGGGGTTCTGCCTAATGATGGAGGAGTATCGTAGCACCTAGGAAAAATGGTGGATGGTGATTTAATTCATCATGGAAGTTGCGGTAGTGGGTTTCTTCCTGGAACCCTAGTTTTACTGAGTAGTGGCAGTTCGATCACCACAGCCAGTATAGTTGATTGAGTGCAACGTAACATCGGGGAATGGTGGCGTGGAGGTTCATCGAGGTGTGGATGGAGTTGCACATCGTCTGATGATCGGGGTCGTTTGGACGAGGGTGTTTTGGACGGAGTTTATTGTTCCTTTCCTAAACTCTGGGTGCTCATAATTTTCTACACGAGCAGTCTAGAGTTGGGGTTTTCAGACATTCAGGTTGAGTAGATTATCTGGAGCTAGTCAGTCCTTGGACGACTGACCTTGCTTTCCGCTAGCTATTGATTGGAGCATTCTATTGGAGATATTCTATCCGCTGCTAGTGTTATCTATTTTCTTTCCGCTGCTATTTCTTGTATCATATCTCTGATGTATATTGATATCTGTTGTATCATTCTGTTGTATCATATTGTATCAGATTTCATATATGTCATTGTATCAATGTTATATATATTGATATACTCTTTTTCTTCCACTGTGTTATTATACTTAATGGTGTTATAAGCTCCGGAGAACCAGATTCGGCGTTTGAATCTACGGCATTTTGAGTACAAGTGACGTACGGATGCCGATTTTCGAAGGCCGAGTTTTGGGGTCTTTACAACGCGGTATCAGAGCTAAGGTTGAACTTTAGCTCAGGAGTATAACACATTAAGTAGCTCATTAGAGATAGGGTGAAGTATACCCTAGAATGAGTATTTCTTAGATATCCGTCCGTATGCCTCAGTAAATTCTCTTACTATCCACTGATAGTAAGTATGAGTGCAAGAAAAGGATGAGATAGGGGACAGGGAAATACCACTATGAAATGGTCAATACCCTGCGACAGTGGAAACAAATTTTCTCTATCAATCTCTTTTGTTCGTCGTTTCTTCTCAATTCTTCGATATTTTCTGGTAGATCCAGGAAGAAATTCGATATATTTGTATGGGACATAAACTCCGGATAGACCAAAATTGTTTGTTTGGATGTATTGGCTGCCTTGTTTGCTTTGTTTGCTATGGTTGATGGTATACTTTAGTTTTAAACTGAAAGATTTGAAATTGTATCGATATATCTATCTATTCTTTGGGTCCGATATGTTCTACGAATGGTTAGTTATCCCTTCGAACTAACCGATGCCATTGTATATTTCATAGATCTGGATAACCCGAGTATTTTGTGAAGTGTTAAAATAGATTCGTTCTTGTATCTGTTATTGATATTCTGATTTGGTAAGCCAAATGCAGAATAGACGTTCAGTTTGATTTGATGAAATATTCTTCATCTATCTTTGTGTCTCCTTGGCAATTTCGAGGACGAAATTCTTCTGTAACGACCCCGGATTTTATATAAATGTAAATTGATAATTAAAGGAATTTTTGAATAAAATTTGTGAAATAAATCGATGAAGTGATGCGAATTCCCCCGAACCCAAATAAATTCTGTATAAATCGTTTAAATTTAAATTATTGTATATGAATTTAAATCATGAAGAAATGGTTTAGAAATGAAATTATATAAGATATAAAAGTATAAAATAAATACGTTGGATAAAATTTAATAACATAAACTAAACCTAGAAATTCAACTATGTTTCAAAATGAAAATAAATAAATAAGAGATGAACTATAAAAAAATAACAAAATAAACGTTAGTAAGAATTTAACAACAATTAAAATAGAAATTATTTGTATTATCATGTAAAAATAATAATGATAAATATACAATATAAACTATTGAAATAAATATATAAAGTAAATATATATATCTTAATCTCATGTTAATAAATTAATACAAATATATTCAGGTATGAACTAGTAAAGAAAGCATAAGTCAAAGGAAAACAAATACATCAGTATGTACACTTGTAAGAGGAAATACAAACATCTTTGAACTTGAAAGGGAAAAACAGCAAATTTTATTTAAGTATAAAGACATAAGAAGATACATATTCAAGTTTGTACTCGTGAAAACAAGGACAAAGTTAATTAATACCAAAATTTTTAGTATACGAATATGAGATCTGCAGCCACCACAACAATACCATCAGCCAATTCAAGATAGTAAAGGCAATAAGAATTGAAAAAGTAAAATATCTATGAACATAAAAAAATAAAAGAGGACAAGTATAGAGACATAAAGGACTCATGCATTAAATGTTAGCAAAATTTTAGTCAATTCGAATTTGTATAAAATGTTTTCAACCGCCAAAGAGCTAAGAAAATCTGCATAAATTATGAAACAAGGAAAATATCCCTGTCCTGTTTTGTACAACCATCTCAGCTTAAACAAAATAATACATCAACCTGTAAGCTTCTTTCCATATATCAACTTCTTCATTTTTCTTGGTTCGTCCATCACAACTAAGTAACTTCTGAAGTAAGGTTCAAACATAAACAAACAAATTCAATTTAAAACAACAATACCATCAACTAAAACCAGAGATCAAAGAAAATGGAAGATTCCGCTAAAAGTTCAAACCTGTTTCAAAATAAAAGAGTTCTGTTCTTCTTCCTAAAATCAAGGTGAGTAACATTTTTTTTTTAAATGTAAGTATATAATTGTATTGCCTGATCATCTCTGAAAACAAGTATGCCTGTGGATATATTTTAAACTTTGTGTATATATATGTGAATATTTTTGTAACGACCCACTATTTTGGACCATTCAAATCGACAATAAATCCACACATGTCTGACTTGAATAATTTAAAATATAAGATTGTTAATTTAAATTTGGCAAAACTCAGAATATACAGTAAATAAATCAATCACAAAATCACAGACACGGAGTAAAACAATAATACGCAGCGGAATAGATAAAATAGTAGTTCATGAAGCTACTATATAAACATCAGAGTTAAAAATAAAATACAACAGAATATCTCAAATACAGTGAAGTCTTCAGTACGAATAGATGGCCTCTCTGAACAAATCAACTGGAAAAGCTGAAAGCTAAAACGATAGTGGGATCTCCAAATGAAGCTCCAAACTCCAAGGGTCAGTCTCAAATGTTGTATCACTCAGTTTGACCCGAGCGTAAAGCAAAACACAAAACACTCGAGTCAGGATTAACATTCTTATACTAATAAATCCAACTCAAGTGAAATATCAACTGAAATACAAGTAGCTTAAGGGATGTTTGGGATAACCATCCTCTAAGGATCTGCGGAACTATCTACAAGGTGGAATATACACTATAACACCGTGGTCATTTCAAATTTATTTATACTTCGAAACCAAAAATTCACTTTTATTTCAAATATATTTATTTTCCAAAATAGTATATTTATTTTCAAAAATTTTAAAAAGTAAAGTATTTGCAATTTCCTCAAGTTTCACAAATCGATTCAAATCAACTCAATTTCCAAATTCAAATTTATTCAAAGCTCAATTCATCAATTCAATTCAGTTCTAAATATACCCTTTAAATTTTTAATATATTTCAAAGCTTAAATATTCAATATTTTCAAAGTTAAATTTAACAGTTTCATACAGCTCTTGGTTTAACTTTATTATTATTTAATCAGGGAATATTCGTTTAATAAATTCAATATCATTTAACTAGCCTTAAATTTCATTTTTACTTAAATCAAACCCAAGTTATAAATCATATCTTAAATCTCAATTTCAATAAGTTTCAAATCGATTTAATTAAATAAAATTATCTTCCCAAATCCATAGAATTTATTTTCAAAATATTTATATATATGGACCAACGGTGTCTGTATATATATCTTCATATGGTTAAGTGATACGGATATTTATCATTTCAATCCATAATTTAAATATATATGGGTAGATATCATTTCAACCCGTAATCCCAATGTTAACGTTAAAATATGAACGATAACACCCGGTGTGTGTAATAAGATCATGAAAGCACCACCCGTGTGACGGGAACAAAAATTAAGCAGGAAAATAGCAGAAATGCAGTAAATGAACAACAGATTTATAGTGGTTCGGCCCGTAATTGAGCCTACGTCCACTTTATAATCTCTTATTGCTGATTCGGTTACAATTTGATACAAATCTCTTCAGGAAACAGTACAATTCGATCACAAGAAACAATCTAGACTACTAGCTCAATCTTCGACAGTGAAACTCGATGAATCCATGTCGGATGTGAGGAATTTCTCTCGAAGCTTGTTGTAGTGTCGCGAATGCTTGAAGGATCCTTGATTACTGAATGAATGAAGAGTTCGACGGAGTAACAGCGCTGTAGAAATGATTTGCCAAAAGTCCCCTCAATGTTGGAAGTGATGGGGTATTTATAGGAGCAGATTTCTGAGCTTTCAATTTGGCCAAGTCATGAGTCGTGACCGACTCATGGTAAGTCGTGACTCGTATTCGGCTTATGATGTCTCGTGGGCGCCATATTTGGTTCATCTTGTGGCTCATTTGGAAGACAAGTGCTAACTCGTAGCCGACTCATCAGATCAAAGTGGCTCAGGCACGGGCTTTGGATTTTAGCTTGATAGCCTTTAAGTCGTAAGCCTGATGAGTCGTAATACCTCATGAGTCGTAAGACCTCATGAGTCGTAAGTCCCCATGAGTCGTAATACTCCATGAGTCGTATAGACCTGATGAGTCGTCAGTTCTCATGAGTCGCAGGTCCTCATGAGTCGTAAGAGTAATGAGTCGTAATACCTCATGAGTCGTAAATCTGATGAGTCGTACATCTTCTTGACTCGTTGAACCGCCTGGACCATGAGTCGTAGATCTGATGAGTCGTAAGACCTCATGAGTCGTAACTCTCCTTGACTCGTTGAACCGCCTGGACCATGAGTCGTAGACAACTTAAGGCCTTCCAGATAGTTAGGTCGCTAGGCAAGCTAAGTCGCTGAGTCTCTTAAGTCGTAGAAGAGTTAACTTGCAATCTTAAGTCGACCACTTGTTAGGTCGGTTGGCTTCTAGGTCGGCATACATCTTAAGTAGTTAGGTCGCAAGCTCCTTTAGGTAGTTGGGTCGTAGACTCCCTTAGGTCGTAGCTCCCTAACCCGGTAGGTCGTAAGTCGTTCAAACTGTAGATTCCTTTTCAGCAACTAAATCGTGAGTCGTTGAGTACGCAGGTTTTAGGCTTTTTAACTCGTAAGTCGTTGCAAAAAGGGAGTTAACATTTGCCCCTCGAAGCATACGTCTTAAGTCGTAAGTCGTGTGCTTCGATTTTTCTTAGCTCGCTTCTTGATGAGTGCGCTAGATCGTGACCGACTTAAGATGAGTCGTAGGTCGCGTACGACTTAGTATAAGTCGTAAGTCAGATGTGTCGATTCACCTTTCACTGTCCCAGGGCATAAATAGCTTAGGTCGTTCTCTCTTCTCCTTCACCTATTCCATTTCGTCATATCCTGCCTTTCGCAAGCATTCGAGCTCTTCTTAAGACGAATTCAAATACTCGATCGCCAGTTAACCCCATCGTTATATTGCGTAAGTGAACTCGATTATTCGATCCCCGACTATAACTGAATTATGAATCCCATTTTTGCCATCGCTCCCCTTTCCTCACGCCGTACTTTTCTGCAATCCTTGTTTCAATCGATCATTGATGGATTCTAGATGATTTGTCTTAGCCTTGGACAGTTTTGTGTGAACAAGGCGATGGATTGCGGTGATTCAGTTTGACCGATTTGTGATTTGTGATGAAATATCATTACACTAGGTGTATGGCGATTTCGAGATGATTGAATGCGTTGAGGGGACGAGAGTTTTGGTTGAAGGAGAGGCTAATGGGTTAACGGGTTAGGAGTTCGGCGAACTGATGTACTGGGGAGAATGAACGTCTTAACACCTTTGAACAGAAATCGCGACTTAATTTTGACGACCTTAAGTAGGTCGTTGGTCGTAGGTCGGTAACGACCTAGGACATTGCATTTTTGCATTCAGACTTGAAACTTTTTCCTTGCAGTGCGACCTAAGGACTGACGACTTGACTTAACTCATAGCAGGTTGTGGACGAGTTAGCAGATGCGTTGTTCCAAACCGAGGCTTCATATCTCTGAGTGTTATGGCTGATGACTCGAACAATTAGACAACCAACGACTTAACTCATAGGGAATCTTTCTTAGGTCGTCGCCGAGTTAGCACTTAAGGTTTAGTTTTGCAAGCACATCTGAATGACTAGGTCGTGGATGAGATAGCCCTTAACTCGTAACTCGCGAACCCATCCGAACGACTTAATAACTTGAACTTTATGACTTCGAATTCTCGGACTTGAATGACCTGACTTAAGAGAACATGCCTTGAACATCTTGATTCGCCTAACACGACCTAAAAGCTCCGACTTATGATAGGTCGTTTAACGACTTAAGACTTAGATGATTTTGCATAGAAGTTGGCTGAACTCTTGAATTTGAACTGTGTTGTGTTACCTCTCACACTGTCTTGACTTTAATGCTAATAACCTGCTTAACACGACATTCACAGAATACTGGGACGAATATACTGCCAGTGACTGCCCACATCGAATGACAGATTAGTTGATAAAGAGAAAATTAAATTAAATGAACTGTATGAGTGAAATGCTACACAATAACCAACTCAAGTGAAGTATTAAAGCAAAATCGTAATGGTAAATCAAAAACTGATTTGTCTGCATTAACACTACACTTGAGTATCAATAAGTTCTGAAATCTCGTAATCGACTGATTGTCAGTTAGTTTAATTCCAGTTATACTTGTTTTTTTCTTGTTTTCATTAGTTTTACACAGCACTTCACACTTTTAGGAAACGTGCACCTTCACTTTTGAACATTCAGCTGATTGTGTAGAATGGCATGTCATCAAGAAGACTTGGAACCATCTGGAGAAGCTTTTCCAATCGCTACTCCGTTGAATGATCCCCCGGAAAGGACTCCTACCACTCTGAGTCATAAAGTCTTCCGTCAACTATGCACCCAGTTTGGCATCGCTGAATCTGACGCTTTGCTTCCTGGAGTAAATGACACTGCTGACAGGCCGCCCCACGGCTTTATTGCAGTGAACCGCCAAATGTGCTTGAGTGGAGCGATTCCCCCGTTTAATGACTGTCTCCGAGAACTTCTCCTTCGATTATCTATCTCCCCTTTTCAACTTCATCCTAATGGCTACGCCATCCTGCTGGGACTGTGTGTGCTTTTTAGGAGAATGCTGGACCGTTTTCCCAGTTTTGGAGAAATTTGCTTTCTATGCTCATTCACAAAGACCAAAGACCATCCCTCTATCACAGTTGTAAGGAGTGCCAGGAATCGTAAACTGATTATTGGTCTTCCCGAAAGCGTTCCTGGGTTTCTGAGCCAGTTTTTCTTTGTTCGTTGTCCCCCAGGATTTTACGCCATTTGGAGAGTGGGAAGTACGATTATCTATCTTTTCCCTGTGTTTTTTCTAAATTCTTTGAAGTCCAAATTGTCAAGTGTTAACTTCTTTTTCTACTGTTTCAGCACTTCCTTCCCCCTCTAGGGAATCTCGTCACAAGACTACCTTTGAGAGGCTTATGGCCGTGCCGGTTGAGGAGAGGAGTGTTCAATTTCTATTGAGAGATGAGTTCCTCCACGAATTTGGACTCTTACATCCTTCCCGTTCCACTCAGCCACATGAAGTTCCTGATTCTCCTGCTGAGGAGTCAGATGCCCCTGTTCCTGCTAAAGAACTTTTACAGCAAAATCTTACTGCTGAGACTTCATTGGTAAAGTGTTCTACTTCTACCGACATTGCTGGACCGTCCAGTAAGTTAGCACTTGCCCCGGTTGTTGAAGAGGAGGAAAATCTTCACACTCTTGAAAAGACGGCTGAGGTGGAAGTTGAAAAAGAGAATTCTCCCCTGCACCATGGCGATGATACTTTTGACAGTCTAAGCGACATCATGATAACCTCTCAGGAGCTTTTTAAAGATGATGTTTCTAAAGTGGTCCCTCCTGTTGTCGAAGCAACTTCTTCTTTGCAACAAACCACAACGCCTTCCACACAACTTATTGCCATTTCTACACCCAAAAGTGGTTTGTAGTTTGATGCGCGTAGTTTGCACATCACACACACTTAGACTTTTGGCACTTATATGCACTTAGCTTCTTCAGCTTGAGGATTTCTAAAACTGGTCTTTTTCTTCAATTTCAGGTTCTCTGATGGGGCGAAGCGGCTCTTACTACAACAAATTCCAGCGTTACGGAAGCCGTGAGGCTTATGACTTTAGGAGTTATATCGGTGCTGTGAAGGAAACTGATGAGGAGAGGGCTGCCAGAAAGGCTCACGAGAGGCGAGCTCATGAAGAGCGTCGCCGAAGAGAAGATGAGGAATACTATGGGAGTAGGGACGAGCGACGTGACTCTTCCCGTAGAAGCGACGATCCTTACAAGAGGAAATCTTACGATGATAAGGGGAAGAGTCATACTTCCGATGATTCCAACAAACGGATCAGACTTGGCGAGAAAGATACATCTAACATCTCGGAAAAGACTACCGCTTCTATTCCTCCTAATACATCTTCTGGTTCTCCTGCCCTTAAGGAGTCTGACATCCAGACAATCATTAATAGGCCACAGTACCAAGCTGGAGATGGTCCTCCCACACTCCAGAGCCGATTTCCGAATTGGTGTCTGAAAGGAGTGCGTTTTGATTTGGATTTGGTCCCCATTGATAAGCAGGCGATGCTAAAAAATGTCGATGCTGTAAAGCTTGACATCGAAAGAATGTCTGGATGGCAGAAGCTGGTTGATGAACTTCAAAGGGTCAACCATATGAACCTTGAGGCGATGATGACCATGGAGAATGATAAGTCCGAGTGGGACAAATGGCGTAAGCAGCATGACGCGGAGATGAAAAGCATTAGCGATGGTTATGGGATGCTCGAAGCTGAAGTTGAAAGACTTAAAAAAGAGCTTGCTACTTCTTCCACTTCTTATTCTCAGAAAGAAGAAATGCTTCAAAAACAAGTTCGAGACGCCCATGCTGCTCAAAGAGATATTGAGGTGAAACTCGAAGCAGAGCAGCAGGTTACGAGAAAATACCGCGATGATGCTGTTCAGCTTCGAGAGAAAGTCAGCTCTCAAGATTTAGAAATTATAAGACTGCAATCTCAGCTACTGAAGGCTGAAAGAGAACGTGATGAAGTTCTCTCTGGTAAAGCTGCAGTCGAAGAATCCCATAAGGCGACCATAGCCACCGTTGACGCGACTCTGTTCGACTTTTATATGCATTGTGTCTTGGGGCGTGGGAGCCTTTCATTTTTGGGACCAGAATATGAAGTCACCTTAGCGGAAGTATGGGAGGCAATCATTGACTTATTTGGTGGTGCCGGATATTCTGAAACAGATCTTCAAGCTACCTACTTAAGTGAGAGCGATCGCGCTGCCCATGCCAAAGGAAAAGAGCAGCTTATCCGAGTGCGGGCCGAGGCGACGGGAGAGAAGCTTCCTGAGAAAGAAACACCTCCTATTACTCCTGCTTATACTTCGGCTTTAGCTCATGCGGATATTACTGGCTCTAGTTCTCATTCCACGCCTCCCGCTAAGGCTGACAAAGAAACTGTAACCACCCCTACAGAGGAAGAGGCAATGAAGGACTTCCAAGCTCGGGAATTTGAGATTGATCTCGCTAAACCGGCTTCTCCAGGTAACTTTGATGATTCACGGTCTTCTTTTTTCTCGGAGAATACTGATTTTGATTTCTTTAATTATGCAGCAGTCGTGCCGGAAACTGCACCAATTCTTCCTTCTTCAGCTGTCGTTCCTTCTCCTTCTCAAGTTATATCTCTTCCAGCTTCTCAACCAGGTTCACAGGAAGAACCAATAGCAGCCCTTCAAGGTTTAGACGAACCACTTGCTTCCGAAGAACAGAAGGCAGAAGGTCTGGAAGATAGCGAGAAGACCCCGGAGCGGTCTTTTGACTACGACACAAAGCTTTCTACATTTCTTGCTCCGGGGAGCGAGTCTTCTTCCAAGAAGAAGGGAAAGCGTGCGGTTTCGAAGAAAGGAAAGAAGAGTTCTTCTGCTGCTGGGGATGATGCAGAGATTGATCCAGCTGAGTCTCTTTCTCCTTCTTCTCCGATACGGCCTACGAAGCTAATTACCAGGCTGGGTAAAAGCTCCAAGGGTGGGAAGAAGGGGAAATTAGTTTGATTTTGTATTTTCTGCTTTTTGTATTGACCGGGGATTGTGCAGATACCGGTCTCCGCTTCTTTTTGTAACCTGTACAATGTAAAAAATTTCTCATAGTGTTGGAATAAATAGATATTTTTCTTGTACAAATCCTTGTGTATGTAGGAATACATCTGTTTTTCATTTGTAGAGTAAACGATTCTTTCTATTTGTACAAACTTTTGTCCGTGTTTTAAGAACGCATTTACTCCACATCTTTATTACGTGATATTGCAATGAACTTGTGGTATGTCGCTTGTATATTACTTTTATTACTGTAACTGAATTGCATAATGCTGCCCTCATACCACAAGTATATTGTAATATTTCTTGCTTTCACAAGACCGATACTCTTATTTTAGAGAATAACTTTCTACTTTTTCAGGGAAGAATTATTCTGCTTTTTAATAGAGTATATCTTGTCTTTGGAGAAAATTTTTTATTTTCTTTTTCTTCCTGAAGAACATTTCGACTTCTGGGAATGATCACTTTTATTTGTTTGAAAGTGAATTTTCCTGTACAATGAAATGAGCTTCTGAAGGAGGTTTTGATTTTATGCCCCAGTTAAGGGTTTATTTCTGGTACTTCAAGCAAGGTGAAGTATGCCTCTGAAGAGAAGCAATTTTGGCATTTCAGCTCTGGTGAAGTAGGTCTCCGAAGAGAAGCATTTTGCACTTCTACACGGGTGAAATGTGCCTCCGAAAAGGGCTTTTGCCTCCGAAGAGGGCTTGTGCCTCCGAAGAGGGCTTGTGCCTCCGAAGAGGGCTTGTGATTGCCTAGAAGTTACTTTCTCATGGTCGGAAGAGTCCACGAGACAAGCGCAAGTTGCTTGATTGGATGTTTGTTTGTACAAACGATCGCAATCAATTAACGAGGTGCCCCTTCGGTGGTCCTACCAATCTTTTTGATTGAGTAAAGCACTTCCATTTATTGGCGTGCCTCGTTAGAGGGATTTGTAGTATTTCATCTCTGGTGAAGTGGGTCTCCGAAGAGAAGCATTTTGCACTTCTACACGGGTGAAATGTGCCTACGAAAAGGGCTTTTGCCTCCGAAGAGGGCTTGTGCCTCCGAAGAGGGCTTGTGTCTCCGAAGAGGGCTTGTGCCTCCGAAGAGGGCTTGTGATTGCCTGGAAGTTACTTTCTCATGGTCGGAAGGGTCCACGAGACAAGCGCAAGTTGCTTGATTGGATGTTTGTTTGTACAAACGATCGCAATCAATTAACGAGGTGCCCCTTCGGTGGTCCTACCAATCTTTTTGATTGAGTAAAGCACTCCCATTTATTGGCGTGCCTCGTTAGAGGGCTTTGGTTGGTGTGCCAGGAAGGTTGCGTCTTAGGGGCAAGTAGATCCATGGGATGGACACAAGCTGCCTGATCGGATGCATCACAATCAGTTAGCGAGGGTCTTATTCCTTCTGCTTGGGAAGGTATCCCTTTAGTGGATCTACCTGCTTTCCTGTTGAGAGGCATACATCCCTTTGGCTGTTTCCACGTTTGCCCGCTTGTGTTGTATCATCATTCGCCAATCTGCGATCCTTTATCATCGTTTCCAAGCGCGTCTTCCTTTCTTTTGCAAGTAAGTTGCTTTATCCGAAGAAGTAGACTTCACTGTTGAATGACTCCACAGAGTAAACGCAAGTTATTCGGTTGGATGCCTTTTTATATCAACGATCGCAACCAGTTAACGAGGGCTTGACACAGTGGAGCCGTCAACTTTTTATGTGAAGTTCCTCTTGTATGGGATTTGAGTTTGGAATTTTTGTTGCTTGAAATTTGCTTTAATAAATGATTTGTAAGGCTCGCTCAGCTTTGCGATGGGTGGGCTTTGCTTTAATGACCTGCAGTATTAGATCGACATTTTAGCAATACATTTAGAGTATTTACACATCGAAATATAACAGGCATTTTATAATAGAAAACACAGAATGCATAGTTTTTCGTTATTGAGTCACGCTGATTTCTCAGCGGTTTACAATGCAGAAGTTACACATCCATCATTATCTTTACAAATTCAAGCAATGTTGTTAAGTAAAAAAAAAATTGAATGCTAGTTATTGTTGTTTCAGGATCTCCAAGCTGGATTTCCATTTGTGCTTGATTCATAGCTTTTGGATTTTTATGCCAGAGAAAGTGAGAGATGCCCCAGTCGCAGTTTTGTGGGTAATTAATAGTCATCCCAACTTCTGCTTGCTGGGTATGGTCCCCCTGTGATAGCATTAATGACAAGCTTTTCTGAATCTTGCACTGCAGTGTTGTTGTGAGAATTGGATTGATGGGTAGGGTATTGTTGATCCCGAGTGGATGAGGTTGGATCGACTCCGCTCTTCTTAACGTATTGTTGGAGTTTACCCTGCTCTAGCAATTCTTCAATCACCTTCTTTAATTGGCGACATTGGTCAGTGTCATGGCCAGGTTGATTGTGAAATTGGCAGAATTTTCCATTACTCTTTGCACCTTTCGTCATCTCAGGTGGCTTAGGATACCGGACAACGTCTTTTGTTGCAAAAAAGATATTTCTTGGTGTATAAGTTAAAGGAGTATAATCCGAAGAATTAAAGCGGCGAGGTTTCTTTTCATTTCCCTGGCTCTTTCCTCCTTCATTCTCCCTTTTCTGACTTTCAAATTCTCTTTTCTTAGATGGGACACTGTTGTTATTAGTTTGGGCAGCAACCATCTTCGACGTCGTAGAAAGGCTTTCAAGGCGAATGAACTCGTCGGCCTTTTTATAGAATTTATCAAGTGAGTTCGGTTCCTTCATTTTTAGCCATATTCCAAATTTACTTGATTTATCAATGGCTCGCATCAAATAAGTCAGGATCATGCGTGGTTCCGCATTTTCTACTTCGGCTAAAGCTATATTGAAACGGCTCAAGAAAGATTTGATTGATTCCTCGGGTGCTTGTTCAAGGTTAGACAGTGACATTATATCCTTAGCTTTTGAAGTATACAATCTGAACTGTTCTTTAAACTTTTGCGTTAAGTCGGAGAACTTATCTACAGACCGAACTGGAAGCTTTGTAAACCAAAGTAAAGCCACGCCTTCGAGGTATACTGGGAAGTATCGACACCTGATCTCGTCTGATGCTCTTGCACCAGTCATATGCCAATCGTATTTGTATAGGAAATGATTAGGGTCAGTGGTTCCCCTATAGGCTTGAATAGTAGGAGGTGCAAATTTCCTTGGAAATTCCGCTCTCAGGATCCTTTCAGTAAATGGAGTTCTGCGGGGCGCAAATCCCCAGTCAGCCTCATCCTCTTCCCTTTGCATGCTCTCTTTCATGATGCGGCCAACCATTTCAGACAGGTACTCTTTATTGTTCAAAGACACCTCCGGGCAAGCACCAGTTCTTCCCTCGGAAGTTTTCCCGGGCATATGTTCATGACAAGTTGGTTGTGGCATAGAACCATCAGCTTGGAAAGGTGGCATTTCAGGAAGGGTGGTTTGATGGTTTTCTGGTTGACGATTTGCCCCGAGCAGGGCAGTTATTCTATCCATCATCAAAGCATTTTGAGTTTCAATTTGTTGGTATAATCCAGAAACTGCGTCATCCAATTCAGCCCTGGTGACTCCAACGGTTAGAGTTGCTTGGTCTGTTGTTGGGGAAGCGGAAGTCCCTTCGTGAGCATTTCCGGATCTGATAGGTCTACCTCTTCTCCCAGGAGCCATTATTTCGGATCTGGTTTTTAAGAGAGGTTTTTTTTATGAGTCTTTGCGAAGCAACGGTGGATGATCGCCTGAGTTGGGTTCTTAGTGAAAGCACCAAAATGTTAACGTTAAAATATGAACGATAACACCCGGTGTGTGTAATAAGATCGTGAAAGCACCACCCGTGTGACGGGAACAGAAATTAAGCAGGAAAATAGCAGAAATGCAGTAAATGAACAACAGATTTATAGTGGTTCGGCCCGTAATTGAGCCTACGTCCACTTTATAATCTCTTATTGCTGATTCGGTTACAATTTGATACAAATCTCTTCAGGAAACAGTACAATTCGATCACAAGAAACAATCTAGACTACTAGCTCAATCTTCGACAGTGAAACTCGATGAATCCATGTCGGATGTGAGGAATTTCTCTCGAAGCTTGTTGTAGTGTCGCGAATGCTTGAAGGATCCTTGATTACTGATCGAATGAAGAGTTCGACGGAGTAACAGCGCTGTAGAAATGATTTGCCAAAAGTCCCCTCAATGTTGGAAGTGATGGGGTATTTATAGGAGCAGATTTCTGAGCTTTCAATTTGGCCAAGTCATGAGTCGTGACCGACTCATGGTAAGTCGTGACTCGTATTCGGCTTATGATGTCTCGTGGGCGCCATATTTGGTTCATCTTGTGGCTCAGTTGGAAGACAAGTGCTAACTCGTAGCCGACTCATCAGATCAAAGTGGCTCAGGCACAGGCTTTGGATTTTAGCTTGATAGCCTTTAAGTCGTAAGCCTGATGAGTCGTAATACCTCATGAGTCGTAAGACCTCATGGGTCGTAAGTCCCCATGAGTCGTAATACTCCATGAGTCGTATAGACCTGATGAGTCGTCAGTTCTCATGAGTCGCAGGTCCTCATGAGTCGTAAGAGTAATGAGTCGTAATACCTCATGAGTCGTAAATCTGATGAGTCGTACATCTTCTTGACTCGTTGAACCGCCTGGACCATGAGTCGTAGATCTGATGAGTCGTAAGACCTCATGAGTCGTAACTCTCCTTGACTCGTTGAACCGCCTGGACCATGAGTCGTAGACAACTTAAGGCCTTCCAGATAGTTAGGTCGCTAGGCAAGCTAAGTCGCTGAGTCTCTTAAGTCGTAGAAGAGTTAACTTGCAATCTTAAGTCGACCACTTGTTAGGTCGGTTGGCTTCTAGGTCGGCATACATCTTAAGTAGTTAGGTCGCAAGCTCCTTTAGGTAGTTGGGTCGTAGACTCCCTTAGGTCGTAGCTCCCTAACCCGGTAGGTCGTAAGTCGTTCAAACCGTAGATTCCTTTTCAGCAACTAAATCGTGAGTCGTTGAGTACACAGGTTTTAGGCTTTTTAACTCGTAAGTCGTTGCAAAAAGGGAGTTAACACCCAATTTCAATTCAAATGAAAATCGCTTGGGTTTATCATTTCAACCCATAACGATTTTCTCCTATTCTAAAGTCCGTTCGGGTATGTATCATTTCAACCCATAGTGAATTCTATACTAACAGGGAACTTGCAGAGTGATAACAGATAATATAAAATACAACAACAGGCATATATCATCAGTAACAATAGAATAAGAACAACAGGATATGGTGTCATATCCCACAGGTGAACAGTTACAGATAACAGCATATATAACAACTTAAATAACTACAGCAGCATATTTCAATTGTCGTTTCAATTGAAATCAAATTTAATAAATAAAAGAACGTTAATCGTGAGTGATTGCTCACCTTTCGAGGCTAGAGAAGATAGACAAAGAAATGAGCTACGAATTCCAAAGCAACGCTAGATGGACATGATTCGATGGAGAAAAACAGACACAACGGACAAAGCTGATAACAAAGAATTGACGAAGTCAAATCAGGATTGTATCGATGACGATAGATGGGCATAAGTGAACTCATATATATTCAATCAAATGTACAATCGTATGCCTTAATATACTAATATATATATGTAGACTAAGTTTTATAATATGTACTATAAAATGAGGTTAAATGGACCCAAACTAATATCTCTACAAATGCAGACCTAACTGATATACTATCTATAATATGCATCTATACGAACAGCAAAGCATGTCTCGACACGTATAAATAAACTAATGTATATTATTATACATCAACATATTAATATACTTATACTATGAACACTATCATCGTATAAAATAGCTTATCATGCAGACAACAAACAACACCCAACAATGTATACTTTTATATACACTAATATAACTATATAAAATGTTTTACAACATACTAAACTTTACCCAAGTTTATACTATATAAATATTATACTTAATACGTACTGTGCAAAACTTTTACTAACTAAGACAAGACCGATATATACTCAATTATAACTCAACATTTCACTTATGCTATAACTATAATCACCTAGACTAACATACGTACACACGCATAAGCCATATCTATACATAAACTGATATATATCCTATAACATGATATAAAATATGATACTTTAACTTACTACAAAACTGCCTATACTATGAATAAATATACTACATAAACCCAGTATTATAGTTCATAAAACATAAACAAATAAGAGCAGATTGTACCACTGAAAATGTATATATAATATAAAATATAATATACCTTAAAATGATATAATACAATATTTAGAACATACCCACTATACCTTAGAAGACGGAGGCGAAGAACGAGCGACACGCAGTCAAGGCGGCTCGGGAAACGGGGAGATGGTGACTCGGCAAGGGCTGGAGGTAGGCGTTTGGTGATGGGATGCGTGCATGGTATTGTAGGGGAGGAGCTCAGCTTGGGTTGCATGTGAAGGGGTCTCGGCAAACATGAAAAGGAAAATGGGTTCAGGTGGAAATAAATATGATGGGTGGCTGTGTGGCAGAGGGAGACGTGGGTTGGAGCAATGGAATAAGGTCGGCGGTAGGAGTGTGGTGGAGTGCGACGAACGAAAATGGACACGGTGAGGCCTGAGGAGGAGCTGATGTCTCGGTTCCTGTCAGAGCAGAGGAGGCGGTGGATGGCAGAGGGTTGGCGATGGTGGGTTGGAGTTGGCGGTAAGGCAGGTCGAATGACTTTGGGCCGTGTCGGAGGAGGAAAGGCAGGGGAAAGGCTGTCATGTGGGTGGGCTCGGTCGGCTATGGAGGAAATGGGTTCGGAGATCACCAAGGCGGAGGTTGATGGCTGTGGTCAGGAATCGATGCAGTGGCGGACAAGAGGTTCACGGTTGACTTCGCTTGCGTGTAGGTAGCGGGCCGAGAATGATGGCATGTTGGTGAGTTCGGTCGCTGCTCGTGGCCAGAGCGGAGAGGAAGGGAGAGGATGCGTCATCGGTCGGAGGTGGTTTGGCAGCGGTCGACTGTCGAGGGTAGGGAAGTTGATGGGTTTCATTTATTGAGGAGGTTTGGTAAAATAAAAATTACAAAAAGAAAGATGAGGAAAGAACAGCCTGAAGAAGTTTGGGAGAGAGGTGAAAATAAAAGAGGAAAGGAGATGTACAGAGAGAAGTTTAAGCAAAAATGAAAACGTACAGAAATAAATTGGCAACCAATATAAACCAAATAAGTTAATGGTTCAATTTCCTTGATTTCAGCTGAAAAGCTATTTAATGCAATTGATTATTTGCTTGAGTTGCATGGTAAAGATTTGAAAGGGATTGGGAAGTCAAAAGTTACAATTTATGGTACCGTTACAACGAACATTTTATTGTTTCAATAGAGATCAGCACGACGAGACGATCAAAACGGTATACAGATATCAGTGGTACGATTATCCGATCAAAAGTCGATAATCGGTACCAGAAATGCTGCTATTTTGCCAGAATTAAGTTAAACGGAGCAGTAGAAGTCCAAATTTGGAAAAACGAATTTCGCAGTCTGATTCAGAATGATCTGAATAAATTTTCTCCTGTTGACATATTTTGGTTTCGGAAAACTTTTAAATTCACTGTTATTAACTGGTTTGATTTGAAATAAAATTTCACAGGAAAATAAACTTCAATATTATCAGATGAAAATTTACCAGTTGCTATATTAAAATAGACGTATTCCAAATAATAAATTTTTATTTTCAAATTTTATTGTTTAAAATTTCACAAAATTTCAATTAATTTAACAAGTAAAATCACTAAAAGTTTAGGGTCGTTACACTCTCCCCCACTCAAAATTTTTCGTCCCCGAAAAGAGAGGAGGTAGGAGAATAGAACAACCAGGCAGAAAAGGTAGGTTAAAAGACAAGATTAAACAATTAATTTGAAACTATATATAAATTTTACTTGAAATATTCATTTGAAAACTTCATTTACAATTCAATTATCTTTAATACTTTAATATCTTCCAAAACCCATTTGTAAAATTTCTTGCTTCCTTTTTAAATACCATTTATGTTTAAATAACACCTTTATAAAGGTATGAAAACTATTTGAAAACAATTATTTACATTATTACTTATTTTTTTCAAAGAAGCTATTTGAAAACATTAAATTCATAATTTATAAATTTATTAATTTTTCTCAAGATACTTTTCAAATATTATTAAGAAATCAATAATTATTTAAAAAAAAAGATATAGTCAACAAGGAAAAGGAGGACTTGGAAAAACAGAATATAGGTGAATAAATAAAGTTGAGCAGATAAGGTAGATTCAAAAGAATAGTATCGGCATGAATAATTAATTCAAACCATTAGAATTTCAATTTCGAATATTAATCCAAATTTCTTTGTTGGAAATACTTTTATAATAAAATACTTTTATAACTCGATGTTTCAACAAGTTTATCCTCGTTCCTGTAGACTCTGGTAGTGCGTTGATCAGGCGCAAAACTAGAATTCTCCAAGTACTTAGTAGACCTATTTCAACACCCAGTGAAAATACTGGAAAAACATGTAAAAGCAGATATGGAAAGTACAATCCAAACAAAAACAAACAAAACCTTTGTCTAACCATGGTTCGCAGATACACAATGGTTACGCCTGGTTCCCCCAGGAAATAATCCATATCCGTAAGCTTTCTCAGCCCTGCGAGTTATGATGACTAGTAGAATGCAGGATACACAATGGTTACGCCTAGATCCCCCAGGAAACAATCCATACCCCCAGGCAAAACTCAGCCAAGCAGTTGCGCTACTATTCGCGACCTACATAGATGCAGGATACACAATGATTACGCCTGGATCCCCCAGGAAACAATCTGTACCCCTAGGCAAGACTCAGCCAGGCGGTTGCGCTATGCATCAGCGCTCGTAAGACCATGGGTAACGCCATGGAATCCGAAGGACACTCGAGTATCATATCCGGAAAACCAAAAATCAAAGAGAATAATATCGATAGAATGAATCCAAGATGTGGTCACAAATCGGATATCAAGCAGAAGGCACTTTCCATATCTTTACTTCAAAAATATGTATCATATAGTACCTTTTCAAATCACTTTCAAATATCGTACTTATATAAAATCCATTATATATAAGATTTAATTTTAAAATCAAATACTTTCCAAAATCAATAGTATATCAAATCATACTTATATAGACTTCAATTATATAAGATTTCACTTTCAAATTGAGTACCTTTTCAAATCTATAGTTTTCGAATCAATTTCATACTCATACAAATCAATTTTATATAAGTTCGACAACCCCCAAATCAGATATTTAGTAAAGAATAAGGTTCTCAAATTAAAATTTGTTTCAATATCAGTTCAGTTTCAAAATCATATACGCTTTCACCAAATTATTCTTCCAAATCAAATATCTTCAGTTCCAAAGTTTCCAAAATAATAAATTTAGGAAATAAATCCAAATTTCCAAATCAATATAATTAAGTCAAACAATTCATTTCCAAAATCAATGGTTTTCAAAATCATCTTATATTTACATAAGGTCCATCTTATATCCGGATCAAAATTTCAAAAATAAATTTCGCTGTACGAAGAGCTATATGGGATTGAATATCTTTGCTTTTATGGGTTATATATCTTTGTAATTTAAATTGGAAATTGTCTTTTAGTAAGCAAAGATATTCTAACCCGACAGCTTTCAATTTCAGCGTCAAAATATATCAATGATATTAGAATATTAGATGTACATACGTCATTATTTTGCAAAATCACATTTGATCGCTCGCTCGATCACACAAGTTCGCTTTCGGACTAGTATTGTCCATTCGACTTCCCTAATGCAGATTTCGATATGGTTTCTCAACTAGAAGCCATCAGTCTCCTTGCATAGCCATATACTATGATAGAGAATTCTAGAATCAAGCCCAAAATCCATATCAAATATTCGCCATCAAGAATCGAATGAAAAATCCTAACACGAAATGGTGTAATTCACCTCAAACTTGTGTACTCAAACTTGGATCAAATTAATTATGCAAATAAAATAGCATACGTACAAATTATATATTTATTCCAACTTGTTAAATATATAGTTTCATAAAGATGTTACTAAATTAAAACATTTAACTAATTTTTTTCAAAATATATTGAAGACCAATTCTTTCAAAACATTTCAAATCTAAATTTCATATTAGAAAAATTTAAAATTTGCCTTATTCATTTACTTAACAAAACAGTTTCAACTTATTTAAACCATATTACTACATACTTTAACATACATACCTAACTTATATACTTTATAGTTTTCAAAATTTCTTAGCTTTGAAAAGTTAACCTTGATTTAGAAGTGCTCGAACCTTCGAAATAGTTGAAGAAATCATTTTCAAATCCAAGAGTTGGAAATCAACAACAAATCAGTAATCAATTTTAATAGATAGGGTTATATCAAATCCGAAACTCAAGGACTGAACATCGGCTTACTTCAAATCATTTCAAATATACATACATATATCCTTTGAATATCAAATCTTACTTCGGAATTTGAAATCACAATTGGTTTCGCAAAATCACTCGCGTAGCAATGCTACTAAAGTGGCCTCTCCCCCACTCTGAAACTCGAAAATCAATGTCGATGATGCGTGCACTCATCACCGAAATTATTTTCCAGCGACATAAGTGAGTTCTGGACTTCTATTTTCTCACTTCTTTTGAAATTTCTTCGAAACTCATTAAAATCATTTGAAACATTTCTTATTCGGAAAATATTTTTAAATCATATTATTATTATATATTTCAAAATCTTAAAACCAATTCCAAACTACCGGAGTTCAATTCTCGAATTTCAAATTTAAAATCCTTCAGTTATAAATCAAATTTCTTATATAGTTTTTTCAAAATTACAAATCCTTTCAAAACCTCAAATTCTTATTTTAAAAGGGTTTAAAATCTTTATCGAAAACATTTCACTTTTATATATAGAATATAATCATACTTATAAAAATTTTGATATATAAAACAATTTCCAAAATACAAATAAACCCGATTTTTCAAAAGGATGATTCAAGAATGGATTTCAAAACAAAGATAGATATTCAAATTAGAGGTACTCTAATCAAATTGGATTCTGATTCGAAGATAAGTTCGAACAAAAATGAGATAATCAATTACAAAACAAATAAGGGATATACTTATATAAATCACGGGCGACCTTAACCGGTCAACCGTGATTTCAAAATAAGATCAGTGCAGAATTCTAAGGCAAATCGACATTCGATCGCCAGAGATAGAATTCGACATAACAAGAGATAGCAGCATCTAAACCGAGGGATATATAAATCTCCGGTGAATCAATGCCAATTTTAAAGGAGTTTCACCCTTTTACAAAACATTCAAAGATCGGTTGGATCGCCTATTCTTATAGAGATTATTCGAAGTGGAGTTATGGGATACTCCAGAATCAAAAGAATACCAATAGAGAGAGACAAGAATGAATTTTGGAACCATAGGGAACGTTCCAAAGTTCAAAGGAAATCAAGTCAAAAGGAAGAGATTAAACTCAAACGAAAGTGATTCTGTAAATAAATTTACAATATATGCTAAGTTTCGCCTAGAGCCAACGCTCTGATACCAACTGTAACGACCCACTATTTTGGACCATTCAAATCGACAATAAATCCACACATGTCTGACTTGAATAATTCAAAATATCAGATTGTTAATTTAAATTTGGCAAAACTTGGAATATACAGTAAATAAATCAATCATAGAATCACAAACACAGAGTAATACAATAATACATAGTGGAATAGATAAAATAGTAGTTCATGAAGCTACTATATAAACATCAGAGTTAAAAATAAAATACAACAGAATATCTCAAATACAGTGAAGTCTTCAGTACGAATAGATGGCCTCTCTGAACAAATTAACTGGAAAAGCTGAAAGCGGAAACGATAGTGGGATCTCCAAATGAAGCTCCAAACTCCAAGGGTGAGTCTCAAATGTTGTATCACTCAGTCTGACCCGAGCATAAAGCAAAACACAAAACACTCGAGTCAGGATTAAAATTCTTATACTAATAAATCCAACTCAAGTGAAATATCAACTGAAATACAAGTAACTTAAGGGATGTTTGGGACAACCATCCTCTAAGGATCTGCGGAACTATCTACAAGGTGGAATATACACTATAACACCGTGGTCATTTCAAATTTATTTATACTTTGAAACCAAAAATTCACTTTTATTTCAAATATATTTATTTTCCAAAATAGTATATTTATTTTCAAAAATTTTAAAAAGTAAAGTATTTGCAATTTCCTCAAGTTTCACAAATCGATTCAAATCAACTCAATTTCCAAATTCAAATTTATTCAAAGCTCAATTCATCAATTCAATTCAGTTCTAAATATACCCTTTAAATTTTTAATATATTTCAAAGCTTAAATATTCAATATTTTCAAAGTTAAATTTAACAGTTTCATACAGCTCTTGGTTTAACTTTATTACTAATTAATCAGGGAATATTCGTTTAATAAATTCAATATCATTTAACTAGCTTTAAATTTCATTTTTACTTAAATCAAACCCAAGTTATAAATCATATCTTAAATCTCAATTTCAATAAGTTTCAAATCGGTTTAATTAAATAAAATTATCTTCCCAAATCCATAGAATTTATTTTCAAAATATTTATATATATGGACCAACGGTGTCTGTATATATATCTTCATATGGTTAAGTGATACGGATATTTATCATTTCAATCCATAATTTAAATATATACGGGTAGATATCATTTCAACCCGTAATCCCAATTTCAATTCAAATGAAAATCGCTTGGGTTTATCATTTCAACCCATAACGATTTTCTCCTATTCTAAAGTCCGTTCGGGTATGTATCATTTCAACCCATAGTGAATTCTATACTAACAGGGAACTTGCAGAGTGATAACAGATAATATAAAATACAACAACAGGCATATATCATCAATAACAATAGAATAAGAACAACAGGATATGGTTTCATATCCCACAGGTGAACAGTTACAGATAATAGCATATATAACAACTTAAATAACTACAGCAGCATATTTCAATTGTCGTTTCAATTGAAATCAAATTTAATAAATAAAAGAACGTTAATCATGAGTGATTGCTCACCTTTCGAGGCTAGAGAAGATAGACAAAGAAATGAGCTACGAATTCCAAAGCAACGCTAGATGGACACGATTCGATGGAGAAAAACAGACACAACGGACAAAGCTGATAACAAAGAATTGACGAAGTCAAATCAGGATTGTATCGATGATGATAGATGGGCATAAGTGAACTCATATATATTCAATCAAATGTACAGTCGTATGCCTTAATATACTAATATATATATATGTAGACTAAGTTTTATAATATGTACTATAAAATGAGGTTAAATGGACCCAAACTAATATCTCTACAAATGCAGACCTAACTGATATACTATCTATAATATGCATCTATACGAACAGCAAAGCATGTCTCGACACGTATAAATAAACTAATGTATATTATTATACATCAACATATTAATATACTTATACTATGAACACTATCATCGTATAAAATAGCTTATCATGCAGACAACAAACAACACCCAACAATGTATACTTTTATATACACTAATATAACTATATAAAATGTTTTACAACATACTAAACTTTACCCAAGTTTATACTATATAAATATTATACTTAATACGTACTGTTCAAAACTTTTACTAACTAAGACAAGACCGATATATACTCAATTATAACTCAACATTTCACCTATGCTATAAATATAATCACCTAGACTAACATACGTACACACGCATAAGCCATATCTATACATAAACTGATATATATCCTATAACATAATATAAAATATGATACTTTAACTTACTATAAAACTGCCTATACTATGAATAAATATACTACATAAACCCAGTATTATAGTTCATAAAACATAAACAAATAAGAGCAGATTATACCACTGAAAATGTATATATAATATAAAATATAATATACCTTAAAATGATATAATACAATATTTAGAACATACCCACTATACCTTAGAAGATGGAGGCGAAGAACGAGCGACACGGAGTCAAGGCGGCTCGGGAAACGGGGAGATGGTGACTCGGCAAGGGCTGGAGGTAGGCGTTTGGTGATGGGATGCGTGCATGGTATTGTAGGGGAGGAGCTCAGCTTGGGTTGCATGTGAAGGGGTCTCGGCAAACATGAAAAGGAAAATGGGTTCAGGTGGAAATAAATATGATGGGTGGCTGTGTGGAAGAGGGAGACGTGGGTTGGAGCAATGGAATAGGGTCGGCGGTAGGAGTGTGGCGGAGTGCGACGAACGGAAATGGACACGGTGAGGCCTGAGGAGGAGCTGATGTCTCGGTTCCTGTCAGAGCAGAGGAGGCGGTGGATGGCAGAGGGTTGGCGATGGTGGGTTGGAGTTGGCGGCAAGGCAGGTCGAATGACTTTGGGCCGTCTCGGAGGAGGAAAGGCAGGGGAAAGGCTGTCATGTGGGTTGGCTCGGTCGGCTATGGAGGAAATGGGTTCGGAGATCGCCAAGGCGGAGGTTGATGGCTGTGGTCGGGAATCGATGCAGTGGCGGACAAGAGGTTCACGGTTGACTTCTCTTGCGTGTAGGTAGCGGGCCGAGAATGATGACATGTTGGTGAGTTCGGTCGCTGCTCGTGGCCAGAGCGGAGAGGAAGGGAGAGGATGCGTCGTCGGTCGGAGGTGGTTTGGCAGCGGTCGACTGTCGAGGGTAGGGAAGTTGATGGGTTTCATTTATTGAGGAGGTTTGGAAAAATAAAAATTACAAAAAGAAAGATGAGGAAAGAACAGCCTGAAGAAGTTTGGGAGAGAGGTGAAAATAAAAGAGGAAAGGAGATGTACAGAGAGAAGTTTAAGCAAAAATGAAAACGTACAGAAATAAATTGGCAACCAATATAAACCAAATAAGTTAATGGTTCAATTTCCTTGATTTCAGCTGAAAAGCTATTTAATGCAATTGATTATTTGCTTGAGTTGCACGGTAAAGATTTGAAAGGGATTGGGAAGTCAAAAGTTACAATTTATGGTACCGTTACAACGAACATTTTATTGTTTCCGTCACGTACCGGGCCTCAAAATACAGAAATAAATATACCATAGAGATCAGCACGACGAGATGATCAAAATGGTATACAGATATCAATGGTACGATTATCCGATCAAAAGTCGATAATCGGTACCAGAAATGCTGCTATTTTGCCAGAATTAAGATAAACGGAGCAGTAGAAGTCCAAATTTGGAAAAACGAATTTCGCAGTCTGATTCAGAATGATCTGAATAAATTTTCTCCTGTTGACATATTTTGGTTTCGGAAAACTTTTAAATTCACTGTTATTAACTGGTTTGATTTGAAATAAAATTTCACAGGAAAATAAACTTCAATATTATCAGATGAAAATTTACCAGTTGCTATATTAAAATAGACGTATTCCAAATAATAAATTTTTATTTTCAAATTTTATTGTTTAAAATTTCACAAAATTTCAATTAATTTAACAAATAAAATCACTAAAAGTTTAGGGTCGTTACAATTTTGTTGTTATGATCTGGATGATTCTCTGATTTTAGTTCCAGGTTCTAAATCAATTCATAAATCAAATACTCATGATCCAATCTTCATTTGTACCGAAGTCTAGAACAATATATGTTGTTATATCATAGATTTTGGATTAAAAACTGGTTTAAGTTAAAACAACTTTGTGTTGCCTCTGGAAATAAGTAAACTACAGAGCAAACTAAAATAAGTTAAAATCCAACTATCACAATTCTTAAATTCAGGCATATGAATCAAATGTTTATATAAAAATATGATTTTTAACACTAGAATCTTAATTTTTAGTGGTGGGATTCAAGAGTAGTTCTGGTTTGACCAGAAATGTGTTTTGAGGGGTTTTCTGATGATCTATTGAGTAGTGGTGGTCGGGGTTTTGCCTAATGATGGAGGAGTGATCGTAGCACCTAGGAAAAATGGTGGATGGTGATGTAATTCATCATGGAAGTTGCGGCAGTGGGTTTCTTCCTGGAACCCTAGTTTTACTTAGTAGTGGTAGTTCGATCACCATAGCCAGTATAGTTGATCGAGTGCAACGTAACATCGGGGAATGGTGGCGTGGAGGTTCATCGAGGTGTGGATGGAGTTGCACGTCGTCTGATGATCGGGGTCGTTTGGACGAGGGTGTTCTGGACGGAGTTTATTGTTCCTTTCCTAAACTCTGGGTGCTCATAATTTTCTACACGAGCAGTCTAGAGTTGGGGTTTTCAGACATTCAGGTTGAGTAGATTATCTGGAGCTAGTCAGTCCTTGGACGACTGACCTTGCTTTCCGCTAGCTATGGATTGGAGCATTCTATTGGAGATATTCTATCCGCTGCTGGTGTTATCTATTTTCTTTCTGCTGCTATTTCTTGTATCATATCTCTGATGTATATTGATATCTGTTGTATCATTCTATTGTATCATATTGTATCAGATTTTGTATCTGTCATTGTATCAATGTTATATATATTGATATACTCTTTTTCTTCCACTGTGTTATTATACTTAATGGTGTTATAAGCTCCGGAGAACCAGATTCGGCGTTTGAATCTACGGCATTTTGAGTACAAGTGACGTATGGATGCCGATTTTCGAAGGCCGAGTTTTTGGGTCTTTACAATCAGTATCATTTTCGAGTTTCTGTGTGATGGATTTGCTACCATAGTAAATTGAAAAATTGAAGTTTTGTTGTGATAAACAAATTTGAAATTAAAATCCAAGTTGTAATTGATGAATATAAGTAAAATGAGTTTTGAACTTATAATATGAGATATGAATTTGAATAATTGATGAAATTTAGCTTTGGTAAAAGTTAAATAGGATTTACTTTAAAATTGGAATCTGAATTGGACTTATAAGGAAAATTTAAGTGAAGTTAAACAAATGATGTTGTGATGAAATATAACTTAAGTGAGGTTAAATGAAATTGATTTTAGTATCAAAATGAATTAATGAAATGAAGTCATTAAATGGATTTAAACTTGAGTTATAAAATGAAATTCAATTTTATTTGTTAAATGAATTGGCAATTGAATTAACAAAAGAATTGAATGTTAATCAATCGAATGTAAGTAAATGAATTGATATGGAATAATGGATGTAAGTGTTAATTCATTAAAGCTAATTAAAAATGTTGAACCAAATTGAATGTGATGTAAAGTAAAAGTGAATAAATTTGGTTGTATTGAATATACATTGGTTGTTAGATGGTTGTTGGTTGATTGTATATAGATTTATTAAAGTGTAAATGAAATTGAATTGATAAATGGAAAACTATGTAATTGAATTTGAATTGAAAGTAAATTAATGCGAATTGGTTGTAAGCAATTAAAATGTGTATCGAAACCTTATAAATTGCTTATGGGAATTATTTGATTGCATCGCTTATGGAAACTTTGTATTTGTTATTGAAAATTAATGAAATGTAAATGAATTTTCTATATATGTCACTTACATGTTTAAATTGAGTAAGTACAGGTGCCGGGGCTACCGTTCGGCTATTCGGGTTGCGCTAACAAGTTAATAAATAACTGCTTTGCTTAAAAATGCTAAAAGGTACGCCTACGCAATAAAAATAGGAAATATGAACTGTTTTCTGCTTTTCCGATCGTGTGGGTCGATGTATATATATATATATACATATATATATATATATGTCTATTGTGATCCTACTACGATCGAACTGCGCAAAGGAGACGCTGGTGAATTTTTATGAAAATTTAAGGCGTTAGAAAATTTTCGGGAAATTTTGGAAAATTTGTGAAAACTAAATTTTGGATTTGGAGTTAAAAGTTAAACAATATAGTTTGTTTTGAACGGTATAACTAAGTATAGATTTGAAAAACTTAGTAAAGTTTTTGAAAAAGTTTAACTATTGGATTTTGGGGAAGTTGTACACTTAAGTGATTTTGAAATCTAATTTGAACGAATGGTTTTGAAAAGTTTATGAATTTGGGGCATTTTTCTTACTTTGCAATTTCGAGGACGAAATTCTTTTAATGGGGGAAGTTTGTAACGACCCAGAATTTCTGTCATTTGAAATTCATATATTTAATTGATTTTAAATATTGACAAGTAAGATTTGTAAGTCGAATAAATTTTATTTCGAATATCTAGATTTAAGTGGATAATTAAATCGACAATTTAATATTTGAAATTCCAGAAATGATTGGAAATTGGGTTTAATGTGATTAAAAATGATTTATAAAGTTATATTAAATCATATTGAAGTTAGAACGATGTTATAAAACTTTTAAAATTGAATTAAAAGTTAATTTGTGAAAATTGAATATTTTAATATTTAATTGACGACTAAAAATAGTCATTTTACAAACAGTCTCAGATTTCGACGAAACTAGTTTCATTGGATCCAAAATGTTAAATTATTGTAAGATTTCAAATTTCGTGTCAATCGGAGTTGTCGTTTGTCCGGGGCGAGCCAAAACGCATCGAAATCGTTTTAATCGGTTTAATTTTAAATTGATCGTTTATTTCCGTAACTCTCACATATGACCGAATTAGCTCCCGAAACATGTTCCATTGTGTTCGGAACACGGGTAAAACCTTAGAAACGCCAGCCGGCACGCTCGATTTCGAGTTCGAAAATTTTGGAGATGAATAGTGTCGTGCAATTTTCTATATAAGGCCTCATTATTTCAATTTTTATCACAAAACCCTAGCAAACTTGTAGCCGCCGGCCCTAAGAAATTCAATGGCAAGAAATTCGCGTGCTTCCTCCTCCATTATCTTCCAATCTATCCACTTTCACGAAAAAGTTCAAACTAACAAAATGTAGAGCACATCCTCCTCTATAATCTGAACGGTGGAGATCGTATTTAACGAAGCGGATCGACAGCAATTTGGCCTCAAAGGGCGTGCGTTCAACAGTGTTTTCCTCGTCGATGGTGGTGTGTGGTGGAGCCGCATTTGGCACGTGTGTGTGGTGGAGGAGGGCGCATGTTGTGGTGGTTTTTGATCGACGTAGAAGTCGTCGTTGGTGGTCGCGATAATCAGGGTTTGTGGCGGCAATGGGTGCGTACGTGAATAGGCTGGGGATTTTTCACGTTGGGAAGAAAGAGTGCGATGGCCCTGATCTCGTGATGGATGATGAACGGCCAGATTTGCAGGTTGTTAAAAATATAAAAAGAAAATTTGTAAATTATTATATTTTAAATCGTACGAACTTTAAAATAGTGTAACTTCTTCATACGAGGTCGAAAAATTACGAAACGAATTGTGTTGGAATCGTTTCGACGAGCTCTTCGCAATGGAACTGGATTGGAGTCAATCGGAGCTAGTGAAAATTTTGAGTAAAATTAAATGGTCATTTAATTTTATTCGAAACAAAATACTTCAACCGTTATTGAAAGCAAGGTGAGAACTCCTCACTCAATCGAAATTGTTTCGATGTAAATTTTAAATAGTTGAATTTAAAATTGCTTGATTGTGTGAATTGATTGATAATTGCTATCTGTTGCATTGAATAGCCCCTATAAGCCGTATATTAAGCGGAGGTTATTTATTAAAAACATATACCGCGATAATTCCACATTGAAGTGGAATTGGTATTATATATGTATTTGGAGTTGATTTCCCGCATTATATAGCGGATGAGACCCTATTGCGCCGCATAATAGCGGATAGTATTTTATAAATCCCATATACCGTGATGTTCCACATTGAAGTGGAATTGGTATTGTGCTAACATCTGTGGATGCAGGGAAACAGGTTGGAGGGATCCAACTGGATTCCTTAAATAATTGAATTTGTTTCAATATTGTGTGTCGATTTATTTATAATCAGTGTGTGATTATATTGTGTTTGAAATCGTTGAAGGCTATAATTTAGCTGGATATATTTTTGCTATCGTTGGATACCGAAAATGAATAGAATTGGATTTTCGAAATTCAAAGTTGAAAATTTATCGAAAAATTTATTTTTGATAATTGGATAAATTTAAAAGGAGTTTTAAAAGATAAAGTCTTATTTTTTGAAGTATTGAATTAAATTTCAAATTTGGGAAAAAGAGCTTACTAAATGGATTTCGGAAATATTATTTATAAATTGAAGAATTTATTTAAAATTTGTATTTTTAAATAGATTTGAAGAGATAAAGAAATTTATTTTAAAAGTGAAATAATTTGAAAATGTATGGAAATTTGATTTGGTGCTTTGAAATTAATTGATTATTAATTTACTATAACTAGTAAAATTGATTTATAGAAATTTATCTGATTTGAATTAATCAGATAATTTAATTAATCCTACATATGGATGTTTGGATTATTTTGGATGTTGAATTGTTTGACATCTTTGACGTGTGATGCTTTGTGATATATCCTGATTTGTGTTGTGATCGGTAATTTGTTTATCTGTGATATATATATCTGTGATCTGTGAATGAAAGATAAGCGTTATAGTTTATACCGCTTATCAATTTTATTGTTATATTTGATCTGTGATGGTTGAATGTTGTTGCACTATTGTGTTAAACCCGTGGACTACGCAATACACACACAGATGTGGATTTCACGTGGAAATCGGTTAAGTCACAGTTTATATCAATTTGAAGATTGAATTTTTGAATCCAAAATAGTTTTGGAACTGGAATTGAAAGTTTTTGAAAATGAGTTTTAAAAATAAAAGTTATTTTAAATAACTTAATAGAATTGGAATTTAAATCATTTGATTTAAGTTTGAATTCAATATTTTGAATTGAATTCAATGATTTGGCAATTTTGGTCTAAAAGATGTTATAAGTATAAAAGATGTTTATAAGGATTTTTAACCATTTAAAATATGGTTTTGGAAATTTAAACTTAAATTCAAGTTTTATGCTTGGATGGCTTAAACCTATGTAAATTGTAACCAGTTTTCCCAAAACGAAAACTATATGTTTTCAAAGAATAATAGCTTTTATAAAGTAAAGATTTCCAATTTTGTATCGAAACATTTCAAGTTGAAATGAAATTGTAAATAGTTTGGAAAAACTATGAATTAACCTTTGTGAAGATGATTAAACTTTATTTTGAAATCAAAGAAGATTTGAAAAGGTGTATCTTTTATATTATAAAAGACTTGAATTGTGAATAGTTTTGAAAGCTATAAATTAAATCTTGATTTAAAGATTTAATGGGTTAGTTCAATATAAATGAAAATTGATTTGGGAATCTATGAATGAATCTTTGTGAAACTGGGTAAACTTTGTGAAGTAAATCTTTTTGTTTAAAGATTTAAAATGGTAATTTTTTTAAACCATTTAAAGAAAAGGATTTGGGTAATAAGTTGTGACTTAATTGGAATCCCAATATTCATATGTTTTTAAATATTGTGCTCACTATTCGGGTTAACTGGGAAAAGACCTTTATGTCATATAACCCATTCCAAATCAGTGATACGACGATATGGATCGCATTGAAGACCGGTGGTGAAGAGCGGGTATTTTTGAAAACGATAGGATGACCTATCGATTGTCTCTACACCGTTAGCTACGGTATAGAGATTTCCTTTGTGATGGGAAGTTCGATCGGGATTGTGAATACCCGGATTGCAAGGGCTTCTTCGGAAGTGCCTTCTGTTCTGTTCGAACCTAGAATAGACTTGTATGGTTACATGTCTGACATTAAATTTTGAGATATAAAGCTGATTTCTTTCAAATACATTTCTGTTGGTGGCGGAGAATTTATTCTCTTAGCTTAACACCCTTCTCTGAGTCGTACGAGCTCAGAGGTTATGTAGTTGAAATTTATCAATGATATACTCCCAATTTGGTAGTGTGGCATGCTGAGTGTTGCCGTGGGATGATCATTTATTGATCATTTGTTGATCAAAGCGTGGCTTTGTGAAAAAGCGTAGCTTTGTGGTCGAGACTTCGTCGAGCCTCACAACACGGAAATGGTCGAAACAGGAATGTTGCGGTAAGGTGTTTAGGGGTCGCGCCCCTAGGGTATGTCATTTCCATCTGGATAAAAGGTGATATCATGGTATGGAGCCCGGATATTTTACCTATGTTGATGCTGCAAATTTATTATACTTTGTGGTTGTTGCTTTGAGGATCCTCAGATAAAGGTCGGTAACGACTGGGGGATGGCATAGCTTGTGTGTTAGCTACCTAGTTACAGCTGTATAGCGTGAGGTAGCGTCGTACTTGTGTTTGCAGAGAGCAGGTTGACTCTCGGGGCGTCTTTCCAGAGGCGTTTCCATTTCGGTGTAAGGAAGTTCCTTTGCCTGACCATTTGTTGGAAATCCAAATCTCAGTACGAACCTTGTACGGTATTAGTTGTAGAACCTGCCATTTACTTATGGTGGTCACCACTGTTTAGATGGTAGATATAGTAGGCATACAATAATGGTTGTATGCTGGCTAAGATTAATATTATACTTTCGAAATGTTTTCTGCACTATGCACTAATAATAATATCAAAAGGATTTGTTTCGCGTAGTAAGCATGTTTGACTATCATAAGAAGAAATCTCCTCCAATTCTACGTTTGCATTGTGTGTGTGGCGGGAGGTCTTATGGTAGTTTCATTTTCCAAAAGCATTACGAATGTCTTTTACTTCCTTTGTTATTGTTTTAAAGAAAATAACCGTTTTAGTTCTCACACCAGTCACCATGACTGACCTGGAGTTTATTGTTTCCTTCCTAAACTCTGGTTGCCCACCAATTTCCACACGAGCATTCTAGAGTCAGGTTATCAGGTCATTCTGGATTCAGGAGATGCTGTGGAGCTCTGTGGCGAGCTGGATGGCGAGACGAATCACTTGTATATGATATTATTTATTCCGCTGCGTATTCTGTATGAGGACAAGTTTATATAACTGTCCATTGATGTATTGTTGTTGTAAACTCTGATGATGATGTAATGTATAAAATGATATAGTTCTTTGAATTAAAGATTATTCATTTATCTATTATATGTTGTTCCGCTGCGATATGTGAGATTCTGATATTGTTTTGTGTTTTTTAGTTGTTTCTTCTTTCTTTTTCTTCTGTCTTCTTCTATCTCTTCTTTTTCTCCATAATGATTCGGTTTTCCGGCATTCGATTGCTCGACAGTTGATACAGTGGACGTATTAATGTCGATTTTCGGAAGTCGAAAATTTCGAATCGTTACAATGTGTAAGAAAATGAAAAATGAAACTCATGTTTCATAAAAGGAAGCTTTTGAATTTGCAAGCTCATGTTAAAAGGATTCGGGGAAAGGAAGATTTGAAATGGAGATCGGGATATAGGAAATGAGGTGGCGACAAGAAAAAATAAAGGGACAAGTTTAAAAACGTGAACAATTTGATAATGAGAATATAGCTTCAGCAAAGAACAATTTGAACTAAATGAATATGAGGTGTTATGAGAACCAAAATGCAAATGAAGAAATAAAGTGACAAGTTAATTAATAATAAGGAAATGAAGGTGGAGGGACAAAAATGAGTGTGACATTTTTTTTGAAAGCTTCAAGCATTAATAATGCATAAAGAAATGTACGTAGGAATGGGGAAATTTGCAAACCAAAGGAAGTGAAATTCTATATAACCAAAAATGAGGTGGCAAGAATTAAATACAACCTAAGAGTTTAGGCTCACGTATTAAACAGAAGGAGAAATGAATGGATCAAGTATTAATAATGAGGTAACTATTTCAAAACGTACATGCAATAATTAATAACAAAAGAAATGAAGGGACCATGTACATCACACAACCTTTTGAAATTCAATTTTTGATACGTATTCTTCTGAACCAAATTAATTTCATTAACTCAAATAAGACTTAAATTTGTACCCATTTAATTTTTTTTATCAACACACAACAAATAAAATTATACTTACCTTAAAAATGAAAATGTTCAATTTGGTTTTCTGAAATAATCATTTGTTTTCATTAAAACGCTCTTTCTATTTAACACAAAACGTGCGTTTCTTTTATTAAATATATTAATTGCAATCAATGTTTTTTTTCCTTTTAATCGAAATATCTCAATTACATTAATAGCAATTGATTACAAAGATAAATTTCAAAACAGACAAACTAAAATGGAAGAAAAATTGTTTCGTTTGGTCATTTAAACACGTTTATAAATTGGGGTTTTGGACCAAAGGTCCCTATTTTCAAAACTCATGCACAAAAAGTCCCTGCTCATAAACACATGTAAATTAGGTCCTTATTTTGTTATTTTTTACCAAACTGTCCACTTTTAGAAAATCGACTTAGCATTCTTTTCAGGGGCAAAAGCGGTATAAATTAGCCAAAATCTAAAAATAGGGACCTAATTTTCATAACTTATTCGGGAGGGACTTTTCTTACATCATCTTTCAATTCCAGGGACTTGACAGCGATTCCTTGTTATAAATTTGTTGTTTATACACCAGTGTAATAACTAACTTACTTAAATAAATGATTTTCCTATCCTTGCAATCAATCTGTACGCTTAAACATAGTTCAAATAAACATATGTTTCTTCCTTTAATCAAATCATTCTATTCTTTATTTTAATGAAATTAAACTTATATTCACAAATGAAACATTCATTTATTTGATAAAAATGTTATGTTCATTAAATCAAACTTTTCCTTTTATCTTAACAAAACATAAGCTACATTTAATTACACCCATTAGTTTACAATTTAGTTTCCTCTCTTCTATTAATTGAAATTATTCCAACCACTTCAAATTGATTACAAAGTTAAATTTCAAAACGGACAAAATAAACATTAAGGGAAATAATCGATTGTTTCCTTTATAAATTTAAAATCATTGTACACAAACAAGAGTTATAAATTCTTACTAAATAAGATCTATTTTTTCTGTAATCAATATCTAAGCTACAATACATTTCAAATAAATAAATATGTGATTTTTCCTTTAATACAAAGACATTCATTTTACCTCTTATTAAAGTAAACATTTGTTATTTCTATCCATGTTATACATTTCATTCAAACAAATGTTATTAAAATGCACCCTAACATAAGTTATCCTTTATATCTAACTATAAATTTGTGTTATTAAATAAAAATCCTCATTTAAGGTTATAACTTAAATTCAAATAAGATCTACCTTAATAAATCCTAAAAATTTATCCACAATAATTTTATTCAATTTAACATTTTTAAATGGTTCAAAACTGCAAGGTCTTTACATCAGTTATCACCAAATTCACTGCCGTTCAAAGAAAATCCATTTTCCCTTTTGAGCCATAAATCCCAAATCACGTTTTACCAAAAGAAAAAAAATCAAATGAAGGAATCATGTTTGGCGGCGTGAGCATTTCTACGACGGCTACATCGGGAGATGGTCGCACATATTTTGGAAGCTCGACGATGGATGAGTGCGACATGGGCTCGGAGCTAGAGCATGGCGATGGCTGGACACATCGTAGGCGGAGGTGCATAGCTGGAGACTGACCACGGTAGGGAGTTTTTGTTGGAATGGAGGTTGATCGTGTGTACTTCAAACTGCAAACCAGTGGAGGCACGTTATTATACTCACATAACCTATATCTATATGTATTGATGTTCTGAATTTAATTAATATTTGGGTTAATCGCTGAACCAGTGAAGTATATTAGTATAAACTAAATTCCAAAAATTGTGTATTGTTGGTTTTATTGATATTGAGCATAAACACACATCCCATGTACATATGTAGGTAATTATTGTATTTAGGCTATTAGTAGGACCAGATTTGGTCACTACTACGTTTTGCAGCTCGTTGGAATCGACAATAGTTGATCAATCGGCTAAAATCGATGACTGAGTTATTTTTTGGAGCAAATTTTCTCAATGCTTTGGTTTGTTTGACTGTCTTCGTTTGATCGTTTCTGATGGTTTTAAAAATCTTATAGGAATATTTTGAACTCTATAAATTGCTTATCGAAATTCTGATGTTTTAAAGTTGTAGAATATTAATTTTTCATAAATATGATATTTTATAAATCAAAGAAGAAAATTGATTTCTATGTGTAAATTGATTTGGAAAAGGAATGATATATATATATATATATATTCTCATATATACATCAAAAATTTGTTTGAAAAAAAAATATTTTTTCTTTATAATAGTAAATAAGAAATAATATTTTTTTATAATAGTAAATTATAATTATTTATTTATAAATAATAAAAGATGGATTTTATAATAATTTAAGAGCTTCGAAAAGATTATTAATAATACATGTATATTTTGAAAGGAATTTTCTTACTATTTCAAAGTTATGAACCAAAGTAGGTTTTTATAAAAAAACTTCTTTTGTTTAAAATTTTCTTATTGATTTAATTTTAATTTTAATTGGACAATTGGATGATTTCCATATCTATTAGATTCATGATTTTCTATGAAGCAAATATTTTTAATAAACGATTGAATTGTCAGATTGATATGGGACACATAATTTCTTTCGTTATTATTATAGTTTGTTAAATAGAGTTCGAGTGAAAATTACTGGCTTTTAGTTTGAATTTACTATTTGGTATGGGGAAGGTAGTTATATTCTTGTGATTACTTGAGTGGCAATAATTGACATTTAGAGTCATATTATATTAGGTTGTTCGGATTTCATCTTTAGGCCGATAGATCCCTGGGAGGCGACAACTCATTTTTCATTGACCTTAAGAGTCAATACATTCTCAGATTTGGGTAAGCAAACCTATTTTGGAGGTTTAGGTTTGTTATAGTGTAACACTACTACCCTTTCATTTCTTGGACAGGTGTTATATGCATAATTAGTTTATAAACCGGATGACTAATACCAATCAGTTTATTTGGTGTACAAGAGACGATGTTTGCCTATTTTGATGGTTTAGGTAATTCGCATAGTGGTCTATTTTGTAGGGTTAAACTATAACACTATGTTGTAGTGTCTATTTGGTTTTTTGACTGATATCAGTCTATTTTGTTGTTAGCCCTCTGTGTTGTTGTTTTTAAACTGATAGTTGACTACTATTATTATTTCATTAGTGATGATTATTTCTTCAAAGATTTTTGGATGGATATTTAGTAACTTTTGGCTCGGGAGAATTTTGAATTGTTATCTATGATAGTCCATTTGAGACTTCATATGGATTTATGAAATGGTGATCTGGTTTGATATGCCTTATTTTAGTTAATTGATTTTTAGGCATATTTTGAGATGACTTATTTTATGGTTAAGCCATTAATTGATTTATGAAATAGTGATTTTATTGGATATGCCTTATTCTGATCATTTGTCCTGGCATATTTTTATTATGGCTTATTTATTGCAAGGTCATATATTTATGGTATCAGTATCTCACCTTTGTATTAGATATAGTCTGGCCCGTTTATTTTAAAATACTCGTGTTAGGCCGAGACTCTAAAGGTCCAGGGACTCGTTGACTTTTGGATTTGTGCTTGCATTAGAGTAAACTATTTTGATTGTTTTAGTTTACTTCATCCTTATATATATTTGCATTTAAGAGGATATGTCATGTGTATTATTTAGTTGTCATTGTGTACCCGACACAGTAATTTGGATGTGATATATATTATTGTTGGTCTAGTATTGATATTTTGTAGTCTCACATCTAATTATGATATATGATGTATATTATTCCGCTGTGATCTGTGACTCTGATTCTGATTTATTGATTTTATATACTGTTCTGAATATTTTAATTGGTGTGTTTATTACTTTGTAGCAATAATGTATACGTTAAATTTTCAGTTCAGATCCTCAAAAAGGTAATAAAGATATGCCAGTGTTAGTATAAAGATATATGCACATTCAATCGTGCTTAACAAGATGTATTCTTTGTACTATTAGATGACATTAGTTTTAATGTTCTTTAATAATATGGGTATAGCAGTGAGGTCGTTACACATACTCTAGAAAAGGGGCTACTTTGATGAGCTACGTCAAAGCCAGGAGTGGGGTGGTTTTCCATTCATAAGAACGTTCCTTAAATAAGTAACATACTCCTTAGTTAAACACTTTTTTTCTTAGACACCCATGTAGTTGAATTTTTCAGGTAATCGACCAACGTGTTGGTTAATTCTTCATGTGAACACAACGTGGCATTTAATATTATTGTTAGATTAGGTGCATTGGTAGCAAGACTATAAGGGGAAATTCCAAAAAGTCATTTTATTAATTTACACTAGATATTATTTTGTACTTACATGATAACAGGTTTGAACTAAATCATATATAGTTATTATAAATAAAGAAGTTTGTTGCCTTAATTTTAGTTTAATTAGTTAATTTAGACTTTATTTATATACACATTATAACCACTAGGGATGTATATAATTAGTTTAGTTTAATTTAATTTAATGTTTATCAAATATTTACACACATAATGCGAACATGATAAGTATAATAAATATATGTTGTAAACTAATCTAGGGCATATAAATATATAAATGTCAAATGTGTGTAAATGACCATTGGCATCTATGGACATCATTAAAGGATTGATGTCAATTGATAATCAAACACACACACACACATATTTGTGCATATAAATAATATAAATATTTTGTTCATTCTACCATTAAAATATTATAAAATATGTACATATATACATACATATGTGTGTGTTCGGTTTTTTAAAATTAACGTTTTTCTAATTTTTATTTTATAAATTTTATATATGCCAAAAAATATATTTTATATTTATATAATATATATTATGATACAATTATTTTTATTTAAAATTTGAAATCTATAATATTTGACTTATTTAGACATTTATCAAAATAAAAATGTTCTCCTTTTATATACTAAATCAAATAGAAATATGTATACAAATAATATAAGTTTTTTTTAAATTTTAAAATCGAATGTTTATAAATATATATAATCCGAATACAAAAATATATTAGGTCAAGTCGGCGTAGATCTAGGGCTTCCAAATCTAGTGACTTCGGCGTATGATTTGCGGTTGGAAGAGTAGCTGGGAGAATGAAAGCGGAAATAGGGAAGGTCATCGGAAAACAGAGGGTTAGCACGTAAGAGTTGAACTGAGTGGGACGAATAGGTGCACGGTGGTGGTAATGAAAAAGAGGATTCACATAATAAGTCACCATTTTGAACCATTATGAAGCTTAAACTACTCGTTTTTTTCATCATGGCTTCCTAAGTCATAAACGAAACTGTCCAAAGAAGTGTCTAGTTCGATTACCATAGCCTGAACATTACAATTGTCAACAACCATCACCAGTTCAGTTCTTCTCTATGTTTACGACTCAATCTTCACCTCAATCGTTAATCGAGTAGTTGTGCTCTCAGTATCTTTAATACTTAGAATTACATACAAACATTTTTTAACGACCTGTAATTTTTTGATAATTAAATTATTGAATTTAATAAGATTTTGTAATTTAATGTTGGAAGAAAATAAAATTTATGATATAGGAATGAGGAAACTAACTAGAATGAAGTTTAATAGTGTAAATTAATATAATAGATGACTAATTGAATGTAATCTCATGTAATTGAATTAGTTGTAAACATAAATTTTTTTGGCTATAGACTGTAAATAAGGAAATAATTTAAATGTTATATTAATTGGTGAGAAAGTATGTAATAAATTGTAATTGGATAAAATCAGTGATGTGTAAGTAGTTATAACATTTGTTGTAGATAATAAACGTATAAATGTGATTAAATTAAGCAAAAGGTGACAATTGTTATATGTTACTTATTTATTTAATCTGTTGAATTAAATTAGAAATCAATTGCAATTAAATGTAATTAAATATTACGTTAATGTAAATTAGGATGATAATTGTAGAATATTAGTGTAATAAGATATAAACCAATGTTAACTATGTTCATAGAGTAATGATTGATTGAATAAAAAGATTTAAATCAAATTAAATCAATTTATTAGAATTAAAATATAATTAATTGGATTTTATTTACAGTTGAAACTAAACACTATAATTAGTGTAATATTTAACACTGAATTGATATTTAATTTGTTTTAAATTATTGTAAATGTCTAAGTAATCAAAAATGATAAAAATTGTTGGTTATTAAATTTGAAATTAAAAAGTGATTTAACCAATTTAATAATAATTTATTTAATTAACGTGAAAATAGCCATTTTGGCCATTGTCTTGGATTTCGATGAAATAAGTTTCATCGGATCCGTAACAGTGAATTATTGTAAGGTTTCAAGTTTCGTAGCGATCGGACTTGTCGTTTGATCGTGCGGGCTCGAAACGCGTAGAGATCAATTTAATTGAATTCAATCGAAATAAGATGATTTTAAAAGCAAACTTCTTCATACTAAGGAATTAGAACTTGACACCTGTTCCATTGAGTTTAAAAATATCGAAAACATATATTTTGATATATGGGATGACATGCTTTCATTCCGGAAGCAGAACGGAATTTTCGAGTCGTTATTGTCGTTTCGAACTAATTTGATACGTTAATTCATTTTATCGGACCTAGTCCATATAAATAAATTTTGTTATAACCCTAACAACCTTTTACTTCTCCTTTCTGTACGTATCTCCGTTTATTCCATCTATCAGCTTCTTCTTCTTTTCAATGGCTTCAGATTACAAACCCTAAATTCAATTTCCATATCAATTTCAAAAATCAAACTCCTCCAAACCATGACATATTATATACCGTTTCGAATCTCTCAATGAGCATAATCCACTAGTGCAATTTGTTTCTGCAATCGAATCACCGTTTTTCCATAAATCAGTGATTTGTTTTCGGCCGTTCATATTGGGTTATCATTTTTAACGGTGGATCTTCAACGATAGTTCGATCGGGAAGTACAGTGTCGTAGAGGTCGATGAGCAGCACTCATCTGTGTAATTGGTTCGTCGAGATGGTCATCAAAATCGCCGAAATTGGTAACTTTCTCTTCACGGTTGCGTACGTGTGTCGTGCAACCGGAGGTGGCCGCGACCACATAGAAGGGGCGACCCGATGTGGCATTGGCATTAGCGATGTCTGATCATCGTGGAAGTGCGTGTGGTGGTCGGAAAATTCGAGGATATGGCGGGGGCTAAATTTCGAATGATGCTACTAGGGTTCGTGCTTGAATCTGAAAGACGTACGCGCGGCTGACGTGGATTGGTATAGTGTACGTTCTTTTTAATTTTTTTACATAATATAAACTTTAAAATTCAATTGTTCTAATATGCATAACTTTTACGTACGAGGTCGAATTCACCCGCGGTTTGTTCCGATGGGATCGTATCGAAATTCTGGACATTTTGGAACTGGTTTGGGTGAATTTTGAGACTGTTTAATTTAGGCCTTATTTTGGATTTCAAATCGATTTGATGTCAAAGGTGAGTGTTTTAACCCACTCACAACTACTAAATTATCTTATGTTAGTTAAACTGAATTTATGATGCAATTAGAAATTGATTGGTTGATGTTTGGTATATTTAAATAGTCATTCCAGTTAAATATGACTTTTATTGCATTTAATCGTCATTTAATTTATTATTGAATTTAATTGTAAATTTAATACCTGATGATGATAACCAATTAATTGATGTTATTTATTGGTTGACAGAATGGTGATTTTGATGGATGTTTGATTATTGATATTGGATGACTGGATGCTATATTTATATTGTTATAACACTCCAAGTTCCCTTAGTTTATTGTTAGAAAATCACTATGGATTGAAATGATATACACCCGAACGATTAATGGATTAGGGAAAATCTTTATGGGTTGAAATGATAAACCTGAGCGATTTTATGGATTTTATTTTAATTCGAGGTTGTGGGTTGAATGATATATACCCGTAAATTTAAATTATTGCGGGTTGAAATGATATACATCCGTATCACTTGACCACAGGGTAAAAAAAATTATACGGACACCGGATTGGTTAAATTAAATGATTTTTAAATTCTTAATTTTTGTGTTCAGTTAAATGTTGAAATTGGAATTTGTTTAAATTGAAATTTTAAAGTTAGACTTGAAGTATTAATGAAATTTATTGAAATTGAGTTATTGAAATATTGAATATTAAACTTCGAAATCTGCTAGAAATTGAAATAGTTTAAATTTATAGTTCGAACATGGATTTGAAATCGATATTGATTTAATGGTTTAAATGAATATTTGAACTGAAAGACAAATTTTTGTTTGTTGATTTTAAAGCTGGACACAGTCCACATGTGTTGAAATGAAAGAAATAGTTTAATTTGATATTAATTTCAAATCTACCATTTTAATATAAACTATTTAAAAATTATTATTTTAAATCATGATTATTAGGATTTTAAAACTATTAAACTAATCTATTTTAAACAATTTTAATCAATTTAAACTATTTTAATTTATTTTAATTTATTTTAAATCTATTTAATCTATTTTAAATCTATTTAATCTATTTTAATCTATGTAAACTATTTTAAATCCTTTTAAACTATTTTAATCTATTTTTAAACTATTTTAGCGTATTTTAACTATATATATAAAAAATATTTATTTTAAACTATGCTAAACTATTTAAACTATTTATAACTATCTAAACTATTTTCTAAATTTTAGACTGTGTTAAGTGGAATTGTTTGTATTTAAATCCTTGATTTTAAAGAGAATATGGTTAAATGATGTTATAACATAAGTTGTTATTTGAAAATGAGATTTTCTGATGAAATGACATATTTGATAAAATATGATGATTTTGGATAAGGATGTAATTAACCTATCTTATCGATATGACTTCGAAAGTGAATATGATTTTGAAAGTGAATATGATTTGGAAAGTGAATAAGATTTCGAAAGCAAATATGATTTCGAAAGTGATACTGTTTGAAATTGGATATGATATTTTGATACCAATTATGAAATTGTTTTGGAAATTTAAAAGAACCATCCGATGTGAAATAAGCGTTTGGTTGTTAAAGAGACCGGGATCAGATATTGTCATACTCTCTACCAATTCCAAAAACCACTTTAACAACGTATATGTGGTGGAGATTCCAGAATGAAGTAGGATGGTTTGGCGAACAATTCTGTATGAGGTATTTACGTAGCCATGACTCCCGTGAGTCAGCTTGATGTTGCTAAAACAGGAGCCATGCCGGGCCAAGTGAGGTCGCTCCTCCTATCGGGCACATTTCTTTGATACCATATTATGACTTTGCGATTGATTTGGTGGCCACCCTTCAATTTTGATTATAGGAGTGTGTTCCGAGGTGGGTGGTAGTAGCTGCTATGCGTTACCAACTGTCCGGATCCGCAAAACGGTAGTATCCTACCCTAGGCATTGCTTCGCGTGCCTTGTCACATGCCTTATCGTGCCTTTTACGAGTTTGGTTTCTACAGTACCTATGGAGTGCTCCTTGAGTATCCCATCAGTTTGATGGGGCTTACACTATCTGTATAGACTACGGTAATATATAAAAATGTGTTAAGGGGGATATGGGTAACGCCTTAACGCTATTTTAATACTTTACTTTACTGTAGACACTATTATAATAACGTATTATACCACATAGTAGATAGTTTAATGGATCCTTAGGAGATGGTAATCCCGAACATCTCTTAAGTTATTGCACTCACGTTGACACTGGACAGGAGATGTCTAACCCCGTAAACATCTCTGAAGCCATTACACTCATATTTATTTACTGTTGATTTAACTTACATAAGATCTTTTAGTTTCGACTCGAGTGTTTTATCTTTTCATTATGCTCGAGTTAGTCTGAGCTTTTCAGTGTATAGAAGACTACTTTTTTGGAGAATGAAGACAAAGATTTTGTACTATTATTATTTTATTTATTCCGCTGCATCTATTGTTCCGCTGCATTATTTCTTTATTCATGTTGTATGTTACTCTGATTCTGTATTGTAAAGTGTAATCAAATGTTATTTGTAAAACAACTTCATGAACTGTTATTTGATTATTATATTTTGTCATTCCGCCGTGAGATTCTGTGTTTGTTTTATTTCTTTCTCTTCTTTTTCTTATTTACCCCATAACAATCCTCCCTTTTGAATGGTTTGAGTTTGACATGTGTGGTTTATTGTCAATTTAAACTGTCCAAAAAGGTGGATCGCTACATTGCGGGTTGAAATGATATACATCCGTATCACTTGACCATAGGGTAGAAAATTTTGTACGGACACCGGATTGGTTAAATTAAATGGTTTTAAATTCTTAATTTTTGTGTTCAGTTAAATGATATTTTGAAATAAATTGGATTTATATAAACTAGACTATTTTTGAAAATCCAAGCTTAAATATTGAAATTGGAATTGGTTCAAATTGAAATTTTAAAGTTAGACTTGAAGTATTAATGAAATTTATTGAAATTGAGTTATTGAAATATTGAACATCAAACTTCGAAATCTGCTAAAAATTGAAATAGTTTAAATTTATAGTTCGAACATGGATTTGAAATCGATATTGATTTAATGGTTTAAATGAGTATTTGAACTGAAAGACAAATTTTAGTTTGTTGATTTGAAAGCTGGACACGGTCCAGATGTGTTGAAATGAAAGAAATAGTTTAATTTGATATTAATTTCAAATTTACCATTTTAATATAAACTATTTAAAAATATATTATTTCAAATCCTGATTATTTAGATTTTCAAACTATTAAACTAATTTAATCTATTTTAAACTATTTTAATCAATTTAAACTATTTTAATTTATTTTAAATCTATTTAATCTATTTTAAATCTATTTAATCTATTTTAAATCTATTTTAAACCTATTTAATCTATTTTGAATCTATTTAATCTATCTTAAATCCTTTTAAACTATTTTAATCTATTTTTAAACTATTTTAGGGTATTTTAACTATATATATAATATTTATTTTAAACTGTGTTAAACTATTTAAACTATTTATAACTATTTAAGCTATTTTCTAAATTTCAAACTGTGTAAAGTGGAAGTGTTTATATTTAAATCCTTGATTTTAAAGCGAATATGGTTAAATGATGTTATAACAAAAATGAGATTTGCTAATGAAATGACATATTTGATTAAATATGATGATTTTGAATAAGAATGTAATTAACCTATCTTATCGATATGACTTCAAAAGTGAATATGATTTTGGAAGTGAATATGATTTTGAAAGTGAATATGATTTTGAAAGTGATATGGTTTGAAATTGAATATGATATTTTGATATCAATTATGAAACGGTTTTGGAAATTTATAAGAACCATCCGGTGTGAAATAAGCGTTTGGTTGTTAAAGAGACCGAGATCGGATATTGTCATACTCTCTGCCAATACCGAAAACCACTTTAGTAATTATGTACGTGGTGGAGATTCCAGAATGAAGTAGGATGGTTTGGCGAACGATTTTGTATTAGGTATTTACATAGCCCTGACTCCCGTGAGTCAGCTTGATGTGGCTAAAACAGGATCCATGTCGGGCTAAGTGAGGTCGCTCCTCCTATCGGGTACATTTCTTCGATACCATATTATGACTTTTTGATTGATTTGCTGGCCACCCCTCAATTTTGATTATAGGAGTGTGTTTCGAGGTGGATGGTAGTAGCTGCTATGCGGTACCACCAGTCCGGATCCGCAAAAAGGTAGTATCCTACCCTGGGCATTGCCTCGCGTGCCTTGTCACATGCCTTATCGCGCCTTTTACGAGTTTGGTTTATACCGTACCTATGGATTGCTCCCTGAGTATCCCATCAGTTTGGTGGGGCTTACAGTATCTGTATAGACTACGGGAATATATAAAACTGTGTTAAGGGGGATATGGGTAATGCCTTAATGCTATTTTAATACTTTACTTTACTGTAGACACTATTATAATAGCGTATTATACTACATAGTAGATAGTTTAATGGATCCTTAGGAGATGGTAATCCCGAACATCTCTTAAGTTATTACACTCACGTTGACACTGGACAGGAGATGTCAAACTCCGTAAACATCTCTGAAGCCATTACACTCATATATATTTACTGTTGATTTAACTTACATAAGATCTTTTAGTTCCGACTCGAGTGTTTTGTCTTTTCATTATGCTCGATTCAGTCTGAGCTTTTCAGTGTATAGAAGACTACTTTTCTGTAGAATGAAGGCGAAGATTTTGTACTATTGTTAGTTATTTTATTTATTCCGCTGCATCTGTTGTTCCGCTGCATTATTTCTTTATTCCTGTTGTATGTTACTCTGATTCTGTATTGTAAAGTGTAATCAAATGTTATTTGTAAAACAGCTTCATGAACTGTTATTTGATTATTATATTTTGTCATTCTGGTTTGAGATTCTGCATTTGTTTTATTTCTTTCTCTTCTTTTTATCATTTACCCCATAACAGTCCACCCTTTTGAATGATTTGAGTTTGACATGTGTGGTTTATCGTCGATTTGAACTGCCCAAAAAAGTGGGTTGTTACACATTTGTATGCTTCTTGACTAAACTACCTCAAGCTCCTTGCCAAAATAATCAGATTCCTTATTCGCAACTTTTGAGGCTTTATCGGAAAAGTTAGTAACTAATACCTTCATCGAACTAAGGTTGGCTTAATGTCCTGTAGTTGAGTCCAAAGTCAACAGCTTGACTTCTATAGATGATCATTTGATTTTCTATTTATATTATGGGTCTTCTAATCTTTCTGAGTATAAGAAGGATATGTGAAATGACCCTCCTATTTCTATCCTAATTTCATAAGGAAAAATTTTTTTTTTGGTAAAGAGGATATATAAATATATAGATATATCATCCATTGTAAATATAATTCTCAGGGTCAATTATCTTTTTCCAATAAACAAAATATATCCAGGATCACAATAATCAACCAATATAAATATATCAGTACATTCACAAATATAAGCACATACATGTGAAGATGTATATGCCTCTCTTGTTTGAATCAGAGTTTTGGAAAAACAAGAGGATATTGGATTGTTAATTTATTTTTGACCAAACAATCCACTGTTAACATACATATTAGTCTGTTTATCCTAACTAAGAAGTGATCAAGTAATTATCAGTAGTAAACAAGCTTTTAATATAGATGTTTGTGTTAAGCTCTGAATAGTGACAAATTCAGTATAAAATAAAGTGGATCCTAAGTGAAAGCAAGCAACATCTAGGCGTAATGGAAACGCGCCTAACTTATACATGAAAGGTCACGAGTTCGAGTGCTTTGCTGGTCGGTTCAAACACAATTTTTGGTTTTCATTTTTTTTTTCATTTTTCTTCTGTACCATTTGGAATCTGTTATTTACCTATATCTGCACATATATGTCTTATTATTGCCTATATTTCAACATACTAGACAATAATTCTTGCTTAATTATTTTTGCATTCCATTCCTACAACCTAGAAGGCTTCATGATTGAATGATAAGAGTGTTTATCATTTTCCAGGTTTTTGGTGTTTCTTCTTATAAGATTTGTCTGGCATTTAAAATGCATTTGGTTAGAATCTGATTAAAATACAGATTCTTATTTCAAATACAAAGGAAAAGGTGTGGTAAAATTTGCACTTAAACATGTTATGTGCATATATATCTGCAACTATTTGAATCTGTCTTACTCTTCCCTTGTTACAAATCCTTTCTTAAAAATATAGTACATGAGACATTTGTATGAAACAAGTTTAACTATAGAAACCTTGCAGCCATACAAAACATTTAACTTATGCCTATTTCTTTTGCATACATATGCTGTATTAGAAAATAAAACATTTAAGTTTCTGAAAATCAACTATCCTGCTCATCCAAAACTTAAATCCTTTCCAAAGATTCATGATTGACTAATGCATTTATAAAATGTAATCATTCAATTTTAACATGGTGTTCTTGCTAAATCTACTTACAAGATTTGATTAAAATTCTTTTTAAACATAACAGATATTTAACTTAATTCATAGTTTCCAGATACAAATCAATCTCTTAACAAAATGCCTAACAAAATATCCATCCAATATTCAACACTTAATACAAGTAGCAATTTAAATTGTAAATACATGCAGATTTCAACATTTAGGCTCTTATCTAACTAAGTCTAGCATGCTATATCTTCTTCTCAAGGCCTTGCTCCTACTCCTACTTAGTTGCTGCAATCCCTGAAAAAGCATTGGAAACTGCCTCATTTTAAATGAGATACCCCAGATGCCATTAGCACACTAGGGTCAGACACATGTCTGGTATGAGAAAATTCACAAAAGCAATTTGTTAATTAGGTTAAAATCAAGTTAAGTACAAATACATAAGGTTCTGTCCTTCGAAATCAGGTATATATATGTGTGCATGCTCTTTGTCATTGTGCATGTGCACACTTTAATTTTTCTTCCAGAGACTACATATATAAATATGGCACATACCTTCAAGCATACAACTCAATCATAATCAAGCAATCATTCATACCAAACAGGAAAACAACCAATATGAGTTAAATCATCTATTCAATTCTCATATTTCAATTCTGGGGAAAAACTCTAGTTTCCTCATTATCTCAAGTATTATTCCCTTGGTATATTTATCTATCCTTGGTCTCATCTGCAATATTTATGAATCAATGGACACACTGTAATGAACTAATTCACTCCATTACACAAAGATCTCAGGACTTAAACAAGCCATGTGTCAACTTATGTTACTCAAGCACACAAGTCATTCCTGCAGTGTTCTTGACCCCAATATCCTAATCAGGTTTAAGTTAAGAATAACTCTTTTTATTTTTCATGGCAAAACCATTCAGTGATTCCTTTCATAACCATACAGAGGCAAACAAGCAAACAACCATTGGTGGCTACAAAATAAGGTTCTGTATATGTATATTTTCATCCTGGTATTTTTAAAAGGAGTTTAGGCAACTAACATTGGTTTATGGTTTCTGAGAGGGTTTTTCTTTTGCAAACATTTGTGCTTGAGTTAAACTCAGAATAATCCGGTTTCACTGAATCACAAAATTTTGTTTGATATGCATTTTAATTGAATCAGGAGCATCAGCACATAGGCAACCCTATTGCACCCCTAATTCCTTTTTATTTCAAGCCTCAGCACTTATACATGAGTATATTGCAGCTCAACATTATTTTCATTTTTCTGGGTTAAGCCAAAAACCAATACTACTTGCCTATTCTCAACATTTTACTTTCTGGGTATTTGTTTATATCCCTAAATATTAACATATCAGAGATCTGAGTGTATAAACAGATATGTATACTATCAACACATAAAACTTTGTTATAATAAAACAAGCAATCAACCAAAGAAAATCAAAACATATTCAGGTTTAGAATCACAGATAAACATTCATATATGAAAATACTCTTTTAATAAAAATACTTTTATCTGGCTGCCTACATTAGGACTTATTGCCTTAGATTTTTGAGTGAGTTTTCTCACCTAGCTCTCTCCTTTGTTTCCTTAATTAACTGATGAACTCCTGCTCTTATCCTCAAGCTCTATTTCTTCCCTTGTCTTATGATTTCTGTGGTATTGTTTTTCTTCTTCTTCTTTTTTTTTTTTCAAAATTCTTTTCTTAGGAGAAGAGGAGGCTGCTGTATATACTTGTATATATATATACAGGGTTTCTCTTAGGGTTTTGGGTATTGGCTAAAGCCATTTCTGCCCACCAGAAAATCATGTTATCTGCATTTTAACCCAAAGTTTTACCCATTCCCGGCTTAATTTGGGTGAAGAGAAAAGTGGTTACATTTTTCTTTCAGAAATTTTGCTTTTCAGAAAAATACTTTTCCCCCTTGTCTACAATCATGCTAAAAATGTGACTTGGTTATGTTGTTTATTAAATACTCTTTTCTAATTCTGCCTATACCAAGAAATTCTCTGTTTTTATCTTATTTTCCTATTTTTAGCTTTCATGTAAATGGTATGTACTTCCCTCATTTATTCATAAGAGAATTATTCCTATTTATATCTCCATTCTTTTTATTTCTGCTTATATTAAAATATCTATATATTTTATTTCACTAGTTTAAACTCTAGTATTTTATTAACACATATATATATATTTGTATATAAGTCTTTCTGAAATAATTAATATACCCACATATATCATTCTATACTGACACACACATGCACATGTATACTTAAGAAAATATTCAGTAGTATACATATATTTATATTTACTTATGCATCCAGCTTTTAAGAATTTAATCTACATATATATATTTATATATATATATATATATATATTTCCATACACATCAATATGTATGTATTCATGGAGTTCAGGGTTTTAGCTTATATTCATGTGCATTTCCTGTGCACACATGTACACACACTGATACACTATCAAGCTATATCAATTCCTCCTTCAAAATTAAATTAAAAATTATTTTAATTTATTTATATTTTCCAGAATAAATTCCTAAAATCTTGGGTCATTACATACACCCCTCCTTTTAGAAATTGTGTCCCACAATTTTCCTAAGCTTAAAATAAATTTTAAACTTAATTCAGAGAACAAGTATATTCTCTACCAAATAGATTCTTAGTTCTATACTAACTAAAAATATATTCATCCAAAATGAAGAAAACAATCAAAAATCAGAATTACCTTAATCTGAAAATAGCTTAGGATAGTTCATCCTAACTTTGTCTTCTAATTCCCATGTGCAATCACTAGGATCTAGACTCCACTGTACCTTCACAAGTTTCAGAGATTTATTCCTCAACTTCTTCACATCTTTTGCTAAAATTCCCACTGGATCCTTTTCATAAATCAAATTAGGATTTATCTGCACTTGGGTTGGGGTTTCAAGAATTTCTGCCTTGTCATGGACCCACTTTCTCAATTGTGATACATGAAAAACATCATGTATGCCTTGCATGTTTTCTGGTAATTCCAACTTATATGCCAAAGGACCAATTCTCTCCAGAATTTTGTATGGTCCAATATATCTTGGGGTTAATTTGCCTTGTTTTCCAAACCTCAGCACGTTTTTCATGGGTGAGATTTTGATGAAAACAAAATTCCCCACCTCATATTCTACCTGCCTCCTTCTCAAGTCTGCAAATTTCTTTTGCCTATCTTGAGCTGCTGTCATTCTTCTTCTTATCAACTCAATTTTCTCCTTGGTTTCTTGTATGTACTCAGGTCCTAAAATAGACCTTTCTCCTGCTTCTACCCAGCAAACAGGTGACAAGCAGGGTTTACCATATAAGGCTTCAAATGGAGCCATTCCTATGGTGCTTTGGTAGCTGTTGTTGTATGTAAATTCAACTAGATGAAGATAATCTTCCCAGTTGCCCCCAAAATCCAGTATACATGCCCTCAACATGTCCTCCAAAACTTTGTTTACCACCTCAGTCTGCCCATCTGATTGAGGATGGTAGGCAGTACTTAAACATAGTTCACTTCCCATTGCTTCTTGAAAGCTTCTCCAAAATTTTGAAGTGAAGATGGTATCCCTATCACTTACAATGGTTTTGGGAATGCCATGTAACCTTACCACTTCTTTTATAAAAATTTGAGCTAGTTTTGGTGCTGTTCTTTCTGACTTGACTAGGATGAAGTGTGCTACCTTGGTTAGCCTATCAACTATCACCCATATGCTTGTATTACCTCTCTTAGATCTAGGCAGTCCATCTATGAAGTCCATAGATATGTCTTCCCACTTCCACTGTGGTACACTAAGAGGTTGCATCAACCCTGATGGTCTTTGAGTTTCAGCCTTGACTTGTTGGCAAGTCATACATTTGGCAATGTACTTGGCTATATCAGATTTCATCCCCTTCCACCAGAAGTCTCTTTTCAGATTTTGGTACATTTTTGTGTTACCTGGGTGTATGGAGTATTTACTTCTGTGATATTCATTCAATATCTCCTTCTTCAATTCCATGTCCTCTGGTACACACATCCTATTCTGGTATCTCACATAACCATCTTTATCAATATGGTGTTTCATCACTTCCTCCCCTCTTGAGAGGAGCATTCTCTTCTCTACTAAGTGAGCATCTTGTTCTTGCATTTTTCCTACCTTCAGAATTAAATCTGGTTGAAGTGTCATTAAGCTTAACTTTCCTTTATCTTCTTGTGCATCATGCATCTGCTCATTAATGTGCACACAACCATTCTCCTCAATCTCTAACTCAGTTAGCAAAGACAAATCTTTAAATTCTGCTATCATCAGCATAGCCAATTTAGCATGCTGTCTACTTAGAGCATCTGCTACTTTGTTTGCTTTGCCTGGTGTATAGAGTATGTCAAAATCATAGGCAGCTAAGAACTCCACCCATCTATGTTGCCTCATGTTCAAATCTTTTTGTGAAAACAAATATTTTAGGGACTTGTGGTCAGTGTAGAGTTCAAACTTTGTGCCTAATAAATAATGTCTCCAAAGTTTTAAAGCATATATCACAGCTGCTAATTCGAGATCATGTGTGGCATACCTTACTTCATGGGGTTTAAGTTGTCTGGATGCATATGCAATGACTTGGCCTTGTTGCATCAACACTGCACCCAAGCCAAATCCACTAGCATCAGTGTATACCACTAATTCTTCATTTCCATGTGGTACCTTTAGAATTGGAGCATTTACCAATGCCTCCTTCAATTGTTCAAAAGACTTCTCACATTTCTCTGACCAAATAAAAGCTTGGTTCTTCCTGGTTAGGTTAGTGAGTGGTGTAGAAATTTTTGAAAAATCTTTTATAAACCTCCTATAATACCCTGCCATCCCCATAAATGACCTCACTTCACTCACAGTGCTTGGCCTCTTCCATGCTTGAATAGCCACTACTTTATTGGGGTTCACAGAAATTCCTTTGGCAGATATAACATGGCCAAGAAAATGTACTTCCTCCTTCCAAAACACACATTTTGAGAATTTTGCCTTTAAATCTTTTTCCCTTAGTCTAGACAAAACTAGGTGTAAATGATGCTTATGTTCTTCCACTGTCTTGGAATAAATCAAAATGTCATCTATGAAAATAAGCACAAACTTGTCCAAACAATCCCTAAAGGTTCTGTTCATTAAATCTACAAAGTAAGATGGTGCATTGGTCAAGCCAAATGGCATAACCAAAAATTCATACAACCCATACCTAGTGTTAAAGGCAGTGTACTTGATGCTTGATTCTTCTACCTTCATTTGGTGAAAACCAGATGCTAAGTCAAGTCTAGAAAATACTTTTGCCCCTGCTAATTGATCAAAAAGATCATCTATTCTTGGCAATGGGTATTTATTTTTAATAGTTACTTTGTTTAATTCTCTATAATCTATGCAGAGTCTTAAGGATCCATCTTGCTTCTTAACAAACACCACTGGTGCTCCCCAGCAAGAATTACTTGGTCTTATAAAACCCTTTTCTTCCAATTCTTCTAACTGTTTCTTTAATTCTTTTAGTTCATTTGGCCCCATTCTAGTTGGCTTTTTAATCACTGGGCTTGCTCCTGGAACTAGATTGATCTGGAATTCTACTGGTCTATGGTGTGGAATACCCTTGACCTCACCAAACACATCCAAATATTCATTGACTATGGGAATTTCTTCAATGGTTAGTTCACTGAAATCTTTTTCTGAGTCAACTAAATGATATAGTTTTCCTTCCTTAGCTACCTCACATAAAACTGTGATTCTCTGGCCTCTAGAATTTTGCAATGATATGGTGGATGAGTCTAAATTAATTATGGCTTTAAATTGCCTTAACCAGTCTACCCCCAATATAACACCTATATTTGGGTAATTCAAAACATATAAATTGGAAATAAAAATATTTCCTCCTATGTTTAACTCCACATCCACACAAATCATATTTAAAACACTAGAACTCCCCAATGGACTTTGTATATGCAATGGGGTTTCAACCAATATGCAATTCAGTTTTAGCATTTTAACCAATTCATAAGAAATTAAGGAGTGAGTTGCCCCAGTATCATACACTACTGTTATGGGTATGGTACAAATAAGTAATGTACCTTCCACTTGGCTATGGTTTACAGTGTTACTCTCCACTGTGGCTTTGCCTTTTCCTTCCAAATTTGCCAATTTGCCTTGCTGTTTATACTCAGGACAATTCCTCTTCATATGCCCCTCTTTCCCACATAGATAGCATTTGAAAGCTCCTCCTTTCAATTCTGGACATTTTGGTTTGATATGCCCTTCTTTTCCACACTGATGGCACACAATTTTCTTCTTATCTTCCTTAGCTTTGACATCTCCAGTGCTTTTGTTACTAGCCTCTTCTTTCTTCTTATCATAAGGGTGATACCTCCCCTTACCTTTCTTGTTATTATTGCTCTTAAAATTTCTGAACTTCTCCCTCTCCTTGTCATGCTGTTCCAACCTCAAAGCTAAGTCTATCACATGATCAAAAGTCTTGTCTGCATAGGGTAACATGGCTCTACTAAGTCCTGGATTCAAACCTTTTATGTACCTATCATTTTTAGATGCCTCATCTGCCACAAGCATTGCTCCATAAGTGGAAAGTCCCTCAAACTTTTGAGTGTATTCTGTGACAGTCATGGTTCCTTGTCTAAGCCTAATGAATTCTTCTAGCAAGGTAGTCTTTGCTGATGCTGGTACAAACCTTGCTTCCAACATCTCTTTGAATTGATTCCAAGTGATTTCATTCTCATTCCTCCCTGCAATGATTACTTCCCACCAGCCTAAAGCTACTCCTTTTAGCTGTCTGGAAGCCACTTGCCTCTTTCTTTGATCATCAAGTTGCATGTCATTGAAAATTCTTTCCAATGTTCTCAACCATGTTTGAATTTCCATGATACTCTCTGTCCCTTCAAAGCTTTTGCCTCCTAAATGAGTATATGTCTTAAGCAATTTTGAGAGTTCTTCATAGGGATTTTCTTGCCTTTGTCCTGCCCCATCCCTAAATGCTCTCACCAAGTCTTGCAGATTGACCATTGGTGGTGCATGGGAAGATCCTGCTCCCTGATTTGGTGGTCTCCCTACCATAGTTTGCTAATAATAATTTACATAGCTGGTTAGTTTGATATTTAGTTCCTTTTTAATTTTTTTTTTTTTTTTCTATCTAAGGACTTGATCCTTACTTTTACTATGTTAAATAACATAGCTCTGATACCAACTGAAATGACCCTCCTATTTCTATCCTAATTTCATAAGGAATTTTTTTTTTTTTTTGGTAAAGAGGATATATAAATATATAGATATATCATCCATTGTAAATATAATTCTCAGGGTCAATTATCTTTTTCCAATAAACAAAATATATCCAGGATCACAATAATCAACCAATATAAATATATCAGTACATTCACAAATATAAGCACATACATGTGAAGATGTATATGCCTCTCTTGTTTGAATCAGAGTTTTGGAAAAACAAGAGGATATTGGATTGTTAATTTATTTTTGACCAAACAATCCACTGTTAACATACATATTAGTCTGTTTATCCTAACTAAGAAGTGATCAAGTAATTATCAGTAGTAAACAAGCTTTTAATATAGATGTTTGTGTTAAGCTCTGAATAGTGACAAATTCAGTATAAAATAAAGTGGATCCTAAGTGAAAGCAAGCAACATCTAGGCGTAATGGAAACACGCCTAACTTATACATGAAAGGTCACGAGTTCGAGTGCTTTGCTGGTCGGTTCAAACACAATTTTTGGTTTTCATTTTTTTTTTCATTTTTCTTCTGTACCATTTGGAATCTGTTATTTACCTATATCTGCACATATATGTCTTATTATTGCCTATATTTCAACATACTAGACAATAATTCTTGCTTAATTATTTTTGCATTCCATTCCTACAACCTAGAAGGCTTCATGATTGAATGATAAGAGTGTTTATCATTTTCCAGGTTTTTGGTGTTTCTTCTTATAAGATTTGTCTGGCATTTAAAATGCATTTGGTTAGAATCTGATTAAAATACAGATTCTTATTTCAAATACAAAGGAAAAGGTGTGGTAAAATTTGCACTTAAACATGTTATGTGCATATATATCTGCAACTATTTGAATCTGTCTTACTCTTCCCTTGTTACAAATCCTTTCTTAAAAATATAGTACATGAGACATTTGTATGAAACAAGTTTAACTATAGAAACCTTGCAGCCATACAAAACATTTAACTTATGCCTATTTCTTTTGCATACATATGCTGTATTAGAAAATAAAACATTTAAGTTTCTGAAAATCAACTATCCTGCTCATCCAAAACTTAAATCCTTTCCAAAGATTCATGATTGACTAATGCATTTATAAAATGTAATCATTCAATTTTAACATGGTGTTCTTGCTAAATCTACTTACAAGATTTGATTAAAATTCTTTTTAAACATAACAGATATTTAACTTAATTCATAGTTTCCAGATACAAATCAATCTCTTAACAAAATGCCTAACAAAATATCCATCCAATATTCAACACTTAATACAAGTAGCAATTTAAATTGTAAATACATGCAGATTTCAACATTTAGGCTCTTATCTAACTAAGTCTAGCATGCTATATCTTCTTCTCAAGGCCTTGCTCCTACTCCTACTTAGTTGCTGCAATCCCTGAAAAAGCATTGGAAACTGCCTCATTTTAAATGAGACACCCCAGATGCCATTAGCACACTAGGGTCAGACACATGTCTGGTATGAGAAAATTCACAAAAGCAATTTGTTAATTAGGTTAAAATCAAGTTAAGTACAAATACATAAGGTTCTGTCCTTCGAAATCAGGTATATATATGTGTGCATGCTCTTTGTCATTGTGCATGTGCACACTTTAATTTTTCTTCCAGAGACTACATATATAAATATGGCACATACCTTCAAGCATACAACTCAATCATAATCAAGCAATCATTCATACCAAACAGGAAAACAACCAATATGAGTTAAATCATCTATTCAATTCTCATATTTCAATTCTGGGGAAAAACTCTAGTTTCCTCATTATCTCAAGTATTATTCCCTTGGTATATTTATCTATCCTTGGTCTCATCTGTAATATTTATGAATCAATGGACACACTGTAATGAACTAATTCACTCCATTACACAAAGATCTCAGGACTTAAACAAGCCATGTGTCAACTTATGTTACTCAAGCACACAAGTCATTCCTGCAGTGTTCTTGACCCCAATATCCTAATCAGGTTTAAGTTAAGAATAACTCTTTTTATTTTTCATGGCAAAACCATTCAGTGATTCCTTTCATAACCATACAGAGGCAAACAAGCAAACAACCATTGGTGGCTACAAAATAAGGTTCTGTATATGTATATTTTCATCCTGGTATTTTTAAAAGGAGTTTAGGCAACTAACATTGGTTTATGGTTTCTGAGAGGGTTTTTCTTTTGCAAACATTTGTGCTTGAGTTAAACTCAGAATAATCCGGTTTCACTGAATCACAAAATTTTGTTTGATATGCATTTTAATTGAATCAGGAGCATCAGCACATAGGCAACCCTATTGCACCCTTAATTCCTTTTTATTTCAAGCCTCAGCACTTATACATGAGTATATTGCAGCTCAACATTATTTTCATTTTTCTGGGTTAAGCCAAAAACCAATACTACTTGCCTATTCTCAACATTTTACTTTCTGGGTATTTGTTTATATCCCTAAATATTAACATATCAGAGATCTGAGTGTATAAACAGATATGTATACTATCAACACATAAAACTTTGTTATAATAAAACAAGCAATCAACCAAAGAAAATCAAAACATATTCAGGTTTAGAATCACAGATAAACATTCATATATGAAAATACTCTTTTAATAAAAATACTTTTATCTGGCTGCCTACATTAGGACTTATTGCCTTAGATTTTTGAGTGAGTTTTCTCACCTAGCTCTCTCCTTTGTTTCCTTAATTAACTGATGAACTCCTGCTCTTATCCTCAAGCTCTATTTCTTCCCTTGTCTTATGATTTCTGTGGTATTGTTTTTCTTCTTCTTTTTTTTTTCAAAATTCTTTTCTAAGGAGAAGAGGAGGCTGCTGTATATACTTGTATATATATATACAGGGTTTCTCTTAGGGTTTTGGGTATTGGCTAAAGCCATTTCTGCCCACCAGAAAATCATGTTATCTGCATTTTAACCCAAAGTTTTACCCATTCCCGGCTTAATTTGGGTGAAGAGAAAAGTGGTTACATTTTTCTTTCAGAAATTTTGCTTTTCAGAAAAATACTTTTCCCCCTTGTCTACAATCATGCTAAAAATGTGACTTGGTTATGTTGTTTATTAAATACTCTTTTCTAATTCTGCCTATACCAAGAAATTCTCTGTTTTTATCTTATTTTCCTATTTTTAGCTTTCATGTAAATGGTATGTACTTCCCTCATTTATTCATAAGAGAATTATTCCTATTTATATCTCCATTCTTTTTATTTCTGCTTATATTAAAATATCTATATATTTTATTTCACTAGTTTAAACTCTAGTATTTTATTAACACATATATATATATATTTGTATATAAGTCTTTCTGAAATAATTAATATACCCACATATATCATTCTATACTGACACACACATGCACATGTACACTTAAGAAAATATTCAGTAGTATACATATATTTATATTTACTTATGCATCCAGCTTTTAAGAATTTAATCTACATATATATATTTATACATATATATATATTTCCATACACATCAATATGTATGTATTCATGGAGTTCAGGGTTTTAGCTTATATTCATGTGCATTTCCTGTGCACACATGTACACACACTGATACACTATCAAGCTATATCAATTCCTCCTTCAAAATTAAATTAAAAATTATTTTAATTTATTTATATTTTCCAGAATAAATTCCTAAAATCTTGGGTCATTACAATATGATTCAGATATATTTAGATATTCAGAGTTGCCGATCGCCATGGAGATTGGGAGAGAACCGCTCATATCTTGATACTTTTAGTCCCGCAGCTTCTGGTGTTGATGTAAAGATCTCCACTGTAACGAATCCTGCAACAGTTGGTAGCACTATCTTTGATGCAGAACCTGAAGCTGATTCTGCAATCATTACAAGTGAAGAAGCTGATCCTACAGTAGATGTTACAGACATGGTATTGGTAGATGCTTCTGCTGAACTTTATGATAACAACTTTTTGGTCACTCCTGGGAGAATCTGCAGATCTATAAATGATAGACGCAACGGGAGTTACAGAAGCATCTCCAACGAATTTGTTCTCAGGAGTTTGACATCTTCAATTGGGCTCCATACACAATTCATCGAAGTAGGGTGATCACGTTCTATTTGGCAGCACTTACATGCCTATTAATTTAAACACATTATCACCTAATCAGGTTATCGCATAGCTAAGAAAATTGGCTTCATTTATAATCAAGTTGATAATGATCTTGAATACATTTAAAATATCAAACTTGATAGGACTAACATCCAAAGTAGATAAGGATACTTAGTTGGAATGTTAGGAGACTAGGGATACCTATTAAAAGGTCTAGATTTAAAAGATTTATTGAAGATTGTTCAATTGATGTATTCCTTCTTTAGGAAACCAAAATCAAAATTCCAAATATTTCGTTTATTAGGTCGATTGGAGGAAAACTTCACTTGGGATAGGCATTTGTTCCATCCTTGGGAAGTTCTAGGGACATTTTGATGTTATGTAGAGAAGATAAATATAAATTATTACAATCAATCCCCAATTGCTACTCCTTACATGTTTTCTCCAGGACTTAAAAGATAATAATACCATCATCATCACTAAGGTATATGATCATAACAACAGATTTCCTCAACAATGCTTTTGGATTGAATGCACCAAATTTTGAAACCTTTCCTACGATCCTTGGATCGTCAGTGGAGATTTCAATGTGACTAGGTACATTGGAGAACAATCACCTAGAGAGGGTGATAATATCGATATCGAAGAATTTAATGATTTCATTTAATTCCAATAATCTCAATGAAACACCTCTCATTGAGAGGAAATTTACCTGGTACGATGGTAGAGAGGGGCCATCACTAGCTCTATTAGATAGGTTATTTATGAGTGTAGAATCGGAGGACAAATTTACCCTTTCCAAAGCCTATGGTCTTGCCACTATCATCTCTGATCATTGCCCTATATTCTTAAACTCGTACGACCATTTATCTAAAACTAAATCATTTAAGTTCAAAAAAATGTGGCCTGAAGAGGATAACTTTGAGAACCTCGTTATAACAAAATGGAACTCGATGAATAGCCATATCCACGACAATGAAGCTAAAATTTAGCATACAAACTTCAAGATTAAGAAATTTCTAAAGAACTGGAACGTTAACGTGTTCGAAAATATTTTCATTTAAAAGGATAAGATATCCAATGAAATATTAGAATTAGACAAGGTAGGGGAAACTAAGATCCTAAATCATGAAGAGAAAACCAAACTATACAACTTAAAACAGATTTAAAAAAATTAATGAATCAAGAAGAAATTATGTGGAAACAATGATCTTGGATCAATTGGATTAGTGAAGGAGATAAAACGCTAATTTTTTTCCACCAAATGGCCAATGGTAGACGTCATTAGAATACCATTAGATCTGTCACTTTAAATGAAATAACAATTTTCGACCAATCTGAGTTGAATAACATCTTCATCAAACATTATACCGAAATTCTCAAAAACAAATGTAGATGTAGAATAGATGCCGATCGGACGACATTGTACCCAATGATGGATGGCTCTTTATCTGACTTACACTCTCCATTCATAGAAGAGGAAGTCTTAGCGGTCGTCAAAGGATTAGCCAGTGACAAAGCTCCTGGCCCAGACGACTTTCTAGTATTGGTCTACCAAAAATTCTAGAAGACTATTAAAGATGAAACTATGAATTTATTTGACAAACTCTATTCATGTAGACTCCAAATTGGTAGATTTAACTTTGCGGATGTAATTCTCATTCCAAAAAAGTAAACCCCCAAGAACTTACTGATTTTAGACCAATATTCCTGATTAACTTTTCAATTAAATTTATTACCAAAGCTCTGGCTAATAGGCTGTGAACAAGGATGGATAAATTAATTGATAAATCACAAATAGCTTTCATTCAAGGTAGAAATATAGGAGTGGGTGTTGCCACAACCTAAGAATTTATTAACTACTGCCATAAAAAAATATCGTGTGCCTCCTCAAATTATATTTTGCCAAGGGATTCAGTTCTATGGACTGGGGTTTCTTGTTAGACACACTGATAAGGAATTTCGGAAAAGTGGATATCTTGGATTGATCTTATTCGGAACTCCAATGTATTATTAGTCCCAGTAAATGGAATTAAGAGTAACTAAATATAATCCAAGTGGGGTCTACGTCAAGGAGATCCCCTCTCGCCCCTTCTCATTAACCTTGCAGTATATGTATTTAATAGAATAATTAATTTAGCTCTTAATAATAATAATATTTCGAAAATTGGGATAAATATTACATATGATGGAATCTCTACTATACAATATGCGGATGACACCCTAATTTTTTGTTCTCATCTTCCCCATCACATTGCATCTCTTAAATTAATTTTATATAACTTCGAATTATTATCGGGTCTTAAAATTAACTTTCATAAGAGCTCGATATTAATCATCAAGGATGGTGCAAATGTGGCAGTTGTGGTAGCTAATATGCTCCACTGCAAATCCATGAATTTCCCAATAAACTATCTAGGAATTCTTATTAGACAAACAAAACCTAAAAAAGAAGACTGGGACATAATCATTGATAAATTTAAGAAGAGATTACCTACTTGGAAAGCTAATTGTCTTTCAAGAGCAAGGTGAGCAGTCCTCATTAACTCGGCACTTTCTACAATACCAATTTACCGGCTCTTATACTATCAATTTCCTTCTTGGTTACTTAATAAAATTGATAATATTAGGCGTAAGTTTCTTTGGACAGAAAATTCATAATGCTCTAATCTAAACTGTTTGATTCGCTGGGATCTTGTGTGCAAACCCAAATCCTTAGGTGGATTAGTCATTATTACTTAAAAATTTTAAATACTACCTTATTATGCAAATGGATTTAAAAATTTCTGGACACAATATGGAAAAAAATGATTGGCACTTCTATTATAATGGCTCCAAAAATCTATACAAACCTAATGCCTAACGCTTTTCCTTTATTTGGAAAAACATTTCTGACATATATCACACTTTTAAAATTGGGCTTGAATTTCATACTCACTCTGAAAACAAAACATCATTCTGGAATGACCAATGGGTCTCCTCCATTGCACATAAACAGGAATTCCTAGAATTACACTTTCCTTCAAACAATAAGAATGACCTTATTATTGACATGTTTAGACCTCACGAGACATTCAGGTGGAATATTTTGTTTGATCAAAATCTTTCTGTAAATACTCTAAACCAATATATTAAACTAATTAATATTATCGACCATTTATTTTAATAGATCAACCCAATCAGTTTGTATGGAAATGGAATAATAGTAAAGTATATACTCCCAAATCCATGTATAATTTCTTGATTTTCTCTAGTACCAATATGTTTAATTATTTCAAACCTAATTGGAAATTGAGGCCGCCTCTAAAATTTAAATTTCACACGTGGATCGTCTTATATATAATAAATTAAATATAATTAAAAATCAAAATTCTAAACTTCCAAACAACCACAATCACAACTCATGCTATTTTGCAACAGAGTCTCCAAAAACTACTACACATTTGTTCAACGAGTGTCAATTCACCGAATTTATCATCTGCACTACGTTGGATGCTTTTGGAATTAATATAAATAATATTGCGCCATCCCCATACGAATATTGGACTAGTTTTAGATTGAAGTATAACCAATTTGTTAGGAAAATGTTATATACTTCATACTCTATTACTTGTTGGGGCTTATAGTAGGAATGAAATTAACAAATATTTCAATAATTCATATAAAAACCCAATGGTTGTTATGTATTTCATTGCTTGGCATATTTCTCTTTGGATAGGTTTTCCTTACGATCACTCAAGCTTGAGAGACCACCTACATATGGTCATTGAACATTCTAGGTATTAGGCTAGACAGTCGATATCATCGATTGATCTTAACATAGAAAGATGAATTCTCAACGACACCTGCTCATCACAGGACATTTCAATAAGCCTCTAGTCACTATGTCTTTCGATACAATCGCATGCTGAACCTTTTCTGACTGTTGTGCTGTGGGCACACAGCAGTGCTCCTTTTATTAGCATACTTTATAATGAGATAGTCATCTTGTATTTCACAAGTTTGTACCACAACTTGCACTATACTGGGCACATGTCTTTTTTTTGCATGCATAATAGGTAACAACATTTGTGCCAAATTCAGCTTGAAGTAAAACTTTCACATTCAGTTCTATCAGCAGCTCAGCCACCTACACACAAGTTCTGGTATTATGCCTTTGCAGCACGTGAATGTTCCCTCAGCCTTTGGAACCTTCTTTCAGCTCAACACACTGACCCATACCTCTTTCCTATAATCATCCTAGCAACACATTAGCACAAACTCCATCGGTCCTAGTCGCAACGTGTAGGTCATGCTATCAATTATTGGTAGTTAATTTTTTGACATCTAACTCTATACCGTACTACAAATACCTTGTATATTATCTCATATGAATAACCTCTATATTCACGACAAACGCTTAGCTATTTTTTATTTTGCATTTCAATCATCCATGTGATGATCCCAAATATATACAATATGTTTGTCATATATATTAATAATAATCTTAACAAGTGTTCTCCTTTATTCGAGGACCCCTCCGCCATCAAAAAATAATCCGAAAACAAAATAGTTTTTTTAAACTATGAAATAAAAACATTTTTTTAAAATAGTGAAATAAAAAAAGAAAATTTAAAACTTGTACATAAAATATAAATATAAATATACATTTTAATTTAAGATTGAAAAACTCATACACACACATACATACATACACACACAGACACACACACACATATATGTAAGTATGTATGTACATACTCATATAACTAACTATATATAATAACTATTTAACTATAAGCTTTTATTTAAAAAATTTAAATTTTTTATATTTATGATGGCCGAAAGAAATTTCAACAATGAAAAAAATGATTTTAACTTAATTGAAATAAATTATGTTTTTATAATCTCACTAATTATCGACATGTTGGTGGTTTGTTATTTCCTCTCTGAGTCCCTTGTTATTAGTCCACGTGTATATTGTGCAAATCCCATCATCTAGGCTTCCACCAATTCTTCAATGGAGGCTAGAGTTTTCTTGTCTTGAACAAGAGAGAATGAGGCTATTTATAGCATATTGATATCAAATGTCTAACACCTTTCTCTCTGGATCTAAAGACCAAGTCAGTTGCCCCTTTTAACCCCTAGCATGGTCAGCCATACCCTTATTTGGTTCGTGGACTTCGAGCCTAACTAATACATCATATATATTAATTATTTAAGCCCATATATTTAATTAAATTAATATATTACAACCATATATTATTTTAATTAATTTTAAGGCTTTAAATATACAACTAAAATGCTATAGTAAATTCAACACAATATTTATACTAATTTAATTATTAACATATATAACATATTTAACTTAATTTTGAATTCGTTGAACTCAAAAATTAGCTAACAACATAGTTGTATTGACTCTGTGGTATGACCTCGATCCTCGGTCAATATTTAAACAATTTGAATATTGAAGCCTGTATGAACTTTGCTAAAGTACATTATCAGGCACAAATTTAGTCGTTTATAGATCATTTAGGAAAAAAATCCAATTTCGAATCTTTATTAAGCTACATCTTGCAACAATATTTTATACACATTTCTTTTCATCGTCACTATATCACTAAGATGTCTAGAATTTTATCAATAGTCAAAAACTCAAATAACATATGTAGTTAATTGCATAGACTATATTAAAGTCCTTGGTTCAATCCAGTGACATTTATCGATTAGATGATTTACATTGGCCATAGATTTTGACTTTAAGTTGACTACCACATTGATACTAACTTTCAACAACATGAAGACGAATCATCTCTTGAGTACTATTTCACTTAAAGTAGTTAAACGTATATCCAACTATTGTCGTAACATGATCATGATGTCATGTGAATGAACATAATCAAAGTATAGTCTTGTTACTTAAGATCCACAGTACTCTCATGTCTTAATACCACTACACGTCATTACATGAGATATTCTGTTTTAACTTAGTTGTATTAACCTTTAGAAGATCTCGTTGAGTTGTTATGTGATTGTTCCAAACAACCAAAGTACATAATCCTTTGGTGTACCTAACGGACATGAGTTATTCATCACGAATCGCATGGAGAACATCACATACACTAGTGTCAATGGATTTATCGATTTCTTTTTCTTGATACATCTTGTCTAGGAACATTTAATGGACAAATATTTGAATATCAATTCAAAACTTATGGTTTACATACCCATTCGCAACTACAACAAATAAAATACTTCTCTTAAAGATATTATATAATATATATATATAATAGCATTACTTATATCAAATATAACAATCTTTACTACTAATAAAGAGAATTCATTGAATAGATTTACTCGGTGTCTTTCTGAAATTCCAAATATACCCTTTTACATCTCATAGAGAAATAGTATTCAAATATGGGAATATAGCATGTTAATTTCTAAGTACAACTGTTAGTCACCATGGAGAACTACAGTGTGCGTTCACAAGATGAAGTATCCGAGTGTACCATATTGTCCGTAATTTAGGTGGGAGTTCATCGGTCGAAGTTTTGTCGGATTCCAAGTTAGTATGAAGAAGATATTATAGTCCGAACAAAAAAAATAGCGGCTTTTGCACTAGGCGGTGTTCAAATATTGGGATGTGATAGCCTGTTATTTTCTAAGTACAACTGTCAGTCCCCATGGAGAACTACAATGTACATTCACAAAATGAAGTATCAGAGTGTTTCATATTGTCCGTAATTTAGGTGGGAGTTAATCGGTCGAAGTCTCGCCGGATTCCGAGTTAGTATGAAGAAAATATTGCAGTCTAAACAAAAAAATAGTGGCTTTTGCACTAGGCGGAGTTCAAATGTGGGTATGTGGTATCCTGTTATTTTTTAAGTACAACTGTTAGTGCCCATGGAGAACTACAGTGTGTGTTCACAAGATGAAGTATCCGAGTGTTCCATATTGTCTGTAATTTAGGTATGAGTTAATTGGTCGAAGTCTCGCCGGATTCTAAATTAGTCTGAAGAAGTTATTGCAGTTTGAACAAAAAAAATAGCGGCTTCTGCACTAGGCGGAGTTCAAATATGGGGATGTGGTAGCCTGTTATTTTCTAAGTACAACTCTCAGTCCCCATGGAGAATTACAGTATGCGTTCAGAAGATGAAGTATCCGAGTGTTCCATATTATCCGTAATTTAGGTGGGAGTTAAGCTGTCGAAGTCTCGTCGGATTCCGAGTTAGTATGAAGAAAATATAGAAGTCTGAACAAAAAAAGTAGCGGCTTCTGCACTAGGCGGAGTTCAAATACAGGGATGTGGTGGCCTGTTATTTTCGAAGTACAACTGTCAGTCCCCATGGAGAACTACAGTGTGTGTTCACAGGATGAAGTATCCGAGTGTTCCATATAATCCGTAATTTAGGTGGGAGTAAACAGGTCGAAGTCTCGCCGGATTCCAAATTAGTTTGAAGAAGTTATTGCAGTCTGAACAAAAAAAAATAGCGGCTTCTACACTATGCAGAGTTCAAATATGGGGATGTGGTAGCCTGTTATTTTCTAAGTACAACTGTCAGTCCCCATAGAGAACTACAGTGTGCGTTCATAAGATGAAGTATACGAGTGTTCCATATTGTCCGTAATTTAGGTGGGAGTTAATCGGTCGAAGTCTCGCCGGGTTCCGAATTAGTATGAAGAACTTATTGCAGTCTGAACAAAAAAAATAGCGGCTTCTGCACTAGGCGGAGTTCAAATATGGGGATGTGGTAGCATGTTATTTTTAAGTAAACTGTCAGTCCCCATGAAGAAGTTTTGCCTGATTCCGAGTTAGTATGAAGAAGTTATTGCAGTCTGGACAAAAAAATTAGCGGCTTTTACCTAGGTAGAGTTCAAATATGAGGATGTAGCCTGTTATTTTCTAAGTACAACTATTAGTCACCATGGAGAACTACAATGAGCGTTGAAGTGGGGATATAGCCTGTTATTTTCTAAATACAATTGTCAGTCACCATGGAGAACTATAGTGTGCGTTCACAAGATGAAGTATCCAACTATACCGTATTGTCCGTAATTTAGGTGGGAGTTCATCGGTCGAAGTATCGCCTAATTCTGAGTTAGTATGAAGAAGTTATTGCAGTCTGAACAAAAAAAATAGCGGCTTCTACACTAGGCGGAGTTGAAATATGGGGATGTGGGAGCCTGTTATTTTCTAAGTACAACTGTCAGTCTCCATGGAGAACTACAATGTGCGTTCATAAGATGAAGTATCTGAGTGTTCCATATCGTCCGTAATTTAGGTGAGAGTTAATCTGTCGAAGTCTCATCGGATTCCGAGTTAGTATGAAGAAAATATAGCAGTCTGGATAAAAAATAGCGGCTTCTGCACTAGGCGGAGTTCAAATAAGAGGATGTTGTGCCATGTTATTTTCTAAGTAAAATGTCAGTCCCCTTGGAGAACTACAGTGTGCGTTCACAAGATGAAGTATCCGAGTGTACTATATTGTCTGTAATTTTGGTAGGAGTTCATCGGTCGAAGTTTTGCCTGATTCCGAGTTAGTATGAAGAAGTTATTGCAGTCTGAACAAAAAAATAGCGGTTTCTGCCTGGGCGGTGTTCAAATGTGGGGATGCTACTATCAAATCAACTTCCACGAGTACAAATAAAAATACATGCACGTTATGCTTAAATGCAGGCCCACCTGGGCATGCATATGTACTTGTATATATAATAAAAAAATAAAGCCAAAAACATACTTCATTTTGAACAACACTCTTTAATAAGTTATATAATTAGATTACATAAATGTCCATAGGGAACACCCTTAACTCTTGACTTTCATATTACTCAATGTTTTTCCACTCTAATTGACATTGAGTTCAACTCTTTCTTTTTTTGGTCCAACCTTGAACGACCATCGTGTTCTTTCTATGTTTTGACTTTCTCTTCCCTGAACCCCATCAAGTTGCCTATGTTAAAATCTATGTGTTGAAGATGTCCATGAAATGTATATTTATAAGAATTTGGACGAAATATTATTGAGGCAACAACTTATAAACAAAGGGCAAAAAGAGACATTGGAATGAAGTATGAACGCTAAAGTGAAATCCAAAGCATCTAAGAACAAATAGTGGAGTTAACAAATCAAAGGGTGACGAAATGAATACTTGAAGATGGACAAAAAAGGGTAATTTTATTTTGTGTCGTATTCAAGCTGTTTAGTATAGAGTTTTTTAAAACACAACAAATGATCTCCGAATCACTTCAAATTTTAACACAACTTCTAAAATACTCAATTTTACCTTTTAGATTTTTTTTTTTATTTTTCAAATCAAGAAAGATGGTGCAGACCAGGCGAAACAGTGCAAAAATACACAAATCAGGCTTGCAGGAGTCATAACCAATCAACAGTTATGGCATAACCGATCGACCAGTTACCTAATAACCAACGAATCGGTTACGTTATCTGGAGCTTTGTTATGAGAAATTTTTTATTGTTTTGTTTTCTTCTAGTTGCACTTCTTCGCTCCATTGATCGCTTCTCTTCATCTATGGGTTTTCTAAACAATCACAACTCTTTGAACAAATCCCTAAGAGCATCTCCAACAAGGACCGGCTTGAGGAGTTGGGTTGCCCTAGGCAAATATAGCTGTATTGCCGTAAACAACATGTAGGTATGCGGAAGCATAATAAGCAAAAAGAATCAGAAATATTTTAGCATGCGTGGGGATTGAACACCCCACGTCATGACAGAGTAGTAAAAACACTACCAACCAAACTGCAAAACCCACTAATAAAAACTAATGATACACTTTTATTTAAAACATATTATTAGATATACAACACTTTCTCCCACTTCTCCTCTGTTTGTTTCCACTCTAGAGTCCAGAGGGTGTTGTTCTATTCTACAGCCTAGCTGGTCTAGCCCTAAAACCGAGCATGTCTCCAACAATGCTCAATTCAACCTTCATATTAAGCGAATGTAAAAGAACTCCCTACAGGTGCCAAAATAGCTTAATATTCAATTTAATCTTCGAGTTTTGAATTGGCCCTGAACGGCTATTAAATAGACGAATAAAATCATACGCCTATTGAATACACGTCAACTTCATATGTTTATTAAACTCTGACAATAAAAGACACATATTCACTCCCAAGATGAATGCCTATTGAATAGGCACATTTTGCTTGGATGTCTATTGAGCAGACTTTCTGACCGTTAGGCCAACCCCTGAGCTAAAGAATATTCAGCTAACTATTCTATAAATATCCCAGATGTTGTCTATACTACAACTCAACTTTCTAATCATTAACTGTGTACATTCTGATTATATGGCGCTTTCAAATTCTCACAATGCAATCACTGCTCATTCTTACTTGGTATTCCTTCTCTATTCAAACTATTCCTACAACATTTTGGCATTTATTTTTCAGATCCTAAGTGCGTGTTATAGGACTTTGTAAATTGTTGGAAAAATCAGTGTGAGAGAATGCACAACATGGTTGAAGTTTTAACATGTTTAATTATGGCAAATTAGCACGTTTTCCAACTAAAAACGGTATTATGAGATAACTTGCTTTTATAAAACCATCGAGTACTATGTGAACAAATACGAAAAAAGATTTAAGAATACTTCTACTGGATTTTGTTCATAAATCTAACATGGTAACATACATTGTTTTTTTAATTAATCGCTAAAATATGAATGTTTTTCTAGAAAAAAAAGCTTTATTCAAGCATAATAGTCATTTTGAAGTCTCACGACAATCATAACACCCTAAATCAATTTTGTGAAGAAACAGTAATATTTAATTATGATTAAAAAGTATTTGAATTATTTTGAATATGTTTGGCAAGCTTCATGTAAAGTATCAAACGAGATATACGATATGTTGGAGAATAATATGCAACTTCTGAAATTTAGTTATCTGTTTGCTTGATTTTAATATTTTTGAAGCTATTCCTTGTACAATATGAAAATAAGATAAAATAAAATAAAGTGAAATAGAAAGATGCATCCAAGTTTCAAAGAACTATTTGAATTAAAATTCAAATATTCTTAAAAACTTGCAAAGATTTGAATTTTATTTTCTGTTCTTTTCTTGGAGATTTTAAAATTCAGATGAAGCGGTTCGATTTTTTTGTATGATGTTAAATCTAATTTAATTAGGTTGACGTCACATTTTATGCACATATAGTGGGAGAAGTGTTTGCTTACATGCAAGTTTCAGTTTTTTGTTGCCTTTTTTTTTCCAACACTTCACCTTAGATCTAGGAACGATGAAATTTTTGGGTTTTAAATTGATTAATTTGTACATCGCTATATCCTTTATTTTTCCTCCCTGCCAAATGTATTATTTTCGATTTTTTTTACAACGAACAACTGCCGACCAACAACATTTTCTACGATGATCAACCATCGAATAACATTGTTTGATGATTGATTACTATGAAAAATAATGTTAATCGACTGTTTATCATACAAAATAACTTTTCGTAGTGATTGATTGACGTTTGAATTAAGTTTGGTATTATAAAACATGCAAATTTTATTACATATTTTTTATGGTATTAAAAAGAGAGAGTTTAGTCATTGTCATCCCAATCTTTTTATATAAGTAGAAGTGAAGTCAATTATGCGGTCAACCCACTTATATTTTTTGTGATATTACTCATATCTTAAAATCTAACCATAGTGTTGTTGATGTCAGCGTAGTGGAGGAGGCAAAACGAGAGTGCGTTTGTAAAATACAAACAAGGAGTTGACTTTTTAGATATTTGTAGGTTTGTTCATCTTAAAAAAGAAAAAAGTAAAAAGAATTATAGTTATAATAGAGATAAAGGGTTCGTCGCACCTTATAATAAATTTACAAACATTCAATATAATAAATGATAGTAAATTTTTAATAAATGCATTACCATACTCTAAAAGATACTAATTCATTAAACTCAACCATTCTTAATATTTTTTCTTATCAAATACGAGTATATTTGCACGTCCAGATGGACTTGCATCTAATCACATTGTGCATGCATTAATTCAACAATGCACTTGTGTAGCACGTTTTAAAGCATGTGTAATGTTTTGCTTACAAATATAGTATGCTTTCTCCATTCATGTCATAGTGCCCATAATTTTTTTTAATGGTATGGATAGGCATTATGAAGCATTGGTGAGCCTCTTATAGCAGTCTCATCATAATTTAATAATGGCTTATTCCATATTTACTTTCACATAAAATGATTTTATGTTTGCCAAGAGCATCCTCAATATTATCTTTAATTTCAAGCCATGAATTATAGTATGGTTTATATAGAAGACAGTTTTTTTTAAACAAACTTTTTGGTACATTTTTGATATATTTATAAAAAATAAAACTATGTTAAACGAAAATTACTGACTTAGTTAATAATGGAGTTTGAACTTAAGCTATTTAAATGGTATTTCTAACACTTCACGGAACATTGTCATAGATTTAAGGATGTCCATCCATCAATTTTATCAAAAACCTTGAACCATCGTTCAAAGATAAAATTTAAATGATTTATTTGTCAAACACTTCATATCTATGACCCAAGTAGATGCACTTCGTATATGTGACTCAAGTAACTTCAATTAGATATAAATAGTTTTAGCCTGATTAATTTTGAACAAAACAATATGAATGGTTTTGGCCAGATTAATTTTGAACAAAACAATGAGAAGAATTGGCATAACAAACTTGAAAACAGTTCCGATGAATGTTGCCATAACTTAGAGTAAAACGATATATTAATTTTACTAGATTAAAATGTCCAACATTTTTAAACCAAATGTAAATTTCAAAACAACGTAAAAAGACAAATCAGAAACATAATCCTACAGGCATAACAAACTTTTAAAATAGTACATTATTGAGAAATAATGTAGCCCAACACATACAAAATAAAGTTTTCAGGAAATAGAATATAACATGCCATTTAAGTATTTGATAGCTCCAAGCATCCAACAACATTAATGAAAAGCTCTTCCAGGTTGATGGTTGGCAAGAATTCCCATTGCCAGCAGTGAAATATCCAATGTCATTCTCAACAAATCATGTTCCCTCCTAACATACAAAGAAGCTTTGTCTCATCAAGAAGTAGATAATGTAATGCAATCAAACATGTAAGGCCAGGAAATTTTGAAATCTTCCTCGCACAACTGTGGCAAAACTTTCAACAATGAATTGCCAATTGAAACTTTCTAACAAATTTGTATTATTATCTGACATGTCTGAAACAACCTCTGAGAATGTTACAAAGGAATTTTTACTTGATGATATACATCGTGATACTACTATTTTGCATGAAGCTCACTTTGCCTCATCCAATCATATTCAATTTGCAGCTGAGTCCATGCAACCTTTCACTGCATTTTTCCACTCTCCTATCCCACTTGCCTCAACCATACTCATTAACCCTCCTGATACCCATACCATCGCTAATTCCTCTACACACATTATATCTGACCCCACTTATCACTCTCTCTAGCTGTTACCAATAAGTGCACAAAGCATATTTCTCTTTCAAGTGAAAATCTCTCTAATGTTGGCAATCCTCATAACTTCACTTCTAACCCATCTACTCCAATTATTATTCTTCATGAGCTTTCATCAAACCATGCTAACTCCCCTTCGTCTCTTCACTTAATACCATCTCCCCTTCCAATACCAACCCATACTCTCACATCTTGCCTCCTACAAACCTCACTCTCCCTACCCATCCTCTGTTTCTCCACCTCCTTTCCCACTAGGTCCACCCCTACTGACCCTAACCCTAACGACAAAATGATGTTGTATAAAAGCAATTTTGGATGTGTTTTCCATAATATGTTGTCTACGGTATCGAAGAAGAAATCAAAGTTCATATCCTTTTTCTATCCGTATTTAATCATATGATCCATAGTCATTAGACCTAACTCAGTTAACAGATACATGTATTCTTTCTCTATAGAATGTGAAGTAGGTGACAGTAAGTTGGTCGTTGAGTGTACCTGCTATATAATGCTTGCTTCATTAACGTAAATCCGATTTATTTTGAAAGTCGATGACTTAATCATATAGTTGAGCAACTTTAGTTATAAATCTTACTGAAATTTTTGGTAATCAACGGTATACTATGTAACACTTTTTGAAGAAATATAAATGTACTTGATGAAGCAATCACAGTATAAGTCAAACCAACAAATGGATATAAAAAGGTGAGTTAGATTTCTATTTTATTTTTAGAAAGAGATATTCATATGTTTGTTACCACAATTAGCAAGCATTAAATGAATCGGTATTAGGCAAACACACAATTCATAATCCTACAATTGACTATATATATAGTCAGCTACAAAATATTTGAGAAGGAAAAAATAAAATTTTACTATACTCAACTCTATATTATGTAACATTGGTTGTATATGTCAAAATGGAAGGGAACAACCCACTTTACAGCTTCGACAGTTTTTACATTTTGTATATGTTGTGATGTGAGTTTAAAATTTTGTAATATTAAATTCCAGTTCATGATAATAAATGCCATAGTTCAAATAAAATACATAACTAAGTCATAATGTCATGCACATCTAGTTTGTTAGACTTTCATTTAGAGCTACCTTCCCTGTAATAAGGATATTCTCACATTTGCTGAAGAGTCTCCACTGGGATATTCTATAAAGTAACGGATAATTACAGTGATAAGGAGTTTTCATCTTGCATCAAATAAATCCAGCTTTTGTTAAAAATTCGGAAATAACAATCTTCTAATTCTCCATGGTAACATATTTAATTATTGGACTTTAGCAAACAGTTCAAAATGTAACGTATATCATAACACATGCAGTTGTAATAATTCTTTTTTTTTAAAAAGTCCAAAACAACTGAACAAAAAATAACACAAACTAAGTTACATAAAAAAAAATTCTTCACAGAGGCAAATTCTAAGCATTCAAAAAAACTTGTTAAGATTCTAGAAGAAGCAGGATTAATGGTGACTCATGAATTGGCTCTAATAGCTAGGTCATGTGGCAACAATAAGTACTGTATTATAACTTGTTAAGCTTATATGTTAGCAGGGAAATATGCAGATTTGATAAATTGTAACTCGGACCTAGGCACCGATGTTGCATCAAGAAAGTTAAATATAACTTAAATTAATGATTTAAATTTGATCCTTGAAATTTTAACTTTATCGGTGGTTCTGGTTTTTGGAAAATGAAGTAATGTTTTGAAACTGGAATTTTTTTTTGAAAAAGTAAAAGGGTCCAAGGCCTGCTTAGTAAAAAATAATCGTATACAAAACAACACCCGAAACGAAACAAATAATACCATAAAAACTAAACCCTAGCCGCAAGCTACGAAAAATAGAGGTAGAAGAAAAATGGCGACCAACGCTTGCAAATCTAGCCACCGCCTAACAAACAGCTCCTCATGGGGGTTTCCAAACTCTGTTCTTCGCATTAATATCCTCTTTAGCTAACCAAATTTGAAGATTTTCACTGAAATTTGGCGATATAATGAAGTTGTATCTCTCTCTTTTCCGGAGCTTGTTTCTATTCTCCAGATCCATGCTCTCTTCTGCTGAAAAATGACGATTGGTAAAGTGAGATGATTTACCCTTCCAGATATCGTTGTTATTCTCCAGATCTTCTGTTGAATAGCAGCGATTGGGGGGATTGGAGCCGCTATGAGTGGAATCTTTTGAGCACTTGCTACTTTCACCCTTGCACCAGCAAGATATGTGATAAACTTTATCGTTTAACTGGCTTTTATAGAAAAAGATCTCGCTTTTATTGTTGCTGATATTAAAATTGATGTAATCTTCCTTGGACAGCAACTAGATCTCCTTGGGAGCGCTGCTGGATGTGCGGTAGCTCCTTCGAGCTGTAACAGGTAAATAACCAGCGTTATTGTTCATAATATAATAAGGATAAAAATTATTACTAATTATATTATATACACTTCCCTTGCAGTAATTAAAATTGATATCAGCTCTGGAATGGCCGCCTCCAGTGAGATAGCTCCAGGAGTGACTGTCGGAACCGAGGAAAGATGTGCTCTTAATATTAGTGTGAGCATAGTTCAGACAGTAACTATGTCTTCTTTGGGAAATATCATTAGAGTATTTCCCTCTAAGTAAGAAATCTTCCACTCCTGTTTCAAACATGTCAAGTTTGCTTAAGTTAAGCTTGGTAGCTTCATAGTTTTCTTGATGTTTGTTTGTTTTCCTGCTAAGAATTTGAAAGTCAGAGTAAATGCTGTTCCAAAGTTGATTGCTGCTCCTCTCAATGTTTTTATGAAGTCTTTGATTTCTTTCTCTCCATATATGGTATATAACCGTGGTTAGCAAAACAGATGCAATTTTGAAGTCCTTTGAATTTGGTTTGTATTTGCTCTGAATATAATGAATACTTTCTTCTATGTTTTGAATGGGCTGATGTAGATTAAATCTTAAAAAATTCTTAGCAATGAACCAAACATGTCTTGAGAAGATACAATCAAAGAAAAGATGATCTGTATTTTCAACACCATTTTTATAAAGCAGACATCTGTTATTTGCATTTTTAGTCCATTTGGCACATCTTTCTTTTGTTGGAAGCCTATTGAGAATGGCAAAATAGGAATAGTGAGCCATTTTGGGACAATTTGATTTACACCAAATTACTTTATGCCAACTGACTTCAGTGTCATCCCCCATGATAAATTTCCAAACCTTTTTAAAGGAGAATTTTCCTTTTGAGTTGAGTTTCCATACCCAAGTGTCTCTTTGAAGATTTTGATCTATTGAGATATTGTTAATGGCAGCTCTAAAAATATTAGCAGCTTGATGCATTTTTGTATTCCATGCTTGATTTTGAATGATGCTTTGTACTTTTTCAGTAGCATTTCCAAATAGATACATGTTATTCCAGCCTAGTAAATCGATTAGAGATTTTTCAAAAATCCAAGGGTCAAACCATAAGCTAGTTAAGTTGCCATCTTTAAATTTCCTCTCTAAAAGAGTTTTTCCTTTCTCCCTGCAGTTAAGAATATTTTCCCAGGAGTATGAATGATGGTTTTCAACCCTTGTGGTCCAAATTTTTTTATTTTTAAGATATTTTTCTCTCATCCATCTGGCCCAAAGAGATTTGCCATCAATGAAATTCCAAAAAAGCTTGTATTTGGCCGCCTCACACAAATCTCTGATATTTCTAAGTCCCAGACCACCTGCATTTTTGGGCATACAGACTTTATCCCATGCAACCTTGTGTTGTTTACCCTGCCAAATAAAGTTAGCACACATTTTTTCAATTTTGCAAATTTCTTTTGCGGGAATATTATGAGCTTGAATCCAATACATTACAATTGCAGTGATGACAGTATGGGTGAGTTCTAGTCTACCAGCTAGAGGTAATAGATTGCTAGACCATCCATCAAGTTTATTTTGAATAGTGTCATATAATCTAAGACAATCCCTATCATTTAGCTGATTTATGCTTAAAGGCAAGCCTAAATATTTGACTGGCAAACTACCCTCTTTAAATTTGAGGATGTTTAAAATTTCCTCTTTACCTTTGCATCCTTTACTGAAATATATTTTGCTTTTACACTCATTAAATTTTAAGCCAGCAAAATTTCTAATTTTTCAAAGATGTTAACAATAGTATTAGCACTTTTAGCATCTGCATTAATGAACAGAAGCAAGTCATCTGCATATAACAGATGGGTAATGGAGGGTTTGATTCTATTTAAAGCTTTTAAATTACCCCTTTTATATTCAGAATCAATTAAGGAGAAGAAATACTCCATAACAATGGTGAATAGATAAGGAGAGAGGGGATCTCCTTGTCTAATTCCTCTGTTGCTATGTATATATCCTTTTGGAGAGCCATTAATCATTACAGAGTATTTTACATTGTCAATGCATTCTTTTATTAGGTCACAAATTTTTTTATTAAAGCCCATTTGAATCATCATGTGAATAATGAAGTGTCTATTAATTTTATCAAAGGCTTTGTGTAAGTCAATTTTAATACACATTGCATTTTTATTTTTATTGTTGAAATTTCTAAATTGTTCATGCGCTAATAAAGTTTTTTCAGTTATGAGTCTTCCTGGAATGAAGGCACACTGATTTTCAGCAATTAGAAATTTTTAAAACATTTTAATTCTATTGCATAAAATTGAGGAAATGATTTTATAAATAAAATTGCAACATGAAATAGGTCTATAATCTTCCAATCCAATAGGATTACTAATTTTTGGGATAAGAGAAATGAAAGTGTGATTGAAAGATTTTAAAAGCTTACCAGTCTTAAAAAATTCAGAAATAACATCCAAAATATTATTTTTAATATCAGCCCAATGAGTTTTATAAAATTTAGCATTAAAGCCATCTGGTCCTGGGCTTTTATCATTATCAGCATTAAAAATGATATTTTTAATATCCAAGATATTTACAGGAGCTAAGAGAATATCCTGACTACACTCTTTTAATAAGTAATTAGTATTAATAGTAGGAAAGGTAGTCAAATAATTCTCAGAGTTAAATAACTCTGTGAAGTAATTAATGGCTTCCTCCTCAATTTCAGATAAATTTTTTTAAAACAAAACCATTAGCATCAATAAGTTTGCCAATGACATTTCTGTTTTTCCTAATGAGCATTTTGGCATAGAAAAATTTGCTAGCTTCATCCCCATTAGTTAGCCAGTCAATTTTGACCTTTTGCCTAGTATTTACTGATTGAATATGAAGGGATGTACTAAGTTTATTTTGGGCCTAAAAAAAACTGTCTATAGTATTTCTGCCTGAGCAATTACAATCAAGATCATTTTGAAGTTTCTCACAGTCTGCTCTTAAAAGTTTCAGCTCATTTTTATTTCTGTTATTATTCCAGCTCTTAATATTCCCCTTAGCAATTTGAAGAAATTTAAAAAATTTGTACTAAGAAGATCCATGAATCTTGAATGATAAACTTTTATTAATGATGTCTTTATAATTATCAACAAGCACCCATCCATTCATAAATCTGAATGGAATAATTTTTTTATATTGCATGTTGTTTGTGAGGAAAATTTGTAAAGGTGTGTGATCACTAGTAGCTTGAGGAAGAGTAAAACATTTGTAATGAGGGAAAATACTTAAAAAACTTTGATTAATTAAAATCTTATCTAATTTACAGTGAATATTCCTAAACTGGCCAGATTTCCAAGTGAATTTGTTACCTATAATGTTAGCTTCAATTAGGCCTGTCCTAAGAAAGAAGTTATTAAAAAAATCTAGCTTGCTAAAGGGGATAGGGAGACCTCCTCTTTTATCAGATGCATGCATTATGGTGTTAAAACCACCCAATAAAATCCAAGGATGAGAGATTTGTTTATTCATTTTTTCTAGGTGGTTCCATAGAACTAGTCTCTCATTTTCAAAATTAGATGCATAGATAAAGGTGATTTCTAAATTTAGGCCCCCTTTATTTGTAAACAAACAGTGAATGTATTGGAAATTTAAGGAGTGATTAACTAAATTCCAAATGTTATTATCCCATAACATTAAAATTCTATCATTGCCCCCCATTTGATTATTATGAATGATATTCCAATTGGAGAGATGTCTAGTATGATATTCAACTATTTTTAATTCATCTAATTTATGTTCTAAAAGACCTAAAATGCTAGGCTTTTCAATAGAAATTAAATTGGAAATATCCAGTTTTCTGATAGGGGAATTAAGCCCCCTAACATTCCATGAAATGATAGACATAATTGAAATTAAGCAAAAATAAAAATAAAAATAAAGGATACTCAATGGATAAGTGAATAGTTACAGTGAATCACTGTAACTATCCTCATCCTCCATCACTTCAAGCTTCTTCCCTTTCTTTTTATATGCTGAATTATTTTTGACTTTTAGAAGCTTTTCGCATTTATCATTTTTAGAAATAAACTTTTCTCTGAATTCTCTATCTGCAGCATCCTCCATATATTCTGTAGAAGAGATATCTTTTAAGCTTTTAATTCTTGTTCTAGATTTTTTCTTCATTTTCTTGTATTTGTTTGCAGATGATATGGATGATATAGCATTGACTGCTGCTTGGATAGCTTTTCCAGATATTGACTTTTTATTATGTGGAGTGAGTGAATCTGGAAGAAATGCTAATCCAGTGCTATCTGGAGGGAAATGTATATCAGGGAGGACCAGATTTTTAGACTGGCAGTGTTCAACAATCATCGAATCCTCTGGGATATTAACCAGAGCAGGAGCTTTATTCTTTCCTGTCTCTTCCATGCTTGAGATTGGAGAAGTTTGATCAATAGATTCAATATCTTTATCTATGATACCTTGGGAATCCTAAGGGAAGTAATTTTCTTTATTTAGCAAAATAGTCTGAAAATTTGCAGTTTTGTTACTGTCCATTGCATTTGTGTGGATCTCTGGTATTTGAGGAGCATCGGCATCTTTTTGAATGTTTATGAAATCCATTGCATTTTTCCCTGTTGCATCATTATTCCCACTAGATTTTTCTTTCCAAATTTTCTTTGCAGTACAATTTTCATTTGTGTGACCAAAACACACACAAGCTTTGCATCTTGGAGGAATCCACTCATATTCGATTTTTTGCATTATTGTATCTCCATCATACATAGAAATATTAGCTTCCTCGGGTAAATCTGCATCAGCCTTTATTTCTACAAGTATTCTTGCATAACTCGGTCTAGTTTCTTTACCAGTTGGTTCATCCAACTTTAGGGGCATACCCACCACACTTGCAATGGCACTAAATGCATCTTTATCCCATAATCTTAAATTTAATTCAGGTAACCTGATCCATATTGGCATAGTGGAAAGAAGATCTTTGTCAAATTTTATTTTCTTATTCCATTTTTTCAGAATGATTAACTTACCATATATAAAGTATGGCCCCCCTTTAAGAATTTTTTCACAATCATCAAGATTTGTAAATCTGATAATGAAGAATCCATTGTTTCTTGTATAAATTTCAAAATTACCTGTGGGATTCCAATATCTAGAGATGTAATTCTTGAAATGATGATATGTGGGACGAGGACCGAACACATAAGCAATAACTGAAAACCACCATTTATTCTCTGTGCGTTTATCAATATCCTCTTTTACAGTAACAAATTTTCTGTTGTTGATATTGATAGGAGCTACATAATGCAAATCAAAGTCAGAGATTGCCCCTTCCTTCTTTAAGAGATCGACCCAGGAAGGAGCATTTTGTGTCTTCTGTGCAGCATTTTTGATAACTGTTGCATTGGAGAATTGGCTTCTTGAACTCAACAGGAGCTTAGTTACATTTCTTGAAGGTGGATTCAGATTTCTTGATTCAGAATTCCCTACTGTAATAGGGTTTTGATGTGTGTTTCCTGGTTTTTTTTGAAATTTTCTCTGAAAATTAGGAATTCCATCCTTTCTGGTCGCTTTTCTATTGTAAGTGACCATCTGAAAACCATCTTCATCGATATTCGTATTACTCGGGTTAGAAGGGCTATCTCTGATAATGGTTTGCTGTAAGAGAGGATTAGGTGCAGGAGGAGGAGAGGAAGGGGGAGAAGAAGAGTCCCCAATCTGATCAAGATTAACAAAAATTGGGTTATTTTGTATTTTCAAAGAATCTGCCATTAGATCATCACATCTGATAATGTTTTGTGGTTTTTTGCTGCTTAAAAAATAGATGTGATTATGAGCAGATCATCTTTATTGCTTTGAGTGGATGTGTTTCACTGAGGATTGTAAGGTAGATCTATACACTAAACTATTTTTCCTTCAATCGCCACAGTATAAAAAGGAATTGCATGAATAAGCCTATGGATTTTGTATTATTAATTGTGATCATATTGAAACTGAGTTTTCAAACCACGTATTTTAGAGAACTATCTCATAAGTCATAATGACAAAGCCAAGTCACTAACATATTTTTTAGGTTAGATAATTGAAGTTATGAATTCAAGAATGGTGTTCATTTTGAGGATTGGTGTCAAATGCTTACAATTATAATTCTAATAAATAACATTATTATTTTAGGCTCTGTGAAAAAATTCCAATCAAGAGGGTGGGGCTCTGTCAAGGACCAAAAGGCTTGGTGGAAAAAAAAAGTCAAATAACAATTTAAATATCTAAAAGCCTCTGCTCTCTCCACATAATAGGAAAAGGATATACGCGATATACGATTACTGACTGCATCCCACACAAAGGATGTACACCATTTTTGTTAGAGTTAGTTATTTGGATTGAGTTATTAAATCATCAATACCGTGTCATGTTTTAACATTAAATTTCGTATTCAATCCTATATCTATTTGCTTTAATTTGTTATTTTTTGTTCAGTTGTGTTGGAGTGATTTTTTTTTCTTTTTACTTCATTTTGTATACAAACTAAATTACATAAGAAAGTAAAGCAACAAAAGCCATCCAACAGGAAGTCGTTAAATTCAATGAAGCCCATCTATTCTAGACGACCAAAGGGCGAAGAAAGACATGGATGTGTAAGAAAACTCTTAATTAATATACTGGGGCTGGATCGGTCCAAGCTCGAAGTATATTGGATCGGTCGCCTCACCATCCATTTGTGCATCAAGTCCGACTTTGCTCGGAGTTGTTATTAAAAACCAAGGCCATTGATCATATCAGACATAGAGATCCTACATAAGATATCCCTTGAATTCTAGCTACATTTACTACCGAATCAAACAATTGAGCTCGAGGTGACCGATCCAAACTATTGAAGACGGCAGCTATATCAACAGATTATGAATAAAAAATACACATAAATCAGTAAAGAGCCTAGATAATTCTCAAAATCCATAGGAATAAATGAAAATAAATTAGTACTAACGAAAAATTACCTGGATCTTAATTTTTTATCTTCTTTGAATTAAGAAATGGAAGTCTATGTGCAGTTGACAGTCGAAGTTGGAGAAGATATTAGTGGATAATGTTCGATAGTTGATAGTCGACAATCAGTAGTCGATAATCGATAATCGACGCTGGAGAAGATGGTTGATCTAGAATCATGGTATAATTAGGATTTTTCTGGAATCGAAGTTAAAGAAGATAATTTGAATGAATTAGGTTTTTCCTGCAGTTAGCGTGATAAGAGAAGTAGTGTTTACGGAGGAACAAAACTCAGAAAGGATAATTTGAGAATTTCAAAACGATGCGATTGAAATTAGTGGGTCAAATTTACATTATTAATAGTAAAAATAAGTCATGTACCTGATTGACGCAGCAGCGGATAACTGAAATGGATAAATCGGTGAAAGTAGCAATCGGGGAATTGAAGATACCAAATGGCCCAAATCCGTTGATCCAAAGATACCGGATTCTAGCTATCCCAAACACGTTGATCGTGCATGATACCGTGTTTAAAGATCTGCAATTCTTCGACGTTGATCTAGCGCACTTGATTCTGCGAATCGGCTTCAACAATCGTTGATTCGAGCGCACTTGAATGCCGAAGGTGGAGATAGGAGATCACACTCAACTACCGATTTGAGAAGTGGTACAAAGCACACAAACAAGTTTTATTCAAAATCAACTAACTTTACAAATGACCCAACCCGCCTATTTATAGGCTTACAACTCAACACGCAACTCCTGACAACACATAGGACGCTCACGACCTAAACATCACGACCTACGACCTAAAGAACTTACACCACAAACGACCCAACAAAGTACAAACATCATACGACCTAATTACAACTCACACGACCTACGACTTTCATATTACAGCACATAAGCGACTCAACATATCAACACATCAGCATCCATCAGCGACCTAGCATAGGTCGTTAACGACCTAACACTTGAGCGATATAAGAGTATCTCCTTCATGCGACTTAAGAAAGCAACGACTTAGAGCAGAATGCGGCAGCGACCTAAAAACTGAGCGACCTAAGATCTCGCGACTTAAGTAGATCGTTCGCGACTTAACTTCACGCGACCTAAGTCCCCCTGGCCGATACAAGTAGTTGTCTGACTTGGTAGGTCGCTGGAGCGACTTAAAGCAAACCCGTTACCTTCGTTAGGTCGCTGAAGCGACTTACAACAAAGCTCATTAGTCTTAGGTCGAGTTTCACTAGGTCGGAGCTCTTTTTGCCTAACATACTTTGCTTCATATCTCGCAAGGTCGCACGAACGACTTATCCACTCGTTAGGTTGCTCGCGTCCTAAGCCATCATCAGACTGCGCTGCATCATCCTCCTCCTGTTGACAAGAATTCGACCTCGAATTTGCACCTTCCCCTTCCACAACAAGCTCATCCCCATGATACGGAATCAAGTATTTGACGTTAAAAACGTCTGCAGTGTGAATATGATCTGGCAATCTTAACTGATATGCATTGTCATTAATCTTCTTCAAGATCTTTACTAGACCAATCTTTCGCGCTTTCAAGTTATTATACGTTCCCACCGGAAAACGATCTTTTGTCAACACGGCGTAAACCAAATCTCCTTCTCTGAAGTTCACACTCCTTCGCTTTTTATCTGCCAGTTGTTTATACTTCTCATTTGATGTAAGCAATCGTTCATAAACAGTTCTGTGGCACTCTTGTAACTCAGTCACAAAATCACAAGCACGCTTAACAACTCCCTTCTGATATGGCACTGTCGTCAGATCCAATGGACCCTTCGGACTTGCTGAGTATACAACTTGAAACAGACTGAATCCCGTACTTCGATTGACTGCATGATTATGTGGAAACTCCGCCTGACACAACTTCATATCCCAACTCTTTATATTATCCTGCACAAGACATCGCAACAAATTTCCCAATGATCTGTTCACCACTTCCGTTTGCCCATCTGTCTACGGATGATAGGCGCTACTTAAATTCAGTTTCGTTCCAACCATCTTCCACAAACTTAACCAAAAATGGCTTAGAAATCTAGTATCCCGATCAGAAACAATAGATTCAGGTAGCCCATGCAATCGATACGCCTCTTTAAAGAATAATTGAGCAACGCGGACGGCGTCGGCTGTCTTCTTACAAGCGATAAAATGTGCCATTTTCAAAAATCTATCCACCACAACAAATATAGAATCATTCCCCCTTTGAGTTCTAGGCAAACCCAAAACAAAATCCATGCTCACATCAACCCACAGTCTAGTAGGCACAGGTAATGGCATATATAATTCCGCATTTGTCGCAGTCCCTTTGGAAACTTGACAAATATGACATCTCTCCACAAATCTTTCAACTTCTCTTCTCATAGATGGCCAAAAATATGATTCAGAAACCAACTGCAAAGTACGATCTCTACCCACATGACCTTCCTCATGCAAATCCTTCACAATCTTCATTCGTAAGCTGCACTCCGGTATACACAATCGATTCCCCTTAAAAAGAAAACCATCCACCAATACAAACTCATCCGTCTTTCCCTCCTTGATTTCATCTACAAACTTCGCAAAGTAAGAATCATCAACAAACAATTCTGGCAACACATCAAATCCCGTCACTTCAACCTTCATCGTAGTCAACAAATGATTCCTTCGACTCAATGCATCTGCCACACGGTTTGTGATTCCCGACTTATGCTTCACCACAAATATAAATTGTTGCAGGTATGCGATCCACGAAGCATGCCTGGCTGCAATTTTGTCCTGTCCCTGCAAATGTTTCAGTGCTTCATGATCAGTATACATAACAAATTCTTTATGGAACAAATAATGTCTCCAATGTTTTATAGCTTGAACAATAGCATAGAATTCCACATCATAAGTATTATATCTCATCTTGGCTCCCGATAGCTTCTCACTGATATATGCAATAGGACGTCCCTTCTGACTTAACACCCCTCCAATTCCAACCTTCGAGGCATCAGTATGCAATTCAAACAACAACTGAAAATCCAGCAACACTAGGATTGGTGCTGTCGTCAAAAGTTCCTTAATTCTCTCAAAAGCAAATCCTGCTTCCTCTGACCATGAAAATTGCTTCCCCTTCATACAATCAGTAACTGGTGCCATCACGCTACTGAAGTGTGGAATAAATCTTCGATAGAATGATGCTAAACCATGAAAACTTCTAACTTCTGTTATCGTCCTGGGTTGTGGCCAATTTCTGATTGCTTCAACTTTAATCTGATCCACCTGTATACCTCCTTCGGAAATAACATATCCCAAAAATAAAACACTATGCGTCATGAACACGCATTTCTTCGTTGCAGCATAAAATTGTTCATGTCGCAGTATCATCAACACTTCTCTCAAATGATGCACGTGTTCTTCTGAGCTTCTACTATATATCAGTATATCATCAAAATACACCACCACGAATTTCCCAATAAATGGTCTAAAGATCTGATTCATCACCCGCATAAATGTACTAGGTGCATTCGAAAGACCAAACGACATGACCAGCCATTCATATAATCCTTCACGTGTCTTGAATGCTGTCTTCCATTCATCCCCTGGTCTAATTCGAATTTGATGATAACCACTCTTCAAATCAATTTTCGAAAAGATATCAGCTCCACTAAGTTGATCCAACAAATCATCCAATCTAGGCATAGGGAATCTATATCTCATTGTAATCTTGTTTAAGGCTCGTCTGTCAGTACACATCCTCCACGTCCCATCCTTCTTCGGTACTAACAAAGCTGGCACCGCACAAGGACTTAAACTTTCCTGTACATGCCCCTGTTCAAGCAACTCTTCCACTTGCCTTCTCAACTCCTCGTGTTCCTTTGGACTCATTCTGTAATGTGGTCTATGAGGTAACACAGCTCCTGGAACAAGATTAATTTGATGTTGAATGTCTCTCAACGGTGATAACTCCGTTGGTAGCTCCTCAGGAAATACATCGTCAAATTCTTCCAACACTGGTTTCACTTCTTCAGGAATCTCAACCACTTCATTACTCTCACGTCCAATCAACAAGAATACTTCAGGCTCCTCTTCTACTTCCTTAACAAACTCCTTCAATGATAACAAAGTTTTCAGCTCTTCAATCTCCTCTAACTTGCTTTCTTCTTGTTGTCGCTTCTTAGGAATTAAAGTGATTTTAGTACCTTCAAACATGAAACTGTAACTGTTAGTACGACCATCATGTTTCACAGCCCTATCATATTGCCACGGTCTCCCCAACAACAGATGGCATACATCCATATCCACAACATCACACCAGATTTCATCTTTGTATTTCTTCCCAATTGAAAAATTCACACAAGCCCTTCGTCCAACTTTCACCTCCCCACCTTTCCTCAACCAAGCTAACTTGTAAGGTTTCGGATGCTTCTCAGTCTTCAATTCTAACTTCTTCACAGCTTCTGTAGAGATAATATTGTTACAACTTCCTGCATCAATAACAAACTTGCAAACCCTTCCCAAGATAGTGCACGTTGACTGGAAAATGTTGTTCCTCAACCAACTTGAATCATCCTCTTGCTTTGGTGTCAAACACGACCTCTTCATCATCAATGAATACCCTTCATCTCCCGACACATTTTCTTCCTCCTCATCATGTAGTGAATTAGAACATTCAGCTTCTACCTCCTCATCCTCTGCCTCAGCAACCATCACTCGCTTCTTTGGCTTTGGACATTCATTGCTTTTGTGACCAATCTCCTGACAATTGAAACATTTGATACCACTATTGATTTTGGTCTTAGCAACTTCATTAACGACCGGTTTTGCAACAGCCTTCGAAACATTCACATTGCTACTAGCCCCTTTCGTTGGATTGTTAGAATTTGTAAACACACCACTACCTCTCCTTCCTTGCTTCTCCCAAGCGATAGCTTTTTGATGTGCTTCAACAACAGATCTGGGATCAAACATATTCACCATATCTTGAATCTGCATTCTCAACCCTCCAACAAATCTAGCTGTCAACTTCTCTTCTGTCTCCATGATGTCATTCCTCGCAATCAGCTGATAGAACTCATCTGCATAATCGTTCACAGACTTTGTTCCCTGTCTCAGATTCTGCAATCGTTGATACATAAGAGACTGATAATTATACGGCAAGAATGTAGCTTTCATCAACTTTTTCATCTTATCCCATGACTCAATCTTTGACTTTCCCATTCTCTCCCATGTTAGTTTAGTTTGCTTCCACCATGCCATAGCTCTCCCTTTCAAACGTGTAGCAACCAACTTAACTCTCCGATGCTCGGGTACTTCTTTGAAGTCAGAAATTTCTTCCACATTAGACAACCAATCCAAGAATTCCTCCGCTACCATTCCACCCTTGAATTCTGGAATTTCAGTTTTCATCCCTGACTCCCATCGTCGATCATCTTCTACATCCCGATATGCATTTCGTACTTGGTCTCGATCTCGAGAATGAACACTACATCTACCACCATCTTCATAAAAAACAGATGTACTTCGATAACGATCTCGACCACCCATATCTCTATGATCTCACATATCTCTTCTACTTTGTTTGTCATCATCACGGTATGGTTCATGTTCAAACTTACGTGGAGTTCTTCTTTCTTCATCTCTATACTCATGATGTTCTCTTCTCAAAGAAACTGAAGATTCTCTTCTTCCTCGATAAGATTGTGGCGACACCCTCCTCGCTTCCGTAACCGATGACGAAACTCTTTTTCCTCCATAGTTCGAGATTGGCGACCTTCTCCTTTGTCCTTGATTCATATCATTCATCAGTTTCTCTAACTTCCCAATGCCTTCATCAAACTTTTCATTGATGCATTGTTCCATTTGCTCGGCTTCTTCCCTTCGATACAACGCTTCAACATTCTGATGGCGATTAGCTCTTCTCGGCGGCATGATTGAATCTTCACAAATTTCAACACTAAACTTTCGGCCTTGAATTAGAAATGAACAACTATGCACGGCTCAAACACTTCAATAAGAATTGGCTCCAAGACTCGGCTTAGCTATGATTGGCTAAGTCTAGCTCTGATACCAAATGACGCAGCAGCGAATAACTGAAATGGATAAATCGGTGAAAGTAGCAATCGGGGAATTGAAGATACCAAATGGCCCAAATCCGTTGATCCAAAGATACCGGATTCTAGCTATCCCAAACACGTTGATCGCGCACGATACCGTGTTTAAAGATCTGCGATTCTTCGACGTTGATCAAGCGCACTTGATTCCACGAATCGGCTTCAATAATCGTTGATTCGAGCGCACTTGAATGCCGAAGGTGGAGATAGGAGATCACACTCAACTACCGATTTGAGAAGTGGCACAAAGCACACAAACAAGTTTTATTCAAAATCAACTAACTTTACAAATGATCCAACCCGCCTATTTATAGGCTTACAACTCAACACACAACTCCTGACAACACATAGGACGCTCACGACCTAAACATCACGACCTACGACCTAAATAACTTACACCACAAACGACCCAACAAAGTACAAACATCATACGACCTAGTTACAACTCACACGACCTACGACTTTCATATTACAACACATAAGCGACTCAACATATCAACACATCAGCATCCATCAGCGACCTAGCATAGGTCGTTAACGACCTAACACTTGAGCGATATAAGAATATCTCCTTCATGCGACTTAAGAAAGCAACGGCTTAGAGCAGAATGCGGCAGCGACCTAAAAACTGAGCGACCTAAGATCTCGCGACTTAAGTAGATCGTTCGCGACTTAACTTCATGCGACCTAAGTCCCCCTGGCCGATACAAGTAGTTGTCTGACTTGGTAGGTCGCTGGAGCAACTTAAAGCAAACCTGTTACCTTCGTTAGGTCGCTGAAGCGACTTACAACAAAGCTCGTTAGTCTTAGGTCCAGTTTCACTAGGTCGGAGCTCTTTTTGCCTAACATACTTTGCTTCATATCTCGCAAGGTCGCATGAACGACTTATCCACTCGTTAGGTCGCTTGCGACCTAAGCCGTCATCAGACTGTGCTACATCACTGATCATTCATTATCCACCCTTTAAATTAAATTCATTATAATCCACCAAACGAATCAAGTTTACAGCAAATACAAGATATATATGCTCACATCCATCACACCCACTATAATACATAAATCCATTAAATAAAACCACCATGGATAAATTCAAACTTACATGAAGAATAACCTTCAACCCTGACGGCTACATCACCCGCCTCTGGGACGACCCGCGTGTACCCCCCACCGGAGACCAGCTCCCGCCCGATTCCACCGACCGTGCCCTCTCCAAAGACATCACCCTCAACGAATCCTACAACACATTCATCCACATCTTCCGCCCCGTAATAAACACCCCAACCTCCAACCTCCCAATACTTCTCTACATCCACGGTAGCGCCTTCATGTTCTCCAGTGCGGCCTCCATCCACTCCCAGAAGCCCTGCTCCGAAATGGCAGCCGAGCTTCCGGCCCTAGTCCTGTCCATCGAGCACCGCCTCGCTCCCGAGCACCGTCTCCCACCCGCTTACGACGACGCCCTCGATGCCCTCCTCTGGGTCCGTGAACAATCCCGGCACACGACCGAACCATGGATCGACTGGGCGGACTTCTCTAGGTGTTATGTCATGGGAAACAGCTCCGGGGCCAACGTCGCGTTGCACCTAACCCTGCACACGATGAAGGTTGATATGACGCCTGTGAAGCTGATGGGGCTGGTGCTGTACCTACAGCCTGGGTTCGCAGGGAAAGAGAGGATGGAGTTCGAGCTGAGGATGCACAAAGATAAAATGCTGCCATTGCACGTGCTGGATTTTGTGTTTGGGCTTTGTTTGCCAGAAGGAGCGGACAGGGATCACGAGTATCTTAACCCGATGGAGCTGAAGGGGAATCTAGGTGGCTTGCCCAGGTGTTTGGTAAGGGGGTATTTGGAGGATCCCATGATTGATAGGCAGAGGGCGTTGGCGGAGATGATGGAGGAGGAAGGGGTGACTGTCGTCAAGAGCTTGGATGTGGAAGGGTATCATGCCATTGACTTTGTGGATGCTGATAAGGCTGCGACTTTGCTGGATGATGTCAAACGCTTTGTTAATGCTGCTCTTGCATCTTCACTTTGAGCTGAGTGAAGTGAAGGGAAAGAGACAATGTGTGTGATTGAATTAATAAAGGTTCTTGCTTTCTTCATCAGTTTTATTGTAGTTCATCTCTGTTGCACATTCGTTGAGCACATTTTTACATGGTTACACAAACTCTGTTACACTAGTTCAGCAGAGGACAGGCAAAATATACATCCTGAATACATATTGAGTTTCAGACAACCGTTTGAGATATACTCTGTCTATTCTGTCTGTTGCCACTCTTAGTCTCAGCCACAATGTAAATGAATTAATTAAATTCATTAAAAAGTGGAACTTATAATAATACCATATTATGAGAAAAGATGAAGTTTAAACGAATAAATGAGAAAAGATGGTGAAGTTTAAACGAGGGGTGGAGATTTAACTAACTGATAGGAAAAATATAAACAAGAACATGGAAATTGTATTATCCAAATTAGAAGAATTTTTTCTCCTTTTAATGTTTGAAATGTTCTTGTTTAACGTTTAAAATTTCTCCTCACATTAGCAATCATAAACTAGCCAGTAATACATCTAGAGATGAGTCAAACCAAATAAAAAGAAAAAGCTAAAAATTGAATCGAAGCAAACCTAATAATTCGGTTAATTCGATCGGTAACCAATTTAACCAAACTAAAATGAGAAGCATGAGAAATTGTCATATTTTGTTATTAAATTTTTTAATTACTAAAACAAAAAATACAAATTTATGTTTTGCGAGAGTTTATTGAATATCGTTTACGTCTATAGTAAAAATGACTTATTTTCATAGGTAAATTTTGTTTTTTATAACAAATCATATCAAAAATTGGGTATTAATAACACTAATTTGGAACCAACGGGGTTGGCTCAGCTAGTTGGTTGTTTAGACTATAAGATTAAGTATCACAAGTTCAATTATCTAGATCAACACTTGTTGGCATTAATGAACCATGATTAACATTAATTTGGATAATATAATAAAAATTTAATTAAACCGACTACTAAATAAAATTATTTCACAATCGAACTCAAACCGATTTGATTTCGTAACGAAACCAGCATAAATAAACCAGTTCGTTTGATTAATTCGGTTCTAACTGAATAGTGCTCACCCCTAAATACATGTGAACAAAGCTATTTGCATACTAGTCAAATTCTTAAACACAAAGGAATTACCCAAATCAATCATCCATGAATCGAAAGTTTAGAATATATGTTATATATATATATATGTGTGTGTGTGTGTGATATAACAAGCAAATGATACAATAGATAATTCCAAAAAAAACCGATCCACCGCAGCTTCACAACCAAACAAACATGGTAATAGTTAAACAAATAGTAAGAAAAAAAAGACACAAGATTTATAGTCTGTTTCATAACAACTAGTTTTAAACAGTAACTTTTAACTATTTTTAAATATAATGATTTATAATTAGTAGAGGGATTGGGATGAAATTTGAGTTTCAAGTTAAAATAAGTCAAATAATTTGTCAAAACTAGTTATGAAATATGTTCATAAGTTTTAACCAACAAATTGTTATTTCTTATATTTCTACTTACTAATTATTTTTTTAAGCTCCTTATAAGTAGTTGTTTTGGCTACTTATAGGTACCCGCTAAACATCCTCCTATATTGGTTCACTGTCAATCTTACAATGTATATCCACTTTTAGAAGAGAATTTTATTACTGTTGGTAAGATTTTACAATAGACTAGTAATTTCTTTCAAAATAGGTTATAATACAATAATGGAGAAGAATAGTCGATATCATCTCAAACCTACAAGAGAAGTTGTTTTATAGATTTTCAAACAAGTCACCACTGTAAGTTTTAATCGAAGAAGGTTAGTGATTAAGGGAAACCGCTTGGGAAGCATTGAAATACATTTTGAGTTATCTAAGAAGATCAACAGATTATGGGCTTGTTTTTGACAACAAATATAGAGATCTTAGCTTGGTTGGATTTTGCGATTCTTATTATGCCGGAGATAGAGATCGAAGGAAGTTAACATTAGGTTATGTGTTCACTCTTGGAGGGATAGCTATTAGTTGGAGAGCAAGGTTGCAGACAATAGTAGCATTATGTACTACAGTGGCAGAATTGATAGTTGCTATTGAAGCGGTTAAGGATACGCTCTACTTGAAGCCGTTGATGTGTAATTTTGACCTCATATATGATGGAGTTATAGTAAGTTGTGATTGTTAAAGTACAATTCACTTAATTACAAATATGGCTTTCAACTCAATGACGAAGCTTATAGATGTGAGAGAGTCCTTTCTTGTTTTGATGAATGAAGAGAAGCTAGTTCGTCTTCAAAAGGTTCACACAAAGGAGAATGTAGCATATATATTTACCAAGTCCTTGCCTATTGCAAAGTTTGAGCATTGCTCGAACTTGATCCAATTTTTGAGATGCTAGGGACCATATGATGGCAAAAAGGGAGAGTGAGTTGGTAGATGAAGACATTTGTTTTCATTATGGAGATTGATGGGTCTAATATGGAGAGGGTACTTTTAATACTTTGTTGGTAGATGGTGGTCTTGCTGCAGTTTGTTATCAAAGTGCGATGGATAATGACCATGCTTAAGCTCATTGGAAAAGTTGGTGGGCTTGCATGAAAATATAGTATCAAGGTGGAGATTATTGGATTTTGGAAAGACTACTTAGTTGCATTATGGATTTATAGTATCAATGTGTTGCGTTTAGGAAAGTGTAACGACCCGTAAATTTTAACTGTTTTAATAACGTAATTAGTTGAAATTTTGTGAAATTTTAAACGATAAAATTTTGAAATAAAAATTTGATATTTGGAATGCGTCTAATTAATCATAGCAAATGGTAAATTTTCATCAGATAATTTGGAAGTTTATTTTCTAGTGTAATTTTATTTCAATTTATATCAGTTAAAATTGATGATAATAAATTGTTTTCCAAACCTGGATATTTTTACATAAAAAAATTCTAATTCATCTTCTAACTAAGACGTCATTTTTCGTTTTTCCAAATTCGGACTTCTTTAGCTCTGTCGATCTTATTTTTCTGCGTTTTTGCTGCATTTTCTGCTAGTAGAAAATTCGAATTTTTATAATTAAATCGTACTGCTAATATCTGTATACCGTTTTGACCGTCTCGTCATGCTGATCTCCATAGTATACTCGTTTGTGTGTTTTGAACTTCGGTACTCGACGATATCGATAAAATGATTAATCGTTCCGGTACCCAAAATTTTAACTTTTGGTTTCCTACGCCTCTTTCATATTCCACCGATTAATTATCAATAGCATGCAGCATTTTTCAATTCTCAAAAACCAACTTTATGACTGACACGATTCCCACTTTTTTTTATGATGGTTCGTATTTTGCTTTTGGGTTCTTGTTTCATTTCAGAAAATAATATAAAGTTAAACTGTTGCTCTTCTTCCGCTCTCTCTCTTTCATTTCTTCCATACATCATTCTATATTTTTTTTGAATACTGCAAGCTCTCTCTTCTTCTTGCAAATTTGACTTGCTCTATTACCCTCCTTCACTTCACGCTCTTCCTATTTTTCTTTTCCACTTGCGTTCTATAAAACAAAAACAAAAGGGTGAATGCTTCCATCGCCTCGTCTCTTCCTGGCTCACCCTCTCACCGCCCCACAGTGGGAATCACCACCGAAACGCAAGCCCGCCTTCCAATGGCTCGATCCGCCCCACCCTGACTCTGCAAGCCTCCATCCGCTTATTTTATCACCCAAAGCCACCTGAGAAGCCCTCGGCCCTCTCTCTTTCTCTTCGCTCTCTGACATCTCACCACCACTCACAAAACCAACCGAGCACAGGCAACCCCACCCTTCCGGCCGAGCATCCCTCCACCTGACTTCGGCTCCACCTCCCCGACAACCGCTCATCTTCTCCCCTTCGACTCCCTGTTTCTCGCTACCTCTAGTCCAGATCTGACCCCAAGCCGACCGGAATACCACCTTACCCCTAAACCTATGCCGTACCCGAGCCTGCTCTCTTGAAACCTAAAGCAGGTACAAAATTTCTTCCCTCTGGAAGAAGTGGTTCCGAATAGGCCATTCTGTGTTCATGAATATTTGGGCCGTGTGATATTTGCGTAGTGTTCTTTTCTTTCAGTGTACTTCTATGCATATATTGCTTAGATCTGGGTTGGCAGTAGTATAATCCTTTGAATCTAGGCCCATATTGATATATACGGCTGTGCACCATCTTGTTGCCTGATGCATACCACCTTGTTTCTTCGATGGATACGTAGGGCACCTATATGTATACGTTTACATAAGTATGCCATGTGTATCTCTGTTGCTTTCATCTAGGCAAGGAAGAGATATTGACGTATATATATGTGTGTACAGCACATATATATACACCTTTATATATAGGCTGTGCATAATTCTAATTGCCTTCATTGCTAACTTTGAAGTGTTGTATGTGACCTTATAAGATCCATGCTGAAGTGATAGGACTGTTTAGGCTTGAGGCCCTGTTTGTTAGTTTACTTGAATTGTAAAATATATTAAGTACATGGGTTTATATATAGTAATATATATATGTGTGTGTGTGTGTGGAGGTTTCGTACATATATTAGTTTATAAATGTAATCTGCACATAATGTTGGTTGTAGTTTACACACATTTTAAATGATCTGTTGGGGCTATATATGAAGTATGTCTGCACGTATATAATGGCTCTTCACATAATATAACGGGTCTGCATATATATTTACATACATGTATTGCACATGTAGTCGTTTGCATATTCAAATAGCTTACGTATATAATTGTATGTATAATCTTTTGAAAATAATAATAATAATAATAACAACAACTTGTATGTATGTTGTATACATGTTTTGTTAAGTTCTTATATGCGGTCTGTCTGTGTATATATATTTTTCTATACATATATTATATCAAGGTTTAAGAAAAGATTTCAAACAGGGTACCTATGATATATTTTATGTAATGGGTATGCATTGATTTTGTATTGATCTAAGTGTGATATATAAAGCTTTTGATTTTGCCTGTTTATAAAGGTTATCAAGTCTTGATTTTTATATATGATATATATTTATGTGTCTGATTAAAATAATGATTTTATCATATATATATTATTTTAATATTTAATTTAAAATTAAATATTGATTTCAAGGAAAGGAAATATATATATATATATATATATATATATTTTGTTCAATTTATATCAACTGATTCTAATTGTTTCATCAATTCTTGTATCAGCTTTGTCCGTCGAATTCGTGCCAATCTAGCTTTGTTTTGGAATTCGTGCTTGGATTCGTAACTCATTTCATTGTCGAATCTCTCTAGCCTCGAAAGGTGAGCAATCACTCACGATTAATGTTCTTTTATTTATTAAATCTGATTTCAATTGAAACGACAATTGAAATATGCTGTTGTTAGTTATTTACACTGTTTTATATGTTATTACCTGTATCAGTTCACCTGTGACATCTGACACTATTATCTGTTAATTATACGATGATAATCCCGTTTGGTTGATAATTGATTGATTGTTTGTTGTTTATATTGGATGTAAATTGTAATGTATAAAGTGATAAATATTATGCAATTGAAATTGACGTAGGATAGTTAAAAATTTGAATTGACATATGTGTTGAATTTGATTAGTTAAATTTGTACAATATAACCCCTTAAATGTTTAATTATTTGACACGTAGAAAAATGGTTAATTATACTTGAACCATTTGAATTTATGTTGTATTAATTGATGAAGTATGAAATTTAATAATTGATGTCAAGTGTAGAATTGCATAGAATAATTAGTGTAATAATCTTTAACCTACATGAAATGATAGTGTAGATTCTAGAAATAATTATATTAATTTACACAAACAACAATGTAAATTAATACGATTATTTCGGGATTATTTGAATTAATTATTGGATTGTTATTGATTGTTGTTATTGCTTGTTTATTTACTTTGACACCATCCCAGTTATCACACTGTAAGTTCCCTTTGCTATGCTTTGATTTTGAATTGAATTGGAATCGGGTTGAAATGATAAATATCCAAATTAAACTTTGACCTAGGATAGAGAATTAAATAAAACCCGATTGGTCAATAATTTAATTAAAAAAAAATAAAATAAAGATTTTATTGGGTAAATAATAAGGTTTTGAAATGAAGTTGGAATTTGAATTTTATGAAAGGAAAATGTTAATATGTAATAATCTGAAACAAAATATTAACATAGTAGTTGATGAAAGGATGTTGTTTAAAATATAATTATTAAGTTTGAAATTATTTAATAATTAAGTTTTTGAAATTATTTAATAATTAAATAATATTGAATTATTTAATAATTAAGTGAAATTGAATTCTTGATATGAGAAATTGAACTTCGTAATAAGCGAAATTGAACTTCTTTAATAAGTAAAGTTGAGTTATGAAATAATTAAGTTTTGAAATTTGTAACTAAGTAAATAAATAAGTGAAATCGAATTTCTTTAACAAGAAATAAAATGTGATTTATTGAAATTAATGTAAGACTTGTAATTTAAAGAATGGATTTGACAAATCTAATTTAATTCAATTTGAAGTTTTGATATAATGAAGTTGAACTTAAGTAATTGATTTAATGAATTGGAAATTAAATAGAAAATTGTTTTAAATGACAAATTTACTTAATGAATATTGAATGAAGTCGATCAATGAATTTAAATTGATTTGAATATTAAATTAGATTAATTTAAATGATTTCGGGATGAAACTTATATACGAATTTAAAGGAATATTGGAATGGTTTTAAATAAAAATTGAAATTGAATTATAAGATCTTGAAATGGTAATTTGGAAAATTTGAAACGTAAATTATGGAAATTGATTTAGAAAGAGAAATGAAATGTTGGTTTACAAATTTTAGCTAAAATTGAATTTGATTTGGTTTTGAAATAAATAAACGACCAATCGGTATAATAATCACGAAAGTTATTAAAGAAACCGGAATCGGTTAGGGACATACTCACTGTCTAAACCGAAAACCACTTTAATAACTATACGCGGAGTGTGATCCAGAATGAAGCGGTTGGAATGATGTACGTGATGACTGAAGAAAGAGAATGATAACGGATAGCCTTGACACTTGTGTCAAATTGGAAATGACTAAAACAGGAGCCGTGCCGGGCCAAATGGGGTTAGCTGCCTCGAGCGAACACAATTCTTCGAAAACTACTCATTACTTGTTGTCGATTGGTGCACCCTCGAAATTTTGGGAGTGTTGTTTCACGGTGTTGCGATCGCTGCGGCGATGCGTTCTCACCAGTCCGGATCAGGCAAACGGTAGTTTCACTACCTTGGGTATTGCCTCATGTGCCTTGTCATACTTGTATCCCTTTATACGCGACCACTACGATATGTTTTGCGTTATACCTATGGAGTACTCCCTGATATCCCACTAGTTTATGGTGGAGTTTACAGTGCTGTATAGACTATAACGCTTATATAAAATGTGTTAAGGGGGATAATGGCAACGCCTTAACACTATTTTGATACTTTATATCACTGATAGGCATTATCTACTTATCGTACACTACTACATAGTAGATAGTTTAACGGATCTTTAAAGGATGGTTATTCGAAATATCCTTTGAGTTACTTGTATTTCAGTTGCTATTTCACTTGAGTTGGATTTATTGATATAAGAATGTTAATCCTGACTCGAGTGTTTTGTGATTTGCTTTATGCTCGGGTCAGACTGAGTGTACCAGTATTCGAGACTAACCTTTGGAGTTGGAGCTTCGCTTGAAGATCCAGCTATCTATCCAGCTTTCAGATATTCAGTTGATTCCAGTGATGTATTTTGATATTGTAGTTGATTATTGTATTCGAGACATCTATTGTACCTTATTTAACTCTGATATGTATATAGTAGCTTCATGAACTACTATCTTTTGTTTCCGCTGCATTTATTACTCTGTGTCTGTGATCTATGATTATTTATTTACTGTATATGCTCAGTTTTGCCAAATTTAAATTAACAATTCGGTATTTTGAATTATTCAAGTCCGACATGTGCGGATGCGAATGGTCCAAAATAGCAGGTCGTTACAGTTGGTATCAGAGCTTTGGTAGCTCTAGGCAAAATTTAGCATATTGGGTAAATGAATTTACAGAATCACTTTCATTCGAGTTGAATCTCTTCCTTTTGACTCGATTCCTTTGAATTTTGGAATGTTCCCCACGGTTCCAAATTTCATTCGTGTCCCTCACTATTCGTCTTCTTTCAATTCTGGAGCATCCCATAACTCCACTTTGAATGATCTTTATAATGGATCGGCGGTCTCGCCAAACTTCGAATGATTTGAAAAGGGGTGAAACTCCTTTACAATAGGCATTGATTTACCGGAGATTTCTGTATCCTCGGTTTACGATGCTATCTATCTCATGGTATACCTGAATTCTATTTCTTGAGATCGAATGTCGATTTACCTCAGAATTCCACATCGATCTTATTCTTGAAGTCACGGTCGACCCGGTTATGGTTGCCCGCGATTTATATAAACTTATCAATCTTCCTACTTTGTTATTTAATCATCATATCTTTGTTTCGAACGTATCTTCGAACCAGAATTCTCTTTGATTCGAGTCCATTAAAATTTGAATCTCTATCCTTTCTTTGAAATCCATTCTTGTATCGTCGAGAAAGGAAGTGAATTTGTAATAAATGTTTTATAGTGTTGTTTGAGTTGTTGATGTTGATTTGGATTTTCGATCGATTCGTCTGATCAACGCTATCGATAGGATTTCCAAAACACTTGAATAGAGCAAACTAACACAATATTATTTTCAAATTTGGTAAATGGAATAAATTTGTATGATTATATTATAAATATATATAAGTAAAATTTTCTGAAATTTAATAAGTTAATTAAATTGGTTGTTGAAATGATAATAATTGATTATCACTTATTGTTCTATAAATGAATTTTTAAACATGGGTTATAAACTGATTTGAAATTTAAATGAATTTAAAATTTAGAATTTGAGAATTTAATTTCCAGTGATTTCAAGCATTGGTTTTTAAAATTTTAAAATGTATATTATTGAAGGTATTTTCAAATAGAAACCGTTTTCAAAGAATTTTAAAATGTTGAAATCATTGCTTTTCTCTTTGTCGCTGGAAAATAATTTCGGTGATGGCGGCCGCATCATCGACATTCATTTTCGAGTTTCGAAGTGGAGAAACCATTCTGTAGCTTTGCTACGGTTTTGTTGGAAAAATAGTTTAATTTGAATTTCTCAAGTATGACTTGATTTTTATATATATATATATATATATATATATATATATATATATATATGGGTACATTATTTTAAATTTAATTTGATTTAATATATATAGTATATACATAATTATCTCTAAAGGGTTTGAAATTAAACGGAAATTTAATTCTTAAAATTATGTTAAAGGATGTTTTCAATTATAAATAAAGCTAAATTTTGGATAAATATTTAAACTTGAAATAATTGAATTTGAAAATATTATTTGTATAGTACTAAATTGCATTTCAATATAACTTACCTAGATTATTCAAAAGTTAACTATGTAATTGGATAGTATACAATATAAATTGTCTTTATAAATAAAATTTGAGTGCGTATAAAAATGTTATACACTTAGACTTTAATTATATAAAAAAATGCTAATAAAGATGATAGAATAATAAGTTAATTGAATAAGATAAATATAATAAATTTTTTTCTGAAAGAATTAACAAATTGGAATTAGATCAACTTATGGAAATACCTTAAATTTAAACCAATTATTGAATATAAATTAATTTAAATTGAAATTTTTACGGTTTAAATTAATTTATATGGTTTAAATATATGTAATAAGATATATTAAGTGGAATAAACTTAATAATAATTTGGAATAAAAGAATTAAATTTGTTGAATAAAATATGGGTACCATAAATGATTATACAAATTAATGATTTAGAAATTGTTAATTGAGGATGACTAGACAATAAGATAATGAATTCAGAAATAGTTAGGATTGATTTTAGTGAAATCAAATGGATTAAACCAATTATTGAATATCAATTAATTTAAATTGGAATTTATATGATATAAATTAATTGTTATCTTGTATTCTAATCTATTTTCTTTCTGGTTGTTTCTATTCTCCTACCTCCTCCCTTTTCGGGGACGAAAAGTTTTGAGTGGGGGAGAGTGTAACGACCCGTAAATTTTAACTGTTTTAATAACGTAATTAGTTGAAATTTTGTGAAATTTTAAACGATAAAATTTTGAAATAAAAATTTGATATTTGGAAATCGTATAATTAATCATAGCAACTGGTAAATTTTCATCAGATAATTTGGAAGTTTATTTTCTAGTGTAATTTTATTCCAATTTATATCAGTTAAAATTGATGATAATAAAATGTTTTCCAAACCTGGATATTTTTACATAGAAAAATTCTAATTCATCTTCTGACTAAGACGTCATTTTTCATTTTTCCAAATTTGGACTTCTTTAGCTCCGTCGATCTTATTTTTCTGCGTTTTTGCTGCATTTTCTACTAGTAGAAAATTCGAATTTTTATAATTAAATCATACTGCTAATATCTGTATACCGTTTTGACCGTCTCGTCGTGCTGATCTCCATAGTATACTCGTTTGTGTGTTTCAAACTTCGGTACTCTACGAAATCGATAAAATGATTAATCGTTCCGGTACCCAAAATTTTAACTTTTGGTTTCCTACGCCTCTTTCATATTCCACCGGTTAATTATCAATAGCATGCAGCCTTTTTCAATTCTCAAAAATCAACTTTATGACTGACACGATTCCCACTTTCTTTTATGATGGTTCGTATTTTGCTTTTGGGTTCCTTTTCATTTCAGAAAATAATATAAAGTTAAACTGTTGCTCTTCTTCCACTCTCTCTCCTTCATTTCTTCCATACATCATTCTATTTTTTTTAATACTGCAAGCTCTCTCTTCTTCTTGCAAATTTGACTTGCTCTATTACCCTCCTTCACTTCACGCTCTTCATATTTTTCTTTGCCACTTGCGTTCTATAAAGCAAAACAAAAAAGGGTGAAAGCTTCCATCGCCTCGTCTCTTCCTGGCTCACCCTCTCACCGCCCCACAGTGGGAATCACCACCGAAATGCAAGCCCGCCTTCCAGTGGCTCGATCCGCCCCACCCTGACTTTGTAGGCCTCCATCCGCTTATTTTATCACCCAAAGCCACCTGAGAAGCCCTCGGCCCTCTCTCTTTCTCTTCGCTCTCCGACGTCTCACCACCACTCACAAAACCAACCGAGCACAGGCAACCCCACCCTTTCGGTCGAGCATCCCTCCACCTGACTTCGGCTCCACCTCCCCGACAACCGCTCATCTTCTCCCCTTCGCCTCCCTGTTTCTTGCCACCTCTAGTCCAGATCCGACCCCAAGCCGACCGGAATACCACCTTACCCCTAAACCTATGCCGTACCCGAGCCTGCTCTCTTTAAACCCAAAGTAGGTACAAAATTTCTTCCCTATGGCAGAAGTGGTTTCCAATAGGCCATTCTATGTTCATGAATATTTGGGCTGTGTGATATTTGCGTAGTGTTCTTTTCTGTCAGTGTACTGCTATGCATATATTGCTTAGATCTGGGTTGGCAGTAGTATAATCCTTTGAATCTAGGCCCATATTGATATATACGGCTGTGCACCATCTTGTTGCCTAATGCATACCACCTTGTTTCTTCGATGGATACGTAGGGCACCTATATGTATACGTTTACATAAGTATGCCATGTGTATCTCTGTTGCTTTCATCTAGGCAAGGAAGAGATATTGACGTATATATATATATATATATGTGTACGGCACATATATATACCCCTTTATATATAGGCTGTGCATAATTCTAATTGCCTTCATTGCTAACTTTGTAGTGCTGTTGTGTTGTATGTGACCTTATAAGATCCATGTTGAAGTGATAGGACTGTTTAGGCTTGAGGCCCTGTTTGTTAGTTTACTTGAATTCTAAAATATATTAAGTACATGGGTTTATATATAGTAATATATATATATATATATATATATATATATATGTGTGTGTGTGTGTGTGTGTATTGGTTTCGTACATATATTAGTTTATAAATGTAATCTGCACATAATGTTGGTTGTAGTTTACACACGTTTTAAATGATCTGTTGGGGCTATATATGAAGTATGTCTGCATGTATATAATGGCTCTTCACATATTATAATGGGTCTGCATATATATATTTACGTACATGTATTGCACATGTAGTCGTTTGCATATTCAAATAGCTTACGTATATAATTGTATGTATAATATTTTGAAAATAATAAAAATAATAATAACAACAACTTGTATGTATGTTGTATACATGTTTTGTTAAGTTCTTATATACGGTCTGTCTATATATATATATATTTTTCTATACATATATTATATCAGGGTTTAAGAAAAGATTTCAAACAGGGTACCTATGATATATTTTATGTAATGGGTATGCATTGATTTTGTATTGATCTAAGTGTGATATATAAAGCTTTTGATTTTGCCTGTTTATAAAGGTTATCAAGTCTTGATTTTAATATATGATATATATTTTTGTGTCTGATTAAAATAATGATTTTATCATATATATATTATTTTAATATTTATTTTAAAATTAAATATTGATTTCAAGGAGAGGAAATATATATATATTTATATTTTGTTCAATTTATATCAACTGATTCTAATTGTTTCATCAATTCTTGTATCAGCTTTGTCCGTCGAATTCGTGCCAATCTAGCTTTGTTTTGGAATTCGTGCTTGGATTCGTAACTCATTTCATTTTCGAATCTCTCTAGCCTCGAAAGGTGAGCAATCACTCACGATTAATGTTCTTTTATTTATTAAATCTGATTTCAATTGAAACGACAATTGAAATATGCTATTGTTAGTTATTTACACTGTTTTATATGTTATTACCTGTATCAGTTCACCTGTGACATCTGACACTATTATCTGTTAATTATACGATGATAATCCCGTTTGGTTGATAATTGATTGATTGTTTGTTGTTTATATTGGATGTAAATTGTAATGTATAAAGTGATAAATATTATGCAATTGAAATTGACGTAGGATAATTAAAAATTTGAATTGACATATGTGTTGAATTTGATTAGTTAAATTTGTACAATATGACCCCTTAAATGTTTAATTATTTGACACGTAGAAAAATGGTTAATTATACTTGAACCATTTGAATTTATGTTGTATTAATTGATGAAGTATGAAATTTAATAATTGATGTCAAGTGTAGAATTGCATAGAATAATTAGTGTAATAATCTTTAACCTACATGAAATGATAGTGTAGATTCTAGAAATAATTATATTAATTTACACAAACAACAATGTAAATTAATACGATTATTTCGGGATTATTTGAATTAATTATTAGATTGTTATTGATTGTTGTTATTGCTTGTTTATTTACTTTGACACCATCCTAGTTATCACACTGCAAGTTCCCTTTGCTATGCTTTGATTTTGAATTGAATTAGAATCGGGTTGAAATGATAAATACCCAAATTAAACTTTGACCTAGGATAGAGAATTAAATAAAACCCGATTGGTCAATAATTTGATTAAAAAAAATAAAATAAAGATTTTATTGGGTAAATAATAAGGTTTTGAAATGAAGTTGGAATTTGAATTTTATGAAAGGAAAATGTTAATATGTAATAATCTGAAACAAAATATTAACATAGTAGTTGATGAAAGTATGTTGTTTAAAATATAATTATTAAGTTTGAAATTATTTAATAATTAAGTTTTTGAAATTATTTAATAATTAAATAATATTGAATTATTTAATAATTAAGTGAAATTGAATTCTTGATATGAGAAATTGAACTTCGTAATAAGTGAAATTGAACTTCTTTAATAAGTAAAGTTGAGTTATGAAATAATTAAGTTTTGAAATTTGTAACTAAGTAAATAAATAAGTGAATTCAAATTTCTTTAACAAGAAATAAAATGTGATTTATTGAAATTAATGTAAGACTTGTAATTTAAAGAATGGATTTGACAAATCTAATTTAATTTGAAGTTTTGATATAATGAAGTTGAACTTAAGTAATTGATTTAATGAATTGGAAATTAAATAGAAAATTGTTTTGAATGACAAATTTACTTAATGAATATTGAATGAAGTCGATCAATGAATTTAAATTGATTTGAATATTAAATTAGATTAATTTAAATGATTTCGGGATGAAACTTATATACGAATTTAAAGGAATATTGGAATGGTTTTAAATAAAAATTGAAATTGAATTATAAGATCTTGAAATGGTAATTTGGAAAATTTGAAACGTAAATTATGGAAATTGATTTAGAAAGAGAAATGAAATGTTGGTTTACAAATTTTAGCTAAAATTGAATTTGATTTGGTTTTGAAATAAATAAACGACCAATCAGTATAATAATCACGAAAGTTATTAAAGGAACCGGAATCGGTTAGGGACATACTCACTGTCTAAACTGAAAACCACTTTAATAACTATACGCGGAGTGTGATCCAGAATGAAGCGGTTGGAATGATGTACGTGATGACTGAAGAAAGAGAACGATAATGGATAGCCTTGACACTTGTGTCAAATTGGAAATGACTAAAACAGGAGCCGTGCCGGGCCAAATGGGGTTAGCTGCCTCGAGCGAACACAATTCTTCGAAAACTACTCATTACTTGTTGTCGATTGGTGCACCCTCGAAATTTTGGGAGTGTTGTTTCACGGTGTTGCGATCGCTGCGGCGATGCGTTCTCACCAGTCTGGATCAGGCAAACGGTAGTTTCACTACCTTGGGTATTGCCTCATGTGCCTTGTCATACTTGTATCCCTTTATACGCGACCACTACGATTTGTTTTGCGTTATACCTATGGAGTACTCCCTGATATCCCACTAGTTTACGGTGGAGTTTACAGTGCTGTATAGACTATAACGGTTATATAAAATGTGTTAAGGGGGATAATGGTAACGCCTTAACACTATTTTGATACTTTATATTACTGATAGGCATTATCTACTTATCATACACTACTACATAGTAGATAGTTTAACGGATCCTTAAAGGATGGTTATTCCAAACATCCTTTGAGTTACTTATATTTCAGTTGCTATTTCACTTGAGTTGGATTTATTGATATAAGAATGTTAATCCTGACTCGAGTGTTTTGTGTTTTGCTTTACGCTCAGGTCAGACTGAGTGTACCAGTATTCGAGACTCACCTTTGGAGTTGGAGCTTCGCCTGGAGATCCAGCTATCTATCTAGCTTTTAGATATTCAGTTGATTCCAGTGATGTATTTTGATATTGTATTTGATTATTGTATTTGAGACATCTGTTGTACCTTATTTAACTCTGATATGTATATAGTAGCTTCATGAACTACTATCTTTTGTTTCCGCTGCATTTATTACTTTGTGTCTGTGATTATTTATTTACTGTATATGCTCAGTTTTGCCAAATTTAAATTAACAATTCGGTATTTTGAATTATTCAAGTCCGACATATGCGGATGCGAATTGTCCAAAATAGCGGGTCGTTACAGAAAGACTACTATTAGTGCAAAATTTTGTCTACACCAACACCCCAAGATCCGAAGGTATAGCTCCGGAATTTGGTAGGACTATTGAACCCGACAAAGGGATTACCGAGTTGTGATGCAATCAAGCTTAGGTTACAAGATGATGAACCCAGTGTTTTAAATCTCGGATTTTGGCCAATATCTCGGGAAAATATCTCGGCTATCTCGGGCGATATTTAAAACACTTATAACTAAATAGGCTGCCAAATCTCGGATTTTGGCTGATATCTCGGATTTTTCATCTCGGCCATCTCGGGGAGATTTAAAAGCCTGGATGAACCGTAGTGTTGCAATAGAAAATTTAGAGATGATAAAATACAGAAAGTAAATAACACCGAGATTTTTATATTGGTTCGGACCGAAAATCCCTACATCCACTGTCCTTTCCTTATTTAGTCACTCTTATCTAGCTGAGAGGCTTAATATATTGAGTCTGTATATTTTTTCCATTAATGAGTTTGTAAAGAGAGCTCTAATATAGGAAAGTACAACATGATTTTATATCTTAATTCATTTTAGTGCTTGAAGATCCTTGTGTCTTGGGATTGCTACATATTTATAGCCACTATGCTGTAATGCCATTGGTGGAGAGTCTTCTCCTTGGATTGCTGGAGTGGTCTATTGAGTGGCTACGATTTGAGCTTGTTCTGAACGTCTGATGATGCTACTTACGACGTGTAGATTAGTGACTTGTTTCCAGCGCAAATGGCCCCTTCACGTCTGAGCCATTTGTTATCTTATTACGTTAAGTTGAAGCTTCGGGCCTTAGACATACTGACGGGATTTGTACTTCGGCCTGCCAACTTATCCTTTTGATAGAAGCCGACTTTCTCAGTTTTATATGTCTAGGTGGTCTAACCTCTTTTTATACATATAGTTAGTTGATTTGAGACTTATTTGGGAAGATAATCGCTACTCTTGTTGTTGAGATATTTGGGTGTAACACATGCCCCTTAAAGTTCACTTCATATATTAGATATGGAGTGGACTTTGATGTGGATGAGTGTAATTTATTTTCCTCGATCATCTTCCAAGTTTGGCCTACATTATGTGTATAAATAGAAGGTATGATATTGATTTCGAGTAGAGCGACTTGAATATCAAAAGGAGAAATTTCAACTTGGATTAGAAAACTAGACTATCTTGCCCGAAATCAAATTTTAATTTTAGGCCGGAAGGCATGGTCTTAACTTGACCGTAAGGTCTAATTTTTTTAAAATCATGCTTATTATTTGAAGCCATCCAGACTAAGTGACAAGTGAAGTTATTTAAGCGTCAAGAGGCGAAACCTAATTTGGTATCGTGAGGTCAAACTTTTTGAAACCGTCCTTGTCACTTGAAGCCATCTAGGCTAAATGATAAGTGATGTTATTTGAGCGCCGAGGGGCAAAATATAATTTGGGACCGTGAGGTCAATTTTTTTGAAATAATGCTGGTCACTTGAAGCCATCTAGGCTATGTGATAAGTGCAGTTGTTTAAGCACCAAGAGGTGAAATCTAATTTGGGACCATGAGGTCAAAGTTTTTGAAGTCGTTCTTGTCACTTTAAGTCATCTGGGCTAAGTGATAAGTGAAGTTGTTTGAGCGTCGAGAGGCGAAATCCAATTTAGGACCGGGAGGTCAAAGTTTTTGAAATCGTGCTTGTCATTTGAATCCATCTAGGCTAAGTGATAGGTGAAGTTGTTTGAGCGTCGGAAGGCGAAAATCTAATTTTGGACCGTGAGGTCAAATTTTTTGAAATTGTGCTTGTCACTTAAAGCCATGTAGGTTAAGTGATAAATGAAACTATTTGGTTGCCGAGAGGCAAAGATTAATCCGAGACCATGAGGTCAAGATGGTACTTGTAGCATGGTATTTGTAAGGGATCATTTGGGACTAGACCTTTGAAGGGTTGGGTTCCAAACTTGCATTAATGTGAGTCTAGATGTTGGTAGTTGATTGGTTATCTTTAAAAAGCGTTCTATGCAAGGATGATTTGGCATCCGACGAGGAAATCTATTGATATTCCTCTTATGAACAGCTGTTAAACGATATTTGTGGTGAAAAACTTTCATCTCTTTAATCTATGTCGTTCCTTCTTATTATAAACAATATTTCCTCTTTTTCTCCTCTTTTCGCCTATTAAAATTATAAAACCGCCATTGATATTTTCAAGCTCCCTTCGATCCTTCCTTTGATATTTGCTCTTGAACCAGTAAGTTTTTCTGTTTTATTATTCCTTTTAAGATTGCCAATATCATAATCGATACTCTTCCTTTTCACGCTTAACCGAGAATTAAATTTATGTTCTTACTGGCTTTAACCTGCTTAATCCTTGTTTTGCGGATAATGCCTACTTTTCTTTTAATAATTAGATATCTTACCCTCTTTTTCTTAGGTTTAAAATGGATGCTCCTATCAAAAATCAGTAAGATCTGGATGAAGTTTTTTCTTCCTATGGGATAACAAGTGTCGAGACGATCACTCCTATCTTCGGGATGCATTTTAGTGACCCTCCAGCGAGGTATTTTATATGATCCATAGAACATTTAGAACATGGAATCTTCTTTCCTCTAGCCCCTTTATTTGTCGACGTCTTGGAACGTTATCACATTAGTTGCTATCAACTCTTTGCTACTTCCAATTCAACTCATTCAGCCATAATGATTCTATACTCCAAAAAAGGCTACTGGGATATATCCATTACTGAGATCAATTACATGTTAAACCTGCTAGAGTCTAAGTCCATTAGGGAATTACCCATGTATTTTCTCAAATTTTTAAGGCCACCCCTCTAAAGGATCCATTCAGCAAAATAACGGCACGTTGTTGGTTCTTTGTTAAGGCCCCTTCCAACCGAATAGCCACCTTTTTCAACAATGCAGGTATGTCCATGAATATTTTGCCCTCTTTTAATCTTATATGTATTCTAGGTCGTGTTTCCTTATTTTATTATATATCAGATAGTAAGACCCGAGAAGAGTGATGACCTGGCTGTCACCATTCAATTTAAGGATAGGTATAAGGAAGTTATGAAGTCTTCATCTTTACAACGATACCGACACTTGCTTCTTACCGAAATCAAACTAAAAGCTCAAGGTCGGCTACTTCCTTCACTGAGTTTGCCAGACTTAAACCCTTTAGAAAGTATGATAAAGCTTCTGCTGTAGTCAGTGATAGTGGAGAAGAAACCGAATCCAATTATGGAGAAAAAGAGACTAAGGGTTTCACCCTTTAACCATTGACTAGCTTATTTTATGCTCTTAGTACAACTTAGTCTTAATTTTGATTTGAACCTTATCTCTTTCTCCTTGTTGTAGTGACTTTCTCTTCTGGGAAGGCCAGCTCCCTAGATAAGGGAAAGGTGGCCAAAAAAGGTCTAAGTTGTTGCATCGTGAAAAAGATACTCTCGGCTTGAAGAAGAAAAAGATCTTCAGATCCTCGAAAGATGAAAGTTCTAAGGGAAAGGATTCAGATCTTCTTACCGAGAAAAACAAGCATGCAATAAAAATCACAAAGGCTTCCTTTGAAGGTGACATTTTCTATGCCATCATCGAAGCATATGCTAAACCTCCAACCTCTACCCCAGGAATTCGAAGAGCAATCGAATATAACCTCCGGGAGAGCATCAAGGTAGGAATGAATTTTTCATGTGTAGGTTTATGATTCCAACGTTTATTCTACTCCGTCGCCTCATTCTAGAGATGAATAATCAAGTAGAGGAATTATATAGGAATATTGAAGAGAAGGATCGTAAGATCGAGACCCTGGAGAAAGCGTTAAAGGAAAGAGACGAGAGAATGGAGAAAGCCAAGGGCAGAGTGGTTGACAAAGAGTATTATATTTCTAGAGAAGAGCATGAGAAGAAGGCCACTAGACGAGCCTTCAAAATCTTATTTGATGCTTATGCTCACCACCGAGACCAAAATATAGCCTTTTCTCTATCCTATCTTGGGAAAAATGCTACCACAATGGAAGCTAACTTTGGTAAAAGGTATAAGAAACATAAGAAGGAAAACGAAACCGAGACCATTATAGAGGATGAAGCTGAGCCTCTAGTAGAAGAGGAAGAAACCGCTTCTACTGACGAGGAGGTACAAGAAGATACTTTGATAATACGCTTGATGAAGAAAACACACTATTGTCCTTGTAACAATATGAACTCTATAACTTTTGGCTTGTATAATTTTTTGAATGAAACTTTCTTGATGACTTTTTAATATTTGAATTATCATTCATCCTTATACGATGCGATTGTCACATAATATCTCTAACTAGAGTAGCCGACATGGAGTTCTTCTTTATTTCACATCTTTTCTCTTTGCTAATCTTAAGTTGATGTTCCTTAGAGAGTACCCTACCAGAACTGCTCAAAAAATCAGCAAGACTATGCTTTTCTTTACCAATCTTATGAGAACAAGGTAGCTGAATTTCAAAAGATAAACATATCCCTTAAGGCCTTTGAGGTTGAGAGCAATTTCCTAGAATCGAAGCTAGGTCTCAAAATTAACAGCTACTTTAACTCGAAGAATAGTGAGCCCTAAATCAATACCTGACCTCGGGGAATGACATCGCAATCCCTTTTAGATGGAGGGAGGAAAGGAGGCGAAGGATGATGTTGCTAATAAATTCCTTCCAAGATTATGCAACAAAGATTGTTTCAAAGAGCTTTGACTTGTCCCTGGCTTGCTCATTTGGAAGGAACTCCTCCTTTCTTTATTACTAATGCGAACCCGTGCTTCGCACATGGGTATGTGAAATTACTTCTATAGTTGGATTAATTGGAAATAGACTGGGATAAATGTATGCAACTGATTTAGTAGTTGGCATTAATACTAAATACGGAACAACATCCTCGTTATATATGGTTTGGAACTCTAAAATTAAGGAAAGTTATTATTTGGTTTGTTGGTAAGTATGTTCTTAATTGTTTGTTATTGAATGGCTGTACATTGTAAGATACGTAAAGTTCAGATTTAAATGTTTTATTGCTTATTGAACAACAATTACAATGGGATATAAAAGCGATAAGCTGATCTAATTTCAAATAAACTCGGATGGTTGAGGAAACAAAGTGAATTGTGCATATGCACAACAGCTGCTGAATCATACAAAAGTCATGGCTTGGCCCTTTTTGTAGGTATAAAGCAAACATCAATTGTGCCAATGAAAGTGAACTTATGCAATTTTATACACTATTACATTTTCAAAGCTGGTTGATCAAATATCATCGTGGTATATTATTAGTTAGGTGCTTCAACTAATAAACCAAAAAGAATAACATTTTACTAACTCTAAAACTATTTTTCACTCCAAAATAATTAAATTAAACTATTGATTATGTAGTTAGTACAAAAAACTAATCATATGTAAAAATAAAATTGTATATATAAATGAAGTAGATTATATAAGATGATGAGTACCCACTGTCACGTCAAAAATAAGTAATTGCGGCATGAAAAAGAACTATGTTAAAATTCTAATACCATCTATTCGATGCCATAATTCCTAGCAGACAGAGGTAGCTTGAAATATAACAAAATTTGAATACCATAAACTGAAATAAATATTTTTATTAATGCAAACATTATAGCAGTACATCTATAATAGTATATGTTTTTTTTGAAATAGTACTTTATATACAACATGTCACTGGAGCAACATATCACATGTCAATAAACGTTCGAGTCATGCTACGCAAGTTTCGAACTTGTGACCTCTCGCACCAAAGCCGAATCACTTAACCACTTGGACAATGGTGCTTGTCAATAGTATATGATTTTTGGTTGATGCATTGAAATAATTCTCAGTAAGACCAAAATACATATTTTATTTGAACGTTGAAAAATGAATGTAGTCTATGTAAATTAATATTGAAAAAATAAATACGATTGTAGAATCTCGAATTGTATAATGCCTTAGAAATTTAGTGGAAAATTACTCAAAATAATACATTTTTAATTAATCTATTGTACGTGGAAACTAATTTCACTTTTAAATCCATTTCAAGGTACATGGAAAATCAATAAGGAAGCACGTAGCATTGTAATGCATATGCAGCAAAACTAAAAGAACAAATTTAAGAACTCCCTTGAATAAGTTTTATCTTGATTAATTTTTCACATTAAACTATCCTGGATTACAAATCATTGATAAATTTATGAAGATCTCTTATTTCCTTGTATTATACAGGAATTGAAAAGTTTAAATGTTTGTTGTCCATGCTTTCATATGGACTGACATTCTAATGTTGAATTCCAAGCATTAAATTCATTCATGAGTTGAATTTAAACAACATCGTTTAATGCCTTAATTCAATTAAGCCTTAATTTCAAACACAAACATTAAAGACTTAAATCCATTCAAGTCTTCAACTTATGCAGCAAGATTTTCAAACCTGTGAAAGAATTCATTCAGATCTTATTCAAGTCTCATTTGAGATTCATAAACAATACCATTTAAACAATATTTAAACATCATAATTTCAAGCAGCATTTAAGCAACTATTTATTCAAGCACACTGAAACACCTATTCATCTTGGTATTAAATTGATTTAGCAAAACAGTGCAAAGCATCAGTTAAAAACAATTTATTCAGTTTCATACATCAAATTTAAAGAGCGATTCATTCCAAACTCAAATATTGACACAAATAACATTCTACCAAAAATAGTTCTCAAACTTAGATGTAAATCGGTTAGGTCATGGAGCTTGAGTTCTACGGAACAAAATCGTCATTGGAAATAAATGAAATACAATGGATAGAAAAACCACAATGTCCAAAATTCATGGTACAGAAGTTTGCTTGGAAATTCAATATAGAAAAATTTGCGTATGTCATCAAGAAGATTCAAGTGTGCTAAAAGGAGTCAAAAAAAGTAATGTATTATAATAACCGTATCACAACACAAAAGCTACATTTGTAACAACCATTGTGTTCTGCCATCAACAGAAAAGCTGCATTTGTAACAACCACTGTGTGTTGCCATTTCATCCCCGAGCAACTATTCACTTGTTTGATATATTGGTGAATGAAAAAGTCCTGACTCGAGCAGTGCCTAACATGATGAGTAGCAATAACAAAATAAGGACTCAAATTCAGAACCACATAACTAAATAGCATACAAATATAGATTTAAACTTAATTGTTAAATATTTTTGTAGTCAAGAAAAAGTTTTTTCCCCTTTTCAGATAATTAAGTTCTCTTTCAAAAAATTTATTGCACTAAGTAATGTAATAACTTGGAAGGCCAAAGTTAGAACAAAGGTAGTTGGACAATTGACATATGCTATCGTGAAGTTAATTCCCAACAAAGATAAAAGTCTGGAGCAGCACAAAATGGAATTATTTTGAAAACTATGTATTAAACTCATTTTAGAATATCGGTAGCACAAAAAGTAGGTTGAAAAGCTATACAAAACCAAACGATTCAAGAGTTGTTATAAATTATCACACAACAATAAAAACGCAAGGATAAAATGGAAATAAGTGTAGGACATAAAGCATGAATAAAAAGGCCAGTGCAAAATTCGTTTGTAACAAACAGGCAACCAGCAAAATTCATTTGTAACAAACATGAAATAGGTGAAACATTCTGTATGAAATTAATTAGCAATGAATTGGGAAAAATATTTTGGTTGATAGCAGGGATGTAAAATGATGGACTGTTCTGTAGCAGCGCAATTTTACTTCAAATGTTGGAACAAATGCAGGAGCTGAATGAACCAATATTCTCGATAGAAAGCAAGTAACGAGCAGAGAGAACGTAGGTGAGAAACGTCCGCAGAAAGCATCAAATCCAAATGATCCTTTCACTGCACCGCCGTCTTCTTGTTCTTGCAAATGAGTTTAGCATAACATATAAAGAGAGGTTTGAAGTATAGGATGATGTAGGCCAAAACATGCATTGATCTAGTAATGACTAAGGCATTGCTGCATGGTAAACCGAGACAGATGTCACAGTCAGTACTATGGTAATTGCCACAGTTAGTTTCTTCAGTACTGGTTGAGGCAATTGTGTTAGTTCAACTAAGGCCATTGCCTCAGCACCAACTCTAGCACTATCTCAGTATCGTCAGAGGCAGTTGCATGTGTGTTGTAAAAAAATAAAAAATAAAAAATAAAAAAATAAAATAAAACATTTACTGTGTGATAACATTAATAGCACACGAAAATATCATAATTTTTTTTCACATAAACATAGCAGTGTTATATGTCAGTGTACTTACATGCAACATAAAAATTATATGATTTAAAAATAAATCACATCATATGTGGTTAGATAACAATGCATCAAGTTGTGACATGTATGGAAGGTTGGTAACTGTGTTAGTCTTGTAGATGTTGCACCAACTTATCTAGCATACTTTAAAATAATAGGTTTCAACAGTATAGATAAAATGAAAGTAAAATCCATATCTGCAACTGATAAATGAGTAATGTGTAATAGAGCATGCGTGTTGGCGTACCTAAGCCGGTTACTCAATGGCTGCAGATTTAGAGTCGTCGAAGAAGGTTCTGCTGTTGAACTTGTATGAGCTGAGAACCCGGAGAAAACTCTCAATGTCAATGCATACACCGCCAATTGAATTGTTAATTTAAACAGCTACCTGTCGAACAGCTTTTTGCTATTGATGCGTTATAAAAACTGGAGCTGAAACCATTAGTGATTATGCAGTTTTGACAATAAAAATTGCATATACTTGCGACTTTGAAAATAAAACTACATAAGTTCACGTCATTAACCAAAATAAGTAGTCGAAAAACTGTTCAACTTAAAGTTTGCAACAGCAATTTTTTTAAATCTGTGAAAAAGCACCCTTTTTATTGCTCTGCACCTTTTTTGCGCTTTGGAGCTTTTATGCACTTTTTTGCACTTCACTGACATATGCGTATTGAGTTTTAAAAAAAATCAATAGGTGCGCGTTGAACCTTTTTGCCCCTTGGCGTGCTCCTTGACTACACTGATCTTTAAAACTCGATTTATAATAATCAGTATGCAAGGCCGATGGTACCAAACCCAAAACTGTTTCTGTGCAAATTCAGTAAGTGCTTATGTTAAAAATTCACCTCGTTATAATAATTATTCAAGGATGTCATGCCCTAAACTCAAACCGATGTCCCTTAGGAAGAAATTAGTTTGGTTAACCACACTCGCACCTACATCTATAGTTTCATAAGGATGAAAACAGTCACATCTCTACATACAGGTTTTATATGCCCGCAACTTTAAATAGATGAAACATTTTTGCCATATATGCAGAACTATGCCATTCAAGTTTTAAATTTATTGATGCTTTCTCTAGCCAAGCCTTTTATAGTATTTCTGCTATTCATGTATTGTAGAAAAACATGCCTTTCTTTTATATGTCTTCTGGCTGACGAACCATGAATGATAAGATCAGGATTTAGTTCTAGCAAAAGCGCTTCTCATACCATCATCTATACCATGAAAAAATATTCAAGTTACTCTTTCCTTTGCACTATTGCTTAACTAATTTTGATACACCTGTTAGAACCTCCAAAGATTGCAAAAATAAGGTTAACTCAGTTTAGTTTAAGACTAAAGTAAACTCAGTTCGAAAAACTAAATTTATTAAAATGACTTCCTGAAATCCTAAGCAAAATCGAAGTTTATCTCAATTTATTAGACCAAGTTTAATTCAGCTTTAGACTGAGTCAACCTCAATTTGAAAAACTGAGTTTAACTTTGTTAAACTCAGACCGATTTCATTAACACATGTAATGAAATTTTGGACCTAGAACTCTCATATAATGAATTCATCTAAAAATTAAGTCTTTATATGGTAAGATATTCAAGCTTCGATGGTCAATTACATTACTTGGTTGAATGTTTATACGAACCAGTGAATTTTTTTTCAAAAAAAACAAAGGAAAACCTGTGAAAAGCTTTTATGCACATAATATTTTGAGTAAAGAGCTTAGTGCATATCACAAAGTATATATTTTAGAGAGGTATGTTAAGCTGAATAACATGAAGTCACATTAAAAAAATAAAGTAAATAAGGAAGTCAATCTACACAAATCAACTAAAATTTTGAGGTAAAACTGTATTTATCAACTTGCATGGGCATACAAACCAGGGGATTGGATATTTTGAAATTAATAAAACAATGAAAAGTTATCACGACCGCATATTCCATAGACATGGTTAAGTGCATATCCCAACATATAATCTACTAATGTACACTAAGGTGCACAATTTTAATTTAGGGGCATTTCACCAGAAGGACAAATTTTGCAGTCCAATTAATTTCTAGGACACACATATGAAATAATTACTTTCAAGGCCAAAGTCAGCAGAATAATTACTTTCAAGGACAAAGTCAGCTGTCCAATTACTTTCAAGAACATAATTTCATAGGTTTTTAGGCCCTAGAAACTAATTATTTTGCGTATTGTCCTTAAAAGTAATTATTTTAGTTGTGTGTCCTAGAAATTAATTTCACTTGCTAAAGAGGCCCTAGTGGCTAATTCCCACTTTAATTTAAGCATATCGCTTTTGGGAATTTATCAATATCCTCCTGTATTTATACAAAAAACACTATATTATGAGCATAGAATATATAAACTGAACTAAATTGTGAAGTCTATATTATGAGTACAAAAACACTAAGTATCATATAATTATAGTAAGAAATAATTCCAAGCAATAGAGAACAAAAGCTGAAAATTGTGGTTTCAGTTCTTTACCTATTCTTTACTGGCCACACAATTCGATAATCTCCACAAAAATTCAAGTAACAGTTATATTGATTCAATTGTGGCTTAAAACAGTAAATTCAATTATGCGTGTATGCAGTACTAAGTTTACATGTAATCAATAAAACAAACCCGCTACTTCTGGAGGTGCTACCTCAAGCAGTGTAGCCTTGGAGAATGCCGCTAGTACATCAAATGAGCCTGATAAAAACGGCGAAATGTAGAACAAAGCATTATTACATTGGTGGTTTCACAGTAATAAACTGATGTTGTGTACCACACATAGAAAAATGGAATAAAGTACGACGACGTTTTAAACATGCATATACAATTTGTCTAACGCATTCTTATAGAAACAAATTTGAATAAATTGCAAACAAAAGAGAAATTTGTACATTATACCCAAGGAATATTTTAATCAATCAGCAAATCACAAACGGAGGTGTAAAAACATCAAAAATAGTAAATGAAGTATGCAATCTCAATATTTCATAGATGATACATCCAAAAGTAGACACTTAACCTAGTATGGTTTGTTGTAGATCCAGTAATCATTAACCCAATAAAAATTTGAATTTTGTTTATAGGTAACAATCTATAACTACAGCAACCATGTTATTGCATTAGTTCTTCTAGCTAAGTGAACTTCATCTTTACATGTTAAAGCACTGGATGTTAGTCCATGAGATGTTGGTTTTGATGACAACAAGCTTAGAATAAATTATAAAATATAAATACTAACATTACAAGTTTAGATATATATGTATTTGCAGGATCTAACCATGCAGGTATCAAGAATGAAGACTGTACAGTATAGAGATTCAAGATACAGAGATAGAAGACTCATGAGTATCAAGATTATCAAGAGTTCAAGGTTAAGTATGTTTTACTAGGAATATTTGTTAAAACTTCATAATAGCACTGAAATCTTCACTCCATTTTTCTTTTGGGATGGAACCCATTTCTACCTTTTTAGTGGCTTACAAACCCATGACAAGTAGCTTACAAACCTACGATAAGTGGCTTACAAACCCACGAACATCCGGTTTTGTACAAGTTCTCGAGTCCTGACATGATGAGATACTCTACAGGAAGAAGCTTGCAAAACTACTTCAAAATGATTTTCAAAACAACTTCGGAATGATTTTCAAAATTGTTTTACAAAATGTTTTAGCCTTAAAAATTATCTTTTCAAATGATTTTTCAAAAAGATGTTTTAGCCTTAGATATTCTTGTTTTTAAACATCGTCAGTTTTAAACTCTCTATCCTGATTTTAAATAATTTTAGCCTCAAAACATCTTTAATTTCAAAGTCAAAATACTCTTGATTTTTAATGTCTTTTCAAATAATATATTTAACTTTTAATATTTATACTTAGATTTAAATATAAAATTATAGTTAAATTATGTATATATTGTTCTTTATATTTACTTATGAATTTCAACTATATTCAAGTATATTTATAAAGTTTTAAATAGTTTTTATATAAGATAAATATTGTTTTTATAGAAATTCAAATTATCATTTTTGGCTGAGGGATGTCGACATGCCCCTAGGTAGTATGTCGACATAGTGACAGTTGAAGTTCAAATTCAAATTTCAAAAGAAGTGTCTATTCGCCATAACTCTTCATGAATGGTCATGGCTGTTGGTTTTCTATAAATAGGGGTCGGTTTCAACGAATTTTCAATCATATTTTTCTGATTTTCACTCCTCTTCATCTTCCTCATTTCTTATTACAAAATCATACCATTACTTTGCCGAAATCAACATCGAATCATACTCGATTACTTCTAGTTTGATTCTACATCACTATCTCTACAAGGTTCTCAGTGCTATTCAAAGTTATAGACTTCTTTGTAATATATTAGCGAGAAAAGGTGTGATTGTAGCCTTTGAAATCAATCAAGTGAGAAAAGGTGTGATTGTAGCCTTGGAAATCAATTAGGTGAACTTGTTGACCCGGAAATCAAGTATCCCTACCCAAAGGATTGGTATTCTGGAGGGTGTACCTCGTAGCCTTGAAATCGAGGGTTGTAATTGTTGAATTGCTTTTGAAAGGAAATCCGTACTTAGTTGTATGGGACTGGATGTAGGGTAACTCCGAACCAGTATAAAATCCGGTGTGTTCTTTCCTTTACTTATTTTACTTTATATTTGCATCTGTGTTTGATTCTGTGTTCATATCTGTGTCTAATTAGTGTATACATTGTTAATAAAGTTAGATAAACTCAAAAAGATTAACAAATTTCTTAAAACACTATTCACCCCCCCTCTAGTGTTAATTCTAGCCTTAAGATCCTTAATCCGCATTTCTCACACTGGATACTATGTCAGTTTATTAGTAATAGTAACCTTGTAATCAAGTTCATTTCTGTAGGTGTAAACTCTAGTATGTTAAGCGCCACTACTACATGTATACCTATGAAGAGTGGAAATACAACATGAAAGGTTGATGTTTGTAATCTAACAGTCATAAAAATTTTATGAATAATCATCACCACAATGTTTCATAAAAGGCTGCCCTTAATTTGATTATCAATGAAACTACTTTTTAAAATATTTATATCATTAAATATAATATTTTACTCACTTTGGTGCCCTGTTTGATAATTATAAAGTAAAGTGAATCCCCTTTTTTCAATTTATGTATTTTTGGTTATTGACATTGTAACATCATTCTTGTCTAGATATCAACATTAACCAAACAATTTAATTCTAATTTTAAAAATTGCAATAACTTGAAGCATAACTATATTTATAAATTATTAAATTTAAAGTTATCATGTTGGTAAATAAACTATGAACAACCTCTACTATAAAGTATTATATATCCTACCAGTTGAGAATGTAAGTCTAGTAAAGAAAATGGTGGTTATATGTGACATCCAATCATAAAAAGAAATAAGCTAACTAAATTTTATTAATAGCAAGTTTACACTAAATTAAAATGATAAGGATATTATAAGTAAAAATGTAAAAATTGCATGCTTCCAAAATAAATGAATTTGTCTCTTTTGCACCATAAACTTGTGAACATGGCACTTGGTGAACCATTCAAACAATTTTTTTTAATAGCTTAGTAGTGAATATTATATTTAGAAGTGAGACATCCTCTGCTCCAAAATACTCTTAGTATCTGTACGGGGATATGCTATTGTATTAAGACCAAAACAGAAATTTCTAATTCATTTCGATTGAAGGAGCAAGAACCTTTTCAAATTCGAGTACCTGATTTTGTACCATGCTTTAAATCATTGATGAACCTCTTCTCTGTAAAATTTCCAGTTATGATCCTATAGATATATTAACCTGCAAGAAGTGAACTAAATTTTTTATACTAAATTCACTTTTCCATGCAGGTACTATGCCAAAGAAAACAAAATAAACCATCAAATATAAGTGGAGGGTAAGAACAAACTACAATCAGAATGCCAAACTTAATAGTTGATTAAACATCCTCATTCTAAAATTTAGCTTCAGATATTGCTCCATTTCTTATTAAGACCAAAATAGAAATTTATAATTCGTTTCAATTGAAGGAGCAAACACCTTTTCAAAGTCGAGTACCTAATTTTGTACCATGCTTTAAATCATTGATGTACGTCTTCTCTGTAAAAATTTCCAGTTATGATCCTACATATATATTAACCTGCAAGTAGTGAACGAAATTTGTTATACTTAATTCACTATTTTTATGCAGGTACTATGCCAAAGAAAACAAAAGAAACCATCAAATTTAAGTGGTTGGATAAGAACAAACTGCAATTATAATGCCAAACCTTAATTATTGAGTATACATCCTCATTCTAAAATTAAGCTTCAGATATAGCTTCATTTCTTGCTCTTCAACATATTCCAGTTTCATTTGCTATGCGTGTTAGTGATCCATCCACTAACCATGCTAACAAACCAAGTAAACAAATTAATCAGAGACTCAAAAAAAAGTATCGCATTTCACTTGAAACTTGGTTTAGTATGAGTGCGTCAATTATGCTTAACAGTAATGGTGCATCAGTATATTAAATTTGGAGAATTCCTCACTGTTTAATATTAACAAATCGAATTTGGATAGGGATCAATAAAATAAAGAAAATTTTTAGATCAGACGCCAAGTCCAATAATTAAAAATCCAAGATGCCAAATAAAAAATTTTACTTTGAATAATTGGTTATTTCTAGGCTTCCAGCGAATTCAACAACATCTACGGTTGATTTAAGAGTTTAATAGAGTAAATGAATCTACCACATGAATAAATTTCGGTACATGCTGGACTAACTTAGGTCGTAATAGATTGCTAATGGAGAAAAATTGTACAGCAATTAGTGCGAGGATGATGAAGATTCTCTACAGATACCATAAGTTTTGATTCTGTAGTTAGAAATAAGGAAGGTAAAGGAAATGAAAAACTGGATGAAAATAAAACTGCAAAGTGAAAAAAAGGGAAGAAGCAGTCCTCGTGGAAACACGTAGAAAGAATACACCACAAAAAGTAAGAAGTCAGGAACAAAAACTCACCACAGAACATTGAAAGATGATTTCATGTTGTTCGAAGTTAGCCAAATTCGTAGGGAGGTGTGAGGGGAGAAACGATGCGACTGAATCGCCTGTAAATTGCAGCTATTCAATTGCAGGGGCGGAATAATTTTGGCAGGAGGTGGCATACCGTAGATCCAGCGAGCGGCCATTACAAAACCGTATCTTTTTTGTTCGTAGATGACAAATGGAGGGGGGAAGCAGAGATGTGGTAGGGAAATAGGAAAAAATAAAACACGACTGTTGACCTGACAAAAACACAAGCAGTCTTCTATGAGCTTAAAATGCAACTCAACAATAATATAAATGTATAGATACTTTAACTTCTGATGCTCTTTGTAATCCAGTTTTTGTAATATTATTTCTTTATTGAATTAGGCATTCTTCTTGTCCTATTCCCTGTAACACTTTCTTGGACAAACTATCATAACTATAAATTACAAAATGAAATTATATCCATATAGATGTAAAGGCACTTCATTCTTTTCGACTTTATTTCTTATGTCATCACTTTGCTTGATTGTTCCTTAGAATCTTATCTTTGTGGGGTATCTCTTGCCCTTTGTATACTCTTGTCAGAATAACATCTCGGACTCGATCGAGTTTTATTACTGGATCCATATCCAGAGCTAGCTTAGTGGCACAATTAGGGGTTTCGTCTTGTTATGATTCTATTCTCACTTTTACTCTTCTCTTTTATTGAGAATTTATGCCATAACTTAGGAACTTTTCCCTAGCATTCTTTCCTTATTGGAATCTATCCAATTCTAGTTTTATGCTTGCTACTACTTAACCATGGCTCGCTGTTATAAGGAATCTACCCAATATTCTAATCTTACGCGTGATACTACTTGACCATAGCTCACTATTATTGGGAATCTTTTCAATATTCTAATCTAATTAGGAATCTACCCAATGCATGGTACTACTTAACCATGGCTCGCTATTATTGGGAATCTACCCAATATTCTAATCTGATTGGAAATCTACCCAATGCATGGTACTACTTGATCATGGCTCTCAATTATTAGGAATCTATCAAATATTCTAATCTAATTGGGAAACTACCAATTCATGGTACTATTTGACCATGACTCACTATTAACATGCATTCTACTTTTTAATGTCTTTTTAAACCCAGGTGATATGGCCTTATACTTTGTAGCACATCACTATGGGGGTGTTCTTATGGGGAGGTCTACCAACTTATCGTCAAGTCTAAATCTACAGCCACTTTTAATGGGTTTGGCCATCTACAACCACTTTTGATGGGTATAGGCCATCTATGACCAGTTTTGGAAGGTGTTGGCCTTCAAAAATTATTTTAAGTTAACGGTCATAAGGAACGCTAGTTGTAACTTGGCATAGGGAAATATGAACAATTTAAAAAGAGTGCTTTCAGACTATTTTGTAAATGACTTTTGAAACCACATTGTTTGATAGAAGGTTTGATCATCGTTTGAGAAGGAAAGCTATTGATAGAATCGGTATTTTTAGAAAAAGTGAAACTCTTCATTGATCTCGAAAGATCAATGGAAGAGTTTTAGTCCCTAGATTTTAACTACAAGTATGATTTGAAAAAGTTCTTAAGGAGAGGACATACCGAAAGAGATTCCATAGATGTCGAGACTTGAATGCACCCTCAGAGTAAGGACTCGGTAGATAAGGTTATGCCGAAGAAGAACATCGGAAACAAGATGAGACTTTCTGATTAAACTTCAAGGAATCCAAGACCATGAGGTACCCTTTAAAGTTGAAACTTTTTATGGAAGAGGTTAAAATTGAGAAGGGCATGTTAATAAAATTGAAATCTTCCGTTTGACCGTAGGAATTTGAATTATAAAAAGGATTCTTCTTGTAACTTCACCTTTGTATAAAAGTGTCATATGCATTCATTTGGCAAGAGTTACATGGAGTTCTCTTGGCATCATAGATATAGAACAAAGTAAATTATTCCAAAAATAAGATATTCAAACAAACGTTCAATAAATTTGGTTAACTTCCCTTCCTGTAAGAATTTCTCGACCGTGTAAGAAAATTTTCGGCATTCATCCATCGTGCCCATTTGTCAAATGATAGATACAACCTTTCTCACTCTTTGGGTCTTTTTTCTTTGACGGAGGGTAATCAGGGTAGGAGAAGTCTTCAAGAATTTCTAGGAATATCTAACACAAGCTTTGGTTGACTGGAGTAAGAACCCGATCCCGCTTCAATTTCTTTCGAGACTCACCATCTTGAGTGATTAGGAGGGCTCTCTTATCGGAATAAACCAAGCCCTCATATTTCAACAATTTGGTGGAAAGATCTCTAACTTCACTATTCAGGGTCTTAACCATATTTCAGAGTTGGGCCGATTCCTGGAGGGATCCTTGAAGATATTCTGAGAGCTGCCTAATCTAAGAAGCTTATAGACAAGATCATAATCTTGGCCATTAGTTTTCTCTAAAATGAGGGTGAACAATCTTTTGTTGTTGTCTTCTTCAATGAGTTGAATGTGAAGGTTGAGAGGTAGCTCTGAGATTACTTCTTCATTTTTAAAACTAGACATAATTGATTGGAATGTTCTGTTGGATTTCTGAGGGGAAACAATGTGCGGAGGTTCAGGCCCTAATTCTAGTGCTAAAAATGTTAGTGCAAAATGTTGTCTACACCAATACCCCAAGATCCAAAGGTATAACTCCAAAAGCTGGTTAGATTATTAAACCCGGTGAAGAGATTGTCGAGTTATGATGCAATCAAGCTTAGGTTACAAGATGATGAACCATAGAGTCGCAATAGCAAATGCATAGAAGGTGAAGTACAAAAAGTAAATAACACCTAGACTTTTATAGTGGTTTGGGCCGAAAGTCCATATGTCCACTATTCTTTCCTTATTTAGTCACTCTTATCTAGCCGAGAGGATATTACATTGAGTTTATATATTTATTCCATTAATGAGTTTGTAAAGAGAGCTCTAATATAGGGAAGTATAATAAGATTTTATATCTTAATTCATTTTAGTGCCTGAAAATCACTGCACCTTGGGATTGCTGCCATTTATAGCCAGTATGCTGTAACACCATTAGTGGATAGTCTTATCCTTGGATAGATGGAGTGGCTTATTGAGCGATTACGATTTGAGCTTGTTTTGATCATCTAATGATGCTACTTAGTAGGCGCAGATTGATGACTTGTTTCCCACGCAAATGGCCCCTTCATGTCTGAGCCATTTGTTATCTTGTTACATTAAGATTAAGCTCTGGGCCTTGGACATACTGATGGGCTTTGTCCTTCATCCTGCCAACTTATCCTTTTGACACAAGCCATCTTTCGCGATTTTATATGTCTAGGTGGTGTAACCTCTCCTAATACACATAGTTAGTTGATTTGAGACTTACTTTGTAACGACCTAGAATTTTGAACCAATTAAATTGAAAATATTTAATTAATTTTAAATATTTGAACGATGATTTAATTTGAATCCCTGATATAACTTTGAAATTTGCGATTATATCGTTTGAATCAATATTTAAAAATAGCCGTCCGAGGCAAAGTCTCGGAATTCGACGAAACCAGTTCCATTGGGTCCGTAATATTGAATTATTACCGGATTTCAATTTTCGTATTTTCGGAGTTAATACGTGACCGTACGGCGAGCAAACGCATTGAAATCAAATCAAATTCAAAATTAAATTTAATATTTAAATCTGGTCAACTGCAGCACGTTCGTTCCTTCAATCATGTAGGGGATCACGGGGAGAAGTCGTGCAACCCATGTCTCCTCAATTTTAAATTTCCGTCTTCCCCACGGATTCAAAACAAAACAAAAATCATCTCGTTCGAAGTTAAAAATGGCAGAACGAAATCGAAACAAAGAAAAAATGGCCGAAGCCCTCTTCACTCAGAAAAAGAAAAGAAAAAAAAAGAACGAAAATTGTTTTCGTTCTAATGTTAATCTCCTCCTGCTCCTAATCGACCTCCCTTCTCAAAAATCGAACGAACTCGTTCGTTCACGCAAGAGAAAATAAAAATAAAAATGAAGAACCATTTGCGACCAAATCGCGAGAGCTGGAGGGATGGACATCGTGGCATCATCGCGATGGAATCTCGCGACGGCGGCAGGCAAAGTCGAGGCTGGGGATAGCGCGGCGTCAGGGGGAGGCTCGCAATGATTTTGGCGAGTCGATTTTCGACTAGGGGAAGTGGTGGTCGATGTTCGCAAGGGGCGGGCATCGCGAGAGGTGGCTCACGATCATAGGTGAACTCACGAAACAGGAAGGGTGCACGATATTCGGGGAGAGGCAGTGAATTGGAAAGCTAGTCGACATTCGATCGTCAAAGCTTGGACGCGTTTTGGTTGGGGTTGGGCATCGTGGATGCCGCGTTGATCTGGAAACAATTAGGTATAGCCTAGTTTATTTATTTAAAATTTACTAAATATATATATTCAGATTTGGGAAGAAAATACATATAGCTTCAAAAACAGTTTATATAAGTATGAAAATGAGAAGTTTTTCAGATAAAAATATTTATATAGATAAATTTTGAAGAAAATTTTATATAACAGTGTAATGTAAAAACCATTTCTGTTTCTGTTTTAATATATATGCTAACATAGCATAAATAAATATATACGTATTTTTAAATCCACTAGTTTAAATTTAAAATAATTTATTATTGGAGATAAATTTGTTTAACTAACTTATGTAATTAATTGAGAAATTGGTTTAGAACAGAACTATCAGAATTAAACAATTAAAAACGGAAATTGGTTAATTAATTGTTTCGAATATTAATGAATGTGTATAAATATTTATACAAGGTATAAATCAAGGAAGTCGAGCCGAAAAAGAGATGGATTGCAAAATTAAACGCAAAGGTGAGATTTTTCTCACTCAAATGAAAAGTTGATTTTACAGTTATTGATTGATTTCTATTTGGATGTGATATTAGATATGGTAGGATATATCTATATATATAGCAATATATACATATTGGCATATGTATATATTGGATTGATTGATTTCCCGCCTCGTATAGCGGATGAGACCCTATTGCGCCGTTAGTAAGCGAATGATTTTTATAAAACCCATATACCGCGATATTCCACCTTGAAGTGGAATTGGTATTGTGCTAACGTCTGTGGATGCAGGGAAACAGGTTGGAGGGATCCAACTGGATTCCTCAACAGTATTTATTTATTTATAGATATTGTGATGTATATTCTGTTATCATATGTTGATATATGATGTTGTTGTTGTGATTGACTAATTGGTGTTGTTGCATCATCGGATTCAAGTTTTGAAGTTTAAAAATAACGACTTTTACTTTAAAAGGATTTTAAAGTGATTTTTGAAAATATACGTTTTATGGAATTTTTGAATTGATTTATAAACGTTAAGATTTTAAAGTTATAAAAGTTAAGATTTGTGAATTATAACCAAAAGGTAATTTCTTTTGAAATAAATAGTTAAGAAATTTATAAAATGGTTTTAAATGGGAATTTTTGAATTATTAAAACGATGTATATAAAAGATGTACAAAAATTGATATTTATAACTTTAAAATGTTGGTATTATAAAACAAGATTTTATAAGCGTTAAAATGAATTTTTAAGAATTTATAAATAAATGGAATTTATAAATTATGAACTTATAAATGGAAATGTTTTGGTAAAATAAAGGAATTATAAGTATTTAACTTATAATATGGATTGTTGGTATAAGATTTGAGTTATGAATCGAATTGTTAATAAAGGGGATTTATTAAATTGAAGTTGTTACAAAATAGAAATAGAATTTATAAACGTTGTTTTATAAATTCGAAAATCAATCAAATTTGATGAATTGAATATAGAAGGTTATTAAGGGAATTTTATCCACGATTTTGGATAGTGGATAAATTCTTGAAATAAATGTGTAGAAAAGATTGAAATGTGGTTAGTGAAGTATATTCACGATTTTGGATAGTGAATATATTTTTAAGTAAAATGGATATGGTTTTGGGAAAGTGATATTTGAAATGAAGTTAATTGTTTTAAAGATGTTTTCAAATATATTGAATATCGAAATCATAGATTTCAACATTCATTGTTGAAATAGACGTTTTCGAGGAATAAGGAAATGATGGACTATAACACTGTTGTTATAGTAAATGATTTCCGAAAGGAAATGTTTTGATGTAGTATTGGGATTTATATATCTATCAAAATCCGAATCCCTATACTAGTGATTTTGAGTCGTCGTAACGATGTTTTACGTAACATTCGTTTTGACTCAAATAAATGTTGTTATAGTAAATGCTTTCCTTAATGAACGAAATATATACTTAATATTGATTTAAGTATATCGAATATTTTCCAAGTGTTGAAAATAAATAGATTTGTGAAACACTTATTTTTAAATAAGTATGGAATTGCTTTTCCAATATGAAATGAACGTTTTGAGAATTTATCCTTGTAAAGATAAATTGAAATTGAATATTGAAATCGATTTGAAAATCGTATATCAGTAGATATTTTTGAAATATAAATTCACTATGGAATTTATAAAAGAAAGGGAAGTTGTTTAAAAATAAACGTTGATTTATTTTTGAAGTGGAAATTTTATATCTAGTAAAGATATTTTTGAAGATGAAATAATTTGGAAAATTATTTGGAATCTGATGATGTTGCGCATCTTTATTGATAGTTAAATAACCGACTATCAATAATTACCTTGAATGGGTATTTGTTGTGAATTGGATGAATTTGAATGCCACACTTATTTTTGAATAAGCGCTCACTATTCGGGTTAGCCGGGAAAGGACCATGGGGTCGTATAACCCATTCCGAATATGTGATACGTCGTTATGAATCGCATTTGATGACCGGTGTTGAAGATCGGATATTTTTGAAAACGGAAGGATTACCGTCGAGTTACTCTACATCGGCTGATCTCCGATTTAGAGGTTTTATCACCATTAGTGACGGGAAGTCCAGACGTGATTATAAATTTATCCGGATATGCAAGGGCTTCATGAGAAGTGCCTTCGGTTCTGTTCGATCCCGAAACAGACTTGTATGGATTGTATGTCTGACGTTACAGATTGAGATATAAAGCTGATTTCTTTCAAATACATATCTGTTGGTGGCGGAGAATTTATTCTCTTAGCTTAACACCCTTCTCTGAGACGTACGAGCTCAGAGGTTATGTAGTTGAAATTTATCAGCGATATATTCCCAATTTGGTAACGTGGCATACCGAGTGTTGCTGTGAAATGATCAGTGTTTGATCATTTGCGATATGATCATTTGTTTGATCTTATATCTTTGTGATCATAGGTTGATCATTTGTTGACCCGAAGCATGGCTTTGTAGAAAGCGTAGCTTTGTGGACGAGACTTCGTCGAGCCTCACACCCCGGAAATGGTCAAAACAGGAAGGATGCAGCAAGGTTCTAGGGAGTAGCGCCCCTTAGTGTATGTCATTCCTTCTGGATAGAGGTGGTATTATGGTATGGAGCCCAGATACTTAACCTATGTTGATACTGCTTATTATGTGGTTTGTTGGAATCGGGGATCCTCGGGAAGATCGGTTACGATCGGGGGATGGCATACGCGTGTCAGTACTTACCTATTTTTGCAGAGGTAACCCGGCCTTGTGTTGGCAGAGATCCGATTAGGTTCTCGGGACGTCATTCCAGAGGCGTTCCTTCGTGGAATAGGAAGTTCCTTAGCCTGACCATTTGTTGGAAATCCAAAGAAACAATATGACAGTTGTACGGTTTTAGTTGTAGAACCTATCATTCACTTATGGTGGCGCCCCACTGTTTGGATGGTAGCTATAGTAGGCATAGTTCGAAATGTCTATGCTGGCTAAGATTAATATTATACTTTCGAAATGTTTTCTACACTATGCACTAATAATAATATAAAAAATGATTGGATTTTTGCGTAGTAAGCATCTTTGACTATCATAAGAAGAAATCTCCTCCAATTCTGCGTTTGCATTGTGTGTGTGGCGGGAGGTCTTATGGTAGTTTCATTTTCCAAAAGCATTGCGAAAAAAAAATATTTTCTTTGTGAAAAATAACTGTTTTACGATCTCACACCAGTCACCATGACTGACTCGGAGTTTATTGTTTCCCTTCTAAACTCTGGGTGCCCACCAATTTCCACACGGGCAGTTTAGAGTTATGTTATCAGGATATTCTGGATATTCTGGAGCTTTGGAAGCAAGCTGGATGGCGAAACGTATCACCTATACTTTATTTTATTCCGCTGTGTATTCTGTATGAGGACAAGTTATATAACTGTCCATTGTTGTATATTGACTTTGATTGATGTATGTATAAACTGATATAGTTCTTTGTTTTAAAAGACTAATGATTATCTATTATATATTGTTCCGCTGCGATATGTGAGATTCTGTTATTATTTCTGTTTCTGTTGTTGTTCTGTTCTTTCTTCTCTTCTTCTTCTTCTGCCTTTTTCTTCTTTTTTAAAACCCCTCAGGGTTCGTATTTCCATGCCCCTTGAGTTAATCAATGGAGATTAGTGTTTAATCAAGGAGTACGGATTTGCGGGTCTTGACAGCGTGGTATCAGAGCATATGGTTAAGCGACAACCCTGCTCTGTTGGGTGTTACTCATTAGAGATAGAGTCAGCAGTACTCTAGAATGAGTTGAGTGTAATAATAGATACGAGTGCGTATTTGTTAGTCAATATGAAATTGTTTTGTATTGTGTTGAGTCTGTTGACTTATCGGTTGATTGTTTATAGATTCTGGTCGGTGCAGTCTAGCTAACTGAATCGATAGGGGTTTCTAAACTCTTAAACAAGATAAACTGACACAGTACTGTTTTAAAATAGGGTAAATGAGATAAATTTATCCAAAACTATTTTTGTATAGAAAAGAAATCATTTTCTGTAAATTATTACAGTATATGGATGCTTGTTTGTTAGGAAAGTGATAATATTGAAATGTTATCATTATTATATGAAATTGAATAAGAAAATTGAAATCGTAACTCCAAAGTTAAGAAATTAATTCACATACAAATGAAATTTAAGAATGTAAATTATAAATGTGACTTATAATTGGAAGTAGAATTCCAGAGAAGTATTTTGAAATGTTTTGAAAAGAATTTGAAAATTTTGGAGATTTGGAAAGTTTAAATCTTTTTGATTTGAAAATGAATTTCAAAGGTTTTGAAAAGTATTTTGGAGGAATGAAAAGCTCTAAACTCTTTTCGGTCGTTGGAAAATAATTCCGATGATGACCGCGGCATCATTGGTGTTCATTTTCGGGTTTCCAAAGGAGGAATTGCTGCCAAATTATTTTAAATGGAAGTTGTTTGGAAAAAAAATTTGGATTTTTGTTTTAGAAAATTCAAAGGATAATTTGAATTGTTTTCAAAATGGTTTTTGAAAGGTTGAAAAGACTCTGGAATACTATATAAAAATATTTGTGAAATATTATTGAATTGATAACTTATACAATTTGAATTTTGATTAAATAAATTTAACTTAAAGAATGGAGTTAAATTAAAGTAAGTATAAGTGAATCAATTAAATAAAGTGAAATGATTACTTAAAGAAAATTTATTAAGTTGAAAATAAATTTGGAGTAGTAACAAATGAATTGGAATTGAGTATTGAATTATGAAAATAAAATTGTGAATGAATGAATAAATTTGCAATTGCAAGTACATGAAAGTAAATTGAATGTTGAAAAATTCGTTTCACATTTGTAAAGTAAAGTATTGAAATAAAATTAGTAACTGAAACTAATTGGAGAAATGACAAATTAATATGTTTTGAAATGAATTAAATTCATATGGAATTGGAAATCCAGTTTAATATAAGTGGTTATAAACCAAAATAGTGAATTGTAAATAAATTTTGGGAATGAACAAAAGAATAAAACTGGAATTGAAATTGAATGTTGAAAACAAATTTAAATAAAATGAACTAGAATTTGTAATGAATTAGTAACTGGAACTAATTTAAAATAGTGCAGTTGTAAATGAAAGTTAATCGATGAAATTCAATATTCAGAAGTAAACTAAATCCAAATTAGATTGGAATTGTGAATTGAATTCAAATGAAATTGAAATGTAAAATTGAATGAAAAGAATATATAACTTCAATAGTGAAGTAAAGAATGTATAAGAAGTATATATTGAAAATTTTGTAATGAAATTGGCAAAATAGTTGAATGTTGTAACTAGATATCATGGCTAGTAGGATATACAGGTGTATAAAGGAATTGGAAATTTTGATTCCAAAGATAAATTTGAATTACTTAACAAAAGGTACGTATTTAAATTTAAATATGAGATTTGCTGATTTCTTGTCTGGCCGCTTGGTTTTTTCTTTTTCTTTTTGAATTTTGAGAGTCTGTAGGGACGTTTTGTAGTCGTGCCGTATTAGCCACGCAAAGGAGACGCTGGCGAAATTTTTCGAAAATTTCGGGTGTTAGAAAATTTTTGAGAAAATTTTGAAAGTTAAAATTTGAATTTAAACTTAAATTTGAATTTAGAAGTAAACAATTTTGTTTTGGACTTATACTTGAAATTGGAAAGTTAGTTAAATTAATAACGAATCTTTAGTAGAAGATTTGTTTTGAAAAATTGACAAAACTGTTGGATGTTGAAAAAAAAATAGTAGACGAGTTAAGGACCATTTTTCCTAACTTGTAATTTCGGGACGAAATTCTTTTAAGGAGGGAAGTTTGTAACGACCCAGAATTTTGAACCAATTAAATTGAAAATATTTAATTAATTTTAAATATTTGAACGATGATTTAATTTGAATCCCCGATATAACTTTGAAATTTGCAATTATATCGTTTGAATCAATATTTAAAAATAGCCGTCTGAGGCACAATCTCGGAATTCGACGAAACCAGTTCCATTGGGTCTGTAATATTGAATTATTACCGGATTTCAATTTTCGTATTTTTCGAAGTTAATATGTGACCGTACGGCGAGAAAACGCATTGAAATCAAATCAAATTCAAAATTAAATTTAATATTTAAATCTGGTCAACTGCAGCACGTTCGTTCCTTCAATCACGTAGGGGATCACAGGGAGAAGTCGTGCAACCCATGTCTCCTCAATTTTAAATTGCCGTCTTCCCCTCAGATTCAAAACAAAATGAAAATCATCTCGTTCGAAGTTTAAAATGGCAGAACGAAATCGAAACAAAGAAAAAATGGCCGAAGCCCTCTTCACTCAGAAAAAGAAAAAGAAAAAAAAAGAACGAAAATTGTTTTCGTTCGAATGTTAATCTCCTCCTGCTCCTAATCGACCTCCCTTCTCAAAAATCGAACGAACTCGTTCGTTCACGCAAGAGAAAATAAAAATAAAAATGAAGAACCATTCGCGACCAAATCGCAAGAGCTGGAGGCATGGACATCGTGGCATCATCGCGATGGAATCTCGCGAAATCTAGAATTCAAGAAATCAAACACTTAGCAAACCAGTTTCAAAATCTCTTCTACAAGATTTAAAGATTTGCAAGAATCAACAACTCCAAATCTAAACTAAGAGAATTCATGTTCCAGATCCAAGCTAAAGTTAAAGTTTTCAAATATATCAAATTTCAAGGCTCTGTTCAAACATCATAAACCAGGTGAGTAAATATTTGTTTTAAAAGCTAAGTAAATTAAATGTTTGTGCATGTGTGTTTCTGGAATGTATTTATGCCTGCATGTATATGTATTCCGCTGTGATATATTATAGTTGTCCGAGACATGTTAATTCTAACTGTCTAGTATATTTGTGAATGTTGTAACTCTGATGTATAAAAATGTAATTAAAAAATACAGGTTTTCTTTGTATAAATGCTATTATTTGTTATTATATTTAATCCGCTGCGAATGTGAGATGTTGTGTTTTCTGTTCTTCTTTCTTCTTTCTGTTTCTTTCTTCTATCTCTTTTCTTTTTCTCCTAACTATCTGGAATTTTCGGGTTTGAAAATTCCGGGTCGTTACAGTACTCGGGTCAGACCGAGTATTACAGATTTCAGGTTAGGACGTTCTGGAGCTCAGGAGGCGAGCTGGATGGCAGGAACGTATGGAGTAAATTCCGCTGTGATATTATAATTGTCTGAGATATGTTAATTTTAACTGTCTAGTATATTTGTGAATGTTGTAACTCTGATGTATTAAAATGTAATTAACAAATACAGTTTTCTGTGTATAACTGATATTATTATTTGATATTGTATTTTGATCCGCTGCGAATGTGAGAATCTGTGTCTTATTCTGTTTCTTTCTTCCATCTCTTTTCTTTTTCTTCTAACTATCTGGAAATTTCGGGTTCGAAATCTCCGGGTCGTTACAGGCAGGCAAAGTCGAGGCTGGGGATAGCGCGGCGTCAGGGGGAGGCTCGCAATGATTTTGGCGAGTCGATTTCCGACTAGGGGAAGTGGTGGTCGATGTTCGCAAGGGGCGGGCATCGCGAGAGGTGGCTCACGATCATAGGTGAACTCACGAAACAGGAAGGGTGCACGATATTCGGGGAGAGGCAGTGAATTGGGAAGCTAGTCTACATTCGATCGTCAAAGCTTGGACGCGTTTTGGTTGGGGTTGGGCATCGTGGATGCCGCGTTGATCTGGAAACAATTAGGTATAGCCTGTTTTATTAGTTTATTTATTTAAAATTTACTAAATATATATATTCAGATTTGGGAAGAAAATACATATAGCTTCAAAAACAGTTTATATAAGTATGAAAATGAGATGTTTTTCAGATAACAATATTTATACAGATAAATTTTGAAGAAAATTTTATATAACAGTGTAATATAAAAACCATTTCTGTTTCTGTTTTAATATATATGCTAACATAGCATAAATAAATATATACGTATTTTTAAATCCACTAGTTTAAATTTAAAATAATGTATTATTGGAGATAAATTTGTTTAACTAACTTATGTAATTAATTGAGAAATTGGTTTAGAACAAAACTATCAGAATTAAACAATTAAAAACGGAAATTGGTTAATTAATTGTTTAGAATATTAATGAATGTGTATAAATATTTATACAAGGTATAAATCAAGGAAGTCGAGCCGAAAAAGAGATGGATTGCAAAATTAAACGCAAAGGTGAGATTTTTCTCACTTAAATGAAAAGTTGATTTTACAGTTATTGATTGATTTCTATTTGGATGTGATATTAGATATGGTAGGATATATCTATATATATAACAATATATACATATTGGCATATGTATATATTGGATTGATTGATTTCCCGCCTCGTATAGCGGATGAGACCCTATTGCGCCGTTAGTAAGCGGATGATTTTTATAAAACCCATATACCGCGATATTCCACCTTGAAGTGGAATTGGTATTGTGCTAACGTCTGTGGATGCAGGGAAACAGGTTGGAGAGATCCAACTGGATTCCTCAACAGTATTTATTTATTTATAGATATTGTGATGTATATTCTGTTATCATATGTTGATATATGATGTTGTTGTTGTGATTGACTAATTGGTGTTGTTGCATCATCGGATTCAAGTTTTGAAGTTTAAAAATAACGACTTTTACTTTAAAAGGATTTTAAAGTGATTTTTGAAAATATACGTTTTATGGAATTTTTGAATTGATTTATAAACGTTAAGATTTTAAAGTTATAAAAGTTAAGATTTGTGAATTATAACCAAAAGGTAATTTCTTTTGAAATAAATAGTTAAGAAATTTATAAAATGGTTTTAAATGGGAATTTTTGAATTATTAAAACGATGTATATAAAAGATGTACAAAAATTGATATTTATAACTTTAAAATGTTGGTATTATAAAACAAGTTTTTATAAGCGTTAAAATGAATTTTTAAGAATTTATAAATAAATGGAATTTATAAATTATGAACTTATAAATGGAAATGTTTTGGTAAAATAAAGGAATTATAAGTATTTAACTTATAATATGGATTGTTGGTATAAGATTTGAGTTATGAATCGAATTGTTAATAAAGGGGATTTATTAAATTGAAGTTGTTACAAAATAGAAATAGAATTTATAAACGTTGTTTTATAAATTCGAAAATCAATCAAATTTGATGAATTGAATATAGAAGGTTATTAAGGGAATTTTATCCACGATTTTGGATAGTGGATAAATTCTTGAAATAAATGTGTAGAAAAGATTGAAATGTGGTTAGTGAAGTATATTCACGATTTTGGACAGTGAATATATTTTTAAGTAAAATGGATATGGTTTTGGGAAAGTGATATTTGAAATGAAGTTAATTGTTTTAAAGATGTTTTCAAATATATTGAATATCGAAATCATAGATTTCAACATTCATTGTTGAAATAGACATTTTCGAGGAATAAGGAAATGATGGACTATAACACTGTTGTTATAGTAAATGATTTCCGAAAGGAAATGTTTTGATGTAGTATTGGGATTTATATATCTATCAAAATCCGAATCCTTATACTAGTGATTTTGAGTCGTCGTAACGATGTTTTACGTAACATTCGTTTTGACTCAAATAAATGTTGTTATAGTAAATGGTTTCCTTAATGAACGAAATATATACTTAATATTGATTTAAGTATATCGAATATTTTCCAAGTGTTGAAAATAAATAGATTTGTGAAACACTTATTTTTAAATAAGTATGGAATTGCTTTTCCAATATGAAATGAACGTTTTGAGAATTTATCCTTGTAAAGATAAATTGAAATTGAATATTGAAATCGATTTGAAAATCGTATATCAGTAGATATTTTTGAAATATAAATTCACTATGGAATTTATAAAAGAAAGGGAAGTTGTTTAAAAATAAACGTTGATTTATTTTTGAAGTGGAAATTTTATATCTAGTAAAGATATTTTTGAAGATGAAATAATTTGGAAAATTATTTGGAATCTGGTGATGTTGCGCATCTTTATTGATAGTTAAATAACCGACTATCAATAATTAGCTTGAATGGGTATTTGTTGTGAATTGGATGAATTTGAATGCCACACTTATTTTTGAATAAGCGCTCACTATTCGGGTTAGCCGGGAAAGGACCATGGAGTCGTATTGTAACGACCCGTAAAATTTCAACCGTTTTAATAACGTAATTAATTAAAATTTTGTGAAATTTTAAACGATAAAATTTTGAAATATAAATTTGATATTTGGAATGCGTTTAGTTAAATGTAGCAACTGGTAAATTTTCATCCGAAAATATGAAAATTTATTTCGCGCGTAAATTCACTTCAATTTAACCAGTTAAAAAGCAATGAAAATAAAACGTTTTCAAAACCAAAATATTTTTACATAGAAAAATTCTAAACCATCTTCTGAGCAAGATGTCAGTTTGTCGTTTTTCCAAATTCGGGCATCTTTGGCTCCGTCGTTCTTATTTTCTACAAAATAGCAGTATTCTGGTACCGATATCGATTTTTATCGGATGACCGTACCACTGATTTCATATACCGTTTTGATCGTCTCGTCGTGCCGATCTCTACGGTATATTCGATTGTAAAATTCGGAGTTCCGTTGTACGTTGCACTTTACGTAACGCTTACCGTATCGGTACCGGTTTGTGACGTTTGATTTTGTGCCTTTTGATTTTCCTTTTGTGACCATTCAACTTTCCTCCGTAAACCCAACAGCCATTACATTTAATAACTACTGAATTCAATATCACGACCTTTACTATTTCACTTTACTCCGGGTTTCGTTTCTTTTTCTCGGTTCCTCCATTCTAGCTTCCTCCCTATTGTTCTGTTCATTACTCAATAAATAAATATTCATTATATAAAGCTATCCCTATGTCATCTCCTGGTTCCAATTTTCTTTCATTCATTTATCATTTCTTTTGTTCGAAAAAATTTTAAAAGAAGAGGAACCTGCTACTTCGGCCATGGCCGAAATGCCACAGCTTCGCCCAATTTCCCCACGCGCATCCATTCCAAAGTCCACCGTCCCCTTTCGCGTGTTTGCCACCCTCTTCTGCCTACCACCACCCACGACCCGCACTCGGCCACCGACCTAGCAGCCTGCAACCCCACCACCTGAACCACCCACTTGCCACCCGCAACCCAACCCGGATAACCACCAGCCCGAGCTTCCCACCGTTCACTATCGCCTCAGCTCCTTCACCGAATAACTCCACCACCTCCCTTAGTCTCCTCGTCCACCACACATCTACACCCCTGACAATCCCTCCTCCCTGGCTGAAGACCATTCAACATCTCCTTCCACATGTAGCCTCCTTGAACCCGCATCCATCTCCGAACCTTACCATGCTCGTTCACTTCTATTTGAGCAAAGGTATATGCGCATTAATTGTCTTTAAAAAGCCTGTATATTGATGTTACGTTATATATTTGTTTTGTACATTTTCGTGTGTTGTGTATAAGTTACATATCATATATATTATAATATTTTCTTGTAGTATACTATGTTTAGGCTAGTTACAGAGGCTAGGGCCTATAAAGGTTACAAACTTACAAGCACAGCACTTCTATTCTATTTTATAAGTATAATATATGTTATATCCTTAAGGTTTGTACATGTTATATGTCGCATAGATGGTAATATATTTGTTAGCTTTTAATATTTAGTTATATGTTATAAAATATATTATATTACGTTTATGTGATCTGGAAAATTTTTGAAATGAATGTGACGTAATGTCAGTAATGCATGTGTTGGTCCATACACTGTAAGTATATTTGGGTTTCTAGCATTTGCTTGTATATTTTGATTTGAAACAAAGGTGTTTTAGAAATTTATGTGTGTAAAATTTTGTTTTATGCGTATGGTTTTCTAAGGATATGGAAATTATATAATATAAGGGTATTTCCATTTTCAGTATGTGTTTCAAGAAATGGTGATTTTGAAATACAATATATGAAGTTATTTATACATGAGTTGGGTTTTGTATTGGTATATGTTTAAATAAATTTTGAAATATATATATATATATATTTTTTAATTGAACATACATAAATTATGAAAGTATTTTGCATTTTGATAAGTATATCTATCTGTTCGTTTTGATTTTTAATTTAATATTTTATGGATTGGATATTTAAATAGGTTTTATGGCAGTATTGAAAAATTTATATACTACAATAATGATAAACTAATTCTGATTCGTTTCCATCGATTCCTCTATCAGCCTGTCCATCGATTCGTGCCAATCTAGTTTATTTCGGAAGTCGTGCTTGCGGTCCGTGACTCGACTTCGTTGACTATTCATCTCTTCTAGCCTCGAAAGGTGAGCACTCACTCACGATTAACGTTCTTTTATTTATTAAATTTGATTTCAATTGAAACGACAATTGAAATATGCAACTGTTAGTTATTTACACTGTTATATCTGTTATTACCTGAATCAGTTCACCTGTGACATCTGACACCATTATCTGTTATTATTTATGCGATGATAATACAGTTTGGCTGATAATTGATTGATTGTTGATGTTTATATTGGACGTTAAATTGTTGATGTTAAAATGATAAATAGTATGAAATTGAACTTGATATAGGATAATTAAATGTTAAATTTAATTAAATGACATTTGTATAATATGACCCCTTTAACTGTTGAATTTATTGACACGTAGGATTTGTTTAATTACACTTTGAACCACTGAATGTATGTTGTTAAATTGATGATGTTTGGAAATTGTAATAGATGACAAGTGAAAACCGTAATGTAATAATCTTTAATCTACATGAAATGATAGTGTAGATTCTAGAAATAATTATATTAATTCGTACAAATAACAATGCGAATTAATACGGTTATTTCGGGATTATTTAAATTGATTATTGGATTGATATTGATTGATGTTATTGCTTGTTTATTTACTTTGACACCATCCCAGTTATCACACTGCAAGTTCCCTTTATGATTTGATTTTTGAATTGAATTGGAATCAGGTTGAAATGATAAATACCCAAAATTGAATTTTGACCTAGGATAGAAAATTAAATAAAAACCGATTGGTCAATAATTTGATTTAAAAATAAAACGAAGATCTTATTTGAATAAAAATATGGTTTTGAAACGAAGTTGGAAATTGAATTTAATGAAATTTAAACGTGAATATTTAATAATCTAAAATGAAATATTAATAAGGAAATTGATGAAAGAAGGTTGTTTAATTTGAGAAATGATTGAATTAAGTTTGAAATTATAATTAAGTTTGAAATTATTAAACTTTGAAATTATTTAATAATTAAGTTTTGAATTATTTAATAATTAAATAAGATCGAATTATTTAATGATTAAATTAATTTGAATTTTAAATAAGTGAATTTTACTTCGAAATAATTGAAATTGAGTTTCTTTATTAATTAAGTTTTGAAAAATTATTTAAGTAAGTAAATAAGTGAAATTGAATTTCTTTAACAAGAAACGAAAATGTGATATTTTGGGAATTAATGTAAGACTTGAAATGTAAAGAATTGATTTGACGAATTGAATTTAATTCAAACTGTAAGTTTTGATTTAATGAAGTTGAACTGAAGAAATTGATTTAATGATTTGGAAATTTAATAGAAATTGTTTTGAAAGATAAAGTAATTTAACGAATATTGAATGAAATCGATAAATGAATTTTAAATTGATTTAAATGTTAAATCAAATTAATTTAAATGATTTCGGAATGAAACGTATATATAAACTTGAATCAATATTTGAATGGTTTAAAATAAATTTGAATTTGATTTATAAGATTTTGAAATGGTAAATTGGAAGTTTTGAAACGTAAAGTATGGAAACTGTTTTGATAGACAAATGAAATGTTGATTTACGAATTGAAATTGAAATTGGAATTTGATTTGGTTTTTGAAATATATAAACGACCAATCGGTGTAATAATTACGAAAGTTATTAAAGAGACCGGGATCGGTAATGGATATACTCTCTATCTGAACCGAAACCACTTTAATAACTATACGCGGAGTGTTGATCCAGAATGAAGTGGATGGTTTGGTGAACGCGTTGATTGAAGAAAGAGAACGATTTTGGATGACCCCTGACATGACTAAAACAGGAGCCGCGCCGGGCCATTGAGGTTCGCCACCTCTAGCGGACACACTTCTTCGTTACCATATCTATTACTTTTGTGATTCGATTTGGGTGCACCCCTCGATTATGGGAGTGTTGTTTCGCGGTGTTGGGATAGTAGCTGCTATGCCCAACATCAATCCGGATCACGCAACTACTAGTATCCTAGTTGGTATCACCTCATGTACCTTGTCATACTGATTATCCTATTCGCGACCACTACGATTTTGATTTGTACCTTTAGTATATGGATTGCCCTCTGGTGACTTCCGGTTTTGGGGAAACTACGGTCTTGTATATGCTTTTGGGAATAAACAGGTTAAGAGGTGTATGGGCCCTGCTTAACCCTACTTTGATATCTTTATATTACTGATAGACATTACCTACTTAGCGTATATTACTACCTAGTAGATAGTTTAACGGATCCTTAAAGGATGGTTATTCCAAACATCCTTTGAGTTACTTGTATTTCAATTGTTATTTCACTTGAGTTGGATTTATTAATATAAGAATGTTAATCCTGACTCGAGTGTTTTGTGTTTTTGCTTTACGCTCGGGTCAGACTGAGTAGTTCAGCTTTCGAGACTCACCTTTGGAGTTGGAGCTTCGCTTGGAGATCCAGCTATCTATCCAGCTTTCAGATATTCGATGATTCCAGTGATGTATTCTGATTTGTATCTGATGTATCATGTTACTCTTCCATGTATCTGGTTTAACTCTGATGTATTTTATATATTCATATAGTAGCTTCATGAACTACTATCTCTTTTATTTCCGCTGCACTTATTACTTTGTGTCTGTGATCTATGATTATTTATTTACTGTATATGTTCAGTTTTGCCAATTTAAATTAACAACGCGGTATTTTGAGCAATTCAACTCCGGCATGAGTGTCTACCTATTCACTTATAATGGACGCGAATGGTCCAAAATTGCGGGTCGTTACAGTTGGTATCAGAGCTTTGGTAGCTCTAGGCAAAACTCAACATGTAGAGTAAATGTATTTACAGAATCACTTTCATTTCGAGTTTCAATCTCTTCCTTTCGACTCGATTTCTTTGAATTTTGGAACGTTCCCTACGGTTCCAAATTTCATTCGTGTCCCTCACTATTCGTCTTCTTTCAATTCTGGAGCATCACATAACTCCACTTCGAATGACCCTTATAGTGAATCGGCGGTCTCGCCAAACTTCGAATGATTCGTAAAGGATTAAACTCCTTTATAATAGGCATTGATTTACCGAAGATTTCCATAACCTCGGTTTGCGATGCTATCTATCTCCTGCTACACCTGAATTCTATTCTTGAGATCGAATGTCGATTTACCTCGGAATTCAGCATCGATCTTATTCTTGAAGTCATGGTTGATCCATCAAGGTTGCCCGCGATTTATATAAACTCATCCATCTTCTTATTTGTTATTTAAATCATCTTATCTTCCGTTTCGGACTTATCTTCGAATCAAAAATTCTCTTTGATTTGATTTCTATCAAAAATTGAATCCCTATCCTTATTTTGAAAATCTATTCTTGTATCGTCGAGTGAGGAATTGTATTTGTAAAATTATATTTAAAGTGTTTTAAAATATTGTGTTGTTTGAGTTGTTGATATTGACTTGGGTTTCCGATCGATTCGTCTGATCAACGCTATCGATAGGATTTCCAAAACACTTGAACAGAGCAAACTGACACAATATTATTTTCAAATTTGGAAAATGAAATAAATTTGTTTGATTATATTGTGGAAATATAAGAAAAAAAATTTTCTGGAAAACAAAAAAAAAAAAAAATTTCTGGAATTTAATAGGTAAAATTAAATTGTTTGTTTGAAATGATAATATTTGATTATCATTTATTGTTCTAATTAAATTTATAAATATGGTTTATAAATTGATTTGGAATTTGAAATGAATTTAATTCAGAAATTTGAGAATTTAGTTTCCGGTGATTTCGAACTTCGGTTTTAAAATTTTAAAGTATATATTACTGAAAGTATTTTCGAATAGAAATCGTTTCCAAAGAATTTTAAAATGATGAAATCAGTGCTCTTCTCTTTGTCGCTGGAAAATAATTTCGGTGATGGCGGCCGCATCATCGACATTCATTTTCGAGTTTCGAAGCAGAGACACTATTCTGTAGCAATTCGCTACGGTTTTGTTTTGAAAAATATTTTGATTTGAATTTCTTCAGTATAATTTGATTTATATATATAAGTATCTTATTTTAAAATTTAATTTGATTTGATAAATATGTTATATATATCTCTAAATTGTTTAAAGTAAATCGGAAATATAATTCTTAAATTTTGTTAAAAGATGATTTTAATTATAAATAAAACCAAAATTTAGAATAAATATTTAAACTTGAATAATTGAATTGGGAAAATTTTATTTGTATATTGTTCAACTGCATTCTAATACAACTTACCTAAATCATTCAGAAGTTGAATATGTGATTGGATAATATATAAGATAAATTGAATTTATAAATAAAATTGAGTGTTTATAATAAATGTTATACACTGAATTTTGATTATAAAGATGTTAATAGAATTAGATAAGATAATAAGTAAATTCAGTTAATAATGAAATAACTTTGTTTTGAAAGAATTAATAAATTTGTTTTGAAAGAATTAATAAATTGAAATTTGATCAACTTATGAAAATACCTTGAATTTGAAAGCAATTAGTAAATATAAATTAATTTAAATCGAAACTTTTATGGTTTAAATTAATTTATATGGGTTAAATATATGTGATTAGACATATTAAGTAGAATGAATTTAACAGTAATTTGGAATAAAGAAGAATTTAAATTGTTGAAAAAAATATGATTATAATAAAAGACTATTCAAACTTATGGTTTTAGAAATTGTAAATTTAGGATAATTGGATAATAAGATAATGAATTTAGAAATAGTTGAGATTGATTCTGGTGAAATCAAATGGATTAAATCAATTATTAAATACCAATTAATTTAAATTTGAATTTATATGGTTTAAATTAATTGTTATTTTGTATTTCAAATCTGTTTTCTTTCTGGTTGTTCTATTCTCCTACCTCGTTCCTTTTCGGGGACGAAAAGTTTTGAGTGGGGGAGAGTGTAACGACCCGTAAAATTTCAACCGTTTTAATAACGTAATTAATTAAAATTTTGTGAAATTTTAAACGATAAAATTTTGAAATATAAATTTGATATTTGGAATGCGTTTAGTTAAACGTAGCAACTGGTAAATTTTCATCCGAAAATATGAAAATTTATTTCGCGCGTAAATTCACTTCAATTTAACCAGTTAAAAAGCAATGAAAATAAAACGTTTTCAAAATCAAAATATTTTTACATAGAAAAATTCTAAACCATCTTCTGAGCAAGATGTCAGTTTGTCGTTTTTCCAAATTCGGGCATCTTTGGCTCCGTCGTTCTTATTTTCTACAAAATAGCAGTATTCTGGTACCGATATCGATTTTTATCGGATGATCGTACCACTGATTTCTATATACCGTTTTGATCGTCTCGTCGTGCCGATCTCTACGGTATATTCGATTGTAAAATTCGGAGTTCCGTTGTACGTTGCACTTTACGTAACGCTTACCGTATCGGTACCGGTTTGTGACGTTTGGTTTTGTGCCTTTTGATTTTCCTTTTGTGACCATTCAACTTTCCTCCGTAAACCCAACAGCCATTACATTTAATAACTACTGAATTCAATATCACGACCTTTACTATTTCACTTTACTCCGGGTTTCGTTTCTTTTTCTCGGTTCCTCCATTCTAGCTTCCTCCCTATTGTTCTGTTCATTACTCAATAAATAAATATTCATTATATAAAGCTATCCCTATGTCATCTCCTGGTTCCAATTTTCTTTCATTCATTTATCATTTCTTTTGTTCGAAAAAATTTTAAAAGAAGAGGAACCTGCTACTTCGGCCATGGCCGAAATGCCACAGCTTCGCCCAATTTCCCCACGCGCATCCATTCCAAAGTCCACCGTCCCCTTTCGCGTGTTTGCCACCCTCTTCTGCCTACCACCACCCACGACCCGCACTCGGCCACCGACCTAGCAGCCTGCAACCCCACCACCTGAACCACCCACTTGCCACCCGCAACCCAACCCGGATAACCACCAGCCCGAGCTTCCCACCGTCCACTATCGCCTCAGCTCCTTCACCGAATAACTCCACCACCTCCCTTAGTCTCCTCGTCCACCACACATCTACACCCCTGACAATCCCTCCTCCCTGGCTGAAGACCATTCAACATCTCCTTCCACATGTAGCCTCCTTGAACCCGCATCCATCTCCGAACCTTACCATGCTCGTTCACTTCTATTTGAGCAAAGGTATATGCGCATTAATTGTCTTTAAAAAGCCTGTATATTGATGTTACGTTATATATTTGTTTTGTACATTTTCGTGTGTTGTGTATAAGTTACATATCATATATATTATAATATTTTCTTGTAGTATACTATGTTTAGGCTAGTTACAGAGGCTAGGGCCTATAAAGGTTACAAACTTACAAGCACAGCACTTCTATTCTATTTTATAAGTATAATATATGTTATATCCTTAAGGTTTGTACATGTTATATGTCGCATAGATGGTAATATATTTGTTAGCTTTTAATATTTAGTTATATGTTATAAAATATATTATATTACGTTTATGTGATCTGGAAAATTTTTGAAATGAATGTGACGTAATGTCAGTAATGCATGTGTTGGTCCATACACTGTAAGTATATTTGGGTTTCTAGCATTTGCTTGTATATTTTGATTTGAAACAAAGGTGTTTTAGAAATTTATGTGTGTAAAATTTTGTTTTATGCGTATGGTTTTCTAAGGATATGGAAATTATATAATATAAGGGTATTTCCATTTTCAGTATGTGTTTCAAGAAATGGTGATTTTGAAATACAATATATGAAGTTATTTATACATGAGTTGGGTTTTGTATTGGTATATGTTTAAATAAATTTTGAAATATATATATATATATATATTTTTTAATTGAACATACATAAATTATGAAAGTATTTTGCATTTTGATAAGTATATCTATCTGTTCGTTTTGATTTTTAATTTAATATTTTATGGATTGGATATTTAAATAGGTTTTATGGCAGTATTGAAAAATTTATATACTACAATAATGATAAACTAATTCTGATTCGTTTCCATCGATTCCTCTATCAGCCTGTCCGTCGATTCGTGCCAATCTAGTTTATTCCGGAAGTCGTGCTTGCGGTCCGTGACTCGACTTCGTTGACTATTCATCTCTTCTAGCCTCGAAAGGTGAGCACTCACTCACGATTAACGTTCTTTTATTTATTAAATTTGATTTCAATTGAAACGACAATTGAAATATGCAACTGTTAGTTATTTACACTGTTATATCTGTTATTACCTGAATCAGTTCACCTGTGACATCTGACACCATTATCTGTTATTATTTATGCGATGATAATACAGTTTGGCTGATAATTGATTGATTGTTGATGTTTATATTGGACGTTAAATTGTTGATGTTAAAATGATAAATAGTATGAAATTGAACTTGATATAGGATAATTAAATGTTAAATTTAATTAAATGACATTTGTATAATATGACCCCTTTAACTGTTGAATTTATTGACACGTAGGATTTGTTTAATTACACTTTGAACCACTGAATGTATGTTGTTAAATTGACAATGTTTGGAAATTGTAATAGATGACAAGTGAAAACCGTAATGTAATAATCTTTAATCTACATGAAATGATAGTGTAGATTCTAGAAATAATTATATTAATTCGTACAAATAACAATGCGAATTAATACGGTTATTTCGGGATTATTTAAATTGATTATTGAATTGATATTGATTGATGTTATTGCTTGTTTATTTACTTTGACACCATCCCAGTTATCACACTGCAAGTTCCCTTTATGATTTGATTTTTGAATTGAATTGGAATCGGGTTGAAATGATAAATACCCAAAATTGAATTTTGACCTAGGATAGAAAATTAAATAAAAACCGATTGGTCAATAATTTGATTTAAAAATAAAACGAAGATCTTATTTGAATAAAAATATGGTTTTGAAACGAAGTTGGAAATTGAATTTAATGAAATTTAAACGTGAATATTTAATAATCTGAAATGAAATATTAATAAGGAAATTGATGAAAGAAGGTTGTTTAATTTGAGAAATGATTGAATTAAGTTTGAAATTATAATTAAGTTTGAAATTATTAAACTTTGAAATTATTTAATAATTAAGTTTTGAATTATTTAATAATTAAATAAGATCGAATTATTTAATGATTAAATTAATTTGAATTTTGAATAAGTGAATTTTACTTCGAAATAATTGAAATTGAGTTTCTTTATTAATTAAGTTTTGGAAAATTATTTAAGTAAGTAAATAAGTGAAATTGAATTTCTTTAACAAGAAACGAAAATGTGATATTTTGGGAATTAATGTAAGACTTGAAATGTAAAGAATTGATTTGACGAATTGAATTTAATTCAAACTGTAAGTTTTGATTTAATGAAGTTGAACTGAAGAAATTGATTTAATGATTTGGAAATTTAATAGAAATTGTTTTGAAAGATAAAGTAATTTAACGAATATTGAATGAAATCGATAAATGAATTTTAAATTGATTTAAATGTTAAATCAAATTAATTTAAATGATTTCGGAATGAAACGTATATATAAACTTGAATCAATATTTGAATGGTTTAAAATAAATTTGAATTTGATTTATAAGATTTTGAAATGGTAAATTGGAAGTTTTGAAACGTAAAGTATGGAAACTGTTTTGATAGACAAATGAAATGTTGATTTACGAATTGAAATTGAAATTGGAATTTGATTTGGTTTTTGAAATATATAAACGACCAATCGGTGTAATAATTACGAAAGTTATTAAAGAGACCGGGATCGGTAATGGATATACTCTCTATCTGAACCGAAACCACTTTAATAACTATACGCGGAGTATTGATCCAGAATGAAGTGGATGGTTTGGTGAACGCGTTGATTGAAGAAAGAGAACGATTTTGGATGACCCCTGACATGACTAAAACAGGATCCGCGCCGGGCCATTGAGGTTCGCCACCTCTAGCGGACACACTTCTTCGTTACCATATCTATTACTTTTGTGATTCGATTTGGGTGCACCCCTCGATTATGGGAGTGTTGTTTCGCGGTGTTGGGATAGTAGCTGCTATGCCCAACATCAGTCCGGATCACGCAACTACTAGTATCCTAGTTGGTATCGCCTCATGTACCTTGTCATACTGATTATCCTATTCGCGACCACTACGATTTTGATTTGTACCTTTAGTATATGGATTGCCCTCTGGTGACTTCCGGTTTTGGGGAAACTATGGTCTTGTATATGCTTTTGGGAATAAACAGGTTAAGAGGTGTATGGGCCCTGCTTAACCCTACTTTGATATCTTTATATTACTGATAGACATTACCTACTTAGCGTATATTACTACCTAGTAGATAGTTTAACGGATCCTTAAAGGATGGTTATTCCAAACATCCTTTGAGTTACTTGTATTTCAATTGTTATTTCACTTGAGTTGGATTTATTAATATAAGAATGTTAATCCTGACTCGAGTGTTTTGTGTTTTTGCTTTACGCTCGGGTCAGACTGAGTAGTTCAGCTTTCGAGACTCACCTTTGGAGTTGGAGCTTCGCTTGGAGATCCAGCTATCTATCCAGCTTTCAGATATTCGATGATTCCAGTGATGTATTCTGATTTGTATCTGATGTATCATGTTACTCTTCCATGTATCTGGTTTAACTCTGATGTATTTTATATATTCATATAGTAGCTTCATGAACTACTATCTCTTTTATTTCCGCTGCACTTATTACTCTGTGTCTATGATCTATGATTATTTATTTACTGTATATGTTCAGTTTTGCCAATTTAAATTAACAACGCGGTATTTTGAGCAATTCAACTCCGGCATGAGTGTCTACCTATTCACTTATAATGGACGCGAATGGTCCAAAATTGCGGGTTGTTACACGTATAACCCATTCCGCATATGTGATACGTCGTTATGAATCGCATTTGATGACCGGTGTTGAAGACCGGATATTTTTGAAAACGGAAGGATTACCGTCGAGTTACTCTACATCGGCTGATCTCCGATTTAGAGGTTTTATCACCCATAGTGACGGGAAGTCCGGACGTGATTAGAAATTTATCCGGATATGCAAGGGCTTCGTGAGAAGTGCCTTCGGTTCTGTTCGATCCCGGAACAGACTTGTATGGATTGTATGTCTGACGTTACAGATTGAGATATAAAGCTGATTTCTTTCAAATACATATCTGTTGGTGGTGGAGAATTTATTCTCTTAGCTTAACACCCTTCTCTGAGACGTACGAGCTCAGAGGTTATGTAGTTGAAATTTATCAGCGATATATTCCCAATTTGGTAACGTGGCATACTGAGTGTTGCTGTGAAATGATCAGTGTTTGATCATTTGCGATATGATCATTTGTTTGATCTTATATCTTTGTGATCATAGGTTGATCTTTTGTTGACCCGAAGCATGGCTTTGTAGAAAGCGTAGCTTTGTGGACGAGACTTCGTCGAGCCTCACACCCCGGAAATGGTCAAAACAGGAAGGATGCCGCAAGGTTCTAGGGAGTAGCGCCGCTTAGTGTATGTCATTCCTTCTGGATAGAGGTGGTATCATGGTATGGAGCCCAGATACTTAACCTATGTTGATACTGCTTATTATGTGGTTTGTTCGAATCGGGGATCCTCGGGAAGATCGGTTACGAACGGGGGATGGCATACGCGTGTCAGTAGTTACCTATTTTTGCAGAGGTAACCCGGCCTTGTGTTGGCAGAGATCCGGTTAGGTTCTCGGGATGTCATTCCAGAGGCGTTCCTTCATGGCATAGGAAGTTCCTTAGCCTGACCATTTGTTGGAAATCCAAAGAAACAATACGACACTTGTACGGTTTTAGTTGTAGAACCTATCATTCATTTATGGTGGCGCCCCACTGTTTGGATGGTAGCTATAGTAGGCATAGTTCGAAATGTCTATGCTGGCTAAGATTAATATTATACTTTCGAAATGTTTTCTACACTATGCACTAATAATAATATAAAAAATGATTGGATTTATGCGTTGTAAGCATCTTTGACTATCATAAGAAGAAATCTCCTCCAATTCTGCGTTTGCATTGTGTGTGTGGCGGGAGGTCTTATGGTAGTTTCATTTTCCAAAAGCATTGCGAAAAAAAATATATTTTCTTTGTGAAAAATAACTGTTTTACGATCTCACACCAGTCACCATGACTGACTCGGAGTTTATTGTTTCCCTTCTAAACTCTGGGTGCCCACCAATTTCCACACGGGCAGCCTAGAGTTATGTTATCAGGATATTCTGGAGCTTTGGAAGCAAGCTGGATGGCGAAACGTATCACCTATACTTTATTTTATTCCGCTTTGTATTCTGTATGAGGACAAGTTAAATAACTGTCCATTGTTGTATATTGACTCTGATTGATGTATGTATAAACTGATATAGTTCTTTGTTTTAAAAGACTAATGATTATCTATTATATATTGTTCCGCTGCGATATGTGAGATTCTGTTATTATTTCTGTTTCTGTTGTTGTTCTGTTCTTTCTTCTCTTCTTCTTCTTCTGCCTTTTTCTTCTTTTTTAAAACCCCTCAGGGTTCGTATTTCCATGCCCCTTGAGTTAATCAATGGAGATTAGTGTTTAATCAAGGAGTACGGATTTGCGGGTCTTGACACTTGGGAAGATAATCGCTACTCTTATTGTCGAGATATTTAGGTGTAACAACTACTTAATTGGATTCTTTTAAGACAAGGCTCATCAGTTTTCGATTGTTAAAAACATGTTCTTGGAGTATGGTGTTTAAAGCATTGGGTCAATATTAGTGTGATAATTCTATGTATTCCTTTAAGTTATCATGCCCGCAAGAAAGAACTCGTGTTTTAGAATCTGGTACGATTATTATTGAAGCAAAAAGGTTTATTTTTACCCAGTGGAGCCCGTCCATTGATGTAACGATCATTGATTTTTGATGATTTAAATTTGTTAATATAATGAGATTTTGATAATATAATATTGAAGGAAATAAAATTGGTAGTTTAAGAATGAAATAATAATTAGAATTAAAGGTATTAATGTTAATATAAGTTGACTATTAACAATTTGAATGAAACCCCAATAAATGAAATAATGCAAATGTTATACTTGGCTATAAATGGAATATATGAAAACAAATGTAAGTTAATTATTAATAACCTGAATGGGATTCCAACCAATTGAATTTATGTAAATGTTATAACTTGGTTATAAGCTTAACATGAGAAAACCAATGTAAATGTTTAATTGTGTAATGAAATGGTATAATAAATGGTAATTGAATGAAACCAGTATTGTGTAAAGAATTATAATAATTGTTGTATTAATCTATGCATAAATTTATAATGGGATATAAAAGGTAATTTATAATTTAAAATGTTGACTTATTGATAAAATAGTGTGTAATGAATGGAAATGGAATAAAATTAGTGTGATGAAGGAAATGGTAACACTTGCTGTAAGTAATAAACTTATAAATGCAATTAAAGGTATATAGTGACAATTATTATAAGTTACCTGTTTATTTAGTTAGTTGAATTGAAATTGGAAATCAAATTTTGCAATTTAATGAGATTAAATACTACGTTAATTGAAATTAGTTGAATTGGAAATTATTAATGCACTAAGATATAAACCATGATAATTATACCATAAGATGAAATTGATTGAATAATAAATGGAAAGCAAATTAAATTGAATTATTGGAAATTTAATTTATAATCTCTAAATATATTGAAATTGAAATTTAAACTTTGAAATTGGTGAAATATACAACGTAAATTTTTTTATGGGAATTTGTTATAAAGAGTTATAAATTACTAAGTAAGCCAAAATGATAGGAGTTGTAAATAATTAAAAATTTAGATTGAAAGTGATTTAATTATTTTAATGTTAATTTATTTAATTAATGTGAAAATAGCCATTTTGGCCACTGACTCGGATTTCGACGAAAGCAGTTTCATCGGATCCGTAACCATGAATTATTATAAGATTTCAAGTTTCATAGCGATCGGACTTGTCATTTGATCGTACGGGCTCGAAACACCTTGAAATCAATTGAAATTAATTTGAAATAAGCTGATTTTAATATAACTTCTTCAGACGATGGAATTTGGACTTAAAGCCTGTTCCATTGAGTTTTAAATTATCGAAAACATATGTTTTGATATATGGGATGACCCATTTTCATTCATCGGATCTGTAACCATGAATTATTATAGGATTTCAAGTTTCATAGCGATCGGACTTGTCATTTGATCGTACGGGCTCGAAACACCTTGAAATCAATTTAATTGAAATCAATTGAAATCAATTTGAAATAAGCTGATTTTAATATAACTTCTTCATACGATGGAATTTGGACTTAAAACCTATTCCATTGAGTTTTAAATTATCGAAAACATATGTTTTGATATATGGGATGACCCATTTTCGTTCTGGAGACAGAACGGGCTTTTCGGGTCATTTATCGTTCAACGTGTAAATCAAATCTTGTCCATCCATTCTATTTTCAGCTTTGCCTATAAATAGCTCGTTATAAACCCTAATTGTTCTCATTTCTCATTTACAGTACTTACAATTCTTTCTGTTCCTCCTTTCCAGTGGCAGAAACAAACTTCAATTCCCAAAACCTCAAATTCAATTTGAAAACCAATTCCAAAAATCAAGCTCCTCAAACCCTATCAAATTATATATCGATTTGAAGCTCTTGACAAGCGCTATTCACTAGCAATATTCGTTCTTCGATTCAGATCATCGTTTGTCCAGAAATCATGAAACAATTCCGACCGTCCATATTGGATTTTTGTCGATCCAATGGCGGATCTGGGACGGTAGGGCGATCGGGTGGTGCCGTTGGGAAGGTGTCGTCGAGCAGGTCTGGGAGGTGTTGCTCGTTCGTGTCATAGGCGAAGAGGATCACCGGAAAATGGCGAAACAGGCGGTGGCGGTGCTGGCCCACAGGAGGCGATCAGGTTGGTCGCACGGCTCTGCCGTGGTCGGCTTGAGAAGGGGAAGGTGGTCGTGGTTTCTGATCAAGGTGGAATCATGTGTGTCGGCGACGTTGATTGACTCTAGATCGACGGCTATGTGACGACCCGGAATTTTGAATAGTTAAAATATGAATATTTAATTAATTTTAAATATTCAATTGTTAAGTTTTAACTTTAATTTCAAATATCACAATTTATTGGATGAATTAATTTGAAATTGAATTGGGTCAAATATGAAATTGGGAGTTTTAAGCCTGTTAAAAATAATTTGAAAGCTTGTAAAATTTATATGGATAATATGGAAGATAATAAAAGTGATAAAATTAAATTTTTATTGGATTTCAAATTTCGTAGTGGTAGGAGTTGTGGTGTGAGCATATGATAGATAAACACGTTGGGAATTTAATTGGTAATAACTGATTTAGAATTTAAATACAATAATTCGACTGGTCAAATTCATCTCCCATCAGCGTTTAAAATATCTTCCTTCACATCGTAGACCTACAGCCACCCTATCTCGTACCCTTTTTCTTCCATACGAAGCTTAAATCAAAGCGAAGCCGCCTTTCTGTCGCGAGCCTACTTTCTGTTTTCTTTTTTTTCTTTATCGCAATGTTCTTCCTCACTTCAGACGAGAATTGAAAAAAATATATACAATAATGGCTGAGAAAAATAACGGGACGAAGTCGCTCCTTTCAAAATCAAATTTGTGCCGTCTCCCTCCTCTTTTATTCCCCCTCCTCAAATTAAACATAGCAGTTCGAAAAAAAAGGGGGGCGAACTGTCGAACGAGAAATCGTTCGAAGGTGGCTGCGAGTTTCCCTCTACTATTTTTACCCCATCGGAATCGAGACACGTGGGCGGAAGGGTCGAATCGAGTTGTTCGAAGTTTGTTGGCTCGCGACTTTCGATGGTGGCGTCAGAGTCGCGGGGAGGGGATTGAAGGCCACTCGATTTGGATAGCACGATTGGTAACCAGAGGAGCATCGCGAGTTAGGTCAATTTGCAATTTGTTAGCGCGCTCGTGGGTCGAGGTCGCAGTTTGATGTCGAGTTGGGGTCGAACTGATGGAAGCTCGCATTCGACGTGGGGTTGGTTAGGGCAGTGATTTCACGAGAGAAGCAGGGGTGGTCGATGTTGCGACCATAGACGTTCGGCAGGACAACTTCGTTGAGGAGCTCGTATTGTAGGCAGTAAGGTATTCTTTCGTTTTTGCAATTTAATTTTTTTTTAAATTTAATAAATTGTTGTTGGAATTTAAATTATGTACAGAAGAGATAATTTTATAGCATCTCATACATATTTTAGTTTAAACAGGAAATACGTAAGACTTTTGAAAATAAAAATGGATATTGAATTATATGAAGGTTTAACTAAAACTAGATTTTTAAGGATCTGTATAACTTATTTTGTTTTTATAAAATATCAATACAGTCCCAAGTGAAAAAAAAATATAATACTATGTAGAATATTTCGGGAGTAGATTAAATAAGTATGTAACCACCTTTGAAATTTAATAAATTATTATCTTTAAAACAAGGGGTGATGGTGATTTATCTTTTTCTGACGTATTTAAATTATTTTAGTTACTAAAGATTTGTAAAAGAAAAATCAGTGTAAAACTTAATTCTTAGTTCAAATTTAAAATCTTTAGTTCAAAATTTGATTATTAGTAAATTAAACTTTGTTTAAGATAATAAAATATGTAGTTAATCAAATTATCAAACAGGAATTTAATCGTTCAATTTACTCGAATATTAATAAAATGTAAAATGTTATACAAGGTAAATTGTGAAGAACTGTGGTGAAACAAGCTGGTCTGGAACGGACTGCAAGGTGATAAAGGTGAGTTAATCTCACTCGGTTGGATTTTAATTTTAATTTAAATAGTCAAATTTAAATAATTGATTGAATGGTTGAAATTGATTTGGATGTGGTACTATATATATATATATAGTAGTATATAGCAATATATACATATTGGCATATGTATATATTGGAGTTGTTGATATTCCCGCATTATATAGCGGATGAGACCCTATGCGCCGCATAATAGCGGATGATTTTATATAAATCCCATATACCTCGATATTCCACCTCGAAGTGGAATTGGTATTGTGCTAACGTCTGTGGATGCAGGGAAACAGGTTGGAGGGATCCAACTGGATTCCTCAAATATTTAATTTGTTTAAATATTCTGTGTTATGATATTTGATATTCTGTGATGATTTTATATTGGATAATGTGGTTGATTTGAATTCCCAGTATAATGAGTTATAAATTCTATGGAATTGAATTTTTGGAAAGAAATAAAAGGATAAAAATTTAAGTAAAACAATTCAAGTGAATTGGAATAGAATTAATAATAAATTGAAATAAAAATAAAGTGATTTGGAATTTTAACAGATATGGGAAAAAGAAATTTTAAATTTACAGAGGAGTAATAAATTTTAAACTAAAGTGATACTGTTTTAAAAGAATAAAGAAATTACCTTTAATTCAAGAATTAAATTCTAATTAAAGAGTAAATAAGGAATTTTGGAAATTCGAAAATGGGTATTTTAGTTGAAAGGGGTTTTAACTCGTAGTTAAGAAATAAAACCCGAAGTTATTGTTTTGAAATAAATTAAGTAAATAAGGAAATTTTATTTCAAGATAAAGCAAATTTGAAATCAAGTATAGAGTTGATTTAAATGTTTGAAATTGGAAATTTAAAAGAGGAATGAGATTTTGGAATTTATAAACTGGGTTTATAAAGTAAGGTAAAATATCAGTGGATATTTAAATATAAATTCAAGATGGGAATTTATAAAGAAATGTGGATTGGGTTTAGAATAAATGGTGATTTATTTTAAAGATGTGGAAAGAAAGTGTATTTCCTGGGTAGCCAAGTACATTTTGTTTTTGAGAAATTTTAAATATTGGTTAAAGAATTTATTGTTATTTTAAAAAATCATATTTTAGAAAATCTATTATTTCAAAATGTTAAATTTCTAAAGTAAGTATTTTCAAATCTATTATTGTAATAAATATAAGTGATTTGGTAAAATGTTTTAAAAAGAAAAATTAGTTTTCAATTACAAAGTGGTTTTATTTTAAATATTTGTTTTAAAAATATATATATTTCAAATAGAGTATTAAAGTAGTTTAATTTCGATATTTTCAAGTATATTTGTAGTAAAGTGTTTTTAAAAATTATTTCAAAATTCTAAAAGAGCTTTGTACTTGGTGTCTCAGAGGAAATAATTATTTGGGAAATTATTCCATGGAAGGAATATGTTAAAACTGTTTTCAAAAAGGGGTTGAATGGAAATTGTATTTCTCGGGAAGATATTTTGGAAATAATAAATAATTGGGAAATTATTTATTTGTTTGGTGGATGTTATGGATGTTAATTGATAGTTAAATAACCGACTATCAATATTGGCCAAATGCGTTGATCGTTTCGAAGAGACCGGGATCGGGATTTATTTCTCGAAACCCACTTCGATCCGGTTTGTACGTTTCGTGTAACGTGTTCGGAGTCGAAGATGGAGCAGTGAAGTGCAAGGGCTAGTCGCTACTAATCCTGAGGATATTTCCAAAATGGATGTAGTAGGAATAGTGCCTTCGGTTCCGTTCGGACCCGGGACGGACTTGTATGGACGAATGCTTGCGAAACATCGTCAGCGGACGATGGGCATTCTAAGGGATATGTTCTGAAAAGGAATCGTTTAGCCTCGAACCTCATCAACCGGGAATGACTGAAAATCAGGGGTTATGCAGCAAGGCTTCGTGGGTGGCCCCCACTTGAGAGTAAGGTCATCCCTGTCTAGATGTCCCTTTTATTTCGGCTTAGTGGTGCGGTTGCTGATCCCAACCGTGGGGTGATTTTATTTGGAATTATCCAGTAAGGTATGATTCCGGCCTTGTGTTGCAGGGGAGCGGGCGTACTCCTCGGTACTGTGATCTAGGCCACGTATTGTGACAGGTGGTACCCCAGTGCCTAGTCATTCGTTGGAAATCCATTCTCCCTACGTGCCTTGTACGAGTTTTGTTTGTATTACCCACTTTGTGGCTAGTATGCCGGAATTTAATAGATGTAACAATTTCGGCTATTTTATAAGTATTTGTAAATAGACACTATTCTAATATCAGAGGATTTAATAAAAAGTGTTTTAGCTATCGTAAGGTAAAAACCCGACATGTTTATTTGTGGCGTGGTCTTACGAGATGCTTTTGTTTTCAAAGGATTTTGAAACTTTAATAATCAATTTGAGTGTGATTTTCTCACGCTGGTATTCCAGACTGACTCGGGTATTGTTTTATATGATGCTCGGGTCAGACCGAGATAAACAGGTTCAGGGTTTAGCTGCGGAGCTCAGGAGACGAGCTGAATGGTGTGACGTATCTTCCGTACTTGTTTATATATGTATATTCCGCTGTGTTGATTGTTGTACTCTGATGTATTGAGAACATGATATGATTTGTTGTCTAGTTGTATGTGAGTGCACTCTGATGAATACTCTGAGGATGTATTATATAAACAGATATAGTTTTGATTTGTGTAAAGATCTGTTGATATATTATATTTTATTCCGCTGCGATGGTTAGATTCTGATGTTGTTTTCTATTTTTCTTCTTCTACCTCTTCTTCTTAACTAAAATGGTTGGATTTTCCGGGTTGGGAAAGTCGGGTCGTTTCACTTGGTATCAGAGCTTAGGCTAGCGATAACCTTGGCTCTGGTGGGAATTTTGAGAGTATTAATAGATATGAGCGCGTATTTGTTAGTGAATATAAAATGGTTTTATATTGTGTTGACTTATCGGTTGAGTGTTTATGGATTCTGGTCGATGTGTGGGACGCCACAATATCGATAGGGGTTTCTAAACTCTTAAACAAGATAAAACGACACAATATTGCTTTAAAGAAGGGTAAATGAAATAATTTTACCCAAATTATTTTTGTATAAAAAGGGAAGTTTTGTAAACTATTCTAGTTAATATATATATGGTTGTTTGGATGTTAGATGTGATAGTATTGGATTATCATCATTATTATATGGAAACTTAACTAGGAATTGAAATTTATAACCAAAGTAAAGAATAAAATTTTATAATAAAATAAAATTTGAAATATAGATTATAAATGTAATTTATAAATTGGAATAAACTCCATATCCAAATGAGAGAGTAATTTAAAATAGAATTCCAGAGAAAGGTTTAAATTTAATTGGATGGGTTGGAAATTTGGAATTTTTGAGAAGGGACTTAAAATTCCTTTGGATTTGAAAACGGTTTTCAAGGGTGTGGGAGAAATAGTAGTGATACTATTTTGGGAAATATTTTAAATTGGATTCAAAGTCTGATGAGATTGGGTATTCAAAAATATTTGAAATGATTTAAAGTGATAAAAGCACTAAACTCTCTTTGGTCGCTGGAAAATAATTCCGATGATGATCGCGACATCATCGGTGTTCATTTTCGAGTTTCCAAAGAGAAATTGCTACCAAACTGTTTTAAATTGGAATTGATTGTGAACTGGGTTGGTTTTGAAATTCAAAGGGATAATTGAATTTACCAAAGGAGTTTGGATGTGGTTGATTTAAAAAGTGATTTTGAAATTTTGGAAAATTGTTTAAAACTCTGGAATCTTATTTAAAGTTGTTTATGGAATAATAAAAATATTTATTGGCGAAATAAAATGTATAATTCCGAGTTAAAAGATAAAATGTGAATAAAATTTATTTTAAATAGAAGGAAGTACGAATATAAAAGAATGTGACTTATAAAATTTGGAAGTAAGATAAATAAGCCAAATAAAATTGTTTGTAACGGTAATGAATATAAAAATCCAAAATTTAAATTATGAAACAGGTTAAACTCAAGTAAAACGATTAGAGTGATTTTTTTCAAATAAAATTCAAGTATTGGATGAAAATTTGAATGAACTACTTAATTAATTAGTGGAATATGGAAATGAACTCGAGTATGAAAAATAAATTGGCTAAATGGAAGTTGAATTGTGATTTAATAATGAAGTTGAAAATGAACTTGGATTGAATAGTAATTATTAAATGCAATTCAAGTTGTAATACTAACAAATCGAATGTGGATAATAAATAGAGCGACACATATTTTGATTGCTGTTAAGTGAAATAAAAACAAATTGTAACAGAAATGGTTTAAGTTGGGGATAAGTCCCATTCAAGTATAAATAAATAGAATGTGACTTCGAAATATTATTCAAATGAGCTTGGGTTATGGAATTAGAAATGAATATGTGTATACATTAACTTGGGATTATTGATTGGAAGTGTTGTCGAATGACAATTAAATTAGATTAAAATGGATGTAGTGTGAATTGTAAACAAATAAGAGAATGAGGTTATTGAATTTAATGAGAACCAAATTAAATAGGTATGGGCTTAAGTTATGAAGTTGAGATAATTTGAAGAAATAAATTAACTTAAGTTTAAATTTAATAAAAGTTTGGCTTCGAGCAAAAGTGAAAGACCATAAAAGTCGGGGTTAGAATAATTTGGGAAGTGGTTATTAATTTATATGTATTGAATGTGCCAAACTTGATAAATCGTTTTTGAATGGAATAATTATGGAAATAAAATAAAATGCAAGTGAAGGGTTGTGAATAAATTAGAAATGAGATGAAATTAAATATAATAATGGATCAGGATTTAAATTGGCATAGTTATCAACTAAATGGTAAGGAAGCGAATAAAAGCAATTGAATTAGTTATGTAAATCATATAAATTGATTGTGGAAATTATTTAAACTGCATTTCCTTAGCATTGATGTGTAGTGGTTGTTTAAATAAGGAAATGTTATACATTTCATTTGTATTTAGCACTTACTTGTTTAATTTAGCAAGTACAGGTTTTTGGAAGCCGTTTGGCTGGATTTGATTGCGAAATTTGCTAAAATAAATAGCTGCTTGCTTAAAAATGCTAAAAATAAGGTACGCTTACGCAAAAATTCAAAATAGGAGATATGAACTGTTTATATTGATATATATTGTGATTTCCGGCCTGAGGCCGATGTATATACATATTTGTACATCCTGCGATATCGCAGAAGTCCCTCCGTACAAAGGAGACTCTGCCAAAATTTTCCATAAATTTTGAAAGTTAGAAAATTTTTGAAAATTTTCATTTACGATAAATGATTTAAATTTGTTAAGCAAATGAAATTAAAACTGGATATTGAAATCTAATTCAAATGTGAATGTAAGGTGAAGTGAAATCAAAGGAACTAAAGAAAGTAAAGTTCGTAAATAAACTGTTATTTGAGGTTTAAATTAAATAGTAAGTGAAACTAATCCATATTCAAAATGGAAGCCAATTTGAGTTTAAATGAAATTGTAAGGGCTAAGTAGATAGTAATTAAAATAAACTTCAATGGGGAAGTGAAAATAAATATAAACTTCAAAAATGAAGTAAAACAAATCCAAGAAGTATATAAAATGTTTATATTGGACTTAAGAAATGAATGGTGAATTCTTACGTAAATTTGGTATGGAGGAAAATTATTCTAGGTGAATAATTGAATGACGATTAAAATTTGAAGATGTGAATGGGATAAGTGTGATAAGTGAATAACAATCAAATGAATGTGAATAAAAAGGAAATTGATATAATTGATAATCAATTGGAATTTATACGTAGGATGTACGTATATTATTTTATTCGCATAATGATTTGATCCGGATTCGAGCACAGAATTTCGAGGTAATTATACCGATCCGAGTTGGGATTTTTCACTCGATTTTCGACGGTGAACCTGGATATGGATTGTTGATTGATTCTGGACATTCTCTATCATAGTTTGAGACTATGCAAGGAGAATGACGGTTTCTGATCAAGAAACCAGATCTGAGTCCGCACTAGGAAGTCGGGGGGACGATACTAGTTCGGAAGTGAAATTGTGTGATCGAGTGAGCGATCGAATTTGATATTGCGTACGGATGATATATGTGCATCGTACGGGCTTAAGTAAAGCAAATATTGAAATTTATAAAGGAATGTATAAAATGGTTTTGAATCTATAATTAGATGTTATTGCTTAGTAAGGATAAACAGGTGTATAAAAGAAAAGGATAAAGGGATGTTTTTGATTTCAGAAGATAAATTGAATTGCCCGACTAAAAAGGTATGTATTTAAATTTCTATATGAAATTTGATTTGATTTTTGATCTAGCCACTTGGCCTTTTGTTTTCTTTTTGAGCTTGGGGGGCCGTAGAGCCATTTTTGTAGTTGTACCGAGCTAGCCGCGCAAAGGAGACGCTGGCAAAATTTTTCGAAAATTTAGAGAGTTAGAAAATTTTTGAGAAATTCTTGATAATTTAAAATTTGAATTCAAATTTAAAATTTGAATTGATAAGAAGTGATATTGTTTGGAACTTATGGATAGGCTTGGAAGGTAATAAGTGGGATAGTGTGTCTTTAGTAAAAAGGTCTTGTTTTGGGCAAGTTGTTAAAACTATTTGGGTTGAGGAAATAGTTAATGGATTATAGATCATTCCTCTTAACTAGTAATTTCGGGGACGAAATTCTTTTAAGTGGGGAGGAATGTGACGACCCGGAATTTTGAATAGTTAAAATATGAATATTTAATTAATTTTAAATATTCAATTGTTAAGTTTTAACTTTAATTTCAAATATCACAATTTATTGGATGAATTAATTTGAAATTGAATTGGGTCAAATATGAAATTGGGAGTTTTAAGCCTGTTAAAAATAATTTGAAAGCCTGTAAAATTTATATGGATAATATGGAAGATAATAAAAGTGATAAAATTAATTTTTTATTGGATTTCAAATTTCGTAGTGGTAGGAGTTGTGGTGTGAGCATATGATAGATAAACACGTTGGGAATTTAATTGGTAATAACTGATTTAGAATTTAAATACAATAATTCGACTGGTCAAATTCATCTCCCATCAGCGTTCAAAATATCTTCCTTCACATCGTAGACCTACAGCCACCCTATCTCGTACCCTTTTTCTTCCATACGAAGCTTAAATCAAAGCGAAGCCGCCTTTCTGTCGCGAGCCTACTTTCTGTTTTCTTTTTTTTCTTTATCGCAATGTTCTTCCTCACTTCAGACGAGAATTGAAAAAAATATATACAATAATGGCTGAGAAAAATAACGGGACGAAGTCGCTCCTTTCAAAATCAAATTTGTGCCGTCTCCCTCCTCTTTTATTCCCCCTCCTCAAATTAAACATAGCAGTTCGAAAAAAAGGGGGGCGAACTGTCGAACGAGAAATCGTTCGAAGGTGGCTGCGAGTTTCCCTCTCCTATTTTTACCCCATCGGAATCGAGACACGTGGGAGGAAGGGTCGAATCGAGTTGTTCGAAGTTTGTTGGCTCGCGACTTTCGATGGTGGCGTCAGAGTCGCGGGGAGGGGATTGAAGGCCACTCGATTTGGATAGCACGATTGGTAACCAGAGGAGCATCGCAAGTTAGGTCAATTTGCAATTTGTTAGCGCGCTCGTGGGTCGAGGTCGCAGTTCGATGGCGAGTTGGGGTCAAACTGATGGAAGCTCGCATTCGACGTGGGGTTGGTTAGGGCAGTGATTTCACGAGAGAAGCAGGGGTGGTCGATGTCGCAACCATAGACGTTCGGCAGGACAACTTCGTTGAGGAGCTCGTATTGTAGGCAGTAAGGTATTCTTTCATTTTTGCAATTTAATTTTTTTAAAATTTAATAAATTGTTGTTGGAATTTAAATTATGTACAGAAGAGATAATTTTATAGCATCTCATACATATTTTAGTTTAAACAGGAAATACGTAAGACTTTTGAAAATAAAAATGGATATTGAATTATATGAAGGTTTAACTAAAACTAGATTTTTAAGGATCTGTATAACTTATTTTGTTTTTATAAAATATCAATACAGTCCCAAGTGAAAAAAAAATATAATACTATGTAGAATATTTCGGGAGTAGATTAAATAAGTATGTAACCACCTTTGAAATTTAATAAATTATTATCTTTAAAACAAGTGGTGATGGTGATTTATCTTTTTCTGACGTATTTAAATTATTTTAGTTACTAAAGATTTGTAAAAGAAAAATCAGTGTAAAACTTAATTCTTAGTTCAAATTTAAAATCTTTAGTTCAAAATTTGATTATTAGTAAATTAAACTTTGTTTAAGATAATAAAATATGTAGTTAATCAAATTATCAAACGGGAATTTAATCATTCAATTTACTCGAATATTAATAAAATGTAAAATGTTATACAAGGTAAATTGTGAAGAACTGTGGTGAAACAAGCTGGTCTGGAACGGACTGCAAGGTGATAAAGGTGAGTTAATCTCACTCGGTTGGATTTTAATTTAAATTTAAATAGTCAAATTTAAATAATTGATTGAATGGTTGAAATTGATTTGGATGTGGTACTATATATATATATAGTAGTATATAGCAATATATACATATTGGCATATGTATATATTGGAGTTGTTGATATTCCCGCATTATATAGCGGATGAGACCCTATGCGCCGCATAATAGCGGATGATTTTATATAAATCCCATATACCTCGATATTCCACCTCGAAGTGGAATTGGTATTGTGCTAACGTCTGTGGATGCAGGGAAACAGGTTGGAGGGATCCAACTGGATTCCTCAAATATTTAATTTGTTTAAATATTCTGTGTTATGATATTTGATATTCTGTGATGATTTTATATTGGATAATGTGGTTGATTTGAATTCCCAGTATAATGAGTTATAAATTCTATGGAATTGAATTTTTGGAAAGAAATAAAAGGATAAAAATTTAAGTAAAACAATTCAAGTGAATTGGAATAGAATTAATAATAAATTGAAATAAAAATAAAGTGATTTGGAATTTTAACAGATATGGGAAAAAGAAATTTTAAATTTACAGAGGAGTAATAAATTTTAAACTAAAGTGATACTGTTTTAAAAGAATAAAGAAATTACCTTTAATTCAAGAATTAAATTCTAATTAAAGAGTAAATAAGGAATTTTGGAAATTCGAAAATGGGTATTTTAGTTGAAAGGGGTTTTAACTCGTAGTTAAGAAATAAAACCCGAAGTTATTGTTTTGAAATAAATTAAGTAAATAAGGAAATTTTATTTCAAGATAAAGCAAATTTGAAATCAAGTATAGAGTTGATTTAAATGTTTGAAATTGGAAATTTAAAAGAGGAATGAGATTTTTGAATTTATAAACTGGGTTTATAAAGTAAGGTAAAATATCAGTGGATATTTAAATATAAATTCAAGATGGGAATTTATAAAGAAATGTGGATTGGGTTTAGAATAAATGGTGATTTATTTTAAAGATGTGGAAAGAAAGTGTATTTCCTGGGTAGCCAAGTACATTTTGTTTTTGAGAAATTTTAAATATTGGTTAAAGAATTTATTGTTATTTTAAAAAATCATATTTTAGAAAATCTATTATTTCAAAATGTTAAATTTCTAAAGTAAGTATTTTCAAATCTATTATTGTAATAAATATAAGTGATTTGGTAAAATGTTTTAAAAAGAAAAATTAGTTTACAATTACAAAGTGGTTTTATTTTAAATATTTGTTTTAAAAATATATATATTTCAAATAGAGTATTAAAGTAGTTTAATTTCGATATTTTCAAGTATATTTGTAGTAAAGTGTTTTTAAAAATTATTTCAAAATTCTAAAAGAGCTTTGTACTTGGTGTCTCAGAGGAAATAATTATTTGGGAAATTATTCCATGGAAGGAATATGTTAAAACTGTTTTCAAAAAGGGGTTGAATGGAAATTGTATTTCTCGGGAAGATATTTTGGAAATAATAAATAATTGGGAAATTATTTATTTGTTTGGTGGATGTTATGGATGTTAATTGATAGTTAAATAACCGACTACCAATATTGGCCAAATGCGCTGATCGTTTCGAAGAGACCGGGATCGGGATTTATTTCTCGAAACCCACTTCGATCCGGTTTGTACGTTTCGTGTAACGTGTTCGGAGTCGAAGATGGAGCAGTGAAGTGCAAGGGCTAGTCGCTACTAATCCTGAGGATATTTCCAAAATGGATGTAGTAGGAATAGTGCCTTCGGTTCCGTTCGGACCTGCGACGGACTTGTATGGACGAATGCTTGCGAAACATCGTCAGCGGACGATGGGCATTCTAAGGGATATGTTCTGAAAAGGTATCGTTTAGCCTCGAACCTCATCAACCGGGAATGACTGAAAATCAGGGGTTATGCAGCAAGGCTTCGTAGGTGGCCCCCACTTGAGAGTAAGGTCATCCCTGTCTAGATGTCCCTTTTATTTCGGCTTAGTGGTGCGGTTGCTGATCCCAACCGTGGGGTGATTTTATTTGGAATTATCCAATAAGGGATGATTCCGGCCTTGTGTTGCAGGGGAGCGGGCGTACTCCTCGGTACTGTGATCTAGGCCACGTACTGTGACAGGTGGTACCCCAGTGCCTAGTCATTCGTTGGAAATCCATTCTCCCTACGTGCCTTGTACGAGTTTTGTTTGTATTACCCACTTTGTGGCTAGTATGCCGGAATTTAATAGATGTAACAATTTCGGCTATTTTATAAGTATTTGTAAATAGACACTATTCTAATATCAGAGGATTTAATAAAAAGTGTTTTAGCTATCGTAAGGTAAAAACCCGACATGTTTATTTGTGGCGTGGTCTTACGAGATGCTTTTGTTTTCAAAGGATTTTGAAACTTTAATAATCAATTTGAGTGTGATTTTCTCACGCTGGTATTCCAGACTGACTCGGGTATTGTTTTATATGATGCTCGGGTCAGACCGAGATAAACAGGTTCAGGGTTTAGCTGCGGAGCTCAGGAGACGAGCTGAATGGCGTGACGTATCTTCCGTACTTGTTTATATATGTATATTCCGCTGTGTTGATTGTTGTACTCTGATGTATTGAGAACATGATATGATTTGTTGTCCAGTTGTATGTGAGTGCACTCTGATGAATACTCTGAGGATGTATTATATAAACAGATCTAGTTTTGATTTGTGTAAAGATCTGTTGATATATTATATTTTATTCTACTGCGATGGTTAGATTCTGATGTTGTTTTCTATTTTTCTTCTTCTACCTCTTCTTCTTAACTAAAATGGTTCGATTTTCCGGGTTGGGAAAGTCGGGTCGTTTCAGCTAGGATCTGGGTCGAGTAGGATCGCGTAGCTCGGTTAGGGTTTCGAACTATTAAGGCTATATGACGTGGTAATGTTTTTTTTTGTTTTTTTATTTAAATTTTAAATTTTAAAATGTTTTAACTAATATAACTTTTACATACGAGGTCCAATTCACGCACGGTTTTCTCAGCTAGGATCATATTGATATTCCAGACATTTTGACGCTGGTTTGGACAAATTCTGTGATTATTCAAATTTTGGGTTTATATTGGATTTAAATTCAATTTGAATTCAAAGGTGAGTGTTTTAACTCACTCACAACTTCTAAAATTTCTTATCTTTGTTAAATTAAATCTATGATGTGATTAGAAATTTACTTATGACTATTTGGTATATTTTAAATCATCATCTCGGTTAATTTGAATTTATTTGAACTAAATCGTTATTTAACTTATTATTGAATATAAATTGCCAGTTAAATACCTGTTATTGATTATCAGTTCTATATTGATATTTATTTATTGATTTGGATGATGTTTGTAATGGATGTTGATTGTTGATATTGGATGAATGGATGTTTTATTTTATATCATTATAAACTGCAAATTCATTATGGGTTGAAATGATACATACCCAAATGATTAATAGATTAAGGAAAAATCGTTATGGGCTGAAATGATAGACTCGAGCGATTTTATGGATTTTATTATTAATTCGGGATTGCAGTTTGAAATGATATATAACCGTAACATTTTAAATTGCGGTTTGAAATGATAAATATCTGTATCACTTGACCCTAGGGTAGAAAAATTATACACGGACACCGGATTGGTTAAATTTAATGATTTTAAACTTCTTAATTTTTGAATTAATTAAATGATATCTTGAAATAAAATTTGATGTATATAAATTGAAGTATTATTGGAAAATCAAGTTTTGTGTTGAAATGCGAATTGGTTTAAATGGAATTGCTTTAAGAAATTAGTTTGGAAGTTTAAAGTTAAACTTTTAAGTATAAATGAAATTCTATCGAAATTAAGTTATTGAAGTTGTTTGAAAATAACTTTGAAATTGAAAGGTTTGGAATTTGGTTTGTTGACTTGGAAATTGAAAATGGTCCAAAGGTGTTGAAATGAAATGAATAGTTTAATTTGATATAAATTCTAAATTCATGTTTTAATATAAACTGTTTTAAAAATATATTATTTCAAAATTTCTAATTATTATGATTTTCAAAGTATTAAACTATTTTAACCTGTATTAATTATATTAAATCCTTTTAACCTATTTTAAACCATTTAATTTATTTAAACTAATTAACCTGTTTTAACTTATTTTAAATCTAATTAATCTATTTTAAAGCTACTTAATCTATTTTAATTATATTTAATCTATATTAACTATTTATAACTATTTAAAAACTATTTTTTTTTAAATTCGAAAGTAAGTAAAATGGATGGGTTTATATTCAAATTCTCGATTTTTAAGTGAATATGGTTAATGATGTTATAACCTAAGTTGGGATTTAAATAACATATTTGGTTTAATATGATAGTTTGGAATGAGAGTTTAGCCTATTTTGGAAATATGACTTTTGAAAGGAAATAAAATTTTGAACTATGATTTCAAATGTAATATGATTTCTGTTATCCCGCTTTTTGGTCAAAGCCGGAATATCAAACAGATCAACAAGAAAGGATGGATGTCAGGATTGGAAGTCGATTGGAAACAAGGCTGCGATGGATGTCGTCAAAATTTGACCGGGCTCCGATCAGGACGGAATCGATTGGAGATGATGATGAGGACAAGGAGAGGCTACGTTTCAAGTTTCAGGTTAATCGGAGTTTGTACGGAGGAGATACGATCGATACAAGGTAGGGAGAAGGTACTGTTCGAATCCATAGAGAGAAAGTGCTTCGAATCCACGAAGCATAGCCTTACTTCGAATCGATTAGGCAAACCATGGTTCGAATCCACCAGGTCATTCTTTACTTCGAATCCATGAAGGTGAAAGAGCTTCGACTCCATCCCACGACTACCTTCGAATCGGTTCAGCCAAGAAGCTTTCGTATCGATCAACTGTAACCTACCTTGGTCGATTCGAAGGGAACGTTCATTCGGTCGATTCGAAGGAAGCATAGCTTCGAATCCACAATGTCCACGGCAGCACGTCTTGATCAATTCGAAGTAGGCACCAATTACATCGATTCGAGGAAAGCAACTTCGAATCCAACGTCTCGAGTCCACCAGATAAACGCGGCTAAACCCTTGGATTCGACCCAGTCAACTCGGCAAAAGAAACGGATCGATATGAAGGGGGCGCTCCACGTCATCACAGAGGCGCGTGCTTGGATCGATTCGACCTAATCGATTCGAAGGAAGATCGATTCGAACCAGGCTAGTCAACCAGAAATGCAACCTTGAATCGATCATAACTTGAGATCTACACATCCAAATGCCATGAAATTTTCACAGGAGCTTTAGCACATGTTAAAGAATGTCCACACCAAATTTCAGCTTAATTGGACAATTTCTTGATCGATTCGAACACAACTTCGAATCGATCCCAAAGTGGGCCCAGATTTCCAGAAAGCGAGCATGTGGGCCCCCTCACGTGCCAGAACTGGTCTCCCTTCAGTTTAGGCGAAATATCAGCCTCCTACACCTATAAATAGAGCCCCTGGTCATTCAGAAAAGGGGTCGGACAATTTTGAGAGCTAAAGAGCGCCCGGACTCTACCAGATTTACTCCAGATCGCCATTGCTGCCTTAGATTCAGATTATAATCATAAAATCCGTTGTACTACGTGATAGGAAATTGTAATCTTCAAGCATCGATCAATAAAAGATTAAAACTTTGGAGTGGACGTAGGCCGGAGATAGCCGAACCACTATAAATCTCGTGTTTTTGTTCATTATTTCTGGATTGCTGTTTGTTGTTTGTTTAGATCTGAGATTTGTGTTTGAATATTGCTGATTTGTATTCATACACTGGTGCTTTCACAACATTCGGGGTTTGTGACCATTTTTGGCGCAAACAATTTCAAAGGTGAATATGATTTCGAAAGTAAGTAATGATTTCGAAAATGATATGATTTGAATTGAATATGATATTTTGATATAAATTATGAAATGATTTTGGAAATGTAAAAGAATCATCTTGTGTGTAATAAGCGATTGGTTGTTAAAGAGACCGGGATTGGATATTGTCATACTCTATGCCAATAACGAAAACCACTTTGACAACTATGTATGCGGTGGAGATTCCAGAATGAAGTAGGATGGTTGGCGACGATCCTATATGAGGTATGTATGTGGACCTGACTCCCATGAGTTAGCTTAAGGTGGCTAAAACAGGAGCAATTGACGGGCCAAGTAAGGTCATTCCTCCGATCGGGCACACTCCGTCGATACTATATTCTGACTTTGCGATTGATTTGGTGGCCACCCTTGATTTTTGATTTGGGAGTGTGTTCTGAGGTGGGCGGTAGTAGCTGCTATGCGTTACCACCAGTCCGAAAGTGTAATTGGTATATCTACTCTTGCATTGTCTAGTTGTGCCTTGTCACCTACCATATCGAGACCACTACGAGTTTTATTTGTACCATACCTATGGAGTGCCCTCTGATGACGTTCAGTATGGACGGGATTATGGTACTGTATAGACTATGAGAATATATAAAAATGTGTTAATGGGGAAATGGGTAACGCCTTAACGCCATTTTAATAGTTTATCTTACTATAGATGTAACAACCCAGAATTTTTGTCATTTGAAATTCTTATATTTAATTAATTTTAAATATTAACAAGTAAGATTTATAAGCCGAATGAATTATAATTCGAATATAGTGATTTAATTGTTTAATTAAATCGATAATTTAATATTTGAAATTCCAGAAATAATTGGAAATTGGATTAAATGTGTATAAAAATGATTTATAAAGTTATTTAAATCATATTGGAGTTAGAATGATGTTATAGAACTTTTAAATTTGAATTAAAAGTTAAATTGTGATAATTGAATATTTTAATATTTAATTGACGACTAAAAATAGTCATTTTCCAAACAGTCTCAGATTTTTACGAAACCAGTTTCATCGGATCCGTAATGTTAAATTATAGTAAGATTTCAAATTTCGTGTCAATCGGATTTACGGTTTGTCCGGGGCAAGCCAAAACGCATAGAAATCGTTTTAATCGATTTAATTTTAATTTGATCGTTTAATTCCGTAACTCGCACATATGACTGAATTAGCTATCGAAACACGTTCCATTGTGTTCAGAACACGGGTAAAACCCTAGAAACGTCAGCTGACACGCTTCGTTTGGAGTTCGGAAAATCTCGAGTGAATATTGTTTTGGCAATTTTCTATAAAAGGACCCATTTTCTTCTATTTTGCAAGAACCCTAGGGTTTCAAGCTTCAGCCTCCACAAACAATTCCAATGGCCGAAAATGTTCGTTTCTTCCCCTCTTAATCTCTTCCAATCCGTAAATCAATTCAAGAAACTTTCAACTAGAATGTTGTAGATCTAGAGGAGATCTTTAAATCCATACGGAGATGATCGAAAATAGAGCGGCGGATCAATGAAAAATCGAGTGCAAACGTCAACCGGTCACGCACGTTTTTCGATGTGGGGAGACAGCCGAGTTCGTCATTGTCGAGGCTGGAGGCTTGTCACGCGTAGGCGCGTCGTTCGAGGTCATCTGATCGTCGTCAGGTGGCAGGAGTAGTGGGGCGCTCGTTCGATTTTGAACGTGAAGGTGGGTTTGTTCGCGCGTGTAACCTGATGGAGGGAGAAGAAGGTAGCGACCATGATTCCATCAAGCAGAAATCAATGGCAGAGATTATTTATGGTTGAAAATAAAATAAAATTGTGAAATTAATTGTATTAAAAAATTTATAATCTTTAAAACGTCATATCTTTGTCATACGAGGTCCGTTTTGCACGAAACGACTTGCGTTGGGTTCGTTTTGACGAGCACTATGCAATGGAGCTGGATTGGAGTTGATTGGAGCTAGTTTGAATTTTGAGTAAAATTAAACGCGTGTCTAATTTTATTCGAAACGAAACACTGCAACTGTTATCGAAAACTCAAGATGAGAACTTCTTACTCAATCGAATTTGTTTCGATTTAAATTTTAAATAGTTAGATTTAAAAGTGTTGATTGTGTGATTGAATGATAATTGTTATTGGTTGAATTGAAATAGACCCTATACGCCGCATATTAAGCGGAGGTTATTATATTAAAAACATATACCGCGATATTCCACCTTGAAGTGGAATTGGTATTATATATGTATTTGGAGTTGATTTCCCGCATTATATAGCGGATGAGACCCTATTGCGCCGCATAATAGCGGATAGTATTTTACAAATCCCATATACCGCGATATTCTACCACGAAGTGGAATTGGTATTGTGCTAACATATGTGGATGCAAGGAAACCAGTTGGAGGGATCCAACAGGATTCCTCAAACAATTGAATTTATTTCAATGTTGTGTTGATTATTTATAATATCCATGTGATTATATTGTGAATTGGAATTGTTATAGGCTATAATTTAGCCGAATATATTTTGGTATCGTTGGATACCAGAAATAAATAAAATTGGATTTTTGAAATTCAAGTTGAAAATTTGTTGAGAAATTCATTTTTTGAGAATTGGATAAATAAAAAGGAGTTTTAAAAAAAGATAAAGTTATTTTTGAACCATATTGAATAAAATTTCAAATTTTGGGAAAAAGGGCTTAGTAAAGGGATTTTTAATAATATTATTTATAAGTTGAAGAATTTATTAAAAATTTGGATTTTTAAATAGATTTGAAGAGATAAAGAAATTTATTTAAAAAGGAAATGATTTTGTAAATTCATTGGAAATTTATACGTAGAAATTTATCTGATTTTAAATTAATCAGATGATTAAATTGATCCTATCTATGGATGTTTGGATTTTATTGGATGTTGAATTGTTTGATATCTCTTATATGTGATGCTTTGTGATATATCCTGATTTGTGTTGTGATCTGTAATTTGTTTATCTGTGATATATATTTATCTGTGATCTGTGAATTAAAGATAAGCGTTATAGTTTATACCGCTTATCAACTATATTTCTGTGTTCTGATCTGTGATGGGTGGATGTTGTTGCACTATTGTGTTAAACCCCTGGACTACACCATACACACACCAATGTGGATTTCACATGGAAATCCGTTAAGTTACGGATTTTTGACAATTCTAAAGATTGAATTTTTGAATCCAAATTAGTTTTGGAAATTGGAATTGAAAGCTTTTGGAAATGAGTTTCAGAAATTAAAGTTATTTTAAATAACTTGATAAAAATTGGAATTTAAACCATTTGATTTAAAATTTGAATTCAATATTTTGAATTGAATTCAATGAATTGGGAATTTTGGTTTAAAAGATTATACAAGTTATAAAAGGTGTTTATATGGGTTTTTAACCATTTAAAAATATGGTTTTGGAAATTTAAATTTAAATCCAAGATTTGTACTTGGATGGCTTTAACCTGTGTAATTGTAACCAGTTTTTCCCAAAACGAAAACTATCTGTTTCCAAATAATAATAGCTTTCATAAAAAGAAAAGATTTCCAATTTGTATTGAAACATTTCAAGTTGAAATGAAATTGTAAATAGTTTGGAAAAACTATGAATTAACCTTTGTGAAGATGATTAAGCTTTATTTTGAAATCATAGAAGATTTTAAAAGGTGTATCTTTTATATTATAAAAGACTTGAATTGTGAATAGTTTTGAAAGCTATAAGTAAAATCTTAATTTAAAGATTTAATGGGTTAATCCAATTGAAATGGAAATTGATTTGGAAATCTGTGAATGAATCTTTGTGAAATTGGGTGAACTTTGTGAAGTAAATCTCTTTGTTTAAAGATTTAAAATGGTAATTTGTTTAAACCATTTAAAGGAAAGGATTTGGGTAATAAGTTGTGACTTAATTGAAATCCCTATATCTATATGTTTTAAATATTGTGCTCACTATTCGATTTAGCCGGGAAAGGACCTTTGTGTCATATAACCCATTCCGAATAAGTGATATGACGATATGGATCGCATTGAAGACCGGTGGTGAAGACCGGGTATTTTTGAAAATGATAAGATGACCTATCAATTGTCTCTGCACCGTTAGCCACGGTATAGAGATTTCCTTTGTGATGGGAAGTCCGATCGGGATTGTGAATACCCGGATTGCAATGGCTTCTTCAGAAGTGCCTTCGGTTCTGTTCGAACCCGGAACAGACTTGTATGGTTACATGTCTGACATTACATTTTGAGATATAAAGATGATTTCTTTCAAATACATTTCTGTTGGTGGCGGAGAATTTATTCTCTTAGTTTAACACCCTTCCCTGAGACGTACGAGCTCAGAGGTTATGTAGTTGAAGGTTATCAGTGATATACTCCCAATTTGGTAGTGTGGCATGCTGAGTGTTGCTGTGTGATGATTATTTATTGATCATTTGTTGATCAAAGCGTGGCTTTGTGAAAAAGCGTAGCTTTGTGGACGAGACCTCTTCGGAACTCACAACCCGGAAATGGTCGAAACAGGAATGATGCGGCAAGGTTATGAGGGTCGCTCCATTTAGGGTATGTCATTTCCTTCTGGAAAAGGGTGGTATCAGGTATGGAGCCCTAGTATTTAACCAATGTGGTTTCTCCAATCTCATTTACTGTGTGATTGTTGCTGTGTGATCGAGGCGCCTCGGATAAAGGTCCCAAAGGTCCGGGAGGTGGCATATTCGTGTAGTAGTTACCTAGTGTAAGAGGTAACCCGGCCTTGTGTTGGCAGAGAGCAGGTTGACTCTCGGGACGTCCCGCCAGAGGCGTACCCATTGGTAGTAGGAAGTTCCTTAGCCTGACCATTTGTTGGAAATCCAAAGAAACAATACGAACCTTGTACGGTTTTAGTTGTATTACCTGCCATGGAATGTGGCGGTAACCTGCTATTGAACATGGTAGCTATAGTAGGCATACAATAATGGTTGTATGCTGGCTAAGATTAATATTATACTTTCGAAATGTTTTCTGCACTATGCACTAATAATAATAATATTAAATGATTTTGCGTAGTAAGCATATTTGACTATCATAAGAAGAAATCTCCTCCAATTCTACGTTTACATTGTGTGTGTGGCGGGAGGTCTTATGGTAGTTTCATTTTCCAAAAAGCATTGCGGATGTCTTTTACTTCCTTTGTTGTTGTTTTAAAGATAAACTGTTTTTAGTTCTCACACCAGTCCCATGACTGACCTGGAGTTTATTGATCCCTTCCTAAACTCTGGGTGCTCATAATTTTCCACACGGGCAGCCTAGAGTCAGGTTATCAGGTCATTCTGGATTTCAGGAGTGCTTTGGAGCTCAAGAGGCGAGCTGGATGGCGAGGCGTATCACTTGTATATGATATTATTTATTCTGCTGTGTATTCTGTATGAGGACAAGTTTGTATAACTGTCCATTGATGTATTGTGTTGTATATTGACTCTGATGATGATGTAATGTACAAACTGATATAGTTTTTGATTTAAAGATTATTCATTTATCTATTATATGTTGTTCCGCTGCGATATGTGAGATTCTGATATTGTTTCTGTTGTTTCTTCTCTCTTTCTTTCTGTCTTCTTCTACCTCTTCTTTTTAACCATAACAATTCGGTTTTCCGACATTCGATTTCTCGGCAGTTGATACAGTGGACGTATTAATGTCGATTTTCGGAAGTCGAAAAGTCATAATCGTTACATGTGGTATCAGAGCATTTGGTTAAGCGACAACCTTGGCTCTGTTGGGTGTTACTCATTAGAGATAGAGTCAGTAGTACTCTAGAATGAGTGTGAGTGTAATAATAGATATGAGCGCGTATTTGTTAGTGAATATGAAATTGCTTTGTATTGTGTTGACTTATCGGTTGAGTGTCTATGGATTCTGGTCGGTGCAGTCTAGCTAACTGTATCGATAGGGGTTTCTAAACTCTTGAACGAGATAAACCGACACAGTATCATTTTAAATTGGGTAAATGAAATAATTTTTCCTCGATTATATTTTGTATATAAAGGAAATAATTTTTCAGAATTATTAAAGTGTATATAAAATTAATTGTTTGGTTGTTGAAAATGTAAGAATATATATGAGTCAATAAAAGTTGTTTGAATAATCTAAATAAAAGCAACAATTGTATAAGTATGGAATTATAATTAATATGATTTGCAGTTGTGAAATAATCTTATATATAAGAAGTTAAACTATATGAATATATTTATAATTATGAGTTGTAAATAAAAATGAATTTGAACTATGAATTTGAAAATTTTGAATCCTGTTTATTTTGGAAGTTATTTTTCAAAATTAAAAGTTAAATATTGAAATTATATGAGAAAAGGATTTATAAATGTGATTTATAAATAAAAGGAAAAATTTGAAAAGAATTTAAGCACTGAATTCACTACTGTTACTGGGAAATAATAAGGGTGATGACTGCATCATCATCATTATCATTTTCGAGTTTCTGTGTGATGGATTTGCTACCATAATAAATTGAAATTTTAAGTTTTATTGTGATAAACAAATTTGAAATTAAAAATCCAAGTTGTAATTGAAGAATATAAGTAGAAATGAGTTTTGAACTTATAATATGAGATAATGAATTCGGCTTTGGTAAAGTTAAATAAATTAAATCAGATCTGAATTGGATTTATAAGTGGAAATTTAAGTTAAGCTAAACAAATAATGTTTAAAAGGAATATAACTTAAGTTGTATAGTGAAAGCAAATGTAAGTGGAAATTTGAAATGGAATATAACTTAAGTGATGTTAAATGAATTTGATTTTGGTGTCGAAGTGAAATAATAAAGTGAATTAAATGAATGTGAACTTGAGTTATATAAAGGAGATTCAACCTTATTTGTAAAATGAATTAGCAATTGAATAGAACTAATGGATTGAATGTTTATCAATCGAATGTAAATAAATTCATATGGAATAATGGATGTAAGTGTTAATTCATTAAAGCTAATAAATTGGAAATTGAATGGAAGTCAATTTAATATTAAACCAATTGGAATTAAAAATGTTGAACCAAATTTAATGTAAGTAAAGTAAATTGAATGAATTTGGTTATGTTGATTATGATTTGGTTGTTAGATGATTGTTAGTTGATTGTATAGAAATTCATATGTAATTGAATTAATCAAATGGAAAGCTAACGTATGAAAGCTATGTAATTGAATCCAAATTGAAAGTGAATCAACTTGAATTTAAATTAGTGAATGTAAACTAATTGAAAATGAAGAAATGAATGGCGTTGTATATGAATTGGTTGTAAACAATTACAAGTAATGTCGAAATCATATAAGTTGCTTATAAACCTTGTTTAGTATGCATTTCTTTTAATATGCATGTGTTGTAGTTGTTTAAAAGAGTAAAATGTTAATAACTTCATATATGTGGCACTTACATATTTAAACTGAGTAAGTACAGGTACCGGGGCTACCGTTTGGCTGGATTTGGTCGCGCTAAAATGCTAAATAAATAACTGCTTTGCTTAAAAATGCTAAAAAGGTATGCCTACGCAATAAAAATAGGAAATATGAACTGTTTTTCTGCTTTTTCGACCGTGTGGGTCGATGTATATATATTTATATCTATTGTGAAATTGTAAAAGCTCCTCCGTACAAAGGAGACTCTGCCAAAATTTTCCGAAAATTTTGGGAGTTAGAAAAAAAATTGGAAAATTTTTGTTAACGAAAAGTTGATTTCTAATTTGTAATAAAATGTAGGAATTGAACTAGAAAATGAAAACTATTGTTTTGGTTGAAGTTGAATGTTTTAGAAAAAGTGAATATAAAATTTTCACTAAGTGGATTTTTGAAAAGTTAATGGATTTGGGGCATTTTTCTTACTTTGCAAATTTCGAGGATGAAATTCTTTTAAGGGGGGAAGATTGTAACGACCCAGAATTTTTGTCATTTGAAATTCAGATATTTAATTAATTTTAAATATTAACAAGTAAGATTTATAAGCCGAATGAATTATAATTCGAATATAGTGATTTAATTGTTTAATTAAATCGATAATTTAAAATTTGAAATTCCAGAAATAATTGGAAATTGAATTAAATGTGTATAAAAATGATTTATAAAGTTATATTAAATCATATTGGAGTTAGAATGATGTTATAGAACTTTTAAATTTGAATTAAAAGTTAAATTATGATAATTGAATATTTCAATATTTAATTGACGACTAAAAATAGTGATTTTCCAAACAGTCTCGGATTTTGACGAAACAAGTTTCATCGGATCCGTAATGTTAAATTATTGTAAGATTTCAAATTTCGTGTCAATCGGATTTACGGTTTGTCCGGGGCAAGCCAAAACGCATAGAAATCATTTCAATCGATTTAATTTTAATTTGATCGTTTAATTCTGTAACTCGCACATATGACCGAATTAGCTCCCGAAACACGTTCCATTGTGTTCGGAACGCGGGTAAAACCCAAGAAACGTCAGCCGACATGCTTCGTTTGGAGTTCGGAAAACCTCGAGTGAATAGTGTTTTGGCAATTTTCTATAAAAGGACCCATTTTCTTCTATTTTGCAAAAACCCTAGGGTTTCAAGCTTCAGCCGCCACAAACAATTCCAATGGCCGAAAACGTTCGTTTTTTCCCCTCTTAATCTCTTCCAATCCATAAATCAATTCAAGAAACTTTCAACTAGAATGTTGTAGATCTAGAGGAGATCTTTAAATCCATACGGAGATGATCGAAAATAGAGCGGTGGATCAACGACAAATCGAGCGCAAACGTCAACCGGTCGCACATGTTTTTCGACGTGGGGAGGCAGCCGAGTTCGTTGTTGTCGAGGCTGGAGGGTTGTCGCGCGTAGGCGCGTCGTTCGAGGTCATCTGATCGTCGTTAGGTGGCAAGAGTAGTGGGGCGCTCGCTCGATTTTGAACGTGAAGATGGGTTTGTTCACGCGTGTAACCTGATGGAGGGAGAAGAAAGTAGCGGCCACGATTCCATCAAGCAGAAATCAACAGCAGAGATTATTTAAGGTTGAAAATAAAATAAAATTGTGAAATTAATTGTATTAAAAATTTTATAATCTTTAAAACGCCATATCTTTGTCATACGAGGTCCGTTTCGCACGAAACAACTTGCATTGAGTTCGTTTTGACGAGCACTATGCAATGGAGCTGGATTGGAGCTAGTTTGAATTTTGAGTAAAATTAAACGCGTGTTTAATTTTATTCGAAACAAAACACTGCAATTGTTATCGGAAACTCAAGGTGAGAACTTCTCACTCAATCGAATTTGTTTCGATTTAAATTTTAAATAGTTAGATTTAAAAGTGTTGATTGTGTGATTGAATGATGATTGTTATTGGTTGAATTGAAATAGACCCTATACGCCGCATATTAAGCGGAGGTTATTATATTAAAAACATATACCGCGATATTCCACCTTGAAGTGGAATTGGTATTATATATGTATTTGGAGTTGATTTCCCGCATTATATAACGGATGAGACCATATTGCACCGCATAATAGTGGATAGTATTTTATAAATCCCATATACCGCGATATTCCACCTCGAAGTGGAATTGGTATTGTGCTAACATCTGTGGATACTGGGAAACAGGTTGGAGGGATCCAACAGGATTCCTCAAACAATTGAATTTATTTCAATGTTGTGTGTTGATTATTTATAATCTCCGTGCGATTATATTGTGAATTGGAATTGTTGAAGGCTATAATTTAGCCGAATATATTTTTGGTATCGTTGGATACCAGAGATAAATAAAATTGGATTTTTGAAATTTAAGTTGAAAATTTGTTGAGAAATTCATTTTTTGAGAATTGGATAAATTAAAAAGGAGTTTTAAAAAAAGATAAAGTTATTTTTGAACCATACTGAATAAAATTTCAAATTTCGGGAAAAAGGGCTTAGTAAAGGGATTTTTAATAATATTATTTATAAGTTGAAGAATTTATTAAAAATTTGGATTTTTAAATAGATTTGAAGAGATAAAGAAATTTATTTAAAAAGGAAATGATTTTGTAAATTCATTGGAAATTTATACGTAGAAATTTATCTGATTTTAAATTAATCAGATGATTAAATTGATCCTATCTATGGATGTTTGGATTTTATTGGATGTTGAATTGTTTGATATCTCTGATATGTGATGCTTTGTGATATATCCTGATTTGTGTTGTGATCTGTAATTTGTTTATCTGTGATATATATTTATCTGTGATCTGTGAATTAAAGATAAGCGTTATAGTTTATACCGCTTATCAACTATATTTCTGTGTTCTGATCTGTGATGGGTGGATGTTGTTGCACTATTGTGTTAAACCCCTGGACTACACCATACACACACCAATGTGGATTTCACGTGGAAATCCGTTAAGTTACGGATTTTTGACAATTCTAAAGATTGAATTTTTGAATCCAAATTAGTTTTGGAAATTGGAATTGAAAGCTTTTGGAAATGAGTTTCAGAAATAAAAGTTATTTTAAATAACTTGATAAAAATTGGAATTTAAACCATTTGATTTAAAATTTGAATTCAATATTTTGAATTGAATTCAATGAATTGGGAATTTTGGTTTAAAAGATTATACAAGTTATAAAAAGTGTTTATATGGGGTTTTAACCATTTAAAAATATGGTTTTGGAAATTTAAATTTAAATCCAAGATTTGTACTTGGATGGCTTTAACCTGTGTAATTGTAACCAGTTTTTCCCAAAACGAAAACTATCTGTTTCCAAATAATAATAGCTTTAATAAAAAGAAAAGATTTCCAATTTGTATCAAAACATTTCAAGTTGAAATGAAACTGTAAATAGTTTGGAAAAACTATGATTTAACCTTTGTGAAGATGATTAAGCTTTATTTTGAAATCAAAGAAGATTTTAAAAGGTGTATCTTTTATATTATAAAAGACTTGAATTGTGAATAGTTTTGAAAGCTATAAGTAAAATCTTAATTTAAAATTTAATGGGTTAATCCAATTGAAATGGAAATTGATTTGGAAATCTGTGAATGAATCTTTGTGAAATTGGGTGAACTTTGTGAAGTAAATCTCTTTGTTTAAAGATTTAAAATGGTAATTTGTTTAAACCATTTAAAGGAAAGGATTTGGGTAATAAGTTGTGACTTAATTGAAATCCCTATATCTATATGTTTTAAATATTGTGCTTACTATTCGGTTTAGCCGGGAAAGGACCTTTGTGTCATATAACCAATTCCGAATAAGTGATATGACGATATGGATCGCATTGAAGACCGGTGGTGAAGACCGGGTATTTGTGAAAATGATAAGATGACCTATCGATTGTATCTACACCGTTAGCCACGGTATAGAGATTTCCTTTGTGATGGGAAGTCCGATCGGAATTGTGAATACTCGGATTGCAATGGCTTCTTCGTAAGTGCCTTCGGTTCTGTTCGAACCTGGAACAGACTTGTATGGTTACATGTCTGACATTACATTTTGAGATATAAAGCTGATTTCTTTCAAATACATTTCTGTTGGTGGCGGAGAATTTATTCTCTTAGCTTAACACCCTTCCCTGAGACGTACGAGCTCAGAGGTTATGTAGTTGAAGGTTATCAGTGATATACTCCCAATTTGGTAGTGTGGCATGCTGAGTGTTGCTGTGTGATGATTATTTATTGATCATTTGTTGATCAAAGCGTGGCTTTGTGATAAAGCGTAGCTTTGTGGATGAGAACTCTTCGGAACTCACAACCCGGAAATGGTCGAAACAGAAATGATGCGGCAAGGTTATGAGGGTCGCTCCCTTTAGGGTATGTCATTTCCTTCTAGAAAAGGGTGGTATCAGGTATGGAGCCCTAGTATTTAACCTATGTGGTTGCTCCAATCTCATTTACTGTGTGATTGTTGCTGTGTGATCGAGGCGCCTCGGATAAAGGTCCCAAAGGTCCGGGGGGGTGGCATATTCGTGTAGTAGTTACCTAGTGTAAGAGGTAACTCGGCCTTGTGTTGGTAGAGAGCAGGTTGACTCTCGGGACGTCCCGCCAGAGGCGTACCCATTGGCAGTAGGAAGTTCCTTAGCCTGACCATTTGTTGGAAATCCAAAGAAACAATACGAACCTTGTACGGTTTTAGTTGTATTACCTGCCATGGAATGTGGCGGTAACCTGCTATTGAACATGGTAGCTATAGTAGGCATACAATAATGGTTGTATGCTGGCTAAGATTAATATTATACTTTCGAAATGTTTTCTGCACTATGCACTAATAATAATAATATTAAATGATTTTGCGTAGTAAGCATATTTGACTATCATAACAAGAAATCTTCTCCAATTCTGCGTTTGCATTGTGTGTGGCGGGAGGTCTTATGGTAGTTTCATTTTCCAAATAGCATTGCGGATGTCTTTTACTTGCTTTGTTGTTGTTTTAAAGATAAACTGTTTTTAGTTCTCACACCAGTCCCATGACTGACCTTGAGTTTATTGTTCCCTTCTTGAACTCTGGGTGCCCATAATTTTCCACACGGGCAGCCTAGAGTCAGGTTATCAGGTCATTCTGGATTTCAGGAGTGCTTTGGAGCTCAAGAGGCGAGCTGGATGGCGAGGCGTATCACTTGTATATGATATGTAACGACCCCAGATTTTAATTTAATTTAAATTAATAATTTATTTAATTTTTGAATTAAAATTGTATAATTTATTATAAATGGAAGCGAGTTTTCCCGATTCAAATAGAATATATATATATATATATATATATGAGTAAATTTGAATTTATATATATATACACACACATTGAATTTATAATTGAATCACAAATAAATGATTTTAAAAAAAAACAAAAGAAAGAATATAAAATGTAAGGTAACACACAACTAAATTTAAACAACTTTATATATGTACAAATTGACATATAAGAAATGGAATAAATGAAACAAAAATAATAATAGAAGTAAAATAAAATTTAAATAGAAGTTACTTATATTTCAAAATACAAGGCAGCAAGTATATATGTAAGCAAGAAACAAGACACATATGCAAACATCAAGACAGCAAAAATATATATACAAGTGTGAAACCAAAACAAGATAGCAAACTATCTCCATGCTTTGTACAGCCGAGATAAGATGGAAACAAATAAAAAAAGAGATAAGTGGTACAACAAATAAATGCAAGCACCTTCAGCATGCCTATTTGTACACTTTCCTATATATCAGCCACTATACAAGGAAGAAAATGATCACCCTATTGTATAAAGATATGATAACACCATGTAACTCATTTCTTTCTATATATCTACACCATTCCAGTTCATTTTCGTTCCTTCAAAACCTAAGAAAAATATAAAGAAAATATTATCTTAAAACCTAAACAAAGATTCAAATTTAAACAACAATCTGAATCTACTCAAACCAGAGATCAAGGGATGAGGATTTCAGCTAGCAGTTCTTAAGTCTGTTACCACATAGAAGCTCTGTTCTGTTCATTTCTAGAAATAATGGTGAGTAAACATAATTTTCAAAGACTTTAAATTGATAAAAAAACAGTTTCAAGATTCTTTGATGACCTGGTTGTATATGCTTCAGTTGCATATGATTCTTTGATGCTCTGTGTTTCTCTGTAATTGGTACAGGGGGTATATTTGTTTTCAAACCTTAAATCTATTTGTTGCTAAGTTAAATTCTTCAATAGAACAAGAGATTTAAACTTTAATTAGGATTTTTAAAATTTGATTTAAAATATAATGGTGGATTGTACTCTGGAAACAAGTTCTACAGGCAAACAAGAATTACTTAGGATAAATTTGATTTCTGTAAAATACTAATTCAAATTTATAGCTTGAATCCTTATTGAAAGGTAAGATTTTTAAAACAAAAACTGTAATTTTTCATTGAGTATATCAACAGTAACCTATAGATGAACTAAATATACATTTTTATCAATCTCTGTTAGTTCAACAAATTTTAACTGTTGAAATTTGTTGAGGAGTTAGTATGACCATTTTCGAATCTAGGAAAAATATTGAAAAAAAAATTCTAATGCAAGTATTTTGGGGACGAGAACGATTTAGGGTTTAGTGAAGCAGTTTGAACGAGATGGTAAACTTGGCTGCTGCGGCGTCTATGGGGTATCGGACTTCATCGCATATGGGGGGATCGAAAGGTGGTGATGTGAGGCGGCTGTAGGTTGGTCGGCGTGGCTTCTAATCGATGAAGTTCGTCGGTGCGAGGGATTATAGGTTGATGGGATTTTAGGTTCTGGGTGTTGGTGTCTCGAATTTGGATTTTCGCGTTTGCTCGAGGATCTGGGTGTCGAATATGGTCGAGTCGATCATCATTGATGTGTGGGAGGTTACGGCAACGATCGTCGTTGCTTGGATGGATCGTGCAAGTGCACGGTGATCTCGTGCACACGAGGGATTGGGTACCTATTGCTGTTTGAAGATTTGGGGAAGAAAGGTGCGCTGGGGTTCAAACTTGAGGAAGATGTGGGTTCGACTCGAAGTAAGGCGCGATTATTTCAGGGTTTAGCCCAGGTCTGGGTGATTGGAAATAAACAGTTTAAAAATTTTAAATGCTAAACCAGTTTTATAAATTTAATCAAGTTTTAAACAAAACTTTGTCAAACCACTTCCTTTATATAATATGTGTTACTTTTGTATTGATTAAAAAGGTTTTTTTATATAGATTATTTTTAAAATTTATTAATTGAAAGGGAAAAAAAAAGTTTTAATGTATTTAAAAATAACCTTTGATATTTAAAGGAATAAATTTAAGTTTGATTAATCAAGTGTTTAAAGGTTAATTAATTTAAGGGCTAATTAATTAATGTGATTAATTAAGAATAATTTATTAATTAAGGGTTGATTAATTAATGAAGGTGATTAAGGAATGATAATTAATTGAGGAATAATTAATTAAAGTAATTAATTAAAGATAATTAATTAAATGGTGAATTTAATAATTAAAGGTTAATTATTGAATAATTAAAGATTGATGAATTATAAGTAAATGTTAATTAATTTATAATTAAAGGTTAATTAATAAATGATTAAATGTTAATTTATTAAACTGGTTTATAATTCATTAATGATTAATTAACCAAGATTTATAGTTTATTCATAAGTAATTAACCTGGTATAAATTAATTATAATCAGACAATTAACTGACCTTACCTATGGATATTTGGATTCTATTGGATGACTCGATTGTTTGATTCCCTGATATATGATGCTTTGTGATACATCCTGATTTATGTTGTGATCTGTAATTTACTTATCTGTGATATATATCTGTGATCTATGAATGAACGATAAGCGTGATAGTTAATACCGCTTATAAATTATATTTATGTATTCTGATCTGTGATGATTGAATGATATTGCACTACTGTGTGAAACCCCTGGACTACACTTTTACACACACACATATGGATTTCACGTGAAAATCGGTTAAGTCACAGATAATTTAAATTTGATTTTTTTGAAATTGAAATTTTAATTTCAATTGATTTTGAAATTGGAAATTTGGGTTTAAAGTGAAAAGCTTCTGAAATGGAATTTCAAAGATAAAAGTTATTTTGAATAACTTAATCGAGTTTTGAAAATTTAAATAATTTGATTTAAATTTGAATTCAAGTTTGAAATTGAATCTTATGATTTGAAACTAGGGATTAAAGATGATATAAATGTGTTTGTATGAATTTAAACCATTTTATAAGTATAATTTTGAGAATTTGGATTTAACCCAAGAACCTTAACTCGTATAAATGAATCAGATTTCCAAAATGAAAACTGTTTGTTTTAAAAGAATAAAAGCTTTCAGATAAGAAATGAAATTCCAGTTTAATAAAAGGAATTTCAAGATTGAATTGAAAAATGGTTTTCCAAGTTATGAATGAATTCTTTTTGAAAGCTATGAATTGAATCTGTTATTTTTAACAGATTTAAAATGATGATTTGTTTAACCCATTCGAAATGAAATTGTTTTGAAAGCTATAAGTTGAATCTTTGTTTTTAAAGATTTAATGAGTTAATCCAATTGAAACGGAAATTGTTTTGAAATCTGTTAATGAAATTTTGTGAAACTGGGTGAACTTTGTGAAATAAATCTTTTTGTTTAAAAGATTTGAAATGGTAATCGATTGAAACCATTTAAAAAGAAGTTGAATTATTAAGTTGTGACTTAATTGAAATCCCAATATCCATATAGTTTTAAATATTGCGCTCACTATTCGGGTTAGCCGGGAAAAGACCTTTGTGTCATATAACCCATTCTGAATAGTGATACGTCGTATATGGATGTCATTTGAAGACCGGTGGTGAAGACCGGATATTTTCGAAAATGAAAGGACAACCTGTCGAATGTCTCTACACCGAGTTGCTCCGGTATAGAGATTTATATCACTCTTTTTGTGATGGGAAGTCCGTACGTGATTAGAAAATTATCCAGATTTGCAAGGGCTTCTTCGGAAGTGCCTTCGGTTCTGTTCGAACCCAGAACAGACTTGTATGGTTACATGTCTGACATTACACTTTGAGATATAAAGTTGATTTCTTTCAAATACATTTTTGTTTGGTGGCGGATAATTTATTCTCTTAGCTTAACACCCTTCTTTGAGACGTACGAGCTCATAGGTTATGTAGTTGAAATTTATCAGCGATATATTCCCAATTTGGTAATGTGACATGCTGAGTGTTGCTGTGTAATGATCATTGTTTGATCATTTTTGATATGATCATTTGTTTGATCATTTATCTTTGTGATCATTTCTTTGATCATCTGTTGACCCAAAGCATGGCTTTGTGACAAAGCGTAGCTTTGTGGACGAGACTTCGTCAGAGCCTCACTGTAACGACCCTGAATTTCGAATAAATTAAATTGGGAATATTTAATTAATTTTAAATATTTGAACGACGATTTAATTTGAATTTCCGATATAATTCTGAAATCGGCGATTAAATTATAAAATTTAATCGATTGAAGTTGAATAAAAATTTGTATCTTCAATTTAAAGCTAAAGAAAAATATTTCGAACGCTTGTAAAAATTATATTGATAACACTGAAGATAACAGCAGCTTCAGAATTGAAATTTAAACGGTTTCGTTCAGTTTTGAATTTATATCGTTTAAATCGAATTTAAAAATAGTCATTTTTCAAACAGTCTCGGAATTTGACGAAACCAGTTCCATTGGATCCGTAATATCGAATTATTATCGGATTCCAAATTTCGTATTTTTCGGTGTTGATAAGAGAGCACATGATAATTTAACGCGTAGAAATTAATTGAATTCAATTTTAAAAATTTAAAATTTAATATTGTCAAAATATCAGCCACGTACCTCTCCCTTACCTCACACCTGAAAACACTCCCAAAATCACGTAAACGAATCGTGCAACCCATCTCCTTCTCATTTTATATTTGCAATCTCGTTCAAAGGGAGAAATCAAACTCGTTCCCCCTCTCCTCCCGATTCATTCACGAAAATAAAACCCAAATGCTCGTTCAAAACCAATTGCCGTTCCTCCCCCTTTTCAAAATAAATCCAAATCGAGCTGGGCGACCACGAGGGGATTCGCGACTCTGTCGCGACCACGTTCTCGAGCACGCAACTTCGGAGGAAGTCAGGAGGAGCTCGCGATTGTTCGCGCGAGGCAAGGAACGGAGGCGCTTGCGCTTAGAGGCAGCGGCAAAGGCAGATGGCGACTCGAGGGGATCGGCGTTCGCGATGAGCGCCGCGTTCGCGTTGGTGGTTCTGGGTTCTCGAGGGCTGGGGTGTGTCGTTTTAGGGTGATGTCGAGGAACGTATGGCGATGTCGACGAATGGGAGTTCTCGAATTCGCGTGCAAAGCTGGAGTTCGCGATGGGATTTGGGGCACTGGCACGAACTTCGGCAGTGTCTCGTGGTGGCTCGTTGTTGTCGATGGCGGCTTCAAGACAGTCGACCTGGAAGAGGAGCTCCAGGCAGAGAGGTATCCTCGATCTAAGATTTCTCTCAATTTCACCTAATGTATGAAATATGTATATGAAAAATCAAAAGGAAAATATATATCGATAGGTAGGTATATTAGCAGGAAATTTAGTTTTAGAGTTAATTTTAGTTAAACAAATTTTCCTTAAGAAAAAAAATTGGTTTAGATAGCACTGTTAAGTTTTAAAATCAATATATTAAATGAGATTTTAGTTTAAAGAAATAGGAAAGTTAGTTTGGAAGTTTTAATAGTTAGTTTTAAATTTAAATTTTAATTAGATAAAATTGTTGAGAATAATCTGTTAAAAATGAAAAGAAATTAGTTTAAAATTTAAATCATTAGTAAATTTAAATTTATTAAAAGGAAAATTTGTTCAAAATAAAACCACTGGGAAATTTACACTTATCAAACGAAGTAGATTTATTCGGGTTATTTCGAATATTAATAAATTATCTAAATTATTATACAAGGTCGAATAAAGTCAAGGAAACAAATTGGAGATGGAAATGGATTGCGAAATTTAAATGCGAAGGTGAGATTTTCTCACTCGATTTAAAAGTGGAATTTTTGCAGTTATTGATTGATTTGTTTGAATGTGCTATTAGATATGATAGGATATATCTATATATATATAGCAGTATATACATATTGGCATATGTATATATTGGATTGATTGATTCCCGCCTCGTACAGCGGATGAGACCCTATTGCGCCGTTAGTAAGCGGATTTATAAAAACCTATATACCGCGATAATTCCGTACTGGAGCGGAATTGGTATTGTGCTAACGTCTTTGGATGCAGGGAAACAGGTTGGAGGGATCCAACTGGATTCCTCAACTGTATTTATTTATTTACAGATGTTGATATATATTCTGTTATCATGAGATGATATATGATGTTTGATGTTGTGATGGACTAATTGATGCGTTGCATCATTGGATTCAAATTTTGAAATTTAAAAATAACGATGTTGATTTTAAAAGTGAAATTTTAAAAGTGATCTTTGAAAATATACGTTTATTTAAATTGTTGAATTGTTGAATTGATTTACTTTAAATAGATAAACGTTAAAACTTTAAAGTTATAAAAGTTAAGGTTTTGTGAATTTTAAACAAAAAAATAATTTCTTTGAAATAAAAAGTTAAGAAATTTATAAAATGGGTTAAGTTGGGATTTTGGAATAACTATAAAACGATTTGTATAAAAAGATTTATAAAATTTGATATTTTATAAATCAAATATTGGAATTATAAAACGGGTATTTTATAAGTGTTAAAAAGAAGTATGAATAGATTTCACAAGTAAATGAAATTAATAGATATAAATTGTGAAGTTATAAAATGGATGAAACTGTAGAATAAAAGATTTATAAGAGATTAACTTATAAATTGGATTTTTATCTTTAGATGGAATATTTATCGAATTATGAATAAAGGAGATTTATTAAATTGAAGTCGTTAGAAAATAGGAATAGAATTTATAAACGTTGTTTTATAAATTCGAAATCGATAGAATTTGATAAATTAAATGTAGAAGATTTTTAAAGAAGATATATTCGCGAATTTTTGTTGAAATAAAATGTGTAGAAAATAGTGAAATGTAATTAGTGAAGTATATTCACGATTTTGGATAGTGAATATATTGTTAAGTAAAATGGATATGTTTCGGGAAAGCGATATTTGAAATGAAGTGATTGTTTTAAAAGATGTTTTAAAACGTGTGAATTACCGAAATCATAGATTTCAACATTTATTGTTGAAATAGACGTTTTCGAAAAATAAGGAAATGGTGGACTATAACACTGTTGTTATAGTAAATGATTTCCGAAAGGAAATGTTTTTATGTAGTATTGGGATTTATATATCTATCTAAATTTCGAATCCCTATACTAGTGATTTTGAGTCGTCGTAACGATGTTTTACGCAACATTCGTTTTGACTCAAATAAATGTGTTTAAAGAGAATGATTTCCTTAAAGAATGAAATGTATACTTAATATTGATTTAAGTATATCGAGTATTTTCAAATGTTGAAAATAAAAGATTTGTGAAACACTTATTATTAAATAAGTACGGAATGTTTTCCAAAATGAAGTGAAACGTTTTGAGATTTTATCTTCTTAAAGATAAATCGAAATTGAATATTTGAAAACGATTGAAAATCGAATATTAGTAGGTATTCGAAAAATGTAAATTCAATATGGGATTTATAACGGAAAGGGAAACAGTTTAGAAAAATAAACATTGATTTATTTTTGAAGTGTGGAAATTTTATATCTAATAAAGATATTTGGAAGATTAAATAATCTGGAAAATTATTTGGAATCTGATGATGTTGCGCATCTTTATTGATAGTTAAATAACCGACTATCAATAATTACCTTGAATGGTATTTGTTGTGAATTGGATGAATTTGAATGCCACACTTATTTTTGAATAATCGCTCACTATTCGGGTTAGCCGGGAAAGGACCATGGGGTCGTATAACCCATTCCGAATATGTGATACGTCGTTATGAATCGCATTTGAAGGCCGGTGTTGAAGACCGGATATTTTTAAAAACGGAAGGATTACCGTCGAGTTACTCTACATCGGCTGATCTCCGGTTTAGAGGTTTTATCACCCTTAGTGACGGGAAGTCCTGACGCGATTGAAAATTATCCGGAAATGCAAGGGCTTCGTGAGAAGTGCCTTCGGTTCTGTTCGATCCCGGAACAGACTTGTATGGATTGTGTGTCTGACGTTACAATTTGAGATATAAAGCTGATTTCTTTCAAATACATTTCTGTTGGTGGCGGAGAATTTATTCTCTTAGCTTAACACCCTTCTCTGAGACGTACGAGCTTAGAGGTTATGTAGTTGAAATTCATCAGCGATATATCCCAATTTGGTAACGTGGCATACTGAGTGTTGCTGTGAAATGATCAGTGTTTGATCATTTGCGATATGATCATTTATTTGATCTTATATCTTTGTGATCATAGGTTGATCATTTTGTTTGACCCGAAGCAGGGCTTTTTGAGAAAGCGTAGCTTTGTGGACGAGACTTCGTCGCGCCTCACACCCCGGAAATGGTCGAAACAGGAAGAATGCAGCAAGGTTCTAGGGAGTAGCGCCCCTTAGTGTATGTCATTCCTTCTGGATAAAGGTGGTATCATGGTATGGAGCCCAGATACTTAACCTCTGTGGTTACTGCATTATTTTTTCTATGTGGTTTGTTGCGAATCGGGGATCCTCGGGAAGATCGGTGACGATCGGGGGATGGCATACGCGTGTCAGTAGTTACCTATTTTTGCAGAGGTAACCCGGCCTTGTGTTGGCAGAGATCTAACCGTAATGTTAGGTTATTTCTCGGGTCGTCTATTCCAGGGACGTACCCATCGTGGAAAAGGAAGTTCCTTAGCCTGACCATTTGTTGGAAATCCAAACTCCAATACGTGACTTGTACGGTATTAGTTGTAGAACCTGCCATTTACGTACGGTGGTCACCACTGTTTAGATGGTAGCTATAGTAGGCATACGATACTGGTCGTATGTTGGCTAAGATTAATATTATACTTTCGAAGTGTTTTCTACACTATGCACTAATAATAATATCAAAATGATTTGATTTTGCGTAGTAAGCATCTTTGACTATCATAAGAAGAAATCTCCTCCAATTCTGCGTTTGCATTGTGTGTGTGGTGGGAGGTCTTATGGTAGTTTCATTTTCCAAAAAGCATTTCGAATTGACTTTAAAGTTTTTCTGTTGTTTATTTTAAAGATAAACAGTTTTAAGATCTCACACCAGTCACCATGACTGACTCGGAGTTTATTGTTCCCTTCTAAACTCTGGGTGCCCACCAATTTCCACACGGGCAGCCTAGAGTTATATTATCAGGATATTCTGGAGCTTTGGGAGCAAGCTGGACGACGAGACGTAGTATTTGTATCTGATAGTATTTATTCCGCTGTGTATTCTGTATGAGGACGAGTTTATATAACTGTCCATTGTTGTATATTGACTCTGATGATTGATGTATGTATAAACTGATATAGTTCTTTGTTTTAAAAGACTAGTGTTTATCTATTATATATTGTTCCGCTGCGATGTGTAAGATTCTGATATTGTTCTGTTTCTGTTGCTGTTCTCTTGTTCTGTTGTTGTTCTTCTTTCTTTTTCTTCTATCTTCTTCTTCTACCTTTTTCTTCTTTCTTAAAACCATAACTTTTCGGGTTTCCGGCATTCGATGGCTCAGCAGTCGATAAAGTGAGTATCGATGCTGAATTTTCGAAAGTCGAAAATTTACGGGATGTTACATTTGGTATCAGAGCATATGGTTAAGCGACAACCCTGCTCTGTTGGGTGTTACTCATTAGAGATAGAGTCAGCAGTACTCTAGAATGAGTTGAGTGTAATAATAGATATGAGCGCGTATTTGTTATTTGAATATAAAATTGTTTTATATTGTGATGATTGATTTGTTGAGTGGTATATGGATTCTGGTCAATACGAGTAATTAACGATCATTGATAGGGATCTCTAAACACTCGAATAGAACAATTCGGCACAGTATTGTTTTAAATAGGGTAAATGAAATAATTTTACCCAAAGCTATTTTTGTATAGAAAAGAAACGATTTTCTATGAATTACTATAGTATATGGTTGCATGGTTGCTAGAAATGATAACATTAAACTATTATCATTGAAATTAAATGAGAAATTGGAATTATAAACTCCAAAGTTAAGGAATTAATTCACATACGAATGAAATTTGTAAATGTAAATCATGGATGTGAATTATAATTTAAAACGGAATTCCAGAGAAGTTTTGGAAATGTTTTGAAAAGAAATTTTGGAGATTTGGAAAGTTTAAATCCTTTTTGATTTGAAAATGAATTTCAAAGGTTTGAAAAGCATTTTAGAGAGATAAAAGCTCTAAACTCTTTTAGGTCGCTGGAAAATAATTCCGATGATGATCGCGACATCACCGGTGTTCATTTTCGGGTTTCCTAATGAGGAATTACTGCCAAATTGTTTTAAATGGAGGTTGTTTTGAAAATTTGGGTTTGGTTTTAGGAAAATTCAAAGGATAATTTGAATTGTTTCAAAATGGCTTTGATGTTGAAAAGACTCTGGAATCCTATTTAAAATATTTATGAAATATTATGAAATTGATAACTTATACAATTTGCATTTCGATTGAATAAATTTAACTTAAGAAATTTTAAGTTGAATTAAAGTAAGTATAAGTTATGTAACTTATAAAATGAGGAATAAAATAATAACCAAAGGTTTGCAAATAAATTCATTTAACAAATGAGAATTATTAATGTGAATTAAGAATATAAAGAGATGAATTCATATATGAATAAAATTGTAAATATTAATTGTAAGTGAATTTATAATTGGAAAATGGAATTCCAGAAAAGATAATTGAAATTAAAATTCATTTGTAGAATGAAATGGTAAGTAAATGTATAAATGTTTGATGAATCGAGATGTAAATAAGTGAATGACTTATAAAATATTTGAAAACTTGATTGGGATGAGATTCAAATTGAAAACGAATGAATTAGTGAATGAACAGATGGATTTGCAATTGCAAGTGCAAGAAAATGAAATTGAAAGTTAAAATTCATTTTGAATTTGAAAGTAAATAAAATGGGAATTGAACTTGATTTGTGAAAAAATGAAGTGAAGTATTAAACTCAAATTAGTAAGTGAAGCTAATTGAATATTGATCAAATGAATTAGTAATTGGAACTAATTTAAGATAGTGCAGTTGTAAATGACAAATAATTGATAAATTTCAATATTTCAGAATTGAAGTTAAATAGAATCCAAATTGAATTGAAATTGTGAAATAGAATTCAAATGAATTTGAAATGTAAACTTGAGTGAAAAGAATATATAACTTCAATAGAGAATTAAAAATGATGTAAGAAGTATATATTGAAAACTTTGAAATTGAATGTGCAAAATGGTTTGAATGCTGTAACTAGATATAATGGCTAGTAGATATACAGGTATTGTAAAGGAATTGGAATTTTGATTTCACAGATAATTTGAATTGCTCGACAAAAGGTACGTATTTGAATTATAATATGAGTTTTTGATGATTTCTTGTCTAGCCGCTTGGCTTTTTCTTTTTCTTTTTGAAATCTGAGAGTCCGTAGGGACGTTTTGTAGTCGTACCGTATCAGCCGCGCAAAGGAGACGCTGGCGAAATTTTTCGAAAATTTCGAGTGTTAGAAAATTTTTGAGAAATTTTGAAAGTTTAAATTTGAATTTAAACTCGAATTTGAATTTAGAAGTTAAACAATGTTGTTTGAAACTTATAATTGAAGTTGGAAAAAGTTAGTTGAAATAATAACGAATCTTTAGTAGAAAGATTTGTTATGGTAAAAATTTGATAAAACTATTGAATTGTGAAAGATAGTAGACGAGTTAAGGACCTTTTTCCCAAACTTGTAATTTCGAGGACGAAATTCTTTTAAGGAGGGAAGTTTGTAACGACCCTGAATTTCGAATAAATTAAATTGGGAATATTTAATTAATTTTAAATATTTGAACGACGATTTAATTTGAATTTCCGATATAATTCTGAAATCGGCGATTAAATTATAAAATTTAATCGATTGAAGTTGAATAAAAATTTGTATCTTCAATTTAAAGCTAAAGAAAAATATTTCGAACGCTTGTAAAAATTATATTGATAACACTGAAGATAACAGCAGCTTCAGAATTGAAATTTAAACGGTTTCGTTCAGTTTTGAATTTATATCGTTTAAATCGAATTTAAAAATAGTCATTTTTCAAACAGTCTCGGAATTTGACGAAACCAGTTCCATTGGATCCGTAATATCGAATTATTATCGGATTCCAAATTTCGTATTTTTCGGTGTTGATAAGAGAGCACATGATAATTTAACGCGTAGAAATTAATTGAATTCAATTTTAAAAATTTAAAATTTAATATTGTCAAAATATCAGCCACGTACCTCTCCCTTACCTCACGCCTGAAAACACTCCCAAAATCACGTAAACGAATCGTGCAACCCATCTCCTTCTCATTTTATATTTGCAATCTCGTTCAAAGGGAGAAATCAAACTCGTTCCCCCTCTCCTCCCGATTCATTCACGAAAATAAAACCCAAATGCTCGTTCAAAACCAATTGCCGTTCCTCCCCCTTTTCAAAATAAATCCAAATCGAGCTGGGCGACCACGAGGGGATTCGCGACTCTGTCGCGACCACGTTCTCGAGCACGCAACTTCGGAGGAAGTCAGGAGGAGCTCGCGATTGTTCGCGCGAGGCAAGGAACGGAGGCGCTTGCGCTTAGAGGCAGCGGCAAAGGCAGATGGCGACTCGAGGGGATCGGCGTTCGCGATGAGCGCCGCGTTCGCGTTGGTGGTTCTGGGTTCTCGAGGGCTGGGGTGTGTCGTTTTAGGGTGATGTCGAGGAACGTATGGCGATGTCGACGAATGGGAGTTCTCGAATTCGCGTGCAAAGCTGGAGTTCGCGATGGGATTTGGGGCACTGGCACGAACTTCGGCAGTGTCTCGTGGTGGCTCGTTGTTGTCGATGGCGGCTTCAAGACAGTCGACCTGGAAGAGGAGCTCCAGGCAGAGAGGTATCCTCGATCTAAGATTTCTCTCAATTTCACCTAATGTATGAAATATGTATATGAAAAATCAAAAGGAAAATATATATCGATAGGTAGGTATATTAGCAGGAAATTTAGTTTTAGAGTTAATTTTAGTTAAACAAATTTTCCTTAAGAAAAAAAATTGGTTTAGATAGCACTGTTAAGTTTTAAAATCAATATATTAAATGAGATTTTAGTTTAAAGAAATAGGAAAGTTAGTTTGGAAGTTTTAATAGTTAGTTTTAAATTTAAATTTTAATTAGATAAAATTGTTGAGAATAATCTGTTAAAAATGAAAAGAAATTAGTTTAAAATTTAAATCATTAGTAAATTTAAATTTATTAAAAGGAAAATTTGTTCAAAATAAAACCACTGGGAAATTTACACTTATCAAACGAAGTAGATTTATTCGGGTTATTTCGAATATTAATAAATTATCTAAATTGTTATACAAGGTCGAATAAAGTCAAGGAAACAAATTGGAGATGGAAATGGATTGCGAAATTTAAATGCGAAGGTGAGATTTTCTCACTCGATTTAAAAGTGGAATTTTTGCAGTTATTGATTGATTTGTTTGAATGTGCTATTAGATATGATAGGATATATCTATATATATATAGCAGTATATACATATTGGCATATGTATATATTGGATTGATTGATTCCCGCCTCGTACAGCGGATGAGACCCTATTGCGCCGTTAGTAAGCGGATTTATAAAAACCTATATACCGCGATAATTCCGTACTGGAGCGGAATTGGTATTGTGCTAACGTCTTTGGATGCAGGGAAACAGGTTGGAGGGATCCAACTGGATTCCTCAACTGTATTTATTTATTTACAGATGTTGATATATATTCTGTTATCATGAGATGATATATGATGTTTGATGTTGTGATGGACTAATTGATGCGTTGCATCATTGGATTCAAATTTTGAAATTTAAAAATAACGATGTTGATTTTAAAAGTGAAATTTTAAAAGTGATCTTTGAAAATATACGTTTATTTAAATTGTTGAATTGTTGAATTGATTTACTTTAAATAGATAAACGTTAAAACTTTAAAGTTATAAAAGTTAAGGTTTTGTGAATTTTAAACAAAAAAATAATTTCTTTGAAATAAAAAGTTAAGAAATTTATAAAATGGGTTAAGTTGGGATTTTGGAATAACTATAAAACGATTTGTATAAAAAGATTTATAAAATTTGATATTTTATAAATCAAATATTGGAATTATAAAACGGGTATTTTATAAGTGTTAAAAAGAAGTATGAATAGATTTCACAAGTAAATGAAATTAATAGATATAAATTGTGAAGTTATAAAATGGATGAAACTGTAGAATAAAAGATTTATAAGAGATTAACTTATAAATTGGATTTTTATCTTTAGATGGAATATTTATCGAATTATGAATAAAGGAGATTTATTAAATTGAAGTCGTTAGAAAATAGGAATAGAATTTATAAACGTTGTTTTATAAATTCGAAATCGATAGAATTTGATAAATTAAATGTAGAAGATTTTTAAAGAAGATATATTCGCGAATTTTTGTTGAAATAAAATGTGTAGAAAATAGTGAAATGTAATTAGTGAAGTATATTCACGATTTTGGATAGTGAATATATTGTTAAGTAAAATGGATATGTTTCGGGAAAGCGATATTTGAAATGAAGTGATTGTTTTAAAAGATGTTTTAAAACGTGTGAATTACCGAAATCATAGATTTCAACATTTATTGTTGAAATAGACGTTTTCGAAAAATAAGGAAATGGTGGACTATAACACTGTTGTTATAGTAAATGATTTCCGAAAGGAAATGTTTTTATGTAGTATTGGGATTTATATATCTATCTAAATTTCGAATCCCTATACTAGTGATTTTGAGTCGTCGTAACGATGTTTTACGCAACATTCGTTTTGACTCAAATAAATGTGTTTAAAGAGAATGATTTCCTTAAAGAATGAAATGTATACTTAATATTGATTTAAGTATATCGAGTATTTTCAAATGTTGAAAATAAAAGATTTGTGAAACACTTATTATTAAATAAGTACGGAATGTTTTCCAAAATGAAGTGAAACGTTTTGAGATTTTATCTTCTTAAAGATAAATCGAAATTGAATATTTGAAAACGATTGAAAATCGAATATTAGTAGGTATTCGAAAAATGTAAATTCAATATGGGATTTATAACGGAAAGGGAAACAGTTTAGAAAAATAAACATTGATTTATTTTTGAAGTGTGGAAATTTTATATCTAATAAAGATATTTGGAAGATTAAATAATCTGGAAAATTATTTGGAATCTGATGATGTTGCGCATCTTTATTGATAGTTAAATAACCGACTATCAATAATTACCTTGAATGGTATTTGTTGTGAATTGGATGAATTTGAATGCCACACTTATTTTTGAATAATCGCTCACTATTCGGGTTAGCCGGGAAAGGACCATGGGGTCGTATAACCCATTCCGAATATGTGATACGTCGTTATGAATCGCATTTGAAGGCCGGTGTTGAAGACCGGATATTTTTAAAAACGGAAGGATTACCGTCGAGTTACTCTACATCGGCTGATCTCCGGTTTAGAGGTTTTATCACCCTTAGTGATGGGAAGTCCTGACGCGATTGAAAATTATCCGGAAATGCAAGGGCTTCGTGAGAAGTGCCTTCGGTTCTGTTCGATCCCGGAACAGACTTGTATGGATTGTGTGTCTGACGTTACAATTTGAGATATAAAGCTGATTTCTTTCAAATACATTTCTGTTGGTGGCGGAGAATTTATTCTCTTAGCTTAACACCCTTCTTTGAGACGTACGAGCTCAGAGGTTATGTAGTTGAAATTCATCAGCGATATATCCCAATTTGGTAACGTGGCATACTGAGTGTTGCTGTGAAATGATCAGTGTTTGATCATTTGCGATATGATCATTTATTTGATCTTATATCTTTGTGATCATAGGTTGATCATTTTGTTTGACCCGAAGCAGGGCTTTTTGAGAAAGCGTAGCTTTGTGGACGAGACTTCGTCGCGCCTCACACCCCGGAAATGGTCGAAACAGGAAGAATGCAGCAAGGTTCTAGGGAGTAGCGCCCCTTAGTGTATGTCATTCCTTCTGGATAAAGGTGGTATCATGGTATGGAGCCCAGATACTTAACCTCTGTGGTTACTGCATTATTTTTTCTATGTGGTTTGTTGCGAATCGGGGATCCTCGGGAAGATCGGTGACGATCGGGGGATGGCATACGCGTGTCAGTAGTTACCTATTTTTGCAGAGGTAACCCGGCCTTGTGTTGGCAGAGATCTAACCGTAATGTTAGGTTATTTCTCGGGTCGTCTATTCCAGGGACGTACCCATCGTGGAAAAGGAAGTTCCTTAGCCTGACCATTTGTTGGAAATCCAAACTCCAATACGTGACTTGTACGGTATTAGTTGTAGAACCTGCCATTTACGTACGGTGGTCACCACTGTTTAGATGGTAGCTATAGTAGGCATACGATACTGGTCGTATGTTGGCTAAGATTAATATTATACTTTCGAAGTGTTTTCTACACTATGCACTAATAATAATATCAAAATGATTTGATTTTGCGTAGTAAGCATCTTTGACTATCATAAGAAGAAATCTCCTCCAATTCTGCGTTTGCATTGTGTGTGTGGTGGGAGGTCTTATGGTAGTTTCATTTTCCAAAAAGCATTTCGAATTGACTTTAAAGTTTTTCTGTTGTTTATTTTAAAGATAAACAGTTTTACGATCTCACACCAGTCACCATGACTGACTCGGAGTTTATTGTTCCCTTCTAAACTCTGGGTGCCCACCAATTTCCACACGGGCAGCCTAGAGTTATATTATCAGGATATTCTGGATATTCTGGAGCTTTGGGAGCAAGCTGGACGACGAGACGTAGTATTTGTATCTGATAGTATTTATTCCGCTGTGTATTCTGTATGAGGACGAGTTTATATAACTGTCCATTGTTGTATATTGACTCTGATGATTGATGTATGTATAAACTGATATAGTTCTTTGTTTTAAAAGACTAGTGTTTATCTATTATATATTGTTCCGCTGCGATGTGTAAGATTCTGATATTGTTCTGTTTCTGTTGCTGTTCTCTTGTTCTGTTGTTGTTCTTCTTTCTTTTTCTTCTATCTTCTTCTTCTACCTTTTTCTTCTTTCTTAAAACCATAACTTTTCGGGTTTCCGGCATTCGATGGCTCAGCAGTCGATAAAGTGAGTATCGATGCTGAATTTTCGAAAGTCGAAAATTTACGGGATGTTACACTCACAACCTGGAAATGGTCGAAACAGGAAAGATGCGGCAAGGTTTCAGGGGTAGCTTCCCTAGGGTATGACCATTCCTTCTGGAAAAGGGTAGTATCATGGTATGGAGCCCAGATACTTACTCATGTGGACACACTTTATTTATTATGTGTGATGTTGTTACCGAGCGCTCAGATAAAGGTCCCAAAGGACCGGGGGTGGCATATCTGAGGTTTTGTATATTCCCCGGGAAGGGGGGTAGCCGGCTTTGTTTGGCAGAGAGCAGTTTGTCTCTCGGAGCGTCCAGCCAGAGGCGTTCTTTCATGGCATAGGAAGTTCCTTAGCCTGACCATTTGTTGGAAATCCATCTTCCAATACGAACCTTGTACGGTATTAGTTGTAGAACCTGCCATTTACTTATGGTGGCGCCCCACTGTTTAAATGGTAGCTATAGTAGGCATAGTTCGAAATGTCTATGTTGGCTAAGATTAATATTATACTTTCGAAATGTTTCTGCACTATGCACTAATAACAATATCCAATGATTTGATTTTTGCGTAGTAAGCATCTTTGACTATCATGAGGAGAAATCTCCTCCGATTCTGCGTTTGCATTTCGTGTGTGTGCGGGAGGCCTTATGGTAGTTTCATTTTCCAAAAGCATTGCGAATTGGCTTTAAAATTCTTTTGCTATTTTTTTTAAAGATAAACTGTTTTTGTTGCTCACACCAGTCCCATGACTGATCCGGAGTTTATTGTTTCTTTCCTAAACTCTTGATGCTCAAAATTTTTCTACACGGGCAGTCTAGAGTTGGGTTTTTCAGATAGTCAGAATTAGTAGATTTTCTAGAGCTAGTTCAGTCTTTGGATATGGACTGCACTTGCTTATCTTTGTGCCTCGTTATTGGGAGTTCAAGCTATATCTGGATTGGCGTTTTGGAGATGGAGATTATCCGCTGCTGGTGTTATCTATTTTCTTTTCCGCTGCTATTTCTTGTATCATATCTCTGATGTATATTGATATTCATTGTATCACTCTGTTGTATCAGATATTGTATCAGATATTGTATATCAATGTATTATTCTTTTTCTTCCGCTGTGTTATTTACTTAACTGTGTTATAAGCTCCGGCGACTCGGATTTGAACGGTCGAATCTATGGCATTCGAGTACGAATTAAAGTATGGATGTCGATTTTCGAGCGCGAAAATCCGTATCGTTACATTTGGTATCAGAGCTAAGGTTGAAATTTAGCTCAGGAATATAACACATTAAGTAACTCATTAGAGATAGGGTGAAGTATCCCTAGAATGAGTGTATCCCTAAGATATCCGTCTGAATGTCTCAATGAATTCTCTTACTATCCACTGATAGTGAGTATGAGTGCAAGAAGAGGACGAGATAGGGGACAGGGAAACACGACTATAAATGGTCAATACCCTGCAACTGTGGAAACAACTTTCTTATCAATTTCCTTTGATTCGTTTCCAAAATTCTTTTGATTTCTTCGTTACCAGCTATAAGAAGAAGTTTCAGTATGATGATGGCTCTATGAATCATTGTAGAAAATCCTTACTTAGTATCTTCATCGGTTTCTTATCAGTTTTTGATTTAAACCTTAATGAATATAAATTGGAAATTTAGAATTAATTGAAGATTTTAAATTGTTGATAGTCTGATTTAATGAGCCAAATACAAAATGGATATACAGTTTGATCTGGAAAGATATTTCTCTATCTTTGATCTATCTACGTTATTTTCGTGCCTGCGAATTTCGAGGACGAAATTCTTTTAAGGAGGGAAGTTTGTAACGACCCCAGATTTTAATTTAAATTAATAATTTATTGAATTTTTGAATTAAAATTGTACAATTTATTATAAATGGAAGCGATTTTTCCCGATTCAAATAGAATATATATATATATATATATATGAGTAAATTTGAATTTATATATATATATATACACACACATTGAATTTAAAATTGAATCACAAATAAATGATTTTTAAAAAAAAAACAAAAGAAAGAATATAAAATGTAAGGTAACACACAACTAAATGTAAACAACTTTATATATGTACAAATTGACATATAATAAATGGAATAAATTAAACAAAAATAATAATAGAAGTAAAATAAAATTTAAATAGAAGTTACTTATATTTCAAAATACAAGGCAGCAAGTATATATGTAAGCAAGAAACAAGACACATATGCAAACATCAAGACGGCAAAAATATATATACAAGTGTGAAACCAAAACAAGATAGCAAACTATCTCCATGCTTTGTACAGCCGAGATAAGATGGAAACAAATTTAAAAAAAAGAGATAAGTGGTACAACAAATAAATGCAAGCACCTTCAGCATGCCTATTTTTACACTTTCCTATATATCAGCCACTATACAAGGAAGAAAATGATCACCCTATTGTATAGAGATATGATAACACCCTGAAACTCATTTCTTTCTATATATCTACACCATTCCAGTTCATTTTCGTTCCTTCAAACCCTAAGAAAATATAAAGAAAATATTATCTTAAAACCTAAACAAAGATTCAAATTTAAACAACAATCTGAATCTACTCAAACCAGAGATCAAGGGATGAGGATTTCAGCTAGCAGTTCTTAAGTCTGTTACCACATAGAAGCTCTGTTCTGTTCATTTCTGGAAATAATGGTGAGTAAACATAATTTTCAAAGACTTTAAATTGATAAAAAACAGTTTCTAGATTCTTTGATGACCTGGTTGTATATGCTTCAGTTGCATATGATTCTTTGATGCTCTATGTTTCTCTGTAATTGGTATAGGGGGTATATTTGTTTTCAAACCTTAAATCTATTTGTTGCTAAGTTAAATTATTCAATAGAACAAGAGATTTAAACTTTAATTAGGATTTTTAAAATTTATTTTAAAACATAATGGTGGATTGTACTCTGGAAACTAGTTCTACTGGCAAACAAGAATTACTTAGGATAAATTTGATTTCTGTAAAATACTAATTCAAATTTATAGCTTGAATCCTTATTGAAAGGTAAGATTTTTAAAACAAAAACTGTAATTTTTCATTGAGTATATCAACAGTAACCTATAGATAAACTAAAAATACATTTTTATCAATCTCTGTTAGTTCAACAAATTTTAACTGTTGAAATTTGTTGAGGAGTTAGTATGACCATTTTCGAATCTAAGAAAAATATTGAAAAAAAATTTTCTAATGCAAGGATTTTGGGGACAAGAATGATTTAGGGTTTAGTGAAGCTGTTTGAACGAGATGGTAAACTTGGCTGCTGCGGCCTCTATGGGGTATCGGACTTCATCGCATATGGGGGGATCGAAAGGTGGTGATGTGAGGCGGATGTAGGTTGGTCGGCGTGGCTTCCAATCGACGAAGTTCGTCAGTGCGAGGGATTATAGGCTGATAGGTTTTTGGGTTCTGGGTGTTGGTGTCTCGAATTTGGATTTTCGCGTTTCCTCGAGGATCTGGGTGTCGAATATGGTCAAGTCGATCATCGTTGATGTGTGGGAGGTTACGGCAACGATCGTCGTTGCTTGGATGGATCGTGCAAGTGCACGGTGATCTCGTGCACACGAGGGATTGGGTACCTATTGCTGTTGAAGATTTGGGGAAGAAAGGTGCGCTGGGGTTCAAACTTGAGGAAGACATGGGTTCGACTCGAAGTAAGGCTTGATTATTTCAGGGTTTAGCCCAGGTCTGGGTAATTGGAAATAAACAGTTTAAAAATTTTAAATGCTAAACTAGTTTTATAAATTTAATCAAGTTTTAAGCAAAACTTTGTCAAACCACTTCCTTTATATAATATGTGTTACTTTTGTATTGATTAAAAAGGTTTTTTTATATAGATTATTTTTAAAATTTATTAATTGAAAGGGAAAAAAAATGTTTTAATGTATTTAAAAATAACCATTGATATTTAAAGGAATAAATTTAAGTTTGATTAATCAAGTGTTTAAAGGTTAATTAAATTAAGGGCTAATTAATTAATGTGATTAATTAAGAATAATTTATTAATTAAGGGTTGATTAATTAATGAAGGTGATTAAGGAATGATAATTAATTGAGGAATAATTAATTAAAGTAATTAATTAAAGATAATTAATTAAATGGTGAATTTAATAATTAAAGGTTAATTATTGAATAATTAAAGATTGATGAATTATAAGTAAATGTTAATTAATTTATAATTAAAGGTTAATTAATAAATGATTAAATGTTAATTTATTAAACTGGTTTATAATTAATTAATGATTAATTAACCAAGATTTATAGTTTATTCATAAGTAATTAACCTGGTATAAATTAATTATAATCAGACAATTAACTGACCTTACCTATGGATATTTGGATTCTATTGGATGACTTGATTGTTTGATTCCCTGATATATGATGCTTTGTGATACATCCTGATTTATGTTGTGATCTGTAATTTACTTATCTGTGATATATATCTGTGATCTGTGAATGAACGATAAGCGTGATAGTTAATACCGCTTATAAATTATATTTATGTATTCTGATCTGTGATGATTGAATGATATTGCACTACTGTGTGAAACCCCTGGACTACACTTTTACACACACACATATGGATTTCACGTGAAAATCGGTTAAGTCACAAATAATTTAAATTTTATTTTTTAAAATTGAAGTTTTAATTTCAATTGATTTTGAAATTGGAAATTTGGGTTTAAAGTGAAAAGCTTCTGAAATAGAATTTCAAATATAAAAGTTATTTTGAATAACTTAATCGAGTTTTGAAAATTTAAATAATTTGATTTAAATTTGAATTCAAGTTTGAAATTGAATCCTATGATTTGAAACTAGGGATTAAAGATGATATAAATGTGTTTGTATGAATTTAAACCATTTTAAATGTATAATTTTGAGAATTTGGATTTAACCCAAGAACCTTAACTCGTATAAATGAATCAGATTTCCAAAATGAAAACTGTTTGTTTTAAAAGAATAAAAGCTTTCAGATAAGAAATGAAATTCCAGTTTAATAAAAGGAATTTCAAGATTGAATTGAAAAATGGTTTTCCAAGTTATGAATGAATTCTTTTTGAAAGCTATGAATTGAATTTGTTATTTTTAACAGATTTAAAATGATGATTTGTTTAACCCATTCGAAATGAAATTCTTTTGAAAGCTATAAGTTGAATCTTTGTTTTTAAAGATTTAACGAGTTAATCCAATTGAAACGGAAATTGTTTTGAAATTTGTGAATGAATTTTTGTGAAACTGGGTGAACTTTGTGAAATAAATCTTTTTGTTTAAAAGATTTGAAATGGTAATCGATTGAAACCATTTAAAAAGAAGTTGAATTATTAAGTTGTGACTTAATTGAAATCCCAATATCCATATAGTTTTAAATATTGCGCTCAGTATTCGGGTTAGCCGGGAAAAGACCTTTGTGTCATATAACCCATTCCGAATAGTGATACGTCGTATATGGATGGCATTTGAAGACCGGTGGTGAAGACTGGATATTTTCGAAAATGAAAGGACAACCTGTCGAATGTCTCTACACTGAGTTGCTCCGGTATAGAGATTTATATCACTCTTTTTGTGATGGGAAGTCCGGACGTGATTAGAAAATTATCCGGATTTGCAAGGGCTTCTTCGGAAGTGCCTTCGGTTCTGTTCGAACCCGGAACAAACTTGTATGGTTACATGTCTAACATTACACTTTGAGATATAAAGTTGATTTCTTTCAAATACATTTCTGTTTGGTGGCGGAGAATTTATTCTCTTAGCTTAACACCCTTCTCTGAGACGTACGAGCTCAAAGGTTATGTAGTTGAAATTTATCAGCGATATATTCCCAATTTGGTAATGTGACATGCTGAGTGTTGCTGTGTGATGATCATTGTTTGATCATTTGTGATATGATCATTTGTTTGATCATTTATCTTTGTGATCATTTCTTTGATCATCTGTTGACCCAAAGCATGGCTTTGTGACAAAGCGTAGCTTTGTGGACAAGACTTCATCAGAGCCTCACAACCCGAAAATGGTCGAAACAGGAAAGATGCAGCAAGGTTTCAGGGGTAGCTTCCCTAGGGTATGACCATTCCTTCTGGAAAAGGTTAGTATCATGGTATGGAGCCCAGATACTTACTCATGTGGACACACTTTATTTATTATGTGTGATGTTGTTACCGAGCGCTCGGATAAAGGTCCCAAAGGACCGGGGGTGGCATATCTGAGGTTTTGTATATTCCCCGGGAAGGGGGGTAGCCAGCCTTGTTTGGCAGAGAGCAGTTTGTCTCTCGGAGCGTCCAGCCAGAGGCGTTCTTTCATGGCATAGGAAGTTCCTTAGCCTGACCATTTGTTGGAAATCCATCTTCCAATACGAACCTTGTACGGTATTAGTTGTAGAACCTGCCATTTACTTATGGTGGCGCCCCACTGTTTAAATGGTAGCTATAGTAGGCATAGTTCGAAATGTCTATGTTGGCTAAGATTAATATTATACTTTCGAAATGTTTCTGCACTATGCACTAATAATAATATCCAATGATTTGATTTTTGCGTAGTAAGCATCTTTGACTATCATAAGGAGAAATCTCCTCCGATTCTGCGTTTGCATTGTGTGTGTGTGCGGGAGGCCTTATGGTAGTTTCATTTTCCAAAAGCATTGTGAATTGACTTTAAAATTCTTTTGCTATTTGTTTTTAAAGATAAACTGTTTTTGTTGCTCACACCAGTCCCATGACTAATCCGGAGTTTATTGTTTCTTTCCTAAACTCTGGATGCTCAAAATTTTTCTACACGGGCAGTCTAGAGTTGGGTTTTTCAGATAGTCATAATTAGTAGATTTTCTGGAGCTAGTGTAGTCTTTGGATATGGACTGCACTTGCTTATCTTTGTGCCTCGTTATTGGGAGTTTAAGCTATTTCTGGATTGGCATTTTGGAGATGGAGATTATCCGCTGCTGGTGTTATCTATTTTCTTTTCCGCTGCTATTTCTTGTATCATATCTCTGATGTATATTGATATTCATTGTATCACTCTGTTGTATCAGATATTGTATCAGATATTGTATATCAATGTATTATTCTTTTTCTTCCGCTGTGTTATTTACTTAACTGTGTTATAAGCTCCGGCGACTCGGATTTGAACGGTCGAATCTATGGCATTCGAGTACAAAGTAAAGTATGGATGTCGATTTTCGAGCACGAAAATCCGTATCGTTACATGATATTATTTATTCCGCTGTGTATTTTGTATGAGGATAAGTTTGTATAACTGTCCATTGATGTATTGTGTTGTATATTGACTCTGATGATGATGTAATGTACAAACTGATATAGTTTTTGATTTAAAGATTATTCATTTATCTATTATATGTTGTTCCGCTGTGATATGTGAGATTCTGATATTGTTTTTCTGTTGTTTCTTCTTTCTTTCTTTCTGTCTTCTTCTACCTCTTCTTTTTAACCATAACAATTTAGTTTTCCGGCATTCGATTGCTCGGCAGTTGATACAGTGGACGTATTAATGTCGATTTTCGGAAGTCAAAAATTCCTAATCATTACAGTAGACATATTATAATAGCGTATTGTACTACATTGTAGATAGTTGAATGGATCCTTAGGAGATGTGAATCCCGAACATCTCTTAAGTTACCACACTCACGTTAGACACTGGATAGAAGATGTCAAACCCCGTAAACATCTCCGACGCCGTTCCACTCATTATTTATTTACCGTTGATTTTACTTACATAAGATCTTTTAGTTCTGACTCGAGTGTTTTGTCTTTTCAATTCGCTCGAGTCAGCCTGAGCATTTCAGGACTTGAAGACTTGTTTCTAGAGGACGAAGACGAAGATTGTATTATTATTTACAAATTATTCTTCTGCATCATATTGTTCCGCTGCATTGTCATTTATTTATCTTTGATATGTGTAACTCTGATTCCATGTTGTATAAGTATATTCAAATGTTTTGTAAACAGCTTCATGAACTGTTATTTGATTATTATATTTTGTCATTCCGCTGCGAGATTCTGTATTTGTTTTTATTTCTTTCTCTTTTTCTTATTTACCCCATAACAATCCGCCCTTCTGTATGGTTTGAGTTGGCACGTGTGTCTGCTTAAAACGTACAAAAAGGCGGGATGTTATAGTTGGTATCAGAGCTTTGGTTTAGCGATAACCTTAGCTTTGTGGGGTCTGACTCTTTAAAAATAGGGTAGTAATACCCTAGAATGAGTCCTTGAGAGTTTATATATGAGAGAGCGTATTTGTTAGTGTTATAAAAGGGTTTTATATTGTGTTAATTTGTTCCATTTGTATTTATAAATTCTGGTTAGTGCATTAGACGCTATGACATCAATAGGAATTTCTAAACACTTAATAGGACAGACCGACACAATATTGCTTTGAATATAGGTGAATGAAATAATTTTGCCTATTATATTTTTATATAAAATAATAAACTATATAAATGATATATTTGATTTTAATATTTTGTTTGTTTGGTAGTGAACTTTATAGGAATTGGTTGAAAAATAAGCTTGTAAAAAAATGAATGTAAACTGAAATTTAAGAGCTTAATTTCTGGGATTTTTTTTAATTTTCTTTTAAAGGATTTGGAATATAATATTTGTATTATTTAAAAGTATTTCTGATATAATATTTCAATATGATTTGAAAGAAATGCTTTAACAAATTTTAAAGGGAATAAGTTCTGTACTCCCCTCTCTATCGCTGGAAAATAATTTCGGTAATGAGTGCACGCATCATCGACGTTCATTTTCGAGTTTCAAAGTGGAAGGCCATGTAGGAATTTTACTACACAATTGTTTTGATAAATAAAAAATTTATTTTCTAAATATGATTTGATATATAAAGATATGGTTATATATATATTATTTTAAAGGATTAGAAATGGAACCCGGTATTTAGTTCTAAAATTTCTATACATTAGAGATTTCAATTATTATAATAAAATGGAATTTGACTATTTAATAATTGGAACTTCTAAAATGGAAATAAAAAAATAAAATGTTAAGTTATAAATGAAGTATATAACGAATTGACATTTGTAAACTGTAAATCACGGGTTATGAAAATTAAGAAGATGTAATTTTTAAACATTCTTGTTAATCAAAATAAATGAGATAAACTTGGGTAATATTCAATTCCATTCTTTAAAACACACACACACACACACACACACACACACATATATATATAGATATATATATATATATATATAACTTACCTTAATATTAAAAGTTGTAGTGTTGACAAGAAACATGTAATGGAATATTATACAAGTGAAACTTAAGTGATGAAAAATGTTCAATGGAATTACTTTTATTAATAAGAATTTTGATATTATAGTTGTTATAAACTTAAGTTAAAATGGTAATGCCACTAATTAAATGAAATAGAAAATGAGTACTGTAAGTAAATGATTATGAACTTAGGTTAATGTTTGAAGCTATTTATAATTAAATTAAATAATAAAATGAATATTATACTAAATTAAATGATTATAACTTCAGCAATTGTTAAAGGATTCAAAAAATAGATTTAATATTCAATGACATTATATAAGAATAATGAATGTAAATTTCAAGGTAAGAAACTTGAGCATGAACTTATGTACTGATGAATATTAATATTTAATGGAAATCATGCATATAAATTTAATTAAAGTGAACTAAACTGCAACAAGATACATGTAATACTTGAATAATGAAATCATTGATTTTTATAAACAACTGGATGGAATTAACTTATGTAAGGAATGAATGTAGAATTATGAAAAGAAATCTTCATTAAATGAATAAATAAAATGAATTTTGGTAAGTAATGAATGAAAATAAATGAAATAAACACTGAATGAATGAATGGAAATAAAATTTTTGTAAGAGATAGATGTATGAATGAAAGAAAATTAAAAACGGTAAATATTGTGAAAGAAAATTTAATAAGAATAACTCAAATAACATTGTAAATATTTGTTTGCTTGGTTTATAGATGTTTGGGATATGACACTTCTAATTGTTTGGATGTATGAATAATCTATTGAGTTTTATCTAAGACTGTAGAGTAAATGGTGCACTCAGTAGTTTATTTGTCATTTTAGACGGTTAAAATTTTCTAAACCCGAACAAACGATTTGTTTGTTTGCTATAGATGGATAGTTGATTTTATTGATCTCATATGATGATTGTATGCTGTGGTTGCCAGTGATTATTGTTTATATTTATTTGTTTGTTAGTGGTTGAAACAACTTTAAATATTTCATTTTATGTAATTATTAACTCTTTTTGGATTATATAAGTGAAATACAGGATATGGAAGCAATAACTATTGCTTTTGGTTTCATAAAATATGCGTAAATTGCCCGACAAATAGGTACGTTCTCGGATTACGGTTTTCTAGTTATATTATATTGTTTTTCCCGCTGTTGAGATATATTATTTTGGAAAATTATAATATATTGTTATTATTGATATTACTATTTCTCCTAGACCTCTCCGTACAAAGGAGACTCTGTCGAAATTTTTCGTAAATTTTGGACTTAGAATTTTGTAAAATATTTTCCAAACTTTTATTAACTTGTGTATAAAAGGGATTTAATGGTTATCAATTGATATATTTATTTAAATTATGTAAATTAATTGTTTATGAATTTAATATTTTGAATAAGATATATTGATTTCTTAGTTCCTTCTTTTCCCTTCTTTTTCCCTTTTCGGGGACGAAAAGTTTTGAGTGGGGGAGAGTGTAATGACCCGTAATTTTCGATGATTTAAATTTGTTAATATAATGAGATTTTGATAATATAATATTGAAGGAAATAAAATTGGTGGTTTAAGAATGAAATAATAATTAGAATTAAAGGTATTAATGTTAATATAAGTTGACTATTAACAATTTAAATGAAATAATGCAAATGTTATACTTGGCTATAAATGGAATATATGAAAACAAATGTAAGTTAATTATTAATAACCTGAATGGGATTCCAACCAATTGAATTTATGTAAATGTTATAACTTGGTTATAAGCTTACCATGAGAAAACCAATGTAAATGTTTAATTGTGTAATGAAATGGTGTAATAAACGGTAATTGAATAAAACCAGTATTGTGTAAAGAATTATAATAATTGTTGTATTAATCTGTGCATAAATTTATAATGGGATATAAAAGGTAATTTATAATTTAAATTGTTGACTGATTGATAAAATAGTGTGTAATGAATGGAAATGGAATAAAATTAGTGTGATGAAGGAAATGGTAACATTTGCTGTAAGTAATAAACTTATAAATGCAATTAAAGGTAAATAGTGACAATTATTATAAGTTACCTGTTTATTTAGTTAGTTGAATTGAAATTGGAAATCAAATTTTGCAATTTAATGAGATTAAATACTACATTAATTGAAATTAGATGAATTGGAAATTATTAATGCACTAAGATATAAACCATGATAATTATACCATAAGATGAAATTGATTGAATAATAAATGGAAAGAAAATTAAATTGAATTATTGGAAATTTAATTTATAATCTCTAAATTTATTGAAATTGAAATTTAAACTTTGAAATTGGTGAAATATGCAACGCAAATTTTTTTATGGGAATTTGTTATAATGAGTTATAAATTACTAAGTAAGCCAAAATGATAGGAGTTGTAAATAATTAAAAATTTGGATTGAAAGTGATTAAATTAATTTAATGTTAATTTATTTAATTAATGTGAAAATAGCCATTTTAGCCACTGGCTCGGATTTCGACGAAACCAGTTTCATCGGATCCGTAACGGTGAATTATTATAGGATTTCAAGTTTCGTAGCGATCGGACTTGTCATTTTATCGTACGGGCTTGAAACACCTTGAAATTAATTTAATTGAAATCAATTGAAATCAATTTGAAATAAACTGATTTTAATATAACTTCTTCATACGATGAATTTGGACTTGAAACCTGTTCCAATGAGTTTTAAATTATCGAAAACATCTATTTTGATATATGGGATGACCCATTTTTCGTTCTGGAGATAGAACGGGCTTTTCGGGTCATTTATCGTTCAACGTGTAAACCAAATCTTGTCCATCCATTCTATTTTCAGCTTTGCCTATAAATAGCTTGTTATAAACCCTAATTGTTCTCATTTCTCATTTACAGTACGTACAATTCTTTCTGTTCCTCCTTTCTAATGGCAGAAACAAACTTCAATTCCCAAAACCTCAAATTCAATTTCAAAACCAATTCCAAAAATCAAACTCCTCAAACCCTATCAAATTATATATCGATTTGAAGCTCTTGACGAGCACAATTCACTGGCAGTATTCGTTCTCCGATTCAAGTCATCAATTTTCAAGAAATCGCGAATCAATTCCGGCCGTCCATATTGGATTATTTTCGATCCAACGGCGGATTTGCGACGGTAGGGCGATCGGGTGGTGCCGTTGGGAAAGTGTCGTCGACCAGGTCTAGGGGGTGTTGCTCGTTCGTGTCATAGGCGAAGAGAATCGCCACAAAATGGAAAAACAGGCGGTGGCGGTGCTGGCCCACAGGAGGCGATCGGGTTGGTCGCACGGCTCTGTCGTGGTCGACTTAAGAAGGGGAAGGTGGCCGTGGTCTCTGATCAAGGTGAAATCATGTGTGTCGGCGGCGTTGATGGACTCTAGATCGATGGCTAGGGTCTGGGTCGAGCAGAATCGCGTAGCTTAGTTAGGGTTTCGAACTGTTAAGGCTAGATGACGTGGTAGTGTTTTTTTTTGAGTTTTTTTATTTAAATTTTAAAATTTCAAATGTTCTAACTGATATAACTTTTACATACGAGGTCCAATTCACGCATGATTTTCTCTACTAGGATCGTATTGATATTCTGGACATTTTGACGCTAGTTTGGACTAATTCTGTGACTGTTCAAATTTTGGGTTTAAATTGGATTTAAATTCAATTTAATTCAAAGGTGAGTGTTTTAATCCACTCACAACTTCTAAAACTTCTTATGTTTGTTAAATTAAATCTATGATGTGATTAGAAATTTATTTATGACTGTTTGGAATATTTTTAATCATCATCTCAGTTAATTTGAATTTATTTGAATTAAATCGTTATTTAATTTATTATTGAATATAAATTGCCAGTTAAATACCTGTTATTGATTATCAGTTCTATATTGATATTTATTGATTGATTTGGATGATGTTTGTAATGGATGTTGATTGTTGAAATTGGATGAATGGATGTTTTATTTTATATCGTTATAAACTGCAAGTTCACTATGGGTTGAAATGATACATACCCGAATGATCAATAGATTAAGGAAAAATCGTTATGGGCTGAAATGATAGACTCGAGCGATTTTATGGATTTTATTATTAATTCGGGATTGCGATTTGAAATGATATATAACCGTAACATTTTAAATTGCGGTTTGAAATGGTAAATATCTGTATCACTTGACCCCAGGGTAGAAAAATTATATACGGACACCGGATTGGTTAAATTTAATGATTTTGAACTTCTTAATTTTTGAATTTATTAAATGATATCTTGAAATAAAATTTGATGTATATAAATTGAAGTATTATTGGAAAAATCAAGTTTTGTGTTGAAATGCGAATTGGTTTAAAAGGAATTGCTTTAAGAAATTAAATTGGAAGTTTATAGTTAAACTTTTAAGTATAAATAAAATTCTATCAAAATTAAGTTATTGAAGTTGTTTGAAAATAACTTTGAAATATTTTGAAATTGAAAGGTTTGGAATTTGGTTTGTTGACTTGGAAATCAAAAATGGTCCAAAGGTGTTGAAATGAAATGAATAGTTTAATTTGATATTAATTCCAAATTCTTGTTTTAGTATAAACTGTTTTAAAAATATATTATTTCAAAATTTTTAATTATTAAGATTTTCAAAGTATTAAACTATTTAACCTGTATTAATTATATTAAATCATTTTAACCTATTTTAAACCATTTAATTTATTTAAACTAATTAACCTGTTTTAACTTATTTTAAATCTAATTAATCTATTTTAAAGCTACTTAATCTATTTTAATTATATTTAATCTATTTTAAATCTATATTAACTATTTATAACTATTTAAAAACTATTGTTTTCTAAATTCCAAACTAAGTAAAATGGATGGGTTTATATTCAAATTCTCGATTTTTAAGTGAATATGGTTAATGATGTTATAACCTAAGTTGGGATTTAAATAACATATTTGGTTTAATATGATATTTTGAAATGAGAGTTTAGCCTATTTTGGAAATATGACTTTAGAAAGGAAATAAAATTTTGAACTATGATTTCAAAGGTGAATATGATTTCGAAAGTAAGTAACGATTTCGAAAATGATATGATTTGAATTGAATATGATATTTTGATATCAATTATGAAATGATTTTGGAAATATAAAAGAACCATACGGTGTGTAATAAGCGATTGGTTGTTAAAGAGACCGGGATCGGATATTGTCATACTCTCTGCTAATACCGAAAACCACTTTGACAACTGTGTACGCGGTGGAGATTCCAAAATGAAGTAGGATGGTTGGCGACGATCCTATATGAGGTGTATACGTGGACCTGACTCCCATGAATTAGCTTAAGGTGGCTAAAACAGGAGCAATTGACGGGCTAAGTGAGGTCAATCCTCCGATCGGGCATACTCCTTCGATACTATATTCTGACTTTGTGATTGATTTGGTGGCCACCCTCGATTTTTTATTTGGGAGTGTGTTCTGAGGTGGGCGGTAGTAGCTGCTATGCGTTACCACCAGTCCGAAAGTGTAATTGGTATATCTACCCTGGCATTGCCTAGTTCTGCCATGTCACCTACCCTATCGAGACCACTACGAGTTTGTTTTGTACCATACCTATGGAGTGCCCTCTGACGACGTCTAGTACGGACGGGATTACGGTACTGTATAGACTATGGGAATATATAAAAATGTGTTAAGGGGGAAATGGGTAACGCCTTAACGCTATTTTAATAGTTTATCTTACTGTAGACATATTATAATAGCGTATTGTACAACATAGTAGATAGTTTAACGGATCCTTAGGAGATGTGAATCCCGAACATCTCTTGAGTTACTGCACTCACGTTAGACACTGGATAGGAGATATCAAAACCCATAAACATCTCCGACGCCATTCCACTCATTATTTATTTACCGTTGATTTAACTTTCATAAGATCTTTTAGTTCTGACTCAAGTGTTTTTTTCTTTTCAATTCGCTCGGGTTGGCCTGAGCATTTCAGGAATTGAAGACTTGTTTTTGGAAGACGAAGATGAAGATTGTATTATTATTTACTATATTATTCTTCTGCATCATACTGTTCCGCTGCATTGTCATTTATTTATCTCTGATATGTGTAACTCTGATTCCGTGTTGTATAGGTATATTCAAATGTTTTGTAAATAGCTTCATGAATTGTTATTTGATTATTATATTTTGTCATTCCACTGCAAGATTCTGTATTTGTTTTTATTTCTTTTTCTTATTTACCCCATAACAATTCGCCCTTCTGTATGGTTTGAGTTGGCACGTGTGTCTGCTTAAAACGTACAAAAAGGCGGGATGTTACAATTGACCTTGCTTATGAGCAGGTCCTCTCCATTCCCATCTGGGTGCATCTTTCATAAATCCCTTTGGTCTTTCAATCTCTAGAGGGGGTAAACAGGTAGGAAAATCATATTGGTAGGTTAATCTGCTTTGATATTTCAACTGAACATAGGCAAATCCTCTGCTATGTCAAGTACCTTATTGAGATCTCACCAATTAGGAAGTTACCTACTCGCATTCTCATTTCTCTCATTGAGGGTAAGGTTGCCTACGTTGATGTCACTTACCAATGGAAATTGCCTATTTTTGACCATTGTCGGTCTTTTATCCAAGTTATCTCGACTTTCCCTCATTCTGCCACCAATTAGATCTCTCTCCCCTCTAAGCATCCCCTTCCAAAGTTTCCTGCTAGGCACTAGAGAGTTAAAGTTCCCCCTCTACATCTCTTATGCCCCATTCTTCCGGATCCTCCAAATCTCACTTCGAATCCTCCTGTCCTCTCTACCTCCCCTCCCCCTCGGCTAATTCTTCTAGTTGTGACCCCCTTCTAACATTGTTTTGCCTGCGATACCCCTATTACTTCCCTCAAGAAGAAATTTACCAGTGCTGTCTTTTCAATCCTCCGAGTGCTGAGGCCATTGCGGTGGAGTTGTCTAAAAAATTAGCTGAAGGTACATAGTTGTCTTGGAACAGTAAGGCTGGACTTGGTCCCACAAGGATAGCGGTTTATGCTACCGGTCAAACTGGAAGATTTTCTTAAAATGGTTCTCAGATGATGAGAAGGATAAGCGGGAACTCTTTTATTGGCTCTTGGATGATAAGATTCTCCTTTGTAACGATGGTGAGGTAGGTGCCAATAACAAAGAGATTTTGGCTGCAATGGATTGGGACCAGATATTTATTTTTTCACCATCCACTCCTAGTTATTGCCCCGAGCTCATTGGTTGGTTTCGCCGATGTGCAATTATTTAGTCATGATATTTATCTGGTTATTCTGAGTGGTTAGTCTGAATTTGTTGGAATGCTGCCTCTTTTGTTTACTATTGTACTTGGGCCTGGTCGGTTCTTTTATGCTTGTTTTATAATTTATGCTAGCTGGCCAGACATGTTGGTAGTTATATTTGGTTGCGGACTGCTTTCCCGAGGCATTTGTAATTTTCAATAGTTATATATATATATATTCTTATTTTGGTTGCATGATACTTGGATCATGCATCCTTTAAAAAAGTGGATATTGTTAGATTTTGGTGGTACAATATTTTTACATTAAATAAGACTTGAGAGATATTTAAGTTAAGATGGAATTATGACTCAAATTTATTGCCTTTTTTAATAATTAAAAAAAGGTAAGAAATAATCTAAATGAGGAGGAGTTATTTAAGAGATTGAACTACTTAATCAATTCCCTAATTAGAATATTAAAGTAGGTATTTTATCAGGCACTTGCATATTGGAGGAAACTAAAAAATTAAGTAGATAAACATTTCTCATATGAATAGACGAATTGATGAGGCATTGATTTATTACCATAAATTAATTACTTCAACCCTAAGTAATAATCTCTATACAAAGGCAGACATCCTTTAGAGATTTATATGAGTAAACTCATGTCAAGTTGTATTTCTTCATACTCTTCTTCTTGGCCTCCATTATCAATCTTATAATTTTCTTTTGTAAAAAGGTAACAAAATATCCTCTTCCAAAGTGGATGTACTCTATCTCACAACTGTGGAACCACTATAAATCCCGTGTGATTTTCTTTTCTGTATTTGCATCTATAATTGCTTATTTTGGCTATTAGCTTTGTGTTTGTTCTACCAGACCATGAACACGATCGATCCTATTATTTCTTCTATGGTTGGGGTGTTAATCCAATTTTCCCCCCAACATGTACGTCATTGCATGAGATATTTTGTTTTAACTTAGTTGTATTTATCTTTAGAAGATCTCGTTGAGTTGTTATGTGATCATTCCAAATAACCACAAGTACATAATCTCTTGGTGTCCCTAACTGTCATGAGTAATTAATCGTGAATTGCATAGAGAATATTATGTACACCAGTCTCGACGGATATACCGATTTCCTTTTCTTATATATCTTGGCTAGGAACCTTTAAGCGATAAGTATTTGAGTATCGATTCAAAACTTATGGTCACAAACCATTCACAACTACAACTAATAAAATAATTCTCTTAAGAATATTCTACTTGTACACACACCCCCAAAAATATATAAACATTTTTCCACTCTAATTGGCATTGAATCCAATTTTTTTGTTTTTGGTTCAACCTTGAGTGACCATCGTGTTCTTCTACATCTTGACTTTCTTTCTCCTAAGCCCTATCAAGTTGCCTGTGTTATAACATGTTTTTTTAAGATGTCACTGAAATGCATATTTAGAAGAATTTGGATGAAATGTTAAGGAGACAATAACTTATAAAAAAGGGAAAAGGAGAAATTGGAATGAAGTATGAATGCTAAAGTGCAGTCCAAAAAAATTCTGGGAACACAATGGGGTTAACAAATCAAATGGTGTCGAAATGAACACCCGAAGATGGACCAAAAAGAGTATTTTTATTTTGTGTCGTATTCGAGTCTTTTTAGTGTAGAATTTTTTTTAAATCTAATAGACAATCTCTGAATCACTTCAAATTTTAACACAACATCTGAAGTAGTCATTTTTAGTTTTTAAATTCCTTTTGTATTTTTAAAATCAAGAAAGGTGGTGCAGACTAGGCAAAACAATTCATAAAATACACAAATTAGGCTCACAAGAGCCATAACCAATCATCCGAATATGGCATAACCGGTCGACCAGATATGTAATAACCAACGAAGCGATTATGATATTTGGAGCTTCGTTATGAGTAGTTTTTAACTATTTTGATTTGTTCCAGTTGCATCTCTTCACTACATTGATTGTTTCTATACATCTATGGGTTTTTTGAATACTTAACTCTTTAAACAAATCCCTAATGATAATATAAATATCTCAGAACTTTGTATACTGTTTCAACTCAACTTGTAAACCATTATCTCTATTTACATTCTGACTATATGATGCTTTCAAATTCTCATAATGTAATCCCTACTCATTCAACTCAATTTTACTTAGTGATTCAAATCATTACTAAAATCACTTGGCATTTATTTTTGAGATCCTAAGTGCATGTTATAGAATGCTGTAAAGTGTATTAGAAAAATTAGTGTGAAAGAATACACAACATGGTTGAAGTTTTAAATTTTTTTAAAGATGGCAAATTAACACGTTTTCTAAATAAAATCGGTTTTATGAGATAAAAAAACTCATCTGACATTCATAAAAATCTTGATCAATTTTGTGAAGAAATAGTAATATTTAACTATGATTCGAATTGCATTAGTTTGAATATGCTTGGCGGGTTTCATGTAAAGTATCAAACAAGGTGTACGATATTTTGAAGAATAATATGTAACTTCTGAAACTTAGCTACTTGTTTGCTTGATTTCAATATTTTTGAAACTATTCCTTGTATAATGAAAATAAAATAAAATAAAATAAAGTGAACTAGAAAGATTCATCCAAGTTTCAAAGAACTGTTTGAATTAAATTTCAAATATTCCTCAGAAAACTTGGAAAGATTTGAATTTGAATTTGAATTTCTTTCTTGGAGAATTTAAAATTCAGAAGAAGTGGTTCAATTATTTTGAATGGGTATATGATGTTAAATCTAATTTAATTAGTTTAATGTCATTTTTTATCCATGTGTAGTATAAGAAGTAATTTCGGTAGCACAATATTCTTTGAAAATGCAAGTTTACTACAAGTTTTAGTTTTTTTTGCTTTTTATTTTTCTAGATCACCTTAGATCTAGGAACAATGAAATTTAGATCTATTAATTAATTTGGGACCTCCTTTTTATATTTGAGGAAGTAAAATCAACTTTGCGGTCAACCTATTTATATTTTTTGTGATATTACTTTATATCTTAAAATCTAAATGTAGTGTTGTTGATGTATCAATGCAGTGGAGGGAAGTAAAACAAGAGTATACTTGTAAAATACAAAAAAGGAGTTAATTTTTAGATATTTGTAGATTTTTTCATCTTAAAAAAAGAAAAGGAAGATAGAAGGTTAATTAATAATCGAGATAAAGGGTTCATAGCACCTTATAATAAATTTACAAAGATAAAATTTAATAAATGGTAGTAAATCCTTTTAATATATGCATTAACATAATCTAAAAGATACTGATTCATTAAACTCAACCATTCCCAATGATTTCTCTTATCAAATACGAGTACTTTAGCACGTGCAATGCACATGCATATGAAAGAAGGCATTAAAAAACAATGTTTGTTAAATTTATAAATCTTTCAACACGACTTTGAAGTATATGTAATGTAGTATGCTTTTATTGCAAACTAGAAAATTCTACTTATTGGGTTTTGTATTAAAGCCACTATTGATTGATAGCAAAGCATGTTCCTTGAGATGGTTATGCAAAAACTATATGAACATCCCGTATGTATACTCATTAATATTTGTATAAATAATTATTTCTCTTGCTCTTTCGCTTTCATTCCAAGGGGTGTTCGTCACAACTGGATATGTGCTTCCGTGTTTTGATGCTTCCACTATAATACTTCTAGATGACTCATGTTGTATTATCACAATTCCAATTACCTTAGATATTGCTTCTAATTCTGGTGTAGTTGTAGCATCTAAAACTGAGATAACTAATGAGAATTATTCAATTTGTTCGGTCGGAATCTTTTGCGAAAACCAACATAAAGCAATTACATGAAAGCAAAGCTATTCACCATAACAGCAGAACACTATTAGATATGAAATAATAGTAGTAAGAGGTAAAGCATGGATTGATCGGGTAAACTTTGTATACTCCTCAAGTCAAGTAATTGTTAAAGTAGCATCAAAAAGTGTGGTTGGCTCCCTAAGTAGTCTTTATCCGTCTCTCTTATTGATAATATAGAAATCAAATCCTATACTCTTTTTCATCTAATGATGTAGTTAAGTTATATGAAGATTTAGTAGTAGGATGGTTACCAGTAAGACATCAAAGGCTGAAGTCATGGCCATTTGGAACAGAGTTAATGTAATGTAAAATCCAAAGATGTTTGGTTAGCGCTTGTATGTTTCATCTAGGTTGGCTGGTTACTCTTGTTATTTATTACTATCTCTTATAATATGCATGCATTGCAATCTCTCATATATTAATTCTTTTTTTTACCATTGTAAGTAACAGTTTTCACTTCAACTAAACATTGAAATTCACTACAGCTTTAGTTGCAAATTTCAATGTCACCACACCTACCATGGTAGTTATATTACACCAATAATGAGAGATTAATGGACGTGGGTAGCATTGTGAACCAAAAGTATATATGAATGCCTAAGTATTTGTATAAGTTAAAGTATCAATATTCAATCCATTGCGGGATAATACATTTAGGCTTGTCAATGGATACCCGAAAAATCCGAAATCCGTCCGGATCCGTATCCGAAAAAACGGATATTATTCGATATTCGAAAAGCGGATGCGGATATCCGATATCCGAAAAGAAAATCAGATGTGGATGCGAATATGGGCATATCTGTATCCGAAAAACATCCGTCCGATCCAAAATTAATTATAATAAAAATTGTTATTATTATTGATTTATTATTTTAAGATGACCCTAAGTTATAGTTAAAATATATTTAGAAATGAATTGGCCCAAGCCCAAATTGCTCAAGAAAGAAAGTAAAACCCTAACTAAGCAAGTAACAATATCAATCTAAATTTATGTTAGAGGAATATGTATGTTATTTGGTTTATTAACTGATATTTGACTTTCTAGTGTGCTATACTTTGTATTTTGTTTAGATTATTAGTCATTTTATATGAGATAGCTAAGATGAAAACATATGAGAACTGAAAACAAATATTATCTATTGTTTTAGTTTGTATTTATTTATTTAAATTGTTGTAATATCGTACGAACTTGTTTGACATTATGTATGCTGCTATTTTGTCATTTGAATTATTGTAATATCGTATGAATTTGTTTGGCATTATGTGTGTTGCTATTTTGTCATTTGAAAAACTGATTAGTATTGTAGTTTGTGTGTATTGTCATTTGAGAAAGTGATTGTTTTAGCTGTGATGTTTTAGTTCAAAAATATTAGCATATGTTTGTGCCAAAATTGGTCACAAACCCCAAAAGCCGTGAAAGCACCAGTGTATATACACAGATTCACAATATTCCAACACAGATCTCAGATCCAGATAATGTAGAGAATAAAAATGAAGAAACAGCAAAGTTCAAATGGAAGAAAGCAAGAAAGAACACAAGGTTTATAGTGGTTCGGCTATCTTCGACCTACGTCCACTTTGAAAAGTTGATATTTTATTGCATAATCACTCACTGGTTATAAGAATATAGTTGATAATAATCGAGTTACAATGGAGTTCGGCAGAGTAGTAGCGTAGAAGAACTAGAAGATCCCTTTTCTGAAGCTCTTGGACTGTTATTTATAGGCGTAGGCTGCAAATATCTCACTCAGATCTCAGGAGACTTCTTCTTGCACGTGCGCGGGCTCACGCGATCGACCCCAGGTGATTTCGACTCGATCCGTGATCGATACGAACGAATTTCGTATCGATCAAGATCTTGTCCAATCGAGTCGAGATCGATTATGAACATTCTTTAGGTTGTATGCAAGCTCCTATGAAAATTTGTCGACATTTGGACTTGTATATTGTGAGTTATGATCGATGCAAGTTCGGGTTTTTCGACGGCTGTTCTCTTCGTATCGATCCGGGTACGTGCCTGAAAGTTGACGTGGCGCTAGTTTTTAGGATCGATCCACATTTCATGCCGAACAATCGAGTCTTTCATTGGAGTGTATCTTGTTCGCATCGATCACCTCTGCCTTGTTCGCATCGATCATTGTTGCACTATTCGTATCGATCATTGTTGTACTCTTCGTATCGATCATCATTGCACTGTCCGTATCGATTGATTGTATTTCACTTCATATCAATTTTGTGCACTCCACTTCGTATCGATCGTTTTTTGTGGTGTGTTTCGTATCGATCCATAGTCGATCGATACAAACTGAGTTGAATAAGATCGATGCGAAGTGTTGTTTGCTGATGGATATGAAATGTAGGAAATATGATCGATACGAAATGACAACTCTCCATGGATACGAAGTAGTTTGGCTTTTATGGACACGAAGAGATGCAGTGGCTGATGGATACGAACCAATCGATGCGAAATAATGGACGCGAGCCGATCGATGCGAATTGATGGATGCAAAGAGTTAATTTTTTTTGTTTGTATCGATCATATCTTGAGCATACGAACTCCTATTGGCTTGAAATTTAAACCGTTGTCTTCCATAGCATTTCATGTCATGCCATATCAATTGTAGTTTGATCTGGACTAGGTCGAAATTCACCGACATCTATAGCTAACCTGTACATAACTGGCAATCGAGGAGAACTGTCTTTGGTTTCCAGTTAATCTTTTGGTGTCACGGCCTTGTGGAATGACCCTCCTATTTCTACCCTAATTTCATAAGGAATTTTTTTTTACTTCATCAAAGGGAATTTAAATCAAATAGGAATCAAAATGCCATACAAGCTATTGACATAGCCACTTGTTTCTTTTTAAATAGGCAAATTAAGCAAATCAGCTGTTCAGACGTCTAAATTATTATGACAGGCGTCTAAACTTAATCCCAGCCGTCTAACTAATTATGACAGACGGCTCAGAGATCTAAAATTGAAACAGAGAGAAAAAGACATTTTGAACTGAATTCAGACATCTAATTTTTTTGTGACAGACGTCTATATTTAACCTCAGACGTCTAAATTATTATGACTGACGTCTAAGTTTAATCTCAGACGTCTAAATTATTCAGACTGACGTCTAAATTCGATTTCTATGTACATGCATATGCACATTCGATGTCTGGATGTCCACCTACATTCATTTACACTTTTAAGTTTGATTTAAACTTCCTTTGAACTATCAGAGATGATATATAGATTGATCATTCATTACAAATATTTTTTCCAGGGTCATTTTCTTTTTCCAATAAACAAAATATATCCAGGATCAAAACAATTAACCAATATAAATATATCAGTGCATTCACAAAGATAAGCACATACATGTGAGGATGCATATGCCTCTCTTGTTTGAATCAGAGTTCTGGAAAACAAGAGGATATTGGATTGATTGAATTTAATCAATCCACACATAGTTCAGTGTTATATGTCCATGTTTGATTTTCTTCTTATAAAATCTGTCTGGAATTTAAAATGCATTTGGTAAACAAGTTAAATTATGGGAACCTTGCAGTCATATAAAAACATTCAACCTATGTCTATTTTCTTTTGTATACATATGCCATGGTAGAAAATAAAAACTATTTAATTTTTCTGAGAATCAACTATCCAGATTTTCCAAAACTTAAATCCTTTCCAAAGACTCAAGATTGACTAAATCATTCAATTTTAACATGGTATTCTTGCTAAATCCATTTACAAGATTTTGATTAACTTTTTAAACATATCAGATATTAAACTAGGTTTATAGATTCCAGATACAAGTCAATCTCTTAACAAAATTCTTAACAAAATATCCATCCCATATTCAATACTTAATACAAGTAACAATTTAAATCTTTAATACATGCGGATTTTATCATTTAGGCTCTTATCTAACTAAGTTTAGCATGCTATACTCTTCTTCTCAAAGCCTTGCTCCTACTCCTACTTAGTTGCTGCAATCCCTGAAAAAAGCATTTGAAACTGCCTCATTTTAAATGAGACACCCTAGATGCCATTAGCACACTAGGGTCAGACACATGTCTGGTATGAGAAAATTCACAAAAGAAATTAGTTAATTAGGTTAAAATCAAGTTAAGTACATATACATAAAGTTCTGCCCTTTGGAATCAGGTCATACTTGTGTGCATGCTCTATGTCATTGTGCATGTGCACACTTTGATTTTTCTTTCCAGAGACTACATATATAAATATGGCACATACATTCAAGCATACAATTCAGTCATAGTCAAACAATCATTCACACCAAATAGGAAAATAACCAATATGAGTTAAATCATTTATTCCATCCTCATATTTCAAATCTAGGAAAAACTCTAGTTTTCTCATCATCTCAAATATTATTCCCTTGGTATATTTATCTATCCTGGTCTCATCTGCAATATTTATGAATCAATGGACACACTATAATGAACTAATTCACTCCATTACACAAAGATCTCAGGACTTAAACAAGCCATGTGTCAACTTGTGTTACTCAAGAACACAAGTCATTCCTGCAGTGTTCTTGACCCCAATTTCCTAATCAGGTTTAAGTTAATCATAATAACTCTTTTGATTTTTCATGACTAAACCATTCAGTGATCCATTTTACTACTAAAAACATCCATATCATGGCATCTCATATTATTCATAACCATACAGAGACAAACAAGCAAACAACCATTGGTGACTAAATAAATAAGGTTCTGTATGTATATATATACATCCTGGTATTTTAAAAAGGGGTTTAGGCAACTAACATTGGCTTATGGCTTTTGAGAGAGTTTTTCTTTTTGCAAACATTTGTGCTTGAGTTAAACTCAGAATGACCTGGTTACACTGAATCACAAAATTTTGTTTGCTATGCATATGAATATATATATATTTTTATTGAATCAGGAGCATCAGCACATAAGCAACCCTATTGCACCCCTAATTCCTTTTTGTCTCAAGCCTCAGCACTTATACATGAGTATATTGCAGCTCAACATTATTTACATCTTTCTGGATTGAGCCAAAACCAATACTACTTGCCTATTTTCAACATTTATTTTATGTTCCTAAGCATTTATATATCAGAGATCTGGGTTCATAAAACATATATGTATACTAACTACACATAAAACTTTTTTATAAATAAACAAGTAGAACAACCAAAGAGAATCAAAACATTTTCAGATTTAAAATCACAGATAAGCATTCATATATGAAAATACTCTTTTAAGAAAATTACTTATAACTGGCTGCCTACATTAGGACTTATTGCCTCAGATTTTTGAGTGAGTTTTCTCACCTAGCTCTCTTCTTTGCTTCCTTAATTAATTGATGAACTTCTGCCTTTAGCCTCAAACTCTTTTCCTTCCCTTGCCTTATGATTTCTATGGTGTTGTTTCCTTTTTTTTCAAAGTTCTTTTCTGAGAAGGAGAGGAGGCTGCTGCATATACATGTATATATACAGGGTCTTCCTTAGGGTTTTGGGTATTGGCTAAAGCCATTTTTGCCTACTAGAAAATCATGTTATCTGTATTTTACTTGAACCCAAAATTTTACCCTTCCCGGCTTAATTTAGGTGAAGAGAAAAGTGGTTACTTTCTTTTTGGCTAATTTCAGAATTTTGCTTTTCAGAAAATACCTTTTTTCCTTTGTCTACCATCATGCTAAAAATGTGACTTGATTTTATTATTTATCAAATACTCTTCCTAATTCTGCCTATACCAAGCATTTCCTGTTTTGTCTTATTTTTCCTATTTTTAGCTTTCATGTAAATGATATGTACCTTCTTTATTTATTTACAAGAGGAATACTCCTTTTTATATCTTCAGCTTTTTTTTTCCTTTCTTTCTTCCTATATACTAAAATATGTTTGTATATTTTATCTTACTAATTTGAACTCTAGTATTTTATTAACACACATATATATATATATATATATAAGTCTTACTGAAATAATTAGTACACCTATATATATACATATATATATACATCATTCTGTATTGACACACACACGCACATGTACACTCAAAAATATTCAGTAGCATCTATATATATGTATATTTACTTATGCATTCAGCTTTTAAGGATTTAATCTATATATATATATATATATATATATATATTCCCGTACATATCAATATGTATTTATTCTTAGAGTTCAGGGATTTTAGCTTTAGTTCATGTGCATTTCCTATGCACACATGTACACACATACTGATACACTATCAAGCTATATCACTTCCCTTTCAAAATTTATTCAAAATTTATTTTGAATTCATTTATATTTTTCAGAATAGATTCCTAAAATCTTGGGTTATTACATACTCCCCTCCTTTTAGAAATTGTGTCCCACAATTTTCCTAAGCTTAAATAAATTTTAAACTTAATTCAGAGAACAAGTACATTCTCAACCAAATAAATTTTTAGTTCTATAATAACTAAAAACATATGCATCTAAAAACAATCAAAAATCAGAATTACCTTTAATCTGAAAATAGCTTAGGATAATTCATCCTAACTTTGTCCTCTAATTCCCATGTGCAATCACTAGGATCAAGACTCCACTGTACCTTCACAAGTTTCAGAGATTTATTTCTCAACTTCTTCACATCTTTTGCCAAAATTCCCACTGGATCCTTTTCATAAATCAAATTAGGATTTATCTGCACTTGGGTTGGGGTCTCAAGAATTTCTGCCTTGTCATGGACCCACCTTCTCAATTGTGATACATGAAAAACATCATGTATACCTTGCATGTTTTCTGGTAATTCCAATGTCATGGCCCGCAAATCCGTACCTCTTGATTAACCACTAATCTCCATTGATTAACTCAAAATGAACGGGAATACGAACTATGATGGGTTTTAAGAAGAAGAAAAAGGAGAAGAAGAAGAAAGAAGAAAAAGAGAAGAAAGAAAGAAGAAGAACAGAACAACATTAGAACAGAAAACAATATCAGAATCTCACATATCGCAGCGGAACAATATATAATAGATAATTGAATAATCTTTAAAACAAAGAACTATATCATTTTACACATACATCAATCATCAGAGTCAATATACAACAATGGACAGTTTAATAAACTTGTCCTCATACAGAATACACAGCGGAATAAATACATCAGATACAAATACTACGTCTCGTCATCCAGCTTGCTTCCAAAGCTCCAGAATATCCAGAATATCCTGATAACATAACTCTAGGCTGCCCGTGTGGAAATTGGTGGGCACCCAGAGTTTAGAAGGGAAACAATAAACTCCGAGTCAGTCATGGTGACTGGTGTGAGATCGTAAAACAGTTATCTTTCTTTAAAATAAACAACAGAAGAATTTTAAAGTCAATTCGCAATGCTTTTGGAAAATGAAACTACCATAAGACCTCCCGCCACACACACAATGCAAACGCAGACTTGGAGGAGATTTCTTCTTATGATAGTCAAAGATGCTTACTACGCAAAAATCAAATTCTTTTTGATATTATTATTAGTGCATAGTGTAGAAAACATTTCGAAAGTAGAATATAAATCTTAGCCAGCATAGGTACCATTATAGTATGCTTGCTATAGCTACCATATTAAATGGCAGGTTCTACAACTAAAACCGTACAAGGCTCGTATTGTTTCTTTGGATTTCCAACAAATGGTCAGGCTAAGGAACTTCCTTTTCCACGATGGGTACGTCCTTGGAATAGACGACCCGAGAAATAACCTAACATTACGGTTAGATCTCTGCCAACACAAGGCCGGGTTACCTCTGCAAAAATAGGTAACTACTGACACGCGTATGCCATCCCCCGATCGTAACCGATCTTCCCGAGGATCCCCGATTTCCAACAAACCACATAGATAATAATGCAGCAACCACATAGGTTAAGTATCTGGGCTCCATACCATGATACCACCTCTATCCAGAAGGAATGACATACACTAAGGGGTGCTACTCCCTAGAACCTTGCCGCATCCTTCCTGTTTCGACCATTTCCGGGGTGTGAGGCTAGACGAAGTCTCGTCCACAAAGCTACGCTTTCTACAAAAAGCCCTGCTTCGGGTCAAACAAAAATGATCAACCTATGATCACAAAGATATAAGATCAAACAAATGATCATATCACAAATGATCAAACACTGATCATTTCACAGCAACACTCAGTATGCCACGTTACCAAATTGGGAGTATATCGCTGATAAATTTCAACTACATAACCTCTGAGCTCGTACGTCTCAGAGAAGGGTGTTAAGCTAAGAGAATAAATTCTCCGCCACCAACAGAAATGTATTTGAAAGAAATCAGCTTTACATCTCAAAGTGTAACGTCAGACACACAACCATACAAGTCTGTTCCGGGATCGAACAGAACCGAAGGCACTTCTCACGAAGCCCTTGCATATCCGGATAATTTTCAATCACGTCAGGACTTCCCGTCACTAAGGGTGATAAAACCTCTAAATCGGAGATCAGCCGATGTAGAGTAACTCGACGGTAATCCTTCCGTTTTCAAAAATATCCGGTCTTTAACACCGGTCTTCGAATGCAATTCATAACGACGTATCACATATTCGGAATGGGTTATACGACCCCATGGTCCTTTCCCGGTTAACCCGAATAGTGAGCGATTATTCAAAATAAGTGTGGCATTCAAATTCATCCAATCACAACAAATACCTATCTAAAGGTAAATATTGATAGTCGGTTATTTAACTATCAATAAAGATGCGCAACATCATCAGATTCCAAATAATTTTCCAAATTATTTATCTTCAAAAATATCTTTACTAGATATAAAATTTCCACACTTCAATCATTTGAAAACAATTTCAAATCAACTTCCACATTTCAATTTATCTTTAAAAGATAAAATCTCAAAACAGTTCATTTCATATTGGAAAAGCATTTCCATACTTATTTAAAAATAAGTATTTCACAAATCTATTTATTTTCAACATTTGAAAATATTCGATATACTTAAATCAATATTAAGTATATATTTCGTTCTTTAAGGAAACCATTCTCTTTCACAAATTTTATTTGAGTCAAAACGAATGTTACGTAAAACATCGTTACAACAACTCAAAATCACTAGTATAGGGATTCGAAATTTAGATAGATATATAAATCCCAATACTATATAAAACATTTCCTTTCGGAAATCATTTACTATAACAACTGTGTTATAGTCCACCATTTCCTTCTACTTCTCGAAACGTCTATTTCAACAATGAATGTTGAAATCTATGTATTCGATACTTAACACGTTTTAAAACAATTAACTTCATTTCAAATATCACTTTTCCAAAACCATATCCATTTTACTTAACAATATATTCACTGTCCAAAATCGTGAATATACTTCAATAATTACATTTCACTATTTTCTACACATTTTATTTCAATAAAAATTCGCTATCCAAAATCGCGAATATATCTTCTTTAAAAATCTTCTATATTTAATTTATCAAATTCTATCGATTTCGATTATAAAACAACGTTTATAAATTCACCTTTTTATATTCCATAACACTTTGATTTATAGATTCCTTTTTATTGACTTCTATAATTCACTCATCAAAATAAGTGATTTCAGATTTATAAAACAATGTTTATAAATCACTTTTATACTTTATAACAATTTCGACTTATGAAATCGTTTCATTTAGCAATTTCTATTTATATCCCAATTAAGTGCAAAAATCTAATTTATAAGTAAATTACTTATAAATCGTTTATTCTACAACATCTATTCACTTTATAACTTCACGATATAAATCTATTAATTTCATTCACTTATGAAATCCTTTTATACTTCTTTTTAATACTTATAAAAATTCGTTTTATAAGTCCAATATTTTGATTTATAAAATATCAATTTCATAAATCTTTCTATACCAATCGTTTATAGTTATTCAAGAATCCCAACTTAACCCATTTTATAAATAAATCGACTTTTATTTCAAAAACGACACTTTGGTTATATTTCACCAAAAATTATAACTTTTATAACTTTAAAATTTTAAACGTTTATTTATTTAAAATAAATCAATTCAACAATTCAATAAAATGTCTACTTTCCAAAATCACTTTAAAAATCCTTTTTTTAAGTAAAAGTCGTTATTCTTACATTTCAAAACTGAATCCGATGATGCAACAACACCAATTAGTCCATCACAACAGTCAAATATCATATATCATCATATGATAACAGAATATATCAAAATATCTGTAAATAATCAATATGGTGAGGAATCCAGTCGGATCCCTCCAACCTGTTTCCCTGCATCCACAGATGTTAGCACAATACCAATTCCGCTCCAGTACGGAATTATCGCGGTATATAGGTTTTATAAAAATATCCGCTTACTAACGGCGCAATAGGGTCTCATCCGCTATACGAGGCGGGAAATCAATCAATCCAATATATACATATGCCAATATGTATATATTGCTATATATATATATATATATCCTACTATATCTAATATCACATCCAAACAGTCAATCATCAATCAATAACTGTAAAAGAAAATCCACTTTCATTTGAGTGAGAAGATCTCACCGTGATTTTACGATAGCAATTCGTAGCGATATATTTCGAATGAAATTAAACGGACGTTTAATTTCACTCAAAATTTTCATTGACCCCGATCGCTTCCAATCCAGTTCCATAGCATAGTGCTCGACAAAACGATCGCAACGCATTTTGTTTCTTTCCATTCCGACCTCGCAGCAAAAAGATATGCAATTTCAAAGTTTATACGATTCTAATATAATTAAATTTACAACATTTTTATTTTTATTTTATTACTGGAATTAAATCTGAGCGCACGATTTCCATCCCCTATCATCAGGCCGTTCGTTCTTCATCTCTCCCACGTGAAACCCTCCCAGACCAAAAACGCGACAAGGAACCCATGTATGCACGTCGACAAATGAAAATCGCGACCACCCCTGATCGACAAAACCCCATCAAACCCCCACCGTTGCGTGCGCCTCGCCCCTAGCTACCACCGGCCCCAACACCATGAAGTCCGGTCGAGCATCTCTCTCGAAAAACGTGATTGAACAACGAACGTTCATCTCCATTTTGCCGTTGACTGGCCGCTCCAAATACGATCATATCCGTTGGATATCTAGAACTCACTGGCCTCTTCAATCTTCTAGTTGGAAGTTTTTCAATTCGATTAGCGGATTGGGAGATAATTGAGGATGAACGAGGACGTTTTCTGGCCTTTGAAATTAAAGTGGCGGGTATCACCTTCTGACCTAGGGTTTTAGTAATTTGTGAATTATGAAGTCCTTTTATAGATTTTCTACCGAACACTATTCATTCATGATTTTTCCGAACTCCGATTTACGCGCGGTGACTGGCATTTCTGGGGTTTACCCCGCGTTCCGGACACAATGGAATAGGTTTCGGAAGCTAATTCGATCGTATGTGTGAGATATGGCAATAAACGATCAATTTAAATTAAACCGATTTAAATCGATTTCGATGCGTTTTGATTCGTACCGGACAAACGGTACATCCAAAAATTATGAAATTTGAAACCATGCAATAATATTACATTACGGATCTGATGAAACTGGTTTCGTCGAAATCCGACACTGTTTGAAAAATGACTATTTTAACTCGATGATTTAAAATTAAAACGATATCGATGCGTTTCGAGTTGCCACGGTCAAACGATAACTTCGATTGCTACAAAAATTGAAATCCGATAATAACTAACTATTACGGATCCAATGGAACTGGTCTCGTCAAATTCTGAGACTGTTCGAAAATTGGCTATTATTACAGTCGATAATTAAATATTAAAATATTCAATTTTCACAGATTAACTTCAAATTCAATTTTAAAAGTTCTATGACCTTTCTATAACTCCAGTATGATTAAATAAAATTTTCCAAATCATTTTCAATCATTTTAAACTCGATTTTCAATTATCTCTGGAATTTCACTATTTAATTTATCGATTTAATTATCAAATTAAATCCAATATTCGAAAAATAAATTATTCGACTTCTAAATTCCATTTATTAATATTTAAAATTAATTAAATATTCGAATTTTAATTATCAAAAATTCTGGGTCGTTACATCCAACTTATATTCCAAGGGACCAATTCTTTCCAGAATTTTGTATGGTCAATATATCTTGGGGTTAACTTGCCTTGTTTTCCAAACCTCAGCACATTTTTCATAGGTGAGATTTTGATGAAAACAAAATTTCCCACTTCATATTCTACCTGCCTCCTTCTCATGTCTGCATATTTCTTTTGCCCATCTTGAGCTGCTGCCATTCTCCTTCTTATCAACTCAATTTTCTCCTTGGTTTCTTGTATGTACTCAGGTCCTAAAATAGACCTTTCTCCTGCTTCTACCCAACAAACAGGTGACAAACAGGGTTTACCATATAAGGCTTCAAATGGAGCCATTCCTATGGTGCTTTGGTAGCTGTTGTTGTATGTAAATTCAACTAGATGAAGATAATCTTCCCAGTTGCCCCCAAAATCCAGTATACATGCCCTCAACATGTCCTCCAAAACTTTGTTTACTACCTCAGTCTGCCCATCTGATTGAGGATGGTAGGCAGTACTTAAACATAGTTCACTTCCCATTGCTTCTTGAAAACTTCTCCAGAATTTTGAAGTGAAGATGGTATCCCTATCACTCACAATGGTTTTGGGAATGCCATGTAACTTTACCACTTCCTTTATAAAAATTTGAGCTAATTTTGGTGCTGTCCTTTCTGATTTGACTGGGATGAAGTGTGCTACCTTGGTTAGCCTATCAACTATCACCCATATACTTGTATTACCTCTCTTAGATCTAGGCAGTCCATCTATGAAGTCCATAGATATGTCTTCCCACTTCCACTGTGGTACACTAAGAGGCTGCATCAACCCTGATGGCCTTTGGGTTTCAGCCTTGACTTGTTGGCAAGTCATACATTTGGCAATGTATTTAGCTACATCAGATTTCATCCCCTTCCACCAGAAGTCTCTTTTCAAATTTTGGTACATTTTTGTGTTGCCTGGGTGTATGGAGTATTTACTTCTGTGATATTCATTCAATATCTCTTTCTTCAATTCTGTGTCCTCTGGTACACACATCCTATTCTGGTATCTTATATAACCATTTTTATCAATATCATGATTCATCACTTCCTCCCCTCTTGAGAGGAGCATTTTCTTCTCTAATAAGTTGGCATCTTGTTCTTGCATTTTTCCTACCTTCAAAATTAAATCTGGTTGAAGTGTCATTAAGCTTAACTTCCCTTTATCTTCTTGTGCACCATGCATCTGCTCATCAATGTGCACACAACCATTCTCCCCAATTTCTAACTTAGTTAGCAAAGACAAGTCTTTAAATTCTTCTATCATCATCATAGCCAATTTAGCATGCTGTCTACTTAGAGCATCTGCAACTTTGTTTGCTTTGCCTGGTGTATAGAGTTTGTCAAAGTCATAGGCAGCTAAGAACTCCACCCATCTATGTTGCCTCATGTTCAAATCTTTTTGTGAAAATAAATATTTTAGAGACTTGTGGTCAGTGTAAAGTTCAAACTTTGTGCCTAACAAATAATGTCTCCAAAGTTTTAAAGCATAGATCACAGCTGCTAATTCGAGATCATGTGTGGCATACCTTACTTCATGGGGTTTAAGTTGTCTGGATGCATATGCAATGACTTGGCCTTGTTGCATCAACACTACACCCAAGCCAAATCCACTAGCATCAGTGTATACAACTAATTCTTCATTTCCATGTGGTACCTTTAAAATTGGAGCATTCACCAATGCCTCCTTCAACTGTTCAAAAGACTTTTCACATTTTTCTGACCAAACAAAAGCTTGGTTCTTCCTGGTTAGGTTAGGGAGTGGTGTAGAAATTTTTGAAAAATCTTTTATAAACCTCCTATAATACCCTGCCATCCCCATAAATGACCTCACTTCACTCACAGTGCTTGGCCTCTTCCATGCTTGGATAGCCACTACTTTATTGGGGTTCACTGAAATTCCTTGAGCAGATATAACATGGCCAAGGAAATGTACTTCCTCTTTCCAAAATACACGTTTTGAAAATTTTGCCTTTAAATCTTTTTCCCTTAACCTAGACAAAACCAGGTGCAAATGATGCTTATGTTCTTCCACTGTTTTGGAATAAATCAAAATGTCATCTATAAAAATAAGCACAAACTTGTCTAAATAATCTCTAAAGGTTCTGTTCATTAGATCTACAAAGTATGATGGTGCATTGGTCAAGCCAAATGGCATAATCAAAAATTCATACAACCCATACCTAGTGTTAAAGGCAGTGTACTTGATGCTTGATTCTTCCACCTTCATTTGATGAAAACCAGATGCTAAGTCTAGTCTAGAAAATACTTTTGTCCCTGCTAATTGATCAAAAAGATCATCTATTCTTGGCAGTGGGTATTTATTTTTAATAGTTACCTTGTTTAATTCTCTATAATCTATACAGAGTCTTAAGGAGCCATCTTGCTTCTTAACAAATACCACTGGTGCTCCCCAGCAAGAATTACTTGGTCTTATAAAACCCTTTTCTTCCAGTTCTTCTAACTGTTTCTTTAATTCCTTTAGTTCATTTGGCCCCATTCTAGTTGGCTTTTTAATCACTGGGCTTGCTCCTGGAACTAGATTGATCTGGAACTCTACTGGTCTATGGTGTGGAACACCCTTGACCTCACCAAACACATCCAAATATTCATTGACTATGGGAATTTCTTCAATGGTTAGTTCACTAAAATCTTTTTCTGAGTCAACTAAATGATATAGTTTTCCTTCTTTAGCTACTTCACATAAAACTGTGATTCTCTGACCTCTAGAATTTTGCAATGATATGGTGGATGAGTCTAAATTAATTATGGCTTTAAATTGCCTTAACCAGTCTACCCCCAATATAACACCTATATTTGGGTAATTCAAAACATATAAATTGGAAATAAAAATATTTCCTCCTATGTTTAATTCCACATCCACACAAATCATATTTAAAACACTAGAACTCCCCAGTGGACTTTGTATATGCAATGGGGTTTCAACCAATATGCAATTCAGTTTTAGCATTTTAACCAGTTCATAAGAAATTAAAGAGTGAGTTGCCCCAGTATCATATACTACTGCTATGGGTATGGTACAAATAAGTAATGTACCTTCCACTTGGCTATGGTTTTCAGTGTTACTCTCCACTGTGGCTTTGCCTCTTCCTTCCAAATTTGCCAATTTTCCTTGCTGTTTGTACTCAGGACAGTTCCTCTTCATATGCCCCTCTTTCCCACATAGATAGCACTTGAAAGCTCCTCCTTTCAATTCTGGACATCTTGGTTTGATATGTCCTTCATTTCCACACTGATGGCACACAATTTTCTTCTTGGTTTCCTTAGCTTTGACATCTCCAGTGCTTTTGTTACTAGCCTCTTCCATCTTCTTATCATAAGGGTGATACCTCCCCTTACCTTTCTTGGTGTTATTGTTCTTAAAATTTCTGAACTTCTCCCTTTCCTTGTCATGCTGCTCTAACCTCAAAGCTAAGTCTATCACATGGTCAAAAGTCTTATCTGCATAGGGTAACATGGCTTTGCTAAGTCCTGGGTTCAACCCTCTTATGTACCTATCATTCTTGGATGCCTCATCTGCCACAAGCATTGCTCCATATGTGGAAAGCCCCTCAAACTTTTGAGTGTATTCTGTGACAGTCATGGTTCCTTGTCTAAGTCTAATAAATTCTTCTAGCAAGGTAGTCTTTGCTGATGCTGGTACAAACCTTGCTTCCAACATCTCTTTGAAATTGATTCCAAGTGATTTCATTATCATTCCTTCCTACAATGATTACTTCCCACCAGCCTAAAGCTACTCCTTTTAGCTGTCTTGAAGCCACTTGCCTCTTTCTTTGATCATCAAGTTGCATGTCATTGAAAATTCTTTCCAATGTTCTCAACCATGTTTGAATTTCCATGATACTCTCTGTCCCTTCAAAGCTTTTGCCTCCTAAATGGGTATATGTCTTAAGTAATTTTGAGAGTTCTTCATAGGGATTTTCTTGCCTTTGTCCTGCCCCATCCCTAAATGCTCTCACCAAGTCTTGCAGATTGACCATTGGTGGTGCATTGGAAGATCCTGCTCCCTGATTTGGTGGTCTCCCTACCATAGTTTGCTAATAATAATTTACATAGCTGGTTAGTTTGATTAGTAATTTTATTATTTCAGTGGTTTTTTTTTCACACTGAAAACATTAATATATATATTTAGTTCCTTTAAATTTTTATTTCTATCTAAGAACTTGATCTTTACTTCTACTATGTTGAATAACATAGCTCTGATACCAAATGGAATGACCCTCCTATTTCTACCCTAATTTCATAAGGATTTTTTTTACTTCATCAAAGGGAATTTAAATCAAATAGGAATCAAAATGCCATACAAGCTATTGACATAGCCACTTGTTTCTTTTTAAATAGGCAAATTAAGCAAATCAGCTGTTCAGACGTCTAAATTATTATGACAGGCGTCTAAACTTAATCCCAGACATCTAACTAATTATGACAGACGGCTCAGAGATCTAAAATTGAAACAGAGAGAAAAAGACATTTTGAACTGAATTCAGACATCTAATTTTTTTGTGACAGACGTCTATATTTAACCTCAGACGTCTAAATTATTATGACTGACGTCTAAGTTTAATCTCAGACGTCTAAATTATTCAGACTGACGTCTAAATTCGATTTCTATGTACATGCATATGCACATTCGATGTCTGGATGTCCACCTACATTCATTTACACTTTTAAGTTTGATTTAAACTTCCTTTGAACTATCAGAGATGATATATAGATTGATCATTCATTACAAATATTTTTTCCAGGGTCATTTTCTTTTTCCAATAAACAAAATATATCCAGGATCAAAACAATTAACCAATATAAATATATCAGTGCATTCACAAAGATAAGCACATACATGTGAGGATGCATATGCCTCTCTTGTTTGAATCAGAGTTCTAGAAAACAAAAGGATATTGGATTGATTGAATTTAATCAATCCACACATAGTTCAGTGTTATATGTCCATGTTTGATTTTCTTCTTATAAAATCTGTCTGGAATTTAAAATGCATTTGGTAAACAAGTTAAATTATGGGAACCTTGCAGTCAAATAAAAACATTCAACCTATGTCTATTTTCTTTTGTATACATATGCCATGGTAGAAAATAAAAACTATTTAATTTTTCTGAGAATCAACTATCCAGATTTTCCAAAACTTAAATCCTTTCCAAAGACTCAAGATTGACTAAATCATTCAATTTTAACATGGTATTCTTGCTAAATCCACTTACAAGATTTTGATTAACTTTTTAAATATATCAGATATTAAACTAGGTTTATAGATTCCAGATACAAGTCAATCTCTTAACAAAATTCTTAACAAAATATCCATCCAATATTCAATACTTAATACAAGTAACAATTTAAATCTTTAATACATGCGGATTTTATCATTTAGGATCTTATCTAACTAAGTTTAGCATGCTATACTCTTCTTCTCAAAGCCTTGCTCCTACTCCTACTTAGTTGCTGCAATCCCTGAAAAAGCATTTGAAACTGCCTCATTTTAAATGAGACACCCTAGATGCCATTAGCACACTAGGGTCAGACACATGTCTGGTATGAGAAAATTCACAAAAGCAGTTAGTTAATTAGGTTAAAATCAAGTTAAGTACATATACATAAAGTTCTGCCCTTTGGAATCAGGTCATACTTGTGTGCATGCTCTGTGTCATTGTGCATGTGCACACTTTGATTTTTCTTTCCAGAGACTACATATATAAATATGGCACATACATTCAAGCATACAATTCAGTCATAGTCAAACAATCATTCACACCAAATAGGAAAATAACCAATATGAGTTAAATCATTTATTCCATCCTCATATTTCAAATCTGGGAAAAACTCTAGTTTTCTCATCATCTCAAATATTATTCCCTTGGTATATTTATCTATCCTGGTCTCATCTGCAATATTTATGAATCAATGGACACACTGTAATGAACTAATTCACTCCATTACACAAAGATCTCAGGACTTAAACAAGCCATGTGTCAACTTGTGTTACTTAAGAACACAAGTCATTCCTGCAGTGTTCTTGACCCCAATTTCCTAATCAGGTTTAAGTTAATAATAATAACTCTTTTGATTTTTCATGACTAAACCATTCAGTGATCCATTTTACTACTAAAAACATCCATATCATGGCATCTCATATTATTCATAACCATACAGAGACAAACAAGCAAACAACCATTGGTGACTAAATAAATAAGGTTCTGTATGTATATATATACATCCTGGTATTTTAAAAAGGGGTTTAGGCAACTAACATTGGCTTATGGCTTTTGAGAGAGTTTTTCTTTTTGCAAACATTTGTGCTTGAGTTAAACTCAGAATGACCTGGTTTCACTGAATCACAAAATTTTGTTTGCTATGCATATGAACATATATATATTTTCATTGAATCAGGAGCATCAGCACATAGGCAACCCTATTGCACCCCTAATTCCTTTTTGTCTCAAGCCTCAGCACTTATACATGAGTATATTGCAGCTCAACATTATTTACATCTTTCTGGGTTGAGCCAAAACCAATACTACTTGCCTATTTTCAACATTTATTTTATGTTCCTAAGCATTTATATATCAGAGATCTGGGTTCATAAAACATATATGTATACTAACTACACATAAAACTTTTTTATAAATAAACAAGTAGAACAACCAAAGAGAATCAAAACATTTTCAGATTTAAAATCACAGATAAGCATTCATATATGAAAATACTCTTTTAAGAAAATTACTTATAACTGGCTGCCTACATTAGGACTTATTGCCTCAGATTTTTGAGTGAGTTTTCTCACCTAGCTCTCTTCTTTGCTTCCTTAATTAATTGATGAACTTCTGCCTTTAGCCTCAAACTCTTTTCCTTCCCTTGCCTTATGATTTCTATGGTGTTGTTTCCTTTTTTTTTTCAAAGTTCTTTTCTAAGAAGGAGAGGAGGCTGCTGCATATACATGTATATATACAGGGTCTTCCTTAGGGTTTTGGGTATTGGCTAAAGCCATTTTTGCCCACCAGAAAATCATGTTATCTGTATTTTACTTGAACCCAAAATTTTACCCTTCCCGGCTTAATTTAGGTGAAGAGAAAAGTGGTTACTTTCTTTTTGGCTAATTTCAGAATTTTGCTTTTCAAAAAATACCTTTTTTCCTTTGTCTACCATCATGCTAAAAATGTGACTTGATTTTATTATTTATCAAATACTCTTCCTAATTCTGCCTATACCAAGCATTTCCTGTTTTGTCTTATTTTTCCTATTTTTAGCTTTCATGTAAATGGTATGTACCTTCTTTATTTATTTACAAGAGGAATACTCCTTTTTATATCTTCAGTTTTTTTCCTTTCTTTCTTCCTATATACTAAAATATGTTTGTATATTTTATCTTACTAATTTGAACTCTAGTATTTTATTAACACACACACATATATATATATATAAGTCTTACTGAAATAATTAGTACACCTATATACATACATATATATATACATCATTCTGTATTGACACACACACGCACATGTACACTCAAAAATATTCAGTAGCATCTATATATATGTATATTTACTTATGCATTCAGCTTTTAAGGATTTAATCTATATATATATATATATATATATATATTCCCATACATATCAATATGTATTTATTCTTAGAGTTCAGGGATTTTAGCTTTAGTTCATGTGCATTTCCTATGCACACATGTACACACATACTGATACACTATCAAGCTATATCACTTCCCTTTCAAAATTTATTCAAAATTTATTTTGAATTCATTTATATTTTTCAGAATAGATTCCTAAAATCTTGGGTCATTACACCTTGCCAAAAGGCGGGATAACAGCATAATAAAAATCTTATTCAATTTCGAATGCGGATATTTCAGATATTTTCGAATATTCAGAAATATCCGCTTTTTATTTTTGGATGCAGATATTTTCGGATATTTGAAAAATATCTGTTGATGCGGATGCGGATGTTAATTCTCTGATATCCGCGGATATCGAATGCGGATTCGGATGCATGTTTAAATTTTCGGATGCGGATGCAGATACAGCCATATCCACATCTGTTTGCATCCGTTGATAGCCCTAAATACATTTACATCCCATTACCAAAAGGATGTTACATCATATTCATAATCCATCTAGAGATGAAGAAAAAAGCAATTTCCAAACATTCTTTTGGTAGCTTCCACATTATCAAACAATCTAAAAATGAAAAAATACAAATAAATTTTACACGACTCCATGAAAATCATATTAGAAGATTTCTTTACATGCAAATGGTCAAATGAAAAGAAATCAGTATATATCTTTTTAAACAAATGATATTATCAATTATATCTCCTTAGGAATCACATTCACATGCTTATTTCTCTACACTCATTATTTCATATGCCACATTCTGAATATTCAAACCAATATTCTTCATTATCCACTGGACTTGATAAACAATATCCCTTAACATCCTCTTCATATGGATTACTTTATTAATTTACTATCACTCCACTCAATCCAAACATGCATTCATCAAAAACTTAACATTTGACAATGATATTACATATTACTATGCATTCATGAACTAGTTTATCAATTTTCCAATTTATATTTCTTCAGGTTACACATTTCAATGAGAACTACTTTTTAACTACATATATAACATAATGCTAATTATTTAATTTTCATGCTCTATCATTAAAGCTTGTTGTATTGCACATCTAGTTTATGTTTTTATAAAATTTGGATCTGACATGAGGTTAACCCCCTTGTTGGAGCAGTATACATGAAAATATTAGATTACACTATCACTAACATGGTTTTGTTAGCTAGAAAAATAATTAAATAGTAAAGGAGTACCGGAAAGTACAAAGCATCAAATGGCAGTGAATCTATTAAGCTATGCATTTTTAATACATAATTAATGTTATAGGTGAAAAAAATATAGTTGAACTTATGCCACTTGTTATAGATAAATTACATCATCCACTACAAAATAATTTGTTCGATTTGGTACATTGCAAAATTAAACAGTTGCATCCTAAACAATAAATGAACTAAACAGAAAGTCATCAAAATATTAACACATTACACTGTGATTAAAGTTAGTTATGCTAATAATAATACCCTCGGCTTCTATCATCTTGCTAGTAGTTGTGACGACTGCCCTACATCATCGATGCTCATATAACTGAATAGTGCGCTACTAGAGCATCCGACCGATGTAGGATGATGGTCTAACGAAAGAAAAGAAGTAAAGAAGAGAAATAGAAGAGAAGGGAAGAGAAAGAAAACATCACACAATCACAGAACTTGTCATATATCTTACAGTGCATTGAATAAAATATAATAGTCACCATAGATATAAAACAGGTGGGACGGTAATAACTGAATGAACCGCAAAATTAAGGTGCATAGGTTAAAATAGTTATGCAAAACCATAATAGAGCTTATACAACTGATAAATAAACTCAAATGGTAAACCATCTCTAATAATATTAATTCCAACACTGTCAAGGCTCCACAGCGTCACACACTGGAATAAGCAATAATAAGCCTAAAATATAAATATGAGAAAGCTTCGCCTCTTGCTAGTCCACCTACAAAACTCCATGTGATGTTTACATTTGCTATCTAGTCTACTCATTTAAGAGTACTCAGGATAATAAGAAGCAAAGCATAAAACCTCGAGTCAGGCAACAATCTGGTGTGAGTAATAAACAATCCTAAAATACTACAAAAGTCAATATAGTATATGGGACAAAGGGCATGGAGAACCATACCTGACATATCCCTGCATCTAAAGAGTTAGCACATAACGTAAGATATATGCTACTCTGTCATAATCATCATGGGTGTACTATACGTCAAAGTACTAATGGGTATTTGAGTATCTAGATCAAAGATAACTACATCATGTAACATCCATAGAGTGATAAACAACCAAAGAAAACATAGAATCCATCATCCATCCTCACATCCCTCACTCAGTGCATTAGATACGTGATAAGTCGAAAGACCCGTTATTGTCAAGGACTACTCAACCTCCTGGTTCCTCGGTACTCGAATCCATGCCACTCAGTTGGCCATGAATTAGATCACCCGTCATGGAAAATCCTAGGTAAAGATCGGTCATTATGGAGATCAGATCGCTCGTCATGGAGATCAGGACCCATTATGGTCTAAGTGGGTGCCTCTACATTACCCCGCTTTACTAGTAACCAACGAACCTTTGAGTATCAACGAACCCATTGCACACGTCATTAATAGCGGAGCTTATCCTAGAATTGATCTTACCACTCAAATCATGAAGTCGCAATGGATGGGAACTATTCTTAGACAAACCAACAACTATTCTTAGACAAACCAACATTAGTCATAGAATATCATCGTATGTTCCATAACCTTCCTCTAACAGTTCCTTCAATCCGTCTTATAGTCATCTACTCTGCATCTCTAAATATAGCTATCCATCGTTGAAGCCATCAATTTCAATCATGAGTCATCATCACTAAGTCCCAAAGTGATCATGTTGAAGCATCGCATCCTCACTTCACCACTAAAACCACATGTTGAAGAGCCATAACATCGAAATCGAATGTTGTATGAACGAACAAACCATCGCACCATGATCCTCCAAGCCTCTCTATCGTCCAAGATAGAAATAGGCCAAATTAGCCATCATCAATAGTGATAGATACCAACCACTCCATATTGGTCGATAACGACCACTTTGGTCATGTATTGAGCTAAAATTGGCTAAGTACAAATCAAATGAAAATGTTCGGTGTCCATTTCGAAGTCCCAAGCACATACCCAAGTCCATCGTCTTTTGTCGACAGATCAGTCTCGCTATATCGCATATCGATCTATGTTTTCAATCAAACTAAGCAAACATGCATACATACATCTATAATAGTATACATATATCTATAATAGCATAATTCAACGCATATAACACATCGATATCAACCAATATGGGATTCATATCAAAAATAGCCTAAATATAGCAATTTCCTAAAATAGTACATCGATAAGAATATGTGTAATATTCGATTTAAAACCATTTTTAAAACACTTTTGAATTCTTTTTAAAATCAGGTGCGAGTTTACATTTATTAAAAATTATATTTTAAAGTTGGAAATTGGTTCAAAATGTCATTTTTATACTATACTAACAGTCATGGTATGGTGAGAGAAAATATCGCTCATCTTAAAAAAAGGTACTAAATCCTATGTAAAACACCCCACACCCCTTAGTATATCCCGAAAGGACACACTAAAAGATGTGGTGCATTATAGGTATAGCTAAAACTTATAGAGACTAAGATTCACAAGACAAAATAGATAAAAACAGCAGAAACAATTAAACAATAACTTAATAAAAATCAAACTTCATAAGATAGAGTTATAAAACCAAATACATAAGATATCTCAAAATGCCAATACATGTCTTATGAAAATCATAAGCTCATTCTCATAAGAATCAGAGTACAAAACTATCCCTCAAAAAGTACCAGTACATCAAATAAGCTAAAAACCGAAAATGAAGAAATGGAATACATGAGAAAATCTCCACCACTGAAGTCTCCAAGTGTATGTAATCTACCGTAAAATAAGCGTGCCCTCATCTCACTTCAAGCTATTGTACACACCTGTGTCCATAGAAAATAGGGAATGTTGTTGGTACAGGTCCTACTTTTGCTTATTAACTTAGTATAAATTATTTACATAAGCCTCTACTATTATCCTTGCTATCTTTGCTTATTAATTTATTCTAAGTCTCAAAATAAGCCTTTTTCTATTCTGTTTCTAATTATAACCTATGTAATAATATTGCTTAGTAACTTAACCCAAGGTCTAAGTATAAAAATAAGCCACTTTCACTTTTTACTCTTCTTAATCATAATTATACATCATAATTAGGCTTAAATCCAGTCCAAGTTTAATTTATTGCAGTCTTCACATTTTACATCTTATTTTTGTAATTTCAGTGTTCTTATTATTTAGTCCATATTCACATTTTAATCTATTCTATTCCATTCGCATAAAAAGGAAAAATAGAAAGAAACTGACAATTACAGAAGAAAATCCCAAACGTAGAAAAGATGTAAATAAAACGTAAATAACAGTAAATTATAAATACTGTAAATAAATGGAAAAGCTATAATTAATAGTAATTAACTACAAATAACTGAAAAGAATAGCTAAAATAGACTGAAAAATAAATCTAAAACTGAAAATAAACCGGTAAAAAGGTTATTCCAAAATCATAGAAAAACTACAACTATTGGAAACCCTATTATTTTAAATTACTTAAAAATCTAAAATAATTACTAATCACTCTCCTGTGGTCCTTAGCTCTTCCCTTGGTCTTCCCGAATCCACTTGAGGGTATTAAATATTTTAATTTATAATGGTCTTCTCCTCGGAAAATTATTCCTTTTAGGGTCCTGCCTGAGAAGGTGAACCCAAATGGAGAAAATCTAGAATGAGAAAAATAGCTAGGCCTAGGGTCTTATTTATAGTGGCGCTTGTGGATCTCAGACCGTTGGATTTGGAGATTGAATTTGGCGCAACCACGTCATAGGTTGGATAGGAGCCGTCGAATGGAAGCACGGATGCACCAGATGAGAGGAAATAACCCAAAATTACGTGTTCGAAGCTTACAGGAACGAATAATTAAATTCTTCGTTCATTCAACAAGGCGGGTCGACCTGAGTATCGACCGCCCCCCTTTCTAGGTCGACATAGGCAGTGGGTAGGTTGACCTAGGTGTCGACCTAGCCCTATATATCTATATTTTTTTTCTTTTCTAATTTATTGTTTAATTCGTATCTTCTTCATTCTAGCTCGGATTCTGACGTTCTATATATGGAAATTGACCAAAAAATTACCACAGACACAATGGTGCAACTCCCGTGACTCAATTTTGATAATTTCACAAAGTTATTTTATCATTTAATTAATTCGTTAATTAATTATTATAGCTTAATTTTCTCATGTCGTAGAGCTCTCCAACACAAGTGCAATGCAAGAAAAAACATCCAAATCCGACCTCATGTGCAAAAGATACAGATTTTACATGGAACGAGATAATTTAAGCCATTAGTTAGCTTAATTAATAATAAATACCTTAATCCCTTTTCATAATCTTTCTTCCCCAAATCAAAGCCGTCACCTGTACACAGCCATGCATACATAACCCATACACGCACAACCTCTCTCCTCCATTCTCACTCCATAGACTATGGATCAATGCACCGTCTTCACCAACGGACTCCACTACGCGTTCTCTTCACAGCGGCCACAAACTCGACAAATCTAAAGCTCCCTAACAAAAACACAACCTGGCTCCACCCCATCTCGGCTCCAAAATGTCGCAACCCCCAAAAAGTAGCAGTACCTCCCTAAAAAGGTAACCATATACTCATTTTTGCATGAGAACCGCAACGCTACTCTCTGTTTTTCCTATCTCCTCCGTTAACTCTGGCAAACCCAAATCCTAGTCGTCGAGCGCTAAAAGGTTGTTTTGCTTATCATCGTCACATACCATTTGGTCACACCGATGTGAAACTCTCCTCTTCCCGAGTCCAACGGATCCAACCTCGTCAATGTACATGCATGGTAACTCTCGATTTAATTAAGTAAAGGGTTAGAGGAAGAGATGACTATTATTTTTTTTTTACAGGAAAGAGGGAGGAGGAAATGAAAGCAGAAAGAGTAGGTGAGTATGTATATACATATATATTATTATATATAATTTATATGATTTCTCAAATAAATCGCCACACATTTCGTGCTCGTATGATCATACAGGATATCCGATCACAACAAAATTCGTCGGTGCACATAACCTTATTTTTTCGGTCCCAATGGTATAAATTTCATTGATACCCGAGACAACACTCTAGGATGATAATTTTGCACTTTTCGAAATCACCTTGGCCATAGGATCGCCTGATTTCCAAATATAGCGACCTTAATTCTCATTTTAATTCACAATATCGATCTAGACTCAACGAAAGTGGTTTCGAGTCCCAATTCGACTATATGTGAAAAGTCATATTTTTAGACCTTCAAGTAATTAATGATTCAATATTTAGATATTCTTTAGTCAAAACTATGGGTCGTTATATTCTCCCATCCTTAAAAAGATTTCTTCCTCGAAATTCACAAAGCACGGAAAATGTCTACAAACATAGGCTTAAAAGCCCTTCTTATTTTGAAAAAAATTCTATAGCATTTCCTTTGCACGGCTAGATCCAAAAAATCCCAAAACAACAGGATATATATATACACACACACACACACACATACCATATCAGAGGCATCTCATTTCTGAGAACATTCAAGCATATATGCCCAAATCTACACTACAGATCTTATGTACCTCTTTTATAGCAAGATCATACCATTAATTTGCGAATAAAAGCGAGTAAGCATCAAAATAGTCAACACTTGCTTCCATGTACCTGAACATGTAATCAACAAAGAGGATTAAACAAAATTCCAACATCATATCAGGTATTTAAGTATACTAAATCATATATAGCAATCATCGCAAATAAATTTGTATATCAAACCATAACTATCCCATGTATCTAACAACCATACAAGCATAAGTAATCGTATCACATGCTAGCAATCAACCATCAAATAAACGACCATATATAAGATCAAACATCAAAAGTAACATCTACACCTGTCCTAGCATGTAGGATATTATACTATCTAGTATAAAGCATCAAATATGATATCCAATATGAAAGCTGACCAAAAATGGAAATCTCACCAAGTGAAGAGCTTTAGACAAGTGGTCCTCAGTCTTTCATCGGTCTCTTATATTCAATTACTGTAAGGACCCGATTCTTCGACTTCCAAAAATCGACATCGATACGTCCATTGTATCAACTGCCGAGCAAACGAATGCCGGAAAACCGAATTCTTAGGGTTAAAAAGAAGAGGTAGAAGAAAAGAGAGAAGAAAAAGAAAGAAGAACAACAGAACAACATCAGAATCTCACATTCGCAGCAGAACAATATATAATAGATAAATCAATAATCTTTTAAACAAAGAACTATATCAGTTTATACATACATCGATCAGAGTCAATATACAACTCAATACAAAACAATGGACAGTTATATAAACCTGTCCTCATACAGAATACACAGCAGAATAATATAGACAAGTACGGTAGTATGCTTCGCCATCCAGTTTATCCCCAAAGCTCCAGAATATCCAGAATATCCTGATAAAAATAACTCTAGGCTGCCCGTGTGGAAAATTATGGGCACCCAGAGTTTAGAAGGGAACAATAAACTCCGAGTCAGTCATGGTGACTGGTGTGAGATCGTAAAACAGTTATTTTCACAAAGAAAATGAAACAGATTCGCAATGCTTTTGGAAAATGAAACTACCATAAGACCTCCCACCACACACACAATGCAAACGCAGAATTGGAGGAGATTTCTTCTTATGATAGTCAAAGATGCTTACTACGCAAATCATTGGATGTTATTATTAATGTCTAGTGTAGAAAACATTTCGAAAGTATAATATTAATCTTAGCCAGCATAGGCATTTCAGGTTATGCCTACTATAGCTACTATGTTCAATAGCAGGTTACCGCCACATTCCATAGCAGGTTATACAATTGCAATCGTAACGGTTTGTACTGTTTCTTTGGATTTTCCAACAAATGGTCAGGCTAAGGAACTTCCTTTCCTATTGCCGAATGGGATCGCTTCTGGCTGGACGTCCCGAGAGACAAACTGCACTCTGCCAACAAAGCCGGGTTACCCCTGTAACTAGGTAACTCACGAATATGTCATCCCCCGGTCCTTTGGGACCTTTATCCGAGCGCTCGGTAACCAACATCACACATAATAAATAAAGTGTGTCCACATGAGTAAGTATCTGGGCTCCATACCATGATACCACCCCTTTCCAAAAGGAAATGACATATCCTAAAGGGCGCGACCCTCATAACCTTGCCGCAACAGTCCTATTTCGACCATTTCCAGGTTGTTGAGGCCCTGACGAAGTATCGTCCACAAAGCTACGCATTTTCACAAAGCCACGCTTTGATCACAAATGATCAATAAATGATCATCATCACAGCAACACTCAGCATGCCACATGACCAAATTGGGAATATATCACTGATAAATTTCAACTACATAACCTCTGAGCTCGTGCATCTCAAAGAAGGGTGTTAAGCTAAGAGAATAAATCCTCCGCCACCAACAGAAATGTATTTGAAAGAAATCAGCTTTATATCTCAAAACGTAATGTCAGACACGTAACCACACAAGTCTGTTCCGGGTTCGAACAGAACCGAAGGCACTTCCAAAAGAAGTCCTTGCAAATCCGGATATTCACAATCCCAATAAAACTTCCCATCACAAAGTGACGCAGCGGATTAATCAAAACAATCTTCAATCGGTGAAAGTAGCAATCGATGGATTGATGGATACTGAAATGCCCGAATTCGTTGATCCGAAGATACCGAACTCTAGCTATCCCGAACTCGTTGATCGCGCACGATACCGGGTTCAAAGATCTGTGATTCTTCACGCGTTGACCAAGCGCACTTGATTCCGCGAATCGGCTTCAACAATCGAAGATTCGAGCGCACTCGAATGTCGAAGGTGGAGATAGGAGATTACACTCAACTACCAATTTGAATGAAAGCACAAAGCTAACAAAAGAGAATTTTTATTTCAAAAATCAACAACCTTACAAAATGATTCATCTTGCCTATTTATAGGCTACAACACACAACAGAAAAGAAAATACATCTCCTAAGTCGTTTCCGACCTAACAGTCACGACCTAACATTTCAGACGACTTAGCATAACTCGGCGACGACCTAAGACAACAGTTACAACACAAATACAACGCAACGACTTAAAACAACATGTTACGAGCTAAAAAGATACAAACGACTCAAAGATAAAACGGCTCATCATCAACGGTTCAGATTGATGCGGCATCAAGATCTTCGGCTACAAACTTTGGCGACTTAACACCCAACGACTTAAGATATCAGCGGTAGAGATTAACTCACAGAAGAATCAACGGCAACAAGCTTCAGCGACCTAAAATGAGACTTTGCGACTTAAGAAGCATAACTCCGCGACCTAAGTCTGTACGACTTAAAACTTCGTGACTTAAGAACCCTGGCATCTGAACCCTCTTTATGCGACCTAAGTTCTTGCGACCTAACTTAGGTCGAGACAATTTCCTGCGACTTAGTATAAGTCGTTTCATTTTAACTCGTAGCACTTTTAACTCGGTAAGTCGTTCGAGCGACCTATCTTCCAATTCGTTAGGTCGTACACGAGTTAACTCTTTAAGTCCTTCCTGCGACCTATCTTCCAACTCGTTAAGTCGTACACGAGTTAAAAACATGTTAAGTCGTATCTCCTTTCTCTTCAGACTGTTAGGTCGTAGCTCTGACCTAAAAGATACGTTAGGTCGCTCACGACTTAACACTTCAGCTCCCCGCCAATCCTCACACACTGCTAACTCGCTAGCCTCCTTGTTAACTCGTAGTTATTCAGTAGATCGTTGGTGATCTTTACTAGGTCGTTGGTGCGACCTAAAGGCCTTGTTAGGTCGTTCGCGACCTAACACTTTACCAATTTTTGCTTCATCAACCGGTAACGACTTAAAAGCTTCGTTAGGTCGTACGCGACCTAACCCTTCATCATTCTGGGCATCCTTCTGGGCTACATCACAAAGGAAATCTCAATACCGTAGCTAACGGTGCAGAGACAATCGATAGGTCATCCCGGTCTTCACCACCGGTCTTCAATAAAATCCATATCGTCGTATTATTATTCGGAATGGGTTATCTGACACAAAGGTCCTTTCCCGGCTAAACCGAATAATAAGCGTTTGTTTTGAAAAAAAAATCAAGTGTCATTTAAAAGGCAATATTGATAGTCGGTGATTTAACTATCAACAATATTCACAACAATCATCAGATTCAAATAATTTTCCTAAATTATTTAATTTCAAAATATCTTCACGAGATATTTTTTTTTTCACACTTCACATTTGAAAACCAATTTCAAATCACTTTTCACCTTTCAACTTTTGAAAATAAATTTCAAATCAATTTCCTTACACAGAATATATTTCCAAATATATCTTTTAAAAACCCACTTAGAACTTTTAATTTATATTTTTAAAAGCTACTTTGGAATATACTCGGTTTTTCAAGGAAAATACACTTCCATTTCAAAATGGTCCATTTAAACCAATTTAATAAATCCTTATCGATTTATTTAAAATTTACGTTCCAAATCCATAAATTTACTTTCACAAAAAAAAATCAGCGTTTATTTTTAAAACAAATTCCCCTTTCATTTCATAATTTCCATTTTGAATTTACATTCCCAAATATTCACTTTTAACCCCAAAATCAAATTCCATATTGATTTCTAATTTTATTTCAATATCGAATCAATTACAAATTGATTTCTATGTTTTATTTCAATAGAACAAAACATTTCAATTTATTTCTAAGTTTATCTCCAAATAACAAACCATTTGTAAATCGACTTCCAAATTCATTTTTCAAACACTAAATCAATTTCAAATAAATTTTCCAATGATTTATTTCCATTACCAAATTAATTACAAATTTGATTTCTAAATTTATTTTCAACTCCAAATAAATTTCCAAATCGATTTCTCAAAGGTTCATTTTTCCAATACCAAATCAATTTCAAATTGATTTTCTAAAAGTTTATCACTTTTAAATAAATTCCTTTGTTCTTTCTAAATTATTCAAAGTTCCATTTTTTAAATGAATTCTTCAACTTTTGAAACAATATTATTCAAAACTCATTCATTAATATCTTTTCCCATATTTTGGAATTTATTCGGTAAGATTTCGAAAAATCAATTTTTTATACTTTAAAATTCCTTCTTTCAATAAATTCAATCCTTAACAATAAATTCACTTAAAGGTTTCCACTTTAATTTAAAAATCCAATTTATATTCATTTCTGGTATCCAACGATACCAAAAATACATTCGGCTAAATTTTTAGCCTTCAACAATTTCAATTATCAATAAATCATCCACAGATTATCAATAAATCACATCATTCACATATGAAATAATATTCAAACAATTTGAGGAATCCAGTTGGATCCCTCCAACCTATTCCCTGCATCCACAGATGTTAGCATAATACCAATTCCACTTCGAGGTGGAATATCGCGGTATATGGGATTTATAAACTATCATCCGCTATTATGCGGCGCAATAGGGTCTCATCCGCTATATAGTGCAGGAAATCACAACTGCAATATATACATATGCCAATATATATATATTGCTATATATATAGATATATCCTACTATATTTAATATCACATCCAAACAACAATCAATCAATAACTGCAAAAAATCAAATTTCCAATTTGAGTGAGGAGATCTCACCTTTGCTTTTATTTTGCAATCCATTTTCATTTTGACCATTTCTTCACGGTTTCACCTTGTATAAACAATTTATACAATTTATTAATATTCATTTAGTCGAACAAATCTATTACCGTAATTTAATTTAATAAACCAAGGATTTTACTTAATCTAATTTCCTCAAATAAATTACTTTATGTGACTAAATAATTAAATAAGTTTATTACATAAATTAGCCGCCCCAAATACATATTAAAAAAAAATTCGACTAACAAGTGAAAACATGTATGTCTATTTTCTTCTTTTGAAACTACATATCTATATAAAAAATATATATATATATTTCAAAACTCAACTTTATATATAAACTTCTAAATTTCCAGATCTTGTCTATATAGATTTCCCGTTTACATATACATATACAAATTGAACTTTATAAAATAAAAATTGTTTTGCATCATATTTTTTTTTCTTCTGTTAATCCCTTAAAAATAAAAATAAAAAACGATACCTCACAGCTCCGACAGGCACTGCCCACCTACGTTGATCGAGCGCTCAACCTAACACCATTCCCAGCCCCAATCGACGCCATCGTCATCGAACTCGAGTTCGATACTGAAGTCGATCAAATTGAATCCATCGTCGAACCCCAATTCATGACTTCCATCCATCATCTCTCCTGAACCCTAATCTTGAACTCGACTGCGACCCCCCACGAGATCGCGACCGATCACAGCTTCGATCCATTCGACTCCCCCTTGTAATCGCGAAGGCATAACCCCACCGGTCCTTTCTTGCTGAGCGCGAGCCCCATTCTATCGCACTCGCGAAACCATACTGCACTCGAAACCACCTCGCGTGCGCGCGAGCGCCACCCTCCCATCGAGTCGAAGTCGAAGTCGTCGACAACGTCTAGTGGCCGCTTGCCTTGCCCTCTGCCTCACCATCGCGGCCTCGATTTGGAGTTTGCCTATCGGTCTCGCACACGATTTCGATCGATTTCGATCGATTCGAACTGAAATACGAAGAGAGGAAGACTCGATTTTGACTAACCAATTTGCTTTGAAAAATAGAAGTAGGCGGCCATTATTTGTTTTGATTTTATAACAAATGAATTTGAAAGAGGGGAAAACGAACGAGATTTGATAAACTAGTTGCTCGGCCATTTTTTTCTCTGAACGAAATAATTTCGTATCAGATTTGTAAAGAAATGGGGAGACAAAATGTAACGACCCTGAATTTTGAACAATTTAAATTGAAAATATTTAATTAATTTTAAATATTTGAACGATGATTTGACTTGAATTTCAAATTATCAGAATGAATTGGCGATTAAATTTTTGAATTTAATCTATTGAAAGTTGAATAAAATTTGAATCTTCAATTTTAAGCCGGTTAACAATAATTTAAGGCTTGGAAAAATTCATATAGATAATACTGAAGATAATAGAAGCTTCAGAATTGATTTTAAAAGCGATTTGTTCAATTTTGAAATTGTATCGTTTGAATTGGATTTAAAAATAGCCTTCCGAGGCACAGTCTCGGAATTTGACGAAACAAGTTTCATTGGGTCCGTAATATTGAATTATTACTGGATTTTCAATTTCGTATTTATCAGAATTGTTTTGTGAACATACGGCGTATAAACGCGTATAAAATTTAATTGAATTCAATTTGATTTTCTGTAACAACCTGGATTTTTGCACGAATTATAATCATCAGTAAACGATTTAAGTGGACAGTTAAATTTCTGTTTGTTATTGGAAATTTTATAACGATAAAATCTTCGTCCATGAACGATTTAAAATTTATTGTTAAATTTTATTTAAACTGTAAATCGATTGGAATTCTCTTATTGAATTTTATTTGTACAAAATAAATACACATAATTTAAATTTTAGCAACAAGATTTAAACAAAACACATTTAAGAAAATAAATACAAAACAAATCAGTTTTAAAAAGAAAAAGAAAAAGAAAAAAAGTAAAAAAAATAAAATATAAAACAAACACCATACCCTAACCCGTACCCCAGCCCATTCATCTGCCATACCCCCACGATCTCCTTACCCCTTATTCTCTGATTAAACCACGAACCCTCCCCTCATTTTTCTCATTCGAAAAAAAAGAAAACCCTAATTAAAAGCAATCGAAGCAAAAAAATGGCGGTTCTCTCGTTCGTCCCTTTTCGTCGCCTTCAAATTAGGGCTTGTTCTTCCTCGTTCGCCCCCGAGAAACTAGAGCTCGTTCAAATCGAGGACGCCGGCTTCGATCGATTTAATTCCTTCGTCTCACTCGCTCGCGGCTGCCCCTTCGAAAAAGGTGAGTGGTTTTCGCCCCTCACATCTAGTTCGAATTCGCATATTCTTGATTTCGTGATCTTCACGGCTTTGAATTTATGGGAAAATTTTTATCACTGGCTTTTGATTTTGAACTTGGTCATTCACCATTTTTCTTGTTTCTCACGGCAACAAAATTTTCCTCTTTTGATGATTTTGACTTGGATGTTACGGCAGAGACTTTCCTAAATTTTACCTCTGATGATTTTTGACTATTTCAAAAATTTATTCAATTTACATCCCCGGCTTCATCTCTGATAGATGTTCTGACTGTTTCAACCATTTTATACGCATTTGATAATCTTTACTATCTGAAATATTTTGTCTACGGCATTGAATAACCGGATTACTAGAGACCTTGATTTTTTTTATCATTTGCGATATTGTGATTTACTGTTTCATCTCTGGTTAGTCTGTCTTGTCAGGGATTACCACTATCATCAGTTGCATTTAGCTGTTCATTGAAGATTGCCTCTTTTTCACTATGGCATTGCTTCCTTGCATTCATATTCTTGATTCAGATTTCTTATCATATAGAACTGATACTTGATCTTGTGATAGCCATAGTTTGCTGGTGCATATGTTTCATTTTTAGAGTTGCCGTATATTTGATGCATTAGTAATTAAGTAGAGTTTGCACATGTCATTCTGAAGCTTGTATACTTGCAATGGTCTCTTCATTGTAGTTGGTCCGTGAGTTTGAAATTGTTGTCTGCATTATGATATTCTGTTTGGTTTGATGGTTCCTGTTAGTATGTAGTGTTGTTGCACTTCACCTGCTTTAAACTGATACCTGAATCTGGTCCTTGCATTTCCATTGTGCAATCTTGTAGTTCTTTGATATTGCAGTCTTCATGTTAGTAGACTTGAGTTTTACCTATCCAGTTCACTTGAACTTTGATACATTGTTTTATACAATGATGTTTACTTTCGCACTGAGCCTGGGGTCATGTCTCTGACCTGATACACTTGAGCCCTTGCATACCTTATATATACACTGTTTCATTTGATAGTTGTAGTTGATGTACTCGAGTTGGTCTGGTCTGGTCGCATTCATTTAAGTTCCACTGCTTCATGTTGTATTCATCCCATGTTCTTATTTACACTATTTACATTGGCCCAGTTCTTTTAGCATGAAGTTATAGTTGCATTTTGGCCTTTATACATATGTCTGCAGTCTCGTATGTATATACATAATCGATATGTATATATGTATGTTCGAATTGCATCTTCTTTTCTCTTGGAATGATTGACTGTAATTTGAGATTGGATTACGACTTGGTGGAGTTGTTGTCATTACTATTGGCACTGACTTCATTTTGTCTGCACTTTGATGGTCGGGTTGCATACTCCCCGGTACCCTTATGTGCTTTGTTTTCTTGGAGAATCTTCCTGTTGTTTCATTTTGAACTGATTGAGTTCATTGCTATATTGTTTTCACTTGATTTTGGAACTGGCTTTGAGTTTGGTTATCTTGTCGATTCTGGCATTAATAATTTTATAAAACTTAAACAGTACCACTAGTATATAACCTGATCTAAGTCCATACTTTAGGATTTGATGTTGAAACTTTATTAAATTCAGTTTTCAACTTTAAAACCCAGATTTGCCCAGAGTTAAAAAAACAACAACAAAGTTTTAAATATATATATACTAGAGACATTTGAGTCTTGTTCATACCATCTGGCACTATGCTTCGAATAGTGTTTCTGGATATTTGACCAGGCAACTAGTGCTCGGCATCAGGTAGCACCCGGCAACAAGAAAGTGTCCGGCATCCAGGAGTGGTCGGCGAAGCACTTGGCATCCAAGAGTGTTCGGCGAAGCACTTGGCATCCAGGAGTGGTCGGCGAAGCACTTGGCATCCAGGAGTGTTCAGCGAAGCGCACGGCATCTAGTGGGACTCGGCATCCATAGCGTTCGGCATCCGTAATGCTCGATGACCATGAGACTCGGTGTCAAGTAGTGTTCGGCGTCAACTGGCACTCGGCGACAACCAATGCTCAGCTCCCTAGCGTTCGGCATCATTAGAACTCGGTGATAGGAGAACTCGGCAACAAGAGCGTTCGACATCCCTTGGTACTCGGCGTAGTACTCGGCAACAGGAGTACTCGGCACTCCTTGGTACTCGACGTAGTACTCGGCAACAGGATTACTCGGCACTCCAAGGTACTCGGCGTAGTACTCGGCAACGAGAGTACTTGGCATCCAGAAGACATTCAGTATGCACAACTACTCAAGGTGACAATGTCGTTCGACCAGCGTGCACTTTTCGTTCAAGAGCTTCGGATTGAGACACGTTCGGCCTCAACTGACAATCATCCTGCACTTCCCACGCATCCAGCGTATCGTTCAGCATAGAAGGACTGTTCGGCATCAGAGCGTTCGGCATACCAGGATCGGCATGCAGCGACCACTGTACTGGGGCTAGAGTGTTCGGCCATCCAGCCCATTTGGGAAGTCCAGCCCATATTTGCCTATAAATAGAGGGGCAGGGTCACAGTGAAAGGGATCCTTTTTTGGGGAGAGAACACTGGGGAGACTCTGCCATTTTCGAGACTCATCTTCTCTACTTAAACAACTTCATGCAAGCATTTGATTCACGAATTGTATTTGTAATCAACTATAAAGAAGATCAATAAAGTTTAACCTCAAAGTGGACATAGGCAATTACGCTGAACCACTATAAATTTGGTGTTCTTACTTTCTGCAGTTAGATTAGCATTGTCTTCTCTGTTTAATTTACTTTCATCACTTATATCTCTACACAATCTTTCTCAACGAGGTTAGTGACCAATTTTGGTGCTAACAGTACCATATGTAGCTCTTTTGTGTCTCTTTATAGCCATGATGTCTTCATTTTGTCGATCGCCTTTATTTCTTTGTCAGAAATCAAAACTTCATAGAATCTGTGACTCAACATTCTCCCCCTTTTTGATTGATGAAAACATATATCTGAAGTTCTGAATCTCCCCCTAAATATGTGATCTCCCCCTGAGATTTTGTCTATATTCTTTATATATATATATATTTGCAAATAATTGTTAGCACTTTCTCCCCCTTTGTCATCGACAAAAAGGAGTAATAGATAATGAAATAATATAGGAATGTATCAACCGGAATATCCATGCATAGCAAAACATAACATATCCAAGCAAACCAAAGTATCATACACACCATAAAATCATACGAATAAAAGTAACGACACTATTTAGTACAAGTGTCGAATGATGTTTAAAGTACTAAACCAAAATATAGAGATAGAAAACAGAATCTAGGATGAGTCAGATGCTGTCTCCTCTTGATGATCTCCTTCCTCCTCATCGTCTCCCTCATCGTCATCATCATCTTCCTCATCATTGTCCTCCCTAGATGATTCACCACGACCATGTCCACCAGAACCAGCAGACTCCTCAGATGATGACTAGTCGAAAACAGGAGGAGCAGGATGCTTGCCTGGGTCCTGACCTTGAGCAGAGGTGGATGCGCTACATGACATAGCATCCCATAAAATACCAAAGAATGACTTGACTTTATTGAAGCGTTTATCAATCGTTTTTCCGGAAAATAGTCCATGTATAACGAGAATAGTCATCAACTATTACAATTACATATCGATTATGGTTTATTGACTGAACCTGTGTTGGTCCGAATAAATCCATATGTAGTAGTTCAAGTGGTTGTAATGTTGATATGACTTTCTTAGACTTGAATGATGATTTGGTCAATTTTCCTAACTGACAGGCCTCACAAAGACTATCGATTTTATAACTAATTTTGAGTAATCCTCTAACTAGATCATATTTAGCCAATTTGTCAATTGTTTTGAGATTTATGTGAAAAAAGCATTTGTGCCATAACCAGGGATCATTGTCTCTGGCTATAAGACACATATCTGAATTATGAGAAATATTCATATTCAGAATATATATGTTCTTATCATGATAACCCTCAAAAACAAGGTTCTTATCTCTATCTAATATGCTACACTTATTATCAGAAAAGGAAATACTAAATCCCTTATCACATAACTGACTAATATTCAACAAATTGTGTTTCAAGTTCTTAACTAGCATGACATTTGTAATAAGAGGTAAGTTAGATGTACCGTAATTGCTCACATCGCCTTTGCCGATGATATAGCCTTTTGAATTATCTCCAAAACTGACGGAGCCACCATCTGAGTATGTAATATTTGTCAATAAGCTCTTGTCTCCAGTCATATGCTTCGAGCAACCACTGTCCAATATCCACTTTCCTCTTTTCTTAAGTGGGACCTGCAAAAAATATAATTAAGACCATGGTACCCACTTTTTATGGGGTCCTAAGAGTTAGATCTTAGGAATCCAAACCCATACGGGTCTGGTATCCCCTTTATATACATAACTAGTGCGTGGCCCGTGCTACGCACACGGGCAGTTTTCTGATTCATTATTATGAACATTATTTTGTGCAATGTTAAATTTTTTCTCTATTTTTCCTTTTATGCCTGAAATATAATTGTATTTTATTACAGTTTATTATATTACAGAAAAATTTATTATGTAGACTTTATCTGTTTTATAGTTATTTTTGAATAAAGAATATATAAGTTTAGATGGTTTGTTCATATAAATTGAAAAGTTAAAAGTTATGACTGTGATTTTGTTTCTCATGAGTTATTTGTGCCATATACAGTAGGAATTCAAAAACACTGTACTTTGGAGTAGATGGAGATGTTAGAATTGAAATTAAGTAGATCCATAAATCATATAGGACAAAAAATTTGAAAGTATATTATACGACACAATGTTAAAGTTGATGTTAAGGTTGAATAATTGTTAGTTTGAAATGAATTTTTTAACTTAGTTGAAATGGCAGTGAGTATGTTGCTTCTGTGAATAGAACTGTAGTAGCGTTTGCATTGCCAAATTGAATGGTAGTACCAAAATCAGTAGATGTAATAGTTAATATTAATGTGAGTGGAAGGTACATGCATGTGATGCGGGTAAACGATCCAATAAGGACACAATCAACGTTATTTTCGTTGATTGAAGCTAAGGAAAATCTTTTATTTCATGTGGTATCCTCTTGCTTCTTACTTTTACATCTTTACCCAAAGCTGCAGCTACCACAGTAGCTTAAGGAAATTGGAGGGCACAAATCGCATAAAAACAACTGTTAATGCAATTAATTTCAGTACAGTAGTCCCTATTAAGTGTACTTGCACCAAAACAAAACAACATAAATAGTAAAATAAAACATTCAAACCTAAACCAGTATAGAAATAAGTTGATTTGAGAACATGCAAAAGAATTATTTTGTGTTATCATGCCTCTGTCAGTACGATATCCATGGAAAGCATAACCGCCGCATGCACGACCACCCATTGGAACTAAGTTTGCCTTCCATTTAGTACATTTTCCAACTAAGGATCTTTCATTATTTCACAAACTCAGCTTCCGTAACAACATTTGCATAGTCTTCTTAGCAATTGATGGTTTTCCTACAAAATCTGCAACATAATTAATGAGTAACCCAACAGTGATATTTACACAACACTATACACTTTGACCAGTTGCACACTTCTGCTTGAGATCAGTAAAAAAAAGATGGATCAATACCAATATAGTCACAAAGCTGTTGAATGCAGGCATTAGAAAATGAATTCATAAACACCTATGATTTTCTCCTATTCGATAATAAAACAGCAGAGCTACCCATTCTAAAAAGCAGTTCGGTATTAACATCGACCTATTCTTTCTAGGATACCATGTAAAATTAATAGCTTTCGTGCTCACCACAACTGCATAGTTGTTAGGATTCGCCTGCAAGATAAATATTACTTGATAATTTTAATGTTATTTTTAATTGCCATTGTACTATGATTAACTTATGATCATTGTACAATAATTGATAATTTTACTGTTAAGCATTTCACTGTTTAAAATCACAGTACTATGATTTGTCTAAAAATAACAGAAAAATCACAGTACTATGATTTGTCTAAAAATCATAGTACAATGTTAACAGAAAAATTCAAGAATTCTGTGAGTATTAACAGAATAATTCAATGGCCATTGGATGATATTCGTTCCTTGTAACAGAATAAATATAACTTTACTGAGCTAACATGTAACAGAATAATTCCAAAAACACATAGAGTAATTTGGTCCAACTTTATGATTCTTCCTTATCATGCATGAACAAATATTATAATTCTAATAGAATAAAACAGTGCTCTAAACTTTATGATGTCATTTCCGTTACAGGCAGTTGGAAGTGTATCTGAATAAAGTGTACCCAAAAGGGGGTTGCCGATTAGAAAACCAAAAATTACAAATCGAATTTCAGCAAATAAACAGACGGAACAATGTTGAAAATATGCAATCTTCATTTAGCCTTTACACTATGCAAAGTATAATTAATTAAAGGATACCAATTCAAGTGGAATGAATCTGTTTCATCTCCTAAAATTATATAAAGTGGTTCCTTCCAATTGGGTTGATGCCATAATTTCCACTGTGAATAGATCAATGCATTAGATTTTACATGTAACCATGCTTTCTTAAAACCTTTTTAGAGAAAATCCAGAAGTAGTGCATACTTAATTATATAGGTTAGATATAATTTATTAGTGGAGTATTCGAAGGGTTGTACCTCCGGTTATAATATATTGAACTCGGTAGAAATAATTTCCACTTGCTGCCTTCCTTAATCAGTGGGCAACATAGCCAAAATGATGAAACCTGCATAACCAATGTATTTAGAAGTGAGATCGTAGTAACTAAAAAGGAATAAAATACAATGGTAGGATAAAAGAAATAAAAAAAACTATTACCAGGACACAGTCTAAAACTGCGGGAACTTCATGCAAAATAATATTATTCTCCAATGGATGAGAATATTCAAAAATACATGGCCCAGATTTACTTATATTTAGGAAAAGAAACATGAACATAAGAATTTAAAAGCTGAAAATATAGACATAATAGTAAACACAACTTTGAGAGGAGGACAAATGATTGGAGCACGCATTTCTTCTGATCCATAAGGAATTAAATCTCCGAAACATTATTTTAGTATAAAGGAATGAGGGGAGCTATAGTTCAGCTAAACCTTAAACTGCAAATAACAATGATGAATGCCTACTATTTTTTAAATACATCAGCAGCCGTTTGCCATTCACTCCTAAATAACTGTAGGAGATGTTTGTTGTCAGTACAACATGGAAGCAAAAATGTTGTGGAGGATAGGTGCATTTGTTTGTTAAGAGAAATAAAATCATCATGCAACTGGTTGATTAACAGATCATAACAGAAATACATAACCTTTGTAAACTATTTTTATGTTCAAGAGAGAATTTTTTTTATTGAAGAAGCATAAAATCATCTTCCATGATCCTGGTTCACCACTATATGTTTCATGTAACCACCTAACATAAGATGGAAATAAAAAAGTAGCCCACTATACACATGGTATTTCATATTTCCTTATACGGCACATTTATATGAATACAAAAGGGTTGACATAAAGAACCTCACTCGTTTGCAACTCACACTGCAGTTAACCAATTATGAAAGGTAGAACAATGCAAGAGTAAAATAAACAGAAGTTGAACTACTGTATCAATGGTAGTTAATATTTTGGATCATATTTGGGGTTTAAAATCATATTCTTACAGAAACCTGTAGACATGAGTACTGTATAGAAAATAAATATAGGTGCATTTATCTTCTATCTCAAAACTCATAAGCATAAATTGAAATCCAAATTTATAATGTATGAACAGTATACGAATCATCAAAACTTTCTGGATAATCGTTAGCTATGTTATCCCAATTTATAAATAATTGATGTCCAAATTCGGACAACCACAAAAGTAGTATATTCTATTCTATGTTTCATAGTTATATTAAAAAATATATGTGATTTACTGTACCGATCAAGATCATACTTTCTATTTTAAATTAATAAAATCTCCAGCTTAATATTCTATTCAAAAGTTTGTAGTTTATTATTTATCTAGTTATGAACTTCTAACTTAATAAACCAATAAATAGATATCTTTTATTGTATTAACATACACGTAATTTAAATTTAAAAAAAACACAACGGATAATTTTCGAATGCGGATGTCTCATATCCGCATCCCCATTCGCTTTTTTGGATATCGAATATTCATCCGTTATTTGGATACGGACGCGAACGGATTTCGGAGTTTTTGGGTATCCATTGACAGCCCTATGTGCGCATGTTCTACGGTTGACCAATCGCTTGAAAGGAGTTTTACAGAGCATGCTGAAATATATCCTCACTTTAAAAATTCAGTCATTTCAATTAGAGTTTGCTAGTTCCAGCTATATACGATTTAGGTCTCTGATAATATATAAAATTTCCATATGAGTTTAAAGGGCATAAAATATATACTTATCAAGCTAATTTTCTATTACTTCAGTTAGAATTTTACACTCCCAACTGCATACAATTCATGTTTTTGATAATATGTAAAATGTTCAATTAATTTAAAAATTAAAATCAAATCAATAATATTAAATATCCATGTTAGAGTGGAACACCAACTACATGGGTATGTGATTTGTTCTAAAAAAATACCATGCAATACAAATGTAAGGTGAGTAATTCGATAGTTGTAGAATAATTAACAACATATTACTTGCATGCTCTTATGCTCTCTCGAACTTTCGTAGCGACTTACTTTATATATGAGTCTAGACCAATTATCTTTCTTCCTTGCCTAACACAATATTGCAATTCAATTGGGCACAAACAAATTTCTTAAACTCTATCTACAATGCAAGATAATTGTAATAATAGAAATGATATTAAAATATGCAATTCCAAGTTTAGAAAATGTGACCTGATATTAGTTTCATTTTGAAATTCCATTATGTATTGACATGCGATCTTCACTATCTTCAGCTTGTGCAATTTTAGAGTGACACTTGCACCAAGTATATGATCTGCTATGTCCTAAGATGGATTAAATGAGATTAAAATATAATAACATACAACTAAGAAAGGCTGCTAAAATTTTGTCCATAAAAACCATGACTTACTCCTAGTAAGATATGTACTTATATATCATGTGACGACTATTGAAACTCGATCCATCTTCTCTACAATTTAAAGAAAAAAAATCCTGCAATAGACCTAATTTTCAGTAGTAAGGATGAAAATATCATATATTTCATGTCTTTAAATTTAACACATTAATATGCAGTGCTGTGTCGTAGAGTAAAATTTATAGCCAACCTGCTCAAAAAAATTAGAAAAATTGAGATATTTATATATATTTATATAGTAGTACAACCAAATCTACTTTATACTCGAAACAAAATCATGTGCAATATAAGTTATTCCAACGTTTCACAAACTGTAGTTTCACTTCATGGTGAAGGTTAAATGATGTAAATTTATGGATGTTCAGGGAACAATACGTTTTTGGAGAGAGAAACCTAACTTTGAGTCACTTTCGTATAATATATTCCTAAAACATTGCACTAATAAATGGGTTGAGGTGTGGATTCAACCAATGAAACTAAGATTCCTTAGTGTAAATGTGTGGAGACGATTTTGGAATCAATCTTAACTGTACAAACATACAAAGGAAAGTATCAACAGTGATGATATTTTTAAGTGTAGTCACATGATACATTCTATAGAATCTATACCTTCATTTCAACTTAATGTATGCTCAAATGCATCATAGCCGAGGATACTTATGATACTTCTGTAAATGATCATTTTGATTATTTTTAAGATGGCTAAATGGATAAATATGAAGTAAAATAACATAAATATTAATAAAATAGTTTACTTACATTAACATAAGTAATTATTAATTAAGTAGTATAATGCTGGTGGGAAAGTAAGGCAAACATCAATGTATTGGGTACAAATTGGTATAGTTACTTATTGTAAAATATAAATAAATTAGTAACATACAATATTAAAGTAGTCACCAAGTCATGGCATATGAATATTTGAATTATCAAGGTCTAGTGTACCTTTATATACATCAACAAACAATCATTAATTGAGCCATAGATAGTAAACATACTTAATGTCAACGGAGAATAAATTGGAATTTTATATTATAAGTAGGTTTCCAAATTTAAAAGACACACTATATTAGCAACATGTAATAAAATTGAATATTATATACATAACATTGAACTTAGTTACATTAAATCTAAATTCAGAGTCCCAAAACTTTAATTAAATATACACTGGGTAACCTTGTCCTATGAAACCTGATAATCAAATTCCAAATTTTTTTGATTAGTTCCTAAAATAATTGCACACTTCAATGCTTGAATAACAAAAAAATGAAGGATCGGGGCTGAAATTGAAAGTCGAAGGAAAAAAATACATAGAAGCCAATCCAGAGGCAAAAACATGGCCATAGAATAACCTACTAACACCATATATTTTGAGTAAATAGGAATAATTCTAACTGCCCCTAAAAAAAAGAGTATTTGGACGTAATTGAGATAACATATGCATAAATTTAAAATAAGTTAGAAGCTATGCGAAGATGATAATAGCAACTGAACAAAAAATGTATGGGTAAACGTATAGTTTGAGATGGTGTAGATTTGGTTGTTGGAGAGAGAAGGAATATGCTAAATTATCGGACTGATTAAGGCATAAAGCATTGCTTGCCTGTAAATATTTTTCTTTGATGTACAATGCAGAATGCTAAGTACTTCGGACATTCAAGCTTGGGGAAATATTTCATTTTATAGTAATAACATTCAATTAAATTTTCAAAATAACTGTTATAAAAATGAATCATTTTGAATGAATAGAAATGTTAGTGCATAATCTGGTTATAGGTGAACATAGCGTTAACTTTAACAAAAGAAAATTTTGAGTGGGATGCATAGTGTTATTAAACCTTGATGAAAAAACATATGGTTGTAAAAGAATAAACATGCCTGTAATTTTTGACTGGTAAAGAACCTTCTAAATAATCGTAAAGTAATAGTTGCAAACAAAATGCAAATTATGAAGAGGAAAAGCATGGAAATTCTGTAATCAGATTTGGGAAAAAAATAAAAGATAGGCTGAGGTTATGGTCTGATTATCTGCATAAAATTTCAACCTTTACAGATTGAGTAATATGGACATTCTCCATATAGTTGATAATTAAAAAAAATGTTTCGAATTGCATGTTGCTTATGAAAAATTAAATCTTGAAAATAACAATAATTAAACTTACCATGTTTTCTTCCAGTCCATGTATCCACTGCTTGCATTTGCTGTTTGCATGAAAAACCCTCTGTTTTTTGCAGTGGGTTCTTACAACTCGAGAATATGTAATCAACAACCAAATGTCGAAATCATTTATTTTTTTCCACAAAAGATAGAGTAAAAACAGAAGTTTTCTACAAATTATTAAAGATATCTTCAAATAATAGAAAGGACATCAGATTCATACATCAATTCATCCAATGAACCAAAGCGAAGATCCATCTTGAAATCACAAGATCTGATGAGTATTTGAAGAAAGTTGAGGATGTGTAGAAGGGAATCGAAGAATGACGATGGATGAATTGTTGTTTTCGTGAAAACCCCTCTATTTTGAGTGGGTTCGTACAGTTTGACAATCTATAATAAACTACCAAATGTCGAAGTCAGGTTTTTTTCCAAAAAAGATAGAATAAAAACAAAAGTGTGGAAAGGACAACAAATTCATACATCAAGTTGTCCGATGAACCAAAGCGAAGATCCACCTTCAAATCCGTAGATCTACTGACTGTTTGATGAAAGTTGAGGCCGTGTGGAAGGGATCGGAAGAATGACGAAGGATGAAGAGGGAAATAAAAAGAAAGTGAGAGGAACGAAGATGATGAATTGAAGGAAGATGAGTGAGAGTGAAGAGTAAAGGCGCAGGGTGGAGAGAATGAAGCAGCGGTTGGAGTAACTTACGGAAGAGAAGAGAGGACCGAAATTATACAAGAAATGAATACGTTAAACCTGACAAAGTTTGCACTTACTTTAGAAAACAAACATATGTAAAAATAGTACAATAAAATCCTCCAAAGTGCTTAAGCATTAAAGCAGCAGATTCAATCACAATACACACATATATTTATGGCATTTTAACACTATCAAGGCAAAAAAATTTGCATTTTCCCAATGTTTAGGATAATCGGCACATAAAATTTAAAAAAATCCATGTCCAAAGATTGCGTAAGCAGGTTTTTACTCTATCCTTCAGGAAATCATGAGTCCTTACCAATGATTAAAATGCTAAATGGACTAAAATGATAGTTCTTTTGTCTAAGAGCTCAGAGGCCTCATCTTCAATGAATCCAAAAATATGGTATAATACCTATAATTTGCAAGCATTAGATTGGTTAATTCAGAAATAATGGTAACCAAAATATTTATAAATAGAAGATACTCCCGAGACTGTCATACTTAGTGAATAATTCAATAAATAGTAAATAAATACAACAGTATAGTGTAAATTGCAAATAGTGATTGATGTTATTCGATATTGAATGTAAGATGATTATTAAAAATTAAAATAATATGTACACCAGTACAATAGACTACAGTACATTATAGTTATTACTGTGAACTGCCCTAGAACAACACATCAAAAACCATGTGAATCATATAATGGTCAGTCAGTCTTCTAAGTGCACCAAATCAGCTTCAATGCCATGTCAACGTAGTCTTATTTTTCCAACAGAAAAATAACTATGATATTTCTAAGTTGATTTTGTTAAAACTTTTGGATTTGGTTCAAGAATATTTCTCTCATCCACACAAAACACGGTATTGCTATTTTTAGGTTTAAAAGATGGAAGTGCAACTGCAAACCTTGTCCAATTATTCATATCAAACCTAAAAAAATTGTTTATGATGGGTTGTTGATATATTAATGATATTTTTATACTTGCTGGAACACCTAACAGACATGGATCCACAAAGTCCTGTAGTTCTTTTAGTTAAGATGAGCGGATTGAAAGTTCACTTTTTAATTATAAAAGTGAGTTCACCTTTTAGTAAAGATCAACCAAAAATCGCTTCATTCTGTTAGAGATGAAGATTGTGGCCGCTCATTATTTTGTAGAGCGATTCATAAGACTGTAATTCTCAAATGATGTTCATGCCATCGCATGATACGACTAATCACAATGTACAACATTGGTGTGTAATTATACATTATCTTTGAAAAGAATGCTATGTAAAACTAAATGTATATTATAAGTAATAAATTCTATATTAAATTTAAAGTAAGATATTGGATTAAGTAGAAATTTAATATGTAGGAAATTAATTGTAGAAAAGTTAAAATAAACATTATCTGATGAAGATATTCATTATTACCCGACTTACTGTGAACAATTTTTTAGATAGATACAAACTTGTTATATTATTATATCCATAAAATATTAAAACTTGTTATAAGATTTTGTAAATTATTCTCCGATAATACATCTATGTAATTCAAAACTATTAGAATTGGCAGGCTCAAAAATTACCATGACATGGGCATCATTGTAAGCATCAACCCAGTTTAAATTTTAAAGATCCTCCATTCTTTTGGATGTCTTCATGGAGCAACCTAATGAAACAGTGTAAGGATATTAACGACTGCATTGACTGCATTATCAGAATTTGAGTTTTTAGTTAAACAAAGTACATAAAACTACCAAGAATCCATAAATCATGCAAGGTCAAACGATGGCTTAGGAAAGATATAAAATTCACTGTTATACAATCATGATTAAATAACATTATTACCCAATGGCTTATGAGCGAAAATGGAGTAATAAGCGCTAACACAGTTAGTTGTTAACATATTTCAATCTTTCAACTAATATATAACCTCGGCCTGTTGTAGCAATATTACAGGATGAAGTAAGACATAAAAGTTAATAAGCTAATTAGTTGTAACTAATGAAAGGAAATTGGAGAAGTAACCAAAAGCATGTAGTATAAAACTAATGAATAAATAATATACTTTCGAGTAGTTTTATTTAGCATATGTAATCTACAATACTAACTTAATTATTTATAGAGATTTGGGCCTATAAAAGACCTATTGAATAAGTAGAGCTTTGCGTGATTATTTTATACTCCACCGCCTCTGAATATTTAGATCTCTTGATCATCAGGTAATAGCGAACAATAATATAAAATATTACCTTGCAAAATGTCCAATTGACTCAAATCCTCTAAAACATTAAATATAAGACAAACGCATAATAAATGAACTTAAAAAAAATAAATATTTCGTAATAGCGATTTATACCTTCACTTTAATACCATGTAACCGAGACTCTTTGCACGATCATGGTGACACTCTTTAAAAGATTATTATAGGCAGCAGTTAATGCTTAATCCCTAATGATTTTACATTTTATAGCTTATGAACTCGAATATAAAAGACTTCGGAAAACTTATTTACATTGAAAAAAAATTACAGTATACATTTACCATTTCTAGCAAGGAATTTATGGCTCAAGTGTATAAGAATTATTACTACTCCAATGATATTCTTACATATTCATACTAAAATTTAATAATACATTAACTATAGTATTATAACTTACATATGTATTACTTTTCAAGGATATTTAAGTAAATATTTATCATCGTTTTACTTTATTTGAATTTCAAGGCACTATAAAAGAGCTAAATAATGAAAATATAATTGATTCAACTTTTGTTTTTACCTGGTTACCTCATGTGATTCATATTTAGAGCAATGCTATTTGGTTTACAGACTTTCCTCTAATATATGTGCTCAATTAAAAAAAATATTATTCTGATGTTTGATCCATATTAACATAGCATGGTATTATCTATTTTCGTAGGACATGATACTCACGTTATAAGTATGGTCCAAACATAACTAAACCAACTAAACACAACATCAAATTTTATATTTTCATATGAGGGTCCATTTTCAACTGAAACAAAAATTCCTGTCTTTAAATTCACTGCTCAACATATATACCTTTAAATCATTTCTTCAATTATTACTCATGTAGCAAGACTATGTTGCGTCAAAGAATCCTAAAGAATCCTGAATAATATATGTAGGCCCATAAGGAGGGCAAATACATAAAATTCATCATAAAAACTATCATCCGATAAATTTTTTCTCTTCAGCTTTTTTTTATATTGTGAAATTTTCAAAATCTCCTTTCGTAAGTAGAAGATGGTATAATAATACAATAATGATTCTACTTAAATTCACAGTGATATTTGAAAAAGAGGGAGAAAGTTCCATTAATTGAATTAGTCATTTTCCTTTTTTTATGAGCCAGAAAATATGAAGCAAGAATGTTATCACAAAAAAGAAATTCCTTTTAAGTTAAGAGTTTTTAAATCATCCAATTCTTCATTTATTCAGCAAGAAGAAATCAAACATGAACAAAATTGCTATAACAGGCCGTTGAGTTCTGGAATTGAAGAACCAGAGCCAATGATGTTTTCAAAGGTCCAAGTAAAAAAGACGTGAATAGGGAAACTTAGGATGTTATACTATTTTATACAGAAATATAATTTTTATCTTTGCTGAATCTACAATTTACGAAAAAGGGAAAAAAGTAGCATTGACATAATGGATTTACCATTACAATCAAGTAAAACTAAAATCAGATCCAGTTTTGAGCATAAATTTTAAACTACATAAAACGAACGGAAATAAAACTCATAAACTGTGAATGATCAGTGAATCGATGAAGATAAATGAGTCAATGCCCATAAAGAGAATGACTTCTGGTTCAACTAATTTTTTTTACAGCAAATACCTTTCTTCTCTACAACAAAAGTTCAATCGTATTATATATTTTTTCCATGATAAAAATTTGGCACCTGAAATTGCATTCATGTATTACTCACTCCATAGATATTTGTACAAAATATACTCATTGGAATTTTCCTTAAATCTATGCATAGATAAATATAAACATATATAATGGAAATTAACCCTTGCGTTAGGAGGCAATTAAGGTAAAATCCATTAGCAAAAATGAATTCTAAGGCAAAGTATCTTTAACTGAAGGTCACCAGTAGAATGTGATGTTTTCCATATTCATTGCAAATTTGTAGGATAATTATTTTCATTTATATAATCAAAGATAACATCCAATGAAGAAATTATCTATTTTCATTTGATGTTAAAATAAGAATCGTGATAAAAAACTTATTACTGACCACAAAAAAATGAACAGAATAGAAGTGGTTATAACCTAATATACTCTTAGTTAATTGTGTCCAAACTTAAAATATTCCCAAAAATAAAAGGTGTTGGATACATTCTAAAATCAAATAGGCGAGGTTGTATTTGTTAAACATTCGGTATCCTTATATAGTCAATCAAAATAAACATCAAATAGAAAATGCAGTATTTTATGAGATTCCTTATTTGCTATGATTAAATATTTCTACCAGAAAACTATCAATTAAACCAAATACAGTTTTTCATGCAATGGAGCCATCATTCTACAAAAACAATTAAAATGCAATAAATTGCGAAGAAGTAAAACAAATAATAATCTCACCCTTTTCTTAATGTTGACAAAGAATAATCATAGGTTAAAATAAAAGATATATAGGCTGAAGCATATCATAATACACTATTATACAAAAGAAGAGCCAAAATCAAAACCAAAGCATGCAATAATAGACAATAGACAGCCGTCATTTATGAAACATGAACAAAAATATTTGCAGTTTAATGATTAAATGTAAAATTATGGACTCGACTCGTAAAAGGTGTAAGAATATATTTGATTTGCATATTGTTAAAAGCTAGACCAAATTTCAAATCGATTTCTACAAAAAGGAATGTCCAAATCAAGTTAAACTTGAGAAAGAAAATACTTCATAGCAATAAAAAAGAAAAACTACAATTTACTATCTTCATAGAGAAACCATAGTAAACTTGAAAATAATGTTACCAATTTTTTGCAGAAATTTTTTGTATAAAATAAGCAAGCAACTTACTTGCAAAAGGAAATTCTGCAATAAATTTTCAGAAAACGGAAACTTTTTTTCTAAAAAAGGAAAGAAAAAAAAATCTCAATCAATTTGAACCTGTATTTTCGGATCGGCTTTGGGCTTCGCTCCTCCATATCATCCACATTATTTACTTTTTTGCTGAACTAACTTTTGAAGTCTGTCCATTTTCAAACAATGTATACTTGTTAATATTTAATCTGGAATATATGTTGAAAGAAGTTTGCAATGAAAAAAGTGATAATTTGGCCCTCATGTTATATATTGCTCATTTGATCCATTTTCACTTATGGAACCAAGTTTAAGATAATTCCATTTTCAAGCAGTACATACTTCTTAATAAATAATTTGAAAGATATGTTAAAAAGTGGTTGTGATGAAAAAAAAAATTTAGAGCATAGGTAGAAGAATCAGAAGCATGATAAAATAGCCTATTATTACACATATACATTGAAGAAAATAATGACATATTCATTATCCATGTCAAAGCTATAGGTATCCATCTATTGCTTGGTCAGTATATATCAAATTCCTTCAAAAAGTAAGGTTCGCGGTTTTAATGACTAACATTTTAAATCAAAGACCACATAATATTTACCTGTAGAAACACAGTACGTCAAACCTGGTGAGATGTCAATCTAATTTTTAATTGTTCCTTCTGAACCTACCAAATATGTCAAGAAAAATTAAAACAATTCATGCATTAAAAAATACACATATAATGAAAGTTTTTCCAATTCAAATGTTAACGCAAAAATTCTCTAAGCGATAGTAGCATCCCATGTTTTATCTTTTGATTATGCTAACTATGTGTGCTTTAAAATGGTGAGAGAAATTTAAGCTTAAAATTAGTAGAACCATTTAAAACAACAAATGAGGAAATTCATTCGGAAATGGTAGACAACAGTCAACCAAACTGAAAATTGGTTGAATATTTCTTGTATGCAAACTAGAAATTTATATGTATAAATGGTACATGTGCAGAAAATAAAACAATATTTATTCAGAATATCCGTTCATAATAGAAGATGGTATAATAATACAGTAATGATTCTGCTTAAATTCACAGTCATATTTGAAAAAGAGGGAGGAAGTTCCATTCCTTGAATTAGTCATTTTCCTTTCTGCTATGAGCCAGAAAATATGAAGCAAGAATGTTATCACCTAAAAGAATTTCCTTTTCAGTTAAGATTTTTTAAATCATCCAATTCTTCATTTATTCACCAAGAAGAAATCAAACATGAACAAAACTGCTATAACAGGCTGTTGAGTTCTTGAATTGAAGAACCGGCGACAATGATGTTTTCAAAGGTCCAAGTAAAACAGACGTGAATAGTGAAACTTAGGATGTTATACTATTTTGTACAGAAATATAATTTTTATCATTGCTGAAATCTAAGTTTACAAAAAAGGGAAAAAAAAGTAGCATTGACATAATGGATTTACTACTACAGTGAAGTAAAACTAAAGTCAGATCCAGTTTTGACCATAAATTTTAAGCTACATAAAATAAACAGAAATACAACTCATAAAACTGTGAATGATTACTGAATTGGTGAAGGCAAATGAGTCGTACCATTTGGTGTTGTTGCTCCGTAAGCGTCGCGTAAGTTTATCCCACACAGCAGCTGTACCCATATAGGAAGTAAAGGATAGAGGACCAGACTCCATTATGTACTGTGAATGGATAGATGTGGGAGGAGAACGAAGCAAATTTTTGTTCGAGGAAAAAGAAAGGGTAACTGACTGCGATTTGAGAATTGGGAAGGAATGCGGTTAGGGAAGAGGAAATTGAAATGGGGGAAACGAATGGTTTTGGTATGCCATCTCCAGTCGCCACATCTTAGTGAACACGTGTCGCCCAAACAAACGATTGGTTTCTGTTTTCCTTTATAAGTAATAGATTTGAATTATAATGCACAGTATTCATGAATTGTTGAATGTATTTGTTCCTAATCAAATTGTTATTTGTTTTAGGAACCCATATTTTGATAGTCTTTGTATTTTTCTTTTGAAATTTCATAACTGGCTTTGGTTTGGAATATAATAAACTAAGATTTTTCTTAACTTTAGTCTTTTGTACTTTCTTCTTTCTTTTATTATCAAGATGTTTCTTGATTTCTTGTTTCTTATATCCCAAACCTTGTTTATTTGATGCAGATTGTGAATTTTCAATGATTTTTGTCAAATTTTCTCGACCTTTGTTAAATTTAGAAACATTTTGAGTAATGTCATCAAACTTTGTTTGTAAACTAGCTTTTTCTAGGTCTAGAATTTTTACTTTTGCCTTAAGCTTATGATTTTCAGTAGTGAGAGCATTATTTTTCTCTTTTTGAGCTTCTATTTCTTGACTCAAAAGAGATAGTTGAGAGTCAACATTAGATGATGATTCTTGAATTTTTTCAAGTTCTTCTTCTAATATTTTCTTCTCATCTTTTAACATATCTCGTTCAAACTCTGCTCTACTTAAATCTGCTTTGACTACTTTTAATTGACGTTTTATGTCTTTATATTTGACTATCAATTCAGCATTAATATAAAGTAATTCATCAAATGTAGGAATTTGTACCTCATCTTTTGTTGCCATAAAACAAACATTAGCTTGTTCATTCTCCGAATCACTTTCACTTTCTGATGAAGATGAGTCTGAATCATCCCATGTTACTGAGAAGGCTCGTTTCTTTGACTTGTCCTTCTTATATTTGAATTTGTCATTTTCTGACTTCTTCTTTTGTTCTGGACAATCCTTCTGCATGTGCCCCTTTTTGTGGCAGTTGAAACATTCTATAGCGGATGAAGATGGTTTATTTGATCCAGGTTTCCTTTTGTTGTAACGACTGGCTTTTCGATATTTTAGGAATTTTTTGAATCCTTTTGCAATGAATGCCAGATCTTCATCTTCAGATTCTGATTCATTTTCATCTTTCTCAGCATGAAATGCTACATTTTTCTTTTCTTCTTTCTGTTCTTTTCTAGCCTGCAAATTTGCTTCATAGGACATTAGATTTCCTATCAATTCATCTGGCTTCATGACGGAAAGGTCATTAGCTTCTTCAATTGCTAATACTTTTCCTTCCCATTCATTAGTCAGAGAATGTAGGACTGTTGAAACAACATCAAAATCTGAATATTTTTGCCCTAATCCGATAAGTGCATGATGAATAGTTTGAAGCCTTGAATACATATCATTGATTGTCTCATTCGGTTTCATTTTAAAATTTTGAAACTGACTTTTCCGCATGGCTATTTTGGCTTGTTTAACCTTTATAGTACCTTCATGAGTGGTTTTCAGCGTTTGCCAAATTTGATATGCAGTAGTGCAGATACTAACACGGTTATATTCATTTTGGTCTAATGCACAAAACAACATATTTATTGCCTTTGCATTTACGGCTGCTGCCGTTTTCTCAGCCGCTGTCCATTCTGAATATTCAGTTGTTGGATTCCCTATTTCTTTTTGGGTAGCATTCCAAGCATCATAGCTATTTGATTGCATAAAAAATGACATACGTGTTGCCCAATAGCTATAGTTGAGACCATTAAAGAATGGAGGTCTTTGTGTTGATTGACCTTCCGTGTAAGTTTTAGTGCTAGTGCTTGCGTTATTTGCCATACTACAAGAATATATCAAATAACGGTGTTACGGTTATATGATGACCGTGCTCTGATACCAAATGAAAATGTGTACGTGTTTAATATAGTACACATGGATCGTGTAATATGATGTATAACACACAAATATATGACTAATCACAGATAATAGAAAATTTAGTAAAATAGAAAAATCACACCAGAGATTTTTATACTGGTTCGGAGCACCGTCCTACGTCCAGTCCCAGACTTCTATCTGGATTTTCACTACCAACTACCTTGCTTCACCCGGAGGAACAGGTTTACAACACCCGAACAGCCGAACGGGATTTCGTGCCTCTTACAACACCGAGGACTTCAACAAAAACAAATACAATTGCTGTTGACAACTTGTGCTCTTGATAACACGGATTTGTCACTTGTAGTACACCCTTCCTATAATCTTATCCTCAAAATATGTGAATGATGTTTGTGAAGATTGAAGGAAGTATATTACTTATTGAATCAAAAGATATGAAATAATTTCAATGATTCAATAAGCAATTGAAATATTTGAGAGCTTTTAGAATGCAAGGGTATTTAGAAAGTAAGATCAGAAATTAGAGCAAGAATTAATATAGAATTAATGATTTAGACGTGTTTATATAGAGAATAAATGGTTGTAACTCTTTGTGAAGAGTAGCCATTAATAGATATGATCATTGATGAAAAGTAAGAGATGCAACCATTGGAGAATGAAGTGCCTTTTGGGAAAGGTTGCTCTCTGTTTAAAAACGGTCGACAGGTCAAAAATGGCCGGTAGACAGGATTTCAAATATATAGACGTTATGTGCATGTGTGTACGTTCATTGTGTATTTTACACAGAAACGGTCGATCGCCTGGTTTATTACCGGTCGACCGGTCCCTGTAAAATTGCACAATGAATGTGCAATGCCATTCAAACTTATATATATCGATTATATTGAGGTGCATGATTATTTGAGGATAGATTTTAACAAGTTTAACACTATTATAACATCAAATAATCAACCTATAATCTAGAGTACCATATGTAGCTCTTTTGTGTCTCTTTATAGCCATGATGTCTTCGTTTTGTCGATCGCCTTTATTTCTTTGTCAGAAATCAAAACTTCATAGAATCTGTGACTCAACAGACGTATGATGGGAGGTCCGAACTAGTATAAAATATTTGGTGCTCCCTTTTATTATATATCTTATTTATACTCTGTTAACCTACTCTATTTAGTATAATTATTGGTACATACTCTCATATTAGTATTTAAGTTGCATTATATAAGATCCTATATATTTACAGGTAGATCAATGTATGCATGATTTCTGACGCATGTGATACAGTTAAAACGGAGGACCTAAAGCGTGCAATAAAAGGCCAACACTATGATCGAAAGGTGGAAGCGAATGTAGATGATGAGACATATCAGCGAGTCAGCATCGCGAGTTCTTCCTCTCTAGGCATAGTGTAGGAAAATCGATTCTCAGTAGCCTAGTTGTGGTGATAGTAGTGGTTATTTTGCCTCATAGTAGCCTAGTTATGGTGTTTTCCATAGTTAGTAGCTAAGAGGGCGGTGTCTTATGTATGGAGTAGCTCTAGGAGAGATGGCCAATCATTAGATATGAGATTCGATCCTTAGTTTAATCCTTTATAGTAGCATACACAAATTGTAGTGTATGAAAGTATTAGACACGAATCCTTAAGTAACATACCTTAAGAATTCATGGGCACTTGTAATACACCCAATGTCATATATACTAGAATTAAAGTTAATTGTACATGATCATCACATATTAAACATGTACTCATTCACAAGACCTTTTGTTTGAGCAACCCCTTTTCTTTTCATTTTTCCCCACCGTAGGATGACATGTTAGTAGTTGATTGGATATAGTACGTGGGGAAAGCAGCTTCACATTGGAGTTCTCATATCATTTTTTGTTCATCATGTAGTTACCTAGTGTATAATATATTTGTCAAATCTATATTGTACTTTGGAAAACAATGTATTTGTAAATCAAGAATTTTGGAGACTGTTTTTCTAAAATGTCTATTTCCTGTACATATGTTTTAATTCCTTCCACTGTGAGATTTGAAAGTATAGAACGTCTTAAGAACTTACCCTTATAATTATGCTCTGTAATGTTTTAAAATCCCAATACCTTGTATTTCTTTGTTGACGTGAGTCCAAAAGTCACATTAGGATTTGGATCTGTATGTCAAGAGGTGCGGTGTAACATCCCCTATCTTGAGGCCTAAAAGTAAGCGCTAAGATGCTGCAGTCATCCATAGTATTTGCCTCGGTGACTATATACGGCTATGTTAATGGTATCTATAATATCAGAAGCACTTGAATATGAAACAAATAAAAGGTTACAAAACAACATTTTTCTATTTCATTTCAAAACAGATGTTCCATATTCATATTACACAATCCCGAAATGTTTCCCAGGCAATGATAAAATATACTTATTACAAAATACGCCAAGAGCGACATATGAAGATGCCCCATTGGATGATCAGAGTTATACAGTCATAATTGACTTAATATATACACAGCGGAAATAACAACAAAATAAAGATCTACAACTCATAAATAGCTATCTGTTAGCCTTCTGCTTGCCTCCGATTGCTTTATTCGTCATCCTACTAAAAACCTTAAAAGACCTTAATCCCTTAGCCTACTCAAATCAATTTTGAGCACCCAAGAGTTTAAGGGGAAAACATAAACTTCGAGTCAAACATAAAGCCTGGTATGAATAATACTATGCATCACAGCTATTAATGTTCAGTCATACCACATCCTTTTAAAAATTTTCTTTTGCAAATCTTTTCCTATAACCAAAACTGGTTAAATACTGTAAAACATCATTATGTAAACATACATATCAGGTAATAAAAGAACTATTTGTTCAAACACTTTAGTTTTGTTTGGTTAACTATTAACCTTTGGCTGACTCGGGCCTACCAGACAATATAAACAAAATTAATCTAAAATCTATTAGACACTCCTTATCTGGACGGTCTATCCTTAACTATCTGTTAAATACTTCTCTTCTGGATGGTCTGTCCCTAACTTAATCATCTCTCAGGGTCACTTGATCCTAATGGTTTTGCGGGCTCACCAATAACCTATCTGCATACAAATATATATTCCTTTTTGTGTGTAATCATAATTTTAGTCTTACCTATGATAAAGCCCTACACACTAGAATTTTGGACAAAAATTAGCTGGGCTAATAGCGAATGTATAGGGTGCGACCCTATACCAGTCCCAGCTGGTATTCTAATATCTGAGTCATTTTCACTTAGAGACCCCTTCACATAATTTTCCTTAAAAACATTTTCAAAATGTTTTAAACCTTTGGATTAGACTTACACAAGGAAAATAGATAAACTTTATGATTTACTCAAAATTACCTTGCCATGTTGTATATATACTTTACTCAAACCAATATTTGATGAAATCATTTTAACATTTGAAAGTCCCCCTTTCGATTCCATTGAAAGTACCCCTTTCGATTCCATTGAAAGCATCTCTTTCCAAACCAAGTTAAATCCTTTATTTTTCTAGGCTAAAAGGCCAAAGCTTCCCTTCTGAAACACTTGAAAACCTTCCTTTCGAAAGCATCACATATCTTAAACACTTTGAAGAATTTCCTTTTAAAACCCTTAGAAAAACTTTCCATTTCAACCCTTTCGAAACCATCAGAAAATAGTACCTTTCAACTCCTTCGAAACCCTTTGGGGAACCACCCCTTCGAAACCATTTTAAATACCTTTCGAAAGCATCAAACCTTTAAAAACTTAAACCTTTCGAAAGCACTTGGGTTCAATTTAAAACTTGTGGAAAAACACCTTTCAAATCCATATAAATCAACTCTTTCGAAACCCTTGGGTTATGCTTTAATCAAAATAAAAAGGGTCATTTAAAACATCTAAGTCGAAACCTTCCTTTCGAAAACTATTCCTAAGTAAAGAAGTGATAGTGTCGAAACCATCCCTTCGAAAGCATAGGAGAAATGGCTAGTTTTAAAAGCTAAGCATACCATTCGAAACCATTGACTTTGAAAGATAGAAAGGCGACAACTAGGGGTTTCGGCCCCTTCGAAAGCATTACTTAAAAAAAATGTGAAACCAAGTCAAAACCTTTCCTTTGAAAATATTTGACCCAGTCAAAAGCCAACTGTTTCGAAACCTATCCTTTCGAAAGCAAAGCAGGCTCTCCTTTGCTATTTAAAACAAGGCATAACCAACCCCTTTGAAGCCCAGCATTTCGACCAAGTACCCTTTCGCCTTTATCCAATGCACTACGTACCACGTAGCTTTATACCATGCACATTGGTTTTGAAACCTATGGTGGCAAATGGTCTGGGTCAGAACCCCCGTGCTAAAAGTGGCCGAACATGCTAAAAACATGTTATTTTTGTTTTTAACTTAGAAGAGAAAAAATTTCAACTAACCTGCCATTGTTTGTCAAATTTTCATTGGTTGCTGAATACCTTTTCAAAAATTGCTGCCAACATTTTCAGAAATAAACAATGATTTTATTTTACAAAATGCCCCTTCTCCTTAATTAAATATATAAACCATTTAAGTCTCATACCTTAAATAAATTTATATATTTATCAAAACACTTGGGAAAATTCCCTAAAAATTCCAGAAAATCTATTTTAAAATGTTTTCTAGTATATAAAAATTTCAGGCCCAAATAATTATTTATTTTGCCGTAAATAATTGAAAACCCAATAAATCATTTTCTTCACTAGATATTTAACATAAAATCCACATTAACTCAGAAAATTATGAAAATTGAAATCGATCTCTAAAATGTCGTTTCCGACCTACATTTAAATTCACAAGGCATTTGGATGTCATTTAGTAGGATTTTTCATATTAAACTTATCATAAAATCCATATAAACATGCATAAATCATCAACTAGCATATTTATAAACTTTTAATCGTTCAAATCATGGCATTATCATGCAAAAACATTTCAAAATATACTTAAAACTGAAAACTATAAGAAATATGAGATGTGGTAATTATTCACCTTAGTTTTGTGATTAAAGATGTGAGATTTGATCTTGATTAAGTTGATTTACTTCTTCCTCTTGAAAATCCTAGCTTTGTCTTCTCTTGAGATTGAAAATGGTTGCCAGCCTCTGTTATCCCGCCTTTTGGCAAGGCCGTGACACCAAGGACTTGGCTAGATACCGGTGACAGATCATCTCGGAAGTCGGTTACGCGTAAGGATCGCTACGGATATCGATGAAATTTGTTCAAGTCCGGATCGGGCTACAATTGATAAGGCACGTCAAGCAAAGCTGTGGAAACCAACGATCCAAGTTTCAGGTCAATCCGAGTTCGTATGCTCAAGATATCGTCGACAAAAGATGGGGTAGGCCACCCTTAGTTCGAATCGATTGGCCAGGGACCAGTTCGAATCCATCGAACTTCCATTGCCTCGACTCCATCAGCTCTCCATTGCTTCGACTCCATCAGGCGGAACCGGTAGCTTCGAATCCATCAAGGCATTCACTATGTTCGACTACATCAAGCAAGTCTTCGTGTGCCTTGAGTTCGAATCCACCCTCACGTACACCATAGTTCGAATCCATCGAAGGAAGGAAACCTTCGAATCCATGCATTCGAATCCCCAGGCCAAGACAACTTCGAACCGGTCCATAGCTACGAGTCTAAATCGATTCGAACGAGCATTAGTTTCATCGATTCGAAGGAAGAGGTCCTTCGAATCCATTACCTCGACTCCACCATCTTCGAATCCAAGTCGTGGATTCGACCCAGTCAATGCGGAATGCAAAGCGGACCGATGCGAAGAAAGCGCACCATGTCACCATCTTCACGAGCAGGAAGATCGATTCGAACGAATCGATTTGAGCATATCGATTCGAACGACTCCAGAATACGAAAAACACCAACTTGAATCGATCATAACTCGAGTTCTACAAGTCCAAATCCCATGAAATTTTCACAGAAGCTCAAACACATGATGAAGAATGTACACACCAAATTTCAGCTCGATTGGATGATTTCTTGATCGATTCGAACCAAGGGTCGAATCGATCCCAAAGTGGGCCCGGATCTCCAGATTTTGGCCATGTGGGCCCCTTGACGTACCAGAACTGGTCTCCCCTCATTTTAGGCGAAATATCAGCCTCCTACACCTATAAATAGAGCCCCTGGTCATTCAGAAAACGGGTCGGAGAATTCTAAGTATTGAAGAGCGCCCAGATTCTGCCAGATTTACTCCAGAACACCGCCGCTGCTTTAGATTGATACTTAGCATTTGAATTCAGTTGTGTTACATTATTAACTACTGTAATCTTCAAGTAATCGAGCAATAAAATCATCAAATTTCACAGTGGACGTAGGCAAAACGCCGAACCACTCTAAATCGCTTGTCTTTGCAATTTACTTTTTATTATTTGGAGTTTTTGTTAGATAATCCACAGTTTTAATTTTCATTCTTCACTTTTATCTCTTCAAAAACTTCCGAAGAGTGTTGTGCCCATTTTTGGTACAAACACTTTGGTGCTTTCACTGAGAAAAAACCAGCTTTTTTCTCCTGCTCCTTGGATCTACCATCGATACCGGATTGCACAAATCCAAGAGGAAGATCCAGATCTTCGATTCACAGTCCTTCCATTCTACTCAGATTTTCATAAAATCTAGGAAAAGGATTCATCGTCCAAAATGGTTAGCACGAGAACCACATCTGCAGCTCCAGGACAAGAAGGTAGGGATGGACAAAATCCTGCTCAACAGCAGCCACCCAACCAAGACAACACTGCCCACTCGGATCCGTCTGGGGCAGTCACTAGACAAGAATTTCAGGTGTTACTCTAAGAGTTGACTCAGAGTCGGCAACAGTTAGCCGAACAGTTACGAGCCAATATTGAATTGACAAATCAACTGAACCGCCAGGGCCGTAGGAGGTCCAGAAGGGATGATGTTTCCCGCTCACCCACTGAAAGTTCTGCCTCATCTGACTATCATCGTAGATCTACCCGTCCCCGATTAGACGGAGATTATGCTCAGACTACGGGATATCAGCCCGCCCTGACTGTCGGGCAATTGAGGGTAGGACCATCAACCAGCTTCCAGGCTGGGCCATCAGCACGAGGTGGCCGCACTCCACAATATACTATGGACAATCATGTCACAGCTGCCACGGCAGAAACAAGGGTCGATACCCGATATCTTCCAGATTCGGGTAATCAACAGCAAGGACGTACTTCTGAACCATACGTCCCGGAAGACGCTGAGCCAAGGAGGCGAAACTTGGACCGTCGACAGCGCCCGGTCCAAACTCGGATTGTGGAACCCGACCACACCTTAGCTCAGCATGCTCAAAATGTAGCAATGCCAGACATCTCGACTATGATACGTCAGATGATCCGTGAAAGCCAAGGGCTTACCAATGACGATTGGGGAATTTCTCGAAGCCATACTCCTTTCACGGACGAGATACTATACGCTGAACCTCCTCGGCGATTCAGAATGCCAACTCTCCCTATGTACGAAGGAAGTTCTGATCCCAATCAGCACATACTGAAATACGAATGGTCAATGAGCGCCGCAAGGGCCGACGATGCAGTGAAATGCCGCAGCTTCCCCATTTCATTGGGAGGAATTGCAACAATGTGGTTTACAAGACTACCTCCAAGATCTATTTCGTCATTTGACCAGTTGGCTAAGAAATTTGTTGAACAGTTCCGTATGCATGTTGCCAGACCCAAAGATGTTAACACCCTGTCCAATGTTACCCAGGCTCGTGGGGAAACATTAAGGCGTTACTTGGAGAGATTCCATGCGGCATGCGTGGAAATTAGTAATCCCAACGACAACTCAATTTTAATGGCATTGACAAAGGGAATTGATCCCGATTCTGAATTTGGAAACTGGTTAGCTGGAAAACCCCCCGCATCGTTGGACCGTTTCTACTCCAAAGCCGCTCAATTCTTACGGCAAGAGGACGCGAAACAGTCTAGGAAGCAGGACGATGCAAAACCCGAAAGTGAGGGAATACAAAGCAATGTCGCAGTTAAACAGTCCGGTGACAATTCCGGAAAAGTCCAGTTAAACATACAGAACAAACAAACTCAGCCAAGAGGTGGCAATGGTCAGAACAAGAAGAGAGACCCGAATCCAGGCCCACGGCGTAGGGCTCCGATGTTTGAAAGTTATACACCGTTAAACACATCACTGGAAAATGTGTACCTGCAAACCTGCAACACAGAACAGTATAAGAAACCCGCTCCGAAGCGGTCATCAGAGAGGCAGATTCAGACGGGAAAGTTTTGTAGGTTTCATGAAAGCTATGGCCACAATACTAATGACTGTCGCCATTTGCAAGATCTCATAGAAAAGCTGATCAGGGAGAGGAAGTTAGATCAATTCGTGCGGGCGCCGCAGTCTGGTGGTGCGGGCCCATCGAATCCAAACCGTGCGCAAGATCAGGAAAGACAAGAGGAACCCGCTCGTACAGGCGGGAGGCTAGTTATCAATACCATAAGTGGTGGTCCTCATCCAGCGGACAGGAGCTGGAGGGAAATGGAGTCGTATGCTAGCTCTATCAGGCATGCGAGCTTCGAATGCTGCAGTAATTGTGAGGATGGAACCCCGGCTAAGCAACAAAAAACGATGTCTGACGATATCATATTCAGAAGCAGAGATGCTGACAAAATCGAAGCCCCAACGATTGATCCACTGGTCATATCTGCCCAGGTTGGTCCTACTTGGATGAAGAGGATCCTGGTTGACAGTGGGAGTTCTGTAAACATTCTATTCAAGCGAGCTTATGACTTAATGAAAATGGAAGCAAAGGACCTGAAACCCTGCCAATCCCGGGTTCATGGCTTCAATGGCAGTGCAACAATACCTACTGGAATAGTGGAACTACCAGTGGAACTGGGGATCGGAGAGCGCAGGAGAGTCCGACTGCTGCAATTCGTTGTTCTTGACATTGCTTCACCGTACAACGCATTCCTGGGTCGACCAGCCCTTGCTGAATTCAGGGCAGCCATTGCCCCGTGGTGTTTGACTTTAAAATTCCCAACCGATCATGGTATAGGAATCGTTCAAGGAGATCAGGCAGCAGGAAGAGCCTGTTATGTTGCTGAATTGCGAGAAGCACAGAAGAAGGAGAAAGGAAAGGGCGTAGAGGAATCTCTCTGCGTCCGTTTTACTAATAATTGACAGCTAACGCCTGGGCCCCGGCCCGGGCACCACTACCAATTCCTTAGAGATCTTGACCCTAGAGATAGCGAAGATAAAGATGAAGTAGAAGAGAATCAAGCGTCTCCAGCCGAACTGACTGTGGACGTCCCGGTCAGTGAGGATGACGACTCGAAAGTTGAAATGACCCTCCTATTTACACACTTATTTTATTAGTGATTTTTTTTTCTTACCAATATATTTTCCAGGGTCATTTTCTTTTCTCTAATAAACAAAAATATATCCAGGGTCTTTCACAATATAGAAATATTGTTTTAATTCTAAATCATTTTTAACATACATATATGAAGATATCTATGTTATATTCTACTTGAATCAGAGCATGATAATGATTAGAAATCCCTTTTTAAATTTGCAAAGATGTGATAAATTCCCTTTTAAATTAACACTTAATGTATCCTGATTTTTGACTATAGTGTCCACTGGAAATATTTACCTTAGACTGTTATTATAATTAAGAAATAGTCAAGCAATAATCAGTGGAAAGCAAGCTTATAATACAGATGATTTTCTTAAAGTCTGAATATTATCAAACTCAGGTTAAAAGAAAGTGGATCCTAAGTGAACACAAGCAACATCTAGGCGTAATGGAAACGCGCCTAACTTATTCATGCAAGGTCACTAGTTCGAGTACTATGCTGGTCGGTTCAAACACAATTTTTGTTTTTCTTTTTATTTTCTCCTGTATGGCTGAAATCTGATACCTACCTATAATTGTATATATATATTTAATTTTTGCCTATAACCTAACATACAAAACAATTCTTCTTGCATAACTATTTTTAAAACCCATTCTTTCAACTGTTTTAAGAATTTACATCTATATTTTTGCCTAATATCAACATGTACACAGATATACATGTACATGTCAGTGTCTTTGTTCATTTTCCAGAAAACTGAGCTCAAATGTTCCCTTGCTTCATTGATCTGAAGTGAAACATTTGGCCTGACCTATGGCCTAACCATGTGGTTACTCTGGCCATTCTTTTGTTTGTATTTTTACAACCCAGATTATACACAAAACATTGATACCTTTCCTTTTCAAAAGCATGTATATATATTTGTATGAATCAGACATTTTGTGATCAGATATATATCATTCTTCCTAGTCATACTTCTCTTTTAAAAATACATCTTCAGGGTATAAACACTTTTTCTTGCATTTGGACTTATGTCAATATCATGAATTGAAGATATAGTAGCTTAATTCTTTTCTGGGTTTTCCCCAATATTATTTTCTGTATATCTATATTCTTTTTGAAAGAACTCAGGATTAACTGAAATCATCATAAAATGATTTATGCTTATAAAATCCAGGTTTTACCTCTAAATCAAAACAACTTTAGCAAATAGGTTTTCAAATCAGTTCAACATCAATATCCTTAGTACATACCAAATCAGAAATAATCAGAAACAACATAGCACATGTCTCTTACAAGTTCTTCCTACTTAATACATTTAGATAGCCATATTAATCAGGGAATACATGCATGAATTAACACATTTTAGCTTTTATTTCTAATTATCTTAGCATCCTCTATTCCATGTCTTTTAATCTTGCTTACTTAACTCCATCACAACCTGCAAAAGCATTAGTGGCTGCCCCATTATAAATGAGACACCCCCATGTGCCATGAGCAATAAGGGTCAGATCTATGATCTGGTGTGAGCATTTCTAACATATCCATGATATTAAGCTAAGAATACAGCAGAAATATACTTTGCATACTTGACAGGTATTATCATGTACAATACATAAGAGCAAACATATGCAATAAAGCAACTTTTATCTGGGACTACTAGGTTGCCTTTTTCTTTTTCTTATAAATTCCTGGCCTCATCTGCTATAAGGAATCAAAGGGACACATTGCCATGAACTAATTAACATTATGGCACAAAGATCTCAGGACTTAAACAAGCCATGTGCCAACTTGTCTACTTCAAATAGGACAAGCATTCCAGCAGCCTTCTTGGCACAAAATCCTTAGTTATATCACTAAGTGTATTTATGTTCATTCTATCAATGATAGCTAGGTGTACATACCACCTGTACTCATGAAACATACTAGTTATCTTGCAGACATAATATTGCAAGCAAGTTAAAGGTTACTTTCTAGAGGTATAATACCCCAGTCATTCCATCTTACATTATTTAGCATATAAACATCCTATTCAAGCATATACCAGAATGTTTGCAACTGAGAATAAATACATGGCTCTATTGAGTTTATTTTGATTTTGCAAGCAACTATATTTAGCCAGATTTTCAATCTTGTTTAAACATAGTTTTTAGGCTTGTAAATTTCTGTTTAGTTTAGGGCTCAGCACTTATAGAGAAAAACTCCATTGCACCCTTAACCAATTATTTCAAGCCTCAGCACCATACCAATGTATATGCAGCTCATAGTTTTCTTTATCTTTTCATTCTTTGTCTTAAGCCATTATTCAAACTAGTTACAATTACTCTGATATATGTTCCTTAAGGTTTTGGTATAATATACAGAGATGAAAATAGAACAACAAAGTTATACATCCAGCATAGCAGGTCATATCTCATCACACATTCATGAAACCATTAGCAGCCAACATAGTTTGTAAATCAAAACATGCAAAATATAACATATAAAAGCTTGGCTGCCTAATCCCAGGTCTTAATGCCATGTATATGAGTGAGGATACTCACCTAAATGCTTACACAAGCTTAAACCAGAAAACCCTTCAAATCTTTAGCCTTATCTTCCTCTTCTTCCTTAGGTTAATTAATTAGTGAGAGAGTAGTTTTCTGATTGGGTTCTTGGTTTAAATAAGGGTTCTGTCTAGGGTTTTGGGTGATGCAAAATCCCTATTTTAGCCCAGACCAGAATCATGCATTTGGCATTGCATATTCCTTCCCTCCTAACCCTTAATGTCCCGGCCTATATTTTAAAACAAGACTAAATTGTGCCTATTTTCCTTTCTTTTCAGAAAGTGATAACTTTAAGCATTTTTATTATACTTACCTCAAACATGATAATGGTGTGACTTTCTATTTTCTGCCTATGCACATTTGCTTTCTTGCACTTTGGTTCTTACTGTTTTTGTGCTTCCTTTATTTATTTTCTGCTCAAATACTATCTAGATATATATATACATTTATACAACTATGGGTGTTAATTTAATTTTAACCATTTATTTGCAGAAAACATGTGCATACTTATGTGCATTTCTACACCTATTTAAAATTTCACTTATTCATTATAAATCAATGTTCTCTTCTGTCTTAATTTTCAGACAAGTAATATATATATATATATACACACATCCACAGGAGTTTTAATATTCATGCCTAGGCCTATATTTCTTTTATTTAAAACATTTTATCTGAATGTTTTCCTTCCTTGTTTTATTATTCAGGAATTCTGGATTTTCTCTTAGTGCCATAACTAGTGTGCACGTGCACACATGCACACAACCTTGCACCACTGAAAATCCCACCTATATAATAATTCTGATTTTCCCCCAGAATTTTAATCATTTATCTAAAAGAATTTTCCTCAAAATCTTGGGGTATTACAATCACCCCTTCTTTTAGGAATTGTGCCCTCACAATTTGCAACATAATCTTTGAGTACTCCTACATTCTTAGGAAAAATTATTTAAATATGCATGAGCAATTCAAATAGTCACTGTCTATCATACATATCAAACTTTCTTAGTAATCTAAGAATTTACCTTTCAAATTTGCAAAGAGCCTAGGGTAATCCATCCTGATTTTATCCTCTAGCTCCCAAGTACAATCACTAGGATCTATACTCCATTGAATTTTTACCAGCTTCAATGTCTTGTTTCTTAATTTCTTTTCTTCCCTTGCCACAATTCCTACTGGCTCTTTTTCATAGATTAGATCTGGATTAATCTGAACTTCAGTAGGCTTTTCTAAGATTTCCTCCTTGTCATGTACCCATCTCCTTAGTTGTGACACATGAAACACATTGTGCATTGCACTCATCTTCTCTGGAAGCTCCAGCTTATAGGCTAGTGAGCCTATCCTTTCCAAAATCTTGTATGGTCCAACATATCTGGGTCTGAGTTTCCCCTGCTTGCCAAATCTCAAGACTTTCTTCATTGGTGAAACCTTAATGAAGACATAATCACCTACTTTGAATTCCACTGACTTCCTCTTTGTATCAGCATACTTCTTTTGCCTATCTTGAGCTACTGCCATCCTCTTTCTCACCAGTCCTATTTTCTCTGTAATGTCTTTGACATATTCTGGCCCTAGGATAGCTTTCTCTCCTGCCTCAGCCCAACACATAGGTGATAGACATGGTTTCCCATATAGGGCTTCAAAGGGTGCCATTCCAATTGTACTTTGGTGGCTATTATTGTATGTGAACTCAGCCAAATGGAGGTGGTCCTCCCAATTTCCTCCAAAGTCTAACACACATGCTCTAAGCAAATCCTCTAAAATCTTGTTTACCACTTCTGTTTGCCCATCTGATTGAGGGTGATAAGCAGTGCTTAGGCACAATTCACTCCCCATAGCTTCTTGGAAGCTCTTCCAGAATCTTGAAGTGAAGATTGTATCCCTATCACTCACTATAGTTTTAGGAACACCATGCAGTTTTACCACTTCTCTCATAAAAATTTGGGCCAACCTAGGTGCATTTCTGTCTGCTTTCACTGGTATGAAATGGGCTACTTTAGTTAGCCTATCTACAATCACCCAAATACTTGTATTTCCCCTCTTGGATCTAGGAAGACCATCTATGAAATCCATAGATATGTCTTCCCACTTCCACTGTGGTATGCTAAGTGGCTGCAATAACCCTGAAGGTCTTTGGGTCTCAGCTTTTATTTGTTGACAAACCATGCACTTAGCAACATATCTAGCTACATCAGACTTCATTCCCTTCCACCAATAGTCCCTTTTTAAGTTTTGGTACATCTTGGTGCTGCCTGGATGTATGGAATATTTGCTCCTATGGTACTCATTAAGGATTTCTTCTTTCAATTCTATGATGTTTGGGACACATATCCTTCCCTTGTACCTTAAGTATCCTTTTACATCTATGTGATAATCCTTCACTTCCTCCTTCTTTAATAGGAGAGACTTCTTTTCTGCTAAGTCTTGATCTTCTTCTTGCATCTTTGCCACCTTCAAGGCCAAATTTGATTGTAAAGTAATTAAACTTAACCTTCCTTTACTCCTTCCTTCCTCAATCATCCCCATACTTATCCCACTGCTCTCATCTATTTCCAAATCAGTGAGCATGGTCAAGTCTCTAAACTCCTCCATCATCAACATGGCCACTTTTGCATGCTGCCTACTCAATGCATCTGCCACTTTATTAGCCTTGCCTGGTGTATAAAGTATATCTAAGTCATAAGCAGCAAGAAATTCAACCCATCTGTGTTGTCTCATATTTAAATCTTTTTGTGAAAAGAGATATTTTAAGGCCTTGTGATCAGTGTATAAAATGAACTTTGCACCCAATAAATAATGCCTCCAGAGCTTTAAGGCATATACCACTGCTGCCAACTCAAGATCATGAGTTGCATATCTAGTTTCATGGGGTTTTAGTTGTCTAGATGCATAGGCTATGACCTGATCTTGCTGCATCAACACAGCCCCTAGCCCTGACCCACATGCATCTGTATATACAACCAATCCCTCATTGCCTTCTGGTACTCTCAACACTGGTGATTTTACCAAAGCCTCCTTGATCTGGGTGAAAGCTTGTTCACACTTATCAGTCCATATAAACTTTTGGTTCTTCCTAGTCAGGTTAGTGAGTGGCATTGCTATTTTAGAAAATCCTTGTATGAACCTCCTATAGTATCCTGCCATCCCCATGAATGACCTAACTTCACTAACATTGTTAGGCTTCTTCCATGCTTGGATTGCTACTATCTTATTGGGGTTTACAGAAATTCCTCTAGCAGAGACAACATGTCCAAGAAAGTGTACTTCCTCTTGCCAGAACACACACTTAGAGAACTTTGCTTTCAAATCTTTTTCTCTTAATCTAGATAAGACCAAATGTAAGTGGTTCTCATGTTCCTCTATTGTTTTAGAGTAGATTAGAATATCATCTATAAAAATCAGAACAAACTTGTCTAAGTAATCTCTGAATATCCTATTCATTAGGTCTACAAAGTAAGAAGGGGCATTTGTTAGCCCAAATGGCATAACCAGAAACTCATACAAACCATATCTTGTGTTGAATGCTGTATATTTAATACTTGATTCCTCAACCTTCATCTGATGAAACCCAGATGCCAAGTCTAGCCTAGAAAACACTTTAGCTCCACTGAGTTGATCAAAGAGATCATCTATCCTAGGTAATGGGTATTTGTTTTTGATGGTTACTTTGTTTAATTCTCTGTAATCTATACACATCCTTAAAGTACCATCATGCTTTTTAACAAATACTACAGGAGCACCCCAGCATGAATTACTTGGCCTTATAAACCCCTTGGCTTCTAATTCTTCCAGCTGGTTCTTTAGCTCCTTCAATTCACTTGGCCCCATCCTTGTAGGTTTTTTGATAACTGGGCTAGCCCCAGGCATAAGGTTAATCTGGAATTCAACAGGTCTATGGTGTGAGACACCTTTTACTTCCCCAAACACATCCAAGTATTCTTTAACTATGGGGATTTCATTAATAGCTATTTCCTTGGGATTATTTTCTAATTCAATTAAATGATTTAGACTGTTTTCTTTGATAGGTTCACATAGAATTGTAACCCTTTGGCCTTTAGAATTTTGTAGTGAAATGGTGGATGCATCTAGGTCAATTATGGCTTTGAATTGTCTTAGCCAATCTGCCCCTAATATGACTCCTATATTTGGGAAATTTAGAACATACAAATTGGAAACAAATGTGTTTCCTCCTATGTTCAAATTCACATCCACACAGATCATATCTAATACACTAGAACTTCCTAAAGGGCTTTGTATTAACAGAGGTATTTCAGCCAAATTGCAGTTCATTTTCAACCTTTTAACTATTTCATGGGAAATGAGTGAGTGGGTTGCCCCGGTATCATATATTACAGCTAAAGGTATGGTACAAATAAATAGTGTACCTTCCACTTGACCATGGTTTTCAGCATTTGCCTCAATTATGGCCTTGCCCCTACCTTCCAGGTTTGCCACTTTCCCTTGTTGCTTGTATTCTGGCAATTTCTTTTCATATGCCCTTCCTTCCCACATAGATAGCATTTGAAAGCTCCCCCTTTAAGCTCTGGGCATCTTGGCTTAATATGGCCTTCTTTCCCACAATGGTTGCAAACTATTTTTCTTTTGGCTTCATTGGGTTTTGCATCTACTGCCTTCTTACCATCTGCCTCTCCTTTCTTCTTATCATAAGGATGGTACTTCCCTTTGTTCTTCTTGTTGCTATTGTTTTTGAAGCTCCTAAACTTATCTCTTTCCTTATCATGCTGCTCAATCTTCAGAGCCAAATCTATCACTTGATCAAAAGTTCTGTCAGCATAAGGTAGTATAGCCCTGCTAAGCCCTGGGTTCAATCCCTTGATGTATCTATCATTTTTGGATGCTTCATCAGCCACTAACATTGCCCCATAGGTTGACAATCCCTCAAACTTCTGGGTGTATTCTGTGACATTCATAGTCCCCTGTCTAAGTTTGATGAACTCCTCAAGTAAAGTGGTTTTTGCTGAGGCTGGAACAAACCTTGCCTCTAACATCTCCTTAAATTGATTCCAATTAATATCATTTTCATTCCGGCCAGCTATGATCACCTCCCACCAACTCAAAGCTGCACCTTTTAATTGCCTTGAGGCCACTTGCCTCTTCCTTTGGTCATCTAGTTGCATATCAGTGAAGATCCTCTCTAATGTCCTCAGCCATGCTTGAATCTCCATTACACTTTCAGTTCCTTCAAAGCTCTTGCCTCCCAAGTTGGTATAAGTCTTCACTAACTTGGAGAGCTCCTCATGTGGGTTCTCAGGTCTGTGCCCAATTCCATCTCTCAAAACTCTCACAAATTCCTCCATGTTAAGCATTTGTGGTGTGCTAGATCCTCCTTGATGATGAGACCCTCTTCCTACCATAATTCTAAAAGTATATGTATTTCATCTTATTAGTTTATAACACTTAGCTTTAATTTTAAATTGATTGTATCTTTCCTATTTAATCATTGTGTATATCACATGCACACACATACATACATTCAGGGAATACTTATAAGCAGTCAAATATACAAACAAACCTAGTATAAACATAAGCATACAAACATTTGCTATGTTAATTAAAACATAGCTCTGATACCAAATGAAATGACCCTCCTATTTACACACTTATTTTATTAGTGATTTTTTTTTCTTACCAATATATTTTCCCGGGTCATTTTCTTTTCTCTAATAAACAAAAATATATCCAGGATCTTTCACAATATAGAAATATTGTTTTAATTCTAAATCATTTTTAACATACATATATGAAGATATCTATGTTATATTCTACTTGAATCAGAGCATGATAATGAGTAGAAATCCCTTTTTAAATTTGCAAAGATGTGATAAATTCCCTTTTAAATTAACACTTAATGTATCCTGATTTTTGACTATAGTGTCCACTGGAAATATGTACCTTAGACTGTTATTATAATTAAGAAATAGTCAAGCAATAATCAGTGGAAAGCAAGCTTATAATACAGATGATTTTCTTAAAGTCTGAATATTATCAAACTCAGGTTAAAAGAAAGTGGATCCTAAGTGAACACAAGCAACATCTAGGCGTAATGGAAACACGCCTAACTTATTCATGCAAGGTCACTAGTTCGAGTACTATGCTGGTCGGTTCAAACACAATTTTTGTTTTTCTTTTTATTTTCTCCTGTATGGCTTAAATCTGATACCTACCTATAATTGTATATATATATTTAATTTTTGCCTATAACCTAACATACAAAACAATTCTTCTTGCATAACTATTTTTAAAACCCATTCTTTCAACTGTTTTAAGAATTTACATCTATATTTTTGCCTAATATCAACATGTACACAGATATACATGTACATGTCAGTGTCTTTGTTCATTTTCCAGAAAACTGAGCTCAAATGTTCCCTTGCTTCATTGATCTGAAGTGAAACATTTGGCCTGACCTATGGCCTAACCATGTGGTTACTCTGGCCATTCTTTTGTTTGTATTTTTACAACCCAGATTATACACAAAACATTGATACCTTTCCTTTTCAAAAGCATGTATATATATTTGTATGAATCAGACATTTTGTGATCAGATATATATCATTCTTCCTAGTCATACTTCTCTTTTAAAAATACATCTTCAGGGTATAAACACTTTTTCTTGCATTTGGACTTATGTCAATATCATGAATTGAAGATATAGTAGCTTAATTCTTTTCTGGGTTTTCCCCAATATTATTTTCTGTATATCTATATTCTTTTTGAAAGAACTCAGGATTAACTGAAATCATCATAAAATGATTTATGCTTATAAAATCCAGGTTTTACCTCTAAATCAAAACAACTTTAGCAAATAGGTTTTCAAATCAGTTCAACATCAATATCCTTAGTACATACCAAATCAGAAATAATCAGAAACAACATAGCACATGTCTCTTACAAGTTCTTCCTACTTAATACATTTAGATAGCCATATTAATCAGGGAATACATGCATGAATTAACACATTTTAGCTTTTATTTCTAATTATCTTAGCATCCTCTATTCCATGTCTTTTAATCTTGCTTACTTAACTCCATCACAACCTGCAAAAGCATTAGTGGCTGCCCCATTATAAATGAGACACCCCCATGTGCCATGAGCAATAAGGGTCAGATCTATGATCTGGTGTGAGCATTTCTAACATATCCATGATATTAAGCTAAGAATACAGCAGAAATATACTTTGCATACTTGACAGGTATTATCATGTACAATACATAAGAGCAAACATATGCAATAAAGCAACTTTTATCTGGGACTACTAGGTTGCCTTTTTCTTTTTCTTATAAATTCCTGGCCTCATCTGCTATAAGGAATCAAAGGGACACATTGCCATGAACTAATTAACATTATGGCACAAAGATCTCAGGACTTAAACAAGCCATGTGCCAACTTGTCTACTTCAAATAGGACAAGCATTCCAGCAGCCTTCTTGGCACAAAATCCTTAGTTATATCACTAAGTGTATTTATGTTCATTCTATCAATGATAGCTAGGTGTACATACCACCTGTACTCATGAAACATACTAGTTATCTTGCAGACATAATATTGCAAGCAAGTTAAAGGTTACTTTCTAGAGGTATAATACCCCAGTCATTCCATCTTACATTATTTAGCATATAAACATCCTATTCAAGCATATACCAGAATGTTTGCAACTGAGAATAAATACATGGCTCTATTGAGTTTATTTTGATTTTGCAAGCAACTATATTTAGCCAGATTTTCAATCTTGTTTAAACATAGTTTTTAGGCTTGTAAATTTCTGTTTAGTTTAGGGCTCAGCACTTATAGAGAAAAACTCCATTGCACCCTTAACCAATTATTTCAAGCCTCAGCACCATACCAATGTATATGCAGCTCATAGTTTTCTTTATCTTTTCATTCTTTGTCTTAAGCCATTATTCAAACTAGTTACAATTACTCTGATATATGTTCCTTAAGGTTTTGGTATAATATACAGAGATGAAAATAGAACAACAAAGTTATACATCCAGCATAGCAGGTCATATCTCATCACACATTCATGAAACCATTAGCAGCCAACATAGTTTGTAAATCAAAACATGCAAAATATAACATATAAAAGCTTGGCTGCCTAATCCCAGGTCTTAATGCCATGTATATGAGTGAGGATACTCACCTAAATGCTTACACAAGCTTAAACCAGAAAACCCTTCAAATCTTTAGCCTTATCTTCCTCTTCTTCCTTAGGTTAATTAATTAGTGAGAGAGTAGTTTTCTGATTGGGTTCTTGGTTTAAATAAGGGTTCTGTCTAGGGTTTTGGGTGATGCAAAATCCCTATTTTAGCCCAGACCAGAATCATGCATTTGGCATTGCATATTCCTTCCCTCCTAACCCTTAATGTCCCGGCCTATATTTTAAAACAAGACTAAATTGTGCCTATTTTCCTTTCTTTTCAGAAAGTGATAACTTTAAGCATTTTTATTATACTTACCTCAAACATGATAATGGTGTGACTTTCTATTTTCTGCCTATGCACATTTGCTTTCTTGCACTTTGGTTCTTACTGTTTTTGTGCTTCCTTTATTTATTTTCTGCTCAAATACTATCTAGATATATATATACATTTATACAACTATGGGTGTTAATTTAATTTTAACCATTTATTTGCAGAAAACATGTGCATACTTATGTGCATTTCTACACCTATTTAAAATTTCACTTATTCATTATAAATCAATGTTCTCTTCTGTCTTAATTTTCAGACAAGTAATATATATATATATATACACACACATCCACAGGAGTTTTAATATTCATGCCTAGGCCTATATTTCTTTTATTTAAAACATTTTATCTGAATGTTTTTCTTCCTTGTTTTATTATTCAGGAATTCTGGATTTTCTCTTAGTGCCATAACTACTGTGCACGTGCACACATGCACACAACCTTGCACCACTGAAAATCCCACCTATATAATAATTCTGATTTTCCCCCAGAATTTTAATCATTTATCTAAAAGAATTTTCCTCAAAATCTTGGGGTATTACAAAAGTACTAAAAGTTGGATCTCAACTGGGAAAACAGATACAACAGGAATTGGTTGAATTTCGTCAGGCAAATCTTGATGTCTTTGCCTGGACGCACTCCGACATGTGCAGAATCTCACCGAATATTGCAAGTCACTCTTTGAATATTGATCCGCGACATGTTCCGGTCAAGCAAAAGAGGCGTGGTATGGATCCAGAGAGATCTGCCGCCCTTAAAGAAGAAATTGACAAATTGCATTCAAATGGTTTCATTCGAGATGCTCTATACCCAGAGTGGGTGTCAAATCCGGTAATGGTGCGGAAACCGAATGGGAAATGGAGAACTTGTGTCGACTACTCTGATTTAAACAAAGCTTGTCCAAAAGATAGTTTTCCACTTCCCCGAATTGACCAACTCGTTGACTCAACTGCAGGTCACGAATTGTTATCCTTTATGGATGCTTATTCCGGTTATAACCAAATACCCATGCATCTACCCGATCAAGAACATACTAGTTTCGTAACCGATCTGGGACTCTACTGTTACAGAGTCATGCCCTTTTGTTTAAAGAATGCCGGAGCAACTTACCAACGTTTGGTTAATCGAATGTTCGCTGATCAGATCGGGAAGACCATGGAAGTCTATGTGGATGACATGTTAGTTAAGTCTCGATTTTCCACAGATCACGTCAAGGATTTAAATTCAATGTTCTGTATCTTACGTGAGTACGGAATGAAGCTTAACCCGCTAAAATGCCACTTCGGCGTCGCATCCGGAAAGTTTCTAGGGTTCATCGTTAACGCTCGTGGGATAGAGGCAAACCTCGAAAAGATCTGGGCAATAAGGAATTTGAAAACTCCAAAGACCATCAAGCAAGTCCAGAGTCTCAACGGGAAGGTAGCAGCGCTAAGCAGGTTCATCTCGAAATCCACTGATAAATGCATTCCTTTCTTTGATCTAATCCGGAAAGGGAAACGAAACTTTGAATGGACCACGGAATGTGAAGGCGCATTCCGATCGCTGGTTCAGCATCTCTCTACGCCACCAATTTTGTCGAAACCAATTGACCACGAACAATTATACCTTTATTTGGCGGTGTCGGAGCATGCGATCAGCGCTGCTTTGGTCCGGGAAGAAGATCGAGTGCAGAAACCGGTCTATTATGTCAGTAAACGATTGACCGGAGCTGAGAGAAATTACCCCAGGTTGGAGAAACTGGCTTACTGCTTGGTCATTGCCTCGAGAAAGCTTCGTCCTTATTTCCAAGCACATCCGCTTACTGTGTATACCGATCAGCCGTTACGACAGGTCCTCACGCGGCCTGAGACGTCTGGAAGGTTACTCAAGTGGAATATTGAACTGAGCCAATTCGACATTGCTTATGCTCCACGGAGAGCCATTCAAGGGCAAGTCCTAGCTGACTTCATAGCTGAATTTACTGTTCCTGACGAATTACCTGAAACCAGCGAGTCTCCTGAATATGTCTGGAAACTTTATACAGATGGTGCATCAAACGATCGATGTTCAGGCGCTGGAGTTGTACTAGAAACCCCCGAAGGTCGATCCATATGTTATGCTTTGAAGTTTGATTTTCACGCAACCAACAATGAAGCCGAGTATGAAGCCCTGTTGGCTGGGTTAAAGCTTGCCAGAGATATGAAAATTATCGCTATAGAAGTTTATTGTGATTCACAGTTGGTTGTATGTCAGGTACGGGGAGAATATCAAGCGAGAGATCGAAGGTTAGCTGCTTATCTAGCCCGAGTTCAGGAAGCGCTAGATCAGTTTGATTATTATGCTATTTACTACATACCACGAGATCGCAACCAAAAGGCCGATTCATTGGCAAAGTTGGCCAGCACAGGTGAAGCACAGCAAATGGGACTCGTCCCGGTCGAAACGTTGCCTTTCCCAAGCATCGATCAAATCAAAATGAATGATGTGTTAGAGACCTTTCCCAGCAGAGAATCATGGATGACTCCGTATCGAAATTACATTGAGGATGGGATATTGCCTGAACACCGAAATGAGAAAAGGCAAATTCTACGAAAAGCTTCGCGGTTCATCATTCAGGACGGGATCATGTATAGAAAAGGTTATTATGTTCCACTTCTCCGATGTATCGCTCACGACGAAGTCAAACGAGTGTTACATGATGTGCACGAGGGAGAATGCAGCGACCACACCGGTGGACAAGCACTTGCTAAGAAAATACTCCGATATGGATATTACTGGCCGACAGTGAATCGAGATGCAGCCAATTACGCCAGAAAGTGCGACAAGTGCCAAAAACACGCTCGAATTCCAAGAGCCCCGCCTACCGAGTTAACTCAAATGGTCAGTCCCTGGCCGTTCGCTATGTGGGGCATCGATATCATTGGCGCTTTACATCTGGCAAAAGGTGGTGCGAAGTATGCCATCGTCGTAGTTGACTACTTCACAAAATGGGCCGAGGCTGAAGCTCTTGCAACGATTACGTCAAAGAAAGTGATAAACTTTGTGGTCCGCAATATCATTTGCCGATTTGGACTCCCGCACACCATCATCACCGATAACGGGACCCAATTCGAAAGTTCAGAGTTCAAGAGTTTCTGCCAACGATTTCATATTCATAAAAAGTTCTCTGCAGTCGCACATCCACAAGCAAATGGTCAGGTCGAAGCTGTCAACAAAGTCATCAAATCCATCTTAAAGAAACGACTGGAAAAGGCTGGGGGCAAATGGGTCGATGAACTTCCTATGGCATTATGGGCTTATCGAACAACTCACAAGACCGCGACTGGACACACCCCATTTTCCTTATCCTATGGCTCAGAGGCCGTCATTCCAGTTGAGACAGAAGTATTTTCTCACCGCATAACTTATTACGATCCGAAAACAAACGCTATATTACTCGCTGAGTCTTTGGATCTGTTGGACGAGAAACGAGAAGAAGCTGATTTAAGAGCGGCCGCTTACCGAAGTCGGGTCGCCCGATTATATAACACCAAAGTTCGCCCCCGAACCTTTGATCTCGGCGATCTGGTCCTCAAGAGAGTATACCCGGTTCCTTCACACATGAAACCAAATTGGGAAGGATCGTACGTGATTACGCAACGACTTGGAGATGGAACATTCAAACTATCAACCGTGGACGGTCTAGTTTTACCGAGAGCCTGGAACAGCGAGAGTCTCCGTCACTATTACATATGACAGGCTTTATTTATTTCATTATGTTTTTTATTCAACAATTTACTTTTGCATTTCGAAATTAGAATTTGTAATAAGGCAACTGATTTGCCATATTTTCTTATTTCAGCAATAAAATGCCATCTCTTCGAGCCAGAGCTGTGATTCATTAAATACAATGTACAACATCACGATGCACGAAGAGCTAAGTTCCATCACACAGTGGAATTTATTCAAGTAGGGAGTGGCTGTGAAGCAATCAACCACTCGCTAAATGAAACCCGAGCTCGGGGGCAAGCCATCACATCAGGCCACGAAAATGGGTTGATACACGACAACCCTTCATTCAACTCCGTACTCCCAGAGTGCGAGGCGGAGTATAAACATTTTACTAAACTCCGTGCTCCCAGAGTGCGAGGCAGAGTATAAACATTCTTCTAACTCCGTGCTCCCAGAGTGCGAGGCGGAGTATAAACATTCTTCTAACTCCGTGCTCCCAGAGTGCGAGGCGGAGTATAAACATTCTTCTAACTCCGTGCTCCCAGAGTGCGAGGCGGAGTATAAACATTCTTCTAACTCCGTGCTCCCAGAGTGCGAGGCGGAGTATAAACATTCTTCCAACTCCGTGCTCCCGGAGCGCGAGACGGAGTATAATCATTCATCTAACTCCGTACTCCCAGAGTGCTAGACGGAGTATAAACATTCATCCTACTCCGAACTCCGGAGCGCGAGACGGGGTATAAACAAACGTCAACTCCACACTTCTCCCCAATACAGGGGGCAGGACCATAACACATAACAAGTTGATGATAGAAAGGGAATAGATTTTCATTTCCATTATCAACAAAAAGAATCTGATTACAAAGTGTTTATGAAAAATTCTGCTAGTGGGAGCCGAATCCACATCTATACATGGCTATAGAAAAATCAACAAAATGCTACCCTACGCAACAGAGATTTAAAGAAAGAAGTTCATTCTTTCTTCTTCCTTATCTTCTTCTTCGGGGTAGCTCCACCTGATCCGCTGCCCGATTTCTTCCTCAATCGCTTGCTCTTTTCAGGCTTGCCCTCCGGCAGCGATATAATGTCGACATCTTCCTCAGAGCTGGAGGCAACGGAAGTTCTTCTAGGAGGACGAGCTGGAGGCATAGGAGTAGTAGCAGGAGGAGGGACAGGAGCGGTCTCGATCAATACAGTACCACCCGGCGAAATCACCATTAACGGGGCAGGCCCGGGCGGACTAGAACCAACATTCCCTGCTGCCATCTCGGCGGCAATCTCAGCTAAAACATCGTCCTCACGAGATGCTTGGGCCGCATCGGATGTGCCAATAGCTGGCATAGATAAACTAGCGGCCGGAGCAGCCTCATTCACAACATCGGACGGGTTGGCAGAGTGATCGATGGGTTCATTGAGAAGCTCCTCAATCATTTGAGCGCTGAAAGAAAACATATTTGCATCTCCCTCCTCACCAATCAAAGTAGAAGTCGTGGTGGCTTCAGAAAAAACAACCCCTTGTGTTTGATGAGGAACCGATAAAGCGAGAGGCGCAGAAACAATAACCTCGGTCACTGAAATACGACAAAACGAAGATTGTTAGCCAAGTGTGTTGCTTAAGGTTCTTCACAACGAAACTACGAGAAGCGTTCAAATACCTTCCTTAGTCTGGACCGAAACATGGGTAGAATCGTCGGCGGAAGATAATAACGGTTGGTCAGGATTATATGCAGGAACAGATTGGGGGTCTACCGCTCCAGTGGTTTCGGGCAATGTTGGGATTACGGCTCCAACACTTGCCTCGTGATGCACGGTCCCCGAACCTTGGCCTGTCTCTAGTGATTGGACGCCGAGTTTTTCTTTCGCCATAGAGATTACCACCTCATGAAGGGTCTTCCTCTCATCCTCAGTAAGCAAACGCATCTCCAGTTCAAAGTCGTCAAGTGCTCCATCTGGATGCGCTGCTCTCTTCTCATTCACCAGCCGGGTCCAGGCATTGTACAAGATCATGGAGTCATCTCCCAGCCACGCTAGATTTCTGTGTTCCAGCACATTAGCGTTATACGTGACTAAGAGATCGTCAAACTCAGCATCTAGCCTAGACCTCTCCTCCAAAAAAATTTCCTGAATCTCCGCTTCCACAGACTTAGCCTTGACCGCCGCCGCAGCAAGTTCGGCCCTGAGGGATACTGCTTGGTCGCAAGCCTCTTGAGCAGTAGCGTTCGCATCGTCCTTCTCCTTCACCATTTCAGCGAATTTGGCCTTGAGCTCGTTCAGCTCTTTAACGGCTAAGTCTCGCTCAGCTGCAACGGTGGTATTGCGATGGCCCATCTCTTCCACTGTGGCGCAATGTTCTTGCTGCATCCTCGCTAGTTTGGCCACGACACCCTCGTGTTTCTTAAGTGTTTCAAGCTCTGACTTTCGGGGCGTTTCCACTTCGGATTGAAGAACTTGAATGATGCGTTTCTGCTTCGCAATGTCAACATCACGTTCGGCGATGACTTTCGCCCTGTCGAAAGCTACTCTAGAAGCCTTCACGGCTGCCTTATACCACTCCTTGTACTGAGCATAGAAGTCGTGGATGTAATTATGAGCAGTGGTCTCAACTTCCGGAGGGATTCTTTTAAAGTTAGGAGGGAAGATGGAGCCGTCCATGCAAATTTCCGGGTAGTCGTTTTTCATTTGGGCGAGTTTAGCAGCTCCCTCGCTTGTCAACTCAGCCTTAGCTTGTTCAATTATAGCGGTTGCCGCTGGTTCCACTCTTGGCCGTTGAGCATCAGGCCGAGAAGATTGAGAAGGCAACTGTTGCTGATGAGATGGCCCTGGGAGGTCTATTGGAGCCCTGGGAGGCGGAGGAGAACGAGATCGGGGTCGGTGCTGGTATCCCCGGTCTCTGTCAGAGTAATCATAGCCAGAACGATTACGCGAGTAATCTCTGTCTCTATCATAACGTTCTTGACTCGAGTAGCCTCGCCCATGGTCCCTATCTGTCTCTCTCCTACGGGAATCATAAAATGGAGAAGATTGACGCACATTCCGAAGCCTATCTAGAGTGGAGCCACGTCTTGACATCTCACCTGCGATAAGAAAGAATTACAGATTAAAATCCCATAAAGCAATGTTTACTATGCAGAAGTCATGAAGTGTCGTGGAAGTGTGTGTAAATGTGTAAACCCCCAAACCGACCGGAAGTGTTGACCGCACTTAAAGGAAAGGGCTCGTTCATATTTAGGACATCTTGTAATTCCTCCAACCCAGGATTATGAGAGATTGATATATAATCTGGGATAGGAATATCGTCAAGCCCTTTGAGAGAATCTCTCGAATGAGAAGGGGCGGCCTCAGAAATCATAACTCCGGAAGCGGGAAGAAACACATCTACAGATTTTCCCCCCTTTGACTTAAGTTTTTTGGAAACGGCGGCCTTGCCTTTCCGTTTTTCTCCCGATTCCTCCAAGTTTCCCGAAAGGTCGGCCATTGGCTCTGAATCCGTATGGGTTCTTTCTTCGTCACTCGCCTCAATTATTCTGATTCCGAGCGACTTCTTCGCTTTTCTCTTCTTGGGTTTCTTCTTATTTTCCTTCTTGGATATGGACTTTGAAAATCCCTCAACAACTATGCTTTGATTAATGTCGATCAAACCCAGAACTCTTAAGTTGTAGTCGTTCAGCACCGAGTCAATATGCCTCAGCTCGCTTGGAACTTCTTGAAGACTCCGGACGGTACCCTTGAAACGCCCTCCATCGGGCCTAGAGATAATAGCTGTAAAAGGAATGAAATGTCAATTTTAATACCGAAGAGATATTGGTCAAAGAAACAGGTTAAGGCGCTTACGTCTCGACAACCATCGCCTAGCGAAACCCGGAGGGCATCGAACGTAGAACCATTCGTTCTTGAAATAGCTCAGTCGCGTCCAAGCTCCAACCACAACTTGGCAATTTCTAACTGCCTCCAAAAATGTAAACGACGGGCTATCACCCCTGCTCTTGAAGTTAAATATGTGTCTGATCTCGGAGGGCCTCGGCGGGCGAAAAAGACAGTCCATAAATATTACAAAGACACTATTCAGCAACGCGTGCCCATTGGGATGAAGTTGTGAAGGAGCGATCCCTAAATATGATAGCATCCTTCTGATATATTGATTGAAGGGAGGAAGAGTTCCAGCCGCACAAGCATGACGATAGAATGCTGTATATCCTTCAGGAGGATTGTGCGGTCTATCGGTGGTGCTGGGCAATAGTACGTCACCAAGAGATATGTTATGCTTTAAGCATATTCGTCCCAATAAGGATTCAGAAATGTTGGACTGAACCGAGTCAACAGGGTCCTCAATAAATATCGCCTCCGGCAATTCGTCTGGAGCTGGATCGATTATATCGGCAGGGATATCGGGAATCTCCAGCACCGGAGGAGTCGAGCTCTGTACCTCTTATTGTTGAGAGCTCGAAGATTCCATAATTAGCTAACTCATTAGAAAGCAACATTAAGTTTATGAACAAGCCCGTGCATGCCCCAGTGTAGTGTGTGTGAACGTGTCATGCAGTGCAAGTATTGTACATCACTCGAGCAAATTTAACAGAATGAAGCGAGATGTTCGTACAACATAACTTGGGAATTTGAGAAAGAAAATGACCGTCATCGCTGACCGTCATTTCCGCACCGTCCAAACGCTACGGACCAACTTCAAGTATAAATCAGTTGTATTATTGGTTAAGTCATAGTTCCATCGACGAGCTTCAAAGGAAATTCAAGTTCATATCTGTTGGTCAAGTTCGATTATGCAAGGCCGAAGCTCGTCGGAGTCAAGTATGCTAAAGTCCATTATGTTCGTCGGAGTACAACCTGAAGTTGGTCGTAGTTCGGATGATGGAGCAAATCATAAGAACAATGGTCTCAGGGGATGAAGGCCTTCGAATCCATCGACACGAATTGATGAAGGTCGAATCGATGAAGTTTGATTCCAGGCGCTTCGAATCCACATGGTTTGACTCGGTGTAACCTTATGATGGAGGAGCCCTTCGAATCCGTGAGCTCCAAGTTACTTCGAATCGATCAATATTCAGTTCCTTCGAATCGATCTAGATAGCGTTACTCCGAATCGATCGAATCGATGCCCTTTTCCTTCAAGTCATCGATTCGAAACCTTGCCCATGGAATCGATTCGAAGATCGTTTGTTCCTAGATCAATGCAAAGCAACAGGAAACGACACTCTAATCGCTGGAACCCAAAAGACATCACTCCTCGACTCCTTCGAGTCGACCCACTTCATTCAGATCTTGTCACTCCTTAGAGAATTTCTAAGGCGAGAATAGTTTATTCTTCTCATCTCGAATCGATCCATTGAATACCTGTTTTGATTTCGAGTGAAGGCGTGGAAAGGATCGATCGTTTTGAGGAAAGCACGTTTGTCCTGGCCTAGGAGAAATCGATTCGAAGAAGGAGCTCTCGTAACAGTAAAAAGTAAAAAGTTAAAAGTGAACAGGACCCCGGTATATATAGGGGAAACGAGACCATTCGTCTCCCGGTCAAGCGCAACCAGGAATAACGGGTCTAGCCCATCGATTCGAAGCAGTGTCTTCGAATCGATCACTACAAGTCTAAATCGATTCGAAGCTGACCAGGCGACCTCGTCGACTCGGACTCGAATATCTACACCAGACGACTTCGAGACTTTTCCTTCGAATCCGCAGCATCGACTCGAAGCACGGCGTCAGAGGAGCTAGGGGGAACGTTCGACTCCATCGATTCGAACAGTCAAGTTCGAATCCCTCAATTGCGAATCCATCCAAGCATCGAATCCACACAGTGTCGATTGGAAGAACCATCGATTCGAAGCTGTCGACAGAAGATGAACCTGGGTCACTACGCCCCATCGATTCGAAGTGTCCACTTCGAAACCATCAACTCGAGGCGGATCCAGAAACATTGCTTCACATCCATTAAATACCGCCGGTCAAATGGGCGAGTCGTTCCCATATAAAAAATTGCTTGTCCACTCTTGTACCGATTCAGGAGAGGATCAGTACGAGAGGGTGATCACAGACAATCATAAAAGCAGTGTCTTAACTCAAATCTCAAATTGGTCCAGGAGAGGACCGATGCAGATTTCGATAGCGAACCGAACGGACAACAACTTGCGATCACGCAACGTTAACCAAGGTCAAGAAAATGCACGTATGCGCGTAATTTTTGACTAATGTTTTGGTCTTTATCATCAACAGGAGTCAAATGTTCATCTCGTCATGACTCAAAAGCCTAACAGTCAATCATGATCATACAACGATTGATTACGATAGCAAAGAAGACAATTTTTCGACAAAGCATGTGATCATTGTTCAACAAGGGACTGTAGCTTTTCAAAGCACGTCATGTTTACACAAGACGTACTTTGGGGGGCAAATGTTATCCCGCCTTTTGGCAAGGCCGTGACACCAAGGACTTGGCTAGATACCGGTGACAGATCATCTCGGAAGTCGATTACGCGTAAGGATCGCTACGGATATCGATGAAATTTGTTCAAGTCCGGATCGGGCTACAATTGATAAGGCACGTCAAGCAAAGCCGTGGAAACCAACGATCCAAGTTTCAGGTCAATCCGAGTTCGTATGCTCAAGATATCGTCGACAAAAGATGGGGTAGGCCACCCTTAGTTCGAATCGATTGGCCAGGGACCAGTTCGAATCCATCGAACTTCCATTGCCTCGACTCCATCAGCTCTCCATTGCTTCGACTCCATCAGGCGGAACCGGTAGCTTCGAATCCATCAAGGCATTCACTATGTTCGACTACATCAAGCAAGTCTTCATGTGCCTTGAGTTCGAATCCACCCTCACGTACACCATAGTTCGAATCCATCGAAGGAAGGAAACCTTCGAATCCATGCATTCGAATCCCCAGGCCAAGACAACTTCGAACCGGTCCATAGCTACGAGTCTAAATCGATTCGAAGGAGCATTAGTTTCATCGATTCGAAGGAAGAGGTCCTTCGAATCCATTACCTCGACTCCACCATCTTCGAATCCAAGTCGTGGATTCGACCCAGTCAATGTGGAATGCAAAGCGGACCGATGCGAAGAAAGCGCACCACGTCACCATCTTCACGAGCAGGAAGATCGATTCGAACGAATCGATTTGAGCATATCGATTCGAACGACTCCAGAATACGAAAAACACCAACTTGAATCGATCATAACTCGAGTTCTACAAGTCCAAATCCCATGAAATTTTCACAGAAGCTCAAACACATGATGAAGAATGTACACACCAAATTTCAGCTCGATTGGATGATTTCTTGATCGATTCGAACCAAGGGTCGAATCGATCCCAAAGTGGGCCCGGATCTCCAGATTTCGGCCATGTGGGCCCCCTGACGTACCAGAACTGGTCTCCCCTCATTTTAGGCGAAATATCTGCCTCCTACACCTATAAATAGAGCCCCTGGTCATTCAGAAAAGGGGTCGGAGAATTCTAAGTATTGAAGAGCGCCCAGATTCTGCCAGATTTACTCCAGAACACCGCCGCTGCTTTAGATTGATACTTAGCATTTGAATTCAGTTGTGTTACATTATTAACTACTGTAATCTTCAAGTAATCGAGCAATAAAATCATCAAATTTCACAGTGGACGTAGGCAAAACGCCGAACCACTCTAAATCGCTTGCCTTTGCAATTTACTTTTTATTATTTGGAGTTTTTGTTAGATAATCCACAGTTTTAATTTTCATTCTTCACTTTTATCTCTTCAAAAACTTCCGAAGAGTGTTGTGCCCATTTTTGGTACAAACAGCCTCCCTTTTAATTTTAATTTTTGCAAATGAATGAAGTGAGGATTCACGCCTAGGGTTTAGGGTATTAGAATGCCTATTTGTCCCATTTTACCCCTTACTTATTTCTTAACATGTCTTGTTCATGTTATGTCGTTTTGATTTACATAATAACATAGCACGGCTACCCTTGATTAAATCAAATCTTAATTTATTTTATTTAGTTAATTAAATATCCTAAATAATGTCACTAAAATTTGGAGAGTTACAGACTCTCCTCTTTAAAGAATTTCGTCCTCGAAATTACGATAAGGTACACAATCAATCAAAAATAAAACATACCATAAAAATAAATCAGGATAAGCGCCTCTAATCTTACTCTTAGTCTCCCTAGTACAATCTCTCTCGTCGTCACTCCGCTGGACTTTCACTAATCTGACTGCCTTGTTCCTTAAACTCTTCTCATCTCTTGCAACTATTCGAATAGGCTTTCTAACTATAGTCAAATTCGAGTCTACTACTAAATCTTCTAACACTGTCCATGCTCTAGTAGTTTCCAGGTCTCTAACACATTTTCTAAGATGAGAAACATGGAAATCATCATGGACTCTTGCCAAACTACTCGGTAATTCCACTCTATATGCGAGGTTCCTAATTCTCTCAACAATACGAAAAGGTCCAACGAATTTTGGTGCTAACTTCCATAATTTCCCAAATCTAATCACACCTGTCATCGGTGAAACCTTAATAAATACATACTCTCCAACAGATAACTCCAAATCTTTCCTTCTTCTATCTACATAACTTTTCTATCTAGACTAAGCCTCCTTCATCCTAGCTCGAATTAACTCAATCTTCTCTGCGGATTCTCTTACTAAATCTGTACCAAGAACCAATCTATCCTCGGTCTCCAACCAACATACGGGAGATTTGCATAGTCTTCCATACAAAGCTTCAAACGGTGCCATTCCAATACTAATATGATAAATATTGTTATACGAGAACTCGACTAAATGAAGATGGTCTTCCATGATCCCTCGAAGTCCAATACGCAAGCTCTTAGCAAATCCTCTAAGACTTTGTTAACCCTTTCTATTTTCCCATCAGTCTGTGGATGGTAAGTGGTACTCATATTGAGCTTAGTTCCTAAAGCTTCCTGTAGACTCTTCCAAAACTCACCAGTGAACAAAGAATCTCTATCACTAACAATACTAATAGGAATCCTATGCAGTCTAACCACATCCTTCATGCACAATTTTGCCAAAATAGGTGTCATCATAGTTAACTTTACTGGAATGAAATGGGCACTCTTGGTCAGTCTATCCACTATGACCCATATACTTTCATTTCCTCTACTAGATCTTAGCAACCCATCAATAAAATCCATAGAGATAGAATCCCATTTCCATATCGAAATATCCAATGGATGAAGCAATCCACTTAGCTTTTGGTGTTCAGCCTTTGCCTATTGGCAAGTCAAGCACTACTTTACACATAAACCAATGTCCTGTTTCATACCTTCCCAGAAGAAACTCCTCTTAGTATCCTAATATATCTTTGTTCTTCCTGGATGGATAGTGAATTTCGAATGATGGAATTCCTATAGAACTTCTTTCCTTACGTCTCCTACATTCAAAACACATAAACTTCCTTTCTTTCTCAACCACCCATTTTGATGAAGACTGAAATCCCTTAAGTCATCGCTCTCTATTCCTTCACTTAACTTCCTGATCCGTTCCACCAAAACTGGATCCTCCATCTATTTAGAAGTAATCTTCTCAATCATCACCGGTCGAACTTCTAAACAAGACAACACACACCTTCTCCACTAGACTCGGCCTCAGATCTATACTGCACTCTATAAGCCAACAATGCTTCCAAATCTTTACACTCAACGATCATTGCTAACACTGCATTCTGATGTTTCCTGCTAAGTGCATCCGCTACCTTATTGCCTTTTTCAGGTGTATACTCAATTCCAAAATCATAAGCAGCAATAAATTCCAACCATCTTTGTTGTCTCATGTTTAACTCCTTCTGAGAGAACAAATACTTTAATGACTAATGATCCATGTAAAGCTCAAATCGCTCTCCCGAAAGGTAATGCCTCCACACTTTCAAAGCAAATGTCACTGCAGCTAATTCCAAATCATGTGTTGGATACCTAACTTCATGGGGTCTAAGCTGTCTAGAAGCATAAGCATTCACTTTACCTCTCTGCATTAGCACCGCTCCCAATCCTATTCCACACACATTAGTATAAATAACTAAATCCTGATTCATGTCCGGAACCACCAACACTGTTGTATGGGTCAATAAGCGTTTCAAGCTCTAGAATGATTCCTCACACTTATCGGTCCATACAAACTTCACATCCTTTCACATAAGCTAAGTCATCGGTGCAGCTATCCATGAAAAAACCTTTATAAACCTTTGATAGTATCCAGCCAATCCAAGAAAGCTCTTTATTTTAGTCACTGTCTTGGGTCTTTTCAAATTATTCACCGCTTCAATCTTAGTCGGATCTACACATAACCCTTTCTCTGAGACTACATAACAAAGGAACTTCACTTCCTTCTTCCAAAAATGACACTTAGAAAACTTCGCCTTCAGCTAATGCTACCTCAGCGTCTCCAGCACCACTCTAAGATGAACTTCATGCTCATTCTCATCTTTCGATTATATCAAAATATCATCTATGAAGACTAACATGGACCTATCCAAGTGCTCTCGAAAAATCCAGTTCATCAAATCCACAAAGAATGATGACGCATTAGTTAGTCCGAACGACATAACTAACCATTCGTACGATCCCTATTGAGTCCTAAATGCCGTCAAAGGAATACTATCCTCTACCACTCTAAGCTGATGAAATCCCATCACCAAATCCAACTGAGAAAATACCTTGGCTCCACTTAACTGATCGAACAAATCGTCAATTCTCGACAATAGATATTGGTTCTTTATCTTCTTCTCATTAAACTTACGATAATTGATACATAGCCTTAACGACCCATCGGCTTCTTAGGAAATACTGCTGCCGCTCCCCAAGGTGAACTACTCGTTCTAATGAAACTCTTGCCTTCCAAATCTACCAACTATTTCATCTCTTTGGTGTCATCCTGCTTGGCCGCCTACTACCCAGTTCTACTCCAGGTACTAAATCTATCCGAAACTAAATAGCTCGTTTCGGCGGCAATCCAACTATCAGCTCGAAGACATCCGCGAATTCTCTAACTGCTAAAACCCGGTTCAACTCGTCTTCCAGCTCCACAACACCCAATAAAACATTGGCTTCACAACAGGAGTTTTCTGTGGTATAAACTATCTGATCAATATAATTAAGGTGTTTAAGCGATATTCTTCTATCATGGAAAAATATCCTAGCATCATACTTACTTAACCAATCCATCCCAAGAATGACCCAAACCCCACAAAGTCAAATACATGCAAATAGTAAACAAAAGTATGACCTAGCAAGTCAAAATCTAAATGGTCATACTTCATCCCAAGTGTCGCATACCCTCATATCGGATTTGCAACCCTTAAGGATGTAACTAAATATAAGGGTTCTAGGTTAAGCTTGTCTACCAAACATCGAGAAATAAAGGAATATGATGCTCCGGTATCAAAGAGAAAGCTAACAGACATACCGTGAATCTATAACATGCCTCCTAGAATAGCCTTTCCCTTTTCCTGCACCACTGGCCTCGAAGTTGCGGGCTCCAATGCATACACTTGGCCCTTCCCATCCTTCGCGAGCTCTTTGCATTGATTCTTGTAGTGGCCGATCTGATCACAATTAAAGCACTTGATGTTCTTCTTTCCAATTACCTCCTTTCCTTTTCCTTTTCCAGTACGACACTTGTGAGCATAATGTCCTTTCTTGTCGCACTTATAGCAAACCACCTCAGACTTTCCCATCATCGCTGCTCCTCCTTTCTGAGCATTTTTCTTGTGGAAATTTTTTCCCTTTTGGCCATGTCGAGCCTGGACCTCCTCCTCTTTCTTCTTCTCCAAACAAGCTAACATCTCTTCCTGCCTTAGTGCCATTTCTACAACTACATCACATGGATCTCTGATGTGCGGTAAGGTAGCTCTTGCTAACTCTGGTTTCAAACCTCGAATGAACTTTTCATTCCTTTTCATCACTGTGTCAACAGTGGTATACCCATATCGGGCTAACTCCTCGAACCTACCAGCATACTCCAGAAAAGACATTTCCCCTTGTTCTAGCTTGGCAAACTTTCGAACCAAAACAGAATGCGCCATTACTAACATGAACCTTTCTCGAAACCTCCTCTTGAACTATGCCCACATCATAGTCTCCTCATCCACACCATCGGTTATAGTATTCCACTAAAACAAATCAACCCCCTAAAGTTATCTTGAAGCAAGTCTCCTTTTCTGCTCATCGTTGAGTCCTAAGTCAACAAAAATCCTTTCACAATGTAGCAGCCAGTTTTCCACTTCAATTGCATCCTCAATTCCAATGAACGGCTTTCCCCCAAGCATAGTATAGTCTCTGCTCAAGTTATCATAGTGGTTGACTATCAGAGCTTCCTGAACCCCTCCTCCAACAGCATTTCCTTCGACAACTCCAACTGCAATTCCAGCTTGCATCATGTTTATGAAAAACTGATACATGGCTTCCATAGGAAAAACTGATACTTGATTTCTTCTAACATTCAATCGGGTATTTCTATTTGTGGTGGTGCTGTCTCCTCCTAGATTAACTCTGCCTCTTCTTCCGCCCATATCTATATTCAAGCTTCGTGAGATACAGATGAATACCCTAAAAAAGATAGGAGTATAGAGAAATAGCATATACTTATATATAGCAAATACAAGTACGTTGATATAGTGTTACCCCATTCCCCGATCTTAACTATAATTCCTAAGGATTATGTTTTCAAAAATCATTTTTAGTTAAATTATTTCATAAACCATACTCTGATACAAAGTTGTAACATCCTCTATCTAGAGGTCCAAAACTAAGCGCTACAGATGCTGCAGTCATCTATAGTACTAGCTTCCAATGACTATATACGACTATGTTAAAGGTATCTATAATATCAGAAGCACTTGAATATGAAACAAATCATAGATTTGAAAACAACATTTTCCATTTCATTTCAGAACAGATGTACCATATTCATATTACACAATCCCGAAACATTTCCTAGGCAATGATAAAATATACATATTGCAAAATATTCCAAGAGCAACATATGAACATGCCCCCTTGGATGATCAGAGTCGTATAGTCATAAGCAACTTAATACATACACAACAGAAATAACAAAAAAATAAAGATCTACAACTCCTAAATAGCTATCTGTTAGTCTCCTACTTGCCTTTGGTAGCTTTATTCGTCATCCTACTAAAGACCTGAAAAGACCTTAATCCCTAAGTCTACTCAAATCAATTTTGAGCACCCGAGAGTTTAAGGGGAAAACATAAACTTCGAGTCAGACATAAAGCCTAGTATGAATAATACTATGCATCCCGGTTATTAATGTTAAGTGAGACCATGCCGCTATGCGGAACGGGTTTCCCCTCACTAACATCCATTTAAAACCTATCTTTTGCAAATCTTTTCCTACAATCAAAACTGTTTAAATACTGTAAAGCATCATTATGTTAACATACATATCGGGTAATAAAAGAACTATTTGTTCAAACACTGTAGCGTTGTTTGGCTAACTATTAACCTTCGAATGTCTGGGGCCTACCAGACAATATTAAAAAAATTAACCTAACATATGTTAGACACCAATCTTCTAGATGGTTTGTCCTTAACTATGTATTAAATACTTCTCTTCTGGATGGTCTGTCCCTAACTTAATCATCTCCTAGGGTCTCCTAATCCTAATGGTTTTGTGGGCTCACCAATAACCTATCTGTATACAAATATATATTCCCTTCTGTGAGTAATCATAATTTTAGTCTTATCTGTGACAAAAACCCTACACGTTATAATTTTGGATAAAAATTAGCTGGGGTTAACAGTAAATGTATAGGGCGCGACCCTATACCAGTCCCATCTGGTATTCAAATATCTGATTCATTTTCACTTAGGGATCCCTTCCCATAATATTCCTTGAAAACATTTTCAAAATGATTTAAAACCTTTAAATCAGACTTACATAAGGAAAACAGATAAACTCTACGCTTTACTCAAAATTATATTGCCATGTTGTATATATACTTTACTAAAACCAAAGTTGATGAAAACATTTTAACATTTGAAAGTTCCCCATTCGATTCTATTGAAAGTGCCCCTTTCGATTCCATTGAAAGCATCTCTTTCAAAACTAAGTAAAACCCTTTATTTTTCTAGGCCGAAAGCCCAAAGTTTCCCTTTTGAAACTCTTGAAAACCTTTCTTTCGAAAGCATCACATATCTTAAACACTTTGAAGCATTGTCTTTTAAAAACCTTGGAAAAACCTTCCATTTCAACCCTTTTGAAACCATCAGAAAATAATACCTTTCGACTCCTTCGAAACCATTTTGGGAACCACCCCTTCGAAACCATTTTAAATACCTTCCGAAAGCATCAAACCTTTAAAAACTTAAACCATTCGAAAGCACTTTGGTTCAATTTAAAACTTATGGAAAACACCTTTCGAAACCATATAAATCAACTCTTTCGAAACCCTTGGGTTATACTTCAATCGGAATAAAATGGTCATTTAAAACATCTAAGTCGAAACCTTCCTTTTGAAACCTATTCCTAAATAAAGAAGTGATGGCGTCGAAACCATCCCTTCGAAAGCATAGGAGAAGTGTCTAGCTAAGTATACCTTTCGAAACCATTGACTTTAAAAGATAGAAAGGCAGCAGCTATGGGTTTCGACCCATTTGAAAGCATTACTTAAAACAAAAATGTGCAAACAAGTTGAAACCTTTCCTTTGAAAATATATATCCCATTCGAAAGCCAACTGAGTCGAAACCTATCCTTTCGAAAGCAAAGCAGGCGCTACTTCGATATGTAAAACAAGGCATACCCAACCCCTTCGGAACCCAGCATTTCGACCAGGTACCCTTTTGCCTTTATCTAATGCGCTATGTACCAAGAAGCTTGATACCATGCACATAGGTTTCGAAACCTGTAGTGGCAAAAGGTCTGGGTCGGAACCCCCGTGCCGAAAGTGGCGGAACATGCTAAAAACATGTTATTTTTGTTTTTAACTTAAAAGAAAAAACTTTTCAACTAACCTTCCATTGTTTGTCAAATTTTTATTGGTTGCTAAATACCTTTTCAAAAAGTGCTCCCAATATTTTCAGCAATAAACAATGATTTTATTTTAATAATGCCCCTTTTCCTTAATTAAATATATGAAATATTTAAGTCAAAAGCCTTAAATAATTTTATATATTCATCAAAACACTTAGGAAAGTTCCTTAAAATTCCAAAAAATATATTTTAATACATTTTCTAACATATAAAAATTTCAAACCCAAATAATTATTTATTTTGCCGTAAATAATTTAAAACCCATTAAATCATTTCCTTCACTAGAAAATTAATATAAAATCCATAATAACTCAGAAAATTATGAAAATTAACACCCTTCTCTAAAATGTCATTTCTGATCTTTATTTAAATTCGCAAGGCATTTGGATATCATTTAATAGGGTTTTCATATCATACATATCATAAAATCCATATAAACATGCATAAATCATCAACTAGCATATATATAAACTTTTAATCATTCAAATCATGGCATTATCATGCCAAAACATTTTGGAACATATTTAAATCTGAAAACTATAAGAAATATGAGATGTAGTAATTATTCACCTTAACTTTATGATTAAAGATGTGAGATTTGATCTTGATTAAGTTGATTTACTTCTTCCTCTTGAAAATCCTAGCTTTCTCTTCTCTTCAGATTGAAAATGGTGGTCGGCCTCTCTTTTAATTTTAAGTTTTGCAAATGAATTAAGTGAAGATTCATGGCTAGGGTTTAGGGTATTAGAATGCCTATTTTTCCCATTTTACCCCTTACTTATTCCCTAACATATCTTATCCGTGTTATGTCGTTTTAATTTACACATTAACATGGCACGGCTAACCTTGATTCAATCAAATCTCAGTCCATTAATCATCTTACATTATTTTATTAAATTCAGTTAATTGAATATCCTATATAATGTCAATAAAATATGGGGTTTTACATGCGGGTTATTACAGTAGTCAACAACTCCATATGTTGTTTGCACCTGCTATCTAGTCTACTCATTTAAGAGTACTGAGATAATAAGAAGCGAAGCATAAAACCTCAAGTTAGACAGTAGTCTGGTGTGAGCAATAAGCAATCTCAAAATATTACGAAAGTCAATATAGTATATGGGACAAAGGATTTGGAGAATCATACCTGGCAAATCCCTGCATTCAAAGAGTTAGCACATAACATAGGATATATGATACTCTACCATAGTCATCATGAGTGTACTACACATCAAAGCACTAATGGATGTCTGGGGACCTATATTGAAGGTAACCACATCACGTGAAATCCATAGAGTGATAAACAAGCAAAACAAATATAATATCCATCATCCATCCTCACATCTCATACTCAGTGCATTGGATAAGTAATAACTTGAACGACCTAACATGGTCAAAGACTACTCAAAGTTCTGGTTCCTCAGTACTCGAATCCATGCCACTTAGTAGGCCAGAATTAGATCGCCCGTCGTGGTTGATCCAAGGTAAAGATCGCACATCATAAAGATTAGGACCTATCATGGTTAAGGACTACTTAACCTTCGAGTATTAACGATCCCTTTGCACACGCCATCTATAGCAAAGCTCACCCTGGAACTGATCTTATGACTCCTATCATGAAGTCGCAACAGTTGGGAACTATTCTTAGACATCCATCATTAGCTATAGAATATCATCGTATGTCCCGTAACCTTCCTCTAACAGTTTCTTCAATCTTTCTCGTAGTCATCTACTATGCATCTTGAAGTACAACTATCATCATTAAAGCCTTTACTTCCTATCATGGGTTTTCATCACCAACTCCCAAAGTCATTGAGTCGAAGCATCACATCCTCGCTTCACTGCCAAATCAACTCGTCGAAGAGCTATGACACAAATGTCAAGTGCATGAACCATCACATCGTGCTCCTTGAATCTATATCATCCACGTTAAAAAATGGCCAAATCGGCCATCATTAAAAAGGAAAGATACCGACCACTCTAGAGTGGTCGATAACGACAACTTTGGCCGTGTATCGAGCCAAAAATGGCTAGGTACAAACCAAATGAAAATGTTCGACATCCATCCTGAAGTCCAAAGCATATAGTCAAGTCCATCGTCTTTCGTCTTTAGATCAATCAGTATGCATGAAACTCTATGCATGAAATTCTATTTTATGGGATATTTCCTATCATTATATTGTCTATCGGTTGGCGTTTTCAACCAAACCAAGCAAACAAGCATACATACATCTATAACAGCATGTAAACAACCCATACAACACATCTATATCAACCGATGTGGGATTCAAATAAAATTAGCCTAAATCTAGTAATCTCGTAAAATAGTACTTCTATTAGAATATATGCATGATTTTCGATTTAAAACCATTTTTAAAAAACTTTAGAATTCTTTTATAAAATCAGATGTGTGTTTATATTTATTAAAAATAACATTTTAAAGTTGAAAATTGGTTCAAAATGTCGTTTTTATAAAACTAAAAGTCATTCTATGGTGAGAGAAAATATCACTCATCTCAACAAAACCTATCAAATTCCATGTCATACCATAGAGCTCTTCAACACGAGTGCACGTCAGAAACGACGTCCAAATCGGACCTCGTATGCAAAATATATGAATTTTATAAGGAACAAGATAATTTAAACTATTAGTTAACTTCATTAATAATTAATTACCTTAATACCCTTTCAAAATCTTTCTTCCCCAAATCAACAAATCACCTACCTATACACAGCCCTGCATACATAACTCATAGACACACACCCTTTCTCCTCCTTTCTCACTCCATGGTCCATGGATCGATGCATTGCCAACAAACTACACTATGTGTCCTCTTTGCAATGGCCGCAAACTCAACGACCTTGAAGCTCCCTAGAAAAATGCAACCTGGCTCCTCTATCTTGGCCTTAAAATTTCAAACCCTCAACGAAGTAGTAGTACCACCCCAAAAAGCCACCATCCACTAGCTTTCGCACGAGAATCACAACGCCACCCTCCATTTTCCTATCTCCTCTAACTCTGGCGAACACAAACCTTAGTCGTTGGCTACTAAAGGTAGGTTTTGCCTATCATCACCATACACAATCTCATCACCACCGATGTGAAGCTTTCCCCTTTGAGAGTCTAATGGATCCAACATCGTCAATTCTCATGCACCATAGCTCCCGATAATTAAGGGAAGCGTTAAAGGAAGGGGTGGCTATTATTTTTATTTAAAGGAAAGAGGGAGGAGGAAACGAAAGAGGAAAGAGTGGGCGAGTGTGTATGTTGATATATATATATATATATATCTGTGTGTGTGTGTGTGTGTGTATATAATTTATTTGATTGCTTAAATAAATCACCATACATTTCGAGCTCGTACGATCACATGGATATCCATCTCAACGAAACTAATCGACGCACATCACCTTATTTTCTAGTCCCGATGGTATAAATTTCATCACTATTTGAGATAGCGCTTCGAGATGATAATTTCATGCATTTCGATATCGTTTTGGATATAGGATCGCCCTATATCCAAATATAGCGATATTTATACTCATTTTAATTTGCACTGTCGATCCGAACTCAACGGAAGTTGTTTCGAGTTCCAATTTGACTGTATGCAAAAAGTCATATTTTTGGACCTTCAATTAATTAACGATTCAATATTAAAATCAATTGTTTAAAATCTTATCGTTAAAAATATGACCCATTATAGTAGTACTCAAGCTTTGGCATACTCTCCCTCTTGTATGCCAAAACGGACAATGAATAACTTCATATATTGTAAAATTCTATGCATATACATGCTACATAGACAAATGTGAGTATGACTGAAGTTAATATTTAATATATGAAGCAACGTTAATGTGAACTAATGATTACTATGTGCATCAGAAAAAAATTGACCATGAAATATGTTGCATAGTCATAGTGAAGTGAACAAATGCAAGTACATGCCTTAAGATCTGTGCAATTATTAGTGCACCTAACTAAACAATAATATTAATGAATTGGTAAATATATTTAAAATGTTTTCTAAACTGACACAAATGCAAATTCTTCTTCGCTATACTTAGAGGGAAACCTTTTATGGTCGAAAACATTATTTCAGTCGTTATAGAAGAGCGATATAATAAGGCCACCTGCCATATCCGTGGATACCTGCTATCAAGTCAGCGCGAAGACCAAACACGTCTGATTTGGACATTTAAACCTATACCAAAATTAGCACAGTTCCAAAATTGAGTGAACTTGTATCATCATGTAATAAGAAAATAACACTTTTCAATGTCATTACATACTATCTGTTAAAGATGGGAGAATTGATATTTTTATCGAGAATAATTTATTTTCACTTGATGATAATACAATTCATTACTAACAATTTGTAGGAATATTATTTAAAGTCTAAGTAATTATACAATAGGAAAACTATTGTAGTATGAGAAAGCCTAGATATTGAAAATATCTCTAATTTATTCTTTAACGTATAAAAATTACCTCTCAAACTCATAAAGATACAAAAGCCAGTAATCGACCTACATTCTATGGGTCGGTACCACCATCCGCATTAGAGTAGTCATGTAATTCTAAGGTAGAGTTGGATGAAAATAGAGGAGTGTGGAAAATAGTACCTCGAAGATACCATAAAATACGAAGGATGGATGCCCAATGAAATGTAGTTGGAGATGCTACATACTAACTAACAACTTGAACATCAAATGATATATCCAAAACAGTGATGGTAAGATAAACCAAACTTCCAACTATAATATGGTATAAAGTAGGATCTGATGGTGCTACACCATCCTAAGGAGTGTACTTTTCATTAACTTCAATAGGACCTTCAACAACCTTATTATCAATAAGTCAATCTTTCTCAAGAATATCTATGACATGGTATTAGAGCAGGGATTACCCTGATTATCTCCTCTTCCTCCTTTCACAAGCATAACCTTTATCAACTAAAACCGTCAACAAAATTTGTATCGCTCCTATACCTCCTCTTCTAACCAAAATCCTAATCCTGCATCGCATCTCCTTTACGTACAATACAAATTCGTGATTTTCCTTAATCTCGAAATCATATCCAAACCACCATCCAATGTTTGTGACCTCGTATTAGATCTGCATACTTTTGGAAATTTAGCTCTTTTTATTTTTCTTTTATTTACATTAATTCTTTTTTTATTTTCTCTGGGTTGAAAAAAGGAAGATTTAAAAAAGGAAGACTTGAGAAAAAAAGTTTATGCTTCATTAATTATTGAGTTGTGGCTAGCGAAGGTGATTCACTTCAATGGATAAATGTAAAACTGATTGGAAAAAATTACTCATATTGGAGCTATGTACTAAAAAATTTCCTAAAGGAAAAAAGCTTTGGGATTATGTCAATGGAAGATGCAAGAGCCTGCCAACAAAAATGATGATGAAATATATATTTTGGAAGCAAATAATGCAAAAATCATTACACGGATCAATAATTCTATCGAGGATGTCATAGACACAAGGTTAGCTAACTATGAGAAGACAAAGGAGATTTGGGATCATTTGGAAAGGTTGTTCACACAATCAAATTTCACAAAATAGTATCAACTAGAAAATGACATACGCACACTTCAACAAAATAATATGAGTATCAAATAGAAGATTGATTAACTAATTGGTATATTGTGTTTATATTAGCAAATTTAAGGCATAGATACTAATTTATATAACATCAGACATCAAACAGTTGATTTAAAATTTATTATGCATTGTCGAAGAGAACAACTTAATATCAGGTGAACAAGTTAATGATCAGCCTTATATTTATTTAATTACATAATATTTCTGCATTTATTGAAAATTTCATCAACAAAATCCAAATCTACTGTATTCAATCTTATAATAAGGTAAACGCATATGCAATATAGTAAGTTAAGTAGTTGTTGAATGAAATCTTTTAGTATTTTTCCAAAAATTCCCTTATACCAATTTTCTAAACTATTTCTTTAACTGAAATTCAAAGATGTTCTCAATATTTATCTACTTCCTATATCTAGTGACGAAAAATTACTTATACATTATGATATAGACTTTAAATAATAAGCACTAACTTATTAGTAACAGTAATTGTAGTGGAATAATTATGAGTGTTGAAGATTAAAAAAATTGATACCCAATGCAGTATAAACATTCACTTACAGTAAGTACTTTATTTTTTGTAAGCGAATAGTGAAACTTATGCAATCGGATTACAAATAGGATGCAAATGTAAATCAAATATATATACATATATACATATAATAATAAAAGTATATATTATCTGGGTTTAAAAAACTATTAATTATTTGTATTATTTTTGAAATTTTATCACGAAATATTTATAACGATAGTTATTTAGTCGAACTTATAAGCTATCCAGTCAAATTTAGGAAACATGCAATTACTATTGTTACCATCTGTAATGATCCTGAACTCAGCCTTCGAACATCGGCACCCGTACTTCACTTGTACTCAAAATGCCACAGATTCAAATGCTGAATCTGGCTCACCGGAGCTTATAACACCATTAAGTATAACAACACAGCGGAAGAAAGAAACAGATGATATCATATACAACTCCAATGAATACAATATCCAGAATGATACACAACAATGATATCAATAATACACAGCAATATCGGAGATATGATACAATGCTACAGCGGAAATAACAACAATGGGAGAGATCACTCCAAATGATCTACAAAAGAGAATGAGTCCAACAACTCCAACATCAAGCTCGAACCACCATCACATCTCACTAAGATAAGCAAGTGCAATCATGTCTGTGAACTCCAAAAACTAAACTAGCTCCCGATAATCTACTAAACCTGACTATCTGAAAAACCCAACTCTAGACTACCCGTGTGGAAAATTATGGGCACCTAGAGTTTAGGAAGGGAACAATAAACTCCGAGTCAGCCATGGGACTGGTGTGAGTAACAAAAATAGTTTATCTTTAAACAAACAACAAAAGAATTTTAAACATTGAAATCCGCAATGCTTTTGGAAAATGAAACTACCATAAGACCTCCCGCCACACACACAATGCAATCGCAGACTTGGAGGAGATTTCTTCTTATGATAGTCAAACATGCTTATTACGCAAACAAACTCTTTTTGATATTATTACTAGTGCATAGTGTACAAAATCATTTCGAAAATACAATATTAATCTTAGCCAGCATAGGTACCATTATATTATTCCTACTATAGCTACCATGTTAAATGGCAGGTTCTACAACTAAAACCGTACAAGGCTCATATTTTTTCTTTGGATTTTCCAACAAATGGTCAGGCTAAGGAACTTCCTACTGCCACATGGGTACGTCTCTGGATGGACGTCCCGAGAACTAACTAGCTCTCTGCCAACACAGGGCCGGGTTACCTCTTACACAAGGTAACTACTACACGAATATGCCACCCCCGGTCCTTTGGGACCTTTATCCGAGGGCCCTCGATCACACAGCAACAATCACACAGTAAAGGAGATTGGAATAACCACATAGGTAAATATCAGGGCTATATACCATAATATCACCTTTTTCCAGAAGGAAATGACATACCCTAAAGGGAGCGACCCTTATAACCTTGCCGCATCTTTCCTGTTTCGACCATTTCCGGTTTGCGAGGTCCTGATGCGGTCTCGTCCACAAAGCTACGCTTTTTCACAAAGCCATGCTTTGATCAACAAATGATCAACAAATGATCAGCACACAGCAGCACTCAGCATGCCACATTAGCAAATTGGGAGTATATCACTGATAACCTTCAACTACATAACCTCTGAGCTCGTACGTCTCAGAGAAGGGTGTTAAGCTAAGAGAATAAATTCTCCGCCACCAAACAGAAATGTATTTGAAAGAAATCAGCTTTATATCTCAAAGTGTAGTGTCAGACATACAAACATACAAGTCCGTTCTGGTTTCGAACAGAACCGAAGGCACTTCGAAAGAAGCCCTAGCAATCCGGGTATTCACAATCCCGATCGAACTTCCCATCACTTAGTGAATCTCTATACCGGGCGCTACCCAGTGCAGAGACAATCGATAGGTAATCCTATCGTTTTCACAAATACCCGGTCTTCAACACCGGTCTTCAATTGCTATCCATATACGACGTATCACTTATTCGGAATGGGTTATATGACACAAAGTCCTCTCCCGGCTAAACCGAATAGTGAGCGTAATATTTAAAAACATATGGATAATGTCAGTTAAGTCACAAATTATTACCCAAAACCTTTCTTTAAATGGTTTAAACACATTACCATTTTAATCTTTAACACAAAAGATTTATCTAACAAAGTTCACTCAGTTTCACAAAGATTTATTCATAGATTTTCCAAATCAATTTCCATTTCAATTGGATTAACTCATTAAATCAAAGATTTAATTGATAGCTTTCAAAACAATTCCATTTCGACCTTATATACAAAAGGTACACCTTTCTAATTTCAAAACAAAGTTCAACAATCTTTCACAAAGATTTATTCATAACCCGGAAAAACATTCTCATTTCAAACTTGAAATTCTTTTGACACAAATTGGAAATTTATTCCTTATATGAAAGCTTCTATTATTTGAAAACAAATAGTTTTCATTTCGGAAAATCTGATTCATTTATACGAGTTAAAGTCCTTGGGTTAAATTCAAATTCTCAAAACCATACCTTTAAAATGGTTTAAATTCATATAAACACATTACAACTTGTATCACATTTTTAAACCATAATTTTCAACATAGAATTCAATTCCTTATTTTAAATTCAAATTCAAATTGAATTATTTAAATTGGAAGCTTTACCAAGTTATTCAAAATAACTTTTATCTTAAAAACACCTTTTCAAAAGCTTAACATTTAACCCCAAATCCATTTCCAAAATAAATTGAAATTAAAATTTCAATTTCAAAAATATTAATTTTAAATCATCTGTGACTTAACCGATTTCCTCGTGAAATCCATATTGGTGTGTGTAAGAGTGTAGTCCAGGGGTTTAACACACTGGTGCAACATCATTCAATCATCACAAATCAGAATACAAAGATATAATTGATAAGCGGTATGAACTATAACGCTTATCTTTTGTTACAGATCACATATAATATATTACATTCATCCTAGATAAATAAACTACAGTACAGATCACACACAAATCAGAATATATCACACAGCATCATAGATTAGGGAATTCAACCATTCAGTCAAGTCCAAACATTCACCAATTATTTCTTAATCACTTGATTAGTTAATTAACCTTTAATAGATTAATTTTCCTCAATTTAATTACCTTAATCAATTTATCACATTATCCTTAAATTAAATTTTTGCTTAATCACTTGATTAATCAACTTTAAATCATTAATTAATATCTAATTAATAATCCTTAATTTACAATTAATTATTCCCTACTTAATTAATCTTTAAACCTTAATTAATTAATTTAAATCTTTAATTACTTATTTAATTAATCCAAATCATTAATTAATTAAATAAATAATTTATCCATTTTAATTAACTTAATAATTAATGAATTACCATCATTAAATCTTCATTTACTTTGAGATAAACTCATTTTTATTAATGATTTTATTATCATTTACAAATATGTTTCAAAACACTTATTTTCAAATATACTTTTAAATTTCATTTTTTTAAAATTCCAGATTTAAAATGAATATCAATTTATCTTATATAAAGTTTAAATCCAATCTTTTAAACTTTTGAAGTCACATGCTTAAGTAATACTTTTATTACAAAAGAAATTTAAAAGAGTTCAACATCATTTTTTTTCTTTTTTCACATATCCAACTATACCTTAACATTAAAACTTATAAATCATTTCAATTTGTAAACTTAATTAAATATCAAAATATGGAATTCAATTTAAGTTTAGGTCCAGGTTTTAAATTTGATTTAGACTTTGTTTAAATTCTTCCTTTACAACTCAACTCCCATTTTTAAATTCAAATCCTTTTTTAATCCTTAAAAAAACTTATTTATTCCTAACTTAAGTTTCAAATTAAACTAGAGTTTATGGTTAAACTTTGATTTTAAACCTATTTTAGACCTTGCTTTAAAATTTAAGATTTAAATTTACAACTAAAAACAGAACAGGTTCTGTTTAAACCCTGAACAGTTATATACCCTAGCAGACCTTTGCCTGCTTCGAGTCCAATACAAAATTTCTTCGAGGAAACACACGAGTTGCTCGAGACCACTCGCGTACCACCTGATACACCCAACCACCCAAATACCAAATCACTAGAACAGGTGCACGGTGCACGTACACGTCGCCGATGATCAACTCCAGGAGACATCACGTTGTCGATCAAGTCGACGGTCCTCCACGCTCCTCTCCACGACCATCAGATCTTCACCCTTTACTCGAAAATTGAAATCGAGTTCAATGCCAAAACCTGGAAACATGAACAGACCTCACCTCCAAACCTGTCAACGCCTCGTCTTCACGACTCCGACCATCGTTGGTACTAAAACTCCGGCATCGCCTACCTCTTCACGTCTACTTCCACCTCCATAAAGCTCGCTGCACTCGATCGCCTACACAAATCGCGGTGATCGAAACATTTAAACACTGCAAAAACTAGGGTTCCAGAAGAAAACCCATTGCCGTAACCTCCTTGCTGAATTTCATCACCATCATCCATTTTTCCACCAATCTCCAGTCATTCCTCCACCTCCAGGAGAAATCCTGACCCCCATATCCAAATAGGTCACCAGAAAATCACAAATTCCCATATTTTGATGAACCCAGAACTTCACCTTAACCTCTTTACTAAAAAATATAATTTTAGTTTTAAAAATCATATTTTGATTTTAGTATTCAATTTATATTCCTAAATAAATGAATTACAGTGTTTGAATTTTTACTAAAAACTTAAACTTCCCTGTTGTTCTTGTTTCCAGAGAAAATTACAATTTATTTTAACTTAAATACAATTTTAAAACTTTCTTTATAATCAAACAAACAGATATTATTTGGATCCTAAGTCTTAACAATCAGTGGATCAAGAGGAAATGATTTTAAATTGAAACTGGGGCTTGAAATTTAGAACAGAGATGTTCTACAGGCATTTACAAACATATATGCATCACAGATCCACAAATACACAGGAATTTTCCAATATATATACACAAATACAAACTTATTTTAGGCATTAATCAAGCAACCAGATTTATACTTGAGTTTTAAAAAAAAAGTGTTACTCACCTGATCTAAAGAGGAAGAACAGAGCTTCTCTTATGTTGAACAGGCTTGAATTCTTTTATTTACTGAAGCTTCCTTCTTTGATTCTCTAGCTTGGATCAGTTTGTATTGTTTATTTTAACTTAAATTTTGTTTAAGTTTTTTTTTAGTTTAAGATGATAATTGCCTTAGATTTTCTCAACTTGATTTGTCGAACTGAAATGGAGAGAAGTTGATATGCTTAAAAATAAGTTTACAGGGTACTCATTTTATATAAGTTGATGCTATCTTGTTTGTACTGGTGATGATATGGTTTGTACAAAGTTAACAGAGATTTATTTCTTCTTTGTTGGATGAAATGATATGGTGGTGTACAAGCATTAATTATGTTGTACAAATTTATATATATATTTTTTCTTTCGTTTCGGCTAAAATGTTTTGTTGGGGCTTGTATTGGAAGCTTTCATATATATTTATATTTTCATTTGTTTCATACTTATCTTGTCTTTCTTTGCAAATGTACATACTTATATTTTTTTGTTTATATTGCTTTATACCTTTGTGTATATACTTGAATGTATTATTTGTTTCATTCTTTTACAATATTTCTTTACTTATATGTATTTTATTTTCTTTTTATTTTGTCTTTATACTTAAACTTATTTTCATAATTTATCTAATTTATCTTATATATTTCTACTTTTATTCATTTCTATCTTTAGCTTAAATATTTATTATTATTTTTTTACTTTTATTTTTTATTGTCTTGTATTTCTTGATATATATTTATTTTCATTATTTTATAAATATATTTTTATAATTATTTTCAAACCATTTATTTAGATTTAAATTCATTTGATTTAACATAGTTTATTTGAACTCGGGGAAACTCGCATCAATTTACAAATTAATTTTACAATTTTAATTCAAAAATTAAATTAATTATCAATTTAAACTTCGTTAAAATTCGGGATCGTTACAACCTTCCCCCTTTAAAAGAATTTCGTCCTCGAAATTTGCCAGGGAGACACAAAGATATATGAAAAATATTTTATCAAATCAAACCGAACGTCTATTCTGCATTTGGCTTACCAAATCAGAATATCAATAATAGATATAAGAATGAATCTTTTTAATTTTTCCACAAGATACTCGGGTTATCCAGATCTACGAAATGTGCAGTGGCATTGGTTAGTTCGAAGGGATAACTAACCATTCGTAGAACATATCCGGACCTAAAAATAGACAGATATATGGATACAATTTCAAAACTTTTAGTTTAGAAACTAAAGTATACTTATCGATCATAGCAACCAAAGCAAACAATTCATCCAAACAAACAATTTTTGTCCATCCGGAGTTTATGTCCCATATTAATATAAATCGAATTTTCTTCCTGGATCTACCAGGAATCTTCAAAGAATTGAGAAAAGATGACGAACAAAAGAGATTGATAGAGGAAAGATTGTTTCCTTGTTGTTACAGGGTATTGACCATTTATAGTCGTTTTCCCCTGTCCCCTATCTCATCCTCTTCTTGCACTTATACTTACTATCAGTGGATAGTAAGTGTAACGACCCTGAATTTTTGATGTTGGAAATCAGGATATTTAATTGATTTTAAATATCTGGAAGTCAGTTTGATTTGAAATTCAAATATTTGAATGAATTTTTGGAATTTAATTATTGAATTTAATCGTTAAGTTTGGGAAAAAAATTTGAATCTTCAATTTTAAGCTGATTAAAAATATTTTCAAGGCTTAAAAAATTCATATTCATAATACTGGAGATAATAGAAGCTTCAGAATTGAATTTGAAACTGTTTTGTTCAGTTTGAATTTTATCATTTAAATCAATATCTAAAAAGAACGTTCCGTAGCACTGTCTCGGAATTCGACGAAACCAGTTTCATTGGATCCGTAATAGTGTATTATTATCGGATATCAATTTTCATAATATTTGGAGTGATCGTTTGGCCGTACGATAAGCAAAGGCGCTGAAATTAAATCGAAAATTTAATATTATAACTGGTCCAAAAAGCTATCTTCTCTATACGATCGAATTAGGACACGAAACCTTTTCCATTGTGTTCGGAATAGGCGTATAACATTACGAACGCCTAGCGGCACGTCTCGATAGGATATCGAAATTTTGAGTTGCAAATTCGTAACGATTTGAATTTGAATTTGAATGGGATATTTATACTAGTCAACTTCAACCTTATTTCTTTCACATCAGAGGCTTTTCGTTCTTTCCAGAATCACTATAAACCTTCTCCAGCACGCAATCCTTCACCTCAATTTCAAAATCACGTCATTTCTTCATTCAATTTCAAAAAGAAAATAAAATAAAATAAAGCAAGGCCGAGCTTCCTTTTTCTCTTCAACTAAAATCAAATTAAAAGGATTCAGAGAAAAATATCTATCATTCAAAAATGGCCAAGCCTTTTTCGAAATCTTAGAATCATACTTCCTCTTTCAGATTTTGGGTCGGGATCGAATAAATTTCGTAAAGATTAAAGCTGTGTTCGAATCGTAGAGCAGCTCGAAGTCGTGAAGTTCGATCAAGCAAGAGGGGACAGGCGAAGTCGAAGTCAGTTGCTCGTGAATTTCGGAGACGCGAAGGCGGGGGTAGCGAAGCATCGTTGGTGGTAGTCGGCACTCGATTTCGAGCACGAGCGCGATGTAGATTATGGAGGCGCGAGGCTGCGGCTTCGTGCGAAGGGTGGTTCTGGGGTTCGATCGCTATTTATGGCTAGGGTTTTCACATGAGCATCGATTTGGGGGAGTTCGGCGAGGGAAGTTGCGATGGGATAAGTGTTCGAGCTGCAGTGGTGATAGGAGGCTTTGTCATCGACTTCGATTTCGACCCTAGAGGGAGACAGTTCGAGGACGAGCATGGGTTTTGGGTCTCGGGCAGAGGTGCATGTTGATGGCTGCGGGGTGAGACGGTTTTGTTTTATTTATTTATTTAATTTAATGTACATACATCCAAAGAAAGAAAAATAGTTTACCGTAAGATAAATAAGCAATTCTGTTTTATTTAATATACGAGTTTGAAAGAAAATTTTTAGAAATTAAAATATATGTGTATATGATATTTTGAAAAGGAAAGTATAGGAAATAAATATGCATTCATATATTTTGATTTATTCAGTTATGTTTAATTAAAGGGATAAATTGTTTAATTAACTTATTGACTTTTTTTTAGTTGCTAAAGATATCATTTTTAAAGAAAATTTAGTTTCAAAAATTTATTTTAACTAAGTAAAATTATTAAAGGAGATTTGTTTAAAATTTAATTCTTTGTTTAAAACTAATCAATAATTCAAAATAAAATCAGTGGTGAATTAAAATTATCAAATGAAGATTGATTATTCGATTTTTCGAATACTAATAAAATTATATAATTGTTTATACAAGGTTTAAAAAATCGAGAAAACAAGTTGGAATAAAAATGGACTGCAAAATAAAAAGCAAAGGTGAGATCTTCTCACTCAAACAAAGGGTTTTGTTAAATTTTAAATAGTTATATTTAAAATTATTGATTGTGTTGATTGTGTGCTTGAATGATAGTATATATGGTAGTAGTATATAACAATATATATATATTGGAATATATATATATATATATATATTGGTGATTGATTTTCCCGCATTATATAGCGGATGAGACCCTATTGCGCCGCATAATAGCGGATGATATTTTATAAATCTCATATATAGGTGATATTCCACCTCAAGGTGGAATTGGTATTGTGCTAACATCTGTGGATGCAGGGAAACAGGTTGGAGGGATCCAACTAGATTCCTCAAATTATATGAATTTGTTTCATATGTTGTATGAATTTGTTTCATATGCTGTGTGATTATTTATTTATAATCTGTGAATGAATGTGTTGAAGGCTATAATTTAGCCGAAAGTATTTTTGGTATCGTTGGATACCAGAAATAAATAAATTAGATTTTTGAAATTGAAGTTGGAAATTTTAAGTAAATTCTTTTGAAAGAATTAGTTGAATTTCAAAGAAGGAATTTTAAAGCATAAGGTTGATTTTTGTAATCTTATCGAATGATTTCCAAAAATATGGGAAAAGATTTTTATAAAAGGATTTTGAGAAATATTGTTTAGAAGTTGAAGAATTTCTTGAAAATGGAATTTTAATGATTTGGAAAGAGATAAAGGAATTTATTTTAAGAGGTGATAAATTTATTGAAATCAAATTGAAAATTGATTTGGTATTTGAAATAAATCTTTGGGAAATCGATATGAAAATTTATTTGATGTTGAATGAAAAATTGATTTGTGTTGAAATAAATTGGAAATCGATTTGCAAATAATTTGGAATTTGGAAATAAACTTAGAAATCGATTTGTAAAATGATTTGGTGTTGAAATAAATTTAGAAATCATTTTGGAATTTGATTTGGTGTTTGAAAAGTGAATATTTGGAAATTTAAATTCACAATGGGAATTTATTTAGAAAAAGGGAAATGAAGAATATCGGGAATTTTATTCCGCGAGTGAATATGATTTGAAATTTGTTTTCAAAGTGATGAAGTGTGAAAAGTGATTTGAAATTTGTTTTCAAAATGTTGAAGTGTGGAAAAATATATATCTTGTGAAGATATTTTGAAAATAAATAATTTAGGAAAAATTACTTAAATCCGATGATTGTTGTGATATGTTGTTTGATAGTTAAATAATCGACTATCAATATTTGCCTTTAAAATGACACTTGAATTTGTTTTTAAAACAAACGCTCATTATTCGGTTAAGCCGGGAGAGGACTTTGTGTCATATAACCCATTCCGAATAGTGATACGTCGTGAATGGATAACATTTGAAGACCGGTGTGAAGACCGGGTATTTTCGAAAATGAAAGGATAACCTGTCGAATGTCTCTGCACCGAGTTGCTCCGGTATGGAGATTTATATCACTCTTCTTGTGATGGGAAGTCCGGACGTGATTAGTGAATACCAGGATTGCAAGGGCTTCTTTGGAAGTGCCTTCGGTTCCATTCTATCCCAGAATGGACTTGTATGGATGTGTGTCTGACATTTCACTTTGAGATGTAAAGCTAGTTTCTATCAAATACATTTATGTTGGTGGCGGAGAATTTATTCTCTTAGCTTAACACCCTTCTCTGAGACGTACGAGCTCAGAGGTTATGTAGTTGATGGTTACTAGTGATACATTCCCAATTTGGTAATGTGGCATACGAAGTGCTGTTGATCATTTGTTGATCAAAGCATGGCTTTGTGAAAAAGCGTAGCTTTGTGTACGAGACTTCGTCGTGCATCACAACCCGATAATGGTCGAAACAGGAATGTTGCGGCAAGGTTTTAGGGCTCGCACCCCTAGGGTATGTCCATTTCCTTCTGGATAAGAGGTGATACCATGGTATGAGCCCGGATATTTTACCTATGTTGATGATGCAAATTAATTATACTTCGTGGTTGTTGCTTTGTGGTTGAGGATCCTCGGATAAAGGTCGGTAACGACCGGGGGATGGCATACTTGTGTGTTAGTTACCTAGTTACAGCTGTACATCGTGAGGTAGTGTCAATGTGTTGGTTACCTAGTTACAGCTGTACTGCGTGAGGTAGCGCCGGCCTTGTGTTTGCAGAGATCCGGTTAGGTTCTCGGGGCGTCTTTCCAGAGGCGTTTCCATTTCGATGTAAGGAAGTTCCTTTACCTGACCATTCGTTGGAAACCAAAGAAACAATACGTGCCCTGTACGGTTTTAGTTGTATAACCTGCTATGGAATGTGACGGTAACCTGCTATTGAACATAGCAGCTATAGTAGGCATACAATAATGGTTGTATGATGGCTAAGATTAATATTATACTTTCGAAATGTTTTCCACACTAGACATTAATAATAATATCAACTAATTTTTCGTAGTAAGCATCTTTGACTATCATAAGGAGAAATCTCCTCCAATTCTGCGTTTGCATTGTGTGTGTGGTGAGAGGCCTTATGGTAGTTTCATTTTCCAAAAGCATTGCGAATTTGTTTTATTTTCTTTATGAAAATAACTTTTTTACGATCTCACACCAGTCACCATGACTGACTCGGAGTTTATTGTTCCCTTTCTAAACTCTGGGTGCCAATAATTTTCCACATGGGCAGCCTAGAGTTATGTTATCAGGATATTCTGGATATTCTGGAGCTTTGGAGGCAATCTGGATGGCGAGACATACTCTCGTATTTGTTTATTTATTCCACTGTGTATTCTGTATGTGGACAAGTTTATATAACTGTCCAGTGATGTGTATTGTTTTAAACTCTGATGATGTATGTATAAACTGATATAGTTCTTTGTGATAAAGTTTATTTATTCATCTATTATATATTGTTCCGCTGCGAATGTGAGATTATGATATTGTTTATGTTTCTGTTTTTCCTTTCTTTTCTTCTGTCTTCTTCTACCTTTTCTTTTTAACCCTAATGATTCGGTTTTCTGGCATTCGATTGCGCAGCATTTGATACATTAGACGTATTAATGTCGACTTTCGAGCATCGAAAAGTCGGATAGTTACAAGTGGTATCAGAGCATATGGTTAAGCGATAACCTTGGCTCTGTTGGGTGTTACTCATTAGAGATAGAGTCAGTAGTACTCTAGAATGAGTGTGAGTGTAATAGTAGATATGAGCGCGTATTTGTTAGTGAATATAAAAATTTGTTTTGTATTGTGTTGACTTATCGGTTGATTGTTTATAGATTCTGGTCGGTGCAGTCTAGCCAACTGTAATCGATAGGGGTTTCTAAACTCTTAAACAAGATAAACCGACACAGTATTGTTTTAAAATAGGGTAAATGAAATAATTTTTCCCAAAACTATTTTTGTATAGAAAAGAAATCATTTTCTATGAATTATTATAGTATATGGATGCTTGGTTGTTAGGAAAGTGATAATATTGAATTATTATCATTGTTATATGGAAATTGAATAAGAAATATTGGTATAACTAAAAGATTTTGAGATAAATTCATTTAACAAATGAAACTTATAAATATGAATTGAAAGTATAAGGAAATGAATTCATACACGAATGAGATTTGTAAATGTAAATTGTAAATGTGATTTATAATTGAATATAAAATCCATTTATGGAATGAAATTGGTAATGTGAATTTATAAATGAGTTTTGTAAAATGAAATGAGATTTGATTTGAATTAAGTCGAAGAGAAAATCCAACTTGGAAAAAAATAAAATAAAATGTATTGAATTCAAGTAAACAAACTTGATAATTTATTAATTCATGAAATAATGAATTGGTCGAATTAAAGTCGAGTTGTGAGCTAAATTTGAAAGTGGTTTGAATTTGCATATAAATTCAAGTAAGTAGTAGAAATAAATTGAAATTTCCTTGTTATTGATAAAGTAAATTCAGGATGAATTGAATATGAAAATGTGAAATTTAAAAAGGATAAGTGAATATACTAATTGAATTAAATTAGTAGATGGAATGGATTTGATTAAATGAAAAATCAAATCAAAGATTTAAATTGGAAAATTGTTTACAAGGAAAATATAACTTGAGTTGAGTTGAAATGACTTAAGAAATATTTTGACAAAGCGTTGTTGTCGGGTTTTGTGAAATGATTTCAAATGAAATGAATGTGAATATGAAATGCAAATTAAATTGTATGTGAATTGGTCGTAAGAAATTTAATTTGTATCGAAACCATATAAATTGCTAATGGAAATTGTTTTGGATGTATTGCTTATGAAAACTATGTGTTTTCTATTGAAAATAAGTGAAATGTAAATGAATTTTCTTATATTTGTCGCTTACGTGTTTAAACTGAGTAAGTGCAAGTTTTTGGAAGCCGTTTGGCTGCATTTTGGTCGCGCAAATGCTAATAAATAATCGCTTTGCTTAAAATGCTTAAAAAGTACGCCTACGCAATACAAAATAGGAAATATGAACTGTTTTTGCTTTTTCGACCGAGTGGGTCGATGTATATATATTTATATCTTTTGTCAAATTGCAAAAGCTCCTCCGTACAAAGGAGACTCCGTCAAAATTTTCTAAAAATTTTGGGAGTTAGAAAAATTTTGAAAATTTGGAAATTTTTTGTTAACGGAAGATTGATTTTTCAAATTGTAATGCAATGTAGGAATTGAACTAGAAAATGAAAACCATTGTTTTGGTTGAAGTTGAAAGCTTTGGAAAAAGTGAATATTGAGTTTTCACTAAGTGAATTTTTGAAGATAAAATGAATTCAAATAGAATTGAAATTGTAAATTGAATTCAAATGGAATTTGAAATGCAAAGTTGAATGGAAATGAATATATAACTTTGTTTGTGAAGTGAAAATAAATATAAGAAGTATGTAAATAGTTATATTAAACTTAAGAAATGAATGGAGAAAATTCTTAAGTGAAATGGGTATTTGGAAATCCAATAAGTGAATTTGGACATTGTTGTTAAGTAAAATATACAGGGGTTATAAAGGAAAATGGAATTGGAATTTTGATTTCGAAGGTAAATTTAAATTGCTCGACAATAAGGGATGTATTTGAATTTCAGTATGAAATTTGATGTGTTTCTGATTTTGCCACTTGGCATTCTGTTTTCTTTTGGGATTTGGGAGTCCGTGGGGACATTTTGTAGTTGTACCCAGCTAGCCGCGCAAAGGAGACGCTGGCGAAATTTCTCGGAAATTTGGAGAGTTAGAAAAATTTTGAGAAAACTTTGAATTCAAAATTTGAATTTGAAATGAAATTTGAATTGTTAAGAAAACCATATTATTTGGAAACTATGGTTAAGATTTGGTCAGTTAGTTGAAATGATGATCTTTAATAAAAAGATTTGGGTTGAAAATTTGATAAAGCCGTTTGGTTTTGGGAAAATAGTTAACGGGTATTGGATCATTCTTCTAAACTTGTAATTTCGGGATGAAATTCTTTTAAGGGGGAAGATTGTAACGACCCTGAATTTTTGATATTGGAAATCAGGATATTTAATTGATTTTAAATATCTGGAAGTCAGTTTGATTTGAAATTCAAATATTTGAATGAATTTTTGGAATTTAATTATTGAATTTAATCGTTAAGTCTGGGAAAAAATATGAATCTTCAGTTTTAAGCTGACTAAAAATATTTTCAAGGCTTAGAAAATTCATATTGATAATAATGGAGATAATAGAAGCTTCAGAATTGAATTTGAAACTGTTTTGTTCAGTTTTGAATTTTATCGTTTAAATCAATATATAAAAATAGCATTCCGGGGCACAGTCTCGGAATTCGACGAAACCAGTTTCATTGGATCCATAATAGTGTATTATTATCGGATTTCAATTTTCGTAATATTTGGAGTGATCGTTTGGCCGTACGATAAGCAAACACGTTGAAATTAAATCAAAAATTTAATATTATAATTGGTCCAAAAAGCTATCTTCTCCATACGATCGAGTTAGGACTCGAAACCTTTTCCATTGTGTTCGGAATAGGCGTATAACATTACGAACGCCTAGCGGCACGTCTCGATAGGATATCGAAATTTTGAGTTGCAAATTCGTAATGATTTGAATTTGAATTTGAATGGGATATTTATACTAGTCAACTTCAGCCTTATTTCTTTCACATCAAAGGCTTTTCGTTCTTTCCAGAATCACTGTAACCCTTCTCTAGCACGCAATCCTTCACCTCAATTTCAAAATCACGTCATTTATTCATTCAATTTCAGAAAGAAAAAAAATATAAAATAAAGCAAGGCCGAGCTTCCTTTTTCTCTTCAACTAAAACCAAATTAAAGGATTAAGAGAAAAATATCTCTCATTCAAAAATGGCCGAGACTTTTTCGAAATATTAGAATCGAGCTTCCTCTTTCAGATTTTAGGTTGGGATCGAATAAATTTCGTAAAGATTAAAGCTGTGTTCGAATCGTAGAGCAGCTCGAAGTCGTGAAGTTCGATCAAGCAAGTGGGGACTGGCGAAGTCGAAGTCAGTTGCTCGCGAATTTGGGAGACGCGAAGGCGGGGGTAGCGAAGCGTCGCTGGTGGTAGTAGGCACTCGATTTCGAGCACAAGCGCGATGTAGATTATGGAGGCGCGAGGATGCGGCTTCGTGCGAAGGGTGGTTCTGGGGTTCGATCGCGATTTACGGCTAGGGTTTTAACGTGAGCATCGATTTGGGGGAGCTCGGCGAGGGAAGTTGCGATGGGATAAGTGTTCGAGCTACAATGGTGATATGAGGCTTTGTCATCGCCTTCGATTTCGACCCTAGAGGGAGACAGTTCGAGGACGAGCGTGGGTTTTGGGTCTCAAGCAGAGGTGCATGTTGATGGCTGCGGGGTGAGACGGTTTTGTTTTATTTATTTATTTAATTTAATCTACATACATCTAGAGAAAGAAAAATAGTTTACCGTAAGATAAATAAGCAATTTTGTTTTATTTAATATACGAGTTTGAAAGAAATTTTTTAGAAATTAAAATATATGTGTATATGATATTTTGAAAAGGAAAATATAGGAAATAAATATGCATTCATATATTTTGATTTATTCAGTTATGTTTAATTAAAGGGATAAATTGTTTAATTAACTTATTGACTTTTTTTTAGTTGCTAAAGATATCATTTTAAAAGAAAATTTAGTTTCAAAAATTTATTTTAACAAAGTAAAATTATTAAAGGAGATTTGTTTAAAATTTAATTCTTTGTTTAAAACTAATCAATAGTTCAAAATAAAATCAGTGGTGAATTAAAATTATCAAATGAAGATTGATTATTCGATTTTTCGAATATTAATAAAATTATATAATTGTTTATACAAGATTTAAAAAATCGAGAAAACAAGCTGGAATAAAAATGGACTGCAAAATAAAAAGCAAAGGTGAGATCTTCTCACTCAAACAAAGGGTTTTGTTAAATTTTAAATGGTTATATTTAAAATTATTGATTGTGTTGATTGTGTGCTTGAATGATAGTATATATGATAGTAGTATATAGCAATATATATATATATTGGAATATATATATATCGGTGATTGATCTTCCCGCATTATATAGCGGATGAGACCCTGTTGTGCCTCATAATAGCGGATGATATTTTATAAATTCCATATACCGCGATATTCCTCCTCGAAGTGGAATTGGTACTGTGCTAACATTTGTGGATGCAAGAAAACAGGTTGGAGGGATCCATTTGGATTCCTCAAATTATATGAATTTGTTTCATATGTTGTATGAATTTGTTTCATATGCTGTGTGATTATTTATTTATAATCTATGAATGATTATATTTGTGATTGAATGTGTTGAAGGCTATAATTTAGCCGAATGTATTTTTTGTATCGTTGGATACCAGAAATAAATAAATTGGATTTTTGAAATTAAAGTTGGAAATTTTAAGTAAATTCTTTTGAAAGAATTAGTTGAATTTCAAAAAAGGGATTTTAAAGCATAAGGTTGATTTTTGTAATCTTATCGAATGATTTCCAAAAATATGGGAAAGGGTTTTTATAAAAGGATTTTGAGAAATATTGTTTAGAAGTTGAAGAATTTCTTGAAAATGGAATTTTAATGATTTGGAAAGAAATATAGGAATTTATTTTAAAAGGTGATAAATTTGTTGAAATCAAATTGAAAATTGATTTGGTATTTGAAAATAAATCTTTGGGAAATCGATATGAAAATTTATTTGATGTTGAATGAAAAATTGATTTGTGTTGAAATAAATTGGAAATCGATTTGCAAATAATTTGGAATTTGGAAATAAACTTAGAAATCGATTTGTAAAATGATTTGGTGTTGAAATAAATTTAGAAATCATTTTGGAATTTGATTTGGTGTTTGAAAAGTGAATATTTGGAAATTTAAATTCACAGTGGGAATTTATTTAGAAAAAGGGAAATGAAGAATATCGGGAATTTTATTCCGCGAGTGAATATGATTTGAAATTTGTTTTCAAAGTGATGAAGTGTGAAAAGTGATTTGAAATTTGTTTTCAAAATGTTAAAGTGTGGAAAAATATATATCTTGTGAAGATATTTTGAAAATAAATAATTTGGGAAAAATTATTTAAATCTGATGATTGTTGTGATATGTTGTTTGATAGTTAAATAATCGACTATCAATATTTGCCTTTGAAATGACACTTGAATTTGTTTTTAAAACAAACGCTCATTATTCGGTTAAGCCGGGAGAGGACTTTGTGTCATATAACCCATTCCGAATAGTGATACGTCGTGAATGGATAACATTTGAAGACCGGTGTGAAGACCGGGTATTTTCGAAAATGAAAGGACAACCTGTCGAATGTCTCTGCACCGAGTTGCTCCGGTATGGAGATTTATATCACTCTTCTTGTGATGGGAAGTCCGGACGTGATTAGTGAATACCCGGATTGCAAGGGCTTCTTTGGAAGTGCCTTCGGTTCCGTTCGATCCCGGAACGGACTTGTATGGATGTGTGTCTGACATTACACTTTGAGATGTAAAGTTGGTTTCTATCAAATACATTTCTGTTGGTGGCGGAGAATTTATTCTCTTAGCTTAACACCCTTCTCTGAGACGTACGAGCTCAGAGGTTATGTAGTTGATGGTTACTAGTGATACATTCCCAATTTGGTAATGTGGCATACGAAGTGCTGTTGATCATTTATTGATCAAAGCATGGCTTTGTGAAAAAGCGTAGCTTTGTGGACGAGACTTCGTCGAGCCTCACAACCCGTTAATGGTCGAAACAGGAATGTTGCGGCAAGGTTTTTAGTGGTCGCGCCCCTAGGGTATGTCCATTTCCTTCTGGATAAAAGGTGATATCATGGTATGGAGCCTAGATATTTTACCTATGTTGATGCTGCAAATTTATTATACTTTGTGGTTGTTGCTTTGTGGTTGAGGATCCTCGGATAAAGGTCGGTAACGACCGGGGGATGGCATACTTATGTGTTAGTTACCTAGTTACAGCTGTACAACTTGAGGTAGTGTCAGTGTGTTGGTTACCTAGTTACAGCTGTACAGCGTGAGGTAGCGTCGGCCTTGTGTTTGCAGAGATCCGGTTAGGTTCTTGGGGCGTCTTTCCAGAGGCGTTTCCATTTCGATGTAAGGAAGTTCCTTTGCCTGACCATTTGTTGGAAATCCAAAGAAACAATACGCACCCTATACGGTTTTAGTTGTATAACCTACTATGGAATGTGGCGGTAACCTGCTATTGAACATAGCAGCTATAGTAGGCATACAATAATGGTTGTATGCTGGATAAGATTAATATTATACTTTCGAAATGTTTTCCACACTAGACATTAATAATAATATCAACTGATTTTGCGTAGTAAGCATCTTTGACTATCATAAGGAGAAATCTCCTCCAATTCTGCGTTTGCATTGTGTGTGTGGCGGGAGGCCTTATGGTAGTTTCATTTTCCAAAAGCATTGCGAATTTTTTTTATTTTCTTTGTGAAAATAACTGTTTTACGATCTCACACCAGTCACCATGACTGACTCAAAGTTTATTGTTCCCTTTCTAAACTCTGGGTGTCCATAATTTTCAACACGGGCAACCTAGAGTTATGTTATAAGGATATTCTAGATATTCTGGAGCTTTGGAGGCAATCTGGATGGCGAGACGTACTCCCGTACTTATTTATTTATTCTGCTGTGTATTCTATATCTGGACAAGTTTATATAATTGTCCAGTGATGTGTATTGTTGTAAACTCTGATGATGTATGTATAACTGATATAGTTCTTTGTGATAAAGTTTATTTATTCATCTATTATATATTGTTCCGCTGCGAATGTGAGATTCTGATATTGTTTCTGTTTCTGTTTTTCTGTTCTTTCTTTTCTTCTGTCTTCTTCTACCTCTTCTTTTTAACCCTAATGATTCGGTTTTTCGGCATTCGATTGCACGGCATTTGATACAGTGGACGTATTAATGTCGACTTTCGAGCGTCGAAAAGTCGGATCGTTACAGTAAGAGAATTTACTGAGGCATACGGACGGATATCTGAGAATTACTCATTCTAGGGTATACTATCTCTAATGAGCTACTTAATGTGTTATACTCCTTAGCTAAAGTTCAACCTTAGCTCTGATACCAAATGTAATGATCCTGAACTCGGCCTTCGAAAATCGGCACCCGTACTTCACTTATACTCAAAATGCCACAGATTCAAACGCCGAATCTGGCTCACCGGAGCTTATAACACCATTAAGTATAACAACACAGCGGAAGAAAGAAACAAATGATATCATATACAACTCCAATGAATACAATATCCAGAATGATACACAACAATGATATCAATAATACACAACAATATCAGAGATATGATACAATGCTACAGCGGAAATAACAACAATGAGAGAATTCACTCCAAATGATCTACAAAAGAGAATGAGTCCAACAACTCCAACATCAAGCTCGAACCACCATCACATCTCACTAAGATAAGCAAGTGCAGTCATGTCTGTGAACTCCAAAAACTGAACTAGCTCCCAATAATCTACTAAACCTGACTATCTGAAAAACCCAACTCTAGACTGCCCGTGTGGAAAATTGTCGGCACCCAGAGTTTAGGAAGGGAACAATAAACTCTGAGTCAGTCATGGGACTGGTGTGAGTAACAAAAATAGTTTATCTTTAAACAAACAACAAAAGAATTTTAAACATTGAAATCCGCAATACTTTTGGAAAATGAAACTACCATAAGACCTCCCGCCACACACACAATGCAATCGCAGACTTGGAGGAGATTTCTTCTTATGATAGTCAAACATGCTTACTACGCAAACAAACTCTTTTTGATATTATTACTAGTGCATAGTGTACAAAATCATTTCTAAAATACAATATTAATCTTAGCCAGCATAAGTACCATTATATTATGCCTACTATAGCTACCATGTTAAATGGCAGGTTCTACAACTAAAACCGTACAAGGCTCGTATTGTTTCTTCGGATTTTCCAACAAATGGTCAGGCTAAGGAACTTCCTACTGCCACATGGGTACGCCTCTGGATGGACGTCCCGAGAACTAACTAGCTCTCTGCCAACACAAGGCCGGGTTACCTCTTACACTAGGTAACTACTACACGAATATGCCACCCCCGGTCCTTTGGGACATTTATCCGAGGGCCCTCGATCACACAGCAACAATCACACAGTAAATGAGATTGGAGAAACCACATAGGTAAATATCAGGGCTCCATACCATAATATCACCTTTTTCCAGAAGGAAATGACATACCCTAAAGGGAGCGACCCTCATAACCTTGCCGCATCTTTCCTGTTTCGACCATTTCCGGTTTGCGAGGTCCTGATGCGGTCTCATCCACAAAGCTACGCTTTTTCACAAAGCTATGCTTTGATCAACAAATGATCAGCAAACGATCAGCACACAACAGCACTCAGCATGCCACATTACCGAATTGGGAGTATATCACTGATAACCTTCAACTACATAACCTCTGAGCTCGTACGTCTCAGAGAAGGGTGTTTGTAACAACCCGCATTTTCGACCGTTCAAGTCGACAAAACATACACACATGCCGACTCAAACAATCCAAAATACAGATAGTTATTGGGGTTAAATAAGAAAAGAAAGGAAAGAACAGAAACAAACTCAGAATCTCGTAGCGGAAGGGACAATATATAATAATAAAATAACAGTTCATGAAGCTGTTAAATAAATAAATTTGATTATTATTATACATCATAAATCAGAGTTACATACATATCAGAGATAATATAACAATGCAGCGGAAAAATAATACAGTAGTAGAATACAAATGATATAATACCAAACTCCGTCTTCGTCCTGCAGAATATACCTTCAACCTAATCTGAAATGCTCAGGCTGACCGGAGCGTAATGAAAAGACAAAACACTCGAGTCAGGACTAAAATATCTCATGTAAGTTAAATCGAATAAGAAAATATGAGTGTGACGGCGTCGGAGATGTTTACGGGTTTTAGACACCTCCTATCCAGTATTTAACGTGCGTGCATTAACTTAAGAGATGCTCAGGATTTCCATCTCCTAAGGATCCGTTAAACTATCTACTATATAATAGAATACGCTATATACAATAATGTCTATCATAAAGTAAAATATCAAACTAGCGTTAAGCCATGGCCCATTCCACCCTTAACACATTTTTATTCCCAATAGCATATACAAGACCGTAGTTTCTCCAAAACCGGAAGTCACCAAAGGGCAATCCATATACTAAAGGTACAAACCAAAATCGTAGTGGTCGCGAATAGGATAATCGGTATGACAAGGTACATGAGGCAATACCAACTAGGATACTAGTAGTTGCGTGATCCGGACTGATGTTGGGCATAGCAGCTACTACCCCAACACCGCGAAACAACACTCCCATAATCGAGGGGTGCACCCAAATCGAATCACAAAAGTAATAGACATGGTAACGAAGAAGTGTGTCCGCTAGAGGTGGCGAACCTCAATGGCCCGGTGCGGCTACTGTTTTAGTCATGTCAGGGGTCATCAAATATCGTTCTCTTTCTTCAGTCAATGCGTTCACCAAACCATCCACTTCGTTCTGGATCAACACTCCGCGTATAATAGTTATTAAAGTGGTTTTCGGTATCGACAGAGAGTATGTCCATATCCAATCCCGGTCTCTTTAATAACTACGTTATATTTTTCACACCGGTTGCTCTTTTACATTTAAAATCGATTCATAATTGATATCAAAATATCATATTCGCTTCAAAATCAAATCCATTTCAAATATCATCATATCTATTCAAGATGTAAGATTCCGTTTCAAAATCATTTTTCGCCTCGATATCTCATTATGATTTCAAAATCATTTTTCGCCTCAATTTCCACAAAACGATTCACATAAACTCGAATTCCAAAATTTAAAATTTAATCAAATCTCAAATCATCAATTTCAACTCGATTCAGCTTCTCAATAAACCATTTCAAATTATCAATTTCAAATACATATTTGAACCACAAAATAAGCCATTTCACTTCCAATATATTTCGAAACTTTAAATATTTCACATTTCAAAAACAGTTCATATATTTATATAAGAATATAAGATTCGCTTTAAAACCATTTCGTATTCAAATTAGAATATACTTCAAATTAAACATCCGTATTAAGTAGTTTACTTAATTTCTGGAACAATTCCAATTCAATAAACTTAGATTAACATTCGGATTTCAAGAATTCATTTAAGTATTACATTCCAAATCAATTTCAGTTCAAATCCTATTCAAATCAATTTTATCTTCAAATTTTATTCAATAGTTTCAATTTAGTCCAATTCACAAATTCCTTTGAATTTCAATTAAATTCCAAATTAATTAAATCTCAATTTCAAATCAATTTTCAATTCCAAACTCAAACTTGAAATATCATTTCATATAAATTTTCTTAGAAATATTCAGAGTTCGATTAAAAGTCCAATCTTTTAAAACAAATCAACTTTCGAAAATTTACGCCGTATTTCAATCTTTTTCTTAAAATCTAAACTTCGAATAATTAAACAATTTCATTTACCAAGTTTAAATTCCAACATTTCGAGCTTCAATTCAAAATAATTCAATTTCCATAAATTGGATTTTTTCATAACTTTTAAATCAAGTCATTTAAGTAAATTTCAAATCAACGATTTTAAAATTATTAATTTAACCAATCCGGTGTCCGTATGTAATTTTCTATCCTATGGCCAAGTGATTATTTATTTCAATTACATGTCAAGGATGAATATATATTACTTAAACCAATCATAGTGTCATATGCATGTATAACAGGATATATATATAAGCAAATAAACATCCAAACATTTAAATATCAACCAATAGCATCCATCGAAATAAATCATCCAATAGTCAATACAATTCACGGCAATTTCATAGTTATCAATATCGGGAAATTTGATTTTTGATCAAATCCTAATTTCAATTTACTGTCAATTAAATTTTTCAACGGTGGATTCACATGACAATCTATATAACAATTAAACTTTTATCAAACAACGACAAATAAATTCATATCACTTCATAATGTCAAATTTAACTACCATAAAGATATTCAGTACGTTGTGAGCGTTATAAAACACTCACCTTGATTTTCCGTTGTCGCCGAGGCATTCCGGTTTGGAACTAAAACTGGACGACGCCCAACTTTAGCCCAAATTTCCACCGTCTCCAAATCCATCCAACCTAGTTTCATTTCGAAGCTCTTGTCATTACGATCGCAACGCAAAAGGTTTCGTTACAATCGGACCTCGTATGAAAAAGTTATGCATTTTAAACATTTGCGAATTTAAATATATATATAAATATATACACATATTTTTTCAAACCCTACTTTCAATCTCAGCCCTCCATTTTCTCTACTGCAGATCTGGGCCCTTCCTTCCATCTTCTCGAAAACGTGAAAAGCACGTACAATCTCAACCCATTCCTTCCAACCTTTGACCGACGATTTCTCCACCATCACTCGACGAGAAGTTGATCAGAGACCCACGTTAGAAGTGCCTACGCAAGAGCTACCCACGGCCAGGAGGTGGTTGAACTCGGCTCCCCCCATCACCTCGATTTGCGTGAAAAATGCAGCGACTTCGAGTTCGATTTCCCATTGATTCGTTGCTCCGTTTTCGATCATCTCCGTATGGATTTGAAGCTCTCATCGTCCTCTACAACTTTGTAGTTGACGACTTTTGCTAATTGTTGATGGATTGAGAGGAAAATGAGGAAGAAGTTTCGAAATTTTCTGGCCATTGAATTTGAAAGTGGCGGCTATGAAACCCTAGGGCTGATGTTTTCAAATGAAATGATAAAGAGTTCCTTATATAGAAATTTACCGAAAAACACTATTCACTCCAAAATCCGAACTTCAAATCTCTCGTAGTGACCAGCGTTTCTAGGGTTTATCCCGCGTTCCGAACACAATGGAACAGGTTTCGGAAGCTAATTCGATCATCTGTGTGAGATACGGCAATAAACAATCGATTTAAAATTAAATCGGTTAATCAAATTTCTGTGCGTTTGGGCTCGCCCCGGACAAACGGTAAATCCGATTGACACGAAATTTGAAACCCTACAATAATATGACATTACGGATCCGATGAAACTGGTTTCGTCGAAATCCAAGATTTTTTGAAAAATGACTATTTTCTCCCGCCGGATTAATTTTTTTTTTGAGTTCATGGGAAACCTTAAGATCATGGTATTCATTGATACTCACTTAAGTAAACCACGCCGTGTGTCTACCCCGCTTTTATTTAGTCGTCGCACACGGATGCTTAACGTTGAAACTCCCACTAATGGTTTGGCGCTGGGATTCTAACCTGCCAGGACGCAGTCCTTTGGTTCCCATCTCCCAGCTCCCAAACCAACCGAGCTACGAACGGCGGGTTCGCCGAATTAATATTAAAAACAATTCGATGCGTTTCGAGCTGCCACGGTCAAACGATAACTCCGATTGCTACGAAAATTGAAATCCGACAATAACAAACTATTACGGATCCTATGGAACAAGTTTCGTTCAATTATGAGACTGTTCGAAAAATGGCTATTTTTCAGTCGATAATTAAATATTAAAAATATTCAATTTTCACAAATTAACTTTAAATTCAATTTTAAAAGTTCTATAACATTACTATAACTCCAATATGATAAGATAAAATTTTACAAATCATATTCAACTCGATTTTCAATTATTTCTGAAATTTAACTTATTAAATTATCGATTTAATTGTCTAATTTAATCCAATATTCGAAAAATAAATTATTCGACTGTTTAATTTCAATATGAAATTCCCAATTTTAAATTATTAGCTTTTAAATCAAATTTCAATTATTCACAAATCCCATTTTTAATTTCACAGTAATTAACAATCTTTTACAATGCAGTTTTCCATTATAAATCCAATATAAAAGATTATATTAGATTCAGCGTTCAATTATATTGTAATTCAAATTCAAGTTATTTAATTCCAAATGAATTCTTTTATTTCGATTTACACTTTCATTATTGAATCAACCATTTACTTATACATTATTATCAATAGTTTATAATTCATTTACTTTCATTTTCTTCAGCTATCATCTTATTTAAATTCACAGTAATATTAAATTACATTCATTTACGTTGATTTCCATATTATAACTTCAATATTAAATGTAACATTTTATTTATTTCGTTGTTTACAATCAAATTCAATTCAATTCAATTACTTGTTATATTCAAATTTAAATCTTTACTTACGTTCAATTACAAGTTAACATCTTTATCGAATTACAGTTTCAGTTATTATCTGCTTTCAATCAACTGTAATATTAAGTTACATTTATTTATATTAGTTTCAATAACATAAACTTCCATTATTAAATCTACCATTTTATTTATTCTTTGTTTACAATCATAACCAATTTGGTTTACAATCAAATTCAATTCATATTTACATTCACTACAAGTTAACATCCATATTTAATTTACAAATAAGTTATTTCAGAATTCAGTTTTGTATTTTAACTTGTAATTCACATTTAACAATACAAAATTTTATTTCCTTCGGATTTTTATCCAAAATTTTCATTTTAATTCGTATTTTTAAAGTGTTAAAAATACGGGTCGTTACATTCTCCCCCACTTAAAACTTTTCGTCCTCGAAAAGGAACGGAGAAGGGGAACCATCATTTAGATATAATTCATTCAAAATATTCTACTTATTTGCAAAATTTAGTTATAGGATTTTTTTTTTCACAAAATTTTCTAACTCCCAAGATTTTAGGAATTTATTCTGAAAAATATAAATAAATTCAAAATAATTTTTAAATAAATTTTGAAAGGGAATTGATATAGCTTGATAGTGTATCAGTATGTGTGTACATGTGTGCACAGGAAATGCACATGAAAAAAAGCTAAAATCCCTGAACTCTAAGAATAAATACATATTGATATGTATGGGAATATATATATATATATATATATAGATTAAATCCTTAAAAGCTGTATGCATAAGTAAATATACATATATGGATGCTACTAAATATTTTTGAGTGTACATGTGCATGTGTGTGTGTCAATACAGAATGATGTATAAATATATATATGGGTGTACTAATTATTTCAGTAAGACTTATATATATATGTTAATAAAATACTAGAGTTCAAATTAGTAAAATAAAATATACAGACATATTTTAGTATATAGGCAGAAAGAAAAAAAATGAGGATATAAAAAGGAGTAGTCCTCTTGTAAATAAATAAAGGAAGTACATACCATTTACATGAAAGCTAAAAATAGGAAAAATATGACAAAACAGGGAAATGCTTAGTATAGGCAGAATTAGGAAGAGTATTTGATAAATAACAAATCAAGTCACATTTTTAGCATGATTGTAGACAAAGGAAAAAGTATTTTCTGAAAAGCAAATTTCTGAAAAGAATATAACCACTTTTCTCTTCACCTAAATTAAGCCGGGAAGGGTAGAATTTTGGGTGTAAATAAAATACAGATAACACAATTTTTCTGGTGGGCAAAAATGGCTTTAGCCAATACCCAAAACCCTAAGGAAGACCCTGTATATATATATGTATATGCAGCAGCCTCCTCTCCTTCTCAAAAAAAAAGAACTTGGAAAAAAAAAGAAACAACACCATAGAAATCATAAGGCAAGGGAAGGAAAAGAGTTTGAGGCTAAAGGCAGAAGTTCATCAATTAATTGAGGAAGCAAAGAAGAGAGCTAGGTGAGGAAACTCACTCAACAACTTAAGGCACTAAGTCCTAATGAAGGCAGCCAGTTATAAATGAATTTTTCTTAAAAGTATATGTGATTGTTCTTTAGAAATTAAGGATGCTTTAATGCTTGCTAGTTGTTCTGATTGTTTCATTCTTAATATGATCAGTATGCATGAATAGGTAATTTAAAAACCCAGATTTCTTTCTGATATGATATTAGATAGAAATATAATAAATACCCAGAAAATAAGATGTTGAATATAAGCAAGTAGTGTTGGTTTTGGCTCAACCCTGAAGAATTGATAAGTATATGGGCTGCAATATACATATGTATATGTGCTGAGGCTTATTATAAAAAGGAATTAGGAGTGTAATAGGCTTGCCTATGTGCTGATACTCCTGGTTCAAAGAAAATATACAATAACCACCTAGCAGATAGATTTTGTGATTTAGGAAGCTTGGTCAATCTGAGTTAACTAAAGCACAGATGTTTGCAACAAAATATTCCAAATAGAGCCATAAACTAATGTTATTTGTCTATACCTCTTCTAAATTGCAAGAACATGTTTTAATAAATTGCTTGATTGCCTCTGTCTGTTTATATGAATGATGAGGAATGTTATGAGATGAATTCTTATTTTAGTGGAATGACTCACTGGCTGGGTTACCCTGAAAATTTAAAGGATAAAACACCTGAGAAACTTGATTAGGAAAATGGGGTCAAGATTACTGCAGGAATGATTTGTGTTCTTGAGTAATGCAAGTTGACACATGGCTTGTTTAAGTCCTGAGATCTTTGTGTAATGGAGTGAATTAGTTCATTACAGTGTGTACATTGATTCATAAATATTGCAGATGAGACCAGGATAGATAAATATACCAAGGGAAAAATATTTGAGATGATGAGAAAACTAGAGTTTTTCCTAGAATTGAAATATGAGGATGGAATAAATGATTTAACTCATATTGGTTATTTTCCTGTTTGGTGTGAATGATTGTTTGACTATGACTGAATTGTATGCTTGAATGTATGTGCCATATTTATATATGTAGTCTCTGGAAAGAAAAATCAAAGTGTGCACATGCACAATGACACAGAGCATGCACACAAGTATGACCTGATTCCAAATGGCAGAACTTTATGTATATGTACTTAACTTGATTTTAACCTGATTAACTAATTGCTTTTGTGAATTTTCTCATACCAGACATGTGTCTGACCCTAGTGTGCTAATGGCATCTGGGGTGTCTCATTTAAAATGAGGCAGTTTCAAATGCTTTTTCAGGGATTGCAGCAACTAAGTAGGAGTAGGAGCAAGGCTTTGAGAAGAAGATTATAGCATGCTAAACTTAGTTAGATAAGAGCCTAAATGATAAAATCCGCATGTATTAATGATTTAAATTGTTACTTGTATTAAGTGTTGAATATGGGATGGATATTTTGTTAAGTATTTTATTAAGAGATTGACTTGTATCTGGAATTTATAAATCTAGTTAATATCTGATATAAAAGAAGTTAATCAAAATATTGTAAGTGGATTTAGTAAGAACACCATGTTAAAATTAAATGATTATATTTTAAAAATGTATTAGTCAATCTTGAGTCTTTAGAAATGATTTAAGTTTTGGAAAACCTGGATAGTTGATTCTCAGAAAAATTAAATGGTTTTATCTTTCTACCATGGCATATGTATACAAAAGATAATAGACATAGGTTGAATGTTTTTATGTGACTGCAAGGTTTCCATAATTTAACTTGTTTTATACAAATGTTTCATGCCTTATTTTTAAATAAAGAAAGAATCTGTAATATGGGAGTTGAAAGCCAGATCCAAAATAGTTGCAGTTATATACACACATAAACATGTTTTGTACAGATATTAACACACCTTTTCCTTTGTATTTTTAATAGGAATCTGACTTCCATATCACTCAGATTTTAATCAAATGCATTTTAAGACCAGATGGGTTACACCAGAACAAAGAGTCTGGTTGAACCGTGTGATTGACATCCATGGTTACAGGAAACCCACTCAAGTTTGCACTTCATTTAATTTAAGGCATACTGACATCCAAGAATCAAGATGTTGAATGTGTTAGATCACTTTAAACTATTCAAAAAAAAGAGCCTGTATTCCAGACAGATTTTATAAGAAAACAATCAAACATGGATAATGATAAACACTTCTATCATTTTTCAGAACCCAAGCACCAGACCATTAATTTATAGACAATCATATCACAATTATCTGGTTTCTAGAATTTATACTCCCTAGAGAATTTAGCAAAGAATCAGGAGTTTAAAAATATATATAGGTATTCATGCATGAATGGAATTTTTATTGCATATAACACTGAACTATGTGTGGATTGATTAAATTCAATCAATCCAATATCCTCTTGTTTTCCAGAACTCTGATTCAAACAAGAGAGGCATATACATCCTCACATGTATGTGCATATCTTTGTGAATGTACTGATATATTTATATTGGTTAATTATTTTGATCCTGGATATATTTTGTTTATTGGAAAAAGAAAATGACCCTGGGAAATATATTTGTAATGAATGATATATCTATATATCATCTCTGTAAAAAAAAATCCTTATGAAATTAGGGTAGAAATAGGAGGGTCATTTCACAACGTTTAGAAGTAAACGCATGATATATTCACCGAAATAAATTGTCCTCATTTTGCCATTGTTAAAAGTGAGGAATTCGTCGAGAATTAATTGAACCCAATTAACTTGATAGTTACCCCAAATTGCATAGAGAGCGCGATAGTTGTTAGGGTATAAAAGTTCATATGAGCCTGTCCTTGGGGTGATTGTTCTCATTAGAGCTTTATGGAGGATTCTTGCTCTAGGACGTAAAGAGGTGGACTTAAGATCAGCAATGTTGGCATTGTCATCCAAAAATTGGTGATTTATGTTGTCACGAATGTGAGGATTAAAGTCAATCTCCTCAAGTTTGCTACCAAAGTTTGGCGAGCCTAAGATGTGAGAAATACGATCAAGAGAAAACCAAACTTTCTTTCCACAAATCATACTCCAAACACTATTATTTGGATTTCTCGGAGTTTGATGGTCGAGATTAAGATTAGCATAAAATAATTTCACCATAATGTGATTTATGGCATGATCATTTCTTTTTAAATCTAAAAGTGATGTTAGACCTGCTTGATCCGTGAATGCTTGGATATTGTAGGATTGAAGACTCTGAAAATCGACAAAAGAATGCTCGAAAATCCTTGAATTCTTCATCTTGTTCCATCTTGTGATAGCTATTCCATCGTATAGCCATTATGCTATTTGAGCATCAATTGGCTCGGAGGTTAAAGAAGAAGCTCTAGATCGCTTTGGAGGCATTTTGTATCTAATTTGATTTTGGGAGGAGTAATTTTAAGTTCTAGGGTTTTGAGTATTTTTGGGGAAGAAGATGGAGCTTGAGGTAAAAAGTGAAGGAATAGGGGTAAAACTGTGGTTAAAAGGAAAAAGTTGTCTGGAAATTCATTTTTCTTTTTAATTTTCTTTAATTTATATCTTTAAAAGACAATATTCCTAATTCACGTCGTAATTTTACAAAGGAGTTTTCTAATAGAGGTTTAGTAAATATATCGGCAATTTGATTTTCAGTAGAAATATATTCTAGGTTAATTATTCCTTTTTCGATATTGTCACGTAGAAAATGATGATGAATATCAATATGTTTTGTTCGAGAGTGATTTACCAGATTTTTAGATAAGTTTATTGTACTTGTATTATCACAATATATTGTTGAATTTGTTAAATTTATATTAAAATCTTTGAGTGTTTGTTGCATGTAAATAACTTGAGTACAAGCTAAAGCAGCTGATATATACTCTGCTTCACAGGTTGATAGCGAGACATGGTTTTGTTTCTTACTAAACCAAGATACAAGTGATTTTCCAATGAAATGGCACGTACCACTTGTACTTTTTCTATTTGTTCGAGATCCACCAAAATCAGGATCACTGAATGATACTAACTCAAATGGACACTCTTTTGGATAGAAAAGACCAAAATCTTTGGTATTGTTAAGATATCGTATAATTCGTTTTACCGCTCTTAAATGTGATTCTTTAGGATTAGATTGAAATCGTGCACATAGACATACACTCATCATTATGTCTGGTCTACTAGCGATTAAGTAGAGTAAGGAGCCTATCATACTTCTAAACAATTTTTGATCGATACTTTTACCATTTTCATCTCTATCAAGATGAGTTGTGGTACTCATAGGAGTAGGCTTTCCAGAAGTGTTTTCTAGTCCAAAACGTTTAATCAGATTAGCACAATATTTTTATTGATTTAAGAAAATTCCATTTGTTAATTGTTTGATTTGTAAACCAAGAAAATAAGATAATTCTCCCATGTGTGACATTTCAAACTCTTTGGTCATTATATTTGAAAATTCTTTACATAAGTTTTCATTAGTTGAACCAAATATGATGTCATCTACATATATTTGAATTATTAGAATGTCATTAGTAGTGTTTTAATGAATAGAGTTTGATCTACTTTTTCGATTTGAAATCCCGAATCTAGTAGATAGCTTTTAAGTCTTTCATACCAAGCACGAGGTGCTTGTTTAAGACCATATAGAGCTTTTTTTAATTTATATACATGATCCGGATATTTTTCGTGTATGAATAAAGGAGGTTGTTCTACGTACACATTTTCTTTTATAAAACCATTTAGAAAAGCACTTTTAACATCCATTTGATAAAGTTTAAAATTATGAAAACACGCAAAGGCTAATAAAATATGTATTGCTTCAAGTCGTGCAACAGGTGCAAATGTTTCTTCAAAGTCAATACCTTCTTCTTGATTATATCCTTGTGCTACTAGTCTAGCTTTATTCCTAGTTATATTTCCTTGTTCATCTACTTTATTTTTGTAAACCCATTTTGTTCCTATAACAGATTGATTATTAGGACGAGGAACTAAATCCCAAACATCGTTATGTTCGAATTGATTTAATTCTTCTTGCATAGCAATAATCCAGTAGTCATCTGTTGATGCTTCTTTAGAATTTTTAGGTTCTATTGTAGAAATAAAATCAACATGTCCCATTTGGTTTAGTTGACTCCTAGTTTTAACTTGAGAATTTATTTCACCGATTATATTTTGTACAGGATGATCTCGTAAGATTTTAGGTGGAGATCTAAGTTCGGTATTATTTATATTTTCAATATTTGTATTATCTGTATTTATTATAAATTCATCATCATATTTTGTGCTTAATTTTTTATTAAAATTTTCATCAAACGATACATGTAAAGTTTCTTCAATTGTATTAGTTCGTTTATTAAAAACTCGATATGCCTTACTTCGTTCTGAGTATCCTACAAAAGTTCCTTCATCAGCTTTTGGATCGAATTTTCCTAGTTGGTCTTTTGTATTTAGAATAAAACATTTTGATCCAAATATTTTAAAATATGAAATATTTGGCTTTCTATTGTTAAAAAGTTCATATGAAGTATTCTTAGTTAATGGTCTAATAGAAATACGATTTAACACATAACATGCAGTAGCTACGGCTTCTGCCCAAAAATGTTTTGGTAAATAACTTCCATTTAATAATGTTCTTGCACATTCTTGTAATGTTCTATTCTTTCTTTCCACTACTCCATTTTGTTGAGGAGTTCTAGGAAATGAGAAGTTATGATTTATTCCTTTCTTTTTACAGAAAGATTCAAAAACTTCATTTTCGAATTCGCCACCATGATCACTTCGAATATTTTTAATTTTTAAATTTTTAGTGTTTTGAATTCTTTTGGCAAATGTTTTAAAGTTCTCAAATGTATCACTTTTATTTTTCATAAAAATGATCCAGGTGTATCTTGAAAAATCATCAACTATTACAAATACATATCGATTATGTTTAATAGATTGAACTTGTGTTGGTCCGAAAAGATCCATATGAAGTAATTCTAATGGTTGTAAAGTTGAAATATTTTTCTTAGATTTGAAAGATGATTTTGTTAATTTTCCTATTTGACAATCATCACAAAGATTTTTTATCTTAAAGTTTATCTTAGGTAATCCTCTTACTAATTCATTTTTAGAAAGTTTTCTAATAGTTTTGAAATTAATATGACAAAATCTTTTGTGCCATAACCAAGGATCATTATCTTTTGCAAGTAAACACATATTCATATTATGATTTATTTTCATATTTAAAACATAAATATTCCTATATCTATTTCCTTCAAAAACAAGATTTTGGTTTTGATCAGAAATACTACATTTGTTTTCCGAAAACGTTATTCTAAAACCTTTGTCACAAAGTTGACTTATGCTTAGTAGATTATGTTTTAGATTTTTAACTAATGAAACATTTGTAATAAAAGGTAAATTTGATGTACCATAATTGCTCACATCTCCTTTGCCAATGATATAGCCTTTTGAGTTGTCTCCGAAGGTAACCGAGCCACCATCAAAGTATGTGATGTTTGTAAGCATATCTTTGTCACCGGTCATGTGTTTTGAGCAAACACTATCTAATATCCATTTTTTCTTTTTGTGTGGGACCTGAAAATAAATATAAAATTATTGGTACCCACTTTTCAATAGGGTCCTAATAAGTTAGAACTTAGGAAACCAAACCCAATTTGGTTCAGTATCCTTTTTATAAATATAATTTTTATTATTATGAACACTATCCATAAATGTTTTAATATAATTATTTCTAATTAAAATATTATTAGTCTTTGGAACCCAGATTTTAACAAACTTAGTTTCTTTTCTTGTTCTAATAGGTTCTCTTAATAACACTTGTTGTTTAGAGTCAATATTCCTTTTAAAATTTGTCTTTTTAGAAATTTTTGGCTACTTTTTATATCCTAATCCTTGTTTATTTGAGGAAGATTGAGAATTTTCTAAAATCTTAGATAAATTTTCTCTTCCTTTGTTAAAGTTAGAGACATTTTTAGTTATGTTATCTAATCTAGCTTGAAGACTATTATTATCTAACTTAACTTGTTTAATCTGAGTTTTTAATTCATGATTTTCAGAAACAATTATATCATTTTTTGTCTTTTGAGTTTCAATTTCTTGACTTAAAAGTGATAGTTGAGTTTCCGAATTTGATTGAGATTCTTGAACTTTTTCAAGTTCTTCTTCTAAAATCTTCTTTTCATCTTTTAACATATCCCTTTCAAACTCAGCCTTGTTCTGATTTTCACGTGTCTCTTTAAGTTTCTTTTTAAGAATTTTTATTGTACTCAAAAGTTCAGTGTTTACATCAATTAAATCGTCGAAAGTTAAAGTACTAACCTCAGATTCCTGAGCCATAAAGCATACATTTGCTTGTTCATTGTCGCTATCATTTTCACTATAACATGAAGATGAATCTGAATCGTCCCATGTTACAGAGAATGCCTTCTTTTTGAATTTTTCTTTCTTGTTTTTATTCTGATTCTCCTTCTTTTGCTCTGGACAATCTTTCTGCATGTGACCTTTCTTGTGATAGTTGAAGCATTCTATATTTGAGGATGAAGGTTTGTTCAAGAAATTCTTTTTGAATCCGTTTTTATTTTCTTTTCTCAATCTTAAAAATTTCTTGAAATTTTTGGCTATAAATGCTAAATCCTCATCTTCAGACTCTGATTCTTCCTTTTCCGCATGAAAAGCTACATTTTTTTTTCTTGTGCTTGATCTTTCTTAGCTTGCATATTAACTTCATATGACATAAGATTTCCAATTAATTCTTCCGGTTTCATTGTAGATAGATCATTTGCTTCTTTGATTGCTAAGACTTTTCTCTCCCATTCATCAGTGAGTGAATTTAGAACTTTAGATACAATATCAAAATCCGTGTATTTTTCTCCTAGTCCTATTAAGGCATGATGAATATCTTGAAACCTTGAGTACATGTCATTGATGGATTCATTTTGTCGCATTCTAAAGTTTTGGAACCGGTTCTTTAGCATGGAGATCTTAGTTTGCTTCACCTTGTTTGTGCCTTCATGTATGGTTTTAAGTGTACTCCATATTTGATGTGCAGTAGTACAGATGCTTACACGGTTGAACTCATTTCTATCCAAAGCACAAAATAGCATATTCATAGCTTTGGCATTTGCACTAACTTCATTCTTCTGAGCTTGCGTCCATGTAGAATAATCTGTTGTGGGTACAATGAGTTCTGCTTGATTTGCGTTCCAGGCTTCAAAACTTGTTGCTTGCATATAAATCCTCATCCCTATAGCCCAATAATTATAGTTTAGTCCATCGAATAGAGGTGGTCTTTGAGTAGATTGTCCTTCCGCAAATGTAGAGTTATAGGTAGATGTTGTGCTTGTGTTGTTTTCCATATTATCAATATGTCAAATAACGGTATTATGGTTATAGGACGGCCTTGCTCTGATACCAATTGAAAAAGTCTATGCGGTAGGATCGTATAATATGGAATAGTGAAATAGTCTAGGTAGATGGTAGTAAGCAATAAGTAAAGTAGACACCAAGACTTTATACTGGTTCGGACCTCTTGTCCTATGTCCAGTCCCTAAGCTCCTCTTAGGAATTCAACTAACCAACAACCCTCACTTAACCCGGAGGAATAGGTTTACAACTTACCCGAACAACCGAACGGGATTTATTTCCTCAACTGCCGAAGAGGACTTCAACTTGGATACAAAAAGTATTTCTGACTTGTTGTGTTCTTGATAACACTAATGAGTCAATTTAGTACAAATTTCCTATAATCTTATCCTCGAGAGTATACAAAAGTGTTTATGAAGATTTAGGAAATATGAATTGCTATGAATCAAGAGATGTTATAGTTAAAACAGAGATTCAAGCAATTGGTTTGCTTTTGAAAACTTAAAAGAATATGAAAGTATGTTCAAGTAAATAGAGAGATTAAAGCAAGTAGAATTGGTAGATTGCAATTGTTAAACCCATGTATATATACTTGTAGAATAGTTGCATTTGTTTGCTAGAGATGCAAGGAAGAGATGCTTCTGTTTCCATTGAAGAATGGTTGCAACTCTTGGGAGGAAGAAGGTGTCTATTCATAGAAAATTCGCAGTTACAGATTCAGTCGACTGAACAGTAAATTCAGTCGACTGAAATTATAAAGGAAAATTTTCAGGTCTATGTTCAGTCGACTGTACAGTGAGTTCAGTCGACTGAAACTGTGTATGTTTTATTTCTGTGCCAGTTTCAGTCGACTGGCCATGACTGTTCAGTCGACTGAACTGTGAAAATTTGCATACTAAAAGTTTTTATAAAAATCAAGTTTAAAGGAAGTGTTTTAGTGTTCGTGCAAATCTCTTGAGGATAGATTTTAACAAAATAATCTAGACTTAGACCCATAAAAATATACTTATGTTTTACACTTTGGTCTTCATCGATCTTCCTCTGATTTCAAATATATTTCTTCCTTTTTGTTGAAGCTCATTGTCATTGATCAAAATCTTCTTGTATCAACACTCCTAACAACCAATACAATCAAAATTTATAAATTTTCAAGATAATTCTTTTATATATAAAATATAATCTAAAACAATATTATGTCAATCTGTCCTATTCGAGTGTTTAGAAATTCCTATCGATGCCTTGGCGTCCCAAGTACCAACCAGAATTCATAAATAGTCAACGGAACAAATTAACACAATATAAAATCATTTTTTATATCAAAATTACAAATACGCTCTCTCATATACACTCAAACTCATTCATAAGGTTTAACCCTATTTCAATGAGTTATTCCCCACTAGAGCCAAGGTAATCTAAACCAAAGCTCTGATACCAACTGTAACAACCCACATTTTCGACCGTTCAAGTCGACAAAACATACACACATGCCGACTCAAACAATCCAAAATACAGATAGTTATTGGGGTTAAATAAGAAAAGAAAGGAAAGAACAGAAACAAACACAGAATCTCGCAGCGGAAGGGACAAGATATAATAATAAAATAACAGTTCATGAAGCTGTTAAATAAATAAATTTGATTATTATTATACATCATAAATCAGAGTTACATACATATCAGAGATAATACAACAATGCAGCGGAAAAATAATACAATAGTAGAATACAAATGATATAATACCAATCTCCGTCTTCATCCTCCAGAATATACCTTCAAGCTAATCTGAAATGCTCAGGCTGACCCGAGCGTAATGAAAAGACAAAACACTCGAGTCAGGACTAAAATATCTCATGTAAGTTAAATCGAATAAGTAAATATGAGTGTGACGGCGTCGGAGATGTTTACGGATTTTAGACACCTCCTATCCAGTATTTAACGTGCGTGCATTAACTTAAGAGATGTTCGGGATTTCCATCTCCTAAGGATCCGTTAAACTATCTACTATATAATATAATACGCTATATACAATAATGTCTATCATAAAGTAAAATATCAAACTAGCGTTAAGCCATGGCCCATTCCACCCTTAACACATTTTTATTCCCAATAGCATATACAAGACCGTAGTTTCCCCAAAACTGGAAGTCACCAGAGGGCAATCCATATACTAAAGGTACAAACCAAAATCCTAGTGGTCGCGAATAGGATAATCAGTATGACAAGGTACATGAGGCAATACCAACTAGGATACTAGTAGTTGCGTGATCCGGACTGATGTTGGGCATAGCAGCTACTACCCCAACACCGCGAAACAACACTCCCATAATCGAGGGGTGCACCCAAATCGAATCACAAAAGTAATAGACATGGTAACGAAGAAGTGTGTCCGCTAGAGGTGGCTAACCTCAATGGCCCGGCGCGGCTCCTGTTTTAGTCATGTCAGGGGTCATCCAATATCGTTCTCTTTCTTCAGTCAACGCGTTCACCAAACCATCCACTTCGTTCTGGATCAACACTCCGCGTATAATAGTTATTAAAGTGGTTTTCGGTATCGACAGAGAGTATGTACATATCCGATCCCGGTCTCTTTAATAACTACGTTATATTTTTCACACCGGTTGCTCTTTTACATTTCAAATCGATTCATAATTGATATCAAAATATCATATTCGCTTCAAAATCAAATCCATTTCAAATATCATCATATCTATTCAAGATGTAAGATTCCATTTCAAAATCATTTTTCGCCTCGATATCTCATTTCGATTTCAAAATCATTTTTCGCCTCAATTTCCACAAAACGATTCACATAAACTCGAATTCCAAAATTTATAATTTAATCAACTCTCAAATCATCAATTTCAACTCGATTCAGCTTCTCAATAAACCATTTCAAATTATCAATTTCAAATACATATTTGAACCACAAAATAAGCCATTTCACTTCCAATATATTTCGAAACTTTAAATATTTCACATTTCAAAAACAGTTCATATATTTATATAAGAATATAAGATTCGCTTTAAAACCATTTCGTATTCAAATTAGAATATACTTCAAATTAAACATCCGTATTAAGTAGTTTACTTAATTTCTGGAACAATTCCAATTCAATAAACTTAGATTAACATTCGGATTTCAAGAATTCATTTAAGTATTACATTCCAAATCAATTTCAGTTCAAATCCTATTCAAATCAATTTTATCTTCAAATTTTATTCAATAGTTTCAATTTAGTCCAATTCACAAATTCCTTTGAATTTCAATTAAATTCCAAATTAATTAAATCTCAATTTCAAATCAATTTTCAATTCCAAACTCAAACTTGAAATATCATTTCATATAAATTTTCTTAGAAATATTCAGAGTTCGATTAAAAGTCCAATCTTTTAAAACAAATCAACTTTCGAAAATTTACGCCGTATTTCAATCTTTTTCTTAAAATCTAAACTTCGAATAATTAAACAATTTCATTTACCAAGTTTAAATTCCAACATTTCGAGCTTCAATTCAAAATAATTCAATTTCCATAAATTGGATTTTTTCATAACTTTTAAATAAATCATTTAAATAAATTTCAAATCAACGATTTTAAAATTATTAATTTAACCAATCCGGTGTCCGTATGTAATTTTCTATCTTATGGCCAAGTGATTATTTATTTCAATTACATGTCAGGGATGAATATATATTACTTAAACCAATCACAGTGTCATATGCATGTATAACAGGATATATATATAAGCAAATAAACATCCAAACATTTAAATATCAACCAATAGCATCCATCGAAATAAATCATCCAATAGTCAATACAATTCACGGCAATTTCATAGTTATCAATATCGGGAAATTTGTTTTTTGATTAAATCCTAATTTCAATTTACTGTCAATTAAATTTTTCAACGGTGAATTCACATGACAATCTATATAACAATTAAACTTTTATCAAACAACGACAAATAAATTCATATCACTTCATAATGTCAAATTTAACTACCATAAAGATATTCAGTACGTTGTGAGCGTTATAAAACACTCACCTTGATTTTCCGTTGTCGCCGAGGCATTCCGGTTTGGAACTAAAACTGGACGACGCCCAACTTTAGCCCAAATTTCCACCGTCTCCAAATCCATCCAACCTAGTTTCATTTCGAAGCTCTCGTCATTACGATCACAACGCAAAAAGTTTCGTTCCAATCGGACCTCGTATGAAAAAGTTATGCATTTTAAACATTTGCGAATTTAAATATATATATATATATATATATATATATATATATATATACACATATTTTTTTCAAACCATACTTTCAATCTCAGCCCTCCATTTTCTCTACTGCAGATCTGGGCCCTTCCTTCCATCTTCTCCAAAATGTGAAAAGCACGTACAATCTCAACCCATTCCTTCCAACCTTTGACCGACGATTTCTCCACTATCACTCGACGAGAAGTTGATCGGAGACCCACGTTAGAAGCGCCTACGCAAGAGCTACCCACGGCCAGGAGGTGGTTGAACTCGGCTCCCCCATCTCTTCAATTTGCGTGAAAAACGCAGCGACTTCGAGCTCGATTTCCCGTTGATTCGTTGCTCCGTTTTTGATCATCTCCGTATGGATTTGAAGCTCTCATCGTCCTCTACAACTTTGTAGTTGACAACTTTTGCTAATTGTTGATGGATTGAGAGGAAAATGAGGAAGAAGTTTCGAAATTTTCTGGCCATTGAATTTGAAAGTGGCGGCTATGAAACCCTAGGGCTGATGTTTTCAAATGAAATGATAAAGGGTTCCTTTTATAGAAATTTACAGAAAAACACTATTCACTCCAAAATCCGAACTTCAAATCTCTCGTAGTGACCGGCATTTCTAGGGTTTATCCCGCGTTCCGAACACAATAGAACAGGTTTCGGAAGCTAATTCGATCATCTGTGTGAGTTACGGCAATAAACAATCGATTTAAAATTAAATCGGTTAATCAAATTTCTGTGCGTTTGGGCTCGCCCTGGACAAACGGTAAATCCGATTGACACGAAATTTGAAACCCTACAATAATATGACATTACGGATCCGATGAAAAAGGTTTCGTCGAAATCCGAGATTTTTTGAAAAATGACTATTTTCTCTCGCCGGATTAATTTTTTTTTTGAGTTTATGGGAAACCTTAAGATCATGGTATTCATTGATACTCACTTATGTAAACCACGCCGTGTGTCTACCCCGCTTTTATTTAGTCGTCGCACACGGATGCTTAATGTTGAAACTCCCACTGATGGTTTGGCGCTGGGATTCGAACCTGCCCGGACGCAGTCCTTTGGTTCCCATCTCCCAGCTCCCAAACCAACCGAGCTACGAACGGCGGGTTCGCCGAATTAATATTAAAAACAATTCGATGCGTTTCGAGCTGCCACGGTCAAACGATAACTCCGATTGCTACGAAAATTGAAATCCGACAATAACAAACTATTACGGATCCAATGGAACAAGTTTCGTTCAATTCTGAGAATGTTCGAAAAATGGCTATTTTTCAGTCGATAATTAAATATTAAAAATATTCAATTTTCACAAATTAACTTTAAATTCAATTTTAAAAGTTCTATAACATTACTATAACTCCAATATGATAAGATAAAATTTTACAAATCATTTTCAATCATATTCAACTCGATTTTCAATTATTTCTGAAATTTAACTTATTAAATTATCGATTTAATTGTCTAATTAAATCCAATATTCGAAAAATAAATTATTCGACTGTTTAATTTCGATATAAAATTCCCAATTTTAAATTATTAACTTTTAAATCAAATTTCAATTGTTCACAAATCCCATTTTTAATTTCACAGTAATTAACAATCTTTTACAATGCAGTTTTCCATTATAAATCCAATATAAAAGATTATATTAGATTCAACGTTCAATTATATTGTAATTCAAATTCAAGTTATTTAATTCCAAATGAATTCTTTTATTTCGATTTACACTTTCATTATTGAATCAACCATTTACTTATACATTATTATCAATAGTTTATAATTCATTTACTTTCATTTTCTTCAGCTATCATCTTATTTAAATTCACAGTAATATTAAATTACATTCATTTACGTTGATTTCCATATTATAACTTCAATATTAAATGTAACATTTCATTTATTTCTTTGTTTACAATCAAATTCAATTCAATTCAATTACTTGTTATATTCAAATTTAAATCTTTACATACGTTAAATTACAAGTTAACATCTTTATCGAATTACAGTTTCAGTTATTATCTGCTTTAAATCAACTGTAATATTAAGTTACATTTATTTATATTAGTTTCAATAACATAAACTTCCATTATTAAAGCTACCATTTTATTTATTCTTTGTTTACAATCATAACCAATTTGATTTACAATCAAATTCAATTCATATTTACATTCACTACAAGTTAACATCCATATTTAATTTACAAATAAGTTATTTCAGAATTCAGTTTTGTATTTTAACTTGTAATTCACATTTAACAACACAAAATTTTATTTCCTTCGGATTTTTATCCAAAATTTTCATTTTAATTCGAATTTTTAAAGTGTTAAAAATACGGGTCGTTACATTCTCCCCCACTTAAAACTTTTCGTTCTCGAAAAGGAACGGAGAAGGGAAACCATCATTTAGATATAATTCATTCAAAATATTCTACTTATTTGCAAAATTTAGTTATAGGATTTTTTTTTCACAAAATTTTCTAACTCCCGGATTTTTGAAAAATTTCGGCAGCACCTCCTTTGTGCGGCTAGGACCGAAAAATTTCACAGTAGTAATAATTGCATGATATACATCTCATTACAAGAATGAGGCATCCCAAAACAGGGGAAACACAATAATATACCACAACATAAACTGTAATCCGAGAACATACCTTTTATTTAGCGTTTATTAGCATTTTAACTTACATTTTGCATTAAGCGCAGAAGCGAGCTCCACAAACGAAGCGCAACCCCTTTTCTACCTACTAAAATGCTCAATAACCAAGTTAGAACCATGCATATAAAGATAGATCGATATACTTATCATAAACAACACACATATAACATGTTTAGCTTCAAAACTGAAATTCCAATTCCAGGACAGCAAACGAATCTCAGTTTTTGGTCAACTAAACGATAAAATTTGACAATGGAATCTAAACAAAAGTTGTTGCATTCGTTTCAGGCTTTCCGTAATGTTCAAAATCATTGAATTTGGACGTTCCGTTCAAAAGTTACGACCGTTTTACTAAATAGATACGCCTCAGCCTGGCAATGAATTGTGCAGGTCAGCGACGTTTGGTCACGTTTTTGACCTTCTAAACGACAGCAAAACACCAAATTCTTAAAACAAAAGTTTTAGCTTAAGTTCTAAGCTTTCCAGAAAGTGCAAGATCATCAAAATCCGATAAACCAGTAAAATGTTATGGCGAGAATACTAAGGTGCTTCAGATTTCTACTTTGCACAGGCCAGCGACTAATATTGGTGTTTTAAGCCTAGTGTATGAAGGTAATTATCAAAACATTCTAAACAAAAGATGTAGCACAGTTTCTAGGCTTTCTGAAAAGTCTAAAATCGTCTAATTTCGTCTAGCCATTTAAAAGTTATGGTTGTTTTCGTTTCAGCATATATTATTGAACAATTTTGGATTTTTCAAAATTTCTTTTATTATTTCAAAGTACCAACCATCAAACTTCAAATTTTCTAAAGAAACAATCATAAACACAAAGTCGTTTATTTTCTTATTTATCCATGAAATTAGTTTACATTCGATTTGTTTCCGATTTATTCAAGTTTGTTTCATTCATAATTTAAATTCAAGTCAATTTGCTTCAATTTAATTTCACTTTGCTTCAAATTTGAATTTAATTATTTAAATTTTTTATTCTATTTATTCAATTCCATTTACACTAATGAATTCTATTTAATCAATTACCATCCATCTAACAACCAATGCATATCAAACATTAACATCCATCCAAAATCTACACTAAATCAATTATACATTTCCAAGTCAAATTTTTTATTTCATACTCTTCCAAGTTTAGGGACATTTAGTTTTATTCAAATTTAATTAGTTTCCATTTACTAATTTTATATTTAATTAATTTTAAATTTAATTCATTTTACAACTTAAATTTCCTTTATATTTACAACTATCAATAGATCTTCACATTTTATTATTCGCAATCACACTTGTATATTATTCATTTACTTATCCTTATTAGCATTTTAAACTTTTTAAGTATTTGGTAAGTTATTGCTATGCAAATAGAATGTAGTTAAACAATATACAACTTCTTTTCATTCAATTTGAGTGTTATACCTATTAAATAAATTTCCAATTTATTATTTTCCAAATTAAGGGTTACTCCTACAATTTTAAATTAATTTTTTTTAACACTTAAATTCAATTTCACCTTTTTCAATTCATAAGTTTCTAACAATTCAAGATTTACTTTAGTTTAATAATTAAAATCATTCCTTATTAGAGAACTTAAGAATTTCAACACCGGATTCGATTTAAACCCTTTTTTTTAAATATATATATATATATATATATATATATATATATATATATACTAATATCTTTATATCTCAAATCATACTTTTTAGAAGAATTTTATTCAGCATTGAAATATATATATATATATATACATACTTATTTTCATTACATACTTTAGAAAATTTCAATTCAATTTCTATTTAATCCAAAAGAGTACAGTTTCTAGTTTATTTCAATAGTTTAAAGTCATTAAATATTAAAGAACTTAAGAATTTCAACTCCGGTTTCATTTCAAATCAAGTTTGAAATAATATATACTTATATTAATATATATCAAGTCATACTATAGAGAATACAAAATAAAACTCAATTTTAATCAAAACAGGGTTTAGAAAAACTATTAAGTGATCTCCCCCACTTGGACTCCCAAAAATAAAGTCGATGATGCGTGCACTCATCACCGAAATCATTTTCTAGTGTCAAGAGGGGAGTATAACACTTACTTCATTTGAAAATCCTTTGAAAACAATTTCTAATCGAATATACTATCATTTTTGAGCGACACGGTTGTGTAGCGTGGCACTACACAGCCGATTAGATATCATATAAATAAGTAAATATTGCGATCAACAAGCCTGATCACTGGCCAAAAAGAACTGAGAAGCAGTAAGCTAGTCTTTGTGAGACAGAGTTATATATACAAAATACATATAGCGAACAACAGGGATGAAAAGACCGGAGCTAAATTGCGGTTTAATGGTGCCCATGATGCCTGTCAGGAGGAACTGCTGATGTGCTGCCCGAGGATTCAGCCTGTGGAGAGCTGGGGTGAGGTAGTCTCAGCCTGAACGGAGCGGAGAAGCTACGACCTGATATAGATGAGAATTGGTGAATAATACGTCTACAAGTTCCTTCAAAGTTAGATATGGGCTTGCAGAATACACGTGCATTGCGCTCGGCCCAGATCCACCAACTGAAAATAGCTACCGTGAGGTCTAGGTGATAGCTGTGGGGGTTGTTCTGCCAATGGTCGAAATATGAGGTGAACGTGGGAATATGTCCGAGAATGTGAGCGGTTATCGCCGCCCAGACCCTGACAGCAAAATCACACTCGAAGAAGAGATGTTGCAAACTTTCTGTTGAGGTGGAACAAAGGACGCAGCTGGGGTCTACTACGATGTTATGGCGGAGGAGTCTGTCTCTTGTGTTAATTCGCCCCTGGATGAGGCACCACTGCAGGAAAGCAAAGCGGGGCTGAATCCTGCACTTCCAAAGTCTGGGGAAGGTAAATAGGCGTCCAGGGTTGTTTAGGTGCGCATAGCAGGAGGCAACAGAGAAGCCGGATGAGGGGTTGGGTGCCCAAATGAAGGAGTCTGGTCGGGAGTTGAGGTGGGTGTTGCGGAGAATTGAGGAGACAAGGTGGATCTCGGTGAGGGTGGAGAGGTCGAAGTAGGAAGCAGGGAGAAGCTGGACTGGGCCCGAAGTGGAAATGTCAGAGATGGAAGTGAAGATATTATTAGTATGGGCGAAGAGGTTGGGGAGGGTGGAGAATAGTGGAAGCTGATTATGCCATGTGTCCAGCCAGAAGAGGCAATTAGCCCCGTTTCCCAGGTTGACGTGGAAGAGCCTTTTAACACGTGGTAGGGTTGAAACTACTCCAGACCAGAAGGGGGATGGTTTGATGCCAGTGGGGGCATGGAGGACCAGGTGAGGGTTAGAGTGATAGTGTAGGGAGATGATCCATGATTTCCAAAGGGTGGGGCCAGGGGTTAGGAACCGCCAGAGCCATTTGGCGAGGAGCGCTATGTTGAAGTCAATTAGATTAGTGATTCCAAGACCGCCGTTTCTCAGGGGTAGGCAGGCAGTTTGCCAGTTTACGAGCCTCTTTATGTTACTACCATTCCAAAGAAAGGAGCTTCTGATTGAGTCGATTTTTTTGATTACCCAGGAAGGGAGTTTGTACAATGACATCCAGTAAGTGGGAATCGATGATAGAACAGATTTAACGAGGACTAGGCGCCCTGCTGAGGACAATGAATGAGCTTTCCATGAATGAAGTCTTTTTTCGATCTTGGCGATGAGGGGGAACCAATCAGATCTATGCAATTTGGTTGGACGGATAGGGACTCCGAGGTAGGAGATGGGGAAGTGTGCGATCTTACAGTTAAGCAGGCTGGAACAGGTTAGCCCGAGGTGGTCAGCATTTCCGAGCATGATGATGGAACTTTTGCTAAAGTTGATGGACAAGCCCGATATGAGTTCGAATGAATATAGGGCTACTTTGAGGCAGTGGATGTGGTTGAACGTGGGTGATGCGAATAGAATGGTGTCGTCAACGAATTGGAGGTTGGATATGACTAGGTTAGAATTGGGGAGGTTGATGCCCTGAAAAATGTTGTTCGAAATTGCTAATTTGATCATGCGATTGAACACATCGGCCACCAGAACGAAAAGCAGGGGAGAAAGTGGGTCACCTTGTCGCAGTCCGCGGGCCGATTTGATTAGACCCCCCGAGGTTCCATTGATGGCTATCGAGGACATGCTTGAATTGAGTATAGAGGATATCCAGTTACACCATTTTGTGGGGAAGCCTCTGTGTTCCATTAACTCCACAATGAATTGCCAGTTGACTGAGTCAAATGCTTTTGAGTAGTCTAGTTTGAGTAGCATTCCTGGTGTTGAGGTAGAGTGGCAGTAGGAAATGATCTCCTGGGTCATTGCTACACAGTCCATGATGTTACGGCCCGAGATGAATGCAGATTGCTCGATTCCAATAAGGGGGGCTATGAAGCCCTGGAGGCGGTTGGCTAGGACCTTGGTTATGATCTTAAAGGTTGTGTTTAGGAGGCTAATGGGGCGAAAGGACGAGAGGGAGGTGGCGCCTGGGGATTTTGGGAGAAGGATGATATTTGCGTAGTTGATGCGGTCCACAGAAGTTGGATCGGTATGAAATTCAGAGCACATTTCGATGATGTCAAATTTGACGATTTCCCAGTAGTGTTTGAAGAAAAGTGGCCCGAAACCATCTGGGCCAGGAGCCTTATCATCAGACATGCTTTTAAGCGCTGCCCAAATTTCTTCTTCGGTGAAGGGATGGTCAATGGGGATGAGGGGGTTAACCGGGTAGATCAGTTCCCAATCGATTGGGGGGAGAGGAGGGGGGTGAAGGCCAAGAATGGATCGGTAATAGTCAGTGAAGAGTTTGAGGATGGCTGATTGATCAGTGGTAGTGGTGTTGTCATGAGTGATTTCGGGGATGTGATTAGATCTACGTCTGCCATTGGCAAGACGGTGGAAGTAAGCAGTGTTCTTGTCTCCGTCTTCGATCCATTACGCTTTGGACCGTTGTTTCCAGCCTATTTCTTCTTGCAGAGACAACCTGTCGAGGTCAGCTTCCAGCTCTCTCAAACGAGAGCGGTCCAGTTCGGAGAGCGGGGAGGTTTCTTCCAGGATATTAAGGTCTAGAATCTCATCTTGGATGGCTGAGATGTGCAAACGAATGGAGCCCCAAACTGATTTGGCCCAAGGTTTGATGATTTTTCGGAGAGAACGGAGCTTGGAGACTACCCTGGCTGTGGCTGATTGGATGGGGGAGGGCTGAGTCCAGATTTCTCTGATGAAGTTGTCGAAAGATAGCTCGAGGAGCCAGAGGCGTTCGAACCTGAAGGGTCTGCTGTGGCAAGCGAGGGATCCCGTGTCTAGGAGGAGAGGGCAATGGTCGGAGATAACTGTGGTTAGGCCCGAGACGATGGAGAGGGGGAATAAGTCTTCCCAGGCTGGGTTGAAAAGGAAGCGGTCTAATTTTGCGAGTGAGGGGTCGGATCTGCGGTTTGACCAGGTGAAAAGGCGATTACTAATGGGTGGGTCTATTAGGAAGCACAGGTTGATGAACTGGTTGAAGGCTTCGGAGTCTTGGGAAAGGTTGCCAGAGTTCCTATCTGTTGGGGATTTAGTGGTATTGAAATCTCCTCCAACGACCCAGGGGCCATTGATATGCGAGGAGAAGGAAAGACAGTTCGTCCAGAGATCGTTTCTATCTCGAGGGTTGTGTGGGCCATAGATATTTGTGAAGAAGAAGATTGTGCCAGTTTGTAAGTGTCTAAGGGCTACATGTAGGGCAGAAGTGTGGTAGAAAGTTTGGCAGTGGGACCACACGGATTCGTTCCAGGCTGTCATTATACCGCCGCACGAACCGACAGCATTTATGTGGGCTCACCCAGTTAGGAATGGCCCACCGATCTGTCTGAGTATGTTGGGGTTTGGGTCTGATAGTTTGGATTCTTGCAGGAAAAGAATGTCTACTTTATGAGGGGATATGACAAGGCTAACAGCGTGTCTTTTGTGGGGGTCCCCCAACCCCCGTGTATTCCAGGATATTAGCGTCATTGGGAGAATGATAAGCGCTCCGATTCTAGTGCCTGCATGGAGGAGTAGTGTTCTCCATGCAAGTTTACTCCCATGCAACGTGCCATTTTTTTATTTAAGCTTTTATTAAGCGACGAAAAGACAACGTGTTTAAAGAAACTACCAGGATGAGATGCTGCTCTGTCCAGTCTGGAGCAACGACGCACCGCTGTTGGTGTGATTGGCTGGGACCACTGTGCAACCGCTTGAGTGGCGGGCTGAAGCTCTTGATTAGTCCTAGGAGGGGCCGCTTGACTGAGTTCCTCTGGGCTATGGACAGGGAATTGAAGAATGGGAGAGGGGGGGTCAGTTTGGAGGGAGGAATGAAGGATCTGCACCGGAAGAGATTGGGTATCTGTATGAGGGGTAGGGTTAGGGGGAGGATGGGGAGGGACGGATGAGGCCGGAGGGGTTGGGATTTGCTGGAAGAGCGGGGATGAGAGGTCCAGGTCAGAGAAAGGGTCCCACCTGTGTTCCTGGGCTGGCCATGGATCCCAACCCCTTGGACCCACCACCTCGAAGGATTGATCGTATATAAGGCCAGGCACCGGTGGGGAGCCGGAGAAGATGGGGGAGTAGTTCAGGACGTCAAATCTGTCGTCTGACTCTAAGTCGTCGATCTGGATGTGTTGCTCAAAAAGGGGGAAGTGCCTTTCGTAGTCGAATCCCAACAGGTGGTTCTCCGGGCGTCTGTTCGGGTGTTCGTGTTCCCATCTCTCAATGCGCAAGAGGTATTCAGTGTTGTTGAGGACGGAGACAAAGGATGAAGGGGAGATGATGCCGCTGTAGAACTGGATTTGGATATATAAAAAACGGTGGTCAAGCTCAGCCCATTCGCAATCGTCCTGAGCCAGGAACCTACCTACTGGCTTAACAGCTTCCGAAATGGCTTCTGTGTTGAAACGAAGTAGTTCAGGGAACCCGGAGATTCTTGCCCATGAGGGTGGGTCCAAAGTCGGCGCGGGGCGGTCCAGCTCAGACCAAGGATGGAATTGTATAGTTCCCGCGGTTGTAGAGATGGTCGATCTTTGGAGGATTTGGTCTCTGATTAAGAAAGCGGGGCAGTAGAAGATGAAGCTGTTGTCGGATTGGAGCCAGAGAGGCCAGTCTCTGTGTTGGAATGTAGAGGATAGCGTGTGTCGGAGGGAGTCTAAGGACCAAGTGCCAGAGATAATGTTTGCGACGAGAAGCAGTGATGGGTCTGCCATTGTGAAAGTTTTAGGGTTCGAAAATGAGTTATGATGCTGTTTAGGGGATTGGGGTGGGCTATGAGGAGTTGCAGGGGAAATGATTTGCCTTGGGGAGCTGAAGGGTTTCGTACGATCTGAATGGGGATTGGACATTGGGGCCCAACGGGCAGAGGGATGTTTGTCCGTAGTGGAAGAGGAGGGGACTTTACTAGTTATTCGAGCCTGAGGCTGACTAGGGATTTTATTGGGACAGTGAGATTGTGGATGCCCGAAAAATACGCACTTATAGCAAATCTTTGCATCTCTGCAAGACTGCGCCACGTGTCGGAGGCCTGCGCAGCGAAGGCAACGGTTTTCTTTTTTTAGAAATTCAACCGTTTGGCGCACATTTTTGAAATGAGGCAGTGGGTGGCGTCTCCTGGCCGGAGGGTTGGGCAGGAGGGGGGGACGAGGAGCAGAACCCGCAACCTGTGCATAAGTTTTGGCAGGGAGTATCTCGATGCACTGAGGCTGATTGGATCCGGGTGGAGGCGAAGGGACTCGGGGTGGGAACACATGCTGGATGGGAGCGGCAGAGGAGGAGGGGGTGGGGGATGAGGGGGACAGGATGGAATTGTATTTGCTGGGGACGAAGGAGATAGGGGGTGCGGCAGGGTGGACTGAGGACGCCATTGCTGATTATACATTTCAAATTTTTGATAATAAATTTTCAAAACACCAGAATTTAAATTCTCCATCTTAATTTAAATTCATTTTTATTTTATTTTATTTACCATTTATATTCATTGTCAATCATATTTACAAGTTTCATTCCTTAAAATCATCCATTAGTCAATAGTTAGAAATATTGACTAATCAACAATAAACGATGATAATCTAATATTATCATCTCCTAACAACCAATACAATCAAAATTTATAAATTTTGAAGATAATTCTTTTATATATAAAATATAATCTAAAACAATATTATGTCAATCTGTCCTATTCGAGTGTTTAGAAATTCCTATCGATGCCTTGGCGTCCCAAGTACCAACCAGAATTCATAAATACTCAACGGAACAAATTAACACAATATAAAATCATTTTTTATATCAAAATTGCAAATACGCTCTCTCATATACACTCAAACTCATTCATAAGGTTTAACCCTATTTCAATGAGTTATTCCCCACTAGAGCCAAGGTAATCTAAACCAAAGCTCTGATACCAACTGTAACAACCCGCATTTTCGACCGTTCAAGTCGACAAAACATACACACATGCCGACTCAAACAATCCAAAATACAGATAGTTATTGGGGTTAAATAAGAAAAGAAAGGAAAGAACAGAAACAAACTCAGAATCTCGCAGCGGAAGGGACAAGATATAATAATAAAATAACAGTTCATGAAGCTGTTAAATAAATAAATTTGATTATTATTATACATCATAAACCAGAGTTACATACATATCAGAGATAATACAACAATGCAGCGGAAAAATAATACAGTAGTAGAATACAAATGATATAATACCAAACTCCGTCTTCGTCCTCCAGAATATACCTTCAACCTAATCTGAAATGCTCAGGCTGACCCGAGCGTAATAAAAAGACAAAACACTCGAGTCAGGACTAAAATATCTCATGTAAGTTAAATCGAATAAGTAAATATGAGTGTGACGGCGTCGGAGATGTTTACGGATTTTAGACACCTCCTATCCAGTATTTAACATGCGTGCATTAACTTAAGAGATGTTCGGGATTTCCATTTCCTAAGGATCCGTTAAACTATCTACTATATAATAGAATACTCTATATACAATAATGTCTATCATAAAGTAAAATATCAAACTAGCATTAAGCCATGGCCCATTCCACCCTTAACACATTTTTATTCCCAATAGAATATACAAGACCGTAGTTTCCCCAAAACCGGAAGTCACCAGAGGGCAATCCATATACTAAAGGTACAAACCAAAATCATAGTGGTCGCGAATAGGATAATCAGTATGACAAGGTACATGAGGCAATACCCACTAGGATACTAGTAGTTGCGTGATCTGAACTGATGTTGGGCATAGCAGCTACTACCCCAACACCGCGAAACAACACTCCTATAATCGAGGGGTGCACCCAAATCGAATCACAAAAGTAATAGACATGGTAACGAAGAAGTGTGTCCGCTAGAGGTGGCGAACCTCAATGGCCCGGCGCGGCTCCTGTTTTAGTCATGTCAGGGGTCATCCAATATCGTTCTCTTTCTTCAGTCAACGCGTTCACCAAACCATTCACTTCGTTCTGGATCAACACTCCGCGTATAATAGTTATTAAAGTGGTTTTCGGTATCGACAGAGAGTATGTCCATATCCGATCCCGGTCTCTTTAATCACTACGTTATATTTTTCACACCAGTTGCTCTTTTACATTTCAAATCGATTCATAATTGATATCAAAATATCATATTCGCTTCAAAATCAAATCCATTTCAAATATCATCATATCTATTCAAGATGTAAGATTCCGTTTCAAAATCATTTTTCGCCTCGATATCTCATTTCGATTTCAAAATCATTTTTCACCTCAATTTCCACAAAACGATTCACATAAACTCGAATTCCAAAATTTAAAATTTAATCAAATCTCAAATCATCAATTTCAACTCGATTCAGCTTCTCAATAAACCATTTCAAATTATCAATTTCAAATACATATTTGAACCACAAAATAAGCCATTTCACTTCCAATATATTTCGAAACTTTAAATATTTCACATTTCAAAAACAGTTCATATATTTATATAAGAATATAAGATTCGCTGTAAAACCATTTCGTATTCAAATTAGAATATACTTCAAATTAAACATCTGTATTAAGTAGTTTACTTAATTTCTGGAACAATTCCAATTCAATAAACTTAGATTAACATTCGGATTTCAAGAATTCATTTAAGTATTACATTCCAAATCAATTTCAGTTCAAATCCTATTCAAATTAATTTTATCTTCAAATTTTATTCAATAGTTTCAATTTAGTCCAATTCACAAATTCCTTTGAATTTCAATTAAATTCCAAATTAATTAAATCTCAATTTCAAATCAATTTTCAATTCCAAACTCAAACTTGAAATATCATTTCATATAAATTTTCTTAGAAATATTCAGAGTTCGATTAAAAGTCCAATCTTTTAAAACAAATCAACTTTCGAAAATTTACGCCGTATTTCAACCTTTTTCTTAAAATCTAAACTTCGAATAATTAAACAATTTCATTTACTAAGTTTAAATTCCAACATTTCGAACTTCAATTCAAAATAATTCAATTTCCATAAATTGGATTTTTTCATAACTTTTAAATCAAATCATTTAAATAAATTTCAAATCAACGATTTTAAAATTATTAATTTAACCAATCCGGTGTCCGTATGTAATTTTCTATCTTATGGCCAAGTGATTATTTATTTCAATTACATGTTAGGGATGAATATGTATTCCTTAAACCAATCACAGTGTCATATGCATGTATAACAGGATATATATATAAGCAAATAAACATCCAAACATTTAAATATCAACCAATAGCATCCATTGAAATAAATCATCCAATAGTCAATACAATTCATGGAAATTTCATAGTTATCAATATCGGGAAATTTGATTTTTGATTAAATCCTAATTTCAATTTACTGTCAATTAAATTTTTCAACAGTGAATTCACATGACAATCTATATAACAATTAAACTTTTATCAAACAACGACAAATAAATTCATATCACTTCATAATGTCAAATTTAACTACCATAAAGATATTCAGTACGTTGTGAGCGTTATAAAACACTCACCTTGATTTTCCATTGTCGCCGAGGCATTCCGGTTTGGAACTAAAACTGGACGACGCCCAACTTTAGCCCAAATTTCCACCGTCTCCAAATCCATCCAACCCAGTTTCATTTCGAAGCTCTCATCATTACGATCGCAACGCAAAAAGTTTCGTTCCAATCGGACCTCGTATGAAAAAGTTATGCATTTTAAACATTTGCGAATTTAAATATATATATATATATATAAATATATACACATATTTTTTTCAAACCCTACTTTCAATCTCAGCCCTCCATTTTCTCTACTGCAGATCTGGGCCCTTCCTTCCATCTTCTCCAAAACGTGAAAAGCACGTACAATCTCAACCCATTCCTTCCAACCTTTGACCGACGATTTCTCCACCATCACTCGACGAGAAGTTGATCGGAGACCCACGTTAGAAGCGCCTACACAAGAGCTACCCACGGCCAGGAGGTGGTTGAACTCGGCTCCCCCCATCACCTCGATTTGCGTGAAAAACGCAGCGACTTCGAGCTCGATTTCCCATTGATTCGTTGCTCCGTTTTTTATCATCTCCGTATGGATTTGAAGCTCTCATCGTCCTCTACAACTTTGTAGTTGATGACTTTTGCTAATTGTTGATGGATTGAGAGGAAAATGAGGAAGAAGTTTTGAAATTTTCTGATCATTGAATTTGAAAGTGGCAGCTATGAAACCCTAGGGCTGATGTTTTCAAATGAAATGATAAAGGGTTCCTTTTATAGAAATTTACCGAAAAACACTATTCACTCCAAAATCCGAACTTCAAATCTCGCGTAGTGACCAGCGTTTCTAGGGTTTATCCCGCGTTCCGAACACAATGGAACAGGTTTCAGAAGCTAATTCGATCATCTGTGCGAGTTACGGCAATAAACAATCGATTTAAAATTAAATCGGTTAATCAAATTTCTGTGCGTTTGGGCTCGCCCCGGACAAACGGTAAATCCGATTGACACGAAATTTGAAACCCTACAATAATATGACATTACGGATCCGATGAAACTGGTTTCGTCGAAATCCGAGATTTTTTGAAAAATGACTATTTTCTCTCGCCGAATTAATATTTTTTTTTTGAGTTCATGGGAAACCTTAAGATCATGGTATTCATTGATACTCACTTAAGTAAACCACGCCGTGTGTCTACCCCGCTTTTATTTAGTCGTCGCACACGGATGCTTAACGTTGAAACTCCCACTGATGGTTTGGCGCTGGGATTCGAACCTGCCCGGACGCAGTCCTTTGGTTCCCATCTCCCAAACCAACCGAGCTACGAACGGCGGGTTCGCCAAATTAATATTAAAAACAATTCGATGCGTTTCGAGCTGCCACGGTCAAACGATAACTCCGATTGCTACGAAAATTGAAATCCGATAATAACAAACTATTACGGATCCAATGGAACTAGTTTCGTTCAATTCTGAGACTGTTCGAAAAATGGCTATTTTTCAATCGATAATTAAATATTAAAAATATTCAATTTTCACAAATTAACTTTAAATTCAATTTTAAAAGTTCTATAACATTACTATAACTCCAATATGATAAGATAAAATTTTACAAATCATTTTCAATCATATTCAACTCGATTTTCAATTATTTCTGAAATTTAACTTATTAAATTATCGATTTAATTGTCTAATTAAATCCAATATTCGAAAAATAAATTATTCGACTGTTTAATTTCAATATAAAATTCCCAATTTTAAATTATTAACTTTTAAATCAAATTTCAATTGTTCACAAATCCTATTTTAAATTTCACAGTAATTAACAATCTTTTACAATGCAGTTTTCCATTATAAATCCAATATAAAAGATTATATTAGATTCAGCGTTCAATAATATTGTAATTCAAATTCAAGTTATTTAATTCCAAATGAATTCTTTTATTTCGATTTATACTTTCATTATTGAATCAACCATTTACTTATACATTATTATCAATAGTTTATAATTCATTTACTTTCATTTTCTTCAGCTATCATCTTATTTAAATTCACAGTAATATTAAATTACATTCATTTACGTTGATTTCCATATTATAACTTCAATATTAAATGTAACATTTTATTTATTTCGTTGTTTACAATCAAATTCAATTCAATTCAATTACTTGTTATATTCAAATTTAAATCTTTACTTACGTTCAATTACAAGTTAACATCTTTATCGAATTACAGTTTCAGTTATTATCTGCTTTCAATCAACTGTAATATTAAGTTACATTTATTTATATTAGTTTCAATAACATAAACTTCCATTATTAAATCTACCATTTTATTTATTCTTTGTTTACAATCATAACCAATTTGGTTTACAATCAAATTCAATTCATATTTACATTCACTACAAGTTAACATCCATATTTAATTTACAAATAAGTTATTTCAGAATTCAGTTTTGTATTTTAACTTGTAATTCACATTTAACAACACAAAATTTTATTTCCTTCGGATTTTTATCCAAAATTTTCATTTTAATTCGTACTTTTAAAGTGTTAAAAATACGGGTCGTTACAGTGTTAAGCTAAGAGAATAAATTCTCCGCCACCAAACAGAAATGTATTTGAAAGAAATCAGCTTTATATCTCAAAGTGTAGTGTTAGACATACAACCATACAAGTCTGTTCTGGGTTCGAACAGAACCGAAGGCACTTCGAAAGAAGCCCTTGCAGTCCGGGTATTCACAATCCCGATTGAACTTCCCATCACTTAGTGAATCTCTATACCGGGCGCTACCCAGTGCAGAGACGATCGATAGGTTATCCTATCGTTTTCACAAATACCCGGTCTTCAACACCGGTCTTCAATTGCTATCCATATACGACGTATCACTTATTCAGAATGGGTTATATGACACAAAGTCCTCTCCCGGCTAAACCGAATAGTGAGCGTAATATTTATAAACATATGGATAATGGGATTTCAGTTAAGTCACAACTTATTACCCAAAACCTTTCTTCAAATGGTTTAAACACATTACCATTTTAATCTTTAACACAAAAGATTTATCTAACAAAGTCCACTCAGTTTCACAAAGATTTATTCATAGATTTTCCAAATCAATTTCCATTTCAATTTGATTAACTCATTAAATCTTTAAATCAAAGATTTAATTGATAGCTTTCAAAACAATTCCATTTCGACTTTATATACAAAAGGTACACCTTTCTAATTTCAAAACAAAGTTCAACAATCTTTCACAAAGATTTATTCATAACTCGGAAAAACATTCTCATTTCAAACTTGAAATTCTTTTGACACAAATTGGAAATTTATTCCTTATATGAAAGCTTCTATTATTTGAAAACAAATAGTTTTCATTTCGAAAAATCTGATTCATTTATACGAGTTAAAGTCCTTGGGTTAAATTCAAATTCTCAAAACCATACCTTTAAAATGGTTTAAATTCATATAAACACATTTACAACTTGTATCACATTTTTAAACCATAATTTTCAACATAGAATTCAATTCCTTATTTTGAATTCAAATTCAAATTGAATTATTTAAATTGGAAGCTTTACCAAGTTATTCAAAATAACTTTTATCTTAAAAACTCCTTTTCAAAAGCTTAACATTTAACCCCAAATCCATTTCCAAAATCAATTGAAATTAAAATTTCAATTTCAAAAACATTAATTTTAAATCATCTATGACTTAACCGATTTCCTCGTGAAATACATATTGGTGTGTGTAAGAGTGTGGTCCAGGGGTTTAACACACTAGTGCAACATCATTCAATCATCACAGATCAGAATACAGAGATATAATTGATAAGCGGTACGAACTATAACGCTTATCTTTTGTTCATAGATCACAGATAATATATTACATTCATCCTAGATAAATAAACTACAGTACAGATCACACACAAATCAGAATATATCACACAGCATCACAAGTCAGGGAATATCAACAATTCAACCATTCAGTCAAGTCCAAACATTCACCAATTATTTCTTAATCGCTTGATTAATTAATTAACCTTTAATAGATTAATTTTCCTCAATTTAATTACCTTAATCAATTTATCACATTATCCTTAAATTAATTTTTTGCTTAATAACTTGATTAATCAACTTTAAATCATTAATTAATATCTAATTAATAATCCTTAATTTACAATTAATTATTCCCTACTTAATTAATCTTTAAACCTTAATTAATTAATTTAAATCTTTAATTACTTATTTAATTAATCCAAATCATTAATTAATTAAATAAATAATTTATTCATTTTAATTGACTTAATAATTAATGAATTACCATCATTAAATCTTCATTTACTCCGAGGTAAACTCATTTTTATTAATGATTTTATTATCATTTACAAATATGTTTCAAAACACTTATTTTCAAATTTACTTTTAAATTTCATTTTTTTTAAATTCCAGATTTAAAATGAATATCAATTTATGTTATATAAAGTTTAAATCCAATCTTTTAAACTTATGAAGTCACATGCTTAAGTAATACTTTTATTACAAAAGAAATTTAAAGGAGTTCAACATCAATTTTTTTTTCTTTTTTCACATGACCAACTATACCTTAACATTAAAACTTATTAAATCATTTCAATTTGTAAACTTAATTAAATTTCAAAATATGGAATTCAATTTAAGTTCAGGTCCAGGTTTTAAATTTGATTTAGACTTTGTTTAAATTCTTCCATTACATCTCAACTCCCATTTTTAAATTCAAATCCTTTTTGAATCCTTAAAAAAACTTATTTATTCCTAACTTAAGTTTCAAATTAAACTGGAGTTTATGGTTGAACTTTGATTTTAAACCTATTTTAGACCTTGCTTTAAAATTTACCATTTAAATTTACAATTAAAAACAGAACAGGTTCTGTTTAAACCCTGAATAGTTATCTACCCTAGCAGACCTTTGCCTGCTTCGAGTCCAATACAAAAATTCTTCGAGGAAACACACGAGTTGCTCGAGACCACTTGCGTACCACCTGATACACCCAACTACCCAAATACCAAATCACCAGAACAGATGCACGGTGCACGTACACGTCGCCGATGATCAACTCCAGACGACATCACGTTGTCGATCAAGTAGACGGTCCTCCATGCTCCTCTCCCCAACCATCAGATCTTCATCCTTTACTCGAAAATTGAAATCGAGTTCAATGCCAAAACCTGGAAACATGAACAGACCTCACCTCCAAACCTGTCAACGCCTCGTCTTCACGACTCCGACCATCGTTGGTACTAAAACTCCAGCATCGCCTACCTCTTCACGTCTACTTCCACCTCCATGAAGCTCGCTGCACTCGATCGCCTACACAAATCGCGGTGATCGAAACATTTAAACACTGCAAAAACTAGGGTTCCAGAAGAAAACCCATTGCCGTAACCTCCTTGCTGAATTTCATCACCATCATCCATTTTTCCACCAATCTCCAGTCATTCCTCCACCTCTAGGAGAAATCCTGACCCCCATATCCAAATAGGTCACCAGAAAATCACAAATTCCCATATTTTGATGAACCCAGAACTTCACCTTAACGTCTTTACTAAAAATTATAATTTTAGTTTTAAAAATCATATTTTGATTTTAGTATTCAATTTATATTCCTAAATAAATGAATTACAGTGTTTGAATTTTTACTAAAAACTTAAACTTCCCTGTTGTTCTTGTTTCTAGAGCAAATTACAATTTATTTTAACTTAAATACAATTTTAAAACTTTCTTTATAATCAAAGAAACAGATATTATTTGGATCCTAAGTCTTAACAATCAGTGGATCAAGAGGAAATGATTTTAAATTGAAACTGGGGCTTGAAATTTAGAACAGAGATGTTCTACAGGCATTTACAAACATATATGCATCACACATCCAAAAATACACAGGAATTTTCCAATATATATACACAAATACAAACTTATTTTAGGCATTAATCAAGAAACCAGATTTATACTTGAGTTTTAAAAAAAAGTGTTACTCACCTGATCTCAAGAGGAAGAACAGAGCTTCTCTTATGTTGAACAGGCTTGAATTCTTTTATTTACTGAAGCTTCCTTCTTTGATTCTTTGGCTTGGATCAGTTTGTATTGTTTGTTTTAACTTAAATTTTGTTTAAGTTTTTTTTTAGTTTAAGATGATAACTGCCTTAGATTTTCTCAACTTGAAATGTCGAACTGAAATGGAGAGAAGTTGATATGCTTAAAAATAAGTTTACAGGGTACTCATTTTATATAAGTTGATGCTATCTTGTTTGTACTGGTGATGATATGGTTTGTACAAACTTAACAGAGATTTTTTTCTTCTTTGTTGGCTGAAATGATATGGTGGTGTACAAGCATTAATTATGTTGTACAAATTTATATATATATTTTTTCTTTCATTTCGGCTGAAATGTTTTTTTTGTGGCTTGTATTGGAAGCTTTCATATATATTTATATTTTCATTTGTTTCATACTTATCTTGTCTTTCTTTACAAATGTACATACTTATATTTTTTGTTTATATTGCTTTATACCTTTGTGTATATACTTGAATGTATTATTTGTTTCATTCTTTTACAATATTTCTTTACTTATATGTATTTTATTTTATTTTTATTTTGTCTTTATACTTAAACTTATTTTCATAATTTATCTAATTTATCTTATATATTTCTACTTTTATTCATTTCTGTCTTTAGCTTAAATATTTATTATTATTTTTTTTACTTTTATTTTTTATTGTCTTGTATTTCTTGATATATATTTATTTTCATTATTTTGTAAATATATGTTTATAATTATTTTCAAACCATTTATTTTAGATTTAAATTCATTTGATTTAATACAATTTATTTGAACTCGGGGAAACTCGCATCAATTTACAAATTAATTTTACAATTTTAATTCAAAAATTAAATTAATTATCAATTTAAACTTCGTTAAAATTTAGGATCGTTACACCACCTACTCCATAAAAATGCATAACTTTTGCAAGCTCATTCGCCACTTAGTTGATTGAGAAAAATATTCTTTCGGTTTTTATAAGTGATGATCCATGTCACTTGGAAATGCATTCTTATTTATCATGATCATAGGCCACAGATAGGTGAGGTACAAAAACATTAATGTCCTAAAATCTTGGAAAAAACATGAATAAATATTTAACTCTTCCTTATTTATAATCTCTATCACTTATCACAACTATTATAGCTTAATTTCAAGGAAGGTAGGGGAAAGAAATCAAGTTACTGCAATAACTATTATACCTCTACATATTAAAAAAATGCATCTGTCAAATCAAAGAGCAAAATTAAAATACTCCAACTATTTTGCAATGAGATAAAATATATAACTTTGATAAATGGAGGCAACTAACAACATTACCTTGTCAACGATTGTTTTTTTCCTAAAAATTATATTGCCACTTTCAATGTCACCTCTTGAGAGTATTTGATACTTTATTGATTCACAAAAAACATTAGTCGTTGTTAACATAAAATAAGATTACATGTAAAATTCGTTTGAAATACAAATCAAAGCTAAAATTCACCTCACAATTGCTACAAAATTTGGTCTAAAAGGCTCTAAGTTCAATTGTCAATGTTTAAAGTAGTTATAATCCTATTTTCACGCATTGTATTTCTAAAATAAAATGTTAAATAATAATTTCCTAATAAATATTGAACATTGAACAAAAGTATATCTCCCCCAAAAGATTTAGCTTGAAAACTAAATCATATCCAATATTGTGAAAAAAATATTCAAGTATGAAAATCTACTTGATTTTGATCTAACAAATGAAGTGATTGCAATGCTTATAAGACATTTTGTAACAATTGATGTTATGATGAACATCCTTATGAAGAACTGTTCAATAACTACTTGCTTAAAAATGTTTATATTCTTTACATATCCGTCTTTATATATGCATGAATCATAACCATACCAGATATAAACTATTAGAGGCAATAATAGCTCTTTACCTTATTCATATATGTATGTATGGGGACACAAACATACTTATATATATATGTATGTATGTATGTATGTATGTATATGTATATATGTGTGCATGTATGTATCACAACTGATAAATATTATCATCATATATGTAATTTTAGTTTAAAGTATAGAATGTTGTATCAAATGATATTTTTAAGAATGAACATAACTTTATATTTAAATCAAATCTATTTATTAGATGTCTCAAAATTTATATATATATATATATATATGTATGTATGTATGTGTGTGTGTGTGTGTGCGCGCGCGTGGGTGTGCGTGCGTGTGCGTGTGCGTGTGTGTGTATCTTTGTGTGTGTTTTTGTATTTGTGTGAAGATGATATGTGTCTCTCTCTTTACACACACATACATATATTGTAACGACCCGCCTTCCTATGCCCAGGAAGACGCATCATTATGAAGAAAGAAAGGGATAGAAAAAGAAAAGATAGAAAAGAAGAAAGAACAACACATCAGATACTCACAGCGGAACGAATGAAATATAATATATCACATAAAATATTACATAGTATCATATTACATCAGAGTACACAACTTATACAACACATATTAGACAGTTATAAACATCTGTCTAATTCATACAACTCAAGTATCACAGATACAGACACAACATATACACAGCGGAATCACTATATATCTACTCGCTGAAGCCACCTGCTCCAAATCTCCTCCAGAATTCGTCAAAGCTAACCTGAATCCCTCGACTACTCAATACAATATTGAGTACCCAAGAGTTTAATAAAACAGAAAATAAACACTTGGGTCAGACATGGGTCTGGTGTGAGTAAACGGTTTAAAATTGCTTAACTTTGAAAAACCTTTGAAAAAGAAAAGGTATCTCGTAAGACTTCCCGCACATAAACACGGAAAAGTTTTTATCTTACGATAACCAAAACATTTGATAGGAAATCCGATTATATTATAATAGGGTCTAGGGTTTTCAAATAAAATACAGAAATAGCTGGAATGCTTACATCTCACGTTCCAACATAGTTGGGCACAACTAAATCGTACGGCACTTATTGGATTTTGGATTCCATACAATGGCAGGGCTACTGGGGTACCGCCCGTCACAGTACGTGGCCTAGATCACCGTACCGAGGAGTACGCCCGCTCCCCTGCAACACAAGGTCGGAACATCCCTTACTGGATAATTCCCGCATAAGAAACCCCGCGATTGTAGCTAGCAACCGCCCACACAGCTGAAATAAAAGGGACTCTAGACAGAGGAATCTTATACTACTTGGGTGCTACCCACTAACCTTGCTGCACCTCCCCTGTTTTAGCCATTCCCGGTTGATGAGGCTTGAGGCTACGATTACCTTTAGAACACATCTTTCTTAGAATGCTCATCGCTCTCCTGACGATGTTCTGAAAGCATTCAATCCATACAAGTTCGTTCCGGGTTCGAACGAAACCGAAGGCATTATCTCGTTACACTCATTTTGGAATCACCCTCAGAGTTAACGACAATAACCCTTGCACTCTGAATCTTCATCTTCACTTGAGATTCACGACTTAACGTTTAACTTGGATCGATGTGGTATTCGGATATCCAAATCTGGAAACCCGATCCCGGTCTCATCGAAATCCAAGACGTATCTTTTAAGGCCAAGTTATTCTTAAGGGTTTAAACAGTTAACTATATTCAGAATGATATAAACAGATAGATGAATCACATTATCACAATAGATAATTCATATCAAACATTCATCTCACAAAGCAGCATATCACATATATCAGAGATATCCAAATCATCCAATATCAACCAATCACCCAATATCCGATATCAATCAATCATCCATAAACAGGTTTGATTATCTCCAAATCAATTTAATCAATCTTTAATTAAATTAATTACTATTCTTTAATCACTTGGATTATCTTAATCCTGCTTAATATCCTTAATTAATTTCAAATTAATTAATTAATCATCTCTTAATGATCTTCCTTAATTAATCTCCTTTGATTAATTATCTTTAATTACATTCAAGTAATTATCCTTAACCATATACAGTAATTAACCTTTAATTACTATCATTAATTATAATAATTAATGAACCATTATTTATTAATTAACTATAATTAATTACATTAATCCTCAATTAATTACAATTAATTAATCATACTTAAATTAATTACTTTTATTAATCAACCTTGATTAATTCATTAAATAATTTTTATTAATTAATTAACCTTTTAATTAATTAAATAATTAATTTTAATCAACCACTTCATTTATTAATTAGTCTTAATTAATCATAATCAGTAATTAACAATTTGTAATTACTTATCTTAATTAATTACATTAACCTTGATTAATAAATCTAATTAATTAATCTTTAATTATTTCATTAAGTAATTATTAATCAATTATATTAACAAATAATCCTTAATTAATTACCTTATTAATTAATTACTTTTAAATTAATTACCTTAGTAATTATCCTCAAATTAATCACATTCCTTAATTAATTATTCACTTTAATTACTTAACTAAAATAATTAAGTAATTAACTTTTAATTAATTATATAAGAAATTATCTTCTAATTAAATGATCTCTCTTAACTAATTTCCATAACAAGTAATTTATCCCATCATTAAATAATTCTTAATTCTTCAAATAATTTAATTACTTTAAAATTAATTAACTTTAAAACAATTATATTCATCAATTATTTAATCAAGTGATTATCCATTAATCACTTCCATTTAATTACTCCCATGAGTAATTTCCACTAATTACTTCCATAAGTAATTACCTTCTTAATTACATTCAATTATTAACCATTTATTACTTCATTAAGTAATTATACTTAATTAATCCATAATTAAGTGATTATCTAAAATTAATTAAACAATTAATTAATTAATATCTTATATTTCAAAATCCTTAATTAAATAAGAAAAACATTTATCTTAATTAATCTCTTTACTTATTAACAAATCATATTTTAAATTAAGTATTCTCAAATTCATATCAAATTAATTAACTTCAATCAATTATATTAATTAATCCTTTAATTAATAATATCAAGTGATTAACCATTTATCAAATTCATTTATTTACTTTCATAAGTAATTATCCTAATTACAATAAGTAATTAACTTTTAATTTATTTTACTCATTTATTATCCTTAATTAATTTCAATTTTTAAAAGATAAACTCATCATTAAAATTAAATACTTACTTCCATCATTTTGTTTAGAAATTAATTATATATATTTAAATATAATTATACTTTAAGACAAAATAATTTTAAATCCTTAATTATAACTTAATTAAAAGTTAAATTTCAAACATCTTAAAGTTTAATTTAAACAAACTTAATTGAAACAAACAAATAACTTTTTAATTAAAGGTTCAAAAACATTTGATAGAGAAAAGAATTATTTAAGAAATGACTTTAAAACAAATTCCTCTTTTAAGTTTTCAAAACCTTTAAAACATGATTTAAAGTTTTGCTCTTCTCCTGCTTCGAGTCCAACCCGTAACCCTCTCGTTTCTCTTCGAGTCGAACAGCAATCTACGCGAGCCTACCCCGAGACAAACCCAGCCTCCTCTACTTCGAGTCGAAACGCGAAAATCACGAGACTGTTCCGAGTTGCTTATCGTCTTCCCAAATCATCGAACACATCTGGTACACGAACGTGTACAAGTTCACGTGCACGCCAATTCTGGCCATCTACGATCATCGCCCCGACCTTCCTCCAGTCACCAACGACTCCACTGGCCCATTCGAACACTCAGAACGACGATACCACCTTGATATCAAAATCGAACCCAACGACCAAAAACTGGAACCCATAGCTCGACTGAAACCACCCATCGTCGACGAACTACGCCTCGAGAAGCCTCGCCGACCTCATCCCACATCGCCAAGACTCCAGCAAAACCTTTCCTCCTATCGCGATCGCCTTCGGACCATCATCCCAGACGCAAATGCTTCGACAGTTAAGTCGATCGAAAACGACCTAAAACCCTAGATTGATCGAATTCGATCTCCTTGGCCATTGGAAAAATTCTGAAGCATTTTTCCACTCATCATCAACTCACAATCTAGCTTCGATCAAGATTTCAAGTCAGATTATTGCGTGGATAATTGGCAATTCACCAAAACTCCCAAAACGAACAAACCCCAAATTTTCAAGAAATACCCAACTAAAAATTACAAAACTCATATCTAAATTCATGATTTTCCATCATGATTACATGTATGTAATTCAATTTTGGATTTAAAGCAGTTGATTTTTAACATACATTTTAGTTTCACTGTAAATTCCATATTTAAAATTACCAGGTGCATTTAAAATCTTGAAACTATTTCTATAATTAATACTACGTTGTTATAATCATCTTTCATTCAAAAATCAAAGCTTAAATTTGATTATATAAGGGGATATGAATTTTCCTACATGAAGTTGAAGCCTGTAAAACAGAGAAGTGTATATATATACATTTATACAGACCTTTCACAGCCATTCACTTATATGCATACATGCATTCTCAATCAACATTCATATACAGTAATATATTATCATAATAAAATCAATCACATACATCCAAGTTTAACCACATATGTTTAAAACTGTTTTTAAAAGTATTTACTCACCTATTATAAAACAGAGATTAGAGGTCAGTTTTTCCCAGGTTTTAAATTCTTGAATTCTGGACTTGTATTTGATTTTGTTCTGGAAAAACTTTTGAATTTCTTTGCTGTGAAAACTGCCCTTGCATGCTTGTAAATATTTGAGTCTTTAACTTGATTGTTGAGACTGAAGTCTTTGCATTTGAATTTAGTTTCCAGGTTGAAGATTGAAAAAAACTGATGTTGAGATGAATTTGAACTGAACTTGCATTTTGGTTTCTGCTTTGATTTATTATTTCTTTGTTTTCAGTTTTTGGAAAGATGAGGAGAGAAAAAGAAGATGGAGGAAGAAAAAGATTCGAACTGAAAAAATGAAAACAGGTTTCTCTACAACTATATTTTATTTATAAATGTTAAATTCTTTAAAGAAAACAAGATAATGCCACTTGTTATATTATAAATTAGACAAATGTTCATTGCATAAGTCCCTTAATTTACAAGTGTTAAAACAAGCAAAATTATGTTTAAAACCTTATTATAAAAGAAATTATATTTTAAAACCTTATTTACAAAAGTATTTATGTTTTCTTAATATGTAATTATGGATTTATATAAATTCATTTACTTATTCACAAACTATTTTAGTTTAAGAGATATTTTAAAAGGAAAGTTTATTTAAAACCATATATACACACTTATAAACATTTTAATTTGAGCATTTAAAAAGAAGACAAAACAAAGCTTGTTTAAATCCTTTTTAAACAATTTCATTTAAAATAAACAATTATCTTATATTTTGAAAATAATTGAATTAATCTAAACTATTCTTTGAAAAATATTAATTTTAAAACAAAGCTTTTAAATTCACAATTCATACATATATATTTATCAATAGATCTAATTAAATTTCAAACAATCCAAATTATAACATATCTATATATATTACAATTTGAAAAATTCATCTTTTATTTAAACAAAAGATTTCTATTCACAATATATATAGCAAAATATATATTATAAATAGATTAAAACTTTATAAATTTTAACAATCAAATCTTATCAATATTGATAGATTCAATATTTATTAACTTTTAAAAGATTAAATTATCAATTTAAATTAGAATTATAAGGGAAGATTATCAATCCAAATAAATTATTAATACAGATTATTAAATTTACATTACCCAAAAACTCGGGATATCACATTCCTTCCCCCTTAAAATAATTTCGTCCCCGAAATTAAAAGCAAAGTTAATTTAATAATCCAGTAAAGATTTTTACAGCAAAGCATACCTATCATCTAATTCCTAACAACCATAACAACCAATCAAACAATCAAACCTAACTAACTATTCTGATATAAATCAGGATAGACTTTACTAACACTATCTCGAGTTTCCCTGGGTATAAATCACCGGGAGACTCGCTCTACAGAATCTAAACTAACATCACCACCATGACTAGAGCTCCTATCATCTCTAGATCCACCAATCTGAACAGAATATCAGATCACACTCAAGTCCAGCTCAACTTCCAAATTCAACTGAACTGCAGATTCCACAACCAGGGATGAATCATACACGTACTTCCTCCGAGATACGTGAAATACAATGAATTCCAGATTTCCAAACTGGCCATTCAATCCTGTAGATCAAAGAACTACTTCTCTCGAGAACACAGGAAAATCCAAAATACTTTTGGAGCTAACTTTCCAGACTTACCAAATCTTATAGCTCTTTTAGTCTTAAATAACTTCCAATTTCCAACTCCGAATTCCAAACTCCGCCTCATATCTGCCTAACTCATCAGACGATCCCGAGCTACCTCATCTCTTCCTGATCAGCTCAACCTTCGCTGATGCTTCTTGAAACAAATATGAACCAAGCATAAAATGATCTTCAAATCCGCTGAAATCCACAAACTCTACTCCACAAGAAATAGAAGACTGAACTTCCTTCTCCCAGATTCCAGAAAATTTTATACACACTTAGAAATTCACATATTCTTGTAGAAATCTGAGGTTACTTCCTTTCTTGCACAGCTACTACCTTTGCTTCCGCTGCACAACTCTGATTTTGAAATAGATGAGAATGTCGATGAACTCGAGCACAAACTAGATCCACAAACAAACGGGAACATTGGTTATCTTAAAGACATATCCAACTACTCAAAGAATGGACGAGTCCTCGGTCAAGGGTACTGTCTTCAGCTATCCTTAGCTAGAGGAAACTCGAAACTAGAACAGAAGAGAAAACATAGATACTCCATAAAATTCTAAGATGCTTCACCAAATCCTTATCTAGGAATAAATCGATATAAACTAAATCTTTGACCTCTTCGATAACTTTTACTTCCTCTTGAGATGCCTCAACTCCATACAAAAGATTACTCAAGATGAATTTTCAAACTAATCGCAAGTCACTTTTGCGATCTTACCTAGTTCGGATTCCAAATATATTGTTCTCTCTTTACCAATTAAAACAGCCTTAAGTTTATCCAAACAAGGTTAACCCTTCAAGAAAGCCTTCACCATCTGCCTGGACATCCGATAGAAGAACAACAAAGATTTCTGAATCATCGGAGAAACGAACCACACTGTTGCTTCCAAACTCTTCCTCGACAGCACACCGAACACTTTGAGCTGCACTTCTACCACAGCTAACCAAAAACTTTTAATCCAAAGGCTTCTCAAAACTAAAACCATCAACTAACCTCACAACGAACCTCCGAGATGACAGACATCCCAAAAGAAACTCGGGCTCCAAACCAAATGCCAACAACTTACTCTTCTTAAGGAAACAATGAGACCATGTCCGAAGAACAACTAATCGACCTTAGTCCCATACTTCAAAATAGATAAAACTCTCTTACTCGATATCCAGAGAATTCCTATACAGCCGAGTCTTTCCTGCGGTAGACATCAACTGTTCCTCCAATGTCTTCTTAATCTGCTTCCAAAAAGAACATATCCTTCGGGAACATCCATAGATACTGCGTTTCATCACACAACTGCTCCTTCCTGAAGTCGCCAAGCTACCATCACTTACTTCTGCACAACCGACAGATTTAACTCTAGAAAATCTTCTCATCCAAACTCAACCAAACTTACACTCCAATAATGGACTTCGAATCTTTTAAAAAGATTTCCTTCAGAGATCCGAAAAATCCTTACACCATACTGCCAACTTACTCGAGACGATATTGGGTCTACAGTCTCGACAGATATACTTCCAACCTTAAACATTCAAACTCTAATCATTGGTAGTCGTGTTACACACACCACCTCCCTATCCACCTTTATAACTTATATTGGAAAATCCGAACAGATAATCCAACACATAGGTAGAAATATATATATATATATATATATATATATATATATATATATATATAAATTACAAATACGCTCTCTCAAGATAGATAGAAATCACTCCAGAGCTAGGTATTCACTCAACCTACAGCTCTGATACCAAATGTAACGACCCGCCTTCCTATGCCCAGGAAGACGCATCATTATGAAGAAAGAAAGGGATAGAAAAAGAAAAGATAGAAAAGAAGAAAGAACAACACATCAGATACTCACAGCGGAACGAATGAAATATAATATATCACATAAAATATTACATAGTATCATATTACATCAGAGTACACAACTTATACAACACATATTAGACAGTTATAAACATCTGTCTAATTCATACAACTCAAGTATCACAGATATAGACACAACATATACACAGCGGAATCACTATATATCTACTCGCTGAAGCCACCTGCTCCAAATCTCCTCCAGAATTCGTCAAAGCTAACCTGAATCCCTCGACTACTCAATACAATATTGAGTACCCAAGAGTTTAATAAAACAGAAAATAAACACTTGGGTCAGACATGGGTCTGGTGTGAGTAAACGGTTTAAAATTGCTTAACTTTGAAAAACCTTTGAAAAAGAAAAGGTATCTCGTAAGACTTCCCGCACATAAACACGGAAAAGTTTTTATCTTACGATAACCAAAACATTTGATAGGAAATCCGATTATATTATAATAGGGTCTAGGGTTTTCAAATAAAATACAGAAATAGCTGGAATGCTTACATCTCACGTTCCAACATAGTTGGGCACAACTAAATCGTACGGCACTTATTGGATTTTGGATTCCATACAATGGCAGGGCTACTGGGGTACCGCCCGTCACAGTACGTGGCCTAGATCACCGTACCGAGGAGTACGCCCGCTCCCCTGCAACACAAGGTCGGAACATCCCTTACTGGATAATTCCCGCATAAGAAACCCCGCGATTGTAGCTAGCAACCGCCCACACAGCCGAAATAAAAGGGACTCTAGACAGAGGAATCTTATACTACTTGGGTGCTACCCACTAACCTTGCTGCACCTCCCCTGTTTTAGCCATTCCCGGTTGATGAGGCTTGAGGCTACGATTACCTTTAGAACACATCTTTCTTAGAATGCTCATCGCTCTCCTGACGATGTTCTGAAAGCATTCAATCCATACAAGTTCGTTCCGGGTTCGAACGAAACCGAAGGCATTATCTCGTTACACTCATTTTGGAATCACCCTCAGAGTTAACAACAATAACCCTTGCACTCTGAATCTTCATCTTCACTTGAGATTCACGACTTAACGTTTAACTTGGATCGATGTGGTATTCGGATATCCAAATCTGGAAACCCGATCCCGGTCTCATCGAAATCCAAGACGTATCTTTTAAGGCCAAGTTATTCTTAAGGGTTTAAACAGTTAACTATATTCAGAATGATATAAACAGATAGATGAATCACATTATCACAATAGATAATTCATATCAAACATTCATCTCACAAAGCAGCATATCACATATATCAGAGATATCCAAATCATCCAATATCAACCAATCACCCAATATCCGATATCAATCAATCATCCATAAACAGGTTTGATTATCTCCAAATCAATTTAATCAATCTTTAATTAAATTAATTACTATTCTTTAATCACTTGGATTATCTTAATCCTGCTTAATATCCTTAATTAATTTCAAATTAATTAATTAATCATCTCTTAATGATCTTCCTTAATTAATCTCCTTTGATTAATTATCTTTAATTACATTCAAGTAATTATCCTTAACCATATACAGTAATTAACCTTTAATTACTATCATTAATTATAATAATTAATGAACCATTATTTATTAATTAACTATAATTAATTATATTAATCCTCAATTAATTACAATTAATTAATCATACTTAAATTAATTACTTTTATTAATCAACCTTGATTAATTCATTAAATAATTTTTATTAATTAATTAACCTTTTAATTAATTAAATAATTAATTTTAATCAACCACTTCATTTATTAATTAGTCTTAATTAATCATAATCAGTAATTAACAATTTGTAATTACTTATCTTAATTAATTACATTAACCTTGATTAATAAATCTAATTAATTAATCTTTAATTATTTCATTAAGTAATTATTAATCAATTATATTAACAAATAATCCTTAATTAATTACCTTATTAATTAATTACTTTTAAATTAATTACCTTAGTAATTATCCTCAAATTAATCACATTCCTTAATTAATTATTCACTTTAATTACTTAACTAAAATAATTAAGTAATTAACTTTTAATTAATTATATAAGAAATTATCTTCTAATTAAATGATCTCTCTTAACTAATTTCCATAACAAGTAATTTATCCCATCATTAAATAATTCTTAATTCTTCAAATAATTTAATTACTTTAAAATTAATTAACTTTAAAACAATTATATTCATCAATTATTTAATCAAGTGATTATCCATTAATCACTTCCATTTAATTACTCCCATGAGTAATTTCCACTAATTACTTCCATAAGTATTTACCTTCTTAATTACATTCAATTATTAACCATTTATTACTTCATTAAGTAATTATACTTAATTAATCCATAATTAAGTGATTATCTAAAATTAATTAAACAATTAATTAATTAATATCTTATATTTCAAAATCCTTAATTAAATAAGAAAAACATTTATCTTAATTAATCTCTTTACTTATTAACAAATCATATTTTAAATTAAGTATTCTCAAATTCATATCAAATTAATTAACTTCAATCAATTATATTAATTAATCCTTTAATTAATAATATCAAGTGATTAACCATTTATCAAATTCATTTATTTACTTTCATAAGTAATTATCCTAATTACAATAAGTAATTAACTTTTAATTTATTTTACTCATTTATTATCCTTAATTAATTTCAATTTTTAAAAGATAAACTCATCATTAAAATTAAATACTTACTTCCATCATTTTGTTTAGAAATTAATTATATATATTTAAATATAATTATACTTTAAGACAAAATAATTTTAAATCCTTAATTATAACTTAATTAAAAGTTAAATTTCAAACATCTTAAAGTTTAATTTAAACAAACTTAATTGAAACAAACAAATAACTTTTTAATTAAAGGTTCAAAAACATTTGATAGAGAAAAGAATTATTTAAGAAATGACTTTAAAACAAATTCCTCTTTTAAGTTTTCAAAACCTTTAAAACATGATTTAAAGTTTTGCTCTTCTCCTGCTTCGAGTCCAACCCGTAACCCTCTCGTTTCTCTTCGAGTCGAACAGCAATCTACGCGAGCCTACCCCGAGACAAACCCAGCCTCCTCTACTTCGAGTCGAAACGCGAAAATCACGAGACTGTTCCGAGTTGCTTATCGTCTTCCCAAATCATCGAACACATCTGGTACACGAACGTGTACAAGTTCACGTGCACGCCAATTCTGGCCATCTACGATCATCGCCCCGACCTTCCTCCAGTCACCAACGACTCCACTGGCCCATTCGAACACTCAGAACGACGATACCACCTTGATATCAAAATCGAACCCAACGACCAAAAACTGGAACCCATAGCTCGACTGAAACCACCCATCGTCGACGAACTACGCCTCGAGAAGCCTCGCCGACCTCATCCCACATCGCCAAGACTCCAGCAAAACCTTTCCTCCTATCGCGATCGCCTTCGGACCATCATCCCAGACGCAAATGCTTCGACAGTTAAGTCGATCGAAAACGACCTAAAACCCTAGATTGATCGAATTCGATCTCCTTGGCCATTGGAAAAATTCTGAAGCATTTTTCCACTCATCATCAACTCACAATCTAGCTTCGATCAAGATTTCAAGTCAGATTATTGCGTGGATAATTGGCAATTCACCAAAACTCCCAAAACGAACAAACCCCAAATTTTCAAGAAATACCCAACTAAAAATTACAAAACTCATATCTAAATTCATGATTTTCCATCATGATTACATGTATGTAATTCAATTTTGGATTTAAAGCAGTTGATTTTTAACATACATTTTAGTTTCACTGTAAATTCCATATTTAAAATTACCAGGTGCATTTAAAATCTTGAAACTATTTCTATAATTAATACTACGTTGTTATAATCATCTTTCATTCAAAAATCAAAGCTTAAATTTGATTATATAAGGGGATATGAATTTTCCTACATGAAGTTGAAGCCTGTAAAACAGAGAAGTGTATATATATACATTTATACAGACCTTTCACAGCCATTCACTTATATGCATACATGCATTCTCAATCAACATTCATATACAGTAATATATTATCATAATAAAATCAATCACATACATCCAAGTTTAACCACAGATGTTTAAAACTGTTTTTAAAAGTATTTACTCACCTATTATAAAACAGAGATTAGAGGTCAGTTTTTCCCAGGTTTTAAATTCTTGAATTCTGGACTTGTATTTGATTTTGTTCTGGAAAAATTTTTGAATTTCTTTGCTGTGAAAACTTCCCTTGCATGCTTGTAAATATTTGAGTCTTTAACTTGATTGTTGAGACTGAAGTCTTTGCATTTGAATTTAGTTTCCAGGTTGAAGATTGAAAAAAACTGATGTTGAGATGAATTTGAACTGAACTTGCATTTTGGTTTCTGCTTTGATTTATTATTTCTTTGTTTTCAGTTTTTGGAAAGATGAGGAGAGAAAAAGAAGATGGAGGAAGAAAAAGATTCGAACTGAAAAAATGAAAACAGGTTTCTCTACAACTATATTTTATTTATAAATGTTAAATTCTTTAAAGAAAACAAGATAATGCCACTTGTTATATTATAAATTAGACAAATGTTCATTGCATAAGTCCCTTAATTTACAAGTGTTAAAACAAGCAAAATTATGTTTAAAACCTTATTATAAAAGAAATTATATTTTAAAACCTTATTTACAAAAGTATTTATGTTTTCTTAATATGTAATTATGGATTTATATAAATTCATTTACTTATTCACAAACTATTTTAGTTTAAGAGATATTTTAAAAGGAAAGTTTATTTAAAACCATATATACACACTTATAAACATTTTAATTTGAGCATTTAAAAAGAAGACAAAATAAAGCTTGTTTAAATCCTTTTTAAACAATTTCATTTAAAATAAACAATTATCTTATATTTTGAAAATAATTGAATTAATCTAAACTATTCTTTGAAAAATATTAATTTTAAAACAAAGCTTTTAAATTCACAATTCATACATATATATTTATCAATAGATCTAATTAAATTTCAAACAATCCAAATTATAACATATCTATATATATTACAATTTGAAAAATTCATCTTTTATTTAAACAAAAGATTTCTATTCACAATATATATAGCAAAATATATATTATAAATAGATTAAAACTTTATAAATTTTAACAATCAAATCTTATCAATATTGATAGATTCAATATTTATTAACTTTTAAAAGATTAAATTATCAATTTAAATTAGAATTATAAGGGAAGATTATCAATCCAAATAAATTATTAATACAGATTATTAAATTTACATTACCCAAAAACTCGGGATATCACATATATAATATTGTAGCGACCCGAAAATTCGAACACTTCGTCTTTGAATATTGAAACGTTTTGAAATATAATTAAGTGTTATAAATATGATTTTATAACCTTGATAAACATTATTTAATTAATAAGTAATGATAAGAAACATGTTTTTGAAATTTTTTTTACAAAAATATATTCTTCCATGGAAAATTGATAATGTGACCGAGATTCGACGTATTGGTAAATAGCTTTTCGATCGATATAAGTTGTTCGAACTCTTATGCACTTATCTAATGATCAAATTAATACATTAACAACTAATTAACACACTCTCCTCTTCATAAAGCTTAGAATATTCTACAATGTTCTAATGAATAAGAGATATTATCATGAGAGGGGTATAATGGTAATTAACATAAAGGAGAAGTGATGTAATGGAGAAGTGATGGGAGGTGAAAGTTCCACGGCATGGTGGGGAGGTGAATGCAAGCTTAAAGAGCAACATTTTTGTGCCTATATAAGGAGAGGCATAAATTAGGGTATAATTACAAATTCAAAGCTAAAGTTATCATAAAATCAGTGGCTACTTCATCTTCTTTCTCTCTTATGTTCTAAAATTAAATAGTTGCAAATCAACACCAAATCATTTCGTACTTTTCCACTAGTCGTAGTACAATATTAGAACATCTTCCATCAAGTTAGAGTATTTAATTTTTTCTAAGGTCTTTATGAATTTTTAGGAATTAATTATTAATTTTTAAAGAAGTTATTTATGGAAATCATTAATATTATACTTAACACTAAAAGTCAACGAGGTAGATTTATCTATTTGTGAGATTCAAGAATAAATTATCTAGCCTAGGCTCTGATGCAACCAGTTCTCTAAGTTATCTGGCTTCACTCTTGGACGAAGAATAGTTAAGGTGGAATGTCGGAAACAAGTTAAGCATATAAATCATGATTTGTATAAGCAATTATTTTTGACTAGACAATCGATTAGTCGTTTATCAAACTTGAGTAAATATGAATTAAGAAGTTATAGAAAGGCTTTATGATTTCATATCAATGAGAATCCCCGGGGAGGAGCGTTGGTATGAAACGTCTCTATCATTCGCTTACTTCTGAAAGAACCAGAATTAAGTTAAATAGAAATTCATCGAATTAGTTTTGAAGAGACCAAGATCGGTAAGTGTTTGACTTATCGAATACCACTTCAAAACTAGTATACGAGTTCTACATTTTGAAAGAAATTGTGAAATGAAATGTTATAGAGTTGAACCATCAATCCGAAGGTCAAGTCCAAGGGAGAGGTCAACGTTAACATTTCAGACGATGCAATCGTATATGACTATCTATCTTGAAGAGTATTCCAAGAGAGAGGATAGCGTTAGCATTCATCAAAAGACTTATGCAGGGAACCTATGTGGAGGTTCGAGTTCTATTCGAGATGCTCGAATCTGTGTAGAGATTCGTGATCTATTCAAGATATGGGAATCCATTTGGGGATTCATGTTCTATTCGAGTGATGAAGACTCAAATGAGAGATGCCGAACGTAGCCTTAACATCGAAAATGACTAAAACTAGAGATATGATGCATAGCCAAAGGGAACGTACCATTTTAGCAATCCCAAGGGTGCATGCAACTCCATCTAGTATTACTTACGGACATGCATGCCGGTGCGATGCATTCAGAACCACAATTGTCTAGGCGTGGGCCAGTTATGTATTTCCTATAGTACATTTCCTAGAGATGTACGTTGCTCGGAAGGATATCTTCGATCCTTGTGCCTAACTTTGGGTTCAGCTTAATCCGAGGAGATCTCCATCGAAAATCCACTATGAGAACGCACCTTCATAAAATTGATTGTATATCTATTATTGATGTAGCGTTCACACAACAGCTATTTGATATGATTTATGTGCTACACTCTTGACATTATTTGTCATATCACTGTATGTTAAACTTAATGAATGGTTGGTTTCTTTGCGGGAAAAATTGTTATCGGAATACGTACAGTTTCAATGGTTACTATTACTTGTTACATATTTGATGAGTTTTTCATGCTAGTTTACCAAACTGATTCAGGTGTTTTCTTACAATGTTCGGGTCAGCCCCGTGTATATTTCTAGATTTAGCTTTGGACACTTGAGAGCTTATGAAGAAGAACTGGATGATTATCTTCCATAATATTCTTATTTTCGCTGCATTTTCGTATTAGATGTACCAGCATTATGAGGACATGTAGTTATAACTGTTCAGGCTGATGATAGTACTTAAATTTTATTAACTCTGAAATTTTTTGTATTCATAGTAACCTTTTGTTCCATTCCTTTAATATTATATATTTCTGTTCCGTTGTGAGATTCTAATATTATGTTCTTTCTTTCTTGTTCTATTATTTTTTTCATTTAACTCTAACTTTCTGTCTATCCTGCACTTGGGTGCTCAGCACACCAATACTGTGGATGTATTTAGTATCGACATTAGAGGGTTGAAAAACCGGGTCGTTACACATATGCGTGCACGTATATACACACACACACATGTCCGTGTGTGTATATCTATGTGTGTATCAAAACTGATAAATATCAGTATTGTAAGTAAAATTTAGATTTCTGTATTAGAAGGCATTCTACAGCAGAGCATGATCTTATATTGAAATAAAAAAGTAAGAATTTTTTTGTTGTATATTTAGTAAAATCTTATAATGAATTAAGAAAATAAAATGAAAAATCATATAATTTTTATGACAAGAAAAATTAAAACAAGATTTGATCATTTTACACATGATAAAGTAACAATATATTAGTAACTTTTCAGTGATAATATTTTAAAAAGTTTCCTATGAAGAAACTTCCTAATTAATGGTGTTGATTTGATTTAATTGAATTAACTGATGAAATTTTATGCAAAGGGCATAAATGTCTTTACAAAATTTGAAATAATGATTTTTTTTCTTAACATGGGTCTTGAATTTAAAAAGCATGCCTTATTTCTGGACACACACATATAAATTAAAATTGACCATCATATTTCATAAAAAATCAATTTTTTCCATTAATTATACATCAAATCAATATATATATATATAGTTATATTTGATAGTCTGAAGATTATTATAATGCTTAATTTGGAACAAATTCACTTATTTTGTTAAGAAAATATTTTTACATTCAAAAACATAAATTAAAATCAAACATCATATTTCATAAAAAAATTAATATTCTCCATTAATTATACATCAAAATCGATGAATATATATATATATATATCATTATAATATATGCATACATAAGAACCCTTTTGATAGTTTAAAGATTATAACAATGCTTAATTTGAAACAGATCCACTTATTATGTTACGAATATACTTTTACATTCAAAAAATAATTCCACCATCATATTTCCCAAAAAATCAATCTTTTTCATTAATTATAGATCAAATTGATAAATATATGTATTATTATGGTTAAATGCATACATAAGAATCCTTTTGATTGTTTGATGACTATAACAATACTTAATTTGAAACAGATCCAGTTTTTATGTTAAGAAGGTAATATTAAATTCAAAAAATTAATTAAAATCTGCCATCATATTGATAGAGTTAGGGATATGCCCTAGGGGCAATTCTATAATTTATTGTAAACTAATTAACTCTGAAATCAATTCTCGTTCGAAATAAATATGTTTCTTCTTTCTATTATATATTTTTATAATGTGTTATAAATAATTAATTAAAATATATTTCACAGAAAATCCATAAATGGTGTGTTTGTGATAGTAATTGAAAATCGTTGTAATCATGAGTATTGGATCACATTGTTAAAAAACACGTCATTTTAAATGTTCCTAGTCAAGATGCATCGAGACTGGATATCGATGTATATGTCGAGACTGGAGTATGAGACACTCTCCAAACGTTGGGCAGTGTATCATTCAAGACTACTAAGGGCACCTGGGTGTTACGTATTAATAATTATTGGATAACTATGAAATGACTCATTCGATAGTTTTTTGTAGGTTAATAAAACTAAGGTCAAACAGAAAATACCGATATGAATAACTTACACAGTTCTTTAGACTTGAAAATACTGCGAATATTCAATATAAAAGCTCTGCTTTGATTATTATCAAATCATGACATAGCATCCATCGAGTGACTATAGTTGGGTCAAGTGGACGTATTGGAAGTGAAGCACTATTCAAGAGAGGGTTTGTCTTCTCAGTTATATGGGGTTAGTATCACGGTAAACTCAAGCCAAAATCTTTGGCAAGTGTAGCATGGTTAATAATAATTGTTATTATTGAACCAAGGACTTTGTGTTAGGACTATAGAGTTGAATGTGGACGATGTTGGAATTTCGACCATTACCAAATTTAGCAAGGCCAATGTTTTATAGTTTTGACGAAGAGAATTGGTGTAGATAATAATCACCACTAGCTAACGATTATTAAATTAAAATGAGATTTTTTCAAAAATGAGTAAACGATAAATTTGGCCATATTATCACACCACCTGCTCGGTGAAGTGTAAACATTAACATTCGAATAGTTCGACGTTAATAACTGATCGAATTTGTACCCAAGAGTCGCACAACCGAATCGATTAATTCTCTTAAGACCAAATGATTAATTAGTTTATAACTGTTATAAATTAACTATATTAACAAATATTTTTGAAATGTTAGTTAAATTTTGAAAATTATTTGGGAAATAAAATTTTATACATATTTATAATAGTTATAAATATATAGATTGATAGGAGATGTCGATGGCAGACAGAATTAAATATAATTGTATGTATTTGATTTGGACCAAATAGGCTCATGGCTGATGATGTTAGGAGGTGATGTTTAGCCAGAAATGAGGCACATAAAGGGGGCTTGGATATGGATTGGACTTGGAAAACATGGGTTGAAACCTAGAGAGATTTGATAAAAAGGCTAAAATCTCCCTAAAAACTCCTATACATATAGACGTTTTTCCAAACCCTAATTAATTCTTTTTGTAACGACTCGAATTTTCGCGCTCGAAAATCAACATCCGTACTTCACATTGTACTCGAATGCCGTAGATTCGACCGTTCAAATCCGATTCGCCGGAGCTATAATACAGTTAAGTAAATAACACAGCGGAAGAAAAGAATAATACATTGATATACAATATCTGATACAACAGAATGATACAATGAATATCAATATACATCAGAGATGATACAACAAATAGCAGCGGAAAGAAAAGATAACAACAGCAACGGATAGAATATCTCCAATACAATGCTCCAATCCATAGCTAGCAAAAAGCAAGGTCAGTCGTCCATAGACTGACTAGCTCCAGATAATCTACTCAACCTGAATATCTGAAAAGAAACCCAACTCTAGACTGCTCGTGTGAAAAATTATGAGCACCCAGAGTTTAGGAAGGGAACAATAAACTCCGGATCAGTCATGGGACTGGTGTGAGCAACAAAAACAGTTTATCTTTAAACAAACACAAAAGGCTTTTAACATTGAAACCCGCAATGCTTTTCGAAAATGAAACTACCATAAGGCCTCCCGCCACACACACAATGCAATCGCAGAATTGGAGGAGATTTCTCCTTATGATAGTCAAACATGCTTACTACGCAAAATCATTCGATATTATTATCATTAGTGCATAGTGTCGAAAAACCATTTCGAAAATATAATATTAATCTTAGCCAGCATACAACATTATTGTATGCCTACTATAGCTACTACGTTCAATAGCAGGTTACCGCCACATTCCATAGCAGGTAATACAACTAAAACCGTACAGGGTTCGTATTGTTTCTTTGGATTTCCAACAAATGATCAGGCTAAGGAACTTCCTTACCGAAATAGAAACGCCTCTGGAAAGACGCCTCGGATCCTAACCGGATCTCCGCAAACAAAAGGCCGACGCTACCTCACGCTCTAACTGAGCTGTAACTAGGTAACTAACACACGAGTCATGTCATCCCCCGATCGTTACCGACCTTTATCCGAGGGCCCTCGATCATAAAGCAACAACCACAAAGTATAATAACTGTGCAGCATCCACATAGGTAAAATATCTGGGCTCCATACCATGATATCACCTTTTATCCAGAAGGAAATGACATACCCTAGGGGCGCTACCCCTACAAACCTTTGCCGCAACATTCCTGTTTTGACCATTACCGGGTTGTGAGGCTCGACGAAGTCTCGTCCACAAAGCTACGCTTTTTCACAAAGCCACGCTTTGACCAACAAATGATCATCAGCACTTCGTATGCCACATTACCAAATTGGGAATGTATCACTAGTAACCATCAACTACATAACCTCTGAGCTCGTACGTCTCAGAGAAGGGTGTTAAGCTAAGAGAATAAATTCTCCGCCACCAACAGAAATGTATTTGATAGAAACCAGCTTTACATCTCAAAGTGTAATGTCAGACACACATCCATACAAGTCTGTTCCGGGTTCGAACAGAACCGAAGGCACTTCTCACGAAGCCCTTGCAAATCCGGATAATTTCCAATCACGTCCGGACTTCCCGTCACTAAGGGTGATAAAACCTCTATATCGGGGATCAACCGATGCAGAGTAACTCGACGGTAATCCTTCCGTTTTCAAAAATATCCGGTCTTCACCACCGGTCTTCAAATGCTATCCATATACGTCGTATCATTATTCGGAATGGGTTATACGACACAAAGGTCCTCTCCCGGCTAAACCGAATAACGAGCGCAATTAAAAAATCATATGGATACTGGGGTCTCAGTTAAATCACAGCTTTAAAGCCCAAAACTTTTCATTCGAATGGTTAAAACAAATTACCATTTCCGATCTTTTAAACAAAAGATTCAATTCAAAAACCTTCAATGGTTTAAACAATTTCCATACTTTTAATCTTTTAAACAAAAAGATTCAATTCACAAAGTTCACCCCGTTCCCAAAGATTCATTCATGGATTTCAAAACAATTTCCATTTCACTTGGATTAACTCGTTAAATCTTTAAGTCAAGATTTAACTTATAGCTTTTAAAACAATTCCATTTCAAGTTGGATTAACTCGTTCGGTCTTTGAATCAAAGACTCATTTCATAAATTTCAAAACATTTCAATTCCATTTCAAACTTGAAATTCTTTCCACACAAAGTGGAAGTTCATTACTTTTGTGAAAGCTTTTACTATTTGAAAACAAATAGTTTCGTTTCATAAAAATCCAGTTATATTTACACGAGTTAAAACCCTTGAATTAAATTCAAATTCCCCAAATCAATACATTTAAAATGGTTTAACCCATATATAACTTGTACATCATCTTTAACCCCTAGTTTCAAATCATAGAATTCAATTTCAAACTTGAATTCAAATTTAAATCAAATTATTTAAATTTCAAAACTCGATTAAGTTATTCAAAATAACTTTTATCTTTGAAATCCCATTTCGAAAGCTTTTCATTTTAACCCCAATTTCCAATTTCAAACTCAATTGAAATTAAAATTTCAATTTCAAAAACATTGATTTGAATTATCTGTGACTTAACCGATTTCCACGTGAAATCCATATTTGTGTGTGTAAAAGTGTAGTCCAGGGTTTCACACAATAGTGCAACACAATGAATCATCACATATCAGAATACAGAAATATAATTCGATAAGCGGTATAAGAACAACGCTTATCTTCATTCACAGATTTATAGATAAAGTAAATTTATCAGTCACAGGGTTCATCATTACAATTCGATGTGGGTTTCGGATAACCAACTGGAATCCGACTCCCTGTCGCATCGAAATTCAAGTGTCGTTTTACGGGCAAAAAGAGGTTTTCATATCAATACAGGAACAAATCACACATCAAAGTTCACGCAGTATTACAATCACAAACAGAAATACCAATCTAATACACAGCATTCAATAACCATCAACCATCTTAAATTAAAATGAATAAATCGTGTGGTTTAAATTAATTGACCACATCATTACTTTCATAAGTAATCTTTAATCAATGATTAATTATCATTAACTATAATTTATTAAGTCTTAATCACCTTCATTAATTTATCATTTCTTAATTAATTATTTTAATTAATTTATCCTTAATTGTTAATTGATCAACTCTTAATTACTTTTATTAATTAATTACTTCTTAATTAATAAAACAACCCTTAATCATTATTAATAAATCATCCTCTAAGTGATAAATTATCCTTAATCATCTTAATTAATTTCACTTTATCAACTTACATTAAGTAATCGTACTTTAGTTACTTAAAACTTTAATAAATCAAAGATAAACTATTTATCTTACTTAATCACTTAATCATCATTTAAATCAAATGCTTGAAATTATTTTATTTAGAAACCATTAGCGATTAAATAAGATAATTTGTCTAATACAAAATTTTATAAACGAAAGTTTTTAAAACATTTGACTTTAAACTTTAACCTTGTTTAATCAAATCTACTTTGGAAAACTTGATAAAACTGAAAAAACTTTAAACTTTAAAACCTGGAAATCACTTTTATTTAAAACTGGAAACATCCCTCTGTCTCGTGAGGAAGCCCAGCCTGCTTCGAGTTTTCGTCCCCTTGCTTCGAGACTTTTCCCATTTTCCCCGAGTCTTCCCCGTGAATCATTTCCACGTAGCATTTAACATATTCGACCTGTAGCATGCTAAAACTTCTTCGAGTAAAACTCTCGAAATACTCGAGTCTCTCAAGAGTCACTCACGCAAATATCTCGAGCACTCAAAAGAAAAACGACAGCCATCACCAAAGTACGTGCACGTGCACAGGCGAAACGTTCGCCTGCGACCATCAACTCCAACGCCGGCATATCGATCACGACCACCTTCCACGATTCCGGTCACCAGTTTCTCGAACTAATCCCCCAGTCGAATTCGAGATTGCCTGTCACAAGAACAGGAATAACACCCCAAAACTGGATCTCCATCGAACTCGCTTCTCCGATCACCAGAGCCTTTGGGCTTCCGGCCACGCCTTCGCCTTCCTTCCAGCTTCCGATTCCCAGACGCCAGTCGAACTCGAAGCACTGTGGCATTCGAACGAGACCCATATATCTTCATAACAAAACTAGGTTTACAAAAGAAATTTTGTCGCCGTTGCCACCACGACGAACTACAACGTCTTCAACCATTTTTCCCTGCCTCTCCGTTTACTACTCCATCACCACAGTGAACGCCAAGTACTCCAGTCAACTTGATCACCCAAAATCGACGAAAACTCGTTTTCCGTTCATCACAACAATGCCAACTCAATTTTCCACTAAAAAATATGATTCAAGTTTTAAAAATCCTATTTTCAGGCAAGAGTTCAAGTTGTAAACTTGAATTAATATTTTAAAATGTCTGAGAATTTTCTTACATTGATTATTGCCTGTTCTTCAAGTTTTACAGAGCCAGGCTACCTGATGAACTCGAATTTCAAAATTGATAATTTGTTTTGTGATCTAACAGACATGTTTTGTTCACAGACTAAATACAAATACTAATTAGATTAAGCAGGTTGATTTTGTTTAAGCCTGAGCTTCCAGTTTTATCACAAAAAAAATGGTTTCCAGACCATACACAGACAGCCATCAGTACAAATAAAAGATTGTATAAATATATTCATACAAACACACTTTTTTTCAGACATAAGAACATATCAAACATACTTAAATAGGTTTTAAATTTAAGTTACTCACAGACATTTCAAAGCAGAGAAGGTGAAGTTTACTCACAAATATCAAGAAACAAAACAGGTTAAGCTTCTAAAAACAAGGAGTTGCTCACCTGTTTTCCAGAGAAGAAAGAATAACAGAGTATATTGTTTTAATTTGGTTCGAGCTTTGATTTTTTCCAGATTCAAAACTTGATCAGGTTGAAGTTGAAGTCCTTTTTGAATTTACAACGTTGAAATCTGGTTGAGTTTGCTAGTTGGAAGTCTCCACTCGATCTCAGGTTTGCAGTGATGGTTGTTTTAAGTTGAATCTTTGCTTTAATTTTCAAATGGAGTTTTATCTTACTTTTGTTTAGTTCGAACTGAAAATGAAACTGGTATGGGAAAATAGTTCACAGGTTGATGATTTTAAAACAAGTTACAGGGTATCATTTCTTTAGGCAAAACAGTGTACACTTTGTACAAATTTTCAGAGATTTTTAGTTTCTTTGGGGGCTGAAAGTATTTCGAGCAGGCTTTGTTTTGTGCTAGGGTGGGAAACATTAAATGCTAATGTACTTCTTTGTCTACATACTTACATATTTTATTTTAACTTTGTTCTTCTTTTACAAGCTAACTTGATTTCGGCTGAGAAGATATTATTTTAGTGGCCAAAGACATTATCATTTTGTTTTGGCTGATATATGGTATTTGTCTTGTATTTTTATTATGTACAAACATATTTTATTATACTTGTTTTCTTTTTATTTTAAATCTACTTACTTATACTTTTGAAGATGTTGTTTAAATTTAGTTATGTTTTACTTTATTTTCTTTATAATCTGTAAACAAGCTATTTAATTTATATTTGAGTTGAGTATTTTTGTTGTTTTAAATTCATTAATGTATTACTTTAAAATCTAATGAAGTTCTATTTTTATGTAATATAAATAACTTCTAATCTAATTTTGTTGATAATTCTCATTTGAGTTTTACTTTTATTTTATTTTTATTTTTATAGTTCACCTTCTATTTATAACTCAATCATTTATTTTACTTTAAATATTTTATTTCAAACCCAAAATATACATATATATTAACTTCAAATTTTCTCATATATCGTGCATACATATATATTTTTAATTTCAAATGATTTATACAGAATATATATGGATTCGGGGAAACTCGCATCACTTATCGAATTATTCCACAAATATTATTCAAAAACTAATTTAATTATAAATTTAAATTTATATAAAATTCGAGATCGTTACACTTTTAGAGCCTCCTCTCTCTGTCATGTTCTAGCTACCATTATCTCCTCCTTCCCTAAATCTAAGATCTCAAATCCAATTCAATTTAAAATACTAATTTGTAGTAGACGGTGACAGATTGGGAAGTGTTCTAAGAAGAGAAATCATTTGTTTAGAATGGACTCAAAGGCTTCATTAGAAGATAAATTTTCATTTGTTATTTTGTTTTGATATCATGTTTGTCATTTAAAATTGATTCACATTCAAATCATCTATTTGTATTCAGATCTGTTTATTGTTTTGATTAGGTGAGATTTTTGTGGGTACATATATTGTTACAATTGGATTGGCTAAGTGCTTGCTATAATATTTTGTTTTTTGATTAATTATTTAATTAACTTTCTGGAAAATAAATGTAAATAAATTTTTTATTAATATATATTTAAATATTGATTAAATGTATACATATTTGCAAATTGTCAACATGTATAATTGCATATATGATTGTGTATCATAATAATTGATCTTAAAATTTTCTTATGATGATTTATACTTATTGTGAATCATGAAATATAAAAATATTTTATTACGCATACATATACATATTTTATTATTATTCAATGATTTTTTGAATTTTTTATTATGTATAGAATAATTAATGGTTCAAAATTTTTATTTTTTATTTTTTATTTTTTGCACCACTGTAGAAGTTTATTGTAAACAATTTATATTTTTCAAACTTAATTTAATTTTTTGAAATTAATTTATTTTTAAAGCATGTATCAATATATATGTATATGTGTGTGTGTGTGTGTACACACATAGTCAGAACTAATATGCACACACTCTCTTTCTAAAGCACATACATTCATCAATGATGACAAATATCAGTTTCACATAAACAAAAGTTTAGTTCAGTGTATCGAAAGTTATTTTGTAACCAAGTATAACATAACATTCAAGTTTGAAATCTAGATATGTGTATCAAAACTTATACATATAACTGATAATATCAATATCATAAGTGAAATTTTGTTCATAGTATCGTATGACATTTTAAAGCATGAGCGTGGTTTTATATTCAAACCAAAATTATTTTTTACATGTCTTAAATCTGATATATCTATGTCAAGATGTATAAAGGTTGATAAATATCAGTATCGTAAATGAAAAATTGGTTTAATGTATAAGTCATATCAAAGCTGAACATATTTTTATATTAAAATAAAAATTGCTATATACATGCACGTATCACAACTTGTATGTATGTATACACACATGCACACACACACATACATGTATACATGCGCACACACCCACTCCCCCTCCCCACACATATATATATATATACATATTTCAAAGATGATCATATAATACATGAAATTTTCATTTAGTGTATCATAATTTATTTCATAGCTTGACATAGTTTTATATTTAAACTAATATAGCTATATGTATGTGTATGTGTATGTGTAACATCCTTACTTGTTGACCCTCTAACATCGACATTAATACAACTATGGTATTTGTGTGCCGGGCATCCAAGTGGCCAAAAGACAGATAGTTAGGGTAAAATAAAAAGGAAACGAAACAAAACAAGAAAGAAAGAACATAATACCATAATCTCACAAAGGAACGATAATATATAATATCAAAATGGTAGTATAAAAGGTTACTCCAAAGTAAAGAGTAATTCAGAGTTATAACACTTAAGTACTATCGTCAGTTGGGACAGTTATAACTGCATGTCCTCACAATGCCAATACATATATATTACAATGCAACTAAAATATAAATAGATAAATAATGAAAGCCTCTAGCTCATCTCCTAAACTCTGAAGCGTCCAAAGTAAAACATGCTTTACACGGCCTACTCGAAAGAGTAAATGAGGAATTTAGAGAAAACAATAACCATGGTCAAACATAAGTGTGACATACCATAAAATTTACGATAATTAATAAAGCTCCAAAAATTTGAGAAAACGTTAGAATCTAGTCATGAAAATTGCATCATTGCGTTCGTGCCGATTTTTTAAGCAAATTTCATATTTGGATTTTCACGATCGGAGCTTAAACGAAAAAGTTATTAGCATTTGAAGTTTGAAAAGCAAAAATAATTGAATAACAAATGTAGTAATAAATACCATTAATATTTGGGACCTCACCGGTCGACACCCACTATAGGTCGGTGGACTGCCTATAAGGGTGTGGTCCACCTGTTAGAGCAAGATGGATAGGGTTAGAACCTTGGATAACGGTCCAAATCTAATTATTTTAATCTAATTGTTACGATTGATTCGTGTGCTCGTAAATAAAGGCCTAACCCATCACTTCTCTTCTCATATTTTCTTATCCAAGCAGCTAAGCTTTGCCATTTTCTCTTCTTCACTACTTCTAAAAGTTATAAAATATTATATATAAATATGTAATCAGAGAAGGGTAGAAAGTAAAAGAGAAGAAGAGAAGGAGCAAATCAACACTGCGGAAAAGGTAATTTTTATTACTATAAATCTATTTTCCCCTAATCCAAAAATCTCTTCCTAGATCTATAATTTTAATAGTATGTATACACCTTGTAATACATATGTTTTGGATTAGAGAGGAAAAAGATTGGACTAGAGAGGAAAAAGAGTCAGGTGAAGGATTGGATTCAGATTTGGAGATTTGGAAAGCTTAAAAGGTGAGTGAGAATTTATATAACTTATTCGTAACATTGATTTATCTTATCGGTTTCTTATTTAATTATTTTTCCTAAATAAGATGTGATGAACTATAGGCTTAAAATAAATGTATGTGATTATCTCTTAGATATTCAATAAAATAAGTAATTGAAATATGAATAGTATGTAGAACCTGATCTAAAAATTTGAAATCAGTTCCAAATATTTATTTGTGATATGTTAGTAAAGCTATGATATTATTCCAGATCAATAATTAGGTTGTAAATTAGGTTGCCTTTGGAGTGTGCATTTCTATATTTTGATTTATTTAGGGAAGTTTCCGTGTAATTACCATAAATTATCTGATTCCAAAATATGTATAAAAGTGTAGCGTCTGAATTAACAAGGAATATACCAAAAAGGGAAAGAGATGTGTAAAGTATGGATATTATTCTCCATAGTTTACACTGTCTATTCCAACAAAAAAAGGGAGATAATTTCTTGTGATTTCAAACAAAACAAAGATCTCACTTTTGGTTAATTCATGGAAAGTTATGCAGTAATCCATTTTAGAAGGATGACTCTAATAAATTAAAATATGGAAAGGAATGTTTTAGTTTAGAAATTAGTAACTAGAAACAAAAATATATGTTCACGTATAACTGCGCCTAACGTTTATATATATAGCGTAATTTATGACTATTTACGTATTAGTTATTAAAAGCGTAATAATTAACAGATTAGAATTTATGGACATTAATTACAAATTTAACGAGCAATAAATTTGTAATTAATGAGAGTTAGAAAGGAATTAAATAAGGGACTGATTAAGGAGATTAATATGGCTTTTATGAGGGAATTGAATAGGTATAATAAACAGATTTTGAAATTTGTAAGTAGATTAAAGGAATTAAATGAGGACTGATTAGAGATTGTCTAATTTTGACACTAATGATAATTAATATGGGCAACAGACATTTATTAGGCATTAAAAGGAAACCAAAGCCTAAGTTTATAAATTAGTAATAATAACGTAGCAAATAAGTAATTAATACAATTAATTATATGTAGAAAGCAATATAATTTTCATAGTAGAAATTTTATAGCTTCAATTATACATTTAGGACAAATGTGAATTAGTGGGCTTAGCCTAACACTTAGGCTTTGGGTGATAGATTTGGTTTAGTAGGTAGGATGTTAGATCGGTAGAGTTACATAATAGAAGTTTACCCGTCATCTAGAGGCTACCAGCAGTTTATTACTGATGTGAGACATCTCCAACCATAGTACCAATAGGGAAGGGATATGCGTTGCGGATAGGTAGGGAAAATATAATGAGGGTTTGCCTTGGATTTGAAGTATTAAATGACCCAAATAATTTTAAGGAAATATGGTCTACTTCAATTCCAATAAGAGGTAGTAAGTAACTGGAAGGGATATTTTCCTTGATTTATTTAGGTTAGTCTAAACTGGATTTCGACAGTGGAAGGCCGGCGGGCTATGTTAGTGTTCATATTGGACAGGTAATTAGTAGTAGGGCTGGCTTATTGGCTTTGACCATCAGCGGTCCTTTGCGATCGTTAACAAAGACTTTGGTTACCTCTGGCGGATTTTGCTTCCTACTATTGTAGAATAAGTATGGGATACGTAAAGACCTCAAAGTTTTATTTAATTGTTTGTTTGTTGCTTGTTTGGTGGAGGTGGGCTAGTTAACCCTTAGACGAGTCTTTGAGTTGCGTTAGTAGTATGACAATTTAATTATATATTATATTGCAAAGCCATATATATGGGCCATTGGTCTTTGTTGCTAGAACCAATTGATTAGCATTGATGTTGCGAAAGGCCCGCTTCAGGGACTTGAGGTAGTAAATAATGGGTATGCCTCCTCCCCATTTAAGAAGTATTAAGTGGCTGGGTTTTTGGGTAGATAGGGGTGGGGAGGGGTGTGTGTGTTTAGATATATTTGGTATATATATAATACCTTGAAGAAGGTTAGGTTAAGCATATAATACGCGCATGTAAGACCTAACGGATTAGTCGTAAATAATAGACATAACACTTAATGGAAATCAATCCACTAAAATTAATGGGATTGGTAAAGTATGTAATTTTTCAATTACCAGAACATTTTTCTGACCCCTCCTCCGTATAACAACCCATAGGTTAGGTTTAGAAGGACGGGTTATTGGTGCGAGATGGGAATATCAGTTGATGAAGTCTTCTCTTTCATACTCAACATGGAAAAGGCGATTAAATATCCAAGGAATAATACTCCAAGGCAGTAGCCTTGGTCAATACGTATGTTTTATTATATTTTTCAACTACGCTGTGAGTTACATTTATCTCACTCTGATATTCTTGCATTTATTATACATGATTGAAACCAACGATCTATGCCTTAATGGACATAGGTTTCGATTTATTCGAAATTCAAGCCCATTAAGATATGGGTTGTTACATTTGGTATCAGAACTTAGATTACTTGATCATAGGAATTAGGATATGCTAAGGAAATGTATTTTTATTTGTACGTATAATTATATATATAAATTATATGCCAAACTCTTTAAATTTCGACTATAGAAGTAGTTGCAACCATATTCCAAAAGGATGGGCAAGGCGACTATGAGTTGGAAAAAAATAAATAGAGTTAGATCTTACTCCTACCCTGATTACCCCATGGGGCAGAGGTTGTATCATAAGTAGTGGACCAAGAAGAACGTGATCACGACATGTAGAAGCACCATAGAAGCTAGATGGTACTTGACTACTTTGATGGATCCAAACTGCCATATGATTGTGGATTTTGATGGATTACCGATTGAGGATGTACATTTCATCTAGAAATTTGGAAGTAAGAACCTATATGTTGCAAGAATCTAGAAGTAAGGAGTGCTAAGAGTAGAGTAAGATGTGAAGAAGGAGTGGAGCAAGTTCCCGCAAGAAGATGTACACTAATCATCACTAGAAGATAACCAAATTTTTATGAAGGTTGAGTAGGAAAGTCCTAAAGATTGGAAAATTAAATTTCATTTCTATATCCAACTACATGTGAAAGAATTGGATAAAAAAAGGGTTTTCATACACACACATATGTATATTTGTGTGTGTGTACACACTACTAGTCAAAACTGAAATACACACACTCACTTATGCATATACATTTGTCAATGATGATAAATATCAGTATCATATAAAAAATTGAGTTCGATATATCAAAAGTTATTTTGTAACCAAGTATAATATAGTATTCAAGCTAGAAAGCTTGATATGCATATCAAATCTTGTATATGTAACTGATAATATCAGTATCATAAGTGAAACTTGGTTCATAGTATCATATGACATTTCTAAGCATGAGCGTAGTTTTATATTCAAATCAAAATTGTTCTTTTACATGTCTTAAATATGATATGTCTGTGTAAAGATGTATAAAGGTTGATAAATATCAGTATCATAAATGAAAATTTTGTTTAACGTATAAATCATTTCGAAGCTGAACAAAATTTTATATTCGAATCAAAATTGTTATATACATGAATGTATCAAAACTTATATGTATCTATACACACACATGCACATGCACACAAACATATACATACACACACATACACAAATAAATAAATATATATATATATATAAATATATCAAAGATGATCTATATAATAAATGAACTTTTGGTTTAATGTATCATAATTTATTTTATAGTTGGACATAATTTTATATTTAAACTAGAATGACTATATGTATATCAAAATAACATATATACATACATATACATATACGCATATGTACATCAAAGTTGATAAATATCAGTATCATAAACGAAATTTGGGTTTAATGTATCAAAAGTTATTATAAAGAAGAACATAATCTAATATTCAAGTTAGATGTTATACATGTATTAAAACCGAGATATGTATATAAACTTAAAAATATCGGTTATCATATTTGAACATTTGGTTTATTGTACTAAATAACATTTTTAAGAATGCGCATAATTTTATATTTGAATCAAAACTAATTTTTTTTTATTTTCTTGGCAAAGCCAACATGGTTAAATGGGCCCCTACCATTTTTTATTACTTGAAAATTTTTACCAGCAAGAAATATGGAACTACTGAGGGAAAATAAGAATGAAACAGAAGAGTGGAAAAAAGAACAAAAAAAATAACACAAAATACAAAGCTAAAGAGACAAGCAAAAAGACATATGCAATGCCTATGCTACACTCCTAGTTCTCTACATATCAGTTAGGATATCTATAAATAGAGAAGGCCATTTCATTTTTAATGTCCTTAAGCATCCTATGAAATACATCCATTCTACGTTTTTCTTTGCTAGTTAAAGGCTGAGAGTTCCTTTCCTTCCAAATAGAGGAAGCAAAAACCTTAAGAATCAGTAAGAGGCCATTAGGGGAATGAGTTCTTCCATGTTGGTTCAATATATATACCCTTCCATTCCAATCTGCCATCATGAAAATGAGTAGCATATCCACCTATATCTTTTAGTTTCTTCCAGAGGAAATATGGGAATAAGCATTCAAAGTGGAGGTGAAGATTGTCTTCTGGGTAGCGTTTACAAAAGTAGCAGGTAGTAGAGTTAGAAAGACTTTATCCGCAAGATTGTTAAGAGTGTGCATTGCATTTCTCAAAACCTTCCAAAGAAAAAAATTCAACTTCTCTGATGCTGTAGTGTTCCAAGTCCTACCAAACCAATGGAATGTAGTGACCGATTGAGCATTAGTTATGGCTTTGTATATGGTGCCAGAGAAATATGGTTTCAACTCAGAAAACTAAACAATTGAGTGTAGAAATGCTTAAGTTACTAGACCTGGGAAGGCAGACAATGCCATTTCTTATGTAGTTAACTGCCTTAGCCTTCAAACGGATTTCAGTTTGCATCATTTCGTCGTGAGATAGACACTTCTTAAGAAGCTTCACCATAGCTATCCAATGAACATTCAAAACTTTGATTCACTCTTAGCAGTAAGAAAAAATCTAGCATCAGGTAAAAGAGTGTCCCTTTGTTTAAGCAAGGCTGTCCATATCCAACTAGTTAAAGAATTTGTTTCATAAGCCAGATATCTTCTAATTTTAGGTATTGCATTTTTGTCCATTCAACCCAAACAGAAGTTGAGTAGTTGAGTAGATTATCAAGGTGCCTAGAGAAGGCAGCAACATTCCAAGCCTTTGTGTTTTTTATTTGAAGTCCATCATTATCTTTCGGGAGCTCAATTTTGAAAAAGGCAATAGGAGAAAGTTTCTTAGTGTATATAGAGCCTAACCATAAAAATATTATCAAGGCACTTTTGATCATAGATATTGGTTTATATGGCAATAAAAAGGCTCTACCCCAGTAGACATTCAGGGAGAAAATGATGGTAAGTTTGTCATCTTGACTTAAGAAATCGTTCTACCGTCTATTCATAGTAGTAGTAATTTTCTCATAAATCGAAAAGCATTGATTTTAATGATTCTCTTAGTAGCCAAAGAAATACCCAGATAGCTCATATCATCCTAGAGCGGCTGCATTTTGGTTATAGGGAGACACTGATCAGCTAGACAACTAGATATCCCAGCTAAAAGGATATGAGATTTTGATGAGTTTATGTGGAGACCAGAGAAGGATGAGAAGGAGAGCAGAGAGTTCATGACACAAGAGATAGAGCTGATAGTTGGTTTGGGGAATATTACTAAATCATCAGCAAAAGCTAAAGATATGATCTGGGGATTTTTACATTTAGAATGAAGAGATAGAAAATTTTCATTTACTTGCTTATCAGAGCATGCATTAGACTCTCTATAATTATGATAAAAAGACATGTAGATGTAGGGTCACCCTGCCTCAAACCCTTAAGCCCTTTGAAATAACCAACTGTATGTGCATTAATTTGAAGAGAATACATAATAGAGGAGATGCATTCATGTATCCACCCAGAGAACACAGGAGGGAATCTCATTTTCTCCATAATGCTGAATAGAGAAGAGCACTTCACAGAATCAAATGCCTTTCTAATGTCTATTTTCATCATGGTTTTTGGAGAAATAATAGCTAAGGAGTATCTATTGAGTAGTTCTTGGGCTATCATAACATTTTCTAGGATGTTTCTCCAAGGTAGGAAAGCCACTTGGTTAGGAGATATGATTGGTTAAGGTTTGTTTAAGCCTACTGCCCAAAATTTTCGAACTGCACTTGTATATAATATTACAACAGGCTATCGGTATGAACTGGGTAACATTAGTTGGATTAGCTATTTTGGAATCAGAGCCAGATTTGTAGAGTTTACAGCTTTGAGCAGTTTACATTTGTTGAAAAAATTATGTATTGCTTTTAGCACCACCTTTTCTATAATGTGCCAGCAATGAGTGAAAAAAGTAGCGTTGAAACCATCAAGAGCACCGCAAGCAAATTTTTTTATGCTAAAGATGAATGATTTTATCTCATCATCAGAAATAGATTAAGTGAGATATTCTTATTGGATCATGGTGAGCTGAGACAGAGAGATAGAGGAAAGGAAAGTATCATCACCTGAGGGGTCTTCTTAATAACCAAGGTGGATGTCTCAAAACTATCTATTACATGTCTCAAAACTATTTATTACATGTCTCAAAACTGATATATATCTATGCACGTGTGGGGAAGAGGTACATAGACATATTTATATGTATATGTGTGGAGACATAAACATACTTACATGTATATGTTCGTATATAAGTATCAAAACTGATAAATATTATTATGATATATGAAATTTTAGTTTAATGTATAAGATGTTGTATCAAATTGTAACGACCCCGAATTTTAATTACATTTAATTGATAATTAAAAGAATTTTTGAATTAAAATTGTATAATTTATTATAAATAGGAAGCGAGTTTCCCCGATAACCAAATATATTTTGTATAAATCATTTAAATTTAATAAATATTGTAATATATGTATTTGGGCATATACGAGTGAATTTGAAAATAATAAATATATAGATATATATTTGACTTGAATTTTAAATCTGTTATAAATGGTTTTAAAATAAAATTAAATAAATAAATTGATTTAAAATTTAGGAATAATGATAATTTGAATTTAAATAATATTTATATAAAAATAATTAGTATTATAGTTAAATAATAATAGATGTTAAGCAAGACGATAAAAGATACAAATACATTCAAGTATAAAGTAAATACAAGATAATAAATATTAAGTTAAGATTGAATATAAAGTAACAAATAGATTAAAATTTAACCACATATTTAATAGAAGTAAATGTTTGAAATAGAATAAACCTTATAAATATTTAAAGCATAAGTATAAAATAGATTATAACAACGTATTATTTTAGAATGTCATCTGAATTACGAAGTAAAACTATAAAGTAATGACAAAAGAAATACAAATGAAGTTGTATGTGAATTAGGCAAGTTTAGAAGTTTTCAGCCTAAACAAAGAAGATAATAAAAATGCCTCAACCTGGAAAAATCAAATGATAAAGTACAATAGCATATCAAAGCAAGTAAGGCAAGCCACCACAATCATCTTCTCAGCCGAAAATAATTAATGCATAAGCTTTTGAAAACAAGACAACAATAATGTATATAAGTACCTTTAGCTGAGATCTTGTTTAATAAACAAAGGCAAGAAATAAACATAAACAAAGTAAATATATATTGTACAAGCAATGTTAAATAAGTATAGACTTGAAAACAAAAAGTACCTGCTCCTATCATTTCAGCCGAGACCAACAATACCAAAACATATAAAAGATAAGTATAGATTTGTACACCTTAGTTAATGCAAGGTACCTCAGCCACCATAACATACCATATCACCCATACCTATGTATAAACAAATAATATCACCTATGCCTTCTTTTCTATATATCATCATCTTAAATCATAAACTAAGGCATTTCAAAGATCTGGAAAACAGAATGAAACCAGAGAAAAAAATAATAATAGCAGTTTAGAATTTAAAGAATGCAAAAGTTTTCAACCTGGAAGCAGATCAAGTTCAAGATCCAAGCAGAAGTAAAAACAAACTTCAGTTTCAAAATTCAAAGCATGTTCAAAACATGAGCCTCTGTTCTTTCTCCTGGTAGTAAGGTGAGTAACATTCTTCTTTAAACATTTTCAGTGAGCAAATCTCCTTCCTGAACCTGTCTGTTTTTGTTTGTGAGCAAACTTGAACTGTTCTATCTTTTGAATGTTTAGATTGTGTTTGAAATATATGCTTGTGAAATCGTATGGACATATCTGCATGTATGTGTGTGAAGTGCTGTAGTCATGTTTGTGCTTACACATGAACAACTCTCTGTTGTTCTACAATCTCAAACCCAATAAAACAAATTCTAACTGCTCTTTATATATTCAATATTAAAATAGGATCATTGAAGGCAAAATGATGTTTTGAAGGTAAAATTATTTTTAAAAATAATTTCAAGCAAAAATATTGAATAAATTTTGTGAGAAAAGGGAATTCAAAGTAAATCATAGGATATCAGACAAATTCAAACTCCTTAACTTCAAGATTTTATTGTAAAATCAAGTTTGTATCACGAATTTATGAATTTAGATACATGTCTCGGGATTTTTAAGCAACTTGATGTCGAGAATTTTTAGAATGAACAAATAATTATATTTGGGCAATTAATGGCGGTCACGGTGATCAGGGGTCTCGAAATTGATGCGGTAGGTGGCTGATGGGCTGGTGGTTGTCAGAAAAATCGTGGGTAAAATTATTATTTGTCGTGGTGGCCGGGCGAAGTCGAACTAGGGTTTAAGCCTAGTTCTGGGTGGCGACTGATTTTGAGAAGAATGCGGCCTCACCAGAGCATCGAGTCGAATTGGACCGGGGGCAATCGGACGATGGGAGGCAGGCGAAGCTTTGACCAAGATCGCGACATTGTTGGAGGCTTGAGGCGGTCAGACGAGGTAGTTTTCTGATGGTCGTGTGTGGTCCAGTTTGAGTTAAATAGCAAAATCTCGAGTTCGACGTTATTACGAAATTCTGAGGTGATTGGAGGCTTGTATAGACGATCGTCGACATGCTCGGAGTCGCGGCGATGACTGGAGCTGGCCATCTCGTTTGTGCACGTGCACCATGGAGAGGGGGTATCAGTAATCTACTGTAGGGAAGAGAAGAAAGAAAACTGAAGTTTGGATCGTGAAAATTGGGTGATGGCTCGAAGTTTTCATCGTGCGTGCTCGGGTTTTTGCGTGTGTTGCCTCGTGTAGTTGTTCCAGTTTATAAGTTTGTTCAGTTTATAGCAAAGTGAAATTCAAAGCAAATTTTTTTTTTAAGTTTGTTCCAGGATTTGAATCCTGTTAGTTCCAAACTGAAAAATGAATTTTTGAAAATTTAAAAGCAAACTAAGTTTTAAAAACAAAGTTTAAAACATTTTGCAAAATGTTTGAATGCTTAAACTTAAAACTTTGCACTCAAACAAGTTAAGTTAATTAAAGATAAATGGTTTAAATATGTTAATGGGAATTAAGGCATTAATAATATAAATTTTTATCTTAAGATAATTAAAGTTTTAATGTTTTGGATTAAGTAAGTTAATTAAGAAATTTTAGTAAAATTAATTAAGGATAAAGGATTAATTCAGTAATTAATTAAGAATAATTAATTAATTTAATTAACGAATGATTATGATTGATTAATTAATGATTAGAGATTAATTAATTTGTAATTAGAATATACATAATTAAGTAATTAAAGTTAATTAATTAAGGACAATTAAATTAAGAAAATTAATTGCTTAAATTTAATTAAGAATAAGTGATTACTTAATTAATTAAGGGTAATTACCAAATGAATGAAATTGAAAGTAAAATTACTTAAGGGAAGTAAATAAAAAAAATCATTTCTTGGGGTAATAAATCAAAGGATTAATAAATTTTAATTGTGAATGTTTGGACTTGACTGAATAATTGAATTGTTTGATATCCCTGATTGTGATGCTTTGTGATACATCCTGATTTATGTTGTGATCTGTAGTTTACTTACCTGTGATATATATATGTGATCTGTGAATGAACGATAAGCGTTATAGTTATATCGCTTATCAACTATATCTTGTATTTTGTTATGTGATGATTGATGTTGCACTATTGTGTGTGAAACCCCTGGACCACACCTTTGCACACACAAATATGGATTTCACGTGGAAATCGGTTAAGTCACAGATAATTTAAATTTGATGTTTTTGAAATTGAAATTTTTAATTTCAATTGATTTTGAAATTTGAAATTCGGGGTTAAAGTGAAAAGCTTTTGAAATGGATTTTCAAAGATAAAAGTTATTTTAAATAACTCAACCGAGTTTTGAAAATTTAAATAATTAGATTTAAATTTGAATTCAAGTTTGAAATTAAATCTATGATTTGGAAACTAGGGAGTAAAGATGATATAAATGTGTTTATATGAATTTAAACCATTTTAAAAGTATAAGTTGGGAATTTGGATTAAACCCAAGAACCTTAACTCGTATAAATGAATCAGATTTCCAGAATGAAAACTGTTGTTTTCAAATGATAAAAGCTTTTAGATAAGAAAAGAAATTCCAGTTTAAATTAAAGGAAAGTGAATTGAAAAATGGATTTTCCAAGTTATGAATGAATTCTTTTTGAAAGCTATGAATTAAATCTGTCTATTTTTAACAGATTTAAAGTGATGATTTGTTTAACCCATTCGAAATGAAATTGTTTTGAAAACTATGAGTTAAATCTTTGATTTAAAGATTTAACGAAATAATCAAATTGAAAGGGAAATTGATTTGGAAAATCTATGAATGGAACTTTGTGAAATTAAGTGAACTTTGTGAATTGAATCTTTTTGTTTAAAAGATTAAAATGGTAATTTGTTAAACCATTTGAAAAGAAAGTTTGGGTAATAAGTTGTGACTTAATTGAAATCCCATTATCCATTTGTTTTTGAATATTGCGCTCACTATTCGGGTTAGCCGGGAAAAGACAATTGTGTCATATAACCCATTCCGAATAGTGATACGTCGTATATGGATAGCATTTGAAGACCGGTGTTGAAGATCGGATATTTTTCGAAAATGAAAGGACAACCTGTCGAATGTCTCTGCACTGAGTCGCGCCGGTATAGAGATTTATATCACTCTTTTTGTGACGGGAAGTCCGGACGTGATTGAAAGTTATCCGGATTTGCAAGGGCTTCGTGAGAAGTGCCTTCGGTTCTGTTCGAACCCGGAACAGACTTATATGGATACATGTCTGACATTACACTTTGAGATATAAAGCTGATTTCTTTCAAATACATTTCTGTTTGCTGGCGGAGAATTTATTCTCTTAGCTTAACACCCTTCTCTGAGACATACGAGCTCAGAGGTTATGTAGTTGAAGTTATCAGCGATATATCCCAATTTGGTAATGTGGCATGCTGAGTGTTGCTGTATGATGATCAATGTTTGATCATTTGTGATATGATCTTTTGTTTGATCATTTATCTTTGTGATCATAGGTTGATCATCTGTTGACCCAAAGCGTGGCTTTTTGAAAAAGCATAGCTTTGTGGACGAGACTTCGTGGAGCCTCACAACCCGGTAATGGTCGAAACAGGAATTGTGCGGCAAGGTTTTCAGGGGTAGCTCCCTTAGGGTATGACCATTCCTTCTGGAAAAGGGTAGTATCATGGTATGGAGCCCAGATACTTACTCATGTGGATACACTTTCTTTATGATGTGTGATGTTGGTTATTGAGTGCTCGAATAAAGGTCCCAAAGGACCAGGGGTGGCATATCTGAGGTTTCTTTTATCCCTTGGGAAAAGGGGTTGTCGGCCTTGTTTGGCAGAGAACAGTTGGTTCTCGGAACGTCCCGCCAGAGGCGTTTCTTTCATGGAATAGGAAGTTCCTTAGCCTGACCATTTGTTGGAAATCCAAACAAAACAATACGAGCCCTGTACGGTTTTAGTTGTATTACCTGCCATGGAATGTGGTGGTAACTTGCTATTGAACATGGTAGCTATAGTAGGCATAAGTGCGAAATGTCTATGCTGGCTAAGATTTATATTCTACTTTCGAAATTGTTTTCTACACTATGCACTAGTAATAATATCAAATGATTTGATTTTGCGTAGTAAGCATCTTTGACTATCATAAGAAGAAATCTCCTCCAATTCTGCGTTTGCATTGTGTGTGTGGTGGGAGGTCTTATGGTAGTTTCATTTTCCAAAAGCATTGCAAATTGACTTTAAAATTCTTTTGTGTTCGTTTTTAAAGATAAACTGTTTTTGTTGCTCACACCAGTTCCATGACTGATCCGGAGTTTATTGTTTCTTTCCTAAACTCTGGATGCTCAAAATTTTTCTACACGAGCAGTCTAGAGTTTGGTTTTTCAGATAGTCAGATTAGTAGGTTATCTGGAGCTAGTTCAGTCTTTGGATCGGACTGCACTTGCTTATCTTTGTGCATCATTATTGGGAGTTCAAGCTATTTCTGGATTAGTGCTTTGAAGATGGAGATTATCCGCTGCTGATGTTATCGTTTTCTTTTCCGCTGCTATTTGTTGTATCATATCTCTGATGTATATTGATATTCATTGTATCATTCTGTTGTATCAGATATTGTATATCAATGTATTATTCATTTCTTCCGCTGTGTTATTTACTTAACTGTGTTATAAGCTCCGGCGACTCGGATTTGAACGCTCGAATCTACGACATTCGAGTACGATGTAAAGTACAGATGTCGATTTTCGAACGCGAAAATCTAGGACGTTACACAAATGGTATTTTTATGAATGAACATAGTTTTATATTCAAATTAAAGCTATTTATTACATATCTCAAAACCGACGTGTGTGTACATATATATATGTGTGTCTTTCTCTCTCTTTTTCTCTCTCTCTCTCTATACATGCACATACATACATATATACATATACATATATGTACATATATATACACATTTCAGACTAATGCTATATAGTTGAACTATCTATCCTGAGATTAAGTTCAAAGGAGAGGTCAAAGTTAGCATTTGTTGGACGACATATGCTGGGATCCTTATAGAGATTCGTGATCTGTTCGAGATGCTTGAATCCAGAGAAAGATTCAAGATCTATTTCAAGTGATGAAGACTTGTGCGTTGAGATGCTAAACGTGACTTCACCATTGATAATGGCAGAAAATAGAGTAGGATGCATAGCTTGGGGTTTAGCTAACTAGCGACAAGGTCTACCAACTCCATATCTAGAGATGTTTATCGATGTTTGCATACAAGAGTGGATGATACTTGGTTCCATGTGTTAGGGTGTGGACTATTGTGTTCACCTTAATGGTATATTTTATCTGGAAATATACGATGCTCAGAAGGTACTTTCTGACCCTTGTGCAAGAGATCCTCCTTGGTTTACTAAGGGCATCTCTATGGAAAATCCACTATGCGAACGTACCTTAGCATTTTAAAATGTAATTCTAGTACTGTTGCGTTGTGAGATGCTCGCAGTATAGCTATTTTCTAATTTGTATTACTCACCCTAGACATTATCTATTATATTACCTTATGTACTTATTAGATGGTTGGTTCTTTTGAGGAGATAACTATTACGGTGATCTAGGCGGTCTGAAAAGTACTATTATATATTGATCGCATATTTTTAAGTTTCTCACACTAGACTTATGTTTAGCTCATGGTTTTATATTTGCTTTTTTCCATGGGTGCTCTTTCGAGTGGTCCAAGAAAGGCAGGTTTTCGTTAATATTCATTGGAGTTCGAGGAGACAAGATGGATGCATTCACCTACCGTGGTATTCTTAATTTTGCTACATTACTATTATATATATATCAGCATTAGTGAAGACGAGCTACTATAACTGTCTAGGCCGACGATAGCACTTAGGACTGTAACTCTATGATGCTTTGTATCTTAGATTGACATGTTGTACTACCTTTTGATATTACAAATTATCGTTCCGCTGAGAGATTCTGATATTGTGCTCTCTTTATTCTTGTGTTTTGTTTTCTTTCCATTTTACCTCAACAATTTGACATTTCGGCACTTGAGTGCTCGGCATGCGAATACCGTGGATATATTAGTATCGACATTTAGGGTCAAAAAGGCAAATCATTACATATATGTGTGGGGGGACAAAAACATACTTATATGTATATGTATATGTATATGTATATGCATATGTATATGTATGTGTATGTGTATATGTATATGGGTATATGTATGTGTATGTATGTATCAAAACAAACAAATATTATTATAATATATCAAATTTCACTTCAACATATAAGATGTTGTATCAAATGATATTTTTAAGAATGAACATGGTCTTATATTCAAATTAAAGCTATCTATTACAAGTCTCGAAACTTATATATATATCCGTGTGTGGTGAGCATGCGCGTGTGTGTATGTGTGCGCATGTGTGTTTTTGGGTTTTTGTGTACATATAATATGCGTCTCTCTCTTTTTCTCTCTCTCTAGACACACACACATGTGTGTGTGTGTATCAAAATTGATAAATATAAGTATGATAAATAAAATTATAATAACTATATTAGAAGCCATTCTAAAGCAGAGCACGATTTGGTATTGAAATAAGAAACTAAGAAATTTTTTGTTATATATTAATAAAATCCTACAATGAATTAAGAAAATACAATTAAAAATCATATATTTATGCATATATGTGTGTGTGTGTCTATGTGTGTATCTATGAGTATTTATGTACGCACACACATGTATGTCTCAAGTTTGATAAATATCAGCATTATAAATGAAATTTTGATTTATTGTATCAAAGTTCATTTTAAAGTTGAGCATAGTTTTATATTCAAATCAAAATTGCTTACCTGTATCATGTAGTGATCCGTAATTTCGAAGACTCGTCTCTGAATATCTTAACTTTTTGAAATATAGTTAAGTGTTATAAATGTGATTTTATATCCTTATTAAAATGTCTTTTAACTAATGAATAATGACAATAAACTTATTTTTGAAATTTCTATACAAAAATAAATGCTTTGAAGAAATATCCATAATGTGATCGAAAATCTGTTTATCGATAAATAGTTTTTTTTCGATATAAGTTGTTCGAACTCTTAATTAACATATGAAGACATTAGTAACTAATTGTAACGACCCATAAAAGTTTAGCAATTTTTAATTGGTTTATAACGTATTGAATTGGATTTTTGAGAAATTATTAATAATAAAATTTTGAAAAAAAATTTATTTGGATTACATATAATTAAATATAGCAAATGGTAAATTTTCAATTAATTATATGAAAGTTTATTTATTATGTAATTCTATTAAATTCAAATCAGTTAAGAATTGTTGAAAATAAATTTGCATGAAATCAAGGGAATCGACTGTTACCATAAATTTTATTTCTTCCCTGTCCATTCAAGTTTTACATCAGTTACAATCCAATCAATACCATACCTTTATTACTCCCTGTATTCATGCTGTAGCTCTTTAATTTTCTATCCGTTGCTATTTCATTTCGGGATTGTTCCTACCCTATTTATTCCATTTCAAACATTTTCTCTTCTCCCTGGTAGAAACATAACTTTTTAAATCATTATATATATATATATATATATATATATCTGTAGCTTGCATTCATTCGTTTGCTCACTTTTACGTTTCTCATACTTTCTACTTTATTGTCCTTAATTCCCGTGCTTGACGTTATCATTTCAGTTTCTTTCCATTGAATGTGGCACGTTTCATTGTTAACGTTTTATTCCATTTATATGTGTGGCTTTCCTTTTGCAACCTGTTCCATTTCTATTTTCTTCGTTTTCAAAATTTGAAACGTACAGGCTGGACCACAGTATTAATTGCTTTCCAATTCACGTTCAAACGTTGCTATTCCTAGCTACTAATAAATTTATAAATCAGTGTCTGTTACTTAATTTATGGCATACGTTCAAAGCATTGGCTTTTATTATTCAGCTCAATTAAGGGTGACCATTGCCATCACATAACCGGCAAAAGATTTGTATACGTTTTATTTGTTTATGTGGCAACGATTCACATTTACACTATTATTGCCTTTTTAACTTCACTGGTTTTTCATTTATTTGTGTACGTTTTCATTTCAATTTTTGTACACATCATGGTTCCTTTTATAAATTCATCGCCCATAAATAGTTTATTTCTTTCCCCTTCATCTTCATTTGTCCCATAATCATTTATTTGTGTACGTTTTCATTTCAATTATTGTACACATCATGGTTCCTTTTATAAATTCATCGGCCATAAATAGTTTATTTCTTTTCCCCTTCATCTTCATTTGTCCCATATTCATTTATTTGTGTATATTTTCATTTCAATTATTGTACACATCATGGTTCCTTTTATAAATTCATCGCCCATAAATAGTTTATTTCTTTCCCTCTTCATCTTTATTTGTCTCATATTCATTTATTTGTGTACGTTTTCGTTTCAATTATTGTACACATAATGGTCCCTTTTATAAATTCAACGCCCATAAATTTGCTACCATTTAACGACTTTGACCACCACCTTAATTTGTTGAATGCCACGAATGCCAAAATGATGAATGATGTTGCAAGTCAGAAGAAAATGCATGCTCCTATATGCGTTTTTTTTACATTGGTGTCTGACATGATTGACGCTAGTTAACGTTAAATGACATTTGATGCCAACAATATTATTATGCATTTTCATTATCTTAATTCTTTTATCAATTAACCTCTCCACTTTTATTTCCAATCTGATTTATAACCTGCCTATTTACTTTTCTTACCGTATTTATTATTTGCTAGAATCTAGCCATTTCATAATTCCTTTTTCAACATTTGATGTGTCTTCTCTAAATCTAAGCGGAAAAATCTGGCTTACCCCTTTTATTCATTTACATTTTCTTCTGTTTCAAATTTCATCATGACTGACACGCAACCTTACTTTAATCACTGCGTCAATCAAGCATCCATCTATTAATTTTCATTTATTCTATATTTATTGCCAACGTTATAAATTTGAAAGATCACTTGCTTCCCTTGTTTCCCTGATTTCACATCTCTGTGCCTATCCTTTTGAGTTTCTTACTTTTATATTCTATTATTAGCCTAAACGTGCATTTTGACTGTTGCCATCCCCGTATTTATTTCTTTCCTTTTTGAAATTAAAACGTATACGTTTTACATTTTATTTATTTCTAAACCATTCATTGCCTTTCCTTTAAATCAATCCATTCTCTTCTTATTTGCTTTAACTTCTCTGCTGAATCAACGCATGAACGTTGATTTTCATTTATTATTACCTTTTATATTATATTTTTCTCTGTAGCTTTCCACTACCTCTCTCTTCATATATTTCATTGTTGCTGTGACAACCCGCTCTTCACGACCCTCGAAAATCGACACAAAATACTCAACAATATAATATGCCGACGATCGAATGCCGGAAAAGACAGATTGTAGAAGAATAAGAAAGTAGATAGAAGAAGAAAGAACTAAACAAAATCAGAACCTCACAGTCGCAGCGGATAAAATATAATATATAGAACAGATCTTTACACAAATGAAAACTATATCTGTTTATATGCAATACATCATCATCAGAGTATGTCATAATACAATCATCAATAACCAGTCAATCAGTCAATACAACAATCACATCAGCGGAATAATACAAGTACGGGAAATACGTCTCGGACTCCAGCTCCTCTCCTGAGCTCCATAGCAACCTATCCTGTAAAATACTCGGTCTGACCCGAGCATTATAATAAAATAACACCCGAGTCAGTCTGGAATACCAGCGCATCATAAATACATCCAAACTGATTATTAAAGTTTCAAAAATCCTTTGAAAACAAAAGCATCTCGTAAGACCACGCCACAAATAAACATGTCGGGTTTTTACCTTACGATAGCTAAAACACTTTTTATATCAAAATCCTCTGATATTATAATAGTGTCTATATACAAATACTTATTAAAATAGCTGAAATTGTTACATTCATTAAATTCCAGCATACTAGGTATACAAACAAAACACGTACAAGGCACGTAGGGAGAATGGATTTCCAACGAATGACTAGGCACTGGGGTACCACCTGTCACAGTACGTGGCCTAGATCACAGTACCGAGGACCCACCCTAAGTCCCCTGCAACACAAGGCCGGAATCATCCCTTACTGGATAATTCCAAGTAAAATCACCCCACGGTTGTGATCAGCAACCGCACCACTAAGCCGAAATAAAAGGGACATCTAGACAGGGATGACCTTACTCTCAAGTGGGGGCTACCCACGAAGCCTTGCTGCATAACCCCTGATTTTCAGTCATTCCCGGTTGATGAGGCTCGAGGCTAAACGATACCTTTATAGCACAAATCCCTTAGAATGCCCATCGTCCACCTGACGATGTCACGAAAGCATTCGTCCATACAAGTCCGTCCCGGGTCCGAACGGAACCGAAGGCACTACTCCTACTACATCCATTTTGGAAATATCCTCAGGATTAGTAGCGACTAGCCCTTGCACTTCACTGCTCCATCTTCGACTCCGAAATCGTTTTCGCGAAACGTACAAACCAAATCGAAGTGGTTTTCGAGTCTCCAGACCTAGAATCCCGGTATACAGAAACTCGATCCCGGTCTCTTCGAAACGATCAACGCATTTGGCCAATATTGATAGTCGGTGATTTAACTATCAATTAATGTTCACAAACATCCATACACATCCATCACACAATAAATAATCTCCATATTATTTATTTGCTTCTAATATCTTTCAAAGATATTTTTTTTTTTCACATTTCAAAACCCGTTTGAAAACAATTTTCCAAAACTCTTCCTTTACAAGGTAAATCCTTTACCCTTTATTCCCATCGGGAATAACCAAGTATAAAACAATTTGCATTTAAAACAGTTAAAAATACTTATACTGAAATATACTTTAAAATATGTAAATTACTTCTATTTATTTACTCAAAATATAAATTAAAAATATGTGAAGAAAACTAGTCATTAACACGTAAACTTTGATTTTTAAAAATAAGGGTTTTAGTTTAACTAAATTCAAAATAGCGTTATAAGAAGAAAAATGCTAATTTTAACAGCTTAAGCTAAAACCAACTTTTAAATAAATCCATTTGTAAAAATATTTACTAATATATTCCCAAATTATTACGGTATTAAAAATTATTAATTTATTTCTTTAAAAATAACGATTTCTTCAAAATACTTTTAAAACGATTTAAACTTAATCTTAGTTAAATAAAATCTTTTTATAAACATTTACTTGGTTTTCCCAGGGAAACACTTTCCCGTTTCAAAACATTCCAAAGTACTCTTTCATATAAATCCACTGATTTATTTCAAGTCAATTTATGATTTCAACATAAATTTCCAATTCCATACTTAACTATAACTTCCTCCGAAGTTAAATCACAATTTTTCATTTCCGAAAATTCATTTTTAAATATAGTTTAAACATTTTGGTGAATTTCCAATGGAAGCCAAATTTCCAATTCACTTAATTAAATTCCAATGAAATACGGCATTTCAAACATTCTATTTTTCATTTGAGCTTGTTAATTTATAATCGGAAACTCCATTTTAACATATTTTTTTTATTTCCGGATAACATTAGTCGTTATTAAAATAAACACCGTTATTTTAAACAATTTATAATTTCATAAATTTAATCTCCAGAAAACTATACTTTCCATTTACTCATTTCATAAACTTTCCATTATATTCAAGATCCCAATTTGGCCCAATTTACATTTTTCCCTTCAAATCCGATTTCAAATTTTATTCTTTGAAATTCTAAATTTAACAATTCATTTTATTTCGTAAAAATACAATTTATCCATTTAATTTAATTCTGTGATTACAATTTATACCACAATGTCACAGAACAACTAAATTTCCAGATTTATCAATCACATCATATAAACAGGTATCACTATCAATTATAAAATAATTGCTACATTGTGAGGAATCCAGTTGGATCCCTCCAACCTGTTTCTCCCTGCATCACAGATATTAGCACATCGCAATATAAATATCAACCAGACTGATAATCACAGATATAATCAACCATTCACATAGATATTTAAATATCAACTATTTATAATGTCTAGCATCCAGATGTGAGTGAGAATAACTCACCTTGAGTTTCGGCGAGCGTTCGAAATTTAAATTAAACCGGACGGTGTCCGATTTAACCCAAATTTCTACTTGCCCGGAATGACTCCGGATCTGCACCATCACGTAGCATGCGTTCCTGCGATTCCAACGCATCCAAAATCGTTTCAATCTGATATCGTATGAACTTGTTACGATTTTCCAAAGTTTTGAAATAAATTTAAAAACAATATTTATTTATTTTTATTTTTTTAAAAATATACCACAGCCCGCTCCTTTCTTCCTCCCTCTCGCGCTCACGTACAGGAACGAATCGAACCCATCGTTCGAAACTAGGGTTGCCGCCGCCCCCATCCACGGCCACCCAGACGACGATCGCCTACCACCACCGAGTCGCCCCTGCCACCACGCACCCTCGCCCACGAACACGTCCCTTCCGGTCAACCCCAGCTGACGCGGCCTCCCATCATACGAACGGTGAACGCACACTTCCCCAGGCCTCGATACTCCACCGATTTACATCTCTACCGCTCAAAACGTAGAGCTCGAGCTACTCTCCGACTTTCCAGTTGGAGATCTGGCCTAAAATCGCTTGGATCGTGAGAGAGACGTGGAAGAGTTAGGGTTGATGTCGGCCATTCATTATTATTAACGGCGGCTCACTGATTTGGCTAGGGTTTGATGAGATAAATGCTAATATATATATGTTTTAATATTATTTAATTCATAAATTTTCTCGATTTTTAACAGTCTAAGCAAACGAACTCCAAACTACGCGTTCCGACAGGCTATCCTGGGGTTTTTCCGCATTCCGGACACAATGGAACAGGTTTTGTAAGCTAATTTGATCGTATGTGCGAGTTACGGAATTAAACGGTCAATTTAAAATTAAATCGGTTAAATCGATTTCGATGCGTTTCGAGCCACCACGGTCAAACAACAACTCCGATCGCTACGAAAATTGAAATCCGATAATAACTAACTATTACGGATCCAATGGAACTGGTTTCGTCGAATTCCGAGACTGCGCCTCGGAAGGCTATTTTAACTCGTCTATTAAATCAGGCGATTTTCTGAAATTATCAGAAACGCTTAAAATTTTCACTTTTAAAATTTTATTAACTTAACAATACATCATATAAAATTTATAATCACATAAAAAATCATTCTGGCTCAGGCCAGACCAAAATCTGCTTAAATTGCATTTTAATAATATTAAATTCATTTTTTTTAAATTGATATAAAATTCCAAATAATAATTTATCAACTTAAAATTCCTCTAAAAGTCCAACAACATTATTTATGTCCAAATAGACTTTAAAATAAATTTTAAAACCATTTTATAGCTATTTACACCCAGATTCACCTTTTATCCCAATCTCGAATATTTAATTATTATTTTTCCATTAATCAAATTCAACCAGAATTGCTATAAATTAAAAATTACAGCTTATTTCATTGATTGAATCTGAATCTATTCATTTCAAAATCAATTAAGGACCCACATTAACATTTAAAACGAATTAAATGTTCACAAATCAAGCAGCTAAAATCTGGGATGTTACATTCCTCCCCCCTTATAAAAATTTCGTCCCCGAAATTTGCTAAGGTAGAAATATACTCCAACTCAACTCACTTATCCCATTTGCTTAGTTAAAGGCTATATTCACTTCCCAAAAAGTTTCAGCTCCATTTCAAAACCATTTGCTTTATTTACTCTAAAGCCTTTATCTTTTAACTTTTCCAAAAGAACTTTACTAGTTAATAAAAATTTTCCAAAACCCCAAAAATTTTCTAACTCCCAAAATTTTTGGAAAATTTTGGCGGAGTCTTCCTTGTACGGAGGAGCTTCTGCGATATCGCAGGATACACAAATATATATACATCGGCTCACATGGCCGGAAACCAAAATATATCACAATATATTTATCAATTCCCAATTATATTTACGTAGGCGTACCTTTTAAGCAAATTTTTAATAGCGAGCGGCTAATATATCGCATATACGCGCTCCAACACTCTCGAACGCCTCCCGCACCTGTACTAAACTCAACAAACTCATCAAATTTCAAAGATAAGAACATTTCATTAGCATTTCCAATATAAATGCAAGCTAACCATCTTTATAAACCAATCCAAGCATAGTTCATAATTTAACAATGTTAACCATAATTTATTAACAATTCAAAGATTTCAATCACCTTTCAAATTACTTGTTCAAGTCCAACTTCATTTTATTTCACTTAAATGATTTACATTCAAGTTCACTATATACAATCTATATTAATTATAAACAATCCATTTCTATTTCAATATGATTTACATATGCCTCTCTTACATTTTTAAATTTAACTTACATTCCAAATTTGATTTACAATCAAACTTCATTTTAAACTTGAAACATTTGCATTTCAATTATAATCCATTTTCATTCATATGCAAACATTACTCATTAAAAGGTCAATTCATTCCAATTGATTCAAAATCAATTCCAATTGCTATTCTTAACCAATTCACTTGCATTCATATACAAAACTCTTTGAATTGGGTTCCCATTCATATCAATTTATTCACAATTCAATTCCAATTGCTTTTTAAACACTCAATTGCAAATACATGCAAATTTCCATGTCATTCAAGCAAAACAATTGCCACTTAAGCTTATAACCATTTAAAATTAATTTCAACTTGGATGTGTATTAATCTTATTCAATTTTTTTGCATTGTTCACAATCCAAGTATTTTCTTTTCCGAATGCAATTGTTAAATTCAATATTTCCTTTACATTTCAATCTCATTAACCAATTCAAATTTACATTAATATCATTCATTCCTGAGTTATTTACAACTCTTATATTTTTAACTCATCACATTAATTAATTTAAAACTCATTTCACTTGCATTTCAGTTTATTTCCTAACAAATTTCATTCGGAATTACTTAAATAAGCCCATTCACAATCATTTGTTTTTCTTCCAAGTTACTTAAGTTCTTTCACAAAATTTCCATCATCTTCTTATATCAATTTTATTTTATTTTCATTTGATTCTAATTCAAATCAAATCTCAATTCATTTATAAATCTAAATGCTGACTACTTATCCAATCCATTTTAGATTTATTATATTAACAAAGAAACCTCTTTAAATTATTTTACTTATTTGAAGTTTCTTTACAACTCAAACTATCACTATTACAAGCTCATTCCATTATTCATTCACACTTCCAACACAAAAATTTCAAATCTCAAATCCTATTCCAAACTGGATTTTACTTACCTTTCAAATTTTGACAAACTATCAAAATTCTATTTATCGGAATACAAATTCCATTTAATTTAGTTTACACAAGATTTATTTCCAAACAATCATTTTGGATTTAATTGAGTAAGCATTTACTTCATTCAACATCATCTCAACTGAATTAAATTTCCATTAAACTCAATTCTTATCCATTTTAATTCAAGGTTAACTAAATTATATATGCATTTTCAATTTAATTCCTTTCCAGAATTAATTCAAGTTCATCTAAACTTTATTTAGCCCACCTGAATTTATACCATTTCCTTTACTACTTTAAATAAGAATTTAATTACATTCATTCTTATTCATAACACAACAGAAATTTTAATATTCAGCTTAATTCCATCTTAGTCGAAGTTAGACCAAATTCAATTTAATCTTAATTCTCCATATCCAAGTTCAACTTACCTCTTTTATATTTTATAATTGTTTCACCTTACCTTGCATTCCATTTAAAATTAAGTTCGAATTCACCATTCCATTTATTATTTCCATTTGTGATTATAATTCCATTTTACTTGAGTTTAAAATCAAATTGCCCATTCTCAAGTTCTCCAACTTATTTATAAGTTTGTATTGCTCATTTCAACTCATTTACATTTTTATAACCACAGTGTCAAATTATAACACTTAATAGCTTAAGAATATGAATTCATTTACACAACCATAAGCATTTACATTTCACCGTTATCTCAACTTCCATTTAATTCCAATTCATTTAGATTTAATTCAATTTCAAATTCTTAATTTTATTTAACTTATCATAAGTTAAATCCAGATATATTCCATTCACCTCCATTTATTCAAAGTAAATTTACATTCCATATATACTCAATTCTTCTTTAAATCAACTTTCCTTTATAAGTTATGTAGTTGAATCATTTCAACTTTCACATTTTTATTTTAAAATAGAATTCCCAGAATTCAATTTACCCGGATTTATTTCAAAACCAATTTGAAATAAAAATCAACACATTCCTCCTTTGATATTCAAATCAAATACCAAATTCCAAAACAAACTGCTTTTACCAAACAATTTTCCTTTGAAAATTCCAAAATCACTTGTTTTCCAAACAAGTCCAAACAATGTCATAACCAACTATTTTGGTAGCAATCCATCACTTTAGAAACTCGAAAATGAATTCTAATGATGTGGCCAGCATCATCAGGATTATTTTCCAGCGACTGAAGTGAGTTCAATGCTTTCCACTTCCAATATTCACCTCAAAACAATTTCTATTCAAAAATATTTCCCCAAAATATACTCCATTCTTACAAATGCTTTTGGAAACATTTCTAACATTTCCACAAAGTCAAACTCCCAAAACTTTGTTTAATTCCATTTGAAATCCCTTTCAAAATTTCCGGGGTCAAAATTCTAGTTTAAATCAAATTTTAATTTTTACTTTTCTTATTTAAAACATATTGAGTTAACTCTATTTGGTTATAAACCATTTTAATATTTTAACTTCTTATTTTCTTATATATCATTTCGAATTTTAGATCATGTTTTAATTTCTTATTTGATTATAGAAGAAACAACCAAACAAGCATCCAATACATATAATAATTTAGAAAATTATTTCCTTTTTATATCAAAATACAATTTTGAGTAAAATTATTTCATTTACCCACTTTAAAAACAATACTATGTCGGTTTATCTTGTTTAAGAGTTTAGAAACCCCTATCGATACGGTTGTACTTCCCGCATCGACCAGAATTCATAAACACTCAACCGATAAGTCAACACAGTACAAAAACAATTTTATATCCACTAACAAGTACGCTCTCATAGCTATTATTACACTCAACTCATTATAGAGTACTTCCGACTCTATTTAAAAATGAGTAATTTTCCCACCAAAGCCTAGGTTGTCGCCAACCTAAGCTCTGATACCAAGTGTGACGACCCGCTCTTCACGACCCTCGAAAATCGACACAAATTACTCAACAATATAATATGCCGACGATCGAATGCCGGAAAAGACAGATTGTAGAAGAATAAGAAAGTAGATAGAGAAGAAAGAACTAAACAAAATCAGAACCTCACAGTCGCAGCGGATAAAATATAATATATAGAACAGATCTTTACACAAATGAAAACTATATCTGTTTATATGCAATACATCATCATCAGAGTATGTCATAATACAATCATCAATAACCAGTCAATCAGTCAATACAACAATCACAGCAGCGGAATAATACAAGTACGGGAAATACGTCTCGGACTCCAGCTCCTCTCCTGAGCTCCATAGCAACCTATCCTGTAAAATACTCGGTCTGACCCGAGCATTATAATAAAATAACACCCGAGTCAGTCTGGAATACCAGCGCATCATAAATACATCCAAACTGATTATTAAAGTTTCAAAAATCCTTTGAAAACAAAAGCATCTCGTAAGACCACGCCACAAATAAACATGTCGGGTTTTTACCTTACGATAGCTAAAACACTTTTTATATCAAAATCCTCTGATATTATAATAGTGTCTATATACAAATACTTATTAAAATAGCTGAAATTGTTACATTCATTAAATTCCAGCATACTAGGTATACAAACAAAACACGTACAAGGCACGTAGGGAGAATGGATTTCCAACGAATGACTAGGCACTGGGGTACCACCTGTCACAGTACGTGGCCTAGATCACAGTACCGAGGACCCACCCTAAGTCCCCTGCAACACAAGGCCGGAATCATCCCTTACTGGATAATTCCAAGTAAAATCACCCCACGGTTGTGATCAGCAACCGCACCACTAAGCCGAAATAAAAGGGACATCTAGACAGGGATGACCTTACTCTCAAGTGGGGGCTACCCACGAAGCCTTGCTGCATAACCCCTGATTTTCAGTCATTCCCGGTTGATGAGGCTCGAGGCTAAACGATACCTTTATAGCACAAATCCCTTAGAATGCCCATCGTCCACCTGACGATGTCACGAAAGCATTCGTCCATACAAGTCCGTCCCGGGTCCGAACGGAACCGAAGGCACTACTCCTACTACATCCATTTTGGAAATATCCTCAGGATTAGTAGCGACTAGCCCTTGCACTTCACTGCTCCATCTTCGACTCCGAAATCGTTTTCGCGAAACGTACAAACCAAATCGAAGTGGTTTTCGAGTCTCCAGACCTAGAATCCCGGTATACGGAAACTCGATCCCGGTCTCTTCGAAACGATCAACGCATTTGGCCAATATTGATAGTCGGTGATTTAACTATCAATTAATGTTCACAAACATCCATACACATCCATCACACAATAAATAATCTCCATATTATTTATTTGCTTCTAATATCTTTCAAAGATATTTTTTTTTTTCACATTTCAAAACCCGTTTGAATACAATTTTCCAAAACTCTTCCTTTACAAGGTAAATCCTTTACCCTTTATTCCCATCGGGAATAACCAAGTATAAAACAATTTGCATTTAAAACAGTTAAAAATACTTATACTGAAATATACTTTAAAATATGTAAATTACTTCTATTTATTTACTCAAAATATAAATTAAAAATATGTGAAGAAAACTAGTCATTAACACGTAAACTTTGATTTTTAAAAATAAGGGTTTTAGTTTAACTAAATTCAAAATAGCGTTATAAGAAGAAAAATGCTAATTTTAACAGCTTAAGCTAAAACCAACTTTTAAATAAATCCATTTGTAAAAATATTTACTAATATATTCCCAAATTATTACGGTATTAAAAATTATTAATTTATTTCTTTAAAAATAACGATTTCTTCAAAATACTTTTAAAACGATTTAAACTTAATCTTAGTTAAATAAAATCTTTTTATAAACATTTACTTGGTTTTCCCAGGGAAACACTTTCCCGTTTCAAAACATTCCAAAGTACTCTTTCATATAAATCCACTGATTTATTTCAAGTCAATTTATGATTTCAACATAAATTTCCAATTCCATACTTAACTATAACTTCCTCCGAAGTTAAATCACAATTTTTCATTTCCGAAAATTCATTTTTAAATATAGTTTAAACATTTTGGTGAATTTCCAATGGAAGCCAAATTTCCAATTCACTTAATTAAATTCCAATGAAATACGGCATTTCAAACATTCTATTTTTCATTTGAGCTTGTTAATTTATAATCGGAAACTCCATTTTAACATATTTTTTTTATTTCCGGATAACATTAGTCGTTATTAAAATAAACACCGTTATTTTAAACAATTTATAATTTCATAAATTTAATCTCCAGAAAACTATACTTTCCATTTACTCATTTCATAAACTTTCCATTATATTCAAGATCCCAATTTGGCCCAATTTACATTTTTCCCTTCAAATACGATTTCAAATTTTATTCTTTGAAATTCTAAATTTAACAATTCATTTTATTTCGTAAAAATACAATTTATCCATTTAATTTAATTCTGTGATTACAATTTATACCACAATGTCACAGAACAACTAAATTTCCAGATTTATCAATCACATCATATAAACAGGTATCACTATCAATTATAAAATAATTGCTACATTGTGAGGAATCCAGTTGGATCCCTCCAACCTGTTTCTCCCTGCATCACAGATATTAGCACATCGCAATATAAATATCAACCAGACTGATAATCACAGATATAATCAACCATTCACATAGATATTTAAATATCAACTATTTATAATGTCTAGCATCCAGATGTGAGTGAGAATAACTCACCTTGAGTTTCGGCGAGCGTTCGAAATTTAAATTAAACCGGACGGTGTCCGATTTAACCCAAATTTCTACTTGCCCGGAATGACTCCGGATCTGCACCATCACGTAGCATGCGTTCCTGCGATTCCAACGCATCCAAAATCGTTTCAATCTGATATCGTATGAACTTGTTATGATTTTCCAAAGTTTTGAAATAAATTTAAAAACAATATTTATTTATTTTTATTTTTTTAAAAATATACCACAGCCCGCTCCTTTCTTCCTCCCTCTCGCGCTCACGTACAGGAACGAATCGAACCCATCGTTCGAAACTAGGGTTGTCGCCGCCCCCATCCACGGCCACCCAGACGACGATCGCCTACCACCACCGAGTCGCCCCTGCCACCACGCACCCTCGCCCACGAACACGTCCCTTCCGGTCAACCCCAGCTGACGCGGCCTCCCATCATACGAACGGTGAACGCACACTTCCCCAGGCCTCGATACTCCACCGATTTACATCTCTACCGCTCAAAACGTAGAGCTCGAGCTACTCTCCGACTTTCCAGTTGGAGATCTGGCCTAAAATCGCTTGGATCGTGAGAGAGACGTGGAAGAGTTAGGGTTGATGTCGGCCATTCATTATTATTAACGGCGGCTCACTGATTTGGCTAGGGTTTGATGAGATAAATGCTAATATATATATGTTTTAATATTATTTAATTCATAAATTTTCTCGATTTTTAACAGTCTAAGCAAACGAACTCCAAACTACGCGTTCCGACAGGCTATCCTGGGGTTTTTCCGCATTCCGGACACAATGGAACAGGTTTTGTAAGCTAATTTGATCGTATGTGCGAGTTACGGAATTAAACGGTCAATTTAAAATTAAATCGGTTAAATCGATTTCGATGCGTTTCGAGCCACCACGGTCAAACAACAACTCCGATCGCTACGAAAATTGAAATCCGATAATAACTAACTATTACGGATCCAATGGAACTGGTTTCGTCGAATTCCGAGACTGCGCCTCGGAAGGCTATTTTAACTCGTCTATTAAATCAGGCGATTTTCTGAAATTATCAGAAACGCTTAAAATTTTCACTTTTAAAATTTTATTAACTTAACAATACATCATATAAAATTTATAATCACATAAAAAATCATTCTGGCTCAGGCCAGACCAAAATCTGCTTAAATTGCATTTTAATAATATTAAATTCATTTTTTTTAAATTGATATAAAATTCCAAATAATAATTTATCAACTTAAAATTCCTCTAAAAGTCCAACAACATTATTTATGTCCAAATAGACTTTAAAATAAATTTTAAAACCATTTTATAGCTATTTACACCCAGATTCACCTTTTATCCCAATCTCGAATATTTAATTATTATTTTTCCATTAATCAAATTCAACCAGAATTGCTATAAATTAAAAATTACAGCTTATTTCATTGATTGAATCTGAATCTATTCATTTCAAAATCAATTAAGGACCCACATTAACATTTAAAACGAATTAAATGTTCACAAATCAAGCAGCTAAAATCTGGGATGTTACAGTTGCCTGCTCCTTCTTCATTTTCGAGATCCACTCCCCACCATTGCTTACTTTTCCTCCTCCCAAATTTTTCCATGGCCTACGCCAGATAAAAAAAAAAGAAAAAAAAAATTTGCGCGACGTATATACCCATCGCCTTAAGCTATCTCCGCCCCTCTTCCCTTTCTACCGCCTACAACCCTCAACCTCCACTCACGTTTCTCCTACAAGTGCATGCTTACTTCCTTTCCTAAATAAGAAGGTATATTTATTGTTTAAAATTTTTCTTATAAACGTTCAAAAGGATTTGAGAAAAATTTGCATTCTTTTGTACAGATCTTGTTATATGTGAAAGTAAATAAGTTATGAAGCTATAAAGGTTTACTTATACAAGATTTTTATATATATAAGAGTGTTATATAAATGAATTTTATACTATGCGTTAACTAAATACATTGTTATTTATATGATCCAGTTTTTGAATATATGTTTGAAACGTTTTGATTTTTATATATACAAATATTTTATTTTATACATATATTTTGTTATATATAAAGGTTTAATAAAAAAAGAGAAAAAAAGGAGTAAGTTAACAATGTATTATAAAGAATATTGTTTATCTGCACATATATGTGCATAAGTTGTTTGATTTCCTGCTGGATATTTTGAAAAGGAAAGTAATAAACTATAATAATTATATATATACATAAGTATTCATTTCAAAAGATATTATATATATGTGTGTTGATCTTTAATATATGTGTTTTATGTTAGAACATTGATTTTTTTAACTATACATATATATTATTTTAATATTGGTTTAAAATGAATATTTATTACATGGAAACGACAACCATAAAATGAATATACTATATATGTGACATTTTGAATAATTATATATTTGTTATTTAACATTAATATGAAATTGAAGTGTTTTAAAGTTATATGGTTTTCATGGGTGTGCATATATATATATATATATTTCATTTTTTAAAATGCGTGTTTTGATTTAACGTTCATTTTGAAAGAAAGTAATAAATTAATCATATAATCTTCGTTTCAATTTTATCAAGCTAATTTGATCCGTTCTCATCAATTTCTATCTATCAGCTTTTCCGTCGAAATTGTACCATCTAACTTTGCTTTGGAAGTCGTGCTTGCATTTCATAACTCAACTTCATTGTCTATCTCTCTAACCTCGAAAGGTGAGCAATCACTCACGATTAACGTTCTTGTATTTATTAAATTTGATTTCAATTGAAACGACAATTGAAATATGATGCTGTAGTTATTTAAATTGTTATATATGCTATTATCTGTATATGTCCACCTATGACATCTGACACCAGTATCTAGTATTTATATGCCTGTTATTACCATTATCTGTATATGTTCACCTATGACATCTGACACCAATATCTGTTATTTATATTGATGATATATGCCTGTTGTTATATTTTTTATTATCTGTTATCACTCTGCAAGTTCCCTGTTAGTATAGAATTCACTATGGGTTGAAATGATACATACCCGAACGGACTTTAGAATAGGAGAATTTCGTTATGGGTTGAAATGATAAACCCAAGCGATTTTCATTTGAATTGAAATTGGGATTACGGGTCGAAATGATATCTACCCATATATATTTAAATTTCGGATTGAAATGATAAATATCTGTATCACTTAACCATATGATAAATATATATACAGACACCGTTGGTCCATATATATAAATATTTTAAAAATGAATTCTATGGTTTTGGAAAGAAATATATGGTTTTAATAAATGTTGAGCCTTAAATTATTATATATAAATGGGAATGATTGATTTAAATACATATAATATGTTGAGTGTTTAAAATATATTTCAAAATAGATTTTGGTAATAATTTGAATAAGTTAAGGTTAGAAAGACAATTTGAATTTAGTTGAAATTGTATTCAATAAAGAAATTTATTTAAATTAAACCGATTTGAAACTTATTGAAACTGAGATGTAAGATATGATTTATAACTTAAGTTTGATTTATAAGTAATCTAATGAATTTTTTTTTTGTTTAACTAAAGTTTAAGGAAATATTTAGAAAAAATGTAATTTAAGGCTAGTTAAATGATATTGAATTTATTAAGTGAATATTCCCTGATTAAATAATAATGAAGTTAAATCAAGAGCTATATGAAACTGTTAAATTTAACTTTGAAAATGTTGAATATTAAAGCTTTGAAATATATTGAAAATTTAAATGATCTGTTTAGAAATGAATTAAATTGATGAATTGAGCTTTGAATAAATTTGAATTTGGAATTTGAAGTTGATTTGAATCGATTTGCTAGACTTGAGGAAATTAAATACTTTACTTTTTAAATCATTTAATATATATATATACTATTTTGGAAAATGGATATATTTGAAATGAAATGATATTTGGGTTTTGAAGTATAAATTTAATTGAAATGACCACGGTGTTAAAATGTATATTTCCACCTTGTAGATAGTTCTGAAGATCCTTAGAGGATGGTTATCCCAACATCCTTTAAATTACTCGTATTTCAATTGATATTTCACTTGAGTTGGATTTATTTATATAAGAATGTTAATCCTGACTCGAGTGTTTTGTGTTTTGCTTTACGCTCGGGTCAGACCGAGTGATACAGCATTTGAGACTCACCCTTGGAGTTTGGAGCTTCATTTGGAGATCCAACTATCAATTCAGCTTTCAGCTTTTCCAATTGATTTGTTCAGAGAGGTCATCTATTCGTACTGAAGACTTCACTATATTTGAGATATTCTGTTGTATTTTATTTTAACCCTGATGTTTATATAGTAGCTTCATGAACTACTATTTTATCTATTCCGCTGCGTATTATTGTATTACTCTGTTTCTGTGATTCTGCAATTGATTTATTTACTGTATATGCTGAGTTTTGCGAAATTTAAATTAACAATCTGATTGTTTTGAATTATTCAAGTCCGACATGTGTGGATTTATTGTCGATTTGAATGGTCCAAAATAGTGGGTCGTTACAGTTGGTATCAGAGCTTTGGCTCTAGGCGAAACTTAGCATATATTGTAAATTTATTTACAGAATCACTTTCGTTTGAGTTTAATCTCTTCCTTTTGACTCGATTTCCTTTGAACTTTGGAACGTTCCCTACGGTTCCAAAATTCATTCTTGTCTCTCTCTATTAGTATTCTTTTGATTCTGGAGTATCCCATAACTCCACTTCAAATGATCTCTATAAGAATAGGCGATCCCGCCAATCTTTGAAGGAATTGTGAAGGGGTGAAACTTCTTTACAATTAGCATTAATTCACCGGAGATTTATATATCCCTCGGTTTAAATGCTGCTATCTTTTGCTATGTCGAATTCTATCTTTGGCGATCGAATGTCGATTTGCCTTAGAATTCGGCACTGATCTTATTTTGGAATCATGGTTGATCGGTTAAGGTCGCCCGCGATTTATATAACTGTATCAATCTATTGTTTTGTAATTAATTATCTCATTTTCGTTCGAACTTATCTTCGAATCAGAAATCCTAATCGATTAGAGTCCCTCTAATTTGAATCTCTATCTTTGTTTGAAATCCATTCTTAAATCATCCTTTGAAATCGGGTTTGTTTGTATTTTAAGAAATTGTTTTCTAAATCGAAATTATTATTTTTATAAGTATAATTATATTCTATATATAAAAGTGAAATATTTTCGATAAAGATTATATACCCTTTTTAAAATGAGAATTTGAGGTTTCGAAAGGATTTGTAATTTTGAAAAGTTATATAAGAAATTGATTTATATAAAAATGATTTATAACTAAAGGACTTTAAATTTGAAATTCGAGAATTGAACTTCGGTATTTTGAAATTGGTTTTAAGGTTTTGTAAATATATAATAATACGGTTTGAAAGTATTTTCCGAATAAGAAATGTTTCAAATGAGTTCCAATGAGTTTCGAAGAAATTTCAAAAGAAGTTTGAGAAAATAGAAGTCCAGAACTCACTTGTGTCGCTGGAAAATTATTTCGGTGATGAGTGCACGCATCATCGACATTGATTTTCGAGTTTCAGAGTGAGGGATAGGCCACTTCAGTAGCTTTGCTATGCGAGTGATTTTTTTTAAACCATTTTTATTTCAAAATTTTGAAGTATGATTGATATTCGAAAGATATATGTATATGTATTTGAAATGATTTGAAATGAGCCGGTGTTAAGTCTTCGAGTTTTGGATTTGATATAACCCTATCTATTAAAATTGATTTACTGATTTGTTGCTGATTTCCAACTCTTGAATTTGAAAATGATTTCTTCAACTATTTTGAAGGTTCGATTTGCAAATAATTTGGAATTTGGAAATAAACTTAGAAATCGATTTGTAAAATGATTTGGTGTTGAAATAAATTTAGAAATCATTTTGGAATTTGATTTGGTGTTTGAAAAGTGAATATTTGGAAATTTAAATTCACAGTGGGAATTTATTTAGAAAAAGGGAAATGAAGAATATCGGGAATTTTATTCCGCGAGTGAATATGATTTGAAATTTGTTTTCAAAGTGATGAAGTGTGAAAAGTGATTTGAAATTTGTTTTCAAAATGTTGAAGTGTGGAAAAATATATATCTTGTGAAGATATTTTGAAAATAAATAATTTGGGAAAAATTATTTAAATCTGATGATTGTTGTGATATGTTGTTTGATAGTTAAATAATCGACTATTAATATTTGCCTTTAAAATGACACTTGAATTTGTTTTTAAAACAAACTCTCATTATTCGGTTAAGCCGGGAGAGGACTTTGTGTCATATAACCCATTCCGAATAGTGATACGTCGTGAATGGATAACATTTGAAGACCGGTGTGAAGACCGGGTATTTTCGAAAATGAAAGGACAACCTGTCGAATGTCTCTGCACCGAGTTGCTCCGGTATGGAGATTTATATCACTCTTCTTGTGATGGGAAGTCCGGACGTGATTAGTGAATACCAGGATTGCAAGGGCTTCTTTGGAAGTGCCTTCGGTTCCGTTCGATCCCGGAATGGACTTGTATGGATGTGTGTCTGACATTTCACTTTGAGATGTAAAGCTAGTTTCTATCAAATACATTTATGTTGGTGGCGGAGAATTTATTCTCTTAGCTTAACACCCTTCTCTGAGACGTACGAGCTCAGAGGTTATGTAGTTGATGGTTACTAGTGATACATTCCCAATTTGGTAATGTGGCATACGAAGTGCTGTTGATCATTTGTCGATCAAAGCATGGCTTTGTGAAAAAGCGTAGCTTTGTGTACGAGACTTCGTCATGCATCACAACCCGATAATGGTCGAAACAGGAATGTTGCGGCAAGGTTTTTAGGGCTCGCACCCCTAGGGTATGTCCATTTCCTTCTGGATAAGAGGTGATACCATGGTATGAGCCCGGATATTTTACCTATGTTGATGATGAAAATTAATTATACTTCGTGGTTGTTGCTTTGTGGTTGAGGATCCTCGGATAAAGGTCGGTAACGACCGGGGGATGGCATACTTGTGTGTTAGTTACCTAGTTACAGCTGTACATCGTGAGGTAGTGTCAATGTGTTGGTTACCTAGTTACAGCTGTACAGCGTGAGGTAGCGCCGGCCTTGTGTTTGCAGAGATCCGGTTAGGTTCTCGGGGCGTCTTTCCAGAGGCGTTTCCATTTCGATGTAAGGAAGTTCCTTTGCCTGACCATTTGTTTGAAACCAAAGAAACAATACGTGCCCTGTACGGTTTTAGTTGTATAACCTGCTATGGAATGTGACGGTAACCTGCTATTGAACATAGCAGCTATAGTAGGCATACAATAATGGTTGTATGATGGCTAAGATTAATATTATACTTTCGAAATGTTTTCCACACTAGACATTAATAATAATATCAACTAATTTTGCGTAGTAAGCATCTTTGACTATCATAAGGAGAAATCTCCTCCAATTCTGCGTTTGCATTGTGTGTGTGGTGAGAGGCCTTATGGTAGTTTCATTTTCCAAAAGCATTGCGAATTTGTTTTATTTTCTTTATGAAAATAACTTTTTTACGATCTCACACCAGTCACCATGACTGACTCGGAGTTTATTGTTCCCTTTCTAAACTCTGGGTGCCAATAATTTTCCACATGGGCAGCCTAGAGTTATGTTATCAGGATATTCTGGATATTCTGGAGCTTTGGAGGCAATCTGGATGGCGAGACATACTCTCGTATTTGTTTATTTATTCCACTGTGTATTCTGTATGTGGACAAGTTTATATAACTGTCCAGTGATGTGTATTGTTGTAAACTCTGATGATGTATGTATAAACTGATATAGTTCTTTGTGATAAAGTTTATTTATTCATCTATTATATATTGTTCCGCTGCGAATGTGAGATTCTGATATTGTTTATGTTTCTGTTTCTGTTTTTCCTTTCTTTTCTTCTGTCTTCTTCTACCTTTTCTTTTTAACCCTAATGATTCGGTTTTCCGGCATTCGATTGCACAGCATTTGATACAATAGACGTATTAATGTCGACTTTCGAGCATCGAAAAGTCGGATAGTTACAAGTGGTATCAGAGCATATGGTTAAGCGATAACCTTGGCTCTGTTGGGTGTTACTCATTAGAGATAGAGTCAGTAGTACTCTAGAATGAGTGTGAGTGTAATAATAGATATGAGCGCGTATTTGTTAGTGAATATAAAAATTTGTTTTGTATTGTGTTGACTTATCGGTTGATTGTTTATAGATTCTGGTCGGTGCAGTCTAGCCAACTGTAATCGATAGGGATTTCTAAACTCTTAAACAAGATAAACCGACACAGTATTGTTTTAAAATAGGGTAAATGAAATAATTTTGCCCAAAACTATTTTTGTATAGAAAAGAAATCATTTTCTATGAATTATTATAGTATATAGATGCTTGGTTGTTAGGAAAGTGATAATATTGAATTATTATCATTGTTATATGGAAATTGAATAAGAAATATTGGTATAACTAAAAGATTTGGAGATAAATTCATTTAACAAATGAAACTTATAAATATGAATTGAAAGTATAAGGAAATGAATTCATACACGAATGAGATTTGTAAATGTAAATTGTAAATGTGATTTATAATTGAATATAAAATCCATTTATGGAATGAAATTGGTAATGTGAATTTATAAATGAGTTTTGTAAAATGAAATGAGATTTGATTTGAATTAAGTCGAAGAGAAAATCCAACTTGGAAAAAAATAAAATAAAATGTATTGAATTCAAGTAAACAAACTTGATAATTTATTAATTCATGAAATAATGAATTGGTCGAATTAAAGTCGAGTTGTGAGCTAAATTTGAAAGTGGTTTGAATTTGCATATAAATTCAAGTAAGTAGTAGAAATAAATTGAAATTTCCTTGTTATTGATAAAGTAAATTCAGGATGAATTGAATATGAAAATGTGAAATTTAAAAAGGATAAGTGAATATACTAATTGAATTAAATTAGTAGATGGAATGGATTTGATTAAATGAAAAATCAAATCAAAGATTTAAATTGGAAAATTGTTTACAAGGAAAATATAACTTGAGTTGAGTTGAAATGACTTAAGAAATATTTTGACAAAGCATTGTTGTCGGGTTTTGTGAAATGATTTCAAATGAAATGAATGTGAATATGAAATGCAAATTAAATTGTATGTGAATTGGTCGTAAGAAATTTAATTTGTATCGAAACCATATAAATTGCTAATGGAAATTGTTTTGGATGTATTGCTTATGAAAACTATGTGTTTTCTATTGAAAATAAGTGAAATGTAAATGAATTTTCTTATATTTGTCGCTTACGTGTTTAAACTGAGTAAGTGCAAGTTTTTGGAAGCCGTTTGGCTGCATTTTGGTCGCGCAAATGCTAATAAATAACCGCTTTGCTTAAAATGCTTAAAAAGTACGCCTACGCAATACAAAATAGGAAATATGAACTGTTTTTGCTTTTTCGACCGAGTGGGTCGATGTATATATATTTATATCTTTTGTCAAATTGCAAAAGCTCCTCCGTACAAAGGAGACTTCGTCAAAATTTTCTAAAAATTTTGGGAGTTAGAAAAATTTTGAAAATTTGGAAATTTTTTGTTAACGGAAGATTGATTTTTCAAATTGTAATGCAATGTAGGAATTGAACTAGAAAATGAAAACCATTGTTTTGGTTGAAGTTGAAAGCTTTGGAAAAAGTGAATATTGAGTTTTCACTAAGTGAATTTTTGAAGATAAAATGAATTCAAATAGAATTGAAATTGTAAATTGAATTCAAATGGAATTTGAAATGCAAAGTTGAATGGAAATGAATATATAACTTTGTTTGTGAAGTGAAAATAAATATAAGAAGTATGTAAATACTTATATTAAACTTAAGAAATGAATGGAGAAAATTCTTAAGTGAAATGGGTATTTGGAAATCCAATAAGTGAATTTGGACATTGTTGTTAAGTAAAATATACAGGGGTTATAAAGGAAAATGGAATTGGAATTTTGATTTCGAAGGTAAATTTAAATTGCTCGACAATAAGGGATGTATTTGAATTTCAGTATGAAATTTGATGTGTTTCTGATTTTGCCACTTGGCATTCTGTTTTCTTTTGGGATTTGGGAGTCCGTGGGGACATTTTGTAGTTGTACCCAGCTAGCCGCGCAAAGGAGACGCTGGCGAAATTTCTCGGAAATTTGGAGAGTTAGAAAAATTTTGAGAAAACTTTGAATTCAAAATTTGAATTTGAAATGAAATTTGAATTGTTAAGAAAACCATATTATTTGGAAACCATGGTTAAGATTTGGTCAGTTAGTTGAAATGATGATCTTTAATAAAAAGATTTGGGTTGAAAATTTGATAAAGCCGTTTGGTTTTGGGAAAATAGTTAACGGGTATTGGATCATTCTTCTAAACTTGTAATTTCGGGATGAAATTCTTTTAAGGGGGGAAGATTGAAACGACCCTGAATTTTTGATATTGGAAATCAGGATATTTAATTGATTTTAAATATCTGGAAGTCAGTTTGATTTGAAATTCAAATATTTGAATGAATTTTTGGAATTTAATTATTGAATTTAATCGTTAAGTCTGGGAAAAAAATTGAATCTTCAGTTTTAAGCTGATTAAAAATATTTTCAAGGCTTAGAAAATTCATATTGATAATAATGGAGATAATAGAAGCTTTAGAATTGAATTTGAAACTGTTTTGTTCAGTTTTGAATTTTATCGTTTAAATCAATATATAAAAATAGCATTCCGGGGCACATTCTCGGAATTCGACGAAACCAGTTTCATTGGATCCATAATAGTGTATTATTATCGGATTTCAATTTTCGTAATATTTGGAGTGATCGTTTGGCCGTACGATAAGCAAACACGTTGAAATTAAATCAAAAATTTAATATTATAATTGGTCCAAAAAGCTATCTTCTCCATACGATCGAGTTAGGACTCGAAACCTTTTCCATTGTGTTCGGAATAGGCGTATAACATTACGAATGCCTAGCGGCACGTCTCGATAGGATATCGAAATTTTGAGTTGCAAATTCGTAATGATTTGAATTTGAATTTGAATGGGATATTTATACTAGTCAACTTCAGCCTTATTTCTTTCACATCAAAGGCTTTTCGTTCTTTCCAGAATCACTGTAACCCTTCTCTAGCACGCAATCCTTCACCTCAATTTCAAAATCACGTCATTTATTCATTCAATTTCAGAAAGAAAAAAAATATAAAATAAAGCAAGGCCGAGCTTCCTTTTTCTCTTCAACTAAAACCAAATTAAAGGATTAAGAGAAAAATATCTCTCATTCAAAAATGGCCGAGACTTTTTCGAAATCTTAGAATCGAGCTTCCTCTTTCAGATTTTTGGTTGGGATCGAATAAATTTCGTAAAGATTAAAGCTGTGTTCGAATCGTAGAGCAGCTCGAAGTCGTGAAGTTCGATCAAGCAAGAGGGACTGGCGAAGTCGAAGTCAGTTGCTCGCGAATTTGGGAGACGCGAAGGCGGGGGTAGCGAAGCGTCGCTGGTGGTAGTAGGCACTCGATTTCGAGCACAAGCGCGATGTAGATTATGGAGGCGCGAGGCTGCGGCTTCGTGCGAAGGGTGGTTCTGGGGTTCGATCGTGATTTACGGCTAGGGTTTTAACGTGAGCATCGATTTGGGGGAGCTCGGCGAGGGAAGTTGCGATGGGATAAGTGTTCGAGCTGCAGTGGTGATACGAGGCTTTGTCATCGCCTTCAATTTCGACCCTAGAGGGAGACAGTTCGAGGACGAGCGTGGTTTTTGGGTCTCAAGCAGAGGTGCATGTTGATGGCTGCGGGGTGAGACGGTTTTGTTTTATTTATTTATTTAATTTAATCTACATACATCTAGAGAAAGAAAAATAGTTTACCGTAAGATAAATAAGCAATTTTGTTTTATTTAATATACGAGTTTGAAAGAAATTTTTTAGAAATTAAAATATATGTGTATATGATATTTTGAAAAGGAAAATATAGGAAATAAATATGCATTCATATATTTTGATTTATTCAGTTATGTTTAATTAAAGGGATAAATTGTTTAATTAACTTATTGACTTTTTTTTAGTTGCTAAAGATATCATTTTAAAAGAAAATTTAGTTTCAAAAATTTATTTTAACAAAGTAAAATTATTAAAGGAGATTTGTTTAAAATTTAATTCTTTGTTTAAAACTAATCAATAGTTCAAAATAAAATCAGTGGTGAATTAAAATTATCAAATGAAGATTGATTATTCGATTTTTCGAATATTAATAAAATTATATAATTGTTTATACAAGATTTAAAAAATCGAGAAAACAAGCTGGAATAAAAATGGACTGCAAAATAAAAAGCAAAGGTGAGATCTTCTCACTCAAACAAAGGGTTTTGTTAAATTTTAAATGGTTATATTTAAAATTATTGATTGTGTTGATTGTGTGCTTGAATGATAGTATATATGATAGTAGTATATAGCAATATATATATATATTGGAATATATATATATATCGGTGATTGATCTTCCCGCATTATATAGCGGATGAGACCCTGTTGTGCCGCATAATAGCGGATGATATTTTATAAATTCCATATACCGCGATATTCCTCCTCGAAGTGGAATTGGTATTGTGCTAACATTTGTGGATGCAAGAAAACAGGTTGGAGGGATCCATTTGGATTCCTCAAATTATATGAATTTGTTTCATATGTTGTATGAATTTGTTTCATATGCTGTGTGATTATTTATTTATAATCTGTGAATGATTATATTTGTGATTGAATGTGTTGAAGGCTATAATTTAGCCGAATGTATTTTTTGTATCGTTGGATACCAGAAATAAATAAATTGGATTTTTGAAATTAAAGTTGGAAATTTTAAGTAAATTCTTTTGAAAGAATTAGTTGAATTTCAAAAAAGGGATTTTAAAGCATAAGGTTGATTTTTGTAATCTTATCGAATGATTTCCAAAAATATGGGAAAGGATTTTTATAAAAGGATTTTGAGAAATATTGTTTAGAAGTTGAAGAATTTCTTGAAAATGGAATTTTAATGATTTGGAAAGAAATATAGGAATTTATTTTAAAAGGTGATAAATTTGTTGAAATCAAATTGAAAATTGATTTGGTATTTGAAAATAAATCTTTGGGAAATCGATATGAAAATTTATTTGATGTTGAATGAAAAATTGATTTGTGTTGAAATAAATTGGAAATCGATTTGCAAATAATTTGGAATTTGGAAATAAACTTAGAAATCGATTTGTAAAATGATTTGGTGTTGAAATAAATTTAGAAATCATTTTTGAATTTGATTTGGTGTTTGAAAAGTGAATATTTGGAAATTTAAATTCACAGTGGGAATTTATTTAGAAAAAGGGAAATGAAGAATGTGACGACCCGACTTTCCACTCCCGGAAAATCGCATCGACAGTAAGAAAGAAAGGGGTGAGAAATAGAAAAGAGAAGAAGAGAAAAGAAAACAACAACAGATACTCACAGCGGAAACGAAACGAAATATAATATATCACATAAATATTACAAAGTATCATATACATCATCTATCAGAGATACACAGATTACACATCTCATACTAGACAGTTATAAACATCTGTCTAGTTATTACATCTCAACACAATACAGATCAATACAAAGATCAACACAGCGGAAAACTACTATCTATATCTACAACGCCGAAGCCTCCTGCTCCATTGCTCCTCCAGATTACTCGTCAAAGCTAAACCTGAATCCCTTGGCTACTCGTAAAAATTTGAGTACCCAAGAGTTTATAAAACAGAAATAAACAACTTGGGTCAGACATGGGTCTGGTGTGAGTAACAGGTTAAACTTGTTTAACTTCAAAACCTTTTGAAAGAAAAGGTATCACGTAAGACTTCCCACCAATAAATATGGGTAAGTTTTTACCTTACGCTAACCAAAACATTTGATAGGAAATTCGATTGTATTATAATAGGGTCTAGGGTTTTCAAGTAAAATACATAAATAGCTGGAATGCTTACATCTCACGTTCCAACATAGTTGGGCACAACTAAAACGTACGGCACTTATTGGAGTTTGGATTCCATCAATGGCAGGGCTACCGGGGTACCGCCCGTCACAGTACGTGGCCTAGATCACCGTACCGAGGATCACTCCCAATCCCCTGCAACACAAGGCCGGAACATCCCTTACTGGATAATTCCCGCACAAGATACCTCACGGTTGTCATGATTCAACCGCACACACTAAGTCGAAAATAGAAAGGGACATCTAGACAGAGGTAATCTTGTCCTACTTGGGTGCTACCCACTAACCTTGCTGCACCTCCCCTGTTTTAGCCATTCCCGGTTTGTGAGGCTTGAGGTCACGATTACCTTAGAAAAGAACACATCACTTAGAATGCTCATCGTCCACCTGACGATGTTCTGAAAGCATTCAATCCATACAAGTTCGTTCCGGGTTCGAACGAAACCGAAGGCATTATCTCGTTACACTCGTTTTGGAATCACCCTCAGAGTTAACGACAATAACCCTTGCACTCTGAATCTTCATCTTCACTTGATTCACGACCTATCGTTAATTTGGATCGATGTGGTATTCGGGTCTCCAGACCTGGAAATCCGGTATACGGAAACCCGATCCCGGTCTCATCGAAATCCAAAACGTATCTTTTAAGGCCAAGTTGTTTTAAAGGTTAAAACAATTTAATTCAATTATCTTTATACACTTAGAAAGATAATTCACAATAGATAATCAACATTATCAATATCATCAGATAATCCATTATCACAATTCAACTAAACATCCATATCACATAGCATATATCTCATCAGAGATATCAATCAAATGCAAAGCATTCAGTATTATCATCCATCCATAAGTAATGATCTATATCATCTCTAATTAATTTAAAGTTAATTAAATTAATTACTTTTATTTTATAAATCCTTCTTACTTAAACATTAATTAATTACAAATTAATTAATTATCCTCTAATTACCTTTTTCAATTAATCATCTTTGATTAATTATCTTTTAATTACCTTTAAGTAATTTATCCTTAATTAATTACTCAAATTAATTATCCTTAACCACTTATAGTAATTAACCTTTAATTACTTCATTAATTAATTAACTATAATTAATTAAATTAATCACTGTAATTAATTATATTAAACCTTAATTAATTACATTAATTAATCACTTCATTTATTAATTATACTTAATTAATCAATCTTAATTACATCATTAATTATATTAATTAATGATCCTTAATTACAAATTAATTATTAATTACTTAAATTAAATTAATTACATTAAGTAATTAACTTTAAATTAAACAACATTTATTAATCACCTTGATTAATCTTCAATCAGTAATTAACTACCCTTAATTACTTCCATTTACTAAATTAATTCTCCTTAATTAATTTCTTAATTAATCCCTTGATTAATTATTTAAAGTAATTAAACTTAAATTACTTTCCTTAATACATAACCAATCAATTAATTACCTCAAATAATTAGCTATTATTTACTTCCTAAATAATCATACCTTAATAATTACATTAAGTAATTATTATCAAATCATTTCTTGATTATTCTAAATTAATTAAACCTAATTAATTAACTTAACTAATCAAATTAACTTCAATTAATTACAATAATAATTAATTCTTAATTACTTCCATTAAGTAATTTATTTAAATCAAATTCTATAATGATTATCTTTAAATTAATTAATCTAATTAACTATTAAAATTAATTACATTAATTAATTATTAAATAATCCATAGTTAATGACCTTCATTAACTATTAACAACTCTATAATTACTTTTCTTAAGTAATTAACTTAGATTAAGTATTTATTAATTTTAAATTAATAAATCTTTATAACCAATTAATTAATCTTTATAACCCATTACTTAATTCTTAATTTAGGTTAATTAATTACAAATCATTAATTAAAATTTAAATCTCATTTAACTAATGATCTTTAATTACTAATTAATTTATCCTAAATTAATTAGCCTAAACCTTAATTTAACCCCTAATTACTAAATTAATTACTTCAAATCATTAACTATCCATTTATTTTTTTAATATCATAAACCCTCATTTATTTAAAGATAAGGATATTTTTCTTATTAATGATCAAATTTTCATTAACACGGTACTTAAAATAATTGACTTTCAAAATTCACTTTTACACTTCATTTTAAATTTAAGATTCAAATTTATATTTGAATTTAGATTTAAATCTCTGATTTTTAAATTTTACTTACAATCCAACTTCCCTTTAAATTTCAAACCACTTAAACCTTTTGAAAGTAGTTAAACACATTAAAATTTTAAAAACTTTATTTATTTTTAAAACTGAGATTCAAATCTACCGAAACCAGATTTAAACTTGAATTAAATCTCAGTTTAGAACTTACTTTTATTTAAACAAGTTTTTAACTTTTATTAAAAAAAAACTGTGTAACAATTTTGCTGAAACCCTGTTGCAAGCAAAACAACCCGAGATACCCACAAGATACTTCGAGTCCAATCCTTATATACTTCGAGTCTGGTACTCGAATTACTCGAGAAAACTCCAGCCTAACTTCCAAAACTCAATCCCCAACATTACCAGATACGAAAGTGCACGGTGCACTTGCACCCTGACTCCGATCAACTCCGACCATCACCCATATCTTCCTCACATCATCGATCAACCCCATACCAAACATCGACCATCAGATCAACCAAAGAAACCCAAAATCGAGATTACACTCCAAACCCAAAACCTGGAATCAATATTGCAACCGATCCCAAAACCTGTCAACGCGCCATCCTCGATCCTCCGACCACCAGAATGTCAGATTCTCCGGCCTCGACATCGACAACACTTCCGGTTTCAATTCTCCAAAGCCTGGTGGAACTCGATCCACCAGAGAATTCGTGGTGCCTGAATTCTTGACCACCAGAAAAACTAGGTTTACAGACTTCCACGATCAACCATCGCCACCCCAGTCCCTTGATCACTCATCAACCATTTTTCCTGAACTTCACGATCATCTTTCCACCTCCAGAAGAAACCTCAACCTCCCAAACCCTTGATATTATCAGAAATTTCCAAAAATGCAAAATCTGTTAAATCCCAAACTGCTCCCTAATTCTATCCCTAAAAATCGAGATTTAGGTTTTAAAAATCAAGTCTTTGATTAAGACTTCAAATTATATACTTGACTTAATAAATTAAAATGTTTGATTTTCTACTTATCTTAAGTTAACTCTGTTCTTTCTTTTTCTTTACAGAGACATTCAAATTTTATTCTAAAAATATAAACTTTACTTCATGATTTAATCAACAACTTCTGTTTAAAATCTTAAACACTAATAAGTATCAGATTTAGTGATAATGAGTCTTCACCCAATTCTTAGATCTACAACCAAGAACAGACAAGAGCATATATTCATAGCAACACACATATAAGCATTCATACACACAGAAGATTCACCAAAATATACACATGCAAAGCATACTTATTCCAGTAATCAACATACACACTATAAACATTCACATCACAACACAATTATCATATAATTAAACATGCAAATATAATTATACTTAAGTTATTTTAAGTAAGAATGTTACTCACCTGTTTTGATGAACAGAGGTAGTTTAAATTTTTGAAAAGCTTTTGAACTGAAAACTTGAAACTGAGAGTTTGAATGCTTTTTCTTTTTGCTTTAAAACTTGAATTGCTGGACTTTATATTTGCTTTAAATCTACATGCATGCTTGCTCCAGGTTGAAGAAATGAAGGCAGATAGACTTGAGGTGGTTCCAGATTGCAAAATGAATGCAGACAGTTTTCTTAAGTTGATTCCAGATTGAAAAATGCATACTGGCCTTTGTTTTTGATTTGAAGAAGAATGTTACAACAAGTTGATTTGCAATTTAGTTTGAGGAATGATACAGATTTGTTTTTGAAGAAGAAATGTTGGCTGATCTGTTTGATTTGGAAGATGAATTACAGAGGTCTTTGGTTTTGAATATGCAGACAGCTTTTTGAGATGATTTGGAAAATGAATTATAGATTGTTTGAATTTGGTTTTGTTTTGAGGTATTTCGAATACTGATTTCAGATTTTGTATTAGAGAATTGTTTTGGGTTTTCTTGGTTTTGAAATGAAGATTTTTAAAAGAAAATGAAGTGGAGATATGCAAATGTATATATGTATGTAAATTATAATTTTTTTATAAAATAAAAGAAATGAAATTAATTAAGACACTTGTCATACACAATTGTTACTTAAATTACACATGTTAACATGAATCCTAAAATGATGACATTTGTATTTTTGCTAATTTTTTTTTTTTTATTTTAAAAGTAAATCAAAAGCCTTTTCTTATTTATTTAAATGCTTATCTATATATATATATCTTTTTTTTAAAGAAAGAAAACCAATTTATTTATAAATATAAGTTTATACAAATATTATAATATCCAAACAATTTAAATATTTATTCTCTTGAATTTCAAAGCTTAAATTCAAATTCAATTAAATTAAATCCTAGATTCAATTTGAAGAGTTAAGTTATACATATATAAAACTACTTATCAAATTTTAAAAATAGCAATTCCATATTCTTTAAAATCTATTCATACAATATTCAAAATAATACATTATACTTATTATTTGAAATTAACATATTTGATATTTAAAAAATTTATATAAGAGATTATATTATCAAGTAATATTTTAAAAAGAAACAAAACAAACCATTTTTGTTAACTCTTATATATTTTAACTTAAGTAAAAATATCTTAAGCAATTAAAATATTTACCTAAAGTATATTTAAAATTATAAAGTTACTTATTTAAATAACCTTGAAAAGTCATATTAAATTAAATCTAAATTCCCAATTTACCCAAAGCTTCTATTTACAATATATATAAATAAATATATATATTCAAATAGAAAATATCTTATTAACTTTTAAAAGATAAAATCACCAATTAATTACTAATTTAATCAGATTATTAAATTAAATTCAAATCTTATTATCAAAGATCATCAATATCAATTTAATTATTTAACAGATTATTAAATTGATATTGTTAAAATTTCCGGGATATTACATTCCTTCCCCCTTAAAATAATTTCGTCCCCGAAATTTAAACAAAGGTAATTTAATAATCTTATTAAAGATTTTAAATTTTAAAACACAAGCATATACTATCATCCATATGCTAACTACCATAGCAACCAATTCATCCAATCAATCAAATCTAATTATCCAGACAAAATTCTAGATAGAATTCCTCTAGTTTCCCCAAGTATATATATATACCGGGATACTCGCTCTACAACAATCTAAACTACTAAGCTATAGATCTCCTACTCATCTAGATCTACAGAACTAAACAGAATATCAGACTACAAACGAGTCTGCCTCAACAACTAAACCTTCCAGAACTGCTGATTCTAAAACCAAAGATAGATCTTACACGTACTCCCTCAGAGATACGTAAAACTCAATGAATTCCAATTATCCAAACTGGCAATTCAATCAAGTAGACCAATTACTTATCCAAATCAGAACACCGAAGAGATCCAAAACACAACTCTACTTCACAACTATCAGTAGATTCCAGACTTATTTCTCCTATCCAGAGATATACTCCAAACTGCTTTCGCTGCTCAATTCTAATCTGAGGTAGAACACAAGCACAGACTGGACAACTCATTCCAGAAATAAGGTTCACTGATCCATAAATAAAACTCAGATACTTCATCAAAACTTGAGTTGCTGCACCAACTCCATCTCTAGGAAACATCCTTCAACTAGACTGAACTACCGGTACTACTCCTGGAATCCAATCGATAAGAAAACTCAACCTTCAGATGCGGACAACTCCTGACTTCTCTGAAGACACTCAGAAAAACTCTGATAACCCAAGAGAACCCTCAAACTATCGCAAGTCACTTTTGCGATCAACCCAGCCTATTTCCAAAGAAAACTGTTCCTCTTAACAAATCAGAACAGCCCATACTTAACTATCCAATCCATTGAAGAAATGGATCCACTCTGCTGTTTCTGAACTTCACCTCCAGAAAAACTGCTCAGCCTGACAACTTCCTGCCATCACAGAATACTCCGAGCTGCACTGCTGATACTGATGCCAAGGACTTTCTATCCAAAGATCTTTGAGAAACTCGAACTCCAAACCAAACAGAAATACCATGCTGAACTCAGCCATAACACTGAAACAGACACACTTCCTTAAACTCGTTCCAAAGAAAAACATCTTCGGAAACATCCATCGTCACTGTATCTCATCATACAGCTACTATTACCTGAGGTATCAAGATACCATCACTTGCTTCTGTTCAACCGATAGATCCAAACTCTACTCATCCAACTTTACAGATAAACTCCGAACCTTAACAGGTTTCCTTCAGAGATTCGATGAAATCCTTCATCACAGCAAAACTTACTCGAGACAGTATTGGGTCTACAGTCTCGATAAATACACTTCCAACCTTAATTCCAACCATTGGTAGTCGTGTTTCATACACTACTACCCTATCTACCTTTATATCTTATATTGGAGAACCCGAACAGGTAACCCAATCAAATAGATAGAATATATATATATAGTTATATAAAAATTACAAATACGCTCTCTCACGATAGATACCACTCCAGAGCTAGGTATTCACTCAACCAATTGCTCTGATATTCACTTAACCAAAAGCTTAGGCATTCGCTCAACCTAAGCTCTGATACCACGTGTGACGACCCGACTTTCCACTCCCGGAAAATCGCATCGACAGTAAGAAAGAAAGGGGTGAGAAATAGAAAAGAGAAGAAGAGAAAAGAAAACAACAACAGATACTCACAGCGGAAACGAAACGAAATATAATATATCACATAAATATTACAAAGTATCATATACATCATCTATCAGAGATACACAGATTACACATCTCATACTAGACAGTTATAAACATCTGTCTAGTTATTACATCTCAACACAATACAGATCAATACAAAGATCAACACAGCGGAAAACTACTATCTATATCTACAACGCCGAAGCCTCCTGCTCCATTGCTCCTCCAGATTACTCGTCAAAGCTAAACCTGAATCCCTTGGCTACTCGTAAAAATTTGAGTACCCAAGAGTTTATAAAACAGAAATAAACAACTTGGGTCAGACATGGGTCTGGTGTGAGTAACAGGTTAAACTTGTTTAACTTCAAAACCTTTTGAAAGAAAAGGTATCACGTAAGACTTCCCACCAATAAATATGGGTAAGTTTTTACCTTACGCTAACCAAAACATTTGATAGGAAATTCGATTGTATTATAATAGGGTCTAGGGTTTTCAAGTAAAATACATAAATAGCTGGAATGCTTACATCTCACGTTCCAACATAGTTGGGCACAACTAAAACGTACGGCACTTATTGGAGTTTGGATTCCATCAATGGCAGGGCTACCGGGGTACCGCCCGTCACAGTACGTGGCCTAGATCACCGTACCGAGGATCACTCCCAATCCCCTGCAACACAAGGCCGGAACATCCCTTACTGGATAATTCCCGCACAAGATACCTCACGGTTGTCATGATTCAACCGCACACACTAAGTCGAAAATAGAAAGGGACATCTAGACAGAGGTAATCTTGTCCTACTTGGGTGCTACCCACTAACCTTGCTGCACCTCCCCTGTTTTAGCCATTCCCGGTTTGTGAGGCTTGAGGTCACGATTACCTTAGAAAAGAACACATCACTTAGAATGCTCATCGTCCACCTGACGATGTTCTGAAAGCATTCAATCCATACAAGTTCGTTCCGGGTTCGAACGAAACCGAAGGCATTATCTCGTTACACTCGTTTTGGAATCACCCTCAGAGTTAACGACAATAACCCTTGCACTCTGAATCTTCATCTTCACTTGATTCACGACCTATCGTTAATTTGGATCGATGTGGTATTCGGGTCTCCAGACCTGGAAATCCGGTATACGGAAACCCGATCCCGGTCTCATCGAAATCCAAAACGTATCTTTTAAGGCCAAGTTGTTTTAAAGGTTAAAACAATTTAATTCAATTATCTTTATACACTTAGAAAGATAATTCACAATAGATAATCAACATTATCAATATCATCAGATAATCCATTATCACAATTCAACTAAACATCCATATCACATAGCATATATCTCATCAGAGATATCAATCAAATGCAAAGCATTCAGTATTATCATCCATCCATAAGTAATGATCTATATCATCTCTAATTAATTTAAAGTTAATTAAATTAATTACTTTTATTTTTTAAATCCTTCTTACTTAAACATTAATTAATTACAAATTAATTAATTATCCTCTAATTACCTTTTTCAATTAATCATCTTTGATTAATTATCTTTTAATTACCTTTAAGTAATTTATCCTTAATTAATTACTCAAATTAATTATCCTTAACCACTTATAGTAATTAACCTTTAATTACTTCATTAATTAATTAACTATAATTAATTAAATTAATCACTGTAATTAATTATATTAAACCTTAATTAATTACATTAATTAATCACTTCATTTATTAATTATACTTAATTAATCAATCTTAATTACATCATTAATTATATTAATTAATGATCCTTAATTACAAATTAATTATTAATTACTTAAATTAAATTAATTACATTAAGTAATTAACTTTAAATTAAACAACATTTATTAATCACCTTGATTAATCTTCAATCAGTAATTAACTACCCTTAATTACTTCCATTTACTAAATTAATTCTCCTTAATTAATTTCTTAATTAATCCCTTGATTAATTATTTAAAGTAATTAAACTTAAATTACTTTCCTTAATACATAACCAATCAATTAATTACCTCAAATAATTAGCTATTATTTACTTCCTAAATAATCATACCTTAATAATTACATTAAGTAATTATTATCAAATCATTTCTTGATTATTCTAAATTAATTAAACCTAATTAATTAACTTAACTAATCAAATTAACTTCAATTAATTACAATAATAATTAATTCTTAATTACTTCCATTAAGTAATTTATTTAAATCAAATTCTATAATGATTATCTTTAAATTAATTAATCTAATTAACTATTAAAATTAATTACATTAATTAATTATTAAATAATCCATAGTTAATGACCTTCATTAACTATTAACAACTCTATAATTACTTTTCTTAAGTAATTAACTTAGATTAAGTATTTATTAATTTTAAATTAATAAATCTTTATAACCAATTAATTAATCTTTATAACCCATTACTTAATTCTTAATTTAGGTTAATTAATTACAAATCATTAATTAAAATTTAAATCTCATTTAACTAATGATCTTTAATTACTAATTAATTTATCCTAAATTAATTAGCCTAAACCTTAATTTAACCCCTAATTACTAAATTAATTACTTCAAATCATTAACTATCCATTTATTTTTTTAATATCATAAACCCTCATTTATTTAAAGATAAGGATATTTTTCTTATTAATGATCAAATTTTCATTAACACGGTACTTAAAATAATTGACTTTCAAAATTCACTTTTACACTTCATTTTAAATTTAAGATTCAAATTTATATTTGAATTTAGATTTAAATCTCTGATTTTTAAATTTTACTTACAATCCAACTTCCCTTTAAATTTCAAACCACTTAAACCTTTTGAAAGTAGTTAAACACATTAAAATTTTAAAAACTTTATTTATTTTTAAAACTGAGATTCAAATCTACCGAAACCAGATTTAAACTTGAATTAAATCTCAGTTTAGAACTTACTTTTATTTAAACAAGTTTTTAACTTTTATTAAAAAAAAACTGTGTAACAATTTTGCTGAAACCCTGTTGCAAGCAAAACAACCCGAGATACCCACAAGATACTTCGAGTCCAATCCTTATATACTTCGAGTCTGGTACTCGAATTACTCGAGAAAACTCCAGCCTAACTTCCAAAACTCAATCCCCAACATTACCAGATACGAAAGTGCACGGTGCACTTGCACCCTGACTCCGATCAACTCCGACCATCACCCATATCTTCCTCACATCATCGATCAACCCCATACCAAACATCGACCATCAGATCAACCAAAGAAACCCAAAATCGAGATTACACTCCAAACCCAAAACCTGGAATCAATATTGCAACCGATCCCAAAACCTGTCAACGCGCCATCCTCGATCCTCCGACCACCAGAATGTCAGATTCTCCGGCCTCGACATCGACAACACTTCCGGTTTCAATTCTCCAAAGCCTGGTGGAACTCGATCCACCAGAGAATTCGTGGTGCCTGAATTCTTGACCACCAGAAAAACTAGGTTTACAGACTTCCACGATCAACCATCGCCACCCCAGTCCCTTGATCACTCATCAACCATTTTTCCTGAACTTCACGATCATCTTTCCACCTCCAGAAGAAACCTCAACCTCCCAAACCCTTGATATTATCAGAAATTTCCAAAAATGCAAAATCTGTTAAATCCCAAACTGCTCCCTAATTCTATCCCTAAAAATCGAGATTTAGGTTTTAAAAATCAAGTCTTTGATTAAGACTTCAAATTATATACTTGACTTAATAAATTAAAATGTTTGATTTTCTACTTATCTTAAGTTAACTCTGTTCTTTCTTTTTCTTTACAGAGACATTCAAATTTTATTCTAAAAATATAAACTTTACTTCATGATTTAATCAACAACTTCTGTTTAAAATCTTAAACACTAATAAGTATCAGATTTAGTGATAATGAGTCTTCACCCAATTCTTAGATCTACAACCAAGAACAGACAAGAGCATATATTCATAGCAACACACATATAAGCATTCATACACACAGAAGATTCACCAAAATATACACATGCAAAGCATACTTATTCCAGTAATCAACATACACACTATAAACATTCACATCACAACACAATTATCATATAATTAAACATGCAAATATAATTATACTTAAGTTATTTTAAGTAAGAATGTTACTCACCTGTTTTGATGAACAGAGGTAGTTTAAATTTTTGAAAAGCTTTTGAACTGAAAACTTGAAACTGAGAGTTTGAATGCTTTTTCTTTTTGCTTTAAAACTTGAATTGCTGGACTTTATATTTGCTTTAAATCTACATGCATGCTTGCTCCAGGTTGAAGAAATGAAGGCAGATAGACTTGAGGTGGTTCCAGATTGCAAAATGAATGCAGACAGTTTTCTTAAGTTGATTCCAGATTGAAAAATGCATACTGGCCTTTGTTTTTGATTTGAAGAAGAATGTTACAACAAGTTGATTTGCAATTTAGTTTGAGGAATGATACAGATTTGTTTTTGAAGAAGAAATGTTGGCTGATCTGTTTGATTTGGAAGATGAATTACAGAGGTCTTTGGTTTTGAATATGCAGACAGCTTTTTGAGATGATTTGGAAAATGAATTATAGATTGTTTGAATTTGGTTTTGTTTTGAGGTATTTCGAATACTGATTTCAGATTTTGTATTAGAGAATTGTTTTGGGTTTTCTTGGTTTTGAAATGAAGATTTTTAAAAGAAAATGAAGTGGAGATATGCAAATGTATATATGTATGTAAATTATAATTTTTTTATAAAATAAAAGAAATGAAATTAATTAAGACACTTGTCATACACAATTGTTACTTAAATTACACATGTTAACATGAATCCTAAAATGATGACATTTGTATTTTTGCTAATTTTTTTTTTTTATTTTAAAAGTAAATCAAAAGCCTTTTCTTATTTATTTAAATGCTTATCTATATATATATATCTTTTTTTTAAAGAAAGAAAACCAATTTATTTATAAATATAAGTTTATACAAATATTATAATATCCAAACAATTTAAATATTTATTCTCTTGAATTTCAAAGCTTAAATTCAAATTCAATTAAATTAAATCCTAGATTCAATTTGAAGAGTTAAGTTATACATATATAAAACTACTTATCAAATTTTAAAAATAGCAATTCCATATTCTTTAAAATCTATTCATACAATATTCAAAATAATACATTATACTTATTATTTGAAATTAACATATTTGATATTTAAAAAATTTATATAAGAGATTATATTATCAAGTAATATTTTAAAAAGAAACAAAACAAACCATTTTTGTTAACTCTTATATATTTTAACTTAAGTAAAAATATCTTAAGCAATTAAAATATTTACCTAAAGTATATTTAAAATTATAAAGTTACTTATTTAAATAACCTTGAAAAGTCATATTAAATTAAATCTAAATTCCCAATTTACCCAAAGCTTCTATTTACAATATATATAAATAAATATATATATTCAAATAGAAAATATCTTATTAACTTTTAAAAGATAAAATCACCAATTAATTACTAATTTAATCAGATTATTAAATTAAATTCAAATCTTATTATCAAAGATCATCAATATCAATTTAATTATTTAACAGATTATTAAATTGATATTGTTAAAATTTCCGGGATATTACAAAGAATATCGGGAATTTTATTCCGCGAGTGAATATGATTTGAAATTTGTTTTCAAAGTGATGAAGTGTGAAAAGTGATTTGAAATTTGTTTTCAAAATGTTGAAGTGTGGAAAAATATATATCTTGTGAAGATATTTTGAAAATAAATAATTTGGGAAAAATTATTTAAATCTGATGATTGTTGTGATATGTTGTTTGATAGTTAAATAATCGACTATCAATATTTGCCTTTGAAATGACACTTGAATTTGTTTTTAAAACAAACGCTCATTATTCGGTTAAGCCGGGAGAGGACTTTGTGTCATATAACCCATTCCGAATAGTGATACGTCGTGAATGGATAACATTTGAAGACCGGTGTGAAGACCGGGTATTTTCGAAAATGAAAGGACAACCTGTCGAATGTCTCTGCACCGAGTTGCTCCGGTATGGAGATTTATATCACTCTTCTTGTGATGGGAAGTCCGGACGTGATTAGTGAATACCCGGATTGCAAGGGCTTCTTTGGAAGTGCCTTCGGTTCCGTTCGATCCCGGAACGGACTTGTATGGATGTGTGTCTGACATTACACTTTGAGATGTAAAGCTGGTTTCTATCAAATACATTTCTGTTGGTGGCGGAGAATTTATTCTCTTAGCTTAACACCCTTCTCTGAGACATACGAGCTCAGAGGTTATGTAGTTGATGGTTACTAGTGATACATTCCCAATTTGGTAATGTGGCATACGAAGTGCTGTTGATCATTTATTGATCAAAGCATGGCTTTGTGAAAAAGCGTAGCTTTGTGGACGAGACTTCGTCGAGCCTCACAACCCGTTAATGGTCGAAACAGGAATGTTGCGGCAAGGTTTTTAGTGGTCGCGCCCCTAGGGTATGTCCATTTCCTTCTGGATAAGAGGTGATATCATGGTATGGAGCCTAGATATTTTACCTATGTTGATGCTGCAAATTTATTATACTTTGTGGTTGTTGCTTTGTGGTTGAGGATCCTCGGATAAAGGTCGGTAATGACCGGGGGATGGCATACTTGTGTGTTAGTTACCTAGTTACAGCTGTACAACTTGAGGTAGTGTCAGTATGTTGGTTACCTAGTTACAGCTGTACAGCGTGAGGTAGCGTCGGCCTTGTGTTTGCAGAGATCCGGTTAGGTTCTTGGGGCGTCTTTCCAGAGGCGTTTCCATTTCGATGTAAGGAAGTTCCTTTGCCTGACCATTTGTTGGAAATCCAAAGAAACAATACGCGCCCTGTACGGTTTTAGTTGTATAACCTACTATGGAATGTGGCGGTAACCTGCTATTGAACATAGCAGCTATAGTAGGCATACAACAATGGTTGTATGCTGGCTAAGATTAATATTATACTTTCGAAATGTTTTCCACACTAGACATTAATAATAATATCAACTGATTTTACATAGTAAGCATCTTTGACTATCATAAGGAGAAATCTCCTCCAATTCTGCGTTTGCATTGTGTGTGTGGCGGGAGGCCTTATGGTAGTTTCATTTTCCAAAAGCATTGCGAATTTTTTTTATTTTCTTTGTGAAAATAACTTTTTTACGATCTCACACCAGTCACCATGACTGACTCGAAGTTTATTGTTCCCTTTCTAAACTCTGGGTGTCCATAATTTTCAACACGGGCAACCTAGAGTTATGTTATAAGGATATTCTAGATATTCTGGAGCTTTGGAGGCAATTTGGATGGCGAGACGTACTCCTGTACTTATTTATTTATTCTGCTGTGTATTCTATATCTGGACAAGTTTATATAATTGTCCAGTGATGTGTATTGTTGTAAACTCTGATGATGTATGTATAACTGATATAGTTCTTTGTGATAAAGTTTATTTATTCATCTATTATATATTGTTCCGCTGCGAATGTGAGATTCTGATATTGTTTCTGTTTCTGTTTTTCTGTTCTTTCTTTTCTTCTGTCTTCTTCTACCTCTTCTTTTTAACCCTAATGATTCGGTTTTTTGGCATTCGATTGCACGGCATTTGATACAGTGGACGTATTAATGTCGACTTTCGAGCGTCGAAAAGTCGAATCGTTACAGTAAGAGAATTTACTGAGGCATACGGACGAATATTTGAGAATTACTCATTCTAGGGTATACTATCTCTAATGAGCTACTTAATGTGCTATACTCCTTAGCTAAAGTTCAACCTTAGCTCTGATATCAAATGTAATGATCCTGAACTCGGCCTTCGAAAATCGGCACCCGTACTTCACTTATACTCAAAATGCCACAGATTCAAACGCCGAATCTGGCTCACCGGAGCTTATAACACCATTAAGTATAACAACACAGCGGAAGAAAGAAACAAATGATATCATATACAACTCCAATGAATACAATATCCAGAATGATACAAAACAATGATATCAATAATACACAACAATATCAGAGATATGATACAATGCTACAGCGGAAATAACAACAATGAGAGAATTCACTCCAAATGATCTACAAAAGAGAATGAGTCCAACAACTCCAACATCAAGCTCGAACCACCATCACATCTCACTAAGATAAGCAAGTGCAGTCATGTCTGTGAACTCCAAAAACTGAACTAGCTCCCAATAATCTACTAAACCTGACTATCTGAAAAACCCAACTCTAGACTGCCCGTGTGGAAAATTGTCGGCACCCAGAGTTTAGGAAGGGAACAATAAACTCTGAGTCAGTCATGGGACTGGTGTGAGTAACAAAAATAGTTTATCTTTAAACAAACAACAAAAGAATTTTAAACATTGAAATCCGCAATACTTTTGGAAAATGAAACTACCATAAGACCTCCCGCCACACACACAATGCAATCGCAGACTTGGAGGAGATTTCTTCTTATGATAGTCAAACATGCTTACTACGGAAACAAACTCTTTTTGATATTATTACTAGTGCATAGTGTACAAAATCATTTTTAAATACAATATTAATCTTAGCCAGCATAAGTACCATTATATTATGCCTACTATAGCTACCATGTTAAATGGCAGGTTCTATAACTAAAACCGTACAAGGCTCGTATTGTTTCTTCGGATTTTCCAACAAATGGTCAGGCTAAGGAACTTCCTACTGCCACATGGGTACGCCTCTGGATGGACGTCCCGAGAACTAACTAGCTCTCTGCCAACACAAGGTCGGGTTACCTCTTACACTAGGTAACTACTACACGAATATGCCACCCTCGGTCCTTTGGGACATTTATCCGAGGGCCCTCGATCACACAGCAACAATCACACAATAAATGAGATTGGAGAAACCACATAGGTAAATATCAGGGCTCCATACCATAATATCACCTTTTTCCAGAAGGAAATGACATACCCTAAAGGGAGCGACCCTCATAACCTTGCCGCATCTTTCCTGTTTCGACCATTTCCGGTTTGCGAGGTCCTGATGCGGTCTCATCCACAAAGCTACGCTTTTTCACAAAGCCATGCTTTGATCAACAAATGATCAGCAAATGATCAGCACACAACAGCACTCAGCATGCCACATTACCGAATTGGGAGTATATCACTGATAACCTTCAACTACATAACCTCTGAGCTCGTACGTCTCAGAGAAGGGTGTTTGTAACAACCCGCATTTTCGACCGTTCAAGTCGACAAAACATACACACATGCCGACTCAAACAATCCAAAATACAGATAGTTATTGGGGTTAAATAAGAAAAGAAAGGAAAGAACAGAAACAAACTCAAAATCTCGTAGCGGAAGGGACAATATATAATAATAAAATAACAGTTCATGAAGCTGTTAAATAAATAAATTTGATTATTATTATACATCATAAATCAGAGTTACATACATATCAGAGATAATAGAACAATGCAGCGGAAAAATAATACAGTAGTAGAATACAAATGATATAATACCAAACTCCGTCTTCGTCCTCCAGAATATACCTTCAACCTAATCTGAAATGCTCAGGCTGACCCGAGCGTAATGAAAAGACAAAACACTCGAGTCAGGACTAAAATATCTCATGTAAGTTAAATCGAATAAGAAAATATGAGTGTAACGGCGTCGGAGATGTTTACGGGTTTTAGACACCTCCTATCCAGTATTTAACGTGCATGCATTAACTTAAGAGATGTTCAGGATTTCCATCTCCTAAGGATCCGTTAAACTATCTACTATATAATAGAATACGCTATATACAATAATGTCTATCATAAAGTAAAATATCAAACTAGCGTTAAGCCATGGCCCATTCCACCCTTAACACATTTTTATTCCCAATAGCATATACAAGACCGTAGTTTCCCCAAAACCGGAAGTCACCAGAGGGCAATCCATATACTAAAGGTACAAACCAAAATCGTAGTGGTCGCGAATAGGATAATCAGTATGACAAGGTACATGAGGCAATACCAACTAGGATACTAGTAGTTGCGTGATCCGGACTGATGTTGGGCATAGCAGCTACTACCCCAACACCGCGAAATAACACTCCCATAATCGAGGGGTGCACCCAAATCGAATCACAAAAGTAATAGACATGGTAACGAAGAAGTGTGTCCGCTAGAGGTGGCGAACCTCAATGGCCCGGCGCGGCTCCTGTTTTAGTCATGTCAGGGGTCATCCAATATCATTCTCTTTCTTCAGTCAATGCGTTCACCAAACCATCCACTTCGTTCTGGATCAACACTCCGCGTATAATAGTTATTAAAGTGGTTTTCGGTATCGACAGAGAGTATGTCCATATCCGATCCCGGTCTCTTTAATAACTACGTTATATTTTTCACACCGATTGCTCTTTTACATTTAAAATCGATTCATAATTGATATCAAAATATCATATTCGCTTCAAAATCAAATCCATTTCAAATATCATCATATCTATTCAAGATGTAAGATTCCGTTTCAAAATCATTTTTCGCCTCGATATCTCATTATGATTTCAAAATCATTTTTCGCCTCAATTTCCACAAAACGATTCACATAAACTCGAATTCCAAAATTTAAAATTTAATCAAATCTCAAATCATCAATTTCAACTCGATTCAGCTTCTCAATAAACCATTTCAAATTATCAATTTCAAATACATATTTGAACCACAAAATAAGCCATTTCACTTCCAATATATTTCGAAACTTTAAATATTTCACATTTCAAAAACAGTTCATATATTTATATAAGAATATAAGATTCGCTTTAAAACCATTTCGTATTCAAATTAGAATATACTTCAAATTAAACATCCGTATTAAGTAGTTTACTTAATTTCTGGAACAATTCCAATTCAATAAACTTAGATTAACATTCGGATTTCAAGAATTCATTTAAGTATTACATTCCAAATCAATTTCAGTTCAAATCCTATTCAAATCAATTTTATCTTCAAATTTTATTCAATAGTTTCAATTTAGTCCAATTCACAAATTCCTTTGAATTTCAATTAAATTCCAAATTAATTAAATCTCAATTTCAAATCAATTTTCAATTCCAAACTCAAACTTGAAATATCATTTCATATAAATTTTCTTAGAAATATTCAGAGTTCGATTAAAAGTCCAATCTTTTAAAACAAATCAACTTTCGAAAATTTACGCCGTATTTCAATCTTTTTCTTAAAATCTAAACTTCGAATAATTAAACAATTTCATTTACCAAGTTTAAATTCCAACATTTCGAGCTTCAATTCAAAATAATTCAATTTCCATAAATTGGATTTTTTCATAACTTTTAAATCAAATCATTTTAGTAAATTTCAAATCAACGATTTTAAAATTATTAATTTAACCAATCCGGTGTCCGTATGTAATTTTCTATCCTATGGCCAAGTGATTATTATTTCAATTACATGTCAAGGATGAATATATATTACTTAAACCAATCATAGTGTCATATGCATGTATAACAGGATATATATAAGCAAATAAACATCCAAACATTTAAATATCAACCAATAGCATCCATCGAAATAAATCATCCAATAGTCAATACAATTCACGGCAATTTCATAGTTATCAATATCGGGAAATTTGATTTTTGATTAAATCCTAATTTCAATTTACTGTCAATTAAATTTTTCAACGGTGAATTCACATGACAATCTATATAACAATTAAACTTTTATCAAACAACGACAAATAAATTCATATCACTTCATAATGTCAAATTTAACTACCATAAAGATATTCAGTACGTTGTGAGCGTTATAAAACACTCACCTTGATTTTCCGTTGTCGCCGAGGCATTCCGGTTTGGAACTAAAACTGGACGACGCCCAACTTTAGCCCAAATTTCCACCGTCTCCAAATCCATCCAACCTAGTTTCATTTCGAAGCTCTCGTCATTACGATCGCAACACAAAAAGTTTCGTTACAATCGGACCTCGTATGAAAAAGTTATGCATTTTAAACATTTGCGAATTTAAATATATATATATAAATATATACACATATTTGTTTCAAACCCTACATTCAATCTCAGCCCTCCATTTTCTCTACTGCAGATCTGGGCCCTTCCTTCCATCTTCTCGAAAACGTGAAAAGCACGTACAATCTCAACCCATTCCTTCCAACCTTTGACCGACGATTTCTCCACCATCACTCGACGAGAAGTTGATCGGAGACCCACGTTAGAAGCGCCTACGCAAGAGCTACCCACGGCCAGGAGGTGGTTGAACTCGGCTCCCCCATCACCTCGATTTGCGTGAAAAATGCAGCGACTTCGAGTTCGATTTCCCGTTGATTCGTTGCTCCGTTTTCGATCATCTCCGTATGGATTTGAAGCTCTCATCGTCCTCTACAACTTTGTAGTTGACGACTTTTGCTAATTGTTGATGGATTGAGAGGAAAATGAGGAAGAAGTTTTGAAATTTTCTGGCCATTGAATTTGAAATTGGCGGCTATGAAACCCTAGGGCTGATGTTTTCAAATGAAATGATAAAGGGTTCCTTTTATAGAAATTTACCGAAAAACACTATTCACTCCAAAATACGAACTTCAAATCTCTTGTAGTGACCAGTGTTTCTAGGGTTTATCCCGCGTTCCGAACACAATGGAACAGGTTTCGGAAGCTAATTCGATCATCTGTGTGAGTTACGGCAATAAACAATCGATTTAAAATTAAATCGGTTAATCAAATTTCTGTGCGTTTGGGCTCGCCCCGGACAAACGGTAAATCCGATTGACACGAAATTTGAAACCCTACAATAATATGACATTACGGATCCGATGAAACTGGTTTCGTTGAAATCCGAGATTTTTTGAAAAATGACTATTTTCTCCCGCCGGATTAATTTTTTTTTTGAGTTCATGGGAAACCTTAAGATCATGGTATTCATTGATACTCACTTAAGTAAACCACGCCGTGTGTCTACCCCGCTTTTATTTAGTCGTCGCACACGGATGCTTAACGTTGAAACTCCCACTGATGGTTTGGCGCTGGGATTCTAACCTGCCAGGACGTAGTCCTTTGGTTCCCATCTCCCAGCTCCCAAACCAACCGAGCTACGAACGGCGGGTTCGCCGAATTAATATTAAAAACAATTCGATGCGTTTCGAGCTGCCACGGTCAAACGATAACTCCGATTGCTACGAAAATTGAAATCCGACAATAACAAACTATTACGGATCCAATGGAACAAGTTTCGTTCAATTCTAAGACTGTTCGAAAAATGGCTATTTTTCAGTCGATAATTAAATATTAAAAATATTCAATTTTCACAAATTAACTTTAAATTCAATTTTAAAAGTTCTATAACATTACTATAACTCCAATATGATAAGATAAAATTTTACAAATCATTTTCAATCATATTCAACTCGATTTTCAATTATTTCTGAAATTTAACTTATTAAATTATCGATTTAATTGTCTAATTTAATCCAATATTCGAAAAATAAATTATTCGACTGTTTAATTTCAATATAAAATTCCCAATTTTAAATTATTAGCTTTTAAATCAAATTTCAATTGTTCACAAATCCCATTTTTAATTTCACAGTAATTAACAATCTTTTACAATGCAGTTTTCCATTATAAATCCAATATAAAAGATTATATTAGATTCAGCGTTCAATTATATTGTAATTCAAATTCAAGTTATTTAATTCCAAATGAATTCTTTTATTTCGATTTACACTTTCATTATTGAATCAACCATTTACTTATACATTATTATCAATAGTTTATAATTCATTTACTTTCATTTTCTTCAGCTATCATCTTATTTAAATTCACAGTAATATTAAATTACATTCATTTACGTTGATTTCCATATTATAACTTCAATATTAAATGTAACATTTTATTTATTTCGTTGTTTACAATCAAATTCAATTCAATTCAATTACTTGTTATATTCAAATTTAAATCTTTACTTACGTTCAATTACAAGTTAACATCTTTATCGAATTACAGTTTCAGTTATTATCTGCTTTCAATCAACTGTAATATTAAGTTACATTTATTTATATTAGTTTCAATAACATAAACTTCCATTATTAAATCTACCATTTTATTTATTCTTTGTTTACAATCATAACCAATTTGGTTTACAATCAAATTCAATTCATATTTACATTCACTACAAGTTAACATCCATATTTAATTTAAAAATAAGTTATTTCAGAATTCAGTTTTGTATTTTAACTTGTAATTCACATTTAACAATACAAAATTTTATTTCCTTCGGATTTTTATCCAAAATTTTCATTTTAATTCGTATTTTTAAAGTGTTAAAAATACGGGTCGTTACATTCTCCCCCACTTAAAACTTTTCGTCCTCGAAAAGGAACGGAGAAGGGGAACCATCATTTAGATATAATTCATTCAAAATATTCTACTTATTTGCAAAATTTAGTTATAGGATTTTTTTTTTCACAAAATTTTCTAACTCCCGGATTTTTGAAAAATTTCGGCAGCACCTCCTTTGTGCGGCTAGGACCGAAAAATTTCACAGTAGTAATAATTGCATGATATACATCTCATTACAAGAATGAGGCATCCCAAAAAATGGGGAGCACAATAATATATCACAACATAAACTGTAATCCGAGAACATACATTTTATTTAGCGTTTATTAGCATTTCAACTTACATTTTGCATTAAGCGCAGAAGCGAGCTCCACAAGCAAAGCGCAACCCCTTTGCTACCTATTAAAATGCTCAATAACCAAGTTAGAACCATGCATATAAAGATAGATCGATATACTTATCATAAACAACACACATATAACATGTTTAGCTTCAAAACTGAAATTCCAATTCCAGGACAGCAAATGAATCTCTGTTTTTGGTCAACTAAACGATAAAATTTGACAATGGAATCTAAACAAAAGTTGTTGCATTCGTTTCAGGCTTTCCGGAATGTCCAAAATCATTGAATTCGGACCTTCCGTTCAAACGTTACGACCATTTTACTAAATAGATACGCCTTAGCCTGACAATGAATTGCGCAGGTCAGCGACGTTTGGTCACGTTTTTGATCTTCTAAACGATAGCAAAACACCAAATGCTTAAAACAAAAGTTTTAACTTAAGTTATAAGCTTTCCATAAAGTGCAAGATCGTCAAAATCCGATAAACCAGTAAAAAGTTATGGCGAGAATACTAAGGTGCTTCAGATTTCTACTTCGCACAGGCCAGCGACTAATATTGGTGTTTTAAGCCTAGTGGCTGAAGGTATTTATCAAAACATTCTAAACAAAAGATGTAGCACAGTTTCTAGGCTTTCCGAAAAGTCTAGGATCGTCTAATTTCCTTTAGCCATTTAAAAGTTATGGTTGTTTTCGTTTCAGCATATATTGAATAATTTTGGATTTTTCAAAATTTCTTTTATTATTTCAAAGTACCAACCATCAAACTTTAAATTTTCTAAAGAAACAATCATAAACACAAAGTCGTTTATTTTCTTATTTATGCATGAAATAAGTTTACATTAGATTTGTTTCCGATTTATTCAAGTTTGTTTCATTCATAATTTAAATTCAAGTCAATTTGCTTCAATTTAATTTCACTTTGCTTCAAATTTGAATTTAATTATTTAAATTTTTTATTCTGTTTATTCAATTCCATTTACACTAATGAATTTTATTTAATCAATTACCATCCATCTAACAACCAATGCATATCAAACATTAACATCCATCCAAAATCTACACTAAATCAATTATACATTTCCAAGTCAAATTTTTTATTTCATACTCTTCCAAGTTTATTGACATTTAGTTTTATTCAAATTTAATTAGTTTCCATTTACTAATTTTATATTTAATTAATTTTAAATTTAATTCATTTTACAACTTAAATTTCCTTTATATTTACAACTATCAATAGATCTTCACATTTTATTATTCGCAATCACACTTGTATATTATTCATTTACTTATCCTTATTAGCATTTTAAACTTTTTAAGTATTTGGTAAGTTATTGCTATGCAAATAGAATGTAGTTAAACAATATACAACTTCTTTTCATTCAATTTGAGTGTTATACTTATTAAATAAATTTCCAATTTATTATTTTCCAAATTAAGGGTTACTCCTACAATTTTAAATTAATTTTTTTTAACACTTAAATTCAATTTCACCTTTTTCAATTCATAAGTTTCTAACAATTCAAGATTTACTTTAGTTTAATAATTTAAATCATTCCTTATTAGAGAACTTAAGAATTTCAACACCGGATTCGATTTAAACCCTTTTTTTAAAAAATATATATATATACTAATATCTTTATATCTCAAATCATACTTTTTAGAAGAATTTTATTCAGCATTGAAATATATATATATACTTATTTTCATTACATACTTTAGAAAATTTCAATTCAATTTCTATTTAATCCAAAAGAGTACAGTTTCTAGTTTATTTCAATAGTTTAAAGTCATTAAATATTACAGAACTTAAGAATTTCAACTCCGGTTTCATTTCAAATCAAGTTTGAAATAATATATACTTATATTAATATATATCAAGTCATACTATAGAGAATACAAAATAAAATTCAATTTTAATCAAAACAGGGTTTAGAAAAACTATTAAGTGATCTCCCCCACTTGGACTCTCAAAAATAAAGTCGATGATGCGTGCACTCATCACCGGAATCATTTTCTAGTGTCAAGAGGGGAGTATAACACTTACTTCATTTGAAAATCCTTTGAAAACAATTTCTAATCGAATATACTATCATATAATACTTATATTATACATTTCAAATTTTTGATAATAAATTTTCAAAACACCGGAATTTAAATTCTCCATCTTAATTTAAATTCATTTTTATTTTATTTTATTTACCATTTATATTCATTGTTAATCATATTTACAAGTTTCATTCCTTAAAATCATCCATTAGTCAATAGTTAGAAATATTGACTAATCAACAATAAACGATGATAATCTAATATTATCATCTCCTTGAAAAAGTCTATGCGGTAGGATCGTATAATATGGAATAGTGAAATAGTTTAGATAGATGGTAGTAAGCAATAAGTAAAGTAGACACCAAGACTTTATACTGGTTCGGACCTCTTGTCCTACGTCCAGTCCCTAAGCTCCTCTTAGGAATTCAACTAACCAACAACCCTCACTTAACCCGGAGGAATAGGTTTACAACTTACCCGAACAACCGAACGGGATTTCTTGCCTCAACTGCCGAAGAGGACTTCAACTTGGATACAAAAAGTATTTCTGACTTGTTGTGTTCTTGATAACACTAATGAGTCAATTTAGTACAACTTTCCTATAATCTTATCCTCGAGAGTATACAAAAGTGTTTATGAAGATTTAGGAAATATGAATTGCTATGAATCAAGAGATGTTATAGTTAAAACAGAGATTCAAGCAATTGGTTTGCTTTTGAAAACTTAAAAGAATATGAAAGTATGTTCAAGTAAATAGAGAGATTAAAGCAAGTAGAATTGGTAGACTGCAATTGTTAAACCCATGTATTTATACTTGTAGAATAGTTGCATTTGTTTGCTAGAGATGCAAGGAAGAGATGCTTCTGTTTCCATTGAAGAATGGTTGCAACTCTTGGGAGGAAGAAGGTGTCTATTCATAGAAAATTCGCAGTTACAGATTCAGTCAACTGAACAGTAAATTCAGTCGACTGAAATTATAAAGGAAAATTTTCAGGTCTATGTTCAGTCGACTGTACAGTGAGTTCAGTCGACTGAAACTGTGTATGTTTTATTTCTATGCCAGTTTCAGTCGACTGGCCATGACTGTTCAGTCGACTGAACTGTGAAAATTTGCATACTAAAAGTTTTTATAAAAATCAAGTTTAAAGGAAGTGTTTTAGTGTTCGTGCAAATCTCTTGAGGATAGATTTTAACAAAATAATCTAGACTTAGACCCATAAAAATCATACTTATGTTTTACACTTTGGTCTTCATCGATCTTCCTCTGATTTCAAATATATTTCTTCCTTTTTGTTGAAGCTCATTGTCATTGATCAAAATCTTCGTGTATCAACATTCTCCCCCTTTTTGATTGATGACAACATTAATGTGTTACAGAGATGTATTTGCTATTTTTCTCCCCCTGAATAAATGCACCTATCTTTCCTACAAAATAGAGTTAGCTACACAGATTTTTCTCCCCCTTTGTCATCGACAAAAAGGAAGTAATAATCATAGATATATATAAAACAACCACTGAACAATAGAATTCTACGATTAGCATAGACAAACAGAGTTTGCATAATTAATACAGAGTATTATCAAATTAAAAACATTAGAACAACAAACCATAAATTACTCGTCTTTATCCCAATCATAAGAACCTTCTCTCTCTCTAGGTTCTTTAATGACTGGTCCACCTGTTGGTGGTCTATAAGCTCTTCCTCCTTGACCACAACTAGCTCCGCTTGTGCCGCTACTTGTATGTTCTTCGGATGTCGTCCATGTAAACGTAGGTGCCGGACGTTTTCCACGAGATGTTGAAGCGGTAGTTGCACTTGAACATGAGATTGCCCCCCATAGCTTGTTGAAGAATCCTTTTATTTTGTCAAGCTTGTGATCAACCTTCTTGAGACGATTATCAAGAGTCTGTTGATTCCTTGATAAAATACCCAAGGATTGGTTGGTACTAAAACCAGGGTCAATGATACGAATTTCTTCTTCTTGATCTGAAGATTCTTCATGAGGAACTTGTGGAGATTGATGATGTCCTTGATTCCTAGCTTCCCATTCAGCAAGAGAAATGATTCGAGGTGGTCTTGCCGGAAGTTGCATTAGGCTTATGGTCCGATTGTTTATTTGATGGACCGTAGTATTCTCGGATTCGGGTAATGGTTTGTCAACGTGTAATGACCCAAGATTTTAGGAATTTATTCTGACAAATATAAATGAATTCAAAATAAATTTTGAATAAATTTTGAAAGGGGATTGATATAGCTTGATAGTGTATCAGTATGTGTGTACATGTGTGCACAGAAAATGCACATGAAATAAAGCTAAAAGTCCCTGAACTCTAAGAATAAATACATGTTGATATGTATGGGAATATATATATATATATATTTAGATTAAACCCTTAAAAGTTGTATGCATGAGTAAATATACATATATGGATGCTACTGAATATTTTTGAGTATACATGTGCATGTGTGTGTCAATACAGAATGATGTGTAAATATATATATGGGTGTGCCAATTATTTCAGTAAGACTTATATAAATATATATATATATGTGTGTTAATAAAATACTAGAGTTCAAATTAGTAAGATAAATATACAGACATATTTTAGTATATAGGCAGAAAGAAAGAAAAACTGAGGATAGAAAAAGGAGTAGTCCTCTTGTAAATAAATAAAGGAAGTACATACCATTTACATGAAAGCTAAAAATAGGAAAAAATAAGACAAAACAGGGAAATGCTTGGTATAGGCAGAATTAGGAAGAGTATTTGATAAATAACAAATCAAGTCACATTTTTAGCATGATTGTAGACAAAGGAAAAAGTATTTTCTGAAAAGCAAATTTCTGAAAAGAATATAACCACTTTTCTCTTCACCTAAATTAAGCCGGGAAGGGTAGAATTTTGGGTGTAAATAAAATACAGATAACACAATTTTTCTGGTAGGCAAAAATGGCTTTAGCCAATACTCAAAACCCTAAGGAAGACCCTGTATATATATATGTATATGCAGCAGCCTCCTCTCCTTCTCAAAAAAAAAAAGAACTTGGAAAAAAAAGAAACAACACCATAGAAATCATAAGGAAAGGGAAGGAAAAGAGTTTGAGGCTAAAGGCAGAAGTTCATCAATTAATTAAGGAAGCAAAGAAGAGAGCTAGGTGAGGAAACTCACTCAACAACTTAAGGCACTAAGTCCTAATGAAGGCAGCCAGTTATAAATGAATTTTTCTTAAAAGTATATGTGACTGTTCTTTAGAAATTAAGGATGCTTTAATGCTTGCTAGTTGTTCTGATTGTTTCATTCTTAATATGATCAGTATGCATGAATAGGTAATTTAAAAACCCAGATTTCTTTCTGATATGATATTAGATAGAAATATAATAAATACCCAGAAAATAAGATGTTGAATATAAGCAAGTAGTGTTGGTTTTGGCTCAACCCTGAAGAATTGATAAGTATATGGGCTGCAATATACATATGTATATGTGCTGAGGCTTATTATAAAAAGGAATTAGGAGTGTAATAGGCTTGCCTATGTGCTGATACTCCTGGTTCAAAGAAAATATACAATAACCACCTAGCAGATAGATTTTGTGATTTAGGAAGCTTGGTCAATCTGAGTTAACTAAAGCACAGATGTTTGCAACAAAATATTCCAAATAGAGCCATAAACTAATGTTAGTTGTCTATACATCTTCTAAATTGCAAGAACATGTTTTAATAAATTGCTTGATTGCCTCTGTCTGTTTATATAATGATGAGGAATGTTATGAGATGAATGCTTATTTTAGTGGAATGACTCACTGGCTGGGTTACCCTGAAAATTTAAAGGATAAAACACCTGAGAAACTTGATTAGGAAAATGGGGTCAAGATTACTGCAGGAATGATTTGTGTTCTTGAGTAATGCAAGTTGACACATGGCTTGTTTAAGTCCTGAGATCTTTGTGTAATGGAGTGAATTAGTTCATTACAGTGTGTACATTGATTCATAAATATTGCAGATGAGACCAGGATAGATAAATATACCAAGGGAAAAATATTTGAGATGATGAGAAAACTAGAGTTTTTCCCAGAATTGAAATATGAGGATGGAATAAATGATTTAACTCATATTGGTTATTTTCCTGTTTGGTGTGAATGATTGTTTGACTATGACTGAATTGTATGCTTGAATATATGTGCCATATTTATATATGTAGTCTCTGGAAAGAAAAATCAAAGTGTGCACATGCACAATGACACAGAGCATGCACACAAGTATGACCTGATTCCAAAGGGCAGAACTTTATGTATATGTACTTAACTTGATTTTAACCTAATTAACTAATTGCTTTTGTGAATTTTCTCATACCAGACATGTGTCTGACCCTAGTGTGCTAATGGCATCTGGGGTGTCTCATTTAAAATGAGGCAGTTTCAAATGCTTTTTCAGGGATTGCAACAACTAAGTAGGAGTAGGAGCAAGGCTTTGAGAAGAAGATTATAGCATGCTAAACTTAGTTAGATAAGAGCCTAAATGATAAAATCCGCATGTATTAATGATTTAAATTGTTACTTGTATTAAGTGTTGAATATGGGATGGATATTTTGTTAAGTATTTTATTAAGAGATTGACTTGTATCTGGAATTTATAAATCTAGTTAATATCTGATATAAAAGAAGTTAATCAAAATATTGTAAGTGGATTTAGTAAGAACACCATGTTAAAATTAAATGATTATATTTTAAAAATGTATTAGTCAATCTTGAGTCTTTAGAAATGATTTAAGTTTTGGAAAACCTGGATAGTTGATTCTCAGAAAAATTAAATGGTTTTATCTTTCTACCATGGCATATGTATACAAAAGATAATAGACATAGGTTGAATGTTTTTATGTGACTGCAAGGTTTCCATAATTTAACTTGTTTTATACAAATGTTTCATGCCTTATTTTTAAATAAAGAAAGAATCTGTAATATGGGAGTTGAAAGCCAGATCCAAAATAGTTGCAGTTATATACACACATAACATGTTTTGTACAGATATTAACACACCTTTTCCTTTGTATTTTTAATAGGAATCTGACTTCCATATCACTCAGATTTTAATCAAATGCATTTTAAGACCAGATGGGTTACACCAGAACAAAGAGTCTGGTTGAACCGTGTGATTGACATCCATGGTTACAGGAAACCCACTCAAGTTTGCACTTCATTTAATTTAAGGCATACTGACATCCAAGAATCAAGATGTTGAATGTGTTAGATCACTTTAAACTATTCAAAAAAAAGAGCCTGTATTCCAGACAGATTTTATAAGAAAACAATCAAACATGGATAATGATAAACACTTCTATCATTTTTCAGAACCCAAGCACCAGACCATTAATTTATAGACAATCATATCACAATTATCTGGTTTCTAGAATTTATACTCCCTAGAGAATTTAGCAAAGAATCAGGAGTTTAAAAATATATATATAGGTATTCATGCATGAATGGAATTTTTATTGCATATAACACTGAACTATGTGTGGATTGATTAAATTCAATCAATCCAATATCCTCTTATTTTCCAGAACTCTGGTTCAAACAAGAGAGGCATATACATCCTCACATGTATGTGCATATCTTTGTGAATGTACTGATATATTTATATTGGTTAATTATTTTGATCCTGGATATATTTTGTTTATTGGAAAAAGAAAATGACCCTGGGAAATATATTTGTAATGAATGATATATCTATATATCATCTCTGTAAAAAAAAATCCTTATGAAATTAGGGTAGAAATAGGAGGGTCATTTCACAACGTTTAGAAGTAAACGCATGATATATTCACCGAAATAAATTGTCCTCATTTTGCCATTGTTAAAAGTGAGGAATTCGTCGAGAATTAATTGAACCCAATTAACTTGATAGTTACCCCAAATTGCATAGAGAGCGCGATAGTTGTTAGGGTATAAAAGTTCATATGAGCCTGTCCTTGGGGTGATTGTTCTCATTAGAGCTTTATGGAGGATTCTTGCTCTAGGACGTAAAGAGGTGGACTTAAGATCAGCAATGTTGGCATTGTCATCCAAAAATTGGTGATTTATGTTGTCACGAATGTGAGGATTAAAGTCAATCTCCTCAAGTTTGCTACCAAAGTTTGGCGAGCCTAAGATGTGAGAAATACGATCAAGAGAAAACCAAACTTTCTTTCCACAAATCATACTCCAAACACTATTATTTGGATTTCTCGGAGTTTGATGGTCGAGATTAAGATTAGCATAAAATAATTTCACCATAATGTGATTTATGGCATGATCATTTCTTTTTAAATCTAAATGTGATGTTAGACCTGCTTGATCCGTGAATGCTTGGATATTGTAGGATTGAAGACTCTGAAAATCGACAAAAGAATGCTCGAAAATCCTTGAATTCTTCATCTTGTTCCATCTTGTGATAGCTATTCCATCGTATAGCCATTGTGCTATTTGAGCATCAATTGGCTCGGAGGTTAAAGAAGAACCTCTAGATCGCTTTGGAGGCATTTTGTGTCTAATTTGATTTTGGGAGGAGTAATTTTAAGTTCTAGGGTTTTGAGTATTTTTGGGGAAGAAGATGGAGCTTGAGGTAAAAAGTGAAGGAATAGGGGTAAAACTGTGGTTAAAAGGAAAAAGTTGTCTGGAAATTCATTTTTCTTTTTCATTTTCTTTAATTTATATCTTTAAAAGACAATATTCCTAATTCACGTCGTAATTTTACAAAGGAGTTTTCTAATAGAGGTTTAGTAAATATATCGGCAATTTGATTTTCAGTAGAAATATATTCTAGGTTAATTATTCCTTTTTCGATATTGTCACGTAGAAAATGATGACGAATATCAATATGTTTTGTTCGAGAGTGATTTACCAGATTTTTAGATAAGTTTATTGTACTTGTATTATCACAATATATTGTTGAATTTGTTAAATTTATATTAAAATCTTTGAGTGTTTGTTGCATGTAAATAACTTGAGTACAAGCTAAAGCAGCTGATATATACTCTGCTTCACAGGTTGATAGCGAGACATGGTTTTGTTTCTTACTAAACCAAGATACAAGTGATTTTCCAATGAAATGGCACGTACCACTTGTACTTTTTCTATTTGTTCGAGATCCACCAAAATCAGCATCACTGAATGATACTAACTCAAATGGACACTCTTTTGGATAGAAAAGACCAAAATCTTTAGTATTGTTAAGATATCGTATGTAACAACCCGGTATTGCATACCGATTATTTATCATCTTTGAACGACTACCTTTCCTAGCTAATGGCTGTTTGGAATTTTAAAACCAGTTTGAAACTTTTTTGAAAAACCTGTTAAGTGTTGATGTGCTTTAAAAATTTAAATAGTGGTCTATTTTTCATTGGGCCGTGAATATTTACAAAGGCAAATAGCCGTTCCCTTTTCAATCTATTCAACCCGTTCCCCCCTTTTACCATTTTCTCATTCGAACCCTAATTAAAAACCTAAACCAACGAAGAAAATAAAATGGCGGCTCGACCTCCCTCTCGTTCGCCTCAAAAGATTTGGGTTTTGAGCTAACTCGTGGTCGCCGACTTCAAACGATGCTCGATTTCCTTTGCTTCAGATTGGCGAATAAGGTGAGCAAAACTCACATCTAATTCAACTTTGCAGCTCATGTTTTGGGTTTGAACCCCTCGTTTTCGTTCGTATATGATTTTGTATGGTGATGGTTTGGATTTCTCGACTTGTTCGATTTCGTTCCATGTTGTTGTTTTAGCTCTGCCACGTGACCTTCGTTTTGAATTCTTGAAATGATCAATGATTTCTTCGATCTTTGGTATGGTCGTTGTTTCCTCGGCTTTGATGGATTTCGTGAGTTACCTTGATTTTGTTCGTCTGAAAACCTTCACTAAATGATTTCTGATTTTTATTCGAATTCATGTGTTTCTGACTCGTTTAAATTTGGGAATTTTCGAGGTGGATTATTGGTGCTCACGGTTGTGACTTATCTTGTTAAAACAGTGACATGCTTTGAAGCCATCCCTACTAAATTGTTTTAAAACTACTTATATGATGAGATTTACCTCGGCTTTGACTTCGAAGTTGTCTTCTCGTCCTTGATACATTGCTTCTCGGTTGTCCTTGATTCCGAGTCATTGAGCAGTGGTGTGTCACTTGATTCTACTGAAGCTCGAGTTGCACACTGCTGCGTTTCTTTACTTGGTTGTATACTTGGGCTTTTAGCATTGAACTGTACTGATGCATTAGTTCATTTTTGTTGTTAATATACTTCACTGCATCTTCATTTTACTTGTTGAACGTGTAGTGTATTGATCTTCTGCATTGAGGCTGCAGTGTTACATGCTCACGGCCTGTGTTTTTCACCTTAGTAGTCTGCATACATGAATATTTGAATTCGACCACTTGATATTGGGAATGCGAATTCACGAATTTATATTAGAGTTAGCCATCACCATTGTTTTGGGTATTGCCTTGATTTTCTTTTTACTGGGTATCTGGTATTACATTCTCAGTAATCTTGTTTTTGGGACTTATGTCATTTGACCTTGATTTGAACCCGGCTTCGATATTGATTGTGAACCGCATATTATTTTACTTGAGTTCGTCTCTGGCCAGTTGTGTTCGTCCTTGACTTCTGTTCCCACTAGAAATTGCTACTGTGGTTTAGAACAGCAACTCGACATCGAGTCTGTTCAAATACTTACGGCTTTGATTGGCATTTTGGGATAATGTGGACTTTAAACTGTTCGAACTTGCTCTAGTTGACTTCGACATTGCCACTGCTAGTTGAAACCCCCGTCTTTGTTCGAAACTGCTATGACTTATTGCTTTAGGAGAACTGTCAGGGTATCTGTACACAAGTGAGATCTGGTGGCAATGTTGTTTCAATTGTTTTCTGGCTGTTGAGGTAGTGCCATTGCCAGTTGAGTCTTCATTTGAAAGTTATATTTACCTCGAATACCAGGTTGCCTTCACCTTGTAGTAATTGCATTCAAATGTTAGTTTCATTGACATATCAGTAATCTCTTTGTTGCTTTTGTATCCTAGTCTTGATACATTCTTTTAGTGCAGTGTCCATATTTGTTGTGACAATGCTTGTCCACCGTATATTCTGGTCTCTGACTTGCTGGTTTGAGTTCGAGACTTGTACTGTATTTGAATCTTGTAGCTTGTATTCTCTGCTGCATATCAACTTGTTCATGTGCATGTGTACTTCCACATTTTTGTTGTCCACTGTTTGGACATTTGGGCTCTTTGTAGCTGCATTTTCATTTGTGTTGGCATTACACTTGTGTTGAACCCGATTTTAGGGTTTGACCTTGTGATCATTTGTGACTTTCACTGAGCTTTTGTGTATCTCCCGCGATAGTGGCGAGGCAGTACACGCGTGCGTGTACTGCAGCCCTATCAGATTTGACAGTTTTAAATTGATTTAGTCGATTTGATAAATTGTTTATTTATCTCTGTTCATAATTTAAATCTGCTGATTTTTGGTTAAACACTGTTAAGTGTTATATTGACCGTTATCCGGTTTCTTTGTTTAAAGAATCGGATAGACGGGAATTATTGTGACTGTCGCCTATTTAAATTATTACTGCCTATATGCACTAATAAACTGGTTTGAATTAGACTGACCTGGGTATTATTTTCTTTTGAATGTAATACTCGGGTCAGACCCGAGTTATTTCAGGTTGTAGATTTTCTTCTTTGAGTTGCTGTTCAGGATATGAAGACATTTCACATCTTCTGAAGTTGTCCGTGTCATTTTGTAGTAGTCGTGTCATTATATAGAACGATATGTATTCATGTATATTAGTTGATAATGTACTTGTATATATAACTTCTAGAGTCGACAGTTGTAGTTGTATCATATGTATTGTGTCAATTATGTATCAACTGACATCAGTTATATATATATGAGACTTTTGTTTTTATCTGTGTTCCGCATTTATATTATCTGTGTTATTGTTATATCTAATGTCCTAAACTATTATGAACTATCGTAGTTTGTTTTATACTGATAATTGGATATGTCGATGGGAGTAAATAAATAATAGATGAAAAATAAAAAGTATATACCACTCCTACCGAGATAACCAATATTAGTGTAAGGCCAATTACGGATGGTCGCTCCTATCCAGCCTTATTCTTCGTAATAATAGACAGTATTTCTTTTAATACTCTTTGTTATTATGAGCATAGAGGTGGGGCGTCACAGTTGGTATCAGAGCTTGGGGTTTATGGACATAATATAAAACATAACTTGGATGGAACATATGTTACAACTATTGGTCGATGTTTTATCTGTGATTTGAGTCAAAACTAAAGTTTTGAAATTTTGATGAAATTTTTAAATATCTTTATTTAAAAATAAAAGTGGAATTGTGTTTTGTTGTTTTGATGAAATTGTGTTTCGATAATTTGATTGATTTGTGTTCTATTTATCAGAGTGCGCAGCGGAAACAGTGAAACTGTCTTCGTTGAGTACAACTGATAATCTTTTTGATTTAAAAATCGAAATACGAAATTGATATGAATTTCATTTGTTGTTTACATAACAGTAATTATTTTGTTTCTTTGAGAATTTAGAATCCGAATTGAGGATTCGAAGAAATTGCAGATATGTGATTTTTGTTGAAATTTCCGCTGGCTTTCTTTTGTACTAATCATCTATTGATTAGCTTTTGCTGTTTTGAATTATCTTCATTGAAGATACCTTCGAATGATTTCTTTGTTCATTCCGTAATACGTGCAAAAATTTGAATTGCACGTTATTGCATTTATTTTACGATTGAACCGATGCTTGGTTATGAAACGTATTTTGTTGCCGTTGTTTTTATAACGGAATTTCTACACAATGCTATATTTTGAAGCACGGTGTTTTGTGGCATTTTGATGAATGAAAATTTTCTGATATTACATTTTGATGTAAATGGTTTTGATGTGATTTTGACGTTTTAAAACTACTGTCGTTTTGGCTTCAGTAACCGTCAAATTTTTAAAAGTGGATTTTCTAGCGGATATTCCGCAATGCTGATTTTGTGACCCGTTTTTACGGTATTTTGAGAAGTACAATTTCCTTATCGAAATTGTTACTAATATTGCTGCTTTAATCACGTGATTGGAAAATCGTTTTGAAATGAAAATTGTTTTATAAAATTTTAGTAGTTTGCGTTTTCAAAAGAACGAGAAAGCGACTTAAACAATTCAGCAAAATCAAGGATTATGACCCCTTTCTTTTACTGTTTCGCTTAACTCTGGACTTGTTCAGTTGAGAATGTGAATTGTTATTTTTACAAAATAAATAAAATTGTTTTCAGAAATTTTAACAGTTTGCGCTTTCAAAAGAATGAGGAAGCGATTTAAACGTTTCAGCAAAATCGAGGACTATGACCCCTTTCTTTTACTGATTCGCTTAATTCCGGACTTGTCCGTTTGAGAATGTGAAATGTAATTTTACAAAATACACAATTTTGCACTTTCAAGGAAACGATGAAGAGAATCAAACGATTTAGTAAAACACGTGGTATGGGACATGTGCGTTTGCTATTTCGGTTAATTCCGGACTCGTTAATTGAAATATTTGATGATTTCGTGTGCTTTCGAGCCACTATGAGGACCTTCGGGTCATTTGTTGGGCTTTCGGGCCACTCTGCGGACCTTCGGGTCAAATACCTGTACTAGACCTTCGGGTCACTCTGCGGACCTCCGGGTCAATCTGATGGGCGCCAAAAATTATGTTGAGTACTTGGTAGGCTTCGGCCATATGTTGTTGCACGTGCGGCGAATTAAAAACTCGCCATCTGATGGGATCGATCCAAGCTTTTATGTTGATTTTCTAGTCTTCTTAATTGATTTCTAGATATTTGTTGCTTCCAATTATCTGCAGGTAATTGGATATGTGTTGATATGAGTTCTGATTATCGTTTTTGATAATCAAATATTTGTTGTTTCTAATTATCGCTTGTGATAATTAGATATTTGTTGATATGAGTTCTGATTATCGTTTTTGATAATCGGATATTTGTTGTTTCTAATTATCGCTTGTGATAATTAGATATTTGTTGATATGAGTTCTGATTATCGTTTTCGATAATCGGATAATTGTTGTTTTTAATTATCGCTTTAGATAATTAAATATTTTCTGATTTCAATTTTAATTATCGCTTTAGATAATTAAATATTTGCTGATTTGAGATTTAATTATCGCTTTAGATAATTAAATATTTGTTGCTTTGAGATTTAATTATCGCTTTAGATAATTAAATATTTGCTAATTTCGAATTTAATTATCGCTTTAGATAATTAAATATTTGCTGATTTGAGATTTAATTATCGCTTTAGATAATTAAATATTTGTTGCTTTGAGATTTAATTATCGCTTTAGATAATTAAATATTTGCTAATTTCGAATTTAATTATCGCTTTAGATAATTAAATATTTGCTGATTTGAGATTTAATTATCGCTTTAGATAATTAAATATTTGTTGCTTTGAGATTTAATTATCGCTTTAGATAATTAAATATTTGCTAATTTCGAATTTAATTATCGCTTTAGATAATTAAATATTTGCTGATTTGAGATTTAATTATCGCTTTAGATAATTAAATATTTGTTGCTTTGAGATTTAATTATCGCTTTAGATAATTAAATATTTGCTAATTTCGAATTTAATTATCGCTTTAGATAATTAAATATTTGTTGATTTGAGATTTAATTATCGCTTTAGATAATTAAATATTTGTTGATTTGAGATTTAATTATCGCTTTAGATAATTAAATATTTGTTGATTTGAGATTTAATTATCGCTTTTGATAATTAAATAATTGCTTATTTGAGATTTAATTATCGCTTTAGATAATTAAATATTTTCTGATTTCAATTTTAATTATCGCTTTAGATAATTAAATATTTATTGATTTGAGATTTAATTATCGCTTTAGATAATTAAATATTTGCTGATTTGAGATTTAATTATCGCTTTAGATAATTAAATATTTGCTGATTTCGAATTTAATTATCGCTTTAGATAATTAAATAATTGTTGAATTTGAAATTTGATTATCGTTTGTGATAATCGAATATTTGTTGATTTGAGAAATTTGATTATCGTTTTTGATGATTGAATATTTGCGATTTTTGAGATTTGAGTTTCGTCTTTTCTTTGGCAATTCAGGTGAGTAATTTGATCTACTCACATTCAATTCGTGTTCTGTGTGGGATTTCTGCTCTGTTTTTCCTTCTCTTTTAGTTGCTGGAACTCGATTGATTTTTGCTTTAGACAGTCGTCTGATTTTGATTCCTTGATCCCCACGATGTTGACTCTTTTGATTTGAATCAGTCGAACCTTTCGATTTCTTATCTAGTACATCCCCGTTGACACTTGCTTTGCTTATACATTCGACATTGCCATACTCTTTTGGTTGTTACCTTTTATCCATTTATTCCCTATGATTGCATGGATGCAATTTTTATAAGGAGGGGAGTCTGTAACAACCTAGTATTGCATACCGATTATTTATCATCTCTGAACGACTACCTTTCCTAGCTAATGGCTGTTTGGAATTTTAAAACCAGTTTGAAACTTTTTTGAAAAACCTGTTAAGTGTTGATGTGCTTTAAAAATTTAAATAGTGGTCTATTTTTCATTGGGCCGTGAATATTTACAAAGGCAAATAGCCGTTCCCTTTTCAATCTATTCAACCCGTTCCCCCCTTTTACCATTTTCTCATTCGAACCCTAATTAAAAACCTAAACCAACGAAGAAAATAAAATGGCGGCTCGACCTCCCTCTCGTTCGCCCCAAAAGATTTGGGTTTTGAGCTAACTCGTGGTCGCCGACTTCAAACGATGCTCGATTTCCTTTGCTTCAGATTGGCGAATAAGGTGAGCAAAACTCACATCTAATTCAACTCTGCAGCTCATGTTTTGGGTTTGAACCCCTCGTTTTCGTTCGTATATGATTTTGTATGGTGATGGTTTGGATTTCTCGACTTGTTCGATTTCGTTCCATGTTGTTGTTTTAGCTCTGCCACGTGACCTTCGTTTTGAATTCTTGAAATGATCAATGATTTCTTCGATCTTTGGTATGGTCGTTGTTTCCTCGGCTTTGATGGATTTCGTGAGTTACCTTGATTTTGTTCGTCTGAAAACCTTCACTAAATGATTTCTGATTTTTATTCGAATTCATGTGTTTCTGACTCGTTTAAATTTGGGAATTTTCGAGGTGGATTATTGGTGCTCACGGTTGTGACTTATCTTGTTAAAACAGTGACATGCTTTGAAGCCATCCCTACTAAATTGTTTTAAAACTACTTATATGATGAGATTTACCTTGGCTTTGACTTCGAAGTTGTCTTCTCGTCCTTGATACATTGCTTCTCGGTTGTCCTTGATTCCGAGTCATTGAGCAGTAGTGTGTCACTTGATTCTACTGAAGCTCGAGTTGCACACTGCTGCGTTTCTTTACTTGGTTGTATACTTGGGCTTTTAGCATTGAACTGTACTGATGCATTAGTTCATTTTTGTTGTTAATATACTTCACTGCATCTTCATTTTACTTGTTGAACGTGTAGTGTATTGATCTTCTGCATTGAGGCTGCAGTGTTACATGCTCACGGCCTGTGTTTTTCACCTTAGTAGTCTGCATACATGAATATTTGAAGACCACTTGATATTGGGAATGCGAATTCATGAATTTATATTAGAGTTAGCCATCACCATTGTTTTGGGTATTGCCTTGATTTTCTTTTTACTGGGTATCTGGTATTACATTCTCAGTAATCTTGTTTTTGGGACTTATGTCATTTGACCTTGATTTGAACTCGGCTTCGATATTTATTGTGAACCGCATATTATTTTACTTGAGTTCGTCTCTGGCCAGTTGTGTTCGTCCTTGACTTCTGTTCCCACTAGAAATTGCTACTGTGGTTTAGAACAGCAACTCGACATCGAGTCTGTTCAAATACTTACGGCTTTGATTGGCATTTTGGGATAATGTGGACTTTAAACTGTTCGAACTTGCTCTAGTTGACTTCGACATTGCCACTGCTAGTTGAAACCCCCGTCTTTGTTCGAAACTGCTATGACTTATTGCTTTAGGAGAACTGTCAGGGTATCTGTACACAAGTGTAACGATCCGGATTTTTCACGTTCGAAAATCGACATCCGTACTTCACATTGTACTAGAATGCCACAGATTCGACCGTTCAAATCCGATTCGCCGGAGCTTATAACACAGTAAGTATAACAACATAGCGGAAGAAAGATGTTTCCTGGGGATTTGACCAGGCAACTAGTGCTCGGCATCAGAGAGTGTCCGGCATCCAGGAATGTTCGGCGAAGCAACCATCATCCATGAGTACTCGGCGTAGTACTCGGCGTCCTTAGTGTCCGGTGTCCAGGAGTGTTCGGCATAATACTCAGCAGTGTTCGGCATCGAGACTACTCGGCGTAGTACTCGGCAACAAGGGTACTCGGAGCCAAGTAGTGTTCGGCATCAACTGGCACTCGGCAACAACCTATGCTCAGCGTCAACTAGTGCTCGGCATCAAGGCTGTTCGGCACCAAGACTGCTCGGCATACCAGAGTACTCGGCATCAAGGCTGTTCGGCATCAAGACTGCTCGGCATGCAAGACTGCTCGGCATACCAGAGTACTCGGCATCAAGGCTGTTCGGCATCAAGACTGCTCGGCATACAAGGTCGCTCGGCATACCAGAGTACTCGGCATCAAGACTGCTCGGCATACAAGGTCGCTCGGAATCAAGGCTGCTCGGCATACAAGAGTACTCGGCATCCCATGGTGTTCGGCGTAATACTCGTCATCCAGGAGACATTCAACACAACTAACCAGCACACCGTTCGGCATAGAAGGAATGGTTCGGCGGAGATCGTTCGGCGAACCTTGCTCGACATACGGCGACCACTGTACTCGGGCTGGAACGCTCGGCAATCAGCCCACTTGGGAAGTCCAGCCCATCTTTGCCTATAAATAGAGGGGCAGGGTCACAGTGAAAGAGATCCTTTTTTGGAGAGAAAATACGGGGAGACTCTGCCATTTTCAAGACTCATCTCCTCTACCTAAACAACTTCATTCAAACATTTGATTCGCGAATTGTATTTGTAATCAACCATAAAGGAAATCAATAAAGTTGAGCAAAGTGGACGTAGGCAATTACGCCGAACCACTATAAATTTGGTGTTCTTACTTTCTGCATTTGAATTAGGACTGTCTTCTCTGTTTAATTTACTTTCATCACTTTTATCTCTACACAATCTTTCTGAACGAGGTTAGTGACCAATTTTGGTGCTAACAAAAGAAAACAATGATATCATATACAATCCAATGAATACAATATCCAGAATGATATACACCAATGATATCAATATGATACAACAATATCAGAGATAAATAATGATACAGCGGAAATAACCGAACAGAAGAGATCTCTCCAAATGATCTACAAAAGAGAATGACTCTAACAACTCCAACGTCAAGCTCGAACCACAAGGAGAAGCAAGTGCAGTCCTGAACTCCAAGAACTGAACCAGCTCCAGATAATCTACTAAACCTGAATATCTGAGAAAACCCAACTCTAGACTGCCCGTGTGGAAAATTGTGGGCACCCAGAGTTTAGGAAGGGAACAATAAACTCCGGATCAGTCATGGGACTGGTGTGAGCAACAAAAACAGTTTATCTTTAAACAAACACAAAAGGCTTTTAAACATTGAAACCCGCAATGCTTTTCGAAAATGAAACTACCATAAGGCCTCCCGCCACACACACAATGCAATCGCAGAATTGGAGGAGATTTTTCCTTATGATAGTCAAACATGCTTACTACGCAAAATCATTCGATATTATTATCATTAGTGCATAGTGTCGAAAATCATTTCGAAAATATAATATTAATCTTAGCCAGCATACAACCATTGTTGTATGCCTACTATAGCTACTACGTTCAATAGCAGGTTACCGCCACATTCCATAGCAGGTAATACAACTAAAACCGTATAGGGTTCGTATTGTTTCTTTGGATTTCCAACAAATGATCAGGCTAAGGAACTTCCTTACCGAAATAGAAACGCCTCTGGAAAGACGCCCCGGATCCTAACCGGATCTCTGCAAACAAAAGGCCGACGCTACCTCACGCTGTACAGCTGTAACTAGGTAACTAACACACTGACGCTACCTCACGCTGTACAGCTGTAACTAGGTAACTAACACACGAGCTATGTCATCCCCCGGTCGTTACCGACCTTTATCCGAGGTACCTCAATCATAAAGCAACATCACAAAGTGATAAATTTATAATGTCCACACGAGTTAAGTATCTGGGCTCCATACCATGATACCACCCTTTATCCAGAAGGAAATGACATACCCTAGGGGCGCTACACCTACAAACCTTTGTCGCAACATTCCTGTTTCGACCATTACCGGGTTGTGAGGCTCGACGAAGTCTCGTCCACAAAACTACGCTTCTTTACAAAGCACGCTTTTTCACAAAGCAACGCTTTGACCAACAAATGATCATCAGCACTTCGTATGCCACATTACCAAATTGGGAATGTATCACTAGTAACCATCAACTACATAACCTCTGAGCTCGTACGTCTCAGAGAAGGGTGTTAAGCTAAGAGAATAAATTCTCCGCCACCAACAGAAATGTATTTGATAGAAACCAGCTTTACATCTCAAAGTGTAACGTCAGACACACATCCATACAAATCTGTTCCGGGTTCGAACAGAACCGAAGGCACTTCCGAAGAAGCCCTTGCAATCCGGGTATTCACAATCTCGATCGGACTTCCCATCACTTAGGAAATCTCTATACCGTAGCTACTCAGTGCAGAGACAATCGATAGGTCATCCTATCGCTCTCGCAAATACCCGGTCTTCACCACCAGTCTTCAAATGCTATCCATATCGTCGTATCACTATTCGGAATGGGTTATATGACACAAAGGTCCTCTCCCGGCTAAACCGAATAACGAGCGCAATTAAAAATCATATGGATACTGGGGTCTCAGTTAAATCACAGCTTAAAGCTAAAAAACTTTTCATTCGAATGGTAAAACAAATTACCATTTCCAATCTTTTAAACAAAAAGATTCATTTCAAAAACCTTCACTGGTTTAAACAATTTCCACACTTTTAATCTTTTAAACAAAAGATTTAATTCACAAAGTTAACCCCATTCACAAAGATCTATTCATGGATTTCAAATCGATTTCCATTTCAATTGAATTAATTCGTTAAATCCTTAAATCAAGATTTAACTTATACCTTTTAAACTAGTTTCCAAAGATTCATTCATAGCCTTCCAAAACAATTCCATTTCAAGTTAGATTAACTCATTCGGTCTTTGAATCAAAGACTCATTTCATAAATTTCAAAACATTTCAATTCTATTTCAAACTTGAAACCGTTCAACACAATTTGGAAATCCTTTCTTCAAATGAAAGCTATTATTATTTGAAACTAGTTTTCGTTTCAGAAAAATCCAGTTATATTTACATGAGTTAAAACCCTTGAATTAAATTCAAATTCTCAAATCAATACCCAAAAAATGGTTTAACCCATATATAACTTGTACAGCATTTTTAATCCCTAGTTTCAAATCATAGAATTCAATTTCAAACTTGAATTCAAATTTAAATCAAATTATTTAAATTTTCAAAACTCGATTAAGTTATTCAAAATAACTTTTATCTTTGAAATTCCATTTCAAAAGCTTTTCACTTTAAACCCAAGTTCCCAATTTCAAAATCAATTGAAATTAAAATTTCAATTTCAAACATATTGAATTTAATTTATCTGTGATTTAACCGATTTCCACGTGAAATCCATATTTGTGTGTGTATGGTGTAGTCCAGGGGTTTTACACACAATAGTGCAACATCAATCATCACAGATATATCGATAAGCGGTATAATCGATAACGCTTATCTTCATTTACAATTTCATAGATAAAATAATTTATCAGTCACAAAGATTCACTATTACAATTCGATGTGGGTTTCGGATAACCAACTGGAATCTGACTCCCTGTCGCATCGAAATTCAAATGTCGTTTACGGGTCAAGGGTTTTCATATCCACATAGTAATATATCACAGAAATAGAAATTTCAGATCACAACATAAATCAGGATGTATCACAAAGCATCATATATCAGGGATATCAAACGATCAAATCATCCAATAGAATCCAAACATCCATAAGTAAGACCAATTTAATTATCTGATTTTAATTGTCCTTAATTAATTAACTTTAATTACTTCCCTTAATTAATTAATCTTAATTAATCACTTACCCTCAAATTAAATCTCTTTAATTAATTAACCCTATTAATCAATTAGGCTTTAATTAATCACTTTGATCATAAATTAATTACTTTTAATTAAGTAATTATCTTTAATTAATTAATCTCCTTTAATTAATGAACCCCTTGAAATTGATTATATTAAGTAATTAATCTTTTAATCGCTTTATTAATCAAATCATTAATCATCAAAACTTTAATCAGCTTTAAGATAATCATTATCTTAATTAATCACTTAATTAAATTATTTCAATTTGAAAACAATTCCATATTAATTCGATTAATTAACCTAATATAAAATTTTCAAATCAAAACCAATTAAATTTCAACCCATATGACTTTAAAATTTATTAAAACTTGTTAACCAACTTATGTTTTCATTTAAACTTGTCATTTTGCTTTATTTTAAAATGGATATCATAACAAGAGAAAATCCCTTTTCCATCCCTATGATGCTCGAGTATTACTTCGAGTCGAACACCCCTTTTCCCCGAGACCTTTCTTCTTCCCATCCAACTTCATCTTCTTCGAGAAAACTGGCAAATTTCCCGTGCTTGGCTCCGAGTCTCCCTTCTCCTCTCCTCTTTAAACTAAGTTTAATTCTAATTTTCCTTTTAAAACTGTTATACTGGTAACACTCGCTCACACACGCGAAAAAAATCCTGAAGCAACGACCCTTCTTCTCGAATAACGACTCGAGTTTCTTCCCATGTCCAAACTCCCTGACACTCGATCGACTTCGTGCACGTGCACACGAAATTGGAGCGATTCCGATCAACCCCACCATCGCCAGCGAGTCAACTTCGACCTCCCTACTCGATTACGCCTAACCAAACTTCGACTCAAATGAAAAATCGAGATCGAGTCTCGAAACCCAGGCCTGGAACAAAACCAGTCGCCATAAAACCACCTCGTGCCTTCACCGCTGACCACCGGTCATCACGCCCTCGCGCCTAGAGCTTCGCCACTCATCCACGAACGTATTCCCCCCAGTGCGATCGAACTCGATACACCATAGACAACGAAATTGCCGCGTCATCTTCATCGAACAAAACTGGAGCTTAACCCTAATTCATCGTCGTGCTGTCGCCACGATCATCCAGAAAACTTGCGAGTATTTTTACGATGATCCCCCTTCCACCAGCCACTTCCTGCCTCAAGCCCAACACCCAACACCACGTTCATCGCTGGGAAATGACGAAGATAGCTATTCCGTTCATCTTGGAAATACTACCTCAATTCGAAACTAAAAATCCTAATTTTAGTTTTAAAAATCCTTGTTTTCGAAATGGATTGGGATGATGTAATTGAATCTTTAATCCAAGCAAGTTGAAAATTTGATAGATTTTTAATTTCCACCGTGCTCATACTTCCAGGGAAAATGATTTCATATTATCTTGAAATTCTAATTTTTTTTTTTAGTCATGATGATTTTAAACATACTTTGTTTTAGTATCATTAGCTGGAAATGATCAGAGTAAATTTAAACCTGTAACATTACCTAATAGAGCCCTTTTTATTATCTCTGTTACCAGATATATGCACACATATCCTACATACATACAGGCCTAGATAAATATATTCATAACTTCTCAGATTATCACATGCAAACCAAATTAAATTCAAACAGATCAAGGTTTACAGAAGTGAGTTTACTCACAGATAAAAGAATAAAGAGGTCTCAAGGAACAATTAAAGTTGCTCACCTTATTTCCCAGGAAAACAGAACAGAGAAAAAATGTTGGAACAGGAAACTTGAAACTTGCATTTATTTTTGTTGTTGATTCCAGAAAACTTTGAAATGCTTGAACTTGAAAACTGAAATGTTTGACTAGCTTTGAAACTGAAGTGTTTGGCTTCAAATTGATTTCCAGGTTTGTATACTTGTTTAAGACTTTGCCTTGTTTTAAAACTCGTAGAAACTGAATTTGCAAAGCTTTTGAAATGAAATAAAATGAGGCAAGTTGGCAAATATACAAATATGTTTACTGCTCTGGTACACGAATAATTCAGAGATCTTTATCTCTTTGGGGCTGAAAGGAGATATAAAATGTACCAGAGATATCAACATTTAATGCCTTGTCCTTCATGTCTACAAACATATCTTTATTTGCATATACTCGAGCATATATTTCTTTGTACAACCTGACCTTGTTTGCTTCAGCCAAGACATATTTTTATTTGTTGTACAATGTAGGCAGGGATCTTTTATTCAATGGTGGCTGAGCATTAATTTGTTGGGTGTGCTTGCATTATTTTTCTTCCTATACTTTATTTTATACTTCATGACTAGATATTTTATTTATTTTGTTTCTTAGCTTCTTTCAAAACACACATATTTGTATATATATTTATAAGTAATTTGAAATGACAATTCCTATTTAAAAATAAGAATTCATTTGTAAATACATTCTATTATTATTTAACTCTATATTAATTTTTAAAACCATTTATTTACAATTTAAATTCAAGTCAATATATATATATATATATATTTACAATATTTTTAAATTTAAATAATTTATACGAAATTTATTTTGAGTTCGGGGAAACTCGCATCAATTTATCCATTTAGTTTACTATTTTTATTCAAAAATACCATTAATTATAAATTTAATTTAAATTAAAATCTAGGGTCGTTACAAACTTCCCCCCTTAAAAGAATTTCGTCCTCGAAATTCGCAGGCACGAAAACAACAAAGAGATAGACAGATTCAATCTCCTATAATTCCTCAAACTTACGATATGAATTCCAAACTCTAGTCGGAATATCTCAGAATACATACCAATTTGTCCCTCTTCGGACTTCGGTATTCAAAAGAAATTACAATAGAATTTCAAATTCGGTTTTAAACGATATCGTTTTAATTGATTCAATTCAATTTACCCTCATGTTTTATTAGTCAATTTAATTCAATTTAAAATTCCAATTTCAAATTCATTAAGGTTTAAATCCAAAAGGCTGATAAGAAGTCGATGAAGATACGAAATAAGAATCTCCTACAACGGTTCGTAGAGCCATCATCACACCGAAACTTCTTCTTGTAGCTGATACGAAGCAATCAAAAGAATTTGGAAACGAATCAAAGAAGATTGATAAGAAAGTTGTTTCCACTGTTGCAGGGTATTGACCATTTGTAGTCGTATTTCATGTCCCCTATCTCGTCTTCTTCTTGCACTCATACTCACTATCAGTGGATAGTAAGAGAATTTACTGAGACGTTCAGACGGATATCTGAGAATTACTCATTCTAGAGTTTACTTCACTCTATCTCTAATGAGCTACTTAACGTGTTATACTCCTGAGCTAAAGTTCAACCTTAGCTCTGATACCACTTGTAACGATCCGGATTTTTCACGTTCGAAAATCGACATCCGTACTTCACATTGTACTAGAATGCCACAGATTCGACCGTTCAAATTCGATTCGCCGGAGCTTATAACACAGTAAGTATAACAACACAGCGGAAGAAAGAAAACAATGATATCATATACAATCCAATGAATACAATATCCAGAATGATATACAACAATGATATCAATATGATACAACAATATCAGAGATAAATAATGATACAGCGGAAATAACCGAACAGAAGAGATCTCTCCAAATGATCTACAAAAGAGAATGACTCCAACAACTCCAACGTCAAGCTCGAACCACAAGGAGAAGCAAGTGCAGTCCTGAACTCCAAGAACTGAACCAGCTCCAGATAATCTACTAAACCTGAATATCTGCGAAAACCCAACTCTAGACTGCCCGTGTGGAAAATTGTGGGCACCCAGAGTTTAGGAAGGGAACAATAAACTCCGGATCAGTCATGGGACTGGTGTGAGCAACAAAAACAGTTTATCTTTAAACAAACACAAAAGGCTTTTAAACATTGAAACCCGCAATGCTTTTCGAAAATGAAACTACCATAAGGCCTCCCGCCACACACACAATGCAATCGCAGAATTGGAGGAGATTTTTCCTTATGATAGTCAAACATGCTTACTACGCAAAATCATTCGATATTATTATCATTAGTGCATAGTGTCGAAAACCATTTCGAAAATATAATATTAATCTTAGCCAGCATACAACCATTGTTGTATGCCTACTATAGCTACTACGTTCAATAGCAGGTTACCGCCACATTCCATAGCAGGTAATACAACTAAAACCGTACAGGGTTCGTATTGTTTCTTTGGATTTCCAACAAATGATCAGGCTAAGGAACTTCCTTACCGAAATAGAAACGCCTCTGGAAAGACGCCCCGGATCCTAACCGGATCTCTGCAAACAAAAGGCCGACGCTACCTCACGCTGTACAGCTGTAACTAGGTAACTAACACACTGACGCTACCTCACGCTGTACAGCTGTAACTAGGTAACTAACACACGAGCTATGTCATCCCCCGGTCGTTACCGACCTTTATCCGAGGTACCTCAATCATAAAGCAACATCACAAAGTGATAAATTTATAATGTCCACACGAGTTAAGTATCTGGGCTCCATACCATGATACCACCCTTTATCCAGAAGGAAATGACATACCCTAGGGGCGCTACCCCTACAAACCTTTGTCGCAACATTCCTGTTTCGACCATTACCGGGTTGTGAGGCTCGACGAAGTCTCGTCCACAAAACTACGCTTCTTTACAAAGCACGCTTTTTCACAAAGCAACGCTTTGACCAACAAATGATCATCAGCACTTCGTATGCCACATTACCAAATTGGGAATGTATCACTAGTAACCATCAACTACATAACCTCTGAGCTCGTATGTCTCAGAGAAGGGTGTTAAGCTAAGAGAATAAATTCTCCGCCACCAACAGAAATGTATTTGATAGAAACCAGCTTTACATCTCAAAGTGTAACGTCAGACACACATCCATACAAGTCTGTTCCAGGTTCGAACAGAACCGAAGGCACTTCCGAAGAAGCCTTTGCAATCCGGGTATTCACAATCTCGATCGGACTTCCCATCACTTAGGAAATCTCTATACCGTAGCTACTCAGTGCAGAGACAATCGATAGGTCATCCTATCGCTCTCGCAAATACCCGGTCTTCACCACCGGTCTTCAAATGTTATCCATATCGTCGTATCACTATTCGGAATGGGTTATATGACACAAAGGTCCTCTCCCGGCTAAACCGAATAACGAGCGCAATTAAAAATCATATGGATACTGGGGTCTCAGTTAAATCACAGCTTAAAGCTAAAAAACTTTTCATTCGAATGGTAAAACAAATTACCATTTCCAATCTTTTAAACAAAAAGATTCATTTCAAAAACCTTCACTGGTTTAAACAATTTCCACACTTTTAATCTTTTAAACAAAAGATTTAATTCACAAAGTTAACCCCATTCACAAAGATCTATTCATGGATTTCAAATCGATTTCCATTTCAATTGAATTAATTCGTTAAATCCTTAAATCAAGATTTAACTTATACCTTTTAAACTAGTTTCCAAAGATTCATTCATAGCCTTCCAAAACAATTCCATTTCAAGTTAGATTAACTCATTCGGTCTTTGAATCAAAGACTCATTTCATAAATTTCAAAACATTTCAATTCTATTTCAAACCTGAAACCGTTCAACACAATTTGGAAATCCTTTCTTCAAATGAAAGCTATTATTATTTGAAACTAGTTTTCGTTTCAGAAAAATCCAGTTATATTTACATGAGTTAAAACCCTTGAATTAAATTCAAATTCTCAAATCAATACCCAAAAAATGGTTTAACCCATATATAACTTGTACAGCATTTTTAATCCCTAGTTTCAAATCATAGAATTCAATTTCAAACTTGAATTCAAATTTAAATCAAATTATTTAAATTTTCAAAACTCGATTAAGTTATTCAAAATAACTTTTATCTTTGAAATTCCATTTCAAAAGCTTTTCACTTTAAACCCAAGTTCCCAATTTCAAAATCAATTGAAATTAAAATTTCAATTTCAAACATATTGAATTTAATTTATCTGTGATTTAACCGATTTCCACGTGAAATCCATATTTGTGTGTGTATGGTGTAGTCCAGGGGTTTTACACACAATAGTGCAACATCAATCATCACAGATATATCGATAAGCGGTATAATCGATAACGCTTATCTTCATTTACAATTTCATAGATAAAATAATTTATCAGTCACAAAGATTCACTATTACAATTCGATGTGGGTTTCGGATAACCAACTGGAATCCGACTCCCTGTCGCATCGAAATTCAAATGTCGTTTACGGGTCAAGGGTTTTCATATCCACATAGTAATATATCACAGAAATAGAAATTTCAGATCACAACATAAATCAGGATGTATCACAAAGCATCATATATCAGGGATATCAAACGATCAAATCATCCAATAGAATCCAAACATCCATAAGTAAGACCAATTTAATTATCTGATTTTAATTGTCCTTAATTAATTAACTTTAATTACTTCCCTTAATTAATTAATCTTAATTAATCACTTACCCTCAAATTAAATCTCTTTAATTAATTAACCCTATTAATCAATTAGGCTTTAATTAATCACTTTGATCATAAATTAATTACTTTTAATTAAGTAATTATCTTTAATTAATTAATCTCCTTTAATTAATGAACCCCTTGAAATTGATTATATTAAGTAATTAATCTTTTAATCGCTTTATTAATCAAATCATTAATCATCAAAACTTTAATCAGCTTTAAGATAATCATTATCTTAATTAATCACTTAATTAAATTATTTCAATTTGAAAACAATTCCATATTAATTCGATTAATTAACCTAATATAAAATTTTCAAATCAAAACCAATTAAATTTCAACCCATATGACTTTAAAATTTATTAAAACTTGTTAACCAACTTATGTTTTCATTTAAACTTGTCATTTTGCTTTATTTTAAAATGGATATCATAACAAGAGAAAATCCCTTTTCCATCCCTATGATGCTCGAGTATTACTTCGAGTCGAACACCCCTTTTCCCCGAGACCTTTCTTCTTCCCATCCAACTTCATCTTCTTCGAGAAAACTGGCAAATTTCCCGTGCTTGGCTCCGAGTCTCCCTTCTCCTCTCCTCTTTAAACTAAGTTTAATTCTAATTTTCCTTTTAAAACTGTTATACTGGTAACACTCGCTCACACACGCGAAAAAAATCCCGAAGCAACGACCCTTCTTCTCGAATAATGACTCGAGTTTCTTCCCATGTCCAAACTCCCTGACACTCGATCGACTTCGTGCACGTGCACACGAAATTGGAGCGATTCCGATCAACCCCACCATCGCCAGCGAGTCAACTTCGACCTCCCTACTCGATTACGCCTAACCAAACTTCGACTCAAATGAAAAATCGAGATCGAGCCTCGAAACCCAGGCCTGGAACAAAACCAGTCGCCATAAAACCACCTCGTGCCTTCACCGCTGACCACCGGTCATCACGCCCTCGCGCCTAGAGCTTCGCCACTCATCCACGAACGTATTCCCCCCGGTGCGATCGAACTCGATACACCATAGACAACGAAATTGCCGCGTCATCTTCAACGAACAAAACTGGAGCTTAACCCTAATTCATCGTCGTGCTGTCGCCACGATCATCCAGAAAACTTGCGAGTATTTTTACGATGATCCCCTTTCCACCAGTCACTTCCTGCCTCAAGCCCAACACCCAACACCACGTTCATCGCTGGGAAATGACGAAGATAGCTATTCCGTTCATCTTGGAAATACTACCTCAATTCGAAACTAAAAATCCTAATTTTAGTTTTAAAAATCCTTGTTTTCGAAATGGATTGGGATGATGTAATTGAATCTTGAATCCAAGCAAGTTGAAAATTTGATAGATTTTTAATTTCCACCGTGCTCATACTTCCAGGGAAAATGATTTCATATTATCTTGAAATTCTAATTTTTTTTTTAGTCATGATGATTTTAAACATACTTTGTTTTAGTATCATTAGCTGGAAATGATCAGAGTAAATTTAAACCTGTAACATTACCTAACAGAGCCCTTTTTATTATCTCTGTTACCAGATATATGCACACATATCCTACATACATACAGGCCTAGATAAATATATTCATAACTTCTCAGATTATCACATGCAAACCAAATTAAATTCAAACAGATCAAGGTTTACAGAAGTGAGTTTACTCACAGATAAAAGAATAAAGAGGTCTCAAGGAACAATTAAAGTTGCTCACCTTATTTCCCAGGAAAACAGAACAGAGAAAAAATGTTGGAACAGGAAACTCGAAAACTGGAAACTTGAAACTTGCATTTATTTTTGTTGTTGATTCCAGAAAACTTTGAAATGCTTGAACTTGAAAACTGAAATGTTTGACTAGCTTTGAAACTGAAGTGTTTGGCTTCAAATTGATTTCCAGGTTTGTATACTTGTTTAAGACTTTGCCTTGTTTTAAAACTCGTAGAAACTGAATTTGCAAAGCTTTTGAAATGAAATAAAATGAGGCAAGTTAGCAAATATACAAATATGTTTACTGCTCTGGTACACGAATAATTCAGAGATCTTTATCTCTTTGGGGCTGAAAGGAGATATAAAATGTACCAGAGATATCAACATTTAATGCCTTGTCCTTCATGTCTACAAACATATCTTTATTTGCATATACTCGAGCATATATTTCTTTGTACAACCTGACCTTGTTTGCTTCAGCCAAGACATATTTTTATTTGTTGTACAATGTAGGCAGGGATCTTTTATTCAATGGTGGCTGAGCATTAATTTGTTGGGTGTGCTTGCATTATTTTTCTTCCTATACTTTATTTTATACTTCATGACTAGATATTTTATTTATTTTGTTTCTTAGCTTCTTTCAAAACACACATATTTGTATATATATTTATAAGTAATTTGAAATGACAATTCCTATTTAAAAATAAGAATTCATTTGTAAAGACATTCTATTATTATTTAACTCTATATTAATTTTTAAAACCATTTATTTACAATTTAAATTCAATTCAAAATATATATATATATATATATATTTACAATATTTTTAAATTTAAATAATTTATACGAAATTTATTTTGAGTTCGGGGAAACTCGCATCAATTTATCCATTTAGTTTACTATTTTTATTCAAAAATACCATTAATTATAAATTTAATTTAAATTAAAATCTAGGGTCGTTACACAAGTGAGATCTGGTGGCAATGTTGTTTCAATTGTTTTCTGGCTATTGAGGTAGTGCCATTGCCAGTTGAGTCTTCATTTGAAAGTTATATTTACCTCGAATACCAGGTTGCCTTCACCTTGTAGTAATTGCATTCAAATGTTAGTTTCATTGACATATCAGTAATCTCTTTGTTGCTTTTGTATCCTAGTCTTGATACATTCTTTTAGTGCAGTGTCCATGTTTGTTGTGACAATGCTTGTCCACCGTATATTCTGGTCTCTGACTTGCTGGTTTGAGTTCGAGACTTGTACTGTATTTGAATCTTGTAGCTTGTATTCTCTGCTGCATATCAACTTGTTCATGTGCATGTGTACTTCCACATTTTTGTTGTCCACTGTTTGGACATTTGGGCTCTTTGTAGCTGCATTTTCATTTGTGTTGGCATTACACTTGTGTTGAACCCGATTTTAGGGTTTGACCTTGTGATCATTTGTGACTTTCACTGAGCTTTTGTGTATCTCCCGCGATAGTGGCGAGGCAGTACACGCGTGCGTGTACTGCAGCCCTATCAGATTTGACAGTTTTAAATTGATTTAGTCGATTTGATAAATTGTTTATTTATCTCTGTTCATAATTTAAATCTGCTGATTTTTGGTTAAACACTGTTAAGTGTTATATTGACCGTTATCCGGTTTCTTTGTTTAAAGAATCGGATAGACGGGAATTATTGTGACTGTCGCCTATTTAAATTATTACTGCCTATATGCACTAAGAAACTGGTTTGAATTAGACTGACCTGGGTATTATTTTCTTTTGAATGTAATACTCGGGTCAGACCCGAGTTATTTCAGGTTGTAGATTTTCTTCTTTGAGTTGCTGTTCAGGATATGAAGACTTTTCACATCTTCTGAAGTTGTCCGTGTCATTTTGTAGTAGTCGTGTCATTATATAGAACGATATGTATTCATGTATATTAGTTGATAATGTACTTGTATATATAACTTCTAGAGTCGACAGTTGTAGTTGTATCATATGTATTGTGTCAATTATGTATCAACTGACATCAGTTATATATATATGAGACTTTTGTTTTTATCTGTGTTCCGCATTTATATTATCTGTGTTATTGTTATATCTAATGTCCTAAACTATTATGAACTATCGTAGTTTGTTTTATACTGATAATTGGATATGTCGATGGGAGTAAATAAATAATAGATGAAAAATAAAAAGTATATACAACTCCTACCGAGATAACCAATATTAGTGTAAGGCCAATTACGGATGGTCGCTCCTATCCAGCCTTATTCTTCGTAATAATAGACAGTATTTCTTTTAATACTCTTTGTTATTATGAGCATAGAGGTGGGGCGTCACATCGTATAATTCGTTTTACCGCTCTTAAATGTGATTCTTTAGGATTAGATTGAAATCGTGCACATAGACATACACTCATCATTATGTCTGGTCTACTAGCGGTTAAGTAGAGTAAGGAGCCTATCATACTTCTAAACAATTTTTGATCGATACTTTTACCATTTTCATCTCTATCAAGATGAGTTGTGGTACTCATAGGAGTAGGCTTTCCAGAAGTGTTTTCTAGTCCAAAACGTTTAATCAGATTAGCACAATATTTTTATTGATTTAAGAAAATTCCATTTGTTAATTGTTTGATTTGTAAACCAAGAAAATAAGATAATTCTCCCATGTGTGACATTTCAAACTCTTTGGTCATTATATTTGAAAATTCTTTACATAAGTTTTCATTAGTTGAACCAAATATGATGTCATCTACATATATTTGAATTATTAGAATGTCATTAGTAGTGTTTTTAATGAATAGAGTTTGATCTACTTTTCCGATTTGAAATCCCGAATCTAGTAGATAGCTTTTAAGTCTTTCATACCAAGCACGAGGTGCTTGTTTAAGACCATATAGAGCTTTTTTTAATTTATATACATGATCCGGATATTTTTCGTGTATGAATAAAGGAGGTTGTTCTACGTACACATTTTCTTTTATAAAACCATTTAGAAAAGCACTTTTAACATCCATTTGATAAAGTTTAAAATTATGAAAACACGCAAAGGCTAATAAAATACGTATTGCTTCAAGTCGTGCAACAGGTGCAAATGTTTCTTCAAAGTCAATACCTTCTTCTTGATTATATCCTTGTGCTACTAGTCTAGCTTTATTCCTAGTTATATTTCCTTGTTCATCTACTTTATTTTTGTAAACCCATTTTGTTCCTATAACAGATTGATTATTAGGACGAGGAACTAAATCCCAAACATCGTTATGTTCGAATTGATTTAATTCTTCTTGCATAGCAATAATCCAGTAGTCATCTGTTGATGCTTCTTTAGAATTTTTAGGTTCTATTGTAGAAATAAAAGCAACATGTCCCATTTGGTTTAGTTGACTCCTAGTTTTAACTTGAGAATTTATTTCACCGATTATATTTTGTACAGGATGATCTCGTAAGATTTTAGGTGGAGATCTAAGTTCGGTATTATTTATATTTTCAATATTTGTATTATCTGTATTTATTATAAATTCATCATCATATTTTGTGCTTAATTTTTTATTAAAATTTTCATCAAACGATACATGTAAAGTTTCTTCAATTGTATTAGTTCGTTTATTAAAAACTCGATATGCCTTACTTCGTTCTGAGTATCCTACAAAAGTTCCTTCATCAGCTTTTGGATCGAATTTTCCTAGTTGGTCTTTTGTATTTAGAATAAAACATTTTGATCCAAATATTTTAAAATATGAAATATTTGGCTTTCTATTGTTAAAAAGTTCATATGAAGTATTCTTAGTTAATGGTCTAATAGAAATACGATTTAACACATAACATGCAGTAGCTACGGCTTCTGCCCAAAAATGTTTTGGTAAATAACTTCCATTTAATAATGTTCTTGCACATTCTTGTAATGTTCTATTCTTTCTTTCCACTACTCCATTTTGTTGAGGAGTTCTAGGAAATGAGAAGTTATGATTTATTCCTTTCTTTTTACAGAAAGATTCAAAAACTTCATTTTCGAATTCGCCACCATGATCACTTCGAATATTTTTAATTTTTAAATTTTTAGTGTTTTGAATTCTTTTGGCAAATGTTTTAAAGTTCTCAAATGTATCACTTTTATTTTTCATAAAAATGGTCCAGGTGTATCTTGAAAAATCATCAACTATTACAAATACATATCGATTATGATTAATAGATTGAACTTGTGTTGGTCCGAAAAGATCCATATGAAGTAATTCTAATAGTTGTAAAGTTGAAATATTTTTCTTAGATTTGAAAGATGATTTTGTTAATTTTCCTATTTGACAATCATCACAAAGATTTTTTATCTTAAAGTTTATCTTAGGTAATCCTCTTACTAATTCATTTTTAGAAAGTTTTCTAATAGTTTTGAAATTAATATGACAAAATCTTTTGTGCCATAACCAAGGATCATTATCTTTTGCAAGTAAACACATATTCATATTATGATTTATTTTCATATTTAAAACATAAATATTCCTATATCTGTTTCCTTCAAAAACAAGATTTTGGTTTTGATCAGAAATACTACATTTGTTTTCCGAAAACGTTATTCTAAAACCTTTGTCACAAAGTTGACTTATGCTTAGTAGATTATGTTTTAGATTTTTAACTAATGAAACATTTGTAATAAAAGGTAAATTTGATGTACCGTAATTGCTCACATCTCCTTTGCCAATGATATAGCCTTTTGAGTTGTCTCCGAAGGTAACCGAGCCACCATCAAAGTATGTGATGTTTGTAAGCATATCTTTGTCACCGGTCATGTGTTTTGAGCAACCACTATCTAATATCCATTTTTTCTTTTTGTGTGGGACCTGAAAATAAATATAAAATTATTGGTACCCACTTTTCAAAAGGGTCCTAATAAGTTAGAACTTAGGAAATCAAACCCAATTTGGTTCAGTATCCTTTTTATAAATATAATTTTTATTATTATGAACACTATCCATAAATGTTTTAATATAATTATTTCTAATTAAAATATTATTAGTCTTTGGAACCCAGATTTTAACAAACTTAGTTTCTTTTCTTGTTCTAATAGGTTCTCTTAATAACACTTGTTGTTTAGAGTCAATATTCCTTTTAAAATTTGTCTTTTTAGAAATTTTTGGCTACTTTTTATATCCTAATCCTTGTTTATTTGAGGAAGATTGAGAATTTTCTAAAATCTTAGATAAATTTTCTCTTCCTTTGTTAAAGTTAGAGACATTTTTAGTTATGTTATCTAATCTAGCTTGAAGACTATTATTATCTAACTTAACTTGTTTAATCTGAGTTATTAATTCATGATTTTCAGAAACAATTATATCATTTTTTGTCTTTTGAGTTTCAATTTCTTGACTTAAAAGTGATAGTTGAGTTTCCGAATTTGAATGAGATTCTTGAACTTTTTCAAGTTCTTCTTCTAAAATCTTCTTTTCATCTTTTAACATATCCCTTTCAAACTCAGCCTTGTTCTGATTTTCACGTGTCTCTTTAAGTTTCTTTTTAAGAATTTTTATTGTACTAAAAAGTTCAGTGTTTACATCAATTAAATCGTCAAAAGTTAAAGTACTAACCTCAGATTCCTGAGCCATAAAGCATACATTTGCTTGTTCATTGTCGCTATCATTTTCACTATAACATGAAGATGAATCTGAATCGTCCCATGTTACAGAGAATGCCTTCTTTTTGAATTTTTCTTTCTTGTTTTTATTCTGATTCTCCTTCTTTTGCTCTGGACAATCTTTCTGCATGTGACCTTTCTTGTGACAGTTGAAGCATTCTATATTTGAGGATGAAGGTTTGTTCAAGAAATTCTTTTTGAATCCGTTTTTATTTTCTTTTCTCAATCTTAAAAATTTCTTGAAATTTTTGGCTATAAATGCTAAATCCTCATCTTCAGACTCTGATTCTTCCTTTTCCGCATGAAAAGCTACATTTTTTTTTTCTTGTGCTTGATCTTTCTTAGCTTGCATATTAACTTCATATGACATAAGATTTCCAATTAATTCTTCCGGTTTCATTGTAGATAGATCATTTGCTTCTTCGATTGCTAAGACTTTTCTCTCCCATTCATCAGTAAGTGAATTTAGAACTTTAGATACAATATCACAATCCGTGTATTTTTCTCCTAGTCCTATTAAGGCATGATGAATATCTTGAAACCTTGAGTACATGTCATTGATGGATTCATTTTGTCGCATTCTAAAGTTTTGGAACCGGTTCTTTAGCATGGAGATCTTAGTTTGCTTCACCTTGTTTGTGCCTTCATGTATGGTTTTAAGTGTACTCCATATTTGATGTGCAGTAGTACAAATGCTTACACGGTTGAACTCATTTCTATCCAAAGCACAAAATAGCATATTCGTAGCTTTGGCATTTGCACTAACTTCATTCTTCTGAGCTTGCGTCCATGTAGAATAATCTGTTGTGGGTACAATGAGTTCTGCTTGATTTGCGTTCCAGGCTTCAAAACTTGTTGCTTGCATATAAATCCTCATCCTTGTAGCCCAATAATTATAGTTTAGTCCATTGAATAGAGGTGGTCTTTGAGTAGATTGTCCTTCCGCAAATGTAGAGTTATAGGTAGATGTTGTGCTTGTGTTGTTTTCCATATTATCAATATGTCAAATAACGGTGTTATGGTTATAGGACGGCCTTGCTCTGATACCAATTGAAAAAGTCTATGCGGTAGGATCGTATAATATGGAATAGTGAAATAGTCTAGGTAGATGGTAGTAAGCAATAAGTAAAGTAGACACCAAGACTTTATACTGGTTCGGACCTCTTGTCCTACGTCCAGTCCCTAAGCTCCTCTTAGGAATTCAACTAACCAACAACCCTCACTTAACCCGGAGGAATAGGTTTACAACTTACCCGAACAACCGAACGGGATTTCTTTCCTCAACTGCCGAAGAGGACTTCAACTTGGATACAAAAAGTATTTCTGACTTGTTGTGTTCTTGATAACACTAATGTGTCAATTTAGTACAACTTTCCTATAATCTTATCCTCGAGAGTATACAAAAGTGTTTATGAAGATTTAGGAAATATGAATTGCTATGAATCAAGAGATGTTATAGTTAAAACAGAGATTCAAGCAATTGGTTTGCTTTTGAAAACTTAAAAGAATATGAAAGTATGTTCAAGTAAATAGAGAGATTAAAGCAAGTAGAATTGGTTGATTGCAATTGTTAAACCCATGTATTTATACTTGTAGAATAGTTGCATTTGTTTGCTAGAGATGCAAGGAAGAGATGCTTCTGTTTCCATTGAAGAATGGTTGCAACTCTTGGGAGGAAGAAGGTGTCTATTCATAGAAAATTCGCAGTTACAGATTCAGTCGACTGAACAGTAAATTCAGTCGACTGAAATTATAAAGGAAAATTTTCAGGTCTATGTTCAGTCGACTGTACAGTGAGTTCAGTCGACTGAAACTGTGTATGTTTTATTTCTGTGCCAGTTTCAGTCGACTGGCCATGATTGTTCAGTCGACTGAACTGTGAAAATTTGCATACTAAAAGTTTTTATAAAAATCAAGTTTAAAGGAAGTGTTTTAGTGTTCGTGCAAATCTCTTGAGGATAGATTTTAACAAAATAATCTAGACTTAGACCCATAAAAATCATACTTATGTTTTACACTTTGGTCTTCATCGATCTTCCTCTGATTTCAAATATATTTCTTCCTTTTTGTTGAAGCTCATTGTCATTGATCAAAATCTTCGTGTATCAACACTCCTAACAACCAATACAATCAAAATTTATAAATTTTCAAGATAATTCTTTTATATATAAAATATAATCTAAAACAATATTATGTCAATCTGTCTTATTCGAGTGTTTAGAAATTCCTATCGATGCCTTGGCGTCCCAAGTACCAACCAGAATTCATAAATAGTCAACGGAACAAATTAACACAATATAAAATCATTTTTTATATCAAAATTACAAATACGCTCTCTCATATACACTCAAACTCATTCATAAGGTTTAACCCTATTTCAATGAGTTATTCCCCACTAGAGCCAAGGTAATCTAAACCAAAGCTCTGATACCAACTGTAACAACCCGCATTTTCGACCGTTCAAGTCGACAAAACATACACACATGCCGACTCAAACAATCCAAAATACAGATAGTTATTGGGGTTAAATAAGAAAAGAAAGGAAAGAACAGAAACAAACACAGAATCTCGCAGCGGAAGGGACAAGATATAATAATAAAATAACAGTTCATGAAGCTGTTAAATAAATAAATTTGATTATTATTATACATCATAAATCAGAGTTACATACATATCAGAGATAAGACAACAATGCAGCGGAAAAATAATACAGTAGTAGAATACAAATGATATAATACCAATCTCCATCTTCATCCTCCAGAATATACCTTCAAGCTAATCTGAAATGCTCAGGCTGACCCGAGCGTAATGAAAAGACAAAACACTCGAGTCAGGACTAAAATATCTCATGTAAGTTAAATCAAATAAGTAAATATGAGTGTGACGGCGTCGGAGATGTTTACGGGTTTTAGACACCTCCTATCCAGTATTTAACGTGCGTGCATTAACTTAAGAGATGTTCGGGATTTCCATCTCCTAAGGATCCGTTAAACTATCTACTATATAATATAATACGCTATATACAATAATGTCTATCATAAAGTAAAATATCAAACTAGCGTTAAGCCATGGCCCATTCCACCCTTAACACATTTTTATTCCAAATAGCATATACAAGACCGTAGTTTCCCCAAAACTGGAAGTCACCAGAGGGCAATCCATATACTAAAGGTACAAACCAAAATCCTAGTGGTCGCGAATAGGATAATCAGTATGACAAGGTACATGAGGCAATACCAACTAGGATACTAGTAGTTGCGTGATCCGGACTGATGTTGGGCATAGCAGCTACTACCCCAACACCGCGAAACAACACTCCCATAATCGAGGGGTGCACCCAAATCGAATCACAAAAGTAATAGACATGGTAACGAAGAAGTGTGTCCGCTAGAGGTGGCTAACCTCAATGGCCCGGCGCGGCTCCTGTTTTAGTCATGTCAGGGGTCATCCAATATCGTTCTCTTTCTTCAGTCAACGCGTTCACCAAACCATCCACTTCGTTCTGGATCAACACTCCGCGTATAATAGTTATTAAAGTGGTTTTCGGTATCGACAGAGAGTATGTCCATACCCGATCCCGGTCTCTTTAATAACTACGTTATATTTTTCACACCGGTTGCTCTTTTACATTTCAAATCGATTCATAATTGATATCAAAATATCATATTCGCTTCAAAATCAAATCCATTTCAAATATCATCATATCTATTCAAGATGTAAGATTCCGTTTCAAAATCATTTTTCGCCTCGATATCTCATTTCGATTTCAAAATCATTTTTCGCCTCAATTTCCACAAAACGATTCACATAAACTCGAATTCAAAAATTTATAATTTAATCAACTCTCAAATCATCAATTTCAACTCGATTCAGCTTCTCAATAAACCATTTCAAATTATCAATTTCAAATACATATTTGAACCACAAAATAAGCCATTTCACTTCCAATATATTTCGCAACTTTAAATATTTCACATTTCAAAAACAGTTCATATATTTATATAAGAATATAAGATTCGCTTTAAAACCATTTCGTATTCAAATTAGAATATACTTCAAATTAAACATCCGTATTAAGTAGTTTACTTAATTTCTGGAACAATTCCAATTCAATAAACTTAGATTAACATTCGGATTTCAAGAATTCATTTAAGTATTACATTCCAAATCAATTTCAGTTCAAATCCTATTCAAATCAATTTTATCTTCAAATTTTATTCAATAGTTTCAATTTAGTCCAATTCACAAATTCCTTTGAATTTCAATTAAATTCCAAATTAATTAAATCTCAATTTCAAATCAATTTTCAATTCCAAACTCAAACTTGAAATATCATTTCATATAAATTTTCTTAGAAATATTCAGAGTTCGATTAAAAGTCCAATCTTTTAAAACAAATCAACTTTCGAAAATTTACGCCGTATTTCAATCTTTTTCTTAAAATCTAAACTTCGAATAATTAAACAATTTCATTTACCAAGTTTAAATTCCAACATTTCGAGCTTCAGTTCAAAATAATTCAATTTCCATAAATTGGATTTTTTCATAACTTTTAAATAAATCATTTAAATAAATTTCAAATCAACGATTTTAAAATTATTAATTTAACCAATCCGGTGTCGGTATGTAATTTTCTATCTTATGGCCAAGTGATTATTTATTTCAATTACATGTCAGGGATGAATATATATTACTTAAACCAATCACAGTGTCATATGCATGTATAACAGGATATATATATAAGCAAATAAACATCCAAACATTTAAATATCAACCAATAGCATCCATCGAAATAAATCATCCAATAGTCAATACAATTCACGGCAATTTCATAGTTATCAATATCGGGAAATTTGTTTTTTGATTAAATCCTAATTTCAATTTACTGTCAATTAAATTTTTCAACGGTGAATTCACATGACAATCTATATAACAATTAAACTTTTATCAAACAACGACAAATAAATTCATATCACTTCATAATGTCAAATTTAACTACCATAAAGATATTCAGTACGTTGTGAGCGTTATAAAACACTCACCTTGATTTTCCGTTGTCGCCGAGGCATTCCGGTTTGGAACTAAAACTGGACGACGCCCAACTTTAGCCCAAATTTCCACCGTCTCCAAATCCATCCAACCCTGTTTCATTTCGAAGCTCTCGTCATTACGATCGCAATGCAAAAAGTTTCGTTCCAATCGGACCTCGTATGAAAAAGTTATGCATTTTAAACATTTGCGAATTTAAATATATATATATATATATAAATATATACACATATTTTTTTCAAACCATACTTTCAATCTCAGCCCTCCATTTTCTCTACTGCAGATCTGGGCCCTTCCTTCCATCTTCTCCAAAATGTGAAAAGCACGTACAATCTCAACCCATTCCTTCCAACCTTTGACCGACGATTTCTCCACTATCACTCGACGAGAAGTTGATCGGAGACCCACGTTAGAAGCGCCTACGCAAGAGCTACCCACGGCCAGGAGGTGGTTGAACTCGGCTCCCCCATCTCTTCGATTTGCGTGAAAAACGCAGCGACTTCAAGCTCGATTTCCCATTGATTCGTTGCTCCGTTTTTGATCATCTCCGTATTGATTTGAAGCTCTCATCGTCCTCTACAACTTTGTAGTTGACGACTTTTGCTAATTGTTGATGGATTGAGAGGAAAATGAGGAAGAAGTTTCGAAATTTTCTGGCCATTGAATTTGAAAGTGGCGGCTATGAAACCCTAGGGCTGATGTTTTCAAATGAAATGATAAAGGGTTCCTTTTATAGAAATTTACAGAAAAACACTATTCACTCCAAAATCCGAACTTCAAATCTCTCGTAGTGACCGGCATTTCTAGGGTTTATCCCGCGCTCCGAACATAATAGAACAGGTTTCGGAAGCTAATTCGATCATCTGTGTGAGTTACGGCAATAAACAATCGATTTAAAATTAAATCGGTTAATCAAATTTCTGTGCGTTTGGGCTCGCCCCAGACAAACGGTAAATCCGATTGACACGAAATTTGAAACCCTACAATAATATGACATTATGGATCCGATGAAACTGGTTTCGTCGAAATCCGAGATTTTTTGAAAAATGACTATTTTCTCTCGCCGGATTAATTTTTTATTTTTGAGTTTATGGGAAACCTTAAGATCATGGTATTCATTGATACTCACTTAAGTAAACCACGCCGTGTGTCTACCCCGCTTTTATTTAGTCGTCGCACACGGATGCTTAACGTTGAAACTCCCACTGATGGTTTGGCGCTGGGATTCGAACCTGCCCGGACGCAGTCCTTTGGTTCCCATCTCCCAGCTCCCAAACCAACCGAGCTACGAACGGCGGGTTCGCCGAATTAATATTAAAAACAATTCGATGTGTTTCGAGCTGCCACGGTCAAACGATAACTCCGATTGCTACGAAAATTGAAATCCGACAATAACAAACTATTACGGATCCAATGGAACAAGTTTCGTTCAATTCTGAGACTGTTCGAAAAATGGCTATTTTTCAGTCGATAATTAAATATTAAAAATATTCAATTTTCACAAATTAACTTTAAATTCAATTTTAAAAGTTCTATAACATTACTATAACTCCAATATGATAAGATAAAATTTTACAAATCATTTTCAATCATATTCAACTCGATTTTCAATTATTTCTGAAATTTAACTTATTAAATTATCGATTTAATTGTCTAATTAAATCCAATATTCGAAAAATAAATTATTCGACTGTTTAATTTCAATATAAAATTCCCAATTTTAAATTATTAACTTTTAAATCAAATTTCAATTGTTCACAAATCCCATTTTTAATTTCACGGTAATTAACAATCTTTTACAATGCAGTTTTCCATTATAAATCCAATATAAAAGATTATATTAGATTCAGCGTTCAATTATATTGTAATTCAAATTCAAGTTATTTAATTCCAAATGAATTCTTTTATTTCGATTTACACTTTCATTATTGAATCAACCATTTACTTATACATTATTATCAATAGTTTATAATTCATTTACTTTCATTTTCTTCAGCTATCATCTTATTTAAATTCACAGTAATATTAAATTACATTCATTTACGTTGATTTCCATATTATAACTTCAATATTAAATGTAACATTTCATTTATTTCTTTGTTTACAATCAAATTCAATTCAATTCAATTACTTGTTATATTCAAATTTAAATCTTTACTTACGTTCAATTACAAGTTAACATCTTTATCGAATTACAGTTTCAGTTATTATCTGCTTTCAATCAACTGTAATATTAAGTTACATTTATTTATATTATTTTCAATAACATAAACTTCCATTATTAAAGCTACCATTTTATTTTTTCTTTGTTTACAATCATAACCAATTTGATTTATGTAACGACTCGGATTTTGCCCGCTCGAAAATCAACATCCGTACTTCACATTGTACTAGAATGCCGCAGATTCGACCGTACAAATCCGATTCGCAGGAGCTATAACACAATTAAGTAAATAACACCGCAGAAGAAAAAGAATATAGATATACAACATCTGATACAATATCCAGATACAATGATGATACAATGAATATCTATATACATCAGAGATATGATACAAGAAATAGCAGCGGAAAAGAAAATAGATAACATCAGCAGCGGAACAATATCAATAGAAGTGATAACTCCAAAATGATCTTCAGACAAGAATGAATCCACAACTCCAAGATAAGCAACTCCGATGAATGAACTAGCTCCAGATAATCTACTAAACCTGAATATCTGAGAAAACCAAACTCTAGACTGCCCGTGTGGAAAATAGTGGGCACCCAGAGTTTAGGAAGGGAACAATAAACTCCGGATCAGTCATGGGACTGGTGTGAGCAACAAAAACAGTTTATCTTTAAACAAACACGAAAGGCTTTTAAACATTGAAATCCGTAATGCTTTTCGAAAATGAAACTACCATAAAGCCTCCCGCCACACACACAATGCAATCGCAGACTTGGAGGAGATTTCTCCTTATGATAGTCAAAAATGCTTACTACGCAAAATCATTCGATATTATTATCATTAGTGCATAGTGTCGAAAACCATTTCGAAAATATAATATCAATCTTAGCCAACATACAACCATTGTTGTATGCCTACTATAGCTACTACGTTCAATAGCAGGTTACCGCCACATTCCATAGCAGGTAATACAACTAAAACCGTACAGGGTTCGTATTGTTTCTTTGGATTTCCAACAAATGATCAGGCTAAGGAACTTCCTTACCGAAATAGAAACGCCTCTGGAAAGACGCCCCGGATCCTAACCGGATCTCTGCAAACAAAAGGCCGACGCTACCTCACGCTCTAACCGAGCTATAACTAGGTAACTAACACACGAGTCATGTCATCCCCCCATCGTTACCGACCTTTATCCCGGGATCCCGAAAACCAATAAAGCAACATCATACAGTAATAAATTACCGTGTCCACACGAGTTAAGTATCTGGGCTCCATACCATGATACCACCCTTTATCCAGAAGGAAATGACATACCCTAGGGGCGCTACCCCTACAAACCTTTGTCGCAACATTCCTGTTTTGACCATTACCGGGTTGTGAGGCTCGACGAAGTCTCGTTCACAAAACTACGCTTTTTCAGAAAGCCACGCTTTTTCACAAAGCCACGCTTTGATCAACCAATGATCAGCAGCACTTCGTATGCCACATTACCAAATTGGGAATGTATCACTAGTAACCATCAACTACATAACCTCTGAGCTCGTACGTCTCAGAGAAGGGTGTTAAGCTAAGAGAATAAATTCTCCGCCACCAACAGAAATGTATTTGATAGAAACCAGCTTTACATCTCAAAGTGTAACGTCAGACACACATCCATACAAGTCTGTTCCGGGTTCGAACAGAACCGAAGGCACTTCTCACGAAGCCCTTGCAAATCCGGATAATCTCCAATCACGTCCGGACTTCCCGTCACTAAGGGTGATAAAACCTCTATATCGGGGATCAGCCGATGCAGAGTAACTCGACGGTAATCCTTCCGTTTTCAAAAATATCCGGTCTTCACCACCGGTCTTCACCACCGGTCTTCAAATGCGATCCATATACGTCGTATCATTATTCGGAATGGGTTATACGACACAAAGGTCCTCTCCCGGCTAAACCGAATAACGAGCGCAATATTAAAAATCATATGGATACCGGGGTCTCAGTTAAATCACAGCTTAAAGCCCAAAACTTTTCATTCGAATGGTAAAACAAATTACCATTTCCAATCTTTTAAATAAAAGATTCATTTCAAAAACCTTCAATGGTTTAAACAATTTCCACACCTTTAATCTTTTAACCAAAAAGATTTAATTCACAAAGTTTACCCCATTCACAAAGATTCATTCATACAATTCAAATCGATTTCCAATTCAATTGAATTAACTCGTTAAATCTTTAAATCAAGATTTAACTTATAGCTTTCAAAACTCGTTTCCAAGATTCATTCATAGTCTTCCAAAACAATTCCATTTCAAGTTAAATTAATTCATCCGGTCTTTGAAATCAAAGACTCATTTCATAGTTTTCAAAACATTTCAATTCTATTTCAAACTTGAAATTCTTTCAACACAAATTTGGAAGTTCATTACTTATGTGAAAGCTTTTACTATTTGAAAACAAATAGTTTCGTTTCATAAAAATCCAGTTATATTTACACGAGTTAAAACCCCTTGAATTAAAATTCAAATTCCCAAATCAATACCTTTAAAAATGGTTTAACCCAAATATAACTTATACAGCATCTTTAATCCCTAGTTTCAAATCATAGAATTCAATTTCAAACTTGAATTCAAATTTAAATCAAATTATTTAAATTTTCAAAACTCGATTTAAGTTATTCAAAATAACTTTTATCTTTGAATATCCCATTTCAAAAGCTTTTCACTTTAAACCCAAATTTCAAATTTCAAAATCAATTGAAATTAAAATTTCAATTTCAAAAACATTGAATTTACATTATCTGTGACTTAACCGATTTCCACGTGAAATCCATATTTGTGTGTGTATGGTGTAGTCCAGGGGTTTAACACAATAGTGCAACAACATCAATCATCACAGATATATCAATAAGCGATAAAATCGATAACGCTTATCTTCCTTTACCGATTCATAGATAAAATAAATTTATCAGTCACAAAGATTCACAATTATAATTCGATGTGGGTTTCAGATAACCAACTGGAATCCGAATCCCTGTCGCATCGAAATTCAAATGTCGTTTTACGGGCCAAGGGGTTTCATATTAATATAACAATATATCACAGAAACAGAAATCACAGATCATGACATAAATCAGGACGTATCACAAAGCATCATATATCAGGGATATCAACCAATTCAATAGAATTCAAACATTCATAGGTATGATCAATCTAATTATCTGATAAATTTAAATCAGATTAAAATTCTATGAATAATTCTTTTCACATTTATTATCAAATAAATTTCAAGTAAATGATCCTCATTAACTATTCATAATTATTTAATGACTATTCTTAAGTAATTAAACTCAATTTAATTATTGTTAATTATCATTTAATTAACCTTTAAATCATATATTTAATCACAAATTATTTAATTAATTAAGTCCTAAACTATAACTTAATAAATCTTAATCACTTGATTTAAATAACCCTAATCATTTGTTTAAAAGACGACTCTTATTAAATTAATGAATCTTATTTACAAAATTAATTTAACTTAATTAATAACTAATCCTCAGTTAATTATTCTTAATTACAATTTAATTTGAGCTTAATTAATTTAACTCAAATCTTAACTTCTTGATTAAATAATTAAATCAATTATTCACTTGAACTAATTTAATGAGTGCATATCATTTTATCTTCACTAATTCAAATTTAAAACATTTTCTATCTAACGTTTTAATCATCATCACAAAGCAAATTTAAACAATTTGTTTTCAAATTTATTTTCCTACTTCATTTTAAACTTAAGGGTTAAAATGAGTAAAATTTCAGATTAAACTTTTATTTCATCTGGAATTATGTTAGCGTTTTGGTTTGAACCCAGTTTTAAAACATTAATTTAAAAACTTAAATTTTATTTCCAAATTTCAAAACAGAAAACAGTTTCTAGTTCAAAACCTGGAACGAGACTTGACTCGAGACCCAAACTATAATTGCTTCGAGTAAACATCCCATTGCCCCGAGTAACCCCCTAGTTCGCACGCGAGAAAAAATCATCACCCAGACCCAATAAAAACAGCACTGACCCAGGCAAATGTGCACGGTGCACGTGCACGAAGGCCATGGACGATTCCGACCCTCAACGGCGATCATCCCCCATCCACTAACATCACCAAACTTCAACTCAATCATCAGATTACTTCCAGGTGGACTCGAAATTGAATTCGAGCCAAAAACCAAACCTGGAACTGTCACCAAGCTTCGCCATCACCTAGAAATGTGACTCGTTCATGCACCCTCGACCACCGGAGATCACGAAACTTCGTTCATCTCTTCGTCTTCACTCCCTCTTCCATCCCCCAGAACCACGTCGAACTCGGTCAACCTAAAATGGCGAACGAATAGAAGATCTCGACCTCACAAAAACTAGGGCTACGAAAGAAAATTTCCTGCCGCTGCCACCTCCATGGACGATGCCACCTCCAGTTATTTTTCCCAGCAACCCCGTAGGCTCGTCTACCCCCTCGAACAACCTCGACTACCCCAGTTCACTGTCACGCCGGAGTTTGACCAAAAAACGTTTATAATACAAAGTCGAACTTCTCTTAAATCCTAACACTAAAAATTCTTGTTTTAGTTTTAAAAATCATAAATTCCAGTATGTATTCAAGTTATAAACTTGAATTAGCTTTTTAAAATAATTGAATATATCAGTTCTTACCTAATTTCCTGTAAACATAGCTTCCAGTAAAAAGAATATCCCACTAATCACGTTTAAACTGTTTCGAAAATCTTGTTTTGATGTTTAACATCTTGTTTGTTGAGAAAACAAAACCTAACAAGGATTTAAATAAGAATAACTTGAGTGTTTGAACTAGCTATGTAATCTGCATCAATTACAGAGAAGCAACAGAGCAATATACAAATATTCACAGAATTCTATTCAAAGATCAAACTGACTCCATACCATATAATAAATGAATCATCTTTATTGATTTTTAAATAAACTAAAATTTTAAAGCTTGATGTTTACTAACCAGAAGTTGAAGCAGAGAAGAACAGGGCTTCTCTTTATTTTGAACAGGCTTTGAATTCATCTGTAAATCTTCTTACTTTTTTTTGTTTATTGATTAAATCATGTTTGAGTTCGTAAAAATAAAAATGCTTGCAATATACTTTTTCTGATTTGCTGTGTAGTGAACGAATGGAATTAATATGGATGTATATATGAAAGAAAAGAGGTGTACAGGCATTAAAATTTGTACAGGGTTATCATATTTGTTTGTACAATTTCTTATTTAATAACATAGGTCAGTGATTTTGCTAGCAATGGAGGCTGAGGTACTTGAACGTGATGGCTATAGGACATGGCATTTAATACTTGTACAAATTTGCATAAAAGTGTCTATATACTTATGCTTTGTCTCAGCTGATAAAATATGGTTTGGTGGCTGAGAATCTTATTATGGTGGCTAATATTTTCATGAATATAGATATAGATATAAGGTAGTTTTAGTTATGTTATGTATATGTACATAAATGTTTTGTTTTAGTTGTTATCAACTTAACTTATGTATTTAGTTCTTCCTATACAAGCTTTTGTTTACTTGTCTTCATATTTGCATACTATTCTCATGTATATCTTTCTAATGTATTCATTTTATTTTATTTATCGCCTTGTATTTTTAATTTATAAATTCAAATTATTATTAACCATTTATTTACACTTTAAATTCAAGTCAAAATATATATCTATATATTTACAATATTTTAAATTGAAATGATTCATACAGAATATACTTGAATCCGGGGAAACTCGCTCCATTTTATCAATTTAATTTTACAATTTTTATTTAATTATTCAATAAATTATCAATTTAAATTTAATTAAAATCCGGGGTCGTTACAGACTTCCCCCCTTAAAAGAATTTCGTCCTCGAAATTCACAGGCACGAAAACAAAGACAGATGAAGAATGTTTCATCTAATCAAACTGAACATCTATTCTGCATTTGGCTTACCAAATCAGAATATCGATAACAGATACAAGAACGAATCTGTTTGACACTTCACAAGATACTCGGGTTATCCAGATCTACAAAATATGCAGTGGCATCGGTTAGTTCAAAAGGATAACTAACCATCCGTAGAATATACTGGGACCCAAAAGAATAGACGGATATATGGATACAATTTCAAAATTTTCAGTTCAAAACTAAAGTATACCTATCAACCATAGCAACCAAAGCAAACAATTTTGGCTCAGTTGGAGTTTATGTCCCATATCAATATATCGAATTTCTTTTTCCTGGATCTACCAGAAATCATCGAAAAATTGAGAAAAGATGACGAACGAAAGAGATGGATAGACTAAATGATTGCTTCCTTATTGTTACAGAGTATCGACCATTTACAGTCGTATTCCCCTGTCCCCTATCTCGTCTTCTTCTTGCACTCATACTCACTATCAGTGGATAGCAAGAGAATTTACTGAGGCATTCAGACGGATATCTGAGAATTACTCATTTTAGGGTATACTTCACCCCATCTCTAATGAGCTACTTAATGTGTTGTACTCCTGAGCTAAAGTTCAACCTTAGCTCTGATACCAAATGTAACGACTCGGATTTTGCCCGCTCGAAAATCAACATCCGTACTTCACATTGTACTAGAATGCCGCAGATTCGACCGTACAAATCCGATTCGCCGGAGCTATAACACAATTAAGTAAATAACACCGCAGAAGAAAAAGAATATAGATATACAACATCTGATACAATATCCAGATACAATGATGATACAATGAATATCTATATACATCAGAGATATGATACAAGAAATAGCAGCGGAAAAGAAAATAGATAACATCAGCAGCGGAACAATATCAATAGAAGTGATAACGCCAAAATGATCTTCAGACAAGAATGAATCCACAACTCCAAGATAAGCAACTCCGATGAATGAACTAGCTCCAGATAATCTACTAAACCTGAATATCTGAGAAAACCAAACTCTAGACTGCCCGTGTGGAAAATAGTGGGCACCCAGAGTTTAGGAAGGGAACAATAAACTCCGGATCAGTCATGGGACTGGTGTGAGCAACAAAAACAGTTTATCTTTAAACAAACACGAAAGGCTTTTAAACATTGAAATCCGCAATGCTTTTCGAAAATGAAACTACCATAAAGCCTCCCGCCACACACACAATGCAATCGCAGACTTGGAGGAGATTTCTCCTTATGATAGTCAAAAATGCTTACTACGCATAATCATTCGATATTATTATCATTAGTGCATAGTGTCGAAAACCATTTCGAAAATATAATATCAATCTTAGCCAACATACAACCATTGTTGTATGCCTACTATAGCTACTACGTTCAATAGCAGGTTACCGCCACATTCCATAGCAGGTAATACAACTAAAACCGTACAGGGTTCGTATTGTTTCTTTGGATTTCCAACAAATGATCAGGCTAAGGAACTTCCTTACCGAAATAGAAACGCCTCTGGAAAGACGCCCCGGATCCTAACCGGATCTCTGCAAACAAAAGGCCGACGCTACCTCACGCTCTAACCGAGCTATAACTAGGTAACTAACACACGAGTCATGTCATCCCCTGGTCGTTACCGACCTTTATCCCGGGATCCCGAAAACCAACAAAGCAACATCATACAGTAATAAATTACCGTGTCCACACGAGTTAAGTATCTGGGCTCCATACCATGATACCACCCTTTATCCAGAAGGAAATGACATACCCTAGGGGCGCTACCCCTACAAACCTTTGTCGCAACATTCCTGTTTTGACCATTACCGGGTTGTGAGGCTCGACGAAGTCTCGTTCACAAAACTACGCTTTTTCACAAAGCCACGCTTTTTCACAAAGCCACGCTTTGATCAACCAATGATCAGCAGCACTTCGTATGCCACATTACCAAATTGGGAATGTATCACTAGTAACCATCAACTACATAACCTCTGAGCTCGTACGTCTCAGAGAAGGGTGTTAAGCTAAGAGAATAAATTCTCCGCCACCAACAGAAATGTATTTGATAGAAACCAACTTTACATCTCAAAGTGTAACGTCAGACACACATCCATACAAGTCTGTTCCGGGTTCGAACAGAACCGAAGGCACTTCTCACGAAGCCCTTGCAAATCCGGATAATCTCCAATCACGTCCGGACTTCCCGTCACTAAGGGTGATAAAACCTCTATATCGGGGATCAGCCGATGCAGAGTAACTCGACGGTAATCCTTCCGTTTTCAAAAATATCCGGTCTTCACCACCGGTCTTCACCACCGGTCTTCAAATGCGATCCATATACGTCGTATCATTATTCGGAATGGGTTATACGACACAAAGGTCCTCTCCCGGCTAAACCGAATAACGAGCGCAATATTAAAAATCATATGGATACCGGGGTCTCAGTTAAATCACAGCTTAAAGCCCAAAACTTTTCATTCGAATGGTAAAACAAATTACCATTTCCAATCTTTTAAATAAAAGATTCATTTCAAAAACCTTCAATGGTTTAAACAATTTCCACACCTTTAATCTTTTAACCAAAAAGATTTAATTCACAAAGTTTACCCCATTCACAAAGATTCATTCATACAATTCAAATCGATTTCCAATTCAATTGAATTAACTCGTTAAATCTTTAAATCAAGATTTAACTTATAGCTTTCAAAACTCGTTTCCAAGATTCATTCATAGTCTTCCAAAACAATTCCATTTCAAGTTAAATTAATTCATCCGGTCTTTGAAATCAAAGACTCATTTCATAGTTTTCAAAACATTTCAATTCTATTTCAAACTTGAAATTCTTTCAACACAAATTTGGAAGTTCATTACTTATGTGAAAGCTTTTACTATTTGAAAACAAATAGTTTCGTTTCATAAAAATCCAGTTATATTTACACGAGTTAAAACCCCTTGAATTAAAATTCAAATTCCCAAATCAATACCTTTAAAAATGGTTTAACCCAAATATAACTTATACAGCATCTTTAATCCCTAGTTTCAAATCATAGAATTCAATTTCAAACTTGAATTCAAATTTAAATCAAATTATTTAAATTTTCAAACTCGATTTAAGTTATTCAAAATAACTTTTATCTTTGAATATCCCATTTCAAAAGCTTTTCACTTTAAACCCAAATTTCAAATTTCAAAATCAATTGAAATTAAAATTTCAATTTCAAAAACATTGAATTTACATTATCTGTGACTTAACCGATTTCCACGTGAAATCCATATTTGTGTGTGTATGGTGTAGTCCAGGGGTTTAACACAATAGTGCAACAACATCAATCATCACAGATATATCAATAAGCGATAAAATCGATAACGCTTATCTTTCTTCACCGATTCATAGATAAAATAAATTTATCAGTCACAAAGATTCACAATTATAATTCGATGTGGGTTTCAGATAACCAACTGGAATCCGAATCCCTGTCGCATCGAAATTCAAATGTCGTTTTACGGGCCAAGGGGTTTCATATTAATATAACAATATATCACAGAAACAGAAATCACAGATCATGACATAAATCAGGACGTATCACAAAGCATCATATATCAGGGATATCAACCAATTCAATAGAATTCAAACATTCATAGGTATGATCAATCTAATTATCTGATAAATTTAAATCAGATTAAAATTCTATGAATAATTCTTTTCACATTTATTATCAAATAAATTTCAAGTAAATGATCCTCATTAACTATTCATAATTATTTAATGACTATTCTTAAGTAATTAAACTCAATTTAATTATTGTTAATTATCATTTAATTAACCTTTAAATCATATATTTAATCACAAATTATTTAATTAATTAAGTCCTAAACTATAACTTAATAAATCTTAATCACTTGATTTAAATAACCCTAATCATTTGTTTAAAAGACGACTCTTATTAAATTAATGAATCTTATTTACAAAATTAATTTAACTTAATTAATAACTAATCCTCAGTTAATTATTCTTAATTACAATTTAATTTGAGCTTAATTAATTTAACTCAAATCTTAACTTCTTGATTAAATAATTAAATCAATTATTCACTTGAACTAATTTAATGAGTGCATATCATTTTATCTTCACTAATTCAAATTTAAAACATTTTCTATCTAACGTTTTAATCATCATCACAAAGCAAATTTAAACAATTTGTTTTCAAATTTATTTTCCTACTTCATTTTAAACTTAAGGGTTAAAATGAGTAAAATTTCAGATTAAACTTTTATTTCATCTGGAATTATGTTAGCGTTTTGGTTTGAACCCAGTTTTAAAACATTAATTTAAAAACTTAAATTTTATTTCCAAATTTCAAAACAGAAAACAGTTTCTAGTTCAAAACCTGGAACGAGACTTGACTCGAGACCCAAACTATAATTGCTTCGAGTAAACATCCCATTGCCCCGAGTAACCCCCTAGTTCGCACGCGAGAAAAAATCATCACCCAGACCCAATAAAAACAGCACTGACCCAGGCAAATGTGCACGGTGCACGTGCACGAAGGCCATGGACGATTCCGACCCTCAACGGCGATCATCCCCCATCCACTAACATCACCAAACTTCAACTCAATCATCAGATTACTTCCAGGTGGACTCGAAATTGAATTCGAGCCAAAAACCAAACCTGGAACTGTCACCAAGCTTCGCCATCACCTAGAAACGTGACTCGTTCATGCACCCTCGACCACCGGAGATCACGAAACTTCGTTCATCTCTTCGTCTTCACTCCCTCTTCCATCCCCCAGAACCACGTCGAACTCGGTCAACCTAAAATGGCGAACGAATAGAAGATCTCGACCTCACAAAAACTAGGGCTATGAAAGAAAATTTCCTGCCGCTGCCACCTCCATGGACGATGCCACCTCCAGTTATTTTTCCCAGCAACCCCGTAGGCTCGTCTACCCCCTCGAACAACCTCGACTACCCCAGTTCACTGTCACGCCGGAGTTTGACCAAAAAACGTTTATAATACAAAGTCGAACTTCTCTTAAATCCTAACACTAAAAATTCTTGTTTTAGTTTTAAAAATCATAAATTCCAGTATGTATTCAAGTTATAAACTTGAATTAGCTTTTTAAAATAATTGAATATATCAGTTCTTACCTAATTTCCTGTAAACATAGCTTCCAGTAAAAAGAATATCCCACTAATCACGTTTAAACTGTTTCGAAAATCTTGTTTTGATGTTTAACATCTTGTTTGTTGAGAAAACAAAACCTAACAAGGATTTAAATAAGAATAACTTGAGTGTTTGAACTAGCTATGTAATCTGCATCAATTACAGAGAAGCAACAGAGCAATATACAAATATTCACAGAATTCTATTCAAAGATCAAACTGACTCCATACCATATAATAAATGAATCATCTTTATTGATTTTTAAATAAACTAAAATTTTAAAGCTTGATGTTTACTCACCAGAAGTTGAAGCAGAGAAGAACAGGGCTTCTCTTTATTTTGAACAGGCTTTGAATTCATCTGTAAATCTTCTTACTTTTTTTTGTTTATTGATTAAATCATGTTTGAGTTCGTAAAAATAAAAATGCTTGCAATATACTTTTTCTGATTTGCTGTGTAGTGAACGAATGGAATTAATATGGATGTATATATGAAAGAAAAGAGGTGTACAGGCATTAAAATTTGTACAGGGTTATCATATTTGTTTGTACAATTTCTTATTTAATAACATAGGTCAGTGATTTTGCTAGCAATGGAGGCTGAGGTACTTGAACGTGATGGCTATAGGACATGGCATTTAATACTTGTACAAATTTGCATAAAAGTGTCTATATACTTATGCTTTGTCTCAGCTGATAAAATATGGTTTGGTGGCTGAGAATCTTATTATGGTGGCTAATATTTTCATGAATATAGATATAGATATAAGGTAGTTTTAGTTATGTTATGTATATGTACATAAATGTTTTGTTTTAGTTGTTATCAACTTAACTTATGTATTTAGTTCTTCCTATACAAGCTTTTGTTTACTTGTCTTCATATTTGCATACTATTCTCATGTATATCTTTCTAATGTATTCATTTTATTTTATTTATCGCCTTGTATTTTTAATTTATAAATTCAAATTATTATTAACCATTTATTTACACTTTAAATTCAAGTCAAAATATATATCTATATATTTACAATATTTTAAATTGAAATGATTCATACAGAATATACTTGAATCCGGGGAAACTCGCTCCATTTTATCAATTTAATTTTACAATTTTTAATTAATTATTCAATAAATTATCAATTTAAATTTAATTAAAATCCGGGGTCGTTACAATTTACAATCAAATTCAATTCATATTTACATTCACTACAAGTTAACATCCATATTTAATTTACAAATAAGTTATTTCAGAATTCAGTTTTGTATTTTAACTTGTAATTCACATTTAACAACACAAAATTTTATTTCCTTCGGATTTTTATCCAAAATTTTCATTTTAATTCGAATTTTTAAAGTGTTAAAAATACGGGTCGTTACATTCTCCCCCACTTAAAACTTTTCGTCCTCGAAAAGGAACGGAGAAGGGAAACCATCATTTAGATATAATTCATTCAAAATATTCTACTTATTTGCAAAATTTAGTTATAGGATTTTTTTTTTCACAAAATTTTCGAACTCCCGGATTTTTGAAAAATTTCGGCAGCACCTCCTTTGCGCGGCTAGGACCGAAAAATTTCACAGTAGTAATAATTGCATGATATACATCTCATTACAAGAACGAGGCATCCCAAAACAGGGGAAACACAATAATATACCACAACATAAACTGTAATCCGAGAACATACCTTTTATTTAGCGTTTATTAGCATTTTAACTTACATTTTGCATTAAGCGCAGAAGCGAGCTCCACAAGCGAAGCGCAACCCCTTTTCTACCTACTAAAATGCTCAATAACCAAGTTAGAACCATGCATATAAAGATAGATCGATATACTTATCATAAACAACACACATATAACATGTTTAGCTTCAAAACTGAAATTCCAATTCCAGGACAGCAAACGAATCTCAGTTTTTAGTCAACTAAACGATAAAATTTGACAATGGAATCTAAACAAAAGTTGTTGCATTCGTTTCAGGCTTTCCGTAATATTCAAAATCATTGAATTTGGACCTTCCGTTCAAAAGTTACGACCATTTTACTAAATAGATACGCCTCAGCCTGGCAATGAATTGCGCAGGTCAGCGACGTTTGGTCACGTTTTTGACCTTCTAAACGACAGCAAAACACCAAATTCTTAAAACAAAAGTTTTAGCTTAAGTTCTAAGCTTTCCAGAAAGTGCAAGATCATCAAAATCCGATAAACCAGTAAAATGTTATGGCGAGAATACTAAGGTGCTTCAGATTTCTACTTCGCACAGGCCAGCGACTAATATTGGTGTTTTAAGCCTAGTGTATGAAGGTAATTATCAAAACATTCTAAACAAAAGATGTAGCACAGTTTCTAGGCTTTCCGAAAAGTCTAAAATCGTCTAATTTCGTCTAGCCATTTAAAAGTTATGGTTGTTTTCGTTTCAGCATATATTATTGAACAATTTTGGATTTTTCAAAATTTCTTTTATTATTTCAAAGTACCAACCATCAAACTTCAAATTTTCTAAAGAAACAATCATAAACACAAAGTCGTTTATTTTCTTATTTATCCATGAAATAAGTTTACATTCGATTTGTTTCCGATTTATTCAAGTTTGTTTCATTCATAATTTAAATTCAAGTCAATTTGCTTCAATTTAATTTCACTTTGCTTCAAATTTGAATTTAATTATTTAAATTTTTTATTCTATTTATTCAATTCCATTTACACTAATGAATTCTATTTAATCAATTACCATCCATCTAACAACCAATGCATATCAAACATTAACATCCATCCAAAATCTACACTAAATCAATTATACATTTCCAAGTCAATTTTATTATTTCATACTCTTCCAAGTTTAGGGACATTTAGTTTTATTCAAATTTAATTAGTTTCCATTTACTAATTTTATATTTAATTAATTTTAAATTTAATTCATTTTACAACTTAAATTTCCTTTATATTTACAACTATCAATAGATCTTCACATTTTATTATTCGCAATCACACTTGTATATTATTCATTTACTTATCCTTATTAGCATTTTAAACTTTTTAAGTATTTGGTAAGTTATTGCTATGCAAATAGAATGTAGTTAAACAATATACAACTTCTTTTCATTCAATTTGAGTGTTATACCTATTAAATAAATTTCCAATTTATTATTTTCCAAATTAAGGGTTACTCCTACAATTTTAAATTAATTTTTTTTAACACTTAAATTCAATTTCACCTTTTTCAATTCATAAGTTTCTAACAATTCAAGATTTACTTTAGTTTAATAATTAAAATCATTCCTTATTAGAGAACTTAAGAATTTCAACACCCGATTCGATTTAAACCCTTTTTTTTTAAATATATATATATACTAATATCTTTATATCTCAAATCATACTTTTTAGAAGAATTTTATTCAGCATTGAAATATATATATATATATATACTTATTTTCATTACATACTTTAGAAAATTTCAATTCAATTTCTATTTAATCCAAAAGAGTACAGTTTCTAGTTTATTTCAATAGTTTAAAGTCATTAAATATTACAGAACTTAAGAATTTCAACTCCGGTTTCATTTCAAATCAAGTTTGAAATAATATATACTTATATTAATATATATCAAGTCATACTATAGAGAATACAAAATAAAATTCAATTTTAATCAAAACAGGGTTTAGAAAAACTATTAAGTGATCTCCCCCACTTGGACTCTCAAAAATAAAGTCGATGATGCGTGCACTCATCACCGGAATCATTTTCTAGTGTCAAGAGGGGAGTATAACACTTACTTCATTTGAAAATCCTTTGAAAACAATTTCTAATCGAATATACTATCATATAATACTTATATTATACATTTCAAATTTTTGATAATAAATTTTCAAAACACCGGAATTTAAATTCTCCATCCTAATTTAAATTCATTTTTATTTTATTTTATCTACCATTTATATTCATTGTCAATCATATTTACAAGTTTCATTCCTTAAAATCATCCATTAGTCAATAGTTAGAAATATTGACTAATCAACCAATAAACGATGATAATCTAATATTATCATCTCCTAACAACCAATACAATCAAAATTTATAAATTTTCAAGATAATTCTTTGATATATAAAATATAATCTAAAACAATATTATGTCAATCTGTCCTATTCGATTGTTTAGAAATTCCTATCGATGCCTTGGCGTCCCAAGTACCAACCAGAATTCATAAATACTCAACGGAACAAATTAACACAATATAAAATCATTTTTTATATCAAAATTGCAAATACGCTCTCTCATATACACTCAAACTCATTCATAAGGTTTAACCCTATTTCAATGAGTTATTCCCCACTAGAGCCAAGGTAATCTAAACCAAAGCTCTGATACCAACTGTAACAACCCGCATTTTCGACCGTTCAAGTCGACAAAACATACACACATGCCGACTCAAACAATCCAAAATACAGATAGTTATTGGGGTTAAATAAGAAAAGAAAGGAAAGAACAGAAACAAACTCAGAATCTCGCAGTGGAAGGGACAAGATATAATAATAAAATAACAGTTCATGAAGCTGTTAAATAAATATATTTGATTATTATTATACATTATTAATCAGAGTTACATACATATCAGAGATAATACAACAATGCAGCGGAAAAATAATACAGTAGTAGAATACAAATGATATAATACCAAACTCCGTCTTCGTCCTCCAGAATATACCTTCAACCTAATCTGAAATGCTCAGGCTGACCCGAGCGTAATGAAAAGACAAAACACTCGAGTCAGCACTAAAATATCTCATGTAAGTTAAATCGAATAAGTAAATATGAGTGTGACGGCGTCGGAGATGTTTACGGGTTTTAGACACCTCCTATCCAGTATTTAACATACGTGCATTAACTTAAGAGATGTTCGGGATTTCCATTTCCTAAGGATCCGTTAAACTATCTACTATATAATAGAATACTCTATATACAATAATGTCTATCATAAAGTAAAATATCAAACTAGCGTTAAGCCATGGCCCATTCCACCCTTAACACATTTTTATTCCCAATAGAATATACAAGACCGTAGTTTCCCCAAAACCGGAAGTCACCAGAGGGCAATCCATATACTAAAGGTACAAACCAAAATCGTAGTGGTCGCGAATAGGATAATCAGTATGACAAGATACATGAGGCAATACCAACTAGGATACTAGTAGTTGCGTGATCCGAACTGATGTTGGGCATAGCAGCTACTACCCCAACACCGCGAAACAACACTCCCATAATCGAGGGGTGCACCCAAATCGAATCACAAAAGTAATAGACATGGTAACGAAGAAGTGTGTCCGCTAGAGGTGGCGAACCTCAATGGCCCGGCGCGGCTCCTGTTTTAGTCATGTCAGGGGTCATCCAATATCGTTCTCTTTCTTCAGTCAACGTGTTCACCAAACCATTCACTTCGTTCTGGATCAACACTCCGCGTATAATAGTTATTAAAGTGGTTTTCGGTATCGACAGAGAGTATGTCCATATCCGATCCCGGTCTCTTTAATCACTACGTTATATTTTTCACACCGGTTGCTCTTTTACATTTCAAATCGATTCATAATTGATATCAAAATATCATATTCGCTTCAAAATCAAATCCATTTCAAATATCATCATATCTATTCAAGATGTAAGATTCCGTTTCAAAATCATTTTTCGCCTCGATATCTCATTTCGATTTCAAAATCATTTTTCACCTCAATTTCCACAAAACGATTCACATAAACTTGAATTCCAAAATTTAAAATTTAATCAAATCTCAAATCATCAATTTCAACTCGATTCAGCTTCTCAATAAACCATTTCAAATTATCAATTTCAAATACATATTTGAACCACAAAATAAGCCATTTCACTTCCAATATATTTCGAAACTTTAAATATTTCACATTTCAAAAACAGTTCATATATTTATATAAGAATATAAGATTCGCTTTAAAACCATTTCGTATTCAAATTAGAATATACATCAAATTAAACATCCGTATTAAGTATTTTACTTAATTTCTGGAACAATTCCAATTCAATAAACTTAGATTAACATTCGGATTTCAAGAATTCATTTAAGTATTACATTCCAAATCAATTTCAGTTCAAATCCTATTCAAATCAATTTTATCTTCAAATTTTATTCAATAGTTTCAATTTAGTCCAATTCACAAATTCCTTTGAATTTCAATTAAATTCCAAATTAATTAAATCTCAATTTCAAATCAATTTTCAATTCCAAACTCAAACTTGAAATATCATTTCATATAAATTTTCTTAGAAATATTCAGAGTTCGATTAAAAGTCCAATCTTTTAAAACAAATCAACTTTCGAAAATTTACGCCGTATTTCAACCTTTTTCTTAAAATCTAAACTTCGAATAATTAAACAATTTCATTTACCAAGTTTAAATTCCAACATTTCGAGCTTCAATTCAAAATAATTCAATTTCCATAAATTGGATTTTTTCATAACTTTTAAATCAAATCATTTAAATAAATTTCAAATCAACGATTTTAAAATTATTAATTTAACCAATCCGGTGTCCGTATGTAATTTTCTATCTTATGGCCAAGTGATTATTTATTTCAATTACATGTCAGGGATGAATATGTATTCCTTAAACCAATCACAGTGTCATATGCATGTATAATAGGATATATATATAAGCAAATAAACATCCAAACATTTAAATATCAACCAATAGCATCCATTGAAATAAATCATCCAATAGTCAATACAATTCATGGCAATTTCATAGTTATCAATATCGAGAAATTTGATTTTTGATTAAATCCTAATTTCAATTTACTGTCAATTAAATTTTTCAACGGTGAATTCATATGACAATCTATATAACAATTAAACTTTTATCAAACAACGACAAATAAATTCATATCACTTCATAATGTCAAATTTAACTACCATAAAGATATTCAGTACGTTGTGAGCGTTATAAAACACTCACCTTGATTTTCCATTGTCGCCGAGGCATTCCGGTTTGGAACTAAAACTGGACGACGCCCAACTTTAGCCCAAATTTCCACCGTCTCCAAATCCATCCAACCCAGTTTCATTTCGAAGCTCTCATCATTACGATCGCAACGCAAAAAGTTTCGTTCCAATCGGACCTCGTATGAAAAAGTTATGCATTTTAAACATTTGCGAATTTAAATATATATATATATATATATATAAATATATACACATATTTTTTTCAAACCCTACTTTCAATCTCAGCCCTCCATTTTCTCTACTGCAGATCTGGGCCCTTCCTTCCATCTTCTCCAAAACGTGAAAAGCACGTACAATCTCAACCCATTCCTTCCAACCTTTGACCGACGATTTCTCCACCATCACTCGACGAGAAGTTGATCGGAGACCCACGTTAGAAGCGCCTACGCAAGAGCTACCCACGGCCAGGAGGTGGTTGAACTCGGCTCCCCCCATCACCTCGATTTGCATGAAAAACGCAGTGACTTCGAGCTCGATTTCCCATTGATTCGTTGCTCCGTTTTTTATCATCTCCGTATGGATTTGAAGCTCTCATCGTCCTCTACAACTTTGTAGTTGACGACTTTTGCTAATTGTTGATGGATTGAGAGGAAAATGAGGAAGAAGTTTTGAAATTTTCTGATCATTGAATTTGAAAGTGGCGGCTATGAAACCCTAGGGCTGATGTTTTCAAATGAAATGATAAAGGGTTCCTTTTATAGAAATTTACCGAAAAACACTATTCACTCCAAAATCCGAACTTCAAATCTCGCGTAGTGACCAGCGTTTCTAGGGTTTATCCCGCGTTCCGAACACAATGGAACAGGTTTCGGAAGCTAATTCGATCATCTGTGCGAGTTACGGCAATAAACAATCGATTTAAAATTAAATCGGTTAATCAAATTTCTGTGCATTTGGGCTCGCCCCGGACAAACGGTAAATCCGATTGACACGAAATTTGAAACCCTACAATAATATGACATTACGGATCCGATGAAACTGGTTTCGTCGAAATCCGAGATTTTTTGAAAAATGACTATTTTCTCTCGCCGAATTAATATTTTTTTTTTGAGTTCATGGGAAACCTTAAGATCATGGTATTCATTGATACTCACTTAAGTAAACCACGCCGTGTGTCTACCCCGCTTTTATTTAGTCGTCGCACACGGATGCTTAACGTTGAAACTCCCACTGATGGTTTGGCGCTGGGATTCGAACCTGCCCGGACGCAGTCCTTTGGTTCCCATCTCCCAAACCAACCGAGCTACGAACGGCGGGTTCGCCGAATTAATATTAAAAACAATTCGATGCGTTTCGAGCTGCCACGGTCAAACGATAACTCCGATTGCTACGAAAATTGAAATCCGATAATAACAAACAATTACGGATCCAATGGAACTAGTTTCGTTCAATTCTGAGACTGTTCGAAAAATGGCTATTTTTCAATCGATAATTAAATATTAAAAATATTCAATTTTCACAAATTAACTTTAAATTCAATTTTAAAAGTTCTATAACATTACTATAACTCCAATATGATAAGATAAAATTTTACAAATCATTTTCAATCATATTCAACTCGATTTTCAATTATTTCTGAAATTTAACTTATTAAATTATCGATTTAATTGTCTAATTAAATCCAATATTCGAAAAATAAATTATTCGACTATTTAGTTTCAATATAAAATTCCCAATTTTAAATTATTAACTTTTAAATCAAATTTCAATTGTTCACAAATCCTATTTTTAATTTCACAGTAATTAACAATCTTTTACAATGCAGTTTTCCATTATAAATCCAATATAAAAGATTATATTAGATTCAGCGTTCAATAATATTGTAATTCAAATTCAAGTTATTTAATTCCAAATGAATTCTTTTATTTCGATTTATACTTTCATTATTGAATCAACCATTTACTTATACATTATTATCAATAGTTTATAATTCATTTACTTTCATTTTCTTCAGCTATCATCTTATTTAAATTCACAGTAATATTAAATTACATTCATTTACGTTGATTTCCATATTATAACTTCAATATTAAATGTAACATTTTATTTATTTCGTTGTTTACAATCAAATTCAATTCAATTCAATTACTTGTTATATTCAAATTTAAATCTTTACTTACGTTCAATTACAAGTTAACATCTTTATCGAATTACAGTTTCAGTTATTATCTGCTTTCAATCAACTGTAATATTAAGTTACATTTATTTATATTAGTTTCAATAACATAAACTTCCATTATTAAATCTACCATTTTATTTATTCTTTGTTTACAATCATAACCAATTTGGTTTACAATCAAATTCAATTCATATTTACATTCACTACAAGTTAACATCCATATTTAATTTACAAATAAGTTATTTCAGAATTCAGTTTTGTATTTTAACTTGTAATTCACATTTAACAACACAAAATTTTATTTCCTTCGGATTTTTATCCAAAATTTTCATTTTAATTCGTATTTTTAAAGTGTTAAAAATACGGGTCGTTACAGTGTTAAGCTAAGAGAATAAATTCTCCGCCACCAAACAGAAATGTATTTGAAAGAAATCAGCTTTATATCTCAAAGTGTAGTGTTAGACATACAACCATACAAGTCTGTTCTGGGTTCGAACAGAACCGAAGGCACTTCGAAAGAAGCCCTTGCAGTCCGGGTATTCACAATCCCGATTGAACTTCCCATCACTTAGTGAATCTCTATACCGGGCGCTACCCAGTGCAGAGACGATCGATAGGTTATCCTATCGTTTTCACAAATACCCGGTCTTCAACACCGGTCTTCAATTGCTATCCATATACGACGTATCACTTATTCAGAATGGGTTATATGACACAAAGTCCTCTCCCGGCTAAACCGAATAGTGAGCGTAATATTTAAAAACATATGGATAATGGGATTTCAGTTAAGTCACAACTTATTACCCAAAACCTTTCTTCAAATGGTTTAAACACATTACCATTTTAATCATTAACACAAAAGATTTATCTAACAAAGTCCACTCAGTTTCACAAAGATTTATTCATAGATTTTCCAAATCAATTTCCATTTCAATTTGATTAACTCATTAAATCTTTAAATCAAAGATTTAATTGATAGCTTTCAAAACAATTCCATTTCGACTTTATATACAAAAGGTACACCTTTCTAATTTCAAAACAAAGTTCAACAATCTTTCACAAAGATTTATTCATAACTCGGAAAAACATTCTCATTTCAAACTTGAAATTCTTTTGACACAAATTGGAAATTTATTCCTTATATGAAAGCTTCTATTATTTGAAAACAAATAGTTTTCATTTCGGAAAATCTGATTCATTTATACGAGTTAAAGTCCTTGGGTTAAATTCAAATTCTCAAAACCATACCTTTAAAATGGTTTAAATTCATATAAACACATTTACAACTTGTATCACATTTTTAAACCATAATTTTCAACATAGAATTCAATTCCTTATTTTGAATTCAAATTCAAATTGAATTATTTAAATTGGAAACTTTACCAAGTTATTCAAAATAACTTTTATCTTAAAAACTCCTTTTCAAAAGCTTAACATTTAACCCCAAATCCATTTCCAAAATCAATTGAAATTAAAATTTCAATTTCAAAAACATTAATTTTAAATCATCTGTGACTTAACCGATTTCCTCGTGAAATACATATTGGTGTGTGTAAGAGTGTGGTCCAGGGGTTTAACACACTAGTGCAACATCATTCAATCATCACAGATCAGAATACAGAGATATAATTGATAAGCGGTACGAACTATAACGCTTATCTTTTGTTCATAGATCACAGATAATATATTACATTCATCCTAGATAAATAAACTACAGTACAGATCACACACAAATCAGAATATATCACACAGCATCACAAGTCAGGGAATATCAACAATTCAACCATTCAGTCAAGTCCAAACATTCACCAATTATTTCTTAATCGCTTGATTAATTAATTAACCTTTAATAGATTAATTTTCCTCAATTTAATTACCTTAATCAATTTATCACATTATCCTTAAATTAATTTTTTGCTTAATAACTTGATTAATCAACTTTAAATCATTAATTAATATCTAATTAATAATCCTTAATTTACAATTAATTATTCCCTACTTAATTAATCTTTAAACCTTAATTAATTAATTTAAATCTTTAATTACTTATTTAATTAATCCAAATCATTAATTAATTAAATAAATAATTTATTCATTTTAATTGACTTAATAATTAATGAATTACCATCATTAAATCTTCATTTACTTCGAGGTAAACTCATTTTTATTAATGATTTTATTATCATTTACAAATATGTTTCAAAACACTTATTTTCAAATTTACTTTTAAATTTCATTTTTTTTAAATTCTAGATTTAAAATGAATATCAATTTATGTTATATAAAGTTTAAATCCAATCTTTTAAACTTATGAAGTCACATGCTTAAGTAATACTTTTATTACAAAAGAAATTTAAAGGAGTTCAACATCAATTTTTTTTCTTTTTTCACATGACCAACTATACCTTAACATTAAAACTTATTAAATCATTTCAATTTGTAAACTTAATTAAATTTCAAAATATGTAATTCAATTTAAGTTCAGGTCCAGGTTTTAAATTTGATTTAGACTTTGTTTAAATTCTTCCTTTACATCTCAACTCCCATTTTTAAATTCAAATCCTTTTTTAATCCTTAAAAAAACTTATTTATTCCTAACTTAAGTTTCAAATTAAACTGGAGTTTATGGTTGAACTTTGATTTTAAACCTATTTTAGACCTTGCTTTAAAATTTACGATTTAAATTTACAATTAAAAACAGAACAGGTTCTGTTTAAACCCTGAATAGTTATCTACCCTAGCAGACCTTTGCCTGCTTCGAGTCCAATACAAAAATTCTTCGAGGAAACACACGAGTTGCTCAAGACCACTTGCGTACCACCTGATACACCCAACTACCCAAATACCAAATCACCAGAACAGATGCACGGTGCACGTACACGTCGCCGATGATCAACTCCAGGCGACATCACGTTGTCGATCAAGTAGACGGTCCTCCATGCTCCTCTCCCCGACCATCAGATCTTCATCCTTTACTCGAAAATTGAAATCGAGTTCAATGCCAAAACCTGGAAACATGAACAGACCTCACCTCCAAACCTGTCAACGCCTCATCTTCACGACTCCGACCATCGTTGGTACTAAAACTCCGGCATCGCCTACCTCTTCACGTCTACTTCCGCCTCCATGAAGCTCGCTGCACTCGATCGCCTACACAAATCGCGGTGATCGAAACATTTAAACACTACAAAAACTAGGGTTCCAGAAGAAAACCCATTGCCGTAACCTCCTTGCTGAATTTCATCACCATCATCCATTTTTCCACCAATCTCCAGTCATTCCTCCACCTCTAGGAGAAATCCTGACCCCCATATCCAAATAGGTCACCAGAAAATCACAAATTCCCATATTTTGATGAACCCAGAACTTCACCTTAACGTCTTTACTAAAAATTATAATTTTAGTTTTAAAAATCATATTTTGATTTTAGTATTCAATTTATATTCCTAAATAAATGAATTACAGTGTTTGAATTTTTACTAAAAACTTAAACTTCCCTGTTGTTCTTGTTTCTAGAGCAAATTACAATTTATTTTAACTTAAATACAATTTTAAAACTTTCTTTATAATCAAAGAAATAGATATTATTTGGATCCTAAGTCTTAACAATCAGTGGATCAAGAGGAAATGATTTTAAATTGAAACCGGGGCTTGAAATTTAGAACAGAGATGTTCTACAGGCATTTACAAACATATATGCATCACACATCCAAAAATACACAGGAATTTTCCAATATATATACACAAATACAAACTTATTTTAGGCATTAATCAAGCAACCAGATTTATACTTGAGTTTTAAAAAAAAGTGTTACTCACCTGATCTCAAGAGGAAGAACAGAGCTTCTCTTATGTTGAACAGGCTTGAATTCTTTTATTTACTGAAGCTTCCTTCTTTGATTCTTTGGCTTGGATCAGTTTGTATTGTTTGTTTTAACTTAAATTTTGTTTAAGTTTTTGTTTTAGTTTAAGATGATAACTGCCTTAGATTTTCTCAACTTGAAATGTCGAACTGAAATGGAGAGAAGTTGATATGCTTAAAAATAAGTTTACAGGGTACTCATTTTATATAAGTTGATGCTATCTTGTTTGTACTGGTGATGATATGGTTTGTACAAACTTAACAGAGATTTTTTTCTTCTTTGTTGGCTGAAATGATATGGTGGTGTACAAGCATTAATTATGTTGTACAAATTTATATATATATTTTTTCTTTCATTTCGGCTGAAATGTTTTTTTTGTGGCTTGTATTGGAAGCTTTCATATATATTTATATTTTCATTTGTTTCATACTTATCTTGTCTTTCTTTACAAATGTACATACTTATATTTTTTGTTTATATTGCTTTATACCTTTGTGTATATACTTGAATGTATTATTTGTTTCATTCTTTTACAATATTTCTTTACTTATATGTATTTTATTTTATTTTTATTTTGTCTTTATACTTAAACTTATTTTCATAATTTATCTAATTTATCTTATATATTTCTACTTTTATTCATTTCTATCTTTAGCTTAAATATTTTTTTTTTACTTTTATTTTTTATTGTCTTGTATTTCTTGATATATATTTATTTTCATTATTTTGTAAATATACATTTATAATTATTTTCAAACCATTTATTTTAGATTTAAATTCATTTGATTTAATACAATTTATTTGAACTCGGGGAAACTCGCATCAATTTACAAATTAATTTTACAATTTTAATTCGAAAATTAAATTAATTATCAATTTAAACTTCGTTAAAATTTGGGATCGTTACACCACTTGCTCCATAAAAATGCATAACTTTTGCAAGCTCATTCACCACTTAGTTGATTGAGAAAAATATTCTTTCGGTTTTTATAAGTGATGATCCATGTCACTTGGAAATGCATTCTTATTTATCATGATCATAGGCCACAGATAGGTGAGGTACAAAAACATTAATGTCCTAAAATCTTGGAAAAAAACATGAATAAATATTTAACTCTTCCTTATTTATAATCTCTATCACTTATCACAACTATTATAGCTTAATTTCAAGGAAGGTAGGGGAAAGAAATCAAGTTACTGCAATAACTATTATACCTCTACATATTAAAAAATGCATCTGTCAAATCAAAGAGCAAAATTAAAATACTCCAACTATTTTGCAATGAGATAAAATATATAACTTTGATAAATGGAGGCAACTAACAACATTACCTTGTCAACGATTGTTTTTTTCCTAAAAATTATATTGCCACTTTCAATGTCACCTCTTGAGAGTATTTGATACTTTATTGATTCACAAAAAACATTAGTCGTTGTTAACATAAAATAAGATTACATGTAAAATTCGTTTGAAATACAAATCAAAGCTAAAATTCACCTCACAATTGCTACAAAATTTGGTCTAAAAGGCTCTAAGTTCAATTGTTAATGTTTAAAGTAGTTATAATCCTATTTTCACGCATTGTATTTCTAAAATAAAATGTTAAATAATAATTTCCTAATAAATATTGAACATTGAACAAAAGTATATCTCCCCCAAAAGATTTAGCTTGAAAACTAAATCATATCCAATATTGTGAAAAAAATATTCAAGTATGAAAATCTACTTGATTTTGATCTAACAAATGAAGTGATTGCAATGCTTATAAGACATTTTGTAACAATTGATGTTATGATGAACATCCTTATGAAGAACTGTTCAATAACTACTTGCTCAAAAATATTTATATTCTTTACATATCCGTCTTTATATATGCATGAATCATAACCATACCAGATATAAACTATTAGAGGCAATAATAGCTCTTTACCTTATTCATATATGCGTGTATGGGGACACAAACATACTTATATATATATATGTATGTATGTATGTATGTATGTATGTATATGTATATATGTGTGCATGTATGTATCACAACTGATAAATATTATCATCATATATGTAATTTTAGTTTAAAGTATAGAATGTTGTATCAAATGATATTTTTAAGAATGAACATAACTTTATATTTAAATCAAATCTATTTATTAGATGTCTCAAAATTTATATATATATATATATATATGTATGTATGTATGTATGTATGTGTGTGTGTGTGCACGCGTGGGTGTGCGTGCGTGTGCGTGTGCGTGTGTGTGTATCTTTGTGTGTGTTTTTGTATTTGTGTGAAGATGATATGCGTCTCTCTCTTTACACACACATACATATATAATATTGTAGCGACCCGGAAATTCGAACACTTCGTCTTTGAATATTGAAACGTTTTGAAATATAATTAAGTGTTATAAATATGATTTTATAACCTTGATAAACATTATTTAATTAATAAGTAATGATAAGAAACATGTTTTTGAAATTTTTTTTACAAAAATATATTCTTCAATGGAAAATTGATAATGTGACCGAGATTCGACGTATTGGTAAATAGCTTTTCGATCGATATAAGTTGTTCGAACTCTTATGCACTTATCTAATGATCAAATTAATACATTAACAACTAATTAACACACTCTCCTCTTCATAAAGCTTAGAATATTCTACAATGTTCTAATGAATAAGAGATATTATCATGAGAGGGGTATAATGGTAATTAACATAAAGGAGAAGTGATGTAAAGGAGAAGTGATGGGAGGTGAAAGTTCCACGGCATGGTGGGGAGGTGAATGCAAGCTTAAAGAGCAACATTTTTGTGCCTATATAAGGAGAGGCATAAATTAGGGTATAATTACAAATTCAAAGCTAAAGTTATCATAAAATCAGTGGCTACTTCATCTTCTTTCTCTCTTATGTTCTAAAATTAAATAGTTGCAAATCAACACCAAATCATTTCGTACTTTTCCACTAGTCGTAGTACAATATTAGAACATCTTCCATCAAGTTAGAGTATTTAATTTTTTCTAAGGTCTTTATGAATTTTTAGGAATTAATTATGAATTTTTAAAGAAGTTATTTATGGAAATCATTAATATTATACTTAACACTAAAAGTCAACGAGGTAGATTTATCTATTTGTGAGATTCAAGAATAAATTAACTAGCCTAGGCTCTGATGCAACCAGTTCTCTAAGTTATCTGGCTTCACTCTTGGACGAAGAATAGTTAAGGTGGAATGTCGGAAACAAGTTAAGCATATAAATCATGATTTGTATAAGCAATTATTTTTGACTAGACAATCGATTAGTCGTTTATCGAACTTGAGTAAATATGAATTAAGAAGTTATAGAAAGGCTTTATGATTTCATATCAATGAGAATCCCCGGGGAGGAGCGTTGGTATGAAACGTCTCTATCATTCGCTTACTTCTGAAAGAACCAGAATTAAGTTAAACAGAAATTCATCGAATTAGTTTTGAAGAGACCAAGATCGGTAAGTGTTTGACTTATCGAATACCACTTCAAAACTAGTATACGAGTTCTACATTTTGAAAGAAATTGTGAAATGAAATGTTATAGAGTTGAACCATCAATCCGAAGGTCAAGTCCAAGGGAGAGGTCAACGTTAACATTTCAGACGATGCAATCGTATATGACTATCTATCTTGAAGAGTATTCCAAGAGAGAGGATAGCGTTAGCATTCATCAAAAGACTTATGCAGGGAACCTATGTGGAGGTTCGAGTTCTATTCAAGATATGGGAATCCATTTGGGGATTCATGTTCTGTTCGAGTGATGAAGACTCAAATGAGAGATGCCGAACGTAGCCTTAGCATCGGAAATGACTAAAACTAGAGATATGATGCATAGCCAAAGGGAACGTACCATTTTAGCAATCCCAAGGGTGCATGCAACTCCATCTAGTATTACTTACGGACATGCATGCCGGTGCGATGCATTCAGAACCACAATTGTCTGGGCGTGGGCCAGTTATGTATTTCCTATAGTACATTTCCTTGAGATGTACGTTGCTCGGAAGGATATCTTCGATCCTTGTGCCTAACTTTGGATTCAGCTTAATCCGAGGAGATCTCCATCGAAAATCCACTATGAGAACGCACCTTCATAGAATTGATTGTATATCTATTATTGATGTAGCGTTCACACAACAGCTATTTGATATGATTTATGTGCTACACTCTTGACATTATTTGTCATATCACTGTATGTTAAACTTAATGAATGGTTGGTTTCTTTGCGGGAAAAATTGTTATCGAAATACGTACAGTTTCAATGGTTACTATTACTTGTTACATATTTGATGAGTTTTTCATGCTAGTTTACCAAACTAATTCAGGTGTTTTCTTACAATGTTCGGGTCAGCCCCGTGTATATTTCTAGATTTAGCTTTGGACACTTGAGAGCTTATGAAGAAGAACTGGATGATTATCTTCCATAATATTCTTATTTTCGCTGCATTTTCGTATTAGATGTACCAGCATTATGAGGACATGTAGTTATAACTGTTCAGGCTGATGATAGTACTTAAATTTTATTAACTCTGAAATTTTTTGTATTCATAGTAACCCTTTGTTCCATTCCTTTAATATTATATATTTCTGTTCCGTTGTGAGATTCTAATATTATGTTCTTTCTTTCTTGTTCTATTATTTTTTTCATTTAACTCTAACTTTCTATCTATCCTGCACTTGGGTGCTCAGCACACCAATACTGTGGATGTATTTAGTATCGACATTAGAGGGTTGAAAAACCGGGTCGTTACACATATGCGTGCACGTATATACACACACACACATGTCCGTGTGTGTATATCTATGTGTGTATCAAAACTGATAAATATCAGTATTGTAAGTAAAATTTAGATTTCTGTATTAAAAGGCATTCTACAGCAGAGCATGATCTTATATTGAAATAAAAAAGTAAGAATTTTTTTGTTGTATATTTAGTAAAATCTTATAATGAATTAAGAAAATAAAATGAAAAATCATATAATTTTTATGACAAGAAAAATTAAAACAAGATTTGATCATTTTACACATGATAAAGTAACAATATATTAGTAACTTTTCAGTGATAATATTTTAAAAAGTTTCCTATGAAGAAACTTCCTAATTAATGGTGTTGATTTGATTTAATTGAATTAACTGATGAAATTTTATGCAAAGGGCATAAATGTCTTTACAAAATTTGAAATAATGATTTTTTTTCTTAACATGGGTCTTGAATTTAAAAAGCATGCCTTATTTCTGGACACACACATATAAATTAAAATTGACCATCATATTTCATAAAAAATCAATTTTTTCCATTAATTATACATCAAATCAATATATATATATAGTTATATTTGATAGTCTGAAGATTATTATAATGCTTAATTTGGAACAAATTCACTTATTTTGTTAAGAAAATATTTTTACATTCAAAAACATAAATTAAAATCAAACATCATATTTCATAAAAAAATTAATATTCTCCATTAATTATACATCAAAATCGATGAATATATATATATATATATATATCATTATAATATATGCATACATAAGAACCCTTTTGATAGTTTAAAGATTATAACAATGCTTAATTTGAAACAGATCCACTTATTATGTTACGAATATACTTTTACATTCAAAAAATAATTCCACCATCATATTTCCCAAAAAATCAATCTTTTTCATTAATTATAGATCAAATTGATAAATATATGTATTATTATGGTTAAATGCATACATAAGAATCCTTTTGATTGTTTGATGACTATAACAATACTTAATTTGAAACAGATCCAGTTTTTATGTTAAGAAGGTAATATTAAATTCAAAAAATTAATTAAAATCTGCCATCATATTGATAGAGTTAGGGATATGCCCTAGGGGCAATTCTATAATTTATTGTAAACTAATTAACTCTGAAATAAATTCTCGTTCGAAATAAATATGTTTCTTCTTTCTATTATACATTTTTATAATGTGTTATAAATAATTAATTAAAATATATTTCACAGAAAATCCATAAATGGTGTGTTTGTGATAGTAATTGAAAATCGTTGTAATCATGAGTATTGGATCACATTGTTAAAAAACACGTCATTTTAAATGTTCCTAGTCAAGATGCATCGAGACTGGATATCGATGTATATGTCGAGACTGGAGTATGAGACACTCTCCAAACGTTGGGCAGTGTATCATTCATGACTACTAAGGGCACCTGGGTGTTACGTATTAATAATTATTGGATAACTATGAAATGACTCATTCGATAGTTTTTTGTAGGTTAATAAAACTAAGGTCAAACAGAAAATATCGATATGAATAACTTACACAGTTCTTTAGACTTGAAAATACTGCGAATATTCAATATAAAAGCTCTGCTTTGATTATTATCAAATCATGACATAGCATCCATCGAGTGACTATAGTTGGGTCAAGTGGACGTATTGGAAGTGAAGCACTATTCAAGAGAGGGTTTGTCTTCTCAGTTATATGGGGTTAGTATCACGGTAAACTCAAGCCAAAATCTTTGGCAAGTGTAGCATGGTTAATAATAATTGTTATTATTGAACCAAGGACTTTGTGTTAGGACTATAGAGTTGAATGTGGACGATGTTGGAATTTCGACCATTACCAAATTTAGCAAGGCCAATGTTTTATAGTTTTGACGAAGAGAATTGGTGTAGATAATAATCACCACTAGCTAACGATTATTAAATTAAAATGAGATTTTTTCAAAAATGAGTAAACGATAAATTTGGCCATATTATCACACCACCTGCTCGGTGAAGTGTAAACATTAACATTCGAATAGTTCGACGTTAATAACTGATCGAATTTGTACCCAAGAGTCGCACAACCGAATCGATTAATTCTCTTAAGACCAAATGATTAATTAGTTTATAACTGTTATAAATTAACTATATTAACAAATATTTTTGAAATGTTAGTTAAATTTTGAAAATTATTTGGGAAATAAAATTTTATACATATTTATAATAGTTATAAATATATAGATTGATAGGAGATGTCGATGGCAGACAGAATTAAATATAATTGTATGTATTTGATTTGGACCAAATAGGCTCATGGCTGATGATGTTAGGAGGTGATGTTTAGCCAGAAATGAGGCACATAAAGGGGGCTTGGATATGGATTGGACTTGGAAAACATGGGTTGAAACCTAGAGAGATTTGATAAAAAGGCTAAAATCTCCCTAAAAAATCCTATACATATAGACGTTTTTCCAAACCCTAATTAATTCTTTTAGAGCCTCCTCTCTCTATCTTGTTCTAGCTACCATTATCTCCTCCTTCCCTAAATCTAAGATCTCAAATCCAATTCAATTTAAAATACTAATTTGTAGTAGACGGTGACAGATTGGGAAGTGTTCTAAGAAGAGAAATCATTTGTTTAGCATGGACTCAAAGGCTTCATTAGAAGATAAATTTTCATTTGTTATTTTGTTTTGATATCATGTTTGTCATATAAAATTGATTCACATTCAAATCATCTATTTGTATTCAGATCTGTTTATTGTTTTAATTAGGTGAGATTTTTGTGGGTACATATATTGTTACAATTGGATTGGTTAAGTGCTTGCTATAATATTTTGTTTTTTGATTAATTATTTAATTAACTTTCTGGAAAATAAATGTAAATAAATTTTTTATTAATATATATTTAAATATTGATTAAATGTACACATATTTGCAAATTGTCAACATGTATAATTGCATATATGATTGTGTATCATAATAATTGATCTTAAAATTTTCTTATGATGATTTATACTTATTGTGAATCATGAAATATAAAAATATTTTATTACGCATACATATACATATTTTATTATTATTCAATGATTTTGTGAATTTTTTATTATGTATAGAATAATTAATGGTTCAAAATTTTTATTTTTTATTTTTTATTTTTTGCACCACTGTAGAAGTTTATTGTAAACAATTTATATTTTTCAAACTTAATTTAATTTTTTGAAATTAATTTATTTTTAAAGCATGTATCAATATATATGTATATGTGTGTGTGTGTGTGTGTACACACATAGTCAGAACTAATATGCACACACTCTCTTTCTAAAGCACATACATTCATCAATGATGACAAATATGAGTTTCACATAAACAAAAGTTTAGTTCAGTGTATCGAAAGTTATTTTGTAACCAAGTATAACATAACATTCAAGTTTGAAATCTAGATATGTGTATCAAAACTTATACATATAACTGATAATATCAATATCATAAGTGAAATTTTGTTCATAGTATCGTATGACATTTTAAAGCATGAGCGTGGTTTTATATTCAAACCAAAATTATTTTTTACATGTCTTAAATCTGATATATCTATGTCAAGATGTATAAAGGTTGATAAATATCAGTATCGTAAATGAAAAATTGGTTTAATGTATAAGTCATATCAAAGCTGAACATATTTTTATATTAAAATAAAAATTGCTATATACATGCACGTATCACAACTTGTATGTATGTATACACACATGCACACACACACACATACATGTATACATGCGCACACACCCGCTCACCCCCCCCCCCCACACACACACACATATATATATATATACATATTTCAAAGATGATCATATAATACATGAAATTTTCATTTAGTGTATCATAATTTATTTCATAGCTTGACATAGTTTTATATTTAAACTAATATATCTATATGTATGTGTATGTGTATGTGTAACATCCTGACTTGTTGACCCTCTAACATCGACATTAAATACAACTATGGTATTTGTGTGCTGGGCATCCAAGTGGCCAAAAGACAGATAGTTAGGGTAAAATAAAAAGGAAACGAAACAAAACAAGAAAGAAAGAACATAATACCATAATCTCACAAAGGAACGATAATATATAATATCAAAATGATAGTATAAAAGGTTACTCCAAAGTAAAGAGTAATTCAGAGTTATAACACTTAAGTACTATCGTCAGTTGGGACAGTTATAACTGCATGTCCTCACAATGCCAATACATATATATTACAATGCAACTAAAATATAAATAGATAAATAATGAAAGCCTCTAGCTCATCTCCTGAACTCTAAAGCGTCCAAAGTAAAACATGCTTTACACGGCCTACTCGAAAGAGTAAATGAGGAATTTAGAGAAAACAATAACCATGGTCAAACATAAGTGTGACATACCATAAAATTTACGATAATTAATAAAGCTCCAAAAATTTGAGAAAACGTTAGAATCTAGTCATGAAAATTGCATCATTGCGTTCGTGCCGATTTTTTAAGCAAATTTCATATTTGGATTTTCACGATCGGAGCTTAAACGAAAAAGTTATTAGCATTTGAAGTTTGAAAAGCAAAAATAATTGAATAACAAATGTAGTAATAAATACCATTAATATTTGGGACCTCACCGGTCGACACCCACTATAGGTCGATGGACTGCCTATAAGGGTGTGGTCCACCTGTTAGAGCAAGATGGATAGGGTTAGAACCTTGGACAACGGTCCAAATCTAATTATTTTAATCTAATTGTTACGATTGATTCGTGTGCTCGTAAATAAAGGCCTAACCCATCACTTCTCTTCTCATATTTTCTTATCCAAGCAGCTAAGCATTGCCATTTTCTCTTCTTCACTACTTCTAAAAGTTATAAAATATTATATATAAATATGTAATCAGAGAAGGGTAGAAAGTAAAAGAGAAGAAGAGAAGGAGCAAATCAACACTGCGGAAAAGGTAATTTTTATTACTATAAATCTATTTTCCCCTAATCCAAAAATCTCTTCCTAGATCTATAATTTTAATAGTATGTATACACCTTGTAATACATATGTTTTGGATTAGAGAGGAAAAAGATTGGACTAGAGAGGAAAAAGAGTCAGGTGAAGGATTGGATTCAGATTTGGAGATTTGGAAAGCTTAAAAGGTGAGTGAGAATTTATATAACTTATTCGTAACATTGAAATTTATCTTATCGGTTTCTTATTTAATTATTTTTCCTAAATAAGATGTGATGAACTGTAGGCTTAAAATAAATGTATGTGATTATCTCTTAGATATTCAATAAAATAAGTAATTGAAATAGGAATAGTATGTAGAACCTGATCTAAAAATTTGAAATCAGTTCCAAATATTTATTTGTGATATGTTAGTAAAGCTATGATATTATTCCAGATCAATAATTAGGTTGTAAATTAGGTTGCCTTTGGAGTGTGCATTTCTATATTTTGATTTATTTAGGGAAGTTTCCGTGTAATTACCATAAATTTTTTGATTCCAAAATATGTATAAAAGTGTAGCGTCTGAATTAACAAGGAATATACCAAAAAGGGAAAGAGATGTGTAAAGTATGGATATTATTCTCCATAGTTTACACTGTCTATTCCAACAAAAAAAGGAAGATAATTTCTTGTGATTTCAAACAAAACAAAGATCTCACTTTTGGTTAATTCATGGAAAGTTATGCAGTAATCCATTTTAGAAGGATGACTCTAATAAATTAAAATATGGAAAGGAATGTTTTAGTTTAGAAATTAGTAACTAGAAACAAAAATATATGTTCACGTATAACTGCGCCTAACGTTTATATATATAGCGTAATTTATGACTATTTACGTATTAGTTATTAAAAGCGTAATAATTAACGGATTAGAATTTATGGACATTAATTACAAATTTAACGAGCAATAAATTTGTAATTAATGAGAGTTAGAAAGGAATTAAATAAGGGACTGATTAAGGAGATTAATATGGCTTTTATGAGGGAATTGAATAGGTATAATAGACAGATTTTGAAATTTGTAAGTAGATTAAAGGAATTAAATGAGGACTGATTAGAGATTGTCTAATTTTGACACTAATGATAATTAATATGGGCAACAGACATTTATTAGGCATTAAAAGGAAACCAAAGCCTAAGTGTATAAATTAGTAATAATAACGTAGCAAATAAGTAATTAATACAATTAATTATATGTAGAAAGTAATATAATTTTCATAGTAGAAATTTTATAGCTTCAATTATACATTTAGGACAAATGTGAATTAGTGGGCTTAGCCCAACACTTAGGCTTTGGGTGATAGATTTGGTTTAGTAGGTAGGATGTTAGATCGGTAGAGTTACATAATAGAAGTTTACCCATCATCTAGAGGCTACCAGCAGTTTATTACTGATGTGAGACATCTCCAACCATAGTACCCATAGGGAAGGGATATGCGTTGCGAATAGGTAGGGAAAATATAATGAGGGTTTGCCTTGGATTTGAAGTATTAAATGACCCAAATAATTTTAAGGAAATATGGTCTACTTCAATTCCAATAAGAGGTAGTAAGTAACTGGAAGGGATATTTTTCTTGATTTATTTAGGTTAGTCTAAACTGGATTTCGACAGTGGAAGGCCGGCGGGCTATGTTAGTGTTCATATTGGACAGGTAATTAGTAGTAGGGCTGGCTTATTGGCTTTGACCATCAGCGGTCCTTTGCGATCGTTAACAAAGACTTGGGTTACCTCTGGCGGATTTTGCTTCCTACTATTGTAGAATAAGTATGGGATACGTAAAGACCTCAAAGTTTTATTTAATTGTTTGTTTGTTGCTTGTTTGGTGGAGGTGGGCTAGTTAACCCTTAGACGAGTCTTTGAGTTGCGTTAGTAGTATGACAATTTAATTATATATTATATTGCAAAGCCATATATATGGGTCATTGGTCTTTGTTGCTAGAACCAATTGATTAGCATTGATGTTGCGAAAGGCCCGCTTCAGGGACTTGAGGTAGTAAATAATGGGTATGCCTCCTCCCCATTTAAGAAGTATTAAGTGGCTGGGTTTTTGGGTAGATAGGGGTGGGGAGGGGTGTGTGTGTTTAGATATATTTGGTATATATATAATACCTTGAAGAAGGTTAGGTTAAGCATATAATACGCGCATGTAAGACCTAAAGGATTAGTCGTAAATAATAGACATAACACTTAATGGAAATCAATCCACTAAAATTAATGGGATTGGTAAAGTATGTAATTTTTCAATTACCAGAACATTTTTCTTACCCCTCCTCCGTATAACAACCCATAGGTTAGGTTTAGAAGGACGGGTTATTGGTGCGAGATGGGAATATCAGTTGATGAAGTCTTCTCTTTCATACTCAACATGGAAAAGGCGATTAAATATCCAAGGAATAATACTCCAAGGCAGTAGCCTTGGTCAATACGTATGTTTTATTATATTTTTCAACTACGCTGTGAGTTACATTTATCTCACTCTGATATTCTTGCATTTATTATACATGATTGAAACCAACGATCTATGCCTTAATGGACATAGGTTTCGATTTATTCGAAATTCAAGCCCATTAAGATATGGGTTGTTACATTTGGTATCAGAACTTAGATTACTTGATCATAGGAATTAGGATATGCTAAGGAAATGTATTTTTATTTGTACGTATAATTATATATATAAATTATATGCCAAACTCTTTAAATTTCGACTATAGAAGTAGTTGCAACCATATTCCAAAAGGATGGGCAAGGCGACTATGAGTTGGAAAAAAATAAATAGAGTTAGATCTTACTCCTACCCTGATTACCCCATGGGGCAGAGGTTGTATCATAAGTAGTGGACCAAGAAGAACGTGATCACGACATGTAGAAGCACCATAGAAGCTAGATGGTACTTGACTACTTTGATGGATCCAAACTGCCATATGATTGTGGATTTTGATGGATTACCGATTGAGGATGTACATTTCATCTAGACAAATGGAAGTAAGAACCTATATGTTGCAAGAATCTAGAAGTAAGGAGTGCTAAGAGTAGAGTAAGATGTGAAGAAGGAGTGGAGCAAGTTCCCGCAAGAAGATGTACACTAATCATCACTAGAAGATAACCAAATTTTTATGAAGGTTGAGTAGGAAAGTCCTAAAGATTGGAAAATTAAATTTCATTTCTATATCCAACTACATGTGAAAGAATTGGATAAAAAAAAGGGTTTTCATACACACACATATGTATATTTGTGTGTGTGTACACACTACTAGTCAAAACTGAAATACACACACTCACTTATGCATATACATTTGTCAATGATGATAAATATCAGTATCATATAAAAAATTGAGTTCGATATATCAAAAGTTATTTTGTAACCAAGTATAATATAGTATTCAAGCTAGAAAGCTTGATATGCATATCAAATCTTGTATATGTAACTGATAATATCAGTATCATAAGTGAAACTTGGTTCATAGTATCATATGACATTTCTAAGCATGAGCGTAGTTTTATATTCAAATCAAAATTGTTCTTTTACATGTCTTAAATATGATATGTCTGTGTAAAGATGTATAAAGGTTGATAAATATCAGTATCATAAATGAAAATTTTGTTTAACGTATAAATCATTTCGAAGCTGAACAAAATTTTATATTCGAATCAAAATTGTTATATACATGAATGTATCAAAACTTATATGTATCTATACACACACATGCACATGCACACAAACATATACATACACACACATACACAAATAAATAAATAAATATATATATATATATATATAAATATATCAAAGATGATCTATATAATAAATGAACTTTTGGTTTAATGTATCATAATTTATTTTATAGTTGGACATAATTTTATATTTAAACTAGAATGACTATATGTATATCAAAATAACATATATACATACATATACATATACGCATATGTACATCAAAGTTGATAAATATCAGTATCATAAACGAAATTTGGGTTTAATGTATCAAAAGTTATTATAAAGAAGAACATATGTTGCGGATTAATCTCAGCATATTTGACCAAGTTTTTCAAAAGCAAAGAAAGTGAGATATATGCTCCTATATTATGACGAAAAAAAAGAATATATACCTATTCTATAGCATTAGTATGTGGTTTGTATTGATTCAAAATATGAGATCCTATCTTTCAGCATTCTTACCACTATATATATGTGGCTATTTCATTTAGAAACCGTGAGAAAAAAAAAAGTACGAAAGTAATAAAAGTAGTTTGGTTTTCTCCTCTGTGATTGTTTTTTTATCCTCTTCTTCCTTGTTTATTTTATATCACTGTGAGGTTGTTGGTTGTTTAAATAATTAACAAATTGGTATCGGAGCCGATGGCAAGTTCCGGGAGTACGTCGTTGGGGCATATGCCGCTGCCTCGGCTTACAAAGACAAACTACGACAACTGGAATATACAAATGCGAGCATTGCTTGGTGCACAAGATGCATGGGAGGTAGTGGAGAATGGCTACACAGAATCGGAGAATACCGCTAACTACACGGCAGCCCAGTTAAGCGCATTGAAAGAGTCACGTATGAAAGACAAAATGGCTCTTTATATCATGTATCAAGCAGTGGATGAGTCGGGTTTTGAAAAAATTGCTGGTGCAAAGACGTCAAAGGAAGCATGGGAGACTTTGCAAAAGGCCTACAAAGGCGCCGATCGTGTTAAACAAATTAGACTTCAAACACTACGGGGAGAATTGGAAACCATGAAGATGAAAGAGTCTGAAGCAGTATCCGATTACATCACCCGAGTTCAAACGGTGGTGAATCAACTCAAACGTAATGGAGAGACTATGACCGATGCTCGAGTTGTAGAAAAGATCTTGCGGTCATTGACCGAGAATTTTGAGAACGTCGTCTGTGCTATTGAAGAATCAAAAAATTTAGGAGAGTTAACCATCGATGAACTCGCGGGATCACTAGAGGCGCATGAGCAACGTAAAAAGAAGAAAAATGAGTCACTTGAGGAAGCTTTACAGACCAAGGTAAAAATCAAAGATGAGGAGTCATTACTTGCACAGCAAAATCAAGGAAGAGGACGCGGCCGTGGAGGATACAGTTTTGGTCGTGGGAGAGGCCGTGGCCGTGGACGTGGAGACAACAATTCTGAGGAAAGGGGACAGCCGGGTGAACAAAGTTGGCATAATCGAGGACGCGGACGTGGAAATGGTAGCTGGTCGGATCGATCAAATATTCAATGCTATAATTGCGGAAAATATGGACATTATGCTAGAGAGTGCTGGTCAGATAAGAAGGTTGAAGAAGATGCTAATCTAGTCGAGAAAAAGGAGACAATAGAAGATGGTGTTCTGCTGATGGCCTATAAAGATACCGACCAATTCAGCGACACAGTCTGGTATCTAGACACCGGAGCGAGCAATCACATGTGTGGACACAAACATCTATTTATGGAGATGCAGGACATAGAGTGCGGAGAAGTATCGTTCGGAGACGCTTCAAAGGTCCAAGTAAAGGGTCGAGGAAAAATTCGCTTTTTCCAAGAAGACGGCAGAGTAGTATTGATCGATGATGTATATTATGTTCCAGACATGAAGAATAATATTATCAGCATGGGGCAACTACTTGAAAAGGGATATCTAGTTATCATGAAAGACAGGTTTATGTATTTGAAGGACAAGAAAGGTCGATTGATCGCGCGAGTAGAAATGGCCAACAATCGTATGTTCAAACTCAACTTGAGAAGCATATGAGAAAAATGCCTACAAGTTGACGTAGAGGACAAATCTTTGCTATGGCATTTGCGGTTTGGGCACTTACACTTTGGCGGGCTAAGAGAGTTAGCCAAGAAGGACATGGTCCATGGGCTACCTGCTATGGACTATACTGGAAAATTTTGTGAAGGCTGTGTGCTTGGCAAGCATGCGAGGAGTACTTTCCAAAGGAAGGCGGGATATCAAGCACGGAAACCTCTTGAGACAATACATACCGACATATGTGGTCCGATCACACCTAAGTCATTTAGCGAGAAGAGATATTTTATCACGTTCATAGATGACTACACGAGGAAGACATGGGTTTATTTTCTGAAAGAAAAGTCTGAGGCTTTGGAGGCATTCAAGAAGTTCAAGTTGTTAGTAGAGAAGGAAACCGGCTATTATATAAAGGCTTTACGATCGGATAGAGGAGGAGAGTACATGTCAACACTGTTCATAAGGTTCTGCGAAGAGCAAGGCATAAAGCGGTTCTTGACTGCAGCCTACTCACCACAACAAAACGGTGTGGCCGAGAGGAAGAATCAGACTATTCTTGATATGGTTCGGTCAATGTTGAAAACTAAAGGCATGCCGAAGGAGTTTTGGGCTGAGGCGGTACAGTGTGCTGTGAATGTACAAAATCGTTGCCCACATGCAAAATTGGCGAATCAAACACCACAGGAAGCTTGGAGTGGACAGAAGCCAACTGTGTCACATCTAAAGATATTTGGCAGTGTGGCTTATGCACATGTACCAGATCAGAAGAGAACTAAGCTAGATGATAAAAGCAAGAAGTTTGTGTTTATCGGATATGACACAAAGACGAAAGCTTTTAAGTTGTTTGATCCAATCGAGAATAAAGTAGTAGTAAGCCGAGATGTACATGTTAACGAAGGAAGTGCGTGGGATTGGAATAATCAAAAGGAAATATTGTGCATGGAAGAAAAAGCTGAAGCATTGGTTCCTGTACCAACATTTACACCTGCCAGCCCATGTACATCCGATGACGAGGATCAACAAAGACAACCAAGAATGCGGACTTTGCAAGATCTGTATGAATCAGCGCCAGAGGTTCACTTAGTATGCCTTTTGGCAGATGCAGAAAATATTACATTTGAAGAGGCAGTGCGGGACAAGAAATGGCAAGCAGCGATGGATGAGGAGATTAAATCCATTCAGAAAAATGAAACTTGGGACTTGGTTGAGTTACCGAAAGGACATAGTCCGATCGGAGTGAAATGGGTATACAAGAAAAAGATGAATGCCCAAGGTGAGGTAGAAAGATACAAGGCGCGACTTGTTGCTAAAGGCTATAGGCAAAAGGAAGGGATCGATTATGACGAGGTTTTTGCTCCAGTAGCAAGGTTGGAAACAATTCGACTTCTCATATCCCAAGCAGCACAGTTCCAATGGCCAATCTATCAAATGGATGTGAAATCTGCATTTCTGAACGGTATGCTCGAGGAAGAAGTATATGTGGAGCAACCGCCGGGGTACATGAAAGCAGGGGAGGAGAGAAAAGTTTTGAAGTTGAGGAAGGCGCTATATGGACTAAAGCAAGCACCACGAGCATGGAATACTCGGATTGATATTTACTTCAAGGAGAATGGATTTATGCAGTGCCCTTACGAGCATGCATTGTACGTGAAAAAGAAAAATGATAATTTATTATTTGTTGCTCTCTATGTTGATGATCTCATTTTCATGGGAAATAATGAGGAGATGATCAAAGATTTTAAAAGCGCCATGACTCATGAGTTTGAGATGACAGACTTGGGGCTGATGAAGTATTTCCTTGGTCTTGAAATCAAGCAAGGAAAATCAGGAATTTTTATGTCACAAGAAGCTTATGCGAATGATATTTTGAGGAGATTCAAAATGGAGAATTGCAACCCAGTTGCGACGCCGATAGAACCAGGTGCAAAACTCTCTAAATTTGAGGGAGGAGAAAAGGTCGATGCAAGCAGGTATCGAAGTTTAGTCGGAAGTCTGCGATATCTCGTATGTACAAGACCGGACATAGCATACAGTGTTGGCATTGTAAGTCGATTTATGGAAGATCCGTGTTACTCGCATTGGAAAGCTATCAAGAGGATTCTTCGGTACATTCAAGGAACAAAGTCACTCGGATTATTCTACTCGAAAACTGATGAGTATAAACTAGTTGGTTATTCAGATAGTGATTGGTGTGGAGATGTTGACGATCGAAAAAGCACATCTGGATATGTGTTTTACATGGGTGACACAGCTTTTACATGGCTCTCAAAGAAGCAATCGATAGTGGCATTGTCAACATGCGAGGCAGAGTACATTGCAGCTTCTTTATGTGTGTGCCATGCAATATGGCTAAGGAAATTGTTGTCTGAGTTAAAGCTCCCACAACACGAGCCCACTGAGATACGGGTCGATAACAAGTCTGCAATTGAATTAGCAAAGAATCCAGTTCACCACGAAAGGAGCAAGCACATAGATGTTCGTTTTCACTTCATCCGGGAGCATGTCAAGGAAAAGAATGTGCAGTTGAATCATGTTACTAGTCGTGATCAGGTAGCAGACATTTTTACTAAGCCATTGCCAAAGCTGTTGTTCGAAAATTGCAAGAAAATGATTGGAATGAAGGATGATAAATGCTTGAGCTTAAAGGAGGGATTTGTTGCGGATTAATCTCAGCATATTTGACCAAGTTTTTCAAAAGCAAAGAAAGTGAGATATATGCTCCTATATTATGACGAAAAAAAAGAATATATACCTATTCTATAGCATTAGTATGTGGTTTGTATTGATTCAAAATATGAGATCCTATCTTTCAGCATTCTTACCACTATATATATGTGGCTATTTCATTTAGAAACCGTGAGAAAAAAAAAGTACGAAAGTAATAAAAGTAGTTTGGTTTTCTCCTCTGTGATTGTTTTTTTATCCTCTTCTTCCTTGTTTATTTTATATCACTGTGAGGTTGTTGGTTGTTTAAATAATTAACAATATAATCTAATATTCAAGTTAGATGTTATACATGTATTAAAACCGAGATATGTATATAAACTTAAAAATATCGGTTATCATATTTGAACATTTGGTTTATTGTACTAAATAACATTTTTAAGAATGCGCATAATTTTATATTTGAATCAAAACTAATTTTTTTTTATTTTCTTGGCAAAGCCAACATGGTTAAATGGGCCCCTACCATTTTTTTATTACTTGAAAATTTTTACCAGCAAGAAATATGGAACTACTGAGGGAAAATAAGAATGAAACAGAAGAGAGGAAAAAAGAACAAAAAAAATAACACAAAATACAAAGCTAAAGAGACAAGCAAAAAGACATATGCAATGCCTATGCTGCACTCCTAGTTCTCTGCATATCAGTTAGGATATCTATAAATAGAGAAGGCCATTTCTTTTTTAATGTCCTTAAGCATCCTATGAAATACATCCATTCTACGTTTTTCTTTGCTAGTTAAAGGCTGAGAGTTCCTTTCCTTCCAAATAGAGGAAGCAAAAACCCTAAGAATCAGTAAGAGGCCATTAGGGGAATGAGTTCTTCCATGTTGTTTCAATATATATACTCTTCCATTCCAATCTGCCATCATGAAAATGAGTAGCATATCCACCTATATCTTTTAGTTTCTTCCAGAGGAAATATGGGAATAAGCATTCAAAGTGGAGGTGAAGATTGTCTTCTGGGCAGCGTTTACAAAAGTAGCAGGTAGTAGAGTTAGAAAGACTTTATCCGCAAGATTGTTAAGAGTGTGCATTGCATTTCTCAAAACCTTCCAAAGAAAAAAATTCAACTTCTCTGATGCTGTAGTGTTCCAAGTCCTACCAAACCAATGGAATGTAGTGACCGAGTGAGCATTAGTTATGGCTTTGTATATGGTGCCAGAGAAATATGGTTTCAACTCAGAAAACTAAACAATTGAGTGTAGAAATGCTTAAGTTACTAGACCTGGGAAGGCAGACAATGCCATTTCTTATGTAGTTAACTGCCTTAGCCTTCAAACGGATTCCAGTTTGCATCATTTCGTCGTGAGATAGACACTTCTTTAGAAGCTTCACCATAGCTATCCAATGAACATTCAAAACTTTGATTCACTCTTAGCAGTAAGAAAAAATCTAGCATCAGGTAAAAGAGTGTCCCTTTGTTTAAGCAAGGCTGTCCATATCCAACTAGTTAAAGAATTTGTTTCATAAGCCAGATATCTTCTAATTTTAGGTATTGCATTTTTGTCCATTCAACCCAAACAGAAGTTGAGTAGTTGAGTAGATTATCAAGGTGCCTAGAGAAGGCAGCAACATTCCAAGCCTTTGTGTTTTTTATTTGAAGTCCATCATTATCTTTCGGGAGCTCAATTTTGAAAAAGGCAATAGGAGAAAGTTTCTTAGTGTATATAGAGCCTAACCATAAAAATATTATCAAGGCACTTTTGATCATAGATATTGGTTTATATGGCAATAAAAAGGCTCTACCCCAGTAGACATTCAGGGAGAAAATGATGGTAAGTTTGTCATCTTGACTTAAGAAATCGTTCTACCGTCTATTCATAGTAGTAGTAATTTTCTCATAAATCGAAAAGCATTGTATTTTAATGATTCTCTTAGTAGCCAAAGAAATACCCAGATAGCTCATATCATCCTAGAGCGGCTGCATTTTGGTTATAGGGAGACACTGATCAGCTAGACAACTAGATATCCCAGCTAAAAGGATATGAGATTTTGATGAGTTTATGTGGAGACCAGAGAAGGATGAGAAGGAGAGCAGAGAGTTCATGACACAAGAGATAGAGCTGATAGTTGGTTTGGGGAATATTACTAAATCATCAGCAAAAGCTAAAGATATGATCTGGGGATTTTTACATTTAGAATGAAGAGATAGAAAATTTTCATTTACTTGCTTATCAGAGCATGCATTAGACTCTCTATAATTATGATAAAAAGACATGCAGATGTAGGGTCACCCTGCCTCAAACCCTTAAGCCCTTTGAAATAACCAACTGTATGTGCATTAATTTGAAGAGAATACATAATAGAGGAGATGCATTCATGTATCCACCCAGAGAACACAGGAGGGAATCTCATTTTCTCCATAATGCTGAATAGAGAAGAGCACTTCACAGAATCAAATGCCTTTCTAATGTCTATTTTCATCATGGTTTTTGGAGAAATAATAGCTAAGGAGTATCTATTGAGTAGTTCTTGGGCTATCATAACATTTTCTAGGATGTTTCTCCAAGGTAGGAAAGCCACTTGGTTAGGAGATATGATTGGTTAAGGTTTGTTTAAGCCTACTGCCCAAAATTTTTGAACTGCGCTTGTATATAATATTACTACAGGCTATCGGTATGAACTGGGTAACATTAGTTGGATTAGCTATTTTGGAATCAGAGCCAGATTTGTAGAGTTTACAGCTTTGAGCAGTTTACATTTGTTGAAAAAATTATGTATTGCTTTTAGCACCACCTTTTCTATAATGTGCCAGCAATGAGTGAAAAAAGTAGCGTTGAAACCATCAAGAGCACCGCAAGCAAATTTTTCTATGCTAAAGATGAATGATTTTATCTCATCATCAGAAATAGATTAAGTGAGATATTCTTATTGGATCATGGTGAGCTGAGACAGAGAGATAGAGGAAAGGAAAGTATCATCACCTGAGGGGTCTTCTTAATAACCAAGGTGGATGTCTCAAAACTATCTATTACATGTCTCAAAACTATTTATTACATGTCTCAAAACTGATATATATCTATACACGTGTGGGGAAGAGGTACATAGACATATTTATATGTATATGTGTGGAGACATAAACATACTTACATGTATATGTTCGTATATAAGTATCAAAACTGATAAATATTATTATGATATATGAAATTTTAGTTTAATGTATAAGATGTTGTATCAAATGGTATTTTTATGAATGAACATAGTTTTATATTCAAATTAAAGCTATTTATTACATATCTCAAAACCGACGTGTGTGTACATATATATATGTGTGTCTTTCTCTCTCTTTTTCTCTCTCTCTCTCTATACATGCACATACATACATATATACATATACATATATGTACATATATATACACATTTCAGACTAATGCTATATAGTTGAACTATCTATCCTGAGATTAAGTTCAAAGGAGAGGTCAAAGTTAGCATTTGTTGGACGACATATGATGGGATCCTTATAGAGATTCGTGATCTGTTCGAGATGCTTGAATCCAGAGAAAGATTCAAGATCTATTTCAAGTGATGAAGACTTGTGCGTTGAGATGCTAAACGTGACTTCACCATTGATAATGGTAGAAAATAGAGTAGGATGCATAGCTTGGGGTTTAGCTAACTAGCGACAAGGTCTACCAACTCCATATCTAGAGATGTTTATCGATGTTTGCATACAAGAGTGGATGATACTTGGTTCCATGTGTTAGGGTGTGGACTATTGTGTTCACCTTAATGGTATATTTTATCTGGAAATATACGATGCTCAGAAGGTACTTTCTGACCCTTGTGCAAGAGATCCTCCTTGGTTTACTAAGGGCATCTCTATGGAAAATCCACTATGCGAACGTACCTTAGCATTTTAAAATGTAATTCTAGTACTGTTGCGTTGTGAGATGCTCGCAGTATAGCTATTTTCTAATTTGTATTACTCACCCTAGACATTATCTATTATATTACCTTATGTACTTATTAGATGGTTGGTTCTTTTGAGGAGATAACTGTTACGGTGATCTAGGCGGTCTGAAAAGTACTATTATATATTGATCGCATATTTTTAAGTTTCTCACACTAGACTTATGTTTAGCTCATGGTTTTATATTTGCTTTTTTCCATGGGTGCTCTTTCGAGTGGTCCAAGAAAGGCAGGTTTTCGTTAATATTCATTGGAGTTCGAGGAGACAAGATGGATGCATTCACCTACCGTGGTATTCTTAATTTTGCTACATTACTATTATATATATATCAGCATTAGTGAAGACGAGCTACTATAACTGTCTAGGCCGACGATAGCACTTAGGACTGTAACTCTATGATGCTTTGTATCTTAGATTGACATGTTGTACTACCTTTTGATATTACAAATTATCGTTCCGCTGAGAGATTCTGATATTGTGCTCTCTTTATTCTTGTGTTTTGTTTTCTTTCCATTTTACCTCAACAATTTGACATTTCGGCACTTGAGTGCTCGGCATGCGAATACCGTGGATATATTAGTATCGACATTTAGGGTCGAAAAGGCAAATCATTACATATATGTGTGGGGGGACAAAAACATACTTATATGTATATGTATATGTATATGTATATGCATATGTATATGTATGTGTATGTGTATATGTATATGGGTATATGTATGTGTATGTATGTATCAAAACAAACAAATATTATTATAATATATCAAATTTCAGTTCAACATATAAGATGTTGTATCAAATGATATTTTTAAGAATGAACATGGTCTTATATTCAAATTAAAGCTATCTATTACAAGTCTCGAAACTTATATATATATCCGTGTGTGGTGAGCATGCGCGTGTGTGTATATGTGCGCATGTGTGTTTTTGGGTTTTTGTGTACATATAATATGCGTCTCTCTCTTTTTCTCTCTCTCTAGAGACACACACATGTGTGTGTATGTATCAAAATTGATAAATATAAGTATCATAAATAAAATTATAATAACTATATTAGAAGCCATTCTAAAGCAGAGCACGATTTGGTATTGAAATAAGAAACTAAGAAATTTTTTGTTATATATTAATAAAATCCTACAATGAATTAAGAAAATACAATTAAAAATCATATATTTATGCATATATGTGTGTGTGTGTGTCTATGTGTGTATCTATGAGTATTTATGTACGCACACACATGTATGTATCAAGTTTGATAAATATCAGCATTATAAATGAAATTTTGATTTATTGTATCAAAGTTCATTTTAAAGTTGAGCATAGTTTTATATTCAAATCAAAATTGCTTACCTGTATCATGTAGTGATCCGTAATTTCGAAGACTCGTCTCTGAATATCTTAACTTTTTGAAATATAGTTAAGTGTTATAAATGTGATTTTATATCCTTATTAAAATGTCTTTTAACTAATGAATAATGACAATAAACTTATTTTTGAAATTTCTATACAAAAATAAATGCTTTGAAGAAATATCCATAATGTGATCGAAAATCTGTTTATCGATAAATAGATTTTTTTTCGATATAAGTTGTTCGAACTCTTAATTAACATATGAAGACATTAGTAACTAATTGTAACGACCCATAAAAGTTTAGCAATTTTTAATTGGTTTATAACGTATTGAATTGGATTTTTGAGAAATTATTAATAATAAAATTTTGAAAAAAAAATTATTTGGATTACATATAATTAAATATAGCAAATGGTAAATTTTCAATTAATTATATGAAAGTTTATTTATTATGTAATTCTATTAAATTCAAATCAGTTAAGAATTGTTGAAAATAAATTTGCATGAAATCAAGGGAATCGACTGTTACCATAAATTTTATTTCTTCCCTGTCCATTCAAGTTTTACATCAGTTACAATCCAATCAATACCATACCTTTATTACTCCCTGTATTCATGCTGTAGCTCTTTAATTTTCTATCCGTTGCTATTTCATTTCGGGATTGTTCCTTCCCTATTTATTCCATTTCAAACATTTTCTCTTCTCTCTGGTAGAAACATAATTTTTTACATCATTATATATATATATATATATCTGTAGCTTGCATTCATTCGTTTGCTCACTTTTACGTTTCTCATACTTTCTACTTTATTGTCCTTAATTCCCGTGCTTGACGTTATCATTTCAGTTTCTTTCCATTGAATGTGGCACGTTTCATTGTTAACGTTTTATTCCATTTATATGTGTGGCTTTCCTTTTGCAACCTGTTCCATTTCTATTCTATTTTCTTCGTTTTCAAAATTTGAAACGTACAGGCTGGACCACAGTATTAATTGCTTTCCAATTCACGTTCAAACGTTGCTATTCCTAGCTACTAATAAATTTAGAAATCAGTGTCTGTTACTTAATTTATGGCATACGTTCAAAGCATTGGCTTTTATTATTCAGCTCAATTAAGGGTGACCGTTTCCATCACATAACCGGCAAAAGATTTGTATACGTTTTATTTGTTTATGTGGCAACGATTCACATTTACACTATTATTGCCTTTTTAACTTCACTGGTTTTTCATTTATTTGTGTACGTTTTCATTTCAATTTTTGTACACATCATGGTTCCTTTTATAAATTCATCGCCCATAAATAGTTTATTTCTTTCCCCTTCATCTTCATTTGTCCCATAATCATTTATTTGTGTACGTTTTCATTTCAATTATTGTACACATCATGGTTCCTTTTATAAATTCATCGCCCATAAATAGTTTATTTCTTTTCCCCTTCATCTTCATTTGTCCCATATTCATTTATTTGTGTATATTTTCATTTCAATTATTGTACACATCATGGTTCCTTTTATAAATTCATCGCCCATAAATAGTTTATTTCTTTCCCTCTTCATCTTTATTTGTCTCATATTCATTTATTTGTGTACGTTTTCGTTTCAATTATTGTACACATAATGGTCCCTTTTATAAATTCAACGCCCATAAATTTGCTACCATTTCACGACTTTGACCACCACCTTAATTTGTTGAATGCCACGAATGCCAAAATGATGAATGATGTTGCAAGTCAGAAGAAAATGCATGCTCCTATATGCGTTTTTTTTTTACATTGGTGTCTGACATGATTGACGCTAGTTAACGTTAAATGACATTTGATGCCAACAATATTATTATGCATTTTCATTATCTTAATTCTTTTATCAATTAACCTCTCCACTTTTATTTCCAATCTGATTTATAACCTGCCTATTTACTTTTCTTACCGTATTTATTATTTGCTAGAATCTAGCCATTTCATAATTCCTTTTTCAACATTTGATGTGTCTTCTCTAAATCTAAGCGGAAAAATCTGGCTTACCCCTTTTATTCATTTACATTTTCTTCTGTTTCAAATTTCATCATGACTGACACGCAACCTTACTTTAATCACTGCGTCAATCAAGCATCCATCTATTAATTTTCATTTATTCTATATTTATTGCCAACATTATAAATTTGAAAGATCACTTGCTTCCCTTGTCTCCCTGATTTCACATCTCTGTGCCTACCCTTTTGAGTTTCTTACTTTTATATTCTATTATTAGCCTAAACGTGCATTTTGACTGTTGCCATCCCCGTATTTATTTCTTTCCTTTTTGAAATTAAAACGTATACGTTTTACATTTTATTTATTTCTAAACCATTCATTGCCTTTCCTTTAAATCAATCCATTCTCTTCTTATTTGCTTTAACTTCTCTGCTGAATCAACGCATGAACGTTGATTTTCATTTATTATTACCTTTTATATTATATTTTTCTCTGTAGCTTTCCACTACCTCTCTCTTCATATATTTCATTGTTGCCTGCTCCTTCTTCATATTCGAGATCCACTCCCCACCATTGCTTACTTTTCCTCCTCCCAAATTTTTCCATGGCCTACGCCAGATAAAAAAAAAGAAAAAAAAATTTGCGCGACGTATATACCCATCGCCTTAAGCTATCTCCGCCCCTCTTCCCTTTCCACCGCCTACAACCCTCAACCTCCACTCACGTTTCTCCTACAAGTGCATGCTTACTTCCTTTCCTAAATAAGAAGGTATATTTATTGTTTAAAATTTTTCTTATAAACGTTCAAAAGGATTTGAGAAAAATTTGCATTCTTTTGTACAGATCTTGTTATATGTGAAAGTAAATAAGTTATGAAGCTATAAAGGTTTACTTATACAAGATTTATATATATATATAAGAGTGTTATATAAATGAATTTTATACTATGCATTAACTAAATACATTGTTATTTATATGATCCAGTTTTTGAATATATGTTTGAAACGTTTTGATTTTTATATATACAAATATTTTATTTTATACATATATTTTGTTATATATAAAGGTTTAATAAAATAAAAGAGAAAAAAAAGGAGTAAGTTAACAATGTATTATAAAGAATATTGTTTATCTGCACATATATGTGCATAAGTTGTTTGATTTCCTGCTGGATATTTTGAAAAGGAAAGTAATAAACTATAATAATTATATATATATATAAGTATTCATTTCAAAAGATATTATATATATGTGTGTTGATCTTTAATATATGTGTTTTATGTTAGAACATTGATTTTTTTTAACTATACATATATATTATTTTAATATTGGTTTAAAATGAATATTTATTACATGGAAACGACAACCATAAAATGAATATACTATATATGTGACATTTTGAATAATTATATATTTGTTATTTAACATTAATATGAAATGGAAGTGTTTTAAAGTTATATGGTTTTCATGGGTGTGCATATATATATATATATTTCATTTTTTAAAATGCGTGTTTTGATTTAACGTTCATTTTGAAAGAAAGTAATAAATTAATCATATAATCTTTGTTTCAATTTTATCAAGCTAATTTGATCCGTTCTCATCAATTTCTATCTATCAGCTTTTCCGTCGAAATTGTACCATCTAACTTTGCTTTGGAAGTCGTGCTTGCATTTCATAACTCAACTTCATTGTCTATCTCTCTAACCTCGAAAGGTGAGCAATCACTCACGATTAACGTTCTTGTATTTATTAAATTTGATTTCAATTGAAACGACAATTGAAATATGATGCTGTAGTTATTTAAATTGTTATATATGCTATTATCTGTATATGTCCACCTATGACATCTGACACCAGTATCTAGTATTTATATGCCTATTATTACCATTATCTGTATATGTTCACCTATGACATCTGACACCAATATCTGTTATTTATATTGATGATATATGCCTGTTGTTATATTTTTTATTATCTGTTATCACTCTGCAAGTTCCCTGTTAGTATAGAATTCACTATGGGTTGAAATGATACATACCCGAACGGACTTTAGAATAGGAGAATTTCGTTATGGGTTGAAATGATAAACCCAAGCGATTTTCATTTGAATTGAAATTGGGATTACGGGTCGAAATGATATCTACCCGTATATATTTAAATTTCGGATTGAAATGATAAATATCTATATCACTTAACCATATGATAAATATATATACAGACACCGTTGGTCCATATATATAAATATTTTAAAAATGAATTCTATGGTTTTGGAAAGAAATATATGGTTTTAATAAATGTTGAGCCTTAAATTATTATATATAAATGGGAATGATTGATTTAAATACATATAATATGTTGAGTGTTTAAAATATATTTCAAAATAGATTTTGGTAATAATTTGAATAAGTTAAGGTTAGAAAGATAATTTGAATTTAGTTGAAATTGTATTCAATAAAGAATTTTATTTAAATTAAACCGATTTGAAACTTATTGAAACTGAGATGTAAGATATGATTTATAACTTGAGTGTTATTTATAAGTAGTCTAATGAATATTTTTTTTTGTTTAACTAAAGTTTAAGGAAATATTTAGAAAAAATGTAATTTAAGGCTAGTTAAATGATATTGAATTTATTAAGTGAATATTCCCTGATTAAATAATAATGAAGTTAAATCAAGAGCTATATGAAACTGTTAAATTTAACTTTGAAAATGTTGAATATTAAAGCTTTGAAATATATTGAAAATTTAAATGATCTGTTTAGAAATGAATTAAATTGATGAATTGAGCTTTGAATAAATTTGAATTTGGAATTTGAAGTTGATTTGAATCGATTTGCTAGACTTGAGGAAATTAAATACTTTACTTTTTAAATCATTTAATATATATATACTATTTTGGAAAATGGATATATTTGAAATGAAATGATATTTGGGTTTTGAAGTATAAATTTAATTGAAATGACCACGGTGTTAAAATGTATATTTCCACCTTGTAGATAGTTCTGAAGATCCTTAGAGGATGGTTATCCCAACATCCTTTAAATTACTCGTATTTCAATTGATATTTCACTTGAGTTAGATTTATTTATATAAGAATGTTAATCCTGACTCCAGTGTTTTGTGTTTTGCTTTACGCTCGGGTCAGACCGAGTGATACAGCATTTGAGACTCACCCTTGGAGTTTGGAGCTTCATTTGGAGATCCAACTATCAATTCAGCTTTCAGCTTTTCCAATTGATTTGTTCAGAGAGGTCATCTATTCGTACTGAAGACTTCACTATATTTGAGATATTCTGTTGTATTTTATTTTAACCCTGATGTTTATATAGTAGCTTCATGAACTACTATTTTATCTATTCCGCTGCGTATTATTGTATTACTCTGTTTCTGTGATTCTGCAATTGTAACGACCCACTATTTTGGACCATTCAAATCGACAATAATCCACGCATGTCTGACTTGAATAATTCAAAATAACAGATTGTAATAAAATTTGGAGCAAATAAAATCAAATACATAATCACAGACACAGAATATCAGAATAACTCGCAGCGGAATATAAAAACCATAGTAGTTCATGAAGCTACTATAACAAACTCTCAAAACAAAATACATAATATCTGTTTGAAAACATATACAATAGAAATCTCAAATACATAGAAGTTTATAATATCAGAGCTGAAATAGAACAACTGAAACTGGAATGGATAGATAACTAGATAAGCAGAATCTCCAACGATTCCTAGCTCCAGAAAGAGATCCAAATCTAAGCTGTAAATACTCAGGCTGACCCGAGCGTAAAGCAAAATACAAAACACTCGAGTCAGGACAATATATACTTATATAATGTAAACCAACTCAAGTGAACTGTAGCAGTAATGCATAATAACTTAAAGGATGCTTGGGATCGCCCATCCTCTAAGGATCAGTTAAACCATAAATTAAATACATCCCGTGGTTAAAATTTCAAAATTGGTATTTTATGTTTCGAAATCAAATATCATTTCAAAATTCAATATCATTCAAAAATCCAGTTCAAAATATCAAAATATCATATTTCAAAATAGTTTATATTACGAAACAAATTACTTCATTTTAAATCATAAAATGAAGTTATTATATTAAATAATTAAATTATTAAATTTCCAAAATTTTAATCTTTCAAAGTTCATTCGTTCACTTAAATTAATTAAAACAATGAAAATTCAACTTTCGCAACATTTAGAAAATGCTATGGAAAGTCACATTTAAAACAGTTCAATTTAACAAAAGACAGCATTTAAAATGCTGTAATAGGGTTACATTAGTTTCAAATAAACTTAGTTAAATTCAACCATTATAACATTTACAAAAATGCCATAATAGCCTTTAATTAAATTCAGCCATTTGGTTCATTATTATCAACTACAACATTTACAAATGTTGTATTATCATTTACATTAGAATTAATAGCATTTCAGACATGCAGTTAATTAACTTCAAATATTTAGTATAACTTCACAACAATTATATTTTTATATAAATCATTTTTAACTTATAAAATCATATAATTTCACTTTTAAAACAATCATTCAAATACCCTTATATTCATGATTTTATAAAGTTAAACCTCCATTCAAAAATCAAAATTTAATAATAATTCACTTATTAAATTCCAATATTAAATTATAAATTCATTAAATTAAATTAACTTAACACTTAAGTTTAAATTTTCAAATATAACTTAATTCCATTTTTATTTACTTAACTTAAAATTCATTTTAAGCCAAATTCACAAATTTCCAATTTTAGTTATATTTCAAAATTTCAACTTAAATATTCATTCATTTCACATTTTAACTTTATTCAAAATCATTAATATAAAATAAAATCATTTAAATTCACTTTAATCCAAATTATCATGAATGTATCACATTTCATATTTAATTTAAATTCCAATTATCACCAAATTAAAATTTCCCAAAATAACTTACATTTCAAATTTTCTAATTTTACCATTAATTTATTTCACTTGTAAATTTTCAGAAAATCAATAATGCTTTACAAAGATCATTTTTATTTAGTTTAAGTCAAAATATTATAATATTTACATTTCTAAAATAATAAAAAAAAAATTATAAAACATATTTTAACAACGGGTCTGTATTTCATTTTCTAGCCTAGGTAAAGTGATACGGGTAATTTATCATTTCAACCCGTAATTTACAAAGATACCCGGGTTTGATCATTTCAAACCCGCAATCCCAAGCAAATGAAAATAATTGAAAATCATTCAGGCCTATCATTTCAGCCCATAATGATTTTCTCTTATTCTAAAGTCCGTTCGGGTATGTATCATTTCAACCCATAGTGATTCTAATCTAAAGGGAACTTGCAGTGTGATAAACTGATAAAAATAACATAACAACATAATATAACAGTAACATATGATATAACAGGTGTTTAAGCATGGGTGAACATCATATAATCATAACATAGCAGATATAATATGGTGATGCATTTTACAGATTCAAAAGTGGTCAATTTACTAGTTATATAGGTATACACTGTCTAGTGAGAATAACTCACTTGTTTAAAGCTGGAGATAGCCACAAAAGCACACAATACTGACACTACAAAGGCACGACAACACGGGAATGACTTGAGAGTGGAGAGCGAGATCCAAGTTATAGATCTTGTGTTAAAACCCAAAAACAAAACCAAAATAATAGTTAAAAATCAATACGATTGAATTTGTATAACTTTGAAACAAAAAGCAGTTTGAATACGAAACTTTTTACCTTGCTTTCTCTACTTGTTTGCATGGCCTAGGGGATCAATTAGGTCAGGTTTGTACTTGGTTTGGATCAGGTATGGGTCTGGAAAAGGTAAGGCTACAAGGTAGAACATGATGGAGGAAGTTACAACACAGGGATGTGAAGGGGTTTAGGCTAAAACATGGTTTTTGGCAACCAAAAGGGCTCGGTCATGGGGTTATATGCTTGGCCAGTCAAGCTCAGGTCTGGACAGAGGTTGGAGTGGTGTGGGGAGGTCTGGAAAAGGTGGTGGTGGCAGCCTATGGTGGTGGTGGTGGTGTAAAATGAAGGGAAGGTTGCATACATGGCTCGGGTAGGCGATAATTGTAGAGTTTTCAATGTTTTTGTGGAGTTTTGCTCAAGGGGAGGCCATGGCACTTTCATGTCAGTGGAGAATGATGGTTTGGCCGTGGATTTAGTGGGGAGGAAGGGATGGTGGTCGATGGTGGTGATGGTGAGGCTATGGGCCGAGCAAAGCATGAAGATTTCAAGGCAATTTACAAAGGAAAATCAATAAAAGAAGGTGAAAAAGAATAGAAAAGAGGAAGACATTACAATTCTTTTTCTTCAGATCTGAAAACATATGTGAATGAGGAATGAGAAAGTGATGTTTTCACGTGAATTGCAAAATGAGATATGCAGCTGAAAGAATGAGGAGTTAAGGCCAATTGAATGAAAAGTAATGTTGAAATGTGAAAAGGTGGGAATTCAAAAGGCCTTAGGAAATAAAAAGCCATAAACCTTTCAAATCACTTTTATTTCTTTTTAATAAGTTTAAATAACTGAAAATAATTAAAAATTCAGTTTCAATTCGAAAATGTAACAAATATACAAAATATAAATAAATAAATATTAATTATATATGATTAAAATAAGAAAATAGTACAAAATGAAAACTAGTCTAGAAAATTTGAAAATAAATGAAATAAACTTAGGGAAAATTGTATGGACTTGGAAAAATATTTATAAATAAAGATAAGAACATAAAATAAAAATGCATTCACAAAAATAAATAAATAAATTTTAATTAAATAAAATTTAAATGAAGATTATAGTAGAAAAATAGAAACTAGTCTTTAATAAATGCAATAAATTTTGGAAAAGTTTTATTATCACTTCAAAAATATTAAAAGACAAAAATATACATAAAATAACATATTAACACATTTTAAAATAAAATATGACAAAGAAAATATGATTTATAAAATTTAAAATAGGCAAAATTGCAAAATAAAACAAATTATACTCAAAATTGAAATGTACATAACTTTTACAATTTAATTCCGTTTTCAATGAAACAAAAAGCAGTATTCATGTTATTAAGTCTATTTTCATAATAAAAGATAAAATTTAAGATTTTAAACAATTTAAATTTGAAGTTTTAAAAGTCAAAGTTTGACCAGTTTGACCAGAAATCCCTTTTTCAGGAAATGTTCAATTTATACCAGTTTGAAATTAAAAGTTACATAATAATCAACATTTATATTTAAAAATGAAATGTTTGAAATAAAACAAGTTTAAAAATAGTTTTCAAAATATAATAAAGTCAAATAAAATATATACAAAAATCTAGGGCTGTTACACTCTCCCCCACTCAAATCTTTTCGTCCTCGAAAAGGAATGAAGTATGGAAAACACAGAAAAAGATAGAATGGAATAGGATTAAGACAAGATGACAAGAATATTAAAATTATACCTGATAACTGTTGTTATAGGTAAGTTTAACAAGGTGGAGAATAGGAATAGCAAGAAGGGAAAATAGGATGAAAGACAAGGATGAGCCATTTATTAAAAGTGTTGGTTAAAGAGGTAAAATATTTAAAACACTTTAAAATCCTTTAAAAAGGAAATAACTGATCAAAGTATCATTTATATAATATTTTATCAAAATACTTTTATAACTCGATGTCTTAACAAGTTTATCCTCATTCCTGCAGACTCTGGTAGTGCGTTGATCAGGCGCAAAGCTAGAATTCTCCAGGTACTTAGTAGACTTGTTTCAACACCTAGTGAAAATACTGGGAAAACCTTTAAAAAACAGATATGGAAAGTACAATCCAAACAAAAACGAATCAAATCATGGATCGCAGATACACAATGGTTACGCCTGGGTCCCCCAGGAAACATCCGTACCTTTTAAGCATTCACTGCCTTGCGAATTTCGCCATGCAACAAAACGGTGGACCGCAGGATACATAAAAATGGTTACGCCTGGATCCCCCAGGAAACATCCATACCCTTTAAGCAATCTCTGCCTTGCGGATTACGCCACTAACACGACCATAGATCGCAGATACACAATGGTTACGCCTGGATCCCCCAGGAAACATCCGTACCTTTTAAGCAATCACTGCCTTACGAATTACGCTATGCAGTCGAGTTCGTAAGACCATGGGTAACGCCATGGAATTCGAAGGACACTCGAGTATCATATCCGGAAAACCAAAAATCAGAGAGAATAATATCGATAGAATGAATCCAAGATGTGGCCACAAATCGGATATCAAGCAGAAGGCACTTTCCATATCTTTACTTCGAAAATATGTATCATATATTACCTTTTCAAATCACTTTCAAATATCGTACTGATATAATATCCATTATATATAAGATTTCACTTTCAAATTGAGTACCTTTTCAAATCTATAGTTTTCGAATCAATTTCATACTCATACAAATCAATTTTATATAAGTTCGACAACTCCCAAATCAAGTGTTTAGTAACACAAGGTTCTCAAATTTCAATTTGTTTCAATATCAGTTCAATTTCAAAATCATATACAATTTCACCAAATTATTTTCTTCTCAAATTAAATATCTTTAGTTTCAAAGTTTCCAAAATAATAGATTTTTGAAAATAAATCCAAATTTCCAAATCAATATAATTTAAGTCAACCAATTCATTTCCAAAATCAAATGTTTTCAAAATCATCTTATACTTACGTAAGGTCTATCTTACATAAGGATCAAATTTTCAAAATAATTTCGCTGTATGAAGAGCCATATGGGATTGAATATCTTTGCTTTTATGGGTTATATATCTTTGTAATTTAAATTGGAAATTTTCTTTTAGTAAGCAAAGATATTCTAACTCGACGGCTTTCAATTTCAGCGTCAAAATATATCAAAGATATTAGAATATAAGATGTACACACGTCATCATTTCGCAAAATCACATTTGATCGCTCGCTCGATCACACAAGTTCGCTTTCGAACTAGTATTGTCCATTCGATTTCCCTAATGCGGACTTCGATATGGTTTCTCGACTAGAAGCCATCAGTCTCCTTGCATAGCCATATACTATGATAGAGAATTCTGGAATCAAGCCCAAAATCCATATCAAATATTCGCCATCAAGAATCGAATGAAAAATCCTAACACGAAATGGTGTAATCCACCTCGAACTTGTGTACTCAAACTTGGATCAAATTAATTATGCGAATAAAACAGCATACGTACAACTTATATATTTATTTCAACTTGTTAAATATATAGTTTCATAAAGATGTTACTAAGTTAAAACATTTAAACTAAATTTTATTCAAAATATTTTGAAGACCAAATTCTTTTCAAAACATTTCAAATCTAAATTTCATATTAGAAAATTTTAAAATTGCTTTATTCATTTACTTAACCAAACAGTTTCAACTTATTTAAATCATATTACGTCATACTTAAACATTCAAAACAAACTTATATACTTTATCAAATTACTTTTCAAAATTTCTTAGCTTTGAAAAGTTAACCTTGATTTGGAAGTGCTCGAACCTTTAAAATAGTTGAAGAAATCATATTTCAATCCAAGAGTTGGAAATCACAATTAAATCAGTAAATCCATTCCAAAAATAGGGTTATATCAAATCAAATCCAAAACTCAAGGACTGAACACCGGCTCATTTCAAATTTTACAAATATATATACATATATCTTTCGAATATCACATCACACTTCGGAATTTGAAATCTAAATTGGTTTCACAAATCAATCGCATAGCAATGCTACCGAAGTGGCCTCTCCCTCACTCAGAAACTCGAAAATCAATGTCGATGATGCGTGCACTCATCACCGAAATTATTTTCCAGCGACACAAGTGAGTTCTGGACTTCCATTTACTTTGAAAACTTCTTTGAAATTCCTTCAAAATCATTAAAACCCATTAAAATCATTGAAACATTACTTATTCGGAAAAATAATTTCAATCATATTATTTATTATTTCAAAATCTTAAAACCAGTTCCAAAATGCCGGAGTTCAATCACTTAAATTCAGATTCAAAACCTTCAGTTATAAATCATTTTATATGAAACCATTTCTTATAAAATTTTCACAATTTCAAATCCTTTCAAAACTTCAAATTCTCATTTTTTTAAAAGGTATATAATCCTTATCAAAAACATTTCATCTTTATATAAAAATATGGTCATCCTTATCAAAATAAAACTACGATGAATACAAAATTTTTAAAAGACAATCAACCACAAACTTTCCAAGGGACGATTCAAGGATGGATTTCAAAGCAAAACAGAGATTCAAATTTAGAAGGACTCTAATCAAATAGAATTCTAATTCAAAGATAGGCTCAAACGAAGATAAGATAATTAAATTACCAAATAGAAGATGGATAAGCCTATATGAATCGCGGGCGACCTTAACTGGTCAACCGTGACTTCAGGAATATAATCGATGCGAAAATCTAAGGCAAATCGACCTTCGATTGCCAGAGATAGAATCTAAATATAGCAGAAGATAGAAAACATCGTAAACCGAGGATACAGAAATCTCCGATGAATCAATGCCAATTATAATCATTCAAAGATTGGCGGAATCGCCACCCTATAAAGGTCATACAAAGTGGAGTGATGCAATGCTCCAAAATCAAAAGAATACAATTAGGGGAGACAGGAATGGATTTCAGAACAAGTGGGAGCGTTCCAAAATTCAAAGGAATCTTATTCGATAAGAATCCAAACGAAGATTAGAGATATATAACCTATATTGATACAGAAAAATTCCCATAAAAATTTGGAAAGACTCGAATTCATAACATACGAAAACAGAAGCATAAATATCTTTAGTTGGACAACTTTAGCTAAGCAAAAGATACAACAGAGTTTACTCAAAACAACTTAACAAACTACTGATTTTGCCATACTAAAAATAGATTCCTATCAACAATGGATCTAGATCAATCAAGAGAGAAGTTCAAAATTTTAGAGGATCCTAATCAAAGAAATTACTAACAAGGTGGATACGAAAGGAATGAAGTTTAAGAAATATTTTACTTTCAAAGCAAGGAAATTTATATCAAAATAATCTTTGAAAATTCTTTAAAAATCATTTGAAAATCATTTTATACTTTGAAAATACGTTCTCTCACAAAGAAATGATTCTGAGATTGATTTCACTCATTCTAGGGTATTTCTACCCTATCTCTAATGAGTTTTTGCTCCGTAGGCTAAGGTTTGCCTAAAACCAAAGCTCTGATACCAACTGTAACGACCCACTATTTTGGACCATTCAAATCGACAATAATCCACGCATGTCTGACTTGAATAATTCAAAATAACAGATTGTAATAAAATTTGGAGCAAATAAAATCAAATACATAATCACAGACACAGAATATCAGAATAACTCGCAGCGGAATATAAAAACCATAGTAGTTCATGAAGCTACTATAACAAACTCTCAAAACAAAATACATAATATCTGTTTGAAAACATATACAATAGAAATCTCAAATACATAGAAGTTTATAATACCAGAGCTGAAATAGAACAACTGAAACTGGAATGGATAGATAACTAGATAAGCAGAATCTCCAACGATTCCTAGCTCCAGAAAGAGATCCAAATCTAAGCTGTAAATACTCAGGCTGACCCGAGCGTAAAGCAAAATACAAAACACTCGAGTCAGGACAATATATACTTATATAATGTAAACCAACTCAAGTGAACTGTAGCAGTAATGCATAATAACTTAAAGGATGCTTGGGATCGCCCATCCTCTAAGGATCAGTTAAACCATAAATTAAATACATCCCGTGGTTAAAATTTCAAAATTGGTATTTTATGTTTCGAAATCAAATATCATTTCAAAATTCAATATCATTCAAAAATCCAGTTCAAAATATCAAAATATCATATTTCAAAATAGTTTATATTACGAAACAAATTACTTCATTTTAAATCATAAAATGAAGTTATTATATTAAATAATTAAATTATTAAATTTCCAAAATTTTAATCTTTCAAAGTTCATTCGTTCACTTAAATTAATTAAAACAATGAAAATTCAACTTTCGCAACATTTAGAAAATGCTATGGAAAGTCACATTTAAAACAGTTCAATTTAACAAAAGACAGCATTTAAAATGCTGTAATAGGGTTACATTAGTTTCAAATAAACTTAGTTAAATTCAACCATTATAACATTTACAAAAATGCCATAATAGCCTTTAATTAAATTCAGCCATTTGGTTCATTATTATCAACTACAACATTTACAAATGTTGTATTATCATTTACATTAGAATTAATAGCATTTCAGACATGCAGTTAATTAACTTCAAATATTTAGTATAACTTCACAACAATTATATTTTTATATAAATCATTTTTAACTTATAAAATCATATAATTTCACTTTTAAAACAATCATTCAAATACCCTTATATTCATGATTTTATAAAGTTAAACCTCCATTCAAAAATCAAAATTTAATAATAATTCACTTATTAAATTCCAATATTAAATTATAAATTCATTAAATTAAATTAACTTAACACTTAAGTTTAAATTTTCAAATATAACTTAATTCCATTTTTATTTACTTAACTTAAAATTCATTTTAAGCCAAATTCACAAATTTCCAATTTTAGTTATATTTCAAAATTTCAACTTAAATATTCATTCATTTCACATTTTAACTTTATTCAAAATCATTAATATAAAATAAAATCATTTAAATTCACTTTAATCCAAATTATCATGAATGTATCACATTTCATATTTAATTTAAATTCCAATTATCACCAAATTAAAATTTCCCAAAATAACTTACATTTCAAATTTTCTAATTTTACCATTAATTTATTTCACTTGTAAATTTTCAGAAAATCAATAATGCTTTACAAAGATCATTTTTATTTAGTTTAAGTCAAAATATTATAATATTTACATTTCTAAAATAATAAAAAAAAAATTATAAAACATATTTTAACAACGGGTCTGTATTTCATTTTCTAGCCTAGGTAAAGTGATACGGGTAATTTATCATTTCAACCCGTAATTTACAAAGATACCCGGGTTTGATCATTTCAAACCCGCAATCCCAAGCAAATGAAAATAATTGAAAATCATTCAGGCCTATCATTTCAGCCCATAATGATTTTCTCTTATTCTAAAGTCCGTTCGGGTATGTATCATTTCAACCCATAGTGATTCTAATCTAAAGGGAACTTGCAGTGTGATAAACTGATAAAAATAACAGAACAACATAATATAACAGTAACATATGATATAACAGGTGTTTAAGCATGGGTGAACATCATATAATCATAACATAGCAGATATAATATGGTGATGCATTTTACAGATTCAAAAGTGGTCAATTTACTAGTTATATAGGTATACACTGTCTAGTGAGAATAACTCACTTGTTTAAAGCTGGAGATAGCCACAAAAGCACACAATACTGACACTACGAAGGCACGACAACACGGGAATGACTTGAGAGTGGAGAGCGAGATCCAAGTTATAGATCTTGTGTTAAAACCCAAAAACAAAACCAAAATAATAGTTAAAAATCAATACGATTGAATTTGTATAACTTTGAAACAAAAAGCAGTTTGAATACGAAACTTTTTACCTTGCTTTCTCTACTTGTTTGCATGGCCTAGGGGATCAATTAGGTCAGGTTTGTACTTGGTTTGGATCAGGTATGGGTCTGGAAAAGGTAAGGCTACAAGGTAGAACATGATGGAGGAAGTTACAACACAGGGATGTGAAGGGGTTTAGGCTAAAACATGGTTTTTGGCAACCAAAAGGGCTCGGTCATGGGGTTATATGCTTGGCCAGTCAAGCTCAGGTCTGGACAGAGGTTGGAGTGGTGTGGGGAGGTCTGGAAAAGGTGGTGGTGGCAGCCTATGGTGGTGGTGGTGGTGTAAAATGAAGGGAAGGTTGCATACATGGCTCGGGTAGGCGATAATTGTAGAGTTTTCAATGTTTTTGTGGAGTTTTGCTCAAGGGGAGGCCATGGCACTTTCATGTCAGTGGAGAATGATGGTTTGGCCGTGGATTTAGTGGGGAGGAAGGGATGGTGGTCGATGGTGGTGATGGTGAGGCTATGGGCCGAGCAAAGCATGAAGATTTCAAGGCAATTTACAAAGGAAAATCAATAAAAGAAGGTGAAAAAGAATAGAAAAGAGGAAGACATTACAATTCTTTTTCTTCAGATCTGAAAACATATGTGAATGAGGAATGAGAAAGTGATGTTTTCACGTGAATTGCAAAATGAGATATGCAGCTGAAAGAATGAGGAGTTAAGGCCAATTGAATGAAAAGTAATGTTGAAATGTGAAAAGGTGGGAATTCAAAAGGCCTTAGGAAATAAAAAGCCACAAACCTTTCAAATCACTTATATTTCTTTTTAATAAGTTTAAATAACTGAAAATAATTAAAAATTCAGTTTCAATTCGAAAATGTAACAAATATACAAAATATAAATAAATAAATATTAATTATATATGATTAAAATAAGAAAATAGTACAAAATGAAAACTAGTCTAGAAAATTTGAAAATAAATGAAATAAACTTAGGGAAAATTGTATGGACTTGGAAAAATATTTATAAATAAAGATAAGAACATAAAATAAAAATGCATTCACAAAAATAAATAAATAAATTTTAATTAAATAAAATTTAAATGAAGAATATAGTAGAAAAATAGAAACTAGTCTTTAATAAATGCAATAAATTTTGGAAAAGTTTTATTATCACTTCAAAAATATTAAAAGACAAAAATATACATAAAATAACATATTAACACATTTTAAAATAAAATATGACAAAGAAAATATGATTTATAAAATTTAAAATAGGCAAAATTGCAAAATAAAACAAATTATACTCAAAATTGAAATGTACATAACTTTTACAATTTAATTCCGTTTTCAATGAAACAAAAAGCAGTATTCATGTTATTAAGTCTATTTTCATAATAAAAGATAAAATTTAAGATTTTAAACAATTTAAATTTGAAGTTTTAAAAGTCAAAGTTTGACCAGTTTGACCAGAAATCCCTTTTTCAGGAAATGTTCAATTTATACCAGTTTGAAATTAAAAGTTACATAATAATCAACATTTATATTTAAAAATGAAATGTTTGAAATAAAACAAGTTTAAAAATAGTTTTCAAAATATAATAAAGTCAAATAAAATATATACAAAAATCTAGGGCTGTTACAGCAATTGATTTATTTACTGTATATGCTGAGTTTTGCGAAATTTAAATTAACAATCTGATTGGTTTGAATTATTCAAGTCCGACATGTGTGGATTTATTGTCGATTTGAATGGTCCAAAATAGTGGGTCGTTACAGTTGGTATCAGAGCTTTGGCTCTAGGCGAAACTTAGCATATATTGTAAATTTATTTACAGAATCACTTTCGTTTGAGTTTAATCTCTTCCTTTTGACTCGATTTCCTTTGAACTTTGGAACGTTCCCTACGGTTCCAAAATTCATTCTTGTCTCTCTCTATTAGTATTCTTTTGATTCTGGAGTATCCCATAACTCCACTTCGAATGATCTCTATAAGAATAGACGATCCCGCCAATCTTTGAAGGAATTGTGAAGGGGTGAAACTTCTTTACAATTAGCATTAATTCACCGGAGATTTATATATCCCTCGGTTTAAATGCTGCTATCTTTTGCTATGTCGAATTCTATCTTTGGCGATCGAATGTCGATTTTCCTTAGAATTCGGCACTGATCTTATTTTGGAATCACGGTTGATCGGTTAAGGTCGCCCGCGATTTATATAACTGTATCGATCTATTGTTTTGTAATTAATTATCTCATTTTCGTTTGAACTTATCTTCGAATTAGAAATCCTAATCGATTAGAGTCCCTCTAATTTGAATCTCTATCTTTGTTTGAAATCCATTCTTAAATCATCCTTTGAAATCGGGTTTGTTTGTATTTTAAGAAATTGTTTTCTAAATCGAAATTATTATTTTTATAAGTATAATTATATTCTATATATAAAAGTGAAATATTTTCGATAAAGATTATATACCCTTTTTAAAATGAGAATTTGAGGTTTCGAAAGGATTTGTAATTTTGAAAAGTTATATAAGAAATTGATTTATATAAAAATGATTTATAACTAAAGGACTTTAAATTTGAAATTGGAGAATTGAACTCCGGTATTTTGAAATTGGTTTTAAGGTTTTGTAAATATATAATAATACGGTTTGAAAGTATTTTCCGAATAAGAAATTGTAATATCCCAGAAATTTAGGGCAATATCAATTTAATAATCTGTTTAAATAATTAAATTGATTTGATAATCTTTGATAAAAATATTTGAATTGGTTTAAAAATCTAATTAAATGAATATTTAATTAGTGAATTTTATCCTTTAAAAACTAATAAAATGATTTCTATTTATAATGTATATATATATATAAGTATATATATTGTAAATAGATTAGCTTTGGGTTGAAATATAATAAATAAATAAAATCTTGTTTTTAAATTTCTAATATATATATATTGATAGTTTGGAAATTTTAATATTTGCTTTTCAAAGTTATTTAAACAAAATATCTATATGGTTTTAAATAAGATGAATAATAAGGATTATTTTATTTTCTTTTTGAGTAATATTGCTTAATAAATAAGATTTAAGAGTATATATATATATATATATAGATAAGTTTAAAATACAATATTAATAGTGTATTGTTTTATTTATAGATATAAATAGACTTTAATAAAATAAGATTGTTATTTTCAAATTAAATGTGTAGTTATATATGTATGTATATAAATTGACTTTAAATTGGATTTTAAATATAATTTGAATTTGAATGTAAATTAGTTTTGAAATTCAAAGATAGATATTTAAATATTTGGATTTTAAAATATATGTATAAGCTTTTATTTATAAGTATAATTGGTTTATTTTCTTTAAAGTAATTTATATATATTTAGATAAGTATTTAATAAATAAAGAAAAAAGTTTTTTACATTTAAAATAAATATAAATTAATTAAAAGGACAAGTGTAATTTTATAAGGCTTAATATAACATGTGTTGTAAAATTAGAGTATGAGAAAGACAAGTGTCATTTTTGTTCCAATTTTTCTTTTTTATTTTAAAAATAAATCATTTATACTTATAAAACATGTTTCCACCCTCTTCCTTTCTTTCTAATCTTCATTTCAAAAATCTGAAATTCGTTTTCCACTTCTAAAAGCAAAACCAGAAAATCAAATTCAACATTCCTCAAACAAAATTCTCAAAACAATCTATAATCAACTCCTCAAACCAAAAACAAAAGCCTGTAATACATTCTTCAAACCTACAAATCACTTTCAAAACCAAGTCCCTGTAATTCATTTCAAAATCAGGTCTTTAGCCTGTAAACATCTTCTTCAAAGTCTGGAAGCAAGTAAACCTGGAATCAAACTCCAGTCTGCATGCAACTGCAATCTCTTCAAACTAAAGCTAGCAATTCAAGTTTTTAAAAAGATCAAAGGGCATTTCAGTTTAAAAAGATTCAAAAGCTTTTCAAAACATATCTGGAAGCTCTGTCTTCTTCAAATTAAGTGAGTAACAATATTTTTAAATTTAAGGATAAAATCTGGTTGCATGCTTATCTCTGAAATAAGTTTGACTGTGAGTATATTTTTAAGTAAATATCTGTGCATGTATGTATATGAATGTTGGTGTGCATGTCTGTTATTTGCTCTGTTCCCAGTTTCAAGTTCAAAGTTTGATTTAAATCCTGTATCTTTTGACTTAGTTACTATTATGGTTTAAGTAAAAACGATAATTGCTTGTTTTATCATAGATTAGAGTTTTAAAATTTTAATTAAGTTAAAATAAACAGGAATGTCTCTAGGAACTAGAAATTATAGTGCATGTTTAAAATAGGTGAAAATTTAAGTATCTAAATTTATCAAGACAGGCATATAATCTAAAACCCTATCCTAAAACATGAATTTTAAAAGTAAAATGATAATTTTTAGTGTTGTATAAATTGAGATATGCTAGTATGAACGGAAATTGGGAAATGGTCGAATTCTGGCGATCGATGTAACCTGGAAGGTCGTGGTCACTAGGGAAGGAAGTGGAATGATCAGGGACTTTGGTAAAAATGCTAGGAAGGTAATTAAGGTACGATGGTGGCGATGGTAATCGATTTAAATCTGTAGACCTAATTTTGGGCATGGTCGAGATTTTGGTGGTCAAGGAAGCTCTAGTGGATCGAGTGCCACCAGTTTCTGGAATTTGGAAGTGGGGACGTTGACGAAGCTTTGGCTGGAAGCACAGATGATCTGATGGTCGGAGAAATGTGTTCGAGCGTCTTTCCAGACTTGGGTTCCTGTACTTGATGGTGATGGGATACTCGATTTCGAATTCGAGGGGTTGTCGAAGATCTGGTGATCGAGTTAGGGTATGTGGATGATTGTCGACATGTAGAGATTGTCGTGGGTGGCCGGAGCTCCGGCGATTAGCAGTGCACGTGTACGTGCATTTTCATGTATCAGTATTGAGAAGTTTGAGAAGAAGGAGTGGAACTCGAGATTTTTGAATGCGTGACTCGAAGCAGTGCGGGGTTTTCTCGAAGTAAATTAGGGATTGCTCGGGGTAGATGTTGGTTACAGGTTTTCTGTTAAACCTGTCTGTTTGAATGTTAAAGTGGTTTAAAGATTTAAGATAAAAGATTTAAACAATGTTTTAAATCTAAGTTTAAGAATAGATTCAAATCAAATTGAATCCTGGTTAAAGTAAAATAAAGTTTTATAAGATTCAAATGTTTAACCACTTTGAATGTTAAAGTAAATTATAAATGATTTGAAATCTAAAGGAAATTAGTTTAAATACTTTTAAAATCTCTTTTTAAATTATAAGTATTCTTTAACTTGTGATTTTAAAAGTTTTAAAATTAAGTTTTAATTTTGTTAAGATAAATTGGTATTTATTTTAAATCAACAATTTAAAATGAAATTTAAAAGTAAAATGTTTTAAAGTCTTTATTAATAGTAATTAAAGTAGTTGAAGGATAAAGACTTTAATTTAGTAATTAATTAAGGTTTAATGATTTAGGTTCATTAAATTAATGGAGGTAATTAAAGGGTAATTTAATAATTTAATTAATTAATGATTTAGTGTTAATTAATTAATTAGGATTATAAGTTAATTAATTAAGGGTTAATTAATTTGAAATTAAGTATCATTTATTTAGATAAGTATAGATCTTTAATAAATGATTAATTAATCAAGTGATTAAAGATTAATTAAGAAATTAATTTAGTAATTAGAAATTAATTAATTAGTAACTAAGAATTTATTAAGTTGTAATTAATAAATAATTGATTAAAGCTTAATTACTTAAAGAAAGTAATTAAAGGATTATTAATAATTAATGAGGGATCATTAATTAGGAATTATTAAATAATTAATAAATGGGATTAATTTTGATAATCAAGTAGAATTATTAACAAATGATAATCTTTTATGAATTGGTTAAGTATAATTACTTAATAAAAGCAATTAAGGGAATTAATTACTTAAGGTAATTAATTAAATAAATTTGATTTAGTTAAATTAATTAATTGAATTAATTTAAGATAATCACTTGATTATGTGACAAGTATAATTACTTAAATGTAATTAGTGAAAGTATAAATTACTAAGGAAAGTAATTAAAGTTAATTAGTGGATATAATTAACTAAAGATGGTTTAATAAAAGTAATTTAAGTTTAATTACTTTGGATAATTAATCAAGGGATTAATTAAAGGATAATTAATTAAGGAGTAATTAATTTATGAAGGGTAGTAATTAAGAGTAGTTAATTACTAAATGAGATTAATCAAAGGTGATTAATAAATGTGACTAATTAATTATTAATTTAAATAAGATAATTAATTAAGAATAATTAAGGATCATTAATTAATAAAATTAATGATGTAATTAAGAATTGATTAATTAAGATTAATTAATAAATAATAAATGATTAAAGTAATTAATTAATTGTAATTAATTAAGGATTAATGTAATTAAGTATGGTTAATTAATTAATGAAGTAATTTAAGATTAATTACTGAAATGGTTTAAGATAATTAATTTGTGAAATTAATTAGGGATTAATTACTTAAAGTAATTAGAGTATAATTAATCAGGAATGATTAATTAAGATGGATATTTAGAGTAATGATTAATTAATTGGTTTAATTAATAATTAAGTAAGCAGGATTTATAGAATGAAGTAATTAGTTTAATTCACTTTAAATTAATTAGATGATATAAATCATTGCTTAAGGATGGATGAATGAGATTGAATGTATTTCATTGTTTGATATCTCTGATGAGATATGATTGATATATGATATGGATGTTTGGTTGAATTATAATGATAATGTGAATTATCTGTTTGGGATGATAATGTAGATTATCTATTGAATTATCTATCTTTGTGTATATAGATAAGAATTGAATTGTTTTAACCTTAAAACAACTTGGCCCTTAAAAGATACGTTTTGGATTTCGATGAGACCGGGATCGGGTTTCCGTATACCAGGATTCCAGGTCTGGAGACCCGAATACCACATCGATCCAAATTTACGATAGGTCGTGAATCTCAAGTGAAGATGAAGATTCAGAGTGCAAGGGTTATTGTCGTTAACTCTGAGGGTGATTCCAAAACGAGTGTAACGAGATAATGCCTTCGGTTTCGTTCGAACCCGGAACGAACTTGTATGGATTGAATGCTTTCAGCACATCGTCAGGCGGACGATGAGCATTCTAAGTGATATGTTCTGATTAAAGGTAATCGTAACCTCAAGCCTCATCAACCGGGAATGGCTAAAACAGGGGAGGTGCAGCAAGGCTTCGTGGGTAGCACCCACTGAGAGCAAGATAGATCCCTGTCTAGAGGTCCCTTTTCTTTTTATTCGGCTTAGTGTGTGGTTGGTCGCGCCAACTACGGGATTATCTTGTTCGGAATTATCCAGTAAGGGATGGTTCCGGCTTTGTGTTGCAGGGGAGCGGGCGTACTCCTCGGTACGGTGATCTAGGCCACGTACTGTGACGGGCGGTACCCCAGTAGCCCTGCCATTGTATGGAAACCCATTCTTCCTACGTGCCCTTACGGTTTTGATTGTATAACCCACTTTGTGGCTAGTATGCTGGAATTTAATAATGTAACAATTTCAGCTATTTCATATTTATTTGAAAACCGTAGACCCTATTATAATAAAATCAGATTTCCTATCAAATGTTTTGGTTAGCGTAAGGTAAAAACTTACCCATGTTTATTTGTGGGGAGTCTTACGTGATACCTTTTCTTTCTAAAGGTTTTGAAGTTAAGCAAGTTTAACCTGTTACTCACACCAGACCCATGTCTGACCCAAGTGTTTATTTCTGTTTTATATAAACTCTTGGGTACTCAAATTTTTACGAGTAGCCAAGGGATTCAGGGTTAGCTTTGACGAATATTCTGGAGGAGCAATGGAGCAGGAGTCTTCGGCGTTCGTAGATATAGTATTCCGCTGTGTTGATATCTGTGATAGTGTCTTGTCTTGTATTTGAGTTGTAATGTCTAGACAGATGTTTATAACTGTCTAGTAAGTGATGTATATGCTGTGTAACTCTGTAAATTGTTGTATACTATGTAATAGTTTATGTTATTAATATAATTTATTCGTTCCGCTGTGAGATCGTTGTTGTTGTTTCTTTCTTTCTTCTCTTCTTTTCTATTTTCTACCCCTTTCTTTCTTCATAATGATGCGACTTTCTGGGCATAGGAAGTCGGGTCGTTACAAGTTTAATTAAGAATAATGTTTCCATAATTAATTTAGGATTTTTAAATATAGAATGTTAATTAATTTAATTGTTTAATTAATTTTAAATAATTAGTTAATTATTTATTTAATTTTTTTTTCCTTTTTATTAATTTTTAAATGTTTTTTTTTATTTTGGGTAAAATTATTTCATCTACCTCTTTAAAACAATATTGTGTCTGTTGGCCTAGTTCAAGTGTTTTAATTTAAGTAACCTGGTTTTTGAAATTTTAAAAAGCAATTCATATCTGGGTTTTAAATTTAAAGCATAAACAAGTTTTTAAGTATTTGGTAAATTTGGAAATGATTTATAAATGCTTTATCTCCAAATAAGGTTGTTATTATTATGATTTTGTAAATCAAGTTTAATAATTTGTTTTGAATATTAAGATTTAAGTAATTCAAATAATTTATTTATGAGAATAATAAGGTTAAATTAGTATTGATATAAATTTAAGAATACGTGTTTGATCTGTCATTGGTTGTGGTATCAGAGCATAGGTTGAGCGAATGCCTAAGCTTTTGGTTAAGTGAATATCAGAACACTAGGTTGAGTGAATACCTAGGTTCGGAAGGATTGTTCATTAGAAATATTTTTACTATCAGCTGAAACTATTCTTTTCTCAACTAAAAACTAAGTTCGAATCTAAAAATCTTCTTCCTCCATCTTCTTTTCTCTCCATCTTTCTAAATTCAAAAGAAATTCTAAACACTTGAACTAGGCCAACAGACACAATATTGTTTTAAAGAGGTAGATGAAATAATTTTACCCAAAATATATTTAGTAATTAACTACCCTGGAAGTAATTAAGGATTATCTGATAATGTTGATTTTCTGTTGGGAATTATCTTTCTTTGTGTATAAAGATAATGAATTGAATTGTTTTAACCTTTAAAACAACTTGGCCTTAAAAGATACGTTTTGGATTTCGATGAGACCGGGATCGGGTTTCCGTATACCAGATTTCCAGGTCTGGAGACCCGAATACCACATCGATCCAAATTTACGATAGGTCGTGAATCTCAAGTGAAGATGAAGATTCAGAGTGCAAGGGTTATTGTCGTTAACTCTGAGGGTGATTCCAAAACGAGTGTAACGAGATAATGCCTTCGGTTTCGTTCGAACCCGGAACGAACTTGTATGGATTGAATGCTTTCAGCACATCGTCAGGCGGACGATGAGCATTCTAAGTGATATGTTCTGATTAAAGGTAATCGTAACCTCAAGCCTCACAAACCGGGAATGGCTAAAACAGGGGAGGTGCAGCAAGGTTAGTGGGTAGCACCCAAGTAGGACAAGGTTACCTCTGTCTAGATGTCCCTTTCTATTTTCGACTTAGTGGTGCGGTTGCTGATCCCAACCGTGAGGTATCTTTTGCGGGAATTATCCAGTAAGGGATGTTCCGACCTTGTGTTGCAGGGGATTGGGAGTGATCCTCGGTACGGTGATCTAGGCCACGTACTGTGACGGGCGGTACCCCAGTAGCCCTGCCATTGTGTGGAAACCCATTCTTCCTACGTGCCCTTATGGTTTTGATTGTATAACCCACTTTGTGGCTAGTATGCTGGAATTTAATAATGTAACAATTTCAGCTATTTCATATTTATTTGAAAACCCTAGACCCTATTATAATATAACTGGATTTCCTATCAAATGTTTTGGTTAGCGTAAGGTAAAAACTTACCCATGTTTATTTGTGGGGAGTCTTACGTGATACCTTTTATTTCTAAAGGTTTTGAAGTTAAGCAAGTTTAACCTGTTACTCACACCAGACCCATGTCTGACCCAAGTGTTTATTTCTGTTTTATAAACTCTTGGGTACTCAAATTTTTACGAGTAGCCAAGGGATTCAGGTTTAGCTTTGACGAATTGTGGAGGAGCAATGGAGCAGGAGGCTTCAGCGTTGTAGATATATATAGTAGTTCCGCTGTGTCTATATCTCTGTAGTGTATTGAGTTGTAATGTCTAGACAGATGTTTATAACTGTCTAGTAAGTGATGTATATGCTGTGTAACTCTGTAAAGTGTTGTATACTATGTAATAGTTTATGTTATTAATATAATTTATTCGTTCCGCTGTGAGATCGTTGTTGTTGTTTCTTTCTTTCTTCTCTTCTTTTCTATTTTCTACCCCTTTCTTTCTTATTAGCGATACGACTTTCTATGGAGAGAAATTCGTGGTCGTTACAGTGGTATCAGAGCGAGGTTTCTCTTTGAAAACCGTAGACCCTATTATAATAAAATCAGATTTCCTATCAAATGTTTTGGTTAGCGTAAGGTAAAAACTTACCCATGTTTATTTGTGGGGAGTCTTACGTGATACCTTTTCTTTCTAAAGGTTTTGAAGTTAAGCAAGTTTAACCTGTTACTCACACCAGACCCATGTCTGACCCAAGTGTTTATTTCTGTTTTATATAAACTCTTGGGTACTCAAATTTTTACGAGTAGCCAAGGGATTCAGGGTTAGCTTTGACGAATATTCTGGAGGAGCAATGGAGCAGGAGGCTTCGGCGTTCGTAGATATAGTATTCCGCTGTGTTGATATCTGTGATAGTGTCTTGTCTTGTATTTGAGTTGTAATGTCTAGACAGATGTTTATAACTGTCTAGTAAGTGATGTATATGCTGTGTAACTCTGTAAATTGTTGTATACTATGTAATAGTTTATGTTATTAATATAATTTATTCGTTCCGCTATGAGATCGTTGTTGTTGTTTCTTTCTTTCTTCTCTTCTTTTCTATTTTCTATCCCTTTCTTTCTTCATAATGATGCGACTTTCTGGGCATAGGAAGTCGGGTCGTTACAAGTGGTATCAGAGCATAGGTTGAGCGAATACCTAAGCTATTGGTTAAGTGAATATCAGAACACTAGGTTGAGTGAATACCTAGGTTCGGAAGGATTGTTCATTAGAGACAGGATCTGTAGCAACCTGTTTGAGTCTGAGTGTATATATATTCAAGAGCGCGTATTTGTTAGTTATATAAAATGGTTTTATATTGTGTTAATTGATCGGTTGGGTGGTATATGGATTCTGGTCAATACGAGTAGCTAACGTTATTGATAGGGATCTCTAAACACTTGGACCAGGCCAACGGACACAATATTGTTTTAAAAAGATAGATGAAATAATTTTACCCAGATATATTTTCTATATATAAAAAGTATCATTTTAAATGTATATGGTATTTGTAATGATTGGTTGAGATGATAATAATTTATCATCTAGGATTAGGAGTCTGAATGTTGAGGTTGGAAGAGTATCTGTCGAGACTATAAACCTAATACCGTCTCGAGTGAACTTTACAGTTGTGTAAGGATTTCACAAATCTCCGAAGGGAACTGTTAAGGTTCGGAGTTTATCTTTGAAGTTGGATCTATCGGTTGAGGCAGAAGCAAGTGATGGTAGCTTGGCAACCTCAAGGGGTAGTAGCTGCGTGAGGAGATGCAGTGACTATGGATGTTCCCGAAGATGTTTTCTTTGGAACAAGTTAATGAAGTGTGTCTGCTTCGGTGTTGTGGTTGAGTTCAGCATGGTGATTCTGTTTGGTTTGAAGTTCAAGTTTCTCGAAGAGCTTTGGATAGGAAGTCTTTGGCATCTGTGGCAGCAGTGCAGCTTGGAGTGTTCTGTGCATTGGCAGGAAGTTTCTGGCTTAGCAGTGTTCTAGGTGAGTTCAGAAGCAGCAGAGTGGATCCATTTCTTCGATAGATAGGATAGATAAGTATAAGCTGTTCTGATTGGTAAAGAGAGAACAGTTTTCTTTGCAGTTAGGCTGGGTTGATCGCAAAAGTGACTTGCGATAGTCTGAGTATTCTCTTAAGTTATCTGAGATTTTCTGGGATGTGTTGTCCAGTTTGTGCTTGTGTTCTTCATCAGCATTTTCATTCTACTCCAGATCAGAATGGTGCAGCGGAAGTATTTTGGCGAGTGCATCTGTTTGTCTTTTCCAGATAGGAGAAGTTAGTTCGGTCTTCTGATGTTGTGAGTAGATTTGTGTTTTGGATTATGGGTAGATTTTGAGAGGATCATTTTGTCGGGTTATTTTTGGTCTAGTTTGTTTCTAGAAGCATCGGCGAAGGTTGAGCTGATCAGAAAGGATTTGTAGAAAGCCGAGATCGTCTGAAGATTTTGAGGATAAGAGGTGGAGGAATTTGGAATTCGAAGTTGGAGACTTCGTTGTTGTGAAGTTTTCTCTGGTTGAAGGGAGCTATAAGATTGGGTAAGTCTGGGAAGTTAGCTTCGAGTTGTTTTGGATCTCTTCTGTATTCTGATTTGGATAAGAGTTTGATCTACTTGGTTGAATTGTCAGTTTGGATAACTGGAATTCAATGTATTTTACGTATCTCTGAGGGAGTACGTGTTTGATCTATCTCTGGTTTTGGAACCAGCAGTTCTGGAGTATTTGGTTGTTGAGTCAGACTCGTCTGTAGTCTGATATTCTGTTTAGTTTTGTAGATCTAGATGAGTAGGAGCTCTATAGCTTAGTATTGTTTGGATTGTTTGTAGAGCGAGTATCCCGGTATATATATACTTGGGGAAACTCGAGGAAATTCTATTCAGAATTTTGGCTGGATAGTTAGAATTGTTTGTTTGGATGATTGGTTGCTATGGTTGTTAGCATATGGATGATAATATTTGTTTGTGATTTAAATAGATTATTAAATTACCTTTGTTTTAAATTTCGGGGACGAAATTATTTTAAGGGGGGAGGAATGTAATATCCCGGAAATTTAGGGCAATATCAATTTAATAATCTGTTTAAATAATTAAATTGATTTGATAATCTTTGATAAAAATATTTGAATTGGTTTAAAAATCTAATTAAATGAATATTTAATTAGTGAATTTTATCCTTTAAAAACTAATAAAATGATTTCTATTTATAATGTATATATATATATAAGTATATATATTGTAAATAGATTAGCTTTGGGTTGAAATATAATAAATAAATAAAATCTTGTTTTTAAATTTCTAATATATATATATTGATAGTTTGGAAATTTTAATATTTGCTTTTCAAAGTTATTTAAACAAAATATCTATATGGTTTTAAATAAGATGAATAATAAGGATTATTTTATTTTCTTTTTGAGTAATATTGCTTAATAAATAAGATTTAAGAGTATATATATATAGATAAGTTTAAAATACAATATTAATAGTGTATTGTTTTATTTATAGATATAAATAGACTTTAATAAAATAAGATTGTTATTTTCAAATTAAATGTGTAGTTATATATGTATGTATATAAATTGACTTTAAATTGGATTTTAAATATAATTTGAATTTGAATGTAAATTAGTTTTGAAATTCAAAGATAGATATTTAAATATTTGGATTTTAAAATATATGTATAAGCTTTTATTTATAAGTATAATTGGTTTATTTTCTTTAAAGTAATTTATATATATTTAGATAAGTATTTAATAAATAAAGAAAAAAGTTTTTTACATTTAAAATAAATATAAATTAATTAAAAGGACAAGTGTAATTTTATAAGGCTTAATATAACATGTGTTGTAAAATTAGAGTATGAGAAAGACAAGTGTCATTTTTGTTCCAATTTTTCTTTTTTATTTTAAAAATAAATCATTTATACTTATAAAACATGTTTCCACCCTCTTCCTTTCTTTCTAATCTTCATTTCAAAAATCTGAAATTCGTTTTCCACTTCTAAAAGCAAAACCAGAAAATCAAATTCAACATTCCTCAAACAAAATTCTCAAAACAATCTATAATCAACTCCTCAAACCAAAAACAAAAGCCTGTAATACATTCTTCAAACCTGCAAATCACTTTCAAAACCAAGTCCCTGTAATTCATTTCAAAATCAAGTCTTTAGCCTGTAAACATCTTCTTCAAAGTCTGGAAGCAAGTAAACCTGGAATCAAACTCCAGTCTGCATGCAACTGCAATCTCTTCAAACTAAAGCTAGCAATTCAATTTTTTAAAAAGATCAAAGGGCATTTCAGTTTAAAAAGATTCAAAAGCTTTTTAAAACATATCTAGAAGCTCTGTCTTCTTCAAATTAAGTGAGTAACAATATTTTTAAATTTAAGGATAAAATCTGGTTGCATGCTTATCTCTGAAATAAGTTTGACTGTGAGTATATTTTTAAGTAAATATCTGTGCATGTATGTATATGAATGTTGGTGTGCATGTCTGTTATTTGCTCTGTTCCCAGTTTCAAGTTCAAAGTTTGATTTAAATCCTGTATCTTTTGACTTAGTTACTATTATGGTTTAAGTAAAAACGATAATTGCTTGTTTTATCATAGATTAGAGTTTTAAAATTTTAATTAAGTTAAAATAAACAGGAATGTCTCTAGGAACTAGAAACTATAGTGCATGTTTAAAATAGGTGAAAATTTAAGTATCTAAATTTATCAAGACAGGCATATAATCTAAAACCCTATCCTAAAACATGAATTTTAAAAGTAAAATGATAATTTTTAGTGTTGTATAAATTGAGATATGCTAGTATGAACGGAAATTGGGAAATGGTCGAATTCTGGCGATCGATGTAACCTGGAAGGTCGTGGTCACTAGGGAAGGAAGTGGAATGATCAGGGACTTTGGTAAAAATGCTAGGAAGGTAATTAAGGTACGATGGTGGCGATGGTAATCGATTTAAATCTGTAGACCTAATTTTGGGCATGGTCGAGATTTTGGTGGTCAAGGAAGCTCTGGTGGATCGAGTGCCACCAGTTTCTGGAATTTGGAAGTGGGGACGTTGACGAAGCTTTGGCTAGAAGCACAGATGATCTGATGGTCGGAGAAATGTGTTCGAGCGTCTTTCCAGACTTGGGTTCCTGTACTTGATGGTGATGGGATACTCGATTTCGAATTCGAGGGGTTGTCGAAGATCTGGTGATCGAGTTAGGGTATGTGGATGATTGTCGACATGTAGAGATTGTCGTGGGTGGCCGGAGCTCCGGCGATTAGCAGTGCACGTGTACGTGCATTTTCATGTATCAGTATTGAGAAGTTTGAGAAGAAGGAGTGGAACTCGAGATTTTTGAATGCGTGACTCGAAGCAGTGCGGGGTTTTCTCGAAGTAAATTAGGGATTGCTCGGGGTAGATGTTGGTTACAGGTTTTCTGTTAAACCTGTCTGTTTGAATGTTAAAGTGGTTTAAAGATTTAAGATAAAAGATTTAAATAATGTTTTAAATCTAAGTTTAAGAATAGATTCAAATCAAATTGAATCCTGGTTAAAGTAAAATAAAGTTTTATAAGATTCAAATGTTTAACCACTTTGAATGTTAAAGTAAATTATAAATGATTTGAAATCTAAAGGAAATTAGTTTAAATACTTTTAAAATCTCTTTTTAAATTATAAGTATTCTTTAACTTGTGATTTTAAAAGTTTTAAAATTAAGTTTTAATTTTGTTAAGATAAATTGGTATTTATTTTAAATCAACAATTTAAAATGAAATTTAAAAGTAAAATGTTTTAAAGTCTTTATTAATAGTAATTAAAGTAGTTGAAGGATAAAGACTTTAATTTAGTAATTAATTAAGGTTTAATGATTTAGGTTCATTAAATTAATGGAGGTAATTAAAGGGTAATTTAATAATTTAATTAATTAATGATTTAGTGTTAATTAATTAATTAGGATTATAAGTTAATTAATTAAGGGTTAATTAATTTGAAATTTAGTATCATTTATTTAGATAAGTATAGATCTTTAATAAATGATTAATTAATCAAGTGATTAAAGATTAATTAAGAAATTAATTTAGTAATTAGAAATTAATTAATTAGTAACTAAGAATTTATTAAGTTGTAATTAATAAATAATTGATTAAAGCTTAATTACTTAAAGAAAGTAATTAAAGGATTATTAATAATTAATGAGGGATCATTAATTAGGGATTATTAAATAATTAATAAATGGGATTAATTTTGATAATCAAGTAGAATTATTAACAAATGATAATCTTTTATGAATTGGTTAAGTATAATTACTTAATAAAAGCAATTAAGGGAATTAATTACTTAAGGTAATTAATTAAATAAATTTGATTTAGTTAAATTAATTAATTGAATTAATTTAAGATAATCACTTGATTATGTGACAAGTATAATTACTTAAATGTAATTAGTGAAAGTATAAATTACTAAGGAAAGTAATTAAAGTTAATTAGTGGATATAATTAACTAAAGATGGTTTAATAAAAGTAATTTAAGTTTAATTACTTTGGATAATTAATCAAGGGATTAATTAAAGGATAATTAATTAAGGAGTAATTAATTTATGAAGGGTAGTAATTAAGAGTAGTTAATTACTAAATGAGATTAATCAAAGGTGATTAATAAATGTGACTAATTAATTATTAATTTAAATAAGATAATTAATTAAGAATAATTAAGGATCATTAATTAATAAAATTAATGATGTAATTAAGAATTGATTAATTAAGATTAATTAATAAATAATAAATGATTAAAGTAATTAATTAATTGTAATTAATTAAGGATTAATGTAATTAAGTATGGTTAATTAATTAATGAAGTAATTTAAGATTAATTACTGAAATGGTTTAAGATAATTAATTTGTGAAATTAATTAGGGATTAATTACTTAAAGTAATTAGAGTATAATTAATCAGGAATGATTAATTAAGATGGATATTTAGAGTAATGATTAATTAATTGGTTTAATTAATAATTAAGTAAGTAGGATTTATAGAATGAAGTAATTAGTTTAATTCACTTTAAATTAATTAGATGATATAAATCATTGCTTAAGGATGGATGAATGAGATTGAATGTATTTCATTGTTTGATATCTCTGATGAGATATGATTGATATATGATATGGATGTTTGGTTGAATTATAATGATAATGTGAATTATCTGTTTGGGATGATAATGTAGATTATCTATTGAATTATCTATCTTTGTGTATATAGATAAGAATTGAATTGTTTTAACCTTAAAACAACTTGGCCCTTAAAAGATACGTTTTGGATTTCGATGAGACCGGGATCGGGTTTCCGTATACCGGGATTCCAGGTCTGGAGACCCGAATACCACATCGATCCAAATTTACGATAGGTCGTGAATCTCAAGTGAAGATGAAGATTCAGAGTGCAAGGGTTATTGTCGTTAACTCTGAGGGTGATTCCAAAACGAGTGTAACGAGATAATGCCTTCGGTTTCGTTCGAACCCGGAACGAACTTGTATGGATTGAATGCTTTCAGCACATCGTCAGGCGGACGATGAGCATTCTAAGTGATATGTTCTGATTAAAGGTAATCGTAACCTCAAGCCTCATCAACCGGGAATGGCTAAAACAGGGGAGGTGCAGCAAGGCTTCGTGGGTAGCACCCACTGAGAGCAAGATAGATCCCTGTCTAGAGGTCCCTTTTCTTTTTATTCGGCTTAGTGTGTGGTTGGTCGCGCCAACTACGGGATTATCTTGTTTGGAATTATCCAGTAAGGGATGGTTCCGGCTTTGTGTTGCAGGGGAGCGGGCGTACTCCTCGGTACGGTGATCTAGGCCACGTACTGTGACGGGCGGTACCCCAGTAGCCCTGCCATTGTATGGAAACCCATTCTTCCTACGTGCCCTTACGGTTTTGATTGTATAACCCACTTTGTGGCTAGTATGCTGGAATTTAATAATGTAACAATTTCAGCTATTTCATATTTATTTGAAAACCGTAGACCCTATTATAATAAAATCAGATTTCCTATCAAATGTTTTGGTTAGCGTACGGTAAAAACTTACCCATGTTTATTTGTGGGGAGTCTTACGTGATACCTTTTCTTTCTAAAGGTTTTGAAGTTAAGCAAGTTTAACCTGTTACTCACACCAGACCCATGTCTGACCCAAGTGTTTATTTCTGTTTTATATAAACTCTTGGGTACTCAAATTTTTACGAGTAGCCAAGGGATTCAGGGTTAGCTTTGACGAATATTCTGGAGGAGCAATGGAGCAGGAGGCTTCGGCGTTCGTAGATATAGTATTCCGCTGTGTTGATATCTGTGATAGTGTCTTGTCTTGTATTTGAGTTGTAATGTCTAGACAGATGTTTATAACTGTCTAGTAAGTGATGTATATGCTGTGTAACTCTGTAAATTGTTGTATACTATGTAATAGTTTATGTTATTAATATAATTTATTCGTTCCGCTGTGAGATCGTTGTTGTTGTTTCTTTCTTTCTTCTCTTCTTTTCTATTTTCTACCCCTTTCTTTCTTCATAATGATGCGACTTTCTGGGCATAGGAAGTCGGGTCATTACAGAAATGTTTCAAATGACTTCAAATGAGTTCCAATGAGTTTCGAAGAAATTTCAAAAGAAGTTTGAGAAAATAGAAGTCCAGAACTCACTTGTGTCGCTGGAAAATTATTTCGGTGATGAGTGCACGCATCATCGACATTGATTTTCGAGTTTCAGAGTGAGGGATAGGCCACTTCAGTAGCTTTGCTATGCGAGTGATTTTTTTTAAACCATTTTTATTTCAAAATTTTGAAGTATGATTGATATTCGAAAGATATATGTATATGTATTTGAAACGATTTGAAATGAGCCGGTGTTAAGTCTTCGAGTTTTGGATTTGATATAACCCTATCTATTAAAATTGATTTACTGATTTGTTGCTGATTTCCAACTCTTGAATTTGAAAATGATTTCTTCACCTATTTTGTAGGTTCGAGCACTTTCAAATCAAGGTTAACTTTTCAAAGCTAAGAAATTTTGAAAAGTATTTTGATAAAGTATATAAGTTTGTTTTGAATGTTTAAGTATGAAGTAATATGATTGAAATAAGTTGAAACTGTTTGGTTAAGTAAATGAATAAGGAAATTTTAAATTTTCTAATATGAAATTTAGATTTGAAATGTCTTGAGAAGAATTTGGTCTTCAAAATATTTTGAATAAAATTTAGTTTAAATGTTTTAACTTAGTAACATCTTTATGAAACTATATATTTAACAAGTTGGAATAAATATATAAGTTGTACGTATGCTGTTTTATTCGCATAATTAATTTGATCCAAGTTTGAGTACACAAGTTCGAGGTGGATTACACCATTTCGTGTTAGGATTTTTCATTTGATTCTTGATGGCGAATATTTGATATGGATTTTGGGCTTGATTCTTGAATTCTCTATCGTAGTATATGGCTATGCAAGGAGACCGATGGCTTCTAGTCGAGAAACCATATCGAAATCCGTATTAGGGAAGTCGAATGGACAATACTAGTTCGAAAGCAAACTTGTGTGATCGAGCGAGCGATCAAATGTGATTTTGCGAAATGATGACGTATGTACATCTTATATCCTAATATCATTGATATATTTTGACGCTGAAATTGAAAGCTGTCGAGTTAGAATATCTTTGCTTACTAAAAGTAAATTTCCAACTTAAATTACAAAGATATATAACCCATAAAAGCAAAGATATTCAATCTCATATGGCTCTTGATACAGCGAAACTTATTTTTGAAAAATTTGATCCTTATATAAGATGGACCTTAGGTAAATATAAGATGATTTTGAAAACCATTTGATTTTGGAAATGAATTGGTTGACTTAAATTATTGATTTGGAAATTTGGATTTATTTTCAAAATCTATTATTTTGGAAACTTTGAAGCTAAAGGTAATTAATTTGTGAAGAAATAATTTGGTGAAATTGTATATGATTTTGAAATTGAACTGATATTGAAACAAATTGAAATTTGAGAACCTTATGTTACTAAAAACTTGATCTGGGAGTTGTCGAACTCATATAAAATTGATTTGTATGAGTATGAAATTGATTCGAAAACTATAGATTTGAAAAGGTACTCAATTTGAAAGTGAAATCTTATATAATTGAAGTCTATATAAGTATGATTTGATATACTATTGAGTTTGGAAAGTATTTGATTTGAAAATTAAATCTTATATATAATGGATTTTATATAAGTACGATATTTGAAAGTGATTTGAAAAGGTACTATATGATACATATTTTCGAAGTAAAGATATGGAAAGTGCCTTCTGCTTGATATCCGATTTGTGGCCACATCTTGGATTCATTCTATCGATATTATTCTCTCTGATTTTTGGTTTTCCGGATATGATACTCGAGTGTCCTTCGAATTCCATGGCGTTACCCATGGTCTTACGAGCGCGACTGCATAGCGCAACTGCTTGGCTGAGTCTTGCCTAGGGGTACAGATTGTTTCCTGGGGGAACCAGGCGTAACCATTGTGTATCCTGCAATCTGTGTAGGTCGCGAATAGTAGCGCAAATGCTTGGCTGAGTCTTGCTTGGGGGTACGGATTGTTTCCTGGGGGATCCAGGCGTAACCATTGTGTATCCTGCATTCTACTAGTCATCATGGCGTAACTCGCAGGGCTGAGAAAGCTTACGGATATGGATTGTTTCCTGGGGGAACCAGGCGTAACCATTGTGTATCTGCGAACCATGGTTAGACAAAGGTTTTGTTTGTTTTTGTTTGGATTGTACTTTCCATATCTGTTTTTAAAAAAAGTTTTTCCAGTATTTTCACTAGGTGTTAAAACAAGTCTACTAAGTACCTGGAGAATTCTAGTTTTGCGCCTGATCAACGCACTACCAGAGTCTACAGGAACAAGGATAAACTTGTTGAAACATCGAGTTATAAAAGTATTTATTTATAAAAGTATTTTCAACAAAGGAATTCTATATTAATATTTGAAATTGAAATTCTTATGGTTCTAAATTAATTATTCGTGCCCGATACTATTCTCTTGAATCTACCTTATCTGCCCTGCTTTATTTATTCACCTATATTCTCTTTTCCGAATCTATCTTATTTCCTTCTTTTGAATATATCCTTTAAAATATTGTTTATTTATATACTACATGGTATAATAGAAAATTTTTAGTGTTTCAGAAGTTATTAATTAATTATAACATATTTAAAGTGAATGATTATTAATTTATTATAATGTTGGAAGTATCTTGAGATAAATAAAAAAGTTTTTTTTTTATAAATTTTGGGTTTAAAATTTTCAATAGCTTCTTTGTAAATATAAGTAATAATGTAAACAATCGTTTTCAAAGGAGTTTTGAAAAGTATTAAAGTATTAAAGAAAATTAAATTTCAAATGATGTTTTTAAATGAATATTTCAAGTAAAATTTGTATAGTTTTAAATTTATTGTTTATCTTGTCTTTCAATCTATTTTCTTTCTGGTTGCTTTAATTCTCCTACTTTGTTCCTTTTCGGGGACGAAAAGTTTTGAGTGGGGGAGAGTGTAATGACCCATAAAAGTTTAGCAATTTTTAATTGGTTTATAACGTATTGAATTGGATTTTTGAGAAATTATTAATAATAAAATTTTGAAAAAAAATTAATTTGGATTACATATAATTAAATATAGCAAATGGTAAATTTTCAATTAATTATATGAAAGTTTATTTATTATGTAATTCTATTAAATTCAAATCAGTTAAGAATTGTTGAAAATAAATTTGCATGAAATCAAGGGAATCGACTGTTACCATAAATTTTATTTCTTCCCTGTCCATTCAAGTTTTACATCAGTTACAATCCAATCAATACCATACCTTTATTACTCCCTGTATTCATGCTGTAGCTCTTTAATTTTCTATCCGTTGCTATTTCATTTCGGGATTGTTCCTTCCCTATTTATTCCATTTCAAAAAATTTCTCTTCTCTCTGGTAGAAACATAATTTTTTACATCATTATATATATATATATATATCTGTAGCTTGCATTCATTCGTTTGTTCACTTTTACGTTTCTCATACTTTCTATTTTATTGTCCTTAATTCCCGTGCTTGACGTTATCATTTCAGTTTCTTTCCATTGAATGTGGCACGTTTCATTGTTAACGTTTTATTCCATTTATATGTGTGGCTTTCCTTTTGCAACCTGTTCCATTTCTATTTTCTTCGTTTTCAAAATTTGAAACGTACAGGCTGGACCACAGTATTAATTGCTTTCCAATTCACGTTCAAACGTTGCTATTCCTAGCTACTAATAAATTTAGAAATCAGTGTCTTTTACTTAATTTATGGCATACGTTCAAAGCATTGGCTTTTATTATTCAGCTCAATTAAGGGTGACCGTTGCCATCACATAACCGGCAAAAGATTTGTATACGTTTTATTTGTTTATGTGGCAACGATTCACATTTACACTATTATTGCCTTTTTAACTTCATTGGTTTTTCATTTATTTGTGTACGTTTTCTGTAACAACCCGCATTTTTTGACCGTTCAAGTCGACAATAATCCACACATGTCCAACTCAAACCGTTCAAAAAGGCAGATGGTTATTGGGGTTAAATAAGAAAAGAAAGAAAGAACAGAAACAAACTCAGAATCTCGCAGCGGAAGGATAAAGTATAATAATAAAATAACAGTTCATGAAGCTGTTAAATAAACATTGGAATATTATTATACAACAATAATCAGAGTTACATACATTCAGAGTAATACAATAATGCAGCGGAACATAGTACAATGCATGGATATAGTAATAGTAAATATACCAAATCTTCGTCTTCGTCCTCCAGAATAATCTTCAATCTAAACTGAAATGCTCAGGCTGACCCGAGCGTAATGAAAAACAAAACACTCGAGTCAGGACTAAAATATCTTATGTCAGTTAAATCGAAATGGATAAATATGAATGCAATAACTTAAGAGATGTTACGGGTTTTTCCATCTCCCAAGGATCCGTTAAACTATCTACTACATAGTATGTACGCTATATACACTAGGGTCTAATCAGTAAGGTAAGATATCAAAATAGCGTTAAGTCGTGGCCCATTCCACCCTTAACACATTTTTACTCCCAATAGCATATACAAGACCGTAGTTTCCCCAAAACCGGAAGTCACCAGAGGGCAATCCATATACTAAAGGTACAAACCAAAATCGTAGTGATCGCGAATAGGATAATCAGTATGACAAGGTACATGAGGCAATACCAACTAGGATACTAGTAGTTGCGTGATCCGGACTGATGTTGGGCATAGCAGCTACTACCCCAACACCGCGAAACAACACTCCCAAATCGCGGGGTGCACCCAAATCGAATCACAAAAGTAATAGACATGGTATCGAAGGAGTGTGTCCGCTAGAGATGGCGATCCTCAATGGCCCGACGCGGCTCCTGTTTTAGTCATGTCAGGGGTCATCCAAAATCGTTCTCTTTCTTCAAATCAACACGTTCACCAAAACCATCCACTTCGTTCTGGATCAACACTCCACGAATATAGTTATTAAAGTGGTTTTCGGTATCGACAGAGAGTATGTCCATATCCGATCCCGGTCTCTTTAATAACTACGTTATATTTTTCACACCGGTTGGATCTTTTACATTTCAAATCGATTCATAATTGATATCAAAATATCATATTCGCTTCAAAATCAAATCCATTTCAAAATCATCATATCTACTCAAATATACGATTTCATTTCGAAATCATTTTTCGCCTCAATATCTCATTTCGATTTCAAAATCAATTTTCGCCTCAATATCTCATTTCGATTTCAAAATCATTTTTCGCCTCAAAATCTCACAAAACGATTCACATAAACTCGAATTCCAAAATTTAAAATTTAATCAAATTTCAAATCATCAATTTCAACTCGATTCAGCTTCTCAATAAACCATTTCAAATTATCAATTTCAAATACATATTTGAACCACAAAATAAGCCATTTCAGTTTCAATATATTTCGAAACTTTAAATACTTCACATTTCAAAACAGCTCATATATTTATATAAGAATATAAGATTCGCTTTAAAACCATTTCGTATTCAAATTAGAATATACTTCAAATTAAACATCCGTATTAAGTAGTTTACTTAATTTCTGTAGCAATTCCAATTCAATAAACTTATATTCACATTCGGATTTCAAGAATTCATTTAAGTATTATATTCCAAATCAATTTCAGTTCAAATCACATTCAAATCAATTTTATCTTCAAATTTAATTCAATAGTTTCAATTTAGTCCAATTCACAAATTTCTTTGAATTTCAATTAAATTCCAAATTAATTAAATCTCAATTTCAAATCAATTTTCAATTCCAAACTCAACTTGAAATATCATTTCATATAAATTTTCTTAGAAATATTCAGAGTTCGATAAAAAGTCCAATCTTTTACAACAAATCAACTTTCGAAAATTTACGCCGTATTTCGATTTTTTTCTTAAAATCTAAACTTCGAATAATTAAACAATTTCATTTACCAAGTTTAAATTCCAACATTTCGAGCTTCAATTCAAAATAATTCAATTTCCATAAATTGGATTTTTATTCTTAAAATCAATTCATTTAAATAATTTCAAAACAACTTTTTTTAAAATCATTTAATTTAACCATCCCGGTGTCCGTATATAATTTCCTAACCTATGGCCAAGTGGATAATATTTCAATTTTAATTTCAAGGATGGACATATATCATTTCAATCCAAATAGATGTCATAGGTATATCATTTCAACCTATTTCTTAATTTATTCGAAATGATTCAGTTTACAGTTTATATGCAATAAACAATATACATGATGATAGCATGATTTATCAAAATAAATAAACAACCAATATCGACCATTAGCATCCATCACAACAAATCAACCATAAAGCCAATAACATTCACAACAACTTCATAATTATCAATATCAGGTAATTTGATCGCAATTAAATTTTAACTTCAATTTGACTGTCAATTTAATTTTCAACGGTGAATTCAAATGAGAATCTATATGACAATTAAATTTTTATCAAACAACGACAAATAAATCCATATTACTTCATAATGTCAGATTTAACTACCATAAAGATATTCAGTCAATTGTGAGCGTATAAACACTCACCTTGATTTTTACGATTTTAAATCAAATCGAACGACGTTCGATTTAACTCAAAATTTTCTCTAGCTCCAAATGATTCTGATCCAGCTGCATAGCGTAGTGCTAGTCCATACGATTCCAATGCATCTTGTTTCGCGCAAAACGGACCTCGTATGAAAAAGTTATGATTTTTCAAAGTTTGTATGAATTTAAATATACAATTTCAGCTTTATTTTTATTTTTCTAACCCTAGATCAGATCACGGCCGTTCATTTCTGCATCTTCAGATCTGGGCCATCCCCTTCATCTTCCTCTTCAACGTGATAAACACGTACAACACAAACCTATAGCCGCCTTTACTCCATGAATTTTCAAGACCAAACCGAGCAACTTGAAGACGATCAGGTTACACCACTGCGAAGCCACCGCCTTACTCCACCTTCACCTGGAATAGCTTGAAGCTCGGCCTCCTCCTCTGCCTCGAATTGCGTGAAAAACGCAGCCCCTTCATGCTCGATTTCCCGTTGACTCGAAGCTCTGTTTTCGATCATCTCCGTATGGATTTGAAGCTCTCGTCGTGCTCTACAACTTTCGTGTTGGAAGTTTTCTCTAATTATCGACGGATTTTGAGTAATTGAGGGGAGAAGATTCGTGCATTTCTGGCCATTGATGTATAAGTGGCGGCTGGCTTGAAACCCTAGCCTTTTTTTGCAAATTGTGAAATGGAGGGCCTTTTATAGAAAATTTCAAAACACTATTCACCCAAAATTTTCCGAACTCCAAACGAAGCGTGCCGGCTGGCGTTTCTAAGGTTTACCCCACGTTCCGAACGCAATGGAACATGTTTCGGAGGCTAATTCGGTCATCTGTGCGAGTTACGGAGAAAAACGATCAGTTTTAAATTAAACCGATTTAAACCGATTTCGATGCGTTTTGGCTTGCCCCGGACAAACGGTAACTCCGATTGACACGAAATTTGAAACCCTACAATAATATGACATTGCGGATCCGATGAAACTAGTTTCGTCGAAATCCGAGACTTTTTGAAAAATGACTATTTTCTCTCGCTGAATTAATATTAAAAACAATTCGATGCGTTTCGAGCTGCCACGATCCAACGATAACTCCGATTGCTACGAAAATTGAAATCCGACAATAACAAACTATTACGGATCCAATGGAACTAGTTTCGTTCAATTCTGAGACTGTTCGAAAAATGGCTATTTTTCAGTCGATAATTAAATATTAAAATATTCAATTTTCACAAATTAACTTTAAATTCAATTTTAAAAGTTCTATAACATTACTATAACTCCAATATGAAAAGATAAAATTTTACAAATCATTTTCAATCATATTCAACTCGATTTTCAATTATTTCTGAAATTTAACTTATTAAATTATCGATTTAATTGTCTAATTAAATCCAATATTCGAAAAATAAATTATTCGCCTGTTTAATTTCAATATAAAATTCTCAATTTTAAATTATTAACTTTTAAATCAAATTTCAATTGTTCACAAATCTCATTTTTAATTTCACAGTAATTAACAATCTTTTACAATGCAGTTTTCCATTATAAATCCAATATAAAAGATTATATTAGATTCAGCGTTCAATTATATTGTAATTCAAATTTAAGTTATTTAATTCCAAATGAATTCTTTTGTTTCGATTTACACTTTCATTATTGAATCAACTATTTACTTATACATTATTATCAATAGTTTATAATTCATTTACTTTCATTTTCTTCAGCTATCATCTTATTTAAATTCACAGTAATATTAAATTACATTCATTTACGTTGATTTCCATATTATAACTTCAATATTAAATCTACCATTTTATTTATTTCATTGTTTACAATCAAATTCAATTCAATTTAATTACTTGTTACATTCAAATTTAAATCCTTACTTACGTTCAATTACAAGTTAACATCCGTATTTAATTTACAAATAAGTTATTTCAGAATTCAGTTTTGTATTTTAACTTGTAATTTACATTTAACAACACAAAATTTTATTTCCTTCCGATTTTTATCCAAAATTTTCTTTTTAATTCGTATTTTTAAAGTGTTAAAAAATACGGGTCGTTACATTCTCCCCCACTTAAAACTTTTCGTCCTCGAAAAGGAACGGAGAAGGAGAAACCATCATTTAGATATAATTCATTCAAAATATTCGACTTATTTGCAAAATTTAGTTATAGGATTTTTTTTTCAATCTCAAAATTTTCTAACTTCCGGATTTTTGAAAAAATTCGGCAGCACCTCCTTTGCGCGGCTAGGACCGAAAAATTTCACAGTGGTAATAATTGCATGATATACATCTCATTACAAGAATGAGGCATCCCAAAACATGGGGAACACAATAATATATCACAACATAAACCGTAATCCGAGAACGTACCTTTTGTTAAGCGTTTATTAGCATTTTAACTTATATTTTGCATTAAGCGCAGAAGCGAGCTTGTGATATCCCGGAAATTTGGGGCAATATCAATTTAATAATCTGTTTAAATAATTAAATTGATTGATAATTTTTGATAATAAATGTTTGAATTGATTTAATAATCTAATTAAATGGATATTTAATTAGTGAATTTATCTTTTAGAAATTAATAAAATGATTTCTATTTATAATGTATGTATATAAGTATATATATTAAATAGATTAGCTTTGGGTTGAAACATAATAAATAAATAAATTCTTGTTTTAAATTTCTAATACATATATTGATAGTTTGGAGATTTGGATTTATTTAATATTTGCTTTTCAAAGCTATTTAAACAAAATATCTATATGGTTTTGAAATGAGATTAATAATCAGGATTATTTTATTTCTTTTTAAATATTACTTAATAAATAAGATTTAAGAGTATATATATATAGATAAGTTTAAAATACAATATTAATAGTGTATTGTTTTATTTATGGAAAATAAATAGATTTTAATGTAAAATAGAATTGTTATTTCAAATTGAATGTGTAGTTATATATGTATGTATATAACTTGACTTTAAATTGGATTTTAAATATAATTTGAATTTGAATGTAAATTAGTTTTGAAATTCAAAGATAGATATTTTAAATATTTGGATTTTAAAATATATGTATAAACTTTTACTTATAAACATAATTGGTTTTATTTTCTTTAAAATACTTTATATATATATACATAAGTATTTAATTAATAAAGAAAGGCATTTTATTTACATTAAAAATAAATAAGGATTACTTAAATTACATGTGTAAATCTATAAAGACACCTAAATACAAGTGTACACTAATAAAACAATAAGAATGACAAATGTCAAGTTTTAGATTTTTGTTTTTCTTTTAATTAAATAAATCATTTCTACTTATATAAACACATTCTTTCATTCCATTCTTTTTTCTCTTTTCTATTTCTTTTTCAAAACTAAAGAAAACTTTCAGCCTGTAAACAAAAATTCCCAAAGACAATAATCTTCCTCAAAACCAAAAACAAAGATCTGCAATTCATTTCAAAAACAATCTGAAATCAAACTCAATAAACATCTTCCTCAAATAAACTGTAATTCATTCAAAAATCAAGTCTTTAGCCTGCAATTCATTCTCATCATCTACAACCTGGAATCAAACTCCAGTCTGCATGCAACTGAGATCTTTTCTAACTAAAGCCAGCATTCAAGTTTTAAAAGCAAAGGCAATTCAAGTTTTTAAATCGAAGTTTTAAAGTTTCAAAGGCATTTCAGTTTTAAAGTTTAAAGCAGTTTCAAAGTAGCTCTGTTCTTCATTTTAATCTGGTGAGTAACATTTATTTCTAAAATTTAAGTATATGATATCTGTTTGTAAGCTTGAATCTATGCCTGCATGTTGTTTAATATGTTTGGAATGTATGTATATTTTTGTATATATGGATGGAAATTGGTGATATGCATGTCTGTTTATTATCTGAGTCTTCTCTATTTTTTTTTAGTTCTCAGGTTCATATTTTGATTTAAATCCAAAATCTTTTAATTTGATCTGTGTATAGACTTAAGATTGAAAGGGAACTCGATTGTTTAATCATGATTTAAAGTTTAAATTTTATTTAAACAAATGAAAATGGGGATTTGTTCTGGAAACTAAATAAAGCAGGAAAACTTAAGTTTTGGTAAAAAATTTGAATTACTTAAATCATTGATTCAGGCGTATGATCTGAATCCTGGTATGAAGACATGATTTTTAAAATTCGAATCACGATTTTTAGAAATAGGAAGTGAGAGCAGTTCGAGTTGAACTGGAATTAATGTTTTGGGGAATCTCTGATGATCTAAGTCTTCGGGGAAGTCGTGGTTCATTCTGGAGATAGAAGAATGATCGGAGAGTTCGAGAAAAATATATGTTGGTGGTGAATAGCACTGTGGCGATTGGGGTTGATCGGAATTGTCTGTAGCCCTAGTTTTCGATTGATCGGAAGTTTCAATCATCACGGCGCCTATGGTGGATCGGGTTCCATCAGATTTTGGGGAATTGAAGTGGGGACGTTGACGAAGCTTTGGCTGGAAGCACAGACGTTCTGATGATCGGAGGAGGGGATGCGAGACGTTGACAGGTTTGGGTTGGGAGGAGTTCACTGTTTCCAGGTTGTGATCGAGATTTCTCGAATTCGATTGAGGTGGTTGTTCGTGGTTCTGGAGGTCGCGATCGTGAGGGGTGGTCGAAGTCGATATGCCGGAGTTGGGGGTGATGGTCGGAGGCGATCAACTCGCTTGTGCACGTGCACGAGATACTTGGAGCCTGGGTTGCTTCTTGGTTCGAGAAGATGAAGTCTCTGTTCGACTCGAAGTCGTGCTCGGGGAAAATAAGGTTTTGGCTCGGGGATTCGAAGGGAAAACTCGAAGCATTTCAGGGGAGGCTCGGGTGATTTGTTTGTTACAGGTTTAAGCCTGGTTGTTTTTAAAAAATTTAATTTAAAATTAAAAACAGAAATTTAAGCAAAGTTTAAATCAATTTTTAAAGTTTGAATCCAAGTTAATTTGTATTCTAGCTTGAGATAAAATAAGTTTATAAATTTATAATGTTTTAACAAATTTAAATTGTTAAAAATATTTTTTTTAAAAAAAGTTTTGAATATTAATAAATTGATTTAAAAATCTTATAAATTTCTTTTATATATGTTAAAGTGTTTCTTAACATTTGAATTTAAGAAGATTTTGTAAATCTGATTTAAAATTGGTTAAAGTTAAATTGTAATTTATTTTGAATCTTTTAATTTAAAATGAATTAAAAGGAAGATTTTAAAGTTAAATCTTTTAAAGTCTTGGTTAATAATAATTAAAGTAGATGGAAGATAAATACTTAAATTTAGAAAGTAATTAATGTTTAATGATTTAAGATTAAATTAAATTAATAAGGTAATTAAAGAATAATTTATTAATTTAATTTATTAATTAATTTAGTGTTAATTAATTAAATGATAAGTAAATTAATTAAGGGATTAATTAATTTGAAATTAAGGATCATTTAATTAGATAAGAATAGATTATTAATAAATGGTTAGAAATTAATTAATCAAGTGATTAAGAGATTAATTAGGTAATTAATTTAGTAATTAGGAATTAATTAAATGGTAATTAAGAATTAATTAATTTGTAATTAATAATGTTGATTTAAGTTTAATTACTTAAATAATGAATTGTTAAAAATTAATGAGAGATCATTAATTAGAGAGTATTAAATAATTAACTAATAATGTTTAAATTTGATAATCAACTAGATTAATTAGTTAATTATAAATTGGTTAAGTAAATTACTTAATAAAGTAATTAAAGTAATTAATTACTTAAGGTAATTAATTAAATAAATTTGATAAGTTTAAATTAATTGATTAATTAATTTAAGTAAATCACTGGGTGATTTAATAAGAATAATTACTTAAATGTAATTAGTGAAGTGAAATTACTTAGGAAAGTAATTAAAGTTAATTAGTGGATATAATTAACTAAAGAAGATTTTTATAATAAAAGTAATTTGAGTTTAATTACTTAAAATAATTAATCAAGGGATTAATTAAAAGATAATTAATTAATGAGTAATTAATTTATGGAAGAGTAATTAAGGGTAGTTAATTACTAAATGTGATTAATCAAAGGTGATTAATAAATATTGTAACGACCCAGAATTTTTGATAATTAAAATTTGAATATTTAATTGATTTTAAATATTTATAAGTGGAATTAATAAGTCGGATAATTTAAAATTCGAATATTGAGTTTAATTGGATAGTTAAATCGATAATTTAATAGTGAAATTCCAGAAATAATTTAAATCTCGAGTTAATATGATTGAAAATGATTTGTAAAATTTTATTTAATCATACTGGAGTTATAGAAAGGTTATAGAACTTTTAAGATTGAATTTGGAGTTAAATTGTGAAAATTGAATATTTTAATATTTAATTATCGACTGTAAAAATAGCCAATTTTCGAACAGTCTCAGAATTGAACGAGACCAGTTCCATTGGATCCATAATAGTTAGTTATTATCGGATTTCAATTTTCGTATCCATCGGAGTTGTCGATTGACCCTGGCAACTCGAAACGCATCGATATCTTTTTAATTTTAAATCGTCGAGTTAAAATAGTCATTTTTCAAAAAGTCTCAGATTTCGACGAAACCAGTTTCATCAGATCCGTAATGTGATATTATTGTAAGATTTCAAATTTCGTAATTTTAGGATTTACCGTTTGTCCGGTACGAATTAAAACGCCTCGAAATCGATTTAAATCGGTTTAATTTAAATTGATCGTTTAATTCCGTATCTCGCGCAGACGATCGAATTAGCTTCCGAAACCTGTTCCATTGCGTTCGGAACGCGGGGTAAACCTTAGAAACGTCAGCCGGCACGCTCGATTTGGAGTTCGAAAATTTTGGGATGAATAGTGTTTTGAGACGTTTTCTATAAAAGGACTTCATAATTCACGTTTGCACTAAAACCCTAGGTCAAAGCTGCAGGCCGCCACTTCTAAAATCAATGGCCACGAAATTCGTTTCCTTCTCCTTCAATTTCCCTCCAATCAGTCGACATCTACGCAAAGTCATCAACTACGAAAATGTTGAGGGCAATGAGACCTTCGCATCCAACGGTCATGATGGGGTATTACGTGGTGGATCGTTTGAAAACTGCTCGCATTAGTCTACCGTTCACGCACGAAATTCGACGCCTGGGGATGACCGGACGTTGTCGCGCTTGGCATGGAGGCTGAGGGGGGATGGGCGCGTGTTTTGGCAGGGGTTGATCGAATTCCGATCAACTGAGGTGGTCGCGTAAATTAGGGCTTGGGGGCGGCTGTTGGGTCTCGTGGTCACGTTTTTGAACGTGATGAAGAAGATGGCCCGAATGGCGTTGATCTCGTGAAGGAAAGTTGGAGGGCCCAGATCTGTTAGGTTGTAAATAATTAAAGAAATTGTAATTTAATTTAATTTTAATTCGTGAATGTTTAACATATCATAATTTGTTCGTACGAGGTCAGAATTCGACGAAACCAGTTGCGTTGTCTTCGTTTCATCGAGCACTTCGCTGTGCAACTGGATTGGAAGCGATCGGGATCAGTGAAAATTTTGAGTGAAATTAAACGGCTGTTTAATTTCATTCGAAATAAACGCTGAAATCAGAATTAAAATCACGGTGAGATCTTCTCACTCAGATTTAAATTTGAATTGCAGTTATTGATTGTTATTTGGATGTGATATTAGATATAGTAGGATATATATCTATATATAGCAATATATACATATTGGCATATGTATATATTGGATTGATTGATTTCCCGCCTCGTATAGCGGATGAGACCCTATTGCGCCGTTAGTAAGCGGATTTTTATAAAAACCCATATACCGCGATAATTCCGTACTGGAGCGGAATTGGTATTGTGCTAACGTCTGTGGATGCAGGGAAACAGGTTGGAGGGATCCAACTGGATTCCTCACCGTATTGATTTTTTTACAGATATTTTGATATATTCTGTTATCATATGATGATATATGATATTTGACTTGTGATGGACTGATTGGTGTTGTTGCATCATCAGATTCAGTTTTGAAATGTAAAAATAACGACTTTTATTTTAAAAAGATTTTAAAGTGATTTTTGAAAAGTAGACGTTTATCGAATTTTTGAATTGATTTATTTCAGAAAATAAACGTCTAGAATTTTAAAGTTATAAGAGTTAAGATTTTTGGTGAAATATAACCAAAGTGTGATTTTTGAAATGAAAGTTGATTTAATTGTAAAATGGGTTAAATTGAGATTTTTAAAGTATTATAAAAGATGTACAGAAAAATTGATATATTTATCAATTAAAATTTTCGGAATTTTAAAACGAGTTTTTATAAGTGAAGATATGAATCTTATAGAATTTTAAAATTGTGAAGATATGAAATTTATAGATGTATAAATTATGAAGGTAGAATGAATGAAATTGTAGGATAGAAGATTTATAAGGAATTAACTTATAAATTGGATTTTTGCCTACAAATGAAATATTGATCGAATTTGTTAATAAAGGAGATGTACAAATCGAAGTTGTTAAAAAATATAAAAGGTGAAATTTATAAACATTGTTTTATAAATCCAAAACCAATTGAAATTGATAGGTTAAACATAGAAGTTTAATAAAGGAGATATATCCGCGATTTTGGATAGTGGATAATTATTGAAATAAAAATGGGTAGAAAATATTGAAATGAGGTTAGTGAAGTATATTCACGATTTTGGACAGTGAATATATTGTTAAGTAAAATGGATACGGTTTTGGGAAAGTGATATTGAAAAATGAAGTTAAACATTTTAAAGATGTTTTAAAATGTATTATAAATCGAAAGCAGAGATTTCCGCAGTTCTTGTTGAAATAGACGTTTTCGAGAAATTTAAGGAAATGGTGGACTATAACACTGTTGTTATAGTAAATGATTTCCGAAAGGAAATGTTTTGAAGTAGTATTGGGATTTATATATCTATCTAAATCCGAATCCCTATACTAGTGATTTTGAGTCGTCGTAACGATGTTTTACGTAACATTCGTTTTGACTCAAATAAATGTGTTTAAAGAGAATGATTTCCTTAAAGTATGAATAGGTACTTAATTTGATTTAAGTATATCGAATATTTTCAAATGTTGAAAATAAATAGATTTGTGAAATACTTATTATTAAATAAGTATGGAAATGCTTTCCAAAATGAAATGAAACGTTTTGAGATTTTATCTTCTTAAAGATAAATTGAAATTGAATATTGGAAACAGTTTGAAAATCGTATATCAGTAGATATTTTGAAATATAAATTCACTATGGAATTTATAAAAGAAAGGGAAACTGTTTAGAAAAAATAAACGTTGATTTATTTTTGAAGTGTGGAAATTTTATATCTAGTAAAGATATTTTTGAAGATGAAATAATTCGGAAAATTCTTTGGAATCTGATGATGTTGCGCATCTTTATTGATAGTTAAATAACCGACTATCAATAATTATCTTTAGATAGGTATTTGTTGTGAATTGGATGAAATTGAATGCCACACTTTTTTTTTTTAAAGAATCGCTCACTATTCGGGTTAGCCGGGAAAGGACCATGGGGTCGTATAACCCATTCCGAATATGTGATACGTCGTTATGAATTGCATTCGAAGACCGGTGTTGAAGACCGGATATTTTTGAAAGCGGAAGGATTACCGTCGAGTTACTCTACATCGACTGATCTTCGATTTAGAGGTTTTATCACCCTTAGTGACGGGAAGTCCGGACGTGATTAGAAAATTATCCGGAAATGCAAGGGCTTCGTGAGAAGTGCCTTCGGTTCTGTTCGATCCCGGAACAGACTTGGATGGATTGTATGTCTGACATTACACTTTGAGATATAAAGCTGATTTCTTTCAAATACATTTCTGTTGGTGGCGGAGAATTTATTCTCTTAGCTTAACACCCTTCTCTGAGACGTACGAGCTCAGAGGTTATGTAGTTGAAATTTATCAGCGATATATCCCAATTTGGTAAAGTGGCATACCGAGTGTTGCTGTGAAATGATCAGTGTTTGATCATTTGCGATATGATCATTTGTTTGATCTTATATCTTTGTGATCATAGGTTGATCATTTTTGTTTGACCCGAAGCAGCGCTTTTTGAGAAAGCGTAGCTTTGTGGACGAGACTTCATCGAGCCTCACACCCCGGAAATGGTCGAAACAGGAAGGATGCGGCAAGGTTCTAGGGAGTAGCGCCCCTTAGTGTATGTCATTCCTTCTGGATAAAGGTGGTATCATGGTATGGAGCCCAGATACTTAACCTCTCTGGTTGCTACAAAATTTATTTCTTTGTGGTTGTTGCGAATCGGGGATCCTCGGGAAGATCGGTGACGATCGGGGGATGGCATACGCGTGTCAGTAGTTACCTATTTTTGCAGAGGAAACCCGGCCTTGTGTTGGTAGAGATCCGGTTAGGTTCTCGGGTCGTCTATTCCAGGGACGTACCCATCGTGGAAAAGGAAGTTCCTTAGCCTGACCATTTGTTGGAAATCCAAACTCCAATACGAACTTTGTACGGTATTAGTTGTAGAACCTGCCATTTACGTACGGTGGTCACCACTTTTTAGATGGTAGCTACAGTAGGCATACGATACTGGTCGTATGTTGGCTAAGATTAATATTATACTTTCGAAATGTTTTCTACACTATGCACTAATAATAATATCAAGAATGATTTGATTTTGCGTATCAAGCATCTTTGACTATCATAAGAAGAAATCTCCTCCAATTCGGCGTTTGCATTGTGTGTGTGGTGGGAGGTCTTATGGTAGTTTCATTTTCCAAAAGCATTTCGAATTGACTTTAAAAATTCTCTGCTGTTTATTTTTAAAGAATAACTGTTTTACGATCTCACACCAGTCACCATGACTGACTCGGAGTTTATTGTTCCCTTCTAAACTCTGGGTGCCCACCAATTTCCACACGGGCAGCCTAGAGTTATATTATCAGGATATTCTGGATATTCTGGAGCTTTGGAAGCAAGCTGGATGGCGAAACGTAGTATTTGTATCTGATAGTATTTATTCCGCTGTGTATTCTGTATGAGGACAAGTTTATATAACTGTCCATTGTTGTTTATTGACTCTGATGATATGATGTGATGTAATGACAGATATAATTCTTTTGTTTTTAAATGATATTCATTTATCTATTATATATTGTTCCGCTGCGATATGTGAGATTCTGATATTGTTCTGTTTCTGTTGCTGTTCTGTTGTTCTTCTTCTTTCTTTCTTCTCTTTTTCTTCTATCTTCTTCTTCTACTTTTTTTCTTTTTCTTAAAACCATAACTTTTCGGGTTTCCGGCATTCGATGGCTCAGCAGTCGATAAAGTGAGTATCGATGTTGAATTTTCGAAAGTCGAAAATTTTCGGGATGTTACATTTGGTATCAGAGCATATGGTTAAGCGACAACCCTGCTCTGTTGGGTGTTACTCATTAGAGATAGAGTCAGTAGTACTCTAGAATGAGTTGAGTGTAATAATAGATATGAGTGCGTATTTGTTAGTGAATATAAAATTGTTTTATATTGTGATGATTGGTTTGTTGAGTGGTATATGGATTCTGGTCGGTATTGTCCGTACAACTCTATCGATAGGGATCTCTAAACACTTGTATAGAACAATTCGGCACAATATTGTTTTAAATAGGGTAAATGAGATAAGTTTGCCCAAAACTAATTTTGTAAAGAAAAGAAATGTTTTTCTAAAAAGTACTATAGTATATGGTTGCATGGATGTTAGGAAGTAATAATAGTAAATTATTATCATTGAAATTGAATAAGAAATTGAAATCGTAACTCCAAAGTTAAGAGATAAATTCATATACAAATGAAATTAAAGAATGTAAATTATAAATGTGATTTGTAATTTAAAACGGAATTCCAGAGAAGTTTTTGGAAATGTTTTGGAAAGAATTTGAAAATTTTGGAGATTTGGAAAGTTTAAATCTTTTTTGATTTGAAAATGGATTTCGAAGGTTTGAAAAATGTTTTGAAGAGATGAAAAGCTCTAAACTCTTTTCGGTCGCTGGAAAATAACTTCGATGATGACCGCGGCATCGTTGGTGTTCATTTTCGGGTTTCCAAAAGAGGAATTGCTGCCGATTGTTTTAAATGGAGGTTGTTTGGAAATTTGGGCTTTGTTTTTGAAATTCAAAGGATAATTTGAATTGTTTTCAAAATGGCTTTGAAATGTTGAAAAGACTCTGGGATACCATATTTGTGAAATATTATTAAGTTGATAACTTATACAAATTGGATTTTGATAGAATAAATTTAACTTAAAGGATGTGGTTAAATTAATGTAAGTACAAGTGAATCAACTTAATGAAAGTAAATTGAATGTGGGAAAATTCATTTCAAATTTGTAAAGTAAAGTATTGAAATAAAATTAGTAACGGAAACTAATTGAAGAAATGACAAATTAATATGGTTTGAGATGAATTAAAATTCATATGGAATTTGAAATCCAGTTTAATATGAGTGGTTATAAACCATAATAGTGAATTGAAAATAAATATAATGTGTATATGGAATATTTACATTGAACTTAAGAAATGAAGTGTGAAATTCTTAAGTAAAATTGGATGATTGAACAAAAGAATAAAACTGGAGTTAAAACTGAATGTTGAAAACGAATTTGAATTGTGTGAAATAAAATGAAGTTTTGAGATTAGTTTGAAGTGAACTAAAGTTAATTGATAAAAATTAAATATTTCAGAATTGAAGATGAATAGAATTGAAATTGAATTGAAATTGTGAATTGAATTCAAATGAATGTGAACTGTAAAATTGAAGGAAAATGAATAGGTGTAACTTCAACAGTGAAGTAAAAATGATATAAGAAGTACATATTAAAATTTTGTAATGGACTGTACGAAATGGTTTGAATATATGCAACTAGATATTATGGCTAGTAGGATATAGAGGTATAAAGGAATTGGAATATAATTTCGAAGATAAATTTGAATTGCTCGACAGAAGTTATGTATTTAAATTTGAATATGAGATTTGATGACTTTCTTCTCTAGCCGCTTGGCTTTTTCTTTTTCTTTTTGAAATCTGAGAGTCCGTAGGGACGTTTTGTAGTCGTGCCGTATTAGCCGCGCAAAGGAGACGCTGGCGAAATTTTTCGGAAATTTAGGGCGTTAGAAAATTTTTGAGAAAATTTTGAAGTTAAAATTTGAATGTAAACTCGAATTTGAATTTAGAAGTTAAACAATGTTGTTTGAAACTTTAATTGGAATTGGAAAGTTAGTAGAAATGATAACGAATCTTTAGTAGAAAGATTTGTTTTGATAAATTGATAAAACTATTTGAATTTGAGAAAATAGTAGACGAGTTAAGGACTTTCTTCCTGACTTGTAATTTCGAGGACGAAATTCTTTTAAGGGGGGAAGTCTGTAACGACCCAGAATTTTTGATAATTAAAATTCGAATATTTAATTGATTTTAAATATTTATAAGTGGAATTAATAAGTCGGATAATTTAAAATTCGAATATTGAGTTTAATTGGATAGTTAAATCAATAATTTAATAGTGAAATTCCAGAAATAATTTAAATCTCGAGTTAATATGATTGAAAATGATTTGTAAAATTTTATTTAATCATACTGGAGTTATAGAAAGGTTATAGAACTTTTAAGATTGAATTTGGAGTTAAATTGTGAAAATCGAATATTTTAATATTTAATTATCGACTGTAAAAATAGCCAATTTTCGAACAGTCTCAGAATTGAACGAGACCAGTTCCATTGGATCCATAATAGTTAGTTATTATCGGATTTCAATTTTCGTATCCATCGGAGTTGTCGATTGACCCTGGCAACTCGAAACGCATCGATATCTTTTTAATTTTAAATCGTCGAGTTAAAATAGTCATTTTTCAAAAAGTCTTGGATTTCGACGAAACCAGTTTCATCGGATCCGTAATGTGATATTATTGTAAGATTTCAAATTTCGTAATTTTTGGATTTACTGTTTGTCCGGTACGAATTAAAACGCCTCGAAATCGATTTAAATCGGTTTAATTTAAATTGATCGTTTAATTCCGTATCTCGCGCAGACGATCGAATTAGCTTCCGAAACCTGTTCCATTGCGTTCGGAACGCGGGGTAAACCTTAGAAACGTCAGCCGGCACGCTCGATTTGGAGTTCGAAAATTTTGGGATGAATAGTGTTTTGAGACGTTTTCTATAAAAGGACTTCATAATTCACGTTTGCACTAAAACCCTAGGTCAAAGCTGCAGGCCGCCACTTCTAAAATCAATGGCCACGAAATTCGTTTCCTTCTCCTTCAATTTCCCTCCAATCAGTCGACATCTACGCAAAGTCATCAACTACGAAAATGTTGAGGGCAATGAGACCTTCGCATCCAACGGTCATGATGGGGTATTACGTGGTGGATCGTTTGAAAACTGCTCGCGTTAGTCTACCGTTCACGCACGAAATTCGACGCCTGGGGATGACCGGACGTTGTCGCGCTTGGCATGGAGGCTGAGGGGGGATGGGCACGTGTTTTGGCAGGGGTTGATCGAATTCCGATCAACTGAGGTGGTCGCGTAAATTAGGGCTTGGGGGCGGCTGTTGGGTCTCGTGGTCATGTTTTTGAACGTGATGAAGAAGATGGCCCGAATGGCCTTGATCTCGTGAAGGAAAGTTGGAGGGCCCAGATCTGTTAGGTTGTAAATAATTAAAGAAATTGTAATTTAATTTAATTTTAATTCGTGAATGTTTAACATATCATAATTTGTTCGTACGAGGTCAGAATTCGACGAAACCAGTTGCGTTGTCTTCGTTTCATCGAGCACTTCGCTGTGCAACTGGATTGGAAGCGATCGGGGTCAGTGAAAATTTTGAGTGAAATTAAACGGCTGTTTAATTTCATTCGAAATAAACGCTGAAATCAGAATTAAAATCACGGTGAGATCTTCTCACTCAGATTTAAATTTGAATTGCAGTTATTGATTGTTATTTGGATGTGATATTAGATATAGTAGGATATATATCTATATATAGCAATATATACATATTGGCATATGTATATATTGGATTGATTGATTTCCCGCCTCGTATAGCGGATGAGACCCTATTGCGCCGTTAGTAAGCGGATTTTTATAAAAACCCATATACCGCGATAATTCCGTACTGGAGCGGAATTGGTATTGTGCTAACGTCTGTGGATGAAGGGAAACAGGTTGGAGGGATCCAACTGGATTCCTCACCGTATTGATTTTTTTACAGATATTTTGATATATTCTGTTATCATATGATGATATATGATATTTGACTGTTGTGATGGACTGATTGGTGTTGTTGCATCATCGGATTCAGTTTTGAAATGTAAAAATAACGACTTTTATTTTAAAAAGATTTTAAAGTGATTTTTGAAAAGTAGACGTTTATCGAATTTTTGAATTGAATTATTTCAGAAAATAAACGTCTAGAATTTTAAAGTTATAAGAGTTAAGATTTTTGGTGAAATATAACCAAAGTGTGATTTTTGAAATGAAAGTTGATTTAATTGTAAAATGGGTTAAATTGAGATTTTTAAAGTATTATAAAAGATGTACAGAAAAATTGATATATTTATCAATTAAAATTTTCGGAATTTTAAAACGAGTTTTTATAAGTGAAGATATGAATCTTATAGAATTTTAAAATTGTGAAGATATGAAATTTATAGATGTATAAATTATGAAGGTAGAATGAATGAAATTGTAGGATAGAAGATTTATAAGGAATTAACTTATAAATTGGATTTTTGCCTACAAATGAAATATTGATCGAATTTGTTAATAAAGGAGATGTACAAATCGAAGTTGTTAAAATATATAAAAGGTGAAATTTATAAACATTGTTTTATAAATCCAAAACCAATTGAAATTGATAGGTTAAACATAGAAGTTTAATAAAGGAGATATATCCGCGATTTTGGATAGTGGATAATTATTGAAATAAAAATGGGTAGAAAATATTGAAATGAGGTTAGTGAAGTATATTCACGATTTTGGACAGTGAATATATTGTTAAGTAAAATGGATACGGTTTTGGGAAAGTGATATTGAAAAATGAAGTTAAACATTTTAAAGATGTTTTAAAATGTATTATAAATCGAAAGCAGAGATTTCCGCAGTTCTTATTGAAATAGACGTTTTCGAGAAATTTAAGGAAATGGTGGACTATAACACTGTTGTTATAGTAAATGATTTCCGAAAGGAAATGTTTTGAAGTAGTATTGGGATTTATATATCTATCTAAATCCGAATCCCTATACTAGTGATTTTGAGTCGTCGTAACGATGTTTTACGTAACATTCGTTTTGACTCAAATAAATGTGTTTAAAGAGAATGATTTCCTTAAAGTATGAATAGGTACATAATTTGATTTAAGTATATCGAATATTTTCAAATGTTGAAAATAAATAGATTTGTGAAATACTTATTATTAAATAAGTATAGAAATGCTTTCCAAAATGAAATGAAACGTTTTGAGATTTTATCTTCTTAAAGATAAATTGAAATTGAATATTGGAAACAGTTTGAAAATCGTATATCAGTAGATATTTTGAAATATAAATTCACTATGGAATTTATAAAAGAAAGGGAAACTGTTTAGAAAAAATAAACGTTGATTTATTTTTGAAGTGTGGAAATTTTATATCTAGTAAAGATATTTTTGAAGATGAAATAATTCGGAAAATTCTTTGGAATCTGATGATGTTGCGCAGCTTTATTGATAGTTAAATAACCGACTATCAATAATTATCTTTAGATAGGTATTTGTTGTGAATTGGATGAAATTGAATGCCACACTTATTTTTTTTTTAAAGAATCGCTCACTATTCGGGTTAGCCGGGAAAGGACCATGGGGTCGTATAACCCATTCCGAATATGTGATACGTCGTTATGAATTGCATTCGAAGACCGGTGTTGAAGACCGGATATTTTTGAAAGCGGAAGGATTACCGTCGAGTTACTCTACATCGACTGATCTTCGATTTAGAGGTTTTATCACCCTTAGTGACGGGAAGTCCGGACGTGATTAGAAAATTATCCGGAAATGCAAGGGCTTCGTGAGAAGTGCCTTCGGTTCTGTTCGATCCCGGAACAGACTTGTATGGATTGTATGTCTGACATTACACTTTGAGATATAAAGCTGATTTCTTTCAAATACATTTCTGTTGGTGGCGGAGAATTTATTCTCTTAGCTTAACACCCTTCTCTGAGACGTACGAGCTCAGAGGTTATGTAGTTGAAATTTATCAGCGATATATCCCAATTTGGTAAAGTGGCATACTGAGTGTTGCTGTGAAATGATCAGTGTTTGATCATTTGCGATATGATCATTTGTTTGATCTTATATCTTTGTGATCATAGGTTGATCATTTTTGTTTGACCCGAAGCAGGGCTTTTTGAGAAAGCGAAGCTTTGTGGACGAGACTTCATCGAGCCTCACACCCCGGAAATGGTCGAAACAGGAAGGATGCGGCAAGGTTCTAGGGAGTAGCGCCCCTTAGTGTATGTCATTCCTTCTGGATAAAGGTGGTATCATGGTATTGAGCCCAGATACTTAACCTCTGTGGTTGCTGCAAAATTTATTTCTTTGTGGTTGTTGCGAATCGGGGATCCTCGGGAAGATCGGTGACGATCGGGGGATGGCATACGCGTGTCAGTAGTTACCTATTTTTGCAGAGGTAACCCGGCCTTGTGTTGGCAGAGATCCGGTTAGGTTCTTGGGTCGTCTATTCCAGGGACGTACCCATCGTGGAAAAGGAAGTTCCTTAGCCTGACCATTTGTTGGAAATCCAAACTCCAATACGAACTTTGTACGGTATTAGTTGTAGAACCTGCCATTTACGTACGGTGGTCACCACTTTTTAGATGGTAGCTATAGTAGGCATACGATACTGGTCGTATGTTGGCTAAGATTAATATTATACTTTCGAAATGTTTTCTACACTATGCACTAATAATAATATCAAGAATGATTTGATTTTGCGTATCAAGCATCTTTGACTATCATAAGAAGAAATCTCCTCCAATTCTGCGTTTGCATTGTGTGTGTGGTGGGAGGTCTTATGGTAGTTTCATTTTCCAAAAGCATTTCGAATTGACTTTAAAAATTCTCTGCTGTTTATTTTTAAAGAATAACTGTTTTACGATCTCACACCATTCACCATGACTGACTCGGAGTTTATTGTTCCCTTCTAAACTCTGGGTGCCCACCAATTTCCACACGGGCAGCCTAGAGTTATATTATCAGGATATTCTGGATATTCTGGAGCTTTGGAAGCAAGCTGGATGGCGAAACGTAGTATTTGTATCTGATAGTATTTATTCCGCTGTGTATTCTGTATGAGGACAAGTTTATATAACTGTCCATTGTTGTTTATTGACTCTGATGATATGATGTGATGTAATGTAATGACAGATATAATTCTTTTGTTTTTAAATGATATTCATTTATCTATTATATATTGTTCCGCTGCGATATGTGAGATTCTGATATTGTTCTGTTTCTGTTGCTGTTCTGTTGTTCTTCTTCTTTCTTTCTTCTCTTTTTCTTCTATCTTCTTCTTCTACTTTTTTTATTTTTCTTAAAACCATAACTTTTCGGGTTTCCGGCATTCGATGGCTCAGCAGTCGATAAAGTGAGTATCGATGTTGAATTTTCGAAAGTCGAAAATTTTCGGGATGTTACAGTTTAACTAAATATTAATTATTAAATATAATTAATTTAAATGAAGTAATTAAGGATCATTAATTAATATAATTAATGATGTAATTAGGGATTGATTAATTAAGATTAATTAATAATAAGTGATTAAAGTAATTAATTACTTATAATTAATTAAGGAGTAATGTAATTAAGTACAGTTAATTAATAAATGAAGTAATTAAAGATTAATTACTGAATGGTTTAAGATAATTAATTTGTGAATTAATTAAGTATTAATTACTTAAAGTAATTAAAGGATTATTAATCAGGAATGATTAATTAAGATGGATATTTAGAGTAATGATTAATTAATTGGTTTAATTAATAATTAAGTAAGCAGGATTTATAGAATGAAGTAATTAGTTTAATTCACTTTAAATTAATTAGATGATATAAATCATTGCTTAAGGATGGATGAATGAGATTGAATGTATTTCATTGTTTGATATCTGTGATGAGATATGATTGATATATGATATGGATGTTTGGTTGAATTATAATGATAATGTGAATTATCTGTTTGGGATGATAATGTAGATTATCTATTGAATTATCTATCTTTGTGTATATAGATAAGAATTGAATTGTTTTAACCTTAAAACAACTTGGCCCTTAAAAGATACGTTTTGGATTTCGATGAGACCGGGATCGGGTTTCCGTATACCGGAATTCCAGGTCTGGAGACCCGAATACCACATTGATCCAAATTAACGATAGGTCGTGAATCTCAAGTGAAGATGAAGATTCAGAGTGCAAGGGTTATTGTCGTTAACTCTGAGGGTGATTCCAAAACGAGTGTAACGAGATAATGCCTTCGGTTTCGTTCGAACCCGGAACGAACTTGTATGGATTGAATGCTTTCAGCACATCGTCAGGCGGACGATGAGCATTCTAAGTGATACGTTCTGATTAAAGGTAATCGTAACCTCAAGCCTCATCAATCGGGAATGGCTAAAACAGGGGAGGTGCAGCAAGGCTTCGTGGGTAGCACCCACTGAGAGCAAGATAGATCCCTGTCTAGAGGTCCCTTTTCTTTTATTTCGGCTTAGTGTGTGGTTGGTCGCGCCAACTACGGGGTTATCTTGTTCGGGATTATCCAGTAAGGGATGGTTCCGGCTTTGTGTTGCAGGGGAGCGGGCGTACTCCTCGGTACGGTGATCTAGGCCACGTACTGTGACGGGCGGTACCCCAGTAGCCCTGCCATTGTATGGAATCCAAACTCCAATAAGTGCCGTACGTATTAGTTGTGCCCAACTATGTTGGAATGTGAGATGTAAGCATTTCAGCTATTTCTATATTTTACTTGAAAACCCTAGACCCTATTATAATAAAATCAGATTTCCTATCAAATGTTTTTGTTAGCGTAAGGTAAAAACTTACCCATGTTTATTTGTGGGGAGTCTTACGTGATACCTTTTCTTTCAAAAGGTTTTGAAGTTAAGCAAGTTTAACCTGTTACTCACACCAGACCCATGTCTGACCCAAGTGTTTATTCCTGTTTTATAAACTCTTGGGTACTCAAATTTTTACGAGTAGCCAAGAGATTCAGGTTTAGCTTTGACGAATATTCTGGAGGAGCAATGGAGCAGGAGGCTTCGGCGTTCGTAGATATAGTATTCCGCTGTGTTGATATATGTGATAGTGTCTTGTCTTGTATTTGAGTTGTAATGTCTAGACAGATGTTTATAACTGTCTAGTAAGTGATGTATATGCTGTGTAACTCTGTAAATTGTTGTATACTATGTAATAGTTTATGTGTTATTAATATAATTTATTCGTTCCGCTGTGAGATCGTTGTTGTTGTTTCTTTCTCTTCTCTTCTTTTCTATTTTCTACCCCTTTCTTTCTTCATAATGATGCGACTTTCTGGGCATAGGAAGTCGGGTTGTTTCATTTGGTATCAGAGCATAGGTTGAGCGAATACCTAAGCTATATGTTGAGTGAATACCTAGGTTCGGAAGGATTGTTCATTAGAGACAGGATCTGTAGCAACCTGTTTGAGTCTGAGTATATATATATACGAGAGCGCGTATTTGTTAGTTATATAAAATGATTTTATATTGTGTTAATTGATCGGTTGGGTGGTATATGGATTTTGGTCAATACGAGTAGCTAACGTTATTGATAGGGATCTCTAAACACTTGGACCAGGCCAACGGACACAATATTGTTTTAAAAAGGTAGATGAAATAATTTTACCCAGATATAATTTCTATAAAAAAATATCATTTTTAAATGTATATGGTATTTGTAATGATTGGTTGAGATGATAATAATTTATCATCTAGGATTAGGAGTCTGAGTGTTGAGGTTGGAAGTGTATTTGTCGAGACTGTAAACCTAATACCGTCTCGAGTGAACTTTGCAATTGTGAGGATTTCATCGATCTCTGAAGGAAACCTGTTATGGTTCGGAGTTTATCTTTGAAGTTGGATGAGTAGAGTTGGATCTGTCGGTTAGGCAGAAGCGAGTGATGATATCTCAGGAAATTATAGCTGTGTGATGAGATACAGTGACTATGGATGTTCCCGAAGATGTTTTCTTTGGAACAAGTTAATGAAGTGTGTCTGTTTCGGTGTTGTGGCTGAGTTCACCATGGTGTTTGTGTTGGTTTGGGTCCGAGTTTCTCGAAGAGCTTTGGTTAGAAAATCTTTTGCATCTGTGGCAGCAGTGCAGCTCGGAGTGTTCTTTGTGTTGGCAGAAAGTTTTTGGCTGAGCAGTTTTCTGAAGGTGAAGTTCAGAAGCAGCAGAGTGAATCCATTGCTTCGATGAATAGGATAGATAAGTGTAAGCTGTTCTGATTGGTAAAGAGAGAACAGTTTCTTTGCATTTTGGCTGGGTTGATCGCAAAAGTGACTTGCGATAGTTTGAGTATTCTTTTGAGTTATCCGATATTTTCTGGGAAGTGTTGACCAGTCTGTGCTTGTGTTCTTCATCAGCATTTTCATTCTACTCCAGATCAGAATGGTGCAGCGGAAGCAGTTTGGCGAGTGCTCCTGTTTGTCTTTTCCAGATAGGAGAAGTTAGTTCAGTCTACTGTTGGTAGTAGAGTTGTGTTTTGGATTGGGTAGATCTTGAGAGGATCATTGGTTGAGTTATTTTTGGTCCTGTTTGTTTCTAAAAGCATCGGCGAAGGTTGAGTTGATCAGGAAGGATTTGTAGGTAGCCCGAGATCGTCTGAAGATTTTGTGGATAAGAGACGAAGGAATTTGAAATTCGAAGTTGGAGACTTCGTTGTTGTGAAGTTTTTCTCTGGTTAAAGGGAGCTATAAGATTGGGTAAGTCTAGGAAGTTAGCTCCGAGTTATTTTGGATCTTTTCTGTGATCTAATTTGGATAAGTACTTTGATTTACTTGGTTGAATTGTCAGTTTGGATAACTGGAATTCAATGTATTTTACGTATCTCTGAGGGAGTACGTGTTTGATCTATCTCTGGTTTTGGAACCAGCAGTTCTGGAGTATTTGGTTGTTGAGTCAGACTCGTCTGTAGTCTGATATCTTGTTTAGTTCTGTAGATCTAGATGAGTAGGAGCTCTATAGCTTAGTAGTATTGATTGGTTGGATTCTGTAGAGCGAGTATCCCGATATTTATACTTGGGAAACTCTAGGGAATTATCCAGAATTTTGTCTGGATAATTAGAATTGTTTGATTGGGTGAATTGGTTGCTATGGTTGTTAGCATATGGATGATAATATTTGCTTGTGATTTAAATAGATTATTAAATTACCTTTGTTTTAAATTTCGGGGACGAAATTATTTTATGGGGGGAGGAATGTGATATCCCGGAAATTTGGGGCAATATCAATTTAATAATCTGTTTAAATAATTAAATTGATTGATAATTTTTGATAATAAATGTTTGAATTGATTTAATAATCTAATTAAATGGATATTTAATTAGTGAATTTATCTTTTAGAAATTAATAAAATGATTTCTATTTATAATGTATGTATATAAGTATATATATTAAATAGATTAGCTTTGGGTTGAAACATAATAAATAAATAAATTCTTGTTTTAAATTTCTAATACATATATTGATAGTTTGGAGATTTGGATTTATTTAATATTTGCTTTTCAAAGCTATTTAAACAAAATATCTATATGGTTTTGAAATGAGATTAATAATCAGGATTATTTTATTTCTTTTTAAATATTACTTAATAAATAAGATTTAAGAGTATATATATATAGATAAGTTTAAAATACAATATTAATAGTGTATTGTTTTATTTATGGAAAATAAATAGATTTTAATGTAAAATAGAATTTTTATTTCAAATTGAATGTGTAGTTATATATGTATGTATATAACTTGACTTTAAATTGGATTTTAAATATAATTTGAATTTGAATGTAAATTAGTTTTGAAATTCAAAGATAGATATTTTAAATATTTGGATTTTAAAATATATGTATAAACTTTTACTTATAAACATAATTGGTTTTATTTTCTTTAAAATACTTTATATATATATACATAAGTATTTAATTAATAAAGAAAGGCATTTTATTTACATTAAAAATAAATAAGGATTACTTAAATTACATGTGTAAATCTATAAAGACACCTAAATACAAGTGTACACTAATAAAACAATAAGAATGACAAATGTCAAGTTTTAGATTTTTGTTTTTCTTTTAATTAAATAAATCATTTCTACTTATATAAACACATGCTTTCATTCCATTCTTTTTTCTCTTTTCTATTTCTTTTTCAAAACTAAAGAAAACTTTCAGCCTGTAAACAAAAATTCCCAAAGACAATAATCTTCCTCAAAACCAAAAACAAAGATCTGCAATTCATTTCAAAAACAATCTGAAATCAAACTCAATAAACATCTTCCTCAAATAAACTGTAATTCATTCCAAAATCAAGTCTTTAGCCTGCAATTCATTCTCATCATCTACAACCTGGAATCAAACTCCAGTCTGCATGCAACTGAGATCTTTTCTAACTAAAGCCAGCATTCAAGTTTTAAAAGCAAAGGCAATTCAAGTTTTTAAATCGAAGTTTTAAAGTTTCAAAGGCATTTCAGTTTTAAAGTTTAAAGCAGTTTCAAAGTAGCTCTGTTCTTCATTTTAATCTGGTGAGTAACATTTATTTCTAAAATTTAAGTATATGATATCTGTTTGTAAGCTTGAATCTATGCCTGCATGTTGTTTAATATGTTTGGAATGTATGTATATTTTTGTATATATGGATGGAAATTGGTGATATGCATGTCTGTTTATTATCTGAGTCTTCTCTATTTTTTTTTAGTTCTCAGGTTCATATTTTGATTTAAATCCAAAATCTTTTAATTTGATCTGTGTATAGACTTAAGATTGAAAGGGAACTCGATTGTTTAATCATGATTTAAAGTTTAAATTTTATTTAAACAAATGAAAATGGGGATTTGTTCTGGAAACTAAATAAAGTAGGAAAACTTAAGTTTTGGTAAAAAATTTGAATTACTTAAATCATTGATTCAGGCGTATGATCTGAATCCTGGTATGAAGACATGATTTTTAAAATTCGAATCACGATTTTTAGAAATAGGAAGTGAGAGCAGTTCGAGTTGAACTGGAATTAATGTTTTGGGGAATCTCTGATGATCTAAGTCTTCGGGGAAGTCGTGGTTCATTCTGGAGATAGAAGAATGATCGGAGAGTTCAAGAAAAATATATGTTGGTGGTGAATAGCACTGTGGCGATTGGGGTTGATCGGAATTGTCTGTAGCCCTAGTTTTCGATTGATCGGAAGTTTCAATCATCACGGCGCCTATGGTGGATCGGGTTCCATCAGATTTTGGGGAATTGAAGTGGGGACGTTGACGAAGCTTTGGCTGGAAGCACAGACGTTCTGATGATCGGAGGAGGGGATGCGAGACGTTGACAGGTTTGGGTTGGGAGGAGTTCACTGTTTCCAGGTTGTGATCGAGATTTCTCGAATTCGATTGAGGTGGTTGTTCGTGGTTCTGGAGGTCGCGATCGTGAGGGGTGGTCGAAGTCGATATGCCGGAGTTAGGGGTGATGGTCGGAGGCGATCAACTCGCTTGTGCACGTGCACGAGATACTTGGAGCCTGGGTTGCTTCTTGGTTCGAGAAGATGAAGTCTCTGTTCGACTCGAAGTCGTGCTCGGGGAAAATAAGGTTTTGGCTCGGGGATTCGAAGGGAAAACTCGAAGCATTTCAGGGGAGGCTCGGGTGATTTGTTTGTTACAGGTTTAAGCCTGGTTGTTTTTAAAAATTTTAATTTAAAATTAAAAACAGAAATTTAAGCAAAGTTTAAATCAATTTTTAAAGTTTGAATCCAAGTTAATTTGTATTCTAGCTTGAGATAAAATAAGTTTATAAATTTATAATGTTTTAACAAATTTAAATTGTTAAAAATATTTAAAAAAAAAAAAGTTTTGAATATTAATAAATTGATTTAAAAATCTTATAAATTTCTTTTATATATGTTAAAGTGTTTCTTAACATTTGAATTTAAGAAGATTTTGTAAATCTGATTTAAAATTGGTTAAAGTTAAATTGTAATTTATTTTGAATCTTTTAATTTAAAATGAATTAAAAGGAAGATTTTAAAGTTAAATCTTTTAAAGTCTTGGTTAATAATAATTAAAGTAGATGGAAGATAAATACTTAAATTTAGAAAGTAATTAATGTTTAATGATTTAAGATTAAATTAAATTAATAATGTAATTAAAGAATAATTTATTAATTTAATTTATTAATTAATTTAGTGTTAATTAATTAAATGATAAGTAAATTAATTAAGGGATTAATTAATTTGAAATTAAGGATCATTTAATTAGATAAGAATAGATTATTAATAAATGGTTAGAAATTAATTAATCAAGTGATTAAGAGATTAATTAGGTAATTAATTTAGTAATTAGGAATTAATTAAATGGTAATTAAGAATTAATTAATTTGTAATTAATAATGTTGATTTAAGTTTAATTACTTAAATAATGAATTGTTAAAAATTAATGAGAGATCATTAATTAGAGAGTATTAAATAATTAACTAATAATGTTTAAATTTGATAATCAACTAGATTAATTAGTTAATTATAAATTGGTTAAGTAAATTACTTAATAAAGTAATTAAAGTAATTATTTACTTAAGGTAATTAATTAAATAAATTTGATAAGTTTAAATTAATTGATTAATTAATTTAAGTAAATCACTGGGTGATTTAATAAGAATAATTACTTAAATGTAATTAGTGAAGTGAAATTACTTAGGAAAGTAATTAAAGTTAATTAGTGGATATAATTAACTAAAGAAGATTTTTATAATAAAAGTAATTTGAGTTTAATTACTTAAAATAATTAATCAAGGGATTAATTAAAAGATAATTAATTAATGAGTAATTAATTTATGGAAGAGTAATTAAGGGTAGTTAATTACTAAATGTGATTAATCAAAGGTGATTAATAAATATGGTTTAATTAAATATTAATTATTAAATATAATTAATTTAAATGAAGTAATTAAGGATCATTAATTAATATAATTAATGATGAAATTAGGGATTGATTAATTAAGATTAATTAATAATAAGTGATTAAAGTAATTAATTAATTATAATTAATTAAGGAGTAATGTAATTAAGTACAGTTAATTAATAAATGAAGTAATTAAAGATTAATTACTGAATGGTTTAAGATAATTAATTTGTGAATTAATTAAGTATTAATTACTTAAAGTAATTAAAGGATTATTAATCAGGAATGATTAATTAAGATGGATATTTAGAGTAATGATTAATTAATTGGTTTAATTAATAATTAAGTAAGCAAGATTTATAGAATGAAGTAATTAGTTTAATTCACTTTAAATTAATTAGATGATATAAATCATTGCTTAAGGATGGATGAATGAGATTGAATGTATTTCATTGTTTGATATCTCTGATGAGATATGATTGATATATGATATGGATGTTTGGTTGAATTATAATGATAATGTGAATTATCTGTTTGGGATGATAATGTAGATTATCTATTGAATTATCTATCTTTGTGTATATAGATAAGAATTGAATTGTTTTAACCTTAAAACAACTTGGCCCTTAAAAGATACGTTTTGGATTTCGATGAGACCGGGATCGGGTTTCCGTATACCGGAATTCCAGGTCTGGAGACCCGAATACCACATTGATCCAAATTAACGATAGGTCGTGAATCTCAAGTGAAGATGAAGATTCAGAGTGCAAGGGTTATTGTCGTTAACTATGAGGGTGATTCCAAAACGAGTGTAACGAGATAATGCCTTCGGTTTCGTTCGAACCCGGAACGAACTTGTATGGATTGAATGCTTTCAGCACATCGTCAGGCGGACGATGAGCATTCTAAGTGATACGTTCTGATTAAAGGTAATCGTAACCTCAAGCCTCATCAACCGGGAATGGCTAAAACAGGGGAGGTGCAGCAAGGCTTCGTGGGTAGCACCCACTGAGAGCAAGATAGATCCCTGTCTAGAGGTCCCTTTTCTTTTATTTTGGCTTAGTGTGTGGTTGGTCGCGCCAACTACGGGGTTATCTTGTTCGGGATTATCCAGTAAGGGATGGTTCCGGCTTTGTGTTGCAGGGGAGCGGGCGTACTCCTCGGTACGGTGATCTAGGCCACGTACTGTGACGGGCGGTACCCCAGTAGCCCTGCCATTGTATGGAATCCAAACTCCAATAAGTGCCGTACGTATTAGTTGTGCCCAACTATGTTGGAATGTGAGATGTAAGCATTTCAGCTATTTCTATATTTTACTTGAAAACCCTAGACCCTATTATAATAAAATCAGATTTCCTATCAAATGTTTTGGTTAGCGTAAGGTAAAAACTTACCCATGTTTATTTGTGGGGAGTCTTACGTGATACCTTTTCTTTCAAAAGGTTTTGAAGTTAAGCAAGTTTAACCTGTTACTCACACCAGACCCATGTCTGACCCAAGTGTTTATTCCTGTTTTATAAACTCTTGGGTACTCAAATTTTTACGAGTAGCCAAGGGATTCAGGTTTAGCTTTGACGAATATTCTGGAGGAGCAATGGAGCAGGAGGCTTCGGCGTTCGTAGATATAGTATTCCGCTGTGTTGATATATGTGATAGTGTCTTGTCTTGTATTTGAGTTGTAATGTCTAGACAGATGTTTATAACTGTCTAGTAAGTGATGTATATGCTGTGTAACTCTGTAAATTGTTGTATACTATGTAATAGTTTATGTGTTATTAATATAATTTATTCGTTCCGCTGTGAGATCGTTGTTGTTGTTTCTTTCTCTTCTCTTCTTTTCTATTTTCTACCCCTTTCTTTCTTCATAATGATGCGACTTTCTGGGCATAGGAAGTCGGGTTGTTTCAGAGCTTCACAAGCGAAGCGCAACCCCTTTGCTACCTACTAAAATGCTCAATAACCAAGTTAGAACCATGCATATAAAGACAGATCGATATACTTAGTGTAAAGACCCGCAAATCCGTCTTCCGAAAACTCGACACCGATACGTCCACTGTACCAAATTGTCGAATAATCGAATGGCGGAAACGCGAAACTTTAGGGTTAAAAGAAGAGGTAGAAGAAAAGATAGAAGAAAAAGAAAGAACAGAAACAGAATCAGAAACAATTATCAGAATCTCACATTTCGCAGCGGAATAATATACAATAGATAAATCAATAATCTTTAAAACAAAAGACTATATCAGTTTATACATACATCAATCATCAGAGTTTACAACAATGGACAGTTATATAAACTTGTCCTCATACAGAATACACAGCGGAATAAATAACAAGTACGATAGTACGCTTCGCCATCCAGCTCATCTCCAAAGCTCCAGAATATCCAGAATATCCTGATAAAATAACTCTAGGCTACCCGTGTGGAAAATTATGGGCACCCAGAGTTTAGAAAGGGAACAATAAACTCCAGGTCAGTCATGGTGACTGGTGTGAGATCGTAAAACAGTTATTTTCGCAAAGAAAATAAAACAACTTCGCAATGCTTTTGGAAAATGAAACTACCATAAGGCCTCCCACCACACACACAATGCAAACGCAGAATTGGAGGAGATTTCTCCTTATGATAGTCAAAAATGCTTACTACGCAAAATCAATTGATATTATTATTAGTGTCTAGTGTGGAAAACTTTTCGAAAGTATAATATCAATCTTAGCCAACATACAACAATTGTTGTATGTCTACTATAGCTACTACGTTCAGTAGCAGGTTACCGCCACATTCCATAGCAGGTAATACAATTAAAAACCGTACAGGGTTCGTATTGTTTCTTTGGATTTCCAACAAATGATCAGGCTAAGGAACTTCCTTACCGAAATAGAAACGCCTCTGGAAAGACGCCTCGGATCCTAACCGGATCTCTGCAAACAAAAGGCCGACGCTACCTCACGCTCTAACCGAGCTGTAACTAGGTAACTAACACACGAGCTATGCCATCCCCCGGTCGTTACCGACCTTTATCCGAGGATCCTCAATCGAAAAGCAACAGCCGCAAAATATAATCCACATAGGTAAAATATCTGGGCTCCATACCATGATATCACCTTTTATCCAGAAGGAAATGGCATACCCTAGGGGCGCTACCCCTACAAACCTTTGCCGCACATTCCTGTTTCGACCATTACCGGGTTGTGAGGCTCGACGAAGTCTCGTCCACAAAATAACGCTTTTTCACAAAGCCACGCTTTTTCACAAAGCCACGCTTTGATCCACAATGATCATCAGCACTTCGTGTGCCACATTACCAAATTGGGAATGTATCACTAGTAACCATCAACTACATAACCTCTGAGCTCGTACGTCTCAGAGAAGGGTGTTAAGCTAAGAGAATAAATTCTCCGCCACCAACAGAAATGTATTTGATAGAAACCAGCTTTACATCTCAAAGTGTAACGTCAGACACACATCCATACAAGTCCGTTCCGGGATCGAACGGAACCGAAGGCACTTCCAAAGAAGCCCTTGCAATCCGGATATTCACTAATCACGTCCGGACTTCCCATCACAAAAAGAGTGATATAAATCTCTATACCGGAGCAACTCGGTGCAGAGACATTCGACGGGTTGTCCTTTCATTTTCACAAATACCCGGTCTTCACACCGGTCTTCAAATGCTATCCATTCGCGACGTATCACTATTCGGAATGGGTTATATGACACAAAGGTCCTCTCCCGGCTTAACCGAATAATGAGCGTTTGTTTTAAAAACAAATCAAGTGTCATTTCAAAGGCAAATATTGATAGTTGGTTCTTTAACTATCAATAACATTCATAACAAACATCCAATTCAAATAATTTTTCCCAAATTATTTATTTAATTTCAAATCTTTTCACAAGATATATATTCTTCCCCACTTCACATTTGAAAATCAATTTCAAAACATATTTCATACTTCACGTTTGAAAATCAATTTCAAATCTCAAAACGGTCCATTTAAACCAATTAGATAAATCCTTATCGATTTATTTCAAATTTACATTTCAAATTTGTAAATTTATTTCCACACTTCATCACTTTGAAAATCCGATTTCAAATCATATTTTCCACACTTCAAAAATAAATCAATGTTTATTTTTAAAACAAATTTCCCTTTCCTTTACAACTTCTATTCGGGATTTACATTCCCAAAAATCCACTTTTACACGATTTCCAAATCGTTTTCCAAATATTCATTTTCAACCCCAAATCAACTTTAAAATTGATTTCTCCATTTTATTTCAAATCCCAAATCGAATTTCAAATTGATTTTAACTTTTACTTCAACACCGAATCACATTTCAAATTGATTCTAACTTTTAATCCCAATTATCAAATCATTTTACAAATCGATTCCCAAATTTATTTTCAACACCAAATCAATTTTTCATTCAACATTAAATAAGTTTTCATATCGATTCCTCAAAGATTTACTTTAAATACCCAATCAATTATCACTATGATTTCAAATAAATTTATCTCCTTTAAAATAAATTCTTTTATTTTTCCAAACCATCAAAAATTCAATTTTTTAATTTCAGAAATCCAATTTCATTTATTTCTGGTATCCAACGATACCAAAAATACATTCGGCTAAATTTTAGCTCTCAATACATTCAATCACAGATATAATCATACACAGATTATAAATAATCAATCAAACAACATATGAAATAAATTCAAATGTTTTGAGGAATCCTGTTGGATCCCTCCAACCTGTTTCCCTGCATCCACAGATGTTAGCACAATACCAATTCCGCTCCAGTACGGAATTATCGCGGTATATGGGTTTTTATAAAAATCCGCTTACTAACGGCGCAATAGGGTCTCATCCGCTATACGAGGCGGGAAATCAATCAATCCAATATATACATATGCCAATATGTATATATTGCTATATATATATAGATATATCCTACTATATCTAATACACATTCAAACAGTCAATCAAATCAATAACTGAAAATTTCCACTTTTCAATTTGAGTGAGAAGATCTCACCTTAGCTTTCATTTTGCAATTCATTTCCAATTTTCGGCTATTCCTTGATTTTTAACCTTGTATAAACAATTTATACAATTTATTAATATTTGAATTAAATCGAACAATTCAATTATCATTTCAAAATTAACTAAAAAGTTTCCTTAAAAAAAATCCTTTTATAATAATTTGATAACTAAAATCAATTAAATAAATAAGTTGAACAAATAAATTATTTTAGAATAATCTTTTAAGTTGAAATATGGCTATATATATTTATTTCTATACTTTCCATTTTGAAAATAAGTTATAGATTTCCAAAAATCTATTTTTATAAACTTCCAAATATTTCAAAATTCCCAAAATCTGATATATATATACTATCCCTGATTTTTCCTTACTGTAAAGATTATTTTTATTTTTTTCTGCATGTCTATATATATATATAAAACTGAAAACTGTATGTATATTTTTCACTGTATAATGTTTCTTTTTGTGTACTTATATAGGTTATAATATTTAACTGAAACAAATATCTTTATACAGAAATCCTTAATCGAAGAAGAAAAGCAAAAACCTCACCTCGACCGCTGCCTCGAACTCGTGCTCGAGAACCCACCTCGACCTGACAAACGCATGTCACCATTGCGAACGCCATCGTGAAACCCCCATGACTCGAGCCTTCCACCAGCGAATCCCACCGCTTCGCTCGCCAACGCACCTATCACCTCGAAACCCTCTTGACGCCTTCTCGACCACGTGAGAGCGCGCGTGCCCCTTGCCCACGCGCCGTCGCTCGAACGACAACACTCAGCGATGTCGATGGATTCGCCTTCGCTTCCAGGCATGCTGCCCCTGATACGATCGAACAGCCCCCTCCATCATCGCACGCCAGCGCGATGAACGAATCGCGACTTCCCTTCGAACTCTCCTCCTCCACGCGACTCACTCCGCGGCGCTCACGAATTGATTTAGTCGCGAGATTCGTCGCGATTTGAAATGCCTTCACGAATTGGAAGACGAGGGGAAATTCTGCTCGGCCATTAAAATTTGGAGTTCGATTTTTTTTATTATTTTGTTTTCAAAGAGAAGCTCGGTTGTTCTCTTTATTTATTTATGCGTGATATTTTAAAACGAGGCTGAGAGGGACACGATGTGATATTGGCGTGTGGAGAAAGGCTGTAGTGCTTCAGAGGTGCAGAGAAAAGTTTTGATGTGAGGGAATTTCAACTGAAGTCAACTCGGATAAATTATTCAATTTTAATTCAAATTCGAATCGTCCCGAATTTGCAACTCAAAATCTCGATATCCTATCGAGACGTGCCGCCAGGCGTTCGTAATGTTATACGCCTATTCCGAACACAATGGAAAAGGTTTCGAGTCCAAATTCGATCGTATGGAGAAGATATCCTTTTTGGACCAGTTATTAAATTAAATTTCAATATAAATTTCAGCGCGTTTGCTTATCGTACGGCCAGACGATCACTCCAAACATTACGAAAATTGAAATCCGATAATAATACAATATTACGGATCCAATGGAACTGGTTTCGTTGAATTCCGAGACTGTGCCCCGGAACGCTATTTTTAAATTCAATTTAAACGGTATAAATTCAAAACTGAACAAAACAGTTTCAATTTCAATTCTGAAAGTTATATTACTTTCAGAATTATCAATATAGATTTTCCAAGCCTTCAGATTATTTTTAATCTTGCTTAAAACTGAAGATTCAAATTTTGACCCAGTTTCAATAATTTAATTCAATATTTTAATCGCTAAATTCATTCTGATATTGAATTTCAAATTAAATTACCATTCGAATATTTAAACTCAATTAAATATTCACATTTTAAATGTCAAAAATTCAGGGTCGTTACAATCTTCCCCCCTTAAAAGAATTTCGTCCCGAAATTACAAGTTAGGAAAAATGGTCCTTAACTCGTCTACTATTTTTCACAACTCAAATAGTTTTATTAACTTACCTAAATCTTTTTATTAACAACCCACTATTGCTTCAACTAACTTTCCAAACTCCTCAATAAGTTTCAAACAACATTGTTTACTTCTTTATTCAAATTTAGATTTAAATTCAAATTTTAAATTATCCAAAATTTCTCAAAATTTTTCTAACACTCGAAATTTTCGAAAAATTTCGCCAGCGTCTCCTTTTCGCGGCTAATACGGTACGACTACAAAACGTCCCTACGGACTCTCAGATCTCAAAAGAAAACAAAATGCCAAGTGGCAAAATCAGAAACTCATCAAATTTCATACTGAAATTCAAATACGTACCTTTTTGTCGAGCAATTCAAATTTACTTTTGAAATCAAAATCCCAATTCCTGTATACACCTGTATATATCCTACTAGCCCTAATATCTAGTTACAATATTCAAATCATTTTGCAAATTCCACTACACAATTTTTAATGTATGCTTCTTATATATTTTTACTTCACTATTGAAGTTACATATCTATTTTCATTCAATTTTGCATTTCCAAATTCATTTGAATTTACTTTACTATTTCAATTCAATTTGAATTCATTTTATCTTCAGATTTTTCATTCAGATTTTCATTCAGCTTTTACTTGAATTCGATTCATCTTCTTATTTCGAATATTGAGCTTCATTCACTTTTATCTCAATTTCCAATTTGAAATCACTTAAAAAAATCCTTTTAAAAATGGATATGGAAAGCACGTTCCCCCATGGATCACAATTACTCGGCGGTTTCGCTACTATCCCAGTAGAATCGCTCGTAATCTGTAGATTTCTCATCCCTTAAATTTCACCATGGTTGTTGCCATAGATCGTAGTTCACACGGCGGTTACACCACTATCTCAGTGGAATCGCTTGTAACCATAGGCATCTCGCCCCTCGAATTTCGCTAGTATACGTCGTGATCAATCAATATGATCCCATCACGATCAAATGGATACTCATACTGAGTTCCCAGACCTTCAAAAATTTTCAATGGAAGGTACTTTTTCATATCCTTAGTTTGGAAAACATATGTCATATATGTATAGTACTTCATTTCCAATTGATTCCATTCAATTTTAATTGGCATTTCATATTCACATTCACCAACTTAGAATATTTTCAATATCAAATTTACTTAAGAATTTCACACTTATTTCTTAAGTTCAATACAAGTATTTTCCATACTTTTGATATTAATTTTCAATTACCACTTATATTTAAACTGGATTACCAATTCCATATAAATCCAATCAATATTTCATTTATAATTATTGAATTCAATTCGTTTCGAACCTTATTCATTTGGTCAATCTTCAATTAGCTTCACTTACTAATTTTAGTTTAATACATCTCTTCGTTTTCCACAAATCAAATTCAATTCCAGTTCTATTCACTTACAAATTCAAAATGAATTTTAACATTCAATTTCATTTTCTTGCACTTGCAGTTGCAAATTTATTTATTCATTCACAAATTCATTCATTTTCAATTTGAATCTCATTCCAATTAGATTTCAAATATTTTATAAGTTATCAAACTTATTTACATTCCATTAATGAATTTATTTCAAATATTCTTTCTGAAATTGTATTTCAATTTGTAAATTTCCTTTACAATTCACATTTCCAAATCTCATTTGTATATGGATTTTATTTCATTATCTTCTTCAATTCAGATTTATAAATTTCATTTGTCAAATGAATCTATCTCCAAATCTTTGGTTATTATTTTAATTTCTTATTCAATTCCATATAACAATGATAATATTTCAATATTATCTCTTCCTAACAACCAAGCATCCATATACTACTATAATTTATAGAAAATCATTTCTTTTCTATACAAAAATAGTTTTGGGCAAAATTATTTCATTCACCCTATTTAAAACAATACTGTGTCGGTTTATCTTGTTTAAGAGTTTAGAAACCCCTATCGATTACAGTTGGCCACCCTGCACCGACCAGAATCTATAAACAATCAACCGATAAGTCAACACAATACAAAACAAATTTTGTATTCACTAACAAATACGCGCTCATATCTATTAATACACTCACACTCATTCTAGAGTACTACTGACTCTATCTCTAATGAGTAACACCCAACAGAGCAGGGTTGTCGCTTAACCGGATGCTCTGATACCACTTGTAAAGACCCGCAAATCCGTCTTCCGAAAACTCGACACCGATACGTCCACTGTACCAAATTGTCGAATAATCGAATGGCGGAAACGCGAAACTTTAGGGTTAAAAGAAGAGGTAGAAGAAAAGATAGAAGAAAAAGAAAGAACAGAAACAGAATCAGAAACAATTATCAGAATCTCACATTTCGCAGCGGAATAATATACAATAGATAAATCAATAATCTTTAAAACAAAAGACTATATCAGTTTATACATACATCAATCATCAGAGTTTACAACAATGGACAGTTATATAAACTTGTCCTCATACAGAATACACAGCGGAATAAATAACAAGTACGATAGTACGCTTCGCCATCCAGCTCATCTCCAAAGCTCCAGAATATCCAGAATATCCTGATAAAATAACTCTAGGCTGCCCGTGTGGAAAATTATGGGCACCCAGAGTTTAGAAAGGGAACAATAAACTCCAGGTCAGTCATGGTGACTGGTGTGAGATCGTAAAACAGTTATTTTCGCAAAGAAAATAAAACAACTTCGTAATGCTTTTGGAAAATGAAACTACCATAAGGCCTCCCACCACACACACAATGCAAACGCAGAATTGGAGGAGATTTCTCCTTATGATAGTCAAAAATGCTTACTACGCAAAATCAATTGATATTATTATTAGTGTCTAGTGTGGAAAACTTTTCGAAAGTATAATATCAATCTTAGCCAACATACAACAATTGTTGTATGTCTACTATAGCTACTACGTTCAGTAGCAGGTTACCGCCACATTCCATAGCAGGTAATACAATTAAAAACCGTACAGGGTTCGTATTGTTTCTTTGGATTTCCAACAAATGATCAGGCTAAGGAACTTCCTTACCGAAATAGAAACGCCTCTGGAAAGACGCCTCGGATCCTAACCGGATCTCTGCAAACAAAAGGCCGACGCTACCTCACGCTCTAACCGAGCTGTAACTAGGTAACTAACACACGAGCTATGCCATCCCCCGGTCGTTACCGACCTTTATCCGAGGATCCTCAATCGAAAAGCAACAGCCGCAAAATATAATCCACATAGGTAAAATATCTGGGCTCCATACCATGATATCACCTTTTATCCAGAAGGAAATGGCATACCCTAGGGGCGCTACCCCTACAAACCTTTGCCGCACATTCCTGTTTCGACCATTACCGGGTTGTGAGGCTCGACGAAGTCTCGTCCACAAAATAACGCTTTTTCACAAAGCCACGCTTTTTCACAAAGCCACGCTTTGATCCACAATGATCATCAGCACTTCGTGTGCCACATTACCAAATTGGGAATGTATCACTAGTAACCATCAACTACATAACCTCTGAGCTCGTACGTCTCAGAGAAGGGTGTTAAGCTAAGAGAATAAATTCTCCGCCACCAACAGAAATGTATTTGATAGAAACCAGCTTTACATCTCAAAGTGTAACGTCAGACACACATCCATACAAGTCCGTTCCGGGATCGAACGGAACCGAAGGCACTTCCAAAGAAGCCCTTGCAATCCGGATATTCACTAATCACGTCCGGACTTCCCATCACAAAAAGAGTGATATAAATCTCTATACCGGAGCAACTCGGTGCAGAGACATTCGACGGGTTGTCCTTTCATTTTCACAAATACCCGGTCTTCACACCGGTCTTCAAATGCTATCCATTCGCGACGTATCACTATTCGGAATGGGTTATATGACACAAAGGTCCTCTCCCGGCTTAACCGAATAATGAGCGTTTGTTTTAAAAACAAATCAAGTGTCATTTCAAAGGCAAATATTGATAGTTGGTTCTTTAACTATCAATAACATTCATAACAAACATCCAATTCAAATAATTTTTCCCAAATTATTTATTTAATTTCAAATCTTTTCACAAGATATATATTCTTCCCCACTTCACATTTGAAAATCAATTTCAAAACATATTTCATACTTCACGTTTGAAAATCAATTTCAAATCTCAAAACGGTCCATTTAAACCAATTAGATAAATCCTTATCGATTTATTTCAAATTTACATTTCAAATTTGTAAATTTATTTCCACACTTCATCACTTTGAAAATCCGATTTCAAATCATATTTTCCACACTTCAAAAATAAATCAATGTTTATTTTTAAAACAAATTTCCCTTTCCTTTACAACTTCTATTCGGGATTTACATTCCCAAAAATCCACTTTTACACGATTTCCAAATCGTTTTCCAAATATTCATTTTCAACCCCAAATCAACTTTAAAATTGATTTCTCCATTTTATTTCAAATCCCAAATCGAATTTCAAATTGATTTTAACTTTTACTTCAACACCGAATCACATTTCAAATTGATTCTAACTTTTAATCCCAATTATCAAATCATTTTACAAATCGATTCCCAAATTTATTTTCAACACCAAATCAATTTTTCATTCAACATTAAATAAGTTTTCATATCGATTCCTCAAAGATTTACTTTAAATACCCAATCAATTATCACTATGATTTCAAATAAATTTATCTCCTTTAAAATAAATTCTTTTATTTTTCCAAACCATCAAAAATTCAATTTTTTAATTTCAGAAATCCAATTTCATTTATTTCTGGTATCCAACGATACCAAAAATACATTCGGCTAAATTTTAGCTCTCAATACATTCAATCACAGATATAATCATACACAGATTATAAATAATCAATCAAACAACATATGAAATAAATTCAAATGTTTTGAGGAATCCTGTTGGATCCCTCCAACCTGTTTCCCTGCATCCACAGATGTTAGCACAATACCAATTCCGCTCCAGTACGGAATTATCGCGGTATATGGGTTTTTATAAAAATCCGCTTACTAACGGCGCAATAGGGTCTCATCCGCTATACGAGGCGGGAAATCAATCAATCCAATATATACATATGCCAATATGTATATATTGCTATATATATATAGATATATCCTACTATATCTAATACACATTCAAACAGTCAATCAAATCAATAACTGAAAATTTCCACTTTTCAATTTGAGTGAGAAGATCTCACCTTAGCTTTCATTTTGCAATTCATTTCCAATTTTCGGCTATTCCTTGATTTTTAACCTTGTATAAACAATTTATACAATTTATTAATATTTGAATTAAATCGAACAATTCAATTATCATTTCAAAATTAACTAAAAAGTTTCCTTAAAAAAAATCCTTTTATAATAATTTGATAACTAAAATCAATTAAATAAATAAGTTGAACAAATAAATTATTTTAGAATAATCTTTTAAGTTGAAATATGGCTATATATATTTATTTCTATACTTTCCATTTTGAAAATAAGTTATAGATTTCCAAAAATCTATTTTTATAAACTTCCAAATATTTCAAAATTCCCAAAATCTGATATATATATACTATCCCTGATTTTTCCTTACTGTAAAGATTATTTTTATTTTTTTCTGCATGTCTATATATATATATAAAACTGAAAACTGTATGTATATTTTTCACTGTATAATGTTTCTTTTTGTGTACTTATATAGGTTATAATATTTAACTGAAACAAATATCTTTATACAGAAATCCTTAATCGAAGAAGAAAAGCAAAAACCTCACCTCGACCGCTGCCTCGAACTCGTGCTCGAGAACCCACCTCGACCTGACAAACGCATGTCACCATTGCGAACGCCATCGTGAAACCCCCATGACTCGAGCCTTCCACCAGCGAATCCCACCGCTTCGCTCGCCAACGCGCCTATCACCTCGAAACCCTCTTGACGCCTTCTCGACCACGTGAGAGCGCGCGTGCCCCTTGCCCACGCGCCGTCGCTCGAACGACAACACTCAGCGATGTCGATGGATTCGCCTTCGCTTCCAGGCATGCTGCCCCTGATACGATCGAACAGCCCCCTCCATCATCGCACGCCAGCGCGATGAACGAATCGCGACTTCCCTTCGAACTCTCCTCCTCCACGCGACTCACTCCGCGGCGCTCACGAATTGATTTAGTCGCGAGATTCGTCGCGATTTGAAATGCCTTCACGAATTGGAAGACGAGGGGAAATTCTGCTCGGCCATTAAAATTTGGAGTTCTATTTTTTTTTTATTTTGTTTTCAAAGAGAAGCTCGGTTGTTCTCTTTATTTATTTATGCGTGATATTTTAAAACGAGGTTGAGAGGGACACGATGTGATATTGGCGTGTGGAGAAAGGCTGCAGTGCTTCAGAGGTGCAGAGAAAAGTTTTGATGTGAGGGAATTTCAACTGAAGTCAACTCGGATAAATTATTCAATTTTAATTCAAATTCGAATCGTCCCGAATTTGCAACTCAAAATCTCGATATCCTATCGAGACGTGCCGCCAGGCGTTCGTAATGTTATACGCCTATTCCGAACACAATGGAAAAGGTTTCGAGTCCAAATTCGATCGTATGGAGAAGATATCCTTTTTGGACCAGTTATTAAATTAAATTTCAATATAAATTTCAGCGCGTTTGCTTATCGTACGGCCAGACGATCACTCCAAACATTACGAAAATGGAAATCCGATAATAATACAATATTACGGATCCAATGGAACTGGTTTCGTTGAATTCCGAGACTGTGCCCCGGAACGCTATTTTTAAATTCAATTTAAACGGTATAAATTCAAAACTGAACAAAACAGTTTCAATTTCAATTCTGAAAGTTATATTACTTTCAGAATTATCAATATAGATTTTCCAAGCCTTCAGATTATTTTTAATCTTGCTTAAAACTGAAGATTCAAATTTTGACCCAGTTTCAATAATTTAATTCAATATTTTAATCGCTAAATTCATTCTGATATTGAATTTCAAATTAAATTACCATTCGAATATTTAAACTCAATTAAATATTCACATTTTAAATGTCAAAAATTCAGGGTCGTTACACTTAGCATAAACAACATACGTATAACATGTTTAGCTTCAAAACCGAGATTCTAAATTCAGGACAGCAAACAAATACAAGTTTTTAGTCACATAAACGTTGAAATCTTGTAAGGAAATCTAAATAAAAGTTATTGCATTTGTTTCAGGCTTTCCGGAATATCCAAAATCATCGAATTCGGACCATCCGTTCAAAAGTTACGGCCGTTTTACTTAGAGGATACGCCTCAGCCTGGGCAATGAATTGCGCAGGTCAGCGACTTCCACTCACGTTTACGACCCTCTAAATGACAGAAAACTACAAAACATTTAAAACAAAAGTTTTAGCATAAGTTCTAAGCTTTCCAGAAAGGGCAAGATCATCAAAATCCGATAAACCAGTAAAAAGTTATGGCGAGAATACTAAGGTGATTCAGATTTCTACTTCGCACAGACCAGCGACTAATATTGGTGTTTTAAGCCTAGTGGATGAAGGTATTTATCAAAACATTCTAAACAAAAGATGTAGCACAGTTTCTAGGCTTTCCGAAAAGTCCAAGATCATCAAATTCCGTTCAACCATTTAAAAGTTATGGTTGTTTTCGTTTCAGCATATATTGGACAATTTTGGATTTTTTTCCAAAAAATTGCTTTTGTTATTTCAAAGTACAAACCATCAAACTTCAAATTTTCTAAAGAAACAATCATAAACACAAATTCGTTTATTTTCTTATTTATCCATGAAATAAGTTTACATTCGATTTGTTTTCAATTTTTTTTTTCAAGTTTGTTTTATTCATAATTTAAATTCAAGTCAATTTGCTTCAATTTAATTTGAATTCCATTATATTTTAATTACACTTTGCTTTAAATTTTAATTTAATTATTTAAAATTTTTAATCCATTTATTCAATTCCATTTACACTAATTAATTCTATTTAATCAATTATCATCCATCTAACAACCAATGCATATCAAACATTAACATCCATCCAAATCTATAATAAATCAATTATACATTTCCAAGTCAAAATTTTAATTTCATACACTTCCAAGTTTATTGACATTTAGTTTTATTCAAATTTTAATTAGTTTCCATTTACTAATTCTATATTTAATTAATTTTAAATTTAATTCATTTTACAACTTAAATTTCCTTTATATTTACAACTATCAATAGATCTTCGCATTTTATTATTCGCAATCACACTTGTACATTATTCATTTACTTATCCATATTAGCATTTTAAACTTTTTAAGTATTTGGTAAGTTATAGCTTTGCAAATAGAATGTAGTTAAACAATATACAACTTCTTTTCATTCAATTTGAGTGTTATACCTATTAAATAAATTTCCAATTTATTATTTTCCAAATTAAGGGTTACTCCTACAATTTTAATAATTTTTTTTTTTTAACACTTAAATTCAATTTCACCCTTTTCAATTCATAAGTTTCTAACAATTCAAGATTTACTTTAGTTTAATAATTAAAATCATTCCTTATTAGAGAACTTAAGAATTTCAACACCGGATTCGATTAAACCCCTTTTTTTTTAAAAAATATATATATATATATATATACTAATATCTTTATATCTCAAATCATACTTTTAGAAAAAAATTAATCAGCATTGAAATATATATATATATATATATACTTATTTTCATTACATACTTTAGAAAATCTCAATTCAAGTTCTATTTAATCCAAAAGAGTACAGTTTCTAGTTTATTTCAATAGTTTAAAGTCATTAAATATTAAAGAACTTAAGAATTTCAACTCCGGTTTCATTTCAAATCAAGTTTGAAATAATATATACTTATATTAATATATATCAAGTCATACTATAGAGAATACAAAATAAAATTCAATTTTAATCAAAACAGGGTTTAGAAAAACTATTAAGTGATCTCCCCCACTTAGACTCTCGAAAATAAAGTCGATGATGCGTGCACTCATCACTGGAATCATTTTCTAGTGTCAAGAGGGGAGTATAACACTTACTTCATTTGAAAATCCTTTGAAAACAATTTCTAATCGAATATACTATCATATAATACTTATATTATACATTTCAAATTTTTGATAATAAATTTTCAAAACACCGGAATTTAAATTCTCCATCTTAATTTAAATTCATTTTTATTTTATTTTATTTACCATTTATATTCATTGTCAGTCATATTTACAAGTTTCATTCCTTAAAATCGTCTAATAGTCAATAGTTAGAAATATTGACTAATCAACAATAAACGATGATAATCTAATATTATCATCTCCTAACAACCAATACAATCAACATTTATAAATTTTCGGGATAAGTCTTTTATATATAGAATATAATCCAAAACAATATTATGTCAATCTGTCCTATTCGAGTGTTTAGAAATTCCTATCGATGCCTTGGCGTCCCAAGTACCAACCAGAATTCATAAATACTCAACGGAACAAATTAACACAATATAAAATCATTTTTATATCAAAATTACAAATACGCTCTCTCATATACACTCAACTCATTCATATAGTTTACCTCTATTTCAATGAGTTATTCCCCACAAGAGCCAAGGTTTATCGCTAAACCAAAGCTTTGATACCAACTGTAACAACCCGCATTTTTTGACCGTTCAAGTCGACAATAATCCACACATGTCCAACTCAAACCGTTCAAAAAGGCAGATGGTTATTGGGGTTAAATAAGAAAAGAAAGAAAGAACAGAAACAAACTCAGAATCTCGCAGCGGAAGGATAAAGTATAATAATAAAATAACAGTTCATGAAGCTGTTAAATAAACATTGGAATATTATTATACAACAATAATCAGAGTTACATACATTCAGAGTAATACAATAATGCAGCGGAACATAGTACAATGCATGGATATAGTAATAGTAAATATACCAAATCTTCGTCTTCGTCCTCCAGAATAATCTTCAATCTAAACTGAAATGCTCAGGCTGACCCGAGCGTAATGAAAAACAAAACACTCGAGTCAGGACTAAAATATCTTATGTCAGTTAAATCGAAATGGATAAATATGAATGCAATAACTTAAGAGATGTTACGGGTTTTTCCATCTCCCAAGGATCCGTTAAACTATCTACTACATAGTATGTACGCTATATACACTAGGGTCTAATCAGTAAGGTAAGATATCAAAATAGCGTTAAGTCGTGGCCCATTCCACCCTTAACACATTTTTATTCCCAATAGCATATACAAGACCGTAGTTTCCCCAAAACCGGAAGTCACCAGAGGGCAATCCATATACTAAAGGTACAAACCAAAATCGTAGTGATCGCGAATAGGATAATCAGTATGACAAGGTACATGAGGCAATACCAACTAGGATACTAGTAGTTGCGTGATCCGGACTGATGTTGGGCATAGCAGCTACTACCCCAACACCGCGAAACAACACTCCCAAATCGCGGGGTGCACCCAAATCGAATCACAAAAGTAATAGACATGGTATCGAAGGAGTGTGTCCGCTAGAGATGGCGATCCTCAATGGCCCGGCGCGGCTCCTGTTTTAGTCATGTCAGGGGTCATCCAAAATCGTTCTCTTTCTTCAAATCAACACGTTCACCAAAACCATCCACTTCGTTCTGGATCAACACTCCACGAATATAGTTATTAAAGTGGTTTTCGGTATCGACAGAGAGTATGTCCATATCCGATCCCGGTCTCTTTAATAACTACGTTATATTTTTCACACCGGTTGGATCTTTTACATTTCAAATCGATTCATAATTGATATCAAAATATCATATTTGCTTCAAAATCAAATCCATTTCAAAATCATCATATCTACTCAAATATACGATTTCATTTCAAAATCATTTTTCGCCTCAATATCTCATTTCGATTTCAAAATCAATTTTCGCCTCAATATCTCATTTCGATTTCAAAATCATTTTTCGCCTCAAAATCTCACAAAACGATTCACATAAACTCGAATTCCAAAATTTAAAATTTAATCAAATTTCAAATCATCAATTTCAACTCGATTCAGCTTCTCAATAAACCATTTCAAATTATCAATTTCAAATACATATTTGAACCACAAAATAAGCCATTTCAGTTTCAATATATTTCGAAACTTTAAATACTTCACATTTCAAAACAGCTCATATATTTATATAAGAATATAAGATTCGCTTTAAAACCATTTCGTATTCAAATTAGAATATACTTCAAATTAAACATCCGTATTAAGTAGTTTACTTAATTTCTGTAGCAATTCCAATTCAATAAACTTATATTCACATTCGGATTTCAAGAATTCATTTAAGTATTATATTCCAAATCAATTTCAGTTCAAATCACATTCAAATCAATTTTATCTTCAAATTTAATTCAATAGTTTCAATTTAGTCCAATTCACAAATTTCTTTGAATTTCAATTAAATTCCAAATTAATTAAATCCCAATTTCAAATCAATTTTCAATTCCAAACTCAACTTGAAATATCATTTCATATAAATTTTCTTAGAAATATTCAGAGTTCGATAAAAAGTCCAATCTTTTACAACAAATCAACTTTCGAAAATTTACGCCGTATTTCGATTTTTTTCTTAAAATCTAAACTTCGAATAATTAAACAATTTCATTTACCAAGTTTAAATTCCAACATTTCGAGCTTCAATTCAAAATAATTCAATTTCCATAAATTTGATTTTTATTCTTAAAATCAATTCATTTAAATAATTTCAAAACAACTTTTTTTAAAATCATTTAATTTAACCATCCCGGTGTCCGTATATAATTTCCTAACCTATGGCCAAGTGGATAATTATTTCAATTTTAATTTCAAGGATGGACATATATCATTTCAATCCAAATAGATGTCATAGGTATATCATTTCAACCTATTTCTTAATTTATTCGAAATGATTCAGTTTACAGTTTATATGCAATAAACAATATACATGATGATAGCATGATATATCAAAATAAATAAACAACCAATATCGACCATTAGCATCCATCACAACAAATCAACCATAAAGCCAATAACATTCACAACAACTTCATAATTATCAATATCAGGTAATTTGATCGCAATTAAATTTTAACTTCAATTTGACTGTCAATTTAATTTTCAACGGTGAATTCAAATGAGAATCTATATGACAATTAAATTTTTATCAAACAACGACAAATAAATCCATATTACTTCATAATGTCAGATTTAACTACCATAAAGATATTCAGTCAATTGTGAGCGTATAAACACTCACCTTGATTTTTACGATTTTAAATCAAATCGAACGACGTTCGATTTAACTCAAAATTTTCTCTAGCTCCAAATGATTTCGATCCAGCTGCATAGCGTAGTGCTAGTCCATACGATTCCAATGCATCTTGTTTCGCGCAAAACGGACCTCGTATGAAAAAGTTATGATTTTTCAAAGTTTGTATGAATTTAAATATACAATTTCAGCTTTATTTTTATTTTTCTAACCCTAGATCAGATCACGGCCGTTCATTTCTGCATCTTCAGATCTGGGCCGTCCCCTTCATCTTCCTCTTCAACGTGATAAACACGTACAACACAAACCCATAGCCGCCTTTACTCCATGAATTTTCACGACCAAACCGAGCAACTTGAAGACGATCAGGTTACACCACTTCGAAGCCACCGCCTTACTCCACCTTCACCTGGAATAGCTTGAAGCTCGGCCTCCTCCTCTGCCTCGAATTGCGTGAAAAACGCAGCCCCTTCATGCTCGATTTCCCGTTGACTCGAAGCTCTGTTTTCGATCATCTCCGTATGGATTTGAAGCTCTCGTCGTGCTCTACAACTTTCGTGTTGGAAGTTTTCTCTAATTATCGACGGATTTTGAGTAATTGAGGGGAGAAGATTCGTGCATTTCTGGCCATTGAAGTATAAGTGGCGGCTGGCTTGAAACCCTAGCCTTTTTTTGCAAATTGTGAAATGGAGGGCCTTTTATAGAAAATTTCAAAACACTATTCACCCAAAATTTTCCGAACTCCAAACGAAGCGTGCCGGCTGGCGTTTCTAAGGTTTACCCCACGTTCCGAACGCAATGGAACATGTTTCGGAGGCTAATTCGGTCATCTGTGCGAGTTACGGAGAAAAACGATCAGTTTTAAATTAAACCGATTTAAACCGATTTCGATGCGTTTTGGCTTGCCCCGGACAAACGGTAACTCCGATTGACACGAAATTTGAAACCCTACAATAATATGACATTGCGGATCCGATGAAACTGGTTTCGTCGAAATCCAAGACTTTTTGAAAAATGACTATTTTCTCTCGCTGAATTAATATTAAAAACAATTCGATGCGTTTCGAGCTGCCACGATCAAACGATAACTCCGATTGCTACGAAAATTGAAATCCGACAATAACAAACTATTACGGATCCAATGGAACTAGTTTCGTTCAATTCTGAGACTGTTCGAAAAATGGCTATTTTTCAGTCGATAATTAAATATTAAAATATTCAATTTTCACAAATTAACTTTAAATTCAATTTTAAAAGTTCTATAACATTACTATAACTCCAATATGAAAAGATAAAATTTTACAAATCATTTTCAATCATATTCAACTCGATTTTCAATTATTTCTGAAATTTAACTTATTAAATTATCGATTTAATTGTCTAATTAAATCCAATATTCGAAAAATAAATTATTCGCCTGTTTAATTTCAATATAAAATTCTCAATTTTAAATTATTAACTTTTAAATCAAATTTCAATTGTTCACAAATCTCATTTTTAATTTCACAGTAATTAACAATCTTTTACAATGCAGTTTTCCATTATAAATCCAATATAAAAGATTATATTAGATTCAGCGTTCAATTATATTGTAATTCAAATTTAAGTTATTTAATTCCAAATGAATTCTTTTGTTTCGATTTACACTTTCATTATTGAATCAACTATTTACTTATACATTATTATCAATAGTTTATAATTCATTTACTTTCATTTTCTTCAGCTATCATCTTATTTAAATTCACAGTAATATTAAATTACATTCATTTACGTTGATTTCCATATTATAACTTCAATATTAAATCTACCATTTTATTTATTTCATTGTTTACAATCAAATTCAATTCAATTTAATTACTTGTTACATTCAAATTTAAATCCTTACTTACGTTCAATTACAAGTTAACATCCGTATTTAATTTACAAATAAGTTATTTCAGAATTCAGTTTTGTATTTTAACTTGTAATTTACATTTAACAACACAAAATTTTATTTCCTTCGGATTTTTATCCAAAATTTTCTTTTTAATTCGTATTTTTAAAGTGTTAAAAAATACGGGTCGTTACAATTTCATTTCAATTTTTGTACACATCATGGTTCCTTTTATAAATTCATCGCCCATAAATAGTTTATTTCTTTCCCCTTCAGCTTCATTTGTCCCATAATCATTTATTTGCGTACGTTTTCATTTCAATTATTGTACACATCATGGTTCCTTTTATAAATTCATCGCCCATAAATAGTTTATTTCTTTTCCCCTTCATCTTCATTTGTCCCATATTCATTTATTTGTGTATATTTTCATTTCAATTATTGTACACATCATGGTTCCTTTTATAAATTCATCGCCCATAAATAGTTTATTTCTTTCCCTCTTCATCTTTATTTGTCTCATATTCATTTATTTGTTTACGTTTTCGTTTCAATTATTGTACACATAATGGTCCCTTTTATAAATTCAACGCCCATAAACTTGTTACCATTTCACGACTTTGACCACCACCTTAATTTATTGAATGCCACGAATGCCAAAATGATGAATGATGTTGCAAGTCAGAAGAAAATGCATGCTCCTATATGCGTTTTTTTTTACATTGGTGTCTGACATGATTGACGCTAGTTAACGTTAAATGACATTTGATGCCAACAATATTATTATGCATTTTCATTATCTTAATTCTTTTATCAATTAACCTCTCCACTTTTATTTCCAATCTGATTTATAACCTGCCTATTTACTTTTCTTACCGTATTTATTATTTGCTAGAATCTAGCCATTTCATAATTCCTTTTTCAACATTTGATGTGTCTTCTCTAAATCTAAGCGGAAAAATCTAGCTTACCCCTTTTATTCATTTACATTTTCTTCTGTTTCAAATTTCATCATGACTGACACGCAACCTTACTTTAATCACTGCGTCAATCAAGCATCCATCTATTAATTTTCATTTATTCTATATTTATTGCCAACATTATAAATTTGAAAGATCACTTGCTTCCCTTGTCTCCCTGATTTCACATCTCTGTGCCTACCCTTTTGAGTTTCTTACTTTTATATTCTATTATTAGCCTAAACGTGCATTTTGACTGTTGCCATCCCCGTATTTATTTCTTTCCTTTTTGAAATTAAAACGTATACGTTTTACATTTTATTTATTTCTAAACCATTCATTGCCTTTCCTTTAAATCAATCCATTCTCTTCTTATTTGCTTTAACTTCTCTGCTGAATCAACGCATGAACGTTGATTTTCATTTATTATTACCTTTTATATTATATTTTTCTCTGTAGCTTTCCACTACCTCTCTCTTCATATATTTCATTGTTGCCTGCTCCTTCTTCATTTTCGAGATCCACTCCCCACCATTGCTTACTTTTCCTCCTCCCAAATTTTTCCATGGCCTACGCCAGATAAAAAAAAAGAAAAAAAAAATTTGCGCGACGTATATACCCATCGCCTTAAGCTATCTCCGCCCCTCTTCCCTTTCCACCACCTACAACCCTCAACCTCCACTCACGTTTCTCCTACAAGTGCATGCTTACTTCCTTTCCTAAATAAGAAGGTATATTTATTGTTTAAAATTTTTCTTATAAACGTTCAAAAGGATTTGAGAAAAATTTGCATTCTTTTGTACAGATCTTGTTATATGTGAAAGTAAATAAGTTATGAAGCTATAAAGGTTTACTTATACAAGATTTATATATATATAAGAGTTTTATATAAATGAATTTTATACTATGCGTTAACTAAATACATTGTTATTTATATGATCCAGTTTTTGAATATATGTTTGAAACGTTTTGATTTTTATATATACAAATATTTTATTTTATACATATATTTTGTTATATATAAAGGTTTAATAAAAAAAAAGAGAAAAAAAGGAGTAAGTTAACAATGTATTATAAAGAATATTGTTTATCTGCACATATATGTGCATAAGTTGTTTGATTTCCTGCTGGATATTTTGAAAAGGAAAGTAATAAACTATAATAATTATATATATACATAAGTATTCATTTCAAAAGATATTATATATATGTGTGTTGATCTTTAATATATGTGTTTTATGTTAGAACATTGATTTTTTTAACTATACATATATATTATTTTAATATTGGTTTAAAATGAATATTTATTACATGGAAACGACAACCATAAAATGAATATACTATATATGTGACATTTTGAATAATTATATATTTGTTATTTAACATTAATATGAAATGGAAGTGTTTTAAAGTTATATGGTTTTCATGGGTGTGCATATATATATATTTCATTTTTTAAAATGCGTGTTTTGATTTAACGTTCATTTTGAAAGAAAGTAATAAATTAATCATATAATCTTCGTTTCAATTTTATCAAGCTAATTTGATCCGTTCTCATCAATTTCTATCTATCAGCTTTTCCGTCGAAATTGTACCATCTAACTTTGCTTTGGAAGTTGTGCTTGCATTTCATAACTCAACTTCATTGTCTATCTCTCTAACCTCGAAAGGTGAGCAATCACTCACGATTAACGTTCTTGTATTTATTAAATTTGATTTCAATTGAAACGACAATTGAAATATGATGCTGTAGTTATTTAAATTGTTATATATGCTATTATATGTATATGTCCACCTATGACATCTGACACCAGTATCTAGTATTTATATGCCTGTTATTACCATTATCTGTATATGTTCACCTATGACATCTGACACCAATATATGTTATTTATATTGATGATATATGCCTGTTGTTATATTTTTTATTATCTGTTATCACTCTGCAAGTTCCCTGTTAGTATAGAATTCACTATGGGTTGAAATGATACATACCCGAACGGACTTTAGAATAGGAGAATTTCGTTATGGGTTGAAATGATAAACCCAAGCGATTTTCATTTGAATTGAAATTGGGATTACGGGTCGAAATGATATCTACCCGTATATATTTAAATTTCGGATTGAAATGATAAATATCTGTATCACTTAACCATATGATAAATATATATACAGACACCGTTGGTCCATATATATAAATATTTTAAAAATGAATTCTATGGTTTTAGAAAGAAATATATGGTTTTAATAAATGTTGAGCCTTAAATTATTATATATAAATGGGAATGATTGATTTAAATACATATAATATGTTGAGTGTTTAAAATATATTTCAAAATAGATTTTGGTAATAATTTGAATAAGTTAAGGTTAGAAAGATAATTTGAATTTAGTTGAAATTGTATTCAATAAAGAATTTTATTTAAATTAAACCGATTTGAAACTTATTGAAACTGAGATGTAAGATATGATTTATAACTTGAGTTTGATTTATAAGTAATCTAATGAATATTTTTTTTTGTTTAACTAAAGTTTAAGGAAATATTTAGAAAAAATGTAATTTAAGGCTAGTTAAATGATATTGAATTTATTAAGTGAATATTCCTTGATTAAATAATAATGAAGTTAAATCAAGAGCTATATGAAACTGTTAAATTTAACTTTGAAAATGTTGAATATTAAAGCTTTGAAATATATTGAAAATTTAAATGATCTGTTTAGAAATGAATTAAATTGATGAATTGAGCTTTGAATAAATTTGAATTTGGAATTTGAAGTTGATTTGAATCGATTTGCTAGACTTGAGGAAATTAAATACTTTACTTTTTAAATCATTTAATATATATATATATATATAATATTTTGGAAAATGGATATATTTGAAATGAAATGATATTTGGGTTTTGAAGTATAAATTTAATTGAAATGACCACGGTGTTAAAATGTATATTTCCACCTTGTAGATAGTTCTGAAGATCCTTAGAGGATGGTTATCCCAACATCCTTTAAATTACTCGTATTTCAATTGATATTTCACTTGAGTTGGATTTATTTATATAAGAATGTTAATCCTGACTCGAGTGTTTTGTGTTTTGCTTTACGCTCGGGTCAGACCGAGTGATACAGCATTTGAGACTCACCCTTGGAGTTTGGAGCTTCATTTGGAGATCCAACTATCAATTCAGCTTTCAGCTTTTCCAATTGATTTGTTCAGAGAGGTCATCTATTCGTACTGAAGACTTCACTATATTTGAGATATTCTATCGTATTTTATTTTAACCCTGATGTTTATATAGTAGCTTCATGAACTACTATTTTATCTATTCCGCTGCGTATTATTGTATTACTCTGTTTCTGTGATTCTGCAATTGATTTATTTACTGTAATGCCGAGTTTTGCGAAATTTAAATTAACAATCTGATTGTTTTGAATTATTCAAGTCCGACATGTGTGGATTTATTGTCGATTTGAATGGTCCAAAATAGTGGGTCGTTACACTAATTGACACACTTTCCTTTTAAAAGATTAGAATCTTCTAGAAGATAAGGAGATATTTGTATGTAGGGGGTGGTATAGTAATTTTCTAAGGAATGAGGTGGAAAGGAGATGTGATGGAGCATGTGGGATGGTGATCCTTCCATGGCCGACTACAAAGGTGAGGGGGTGAGACTGCCAATTGAAGCTTATATAAGAGTGTACTTGGCTCTAGAATTCATTTTGCAAATTTATAAAATAAATCAAAGCACTCTTCATAAATTTCAAAGGATAAATAATTTCAAAAAAACTTCAATTTTTTTGAAACTTGTCCAAGGACCTTAGAACAACATCACAACAACTTTTAGCAACTCAAAGCTTGAAGATTTCGATCAAGGCCGTAAGTTATTTATAAGGTTTTTGGGCAAAGGCAAGTGAAAAGCAAGGTTAAAGATAGAAATTCGGAGTCTGCAAGGTTGAAGTAGGAATTGGAAGCTTATATTTACTTGTTTGCTTGGTTAAGGGTGAGAAAACTCACAACTGAAGTGAATTTTAAGTGTATATATGCTTGTGTTTTGTAGCGACCTAGAAATTCTAATACTTCATCTTCGAATATCAAAACGTTTACAAATATGATTTTATAACCTTGTTAGAGGTCATTTAATTAACGAATAATGATAAGAAACTTGTATCTAAAAATTATTTACAAAAATATATTCTTCGATGGGTAATCGATAATGTGACCAAAAATCAATATATCGGTACACAACTTTTTGATCAACATAAGTTGTTCCAACTATTTTACATTTGTCTAATGATCAAATGAGCACATCATCAACTAGTTAACACACACACCTCTTCATAAAGTATGGAATATTCTAGAAGCTTCCACTAGAATAAGAAACATATCATGTTAAGGGTATAAGTGTAAAGGAGAAGTGAAGAGATGTAAGCCTTTCATGGCATGGTTTGGGGGTGAATACAAGCTTAAAGAACACCATCTTGAGCCTATAAAAGGATAGGCATACCTTAGCTTATAATCACAAATTCACAAAGCAAAAGTGAGCTAAATACATGCCTTCTTCTTCTTCTTCTTCGTAAATTCCTAAAGCAAAATAATTGCAAATCATATCCAAGTCAACTCAAATTTGGAGTGAAGCCTTACTACTACATTATAAAACATCCTACCTAGTTAGAAGTTGAAGGAAGAAAACCAAACTCTTCCCATTTGCTATAGCAGTGAGCTTCTAGAGGGGTTTGGAGGCAAAGGCAAGGCAAAAGCATGGAAAGAGAAGGAAAGAAAGGTGTTGCTAGGTCTAGGTTGGACTTAGAAGTTTGGATCTTGATTGTTTGTGAGGTTAAAGATGAGCTAACTCGCCAATTTAATTGAAAATATTGAGCATATATATTGATGTTTGATTTTGTTGAAGTTGTTTGAATTAATTTGGACATATTTTGAACCAATGGTTGTGATTCTTGCTTTTAAAGAAAATTGCATATGTATTTAAATAAATGGACTTGAATGGACTTGGATGACATATATCAAGGCCTTGGAACAATACAAATAGGTTGACATAGATTGTAGATGGACTTTGGTTTAGGTCGGACTCGGATTTGAAAATGCACTTATAGCGATAGTCGCTATAGATGCAGTTGTGAATTGCCTTGTTTTTGGCTATTTCTATGGAACTTTGTGGAGTGATCCTTAGGGTTTTCTTGCCATATTTATAATGTTTTATATGTATCTTTGTTGGTGTTAAAAGTTTGGATAGTAAAAAGTTAAGTAACACCTCGAAAATGACCAAAACTTAACTTATGCAAAACTGCGCCATTTAGACTTGATTTTTTGAACTTTTAAGGTTTGAAAAGATATTTAAATTTAGGTATTTTGTTTCATTCTTTTTACAACTTTTTACTAACTATTATTAGAGTATTTTAAAAGTGGTTAAAGGTTTTTATGAATTTTTAAGAGTTGGTTGTTAATTTTTAAAGAAGAGATTTTTTTTATGAGGAAAACTTTTTTTTTTGAAAATGAATTATAAGGAAAACTTGTTTTTAAAGAATTTATATAGTTGTCATTTTAAAGTAATATTTTGGATAAATTTTTTAATATATAATATAATTATTTTCAAGTATTTTAAAAATATAAAAAAATGTTTTCAAAAAGGGTTAAGAATTGCTTAGTGGCTAAATAGTTTTTTTATGCAATTACATGTTGAAAAGTAATCGATAATGCTTAACACTAAATGCCGAGCGAGATAATCGTCTCTATTTGTGAGAGTTAAGATTGATTGTGAGTAAAGACGAAGTAATAGAGCTTTAACCTACCGACTTTCCTCTTGATCGAGGAACAGTTAAGTTGGAATGTCGAAAACGTGTTAATCTTGTTGGTTTCTTACTTGTTTGAGGAAACCATTAATATTATACTTAGCATTTGAAAGCCAACGAGTAAACTTGTCTATCTGTGAGATCCAAGAGTGAGGTGCCTAGGCAAGGCTTTGGTATGCAACCAGTATTCTAACTTATCTAGCTTCATTCTTGGATGAGGAATAGTTAATTTTAAATGTCAAAAATATTTTATGTATACGAACATTGATTTGTATAAGCAAACGTTTTAACTGGATAGTCGATTAGTCAACTATCGAACTTGACCAAATATTAACTTAAGAAGTAATCGAAAGGCTTCAAAATTTTATACAAATGAGAACTCCCGAGGAGGAGCATTCATACGAAATATCTCTAGGTTTTGCTTACTTTTGAAAGAACCGAAATTGAGTTAACTAGAAATTCATTGATTGTTTTTGAAGAGACCGGGATCGATAAGTGTTTTACTTATCAAATACAACTTCAAAACTAGTATACGAGTTCTATGTTTTGGAAGCGGTTGCAAAAGGGAATCTATGTGGAAATTCAAGATATGTTTAAGATGCTCGAATCCATGTCATGATTCATAATCTGTTTGAGATGTGGGAATCCATTTAGGGATTCATGTTCTGTTCGAGTAATAAAGACTCATGTAAAAGATGCGGAACGTAACCTCAACATCGAAAATGGCTAAAGATAGAGTAGGATGCACAACCTAGGGTTTAACTAACCCGCATCAGGGTATTATCAACTCCATATCTAGAGATACTTATCGATTGTTGGTTGGCGGGGGTTGATGATATTTGGTTCCACGTGGTTCATGTTTATGTTCGGGCATGGACCACTTTTGTTTACCTTATGATATATTTGATCTAGAGATATACGGTGCTCAGAAGGTATTATTTTGATCCTTGTGCATGGAGATCTGCTTCAGTTTACTTGAGGCGTCACCATGGAAAATTCCATTATGCGGACATACCTTAGTGGTTTTGAATGTAACTTGAATATGTTGTGGTGTAGCCAATGTAAGCATCATAACTATTTGATATAATTTATATTTTACAAACTAGACATTATCTATTATATCATTATATTAAATTTAATCAATGGTTGGTTTCTTTAAGAGGAAAACTGTTGATCCGTTTGGTCTCAATAGTTATTGTTATATGTATTCATGTATCTCGAGCTCTCTCATACCAGACTTATGTCTGACGCTTAGTTTTTGTTTTTCCTAAATTCCTTGTATACACTTCCGAGTAGGCTTAGTATGGCATGTTTACCTTGAACACTTTAGAGTTTAGAAGACAAGCCGAAGGCTTCCATCATCTATCTATTTATGTTTCTATTGTTCCATTTTAGCTATGTATATATCAGCATTGTGAGGACAACCGGTTATAACTGTCCAGGCTGATAATAGTACTTAGGTTTTGTAACTTTGAAATTCCTATATTCACAACGCCACCCTCCATTTTCCTATCTCCTCCTCTAACTCTGGCGAACCCAAACCTTAGTCGTTGGCTACTAAAGGTAGGTTTTGCTTATCATCGCCATACACCATCTTGTCACCACCGATGTGAAGCTTTCCCCCTCGAGAGTCCAATGGATCCAACCTCGTCAATTCTCATGCACTATAGCTCTCGATAATTAAGGGAAGGGTTAAAGGAAGGGGTGGCTATTGTTTTTGTTTAAGGAAAGAGGGAGGAGGAAATCAAAGAGTGGGCGAGTGTGTATGTCTATATATATTTAATTTATTTGATTTCTTAAAAAAATTACCATACATTTCGAGCTCGTACGATCACATGGGATATCCATTGAAACGAAACTAATCGATGCACATCACCTTATTTTCTAGTCCAGATGGTATAAATTTCATTGCTATTTGAGATAGTGCTTTGTGATGATAATTTCATGCATTCCTATATCATTTCGGCTATAGGATCGCCTTATTCCAAATATAGTGATATTTTTACTCATTTAATTTGCACCGTCGATACGAACTCAACGGAAGTGGTTTCGAGTTCCAATTTGACTGTATGCAAAAAGTCATATTATTAGACCTTCAATTAATTAACGATTCAATATTTAAATCAATTGTTTAAATATCTTATCATTAAAAATACGGGCAGTTATAGTAGTACTCAAGCTTTGGAATACTCTCCCTCTTGTATGCCAAAACAGACAATGAATAACTTCATATATTATAAAATTCTATGCATATACATGCTACATAGACAAATGTGAGTATGACTGAACTTAACATTTTATATATGAAGCAACATTAATGTGAACTAATGATTACTATGTGCATCGGAAAAAAATTGACCATGAAATATGTAGCATAGTCATAGTGAAGTAAACTAATGCATGTTTACTTGCATTAAGATCTATGCAATTATTAGTGCACCTAACTAAACAATAATATTAAAGCATTGGTAAATATATTTAAAATGTTGTCTAAACTGACACAAATGCAAATTCTTCATCGCTATACTTAGGGGAAAACCTTTTATGGTCGAAAACATTATTTCAATCATTATAGAAGAGCGATATAACAAGGCCACATGCCATATCCATGGATACCTGCTATCAAGTCAGCGCTAAGACCAAACACGTCTGATTTGGACATTTAGACCTATACCAAAATTAGCAAAGTTCCAAAACTGAGTGAACTTATATCATCCTATAATAAGAAAATAACACTTTTCAATGTCATTACATACAATCTGTTGAAGATGAGAGAATTGATTTATTTATCAAGAATAATTTATTTCACTTGATGATAATACAATTCATTACTAATAATTTGTAGGAACATTACTTAAAGTCTAAGTAATTATACAATAGGAAAACTTTTGTAATATGAGAAAGCCTAGATATTGAAAATGTCTCTGATTTATTCTTTAACGTATACAAATTACCTCTTAATATCTCCTCTCAAACTCATAATATGGCAGCAATAAACATCGAAAGTTTGCCAATAAAAAATCAAAAATGAGAAACTGAGTGTGATTTAGTAAAGAGGTCTACAATATTCATGGAAGAGGGAATGAAAGTTAAAACGATAATGCATTTTTCATGATGGTGACGTGTGATGTGACAACAAATTTCAATATGCTTGGTTCTTTCATAAAAAACCAAATTAAGAGAAATCTGAACAACACTATTATTGTCACAATACATGAGAGTAGGATTATAAAGAGACACTCCCATATCTTCAAGTAACCTACGCAGCAAAACAATCTCTTTGGTGGTAGATGTCATAACATGGTACTTTGCTTCAATTGAAGAATGAGAAATGGTAGATTGCTTCTTACTCTTCTAAGATATAAGAGCGTTACCCATAAAGATACAAAAGCCAGTAATCGACCTACATTCTATGGGTCGGTACCACCATCTGCATTAGAGTAGGCATGTAATTCTAAGGTAGAGTTGGATGAAAATAGAGGAGTGTGGAAAATAGTACCTCGAAGATACCATAAAATACGAAGGATGGCTGCCCAATGAAATGTAGTTGGAGATGCTACATACTAACTAACAACTTGAACATCAAATGATATATCCAGACCTGTGATGGTAAGATAAATCAAACTTCCAACTATAATATGGTATAATGTAGGATCTGATGGTGGTACACCATCCTAAGGAGTGTACTTTTCATTAACTTCAATAGGACCTTCAACAACCTTATTATCAGTAAGTCAAGCTTTCTCAAGAATATCTCTGCGGTTTACCTACGCCAAATTGGCGTAGGCGGGGCATAGGTAAATGCATTAACTACGTAACACCTACGCCAATTTTGGCGTGGGTAAAACTTACGTAGCTAATAAAATACCTACGCTTTACCTACGCCATCCGTTGGGTTGTTTCCTACGCCTTTCCTACGCCATAATTTTCTTACGCCTTCCCCACGCCATGTTGTACCTACGGTTTTGTTACGACATTTTTACTTTTTTAAGTGCTCACGTCTTTCCTACGTCATTTGTTTACCTACGTTTTCCCTACGACCAGTTTTCCTACGCTTTCCCTACGTCATTCTTACATATTACGTTTCCTACGTCTTTTCTATGTCATTCATTTATCCACGATTTACCTACGCCTGTGTTTATAATGTTTTTCCTACGCCATGCATACAACTTTTTGCTGCATTAATATTTCATTTACCTACGCCTTCCCTACACCTTCCCTACGTCTTTTCTGAAGCAATTTTGATATATTACTATTCTATTTCATTTCACCACATTAAATAGAAACTAAAATCAACTTATTTTATATATATACACATTCCAACAAAAAGATTAACGTCAAACCATTCATCTTTAATTCAAAAAATAAATATCTCATTCATATTACAAAGTCAAACAATATTAATCAAGTTCCTATATGTTAAAATAATATGATAATATGTTCATGATACATGACATCATACAAATACCATTAAAAAGTTTTCAATACCCTCATTCCTCATGACGATCGTTCGGCTCTTCATCAAATCGCTATCGAAGCATCTCGGTGAGTTGTTCATACTGCATCTTCAGCATTTGAATCTCCCCTTCTTGACGCTCCACCTTTTCCTCTAGTTTGGCTCTAGTCTGTGCTTTTCCCTTATTGATGCTATAAGTAGCGTCTTTGTATTTCTGCATTTTATCAAATATTGCATCAATTTCTGCATTTTAAACTAATTAAAATAATGTTTTGTTGAAAGTTTAAATACTTACTCTAGGGATATTGCCATAATATGGCCTACGGTCTTTTCTTTTAGCTGTAGCACCGGTAAGCTTGTCGAATACTTCTTCCTCGACATCATACGAAATTACTGTGCCTTGACTTTTCAATTCTTCAATTCTAGCTTGATATTGTGCCTGTATTTGTGATTTTCCAAATACAAGAACAAAAACATAAATACATGCTCACACTGTACAGTTTCAGAAATCATGAGAAGAATAACTTTAACGATGTATCAAATTTAAGTATGGCACATATATGATATTCATTTTAGAAATGATGAGAAGAATAACTGTAATGATATAGCAAATAGTGCACTATTATGGCAATACCAAATATATCTAGATGGAAATGAAGACAACCTTAACAAAACAAGCACTGGATCAACTACTAGAACTACTACTTCATCACCAAGTAACTTATACTCAAGCTTTCACAGATAATTCCACCGTTGAAATGGCCTTTCAATAGAAAGAGTTGCCCAAAAACTTTGAAAATAAAATTAAAAACATTAGAATAGAGAACTGGTATTACAATGAGTTAGTTCTGTCTTGTTGTCAATTCTTTTTAAAAGCAATGCTTTCAATGGGTTTGTCACTGTTGTCAAAGATACATGTGCACAGGCTAGAGCATAGCACAGCATGGATACAAGGCAAACTGCCAAACCATTTAAATAGGTAAGTATCCAATCTAAAAAAATATAGGTTTTAAAGCCATGAAATAACCAAGTTACTTACATATGATAATAAACTATTAAATATTCACTTTGATTAACTTCATCTCCATCAACAATAGTTTATTTACCTACCTGCTCTATTTTTGCTTGAACTGGCATTATATGTTTATTTTCATGCAAGTTTGCTACTACAATTATCCACATCAATGCACACACATATTCGTTCATGTTCCCCAATACATTCAGTTAGCAATTTCAAATCAAACATTCTTTAAACAGATGTAATAAGATGTTGCCACTACTCAAGAACATGCAATAACTTCCGGTAGTTGAAAAGCACAGTGGTTTTAATTTTTAATTTTAAGAAACCCATGTGAAATGACCACTGGTTGAAAATGTGGCTTGTGCAAAAAAAGCATGAAACTAATCTACAGCATTGTCATGATTAAAAAACAGTAGCTATACTGCAATTTTTCCCTCCATCAAAGGTCCTACAAAAAGTATGTAGTAAAGAAACATAAATAACAGTACTAAAATATAAATATTGACCAACGTTGATTTTTTAGAAAAGAATTGAGTAATAAAGATATTAAATTTCCTGCCACATCAACTTAAATTGACACAATTTGAACTGAGTATTTGTCTGTGCACCTTTAGGGGATGTGTGAGTAGTCCCTGGAGTTTTCTTAAAATAGATTCTTTAATCCTAAGCGTGTTTAGCATTTTTTATTATAGAGGCAGTATTCACATGAACACGCATTATCTTCTGACATAAAAGCAAGTAAAATTATCAATACCTTGGATAATCTTTATCGCCTAAAACAATTGACGGGAAAGCTTTATCAGTTGGCACGTAAGCTTTATTGATCACATTCTATTACGTGAATGATATGAATATTAAGTTTACCATTAGGTGTGCAATATAAGCTTTATCAGTTGCCCCTATGAATTATTTTCATAAGCATTCTGCAAATGCCTATGTACAAATTTTTAAACAACACATGTGCATTTTATAAATCCATGCGTTATTTTCTAAACCTCAAAAGAATGTCTGTACTGACAATTAAGTTTAGAAAGGAACCTATTGTGAATTGTGACAATTGGTTTTTCTCTTACTGCATATATGAATATTTTGTCCTAATACTTATTTTGTTCCAGGATACATCAACTTTAAAGTGGAATCGTGTTCTCTGCCATCAAACTACTGAAATAAACTCTTTGTATCAAAATTCATACCCCAGGTAATAACCATTTTGAGATGGATTGGTATATAACATGAAAATGGATATTCTTACAGTTGTAGTCATCAAAGATTGAAGTTTGGTACTTTATTATCTACTAAAATCGTGTTGTTTACTTGACATGTTCACTTTTCTGTACTTTTTATCAAGGATACGTTTCCAAACATGAAGCAGCTATGCACTCCACACAAACAATATTATTGCCTTTCATATCATATTAGACCAGTACAGTATCATTTGAACATTCAACAAACACACAATAACTAAAGGTGATTAATGAAGATTACGAAAAAGATTCATAGAACTAGAATAGTACCTGTTCAGAAATTCAGACTTCTGTGCTACTTGATTCAACTTTTCAACACCGAACTTATCCTGTATTTTCAATACAGTTACTCAATGAGCGTATTTCTGTTAACAATATAAATAAAGATGACTATCAACTATAAATAACACACCTTCTTTGCTGAGGCTCTCTCTAACTTGGCTATACGTGCTAACATAGCATCCCTTATGTCCTCATCAATATGAGGATGCTGCCATGCAACCTTGTCATCATGTAGTTCCCAAGGGCTATGTGAATGACTCACAGGATCACCTTTGTAAGTAATAATGGTATTTTCCCAAGGGCTATCCATAAATTCAGTAGATTTAGGCTTAACTTCTAAGATTCTACCTTCCCACCAACTACCGCTAATTCCATCCTCATTTCTCCACCACACAAAGCATTTATCTCTATGCACCCAATTTCTCTGGATTGAGGCATCGTATCATGTCCTTTCAACAAGGAAATCTGGGTATACAACAAGCTCGGGCAATGTGAGCTTAAAAGTCTTACCAAATGCAGCGGAAGAAGGATCTGTAAATTCAAGTGTAAGTTTGCAACAGCTTTCGCCTGATCCTAGGAGAGTGGCATAATCAAGACTTTGGACTTTACAGAATTCTACTGATCTCAGGCCTTTTAATTTAAAAGGGCATGCCTCTTGTGAACTATGTCTCCTTCTAGTGTATTCTTCATGACCCTGAATTATTTTAGAATGAACAGGCAGCGAATGAACAAAAATGTGCTCTGTGTCTCTTTGTGTGTGTGTGTGTGTGTTAAAAAATAGAGACAAGCCACGATTAAAAAAATACTACTAAGGAAACAAATCACAAGTATTTGTATATTTTTTACAATCAAGAAATACTTATCTATAACATAACAGAATCCACACTCTAACATGACAAATGAAACTGCTTCAGGCCAAAAACATTAAAAACGTGGTATATCTTAATAAAATTTGACAGATCATAGACTATTATTCAAATCCAAAGCCCTACCAAATGCGGCAATACAAATTTACTGAAACAAGTGGAATTCCATATTTCAAATTCTATTACTAGATTTAGTAAAAAAGGTATAAAATTAAGGACAACTAACCTGTCTTAGATATGCAATTTCGTCTCCTAGTTGTGGAATATAACGGTAGCTCTCCTCCACATATGCAATTAAGGTATAAAAAGTAAGTATGTGACAAAATAACATTTCTGAATGGTTTAGACTGTAGCAGACTTCAAATCAGCAGTAGAATTGCGTAGGAGGCAAGGAACTGTAGCGGACTTCAAATCAGCTGTAGAATCGCGTAGGAGGCAAGGAACTGTAGCGGACTTCAAATCAGCAATAGAATCGCGTAGGAGGCAAGGATGAGCCGACGATGGCTGATGGAATAGCCGAGTATGCAGCGATGATTATTTAGAAGGCGTTGATTTTTGAAACCATAGTTTTTTTGGGTTCAAGCATCGCCAACATGGAGATTGCACCTAAATCGAAAACCCAAAACAAGCACCTGAATCAAAATTCAGTCAAAACAAATATAAAAGGAGGAGAAGCTAATTTTTGTAGAATTAGGTTTTTTTTTATTCGGTAAAAACTAAGGTTAGGAGAAGGTAAGTATACGGTGATTAACGTAAAAATTAAAAACTTTTTTTTGGCTGTGTAGGTAGGGCGTGGGAAATTTCCTACGTCTTTTCTACGTCAATGTGGAATTGTATAAAATTAATAGAGGCGTGGAAATGGCGTAGAAGATTATCTACGCCTTTTCTACAGTATCATTTTAGTGTAGACATTTCCTACACCTTACTTACGCCTCGATTTTTTTGTACGTGTTGAATTTGGCATAGGAGAAGCGTAGGAAATTTCCTTACGTCTTCCCTACGCCTTTACCTCTTTCTACCAGTTTCCTACGCCTACCCTACTCCCCGCCTTTTGGCGTAGAAAAGACGTCGGAAATTTTTTGTAGGAAACTGCAGTGTTTTCTAGTAGCAAAGTAGGGATTACCCTGATTATCTCCTCTTCCTCCTTTCACAAGCATAACCTTTATCAATTAAAACCATCAAAAAAATTTGTATCGCTCCCGTACCTCCACTTCTAACCAAAATCCTAATCATGCATCACATCTCCTTCACGTACAATACAAATTCGTGATTTTCCTTAATCTCGACATCATATCCTAGCCACCATCCAATGTTTGTGACCTCAAGATCTGCATACTTCTAGAAATTTAGCTCTTTTTAATTCTCTTTTATTTACATTAATTATTTTTTTATTTTCTCTAGGGTGAAAAAATGGAAGATCCAAAAAAGGAAGACTTGAAAAAAAAATTATACTTCATTAATTCTTGAGTTATGGCTGGCGAAGGTGATTCACTTTAATGTAAAAATGTAAAAACCATTGGAAAAAATTACTCATATTGGAGCTATGTACTGAAAAATTTTCCTAAAGGAAAAAAGCTTTGGGGTTATGTCAATGGAAGATGCAAGCAGCCTGCCAACAAAAATGTTGATGAAATAGATATTTTGGAAGCAAATAATGCAAAAATCATTACGCGGATCAATAATTCTATCGAGGATGTCATAGACACACGGTTAGCTAAGTATGAGACGGCAAAGGAGATTTGGGATCATTTGGAAAGGTTGTTCACACAATCAAATTTCACAAAATAGTATCAACTAGAAAATGTCATACGCTCACTTCAACAAAATAATATGAGTATCAAATAGAAGATTGACCAACTAATTGGTATATTGTGTTTATGTTAGCAAATTTAAGGCAGAGATACTAAATTATATAACATCTGACATCAAACATTTGATTTAAAATGTATTACGCATAGTTGAAGAGAACAACTTAATATCGGGTGAACGAATTAATGATTAGCCTTATATTTATTTAATTGCATAATATTATTGCATTTATTGAAAATTTCATCAACAAATTCCAAATCTACTATATTCAGTCTGATAATAAGGTAAGCGCATATGCAATATAGTAAGTTAAGTAGTTGTTGAAGGAAATCTTTTAGTATTTTCCCTAAAATTCCCTTATAGAAATTTTCTCAACTATTTCTTTAACTGAAATTCAAACATGTTCTCAATATTTATCTACTTCCTATATCTAGTGATGAAAAATTACTTATACATTATGACCTAGACTTTAAATAATAAGCACTAACTTATTAGTAACAGTAATTGTAGTGGAATAATTATGAGTGTTGAAGATAAAAAATTGATATACAATGTAGTATAAACATTCACATACAGTAAGCACTTTAATTTTTTATAAGCGAATAGTGAAACTTATGCAATCAGATTACAAATAGGATGCAAATGTAAATCAAATATATATATATATATATAATAGTAAAACTATATATTATCTGGGTTTAAAAAACTACTAATTATTTGTATTATTTTTGAAATTTTGTCATGAAATATTTATAATGATAGTTATTTAGTCGAATTTATAAGCTATCTAGTCAAATTTAGGAAACATGCAATTATTATTGTTACCACCTGCTCCATAAAAATGCATAACTTTTGCAAGGTCATTCGCAATTAGTTGATTGAGAAAAGTATTCTTTCGGTTTTTATAAATGATGATCAATGTTACTTGGAAATGCATTCTTATTTCTCATGATCTTAGGCCATAGATAGGTGAGGTACAAAAACATTAATATCCTAAAATCTTCGAAAAAAACTTGAATAAATATTTGATTCTTCCTTATTTATAATCTCTATCACTTAGCACAACTATTATAGCTTAATTTCAAGGAAGGTAGGGGAAAGAAATCAAGTTACTGCAATAACTATTATACCTCTTCCTATTAAAAAAATGCTTCTGTCAAATCAAAGAGCAAAATTAAAATACTCAAACTATTTTGCAACGAGGTAAAATATATAACTTTGATAAATGGAGGCAACTAACAACATTACCTTGTCAACAATTTTTTTTTTCCTAAAAATTATATTGCCACTTTCAATGTCACATCTTGAGAGTATTCAATACTTTATTGATTCAGAAAAAACATTAATCATTGTTAGCATAAAATAAGATTACATGTAAAATTCGTTTGAGATACAAATTAAAGCTAAAATTCACTTCACAATTGCTACAAAATTTGGTCTAAAAGGCTCTAAGTTCATGTTAGAACCCATAATTTTTGATAATTTAAATATTAAATTAAATAAGATTTTGGAATGTATTATTGGAAGAAATTAAAATTTGTGATTTATTAGTGAGAAAATCTAGAACGTAATTTAGTAATGTTGATTTAATGTAATTGATATCTATTTTATTGTAATTCCAATCAATTGAAATAAATTGTAAAACTAATTTGGTTCGAAATTGTGAATAAGGAATAAATACAATGTTGTAGTAATAATGAAATTGTATGTTATTTTATTTAATTGGTTTAGTATATAATGTGAAATCAATTATTTGTACATAAATTTATAATCTGGTTGTAAACAATAAACATATAAATGTGATTAAATTACTTAAAAATAATAATTGTTTATTTATCATCTCATTAATTAATATGTTGAAATAATTTGAAAATCAATAAAAAAATTAATGTAAATCAAATATTGCAGTTGATATGAATAAAGATGATAACTGTAGAATATTGATGTAATAAAATGTAAACCAATGTTAATTGTATCCATAAGGTGATAGTTGATTGAATAATAAGTTGTAAATCAAAACAAATGAATTTATTGGAATTTAAATTATAATTAATGAATTTATTGCAATTGGAATTGAACGCTGTAATTAGCGCAATATTTAATATTGAATTTGACATGGGAAATTTGTTTTAAAAGATTATTAATTTCTGTGTAATTAGAAATGATAAAAATTGTTAGTTATAAAATTTGAATTTAAAAGTGATTTAATCAATTTGATAATAATTTACTTAATTAACGTGAGAAATAGTCATTTTGGCCATTGTCTAAGATTTCGATGAAACCAGTTTCAACGGATCCGTAACAGTGAATTATTGTAGGATTTCAAGTTTCGTAGCGATCAGACTTATCGTTTAATCATGCGGGCTCGAAACGCGTAGAAATCAATTTAATAATTCAAGTGAATATAATCTGATTTTCAAAAGCTAACTTCTGTATAACATGGAATTAGGATTTGAAACTAGTTCCATTGATTTTAAAAATAGCGAAAACATCTATTTTGATATATTGGATGACCCATTTTCGTTTCGGGAACGAAACGGGCTTTTCGGGTCATTGTTATCGTTTCAATCCAAATCGATCTGGTCCATCCTTTTTCTATTTCAACTCTCCCTGTATATAGGCTGTTATAAACCCTAATTGTTTCTTATTTCTAATTTCTGTACGTACTGCTTATCTCCATCTGCTCCTTCCTTCCTTCCAATGGTAGAAGCCCTAATTCCCAAGTTTCAATTTCAAATCAAAATCAAATCAAAAATTTAAACTCCTCAAACTATGTCATATTATATATCATTGGAAGGCTCTCGATGAGCGCAATCTACTACAACAGTTCATTTTACGATTTGGTGCATTGTTTGCCAGAAATTGTCAAAGAAGTCTTGACCATCGATTTTGGTGGTTAATGATCGGCGGTGATTCATCGATTCGAGGGTACCGTCTTTTGGAGATTTGCGAGGGGAGTGCATCGGAGTTGTTCATTTGGAGGGATGATAGTTAGATTGATGGGTAAAATTCAACTAGGGTTTCGTTTTGGGTGGCGGCTGCTCGACTCTGGTGGCGTTTGGACGTCGTTCGGTGATCGTGGGGTAGTGAGGCGCAGGTGGAGTAGACTTTTTAGAGGGGATGGCATAGTCGTGGGGTGTCTAGAGTCGCGTGACAATGAGATGAAGGTCGGCGGCCTGATGGCATGCTCTTGACTTGGTACTAGGGTTTGTAGAAGATGCTATTAATTACCATATTTCCATTGTTATATATTGAATTTAAATTCAAATTTTTCATGTGTTCTAACATCGATAACTTTTCCATACGAGCTCGGATTCGTGCACGATTTTCTCCGTTGCGATCGTATCAAAATTCTGGACATTACAGAACTAGTTTCGTTTGATTCTAAGATAGTTAGATTTTTGGGCTTTAATTGGATTTTAAATCGATGAAAAATCAACAGTGAGTGATTTAACCAACTCATAACTGCTAAATCATCTTATGTTGGTTAAATTAAATTTATGATGTGATTAGAAAGTTATTGGTTGTTGTTTGGTATATTTTAAATTGTCATTTAAATTTAATTTTAATTTATATTTAATTTAATTGCCATTTAAATTAATATTGAAATTTAGTTACCAGTTAAATCCCTGATAATTATAACCAATTTATTTAGTGTGATTTATTGTTTGATTTGAATAGTGATTGTGATGGATGTTTAAATTTTGATACTTGGATGATTGGATATTATACTTATTTTTATGTTGTTATCACACTACAAGTTCCCTTTGTTATTGTTAGGAAAATCATTATGGGTTGAAATGATACATACCCGAATGATCTTATAGATTAGGGAAAAATCATTATGGTTGAAATAATAGACTCGAGCAATTTTATGGACTTTGAATTTTTCGGGATTGCGGGTTGAAATGATATATATCCGTAAATTTAAATTATTACGGTTTGAAATGATAGATATCTGTATCACTTGACCATATGGTAGAAAATGATATACGAACACCGGATTAGTTAAATTTAATGATTTTAAATCCTTAACTTTTGAATCTAGTTAAATGATATTTTGAAATAAATTTAATTTATATAAACTGAATTATTTTCAAAAAATCCAAGCTTTAAAATGATTAAATTGAAATCGGTTTTGAATGAATTGCTTAAAAATTCAAATTGAAATTCTAAAGTTGACTTTTGAAATATAAATGAAATTTATCAAAATTGAATTATTATAAACATTTGAATATTAAACTTTGAGATCTATTTAATTTGAAGTGGTTTAAATTTGTAGTTCAAATATGGATTCGAAATCGATATAAATTGAAATGGTTTTAATGAGAATTTGAATTGAAAGTTTAAAATTGAGTTTTGTTGATTTGAAACCTGGATATGGTCTAGATTTGTTGAAATGGAAAAAACGGTTGATTTGATATTAGTTTCAAATTAATTATTTTAATATAAACTATTTAAAATTCTATTATTTAAAATTCAGATTTAATTAGACTTTCAAACTATTTACTATATAACTATTGCCAATAATCAAACCATTCTATTAAACTATTTTATGTGTTTTAAAATCCTTAAACCAATTAAACTATTAAACTATTTTTAAACTATTATAAATTAATTCTAATATATAAACTATTTTAAAACGATTGTAAACTAATTCTAATATATAAACTATTTTAAAACTATTATAAACTATTTCTAATATATAAACTATTTTAATCTATAAACTATTTTAAACTTTATAAACTATTTTTAATAGATAAACTATTTTGATCTATAACCTATTTTTAATATATAACCTATTTTAATATATTATTTCAAATTTATAAATAACTTTTAATATATACTATTTTTAAATGTATAACTATTCCAATGCATAAACTACTTTCAATATTCAAAAGGTTTAAAGTTGGAACTATTATGATTTAGATTAATTGATTTAAATGCGAATATTTTGATATGATGGTTTAACCTATTTTGTGATTATGATTTTGAAACGATTATGATTTGGAAGTGAATATGATTTTTTAAAGTAAATAATGATTTCGAAAGTGATATGATTTGGAAGTGAATATGATATTTTGATATCAATTGTGAATCAGTTTTGAAATGTAAAAGAACAAAACGGTGTGAAATAAGCGTTTGGTTGGTAATGAGATCGGGATAGGATATTGTCATACTCTCTGCCAATACCGAAAACCACTTTAACAACTGTGCGCGTGGTGGAGAATCCCGAATGATGTAGGATGGTTTGGCGAACGATTCTGTATGTGGTATTAACGCAACTCTGACCCCCACGGGTCAGCTCGATGTGGCTAAAACATGAGCTATACCAGGCCAAGTGTGGTCGCTCCTCCTATCGGGCACATTTCTTCGATACCATATTTATTACTTTGTGATTGAGTTGGTTGTCACCCTTCGATTTGATTTTGGGAGTGTGTTCCGAGGTGGGCGGTAGTAGCTACTATGCGTTACCACCAGTCCGGGAGTGCAAACGGTAGAATCCTACCCTGGCATTGCCTCGTCTGCCTTATCACATGCCTTATCGAGCCCATTATGAGTTTGGTTTGTACCGTAACTATGGAGTGCTCACTGAGTAAACCACTGATTTGGTGGAGCTTACAGTATCTGTATAGACTACGGGAATATATAAAATGTGTTAAGGGGGATATGGGTAATGCCTTAACGCTATTTTAATACTTTACTTTATTGTAGACATATTATAATAGCGTATTGTACTATGTATGTAGATAGTTTAACAGATCCTTAGGAGATGGAATCCCGAACATCTCTTAAGTTATTGCATGCACATTAGACACTAGATAGGAGATGTAAAATCTCGTAAACATCTCTGAAGCCGTTATACTCATATTTATTTACTGTTGATTTAACTTACATAAGATCTTTGTAACGACCCGTAAATTTCAACTGTTTTAATAATGTTATTAATTGAAATTTTGCGAAATTTTAAACAATAAATTTTGAAATATAAATTTGATATTTGGAATGCGTCTAGTTAAACATAGCAACTGGGAAAATTTTCGTCCGAAAATACGAAAGTTTATTTCGCGCGTAAATTTACTTCAATTTAATCAGTTAAAAAGCGATGAAAATAAAACGTTTTCGAAACTTGAATATTTTTACATAGAAAAATTCTAAACCGTCTTCTAAGCAAGACGCCTTTTTTCGTTTTTCAAATTTCGGACTTCTTTGGCTCCGTCGATCTTATTTTTCTACGTTTTTCTTGCATTTTCCGCCAGTAGAAAAATTCGAATTTTTATAATTCAAAATCGTACCACTGATATCCATATACCGTTTTGATCATCTCATCGTGCTGATCTCAGCGGTATATTCACTTCTTTATTTTGAAGACCGGTACACTGCGGAAACCATGAAACGGTAACTATATCGGTATCCATTTTGAACCCTTTGTTTGTCCTTTCATTTTCCTCCATGAGAAAGCTGTCACCCACTAGCAATTTATGTTTCTTGAATTCAACATTTTGGTTCTTCTATTCCCATAGCAAATTTATTATTTTGGTCCATTCATTTCTGTCATTTCATTCTTACCTTTGGCATTTCAACTAACCTGTACATTTCCCTTCCCCTCTCTCTACACGAACTCGCCATGCCAAACGCTAATTCCGCTCCTCTGCCGCAAGCCATCGACCTCACCCATGGAAGTCAAACCACCACCATCTTTTGCTCTACCGCCTGAGACTCTTACACCCTTCCTTGTTTACTACTAATTAAAATCACGGCACTCGCCATGCGTAGCCTTGCACTCTCGTGCTTCCTCTTCCTCGACTAACCAGGCTTCCGCATATCACCACTTGTTCCTTCCCAAAAGCAATGCTCGGCCACGCCACCGCTCACCGAGGCCATTAACCACCCTGATCGAAACTTCTGCTGTGTATAAGGTGAACATATATGCAGTTATATATTTGGGTTTATATAAGTGTATAATCTATTGTTAACATATTGTTGTTGTATCATAAAGTTTTAAAGCTGTTAAGTACATGTAGTTTATAAAACTATGTTTATTCAATAAGTTTTGTAGTATATGTAGAAGTACTATATGCTGCTGTTGATAGGTAATGGTTTTAGAGGCACTTTATGTATAGGATATACTATATATATAATTGCTGTATGAGTTGGGTTACATATATGGTTGCTTATTCTTATTTTATGTTTATTGGTATAGCAAGTCTTGATAATATTTTAAGTATGTATATATATATAACGGTGCTCATATCTACGTGTATATATAACGGTTTGGTCTAGTGTGTATATATATATATATTTTGACTATAATATATATATTTAGTACAGCTATGTAATAGACTCTTTTATATACATATTATTGGTGCTTTATGAATATATATATCTATAAAGTTAAATACATACATTAAAGTACACATACTTGCCTCAATATAGAGATTTATGTTAGTTTGATAAAAGATAGGTACAGGTTTTGGTTGTTATACACGTATATACGTATATGTATACTTTGTTTTCCAACATGTTTTTCGCGTATTGCTGGTTTATAACGTGAGTTGAAATATATTGCTTGCATAATGAGTTATATACTTGTATAAAATGTAAGCTCATATATGCGATATGTGTAATAATAAATCTTGTTTGTACTGAGTTTTTTAATAAAAGATTGATTTTAAAAATATGGGTATGTATTTTATTTTAAATTATCAATAGGTGTCTTTGATTTTGAAATATACATATACGGGTTTTAAAACGTTAAATTATGGTTGTGATTTCCTAATGTATGCAGATCTGAAATGTTAATATGTAAGTTTGTCTATAAGTAAGTAACAACAGTTGGGTTTGACCGACCATATTTAGTTCTCTAGTATATAGCGCGGATAGTAGTGGTATTGTTTATAATTTGAGAAGTTATATTGGTTAAACTTTATAATCTGTACGATTTTATAAGAGAAATATTATGAACGTCTGAATGGTTTGCAACATAATATATATAGATTTTATCTTTGATATTAAAGGTAAGTTACTAATTTGAAAGTCAATTTTTGGTTATAAATTTTAAGTTGTAAATGATTTGGATAATAGCCTGTATATATTGTAATCGGTTGAACTTGTATATCCTGCTTTGTATGTTTCAAATCTATCGTGAATTATATGATATATATTATTTTATATTGGGTACATGTTATGTATAAGTTGATAACATATAATATATATAGATGATTTATATAAGTGATTTTGAGAAAATATATTTAATTTAATATAGGCTTGGAATTGGAATATATATGGTTATATATCTATATCTATATCAGTCCACTCATACCATTTATTTTTATCGATCCAGCTCTAACTCGACTTCGTCAATTCATTGTCGTCAGTTTTGAACGTCAAATTCGTGCCAAAACAAATTGCTGTGAAATTCGTGCTTGGATTCGTGACTCGTTTCATTGTCAAATTCCTCTAGCCTCGAAAGGTGAGCACTCACTCACGATTAATGTTCTTTTATTTGTTAAATCTGATTTCAATTGAAACGACAATTGAAATATGCCGCTGTTAGTTAATTACACTGTTATATATGCTATTACCTATATCAGTTCACCTGTGACATCTGACACCATTATCTGTTAATTATTTATGCAATGATAATACAGTTTGGCTGATAATTGATGGATTGTTGATGTTTATATTGGACGTTAAATTGTTAGTGTTAAATGATAAATAGTATGAAAAATTGAAATGGATATAGGATAGTTAAAAATTTTAAACTGATTTATATGTTAAATTTGATTAGTGAATATGACCCCTTTTAATTGTTAAATTAATTGACATATAGAATAGCGATAATTACACTTTGAACCATCGACGTATATTGGATTAATTGTTGTAGTGTAGAAATTGAAATTGAATGACAAGTGGAAACCGTAATGTAATAATCTTTAATCTACATGAAATGATAGTGTAGATTCTAGAAATAATTATATTAATTCGTACAAATAACAATGCGAATTAATACGGTTATTTCAGGATTATTTGAATTAATTATTGGATTGTTATTGTTTGTTGTTATTGCTTGCTTATTTACTTTGACATCATCCCAGTTATCACACTGCAAGTTCCCTTTGTTATGCTTTGATTTTGAATTGAATTGGAATCAGGTTGAAATGATAAATACCCAAATTAAACTTTGACCTATGATAGAAAATTAAATAAAACCCGATTGGTCAATAATTTGATTTAAAAACAAAACGAAGATTTTATTTGAATAAAGAATATGGTTTTGAAATGAAGTTGAAATTTGAATTTTTGATGAAAGGAAAATGTTAATATTTAATAATCTAAAACAAAAGATTAACAATGTAATTAATGGAAGAATGTTGTTTAATTTGAGAAATGATTGAATTAAGTTTGAAATGATTTAATAATTAAGTTTGAAATTATAATTAAGTTTGAAATTATTAAACTTTGAAATTATGTAATAATTAAGTTTTTAATTATTTAATAATTAAATAAGATTGAATGATTTAATGATCAAATTGAATTGAATTCTTTAATAAGAGAAATTGAACTTTTGAATAAGTGAATTTACTTCGTAAATAATTGAAATTGAGTTTTCTTTATTAATTAAGTTTGGAAAATTATTTAAGTAAGTAAATAAGTGAAATTGAATTTCTTTAACAAGAAATAAAATGTGATTATTGAAATTAATGTAAGACTTGTAATTTAAAGAATTTGATTTGATGAATTTAATTTAATTCAAATTGTAAGTTTTGAAATAAGAAAGTTGAATTTAAATAATGGAGTTAATGAATTGGAAATTTAATAGAAATTATTTTGAATGGCAAATTTACTTAATGAATATTGAATGAAATCGATAAATGAATTTAAATTGATTTAAATGTTAAATCAAATTAATTTAAATGATTTCGGAATGAATATTTACGAACTTGAATCAATATTTGAATTGTTTTAAATAGAAATTGGAATTGAATTATAAGATTTTGAAATGGTAATTTGGAAGTTTTGAAACGTAAATTATGGAAATTGATTTGGAAAGACAAATGAATTGTTGGTTTACAAATTCTATTTGAAATTGAATTGATTTGGTTTTGAAATAAATAAACGACCAATCGGTGTAATAATTACGGAAGTTATTAAAGAGACCGGAATCGGTTATATATACACTCTCTATCTAAACCGAAAACCACTTTAATAACTATACGCGGAGTGATGATCCAGAATGAAGTGGTTGGAATGATGTACGTGATGACTGAAGAAAGAGAACGATAATGGATAGCTTTGACACTTGTGTCAAATTGGAAATGATTAAAACAGGAGCCGTGCCGGGCCAATTGAGGTCAGCTACCTCAAGTGAACACAATTCTTCGAACTACTCATTACTTGTTGTCGATTGGTGCACCCTTGATTTTGGGAGTGTTGTTTCACGGTGTTGCGGGCGCTACGGCGTTGCGTTCTAACCAGTCCGGATCAGGCGAACGGTAGTGTCACTACCTTGGGTATTGCCTCATGTGCCTTGTCATACTTGTATTCCCTATTCGTGACCACTACGAATCTGTTTTGTACCTTTAGTATATGGATTGCCCTCTGGTGACTTCCGGTTTTGGGGAAACTACGGTATTGTATATGCTTTTGGGAATAAAAATGTGTTAAGGGTGGAATGGGCCATGACTTAACACTATTTTAATACCTTATATTACTGATAGACATTATCTACTTAGCGTATATTACTACCTAGTAGATAGTTTAACGGATCGTTAAAGGATGGTTATTCCAAACATCCTTTAAGTTACTTGTATTTCAATTGCTATTTCACTTGAGTTGGATTTATTAATATGAGAATGTTAATCCTGACTCGAGTGTCTTGTGTTTTTGCTTTACGCTCGGGTCAGACTGAGTGTACCAGTATTCGAGACTCACCTTTGAAGTTGGAGCTTTGCTTGAAGATCCAGCCATCTATTCTGCTTTCAGTATTCGATGATTCCAGTGATGTATTCTGATTTGTATCTGATGTATCGTATTACTCTTCCGTTGTATTTGTTCCATCTCTGATGTAACTTATACATTTATATAGTAGCTTCATGAACTACTATCTCTTTTATTTCCGCTGCATTTATTACTCTGTGTCTGTGATCTGTGATTATTTATTTACTGTATATGTTCAGTTTTGCCAAATTTAAATTAACAACGCGGTATTTTGAGCAATTCAACTCCGGCATGAGTGTCTACCTATACACTTATAATGGATGCGAATGGTCTAAAATATCGGGTCGTTACAGTTGGTATCAGAGCTTTGGTAGCTATAGGAAAAACTTAACATATAGGGTAAATGTATTTACAGAATCACTCTCATTCGAGTTTCAATCTCTTCCTTTGACTCAATTCCTTTGAATTTTGGAACGTTCCCCTCGGTTCCGAAATTCATTCGTGTCCTTCACTATTCGTCTTCTTCAATTCTGGAGCACCCCATAAATCCATTATGAATGTCATCTATAATAGATCGGCGGTCTCGCCAATCTTCGAATGATTCGTAATGGAGCAAAACTCTTTTATAATAGGCATCGATTTACCGGAGAATTCTGTATCCTCGGTTTACGATGATATCTATTACCTGCTATACCTGAATTCCATTTCTTGAGATCGAATGTCGATTTACCTCGGAATTCTACAACGATCTTATTCGTGAAGTCACGGTCTGTAATGACCCAAGATTTTAGGAATTTATTCTGAAAAATATAAATAAATTCAAAATAAATTTTAAATAAATTTTGAAAGGGAATTGATATAGCTTGATAGTGTATCAGTATGTGTGTACATGTGTGCACAGGAAATGCACATGAACAAAAGCTAAAATCCATGAACTCTAAGAATAAATACATATTGATATGTATGGGAATATATATATATATATATATATATATATATATATATTAAATCCTTAAAAGTTGTATGCATAAGTAAATATACATATATGGATGCTACTGAATATTTTTGAGTGTACATGTGCATGTGTGTGTGTCAATACAGAATGATGTATAAATATATATGGGTGTACTAATTAGTTCAGTAAGACTTATATATATATGTTAATAAAATACTAGAGTTCAAATTAGTAAAATAAAATATACAGACATATTTTAGTATATAGGCAGAAAGAAAAAAAATGAGGATATAAAAAGGAGTAGTCCTCTTGTAAATAAATAAAGGAAGTACATACCATTTACATGAAAGCTAAAAATAGGAAAAATAAGACAAAACAGGGAAATGCTTGGTATAGGCAGAATTAGGAAGAGTATTTGATAAATAACAAATCAAGTCACATTTTTAGCATGATTGTAGACAAAGGAAAAAAGTATTTTCTGAAAAGCAAATTTCTGAAATTAACCAAAAAGAACATAACCACTTTTCTCTTCACCTAAATTAAGCCGGGAAGGGTAGAATTTTGGGTTCAAATAAAATGCAGATAACATAATTTTTCTGGTGGGCAAAAATGGCTTTAGCCAATACCCAAAACCCTAAGGAGGACCCTGTATATATATATGTATATGCAGCAGCCTCCTCTCCTTCTCAGAAAAGAACTTTGAAAAAAAAAACAACACCATAGAAATCATAAGGCAAGGGAAGGAAAAGAGCTGAGGCTAAAGGCAGAAGTTCATCAATTAATTAAGGAAGCAGAGAAGAGAGATAGGTGAGAAAACTCACTCAACAACTTAAGGCACTAAGTCCTAATGAAGGCAGCCAGTTATAAATGAATTTTTCTTAAAAGTATATGTGATTGGTCTTCAGAAGTTAAGGATGCTTTAATGCTAAATGGTTGTTCTGGTTGTTTTTATTTTGTGAATATTCTAAATATGATCTGCATGCATACATAAGTATCTTTGAAACCCAGATCTCTTTTTAATATGATACTGGTTAGAAACAAATAAATACCCAGAAAAATAAAATGTTGGATATAAGCAAGTAGTGTTGGTTTTGGCTCAACCCAGAAGAATTGATAAGCTTATGGGCTGCAATATACATATGTATATGTGCTGAGGCTTAAAATGAAAAGGAATTAGGAGTGCAATAGGCTTGCCTATGTGCTGATACTCCTGATTCAATGAAAATATACAATATCCACCCAGCAAATAGATTTTGTGATTTAGGAAGCTTGGTCAACCTGAGTTAACTAAAGCACAGATGTTTGCAATAAAATCTTCCCATAAAGCCATAAACCAATGTTAGTTGTCTATATCTCTTGAAAATTGCAAGAACATGTTTTAATAAGTACCAATACTAAAATTGCTTGGTTGTCTCTGTTTGTTTATGAGAATGATAAGGAATGCTATGAGGTGAATGCTTGTTTTTGTAAAATAACTCACTGATTGGGTTTGCTCTGTAAATTTTAAAAAGAGAAAGTACCTAAGAATTTGATTAGGAAATGGGGTCAAGATTACTGCAGGAATGACTTGTGTTCTTGAGTAATGCAAGTTGACACATGGCTTGTTCAAGTCCTGAGATCTTTGTGTAATGGAGTGAATTAGTTCATTACAATGTGTCCATTGATTCATAAAATTGCAGATGAGACCAGGATAGAAAAATATACCAAGGGAAAAATATTTGATACGATGAGGAAGCTAGAGTTTTTCCCAGAATAGAAATATGAGGATGGAATAAATGATTTAACTCATATTGGTTATTTTCCTGTTTGGTGTGAATGATTGTTTGACTATGACTGAATTGTATGCTTGAATGTATGTACCATATTTATATATGTAGTCTTTGGAAAGAAAGATTATAATATGCACATGCACAATGACATAGAGCATGCACACAAGTATTACCTATTTCCAAAGGGCAGAACTTTATGTATATGTACTTAACTTGATTTTAACCTAATTAATTAATTGCTTTTGTGAATTTTCTCATACCAGACATGTGTCTGACCCTAGTGTGCTAATGGCATCTGGGGTGTCTCATTTAAAATGAGGCAGCTTCAAATGCTTTTTCAGGGACAGCAGCCTCTAGATAGGAGTAGAAGCAAAGCATTGAGAAGAAGATTATAGCATGCTAGAATTAGATAGATAAGAGCTTACAAGTTGAAATTTGCATGTATGATATTTTAAAAAGAAATTTCCATTGTACTAAGTACAGAGTGATGTTGGATATTTGGTTAAGTATTTTGAGAATTTGACTTGGAACTGGTATTTAAAATATCTGAGTTTTATTATCTGGAATGTTGAAAAGTTTTAGCTATAATTTTGTAAGTTAGATCACCAGTGGGGATTTTATAAGATAGTGATGTTAGATCCATATTAGTAAATTATTTACATGTTCGGATATGATTTGCTCAGACACTGTCACACCAGTACCTTAGTAATTTTAACATAAAATCTGAATCCCTCTTTACTAAAGCTTTGGGCAAAATGCATTTTAAGACCTTCTGAAATATGTCTGAGTAGAGAGTCTGTTTAATCCATATTTTATTTGCTAAGTATCCATGTGTGAGGAAACTCACCCCGGACTGCATTTCATTTAGTCTAGTACCTTGGTATCAAGGAATCAAGCTTCTGGAATATGATGATTCACTTAAGAATATCCCAGACATGAGTTTGCATATAAGGTAGATATTATAAGAAAGCAAACATAGGAAATGATATAAGCTTATATCATTTTCAAAGCACAGACACTATACAATTGATTTTACAGATAATCATAACATAATTATCTAGGTTCTATGAATCATATTCCATGGAGAATCCAACAAGCTATCAAAGAATAAAAACCATACTATTACCTATATGAATAAGATTTTCAGTACTTAAATAATAAAATGAAATTAAGCTATGTGGGGATTGATTAAATTTGATTAATCACTGTAACCTCTTGTTTGCCATAACCTGATTAAACCAAAGGGGCACATGCATCTTCATATGTGTGTGCTTATTTTTGTGGTTGCACTGATATATCTATATTGGTAAATTTTTGATCCTGGATAAAGTTTGTTTATGAAAAAAAAAGAAAATGACCCTGGGAAATATATTTGTTAATGAATGATATATATATATATATATCATCTCTAAAAAAAAATCCTTACAAAATGAAGGTAGAAACAGAGAGGGTCATTTCATTTGGTATCAGAGCTATGTTATTCAACATAGTAGAAGTAAAGATCAAGTTCTTAGATAGAAATAAAATTTAAAGGAACTAAATATATATCAATGTTTTCAGTGTGAATAAAAAAACCACTGAAATAATAAAATTACCAATCAAACTAACCAGCTATGTAAATTATTATTAGCAAACTATGGTAGGGAGACCACCAAATCAGGGAGCAGGATCTTCCCATGCACCACCAATGGTCAATCTGCAAGACTTGGTGAGAGCATTTAGGGATGGGGCAGGACAAAGGCAAGAAAATCCCTATGAGGAACTCTCAAAATTACTTAAGACATATACTCATTTAGGAGGCAAAAGCTTTGAAGGGACAGAGGGTATTATGGAAATTTAAACATGGTTGAGAACATTGGAAAGAATTTTCAATGACATGCAACTTGATGATCAAAGAAAGAGGCAAGTGGCTTCAAGACAGCTAAAAGGAGTAGCTTTAAGCTGGTGGGAAGTAATCATTGCAGGGAGAGGTGAGAATGAAATCACTTGGAATCAATTCAAAGAGATGTTGGAAGCAAGATTTGTACCAGCATCAGCTAAGACTACCTTGCTAGAAGAATTTATTAGACTTAGACAAGGAACCATGACTGTCACAGAGTACACTCAAAAGTTTGAGGGGCTTTCCACATATGGAGCAATGCTTGTGGCAGATGAGGCATCCAAAAATGATAGGTACATAAAAGGTTTGAACCCAGGACTTAGCAGAGCCATGTTACCCTATGCTGACATGACTTTTGACCATGTGATAGACTTAGCTTTGAGGTTGGAGCAGCATGACAAGGAAAGGGAGAAGTTCAGAAATTTTAAGAACAATAACACCAAGAAAGGTAAGGGGAGGTATCACCCTTATGATAAGAAGAAGGAAGAGGCCAGTAACAAAGGCACTGGAGATGTCAAAGCTAAGGAAACCAAGAAGATTGTGTGCCATCAGTGTGGAAAAGAAGGACATATCAAACCAAGATGTCCAGAATTGAAAGGAGGAGCTTTCAAGTGTTATTTATGTGGGAAAGAAGGGCACATGAAAAGAAATTATCCTGAGAATAGGCAGCAAGGAAAATTAGCAAACTTGGAAGAAAAAGGCAAAACAGTGGAGATCAATGCTGAGAAGCACAGTCAAGTGGAAGGTACACTATTTATTTGTAATGTACCCATAGCAGTAGTATATGATACAGGAGCAACTCATTCTTTAATTTCCTATGAATTAGTTAAAATTCTGAAATTAAGTTGCATATTGGTTGAAACCCCTTTACATATACAAAGTCCACTGGGAAGTTCTAGTTTTTTAAACATGATCTGTGTGGATGTGGGATTAAACATAGGAGGAGATACTTTTATTTCCAATTTATATGTTTTAAATTACCCAAATATAGGTGTTATTTTGGGAGTAGACTGGTTAAGGCAATTCAAGGCCATAATTAACTTAGACTCATCCACCATATCATTGCAAAACCATGGAAGCCAGAGGATCACAATTTTGTGTGAAGTGTCCAAGGGAAGAAAATTGTGTCATTTGATTGATTTGGGTAAAGATTTCAGTGAACATATTATTGAGGAAATTCCCATAGTCAATAAATACTTGGATGTTTTTGAGGAGGTTGATGGTGTTCAAAACCATAGGCCAGTGGAATTCCAAATTCATTTAGTTCCAGGAGCAAGCCCAGTGATTAAAAAGCCAACAAGAATAGGGCCAAATGAACTAAAAGAATTAAAGAAACAATTAGAGGAATTAGAAAATAAGGGTTTTATAAGACCCAGTAATTCTTGCTGGGGGGCACCAGTGGTGTTTGTTAAGAAACAAGATGGTACTTTGAGACTCTGCATAGATTATAGGGAATTAAACAAGGTAACCATTAAAAATAAATACCCACTGCCAAGAATAGATGATCTTTTTGATCAATTGGCTGGAGCAAGAGTATTCTCTAGGGTAGATTTAGCATCTGGTTTTCATCAAATGAAGGTGGAAGAATCAAGCATCAAGTAGACTGCCTTTAACACTAGATATGGGTTGTATGAATTTTTGGTTATGCCATTTGGCTTGACCAATGCACCATCATACTTTGTAGATTTAATGAACAGAACCTTTAGGGATTATTTAGACAAGTTTGTGCTTATTTTTATAGATGACATTTTAATTTATTCAAAAACAATGGAAGAGCATGAAAGTCATCTACACATGGTTTTGTCTAGACTAAGGGAAAAAGACTTAAAGGCAAAATACTCAAAATGTGAATTTTGGAAAGAGGAAGTGAATTTTCTTGGCCATGTTATATCTGCCCAAGGAATTTCTGTGAACCCCAATAAAGTAGTGGCTATCCAAGCATGGAAGAGGCCAAGCACTGTGAGTGAAGTGAGGTCATTCATGGGGATGGCAGGGTATTATAGGAGGTTTATAAAAGATTTTTCAAAAATTTCTACACCACTAACTAACCTAACCAGGAAGAACCAAGCTTTTGTTTGGTCAGAAAAATGTGAAAAGTCTTTTGAACAGTTGAAGGAGGCATTGGTGAATGCTCCAATTTTAAAGGTACCTCATGGAAATGAAGAATTAGTTGTATACACTGATGCTAGTGGATTTGGCTTGGGTGCAGTGTTGATGCAACAAGGCCAAGTCATTGGATATGCATCTAGACAACTTAAACCCCATGAAGTAAGGTATGCCACACATGACCTTGAATTAGCAGCTGTGATCTATGCTTTGAAACTTTGGAGACATTATTTGTTAGGCACTAAGTTTGAACTTTACACTGACCACAAGTCTCTAAAATATTTATTTTCACAAAAAGATTTGAACATGAGGCAACATAGATGGGTGGAATTATTAGCTGCCTATGACTTTGACATACTTTATACACCAGGCAAAGCAAACAAAGTTGCAGATGCTCTAAGTAGACAGCATGCTAAATTGGCTATGATGATGATAGAAGAATTTAAGGACTTGTCTTTGCTAACTGAGTTAGAAATTGGGGAGAATGGTTGTGTGCACATTGATGAGCAGATGCATGGTGCACAAGAAGATAAAGGGAAGTTAAGCTTAATGACACTTCAACCAGATTTAATTCTGAAGGTTGGAAAAATGCAAGAACAGGATGCCAACTTATTAGAGAAGAAAATGCTCCTCTCAAAAGGGGAGTGTAACATCCCGAAAATTTTCGACTTTCGAAAATTCAACATCGATACTCACTTTATCGACTGCTGAGCCATCGAATGCCGGAAACCCGGAAAGTTATGGTTTTAAGAAAGAAGAAAAGGTAGAAGAAGAAGATAGAAGAAAAAGGAAGAAGAACAACAACAGAACAAGAGCAGAAACAGAAAAACAATATCAGAATCTCACATCTCGCAGCGGAACAATATACAATAGATAATTACTAGTCTTTTAAAACAAAGAACTATATCATTTTATACATACATCAATCATCAGAGTCAATATACAACAATGGACAGTTATATAAACTTGTCCTCATACAGAATACACAGTGGAATAAATACTATCAGATACAAATACTACGTCTCGCCATCCAGCTTATCTCCAAAGCTCCAGAATATCCTGAATATCCTGAAAATCTAACTCTAGACTGCCCGTGTGGAAATTGGTGGGCACCCAGAGTTTAGAAGGGAAACAATAAACTCCGAGTCAGTCATGGTGACTGGTGTGAGATCGTAAAACAGTTATTTTTTTAAAATAAACAACAGGATAATTTTAAAGTCAATTCGAAATGCTTTTGGAAAATGAAACTACCATAAGACCTCCCACCACACACACAATGCAAACGCAGAATTGGAGGAGATTTCTTCTTATGATAGTCAAAGATGCTTACTACGTAAAATCAAATCATTTTTGATATTATTATTAGTGCATAGTGTAGAAAACATTTCGAAAGTATAATATTAATCTTAGCCAACATACGACCAGTATCGTATGCCTACTATAGCTACTATGTTCAATAGCAGGTTACCGCCACATTCCATAGCAGGTAATACAACTAAAACCGTACACGTCGCGTATTGTTTCTTTGGATTTCCAACAAATGGTCAGGCAAAGGAACTTCCTATCCACGATGGGTACGTCCCTGGAATAGACGACCCGAGAACCTAACCGGATCTCTGCCAACACAAGGCCGGGTTACCTCTGCAAAAATAGGTAACTACTGACACGCGTATGCCATCCCCCGATCGTCACCGATCTTCCCGAGGATCCCCGATTTCCAACAAACCACATAGATAATAATGCAGCAACCACATAGGTTAAGTATCTGGGCTCCATACCATGATACCACCTTTATCCAGAAGGAATGACATACACTAAGGGGCGCTACTCCCTAGAACCTTGCCGCATTCTTCCTGTTTCGACCATTTCCGGGGTGTGAGGCTCGACGAAGTCTCGTCCACAAAGCTACGCTTTCTCAAAAAGCCCTGCTTCGGGTCAAACAAAATGATCAACCTATGATCACAAAGATATAAGATCAAACAAATGATCATATCACAAATGATCAAACACTGTTCATTTCACAGCAACACTCAGTATGTCACGTTACCAAATTGGAATATATCGCTGATAAATTTCAACTACATAACTTCTGAGCTCGTACGTCTCAGAGAAGGGTGTTAAGCTAAGAGAATAAATTCTCCGCCACCAACAGAAATGTATTTGAAAGAAATCAGCTTTATATCTCAAAGTGTAACGTCAGACACACAATCCATACAAGTCTGTTCCGGGATCGAACAGAACCGAAGGCACTTCTCACGAAGCCCTTGCATTTCCGGATAATTTTCTAATCACGTCCGGACTTCCCGTCACTAAGGGTGATAAAACCTCTAAATCGGAGATCAGCCGATGTAGAGTAACTCGACGGTAATCCTTCCGTTTTCAAAAATATCCGGTCTTCAACACCGGTCTTCGAATGCAATTCATAACGACGTATCACATATTCGGAATGGGTTATACGACCCCATGGTCCTTTCCCGGCTAACCCGAATAGTGAGCGCTTATTCAAAAATAAGTGTGGCATTCAAATTCATCCAATTCACAACAAATACCTACTCAAGGTAATTATTGATAGTCGGTTATTTAACTATCAATAAAGATGCGCGACATCATCAGATTCCAAAATAAATTTTTCCAAATTATTTTATCTTCCAAAAATATCTTTACTAGATATAAAATTTCCACACTTTAAAAATAAATCAACGTTTATTTTTAAAACAAATTCCCATTCCATTTATAAATTCCATAGTGAATTTATATTTCAAAATATCTTCTGATATACGATTTTCAAATCGTTTTCAATATTCAATTTCAATTTATCTTTACAAAGATAAAATCTCAAAACGTTCATTTCATATTAGAAAAGCATTTCCATACTTATTTAAAATTAAGTATTTCACAAATCATTTATTTTCAACATTTGAAAATATTCGATATACTTAAATCAATATTAAGTATACATTTCATTCTTTAAGGAAATCATAAATTTTAACATCTATTTGAGTCAAAAACGAATGTTGCGTAAAACATCGTTACGACGACTCAAAATCACTAGTATAGGGATTCGGAATTAAAATAGATATATAAATCCCAATACTACATAAAAATATTTCCTTTCGGAAAATCATTTACTATAACAACAGTGTTATAGTCCACCATTTCCTTATATCTCTCGAAAACATCTATTTCAACAAGGAATGTCGAAATCTATGTATTCGATACTTAACACGTTTTAAAACATCTTTTAAAACAGTTACTTCATTTTAATAATATCGCTTTCCCAAAACCATATCCATTTTACTTCAAAAATATATTCACTGTCCAAAATCGTGAATATACTTCACTTAACCATATTTAAATCTTTTCTACACATTTATTATTTCAATAAAAATTCGCTATCCAAAATCACGAATACATCTTCTTTAACATTTTAATTTATCAAATCCAATTGATTTCGAATTTATAAAACAACGTTTATAAATCCTATTTCTATTTTCTAACGACTTCAATTTAATAAATCTCCTTTATTACCAATTTGATCTATAAATCTTCTTTAATGACCTATTCAATTCACAATTCAATTTTTTCTACCACAATCCATATTATAAGTTAAATACTTATAATTTCATCTATTCCACAAAAATCATTTTCCATTTATAAGTTCACAATTTATAAATTTCATTTATTTATAAATTCTTAAAAATTCATTTTAACACTTATAAAAACTCGTTTTATAATACCAACATTTTTAATCTATAAAGTGTCAACTTTATAAACCTTTTAAATAAACCGTTTATAATATTTTTAAAAATCTCAACTTAAACCATTTTATAAATCAATCAACTGTTTATTCCAAAAATCACTTTTCGGTTAGATTTCACAAAGGTCTTGACTTTTATAACTTTAAAAATTTGAACGTTTATTTATTTAAAATAAATCACTTCAAAAATTTAATAAAACGTATAATTTCAAAGATCACTTTAAAAATCCTTTTAAATTAAAAGTCGTTATTTTTAAAACTTGAATCCGATGATGCTACATCATCAGACAATCAATCACAAAAATCAAATATCATATATCATCATATGATAACAGAATATATCACAATATCTGTAAATAAATAAATACAGTTGAGGAATCCAGTTGGATCCCTCCAACCTGTTTCCCTGCATCCAAAGATGTTAGCACAATACCAATTCCGCTCCAGTACGGAATTATCGCGGTATATAGGTTTTTATAAATCCGCTTACTAACGGCGCAATAGGGTCTCATCCGCTATACGAGGCGGGAAATCATCAATCCAATATATACATATGCCAATATGTATATATTGCTATATATAGATATATATCCTACTATATCTAATATCACATCCAAACAGACAATCAAACAATAACTGAAAATTCCACTTTCAATTTTTGAGTGAGAAGATCTCACCTTAGCATTTTATTTTGCGATCCAATTTATTCCAGATAGTTTTTCTCCAAATTTTGACCTTGTATAAAACAAGTATACCACTTTATTAATATTCGAAATAAATCGAATAATCGATTATTGAAAAATTTATTTTCTTAACCAATTTTTATTTTTAACTAAAATAATTAATCAAATAAATTACCCTAATACCTTATTTAAAATTACAAGCAGATCTAGGATGTGCATATATTTTATTTTTCTCAAAACTTCATATATACCTATTATTATTTTCTAACAGAAACTCTAACTATATATAAATCTGCATAATTTCTTTGACTGTTAAAAATCCTATTTTTAAACTTTTATATATATACAAAATATACAGGAAGAAATTTTCTTTAATTGAAGAAAAATCGTATACGAATATATATACCTCACTGGCAGAAACCACGAACTCACGAAACTCGTCGTCCACTGCTTCCATCGCCATTCGAGAACCACCTACCATATATTGCTCGAGACCTTCTCAGCCTCGTCGTACCAAGCATCGCAACCAACTATCTCGATCGCGACCACCACTAGACTGCCCTTCGCCTTCTATCACCATCGACGAACCTCTCGCGATCACCACGACCAAAATCGCGAGCCTTCCCTCGTGCTTCGCGTCGCCGTCGCCTAGAATTGTACGCGACATCGATCTGTGCGCTCTCATCTGCCATAAGCTCGAAGCGATGCTCGAATGCCTAGTCGTGAAACAGTAATGAGCCCGCCTTGTCTAATGAAATCGAGATGAGAACGAATGATTTTAGGGTTTTTATTTGAGGGCTATACGATTTCGGCCATTTTATTTTCCTTTTGAAATTTTAAATTGAACTGAGGAATGAGGGAGAGGGGAAGAGGAAACAGACGTGACTTAAAAGAAAATAGCGTGATGGGTTGCACGATTTCTATCTCGTGATTGTAGGCGTGTTTCTCGTCGTGTTCAAAGGAAACAATCGTGGTGATGTTAACTGATATAAATACCAATTTTAAATTGAATTCGATTTGAAAATTTCCAACGCGTTTATGTGTCGTGTGCTCACATACCCACTCCGAAAAATACGAAAATCGAAATCCGACAATAATTCAATATTACGGATCCAATGGGACTGGTTTCGTCAAATTCCAAGACTGCGCCTCGGACGGCTATTTTTAAATATCGATTCGAACGGTTAAATTTCAAAACTGCACGAAACAGTTTGAAATCAGATTCTGAAGCTTCAATCATTTTCAGAATTATCAATATATATTTTACAAGCGTTTGAAATATTTTCTTCGGCTTAAAATTAAAGATTCAATTTTTTTTGTTCAACTTTAATCGATTAAAATTTTAAAGTTTAATCGCCAAATTCAGCGATATATCGGGGATTCAAATTAAATCATCGTTCAAATACTTAAAATTAATTAAATATCCTCAATGTAATTTTTTCAAAATTCTGGGTCGTTACAGGGAGGAAGTGATGAATCACCATATTGATAAAAATGGTTATATGAGATACCAAAATAGGATGTGTGTACCAGAGGACACAGAATTGAAGAAAGAGATATTGAATGAATATCACAAAAGTAAATACTCCATACACCCAGGCAACACAAAAATGTACCAAAATTTGAAAAGAGACTTCTGGTGGAAGGGGATGAAATCTGATGTAGCTAAATACATTGCCAAATGTATGACTTGCCAACAAGTCAAGGCTGAAACCCAAAGGCCATCAGGGTTGATGCAGCCTCTTAGTGTACCACAATGGAAGTGGGAAGACATATCTATGGACTTCATAGATGGACTGCCTAGATCTAAGAGAGGCAATACAAGCATATGGGTGATAGTTGATAGGCTAACCAAGGTAGCACACTTCATCCCAGTCAAGTCAGAAAGGACAACACCAAAATTAGCTCAAATTTTTATAAAGGAAGTGGTAAAGTTACATGGCATTCCCAAAACCATTGTGAGTGATAGGGATACCATCTTCACCTCAAAATTCTGGAGAAGCTTTCAAGAAGCAATGGGAAGTGAACTATGCCTAAGTACTGCCTACCATCCTCAATCAGATGGGCAGACGAGGTAGTAAACAAGGTTTTGGAGGACATGTTGAGAGCATGTGTACTGGACTTTGGGGGCAACTGGGAAGATTATCTTCATCTAGTTGAATTTACATACAACAACAGCTATCAAAGCACCATAGGAATGGCTCCATTTGAAGCCTTATATGGTAAACCCTGTTTGTCACCTGTTTGTTGGGTAGAAGCAGGAGAAAGGTCTATTTTAGGACCTGAGTACATACAAGAAACTAAGGAGAAAATTGAGTTGATAAGAAGAAGAATGGCAACAGCACAAGAAAGGCAGAAGAAATTTGCAGACATGAAAAGGAGGCAGGTGGAATATGAAGTGGGAAATTTTGTTTTCATCAAAACCTCACCTATGAAAAATGTGCTGAGGTTTGGGAAACAAGGCAAGTTAACCCCAAGATATATTGGACCATACAAAATTCTGGAAAGAATTGGTCCCTTGGCATATAAGTTGGAATTACCAGAAAACATGCAAGGTATACATGATGTTTTTCATGTATCACAATTGAGAAGATGGGTCCATGATAAGGCAGAAATTCTTGAGACCCCAACCCAAGTGCAGATAAATCCTAATTTGATTTATGAAAAGGATCCAGTGGGAATTTTGGCAAAAGATGTGAAGAAGTTGAGGAATAAATCTCTGAAACTTGTAAAGGTACAGTGGAGTCTTGATCCTAGTGATTGCACATGGGAATTAGAAGACAAAGTTAGGATGAATTATCCTAAGCTATTTTCAGATTAAAGGTAATTCTGATTTTTGATTGTTTTAGATGCATATATTTTTAGTTATTATAGAACTAAAAATCTATTTGGTTGAGAATGTACTTGTTCTCTGAATTAAGTTTAAAATTCATTTTAAGCTTAGGAAAATTGTGGGACACAATTTCTAAAAGGAGGGGTTATGTAATGACCCAAGATTTTAGGAATTTATTCTGAAAAATATAAATAAATTCAAAATAATTTTTAAATAAATTTTGAAAGGGAATTGATATAGCTTGATAGTGTATCAGTATGTGTGTACATGTGTGCACAGGAAATGCACATGAAAAAAAGCTAAAATCCCTGAACTCTAAGAATAAATACATATTGATATGTATGGGAATATATATATATATATATAGATTAAATCCTTAAAAGCTGTATGCATAAGTAAATATACATATATGGATGCTACTAAATATTTTTGAGTGTACATGTGCATGTGTGTGTGTCAATACAGAATGATGTATAAATATATATATGGGTGTACTAATTATTTCAGTAAGACTTATATATATATATGTTAATAAAATACTAGAGTTCAAATTAGTAAAATAAAATATACAAACATATTTTAGTATATAGGCAGAAAGAAAAAAAATGAGGATATAAAAAGGAGTAGTCCTCTTGTAAATAAATAAAGGAAGTACATACCATTTACATGAAAGCTAAAAATAGGAAAAATAAGACAAAATAGGGAAATGCTTGGTATAGGCAGAATTAGGAAGAGTATTTGATAAATAACAAATCAAGTCACATTTTTAGCATGATTGTAGACAAAGGAAAAAAGTATTTTCTGAAAAGCAAATTTCTGAAATTAACCAAAAAGAACATAACCACTTTTCTCTTCACCTAAATTAAGCCGGGAAGGGTAGAATTTTGGGTTCAAATAAAATGCAGATAACATAATTTTTCTGGTGGGCAAAAATGGCTTTAGCCAATACCCAAAACCCTAAGGAGGACCCTGTATATATATATATATGTATATGCAGCAGCCTCCTCTCCTTCTCAGAAAAGAACTTTGAAAAAAAAAGAAACAACACCATAGAAATCATAAGGCAAGGGAAGGAAAAGAGCTTGAGGCTAAAGGCAGAAGTTCATCAATTAATTAAGGAAGCAGAGAAGAGAGCTAGGTGAGAAAACTCACTCAACAACTTAAGGCACTAAGTCCTAATGAAGGCATCCAGTTATAAATGAATTTTTCTTAAAAGTATATGTGATTGTTCTTCAGAAGTTAAGGATGCTTTAATGCTAAATGGTTGTTCTGGTTGTTTTTATTTTGTGAATATTCTAAATATGATCTGCATGCATACATAAGTATCTTTGAAACCTAGATCTCTTTTTAATATGATACTGGTTAGAAACAAATAAATACCCAGAAAAATAAAATGTTGGATATTAGCAAGTAGTGTTGGTTTTGGCTCAACCCAGAAGAATTGATAAGCTTATGGGCTGCAATATACATATGTATATGTGCTGAGGCTTAAAATGAAAAGGAATTAGGAGTGCAATAGGCTTGCCTATGTGCTGATACTCCTGATTCAAAGAAAATATACAATATCCACCCAGCAAATAGATTTTGTGATTTAGGAAGCTTGGTCAACCTGAGTTAACTAAAGCACAGATGTTTGCAATAAAATCTTCCCATAAAGCCATAAACCAATGTTAATTGTCTATATCTCTTTAAAATTGCAAGAACATGTTTTAATAAGTACCAATACTAAAATTGCTTGGTTGTCTCTGTTTGTTTATGAGAATGATAAGGAATGCTATGAGGTGAATGCTTGTTTTTGTAAAATAACTCACTGATTGGGTTTGCTTTGGAAATTTTAAAAAGAGAAAGTACCTAAGAATTTGATTAGGAAATGGGGTCAAGATTACTGCAGGAATGACTTGTGTTCTTGAGTAATGCAAGTTGACACATGGCTTGTTCAAGTCCTGAGATCTTTGTGTAATGGAGTGAATTAGTTCATTACAGTGTGTCCATTGATTCATAAAATTGCAGATGAGACCAGGATAGATAAATATACCAAGGGAAAAATATTTGATATGATGAGGAAGCTAGAGTTTTTCCTAGAATGGAAATATGAGGATGGAATAAATGATTTAACTCATATTGGTTATTTTCCTGTTTGGTGTGAATGATTGTTTGACTATGACTGAATTGTATGCTTGAATGTATGTACCATATTTATATATGTAGTCTTTGGAAAGAAAGATTATAATATGCACATGCACAATGACACAGAGCATGCACACAAGTATTACCTATTTCCAAAGGGCAGAACTTTATGTATATGTACTTAACTTGATTTTAACCTAATTAATTAATTGCTTTTGTGAATTTTCTCATACCAGACATGTGTCTGACCCTAGTGTGCTAATGGCATTTGGGGTGTCTCATTTAAAATGAGGCAGCTTCAAATTCTTTTTCAGGGACAGCAGCCTCTAGATAGGAGTAGAAGCAAAGCATTGAGAAGAAGATTATAACATGCTAGAATTAGATAGATAAGAGCTTACAAGATGAAATTTGCATGTATGATATTTTAAAAAGAAATTTCCATTGTACTAAGTACAGAGTGATGTTGGATATTTGGTTAAGTATTTTGAGAATTTGACTTGGAACTGGTATTTAAAATATCTGAGTTTTATTATCTGGAATGTAGAAAAGTTTTAGCTATAATTTTGTAAGTTAGATCACCAGTAGGGATTTTATAAGATAGTGATGTTAGATCCATATTAGTAAATTATTTACATGTTCGGATATGATTTGCTCAGACACTGTCACACCAGTACCTTAGTAATTTTAACATAAAATCTGAATCCATCTTTACTAAAGCTTTGGGCAAAATGCATTTTAAGACCTTCTGAAATATGTCTGAGTAGAGAGTCTGTTTAATCCATATTTTATTTGCTAAGTATCCATATGTGAGGAAACTCACCCCGGACTGCATTTCATTTAGTCTAGTACCTTGGTATCAAGGAATCAAACTTTTGGAATATGATGATTCATTTAAGAATATCCCAGACATGAGTTTGCATATAAGGTAGATATTATAAGAAAGCAAACATAGGAAATGATATAAGCTTATATCATTTTCAAAGCACAGACACTATACAATTGATTTTACAGATAATCATAACATAATTATCTGGGTTCTATGAATCATATTCCATGGAGAATCCAGCAAGCTATCAAAGAATAAAAACCATACTATTACCTATATGAATAAGATTTTCATTACTTAAATAATAAAATGAAATTAAGCTATGTGGGGATTGATTAAATTTGATCAATCACTGTAACCTCTTGTTTGCCATAACCTGATTAAACCAGAGGGGCACATGCATCTTCATATGTGTGTGCTTACTTTTGTTGTTGCACTGATATATCTATATTGGTAAAATTTTTGATCCTGGATAAAGTTTGTTTATGGAAAAAAAAAGAAAATGACCCTGGGAAATATATTTGTTAATGAATGATATATATATATATGTATATATCATCTCTAAAAAAAATCCTTACAAAATGAAGGTAGAAACAGAGAGGGTCATTTCACGGTCGACCCGGTTAAGGTTGCCCGCGATTTATATAAACTTATCAATCTTCCTACTTTGTTATTTCATCACCATATTTTTGTTTCGAACTTATCTTCGAATCAAATTTCTCTTTGATTTGAGTCCATCAAAATTTGAAACCCTATCCTTATTTTGAAAATTCATTCCTGTATCGTCGAGCAAAGAAATGTATTTGTTAACTAATATATATATAAACGTTGAATATATGCTGTGTTGTTTGAGTTGTTGATGTTGATTTGGGTTTCCGATCGATTCGTCTGATCAACGATATCGATAGGATTTCCAAAACACTTGAGCAGAGCAAACTGACACAATATCGTTTCAAATTTGATATATAAAATAAAAAGTTTTGTATGATTATATTATATATAAATATAAGTTTTCTAGAATTAAATTATTAATGAATTTGCTGTCTGAAATAATAATATTTGATTTTCATTTATTGTTTTGTAAACCATTGACTATTGCATAATATAAATAAATGAATTTATAAACTTGGTTATAAATTGATTGAAATTTGAAATGAATTTAATTCAGAAATTTGAGAATTTATTAGTTTCCGATGATTTCGAACTTTGTTTTTTTTTAAATTTTAAAGTATATATTATTGAAAGTATTTTCGAATAAAAATCGTTTCAAAGAATTCTTTAAAATGTTGAAATCATTGCTCTTCTCTTTGTCGCTGGAAAATAATTTCGGTGATGGCGGTCGCATCATCGACATTCATTTTCGAGTTTCGAAGTGGAGAAACCCTTCTGTAGCCTTGCTACGGGTTTTGAAAAAAAAAATTATTTTGATTTGAATTTCTTCAGTATAATTTTATTTATATATATATATATATGGGTAACTTATTTTAAAATTTAATTTGATTTAATAAATATATTATATTTCTCTAAATTGTTTAAAGTTAATCGGAAATCTAATTCTTAAATTTTGTTGAAGGATGATTTTAATTATAAATAAAACCAAAATTTTGAATAAGTATTTAAACTTGAAATAATTGAATATGAAAATTTTATTTGTATATATTACTAAATTGCATTTCAATATAACTTACCTAAATTATTCAGAAGTTAAAATGTAATTGGATAATATACAATATGAAATGATTTTTATAAATTTGAGTGTTTATAATAAATGTTATACACTAAAATTTTGATTATAAAGATGTTAATAGAGTTAGATAGGATAATAAGTAAAACTCAGTCAATAATGAAATAAATTTGTTTTGAAAGAATTAATAAATTGAAATTTGATCAACTTATGAAAATACCTTGAATTTGAAAGCAATTAGTAAATATAAATTAATTTAAATCGAAACTTTTATGGTTTAAATTAATTTATATGGGTTAAATATATGTGATTAGATATATTAAGTAGAATATCTTTAACAATAATTTGGAATAAAGAAATTTAAATTGTCGGAAATAAAATATGATTATAATAAAAGATTATTCAAATTTATGGTTTTAGAAATTTTAAATTGAAGAAATGGGATAATAAGATAATGAATTTAGAAATAGTTGAGATTGATTTTAGTGAAATCAAATGGATTAAATCAAATTATTAAATATCAATTAATTTAAAATTTGAATTTATATGGTTTAAATTTATTGTTATTTTGTATTTCAAATCTGTTTTTATTTCTGGTTGTTTCTATCCTCCTACCTCGTTCCTTTTCGGGGACGAAAAGTTTTGAGTGGGGAAGAGTGTAACGACCCGTAAATTTCAACTGTTTTAATAACGTTATTAATTGAAATTTTGCGAAATTTTAAACGATAAATTTTGAAATATAAATTTGATATTTGGAATGCGTCTAGTTAAACATAGCAACTGGGAAAGTTTTCGTCCGAAAATACGAAAGTTTATTTCGCGCGTAAATTTACTTCAATTTAATCAGTTAAAAAGCGATGAAAATAAAACGTTTTCGAAACTTGAATATTTTTACATAGAAAAATTCTAAACCGTCTTCTAAGCAAGACGCCATTTTTCGTTTTTCAAATTTCAGACTTCTTTGGCTCCGTCGATCTTATTTTTCTAAGTTTTTCTTGCATTTTCCGCCAGTAGAAAAATTCGAATCTTTATAATTCAAAATCGTACCACTGATATCCATATACCGTTTTGATCGTCTCATCGTGCTGATCTCAGCGGTATATTCACTTCTTTATTTTGAAGACCGGTACACTGTGGAAACCATGAAACGGTAACTGTATCGCTATCCATTTTGAACCCTTTGCTTGTCCTTTCAATTTACTCAGTGAGAAAACTGTCACCCACTAGCAATTTATGTTTCTTGAATTCAACATTTTGGTTCTTCTATTCCCACTGCAAATTTATTATTTTGGTCCATTCATTTCTGTCATTTCATTCTTACCTTTGGCATTTCAACTAACCTGTACATTTCCCTTCCCCTCTCTCTACACGAACTCGCCATGCCAAACGCTAATTCCGCTCCTCTGCCGCAAGCCATCGACCTCACCCCTGGAAGTCGAACCATCACCATCTTTTGCTCTACCGCCTGAGACTCTTACACCCTGCCTTGTTTACTACTAATTAAAATCACAGCACTCGCCATGCGTAGCCTTACACTCTCATGCTTCCTCTTCCTCGACTAACTAGGCTTCCGCATATCACCACTTGTTCCTTCCCAAAAGCAATGCTCGGCCACGCCACCGCTCACCGAGGCCATTAACCACCCTGATCGAAACTTCTGCTGTGTATTAGGTGAACATATATGCAGTTATATATTTGGGTTTATATAAGTGTATAAGCTGTTGTTAACATATTGTTGTTGTATCATAAAGTTTTAAAGCTGTCAAGTACATATAGTTTATAAAACTATGTTTATTCAATAAGTTTTGTAGTATATGTAGAAGTACTATATGCTGTTGTTGATAGGTAATGGTTTTAGAGGCACTTTATGTATAGGATATACTATATATATAATTGCTGTATGAGTTGGGTTACATATATGGTTGCTTATTCTTATTTTATGTATATTGGTATAGCAAGTCTTGATAATATTTTAAGTATGTATATATATAACAGTGCTCATATCTACGTGTATATATAACGGTTTGGTCTAGTGTGTGTATATATATATATATATTTTGACTATAATATATATATTTAGTACAGCTATGTAATAGACTCTTTTATATACATATTTTTGGTGCTTTAGGAATATATATATCTATAAAGTTAAATACATACATTGCAGTCTACATACTTGCCTCAATATAGAGATATATGTTAGTTTGATAAAAGATAGGTACAGGTTTTGGTTGTTATACACGTATACACGTATATGTATACTTTGTTTTCCAACATGTTTTTTGCGTATTGCTGGCTTATAACGTGAGTTGAAATATATTGCTTGCATACTGAGTTATATACTTGTATAAAATGTAAGCTCATATATGCGATATGTGTAATAATAAATCTTGTTTGTACTGAGTTTTATAATAAAAGATTGATTTTAAAAATATAGGTATGTATTTTATTTTAAATTATCAATAGGTGTCTTTGATTTTGAAATATACATATACGGGTTTTAAAACGTTAAATTATGGTTGTGATTTCCTAATGTATGCAGATATGAAATGTTAATATGTAAGTTTGTCTATAAGTAGGTAACAACAGTTGGGTTTGACCGACCATATTTAGTTCTCTAGTATATAGCGCGGATAGTAGTGGTATTGTTTATAATTTGAGAAGTTATATTGGTTAAACTTTATAATCTGTACGATTTTATAAGAGAAATATTATGAACGTCTGAATGGTTCGCAACATAATATATATAGATTTTATCTTTGATATTAAAGGTAAGTTATTAATTTGAAAGTCAATTTTTGGTTATAAATTATAAGTTGTACATGATTTGGATAATAGCCTGTACATATTATAATCGGTTGAACTTGTATATCCTGCTTTGTATGTTTCAAATCTGTCGTGAATTATATGATATATATTATTTTATATTGGGTACATGTTATGTATAAGTTGATAACATATAATATATATAGATGATTTATATAAGTGATTTTGAGAAAATATATTTAATTTAATATAGGCTTGGAATTGGAATATATATGGTTATATATCTATATCTATATCAGTCCACTCATACCATTTATTTTTATCGATCCAGCTCTAACTCGACTTCGTCAATTCATTGTCGTCAGTTTTGAACGTCAAATTCGTGCCAATCCAAATTGCTGTGAAATTCGTGCTTGGATTCGTGACTCGTTTCATTGTCAAATTCCTCTAGCCTCGAAAGGTGAGCACTCACTCACGATTAATGTTCTTTTATTTATTAAATCTTATTTCAATTGAAACGACAATTGAAATATGCTGTTGTTAGTTAATTACACTATTATATATGCTATTACCTGTATCAGTTCACCTGTGACATCTGACACCATTATCTGTTAATTATTTATGCAATGATAATACAGTTTGGCTGATAATTGTTGGATTGTTGATGTTTATATTGGACGTTAAATTGTTAGTGTTAAATGTTAAATAGTATGAAAAATTGAAATGGATATAGGATAGTTAAAAAAATTTAACTGATTTATATGTTAAACTTGATTAGTGAATATGACCCCTTTTAATTGTTAAATTAATTGACATATAGAATAGCGTTAATTACACTTTGAACCATCGACGTATATTGGATTAATTGTTGTAGTGTAGAAATTGAAATTGAATGACAAGTGGAAACCGTAATGTAATAATCTTTAATCTACATGAAATGATAGTGTAGATTCTAGAAATAATTATATTAATTCGTACAAATAACAATGCGAATTAATACGGTTATTTCGGGATTATTTGAATTGATTATTGGATTGTTATTGCTTGTTGTTATTGCTTTACTTTGACACCATCCCAATTATCACACTGCAAGTTCCCTTTGTTATGCTTTGATTTTGAATTGAATTGGAATCGGGTTGAAATGATAAATACCCAAATTAAACTTTGACCTAGGATAGAAAATTAAATAAAACCCGATTGGTCAATAATTTGATTTAAAAACAAAACGAAGATTTTATTTGAATAAAGAATATGGTTTTGAAATGAAGTTGAAATTTGAATTTTTGATGAAAGGAAAATGTTAATATTTAATAATCTGAAACAAAAGATTAACAATGTAATTAATGGAAGAATGTTGTTTAATTTGAGAAATGATTGAATTAAGTTTGAAATGATTTAATAATTAAGTTTGAAATTATAATTAAGTTTGAAATTATTAAACTTTGAAATTATGTAATAATTAAGTTTTGAATTATTTAATAATTAAATAAGATTGAATGATTTAATGATCAAATTGAATTGAATTCTTTAATAAGAGAAATTGAACTTTTGAATAAGTGAATTTACTTCGTAAATAATTGAAATTGAGTTTTCTTTATTAATTAAGTTTGGAAAATTATTTAAGTAAGTAAATAAGTGAAATTGAATTTCTTTAACAAGAAATAAAATGTGATTATTGAAATTAATGTAAGACTTGTAATTTAAAGAATTTGATTTAATGACTTTAATTTAATTCAAATTGTAAGTTTTGAAATAAGGAAGTTGAATTTAAATAATGGAGTTAATGAATTGGAAATTTAATAGAAATTATTTTGAATGGCAAATTTACTTAATTAATATTGAATGAAATCGATAAATGAATTTAAATTGATTTAAATGTTAAATCAAATTAATTTAAATGATTTCGGAATGAACTTATTTACGAACTTGAATCAATATTTGAATTGTTTTAAATAGAAATTGGAATTGAATTATAAGATTTTGAAATGGTAATTTGGAAGTTTTGAAACGTAAATTATGGAAATTGATTTGGAAAGACAAATGAATTGTTGGTTTACGAATTCTATTTGAAATTGAATTGATTTGGTTTTGAAATAAATAAACGACCAATCAGTGTAATAATTACGGAAGTTATTAAAGAGACCGGAATCGGTTATGGATACACTCTCTATCTAAACCGAAAACCACTTTAATAACTATACGCGGAGTGATGATCCAGAATGAAGTGGTTGGAATGATGTACGTGATGACTGAAGAAAGAGAACGATAATGGATAGCCATGACACTTGTGTCAAATTGGAAATGACTAAAACAGGACCCGTGCCGGGCCAATGGAGGTCAGCTACCTCAAGTGAACACACTTCTTCGAACTACTCATTACTTGTTGTCGATTGGTGCACCCTTGATTTTGGGAGTGTTGTTTCACGGTGTTGCGGGCGCTGCGGCGTTGCGTTCTCACCAGTCCGGATCAGGCGAACGGTAGTGTCACTACCTTGGGTATTGCCTCATGTGCCTTGTCATACTTGTATTCCCTATTCGCGACCACTACGAATCTGTTTTGTACCTTTAGTATATGGATTGCCCTCTGGTGACTTTAGGTTTTGGGGAAACTACGGTCTTGTATATGCTTTTGGGAATAAAAATGTGTTAAGGGTGGAATGGGCCATGACTTAACACTATTTTAATACCTTATATTACTGATAGACATTATCTACTTAGCGTATATTACTACCTAGTAGATAGTTTAACGGATCCTTAAAGGATGGTTATTCCAAACATCCTTTAAGTTACTTGTATTTCAATTGCTATTTCACTTGAGTTGGATTTATTAATATGAGAATGTTAATCCTAACTCGAGTGTCTTGTGTTTTTGCTTTACGCTCGGGTCAGACTGAGTGTACCAGTATTCGAGACTCACCTTTGAAGTTGGAGCTTTGCTTGAAGATCCAGCCATCTATTCTGCTTTCAGTATTCGACGATTCCAGTGATGTATTCTAATTTGTATCTGATGTATCGTATTACTCTTCCGTTGTATTTGTTCTATCTCTGATGTAACTTATACATTTATATAGTAGCTTCATGAACTACTATCTCTTTTCTTTCCGCTGCATTTATTACTCTGTGTCTGTGATCTGTGATTATTTATTTACTGTATATGTTCAGTTTTGCCAAATTTAAATTAACAACGCGGTATTTTGGGCAATTCAACTCCGGCATGAGTGTCTACCTATACACTTATAATGGATGCGAATGGTCCAAAATATCGGGTCGTTACAGTTGGTATCAGAGCTTTGGTAGCTCTAGGCAAAACTTAACATATAGGGTAAATGTATTTACAGAATCACTCTCATTCGAGTTTCAATCTCTTCCTTTGACTCAATTCCTTTGAATTTTGGAACGTTCCCCTCGGTTCCGAAATTCATTCGTGTCCTTCACTATTCGTCTTCTTCAATTCTGGAGCACCCCATAACTCCATTTTGAATGTCATCTATAATAGATCGGCGGTCTCGCCAATCTTCGAATGATTCGTAAAGGAGCAAAACTCCTTTATAATAGGCATCGATTTACCGGAGAATTCTGTATCCTCGGTCCAAAATATCGGGTCGTTACAATCTTTTAGTTCTGACTTGAGTGTTTTGTCTTTTCATTACGCTCGAGTCAGTCTGAGCTTTTCAGTGTATTGAAAACCATTTTATTCTAGAGGATGAAGACGGAGATTTGTCTACTATTTATTATATTTATTCCACTACATCATGTTGATCCATTTCATTATTTGTTTATTCCTATTGTATGTATAACTCTGATCTGTATTGTAAAGTGTAATCAAATGTTATTTGTAGAACAACTTCATTTTAGTTTATTTGATTATTATATTTTGTCATTCCGCTATGAGATTCTGTGTTTTCTTTTTTCCCTTTCTTTTCTCTTCTTTTTCTTATTTACCCCATAACAATCCTCCCATTTGAATGGTTTAATTGGCATGTGTGTCGATTTAAACCGTTCAAAAAGGCGAGTCATTATATTTGGTATCAGAGCTTTGGTTTAGCGATAACCTTAGCTTTTTGGGGTCTGACTCATTTGAGATAGGGTAGTAATACCCTAGAATGAATTGTTTGAGCGTGTGTATATATGAGAGAGCGTACTTGTTAGTGTTATAAAATGTTTTATATTGTGTTAATTTGTTCCATTTAGTATTTATAAATTATGGTCGGTACATGGGACGCCATGGCACGATAAGGGTTTCTAAATACTTAATAGGGCAGACCGACACAATATTATTTTGAAATATAGGTAAATAAAATAATTTTATGTGACGACCGCCCATAACCCCTGCACTGAACCTAGAGAAAGTACGCTGTAAAGTGTGCCAGGCAGCCATGGACGATTGTCAGGGTAAATTAAAACAACAGGATCTATCGTATTACTCACAGTGCATGGACAAAATACAATAGAACATACATATAGTGAAGCTTCACAGAATAGAATCTCATCAATAAAACTTCATAATAGTTGAATACATCTGAATAGTCAATACAACAAGGCTCACTACATAACACTCAGAGAAAATAAAAATAGCGGAACACCCAGTACATATAATAAGAAGATAATATGCAACCCTCCAGCTCGTCTTCGATATCAACACCGTGGAAAGCAAGAACAGCACCTGTCACCTGCTACCTAGTCTGCCCGTCCCAAAATGGACGAACAGCCCAAGGCAATAAGAGTTAAAACATAAAGCCTTGAGTCAGACAACAGTCTTAGTGAGCAGTAAATTAACTAACAACATACCAAAAGGGCATAAAGGAAGAGGAATAGGAATACAACCCTCCCACTCCACCTCTTTCTACAGTGATAGCCCCCAGACACACACTAAGCAGAAGCAACATAACAGAGCATACAATTTAAAGTAAAGCAATTATCACTTGAGTCAAGGGCGATGTTTTCCAAGTACAAACCCCCAAGGCCTAAACCAAGATCAGATAAGCACCCAGAAAATACCGCTCTTGAGACCGAATGACGATACAACCAAACATCCATGACTCTGGCTATCGCTGTTATCATTGCTTCGATATCATCGTTAATTGAATGACCGACTCATTCTTTCATCCGTCCGTCAAGGGATAATGGAAACCCCGGTTCTAGACATAACTCTGCACGTCATCGTGACTCATGCCTAGGACTATCGAATCTGCCCAGAGTACTTGACTACCCAATCAGTAGCCTTCAGGGACTATCGAATCTGCCCAACGTACTCTTGCTTTGAGTATGCTAGAACCTTCAACAACGATGATACCTCAGCCTTCTAGTTATCCTCCTCGACAACTATTCCCATACTAGCTCAAGCGCCTCTCGAGCCAACCATTATCCTCAACTCGAACCATATCGCCGAGTTATCAACTTGCTTGGAATGATCCCGTCTGGATTAGACCAAGACTATCTCATCTCATGCTTCGCCTCATCATCATCATAGCAAAGCTTCATCTCAACATCATCATCATCAAATCTATGCATAAGAGCTTCCTCATCCGTTACATATGCCACGAGCACCTTTCTCGATTCAAGAGCCTTTCTCTTAGCCTTTGAATCATCTTCGGTCTAAATCAAATCATCAATCATCTAATTCATAGCAACCAATCAAATCAAACATTAATCCAAGTAAACAAGCATTCAAATATGAGCTAAATGGACAATTATAACAATAATGGCAATTTCGTAATTAAAGAGTCCAAAGTCTAACAAGCATGAAAACATGAACAATATCTCCATAACCTTGATAAATGAGCTTGCATAGGTTAACACTTAGTAAAATGGTTGTCAAATCATCATGAACAATGGATCTACATGGATCTATACTTAAGTTTACAAAAATGCATGAAAATCACTACTTTAACATCAAATCAAGCCAACGATCCGATATACTCCTTTGGATCCGTGTGAGAGATAATCACCACTCACCAAATCACCTAAACAACCCCAAATCAACACACTTCAGATCTGGACAGCGAAGGATCTAGCTTGATCTATCACGAATCCGCTTCAAACAATGAAATCTCACTTCGATGGATGAAGATCTTCAATCTAAGCTCTTGGATCTTCGATTTGATCTTCAACTTGGATGGATGGAATCACTAGATTAGAGTGGAGAAAAGAAGTGAAGAAGTGTAGAAGTCGAGCTCTCAAAATGGCAGCAATTCGTCGCTTCGAAATCCGGATCCCAAAAAGTGAGAAATGGACGAGTATTTATAGGCTGAAAACCCCTTTAACTCGTCCGCCTTCTTAAGTCGTTGCCAACTCAACTCCCTCTCCGACCTAACACTCCAGACGACCTACGACCTAACTGCTTGCCGACCCAACACATCGCAGGCGCGCGACCTATCTCCACGCGACTTAGCACCCAATCGACTCAACTCCTAGGTCGCTCATGACTCAGCGACCTAACACTTAAGCCTTCATGCGACCTAAACAATGTGTAACCTAACTATGTTACGACTTACGACTTAGTGAACCTGCGACTTATGACTTAGCAGCTAACCCCTAAGTCGGTCATGACTTAACATATAGCAAATCAGTGCCTTCACATGACTTACGACCTAACGAGTGTACGACCTAACTCCTGCCTCGACTTAGCAACTCACACGACATACTAACTTAGTCGGGCTACGACCTAATCCCCTTAGGTCGTCTAACGACCTATCTATATTCACGATCTAACTGGGACACGACTTAACCTCTTACGACCTAACTCCTGAGTCTTCTACGACTTAACTTACTTAGGTCGTTTACTACTATCCCAGCCTCCTTAGGTCGTTAACCTCTTAAATCGCCAACCTATAAGTCGCCAACTATCCTTAAGCCGTTCCAATTCCTTAAGTCGCTCACGACTTATCACTTAAGTCATTAACGATCTATGATGACGCAACTGGTAAGTTGGAGCTGAAGCTCCCTAAGTCGCACACGACTTACTACATGTCTTAGGTCGTTTACGACCTAGGACTTACACGTATCTCTGCTCAAAATCTGAAACGACCTAATGACAATGGTTTTACGACGTTTCGATCCGTAAAAATACGGGTCGTTACATTCCCTCCCCCTTAGGAATTTCGCCCCCGAAATTCCAAACAAACAAAGCAATCAAAGACTATTCTGCACGCCTATCATCCATAGCAATCAACAAACCATGCACCCAATTCTAGCTTAGCATGCAGAATTCTAAAACTAGAACAAGTTACAATATCATGAGATGACACGACACCTTAGGGCCATACCTTGAAGAGTTCAGGATGAGCTGCCTTCATCCTCTCTTCCACCTCCCACGTACAGTCGTTTTCATCATCACTCCATTGTATCTTGAGCAACTTAACTACCTTCCTCCTAAGCTGTTTCGTGTCGGTTTCCACAACACGAAGCGGCTTACAAGGTCTCTTATCGACTGGATCAACTTCGAAATCTTCACAGCTATCAGCAGAAACCACAGTATTCGAGTCGTGCACATACTTCCGTAGATACGATACATGAAAAACATTGTGCACACTCGACATCTTCTCTGGTAACTCCAATTTATAGGCGAGCTTTCCAATTCGCTCAATGATCGGAAATGGTCCAACAAATTTCGGGGTCAATTTTCCTTTCTTCCCGAATCGAATAACATTCTTCAGTGGAGAAATCTTCACAAAAACTATATCACCTACGTCGAATTCCAAATCCTTACGACGCTTATCAGCATAACTTTTCTAACGGTCTTGGGCTGCCTTCATTCGTTGCCGAATGATCTCTATGAAATCTGAAGTCTGTCGAATCATCTCTGGCCCAACCATCAGCTTTTCTCCTGTCTCTAACCAACATGTCGGAGAGTTACACGGTCTTCCATACAATGCTTCATACGGTGCCATACCGATGCTTGACTGATAACTGTTGTTGTATGAAAATTCCACCAAATGAAGGTGATCTTCACATGATCCTCCGAAATCCAAAACACAAGCTCTGAGGAGATCTTCCAAAACTCGGTTGACTCTCTCTGTCTGACCTTCTGTTTGAGGGTGATAAGCTGTACTCAAACACAACTCGGTTCCCAAAACTTCCTGGAAGCTCTTCCAAAATCCACTAGTGAGCAATGGGTCTCAATCGCTCACTATACTCTTCGGAATACCATGGAATCGAACTATCCACTTAACATACAACTCTGCCAACTTTGATGCAGTCCTAGTCGATCGAACAGGAATGAATCTTGCACTCTTAGTCAAACGATCTACAATGACCCAAATCCCTTCATTTCCCGTTCTGGTTCTAGGTAGTCCATCAATAAAATCCATCGATACTTGCTCCCACTTCCATGTAGGAACTTCTAATGGCTGAAGCAATCCACTTGGCTTCTTTTGTTCGGCCTTTACCAACTGGCAGTTCATACACTTGGAAATAAAATTTCCAACATCCTTCTTCATACCTTCCCAGTAGTAGGTTCTCTTCATATCCTGATACATCTTATTTCCACCTGGATGAATTGTCAGCTTCGAGTGATGACTTTCCTTCAGAACTTCACTCCTCAATTCATCGATATCGGGAACAACTAGTCGTCCTTACTTCCGAAGCCAACCCTCTCGATCGACCTCGAATCCTTTATCCTTTTCTGGATCCAATCCAGATTCCAAATCATGGATAATCTTGACAAGCTTATCATCTCGCTTTTGACTCTCGCCGATTCTTTCCACAAGAGTCGGTCTTATTGATAAGTTTGCAAACATCTCAGGTTCCAATTCACATCTAGGTCTGAAGTCAAATCCAGCTAAATACTCGAGATTCTTCCATTCTAAAAACATGACTCCCAATCCTGCATGTCTTCGACTTAACGCATCTGCCACTGCGTTACCTTTTCCCGGAGTATAAGCTATACCAAAATCATATGATGCTAAAAATTCTAGCCAACGTTGCTGCCGAAGGTTCTAATCCTTTTGGGAGAAAAGATACTTCAACGACTTATGATCCGTAAACAACTCGAATCGAACTCCCAATAAATAATGTCTCCACATCTTCAGAGCAAATACAATCGCCGCTAACTCCAAATCATGAGTCGGGTAATTCCTTTCATGCGGCTTCAGTTGTCGACTTGCATACGCAACAACTTTATCCTTCTGCATCAGCACTGCTCCAAGTCCAGTACCACATGCGTCGGTGTAAACCACCATCTCATCATTCCCACTAGGAATAGTCAAAACAGGAGCACTCGTCAATCTTTCTTTCAGGATTCCGAAAGCTTGCTCACACTTAGCATCCCATCTGAACACTTGGTTCTTCTTCGTCAATCCTGTTAACGATGCAGCTACCTTGGAGAAGTCTTTGATAAACCGTCGATAATATCCTGCTAATCCAAGAAAACTTCTCACATCAGATGCATTCTTAGGTCTAACCCAATCCTGGATTGCTGTCACCTTAGCGGGATCAACCGCTATTCCATTTCCAGAGATAACATGGCCTAAGAACCTCACTTCACTCTTCCAGAAGTGACACTTCGAAAACTTAGCCTTCAGTTGATGTTTCCGCAAGATTTCCAAAACGATACGCAAGTGCGTCTTGTGCTCTTCTTCAGTTCTGGAATAAATCAGAATATCATCCACGAACACAAGCACGAACTTGTTCAACTGATCTCTGAACACTCTATTCGTAAGATCCACAAAATATGCTGGCGCGTTGGTCAATCCAAACGGCATTACCAGCCACTCAAAGAAACCGGATGGTGTCCTAAAAGCAGTCTTCGACACACTATCCATAGTCACTCTCAACTGGTGAAATCCCGTTGCCAAATCCATCTGAGAAAACACCTTAGCTTCGTGAAGCTGATCAAACAAGTCATCTATTCTCGGCAATGGATACTTGTTCTTCTTAGTCACCTTATTCAGCTCACGATAATCCACACACAACCTCAACGATCCATCCGCTTTGGTGGCGAACACAACTGGTGCACCCCATTCGGACACACTACGCCGAATGAATCCTTTCTGCAAAAGATCATCAACCTGCACCTTCAACTCATGCTGTTCCCTAGGCGCCATCCGCCTAAGAGGCATCACAACAGGTCTGGCTCCTTCAACTAGATCTATACGAAACTCGATCTCTCTATGCGGCGGTAACCCTTTGACCTCATCAAAGACATCCTCAAATCCATTAGCAATTGGCACAGATGACAGTCCATCCCGTGGAACAACTAGCGAATACATGAAGCTCATGAAGACGCCTTCTTCATGCTTACATCGTATCACAATCTTTCGCCCCTCCACATTCTCGACTGTCACCTCCAACCTCTCACAATCAACCTTTGCCGCAAACTTTCTAAGCTAGTCCATACCCAAAATAATTCTGAACCCCGCAAAGTTCAGAACAAAACAATCACAAACAAAAGAGCAACCATGACTCGATACAATCAGACCACGGCATAGCATACACAAACAAGACGAACCCCCAACTGGATTAGTCACAACCAATGGCCTATCAACAATATCCGGTTCTAAACCCAACCGGCCTACAAGTTCATTACAAACAAACGAATGCGACGCCCCAGTGTCAAACAGAACTCTAACTGGAACACCACATATGGAAAGAGTACCTTTGATGCAGGCCAGGATGAAGTCATAGGTCGAATACGACCTAACAAGTTGATAGGTCGAGACCGACCTAAGAAGAATACCACCGAGTTAAGAATTGGTGAGCAATGTTGGAAAAATGAAGTTCTAGGTCGCAACCGACTTATGGAAGGATGTTCGCGACCTAACGAAAGTGTTAAGTCGTCCCAGCGACTTAGTATAACTCGGCAGCGAGTTAACTCGAGTTCGCGACCTAACGAAGGTGTTAAGTCGTCCCAGCGACTTAGTATAACTCGGCAGCGACCTAGTGAAAACCCACGACTTAACGAAGCTGAAGGTATAAGTCGTCCACGACTTAGCAAAAGGCATGAAGAGGAAGCGAGTTACGACCTAGAAGAATTAACTCGTAAGTCGCTGAAGTTTAATTCTTGAAATTCTTAAGTCGTAAGTCGCGTGAAGATGTTGCCGTTGATTCTTCTGCTAGCTAATCTAAACCATTGATTTCTTAAGTCGTTGAGGCGCATGTTTTTAAGTCGCGGAAGACTTGTTGCCGTTGATTTCTATTGCCGAGTTAATCTCTGCCACTGATGTAAGCTGGAGCTGATGATAAGTCGTTACCGACCTATATTAAGTCGTAGGTCGCAACTTTTATAGGTCGTATGTCGTCCGCTTGTATTTTTTGTCCGTGTTTGTTAAGTCATTGAAGGCTTGTAAAGAGTTGTAACTGTTGAGTCGGAGTCTTTGTTAAGTCGTACGTCTTCTGGTAAGTCGTAGGTCGGAAGCTATAACTCGGAACTGACTTAGTACTTGTAATATTTTTGTTGTATTTTTTGGTGTGAGTTGTAAAATGCCTATAAATAGGCCGAGACTCTCATTTGTAAAAGGTTGTTGAATATTGAATAAAATTCTCTTTTGTTAGCTTTGTGCTTTCAATTTCAATTGGTAGTTGAGTGTAATCTCCTATCTCCTCTTTCGGTTAATCGAGTGCGCTCGATTCAACGATTGTAGAAGCCGATTCGCGGAATCAAGTGCGCTTGATCAACGCTTGAAGAATTGAAGGTCTTTGAACCCGGTATCGTGCGCGATCAACGAGTTCGAGATAGCTAGAGTTCGGTATCTTCGGATCAACGAATTCGGGCATTTCAGTATCCATCAATTCACCAATTGCTACATTCATCGTATTATCTTGTTTTGTAATATCCGCTGCGTCATTTTGGTATCAGAGCCTGTTCTAGCCAATCATAGCTAGATCGAGACTTGGAGCCTATTCATTTAGAAGTTGAAGTGATTTGCTGAGCTTGAAGGGAAGGTTTGAGTTTGTGTTTATCACGGCCGAGAGTAAGAGGAGTGTTCATCATTGTTCGAAGTTGTTTGATCGAATTTGAATTGGAGGCTGAAACTTTGTCCATCGTGTTCATCGCGATTTGCTACAAAGTGGAAGTTTTCGATCCGTTTCATTTTGGATCAAAGTCCGAAAAGTGTTTGAATTTTGAAGTTTTGAAGAGTTTTGTGAAGTTTTCAAGTATGCCGCCAAGGAGAGCTAATCGCCACCAAAACGTAGAAGCTTTGTATCGAAGAGAAGAAGCTGATGAGATGGAGAAAAGAATCAATAAAAACTTTAGTGAGAAGCTTAACGAAGGAATTGGCCGGTTAGAGAAGCTTATGACGGAGATGAATCAAAATCGGAGAAGGGTTTCACCTGAATCTAACCATGGGGGTAGTAGAGTCTCGCCACATTCCAATCGAGACAGAAGTGTTGAAAATGATCAAGGGCGTGGGAGGAACGTGAATGATCGTGAACGGAGGAATGTCGATAGAAGGGATGAAGGTGGAAGGCGTAATGGTAGTAGAGATGTGGGTGGACGAGATAGACAACGATATACATCTGATTTTGAAGAGGAGTATGATGGTGGTAGTGTTCGAGGACAAGGACGAGGACAAGGAAGAAATTACTCTGAGTATGATCACAAGTGGGAGACGGGGATGAAGACTGAAATTCCTGAATTCAAAGGTGGTATGCAAGCGGAGGAGTTTCTAGATTGGGTAGCTAATGTTGAGGAGATTTTTGACTTCAAAGAAGTTCCAGAACATCGTAGAGTGAAGTTGGTTGCTACAAGGCTGAGGGGTAGAGCTTTGGCATGGTGGCAGCAAACCAAGCTTACACGTGATCGGATGGGAAAGTCAAAAGTTGAATCTTGGGAAAAGATGAAGAAAATGATGAAAGCAACGTTATTACCTTACAATTATCAATCTTTGATGTATCAACGTTTGCAAAATTTGAGACAAGGGACGAAATCTGTGAATGACTATGCTGATGAATTCTATCAACTTATTGCAAGAAATGATATTATGGAGAAGGAAGAACAACTGACAGCTAGATTTGTTGGGGGACTACGAATGCAGATCCAGGATATGGTTAATATGTTTGATCCAAGATCTGTAGCGGAAGCACATCAGAAAGCGTTGGCTTGGGAGAAGCAGGGACGACGAGGAAGTGGTGTGTTTACTAATTCTAACAATCAAGCGAAGAGTGTTGGTGGAAGTACTAATGTTTCTAAACCTATCAGTAGACCAGTGGTGAAGGAGGCTGAGAAGGCAAGGGTTAACAATGGTTTCAAATGTTACAATTGTCAGGAAATGGGTCATAAAAGCAGTGAGTGTCCAAAGCCAAAGAAGAGAACCATGATTGCAGAAATTGAGGATGAGGATGGTGATGGGGATTGTTCTAGTCCAGTTGAGGAAGATGAACAGGATATTGCGTCAGGAGATGAAGGTTGTAATCTAATGCTGAGGAGATCGTGTTTAACACCGAAGCAGGAGGAAGCTAGTTGGTTGAGAAGTAATATTTTTCAGTCAACATGTACTATTCTGGGGAAGGTGTGTAAGTTTGAGATTGACGCAGGAAGCTTTGATAATATTATTTCAACCGAAGCTGTGACAAAGTTGAAATTGAAGACAGAGAAACATCCGAGTCCATACAAGTTAGCATGGTTGAGAAAAGGAGGAGAAGTGAAAGTGGATAGACGAGTTCGTGTTCCATTCTCTATTGGGAAGAAATACAAAGACCAAATCTGGTGTGATGTAGTAGAGATGGATGTTTGTCATTTATTATTGGGAAGACCATGGCAGTATGATCGAGCAGTACAACATGACGGTCGAACCAATAGCTACAGTTTTATGTTTGAAGGCACGAAAATTATCCTAGTTCCGAAGAAGAGATCACAAGGAGAAAGTAAGTCGGAAGAGATTGAAGAACTGAAAACTTTATTGACTTTAAAGGAGTTTGTTAAAGAAGTTGAAGAGGAACCTGAAGTGTTTTTGTTAATTGGGCGAGAGAGCAGTGAAGAAGTTGAAATTCCAGAAGAAGTTACACCAGTTTTGAAAGAATTTGACGATGTATTTCCAAAGGAGTTACCAACGGAGTTGCCACCGTTTAGGGATATACAACATCAGATAGATCTTGTTCCAGGTGCTGTGTTGCCACACAGACCACATTATCGAATGAGTCCGAAGGAACATGAAGAATTGAGAAGGCAGGTAGAGGAATTGCTTGAACAGGGGCGTGTGCAGGAGAGTTTAAGTCCTTGTGCTGTACCACCTTTATTGGTACCCAAAAAGGATGGAACGTGGAGGATGTGCACTGACAGACGAGCATTGAATAAGATTACTGTGAGATATAGATTTCCAATGCCAAGGTTGGATGACTTGTTGTATCAAATAAGCGGAGCAACTATCTTTTCGAAGATTGATTTGAAGAGCGGATATCATCAAATTCGTATCAGACCAGGCGATGAGTGGAAAACTGCTTTTAAAACCAGGGAGGTTCTATACGAATGGTTGGTCATGCCATTTGGTTTATTCAATGCACCGAGTACTTTTATGAGGGTGATGAATCAGATTTTTCGACCGTTCATTGGGAAATTTGTGGTGGTGTATTTTGATGATATTCTGATTTACAGTGGGAGTCCAGAGGAACATTTGAATCGTCTTAGAGAAGTGCTGATGGTATTACGACAAGAACAATTCTATGCTGCAACAAAAAAATGCGTGTTCATGACGCATAGCGTTTTATTTCTGGGGTATGTTGTCTCGAAGGAAGGTATACAGGTGGACCAAAGTAAAGTTGAGGCAATCAGAGATTGGCCGCAGCCCAAGACGATAACGGAAGTTCGTAGTTTTCACGGGTTGGCTTCATTCTATCGAAGGTTTATACCACACTTTAGTAGTGTGATGGCACCTGTTACTGATTGCATGAAGGGTAAACAGTTTGCATGGACGGAGGAAGCCGGGGTTGCTTTTGAACGAATCAAAAATCTTTTGACCTCTGCACCAATTCTAGTGCTACCTGATTTTCAGTTAGTGTTTGAACTACATACTGATGCATCCAAGGTTGGAATTGGAGGAGTGTTGAGTCAGAAGGGACGTCCAATTGCATATTTCAGTGAGAAGTTGTCAGGAGCGAAGATGAGATACAGTACGTATGATGTGGAATTCTATGCTGTTATACAATCTATTAAACACTGGAGACACTATCTATTTCAGAAGGAGTTTGTTCTGTATACTGATGATGAAGCATTGAAGCATTTGCAAGGGCAAGATAAGATTTCAGCGAGACATGCATCGTGGATTGCATATCTACAGCAGTTTACTTTTGTTGTTAAACACAAGTCAGGGGTGACGAATCGAGTGGCTGATGCTTTGAGTAGAAGGAGTCATTTGTTGACTACATTGAAAGTTGAGGTGACAGGGTTCGATGTGTTGCCAGAATTATTTGTCGAAGATCCTTACTTTGCAAAGGTGGTTGATAAAGTCAAGGAGGGAAAGACGGATGAGTTTTTGATGGTAGATGGTTTTCTGTTCAAAGGAAATCGATTGTGCATACCAGAGGGTAGTCTGAGAATGAAGATTATCAAGGAGTTACACGAAGAGGGACATGTTGGGAGAGACCGTACTTTACAGTTGATTTCACAGTCCTACTTTTGGCCATCAATGAGGAAAGAGGTAGAGAGGTTTGTGGAGCGTTGTCATATTTGTCAGGTTTCGAAAGGAACTGCTACTAATGCTGGGTTATATATGCCGTTACCGGTACCAACTAAACCATGGGTTGATGTGAGTATGGACTTTGTGTTGGGGTTGCCGAGAACGCAGCGTGGTAATGATTCCATTTATGTGGTGGTTGACAGATTTTCTAAGATAACACATTTTATTGCTTGTAAGAAGACGGCGGATGTTGTTCATGTTGCTCAGTTGTTTTTCAAGGAAATCTATCGACTTCATGGATTGCCAGAATCTATTGTGTCGGATAGAGATACTCGATTTTTGAGTCACTTTTGGTTGAGTTTGTGGAAAATGGTGGGAACGAAGCTGAAATTTAGTAGTGCTTATCATCCACAAACTGATGGACAAACGGAGGTGGTTAATCGATCATTGGGAAATTTGTTGAGGTGTCTTGTTCAAGATAATCTGAAGAGTTGGGATGTGAAGTTAGGCCAGGCAGAATTTGCTCATAATCATGCTGTGAATCGAAGTACTGGGTTCAGTCCATTTCAGATAGTATATTCAAGCTTACCCAAGGGACCGTTGGATCTAACGGTAGTACCACAATTAAAGAAGACAGTTAAGAAAGCTGTTGATTTTGTTGAGGGGTTGACGGAATGTCATAAAATCGTTCATGAACGATTGGAGAAAGCAAATGAGAAGTATAAACAATCTGCAGATTTGAAACGAAGAAGTGTTGAATTTAACGAAGGTGATTTAGTTTATGCAGTGTTAACAAAAGATCGTTTTCCAGTGGGCGCTTACAACAAGTTGAAAGCCAGGAAAATTGGTCTGGTAGAAGTTGTGAAACGAATCAATGAAAATGCTTATAAATTGAAGTTGCCAGATGATGTGTACACGTCGGACGTATTCAACGTTAAGCATATCATACCATACCATGGAGAAGAGTTTATTGTGGATAAGGAAAGTACAAATTCGAGGACGAATTTTTCTCAACTTGGGGAGGATGATGCAGGCCAGGATGAAGTCATAGGTCGAATACGACCTAACAAGTTGATAGGTCGAGACCGACCTAAGAAGAATACCACCGAGTTAAGAATTGGTGAGCAATGTTGGAAAAATGAAGTTCTAGGTCGCAACCGACTTATGAAAGGATGTTCGCGACCTAACGAAAGTGTTAAGTCGTCCCAGCGACTTAGTATAACTCGGCAGCGAGTTAACTCGAGTTCACGACCTAACGAAGGTGTTAAGTCGTCCCAGCGACTTAGTATAACTCGGCAGTGAGTTAACTCAAGTTCGCGACCTAACGAAGGTGTTAAGTTGTCCCAGCGACTTAGTATAACTCGGCAGCGACCTAGTGAAAACCCACGACTTAACGAAGCTGAAGGTATAAGTCGTCCACGACTTAGCAAAAGGCATAAAGAGGAAGCGAGTTACGACCTAGAAGAATTAACTCGTAAGTCGCTGAAGTTTAATTCGTGAAATTCTTAAGTCGTAAGTCGCGTGAAGATGTTGCCGTTGATTCTTCTGCGAGCTAATCTAAACCATTGATTTCTTAAGTCGTTGAGGCGCATGTTTTTAAGTCGTGGAAGACTTGTTGCCGTTGATTTCTATTGCCGAGTTAATCTCTGCCACTGATGGAAGCTGGAGCTGATGATAAGTCGTTACCGACCTATATTAAGTCGTAGGTCGCAACTTTTATAGGTCGTATGTCGTCCGCTTGTATTTTTTGTCTGTGTTTGTTAAGTCGCTGAAGGCTTGTAAAGAGTTGTAACTGTTGAGTCGGAGTCTTTGTTAAGTCGTACGTCTTCTGGTAAGTCGTAGGTCGGAAGCTATAACTCGGAACCGACTTAGTACTTGTAATATTTTTGTTGTTTTTTTTGGTGTGAGTTGTAAAATGCCTATAAATAGGCCGAGACTCTCATTTGTAAAAGGTTGTTGAATATTGAATAAAATTCTCTTTTGTTAGCTTTGTGCTTTCAATTTCAATTGGTAGTTGAGTGTAATCTCCTGTCTCCTCTTTCGGTTAATCGAGTGCGCTCGATTCAACGATTGCAGAAGCCGATTCGCGGAATCAAGTGCGCTTGATCAACGCTTGAAGAATTGAAGATCTTTGAACCCGGTATCGTGCGCGATCAACGAGTTCGAGATAGCTAGAGTTCGGTATCTTCGGATCAACGAATTCGGGCATTTCAGTATCCATCAATTTACCGATTACTACATTCATCGTATTATCTTGTTTTGTAATATCCGCTGCGTCAACCTTGAACCACCACACTCTTTCCTTTCTCTTCAGCGGTAGGAGCTTTCGAAGATGATGGAACAGCCCCCAAAGCATAAGCTTGCACAATCTGCTTGTCCCTCCTCGGTTCTGGACAATTCTTCCTGATATGCCCCGGCTTGTCACAGTTGTGACACTTCATCGGCACCTTCGGATTCTTGCAATCCCTAGAGAAATGGCCCTTCTACTTCTTCTGGCCATCCTTACTGTAACGACCCGGTATTTTGGACCATTCAAATCGATAATAAATCCACACATGTCTGACTTGAATAATTCAAAACAATAGATTGTTAATTTAAATTTGGCAAACTCAGAAATATACAGTAAATAAATCAATCACAGAATCACAGACACAGAGTAATACAATAATATGCAGCGGAATAGATAAAATAGTAGTTCATGAAGCTACTATATAAACATCAGAGTTAGGAATAAAAAAACTACAGAATATCTCAAATGTAGTGAAGTCTCCAGTACAACAGATGACTTCTCTGGACAAATCAACTAGAAGAGCTGAAAGCTGAGGCGATAGTTGGATCTCCAAAGGAAGCTCCAAACTCCAAGGGTGAGTCTCAAATGCTGTATCACTCGGTCTGACCCGAGCGTAAAGCAAAACACAAAACACTCGAGTCAAGATTAACATTCTTATATAAATAAATCCAACTCAAGTGAAATATCAACTGAAATACAAGTAACTTAAAGGATGTTTGGGATAACCATCCTCTAAGGATCTTCAGAACTATCTACAAGGTGGAAATATACACTATAACAACGTGGTCATTTCAATTAAATTTATACTTCAAAACCCAAATATCATTTCATTTCAAATATATCTATTTTCCAAAATAGTATATATATATATTAAATGATTTAAAAAGTAAATTATTTATAATTTCCTCAAGTCTCACAAATCGATTCAAATCAACTTCAAATTCGAGATTCAAATTTAGTCAAAGTTCAATTCATCAATTCAATTCAGTTCTAAATATACCATTTAAAATTTCAATATATTTCAAAGCTTTAATCTTCAACATTTTCAAAGTTAAATTTAACAGTTTCATATAGCTCTTGATTTAACTTTATTATTATTTAGTCAGGGAATATTCACTTAATAAATTCAATATCACTTAACTCCTTAAATTTCATTTTTACTAAATATCTCCTTAAGTTTTATTTAAACAAGAAATATTCATTAAATTTATAAATCAAACCCAAGTTATAAATCATATCTTACATCTCAATTTCAATAAGTTCCTAATCGGTTTAATTAAATAAAATTCTTTATTGAATATAATTTCAACTAAATTCAAATTATCTTCCCAACCTTAACTTATTCAAATTATTACTAAAATCTATTTTGAAACATAAATTTAAATACTCAACCATACTATATGTATTAAATCAATCTTAATTAAATTAAATATCATTATTAAATCTATATAAATCATTCCTATTTATATATAATAATTTAAGGCTCAACATTTATTAAAACCATATATTTCTTTCCCAAAACCATAGAATTTTATTTCAAAATATTTATATATATGGACCAACGGTGTTTGTATATATTGCTATCATATGGTTAAGTGATACAGATATTTATCATTTCAATCCGTAATTTAAATATATACGGGTAGATATCATTTCGACCCGTAATCCCAATTTCAATTCAAATGAAAATCGCTTGGGTTTATCATTTCAACCCATAACGATTTTCTCCTATTCTAAAGTACGTTCGGGTATGTATCATTTCAACCCATAGTGAATTCTATACTAACAGGGAACTTGCAGAATGATAACAGATAATATAAAATACAACAACAGGCATATATCATAAATAACAATATAATATAAACAACAGGATATGGTGTCATATCCCATAGGTGAACAGTTACAGATAATGGCATATATAACAATTTAAATAACTACAGCAGCATATTTCAATTTTCGTTTCAATTGAAATCAAATTTAATAAATATAAGAACGTTAAATCGTGAGTGATTGCTCACCTTTCGAGGCTAGATATATTGGACGATGAAATTAAGTTACCAAATGCAAGCACGACTTCCAAATCAAAGTTAGATCGTCACGAATCGACGATCAAAGTTGATAAATAGGAATAGACGAATTCAGATCAGAGCTGGATCGATGAAGATAATTGATATAAGTGATCTTAAATATAACTATTTATATATATATTACATATGCTAAATTCAAACATATGTAAAAAAAATATTAAATCAGTTATATAACTAATATATTGTAAATCAACAGGTTATATATTAACTACATATATATAATATAACCCTATATACAAAATATATATATGCAGGCAGGTAAAACTTATAAAATATACTAAAACGAAGTATAATAAAATAAAATAAAATATAATATAATATATATAAACATACACGTACAAACTATACTTTGAAGTATAAACTGTAAGCAACAACATACTTACTATCTATGTATATAAGTATTCAACTGACATAAAAAAAATATTATATTCGAAAGCACTATACAAAGTAGTATGTACGTTTATATATAGACCTACAATTCCCATTATAACCTTAGAATATAAGGTAAAAATATATATGCAGACATTACAAAAAAAATTCAACTAAAAGTACAGATTACATGTTATGATGTCTACACACTTCAAAAAAAATAGAAACTTACCTATATCTACCCAGACTGACATATAAACTAACAGGTTGTAATTAACATGTTATTCAACTAAAATCTATATATATGTGTTTAAAAGTTGCAGACAAAAATGTATATATATGCGGATCTAAACAAAGCAAAATAGATGAAAAGTTTAAACGAAAAGTTCACTGACTTTATATAAATCATATATATATATTTATATACAAACAGCTAACTAGGTATATTTTTATAGATAACAGGCCAACTTATCAATATAACATACACACTTCTACCGTGTAATCTATACTTTGTAAACTATATTTAAGACAACAGATATTATAAAACAATAACTTTATATGCTTAATAAAACAGAACTAACTAATATATATTAGATATAATATACGTATACACACGAAACTTATACTAAATATTTTCATATCAACATTCTAGAGATAAAGAGGTACACATGCAGACTAAAAAAAAATATAAACAGGCTTGCCAAAACTTAGTAATATAGTATATATTATAAATTTACAAATATCTACCCACAGATCTAAGTTATGCAATAAGATATATACACACTCTTAGTTACATAAGCAGATTTTTATATAACCAATATATGCACAATGCATGCAAAATAAATATATACCTACATAAAAATATATAAACGTTTATATATATAATATAAAACGTATTTATACAGAAATCTATATATAAGTACCTAATTAAGTGGAGAAGCCTCTCGGAAAAAGGAAGATGAGGATGGGATTTGTAGGCAGGCGCACGGTGGAAGCTGGAGGTGTTGGTGGTCGGTGCGTGGTGAGGAGGAAGGGGTTGGCGCATGGAAGCAGTGACGCAAGGCAGAGGGAGGCCGAGTGGAAAAACTCGGAGCGGGCCAAGGAGGCGGTCAAACGAGGCTCTTCGGTTGCTGAGGAGAAGTGGTTACCGAAGGGGAAGAGGCGATGATGATGGGGTGCGGTGATGTGACAAGTGATGGGGTTGGAGGAAATTCACGGCCAAGGCCAGGTTGAGGCTGGGGAAGGAAAAAGAATAAAAGGAGAGGAAGAGAATGAGGTTACAGGAAAAGAGGAAAGTGACAGGAAAAGGTGCAAGTAATTTATATTCTTAAAGATGGAAACGTACAGAAATAAATGTAAAGTAGTGTGATGGTGAAGTCAGGCACGCTAATTTAGTGAATAAATAAAAGAAACTTTTAAATGTGATCCAACTGTACGTTCAAATTTGAAAAGGCACGGAAGTAAAAGTCACATCTAAAGGTGCCGTTACAACGAATAGTTTATTGCTTTCGTCGCGTACCGGATCTCAAAATACAGAAATAAATATATCGCAGAGATCCACACGACGAGACGATCAAAACGGTATATGGATATCTGTGGTACGATAATCCGATCAAAAGTCGATAATCGGTACCAAAAATGCTGCTATTTTGCCAGAATTAAGATAAACGGAGCAATAGAAATCCAAATTTGACGAAACAAAGACTGATGTTTCACTCAGCAGATGATTTAGAAATTTACTGTATAAAAATATTCAAGTTTGGAAAACATTTTATCTTCATCAAAAATTAACTGACTTAAATTGAAATAGAATTTCACAAGAAAATAAACTTTAATATTATCAGATGAAAATTTACCAGTTGCTATATTAAAATAGACGTATTCCAAATAATAAATTTTTATTTCCAAATTTTTTTTGTTTAAATTTCACAAAATTTCAATTAATTTAATAAATAAAATCACTAAAAATTATGGGTCGTTACACTCTCCCCCACTCAAAACTTTTCGTCCCCGAAAAGAAAGGAGGTAGAAGAATAAAAACAACCAGAAAGAAAAATAGATTGACAGTTAAGATTAAACAATTAATTTAAAATTTATATAAATTTTACTTGAAATATTCATTTGAAAACTTCGTTTGCAAATCAATTATTTTTAATACTTTAATACTTTTCAAAACTCATTTGTAAAGTTTCTTGCTTTCTTTATAAATACCATTTATATGTTTAAATAACACCTTTATAATTATATGAAAACTATTTGAAAACAATTATTTACATTAATACTTATATTTACAAAGAAGCTATCTGAAAACATTAATCCATAATTCATAAATTTATTAATTTATCTCAAGATACTTTCAAATATTATTAATAAACCACTAATCATTTACTTTAAATATGTTTTATTTTATTAATAACTTCTAAATATTAATAACGTTAAATTTTCTATTAAACCACGTAGTATATAAATAAACAATATTTTAAAAGAATATAGTCAACAAGGAAAAGAAGGAGGATCTGGAAAAATAGGATATAGGTGAATAAATAAAGCTGAGCAGATAAGGTAGATTCAAAAGAATGGTCTTGGGCACGAATAATTAATTTAGGACCATAAGAATTTCAATTTCAAATATTAATACAAAATTTCTTTGTTGGAAATACTTTTATAATAAAATACTTTTATAACTCGATGTTTCAACAAGTTTATCCTCGTTCCTGCAGACTCTGGCAGTGCGTTGATCAGGCGCAAAGCTAGAATTCTCCAGGTGATTAGTAGACTTGTTTCAACACCCAGTGAAAATACTGGAAAACTTTTAAAAACAGATATGGAAAGTACAATCCGAACAAAAAAACAAACAAAACCTTTGTCTAACCATGGTTCGTAGATACACAATGGTTACGCCTGGATCCCCCAGGAAACAATCCATATCCGTAAGCTTTCTCAGCCCTGCGAGTTACGCCATGATGACTAGTAGAATGCAGGATACACAATGGTTATGCCTGGATCCCCCAGGAAACAATCCGTACCTCCAGGCAAGACTCAGCCAAGCAGTTGCGCTACTATTCGCGACCTACACAGATTGCAGGATACACAATGGTTACGCCTGGATCCCCCAGGAAACAATCCGTACCCCTAGGCAAGACTCAGCCAGGCAGTTGCGCTATGCAGTCACGATCGTAAGACCATGGGTAACGCCATGGAATTCGAAGGACACTCGAGTATCATATCCGGAAAACCAAAAATCAGAGAGAATAATATCGATAGAATGAATCCAAGATGTGGCCACAAATCGGATATCAAGCAGAAGGCACTTTCCATATCTTTACTTCGAAAATATGTATCATATAGTACCTTTTCAAATCACTTTCAAATATCGTACTTATATAAAATCCATTATATATAAGATTTAATTTTCAAATCAAATAGTTTTCCAAAATCAAAAGTAGTACAAATCACACTTATATAGACTTCAATTATATAAGATTTCACTTTTCAAATTGAGTACCCTTTTCAAATCCATAGTTTTCGAATCAATTTCATACTCATACAAAACAATTTTATATAAGTTCGACAACTCCCAAATCAATTATTTAGTAACACAAGGTTCTCAAATTTCAATTTGTTTCAATATCAGTTCAATTTCAAAATCATATACAATTTCACCAAATTATTTCTTCTCAAATTAAATATCTTTAGTTCCAAAGTTCCAAAATAATAAATTTAGGAAATAAATCCAAATTTCCAAATCAATATAATTTAAGTCAACCAATTCATTTCCAAAATCAAATGTTTTCAAAATCATCTTATACTTACGTAAGGTCCATCTTATATAAGGATCAAATTTTCCAAAATAAATTTTGCTGTATGAAGAGCCATATGGGATTTGAATATCTTTGCTTTTATGGGTTATATATCTTTGTAATTTAAATTGGAAAAGTAAGCAAAGATATTCTAACCCGATAGCTTTCAATTTCAGCGTCAAAATATATCACTGATATTAGAATATAAAATGTACATACGTCATCTTTTCGCAAAATCACATTTGATCGCTCGCTTGATCACACAAGTTCGCTTTCGAACTAGTATTGTCCATTCGATTTCCCTAATGCTGACTTCGATATGGTTTCTCGACTAGAAGCCATCAGTCTCCTTGCATAGCCATATACTATGATAGAGAATTCTGGAATCGAGCCCAAAATCCATATCAAATATTCGCCATCAAGAATCGAATGAAAAATCCTAACACGAAATGGTGTAATTCACCTCGAACTTGTGTACTCAAACTTGGATCAATTCAATTATGCGAATAAAACAGCATACGTACAACTTATATATTTATTCCAACTTGTTAAATATATAGTTTCATAAAGATGTTACTAAGTTAAAACATTTAACTAAACTTTATTCAAAATATTTTGAAGACCAAATTCTTTTCAAAACATTTCAAATCTAAATTTCATATTAGAAAATTTTAAAATTGCCTTATTCATTTACTTAACAAAACAGTTTCAACTTATTTAAATCATACTACTACATACTTTAACATACATACCAAACTTATATACTTTATTTTTTTTCAAAATTTCTTAGCTTTGAAAAGTTAACCTTGATTTGGAAGTGGTCGAACCTTCAAAATAGTTGAAGAAATCATTTTCAATTTCAAGAGTTGGAAATCAGCAACAAATCAGTAAATCAATTTTAATAGATAGTGTTATATCAAATCCAAAACTCGAGGACTGAACACCGGCTTACTTCAAATCATTTCAAATATATATATATATATATATATATATACATATATCTTTCGAATATCAAATCATACTTCAAAATTTGAAATCAAAATGGTTTCACAAAATCACTCGCGTAGCAATGCTACTAGAGTGGCCTCTCCCCCACTCTGAAACTCGAAAATCAATGTCGATGATGCGTGCACTCATCACCAAAATTATTTTCCAGCGACATAAGTGAGTTCTGGACTTCTATTTTCTCAAACTTCTTTTGAAATTTCTTCGAAAATCATTAAAATCATTTGAACATTTCTTATCCGGAAAAATACTTTCAAATCGTATTATCATATATTTTCAAAATCTTAAAACTAATTTCAAAATACCGGAGTTCAATTCTTGACTTTCAAATTTAAAATCCTTCAGTTATAAATCATTTTTAGATAAATCAAATTTCTTATATAGTTTTTTCAAAATTACAAATCCTTTCGAAACCTCAAATTCTCATTTTAAGAAGGGTATATGATCTTTATCGAAAACATTTCACTTTTATATATAATATAATTGTAACGATCCGTAAATTTTAACTGTTAAATAACGTAATTAGTTAAATTTTGTGAAATTTTAAGCGATAAAATTTCGAAATATAAATTTGATATTTGGAATGCGTCTAATTGAACATAGCAACTGGTAAATTTTCGTCCGAAAATATGAAAATTTATTTCGCGCGTAAATTTACTTCAATTTAATCAGTTAAAAATAGGTGATAATAACATAGTTTCCAAACCTAAATATTTTACATAGAAAATTTGTAAATCATCTTCTGAGTGAGATGTTATCTTTCGTTTCGTCAAATTTGGACTTCTGTTGCTCCGTTTATCTTAATTCGGTTAGAATAGCAGCATTTCTGGTACCGGTATCGATTTTTGATCGGATAACCGTACCACTGACATCTGTATACCGTTTTGATCGTCTCGTTGCGCTGACCTCTACGGTATATTCAACTCTGTATTTTGAGGTCCGGTACGCGACAGAAACAATAAAACAGTGCGTCGTACCGGTACCCTGAATTGTGACCGTTAGCTTTCGTTGCCTTTTTAAGTTTGAACGTGCAGGCCAAGTAATGTAATAAATTGCTTTAATCTTCCAGCTTAATTCCAGGGTGACCATTTCCATTCCCCTTTTATCTTCCTTACGTTTCGTTCAAACTTAATAACGTTTATTGCCATTACTTTTGCTACAGTTCAAAACTTTTTGCCTCCTCTCTGCAAATTAAAGACAGCTGGTTCATTTTCTTTCGTTCAAAATCTCCATTTCACAAGAGCTCTGCAACTTTCGTTCTAAAATTCGTGAGCATCTCAGTTTGGCCTTATTCCTTTACTCACTTCATAACATCTACCCATTCGAAACCCACGTCCCTCTCCAACCGAAGCTCAGCCTTTCCAGCCTCCACTTCAACACCGAACCCACCAGCACCCACCACCCCACCGAATCCATTCGCCTCCAATACGACTCCAAACCACCACCAACTCCACGCCTTCACCACCACGTTAGATTCGCTGCAGCCAGTGACAAACTCAGCCGTCCTTCTGTTATTTAGCTGTGCTCCACAACTCAAATCTCTGGCCTCAGATCTGAACATCAAATTCTCAACCCTTCGTCGATTAAATCTAGCTCCGAAAATATGCAATACAAGAACTTAGGAAAATCGGGGCTGAAAGTTTCGCAACTGTCGTACGGAGCATGAGTGAGTTTCGGGAACCAACTGGACGTAAAAGATGCGAAGACGCTACTGCAGTGTTGCCGTGATAACGGAGTCAACTTCTTCGATAATGCCGAGGTTTATGCGAATGGCCGTGCTGAGGAAATCATAGGGCAGGCGATCCGTGAACTCGGTTGGAAGAGATCCGATCTTGTTATTTCCACTAAGATCTGACCTCGGCAACCCATAGCTTCCGCGCTCGTGCTTCCTCCGCCTACCATTTCGACAACCCTCTAGAGCAGCCAATCACCCGACATCCCCTCCTTCACCTGGCAAGCACGGTCTCACCACTTCATTCCATCCGCAACAACTTTGTTATTTTTTTTTTGAAGGTGAATATTTAAATATACAGTAGGTTTTAGTAAATATTTTCAAATGGATATACTATAAAGATTTGGTTACTGTTAGTTTATATGTGGTCTATAAAGTGCCTCATAGTTCTGTTATAGTTGGAATTATATAGTTTATATACATATACTAGTTTAAGTATATAATGCAGTTAGAGATATATTTAGTTATATAGTCTATGGGTTTAGTTATACATAATTTTATATAGTTGTATGTACCTTTTCGTATGAGTTTGTTTAGAGTTTAAGTACAAATACATATATATATCTATACCCACGGTTAAAAGTTTAGTTTGGATGTAAGTAGGTTGCAGTCGCATATATATAAAGTAGATAGTATTTCATATTTTATTTGATATTATAAATATTTTTATAATATATTTTATGCTATGTATACATCCATGCTATATATATTAGTTGTTCTGCAAATATGAGTTTATGTGATTGGTTTGAATTTGTATATCAAGGGTTTAAAGTATATGAGTTATAGCATGTTTTATATTTTAGATGAGGTATTAACAATGTTTACATTTGGTCTACTGGAATATATCTATTCGTATATGGGTTTTATAAACGAATATAGGAATTATAATATATGCGACTTCATATAAAAGTATATATATATTATTATAAGTTTACTTGTTAGTTCATTTCCTATTGTCTGTATACATTGGTATTATAAGATTTGTCAGTATACTACATAAGTTTATAAAGGTATAATTGGATTTTGGGTATACGTGTATGAATATGTATAATTGTTTATATAGATGTGTTCTGTTGTATAAGTTTGTTCATCATATTTTAGATATATCAGTATATGGATATTTGGATGTTATTCCTTTATATAAATCTATTTTAATATAATGTGTGCATAAGTTATATTCTAGTCTATATACCTATTTGTTTATATAAGTATCGTTTGAGAAAGAATATGCCTAGATTTCTAGATAAGTATTTTAAAATTTAATATTGATTTTTATAAATAATAATAACAACAATGATGATAATACATATATTTCTGCCTCAATCAAACTGATCCGATTTATTTCATCGATTCCTTGTTATCAGCTTTGTTCGTCTAATCTGTGCCCATCTCACTTTGCTTTGGAATTCGTGCCTGGATTCGTAACTCACTCCGTTATCAAATTCCTCTAGCCTCGAAAGGTGAGCAATCACTCACGATTAATGTTTTTATATTTATTAAATTTGATTTCAATTGAAATGTCAATTGAAATATGCTGATGTTAGTTGTTTACATTGTTATATATGTCATCTTCTATATCTGTTCACCTGTGACATCTGACACCATTATATGTTATTTATTATTGTCGATATATGCCTGTTACTGTTGTTATTTTATTTTCATACCTGTTATCACTCTGCAAGTTCCCTGTTAGTATAGAATCACTATGGGTTGAAATGATACATACCCGAACGATCTGTAGAATAGGAGGAAATCGTTAAGGGTTGAAATGATAAACCCAAGCGATTTTCAATTGAATTGAATTTGGGATTTCGGGTTGAAAAGATATATACCCGAATATATTTAAATTGCGGATTGAAATGATAAATATCCGTATCACTTGACCATATGATAGAAAATTATATACAGGCACCGTTGGTCTATATATAAACGTTTGGAAAATGATTTCTATGGTTTTGAAAAAAAAAAAAAAGAAATATATAGCTTTGATTAATATTGATTTTTAAAGATTTATTAAAGTTGATTTAATAAAGTTGATAAATAATATGTTTAAGTATTTAATATCTATATTTTAAAAATAGAATTTGTAATGATTTGAAATTGATTGAAATTGTATTTATTTAAGAATTATACTTAAATAAGTCTGATTTGAAATGTATTGAATTTGAAATTTAAAGAAGTGACTTACAACTTGAAATTTGAAAGGGTGACTTAATTGGATATTTCAAACGTATAAATATTTAAATGAGATCTTTTGTTTATTTAAATTGTAAATTGAAATTGTATTTAGATGTTATGAAAATGATTAAGTAAATATTTTAAAACTAAATAATTGTAAAGTGAGTTTGATATGTATATAAATTTATCGAATTTAGTTTTGAAATGATGAATATTTAAAAGCTTTGAAATATATTCAAATTGAAATGGCTTATTTATGGTTTAGATACGTATTTGAAGTTGATAATTTGAAATGGTTTATTTAGAAGCTAAATCGAGTTGAAACGAATGATTTGTGATTTGATTTAAAATAAATTAAATTTTTGAAATTCGAGTTAATTTGAATGGATTTGTGAAATTTGAGGAAACTAATTTATTTTATAACGAAATTTTTATATCTAAACTGTTAATAGAAAAGTGTTATAATTTCCAAAATACTGTGATTTCCAGACTTTGATTTCGAAAGCATTATAACTTTGGAAAGTAATATGATTTTGAAAAATGGATATATTTGAAGTGAAAATGATATCGTATTAAATTGGGTTTTGAAAGGATAAGGATTTTGGTTTGAAGTATAAACTATTTTGAAATGACCACGGTGTTATAATAACGATTGGTTGGCAAAGAGACCGGGATCGGATATGGACATACTCTCTGTCGATACCGAAAACCACTTTGACAACCGTGTACGCGGTGGAGATTCCAGAATGAAGTAGGATGGTGGCGACGTCCCTAAGGTATTACGTGGACCCAACTCCCGTGAGTTGGCATAAGGTGGCTAAAACAGGAGCGATCTCGGACCAGTGAGGTAGCACCTCTTCTCGGACACATTTCTTCGATATTATACTCTTACTGTTTTGACTAGATGGCCATCCTCCGATTTGGGAATGTTGTTCGAGGTGGAACGGTAGTGGCTGCTATGCGTATCCATCAGTCCGTGTGCGTAATTGGTATATCTACCCTGGCATTGCCTAGTTGTGCCGTGTCACCTACCATACCGAGCTTTACTACGATTATGATTTTAAGATCCGACCGCGTTAAGGTTCTCCATCCCCTTAACGCTATTTTCCGATATGATTATACTTTACTTATTTAGACACTATTATAATAGCGAATATTACTACATAGTAAATAGTTTAACGGATCCTTAGAGGATGGTTATCCCAAACATCCTTTAAGTTACTTGTATTTCAGTTGATATTTCACTTGAGTTGGATTTATTAATATAAGAATGTTAATCCTGACTCGAGTGTTTTGTGTTTTGCTTTACGCTCGGGTCAGACTGAGTGATACAGCATTTGAGACTCACCTTTGGAGTTGGAGCTTCGCTTGGAGATCCAGCTATCTATCGATCCTGCTTTCAGTTATTCCGTTGATTCCAGTGATGTATTCAGACCTGGTATTTGATTATTGTATTGAGACATCTATTGTATTCGAGACCATTATTTGTATCTTGTTTAACTCTGTTATATACATATAGTAGCTTCATGAACTACTATCCTTTTGTTTCCGCTGCATTATCATTATTTTACTCTGTGTCTGTGATCTGTGATTGTATTATTTACTGTATATGCTGAGTTTCTGCCAAATTTTATTTACAACGCAGTATTTTGAGCAATTCAACTCCGGCATGAGTGTCTACCTATACACTTATAATGGATGCGAATGGTTGAAAATACTGGGTCGTTACATGTGGTATCAGAGCTCTGGTTTTAGGCAAAACTCAGCATATGTAGTAAATTCAATTACAAAATCACTTTCGTTCAAGCTTAAATTCCTTTTTCTTTGACTCGTTTCCTTTGAATTTTGGAACGTTCACTTCGGTTCCAAAGTTCATTCGTGTCTTCCCTATTCGTGTCTTTTGATTCTGGAGTATCCCATAACTCCACTTCGAATGATCTCTATAATAAATCGGCGGTCTCGCCAATCTTTGAATAATTTGTACTGGGGTGAAACTCCTTTACAATCGGTATTGATTCACCGGAGATTTCTGTATCCTCGGTTTACGATGCTGCTATCTTAAGCTATACCCGAATTTTACCTCTGGTAATCGAATGTCAATTTGCTTCAGAATTCTACATCGATCTTATCTATGAAGTCACGGTTTACCCGGTTAAGTTTGTCCGCGATTTATACAATTTTATCCATCTTCCTGTTTGAAATGCAATCATCTAACCTTCGTTTTGAGCCTATCTATTTTTTAGATTAGAATTCTCTTTGATTAGAGTCCCTCTATATTTGGATCTCTATCCTTGTGTTGGAATCCAATTCTGAAATCATCGTGTGAGGGAGTGTATTTTAAATTAATATAAAATTGTTGATGTTTATAGTGTGTTGTTTGAGTTGTTGATGTTGATTTGGATTTTCGATCGATTCGTCTGATCAACGCTATCGATAGAATTTCCAAAACACTTGAACAGAGCAAACTGACACAATATAAATTTTCAAATTTGATAGAGGAAGTAAATTTGTATGATTATATTAAATATATAAGAAAAAATTCTGGAATTAAAAGTTAAATAATTTGGTTGTTGAAAATGATAATATTTGATTTTTATGTTATTGTTTTGTTAGTCATTGACTATTGCAAAATGACTATTGGTTATAAATTTATTTGAATTGAAATGAATTTAAATCGAAGATTTAAGAATTAAATTTCTGGTGATTTCAAACTTTGTTTAAAGCCTAAAATGTATATTATTTAAAGTATTTTCGAATAAAATGGTTTGCAAAGAATTTTAAATGTTTAAATCAGTGCTCTTCTCTTTGTCGCTGGAAAATAATTTCGGTGATGACGGCCGCATCATCGACATTCATTTTCGAGTTTCGAAGAGGAGAAACCATTCTGTAGCTTTGCTACGGTTTTGTTTTGGAAAAAAAATATTCGATTTGAATTTCTTCAATATAATTCGATTTATATATATATATATAAGTATCTGATTTTAAAATTTAATTTGATTTGATATAAATATATTATATATATCTCTAAATTGTTTGAAGTAAATCGGAGATTTAAATTCTTAAATTTTAGATTTAAGATGATTTCAATTATAAACTAAAGTCAAAATTCTTGGATAAATAATTTAACTGGGAATAACTGAATTGTAAAATCTTATTTGTATAATACTCAATTACATCTCAACATAACTTACCTAAAATTTTCAGAAGTTAAAAATGTAATTGGATAATATACAATATAAAATGAATTTATAAGTAAAATTTGAGTGGTTATAATAAATGTTATACACTTAAAATTTAGTTATAAATATCAATTGAAATAAATAGAATTATAAGTTAAGTGGATAATAAGATGAGACAAATAAATTTGTTTGGAAGGAATTAATAAATTGAAATTTGATTAAAGTATGGAAATACCTTGAATTTAAAATCAATTATTGAATATAAATTGATTTAAACTGAAATCTATATGGTTTAAATTAATATGGTTTAAAATATATGTGATAAGACATATTAAGTGGAATAAATTTATTAATAATTTGGAATAAAAGAATTTAATTTGTCGAACAAAATATGAGGAAAATAAATGATTATACAAATTTGATGACTCAGAAATTATTAATTGAGGATGACTAGACATAAGGTAATGAATTCAGAAATAGTTGAATTGATTTAACTTAAGTGAACTCAGTGGATTAAATCAAATTGTTAAATATTAACTAGTTTAATTTGAAATTATATGGTTTAAATTAATTGTCTTATCTTGTCTTTTAATCTATTTTCTTTCTGGTTGTTTCTACTCTCCTACCTCCTTCCTTTTCGGGGACGAAAAGTTTTGAGTGGGGGAGAGTGTAACGATCCGTAAATTTTAACTGTTAAATAACGTAATTAGTTAAATTTTGTGAAATTTTAAGCGATAAAATTTCGAAATATAAATTTGATATTTGGAATGCGTCTAATTGAACATAGCAACTGGTAAATTTTCGTCCGAAAATATGAAAATTTATTTCGCGCGTAAATTTACTTCAATTTAATCAGTTAAAAATAGGTGATAATAACATAGTTTCCAAACCTAAATATTTTACATAGAAAATTTGTAAATCATCTTCTGAGTGAGATGTTATCTTTCGTTTCGTCAAATTTGGACTTCTGTTGCTCCGTTTATCTTAATTCGGTTAGAATAGCAGCATTTCTGGTACCGGTATCGATTTTTGATCGGATAACCGTACCACTGACATCTGTATACCGTTTTGATCGTCTCGTTGCGCTGACCTCTACGGTATATTCAACTCTGTATTTTGAGGTCCGGTACGCGACAGAAACAATAAAACAGTGCGTCGTACCGGTACCCTGAATTGTGACCGTTAGCTTTCGTTGCCTTTTTAAGTTTGAACGTGCAGGCCAAGTAATGTAATAAATTGCTTTAATCTTCCAGCTTAATTCCAGGGTGACCATTTCCATTCCCCTTTTATCTTCCTTACGTTTCGTTCAAACTTAATAACGTTTATTGCCATTACTTTTGCTACAGTTCAAAACTTTTTGCCTCCTCTCTGCAAATTAAAGACAGCTGGTTCATTTTCTTTCGTTCAAAATCTCCATTTCACAAGAGCTCTGCAACTTTCGTTCTAAAATTCGTGAGCATCTCAGTTTGGCCTTATTCCTTTACTCACTTCATAACATCTACCCATTCGAAACCCACGTCCCTCTCCAACCGAAGCTCAGCCTTTCCAGCCTCCACTTCAACACCGAACCCACCAGCACCCACCACCCCACCGAATCCATTCGCCTCCAATACGACTCCAAACCACCACCAACTCCACGCCTTCACCACCACGTTAGATTCGCTGCAGCCAGTGACAAACTCAGCCGTCCTTCTGTTATTTAGCTGTGCTCCACAACTCAAATCTCTGGCCTCAGATCTGAACATCAAATTCTCAACCCTTCGTCGATTAAATCTAGCTCCGAAAATATGCAATACAAGAACTTAGGAAAATCGGGGCTGAAAGTTTCGCAACTGTCGTACGGAGCATGAGTGAGTTTCGGGAACCAACTGGACGTAAAAGATGCGAAGACGCTACTGCAGTGTTGCCGTGATAACGGAGTCAACTTCTTCGATAATGCCGAGGTTTATGCGAATGGCCGTGCTGAGGAAATCATAGGGCAGGCGATCCGTGAACTCGGTTGGAAGAGATCCGATCTTGTTATTTCCACTAAGATCTGACCTCGGCAACCCATAGCTTCCGCGCTCGTGCTTCCTCCGCCTACCATTTCGACAACCCTCTAGAGCAGCCAATCACCCGACATCCCCTCCTTCACCTGGCAAGCACGGTCTCACCACTTCATTCCATCCGCAACAACTTTGTTATTTTTTTTTTGAAGGTGAATATTTAAATATACAGTAGGTTTTAGTAAATATTTTCAAATGGATATACTATAAAGATTTGGTTACTGTTAGTTTATATGTGGTCTATAAAGTGCCTCATAGTTCTGTTATAGTTGGAATTATATAGTTTATATACATATACTAGTTTAAGTATATAATGCAGTTAGAGATATATTTAGTTATATAGTCTATGGGTTTAGTTATACATAATTTTATATAGTTGTATGTACCTTTTCGTATGAGTTTGTTTAGAGTTTAAGTACAAATACATATATATATCTATACCCACGGTTAAAAGTTTAGTTTGGATGTAAGTAGGTTGCAGTCGCATATATATAAAGTAGATAGTATTTCATATTTTATTTGATATTATAAATATTTTTATAATATATTTTATGCTATGTATACATCCATGCTATATATATTAGTTGTTCTGCAAATATGAGTTTATGTGATTGGTTTGAATTTGTATATCAAGGGTTTAAAGTATATGAGTTATAGCATGTTTTATATTTTAGATGAGGTATTAACAATGTTTACATTTGGTCTACTGGAATATATCTATTCGTATATGGGTTTTATAAACGAATATAGGAATTATAATATATGCGACTTCATATAAAAGTATATATATATTATTATAAGTTTACTTGTTAGTTCATTTCCTATTGTCTGTATACATTGGTATTATAAGATTTGTCAGTATACTACATAAGTTTATAAAGGTATAATTGGATTTTGGGTATACGTGTATGAATATGTATAATTGTTTATATAGATGTGTTCTGTTGTATAAGTTTGTTCATCATATTTTAGATATATCAGTATATGGATATTTGGATGTTATTCCTTTATATAAATCTATTTTAATATAATGTGTGCATAAGTTATATTCTAGTCTATATACCTATTTGTTTATATAAGTATCGTTTGAGAAAGAATATGCCTAGATTTCTAGATAAGTATTTTAAAATTTAATATTGATTTTTATAAATAATAATAACAACAATGATGATAATACATATATTTCTGCCTCAATCAAACTGATCCGATTTATTTCATCGATTCCTTGTTATCAGCTTTGTTCGTCTAATCTGTGCCCATCTCACTTTGCTTTGGAATTCGTGCCTGGATTCGTAACTCACTCCGTTATCAAATTCCTCTAGCCTCGAAAGGTGAGCAATCACTCACGATTAATGTTTTTATATTTATTAAATTTGATTTCAATTGAAATGTCAATTGAAATATGCTGATGTTAGTTGTTTACATTGTTATATATGTCATCTTCTATATCTGTTCACCTGTGACATCTGACACCATTATATGTTATTTATTATTGTCGATATATGCCTGTTACTGTTGTTATTTTATTTTCATACCTGTTATCACTCTGCAAGTTCCCTGTTAGTATAGAATCACTATGGGTTGAAATGATACATACCCGAACGATCTGTAGAATAGGAGGAAATCGTTAAGGGTTGAAATGATAAACCCAAGCGATTTTCAATTGAATTGAATTTGGGATTTCGGGTTGAAAAGATATATACCCGAATATATTTAAATTGCGGATTGAAATGATAAATATCCGTATCACTTGACCATATGATAGAAAATTATATACAGGCACCGTTGGTCTATATATAAACGTTTGGAAAATGATTTCTATGGTTTTGAAAAAAAAAAAAAAGAAATATATAGCTTTGATTAATATTGATTTTTAAAGATTTATTAAAGTTGATTTAATAAAGTTGATAAATAATATGTTTAAGTATTTAATATCTATATTTTAAAAATAGAATTTGTAATGATTTGAAATTGATTGAAATTGTATTTATTTAAGAATTATACTTAAATAAGTCTGATTTGAAATGTATTGAATTTGAAATTTAAAGAAGTGACTTACAACTTGAAATTTGAAAGGGTGACTTAATTGGATATTTCAAACGTATAAATATTTAAATGAGATCTTTTGTTTATTTAAATTGTAAATTGAAATTGTATTTAGATGTTATGAAAATGATTAAGTAAATATTTTAAAACTAAATAATTGTAAAGTGAGTTTGATATGTATATAAATTTATCGAATTTAGTTTTGAAATGATGAATATTTAAAAGCTTTGAAATATATTCAAATTGAAATGGCTTATTTATGGTTTAGATACGTATTTGAAGTTGATAATTTGAAATGGTTTATTTAGAAGCTAAATCGAGTTGAAACGAATGATTTGTGATTTGATTTAAAATAAATTAAATTTTTGAAATTCGAGTTAATTTGAATGGATTTGTGAAATTTGAGGAAACTAATTTATTTTATAACGAAATTTTTATATCTAAACTGTTAATAGAAAAGTGTTATAATTTCCAAAATACTGTGATTTCCAGACTTTGATTTCGAAAGCATTATAACTTTGGAAAGTAATATGATTTTGAAAAATGGATATATTTGAAGTGAAAATGATATCGTATTAAATTGGGTTTTGAAAGGATAAGGATTTTGGTTTGAAGTATAAACTATTTTGAAATGACCACGGTGTTATAATAACGATTGGTTGGCAAAGAGACCGGGATCGGATATGGACATACTCTCTGTCGATACCGAAAACCACTTTGACAACCGTGTACGCGGTGGAGATTCCAGAATGAAGTAGGATGGTGGCGACGTCCCTAAGGTATTACGTGGACCCAACTCCCGTGAGTTGGCATAAGGTGGCTAAAACAGGAGCGATCTCGGACCAGTGAGGTAGCACCTCTTCTCGGACACATTTCTTCGATATTATACTCTTACTGTTTTGACTAGATGGCCATCCTCCGATTTGGGAATGTTGTTCGAGGTGGAACGGTAGTGGCTGCTATGCGTATCCATCAGTCCGTGTGCGTAATTGGTATATCTACCCTGGCATTGCCTAGTTGTGCCGTGTCACCTACCATACCGAGCTTTACTACGATTATGATTTTAAGATCCGACCGCGTTAAGGTTCTCCATCCCCTTAACGCTATTTTCCGATATGATTATACTTTACTTATTTAGACACTATTATAATAGCGAATATTACTACATAGTAAATAGTTTAACGGATCCTTAGAGGATGGTTATCCCAAACATCCTTTAAGTTACTTGTATTTCAGTTGATATTTCACTTGAGTTGGATTTATTAATATAAGAATGTTAATCCTGACTCGAGTGTTTTGTGTTTTGCTTTACGCTCGGGTCAGACTGAGTGATACAGCATTTGAGACTCACCTTTGGAGTTGGAGCTTCGCTTGGAGATCCAGCTATCTATCGATCCTGCTTTCAGTTATTCCGTTGATTCCAGTGATGTATTCAGACCTGGTATTTGATTATTGTATTGAGACATCTATTGTATTCGAGACCATTATTTGTATCTTGTTTAACTCTGTTATATACATATAGTAGCTTCATGAACTACTATCCTTTTGTTTCCGCTGCATTATCATTATTTTACTCTGTGTCTGTGATCTGTGATTGTATTATTTACTGTATATGCTGAGTTTCTGCCAAATTTTATTTACAACGCAGTATTTTGAGCAATTCAACTCCGGCATGAGTGTCTACCTATACACTTATAATGGATGCGAATGGTTGAAAATACTGGGTCGTTACAATAATCATACTTATCAAAATAATAATTTCGATTTAGAAAACAATTTCTAAAATATAAACAAACCCGATTTTCAAAGGACGATACAAACGGATTTCAAAACAAAGATAGAGATTAAATTTAAAAGAACTCTAATCAAATAAAATTCTGATTCGAAGATAGGCTTGAACGAAGATGAGATAATTAACTTACAAAATAGAAGATGGATATACTTATACAAGTCGCGGGCGACCTTAACCGGGTCAACCGTGACTTCAGGAACAAGATCGATGCAGAAATCCAAGAAAAACTAGCATTCGATCGCAAGAGATAGCGGCATCTAAACCAAAGATATAGAAATCTCCAGTGAATCAATACCAATTGTGAAGGAGTTTCACCCCTTCATAAATCATTCAGTGGAGTCATTGGATACTCCAGAATCAAAAGAATATAAATAGAGAGAGACAAGAATGAATTTTGGAACCGCAAGAAACGTTCCAAAGTTCAAAGGAAATCGAGCCAAACGGAAGAGATTCAAACTCGAACGAAAGTGATTCTGTAAATAAATTTACTATATATGCTAAGTTTTGCCTAGAGCCAAAGCTCTGATACCAACTATAACGACTCGGTATTTTGGACCATTCAAATCGACAATAAATCCACACATGTCTGACTTGAATAATTCAAAACAATAGATTGTTAATTTAAATTTGGCAAACTCAGAAATATACAGTAAATAAATCAATCACAGAATCACAGACACAGAGTAATACAATAATATGCAGCGGAATAGATAAAATAGTAGTTCATGAAGCTACTATATAAACATCAGAGTTAGGAATAAAAAAACTACAGAATATCTCAAATGTAGTGAAGTCTCCAGTACAACAGATGACTTCTTTGGACAAATCAACTAGAAGAGCTGAAAGCTGAGGCGATAGTTGGATCTCCAAAGGAAGCTCCAAACTCCAAGGGTGAGTCTCAAATGCTGTATCACTCGGTCTGACCCGAGCGTAAAGCAAAACACAAAACACTCGAGTCAGGATTAACATTCTTATATAAATAAATCCAACTCAAGTGAAATATCAACTAAAATACAAGTAACTTAAAGGATGTTTGGGATAACCATCCTCTAAGGATCTTTAGAACTATCTACAAGGTGGAAATATACATTATAACACCGTGGTCATTTCAATTAAATTTATACTTCAAAACCCAAATATCATTTCATTTCAAATATATCTATTTTCCAAAATAGTATATATATATTAAATGATTTAAAAAGTAAATTATTTATAATTTCCTCAAGTCTCACAAATCGATTCAAATCAACTTCAAATTCGAGATTCAAATTTAGTCAAAGTTCAATTCATCAATTCAATTCAGTTCTAAATATACCATTTAAAATTTCAATATATTTCAAAGCTTTAATCTTCAACATTTTCAAAGTTAAATTTAACAGTTTCATATAGCTCTTGATTTAACTTTATTATTATTTAGTCAGGGAATATTCACTTAATAAATTCAATATCACTTAACTCCTTAAATTTCATTTTTACTAAATATCTCCTTAAGTTTTATTTAAACAAGAAATATTCATTAAATTTATAAATCAAACCCAAGTTATAAATCCTATATTACATCTCAATTTCAATAAGTTCCTAATCGGTTTAATTAAATAAAATTCTTTATTGAATACAATTTCAACTAAATTCAAATTATCTTCCCAACCTTAACTTATTCAAATTATTACTAAAATCTATTTTGAAACATAAATTTAAATACTCAACCATACTATATGTATTAAATCAATCTTAATTAAATTAAATATCATTATTAAATCTATATAAATCATTCCAATTTATATATAATAATTTAAGTCTCAACATTTATTAAAACCATATATTTCTTTCCCAAAACCATAGAATTTTATTTCAAAATATTTATATATATGGACCAACGGTGTTTGTATATATTTCTATCATATGGTTAAGTGATACGGATATTTATCATTTCAATCCGTAATTTAAATATATACGGGTAGATATCATTTCGACCCGTAATCCCAATTTCAATTCAAATGAAAATCGCTTGGGTTTATCATTTCAACCCATAACGATTTTCTCCTATTCTAAAGTCCGTTCGGGTATGTATCATTTCAACCCATAGTGAATTCTATACTAACAGGGAACTTGTAGAGTGATAACAGATAATATAAAATACAACAACAGGCATATATAATAAATAACAATATAATATAAACAACAGGATATGGTGTCATATCACATAGGTGAACAGTTACAGATAATAGCATATATAACAATTTAAATAACTACAGCAGCATATTTCAATTGTCTTTTCAATTGAAATCAAATTTAATAAATATAAGAACGTTAAATCGTGAGTGATTGCTCACCTTTCGAGGCTAGATATATTGGACGATGAAATTAAGTTACCAAATGCAAGCACGACTTCCAAATCAAAGTTAGATCGGCACGAATCAACGATCAAAGTTGATAAATAGGAATAGACGAATTCAGATCAGAGCTGGATCGATGAAGATGATTGATATAAGTGATCTTAAATATAACTATTTATATATATAACATATGCTAAATTCAAACATATGTAAAAAAAATATTAAATCAGTTATATAACTAATATATTGTAAATCAACAGGTTATATATTAACTACATATATATATAATATAACCCTATATACAAAATATATATATGCAGGCAGGTAAAACTTATAAAATATACTAAAACGAAGTATAATAAAATAAAATAAAATATAATATAATATATATAAACATACACGTACAAACTATACTTTGAAGTATAAACTGTAAGCAAGAACATACTTACTATCTATGTATATAAGTATTCAACTGACATAAAAAAAATATTATATTCGAAAGCACTATACAAAGTAGTATGTACGTTTATATATAGACCTACAATTCCCATTATAACCTTAGAATATATGGTAAAAATATATATGCAGACATTACAAAAAAATTCAACTAAAAGTACAGATTACATGTTATGATGTCTACACACTTCAAAAAAAATAGAAACTTACCTATATCTACCCACACTGACATATAAACTAACAGGTTGTAATTAACATGTTATTCAACTAAAATCTATATATATGTGTTTAAAAGTTGCAGACAAAAATGTATATATATGCGGATCTAAACAAAGCAAAATAGATGAAAAGTTTAAACGAAAAGTTCACTGACTTTATATAAATCATATATATATATTTATATACAAACAACTAACTAGGTATATTTTTATAGATAACAGGCCAACTTATCAATATAACATACACACTTCTACCGTGTAATCTATACTTTGTAAACTATATTTAAGACAACAGATATTATAAAACAATAACTTTATATGCTTAATAAAACAGAACTAACTAATATATATTAGATATAATATACGTATACACACGAAACTTATACTAAATATTTTCATATCAACATTCTAGAGATAAAGAGGTACACATGCAGACTAAAAAAAAATATAAACAGGCTTGCCAAAACTTAGTAATATAGTATATATTATAAATTTACAAATATCTACCCACAGATCTAAGTTATGCAATAAGATATATATACACTGTTAGTTACATAAGCAGATTTTTATATAACCAATATATATTTATATTCTTAAAGATGGAAACGTACAGAAATAAATATAAAGTAGTGTGATTGTGAAGTCAGGCATGCTAATTTAGTGAATAAATAAAAGAAACTTTTAAATGTGATCCAGCTGTACGTTCAAATTTGAAAAGGCACGGAAGTAAAAGTCACAGCTAAAGGTGCCGTTACAACAAATAGTTTATTGCTTTCGTCGCGTACCGGATCTCAAAATACAGAAATAAATATATCGCAGAGATCCACACGACGAGACGATCAAAACGGTATATGGATATCTGTGGTACGATCATCCGATCAAAAGTCGATAATCGGTACCAAAAATGCTCCTATTTTGCCAGAATTAAGATAAACGGAGCAATAGAAATCCAAATTTGACGAAACCAAGACTGATGTTTCACTCAGCAGATGATTTATAAATTTACTGTATAAAAATATTCAAGTTTGGAAAACATTTTATCTTCATAAAAAATTAACTGACTTAAATTGAAATAGAATTTCACAAGAAAATAAACTTTAATATTATCAGATGAAAATTTACCGGTTGCTATATTAAAATAGACGTATTCCAAATAATAAATTTTTATTTCCAAATTTTTTTTGTTTAAATTTCACAAAATTTCAATTAATTTAATAAATAAAATCACTAAAAATTATGGGTCGTTACACTTACCCTTTTGCTGCTACTGCTTCCTCTTCTTGTTTCCACCCTGTTGCGGTTTAGACTCTTCCCTAGTCACAGCAACAACAGATCCTTCCTTAGGAAACAGACTCTCATGCCTGAGAGCTTTCTCCACAAGCTTCTCAAATGAATCATCCAAATGATCCACCAACTGCCTCCCAAGATAACTGTCCAAACCTGTCACAAACTTCTCATTCTTCTGATAAGCAGATTCAATATACGACCGGGCATACTTGGACAAAGCTTCAAACTCAGAAACATACTCAAGAACTGGTCTTCCTCCCTGCTTGAGCTCCACAAACTTCTTGAACAGAACAGACTTCTGAGCGGTGGAAATGAACTTAGCTTCAAATCTGGCTTGGAATTGCTCCCAAGTAATCTCTTCCTCCGTAGTATTGATGGTAATAGAGTTCCACCAATCAGAGGCTCTCCCTTGAAGCTGTCTTGATGCCAACTTCCTCTTAGTTGCATCCTCAATTCCCAAATCTCCAAAAATCCTTCTATAAGCATCTATCCATCTCTGGACCTCAATGGTTGATTCTGTTCCAAAGAAAACCTTCCCTCCAAGAGCAGTGTAGTCCTTACACAGCTTAGCAAAATCCACCGGTCTTGGAGTTTGAACTTGAACTCCAAGATCTACCGATGGCCCCGGAGCTGGCATCCTTCTCATGATCGAAGTCATCATAGCTTCGAACATAGCAGCATAATCAGCAGCCCCCTCAGTAGCACGGTCTTCCTTAGCAGCTGGTCTCCCTCTTCGACTCATTCTCAATATCTATAAAAAGGAATGATTAGCACACCTAGGGAAACAACTACATAAAGGACTAAAACTCTACTAGGCTACTATATTATATATAGTAATCATCCATCAAAATACAATTACGTCTCTCATACGTAGTTACATCAGCGAGCATTGGGTAAAATCGATTAACCAATGCTCTGATACCAAATGTGACGACCGCCCATAACTCCTGCACTGAACCTAGAGAAAGTGCGCTGTAAAGTGTGCCAGGCAGCCATGGAGGATTGTCAGGGTAAATTAAAACAACAGGATCTATCGTATTACTCACAGCGCATGGACAAAATACAATAGAACATACATATAGTGAAGCTTCACAGAATAGAATCTCATCAATAAAACTTCATAATAGTTGAATACATCTGAATAGTCAATACAACAAGCCTCACTACATAACACTCAGAGAAAATACAAACAGCAGAACACCCAGTACATATAATAAGAAGATAATATGCAACCCTCCAGCTCGTCTTCGATATTAACACCGTGAAAAGCAAGAACAACACCTGTCACTTGCTACCTAGTCTGCCCGTCCCAAAATGGACGAACAGCCCAAGGCAATAAGAGTTAAAACATAAAGCCTTGAGTCAGACAACAGTCTTAGTGAGCAGTAAATTAACTAACAACATACCAAAAGAGCATAAAGGAAAAGGAATAGGAATACAACCCTCCCACTCCACCTCTTTCTACAGTGATAGCCCCCAGACACACACTAAGCAGAAGCAACATAGCAGAGCATACAATTTAAAGTAAAGCAATTATCTCTCGAGTCAAGGGCGATGTTTTCCAAGTACAAACCCCCAAGGCCTAAACCAAGATCAGATAATCACCCAGAAAATACCGCTCTTGAGACCGAATGACGATACAACCAAACATCCATGACTCTGGCTATCACTGTTATCATTCGATATCATCGTTAATTGAATGACCGGCTCATTCTTTCATCCGTCCATCAAGGGCTAATGGAAACCCCGGTTCTAGACATAACTCTGCACGTCATCGTGACCCGTGCCTAGGACTATCGAATTTGCCCAGAGTACTTGACTACCCAATCAGTAGCCTTCAGGGACTATCGAATCTGCCCAACGTACTCTTGCTTTGAGTATGCTAGAACCTTCAACAACGATGATACCTCAGCCTTCTAGTTATCCTCCTCGACAACTATTCCCATACTAGCTCAAGCGCCTCTCGAGCCAACCATTATCCTCAACTCAAACCATATCATCGAGTTATCAACTTGCTTGGAATGATCCCGTCTGGATTAGACCAAGACTATCTCATCTCATGCTTCGCCTCATCATCATCATAGCAAAGCTTCATCTCAACATCATCATCATCAAATCTATGCATAAGAGCTTCCTCATCCATTACATATGCCACGAGCAGCTTTCTCGATTCAAGAGCCTTTCTCTTAGCTTTTGAATCATCTTCGGTCTAAATCAAATCATCAATCATCTAATTCATAGCAACCAATTAAATCAAACATTAATCCAAGTAAACAAGCATTCAAATATGAGCTAAATGGACAATTATAACAATAATGGCAATTTCGTAATTAAAGAGTCCAAAGTCTAACAAGCATGAAAACATGAACAATATCTCCATAACCTTGATAAATGAGCTTGCATAGGTTAACACTTAGTAAAATGGTTGTCAAATCATCATGAACAATGGATCTACATGGATCTATACTTAAGTTTACAAAAATGCATGAAAACCACTACTTTAACATCAAATCAAGCCAACGATCCGATATACTCCTTTGGATCCGTGTGAGAGATAATCACCACTCACCAAATCACCTAAACAACCCCAAATCAACACACTTCAAATCTGGACAGCGAAGGATCTAGCTTGATCTATCACGAATCCGCTTCAAACGATGAAATCTCACTTCGATGGATGAAGATCTTCAATCTAAGCTCTTGGATCTTCGATTTGATCTTCAACATGGATGGCTGGAATCACTAGATTAGAGTGGAGAAAAGAAGTGAAGAAGTGTAGAAGTTGAGCTCTCAAAATGGCAGCACTTCGTCGCTTCGAAATCCGGATCCCAAAAAGTGAGAAATGGACGAGTATTTATAGGCTGAAAACCCCTTTAACTCGTCCGCCTTCTTAAGTCGTTGCCGACTCAACTCCCTCTCCGACCTAACACTCCAGACGACCTACGACCTAACTGCTTGCCGACCCAACACATCGCAGGCGCGCGACCTATCTCCACGCGACTTAGCACACAATCGACTCAACTCCTAGGTCGCTCACGACTCAGCGACCTAACACTTAAGCCTTCATGCGACCTAAATAATGTGTAACCTAACTATGTTACGACTTACGACTTAGTGAACCTGCGACTTATGACTATTTTAATAGTTGGAAACTTTTGAAATGAAAAATAAAAAATTGGAAGCTAAGTGATTGATGAAATATATAAGAAATTGGAAATTTGTAACTTGTAAATCAAAAGATATGAAAAATTTAGAAGATGTAATTATTGAACATTTGTTAACTAAAATGAATAAGATAAGCTTGTGTAACATTCAATTAAATTCTTAATATATATATATATATAACTTACCAGAAATGTATAAAAGTTGTGATGTTAAATAGGAATATGTAATAAAATATTATACAAGTAAAACTTAAGTAATGAAAGTGTTCAAATGGAATTATTTCTATAAATAATAATCTTGATGCTACAAAAATGATTATAAACTTAAGTTAATAATTTGAGATCCTAGTAATTAAATTTAATAGAAAAAGTGAATGCTGTAAGCAAACGATTATAAACTTAAGTTAATGTTTGAAGCTATTTATAATTAAAGTGAATAGTAAAAGTGAGTAATATATTAAGTAAATGACTATAACTTCAGAAAATGTCGAAATGATTCAGAAATAGATTTAACGATATATGAAAGAAATAAATGTGAAAAGAAAAGGAGTAACAAAATTTAAGTATGAGTTGATCCATAAATGAATATTGATATTAAATGGAAATCAAAGTAAATAATAATTGTGAATTAAATTTGAAAAGAAACTTATATAATATTTTAAGAATAGATTATTGATGTTCTAAGTAATCGCATGTAAAATAATGGAAAAATGACTTTGTATGAATGAACGAAATTAAATAAAAGACTAAAAAGGGAAACCGATTGAATATATTAAATTCTATGTTGTTTGGCACATGATATGTTTGGGAAAGGATACTTCTAATTGTTAAGGTTATATGAATAATCTATTAAGTAATCAACTAAGGCTGTTGAGCATAAGGTACACTTGATAGTTTATTTATCACCTTGTACGATTAAAAGTTTCTGAACCTGAACACATCATTAGTTTGGTTGTTATGGATGTATGGTTGGTTCCTTTGTTGCATATAATGGTTGTACTATTTTGATTGCAAGTGACTATTGTTATGTTGTGTTGATTTGTTTTGTTACTAATTGAAGCAACTAAAATATTTCTCTTGAAAAATATTATCACTATTTTGGATTATATAAGTGAAATACAGGTTATGGAAGCAATAACTACTGTTTTTTGGTTTCATAAACAAAGTTTGTTTGCCCGACAAATAGGTACATTTTTGGATTACGGTTTTATAGCGATATTATATTGTTTTTTCGTGGTTTGGGAGATTTCATTTTTTGAAATATGATATATATTGTAATTATTGATATTATTATTTTTCCCAGACCTATCCGTACAAAGGAGACTCTGCCAAATTTTTTTTGTGAATTTAACACTTAGAAAATTTTTGTGAAAGTAAAAATATTTTCAAACTTTTATTTAACTTGAATATGAACATTTAATTGTTTATAAATTTATATTTTTTATTTAAAAAAATTAATTATGTAAATTAAGTGTTTATAAATTGATTATTTTGAATAAAATTATATCAAACTTCTTAATTCCTTCTCTCCCTTTTCAATGATGAAAAGTTTTGAGTGGGGGAGAGTGTAACGACCCGTAATTTTCGATAATTAAAATATTAAATTAAATAAGATTTTGGAGTGTAATATTGTAAGAAATTAAAATTTGTGATTTATTAATGAGAAAAACTAGAACGTAATTTAATAATGTTGATTTAATGTAATTGATAACTATTTTATTGTAATTCCAATCAATTGAAATAAATTGTAAAGTTAATTTGATTAGAAATTGTAAATAAGGAATAAATTCAATGTTGTATTAATATACAAATTGTATGTTATTTAATTCAATTGGTTTAGTATATAATGTGAAATCAATATTTGTACGTATTATAATTTGGTTGTAAACAATAAACATATAAATGTGATTAAATTACATAAAAATAATAATTGGTTATCTATCATCTCATTAATTAATATGTTGAAATAATTTGGAAATCAATAAAAAAAAGAAAAAGAAAAATTTAGTGTAAATCAAATATTGAAGTTGATATAAATAAAGATGATAATTGTATAATATTGATGTAATAAAATGTAAACCAACGTTAATTATATCCATAAGGTAGTTGATTGAATAATAAGATGTAAATCAATTAAATGAATTTATTGGAATTTAAATTATAATTAATGAATTTATTGGAAATGAAATTGAACGATGTAATTAGTGCAATATTTAATATTGAATTTGACATGGGAAATTTGTTTTAAAAGATTATTAATTTCTGTGTAAATAGAAATGATAAAAATTGTTGGTTATAAAAGTTGAATTTAACAGTGATTTAATCAATTTAATAATAATTTATTTAATTAACGTGAGAAATAGCCATTTTGGCCACTATCTTGTATTTTGATGAAACTAGTTTCATCGGATCCGTAATAGTGAATTGTTGTAGAATTTCAAGTTTCATAGCAATCGGACTTGTCGTTTGATTGCGCGGACTCGAAACGCGTAGAAATCAATTTAATGAATTCAAATGAATATAATCTGATTTTGAAAGCTAACTTCTGTATACGATGGAATTAGGGTGTGAAACTAGTTCCATTGAGTTTAAAGATATCGAAAACATCTATTTTGATATATTAGATGACCCATTTTCATTTCGGGAACGAAATGGGCTTTTCGGGTCGTTATTATCGTTTCAACCCAAATCGATCTAGTCCATCCTTTTCTATTTCAGCTCTGCCTATATATAGGCTGCTATAAACCCTAATTGTTTCTCATTTCTGATTTCTGTACGTACTGCTTATCTCCATCTGCTCCTTCCTTCCTTCCAATGGCGGAAGCCCTAATTCCCAAACTTCAATTTCAAATCAAAATCAAATCGAAAATTTAAACTCCTCAAAGTATGTTGTATTATATATCTATGGAAAGCTCTCGACGAGTGCAATCTACTACAACAATTCATTTTTTGATTCGGTGCATCATTTGGCCAAAAATCGTCAAAGAAGTCTCGGCCATCGATTTTGGTGGTCGATGATCGGCGGCGATTCATCGATTTGAGGGTACCGTCTTATGGAGATTTGTGAGGGGACTGCATCGGAGTTGTTCGTTTGGAGGGATAATGGCTGGATCGGTGGCTAAAATTCAACTAGGGTTTCGTTTGGTGTGGTGGCTGCTCAACTCTGGTGGCGTTTGGACGTCGTTCGGTGGTCGTGGTGGAGTGAGGCGCAGGTTGAGGCGACTGTTTGGAGGGGATGGCATGGTCATGGCGTGTTTGGAGGCCCACGGCAACAAGATGAAGGTGGACGGCCTGATGGCGATTAATTACCATATTTCCATTGTTATATATTTAATTTAAATTCAAATTCTTCATGTTTTCTAACATCGATAACTTTTCCATATGAGCTCGGATTCACGCGTGATTTTCTCCATTACGATTGTATCGAATTCCGAACATTATGGAACTGGTTTGGTTGGATTCTGATACTGTTATATTTTTGGGCTTTAATTGGACTTTAAATCGATGAAAAATCAAATGTGGGTGATTTAACCCACTCACAACTACTAAATCATCTTATGTTGGTTAAATTAAAATTATAACATGATTAGAAAGTTATTGATTGCTATTTGGTATATTTTAAATTGTCATTTAAATTTAATTTGAATTTATATTGAATTTAATTGCCATTTAAATTAATATTTAAATTTAATTCCTAGTTAAATCCCTGATAATTATAACCAGTTTATTTGTTGTGATTTATTGGTTGATTTGAATAGTGATTGTGATGGATGTTTAATTGTTGATATTTGGATGATTGGATATTATACTTATTTTTATGTTGTTATCACACTGCAAGTTCCCTTAGTTATTGTTAGGAAAATCACTATGGGTTGAAATGATACATACCCGAACGATCTTATAGATTAGGGAAAAATCGTTATGGGTTGAAATGATAGACTCGAGCGATTTTATGGACTTTGAATTTTTCGAGATTGCGGGTTAAAATGATATATATCCGTAGATTTAAATTTTTACGAGTTGAAATGATAGATATCTGTATCACTTGACCATAGGGTAGAAAATTATATACGGACACCGGATTAGTTAAATTTAATGATTTTAAATCCTTAAATTTTGAATCCAGTTAAATGATATTTTGAAATAAATTTGATTTATATAAACTGAATTATTTTCAAAAAATCCAAGCTTAAAAATGATGAAATTGAAATCGGTTTTGAATGAATTGTTTAAAAATTCAAATTGAAATTCTAATGTTGAATGTTAAAATATAAATGAAATTTATCAAAATTGAGTTATTATAAACGTTTGAATATTAAACTTTGAAATCTATTAAATTTGAAGTGGTTTAAATTTGTAGTTCAAACATGGATTTGAAATTGATATAAATTGAAATGGTTTTAATGAGAATTTGAATTGAAAGTTTAAATTTGAGTTTTGTTTATTTGAAACCTGGATATGGTCCAGATTTATTGAAATGCAAGAAACAGTTGATTTGGTATTATTTTCAAATTAATTATTTTAATATAAACTGTTTAAAAATATATTATTTAAAATTCAGATTTAATTAGACTTTCAAACTATTTACTATATAACCATTGACAATAATCAAACCATTTTCTATTAAACTATTTTAACTATTTTACATCCTTAAACTAATTAAACTATTAAACTATTTTAAAACTATTATAAAGTAATTCTAATATATAAACCATTTTAAAACTATTGTAAACTAATTCTAATATATAAACTATTTTAAACTATTATAAACTATTTCTAATATATAAACTACTTTAATCTATAAACTATTTTAAATTGTTATAAACTATTTTTAATAGATAAACTATTGTAATCTATAACCTATTTTTAATATATAACCTATTTTAATATATTATTTCAAATTTATAAACAATTTTTAATATATACTATTTTTAAATGTATAACTATTCCAATGTATACTACTTTCAATATTCAAAAGGTTTAAAGTTGGAACTGTTATGATTTGGATTTAAATGGTTTAAATGCGAATATTTTGATATGATGGTGTAACCTATTTTGTGGTTATGATTTTGAAATGATTATGATTTGGAAGTGAATATGAGTTTTTGAACTAAATAATGATTTCGAAAGTGATATGTTTTTGAAGTGAATATGATAGTTTGATATCAATTGTGAATCGGTTATGAAATGTAAAAGAACCAACCGGTGTGAAATAAGCTTTGGTTGTTAAAGAGACCGAGATCGGATATTTTCATACTCTCTGCTAATTCCAAAAACCACTTTAACAACCGTGCACGTGGTGAAGAATCCAGAACGAAGCAGGATGATTTGGCGAACGATTCTATATAAGGTATTCACGTAGCACTAACCCCCACGGGTCAGCTTGATGTGGCTAAAACAGGAGCTATACCGGGCCAAGTGAGGTCGCTCCTCCTATCGGGCACATTTCTTTGATACCATATTTATTAATTTGTGATTGATTTGGTGGCCACCCTTCGATTTGATTTTGGAGTATGTTCCGAGGTGGGCGGTAGTTGTTGCTATGCGTTACCACCAGTCCGGGAGTGCAAACGGTAGAATCCTACTCTGGCATTGCTCGCCTGCCTTGTCACATGCCTTATCGGGCCCATTACGAGCTTGGTTTGTACCGTACCTATGGAGTGCTCACTGAGTAAACAACCGATTTGGTGGAGCTTTCAGTATCAGTATAGACTATGTGAATATATAAAATGTGTTAAGGGGGATATGGGTAACGCCTTATTGCTATTTTAATACTTTACTTTAATGTAGACATATTATAATAGCGTATTGTATTATGTATGTAGATAGTTTAACGTATTCTTTGGAGATGGAATCCCGAACATCTCTTAAGTTATTGCATGCACGTCAGACACTGGATAGGAGATGTAAAATCCTGTAAACATCTCTGAAGCTGTTACACTTGTATTTATTTGCTGTTGATTTAACTTACATAAGATCTTTAGTTCTGACCCGAGTATTTTGTCTTTTCATTACGCTCGGGTCAGTCTGAGCTTTCCTGTGTATTAAAGACCATTTTATTCTAGAGGATGAAGACAGAGATTTGTCTACTATTTATTATATTTATTCCACTGCATCAAGTTGATCCGCTGCATTATTTGTTTATTCCTGTTGTATGTATAACTCTGATCTGTATTGTAAAGTGTAATCAAATGTTATTTGTAAAACAGCTTCATGAACTGTTTATTTGATTATTATATTTTGTCATTTCGATGTGATATTCTATGTTTTGTTTTTCCCCTTATTTTCTCTTCCTTTTCTTATTTACCCTACTACAATTCTCCTTTTTGAATGGTTTGATTCGGCATGTGTGTCGATTTAAACCGTCCAAAAAGGCAGGTCGTTACAGTTCAATTGTTAATGTTTAAAGTTGTTATAAACTGATTTTCACGCATTGTATATCTAAAATAAAATGTTAAATAATAATTTCCTAATAAATATTGAACATTGAACCAAAGTATATCTCCCCAAAAAGAATTAGCTTGAAAACTAAATCATATCCAATATTGTGAAAAAAATATTCAAGTATGAATATCTACTTGATTTTGATCTAACAAATGAAGTGATTGCGATGCTTATAAGACATTTCATAACAATTGATGTTATGATGAACATCCTTATGAAGAACTATTCAACAACTACTTGCTTAAAAATATTTATATTCTTTACATATCCGTCTTTATATATGCATGAATCATAACCATACTTGATATAAACTATTAGAGGCAACAATAGCTCTTTACCTTATTCATATATGTGTGTGTGGGGACACAAACATACTTATATATATTTATATAAATGTATGTATATGTATGTATGTGTGTGTGTATGTATCAAAACTGATAAATATTATCATCATATATTTAATTTTAGTTTAATGTATCAGATGTTGTATCAAATGATATTTTTAAGAATGAACATAATTTTATATTTACATAATTTTATATTTAAATCAATGCTATTTATTACACATCTCAAAACTTATATATATATATATGTGTGTGTGTGTGTGTGTGTCTGTATATATCTTTGTGTGTGTTTTTGTCTTTGTATGAAGATGATATGTGTCTCTCTCTTTACACACACATACGTATATAATATTGTTGCAACTCGAAAATTCGAACACTTCGTCTTTGAATATTGAAACGTTTTGAAATATATTTAAGTTTTATAAATATGATTTTATAACCTTCATAAACGTTATTTAATTAATAAATAATTATAAGAAACATGTTTTTGAAATTTTTTTACAAAAATATATTCTTCGATGGAAAATTGATAATGTGACCGAGAATCGATGTATTGGTAAATAGCTTTTCGATTGATATAAGTGGTTCGAACTCTTATGCACTTGTCTAATGATCAAATAATACATTAACAACTAATTAACACACTCTCCTTTTCATAAAGCTTAGAAGATTCTAGAATGTTCTAATGAATAAGAGATGTGACGCCCCACCTCTATGCTCACAATAACAAAGAGTATTAAAAGAAATACTGTCTGTTATTATGAAGAATAAGGCTGGATAGGAGCTGCCATCCGTAGTTGGCCTTACACTATTATTGGTTACCTCGATAGGAGTGGTATACATTTTTAATTTTCATCTCTTATTTATTTACCCCCATCGACATACTGTAACATCTCGATATTTTGGACCATTCGCATCCACACATGTCGGACTTGAATAATTCAAAATACCGTGTTGTTAATTTAAATTTGGCAAAACTGAACATATACAGTAAATAAATAATCACAGATTACAGACACATAGTAATAAATGCAGCGGAAGCAAAAGATAGTAGTTCATGAAGCTACTATATACATATATAAGTTACATCAGAGTTAAACCAGATACAACGGAAGAGTAATACGATACATCAGATACAAATCAGAATACATCACTGGAATCATCGAATACTAAAAGCAGAATAGATGGCTGGATCTTCAAGCAAAGCTCCAACTCCAAAGGTGAGTCTCGAATACAGGTACACTCAGTCTGACCCGAGCGTAAAGCAAAACACAAAACACTCGAGTCAGGATTAACATTCTTATATTAATAAATCCAACTCAAGTGAAATAGCAATTGAAATACAAGTAACTCAAAGGATGTTTGGAATAACCATCCTTTAAGGATCCGTGAAACTATCTACTAGGTAGTAATGTACGCTAAGTAGATAATGTCTATCAGTAATATAAGGTATCAAAATAGTGTTAAGGCGTTACCATTATCCCCCTTAACACATTTTATATAAGCGTTATAGTCTATACAGCACTGTAAACTCCACCGTAAACTAGTGGGATATCAGGGAGTACTCCATAGGTATAACACAAGACAAATCGTAGTGGTCGCGTATATAGGGATCCAAGTATGACAAGGCACATGAGGCAATACCCAAGGTAGTGAAACTACTGTTTGCCTGATCCGGACTGGTGAGAACGCATCGCCGCAGCGATCGCAACACCGCGAAACAACACTCCCAAAATCAAAGGTGCACCAATCGACAACAAGTAATAAGTAGTTTTCGAAGAAGTGTGTTCGCTTGAGGTAGCTAGCCCCCATTTGGCCCGGCACGGCTCTTGTTTTAGTCATTTCCAATTTGACACAAGTGTCAAGGCTATCCATTATCGTTCTCTTTCTTCAGGCATCACGTACATCATTCCAACCACTTCATTCTGGATCACACTCCGCGTATAGTTATTAAAGTGGTTTTCGGTTTAGACAGTGAGTATGTCCCTAACCGATTCCGGTCTCTTTAATAACTTTCGTGATTATTACACCGATTGGTCGTTAATAACTTTCAAAAACCAAATCAATTACAATTTCAATTAGAATTTGTAAACCAACATTTCATTTTTCTTTATAAATCAATTTCCATAATTTACGTTTCAAAACATCCAAATTACCATTTCAAAATCTTATAATTCAATTTCTATTTAAAAAAATTCAAATATTGATTCAAGTTCGTATATAAGTTTCATTCCGAAATCATTTAAATCAATTTAAATTCATTTATCGATTTCATTCAATATTCGTTAAGTAAATTTATCCTTCAAATCAATTTCTATTTAACTTCCAATTTATTAAATCAATTATTTAAGTTCAACTCCATTTTATCAAAACTTACAATAGCATTAAATTAAATTCAACAAATCAAATTCTTTACATTTCAAGTCTTACATAAATTTCAATAAACACATTTTATTTCTTGTTAAAGAAAATTCAATTTTACTTATTTGCTTACTTCAATAATTTCAAAACTCAATTTATAAAGAAACTTAATTTCACTTATTCAAGAAGTTCAATTTCACTTAACAAAGAATTCAATTTTTATTTAATTATTAAATAATTCAATCTTATTTAATTATTAAATAATTTCAAAACTTAATTATTAATTAATTTCAAACTTAATTATTAATAATTCCAAATTTTAAAACAACGTTCATTCATCATCTACTATGTTAATATTTTGATTCAGATTGTTAAGTATTAACATTTCCTTTCATTAAAATTCAAATTCCAACTTCGTTTCAAACCATATTATTTATTTAAATAAAATCTTCATTTTATTTTTAAAACAAATCATTGACCAATCGGGTTTTATTTAATTCTCTATCCTAAGTCAAGTTCATTTGGGTATTTATCATTTCAATCCCATTCCAATTCAATTCAAAATCAAAACATAGCAAAGGGAACTTGCAGTGTGATAAATGGGATGGTGTCAAAGTAAATAAACAAGCAATAACAACAATCAATATCAATCCAATAATCAATTCAAATAATCCCGAAATAACCGTATTAATTCACATTGTTATTTGTGCGAATTATTATAATTATTTCTAGAATCTACACTACCATTTCATGTAGATTAAAGATTATTACACTATTATTTGATGCGGTTCTACACTTGACATTTCTTATTCGATTTCATACCATAAATTCAAAGGGTTCAAGGGTAATTAACTATTTCTACATGTCAAATAATTAAACATCTAAGGGGTCATATTTTACAAATTTAACAAATCAAATCCAACACATATATCAATTCAAACACTTAACTATCCTACGTCAAATTCAGTTGCATGTTATTTATCACTTATACATTTACAATTTAACGACCAATGCAAACATCAAAAATCAATCAATTAACAGCCAAACTGTATTATCATCACATAAATAATTAATAGATAATGGTGTCAGATGTCACAGGTGAATTGATACAGATAATAACATAAATAAAAGTATAAATAACTAACAACAGTAATATTTCAATTGTCGTTCCAATTGAAATCAAATTTAATAAATAAAAGAACATTAATCGTGAGTGATTGCTCACCTTTCGAGGTTAGAGATGAACGAGAATGAGATCAGTTATGAATCCAAGCACGAGATTCAAATCAAATTAAGATTGGCACGGATTTTGGCGATAGAGCTGATAAATAGGAATGGACGAAATCGAATCAGAAAAGAATTGAATCAACACATTTTAAACTTAATAGTTTACATAAATGGAAACAAAATAAATATTATATCTTTATATATCTTTCTCAAAAATTAAAGTAAAGTTTAAACTCATAATATATATATAGTATATTATTATTACAACCCAAAATCTGTTCAAAATAACATATATGTGTATCAAAACCGAAATATATACAATGTACAAAATCATTCCTAAACTAAGATTAATTACCTTTCCAATAAAACAATATACTACACCTGTATGTACAACCAAATACACTAGCATTCTAATATCATACATATAATAAAACGTAATATGTACAACTCAACGTGCAAATTTAATATAATAAAATAAGTATAAGCAGCCTTTGTATATATTAGAACAAATATCTTTTATACACATCTATTTTATAACAGCTACTATATAACTAAAGATAGCTCAACAGATATACTAGATATATATTATATAATATACCCATACACATAAAATATGTATATTGTTTCAAGTCAATTGTTTTAGTCAGACAACCTATATAGAATAATAACCTAGTACCCAATAGTTTATACTGATAAAGTAGAACACTGTATGTTATATAATTAAAACAATACTTATTATCGGCTTTGTATTAGTAAAATCAACTTACATTCAAACTAGTATGCATTTATATAACAACAAAATCAAAATCAGTATATGTATTCTCAAAAAGATAAAATAAATATTTAATATGGATACCTTAATATAAGATTATTATATATAAAGCTTTGTACCAATGTACATGTCATGTAAAACTCATACCAAACCTTTGCAAAACAGCAAACCATCTGAATATCGATGTTAAAATAAACTTATCTCTTATACAGTCTTATAAAAATCATGTATAACCTTTTAAACTAAATTCATATAACAAAAGAAGCATATATAATACTTAAGTCCATAGCACTGGTAGATTGCTCGGCAAGAGGAAATAGGCGGAGCGTGCTTGCCGAGGCCGGAAGGTTGACGAGCTGGGGACTCGGCCGAGGACTTACAGAGGCACTCGCTAGGTCGGGGAAAAGGTGAGAGGCTGACTCAGGTCTTGGCGAGGCAAAAGGCGGAGTCAGCAGGTGCATGAACCGATCGGAGGTGAGGTGGGAGGAAGGAGATGGTGGAGAGAAGCGGTGCAAGCGTAAGGGGATGGGCTTCACGGTGGGCGAGAGGGGAAAGAGAGCGGTAAGTGGCTTTTGTCGGTTGATCTTTAGTATGCTGGAGAGCGGTTGTAGGGAGAAACAGTGGAGGCTATATGGGAATACAGTCTCGATTGGGTGGCGGATTCACGGCAATAGGCGGAGAGCGTATGGGTATGAGAGGGAGGAGGCGGTCCGCAGGGTAGTTCACGTGTCAGTTAAGGTGGGATGTTCGGGTTATTGGAAGGTGGAAGGTGGACTTACATGTGGTCGAAGGTCTGGAGATGGAAGATTTGAAGGCGGTGATGGTTCAGGTGGACCATGTGGAGGTTACACACACGGTGGAGGAGGATGTAAGGCTGCCTGGTGCAAGCTCATGTGAACAGAGGAGGGGAAGATATTCAAATGACAAAATCTTAGATCCACATGCCTTCATAATATGGATAAAGCGTTAGGTGGAAGAAGAGAAGCCAAGAGAAAAGAGGAAAGAGAAAGGACATGTCTCGTAAAGAAAGTGGACAAAATAAAAGTATGAAGCAAAACAAAAGAATATGGACCACGTTATATTAATCGGGAATAGTAGGAGTAGATGTTGAATTCAACAATCATTAATTGCTACTGGCTAACAGTTTTCTCACGGATGTAATGAAAGGACGGATATCAAACAGCACACATATGGACACCGATAAGGAAATTGTTTTATGGACTTGCACCGCACATCGGACTCCGAAATTGTCAATCGAATATACCATATAGATTAGTACGACGATACGATCAAAACGATATACAAATATCAGTGGTATGATTGAATTATAAAATTCGAATTTTCTAATAGTGGAAAATGCAAGAAAAACGCTGAAAAATAAGATCGACGGAGCCAAAGATGTCCGAATTTGGAAAAACGACAAACTGATATCTTGCTCCGAAGATGGTTTAGAATTTTTCTATGTAAAAATATTTAGGTTTCGGAAACATTTTATTTTCATCGCTTTTTAACTGATTAGATTAAAGTAAATTTACGCGCGAAATAAAATTTCATATTTTCGGACGAAAATTTACCAGTTGCTATGCTTAACTAGACGCATTCCAAATATCAAATTTATATTTCAAAATTTTATCGTTTAAAATTTCACAAAATTTCAACTAATTACGATATTAAAACAGTTGAAATTTACGGGTCGTTACACTCTCCCCCACCCAAACTTTTCGTCCTCGAAAAGGAAGGAGGTAGGAGAATAGAAACAACCAGAAAGAAAATAGATTGAATACAAGTAAATAATTAATTTAAACCATATAAATTTCAATTTAAATTAATTAATATTTAACCAGTTGATTTAAACCATTTGATTTCACTTAAGTTAAATCAAACTCAACTATTTCTAAATTTATTATTATTTTTTTTTTATCTAATTATCCTAAATCAACAACTTCTAAATCATTAATTCATATAATCATTTATCATACTCATATTTTATTCAACAAATTTAATTCTTTTATTCCAAATTATTATTAACTTTATTCCACTTAATATATCTTATTACATATATTTAAACCATATAAATTAATTTAAACTATATAAATTTCAATTTAAATTAATTTATATTCAATAATTGGTTTTAAATCAAGGTATTTCCATAAGTTAATCAAATTTCAATTTATTAATTCCTTCAAAACAAATTTATTTGTCTCATCTATTATTCAATTAACTTATTATTCTAGCATCTTTATTAGCATTTTTTTATATAATTAAAATCTAAGTGTATAACATTTATTATAAACACTCAAATTTTTATTTATAAAATCATTTTATATTGTATATTATTGTTAACGTTAAAATGTGAACGCCAACACCCAGTGTGTGTAGTAAGATCGTGAAAGCACCACCCGTGTAACGGGAATAGAAATCAAGCAGGAAAATAGCAGAAATGCAGTAAAAGACAGCAATTTATAGTGGTTCGGCTTGAGATTTAGCCTACATCCACTTTGAATCTCTTTATTATTGAATCTGGTTACAAATTGATACAAATCTCCTATGAAAACAGTACAACTCGATCCCAAGAAACAATCTTGACTACTAGCTCAATCTTCGGCGATGAAACTCGATGAATCCATGTCGGATGTTAGGAATTTCTCTCAAAGTTTGTTGTAGTGTCTTGAATGCTTGAAGGATCCTTGTTTGCTGAATGATTGGAGAGTTCGACAGAGTAACGGCGCTTTAGAAATGAATTGCCAAAAGTCCCTTTCATGTTGGGGGTGATGGGGTATTTATAGGAGTCAGGCTTGAATCTGGAAAATCCCTCTAAGTCATAACTCGCGGCCGACTTATAGAAAGTCATAGGTCTTAAGTCGGCGACGAGATAGGAGCTGCCTTTAATCATTCCTGAATACAAGCTGTCCAGCCAAGTGATAGGTCGGCGGCGATTTATCATAAGTCGTAAGTCGGTTCCTTCCTGTTAATTTTATCAAGTCGATAGCATACTTAGGTCGGACCTGTAGCTTAGGTCATATGCTACTTTAAGTCGTTAAGTCGGCACACTCCAGGTTGTAGGTCGGTGCAGAGTTAACCCCTTACCTCTTGAATCGGTATCTTCTTAAGTCGGCAAGCATCTTAACTCGGCTGGAATCTTAAGTCGGCAAGCATCTTAACTCGGCTGGAATCTTAAGTCGGCAAGCATCTCTTAAATCAGTAACCTGTTAAGTCGGCACACTTGATGAGTCGTATGCTTCTTAACCCGGTAGGTCATAAGTCCCCATAGGTCGTAGCCATCCTTAACTCGCGAACTGTTAAGTCGTAGCTCTCTTAGGTCAGTAACCTACTTTAACTCGGAGCCCGTTAAGTCGTGACCATTAAGTCGTAAGCAAAAGAGGATTAACATTTTCCCCTCGAAGTGTGTGCCTAAGTCGTAGGTCATATGCTTCGATTCTTCTTAACTCCTTTTGGTTAGGTCGGAGGCGACTTAACGCAAGTCTTAAGTCGTACATCATGTGTCGATTCGTCTTTCACTGCCCCAGTGAATAAATAGCTTAAGCAGTCCCTTCTCTTCCTTCACCTGTTCCAACTTCTTGTGCCGCCATTAACAGAGTTCTTCAATTTCGAATACAAATTCAAGTCCACCACCCAGCGATTCACCCTTGCTATCTAATTGCGTAAGCATTTTCGATCCTTTTTCACTTCACGTTCGCCATTGAACCATGAATTCTAACCTCCGAGCCCCGAATCGGAATCATACGTCGCGCTTCACTTTGAATCGTGCTGTGATCAATTTTTAATCGTCACTAGTTGTTGATGTGATTTACGAACGCATGACAGTAGGTCAGGTTTATGACAGATCGGAGATGTGTTGAATCGTTGTTTCAGCGACTTGATGATATGAAGGGAACGGTGAATCTCACGAAGAGGATAATGGATTCTGCGATGTTGGTGTTAACGGGTTATTGGGTTGGTGAATCTCGAGTTGATTGGTGGAAGGAGGTGAAATTCATGGTGGAGGAGAAGTAGCTTGAGACGACTCAAAACATTCATGCGACCTAACTATCTCAACAGTCCAGTTTTTCTCGCGACTTAACTATTCGCCGACATAAGCCTTAGGTCGTGGCCGAGTTAGGACTTAGAAATTCATGCCGTTCTGACTTGAGACCTTTCGCACGCAGCCCGACTTAACTTATCACATAGCTTCTTGTATTAGGTCGTGACCGACCTAGAACTTGGAATAATTTCAACGACTTATTTTTCACAACAAGGCTTTAGGTCGCAGCCGAATTAGTACTTAAGCTTTCGGCCACTCAACAGATGATTTTTGAACTGTGCCTGGACTTCGAACTGTTGAACTATGAACTGAGTTGCCTGCCCCCCCTTTTTTTTACATATCACTTCAATTTTGCAAACTAACAATCCTGCTTAATACAACATTTACAGAATACTGGGAAGAATATACTATCACCGACTGCCCACATCGAATGACAGATTAGTTGGTAATGAGAAAGTTAAATTAAATGAATACGAACGAGATGCTGTACAATAACCAATTCAAGTGAAGTATTAAAACAAAATCATAATAGTCAAATGAAGCTGACTTGTCTGTATTAACACTGCACTTGATCATTGACAAGTTCTGAAATTCTGTAATCGATTGATTGTCAACTAATTTAATTCCAGTTATGCTTGTCTTTTATTTTCATTAGTTTTCGCACAACACTTCACACTTTTAGGGAACGTGCACCTTCACATTTGAACATTCAGCTGATTGTGTAGAATGTCTTCTCCACAAGAAGGAACAGAGCAAGCTGAAGATGTATTTCCAGTTGCTATCCCGCTGAACGATCCTCCAGAGAGGACTCCTACTACTTTGAGCCATAAAGCCTTTCGTCAACTATGCATCCAGTTTGGCATTGATGAGGCTGACGCTTTGCTTCCCGAAATAAATGATACTGCTGACAGACCGCCCCGTGGCTTTGTCGCAGTTAACCGCCAAATGTGCTTGAACGGAGCTATCCCCCCGTTCAATGACTGCATTCGAGAACTTCTTCTCCAACTATCCATTTCCCCTTTTCAGTTACATCCCAATGGCTACGCCATCTTGCTGGGACTATGCGTGCTTTTTAGGAGAACGCTGGGCCGCTTTCCTACCTTCGGAGAAATTCGCTATCTTTGTACTTTTGCCAAAAATAAAGATCATCCCTCCATCATAGTTGTAAGGAGTGCGAGAAATCGTAAGTTGATCACCGGTCTTCCTGAAAGTGTTCGTAGTTTCCTGAGCCCGTTCTTCTATGTCCGCTGCCCTCCTGGGTTTTATGCTATTTGGAGAATAGGGAGTAAGATCACTTGCATTTGTTTCTTATGTTCTTTCAAACTTACCGAAGTTCGGATTATCAAGTGCTAACTTCGCTCTTTTTTCCTTTTCAGCACTTCCTCCTCCTTCTAAAAATCTCAGTCACAAAGTGACTTTCGAGAGGCTTATGGCGGTGCCTGTGGAGGAGAGGAGTATCCAGTTTCTATTAGATGATGAGCTTTTGCACCAATTTGGGCTTCTACACCCTTCCAGGTCGACTTGAATTCATGAAATTCCTAATTCCGATGCAGAAACACCGGCTCCTTCGGGCTCTCAAACAGAGGCGTCGAATGCCCCAGCTTCTGCGGAAGAAACTGCATCAAAAACACCTGTCATGGATGCTGCTTTGATAAAGTGTTCCGGATCCACTGATGTTGTAGGGTTAGCTGGCAAGTTGGCACTTCCCCCAATCATTGAGGAAGAAGAGAATCCTCGAGCTTCTGAAAAATCGATTGATGTGGAAGTTGAGAAGGAGAAATCTGCTGAACATTTGGGCGATGACACCTTTGATGGCTTGAGTGACATCATGATAACTTCTCAAGAGCTTTTCGGGGATAGCAATCAAAAGGCGACTTCTCCCGTTGTCGAGGCGACTTCTACCCTTAAACAAACCCAGATGCCTACTACGCCAATCGTCTCTGTTTCCACACTAAAGCGTGGTCTGTAATTTGACGCATGTAGTTTGCACGCCACACACACTTAGGATTTTTCGGCACTTATAAGCATTTATCCTCTTCTTACTGGAAATTTTTAAACTTTACCCCTCTTCTGCTTTCAGGCTCTCCAATGGGACGTACAGGTTCGTATTATGACTCATTCAAGCACCGTGGAGGCCGCGGCACCTATGACTTTAGGAAGTACCTTGATACCCCAAAAGAAACAGATGAAGAGAGGGCTCGAAGGAAAGCCCAGGAGAAGCGGGATTACGATCAGTGGCAAAGAAGGAAAGATGCCGAGCGATATGACTCTTCGCATAGGAGTGACTATTCTCATAAGCGGAAGTCTTACGATGATAAGGGAAAAACTCAGATTGCCGATGAACCGAGCAAACGATCTAAACCGATTGACGCGTCTGAAATTTCTGAAAAGACTGACACTCCCATTCCTTCCGAAATTCTGGCTAGCTCTCCTCCTCTGAAGAAATCTGACATTCAGACTATCATTAACAGACCGCAATATCGAGTCAAGGACGGCCCCCCAACACTTCAGAGCCGTTTTCCGAATTGGTGCCTAAAAGGGGTACGCTTTGACTTGGACATTGTTCCGATTGATAAATCAGACATGCTTAGCAGTCTTGACGTAGTCAGACTTAATATCGAGAGGATGTCGCAGTGGCAAAAGCTTGTCGATGAACTCCAAAGGGTTAATCGTGCAAACCTTGAGGCAATGCTGACTATGGAAAACGACAAGGCGGAGTGGGACAAAGTTTGCAAACAGCATAATCTCGAGATGACAAATATTGCTGATGGTTATGCAAAACTTGAGTCCGAGGTTAAAAGACTTAAGGAAGATCTTGCCTCTTCTTCTGCATCTCATATTCAAAAAGAAGAAGTCTTTCAAAAACAAGTGCGGGATGCCCATGCTGCACAGAGAGATGTTGAAATGAAGCTTGCCGCTGTGCAGCATATTACTGAGAAATACTGCACAGAAAACACCGATTTGCGGGAAAAGGTCACCTCTCAGAACGTAGAGATTGAGTTACTAAAGTCTCGACTTGCTAAAGTTGAGGCAGAGCGTGATGAGGCTACCGCTGGCCGGGTCGCTGCCGTTGCCGAAAAGGAAGCGGCTGAGCAATCACATGAGGCGACGAAAGCAGACGTCAGCTCTACCTTATTCGACTTTTATTTACACAGCGTTCTGGGTCGTGGGAGCCTCTCTTTTCTTGGTCCCGATTATGAAATTACATTGGCTGAAGTGTGGGAAGTCGCGATGGATATGCTTGGCGGGGCCGGCTATAATGAGCTGGAACTTGAGGGGCGCTATCTCAATGATGAGGATCGTGCCGCTCTTGTTAAGGGGAAGGAGCTACTCGCCAAAGTACGAGCTGAAACAACGGGAGAAGAGCCTCCAAAAGAAGAAGCTCCTTTAACTGCCCCCGTTCAAACTTCCACTTCAGCCGACGTTAATATTATAGATTCCAGCCCTCATTCTTTACATTTAGCTAAAGTTGCCCAGGAGACTGCAACTACTCCTACTGAAGATGAGGCACTGGATGATATTGAAGCCGAGAAGTTTGAGGTGGATCTTGTAAAGCCAACTCCTCCAGGTACTCTTGGTGTCGTCTCGGGTCTAATGAACCTGTCATTTGACTTAACCGAATTCGATGACCTTCTTACTTGTTACTTAAACTTTGATGAACCGATGCCTTCTTTATTTTCGGGGGATGCTGATTTTAACTTCTTTTCTTCTACAGCGGAGGCACCAAGCACTACACAAGCTTTCACTCCTTCGATTGCCGTTCCTCCATCTTCCCAAATTACTCCTCCCTCTGCTTCCCAACCGGGATTACAGGCAGAGAAAATCGAAGCTCTTCAAGGCTTGGATGATCCGGCTGCTTCTCAGGAACAGAAGGCGGAGGATTTTGAAGACATCGAGAAGACCCCGGAGCGGTCTCTTGACGACGATACGAAGCTTTCAACATTGCTGCCTACTCCGGGGAGCGAGTCTTCTTCAAAAAGGAAGGGGAAGTGTGCTGTAAGGAAAAAGAAGAAGACTTCCACTGAAGAGGAAGCAGTAGTTGATCCGGCTGTACCGCTTTCTCCTTCTGCCCCTGCCCGTTCACAACGACTTCAAAAGCTAATCATCAGGCCGGGAAAGAGCTCCAAGGGTGGTGAGAAGAAGAAATAAACAAGCTGGATTTTCTACTTATTATTTTTGCTCTTTGCATGTATTGACCGGGGATTGTGCGGGTACCGGTCCCCGCTTTTGCTTTTTGAGATATCTGCACATGTAAAGAATTTTCATAGTACTAAATAAAACAATTATTTTACTTGTACAAACTCTTGTGTATGTGAGAATGATCTATCTTTTATTTTAAGTGTAGAACAAACGATTCTTCTTACTTGTGCAAACTTTTTGTCTGCGTTTGAGAATGCATTTATTCCACATCTGTTTTCCGTGGTATTGCAACGAACTTGTGGCATGTTGCTTTTATTAATATAATTGAATTGTACAGTATTGCCCCCATGCCGTAAGTGCATTGCAATATTCCTAGTTTTTTTTTATGACTAATACTCTTACTTCAGAGGACAATTATCCCGCTTTTAAGGGGAGAATTATTCTGCTCTTAATAGAGTATATCCAGTCTTTAGAAGAATTTTTACTTTTTCTTTCTGAAGAACGCTTCAACTTTCGGGGATAATCACTTTTATTTATTAAGAAGTGAATTTCCTTATGAAGTGAAATAAGCTTTTCCGAAAGAATTTTGTAGCATTTTTCAACTTTTTTAGGAGGAACTTTTCTAGATGAACAAGTTAGTCCTTCCTTTGAGAGTTGAACTGTGCTTCTGGACGATGCTTTTTGTTCAAGCATTTTATTCTGGGACATGCCTCCGGAGAGGGCTCCTCTTAAAGAGTTGTGCCTCCGAAGAGGTCTTGTGCCTTTGAAAAGGGCTTGTGCCTCCGAGGAGGGCTTGTGCCTCCGAAGAGGGCTTGCGGTGCCTTGGGAAAGGGCTTTTGCCTCCGAAGAGGTCATGTGCCTCCGAAGAGGGCTTGTGGTGCCTTGGGAAAGGGCTTTTGCCTCCGAAGAGGTCATGTGCCTCTGAAGAGGGCTTGTGCCTCCGAAGAGGGCTTTTGAGTGCCTGGGAGTTACTTTCTCATGGTCGGATGGGTTCGCGGGGCAGGCGTGAGTTGCTTGATTGGATGTTTGTTTGTACAAATGACCGCAATCAATTAACAAGATGCCTCTTCGGTGGTCCCACCGATCTTTTTGGTTGAGGAAAGCACTCCCATTTATTGGTGTGCCTCGTTAGAGGGCTTTGGTTGGTTGGTGTGCCGGGTAGGTTGCGTCTCAGGGGCGAGTGGATCCACGGGACGGACGTAAGCTATCTGATCGGATGCATCACGACCAGTTAGCGAGGGTCCTGTTACTTCTGCTTGGGAAGGCGTCCCTTTAGTGGATCTTCTGGCCTTCCTGTTGAGATGCATACCTCCCATTGTCTGCTCCTTTGTTTGCTTGGCAACTTCCCCTCATCATCTGCCTGTTAGCGCTCTTTTATTATCGTTCCCAAGCACATCTTCTTCTTTTCCTCTTACAAGTAAATTGCTTTATCCGAAGAAGTGGACTCCACTGTTGAATGACTTCACGAGACAAACGCAAGTTATCTAGTTGGATGTCTATTCATAACGACAATCTCAACTAGTGAACAAAGGTTTGTCACAGTGGAGTCGCCAACTTTTTATGTGAAGTTTTCCTTGCTTGGGATTTGAATTTGGACAAAATTTTTTGTGGCTTGGTTTTCGTGTAATAGCTGATTTATGGAAGTTGCTTAGCTTTGTGATGAGCAAGCCTTGTTATAATGTCCTGCAATTTTGAATTGATATTTTAGCGATACATTTAAAGTATTTACATATCAAAATAAAACAAGCATCATGAAATAGTAAAGAACACAAGATTTATAGTGGTTCGGCCAAAAATCGGGCCTACGTCCACTTTATAGCTTTCATTCATTTACACTGATTTACAATGTTTCACAATACAACCGATACATTCATCATCATTTTACAATTTGGAGCAGAGCTCTTTTCAAGTAAAGTAAGGACGCAAATGGTTGCTGTTCCAGGCCCTTGGAATTGGATCTCCTTCAACAGTTATGAGTTTGAAAGTGCCATCAAGAAGTTTAGTGCCTATGACATATGGCCCTTCCCAGTTTGGCCCAAACACACCAGTTGCTGTCATGACCCTTTTCAAAACCAAGTCTCCGATTTCAAAGCTGCGTTGGCGAACTTTGGAATTGAAATGCCTGGCTATTCTCTGCTGATGAGCTGAAACTCTGAGCCTAGCTTCCTCTCTTTTCTCATCAAGAAAATCAAGTGCTTCAAGTTGCAGTTTTTCATTTTCGGTTTCATTGAAATGAATTCTTCTATGTGAAGGAACCTCTACTTCCACTGGAATCATTGCCTCAGATCCGTATGCTAGTGAAAATGGAGTGTGCCCAGTCGCAGTTTTGTGAGTAGTTCTGTACGCCCATAGTGCTAATGGAAGCTTATCAACCCAACCACCTTTTGCTTTTTCAAGTTGCTTTTTGATAGTTGACTTGATGATCTTGTTAACTGCTTCCACTTGCCCATTTGCCTGCGGATGAGCCACTGCTGAGAAGCTTTTTCGAATTCTGAACCGTTTGCAAAAATCATGGAATTCTTCACTTTCAAATTGAGTGCCATTGTCGGTGATTATCTTCTGTGGCACACCATATCTGCAAATGATATTCTTCGTTACAAAATTTATCATCTTTTTAGAAGTGATGGTGGCCAAAGGTTCAGCTTCAGCCCACTTGGTGAAATAATCAACGGCAACAATAGCATATTTAATTCCTGATTTGGCGATCGGTAATGGTCCAATTAGGTCTATCCCCCAAATGGCAAATGGCCATGGACTGACCATTTGTGTGAGTTCAGTGGAGGGTGCTCTTGGGATTTTTGCAAATCGTTGGCATCTGTCACATTTCCTGGAAAAAGTTGCAGCATCTCGATTGATATCTGGCCAGAAGTATCCATATCGGAGAATTTTCTTTGCAAGTGTTTGACCGCCTGAATGGTCTCCACATTCTCCTCCGTGCACCTCTGTTAAGATTGTCTTGGCTTGTTCTTTAGTTACACATCGGAGTAGTGGGGTTGAAAATCCCCGCCTGTATAATCGGCCATCTTGAATTATATACCTCGATGCTTTTCTTAATAATTTCCGACGTTCCTTAGAACTCTCTGGCAGGGAACCACTGAGTAAGTATTCTTTGATTGGAGTCATCCATGATTCATGCTCTTGATACGTAGTCATAATCCAATCAACATCCATTTCATCAATGCTTGGAGCTGACAGAACTTCTACAGGAAATAATCCTAGTAATTGAGCTTCTCCGGAACTTGAGTACTTTGCTAAAGAATCCGCCTTCATATTTTCCTCTCGGGGTATGTGGCTTATTGAGTAGTGATCTAAATCATTGAGGAGTTCGGAAGTTTTTGTCAAATATGCAGGCAAATTCCCTCCTTTGGCTTGAAATTCCTTCTTCACCTGGCAGACAATAAGCTGAGAATAACTGAAAATCTGTATCACTTTGATATTCAATTCCTTGGTGATCTTCAATCCGGCAATAAGGGCTTCATATTCTGCTTCATTGTTTGTCGAAGGAAACTCCAGCCTCAATGCATAACATAGTGATCGTCCTTCGGGAGTTTCGAGCACAATTCCTGCCCCAGAACAATAATCGTTTCTTGAGCCATCAACATACAACTTCCACTGTATCGGAATGCAGTCAGTGGTTTCTTCCTTACTGTCACCTTTGTCAGTGGACTCTGCAATGAAATCTGCTAAAGCTTGTCCGTTAATTGCTCTTCGGGGATGGTAAGTGATGTCATATTGGCTGAGTTCTATGTTCCACTTTAAGAGACGACCCGAAGTTTCAGGACGATACAGGACTTGCTTCAAAGGCTGATCAGTCAGGACCTTGATAGGATGAGATTGAAAATAGGGCCTCAACTTTCTGGAAGCGATTAGCAGACAATAAGCAAGTTTTTCTATCTTTGGGTAATTCATTTCGGCCCCAGCGAACCGTTTGTTGATGTAGTAAACCGGACGTTGTATTTTCATATCTTCTCGTACAAGTGCTGCACTTAAAGCATGGGATGAAATTGCTAAATAGATGAAGAGGTCTTCACCATTACTAGGCTTGGAAAGGACCGGAGGAGTTCTCATATGATGAATCAGTTGATCGAAAGCATTCTGACATTCAGGAGTCCATTTGAAATTTTTCTTTCCTTTCTTTAGAGCATCAAAGAAAGGAATGCATTTGTCTGTGGCCTTGGAAATGAAGCGACTAAGAGCGGCAACCTTTCCATTGAGACTTTGTAGTTCTTTCTTTGTTCTAGGGGCTTTAACTTCTCTTAGAGCTGTGATTTGAGCAGGGTTGGCCTCGATGCCCCTAGCGCTCACAATGAAACCCAGGAATTTCCCAGACTCTACTCCGAATGAACATTTCAATGGATTGAGCTTCATTCCGTACTTCCGAAGAATTGAGAACATTTCTGCCAAGTGATCCATGTGGTCTACTGCTTTCTTTGACTTTACTAACATATCATCAACATAGACTTCCATCGTTTTGCCAATCTGAGGCTTGAACATAGCGTTGACAAGTCTTTGGTATGTTGCCCCAGCATTCTTTAAACCGAATGGCATGACTTTGTAACAGTAGAGTCCCACATCTGTAATAAAGCTTGTGTCCTCCTGATCTGGTTCATTCATCATAATCTGATTGTATCCAGAATAGGCATCCATAAAAGATAACAACTCATGTCCAGCCGTCCCATCTACTAGTTGATCGATTCTAGGCAACGGAAAGCAGTCTTTGGGGCAAGCTTTGTTCAGATCAGAGAAATCAATGCACACTCTCCACTTTCCATTTGCCTTCTTAACCAGTACTGGATTTGAAACCCAATTTGGATAAGTGGATTCTTTGATGAAATTATTCTCTAAGAGACGATCTACCTCTTCCTTTAAAGCTGCTGACCTTTCTGGACCTTGAGTTCTTCTTTTCTGTTTTACTGGTGTGAATTTCGGATCGACATTCAGGGTGTGGACAGCAATTGTTGGAGAGATTCCGCACATATCAGCATGACACCAGGCGAACACATCTAGATTAGCTTTTAAGAAGGATATCAGTGTGTTTTGAACTGTTATACTTAGCTGTGAACCCACATTGAGTACTTTATTTGGGTCTTTCGGGTCTACAGATACTGGTACCGTTACCTCCACGGGTACCACTCTATTCTCCCCTGTACTGGCTTTCCTGGGATCCATTTCTTTTCTTGCATTGCTGTGTTCACCAGTACAGGGGCCGCTCCGTAGTTGCTACAGGGTCGGTTCCTTGATGCGGAGCGGAGCTGCCGCATCTTTCCCCATTTCTTTTCTCCTGGCCTCTCGGAGTTCTACAAGATAGCATTCTCGTCCTGCGTTTTGATCTCCTTTAATAACAGCAATCCCATTATCAGTAGGAAATTTCATTGTTAAGCACCAAGGAGCGAGGACGGCCCTGAAAGCAGCAAGAGTAGGCCGGCCCAAGAAAGCGTTATAGGCGGAGAATCCATCCACAATTACAAAAGTTTGCTTCCGAACCAATTTCTTGTGCCCTTCGCCCATTTCAACAAACAAGTCCACTGTTCCAATCGGCTGTTTCAGCTCTCCTGTAAATCCGGCAATCTTGTGTGAAGAAGCATGTACATCAGTCATCGGAATTTTCATTTGGTCAAATGTCCTTTTAAAGAGGATGTTGCATGAAGCACCACTATCAACTAGCACTCTTCTGACAATAGCCGGCCCAATGCCGACAGAGACAACTAAAGGGTCCTCAGTAGGAGCTTCCACATTAACAGAATCCCTGGCTCTGAACATAATATCGTCATGGAAAGTCTTTTGCTGCTTTAGAGGTGAAGCATCTTCCAGGATTAAGACACTTTCTTCAGTTGGTGCATACCTCAAAGCTTTTGCATACCTTTCCATTTCACCCCAACTCCTGCCAGCCGGGTGAGGTCCCCCTGTGATCACATTAATAACAGGTCTTTCCTTTCCAGCTGGCCTCTCTCCTGAATCAGATGAATTAGTTGGAGGTAACTGCCCTTGGCTGGATGAAGATGGGTCCTTTCTATTCCTCTTGACGTATTGCTGCAACTTATTCTCTCTTAGCAACTCTTCAATCAGACTTTCCAAATGGCGGCACTCGTTGGTATCATGCCCTGGTTGGTTGTGAAACTTGCAAAATCTTCCGCTTTGAACAGCATTCTTCCCAACTTTCACAGCCGGTGGTTTTGGAAATTCAACGGCATCCTTAGTGGCGATGAAGATATTTTCCGGGGTATCGGTCAGAGGAGTAAAGTCTGATGGTTTAAGGAAACGGGGTTTTTTGAAGTCTTTCTGCCTTTTCCCACCATTACTTTCCCTTTTCTGATCTACCGGTTCTTTCTTGCTTTGAGTTGTAACATTATTCTCCACCACCGTTGTCACAACTTTAGTTGGTGCGGAAAGATTCTCTAGGCGTATAAATTCGTCAACTTTTTTGTAGAATTTCTCAAGCGAATTTGGTTCCTTCATTTTTAGCCATTTTCCAAATTCGCTCGATTTGTCAATAGCACGCATCAAATAGGTCAAGATCATTCGTGGCTCTGCATTATCGACTTCTGCCAGAGCTAAGTTGAAGCGGTTCAAGAATGACTTAATAGGCTCTCCCGGATTCTGTTCAAGACTGGACAACGACATTATATCCTTTGCCTTTGAAGCGTATAGCCTGAATTGCTCTTTGAATTTTCGGGTGAGATCGGAAAACTGATCTACAGATCGGACTGGAAGCTTGGTAAACCAGAGAAGCGCCACCCCTTCTAAATAGACTGGGAAATATCGGCACTTTATCTCGTCGGTTGCCCTTGCGCCGGTCATATGCCAGTCGTATTTATACAAGAACTAATTTGGATCACTTGTTCCGCGATAAGAAGGAATAGTGGGGGGAACAAACTTTCTAGGAAATTCAGCTTTCAGAATCTTTTCGGTAAACGGAGTTCTACTTGGTGCGAATCCCCATTCGCTTTCGTCTTCATCTCTTTGCATGCTCTCTTTCATTATTTGCTTGATCATACCGGAGAGGTATTCCTCATTGTTCAGAGATTTCGCAGAGTAGACCTCAGCCATCTTTTCGGGAGTTTGTCCAGGTAGATGCTCATGAAGGACTGGTGATGGCCTAGATCCCTCGGCCTGGAGGGGTGCCCCTTCGGCAGCACCTGATCCCCCGTGAGGAATATTTCTTCCCTCGGAATTGGGAGCAGCATTAGCAAAGTTTCCCTCATTATTCACTGGTCTTTGACTCGTACCAAATAGGGCATTCAGCCTTTCCATCATCAGGTTATTCTGAGTTTCAATCTGTTGGTACAGTCCGGATACAGCAGCATCTAACTCCTGTCGCGTAACACCGATGCTCGGAGCTGCTTGATTTGGAGAGAGAGAAGTGGCAGTATTGTCACGGTCATCATTAGTTCTGACAGACTTTCGTTTCCTTCCGGGAGCCATTATGTCTGATAAACTTCTGATTTTGTGGGAAATTCTTTCAGCAAACTTCTGAGAAGCAATGGTGAGTGGCAGCCTGAGTTGGGTTCTCAGTGAAAGCACCAAAAATGTTAACGTTAAAATGTGAACGCCAACACCCAATGTGTGTAGTAAGATCGTGAAAGCACCACCCGTGTAACGGGAACGGAAATCAAGCAGGAAAATAGCAGAAATGCAGTAAAAGACAGCAATTTATAGTGGTTCGGCTTGAGATTTAGCCTACATCCACTTTGAATCTCTTTATTATTGAATCTGGTTACAAATTGATACAAATCTCCTATGAAAACAGTACAACTCGATCCCAAGAAACAATCTTGACTACTAGCTCAATCTTCGGCGATGAAACTCGATGAATCCATGTCGGATGTTAGGAATTTCTCTCGAAGTTTGTTGTAGTGTCTTGAATGCTTGAAGGATCCTTGTTTGCTGAATGATTGGAGAGTTCGACAGAGTAACGGCGCTTTAGAAATGAATTGCCAAAAGTCCCTTTCATGTTGGGGGTGATGGGGTATTTATAGGAGTCAGGCTTGAATCTGGAAAATCCCTCTAAGTCATAACTCGCGGCCGACTTATAGAAAGTCATAGGTCTTAAGTCGGCGACGAGATAGGAGCTGCCTTTAATCATTCCTGAATACAAGCTGTCCAGCCAAGTGATAGGTCGGCGGCGATTTATCATAAGTCGTAAGTCGGTTCCTTCCTGTTAATTTTATCAAGTCGATAGCATACTTAAGTCGGACCTGTAGCTTAGGTCATATGCTACTTTAAGTCGTTAAGTCGGCACACTCCAGGTTGTAGGTCGGTGCAGAGTTAACCCCTTACCTCTTGAATCGGTATCTTCTTAAGTCGGCAAGCATCTTAACTCGGCTGGAATCTTAAGTCGGCAAGCATCTCTTAAATCAGTAACCTGTTAAGTCGGCACACTTGATGAGTCGTATGCTTCTTAACCCGGTAGGTCATAAGTCCCCATAGGTCGTAGCCATCCTTAACTCGCGAACTGTTAAGTCGTAGCTCTCTTAGGTCAGTAACCTACTTTAACTCGGAGCCCGTTAAGTCGTGACCATTAAGTCGTAAGCAAAAGAGGATTAACAATTATCCAATTACATTTTAACTTCTGAATAATTTAGGTAAGTTATTTTGAAATGCAATTTAGTACTATACAAATAAAATTTTCAAATTCAATTATTTCAAGTTTAAATACTTATTCAAAATTTAGTTTTATTTATAATTGAAAACATCTTTTAACATGATTTTTAAGAGTTTAATTTTCGTTTAATTTCAAACCCTTTAGAAATAATTATGTATATATTATATATATTAAATCAAATTAAATTTAAAATAATATACCCATATATATATAAATCAAGTCATACTTAAGAAATTTAAATCAAAAATATTTTTCCAAAACAAAATCGTAGCAAAGCTACAGAATGGTTTCTCCACTTCGAAACTAGAAAATGAATGTCGATGATGCGGCCGCCATCACCAAAATTATTTTCCAGCGACAAAGAGAAGAGCACCGATTTCAACATTTTAAAATTCTTTGAAAACGATTTATATTCGAAATATTTTAAATACTATACACTTTAAAACTTTCAAATCAAAGTTTGAAATCACCTGAAATTAAATTCTCAAATTCTTTATTTAAATTCCTTTCAAATCCCAAATCAACTTATAACCAAGTTTCATAAATTCATTTATTTATATTATGCAGTAATCAATGGTTTATAGAACAATAAATGAGAATCAAATATTATTATTTTCCAGACAACAAATTCATTAACAATTTAATTTCAGAAAACTTATATTTATATATAATATAATCATACAAAACTTTTATTTTATTTACCAAATTTGAAAACGATATTGTGTCAGTTTGCTCTGCTCAAGTGTTTTGGAAATCCTATCGATAGCGTTGATCAGACGAATCGATCGAAAGCCCAAATCAACATCAACAACTCAAACAACACATTGTATATTAAAACATTTTAAAATATTAATTTACAAATACACTTCCCCGCTCAACGATTCAGTAACGGATTTCAAAGCAAGGATAGGGATTCAAATTTGATTAATTCAATCGAAGAAAATTTTGATATGAGAATAAGTTGGAACGAAAGATAAGATGATTATTTAACCGAATAAGGAAATAGACAATCTTATATAAATCGCGGGCAACCATAGCCGGGTCGACCGTGACTACAAGAATAAGATCGATGTGGAATTCCAAGGTAAATCGACATTCGATCTCAAGAAATAGAATTCAGATATAGCAGGAGATAGATAGCATCGTAAACCGAGGATACAGAAATCTCCGGTAAATCAATGCCTATTGTAAGGAGTTTCACCCCTTTACAAATCATTCGAAGTCTGGCGAGACCGCCGATCTTATTATCGATATCATTCAAAATGGAGTTATGGGGTGCTCCAGAATTTGAAAGAAGACGAATAGTGAAGGACACGAATGAATTTTTTTTTAGAACCACAGGGAACGCTCCAAAATTCAAAGGAATCGAGTCAAAAGGAAAAGATTGAAACTCGAATGAGAGTGATTCTGTAAATACATTTACCCTATATGTTGAGTTTTTCCTAGAGCTACCAAAGCTCTAATACCAACTGTAACGGACCACGTCAGTGGGGTAACGCCCACCGTAGCATACAACAGTACCTGTGTTCTGCCTTTACAGCCAGCCTCTCGACTGAACCAACCCCGCAGGGACATGTAGGAGTAAGAGTCATCCGCTCGCTACCAAACCAAATGCGAGAACCCCCTATCATGCTGCACCCGCCAAGTGCATAGGCAGACACACATGTCGGACTTGAATAATTCAAAATACCGCGTTGTTAATTTAAATTTGGCAAAACTGAACATATACAGTAAATAAATAATCACAGATTACAGACACGGAGTACTAAATGCAGCGGAAGCAAAAGATAGTAGTTCATGAAGCTACTATATACATATATAAGTTACATCAGAGTTAAACCAGATACAACGGAAGAGTAATACGATACATCAGATACAAATCAGAATACATCACTAGAATCATCGAATACTGAAAGCAGAATAGATGGCTGGATCTTCAAGCAAAGCTCCAACTCCAAAGGTGAGTCTCGAATACAGGTACACTCAGTCTGACCCGAGCGTAAAGCAAAACACAAAACACTCGAGTCAGGATTAACATTCTTATATTAATAAATCCAACTCAAGTGAAATAGCAATTGAAATATAAGTAACTCAAAGGATGTTTGGAATAACCATCCTTTAAGGATCCGTTAAACTATCTACTAGGTAGTAATGTACGCTAAGTAGATAATGTCTATCAGTAATATAAGGTATCAAAATAGTGTTAAGGTGTTACCATTATCCCCCTTAACACATTTTATATAAGCGTTATAGTCTATACAGCACTGTAAACTCCACCGTAAACTAGTGGGATATCAGGGAGTACTCCATAGGTATAACACAAAACAAATCGTAGTGGTCGCGTATATAGGGATCCAAGTATGACAAGGCACATGAGGCAATACCCAAGGTAGTGAAACTACCATTTGCCTGATCCGAACTGGTGAGAACGCATCGCCGCAGCGATCGCAACACCGCGAAACAACACTCCCAAAATCAAGGGTGCACCAATCGACAACAAGTAATAAGTAGTTTTCGAAGAAGTGTGTTCGCTCGAGGTAGCTAGCCCCCATTTGGCCCGGCACGGCTCCTGTTTTAGTCATTTCCAATTTGACACAAGTGTCAAGGCTATCCATTATCGTTCTCTTTCTTCAGTCATCACGTACATCATTCCAACCACTTCATTCTGGATCACACTCCGCGTATAGTTATTAAAGTGGTTTTCGGTTTAGACAGTGAGTATGTCCCTAACCGATTCCGGTCTCTTTAATAACTTTCGTGATTATTACACCGATTGGTCGTTAATAACTTTCAAAAACCAAATCAATTACAATTTCAATTAGAATTTGTAAACCAACATTTCATTTGTCTTTCTAAATCAATTTCCATAATTTACGTTTCAAAACATCCAAATTACCATTTCAAAATCATATAATTCAATTTCAATTTCTATTTAAAACAATTCAAATATTGATTCAAGTTCGTATATAAGTTTCATTCCGAAATCATTTAAATCAATTTAAATTCATTTATCGATTTCATTCAATATTCGTTAAGTAAATTTATCCTTGAAATCAATTTCTATTAAACTTCCAATTTATTAAATCAATTATTTAAGTTCAACTCCATTTTATCAAAACTTACAGTAGCATTAAATTAAATTCATCAAATCAAATTCTTTACATTTCAAGTCTTACATAAATTTCAATAAACACATTTTATTTCTTGTTAAAGAAAATTCAATTTTACTTATTTGCTTACTTAAATAATTTCAAAACCCAATTTATAAAGAAACTTAATTTCACTTATTCAAGAAGTTCAATTTCACTTAACAAAGAATTCAATTTTTATTTAATTATTAAATAATTCAATCTTATTTAATTATTAAATAATTTCAAAACTTAATTATTAATTAATTTCAAACTTAATTATTAATAATTCCAAATTTTAAAACAACGTTCATTCATCATCTACTATGTTAATATTTTGATTCAGATTGTTAAGTATTAACATTTCCTTTCATTAAAATTCAAATTCCAACTTCGTTTCAAACCATATTATTTATTTAAATAAAATCTTCATTTTATTTTTAAAAAAAATCATTGACCAATCGGGTTTTATTTAATTCTCTATCCTAAGTCAAGTTCATTTGGGTAGTTATCATTTCAACCCCATTCCAATTCAATTCAAAATCAAAACATAGCAAAGGGAACTTGCAGTGTGATAAATGGGATGGTGTCAAAGTAAATAAACAAGCAATAACAACAATCAATATCAATCCAATAATCAATTTAAATAATCCCGAAATAACCGTATTAATTCACATTGTTATTTGTGCGAATTAATATAATTATTTCTAGAATCTACACTATCATTTCATGTAGATTAAAGATTATTACACTATTATTTGATGCGGTTCTACACTTGACATTTCTTATTCGATTTCATACCATAAATTCAAAGGGTTCAAGGGTAATTAACTATTTCTACGTGTCAAATAATTAAACATCTAAGGGGTCATATTTTACAAATTTAACAAATCAAATCCAACACATATATCAATTCAAACACTTAACTATCCTACGTCAAATTCAGTTGCATGTTATTTATCACTTATACATTTACAATTTAACGACCAATGCAAACATCAAAAATCAATCAATTAACAGCCAAACTATATTATCATCGCATAAATAATTAACAGATAATGGTGTCAGATGTCACGGGTGAACTGATACAGATAATAACATAAATAACAGTATAAATAACTAACAGCATCAATATTTCAATTGTCGTTCCAATTGAAATCAAATTTAATAAATAAAAGAACATTAATCGTGAGTGATTGCTCACCTTTCGAGGTTAGAGATGAACGAGAATGAGATCAGTTATGAATCCAAGCACGAGATTCAAATCAAATTAAGATTGGCACGGATTTTGGCGACAGAGCTGATAAATAGGAATGGACGAAATCGAATCAGAAAAGAATTGAATCAACACATTTTAAACTTAATAGTTTACATAAACGGAAACAAAATAAATATTATATCTTTATATATCTTTCTCAAAAATTAAAGTAAAGTTTAAACTCATAATATATATACAGTATATTATTATTACAACCCAAAATCTGTTCAAAATAACATATATGTGTATCAAAACTGAAATATATACAATGTACAAAATCATTCCTAAACTAAGATTAATTACTTTTCCAATAAAACAATATACTACACCCGTATGTACAACCAAATACACTAGCATTCTAATATCATACATATAATAAAATGTAATATGTACAACTCAACGTGCAAATTTAATATAATAAAATAAGTATAAGCAGCCTTTGTATATATTAGAACAAATATCTTTTATATACATCTATTTTATAACAGCTACTATATAACTAAAGATAGCTCAACAGATATACTAGATATATATTATAGAATAGACCCATACGCATAAAATATGTATATTGTTTCAAGTCAATTGTTTTAGTCAGACAACCTATATCGAATAATAACCTAGTACCCAAAAGTTTAGATTGATAAAGTAGAACACTGTATGTTATATAATTAAAACAATACTTATTATCGGCTTTGTATTAGTAAAATCAACTTACATTCAAACTAGTATGCATTTATATAACAACAAAATCAAAATCAGTATATGTATTCTCAAACAGATAAAATAAATATTTAATATGGATACCTTAATATAAGATTATTATATATAAAGCTTTGTACCAATGTACAGGTCATGTAAAACTCATACCAAACCTTTGCAAAACAGCAAACCATCTGAATATCGATGTTAAAATAAACTTATCTCTTATACAGTCTTATAAAAATCATGTATAACCTTTTAAACTAAATTCATATAACAAAAGAAGCATATATAATACTTAAGTCCATAGCACTGGTAGATTGCTCGGCAAGAGGAAATAGGCAGAGCGTGCTTGCCGAGGCCGGAAGGTTGACGAGCTGGGGACTCGGCCGAGGACTTACAGAGGCACTCGCTAGGTCGGGGAAAAGGTGAGAGGCTGACTCAGGTCTTGGCGAGGCAAAAGGCGGAGTCAGCAGGTGCATGAACCGATCGGAGGTGAGGTGGGAGGAAGGAGATGGTGGAGAGAAGCGGTGCAAGCGTAAGGGGATGGGCTTCACGGTGGGCGAGAGGGGAAAGAGAGCGGTAAGTGGCTTTTGTCGGTTGATCTTTAGTATGCTGGAGAGCGGTTGTAGGGAGAAACAGTGGAGGCTATATGGGAATACAGTCTCGATTGGGTGGCGGATTCACGGCAATAGGCGGAGAGCATATGGGTATGAGAGGGAGGAGGTGGTCCACAGGGTAGTTCACGTGTCAGTTAAGGTGGGATGTTCGGGTTATTGGAAGGTGGAAGGTGGACTTACATGTGGTCGAAGGTCTGGAGATGGAAGATTTGAAGGCGGTGATGGTTCAGGTGGACCATGTGGAGGTTACACACACGATGGAGGAGGATGTAAGGCTGCCTGGTGCAAGCTCATGTGAACAGAGGAGGGGAAGATATTCAAATGACAAAATCTCAGATCCACATGCCTTCATAATATGGATAAAGCGTTAGGTGGAAGAAGAGAAGCCAAGAGAAAAGAGGAAAGAGAAAGGACATGTCTCGTAAATAAAGTGGACAAAATAAAAGTATGAAGCAAACAAAAGAATATGGACCATGTTATATTAATCGGGAATAGTAGGAGTAGATGTTGAATTCAACAATCATTAATTGCTACTGGCTAACAGTTTTCTCACGGATGTAATGAAAGGACGGATATCAAACAGCACACATATGGACACCGATAAGGAAATTGTTTTATGGACTTGCACCGCACATCGGACTCCGAAATTGTCAATTGAATATACCATATAGATTAGTACGACGATACGATCAAAACGATATACAATTATAGGTGGTATGATTGAATTATAAAATTCGAATTTTCTAATAGCGGAAAATGCAAGAAAAACGCTGAAAAATAAGATCGACGGAGCCAAAGATGTCCGAATTTGGAAAAACGACAAACTGACATCTAGCTCAGAAGTTGGTTTAGAATTTTTCTATGTAAAAATATTTAGGTTTCGAAAACATTTTATTTTCATCGCTTTTTAACTGATTAGATTAAAGTAAATTTACGCGCGAAATAAACTTTCATATTTTCGGACGAAAATTTACCAGTTGCTATGCTTAACTAGACGCATTCCAAATATCAAATTTATATTTCAAAATTTTATCGTTTAAAATTTCACAAAATTTCAACTAATTACGATATTAAAACAGTTGAAATTTACGGGTCGCTACACATACCCAATTACCAGTATAAAACGAACTACGATGGTTCATAATAGTTTAGGACAATATATATAATAATAACACAGATACAAAAAGAATGCGTAACACAGATAACAAAAGTCTCATATATATATAACTGATGTCAGTTACAATACAATTGACACAATACATATGATACAACTACAACTGTCGACTCTGGAAGTTATATATACAAATACATTATCAACTAATGTACATGAATACATATCATCATAATCAGTACACTAACTACTACAAAAAGACGCAGAACACTTCAAATGATATGAAAAGTCTTCATATGCTCAACAGCAACTCAAAGCAGGAAATCTACAACCTGAAATAACTCGGGTCTGACCCGAGTATTAAATTCAAAAGAAAATAATACACGGGTCAGTCTAATTCAAACTCAGTTATAAATGCACAGAAGCAATAATAATCAATATCAAATAGACGACAGTCACAGAAATCTCGTATAGCCGACTCCTCGATAAGAGAATCGGATACCGGCAGATATAACACTAAACAGTGTTAACCAACCAATCAGAAGATTCAAAATATCACCAAAGATAAGTGAAATGATTATCAATAAAGATAATTTGGAAAACATCAGAATTGCCTAAAACGGCGATTAACAACAAAATCTAATTATTACAGAAATAATTAGAAACTCATAATCTAATTATCAATAGATAATTAGATAGCAACAAATGATCAAATCAAACCAAATCAGAATACAATATCAAAAATATTGAATTGTCAGCACGAAACAACTTCATCAATTGCAATTAATCAATTTGAAACGGCAGACTCTGAATTGGCTGCAGTACACGCACGCGTGCACTGCCTTGCCAATACAGAGATGAAATCAGCACGAGGTCAAATCCAAGCTACTAGCTGGGTTCAACTCAATGTGCAGAAACAAATACAAAGCAAATGAATTGGACAAAGTATTACACAAGCCCAAGACAACTGCATCATATAAGCAATAGCAGGTATATAATTTCGAACACAGCAAGACGATGCCAAAATGGTCAAGAGAGGATGACAACAACAGGTGTCACAGCCTCACTCAGTGAAATGGTTTTAAATAACCATATATGTACACTACATCAAAATCAGAATAGTAGAGAATGAACGCCACAATGAAAAATGCAGTTGCAACAGGTCAAGGCAGCAAGTATTGATGATATGTAAATATAAACTGAATGACTTAAGTGGTAAAAGTAATATGCACAATGCTCAGTGAAACTCAAGTGTCCAATAATACATCTCGAAACCCATTTCACTTAAATAGAAAATGCACATGAACGTTGTGGCAACAGTTCAAGGCAACAGTAACAACTCAAATGCAAACTATGTCATATGTGATACAGTGACAAATTGCATAAACAAGCTTAAGTGTGCTACAAAGAATATGCAACATGAAAGACATGAAGGCCGTGAAGTGCTGACTGGAAACAAACTACAAAGACATCAACAAGTATGACATTAGGCAGTGCAACAAAGACCACCAATGTTCAATGTAAATGCAGGCTAGTAGCTCATACTTCACATCAGGTCAGAGACCATGTAAATGCAGACTGCACATAAATGCAGACTACACGAGCTCAATGCATCAGTGAAACAAGTTCAAGAGGGGTGGCAACAAGTTCGACCAAGAAACTGTTGTTAACAGCAGTAAAAAAATAGTGTAACAAATGTAAATGAAGACACAATCATGTTTCAACCCAAGTCAGAGACGTGTTGACCAGAAAAAGATCAAACAGCTCTAAATCGAAGCCAGCGAACAAAATCAACTGACAAACCCAACAAAAATCTCAGAGAATTCAAAGCCGAGAAAAATCAGTCAAACAAGAAACAAAATCACAAGTTTTATAAGCATTAAACAATGAAGTAAAAACATGCACACTTATATAAATGTATGCAAAAACAATACATATGTACTCAGGTGGACTGCAACCTGGAAATGCAACCCAAGTAGAAAATGTATGTGAACGTGAACCAGTAACAAATGTACAAGTACCACAATCAACAAAAACAAGGCGCGGTGCCAACAATGAAGTACTCCTACAATCAAGACCACAAAATTCAACAGTCGAGCATCTCCAACAAAATGATACAACAATCAAAGACAAAATGGCCAGAGTCACAAAACAGCAGGTATCAAGTAAATTCACAATTCAAAGCAGTGACAATGCCGAAGTAAAACATGTTATAGAATTCAAGGTAGCAGTTCAGATTCGAAACAATACTCTCGTGCAACTTCAACTACAAATGCCACGTAACTATAATCAACAGAGGTGATACCGGGCACGTGTGTACAAAATGCCAGTGCAAACACTGGGCTCGGCAACGTACATGAGCACAACAATTAACTCAATCCACTTCACAAGTCAGAATTTCTAAATAATCAAAGCGATTTTTTTTTCAAAATTGAACAATTTAAAATTCAGAGCCGTGGCCAACAAAGGAAAATGTTTTGAGGCCAAAATCATACTCTAACACCAGTTCAATATCAAAACAACGGGTTGAAATCAACCACGATCAAGTCAAGCAGTTTCAAATTACAAACTCAAAGCCAAAGTCGAAAAGAAATCATCGACACAGTTAAGTCATAGTCGCGATAACAAAATCAGAGATCATCAAAACATTCAAACAAAACCATTCGACCGAGATAAGGCAATTGACGAATTCAACAAGTGAATATGAACGAAAATCACAAGATTCGAACTATAAATAAACACGAAGCATGAATTAGATGTGAGTGGAACGCTCACCTTAGATTCGAATGTTTTGAGGGAATCGTGAACGAGCACGAAGTGTAGAGAGCATCGATCGACATAACATAATCGCGGCTTCAAAAATCTCGAGCCCTAATTTTTCAAAGTGGAACGAACGAAATTGATGCCGCCATTTCCTTTTCCTCGTTTTGATTTAGGGTTTTCTCGAATGAGGAATGAAAGGGTGGCCGGGTTTTTTTTCCGAGTGAACGAATAAAAGGGGAAAGGTATAGATAAACATCACAGCAACAACAAGTATGGGCCACAATATTTTTCTTTAAAGCCCGCTTCAATATTTACAAAATTTACAAAAGAATTTCAGATCGATTCAAAACTACAATAGCAATTAACCAACGATTTTAATCGTCATTAGACGATAACAAGATAATTGCGAAATCTCGGGTTGTTACAGACTCCCCTCCTTATAAAAATTGCGTCCCCGCAATTTTCATAATTAAGGTAGTCAATAACAATTACTTTTATAACATAAACTGGTTAAGCTAGAAAAATAAAAGTCGAGTATTCAAATACCAAAGAAATCTTTTAATTTCATAAAAGAAATTCACAAATTCTCAACAAAATCTAATTATCCGATAGATAATTAGAAAACAGCAAAACTGAATAATTACAATTATCCGCAATATTCAATTATCAACAAAGATAATTATGAAACACAAATCACAATCGCAAACTGCAAATATCTAGTTATCCAACAATTAACTAGAAAACACAAATTCCATAATCAACAAACTCTAACTATTAACAGAAATAGATAGAAAACAGCGATTCCATAAAATCAGCATACTCTAGAATCAATTGGAGACTAGAAAATCTCATATCAATAAAATCAGCAAACATCTAATTATCCAAACGATAGTCAGAAAACAAATCAACAAACATTTAATTACCACAAATGGTAATCAAATTTCAAATCAACAAATATTCGATTATCAAAACGATAATCAAATTTCAAATCAACAAACATTCGATTATCAAAAACGATAATCAAATTTCAAATCACAAATATTCGATTATCAAAACAATAATCAAATCTCAAATCAACAAATATTCGATTATCAAAAACAATAATCAAATCTCAAATCAACAAATATTCGATTATAAAAAACGATAATCAAATTTCAAATCAACAAATATTCGATTATCAAAAACGATAATCAAATTTCAAATCAACAAACATTCGATTATCAAAAGCTGTAACGACCCGTATTTTTACGGATCGACATGTTCGTCAAAATCTGGAATTTTAGCACCTTCATGTCATTTCAGATTTTTAGGCAGATTTGTCTAAGTCCTAGGTCGTACGCGACCTAAGGGTTGTTGGCGACTTAGAGAAGATCTGCGACTTAAGAGGTTTAGGCGACCTAAGGAGTTAGCTTGTTAGCGACCTAAGGAGTTAGCTTGTTAGCGACCTAAGGAGTTAGCTTGTTAGCGACCTAAGGAGTTAGCTTGTTAGCGACCTAAGGAGTTGCCGTGTTAGCGACCTAAGGAGATAGGTCGCATAAGTGTTAGGTCGTAGCACTGTTAGGTCGCGTAGGTTGCTAAGTTGTTAGGTCGCTAGGATAGTTTAAGTGTTAGGTCGCGTAGATCTAACTGTTAGGTCGTATGTTGTGTTAGGTCGCGTAGAAGTCTAAGTTGTTAGGTCGCAACCCAACTAGGTCGTAGGTCGAAGGAAAGCGCATTGCTTTAGGTCATCAAGTGTTAGGTCGCTGAGGAGTTATGTCGTGCATCTGTTAGGTCGGAGAAGCTTAGGTCGGAGAGGCTTAGGTCGGAGGCGACTTAGGGAGATAGCCAGATTTCGACTTAAGGACAGATTTCAGCTATAAATAGGAGGGGTTGTTCTCACTTTTTGGGATCCGGATTTTTGAAGCGACGAAGTGCTGCCATTTTGAGAGCTCGACTTATACAATTCCTCACTTCTTTTCTCCACTCTAATCTAGTGCTTCCATCCATCCAAATCGAAGATCAAGATTGAAGATTCAAGAGCTTAGATTGAAGATCTTCATCTTTTCAAGAGAGATTTCTTCATTTGAAGCGGATTTGTGATAGATCTAGCTTAGTTCTTCGCTGTCCAGATCTGAAGTTGATATCTTTTGGATTGTTTAGGAGATTTGGTGAGTGGTGATTATCTCTCACACGGATCCAAAGGAGTATATCGGATTGTTGGCTCGATTTGGTGTTAAAATAGTGATTTCCATGCATTTTCTTCATCCTATGTGTAGATCCATATAGATCCATTGTTCATGATGATGTTACATCCATTTTATCATATGTTAACCTATGCAAGTTCATTCATCAAGTTTGTAGAGATATAATCCATGTTTTCATGCTTATTGGACTTTCAACTCTTTAATTACGAAAATGCCATTATTGTTATAATTGTCTACTTAGATCATATTTGAATGCTTGATTGTTTGGATTGATGATTGATTTGATTGATTGCTATGAACTAGATGATTGATGATTAGATTTAGACCGAAGATGATTCAAAGGCTAAGGGAAAGGCTCTTGAATTGGAAAAGCTGCTTGTGGCATATGTAGCGGGATGATGAAGCTCTTATGCATAGATTTGATGATGTGATGATGAGATGAGGCTTTGCGAGGATGTAATGAAGCGAGGCAATCATGTGATGAAGACTTGGTCTAATCCAGACGGGATCATTCCAAGCATGTTGATAACTCGGTGATATGATTCGAGTTGAAGATAATGAATGGATATGAGAATAGTCGTCGAGGAGGATGACTAGGAGGCTTGGATCGCATCGTTGTTGAAGGTTCTAGCATGCTCTAAGCAAGAGTACGTTTGGGCAGATTCGATAGTCCCAACGGCCAACTGTTGATGGTCGAGTACTCTGGGCAGATTCGATAGTCCTAGGCACGGGCTGCGACGACGTGCGGGAGTTATGTCTAGAACCGGGGTTTCCATTAGCCCTTGACGGACGGCTGAAAGAATGTGCCGGTCATTCAATTAACGGTGATATCGAGGCAATGATAACAGTGATAGCCAGAGTCATGGATGTTTGGTTGTATCGTCATTCGGACTCAAGAGCGGTATTTTCTGGGTGCTTATCTGATTTAGGCCTTGGTACTTGGAAAACATCGCCCTTGACTCGAGTGATAGTAGTTTTACTTTAAATTGTATGCTCTGCTATGTTTGCTTCTGCTTAGTGTGTGTCTGGGGGCTATCACTGTAGAATGAGGTTGGAGTGGGAGGGTTGTATTCCTATTCCTTTTCCTTTATATTCTTTTGGTATGTTGTTAGTTAATTTACTGCTCACTAAGACTGTTGTCTGACTCAAGGCTTTATGTTTTAATTCTTATTGCCTTGGGCTGTTCGTCCATTTTGGGACGGGCAGACTAGGTAGCAGGTGACAGGTGCTGTTCTCTTCTCACGATGCTGATATCGAAGACGAGCTGGAGGGTTGCATATTATCTTCTTATTATATGTACTGGATATTCCGCTGTTTTGTATTCTCTGAGAGATTTGTAGTGAGGCTGGATGTATTGACTATGTGGATGCTTGTATTCAACTTTTATGGAGTTTTATATGATGTCGTTTTGTTCTGTAAAGCTTCACTATACATATGTTCTATTGTATTTTGTCCATGCGCTGTGAGTAATACGATAGATTCTTTTGTTTTAAATCTTACCTTGACAATCGTCCATGGTCGCCTGGCACACTTACAGCGCTCTATCTCTAGATTCGGTGCAGGGGTCATGGGCGGTCGTCACATTTGGTATCAGAGCATTGGTTAATCGATTTTACCCAACGCTCGCTGAAGTAACTACGTATGAGAGACGTAATTGTATTTTGATGGATGAATACTATATATAATATAGTAGCTTGGTAGAGTTTGAGTCCTTTGTGCAGTTGTTTCTCTAGAAGTTCTAATCATTCCTTTTATAGATATTGAGAATGAGTCGAAGAGGGAGACCAGCTGCTAGGGAAGGCCGTGCTACTGAAGAGACTGCTGATTATGCAGCCATGTTCGAAGCTATGATGACTTCGATCATGAGAAGGATACCAGTTCCGGGGGCAGCAGTAGATGTAGGAGTTCAAGTCCAAACTCCGAAACCAGTGGATTTTGCTAAGCTGTGCAAGGATTATACTGCTCTTGGAGGGAAGGTTTTCTTGGGAACAGAATCTACCATTGAGGTCCAGAGGTGGATAGATGCTTGTAGAAGGATCTTTGGTGATTTGGGAATTGATGATGCAACTAAGAGGAAGTTGGCATCAAGGCAGCTTCAAGGTAGAGCTTCTGATTGGTGGAACTCTATTACCATCACTACTCCAGAAGAAGAGATTACTTGGGAGCAATTCCAAGTCAGATTTGAAGCTAAGTTCATTTCTACAGCTCAGAAGTCTGTTCTGTTCAAGAAGTTTGTGGAGCTCAAGCAGGGTGGAAGATCTGTTCTTGAGTATGTCTCTGAGTTCGAAGCTTTGTCCAAGTATGCCCGGTCGTATATTGAATCTGCTTATCAGAAGAATGAAAAGTTTGTGACCGGCTTGGATAGTTATCTTGGGAGACAGTTGGTGGATCATTTGGACGATTCATTTGAGAAGCTTGTGGAGAAAGCTCTTAGGCATGAGAGTCTGTTTCCTAAGGAAGGACCTGTTGTTGCTGTTACCAAAGGAGAGTCTAAACCACAGCAGGGTGGAAACCAGAAGAGGAAGCAGCAGCAGCAGAAGGGTAAGGATGGCCAGAAGAAGCCGAAAGGCGAGGTGACTTGCTACAATTGTCAGCAGAAGGGCCATTTCTCGAAGGATTGTAAGAATCCGAAGGCACCGATGAAGTGTCACAACTGTGACAAGCCGGGGCATTTCAGGAAGAATTGTCCAGAACCAAGGAAGGACAGGCAGATTGTGCAAGCTTATGCTTTAGGGACTGTTCCGTCATCTTCGAAAGCTCCTACTGCTGAAGAGAAGGGAAAGAGTGTGGTGGTTCAAGGTACTCTTTTTCTATGTGGTGTTCCAGTTAGAGTTCTGTTTGATACTGGAGCGTCGCATTCATTTGTTTGTAATGAACTAGTGGGCCGGTTAGATTTGAAGCCGGATATTGTTGATAGGCCATTGGTTGTGACTAATCCAGTTGGGGGTTCGTCTTGTTTGTGTATGTTATGCCGTGGTTTAGTTGTATCTAGTCATGGTTGCTCTTTTGTTTGTGATTGTTTTGTTCTGAACTTTGCGGGGTTCGGAATTATTTTGGGTATGGACTGGCTTAGGAAGTATGCGGCTAAGGTTGATTGTGAGAGGCTGGAGGTGACAGTCGAGAATGTGGAAGGGCGAAAGATTGTGATACGATGTAAGCATGAGGAAGGCGTCTTCATGAGCTTCATGTATTCGCTAGTTGTTCCACGGGATGGACTGTCTTTAGTGCCAATCGCAAATAGATTCGAGGATGTCTTTGACGAAGTCAAAGGGTTGCCGCCGCATAGAGAGATCGAGTTACGAATAGATCTAGTTGAAGGAGCCAGACCTGTTGTGATGCCTCTTAGGCGGATGGCGCCTAGGGAACAGCAGGAGTTGAGGGTGCAAGTTGATGACCTTTTACAGAAAGGATTCATTCGGCGTAGTGTGTCCGAGTGGGGTGCACCAGTTGTGTTTGCAACCAAGGCAGATGGGTCGTTGAGATTGTGCGTCGATTATCGTGAGCTGAATAAGGTGACTAAGAAGAACAAGTATCCATTGCCGAGGATAGATGACTTGTTTGATCAGCTTCACGAAGCTAAGGTGTTTTCTCAAATGGATTTGGCAACGGGATTTCACCAGTTGCGAGTGGCTAAGGATAGTGTGCCGAAGACTGCTTTTCGGACACCATCTGGTTTCTTTGAGTGGCTGGTAATGCCGTTTGGATTGACTAATGCGCCAGCATATTTTGTGGATCTTATGAATAGAGTGTTCAGAGATCAGTTGAACAAGTTCGTACTTGTGTTCGTGGATGATATTCTGATTTATTCCAGAACTGAAGAAGAGCACAAGACGCACTTGCATATTGTTTTGGAAATCTTACGGAAACATCAGCTGAAGGCTAAGTTTTCGAAGTGTCACTTCTGGAAGAGTGAAGTGAGGTTCTTAGGCCATGTGATTTCTGGAAATGGAATAGCGGTTGATCCCGCTAAGGTGGCAGCAATCCAGGATTGGGTTAGACCTAAGAACGCGTCTGATGTGAGAAGTTTTCTTGGATTAGCAGGATATTATCGACGGTTTATCAAAGACTTCTCCAAGATAGCTGCACCGTTAACAGGATTGACGAAGAAGAACCAAGTGTTCAGTTGGGATGCTAAGTGTGAGCAAGATTTCGCAATCCTGAAAGAGCGATTGACGAGTGCTCCTGTTTTGACTATTCCTAGTGGGAATGATGAGATGGTGGTTTACACCGACGCATGCGGTACTGGGCTTGGAGCAGTACCGATGCAGAGGGATAAAGTTGTTGCGTATGCCAGTCGACAACTAAAGCCGCATGAAAGGAATTACCCGACCCATGATTTGGAGTTAGCGGCGATGGTATTTGCTCTGAAGATATGGAGACATTATCTATTGGGAGTTCGATTCGAGTTGTTTACGGATCACAAGTCGTTGAAGTATCTTTTCTCCCAAAAGGATTTGAATCTTCGGCAGGAACGTTGGCTAGAGTTTTTAGCATCATATGATTTTGGTATAGCTTATACTCCGGGAAAAGGTAACGCAGTGGCAGATGCGTTAAGTCGAAGACATGCAGGATTGGGAGCCATGTTTTCTGAATGGAAGAGTCTCGAGTATTTAGCTGGATTTGACTTCAGGCCTAGATGCGAATTAGAACCTGAAATGTTGGCAAACTTATCGATAAGACCTTCTCTTGTGGAAAGGATTGGCGAGGGCCAAAAGCGAGATGATAAGCTTGTCAAGATTATCCGTGAATTGGAATCTGGATTGGATCCAGAAAAGGATAAAGGATTCGAGGTTGATCGAGAGGGTTGGCTTCGGAAGCAAGGACGACTAGTTGTTCCCGATATAGATGAATTGAGGAGTGAAGTTCTGAAGGAAAGTCATCACTCGAAGTTGACAATTCATCCAGGTGGAAATAAGATGTATCGGGATATGAAGAGAACCTACTACTGGGAAGGTATGAAGAAGGATGTTGGAAATTTTATTTCCAAATGTATGAACTGCCAGTTGGTTAAAGCCGAACAGAAGAAGCCAAGTGGATTGCTTCAGCCCTTAGAAGTTCCTACATGGAAGTGGGAACAAGTGTCGATGGATTTTATTGATGGATTGCCTAGAACCAGAACGGGAAATGAAGGGATTTGGGTCATTGTGGATCGTCTGACTAAGAGTGCACGATTCATTCCTGTTCGACCGACTAGGACTGCATCAAAGTTGGCGGAGTTGTATGTTAAGTGGATAGTTCGATTCCATGGTATTCCGAAGAGTATAGTGAGCGATCGAGACCCGTTGTTCACTAGTGGATTTTGGAAGAGCTTCCAGGAAGTCTTGGGGACCGAGTTGTGTTTGAGTACAGCTTATCATCCCCAAACAGATGGTCAAACTGAGAGAGTCAACCGAGTTTTGGAAGATCTCCTCAGAGCTTGTGTTTTGGACTTCGGAGGATCATGGGAAGATCACCTTCATTTGGTGGAGTTTGGGTACAACAACAGTTACCAGTCAAGTATTGGTATGGCACCGTATGAGGCATTGTATGGAAGACCGTGTAACTCTCCGACATGTTGGTTGGAAACTGGAGAAAAGCTGATGCTTGGGCCAGAGATGATTCGGCAGACTTCGGATTGTATAGAGATCATTCGGCAACGAATGAAGGCAGCCCAAGACCGTCAGAAGAGTTATGCCGATAAGCGTCGAAAGGATTTGGAATTCGACGAAGGAGATATGGTTTTTGTGAAGATTTCTCCACTGAAGAATGTTATTCGATTCGGAAAGAAAGGAAAATTGACTCCGAGATTTGTTGGACCATTCCCGATTATCGAGCGAATTGGAAAGCTCGCCTATAGGTTGGAGTTACCTGAGAAGATGTCGGGTGTGCACAATGTTTTTCATGTATCTTATCTACGGAAGTATGTGCACGACTCGAATACAGTGGTTTCTGCTGATAGCTGTGAAGACTTCGAAGTTGATCCAGTCGATAGAAGACCTCGTAAGCCGCTTCGTATCGTTGAAACCGACACGAAACAGCTCAGGAGGAAGGTAGTTAAGTTGCTCAAGATACAATGGAGTGATGATGATAACGACTGTACGTGGGAGGTGGAAGAGAGGATGAAGGCAGCTCATCCTGAACTCTTCAAGGTATGGCCCTAAGGTGTTGTCTCATCTCGCGATATTGTAACTTGTTCTAAGTCTTAGAATTCTGTACGCTAAGCTAGAATTGGATGCATGGTTTGTTGATTGCTATGGATGGTAGGCGTACAGAATAGTTTTTGATTGCTTGGAATTTCGGGGGCGAAATTTCTAAGGGGGAGAGAATGTAACGACCCGTATTTTTACGGATCGACATGTTCGTCAAAATCTGGAATTTTAGCACCTTCATGTCATTTCAGATTTTTAGGCAGATTTGTCTAAGTCCTAGGTCGTACGCGACCTAAGGGTTGTTGGCGACTTAGAGAAGATCTGCGACTTAAGAGGTTTAGGCGACCTAAGGAGTTAGCTTGTTAGCGACCTAAGGAGTTAGCTTGTTAGCGACCTAAGGAGTTAGCTTGTTAGCGACCTAAGGAGTTAGCTTGTTAGCGACCTAAGGAGTTGCCGTGTTAGCGACCTAAGGAGATAGGTCGCATAAGTGTTAGGTCGTAGCACTGTTAGGTCGCGTAGGTTGCTAAGTTGTTAGGTCGCTAGGATAGTTTAAGTGTTAGGTCGCGTAGATCTAACTGTTAGGTCGTATGTTATGTTAGGTCGCGTAGAAGTCTAAGTTGTTAGGTCGCAACCCAACTAGGTCGTAGGTCGAAGGAAAGCGCATTGCTTTAGGTCGTCAAGTGTTAGGTCGCAGAGGAGTTATGTCGTGCATCTGTTAGGTCGGAGAAGCTTAGGTCGGAGAGGCTTAGGTCGGTGGCGACTTAGGGAGATAGCCAGATTTCGAATTAAGGACAGATTTCAGCTATAAATAGGAGGGGTTGTTCTCACTTTTTGGGATCCGGATTTTTGAAGCGACGAAGTGCTGCCATTTTGAGAGCCCGACTTCTACACTTCCTCACTTCTTTTCTCCACTCTAATCTAGTGCTTCCATCCATCCAAATCGAAGATCAAGATTGAAGATTCAAGAGCTTAGATTGAAGATCTTCATCTTTTCAAGAGAGATTTCTTCATTTGAAGCGGATTTGTGATAGATCTAGCTTAGTTCTTCGCTGTCCAGATCTGAAGTTGATATCTTTTGGATTGTTTAGGAGATTTGGTGAGTGGTGATTATCTCTCACACGGATCCAAAGGAGTATATCGGATTGTTGGCTCGATTTGGTGTTAAAATAGTGATTTCCATGCATTTTCTTCATCCTATGTGTAGATCCATATAGATCCATTGTTCATGATGATGTTACATCTATTTTATCATATGTTAACCTATGCAAGTTCATTCATCAAGTTTGTAGAGATATAATCCATGTTTTCATGCTTATTGGACTTTCAACTCTTTAATTACGAAAATGCCATTATTGTTATAATTGTCTACTTAGATCATATTTGAATGCTTGATTGTTTGGATTGATGATTGATTTGATTGATTGCTATGAACTAGATGATTGATGATTAGATTTAGACCGAAGATGATTCAAAGGCTAAGGGAAAGGCTCTTGAATTGGAAAAGCTGCTTGTGGCATATGTAGCGGGATGATGAAGCTCTTATGCATAGATTTGATGATGTGATGATGAGATGAGGCTTTGCGAGGATGTAATGAAGCGAGGCAATCATGTGATGAAGACTTGGTCTAATCCAGACGGGATCATTCCAAGCATGTTGATAACTCGGTGATATGATTCGAGTTGAAGATAATGAATGGATATGAGAATAGTCGTCGAGGAGGATGACTAGGAGGCTTGGATCGCATCGTTGTTGAAGGTTCTAGCATGCTCTAAGCAAGAGTACGTTTGGGCAGATTCGATAGTCCCAACGGCCAACTGTTGATGGTCGAGTACTTTGGGCAGATTCGATAGTCCTAGGCACGGGCTGCGACGACGTGCGGGAGTTATGTCTAGAACCGGGGTTTCCATTAGCCCTTGACGGACGGCTGAAAGAATGTGCCGGTCATTCAATTAACGGTGATATCGAGGCAATGATAACAGTGATAGCCAGAGTCATGGATGTTTGGTTGTATCGTCATTCGGACTCAAGAGCGGTATTTTCTGGGTGCTTATCTGATTTAGGCCTTGGTACTTGGAAAACATCGCCCTTGACTCGAGTGATAGTAGTTTTACTTTAAATTGTATGCTCTGCTATGTTTGCTTCTGCTTAGTGTGTGTCTGGGGGCTATCACTGTAGAATGAGGTTGGAGTGGGAGGGTTGTATTCCTATTCCTTTTCCTTTATATTCTTTTGGTATGTTGTTAGTTAATTTACTGCTCACTAAGACTGTTGTCTGACTCAAGGCTTTATGTTTTAATTCTTATTGCCTTGGGCTGTTCGTCCATTTTGGGACGGGCAGACTAGGTAGCAGGTGATAGGTGCTGTTCTCTTCTCACGATGCTGATATCGAAGACGAGCTGGAGGGTTGCATATTATCTTCTTATTATATGTACTGGATATTCCGCTGTTTTGTATTCTCTGAGAGATTTGTAGTGAGGCTGGATGTATTGACTATGTGGATGCTTGTATTCAACTTTTATGGAGTTTTATATGATGTCGTTTTGTTCTGTAAAGCTTCACTATACATATGTTCTATTGTATTTTGTCCATGCGCTGTGAGTAATACGATAGATTCTTTTGTTTTAAATCTTACCTTGACAATCGTCCATGGTCGCCTGGCACACTTACAGCGCTCTATCTCTAGATTCGGTGCAGGGGTCATGGGCGGTCGTCACAAAAGCGATAATCAAATTTCAAATCAAAAAATATTTAATTATCAAAAGCGATAATCAAATTTCAAATCAAAAAATATTTAATTATCAAAAGCGATAATTAAATCTCAAATCAGCAAATATTTAATTATTAAAAGCGATAATTAAATCTCAAATCAGCAAATATTTAATTATCAAAAGCGATAATTAAATCTCAAATCAGCAAATATTTAATTATCAAAAGCGATAATTAAATCTCAAATCAGTAAATATTTAATTATCAAAAGCGATAATTAAATCTCAAATCAGTAAATATTTAATTATCAAAAGCGATAATTAAATCTCAAATCAGCAAATATTAATTATCAAAAGCGATAATTAAATCTCAAATCAGCAAATATTTAATTATCAAAAGCGATAATTAAATCTCAAATCAGCAAATATTTAATTATCAAAAGCGATAATTAAATCTCAAATCATCAAATATTTAATTATCAAAAGCGATAATTAAATCTCAAATCAGCAAATATTTAATTATCAAAAGCGATAATTAAATCTCAAATCAGCAAATATTTAATTATCTAAAGCGATAATTAAATCTCAAATCAGCAAATATTTAATTATCAAAAGCGATAATTAAATCTCAAATCAACAAATATTTAATTATCAAAAGCGATAATTAAACCCCAAATATCTAATCATCTCAAGCGATAATCAGAAACACAAATATTCAATTATCAAAAATGATAATCAAATCTCAAATATCTAATTATCACAAGCGATAATCAGAAACAACAAATATTTAATTATCGATACGATAATTAAATCTCATAACATTAGATATCTAATTACCTGCAGATAATTAGAAACAACAAATATCTAGAAATCAATTAAGAAGACTAGAAAATCAACATAAAAGGTTGGATCGATCACATCAGATGGCGAGTTTTTAGTTCGCCGCACGTGCATCAACAAATGGCCGAAGCCTACCAAGTACTCAACATAATTTTGGCACCCAACAAATGACCCGAAGGTCCAACAAATGACCCGAAGGTCTAGTACTGGTATTTGACCCGAAGGTCCATCATATGACCCGAAGGTCCAACATATGACCCGAAGGTCCATCATAGTGGCTCGAAAGCACACGAAAGCATCAAATATTTCAATTAACGAGTCCGGAATTAACCAAAATAGCAAACGCACATGTCCCATAACCACGAGATTTACTAAATCGTTTAATTCTCTTCATCGTTTCCTTGAAAGTGCAAATTCATCAAAATCATCAAAGCAGCTGATATTTCAATTAACGAGTCCGGAATTAACCGAAATAGCAAACGCACATGTCCCATACCACGTGTTTTACTACATAGTTTGATTCTCTTCATCGTTTCCTTGAAAGTGCAAAATTGTGTATTTTGTAAAAATACACTTTACATTCTCAAACGGACAAGTCCGGAATTAAGCGAATCAGTAAAAGAAAGGGGTCATAATCCTCGATTTTGCTGAAACGTTTAAATAGCTTTCTCATTTTTTTGAAAGCGCAAACTGTAAAATTTCTGAAAACAATTTTATTTATTTTATAAAAATAACAATTCACGTTCTCAACTGGACAAGTCCGAAGTTAAGCAAATCAGTAAAAGAAAGGGGTCATAGTCCTCTATTTCGCTGAATTGTTTAAGTTGCTTCCTCATTCTATTGAAAGCGCAAACTGAAAATTTTTGTAAAACAATTTTCATTTTTAAAACAATTTCCAATCACGTAATTTAAAGCAGCAATATTAGTAACAATTTCGAAAAGGAAATTGTACTTCCCAAAACACCGTAAAACGAATCTCAAAATCAGCATTGCGGAATAACGGCTTGAAAATCCACTTTTAAAATTTGACGGTTACTGAAGCCAAAGCGACAGTAATTTTTTAAACGTCAAAATCTCATCAAAATAATTTACATCAAAATGTAATATCAGTGAATTTTCATTCATCAAAACTGCCACAAAACACCGTGCTTCAAAATTTTAGCATTGGTGTGAAAATCCCATTATAAAAATAACGGCAACAAAATACGTTTCATAACCAAGCATCGGTTCAACGTTAAATTTATGCAGTAACGCGCAATTCATATTAGCACGCACACTACAATATACACAAGGAAATTACTCTATTACCTTCAATGAAGCTAATTTAAAACAACAAAAATCTAATCAACATGTGATTAGCATAAAAGAAAATCATCAAAAATCTCAACAAGAATCACATAACTACACTCGTTTCGAATCCTCAATTCGGATTCGAAATTCTCAAAGAAACAAAATAAATACAGCTATGTAAACAGCAAATGAAATCTATTTCAATTTTCATATTTTTGATTTTTAAATCAAAAAGGTTATCAGTTGTACTCGGCGAAGACAGTTTCACTGTTTCCGCTGCGCACTTTGATAAACAAAACACAAATCAATCAAATCATCAGAACACAGTTTCAATATTATTTTTAAATAAAGATATTTAAAAACTTTCATTAAAATTTCAAAACTTTAGTTTTGACTCAAAGCACCAATAAAAATACCGACCAATAGTTGTAACATATGTTCCATCTAAGTTATGTTTTATATTATGTCCATAAACCCCAAGCTTTGATACCAACTGTGACGCCCCACCTCAATGCTCACAATAACAAAGAGTATTAAAAGAAATACTGTCTGTTATTACGAAGAATAAGGCTGGATAGGAGCGGCCATCCGTAGTTGGCCTTACACTATTATTGGTTACCTCGATAGGAGTGGTATACATTTTTAATTTTCATCTCTTATTTATTTACCCCCATCGACCTACCCAATTACAAGTATAAAAGAGAACTACGATGGTTCATAATAGTTTAGGACAATATATATAATAATAACACAGATACAAAAAGAATGCGGAACACAGATAACAAAAGTCTCATATATATATAACTGTTGTCAGTTACAATACAATTGACACAATACATATTATACAACTACAACTGTCGACTCTAGAAGTTATATATACAAATACATTATCAACTAATGTACATGAATACATATCATCCTAATCAGTACACTGACTACTACAAAAAGACGCAGAACACTTCAAATGATATGAAAAGTCTTCATATGCTCAACAGCAACTCAAAGCAGGAAATCTACAACCTGAAATAACTCGGGTCTGACCCGAGTATTAAATTCAAAAGAAAATAATACACGGGTCAGTCTAATTCAAACTCAGTTATAAATGCACAGAAGCAATAACAATCAATATCAAATAGACGACAGTCACAAAAATCTCGTATAGCCGACTCCTCGATAAGAGAATCGGATAACGGCAGATATAACACTAAACAGTGTTAACCAACCAATCAGCAGATTCAAAATATCACCAAAGATAAGTGAAATGATCATCAATAAAGATAATTTGGAAAACATCAGAATTGCCTAAAACGGCGATTAACAACAAAATCTAATTATTACAGAAATAATTAGAAACTCATAATCTAATTATCAATAGATAATTAGATAGCAACAAATGATCAAATCAAACCAAATCAGAATACAATATCAAAAATATTGAATTGTCAGAACGAAACAACTTCATCAATTGCAATTAATCAATTTGAAACGGCGGACTCTGAATTGGCTGCAGTACACGCACGCGTGCACTGCCTCGCCAATACAGAGATGAAATCAGCACGAGGTCAAATCCAAGCTACTAGCTGGGTTCAACTCAATGTGCAGAAACAAATACAAAGGAAATGAATTCGACAAAGTATTACACAAGCCCAAGACAACTGCATCATATAAGCAATAGCAGGTATATAATTTCGAACACAGCAAGACGATGCCAAAATGGTCAAGAGAGGATGACAACAACAGGTGTCACAGCCTCACTCGGTGAAATGGTTTTAAATAACCATATATGTACACTGCATCAAAATAAGAATAGTAGAGAATGAACGCCATAATGAAAAATGCAGTTGCAACAGGTCAAGGCAGCAAGTATTGATGATATGTAAATATAAACTGAATGACTTAAGTGGTAAAAGTAATATGCACAATGCTCAGTGAAACTCAAGTGTCCAATAATACATCTCGAAACCCATTTCACTTAAATAGAAAATGCACATGAACGTTGTGGCAACAGTTCAAGGCAACAGTAACAACTCAAATGCAAACTTTGTCATATGTGATACAGTGACAAATTGCATAAACAAGCTCAAGTGTGCTACAAAGAATATGCAACATGAAAGACATGAAGGCCGTGAAGTGCTGACTGGAAACAAACTACAAAGACATCAACAAGTATGACATAAGGCAGTTCAACAAAGACCACCAATGTTCAATGCTGTGTAGTTAATGCCCCGCTATTACCCCGCTATAACCCTGTTATATCTCATAGCGGATTTCTACCGCTACGATATTTCCATATAGCCCCAAAATATAGCCTTTCCGCTTTAAGCCCCACTATTTCCGCTATATCCCGTTATTCCCGCTATATTCTGCTATTTCCGCTATATCTTCTTTAATAAAATGAACTGAAAAATTGCATTTATACATTATAAAAATTATGAAACTGATTTATTTGATTTAATTTTTAATATATTTTCAAAAGGAAAATACTCTAATATTCTACTAAATTCAATTATGTTATATAACAGTTTTACGTTTATTTAAAGTATATTCGCACATGTTTTTATTTAAAATTATTTATGTATTAATTATAATTCATTTGCATGATATTTTTCATTTAATTACCATTTATATATCTGTAAAAACATTAAGTACGAGTTTTATATGCTATTTTAGAGTCATCCGTTATATCCCGCTATATCCTCGCTGTATCACCGTTATGACTTTTTGCACCTCCACCGCTTTGAATCTGCCGAGCGCTTTAACTGCACAGGTTCAATGTAAATGCAGGCTAGTAGCTCATACTTCACATCAGGTCAGAGACCATGTAAATGCAGACTGCACATAAATGCAGACTACACGAGCTCAATGCATCAGTGAAACAAGTTCAAGAGGGGTGGCAACAAGTTCGACCAAGAAACTGTTGTTAACAGCAGAAAAAAAATAGTGTAACAAATGTAAATGAAGACACAATCATGTTTCAACCCAAGTCAGAGACGTGTTGACCAGAAAAAGATCAAACAGCTCAAAATCGAAGCCAGCGAACAAAATCAACTAACGAACCCAACAAAAATCTCAGAGAATTCAAAGCCGAGAAAAATCAGTCAAACAAGAAACAAAATCACAAGTTTTATAAGCATTAAACAATGAAGTAAAAACATGCACACTTATATAAATGTATGCAAAAACAATACATATGTACTCAGGTGGACTGCAACTTGGAAATGCAACCCAAGTAGAAAATGTATGTGAACGTGTTTGTACCAAAAATGGGCACAACACTCTTCGGAAGTTTTTGAAGAGATAAACGCGCAGAATGAAAATTAAAACTGTGGATTATCTAACAAAAACTCCAAATAACAGAAAGTAAATTGCAAAGACAAGCGATTTAGAGTGGTTCGGCGTTTTGCCTACGTCCACTATGAAGTTTGATGATTTTATTGCTCGATTACTTGAAGATTACAGTAGTTGATAATGTAATACAACTGAATTCAAATGCTAAGTGTCAATCTAAAGCAGCGGCGGTGTTCTGGAGTAAATCTGGCAGAATCTGGGCGCTCTTCAGTACTTAGAATTCTCCGACCCCTTTTCTGAATGACCAGGGGGTCTATTTATAGGTGTAGGAGGCTGGTGTTTCGCCCAAAATGTGGGGAGACCAGTTCTGGTACGTCAGGGGGCCCACATGGCCAAAATTTAGAGACCCGGGCCCACTTTGGGATCGATTCGACCCTTGGTTCGAATCGATCAAGAAATCATCCAATCGAGCTGAAATTTGGTGTGTACATTCTTCATCATGTATTTGAGCTTCTGTGAAAATTTCATGGGATTTGGACTTGTAGAACTCGAGTTATGATCGATTCAAGTTGGTGTTTTTCGTATTCTGGAGTCGTTCGAATCGATATGCTCTAATCGATTCGTTCGAATCGATCTTCCTGTTGGTGAAGATGGTGACGTGGTGCGCTTTCTTCGAATCGATCCGGTTTCCATTCCTGATTGACTGGGTCGAATCCATGGCTTGGATTCGAAGATGGTGGGTTCGAGGGCAAGCTGTGTCTCATCGATTCGAAGTGAGGTCATGTACCAATCGATTCGAAGTGAAGCTGTGTCTCCTCGATTCGAAGGTAAGCGTCTACGATGGATTCGAAGCAGACGAAAGGGGATGGATCCGAAGGTAAGCGTAAACGACGGATTCGAAGCAGACGAAAGGGGATGGATTCGAAGACGATCGAGTCGACCTTAACCGATTCGAATACAAGGTTGTTTCTTCCATTTTTCATCGGCGATATCTCGAGCGTACGAACTCGGATTGACTTGAAACTTGGATCGTTGGTTCCCACGGCTTTGCTTGACGTGCCTTATCAATTGTAGCCCGATCCGGACCTGAACAAATTTCATCGATATCCGTAGCGATCCTTACGTGTAACCGACTTCCGAGACGATATGTCACCGTTTTCTAGTTAAGTCCTTGGTATTACGGCCTTGCCAAAAGGCGGGATAACATTTGCCCCCCAAAGTACGTCTTGTGTAAACATGACGTGCTTTGAAAAGTTGTAGTCTCTCACTGGACAGCTATGACATGTTTTACCGAAAGTTACATTCTGCATTGCTGTAATCGACCGTCGTACAGTAGTAACTGGCTGTCAGTTTTTTGAGTCATGACGAGACGAACATTCGATCCCTGTAAATGATAAAGATCAAACATTAGTCAGAAATACGTGCATACGTGTATTATCTTGGCTTTGATTAACGTTGCGTGATCGCAAGTCGTTGTCAGTTCGGTTTACTATCGAAATCTGCGTCGGTCCTCTCCTGGACCGATTTGAGATTTGAGTTAAAACACTGCTTTTATCATTGTCTATGATCACCCTCTCGTACTGATCCTCTCCTGAATCGGTGTAAGAGTAGACAAGCAATTTTTTACATTGGAACGGTTCGTCCATTTGACCAGTGGTATTTGACGGATGCGAAGCTATGTTTTTTGATCCACTTCAAGTCGAGGGTTTCAAAGTGGGCACTTCGAATCGATGATTCTCCGAATCGATATTGCATGGATTTGAATTTTTCTGAGTTGGTGGATTTGCCATTGAGGGATTCGAACTTGGCTGTTCGAATCGATGGAGTCGAACATTCTCCCTGGCTCTTCTGACGTTGCACCTCGAATCGATGAAGCTTCGCTTTGATATTGTATGGATGGATTCGGAGGGATGGATGCGAAGTAGATTTGTAACCTGCGTACCCCTGAGTTCGAATCGATGAAATCATTTTGCCTGTTACGAATCGATAGAGGCTTCTTAGTGATCGACTCGAAGATACTCGTTCGAATCGATAGGCTGTAGCCATTTTTTCCGGTTGCATCTGACCGGGATGCGAAACGTCTCGCAGTCCCCTATATATATCGGGATCTCTTTTCACTTTCATTTTTTACTTTCTTACTGTCGCGAGAGCCCTTTCTTCGAATCGATCTTTCAAGGTTCCGCGTTTTGCACGAGTTGATCAAACTCCTTCAAGTTTTCATCTGTAATCGAATTCAACCAGGTAACCAAGGGATCGATTCGAACAATGAAAGATAAAACTGGAACCGCTGTCACTAATCTCGACTCCTCTCGAAAATTATGAGGAACTGTGTAGTCGAGAGGGGGTTGACTCGATGAATCTGAGGAACGAGTTCATTCGCGTCGAATCGATCTTGAGTGCTAAAATGGAGGAGCGTCGTTACTTCGGCTCGATCAATTCGATGCCCAGCTAATGTCATCCTGATCGATTCGAAGGAATCGACTGCCGATCGATTCGAAGCTACGTGGGGCTCATGGATTCGAAGCGCTCTTCCTTCTTAAGGCTTTATCGAGTCGACCTTAATGGAGTCAAGGCGTATGGATTCGAACAGCATCGATTCGACTTATGTCGATTCGAATCGATCGATTCGAACGTCCTAACACTTGTTCTTCTGATTTGCTCCAACATCTGAGCTGCGACCAATCTCAAGTTTGAACTTTGACGAACATAATGAACTCTTAGCATACTTGACTCCGACGAGCTTCGGCCTTGCATAGTCGCACTTGACCGAAAGATTTGACCTCCTTTTTTGAAGCTCGTTGATGGAACTGTGACTTAACCAACGATGTAACTGACTTGTACACGAGATTGGTTCGTAGTGTTCAGATGTTGTGGAAGTGACGGTCAGCGATGACGGTCATGTTCATTCTCAAATTCCCAAGATATGTTGTACGAACATCTCGCTTCATTCTGTTAAATTTGCTCGAGTGATGTATAATACTTGCACTGCACGACATGTTCACACACACTACACTGGGGCATGCACGGGCTTGTTCATAAACTTAATGTTGCTTTCTAATGAGTTAGCTAATTATGGAATCTTCGAGCTCCCAACAACAAGAGGTGCAGAGCTCGACTCCTCCCGTGCTTGAGATTCCTGACATTCCTGCCGACGTAATCGATCCGGCTCCAGATGAATTGCCGGAGGCGATATTTATTGAAGACCCTGTCGACTCGGTCCAGTCCAACATTTCTGAATCTTTATTGGGACGAATATGCTTAAAGCATAACATATCTCTTGGTGACGTTCTATTGCCCAGCGCCACCGATAGACCGCACAATCCGCCTGAGGGATATACAGCATTCTACCGTCATGCTTGTGCGGCTGGAACTCTTCCTCCCTTCAATCAATATATCCGAAGGATGCTATCATATTTAGGGATCGCTCCCTCACAACTTCATCCCAACGGGCACGCGCTGCTGAATAGTGTCTTCGTAATATTTATGGATTGTCTCTTCCGCCCGCCGAGGCCCTTCGAGATCAGACATATATTTAACTTCAAGAGCAGGGGTGATAGCCCGTCGTTTACATTCTTGGAGGCAGTCAGAAATTGCCAAGTTGTAGTTGGAGCTTGGACGCGCCTGAGCTATTTTAAAAACGAATGGTTCTACGTTCGATGTCCTCCGGGTTTCGCTAGGCGATGGTTGTCTAGACGTAAGCGCCTTAACCTGTTTCTGTGACCAATAACTCTTCGGTGTTAAAATTGACATTTCATTCCTTTTACAGCTATTATCTCTAGGCCCGATGGAGGGCGTTTCAAGAGTACTGTCCGGAGTCTTCAAGGAGTCCCAAGCGAGCTGAGGCACATTGACTCGGTGCTGAACGACTACAACTTAAGAGTTCTGGGTCTGATTGACATTAATCAAAGCATAGTTGTTGAGGGATTTTCAAAGTCCGTCTCCAAGAAGGAAAATAAGAAGAAACCCAAGGAGAGAAAAGCGAAGAGGTCACTCGGGATCAGAATAGTCGAGGCGAGTGACGAAGAAAGAACTCAGACGGATTCAGAGCCGATGGCTGACCTTTCGGGAAACTTGGATGAATCGGGAGAAAAACGGAAAGGCAAGGCCGCCGTTTCCAAAAAACTTAAGTCAAAAGGGGGAAAATCTGTAGATGTGTTCCTTCCCGCTCCCGGAGTTATGATCTCTGAGGCCGCCCCTTCTCATTCGAGAGATTCTCTCAAAGGGCTTGACGATATTCCTATCCCAGATTATATATCAATCTCTCATAATCCTGGGTTGGAGGAATTACAAGATGTCTTAAATATGAACGAGCCCTTTCCTTTAAGTGCGGTCAACACTTCCGGTCGGTTTGGGGGTTTACACATTTACACACACTTTCACGGCACTTCATGACTTCTGCATAGTAAACATTGCTTTATGGGATTTTAATCCGTAATTCTTTCTTATCGCAGGTGAGATGTCAGGGCGTGGCTCCACTCTAGATAGGCTTAGGAATGTGCGCCAATCTTCTCCATTTTATGATTCCCGTAGGAGAGAGACGGATAGGGACCATGGGCGAGGCTACTCGAGTCAAGAACGTTACGATAGAGACAGAGATTATTCGCGTAACCGTTCTGGCTATGATTACTCTGACAGAGATCGGGGATACCAACACCGACCCCGATCTCGCTCTCCTCCGCCTCCCAGGGCTCCAGTAGACCTCCCAGGGCCATCTCATCAGCAACAGTTGCCTTCTCAGTCTTCTCGGCCTGATGCTCAACGGCCAAGAGTGGAACCAACGGCAGCTGCTATAATTGAACAAGCTCCGGCCGAGCTGACAAGTGAGGGAGCTGTCAAACTCGCCCAAATGAAAAACGACTATCCGGAGATTTGCATGGACGGCTACATCTTTCCGCCTAACTTCAAAAGAATTCCACCAGAGGCTGAGACCACTGCTCATAACTACATCCACGACTTCTATGCTCAGTACAAGGAGTGGTATAAGGCAGCCGTGAAGGCTTCTAGAGTAGCTTTTGACAGGGCGAAAGTCATTGCCGAACGTGACGTTGACATTGCGAAGCAGAAACGCATCATTCAAGTTCTTCAGTCCGAAGTGGAAACGTCCCGAAAGTCAGAGCTTGATACTCTTAAGAAACACGAGGGTGTCGTGGCCAAACTAGCGAGGATGCAGCAAGAACACTGTGCCACAGTGGAAGAGATGGGCCATCGCAATACCACCGTTGCAGCTGAGCGAGACTTAGCCGTTAAAGAGCTGAACGAGCTCAAGGCCAAATTCGCTGAAATGGTGAAGGAGAAGGACGATGCGAATGCTACTGCTCAAGAGGCTTGCGACCAAGCAGTATCCCTCAGAGCCGAACTTGCTGCGGCGGCGGTCAAGGCTGAGTCTGTGGAAGCGGAGATTCAGGAAAAAATCTTGGAGGAGAGGTCCAGGCTAGATGCTGAGTTTGACGATCTCTTAGTCACGTATAACGCTAATGTGCTGGAACACAGAAATCTAGCGTGGCTGGGAGATGACTCCATGATCTTGTATAATGCCTGGACCCGGCTGGTGAATGAGAAGAGAGCGGCGCAACCAGATGGAGCACTTGACGACTTTGAACTGGAGATGCGCCTGCTTACTGAGGATGAGAGGAAGACCCTTCATGAGGTGGTAATTTCTATGGCGAAAGAAAGACTCGGCGTCCAATCATCAGAGACAGGCGAAGGTTCGGGGACCGCGCATCACGAGGCTAGTGTTGGAGCCGTAATCTCAACATTGCCCGAGACTACTGGTGCGGTAGACCCCCAATCTGTTCCTGCATATAATCTTGAACGCTTCTCGTAGTTTTGTTGTGAAGAACCTTAAGCAACACACTTGGCTAACAACCTTCGTTTTGTCGTATTTCAGTGACCGAAGCTATAGTTTCTGCGCCCCTTGCCTTATCAGTTTCTCAGCAAACACAAGGGGTAGTTTTTTCTGAAGCCATCACGGCTTCTACTTTGATTGGCGAGGAGGGAGATGCAAATATGTTTTCTTTCAGCGCTCAGATGATTGAGGAGCTTCTCAATGAACCCATCGATCCCTCTGCCAACCCGTCCGATGTTGTGAATGAGGCTGCTCCGGCCGCTAGTTTATCTATGCCAGCCATTGGCACATCTGATGCGGCCCAAGCATCTCGTGAGGACGACGTTTTAGCTGAGATTGCTGCCGAGATGACAGCAGGGAATGTTGGTTCTAGTCCGCCCGGGCCTGCCCCGCTAATGGTGATTTCGCCGGGTGGTACTGTATTGATCGAGACCGCTCCTGTCCCTCCTCCTGCTACTTCTCCTATGCCCCCGGCTCGTCCTCCTAGAAGAACTTCCGTCGCCTCCAGCTCTGAGGAGGATGTCGACATCATATCGCTGCCGGAGGGCAAGCCTGAAAAGAGCAAGCGATTGAGGAAGAAGTCGGGCAGCGGATCAGGTGGAGCTACTCCAAAGAAGAAGATAAGGAAGAAGAAAGAATGAACTTCTTTTCCTAAATCTTTGTCGCGTAGGGTAGCATTTTATCGATCTTTTCTATAGCCGTGTATAGATGTGGATTCGGCTCCCACTAGCAGAATTTTTCATAAACACTTTGTAATCAGATTCTTTTTGTTGATAATGGAAATGAAAATCTATTCTCTTTCTGTTCTTCAACTTGTTATGTGTTATGGTTCTGCCCCCTGTACTGGGGAGAAGTGTGGAGTTGACGTATGTTTATACCCTGCTTTGTGTACTGGAAGCACGGAGTTAATTAATGTTTACACTCCAGTTCGCGTCCTCGGAAGCTGGAGTTCGTTAATGTTTATACTCCAGTTCGCGTTCTCGGAAGCTGGAGTTCGTTAATGTTTATACTCCAGTTCGCGCTCTCGGAAGCTGGAGTTCGTTAATGTTTATACTCCAGTTCGCGCTCTCGGAAGCTGGAGTTTTTAGGAGAATGTTTATACTCCGCCTCGCACTCTGGGAGTACGGAGTTAGATGAATGTTTATACTCCGTCTCGCACTCTGGGAGTACGGAGTTAGAAGAATGTTTATACTCCGCCTCGCACTCTGGGAGCACGGAGTTAAGTAAAAAGCTTGTACCCAGCTCGCGCTCTCGGAGTACTCTGGGGTTTAGGAAAAATGTTTATACTCCGCCTCGCACTCTGGGAGTACGGAGTTAATTAATGTTTATACTCCAGTTCGCGCTCTCGGAAGCTGGAGTTCGTTAATGTTTATACTCCAGTTCGCGTTCTCGGAAGCTGGAGTTCGTTAATGTTTATACTCCAGTTCGCGCTCTCGGAAGCTGGAGTTCGTTAATGTTTATACTCCAGTTCGCGCTCTCGGAAGCTGGAGTTTTTAGGAGAATGTTTATACTCCGCCTCGCACTCTGGGAGTACGGAGTTAGATGAATGTTTATACTCCGTCTCGCACTCTGGGAGTACGGAGTTAGAAGAATGTTTATACTCCGCCTCGCACTTTGGGAGCACGGAGTTAAGTAAAAAGCTTGTACCCAGCTCGCGCTCTCGGAGTACTCTGGGGTTTAGGAAAAATGTTTATACTCCGCCTCGCACTCTGGGAGTACGGAGTTAATTAATGTTTATACTCCAGTTCGCGCTCTCGGAAGCTGGAGTTTGTTAATGTTTATACTCCGGTTCGCGCTCTCGGAATCCGGAGTTAGTTAATGTTTATACTCCAGTTCGCGCTCTCGGAAGCTGGAGTTCGTTGGTATTTGTACCCAGCTCGCGCTCTCGGAGTACTCTGGGATTTAGAAAAATGTTTATACTCCGCCTCGCACTCTGGGAGTACGGAGTTAAGTAAAAAGTTTTGTACCCAGCTCACGCTCTCGGAGTTCTCTGGGGTTTAGGAAAATGTTTATACTCCGCCTCGCACTCTGGGAGTACGGAGTTAATTAATGTTTATACTCCAGTTCGCGCTCTCGGAAGCTGGAGTTAAGGAAAAGGTCGTCGTGTATCAACCCATTTCTGGCCTGACGTGATGGCTTGCCCCCGAGCTCGGGTTTCATTTGGTGAGTGGTTGATTGCTTCATAGCCACTCCCTACTTGAATAGATTCCATTGTGTGATGGAATTTAGCTCTTCGTGCATCGTGATGTTGTACATTGTATTTAATGATTCACAGCTCTGGCTCAAAGAGATGGCATTTTATTGAGCCTGTTATGTGCGATGGCGACGAAGTCTTTCGCTATATAAGGCTTCTGGTGAAGCTAGACCATCTGCGGTCGTCATCTCATATACATCATCCCCGAGCTCTTGCTTAATCTCATGTGATCCCTTCCATGTTGGTTTCATGTGCAGCAGTGCTGGGTATTCTTTTTTAATGACGATCTCATTGCGTTCGAAAGTTTTAAGTCGATCCTTGGCATCGCGTAATCGGGCGATTCGTTTTCGGTGTATGACTGTTCTCAAGTCAACCTGATCGCCCTGGACGACTCCAACTCCGTTGACAGTGGGAAACTTTAAGGTCAAGCACCATGGGGCAATTACAGCTCTGAATTCAGTAAGGGCAGGTCGTCCTAAGAAGGCGTTGTATGGCGAGACTATGTTCAACACAGTGAACTGTAATGTTCGAACTCTACTATGTTCCTTAGATCCCAACCTAACTGGTAACTTCACCACCCCAATAGGTACGGTAGAGCTACCGTTGAATCCATGGAGGTGAGTTTGGCAAGGTTCCAAATCCCTGGGATTCATCCTCATTTGATTATAAGCATGTACAAAAAGGATATTCACAGAGCTCCCGCAGTCAATTAGTATCCTCTTCATCCAAGCTGGACCTACTTGTGCCGATATCACGAGTGGGTCCGTAGTCGGGCTTCCGACATAACCAGTATCGTTGTCCCGGAAAGTGATGTCGTTAATTGTCGCTCTCTTTCGCTTGGTCGAAGGTTTATTGTCTGAGTTATCATCGTACTCAAAGTCTGTTCGTCTAACCAAGTTGTTATATGATTTCATTTCTCCCCAGCTTCGCTCCGCTGTACGAGGACTATCACTTACAACATTAATTACCAGTCTTCCTCCGACACGACCTGGTTCTTCCTGTCTTTCTGGATTCTGTGCATGATTTTGATTTGAGGGGCCCGCCCCTTCAGACTGCGGTGCCCGCACAAACTGATCTAACTTCCTTTCTCTGATAAACTTCTCAATGAGGTCCTGCAAGTGTCGACATTCATTGGTGTTGTGGCCATAACTTTCGTGGAATCTACAGAACTTCCCTGTTTGAATCTGTCTCTCCGACGATTGCTTCGGAGCCGGTTTCTTGTATTGCATAGTATTGCAAGTCTGTAGGTACACATTCTCCAATGATGTATTCAATGGTGTGTAATTATCGAACATTGGGGCCTCACGTCGTGGACCCCGATTTGGATCTCTTTTCTTATTCTGATCATTGTTACCTCTTGGCTGAGTTTGCTTGTTCTGTATGTTCAACTGAACTTTTCCGGAATTGCCACCGGACTGTTTTACTGCTACATTGCTCTGTATCTCTTCACTCTTGGGTCCCGCATCGTCTTGCTTCCTAGACTGTTTCGCGTCCTCTTGTCGTAAGAATTGCGCGGCTTTGGAGTAGAAACGGTCCAACGATGCGGGCGGTTTTCCGGCTAACCAGTTTCCAAATTCAGAATCAGGGTCAATCCCCTTTGTCAATGCCATTAGGATTGAGTTATCATTGGGGTTACTAATCTCCACACATGCCGCATGGAATCTTTCTAAATAACGCCTTAGCGTTTCCCCACGAGCTTGGGTAACACTGGATAAGGTGTTGACATCTTTGGGTCTAGCGACATGCATGCGAAATTGTTCAACAAATTTCTTAGCCAGTTGATCGAATGAAGAGATAGACCTAGGTGGCAATCTTGTGAACCACATCGTTGCAATTCCACCTAGAGAGATGGGGAAACTTCGACATTTTACTGCGTCATCGGCCCTTGCGGCGCTCATTGACCATTCATATTTTAAGATGTGTTGATTGGGATCAGAATTTCCTTCGTACATAGGAAGGGTTGGCATTCTGAATCGCCGGGGAGGTTCAGCACTCAGTATCTCGTCTGTGAAGGGAGTGTGACTACGGGAAAGTCCCCAGTCATCGTTGGTAAGGCCTTGGCTTTCGCGGATCATCTGACGTATCATAGTCGAGATGTCTGGCATTGCTACATTTTGAGCTTGCCGAGCTAAGGTGTGGTCGGGTTCCACAGCGCGAGTTCGGACCGGGCGCTGTCGACGGTCCAAGTTTCGCCTCCTTGGCTCAGCGTCTTCCTGGATGTATGGTTCAGAAGTACGTCCTTGCTGTTGATTACCCGAATCTGGAAGATATCGGGCATCGACCCTTGTTTCCGCGGTTGCAGCTGTGACATGATTGTCCGCGGTATGCTGGGTAGTAGGGCCTCCTTGCGTGGAGGGCCCGGCCTGAAAGCTGGTTGACGGTCCTGCCACCAACTGTCCAATAGTTAAAGCGGGTTGATATCCGATCGTTTGTGCATGACTCCCGTCTAATCGAGGACGGGTAGATCTGTGATAGTAGTCTGATGAAGCAGAACTTTCAGTGGATGAGCGGGAAACAACATCCCTTCTGGACCTCCTACGGCCCTGGCGGTTCAGTTGGTTCGTCAATTCGATATTGGCACGCAACTGTTCGGCTAATTGCTGCCGACTCTGAGTCAGCTCTTGTAGCAATACTTGGAATTCTTGTCTAGTGACTGCCCCAGACGGATCTGAGTGGGCAGTGTTGTCTTGGTTGGATGGCTGCTGTTGAGTAGGATTCTGTCCATCCCTACCTTCCTGTCCAGCAGCTGTAGAAGTGGTTCTTGTGCTAACCATTTCGAATGATGAATCCTTTTCCTAGATTTTACGCAAATCTGAGTAGAATGGAAGGACTGTGAATCAAAGATCTGGATCTTCCTCTTGGATTTGTGCAATCCGGTATCGATGGTAGATCCAAGGAGCAGGAGAAAAAAGCTGGTTTTTTCTCAGTGAAAGCACCAAAGTGTTTGTACCAAAAATGGGCACAACACTCTTCGGAAGTTTTTGAAGAGATAAACGCGCAGAATGAAAATTAAAACTGTGGATTATCTAACAAAAACTCCAAATAACAGAAAGTAAATTGCAAAGACAAGCGATTTAGAGTGGTTCGGCGTTTTGCCTACGTCCACTATGAAGTTTGATGATTTTATTGCTCGATTACTTGAAGATTACAGTAGTTGATAATGTAATACAACTGAATTCAAATGCTAAGTGTCAATCTAAAGCAGCGGCGGTGTTCTGGAGTAAATCTGGCAGAATCTGGGCGCTCTTCAGTACTTAGAATTCTCCGACCCCTTTTCTGAATGACCAGGGGGTCTATTTATAGGTGTAGGAGGCTGGTATTTCGCCCAAAATGTGGGGAGACCAGTTCTGGTACGTCAGGGGGCCCACATGGCCAAAATTTAGAGACCCGGGCCCACTTTGGGATCGATTCGACCCTTGGTTCGAATCGATCAAGAAATCATCCAATCGAGCTGAAATTTGGTGTGTACATTCTTCATCATGTATTTGAGCTTCTGTGAAAATTTCATGGGATTTGGACTTGTAGAACTCGAGTTATGATCGATTCAAGTTGGTGTTTTTCGTATTCTGGAGTCGTTCGAATCGATATGCTCTAATCGATTCGTTCGAATCGATCTTCCTGTTGGTGAAGATGGTGACGTGGTGCGCTTTCTTCGAATCGATCCGGTTTCCATTCCTGATTGACTGGGTCGAATCCATGGCTTGGATTCGAAGATGGTGGGTTCGAGGGCAAGCTGTGTCTCATCGATTCGAAGTGAGGTCATGTACCAATCGATTCGAAGTGAAGCTGTGTCTCCTCGATTCGAAGGTAAGCGTCTACGATGGATTCGAAGCAGACGAAAGGGGATGGATCCGAAGGTAAGCGTAAAAGACGGATTCGAAGCAGACGAAAGGGGATGGATTCGAAGACGATCGAGTCGACCTTAACCGATTCGAATACAAGGTTGTTTCTTCCATTTTTCATCGGCGATATCTCGAGCGTACGAACTCGGATTGACTTGAAACTTGGATCGTTGGTTCCCACGGCTTTGCTTGACGTGCCTTATCAATTGTAGCCCGATCCGGACCTGAACAAATTTCATCGATATCCGTAGCGATCCTTACGTGTAACCGACTTCCGAGACGATATGTCACCGTTTTCTAGTTAAGTCCTTGGTATTACGGCCTTGCCAAAAGGCGGGATAACAGAACGTGAACCAATAACAAATGTACAAGTACCACAATCAAAAAAAACAAGGCGCAGTGCCAACAATGAAGTACTCCTACAATCAAGACCACCAAATTCAACAGTCGAGCATCCCCAACAAAATGATACAACAATCAAAGACAAAATGGCCAAAGTCACAAAACAACAGGTATCAAGTAAATTCACAATTCGAAGCAGTAACAAGGCCGAAGTAAAACATGTTATAGAATTCAAGGTAGCAGTTCAGATTCGAAACAATACTCTCGTGCAACTTCAACTACAAATGCCACGTAACTATAATCAACAGAGGTGATACCGGGCACGTGTATACAAAATGCCAGTGCAAACGCTGGGCTCGGCAACGTACATGAGCCCAACAATTAACTCAATCCACTTCACAAGTCAGAATTGTTAAATAATCAAAGCGATTTTTTTTTCAAAATTGAACAATTTAAAATTCAGAGCCCTGGCCAACAAAGGAAAATGTTTCGAGGCCAAAATCATACTGTAACACCAGTTCAATATCAAAACAACGGGTCGAAATCAACCACGATCAAGTCAAGCAGTTTCAAATTACAAACTCAAAGCCAAAGTCAAAAAGAAATCATCGACACAGTTAAGTCATAGTCGCAATAACAAAATCAGAGATCATCAAAACATTCAAACAAAACCATTCGGCCGAGATAAGGCAATTGACGAATTCAACAAGTGAATATGAACGAAAATCACAAGATTCAAACTATAAATAAACACGAAGCATGAATTAGATGTGAGTGGAACGCTCACCTTAGATTCGAATGTTTTGAGGGAATCGTGAACGAGCACGAAGTGTAGAGAGCGTCGATCGACATAACATAATCGCGGCTTCAAAAATCTCGAGCCCTAATTCTTCAAAGTGGAACGAACGAAATTGATGCCACCATTTCCTTTTCCTCATTTTGATTTAGGGTTTTCTCGAATGAGGAATGAAAGGGTGGCCGGGTTTTTTTTCCGAGTGAACGAATAAAAGGGGAAAGGTATAGATAAACATCACGGCAACAACAAGTATGGGCCACAATATTTTTCTTTAAAGCCCGCTTCAATATTTACAAAATTTACAAAAGAATTTTAGATCGATTCAAAACTGCAATAGCAATTAACTAACGATTTTAATCGTCATTAGACGATAACAAGATAATTGCGAAATCTCGGGTTGTTACAAGAGATATTATCATGAGAGGGGTATATTGGTAATTAGCATAAAGGAGAAGTGATGTAAAGGAGAAGTGATGGGAGATGAAGCTTCCATGGCATGGTGGGGAGGTGAATGCAAGCTTAAAGAGCAACATTCTTGTGCCTATATAAGGAGAGGCATACCTAAGGGTATAATTACAAATTCAAAGCTAAAGTTATCATAACATCAATGGCTTCTTCATCTTCTTTCTTTCTTATGTTCTAAAATGAAATAGTTGCAAATTAACTCCAAATCATTTCGAACTTTTCCACTACCCTTAGTACAATATTAGAACATCTTCCATCAAGTTAGAAGTTGAAGAAACAAAGCCATGCTCTTCCCACATGCAATGGCCATGAGGAATTGGTTGAAGGAGGAGGGAGAAGCAAGGCTAAAGCAAGAGAGAAAGGGAAGAAAAGGACGGCGCTAGCTTGGTTTTGGACTTGGGTTCATGGATCTCACTTTTTAGTGAGGTTAAAGGCGAGTTAACACCTCAGTTTGAATGAAAATATAACACATATGTGTTTTTTGTGAATGGTGTTTAAGCTGTTTGAATTGTTGTTAACTTATGTTAAAACATTAGTTTAGATTCTTACTTTTAAAAAAATGACATATCCATGTATATGGACTTGAACGAACTTGGAATGGACTTGTATGACATATGACTAGACCTTGAACAAAGACCATATGTTATAGATGGACTTGGTTTAGATCGGATGGGAATTTGAAAGTGCACTTATAGCGATAGTCGCTATAGATGCAATTATGAAATCCCTTGTTTTTTGGCGATCGCTATGAAACTTTGTAGAGAGATCCTTAGGGGTTTCTCACCATATTTATAATGTTTTATATATATTTGTTGTTGTTAAAAGCTTGGATAGTATTAAGTAACATCTCGAAAATGACCAGAACTTCACTTATGTAAAACTGCCCCATTTATGCTTGATTTTTGGCCTTAAAAGGTTTGAAAAGATATTTAAATTTAAGTATTTTGTTTCATTATTTTTACTAGTGTTTACTAAATATTATTAGAGTATTTAAAAGTTGTTTAAGGTCTTTTTGAATTTTAAGGAATTAATTGTGAATTTTTAAAGAAGATGTTTTTATGTTAAAACATGTTTTTTCAAGTTTTGTAGATTTTACAAACTTGCTATTTTAAAGTAATATTTGGGATAAATATTTTAAAACCTATTATAAGTATTTACAAAGTATTTTAAATTATATACATATGTTTTCAAAAAGTGGTAAAGAATTGCTTAGTGGCTAAATGGTTAGTTATTTGATTACTTGTTTGGAAAGTAATTAACTATGTTTAACACTAAAAGCTGGTGAAGTAGGCTTATCTATTTATGAGAGTTAAGATTGATGTAAAGTAGGGACAAAGCAATAGAGCTCTAACCTACCAGTTTCCCACTTGGCCGACGAATAGTAAGCCGGAAAATGTCGGAAACGTGTTAATCATGTTGATTTCTTATTTGTTTATGGAAATTATTAATATTATACTTAACACTAAAAGTCAACGAGGTAGATTTATCTATTTGTGAGATTCAAGAATGAAGTATCTAGCCAAGGCTCTGATGCAACCATGCTCTAACTTATCTGGCTTCACTCTTAGACGAGGAATAGTTAAGTTGGAATGTCGGAAATGAGTTAAGCATACAAATCATGATTTGTATAAGCAATTATTTTTGACTAGACAATCGATTAGTCGATTATCGAACTTGACCAAATATGAATTAAGAAGTTATTGAAAGGCTTCATGATTTCATATCAATGAGAACCCCGAGGAGGAGCATTAGTATGAAACGTCTCTATCATTCACTTACTTCTGAAGAACCAGAATTAAGTTAACTAGAAATACATCGAATTAGTTTTGAAGGGACCAGGATCGGTAAGTGTTTTACTTATCGAATACCACTTCAAAAATAGTATACAAGTTCTATGCTTTGAAAGCAATTGTGAAGTGAAATGTTATAGAGTTGAACCATCAATCCTAAGGTCAAGTCCAAGGGAGAGGTCGGCATTAACATTCTAGATGATGCTATCGTATATGACTATCTATCTTGAAGAGTATTCCAAGAGAGTGGATAGCGTTAGCATTCATCGAAGGACTTATGCAGGGAACCTATGTGGAGGTTCGAGTTCTATTCGAGATGCTCAAATCTATGTGGCGTTTCTTAATCTATTCAAGATATGGGAATCCATTTGGGGATTCATGTTCTATTCGAGTGATGAAGACTCAAATGAGAGATGCCGAACGTAGCCTCAGCATCGGAAATGACTAAAACTAGAGATATGATGCATAGCCAAAGGGAACGTACCATTTAAGCAATCCCAAGGGTGCATGCAACTCCATCTAGTATTACTTACGGACATGCATGCTGGTGCGATGCATTCGGAACCACAATTGTCTAGGCGTGGGCCAGTTAGGTATTTTCTATAGTGCATTTCCTAGAGATGTATGTTGCGCGGAAGGATATCTCTGGTCCTTGTGCATAAGTTTGGATTCGACTTACTCCGAGGAGATCTCCATGGAAAATCCACTATGTGAATGCACCTTTTTCGAATTATCTTTATATCTATTATTGTTGTAGCGCTCACACAACAGCTATTTGATATGATTTATGTGCTACACTCTAGACATTATCTATCATATCACTGTATGATAAACTTAATGAATGGTTGGTTTGTTTGTGGGAAAAATCATTATGGAAATACGTACGGTTTCAATGGTTACTTTACTTGTTGCATATTTCTTGAGTTTTTCATGCTAGTTTACCAGACTGATTCAGGTGTTTCCTTACAATGTTCGGGTCAGCCCCGTGTATGTTTCTAGATTTAGCTTTGGACACTTGGAGAGCTTATGAAGAAGAACTTGATGATTATCTTCCATAGCATTCTTATTTCCGCTACATTTTCGTATCAGATGTATCAGCATTGTGAGGACAGGTAGTTATAACTGTTTAGGATGATGATAGTACTGAAATTTTATTAACTCTTATATTTCTGTAATCATAATAACCCTTTGTACCATTCCTTTAATATTATATATTACCGTTCCGTTGTGAGATTCTACTATTATGTTCTCTCTTTCTTGTTCTATTCTTTTTTCAATTTAACACTAACTTTCTGTCTTTCCTGCAATTGGGTGCTCGGCACACCAATACTGTCGATGTATTTAGTGTCGACATTAGAGGGTTGAAAAACTGGATCGTTACACATACATATACTGTTAACTCATATTTTTCTGGCGACCTAAAACCCTACGGCCTAAAAGCTTCGCGACCTTAAAACCTCACGACCTAAGGAACTCTACGACTCAAGACTCTACGACTTAAGGAACTTAACGGCTTAAGGAACAGAATGACTTAACGACCTAGCAAGCATCACGATCTAGTGACTCCAGAACTCTGCGACCTAAGAACATAGCGACCTAAGAAAGTCTGCGACCTAAAGTGGCTGCGAGCTAAGAGATTCTGCGACCTAACTACTGAAGGTAGCTTGCGACCTAACTACCGAAGGTAGCCTGTGACCTAACTACTGAAGAGGGCTCGCGACCTAAAAGTGTGCAACCTAAAGATACCCGCGACCTAATAATCTCAACGACCTACCAGGATAAGAAGTTAGCGACCTAACTTCTCCACGACCTAAGAGTGCTAACGACCCAAGAAGTATCACGACCTAAAAGTCAGCGACCTTACATCACAGAAGATTTAGCGACCTAGCTGGTTATAAAGGTAATGTGACACGCGACCTACCTTAGGTCGCTTACGACCTAATTCCCTGCCGCTTCCTATAAGTTGCTTGCGACCTATCAGCCCACTAGGTCGCCGACGACCTAGTACCCTCTTTAACCCGCTTACGACTTACCACTTAGAGAAAACCACGTACAACTCCATCAGACTGCACTTCTTAAGTCACGTATAGACTGCAACCTATCTTAGGTCGCTCGCGACCTACGACCTAGCTTAGGTCGTACGCGACCTAAGACTTGGAACAATATTTCTGCCCAGAATCAACTCCTATAAAAGCCCCCCGAACTCCAACGGGGAGAGGACTTTTGGCCGATCATTTCTCAAAGCATCGTTACTCTGCCGAACTCTCAACTCATTCGACAATTGAAGATCTTCGAACATTCGAGACACTACAACAAGCTTCGAGAGGAATTTCTTACATCCAACACGGATTCATCGAGTTTCATCATCGAAGTTTGAGCTAGTAGTCGAGATTGTCTTTGAAATCAAACTGTATTGTTTTGATAAGTGTATTGTATCGTCTTGTAACCGGATTCAGTAATAAAGAGATTCAAAGTGGACGTAGGCTCGATCTCAAGCCGAACCACTATAAATTGCTGTCTTTTACCGCTTTTTCGCTATTTTACTGCTTACTTCTTGTTCCCGTCACACGGGTGGTGCTTTCACAATTCTACTACACACACCGGGTGTTAACGTTCACTTTTTAGCGTTAACATTTTGGTGCTTTCATTGAGATGAAGAGAGGTGCAGTGCGTAATGGAAAATTCTGCCAATTTCACAATCAACCTGGCCATGACACTGACCAATGTCGCCAGTTAAAAAATGTGATTGAAGAATTGCTGAAGCAGGGTAAACTCCAACAATACGTTAAGAGAAGCGGAGTCGATCCAACCTCATCCACTTGGGGTCAACAACGTCCTACCCATCAATCCGATTCTCGCAACAACACTGCAGTGCAAGATTCAGAAAAGCTTGTCATTAATGTTGTCACAGGAGGTCCACACCCAGCAGGCAGAAGTTGGGACGACTGCTAATTGTCCACAAAACTACGACTGGGGCATCTTTCACTTTCTCTGGCATATAAATCTGAAGCTATGAATCTAGTGCAAATGGAAAGTCAGCCCGGAGATTCTAAAACAACAATCACTAGCATCCATTTTTTACTTAACAGCATTGCTTAAATTTGTAAAATGATAATGGATGTGTAACTTTTGCATTGTAAACCACTGAGAAATCAGTATGATTGAATAATGAAAAACTATGAATTCTGTGTTTTCTGTTACAAAATGCTTGTTATATTTCGATGTGTGAATACTCTAAATGTATTGCTAAAATGTCGATCTAATATTGCAGGTCATTAAAGCGAAGCTCACCCGTCACAAAGCCAAGCGAGCCCTACAAATCACTTATTAAGCAAATACCAAGCAACAAAAATTCCAGACTCAAATCCCATACAAGAGGAACTTCACATAAAAAGTTGGCGACGCCACTGTGTCAAGCACTCGTTAACTGGTTGCGGTCGTCAATATAAAAAGACATCCAACCAAGTAACTTGCGTTTACCCTGTGGAGTCACTTAATAGTGAAGTCTACTTCTTCGGATAAAGCAATTTACTTGCAAAAGAAAGGAAGACGCGCTTGGAAACAATAATAAAGGATCGTTGATTAGCAGATGATGAGGAAACATGGGCCGGCAAACATAGAAGCAGCCAAAAGGAGGTATGCCTCTCAATAAGAAGGCCGGTAGATCCACAAAAGGGACACCTTCCCAAGCAGAAGGAACAGGACCCTTGCTAACTGGCTGTGATGCATCCGATCAGACAGCTTGCGTCCGTCCCGTGGATCCAATCGCCTCTGAGACGCAACCCTCCTGGCACACCAATCTACCAAGGCTCCTCTCCGGAAGCCGATAAACCCCTCTAACGAGGCACGCCAAAAAATGAAAGTTCTTTCCTCAATCAAAAAAGATTGGTGGAACCACCGGAGGGGCACCTTCCCAAGTTCAAGGAACAGGGCCCTTGTTAGTTAATTGCGATCGTTTGTGCAAACGAACATCCAATCAAGCAACTTGTGTCCGCCCCGTGGATCCATTCAACCATGAGAAAGTAACTTCCAGGCAATCACAAGACCTCTTCGGAGGCAAAAGCCCTCTTCGGAGGCACATTTCACCAGTGTAGAAGTGCAAAATGCTCCTCTTCGGAGGCCCACTTCACCAGAGCTGAAATGCTAAAAATCCCTCTTCGGAGGCACATTTCACCAGTGTAGAAGTGCAAAATGCTCCTCTTCGGAGGCCCACTTCACCAGAGCTGAAATGCTAAAAAGCCCTCTTCGGAGGCACATTTCCCCAGTGTAGAAGTGCAAAATGCTCCTCTTCGGAGGCCCACTTCACCAGACCTGAAATGCCAAATTGCTTCTCCTTGAAGACCAAAATCGCTTCTCTTCGGAGACCAAAATCGCTTCTCTTCGGAGACCAAAAAACCTCTTCGGAGGCACACTTCACCATGCTTGAAGTACCAGACATAAGCCCTCTTCAGAGGCACAGAAACAAAGCCTTCTTCGGAAGCACTAAACAAATCAAAGAATTCTTCAGAAAGTTCACTTCACTGCATAGGAAAATACACTTTTTAACAAATGAAAGTGATCATCCCCGAAAGTTGAAGTGTTCTTCAGAAAGAAAGAGAAAGTAAAAATTTCTCCAATACGAAACGTATTGTATTAAAAGCAGAATAGTATTTCCTCAAATCGAAAGAATTATTCTCTAAAATAAGAATACAAGTTTCTATAGAATATCGCAGTGAGCCGTGATACGGGGGCATATAACTATATTAATAGAAACAATACTCAACCATCATACCACGAGCTTACTGCAATATCAATTAAAGTAAATAAAGAATCATTTATTCTACATTACAATGGGAAATAAATGTATTCTCACATACACAAAAAGTTTGTACAAGTAAAATAATTATTTTATTCAATACTATGAAATTTTTTTACATTGTGCAGATTACAAAAAGAAGCGGGGACTGGTACCCGCACAATATCCGGTCGATACATGCAAAAAGCGAAACAAGAAGCATAGAGCCTAGCATATCATTCCTTCTTCCGACCACCCTTGGAACTCTTTCCCGGCCTAATAACCAGTTTTGAAAGCCGTTGTGGATGAGTCGGGGACGGAGGAGAAGGAGGAGCAGCTGGATCTTCTTCAACATTCTTCTCATCAGCCGAAGCGCTCTTTTTCTTCTTCTTCATTGCGCGCTTCCCTTTCCTCTTTGAAGAAGACTCGCTTCCTGGACTAAGAAACTCAGAAAGTTTTGTATCGTCATCATGAGTTTGCTCCGGGGTCTTTTCGCCTTCTTCAAGCCCTCCAATCTTTTGCTCTTGCGAAACAACCGGATCATCCAAGTCTTTGAGGGCTTCTATTTTCTCTTCTTGTGATCCTGGTTGAGAAGCAGAAAGAGGAGTAACTTGGGAAGGAGGAGGAACAGCAGCTGGAGAAGGAGAAGTTGGTATAGCTTTCGGAACTTCCGCTGCAGAAGAAAAGAAGTTAAAATCGGTATTCTCCGAGAAAAGAGAAGTTATTAGTTCATCAAACTCGGTTAAATCGAATAAGTGATTCACTGGATCCGGGTCAATGCCAAAGTTACCTGAAGAAGTCGGTTTTGTAAAATTAATCTCGAATTTCTCAGCCTCAATATCTTCCAGGGCTTCGTCCTCAGTAGGAGTAGTCACAACTTCAGTGTCAACTTTAGCAGGAAGCAAAGAATGGGCACTGGAATCTATGATATTGACGTCAGCTGAAGTTGAAGTATGAACAGGGGCAGTTGAAGGAGCTTCCTCTTTCGGGTGTTCATCTCCTGTAGACTCAGCTCGCGCTCTGGCAAGTTGCTCTTTTCCTCTAGCAAGAGCGGCACGAGCTTCATCGTCAAGGTAACGCGCCTCAAGTCCTACTTCATCATAGCCGGCACCGCCCAACATATCAACTACGGCTTCCCACACATCAGCCAGAGTAATCTCATATTCAGGGCCCAGAAAAGAGAGACTTCCATGACCCAGAACGCTGTGTAAATAAAAGTCGAATAAGGTAGAGCTGACGTTAGCTTTTGTTGCCTCGTGAGATTGCTCGGCTGCTTCTTTTTCGGCAACGGCTGCAACTCGACCAGCAACAGCCTCATCATGCTGTTTCTTAGCTTTAGCAAGTCGAGACTTTAGCAATTCGATCTCCACGTTCTGGGAGTTAACTGTTTCCCGCAACTGAGTGTTATTTTTGCGGTATTCTTCAACAACGAACTGCTCAGCCGCAAATTTCTTCTCAGCATCTCTCTGAGCAGCGTGCGCATCCCGCACTTGTTTTTGAAACACTTCTTCTTTTTGAGAATGCAAAGCGGAAGAAGCGGCGAGATCTTCCTTGAGTTTTTTAACCTCGGACTCAAGTCTCGCATTATCATCAGCAATGCTCGTCATCTCGGCATCATGCTGTGTGCAAATCTTATCCCACTCGGATTTATCATTCTCCATGGTTAGCATATCTTCAAGATTTGCACGGTTGACTCTTTGCAGCTCATCGACAAGCTTTTGCCATCCGGACACCCTTTCAATGTTAAGTTTGACGGCATCAAGGCTACGCAGCATATCCGATTTATTGATCGGAACCAAATCAAGGTCAAAACGCACCCCTTTTAAGCACTAATTCGGAAATCGGCTTTGAAGAATAGGAGTGGCATCTTTAACCTGTTACTGAGGTCTGCTGATGATCGCCTGGATGTCAGATTTCTTTAAAGCAGGAGAGCCGGATGGAATATTAGGAGAGATGGGAGCATCGATCTTTTCCGAAATTGCAGACGTGTCCTTTTCGCTAAGTTTGGTCCGCTTGCTAGAACCATCAGCAATGTGACTCTTCCCCTTGTCGTCGTAAGATTTCCTTTTTTGAGAATCGTCACTTCTGCGGGAAGAGTCATATCGCTCATCCCTACTCCCATAGTGTTGTTCATCTTCTCTTTTGCGGCGCTCTTTATAGTCCCGCCTCTCTCGAGCTTTCCTAATAGCTCTCTCTTCGTCTGTTCCCTCGGGGCATCGAGGTATTGCCTAAAATCATAAGCTCCGCGGCCTCCATAGCGTTGAAATTTGTCATAATATGAGCCAGTGCGCCCCATCGAAAAATCTGAAAATAGAAAAGAAACGAAGTTTAGAAATTTCTAGAAAAAGAGGATAAGTGCGTATAAGTGCTGAAAAATCCTAAGTGTGTGCGGCGTGCAAACTACGTGCGTCAAACTACAAACCACGCTTTAATGTGGAAACGGAAACAACTGGTGTAGAAGGTGTCAAAGCTTGTTTCAAAGAGGAAGTCGCTTCAACAACAGGAGAAATCGCTTTTGAAATATCATCTTTAAAAAGTTCCTGAGAAGTTATCATTATATCGCTCAAATCATCAAAGGTATCATCGCCATGATGCCCAGCAGAACTCTCTTTCTCGACTTCCACGTCAGCCGTCTTTTCAGAAATATGAGGATTTTCTTCCTCTTCAATAACTGGAGAGTGCGTTAACTTGCTAGATGACCCCACAACATCAGTGGATGCAGAACATTTTATCAAAGCAGCCTCTACGATAGGTACTTCCGATGCAACTTCTTCTGCAGAAGCTGGGGCATTCGATGCCTTTGCTCGAGAGCCTGAGGCAACTAACGTTTCTGCATCAGAACTAGAGATTTCATGAATCTGAGTCGATCTGGAGGGATGTAAAAGTCCAAACTGGTGCAGAAACTCATCTTTCAACAAAAATTTGGCACTCCTCTCTTCAGCATCCACAGCAACCAAAGTATCTAAGGTCGACTTAAGGCTGGGATCTCGAAGCGGAGGAGGAAGTGCTGCAAAAAGTAAAGAACAAGTTAAGCATTTGACAATTCGAATTTCGAGAAATTTAGGAAATGAAGAGACCGGAAAAAGGCAATCTTACTTCCGACTCTCCAGACGGCATAAAATCCCGGAGGACAGCGGATAAAGAAGAAATGACTTAAGAATCCATGGGCACTTTCGGGCAAGTCCAGAATCAGTTTACGGTTCCGAGCACTTCTCACAAGTGTGATAGAAGGGTGATCTTTGTTTCTAGCAAAAGTGCACAAGTAACAAATCTCTTCGAAAGTCGGAAAACGATTGAGCGTCCTCCTGAACAATACACACAATCCCATTAAGATGGCATGGCCATTGGGGTGCAGCTGAAAAGGGGAGATGGTTAATTGGAGAAGAAGCTGTCGAAGGAAATCATTATAGGGTGGAATGGCTCTGCTCAGGCACATCTGACGATTCACAGCGACAAAGCCAAGAGGTGGCCTGTCAGCAGTGTCGCTCGCTCCAGGAAGTAGAGCATCCGCTTCGGCAATACCGAACTGGATGCACAGTTGTCTGAAGACTTTGTGGCTTAGTGTAGTCGGAGTTCTTTCCGGAGGATCGATCAGTGGATTAGCAATTGGGAAAGCTTCCCCGGCTGGTCCTGAATCTTCTTGTTGAGATGTCATTTTACACAATCAACTGGATATTCAAATTTAAAGGTGCACGTTTCCTAAAAAGTGTGAAGTGTTGTGCAAAACTAAAACGATGACAAGCAAGTATAACAGAAATTGAAATAGTTGACATTTGTCGATTACAAAGTTTCAAGACTTGTCATTTTAAGTTCAAATACAATGTTGTGTTAATGCGAACAAATCAGCGTAGGTTGATCATTTCAGCTTTGCTTTAATGCTTCATTTGAATTTATCGTTTCACAACATTTCATTTACAAAATTCATGTAAGTTAATTGTTCTTTGTCAACTAATCTTTCATGCGATGTGGGCAGTCAATGGCAGTATATTTGCCCCATTTTCTTTGCAAATGTTGTATTTAAACAGGTTATTAGCGTCAAAGTCAAGACAATCTGAAAATAAATGCAACACAGTTCAAATCCAAAAAATTCAGTCAAGTTCTGCTCAAATTTCCAAGTGTTAGGTCGCTCACGACCTAGCATAGGTCGAAGCATTTTTAAGTCGTGTAGTGCAAATTAAAGCGTTCAGGGCTGTGCAGAGATGGTTCAAGTGTTAGGTCGTTCAACGACCTAGCATAGGTCAGATATTTCTTAAGTCGCACCATGCAGAGTAAAAGGTTACAGGCAATTCGAATTTGTCTAAGTCCTAAGTCGGTCGCGACCTAAAAACCTATGCCGCAAGAAAACTAAGTCGCCAGTCTTAGGTCGTCTGATTTCAAGCACGACCTAAAAGCCGGATCACAGGAAGTTGTTCGACTTAGCATAGGTCGCAAGAACTTCCTCGCGATCTAGTTTCTAGCCCGCTCAGATCCGCTAAGGTACTGACTTCCTCTCCACGCAACACTTTACTGGACCCAATAACCCGTTATCATTCACACATATAAATCCATCATCTTCTTCATCCCTTCGTGTCACCGAATCGCCCCAAGAGCAATTCAACACATCCCCAATCCATCGCAAATTCAACACGTTACCATGTCTTCATGAAAAGCAACATTGTGGCAAACGACGACCAAGAATTAGTTGTAATGATCATTTGAAACGAAACACGACATGTAAAGCTGAATCCGGGTCGGAAAATATAGATTCACAATCGAGCAGTGTCTATGATGGAATGGAGGTCGAATTTACTTACGAATTATGTTGGTGAGGAAGAATTGCAACTGAATGGATCAAATTTGTCTTTGGAAGCTTGGGAAATCGTCAATGGCGATGGAAGCTCAGAACAGTAAGGTGGGGAGGAGGGAGCGACCTAACTAATTTATATGGAACTGAGAGAGGAAGGCAAATAGGCGTGAAAGTTAGCAAGTGTTTTAGGTCGCTCACGACCTAGCGAAGTTAAGTCGAAGCGCACGACCTATGACATAAGCCTGCACTTCGAGGGGCAAATGTTAACTCATATTTTTCTGGCGACCTAAAAGCTTCGCGACCTTAAAACCTCACGACCTAAGGAACTCTACGACTCAAGATTCTACGACTTAAGGTACTTAACGGCTTAAGGAACAGAATGACTTAACGACCTAGCAAGCTTCACGATCTAGTGACTCCAGAACTCTGCGACCTAAGAACATAACGACCTAAGAAAGTATGCGACCTAAAGTGGCTGCGAGCTAAGAGATTCTGCGACCTAACTACTGAAGGTAGCTTGCGACCTAACTACCGAAGGTAGCCTGCGACCTAACTACTGAAGAGGGCTCGCGACCTAAAAGTGTGCAACCTAAAGATACCCGCGACCTAATAATCTCAACGGCCTACCAGGATAAGAAGTTAGCGACCTAACTTCTCCACGACCTAAGAGTGCTAACGACCCAAGAAGTATCACGACCTAAAAGTCAGCGACCTTACATCACAGAAGATTTAGCGACCTAGCTGGTTATAAAGGTAATGTGACACGCGACCTACCTTAGGTCGCTTACGACCTAATTCCCTGTCGCTTCCTATAAGTTGCTTGCGACCTATCAGCCCACTAGGTCGCCGACGACCTAGTACCCACCTTAACCCGCTTACGACTTACCACTTAGAGAAAACCACGTACAACTCCATCAGACTGCACTTCTTAAGTCGCGTATAGACTTCAACCTATCTTAGGTCGCTCGCGACCTACGACCTAGCTTAGGTCGTACGCGACCTAAGACTTGGAACACTATTTCTGCCCAGAATCAACTCCTATAAAAGCCCCCCGAACTCCAACGGGGAGAGGACTTTTGGCCGATCATTTCTCAAAGCATCGTTACTCTGCCGAACTCTCAACTCATTCGACAATTGAAGATCTTCGAACATTCGAGACACTACAACAAGCTTCGAGAGGAATTTCATACATCCAACACGGATTCATCGAGTTTCATCATTGAAGTTTGAGCTAGTAGTCGAGATTGTCTTTGAAATCAAATTGTATTGTTTTGATAAGTGTATTGTATCGTCTTATAACCGGATTCAGTAATAATGAGATTCAAAGTGGACGTAGGCTCGATCTCAAGCCGAACCACTATAAATTGCTGTCTTTTACCGCTTTTTCGCTATTTTACTGCTTACTTCTTGTTCCCGTCACACGGGTGGTGCTTTCACAATTCTACTACACACACCGAGTGTTAACGTTCACTTTTTAGCGTTAACATATACGTACACGTATATACACACACACATACATACACACATGTCTGTGTATGTATAAGTATATGTATATGTATATGTATATGTATATCTATGTGTGTATCAAAACTGATAAATATCAGTATTGTAAGTAAAATTTAGATTTCAGTATTAGAAGGCATTCTAAAGTAGAGCATGATCTTATATTGAAATAAAAAGGTAAGAAATTTTTATATTTAGTAAAATCTTATAACGAATTAAGAAAATACAATGAAAAATCCTATAGTTTTTATGACAGGAAAAATTAAAACAAGATTTGATCATTTTACACATGATTAAATAACAATATATTAGTCACTTTTCAATGATAATATTTTAAAAAGTTTCCTTTTGAGAAACTTCCTAATTAATGGTGTTGATTTGATTTAACTGGTAAAATTTTATGCAAAGGGCATAAATGTCTTTACAAAATTTGAAATAATGATTTTTTTCTTAACATGGGTCTTGAATTTAAAAAGCATGCCCTATTTCAGGACACAGACATATATAAATTTAAATTGACCATCATATTTCATAAACAATCAATTTTTTCCATTAATTATACATCAAAATCAATAAATATATATATCATTACAGTTATATATTTTATAGTCTGATGATTATGATAATGCTTAATTTGAAACAAATTCACTTATTTTGTTAAGAAGATATTTTTACATTCAAAAACATAAATTAAAATTAATCATCATATTTCATAAAATTCTCCATTAATTATACATCAAAATCGATGAATATATATATATATATATATATATATATATATATATATCATTATAATTATACGCATACATAAGAACCCTTTTGATAGTTTAAAGATTATAACAACAAATCCACTTATTATGTTACAAATATACTTTTACATTCAAAAATAAAATTAAAATCCACCATCATATTTCCTAAAAAATCAATCTTTTCCATTAATTATAGATCAAAATTGATAAATATATGTATTATTATGGTTATATGCATACATAAGAATGCTTTTGATTGTTGATGACTATAACAATACTTAATTTGAAACAGATCCAGTTATTATGTTAAGAAGATAATTTTAAATTCAAAAAATAAACTAAAATCTGCCATCATATTGATAGAGTTAGGGATATGCCCTAAGGTCAATTTGATAATTTATTGTAAATTAATTAACTCTGAAATCAATTCTCGTTTGAAATAAATATGTTTTTCTTTCTATTATATATTTTTATTTTTATAATGTGTTATAAATAATTAAATAATTAATTAAAATATATTTCACAGAAAATCCATAAATGGTGTGTTTGTGATAGTAATTGAAAATAGTTGTAATCATGAGTATTGGATCACATTGTTAAAAAACACATCAATTTAAATGTTCTTAGTCAAGATGCATCGAAACTGGATATCGATGTATATGTTGAGACTGGAGTACGTGACACTCTCCAAATGTTGGGCAGTGTATCACTCATGACTACTGAGGACACCTGGGGGTTACGTATTAATAATTATTAGATAACTATGGAATGAATCATTCGATAGTTTTTTGTTGGTTAATAAAACTAAGGTCAAACAGAAAATATCGATGTGAATAACTTACATAGTTCTTTAGACTTGAAAATACTGTGAATCTTCAATATGAAAGCTCTACTATGATTATTGTCAAATCATGACATAGCATCCATCGAGTGACTATAGTTGGGTCAAGTGGACGTTTTGGAAGTGAAGCACTATTCAAGAGAGGGTTCGTCTTCTCAGTTATATGGGGTTAGTATCACGGTCAACTCAAGTCAAAATCTTTGACTAGAGTAGTATGGTTAATAATAATTGTAATTATTGAACCAAGGACTTTGTGTTAGGACTATAGAGTTGAATGTGGACGATGTTGGAATTTTGACCATCACCAAATGTAGATAATTATAACCACTGGCTAACGATTATTAAATTAAAATGAGATTTTTTTTGAAAATGAGTAAACGATAAATTTGGCCATATTATCACACAACCTGCTCAGTGAGGTGCAAACATTAACGTTCAAATAGTTTGACGTTAATAACTGATCGAATTTGTACCCAAGAGTCACACAACCGAATCGATGAATTCTCTTAAGACCAAATGATTAATTAGTTTATAACTGTTATAAATTAACTAAATTAATTAATATTTTTGAAATACTAGTTAAATTTTGAAAATTATTTGGGAAATAAAATGTTATATATATTTATAATAGTTATAAATATATAGATCGATAGGAGATATCGATGGCAAACAGAATTAAATATAATTGTATGTATTTGATTTGGACTAAATAGGCTCATGGCTCATGATGTTAGGAGGTGATTTTTGACTACAAATGAGGCACATAAGGGGGGCTTGTGTAACGACCCAGAATTTCTGTCATTTGAAATTCAGATATTTATTTGATTTTAAATATTAACAAGTAAGATTTGTAAGTCGAATAAGTTATATTTTGAATATAGTGATTTAATTGGACAATTAAATCGATAATTTAATATTTGAAATTGCGTAAATAATTGAAATCTGAATCAAATGTGTATAAAAATGATTTATAAAGTTATATTAAATCATATTGGAGTTAGAAAGATGTTATAGAACTTTTGAAATCGATTAAAAGTTAATTTGTAGAAATTGAATATTTTAATATTTAATTTGATTAGTGAAAATAGTCATTTTTCAAACAGTCTTGGATTTCAAAGAAACCAGTTTCATCGGATCCGTAATGTTAAATTATTGTAAGATTTCAAATTTTGTATCAATCTAATTTACGGTTTGTCCGAGGCAAGCCAAAACGCATCGAAATCGTTTTAAATCGATTTGATTTAAATTTGATCGTTTATTTCCGTAACTCACACATATGACCGAATTAGCTCCCGAAACACGTTCCATTGTGTCCGGAATGCGGGTTAAACCTTAGAAACGTCAGCCGGCACGTTTGATTTCGAGTTCGGAAAATTTTCAATGAATAGTGTTTTGAGCAATTTTCTATAAAAGGCCACAACATTTCACAATTTTCAAGCAAACCCTAGCTTCTTCTTCCAGCCGGCCCTAATAATTCAATGGCCAGAAAATCACGATCTTCTTCGTCAATTCTCTCCTCATCCATTGACTTTTACGCGAAATGTTCAACTACAATGTTGTAGAGGGAAGTGAGTTAATCTCAACGGTGGAGATCGAAAACGAAGCTACGAATCAACGACTATTCCCATGTAAGTGCGCGCGTTTCGTTCACAATTACCTAGGCTAGATGATGACCAATCTCGGCGTGCTCATTGTAACGACCCCGAAATTTAAATTTATTTAAATTAATAATTAAATGAATTTTTAAATTAAATTGAGTAATTAAATAAATTTTTGGATAAAAATTTGTAAATTTAATTAGAGAATTGGAGCGAGTTTCCCCGATACATCAATAAGTGAATTTTCAAATAATAAATATATAGATGTATATTTGACTTGAGTTTAAATTGTAAATAAATAATTGATAATAATATTAAATATTAAAATTTATGGTTAATAATAATTTGAAATATATATAAATTAAATATAAGACGATAAATATAAAAGTAACACAAGAAACAAACAAATACAAATATAAGTGAATACATTAGCTAAAAAAAATACAACAAACATTAACAAACAAAAACAAACAAAATAATCAAAGTAACATATAGTTAAATTCAAACAAGTGTTTAAACAAGACCAAATGATAAGAATGTAGCCTGTGAGTGGAATGGCAAGAATAAACAAATAAAACAAGACAAAATAATATAAACAAAGCAAAAGAAATATGTACAGTCAACAAGCAACAAAGCATAGTTGTAAACAAGAAAGGACTCTTTCTTTTAATACCACATCTTCCCTAGTACAAAATATATATTCCCAGCCGAGTAAAATAAAACAAGAACAAAGTATAAAACAAGAAAAGGCTTACCAAAGAGGCCACCTCAAATTATCTTCAACTTGTACAGCCGGGAGAAGAATTTTTATAAAATAAAATAAAATGGTATAAGGTAATAAATGTTTTTACCTCTAGCATAAAAAGTAAGAGTACCATAGTCTACAAAACTTAGAAAATCTCTAATCAAAGATTTATAAACAATTCTTAGTACAAATATATAACACCACAACCCTATTATCTATCAGCCGAGATCTTGAAAACAAAAAATATAAACAGGTTTGTACAAAGCAATAAATGCAAGATATCTTTAGCACACATTTTGTATCACTTCAGCCGAGTTAAAAAGATGTAGGCAAGCATGGGAACAAGTACTCAAGCATTAAATGCTTACATCTTTGGCAGCACAAAAAATATAAGATTTTGTTTGCCTCCAAAGTCTCTGCTCTCAAGCGTACAAGAAATATTGTATACCCTGTACACTTTTTCTTATATACATCACCTTCCTCGTTTTCAATTCGTTTACTAAGAAAAAAAAAGAAGCTGAAACAAACTTCAAACCAAAACCAACATCAAAACAAATCAAAGAACTATAAACAAGAAACATTTTCAGTTTGGAAATTAAAGCTTTAACCTGGAAGCAGGAAGATCAAAAAGCAAAGGCAACTTAAAAACATTCTTTTTCTTTCAAAGAAAACCAAGCAAAGTTTAAAATAGGACTCAACTGCAGTTTCCAGACAACAAATATCCTCTGTTCTTTCTCTGTTCTTCCTCTTCTTTCAAAGGTGAGCAAAAAAAAACCCCTTAACCCTGCTATATTTATTGATGTTAGGATAAATATCCGATATATGAGATGAATTATGCTGAATGATGGTGTGAATGTGTTGCATGCTTTATAAATATGAATGTTACAGGAATACTTAGACTTGAATGCATGTTTAAGTTATGTCAGTGAATGTGAAAATAATTACTGCTCTGTTAAATTTCAGGAAACCTTCCCACCCTATAAAAATGTGTCTTCTATGTTAATCTTAGGCTTAGATTTCTTGATGAAAATATATATAAGTATATAAGCCTAGTTTTAAAAAGAGTTTAAAGATTTTATATCTAGAATTTTTTTTTACAGAAAGATAATATACAGGGATGATCAAAATATAATTTAAAAATCCATCATCTTAATTTCTGTATCGGGTTAAAGATTTAGATTGGCCTTAGAAAATGATGAATTTAGACAGTAAAATCTTGATTTTAAAGTAAGAAATTGTCGAGATAATTAGAGTTGATCAGATTTGATGTTTTGATCAATTGCCGTCGATCGGAGATAATTTGGAGCTCGGGGTGGTTGTCGAAGTAAGTTTAAGGGATGACGACCTATGGAAAAATGTGGATGGAATTTATCTTGGCCACGGTGGTCAGACAGGGGGCGATCTAGGGTTTAGTGACCGGTTAGTATCAAGATTGATATCGAGTTTCGTTCATCGTCTACGGCGTATCGGAGTGGATCGCGAAGGCCGGAGTCGTTGCGTGGATGGGTGAAGATGCTCTGGTCAGAGTAACGTGAGTTCCGGTCATCGAGATCGTGGTGCCGAACCAGTTTTGTCGGAATAGTTGGGTTCCAGGTTGTGTCGAGCAGCTCGATTTCGAGTTCGTCGTCGATTCAAAGTTCTGGGTATTTGGGAAGCTAGTAGGTGTTGTCGGCGACTCGTTGAGGAGATCGGCGGTGGTCGGAAGTCAATCGACTGGTCGTACACGTGCACGCGTAAGAGATACGTATCTGGGTTCGAACATTTTTGGGGAAGAAGAAGAAGATGGGTTTCGTACAGGGAGAGCTCGGGGAAATGAAAATTTGGCTCGGGTTCGTTGTTGGAGTCGTTCGAGAGTGATTATAACAAGTTTAAAATTTTTAAACGTAACCAGTTTCAAAAAGAAATGGCTCGGGGGTTTTGAGATTTTATACGAGGAAGGTCTCGGGGAAACTGGGTTGTAGCTCGGGGATTTTGAATATTGTCTAGGGTCATGTTTTTAGTAAACAGTTTTCAAAACTGAAGAAGAAAAAAAAAGTGTTTTAAGTTTGAATCAAAAAAAAAACTTGTGTTTTTAAATGTTTCTAAGTTTGAAACAAAGTTTTAACTAAGTTTTAAAATGATTTAAAAATATACGTAAACTTTTATTTTGAAAAGTTTAACTAAATAATATTAAGGATTTATTTAAGAATGTTGAAATGGTTAATTAACTTTTAAAAAGTTTTAGTTAAATTTATTCGTTAAACAAAATTAATTACTTGAAGTTAATGACCTAATAAAAGTGATTAAGATTAATTTTAATTAAGGATACTCATTTATTAATTAAGAATAATTAATTAAAATGATGATCAATTAGGAGGTTGATTTATTAATTAAAGATAATTAATTAAAGGATAATTAAATCATTAAAGGTTAATTACTTAATGATTAAAGATTGACTCAATTATTAATTACGGTTGATTTATTAATAATTAAAGGTTAATTAATTTGTTATTAATGATTAATTAATAAATGACTAAAGAATAATAAATCAAGATAATTTGTAATTGATTAATAGAAATTAATCTGTTTAAATTATTCAGACAATTAACTGACCCTACCTATGGATGTTTGGATTCTATTGAATGTTGAATTGTTTGATATTTCCTGATATGTGATGATTTGTGATATACCCTGATTTTTGTTTTAATCTGTGATGTAATTTATTTATCTGTGATATATCTTTGTGATCTGTGCATGAACGATAAGCGTTATAATTTATATCGCTTATCAACTATATCCTGTATTTTGATCTGGGATGATTGATGTTGCACTATTGTGTGTTGAACCCCTGGACCACACTTATACATACACCAATATGGATTTCACGTGGAAATCGGTTAAGTCACAGATAATTTAAATTTGATGTTTTTGAAATTGAAATTTTAATTTCAATTGATTTTGAAATTTGAAATTTGGGTTTAAAATAAAAAGTGAAAAGCTTTTGAAATAGAATTTCAAAGATAAAAGTTATTTTGAATAACTTAATCGAGTTTCGAATATTTAAATAATTAGATTTAAATTTGAATCCAATATTTGAAATTGAAATCTATGATTTTGAAACTAGGGATAAAAGATGATATAAATGTGTTTATATGAAGTTAAACCATTTAAAAGTAAATTTTAAGAATTTGAATTAACCCAAGAACTTTAACTCGTATGAATGAATCAGATTTCCAAAATGAAAACTGTTTGTTTTCAAATGATAAAACCTTTCAGATAAGAAATGAAATTCCAGTTTAATTAAAGGAATTTCAAGATTTAGTTGAAAAATGGTTTTTCCAAGTTACGAATAAATTCTTTTTGAAAGCTATGAATTAAATCTGTTTATTTTAACAAATTTAAAATGATGTTTTGTTTAACCCATTCGAAATGAAATTGTTTTGAAAGCTATGAGTTAAATCTTTGATTTAAAGATTTAACGAGTTAAATTGAAATGGGAATTGATTTGGAAAATCTATGAATGAATCTTTTGTTTAAAAGATTAAAATGGTAATTTGTTAAACCATTTGAAAAGAAAGTTTGGGTAATAAGTTGTGACTTAATTGAAATCCCAATATCCATATATCTTTAAAATATTTCGCTCACTATTCGGGTTAGCCGGGAAAGGACCTTTGGGTCGTATAACCCATTCCGAATAAGTGATACGTCGTATATGGATAGCAATTGAAGACTGGTGATGAAGACCGGATATTCACGAGAACGAAAAGATAACTCGTCGATTGTTTCTGCACTGGGTAGCTCCCGGTATAGAAATCCCCTAAGTGATGGGAAATCCGATCGGGATTGTGAATACCCGGATTTGCAAGGGCTTCGTAAGAAGTGCCTTCGGTTCTGTTCGAACCCGGAACAGACTTGTATGGATACATGTCTGACATTACACTTTGAGATATAAAGCCGATTTCTTTCAAATACATTTTTGTTTGGTGGCGGAGAATTTATTCTCTTAGCTTAACACCCTTCTCTGAGACGTACGAGCTCAGAGGTTATGTAGTTGAAATTTATCAGCGATATATCCCAATTTGGTAATGTGGCATGCTGAGTGTTGCTGTGTGATGATCAGTGTTTGATCATTTGTGATATGATCATTTGTTTGATCATTTATCTTTGTGATCATAGGTTGATCATCTGTTGACCCAAAGCGTGGCTTTTTGAAAAAGCGTAGCTTTGTGGACGAGACTTCGTCGAGCCTCACAACCCGGTAATGGTCGAAACAGGAATGTTGCGGCAAGGTTTCAGGGGTAGCTCCCCTAGGGTATGACCATTCCTTCTGGAAAAGGGTAGTATCATGGTATGGAGCCCAGATATTTACTCATGTGGATACACTTATTTATTATGTGTGATGTTGGTTTCGAGGCGCCTCGGTTAAAGGTCCCAAAGGACCGGGGGTGGCATATCTGAGGTTTCTTTTATCCCTTGGGAAAAGGGGTTGCCGGCCTTGTTTGGCAGAGAACAGTTGGTTCTCGGAACGTCCCGCCAGAGGCGTTTCTTTCATGGAATAGGAAGTTCCTTAGCCTGACCATTTGTTGGAAATCCATCTTCCAAATACGAACCTTGTACGGTATTAGTTGTATTACCTGCCATGGAATGTGGTGGTAACCTGCTATTGAACATGGTAGCTATAGTAGGCATAAGTGCGAAATGTCTATGCTGGCTAAGATTTATATTCTTCTTTCGAAATTGTTTTCTGCACTATGCACTAGTAATAATATCAAATGATTTGATTTTGCGTAGTAAGCATCTTTGACTATCATAAGAAGAAATCTCCTCTAATTCTGCGTTTGCATTGTGTGTGTGGTGGGAGGTCTTATGGTAGTTTCATTTTCCAAAAGCATTACGAATTGACTTTAAAATTCTCTGCTATTTGTTTTTAAAGATAAACTGTTTTTGTTGCTCACACCAGTCCCATGACTGATCCGGAGTTTATTGTTCCTTTCCTAAACTCTGGGTGCTCATAATTTCCTACACGAGCAGTCTAGAGTTGGGGTTTTCAGATATTCAGGTTTAGTAGATTTTCTGGAGCTAGTTCAGTCTTTGGATCGGACTGCATTTGCTTATCTTTGTGCATCGTTATTGAGAGTTCGAGTTATTTCTAGATTAGTGCTTTGAAGATGGAGATTATCCGCTGCTGATGTTATCGTTTTCTTTTCCGCTGCTTTTTGTTGTATCGTATCTCTGATGTATATTGATATTCATTTGTATCACTCTGTTGTATCAGATATTGTATATCAATGTATTATTCATTTATTCCGCTGTGTTATTTACTTAACTGTGTTATAAGCTCCCGAGAACCAGATTCGGCATTTGAATCTTCGGCATTTTTAGTACAAGTGAAGTACGGGTGCCGATTTTCGAAGGTCATCTTTTGGGTCTTGACACTCATAGCCGAGGGTAGGGGGGTGCACGACCTTCAAAGTGGTGGAGACTGATCATCGTTAAAATTGACGAGGTAATCGCGAAAATTTGTGAAGCAAAGGCGGCTATGGGTTCTCTTTGAACCTGGGACGCATGGAAATAACGAAGAGGAAGATGATGGAAAGCACGACCAGGATACTAGGGTTCAAAATCGAATGGCTACGATGATGTGTAGGATTTAAAATTAAAAATAAAATTGTAAATTTGTTTATATTAAATTCGTTCAAACTTTAAAACTGCATAACTTTTTTATACGAGGTCCGTTTCGCATGAAACGAATTGCATCGGGTTCGTTTTGTCGAGCACTACTCAATGGAGCTTGTTTGGAGTCAATTAGAGCAAGTGAAAATTTTGAGTAAAATTAAATGTGAGTTTAATTTTATTCGAAATAAAATAGTGCAACCGTTATTGAAAGCGAGGTGAGAACTCCTCACTCAATCGAATTGTGTTTCAATTTAAATTTTATATAGTTAAATTTAAAATTGCTTGATTGTGTGAATTGAATGGTGGTTGTTATCTATTGTGCTGAAATAGACCCTATACGCCCTATATTAAGCGGAGGTTATTTATTAAAAACATATACCGCGTTAATTCCACCGTGAAGTGGAATTGGTATTATATACGTATTTGGAGTTGATTTCCCGCATTATATAGCGGATGAGAACGTATTGCGCCGCATAATAGCGGATAGTATTTTATAAATCCCATATATCGCGATAATTCCACTATGAAGTGGAATTGGTATTGTGCTAACATCTGTGGATGCAGGGAACAGGTGGAGGGATCCAACTGGATTCCTCAAACATTTGAATTTGTTTCATATGTTGTGTGTTGATTATTTATAATCTCTGTGTGATTATCTTTGTTGTTGAAATTGTTGAAGGCTAAAATTTAGCCGAATGTATATTTGGTATCGTTGGATACTAGAAATTAATAAAATTGGATTTTTGGAAAATTATTTTTAAGAATTGAATTAATTTGAAAGAAGGAATTTAAAAGTATAGAAAGTTGATTTTTGTAGTCTTATCGAATTTTTTTCCGAAATATGGGAAAAGATATTAATAAATGGATTTTGGGTAATATTATTATAAGTTGAAGAATTTATTTAAAATTTGGATTTTTAATAGATTTGAAGAGATAAAGAAATTTATTTAAAAAGGAAATGATTTTTGTAAATTCATTGGAAATTTATAAGGATATGTGATGCTTTGTGATATATCCTGATTTGTGTTGTGATCTGTAATTTGTTTATCTGTGATATATATATATCTGTGATCTGTGAATGAAAGATAAGCGTTATAGTTTATACCTCTTATCAATTATATTGTTATATTTGATCTGTGATGGTTGAATGTTGTTGCACTATTGTGTTGAACCCGTGGACTACACAATACACACACAAATGTGGATTTCACGTGGAAATCGATTAAGTCACAAATGATTTAAATTTGATGTTTTTGAAATTGAAATTTTAATTTCAATTGATTTTGAAATTGGAAATTTGGGTAAAATGAAAAGATTTTGAAATAGAATTTCAAAGACAAAGCGTATTTTCGAATAACTTGATTAAGTTTTGGAATTTAAATAATTTGATTTAAATTTGAATTCAAGTTTGAAATTGAATTCTATGATTTGAAACTAGGGATTAAAGATGCTGTACAAGTTATATATGGGTTAAATCATTTTAAAGGTATTGATTTGGGAATTTGAATTTAATTCAAGGGTTTTAACTCGTGTAAATATAGCTGGATTTTTCCGAAACGAAAACTACTTGTTTTCAAATAATAATAGCTTTCATTTTAAGAAAGGATTTCCAAATTGTGTTGAAAGGTTTCAAGTTTGAAACGGAATTGAAATGTTTTGAAAGCTATGAAATGAGTCTTTGATTCAAAGACCGGATGAGTTAATCCAACTTGAAATAGAATTGTTTTGAAAGGCTATGAATGAATCTTTGGAAACCAGTTTTGAAAGCTATAAGTTAAATCTTGACTTAAAGATTTAACGAGTTAATCCAATTGAATTAGAAATTATTTTGAAATCCATGAATGGATCTTTGTTAACGGGTGAACTTTGTGAGTTGAATCTTTTTGTTTAAAAGATAAAAGTGTGGGAATTGTTTAAACCATTGAAGGTTTTTGAAATGAATCTTTTTGTTTAAAGATTTAAAATGGTAATTTGTTTAAACCATTTAAAGGAAAGGATTTGGGTAATAAGTTGTGACTTAATCGAAATCCCTATATCCGTATGTTTTAAATATTGTGCTCACTATTTGGGTTAGTCGGGAAAAGACTTTTGTGTCATATAACCCATTCCGAATTAGTAATACGACGATATGGATCGTACTGAAGACCGGTGGTGAAGACCGGGTATTTTCGAAAATGAAAGGACAACCTGTCGAATGTCTCTGCACCGAGTTGCTCCGGTATAAATATTTATATCACTCTTCTTGTGATGGGAAGTCCGGACGTGATTAGTGAATACCCGGATTGCAAGGGCTTCTTTGGAAGTGCCTTCGGTTCCGTTCGATCCCGGAATGGACTTGTATGGATGTGTGTCTGACATTACACTTTGAGATGTAAAGCTGGTTTCTATCAAATACATTTCTGTTGGTGGCGGAGAATTTATTCTCTTAGCTTAACACCCTTCTTTGAGACGTACGAGCTCAGAGGTTATGTAGTTGATGGTTACTAGTGATACATTCCCAATTTGGTAATGTGGCATACGAAGTGCTGTTGATCATTTGTTGATCAAAGCGTGGCTTTGTGAAAAAGCGTGGCTTTGTGAAAAAGCGTGGCTTTGTGAAAAAGCGTGGCTTTGTGAAAAAGCGTGGCTTTGTGAAAAAGCGTGGCTTTGTGAAAAAGCGTGGCTTTGTGAAAAAGCGTGGCTTTGTGAAAAAGCGTGGCTTTGTGAAAAAGCGTGGCTTTGTGAAAAAGCGTAGCTTTGTGGATGAGACTTCGGCGAGCCTCACAACCCTGTAATGGTCGAAACAGGAATGTTGCGGCAAGGTGTTTAGGGGTCGCTCCCCTAGGGTATGTCATTTCCTTCTGGATAAAAGGTGATATCATGGTATGGAGCCCATATATTTTACCTATGTTGATACTGCACATTTATTATACTTTGTGGTTGTTGCTTTGTGGTTGAGGATCCTCGGATAAAGGTTGGTAACGACCGGGGGATGGCATAGCTCGTGTGTTAGCTACCTAGTTACAGCTGTACAATGTGAGGTAGCGTCGGCCTTGTGTTTGCAGAGAGCAGGTTGACTCTCGGGGCGTCTTTCTAGAGGCGTTTCCATTTCGGTGTAAGGAAGTTCCTTTGCCTGACCATTTGTTGGAAATCCAAAGAAAAAATACGAACCTGTACGGTTTTAGTTGTATAACCTGCTATGGAATGTGGCAGTAACCTGCTATTGAACATAGTAGTTATAGTAGGCATACAATAATTGTTGTATGTTGGCTAAGATTAATATTATACTTTTGAAATGTTTTCCACACTATGCACTAATAATAATATTAAAGTGATTGTGCGTATCAAGCATGTTTAACTATCATAAGGAGAAATCTCCTCCAATTCTGCGTTTGCATTGTGTGTGTGGCGGGAGGCCTTACGGTAGTTTCATTTTCCAAAAGCATTGCGGATGTCTTTTACTTCCTTGGTTGTTGTTTTAAAGATAATAATTGTTTTAGTTCTCACACCAGTCCCATGACTGACCTGGAGTTTATTGTTCCTTTCCTAAACTCTGGGTGCCCATAATTTTCCACACGGGCAGCCTAGAGTCAGGTTATCAGGTCATTTTGGATTCAGGAGATGCTGTAGAGCTTAAGTGGTGAGCTGGATGACGAGACGTATCACTCATATATGATATTATTTATTCCGCTGTGTATTCTGTATGAGGGCAAGTTTGTATAACTGTCCATTGATGTATTGTGTTGTATATTGACTCTGATAATAATGCAATGTATAAAATGTATAGTTCTTTGATTTAAAGATTATTCATTTATCTATTATATGTTGTTCCGCTGCGATATATGAGATTCTGATATTGTTTCTGTTGTTTCTTCTTTCTTTCTGTCTTCTTCTACCTCTTCTTTTTAAAATTCAGTTTTCCGGCATTCGATTGCTCGGCAGTTGATACAGTGGACGTATTAATGTCGATTTTCGGAAGTCGAAAATCCGGGGACGTTACAGCTTGGATATGGATTGGGCTTGGAAAACATGGGTTGAAACCTAGAGAGATTTGGTAAAAAGGCTAAAATCTCCCTAAAAAATCCCATACATATGTTTTTCCAAACCCTAATTAATATTTTAGAGCCTCCTCTCTCTGTCATATTCCAGCTACCATTATCTCCTCCTTGACTAAATCTAAGATCTCAAATCCAATTCAATTTAAAATACTAATTTGTAGTAGACGGTGATGGATTGGGATGTGTTCTAAGAAGAGAAATCATTTGTTCAGCATGGACTCAAAGGCTTCATTAGGAGATAAATTTTCATTTGTTATTTTGTTTTGATATCATGTTTGTCATAAGATTGATTCATATTCAAATCATCTATTTGTATTAAGATCTGTTTATTGTTTAGATTAGGTGAGATTTTTGTAGGTACATATATTTGTTACAATTGGATTGGTTAAGTCCTTGTTATAATATTTTGTTTTTTGATCAATTATTGAATTAACTTTCTGGAAAATAAATATAAATACATTTTTTTATTAATATATATTTAAATATTGATTAAATGTGTACATATTTCCAAATTGTCAACATGTATAATTGCATATATGATTGTGTATCATATATAATTGATCTTAAAATTTTCTTATGATGATTTATTCTTATTGTGAATCATGAAATGTAAAAATATTTTATTAAGCATACATATACAGATTTTATTATTATTCAATGATTTTGTGAATTTTTTATTATGTGTAGAATAACTAATGGTTCAAAATTTTAATTTTATATTTTTTTAATTTTTTGCACCACGGTAGAAATTTATTGTAAATAATTTATATTTTTCAAACTTAATTTAATTTTTTGAAATTAATTTATTTTTGGCCTGCAACCAATTATTTAATTAAAAAATATAATTACAATTGGTAAAATTCTACAAATTTTTCTTAAGTTCAAAATGTGTCTCAAGTACCTTTAAATTTTTTTTATAATTTTCCAACTAGATTTCATATTTTTTAGAATTAAAATGATCTAGGGCTATTATCAATTATTTAATAATGTATATTATTTTAATTGAGAAAATTCCATAAATTATTTTTAATCCCAAAATGTATTTCCAGATTTTCTAAAATTATAAAACTTGTAATTTTATCGTATAATTACTTTACATTAATTTATTATGGCAAAACTGTTTTATTCAATAATATATATTTGTGTATATATATATATATATTATGTGTGTGCGTGTATATTCATATACATATATATATCAATATCTTGTTTTTCATATTGTACACGCATATATTTGGACAAATTACAGTACACACAAAATGAGCTAACGTCTCAGTTGCGATGTAAATCTCAATATCTATATATGGGCATGTTATTTCATACTCGGATTGCTATGTTACACATGCACACACTTATATATGTATATATGTACATGATATATATATACGTACATATATATGTGTGTGTGTATGTATAGGTATATGTATGTATACTTGTAGAAATAAAACGAAACAAAAATTATAAATCCCAAACTGCAATTTATAAATTTAATAAAATCTTTGTACACAATTTGTAAACTACAATTTATAAAGTTAGAATGCATATGGACATAGTAATATTTCATGTCATGAATAAATTATTAATTAATGACATTTATGAATCACTCAATTCAAATTAAAGAGATAAAATTAAAAAGTTTTCTCTCTCCATTTAATGCAATTAATGCCTCGATTAATTACTTGTTTTAGGGAAAGAATTGAATGGTTTCTTTCCCCATATATATATATATATAAAAATAAATAAATAAATATATATATATATATATAAACATAAACTCTTATTAATAAATGTTAAGAGTATTTAATACACTATACGTTTATAATTAAATTAATTTAAACTTCCCTTTAACTAATTTAAATAGAATACACGATTTATTTATACCAAATTTAGAAACGTTCTGAATGAAATTTAAACTTTATATGCCCATTAAAGATCTAAAATGGTAAAAAAATTGAAATTCATCCATTTCATCTGTTGCGGGCTATCCCAGTTCCTTCACATATTTCACAAAAAAATCAAAATTTTCCATTAGTTATACATTAAAATCAACAAATACATGTATCATTATAGTTATATGCATACATAAGAACAGTTTTGATAGTTTAATGATTATGACCATGAAAGTGACTATGCTATATGATCGAGTAATATGGAATATAATAAATAACTAGTGCGGAAAATAATAATAGCAGTAAAGTAAAATGACACTAGGAATTTTTATACTGGTTCAAACTTCTGTTCTACGTCCAGTCCCAGACTCCTTCTAGAATTAAAGCTAGTAACCCTCACTTAACCCGGTGGAACAGGTATTACACCGTCTGAGCAACCGAATAGGACTCGACGCCTGAGCAATAGAACAGGACTTGACCGCCTGAGCAACTAAACATGACTTTATTACAAACTAGATTGTCTTGACTTTGTGTGTTTTGGGTAACACGGATTTGTCACTTATAGTACACCCATCCTATAATCTTTTCCTCAAGAATGATGTGTATAATTGTGTATGCATGAAAAATAGGAAAATTAGTATTACTTAAAGAATATGGAAATAGAATCATAAGCAATGATTGTATAGAGATTTGTAAATAATAGAATCAAGAATGCAATGCTCTTTAGATTAAGAGATAATAGAAAATTAGGTGTTTTGAACATTGAAACAAGAGTGCTTTTATAGTATACGATGAGTTACAATCTCTGGAAATGGATGCAACACTTAAGAAAGAAGACAACTTTTGGATCAATGGAAGTGTCCATTCAAAAATGTGACTATTGTAGGATTCAGTCGACTAAACTTGCTTGGTCTGTCGACTGAATTCAAAAGATGAACAAAAATCATGCACAGACTCAGTCGACTGACCAGGTGTGTTCAGTCGACTGGTCCGTGTAATATATAAAAAAAATTACACTAACTTAGTCGACTGGTACCACTTGGTCTGCCGACTGAGTATTGTTTTTCAGTACAATCAAGTATGTGTATGTGTATTTGAATTTAAAATCGAATGCAAATTGAATTTGTGAGTGATGAGTCTTGAGGAAAGATTTTAACAAAGCACTAACTGACTCTATATATATATATATACTCGTTGACTCTTGTTAAAATTTATAACTATACAAACCATATATTGAGCTGATGAGTCCGGATGTTGTCGTAGTCGTAGATTCATGAATTGTTATGTCTTGTCAGCAATCAAAACATATGATCCAACATTCTCCCCCTTTTTGATGATGACAACTTCATTTGCTACGAACGAATCTTTGACAAGCTTTGTTGATCCCTCCCCCTGAATATATTCCTGCAACTGCACTATAGTTTTCTCCCCTTAAAACTATGCTATATATTTCTGGAAATAATTGATCTTTTTATTCTTCCCCTTTGTCATCGACAAAAAAGGGAGGTCTCAAAGTAGAGAATATGAATAATGATATAAACACATAATTATAAAACAAGGATACATATGAAACACAAAAACAAGAATAAGAATACATAATGACAGAGAACTACATATCCATAGAAAATAGTTAATCACATAACTACATAAACACAGAGTTTTTAAAAATGACATAGTTAGTCTAGAGAAACTACACACAAAAAACACAAAGACAATGTTATGAAATAACACATAAGTTTATATAAAAAAACTTGGAAGAGAAGAAATAATCTTACTCATCGCCGTTGCTTCCTTTATTTGAGCTTTCATCGCCTTCATCTCCTCATTGCCAGTTTCACCACAATGTTCTCCTTCTTCTTCTTCTTGTTCGTCATTTGAAGTCAACCATGTGAAGTGCTCAGAAGGTCGTTTCCCATGTGAAGTAGGCACGTGAACGGAAGTTGAAGAATTGAGAGAAAGTTATTGCTTCCCAAATATTGTTGAGAAAACTTTTTATATGGTTGAGCTTCTTTTTGACCTTGGTAACGGATTTTTCAACTCGAGATACATTTGATTCTACTCGAGAAAGTCATTGATGAAGAAGTTGTTGGTTTCAAGAAATGATAGATACGGCTTCTTGAGGTCGAGCTTGAGGATCAACTTCTTGAATCTCGATGACTTCTCTTTTAGGTGGAGGAGGTTGAGATGAAGTAGAGGCTTGAACATGAGTTGTTTGTTGGCGAGAGGATGGTTGAACTTGATCGGAGGAATGGTTTTCAAGCCAATGCTCATATGTAATGTTGGTGTGGTCAAGATATTGTTTCGAAAGATTCATTAAGCTAAGTGTATTGGTGTTTAATGAGCCAATGGTTAAGCATTCCGAGTCGGCAAAAGAAACGTCAAAGTGCTTGAGAATACACATAATATAGGCGCCATAGTGAATTTTTCTCATGCGACTTTGGTTGAATGTTTGAAGTTCATCCAAGATAACTTTAGCTCAATTCACTCGACAACCTCCCCAAATAGCATACAAAGATTGAAAGTCCCTCCTGTAAACTTTCTTGTAACTTTCGGTCCTAAGGTTGACGGTATGGGTTAACGCACGATGAAAGATGCGAGCCTTGGGTCATAGCGCAACCGCCTTTAGTTCCGTTAAGTCGTCGGAGAGGAACAAATGACTTACACGATCTCGAGTTTCCATGTTAACGGCTATTTCGCTCAACTCTTCTCCTTCATTCGGGCAAATAAGAATTCTAGCAAGACGTTGAAGAGGGAGGAAAATTTTCACACCACATACCGTAGTCCAAACGGCATTATCCGGGTTTGAGATGTTATGGTGGTCGAGTTTTAGGTTGGCGTAGAAGAGCATTATGAGTAGATGGTTGATTTTGTTGTTTTTTGCAGCGAAATCGATTAGAGACTCTAGTCCGCTGCGTCGAGCTAACTCTTGGATTGCATAAGGAGCGAAGTCAGTAAATTTCACAAACGATCCTTCGAAGAAGCGAGAATTTTCATCTTATTGAATCGTTGTGTTGCCTTTTCATTGTGCAACCACCCTCGAATATGAGAATCGGAAGGACCAGCTAAAGATTGGGATTATCGAGCTCGTTTGGGTGCCATTGATTGAGCTAGGGTTTGAAATGGAGGAGGATGATTTTAAATTTGAAAAAGTTGAGAGCTTTTTGAATGAATTTGAAGTGGGAAAGAGGAATAATGGTAGAAATTTGAAAGCAAGGAAGTTAAAATGTGAAAAAGGAATAGATTGAATAGTTGTTTTTGAGTGACTTTTGGCCAGAAAACCTCGGTTACTAGTTTCAATCGACTGAGTATTCAAAAATAGTTGACTGACTGGGCAGTTTATAAAAGAATTTATATGGGTCAGTCGACTGACTTCAGGGGTTCAGTCGACTGAACTCATCCCGAGAATTTTTAGTTCAAATTTTCCAAATTCAGTCGACTGAAATGTGAAGTTAGTCGACTGACTACAGGATAAAAAAACAATGTATAATAGCAGGTTCAGTCGACTGTTTATCCTATGTTAGTTGACTAAATTACTAAAAACTGCAGGATGAAGATACATGCTTTTGAAACAATTTTTAGAAACAACATATATGATATAATAATTACTAAAAGATTAGCATACATAAATTTAAATGAATCAAACAAGAAACACAGGAGATATGATACATACGTATATATCTATATGAAATTTACGAAGACTTGGATGAAGAGGACGGAGTGTAGCATTCGTCCGGTTCAACTTTGGTATTCTCCTGAAGTGGTCGCAGTGGTGACCATCTATTTCCGCGTTCCCATGAATTTGGAGAGACAAGAGGACGTTGAGGTGATGGTTCCCACAAGTTACGACGTGAAGGTGAACTTGGTTGGTGAACCGTATTGTGAGATGAGGATCCACAGAATTTTAGAGCCACTTGTTCGAGGAAGCTTAATCGCTTCGCATTTACCTTCTGGTCGTAATACAACTCTCGTTGTAATTCCAGCGTCTCCCATTGATAATGATGAATGTCGTCTATCTTTTCTTTGGTAGATGGCGATTCGAAAAATAAAGAGCATTTAGCTCTTTTACCAGGAGGAGTATAGCCGGTGTGAGTGGATGGTGGAACAATCAGAATGGGCTCGTAATTGGGGGTTGGAGTAGGTAAGTTGACTGAATCTAAGCTAATAGAGGTATAGGAGAGGGAAGAGGATTCTGAGTTGTGTTGAGAAGACATGATTGAAAACTAGAAGAGGTTGAATCTTTCTTTTTGAATTCAAGGAGTTTTTGTGAAAGAAACAATAAAACACTCTTGAATTTATAATAAAAAGAAGCTTTTAAAAATAGACAGGGAAGAGTAATAAAAAAATAAAAGCCAAGAATAAAATAACCAACAACTAGAAATAGGAACAGTTGCAAAAAAATTAAAAAATCAAAAATAATTTGATGTAAAAAAATAAAGATAAGGAACACCATATAGTAAAGTGGTAGAATACTATATTGTCAGGTTAGATGTTTGAAGTTCAATTCTGGCAATCTTTAAAAAATCTGAAAATTTTTATATTTAAAAACTTTTTGAAAGAAAATAACTATAGATCTTCTGAAAGACAAAATTCCCAATTCTCTTAGAACTTTTATAAAAATATTTTCATTCAAAGGTTTTGTAAATATACCAGCCAGTTTATTTTCAGAGGATACAAATTCCAACCTAATTAAATCCTTTTCAATATTATCACGAAGAAAATGGTGTCGTATGTTAATATGTTTAGTTCGTGAGTGATTGACATGATTTTTAGATAAGTTTGTAACACTTGTATTATCAAAGAAAATAGTGGATTTAGATAAATTTATACCGAAATCTTGAAGTGTTTGTTGCATGTAGATGACTTGAGCACATGCTAAAGCAGTAGAAATGTATTCTGCCTCACAAGTAGAAAGTGAAACATAATTTTGTTTCTTGCTAAACCAAGAGACTAAGGATTGTCCAATAAAGTGACAAGTCCCACTTGTAATTTTTCAATCCGTCCGACATCCTCCAAAGTCAGCGTCACTATATGAAACAAACTCGAAAGGACATTCTTTTGGATAGAAAAGTCCAAAATCTTTAGTTTTGCTTAGATAACGCAATATTCGTTTCACTGCTCGCATATGTGATTCTTTAGGATTTGCTTGAAATCGAGCACATAAATAAACACTCATCATTATGTCAGGTCTACTAGCAGTTAGATAAAGTAATGATCCAATTATACTTCGATATAATTTTTGGTCGATACGTTTGCCATCTTCATCTCTATCGAGATGTAACATTGTACTCATTGGAGTTGGTTTGGCTGAAGTATTATCCATACCAAAGCGTTTAATTAGATTATTACAATATTTTTCTTGATTAATAAAAATTCCATTTTCTAATTGTTTAATATGTAAACCAAGAAAATAAGATAATTCTACCATATGTGACATTTCAAATTCCTTAGTCATTATTTTAGAAAATTCCTAACATAACTTTTCATTTGTAGAACCAAAAATAATATCATCTACATAAATTAGAATAATTAAAATATCCTTTTTAGTTCTTTTAATAAAAAGAGTTTGATCAACCTTCCCAATTTCAAAACCAAAATCTATTAGATAGCTTTTAAGACGTTCATACCAAGCACGGGTTGCTTGTTTTAGACCGTATAAGGCTTTCTTAAGTTTATAGACGTGGTGTGGAAAATTTTCATGTGTGAATAAAGGAGGATGTTTAACAAAAACATTTTCTTTTATATAACCATTTAAAAAAGCACTTTTAACATCCATTTGATAAAGTTTGAAATTATGAAAACATTCAAAGGCCAGTAAGATACGTATTGGTTGAAGTCGTGCGACTGGAGCAAATGTTTCTTCGTAGTCAATTCCTTCTTCTTGATTATATCCTTAGGCAACTAATCTAGCTTTATTCCTAGTTATATTACCTTGTTCATCTGCTTTATTTTTGAAGACCCATTTAGTACCAATGACTGTTTGATCACTCGGTCTAGGAACTAGTTCCCAAACTTTGTTTCGTTCGAATTGGTTTAGCTCTTCTTGCATAGCTATAATCCAATAGTCATCAGTAGAGGCTTCTTTTGCATTTTTAGGTTCAATATTAGATAGAAATGCTATATGGCTCATTTGATTAAGTTGATTTCTAGTTCTAACATGTGAATCAATTTCTCCTATGACATTTTCTACTGGGTGATCTCGTAAAATCCTAGGAGGAGATCTTAATTCATTTTCATTATAAATAATGTTTTCATCTTCTTCAAAATTATGAATAATGTTTTCATCTTCTTCAAAATTATTTTGAGTAACCATATTTGAGACTATCTTAGTTATAACTTCATCATCCTCAAAAAATTTATTAAATTTGAAATTTTCGTCGAATGAAACATGAAGTGTTTCTTCGATTGTTTTTGTTCTTTTATTAAAAATTCGATAAGCTTTGCTTCATTCCGAATATCCTACAAAGATTCCTTCATCGGATTTTGTATCGAATTTTCCAAGCTGATCTTTTATGTTTAAAATAAAACATTTTGAACCAAAAGTTTTAAAATAAGAAATGTTCAGTTTTCTTTGATGAAATAGTTCATATGGAGTGTGTTTTGTTAAAGGTCGGATGGAAACACGATTCAGAACATAGCAAGCAGTTGCTACAGCTTCTGCCCAGAAATGTTTTGGTAATGTGCTTCCATTTAATAAAGTTCTTGCACATTCTTGTAATGTTCTATTTTTCCTTTCAATCACTCCATTTTGTTGTGGTGTTTTAGGAAAAGAAAAATTATGATAAATTCCGTTTTTATTACAAAAATGTTCAGAAGCTTCATTTTCAAATTCACCTCCATGATCACTTCTAATATTTTTAATTTTTGAGATTTTGAATTCTTTTTGCAAAGATCTTGAATTTTTCAAAAATATCACTTTTATTTTTCAGAAAAATAGTCCAAATATATCTTGAGAAATCATCTATTATAACGAACGCATATTTGTTATGGTTTATAGATTGAACTTGAGTTGGACCAAAGAGATCCAAATGCAATAGTTCTAGTGGTTGTATAGTAGAAATATTTTTCTTTGATTTATAGGATGATTTTGATAATTTTCCTAATTGACAAGCATCACAAATATTGTTTACTTTAAAGTTCACTTTTGGTAAACCTTTTACTAAATCATTTTTAGATAATTTATTTATAGCTTTGAAATTAATATGACAAAATCTTTTGTGCTATAACCAAGGATCATTTTCTTTGGCTATTAAACACATATTTGTGTTGTAATTTACATTCATATTTAAAACATAAATATTTTTATCTCTAAAACGTTCAAAAATAATATTTTTATTTTGATAAAAAATGCTACACTTATTTTCAGAAAAAGAAATATTGAATCCTTTGTCACACAATTGGCTAATACTAAGTAAATTGTAACGACCCGGAATTTTCGATCCCGAAAATTCCAGATAGTTAGGAAAAGAAGAAAAAGATAGAAGAAGAAGAAACAGAAACACACCACAGATTCTCACATTCGCAGCGGATCAAAATATAAAATCAAATAATAACAGTTTACAAAAAATACTATATCTGTCAATTTACATTTATAATACATCAGAGTTACTCTCATACACAACACTGAGCATATACACATCAAATATATCTCAGATAAACAGAAATAATAGTCGCAGCGGAACACTCCATACGACCTGCCACCCAGCTCGCCATCCCTGAGCTCCAGAACGTCCTTACCTGAAAATCTGTAATACTCGGTCTGACCCGAGCATTTCATCAAAGTAACACCCGGGTCAGGCTGGAAACCAGCGTGAGTAAATCCCTATTATTTGAAATTCCAAGCTATACATATGTGAATTATCAAGGTAACTCGTATCCTTTACTAGTTCTCATAATCAACGTTTATCACACAACAATTTCAGGATCATATTTATATTACACAACTTATCTCATTCCAGCCTGTTTACTTCACACACATCACATTTATAAGAATTCAAATTACCAATCGAAGTGGTTTCGGGTATTACTAATACCCGACCCCGGTCTCTTTGAATCCAATCTCATTCTATTCCAAGTTATTTAAGTGAAAAATAATTTTCAACTTATATATAGGATATCATTTTTATACAACAATTCATCATAGAAAGGTGACCACATTATAACCGTTCAACCAAATCATATCACTAATATTTCATATCAGAAATTCCAATACATTCAATATCATTCAACCATTTATTAGTAAGATTAATCAACCATACCATCTCTAATTATGTAATTAACCACAATTTCATTAATTCAATTACTTTAATTACCTTAAAATCCTGCTTATTCATTAATTATAAACCAATTAATTAATCATCCAAAAATCATTCATCTTATTTAATCCTTCTTGATTTATTTATTCTTTAATTACATTAAATAATTAATCTTTAATTAGTCACATAGATTGAATATAATTTTCCATCCACATTGATTAAACTTAATTACTTCCCATTCCGTAATTAATCATAATTATTTCCTTGATTATTTACATTCCAAAATTCTCAATCAACGACTTTTACTAAGTAATTACACTTATTTATCTCATCCATCATCAAGTGATTAATTTACAAATTAATTAACTTAAGACAACATTATCTTATTAATGTCTTGATTTCCCTTAACATGTTAACACAATGATTAGCTTTACTTCATCAAACGAATTGCAAAACTTCTTAATTAATTGTGAAGGAAAACAATTATTATATAAAGTAAATTTATATAAGAAAGTTATAAACAAAAATTTATTTTTAAAATTTCAAACTTGGGTTCAACATCTTTTAAAACTCTGCTCCAGACTTGCTTCCCGTCGACTCAAAGATTTACTCGGGTCTAACCCGAGTTCCTTTCCCATTCAAAATTTAGTTTAGGTTAGTTTAAGTTTTTAAATTTAAAGCCTGGAACGAAAATCACTCTTGTCTACTCGAGTTTTTACTCGAGTCACTCATCCCAAATACTCGAGCTCACCTTCGAGTCACCCCCCACGCCAACTCACTGACACAACAAGCCACCGTGCACGTCCACCTTCTCCAAAGCAACCTTCGGCCTTCGATCAAACTTCCGGCACGACGACCCTCGACGCTGCAACCAAATCCAAGCATCAATTCACCAATTCCAGCCTTCGATCGAAATCACACAATCTAGTCGAACCTGGAAACTAATCTATCTCCAGAAAACCCCCGTCCAAGCTATCTCGACCACCAGAACCACTATAACTTCGGCCACGCATTCATCATACTTCCATTCAAACCTTCCAAAAACCTGGTACCACTCGATCATCCATAGGAAATGCAGTTCACCAAAACCCATACGTGACCAAAACTAGGTTTACAAACTAAATTGGTTCGCCGCCGACGCAAAGACCATCTAGTCCCTCATCAGCCATTTTTCCCGTGATCATCAAACTCCCAGCTACCTCCCGTAATGGTCTCGACCACCCTAGTGTTGTTGATCAGCAGAAATAGTCCAAAAACCCTTTTCTGGACACTACTGAAACACTACCCCAATTCCATACTAGAATTTATGAATTTACTTTTAAAAATCATGATTTAAGATGAGGATTCAAATTATATAAGTAGATTATCAAATCATGATACTTGGATTTCAACAGGATTCATTTCCAACTGTATATTTTCTAATTTTCTAGAGCTGTACAACTTACTTTGCTTAAATATATATTTGTTTTTTTCTTAATTGAGGTTTTAAACAAACATATTTTACTTAAAACCCAAACCTAACAGAGATTAAAATAAAAAGATTTTCAATTTTAATTTATTTTTAAACTCTGTAACTTATGAAACAGAGGCAGGATCAGGTAAACAATCATGCACACTGCAAACTCATATATACAGATATTATACTTATATATATACAGGCACAGCACCATTCATCTCATACCTTTATAAGCAACAGATTTAACTACTTAAGCATAAATATAAAATATTTACTCACCCTGATTAAGAAACGAACACCGTCTTCCTTATAGCTCGAAACAGGCTTTGAATTTCTAGCTGAATCCTCCTCTTGATTCTCTGGTTTGAACTGATTGTATTGCTTTGAATTGTTGTTTTTAATTGAAGTTTGTTTAAGTAGAAAATAATGGTTACTTCCGAGTTACATAGTTGAATGAACAAAATCAAGATGAAGTAGATTGATATATATATATATATAGAGAAGTTTTACCAGGTGATGAATATATTTATTTTTATTTTTTTGTACACATAAGTCGGAGATATTTCCTTTTGTTCCTTTGACTAGCAGACTTTTATTTTTGTTTTGGTGGCTGAAAGATCTTGCTTTGTATGCTAGAGGTACTAGCATTAATTACTATTGTTTGTTTCCTCAATGTCTACACTTATCTTCCTTTGTTCGAATGTAAATATATAGCTGCCTTCCTTTGCAAGCCCATCCATATATACTTTTCTTCAAGTGTTCATACAGATCATACTTGAATATATTTTGTTTTCTTTTCTTTCTTTTCGAGTGTACATACTTGTCCCATTTGTGTATGTAGATTTGGATGTACTTTATTTCTTGTTTCATTTTCATGTCTATCCTTTATTTGCCTTTACATGAATATTTATATTTTCTGTTGCTTGATTGTTTCAACTAGATTTTTGTTTAAGTTGTTGTTTTAAGTTTGTAAGATACTTCTGAATTGCTCAGTTTCTTTTTTTTTTATATATATATATGGACGAAACTGAGATAATGAGTTGATATGTAGAAAATAAGTTTGCAAGTTGATATCTAGAAATGAAGCTTACATGATAGACATTTATACTATACAGGGTGATATTATCATTTATTTGTACAACCTAGATCAGAGACCCTGTTTGACTCGGCTGAATTGCTTGCTTTGGTGGCTTCTACAAATCTTATACGGTGTACTAAAAATATTGACATTAATTGCTTTGTCCTTTTTTTTTCTAGTCTACACTGGTCTACTTCTTTGTTTATAAATCTTTCATATGGATTTGTATATATACATAAATATATGTTTAAATATAGGTATAGTTATGCAATTCATCTAATTTTTTTTTACCTACATCATCTTTATTATATTTAAACATTTTATCTTCAAGCTAATTTATGGAATTCACATACGTATATTTATATACATTATCCACAGTTAAAGCTTGCATATATTTTCTATGAGGTTTGTCATACCTAGAAATTAATAACCCAATATCTAATATAGTTTTTAAACCAATTTCAAATATATCCAGATATTTTCATTACCAGAATTTTTATCTGTTTGACCTATTAAAACTAATATTCTAATAATTATATCGGTTAACCACTCAATAATCGATGACCGAAAAATCCGGGTCGTCACATTCCTCCACCCTTTAGAACTTTTCGTCCTCGAAAAGGAAAGAAGCCAGAATTTTAAATTTTCTATTTATCTTAGTTAAATTATTCCTTAAACATCTTTTAACTCTTTTACCCCTTTTTACATAAAAATTTAAAACACTTCAAAATCTACATAATATTATGGAAATAGTTTTATACAAAAATACATTTTATAACTCGATGTCTCAACAAGTCCATCCTTGTTCTCATAGAAATTCGGTCATACGTTGATCAGGCGTAGGACTGAAAATCTGTAAGTACTCAGCAGACCCATTTCAACACCCAGTAAAAATACTTGAAAAATAATTTTATTGAAAATATCGAAAACATTTTTGAAAATAGAGGAAATTTTTTTTGGTAAAAATGCTCTGGAAATCATCACCCCCATCCATGGTCGCAGTTAACCCGATGGTTACGTTGCCGTCCCGGCAAAATTCACAGATAACTGTAGGCATCCGCGCCACTCGATTACGCCATGGAACCCGCTACAGATCGCAGTTATACCCGGGCTATACGTTGCTATCACAGCAAAGACCCATATAACTGTAGGCATCAGCGCCACCGAATTTCGCTGCCAAAGAATGAAACTCCTCCACTTGACCATAGACCGCAGTCTACCGATGTTGCGCTGCCATCCCGACCGAATCAAGTGTAGACTGTTGGCACTCATCCTCCACACGATTTTCGCTATGGTCCACACACAGTAGGTCACAGCGACATCGAGTTACACTGTCGTCACAGCATAACCCAAATGCCCTTGTAGGCATCAGCGCCATCGACTTTCGCTACCAAATAATCCTCAGGAACTAGTTTGTCCGGACTCCTCACAGGATCAACTTTAGAACCTCCCTCTTAGAGGTTCAAGGCAGTACCACTCAGTGGCACTCCTGAGAAGTTCATTCAAGGGAGCGCCTTTTTCCCCAGAGCTACTTCCAAAACACTTTATATTATACACATATAGTATTTCCCAAATCATACACCGAGTATGAATCACATATAAGTGCCTTTACACAAAATCGATTCCCAAAATCGATAATTCTCCAAATAGGTTTTTTCCAAATTCAAATATTGATTTTTTTTCCAAAAATCAAACCTTTCCCAAAATTCAAAGGTTCCAAATATTTTCCTCAAAATCCTTTTTATAAATACATATATATATAAAAGTTTTGAAAAATCTTTGAATCAATTTGCACTTGTATAAATTCAATTTAATACTTCAAATACTTTGAAAAATCATTTTCTTCTGGCAATAGTTTCAACAAGGTGGTTTTTATTTTATTATCAAAGATACACCATTTTAAATTTCCTTTTCTTTCCAAAACAAATATTAAATTTAAATTTTAAATCTGCTTATAATGTCACTTGCCAAATTACTTACTTTTATTATAAAGTAAAATTTTAATTAGTAAGATACCCAATTTCCACTTTATTTCCCTAAAGTTAATTTCTACCATAGAAATATAATTTTTAAATTTATTTTATTTTAGTTCCTCATATATTCACAAATATATTTTCCATTTCAAAAATCATCTTATAACCTTTTATCTACAACTTCAAAATCAAATTTCCACCTTTATTCATTTTCAATTTCTCAAAATATACTTTCAATTTCAAAAATAATTTACAGCTCTTATCTAAAAATTTCAATATCACTTTTATTCAAAACTCGTACGATGTCCACATATCATTCGTACGCAATATCAATCTAATCGCTCACTCGATCACACAATTTCACTTCCGAACTAGTATCGTCCACCCGACTTCCTAGTGCAGACTCAGATTTGGTTTCTTGATCAGAAACCGTCATTCTCCTTGCATAGTCACAACTATGATAGAGAATATCCAGAATCAATCAAAAATCCATATCCAGGTTCGCCGTCGAAAATCGAGCGAAAAATCCTAACTCGGATCGATAATACTATCTCGAAATTCTGTGCTCGAATCTCGATCAAATCACTATGCGAATAGAATAATATACGTACATCCTACGTATTTATCTTTATTGATTATCAGTTAAATCAATTCCATTTCTATTCACATTCACCTAAATCTTCATTCACTTATTCACTTTTGCCTTAATCCCCATTTGGATTATCACTTCAATTCTTATCTCAGTTGGATATTTAAACAATAACAGTTTGAACTCTGACCAGTTTATATTTAGAAAATAGCTTGAAAATGTTGAAAAATAGATAAGTAGTTGAAAAATAATTATTAGTTTGTAAAATAGCTGTAAAATAGTTAAGTAATTGTAAAATAGTTGAAAAATAGTAAAATAATTGCAAAATAGTTGTAAAACAGTTAAATAGTTCCAAAAGTAATTATAAAACAAGCTTAAGATAGTTTTAGGTTTAAAAGAAAAGTTGTATGGTAAATAGTTTGGAAAAATCGGTTTATATTAAAACAATTTATTTTGAAAATAGTCCAGAGTCAAACTGTTTAACTACCCAATCTCCATTTCAATCAATTTCTCATTAAATTGATCCAGCCCCAATTCAAGTGGAATTATCCACAAGTCAAATCAAATTCCATTTGATTTTTAAACTTATTCAACTTTAATCACAATTCCAAATTATTCCAAATCAATTTGGATTAATTTCAAATTGAACCAGCTTCAATTCCAAATCATCTCAAATCTAATTTACCATTTGAATTTGAACTCCTTCAACTTCAATTTTATTTCAAATTATTTCAATTCAAATTTTCCATTTAAACTTATGCTTATCCATCTTCAATCACAATTCCAATTAATTCAAATCAAATTCAATTTGAACTAATTCTATTCAAATCACAATTTAAAACTATCTCAAATTATATAAATTTGAGTTAAACATTTTAAATGTTGATTTAATCCCTTAAGTCAAATTAACTTTTGCCTTTTTAAATCAAATCAACCTTAATTAATTTTATTTATTTATTTATTTAACAACTTAAATCTTTAAACCATTTAATTCTAAATCCTAATTCCAAAATCCCACTTTAAAATTATCTTTACTTAACTTATTTCAAAGTTCAAATAAGAGTTCAAAAACAATTTAATCTTCAGATTCTAATTTATTATCAATTCCCAGTTTCATAGATTATTTATAACAATAGAGTGATATCAGGATAATCATCCAAATTTATCCAAACACTAATTAACAGCATCCATTTTCAATTTCCAGATCGCAAACCCATTTTGAGATCACTCATAACTCCCATTTAAAATCAACTATTTAACTTCCCAAGTTAAATTTCAATTCCATCTTGAAATTTCAATTCAGGTTGTTTATTCCAACTTATTTAACTTTTCCAAAATTAAATTCAATTTACTTAATCCAGTCAACCGTACCCAATTTTGAATTCCTATTTCAAAATTCAAATTCCACATTAATTTTTTTTTTAAGTTCAAAAATTTACCACTTTGGATTTTCATATCTCATTTCCCAAATTTGAAACTCAACATTTAGAGTTTATTTCAAACCATCTTTGTATCCATATATACATGTTTATGTCTTAGCCCACCAGGCTATACTTAACAATTTAAACCACCTTTGGTTTTAATTCAAGACAGATCTCCTTTTAAGTTTCAAACAACTTCTTATTTTAAAATAAGATCACATTCAAGTATATTCTAAACAATATTATTTATTCTTTTCCTTTAACACTTTAAAACAATTCAAATGTTTCTAAACTTAGGTTTAAACTTCACAATTTAAATCTGTACAAGTTATACTCATCTAAGTTTATACCCTTAACACATTTTATTTTGCTTACTCATTAACACACATCCCATTATTAAATACAACAGCCATTTATGATAATATCCAAGATTATCATATCTGGAAATCAATTCATTAACATCTTTATTCTGAAAACATTTCTACCAATTCAGGATTTTAATTTCAGTTTGGATCCATTTCAAATTTATCTTCATTCAATTACAATTTGGTTGTACCACTATTAACACTTAATTCTCATTATTTTATTTAATTCCAATAAATTTTAACAATCAGTTACTTTAACATTTATTAGTAAGAAATATTGCTTTATATATATATTGAAATATATTCTTACTTAAAATCATTTAAAATCTTTATATAAGAAAATAACAAATACGCTCTCATATATATATATATACACACTCAACTCATTTAGGGTACTATTGACCCTATCCTTATGAGTATACCCACCAGAGCCAAAGTTCTCGCTTAACTTTCGCTCTGATACCAACTGTAACGACCCGGAATTTTCGATCCCGAAAATTCCAGATAGTTAGGAAAAGAAGAAAAAGATAGAAGAAGAAGAAACAGAAACACACCACAGATTCTCACATTCGCAGCGGATCAAAATATAAAATCAAATAATAACAGTTTACAAAAAATACTATATCTGTCAATTTACATTTATAATACATCAGAGTTACTCTCATACACAACACTGAGCATATACACATCAAATATATCTCAGATAAACAGAAATAATAGTCGCAGCGGAACACTCCATACGACCTGCCACCCAGCTCGCCATCCCTGAGCTCCAGAACGTCCTTACCTGAAAATCTGTAATACTCGGTCTGACCCGAGCATTACATCAAAGTAACACCCGGGTCAGGCTGGAAACCAGCGTGAGTAAATCCCTATTATTTGAAATTCCAAGCTATACATATGTGAATTATCAAGGTAACTCGTATCCTTTACTAGTTCTCATAATCAACGTTTATCACACAACAATTTCAGGATCATATTTATATTACACAACTTATCTCATTCCAGCCTGTTTACTTCACACACATCACATTTATAAGAATTCAAATTACCAATCGAAGTGGTTTCGGGTATTACTAATACCCGACCCCGGTCTCTTTGAATCCAATCTCATTCTATTCCAAGTTATTTAAGTGAAAAATAATTTTCAACTTATATATAGGATATCATTTTTATACAACAATTCATCATAGAAAGGTGACCACATTATAACCGTTCAACCAAATCATATCACTAATATTTCATATCAGAAATTCCAATACATTCAATATCATTCAACCATTTATTAGTAAGATAAATCAACCATACCATCTCTAATTATGTAATTAACCACAATTTCATTAATTCAATTACTTTAATTACCTTAAAATCCTGCTTATTCATTAATTATAAACCAATTAATTAATCATCCAAAAATCATTCATCTTATTTAATCCTTCTTGATTTATTTATTCTTTAATTACATTAAATAATTAATCTTTAATTAGTCACATAGATTGAATATAATTTTCCATCCACATTAATTAAACTTAATTACTTCCCATTCCATAATTAATCATAATTATTTCCTTGATTATTTACATTCCAAAATTCTCAATCAACGACTTTTACTAAGTAATTACACTTATTTATCTCATCCATCATCAAGTGATTAATTTACAAATTAATTAACTTAAGACAACATTATCTTATTAATGTCTTGATTTCCCTTAACATGTTAACACAATGATTAGCTTTACTTCATCAAACGAATTGCAAAACTTCTTAATTAATTGTGAAGGAAAACAATTATTATATAAAGTAAATTTATATAAGAAAGTTATAAACAAAAATTTATTTTTAAAATTTCAAACTTGGGTTCAACATCTTTTAAAACTCTGCTCCAGACTTGCTTCCCGTCGACTCAAAGATTTACTCGGGTCTAACCCGAGTTCCTTTCCCATTCAAAATTTAGTTTAGGTTAGTTTAAGTTTTTAAATTTAAAGCCTGGAACGAAAATCACTCTTGTCTACTCGAGTTTTTACTCGAGTCACTCATCCCAAATACTCGAGCTCACCTTCGAGTCACCCCCCACGCCAACTCACTGACACAACAAGCCACCGTGCACGTCCACCTTCTCCAAAGCCACCTTCGGCCTTCGATCAACCTTCCGGCACGACGACCCTCGACGCTGCAACCAAATCCAAGCATCAATTCACCAATTCCAGCCTTCGATCGAAATCACACAATCTAGTCGAACCTGGAAACTAATCTATCTCCAGAAAACCCCCGTCCAAGCTATCTCGACCACCAGAACCACTATAACTTCGGCCACGCATTCATCATACTTCCATTCAAACCTTCCAAAAACCTGGTACCACTCGATCATCCATAGGAAATGCAGTTCACCAAAACCCATACGTGACCAAAACTAGGTTTACAAACTAAATTGGTTCGCCGCCGACGCAAAGACCATCTAGTCCCTCATCAGCCATTTTTCCCGTGATCATCAAACTCCCAGCTACCTCCCGTAATGGTCTCGACCACCCTAGTGTTGTTGATCAGCAGAAATAGTCCAAAAACCCTTTTCTGGACACTACTGAAACACTACCCCAATTCCATACTAGAATTTATGAATTTACTTTTAAAAATCATGATTTAAGATGAGGATTCAAATTATATAAGTAGATTATCAAATCATGATACTTGGATTTCAACAGGATTCATTTCCAACTGTATATTTTCTAATTTTCTAGAGCTGTACAACTTACTTTGCTTAAATATATATTTGTTTTTTTCTTAATTGAGGTTTTAAACAAACATATTTTACTTAAAACCCAAACCTAACAGAGATTAAAATAAAAAGATTTTCAATTTTAATTTATTTTTAAACTCTGTAACTTATGAAACAGAGGCAGGATCAGGTAAACAATCATGCACACTGCAAACTCATATATACAGATATTATACTTATATATATACAGGCACAGCACCATTCATCTCATACCTTTATAAGCAACAGATTTAACTACTTAAGCATAAATATAAAATATTTACTCACCCTGATTAAGAAACGAACACCGTCTTCCTTATAGCTCGAAACAGGCTTTGAATTTCTAGCTGAATCCTCCTCTTGATTCTCTGGTTTGAACTGATTGTATTGCTTTGAATTGTTGTTTTTAATTGAAGTTTGTTTAAGTAGAAAATAATGGTTACTTCCGAGTTACATAGTTGAATGAACAAAATCAAGATGAAGTAGATTGATATATATATATATATAGAGAGAAGTTTTACCAGGTGATGAATATATTTATTTTTATTTTTTTGTACACATAAGTCGGAGATATTTCCTTTTGTTCCTTTGACTAGCAGACTTTTATTTTTGTTTTGGTGGCTGAAAGATCTTGCTTTGTATGCTAGAGGTACTAGCATTAATTACTATTGTTTGTTTCCTCAATGTCTACACTTATCTTCCTTTGTTCGAATGTAAATATATAGCTGCCTTCCTTTGCAAGCCCATCCATATATACTTTTCTTCAAGTGTTCATACAGATCATACTTGAATATATTTTGTTTTCTTTTCTTTCTTTTCGAGTGTACATACTTGTCCCATTTGTGTATGTAGATTTGGATGTACTTTATTTCTTGTTTCATTTTCATGTCTATCCTTTATTTGCCTTTACATGAATATTTATATTTTCTGTTGCTTGATTGTTTCAACTAGATTTTTGTTTAAGTTGTTGTTTTAAGTTTGTAAGATACTTCTGAATTGCTCAGTTTCTTTTTATATATATATATATATGGACGAAACTGAGATAATGAGTTGATATGTAGAAAATAAGTTTGCAAGTTGATATCTAGAAATGAAGCTTACATGATAGACATTTATACTATACAGGGTGATATTATCATTTATTTGTACAACCTAGATCAGAGACCCTGTTTGACTCGGCTGAATTGCTTGCTTTGGTGGCTTCTACAAATCTTATACGGTGTACTAAAAATATTGACATTAATTGCTTTGTCCTTTTTTTTTCTAGTCTACACTGGTCTACTTCTTTGTTTATAAATCTTTCATATGGATTTGTATATATACATAGATATATGTTTAAATATAGGTATAGTTATGCAATTCATCTAATTTTTTTTACCTACATCATCTTTATTATATTTAAACATTTTATCTTCAAGCTAATTTATGGAATTCACATACGTATATTTATATACATTATCCACAGTTAAAGCTTGCATATATTTTCTATGAGGTTTGTCATACCTAGAAATTAATAACCCAATATCTAATATAGTTTTTAAACCAATTTCAAATATATCCAGATATTTTCATTACCAGAATTTTTATCTGTTTGACCTATTAAAACTAATATTCTAATAATTATATCGGTTAACCACTCAATAATCGATGACCGAAAAATCCGGGTCGTCACATAAATTATGCTTCAAATTTTTAACAAATAAAACATCTGTAATAAGAGGTAAATTAGATATACAATTATTGCTCACATCGTCTTTGTCGATGACATATCCTTTGGAATTATCTCCAAATGTGACAGATCCTCCATCTGAGTAGATAATATTCGTTAGCATCCCTTTGTTTCCTGTCATGTGTTTTGAGCAACCACTGTCTAGTATCCATTTTCCTTTTCTTTTAGGTGGTACCTGTAAAATACAAAATTAACATTGGTACCTGCCATTTTATTCTAGGTCCTAAGAGTTAGATCTTAGGAAGCCAAACCCAAGAGGGTTCAGAATTCCTTTTGAAAATAAAATCTTTGTTTTTGTGAATAGTTTTTATAAAAGATTTTGTATACTTATTTCTAATTAAAGAGTTATTTGTTTTTGGAACCCAAATTTCAATTGATTTAGTAAAATTTGAAACTTTTGAACTCGGTTTCTCAACTTTATTATTCCTTTTACATGAAAATTCTTTTTCTTTGGAATAATTTTAAAAGATTGATTATATCCTAGTCCTCTTTTATTTGAAGCAGTTTGAGAATTTTCTATAATTTTGGAAAGATTTTCTCCGCCTTTATTAAAATTAGAGACATTTTTGGTAATATCTTCTAACTTTGTTTTAAGGCTAGAGTTATCTAATTCTAAAATCTTGACATTTGCTTTAAGATAATGATTTTCAATTAATAGAGCATCATTCTTTTCTTTCTATGTTTCTATCTCTTGACTTAACATAGAGAGTTGAGATGTCAAATTAGAACAAGATTCTTGAGTAACCTCAAGTTCTTCTTCTAAGATTTGTTTCTCATCTCTTAGCATATCTACTTTGATTTCAGTTCTATTCAGTTTTTCAAGAGATTGTTTATATTTTCTTTTGATGTCATTCATCTTTTGTGGACATAAAACATACATTGGCTAGTTCTGTATCACTATTCGAGTCACTATCTGATGATGAAGATGATTTTGAATCGTCCTAAGTGACAGAGAAAGCTTTCTTCTTGAATCTGTCTGTCCTATGCTAAGGAATCTTGAATCGTCCCAAGGTGAGTCTTTCTTGATGTGTCCTTTCTTGTGACATTCATAACATTCTAGAGCAGATGACGATGGTTTGTTGGTGTTGTTATTGTTGCTGAAGCTGTTTTTGTTATTTCTGAATTTGTTGCTCTTTCTAAATTTGAAAAACTTTTTGAAATTTTTAGCAATGAACGCCATATCTTCTTCATCTGAATCGGATTCATCCTTTTCTGCCTGGAATGTTATATTCTTCTTACCTTGAGCCTATACTCATTTTTCCTGGAGATTAACTTCATAAGACATTAGATTTCCTATCAACTTCTCCTTTTTATGGTAGAAATGTAGTTAGCTTCTTCGATTGCTAAGACTTTTCATTCGCACTCATCCGTTAGTGAGTTGAGGATTTTTTAAACAATATCAAAATCTGTATAAGTTTCTCATAATGCTATCAAAGTGTTGGGCGTATTCTCACCCAGGCGATCTCAAGACCAAGAAGCACCAGGTTCGTCCAGGCTTGCCTAAGCTTCATTCGGCATCCCTACCACTGCCGAACCAGACTCACAACCACAGAACCACCGAACCAACTCCAAAGCAGCCTTCGCCGAATCAAACATCAAAACCTCTTCCATGCTTGCCAAATCAACTCTACCTCCCATGCTTGCCGAACCAACCTACTTCCCATACCACCGAACCAACTTACTCCACTACTATCCAACCATCTACCACCGGACTGGCTACCTCCATCCACTGCCGAACCAGAGGCAGGGGAAGCCACCACCGGACCAAAGCCACCACCGGACCAAAGTCCCACCTGACCATCTCCCATCTACTACCGGACCGAAGCACTACCGAACCAAGGCGTTGCTGAGCCAACGTTGCTAGGCTAGATCGCATCAGCCCAGGCCCACCAGCAGCTACATACATCCAGGACTCCTACCCCCAGCCTCACTCTATAAATAGAGGGGTAGGGGTATAGCAATAAAAAACAAGTTTGAGAGCTCAAGCACGGAGAGAACTTTCAAACAACTTTCTTTTACTTGTATCAAAGCTTTGTACTTGTAATCTAAACAAGAGAAGAGAAATAATATATAAAGTGGACGTAGGCACATTCTGGCTGAACCACTATGAATCTGCGTGTCTTTTTACAGTTTAGCCCCTGCTTTTCATATATTTGCATAAATCACCCAAATCACTAAGAACAACATAAAATCAATTAAAACAAACGACTTTGAGGTGTTTGTCCATTTTTTGTGCAAACACAAAGAATGATATATATCTTGAAATCTTGATTACATTTCATTTATAGTCTCATCTTGCTTCATTTTAAAATTCTGGAATTGAATTTTGAGCATAGAAATTTTACTCTGCTTTACTTTGTTAGTACCTTCATGTGTAATTTTAAGTGTACGCCAAATTTCATGAGCAGTTTTACACATGCTTATTCTATTAAATTCATTTTTGTCTAATGCACAATATAACATATTCATAGCTTTAGCATTTGCAGTAGCGTCTAATTTTGTGTGTTAAACCATGCTGAATATTCAGTAGTAGGAATAGTATATTCATATTGCATAATGTTTCAGGTTTCATAACTACTTGCTTGTATATAGATTCTCATCTAGTAGCTCAATAGTTATAGTTCATTCCATTAAATAGAGGTGGTCGTGCAATAGATTGACCTTCTAGAAAGGTAGTGTTAGTTACAGTGCTGGTGTTGTTTTCCTTATTAAAAAATATATCAGATAACTATGTTAGGGTTATATGATGACCTTGCTCTGATACCAAATGAAAGTGACTACGCTATAGGATCGAGTAATATGGAATATAATAAATAACTAGTGCGGAAAATAATAATAACAGTAAAGTAAATTGACACTAGGAATTTTTATACTGGTTCGAACTCCCATTCTACATCCAGTCCCAGACTCCTTCTGGAATTAAAGCTAGCAACCCTCACTTAACTCGAAGGAACAGGTATTACACCGCCTAAGCAACCGAACATAACTTGACCGCTTGAGCAACAGAACAGGACTTGACCGCCTGAGAAACCGAACAGGACTTTATAACAAACTAAATTGTCTTGACTTTGTATGTTCTGGATAACACGGATTTGTCACTTATAGTACACCCTTCCTTAATCATTTCCTCGAGAATGATGTGTATAATTGTGTGTGTATGAAAAATAGGAAGATTAGTATTGCTTGAAGAATATGGAAATAGAATAGTAAGCAATGATTGTATAGAGATTTGTGAATAATAGAATCAAGAATGCAATGCTCGTTAGATCAAGAGAGAATTGAAAATTAGGTGTTTTGAACATTGAAACAAGAGTGCTTTTATAGTATACATTGAGTTACAATCTCTGGAAATGGATGCAACACTTCAGAAAGAAGACAACTTTTGGACCAATAGAAGTGTCCATTCAAAAATGTGACTATTGCAGGATTTAGTCGACTAAGCTTGCTTAGTCGGTCGACTGAATTCAAAAGATGCACAAAAACCATGCACAGACTTAATCGACTGACCAGGTGTGTTCAGTCGATTTGTCCGTGTAATATATAATTTTTTTTACACCGAATCAGTCGACTGGTACCACTTGGTCAGCCGACTGAGTACTATTTTTCAGTGCTGTCAAATATATGTATGCGTATTTGAATTTAAAACTGAATGCAAATTGAATTTGTGGGCGATGAGTTGTAACATCTCGGTATTTTCAACCATTCGCATCCACATATGTCAGACTTGAATTGCTCAAAATATTAGATTGTTAATTTAAATTTGGCTAAACTCAGCATATACAGTAAATCAATCAATCAAAAACACAGAGTAATATAATAATGCAGCGGAATAGATAAATAGTAATTCATGAAGCTTAAAGTTTTGAAATATCCACTTAACAAATCCATTATCATTTAAATAACCTTAAAGTTACATTAAACTAAACATTCCCTTCGATTTATTTAAAACTTGAAATATTCCATTTTAATCACTTTAAATCGAAACCAAGTTATAAAATCATATCTTCAAATTCAATAAGTTTCAAATCAATTTAATTAAACAAAAATTCTTAATTAAATACAATTTCGAATAAATTCAAATTAATCTTTCCAACCTTAATTAAATACAATTTGATCAACCACAGTTAATTTCACCTCAACATTCCACTTCAACAATTCAAAACTATTTAGCTTTCAATTTTAAATAGATTGATATTCAACAATTTGGTTCAATCCATTTTATTAAATCAATAACTATTTATTATATCCATATTTTATTGATTCAATTTAATGTATTTCAATCAATAGATTTGATTTCAATTTATTATCATTTGTTACAAAATCTCCTTTTCAAAACAATTTTTTTTGATTTAGCTTATTTATTAAATCCTTTTGTCCTTAGTTAAGTTGGTTTCCCTTAAAGTTTCAATTTCACTAATCTTAAGTTCATATTTGTTTGCTTAACTAGCATTCTCCTTTATTTATTAAATTTATTCTACTTAATATATACTTTGCAACATATATTACGTGCATAGACATCTCATAACCATACATTACTCAATAAATAATTTTTTTTCCATTATTTTCAATTTATTATTAGTAAATTCCCTTAACAAATATAATCTTTTATATTCTATTTCTTATCATGGTGTATACTATCTAATTTACATTCTAATTACATTTAAACTTTTCTAGGTAAGTTATATTAATGTTCTGAGTGTAATTAAATACTATACAAATTTTCCTTCTATCTACAACCTTTATACTAAGCCAGATTTTAGTTTGATCAATTTATTACTTAGGTTTTCTTCTTGTACAACCCTTTATTATATCCTAACATTTTGCCTTTTTGAATATTCTAGGCAAGTTATATATATTAGAATGTAATTTAGTGTTATACAAATAGGTTTGTTTAAATTCATTATTTCAGGTTGGTTTGATTCTATTTATCATTTCAGATACTCCAATTATTCAAATATTTCACTTTATTTCAATAATTGAAACCATTTCTTAATATAAAACTTTAAGATTCAAATTTTCGGTTTCACTTATTTATATAAAGATTAATCACTTACATAAAACACTAATAATTTACTATTAAACCATGTAGTACATAAATAAACAGTATTTTAAACATTTTAAATTATTTAGAAAGAAAAGAAAAAAAAGAAAAAGGAAAAAAAATGATCAAAATATCCTTTATATAATACTTTATCAAAATACTTTTATAACTCGATGTCTTAACAGGTTTATCTTTGTTCTTGCAGACTCTGGCCATGCGTTGATCTGGCGCAGAGCTAGAATTCTCCAAGTACTTAGCAGATTTGTTTCAACACCCAGTGAAAATATTGGAAAAACCTTAAAAACCGATATGGAAAGTACAATCCAAACAAATCAACCGAATCGAATCATGGATCGCAGATACACAATGGTTACGCCTGGATCCCCCAGGAAACAACCATACCAGTAAGCTGTCACGGCCTTGCAAATTTCGCCATGATAACCAAAATTGTAGACCGCGGATACATAATGGTTACGCCTGGATCCCCCAGGAAACATCCGTACCCTTTAAGCAATCTCTGCCTTGCGGATTACGCTACTAACACGACCATAGATCGCAGATACACAATGGTTACGCCTGGATCCCCTAGGAAACATCCGTACCCGTGAGCCGTCACGGCTCTGCGAATTACGCTATGAGGTCGAGTTCGTAAGACCATGGGTAACGCCATGGAATTCGAAGGACACTCGAGTATCATATCCGGAAAACCTAAATCATAGAGAATAATATCGATAGAATAAATCCCAAATGTGGCCACAAAAAGGATATCAAGCAGAAGGCACTTTCCATATCTTTACTTCGAAAATATGTTTCATATAGTACCCTTTCAAATCAATTTCAAACATCATACTTATATAAATTCCATTATATATAAGATTTCATTTTCAAATCATATACTTTCCAAAATTAATAGTATATCAAATCACACTTATATAGACTTCGATTATATAAGATTTCGCTTTTCAAATTGAGTATCTTTCCAAATCAATAGTTTTCGAATCAACTTCATACTTATACAAATTAGCTTTATATAAGTTCGATAACTCCCAAATCAAGTATTAGTAAGATAAGGTTCTCAATTTCAATTCGTTTCAATATCAGTTCAGTTTAAAAATCATATACGATTCCACCAAATTATTTCTTCCAAATTAAATATCTTCAGTTTCGATGTTTCCAAAATAATATGTTTAGAAAATCATCCTAGTTTCCAAATCAACATAATTTTGGTCAAACAAATTCATTTCCAAAATCATCATGTAAATAATGGGTTTAAATTCCAATCTATTCGAAACCAAATATTTTTCTAAAAACCAATTATACCCAAAAACGATTACCAAGTTTATAACCATCCCTTTAAAACCTTTGAACTATTTATTTCCATTTGAAAGATCCAATTTACCCTTTTGAAAATTATTATTGTTATTATATATATATATAGTTTTATAAAAGATGTTACTAAGTTAAAACATTTAAAACTAAATTTTATTCAAAACATTTCAAAACTAAATTTCATATTCGTATAATTCAAAATAGACTTATTCATTTACTTAACAAAACAGTTTCAAACTTTTTTAAATCATATTACTTCATACTTAAACATACAAAACTAAACTTTTATACTTTATCAAATAATTTATACTTGTCGAAATTTCTTAGCTTTTAAAATTAAACCTTGATTTGGAAGTGTTCGAACATTCAAAATAGTCGGAGAAATCAAATTTCTAATCCAAGAGTTGGAAATCAGCAACCAATCAGTAAATCAATTTCAAAAGATAGGGTTATACCAAATCAAATCCGAAACTTGAGGACTGAACACCGGGCTTACTTCAAATCGTTTCAAATATATATACATATATCTTTCGAATATCAAATCATACTTTGAAATTTGAAATCAAAATTGGTTTCACAAAATCAATCGCATAGAAAAGCTACTAAAGTGGCCTCTCCCCCACTCTGAAACTCGAAAATCAATGTTGATGATGCATGCACTCATCACCGAAATTATTTTCTAGCGACATAAGTGAGTTTTGGACTTCTATTTTCTTGTAAACTTCTTTGAAATTTCTTCGAAATCATTGGAACTCATTTGAAGTCATTTGAAACATTTCTTATTCGGAAAATACTTTCAATCGTATTATTATATATTTTCAAATACTTAAAAACCAATTTTCAAAATACCGGAGTTCAGTTTCTCAAATTTCAAATTCAAAACCCTTTAGTTATAAATCATTTTTATATAAATCAATTTTTTATATAATTTTCAAATTTAAAATCCTTTCGAAAATTCAAATTCTTGTTTTTAAAAAGGTATATAATCCTTATCGAAAACATTTTGAGTTATATATATATATATATAGAATATAATCGTACTTATCAAAATACTAATTTCGATATATAAAACAATTTATAAAATACAAACAAACACGATTCTTTCAAAGGATGATTCAAGAATGGATTCCAAACAAGGATAGAGGTTCAAATTAGAGGGACTCTAGTCAAAATAGAATCCTGATTCGAAGATAGGCTTGAACGAAGATGAGATGATAAAATTACAAAATAGAATATGGACATACATACATAAATCGCGGACAACCTTAACAGGGTCAACCGTGACTTTAGGAATATGACCGATGCGGAATTCTAAGGCAAATCGACATTCGATCGCCAAAGGTAGAATTCGACATAACAAGAGATAGTAGCATCTAAATCGAGGGTATAGAAATCTCCGGTGAATCAGTGCCAATTGTAAAGGAGTTTCACCCCTTTACAAATCATTTAAAGATTGGCGGGGTCGCCGAATTTTTTATAAAGATCATTCGAAGTGGAGTTATGGGATACTCCAAAATTAAAAGAATACAAATGGGGGAGACAAGAATGGATTTCAGAACAAGTGGGAGCGTTCCAAAATTCAAAGGAAACCGAATCAAAGGGGAAGAGATTCAAGCACGAACGAAAGTAATTATGTGATTAAATCTACTACATATGCTAAGTTTTGCCTAAAACCAGAGCTCTGATACCAACTGTAACGGACCGCGTCAGTGGGGTAACGCCCACCGTAGCATACAGTCGTACCTGTGTTCTGCCTTTACGGCCAGCCTCTCGACTGCACCAACCCCATAGGGACATGTAGGAGTAAGAGTCATTCGTTCGCTACCAAACCCAGAAGCGAGAACCCCCTATCATGCTGCAACCACCAAGTGCATAGGCAGACACACATGTCGGACTTGAATTGCTCAAAATATCAGATTGTTAATTTAAATTTGGCAAAACTCAGCATATACAGTAAATCAATCAATCATAGACACAGAGTAATATAGTAATGCAGCGGAATAGATAAATAGTAGTTCACGAAGCTACTATGTAAACAACAGAGTTTGAAATAAAATACACAGAATAACTCAAATACAGACTGATGACATCTTTGAGCAAATCAATTGGAGAAGATGAAAGTTGAATCGATAGTTGGATCTCCAAGCGAAGCTCCAAACTCCAAAGGTGAGTCTCAAATGCTGTATCACTCAGTCTGACCCGAGTGTAAAGCAAACACAAAACACTCGAGTCAGGATTAACATTCTTATATCAATAAATCCAACTCAAGTGAAATAGCAACTGAAATACAAGTAACTTAAAGGATGTTAGGGATAACCATCCTCTAAGGATCTGTGGAATTATCTACTATGTAGAAATATACGCTATTAACAACTAAACGTCATTATAACACCGTGGTCATTTCAAACTAATTTATACTTCAAAACCAAAATATATAAAAATTTAAATAACTACAGCAGCATATTTCAATTGTCGTTTCAATTGAAATCAAATTTAATAAATATAAGAACATTAATCGTGAGTGATTGCTCACCCTTCGAGGCTATAGAAATTTGATACAGAAATTGTAACAACCCGGGATTTCACAATTATATTATCGTCATTTGACGATTTAATTTGGTTGCTAATTGCTTTTGGCGTTTAACCAATCGATATTCTTTTAAAATTGAATTGAAATTCTTTTTGAATTTGTAAAATTTTATACGGGCTTTATAAATTCTGAATCCGGCCCATGTTCTTTGTTGCCGTGAAAATTTTCTAAGGCTTAAACCCATGTCCCCCTTTCATTCTCTCATTCAAACCCTAAACAACATAATGTTCGAAAAGAAAAAAAATGGCGATTAAAAAACTAGGGCTTCGGCGATGTTGTAATTTTCTGGCGAATCTGGCTCGATCTTCTTCAATGCTTGCCCGACTGAATTAAGGCTTTTCCCTTGTTCGTTTTGCTGGCGAATTGAAGCTTCTGCTTCGTCTTCTTTTGTGGCGACTCTGGAATTAGGGTTTTTCCCTATTGCGATTTAGAGCTTCAGCTCTTCTCTGAAACTGTTCGATCTGGGGGAGTGTTTTGCGTGTGTGCTTGCGATTAAAGGATGGATGCTAGTCGAATGAAAAATGGTGAGTAATCCTATTTACTCACATCTAATTCATTCTAGTATAGTGCTTCTGCAATTCGATTTTTTTGATTCGATATTGTCTATCTTGGCCATTTGTTTTCTTTCGATGTTGATAATCGATGTTGTTATGTGAATTCCCACAGTGCTTTCATCGTTCGACTTTATTTGTTGTTGATGTTTTATGACCTGTTCATACATTGATTGCGGTCATTTTTGGAATCGTGAATTTCCAATTGACTTCGATACGCTTCCACGACTTCAGTCACTATGATTTTGTGGGTTTACTAATTTCTTGATTTTCAATTGCTTTATTGGCTTCGGCCTTGTTTTCCCTGAGGAACTGCGGATATAGGGTTTCGTTACCACCACGATTTGCTTCGCAGTGACCTCGGTCACTTGGTTTTGTATATGTGATTTCCTGGAATTGTTGATCTATGATGTTGGAATTCATCTGTTTAATTTGTTTCGGTCACAGTATTGCAGCCTTCCACCTGTTGTGAGTGCTGCCTTAACTGGGTCCTTCATTGACGTGGTACTTCCCTGTTCCGATCACGGCTTTGATATTCTTTTTACTGTTGACTACGACTTTGACTTCACTGCTGTATATTTGTAGACTTGAACATAGTTCATCATCCTGCAGCTTCATTGATGATGCTCTGTCCAGTTTTGGTTTTGTGTCCATGTATAAAGTTGCTTGTAGTTGTTTCTGGTTGTTGTCTTTGTGTTACTGTTTCCTTGACCTGTTGCATTTGCACTTGATACCATTCAGGTATGTTCATCCCTGAATGGTACATGTCTCTCCTTGACTTTGGGTTACATTTAGCTTTGAGTCAGTCTCCTTGTAGTGCTTCACTTGAGTTTGTAGTAAAGTTGTGCATTTCTCTGGTTGTATTGGTGCAGTTGCCTTTGTACTTGATAATGATGTTGTAGTTGATTTGGGATTGAACTTGATATTGTTCACTGTTGTACTTAATCATATTGACTTCAGTGATGCTTTGAGTTGCACTATTCTCGAGTATCACTGCATATTATGTGCCCTTGTTCTCGAGCATGACACATGCACTTGTCCTGCTTGCTTCACTGTGTTGTTCACCATTGCATACCACTTCATTTTTATCACTGCACTATCATTTTCATATAAACTTGGATTCTGGTTGTATTGCCTTGTACATGTTAAGTAATTCGGTAGTCTACATTGTTGCCAGTTGCATTCCATTGTCGCCAGTAGCATTACTTTGCATTCGAGTCTGATGTTTTTGGAACCTTGTACTGTCCTGTTTCACCGTTGTACCTCAGTTTCATTTGCCATGTGCAGTTTGTTATGTACCATCACTAGTGTACATATTTCATATTCTCTTAGTTGAAGCTTTATGCTGCTGCACTGCCTTTGTTCTCGAATCTGATTCATTGCATTGATGCTTTGTATCCATTTGCATTTGGTCATTGTGCTTCACTGGTGACCTTATTTTCTAATGAGGCTGATTTGCGTCTTTTTCTGTTGAGTGTTGTAGTGCCATATCCTTGGTGCTCTCACCTTCAGTTTGCTATTTCACTGTACCTTGCTTTGTGACATGTTGAACTTGTTTCACTTGTTGCCTCTGATCTTGTTTAGTATTGTTTTGAGTTGTTTTGTAGTGGTGAGGCAGTACACGCGTGCGTGTACTGCAGCCCTAGCAGGATTGACAGATTTAGCTGATATTTCGATTGTTAAATTGTTTCGTTGGTTCAATTCAATATTTTGAAGTTGTATTTTGAAATGGTTCATTTTGATTTGAGTTGGATTTGTTGGCTTTTGGATTCATTGATCTTCTGAGTATTTCATAGACTGTATTGGCGAGGCAGTACACGTTAGCGTGTACTGCAGCCAATCAGCATTGTTGTTTTTAAATTGACAATTTCAATTGTTTAAATTGATTTGGATTGCTGATTTGTTGTTTAACACTGTTTAGTGTTATATCTGCCGTTATCCGATTCTTTTATCGAGGAGTCGGATATACGAGATTTCTGTGACTGTCGTCTATTTGATATTGATTATTATTACTTCTGAGCATTAATAGCTGAGTTTGAATTAGACTGACCCATGTATTATTTTCTTTTGAATTTAATACTCGGGTCAGACCCGAGTTATTTCAGGTTGTAGATTTCCTGCTTTGAGTTGCTGTTGAGCTATGAAGACTTTTTATATCATTTGAAGTGGTCTTCGTCTTGTTGTAGTAGTCAGTGTGTCTGTTTTAAGATGATATGTATTCATGTATATTAGTCGATAATGTACTTGTATATATAACTTCTTGAGTCGACAGTTGTAGTTGTATCATATGTATTGTGTCAACTGTTTTGTAACTGACATCAGTTATATATATGAGACTTTTTGTTATCTGTGTTCCGCATTCTTTTGTATCTGTGTTATTATTATATATATATTGTCATAAACTATTATAAACCATCGTAGTTCGTTTTATACTGGTAATTGGGTTTGTCGATGGGAGTAAATAAATAAGAGATAAAAATTAAAAATGTATACCACTCCTATCGAGGTAACCAATACTAGTGTACGGCCAACTATGGATGGCCGCTCCTATCCAGCCTTATTCTTCGTAATAACAGACAGTATATCTTTTAATACTCTTTGTTATTGTGAGCATAGAGGTGGGGCATCACAGAAATAAGCTACGAACCCAGAGCAAAGTGAGATGGGCACGAGTACGATGAAGGAAACAGGCACAACGGACCAAAGGCTGATAAAATGGGAATCAATGAGAACCAATCAGAATCAATTTTGATATGAACCGAAAATGTATATATCATTATTATTATTATTTCCTTGAAATCAATATTTAATTTAAGACAAATATTAAAATAATATATAAAATTAAAATAATTGTTTTAAATTAAATATGTACATTAAAATAAAATCCTTATATATTAACCGATATATATATATATAAATCTTACACATCAAAATCCAAATCTATATATATTCCAAGATCATTGTTAAAGTTAACATAAATTTTTAAAATATATATATATATATGTTATATGCGCAAGACATGAAATCATTCCATAATACTAATATCTTATATACACCTATACAATTTTTTTGTACACGTACCCTTCAATTATAAACCCAATACCACTATATATAATACCAAGTCTTTGTACATATGTATAGGCAATATATTTCCTTTAGAGTATATGAACTATATTACTTTCATACAAACATTAAATAGTATATTAGGCTATATATATCACACATACGAACAACAAGTTTATAAATTTAAACTCCAAAAAAAATAAACAATGTATGCAGACCAAACTATTATACATGTTATGCAATATATATAAGTAAAAGTACATACTCAAGCTAAAACTATAAGCATAGGTATAAAATAACACAAAATTTTCTTTATATATATATATATATACTGCCTACAATGAATGACTTATATAATTGATTTATAACTCAAAACTCATACACGTTTTAAAGCAGTCAAAATCTATACATAAACTGTAACTATATAAGTTATATTTAATATCAAACGTGTTTCAGGCAAAGTATTCCCTTCAAAAAAAAAGAAAAGAAAAGCAGGCTTCGGCAAGTAGTCTTTTAATATTAAACAGGCTTCAGCACACATTACATCCATTAAAGTCCAATATTTTATAAACAATATAAAATCTTCAACACGTTTATAGATATATAAACAACTTTATATATTAAATATTATACAAAAGAAAAGTAATATACATGTACAAGGTTACAAACCATTATATTCTTACTTGTAAAACAAGTGTCCAGAGAACAGTTCAGAATAAAAATGCAAACTAGTCTTGTATATTTTTATGTGTATATATATATATATTAACACATAAACCCATTTATTCTTACATATAGCCAACAAACCCATATATATAACTTTTATATATATATATATATATAGTTAACAGGTCATAAACGCCTTATATGCGTATATATATGGAATCAATATATCAGGAAATTTTATGTATATAAACTAAAATCAATAACAAAATCAGTATATATGCAGACATCATATTCTTATATAGCTTATACATTTGGATGAGCCGACTATATATATAAACTAATATACATATAAGCATTTCACATATATGTTATATATATAAAGATGTAAACTAGTCTGCTATAGAGCAACTGGAAAGCACGACTGCAGATGCAAGCTGTAACGACCCGCCATTTTGGACCATTCGCATCCATTATAAGTGTATAGGTAGACACTCATGCCGGAGTTGAATTGCTCAAAATACCGCGTTGTTAATTTAAATTTGGAAAAACTGAACATATACAGTAAATAAATAATCACAGAACACAGACACAGAGTAATAAGTGCAGCGGAAATAAAAGAGATAGTAGTTCATGAAGCTACTATATGAATATATAAAATACATCAGAGTTTACAACAGAAGAGTAATACGATACATCAGAGTTAAACCAGATACAACGGAAGAGTAACAGATACAAATCAGAATACATCACTGGAATCATCGAATATCTGAAAGCTGGATAGATAGCTGGATCTCCAAGCGAAGCTCCAACACCAAAGGTGAGTCTCGAAAGCTGAACTACTCAGTCTGACCCGAGCGTAAAGCAAAACACAAAACACTCGAGTCAGGATTAACATTCTTATATTAATAAATCCAACTCAAGTGAAATAGCAATTGAAATACAAGTAACTCAAAGGATGTTTGGAATAACCATCCTTTAAGGATCCGTTAAACTATCTACTATGTAGTAGTGTACGATAAGTAGATAATGTCTATCAGTAATAATAAGATATCAAAATAGCGTTAAGTCATGGCCCATTCCACCCTTAACACATTTTTATTCCCAAAAGCATATACAAGACCGTAGTTTCCCCAAAACCGGAAGTCACCAGAGGGCAATCCATATACTAAAGGTACAAATCAAAATCGTAGTGGTCGCGCATAAATGGAATACAAGTATGACAAGGCACATGAGGCAATACCCAAGGTAGTGATACTACCGTTCGCCTGATCCGGACTGGTGAGAACGCAACGCCGCAGCGCCCGCAACACCGTGAAACAACACTCCCAAAATCAAGGGTGCACCAATCGACAACAAGTATAAGTAGTTCGAAGAAGTGTGTCCACTTGAGGTATCAATCCTCCATTGGCCCGGCACAGCTCCTGTTTTAGTCATTTCCAATTTAACACAAGTGTCAAGGCTATCCATTATCATTCTCTTCCTTCAGTCAACACGTACATCATTCCAACCACTTCATTCTGGATCATCACTCCTCGTATAGTTATTAAAGTGGTTTTCGGTTTAGATAGAGAGTATATCCATAACCGAATTCCGGTCTCTTTAATAACTTCCGTAATTATTTCACCGATTGGTCGTTTATTTATTTCAAAACCAAATCAATTTCAATTTCAATTTGTAAATCAACATTTCGTTTGTCTTTCTAAACCAATTTCCAATATTTACGTTTCAAAACTTCCAAGTTACCACTTCATAATCTCATAATTAAATTTCCATATTCATTTAAAACAATTCAAATATCAATTCAAGTTCGTATATAAGTTTCATTCCAAAAATCATTTAAATTAATTTAATTCAACATTCAAATCAATTTAAATTCATTTGTCGATTTCATTCAATATTCGTTAAGTTACTTTATCATTCAAAACAATTTCTATTAAATTTCCAATTCATTAAATCAATTCCTTGAGTTCAACTTCATTAAATCAAAACTTACACTTTTGAATTAAATTAAATTCTTCAAATCAAATTCTTTCAATTACAAGTCTTACATTAATTTCAATAAATCACTTTTTATTTCTTGTTAAAGAAATTCCATTTCTTATCTACTTTCTTAAATAATTTTCCAAAACTTACTTAATAAAGAAAACTCCATTTCAATTATTTACGAAGTAAAATTCACTTATTCAAAAGTTCAATTTCCTTATTAAGAATTTCAATTCAATTTAATCACTAAATAATTCAATCTTATTTAATTATTAAATAATTCAAAACCTAATTATTAAATAATTTCAAAGTTTAATAATTTCAAACTTAATTATAATTTCAAACTTAATTATTAAACCATTTCAAACTTAATTCAATCATTTCTCATTTTAAACAACATTCTTTCATCAATTTCATTGTTAATATTTTGTTTCAGATTTTTAAATATTAACATTTTCCTTTCATTAAAAATTCAAATTTCAACTTCATTTCAAAACCATATTATTTATTCCAATAAAATCTTCGTTTTATTTTTAAATCAAATTATTGACCAATCGGGTTTTATTTAATTTCCTATCCTAGGTCAAAGTTCAATTTTTGGGTATTTATCATTTCAACCCGATTCCAATTCAATTCAAAATCAAAACATAGCAAAGGGAACTTGCAGTGTGATAACTGGGATGGTGTCAAAGTAAATAAACAAGCAATAACAACAATCAATAACAATCCAATAATCAATTCAAATAATCCCGAAATAACCGTATTAATTCGCATTGTTATTTGTACGAATTAATATAATTATTTCTAGAATCTACATTATCATTTCATGTAGATTAAAGATTATTACATTACGGTTTCTCTTGTCATTCAATTTACAATTTCATACATCATCAGTTTAACAACATACATTCAGTGGTTCAAAATGTAATTAAACGAATCCTACGTGTCAATAAATTCAACAGTTAAAGGGGTCATATTATACGAATGTCAGCTAATCAAATTTAACACATATATCAAATCTAACTGTCCTACGCCAATTTCAATTTCAAATTATTTATCACTTACATCATTAACAATTTAACGTCCAATATAAACATCAAACAATTAATCAATTATCAGCCAAACTGTATTATCATCGCATAAATAATTAACAGAAAATGGTGTCAGATGTCACAGGTGAACTGATACAGGTAATAGCATATATAACAGTGTAATTAACTAACAGCAGCATATTTCAATTGTCGTTTCAATTGAAATCAAATTTAATAAATAAAAGAACGTTAATCGTGAGTGATTGCTCACCTTTCGAAGCTCGATAGAATAAGCAACTAGATTGAGGTACGAAATGCAAGCCCTACTTCCAAATCAAAGCTAGATGGATATGATTCGACAACAAAGCTAATAGTTTGAATAGAAGAAATCAAATCAGAGAATATTGATGAAGATAATTGGTAAAATTGAATTTTATGCATATACTATACGAACTCATACTCTGACATACCATTATTTGTATAAAACTAATATATATACTTTTATAATAAGATAAAGTAAACTATAAAATATAAACAAAATGTATACTCGTATTCTATAATATAAACTGTAATATAAACTACAAATATAAATACATTTTTAAACAGGTTATAACTTATTATATATTTTTATAGCTGAAACTACTAATAAAAAAAATAAAACGGTAAAATCATCTATAGCCGAAACTACTAATATATGATATAACTGTAAATCCATATATATAGAGTAACCTTATATACATATATATATAAAAAAAAATATACATATATATTAAAGTATACAAACAGAATTTTCACAGCAAGACACAAGATATAAGTAATAATATAAACTGCATATATGAACTATATATAAAATCTTACATAATATAACTAACATGTAGCTATATATAACCAATAATTAAGGATATAAGTATAAACAAATAACAGATTATCCAAGCGTATACACGTAAAAATAAACGAACCACCATATGTAATACTTAAAACAATCCTTGTATTTACATAACCCAACAGCTTTTAAAACTAGTATATAACTTATATCTTAATAAAACGACACACATATACAAATATATGTACACGCGCAACCCACAAAAAATAATACATATACACGCAACACACATGTGAACAGAGTATTAAAATTTCAATATATATATAAGTAAAGTTATACACGAAAAATCATTCAACAAAATAGATAAAACCAACAAATATAAAACTGGTGTGTGTAAACTTACTATAACTTGCCCACAATAGTTTATATAATATGTTATAAAATACTGCAAAATAGGTCATCAGATGTTCATATAACTTTCATATACAAACCATATATATAATATGTATATAGCTTCTGACCAAATACTTATAACAACATACAGGTGTGAATATACAATAACAAAGATATGGATATAATACTTTTCTTCAAGTAATCACTTTGAATATATATATATATATACAATGCATAACAAATACCTTTGTATACTCAAAGGAAGAAGAGCGCAAGGGGCCGAGACAGGCTATAGGGTGGCAGCCTAAAGATTTGCCGAAGGGGAAGGGAAGGTGGAGATTTTGTCGAGGCTTCACGTGGAGGTGAGATGAAGCTGACGTGAAGGGGTTGGCCAGGAGGAGGGTGGTGGGCGGAAGCTTCGACAAGGGGAGGGCTGATGATGGTGACTCGGCGGTGCTGAGCTATACGGAACTGGGCTCGGCATGGGATCGAGCTGCGCGGGGTTTGGACGAGGCAAGCTGGAGGAGGCTTCCGGCCAGACCTTCCTGGGCGATGCAAGGGAAAATGATCACGCTGCTCAGCGATGATGAGAGAAGCAGGGAGGAGAGGTTGGGGTCACGTGAAGATGAATTTATTTGGGGGATGGTGTTCTGCCATGGGAAAGAATGAACAGCCTTATTGGGTAGGTAATAAGAAGACTAGGTAGTACGAAAAGGCACAAGCAATGTTTATAATGTTTATAATTATTTTTCAAAAGAAAAGAAGGAGTCACGAGAGTGAAGGGATGGAACCATAAATTATTTTGGAACCAGGGAATAGTGACAGCCATACCATAAATTTTTGGAGATATCGAAAGTCACGGTTTGAATTTCGCCAAATATTAATTGCTATTGCCCATTAGTTTCAACCGATGGACAAATGAATGGACATAATCCTCTAGAGATTTAAACTGGCTACCGATATGGCTAATCATTTCGCAGACTTCGCCGTGTACCGAACACCGAAGTGCACAAATGAATATGTTGCAGAGACGAACATAATGGTACACAAATATTAGTGGTACGATTTGAATTATAAAAATTCGAATTTTTCTACTGGCGGAAAATGCAAGAAAAACACTGAAAAATAAGATCGACGGAGCCAAAGAAGTCCGAATTTGGAAAAACGACAAACTGACATTTTGCTCTGAAGATGGTTTAGAATTTTTCTATGTAAAAATATTTTGGTTTTGAAAACATTTTATTTTCATTGCTTTTTAACTGATTAAATTGAAGTGAATTTACGTGCGAAATAAACTTTCATATTTTTGGACGAAAATTTACCAGTTGCTATGTTTAACTAGACGTATTCCAAATATTAAATTTTATTTCAAAATTTTATCGTTTAAAATTTCACAAAATTTCAACTAATTACGTTATTAAAACCGTTGAAATTTACGGGTCGTTACACTCTCCCCCACTCAAAACTTTTCGTCCCCGAAAAGGAACGAGGTAGGAGAATAGAAACATCCAAAAAGAGAACAGATTTGAAATACAAATAACAATTAATTTAAACCATATAAATTCAAATTTAAATTAATTGATATTCAATAATTGATTTAATCCATTTGATTTCACTAAAATCAATCTCAGTATTTCTAAATTCATTATCTTACTATCCAATTATCCTAAATTTACAATTTCTAAAACCATAACTTTGAATAATCTTTTATTATAATCATATTTTATTCAACAAATTTTGAATTCTTCTTTATTCCAAATTCTTATTAAGTTTATTTCACTTAATATATCTTATCACATATATTTAACCCATATAAATTAATTTAAACCATATAAATTTCAATTTAAATTAATTTACATCTATTAATTTCTTTTAAATTCAAGGTATTTCATAAGTTGATCAAATTTCAGTTTTTCAAAACAAATTTATTAATTCTTTCAAAACAAAATTTTTTCATTATTACTGAGTTTTACTTATTATCCTATCTAACTCTATTTATATCTTTATAATCAAAATTTAGTGTATAACATTTATTATAAACACTCAAATTTTATTTATAAATTCAATTTATCTTATATATTATCCAATTACATATTCAACTTCTGAATGATTTAGGTAAGTTGTATTAGAATGCAGTTGAACAATATACAAATAAAAATTTTCCAAATTCAATTATTCAAGTTTAAATATTTATTCCAAATTTTGGTCTTATTTATAATTGGGATCATCTTTTAACAGAATTTAAGAATTAGATTTCCGATTAACTTTAAACAATTTAGAGATATATATAATATATTTATATCAAATCAAATTAAATTTTAAAATAAGATACCTATATATATATAAATCAAATTATACTGAAGAAATTCAAATCAAAATATTTTTCCAAAACAGAACCGTAGCAAAGCTACAGAATAGTATCTCCACTTCGAAACTCGAAAATGAACGTCGATGATGCGGCGGCCATCACCGAAATTATTTTCCAGCGACAAAGAGAAGAGCACTGATTTCAACATTTTTATAATTCTTTGAAAACGGTTCTATTTGAAAATACTTCCAATAATATATACTTTAAAATTTTAAAAAAAACCAAAGTTCGAAATCACCGGAAACTAAATTCTCAAATTTCTGAATTAGATTCATTTCAAATTCCAATCAATTTATAACCAAGTTTATAAATTCATTTATTTATTATGCAATAGTCAATGGTTTGCAAAACAATAAATGAAAATCAAATATTATAATTTCAGACAACAAATCCATTAATAATTTAATTTCAGAAAACTTATATTTATATATAATATAATCATTCAAAACTATTTTGTGTATCAAATTTGAAAACAACATTTTTTTTAATATAAATTTAGAAATACATTTCTTTGCTCGACGATACAGGAATGGATTTTTTTTTTAAAATAAGGATAGGGATTCAAATTTTTGTTGACTCAAATCAAAGAGAATTTTGATTCGAAAATAAGTTTGAAACAGAAGATAAGATAATTCAATTACCACAATCGGGAGATGGATGAGTTTATTTAATTCACGGGCAACCTTAACCGAGTCGTCCGTAACTACAAGAATAAGATCGATGCTGAATTCCAAGGTAAATCAACACTCGATCTCACGAGATGGAATTCAGGTATAGCATGGAATAGATAGCATCGTAAACCGAGGATACAGAAATCTCCGGTAAATCAATGCCAGCTGTAAAGGAGTTTTGCTCCTTCACGAATCATTCGAAGATTGGCGAGACCGCCGATCTCTTATAGATATCAATCAAAATGGAGTTATGGGGTGCTCCAAGATCAAGAAAAGACGAATAGTGAGGGACACGAATGAATTTCAGAACCGAGGGGAACGTTCCAAAATTCAAAGAATCGAATCAAAACAGAAGAGATTGAAACTCGAAATGAAAGTGATTCTGTAAATACATTTACCCTATATGTTAAGTTTTGCCTAGAGCTACCAAACCTCTGATACCAACTGTAACGACCCACCATTTTGGACCATTCGCATCCATTATAAGTGTATAGGTAGACACTCATGCCGGAGTTGAATTGCTCAAAATACCGCGTTGTTAATTTAAATTTGGCAAAACTGAACATATACAGTAAATAAATAATCACAGAACACAGACACAGAGTAATAAGTGCAGCGGAAATAAAAGAGATAGTAGTTCATGAAGCTACTATATGAATATATAAAATACATCAGAGTTTACAACAGAAGAGTAATACGATACATCAGAGTTAAACCAGATACAACGGAAGAGTAACAGATACAAATCAGAATACATCACTGGAATCATCGAATATCTGAAAGCTGGATAGATAGCTGGATCTCCAAGCGAAGCTCCAACACCAAAGGTGAGTCTCGAAAGCTGAACTACTCAGTCTGACCCGAGCGTAAAGCAAAACACAAAACACTCGAGTCAGGATTAACATTCTTATATTAATAAATCCAACTCAAGTGAAATAGCAATTGAAATACAAGTAACTCAAAGGATGTTTGGAATAACCATCCTTTAAGGATCCGTTAAACTATCTACTATGTAGTAGTGTACGATAAGTATATAATGTCTATCAGTAATAATAAGATATCAAAATAGCGTTAAGTCATGGCCCATTCCACCCTTAACACATTTTTATTCCCAAAAGCATATACAAGACCGTAGTTTCCCCAAAACCGGAAGTCACCAGAGGGCAATCCATATACTAAAGGTACAAATCAAAATCGTAGTGGTCGCACATAAATGGAATACAAGTATGACAAGGCACATAAGGCAATACCCAAGGTAGTGATACTACCGTTCGCCTGATCCGGACTGGTGAGAACGCAACGCCGCAGCGCCCGCAACACCGTGAAACAACACTCCCAAAATCAAGGGTGCACCAATCGACAACAAGTATAAGTAGTTCGAAGAAGTGTGTCCACTTGAGGTATCAATCCTCCATTGGCCCGGCACAGCTCCTGTTTTAGTCATTTCCAATTTAACACAAGTGTCAAGGCTATCCATTATCGTTCTCTTCCTTCAGTCAACACGTACATCATTCCAACCACTTCATTCTGGATCATCACTCCTCGTATAGTTATTAAAGTGGTTTTCGGTTTAGATAGAGAGTATATCCATAACCGAATTCCGGTCTCTTTAATAACATCCGTAATTATTTCACCGATTGGTCGTTTATTTATTTCAAAACCAAATCAATTTCAATTTCAATTTGTAAATCAACATTTCGTTTGTCTTTCTAAACCAATTTCCAATATTTACGTTTCAAAACTTCCAAGTTACCACTTCATAATCTCATAATTAAATTTCCATATTCATTTAAAACAATTCAAATATCAATTCAAGTTCGTATATAAGTTTCATTCCAAAAATCATTTAAATTAATTTAATTCAACATTCAAATCAATTTAAATTCATTTGTCGATTTCATTCAATATTCGTTAAGTTACTTTATCATTCAAAACAATTTCTATTAAATTTCCAATTCATTAAATCAATTCCTTGAGTTCAACTTCATTAAATCAAAACTTACACTTTTGAATTAAATTAAATTCTTCAAATCAAATTCTTTCAATTACAAGTCTTACATTAATTTCAATAAATCACATTTTATTTCTTGTTAAAGAAATTCCATTTCTTATCTACTTTCTTAAATAATTTTCCAAAACTTACTTAATAAAGAAAACTCCATTTCAATTATTTACGAAGTAAAATTCACTTATTCAAAAGTTCAATTTCCTTATTAAGAATTTCAATTCAATTTAATCATTAAATAATTCAATATTATTTAATTATTAAATAATTCAAAACCTAATTATTAAATAATTTCAAAGTTTAATAATTTCAAACTTAATTATAATTTCAAACTTAATTATTAAACCATTTCAAACTTAATTCAATCATTTCTCAATTTAAACAACATTCTTTCATCAATTTCATTGTTAATATTTTGTTTCAGATTTTTAAATATTAACATTTTCCTTTCATTAAAAATTCAAATTTCAACTTCATTTCAAAACCATATTATTTATTCCAATAAAATCTTCGTTTTATTTTTAAATCAAATTATTGACCAATCGGGTTTTATTAATTTCCTATCCTAGGTCAAAGTTCAATTTTTGGGTATTTATCATTTCAACCCGATTCCAATTCAATTCAAAATCAAAACATAGCAAAGGGAACTTGCAGTGTGATAACTGGGATGGTGTCAAAGTAAATAAACAAGCAATAACAACAATCAATAACAATCCAATAATCAATTCAAATAATCCCGAAATAACCGTATTAATTCGCATTGTTATTTGTACGAATTAATATAATTATTTCTAGAATCTACATTATCATTTCATGTAGATTAAAGATTATTACATTACGGTTTCTCTTGTCATTCAATTTACAATTTCATACATCATCAGTTTAACAACATACATTCAGTGGTTCAAAATGTAATTAAACGAATCCTACGTGTCAATAAATTCAACAGTTAAAGTGGTCATATTATACGAATGTCAGCTAATCAAATTTAACACATATATCAAATCTAACTGTCCTACGCCAATTTCAATTTCAAATTATTTATCACTTACATCATTAACAATTTAACGTCCAATATAAACATCAAACAATTAATCAATTATCAGCCAAACTGTATTATCATCGCATAAATAATTAACAGAAAATGGTGTCAGATGTCACAGGTGAACTGATACAGGTAATAGCATATATAACAGTGTAATTAACTAACAGCAGCATATTTCAATTGTCGTTTCAATTGAAATCAAATTTAATAAATAAAAGAACGTTAATCGTGAGTGATTGCTCACCTTTCGAAGCTAGATAGAATAAGCAACTAGATTGAGGTACGAAATGCAAGCCCTACTTCCAAATCAAAGCTAGATGGATATGATTCGACAACAAAGCTGATAGTTTGAATAGAAGAAATCAAATCAGAGAATATTGATGAAGATAATTGGTAAAATTGAATTTTATGCATATACTATACGAACTCATACTCTGACATACCATTATTTGTATAAAACTAATATATATACTTTTATAATAAGATAAAGTAAACTATAAAATATAAACAAAATGTATACTCGTATTCTATAATATAAACTGTAATATAAACTACAAATATAAATACATTTTTAAACAGGTTATAACTTATTATATATTTTTATAGCTGAAACTACTAATAAAAAAAAATAAAACGGTAAAATCATCTATAGCCGAAACTACTAATATATGATATAACTGTAAATCCATATATATAGAGTAACCTTATATACATATATATATATAAAATATATACATATATATTAAAGTATACAAACAGAATTTTCACAGCAAGACACAAGATATAAGTAATAATATAAACTGCATATATGAACTATATATAAAATCTTACATAATATAACTAACACGTAGCTATATATAACCAATAATTAAGGATATAAGTATAAACAAATAACAGATTATCCAAGCGTATACACGTAAAAATAAACGAACCACCATATGTAATACTTAAAACAATCCTTGTATTTACATAACCCAACAGCTTTTAAAACTAGTATATAACTTATATCTTAATAAAACGACACACATATACAAATATATGTACACGCGCAACCCACAAAAAATAATACATATACACGCAACACACATGTGAACAGAGTATTAAAATTTCAATATATATATAAGTAAAGTTATACACGAAAAATCTTTCAACAAAATAGATAAAAACCAACAAATATAAAACTGTTGTGTGTAAACTTACTATAACTTGCCCACAATAGTTTATATAATATGTTATAAAATACTGCAAAATAGGTCATCAGATGTTCATATAACTTTCATATACAAACCATATATATAATATGTATATAGCTTCTGACCAAATACTTATAACAGCATACAGGTGTGAATATACAATAACAAAGATATGGATATAATACTTTTCTTCAAGTAATCACTTTGAATATATATATATATATACAATGCATAACAAATACCTTTGTATACTCAAAGGAAGAAGAGCGCAAGGGGCCGAGACAGGCTATAGGGTGGCAGCCTAAAGATTTGCCGAAGGGGAAGGGAAGGTGGAGATTTTGTCGAGGCTTCACGTGGAGGTGAGATGAAGCTGACGTGAAGGGGTTGGCCAGGAGGAGGGTGGTGGGCGGAAGCTTCGATAAGGGGAGGGCTGATGATGGTGACTCGGCGGTGCTGAGCTATGCGGAACTGGGCTCGGCATGGGATCGAGCTGCGCGGGGTTTGGACGAGGCAAGCTGGAGGAGGCTTCCGGCCAGACCTTCCTGGGCGATGCAAGGGAAAATGATCACGCTGCTCAGCGATGATGAGAGAAGCAGGGAGGAGAGGTTGGGGTCACGTGAAGATGAATTTATTTGGGGGATGGTGTTCTGCCATGGGAAAGAATGAACAGCCTTATTGGGTAGGTAATAAGAAGACTAGGTAGTACGTAAAGGCACAAGCAATGTTTATAATGTTTATAATTATTTTTCAAAAGAAAAGAAGGAGTCACGAGAGTGAAGGGATGGAACCATAAATTATTTTGGAACCAGGGAATAGTGACAGCCATACCATAAATTTTTGGAGATATCGAAAGTCACGGTTTGAATTTCGCCAAATATTAATTGCTATTGTCCATTAGTTTCAACCGATGGACAAATGAATGGACATAGAATCCTCTAGAGATTTAAACTGGCTACCGATATGGCTAATCATTTCGCAGACTTCGCCGTGTACCGAACACCGAAGTGCACAAATGAATATGTTGCAGAGACGAACATAATGGTACACAAATATTAGTGGTACGATTTGAATTATAAAAATTCGAATTTTTCTACTGGCGGAAAATGCAAGAAAAACACTGAAAAATAAGATCGACGGAGCCAAAGAAGTCCGAATTTGGAAAAACGACAAACTGACATTTTGCTCAGAAGATGGTTTAGAATTTTTCTATGAAAAAATATTTTGGTTTTGAAAACATTTTATTTTCATTGCTTTTTAACTGATTAAATTGAAGTGAATTTACGTGCGAAATAAACTTTCATATTTTTGGACGAAAATTTACTAGTTGCTATGTTTAACTAGACGTATTCCAAATATTAAATTTTATTTCAAAATTTTATCGTTTAAAATTTCACAAAATTTCAACTAATTACGTTATTAAAACCGTTGAAATTTACGGGTCGTTACACTCTCCCCCACTCAAAACTTTTCGTCCCCGAAAAGGAACGAGGTAGGAGAATAGAAACATCCAAAAAGAGAACAGATTTGAAATACAAATAACAATTAATTTAAACCATATAAATTCAAATTTAAATTAATTGATATTCAATAATTGATTTAATCCATTTGATTTCACTAAAATCAATCTCACTATTTCTAAATTCATTATCTTACTATCCAATTATCCTAAATTTACAATTTCTAAAACCATAACTTTGAATCGTCTTTTATTATAATCATATTTTATTCAACAAATTTTGAATTCTTCTTTATTCCAAATTCTTATTAAGTTTATTTCACTTAATATATCTTATCACATATATTTAACCCATATAAATTAATTTAAACCATATAAATTTCAATTTAAATTAATTTACATCTATTAATTTCTTTTAAATTCAAGGTATTTCATAAGTTGATCAAATTTCAGTTTTTCAAAACAAATTTATTAATTCTTTCAAAACAAAATTATTTCATTATTACTGAGTTTTACTTATTATCCTATCTAACTCTATTTATATCTTTATAATCAAAATTTAGTGTATAACATTTATTATAAACACTCAAATTTTATTTATAAATTCAATTTATCTTATATATTATCCAATTACATATTCAACTTCTGAATGATTTAGGTAAGTTGTATTAGAATGCAGTTGAACAATATACAAATAAAATTTTTCCAAATTCAATTATTCAAGTTTAAATATTTATTCCAAATTTTGGTCTTATTTATAATTGGGATCATCTTTTAACAGAATTTAAGAATTAGATTTCCGATTAACTTTAAACAATTTAGAGATATATATAATATATTATATCAAATCAAATTAAATTTTAAAATAAGATACCTATATATATATAAATCAAATTATACTGAAGAAATTCAAATCAAAATATTTTTCCAAAACAGAACCGTAGCAAAGCTACAGAATAGTATCTCCACTTCGAAACTCGAAAATGAACGTCGATGATGCGGCGACCATCACCGAAATTATTTTCCAGCGACAAAGAGAAGAGCACTGATTTCAACATTTTTATAATTCTTTGAAAACGGTTCTATTTGAAAATACTTCCAATAATATATACTTTAAAATTTTAAAAAAAACCAAAGTTCGAAATCACCGGAAACTAAATTCTCAAATTTCTGAATTAGATTCATTTCAAATTCCAATCAATTTATAACCAAGTTTATAAATTCATTTATTTATTATGCAATAGTCAATGGTTTGCAAAACAATAAATGAAAATCAAATATTATTATTTCAGACAACAAATCCATTAACAATTTAATTTCAGAAAACTTATATTTATATATAATATAATCATTCAAAACTATTTTGTGTATCAAATTTGAAAACAACATTTTTTTTTAATATAAATTTAGAAATACATTTCTTTGCTCGACGATACAGGAATGGATTTTTTTTTTAAAATAAGGATAGGGATTCAAATTTTTGTTGACTCCAATCAAAGAGAATTTTGATTCGAAAATAAGTTTGAAACAGAAGATAAGATAATTCAATTACCACAATCGGGAGATGGATGAGTTTATTTAATTCACGGGCAACCTTAACCGAGTCGTCCGTAACTACAAGAATAAGATCGATGCTGAATTCCGAGGTAAATCAACACTCGATCTCACGAGATGGAATTCAGGTATAGCATGGAATAGATAGCATCGTAAACCGAGGATACAGAAATCTCCGGTAAATCAATGCCAGCTGTAAAGGAGTTTTGCTCCTTCACGAATCATTCAAAGATTGGCGAGACCGACGATCTCTTATAGATATCAATCAAAATGGAGTTATGGGGTGCTCCAAGATCAAGAAAAGACGAATAGTGAGGGACACGAATGAATTTCAGAACCGAGGGGAACGTTCCAAAATTCAAAGAATCGAATCAAAACGGAAGAGATTGAAACTCGAAATGAAAGTGATTCTGTAAATACATTTACCCTATATGTTAAGTTTTGCCTAGAGCTACCAAAGCTCTGATACCAACTGTAACGACCCGCCATTTTGGACCATTCGCATTCATTATAAGTGTATAGGTAGACACTCATGCCGGAGTTGAATTGCTCAAAATACCGCGTTGTTAATTTAAATTTGGCAAAACTGAACATATACAGTAAATAAATAATCACAGAACACAGACACAGAGTAATAAGTGCAGCGGAAATAAAAGAGATAGTAGTTCATGAAGCTACTATATGAATATATAAAATACATCAGAGTTTACAACAGAAGAGTAATACGATACATCAGAGTTAAACCAGATACAACGGAAGAGTAACAGATACAAATCAGAATACATCACTGGAATCATCGAATATCTGAAAGCTGGATAGATAGCTGGATCTCCAAGCGAAGCTCCAACACCAAAGGTGAGTCTCGAAAGCTGAACTACTCAGTCTGACCCGAGCGTAAAGCAAAACACAAAACACTCGAGTCAGGATTAACATTCTTATATTAATAAATCCAACTCAAGTGAAATAGCAATTGAAATACAAGTAATTCAAAGGATGTTTGGAATAACCATCCTTTAAGGATCCGTTAAACTATCTACTATGTAGTAGTGTACGATAAGTAGATAATGTCTATCAGTAATAATAAGATATCAAAATAGCGTTAAGTCATGGCCCATTCCACCCTTAACACATTTTTATTCCCAAAAGCATATACAAGACCGTAGTTTCCCCAAAACCGGAAGTCACCAGAGGGCAATCCATATACTAAAGGTACAAATCAAAATCGTAGTGGTCGCGCATAAATGGAATACAAGTATGACAAGGCACATAAGGCAATACCCAAGGTAGTGATACTACCGTTCGCCTGATCCGGACTGGTGAGAACGCAACGCCGCAGCGCCCGCAACACCGTGAAACAACACTCCCAAAATCAAGGGTGCACCAATCGACAACAAGTATAAGTAGTTCGAAGAAGTGTGTCCACTTGAGGTATCAATCCTCCATTGGCCCGGCACAGCTCCTGTTTTAGTCATTTCCAATTTAACACAAGTGTCAAGGCTATCCATTATCGTTCTCTTCCTTCAGTCAACACGTACATCATTCCAACCACTTCATTCTGGATCATCACTCCTCGTATAGTTATTAAAGTGGTTTTCGGTTTAGATAGAGAGTATATCCATAACCGAATTCCGGTCTCTTTAATAACTTCCGTAATTATTTCACCGATTGGTCGTTTATTTATTTCAAAACCAAATCAATTTCAATTTCAATTTGTAAATCAACATTTCGTTTGTCTTTCTAAACCAATTTCCAATATTTACGTTTCAAAACTTCCAAGTTACCACTTCATAATCTCATAATTAAATTTCCATATTCATTTAAAACAATTCAAATATCAATTCAAGTTCGTATATAAGTTTCATTCCAAAAATCATTTAAATTAATTTAATTCAACATTCAAATCAATTTAAATTCATTTGTCGATTTCATTCAATATTCGTTAAGTTACTTTATCATTCAAAACAATTTCTATTAAATTTCCAATTCATTAAATCAATTCCTTGAGTTCAACTTCATTAAATCAAAACTTACACTTTTGAATTAAATTAAATTCTTCAAATCAAATTCTTTCAATTACAAGTCTTACATTAATTTCAACAAATCACATTTTATTTCTTGTTAAAGAAATTCCATTTCTTATCTACTTTCTTAAATAATTTTCCAAAACTTACTTAATAAAGAAAACTCCATTTCAATTATTTACGAAGTAAAATTCACTTATTCAAAAGTTCAATTTCCTTATTAAGAATTTCAATTCAATTTAATCATTAAATAATTCAATCTTATTTAATTATTAAATAATTCAAAACCTAATTATTAAATAATTTCAAAGTTTAATAATTTCAAACTTAATTATAATTTCAAACTTAATTATTAAACCATTTCAAACTTAATTCAATCATTTCTCAATTTAAACAACATTCTTTCATCAATTTCATTGTTAATATTTTGTTTCAGATTTTTAAATATTAACATTTTCCTTTCATTAAAAATTCAAATTTAAACTTCATTTCAAAACCATATTATTTATTCCAATAAAATCTTCGTTTTATTTTTAAATCAAATTATTGACCAATCGGGTTTTATTTAATTTCCTATCCTAGGTCAAAGTTCAATTTTTGGGTATTTATCATTTCAACCCGATTCCAATTCAATTCAAAATCAAAACATATCAAAGGGAACTTGCAGTGTGATAACTGGGATGGTGTCAAAGTAAATAAACAAGCAATAACAACAATCAATAACAATCCAATAATCAATTCAAATAATCCCGAAATAACCGTATTAATTCGCATTGTTATTTGTACGAATTAATATAATTATTTCTAGAATCTACATTATCATTTCATGTAGATTAAAGATTATTACATTACAGTTTCTCTTGTCATTCAATTTACAATTTCATACATCATCAGTTTAACAACATACATTCAGTGGTTCAAAATGTAATTAAACGAATCCTACGTGTCAATAAATTCAACAGTTAAAGGGGTCATATTATACGAATGTCAGCTAATCAAATTTAACACATATATCAAATCTAACTGTCCTACGCCAATTTCAATTTCAAATTATTTATCACTTACATCATTAACAATTTAACGTCCAATATAAACATCAAACAATTAATCAATTATCAGCCAAACTGTATTATCATCGCATAAATAATTAACAGAAAATGGTGTCAGATGTCACAGGTGAACTGATACAGGTAATAGCATATATAACAGTGTAATTAACTAACAGCAGCATATTTCAATTGTCGTTTCAATTGAAATCAAATTTAATAAATAAAAGAACGTTAATCGTGAGTGATTGCTCACCTTTCGAAGCTAGATAGAATAAGCAACTAGATTGAGGTACGAAATGCAAGCCCTACTTCCAAATCAAAGCTAGATGGATATGATTCGACAACAAAGCTGATAGTTTGAATAGAAGAAATCAAATCAGAGAATATTGATGAAGATAATTGGTAAAATTGAATTTTATGCATATACTATACGAACTCATACTCTGACATACCATTATTTGTATAAAACTAATATATATACTTTTATAATAAGATAAAGTAAACTATAAAATATAAACAAAATGTATACTCGTATTCTATAATATAAACTGTAATATAAACTACAAATATAAATACATTTTTAAACAGGTTATAACTTATTATATATTTTTATAGCTGAAACTACTAATAAAAAAAAATAAAACGGTAAAATCATCTATAGCCGAAACTACTAATATATGATATTACTGTAAATCCATATATATAGAGTAACCTTATATACATATATATATAAAAAAATATATACATATATATTAAAGTATACAAACAGAATTTTCACAGCAAGACACAAGATATAAGTAATAATATAAACTGCATATATGAACTATATATAAAATCTTACATAATATAACTAACACGTAGCTATATATAACCAATAATTAAGGATATAAGTATAAACAAATAACAGATTATCCAAGCGTATACACGTAAAAATAAACGAACCACCATATGTAATACTTAAAACAATCCTTGTATTTACATAACCCAATAGCTTTTAAAACTAGTATATAACTTATATCTTAATAAAACGACACACATATACAAATATATGTACACGTGCAACCCACAAAAAATAATACATATACACGCAACACACATGTGAACAGAGTATTAAAATTTCAATATATATATAAGTAAAGTTATACACGAAATATCTTTCAACAAAATAGATAAAACCAACAAATATAAAACTGGTGTGTGTAAACTTACTATAACTTGCCCACAATAGTTTATATAATATGTTATAAAATACTGCAAAATAGGTCATCAGATGTTCATATAACTTTCATATACAAACCATATATATAATATGTATATAGCTTCTGACCAAATACTTATAACAGCATACAGGTGTGAATATACAATAACAAAGATATGGATATAATACTTTTCTTCAAGTAATCACTTTGAATATATATATATATATATACACAATGCATAACAAATACCTTTGTATACTCAAAGGAAGAAGAGCGCAAGGGGCCGAGACAGGCTATGGGGTGGCAGCCTAAAGATTTGCCGAAGGGGAAGGGAAGGTGGAGATTTTGTCGAGGCTTCACGTGGAGGTGAGATGAAGCTGACGTGAAGGGGTTGGCCAGGAGGAGGGTGGTGGGCGGAAGCTTCGATAAGGGGAGGGCTGATGATGGTGACTCGGCGGTGCTGAGCTATGCGGAACTGGGCTCGGCATGGGATCGAGCTGCGCGGGGTTTGGACGAGGCAAGCTGGAGGAGGCTTCCGGCCAGACCTTCCTGGGCGATGCAAGGGAAAATGATCACGCTGCTCAGCGATGATGAGAGAAGCAGGGAGGAGAGGTTGGGGTCACGTGAAGATGAATTTATTTGGGGGATGGTGTTCTGCCATGGGAAAGAATGAACAACCTTATTGGGTAGGTAATAAGAAGACTAGGTAGTACGAAAAGGCACAAGCAATGTTTATAATGTTTATAATTATTTTTCAAAAGAAAAGAAGGAGTCACGAGAGTGAAGGGATGGAACCATAAATTATTTTGGAACCAGGGAATAGTGACAGCCATACCATAAATTTTTGGAGATATCGAAAGTCACGGTTTGAATTTCGCCAAATATTAATTGCTATTGTCCATTAGTTTCAACCGATGGACAAATGAATGGACATAGAATCCTCTAGAGATTTAAACTGGCTACCGATATGGCTAATCATTTCGCAGACTTCGCCGTGTACCGAACACCGAAGTGCACAAATGAATATGTTGCAGAGACGAACATAATGGTACACAAATATTAGTGGTACGATTTGAATTATAAAAATTCGAATTTTTCTACTGGCGGAAAATGCAAGAAAAACACTGAAAAATAAGATCGACGGAGCCAAAGAAGTCCGAATTTGGAAAAACGACAAACTGACATTTTGCTCAGAAGATGGTTTAGAATTTTTCTATGTAAAAATATTTTGGTTTTGAAAACATTTTATTTTCATTGCTTTTTAACTGATTAAATTGAAGTGAATTTACGTGCGAAATAAACTTTCATATTTTTGGACGAAAATTTACCAGTTGCTATGTTTAACTAGACGTATTCCAAATATTAAATTTTATTTCAAAATTTTATCATTTAAAATTTCACAAAATTTCAACTAATTACGTTATTAAAACCATTGAAATTTACGGGTCGTTACACAAGCTGAGGGGTGGAGCACTCCATGACAGGGTGGCTCAGGTTGAAGCGCACGGCTACGTGGGGTAGGAGGAGCTCGGCCAGGGGTGCATCGGCTGTTGATGCTTGGATCCGGAAGTTGATGGGGTCGGTCAGGTCGACGTTGTGGGGAGGAAAGGAGGTCAGGCGGCGTATCTCTGGGCAAAGGCAGTTGCTGCTACCTAGGCAAAGGGGTTCAGGCGTTCGAGTGGAGAAGAGTGGGGTGGTCTCGATTTGGGCGTACACTCGGCTGAGACTGGTGAAGAAGGGGTGATGACGTGTTGCATGCTTGGAGAGGATGTTGTAACATCCCACCTTTTCGCACGCTTTAGACCGACACACATGCCGATTTAAACCATACGAAAGGACGGATTGTTATGGGGTAAATAAGAAAAGACAAGAAAGAAATAAAACAAAATAGAATCTTGCAGCGGAACGATAAAATATAATAATCAAATAACAGTTCATGAAGCTGTTTTACAAAACATTTGATTATACTTATACAATACATATCAGAGTTACACATACCAGAGAATGATAATTATGCAGCAGAATACAATGGTGTAGTAGAATATATAACAAATAGTAATAATAAAATCTTCGTCTTCGTCCTTTAGAAATAGGCCTTCAAATCCTGAAATGCTCAGGCTGACCCGAGCGAATTGAAAAGACAAAACACTCGAGTCAGAACTAAAAGATCTTATGTAAGTTAAATAAATGAAATAAATATGAGTGTAAACGGCGTCAGAGATGTTTACGGGGTTTGACATCTCCTATCCAGTGTCTAACGTGGGTGCAATAACTTAAGAAATGTTCGGGATTCACATCTCTTAAGGATCCGTTAAACTATCTACTATCTATTAATATTCGCTATATACAGTAGTGTCTAATCAGTAAAGTATAATCATATCGGAAAATAGCGTTAAGGGGATGGAGAACCTTAACGCGGTCGGATCTTAAAATCATAATCGTAGTAAAGCTCGATATGGTAGGTGACACGGCACAACTAGGCAATGCCAGGGTAGATATACCAATTACGCACACGGACTGATGGATACGCATAGCAGCCACTACCGTTCCACCTCGAACAACATTCCCAAATCGGAGGATGGCCATCTAGTCAAATCACAAGTAAGAGTATAATATCGAAGAAATGCGTCCGAGAAGAGGTGCTACCTCACTGGTCCGAGATCGCTCCTGTTTTAGCCACCTTATGCCAACTCACGGGAGTTGGGTCCACGTAACATACCTTAAGAACGTCGCCACCATCCTACTTCATTCTGGAATCTCCACCGCGTACACGGTTGTCAAAGTGGTTTTCGGTATCGACAGAGAGTATGTCCATATCCGATCCCGGTCTCTTTAACAACCAATCGTTATTATAACACCGTGGTCATTTAAAATATATATATATACTTTTAAAACACAATCATTGCCCTTTCAAAACATATCCTTTTCTTCAAAATAGTATATACTTTAAACCAAAATATTATTACTATTTCAAACCCAATTCAATAATATATCATTTCCATTTCCAAAACAATTCAATTGTCTCATTTAAATGAAACCAAATTTCCAATCGCTAATCTTACTTTTATTTTTAAAACTCGAAATATTCTTTAAAACCATATTAAACCCAGCTCACATAAGGCAGTCATATTCTAAATCTCAAAATTTCAATCGGTTTCAAATCAATATATTCAAAGATAATTCTTAAATAATTTCTATTTCAAAAGAATTCATTTTCAAACCATATTACTTTCAAAGTTATAAAAATTTCGAAAACCAATACTTTGAAAACAATAATACCTTAATTTAAATAAAACATTTCAATTTTGATATATTTCAAGTCTTAAAATATTCTAAAATTCTCAACTAAATCTGAAAATTCTATATATACCTTAATTCAGTTTTTCTATTATTTAGTTTAGAAATATTTATTTAATAAGTTCAATATCACTTAAATAAAACTCAAACTTGAAATATTCGTAAATCAACTCAAAACATCATTAAGTTACACATAGCTTAAATTTTAGAATTTAACTATATATAAAATAATATTTATAAAATATCAAAATTTAATATTTATTAAACCGTATATTTCTTTCCAAACCATAGAAAAATCACTTTAAAATATTTTATATATAGACCACGGTGCCTGTATATAATTTTCTATCCTACGGTCAAGTGATACGGATATTTATCATTTCAATCCGTAATTTTAAAATAAAAGTTTACGGTTATATATCATTTCAAACCGCAATCCCGAATAAAATAAAATGCATAATAACTTGCAGTTTATACTATATAAAATATAGCATCAATTCATCCAAATATCAATAATCAACCATTCATTACAATCGTCATCCAATTTAAACAAAAACATCAATATAAAGCATATAAAATATAACAGGCATCACCAAATAGTTTATATTCAATAAAAATTAATAACTTTCAACTGGCAGTTTATATGTAACGGATAAATTGATTAACAATTAATTGGCAGTTTAAATGCAATGGATAAATTAATTAACAATTAACTGGCAATTTAAATGCAATAAATAAATAAATTAACAATTGATTACGATGAATGCAATTAACTGAGATAATGATGAAATATATGTCAAACAGCTATAAATAAATTTCTAACCACATCATACATGAATTTAACAAACATAGAAAATCTTAGAAGTTGTGAGTGGGTTAAAACACTCACCTTTTTGAATTTAAATTGAATTTAAATTCAATTTAAACCCAAAAATTTGACCGTCTCAGAATTCATCCAAACCAGCGTCATCAGGTCCGGAATTAAATTACGATCCTAACAAAAAAAACCGCACGTGAAACGGAGTTCGTATGCATGAGATATTGCGAAAATTGTGATTGAATTTCAATTTAAAAATAAATAAAAAGAGAACACATACTAGCTGCCACGTCATCATCTAAATGTTGCTCACGTACAGGCATCTTCACAAACGTTTCTTCCTGCTACCGAACTCAGCATGAAACCCATTTGACCGGCCTTTGACCGTGAATCGCCAACGCCACGGACCACCATTTGACAAACCGCCGTCACCATCGTGATCTCCAGGTCGAGCCGCTCCTCCCTACCCCAGCGCGCGCCTCTCTGGTGGCCGCCGCCGCCGCCTCCAAGCTAGGGTTTGCAAACCCTAGTTCGCCAATTCCGGCCACCTCCGGTCGTCTTAGCTTACGAGACCACCGTCAAACGACTCCACAAACCTTCCTCTTCAAAACCCAGAAAGCAATTTGCCTAAAATCGATCCAATCAAAAACTCCCAAATTGGACCATGTGGATTTCGAAAATTGGAGGTTTGACCGCGATTTCCGGTTGATCTGAGCATCAATTGCAAAAACCGAGACCACCCGTAGATTCGTATCGATGAAAACTACCACATATATTTTTTTGGGATTTTTCTGAGGACTTAAATTTTTATTTGATTTTTGAACTGTTATTTGGATCTGAAAGCATCCATTGAGGTAGAGAAAGGATTGAAGAAAAATGAACATACAGACAAAAAATAAAAGATGGAGGCTAGGGTTTATAACCGTGCTTATATAGAGGTAGAGGTAGAATAGACAAATGGGATAGACGAACGTGCGGAACAAACTGTGGCCCAAAAAGCCCGTTCTGACCCCCGAAACGAAATTGGGTAAACCCATATATCAAAACAGGTAATTTAAAACATTCTGAACGCGATGGAAAAAGTTTCACGTCCAAATTCCATCGTATGAAGAAGTTATGCCGGAAACAAAAATTTCAAATTGATTTTAAAATTTGATTTCAATTAAATCGATTTCGAGGCGTTTCACGTTCGTACGATCAAACGACAAGTCCGATCGCAACAAAACTTAAAACCCTACAATAATTCACTGATACGGATCCGATGGAATTGGTTTCGTCGAAATCCGAGTCAGTGGCCAAAATGGTTATTTTTATATTAATTAAATAAATTTTAAAATAAATTAATTAAATTGAATTTTATATTTCAATTATAGAATTGACCATTTATCACCTTTATACTTCTCAAAAATTTGCAATTATTTAAAGATAATTTAAATGTCAAATTAGAGCAAATAAATTTTATCAATTTCAATGCCCTATCTTTAAATTCCATTATATTCAAAATTATAAATTTTAGTTCCCAACATTTCTATTAAATTAACTAATCAATGTTTATTCCATCTATAAATTTAAAGTAGATGGATTCCATGTTGGGTTCAAAATCTATTATTCTAATATCCTTGAATTCCAGCTAAATCTCTATAAACGTAATAATTAAACGTTAATTTCATTTATTTTGGAATACATCCAATTATTATAAATTAGATCAATTAACTTACTATTTAAAACTCAACTTCAAAAAAATTCATTACGTGCCATACCATCAATCTATGTAACCTTTAATCCCTTCCAAATTCTACTGATTCCAAAAATTTAGAACTTCACACTTTGCTTACATAAATTTTGATTGTAGTACACTTATTATATTTTTGCCAAATAGATACATTGATTTCAATTAACTATCCTCTATAATTTATTTCTTGGTTTCATTCTTCTTATTTCCCAAATTACAATCCGTGTTACAAATTTTGAATTAGTCACTATTCATTATTATTGACTTTAATTTAGCATCATTTACCTTGCATTAACGTTGTTACTTAACAATCCCTACCCAATTGCAATTTTATATTCAAATGAATACATTTACTCTTTCCGTTATGGAATTAATTATCAAAAGGCACATCTAATTATCATTATTGATTTTATACAATTTCCATTAACTGTACATTCAATTACTATTCAATGTATATGTATTCATTAATCAATTCGATATATACGTTTGTTTCCCTCTATTTGATTTATAACCTAGTATACATTTACCTAAATTCTATTTCAATCACATTCATTAATGGGTGTGGCATTGAAATCAAATTCATTAACTTATCTCACATTATTATCATTAATTACAGTTGGCTTACCAATTTTTATTCAATACCATAAATAAATAACATATTATTCAATACTTACTCTTGTTTCTCATATTCTATTTAAAAATCAAATCATAACATTTACATTATTTTATTGAATTGGAATTTCAATAAATAACATTTATTTATTTATTATTTTTTTCAGTTAACTTTTAATTACAATTGCTACATCTAATTCCTAACATTCATTTTACTATAAATTATGGAAATTATGACAAACTTAGTTAACGAAATTCACGGGTCGTTACACTCTCCCCCACTCAAAACTTTTCGTCCCCGAAAAGGAAAAAGAAGGGAGAAGGAAGAATTTAGATAAACAATACATCTTATTCAAAATATTAACTTATAAACACTAATCTACAAAATTTATTACTTTATATAGAATATACCCATTTTAATCATTATATCTTTTTATACTTAAATAAATAAAGTTTGGAGAAGCATTCAAAAATAATTTTCTAAGTCTAAAAATTTCGAAAAATTTCGGCGGAGTCTCCTTTGTACGGAGAGGCTCGAGAGAAAATATAATATTAAATATAACAAAATATCACATATAATATCCAAAATAGTAAACCCCAACACGGAAAAATATATAAAATATCGCTATAAAACGTAATCCGAAACGTACCTATTTGTCGGGCATTTACGCTTAATTTATGGAACCAAAAGCAGTAGCAATTGCTTCATAACCTGCATTTCACTTATAAATCCAAAGGGTTAACAATTTATATAAAGTGAAATATTTATGTGGTTTCAATCATTAACAACCAATCAATACATCAACCATCAACTTCACAAACAACATACACACCCAAAACAAAGCAACCATCCAATCAAACAGACAAACAGTTGTTTGGGTTCAAAACTTGAAATTGTACGGAATGGAAATAACTATCAAGTGCATCATTTCCTCAACAGTCTTAGATGGACAAAATAGATTATTTATTCATCCAACAACTTCAAATTCCTTACCCAACGAACCACAAATTAAACAATGACAATTCCAACCATCAAAATCAAATTAGCTTATTATAACTTTATTTCATACTTTAGTTGTTTGATTTCCTTTTATAATTTACATTTATTTCTAGTAAACCTTTAATTTCATTTACATATTAATGTTTGTTTCATTTTTTTTACTCATTACTTACGCTTATTCTTTCTCATTAATTTAGGTCATGTAAGCTTCTATTATTGCATTACACCTATGCATTTCTCAATTTCATTTATTTATTTAATACTTACATCCCTATTATATTTACTGCATTCATCTTTTATACTTATTTTGTTCACAAATAGTTTAAATCTTTTACTTAAGTTTTATTATCTTCCATATATATACTACTTACTATTATTTACTCATTTATTATCTTATGATCTTATTTATTCACACATTAAACACTTAAGTTTATAATCATCTATTTGTCATACTTACTTTTTAATTATATTTCCTTGATAAAATTTCAATTATAACCTAAGTTAATAACATTAAATTCTCATTTAATATAGCAAATTCATTGAATACTTCATTACCTACTTTTACTTGTACAAATTTCTATTACATTTCTTATTAAACATTTCAACTTTTTATATTTGGTAAGTTATATAAGTTAAAGAAAATGCAAATGAACTTATACAAGTTTTATCTCATCTTTTGATTAAATTTAATGTTCAACAATATTACTCTTTGTCTCCTATGTTACAAAGTTCAATTTTCTTTAATCTCCATTTATAACTTAGTTTTTAGATCTCTTATTTAAATCAGAGGTTTCAATTTATTAATTACTTACCTTTTATTTCACTACAATAATTTAAACAATTAATTAATGGAAATTTAAGAATTTAAATTCCGTGTTAAATTTCAAATTATTTTGAAATAATAGATAAATATTTTCTTATAACTTATACCTCTAGTTAAATTTAAAAAAATTCAAAATTTATACTTTTTTTTTTTCAAAAATGAATCTGCAGTAAACTACTACAGTGGCCTTCCCACTTCGAAACTCGAAAATGAAAATCGATGATGCGTGCACTCATCACCGAAATTATTTTCCAGCGACAGAGAGGGGAGTACAAAACTTGTTCTTTCCAAAATTTCTATTTATATTGAAATACTAATATCAGAAAATACCTTTAAAATATTATTATTTTTTCTCCAAAATCGTCTTTAAAACAAAACTTCCGAATTATATTAAAATATTTATATCAGAAAATACTTATAAGCAATACTATCATATTCCAAAATTTATTCGAAAGAAATTTCAAAACCCCGGAACTTAAGTTCTAAATTTCCCATTTTATCTATTTTATTCTTTAATCTTGTTTCTATTATTATTTACACTTATTACCTACCAACCAATCTATAGCAACCAATATATATGTCATTTGGAAAATTTATTTTATATATAGAAAATATAATAGGCAAAAATTATTTCATTCACCTATATTAAAAACAAATATTATGTCTGTCTGTCCTATTAAGTGTTTAGAAACCCCTATTGATGTCACAGCGTCCCATGCATCAAGCAGAATTTATAAATACAAAACGGAACAGATTAACACAATATCAAAACCTTTTTATAGCACTAACAAATACGCTCTCTCATATATGCGCTCAACGACTCCCATAGGGTATTATTACCCTATTAGTAAAGAGTCAAACCCCACAAAGCTAAGGTTTATCGCTAAACCAAAGCTCTGATACCAGATGTAACATCCCACCTTTTCGCACGCTTTAGACCGACACACATGCCGATTTAAACCATACGAAAGGACGGATTGTTATGGGGTAAATAAGAAAAGATAAGAAAGAAATAAAACAAAATAGAATCTTGCAGCGGAACGATAAAATATAATAATCAAATAACAGTTCATGAAGCTGTTTTACAAAACATTTGATTATACTTATACAATACATATCAGAGTTACACATACCAGAGAATGATAATTATGCAGCAGAATACAATGGTGTAGTAGAATATATAACAAATAGTAATAATAAAATCTTCGTCTTCGTCCTTTAGAAATAGGCCTTCAAATCCTGAAATGCTCAGGCTGACCCGAGCGAATTGAAAAGACAAAACACTCGAGTCAGAACTAAAAGATCTTATGTAAGTTAAATAAATGAAATAAATATGAGTGTAAACGGCGTCAGAGATGTTTACGGGGTTTGACATCTCCTATCCAGTGTCTAACGTGGGTGCAATAACTTAAGAAATGTTCGGGATTCACATCTCTTAAGGATCCGTTAAACTATCTACTATCTATTAATATTCGCTATATACAGTAGTGTCTAATCAGTAAAGTATAATCATATCGGAAAATAGCGTTAAGGGGATGGAGAACCTTAACGCGGTCGGATCTTAAAATCATAATCGTAGTAAAGCTCGATATGGTAGGTGACACGGCACAACTAGGCAATGCCAGGGTAGATATACCAATTACGCACACGGACTGATGGATACGCATAGCAGCCACTACCGTTCCACCTCGAACAACATTCCCAAATCGGAGGATGGCCATCTAGTCAAATCACAAGTAAGAGTATAATATCGAAGAAATGCGTCCGAGAAGAGGTGCTACCTCACTGGTCCGAGATCGCTCCTGTTTTAGCCACCTTATGCCAACTCACGGGAGTTGGGTCCACGTAACATACCTTAAGAACGTCGCCACCATCCTACTTCATTCTGGAATCTCCACCGCGTACACGGTTGTCAAAGTGGTTTTCGGTATCGACAGAGAGTATGTCCATATCCGATCCCGGTCTCTTTAACAACCAATCGTTATTATAACACCGTGGTCATTTAAAATATATATATATACTTTTAAAACACAATCATTGCCCTTTCAAAACATATCCTTTTCTTCAAAATAGTATATACTTTAAACCAAAATATTATTACTATTTCAAACCCAATTCAATAATATATCATTTCCATTTCCAAAACAATTCAATTGTCTCATTTAAATGAAACCAAATTTCCAATCGCTAATCTTACTTTTATTTTTAAAACTCGAAATATTCTTTAAAACCATATTAAACCCAGCTCACATAAGGCAGTCATATTCTAAATCTCAAAATTTCAATCGGTTTCAAATCAATATATTCAAAGATAATTCTTAAATAATTTCTATTTCAAAAGAATTCATTTTCAAACCATATTACTTTCAAAGTTATAAAAATTTCGAAAACCAATACTTTGAAAACAATAATACCTTAATTTAAATAAAACATTTCAATTTTGATATATTTCAAGTCTTAAAATATTCTAAAATTCTCAACTAAATCTGAAAATTCTATATATACCTTAATTCAGTTTTTCTATTATTTAGTTTAGAAATATTTATTTAATAAGTTCAATATCACTTAAATAAAACTCAAACTTGAAATATTCGTAAATCAACTCAAAACATCATTAAGTTACACATAGCTTAAATTTTAGAATTTAACTATATATAAAATAATATTTATAAAATATCAAAATTTAATATTTATTAAACCGTATATTTCTTTCCAAACCATAGAAAAATCACTTTAAAATATTTTATATATAGACCACGGTGCCTGTATATAATTTTCTATCCTACGGTCAAGTGATACGGATATTTATCATTTCAATCCGTAATTTTAAAATAAAAGTTTACGGTTATATATCATTTCAAACCGCAATCCCGAATAAAATAAAATGCATAATAACTTGCAGTTTATACTATATAAAATATAGCATCAATTCATCCAAATATCAATAATCAACCATTCATTACAATCGTCATCCAATTTAAACAAAAACATCAATATAAAGCATATAAAATATAACAGGCATCACCAAATAGTTTATATTCAATAAAAATTAATAACTTTCAACTGGCAGTTTATATGTAACGGATAAATTGATTAACAATTAATTGGCAGTTTAAATGCAATGGATAAATTAATTAACAATTAACTGGCAATTTAAATGCAATAAATAAATAAATTAACAATTGATTACGATGAATGCAATTAACTGAGATAATGATGAAATATATGTCAAACAGCTATAAATAAATTTCTAACCACATCATACATGAATTTAACAAACATAGAAAATCTTAGAAGTTGTGAGTGGGTTAAAACACTCACCTTTTTGAATTTAAATTGAATTTAAATTCAATTTAAACCCAAAAATTTGACCGTCTCAGAATTCATCCAAACCAGCGTCATCAGGTCCGGAATTAAATTACGATCCTAACAAAAAAAACCGCACGTGAAACGGAGTTCGTATGCATGAGATATTGCGAAAATTGTGATTGAATTTCAATTTAAAAATAAATAAAAAGAGAACACATACTAGCTGCCACGTCATCATCTAAATGTTGCTCACGTACAGGCATCTTCACAAACGTTTCTTCCTGCTACCGAACTCAGCATGAAACCCATTTGACCGGCCTTTGACCGTGAATCGCCAACGCCACGGACCACCATTTGACAAACCGCCGTCACCATCGTGATCTCCAGGTCGAGCCGCTCCTCCCTACCCCAGCGCGCGCCTCTCTGGTGGCCGCCGCCGCCGCCTCCAAGCTAGGGTTTGCAAACCCTAGTTCGCCAATTCCGGCCACCTCCGGTCGTCTTAGCTTACGAGACCACCGTCAAACGACTCCACAAACCTTCCTCTTCAAAACCCAGAAAGCAATTTGCCTAAAATCGATCCAATCAAAAACTCCCAAATTGGACCATGTGGATTTCGAAAATTGGAGGTTTGACCGCGATTTCCGGTTGATCTGAGCATCAATTGCAAAAACCGAGACCACCCGTAGATTCGTATCGATGAAAACTACCACATATATTTTTTTGGGATTTTTCTGAGGACTTAAATTTTTATTTGATTTTTGAACTGTTATTTGGATCTGAAAGCATCCATTGAGGTAGAGAAAGGATTGAAGAAAAATGAACATACAGACAAAAAATAAAAGATGGAGGCTAGGGTTTATAACCGTGCTTATATAGAGGTAGAGGTAGAATAGACAAATGGGATAGACGAACGTGCGGAACAAACTGTGGCCCAAAAAGCCCGTTCTGACCCCCGAAACGAAATTGGGTAAACCCATATATCAAAACAGGTAATTTAAAACATTCTGAACGCGATGGAAAAAGTTTCACGTCCAAATTCCATCGTATGAAGAAGTTATGCCGAAAACAAAAATTTCAAATTGATTTTAAAATTTGATTTCAATTAAATCGATTTCGAGGCGTTTCACGTTCGTACGATCAAACGACAAGTCCGATCGCAACAAAACTTAAAACCCTACAATAATTCACTGATACGGATCCGATGGAATTGGTTTCGTCGAAATCCGAGTCAGTGGCCAAAATGGTTATTTTTATATTAATTAAATAAATTTTAAAATAAATTAATTAAATTGAATTTTATATTTCAATTATAGAATTGACCATTTATCACCTTTATACTTCTCAAAAATTTGCAATTATTTAAAGATAATTTAAATGTCAAATTAGAGCAAATAAATTTTATCAATTTCAATGCCCTATCTTTAAATTCCATTATATTCAAAATTATAAATTTTAGTTCCCAACATTTCTATTAAATTAACTAATCAATGTTTATTCCATCTATAAATTTAAAGTAGATGGATTCCATGTTGGGTTCAAAATCTATTATTCTAATATCCTTGAATTCCAGCTAAATCTCTATAAACGTAATAATTAAACGTTAATTTCATTTATTTTGGAATACATCCAATTATTATAAATTAGATCAATTAACTTACTATTTAAAACTCAACTTCAAAAAAATTCATTACGTGCCATACCATCAATCTATGTAACCTTTAATCCCTTCCAAATTCTACTGATTCCAAAAATTTAGAACTTCACACTTTGCTTACATAAATTTTGATTGTAGTACACTTATTATATTTTTGCCAAATAGATACATTGATTTCAATTAACTATCCTCTATAATTTATTTCTTGGTTTCATTCTTCTTATTTCCCAAATTACAATCCGTGTTACAAATTTTGAATTAGTCACTATTCATTATTATTGACTTTAATTTAGCATCATTTACCTTGCATTAACGTTGTTACTTAACAATCCCTACCCAATTGCAATTTTATATTCAAATGAATACATTTACTCTTTCCGTTATGGAATTAATTATCAAAAGGCACATCTAATTATCATTATTGATTTTATACAATTTCCATTAACTGTACATTCAATTACTATTCAATGTATATGTATTCATTAATCAATTCGATATATACGTTTGTTTCCCTCTATTTGATTTATAACCTAGTATACATTTACCTAAATTCTATTTCAATCACATTCATTAATGGGTGTGGCATTGAAATCAAATTCATTAACTTATCTCACATTATTATCATTAATTACAGTTGGCTTACCAATTTTTATTCAATACCATAAATAAATAACATATTATTCAATACTTACTCTTGTTTCTCATATTCTATTTAAAAATCAAATCATAACATTTACATTATTTTATTGAATTGGAATTTCAATAAATAACATTTATTTATTTATTATTTTTTTCAGTTAACTTTTAATTACAATTGCTACATCTAATTCCTAACATTCATTTTACTATAAATTATGGAAATTATGACAAACTTAGTTAACGAAATTCACGGGTCGTTACAGATGTGAAGTGTGAGGGAAGCACAAATGAATTTTCAAAATCAACGTTTATAGATTTGGTTTTGTTTCTGGAAAGTATGGTTAGAGAAAGAATAGAAAGAGCAGAGGGAAAGAAAATTGAAGAGAGTGAACAGAAAGAAGAGGAGCTAGCCGAAGAAAATAGGCAGCATGCAAAATATGAACGAGTGAACAGTTAGGAATAGTAATTGTCACCCTTAAATTCCGAAAAATATATAAGCAACGGCTATACATTGATTCAGAAACATAATTAAAGCAATTAATGGCTTGACTGGACAACACATTTTGAATTTTGAAACCGAAGGAGATTGTAGAGTCATAAATTATGGTACCATTACAACGAATAGTTTATTGTTTCCGTCGCGTACCGGACCTCAAAATACAAAAATAAATATACTACGAAGATCAGCACGATGAGACGATCAAAACGGTATACAGATATTAGTGGTACGATTATCCAATCAAAAGTCGATAATCGGTACCGAAATGATGCTAATTTGCCAGAAATAAGATAAACGGGGCAATAACAGTACAAATTTGGAGAAACAAAATATGACGTCTCACTCAGAAGATGATTTACAAATTTATTGTGTAAAAATATTCAGGTTTGGAAAACATTTTATTATCATCAATTTTAACTGACTTGATTTGAAATAGAATTATACAATAAAATAAACTTCCATATTTTTAGATGATAATTTACCATTTGCTATGTTTAAATAGACGTATCTTAAATATCAAATCTTTTATTTCAAAATTTAATTATTTAAAATTTCACAAAATTTCAGTTAATTACATTATTAAAACCATTTAAAATTTATGGGTCGTTACACTCTCCCGCACTCAAAACTTTTTGTCCTCGAAAAGGAAGGAGGTAGGAGAATAGAAGTAACCATACAGAAAATAGATTGGAGTACGACAATACAAAATTAATTTAAACCATATAAACTCTATTTATTTAAAAATTGGTTTATATTTAATTAATTGATTCCAGTTCATTTTATTTAATCAAGCAAATTTATTGTGTTCAATTTGATTGGTTTCATTCCCAGATATTTTATTCAATTGATTTGTTTTCAATTTATTAACATTTATTACAAAATTTTCATAACAAAATTTGTTTTACTATACTCATTTATTAAATCTATTTGATCAACCATAGTTAATTTCACCTCAACATTCCACTTCAACAATTCAAAACTATTTAGCTTTCAATTTTAAATAGATTGATATTCAACAATTTGGTTCAATCCATTTTATTAAATCAATAACTATTTATTATATCCATATTTTATTGATTCAATTTAATGTATTTCAATCAATAGATTTGATTTCAATTTATTATCATTTGTTACAAAATCTCCTTTTCAAGACAATTTTTTTTGATTTAGCTCATTTATTAAATCCATTTGTGCTTAGTTAAGTTGGTTTCCCTTGAAATTTCAATTTCACTAATCTTAAGTTCATATTTGTTTGCCTAACTAGCATTCTCCTTTATTTATTAAATTTATTCTACTTAATATATATATTGCAACATATATTACGTGCATAGAAACCTCATAACCATACATTATTCAACAAAAAAAAAATCCATTTTTTTCAATTTATTATTAGTAAATTCCCTTAACAAATATCATCTTTATATTCTATTTCTTATCCTGGTGTATACTATCTAATTTACATTCTAATTACATTTAAACTTTTCTAGGTAAGTTATATTAATGTTTTGAGTGTAATTAAATACTATACAAATTTTCCTTCTATCTACAACCTTTATACTAAGCCAGATTTTAGTTTGATCAATTTATTACTTAGGTTTTCTTCTTGTACAACCCTTTATTATATCCTAACATTTTGACTTTTTGAATATTCTAGGCAAGTTATATATATTAGAATGTAATTTAGTGTTATACAAATAGGTTTGTTTAAATTCATTTTTTCAGGTTGGTTTGATTCTATTTATCATTTCAGATACTCGAATTATTCAAATATTTCACTTTATTTCAATAATTGAAACCATTTCTTAATATAAAACTTTAAGATTCAAATTTTCGGTTTCACTTATTTATATAAAGATTAATCACTTACATAAAACACTAATAATTTACTATTAAACCATGTAGTATATAAATAAACAATATTTGAAACATTCTAAATTATTTAGAAAGAAAAGAAAAAAAAGAAAAAGGAAAAAAATGATCAAAATATCCTTTATATAATACTTTATCAAAATAATTTTATAACTTGATGTCTTAACAGGTTTATCTTCGTTCTTGCAGACTCTGGCCATGCGTTGATCAGGCGCAGAGTTAGAATTCTCTAAGTACTTAGCAGACCTGTTTCAACACCCAATGAAAATACTGGAAAAACCTTCAAAACCGATATGGAAAGTACAATCCAAACAAATAAACCGAATCGAATCATGGATCGCAGATACACAATGGTTACGCCTAGATCCCCTAGGAAACATCCGTACCTGTAAGCTGTCACGGCCTTGCGAATTTCGCCATGATAACCAAAACTGTAAACCGCAGATACACAATGGTTACGCCTGGATCCCCTAGGAAACATCCGTACCCTTTAAGCAATCTCTGCCTTTCGAATTTCGCTACTAACACGACCATAGATCGCAGATACACAATGATTACGCTTGGATCCCCCAGGAAACATCCGTACCCGTAAGCCATCACGGCTCTGCGAATTATGCTATGTAGTCGAGTTCGTAAGACCATGGGTAACGCCATGAAATTCTAAGGGCACTCGAGTATCATATCTGGAAAACCTAAATCATAGAGAATAATATCGAAAGAATGAATCCCAAATGTGGCCACAAAAAGGATATCAAGCAGAAGGCACTTTCCATATCTTTACTTCGAAAATATGTATCATATAGTACCCTTTCAAATCAATTTCAAACATCATACTTATATAAATTCCATTATATATAAGATTTCATTTTCAAATCGTATATTTTCCAAAATTAATAGTATATCAAATCACACTTATATAGATTTCGATTATATAAGATTTCGCTTTTGTAATACCCCAAGATTTTGAGGAAAATTCTTTTAAATAATGATTAAAAATTCTGGGGGAAAATCAGAATTATTATAGGTGGGATTTTCAGTGGTGCAAGGTTGTGTGCATGTGTGCACGTGCACACTAGTTATAGCACTAAGAGAAAATCCAGAATTCCTGAATGATAAAACAAGGAAGGAAAACATTTAGATAAAATGTTTTAAATAAAGGAAATATAGGCCTAGACATGAATATTAAAATTCCTGAGGATGTGTGTGTGTATATATATATATATCTATATATATGCATATGTATGACTTGTCTGAAAATTAAGGCAGAAGAGAACATTGATTTATAATGAATAAGTGAAATTTTTATTTGAATAATAGGTGTAGAAATGCACATAAGTATGCACATGTTTTCTGCAAATAAAAGGTTAAAGTTAAATTAACACCCATAGTTGTATAAATGTATATATATATATATATCCAGATATTATTTGGGCAGAAAATTAATAAAGGAATCACTAAAACAGTAAGAACCAAAGTGCAAGAAAGCAAATGTACATAGGCAGAAAATAGAAAGTCACACCATTATCATGTTTGAGGTAAGTATAATAAAAATACTTAAAGAAATCACTTTCTGAAAAGAAAAGAAAATGGTCACAATTTAGTCTTGTTTTAAAATATTGGCCGAAACATTAAGGGTTAGGAAGGAGGGAATATGCAATGCAAAATGCATGATTCTGGTCTGGGCTAAAATAGGGATTTTGCATCACCCAAAACCCTAGATAGAACCCTTATTTAAACCAAGAGCCCAATCAGAAAAACTGCTCTCTCACTAATTAATTAACCTAAGGAAGGAGAGGAAGATAAGGCTAAAGATTTGAAGGGTTTTCTGGTTTAAGCTTGTGTAAGCATTTAGGTGAGTATCCTCACTCATATACATAGCATTAAGACCTGGGATTAGGCAGCCAAGTTTTTATATGCTATATTTTGCATGTTTTGATTTACAAACTATGTTGGCTACTGATGGTTTCATGAATGCTTGATGAGATATGATCTGCTATGTTGGATGTATAACTTTGTTGTTCTATTTTCATCTCTGTATGTTATGCCAAAACCTTAAAGAACATATAATAGAGTATTTGTAACTAGTCTGAATCATGGCTTAAGACAAAGAATGAAAAAAAAACTATGAGCTGCATATACATTGGTATGGTGCTGAGGCTTGAAAATAATTGGTTAAGGGTGCAATGGAGTCTTTCTCTATAAGTGCTGAGCCCTAAACCAAACAGAAATTTACAAGCCTAAAAACTATGTTTAAACAAGATTAAAAATCTGGCTAAATATAGTTGCTTGCAAAATCAAAATAAACCCAATAGAGCCATGCATTTATTCTCAGTTGCAAACATTCTGGTATATGCTTGAATAGGGTGTTTATATGCTAAATAATGTGAGATGAAATGACTGGGGTGTTATACCTCTAGAAAGTAACCTTTAACTGCTTGCAATATTATGTCTGCAAGGTAACTAGTATGCTTCATGTGTACAGGTGGTTTGTACACCTAGCTATCATTGATAGAATGAACATAAATACACTTAGTGACATAACTAAGGATTTTGTGCCAAGAAGGCTGCTGGAATGCTTGTCCTATTTGAAGTAGACAAGTTGGCACATGGCTTGTTTAAGTCCTGAGATCTTTGTGCCATGATGTTAATTAGTTCATGGCAATGTGTCCCTTTGATTCCTTATAGCAGATGAGGCCAGGAATTTATAAGAAAAAGAGAAGGCAACCTTAGTAGTTCCAGATAAAAGTTGTTTTAATGCATATGTTTGCTTTTATGTATTGTATATGATAATACCTGTCAAGTATGCAAAGTATATTTATGCTGTATCCTTAGCTTAATATCATGGATATGTTAGAAATGCTCACACCAGATCATAGATCTGACCCTTATTGCTCATGGCACATGGGGGTGTCTCATTTATAATGGGGCAGCCACTAATGCTTTTGCAGGTTGTGATGGAGCTAAGTAAGCAAGATTAAAAAGATATGGAATAGAGGATGCTAAGATAATTAGAAATAAAAGCTAGAATGTGTTAATTCATGCATGTATTCCCTGATTGATATGGCTATCTAAATGTATTAAGTAGGAAGAACTTGTAAGAGACATATGCTATGTTGTTTCTGGTTATTTCTGATTTGGTATGTACTAAGGATATTGATGTTAAACTGATGTGAAAACCTATTTGCTAAAGTTATTTTGATTTAGAGGAAAAACCTGGATTTTATAAGCATAATCATTTATGATGATTCCAGTTAATCCTGAGTCCTTTCAAAAAAATAGATATGTAGAAAATTATATTGGGAAACCCAGAAAAGGATTAAACTGCTATGTTTTCAATTCATGATATTGATATATGTCCAAATGCAAGAAAATGTGTATATACTCTGAAGATATATTTTTAAAAAAGAGAATTATGGTTAGGAAGAATGATATATATCTGATCACAAGGTGTCTGATTCATACAAATATATATATAAACATGTTTTTGAAAAAGGAGAGGTATCAATGTTTTGTGTATAATCTGGGTTGTAAAAATGCAAACAAAAGAATGGCCAGAGTAACCACATGGTTAGGCCATAGGTCAGGCCAAATGTTTCACTTCAAATCAATGAAGCAAGGGAACATTTGAGCTCAGTTTTCTGGAAAATGAACAAAGACACTGATATGTGCATGTATATCTGTGTACATGTTGAAATTGGGCAAAAATATAAATGTAAATTCTTAAAACAGTTGTAAGAATGGGTTTTAAAAATAGTTATGTAGGAAGAATTGTTTTGTATGTTAGGTTATAGGCAAAAATTAAATATATATGTACAAATATAGGTAGGTACCAGATTTCTAACCATACAGAAGAAAAATAAAAAGAAAAACCAAAAATTGTGTTTGAACCGACCAGCATAGTACTCGAACTCGTGACCTTGAATGTATAAGTTAGGCGCGTTTCCATTACGCCTAGATGTTGCTTGTGTTCACTTATGATCCACTTTCTTTTAACCTGAGTTTGATACTATCCAGACTTTAAGAAAATCATCTATATTATAAGCTTGCTTTCCACTGATTATTGCTTGATCATTTCTTAATTATAATAACAGCCTAAGGTACATATTTCCAGTGGGCACCATAGTCAAAAATCAGGATACAATAAGTTTTCTTTTAAAAAGGGAATTTATCACATTTTTGCAAATTTAAAAATGATTTCTACTTATTACCATGCTCTGATTCAAGTAGAATATAACATAGATATCTTCATATATGTATGTTAAAAATGATTTAGAATTAAAACAATATTTTTATATTGTGAAAGATCCTGGTTATATTTTTGTTAATTAGAGAAAGAAAATGACCCTGGGAAATATATTTGTAATGGATGATATATCTATATATCATCTTTAAAAAAAAAAATCACTAATGAAATTAGTGTGTAAATAGGAGGGTCATTTCATTTGGTATCAGAGCTATGTTTTAATTAACATAGCAAAATGTTTGTATGCTTATGTTTATACTAGGTTGTTTTTATATTTGACTGTTTATAAGTATTCCCTGAATGTATGTATGTGTGTGCATGTGACATACACAATGATTAAATAGGAAATATGCAACCAATTTAAAATTAAAGCTAAGTGTTATAAACTAATAAGATGAAATACATATACTTTTAGAAATATGGTAGGAAGAGGGTCTCATCATCAAGGAGGATCTAGCACACCACAAATGCTTGACATGTAGGAATTTGTGAGAGTTCTGAGAGATGGAATTGGGCACAGACCTGAGAACCCATATGAGGAGCTCTCCAAGTTAGTGAAGACTTATACCAACTTGGGAGGCAAGAGCTTTGAAGGAACTGAAAGTGTAATGGAGATTCAAGCATGGCTGAGGACATTAGAGAGGATCTTCACTGATATGCAACTAGATGACCAAAGGAAGAGGCAAGTGGCCTCAAGGCAATTAAAAGGTGCAGCTTTGAGTTGGTGGGAGGTGATCATAGCTGGCCGGAATGAAAATGATATTAATTGGAATCAATTTAAGGAGATGTTAGAGGCAAGGTTTGTTCCAGCCTCAGCAAAAACCACTTTACTTGAGGAGTTCATCAAACTTAGACAGGGGACTATGAATGTCACAGAATACACCCAGAAGTTTGAGGGATTGTCAACCTATGGGGCAATGTTAGTGGCTGATGAAGCATCCAAAAATGATAGATACATCAAGGGATTGAACCCAGGGCTTAGCAGGGCTATACTGCCTTATGCTGACAGAACTTTTGATCAAGTGATAGATTTGGCTCTGAAGATTGAGCAGCATGACAAGGAAAGAGATAAGTTTAGGAGCTTCAAAAACAATAGCAACAAGAAGAACAAAGGGAAGTACCATCCTTATGATAAGAAGAAAGGGGAGGCAGATGGTAAGAAGGCAGTAGATGCAAAACCCAATGAAGCCAAAAGAAAAATAGTTTGCAACCATTGTGGGAAAGAAGGCCATATTAAGCCAAGATGCCCAGAGCTTAAAGGGGGAGCTTTTAAATGCTTTCTATGTGGGAAGGAAGGGCATATGAAAAGAAATTGCCCAGAATACAAGCAACAAGGGAAAGTGGCAAACCTGGAAGGTAGGGGCAAGGCCATAATTGAGGCTAATGCTGAAAACCATGGTCAAGTGGAAGGTACACTATTTATTTGTACCATACCTTTAGCTGTAATATATGATACCGGGGCAACCTACTCACTCATTTCCCATGAAATAGTTAAAAGGTTGAAAATGAACTGCAATTTGGCTGAAATACCTCTGTTAATACAAAGCCCTTTAGGAAGTTCTAGTGTATTAGATATGGTTTGTGTGGATGTGAATTTGAACATAGGGGGAAGCACATTTGTTTCCAATTTATATGTTCTAAATTTCCCAAATATAGGAGTTATATTAGGGGCAGATTGGCTAAGACAATTCAAAGCCATAATTGACCTAGATGCATCCACCATTTCACTACAAAATTCTAAAGGCCAAAGGGTTACAATTCTATGTGAACCTATCAAAGAAAATAGTCTAAATCATTTAATTGAATTAGAAAATAATCCCAAGGAAATAGCTATTAATGAAATCCCCATAGTTAAAGAATACTTGGATGTATTTGGGGAAGTAAAAGGTGTCTCACACCATAGACCTGTTGAATTCCAGATTAACCTTATGCCTGGGGCTAGCCCAGTTATCAAAAAGCCTACAAGGATGGGGCCAAGTGAATTAAAGGAGCTAAAGAACCAGCTGGAAGAATTAGAAGCCAAGGGGTTTATAAGGCCAAGTAATTCATGCTGGGGTGTTCCTGTAGTATTTGTTAAAAAGCATGATGGTACTTTAAGAATGTGTATAGATTATAGAGAATTAAACAAAGTAACCATCAAAAACAAATACCCATTACCCAGGATAGATGATCTCTTTGATCAACTCAATGGAGCTAAAGTGTTTTCTAGGCTAGACTTGGCATCTGGGTTTCATCAGATGAAGGTTGAGGAATCAAGTATTAAATATACAGCATTCAACACAAGATATGGATTGTATGAGTTTCTGGTTATGCCATTTGGGCTAACAAATGCCCCTTCTTACTTTGTAGACCTAATGAATAGGATATTCAGAGATTACTTGGACAAGTTTGTTCTGATTTTTATAGATGATATTCTAATCTACTCTAAAACAATAGAGGAACATGAGAACCACTTACATTTGGTCTTATCTAGATTAAGAGAAAAAGATTTGAAAGCAAAGTTCTCTAAGTGTGTGTTCTGGCAAGAGGAAGTACACTTTCTTGGACATGTTGTCTCTGCTAGAGGAATTTCTGTAAACCCCAATAAGATAGTAGCAATCCAAGCATGGAAGAAGCCTAACAATGTTAGTGAAGTTAGGTCATTCATGGGGATGGCAGGATACTATAGAAGGTTTATACAAGGATTTTCTAAAATAGCAATGCCACTCACTAACCTGACTAGGAAGAACCAAAAGTTTATATGGACTGATAAGTGTGAACAAGCTTTCACCCAGATCAAGGAGGCTTTGGTAAAATCACCAGTGTTGAGAGTACCAGAAGGCAATGAGGGATTAGTTGTATATACAGATGCATGTGGGTCAGGGCTAGGGGCTGTGTTGATGCAGCAAGATCAGGTCATAGCCTATGCATCTAGACAACTAAAACCCCATGAAACTAGATATGCAACTCATGATCTTGAGTTGGCAGCAGTAGTTTATGCCTTGAAGCTCTGGAGGCATTATTTATTGGGTGCAAAGTTCATTTTATACACTGATCACAAGGCCTTAAAGTATCTCTTTTCACAGAAAGATTTAAATATGAGACAACACAGATGGGTTGAATTTCTTGCTGCTTATGACTTAGATATACTTTATACACCAGGCAAGGCTAATAAAGTGGCAGATGCATTGAGTAGGCAGCATGCAAAAATGGCCATGTTAATGATGGAGGAGTTTAGAGACTTGACCATGCTCATTGATTTGGAAATAGATGAGAGCAGTGGGATAAGTATGGAGATAATTGAGGAAGAAAGGAGTAAAGGAAGGTTAAGTTTAATTACTTTACAATCAAATTTGGCCTTGAAGGTGGCAAAGATGCAAGAAGAAGATCAAGACTTAGCAGAAAAGAGGTCTCTCCTATTAAAGAAGGAGGAAGTGAAGGATTATCACATAGATGTAAAAGGATACTTAAGGTACAAGGGAAGGATATGTGTCCCAAACATCATAGAATTGAAAGAAGAAATCCTTAATGAGTACCATAGGAGCAAATATTCCATACATCCAGGTAGCACCAAAATGTACCAAAACTTAAAAAGGCACTATTGGTGGAAGGGAATGAAGTCTAATGTAGCTAGATATGTTGCTAAGTGCATGGTTTGTCAACAAATAAAAGCTGAGACCCAAAGACCTTCAGGGTTGTTGCAGCCACTTAGCATACCACAGTGGAAGTGGGAAGACATATCTATGGATTTCATAGATGGTCTTCCTAGATCCAAGAGGGGAAATACAAGTATTTGGGTGATTGTAGATAGGCTGACTAAAGTAGCCCACTTCATACCAGTGAAAGCAGACAGAAATGCACCTAGGTTAGCCCAAACTTTTATGAGAGAAGTGGTAAAATTGCATGGTGTTCCTAAAACTATAGTGAGTGATAGGGATACAATCTTCACTTCAAGATTCTGGAAGAGCTTCCAAGAAGCTATGGGGAGTGAATTGTGCCTAAGCACTGCTTATCACCCCCAGTCAGATGGGCAAACAGAAGTGGTAAACAAGATTTTAGAGGATCTGCTTAGAGCATGTGTGTTAGACTTTGGAGGAAATTGGGAGGACCACCTCCATTTGGCTGAGTTCACATACAATAATAGCCACCAAAGCACAGTTGGAATGGCACCCTTTGAAGCCCTATATGGAAAGCCATGTCTATCACCTATGTGTTGGGCTGAGGCAGGAGAGAAAGCTATCCTAGGGCCAGAATATGTCAAGGACATCACAGAGAAAATAGGACTGGTGAGAAAGAGGATGGCAGTAGCTCAAGATAGGCAAAAGAAGTATGCTGATGCAAAGAGGAAGTCAGTGGAATTCAAAGTAGGTGATTATGTCTTCATTAAGGTTTCACCAATGAAGAAAGTCTTGAGATTTGGCAAGCAGGGGAAACTCAGACCCAGATATGTTGGACCATACAAGATTTTGGAGAGGATAGGCTCACTAGCCTATAAGCTGGAGCTTCTAGAGAAGATGAGTGCAATGCACAATGTGTTTCATGTGTCACAACTAAGGAGATGGGTACATGACAAGGAGGAAATCTTAGAAAAGCCTATTGAATTTCAGATTATTCCAGATCTAATCTATGAGAAAGAGCCAGTGGGAATTGTGGCAAGGGAAGAAAAGAAATTAAGAAACAAGACATTGAAGCTTGTAAAGATTCAATGGAGTATAGATCCTAGTGATTGTACTTGGGAGCTAGAGGATAAAATCAGGATGGATTACCCTAGGCTCTTTGCAAATTTAAAAGGTAAATTCTTAGATTACTAAGAAAGTTTGATATGTATGATAGACAGTGACTATTTGAATTGCTCATGCATATTTGAATAATTTTCCCTAAGAAAGTAGGAGTACTCAAAGAATATGTTGCAAATTGTGAGGGCACAATTCCTAAAAGTAGGGGTGATTGTAATACCCCAAGATTTTGAGGAAAATTCTTTTAAATAATTATTAAAAATTCTGGGGGAAAATCAGAATTATTATAGGTGGGATTTTCAGTGGTGCAAGGTTGTGTGCATGTGTGCACGTGCACACTAGTTATAGCACTAAGAGAAAATCCAGAATTCCTGAATGATAAAACAAGGAAGGAAAACATTTAGATAAAATGTTTTAAATAAAGGAAATATAGGCCTAGACATGAATATTAAAATTCCTGAGGATGTGTGTGTGTATATATATATATATATATATCTATATATATGCATATGTATGACTTGTCTGAAAATTAAGGCAGAAGAGAACATTGATTTATAATGAATAAGTGAAATTTTTATTTGAATAATAGGTGTAGAAATGCACATAAGTATGCACATGTTTTCTGCAAATAAAAGGTTAAAGTTAAATTAACACCCATAGTTGTATAAATGTATATATATATATATATCCAGATATTATTTGGGCAGAAAATTAATAAAGGAATCACTAAAACAGTAAGAACCAAAGTGCAAGAAAGCAAATGTACATAGGCAGAAAATAGAAAGTCACACCATTATCATGTTTGAGGTAAGTATAATAAAAATACTTAAAGAAATCACTTTCTGAAAAGAAAAGAAAATGGGCACAATTTAGTCTTGTTTTAAAATATTGGCCGGGACATTAAGGGTTAGGAAGGAGGGAATATGCAATGCAAAATGCATGATTCTGGTCTGGGCTAAAATAGGGATTTTGCATCACCCAAAACCCTAGATAGAACCCTTATTTAAACCAAGAGCCCAATCAGAAAAACTGCTCTCTCACTAATTAATTAACCTAAGGAAGGAGAGGAAGATAAGGCTAAAGATTTGAAGGGTTTTCTGGTTTAAGCTTGTGTAAGCATTTAGGTGAGTATCCTCACTCATATACATAGCATTAAGACCTGGGATTAGGCAGCCAAGTTTTTATATGCTATATTTTGCATGTTTTGATTTACAAACTATGTTGGCTACTGATGGTTTCATGAATGCTTGATGAGATATGATCTGCTATGTTGGATGTATAACTTTGTTGTTCTATTTTCATCTCTGTATGTTATGCCAAAACCTTAAAGAACATATAATAGAGTATTTGTAACTAGTCTGAATCATGGCTTAAGACAAAGAATGAAAAAAAAACTATGAGCTGCATATACATTGGTATGGTGCTGAGGCTTGAAAATAATTGGTTAAGGGTGCAATGGAGTCTTTCTCTATAAGTGCTGAGCCCTAAACCAAACAGAAATTTACAAGCCTAAAAACTATGTTTAAACAAGATTAAAAATCTGGCTAAATATAGTTGCTTGCAAAATCAAAATAAACCCAATAGAGCCATGCATTTATTCTAAGTTGCAAACATTCTGGTATATGCTTGAATAGGGTGTTTATATGCTAAATAATGTGAGATGAAATGACTGGGGTGTTATACCTCTAGAAAGTAACCTTTAACTGCTTGCAATATTATGTCTGCAAGGTAACTAGTATGCTTCATGTGTACAGGTGGTTTGTACACCTAGCTATCATTGATAGAATGAACATAAATACACTTAGTGACATAACTAAGGATTTTGTGCCAAGAAGGCTGCTGGAATGCTTGTCCTATTTGAAGTAGACAAGTTGGCACATGGCTTGTTTAAGTCCTGAGATCTTTGTGCCATGATGTTAATTAGTTCATGGCAATGTGTCCCTTTGATTCCTTATAGCAGATGAGGCCAGGAATTTATAAGAAAAAGAGAAGGCAACCTTAGTAGTTCCAGATAAAAGTTGTTTTAATGCATATGTTTGCTCTTATGTATTGTATATGATAATACCTGTCAAGTATGCAAAGTATATTTATGCTGTATCCTTAGCTTAATATCATGGATATGTTAGAAATGCTCACACCAGATCATAGATCTGACCCTTATTGCTCATGGCACATGGGGGTGTCTCATTTATAATGGGGCAGCCACTAATGCTTTTGCAGGTTGTGATGGAGCTAAGTAAGCAAGATTAAAAAGATATGGAATAGAGGATGCTAAGATAATTAGAAATAAAAGCTAGAATGTGTTAATTCATGCATGTATTCCCTGATTGATATGGCTATCTAAATGTATTAAGTAGGAAGAACTTGTAAGAGACATATGCTATGTTGTTTCTGGTTATTTCTGATTTGGTATGTACTAAGGATATTGATGTTAAACTGATGTGAAAACCTATTTGCTAAAGTTGTTTTGATTTAGAGGAAAAACCTGGATTTTATAAGCATAATCATTTATGATGATTCCAGTTAATCCTGAGTCCTTTCAAAAAAATAGATATGTAGAAAATTATATTGGGAAACCCAGAAAAGGATTAAACTGCTATGTTTTCAATTCTTGATATTGATATATGTCCAAATGCAAGAAAATGTGTATATACTCTGAAGATATATTTTTAAAAAAGAGAATTATGGTTAGGAAGAATGATATATATCTGATCACAAGGTGTCTGATTCATACAAATATATATATAAACATGTTTTTGAAAAAGGAGAGGTATCAATGTTTTGTGTATAATCTGGGTTGTAAAAATGCAAACAAAAGAATGGCCAGAGTAACCACATGGTTAGGCCATAGGTCAGGCCAAATGTTTCACTTCAAATCAATGAAGCAAGGGAACATTTGAGCTCAGTTTTCTGGAAAATGAACAAAGACACTGATATGTACATGTATATCTGTGTACATGTTGAAATTGGGCAAAAATATAAATGTAAATTCTTAAAACAGTTGTAAGAATGGGTTTTAAAAATAGTTATGTAGGAAGAATTGTTTTGTATGTTAGGTTATAGGCAAAAATTAAATATATATGTACAAATATAGGTAGGTACCAGATTTCTAACCATACAGAAGAAAAATAAAAAGAAAAACCAAAAATTGTGTTTGAACCGACCAGCATAGTACTCGAACTCGTGACCTTGAATGTATAAGTTAGGCGCGTTTCCATTACGCCTAGATGTTGCTTGTGTTCACTTATGATCCACTTTCTTTTAACCTGAGTTTGATACTATCCAGACTTTAAGAAAATCATCTATATTATAAGCTTGCTTTCCACTGATTATTGCTTGATCATTTCTTAATTATAATAACAGCCTAAGGTACATATTTCCAGTGGGCACCATAGTCAAAAATCAGGATACAATAAGTTTTCTTTTAAAAAGGGAATTTATCACATTTTTGAAAATTTAAAAATGATTTCTACTTATTACCATGCTCTGATTCAAGTAGAATATAACATAGATATCTTCATATATGTATGTTAAAAATGATTTAGAATTAAAACAATATTTTTATATTGTGAAAGATCCTGGTTATATTTTTGTTAATTAGAGAAAGAAAATGACCCTGGGAAATATATTTGTAATGGATGATATATCTATATATCATCTTTAAAAAAAAAATCACTAATGAAATTAGTGTGTAAATAGGAGGGTCATTTCAGCTTTTCAAATTGAGTACCTTTCCAAATCAATAGTTTTCGAATCAACTTCATACTTATACAAATCAGCTTTATATAAGTTCGATAACTCCCAAATCAAGTATTTAGTAAGATAAGGTTATCAATTTCAATTCGTTTCAATATCAGTTCAGTTTCAAAATCATATATGATTCCACCAAATTATTTCTTCCAAATTAAATATCTTCAGTTTCGAAGTTTCCAAAATAATAGGTTTAGAAAATAATCCTAGTTTCCAAATCAACATAATTTAGGTTAAACAAATTCATTTCCAAAATCATCATGTAAATACTGGGTTTTAAATTCCAATCTATTCGAAACCAAATATTTTTCTAAACACCAATTACACCCAAAAATGATTACCAAGTTTATAACCATCCCTTTAAAACCTTTGAACTGTTTATTTCCATTTGAAAGATCCAATTTACCCTTTTGAAAATTATTATATATATATATATATATATAGTTTTATAAAAGATGTTACTAAGTTAAAACATTTAAAACTAAATTTTATTCAAAACATTTCAAAACTAAATTTCATATTAGTATAATTCAAAATAGACTTATTCATTTACTTAACAAAACAGTTTCAAACTTTTTTGAATCATATTACTTCATACTTAAACATACAAAACTAAACTTATATACTTTATCAAATAATTTATACTTGTCGAAATTTCTTAGCTTTGAAAATTAAACCTTGATTTGGAAGTGTTCGAACATTCAAAATAGTCGGAGAAATCAAATTTCAAATCCTAGAGTTGGAAATCAGCAACCAATCAGTAAATCATTTTCAAAAGATAGGGTTATACCAAATCAAATCCGAAACTAAAGAACTGAAAACCGGGCTTACTTCAGATCGTTTCAAATATATATACATATATCTTTCGAATATTAAATCATACTTTGAAATTTGAAATCAAAATTGGTTTCACAAAATCAATCGCATAGCAAAGCTACTAAAGTGGCTTTTCCGCCACTCTGAAACTCGAAAATCAATGTCGATGATGCGTGCACTCATCACCGAAATTATTTTCCAACGACATAACTGAGTTCTGGACTTCTATTTTCTTGGAAACTTCTTTGAAATTTCTTCGAAATCATTGGAACTCATTTGAAGTCATTTGAAACATTTCTTATTCAGAAAATACTTTCAAATTGTATTACTATATATTTTCAAATTCTTAAAAACCAATTTTCAAAATACCGGAGTTCAATTTCTCAAATTTCAAATTCAAAACCCTTTAGTTATAAAACATTTTTATATAAATAAATTTCTTATATAATTTTCAAAATTTCAAATCCTTTCGAAACTTCAAATTCTTGTTTATAAAAAGGTATATAATCCTTATCGAAAACATTTTCAATTATATATATATATATATAGAATATAATTGTACTTATCAAAATACTAATTTCGATATATAAAACAATTTATAAAATACAAACAAACACGATTCTTTCAAAGGATGATTCAAGAATGGATTCCAAACAAGGATAGAGGTTCAAATTAGAGGGACTCTAGTCAAAATAGAATCCTGATTCGAAGATAGGCTTGAACGAAGATGAGATGATAAAATTACAAAAGAGAATATGGACATACATACATAAATCGTGGGCGGCCTTAACAGGGTCAACCGTGACTTTAGGAATATGACCGATGCGGAATTCTAAGGCAAATCGACATTCGATCGCCAGAGGTAGAATTCGGCATAACAAGAGATAGTAGCATCTAAATCGAGGGTATAGAAATCTCCGGTGAATCAGTGCCAATTGTAAAGGAGTTTCACCCCTTTACAAATCATTTCAAGATTGGCGGGGTCGCCGAATTTTTTATAGAGATCATTCGAAGTGGAGTTATGGGATACTCCAGAATTAAAAGAATACAAATGGGGGAGACAAGAATGGATTTCAGAACAAGTGGGAGCGTTCCAAAATTCAAAGGAAACCGAATCAAAAGGGAAGAGATTCAAGCACGAACGAAAGTAATTATGTGATTAAATCTACTACATATGCTAAGTTTTGCCTAAAACCAGAGCTCTGATACCAACTGTAACGGACCACGTCAGTGGGGTAACGCCCACCGTAGCATACAGTCGTACCTGTGTTCTGCCTTTACGGCCAGCCTCTCGACTGCACCAACCCCATAGGGACATGTAGGAGTAAGAGTCATTCGTTCGCTACCAAACCTAGAAGCGAGAACCCCCTATCATGCTGCAACCACCAAGTGCATAGGCAGACACACATGTCGGACTTGAATTGCTCAAAATATCAGATTGTTAATTTAAATTTGGCAAAACTCAGCATATACAGTAAATCAATCAATCATAGACACAGAGTAATATAGTAATGCAGCGGAATAGATAAATAGTAGTCCATGAAGTTACTATGTAAACAATAGAGTTTGAAATAAAATACACAGAATATCTCAAATACAGACTGATGACATCTCTGAGCAAATCAATTGGAGAACCTGAAAGTTGAATCGATAGTTGGATCTCCAAGCGAAGCTCCAAACTCCAAAGGTGAGTCTCAAATGCTGTATCACTCAGTCTGACCCGAGCGTAAAGCAAACACAAAACACTCGAGTCAGGATTAACATTCTTATATCAATAAATCTAACTCAAGTGAAATAGCAACTGAAATAAAAGTAACTTAAAGGATGTTTGGGATAACCATCCTCTAAGGATCCGTGGAATTATCTACTATGTAGAAATATACGCTATTAACAACTAAACGTCATTATAACACCGTGGTCATTTCAAATTAATTTATACTTCAAAACCAAAATATCATTCCATTTCAAATATATATATATATATATATCCAAATTATAGCACATTCAAAACTAAATTAATAATTTTATATATATATTATTTAACTTCATTATTATTTAGTTTTGAAATATCCACTTAATAAATCCATTATCATTTAAATAACCTTAAAGTTACATTAAACTAAATATTCCTTTCGATTTATTTAAAACTTGAAATATCCATTTTAATCACTTTAAATCAAAACCAAGTTATAAAATCATATCTTAAAATCCTCAAATTCAATAAGTTTCAAATCAATTTTATTAAACAAATATTCTTAATTAAATACAATTTCGAATAAATTCAAATTTATCTTTCCAACCTTAACTTATAGAATCATTAAAAAAATCTATTTTTTTTAAATAATTTTTTTAAAATAAATACTTAAACATATTGTATTTTACTTAAATCAAACTTCACTAAATTTAAAGCTTATCTATTTTATATTAAAACTTATTCATATACATAATATTTCAAATTTAAATAAAACCATATATATATTTCCTTCCGAACCATAGAAATCAATTTCAAAATATTTATATATAGACCAATAGTGTTTGTATAAATTTTTCTATCCTATGGTCAAGTGATACGGATATTTATCATTTCAATCCGAAATTTAAATATATACGGGTATATATATCATTTCAACCTGCAATCCCAAATTCAATTAAAATGAAAACCGCTTGGGTTTATCATTTCAACCCATAACAGTTTTCCCCTATTCTACAGATCGTTCGGGTATGTATCATTTCAATCCATAGGGAATTCTATACTAACAGGGTACTTGCAGAGTGATAACGGGTATGATAATAACATAACAGGCATATATCATCAATAACAATATAATATAAACAACAGGATATGGTGTCATATCTTATAGGTGAACAATTACAGATAATTGCATATATAAAAATTTAATTAACTACATCAGCATATTTCAATTGTCGTTTCAATTGAAATCAAATTTAATAAATATAAGAACATTAATCGTGAGTGATTGCTCAACTTTCGAGGCTAGAGAAATTTGATACAGAAATTAGCTACGAACCCAGAGCAAAGTGAGATGGGCACGAATACGATGAAGGAAACAGGCACAACGGACTAAAGGCTGATAAAATGGGAATCGATGAGAACCAATCAGAATCAATTTTGATATGAACCGAAAATGTATATATCATTATTATTATTATTTCCTTGAAATCAATATTTAATTTAAGAAAAATATTAAAATAATATATAAAATTAAAATCATTGTTTTAAATTAAACATATACATTAAAATAAAATCCTTATATATTAACCGATATATATATATATATATAAATCATACACATCAAAATCCAAATCTATATATATTCCAAGATCATTGTTAAAGTTAACATAAATTTTTAAAGTATATATATATGTTATATGCGCAATACATGAAATCATTCCATAATACTAATATCTTATATACACCTATACAATTTTTTTGTACACGTACCCTTCAAATAAACCCAATACCACTATATATAATACCAAGTCTTTGTACATATGTATAGGCAATATATTTCCTTTATAGTATATGAACTATATTACTTTCATACAAACAACAAATAGTATATTAGGCTATATATATCACACATACGAACAACAAGTTTATAAATTTGACTCCAAAAAAAATAAACAATGTATACAGACCAAACTATTATACATGTTATGCAATATATATAAGTAAGAGTACATACTCAAGCTAAAACTATAAGCATAGGTATAAAGTAACATAAAATTTTCTTTATATATATATAAATATATATACTGCCTACAATGAACGACTTATATAATTGATTTATAACTCAAAACTCATACACGTTTTAAAGCAGTCAAAATCTATACATAAACTGTAACTATATAAGTTATATTTAATATCAAACGTGTTTCATGCAAAGTATTCCCTTCAAAAAAAAGAAAAGAAAAGCAGGCTTCGGCAAGTAATCTTTTAATATTGAACAGGCTTCAGCACACATTACATTCATTAAAGTCCAATATTTTATAAACAATATAAAATCTTCAACACGTTTCTAGATATATAAACAACTTTATATATTAAATATTTTACAAAAGAAAAGTAATATACATGTACAAGGTTACAAACCATTATATTCCTACTTGTAAAACAAGTGTCCAGAGAACAGTTCAGAATAAAAATGCAAACTAGTCTTGTATATTTATATGTGTATATATATAGATTAATACATAAAACCATTTATTCTTACATATAGCCAACAAACCTATATATATAACTTATATATATATATATATATATATATATATATAGTTAACAGGTCATAAACGCCTTATATGCGTATATATATAGAATCAATATATTAGTAAATTTTATGTATATAAAATAAAATCAATAACAAAATCAGTATATATGCAGACATCATATTCTTATATAGCTTATATATTTGGATGAGCCGGCTATATATATATACTAATATACATATAAGCATTTCACATATATGTTATATATATAAAGATGGAAACTAGCCTGCTATAGAGCAACTGGAAAGCACGACTGCTGATGCAAGCCGAGGGGTGGAGCACTCCATGACAGGGTGGCTTAGGGTGAAGCGCGCGGATGCGTGGGGGTAAAAGGAGCTCGGTCAGGGGTGCATCGGCTGTTTGCTTGGATCCGGAAGTTGATGGGGTCGGTCAGGTCGACGTTGTGGGGAGGAAAGGAGGTCAGGCGGCGTTTCTCTGGGCGAAGGCGGTCGCTGCTACCCAGGGAGAGGGTTTCAGGTGTTCGAGTGGAGAAGAGTGGGATGGTCTCGATTTGGGCGTACACTCGGCCGAGACTGGTGAAGAATGGGTGATGACGTATTGCATGCTTGGAGAGGATGTGAAGTGTGATGGAAGCACAAATGAATTTTCAAAATCAACGTTTATAGATTTGGTTTTGTTTCTGGAAAGTATGGTTAGAGAAAGAATAGAAAGAGAAGAGAGAAAGAAAATTAAAGAGAGAGAACAGAAAGAAGAGGAGCTAGCCGAAGAAAATAGGCAGCACGCAAAATATGAATGAGTGAACAGTTGGGAATAGTAATTGTCACCCTTAAATTCCGCAAAATATAAAAGCAAAGGCTATACATTGATTCAGAAAAATAATTAAAGCAATTAATGGCTTGATTGGACAGCACATTTCGAATTTTGAAACCGAAGGAGATTGTAGAGTCATAAATTATGGTACCGTTACAACGAACAGTTTATTATTTCCGTCACGTACCGGACATCAAAATACAGAAATAAATATACTACGAAGATCATCATGACGAGACGATCAAAACAATATACAGATATCCGTGGTACGATTATCCTATCAAAAATCGATAATTGGTACAAAAATGCTGCTAATTTGCCAGAAATAAGATAAACGGGGAAATAGCAGTACGAATTTGGAGAAACAAAATATGACGTCACACTCAGAAGATGATTTACAAATTTATTATGTAAAAATATTCAGGTTTGAAAAACATTTTATTACCATCAATTTTAACTGACTTGAGTTGAAATAGAATTATACAATAAAATAAACTTCCATATTTTTAGATGATAATTTACCATTTGCTATGTTTAAATAGACGTATCTTAAATATCAAATCTTTTATTTCAAAATTTAAAATTTCACAAAATTTTAGTTAATTACATTATTAAAACCATTTAAAATTTATGGGTCGTTACATGAGTCTTGAGGAAAGTTTTTAACAAAGCACTAAATAGACTCTCTATATATACTCATTGACTCTTGTTAAAATTTATAACTATACAAACCATATATTGAGCTGATGAGTCCGGATGTTGTCGTAGTCGTAGATTCATGAATTGTTGTGTCTTGTCAACAATCAAAACCTATGGTCCAACAGACTATGCTTAATTGAAATGGATCCCCTTATTATGTTATAAAGATATTTTTATATTCAAAAAAAGAAATTAAAATCTGCTATCATATTTCACAAAAAAAATCAATTTTTTCTATTAATTATACATCAAAAACGATAAATATCTGTATTATAATTATTATATACATAAATAAGAGCCCTTTTGTTAGTTTGATGATTATGATAATGCTTAATTTGAAATAGATCCACTTATTAAGCTAAGAAGATATTTCTACATTCTAAAAAATATACTAAAATCCGCGGTCATATTTCATGAAAAAATCAATATTTTCCATTAATTATACATCAAAATCGATAAATATATGTATTATATTACTTATATGCATACATAAGAAACCTTAAATATATGTATTAAAACTAATATTCATATATACTCACGTGGATATATATATATATATATATATGTGTGTGTGTGTGTGTGTGTGTATGTATGTATGTACGTACGTACGTATGTATATGTATATATATGTATGTATGTATATAGGTGTGTGTGTGTGTACGCATATGTATGAATGTGTGTATGTACACGCATATACATATGTATCAAGTTTGATAAATATTGTTACCATAAATGAAAATTTGATTTAATGTATCAAAAGTCATTTTAAAGCTAAGCGTATTTTTATATTCAAATCAAAATTGCTTACTTGTATCAATATATATATATATATGTGTGTGTGTGTGTGTGTGTGTATGTGTGTGTGTGTCCACACATAGTCAGAACTAATATGCACACACTCTCTTTCTAAAGCACATACATTCGTCAATGATGACAAATATCAGTATCACATAAACAAAAGTTGAGTTCAGTTTATCGAAAGTTATTTTGTAACCAAGTATAACATAACATTCAAGTTTGAAAGCTAGATATGTATATCAAAACTTAAACATATAACTGATAATGTCAAGTGAAATTAGGTTCATAGCATCGTATGACATTTTAAAGCATGAGCATGGTTTTATATTCAAACCAAAATTATTTTTTTACATGTCTTAAATTTGATATATCTGTGTAAAGATGTAACGACCCGTAAATTTTATTAGTTTTAATAATACATTTAATTCAGATTTTGTGAATTTTAAATAATAATATTTTGAAATAAAAATTTGATATTTGGATTACGTCTGATTTGATATAGCAAATGGTAAATTTACAGTTAATAATATGGAAGTTTATTCTGTTGGGTAATTCTATTAAACCCAAATCAGTTAATATTTGATGGTAATAAATTTATTTTCAAACCTGAGTATTTTTCTACAGAAAATTTCTAAATCTTCTTCTGAGTCATATGTCATCTTTCGTTTTTCCAAATTTGGACTTCTATTGCTCTGTTTATCTTAATTCTGGCAGAATAGCAGCATTTCTGGTACCGATTATCGACTTTTGATCGGATGATCGTACCACTAATATCTGTATACCGTTTTGATCGTCTCGTCGTGCTGATCTCAGCGGTATATTTATTTCTGTATTTTGATGTCCGGTATACGATGAAAACAATAAACTCTTCGTCGTAGCAGTACCATAATTTGTGACTTTATTCCTTCCTTCCGTTTTAAAATTCAAATGTGATGTCCAATTAAGGCATAAATTATCTTCAGCTAAATCATAGTCGTTACCTTTATATTACAATTATTGTATCTTGACCTTTCCTTTCCTTCAGTCCACTGTTTCCTATTAATTTATTTATCTACCGTATGATCCAATGGTTGCTGCCTTTTCATTTTTCCAAAAGAAATGTTTAACTATTGGTCACTAATATTAATCGTTTCATTTTCTTTTGGTTCCCCTCTTCACTTTCTAACTGGTTTGAAGATATCTGGTTCATTCTATTTTGAGTCCGGCCCTTCTTCTTTTCCACCAAGAAGAAAAAAAATTCATATACAACCTACTTCCCCTTCAGCTAGTCATTCCTTCTCAAAACGACAGCCGCTCCGAAGCTCCGCCCTCCATCTTACTTCACCGTGAACATCATCCCTGCCGACCGAGTTACCTTCTTTCGCCTGGTTGTAGTTCATCGGCCTCTTCCCTCTAGCACTCGCACCCGACTTCGCCAAACCACACAGTCACCCACTGACCCACCTCCTCTGCGATGAACTCCTCTCGGCCTCGTTTTCGAATCCATCTCCTTGCGTAAGCACAGCAGTTCATAAGGTATATATGCACTTTGATTTTGAATCTATATATATGAACCGATCCAGATTTTTTTTTACTTATATGGGTTTTTCTATTACATCTTATTTATGTAAGTATATTATATATACTCTCTTTTCTACATTAGTTTATATATAAAGGCTGACTATTATACATATTTTTATGTTTGTTTATTTATATAACATATATACGTTGTTTAAATTTAGCACATGAATATGTATATGGATTTATAGGTAATACATTTCAGTCTATTTATATAAAGTTGTATATATATTGTTTTAAGACAGTTTTGTTTTTCCGTTTCAGTTGCTAAAATGAATCCCAGTTTTGTTATTTTAAATTTATCTCTAGTTTGTTATAATATGATTGTAGATTGTTTATGTTATATAGTATCATCTATACTAGTCTATCTATAGGGTCAGGTGGATTTGAGTTTTATAATAGTACATACAATATTTTGTATAACTTCAGTAGTATATATTTCCAAAGCTTCACTTTGTGTGCTGTCTATACCGTGGTATATAAAGTTTTGATTAACAGTGATATATAAAGGTTTATTTACGTTTGTAGTTATATACGTTAGATTATATAAAGTATATATGTATATGTTATATTTCGAAAATCAATTTACACAGCTGTATATTTTACGGTTTTATATATATTCTATTCGAATATATATCATAGATGAGTAGCACCGTGTTCATATTTTTGTACATTTACTTTCGTATATATATAGTATACTATGTATGTAATATTTTAGTCTCCTATATGCTTTACTGAAAGTACATATTATATATATATATATATATTTGTTATATATAAAATGTTTATAAAAAAAAGAAGAAGTTTATATAGTGTACTCTATTGTTTGGACTTTGGTAATATATATATAAATATAGATAACATATTGGTTGTATATATTTGTACGGGTCTGCAAACATATTTGATTGTATATATATGTACCAGTAGGCTGCATAGTATATTAAATTTTGTGTTTACAGTTATATCATATTAGTAGTTTCGGCTATAGATGATTTTACAGATTTATTTATATATTAGTAGTTTCAGCTATAAATATATATAATAAGTTATAACCTGTAACGCCCCACTCCGAGACCCATTCTAACAAAGAGTATTAAGGAGTAATACCGTCTACTGGAACGGAGAATAGAGTATAATGGAAGCGACCATATGTAATCAAGCTATAACTATCTACTGAATACGTCGAAATGTGGTATCGCTTTTTTTTCAAGTGGTTCGACATATTCTGTAACAACCCGGTTTTTGCGTCAGTTTATAAATGACGATTAAATCATTGTTAATTGCTAGTGTAGATTCTAATCGAGTCGGAATCTTTTTTTAAAAAGTTTATTATCGTCGTTAGACGATTACTTTTCCTAGCTACTTGTTTTGGAGTTTTAAATCGGTTTGAAATTCCTTTGATAAAAATTTGGTTAAGTAAATAGGTGATTTTTACAAATTTAAACCTTGGCCCATGTTCTATCTTTGGGCTATGTTATAATAATATCTAGAGGCAAATTGGTTCCTCCATTCATTCGTTCAAACCCGGTCCCCCTTTCTTTTTCAAACCCTAAAGAATAAAATCAAATGAACGAAAAAAAAAGACGATAATGGCGGCCGCAAAATTCTTGTTCGTTCGTTCGAAAAGCTAGGGATTCGGGGATGTTGTCGATCTTCTTCAATGCTTGCTCGAGAATTTGGGTTTTGGGGGAAATAGATGGCGCCGCTCTCAGAAGTTCAATCGAAGGAGGCTTCCAACTTTTCTTCGTCGACCGTTCGCAGCTCCTTCCCTCGATCGAGCTCGTCTTCGCTTCGAAAAAATGGTGAGTAATTCTCACATCTAATTCATGCTCGTTAAAGTGCTTCTGCAATTCGATTTTGTTCTGGCTAATGCCTTTATGTCGACTTCGGCATTGTTTTGATTTTGGCCTTGGTCACTTGAGTTCGGCTGTTAGATTTTGGTTAGATATTGTTGTTTCTCTGATGTTTCTATTCACTCGGGTTTGAATACTTGATGGATTTTTGGCTTCGGTCTTGTTTTTCTGGTCACCATGGCTCGTTGCTGTTGACCTTTGCCTTGTGACAGTATTATGCTCGGCCATTCGATTTTGTTGAAATATTGGGGACGATTTCACGGCTTGAATTTGTTTTGGCATTTTGTTATCTTTGAATTGCTGTTATGATGATTTTTCTCAGCTGCTTGATCATCTCATCTTTGAAAATTTTCTTGCTGTTTGTACGCAAATACAATCATCTCTGGTTGTTGTTTGCATTCTACTGTAGATTCTTTTGAGTCGTGTTGTATCTGTCTTGATTGATATCTTGGCCATCTTATTGTCATGTTGTACTTGGGTTTATCTTTGTATTTTAGGTTCGACACTGTCTTGTGGCTCTGCTTACTGTCATGTGCATATCTTCATGTTCATATGCATTTCTTTTTGTAATTGATACCCAGGTACATGGTTGCAGTTTCAGTGTGGCACATCTATGGTTGTACTGCATTCATATGGGTTTGGCCATGTTACCTTTATTGTACAAGCAACTTTGACCTTGTCTGTCTCATTGATTCATTTTAAGTTGCATTTCTTTGATTCTCTGATCCATCACGGCATTCCAGTTTGCAGCCCCCCTGTGTACATATGTATTGTTCTTCCATACAATTATATAAGTGTACCTGAATTTACTGCATGGTTCAATTGCATATAAAACTTGGATTTTGGGTAACTGCCTCTGTTTCAAGTCTGATACTTTTTGAGGTTTCCATGGGGTAACCTGTAGTTCATATACACTCTGGATTATCACTTACTGCTGGGTTGACTTGATAGTTTTCTTCTTTGGTTGTCTGCATTTTGATATTGTAGCTATCATTGAAGTGTAGCATTGTTCGGGGTTGTATATGTTGGCTGTGGCATCACTCTTGTCCACTGATATAAATTTTGTTGCATTGCACTATATCACCACAGTTGCAAGTAATCTATGTTCATATATGTAGTATGGTCGTTTGATTCATGAGTTTCATCAACCAGTTGAAGTTCTCTTGCATCACTTGGGTAATTGCAGTCCATCTCTTTAGTTGATGCACTGTGTTTCATTTGTACGTCACTGTGCTTTGTTTTCATTTGTGCACTCCACTGCCTTGTGCATTTGAGTTTGATCACTTTGTGTGGTCTTCACACTGGCCATCTTACTGTTCACTTGTATTCGCGAGTTTGATTATTCATTGTAGCTGTCTCGACCATTTGGGACAGTTACATACCTGTTTCAAGTAGAATTTGGGTTTTCCTGACCACGCATGCTTGTTAGTATCGACCGATACTTTGAGGCGTGTTGTACCCTGCTGTCTCTGTGCAGCCATTGTTTTCTGTTGATTGATTTGAACTTGGGCCGAGATTTAATTTTATGTCTCGACCATTTATTTGGATCGCATTTGAGTTGAACCCGACTTTCTCTGGGTTTGACCTTATGCGCGTTTCGTGAATTTCCGTTGATCTTTTATGCATTTCGTATGATAGTGGCGAGGCGTACACGCGTGCGTGTACTGCAGCCCTATCAGATTTGACAGTTTTAAATTGATTTAGTCGATTTGATAAATTGTTTATTTATCTCTGTTCATAATTTAAATCTACTGATTTTTGGTTAAACACTGTTAAGTGTTATATTGACCGTTATCCGGTTTCTTTGTTTAAAGAATCGGATAGACGGGAATTATTGGGACTGTCGTCTATTTAAATTATTACTGCCTATATGCACTAATAAAATGGTTTGAATTAGACTGACCTGGGTATTATTTTCTTTTGAATGTAATACTCGGGTCAGACCCGAGTTATTTCAGGTTGTAGATTTTCTTCTTTGAGTTGCTGTTCAGGATATGAAGACTTTTCACACCTTCTGAAGTTGTCGGTGTCATTTTGTATTAGTCGTGTCACTGTATAGAACGATATGTGTTCATGTATATTAGTCGATAATGTACTTGTATATATAACTTCTAGAGTCGACAGTTGTAGTTGTATCATATGTATTGTGTCAACTATGTATTAACTGACATCAGTTATACATATATATATATATGAGACTTTTGTTTTATCTGTGTTCCGCATTTATATTATCTGTGTTATTGTTATATCTAATGTCCTAAACTATTATGAACTATCGTAGTTTGTTTTATACTGATAATTGGGTGTGTCGAGGGGAGTAAATAAATGATAGATGAAAAATAAAAAGTATATACCACTCCTATCGAGATAACCAATATTAGTGTAAGGTCAACTACGGATGGTCGCTCCTATCCAGCCTTATTCTTCGTAATAATAGACAGTATTTCCTTTAATACTCTTTGTTATTATGAGCATAGAGGTGGGGCGTTACAGTTGGTATCAGAGCTTGGGGTTTATGGACATAATATAAAACATAACTTGGATGGAACATATGTTACAACTATTGGACGATGTTTTATTTGTACTTTGGGTCAAAACTAAAGTTTTGAAATTTGGATGAAATTTTTAAATATCTTTATTTTAAAATAATAGTGAAATTGTGTTCTAATGATTTGATTGATTTGTGTTCTGTTTATCAAAGTGCGCAGCGGAAACAGTGAAACTGTCTTCGCTGGGTACAACTGATAATCGTTTTGATTTAAAAATCAAAATACGAAATTGATATGAATTTCATTTGTTGTTTACGTAGCTGTAATTATTTTGTTTCTTTGAGAATTTCAAATCCGAATTGAGGATTCGAAGAAATTGCAGATATATGATTTTTGTTGAAATTTCCGCTGGCTTTCTTTTGAGCTAATCATATGTTGATTAGATTTTTGGCTGTTTTGAATTATTCTCGTTGAAGAGATATTTGAATGATTTCTTTGTTTATATTGTAATGAACGTGCAAAATTTGAGTTGCACGTCATTGCATTTATTTTACGTTGAACCGATGCTTGGTTATGATACGTATTTTGTTGCCATTATTTTATAACGGGATTTTTACACCAATGCTGAATTTTTGAGGCACGGTGTTTTGTTGACAATTTTAATGAATGAAAATTCACTGATGTCACATTTTGATGTGAATTCTTTTGATGAGATATTTGATGTTTTAAAATTTTTGTTGCTTTGACTTCAGTAACAGTCAAATTTTTAAAAAGTGGATTTTCAAGCGGTTATTCCGCAATACTGATGTGTAACCATTTTTACGGTATTTTGAGAAGTACGATTTCCTTACCGAAATTGTTACTGATTTGCTGCTTTAATCACGTGATTGGAAAATCATTTTAAAATGAAAATTGTTTTATAAAATTTTAGCAGTTTGCATTTTCAAAAGAATGAGAAAGTGACTTAAACGATTCAGCAAAATCGAGGATTATGACCCCTTTCTTTTACTGTTTCGCTTAACTCCGGACTTGTCCAGTTGAGAAGGTGAATTGTTATTTTTACAAAATAAATAAAATTGTTTTCAGAAATTTGACAGTTTACGCTTTCAAAAGAATGAGGAAGCGATTTAAACGTTTCAGCAAAATCGAGGACTATGACCCCTTTCTTTTACTGATTCGCTTAATTCCGGACTTGTCCGTTTGAGAATGTAAAGTGTATTTTTACAAAATACACAATTTTGCACTTTCAAGGAAATGATGAAGAGATTTAAACGATTTAGCAAAAGTGCGGAGTATGGAACCACACTTTTACTATTTCGGTTAATTCCGGACTCGTTAATTGAATATCTGTTGTTTTGATGAATTTGATGATTTCACACTTTCAAGGAAACGATGAAGAGAATCAAACGATTTAGTAAAACACGTGGTATGGGACATGTGCGTTTGCTATTTCGGTTAATTCCGGACTCGTTAATTGAAACATTTTGATGCTTTCGTGTGCTTTCGAGCCACTATGAGGACCTTCGGGTCATTTGTTGGGCTTTCGGGCCACTCTGCGGACCTTCGGGTCAAATACCAGTACTAGACCTTCGGGTCACTCTGCGGACCTTCGGGTCAATCTGATGGGCGCCAAAATTATGTTGAGTACTTGGTAGGCTTCGGCCACTCTGAGATGCACATGCGGCGAATTAAAAACTCGCCATCTGATGGGATCGATCCAAGCTTTTATGTTGATTTTCTAGTCTTCTTAATTGATTTCTAGATATTTGTTGTTTCCAATTATCTGCAGGTAATTGGATATTTGTTGTTTCTAATTATCGCTTGTGATAATTAGATATTTGTTGATATGAGTTCTGATTATCGTTTTTGATAATCAGATATTTGTTGTTTCTAATTATCGCTTGTGATAATTAGATATTTGTTGATATGAGTTCTGATTATCGTTTTTGATAATCAGATATTTGTTGTTTCTAATTATCGCCTGTGATAATTAGATATTTGTTGATATGAGTTCTGATTATCGTTTTTGATAATCAGATATTTGTTGTTTCTAATTATCGCTTGTGATAATTAGATATTTGTTGATATGAGTTCTGATTATCGTTTTTGATAATCAGATATTTGTTGTTTCTAATTATCGCTTGTGATAATTAGATATTTGTTGATATGAGTTCTGATTATCGTTTTTGATAATCAGATATTTGTTGTTTCTAATTATCGCTTGTGATAATTAGATATTTGTTGATATGAGTTCTGATTATCGTTTTTGATAATCAGATATTTGTTGTTTCTAATTATCGCTTGTGATAATTAGATATTTGTTGATATGAGTTCTGATTATCGTTTTTGATAATCAGATGTTTGTTGTTTCTAATTATCGCTTTAGATAATTAAATATTTGCTGATTTCGAATTTAATTATCGCTTTAGATAATTAAATATTTGTTGATTTGAGATTTAATTATCGCTTTAGATAATTAAATATTTGTTGCTTTGAGATTTAATTATCGCTTTAGATAATTAAATATTTGCTGATTTCGAATTTAATTATCGCTTTTGATAATTAAATATTTGCTGATTTTAGATTTAATTATCGCTTGAGATAATTAAATATTTGTTGATTCAGATTTAATTATCGTTTTAGATAATTAAATATTTGCTGATTTGAAGTTTAATTATCGCTTGAGATAATTAAAAATTTGTTGATTTTAGATTTAATTATCGCTTGAGATAATTAAATATTTGTTGATTCAGATTTAATTATCGTTTTAGATAATTAAATATTTGCTGATTTAAAGTTTAATTATCACTTGAGATAATTAAAAATTTGTTGATTTTAGATTTAATTATCGCTTTAGATAATTAAATATCTGTTGATTTGAGAAATTTGATTATCGTTTTTGATAATCGAACATTTGTTGAATTTGAAATTTGGTTATCGTTTTTGATAATCGAATATTTGTTGAATTTGAAATTTGATTATCGTTTGTGATAATTGAATATTTGTTGATTTGAGAAATTTGATTATCGTTTTTGATGATTGAATATTTGCGATTTTTAAGATTTGAGCTTCGTCTTTTTCTCTGGCGATTCAGGTGAGTAATTTGATTACTCACATTCAATTCGTGCTCTGTATGGGATTTCTGCTCTGTTTTTCCTTCTCTTTTAGTTGCTGGAACTCGATTGATTCTTGCTTTAGACAGTCGTCTGATTTTGATTCCTTGATCCCCACGATGTTGATTCTTTTGATTTGAATCAGTCGAACCTTTTGATTTCTTATCTAGTACTACCCCGCTGACACTTGCTTTGCTTATACCTTCGACATTGCCATGCTCTTTTGGTTGTTACCTTTTATCCATTTATTCCCTATGATTGCGTGGACGCAATTTCTTTAAGGAGGGGAGTCTGTAACAACCCGGTTTTTGCGTCAGTTTATAAATGACGATTAAATCATTGTTAATTGCTAGTGTAGATTCTAATCGAGTCGGAATCTTTTTTTAAAAAGTTTATTATCGTCGTTAGACGATTACTTTTCCTAGCTACTTGTTTTGGAGTTTTAAATCGGTTTGAAATTCCTTTGATAAAAATTTGGTTAAGTAAATAGGTGATTTTTACAAATTTAAACCTTGGCCCATGTTCTATCTTTGGGCTATGTTATAATAATATCTAGAGGCAAATTGGTTCCTCCATTCATTCGTTCAAACCCGGTCCCCCTTTCTTTTTCAAACCCTAAAGAATAAAATCAAATGAACGAAAAAAAAGACGATAATGGCGGCCGCAAAATTCTTGTTCGTTCGTTCGAAAAGCTATGGATTCGGCGATGTTGTCGATCTTCTTCAATGCTTGCTCGAGAATTTGGGTTTTGGGGGAAATAGATGGCGCCGCTCTCAGAAGTTCAATCGAAGGAGGCTTCCAACTTTTCTTCGTCGACCGTTCGCAGCTCCTTCCCTCGATCGAGCTCGTCTTCGCTTCGAAAAAATGGTGAGTAATTCTCACATCTAATTCATGCTCGTTAAAGTGCTTCTGCAATTCGATTTTGTTCTGGCTAATGCCTTTATGTCGACTTCGGCATTGTTTCGATTTTGGCCTTGGTCACTTGAGTTCGGCTGTTAGATTTTGGTTAGATATTGTTGTTTCTCTGATGTTTCTATTCACTCGGGTTTGAATACTTGATGTATTTTTGGCTTCGGTCTTGTTTTTCTGGTCACCATGGCTCGTTGCTGTTGACCTTTGCCTTGTGACAGTATTATGCTCGGCCATTCGATTTTGTTGAAATATTAGGGACGATTTCACGGCTTGAATTTGTTTTGGCATTTTGTTATCTTTGAATTGCTGTTATGATGATTTTTCTCAGCTGCTTGATCATCTCGTCTTTGAAAATTTTCTTGCTGTTTGTACGCAAATACAATCATCTCTGGTTGTTGTTTGCATTCTACTGTAGATTCTTTTGAGTCGTGTTGTATCTGTCTTGATTGATATCTTGGCCATCTTATTGTCATGTTGTACTTGGGTTTATCTTTGTATTTTAGGTTCGACACTGTCTTGTGGCTTTGCTTACTGTCATGTGCATATCTTCATGTTCATATGCATTTCTGTTTGTAATTGATACCCAGGTACATGGTTGCAGTTTCAGTGTGGCACATCTATGGTTGTACTGCATTCATATGGGTTTGGCCATGTTACCTTTATTGTACAGGCAACTTTGACCTTGTCTGTCTCATTGATTCATTTTAAGTTGCATTTCTTTGATTCTCTGATCCATCACGGCATTCCAGTTTGCAGCCCCCCTGTGTACATATGTATTGTTCTTCCATACAATTATATAAGTGTACCTGAATTTACTGCATGGTTCAATTGCATATAAAACTTGGATTTTGGGTAACTGCCTCTGTTTCAAGTCTGATACTTTTTGAGGTTTCCATGGGGTAACCTGTAGTTCATATACACTCTGGATTATCACTTACTGCTGGGTTGACTTGATAGTTTTCTTCTTTGGTTGTCTGCATTTTGATATTGTAGCTATCATTGAAGTGTAGCATTGTTCGGGGTTGTATATGTTGGCTGTGGCATCACTCTTGTCCACTGATATAAATTTTGTTGCATTGCACTATATCACCACAGTTGCAAGTAATCTATGTTCATATATGTAGTATGGTCGTTTGATTCATGAGTTTCATCAACCAGTTGAAGTTCTCTTGCATCACTTGGGTAATTGCAGTCCATCTCTTTAGTTGCTGCACTGTGTTTCATTTGTACGTCACTGTGCTTTGTTTTCATTTGTGCACTCCACTGCCTTGTGCATTTGAGTTTGATCACTTTGTGTGGTCTTCACACTGGCCATCTTACTGTTCACTTGTATTCGCGAGTTTGATTATTCATTGTAGCTGTCTCGACCATTTGGGACAGTTACATACCTGTTTCAAGTAGAATTTGGGTTTTCCTGACCACGCATGCTTGTTAGTATTGACCGATACTTTGAGGCGTGTTGTACCCTGCTGTCTCTGTGCAGCCATTGTTTTCTGTTGATTGATTTGAACTTGGGCCGAGATTTAATTTTATGTCTCGACCATTTATTTGGATCGCATTTGAGTTGAACCCGACTTTCTCTGGGTTTGACCTTATGCGCGTTTCGTGAATTTCCGTTGATCTTTTATGCATTTCGTATGATAGTGGCGAGGCAGTACACGTGTGCGTGTACTGCAGCCCTATCAGATTTGACAGTTTTAAATTGATTTAGTCGATTTGATAAATTGTTTATTTATCTCTGTTCATAATTTAAATCTGCTGATTTTTAGTTAAACACTGTTAAGTGTTATATTGACCGTTATCCGGTTTCTTTGTTTAAAGAATCGGATAGACGGGAATTATTGGGACTGTCGTCTATTTAAATTATTACTGCCTATATGCACTAATAAACTGGTTTGAATTAGACTGACTTGGGTATTATTTTCTTTTGAATGTAATACTCGGGTCAGACCCGAGTTATTTCAGGTTGTAGATTTTTTTCTTTGAGTTGCTGTTCAGGATATGAAGACTTTTCACACCTTCTGAAGTTGTCGGTGTCATTTTGTATTAGTCGTGTCACTGTATAGAACGATATGTGTTCATGTATATTAGTCGATAATGTACTTGTATATATAACTTCTAGAGTCGACAGTTGTAGTTGTATCATATGTATTGTGTCAACTATGTATTAACTGACATCAGTTATATATATATGAGACTTTTGTTTTATCTGTGTTCCGCATTTATATTATCTGTGTTATTGTTATATCTAATGTCCTAAACTATTATGAACTATCGTAGTTTGTTTTATACTGATAATTGGGTGTGTCGAGGGGAGTAAATAAATGATAGATGAAAAATAAAAAGTATATACCACTCCTATCGAGATAACCAATATTAGTGTAAGGTCAACTACGGATGGTCGCTCCTATCCAGCCTTATTCTTCGTAATAATAGACAGTATTTCCTTTAATACTCTTTGTTATTATGAGCATAGAGGTGGGGCGTTACATATTCAATAGATATTTATAACGAAATTACAATGGCTAAGGAAAATAGGTTCAGAACAAACATAATACTAAATGATAACATCATCATCACAGAACAGTCACATAACAGTCACAGAACATAGGTACAATATATCGTCAATACAGATCCAAATATCAAAAAGGTGGGTACAAAGCCACCGCTCACACATGTGAGTCAAAGATATGTACATAAGAGACTGAATAATCAGAGTATCAAAATAGTGGACAAATATAAAGAGTTATCTATCAGCATAGTAGATAATGTCCAAGCGGAAGCATAGAAAACTAAGTCCAGAGACCTAACCTGAAACAACTCGGTCTGACCCGAGCGAAAAACACTCGGGTCAGGCTAGCCAAACACTCAGTTAATAAACTGAGATAAACATGATAGATAACGAGGCGATATATAACATAGTACTATAGACCACAAACTCTCACTTAGAGAAGAAATAAACATCTAAGTAGAGATGTATAGCAAGCCTTGTATCATTGGCATAACATAGTCACAAATGTCAAAACAAAACATCTAACTAGAGATGCATAATAAGCCTCATATCATCGGCATAACATAGTCACAAATGTCAAAACAAAACATCTAAGTAGAGATGTATAATAAGCCTCATATCATCAGCATAACGTAAGCACAAATGCCAAAACATAAACATCTAAGTAGAGATGTCAAAAACGATACATCTAAGTAGAGATGTATAACAGGCCATCTAAGTAGAGATGCCAAACACGATACATCTATGTAGAGATGTATAACGGCCATCTATGTAGAGATGCCAAAAATGATACATCTAAGTAGAGATGTATAACGGCCATCTAAGTAGAGATGCCAAAACGATACCTCTAAGGGAGACAGTCCGAAGACACTATCCCGAAGGTAATAAAAGGAATGTGTCACGAACTTTTAGCAAGGAACCCGTAAAGTGTTAACATGAGTCCCATACCCCACGTTCGCACTAAATGGTTTACTAACCAATAGTAAGCTTCCACACTCAAAGCAGTAAAAAGTTCACCTCATGTCATCGGTAAACTAGGCCGAAAGGCCAAAACGATCAATCGAATAGGTCTGGGATTAACCGGAAAGGAAATACACACGGTTTCATAGGCCGGAGTTTTTCCCAACCGTTTAAGCACCTTTCCACTTCGCTCGAAGTGCTAAAGTGTGAGTGTGGGATTTTATTATAGAAAATAATTACGGAAAACGGATTTATAATTGGTTTGAAATCACTTTAAAATGGCCTTTGAAAACTCCCCTATTATGGAGTAATTAATTTATTAATTAAAAATAATATTATATAGTAATTTCGAAAGCCATTTCGAAGTGAAAAATCCTTTTAAAACCTTTTTATAAGGCCCGTGTATGAAATCCAGCGACCAATCTCAAAGAAATCGATAAAACCAGAAAATCAATGAAAATATTGTGTTGGAAAATAGTCCAAAACTGACGCGAACCCAAGTTCGGAAAATTATTCAGACCAGCAAACTGAATTTGAATGGCATTAAAATTGGTAGGAACGTAGTCCGAAATTCCTACTTCAGAACGCAAAAAGAATTACTCGATTCCGACGTGAAACGAAGTCGCAGCGACGCTCCAAAGTCGGACCCGGAAACAGTGAATACACTGTTTCAGGTTGAGATCCGGGTCCCTCTTCGACAGCAATTTTGAAGAGTCAAATGAACTCGGATACTAATCAAACTTTCTAGAAATGGAGTTCGGAACTCCAGCTTTCCAACGAGTCCAAAAACGTTGGATTCCGACCACGGATGTGACCGTGGCAGTGTCACAAAGTTTCAGTTTCAAAACTGGAAACAGGGAGTAAGAAATCGATAAAACCGGAAAATCACTGAAAATATTTTAAGTGTTGGAAAATAGTCCAAAACTGACGCGAACCCAAGTTCGGAAAATTATTCAGACCAGCAGGCTGAATCGGAAAGGCATGAAAATTGGTAGGAACATAGTCCAACATTCCTACTTCAAAACGCAAAAGGAAATACTCGATTCCGACTTGAAACGAAGTCGCAGCGACGCTCCAAAGTCGGACCAGGAAACAGTGAATACACTGTTTCAGGCTGAGATCCGGGTCCCTCTTCGACAGCAATTTCGAAGAGTCAAATGAACTCGGATACTAATCAAACTTTCTAGAGATGGAGTTCGGAACTCCAGCTTTCCAACGAGACCAAAATCGATGAAATTCGACAAAGGAAGAGCCCGGGATGGCGTCGCAAAGCCGGGGTTCTGTACTGAAAACAACGGGAGAAAAGAGACTAAGGCCTATAGTTATGCACTAACAGACCAGAGATGAAAAACTAAAATTTTGGAATAGTAAACTTCCAATTCTGAAAAAATGAATAAAATAAAAGTTGTAGCTTAGTTTCTAAGCTTTCCGGAATGACCAAGATCGTCAAATTCCAATTGGAGATGAAAATTTTATGACTAAAACAATTCTCAGATCTAAATTCTATATCACTGTCAATGTACTCTCGGGACAGTAGTAAGAATGCACAGTTTTGACCAAATTAACTTCGAAATTTCATGAAACTCAAAACATGAAAGTTTTTTCCCTAAATCTAAACTTTTCAGAACATCCAAAATTATTAGATTTGAATAAGAAACGAGTAACTTATAGCCAAATCAATTTCAGGTTTTTATTTTATCAACCCTGTAGTTTGTTGTCAGGTCAGCGACAAACAAACGTGATTTCGACCATTCAAACCACAAAATTAGGCAAAGCTCAAAACATAAAAGTTATAGCCTACAGAATATGCTTTCCAGAACATCAATAAAACCTTAATTCCGATTTAAGATGACTGAGATATGCCTAATTTACTAACAGCAATAAACTAATTATAATTTCAGCTAGCATATATTACCTCTTTTCCAAGCAATGAAAAGAAGATCAAAGAGTTTTACAATCTAAATGCACAAAAAAAGAGGATTACAAAATAATTTCAGAAATTAAACAATGGATTAGAGGTGGGTTTTGTGATTGCTATTACCTTCAAATGATTAGATTAAAACCCCTTTGACTTTGATGAAGATTAATGAAGCTTTGCTCTAGGTTTGGAGGCCATTATTTAGTGTTTTGCTCTAGGATTTAAGGGGTTATGGAATGAGATGTTGGCTAAAACAAATGGGTAAAAGATGGTTTATAGGCTAATGGAAGTGGGTTAGTGGGCCTAATACCCATTAGGACTTGGAATATGTTCCATATCTCAAGTTAGCTAATTTCTCTAAGTACAAACTACACATTATTTACCCATAAAATTTTAAAATATGTTACCAAAATAATTTAGCTATAGTTATAAAATTTTACATCACAATATTTTCCAACTTACAATTTAACCCCTATTTATTCCAAAACACATTTTAGTCAACATTGCCCAAAATCACCGTTTTGCAATTTAATTGTAAATTAAATTCGCAATTCAAATATTGCACTATTTTACACATAGAAAATTTTGCAATATTATAAATTTCCATTTACCCTAATTAATTTCCATTAAATTCTCCATTTTACACTTAGGCCCAAAATATTAAAAATAACTAACTTTTGAACAAATTAGTCACATAAAAAAATCATTAATAGCTCCAATTAAATTAAAATCCCAATTTTAATTTATTATTTGGTAACCTCAATCACGGGTTGTTACAGACTCCCCCCTTAAGAAAATTGCGTCCCCACAATTCCCTATCACGGAAGTTATCTATAACATCTAATCCTCAAAATAAATCAAACGAAGGTGAAGTAAAAATACTCACCAACAACATATGAAGATAGAAAACCGGGATAAGTACGCTCGATAAACTTTCTGGTCTCCCAAGTGCAGTCCTTAGGATTAGACGACCATTGAATCTTCACGAGCGGGACCTCTTTGTTTCGAAGGCGTCTAACCTCCGAATCAAGCACACGAAGAGGTTGCTGCTCAATAGATAAATCAGGAGAAATCTCTAAATCCGGTATAATAAGTGGATCAATAACAGAATCAGGATCGCGAACACACTTGCGAAGCTGAGAAACTTGGAACACGTCATGCATTCCGGAAAAATGAGCAGGTAGAGCCACACGATAAGCAACGGGGCCGATGCGTTCCGTGATAGGAAATGGTCCAACATAGCGAGAAGCCAATTTCCCTGTAGAGCTGAAACGCACAACCCCCTTCATGGGAGAAATCCGACTGAAGACAAAATCACCAATGGAGAACTCAAGAGGCTTCCTACGGTTGTCCACGTAGGATTTCTGGCGGTCCTGTGCCTCTCTCATTCTCTGACGGATAAGAATAATCTTTTTAGAAGATTCCCGAACTAAATCTGGACCAAGAATGAGCATCTCGCCAGATTCTAACCAACAAGTAGGAGAGCGACATGGCCTTCCATATAGAGCCTCGAAAGGTGCCATGCCAATACTAGACTGATAGTTGTTGTTGTAGGAGAACTCTACGAGAGGTAAATGATCCTCCCAACTACCCCTGAAATCTAGAATACAACAGCGCAAAAGATCCTCCAAAACACGATTCACCCTCTCAGTCTGACCGTCAATTTGAGGGTGATAAGCAGTAGAGAGATTCAGCTTTGTGCCCAAAGCTGACTGTAGGCACTTCCAGAAGTGACTAGTGAAAATGGTGTCTCGATCACACACGATAGAGCTAGGAATGCCATGAAGTCGTACAACTTCCTTCACATAGAGCTTGGCCAACTGAGGTGCATTCCGAGTGGACTTAATCGGAATGAAATGAGCCGATTTGGTCAAGCGATCAACAATAACCCAGATAGAAGTATGGCCTGACATCGATCGAGGCAGACCGTCAATGAAATCCATGGATATCTGATCCCATTTCCATAATGGAATCTCTAGAGGCTGAAAAAGACTAGATGGACGCTGATGCTTGGCCTTGATCTGTTGACAAGTCATGCAACCGCTCACATAACTTGCAACATCTCTCTTCAAACCCTCCCAATAATATAGTCGTCACATATCGGCATACATCTTACTCGAACCGGGATGTATAGTGTACTTAGAGCAATGGCACTCGTCCAGAATGTCACGCCTAAGTGATAAATCAGATGGTACAACAATATGGTTCCTCCTACGAAGACACCAATGAAAATCAAGAGAATAATCCAACAATGTCTCATCACTGGATCCCGACTCGAGAAGATGAATAAGATGCAATAAGTCTGGATCCTGCCCCTGAGCATGGGCAATGCGATCCAATAAGATAGGACGAGCTTCCAAGCTGAATAATAAGACCGAAGAATCAGAAGATGGAGCTTGATCTCTAATATCACACAAAGATAGGATCTCAAGAATATCACACTCGGCAATTATCATAGAAACTACCGCCGAGTGCTTGCGACTGAGCGCATCTGCAACACGATTACCCTTGCCAGGGGTATACTGAATATCTAAATCATATGAGGCGAGAAACTCAAGCCATCGCTGCTGCCTCATATTGAGATCCCTCTGACTGAATAGATACTTCAGCGAGTTGTGATCGGTGTAAAGAATGAAGCGTTCACCTAATAGAAAGTGACGCCATGTCTTCAAGGCAAATACGATTGCTGCTAACTCAAGATCATGAGTAGGATAGCGAACCTCATTCGGACGCAGTTGCCTGGAAGCATAAGCAACTACCCGATCCTTCTGCATAAGCACAACACCGAGCCCGCTACCACAAGCATCAGTGTAAACAAAAAGATCATGGTTACTCTCTGGAACCACTAGAATAGGAGCATGAGTGAGAAGTTCCTTCAGTCGTTGAAAGGAAGCTTCACACTCATCAGACCAAATAAAGCGAACACCCTTACGAGTCAGCGTCGTAAGGGGAAGTGCAACTCGAGAGAAATCCTTGATAAACCGATGGTAATAACCCGCCAGACCAAGGAAGCTCCGAATATCATGAACTTCTCGAGCTGCTTCCAATTCTGAATAGCTTCGATCTTGGCAGGATCGACAGAAATACCCTCAGATGATACAATATGGCCCAAGAACTTAACCTTGCTCATCCAAAAATGGAACTTGGAGAGCTTGGCCTTAAGCTGATGCTGACGAAGAGTATCCAAGACGATCCGCAATTGATGAGCATGCTCTGCCTCGGATCTAGAATAAATAAGAATATCGTCGATGAAAACAAGAACGAATCTATCGATGTATTCCCGGAATACTCGATTCATAAGATCGATGAAGAAAGTCGGTGCGTTCATCAAGCCGAATAGCATGACCAACTACTCAAAAGAACCATAACGAGTGCGGAAAGTGGTAAGAGGAATGCTATCTTTCGCAACTAGGAGCTGATGAAATCCAGTGGCAAGGTCGAGCTGGGAAAAGACCTTCGCACCTCTCAACTGATCAAACATATCGTCTATCCATGGCAATGTATAACAATTTCTGATGGTCAACTCATTAAGCTTGCGATAGTCAATGCAAAGCCTAAGAGAGCCATCGGGCTTCTTAACGAAGACCACAGCAGCACCCCATGGCGAAGAACTGGACCGAATGAACTGCTTCGCCTCAAGCTCTACTAACTGCTTCCTGAGTTCCTCATTCTCTTTGGTAGACATCCTCGTGGGAGGACGCCCAACTGGGTGGGAGCCTGTAATGAGATCGATGCGGAACTCAATGGCCCGCTTTGGCGGCAGGCCTGATACTGGCTCGAATATATCGGGGAAATACCGAACAATAGGAATACGAGATATGTCCACATCCTCATCTCGTGAATCAAAAGCAAATAAAGTAATATCAGAAATCCCAACATTCTGAAGAGCAATAGCTAACGGAGCGGACGAGTCAGGATGACGAAGAAATAATATCCGCTCCGAACAAATGATTTTGGCGTCGTACTGAGCGAGCCAATCCATGCCAAGAATCATGTCAAAGCCCAAATACTCCATAATGTGCAGATTCGCACGAAAAGAAAATCCACAATGATCAATATCTATATCCTCACAAAGCAAGCTAAGGGTCGTGGATCCGCCGATGGGATTCACAATCCTTAGTGAAGAAACCAAACAAGTAACATCCAAAGATAAAGTATCAACTAGTTCCTTTGATACGAATGAGTGAGAGTCACCCGTATCAAAGAGAACTCTACAAGATCTACCATGAAATAAAATAGAGTTGTGACGCCCCACTCCGAGAGCCTCATTAACAAAGAGTATTATATGGATAATACCGTCTGCTAATGCGGACAATAGAGTATAATGGAAGCGACCATGTGTAGTCTTACTTTAACTATCTACTGAACACGCCGAAAAGTGGTTTTTATCATCTCATGTGGTTCGACAAGTTCAGTAAATACTTAAAGCAAAACTACAATGGCTATAGGATCTACCAGAACAAAATGTAACAACTCAATGTAATATACATCACAGAACAGCAGATCATCATAAACACATATTCTGATACAAAGTAGAGTATACAAAATGATACATGTCAAGTGGTATAGCAAACCACAATATACATACGAGTTCACAAGAATACATATCAGAGTTACAATAGATAAGGACTACACAAAAAGCTAAGACAAAAAGAAGCTAGCGGAATAGTCCATGCGGAAGCAAAAGTGGCTAAGTCCAAAAGCACCTAACCTGAAACATCTCGGTCTGACCCGAGTATAGAATACACGGGTCAGTCTAGCTAAACAAATCAGTTAGATAAACTGAACGATAATAAACCTGCAAGATCATATAGTATAACAATTATCTCTAAAGGAGATAACTCAATCATCTAACATAAGATGAATCATAACAAAACAAGCCTCATATCATCGGCATCTCAACAAGCAAAGGATATCATATCCCAAATCAAGCCAAAAAGGCAAATAACAATTACCAATGAAGGTACACAAGTTCCACTAGATGATCGCTACATATCATGCGGCTCAAAAAGACCAACACCGAAAGGCGATGCACTAGGGAATATACATATCAATCAAAACAACAAAAGATGCTCGAGCTTAGTACTGTATAAACAAGGATCCATGAGCCCGAAGGCTCCAAACCCAATATCACCCATGCGGCTCAAAAAGACCAACATCGGAAGCGATACTATAGGGCAACAAACCCGAAGGCACAAACCCGAAGGCAACAAACCTAGGGAGACTGTCCGAAGACACTATCCCAAAGGCAACAAACCGTAGTGGTGAAGGTCCAGAGGTCCAGTACTGGACACCACTAACTGGCGGAATGTGTCATAACTCTCGAAAAGGAACCCGAAAAGTGTTAACGTATGTCCCATAACCACTCGTTCGCACTGAACGGTTTACTATCCATTAGCCATTTTCACACTCAAAGCATTACAAAGTTTACCTCATGTCATCGGTAAACCAGACACAAAGGTCAAAACGATCAATCGAATAGGTCGGGGACTAATCGGAAAGGTGAACGCGCAGATTCATGGTCCGTGTTTTACCTAACCATTTAATCTCCTTTCCACTTCGTTCGAAGTGCAAAATCATGTGTGTTTAAATAGAAATTTATAAAGCGGAGAAGGGAGCTTTTAATACGATTTAGAGGGATTATTTATAAAACTCGTGAATGAAGTCAAAAGTATGTTATCAAAGCCAAAGATGCAATAACAAACATTAAAAACCCACTTGCATCGATAAGATTTGGAAAACCGATCAAAACGAACAAAAATAGGCAAAACAGGGAAAACAGGAGCAGGTCGGTCGGCCGGCTACAGGGCTCGGTCGACCGGACACTATTCTGAAAAATTCTCGGGAAGCAGGTCGGTTGACCGGACTTCCTGGGTCGGTCAGCCGGAGCCCAGATTCCTGCACTCCCAAAACAGAGGCAGGGAAGTGCTCAGGTAGCAGGTCGGTCGACCGGACCCTGCGTTCGGTCGGCCGGAGCCTGTTTTCCAGCACTTCTTGCCCTATCAAGTGAATTCCAATTCTTTTCAAACCAAAAGCAATAGCACATGAATATTTGTTAGGAATTTATACACAACATCAATGATAGATATACACATAGATGTGAGATAAAAATCTCACCTTTTTACCCAAAACAAAGAAGAAGGGGCTCAATTGCAAAGAGAAGATCAACCGCTCACTACTTCAACTCAACAAGCTTCAATCTAAGATCAAACAAGTAATTCCTAAGTTTAGGGTTAGGAAACTTTCTGAAATTGAAGGAAAAAGAGTTGGAGAAGATGAAGAGGAGGCTTACCAATGGCTTCTATTTGATTTTGGAGCAAGGATTCAAGATGCAAGAAGAACTAGGGCTTGCTAATTTCTATTTCCTCTTCCCTTTCCACCATTTTCAGTTTTAGCTTAAGAAAAGAAATGAAATGAAGATGGAATGAAGAGAAGGGGCTGAGTTAGGGGGGTTAAGTGGGTTTAGTTAGCTAGTGGGCTGAACCCAACCCAAAACCCAACTAGAAAAAGTAGCAGATTTCGACATACTCCAAACATGTCGAAGCTTATACTCAAAAAGATCGCAAACGGCATTTTGAACTCAATGGAAGTGGTCTCAAGTCCCAATTCGACCGTTTGAAAAAAGTAGCTTTTGGACTATAATCCGACAAACGACATTATATTTAAATAAAATATTTAAATATACAACCGACAAATATGCGGGTTGTTACAAGAACCTTCGAGAACGGAAGGATGCGTACCTCGAGGCTGAGCTGAAGATTTATGGAGCCTTGGCAGCATTAAGCTTGCCAGATCTAGGAGGTGCAGTAGGACAAATGGAATAATGATGACCCTCCTTCTTACAATAGCGGCAGAAAAGAGGCTTGGGACACTCTTTAAACATATGATCGGTAGATTTAGTTAAGCACGATTCAAAGATAGATAATTCATTAAGGAATATTACGGAATATAATAGATTCCTACACATATTCCTAACTTATTTATCTAAAGGTGGATATGTTCAATTTGGATCGTATTATAACGTATTGTACTACGTGTCTGTTCTGTGTTTGTTATGCTTAATTCTGAACCTTGGCTCTGATACCAAGATGTAACGCCCCACTCCGAGACCCATTCTAACAAAGAGTATTACGGAGTAATACCGTCTGCTAGAACGGAGAATAGAGTATAATGGAAGCGACCATATGTAATCAAGCTATAACTATCTACTGAATACGTGGAAATGTGGTATCGCTTTTTTTTTCAAGTGGTTCGTCATATCCAATAGATATTTATAACGAAATTACAATGGCTAAGGAAAATAGGTTCAAAACAAACATAATACTAAATGATAACATCATCATCACAGAACAGTCACATAACAGTCACATAACATAGGTACAATATATCGTCAATACAGATCCAAATATAAAAAAGGTGGGTACAAAGCCACCGCTCATACATGTGAGTCAAAGATATGTACATAAGAGTCTGAATAATCAGAGTATCAAAATAGTGGATAAATATAAAGAGCTATCTATCAGCATAACAGATAATGTCCAAGCGGAAGCACAGAAAGCTAAGTCCAGAGACCTAACCTGAAACAACTCGGTCTGACCCGAGCGAAAAACACTCGGGTCTGGCTAGCCAAACAATCAGTTAATAAACTGAGATAAACATGATAGATAATGAGGCGATATATAACATAGTACTATAGACCACAAACTCTCACATAGAGAAGAAATAAACATCTAAGTAGAGATGTATAGCAAGCCTTGTATCATTGGCATAACATAGTCACAAATGTCAAAACAAAACATCTAAGTAGAGATGTATAGCAAGCCTTGTATCATTGGCATAACATAGTCACAAATGTCAAAAAAAAAACATCTAAGTAGAGATGTATAGCAAGCCTTGTATCATTGGCATAACATAGTCACAAATGTCAAAACAAAACATCTAAGTAGAGATGTATAATAAGCCTCGTATCATCGGCATAACATAGTCACAAATGTCAAAACAAAACATCTATGTAGAGATGTATAATAAGCCCCATATCATCGGCATAACGTAAGCACAAATGCCAAAACATAAACATCTAAGTAGAGATGTCAAAAACGATACATCTAAGTAGAGATGTATAACAGGCCATCTAAGTAGAGATGCCAAACACGATACATCTATGTAGAGATGTATAACGGCCATCTATGTAGAGATGCCAAAAACGATACATCTAAGTAGAGATGTATAACGGCCATCTAAGTAGAGATGCCAAAATGATACCTCTAAGGGAGACAGTCCGAAGACACTATCCCAAAGGTAATAAAAGGAATGTGTCACGAACTTTTAGCAAGGAACCCGTAAAGTGTTAACATGAGTCCCATACCCCACGTTCGCACTAAATGGTTTACTAACCAATAGTAAGCTTCCACACTCAAAGCAGTAAAAAGTTCACCTCATGTCATCGGTAAACTAGGCCGAAAGGCCAAAACGATCAATCGAATAGGTCTGGGATTAACCGGAAAGGAAATATACACGGTTTCATAGGCCAGAGTTTTTCCCAATCGTTTAAGCACCTTTCCACTTCGCTCGAAGTGCTAAAGTGTGAGTGTGGGATTTTATTATAGAAAATAATTATGGAAAACGGATTTATAATTGGTTTGAAATCACTTTAAAACGGCCTTTGAAAACTCCCCTATTATGGAGTAATTAATTTATTAATTAAAAATAATATTATATAATAACTTCGAAAGCCATTTCGGAGTGAAAAATACTTTTAAAACCTTTTTATAAGGCCCGTGTATGAAATCCAGCGACCAATCTCAAAGAAATCGATAAAACCAGAAAATCACTGAAAATATTCTAAGTGTTGGAAAATAGTCCAAAACTGACGCGGACCCAAGTTCGGAAAATTATTCGGACCAGAAATGAAAAACCATAATTTTGGCATAGTAAACTTCCAATTCTGACAAAATGAATATAATAAAAGTTGTAGCTTAGTTTCTAAGCTTTCCGGAATGACCAAGATCGTCAAATTCTGATCGGGGATGAAAATTTTATGACTAAAACAATTCTCAGATCTAAATTCTATATTACTGTCAATGTGCTCTCGGGATAGTAGTAAGAATGCATAGTTTTGACCAAATTAACTTCGAAATTTCATGAAACTCAAAACATGAAAGTTTTAGCCCTAAATCTAAGCTTTCCAGAACATCAAAAATTATTAGATTTGGATAAGAAACGAGTAACTTATGGCCAAATCAATTTCAGGTTTTTATTTTATCAACCCTGTAGTTTGTTGTCAGGTCAGCGACAAACAAACGTGATTTCGACCATTCAAACCACAAAATTAGGCAAAGCTCAAAACATAAAAGTTATAGCCTACAGAATATGCTTTCCAGAACATCAATAAAACCTTAATTCCGATTTAAGATGACTGAGATATGCCTAATTTACTAACAGCAATAAACTAATTATAATTTCAGCTAGCATATATTACCTCTTTTCCAAGCAATGAAAAGAAGATCAAAGAGTTTTACAATCTAAATGCACAAAAAAAGAGGATTACAAAATAATTTCAGAAATTAAACAATGGATTAGAGGTGGGTTTTGTGATTGCTATTACCTTCAAATGATTAGATTAAAACCCCTTTGACTTTGATGAAGATTAATGAAGCTTTGCTCTAGGTTTGGAGGCCATTATTTAGTGTTTTTGTAACGACCCAGAATTTCGAACGAATTTAAATTGGAAATATTTAATTAATTTTAAATATTTGAACGATAATTTAATTTGAATCCCGAATATAACTTTGAATTTGACGATTAAATTATAAAATTTAATCGATTGAAGTTGGACAAAAATTTGAATCTTTAATTTTAAGCCGAAGAAAAATATTTCAAACACTTTTAAAATTTATATTGATAACACTAAAGATAATAGAAACTTCAGAATTGAATTTTAAACTGTTTCGTTCAGTTTTGAATTTAATTGTTGGAACCGATATTTAAAAATAGTCATTTTTCAAACAGTCTCGGAATTCGACGAAACCAGTTCCATCGGGTCCGTAATATTGAATTATTACCGGATTTCAAGTTTCGTAGCATTTGGAATTGTTATGTGGCCATACGACAGTTAAACGCGTTGAAATTTCAAAATGAATTCAATTGAAATTTAAATTAAAATCTGGTCAGCATTAGCATATTATCTCCTAACTTCATGCCTAAATTCTCGCCGAGCATCACGGAAAAATCGTGCAACCATCCCCGCAACCCATACTTCCCTCGATTTTAAAATACCCCTCTCCCTTCTCGTTCAAAAAGAAATCAAACAAAGGAGAAAAATGGCCGCGTATCTTTTATAATTTAAAATCCCTCCCCTTCTCAATAAAGTCCACGAAATCAATTCAGTTCGTCCTCAAAAGAAAAGAAAAATTTTATCACGACCGAAATCAATCGCGATTTCTAGTAGGCGCGGTGACTTCAAGGCACAGTCGGCATCGACGAAGGGAAGCACGCGCGCGTCCATTGAGGACTCATTGCAGTCGCGACTGGCTTCACGTTGCTCGAACGTGGAGGCGACGTTGGTGGCAGCTGCTCGCGGAGGCGCGCGCATTGAAGGGGAAGCACGAAGCAGCGTGGAACGACGATCGACTGAAGGGGCATCGCGAGAGAGCTAGGGCATGGGTTTGCGTTCCCAGTGCGAACGAGGCAGAGGCGTTTGAATTCGAACGCGATGGAAGCTCGCGAAGAACTGTGAGTCGAGATGAGATTCGTCGAGATTGGGGCTCGACATTGGAGATGGTCAGCGTGATGGCGTCGAGCGACGAAGTGGCGACTTCGACAGCGAATTCGAACGGTGCGCGATGTTCTGCAAGGTAATTTATTTTATTTCACTTTATTTTAATTGGAAAATTTTATATACGTACAAAAGAAAAAAAATATAAATGCAGTTGGGATTTTATTTAATATGAATATGCAATTTAAAAAGAAAAGATTGTTTACTGTCTAGTTCATACCGTGTAATTTAAGTATATACAGGAAATTTTTATATATGATTTTGGAAGAAAAAAATATGTATATACGTAATTTAAATTTACTAATTTATTTTAGTGATTAACTAATGAAATTATTTTGGTAACTAGGAAATACTTTATTAAAAGAAATTAGTTTAAAACCAATTATTAGTTAAGACAAGTTATTAAACGAAAATTGGTTATTCGATTATTTCGAATATTAATAAAGTGTATAAATTATTTATACAAGGTTAAATCAAGAAAACAATTGGATGGAAATGGATGGCAAAATAATAGCTAAGGTGAGATCATCTCACTCAGATTTAATTTTGAATTGCAGTTATTGATTTGTTTGATTTGTTTGGATGTGGTATTAGATATTATAGGATATATCTATATATAGCAATATATACATATTGGCATATGTATATATTGGATTGATGATTTCCCGCCTCGTATAGCGGATGAGACCCTATTGCGCCGTTAGTAAGCGGATTTATAAAAACCCATATACCGCGATAATTCCGTACTGGAGCGGAATTGGTGTTGTGCTAACATCTTTGGATGCAGGGAAACAGGTTGGAGGGATCCAACTGGACCCCTCACATTGATTGAATTTATTTCTACTATGATGTGATAATCTGTGAATGATTTTTGTTGTTATTGAATTGATATCTGGAAATTGTTTGAAAAGCTAAAATTTAGCTGAATGGATGTTTTGACATCATTGGGTTCCAAAAATAAACGAAATTGAATTTTTGAAATCAAAGTAGAAATGTCTAAGTGAATCAATTTTTGAAATTGAATAAATTTTGAAGAAAGAAAATTTTAAAGTATAAAAAGTTAATCTTTATAACCTTATCGAATTTATTCCAGAATCAAGTGAAACTGTTAAATAAATGGATTTCGTAAAATAGTGATTATAAATTGAAGAATTTAATTTAAGAATTTGGATTTTTAAATAGACTGAAAGAAACAATTGAAATATATTTTCTTTAAAAAGGAATTTATTTAAAAGGAGATAAGTTGGAAATCCAATTTGAAATTTAAATTGGTAAATTGAAATGATTTAGGAAATCAATGTAAAATTATTTCAATTTGAAGAATCCATTTAAAAACAGGATATTGAATAATTTGAAAAGAATAAGGTATTTATTTTAGTAGTGAAAATAAATTTAGAAATCAATTTGTAATTCATTTGGAATTGAAGTAGAATTAGAAATAAATTTGAAATTCGATTTTAGATTTAAAAGTGAATATTTGGAAAATGAATCCAATTGAAATAAGGGAATGTGAATTTAAAATGGAAACGATGTTAAAATGATTTATAAAGGAATAAACTTTACAGTTGTAAAGTTTTAAAAGAACGATTTTTGAAAATAAAGGAATTATAAGTTATTAACTTATAATATGGATTGTTGGTATAAAGTTTGAGGTACGAATCGAATTGTGAATAAAATGAGATTTATAAATTGAAGCTTTATAAATAGAAACAGAATTTATAAACGTTGTTTTATAAATTCGAAATCGATTGAATTTGATAAATTAAATATAGGAGATTATCAAAGAAGATATATTCGCGATTTTGGATAGCGAATTATTATTGAAATAAAACGTGTAGAAAATAGTGAAATGTAATTAGTGAAGTATATTCACGATTTTGGACAGTGAATATATTTTTTAAGTAAAATGGATATGGTTTTGGAAAAGTGATATTTGAAATGAAGTAAATCGTTTTAAAAGATGTTTTAAAACGGGTGAACTATCGAAATCATAGATTTCAACATTTATTGTTGAAATAGACGTTTTCGAGAAATATAAGGAAATGGTGGACTATAACACTGTTGTTATAGTAAATGATTTTCGAAAGAAAATGTTTTATGTAGTATTGGGATTTATATATATCTATCTTAAAATCCGAATCCCTATACTAGTGATTTCGAGTCGTCGTAACGATGTTTTACGCAACATTCGTTTTGACTCAAATAAATGTGATTTAAGAATGATTTCCTTAAAGAATGAGATATATACTTAATTTTGATATTAAGTATATCGAATATTTTCTAAGTGTTGAAAATAAATGATTTGTGAATTACTTATTTTTAAATAAGTATGGAAATGCTTTTCCAATGTGAAATGAACTGTTTGAGTTTTTATCTTTTAAAGATAAATTGAAAAGTGAATATTTGAAATTGTTTTCAAATGGTTAAGTGTGTAAATTTTATATCTGGTAAAGATATTTTTGAAGATGAATAATTTGGAAAATTATTTGGAATCTGATGATGTTGCGCATCTTTATTGATAGTTAAATAACCGACTATCAATAATTACCTTTAGATAGGTATTTGTTGTGAATTGGATAAATTTGAATGCCACACTTATTTTGAATAATCGCTCACTATTCGGGTTGGCCGGGAAAGGACCATGGGGTCGTATAACCCATTCCGAATATGTGATACGTCGTTATGAATTGCATTCGAAGACCGGTGTTGAAGACCGGATATTTTTGAAAACGAAAGGATTACCGTCGAGTTACTCTACATCGACTGATCTTCGATTTAGAGGTTTTATCACCCTTAGTGACGGGAAGTCCGGACGTGATTAGAAATTTATCCGGAAATGCAAGGGCTACGTGAGAAGTGCCTTCGGTTCTGTTCGATCCCGGAACAGACTTGTATGGATTGTGTGTCTGACGTTACAATTTGAGATATAAAGCTGATTTCTTTCAAATACATTTCTGTTGGTGGCGGAGAATTTATTCTCTTAGCTTAACACCCTTCTCTGAGACGTACGAGCTCAGAGGTTATGTAGTTGAAATTTATCAGCGATATATCCCAATTTGGTAACGTGGCATACTGAGTGTTGCTGTGAAATGATCAGTGTTTGATCATTTGTGATATGATCATTTGTTTGATCTTATATCTTTGTGATCATAGGTTGATCATTTTATTTGACCCGAAGCAGGGCTTTGTAGAAAGCGTAGCTTTGTGGACGAGACTTCGTCGAGCCTCACACCCCGGAAATGGTCGAAACAGGAAGGATGCGGCAAGGTTCTAGGGAGTAGCGCCCCTTAGTGTATGTCATTCCTTCTGGATAGAGGTGGTATCATGGTATGGAGCCCAGATACTTAACCTATGTGGTTGCTGCATTATTATCTATGTGGTTTGTTGGAAATCGGGGATCCTCGGGAAGATCGGTTACGATCGGGGGATGGCATACGCGTGTCAGTAGTTACCTATTTTTGCAGAGGTAACCCGGCCTTGTGTTGGCAGAGATCCGGTTAGGTTCTCGGGTCGTCTATTCCAGGGACGTACCCATCGTGGATAGGAAGTTCCTTAGCCTGACCATTTGTTGGAAATCCAAAGAAACAATACGAGCCTTGTACGGTTTTAGTTGTAGAACCTATCATTCACTTATGGTGGTCACCACTGTTTGGATGGTAGCTATAGTAGGCATAAGTGCGGAATGCCTATGCTGGCTAAGATTAATATTATACTTTCGAAATGTTTTCTACACTATGCACTAATAATAATATCAAAAATGATTTGATTTTGCGTAGTAAGCATCTTTGACTATCATAAGAAGAAATCTCCTCCAATTCTGCGTTTGCATTGTGTGTGTGGTGGGAGGTCTTATGGTAGTCTCATTTTTCAAAAAAGCATTGCGAATTTACTAAAAAAAAAAAAATTCTGTTGATTATTTTAAAGAATAACTGTTTACGATCTCACACCAGTCACCATGACTGACTCGGAGTTTATTGTTTCCCTTCTAAACTCTGGGTGCCCACTCATTTCCACACGGGCAGTCTAGAGTTAGATTATCAGGATATTCTGGATATTCTGGAGCTTTGGAAGCAAACTGGATGGCGAGACCTAGTATTTGTATCTGATAGTATTTATTCCGCTGTGTATTCTGTATGAGGACAAGTTATATAACTGTCCATTGTTGTACTGAGTTGTATATTGACTCTGATGATTGATGTATGTATAAACTGATATAGTTCTTTGTTTTAAAAGACTATGATTATCTATTATATATTGTTCCGCTGCGATGTGTAAGATTCTGATATTGTTTTCTGTTTCTGTTCTGTGTGTTCTGTTGTTCTTCTTCCTTTTCTTTCTTCTCTTTTTCTTCTATCTTCTTCTTCTTCTACTTTTTCTTTTTCTTAAAACCCTCACTATTGGAGTTTCCGGCACTCGATTTCTCGGCAGTCGATAAAGTGAGTATCGATGTCGAATTTTCGAAAGTCGAAAATTTCGGTATGTGACAAAGTGGTATCAGAGCATATGGTTAAGCGACAACCCTGCTCTGTTGGGTGTTACTCATTAGAGATAGAGTCAGCAGTACTCTAGAATGAGTTTGAGTGTAATAATAGATATGAGTGCGTATTTGTTATTTTAATATAGAAATTGTTTTATATTGTGATGATTGATTTGTTGAGTGGTATATGGATTCTGGTCAATACGAGTAATTAACGATCATTGATAGGGATCTCTAAACACTTAAATAGAACAATTCGGCACAGTATTGTTTTAAAATAGGGTGAATGAAATAATTTTGCCCAAAACTATTTTTGTATAGAAAAGAAATGTTTTTCTATTATGTACTATAGTATATGGTTGCATGGATGTTAGGAAGTAATAATAGTGAATTATCATCACTGAAATTGAATAAGAAATTGGAATTATAACTCTAAAGTTAAGAAATAAATCCATATACAAATGAAATTCAAAGAATATAAATTATAAATGTGACTTATAATTGGAAATAGAATTCCAGAAAAGTTTTTGGAAATGTAATTGAAAGAATTTGATATTTTGGAGATTTGGAAAGTTTAATTTCTTTTTGATTTAAAAAATGAATTTCAAAGGATTTTGAAAAAGTATTTTGGAGAGATAAAGCTCTAAACTCTTTTCGGTCGCTGGAAAATAACTTCGGTAATGACTGCAGCATCACTGATGTTCATTTTCGGGTTTCCAAAAGAGGAATTGCTGCCAAATTATTTTAAATGGAAAGTTTGAAATTTGGGTTTTGTTTGGAAATTCAAAAGGATAATTTGAATTGTTTTCAAAATGGTTTTGAAAAGGTTGAAAAGACTCTGGAATTGAGTACTGAATTATGAAAATAAATGAAAATTGTGAATGAACGAATAAATTTGCAAGTGAATCAATTAAATAAAATGAGATTGAAAATTGAAATTCGTTTCAAATTTGTAAGAAATGAATTGAATTGAATAATTATAAATGAAAGATGAATAAAAGATAAAATTCATAATGGAATGTAAATAAGTTAATAACTTATAGAATATTTGGTAATTTGATAGAAATGAGATTCAAGTTGAAAATGAATGAATAATTTGCAATTGTAAATGAAATTGAAGACAAATTTGAAATTGTAAGTGAATTGGAATTTGTAATGAGTTAGTAATTGAAACTAAGCTAAAAGAGCAATTATGAATGAAAGTTGTTTGGTTAATAGAATAAACCGAATGAAAATATGAAATGCAAATTAAATTGAATGGAATCAATTGCAAATGAAGTAGAATTAAAATAAATTGAATTTGTATCAATTTGAATTGGTTATAAACTAGAATGGATATGAATTCATTTTGTTTAAAAACGAATGTAACTTCAACCGTAAATATATAAGCATATATTAAAAATTTTGTAATAGAATTTGCAAATTGGATTGAATGCTGTAACTAGATATAATGGCTAGTAGATATACAGGTGTAAAGGAATTGGGATTTTAATTTAGAAGAGAATTTGAATTGCTCGACAAAAAGGTAAGTATTTCAATTCGAATATGAGATTTGATGACTTATTTCTCTAGCCGCTTGGCTTTTTCCTTTTCTTTTTGAAATCTGAGAGTCCGTAGGGACGTTTTGTAGTCGTACCGTATTAGCCGCGCAAAGGAGACGCTGGCGAAATTTTTCGAAAATTTCGAGTGTTAGAAAATTTTTGAGAAAATTTTGAAAGTTTAAATTTGAATTTGAATTTAAATTTGAATTGTTAAGGAAAACAATGATGTTTGAGAATTATGAAAATGTTGTTGGAAATTTAGTGAATCAATAACGAATCTTTAGTAGAAAGATTGGTTTTGGAAATTTGATAAAACTATTAATTGTGAAAAATAGTAGATGAGTTAAGGACCTTTTTTCCCTAACTTGTAATTTCGAGGACGAAATTCTTTTAAGGGGGGAAGTTTGTAACGACCCAGAATTTCGAACGAATTTAAATTGGAAATATTTAATTAATTTTAAATATTTGAACGATAATTTAATTTGAATCCCGAATATAACTTTGAATTTGACGATTAAATTATAAAATTTAATCGATTGAAGTTGGACAAAAATTTGAATCTTTAATTTTAAGCCGAAGAAAAATATTTCAAACACTTTTAAAATTTATATTGATAACACTAAAGATAATAGAAACTTCAGAATTGAATTTTAAACTGTTTCGTTCAGTTTTGAATTTAATTGTTGGAACCGATATTTAAAAAATAGTCATTTTTCAAACAGTCTCGGAATTCGACGAAACCAGTTCCATCGGGTCCGTAATATTGAATTATTACCGGATTTCAAGTTTCGTAGCATTTGGAATTGTTATGTGGCCATACGACAGTTAAACGCGTTGAAATTTCAAAATGAATTCAATTGAAATTTAAATTAAAATTTGGTCAGCATTAGCATATTATCTCCTAACTTCATGCCTAAATTCTCGCCGAGCATCACGGAAAAATCGTGCAACCATCCCCGCAACCCATACTTCCCTCGATTTTAAAATACCCCTCTCCCTTCTCGTTCAAAAAGAAATCAAACAAAGGAGAAAAATGGCCGCGTATCTTTTATAATTTAAAATCCCTCCCCTTCTCAATAAAGTCCACGAAATCAATTCAGTTCGTCCTCAAAAGAAAAGAAAAATTTTATCACGACCGAAATCAATCGCAATTTCTAGTAGGCGCGGTGACTTCAAGGCACAGTCGGCATCGACGAAGGGAAGCACGCGCGCGTCCATTGAGGACTCATTGCAGTCGCGACTGGCTTCACGTTGCTCGAACGTGGAGGCGACGTTGGTGGCAGCTGCTCGCGGAGGCGCGCGCATTGAAGGGGAAGCACGAAGCAGCGAGGAACGACGATCGACTGAAGGGGCATCGCGAGAGAGCTAGGGCATGGGTTTGCGTTCCCAGTGCGAACGAGGCAGAGGCGTTCGAATTCGAACGCGATGGAAGCTCGCGAAGAACTGTGAGTCGAGATGAGATTCGTCGAGATTGGGGCTCGACATTGGAGATGGTCAGCGTGATGGCGTCGAGCGACGAAGTGGCGACTTCGACAGCGAATTCGAACGGTGCGCGATGTTCTGCAAGGTAATTTATTTTATTTCACTTTATTTTAATTGGAAAATTTTATATACGTACAAAAGAAAAAAAATATAAATGCAGTTGGGATTTTATTTAATATGAATATGCAATTTAAAAAGAAAAGATTGTTTACTGTCTAGTTCATACCGTGTAATTTAAGTATATACAGGAAATTTTTATATATGATTTTGGAAGAAAAAAATATGTATATACGTAATTTAAATTTACTAATTTATTTTAGTGATTAACTAATGAAATTATTTTGGTAACTAGGAAATACTTTATTAAAAGAAATTAGTTTAAAACCAATTATTAGTTAAGACAAGTTATTAAACGAAAATTGGTTATTCGATTATTTCGAATATTAATAAAGTGTATAAATTATTTATACAAGGTTAAATCAAGAAAACAATTGGATGGAAATGGATGGCAAAATAATAGCTAAGGTGAGATCTTCTCACTCAGATTTAATTTTGAATTGCAGTTATTGATTTGTTTGATTTGTTTGGATGTGGTATTAGATATTATAGGATATATCTATATATAGCAATATATACATATTGGCATATGTATATATTGGATTGATGATTTCCCGCCTCGTATAGCGGATGAGACCCTATTGCGCCGTTAGTAAGCGGATTTATAAAAACCCATATACCGCGATAATTCCGTACTGGAGCGGAATTGGTATTGTGCTAACATCTTTGGATGCAGGGAAACAGGTTGGAGGGATCCAACTGGACCCCTCACATTGATTGAATTTATTTCTACTATGATGTGATAATCTGTGAATGATTTTTGTTGTTATTGAATTGATATCTGGAAATTGTTTGAAAAGCTAAAATTTAGCTGAATGGATGTTTTGACATCATTGGGTTCCAAAAATAAACGAAATTGAATTTTTGAAATCAAAGTAGAAATGTCTAAGTGAATCAATTTTTGAAATTGAATAAATTTTGAAGAAAGAAAATTTTAAAGTATAAAAAGTTAATCTTTATAACCTTATCGAATTTATTCCAGAATCAAGTGAAAATGTTAAATAAATGGATTTCGTAAAATAGTGATTATAAATTGAAGAATTTAATTTAAGAATTTGGATTTTTAAATAGACTGAAAGAAACAATTGAAATATATTTTCTTTAAAAAGGAATTTATTTAAAAGGAGATAAGTTGGAAATCCAATTTGAAATTTAAATTGGTAAATTGAAATGATTTGGGAAATCAATGTAAAATTATTTCAATTTGAAGAATCCATTTAAAAACAGGATATTGAATAATTTGAAAAGAATAAGGTATTTATTTTAGTAGTGAAAATAAATTTAGAAATCAATTTGTAATTCATTTGGAATTGAAGTAGAATTAGAAATAAATTTGAAATTCGATTTTAGATTTAAAAGTGAATATTTGGAAAATGAATCCAATTGAAATAAGGGAATGTGAATTTAAAATGGAAACGATGTTAAAATGATTTATAAAGGAATAAACTTTACAGTTGTAAAGTTTTAAAAGAACGATTTTTGAAAATAAAGGAATTATAAGTTATTAACTTATAATATGGATTGTTGGTATAAAGTTTGAGGTACGAATCGAATTGTGAATAAAATGAGATTTATAAATTGAAGCTTTATAAATAGAAACAGAATTTATAAACGTTGTTTTATAAATTCGAAATCGATTGAATTTGATAAATTAAATATAGGAGATTATCAAAGAAGATATATTCGCGATTTTGGATAGCGAATTATTATTGAAATAAAACGTGTAGAAAATAGTGAAATGTAATTAGTGAAGTATATTCACGATTTTGGACAGTGAATATATTGTTAAGTAAAATGGATATGGTTTTGGAAAAGTGATATTTGAAATAAAGTAAATCGTTTTAAAAGATGTTTTAAAACGGGTGAACTATCGAAATCATAGATTTCAACATTTATTGTTGAAATAGACGTTTTCGAGAAATATAAGGAAATGATGGACTATAACACTGTTGTTATAGTAAATGATTTTCGAAAGAAAATGTTTTATGTAGTATTGGGATTTATATATATCTATCTTAAAATCCGAATCCCTATACTAGTGATTTCGAGTCGTCGTAACGATGTTTTACGCAACATTCGTTTTGACTCAAATAAATGTGATTTAAGAATGATTTCCTTAAAGAATGAGATATATACTTAATTTTGATATTAAGTATATCGAATATTTTCTAAGTGTTGAAAATAAATGATTTGTGAATTACTTATTTTTAAATAAGTATGGAAATGCTTTTCCAATGTGAAATGAACTGTTTGAGTTTTTATCTTTTAAAGATAAATTGAAAAGTGAATATTTGAAATTGTTTTCAAATGGTTAAGTGTGTAAATTTTATATCTGGTAAAGATATTTTTGAAGATGAATAATTTGGAAAATTATTTGGAATCTGATGATGTTGCGCATCTTTATTGATAGTTAAATAACCGACTATCAATAATTACCTTTAGATAGGTATTTGTTGTGAATTGGATAAATTTGAATGCCACACTTATTTTGAATAATCGCTCACTATTCGGGTTAGCCGGGAAAGGACCATGGGGTCGTATAACCCATTCCGAATATGTGATACGTCGTTATGAATTGCATTCGAAGACCGGTGTTGAAGACCGGATATTTTTGAAAACGAAAGGATTACCGTCGAGTTACTCTACATCGACTGATCTTCGATTTAGAGGTTTTATCACCCTTAGTGACGGGAAGTCCGGACGTGATTAGAAATTTATCCGGAAATGCAAGGGCTTCGTGAGAAGTGCCTTCGGTTCTGTTCGATCCCGGAACAGACTTGTATGGATTGTGTGTCTGACGTTACAATTTGAGATATAAAGCTGATTTCTTTCAAATACATTTCTGTTGGTGGCGGAGAATTTATTCACTTAGCTTAACACCCTTCTCTGAGACGTACGAGCTCAGAGGTTATGTAGTTGAAATTTATCAGCGATATATCCCAATTTGGTAACGTGGCATACTGAGTGTTGCTGTGAAATGATCAGTGTTTGATCATTTGTGATATGATCATTTGTTTGATCTTATATCTTTGTGATCATAGGTTGATCATTTTATTTGACCCGAAGCAGGGCTTTGTAGAAAGCGTAGCTTTGTGGACGAGACTTCGTCGAGCCTCACACCCCGGAAATGGTCGAAACAGGAAGGATGCGGCAAGGTTCTAGGGAGTAGCGCCCCTTAGTGTATGTCATTCCTTCTGGATAGAGGTGGTATCATGGTATGGAGCCCAGATACTTAACCTATGTGGTTGCTGCATTATTATCTATGTGGTTTGTTGGAAATCGGGGATCCTCGGGAAGATCGGTTACGATCGGGGGATGGCATACGCGTGTCAGTAGTTACCTATTTTTGCAGAGGTAACCCGGCCTTGTGTTGGCAGAGATCCGGTTAGGTTCTCGGGTCGTCTATTCCAGGGACGTACCCATCGTGGATAGGAAGTTCCTTAGCCTGACCATTTGTTGGAAATCCAAAGAAACAATACGAGCCTTGTACGGTTTTAGTTGTAGAACCTATCATTCACTTATGGTGGTCACCACTGTTTGGATGGTAGCTATAGTAGGCATAAGTGCGGAATGCCTATGCTGGCTAAGATTAATATTATACTTTCGAAATGTTTTCTACACTATGCACTAATAATAATATCAAAAATGATTTGATTTTGCGTAGTAAGCATCTTTGACTATCATAAGAAGAAATCTCCTCCAATTCTGCGTTTGCATTGTGTGTGTGGTGGGAGGTCTTATGGTAGTCTCATTTTTCAAAAAAGCATTGCGAATTTACTAAAAAAAAAAAATTTCTGTTGATTATTTTAAAGAATAACTGTTTACGATCTCACACCAGTCACCATGACTGACTCGGAGTTTATTTTTTCCCTTCTAAACTCTGGGTGCCCACTCATTTCCACACGGGCAATCTAGAGTTAGATTATCAGGATATTCTGGATATTCTGGAGCTTTGGAAGCAAACTGGATGGCGAGACGTAGTATTTGTATCTGATAGTATTTATTCCGCTGTGTATTCTGTATGAGGACAAGTTATATAACTGTCCATTGTTGTACTGAGTTGTATATTGACTCTGATGATTGATGTATGTATAAACTGATATAGTTCTTTGTTTTAAAAGACTATGATTATCTATTATATATTGTTCCGCTGCGATGTGTAAGATTCTGATATTGTTTTCTGTTTCTGTTCTGTGTGTTCTGTTGTTCTTCTTCCTTTTCTTTCTTCTCTTTTTCTTCTATCTTCTTCTTCTTCTACTTTTTCTTTTTCTTAAAACCCTCACTATTGGAGTTTCCGGCACTCGATTTCTCGGCAGTCGATAAAGTGAGTATCGATGTCGAATTTTCGAAAGTCGAAAATTTCGGTATGTGACAGTTTTGCTCTAGGATTTAAGGGGTTATGGAATGAGATGTTGGCTAAAACAAATGGGTAAAAGATGGTTTATAGGCTAATGGAAGTGGGTTAGTGGGCCTAATACCCATTAGGACTTGGAATATGTTCCATATCTCAAGTTAGCTAATTTCTCTAAGTACAAACTACACATTATTTACCCATAAAATTTTAAAATATGTTACCAAAATAATTTAGCTATAGTTATAAAATTTTACATCACAATATTTTCCAACTTACAATTTAACCCCTATTTATGCCAAAACACATTTTAGTCAAAATTGCCCAAAATCACCGTTTTGCAATTTAATTGTAAATTAAATTCCAAATTCAAATATTGCACTATTTTACACATATAAAATTTTGCAATATTATAAATATCCATTTACCCTAATTAATTTCCATTAAATTCTCCATCTTACACTTAGGCCCAAAATATTAATTTATTCAAAATAACTAAATTTTGAACAAATTAGTCACATAAAAAAATCATTAATAGCTCCAATTAAATTAAAATCCCAATTTTAATTTATTATTTGGTAACCGCAATCACGGGTTGTTACATAACCCAATTAAATATGTATATTATATTAGTAGTTTATATCACAGTTTATATTATTGAATACGAGTATACGTTTTGTTTATATTTTTATATATAGTTTACTTTGTCTTATTATAAAGTATATATATTAGTTTTATATAAATAATGGTATGTCTGAGTATGAGTTCGTATAGTATATGCATAAAAATTCAATTTTACCAATTATCTTCATCGATCTACTCTGATTTGATTTATTTTATTCAAACTATCAGCTTTGTTTGTCAAATGGTATCCATCTAGCTTTGATTTGGAAGTCGGGCTTTCATTTCGTACCTCAATCTCATTGCTTATTCTATCTAGCTTCAAAAGGTGAGCAATCACTCACGACTAGCGTTCTTATATTTATTAAATTTGATTTCAATTGAAACGTCAATTGAAATATGCTGCTGCTAGTTATTTACATTGTTATATATATATATGCCATTATCTGTATCTGTGCACCTGTGACATCTGACACCATTATCTGTTATTTATATTGATGATATATGCCTGTTACTGTTGTTATTTTATTATCATATCTATTATCACTCTGCAAGTTCCCTCTTAGTATAGAATCACTATGGGTTGAAATGATACATACCCGAACGATCTTGTAGAATAGGAGAAAATCGTTATGGGTTGAAATGATAAACCCAAGCGATTTTCAATTAATTGAATTTGGGATTGCGGGTTGAAAAGATATATACCCGTATATATTTAAATTGCGGATTGAAATGATAAATATCCGTACCACTTGACCATAGGATATGAAATTATATACAGACACTGTGGGTCCATATATAAATATTTTGAAAATAAATTCTAAGGTTTTGGAAAGAAATATATGGTTTTAATAAATGTTGATTCTTAAAATTTTTATATGTAAATGGTAATGATATATAAAGATTTAATAATGATATTTAATTTAATTAAGATTGATTTAATACATATAATGTGGTTAAGTATTTAAATTTATATTTCAAAATAGATTTTTGTAATAATTTGAATAAGTTAAGGTTGGGAAAATAATTTGAATTTAGTTGAAATTGTATTCAATAAAGAAATTTATTTAATTAAACCAATTTGAAACTTATTGAAATTGAGATATAAGATATGATTTATAACTTGGGTTTGATTTAAGTAATTTGATGAATATTTTTTGTTTAAATAAATTTAAGGAAATATTTGGAAAAAAATGTAATTTAAGGCTAGTTAAATGATATTGAATTTATTAAGTGAATATTCCCTGATTAAATAATAATGAAGTTAAATCAAGAGCTATATAAAACTGTTAAATTTAACTTTGAAAATGTTGAATATTAAAGCATTGAAATATATTGAAAATTTAAATGGTCTATTGAGAACTGAATTGATAAATTGAGCTTTGAATAAATTTGAAATTTGGAATTTAAGTTGATTTGAATCGATTTGTGAGACTTGAGGAAATTATAAATACTTTACTTTATAAATTATTTAATCTATATATACTATTATGAAAAATAGATATATTTGAAATGAAAATGATATTTTGGTTTTGAAGTATAAATTAATTTGGAATGACCATGGTGTTATAGTGTACATTTCCACCTTGTAGATAGTTAGGCAGATCCTTAAAGGATGGTTATCCCAAACATCCATTAAGTTATTTGTATTTCAGTTGATATTTCACTTGAGTTGGATTTATTAGTATAAGAATGTTAATCCTGACTCGAGTGTTTTGTGTTTTGCTTTACGCTCGGGTCAGACCGAGTGATACAGCAATTGAGACTCACCTTGGAGTTTGGAGCTTCATTTGGAGATCCAACCATCGATTCAGCTTTCAGCTTTCCAGTTGATTTGTTCAGAGAGGTCATCTATTCGTACTGAAGACTTCACTGTATTCGAGATATTCTATTGTATTTTTATTTGTAACTCTGATGTTTATATGGTAGCTTCATGAACTACTATTTTATCTATTCCGCTCCATATTATTGTATTACTTTGTGTCTGTGATTCTGTGATTGATTTATTTACTGTATATGCTGAGTTTTGCCAAATTTAAATTAACAATCTATTGTTTTGAATTATTCAAGTCCGACATGTGTGGATTTATTCTCGATTTGAATGGTCCAAAATAGTGGGTCATTACAGTTGGTATCAGAGCTTAGGCTCTAGGAAAAACTTAGCATACATAGTAAATTTATTTATAGAATCACTTTCGTTCGAGTTTGAATCTCTTCCTTTTGACTCGATTTCCTTTGAGCTTTGGAACGTTCCTTGTGGTTCCAAAATTCATTCTTGTCTCTCCCTATTTGTATTCTTTTGATTCTGGAGTATCCCATAACTCCACTTCGAATGATCTCTATAAGAATAGGTGATCCTGCAAATTTTTGAATGATTTGTAAAGGAGTGGAACTCCTTTACAATTGGCATTGATTCACCGGAGATTTATATATCCCTCGGTTTAGATGCAGCCATTTCTTGTTATGCCAAATTCTATCTCTGGCGATCGAATGTCGAATTACCTTAGAATTCTGCACCAATCTTATTGTGAAATCACGGTTGACCGGTTAAGGTCACCCGCAACTTATATAGGTATATCCATCTCCAATTTGTAATTTAATTATCTCATTTTCATTCGAACCTATCTTCGAATCAGAATTCTATTTGATTTGAGTTCCTTTAATTTGAATCTCTATCTTTGTTTTGAAATCCATTCTTGAATCATTCTTTGAAAAAAATCGGGTTTGTTTGTATTTTAGAAATTGTTTTCTAAATCGAAAGTATTACTTTGATAAGTATGATTATATTCTATATATAAAAGTGAAAGGTTTTCGATACAGATTATATACCCTTTTTAAAATGAGAATTTGAGGTTTCGAAAGGATTTGTAATTTTGAAAAATTATATAAGAAATTTGATTTATCTAAAAATGATTTATAACTGAAGGATTTTTTTTGAGAAAAATGTGTGATCCTCTACGCATAGAGGAGAGCACACATGCGAATATATATATATATATATATATAACACAAATATAAGGAGCTGCCAACATGCCTGGCAGGTAACAAGAGCAAAAAAAAAATAAAGATAGCTAATCTCAGGTACTCCTAAGATGAGTTCCGGCAAGGCCACCACCCATCGCACCTCAATATCAAGTTCCGGCATGGCCACCACCCGATATTAAGATGTTAGAAATACCAAAAAGGCTAAAACAATAAGAAAGCTCCAATGGTCAGAATCCTATATCTGAATGCTCTGAAAAAGAAGGAGTGCCAAACTGGAGAAATAGAACATCCTGAAAAAGTACTCCATAACGAAGATAGCAGAATCCTATATCTGAGGGGATATCTGCAAGAAGTCCTAGATGAAGAAACTCTACTCTGGTAACCCTCTACTATCTGATATCCAGCAAACTGAAGATGAGAGAAACCTGCAAAATGAACCTAATACACAATCTCCCAAAATCTATATCTGAAACAAGACTAGGAAAAAAGTTAGAATGATACATATATATGTATATTTATATAGTAAATATACATATATGTGTATTTAAAAGGAATGAAATAAAAACCTAAATAAGACAAAAAGGACAAAAACTAAAGGAACAAAAAAGCTGTAAACATAAACGACGGATCAGACTGATATATCTTAAATCATAAGAAAACTATGATTTAAGGTGAGATTATCATAAGAATTAGGAAAAATATTAATAATATTATTATTAGTGTTATAAAAGCTATTGTTATGATTAAAAAAATTAATATTATAACTAACCTTGCTAAGATACCGTTTGAAAAGGATATTTTTAGCTAATTTATATTTGGTATTAGAAATCCAATTAAGACAAAATGTAGTTATTGAAAAAATCAATTTGTTGAGATGACTATTATTATTATTAAAAATTCTTTGATTTCTCTCAAACCAAATAAACCAACTAATCATAATAAATAAAGTATCTAGTAAAAATCTAATATTGTTATTGAATTTGAATCTATAATTTTTCCAGTAGAATTCACAATCCGAAATTTTATTAATTATATTAAAGTTAAAAAATTTAAAAGTATTAGTAAGGATGTAATTAGAGTCCAAACATTCATAATATAAATGATTTATGTCCTCAAGATGCAGATTGCAAAAATAACATTTATTATCATTATGAATGTTTTTTCTCTTTAAAAATTCTATTGTATTAAGTTTTCCATGAAGTATTAACCACATGTGAATTTTGGATTTAGGAGGAGCATTAGATTTCCACAAGTATTTAAAGTACCCGAAAAATTAATAAATCTATAAAAAGATTTTGGAGTATATTTCTTACTCTTATCCCATTCCCAACTAATAAAATCATTATCATTATAAATGTTATAAAGCTCTAATCTAGCATAAAGCAAAGAAAGTTCTCTAAGGGTAGAACCTATTAAAATTCTGTTAAAACTGAAATTCCAAGGAGGATCATTTTCCGGAGAATACACATCCTTAATTAAAGCATACTTAAAGTTGCAAATATCATACAATTCCTTAAATTCAAACTTGAGAGGCAATACCGAAATCCAACTATCATGCCAAAAGGAAGTACAATTTCCTGAACGCACTATAGTCTTAGTTCCTAAGTTAAAAATTTCATAATACTTTAAAACATTTTTCCAAAAATTAGAAAAATAATGGGAAGAAGAAAAATCAAATTGATGTAAATTGAAATTACCGTTATAATAATATTTGGAAATGATCTCTTTCCAAATAGCATTATCATTTATATCTTTAAACTTCCAAAGCCATTTACCTAAGAGAGACAAATTCATGTTGCACAAATTAATAACTCCTAAACCACCCTCCTTTTTAGTTTTACAAACAGTTTCCCAGTTTACTAGGCATTTTATATTATTATTAATATTATCCCCACTCCATAATAAATCTCTTCTTATTTTATCGATTTTATCAATAACCCAATCTGGAAACAGATGTATAGACATCCAGTAGATCAGTAAAGCTGATAAAACCGAGTTTATTAAAATAAGCCTACCTGCTCTAGATAGAAATCTTCCATTCCAATTAGAAATCTTATTTTTAATTTTATCAATAATAATAAGCCAATCATCATGCTTGAGTTTTGAAGGTCTAATCACAAACCCTAGATATTCAAAAGGAAAATTCATACTATTGCAATTTAGAGTATTAGAAACTAAGTTTTCTACTCTTTCAAAATCATTTAAAACAAGAACTGAACTTTTGTCAAAGTTAATTTTTAAACCGGATAAAAGCTCAAAACTGTAAAGAATAAACTTGAGAGTAATAATGTGTCTAGGAAGATGAGAAGAAAAAAGTAAGGTATCATCCGCAAATTGCAGAACCGATATACCATTACGCGAAATGTCATTTCCAATACTTCCTAGAGATCCATTATTCACTGCTCTCTTAATAATTTTAGAAAAAACATCAGCGGCTAAGTTAAACAACAAAGGTGATAAGGGATCCCCTTGCCTTAAACCTCTCTTAGACTGAATTTTATTACCTAGAATACCATTAACCATAATACTCGAATTTCCAGTTTTAAGCAAAGTCAAAATCCAACTAATCCATCTATGACCAAAACCTCTAGCATGAAAAATATCTACAAGAAAATCCCAATCTACTGAATCAAAAGCTTTAGCAAAATCAAGTTTTAAAATCGCACAAGTTATATTATTTTTACAACAGTAATTAATATATTCTTGAACAGCAGCCACTCCATCAGTAATATTTCTCCCTTTAATAAAAGCCGATTGTGAATAATCAATTAAATCATTCATTTTTAAACTAAGTCTATTAGCAAGAACTTTAGAAATGATTTTTACTGAACAGTTGATCAAAGAAATAGGTCTAAAATCTTTTAAGTTGTTAGCTCCTACTTTTTTATGCAGCAAAATAACATTTGTGAAATTAAATCTCCCTAATTGCAAATTTCCATTATAAAAATCATTAAACAAATTAATTAAGTCAAATTTTAAAACATCCCAAAAAGTTTTGTAAAATAATATAGGAAAACCATCAGGTCCAGGTGATTTATCACTTGGCATATCATTAATTGCTTTCCTAATTTCCTCTTCAGTAAAAGAATTATCTAACTTTGATAAATCAACAATAGAATCCGATGGATACAGATCTATCCATCTAACATTGATTCTATGTTTTCTTTTAGAACGAAAAATATCCTTATAATAGTTTGTAAAAGCCTTATTAAGATCTCTTTGGTCAACTAACTCTATATTATTAACAAATATGGAGTTAATTGTATTAATACATTTTCTACCATTAGCTATATTATGAAAAAAATTGGTATTATTATTGTAACATCCCGTAATTTTCGACTTTTGAAAATTCGACATCGATACTCACTTTATCGACTGCCGAGCCATCGAATGCCGGAAACTCGAAAAGTTATGGTTTTAAAAAGAAGAAAAAGGTAGAAGAAGAAGAAAACAGAAGAAGGAAGAAGAAAGAAGAGAACAACATCAGAACAGAAAACAATATCAGAATCTTACACATCGCAGCGGAACAATATATAATAGATAAATGAATAATCTTTAAACAAAGAACTATATCATTTTATACATACATCAATCATCAGAGTCAATATACAACTCAGTACAACAATGGACAGTTATATAACTTGTCCTCATACAGAATACACAGCGGAATAAATACTATTAGATACAAATACTACGTCTCGTCATCCAGCTTTCTCCAAAGCTCCAGAATATCCAGAATATCCTGATAATATAACTCTAGGCTGCCCGTGTGGAAATTGGTGGGCACCCAGAGTTTAGAAGGGAACAATAAACTCCGAGTCAGTCATGGTGACTGGTGTGAGATCGTAAAACAGTTATTTTTCACAAAGAAAATAAAACAAATTCGCAATGCTTTTGGAAAATGAAACTACCATAAGACCTCCCACCACACACACAATGCAAACGCAGACTTGGAGGAGATTTCTTCTTATGATAGTCAAAGATGCTTGATACGCAAAATCAAATCATTTTTGATATTATTATTAGTGCATATTGTAGAAAACATTTCGAAAGTATAATATTAATCTTAGCCAGCATAGGCATTCCGCACTTATGCCTACTATAGCTACCATCCAAACAGTGGTGACCACCATAAGTGAATGATAGGTTCTACAACTAAAACCGTACAAGATCGTATTGTTTCTTTGGATTTCCAACAAATGGTCAGGCTAAGGAACTTCTTATCCACGATGGGTACGTCCCTGGAATAGACGACCCGAGAACCTAACGTTACGGTTAGATCTCTACCAACACAAGGCCGGGTTACCTCTGCAAAAATAGGTAACTACTGACACGCGTATGCCATCCCCCAATCGTCACCGATCTTCCCGAGGATCCCCGATTCGCAACAACCACAAAGTAATAAATTTGCAGCAACCACAGAGGTTAAGTATCTGGGCTCCATACCATGATACCACCTTTATCCAGAAGGAATGACATACACTAAGGGGCGCTACTCTCTAGAACCTTGCCGCATCCTTCCTGATTCGACCATTTCCGGGGTGTGAGGCTCGACGAAGTCTCGTCCAAAAAGCTACGCTTTCTACAAAGCCATGCTTCGGGTCAAACAAAATGATCAACCTATGATCACAAAGAAATAAGATCAAACAAATGATCATATCGCAAATGATCAAACACTGATCATTTCATAGCAACACTCAGTATGTGGCGCAGCGGATGTTACAAAAATGATGTAGATCGTTGATTGTAGTAATCGGTGGATTGGAAGATACTGGAATGCCCGAATTCGTTGATCCGAAGATACCGAACTCTAGCTATCTCGAACTCGTTGATCGCGCACGATACCGGGTTCAAAGATCTTCAATTCTTCGAGCGTTGATCTAGCGCACTAGATTCCGCGAATCGGCTTCTACAATCGTTGAATCGAGCGCACTCGATTATCCGAAAGAGGAGATAGGAGATTACACTCAACTACCAATTTGAATGAAAGCACAAAGCAATCAAAAGAGAATTTTATTCAATATTCAACAACCTTTACAAAATGACTCACACTTGCTATTTATAGCTTTTACAACTCAACACGCAAAAACCTAAAAAAAATACAAGTACTTAGGTCGGAAACGACCTACGACCTAAAATGTTGCGACCTAGTACAGACGCGACTTAGCATAGGTCGGCAGCGACCTAACAACAAACAGTTACAACTCGTTACAACCTTCAGCGACTTAACAACTTAGACAAAATACAAACAGACGACCTACTACTTATAAAAGTTGCGACCTAAAAACAGACGCGACTTAACTTCAATACATCTGCTTCCTTCAGCGACTTAAGAATCAACGGCAGAGATCAATGCGGCATAAGAATCAACGACATCCCTTCGTTTGCGACCTAACAGAAGCGGCTTCAGAAATTCTTCGCGACCTAAGTCTCCACGACCTAAGACTTTGCGACCTAAGCCTTCGCGACCTAACTTAGCTTGTTCCGTTTCCTTATGACCTAACATAGGTCGTAACTCGTTAGGTCGTATCACCTTTCCCTTCAGACTGTTAGGTCGGAGCACCCCGCTAGCTCGTTCCAGCACCTTCTTTCCTATCTCGCTAGGTCGTACGCGACCTAAAAGTATGTTAGGTCGTACCAGCGACCTATCTCTTAGTTTTAGCTTGCTATCCTCAAACCAGTTAGGTCGTAGCTCTTTCCCTGGTGACACGGTAGGTCGTTCCCATGACTTATGCCTTAGCTCGTTAGCTCGTATGCGACCTAAAAACAAGTTAGGTCGTTCCAGTATCTTGTTAGGTCGTTGGAGCGACCTAAAGGCCTTGTTAGGTCGTATGCGACCCAATACTTCACCAAATTGGATTGTGCAACCACTTTTCTCAGCATCACTTGCTCCCCCTTCTAACTCCTTAGGTCGTGAACGACCTACACTCTCCTTAGGTCGTGAGCGACCTAAGCCTTTAACTTTCTGCACTGCATCATCCTCCCCTGGTTGAGAGAAATTCGTCCTCGAATTTGTAAATTCTTCCACATCAGCTCATTCATCCCCATGATATGGTACGAGATGTTTAACATTGAACACATCAGACGTATACACATCATCTGGCAGCTTCAATTTATAAGCATTTTCATTGATTCGTTTCACAACTTCCACCGGACCAATTTTCCTGGCTTTCAACTTGTTATAAGTGCCCACTGAAAAACGGTCTTTCGTTAACACTTCATAAACCAAATCACCTTCATGAAATTCAACACTCCTTCGTTTCAAATCTGCAGATTGTTTATACTTTTCATTTGCTTTCTCCAATCGTTCTTGAACGATTTTATGACATTCCGCTAACCCCTCAACAAAATCAGCAACTTTCTTAACTGTCTTCTTTGATTGTGGCACTACCGTCAAATCCAACGGTCCCTTCGGTAAGCTCGAATAAACAATCTAAAATGGACTGAACCCAGTACTTCGATTCACAGCATGATTATGAGCAAATTCTGCTTGGCATAACTTCACATCCCAACTCCTCAGATTATCTTGAACAAGACACCTCAGCAAGTTTCCCAATGATCTGTTTACCACCTCAGTCTGTCCATCCGTCTGCGGGTGATAAGCACTACTAAATTTCAGCTACGTTCCGACCATTTTCCACAAACTCAACCAAAAATGACTCAGAAATCGAGTATCTCTATCCGACACAATAGATTCTGGCAATCCATGAAGTCGATAGATCTCCTTGAAAAACAATTGAGCAACATGAACAGCATCCGCCGTCTTTTTACAAGCAATAAAATGTGCCATCTTCGAAAATCTATCCACCACCACATATATGGAATCGTTACCACGCTGTGTCCTCGGTAATCCCAACACGAAGTCCATACTCACATCAATCCATGGTTTAACTGGTACAGGTAATGGCATATATAAACCAGCATTAGTCGCAGTTCCTTTCGAAACCTGACAAATATGACAACGCTCCACAAACCTTTCCACCTCTTTCCTCATTGATGGCCAAAAGTAGGATTGTGAAATCAACTGTAAGGTATGGTCTCTCCCAACATGTCCCTCTTCGTGTAACTCTTTGATAATCTTCATTCTCAGACTACCTTCCGGAATGCACAATCGACTTCCTTTAAAAAGAAAACCGTCAACCAACATAAACTCATCAGTCTTCCCTTCATTATTCCTTTCAACAAATTTCTTAAAATAAGAGTCTTCTGCAATCTGTTCCGGCAATAATTCAAAACCTGTCACTTCAACTTTCATTGTCGTCAACAAATGACTCCTCCTGCTCAAAGCATCAGCCACACGATTTGTCACCCCTGACTTGTGTTTAACAACAAATGTAAATTGTTGCAGATATGCAATCCACGATGCATGTCTCGCTGAAATCTTGTCTTGCCCTTGCAAATGCTTCAATGCTTCATGGTCAGTATACAGAACAAACTCCTTCTGAAATAGATAGTGTCTCCAGTGTTTAATAGATTGTACAACAGCATAAAACTCCACGTCATATGTACTGTAACGACCCGGAAATTTCGAACCCGAAAATTCCAGATTGTTAGAAGAAAAAGAAAAGAGATAGAAGAAAAGAACAGAACAAGACATAGATTCTCACATTCGCAGCGGATCAAAATACAATATCAAATAATAATATCAGTTATACAAAGAAAACTGTATTTGTTAATTACATTTTTATACATCAGAGTTACAACATTCAATTATATACTAGACAGTTAGAATTAACATGTCTCTAACAATTATAATATATCACAGCGGAATATACTCCATACGTTACTGCCATACAGCTCGCCTCTTGAGCTCCAGAACGTCCTTACCTGAAATCTGTAATACTCGGTCTGACCCGAGCATTACATCAAAGTAACACCCGGGTCAGGCTGGAAACCAGCGTGAGTAAACTCATCTAACAGGAAATTTCAATTCATAGAACTTATTTAAACCCGGGTAACTCGTACTTTACTACAAGTAAACAACTCATATAATCAACACTTATTTTCACACAACAATATCTAAGTACCGTTACTTAGTTAAAATAGTCATGTTACTTAATTTATTCCATTCCAGCCTATTTGATTCCATAATCAAATTTACAAAGAATTTATAGCAGATCACAAATCGAAGTGGTTTCGGATATTACTGATATCCGACCCCGGTCTCTTCGAATTCAAATGTTATCCTTTTTAAGCTAAGATGTTTAAGTTAAACAATTAAATTTAAATTCAGGATACCATATTCACATAGCAATTATATCATAGATAAATAACTTACATTATCACAATTCATTCGAAACATCTCATATCACAGAACATTACAATCACAGATCAGATATATCAAATAATCCAAGGCATTCAATATTACTCAATCATCCATAAGTAAGATTTATTTCACATAATTAATAATTAATTTAATTTAACTCATTAATTAATTAACTCTTAATTACTTACATTAATTAATTAACCTTTAATTACTTAATTATTCTTTAATTAATTACATTAATTAATTAACCTTTAATTAATCAATTTAATTAACTATCATTTAATTACTTACCTTAAGTAATTTTAATTACTTTTATTAATTAACTAATCTTTTAATTTATTTATATTAATTAATCATTACATTAAGTAATTAAATTCTCTAATTAATTACATAAATTAATTATCCTTTAACCATTAATTAACCCTTAATTATTAGTTAATCTTTAATTAATTATCCTTAGTTATGAAGTCAATTAACCTTAATCAATCTTTAATTAAGTAATTATCCTTTAATTATAATTACACCAAGTAATTACACCTTAATTACATTAAGTAATAATTAAGTAATTTTACTTAATTAATCTCATTAAGTAATTGTACTTTAATTACTCATCATTTATCACTTAACTCACGATTAATTAATCCTTAATTAATACTTAATTATCCTTTAATTAAGTAATCTAGTTTTAAATTAAAATAACACATTAATTACTTAATTATATTCAAGTTTATTTAATAAACCTTTAACTAATTCCAAAACTAGTGTAACACATTTATTATTAATTAAGAAAATGTTTAAAACTTAGTTAAATTTAAAATTTGAAAACTTGTTTAATAACTAGCTTACAAATTTGTCAACTAACTTATGTTTCCTTTTAAACTTACATTTCCTTTGCTTTAAAAACTGGTTTGAACATAACTTTTAAAAATCAAAAAGCCTGTTAACTTTTAAACCTGGTGACAAAGAATAAAGACTCGAGCTCATCATAAAAATACTCGAGCCAAACATAACTTTTCTCGAACCAAACCCGAGATCCACTTCAAGACTTCCCCTTCTTCTCCAAAACCAGTCAACAACCCAGACCCACGAGCTACTCGATAACCCACACGAGCCATAAACCCACTTACCCGAGCACAGATTCGAGTTTGACTTCATCTTCTCCCTTCCTTAAATCCTGATACCCAGAATATCGTGTGCACGTGTACACTTGGTCGGAGTACCTCCGACCAACCTTCCGACTTTCGACACGTTGCCAACAACATCGACGACAAACCCAAACACCCAGTTCGACGAAATCTTCATGAATTCAAAATCGAGCTATCGAGCTCACCTGAAACCAAAACTTCATCGTACAAACCTCCATCGCCGATGATCCCAGTCACCTGCACCCATGCCATCGCGTCCACACATTCGCCAAAACCTTCCCCTTTTGATCCCCACTGACCGATCACCTGAATCGCCTTGATGATGACGAATTTCCCTTAAAAACGTTGTCGACCATACTGGGTTATTAAACCCTAAATCCACGTCGCTCCATCGCCACAACGAATTATAAATTTCCTAACTATTTTTCCGATGATCCTCGCTTCGCAAACCTTCTCCAGCCCCAACCACGACAACCATCTCCTCCTTGATCGCCGACAATCGACAGTTAACCCAAATCTGATCAACTTATAATATCTCACTCATCACAATCTTAAAATTTAGGATTCCATTCTTAAAAATCATTACATTCAAATACGAATTGATTCATATGATCAAAACTTAGAATTTTAAGCATCAAAATCTTGACTTGAAATCTATTTTTACTGTCGATTCTTATTTTAGAATATATTTACTTGATAGATGCATTTTGGAAATATTTTTAAAAGCTTAATCTAGTAAATACACACGAATTTCCTTTAAAGATCATAACATGAAATTGATTATATCAAGAGGTATATATTTTTAAATGTGGTTTAGCCTGTTAGAAATAAACAGAGACTAAATATTTATACATAGTTCTATACTTTATATATTTAGTAATTCAACTATCATCCAGACAATATACATTCATGCACATCATGATTTCCACATTTCTTCAAAAATTTAGCAACAGTAAAATCCAGATTTGAATCAGATTTAAATCTTTTAAAAAGAAATTATTTACTCACCTGGAATGAAAACAGAGGACTGTAAATGCTTTAAATTTGAATCTGGAACTTAATTTTAATTTGCTAATCTGTTGCTTTGAAAATAATGCTTGAGCCTTTGATTTACTCTGTTGAATTGATCTGTACTCGAATTTGGCTGAGTTGCATTGAACTTTCATTTGTTTTAGTTCTCAGGTTGAAGACTTTGAAACTAGTTGAAGCTTTTTATTTCAGAGTTGAAGATTGAAATATGGTTTTTAGTTTGTTTCTAGATTCGTTTGCTTTTCATTTTCTTAAGAAGGATGAAAGACGATTATACATTAGCCTGGTTTAAACATTTTTACTTTTATTTCCATCAAAAACTTAAGGAAAATAAGGTTGCCACTTGTATTCATTATGCTAACACTAAGCTAACAAATGTCAGTGCATGTTATCCTTAGCTTCCACTTGTATTTTACATGCTTTATATATTTACAAATATTAAAAACTTATTTTAAATATCTCTTATGTGTATTTATATTAATATGTATTATCTCTATATATATATATTCAAAGTGCATAAATTTCAAATATAAAAGAAAGTGTATTTAAACCCTTGTTAAATCTTATTTTAGCCTATTATATTTTGAACTACTAAATATTTGTTTTTATTAATCTATGTCGATATATATTTTTTTTTATACAAATCATAATTAGAACATGTATAAATTTTGCCAAAATGAATATTTATAAAAGAAGGTCATTAAACTAATATTGTCAAATTCAACAATTATATCAAGAGATTATCAAACAAATAATTATCCAAATATTTATTATAGTTCAAATTTATCTATGTACATATCTAGGTATATGTATATCAGAATTTTATTTGTTCAAATTAACAAATTTAGTATTTAAAAAAAATTTAATCCTTTTAATTACCAATTAACAGATATCCAAAAATCTGGGTTATCACATTCCTCCCCCCTTTGAATCTTTTCGTCCTCGAAAAGGAACGAAACCAAATTTTTTTTTTAATATACTTTATATCAGTTAAATTTTCTCTTTGAACAGATTTTTAAAACACTTTAAAAATCTATATAATATTACTAAATTAGTTTTTATAAAAATGCTTTTATAATTCGATGTTTCAACAAGTCCATCCTCGTTCTTACAGAAATTCGATCATACGTTGATCAGACGTAGGACTGAAAATCTGTAAATACTCAGCAGACCCATTTCAACATCCAGTGAAAATATTCGGAAAATAATTTTATTGAAAATATAGAAAACAATTTTGAAAATAGAAGAAATATTTTTGGTGAGAATGCTCTGGAAATCATCACCCCCATCCATGGTCACAGTTACATCACGGGTTACGTTGCCATCGCAGCAAAAGTCCATGTAACTGATGACAGCATGGAACCCACAACAGATCGCAGTTACATTCCAGGGTTACGTTGCCGTCGCAGCAAAAGTCCATGTAACTGTTGGCTCTCAGCGGCACACACGATTTCGCTGTCAAAATGAAACTTCTCCCACATAGGTCGCAGTCTACCGATATAAAATCAAACGCAGACTGTTGGCTCTCAGCGGCACAAACGACTTTCGCTATGTTACCATAGTATCACAGTCTACCGATATAAAATCAAACGTAGACAGTTGGCTCTCAGCGGCACACATGACTTTCGCTATGGTCTGTAGTAGATCGCAGTGACATTGAGTTAAATTGTTGTCACAGCATAACTCAAATGCCTCTGTGGGCACCAGCCCCTCGACTTTCGCTACACAAATAATCCTCAGGAACTAGTTTTGTCCGGACTCCTCACAGGATCAACTTTAGAAACCCCCCTTGGGGCTCAAGGCAGTACCACCCAGTGGTACTCCTGAGAAGTTCATTTCAAGGAAGCGCCTTTTTCCCCAGAGCTATTCTCAAAACACTTTATACTATATACTTATAGTATCTTCAAATCATACCCTTTATGATTTATCAAAATCTCCTTTACACAAAATCGATTACCAAAATCGATAATTCTCAAACTAGGCTTTTCAAAATCCAAAATTGATTTTCCCAAAAATCAAAAGCCTTTCCCAAATTCATAGGTTCCCAAAACCTTTTTCAAAATCATTCTCATAAGATCCTTTATATATATATATATAGATATAGATATATATAACTTTTAAAATCTTTGGATCATTTCAACTTTGTATAAAACCTCTTTTATACTTCAAATATTTCAAAACCCTTTTGTTTTAGCAATAGATTCAACAAGGGAAGATTTACCTTATACAACAAGGATATATAACTTTATTTTATTCCGAATCAAATATTCACATTTGATAAATTTTTTTATAAAGTTATTAACCATATTTCTTTTCAAAAACCATTTTACAGTTCTTATCCACAAATCTTCAATATCAATTTCATTCAAATCCGTACGATGTACACATATCATCCGTACACAATATCAATCTGATCGCTCAATCGATCACACAATTTCACTTCCGAACTAGTATCGTCCACCCGACTTCCTAGTGCGGACTCAGATCTGGTTTCTTGATTAGAAACCGTCATTCTCCTTGCATAGTCACAACTATGATAGAGAATATCCAGAACCAATCAAAATCCATATCCAGGTTCGCCGTCGAAAATCGAGCGAAAAATCCCAACTCGGATCGATAATACTATCTCGAAATTCTGTGTTCGAATCTGGATCAAATCACTATGTGAATAGAATAATATACGTATATCCTACGTATTTATCTTTGTCGGTTATTATCCAAATCAATTCTCTTTTCTATTCACATTTCCTTTAATTCCATTCACTTATTCTCAATTGCTTCCATTTCAAATTGAGTTATTACTTCAATTACAAACAGTTTGAACTCTGACCAATTTAAATTTAAACAAATATCTTGAAAAAGTTTAAAATAGATAAGTAGTTGAAAAATAGTTATTAGTTTGTAAAATAGCTGTAAAATAGTTTAGTAGGTATAAAAATAGTTAGATAATTGCAAAATAGTTTTTAAAATAGTGATTACATATAAGTAGCTGAAAAATAGTAATTAGTTTATAAGACAGTTTTCAAAATAGTTAAATAGTTTTAAAATAATTGTAAAATAAGTATAAGATAGTTTGGGGTTTAAGAAGAAAGATTGTATAGTAAATAGTTTGGAAACATATACTTGTATTAAAACAATTTGAAAATAATCCAGAGCCAAACAGTTTAATTTTCCAATCTCCATTTCCAATTAATTTCCCATTAATTCAATTTAAATTTCCACTTCCATTTAAATTGACTCAATACTTCAATTTCCATTGAATTTTATTCAATCCCAATTCAAGTTGAATTAATCTTAATTCCTTTCCAAATTCAAATCAAATTCAATTTGAACTACTTCTATTCAAATTTCAACTTAAAACCATCTCGAATTATATAAATTCGAGTTAAATATTTTAAATGTTGATTTAATCCTTTAAATCAAATTAACCCTTACTTTAAAATCAAATCAACCTTTATTATTATTATTATTTAACAACTTAAATCTTTAAACCATTTATTTCTGAACCCAAATTCCAAAATTTTATTTTAAAATTATCTTTACTTAACTTATTACAAAGTTCAAATAAGAATTCAAAACAATTTATTCTTCAGATTCCAATTTATTATCCATTTTCAATTTTCAAAACCAATTCTCAATTTAATTGATTATTTATAACAATAGAATAATATCAGGATAAATAAACATCTAAATTTATCCTAACACCAATTTACAGTATCCATTTTAAATTTCCAGATCTCAACCCCAATTTGAGATTACTCATAACTCCCATTTAAATTAACCATTTAACTACCCAAGTTAAATTTAAATTTCATCTTGAAATTTCCAATTCAAGTTATTCATTCAAACTTATTTAACTTCCTCCAAGTTAAATTAAATTTACTTAATCCGGTCAACTTTTCACAATTTGAATTCCCATTCAAATTTTAAACTTCAGATTAATAATCTTTCCCCTTTTAAGTTTTAAAACCTACTTTACTTTGGGTTTCACATCACATTCCAATTTAAAACTCAACATTAAGTGTTTATTTCAAATCATCTTTGATATTATGTATATCCTCATTTATACATATTTATTTCCTTTACACACCGAGTTATACCTTAAATTTTTAAATTACCTTTGGTTTTAATTTCAAACAGATTTCTTTAAAATAATTCCAAGTTTTCTGGATTTAAAATTTCACAATTTTAAATTATCTTTAATTCCAATTGGATTTTTAATTTCAGTTTGGATCCATTTCAACTTACCTTCATTCAATTTCAATTTGGTTGTATTTCTATTACCATTTAATTTAATTCCAATATTTTAACAACCAATTACCTTAACATTTATTAGAAAGAAATATCATTTTATATATCAAAATATATTCTTATATAAAATCATTTAAAATCCTTATATAAGAAAATAACAATTACGCTCTCATATATATATATATATATATACACACTCAACTCGTTCTAGGGTATCATTGACCCTATTCTTAACGAGTAATCCCAACAGAGCCAAGGTTCTCGCTTAACCTTCTGCTCTGATACCAAGTGTAACGACCCGGAAATTTCGAACCCGAAAATTCCAGATTGTTAGAAGAAAAAGAAAAGAGATAGAAGAAAAGAACAGAACAAGACATAGATTCTCACATTCGCAGCGGATCAAAATACAATATCAAATAATAATATCAGTTATACAAAGAAAACTGTATTTGTTAATTACATTTTTATACATCAGAGTTACAACATTCAATTATATACTAGACAGTTAGAATTAACATGTCTCTAACAATTATAATATATCACAGCGGAATATACTCCATACGTTACTGCCATCCAGCTCGCCTCTTGAGCTCCAGAACGTCCTTACCTGAAATCTGTAATACTCGGTCTGACCCGAGCATTACATCAAAGTAACACCCGGGTCAGGCTGGAAACCAGCGTGAGTAAACTCATCTAACAGGAAATTTCAATTCATAGAACTTATTTAAACCCGGGTAACTCGTACTTTACTACAAGTAAACAACTCATATAATCAACACTTATTTTCACACAACAATATCTAAGTACCGTTACTTAGTTAAAATAGTCATGTTACTTAATTTATTCCATTCCAGCCTATTTGATTCCATAATCAAATTTACAAAGAATTTATAGCAGATCACAAATCGAAGTGGTTTCGGATATTACTGATATCCGACCCCGGTCTCTTCGAATTCAAATGTTATCCTTTTTAAGCTAAGATGTTTAAGTTAAACAATTAAATTTAAATTCAGGATACCATATTCACATAGCAATTATATCATAGATAAATAACTTACATTATCACAATTCATTCGAAACATCTCATATCACAGAACATTACAATCACAGATCAGATATATCAAATAATCCAAGGCATTCAATATTACTCAATCATCCATAAGTAAGATTTATTTCACATAATTAATAATTAATTTAATTTAACTCATTAATTAATTAACTCTTAATTACTTACATTAATTAATTAACCTTTAATTACTTAATTATTCTTTAATTAATTACATTAATTAATTAACCTTTAATTAATCAATTTAATTAACTATCATTTAATTACTTACCTTAAGTAATTTTAATTACTTTTATTAATTAACTAATCTTTTAATTTATTTATATTAATTAATCATTACATTAAGTAATTAAATTCTCTAATTAATTACATAAATTAATTATCCTTTAACCATTAATTAACCCTTAATTATTAGTTAATCTTTAATTAATTATCCTTAGTTATGAAGTCAATTAACCTTAATCAATCTTTAATTAAGTAATTATCCTTTAATTATAATTACACCAAGTAATTACACCTTAATTACATTAAGTAATAATTAAGTAATTTTACTTAATTAATCTCATTAAGTAATTGTACTTTAATTACTCATCATTTATCACTTAACTCACGATTAATTAATCCTTAATTAATACTTAATTATCCTTTAATTAAGTAATCTAGTTTTAAATTAAAATAACACATTAATTACTTAATTATATTCAAGTTTATTTAATAAACCTTTAACTAATTCCAAAACTAGTGTAACACATTTATTATTAATTAAGAAAATGTTTAAAATTTAGTTAAATTTAAAATTTGAAAACTTGTTTAATAACTAGCTTACAAATTTGTCAACTAACTTATGTTTCCTTTTAAACTTACATTTCCTTTGCTTTAAAAACTGGTTTGAACATAACTTTTAAAAATCAAAAAGCCTGTTAACTTTTAAACCTGGTGACAAAGAATAAAGACTCGAGCTCATCATAAAAATACTCGAGCCAAACATAACTTTTCTCGAACCAAACCCGAGATCCACTTCAAGACTTCCCCTTCTTCTCCAAAACCAGTCAACAACCCAGACCCACGAGCTACTCGATAACCCACACGAGCCATAAACCCACTTACCCGAGCACAGATTCGAGTTTGACTTCATCTTCTCCCTTCCTTAAATCCTAATACCCAGAATATCGTGTGCACGTGTACACTTGGTCGGAGTACCTCCGACCAACCTTCCGACTTTCGACACGTTGCCAACAACATCGACGACAAACCCAAACACCCAGTTCGACGAAATCTTCATGAATTCAAAATCGAGCTATCGAGCTCACCTGAAACCAAAACTTCATCGTACAAACCTCCATCGCCGATGATCCCAGTCACCTGCACCCATGCCATCGCGTCCACACATTCGCCAAAACCTTCCCCTTTTGATCCCCACTGACCGATCACCTGAATCGCCTTGATGATGACGAATTTCCCTTAAAAACGTTGTCGACCATACTGGGTTGTTAAACCCTAAATCCACGTCGCTCCATCGCCACAACGAATTATAAATTTCCTAACTATTTTTCCGATGATCCTCGCTTCGCAAACCTTCTCCAGCCCCAACCACGACAACCATCTCCTCCTTGATCGCCGACAATCGACAGTTAACCCAAATCTGATCAACTTATAATATCTCACTCATCACAATCTTAAAATTTAGGATTCCATTCTTAAAAATCATTACATTCAAATACGAATTGATTCATATGATCAAAACTTAGAATTTTAAGCATCAAAATCTTGACTTGAAATCTATTTTTACTGTCGATTCTTATTTTAGAATATATTTACTTGATAGATGCATTTTGGAAATATTTTTAAAAGCTTAATCTGGTAAATACACACGAATTTCCTTTAAAGATCATAACATGAAATTGATTATATCAAGAGGTATATATTTTTAAATGTGGTTTAGCCTGTTAGAAATAAACAGAGACTAAATATTTATACATAGTTCTATACTTTATATATTTAGTAATTCAACTATCATCCAGACAATATACATTCATGCACATCATGATTTCCACATTTCTTCAAAAATTTAGCAACAGTAAAATCCAGATTTGAATCAGATTTAAATCTTTTAAAAAGAAATTATTTACTCACCTGGAATGAAAACAGAGGACTGTAAATGCTTTAAATTTGAATCTGGAACTTAATTTTAATTTGCTAATCTGTTGCTTTGAAAATAATGCTTGAGCCTTTGATTTACTCTGTTGAATTGATCTGTACTCGAATTTGGCTGAGTTGCATTGAACTTGCATTTTTTTTAGTTCTCAGGTTGAAGGCTTTGAAACTAGTTGAAGCTTTTTATTTCAGAGTTGAAGATTGAAATCGGGTTTTTAGTTTGTTTCTAGATTCGTTTGCTTTTCATTTTCTTAAGAAGGATGAAAGACGATTATACATTAGCCTGGTTTAAACATTTTTACTTTTATTTCCATCAAAAACTTAAGGAAAATAAGGTTGCCACTTGTATTCATTATGCTAACACTAAGCTAACAAATGTCAGTGCATGTTATCCTTAGCTTCCACTTGTATTTTACATGCTTTATATATTTACAAATATTAAAAACTTATTTTAAATATCTCTTATGTGTATTTATATTAATATGTATTATCTCTATATATATATATATATTCAAAGTGCATAAATTTCAAATATAAAAGAAAGTGTATTTAAACCCTTGTTAAATCTTATTTTAGCCTATTATATTTTGAACTACTAAATATTTGTTTTTATTAATCTATGTCGATATATATATTTTTTTATACAAATCATAATTAGAACATGTATAAATTTTGCCAAAATGAATATTTATAAAAGAAGGTCATTAAACTAATATTGTCAAATTCAACAATTATATCAAGAGATTATCAAACAAATAATTATCCAAATATTTATTATAGTTCAAATTTATCTATGTACATATCTAGGTATATGTATATCAGAATTTTATTTGTTCAAATTAACAAATTTAGTATTTAAAAAAAAATTTAATCCTTTTAATTACCAATTAACAGATATCCAAAAATCTGGGTTATCACATGTACTGTACCGCATCTTCGCTCCTGACAACTTCTCACTGAAATATGCAATTGGACGTCCCTTCTGACTCAACACCCCTCCAATCCCAACCTTGGATGCATCAGTATGTAGTTCAAACACCAACTGAATATCAGGTAGCACTAGAATTGGTGCAGACGTCAGCAATTCCTTGATCTTCCCAAAAGCACTCCCTGCTTCCTCTGTCCATGCAAACTGTTTACCTTTCATGCAATCGGTAACAGGTGCCATCACACTACTAAAGTGTGGTATAAACCTTCGATAGAATGAAGCCAACCCGTGAAAACTACGAACTTCCGTTATCGTCTTGGGCTGTGGCCAATCTCTGATCGCCTCAACTTTACTTTGGTCAACCTGTATTCCTTTCTCTGAAACAACATACCCCAGAAATAAAACACTGTGCGTCATGAACACGCACTTCTTCGTAGCAGCATAAAATTGTTCTTGTCTCAGTGTTAACTCCCTTATTTCAGCGACCTAAAACTCTACGACCTAAGCTGAGGCTACGACTTAAGAGGTTCTGCGACCTAAGAACGTTGCGACCTAAGGAAAAGCTGCGACCTAAGCTAAGGCTACGACTTAAGAGGTTCTGCGACCTAAGAACGTTGCGACCTAAAGAAAAGCTGCGACCTAAGCTAAGGCTACGACTTAAGAAAAGCTGCGACCTAACTACATAGCGATCTAACTAAGAAAGTCCACGACTTATCAAGATAAGAAGTTAGCGACCTAACTTCTTCGCGACCTAAGGTCCAGAAGACCTCGCGACCTAAGGAGGCAGAAAGGATTGCGACCTATGGAACTCAACGACCTAAGGTAGCTAGCGACCTAAAGGACTTAACAACCTAAGGTAGTTAGCGACCTAAGGAACTTGACGACTTAAATAGGTTAGCGACCTAACTATTAAAGGAAGTTCAGCACCCTACGACCTAGAGCTCCCACAGCTATTCTGTAACTCGCGAGCGACCTATTACTTGATCAAATGAAGACAAGTACAGTGACTCCTAAAGCCGCAAGGGGACAGCGACCTAGCTTAGGTCGCTCGCGACCTACGACCTAACTAAGGTCGTGCGCGACCAAAGACTTAGGCAAAATTTTCTGCCCAGAAATCAGCTTCTATAAATAGGACATCACTTCCAGCTTGAGGGGGACTTTTGGCAAATCATTTCTACAGCGCTGTTACTCCGTCGAACTCTTCATTCATTCAGTAATCAAGGATCCTTCAAGCATTCACAACACTACAACAAGCTTCGAGAGAAATTCTTTACATCCGAGATGGATTCATCGAGTTTCACCGTCAAAGATTGAGCTAGTAGTCTAGATTGTTTCTTGTGATCGAATTGTACTGTTTCTTGAAGAGAGTTGAATCAAATTGTAACCGAATCAGCAATAAGAGACTATAAAGTGGACGTAGGCTTATTTACGAGCCGAACCACTATAAATCCGTTGTTCATTTAATGCATTTCTGCTATTTTCCTGCTTAATTTCTGTTCCCGTCACACGGGTGGTGCTTTCACGATCTTATTACATACACCGGGTGTTATCGTTCATATTTTAACGTTAACATTTTGGTGCTTTCACTGAGAATCCAACTCAGGCTACCATCCATCATTGCTTCACACAAGTTTGTTGAAAAGATTTCCTACAGAACTAGAAGTCTATCAGACATAATGGCTCCTGGAAGGAAACGAAAGGTTGTCAGATCTGAAAATGTTCATGATGATTCCGCCACCTCTGCTTCACCAAGTCAAGCAGCTCCAAGCGTTGGGGCGACGCGAGAGGAGCTAGACGCTGCTGTATCCGGATTATACCAGCAGATTGAGACTCAAAACAATCTGATGATGGAAAAACTGAACACTCTGCTTGGTGCCAACCAAAGACCAGTGGGTAATGAAGAAAACACCGCTGATGCCCTTCGCAACTCCGAAGGGAGGAATATTCCTCAAGGGGGATCAGGTGCTGCTGAAGGGGCACCCCTCCGAGCTGAAGGATCTAGACCATCGCCAATTTTCCACGAAAATCTGCCCGGGCAAACATCTGAGAAAATGGCAGAAGTCTACTCCGCAAAATCTTTGAACAATGAGGAATATCTTTCTGGCATGATCAAGCAAATAATGAAAGAGAGCATGCAGAGAGGTGAAGATGAGAGTGAATGGGGATTCGCTCCAAGCAAGACTCCATTTACCGAGAAGATTCTAAAGGCTGAATTTCCTAGAAAATTTGTTCCCCCTACCATTCCTGCTTATCGGGGAACAAGTGATCCAAATCAATTCTTGTATAAGTATGATTGGCACATGACCGGTGCGAGAGCAACTGATGAAATCAAGTGCCGGTATTTCCCAGTATATTTGGAAGGAGTGGCACTTCTCTGGTTCACCAAACTTCCTGTCCGATCAGTAGATCAGTTTTCCGATCTAACTAGAAAGTTTAAAGAGCAATTCAGGCTATACGCTTCAAAGGCAAAGGACATAATGTCATTATCCAGTCTTGAACAGAATCCGGGAGAACCTATTAAATCATTCCTGAACCGTTTCAATATAGCTCTGGCGGAAGTTGATAACGCAGAGCCACGGATGATCTTGACCTATTTGATGCGTGCTATCGACAAATCGAGCGAATTTGGAAAATGGCTGAAGATGAAAGAGCCAAATTCTCTCGAGAAATTCTACAAGAAAGCCGATGAATTCATACGCTTGGAAAATCTTCCAGCATCAATGAAGGTGGTGGCAACAAAGGTGGAAAATAATACTGCCGCTTCGGAAAAGAAAGATTCCAGAGGTCAGAAAAGGGAAAATCACGAGGGGAAGAAACAAAAGGATATAAAGAAACCTCGCTTCTTCAAACCCTCAGATTTCACTCCATTGACCGACACTCTGGAAAATATCTTCTTCGCCACCAAAGATGCTGTGGATTATCCCAAACCGGCTGAGATAAAACCAGGAAAGGGCGCTATGAGAAATGGAAAGTTCTGTCGTTTTCACAACCAACCTGGTCATGATACCAATGACTGTCGTCACTTAAAGAGCTTAATTGAAGAATTATTGAGAGAAAACAAGCTGCAACAATATGTCAAGAAAAACAGAAGTGATCCATCTTCGTCTACTCAGAGACAACAACCCTCCAATCAGCTGTCGGACTCAAGTAAAGGTGCTGCGGCACAAGAATCTGAGAGGCCCGTTATCAACGTCATTTCAGGGGGCCCACACCCAGCAGGCAAAAGCTGGGGTGAGATGGAACGATATGCTCACGCTTTGAAGTATATCCCGGCAGAAGAAGATGTTTTTGCTGTAGAAAACACAGTACCCCTAAAACAGCAAAAGATTTCAGATAATGATATTTCGTTCAAGGCCAGGGATTCTATTGGTATTGAAGCTCCGACCATAGACCCCTTAGTTATTTCTGCAGGAATTGGGCCAGCAATAGTAAGACGAGTACTCATTGATTGTGGTGCCTCCTGCAATATACTTTTCAAGAAAACATTTGACCAGATGAAGATCCCAATGACCGACGTTCAGGCTTCGTCACAAAAGATCGTTGGTTTCACCGGGGAACCACAGCAACCAATCGGAACTGTCGATTTGTTCGTGGAACTTGGTGAAGGGCAGAAAAGGGTAGCTCGAAAACAAACCTTTGTGATTGTTGATGGATTTTCTGCCTACAATGCTTTCCTAGGCAGGCCAGCTCTAGCTGCATTCAAGGCCATTTTGGCCCCGTGGTGCTTAACTATGAAGTTTCCTACAGAAAATGGTGTTGGTGTCATCAAGGGAGATCAAAATGCTGGACGTGAATGTTATCTTATAGAGCTTCCAGAAGCCAGAAAGAGAGAGATGGGTAAAGATGCGGCAGCTCCCCTCCGCATCAAAAATCCAACCTTATAGCAAATACAGGGTGGCCCCTGCACTGGAGAGCATAGTGGTGCAAGGCGGGAAATGGACCCCAGAAAATCCAGTGCAGAGGAAAATAGAGTGGTGCCTGTGGAAGTTACGGTACCTATATCTGTCGACTCCAAAGACCCAAATAAAGTGCTTAATGTGGGTTCGCAACTAAGTACAACAGTTCAAAATACACTGATATCATTTCTAAAAGCAAATCTGGACGTGTTCGCTTGGTGTCATGCTGATATGTGCGGAATCTCTCCAACAATTGCTGTTCATACTCTGAATGTTGATCCGAAATTCGCACCGGTAAAACAGAAAAGAAGAACTCAAGGTCCAGAAAGATCACCAGCTTTAAAGGAAGAAGTAGATCGCCTCTTAGAGAATAATTTCATCAAAGAATCCACTTATCCAAATTGGGTTTCGAATCCAGTACTGGTTAAGAAGGCAAATGGAAAGTGGAGAGTATGCATTGATTTCTCAGATCTGAACAAAGCTTGCCCCAAAGACTGCTTCCCGTTGCCTAGAATCGATCAACTAGTAGATGGGACGGCTGGACATGAGTTGTTATCTTTTATGGATGCCTATTCCGGATACAATCAGATTATGATGAATGAACCAGATCAGGAGGACACAAGTTTTATTACAGATGTGGGACTCTACTGTTACAAAGTCATGCCATTCGGGTTGAAGAATGCAGGGGCAACATACCAAAGACTTGTCAACGCTATGTTCAAGCCACAGATCGGCAAAACAATGGAAGTCTATGTTGATGATATGTTAGTAAAGTCAAAGAAAGCAGTAGACCACATGGATCACTTGGCAGAGATGTTCTCAATTCTTCGGAAGTACGGAATGAAGCTCAATCCATTGAAATGTTCATTCGGAGTAGAGTCTGGGAAATTCCTGGGTTTCATTGTGAGCGCTAGGGGCATCGAGGCCAATCCTGCTCAAATCACATCTCTAAGAGAGGTTAAAGCCCCTAGAACAAAGAAAGAACTGCAAAGTCTCAATGGGAAGGTTGCCGCTCTTAGTCGCTTCATTTCTAAGGCCACAGACAAATGCATTCCCTTCTTTGATGCTCTAAAGAAAGGAAAGAAAAATTTCGAATGGACTCCTGAATGTCAGAATGCTTTCGATCAACTGATTCATCATATGAGAACTCCTCCGGTCCTCTCCAAGCCTAGTGATGGTGAAGACCTCTTCATCTATTTAGCAATTTCATCCCATGCTTTAAGTGCGGCACTTGTACGAGAAGATACGAAAATACAACGTCTAGTTTACTACATCAGCAAACGGTTCGCTGGAGCTGAAATGAATTATTCAAAGATAGAAAAACTTGCTTATTGTCTGCTAATCGCCTCCAGGAAGTTGAGACCTTATTTTCAATCTCATCCTATCAAGGTCCTGACTGATCAACCTTTGAAGCAAGTCCTGTATCGTCCTGAAACTTCGGGTCGTCTCTTGAAGTGGAACATAGAGCTCAGCCAATATGACATCACTTACCATCCCCGAAGAGCAATTAACGGACAAGCTTTAGCAGATTTCATTGCAGAATCCACTGACAAAGGTGACAGTAAGGAAGAAACAACTGACTGCATTCCGATACAGTGGAAGTTGTATGTTGATGGCTCGAGAAATGACTATTGTTCTGGGGCAGGAGTTGTGCTCGAGACTCCCGAAGGACGATCACTATGTTATGCATTGAGACTGGAATTTCCTTCGACAAACAATGAAGCAGAATATGAAGCCCTTATTGCCGGATTGAAAATCGCTAAGGAATTGAATATCAAAGTGATACAGATTTTCAGTGATTCTCAGCTTATTGTCTGCCAGGTGAAGAAGGAATTCCAAGCCAAAGGAGGGAATTTGCCTGCATATTTGACAAAAACTTCCGAACTCCTCAATGATTTAGATCACTACTCAATAAGCCACATACCCCGAGAGGAAAATATGAAGGCGGATTCTTTAGCAAAGTACTCAAGTTCCGGAGAAGCTCAATTGCTGGGATTAGTTCCTGTAGAAGTTTTGTCAGCTCCAAGCATTGAAGAAATGGATATTGATTGGATTATGACTACGTCTCAAGAGCATGAATCATGGATGACTCCAATCAAAGAATACTTACTCAGTGGTTCTCTGCCAGAGGGTTCTAAGGAACGTCGAAAATTATTAAGAAAAGCATCGAGGTATATAATTCAAGATGGCCGATTATACAGGCGGGGATTTTCAACCCCACTACTCCGATGTGTAACTAAGGAAGAAGCCAAGACAATCTTAACAGAGGTGCACGGAGGAGAATGTGGAGACCATTAAGGCGGTCAAACACTTGCGAAGAAAATTCTCCGATATGGATACTTCTGGCCGGATATCAATCGAGATGCTGCAACTTTTTCCAGGAAATGTGACAAATGCCAACGATTTGCAAAAATCCCAAGAGCACCCTCCACTGAACTCACACAAATGGTCAGTCCATGGCCATTTGCCATCTGGGGGATAGACCTAATTGGACCATTACCGATCGCCAAATCAGGGATTAAATATGCTATTGTTGCCGTTGATTATTTCACTAAGTGGGCTGAAGCTGAACCTTTGGCCACCATCACTTCTAAAAAGATGATAAATTTTGTAACGAAGAATATCATTTGCAGATATGGGGTGCCACAGAAGATAATCACCGACAATGGCACTCAATTTGAAAGTGAAGAATTCCAAGATTTTTGCAAACGATTCAGAATTCGAAAAAGCTTCTCAGCAGTGGCTCATCCGCAGGCAAATGGGCAAGTGGAAGCAGTTAACAAGATCATCAAGTCAACTATCAAAAAACAACTTGAAAAAGCAAAAGGTGGTTGGGTTGATAAGCTTCCATTAGCACTATGGGCGTACAGAACTACTCACAAAACTGCGACAGGGCACACTCCATTTTCACTGGCATACGGATCTGAGGCAATGATTCCAGTAGAAGTAGAGGTTCCTTCACATAGAAGAGTTCATTTCAGTGAGACCGAAAATGAAAAACTGCAACTTGAAGCACTTGATTTTCTTGATGAGAAAAGAGAGGAAGCTAGGCTTAGAGTTTCAGCTCATCAGCAGAGAATAGCCAGGCATTTCAATTCCAAAGTTCGCCAACGCAGCTTTGAAATCGGAGACTTGGTTTTGAAAAGGATCATGACAGCAACTGGTGTGTTTGGGCCAAACTGGGAAGGACCATATGTCATAGGCACTAAACTTCTTGATGGCACTTTCAAACTCATAACTGTTGAAGGAGATCCAATTCCAAGGGCCTGGAACAGCAACCATTTGCGTCCTTACTTTACTTGAAAAGAGCTCTGCTCAAAATTGTAAAATGATGATGAATGTATCAGTTGTATTGTGAAACATTGTAAATCAGTGTAAATGAATGAAAAGCTATAAAGTGGACGTAGGCCCGATTCTTGGCCGAACCACTATAAATCTTGTGTTCTTTACTATTTCATAATGCCTGTTTTATTTCGATATGTAAATACTTTAAATGTATCACTAAAATATCGATTCAAAATTGCAGGACATTATAACAAGGCTTGCTCATCACAAAGCTAAGCGACCTTTATAAATCAGCTATTGCACAAAAACCAAACAACAAAAATTCCAAACTCAAATCCTACGCAAGGAAAACTTCACATAAAGAGTTGGCAACTTCACTGGGACAAACCTTTGTTCACTAGTTGAGATTGTCGCTATAAACGGGCATCCAACTAGATAACTCGCGTTTGTCTCGTGAAGTCATTCAACAGTGAAGTTTACTTCTTCAGATAAAGCAATTTACTTGCAAAAGAAAGGAACACGCGCTTGGGAACGATGATAAAGGATCGCAGATTTGCGGATGATGATACAACATGAAGCGGGCAAACAAAGAAGCAGACAAAGGGAGGTATGCCTCTCAACAGGAAGGCCGAGAGATCCACTAAAGGGACGCCTTCCCAACCGGAAGGAACAAGACCCTCGCTAACTGGTCGCGATGCATCTGACCAGATAGTGTATGTCCGCCCCGTGGATCCACTCGCCCCTGAGACGCAACCTACCTGGCACACCAACCAACCAAAGCCCTCTAACGAGGCACGCCAATGAATGGGAGTGCTTTACTCAATCAAAAAGATCGGTGGGACTACCAAAGGGGCACCTTGATTAATTGCGATCGTTTGTGCAAGCAAACATCCAATCAAGCAACTTGCGTTCGCCCCGTAGACCTCTGACCATGAGAAAGTAACTTCCAGGCAATCACAAGCCCTCTTCGGAGGCACAAGCCATCTTCGGAGGCAAAAGCCTTTTTCGGAGGCACAAGCCCTCTTCGGAGGCACAAGCCCTCTTCGGAGGCATAAGCCCTCTTCGGAGGCACAAGCCATCTTCGGAGGCAAAAGCCCTTTTCGGAGGCACAAGCCCTCTTCGGAGGCACAAGCCCTCTTCGGAGGCATAAGCCCTCTTCGGAGGCACAAGCCATCTTCGGAGGTAAAAGCCCTTTTCGAAGGCACATTTCACCAGGGTAAAAGTGCAAAATGCTTCTCTTCGGAGACCCACTTCACCCGAGTAGAAATACAAAAATTGCTTCTCTTTGGAGACCAAAATTGCTTCTCTTCGGAGACCAACATTGCTTCTCTTCGGAGACCAAAATCAAGACTTCTTTGGAAGCACAAGACCTCTCCGGAGGCACAACAATAATCCACAAAGCATAATGCTACTCTTCGGAGTCCACATGCTACTCCTCAAAAAATACCAAAATAAAGCCCTCCTTAGAGGCACACTTCGATTCTTTCGCTTCACCGCGTAGGAGAATTCACTTCTCAAAAGCATGAAATAAACATTTCCGAAGATTAAAGCGTGAAAGCTTATCCGAAAATGAGACACGCTCCGTTTAAGTAGAATAGTCATTCCCTCAAAGACGAAATAGTTATTCTATGAAAAATAAGAGTACAGGTCTCGCTAAAAGCGAAAGATATTGTTATGCACTTGTGGTATAGGGGCAATATCATATGATACGGCTACAACAATAAAAAGCAGTATTCAAGCAACATACCACAAGCACATAATAATATCACGCGAAACAGATGTGGAATAAATGCATTCTCAAACGCAGACAAAAAGTTTGCACAAGTAAGAAGAATTGTTTGTTCTACACTTAAAATAAAAGATAGATCATTCTCACATACACAAGAGTTTGTACAAGTAAAATAATTGTTTTATTTAGTACTATGAAAATTCTTTACATGTGCAGATATCTCAAAAAGCAAAAGCGGGGACCGGTACCCGCACAATCCCCAGTTAATACATGCAAAGGGCAAAAATAACAAGTAGAAAGTCCAGCTTGATTATTCCTTCTTCTCACCACCTTTGGAGCCCTTTCCCGGCCTAATGACTAGCTTTTGAAGTCGTTGTGAACGGGCAGGGGCAGAAGGAGAAAGCGGTGCGGCTATATCAACTACTGCTTCATCTTCAGTGGAAGTCTTCTTCTTCTTCCTTACAGCACGCTTCCCCTTCCTCTTTGAAGAAGACTCGCTCCCCGGAGTGGCAAGCAATGTTGAAAGCTTCGTGTCGTCATCAAGAGACCGCTCCGGGGTCTTCTCGATGTCTTCAAAATCCTCCGCCTTCTGTTCCTGAGAAGCAGCCGGATCATCCAAGCCTTGAAGAGCTTCGATTTTCTCTGCCTGTGATCCCGGTTGAGAAGCAGAAGGAGGAGTAATTTGGGAAGACGGAGGAACGGCAATCGAAGGAGTGAAAGCTTGTATAGTGCTTGGTGCCTCCGCTGTAGAAGAAAAGAAGTTAAAATCAGCATCCCCCGAAAATAAAGAAGGCATCGGTTCATCAAAGTTTAAGTAACAAGTAAGAAGGTCATCGAATTTGGCTAAGTCAAATGACTGGTTCATTAGGCCCGAAACGACACCAATAGTACCTGGAGGAGTTGGCTTTGCAAGATCCACCTCAAACTTCTCGGCTTCAATATCATCCAGTGCCTCATCTTCAGTAGGAGTAGTTGCAGTTTCTTGGGCAACTTTAGCTAGATGTAAGGAATGAGAGCTGGAATCCATAATATTAACGTCGGCTGAAGTGGAAGTATGAACGGGGGCAGTTAAAGGAGCTGTTTCTTTTGGGGGCTCTTCTCCCGTTGTTTCAGCTCGTACTTTGGCAAGTTGCTCCCTCCCCTTAACAAGAGCGGCACGATCCTCATCATTGAGATAGCGCTCCTCAAGTTCCAACTCATTATAGCCGGCCCCGCCAAGCATATCCATTGCGACTTCCCACACTTCAGCCAATGTAATTTCATAATCAGGACCAAGAAAAGAGAGGCTTCCACGACCCAGAACGTTGTGTAAATAAAAGTCGAATAAGGTAGAGCTAATGTCTGCTTTCGTCGCCTCATGTGATTGCTCAGCCTCCTCCTTTTCGGCAACGGCAGCAACCCGGCCAGCGGTAGCCTCATCACGCTCTGCTTCAACTTTAGCAAGTTGAGACTTTAGTAACTCAATCTCTACGTTCTGAGAGGTGACTTTTTCCCGCAAATCGGTGTTTTCTGTGCGGTATTTCTCAGTAATATGCTGTTCAGCGGCAAGCTTCATTTCAACATCTCTCTGTGCAGCATGTGCATCCCGCACTTATTTCTGAAAGACTTCTTCTTTTTGAGTATGAGATGCAGAAGAAGAGGCAAGATCGTCCTTAAGTTTTTTAACCTCGGACTCAAGTTTTGCATAACCATCAGCAATATTTGTCATCTCGAGATTATGCTGTTTGCAAATTTTGTCCCACTCCGCCTTGTCGTTTTCCATAGTCAGCATTGCCTCAAGGTTTGCACGATTAACCCTTTGGAGTTCATCGACCAGCTTCTGCCACTGCGACATCCTCTCGATATTAAGCCTGACTGCGTCAAGACTGCTAAGCATGTCTGATTTATCAATCGGAACTATGTCCAAGTCAAAGCGTACCCCTTTTAGGCACCAATTCGGAAAACGGCTCTGAAGTGTTGGGGGGCCGTCCTTGACTTGATATTGCGGTCTGTTAATGATAGTCTGAATGTCAGATTTCTTCAGAGGAGGAGAGCTAGCCAGAATATCAGAAGGAATGGGAGCGTCAGTCTTTTCAGAAATTTCAGACGTGTCAATCGGTTTAGATCGTTTGCTCGGTTCATCGGCAATCTGAGTTTTTCCCTTATCATCGTAAGACTTCCGCTTATGAGAGTAGTCACTCCTGTGCGAAGAATCATATCGCTCGGCATCTTTCCTTCTTTGCCACTGATCGTAATCCCGCTTCTCCTGGGCTTTCCTTCGAGCCCTCTCTTCATCTGTTTCTTTTGGAGTATCAAGGTACTTCCTAAAGTCATAGGTGCCGCGGCCTCCACGGTACTTGAATGAGTCATAATATGAACCTGTACGTCCCATTGGAGAACCTGAAAGCAAAAAAGGAGTAAAGTTTAGAAATTTCCAGGAAAAAGAGGATAAATGTTTATAAGTGCTGGAAAATCCTAAGTGTGTGTGGCGTGCAAACTACATGCGTCAAACTACAGACCACGCTTTAGTGTGGAAACAGAGACGACTGGCGTAGTAGGCGTCTGGGTTTGTTTAAAGGTGGAAGTCGCCTCGACAACGGGAGAAGTTGCTTTTGGATTGTTATCCCCAAAAAGCTCTTGAGAAGTTATCATGATATCACTCAAGCCATCAAAGGCGTCATCACCCAGGAGTTCAGCAGACTTCTCTTTTTCAACCTCTGTATCAATGGATTTCTCAGGAACTTGTGGATTCTCTTCCTCTTCAGTAATTGGGGTAAGCGCCGACTTACTGACTAACCCTACGACATCGATGGATGAGGAACATTTTACCAAAGCAGCCTCCATGACGGGTGCTTCTGATGCAGTTTCTTCTACAGAAGCTGGGGCATTCGAAGCCTCTGCTTGGGAATCTGAAGCAATTAACGTTTCCGCATCAGAACTAGACACTTCATGAATCTGAGTCGATCTAGAAGGATGTAAAAGGCCAAACTGGTGCAGAAATTCATCTTTCAGCAAGAATTTGGCACTCCTCTCTTCAGCGTCAACAGCACTCAAAGTATCTAAAATCGACTTACGGCTGGTATCTCGAAGAAGAGAAGGAAGTGCTGCACGAAGAAAGAATGGAATTAAGCATTTGATGGTTCGAATTATGAAAAAATTTAGAAAAAATGAATTGGTAAGAGGTAGTCTTACTTCCGACTCTCCAAATAGCATAAAATCCCGGAGGACAACGAACATAAAAGAATTGAGTCAAGAATCCGTGGGCACTTTCAGGCAAGTCCAGAATTAGTTTGCGATTCCTAGCACTCCTCACAAGTATGATGGAAGGATGGTCCTTGTTCTTTGCAAAGGTGCACAAGAAGCGAATTTCATCAAAAGAGGGAAAACGGTTCAACGTTCTCCTGAAAAGCACACACAATCCCAGCAGGATGGAGTATCCGTTAGGGTGTAGTTGAAAGGGAGAAATAGTTAGCCGGAGGAGGAGTTCCCGAAGGCAATCATTAAATGGAGGAATGGCTCCACTTGAACACATCTGCCGGTTCACAGCAACGAAGCCAAGAGGCGGCCTATCAGCAGTGTCGCTTGGCCCAGGAAGTAAAGCATCTGCTTCGGCAATGCCGAATTGGATGCACATTTGTCGGAAGACTTTATGACTTAAAGTAGTAGAAGTCCTTTCCGGAGGATCGATTAGTGGAGTAGCAATTGGAAAAGCTTCTCCGGCTATTTCCAAGTCTTCTTGTTGAGATTCCATTCTACACAAGGAACTGGACGATCAAATGTTAAGGTGCGCGTTTCCTAAAAAGAGTGAAGTGTTGTGCAAAACTAATACAATAATGAGCAAATGTAAATGAAATTAAACTAATTGATACTTGTCAATCATAAAGTTTCGGGGCTTAATATTTTAAGTCCAGGAATAGTGTTGTGTTAATGCAAATAAATCAGCTTTAGTTGATCACTTCAATTTTGCTTTAATACTTCACTTAGATTTGTTAGTTCACAACATTTCATTCACGAAGTTCATTTAAGTTTGATTTTCTTTGACAACTAATCTGCTGTTTGATATGGGCAATCAATAGCAGTATATTCGTCCCATTTTTTCTGTGAATGTTGCTTCTAAACAGGTTATTAACATTAAAGTTGAGGCAATCCGAGAAGAAGTGCAAAACCCAAAATAATTCAAGTCCATAAAACCAGTCAAAAGCTGCTCAAAGTTCTAAGTGTTAGGTCGCTTACGACCTAACACAGGCTGCAATGTTCTTATGCTATGTTGTTCAGATTGAAAGTTCAAGACTGTGAAAAATTGCCTAAGTCTTAGGTCGTTCAGCGACCTATCATAAGTCAGGATTTCTGTAGGTCGCATGTTGCAGCTGAATGGATTAAGGTGGGGCAATTCTCTTAAGTCCTAGGTCGAGCACAATTGTTTTTAAGTTGGAGATACTCTAGGTCGCAAATGTCGTCAGGTCGCAAAGGCTAAGGTCGTTAAGCATTCCCACGCGACCTAACTCTTAGGGCGTTCGAATCTGATAGGTTGTTGACTTCTTCTCCAAGCAACATCATATTGGGTCCAATAACCCAATACCACCAGTTCAAAAAAGGAATCATCATCCCCTTCATCCTACCTCAACCTTTCACCGATTGACTAGAGAATCAATGGCAAACCCTACAGATCCGTAGCAAAACCTTCTGTATGATCGTAAATCATCCCAACACGTCAAATGACGAACGAAAGTCGATTGAGACTACCGTACAAAAAAAAGCGTGATGCATGGAATTGGGCTTAGGTTGAGTGACAACGATTTATGTTCAAAGCAGTGACTATGGGCAAGTATAAGCTGATCCACTTACGAATTATGATCGGCGAGGGAGAATCGTTGGCTGATTAAGTCAAATTTGTCTCTGGAAGATCGAAAAAACTGTTAATGGCGATGGAGGCTCAGGACAGTAGGGTAAGGAAGAAGGTGCGACCTAACTAATTTATATGGGACTGAAGGAGGGAGGTGAACAGGCGTGCAAGTTTTAAGTCGATTCACGACCTAGCAAAGTTGAGTCGAAGCATACGACCTAGAGTATAGTCATATACTTCGAGGGGCAAATGTTAACTCCTTTATTTCAGCGACCTAAAACTCTACGACCTAAGCTGAGGCTACGACTTAAGAGGTTCTGCGACCTAAGAACGTTGCGACCTAAGGAAAAGCTGCGACCTAAGCTAAGGCTACGACTTAAGAGGTTCTGCGACCTAAGAACGTTGCGACCTAAAGAAAAGCTGCGACCTAAGCTAAGGCTACGACTTAAGAAAAGCTGCGACCTAACTACATAGCGATCTAACTAAGAAAGTCCACGACTTATCAAGATAAGAAGTTAGCGACCTAACTTCTTCGCGACCTAAGGTCCAGAAGACCTCGCGACCTAAGGAGGCAGAAAGGATTGCGACCTATGGAACTCAACGACCTAAGGTAGCTAGCGACCTAAAGGACTTAACAACCTAAGGTAGTTAGCGACCTAAGGAACTTGACGACTTAAATAGGTTAGCGACCTAACTATTAAAGGAAGTTCAGCGCCCTACGACCTAGAGCTCCCACAGCTATTCTGTAACTCGCGAGCGACCTATTACTTGATCAAATGAAGACAAGTACAGTGACTCCTGAAGCCGCAAGGGGACAGCGACCTAGCTTAGGTCGCTCGCGACCTACGACCTAACTAAGGTCGTGCGCGACCTAAGACTTAGGCAAAATTTTCTGCCCAGAAATCAGCTTCTATAAATAGGACATCACTTCCAGCTTGAGGGGGACTTTTGGAAAATCATTTCTACAGCGCTGTTACTCCGTCGAACTCTTCATTCATTCAGTAATCAAGGATCCTTCAAGCATTCACAACACTACAACAAGCTTCGAGAGAAATTCTTTACATCCGAGATGGATTCATCGAGTTTCACCGTCAAAGATTGAGCTAGTAGTCTAGATTGTTTCTTGTGATCGAATTGTACTGTTTCTTGAAGAGAGTTGAATCAAATTGTAACCGAATCAGCAATAAGAGACTATAAAGTGGACGTAGGCTTATTTACGGGCCGAACCACTATAAATCCGTTGTTCATTTACTGCATTTCTGCTATTTTCCTGCTTAATTTCTGTTCCCGTCACACGGGTGGTGCTTTCACGATCTTATTACATACACCGGGTGTTATCGTTCATATTTTAACGTTAACACTCAGTACCATCAGCACTTCTCTAAGATGATTCAAATGTTCTTCTGTACTCCCACTGTAAATTAGAATATCATCGAAGTACACCACCATGAATTTCCCAATGAATGGTCGAAAAATCTGATTCATCACCCTCATGAAAGTACTTGGTGCATTGGATAAACCAAATGGCATGACCAACCATTCATATAGACCCTCCCTGGTTTTAAAAGCAGTCTTCCACTCATCTCCTGGTCTGATACGAATTTGATGATATCCGCTCTTCAAATCTATCTTCGAAAATATATTAGCTCCGCTTATTTGATCTAACAAGTCATCCAACCTCGGCATTGGAAATCTATATCTCACGGTAATCTTATTCAATGCTCGACTGTCAGTGCACATCCTCCACGTCCCATCCTTCTTGGGTACCAATAAAGCTGGTACAGCACAAGGACTCAGACTCTCCTGCACACGTCCTTGCTCAAGCAATTCCTCTACCTGCCTCCGCAATTCTTCATGTTCCTTCGGACTCATTCGATAATGTGGTCTGTGTGGTAATACAGCACCTGGAACAAGATCTATCTGATGTTGTATATCCCTCAACGGTGGCAACTCCGTTGGTAATTCCTCTGGAAATACATCGTCAAATTCTTTCAAAACTGGTTTAACTTCTTCTGGAATTTCAACTTCTTCACTGCTCTCACGCCCAATCAACAAGAATACTTCCGGCTCTTCTTCAACTTCTTTAACAAACTCCTTTAAAGTCAATAAAGTTTTCAGCTCTTCGATTTCTTCTGACTTACTTTCTCCTTGTGGTCTCTTCTTTGGAACTAGGATAATCTTCGTGCCTTCAAACATAAAACTGTAGCTATTGGTCCGACCGTCATGTTGTACTGCTCGATCATACTGCCATGGTCTTCCCAATAATAAGTGGCAAACATCCATCTCAACTACATCACACCATATTTCATCTTTGTATTTCTTCCCAATAGAGAATGGAACACGAACTCGTCTATCCACTTTCACTTCCCCTCCTTTTCTCAACCATGCTAACTTGTATGGACTCGGATGTTTCTCTGTTTCAATTTCAACTTTGTCACAGCCTCGGTTGAAATAATATTATCACAGCTTCCTGCGTCAATCACAAACTTACACAACTTCCCCAGAATAGTACATGTTGACTGAAAGATATTACTCCTCAACCAACTAGCTTCTTCCTGCTTTGGTGTTAAACACGATCTCCTCAACATTAGATTACAACCTTCGTCTCCTGACGCAATATCCTATTCATCCTCCTCAGCTGGATTAGAACAATCTCCATCAACATCCTCATCATCAACTTCCACAATCATGGTTCTCTTCTTTGGCTTTGGACACTCACTGCTTTTATGACCCAATTCCTGGCAATTGTAACATTTGAAACCATTGTTAACCCTTGCCTTCTCAGCCTCCTTCACCACTGGTCTACTGATAGGTTTAGAAACATTAGAACTTCCACCAACACCCTTCGCTTGATTGTTAGAATTAGTAAACACACCACTTCCTCGTCTCCCTTGTTTTTCCCAAGCCAACGCTTTCTGATGTGCTTCTGCCACAGATCTTGGATCGAACATATTAACCATATCCTGAATCTGCATTCTCAATCCCCCAATGAACCTAGATGTCAGCTGCTCTTCTGTTTCCATAATATCGTTCCTTGCAATAAGTTGATAGAATTCATCAGCATAGTCATTAACTGTCTTTGTGCCCTGCCTCAAGTTCTGCAAACGTTGATACATCAAAGATTGATAATTATATAGTAAGAACGTTGCTTTCATCAATTTCTTCATCTTCTCCCAAGATTCAACTTTTGACTTTCCCATTCGTTCACGTGTAAGTTTGGTTTGCTGCCACCATGCCAAAGCTCTACCCCTCAGCCTCGTAGCAACCAACTTCACTCTACGTTGTTCTGGAACTTCTTTGAAGTCAAAAATCTCCTCAACATTAGCCACCCAATCTAGAAACTCCTCCGCTTGCATACCACCCTTGAATTCAGGAATTTCTGTCTTCATCCCCGACTCCCATTTGTGATCATACTCAGAATAGTTTCTGCCTTGACCTCTTCCTTGAACACTACCACCATCATACTCCTCTTCAAAATCAGATGTATAACGATGTCGATTCTGACCACCAACATCTCTACTACCATTACGCCTTCCACCATCATCCCTTCTATCTACATTCCTCCGTTCTCGATCATTCACGTTCCTCCCACGTCCTTGATCATTTTCAACACTTCTGTCTCGATTGGAATGTGGCGAGACTCTGCTACCCCCTTGGGTAGATTCTGGTGAAACCCTTCTCCGATTTTGATTCATTTCTGTCATAAGCTTCTCTAACCGACCAATTCCTTCGTTAAGCTTTTCACTAAAATTCTCATTGATTCTTTGCTCCATCTCATCAGCTTCTTCTCTTCGATACAAAGCTTCTACGTTTTGGTGGCGATTAGCTCTTCTTGGCGGCATACTTGAAAATCTTCCAACACTTCAAAATTCAAACACAATTCGGACTTTGATCCAAAATGAAACGGATCGAAAACTTCCACTTTGTAGCAAATCGCGATGAAGACGATGGACAAAGTTTCGGCCTCCAATGCAAATCCGAACTTCAATCTTCAAACAAATGCGAACAACTTTACTTGCTCACGGCTCAACTTCAAACTTCTCGGCCAAACAACTTCAACTTCTAAATGAATAGGCTCCAAGACTCGATCCAGCTATGATTGGCTAGAACAAGCTCTGATACCAAACTGGCGCAGCGGATGTTACAAAAATGATGTAGATCGTTGATTGTAGTAATCGGTGGATTGGAAGATACTGGAATGCCCGAATTCGTTGATCCGAAGATACCGAACTCTAGCTATCTCGAACTCGTTGATCGCGCACGATACCGGGTTCAAAGATCTTCAATTCTTCGAGCGTTGATCTAGCGCACTAGATTCCGCGAATCGGCTTCTACAATCGTTGAATCGAGCGCACTCGATTATCCGAAAGAGGAGATAGGAGATTACACTCAACTACCACTTTGAATGAAAGCACAAAGCAATCAAAAGAGAATTTTATTCAATAATCAACAACCTTTACAAAATGACTCACATTTGCTATTTATAGCTTTTACAACTCAACACGCAAAAACCTCAAAAAAAATACAAGTACTTAGGTCGAAAACGACCTACGACCTAAAATGTTGCGACTTAGTATAGACGCGACTTAGCATAGGTCGGCAGCGACCTAACAACAAACAGTTACAACTCGTTACAACCTTCAGCGACTTAACAACTTAGACAAAATACAAACAGACGACCTACTACTTATAAAAGTTGCGACCTAAAAACAGACGCGGCTTAACTTCAATACATCTGCTTCCTTCAGCGACTTAAGAATCAATGGCAGAGATCAATGCGGCATAAGAATCAACGACATCCCTTCGTTTGCGACCTAACAGAAGCGGCTTCAGAAATTCTTCGCGGCCTAAGTCTCCACGACCTAAGACTTTGCGACCTAAGCCTTCGCGACCTAACTTAGCTTGTTCCGTTTCCTTACGACCTAACATAGGTCGTAACTCGTTAGGTCGTATCACCTTTCCCTTCAGACTGTTAGGTCGGAGCACCCCGCTAGCTCGTTCCAGCAACTTCTTTCCTATCTCGCTAGGTCGTACGCGACCTAAAAGTATGTTAGGTTGTACCAGCGACCTATATCTTAGTTTTAGCTTGCTATCCTCAAACCAGTTAGGTCGTAGCTCTTTCCCTGGTGACACGGTAGGTCGTTCCCACGACTTATGCCTTAGCTCGTTAGCTCGTATGCGACCTAAAAACAAGTTAGGTCGTTCCAGTATCTTGTTAGGTCGTTGGAGCGACCTAAAGGCCTTGTTAGGTCGTATGCGACCCAATACTTCACCAAATTGGATTGTGCAACCACTTTTCTCAGCATCACTTGCTCCCCCTTCTAACTCCTTAGGTCGTGAACGACCTACACTCTCCTTAGGTCGTGAGCGACCTAAGCCTTTAACTTTCTGCACTGCATCAGTATGCCACGTTACCAAATTGGGAGTATATTGCTGATAAATTTCAACTACATAACCTCTGAGCTCGTACGTCTCAGAGAAGGGTGTTAAGCTAAGAGAATAAATTCTCCGCCACCAACAGAAATGTATTTGAAAGAAATCAGCTTTATATCTCAAATTGTAACGTCAGACATATAATCCATACAAGTCTGTTCCAGGATCGAACAGAACCGAAGGCACTTCTCACGAAGCCCTTGCACATCCGGATAATTTTCAATCACGTCAGGACTTTCCGTCAAGGGTGATAAAACCTCTAAATCGGAGATCAGCCGATGTAGAGTAACTCGACGGTAATCCTTCCGTTTTCAAAAATATCCGGTCTTCGAATGCAATTCATAACGACGTATCACATATTCGGAATGGGTTATACGACCCCATGGTCCTTTCCCGGCTAACCCGAATAGTGAGCGCTTATTCAAAAATAAGTGTGGCATTCAAATTCATCCAAATTCACAACAAATACCTATCTAAAGGTAATTATCGATAGTCGGTTATTTAACTAACAATAAAGATGCGCAACATCATCAGATTCCAAATAATTTTCCAAATTATTTAATTTCCAAAAATATCTTTACTAGATATATTATTTCCACACTTCAATCATTTGAAAACAATTTCAAATCAACTTCCACATTTCAATTTATCTTTAAAAGATAAAATCTCAAAACAGTTCATTTCATATTGGAAAAGCATTTCCATACTTATTAAATAATAAGTATTTCACAATCATTTATTTTCAACACTTGGAAAATATTCGATATACTTAAATTATAATTAAGTATATATTTCATCCTTTAAGGAAATCATTCTCTTTCACAAATTTTATTTGAGTCAAAACGAATGTTACGTAAAACATCGTTACGACAACTCAAAATCACTAGTATAGGGATTCGAAATTTAGATAGATATATAAATCCCAATACTATAGAAAACATTTCCTTTTGGAAATCATTTACTATAACAACAGTGTTATAGTCCACCATTTCCTTATTTCTCGAAAACGTCTATTTCAACAATAAATGTTGAAATCTATGATTTCGATATTTAACACGTTTTAAAACATCTTTTAAAACAATTACTTCATTTCATAATATCACTTCTCCAAAACATATCCATTTTATTTAATAGTATATTCACTGTCCAAAATCGTGAATATACTTCGTTATCCAAATTCAACATTTCTACACATTTTATTTAAAAGCTTATCCACTGTCCAAAATCGTGGATATAATTCCTTTAATTTACTTCTACAATTCACTTATCAAAATAAGTGATTTCGGATTTATAAACAACATTTATAAATCACAAGTTTATATTTTATAACAATTTCAAGTTATGAAATATCTTATTTAAACAATTCCATTTGACTCATTTATATAACAAAAATCCAATTCATAAGTTGATAACTTATAATTCATTTATTTTCAAAATCCTTCATCTTATAACTTCACAAATCGTATATCTATTAATATTACTTATAAAATCCGTTTATAAGTTCATTTTAACATTTATAGAACTCCTAAAAAATCTCCTTATTTTTATTTATAAAATAACAATTTTATACATCTTCTATAGATATAATCCATTTATAATAAGTCGAAAATTTCAATTTAACCCAATTACAATTTAATCAACTTATATTTCAAAAACCACATTCTTATTATATCTTCACAAATCTCATAATTTTATAACACGAAAATTATAACATTTATTTATTTAAAATGAATTAATTCCAAAATTCAATAAAACGTATACTTTCAAATAATCACTTTGAAATCCTTTTTAAAAATAATATCGTTATTTTTAACTTCAAAAATGGATCCGATGATGCTACAGCATCAAACAATCAATCACAACAATCAAATATCATATATCATCATATGATAATAGAATATATCACAATATCTGTAAATAATCAATACGGTGAGGAATCCAGTTGGATCCCTCCAACCTGTTTCCCTGCATCCACAGATGTTAGCACAATACCAATTCCGCTCTAGTACGGAATTATCGCGGTATATGGGTTTTATAAAAATAATCCGCTTACTAACGGCGCAATAGGGTCTCATCCGCTATACGAGGCGGGAAATCAATCAATCCAATATATACATATGCCAATATGTATATATTGCTATATATAGATATATATCCTACTATATCTAATATCACATCCAATAGCAATCAAATCAATAACTGAAAATTCCACTTTTCAATTCTTGAGTGAGAAGATCTCACCTTAGCTTTTAATTTGCCATCCATTTCCATCTTGACTCGATTTCTTGATTTTAAACCTTAATAAATAATTATACGAATTCATTAATATTTGAATAGACGAACAAATATTTTTCCCATTTTAAACAGATTGAGTTAACTAATTATTAAATTATTTCATTAACTAACAATTTTACTTTAAATTAATATCTTTAAATCAATTTCTTTTAATAAAATTTGTTAAACTAAAAATTTACTCTAAAACTAAATTTTCTGCTAATATACATACTTATTTCTTTTTAAATTAAAATAGATATTTCTTAACTTAAATTAGTACTTTTAAATTTTATCAAATGATTCAATTTAAACAAATTTTCTACTAACTATTTAAATTGATCGAACAATTTATTACTATTTCTATTTATCTTTATTTGAAACATATTTTCATACGAAAATAGTTTATATGGATTCTAAATATCTACAAAAATATGTATCTTCCCATTTAAAAATTTCTATTCTTCAAAGTTTATCTATATACATATATATTAAAATTTATCTGTTTACTATCAACCTGTTTAAAAATGGAATCTTACTGTAATATATATTTTTCTGCATAAAAATAAATAAATTGATCTGCATATAATTTAAACGAAAAAAATTGAAAACACTTACTGCCCCGAACGATCAACGTCGAACTAGCAGCCATCAATACTCGAACTTGATTCGCCGTGATTCCCTCGCTCACGAATTCGCCGTGCCCAAATCTGTCGCGAGCTCGAGTTCGCCCAACCCATCTTTGCGAGCATCCATCTTGCCTACGCAACAGCGCCTTCGCGAATCCCCACGTCCACAGTCGCACGCGAATTTTCGTGAAGCCCTATCCTTCAATCTATCGCGATCGCGCGCTCCACCTTGATCGAAGCTGAACCCTAACTGAGAGGAAATCGCGATCGCGATACATTGGAGATGCTCAGTCCCCCCTCGACGCCGCGCACGTGAACGAGCTTCCCTAAGTCGCCATCGCGATTTGCCTCTTCTACGATTGAACTCGCGATTGACATCCCACCGAAGTCGAGCTCTACCCCCCACGCGAACGCGATGCTCTCTCTCTCTTTTATTTTTTTTTCTTTTTTTTTAAACGAGGGGACTTCGGCCATGATTTATTGAATAGATGAGAAACTGCGGCCATTGTTTTTCTTGCTTTCGATTTTGAAAAACTGGAGAGGATTCGTTTAATTGTTTATTTTTAAAAGAAGAGGGAAGGGACAAGAGATCGTGCCTTTGCAGAGGAATACGTGCTTACACGATAAACTTTCGTGATTCTCGGCGTGTTTTAAGGCATAAGCACAGGGAAGACAACGTGCTGCAATTGATTATGTTAAAAATTTAAATTTAAATCAAATTCGATTTAAAACTTCAACTCGTTTTGCAACCATACGGTCACATATCAACTACGAAAAATACGAGATTTGAAATCCGACAATAATTCAATATTACGGACCCAATGGAACGAGTTTCGTCGAATTCCGAGACTGCGCCTCGAACGGCTATTTTTAAATTCGGTTGAACGATATAAATTTCTAAACTGAACAAAACAGTTTTAAATTCGATTCTGAAGCTTCTGTTATCTTTAGTAATATCAATACGAATATTAAAAGCTTTCGAAATATTTTTCTTCAATTTTAAATTGGAGATTCGAATTTTTATTCAACTTTCAATCGATTAAATTTTATAATTTAATCGCCAAATTCGAGGTTATATCGGGGATTCAAATTAAATCATCGTTCAAATATTTAAAATTAATTAAATATTCTCAATTTAATTCGTTCAAAATTCTGGGTCGTTACAAACTTCCCTCCTTAAAAGAATTTCGTCCCGAAATTACAAGTTAGGAAAAAGGTCCTTAACTCGTCTACTATTTTTAATATCCAATAGTTTTATCAAAATTTTCAAAACAAATCTTTCTACTAAAGATTCGTTGTTAATTTAACTAACTTTCTAAACATTTTCATAATTTTCAAACATCATTGTTTTCCTTAACAATTCAAATTTAAATTCAAATTCAAATTTAACCTTTCAAAATTTTCTCAAAAATTTTCTAACGCCCTAAATTTTCGAAAAATCTCGCCAGCGTCTCCTTTGCGCGGCTAATACGGTACGACTACAAAACGTCCCTACGGACCCTCAGATTTCAAAAAGAAAAAGAAAACGCCAAGCGGCTAGAGAAATAAGTCATCAAATCTCATATTCAAATTTAAATACATACCCTTTTCGAGCAATTCAAATTATCTTCGAAATCAAAATTCCAATTCCTTTTATAACACCTGTATATCCTACTAGCCATAATATCTAGTTACAACATTCAATCCAATTTGCAAATTTTATTACAAAATTTCGATACTTACTTTCATATCATTTTTAGTTTACTATTGAAGTTATATCCATTATCATTCAATTTTACATTTCAAATTTCATTTGAATCTAATTCACAATATTTAATTCAATTTGGATTCTATTTAACTTCTGAATATTGAATTTTATCGATTACCTTTCATTCAACTGATTCATAGCTTTATTTTAAATTAGTTCCAATTACTAATTCATTACAAATTTCAATTTATTTTATTCAATTTGTTTCCAACATTTAGTTTCAATTCCAGTTTTATCTTCATTCAATTAGCTTCACTTACTAATTTTAGTTTAATACTTCACAAATCAAATTCAAATTCAGTCTTACTTTCTTACAAATTCAAAATGAATTTTAACATTTCAATTTTATTCTCTTGCACTTACAATTGCAATTTTTTTATTTATTCATTCATTTTAATTAGTTTTACTTACTAATTTTATTTTTGATTTATTCACTTATAATTACTTTAATTTAACTCCATTCTTTAAATTGAATTTATTCTATCAATATTCAAATTCCATAAGTTATCAACTTAATAATATTCCATAAATATTTTTATATAGCATTACGGAGTCTTTTTCAACCTTTTCAAAAATCATTTTGAAATCAATTCAAATCATCCTTTGAATTTCCAAAACAAAACCCAAATTTTCCAAACAACTTTCATTTAAAATAATTTGGCAGCAATTCCTCTTTTGGAAACCCGAAAATGAACACCGGTGATGTCGCGATCATCATCGGAATTATTTTCCAGCGACCGAAAAGAGTTTAGAGCTTTCATCCCTCCAAAATACTTTTCAAAACCTTCGAAATCCATTTTCAAATCAAAAATGATATAAACTTTCCAAATCTCCAAAATTTTCAAATTCTTTTCAAAACATTTCCAAAAACTTCTCTGGAATTCCATTTTAAATTACAATTCACATTTATCATTTACATTCTTTAATTTCATTTGTATGTGAATTTATTTCTTAACTTTGGAGTTATAATTCCAATTTCTCATTTAATTTCAATGATAATAATTTAATATTATCACTTCTAACAACCATGCAACCATATATTATAGTATTTCATAGAAAAACATTTCTTTTCTATACAAAAATAGTTTTGGGTAAAATTATCTCATTTACCCTATTCAAAAACAATACTGTGCCGAATTGTTCTATTCGAGTGTTTAGAAACCCCTTCGATACAGTTTTGCAGACTGTGTCGACGAAGGTTCATATGCCACTCAATAAACCAATCATCACAATACAAAACAATTTTATATTCAATAACAAATACGCGCTCATATCTATTATTGCACTCAACTCATTCTAGAGTACTACTGACTCTATCTCTAATGAGTAACACCCAACAGAGCAGGGTTGTCGCTTAACCATATGCTTTGATAGCAGCTGTAACATCCCGTAATTTTCGACTTTCGAAAATTCGACATCGATACTCACTTTATCAACTGCCGAGCCATCGAATGCCGGAAACTCGAAAAGTTATGGTTTTAAAAAGAAGAAAAAGGTAGAAGAAGAAGAAAACAGAAGAAGGAAGAAGACAGAAGAGAACAACATCAGAACAGAAAACAATATCAGAATCTTACACATCGCAGCGGAACAATATATAATAGATAAATGAATAATCTTTAAACAAAGAACTATATCATTTTATACATACATCAATCATCAGAGTCAATATACAACTCAGTACAACAATGGACAGTTATATAACTTGTCCTCATACAGAATACACAGCGGAATAAATACTATTAGATACAAATACTACGTCTCGTCATCCAGCTTTCTCCAAAGCTCCAGAATATCCTGATAATATAACTCTAGGCTGCCCGTGTGGAAATTGGTGGGAACCCAGAGTTTAGAAGGGAACAATAAACTCCGAGTCAGTCATGGTGACTGGTGTGAGATCGTAAAACAGTTATTTTTCACAAAGAAAATAAAACAAATTCGCAATGCTTTTAGAAAATGAAACTACCATAAGACCTCCCACCACACACACAATGCAAACACAGACTTGGAGGAGATTTCTTCTTATGATAGTCAAAGATGCTTGATATGCAAAATCAAATCATTTTTGATATTATTATTAGTGCATATTGTAGAAAATATTTCGAAAGTATAATATTAATCTTAGCCAGCATAGGCATTCCGCACTTATGCCTACTATAGCTACCATCCAAACAGTGGTGACCACCATAAGTGAATGATAGGTTCTACAACTAAAACCGTACAAGATCGTATTGTTTCTTTGGATTTCCAACAAATGGTCAGGCTAAGAAACTTCCTATCCACGATGGGTACGTCCCTGGAATAGACGACCCGAGAACCTAACGTTACGGTTAGATCTCTGCCAACACAAGGCCGGGTTACCTCTGCAAAAATAGGTAACTACTGACACGCGTATGCCATCCCCCGATCGTCACCGATCTTCCCGAGGATCCCCGATTCGCAACAACCACAAAGTAATAAATTTGCAGCAACCACAGAGGTTAAGTATCTGGGCTCCATACCATGATACCACCTTTATCTAGAAGGAATGACATACACTAAGAGGCGCTACTCCCTAGAACCTTGCCGCATCCTTCCTGTTTCGACCATTTCCGGGGTGTGAGGCTCGACGAAGTCTCGTCCACAAAGCTACGCTTTCTACAAAGCCATGCTTCGGGTCAAACAAAATGATCAACCTATGATCACAAAGATATAAGATCAAACAAATGATCATATCGCAAATGATCAAACACTGATCATTTCACAGCAACACTCAGTATGCCACGTTACCAAATTGGGAGTATATTGCTGATAAATTTCAACTACATAACCTCTGAGCTCGTACGTCTCAGAGAAGGGTGTTAAGCTAAGAGAATAAATTCTCCGCCACCAACAGAAATGTATTTGAAAGAAATCAGCTTTATATCTCAAATTGTAACGTCAGACATACAATCCATACAAGTCTGTTCCGGGATCGAACAGAACCGAAGGCACTTCTCACGAAGCCCTTGCACATCCGGATAATTTTCAATCACGTCAGGACTTTCCGTCACTAAGGGTGATAAAACCTCTAAATCGAAGATCAGCCGATGTAGAGTAACTCGACGGTAATCCTTCCGTTTTCAAAAATATCCGGTCTTCAACACCGGTCTTCGAATGCAATTCATAACGACGTATCACATATTCGGAATGGGTTATACGACCCCATGGTCCTTTCCTGGCTAACCCGAATAGTGAGAGCTTATTCAAAAATAAGTGTGGCATTCAAATTCATCCAAATTCACAACAAATACCTATCTAAAGGTAATTATCGATAGTCGGTTATTTAACTATCAATAAAGATGCGCAACATCATCAGATTCCAAATAATTTTCCTAATTATTTAATTTCCAAAAATATCTTTACTAGATATATTATTTCCACACTTCAATCATTTGAAAACAATTTCAAATCAACTTCCACATTTCAATTTATCTTTAAAAGATAAAATCTCAAAACAGTTCATTTCATATTGGAAAAGCATTTCAATACTTATTAAATAATAAGTATTTCACAATCATTTATTTTCAACACTTGGAAAATATTCGATATACTTAAATTATAATTAAGTATATATTTCATCCTTTAAGGAAATCATTCTCTTTCACAAATTTTATTTGAGTCAAAACGAATGTTACGTAAAACATCGTTACGACAACTCAAAATCACTAGTATAGAGATTCGAAATTTAGATAGATATATAAATCCCAATACTATATAAAACATTTCCTTTCGGAAATCATTTACTATAACAACAGTGTTATAGTCCACCATTTCCTTATTTCTCGAAAACGTCTATTTAAACAATAAATGTTGAAATCTATGATTTCGATATTTAACACGTTTTAAAACATCTTTTAAAACAATTACTTCATTTCATAATATCACTTCTCCAAAACATATCCATTTTATTTAATAATATATTCACTGTCCAAAATCGTGAATATACTTCGTTATCCAAATTCAACATTTCTACACATTTTATTTAAAAGCTTATCCACTGTCCAAAATCGTGGATATAATTCCTTTAATTTACTTCTACAATTCACTTATCAAAATAAGTGATTTCGGATTTATAAACAACGTTTATAAATCACAAGTTTATATTTTATAACAATTTCAAGTTATGAAATATCTTATTTAAACAATTCCATTTGACTCATTTATATAACAAAAATCCAATTCATAAGTTGATAACTTATAATTCATTTATTTTCAAAATCCTTCATCTTATAACTTCACAAATCGTATATCTATTAATATTACTTATAAAATCCGTTTATAAGTTCATTTTAACATTTATAGAACTCCTAAAAAATCTCCTTATTTTTATTTATAAAATAACAATTTTATACATCTTCTATAGATATAATCCATTTATAATAAGTCGAAAATTTCAATTTAACCCAATTACAATTTAATCAACTTATATTTCAAAAACCACATTCTTATTATATCATCACAAATCTCATAATTTTATAACACGAAAATTATAACATTTATTTATTTAAAATGAATTAATTCCAAAATTCAATAAAACGTATACTTTCAAATAATCACTTTGAAATCCTTTTTAAAAATAATATCGTTATTTTTAACTTCAAAAATGGATCCGATGATGCTACAGCATCAAACAATCAATCACAACAATCAAATATCATATATCATCATATGATAACAGAATATATCACAATATCTGTAAATAATCAATACGGTGAGGAATCCAGTTGGATCCCTCCAACCTGTTTCCCTGCATCCACAGATGTTAGCGCAATACCAATTCCGCTCCAGTACGGAATTATCGCGGTATATGAGTTTTATAAAAATAATCCGCTTACTAACGGCGCAATAGGGTCTCATCCGCTATACGAGGCGGGAAATGAATCAATCCAATATATACATATGCCAATATGTATATATTGCTATATATAGATATATATCCTACTATATCTAATATCACATCCAATAGCAATCAAATCAATAACTGAAAATTCCACTTTTCAATTCTTGAGTGAGAAGATCTCACCTTAGCTTTTAATTTGCCATCCATTTCCATCTTGACTCGATTTCTTGATTTTAAACCTTAATAAATAATTATACGAATTCATTAATATTTGAATAGACGAACAAATATTTTTCCCATTTTAAACAGATTGAGTTAACTAATTATTAAATTATTTCATTAACTAACAATTTTACTTTAAATTAATATCTTTAAATCAATTTCTTTTAATAAAATTTGTTAAACTAAAAATTTACTCTAAAACTAAATTTTCTGCTAATATACATACTTATTTCTTTTTAAATTAAAATAGATATTTCTTAACTTAAATTAGTACTTTTAAATTTTATCAAATGATTCAATTTAAACAAATTTTCTACTAACTATTTAAACTGATCGAACAATTTATTACTATTTCTATTTATCTTTATTTGAAACATATTTTCATACGAAAATAGTTTATATGGATTCTAAATATCTACAAAAATATGTATCTTCCCATTTAAAAATTTCTATTCTTCAAAGTTTATCTATATACATATATATTAAAATTTATCTGTTTACTATCAACCTGTTTAAAAATGGAATCTTACTGTAATATATATTTTTCTGCATAAAAATAAATAAATTGATCTGCATATAATTTAAACGAAAAAAATTGAAAACACTTACTGCCCCGAACGATCAACGTCGAACTAGCAGCCATCAATACTCGAACTTGATTCGCCGTGATTCCCTCGCTCACGAATTCGCCGTGCCCAAATCTGTCGCGAGCTCGAGTTCGCCCAACCCATCTTTGCGAGCATCCATCTTGCCTACGCAACAGTGCCTTCGTGAATCCCCACGTCCACAGTCGCACGCGAATTTTCGTGAAGCCCTATCCTTCACTCTATCGCGATCGCGAGCACCACCTTGATCGAAGCTGAACCCTAACTGAGAGGAAATCGCGATCGCGATACATTGGAGATGCTCAGTCCCCCCTCGACGCCGCGCACGTGAACGAGCTTCCCTAAGTCGCCGTCGCGATTTGCCTCTTCTCCGATTGAACTCGCGATTTACATCCCACCGAAGTCGAGCTCTACCCCCCACGCGAACGCGATGCTCTCTCTCTCTTTTATTTTTTTTCTTTTTTTTTTAAACGAGGGGACTTCGGCCATGATTTATTGAATAGATGAGAAACCGCGGTCATTGTTTTTCTTGCTTTCGATTTTGAAAAACTGGAGAGGATTCGTTTAATTGTTTGTTTTTAAAAGAAGAGGGAAGGGACAAGAGATCGTGCCTTTGCAGAGGAATATGTGCTTACACGATAAACTTTCGTGATTCTCGGCGTGTTTTAAGGCGTAAGCACAAGGAAGACAACATGCTGCAATTGATTATGTTAAAAATTTAAATATAAATCAAATTCGATTTAAAACTTCAACTCGTTTTGCAACCATACGGTCACATATCAACTCCGAAAAATACGAGATTTGAAATCCGACAATAATTCAATATTACGGACCCAATGGAACTGGTTTCGTCGAATTCCGAGACTGCGCCTCGAACGGCTATTTTTAAATTCGGTTGAACGATATAAATTTCTAAACTGAACAAAACAGTTTTAAATTCGATTCTGAAGCTTTTGTTATCTTCAGTAATATCAATACGAATATTAAAAGCTTTCGAAATATTTTTCTTCAATTTTAAATTGAAGATTCGAATTTTTATTCAACTTTCAATCGATTAAATTTTATAATTTAATCGCCAAATTCGAGGTTATATCGGGGATTCAAATTAAATCATCGTTCAAATATTTAAAATTAATTAAATATTCTCAATTTAATTCGTTCAAAATTCTGGGTCGTTACAAACTTCCCTCCTTAAAAGAATTTCGTCCCGAAATTACAAGTTAGGAAAAAAGGTCCTTAACTCGTCTACTATTTTTAATATCCAATAGTTTTATCAAAATTTTCAAAACAAATCTTTCTACTAAAGATTCGTTGTTAATTTAACTAACTTTCTAAACATTTTCATAATTTTCAAACATCATTGTTTTCCTTAACAATTCAAATTTAAATTCAAATTCAAATTTAAACTTTCAAAATTTTCTCAAATATTTTCTAACGCCCTAAATTTTCGAAAAATTTTGCCAGCGTCTCCTTTGCGCGGCTAATACGGTACGACTACAAAACGTCCCTACGGACCCTCAGATTTCAAAAAGAAAAAGAAAAAGCCAAGCGGCTAGAGAAATAAGTCATCAAATCTCATATTCAAATTTAAATACATACCCTTTTCGAGCAATTCAAATTATCTTCGAAATCAAAATTCCAATTCCTTTTATAACACCTGTATATCCTACTAGCCATAATATCTAGTTACAACATTCAATCAAATTTGCAAATTTTATTACAAAATTTCGATACTTACTTTCATATCATTTTTAGTTTACTATTGAAGTTATATCCATTATCATTCAATTTTACATTTCAAATTTCATTTGAATCTAATTCACAATATTTAATTCAATTTGGATTCTATTTAACTTCTGAATATTGAATTTTATCGATTACCTTTCATTCAACTGATTCATAGCTTTATTTTAAATTAGTTCCAATTACTAATTCATTACAAATTTCAATTTATTTTATTCAAATTTGTTTCCAACATTTAGTTTCAATTCCAGTTTTATCTTCATTCAATTAGCTTCACTTACTAATTTTAGTTTAATACTTCACAAATCAAATTCAAATTCAGTCTTACTTTCTTACAAATTCAAAATGAATTTTAACATTTCAATTTTATTCTCTTGCACTTACAATTGCAATTTTTTTATTTATTCATTCATTTTAATTAGTTTTACTTACTAATTTTATTTTCAATTTATTCACTTATAATTACTTTAATTTAACTCCATTCTTTAAATTGAATTTATTCTATCAATATTCAAATTCCATAAGTTATCAACTTAATAATATTCCATAAATATTTTTATATAGCATTCCGGAGTCTTTTTCAACCTTTTCAAAAATCATTTTGAAATCAATTCAAATCATCCTTTGAATTTCCAAAACAAAACCCAAATTTTCCAAACAACTTTCATTTAAAACAATTTGGCAGCAATTCCTCTTTTGGAAACCCGAAAATGAACACCGGTGATGTCGCGATCATCATCAGAATTATTTTCCAGCGACCGAAAATGTAACGACCCGATATTTTCAACCATTCGCATCCATTATAAGTGTATAGGTAGACACTCATGCCGGAGTTGAATTGCTCAAAATACCGCGTTGTAAATAAAATTTGGCAAATCTCAGAATATACAGTAAATAAATATAATCACAGATCACAGACACAGAGTAAAATAATGCAGCGGAAGTAAAAGAAATAGTAGTTCATGAAGCTACTATATAAATATATCAGAGTTACATAAGATACAACAGAAGAAATAGAGTACAACAAAAGTCTCAATAAAATAACCAAGTACAAGCTGAGTAGAACAACGGAACTGGAATAGATAGGACATGACAAGCAGATAATCTCCAGCGATTCAAATCTCCAAGAGAGTGGAAATCCAAATCTGTGAATAACTCAGGCTGACCCGAGCGTAAAGCAAACACAAAACACTCGAGTCAGGACAATATATACTTATATAATGTAAACCAACTCAAGTGAACTGTAATAAGGGTACAAGTAACTTAGAAGATGCTTGGGACCGCCCATCCTCTAAGGATCCGTTAAACTATCTACTATGTAGTAATATACGCTATATACAGTAGTGTCTAATCAGTAAAGTATAATCATATAGAAAATAGCGTTAAGGGGATGGAGAACCTTAACGCGGTCGGATCTTAAAATCATAATCGTAGTAAAGCTCGATATGGTAGGTGACACGGCACAACTAGGCAATGCCAGGGTAGATATACCAATTACGCATCCGGACTGGTGGTGACGCATAGCAGCCACTACCGCCCACCTCGAACAACACTCCCAAATCAAGGGTGCGCACCAAATCAATCACAAGTAATAGAATGGTATCGAAGAAGTGTGTCCGATCAGAGGTGCTACCTCATTGGTCCGTCAATCGCTCCTGTTTTAGCCACCTTATGCCAACTCACGGGAGTTGGGTCCACGTATATACCTTAGGATCGTCGCCACCATCCTACTTCATTCTGGAATCTCCACCGCGTACACGGTTGCCAAAGTGGTTTTCGGTAAGACAGAGAGTATGTCCATATCCGATCCCGGTCTCTTTAACAACCCAACGTTATTATAACCCGTGGTTATAACTTTTAAAAACAATACTTTACTTCAAAATAAAATATCATTTCAAACCATATCTTTATCAAAATAAAGATTAAATCAATTCCAAACCATTTCCATATATTTAAATTTTCATATAATTTCAAAACTTCATTTCAAATCATTTTAATATAATAAAATATCCTATCAGTTCAAATCCAATATTCAACTTTAAATACCTTTTAAATTCAAAGATATCGTTCATTTACTATCATTTCAAATCACCTTTAAATAGTTTATATTCCAATCAAAATAATTCATTTAAACCTTTTAAAAGTGTAATTATTATATTTTCAAATCAAGTATTCAATTTCCAAAGTTTCAAACCATTCTGAGTTCGTTTACTAAGTCAAAAACCCTAATTATTAAAATTTCAGCATTTCACAGCATTTAAAAACAACTGCTATAAGTTATATTTGAAAACATTTTTAATTCAGCAAAGACAGCACTTAAAACTGCTGTTAAAACTCAGTTTTAGTTGAATTATAGTTCAAAACAGAAAAGACAGCAATTCAGAAGTGCTGCGGTAGTTCAGATTTCAAAACAAGGGTTAAATTTGGTTTCAGCAAAGACTGCAGACCATTATAGCATTTCCAGAGAATGCTATAATAGAACTGGGTTCAATATTAGCCTATAAGTTCAACTGCAGCAACTGCAGCATTTCAGAAATGCTGTAGTAGCCCTTTTATTCAAATTTTAGTGTAATTCAGAACCATAGCATTTCTGAATGCTATTAAAAGTGATTTCCAGCTTTTTAGTGTATTTCCAGCAATTTAAATAACTTCATTTTAAACTCTTTAAACATTTTAAAAATCATAATTTAACATTTAAAATGTTTATTTACATATCATTTAACATGTCTCTTTTTCACAATAAATTTCTTATAATTAAATCCAATTTTCAACAATTTACTTAATAAATTTAAGTGTAAAAGTTTCCAATTCTTCACATTTCAACAAATAACTTAACACTTCAAATTTAAATTACCATTTCACAAATTTAACTAAATTTCCAATTTTATTTAATTAACTAAAACCTTTAATTAAAACCAAATTTCACATTTCCAAGTCAAGTTATATTTTAAAAGATCACTTTTAAACATTCATTTATTTAACCACTTAAATTCATAGAAAAATCAATAATACTTTAATAAATCACTTAAATTCACATTTAATCAAATTATCATATTTACCATTTCCAAATAAAATTTAATATCCATTTTATTTATATAACTTAAATATCATTTTTAACCAAATTCCAAATTTCCAACTTAAGTTATATTTCAAAAATCCAGTTAAACCATTCATTAATTACATTTTTAACACATAGAAAAATCATAATTTCTTTATTTTAAACATTTCAAAATCTATTTAAATCAAATTTCATAAATTTATATTTTTAAAATACTTAAAAATATTCAAAACACTTTATAAAATAACCACGGGCCTGTATATAATTTTCTAACCTAGGTCAAGTGATACGGATATGTATCATTTCAATCCGCAGTTAAAAAAAGAAAAATCCGGGTTCTATCATTTCAAACCCGCAATCCCAAGTTAAAATAATTTAAATAAAAATCATTCAGGCCTATCATTTCAGCCCATAACGATTTTTCCCTATTCTAAAGTCCGTTCGGGTATGTATCATTTCAACCCATAGTGATTCTAATCTACAGGGAACTTGCAATGGTGATAACAGATATAAATAACAGAATAACATTAAATAATAGTAACATATGATATAATAAGTGTAATAACAGGTGTGAACATCATATGATAATAATATAAACATATATAACATGATGATATACATTACAGATTCAAATGGTGTCGGTTTATCAGTTATATAGGTACATATTGTCTGGTGAGAATAACTCACCGTTTTGTGCTGGAGAAACGACGACGACTGCACGAATGGGATCCAAACAAGCACGATAACACGAATATGATTTGATATGGGAGAGCCAAAGATAAATTCCCTTGTCACATTCAAACAAAACAAATACAGACAACATGAGTTTTTAACTCAAAATTCAATAAAACAATGTTAGAAATGAATGCATGAACCAAAGCCAAAGTGATTGCACATGCTTTCTACCATCTATGCTTCAGCTCCAGATCTGAAATGCATGGCTAAGGGGTGGGTTTGGATCTGGTTTTGGGTTCCATAGGGTTGGCCAAACATGTATGGTGATGGTGCAAAGATATGTGAGCATGAACTACAACACAAAGGCAAACTACATGGTTTCTAAGCCACATAAGGTCACGGCTAAGGCAATACAAGTCATGGTCAGGTCTGTAGTGGGTTAGGTACAGGTGTGGCAGTGGTGTCAGGGTCCACTATGGCAGGTGGTGGTGATGTAGGTGGCGGCCAAGGAGGAGTTGGAGGTGGTGGTGATGTATGGTGCTCGACTAGGAAGATATAGGTGAAGTTTGCTCATTTTTGTGTGGATCAACATCATGGGAGGCCACGGCTTGGGCTTGGGGTTGGGCTGGAGGAGGTAGTGATAGGTTCAGGTGGTGGTGGAGGAAGCCAAGGTGCTGGAGTTGAGAGGAGCCGAGCCTAAAAGGAGAAGAGAGCAAGTGCAAAATCAACAAAACAAGTAGAAAACAATGGAAAAGAAAGGGAATTTTACCAAATCTTTGAACAAGGGAGAGGCCGTCATTTTTTTTCAAGTTAGAGGTGAGAATTCACGTGAAAAATGAGGAAGATGTTGCTGGAAAAGAAAAGAAAAGCACGGCAAAAAAAATCATTAAGGTGGAGGTTGAGAAAATGAAAGGTCGGAAGATTAAAGGACCTTAAGCAACTAAAGAGACATAAACTTTTCAAATTTCCATTATATATTTATATATATTTATAAATATGAAAATAGCTGAAATTAAAGATAAATAAACTCAGAAATAAAGTAAATAAGAAAAATAAATAAATAAATTTTATATTAATTAAATTAAATGAAGAAAAATAACACTATATACAAACTAGGTTAAATAAACTGAAACAAATTCAAATAATCTTTGGAAAAATCTATTCAAATCTAAATACATGTAAAGTGAATATTAATAAAGTAAAACAAAGAAAATAAAGTGAATGTATAAAATAAATAAATAAATTTTAATTATATATAGCTAAATTAAGAAAATAGCAAAGAAAATAGAAATTAGGCTTTAAAATTACAAAATAAATTCAACAAGCTTTGGAAAAAAATTTATAATCACTTTAAAATTATTAAAAGACAAAATTATACATAAAATAAAATATTAACATATATTAGAACAAAATATGACAAATAAAATATAATTTATATGTTTTAAAATAAATAATATTGCAAAATAAACAGTTTATACACAAAATTGAAAATTACATAACTTCTACAATTTAACTCCGTTTCCAACGAAACAAAAAGCTGTATTCAAGTTATTAAATCTATTTTCATAATAAAAGATAAAATTTATAATTTCAAACTATTTAAAATTTAAATTTAAAAGTCAAAGTTTGACTATTTGACCAAAATTCACATTTTCTGGAAATATTAAATTTAGTCATATTTGGAATTCAAATCCACATCAAAATCAAAGTTTATACTTAAAATAACAAAATTTATTCTTTTTCATAAATAAAGCTTTTGAATCTGGAAAAAATCAATTTAAAAATATTTGAAAAATACAGGGTTGTTACACTCTCCCCCACTCAAAACTTTTCGTCCCCGAAAAGGAACGAGGTACGGGAAAGCACAGAAAAAGATAGAATGAAATAGAATTAAGACAAGATGATAAGAAGATTGGAATTACACCTGATAACTATTGTTATAGGTAAGTTTAACAAGATGGAGTTGATCAAATCAAGAATATAAGCACGAAAAAGATCCTCTAGAGTCTGAATCTCCCTTTTCACTTGACCGATGGTCTATGAATGGAAAAACAGTGTTCAGATCCAGATGAGTAACAAAGATTATCAAAGATTACAGAAAGATTTCTAAATAGACTGGTATAAGCAATAGCCTTCCCATTCTGTAACAAGATAAGAGAAATAAGGACAACCAAAAGATAGTTTGGAAAAACAAAACAAGATAATAGATTTGTAACCATAATGTTTTGAAATCATAACAATTTAGAGATGTTATCATTTAGAAATCGTACTACTTAAAATCATAACACTTTGGAAATGTTATTCTTAAAAAAAACATAATACTTTGAAAATCATAACACCTTTTTAAAAATAATCTTCATTTAAACCATTTAAATCCAATGTCAAATAATATTCATTTCAAAGCTGTAACATTTCTAAGTTCATTCAATTATAAATTTCCAAAACATTGTATTTTCAAAACAGCAGCACTTATAAAATGCTACAGTAGATATTTTAATATTTCAAATCAGTTTAATTTCAGAAATATTCATTTGGATATCATTTAACTTATGACTTATTAAAACAAACCTTTATGAATGAAATATCCAAATAAACTATACTTCATTTATTAAGTCAAAAGCTCACTATTTTAGTTAGCTCTTAATTTAACACATAACCTAACACTTATTTAAAGTACCCATTTCATAAATAGATATTCCTTTAATACGTTACACTTAAAATTCCATTTGAAAACCAAATTTTCAATTATCAAATTTTAGTGATGTTAAAATACATTTTAACTATTTAAATCATAATTATTCAATTTCCAAGACATATCTATTTCATAAATAAACATTTATATAGCAAATATAACAATCAAATTTCTTTACACATTTATTCATTTAGACATCAATTAAACTATGAATTCAAGTTAAATAAACTTTATTACCAAAAGTCCAATTCAAATGTATTTTATTTTATCTATTCAAAGATACATTATTTATTATACAACATATTCATTTCAGGAAATAACCTTTATTAAAATTCCTAGGTTAGACTTAAGGTTCCATATTAAATCAATTTGATTATTAAGTTATTTAAATAAAATCTCTTTAAATTCCTTTTTCACTATTTACCTCTGTTAATCTTTTATAACTAATATTTAAGTGTATAAAAATCCTTTTTATATTGTATATTATCCAATTACATTGTTAACTTCTAAAAAAATTTAAGGTAAGTTATATTTGAATGCAATTGTAATATACAAATAAAACTATCCAATTCAATTATCTCAAGTTTGAATCATTTATCCAAAATTTTGATTTTTCTTTTTATAATTGAAATTATTCTTTAAGAAAAAATTTAAGAATTTGAATCTTCGAACATCTTCAAACCATTTGGAGATAAGTAATTATATATACATAATATGTTAAATCAAATTTAAATCATATATCTTTATATATATTATAATCCAGTCATATTTTAGAAATTCAAATCAATCAGATTTTCCAAAACAAAGCTGTAGCAAGACTACAGAATGGTTTCTTCACTTCGAAACTCGAAAATGAACGTCGATGATGCTGCAGTCATCACCGAAATTATTTTCCAGCGACAAAGAGAAGAGCACTAAATTTTTAAACTTTAAAATTCTTTAGAGACAAATTTTTATTCAAAATACTTTAAATAATATCCTTTTAAAAAATTTAAACACAAGGTTTGAAACCATTGGAAATTAAATTCTTTAAATTTCTTGTTTTTAAATTCATTTCAGTTCCCAAATAAATTTATAAACAACTATTTATAAATTCATTTGTAGAACAATAAATGATAAATCAAGTATTATCATTTCAAATTATCAATTTAAATCAATTTATTAAGTTCCATAAAATTATATATCCAAATTTATTTCATTAACCAAATTTTAAAATAATATTGTGTCAGTTTGTTCTGTCAAAGTGTTTTAGAAATCCTATCGATAGCGTTGATCAGACGAATCGATCGGAAACCCAAATCAACATCAACAACCCAAACAACACAACATATAAAACAAAACATAGATTTTCAAGTACGATTCAAAATGTTTGGAGACAATTTAGAAACAAAAGGCAAGATGGTTAAACAGAGTAGAGAGATGGGTAAGCTTAGATAAATCGCGGACAACCTTAACCGGGTCAACCGTGACTCAATGGATAAGATCAAATGTGGATTTTCTGGGGTAAATCTACCTTCAATCTCAAGAGATAGAGTTTGGAATAATAAAAGATATTAGCATCTAAACCAAGGATAAATATAAATCTCTGGTGAATCGATGCTGATTATAAAGAATTTCCACCCTTTTACAAGAAAATTAGAATATTGGCGAGACCGCCAATTCACTATAAAGATCATTGGAAGTGGAGTCATGGGATACTCCAGAATCAAAAGATGATGAATAGTGAGGGACACGAATGAATTTCAGAACCGCAGGGAACGTTCCAAAATTCAAAGGAAAACGAATCAAAGGAAGAGATTCAAACTCGAACGAAAGTGATTCTATAAATAAATTTACCATACATTCTAAGTTTTGCCTCAAAGCCAAAGCTCTGATACCAATTGTAACGACCCGATATTTTCAACCATTCGCATCCATTATAAGTGTATAGGTAGACACTCATGCCGGAGTTGAATTGCTCAAAATACCGCGTTGTAAATAAAATTTGGCAAATCTAAGAATATACAGTAAATAAATATAATCACAGATCACAGACACAGAGTAAAATAATGCAGCGGAAGTAAAAGAAATAGTAGTTCATGAAGCTACTATATAAATATATCAGAGTTACATAAGATACAACAGAAGAAATAGAGTAAAACAAAAGTCTCAATAAAATAACCAAGTACAAGCTGAGTAGAACAACGGAACTGGAATAGATAGGACATGACAAGCAGATAATCTCCAGCGATTCAAATCTCCAAGAGAGTGGAAATCCAAATCTGTGAATAACTCAGGCTGACCCGAGCGTAAAGCAAACACAAAACACTCGAGTCAGGACAATATATACTTATATAATGTAAACCAACTCAAGTGAACTGTAATAAGGGTACAAGTAACTTAGAAGATGCTTGGGACCGCCCATCCTCTAAGGATCCGTTAAACTATCTACTATGTAGTAATATACGCTATATACAGTAGTGTCTAATCAGTAAAGTATAATCATATAGAAAATAGCGTTAAGGGGATGGAGAACCTTAACGCGGTCGGATCTTAAAATCATAATCGTAGTAAAGCTCGATATGGTAGGTGACACGGCACAACTAGGCAATGCCAGGGTAGATATACCAATTACGCATCCGGACTGGTGGTGACGCATAGCAGCCACTACCGCCCACCTCGAACAACACTCCCAAATCAAGGGTGCGCACCAAATCAATCACAAGTAATAGAATGGTATCGAAGAAGTGTGTCCGATCAGAGGTGCTACCTCATTGGTCCGTCAATCGCTCCTGTTTTAGCCACCTTATGCCAACTCACGGGAGTTGGGTCCACGTATATACCTTAGGATCGTCGCCACCATCCTACTTCATTCTGGAATCTCCACCGCGTACACGGTTGCCAAAGTGGTTTTCGGTAAGACAGAGAGTATGTCCATATCCGATCCCGGTCTCTTTAACAACCCAACGTTATTATAACCCGTGGTTATAACTTTTAAAAACAATACTTTACTTCAAAATAAAATATCATTTCAAACCATATCTTTATCAAAATAAAGATTAAATCAATTCCAAACCATTTCCATATATTTAAATTTTCATATAATTTCAAAACTTCATTTCAAATCATTTTAATATAATAAAATATCCTATCAGTTCAAATCCAATATTCAACTTTAAATACCTTTTAAATTCAAAGATATCGTTCATTTACTATCATTTCAAATCACCTTTAAATAGTTTATATTCCAATCAAAATAATTCATTTAAACCTTTTAAAAGTGTAATTATTATATTTTCAAATCAAGTATTCAATTTCCAAAGTTTCAAACCATTCTGAGTTCGTTTACTAAGTCAAAAACCCTAATTATTAAAATTTCAGCATTTCACAGCATTTAAAAACAACTGCTATAAGTTATATTTGAAAACATTTTTAATTCAGCAAAGACAGCACTTAAAACTGCTGTTAAAACTCAGTTTTAGTTGAATTATAGTTCAAAACAGAAAAGACAGCAATTCAGAAGTGCTGCGGTAGTTCAGATTTCAAAACAAGGGTTAAATTTGGTTTCAGCAAAGACTGCAGACCATTATAGCATTTCCAGAGAATGCTATAATAGACCTGGGTTCAATATTAGCCTATAAGTTCAACTGCAGCAACTGCAGCATTTCAGAAATGCTGTAGTAGCCCTTTTATTCAAATTTTAGTGTAATTCAGAACCATAGCATTTCTGAATGCTATTAAAAGTGATTTCCAGCTTTTTAGTGTATTTCCAGCAATTTAAATAACTTCATTTTAAACTCTTTAAACATTTTAAAAATCATAATTTAACATTTAAAATGTTTATTTACATATCATTTAACATGTATCTTTTTCACAATAAATTTCTTATAATTAAATCCAATTTTCAACAATTTACTTAATAAATTTAAGTGTAAAAGTTTCCAATTCTTCACATTTCAACAAATAACTTAACACTTCAAATTTAAATTACCATTTCACAAATTTAACTAAATTTCCAATTTTATTTAATTAACTAAAACCTTTAATTAAAACCAAATTTCACATTTCCAAGTCAAGTTATATTTTAAAAGATCACTTTTAAACATTCATTTATTTAACCACTTAAATTCATAGAAAAATCAATAATACTTTAATAAATCACTTAAATTCACATTTAATCAAATTATCATATTTACCATTTCCAAATAAAATTTAATATCCATTTTATTTATATAACTTAAATATCATTTTTAACCAAATTCCAAATTTCCAACTTAAGTTATATTTCAAAAATCCAGTTAAACCATTCATTAATTACATTTTTAACACATAGAAAAATCATAATTTCTTTATTTTAAACATTTCAAAATCTATTTAAATCAAATTTCATAAATTTATATTTTTAAAATACTTAAAAATATTCAAAACACTTTATAAAATAACCACGGGCCTGTATATAATTTTCTAACCTAGGTCAAGTGATACGGATATGTATCATTTCAATCCGCAGTTAAAAAAAGAAAAATCCGGGTTCTATCATTTCAAACCCGCAATCCCAAGTTAAAATAATTTAAATAAAAATCATTCAGGCCTATCATTTCAGCCCATAACGATTTTTCCCTATTCTAAAGTCCGTTCGGGTATGTATCATTTCAACCCATAGTGATTCTAATCTACAGGGAACTTGCAATGGTGATAACAGATATAAATAACAGAATAACATTAAATAATAGTAACATATGATATAATAAGTGTAATAACAGGTGTGAACATCATATGATAATAATATAAACATATATAACATGATGATATACATTACAGATTCAAATGGTGTCGGTTTATCAGTTATATAGGTACATATTGTCTGGTGAGAATAACTCACCGTTTTGTGCTGGAGAAACGACGACGACTGCACGAATGGGATCCAAACAAGCACGATAACACGAATATGATTTGATATGGGAGAGCCAAAGATAAATTCCCTTGTCACATTCAAACAAAACAAATACAGACAACATGAGTTTTTAACTCAAAATTCAATAAAACAATGTTAGAAATGAATGCATGAACCAAAGCCAAAGTGATTGCACATGCTTTCTACCATCTATGCTTCAGCTCCAGATCTGAAATGCATGGCTAAGGGGTGGGTTTGGATCTGGTTTTGGGTTCCATAGGGTTGGCCAAACATGTATGGTGATGGTGCAAAGATATGTGAGCATGAACTACAACACAAAGGCAAACTACATGGTTTCTAAGCCACATAAGGTCACGGCTAAGGCAATACAAGTCATGGTCAGGTCTGTAGTGGGTTAGGTACAGGTGTGGCAGTGGTGTCAGGGTCCACTATGGCAGGTGGTGGTGATGTAGGTGGCGGCCAAGGAGGAGTTGGAGGTGGTGGTGATGTATGGTGCTCGACTAGGAAGATATAGGTGAAGTTTGCTCATTTTTGTGTGGATCAACATCATGGGAGGCCACGGCTTGGGCTTGGGGTTGGGCTGGAGGAGGTAGTGATAGGTTCAGGTGGTGGTGGAGGAAGCCAAGGTGCTGGAGTTGAGAGGAGCCGAGCCTAAAAGGAGAAGAGAGCAAGTGCAAAATCAACAAAACAAGTAGAAAACAATGGAAAAGAAAGGGAATTTTACCAAATCTTTGAACAAGGGAGAGGCCGTCATTTTTTTTCAAGTTAGAGGTGAGAATTCACGTGAAAAATGAGGAAGATGTGGCTGGAAAAGAAAAGAAAAGCACGGCAAAAAAAATCATTAAGGTGGAGGTTGAGAAAATGAAAGGTCGGAAGATTAAAGGACCTTAAGCAACTAAAGAGACATAAACTTTTCAAATTTCCATTATATATTTATATATATTTATAAATATGAAAATAGCTGAAATTAAAGATAAATAAACTCAGAAATAAAGTAAATAAGAAAAATAAATAAATAAATTTTATATTAATTAAATTAAATGAAGAAAAATAACACTATATACAAACTAGGTTAAATAAACTGAAACAAATTCAAATAATCTTTGGAAAAATCTATTCAAATCTAAATACATGTAAAGTGAATATTAATAAAGTAAAACAAAGAAAATAAAGTGAATGTATAAAATAAATAAATAAATTTTAATTATATATAGCTAAATTAAGAAAATAGCAAAGAAAATAGAAATTAGGCTTTAAAATTACAAAATAAATTCAACAAGCTTTGGAAAAAAATTTATAATCACTTTAAAATTATTAAAAGACAAAATTATACATAAAATAAAATATTAACATATATTAGAACAAAATATGACAAATAAAATATAATTTATATGTTTTAAAATAAATAATATTGCAAAATAAACAGTTTATACACAAAATTGAAAATTACATAACTTCTACAATTTAACTCCGTTTCCAACGAAACAAAAAGCTGTATTCAAGTTATTAAATCTATTTTCATAATAAAAGATAAAATTTATAATTTCAAACTATTTAAAATTTAAATTTAAAAGTCAAAGTTTGACTATTTGACCAAAATTCACATTTTCTGGAAATATTAAATTTAGTCATATTTGGAATTCAAATCCACATCAAAATCAAAGTTTATACTTAAAATAACAAAATTTATTCTTTTTCATAAATAAAGCTTTTGAATCTGGAAAAAATCAATTTAAAAATATTTGAAAAATACAGGGTTGTTACAGAAAAGAGTTTAGAGCTTTCATCCCTCCAAAATACTTTTCAAAACCTTCGAAATCCATTTTCAAATCAAAAATGATTTAAACTTTCCAAATCTCCAAAATTTTCAAATTCTTTTCAAAACATTTCCAAAAACTTCTCTGGAATTCCGTTTTAAATTACAATTCACATTTATCATTTACATTCTTTAATTTCATTTGTATGTGAATTTATTTCTTAACTTTGGAGTTATAATTCCAATTTGTCATTTAATTTCAATGATAATAATTTAATATTATCACTTCTAACAACCATGCAACCATATACTATAGTATTTCATAGAAAAACATTTCTTTTCTATACAAAAATAGTTTTGGGTAAAATTATCTCATTTACCCTATTCAAAAACAATACTGTGCCGAATTGTTCTATTCGAAAGTTTAGAAACCCCTTCGATATAGTTTTGCAGACTGTGTCGACGAAGGTTCATATGCCACTCAATAAACCAATCATCACAATACAAAACAATTTTATATTCAATAACAAATACGCGCTCATATCTATTATTACACTCAACTCATTCTAGAGTACTACTGACTCTATCTCTAATGAGTAACACCCAACAGAGCAGGGTTGTCGCTTAACCATATGCTCTGATACCAGCTGTAACATCCCGTAATTTTCGACTTTCGAAAATTCGACATCGATACTCACTTTATCGACTGCCGAGCCATCGAATGCCGGAAACTCGAAAAGTTATGGTTTTAAAAAGAAGAAAAAGGTAGAAGAAGAAGAAAACAGAAGAAGGAAGAAGAAAGAAGAGAACAACATCAGAACAGAAAACAATATCAGAATCTTACACATCGCAGCGGAACAATATATAATAGATAAATGAATAATCTTTAAACAAAGAACTATATCATTTTATACATACATCAATCATCAGAGTCAATATACAACTCAGTACAACAATGGATAGTTATATAACTTGTCCTCATACAGAATACACAGCGGAATAAATACTATTTGATACAAATACTACGTCTCGTCATCCAGCTTTCTCCAAAGCTCCAGAATATCCAGAATATCCTGATAATATAACTCTAGGCTGCCCGTGTGGAAATTGGTGGGCACCTAGAGTTTAGAAGGGAACAATAAACTCCGAGTCAGTCATGGTGACTGGTGTGAGATCGTAAAACAGTTATTTTTCACAAAGAAAATAAAACAAATTCGCAATGATTTTGGAAAATGAAACTACCATAAGACCTCCCACCACACACACAATGCAAACGCAGACTTGGAGGAGATTTCTTCTTATGATAGTCAAAGATGCTTGATACGCAAAATCAAATCATTTTTGATATTATTATTAGTGCATATTGTAGAAAACATTTCGAAAGTATAATATTAATCTTAGCCAGCATAGGAATTCCACACTTATGCCTACTATAGCTACCATCCAAACAGTGGTGACCACCATAAGTGAATGATAGGTTCTACAACTAAAACCGTACAAGATCGTATTGTTTCTTTGGATTTCCAACAAATGGTCAGGCTAAGGAACTTCCTATCCACGATGGGTACGTCCCTGGAATAGACGACCCGAGAACCTAACGTTACGGTTAGATCTCTGCCAACACAAGGCCGGGTTACCTCTGCAAAAATAGGTAACTACTGACACGCGTATGCCATCCCCCGATCGTCACCGATCTTCCCGAGGATCCCCGATTCGCAACAACCACAAAGTAATAAATTTGCAGCAACCACAGAGGTTAAGTATCTGGGCTCCATACCATGATACCACCTTTATCCAGAAGGAATGACATACACTAAGGGGCGCTACTCCCTAGAACCTTGCCGCATCCTTCCTGTTTCGACCATTTCCGGGGTGTGAGGCTCGACGAAGTCTCGTCCACAAAGCTACGCTTTCTACAAAGCCATGCTTCGGGTCAAACAAAATGATCAACCTATGATCACAAAGATATAAGATCAAACAAATGATCATATCGCAAATGATCAAACACTGATCATTTCACAGCAACACTCAGTATGCCACGTTACCAAATTGGGAGTATATTGCTGATAAATTTCAACTACATAACCTCTGAGCTCGTACGTCTCAGAGAAGGGTGTTAAGCTAAGAGAATAAATTCTCCGCCACCAACAGAAATGTATTTGAAAGAAATCAGCTTTATATCTCAAATTGTAACGTCAGACATACAATCCATACAAGTCTGTTCCGGGATCGAACAGAACCGAAGGCACTTCTCACGAAGCCCTTGCACATCCGGATAATTTTCAATCACGTCAGGACTTTCCGTCACTAAGGGTGATAAAACCTCTAAATCAGAGATCAGCCGATGTAGAGTAACTCGACGGTAATCCTTCCGTTTTCAAAAATATCCGGTCTTCAACACCGGTCTTCGAATGCAATTCATAACGACGTATCACATATTCGGAATGGCTTATACGACCCCATGGTCCTTTCCCGGCTAACCCGAATAGTGAGCGCTTATTCAAAAATAAGTGTGGCATTCAAATTCATCCAAATTCACAACAAATACCTATCTAAAGGTAATTATCGATAGTCGGTTATTTAACTATCAATAAAGATGCGCAACATCATCAGATTCCAAATAATTTTCCAAATTATTTAATTTCCAAAAATATCTTTACTAGATATATTATTTCCACACTTCAATCATTTGAAAACAATTTCAAATCAACTTCCACATTTCAATTTATCTTTAAAAGATAAAATCTCAAAACAGTTCATTTCATATTGGAAAAGCATTTCCATACTTATTAAATAATAAGTATTTCACAATCATTTATTTTCAACACTTGGAAAATATTTGATATACTTAAATTATAATTAAGTATATATTTCATCCTTTAAGGAAATCATTCTCTTTCACAAATTTTATTTGAGTCAAAACGAATGTTACGTAAAACATCGTTACGACAACTCAAAATCAGTAGTATAGGGATTCGAAATTTAGATAGATATATAAATCCCAATACTATATAAAACATTTCCTTTCGGAAATCATTTACTATAACAACAGTGTTATAGTCCACCATTTCCTTATTTCTCGAAAACGTCTATTTCAACAATAAATGTTGAAATCTATGATTTCGATATTTAACATGTTTTAAAACATCTTTTAAAACAATTACTTCATTTCATAATATCACTTCTCCAAAACATATCCATTTTATTTAATAATATATTCACTGTCCAAAATCGTGAATATACTTCGTTATCCAAATTCAACATTTCTACACATTTTATTTAAAAGCTTATCCACTGTCCAAAATCATGGATATAATTCCTTTAATTTACTTCTACAATTCACTTATCAAAATAAGTGATTTCGGATTTATAAACAACGTTTATAAATCACAAGTTTATATTTTATAACAATTTCAAGTGATGAAATATCTTATTTAAACAATTCCATTTGACTCATTTATAAAACAAAAATCCAATTCATAAGTTGATAACTTATAATTCATTTATTTTCAAAATCCTTCATCTTATAACTTCACAAATCGTATATCTATTAATATTACTTATAAAATCCGTTTATAAGTTCATTTTAACATTTATAGAACTCCTAAAAAATCTCCTTATTTTTATTTATAAAATAACAATTTTATACATCTTCTATAGATATAATCCATTTATAATAAGTCGAAAATTTCAATTTAACCCAATTACAATTTAATCAACTTATATTTCAAAAACCACATTCTTATTATATCATCACAAATCTCATAATTTTATAACACGAAAATTATAACATTTATTTATTTAAAATGAATTAATTCCAAAATTAAATAAAACGTATACTTTCAAATAATCACTTTGAAATCCTTTTTAAAAATAATATCGTTATTTTTAACTTCAAAAATGGATCCGATGATGCTACAGCATCAAACAATCAATCACAACAATCAAATATCATATATCATCATATGATAACAGAATATATCACAATATCTGTAAATAATCAATACGGTGAGGAATCCAGTTGGATCCCTCCAACCTGTTTCCCTGCATCCACAGATGTTAGCGCAATACCAATTCCGCTCCAGTACGGAATTATCGCGGTATATGAGTTTTATAAAAATAATCCGCTTACTAACGGCGCAATAGGGTCTCATCCGCTATACGAGGCGGGAAATCAATCAATCCAATATATACATATGCCAATATGTATATATTGCTATATATAGATATATATCCTACTATATCTAATATCACATCCAATAGCAATCAAATCAATAACTGAAAATTCCACTTTTCAATTCTTGAGTGAGAAGATCTCACCTTAGCTTTTAATTTGCCATCCATTTCCATCTTGACTCGATTTCTTTATTTTAAACCTTAATAAATAATTATACGAATTCATTAATATTTGAATAGACGAACAAATATTTTTCCCATTTTAAACAGATTGAGTTAACTAATTATTAAATTATTTCATTAACTAACAATTTTACTTTAAATTAATATCTTTAAATCAATTTCTTTTAATAAAATTTGTTAAACTAAAAATTTACTCTAAAACTAAATTTTCTGCTAATATACATACTTATTTCTTTTTAAATTAAAATAGATATTTCTTAACTTAAATTAGTACTTTTAAATTTTATCAAATGATTCAATTTAAACAAATTTTCTACTAACTATTTAAACTGATCGAACAATTTATTACTATTTCTATTTATCTTTATTTGAAACATATTTTCATACGAAAATAGTTTATATGGATTCTAAATATCTACAAAAATATGTATCTTCCCATTTAAAAATTTCTATTCTTCAAAGTTTATCTATATACATATATATTAAAATTTATCTGTTTACTATCAACCTGTTTAAAAATGGAATCTTACTGTAATATATATTTTTCTGCATAAAAATAAATAAATTGATCTGCATATAATTTAAACGAAAAAAATTGAAAACACTTACTGCCCCGAACGATCAACGTCGAACTAGCAGCCATCAATACTCGAACTTGATTCGCCGTGATTCCCTCGCTCACGAATTCGCCGTGCCCAAATCTGTCGCGAGCTCGAGTTCGCCCAACCCATCTTTGCGAGCATCCATCTTGCCTACGCAACAGTGCCTTCGCGAATCCCCACGTCCACAGTCGCACGCGAATTTTCGTGAAGCCCTATCCTTCACTCTATCGCGATCGCGCGCACCACCTTGATCGAAGCTGAACCCTAACTGAGAGGAAATCGCGATCGCGATACATTGGAGATGCTCAGTCCCCCCTCGACGCCGCGCACGTGAACGAGCTTCCCTAAGTCGCCGTCGCGATTTGCCTCTTCTCCGATTGAACTCGCGATTGACATCCCACCGAAGTCGAGCTCTACCCCCCACGCGAACGCGATGCTCTCTCTCTCTTTTATTTTTTTTTCTTTTTTTTTTAAACGAGGGGACTTCGGCCATGATTTATTGAATAGATGAGAAACCGCGGCCATTGTTTTTCTTGCTTTCGATTTTGAAAAACTGGAGAGGATTCGTTTAATTGTTTGTTTTTAAAAGAAGAGGGAAGGGACAAGAGATCGTGCCTTTGCAGAGGAATATGTGCTTACACGATAAACTTTCGTGATTCTCGGCGTGTTTTAAGGCGTAAGCACAAGGAAGACAACATGCTGCAATTGATTATGTTAAAAATTTAAATTTAAATCAAATTCGATTTAAAACTTCAACTCGTTTTGCAACCATACGGTCACATATCAACTCCGAAAAATACGAGATTTGAAATCCGACAATAATTCAATATTACGGACCCAATGGAACTGGTTTCGTCGAATTCCGAGACTGCGCCTCGAACGGCTATTTTTAAATTCGGTTGAACGATATAAATTTCTAAACTGAACAAAACAGTTTTAAATTCGATTCTGAAGCTTTTGTTATCTTCAGTAATATCAATACGAATATTAAAAGCTTTCGAAATATTTTTCTTCAATTTTAAATTGAAGATTCGAATTTTTATTCAACTTTCAATCGATTAAATTTTATAATTTAATCGCCAAATTCGAGGTTATATCGGGGATTCAAATTAAATCATCGTTCAAATATTTAAAATTAATTAAATATTCTCAATTTAATTCGTTCAAAATTCTGGGTCGTTACAAACTTCCCTCCTTAAAAGAATTTCGTCCCGAAATTACAAGTTAGGAAAAAAGGTCCTTAACTCGTCTACTATTTTTAATATCCAATAGTTTTATCCAAATTTTCAAAACAAATCTTTCTACTAAAGATTCGTTGTTAATTTAACTAACTTTCTAAACATTTTCATAATTTTCAAACATCATTGTTTTCCTTAACAATTCAAATTTAAATTCAAATTCAAATTTAAACTTTCAAAATTTTCTCAAATATTTTCTAACGCCCTAAATTTTCGAAAAATTTTGCCAGCGTCTCCTTTGCGCGGCTAATACGGTACGACTACAAAACGTCCCTACGGACCCTCAGATTTCAAAAAGAAAAAGAAAAAGCCAAGCGGCTAGAGAAATAAGTCATCAAATCTCATATTCAAATTTAAATACATACCCTTTTCGAGCAATTCAAATTATCTTCGAAATCAAAATTCCAATTCCTTTTATAACACCTGTATATCCTACTAGCCATAATATCTAGTTACAACATTCAATCCAATTTGCAAATTTTATTACAAAATTTCAATACTTACTTTCATATCATTTTTAGTTTACTATTGAAGTTATATCCATTATCATTCAATTTTACATTTCAAATTTCATTTGAATCTAATTCACAATATTTAATTCAATTTGGATTCTATTTAACTTCTGAATATTGAATTTTATCGATTACCTTTCATTCAACTGATTCATAGCTTTATTTTAAATTAGTTCCAATTACTAATTCATTACAAATTTCAATTTATTTTATTCAAATTTGTTTCCAACATTTAGTTTCAATTCCAGTTTTATCTTCATTCAATTAGCTTCACTTACTAATTTTAGTTTAATACTTCACAAATCAAATTCAAATTCAGTCTTACTTTCTTACAAATTCAAAATGAATTTTAACATTTCAATTTTATTCTCTTGCACTTACAATTGCAATTTTTTTATTTATTCATTCATTTTAATTAGTTTTACTTACTAATTTTATTTTCAATTTATTCACTTATAATTACTTTAATTTAACTCCATTCTTTAAATTGAATTTATTCTATCAATATTCAAATTCCATAAGTTATCAACTTAATAATATTCCATAAATATTTTTATATAGCATTCCGGAGTCTTTTTCAACCTTTTCAAAAATCATTTTGAAATCAATTCAAATCATCCTTTGAATTTCCAAAACAAAACCCAAATTTTCCAAACAACTTTCATTTAAAACAATTTGGCAGCAATTCCTCTTTTGGAAACCCGAAAATGAACACCGGTGATGTCGCGATCATCATCGGAATTATTTTCCAGCGACCGAAAAGAGTTTAGAGCTTTCATCCCTCCAAAATACTTTTCAAAACCTTCGAAATCCATTTTCAAATCAAAAATGATTTAAACTTTCCAAATCTCCAAAATTTTCAAATTCTTTTCAAAACATTTCCAAAAACTTCTCTGGAATTCCGTTTTAAATTACAATTCACATTTATCATTTACATTCTTTACTTTCATTTGTATGTGAATTTATTTCTTAACTTTGGAGTTATAATTCCAATTTGTCATTTAATTTCAATGATAATAATTTAATATTATCACTTCTAACAACCATGCAACCATATACTATAGTATTTCATAGAAAAACATTTCTTTTCTATACAAAAATAGTTTTGGGTAAAATTATCTCATTTACCCTATTCAAAAACAATACTGTGCCGAATTGTTCTATTCGAGTGTTTAGAAACCCCTTCGATACAGTTTTGCAGACTGTGTCGACGAAGGTTCATATGCCACTCAATAAACCAATCATCACAATACAAAACAATTTTATATTCAATAACAAATACGCGCTCATATCTATTATTACACTCAACTCATTCTAGAGTACTACTGACTCTATCTCTAATGAGTAACACCCAACAGAGCAGGGTTGTCGCTTAACCATATGCTCTGATACCAGCTGTAACATCCCGTAATTTTCGACTTTCGAAAATTCGACATCGATACTCACTTTATCGACTGCCGAGCCATCGAATGCCGGAAACTCGAAAAGTTATGGTTTTAAAAAGAAGAAAAAGGTAGAAGAAGAAGAAAACAGAAGAAGGAAGAAGAAAGAAGAGAACAACATCAGAACAGAAAACAATATCAGAATCTTACACATCGCAGCGGAACAATATATAATAGATAAATGAATAATCTTTAAACAAAGAACTATATCATTTTATACATACATCAATCATCAGAGTCAATATACAACTCAGTACAACAATGGACAGTTATATAACTTGTCCTCATACAGAATACACAGCGGAATAAATACTATTTGATACAAATACTACGTCTCGTCATCCAGCTTTCTCCAAAGCTCCAGAATATCCAGAATATCCTGATAATATAACTCTAGGCTGCCCGTGTGGAAATTGGTGGGCACCTAGAGTTTAGAAGGGAACAATAAACTCCGAGTCAGTCATGGTGACTGGTGTGAGATCGTAAAACAGTTATTTTTCACAAAGAAAATAAAACAAATTCGCAATGATTTTGGAAAATGAAACTACCATAAGACCTCCCACCACACACACAATGCAAACGCAGACTTGGAGGAGATTTCTTCTTATGATAGTCAAAGATGCTTGATACGCAAAATCAAATCATTTTTGATATTATTATTAGTGCATATTGTAGAAAACATTTCGAAAGTATAATATTAATCTTAGCCAGCATAGGCATTCCACACTTATGCCTACTATAGCTACCATCCAAACAGTGGTGACCACCATAAGTGAATGATAGGTTCTACAACTAAAACCGTACAAGATCGTATTGTTTCTTTGGATTTCCAACAAATGGTCAGGCTAAGGAACTTCCTATCCACGATGGGTACGTCCCTGGAATAGACGACCCGAGAACCTAACGTTACGGTTAGATCTCTGCCAACACAAGGCCGGGTTACCTCTGCAAAAATAGGTAACTACTGACACGCGTATGCCATACCCCGATCGTCACCGATCTTCCCGAGGATCCCCGATTCGCAACAACCACAAAGTAATAAATTTGCAGCAACCACAGAGGTTAAGTATCTGGGCTCCATACCATGATACCACCTTTATCCAGAAGGAATGACATACACTAAGGGGCGCTACTCCCTAGAACCTTGCCGCATCCTTCCTGTTTCGACCATTTCCGGGGTGTGAGGCTCGACGAAGTCTCGTCCACAAAGCTACGCTTTCTACAAAGCCATGCTTCGGGTCAAACAAAATGATCAACCTATGATCACAAAGATATAAGATCAAACAAATGATCATATCGCAAATGATCAAACACTGATCATTTCACAGCATCACTCAGTATGCCACGTTACCAAATTGGGAGTATATTGCTGATAAATTTCAACTACATAACCTCTGAGCTCGTACGTCTCAGAGAAGGGTGTTAAGCTAAGAGAATAAATTCTCCGCCACCAACAGAAATGTATTTGAAAGAAATCAGCTTTATATCTCAAATTGTAACGTCAGACATACAATCCATACAAGTCTGTTCTGGGATCGAACAGAACCGAAGGCACTTCTCACGAAGCCCTTGCACATCCGGATAATTTTCAATCACGTCAGGACTTTCCGTCACTAAGGGTAATAAAACCTCTAAATCAGAGATCAGCCGATGTAGAGTAACTCGACGGTAATCCTTCCGTTTTCAAAAATATCCGGTCTTCAACACCGGTCTTCGAATGCAATTCATAACGACGTATCACATATTCGGAATGGCTTATACGACCCCATGGTCCTTTCCCGGCTAACCCGAATAGTGAGCGCTTATTCAAAAATAAGTGTGGCATTCAAATTCATCCAAATTCACAACAAATACCTATCTAAAGGTAATTATCGATAGTCGGTTATTTAACTATCAATAAAGATGCGCAACATCATCAGATTCCAAATAATTTTCCAAATTATTTAATTTCCAAAAATATCTTTACTAGATATATTATTTCCACACTTCAATCATTTGAAAACAATTTCAAATCAACTTCCACATTTCAATTTATCTTTAAAAGATAAAATCTCAAAACAGTTCATTTCATATTGGAAAAGCATTTCCATACTTATTAAATAATAAGTATTTCACAATCATTTATTTTCAACACTTGGAAAATATTTGATATACTTAAATTATAATTAAGTATATATTTCATCCTTTAAGGAAATCATTCTCTTTCACAAATTTTATTTGAGTCAAAACGAATGTTACGTAAAACATCGTTACGACAACTCAAAATCAGTAGTATAGGGATTCGAAATTTAGATAGATATATAAATCCCAATACTATATAAAACATTTCCTTTCGGAAATCATTTACTATAACAACAGTGTTATAGTCCACCATTTCCTTATTTCTCGAAAACGTCTATTTCAACAATAAATGTTGAAATCTATGATTTCGATATTTAACATGTTTTAAAACATCTTTTAAAACAATTACTTCATTTCATAATATCACTTCTCCAAAACATATCCATTTTATTTAATAATATATTCACTGTCCAAAATCGTGAATATACTTCGTTATCCAAATTCAACATTTCTACACATTTTATTTAAAAGCTTATCCACTATCCAAAATCATGGATATAATTCCTTTAATTTACTTCTACAATTCACTTATCAAAATAAGTGATTTCGGATTTATAAACAACGTTTATAAATCATAAGTTTATATTTTATAACAATTTCAAGTGATGAAATATCTTATTTAAACAATTCCATTTGACTCATTTATATAACAAAAATCCAATTCATAAGTTGATAACTTATAATTCATTTATTTTCAAAATCCTTCATCTTATAACTTCACAAATCGTATATCTATTAATATTACTTATAAAATCCGTTTATAAGTTCATTTTAACATTTATAGAACTCCTAAAAAATCTCCTTATTTTTATTTATAAAATAACAATTTTATACATCTTCTATAGATATAATCCATTTATAATAAGTCGAAAATTTCAATTTAACCCAATTACAATTTAATCAACTTATATTTCAAAAACCACATTCTTATTATATCATCACAAATCTCATAATTTTATAACACGAAAATTATAACATTTATTTATTTAAATGAATTAATTCCAAAATTCAATAAAACGTATACTTTCAAATAATCACTTTGAAATCCTTTTTAAAAATAATATCGTTATTTTTAACTTCAAAAATGGATCCGATGATGCTACAGCTTCAAACAATCAATCACAACAATCAAATATCATATATCATCATATGATAACAGAATATATCACAATATCTGTAAATAATCAATACGGTGAGGAATCCAGTTGGATCCCTCCAACCTGTTTCCCTGCATCCACAGATGTTAGCACAATACCAATTCCGCTCCAGTACGGAATTATCGCGATATATGGGTTTTATAAAAATAATCCGCTTACTAACGGCGCAATAGGGTCTCATCCGCTATACGAGGCGGGAAATCAATCAATCCAATATATACATATGCCAATATGTATATATTGCTATATATAGATATATATCCTACTATATCTAATATCACATCCAATAGCAATCAAATCAATAACTGAAAATTCCACTTTTCAATTCTTGAGTGAGAAGATCTCACCTTAGCTTTTAATTTGCCATCCATTTCCATCTCGACTCGATTTCTTTATTTTAAACCTTAATAAATAATTATACGAATTCATTAATATTTGAATAGACGAACAAATATTTTTCCCATTTTAAACAGATTGAGTTAACTAATTATTAAATTATTTCATTAACTAACAATTTTACTTTAAATTAATATCTTTAAATCAATTTCTTTTAATAAAATTTGTTAAACTAAAAATTTACTCTAAAACTAAATTTTCTGCTAATATACATACTTATTTCTTTTTAAATTAAAATAGATATTTCTTAACTTAAATTAGTACTTTTAAATTTTATCAAATGATTCAATTTAAACAAATTTTCTACTAACTATTTAAACTGATCGAACAATTTATTACTATTTCTATTTATCTTTATTTGAAACATATTTTCATACGAAAATAGTTTATATGGATTCTAAATATCTACCAAAATATGTATCTTCCCATTTAAAAATTTCTATTCTTCAAAGTTTATCTATATACATATATATTAAAATTTATCTGTTTACTATCAACCTGTTTAAAAATGGAATCTTACTGTAATATATATTTTTCTACATAAAAATAAATAAATTGATCTGCATATAATTTAAACGAAAAAAATTGAAAACACTTACTGCCCCGAACGATCAACGTCGAACTAGCAGCCATCAATACTCGAACTTGATTCGCTGTGATTCCCTCGCTCATGAATTCGCCGTGCCCAAATCTGTCGCGAGCTCGAGTTCGCCCAACCCATCTTTGCGAGCATCCATCTTGCCTACGCAACAGCGCCTTCGCGAATCCCCACGTCCACAGTCGCACGCGAATTTTCGTGAAGCCCTATCCTTCACTCTATCGCGATCGCGCGCGCCACCTTGATCGAAGCTGAACCCTAACTGAGAGGAAATCGCGATCGCGATACATTGGAGATGCTCAGTCCCCCCTCGACGCCGCGCACGTGAACGAGCTTCCCTAAGTCGCCGTCGCGATTTGCCTCTTCTCCGATTGAACTCGCGATTGACATCCCACCGAAGTCGAGCTCTACCCCCCACGCGAACGCGATGCTCTCTCTCTCTTTTATTTTTTTTCTTTTTTTTTTAAACGAGGGGACTTCGGCCATGATTTATTGAATAGATGAGAAACTACGGCCATTGTTTTTCTTGCTTTCGATTTTGAAAAACTGGAGAGGATTTGTAACGACCACGACTTTCTCTCCACAGAAAGTCGCATCGTTAATAAGAAAGAAAGGGGTGAGAAGTAGAAAAGAGAAGAAGAGAAAAGAAACAAACACAAATACTCACAGCGGAAACGAACAAAATATATTATATCACATAAATATTACATAGTATCATATACAACACTTATCAGAGTTTCACAGATTACACATCATATACTAGACAGTTATAAACATCTGTCTAGTTATTACAACTCAATACAAAACAAAGATCTAAACAAGATCAACACAGCGGAAACTACTATCTATCTACAACGCCGAAGCCTCCTGCTCCATTGCTCCTCCACAATTCGTCAAGGCTAACCTGAATCCCTTGGCTACTCGTAAAAATTTGAGTACCCAAGAGTTTATAAAACAGAAATAAACAACTTGGGTCAGACATGGGTCTGGTGTGAGTAACAGGTTAAACTTGTTTAACTTCAAAACCTTTTGAAAGAAAAGGTATCACGTAAGACTTCCCACACATAAACATGGGTAAGTTTTTACCTTACGCTAACCAAAACATTTGATAGGAAATTCGATTGTATTATAATAGGGTCTAGGGTTTTCAAATAAATATGAATAGCTGAAATTGTTACATTATTAAATTCCAGCATACTAGCCACAAAGTGGGTTATACAATCAAGTCCGTTATCACTTATTGGAAATTGGATTCCATACAATGGCAGGGCTACCGGGGTACCGCCCGTCACAGTACGTGGCCTAGATCACCGTACCGAGGATCACTCCCAATCCCCTGCAACACAAGGTCGGAACATCCCTTACTGGATAATTCCCGCACAAGATACCTCACGGTTGGGATCAGCAACCGCACCACTAAGTCGAAAATAGAAAGGGACATCTAGACAGAGGTAACCTTGTCCTACTTGGGTGCTACCCACTAACCTTGCTGCACCTCCCCTGTTTTAGCCATTCCCGGTTTGTGAGGCTTGAGGTCACGATTACCTTAGAAAATAACACATCACTTAGAATGTTCATCGTCCACCTGACGATGTTCTGAAAGCATTCAATCCATATAAGTTCGTTCCGGGTTCGAACGAAACCGAAGGCATTATCTCGTTACACTCGTTTTGGAATCACCCTCAGAGTTAACGACAATAACCCTTGCACTCTGAATCTTCATCTTCACTTGATTCACGACCTATCATTAATTTGGATCGATGTGGTATTCGGGTCTCCAGACCTGGAAATCCGGTATACGGAAACCCGATCCCGGTCTCATCGAAATCCAAAGCGTATCTTTTAAGGCCAAGTTGTTTTAAAGGTTAAAACAAATTCAATTCAATTATCTTTATACACATAGAAGGATAATTCACAACATTACAATAGATAATCAACATTATCAGATAATCCATATTATCATCACAATTCAACTAAACATCCATATCACACAGCATATATCTCATCAGAGATATCAATCAATGCCAAGTATTCAATACTATTACCCATTCATAAGTAATGATTTATATCATCTCTAATTAATTTAAAATGAATTAAATTAATTACTTCATTCTATAAATCCTGCTTACTTAATCATTAATTAATTACAATTTAATTAATTATCCTTTAATTACCCTTTAATTCCATTCAGGTAATTTATCTTTAATTAATTACTTAAATTAATTATCCTTAACCACTTATAGTTATTAACCTTTAATTACTTCATTAATTAATTTACTAAAATTAATTAACTTAATCAACTATAATTAATTACATTAATCCTTAATTAATTACATTGATTAATTACTTCATTTATTAATTATTTCTTAATTAACCAATCTTAATTACATCATTAATTATATTAATTAATGATCCCTAATTACATTTTTTTATTATTAATTACTTTATTTAAATTAATTACATTAAGTAATTATCTTTAATTAAATCATAATTATTAATCTCTCTTGATTAATCATATTCAGTAATTAACTACCCTTAATTACTTCTTTAAATAAATTAATTATTCCTTAATTAATTATCTCCATTAATTAATCCTTTGATTAATTACAAAAGTAATTACCCAAATTACTTACTTACAAATCATCTTATATTAATTACATTAAGTAATTACCATCTAATTACTTCCCTAAGTAATTATGCTCCATTAATTACAACAAGTAATCTCACTTATCAAAATTAATTAAACTCAATTAATTAACTTAAATTAATCATATTATCAAAATTAATTACAATAAGTAATTAACCTCTTAATTACTTTTATCAAGTAATTACATTTAACAATTTACAATAGATTATCTAAATTAATCAATCTAATTAATTATCAAAATTAATCACATTAATTTAATATTTAAATAATCGTTAGTTAATTATCTTCATTTATTAAAAACAATTCCTTAATTAATCTCTAATCATAAATTAATCTAAAATTATTAATTTATAAATTAAATACAAAAGTCCTCACTTAATTATCTTACTAATTCACTTCAATATCTTAATTATCTAAGCTAAATTATTCCTTTATTAATGACTTAATAATTATTGAAGTGTATTTTAAACATTACCTCTTTTTGAATTTAAATTTGAATCCCATTTTGAATTTAAGATTCAAAATGATTTACCATTTAACATTAACCAAATTTAAATATTAATTTATAAAGTTTTAAAAGAAATGTAAAAACATTTATTACTTATATAAGAAAAGCCTTTTAATTTAAACTACTTAATTTTAAAACATTCAAATTTAAAAACTGATTTAAGATTTCAGATTTGAATTCAAGAAAACTTGAATCTATAAATTTAACTTTGATTTAAATTCGATTTACTTGCTTTTAACCTTGATTTTTAATTCTTGATTTAAACTCCAAATTCATTTTAAAACCTTAAGATTCAAAAGATTCGTTTGAATCCATACTTTAAATTTATATTTAAATCATAGTTTAAATCCTGCTTTTAAATTTGAATAAAATTTAAAAACCTGGAAATAGACAAGCTTACAATTGCCTGAACCAAACAATTGACTCGAGACAACCAGATTTTTGCTTCGAGTCCTTCGTCCTCTGCTTCGAGTAAATCACGAAATAACTCGAGAGTCTTCTGCTTCAACCCAGGCTACCAAACTTTCCCAGGTTCCAGAACTCGTGCACGTGAACGTGCACGGCATCTCTGATCAACTTCAGACGTTGCCTCGACGTCGAACAGGTCGGCGATCACCCATACTTCTCTCCCCGATCGCCAGAGCTTTGTCTTCATCTCGAATTCGAAATCGAACTCGAATTCGAAACCTGGAACAACATATTCCCACCATCACCAGACCTGTCATCATCCCTTCCTCGAAATTCCGACCACTTGAACTCCAGCGCCTCCGACCATAGCACCCACTACTACACCTCTACCAATTTCCAAAGTGTGGTAGCACTCGGTCCACCATAGATATCACCCTGACCATCAATTTCCAGCTTATTCAAACTAGGTTAAAAATCTTAAATACTAAATCCTATCTTCCTCGATGTATTAATTCAACTTCCAACAATTTTCCCTACATCTTTGATCATCCCTCTATCCTTACTGCAGATTTCAACATATAAAACCATCTAGATCAAACGAATTACCCAAAACTTCATATTTAGTTCATCACAGAACTGCTCCTTTAATACTAAGTTAAAAATTATGATTTAAATGCTAAAAATCATATTATAGTTTAGGTATTCAATATATAATCCTGGATTTCCGAATTACCCAGTTTGAATTTTCATATTTATATACATGCATTTCAGTTTTTGGTTACAGAGAAACTTAACTTTATTTTTGACTTAATTAAATTTTTAAACATTAGTATATGATAAATCTAACAATTCTTGTTTATAAATTAAGTCCTAAATAAAACTGGATCAAGAGATAAGAAATTTCGAATAGAAATTTAAGCCTGGCAACCAAAACAAGAACAGAGCAACCAATATATCATATTGTCACAGCAGATTTCACTATACATACATGCAATACATATTTGTCACAGAGATTTAACATGCAACTTATCTATAAATTTAAACTTTAGAAATAGTGATGTTACTCACCTGATTGAAAAAATGAAACAGAGCTTCCAGATTTTAGCTTTTGAAAACTGTGGACTTGCATGCTTCTTGAATTTGATTTAAAACTCGAATTGTTGCCTTTAAATTGCTTTTCATTAACATGCAAGCTTGATTTCCATTTTGAAGAGATGAATGCAGACAGGCCTTAAAATTATTCCAGATTTGAAAGAAATGAAGGTAGGCTGGTTCTTTGAATATGATGCAGAGATGAAGAAAAATGTTGCAGTCCCTTGTCTTTGATTTCAGATTGTAACTTTGTTACAGATTGAAGGATTTGGCTTAAGGAAGATTTGTAGATTTTCTTTTGAAGTGTAGAAATGAATTAAGGCCGAGGATTTGATATTTGCAAATGGAAATGAGATTACAGGGTCTTTGATTTTGGTTGAAGAAGATTTACATGTTTTTGCTTTAGGATTTGGAAATTTGGTTACTGATTTGTTTTGAATAAATTTCCAGCTGAAGCTTTTATCTTAGCTTTTGAAAAATGAAGATTAGAAAAGAATGGGAAATGAAGAAAGCATGTTTTTATAAGTATAATTGATTTATTTAGAAATTAAAAGAAAAATCAAAAATAAAAGGACACTTGTCTCAAATTTTAACAATTGTCAATATGTAATGTTTGTTGATTAACACTTGTTAAAACAAAGACTTAAGATAATGACATATGTCTCTTAAGTAATTTTTACATATTTAACTTATTTTAAAAATCCCTTTTCTTATTTATAAAATACTTATCTATATATATATATATATTACTTTTTAAAGAAACAAAAACAATTTATATTTTAAAATAAAAGTGTATACAAATATTCTAAGATCTAAAACAATTTAAATATTTATTCTTTGAATTTCAAAACTTAAATTCAAATCCAAATTAAATTAAATCCTAAGATTAAATTTAAAGTTAAGTTATATATATTTATATATAACTATTTATTCATTTTAAGCTTAAGTTAAAATATATCTTAAACAATTTAAACATTTATCTAAAGTATATTTAAAACTATAAAGTTATTTATTTAAATAACTTTGAAAGCTCATATTAAACTAAATCTAAATTTCCAATTTACCCAAAGCTTCTATTTACAATATATATAAATAAATATATATATATTCAAATAGGAAATATCTTATTAACTTTTAAAAGATAAAATCATCAATTAATACTAATTTAATCAGATTATTAAATTAAATTCAAATCTTATTATCAAAGATCATCAATATCAATTTAATTATTTAACAGATTATTAAATTGATATTGTTAAAATTTCCGGGATATTACAGGATTCGTTTAATTGTTTGTTTTTAAAAGAAGAGGGAAGGGACTAGAGATCGTGCCTTTGCAGAGGAATACGTGCTTACACGATAAACTTCCGTGATTCTCGGCGTGTTTTAAGGCGTAAGCACAGGGAAGACAACGTGCTGCAATTGATTATGTTAAAAATTTAAATTTAAATCAAATTCGATTTAAAACTTCAACTCGTTTTGCAACCATACGGTCACATATCAACTCCGAAAAATACGAGATTTGAAATCCGACAATAATTCAATATTACGGACCCAATGGAACGGGTTTCGTCGAATTCCGAGACTGCGCCTCGAACGGCTATTTTTAAATTCGGTTGAACGATATAAATTTCTAAACTGAACAAAACAGTTTTAAATTCGATTCTGAAGCTTCTGTTATCTTCAGTAATATCAATACGAATATTAAAAGCTTTCGAAATATTTTTCTTCAATTTTAAATTGAAGATTCGAATTTTTATTCAACTTTCAATCGATTAAATTTTATAATTTAATCGCCAAATTCGAGGTTATATCGGGGATTCAAATTAAATCATCGTTCAAATATTTAAAATTAATTAAATATTCTCAATTTAATTCGTTCAAAATTCTGGGTCGTTACAATTATCACCTTCGTTGATCCATTGAATTCTGGATCGTTGTTTCCACATAACCTCCTCCCTTTCTAAAATAGAATTTAATTCATCTTTTAAATTAGTAAGAACATTACGTTCACCTATATTTAGAGATCTAGATTCTTCTATCTTATTAATTTTGAGCATTTCATTAAGAATATTGTCTTTTTTAATTTTAAGATTTCCAAAAACATTTTTGTTCCAGTTTTTAAGAAAAGTCCTAAGCTCCCTAAGTTTAGAAACAAAAACTTTTGCAGAATTTTCCTTATTTCTAATATTATGAAAACTCAAAGAAACCCATTTACCTTTAACAATATTTACAAAGTTAGATTCCAAAAGCCACATCTTTTCAAATTTAAAATTGTTAATAATAACTCTAAGATGCTCACAAATAAGGATAATTGGACAATGATCGGAGTACGTATACGGTAAACAGTGACTCTACAGATTGGAAATTTATCTTAAATCTCATCACTAACAAAAAATCTATCAAGAAGAGCCATGGAAGGAGACTCTCTAGCGTTACTCCATGTAAACTCCCTATTTGAAAGGGGAATTTCAGTCAAATTAGAATTGATAATAAAATGATCGAACTCCTCCATTGCAGAATAATCCCCTTCCCTGGGAGAATGCTCGCCTATGAAACGCGTAACATTAAAATCACCCCCTAAAATCCAAGAACCCGGAGCTAATGATCTAAATTCTAGGCACTCTTCCCATAAAATTCTCCGATCAATTTTTGAGTTAGGCCCATAAACATTAGAAATATTTAAAAGTTAATTATCAGAAAGATTAATAAAAATAATATGAAGAGAATGTTGTTTAGTAATACATTGAAGCATCTTAAAACAATTATCCCGCCACCCTATCATTACACCCCCTGAAGAACCCACAGAAGGTAGAAAAACCCATTTTCTAAAGTGATAACCTCCTAATCTTCTAAAGAAACGAAAATCTGGACAGTCAATTTTTGTTTCTTGAAGTAAAGCAATGTCAATAGAATAATCTTTAAAGAACGCTCTAACCTTATCACACTTATTCAAATCATTCAAACCTCTAATGTTCCAACTAATGATCCTCATAAGCTAACTGTACTAGCCCTCTCTAACTCCTTACGCCTAATATACTCTCTACCAATCTCAATATCAGAAAAAATAAATGAAGTATCACAAGCAAGCTGTCTAAACTCGGAAGATGATAAATTTGAAATTCGAGAATTGAACCCCGATGTTTTGAAATTAGTTTTAAGATTTTGAAATATATAATAATAATATGATTTAAAAGTATTTTTCCAAATAAGAAATGTTTCAAATGATTTTAATGAGTTTCGAATGATTTCAAAGAAATTTCAAAAGAAGTTTGAGAAAATAGAAGTCCAGGACTCACTTATGTCGCTGCAAAATAATTTCGGTGATGAGTGCACGCATCATCGACATTGATTTTCGAGTTTCAGAGTGGGGGATAAGCCACTTCAGTAGCTTTGCTACGCGAGTGATTTTACGAAACCAATTTTGATTTCAAATTCCGAAGTAAGATTTGATATTCGAAAGATATATGTATATATATTTGAAATGATTTGAAGTAAGCCGGTGTTCAGACCTCGAGTTTCGGATTTGATATAACCCTATCTATTAAAAATTGATTTACTGATTTGTTGCTGATTTCCAACTCTTGAATTTGAAAATGATTTCTTCAACTATTTTGAAGGTTCGAGCACTTCCAAATCAAGGTTAACTTTTCAAAGCTAAGAAATTTTGAAAAGTATAAAGTATATAAGTTTGGTATGTATGTTAAAGTATGTAGTAATATGATTTAAATAAGTTGAAACTGTTTTGTTAAGTAAATGAATAAGGCAATTTTAAAATTTTCTAATATGAAATTTAGATTTGAAATGTTTTGAAAAGAATTTGGTCTTCAAAATATTTTGAATAAAGTTTAGTTTAAATGTTTTAACTTAGTAACATCTTTATGAAACTATATATTTAACAAGTTGGAATAAATATATAAGTTGTACGTATGCTGTTTTATTCGCATTATTAATTTGATCCAGGTTTGAGTACACAAGTTCGAGGTGAATTACACCATTTCGTGTTAGGATTTTTCATTCGATTCTTGATGGCGAATATTTGATATGGATTTTGGGCTTGATTCTAGAATTCTCTATCATAGTATATGGCTATGCAAGGAGACTGATGGCTTCTATTCGAGAAACCATATCGAAATCCCCATTAGGGAAGTCGAATGGACAATACTAGTTCGAAAGCGAACTTGTGTGATCGAGCGAGCGATCAAATGTGATTTTGCGAAATGATGACGTATGTACATCTTATATTCTAATATCATTGATATATTTTGACGCTGAAATTGAAAGCTGTCAGGTTAGAATATCTTTGCTTACTAAAAGAAAATTTCCAATTTAAATTACAAAGATATATAACCCATAAAAGCAAAGATATTCAATCCCATATGGCTCTTCATACAGCGAAATTTATTTTGTAAAATTTGAACCTTATATAAGATGGACCTTATGTAAGTATAAGATGATTTTGAAACATTTGATTTTGGAAATGAATTGGTTGACTTAAATTATATTGATTTGGAAATTTGGATTTATTTTCTAAATTTATTATGTTGGAAACTTTGAAACTAAAGATATTTAAATTGAGAAGAAATAATTGGGTAGGATTGTGTATGATTTTGAAACTGAACTAATATTGAAACGAATTAAATTGAGAACCTTATTTTTATTAAATACTTGATTTGGAAGTTATCGAACTTATATAAAATTGATTTGTATAAGTATGATGTTGATTAGAAAACTATGGATTTGAAAAGGTACTCAATTTGAAAAGTGAAATCTTATATAATTGAAGTCTATATAAGTGTGATTTGATATACTTTTGATTTTGGAAAGGTATTTGATTTGAAAATAAAATCTTATATATAATGGACTTTATATAAGTACGATATTTGAAAGTGATTTGAAAAGGTACTATATGATACATATTTTCGAAGTAAAGATATGGAAAGTGCCTTCTGCTTGATATCCGCTTTGTGGCCACATTGTGGATTCATTCTATCGATATTTCTCTGATTTTTGGTTTTTCGGATATGATACTCGAGTGTCCATCGAATTCCATGACGTTACCCATGGTCTTACGAGCGTGGATGCGTAGCGCAACTGCCTGGCTGAGATGGCCTAGGGGTACGGATTGTTTCCTGGGGGATCCAGGCGTAACCATTGTGTATCCTGCATCTATGTAGGTCGCATTAGTAGCGAAACCGCCTGGCTGAGATAGCTTAGGGGTACGGATTGTTTCCTGGGGGATCCAGGCGTAACCATTGTGTATCCTGCATTCTACTAGTCATCATGGCGTAACTTGCAGGGCTGAGAAAGCTTACGGATATGGATTGTTTCCTGGGGGATCCAGGCGTAATCATTGTGTATCTGCGAACCATGGTGAGACAAAGGTTTTGTTTTTTTTTGTTCGGATTTTACTTTCCATATCTGTTTTTAAAAGTTTTCCAGTATTTTCATTGGGTGTTGAAACAAGTCTACTAAGTACCTGGAGAATTCTAGCTTTGCGCCTGATCAACGCACTGCCAGAGTCTACAGGAACGAGGATAAAACTTGTTGAAACATCGAGTTATAAAAGTATTTTATTATAAAGGTATTTTATTATAAAAGTATTTCCAACAAAGAAATTCTGTAGTAATATTCGAAATTGAAATTCTTATGGTTTGAATTAATTTTCCATGCCTGTAACAACCCTGAGATTGCAATTACCGAATAATAAATTAAAATTATGATTTTAAGTTGAAAGGGGAGCTAAACAAAAAATTTGGGAATTTAAATTTGCAATTGGTTTGCAAATTAAAGTATTTTGAGTTTAAAATGGGGAAATTAATATTTTTGGAATTTAATATTTAAAAGGGGAATTTTTAATGTGATAATGGGTTTAATTGGCTAATGAGACAATTATATGGTTTTAATTAAAATTAGGATGCCACTTAGGATTTTGTTCATATGATAACCTTAGGAAAATAAACTAAGTCCTAATGGGTTTTAAAACCTCTTACCATGACCCATTAACCAACCCACTCCTATATAATATCTCAAACCCCTCCCATAAACCCTAACCCTCCTCTTCATAAATTCCTAAACCTAGATCTAAACATAATTAATGGCCTCCCTTTAGAAGATCCATATCCTCCTCTTCATAATTAAACTAGTTTAATCTTTGAAAGGTAATGCAATCTCCCCTATTCTCTAATCCTTCTTAATCCCTATTTACCTCTACCATCTTGTTGTAATCATTGTTTTGTTTTTTTGATTTTTGGGTCCTTAAAGCCTCTTGATCTTTTGCTTTGGGGTTGAGCATTTTGGCTTGCTTTGATTATTGCACACAAGCTATTTGATCCATTGCTTCATTAAGGTAATTACTATCTATTAGTGATTATTGCTAGTTAATTTTGGTGAAAATGATTATTGCTAGTTAATTATGGTGAAAATTTGATGTCAAAACTTGAAAAAAAACACCCCTAAATCACTAAAATCAGCAATTTGTGTTGGCTGGAAATGTGCAGGCTGAAAACAGGGGCCTGAGTGCCCAAAACAGACCTAGGGGGCTGGCGCGTGACACACACCCCCCAGCCCGCCTGGGCTGGGGAGGGCTGGCACGGGCCGAAGCCCGTGCCCATGTTCCCCAACCGGGGCGGGCTGGGGACTTAAAAAAAATCCCCAGCCCGCCCGGGCTGGGAAGGGAAATTATTTCTCCAGCCCACCTGGGCTGGGGAATATTGGACGCGGGCCGAAGCCCGCGTCCCATTCCCCAGTCCAGGCGGGCTGGGGAGGGAAATTATTTCCCCAGCCCGCCTGGGCTGGGGAATATTGGACGCGGGCCGAAGCCCGCGTCCCATTCCCCAGCCCAGGCGGGCTGGGGAGGGGAAAATTTTCCCCAGCCCACCTGGGCTGGGGAATTATGGACGCTGGCCGAAGCCCGCGACCCATTCCCCAGCCCAGGCGGGCTGGGGCTTGGAAAAAAAAAAGTCCTGTTTCCAGGTTCTTTTACCTCCACTTCGCGATGCCGCCACGATCGCATGCGAAGTCGAAATTCGACGTTTTTGGTCTCGTTGGAGAGGTGGACTTTCGACCTCCATCTATAGAAAGTTTGGGCAACATCGTAGTTCGTTTGGTACTTCGAATTTCGTGTCGAAGTTGAACTCTGGTCGTTGTTGGTAAACAGTATGAATCTTTTCCTGGGTCCAATTTTGAGATGTCGCTGCCACTTCGTCTCAACTCGGAATCCAGAAATTCTTTTTGCATCTTAAAGTAGGGATGTTGTACTACATGCCTGCAAAGTTTCAAGACATTTGGACACAGTTTGCTGGTCCAAATAAATTGCCGAACTTGGGTTCGCAGCTGTTTTTGAATGTTTACAAACACTGAATATTTTTCAGTGATTTTCTGGTTTTATTGATTTCTTTGAGATTTGTCTCTAGATTTCGTACACGGGTTTTATGAATCATTTTCAAAAGATTTTTCACTCCTAAATGGCTTTAGAAATTATTATATAATATTATTTTTAATTATTAAATTAATTACTCCATAATAGGAGAGTTTTCAAAAGCCGTTTTAAAATGGTTTCAAAATCAATTATAAATCCGTTTCGCACTATTATTTTCTATAATAAAAATCTCACACTCACTTTTTAGCATGTCGAGCGAAGTGGAAAGGTGCTTAAACGGTTAGGAAATCTCTGGCCTATGGAACCGTGTGTATTTCCTTTCCGGTTAATCCCCGACCTATTCGATTGATCGTTTTGACCTTTGGGTCTAGTTTACCGATGATACGAGGTGGACTTTTTATTGTTTGGAGTGTGAGCTTGCTATTGGTTAGTAAACCGTTTAGTGCGAACGTGGGGTATGGGACTCATTGTTAACACTTTACGGGTTCCTCTCCAAGAAGTTGGTGACACATTAGCCTTTGGGCGGCCAGTACTGGACCTCTGGATCACCACGCCTCTGGGCAACCGTCTCTGGACACCTGCTCTATGGAGCAGTTTATTTTTCGGCATGTGCCTCTGGGCCTTTATCCTTCTGGGAAGGATCTTGCCGTCTCGCGCGTTCCGCATCTGTGCGAGTGATCGATCACGACTCTACAGTACTTGGCAACAACGACTCTGGTCGGTGCACGTGCAATATTGGTATTATTTGATGACTTTTATATCCATTCGAGTACGCCATTCGGTGTTGGTTCTATGGAACCATACGATGTAAGTGCGATTGCCTTGTGGATTCACAGTGTCTCTGGACACTGCTTTTCCGTGTTGGATTTCATTGACTTTTCAGTATATCCCCATTGCTCTTTGGAGCATCGATCTTTGCTTGGGCATTGATTACAGACTCTGGTCACTCTTGGGATTATTGCCTATGGGCATCTTTTTATAGCTTTGTGCCGATGATATGAGGCGATTTTATTCTACACTTTGGTGTTGATTTCTCTTTGGAGAATTTTTATTGTTTATTGATGATTAGGGATCGTCATTATATTCATGTGGTTCATAATATACTTCTCTTTGGATAAGTACTGTTTTATTTATGTACCGCATTATTATATATCTCAGTTATTACTGATTGTTTAGCTAGCCTGACCCGAGTGTTTTCGCTCGGGTCAGACCGAGTTGTTTCAAGTTAGGTCTCTGGACTTAGCTTCTGTGCTTCCGCTTGGACATTATCTGCTATGCTGATAGATAGTGCTTTTATTTGTCCACTATTCCGCTACTCTGTTATTATTCAGACTTTGATATGTACATATTTTTGACTCACATGTGTGAGCAGTGGCTTTGTACCCACTTATAGTATTTGGATCTGTATTGACGATGTATTGTTCTGGGATTTTATATCTGTTATGTGATTCTGTTCTGTGATGTTTATCATTTATTATTATTATGCTTTGTCCTGATAGATCTTTAGCTATTTGTAATTTCGTTATAAGTATTTACCGAATATGTCGAACCACTTAAAAAAAAATATATAGATACCATCCTTTCGACGTATTTAGTAGATAGTTATAGCTTGATTACAAATGGTCGCTTCCACTATACTCTATTCTCCGCTTTAACAGACAGTATTACTCCCGTAATACTCTTTGTTACAGTGGGTCTCAGAGTGGGGCGTTACAGCTTGGTATCAGAGCCTGGTTTCAGGAATAAGCATAATAAACACAGAACAGATACACTTAGTACAATACATTTTAAATTAGATCCGAATTAAATCAAATCCCTTCCTTATGTTTATTGATAGATAAGTTAGGAATATGTATAGGAATCCGTTATATTCCGTAGTATTCCTTAATTAATTATCTATCATTGAATAATGTCTAACTCTAATTCCCGTTACGACATGTTTGACCAATTGAGCGGGGCGAAGGTCTTCTCTCAGCTTGACCTTGCCACCGGATTCTATCAGCTACGAGTCGTGGAAGACAGCATTCCTCTTACAGCATTTCGCACTCGTTATGGTTCTTTTGAGTGGTTGGTCATGCCGTTCGGCTTGACGAACGCTCCGGCTTTCTTTGTCGATCTTATGAATCGAGTATTCCGGGAATACATCGATAGATTCGTTCTGGTTTTCATCGACGATATTCTTATTTATTCTAGATCCGAGGCAGAGCATGCTGATCATTTGCGGATCGTCTTGGATACTCTTCGTCAGCATCAGCTTAAGGCCAAGCTCTCCAAGTGCCATTTTTGGGAGAGCAAGGTCAAGTTCTTGGGCCATATTGTATCATCTGAGGGTATTTCTGTCGATCCTGCCAAGATCGAAGCTATTCAGAATTGGAAGCAGCCCAAGAACGTTCATGATATTCGCAGCTTCCTTGGGTTGGCGGGTTATTACCGTCGATTTATTAAGGATTTCTCTCGTGTTGCACTTTCCCTCACGACTCTGACTCGTAAGGGGGTTCGCTTTATTTGGTCTGATAAGTGTGAAGTTTCTTTCCAGCGATTGAAGGAACTTCTCACTCTTGCTCCTATCCTTTTGGTTCCTCGGAGTAACCAGGATATTGTTGTTTACACCGACGCTTGTGGTAGCAGCCTCGGTGCTGTGCTTATGCAGAAGGATCGGGTAGTTGCTTATGCTTCTAGGCAGCTACGTCCGAATGAGGTTCGCTATCTGACTCATGATCTTGAGTTGGCAGCTATCGTCTTTGCTTTGAAGACGTGGCGTCACTTTCTATTGGGCGAACGTTTCATTCTCTACACCGATCACAAGTCGTTGAAGTATTTTTTCAGTCAGAAGGATCTCAATATGAGGCAGCAGCGATGGCTCGAGTTTCTCGCCTCATATGACTTAGATATTCAGTATACCCCTGGCAAGGGGAATCGTGTTGCAGATGCGCTCAGTTGCAAACACTCGGCAGTTGTTTCTATGATGATTACCGAGTGGGATATTCTTGAGACTCTTTCTATGTGTGATATTCGAAATCGAGCTCCGTCTTCTGATTCTCAGATCTTGATATTCAGCTTGGAAGCTCGACCTATTCTATTGGATCGCATTGCCCATGCTCAGCGGCAGGATCCAGACTTGTTGCGATATATTCATCTCCTTGAGTCGGGATCCAGTGATGAGACATTGTTGGATTATTCTATTGATTCTCATCGGTGTCTTCGCAGGAAGAACCATATTTTGGTACCATCTGATTTATCACTTAGGCATGACATTCTGGACGAGTGTCATCGCACTAAGTACACCATCCATCCCGGCTCGAGCAAGATGTATGATGATATGTGTCGGGTTTATTATTGGGAAGGGTTGAAGAAAGATGTTGCAAGTTATGTGAGCGGTTGCATGACTTGTCAACAGATCAAGGCCGAACACCAGCGTCCATCCGGTCTTCTTCAGCCGCTAGAGATTCCATTGTGGAAATGGGATCAGTTATCCATGGATTTCATCGACGGTCTGCCTCGATCGAGGTCAGGCCATACTTCTATTTGGGTCATCGTCGATCGCTTGACCAAATCAGCTCATTTCATTCCTATTAAGTCCACTCGGACTGCTCCTCAGCTTGCTAAGCTATATGTGAAGGAAGTCGTTCGACTTCATGGCATTCCTAGCTCTATCGTCTGTGATCGAGACACTATCTTTACTAGTCACTTCTGGAAGTGCCTACAGTCAGCTTTGGGCTAAAAGCTGAATCTCTCGACTGCTTATCATCCTCAGACCGACGGTCAGACGGAGAGGGTGAATCGTGTTTTAGAGGATATTTTGCGCTGTTGTATTATGGATTTCGGAGGTAGTGGGGAGGATCACTTACCGCTTGTAGAGTTCTCCTACAACAACAGCTTTCTGTCTAGTATCGGCATGGCACCTTTCGAGGCTCTTTACGGAAGGCCATGTCGCTCTCCTGCTTGTTGGTTAGAATCTGGTGAGAAGCACCTTCTTGGTCCAGATTCAGTGCGGGAATCTTTTGAGAAGATTATTCTTATTCATCAGAGAATGAAAGAGGTGCAGAACCGTCAGATATCCTACGCGGACAGCCGTAGGAACCCTCTTGAGTTCTCCATTGGTGATCATGTCTTTATTCGGATATCTCCCATGAAGGGGGTTGTGCGTTTCAGCTCTACAGGGAAGTTGGCTCCTCGTTATGTCGGACCATTTCCTATTACGGAACGCATCGGCCCCGTTGCTTATCGTGTGGCTCTACCTGCTCATTTCTCTGGAATACATAATGTGTTCCATGTCTCTCAGCTTCGCAAGTGTGTGCGCGATCCTGATTCTATTAGCGAGCCTCATATCGTGCCTAATTTGGAGATCTCACCCGATCTATCTATAGAGCAGCAACCTCTTCCTGTGCTTGATTCGGAGATCAGACGTCTTCGAAATAATGAGGTTCTGCTTGTGATGATTCAATGGTCGTCTAATCCTAAGGACTGCACTTGGGAGACCAGAGAATTTATCGAGCGTACTTATCCTGGTTTTCTTTCATCTTCCGGCACGAGTGAGCATCTATATTTTATCTTCTGTATTCCTTTTGTGGATTGGATGTTATAGACGACTTCTATATTTAAGGAATTGCGGGGACACAATTTTCTTAAGGGGGGAGTCTGTAACAACCCTGAGATTGCAATTACCGAATAATAAATTAAAATTATGATTTTATGTTGAAAGGGGAGCTAAACAAAAATTTTGGGAATTTAAATTTGCAATTGGTTTGCAAATTAAAGTATTTTGAGTTTAAAATGGGGAAATTAATATTTTTGGAATTTAATATTTAAAAGGGGAATTTTTAATGTGATAATGGGTTTAATTGGCTAATGAGACAATTATATGGTTTTAATTAAAATTAGGATGCCACTTAGGATTTTGTTCACACGATAACCTTAGGAAAATAAACTAAGTCCTAATGGGTTTTAAAACCTCTTACCATGACCCATTAACCAACCCACTCCTATATAATATCTCAAACCCCTCCCATAAACCCTAACCCTCCTCTTCATAAATTCCTAAACCTAGATCTAAACATAATTAATGGCCTCCCTTTAGAAGATCCATCTCCTCCTCTTCATAATTAAACTAGTTTAATCTTTGAAAGGTAATGCAATCTCCCCTATTCTCTAATCCTTCTTAATCCCTATTTACCTCTACCATCTTGTTGTAATCATTATTTTGTTTTTTTGATTTTTGGGTCCTTAAAGCCTCTTGATCTTTTGCTTTGGGGTTGAGCATTTTGGCTTGCTTTGATTATTGCACACAAGCTATTTGATCCATTGCTTCATTAAGGTAATTACTATCTATTAGTGATTATTGCTAGTTAATTTTGGTGAAAATGATTATTGCTAGTTAATTATGGTGAAAATTTGATGTCAAAACTTGAAAAAAAACACCCCTAAATCACTAAAATCAGCAATTTGTGTTGGTTGGAAATGTGCAGGCTGAAAACAGGGGCCAGAGTGCCCAAAACAGATCTGGGTTGCACCCAGGCACAGCAAGCTAGCCCAGTTGGGCTAGCCAGGAGCAGGCCAGCCCCTAAGGGGCTGGCGCGTGACACACACCCCTCAGCCCGCCTGGGCTGGGGAGGGCTGGCGCGGGCAGAAGCCCGCGCCCATGTTCCCCAGCCCGGGCGGGCTGGGGACTTAAGAAAAATCCCCAGCCCGCCCGGGCTGGGAAGGGAAATTATTTCCCCAGCCCGCCTGGGCTGGGGAATATTGGACGCGGGCCGAAGCCTGCGTCCCATTCCCCAGCCCAGGCGGGCTGGGGAGGGAAATTATTTCCCCAGCCCGCCTGGGCTGGGGAATATTGGACGCGGGCCGAAGCCCGCGTCCCATTCCCCAGCCCAGGCGGGCTAAGGAGGGGAAAACTTTCCCCAGCCCGCCTGGGCTGGGGAATTATGGACGCGGGCCGAAGCCCGCGACCCATTCCCCAGCCCAGGCAGGCTGGGGCCTGGAAAAAAAAAAGTCCTGTTTCAAGATTCTTTTACCTCCACTTTGCGATGCCGCCACGATCGCATGCGAAGTCGGAATTCGACGTTTTTGGTCTCGTTGGAAAGGTGTAGTTTCGAACTCCATCTCTGGAAAGTTTGGGCGACATCATAGTTCGTTTGGTACTTCGAATTTCGTGTCGAAGTTGAACTCTGGTCGCTGTTGGTAAACAGTATGAATCTTTTCCTGGGTCCAACTTTGAGATGTCGCTGCCACTTCGTTTCAACTCGGAATCCAGAAATTCATTTTGCATCTTAAAGTAGAGATGTTGTACTACATGCCTGCAAATTTTCATGACATTTGGACACCGTTTGCTGGTCCAAATAAATTGCCGAACTTGGGTTCGCAGCTGTTTTTGAATGTTTACAAACACTTTGAATATTTTTCAGTGATTTTCTGGTTTTATTGATTTCTTTGAGATTTGTCTCTAGATTTCGTACACGGGTTTTATGAATCATTTTCAAAAGATTTTTCACTCCTAAATGGCTTTAGAAATTATTATATAATATTATTTTTAATTATTAAATTAATTACTCCATAATAGGAGAGTTTTCAAAAGCCGTTTTAAAATGGTTTCAAAATCAATTATAAATCCGTTTCGCACCATTATTTTCTATAATAAAAATCTCACACTCACTTTTTAGCACGTCGAGCGAAGTGGAATGGTGCTTAAACGGTTAGGAAATCTCCGACCTATGGAACCGTGTGTATTTCCTTTCCGGTTAATCCCCGACCTATTCGATTGATCGTTTTGACCTTTGGGTCTAGTTTACCGATGATACGAGGTGGACTTTTTATTGTTTGGAGTGTGAGCTTGCTATTGGTTAGTAAACCGTTTAGTGCGAACGTGGGGTATGGGACTCATTGTTAACACTTTACGGGTTCCTCTCCAAGAAGTTGGTGACACATTAGCCTTTGGGCGGCCAGTACTGGACCTCTGGATCACCACGCCTCTGGGCAACCGTCTCTGGACACCTGCTCTATGGAGCAGTTTATTTTTCGGCATGTGCCTCTGGGCCTTTATCCTTCTGGGAAGGATCTTGCCGTCTCGCGCGTTCCGCATCTGTGCGAGTGATCGATCACGACTCTACAGTACTTGGCAACAACGACTCTGGTCGGTGCACGTGCAATATTGGTATTATTTGATGACTTTTATATCCATTCGAGTACGCCATTCGGTGTTGGTTCTATGGAACCATACGATGTAAGTGCGATTGCCTTGTGGATTCACAGTGTCTCTGGACACTGCTTTTCAGTGTTGGATTTCATTGACTTTTCAGTATATCCCCATTGCTCTTTGGAGCATCGATCTTTGCTTGGGCATTGATTACAGACTCTGGTCACTCTTGGGATTATTGCCTATGGGCATCTTTTTATAGCTTTGGCTACGCCGATGATATGAGGCGATTTTATTCTACACTTTGGTGTTGATTTCTCTTTGGAGAATTTTTATTGTTTATTGATGATTAGGGATCGTCATTATATTCATGTGGTTCATAATATACTTCTCTTTGGATAAGTACTGTTTTATTTATGTACCGCATTATTATATATCTCAGTTATTACTGATTGTTTAGCTAGCCTGACCCGAGTGTTTTCGCTCGGGTCAGACCGAGTTGTTTCAGGTTAGGTCTCTGGACTTAGCTTCTGTGCTTCCGCTTGGACATTATCTACTATGCTGATAGATAGCGCTTTTATTTGTCCACTATTCCGCTACTCTATTATTATTCAGACTTTGATATGTACATATTTTTGACTCACATGTGTGAGCAGTGGCTTTGTACCCACTTATAGTATTTGGATCTGTATTGACGATGTATTGTTCTGGGATTTTATATCTGTTATGTGATTCTGTTCTGTGATGTTTATCATTTATTATTATTATGCTTTGTCCTGATAGATCTTTAGCCATTTGTAATTTCGTTATAAGTATTTACCGAATATGTCGAACCACTTAATATATATATATATATACCATCCTTTCGACGTATTCAGTAGATAGTTATAGCTTGATTACAAATGGTCGCTTCCACTATACTCTATTCTCTGCTTTAACAGACAGTATTACTCCCGTAATACTCTTTGTTACAGTGGGTCTCAGAGTGGGGCGTTACAATGCCCGATACTATTCTTTTGAATCTACCTTATCTGCTCAACTTTATTCATTCACCTATATTCTGTTTTTCCAAATCCTCCTTCTTTTCCTTGTTGACTATATCCTTTTTAAATATTGTTATTTATATACTACATGGTTTAATAGAAAATTATTAGTGTTATAAATATTTTAGAAATTATTAATAAATTAAAGCATATTTAAAGAAATGATTATTGATTTATTAATAATGTTTGGAAAGTATCTTGAGATAAATTAATAAATTTATGAATCATAGATTTAATGTTTTCAATAGCTTCTTTGTAAATATAACTAATGATGTAAATAATTGTTTTCAAATAATTTTCATATATTTATAAAAGTGTTATTTAAACATATAAATGGTATTTATAAAGGAAGTAAGAAATTTTACAAGTGGGTTTGAAAAATATTAAAGTATTGAAGATAATTGAATTGCAAATGAAGTTTCAAATGAATATTTCAAGTAATATTTATATAAGTTTCTTTGAATATATAATTTAAAGATATTATATAAACGGAAATATTTTGATTTGCAAAGTTTATAAATGACTATAAATGGGTTTAACCAAATTTTTGAATATTAATTAATTTAAATTTAAATTTATATAGTTTTAAATTAAATTATTATATTTGGTATTTCAATCTATTTTCTTTTCGGGTTGTTTCTATTCTCCTACCTCCTTCATTTTCAAGGACGAAAAGTTTTGAGTGGGGGAGAGTGTAACGACCCGTAAATTTTATTAGTTTTAATAATACATTTAATTCAGATTTTGTGAATTTTAAATAATAATATTTTGAAATAAAAATTTGATATTTGGATTACGTCTGATTTGATATAGCAAATGGTAAATTTACAGTTAATAATATGGAAGTTTATTCTGTTGGGTAATTCTATTAAACCCAAATCAGTTAATATTTGATGGTAATAAATTTATTTTCAAACCTGAGTATTTTTCTATAGAAAATTTCTAAATCTTCTTCTGAGTCATATGTCATCTTTCGTTTTTCCAAATTTGGACTTCTATTGCTCCATTTATCTTAATTCTGGCAGAATAGCAGCATTTCTGGTACCGATTATCGACTTTTGATCGGATGATCATACCACTAATATCTGTATACCGTTTTGATCGTCCCGTCGTGCTGATCTCAGCGCTATATTTATTTCTGTATTTTGAGGTCCGGGATACGACGAAAACAATAAACTCTTCGTCGTAATAGTACCATAATTTGTGACTTTATTCCTTCCTTCCGTTTTAAAATTCAAATGTGATGTCCAATCAAGGCATAAATTATCTTCAGCTAAATCATAGTCGTTACCTTTATATTACAATTATTGTATCTTGACCTTTCCTTTCCTTCAGTCCACTGTTTCCTATTAATTTATTTATCTACCGTATGATCCAATGGTTGCTGCCTTTTCATTTTTCCAAAAGAAATGTTTAACTATTGGTCACTAATATTAATCGTTTCATTTTCTTTTGGTTCCCCTCTTCACTTTCTAACTGGTTTGAAGATATCTGGTTCATTCTATTTTGAGTCCGGCCCTTCTTCTTTTCCACCAGAAAGAAAAAAAATTCATATACAACCTGCTTCCCCTTCGGCTAGTCATTCCTTCTCAAAACGACAGCCGCTCTGAAGCTCCGCCCTCCATCTTACTTCACCGTGAACATCATCCCTGCCGACCGAGTTACCTTCTTTCGCCTGGTTGTAGTTCATCGGCCTCTTCCCTCTAGCACTCGCACCCGACTTCGCCAAGCCACACAGTCACCCTCCGACCCACCTCCTCTGCGATGAACTCCTCTCGGCCTCATTTTCGAATCCATCTCCTTGCGTAAGCACAGCAGTTCATAAGGTATATATGCACTTTGATTTTGAATCTATATATATGAACCGATCCTGATTTTTTTTTTACTTATATGGGTTTTTCTATTACAGCTTATTTATGTAAGTATATTATATATACTCTCTTTTCTACATTAGTTTATATATAAAGGCTGACTATTATACGTATTTTTATGTTTGTTTATTTATATAATGTATATACGTTGTTTAAATTTAGCACATGAATATGTATATGGATTTATAGGTAATACATTTCAGTCTATTTATATAAAGCTGTATATATATTGTTTTAAGACAGTTTTGTTTTTCCGTTTCAGTTGCTAAAATGAATCCCAGTTTTGTTATTTTAAATTATCTCCAGTTTGTTATAATATGATTATAGATTGTTTATGTTATATAGTATCATCTATACTAGTCTATCTATAGGGTCAGGTGGGTTTGAGTTTTATAATAGTACATACAATATTTTGTATAACTTCAGCAGTATATATTTCCAAAGCTTCACTTTGTGTGCTGTCTATACCGTGGTATATAAAGTTTTGATTAACAGTGATATATAAAGATTTATTTACGTTTGTAGTTATATACGTTAGGTTATATAAAGTATATATGTATATGTTATATTTTGAAAATCAATTTGCACAGCTGTATATTTTACGGTTTTATATATATTCTATTCGAATATATATCATAGATGAGTAGCACCGTGTTCATATTTTTGTACATTTACTTTCGTATATATATAGTATACTATGTATGTAATATTTTAGTCTCCTATATGCTTTACTGAAAGTAAATATTATATATATATATATTTGTTATATATAAAATGTTTATAAAAAAAAGAAGAAGTTTATATAGTGTACTCTATTGTTTGGACTTTGGTAATATATATATAAATATAGATAACATATTGGTTGTATATATTTGTACGGGTCTGCAAACATATTTGATTGTATATATATGTACCATTAGGCTGCATAGTATATTAAATTTTGTGTTTACAGTTATATCATATTAGTAGTTTCGGCTATAGATGATTTTACAGATTTATTTTTATATTAGTAGTTTCAGCTATAAATATATATAATAAGTTATAACCCGGTTAAATATGTATTTTATATTAGTAGTTTATATCACAGTTTATATTATTGAATACGAGAATACGTTTTGTTTATATTTTTATATATAGTTTACTTTGTCTTATTATAAAGTATATATATTAGTTTTATATAAATAATGGTATGTCTGAGTATGAGTTCGTATAGTATATGCATAAAAATTCAATTTTACCAATTATCTTCATCGATCTACTCTGATTTGATTTCTTCTATTCAAACTATCAGCTTTGTTTGTCAAATGGTATCCATCTAGCTTTGATTTGGAAGTTGGGCTTTCATTTCATACCTCAATCTCATTGCTTATTCTATCTAGCTTCAAAAGGTGAGCAATCACTCACGACTAGCGTTCTTATATTTATTAAATTTGATTTCAATTGAAACGTCAATTGAAATATGTTGCTGCTAGTTATTTACATTATTATATATATGACATTATCTATATCTGTGCACCTGTGACATCTGACACCATTATCTGTTATTTATATTGATGATATATGCCTGTTACTGTTGTTATTTTATTATCATATCTGTTATCACTCTGCAAGTTCCCTGTTAGTATAGAATCACTATGGGTTGAAATGATACATACCCGAACGATCTTGTAGAATAGGAGAAAATCGTTATGGGTTGAAATGATAAACCCAAGCGATTTTCAATTAATTGAATTTGGGATTGCGGGTTGAAAAGATATATACCCGTATATATTTAAATTGCGGATTGAAATGATAAATATCCGTACCACTTGACCATAGAATATGAAATTATATACAGACACTGTTGGTCTATATATAAATATTTTGAAAATAAATTCTAAGGTTTTGGAAAGAAATATATGGTTTTAATAAATGTTGATTCTTAAAATTTTTATATGTAAATGGTAATGATATATAAAGATTTAATAATGATATTTAATTTAATTAAGATTGATTTAATACATATAATGTGGTTAAGTATTTAAATTTATATTCAAAATAGATTTTTGTAATAATTTGAATAAGTTAAGGTTGGGAAAATAATTTGAATTTAGTTGAAATTATATTCAATAAAGAAATTTATTTAATTAAACCGATTTGAAACTTATTGAAATTGAGATATAAGATATGATTTATAACTTGGGTTTGATTTAAGTAATTTGTTGAATATTTTTTGTTTAAATAAATCTAAGGAAATATTTGGAAAAAAATGTAATTTAAGGCTAGTTAAATGATATTGAATTTATTAAGTGAATATTCCCTGATTAAATAATAATGAAGTTAAATCAAGAGCTATATGAAACTATTAAATTTAACTTTGAAAATGTTGAATATTAAAGCTTTGAAATATATTGAAAATTTAAATGGTCTATTGAGAACTGAATTGATAAATTGAGCTTTGAATAAATTTGAAATTTGGAATTTAAGTTGATTTGAATCGATTTGTGAGACTTGAGGAAATTATAAATACTTTACTTTATAAATTATTTAATCTATATATACTATTGTGGAAAATAGATATATTTGAAATGAAAATGATATTTTGGTTTTGAAGTATAAATTAATTTGGAATGACCACGGTGTTATAGTGTATATTTCCACCTTGTAGATAGTTCCACAGATCCTTAGAGGATGGTTATCCCAAACATCCATTAAGTTATTTGTATTTCAGTTGATATTTCACTTGAGTTGGATTTATTAGTATAAGAATGTTAATCCTGACTCGAGTGTTTTGTGTTTTGCTTTACGCTCGGGTCAGACAGAGTGATACAGCAATTGAGACTCACCTTGGAGTTTGGAGCTTCATTTGGTGATCCAACCATCGATTCAGCTTTCAGCTTTCCAGTTGATTTGTTTAGAGAGGTCATCTATTCGTACTAAAGACTTCATTGTATTCGAGATATTCTGTTGTATTTTTATTTGTAACTCTGATGTTTATATAGTAGCTTCATGAACTACTATTTTATCTATTCCGCTACATATTATTGTATTACTCTATGTCTGTGATTCTGTGATTGATTTATTTACTGTATATGCTGAGTTTTGCCAAATTTAAATTAACAATCTATTGTTTTGAATTATTCAAGTCCGACATGTGTGGATTTATTGTCGATTTGAATGGTCCAAAATAGTGGGTCGTTACAAAAGATGTATAAACGTTGATACAGTATCGTAAATGAAAAATTGGTTTAATGTATAAGTCATTTCAAAGCTAAACATAATTTTATATTAAAATAAAAATTGCTATATACATGCATGTATCACAACTTGTATGTATGTATATACACACACATGCACACACATACGTATATATACATGCATACATGCACACACACCCCCGCCCCCCACACACATATATATACATATTTCAAAGAGATTCATATAATACATGAAATTTTCATTTAATGTATCATAATTTATTTCATAGCCTAACATAGTTTTATATTTAAACTAATATAGCTATATGTATGTATATGTGTAACGACCTAACTTGTTGACCCTCTAACATCGATATTAAATATATCCACGGTATTTATGTGTCGGGAACCCATGTGCCCAAAAGACAAATAGTTAGGGTAAAATAAAAAGAAAAAGAAAAGGAACAAGAAAGAAAGAACATAATCTCATAATGGAATGATAACATATAATATCAAAAGGATAGTATAAAAGGTTACTCCAAAATACAGAGTAATTTAGAGTTATAAAACATAAGTACTATCATCATTTGGGACAGTTATAACTACATGTCCTCACAATGCCAATACATACATATTACAGTGCAACTAAAATATAAATAGATAAATAACGAAAGCCTCCAACTCATCATCTGAACTCTGAAGCGTCCAAAGTAAAACATGCTTTACTCGGCCTACTCGAAAGAGTAAATGAGGAATTTAGAGAAAACAAAAACCATGGTCAAACATAAGTGTAACATACCGTAAAATTTATGATAATTAATAAAGCTCCAACAATTTGAGAAAACATTAGAATCGGGTCATGAAATTGCATCATTGCGTTCGTGGCAATTTTTTAAGCAAAATTCATATTTGGAGTTTCACGATCGGAGCTCAAACGAAAAGATTATTAGCATTTGAAGTTTGTAAAGCAAAAATAATTGAATAACAAATGTAGTAATAAATACCATTAATATTCGGTACCTCACCGGTCGACCCCCACTATAGGTCGGTCGACTTCCTATAAGGGTGCGGTCGACCTGTTAGAGCAAGATGGCTAGGGTTTAAACCTTGGACAACGGTCAGAATCTAATTATTTTAATCTAATTGTTACGTTGATTCGTGCGCTCGTAAATAAAGGCCTAACTCATCACTTCTCTTCTCATATTTTCTTATCCAAGCAGTTAAGCATTGCCATTTTCTCTTCTTCACTACTTCTAAAAGTTATAAAATATTATATATAAATATGTAATCAGAGAAGGGTAGAAAGTAAAAGAGAAGAAGAGAAGGAGCAAATCAACGCTGCGGAATAAGGTAACTTTTATTATTATAAAACTATTTTCCCCTAATCCCAAAATCTCTTCCCAGATCTGTAATTTTAATAGTATGTATACACCTTGTAATACATATTTTTTGGATTAGGGAGGAAAAGGAGTCAAGTGAAGGATTGGATTCAGATTTGGAGATTTGGAAAGCTTAAAAGGTGAGTAAGAATTTATATAATTTATTCGTAACATTGAAATTTATCTTATTGATTTCTTATTTAATTATTTTTCCTAAACAAGATGTGATGAACTATAGGCTTAAAACAAATGTATATGATTATCTCTTACATATTCAATAAAATAAGTAATTGGAATAGGAATAGCATGTACAACTTGATCTAGAAATTTGAAATCAGTCCCAAATATTTATCTGTGGTATGTTAGTAAAGCTGTGATATTATTCCAGATCTAAAATTGGGTTGTAAATTAGGTTGCCATTGGAATGTGAATTTCTATATTTTGATTTATTTAGGGCGGTTTCTGTGTAATTTCCATAAATTATCCAATTCCAAAATATGTATAAAAGTGCAGCGTCTGAATTAACAAGGAATATACCAAAAAGGGAAAGAGATGTTTAAAGTATGGATATTATTCTCCATAGTTTACACTGTCTATTCCAACAAAAAAGGAGATAATTTCTTGTAATTTCAAACAAAGCAAAGATCTCACTTTTGGTTAATTCATGGAAAGTTATGAAAATAATCCATTTTAGAAGGATGGCTCTAATAAATTAAAATATGGAAAGGAATGTTTTAGTTTAGAAATTAGTAATCAAAAATAAATATATATATTCACATATAACTGCGCTTAACGTTTATATATATAGCAATTTAGGACTATTTATGTATTAGTTATTAAAAGCATAATAATTAATGGATTAGAACTTATGGACATTAATTACAAATTTAACGAGCAATAAATTTATAATTAATGATACTTAGAAAGGAATTAAACAAGGGACTGACTAGGGAGATTAATACGGCTTTTATGAGGGAATTGAATAGGTATAATAGACAGATTTTGAAATTTGTAAATAGATTAAAGGAATTAAATGAGGATTGATTAGAGATTGTCTAATTTTGACACTAATGACAATTAATATGGGCAACAAACATTTATTAGACATTTAAAGGAAACCAAAGCCTAAGTGTGTAAATTAGGAACAATAACGTAGCAAAAAAGTAAGTATTAATACTATTAATTATATGTAGAAAGCAATATAATTTTCATAGTAGAAATTTTATAGCTTCAATTATACATTTAGGACAAATGTGAATTAGTGGGCTTAGCCGAACACTTAGGCTTTGGTTGATAGATTTGGTTTAGTAGGTTAGGATGTTAGATCAGTAGAGTTACATAACAGAAATTTACCCTTCATCTAGAGGCTACCATCAGTTGTGTACATTTACTACTGATGTGAGACATCTCCACCCATAGTACCCATAGGGAAGGGATATGCGTTGCGGTTAGGTAGGGGAAAATATAATGAGGGTTCCACTTGGATTTGAAGTATTAAATGACCCAAATTTTTTTAAGGAAATAAGGTCTACTTCTATTCCAATAAGAGGTAAGTAACCGAAAGGGATATTTTCCCTGACTTACTTAGGTTAGTCTAAACTGGATTTCGACTGTGGAAGGCCGACAGGCTATGTCAGTGCTCATGTTGGACAGGTAATTAGTAGTAGGGCTGGCTTATACGCTTTGACCACATATGCTCCCTTGCGGTCGTTAACAAAGACTTGGGTTACGCCCTAACGGATTTTTCTTCCTACTAGTGTAGAATAAGTATGGGATACGCAAAGACCTCAAAGTTTTATTTAATTCTTTATTTGTTGCTTGTTTGGTGGAGGTGGGCTAGTTAACCCTTATATGAGTCTTTGAGTTGCGTTAGTAGTACAACAATTTAATTATATATTATATTGCAAAGCCGTATATATGTGTCATTGGTCTTTGTAGCTATAACCAATTGATTAGCATTGATGTTGCGAAGGACCCGCTTCAGGGACTTGAGGTAGTAAATAACATTTAAGTATGCCTCCTCCCCATTTAAGAAGTATTAAGTGGTTGGGTTTTTGGGTAGATAGGGGTGGGGAGGTGTGTGTGTGTGTGTGTTTAGATATGTCTAGTATATATATATATAATAATACCTTGAAGAAGGTTAGGTTAAGCATATAATACGCTCATGTAAGACCTAACGGATTAGCCGTAAATAATAGACATAACACTTAATGGAAATCAATCGACGAAAAATAATGGGATTGGTAAAGTATGTAATTTTCCAATCACTAGAACATTTTTCTGACCCCCCTCCTTATAACAACCCATAGGTTAGGTTTAGAAGGACGGGTTATTGGTGCAAGATTGGAATATTAGTTGATGAAGACTTCTCTTTCATACTCAACATGGAAAAGGCGATTAAATATCCAAGGAATAATACTCCAAGGCCATAGCCTTGGTCAATACGTATGTTCAATTATATATTTCAACTACACTGTGAGTTATATTTATCTCACTCTGATATTCTTGCATTTATTATAGATTACTGAAACCAATGATCTATGCCTTAATGGACATAGGTTTTGATTTATTCGAAATTCAATCCCATTAAGATATGGGTTGTTACATTTGGTATCAGAGCTTAGATTACTTGATCATAGGAATTAGGATATGCTAAGGAAATTTATTTTTATTTGTACGTATAATTATATATATAAATTATATGCCTAAATCTTTAAATTCCGACTATAGAAGTAGTTGCGACCGTATTCCAAAAAGATGTGCAAGGCGACTATGAGTTGGAAAAAAATAAATAGAGTTAGATCATACTCCTACCTCGATTACCCCTTGGGGCAGAGGTTGTATCATAAGTAGTGAACTAAGAAGAACATGATCACGAACTATAGAAGCACCCTAGAAGCTGGATGGTACTTGACTACTTTGATGGATCCAAACTACCATATGATTGTGGATTTCAATGGATTATCGATTGAGGATGTACATTTCATCCAGACAAATGGAAGTAAGAACCTATTGTTGCTAGCATCTGGAAGTAAGGAGTGTTAAGAGTAGAGTAAGATGTGCAGAAGGAGTGGAGCAAGTTTCCGCATGAAGATGTACACTAATCATCACTAGAAGATAACCAAAATTTTATGATGGTTGAGTAGGAAAGTCCTAAAGATTGGACCATTAAATTTCATTTCTATATCCAACTCCATGTGAAAGAATTGATGAAAAAAGGGTTTTCATACACACACACATATGTATATTTGTGTGTGTGTGTGTGTGTATACACTACTAGTCAGAACTGAAATACATAAACTAACTTATGCATATACATTCGTCAATGATGATAAATATCAGTATCGTATAAAAATTGAGTTCGATATATCGAAAGTTATTTTGTAACCAAGTATAATATAGTATTCAAGCTAGAAAGCTTGATATGCATATAAAATATTGTATATATAACTGATAATATCAGTATCATAAGTGAAACTTGGTTCATAGTATCATATGACATTTCTTAGCATGAGCATAATTTTATATTCAAATCAAAATTGTTCTTTTACATGTCTTAAATATGATATGTCTGTGTTAAGATGTATAAAGGTTTATAAATATCAGTATCATAAATGAAAATATTATTTAACGTATAAGTCCTTTCAAATCTAAATTTTTTTATATTCGAATCGAAATTGTTATATACATGAATGTATCAAAACTTGTATGTATGTATACCCACACATGCACATGCACACAGACATATACATACACACACATACACAAATAAATAAATAAATATATATATATATATCAAAGATGATCTATATAATAAATGAACTTTTGGTTTATTATATCATAATTTATTTTATAGTTGGGATGATATGAGGAGGGGGTCGGAACTAAAGTTCTGGTGAATGGACAAATTATACACTTCTAAGCATAATTCTACATATATCGTTCTATTTCCATTTTCCGTTATATTAGGTTTATTGGGTTTATAATACTCTCGCGTCTGTGCGTAAATAGTACCCATGTACTCCCTAGTAGATTAAGACCTAAAAACCAATATCTATATGTAGCTACATGCCCAAAGACCACATCGGTACTAGGTACTACCCATAACACCTTCCGTATCCTCCTCGAAAAGGACTCCATTGTCTCGCTACTAGAGCATACTGTAACTACATCTGTAAAGCACAGCTTTTTGTGGCCTACAATACAGATGTTCCATCATCTACTATGAAAAAGTGAAACTGCATCTGCACTAGCTTATACTAGTGCTCAGACATCCACAATGTACCACCCAGTGTGTACCTTGAGGACTACGCATAATTGTTCCGTCTACTCCTTGAATTCCGCCACAGTTTACCTTGTACGGAACACAGTCGGGGATTTTCTATATCTATAAAGGTCCACTTCATTAGGCCTACAATACAAATATTCTACTTGGTCTGTCTCTTTTCTCATCGTGGCTATGCCCCACACTGCCCCCCTCAACTTATCGAAAGACCTTTCAAGAGCTAAGTGGCTGTGCCCTACTGCAAATAATCTAAACATCCAATTGGCTGTGCCCCTCATCCAATGTCTCGAAGTGAAATAATAATTGACCTGTTGGTTTAACTCTAGTCTTTCCCGAACTCTAGGCTCATTATCCAGATTCTCTTAGGCTACTCCAAACACACCTTACCATTTTATTAGACCCTACGTCTAATCTTTTATTATGTGTTTAGTTTACTTTTCTTATTCTACTGGTTACTTATTTACCCAAATCAACATGCCCAGCCCCACCCACGTGTGAGACCATCAGTCCTAGACCTGAAAGGGAATGCTGCCAGTACGGGCCACTACTATTATTCTTGCTTATTAACTTAATCCAAGATCTAAGTTTGATAAAATAAGCCTCTTCTATTTCTTTCTTTTTAATTATAACCTACGTGTTACAATTATACTTGCAATTTTCACTTCTATATTCTTTTCTTTCTTTTATAACCTACATGTTATAAATGTAATTGCAAGTGTCTCTTTTCTATTCTAGTCTATCTTCTTTTATTATGATACTAAATTCTCTTTAGTTCTCTTATATTATATGACAGTCTTAACTTGGGACTACGTCCAACTGTCACAAATTACTTATCATAATAAATGCTTTACTTTTTACTCTACTAACTGCACAATAAATGTATATCTAGTCACATTTTCTATTTATTGTTTCAAGTCTTGTCAAATAATTAACTTGATTATTTTTTCTTCTTTAATTTCTTTAACGCTTTGCGTTATTCTCTTTTATTCTGGGAAGTAGTTCTATTATATTTGGTTGGTTACAAAAACTATGCTAAAAATCCATTTCCATATTTTAATATTAAATAATGCTATAAACAATAACTCGTAACTGCAAGATATTTTATTTTTTTTTTAATTTTTGGGTAATGCAAAATACAGTAATGTCTCTATTTTGCGCTGATTCCACTTTTCTTGCTTTTATTATTGCAATTACGTTTATCATTAGTCTTACAATATTAAACTATGGAGATGTATTCCCTTTTCTAAACCAACCAACTAATCTATCACTAACTTCCAAATCAAGTTATTAAAATTCCCCTTTTTAATTCATTTCTCCCGTTATAACATAATTTACTGTAAATCTCTCACTTTTGGGCTTATGCCTTTCTTTACAACTTTTAAGCCTAATATTACTTATATTTAATTGGATTCCTTTCTTTTTCTATATAAATAACATTTAAATATAAGTACACTTCTCTTATAAAATTTACAGTCTCAACATAACTAACTAGTAGAACTAATTACTGAAATTAGTTCAAATGTTGAATTATAATATTTGACGGGAATCTAACTATAATATATATCGTAAACATAAAAGATATATAATTTAAATCCACTCACCTATTGTCCTTAGCTTTACTCCATAGCCTTCCTAGATCCCCTTCTAAGATGTCTAATATTATTATTAAAAAGATATTCTCCCTAGAAATATTTTCTATTTAGGGTTCGGCCTCAGGAAATGGACCCAATTGGGAGAAAATCTATTGTGAGAAAATAGCTAGGCCCAGGGTTCTATTTATAGTGGAGTTTGGGAATCTCAGACCGTCGGATTTTTGGATTGAATCTGGTGCAACCACGTCACAAGCACGCTACGAATCGTTGGATCCCTAAAACAACGCCTTAGATCGCACGAAAATCAGATTACAAGACTTCAGCATGTCCCTAGACGATTTCTCGTCCAGGGCTACAGGCGGGTCGACCTATGGGTCGACCTGTGTGCTTTGCAGGTCGACCTGTGTGCTTTGCAGGTCGACCTATTGGTCGACCCTTGTGCTTTGCTGGTCGACCTATGGCTCGACCCGTTGGGTCTTACTCTTTTTTTTTCATTTAATTCTGATTTCTTATTCTTCTCGTAACTTCTTCATATTAACTCGAATTTCGATAAGTTATATATGAAAATTGATAAGAAAATCGTCTCGAACACTTTGGTATAAATTTTGAGGCCATATTCTGACAATTCCAGAAATGCTTATTTTCACTGTTCATCGTTATTTGATTATTTAATTATCTAAAAATGCGGGGTGTTACAGACCAGAGAAGGATGAGAAGGAGAACAGGGTGTTCAGGATACAAGAGATAGAGCTGATAGTTGGTTTAGGGAATATTACTAAATCATCAGCAAAAGCTAGAGATATGATTTGGGGATTTTTACATTTAGGATGAAGAGATAGAAAATTTTCATTTACTTGCTTATCAGAGCTTGCATTAGAGTCTCTATAATTATGATAAAAAGATATGCAGATATAGGGTAACCCTGCCTCAAACCCTTAAGCCCTTTGTAATAACCAACTGTATGTGCATTATTTTGAAGAGAATACATAATAGAGGAGATGCATTCATGTATCCACCCAGAGAACAGAGGAGGGAATCGCATTTTCTCCATAATGCTAAATAGAAAAGACCACTTCACAGAATCAAATTCCTTTCTAATGTCTATTTTCATCATGGTTTTAGGAGAAATATTAGCTAAGGAGTATCTATTGAGTAGTTCATGGGCTATCATAACATTGTCTAGGATTTTTCCCTAAGGCAGGAAAGCCACTTGGTTAGGACATATCATAGTGGTTAAGGTTTGTTTAAGCCTGCTGCCCAAAATTTTCGAAATGCACTTGTATATAATATTACAATAATCTTTACTCCATAGCCTTCCTAGATCCCCTTCTAAGACGTCTAATATTTTTATTAAAAGATATTCTCCCTAGAACTATTTTCTATTTAGGGTTCGGTCTCAGGCAATAGACCTAATTAGGAGAAAATCTAATTGTAAGAAAATAGCTAGGCCCAGGGTTCTATTTATAGTGGAGTTTGAGAATCTCAAATCGTCGGATTTTTGGATTGGATCTGGTACAACCACGTCATAGGCTCGCTACAAATCATTGGATCTCGAAAACAACGCCTCAGATCACACGAAAATTAGATTACAAGACTTTGGCATGTCCCTGGACGATTTCTTGTCCATGGCTACATGCGGGTCGACCTGTGTGCTTCGCGGGTCGACCTATTGGTCGACCCTTGTGCTTTGCGGGTCGACCCATAGGGTCTTACTCTTTTTGTTCGTTAAATTTTTATTTCTTATTCTTCTCGTAACTTCTTCATATTAACTCGGATTTTGACAAGTTATATATGAAAATTGATCAAAAAATTGCCACGAAGACAAAGGTATAAGTTTCAAGGCCATATTTTGATAATTGCCAAAATATTTATTTTGATTGTTCATCGTTATTTGATTATTTAATTATCTAAAAATGCGAGGTGTTACATTCTCCCACCCTTTAGGAAATTTTGTCCCCGAAATTCGACAAGGATAAAACTATGCAATTCCTCGCATCAATCACCTTCATTTTGTGTACATCCTATTTTGCGGTCATCCGTGCCCTAATGCAAAACGTCATTTAAAATAAAATATATGCATGTACATGAATTTATTAGCGGTACCTCCTGTATGAATGCTTTTCTTCTTTAAAAACTCCTTTTTAAAATATGATGCACACATCCTGAATAACTTGCAATTTTTATATGAATGCAATCTTTTGAATACCCCAAAACGTTTTTCATCCAATTTTTTCCACACTCCTACTGAATAGGGGCGTAGTTCAACGAATTTTACATCCAAATCCTACCACACAACTTTTAATATTCGAATTTTAGAAAAATCTAATTTCCAAACTCGATTTCTTATGTCAGAAAGACGGTAGAAAACGAAAAAACCTCATATTTCCCCATTTCACTTTTACGCACCTCTTTCTCTGTACTTGGAACTTGTGCTACTATTCTATAAAAGTCTCTATTTGCTCCCAAGCACAGCTCACATAAGAAAAAATTTCTTTTCAAATTTTTCTGTTGACGTTTCTGTCGCTTTCTTTAGATTTTACTGTTTTTCTTTTAGTTACTTTATCTGCTTTTACTTTTCTTTTATTATTTACGTCCTATGTTCTTATTCTCTTCTTGTGAACATCGCAGAAAAAGAGCATCATACTAATCATCACTGATTTACTACAATAGGAACTAAATGCTAACATAGGAGTACAATCTCATAACTAAAAGAGAAAACAAGTCCTACTACAAAGCGATGCTAGATAGGTAACTATAGCAGCTAAACACAGCTATCATCTAGGGCTAGGATGCCTAGGACCATATCAAACCTGACACAAAAAGGTCCTACTCTAGGAATCCAAGTAACTCATATGCTCCACCTACCACCTATTACTCGTTACTAACTTACGCTATGTTAAATAAGATCTATTCATCTCTTTCATTCCATACTCAAAATGGAATAACCAAGTCTCATTTACTGCAACGAATAAGGATTCCAATCTATGCAGTCTTTATCTAAAAAGACAACTAAGCTTGGGGAAATTTTCTCTTTACCTTTACCTTTCATTTTCCCCCAACTAAGGTCTACCTACCCCACACGTGTGTCTTACTATCTTACTAATATCGCTTCACTATTCTTCTATAGTCTACACACATGAAGCAACATTCCTAGGTTCTTACTAGTGTCCTATACACTTTACGGGAACTTTTATTATTACTACTAAAAGTAATCACTACTATCTCCTATATAACCTTACACTTTTCCCGTCACACCTAGAAAATGATTCCTATCTACTCCATATTTAAAAGTTTGGTTTGGTATTTATCATTTCATTTCAAAAATTAAAGCTTCTAAATTTTTGAAACATCAAACCCCAAAATTCTTGCCTTTAAAAGTGTTACTTTGAAGTTTCTATTAAATTCAAAGGTACTTGGTTACTTAACATTTTATCTTTCTAAATTTGCATCTTTACAGCTTTTTGAATTTAAATTATTCTCCAAACCTAGAGGGGAAAACTTACAAATTCTAAGTTCAAAACTTATTCCTCTTTTCCTTTTAAAGACCTTTACAGCTTTCTATAAAAAAAAATGGATCTTTAAATTTAACTATTTACTAAGTTTTCTCTTCCAAAAACTTATTTACTTTTTCACCAAACCATTTTTCTGTAAAACATGCCTTGCTTGTCCTTAAAACATTTTTTTTCCTGACTTCCAAAAATGTCCTCACATGTTTTCAAAACATCTTCTTTTCATAGATTTTCAAATTTACGAAAACTTGAGTAGATAAGAATAATTATTTTATCAAAAATCCCTTAACTTTCCTACTCTTCCAATTACCTAACCTTGAAGGAGTTTCTAGCTTACTACAGAAGGGGACTTTCTACAAAGGCAAGCAACCAGTGCGCATAATCAATGGAAAAATATGATATTTCCATTGCTTAGCATTCCTACTATGGTTCTCTATAATATCACTCCTAACTAACACTGTCTCTAATTATTACACTTCTTATTACACCTAATGGTTTTATACCTTAATGTATTGGAACTACTTTCTCTTATGAGAAACCATTAACACTAAAACCTTCTATGAATCCTTTAAAGAGGATTTCATGTTTATGTGAAATTACAAGGAACTTATTTTATAATTTATCGAAATAGGCTATACAAAGTATGGTGATTTCCATACCTTATACATCTCTTTCACGTATTTCTTATAACTTGCAAAAAACATCTTTATTTGTGATTTGGTTTAATAGAAAATTATATCATTATTCATTTTATTCCAATAGATTAAAGTATGTTTAATCTATATTCACTTACAATAGACATTTCCTACGAAATTTATTAATTTCCTAATATTTAACTTACATCTTTTCTTCTTCAGAAGAACTCATTTTCAAAACTATTTTAATATTTTCATAAGTAGAAAACATTTCCATATACTTATTTAAATAATAAGTGTACTTACAAACCACTTATTTCTATACTTAGAAATTATCTTCAAAACACATTTTTATTTGCGTCAAAACAGATGTTGCATAAAACACCGTTACTATAACCCGAAAATACTAGTATATGGATTCAATTAAAATAAATATTAATAAATATCATATGCTATGTAAAAACATTTCCTTTGGGAGTCACCTACTATGACAATAGTGTTATAGACTATGCTTCCTTTATTTTTCACGAAAACATCTATTACGACAATAAATGTTGCAACCTACGTTTTCGATACTTGACACACTCTAGGTATTTTATATTTAAAATCTTTGTTTACCTACAAAGAAACTAGTGAGCTATACATGCTCTATAATTCTTCAAAAAGAATTTTACTTTTAACAAAATTTTCATCATATAAAAACTAAATTAAATTTCATACCACTTTTTTTTTCAAAGACCCAACATTTACTTCCTCAAACATATTAACAATTTTATTTTTCAACTTTTCAATATCAAAAGTTTCATTTAATTGGGCTAGACATAAAGTGCATTTTTTTATTACCCTAGGAATACCCTTCCTAAACCTTGGAAATCTCATTTCCTTACTAAAATCTCTTATTCCTTCAAAATAAAAATACTCTCCCTACTATCCCTAGGGAACTTTCCCACTTCCTATAACATATGGATACCAATCTTCTCTCAAAACATAACTTATTGTACACTATAAATCAGCAATAACATAGGGCTCAACATCCTTGGTTCATCCTAAACCCAACTAGCAAACTATGCACAAATATACTTCTAAAAACTTTCCATATGTTAAAATCTATAATTGGGGACTATTTGGATTTTAGTACATAATATATTTATATTTTATTCAAAAACACAAATACGTCCACTCATATTTCCTAATTTACTTAGGATCTACTGACCTAAGCTCTAATACCAAATGTAACAACCTGATTCCCAGTGGGTTCGGATTTTTCGTAAAAATGCTAAAATCCAAGCCCACTAAAGCCCGAGTTGGGTATTTGGTATCCTGTAAATAGGCAAAGATAAATATATCAGAGCTTAAATAAATATCTCATAGCGGGACCGACTAAAATATAATAGTAAGTAAATACTCACCAAGATAATAACACGTTTTAAACAAATGTCACAAAGCTAGAAAATCTCTGCCATCTACCTAATTTGTGGGATGATATGAGGAGGGGGTTGGAACTAAAGTTTTGGTGAATGGACAAATTATACACTTCTAAGCATAATTCTACATATATCGTTCTATTTCCATTTTTTGTTATATTATGTTTATTGGGTTTATAATACTCTCGCCTCTGTGCGTGAATCATACCCATTTACTCCCTAGTAGATTAAGACCTAATAACTAATATATATGTAGCTACATGCCCAAAGACCGCATCGGTCCTTAGTACTACCCATAGCACCTTCCATATCCTCCTCGAAAAGAACTCCATCGTCTTACTACTAGAGCGTACTGTAACTACATCTGTAAAGGACAACTTCGTGAGGCCTACAATACAGATGTTCCGTCGTCTACTATGAAAACGTGAAACTGCATCCGCACTAGCTCATACTAGTGCTTGGATATCCACAATGTACCACCTAGTGCGTACCTTGAGGTCTACGCGTAATCGTTCTGTCTACTTCTGAATTCCGCCAACAAGGTCTACCTTGTACGGAACTCAGTCGAGGATTTTCTATATCTGTAAAGGTCCGCTTGTTAGGCCTACAATACAGATATTCTACTTGGTCTGTCTCTTTTCTCATCGTGGCTATGGCCCCATGCATCCCCCCCTCAACGAATCGAAAGACCTTTCAAGAGCTAAGTGGTTGTTCCCTACTGCAAACAATCTAAACATCCAATTGGTTGTGCCCCTCATCCAATGTCTCAACAGTGAAAGAATCATTGGCTTGTTGGTTTAACTCTAGTCTTTCCAAAGCTCGCTCTGACTGATGATTGATGATCTCTGCATGTGACTATCCTTTTGGGTCATGCCCACTATAACCTAACCGCAAACTAGAGTAAGGTGTCATACAAATATCCTACTCCATCATCAAACGTTTGACTGCGTACAATGGTCTGCTTCGTTAGGCCTGCAATGCAAAAGCAGTCAAGACATACTCTCTTGATGGAACACCTACAGACCTGCCTCCAAGGGTGCAGCTTTGTTAGGCCTAACCTAGAGGGCCATCCTAGAGTATCCTCACGTCCCGTTGAAGTCTCGTACTTCCTTCTTGCCTAAAATAACTAAGTTGGACATGCTCTTTCTGTACTAAAAATCTACGATGAACTGCTTCGTTAGGCTCTTTATCCAGATTTTTTAGGGCTACACCAAACACACCTTACCGTTTTATTAAACCCTACGTCTAATCTTTTATTATGCGTTTAGTTTAGTTTTCTTATTCTGTTGGCTACTTATTTACCCTAATCAACATGCCTAGCCTCACCCACGTGTGAGACCATCAGTCCTAGACCTGAAAGGGAATGCTGCTAGTACGGGCCACTGCTATTATTCTTGCTTATTAACTTAATCCAAGATCAAAGTTTGATAAAATAAGCCTCTTCTATTCCTTTCTTTTTAATTATATCCTACGTGTTACAATTATACTTGTAATTGTCACTTCTATATTCTTTTATTTCTTTTATAACCTACATGTTATAAATGTAATTGCAAGGGTCTCTTTTCTATTCTAGTCCGTCTTCTTTTATTATGATACTAAATTCTCTTTAGTTCTCTTATATTATATGACAGTCTTAGCTTGGGACTACGTCCAATTGTCACAAATTACTTATCATAATAACTGCTTTACTTTTTACTCTACTATCTACGCAATAAATGTAGATCTAGTCACATTTTTCTGTTTATTGTTTCAAGTCTTGTCAAATAATTAACTTGATTATTTTTTCTTCTTTAATTTCTTTAACGCTTCGCGTTAATCTCTTTTATTCTGAGAAGTAGTTCCATTCTATTTGGTTGGTTACAAAAACTGTGCTAAAAATCCATTTCCATATTTTAATATTAAATAATGCTATAAACAATAACTCGTAACTGCAAGATATTTCTTTTATTGTTTCTTTAATTTTTGGGTAATGCAAAATACAGTAATGTCTCTATTTTGCACTGATTCCACTTTTCTTGCTTTTATTCTTGCAATTACGTTTATCGTTATTTTTACAATATTAAAGAGATGTATTCCCTTTTCTAAACCAACCAACTAATCTATCACTAACTTCCAAATCAAGTTATTAAAATTTCCCCTTTTTAATTCAGTTCTCCCGTTATAACATAATTTACTGTAAATCTCTCACTTTTAGGCTTATGCCTTTCTTTACAACTTTTAAGCCTAATATTACTTATATTTAATTGGATTCCTTTCTTTTTCTATATAAATAACATTTAAATATAAGTACACTTCTCTTATAAAATTTACAGTCTCAACATAACTAACTAGTAGAACTAATTACTGAAATTAGTTCAAATGCTGAATTAAAATGTTTAACGAGAATCTTACGATAATATATATCGTAAATATAAAAGATATATAATTTAAATCCACTCACCTGTTGTCCTTAGCTTTACTCCATAGCCTTCCTAGATCCCCTTCTAAGACGTCTAATATTTTTATTAAAAAGATATTCTCCCTAGAAATATTTTCTATTTAGGGTTCGGCCTCAGGAAATGGACCCAATTGGGAGGAAATCTAATTGTGAGAAAATAGCTAGGCCCAAAGTTCTATTTATAGTGGAGTTTGGGAATCTCATACCATCAGATTTTTGGATTGAATCTGATGCAACCACGTCACAATCTCGCTACGAATCGTTGGATCCCGAAACCAACGCCTCAAATCGCATGAAAATCAGATTACAAGACTTCGGCATGTCCCTGGACGATTTCTCGTCCAGGGCTACACGCGGGTCGACCTATGGGTCGACCTGTGTGCTTTGCGGGTCGACGTATTGGTCGACCCTTGTATTTTATGGGTCGACCTATGGGTCGACCCTTAGGGTCTTACTCTTTTTTTTCATTTAATTCCGATTTCTTATTCTTCTCGTAACTTCTTCATATTAACTCAGATTTCGACAAGTTATATATGGAAATTGATCGTAAAATCGCCTTAAACACAATGGTATAAATTTCAAGGCCATATTCTGACAATTCCAGAAATGCTTATTTTCACTGTTCATCGTTATTTGATTATTTAATTATATAAAAATGTGGGGTGTTACAGACATGAGAAGGATGAGAAGGAGAGCAGGGTGTTCATGATACAAGAGATAGAGCTGATAGTTGGTTTGGGGAATATTACTAAATCATCAGCAAAAGCTAGAGATATAATCTGGGGATTTTTACATTTAGGATGAAGAGATAGAAAATTTTCAATTATTGCTTATCAAAGCTTGCATTAGAATCTCTATAATTATGATAAAAAGTTATGCAGATATTGGGTCACCCTGCCTCAATCCCATAAGCCCTTTGTAATAACCAACTGTATGTGCATTAATTTGAAGAGAGTACATAATAGAGGAGATGCATTCATGTAACCACCCAGAGAACATAGAAGGGAATCACATTTTCTCCATAATGCTGAATAGAAAAGACCACTTCACAGAATCAAATGCCTTTCTAATGTCTATTTTCATCATGGTTTTAGGAGAAATATTAGCTAAGGAATATCTATGGAGTAGTTCATGGGCTATCATAACATTGTCTAGGATTTTTCCCTAAGGCAGGAAAGCCACTTGGTTAGGATATATGATAGTGGTTAAGGTTTGTTTAAGCTTGCTGCCTAAAATTTTCAAAATGCACTTGTAACAATAGGCTATCGGTATGAACTGGGTAACATTAGTTGGATTAGCTGCTTTGGAATCAGAGCAAGATTTGTAGAGTTTACAGCTTTGAGCAGTTTACATTTGTTGAAAAAAAATATGTATATCTTTCAACACCACCTTTTCTATAATGTGCTGGCAGTGAGTGAAAAAAGTGGCGTTGAAACCATCAAGACCACCGCAAGCAAAAAATTTGATGCTTAAGATGAATGATTTTATCTCATCATCAGAAATAAAGGAAGTGAGATATTCTTATTGGATCATGGTGAGCTGAGACAGAGAGATAGAGGAAAGGAAAGTATCATCACTTGAGGGGACTTCTTAAGAACTAAGGTGGATGTCTTAAAAATATCTATTACATGTCTCAAAACTATTTATTACATGTCTCAAAACTGATATATATCTATGTACGTGTGGGGAAGAGGGACACAAACATATTTATATGTATATGTGTGGAGACATAAACATATTTATATGTATATGTTTGTATGTAAGTATCAAAACTGATAAATATTATTATGATGTATGAAATTTTAGTTTAATGTATAAGATGTGGTATCAAATGATATTTTTAAGAATGAACATGGTTTTATTTCAAATTAAAGCTAATTATTACATATCTCAAAACTGACGTGTGTGTACATATATATATGTGTGTGTCTCTCTCTTACTCTCTCTCTCTCTATACATGCACATACATACATATATACATATATACACACACATATGTGTACATATATATACACATTTCAGACTAATGCTATAGAGTTGAACTATCTATCTTGAGATTAAGTTCAAGGAAGAGGTCAATGTTAGCATTTGTCGGACGACATACGTTGGGATCCTTATAGAGATTCGTGATCTGTTCAAGATGCTAGAATCCAGAGAAAGATTCCAGATCTATTTCAAGTGATGAAGACTTATGCGTTGAGTTGTTGAACTAGACTTCACCATCGATAATGGCAGAAAATATAGTAGGATGCATGGCTTCGAGTTTAGCTAACCCGCGATAAGGTCTATCTACTCCATATCTAGATATGTTTATCGATGTTGCATACATGAGTGGATGATAGTTGGTTCCATGTGTTAGGGTGTGTGCTATTGTGTTTACCTTAATGGTATATTTTATCTGGAGATATACGATGCTCAGAAGGTACTTTCTGACCCTTGTGCAAGAGATCCTCCTAGGTTTACTAAGGGCATCTCTATAGAAAATCCACTATGTGAACGTACCTTAGCACTTTTAAATGTAATTCTAGTATTGTTGTGTTGTGAGATGCAAGCAGCATAGCTATTTTCTAATTTGTATTACTCACCCTAGACATTATCTATTATATCACCTTATGTACTTATTAGATGGTTGGTTCTTTTGAGGAGATAATCATTACGGTGATCTGAGCGGTCTGAAAAGTACTGTCATATATTGATCGCATATTTTTAAGTATCTCACACTAGACTTATGTTTGGCTCGTGGTTTTATATTTCCTTTTTTCCATGGGTGCTCTTTCAAGTGGTCAAAGAAAGGCAGGTTTTCGTTAATATTCATTGGAGTTTGAGGAGACAAGCTAGATGCATTCACCTACCGTGGTATTCTTATTTTTGCTACATTACTATTATATATAAATATCAGCATTAGTAAGGACGAGCTATTATAAGTGTCTAGGCCGATGATAGCAATTAGGACTGTAACTCTATGATGCTTTGTAGCTTAGATTGACATGTTATACTATTTTTGATATTACATATTATTGTTCCACTGCAAGATTCTGATATTGTGCTCTCTTTATTCTTGTGTTTTGTTTTCTTTCCATTTTACCCTAACAATTTGACATTTTGGCACTTGAGTGCCAAAATGCGAATACCGTGGATACATTAGTATCGACATTTGGGGTCGAAAAGGCAAATCATTACATATATGTGTTAGGGGACATGAACATACTTATATGTATATGTCTATGCGTATGTGTATGTATGTATCAAAAAAGACAAATATTATTATAATATATGAAATTTCAGTTCACGTATAAGATGTTGTGTCAAATGACATTTTTAAGAATGAACATAGTCTAATATTCAAATTAAAGCTATTTATTACAAGTCTTGAAACTTTTATATATATGTGTGTGTGTGTGTGTGGTGAGCAGCGCATGTGTGTATGTGTGCGGATGTGTGTTTTTCGGTTTTTGTGTATATATAATATGTGTCTGTCTCTTTTTTTCTCTCTCTCCAAACACACACACATGTGTGTGCAAGGTTTTAAATCTCAGATTTCGGTCACATTTCATCTCGAAGATTTTAGAGACTCGATCTCGTATCGGGTGAGATCTCGGACGAGATAAATATATATTGGGCATCCATCTCGAGTCCTAAAGTTTATCTCGGAGCTATCTCGGAATATTTAGTATTTTAATATTAAATTGAATACAAATAAATGTATAAATACTAATTAAAATAATAATTTAATTGATTTGATTTGTAGTAATAACACTTTCGTCATGAGTAGCTTGAAAAAACATCAACACTATATGATGTAAATAAATAATGAGGATTTATGAATTGAACATATAATATCACAACAAGATGAAGCAAATATGAAACATAAAGTCACATAGGCACCCAACTTTCATTTTTTCAAATAGTTACTTGACTTCTCTACACTATAAACAAATAATTGTCAATAACATTACTAATGGTTTTCTTACACTGTATATATTTCATAGTAAAAAAAATATAGAACCATCCTACATTTACAAATAAACATATGATTAAAACTCCAAGCTCCAAACATGAAAAAGATATTGGTAGTCATTAGTCAACAAAATTAAATCAAGCATTCCACTAGTCATATTTTAATTACAAAAGTGACTAACTTAATCATATAAAATTTAGCTTAAACTAAAAAAAGGATGGAAACACCATTAATTTGTGCATATGAAATGAACTATATTTAAGTAGCTTAACTGGATACTATGAATTAAATTGCAACGAAATGCATTCGCAACCGAAATGAATGTAAAGGATAAAAGAGTGTATTATATTAAGTAAAGGAAATAAATTTATACAATTTGGGCCAAGCCCACTAAAAAAATCAAAATAAAAAAAAGTCATTTCGGCCGACATCTCGCAAATAGATCTCGGCCGAGAATTCGGTCAAGATTTGAATATCTCAGCCGAGATTCAGGTCAACCGAGATTAATTCGAATTTTGTTGTTTCGAACTCAAGGTTGAAAACTAGATCTCGGCCGGGATTACCGAGATTTAAAACCTTGTGTGTGTGTATCAAAATTGATAAATATAAGTATCATAAATAAAATTATAATTACTATATTAGAAGCCATTCTAAAGCAGAGCATGATCTTGTATTGAAACAAGAAACTAAGAAATTTTTTGTTGTATATTAATAAAATCCTACAATGAATTAAGAAAATACAATTAAAAATCATATATTTATGCATATGTGTGTATGTCTATGTGTGTATCTATGTGTATTTATGTACGCGCACACGTATGTATCAAGTTTGATAAATATCGGCATTATAAATGAAATTTTGATTTATTGTATCAAAGGTCGTTTTAAAGCTGAGCATAGTTTTATATTCAAATCAAAATTGCTTACCTGTATCATGTAGTGATCCGTAATTTCGAAGACTCGTCTCTGAATATCTTAACTTTTTGAAATATAGTTAAATGTTATAAATGTGATTTTCCATCCTTGTTAAAACATATTTTAACTAATGATAATTACAATAAACTTGTTTTTGAAATTTTTATACAAAAATAAATACTTTGAAGAAATATCCATAATGTGATCGAAAATCGATTTATCGATAAACAGTTTTTTATTCAATATAAGTTGTTCGAACTCTTAATTAACATATGAAGACATTAGTAACTAATTAACACACTTTACTTCATAAAAAAATTAGAATCTTCTAGAAGATAAGGAGATATTTGTATGTATGGGGTGGTATAGTAATTTGCTAAGGAATGAGGTGGAAAGGAGATGTGATGGAGCATGTGGGAGGGTGATCCTTCTATGGCCGACTACAAAGGTGAGGGGGCGAGACTACCATTTGAAGACAACATAAGAGTGTGCTTGGCTTTTGAATTCATTTTGCAAATTTAGAAAATAAATCAAAGCTCTCTTCATAAATTTCAAAAGATAAATAATCTCAAAAAACTTCAAATTTTTTGAAGCTTGGCCAAGGACCTTAGAACAACATCATAACAACTCTTAGCAACTCAAAGCTTTAAGATTTAGATCAAGGCCATAAGTTATTTATAAGGTTTTAGGCAAAGGCAAGTGCAAAGCAAGGTTGAAGATAGGAATTTGGTGTTTGCAAGGTTGAAGTAGGAATTGGAAGCTTATACTTGCTTGTTTGCTTGGTTAAGGGTGAGCAAACTCACAACTGAAGTGAATTTCAAGTGTATATATGCTTGTGTTTCGTAGTGACCTAGAAATTCGAATACTTCATCTTCGAATATCAAAATGTTTACAAATATGATTTTATAACCTTGTTAGAGACCATTTAATTAACGAATAATGATAAGAAACTTGTATCTAAAAATTATTTACAAAAATATATTCTTCGATGGGTAATCGATAATGTGACTGAAAATCAATTTATTGGTATACAACTTTATGATCAATATAAGTTGTTCAAACTCTTTTTCATTTGTCTATTGATCAAATGAACACATTAGCAACTAATTAGCACACACACCTCTTCATAAAGTATGGAATATTCTAGAAGCTTCCACTAGAATAAGAGACATATTATGTTAAGGGTATAAGTGTAAAGGATAAGTGATGAGAGGTAAGCCTTCCATGGCATGGTTAGGGGGTGAATACAAGCTTAAAGAACACAATCTTGAGCCTATAAAAGGATAAGCATACCTTAGTTTATAATCACAAATTCACAAAGAAAAAGTGAGCTAAATACATGTCTTCTTCTTCTTCATAAATTCCTATAGCAAAATAATTGCAAATCATATCCAAATCAACTCAAATTTGGAGTACTGAAGCCTTACTACTACATTATAAAACATCTTACCTAGTTAGAAGTTGAAGGAACAAAGCCAAACTCTTCCCATTTGCTATAGTAGTGAGCTTCTAGAGGGGTTTGGAGGCAAAGGGAAGGCAAAAGCAAGGAAAGAGAATGAAGGAAAGGTGTTGCGAGGTCGAGGTTGGACTGAGACATTTGGATCTTGGTTGTTTGTGAGGTTAAAGATGAGCTAACTCGCCAATTTAATTGAAAATATTGAGCATATATATTGATGTTTGAATTAATTTGGACATATTTTGAACCAATGGTTGTGATTCTTGCTTTAAACAAAATTGCATATGTATGTACTTAAATGGACTTGAATGGACTTGGAAGACATACATCAAGGCCTTGGAAGAAAACACATAGGTTGACATAGATTGTAGATGGACTTTGGTTTAGGTCGGACTCGGATTTGAAAATGCACTTATAACGATAGCCGCTATAGATGTAGTTGTGAATTGCCTTGTTTTTGGCTATTTCTATGGAACTTTGTGGAGTGATCCTTGGGTTTCTTTCCGTATTTATAATGTTTTATATGTATGTTTGGTGGTGTTAAAAATTTGGATAGTAAAAAGTTAAGCAACACCTCGAAAATGACCAAAACTTCACTTATGCAAAACTGCCCCGTTTAGACTTGATTTTTTTGAACTTTAAAGTTTTGAAAACATATTTAAATTTAGGTATTTTGTTTCATTCTTTTTACAACTATTTACTAAATATTATTAGAGTATTTTAAAAGTGGTTAGAGGTTTTTATGAATTTTTAAGAGTTGGTTGTGAATTTTTAATAAGAGATTTTTTTATAGGGAAAACGTTTTTTTGAAAATGAATTATAAGGAAAACTTGTTTTTAAGTAATATTTTGGATAAATTATTTAATATATAATATAATTATTTTTAAGTATTTTAAAAATATATATAAATGTTTTCAAAAAGGGTTCAAAATTGCTTAGTGGTTAAATAGTTTTGTTATGCAATTACATGTTGAAAAGTAATCGATAATGCTTAACACTAAATGCCAAGTGAGATAAACTTCTCTATTTGTGAGAGTTAAGATTGGTGGTGAGTAAGGACGAAGTAATAGAGCTTTAACCTACCGACTTTCCTCTTGATCGAGGAACGATTAAGTTGGAATGTCAAAAACATTTTAATCTTGTTGGTTTCTTACTTGTTTGAGGAAACCATTAATATTATACTTAACACTTAAAAGCCGACGAGTAAACTTGTCTATCTGTGAGATTCAAGAGTGAGGTGCCTAGGAAAAACTTTGATATGCAACCAGTGTTCTAACTTATTTCGCTTTATTCTTAGACGAGGAATAGTTAATTTTAAATGTCAAAAACATTTTATGTATACGAACACTGATTTGTATAAGCAAACATTTTAATTGGATATTCGATTAGTCAACTATCGAACTTGACCTAATATTAACTTAAGAAGTAATTAAAAGGCTTCATGATTTAATACAAATGAGAACTCCCGAGGAGGAGCATTCATACAAAACATCTCTAGCTTTTGCTTACTTTTGAAAGAACCGAAATTATGTTAACTAGAAATTCATTGATTGTTTTTTAAGAGACCGGGATCGATAAGTGTTTTACTTATCGAATACAACTTCAAAAATAGTATACGAGTTCTATGTTTTGGAAGCGGTTGCAAAAGGGAATCTATGTGGAGATTCAAGATATGTTTTAGATGCTCGAATCCATGTCGTGATTCATAATATGTTTGAGATGTGGGAATCCATTTGGGGATTCATGTTCTGTTCGAGTAATAAATACTCGTGTAAAAGATGTCGAACGTAACCTCAACATCGGAAATGGCTAAAGATAGAGTAGGATGCACAACCTAGGGTTTACCTAACCCACATCAGGGTATTGTCAACTCCATATCTAGAGATACTTATCGATTGTTGGTTGGCGGGGGTTGATGATATTTGGTTCCTCGTGGTTCATGTTTATGTTCGGGCATGGACCACTTGTGTTTAACTTATGATATATTTGATCTAGAGATATACGATGCTTAGAAGGTATATTTTTATCCTTGTGCATGGAGATCTGCTTCAGTTTACTTGAGGCGTCTTCTTGGAAAATTCCATTATGCAGATTTACCTTAGTGGTTTTAAATGTAACCTGAATACGTTGGTGTGGCCAATATAAGCATCACAACTATTTGATATGATTTATATTTTACACCCTAGACATTATATGTTATATCACTATATTAAATTTAATAAATGGTTGGTTTCTTTGAGGGGAAAGCTATTGATCCGTACGGTCTCAATAGTTACTGCTATATGTATTCATGTATCTCGAGTTCTCTCATACCAGACATGTCTGACGCTTGGTATTTTGTTTTTCCTAAATTCCTTGCATACACTTTCGAGTAGGCTGAGTATGGCAGGTTTACCTTGAACACTTTAGAGTTCAGAAGACAAGCTGAAGGCTTCCATAATATATCTATTTATGTTTCTGTTGTTCCATTTTAGCTATGTATATATCAGCATTGTGAGGACAGCCGGTTATAACTGTTCAGGCTGATAATAGTACTTAGGTTTTGTAACTTTGAAATTCATATGTTCATAGTACCCTTTTGAACTTTTCTTTTGATATTATAAACTATTGTTCCGCTGTGAGATTCTGATGTTTTATTCTTTCCTTCTAGTTATATTCTTTTTTTTTACCCTAATTTTCCGTCTTTTCGACACTTGAGTGTTCGACACACGAATACCGTGGGTGTATTTAGTATCAACATTCGAGGGTAAAAAAATCAAGTCATTACATTTGGTATCAGAGCCCAAGGTTGAGCGAAAACCTTGGCATTGGTTGGGTATGGCTCATTAGAGATTAGGTAAGCATGCCCTTGAATGAGTCGAGTGTATTATATATACGATAGCGTATTTGTGTTTTCTATAAACCTATACCTCATTTTCATCTTTTCATTAAGAAAATCTCTTTCTTTGAAATAAGTCTAGTCTTTCATATCTTAAATATATTTTGCTATGTTCATGTAGTACAAATCATGAGCACTAGAGCTGCAAATGCTCGAGGAGATAGACGTAGAGGTAGTTGGGGGTAGTACCATCACTAATGGAGAGATTAAGCACCAAAGAATGTGTCTTTGGTCTAGAAACCAAGAGTGGATATTGTCGTGTAGGTTAGGCCTCGAGTGAATTTTGCTTCGCTCTGCTGCAATTATGAGAGGTCGGGAGGTAAGAGGTTCAGTGGTATGGAGATTATCATAGAAGTCTGGACTTTGATTAAATTATGTGATTGAATATTTAAGGATATGGAATTAGATGACACAATGAAGCGTTGGTTGGCATCGCGGCATCTGATAGACAAAGCTATGGATTAGTGGAGTTCTATCATTGTTGATGCTCAAGAGAATGACTTCTCTTGGGCTTAATTTAAGGAGGGATTCGAGATGGAGTTTGTCCTAGAACTGGGCAGACTTTGTTGTATAGGAGCATCCTCGACTTAAAGTAGTGGCCAAGGCAATGGCGCAACATGATAATCGATTATCTTCCTTGTCTCGGTTTGGGCTTGATTTGATTGATACAACATTAAAGAGAAATGAGATATTCATCGCATGGATACACCCAGAATTCAAGGGTTACATGACAAATCACATCTTGGGGTCTAATGTAAACTTGGTGAGCATGGGGTTGAGGTTCGAGAGCTTAGCACTGAAGCCGTCTATTGCAGCACCAATTGGGACAATAAGCAGAAGTTCCAGCCGCCTAAAGATATTTATGGTTTAGCTTGTCACAAGTATGGGAGAAGGGGCATTTCGCTAGGAGCTGTACATCGGTTGGGGGAAAACAAGTGGCGAAAGAGCCGTTAGTGAAGGCACCAATTGCTAAGGTATCTAAGCTAGAGCCATAAGTTGGCTAGGCACAGTTTGCACCAAGGGCCTGCTACAACTACCATCAAACTAGGCCATTTTTTAGGGAGTGCCCGATGATCCAAAAGGGGTAATAGCCTCGAGCTTTTGCACTCACTTCAACACCTTCCACTTCTGCAATGGAAAAGAGAAAGCAGTGTCTGGAAGGTATTTTATCTATTTTTTGCATTTCTATTCGTGTCTTATTTGATACTGATATTGGTGCTTCTCTTAGTTTTGTATCTAGTATTCTTGTTGATAGATTGAAACTTGAGTCTGTTATGGCTTTAGATTCTATTTGTGTGTCGAACCCTATTGGGGTTAAGGCCAATCTTGGTATGATTTGCTTAGGAGTTTTGGTTACGTGTTTTAACCAACTCTTCCCTTACGATATGTATGTTCTGCGTTTTATGGTTCTTGATGTTTTGCTTGGGATGGATTGGTTGTCGCGATATCATGCAGTCTTGAATTATGATAAGTAGACCGTCTTGTTGAGGAAGGAAGGGGGAACTCTGACTATATCTTGTGAAGAGCCTAGCTCACTTATGACTAGTTTTTTTATTCTTTGGATATGGTATAAGAAGATTTGGTTTCGATCATGGTTGTTCAAGAGTTTGAGGATGTCTTTGAACAAGTGTTGGGTTTACCACCTCGCCATGAGATAGAATTTCACATTGATTTGGTTGAAGATGCAAAACTTATTGTATTGCATGTTCGTAGACTTGCCCCGAAGGAGAGTTGGAGCTATTAAGTCAAGTTAGTGATTTGTTGTAGAAGATCTTGATCCACCTAAGTCATTCGAGTTGGGGAGCACCCATTGTCTTTGCTATAAAAGCGGACGGTTCACTAAAAGTATACATAGATTATTGCGAGTTCAACAAATGAACTGTTAGGAACAAGTATCATTTACCTAGGATAGATGACTTGTTCGATCAGCTTCATGAGCTAGAGTATTTTCTCGGCTTGATCTTGCTACATGGTTCCACCAGTTGAGCGTAGTAGAGGATAGAATACCTTTGACTACTTTTAGATCCGACCAATTTTATAAGTGGTTTCTTATGCCATTCGGCCTAACTAATACTTCGGCAGATTTTGTGGACCTAATGAATCGGGTTTTTTGAGGTGTGTTGAATAAGTTTGTCCTCGTATTTATCGATGAAATTCTGATCTACTCCAAGACCAAGGAGGAACATTCACACCATTTAAGGATTGTTCTCGAAATGCTAAGAGAGCATATGTTGAAAGCTAAGTTCTCGAAATGTCATTTTTGGTGTTCGAAAGTTAGGTTCTTAGGTTATGTTGTTTCAGTGGAAGGTATTTTTGTTGATCCCTCTAAGGTTGTGATCGTTCAAGACTAGAAGAGGCCAAAAAGTGCAACTAATATTAAGAGTTTTCTGGGTTAGCAAGTTATTACGGGATATTCATACGGGATTTCTCGAAGATTGACTCTCACTTAACGAATTTGACAAGAAAGATGCTAAATTTTTATGGACGGATAAATGCGAGCCAGCATTTTTGGCGCTAAAGGCAAAGTTAACTAGTGGTCCTGTTCTTATGGGGCCAAATGGAGGTGAGGGTTTGACTGTTTACACTGATGTGTGTGGACAAATCTAGGTGATGTGTTGATGCAGCATGGAAGGGTGATCAGTTATGCGTGTTGATAGCTCAAACCGCATGAAGCGAGATATGCAACTCATGACTTGGAGTTGTTAGCCATGAAATTTTCAATAAAGATGTGGAGACATCATTTGCTAGGTGAAAGGTTCGAGTTATACATGGACTATAAATCTTTGAAGTACTTCTTATGCAGAAGGACCTAAACATGAGGCAGCAAAGGTGGTTGGAGTTTCTTATGGCCTATGATCTAGACATATTCTATACGTCGGGAAGAGCAAATGTTGTACCAGATGCTTTAAGTAGGAAGTATGTTATTATGGCTAGCATTGAGGTTCGTCCAACCTTGATCAGCCATATAGAAGAGAATCAGCTTAAAGAACCGCTTATTGCTCGAATAACCAAAGCTGTAAGCGAGAATGAGGCATCGAAAAGGTAGCCTGGATTTGAAATAGATATCCATGATTTATTAAAGATGAATGAAAGTTTGTGTGTTCCCAAGGTTGAAGGGATTAGGCAGGAGGTTTTGACGGAGAGTCATCATTCATTGTCGATGATACATTCAAGGGTCACAAAGCTGTATCAAGATATGTGGCATAATTTCTAGTGGAAAGGTATTAAGAGGGATGTTTCAATCTTTTTGAATAGGTATGCTAACTGCCAGCAGGTAAAGGGCAGTCACCAAAAGGCGGCTGGACTGCTTCAGCCACTCGAGATCCCTAAGTGGAAATGGCAGCAGATTTCCATGGACTTCATCGACAGATTGCCTAGGTTGAGGAGAGGTAATGAGGGTGTGTGGGTTATCGTGGATCGGTTGACCAAGAGTGCGCACTTCTTACTTGTTAAGCCTATAAGGACAACTTCTAGTTAAGATAAGTTATATGTTAAGGAAATAATCAGATTGCACGGTGTTCCTTGTGATATCGTGAGTGATAGAGATTCGAATATTCACAAGCTAGTTCTTGAAGGGTTTGCATGAAGCATTAGGGACTGAGCTTGGTTTGAGTACAGCTTACCATCTGCAGACTGATGTGCGAACGGAAAGGGTGAACAGAGTGTTGGAGGACTTGGCTCGAGCATGCATTTTAGATTTTAGGGGTTCGTGGGGAGATCACTTACCACTTGTTGATTTTTCATACAACAATTGTAACATCTCGCACCTCACTTAACGCAGATATTGTCCCCAACTTAGTCACCTCCGCCTCATGGGCCAAGCCAAGGTGTGGGGTTTTGTTCCTCAAAAGGCCTCGACGTTGTTATGACGTGAAGGCTTTGGTATATAAGCACCCACTTCATAGTGTTTTTCCGCGATTTGGGACTATTATTCCCATTATGAAGGGGTGTTACAATCTCTCCTCCTTTAGAGCCCAACGTCCTCGTTGGCTCATGAACACAACACCACCCAGGCGTCGTGGGCGTAACGCGTATAGACCACAATTCCGGCTGGGTATGGCTCTGATACCAATGTAACATCCCGCACCTCACTTAACGCAGATATTGTCCCCAACTTAGTCACCTCCGCCTCATGGGCCAAGCCAAGGTGTGGGGTTTTGTTCCTCAAAAGGCCTCGACGTTGTTATGAGGTGAAGGCTTTTATTATATAAGCACCCACTTCATAGTGTTTTTCCGCGATTTGGGACTATTATTCCCATTTTGAAGGGGTGTTACAACAATAGTTATTAGGCCAATATTGGATGACACCATTTGTAGCGTTGTATGGAATTCCTCAAAAATCTCCATCGTGTTGGGTAGAACCTAGGAATCATCTTGTGCTTGGTTCGGATATGGTTCGAGAGGCATCGAAAAAAGCCATAGAGATTCGAAAGCGAATGAAGTAAGCGCAGAATCAATAAAAGAGTTATGCAGATGAGAGGCATGGAGACATAGAGTTATCAGTTAGAGACTTTGTGTTTGTAAAGATTTCTTCGATGAGAAGTGAATTCCAGTTTGGAAGAGTTAGGAAGTTAGCTCATCTATATATAGGACCATTCCTGATTCTAAAAAGGATTTGTACACTGGTATATAGATTTGATTTACCGATTAGGCTATCAGGTGTGCACAATGTATTTCGTGTGTCACGTTTGTGTAAATTTGTGCATGATCCCTTGATGATAGTGGAAGCATCGCAGTAGGAGGACTTAGAGATTGAGCAAAATTTGATTGTATTGAGACAACCTGTTCGTATTGTTGATAGAGATAAGAAGCGATAAAGGACTAAGGTTGTGAAGTTAGTCAAGATACAGTTGAGCGAAGATGCTCGGGATTGTACATGGGAAACATAGGATAGTTTACGGGAGTCCTATCTAAATTTGTTCTTAGACTAGAGATTTCTTTCCTTAGTATCATAGATCTTTTGCAATGTACTCAACGATTAAGGTAGAGTCGCTTAGTATGCATTTTTGGTTTGCAGTCTAGTTTGTGTATAATTTCATCAGTACTCTATATATGTATCATGTTCTTCTATCTTCCATGATTATCCGCCTTTTTTAATTTTGAGGACGAAATGTCTAAGTGGAGGAGAATGTAGCTACCTTGAAATTCGAACCGTTCGTCTTCGAATACCAAAATATTTTAAAATATATTCAAGTCTAATACATATGATTTTATAACCTTGTTAGGCATCATTTAATTAATGAATAATGATCAGAAACTTGTTTTTGAAAATAGTTCAAAAAATATGCTCTTTGATTGAAAATCGGTAATGTGATCGATAATCAGTTTATCGGTATATAGTTTTTTAGGCGATATAAGTTGTTCGAAATCCTATGCACTTGTCTAATGATTAAATGAACTAGCAACTAATTAACACACTCTCCTCTTCATAAATCAATGGAATGTTCTAGAAGCTTTCTTCATCATAAATACCTAAAGCAAAATAATTACAAACCATATCCAAATTAACTCAAATTTGGAGTGAACCCTTACTACCACATTACAAAACATCCTACCTAGTTAGAAGTGGAAGAAGCAAATCCACACCCACCCTATCTCTATAGGCCGTGAGCAATCATGTAAGGGAGAAGGCAAAAGCAAAATTAAACAAGGAAAGGAATAGAAGGAAAAAATGTTGCAAGGTTAGGCTTCGACTTGGGTTCTTGGATCTTGGTTGTTTGTTGGGTTAAAGGTGAGTTAGCTCACCACTTTGATTGAAAATATAACCCATATTTTCTTTTGTTTGATTTTTTTAAAGTTGTTTGAATTGATTTGGATATATGTTGAAAACATTGGTTTTGATTCTTACTTTGAAAGAAAGTGACATATGTACGAACTTGAAGGACTTGAACGGACTTGAACGGACTTGAATGGACTTGAATGGACTAATATGACACGTAGCAAAGCTTTGGAACAAAGCATATAGGTTTTAGTCGAAAAAAGGTTTGAATATAACTGGGATTTTAAAGTGCACTTATAGCGATAATCGCTATGGATGCACTTTGGATGTAACGACCCGCCATTTCGAACCATTCAAATCAACAATCATCCACACATGTCAGACTTGAATTGCTCAAAAAAATAGATTGTTATTTTATATTTGGCAAAACTTAGCATATATAGTAAATAAATCAATCATAGAATCACATACATAGAGTTATATAACAATAAGCAGCATAATAGATAAATAGCAGTTCATGAAGCTACTACAGAACATCAGAGTCTAAAACAAAGTACAATAGAAATCCAATACATAGAAGTCTCAATACAAAAGCAAATGACAGGTCTAAATATAAAAACTGGAAATAACTGAATAACTGAAAGCTGAACAGATAAGATAAATCTCCAAGCAAAGCTCCAAAGGTGAGTCTCAAATGTTGTGACACTCAGTCTGACCCGAGCATAAAGAAAAACGCAAAACACTCGAGTCAGGATTAACATTCTTATGCAAGTAAATCAACTCAAGTGAAATGTCTAAGTGAAATGCAATATAACTTAAAGGATGTTTGGGATTACATCCCTTAAGGATCCGTGAAACTATCTACATACATAATACAATACGCAGCATAGATAATGTTTACGTTAAAGTAAAATATTAAAATAGCGTTAAGGCGTTACCCATATCTCCCTTAACACATTTTATATAATTCCTGTAGTCTATACAGATACTGTAAGCTCCACCAGACCGATGGGATACTCAGGGAGCACTCTATAGGTACGGTACAAACCAAACTCGTAGTGGGCTCGATAAGGCATATGACAAGGCACGCGAGGCAATGCTAGGGTAGGATTCTACTGTTTGCACTCCCGGACTGGTGGTAACGGATAGCAGCTACTACTACCCACCTCGGAACACACTCCCATAATCAAATCGAGGAGTGGCCACCAAATAAATCACAAAGTAATAGATATGGTTTCGAAGAAGCATGCTCGATCAAAGCTGCGACCTCACTTGGCCCAGGTATAGCTCCAGTTTTAGTCACATCAAGCTGACCCGAGGGTGTCAGGGCTGCGTTAATACCTCATACAGAATCATTCGCCAAACCATCCTACTTCGTTCTGGATTCTCCAACACGTACATAGTTGTTAAAGTGGTTATCGGTATTGGAAACGAGTAGACAATATCTGATCCCAGTTTCTTTAACAACCAAACGCTTATTTCACACCATGGTCATTTTCATTTCAAACAATTCATACATCATATCAAAATATCATATTCATTTCAAAATCATATCACTTTCGAAATCATATTCACTTTCGGAATCATATTCACTTTCGAAATCATATCACTTTAAATCATAACAGTTCCAACTTAAACAGTTTGATTATTGAAAGTAGTTTATATTGGAATAGTTATACATTAAAAATAGTTTATATTTAAAAATAGATTATAGATTAAAATAGTTTATATATTAAAAATAGTTTATATATTAAAAAGATTTTATATCGAAAATAGTTTCAAATTAAAATTGTTTTTTCCCAATTTCACAAATCAATTCAAATCAACTTTAGTTCCAAAATTCAATTTAAATCAATCTCGGTTCGACCATTTCAATTAAAAAAAGTTAAAGGTTCAATTCAAATTCTTATTAAAACCACTTTCAATTTATATCGATTTCAAATCCAGGTTTGAGCTACAAATTTAAAACCACTTCCAATTCAATAGGTTTCAAAGTTTCAATATTCAAACAATTTACAATAACTCAATTTGATAAATTTCGTTTATATTTCAAAATTCAATTTTAATTTTATTTAAATTTGAAAATATTTACTTAATCATTTTTAATAACATTTAAATAAAATCTCAAATTACAAATTTAAATCAATATTAAATATTCAATTTCAATTTTATTTAAATTTGAAAATATTCATTTAATCACCTTTAATCAAAATCCATTATCAACTTATAAAAGTTATATCCTTAAAATCTCAAAATCAGTAAGTTTAAATCAATTCCTATTTAAATAAAATTATTAACCGATTTAAATTTCAAGTCAACTTTAATTTATCTTTCCAACCTCTATTATTGAAGTTATTATAAAAACTATTTCCAAATATTAATATAAACCTTAAATAAGTATTTTAAGACATATTATATATATTAATTAAATTAAATTTTAATTTAAATTAAATTAAATTAAACCTTTTTATTAAATCTATTTTAAATCCTATTTTATATATTTTAAAATAATAAAGTTATAAGTAAAATTTTATAATTTACATTTTAAAACTTTAACTTATAATTATAAAATTTTCAAAACATATAATTTAAAAATCTAAATTTATAAAAATATTAAAATTTAAATAAAACCTTTATATTATATTTTAAAATCAAAACACATATATTTTCTTTTCTCAAAAACTTTGGAAATCGTTTAAAAATAGACCAATGGTGTCTATATATAATTTTCTATCCTATGGTCAAGTGATAAGGATATTTATCATTTCAATTCGTAATAATTTAAATTTACGGGTATATATCATTTCAACCCGCAATCTTAAAATTTCAAAATCCATAAAATCGCTTGAGTTTATCATTTCAACCCATAACGATTTTTCCCTAATCTATAAAATCATTCGGGTATATATCATTTCAATCCATAGGGATTTCCTAAACTAACAAGGAACATGTAGTGTGAGAAAATTAAAATAATAATATAAAAATTGCATAGCATATAAATGACAAATATGATCATAATTAACGAGTTAAATATAATATATATATATAACAGGTTATGGTGTCGTATGTCAATCATAGGTGAACAATTTAAAATGATAACGTATCATACTTAACAATTCAATTACTAACCAATTAAATTTTAATAACACATTTCAATCGTCATTTCATGTGAATATAAATTTACTAAACATAAGAATGCTAATCGTGAGTGATCGCTCACCTTTCGAGGCTAGAGTAAACAATGGGAATGAGAAGCAACGAACACGGATACGCATAGGGATACAGACACGACATGTCAAAGAGCTGCGACAAGCACAAAAGAAAATCTAAACGACTGGATCAAAAATCAAAATATATATAAGTAAACTTATATATGTATAAGCTTAGATCAAAGGAAACAAATATATATATATATATAACTTTTTCTTTTTTTTATAAAGGAAGATAAGGCTAGTTACTGCTCGAGTTTGGTGTGCTCAGGTTGCCGGATCTCGAGGAAGGGCAGCGGCTGCTATGGGTTAGAGATGACTGCTAGGCAGAAGGCGACTGTCAGGTGGAGGTGAGTCACAGGCGGATGCGTGGGTAAGGCTGCACATGAAGAGGTTCGGTGGAGGCCGTGGTATAGAGTGGTCGGAGCTGTGTGGAGTAGGGGTACTACTTGGGGTAGTTCGACAGTGGTAGAGTGGGTTGGAGGCTGACAAGGTGTGGCAGCTGCGTTGGTTCGGTGGGAAGGAACTAAGGGGTGGTGGATTTGCCGATGAGGCGAGGGTGGTTGGTGTTCGAGCTGTCGAAGGCCAAAGGGTGCTGGGCCTAATGGGGTGAAGGCGAAGACGGTGGGTTGGGTTGATGGTGGAGGCTTTGGCTGGCGAGTGGGTATGGTGGTGGAACGTTTGGCTGTTGTCTCGGCAATATGGGAAGGAGATAAGGCAGATCGGCGCCGCTGAGAAGCAGTGGGGTGGAGTTGTGTGCTGGCATGAGTGGAGATGGTTGTCGCTGTCAGTTTGGAAGCGGTGGGTGGAGGAGGCTAGAGAGTGGAGGGTTTGGACGATGAGTGATGGGCGGAGGGTTGAAAAGTGGAGAGAAAGCAAGCAGATTTCGGCAAAATAGGAGGAGCAAGTTTAAATATATAAACTTTGGATTCGGCAATGAAGGAAAACGAACAACAGAGTTCAAAAACAATTATATATATGAAAGCTTACCTTTAGGCTTTCTCTTAATTTTTTTAGAGATAGAATGAATGGAATAGAAAAAATGAAAGGGAAGAGAATGAACAGTGAAGGAAAAGCAAATATATTTTGAACCGGTAGGAATAGTAAAAGTTAGAAATAAATTCTGAGAATATAAAAAGGCTAGTGGATATTGGTTTACACAGTGGATAATGAAAGGACATAGGAAACCAAAAAGGCTCAAATACGAAACCGATATGGCTAATCGTTTCGCAGATTTCACCACATACCGAACATCGAATGCACAAATAAATATACTGTGGAGATCAGCGTGACGAAATGAACAGAATGGTACACAAATATGGGCGACACGACTTATCTATCAAAACTCGATTTTTGCTGCAGAAAATGCTGCTAAAACGCCGAAAATAATATAAACGAAGCTAGGGCATTCCAAATTTGGTAAAACAAATTATGACGTCTTACTCAAAAATTAATTTACATTTTCCTTATATAAAAATATTCAGTTTTCAAAAATATTTAATTTTCAGCAATTTAACCTATTTAAATTTTAAATTGAAATTTCACAACCAAACAAACTTAAATATATTCTGATGAAAATTTGACACTTGCTATGTTCAAATAGACATATTTCAAATATCAAATTTTCATTGCAAAATTTTACTGTTTATTTACACGAAAAATTTAGTCAATTACGTTATTTAAATCGTTAAAATTTTCGGGTCGTTACATTGGAATTGCCTTGTTTTTTATGATTTATATGGAATTTTATAGAGAGATCCTTAGGAGCTTCTCCTACATTTATAATGTTTTATATGTATTTTTGTTTCAATAAAACGTTTGGAAAGTAAAAAGTTAAGTAACATCTTGAAAAGTGGCCAAACTTCACTTGTGCAAAACTACCTCGTTAGCCTTGATTTTTGGATTTTAAAGGTTTGAAAAGGTATTTAAATTTAAGTCTTTTGTTTCATTCTCTTTACAATTTTTTATTAACTATTATTAGAATATTTTAAAAGTGATTAGAGGTTCTTATAAAAAATTTAAGAGTTAGATGCAAATTTTTAAAGTAGTGGTTTTTATAACGAAAACTTGTTTTTTCCAAGTTTTAAAGATTTTATACACTAGTCATTTTAAAGTAATATTTTGGATAAATATTTTGAAATATATTATAAGTATTTTAAAAGTATAAACAAATGTTTTCAAAATGGTTAAGATTTGCTTAGTGGCTAAATGGATTTATTATGCGATTACTTTTTGAAAAGATATCAACTATGCTTAACACTAAAAGTAGAGCGAGGTAGACTTCTCTATTTGTGAGAGTTAAGATATATGTTCGAATAGGAATGAAGCAATAGAGCTTTAACCTACCGAATTCTTTATACACTAGTCATTTTAAAGTAATATTTTGGATAAATATTTTGAAATATATTATAAGTATTTTAAAAGTATAAACAAATGTTTTCAAAATGGTTAAGATTTGCTTAGTGGCTAAATGGATTTATTATGCGCTTACTTTTTGAAAAGATATCAACTATGCTTAACACTAAAAGTCGAGCGAGGTAGACTTCTCTATTTGTGAGAGTTAAGATATATGTTCGAATAGGAATGAAGCAATAGAGTTTTAACCTACCAATTTCCCTCTTAATCGAGGAATAGTTAAGTTGGAAAGATGTTAATCTTGTTGATTTCTTACTTGTATATGAAAATCATTTATACTATATTTAACATTAAAAGCTGACAAGTAGCTTGTCTATCTATGAGAGTCCAGAATGAAGTGCCTAGGAAAGGCTTTGAAATGCAACCAGAGCTCTAACTTACCTAGCTTCACTCTTAACCGAGAGATAGTATAAGTTGAAATGTTGGAAACTTGTTAGGTATACGAACATTGATTTTGTAAGTGAATGTTTTAACTGGATAGTCGACTATCTATCTTGGCCAATTATAAGTTAAGAAGTAATCGAAAAGCTTCGCGATTTCATACCAATGAGAACCCCCCAGGAGGAGTATTGTATGAAACGACTCTAGATTTTCCTTACTTTGGAAAGAACTAAGATTGAGTTAACCGAAAATTCATCGATTGGTTTGAAGATTCCGAGATTGGTAAGTGTTTACTTACCAAATACCACTTCAAAACTAGTAAGTGGGTTCTATGTTTAGGTAGCGGTTGCAAAGGAGAATTCATGTAGAGATTCGATATCTGTTCGAGATGCACGAATCCATGTAATGATTCGTGATCTATTCAAGATGCTGGAATCCATTTTAGGGATTCATGTTCTGTTCGAATGATAAAGACATGTGTGAGCGAAGCCGAACGTAGGCTCGACATTGGAAATGACTGAAAAAAGAGTAGGGACATATTCTAGGGTTTTGCTAACCCACAAAAGGATATACCAACTCCATATCTAGAGTGTCCTTATAAAGATGTTGCTAGCGGGAGTTGATGATATTTGGGATCATGTATTAGGGCGTGGACCAACTTTGTTTTCCTTTGAGGTACATTTTATTTAAAGATATACGACGCTTGGATGTAGTTTCTGACCTTTGTGCAGGAGAGATTCGACGTTGACCGAAGAGATCTCCATGGAAAAACCCAATATGCGAATGAACCTTAGCGGTTTTGATTGTACCCTAGATATGTTTTGGTGTAATGAATATATGCACCATAGCTATTTGATATGGTTTATATTCTACAGTCTAAACATTATCTATTATATCACTATATTAAACTTAACAAATGGTTGGTTTCTTATAAGGGAAAACCATTACGAAAATCTATATGGTCTCAATAGTTACAGTTGCATGTTGCATGTATCTTGAGTTCTCTCATACCAGACTTAGCCTGATGCTTGGTTTTAGTTTTTCCAAAATTCATCGCGTACTCTTTCGAGTAGGCTGATTATAGCAGGTTTTACCTCGGACTCTTCAGAGTTCAGAAGATGAGTCGGAGGCTTCCATTATCTCTATATTTCTATTTTTATTGTTCTACATTAGCTGTGTATATATCAGCATTGTGAGGGCAGACAGTTATAATCGTCCAGGTTGATAATAATACTTAGGTTTTGTGATGCCCCACCTATATACTCACACTAGCCAAGGACACTGCGGTGTAATGCCGTCGACTAGCGCGAAGAATTAGGCTGTTGAGGAGCGACCATCTGTGTAATTTCTTTGTGTGAGTACCGATATGTCAGATAATATAACTTACATTTCATTTTCAGAGGAAATAAGACATATCAAATACAAACTCAAAGCTACCACACAGTGGCTATGTGGACTTCGGAAACAAATATAGAAATAAACATAACACAAATCAGTCACAGACATTCATATCACAAAGGCGGAATCAGATATGAATATATGTCATAAAAGTGTACATCAAAATAGTGGTCATATAAGATCCACTACATTACAAAAGAATAGATACAAGTGCTAGACAAAAGAATAAGTATACATCAAGGAGTCTCTATCTCGAATGTATAATAACAAAAACTACTAAGCTAAAGTAGTTAGCCAAAAGTCAGGTAATGAACCCTGAGAAGAAGTCAAGCAGAAGCACTTGAAATAGCTCGGTCTGACCCGAGTATTATTTAAGAAGAAAATAATAAACGGATTGGTCTAGTTATAAATATCAGATAAAATGAGATAGGATAAGAGATATGACAAAAACGTGTGATAACAAAAATGCCATACTATAACAAGTATACATAAGGCAACAACAAAAATCATACAATATCTCAAATATTCTCAAACATCCAAAAAGAATGGCCCATTCTTTAAATTAATCACCAAACATAAATATTGGCAAACATATCAATGCCAATCGCAAAATCGGTGAAACGTAAATACTAGAAATCATCAACTAGAAATCCAGAAATCACAAAAAGGGGAAGGCCTATCTCAAACGGGAGCATGAAAACTCACCAACACGTGTATCTCAAACGGAACGCTATTCCATGGTCGCTAACCATCAAATTTGAGACGAAGCTCCGCAAACTGCCCGAAGACCACGGGTCGCTACCCCGCCAAATTTGAGCCGAAGCTCCTCAAACGGGGTTTAATCCCCATACCAACAAAGTGACATCGTTCAATCGCTAGTCTAAATCATAAAATGATCAGCATCGATCAATAAAAGTGTCAATTACACTAAGCTAGTAAATATAAGAGTTTAGCTTCATGTCCCATAACCACTAGCTTAACTTGAATATTTACGAACAAATGTAGACTTCCACTCAAAGATTGTCACAAGATTTTCAATCGCACAAGTCCAAAAATTAACCGATGAAGTAAACGCAAGCGTTTCATACCACTTTTTTTACTAAGTCGTTTAATTAGATTTCTCATATGAATGAGGTAAAGGTTTGTATATACTAATAGATTGGAAAACAGATTTAGAAACGAGCTTTATATTTAAAATAAAGTTGAAATCGTTTTGATGAAAGAGTTTTAGTATTTACTACTAGTATAGAAACCTTTGTATTTTTTTTTAAAGTGACAAACCCCAGAAACGATTGTAGAAACAATCAATCATCAAAATTCACATTCGAAGACGTGAATTAAATCCAAAGAAATCGATACCAAATCCATCAAAATGGATATTCCCAAAAATCCTGAAAAAGAAGTCATCAAAGTCGACAAAGGTGATAACAACTAAAAGGATCAACAAAAATCGATAGACAATGGTAATTCACCAAAAAAAAGTAGGCAAATAAGCAAATTTGGCTGAGACAGGAGATTCAGTCGACTGGACACTGAGTTCAGTCGACCGGCCCAATGCCTGGGAACTCTCGGGTTACAGGTCAGTCGACTGAACTCAGAGAGCCAGTCGACTGGACCGAGCCTGGAAAACTCTCGGGTTCCAGGTCAGTCGACTGAACACTGAGTTCAGTCGACTAGACCCTGTTTTCCAGTATTTCCAGCCTAGTCCAATAAAGGGCAAACTCTCAAAAATTTGCGATCGGACGAGCAATGGGCGCTAGGGGTTTATGCCAATCGACAACCCAGCCCTATAGGCTCTTTGATATACCACCAAAAGCATGTTCATACATCAAAGCTAGAATTTTTAAAGTTTTTGACTTCAAAACACCAAAAATTGAAATGTTCACCAAATCAATTCAAATCAAAAGCAAATGAACATGAATAGATGTTAGGAATTCATACCTAACAACAATGATAGAAATAGACAAAGATGTGAGTTCAAAAACTCACCTTTTTAAACTCAAAACACAAGTGAGAAGCTATAAAACAAAGGAGAGACCAATTCCTCTTCAATCTCAACTCAAGAAGCTCCAATCTAAGCTAATAAGCAAATATTTCATAAGTTAGAGTTCAGGAAATTCTGAAATTGGAGAGAGATAGAGATGGAGAAGATGGAGAGGATGCTTACCTAAGCTTCTCTTTGAATTTGGAGCAAGAACTTGAGTTTCCAAATCAAACTAGGGTTTGGAATTTCTATTTCCAATCTTTTTCCCCCATTTCTCTTGAGCTAGAGTGTTAGGAAAAGGAATGAGTAAATGAAGAGGAGTTGAGTGGAGTGTTAGGGTATTAGATGGGTTGGTGGGCTGTAACCCAAACCCAAAGCCCTAAATGAAAATATCAAAATTTCACTCAACTCCAAACATATCGATGTTTATACTCAAAAAGGTCGCAAACGCCATTTTGGACTCAATGGAAGTGGTCTCGAGTCCCAATTCGACTATTTGCAAAAAGTGACATTTCGGACTTGAATTTGACTAACGATGCTATATTCAAATAAATCATTTAAATATACAATCGTAAAATATGCGGGTTGTTACAGGTTTTGTAACAATAAAATTTCTATATTCAGAGTAACCCTTTGAGCTGTTCTTTTGATATTATATGTTATCATTCCGCTGTGAGATTCTAATTTGTGTCCTTTCTTTCTTCTTCTATTCTTTTTTACCCTAACTTTCCGTCTTTTCAGCATTTTCAACACACAATTATCATGGATGTATTTAGTGTCGACATTCGAGGGTCGAAAAATTGGATCGTTACAATGTTCGATTTTTCTATATGCAAACTATATACTTATACCATATGGTGATTTGTCCACTATTGATATCTTGACCTATATTGACTTAGGAAGTATATGAAAGTTTCATGATTTCATACGGGTAGATATTCCATGTTGGGAGAACTCATTCTGGTGAAACGTCTCTTGCTTTAAGGGTCATATTCGAGATCTCCTTAGGAATCTTGTATCATCCACTTACTTCTAAAAGAACCGGTATTGAGTCAATGGGAAACTGTCGATTGTTGGTTCAAAGAGACCAGGATCAGATCTGGTGAGTACGTAACATGCATGATAAGGGATTCTCTCATAGTAAATGATGTGATGCAGCTTTGTCTCTTACCTCCACATGTCCTTTTACGGAATGGTGTACAGTCGAGTGGCTGGCCGTAAAATCAGATTCGAGTTTACCATTTGTAGTCACCGCCAAAAAGGAAGACTGTTACAAGTGATATCAGAGCTCAGGTTGAGTGAACACCTAGGCCTTAGTGGGGTAAAATTCATTAGAGATAGTGTTAGTAACACCCTAGAATGAGTTAAGTGTATCATAAATAAGTGCACGTATTTGTTAGTGCTATATAAATGTTTTATATTGTGAAATTAATAAATGTAATAATTTCACTTAGATTTCATATTTTATATATAAAAGAATAATTTTTTTAAAATTGATATAGTTATTTATTATGTGTTTGTTTGTCAGGAACTGATAATATGCAATTAGTATCATTTATTATTGATTAGTCATGCTCATCCAGTTTAGGAGCGTTGACTATTATTTGATTATTTATGTAGAACCAAGTTATGTTCATTTGTTGTTTGATTAAATTAAATACGAACACCTTGTGAATTCAGTTTCATGATTTGACTATAAGACGTTCGTAAATATTATAGGATTACCAAGTGTACTTTGTTAAAACGGTAGCTATAATAAATGAAGTTATTATATAAAGGTAATTTTTTATAAATCAGGTTTATAAAATGTGTTTTTAAAATGATGAGGATTTTTGAGAATTTAAATCTCAGTGTCTTTGAAAAAAATATTTCAAATAATTTTTGGAAAAAGTAATAATAGTATTACTTGAAAGTATTTATAAGTATTAATATTTGAACGAGAATTTTAAGGTACATTTTCTTTAGATAGTTCGAGGAACAAGTCTCGATTAGTTTTATGGTGATCTGAATAACCTTCTAAGTGATGATCGGATGTTTGCTTAGACGAACGTTGTAGTGCACTTAGTAAATTATTCCCTTTGTCATTGTACGATCGAAACAAGTTTGAATTCGAACGAACCCAAAGCAAGTTGTTAATAGATATTTTGTTAAAACTATTCATCTAAAAATATATAGGGTATTGTTTTTTTGAAACTCTGTCTTTGGTTTTAACATCTAAGTTGTACAAACTATTTAATGTTATTGGACCGACTAATAAACCTCTTTACCTTTGATTTTCCAAGGAAAAAGTAGACTCTAGGGTTGAATTTGGATATCAGCATCCTACTCTTCTTAGCTACTTACTGGACCACACCGGTGAAGAGGTTGAAGAGGTCGACTCGGTTTAAAGACCCATATTTATTTTGGATATGCATCTGATTTTAAGAAAAGATAAAAGATTAAATTAGATAGTTGTATATACTCTTAGGATAGTAGGGTTTTATGCTAGTTTAAAACTTAAGTTATATTTTACTAGTATAAAACGCACATATGTGCATCTAATAGTTGAAGATATTTAATTTTTATTTAATAAAAGAATTAATGGACGGACGTGTACTATAAGTGCAAAACCTTTGATAGTCACAACACTTTTATTTCAATCAATTTTATTGGCGTTGACGACAAATTGATAACAAAATTCCGTTGATGGACGGTCAAAAAGAGGATGGTGGTGGAGGTTGCAAAACGATGGTGAAATTCTTTTGATGGATGAGGATTTTTTGGAATGTCAAAAGGACACCATGTAAATCTATTCATTAAATTTTCTTTATTAATGATAGAGATGTGTATTTTAATACAATTATAGACACATATTTTTTGTTTTATTATGTTAATAGTTTATGTTATATGCATTTAATGCATATTAATTACTTAAACATAATTTATTATTATCATATTTGTTAATTTTTCGTATTTTTATAATGAGAGATTGTGAAAAAAAAGTATAAACCATTCTTTTTATTTATGCTAATCGATTTATCGATCGGTAATGATTAAGATGATTATAGAATATCTACGAATACAGATATCTTTTATCTGAACATGATTTTGGATACAAATGCGAATGATAGGTTTTTGAAAATATCTGTCGATGGGCCTGCTTCAGATTTCTCTGGCCATAGAGAAAAGAGGACGTGTGGCACTTAAAACAAACCCAGTACATACAACATTTTCTTGTCCCCGTGAGCCGTTTTCAGGAAAATTATTTTTTCCACTTTGCATCTAATTTCCAATAAAAGCACAGTTTGTTAAAGGCCCAAGTCATGGCTTGCATACGATTCCTTTAGGATATTTATTTTCAGAGTCCATAGGCTGACAGAGAACTAAGGCCAATGGCAATATTCAATTTGCTGGAAATTTGTTCTATCATCCATGCAGCGCTTGGGACCTTCCCATACAACATAAGAGGCACGCACGCCAGATGTGAATTACGGAGAGTATATCGGGAATTTCAAAAAGACACGGTTGAACCCAATGGAGTCAATTTACATTATCAATAGTAGATATGGAAATGCTTTCATAAATAATTTTGGAAACTAAAAAAAGAAATTGGTGTAATAGAACCAATAAGAATAAGTACGTAAGTTCTACAGAGATCATTTATCCGTGCGGTTCTTGATGCAGGATTCGAGTACATGATTTTGTGGTGTTTCACACCGGTCCAAATATAGATTTATCACTCGATTTTTTATAGCGAACACTTGGTGAGGGTTCTTGATATTGTATCTGTTAGTCCATGAGTTGATGGTATTGATGACAACAACCTTAGAATAAGATTATAAAATATAAATACTAACATTATAGTTTAGATATATATGTATATGCAGGATTTAACCATGCAGGTACCAAGAATGAAGACTGTACAGTATAGAGATTCAAGATATCAAGATTGAAGACTCATGAGTATAAAGAATATCAAGATTATCAAGAGTTCAAGATTTCAAGATAAGTATTGAGTCTAGAATTATGTTAAAACTTCACAATAGCACTGAAATCTTCATTCCGTATTTTCATTTGGGATGGAACCCATTTCTACCTTTTTAGTGGCTTACAAACCCACGACAAGTAGCTTACAAACCTACGACATGTGGCTTACAAACCCACGAACATCCTGGTTTTGTACAAGTTCTCGAGTCCTGATGTGATGAGATATTCTGCAGGAAGAAGCTTGCAAAAATACTTCAAAATGATTTTCAAAACTGCTTTTCAAAATGTTTTAGCCTTAAAAATTATCTTTTCAAATGATTTTCAAAAAAATGTTTTAGCCTTAAAAATTATCTTTTCAAATGATTTTCAAAAAGATGTTTTAGCCTTAAAAAATATTCTTTGATTTTGTTCTTAAATAAATTCTTGTTTTAAACTTCATTTGTTTTAAACTATCTTTTAATATATTTAACTTTTAATATTTACTTAGATTTAACTATAAAATTATAGTAAAATTTTATATATATTATTCTCTATATTTATCTATCTATTTTATCTATAGTCATGTATATTAATAAAGTTTAAAATAGTTTTAATATAAGACAAAGGTTATTTTCAAAGAAAAACAAAACATCAAAATTTCCTTTGGGATGTTGACATGCCCTAGTACCCCATGTCGACAAAGTGTCAATTAGGACCAAAAATTTGAATTTCAAAAGAAGTGTCTATTCGCCATAACCTTTCATGAATATACATGGTTGTTGTTCTTCTATGAATAGGGGTTGGTTTCAACGAATTTCAGATTAGATTTTCTGGTTTTTCACTTCTCTTCTTCTTCCACATTTTCTTATTCAAAATCCTATCATCACTCTGCTGAAATCAACATTGAATCTAACTATATCATCTCTGGTTTGATTCTCTATCACTATCTCAGCAAGATCCCAGTGCTATTCAGTGTTATAGGCTTCTTTGTAATCTATCTAGTGAGAAAAGGTGTGATTGTAGCCTTGGAAATCAATCAAGGGAGAAAAGGTGTGATTGTAGCCTTGGAAATCAATTGGGTGAACTTGTTGCCCCGGAAATCAAGTATCTCTACCTAGAGGATTGTGATTCTGGAGGGTGTACCTCGTAGCCTTGAAAACGAGGGTGTAATTGTACAATTGCTTTTGAAAGGAAATTCGTACTTAGTTGTGCGGGACTGGATGTAGGGTAACTCCGAACTAGTATAAAATCCGGTGTGTTCTTTCCTTTACTGCATTTACTTTATTTCTGCATCTGTGTTTGATTCTGTGATTATATATGTGTCTGAATATTGCATAAATTTGTGTATAAATCAACAATAACTCAAAAAGATTTAGTAATTTCTTATAAACACTATTCACCCCCCCTCTAGTGTTCATTCTAGCCTTAAAATCCATATTCCGCATTCCTCACATTTGGTATCAGAGCAAGGTTTTCAAAATTTTCATAATCTGAATTTTGAAAAGTTTTCTAAATGGCTACCAATACTGGTACTGTTTGTAACACTAGTTCATTTGTAGAAGGTCGGTCTACTGTCAGACCACCACTTTTTAATGGCAGTAACTATGCATATTGGGCATGTAGGATGAAAATATATTTACAATCTGTAGGATTAGACACTTGGAATATCACATAAAATGAATATTCTGAACCCACAACTGACTTGGCACAGTGGACCACTGAGCAAAAGGCTATTGCACAAAATAATTCTAAAGCAATGAATATTCTGTTTTGTTCACTTAATAGGAATGAATTTAATAGAGTGTCAGTTTGTAAGTCTGCATATGAAATCTGGAAAACTTTGCAAGTTACTCATGAAGGAACAAGCAAAGTTAAACAGACCAAAATTTCCATGCTCACAAATCAGTTTTAGTTATTTAAAATGAATTCTAATGAGTCTATTTCTGATATGTATAGTCGATTTTAGGATATTGTACGTTCTCTCATATCCTTGGGAAAAGTGTTTTCCAAAGAAGATCAAGTTACGAAAATTTTAAACTCTCTCACTCTAGAATGGGATCAAAAGATGTTTGCACAAAAAATGGACAAACACCTCAAAGTCGTATGATTTAATTGATTTTATGTTGTTCTTAGTGATTTGGGTGATTTATGCAAATATATGAAAAGCAGGGGCTAAACTGTAAAAGACACGCAGATTTATAGTGGTTTAGCCAGAATGTGCCTACGTCCACTTTATATACTATTTCTCTTTTCTTGTTTAGATTACAAGTACAAAGCTTTGATACAAGTATATGAAAGTTATTTGAAAGTTCTCTCCGTGCTTGAGCTCTCAAAACTTGTCCTCCATTGTTGTGCCCCTGCCTCTCTATTTATAGAGTGAGGCTGGGGGCAGGGGTCATGGATGTATATAGCTGCTGGTGGGCCTGGGCTGACGCGATCTGGCCTGGTAGTGTTGGTCCGGAATGTCTTGGTCCGGTGGTAGGTGGTCCGGTAGGAGCTTGGTTCGGAACGTCTTGGTCCGGTGGTAGGTGGTCCGGTAGGAGCTTGGTTCGGTAGTAGCTTGGAGAAGGCCGGTTCGTTCCTTGCTTTGGTTCGGTACCGAATGGTTCGGTGGCTGTCTCCTCGTGTTGGTTCGGTACCGAATGGTTCGGTGGCTACTTCTTTGTGTTGGCTCGGTAGTGGTACAAACGTACCCAACATTTGCCCCCCAAAGTAGGGCATGTGCTAGCATATGTCGTGCTTTGTTCCAGTTTGGACGACCATATTCGGCCCGAGAACCGAACCGGCTGGTCCGGCTATCCATCCTTCCTCTATAAGTAGGAGCCACCTGCCTTCGTCATTCCTCACCGAACGAAATATCTGAGTTAAATTCTGAACTGGCGAATCAACTTTTGTGCCGAACCAATCTTAGCTGCCGGACCAGGTAAGTTCTCTTCTGCCGAATGACTTTTTAAGGTTGACTTTCTTTGTTTTACTGAATGAAACTAAAGACTTTCAATGCCAAATGGGCATGAAGACTTTCAATATCGAATGAACTCGATACCGAATGGATCGTGAAATCTTTCAGCGCCGAATGAACCTGATACCGAACGAACTTGAAGATTTTCTGTATCGAATGGACTTGAGAACTTCTGTACTGAATGATCTTGAGAACTTTCGTACCGAATGAACTTGAGAACTTTCGTACCGAATGAACTTGAGAACTTTCGTATCGAATGAACTTGAGAACTTTCGTACCGAATGAACTTGAGAACTTTCATACCGAATGGACTTATGTTTCGAACTACAAGTTAAACTCCAGACATCATACACTTGCTTGTTTTGTATTTCTACATCCTTCGTTCTAACAACGTGCTTTCCTGTGTTTGCAGATAAATGTCTCACAAAGTGGAAACCCGATCAGAAAAGAAAAGATCTACGGACAGAAGAGAATCTCCCGTCGTGCCCCCAGTTCAGCCGAATCCAGAACGACATGGACCCACCCCGAGATCTCTAGTGGACGGGTACGGTCCTCAAGAGCTCCTGAACTCGCCTCCTGATTGTTTCCCTAGCTCACTCAAAGACGAGCAGCTTGATGTCATTTCTCGCTCTTTCGGGATTGACAGAGCGCGTATGCTGTTGCCGGGGGAAGGAGTGATGCCATATAATCCCCCCGAAGGATATTTTGCTTACAGCAGGTATCACTGTATGTGTGGTGCCATCCCGCCTCTCAATGCCTGGATAGTCAGCTTTGTCACATATCTGAAGGTGGCTCCATTCCAGCTTCAGCCTAACTCCTACGCCATTCTGGTGAGCCTTTTTGTTATCTTCCAGAGGAGATACGGGCGTCCTCCTTCCAACCGGGAGATCCGGTATTTGTACAACTTGAGGGGCTATAAGAAGGGGTCTCCATACATTAGCTTGGAATCAGCCGTATCTTTCAAGCCGGTCCTGGACTTATACTCGAAGTTCAGCATGTTTATGAAAGAATGGTTCTTTATCAGGGATGACTCTGTTTCCATCCGTCGCTTCACCTCCGGCTGTAAGTGTGAAGCTTTATTTATAATTTTCGTTATAACTGCAATGCTTCTTCTCATGTGTTTTTATTTCTTGCTAGCGATAGGTGGCTTTGCGGTCGTAGAGAATGACCGCTTGGTTCAGATGGCTGCGGAAATAGAAGCCATCACGGGAAGGGATAGGTCGGCCTCTTATTTGATTAGGAATGCTACACTTCTAGGGCACAACCTGATCCTACCACATCAGTTTGTGGTCAAGCAGAGAGACACGGCGGAGGAGAGGGCTGCCAAAGCCATAGGAGGGGCCACGGCGAAGAGCGGCAAAAAGAGACCCTTCTCGGCGCACCCAGTCGCCGGGGGGAAGAAACTCAGGAAGTCTGATGGACCCTCTCCTAGCACACATCCAGATGTTCAGGAGGAGGATAAAGTGGAGGGGGAGAAAGGCGAGGATGAAGGAGGTGAGGCGGAGAGCGGAAGCGGTGGAGAAGGTGACGGTGCTCGTCACGGCGATGACAGTGGCAAAGGACAGGGTGGTGATGGTACCGGTGCTTTGTCTTCTAGGCAAGTAGGCGAGATGCAAGAGTGGATGGATGACGCTTTCCGTCAAGCCTTCGAAGGTTTGGAGGAAACGGAGAAGTCCAAGAAAGCTGATAAAGTTGGGACCGGCGCCGATTTATCTTCCGGGAGCGCTTCTACTGAGGCAACTTCTGCGGTTCAAGGTGAATTTCTCTCTATTCTTTTTAATTCTCGAATGATGGCTCAATGCATGCTGGTGACGCTTGATTTTTATTCCAGGAGCGGGCAAAACAGCCAAGACCTCAGATCTTCGGCATAGGCTTGAACAATACAGACTCCTTAAAGCTTCTGCCAAGCCGAAGACTCCTACTGACCACCCTGGAGACGTAGTCGGCTATCGTCCTCTTCTTGGAGTTATCGAAGAAGATATACAGAAGAGGAAGAGGAGTCGATCTACGTTTGGATCTCTTCCTGGTCCTCCGGCCCCACTCCAGCCTATTCATGATATTGAGGAGGAGGACACCGAGCTTATACCTTCCCCACATCCATCTGAGAATCCAACCTTCACCCCGATAGATCACCCTGGCTTGGTTCGTAACCCGTTTGCAGGTCACCTGACCTAGACCCGGCCACTCATTACATCTCCTTCGATGAGGTTACTGGTGAGCATCTTCTCCCTCGCAATCCTATGGTACGGGTGCTTGACGAAGCTAAGTCCCTGGACCTTGGTTTGCTTACTACCCGGGTTGTAACTCTAGGGGATGAGGCTAAGGCAAATATTGACCGGGTTGCTGAGGAGACTAGGAAATTGATGGGGCACCATGCCCGACTGGTCAAGGCTGGGGAAGAGATAGGAAGCGCCAACATTCGGCTATGGTTGATGGTTTTCGACCAAGCTAAACAACTCGCCGACCAAACCATCCAAATCTCCTAGCATGAGGCCGCATCCATACAATTGAGGAAGACTATTGAAGAGGCCAGTAGGGCGGAGTTGCGGAGGATGGAGGCCGTCTGTAAGGAGCAGATTGACATGGCTATTGCCACGGTGGATGAGGTTTGGCAAGCGGATCTTGAGCGGGTAGAGGAACTATCAGGGAGACTTGAGGCTGCGGAGCTTGCTCAGGCCAAGTCGAAGGAGGAGATGGAGGCGATGAGGAGGTCCCTTCAGGCTGACTGTTTACGGTATCGATCGGAGAGGGATGCTGTTGTTGCAAAGCTGCGGGCTTCTGAGGTCCGAATGAGGGAGTTTGAAGAGAACGAGGGGATGATGGATGGAATGCTCCAGGATATGTACTTTCGTACTTGGAGGCAGGGTAACTTGTCTTGGATGGATGATTACCCCCGGGTTATGGCTAGAATCTATCTCAGGGCTCTAGAGGAGGCCAAGGCTGAGGCGGATAAGGAGGGTGGTGTGGCCTTCAGGATGGATGTGGTTACCGCCCAGTTTACCAAGGAGGAGAAGGTGGCGGTGAAGGAGGGCATGCGGTTGCTTACAGCTGAGGAGGCAGGTGTGCAAGTAGAGGATGATGATCAAGAAGATCAAGGAGTAGATGCTGGTAAGTCTTCCTTTCTAGTCTTTCCGTTAACTTGGTTGCTTATCACTAATGAATTCTTTTTTTGACCGGATAGGTGGGCAACAGGACAAGGATAAAACTTCGATGCAGCCGGCTCCTTGATTGGACCTGGATATCTTTTTGTGGACTTGACATTGTTGTATATGTTAGTCTCAAAATAGTAACGTGACTCTTAGGTTGTAATTATGCTGCTTGTAATAAACAACACTATTCTTGACGTGTAATTTTTTAACTTAAGCTGATTCTGTCGTCTTTTGAATGTTTTTGCTATTTTGACATGTTGTATGAGAAATATAGCTATGCATATTCTTGTAATTAAATTGTGTTTGACGTCAAGTTCTTGTTTAAAACATAATTTCATGACTTGCAATGTTAGCGTGATGTGTGAATAAATTATTGCCACGTGCTTATACATGAAAGAAGGAAATACCGCCCTTTATATTTTGCTTGTAGATGGCAGCTTTGAATGTCTTGTGTGACCGAGTATGGAATGCAGTCCAGTGTCTCGTTGCGAGTACCTGCTTTCATTAGCGAATGTCTCTGTTCTGTGTCCTGTACTTCAGGGGTTGTTACAGAGGATAGGAGAAAAGTTTCTTAAATATAATTGAAATATGTGAAAAAGTAAAACTTCCAATCACGGAAGGCTTTCGATGTGCTTAAGTTCGTGGCAAACGGGCTTTGTAGTCACTTTCCCTAGCTGTGGGTCTTGGAGACATTTGTCACCCATCTTACGCCTCCACGGGGAGTTAATTCTTTTTTACCACAGCCGCACTTAAGACACATCGGAGCCGAGATCGCGCACAGTAACTACCCGGGCCATTATAGCCCGTAATCGTGGGTATTATTCGATTTACTATGGCCGGCTAGCGTGGGTGCCGATCGTCAACCGTGAACTGCCCCTGGCTGGCCACACCTTATGTTGGGGCTTATAGTCGGTTCACAGTTGCCGGCGAGCCGAACGCCGTAATGAGCTGCCTCGGCTATAGTCGGCCTTCTCGGTGGCTTATAATCGGCTCATTACAGTTGGCTTTAAGGGCCGTCGCGAGCAATGAGTTAACCCGCAGCAGAGGGATGCTGGAGCAAAAGTGTCTCATTGGCGAGGGCATAGATTCGCATAGTACCTGTTAGGTCTTTCCAGGTGAAGTTGCGCTGTGGAGTGCCTTGAATGGAAATGCTATATGCACAGGATTTTGTTCAACAGAAAAGGATAAAGTTAACAAGCAGCCAAGATATAAAGGAACAAGTTAAAAAAGAGACAAGGTTTTTTAAAGTGGTTCGGCATGAAAATGCCTACGTCCACTGATTCTCTTTGTTAATTCACTTCATATGGGCAGTACATGTTAAGAAAAGTATCGACGGAGGTGTTGGATGTTCCATGCCCTCTAGAACACCTCTCTGTCCACTGTTGACAAAATATAAGCTCCATTGTGGAGATCTTTATGAATTACATATGGTCCATCCCAGATTGGATCTAGTGCTCCGGAACAAGAGAAGACTCGCTTGAGGACAAGATCCCCTTCTTGTAAGGTACGATGCTTGACTTTGGAGTTGTATTGTGCTGCCACTTTTGCTTGTGGGCTGCTGCTTTGAGGGCTGCATCATTTCTTCTCTCCTCAATTAGATCCAAAGACATGTGAAGGAGTTCTTCGTTCTCTTCTGGGTTATAGCGGATCCTACGGTGGGAAGGCACGATGGTTTCAACTGGGAGCATAGCTTTCGATCCGTATGCCAAAGAGAAAGGAGTATGCCCCGTCGATGTTCTGAAAGATGTGCGATAGGCCCACAGTGCCGTAGGGAGTTCATCCACCCAAGCGCCCTTTGATTTTTCGAGTTTCTTTTTTATCAGAGTTTTCAGGATTTTGTTGACGGCTTCGACTTGTCCGTTTGCCTAGGGATAAGCTACGGATGAGAAGCTTTTGTGAATTCCATGCTCTTGGCACCAGTTGGCGAACTCCTCGCTGTCAAACTGAAGTCCATTGTCTGATATAATTTTGAATGGGACTCCGTACCTGCATAGAACATTTTTTATCAAGAAGTTAATAACTTTCGCTGAAGATACTTTATTCAGAGGTTCTGCTTCCACCCATTTGGTGAAATAGTCGACTGCCACTATAGCATACTTGGCCCCGCCTCGGCTCATTGGCAGTTCGCCGATTAAGTCAATTCCCCATACTGCGAAGTGCCAAGGGCTGGTCATTTGAGTAATCTCAGTTGTTGGTAGCCGTGGAATTTTAGCAAACTTCTGGCATCTGTCACATTTTCTGACGAAATCTAAGGCGTCCTTGCTTAAGGTGGGCCAGAAATATCCATATCGGAGTATCTTTTTTGCCAAAGTTTGCCCTCCGGTGTGATCTCCGCGGCTTCCTTGATGAATGTTGGACAAGATTTCCTTGGCTTCCCTTCCAGCGACACACCTTAATAAGGGGTTAGAGAAGCCGCGCCGATAGAGGGTGTCCTCTTGTATTGTGTAGCGGGAAGCTTTCCTCAAGATTTTCTTGACTTCGTTACGCCCGTTGGGTAGTGTGCCACTTTGTAAGTAGTCTTGGATCGGAGTCATCCAAGTTGCTTCTTCGGTTGCAGCTATCAGATTCACTTGCTCAAAACTTGGGGTCAGTTGCTTTGAGATGGCTACTGCTTCGGAAATAGCGCCGTCTCTCATACTAGCTTGCTTCGCCAATTCGTCGGTCTCTTGGTTCTCTTATCGAGGAATGTGTTTGACTAAGTAGTGGTCCAATCGACTGAGAAGTAACTTGGTCTTCTTTAAATATGCTATGAGTCGTTCTTCTCGAACCTGGAATTCTCCTAGTATTTGATTAACAATAAGTTGAGAATCGCTATGAAGACACAAAGAATTGGCTCCGATTTCTAAGGCAAGTTCTAATCCAGCTATCACTGCTTCGTACTCTGCATCGTTGTTAGTGGCAGTGAACTCCAACCTTATAGCATAGTGTAGCTTATTTCCCTAGGAGTGATTATTACCACACCTGCCCCCGAGCCTTGTTCGTTTGACGCACCATCCACAGAGAGATTCCACTCGATGTCTTCTGCTATTTCCGATTGCTCCTTACCTTCTTTGGTAGTGAATTCTGCAATGAAATCGGCCATGGCTTGTCCTTTGATGGCGGTGCGAGGGTGATAGGTGATATCATACTGACTTAGTTCAATGCACCATTTAAGTAGTCGCCCAGAAGTGTCGGGACGATGGAGTACCTGCCTCAGTGGTTGATCGGTAAAACTTTAATGGAATGGGACTAGAAGTAGTGACGCAGTTTCTGTGATGTGATTAGTAAACAGTATGCTAGCTTCTCAAGTTTAGGATATCTGACTTCTGCCCCCGTAAACCTCTTACTTACAAAGTATATTGGCCGCTGCGTGCGGTTGTCTTCTCTTACCAAAGCAGCGCTTAGGGCGTGAGATGACACAGTAAGGTATAGGTATAACTCTTCGCCTTCGCTTGGAGTCGAGAGTACCGACGGTTTCTGGAGGTGTTCGATTAAGTTAAGGAAAGCGGCTAAGCATTCGTCAGTCCATTCGAACTTTCCTTTGTCTTTCTTTAGAGCTTCGAAGAAGGGGACGCACTTGTCCGTTGCTTTGGAGATGAATCGGCTTAGGGCGGCCACTTTCCCATTCAGTCTTTGCATTTCCTTTCGAGTGGAAGGTATTTTGATATCTTTTAGAGCTCGGACTTGTTCAGGGTTTGCTTCAATCCCTCTGGAAAGGACGATGAATCCCAAGAACTTTCCTGATGATACTCCGAAGGAGCATTTTAGAGGATTAAGTTTCATTCCATACTGGCGAAGTACTTGAAACATCTTGCCCAGGTGGCTTACGTGATCGTTGGCTTTCCTTGACTTTACCAGCATGTCATCCACATACACTTCCATAGTTTGTCCTATTAGCCCTGCAAACATCTTGTTGACGAGGCGCTGGTAGGTGGCTCCTGCGTTTTTAAGTCCGAAAGGCATTACTTTGTAGCAATACAAACCCCGGTCAGTGATGAAACTAGTGTGGTCTTGATCGGGAGCATGCATAGGAATTTGGTTATATCCTGAGTATGCGTCCATAAAGGATAAGAGTTCGTGCCCGGTTGTGCTATCTACAAGTTGATCGATTCGGGGAAGTGGGAAGCAATCCTTCGGGAAGGCGTCATTTAAGTTGGAGAAGTCAATGCATGTTCGCCACTTCCCATTAGCCTTCTTTACCAGCACCGGGTTGGCGATCCACTCTGGGTAGACGGCTTCTCGTATGAAGTCATTGGCAAGTAGATTCTTTACTTCTTCATCGAGGGCTGCTGACTGTCCTGCCCCCATGCTTCTCTTTCTTTGTTTTACGGGTGTCTTGGTGGGATCAATGTTTAGTACGTGACATGCTATGTTAGGGGAGACTCCGGTCATGTTAGCATGCGACCATGCAAATACATCCAAGTTGTGGCGGAGAAAGTCAATGAGTTGTTCCTTCAACTCCGCTTTTAGTTGGGACCCGATTTTCAATAGTCTACTCGAGTCATGTTTGTCTATAGATACAAATTCCATAGCCTCTGCCGGCTCGGCGATGGCCTCCTCCTCCCTGTCCCTGGGGTCTAATTCATTGAAGGGATCGCTGGTATATCGAAGAGGAGGGGCTTTCTTTAGTTGCTATGCTTCCAAACTTTTTGTGCAGAGGGCAACCTCTACACTCTTCCCTTTATCCTTCTTGTGGTTGTTGCAAAGTTCAGTTACATAGCAGTCTCGAGCAACGTCCTGGTCTCCCTCTACTTCCCCTACTCCATTGTCCGTTGGGAATATCATCTTTAGGCACCATGGGGCCAGGACAATTTGGAAGTCAGACAGGGCTAGCCTTCCCAAGAAAGCGTTGTAGGCCGAGTGGTTTTCTATCAGCACAAATGTATGTTTCCGCACAACGGAGCGAGGATGACTTTCGATTTCCACAAAGAGGTCCAGTTGCCCGAGGGGCATCTTCGCATCTCTAGTGAAACCGTGTAGTGGTTTATTGCAGGGAGAAACATCCTTCATTGATAGTTTCATTTTGTCGAACGCATGCTTGAATAGGATATTTACTGAGCTTCCAGTGTCTACTAGAATTCGGAAAACTTCGGCTGGACCGAGCCGGGCAGAGATAACCATGGGATCCATGTGAGGGTATTGCCTTCCTTCTAGGTCACGCCTACCGAATGTGATGTCATCACTCTCTTTCCGCTTCGGGTGGCGCTCTTCTATAACAGAATTAACACAGTCTTCATTGTTTCTAAGCGACTTTCCATATCTTTCCATCTCTGCCCAGCTTCTGTCGGCGATGTGCGGTCCTCCCGAGATGGTATGGACCACTATCTTCTCCTAACTGGAGCCGCTAGTGTTGCGGTTTCCTTTGCCTATCTCTGGTGAGGGCAGCCTTGGGTTCTCATTGGCAGGAGCTGGAGTCTTGTCATGACCTTTTACATAGCGTTCCAGTTTCTTCCTTCTGATGTGTTCTTCAATCAAGTCCCAGAGATGATGGCATTCATTGGTATCATGCCCATGAGATTCGTGGAAGCGGAAGAACTTTCCAGACTTCTGTGCGTTATCTGATTCCTTCTTGTACAGTGGGCGTTTGTATCTAACTTCGCCTTGGGTGGCAAGGAAGATGTTTTCGACGGTTTCATTCAAAGGAGTGTAAGTGTCAAATCTCGGTCCTGGCCGATATAGGTGCTTTTATCCCTTCTTGCCCCCAGCATTGTCTCTAGAATCATTTCTTCGAACATCCTTTGCTACAGCGGGCGCGTTGCTGTGAGTTGCCTTATTTTGTTGCCCTGACTGCCCCTCAGTGACAGCGTCTTCAAGCCTCATATATTTCCCAACTTCATGGAAGAAATTGGGTAAAGTAGCTGGTTTTTCTTTTGTTAGTCTTCTAGCGAATTTAGTATCCGGATGCATACCACTACAGAGGGCCATTAAGACAAGCTTCTCATCGGCATCTTGGACTGCGGCTGCTGCGGCATTGAATCGGGTTAAATATTGCTGCAGCTTCTCTCCAGGTTTCTGTTTGATATTGGATAAGGAATAAGCGTCCTTGGGTTGTTCCACATGAATGCGGAACTGGCTGATAAACTTTTCCTTCAACATCTCCCACGAGCTGATGGATCCTTGGGGTAGATGGCAGAACCAGGAGGTAGCTAGATCTGCTAAGAATAGTGGAAAGCATTTGCATAGTACTCCCTCTGTTGCTCCACTCATGAGCATATGCTGTGTGTATCTCTGTAAGTGTACAACGGGGTCGGAGGTTCCTTTGTAAGGTTCCATTGTTGGCATCTTACATTCTCGGGGGGTGATAGCAATTTCGATATTGCGGGCGAAAGGGCTAGTTACCCTAGCGCCTATCCCTCGATCTCTTTGATCCCGTTGGACGCATTCTCTGAACAAGCGTGCCATCCTTTCATCAGAATTTGGAGCAGATAGAAACGAGTTCGGTTCTGTTCTGTGGGATTGATTCCGTCCAGATGACCTGTAGGGATGGTACCGTCTATCATTCCTCATATTTTCCAATGGCTGCCTTTGGTCTTCTGGGAGCATGCTAGGGTCAGCTACGGTTGGCCCTTGCCTTGATCTTCCCCTGCTGGGTTCTGATCTAAGCATTTCCTCGGGTCCAACTTCGGGCTGGATTCTAGCTCGGCCCCGTTCATTGGCGTTTCCGTGGTTAGGCAGTACGACCGGCTCAACTACAGTTGACCTCCGCCCGGTACCTCCCCCGTTGGGTTCGGTTCCAAGCATTTCCTCAGGCCTAACTTCGAGCTGTGCTCGATCTCGGCTCCTACCATGGCTTCTTCTGCCGTTAGCTCCTTCGAAGAAGGAAGATCTTTGTTGTCTCTGAGATCCTCCAGACTGGGACTCACCCCATGACTCAGTGTTGCGGTTGGACTCTTCAGCATCCCTTAAGCATGACATGAGATGGTCCACCAAGGCTTCCTGCTGGGACGTGAAGCGGTTAGTTACTTCAGCCACGACCCTGTCTAGATCTACCCTAGTAATTGCTGCAGGCTGTTTTGCGGTAGGAGTAGTCGGATTTGCCAGACCTTCATTTTGTACTGCTGCTGGAGGGGGACGATTTACTTGATCTGTGTCCACTGGATCTGGAAGACTACTGGTTGCGATGTTTTTTCCTTTGCTAACATCTTTCTTCTGCTTGGGAGGCCTGTTTTCCAAGCGATGAACGATGCTGTTAGGAAAAAGGTTAAGTGGAAGAAGCTGAAGCTTCGAGCTTCTAGTTCTCAGTGAAAGCACCAAAAATGTTTGCACAAAAAATGGACAAACACCTCAAAGTCGTATGATTTAATTGATTTTATGTTGTTCTTAGTGATTTGGGTGATTTATGCAAATATATGAAAAGCAGGGGCTAAACTGTAAAACACACGCGGATTTATAGTGGTTCAGCCAGAATGTGCCTACGTCCACTTTATATATTATTTCTCTTTTCTTGTTTAGATTACAAGTACAAAGCTTTGATACAAGTATATGAAAGTTATTTGAAAGTTCTCTCCATGCTTGAGCTCTCAAAACTTGTCCTCCATTGTTGTGCCCCTGCCCCTCTATTTATAGAGTGAGGCTGGGGGCAGGGGTCATGGATGTATATAGCTGCTGGTGGGCCTGGGCTGACGCGATCTGGCCTGGTAGTGTTGGTCCGGAATGTCTTGGTCCGGTGGTAGGTGGTCCGTTAGGTGCTTGGTTCGGAACGTCTTGGTCCGGTGGTAGGTGGTCCGGTAGGAGCTTGGTTCGGAACGTCTTGGTCCGGTGGTAGGTGGTCCGGTAGGAGCTTGGTTCGGTAGTAGCTTGGAGAAGGCCGGTTCGTTCCTTGCTTTGGTTCGCTACCGAATGGTTCGGTGGCTATCTCCTCGTGTTGGTTCGGTACCGAATGGTTCGGTGGCTACTTCTTTGTGTTGGCTCGGTAGTGGTACAAACGTACCCAACAAAAGACACTTGCAATCGAAGAGGCAAATGACATCAGTACTTTAAAGATAGAAGAATTAATTGAAAATCTAATGTCTTTTGAAGTCCAAATGATCGGGAGAAGAGAAAGCAAAGCATCTGAAAAGAAATCAATGGCATTCAATGCATTGACCGATGAATCAGACTCAAATAGTGATAATGATGAAGAGATAGCTCTTATGACTAGAAATTTTCGAAAATTCTTGAAATACAGAAAGATGAATAATTTCAAGAGAAACAACTATAAGAATCCGGGAAATCAGAATGTAGTGACAAATAATGTAAAATGCTTCAACTGTGACAAACCAGGCCATATCAAAAGAGACTGTCCGTATACAGAAAGGTAGAATCCTCCTATAAACAATGAATCAGTAAAGAAAAAAAGCGTGCATTTACTGCTACTCTAGATGACTTAGACTCGTCCTCAAGCGATGATGATTAGAAGACAGATAACTCAAATTTGTGTTTCACGGCAGTTCACGACTTCAACAAATTCAAGGAAACGGACTCAGAAAAAGGTACACATTTACAATATAATTGATTGAAATTGCATGCTTAGAATTAGATGATTGATTGCTTGATTGATTGTTTTTTGAATTGGTGTGTTGATTGAATTTTAAATTTATTTTCTATTATTTTATTATAATTTTATTATTTTTATTATTTTTATTATTATTTTTATTATTTTTATTATTATTTATATATATATATATTTTATGGAATATAATATAATCATAATATTATTCCATATATATATATATATATTTAGTCATAAATATATATATATATATTAGAGTAGTTAGGAAAATTAAATCATAAAATATTTCAGGCACATGTCGACATGGTCCCTACCATGATGTCGACATGGGTACAAATTTTGAAATTCAAATTTTAAATTCAAATGCTTTAATTTCCCTCCACCTTTTCACTTCATTCAATACTCTAAAAAGGCATCTTTTGACCAAAGAACATGTCTTTCAAAAATCTATTTATTCACTATCTTTTATCACAACTTTTCACTTTCATTTTCAAATTCAAACTCTCTCTTCAAAACTCCAAGATCTCTACTCTCTACTTTAATGGCTTCTTCAAGCAACCCCTCCAGCATGAGACTTTCCAAAAACTTGAAAGAGCAACTCCTCAATAATCCGGAGGCAATAAAAGCATACATCAATTATGCTAACTATGGAAAAGTCCATCCTGGAAAGTTTGCTATTTTTCAAGATTTTGCTTCTTATGAAATTGATACTCTTTTTACAAACAATCAAATTCTTAGTCTTGTTGATTCTTCTCAAAATGATTTTGTTTGTTACCCAAATCTTATTAAAATTTTCTATGCAAATCTCAATCGAGAATTTTATGAAGGTAATGATAATGAAATTTGGAGTAGTGTCAAAGGCACTAAAATTGTTTTGAATTGTGATCTTTTGGGTACCATTCTCAATTGCAAAAGCACGGGAATGGATCTTTCTAGTTTTCAAATTGTTATCCCGCCTTTTAGCAAGGCCGTGATACCAAAAGATTAACTAGAAACCAAGGATCGCTCATTCCGAATATCGAATACGCACAGGTTCACCATGGATATCAATGAATTTTGTACGAGTTCGGATCAAGCTGCAATCGACAAAACACAACAAGCGAAGCTATGAGAGCCAACGTTCCAAATTTCAAGTCAATCCGAGTTCGTATGCTCAAGTTACGATCGATGCAAGATTGAATAAAAACAGCCTCGCGTTCGAATCCATTGAATAACATCTGTTCGACTCGCTCCGCTTCGCATCCATCAGAGACCCTCTGTTCGACTCGCTCCGCTTTGCATCCATCAGAGAGCCTCTATTCGACTCACTCCGCTTCGCATCCATCAGAGTCCCTCTATTCGACTCGCTCCGCTTCGCATCCATCAGAGTCCCTCTGTTCGACTCGCTCTGCTTCGCATCCATCAGAGACCCTCTGTTCGACTCGCTCCACTTCGCATCCATCAGAGAGCCACATTTCGACTCGCTTAATCCATCCACATAACAGAGCATAACCATCGATGCGAACTGTGCACCTTTCATCGATGCGAACAGAGTCACCATCATCGATACGAACGAACTACCTCCATCGATTCGATCAAGGCGGGATACAGATCGATGCGAAGGAACAAGCTGTTGGTCGATTCGAACTGGGCAACGGACTTTGATACGAACAAGGCAAGGTCCAAGAATAACTCAGCCAACTCGGCATTAAAGGCGGAGTAATCCAGAGACTCAAGCGCCATGTCATTAAGTCAAACAGAACCGAGTCGAACAGGACCGAGTCGAAATGAGGGAGTCGAACGAAACAGCCAACCGAAAGTCCTATTTCGTATCGATCATATCTCCTAATCTACAAGTCCAAATGATATGAAATTTTCACAGAAGCCTACGTGCATGCTAAGGAATGTCCACGCCAAATTTCGACTCCATCGGACGCAATCTTGATTGATACGAAATCCATTCGTATCGATCACGGATCGGGCCGAAACTTCGCGGCCTTGGGCGCGCAGGCCTGGTCACGTGCCAGAAGGAGCCTCCCGAGATCTGAGTGAGATATCAGCCTCCTACACCTATAAATAGAGCCCTAAGGCATACAGAAAAGGGATCTTCTTCTTCTTTGAATTCTCCAATGCCTAGACTCTGCCGGATCCAGATCTAACTCCATAGTTGTTGCAACTAACAAATTTCACTGCTGTAAATCATCATTTTCGACTATAATCTGCTGTAATCAATTGAAATCATCAAGTGAACATCAATAAAATCATCAACTTCAGAGTGGACGTAGGCAAGATCGCCGAACCACTATAAATTCTGTGTTGTTTACTGTGATCTGTTGAATTTTCTGAATGTTCTCCATTCTTATCTCTCTACATATTCATTATCTGTAATCTGTGATTGTGAACTGGTGCTTTCACGATATTTGGGGTTTGTGACCATTTTTGGTGCAAACACTTTGGTGCTTTCAATGAGAAGGCAAACTCAGGGATTCTATCATTTGGAAATTGAATTTGAAGGCTTAAAGAATTCAGATCTGAAAAGCTATGACAAGGCAATCAAATAGAAGACAAAGAGCGAAGAGAAGTCAGCATGAAGGAAGTCAAGAGGCTTCCTCAGGAGCGAATCAGACATCGATCTTCATCACTAGGGACAAGATGGAAACGATGTTTAAGAGACAAGAGGAGGTGATGTAGAATCTACTTCGATAAGTTGGACAAGCTGGAGCACAGAATCAGTGGAATGCAACTACAGGAGACGCTGGAGACAAGAATCGGGAGTACGAAGCAACCAGAACTCAAAATGGAGCAGGACCATCTAGCGCAGCCCCAGAACTAGGGGGCACTTAACCAGAGCATGTTGACCCGATCCCAGGAGCAGTACCAGGAGGAGCTGCACAGCACGGCGTTGATAGAGAAGCGAATGCTCGTTCAGGAGAGCAGACTCTAGGAATCCCTCGTGAACTCGAGGGGCAAATCGGAAATGATGGACAAGGACTACAACTTGGAGATAGTGACAGATTGGCAGAGATGGTCAGACGAGCCATGAGAGGCGGACTAGTGAATAGAGATCTGGAGGATGTGAATAGGAGTCCCTTTGCTCCTACGATCAGGCAAGCCAGGAATCCACCAGATTCAAGCTACCGACATTGGAGGTGTACGATGGAAGGACAGACCCTGCTGTTCATCTGACGAGTTATATGCGACACATGGAGGTACTGGGGGCATCAGAGGAAGTCATGGCCAGGTGTTTCCCGTTGTATCTGACAAACATAGCAGCATTATGGTTCAGACAATTGGAGAGCGGTTCCATTAGAACATGGATCGATTTGACTGAAAGGTTCATGAGGCAGTTCAGGGTTCACATTTCAAGACCCAAGAATGTGATGAGTTTGGCAGCGCTAAAGCAAAGAACCGAGGAGTCTTTGAGGAACTTTCTGATGCGATTCAATGCGGCGGCAGCATCCGTGGATCGACCCGATCCATCCATGGTTTTGATGGCAGTTGTATTTGGCATAGCTGATGGCATAGAATTCAAGATTCATTGACAAGGGATCCACCTATGGATCTGGGAGAGTTTTATCACGAGGCTGAAGGATTTTTACGATTAGAGGATGCAAATGCTGAAAGAGAGGAAGGAGAAGGAACCGAGGTTTATGCAGTCAAGGGTGAAAATCCTCCTAGAACAGATTCAGGGACTGGTAAAGGGAAACGAAAGGCTGAGGATAGTAGTGATGGACCAACATGGCCATGAAAGGAACCAAGATTCACCTCTTATACGGAGTTGAATGAGACGTTGGAGCGAATCTACCAGGATACTAGGGGCAGATTCCCTATCGAAGGCCGATGAGAAGGGATCCGACCAACAATGAAAGAAGGTCAGACAAGTACTGCTTATTCCACGAGCTGAATGGTCATAGCACGAATGATTGCAGACATTTGAAAGATGAGGTTGAGGGACATATCTGGAATGGTCTACTATCGTTGTATGTAAGAAGGGGAATAACAACGGTGGAACGAGAGCGACCACCACCTGCACCTACTGGGGACGGCTCAGGATCGAGGCATCAGCTTGTCATCAATTGATTGGGGTAATGACGAATAAGTAGCAAACTCCACACCAACACGATTAAGTCATTTACACATGTACAGGACCGCGAACGATCCTCAGGCATGCTCTGATACGACTACTAATCGCAACGGTGTAGGTGTTTGCACTTTGACGTCCCTGTTTTACTTTTATTTTCCATTTCTAATGTTTGAACCTGATTTTGTTGAACATATCTGTTGAAAAACTCATTTTGAATAAACGTATGCCATTTGTGATGCCATGACGGCTAAGCCACCTACACATGTAAGGGATCGCGAACGGTCCTCAGGCATGCTCTGAGATGGCGATAAACCGCTACCACAAACAATTTAGAAACTCGCTCGAACGTGAAATCTGGCATTGATGATACTAAGTCTCTCCCTGGGCACACTTATTTCACCTCGAACGGCACCCGACCACGAACGGTCACAAATCGCCTCGAACGGCACTCGACCGCGAACGGCCAAAAGTCGCCTCGAACGACACCCGACCGCGAACGGTCACAATTCGCCTCGAACGGCACCCCGATCGCGAACGGTCACAATTCGCCTCGAACGGCACCCGACCGCGAACGGTCACAATTCGCCTCGAATGGCACCCGACCGCGAACGGTCACAATTCGCCGCGAACGGCATCCGATCGCGAACGATCACAAATCGCCTCGAACGGCACCCCGACCGCGAACGGTCATCATTCGCCGCGAACGGCATCTGACCCCGAATGGTCATGTACTACCTCGAATGACATACGATCCCGAACGATCGCCATTCGCGGTAAGATAAGACTACCAATTTCTTTGCAGGTCATCGACAGGATATGAACATCCAACTTATGGAATAACAAAACACACCTTCCTACCGCAAGGCATGTTTTGGGGGGCAAGTGTTATCCCGCCTTTTAGCAAGGCCGTGATACCAAAAGATTAACTGGAAACCAAGGATCACTCATTCCGAATATCGAGTACGCACAGGTTCATCATGGATATCGATGAATTTTGTCTGAGTCCAGATCAAGCTGCAATCAACAAAACACGACAAGCGAAGCTATGAGAGCCAACGTTCCAAATTTCAAGTCAATCTGAGTTCGTATGCTCAAGTTACGATCGATGCAAGATTGAATAAAAACAGCCTCGCGTTCGAATCCATTGAATAGCATCTGTTCGACTCACTCCGCTTCGCATCCATCAGAGACCCTCTGTTCAACTCGCTCTGCTTCGCATCCATCAGAGACCCTCTATTCGACTCGCTCCGCTTCGCATCCATCAGAGACCCTCTGTTCGACTCGCTCCGCTTCGCATCCATCAGAGAGCCACATTTCGACTCGCTCAATCCATCCACATAACAGAGCATAACCATCGATGCGAACAGAGTCACCATCATCGATACGAACGAACTACCTCCATCGATTCGATCAAGGCGGGCTACAGATCGATGCGAAGGAACAAGCTGTTGGTCGATTCGAATTGGGCAACAGACTTCGATACGAACAAGGCAAGATACAAGAATAACTCAGCCAACTCGGCATCAAAGGCGTAGTAATCCAAAGACTCAAGCGCCACGTCATCAAGTCAAACAGAACCGAGTCGAACAGGACCGAGTCGAAATGAGGGAGTCGAACGAAAGAGCCAACCGAAAGTCCTATTTCGTATCGATCATATCTCCTAATCTACAATTCCAAATGATATGAAATTTTCACAGAAGCCTACGTGCATGCTAAGGAATGTCCACGCCAAATTTCGACTCCATCGGACGTAATCTTGATCGATACGAAATCCGTTCGTATCGATCATGGATCGGACCGAAACTTCGTGGGCTTGGGCACGCGGGCCTGGTCATGTGCCAGAAGGAGCCTCCCAAGATCTGAGCAAGATATCAGCCTCCTACACCTATAAATAGAGCCCCAGGGCATACAGAAAAGGGATCTTCTTCTTCTTTGAATTCTCCAACACCTAGACTCTGCCGGATCCAGATCTAAACTCCATAGTTGTTGCAACTAACAAATTTCATTGCTGTAAATCATTATTATCGACTGTAATCTACTATAATCAATTGAAATCATCAAGTGAACATCAATAAAATCATCAAGTGAACATCAATAAAATCATCAACTTCAGAGTGGACGTAGGCAAGATCGCCGAACCACTATAAATTCTGTGTTGTTTACTGTGATCTGTTGAATTTTCTGAATGTTCTCCATTCTTATCTCTCTACATATTCATGATCTATAATCTATGATTGTGAACTGGTAATTTCACGATATTTGGGGTTTGTGACCACTTTTGGTGCAAACACAAATCGATGAACATGATCATGAGACATTTCATCATATTTTTGAAAGGGATGAAAACTTTGAATTTAAAAACCGAAACTTTCGTCATAAAGCAAGAATTGTCAATCTTCTTTTACAACATACTTTGACTCCAAGATCGGGAAATTTTAACAATCCTACTTTAAAAGTGTGAAAAGCACTTTTTGCTATCTTCGGAAATTATGATATCAATTGGGCGCAAGTTATTTTGGATGAACTTCGTCCTAAAAATTTTGAAATGGGAGAAAACACTTTATATCATGGAATTTACCTTACTCGGATTTTCAACTATTTTGGAGTAAATTTCAAAGGAAAAGAATTTATTTCAAGAAATTTTTTTAATATCTCAAACATTTCTCTCATGAAAATCCCATATGGTTTTCAACCTTATGAGACTCTTGCCGAAAAGGAAGAGCGTTTGGCTCATGAAGAAATGGAAGAGGAGGAAGAGGAAGAAGAAGAAGAAGGGGATGAAATGGAAATAGAAGAAGAAGAAGAAGAAGGTGAAACATCCCTAGAAAGTATTGAATATCCCTCCAATCCTACCAACAAAACCCTTCTCAAAAACCAAAAGATAATTGTTAAGAATCAACGGATTCTTAAACGATCCGTTAGTAAGAAGTTGGACAAAATGTCATCCAAGTTGACCAAGTTTTTCTCCAAAGTCAGCAAGAAACTTGGATTATCTTCATCTTCATCATCCTCTAACTAGTTGTATCTTTTCATTTCATGATGTATTACTCTAGTTTGAATGTTTATGTAGTTCTTTATGGTTAATCATTGTATTATCCTATTATGCAATGAAATTGATTTCCTTTTCCGTTATCTAGCTTATCTTATCCCATGAATAAATGTTAGTATATTATATAAATATATATACACACACAATTATTCACAAAATAAAAAAAAAGTCATCAAAATTCACTGGACCATGTCGACATCCCCCCCTTGACCATGTCGACATGTACTGGTCAGAAATGACATTTCATTTCAAATTTGAAATTTGAATAACTACCATATGTCTATTCATTTCAAACAAATTCCTACACCTATAAATACCTATTTATTCCAGAATTCTTCACTCAATATTATTTTCTATCTTCTTTATCTCTTATTCTTCTCATAAATTCAAAAATGGCAAATCCTGTTCACAATTTAACCGAGAATCTTGAAGAGACTCTTAATTCGTTCAAGAATATTCTTTCGTTCATTCTTCGTAACCAGCGACACTTAGAGTTGAGTCAAATGCAGATGATCAAGGAGCAAGAAAGGCATTTCGATGCAATGCGATGGATGATTTCTTCACTGCACAAGGATGATAACGAAGCACATCCTCCTGTCTCTCTCACAAATGACAATGAAAATTGGGATGCTATCAAAGCGGACCCTATTTTCGGAGAAGAAGGATGGGTGGAAGTTCCTCGAAACGTTTGATGTTGGTTTGTTTGCTTTGTTTGATTTTATTGCTTTGATTGAAATTGTGTGTTTTGATTGTTTTGATTGGTTTGATTGACACTTGGTGTGGATTGATGAATGTATAAATATACATTGACATATTAATTGAATATCAAGTCTATAAGTATAGTTATTTCTTAATCTATCTATTATATACTCTATTATATAGTTTACTTGCAGGTACGTAAGTACAAGAATGAGGGAGGGGTTATATAGTTTGGAGTTAGTTTGTTTTTATTGATGACAAATGGGGAGAAATATAAAATAGGAGAGTTAGGCATAGATTAAGGGGAAGTTATCAGTTTTAGGGGGAGTTATTAGGATAGAAGTAATATTTTATAAAAAACGGTTGTCATCATCAAAAGGGGGGAGATTGTTAGTCCATGAGTTGATGGTTTTGATGACAATAACCTTAGAATAAGATTATAAAATATAAATAATAACATTATAGTATAGATATATATGTATATGTAGGATTTAACCATGCAGGTACCAAGAATGAAGACTGTACAGTATAAAGATTCAAGATATCAAGATTGAAGACTCATGAGTATCAAGAATATCAAGATTATCAAGAGTTCAAGATTTCAAGATAAGTATTGAGTCTAGAATTATGTTAAAACTTCACAATAGCACTGAAATCTTCATTCCGTATTTTCATTTGGGATGGAACCCATTTCTACCTTTTTAGTGGCTTACAAACCCACGAAAAGTAGCTTACAAACCTACGACAAGTGGCTTACAAACCCACGAACATCCTGGTTTTGTACAAGTTCTCGAGTCCTGATGTGATGAGATATTCTGCAGGAAGAAGCTTGCAAAACTACTTCAAAATGAATTTCAAAACTGCTTTTCAAAATGTTTTAGCCTTAAAAATTATCTTTTCAAATGATTTTCAAAAACATGTTTTAGCCTTAAAAATTATCTTTTCAAATGATTTTCAAAAAGATGTTTTAGCCTTAAAAAATATTCTTTGATTTTGTTCTTAAATAAATTCTTGTTTTAAACTTCGTTTGTTTTAAACTATCTTTTAATATATTTAACTTTTAATATTTACTTAGATTTAAATATAAAATTATAGTAAAATTATATATATATATATATATATATATATTATTCTCTATATTTATCTATATATTTTATCTATAGTCAAGTATATTAATAAAGTTTAAAATAGTTTTAATATAAGATAAAGGTTATTTTCAAAGAAAAACAAAACATCAAAATTTCCTTTGGGATGTCGACATGCCCTAGTACCCCATGTCGACAAAGTGTCAGTTAGGACCAAAAATTTGAATTTCAAAAGAAGTGTCTATTCGCCATAACCTTTCATGAATAGCATGGCTGTTGTTCTTCTATAAATAGGGGTTGGTTTCAACGAATTTCAGATTAGATTTTCTGGTTTTTCACTTCTCTTCTTCTTCCACATTTACTTATTCAAAATCCTATCATCACTCTGCCGAAATCAACATTGAATCTAACTAGATCATCTCTGGTTTGATTCTCTATCACTATCTCAGCAAGATCCCAGTGCTATTCAGTGTTATAGGCTTCTTTGTAATCTATCTAGCGAGAAAAGGTGTGATTGTAGCCTTTGAAATCAATCAAGCAAGAAAAGGTGTGATTGTAGCCTTGAAAATCTATTGGGTGAACTTGTTGCCCCGGAAATCAAGTATCTCTACCCAGAGGATTGTGATTTTGGAGGGTGTACCTCGTAGCCTTGAAACCGAGGGTGTAATTGTACAATTGCTTTTGAAAGGAAATCCGTACTTAGTTGTGCGGGACTGGATGTAGGGTAACTCCGAACCAGTATAAAATCCAGTGTGTTCTTTCCTTTACTGCATTTACTTTATTTCTGCATCTGTGTTTGATTCTGTGATTATATATGTGTCAGAATATTGCATACATTTGTGTACAAATCAACAATAACTCTAGTGTTCATTCTAGCCTTAAGAGCCATATTCCGCATTCCTCACAGTATCAATGTTTTTTATCATAGTATATGGCTACGCAAGAAGAACAAAGATTTTAATCAAAGAGCCTGATCGGAGTCCGCACTAGAGAAGTCAAGTGAGCAATACTAATTTAGAAGAAAAGCTTGTATATTCATGTAAGTAATCGAATCAGATATTGCGTACGAATGATCTGTATACATCGTACGGGCTTAATGTTTTATGGTTTATGAGGAGTCGGGTAGATGACTATTCGATTTGTTATGAGGTAGTGTGAATAATCGACCCTTACAACAAAAATATCTTTTTGCAACGGCTAAAAGTAGTTGTAAAAGACGTCCGCCAACAGTTATATCCGAAGTTGTAATAGAATCAGAGATTTTTACGGCGGTTGCCGACAGTAATTATAAGTCTCTTTTGCAACTGCTAATAGCAGTCACAGTAGTATATATTGCAACTGTTTTTGGCAAGTATAATAGATTACTTACAACTATTTTCGATAGTTGTAGTAAATGTCTTTTACAACCGTTTTTGCCTATTGTTAAAAAAAGGCAAAATAAAAAAAAATTAAAACATTGATGCACCGTGTATATAAATCATACTCACAATTTCTAAAAAGCCAAAACGAATTATACATTTACATTATTATAAAGTCCTAGTATAGTTACAAATCATTGTCGTTCAAGCCAAAACTAATACAAGAGAAGCTAAATACAAATAATACAAATGATAAATATGATGAATTCATTAGCGACACAATAAGAAACAATGCCAATACTCCAACATCCATAAATACAGATTCAGACACAGAGGAAGTGTTTTCATATGTACCAGATCGTACATCATATTTTACGCTTAATTTGCCTGTAAAATACAAATTTAAACAAATGCACACAAGTGGACATACATGCACAGCATAATAACAATGAAAATACAACGCAGGTCCACAGAAGAAATAGCCTTGACGCTCCAATCATGCTGTATGATAATCTGTAGCCATTTCGCAGAAGTAATTTGCAATGTCATATGCAACTGGATTAAAACTTGCATAATCCTACATTATAAACCTCTTCGACTACATAATTATTTTTCTTCAGATGGGGACTTGAATTTAAGATCCTACAAACACTTAACAATTCTGGTAACAAGCTTTTAGTCTCTTCATCCATCATGATGTTACCATACTGAAGATCATTATGGCAGAATCCAATTCCCTGATTATCACTTGAGAGTTCATTTTCCAAACAACAAATTTCTTCTTTTATAATTTCCAACCGAAATTCTTTAGCTTCTTCCGCTGAAGATAGTTCTTTCGCTGCCTTGAGCCAATTTCTTCTATGATAATTATAAATCTAAATTAGCTACATATCTCCAAATGTTAACTTCATATAAGGAGAAGCTACTTATAATCATCACTAAATTGCCTCAGTCAGTAAATAAAAGAACTTTTCTTGGACCAGGCATGTCAAGATCATTGAAATACCTTAGTTTTGCAAATATCAAACATGATATATCTGGATCATGTAGGTCATGCGCTGACAGAGTCTATAACATATATATAAGAATCATTTTATAATACATAAATTACATTTACCCAAAAACTACTGGTAGTGATATGGAAAACTCACTCTTGCATGAATGAAATCTTCAACCCTGCCATTATCAAACATGCCCAAAAGAGTAGGACTACGGCCATGCTTGGATATAGCTTCAAAAGTCTTGATCTCATTCTCTCTATCAAAAAACAAACGGACCCCTGCTCCATATATTCTTACTAACACCTTTCTTCCTTTGTTATCTAAACCTGTACTTTTCCATCTGATCTGAAACACCTCGTTCGTCATCGCACCTTTCAGAGGGAGACAGGGTTGGTCATGTCATTTACTTGTATTACTTGTTCATTATACCCAATCAAAGCATCAAACATATTATGGGTTTCCAGAAATAATGCACCACGTCCAGATCCCAGATCGATCATCACAGCATATATTCAGATCCAAAACTTGATTTTCTTCTTGCAGTAGTATGATTTCAATCTCCGACGAATCCAAATCCAAGAATCTTTCTTGTGGCAGTAGTGTCTAAACACAAGTGAACATAGATCTAGATCTTACACATCAGCTTCATTTCTAATCTCGAACGACGTAGAATTATTATGCGGTGACTTAAGTTCCAGGCAGCAGTCGTTAAATCTAGACATAGCTTCGATTTTAAGATCGAGATCAAGCAGTGGTAGGGTCAGAGTTTCAGACAAGCTTTTATTTGTGTATGCCGTGAATTATACAAGAGAGATTGTTGGGTTTTTGAAGTCTAGGTTGAAGGAGGATGGTTGAAAGAGGGAAAAGGAACGGGGCAACCAAAAAGGGCGAAATTGGCGGTCTTAGATTAAAAAATAATATTAGCCATTACAACGATCGACGAGAAATGAAGGGATGAATTGTTTTCCGCCCTTTTGTTATGCCTCAAAACACAAAAAATCAAATAAACTTGTTTTTTATTTTTTATGTTAATTTCATTTTCAAAATTGCGTGTTTTTCAACAATGTATAAAAAATGCGCATTTTTGTTAAGATGAAAACACAAAACTAAAAACAGCAAACCAAACGGGGCCTAAATTCTGTGTTTTTGGTTTTCAAGTAAAATAAGAGAGGAATGGAGGAAAGAATGAAAGAAAGACGGACGTGATGACGAATGAGATAGAGTGACGACGGAAGAATGGATTGTTTCACGTGCTTGTGTTATTATTCAAAACGCGGAAAATAAAAAAAGTTGTTTTTTATTTTTTATGTTAACTTCGTTTTTTAAATTGTTCGTTTTTGGCAATATAAATGGGTCATGTGCCTTTTTGTGTGAACGAAAACGCAAAACTAAAAATAACAAACCAAACACAAATTATTTGAAGGGAAAAAGTTTTGAGGATTGGAGGGTAAATTTTTAGTTGGAGGCAAATTTCTAAGGACCTGAGGAAAATTTTCTGAGTTGGAACCAAAAAATTTATTACTTGTAGCAAAAAAAGATTGTATATATCAAGAAGATAATTATGAAAGAAGAACTTTGTATGCATATGGATTTAATAAAAAAAATTAACTTTTTTGAATTTTCAGAGATTTTCAATATTTTATAAAATTTCATTAAAAAGTATATACTTTTTAAAGAATTTTATCAAAAATTTTAAATTTTGTTTTTAGATTCTATGAATATTTTTGAACTTTTTTTTAGAGAATTTCAACATTTTTAATTTTTTGAAATATTAAATATAATTATCAATTATAACTTCTAAATATTAAATAGTAAATAATATATATTAAGATTATTGTTTAGTTATTAATAATTATATGTTAATGTTAGCACCAAAATTGGTCACTAACCTCGTAGAGAAAGATTGTGTAGAGATATAAGTGAAAGTAAATTAAACAGAGAAGACAATGCTAATCTAACTGCAGAAAGTAAGAACACCAAATTTATAGTGCTTCAGCGTAATTGCCTACGTCCACTTTGAGGTTAAACTTTATTGATCTTCTTTATAGTTGATTACAAATACAATTCGTGAATCAAATGCTTGAATGAAGTTGTTAAGTAGAAAAGATGAGTCTTGAAAATGGCAGAGTCTCCCCAGTGTTCTCTCTCCCAAAAAAGGATCCATTTCACTATGACCCTGCCCCTCTATTTATAGGCAAATATGGGCTGGACTTCCCAAGTGGGCTGGATAGCCGAACGCTCCAGCCCCAGTACAGTGGTCGCTGTATGCCGAACCAGGTGTGCCGAACGCCCTGATGCCGAACAGTCCCTTCTATGCCGAACGATGTGGTTGATGTTTAGGAAGTGCAGCATGTTTGTCAGTCAAAGCCGAACGCTCTTCTAGATGCCGAGTACTCTTGTTGTCGAGTACTCCTGATGCTACCGAGTACTACGCCGAGTACTCCTGTATGCCGAACTCCAGATGCTACCGAGTTCTCCTTGATGCCGAGCGCTCTTGTATGCCGAGCAGTCTTGTATGCCGAGCAGTCTTGATGCCGAGCACTCTCGTATGCCGAGCAGTCTTGATGTCGAGCACTCTTGTATGCCGAGCACTCTTGCTGCCGAGTATTGGTTGACGCCGAGCGCTCTGTATGCCGAACATTATGGATGCTGTGTACTTCGCTGAGTACTCCTAGATGCCGGACATTCTATGACGCCGAGTTCCACTAGGAAGCCGGGTACTTCGCCGAACACTCCTAGATGCCGAGTACTCTCTGACGCCGAGTGCTACCTGATGCCGAGCACTGGTTGCCTGGTCAAATCTCCAGGAAACACTTGCCCCCCAAAGTGTATCATGTGACCGAACGTGATGCGCTTTGAATCTGGTTCAATTTCCCTTGATGCTACCTTCTCGAGAATGCCTGTGACGGAGGTGCGTGACGAGCGTGGTTTGGACGCCGAACAATACGTTCGAAGCCGGACAGCCCTCATGTGCCGAACGACACTTCGTTTTGATGCCGAACACTTTTGGTATTGACCGGTTCTACCGGGTATAGCCTTTTCAACTTCTACCTCCCTCTATATAACCAGGCGCCCTTCCACCATTTTCCTTTTACGCCTTCTTTTCTGTCATTTCTAGAGACTTGCAATTCTTGCCATCCTATCAGATATAAAGTCTAATTGATCCTTCCTCAACTTCGATCGTCGAACTAGGTATCATTCCTTCCACGATTACATTACTTCAACTTTAGGTTCATCACATGGAAACGGGGTATTTCTATGGTTGTACAATGTGTGGCTAGTAGAAGTGGCTCGCACGTTTGGAGTCGCCGAACGGTGCATGGTAGTTAGGCCTGGCTCCTTTGTGCTGATCAAGGCTGGAAGAAAAAGGAAGATGGGGTGTCGAACGGCGTAACCTTCGCCGGGCGATCTGTCTCTGTCGTTCGGTGTAGATGGAGAAGGAGCAGGGTGGAATTATGATCGAGGGCGGAGCGCTACTTTAGCCGAACGAACTAAGGCCGAACACTACCCAAATGCCGAACAGACATACACGCCGAATAGCATTTAGACCGAACAACATAATTGCCGAACAACTGTCATGCCGAACAGATACATACCTGCCGAACAGAACTTAGACATGCCGAACAAACACATACGTGCCGAACAGAACTTAGACATGCCGAACAACCACATACATGCCGAACAGAACTTAGACATGCCGAACAACCACATACATGCCGAACAGAACTTTTAACTGGACGATGACTTAACCGAACGAGGCCTTTAGCCGAACATAGACTTAGCCGAACAAGGCCTTTAGCCGAACGCTTGACAATGACTTAACCGAACACACATACATGCCGACCTATTCTTAGGACGATCAATGCAATTGCCGAACAACATTTAAATGCCGAACAGTTATAAATGTCAAGTTAGACTTAAGCCGGAGACTTCACAAATTACACGTTTTCTAGATCTGGAACTGTAACCACCACCAGGCGGGCTCTTTGAGACGGTCAGCGATGACGGTCTTCGAAGGCAACGATTCGAAGCTCATTTTTATATCTTTGAAATCTTATTGCTTGTACACAATTGCTTGCACTAGTTCACACACCACGTGGGGGGAAAACTCGTGTTGCTAATTCTAACGTTCAACGTTTTTTAAGTATAGTTCTCTCAAGCACTTAGCCAGGTTCGTTACTTATTTGGGATGTTGAGAAAATCTAGCTCCGCCACTATATCCGACAAGCCTGGGCCGTCATCAAGGCAAGGAGCCGTTGATACTTCTAATCTGTCGACTTCTCCTGCTCATAACTTGGCACCTGATGCTCTGGAGGCAACAATCTTACTAGACAATCCGATCGATTCACAAGCCTCGAAGATCAACGAAGCTGCTCTGCGACGGATATGCTCCATTCATGGGATTCCTTTTGCCGACGTGTTAGTTCCTTCGAGACACGATCGTCCTCATCTGCCCCCAGTCGGGTACACTACCTGCAACAAGTTCATGTCTTGGATGGGTAGCGTGCCTCCGTTCAATTTATTTCTCCGGGATGTTCTGCAGTACATAGACATAGCTCTGTCGCAGCTGCACCCGAACGGCCATGCATTTCTATACGGGACTTACTTACTTTTCATGGCCGTCTTCTCCAGACCTCAAACCCCCGGTGATATCAGATACATTTATATGTTCAAGAGACGGAAAGATAGTCCTTCCTTTATGTTCCTCGAGCCATACCACAAATGCCAGATCTTGACAGGGGCATGTAGTAAATTTGCCCTGTACAAACAGGAATGGTTCTATGTGCGCTGCCCTTCTGGTTTCGCTAGGAGATGGGTTGAAGGCAGTAAGTCTCTCTGCTGAGTCACTATTCGTATTTAATCGGAGTCATGCTTTTCCTAACTCTTCATTTCATCTTTTTAGGTATCAACCCGCATCCGGAAGGCCGAGGATATTCTGAGGCTGTTGAAGCCATTAAAGCTCTTCCTGCTGAGGATCGTGACATCCGGACTATCATTACAAATGAATCGCTGTCGGGGTTTGGCTTGCTAGCCCCTGGTCGTCGGATCAACCTTCCAGAAGGTGTCACCATTCCTAAACCTTCGTCCGGTAAAGGGAAAAAACAGGCCGGATCGTCGTCGCGCCGCACTCCCGATACGCACGGAGAAGGTGAGCGCAGAGAAGATGATGTTCCTGAGACTCAAGGCGAGAACGTGGGTCCCGCTTGGAATCCGGCAATCGAGGTTCAAGATATTGAGACGTCATCCTCCCCTTCGAAGGGGAAGAAGAAGTTAAAATATACAGTTCAAAAGGAGAAAGTTGGTGGCACTTCAAAAGTTACGCCTATCCCGCCTAAGAAAGAGGCTTCTTCGCAGCATCTGGAAAGTTCCTTGAGGGGTCTATCGAACCTTTCTATTCCCGAAGACATACTTAATTACGGGTTTGATGATCCTGAAGCCCTCAAATTTTCTTCGCCCGCTAGAGGCAATGCGGGAGTTCAACTCCCGGTCCAAGGAGACAACACCCCGATTAGTAAAGATAAACGAACTGGTCCGTCGGGGAGAACACTAGGACACACACGCACATATGCATTCCATCATACACTTCAAGTTTTTCCTCATCTCACGGACTTTTCTTAACTCGTTGTTATCTCCATTCTTTGCAGGTGATATGGGGCGTTCTCACAGACTCGATCGTCTTCAGGGCTCTTCTGTATTTCATCACTCTGGACGGGATTCTGGTTCAGGCAGACGTAGGGACAGAGGCGATTATGAAGATAGGGACAATCGTCCCCGCGAGTCGTCTCACCGCAAGAAGGCACACTCTCAATCTTCCCAGTCCCGTGATCTTCCTCCTCCAACTGAGCCGGATAGGGAGAAGTCCTTACAGAAGGGTTATCAATCTGATGCTCCTCGAGAACAACATTCCAGTTCATCGAGTACAAGGCAAGTCCGAGAGCAACGGAAAAGAGCGGAATTCTCAAAGCCTCCTCCTCCTACTCCTGTGGTGGACCCAACTGTTGCGGAAAAGATGGTCGATCTTAAGGCCAAATTTCCAAAAATTTGCTTCGATGGTCTGAAGTTCCTCCCGGCCATTCATCATATTCCCGGGCATGTGAAATAGAGTGCCATTGCCTGCAATAACGACGTCTATGTTCAACATGACGCGTTTGTGCACTTGGTGGAGAAGATCTCGGAAGTATCCGTTGAGCGTCAACACGAGATTGATCGTCTGAATCTGGAGGCCAACAGCGATAAGAAAATCATCAAACTCCAAGACGAAGAGCTTGCTTCGTATAAGTCGAAGCTGGAAGCCGCTGAATAAAGCGCAAAAGATACTGCTGAGGCAGTTACTCGTTTAGAGGCGGCTCACAAAAAAGAGCTTGACGAAGCAGTCCAGCGCAGCGGTGCCCTCGCTCTAGAAAAAGACTCTGTCCAAAAAGTAAAGGACGCGCTCGCCACCCAAGTCAAAGAGCTGAAAGAATTACTCTCCAAGGAGAAGGAGGATAAGGTAGCTGCTCAAGAAGAATCACAACGATACTGTTATGAGATCGTTGCTACCCGACTCCTGAAAACAAAGCTCGATGACGAACTCGCTGGGGTTGAGAAAATGAAGGATGAGGCCCGTGAGGAGGGCAAAAGAGAGGCTGCAGAGGAGATTGACTCTCGCCTCGAGGCGGCCGCGGAAGCCGGCAGGGAAGAGGTCAAAAGCATGTTTGACCCGTTGATTGCTGAATATGGAGCCCGCGTCCTTATGCATCGCGACTTAACATTCTTGGGCGACGGCTACCTTGAGTCCCTAGCTGAGGCCTGGGAAACTTTGATAAGGATCAGGAAGATCGAGTCGGGCTCCGAAGAGGTTGATGAGGAGGCCTTGGTGAGAGAGTTCCTTAGGGGGAATGAGCCATCGGATTTATCCGCAGCATTGGCACTTTACAGCAAAGGCTCTCCCCTTCTGAAAGAGAAAAATGATGAAGCTGGCCCGTCTGAGGCCAATATTACTTCTCTTCATACTGCCGCTCAATCCGCTGCTCAATCGGCCGGTCGGCCGACACTTGATCCATTCGAGCAGCATGTTGGTTACGACCCCGAAGCCCCCGGGCTCGGTGCTCATGTGCTATCACCTATCCTGGAGGGTGAAACCCCACGCGCCACCGATAGCCAACCGGAACCTGGTGGGAAATTCTTCTTTCTCTAGAAGTTGAAAGATCCCGTCTTTTTTCAGCAGTGGCTACTCGTTCTAACGCTCATTCTTTATGTTTTCGTGCAGGTTGTTCTGACGCCGAGCAAACTCCGAGGAGCGATGATGCCAAGGAGGAGGTAGGGAAAACAAGCGATGCTGTCCACGTGGGAGTACTCCCTGGTCCCGATGCTTAGGTGATCGGGGCGCTGAATGATGATAAGCTCGACGCTTCATCTCCTGCCGAAGGGGATGATGAAATTGAAATCACCGGCGCCACTGAGCATACCTCGCATATGAGCATGAAGGACCGCCTTGCCGAAGAGGAGAAGAAAAAGGCCGAGGTCAAAGTTGAACCTGGAATCCTGGAACTTACCGACCCGCGGAACAGACCTTTGAAAATCATCCTCCCGGGCAGGTCCAAACCGCTATATGTTCCGTCTCCTACTCCTGACTCCGCCTCCTTAGCAAGCTAGAAGTCCAAGAAAAGGCATGAGGGAGAGGAGTCATCGGAAAAGACGAAGGAAGACAAGAAGAAGAAATCGAAGAAGTGATCGATATACTCGTTCAACGAGCTTCTTGCTTAAGTCTTGTAATTGCTTTTATCTTCTGTAGCTTGTAGTTTGTATAGACCGGTCTGGATTTTGTAGGAGTGATCATGTGATCCCATTTTGAACTTATCGAATAAAGTTTAGTTTCTTTTTGTTTGAATGATTCTTTTGTCTTTCTTTGGTTTGCTGACTAATTGTAGCCATAACTCAAGTTCTTATGAGTTGCATTATCTCCCGGTCCATTCTCGTGTTGTTCAAACATTTCTGGACATGGCGTACTTCTCGTCCCGCATCTCTCGAGTACTTGGACTTTTTGCTGACTCTGTGCTCCGGGGACTTGGAGACTTGAAACCGTTTATACTCTAGTTCGCGCTCCAGGGACTCAGAGTACTCCGCTCCGCACTCTGGGGATTCGGAGATTCGTATTCGTTTATACTCTAGTCCACGCTCTGGGGACTTAGAGCACTCCGCTCCGCGCTCTGGGGATTCGGAGATTCGTATTCGTTTATACTCTAGTCCGCACTCTGGGGACTTAGAGCACTCCACTCCGCACTTTGGGGATTCGGAGATTTGAAATCGTTTATACTCTAGTCCGCGCTCTGGGGACTTAGAGCACTCCGCCCCGTGCTCTGGGGATTCGGAGATTTGAAATCGTTTATCCTCTAGTCCACGCTCTGGGGACTTAGAGTACTCCGCTCCGCACTTTGGGGATTCGGAGATTTGAAATCGTTTATACTCTAGTCCACGCTCTGGGGACTTAGAGTACTCCGCTCCGCACTCTGGGGATTCAGAGATTTGAAATCGTTTATACTCTAGTCCGTGCTCTAGGGACTTAGAGCACTCCGCCCCGCGCTCTGGGGATTCAGAGATTTGAAATCGTTTATACTCTAGTCCGCGCTCTGGGGACTTAGAGTACTCCGCTCCGCACTCAGGGGATTCGGAGATTTGAAATCGTTTATACTCTAGTCCGCGCTCTGGGGACTTAGAGTACTCCGCTCCGTGCTCTGGGGATTCGGAGATTTGAAATCGTTTATACTCTAGTCCGCGCTCTGGGGACTTAGAGTACTCCGCTCCGCACTCTGGGGATTCGGAGATTTGAAATCGTTTATACTCTAGTCCGCGCTCTAGGGACTTAGAGTACTCCGCTCCACACTCTGGGGATTCGGAGATTTTGAAATCGTTTATACTCTAGTCCGCGTTCTGGGGACTTAGAGTACTCCGCTCCGCACTCTGGGGATTCGAAGATTTGAAATCGTTTATACGAGTCCGTACGTCGTACAAGATAATGTAGTTCGTCATTCAATTATGAGATATAGAAACGTTAGTGATTCATGGAAGGTACGGCTTCAAGCCTTTATTAATGAAAATCAACTAAACTGTTCGATTACAACTTTTTTTTTAAAAAAGAAACTAAGTTATTACTGAATGGAAAGATGCAGGAAATAACAGTGCTTAAAACAAGAAAGGAAACATGCTAAATGTAATAGTGTCGCAGATGTTCACTGTTCCATGCTCGGGGGAGTGTCGTGCCATCAACGGTTGCCAGCTTGAATGTTCCCTCTCCAGGCTTTCGTTCAATGGCGTACGGACCTTCCCAGCTGGGATTCATACGTGATGGTACCGGGAAAACTCGTTTCAGAACGAGATCACCCACATCAAAGATCCTTGGGCGGACTCTGCCATCGTAGTAGCGCTTGACTCGGTGCCTATGCGCTGCCGCCCTTAATTCGGCTTCTTCATGCTTTTCATCGATGCAGTCCAGTGATTCCAACAAGAGATTCTGGTTCGTCTTGGGATCATAGTATGTCACTCGGTGTGATGGAACTTCAAGTTCCACGGGTATAACGGCTTCAGAGCCGTATGCCAAGGCGAATGGAGTGTGGCCGGTCGCGGACTTGTGGGTAGTTCTATACGCCCATAATGCTGTCAGGAGTTCATCTACCCACTTGCCTCCGACCTTCTCCAGACGCTTCTTTAGTAAGGACTTGATTATTTTGTTGACGGCCTCGACTTGCCCGTTAGCTTTCGGGTGTGCCACGGTGGCGAACTTCTTCTCGATGCCATATTTTAAACAGAACTCTTTGAACTCTATGCTTTCAAATTGCGTCCCGTTGTCCGTAATGATGGTGTGTGGAAGGCCAAAGCGGCATATAATGTTTCGTACAACGAAGTTAATGACCTTCTTAGAGGTGATTGTGGCCAAAGGTTCTGCCTCAGCCCATTTTGTGAAATAGTCGACTGCAACTATCGCATATTTCGCGCCACCTTTGGATATAGGCAAAGAGCCGATTATGTCGATTCCCCAGATCGCAAATGGCCAGGGACTAATCATTTGTGTGAGTTCCGTTGATGGAGCCCTCGGGATTTTCGCATATCTTTGACACTTGTCGCATTTTCTTGCGTAGTCCGCGGCGTCCCGGTTTACGGTGGGCCAGTAATATCCATAGCGGAGGATCTTCTTTGCTAGCGTTTGCCCCCCAGTATGGTCGCCACATTCCCCTTCGTGAACCTCTCTTAAGACCCGCTTTGTCTCATCATGAGCAATGCATCGCAATAATGGGACTGAGAATCCTTTTCGATACATCGACCCATCCTGCATTACGTATCGTGCGGCCTTTCGAAGGACCTACCGTCTTTCGCTTCTTTTTTCTGGTAAAGCCCCGGTCGTTAGGTACAGTTTGAATGGGGTTATCCACGATTCCTTCTCGATTCCTGTTTCCAACACGAGATCGACTTTCATCCCGTCTATGCTCGGGGCATGCAAGACTTCGACGGGATACAATCCCATTTGTTGCGCATCGTCGGTACTTGCAAACTTAGCCAATAAGTCGGCTTCTTTGTTCTGTTCGCGCGGGATATGTGAAATGTCATAACGTTCAAGATTTGATAGTAGCTCTTGGACCTGAACGAGGTACGGAGCAAGCTTTCGTCCCTTTGCTTGGTAGTCCCCCCGTACTTGGTAAACCACCAACTGTGAGTCGCAAAAGATTTCGACTGATTCGATTCCGAGTTCTTTGATGAGCTTCAAGCCAGCGATCAGTGCTTCATACTCGGCTTTGTTATTTGTAGCCGGGAAGTCGAGCTTCATGGCATAACAGATTGATCGGTTTTCCAGAGTTATAAGAAATACGCCCGCGCCGGAGCAACGGTCGTTTGATGCACCGTCAGTGTATAATTTCCATCGAACGGGGGGAATGATGTCGTCGTCATCCGGTTTGATGGGTATGGTAAACTCAGCGATGAAATCCGCTAATGCTTGCCCTCGGATGGCTCTCCGCGGTAAGTATGCGATATCGAATTGGCTCAACTCGATGTTCCATCTTAGCAATCTTCCAGAAGTTTCCGGCCGTTGGAGTACTTGCCTCAGGGGTTGATCGGTATACACGTCGATTGAATGTGCTTGAAAGTATGGGCGAAGCTTTCGTGATGCAATCACCAAGCAATAAGCCAATTTCTCGATTTTAGGGTAATTCCTCTTTGCCCCTGTTAAACGCTTGCTAACATAATACACCGGCTTCTGGACTCGATCCTCCTCACGAACCAAGCAGCACTTATCGCATGCGGGGATACAGCCAAGTATACGTACAACATCTCGTGGTCAACTGGTTTTGTAGCATTGGTGGACTCTCCAGATGCCTCACCAGGTTCCGGAATGCATCCTCACAACTAGACGTCCATTCAAAATTTCTCTTCCCTTTCTTTATGATATCGAAGAATGGGATGCACTTGTCAGTTGCCCTAGATATAAATCGACTTAGCGCAGCTACTTTTCCGTTCAAGCTTTGTACTTGCTTTATAGTCATGGGCGCTTGCACATCTCGAATAGCTTGGATTTTTTCTGGGTTGGCTTCGATTCCCCTAGCATTGACGATGAATCCCAAAAACTTCCCTGATGCGACGCCGAATGAACACTTCAGAGGGTTGATCTTCATCCCGTAAAACCTGAGTATGTCGAACATTTCAGCCAAGTCTCGAATGTGGTCGTTTGACCGTCGTGACTTCACGAGCATGTCATCCACATAGACTTCCATCGTTCTACCCAGCCGGTCCTTGAACATCCGATTCACCAAATGCTGATAAGTCGCTCCAACATTCTTCAATCCAAAGGGCATCACTACATAGCAGTACAGTCCGACATTTGTAACGAAGCTGGTGTGTTCCTGATCCGGAATATGCATTGGGATTTGGTTGTATCCTGAGTACGCGTCCATGAATGACAACAGCTCGTGTCCTGCGGTGGAGTCGACCAACTGATCGATCCTAGGCAGCGAGAAACTGTCCTTAGGGCATGCTTTGTTCAAGTCGGAATAATCTACGCAAGTCCTCCATTTCCCATTCGCCTTTTTTACTAGCACGGGGTTGGATACCCACTCAGGGTAGAGGGCGTCGCGGACGAACCCATTTGCTTTGAGTTTGTCCACCTCTTCTCCGAGAGCGGCGGACCTCTCCGGATCCATTCCTCTCCTTTTTTGTTTAACTGGGACGTACTTCGGGTCTATGTTCAACATATGACTCGTGATGGCGGGAGAAATTCCACACATATCAGAATGCGTCCAGGCGAAAACATCAAGATTCGCCCGGAGGAAGCCGCTAAGGTCTTCAGTCATCTCGGGACCAAGCTGTGATCCGATTTTCAGAATTCACGAAGGGTCGTCAAGGCTAACTGAGATGTCAATTGTTAATTCAGCCGGTGCCGCCTTCTCTTCCCTGGGTTTCTCATCGTCGTCTCTCGGATCTATATCTCCGAAGATCCGAGAACTATGCCCGAGCCAGGGCTCGGGCACTACTTGTCAATTATCCGCATTAAGGATGCGGACGGGATTGTCCGCAACCTTTCCCTTCTCCCTCCGATGGGCTTCTCGGAGCTCAGCCACATAACAGGAACGACCAGCTGCTTGGTCGCCATGAACATTACCTACTCCTTTGTCAGTTGGGAACTTCAAAGTTAAATACCACGGGGCCAATGCTGCCCTAAACTCAGCCAGGGCCGGCCGGCCCAAGAAAACATTATATGGAGAATCCACGTCCAAAACTACGAAGGGTAGAATTCACACCCTCCGATGCTCGCCTTGCCCCAGTTCAACTGGTAACTCAACGTACCCCACGGCGTTGGTTGCTGCGCCGTTAAAGCCGTGTATACGAGCCTTGGACGGTTTCAGGTCTTTTGTTTCTAGTTTCATTTGATCGTAAGCCTTCTTGAAGATGATGTTGACTGAACTTCCACAATCAATCAGAATTCTTTTCACATATGCTGGTCCGATCGTTGCAGATATGACCATGGGGTCGATGGTCGGAGCCTCTATCTGATCAGCGTCTCTACTTCTAAACACAATATCGTCTGTTATTACGCGCTGCTGCTTAGCAGGGGCCCCATCCTCCGTGTTCGAACAGCACTCAAAATCTGCATGCTTCAGGGAACTTGCATATCGCTCCATCTCTTGCCAATTCTTATCTGCGGGGTGAGGTCCGCCGATAATTGTATTTATGACTAGTCTACCTACGGTTCGGGCAGGCTCCTCGGGATGACGCGGAGCTGGTGCACGACCTGGGTTGGACGTTCCCTGTCCTCCTTCCTGAGGATCCTTCACAAATCCTTGCAATTTCTTCTGCCTGATCAACTTTTCAATAGCGTCGTGTAGGTGTCTACACTCCTCCGTATTGTGCCCATAAGTCTCATGGAAGCGACAATATTTCTCTGTCCGTTTTTGTTCCTCGGTTGATTCTTTCGGACGTGGCTTTTTGTATTGAAAAGTATTGCAGGTGGATAGGTAAATGTTCTCAAGTGGCGCATTCAGCGGAGTATACTCGCTGTAGCTTGGAATTCTCGACTTCCACTTCCCCGCTTCTTTTCTTTTCCCTTGACTCCTTCCTTCAGACTCCTTGGGTTGCCCAGGCTTGTTCTGGACATTGACCTGGACCTTTCCCGAGCTGTCTCGAGACTGTTTCACAGCAATGTTGCTCTTTATTGATTCTTGGACAGGTCCTGGTGCCTTATCCCATCATACCCACCTAGCTTCCTCTCTTCTTATGAACTGGTGTGCCTTTGAGTAGAAACGCTCTAGCGTAGCCGGAGGTTTTCCTACCGGCCAGTCTCCAAACTCAGAGTCTGGATCCACACCTCTCATTACAGCCATTAGAATTGCATGGTCGTTGGGATTACTGACTTCAGTTGCTGCAACGTGGAATCTTTGCAAATATTCCTTCAACGACTCCCCGGGATTTTGGATTACACTTGACAGAGACATCACGTCCTTTGGGCGCGTAGTGTGTATCCTGAACTGCTCAATAAACTTCTTTGCCAACTCCTCGAAATTTGATACGGATCGCGGAGGAAGTCGGGTGAACCACATAGTAGCGATCCCAGATAGAGTAATCGGAAAGCACCTACACTTGGTGGCATCATTCGCTCTAGCTGAATCCATCATCCATTCGTACCTCATGACGTGCTATCTAGGGTCAGTCCTCCCTTCATACGTAGGGATAGTAGGCATACTAAACTTCCTGGGGTACGCCGCTTGCAACACAACATCCGTGAATGGAGTATGACTTCTTGACACTCCCCAATCATCATTCGATAACCCCTGATTTTCCTTCATCAACTGCCTGATCATTGCTGTCAGATCTGGTGTCTGTATGGAAGGTGGAAGGTTGGTGTCTGTTCTACGCGCCTATCCATGCTGATGCCTCCTCTCCTGGCGATCTGCCAATCGTGCGTCTTGATGTTCGACATCGTTAGCATTTTGATGATCCGGGCCTCTGTCCTCCATCTGTACCCCGGTCCTGAAGTTTCCAGCTCTTGCTTGGTCACGGTCTCCAGTTGTTTGAATAGCAGCTTCTGCTCGTGCAGCGTCAGTCTTGCGGCGTCTGCGCCTGGGAGGTTCATCAGAGGAAGTTGAACTGTCAGATGAAGAGTAAGGAGCGGGATTGCCCCCAGCATTCTGTTGCTGCTGTTGAGTGAGTTGTGCCATCAGGTTGGCGTTAGCTTGCATCTGCTCTCTTAGTTGTCTCCTGCTTTCCCTGAGTTCTCTCATCAAGTCATTGAACTCTATTCTGGTGACAACCGGAGTTTGTTCTTGAGCGGCAATTCCTGCACTCGGAATCGCTGGTTGATTGCTAGGTCCTGCTTGTTGCACACTAGCAGTTTCGTGGGCATCCGCATTATGAGAAGCTGACCTGGTACGTGGTATTGCCATTGTAGAGTTATCGATATGAACTCTGAGTAGAATCAACGGATGTCCTATCAGTGAGTCGGATCTTCTTTGGGGGATTTGTTCAATCCAGTAGCTTCAAAGCAGATCCTTGAGGTCTGAGAATTCAATTCTCAGTGAAAGCACCCAAGTGTTAGCACCAAAATTGGTCACTAACCTCGTAGAGAAAGATTGTGTAGAGATATAAGTGATGAAAGTAAATAAAACAGAGAAGACAATGCTAATCTAACTGCAGAAAGTAAGAACACCAAATTTATAGTGGTTCAGCGTAATTGCCTACGTCCACTTTGAGGTTAAACTTTATTGATCTTCTTTATAGTTGATTACAAATACAATTCGTGAATCAAATGCTTGAATGAAGTTGTTAAGTAGAGAAGATGAGTCTTGAAAATGGCAGAGTCTCCCCAGTGTTCTCTCTCCCAAATAAGGATCCATTTCACTGTGACCCTGCCCCTCTATTTATAGGCAAATATGGGCTGGACTTCCCAAGTGGGCTGGATAGCCGAACGCTCCAGCCCCAGTACAGTGGTCGTTGTATGCCGAACCAGGTGTGCCGAACGCCCTGATGCCGAACAGTCCCTTCTATGCCGAACGATGTGGTTGATGTTTGGGAAGTGCAGGATGTTTGTCAGTCGAAGCCGAACGCTCTTCTAGATGCCGAGTACTCTTATTGCCGAGTACTCCTGATGCTACCGAGTACTACGCCGAGTACTCCTGTATGCCGAACTCCAGATGCTGCCGAGTTCTCCTTGATGCCGAGCGCTCTTATATGCCGAGCAGTCTTGTATGCCGAGCAGTCTTGATGCCGAGCACTCTCGTATGCCGAGCAGTCTTGATGTCGAGCACTCTTGTATGCCGAGCACTCTTGTTGCCGAGTATTGGTTGACGCCGAGCGCTCTGTATGCCGAACATTATGGATGCTGTGTACTTCGCCGAGTACTCCTAGATGCCAGACATTCTATGACGCTGAGTTCCACTAGGAAGCCGGGTACTTCGCCGAACACTCCTAGATGCCGAGTACTCTCTAACGCCGAGTGCTACCTGATGCCGAGCACTGGTTGCCTGGTCAAATCTCCAGGAAATAGTTAATTTTTAATTATTATTATTTAAGATATATTAATTTGATTACTAACATTTTAATTAATCATTAATTATTATTATTTTATTTTAATTATTAGTTATTACTTATTTATTATTTATTGCAACTGGTAAATATTAGTTATATTTACTTAATAATTACGTATTAATTATATTATCAATAATTTGTAAGGTTATTATTTATTATTCTAAAATTTTAATATTATTAATAATTAAATATTAAATATTAATTAGAAAATATTAATTATTATTAATATTTAATATGCCCCTCTATTACAATTGGTAAAACAAGGAGCCGTTGAAAATGAGTTTATACAACTTTCTGAAAAACGTTATAATTATTAATTATTAATTATCAAAAATTAATTACTAAATATTAAATATTAATTTTTAGTTATTACTTCTTAATTATTGATATTAACTATTACTTTTTAATAATTAATTATTTATATTAACTATTAAATTTTAATTCATATTTATTATTTATTAATTATTTAATAATAATTATTAATTCTTATTTATTAATTATTTAATAGTAATTGTTAATAGTAATTATTTCATAATTCAAATTAATTATTAATTGTTATTATTTAACATTAATCATTATATATTATTAATTTTTTATTAATTATTAAATTATTAATAATTAATTACTACAACGGGTAAAGGAAAAAGGTTGTGATAGAAATCTATTAAAAATGGAAAAAAGAAGAGTTGTTAAAAACATGCATTTATTACAACTGACAAAAAAGACTAAATGTAATCTACATCTATTACAATTGTTAAAAAAGAAGAGTTGTTAAAAATATGCATCTATTACAATTGGTAAAAAAAGAAGAGTTGTTAAAACTATGCATCTATTACAACTGGCAAAAACAAAAGGTTGTAGTAGGCATCTCTTACAACTGGCAAAATGAGAGTTGTCAAAAATAAGTTTATTACAACTTTGTAAAAAAAGCATTGTAAAAAACCTTTATTACAACTGGCGTTTTATGACTGTTGTAAAAATACAATTGTAATAGAGCCTTTTTGTTATAGTGAACTGAGTAATAATCTATGGTTGTTGAGCATGTGGTATGCTCAGTAGATTGTTTATCATCCTTGTATGATGAGAAGGTTGTAAATTTCGACAGACTGTAAGTTTGTTTGTTGGTCATTTAACATTTTGGGAAATGATAAGAATTATTATGGCTTGTTTCTGGGTTGTTGATTTATGATGAAATTTCGACGAAATTCTTTTAAGGGCGAAGGATGTAACGATCCGAAATTTTATCGTTTTGATTTATGAATATTTAATTTATTTTAAATACTCATTTAATGGTTTTACTTATCATATAACACTCTTTTTAATTAATAAGTAATGATGGTGAACCCATTTTAGAAGTTTGTTTACAAAAATAAATAGTTCGATGAAAATTTGAAAATATGACCGAAAATCATTTTTTGAATTTCGACTTTTTATCAAATGAAAGTTGTTACAACGTTGTTGCACACATATGCACACTTTTGTAACATAAATAAACATTTAATAAGAAGTTAAAATTTTTAAAATGGATGTATTAAACTTAAGAATCCTTAAGTGTTTTTAATATATAATTAAAAAGTAATAAAATAAAATAGAACTTTTCCTGTCTTATTTTAAGTGCTAAAGTACTAAGTAGTACATGTTATCATGATATAAGTACATAGCCATGTGGTTGCAGTGGAAAGTGGTAAATGTGTATGGAAAAGGAAGGGTACTTTTGTAATTTGGTAAAGGGGTAAGTGATGTAATTTGCCACTTTTTGAAATTCTATAAAAGGATTTCTTTACTTCATTTTCTTTCACCTTTTCATTTCCAAACTTTTGTTCTCTTCTTCCCTCTCTTATCTCTTCCAAAAATTCCTTTGAAAATCTAATTCAAGCATTCTCCAAATTCAACCAAACTCAAGTATGTTCTTTAATACATCATGGCAAAACCATTTAGCAAGTCAAAGTTGGAAGATTTGGAGCTAAAAACCTACTTTGGCTTTGGGCCGTGAGCATCTAAGGGTGTTGGAGCCTTGGTCCATGTGCTTTTAAGGAGAAGGGAGAGCTTTGAATGTAGGAAGAAGGAGGAAAAGTGAAAGCTTTGGCTTTGAGGTGATGGTAAGAAGAAGTTGTAGCTTTTGGTTTTGTTTAAGCTTGGTTAAAGTGAGATATCTTACTCTAAAACGGTTTTAAAAATTGGCAAATATTATAAAAGTATAAATTGTTGTTTAGTCGTTTATACTTGGGTATATTGCTTTGTTGGATTTGATTCTCGCTTGGAAGCGGATGACATGAATAACCAATTTGCTGCAGGGGACTTATGGATGGAAGTCGAAGTGTTTTCGTAGCGAATAGTCACTATGAATGCACTTTGAAGAATAGAACTTTTGTAGAGGTATCCTAAATGATTCCTCACCTTGTTATTATTATTGCATAGTTATGTAAATGCTTTTCTATGCGGGAAGTGAATTTTTCTTAGTTAAAGTCGACCTTCTTGTTGCTGGTTTTGCAACATTGAAATCCTATGCTCTCTTTTAAGTGGTTTACCACTTTGGTTTCTAAAAGTATTTTGAAATGGTTTTCCAAACTTGAATTTTGTTTTCTAACCTTTTTGCAAAGATATTAAAGTGGTTTAATTTTAGAAAGAAATGTGGTTTAAAAGCTGTTTGGTTCAGAAAAACAAAGTTTTAAAAATTACGATCCATGTAGCGATAGTCGCTATGAATTAAGTTTGGAAATTTATGATTTTTATAAAGTAAAAGAGTTATCTATTTTAGATATTTTGTAAATTCTTTATGAATGTGTTTTATAAAAGTAGTATAAGTATTTAAAAAGGAGATTGAAGATTTAGATATATTTTAAGAATTTATTTGATATTTTTAACAGGAGATTTAAGTTTTATAAAGGAAGCTCCTTTGTTTCAAAAGTAAGGTTTTGCTTGAAAGCGACCATCTTTGAAGTGATGTTTTAAACACAAGTTTCAAACTATGTTTTAAAGAGTTTTAAAAGTAATTTTAAAAGGGGAAGGAAGCATGGATTACAATACCATTGTTGTAATAAATGTTTTAGAGAAAAGGAAAGAGGTCATGGACTATAAAAAATTTATTGTATTAAATGGTTTTGAAAAATTGGAAAGGAGGTTTGATTGATAACACTTAGTTATTATTAAATATTATTATTAAATAAACTGTTTACTTTATGTAAAGAAAGAATCATGTCTTTTGAAATCAAGCTTTGGTTTAAGTAAATGAGTTTGGAAAATATTTCCAAAAACTAGTTGGAAATCAAAGACTGGTAATAAGTTTATGGAGTTGGTTTTCAAATTGTTTTTAAAAGACTTTGTTTTACGCAAGGGATTTCTTTGTTGGTGCCATTAAATAACATAAAACAAATATGATAAGTAGTGCTAAAAGGTTGACCAAGTAAGTCATCTTATATTTAGCACTAAAACCCGATGAGTAGACTTTCCTCTGTCTATGAGATCTCGAATCTAAGTGTTTTAACTAAGGCAAGGCCAGGTATAACTAGTGCCCTAACTTATCTAGCTTTGATTCTGGATGAAGGATAGAGAAGTCGAAATGTTAGAAACGAGATAAGTATAAGAGAGTTAATTTCTATAAATAGGTCATGATTAATTAAGTATATGGAAGGTACTTCATCTTATACTTGACACTAAATTTCGAGGTACGGAAGCTTTTTTCTATCTGTGAAAATTAACAATATCGTTGAGGAAAGGGTAGCTCTCTAACTTGTCTGACTTCATTGTTAATCGAGGGATAGTATGGGGTTAAAATCAAAAAATGGTGATAAGTATATAATGTCCGATTTTTCCATATGCAAACTAAATACTTGCACTAGAAGGTGGTTTGTCCGCTATCAATGAATATACCTATTTTGACTTAGGAAGTAAATGAAGATTCGCGATTTCGTATGGGTTGGAAGAACTATTTTCTGTAAAACGTCTCTCACTTTAAGGGCAGATATTCAAGATCTCCTTAGAACTCTTATATCATTTGCTTACTCTAAAAGAACCCAAATTGAGTTAATGGAAAACTATCGATTGTTGGTTCAGAGAGACCGAGATTGGATAAACATGAGTTATCCAAAAACCACTTCAAACCGGCATAAGCATTCGAATTGAAGACATATTGAAGATGATGGATTTGAAGACCGAGTGCAAGGGCTACTTGCTACTAATCCTCAGGGTGATTCCAAAAAGGATGTAGTAGAAGTAGTGCCTTCGGTTTGTCTAAAACCTAAACAACTTGTAAGGTGAATGTTGGCATTGCATTTTCTTGAAGGGTAGTGTTAGCATTCCAAGTGGGATTTGCTAAAAAAAGATAATCGTTGCCTCACGAGCCTCATACCCGGTAATAACTAAAACATGGGATATGCAACAAAGCTATGTGGTTCGCTACCAAGAGGATATGGTCATCACCCGACCTAGATCGATATTTATAGATTTATGTATGCTAGGGGCCCAGTACTGTTGTATGTAGTAACCAAGGTGATGGCTTATTCGGTACTATCCAGGAAGGGGTAGGCCGGTTCTATGTTGGCAGGGGTCCATGTGAGGCCCTCGGTATATTTTCTCTCGTGGTGTACTGTGGCAGACAGTATCCCAATAGCCTTGTCATTGATGGAATCCATTTCTAGTACATGCCTATATGGACTTAGTTATATACTATGTATGTTGTCGAACATAATTAATGTAATCATTCCAGCTATGATTATTTTTTTATTTTAAACCCTAGACATTATTATAATATCACAAGATTTTCTTATAAAAAATGGTTTGGTTATCGTAAGGTAAAATTCCGTTCGTGTTTATGTGCGACATGGTCTTACGAGATACCTTTTTTGAAAGGGTTTTATAAATATAATAATCCATATGATTTGAGTTTCTCACGCTGGTTTATCAGACTGATTTGGGTGTTATTTTCGTATAATGCTTGGGTCAAACCAGAGTACTTTTCCCAGATTTGGCGATGGAAACTTAGAGCTTTAGAAGACAAGTTGGAAGCCTTCAAGACCTGATGTATTTTATTTTTCCACTGTATTTCTTATTTTGTATTTATCAACATTTGCGAGGACATGTTGTTATAACTGTTCAGGCTGATGATATGTTAGTTTACTCCGATGGTTATATGCATATTAAAGTTTTCTTTTGTAAAGATCAATTAGATATTATATATTATTCGTCACGATGTGATATTTTGTTCTGCCATTTCTTTTCTTTCACCCTAACAATCTGTCTTTCTGTCACTCGAATGCTCGGCACATGAATACCATGGATGTATTAGTGTCAACTTTTAGGGGTTGAAAAGGCAGGTCGTTACAGATGTACACAATGTATTTCATATATCGCGTTTTTGAAGTTTGTGCATGATCCTTCTTTTGTAAAAGAAATGTTACAACATGAGGACTTGGAGATGGAGCCGAATTTGACTATAGTAAGATAGCCTATTCGTATTATTGATAGAGATATTGAGCGACTGGGGACTAAGGTTGTTAAGTTAGTCAAGGTACAATATAGCGAGGATGCTCAAGATTATACATAGGAGACGGACGATAAGATGAGAGAGTCATATCCGGAGTTGGTTATAGACTAGTACTTTCATCTAATCTTAGTATATCTTTTGTAGTGTACTCACCGTTGGAGGTGGAGTCACATAGTATGCATTCGGTTTGCAATATAGTCTGTATATAGTTTCAATAGTACTATATATATGTATGTGTATATCTTGTTTTTTCTACCTTCTTTGATTATTGTTCTTGTTTGAATTTAAAAGACGAAATGTTCTAAGTGGAGGAGAATGTAACAATCCATAATTTTGTAAACTTCGTCTTTGAATATCATAACGTTTTAAAATATAGTTAAGTGTTATAAATATGATTTTATAACCTTGTTAAAACATGTTTTAATTAATGAATAAGGATAGGAAACTTGTTTTTGAAATTTGTTTACAAAAATAAATACTTTGAAGAAATATCGATAATATGATCGAAAATCGGTTTATCAATAAACAACTTTTTATTCGATATAAGTTGTTTGAACTCTTTTGTACTTATCAATATATGAGGATATCAATAACTAGTTAATACACTTTTCTTCATAAAGAAGTTAGAATCCTCTAGAAGCTTCTAGAAGATAAGGAGATATTTGTGTGTATGGGGTAGCATAGTAATTTGCTAAGGAAGGAGGTGGAAAGGAGATGTGATGGAGCATGCGGGAGGGTGATCCATCCATGACCTACCACAAAGTTAAGGGGAGGGGTAAGGCTACCATTTGAAGCCTATATAAGAGCGTACTTGGCTCTTGAATTCACTTTTGCGAATTTAGAAAATAAATTAAAGCTCTCTTCATATCCTTCTCTTAATAAATTTCTTGAGATAATTAATTTCAAAACAAATTCAAATCTCTTCATACTTGGCCAAGCATGTAACGACCCGTCATTTCAAACCATTCAAATCGACAATAATCCACACATGTCAGACTTGAATTGCTCAAAACAACATATTGTTAATTTTATATTTAGTAAAACTTAGCATATACGGTAAATAAATCAATCAAAGAGTCATAGACACAGAGTAATACAACAATACGCAACGGAATAGATAAATAATAGTTCATGAAGCTACTACAAAACATCAGATTCTAAAACAAAATACAACAGAAATCCAAATACATAGAAGTCTCTAATACATAAGCAAATGACAAGTCGGAACATAAATAACTGGAAATAGCTGAAATGCCGAATAGATAAAAGATAGATCTCCAGTCAAAGCTCCAAGCTCCAAAGGCTGACCCGAGCATAAAGCAAAATACAAAACACTCGACTCAGCATTAATATTCTTATGCAAGTAAATCAACTCAAGTGAAATATCCAAGTGAAATACAAATAACTTAGAGGATGTTGGGATTCCATCCTTTAAGGATCCGTGAAACTATCTACATACATAATACAATACACTACATAGATAATGTCTACAGTAAAGTAAAATATTAAAATAGCGTTAAGGCGATACCCATATCCCCCTTAATAAATTTTTATATAAATATCGTAGTCTATACAGATATTGTAAGCTCCACCAAACCGGTGGGATACTCAGTGAGCACTCCATAGGTACGATACAAACCAAAGTCGTAATGGGCTCGATAAGGCATATGACAAGGCACAAAAGGCAATGCCCAGGGTAGGATACTAACATTTTGCAGAACCGGGCTCGTGATAACGCATATCAGCTATTACTGCCCACCTCGAGACACACTCTCATAATCAAAGATGCACCCAATTAAATCACAAAGTAATAGATATGGTTTCAAAGAAGCATGCTCGATCGAAGGTGCGACCTCACTTGGCTTAGGTATAGCTCCTGTTTTAGTCATATCAAGCTGACCCGAGGGGGTCAGGGCTGCGTTCATATCTCATACAGAATCATTCGCAAAACCATCCTACTTCGTTCTGGATTCTCCACCACGTGCACAATTGTTAAAGTGGTTTTCGGTATTGGCAGAGAGTATGACAATATCTGATCCCGGTCACTTTAACAACCAAACGCTTATTCCACAACATGGTCATTTTTAAAATCACTATTATAAACATTTAAATTAAATTTCAAGTCACAAATTTAAATCAAAATTAAATATTCAACATTAATTTATTTAATTGGAAAATATTCACCTAATCACTTTTACAAATATTTAAATATTACAAATTTAAATCAAAATTAAATATTCAATTTTAATTTATTTAAATTTGAAAATATTCATTTAATCACCTTTAATCAAAATCAAGTTATCAAGTTATAAAATCATATCTTTAAAATCTCAAAATCAATAAGTCTCAAATCAATTTTTATTTAAATACAATACAGTTCTTAAACAAATTAAATTACAAATCAATTCCAACAAAATCTATTTTCAAAATATTAATATAAATCTAAATAAATATTTACAACATATTATATATATATATATATTAAAGTTATTACAAAAATCTATTTTAAAATAATAACACAAATCTAAATAAATATTTAAACATATTATGTATATATTAGTTAAATTAAATTTTGATAAAATTTTATTATATTAAATTTTATTATTAAATCTATTTTAAATCTTAATTATATATTTTAAAAATAATAAAGTTATAAGTAACATTTTATAATTAAATTTTTTTAACTTAACTTATAATTTTAAAATTTCCAAAACATATAATTTTAAAAATCTAAATTTTACACACATATTAAAATAAAAATCTTTATATTATATTTTAAAATCAAAACACATATATTTTTCTTTTCAAAATTTTGGAAATCAATTAAAAATAAACCAACGGTGTCCGTATATAATTTTCTAACCTATCGTCAAGTGATACAGATATTTATCATTTCAATCTGTAATAATTTAATATTTATGAGTATATATTATTTCAACCTGCAATCCCAAAATTTCAAAATCAGTAAAATCGCTTGGTTTTATCATTTCAACCCATAACGATTTTCTCTAATATATAAGATCATTCAGGTATGTATCATTTCAACCCATAGTGATTTTCCTAACTAACAGGGAACTCGTAGAGTGAGAACAAATAAAATAATAACATAAAATGACATAGCATATCAATGTCAAGCATATATCATAACCAACAATTTAAATATAATATATACACAACATGTTATGGTGTCATATGTCAATTATCATAGGTTAACAAATTTAAATAATAACATTTCAATTAATGATTTAATTACTAAACAATTTAGATTTAACAGCACATTTCAATCGTCATTACATGTGAAATAAATTTACTAAACATATGAAGGTCAATCGTGAGTGATCGCTCACCTTTCGAGGCTAGAGAAAATAGGCAACACAACAAGCTACAATTTTGAATCTCGAGCTCTACAAGCTCTACAAATCAAAACGAAAATCCCAAAGCAAAGCAAGGTGGACTCGAGTTCGAAGAAAACAAAATATATAAACTAGATATATATTGTTTGCGCCAAAATTGGTCACAAACCCCGAATATCATGAAAGCACCAATATATGAATACAAATCAACAATACTCTAACACAAATCTCAGATCCAAGCAAAATAGAGAACAACAATTGGAAAATAACGAATAGAAACACGAGATTTATAGTGGTTTGGCTATCTCCAGCCTACGTCCACTTCAAAGGATAATCTTTTATTGATGTTCTTGCTGGTTACAGTGAATTACAACAGTAATTTTCAAGTACAATGATGGATTTTGAGTGCAATCGTGATTTCGGCAGAGTCTGGACGTGGCTTGATCCCAAAAAGTCCCTTTTCTGTAAGCTCTAGGGTGCTATTTATAGGCGCTCCATGCAAATATCTGGCTCAAACTTCGGGAGACTTCTTTTGGCACGTGGGTGGGCCCACGTAATCGATCCCATCAAGTTTCGGCTCGATCCGTGATCGATACGAACCAATTTCGTATCGATCAAGATTTGGTCCAACCGAGTTGAAATTTGGCATGAACCTTCTTTAGCATGTACGCAAACTCCTGTGAAAATTTCATAGCATTTGGACTTGTGGATTAGGAGATATGATCGATACGAGTTGGAGTTTTCTTTAGGCTGTTTCTTTCGACTCGATACGTTCGTATCGTTCTCGTCGACTCGATCTAAAGCATGTGCGCACGAGATGATGTGGCACGAAATTACTGGATCGATCCACCCTTCTTGCCGAGTTGACCGAGTCTTATTTGCAACTTGTTCGTATCGATGGTTCGTGTTCTATTTCGTATCGATAAAAAGCATTGACTTCGTATCGATCGTTTGTAGCTCTGTTCGCATCGATGTTCTCAGGTTACTTCGCATCGATGGCTGGGGGTCTTCGTGATGGATACAAAGTGGACATTGCTGATCGATTCGAAACTACGAATAAACGATGGATACGAATAGTTCCACTCTAATCGATACGAACTCGATGGATGCGAGGCGAAATCGTTCTGATCGATACAAACACGTACGAGGTGAAGTCACTCTGATCGAATCGAACTCAATGGATTCGAACAGTGCGACCATAGATCGATTCGAACATGATGGATTCGAAATCAGATGTTCCTTGATGGATACGAACAGGGCGTACGTATCGATTTGAATGGTGTGTTTCCCTCATCTTGTATCGACCATATCTCGATCATACGAACTCCGATTGACCTAAAATTTGAAGCATCGGCTTTTATGGCTTTGCTTGTCATGTCTTGTAAATTATAGCTCGATCTGGATTCGGACAAAATTCATCGATATCCATAGCGAACCTGTAATGCATAACCGATATTTGTGACTAGTAATCATTGATTCTCAGTTAATTTCTTGATATCTCGGCTTTGCTAAAAGGTGGGATAACACTTTTCCCCCCAAAACACGCCTTTTGGTAAAAGGTGTGTTTTGAATAGCTTCACATCGAATGCTGTTAGCTCATATTTTATTCACAACTATAGTATCGTCAATCAAGTTTGTGGCTGTTCGAAGCCGATTCAGAATCCATTTCCACTTGCGGATGTCAGTAATCAAATTCTACAGCCTCTCTAGACTATCGATGGTCACTCCAGTCCCTTGCTAAGTCCATTCCAAACCTAGCGATCGAATATAAAGATCCTGTTGTGCTCCGGCGTTGCTTTCTATCCCTTGCACTCTGGCCCTAGCGAGGGCATCTAGCGATGTCTTGGTCTTTCTGGACCGATCATAGCCTCTCCGGGTTCTTGCTGGATCTCATCCTATCACTCTCCGGTGAAGAGGAAACAGCATCGAGTGAGCCGATCTTGTCGCTCTCCGGCGTTGCGGCAACACCCCCTGCACTCCGGTTCAGTGTTTTTGAACATTAAGCGATGTCGTGGCCTAAATCCTAGGCCGATCACAGCCACTCCGGGCTCTTATCGAACCCCGATCCAATCACTCTCCGGTGAATGGGGAACGACGTCAAGAAAGTCGATCATGTCACTCTCCGACGAAGCAACTCACTTCTTGCACTCTAAACCCCGCCTCTCCGGGTAGGGTCATAAAGCGATCATTTTCAAGCTGGTTTTCAATATTCATCCTTTAACTCTCCGGTCAAAGGTTTATTTCGAGAAATTCAAGTTCATTTATTAAATTCAAGTTCCAGTGTTCAATCACAAACAAAGGAAAAATTTAAATATTGCCTCTTCGGGCAGAGCGGTCTATTACCATCTCAGAGCATGACTGGGGATCTCTCCGGTTCCCGTACATGTGTAAGCGGCATAGCCGTTTTATTTTGTAATCAAATCTAAGAAATTTAATCGACCAAAGTTCAAATCCTGAACTTGGCCCTTGCCATCATGATCAATTGATGACGAGTCGTGATCCCGATCTAGGATTAGTTCTGTTGGGTGGAGGTAGTAGTTGCTCAGGTCCTACGGCCGTTGTCCGATCTCTGGTGTATTGTGGCAAACTACCACTTCTGATATGCTCTTCTACCTCATCCTTTAGATGGCATCATTCATTGGTAGTATGCCCTTCCAGCTCATGGAATAGACAGTACTTTCCACTTCTATGTTCCCGTTCTGTGGGATCTCTCCTGGGTGGTTTTCGATAGGGGAGCTGCCCCCGAGTCTCCGTGTAGATTCGTTCCAGGTTTGTTGTCAAGTCAATGTATTGCCTGAGTATAGGCTCTTGGAATTTCTTTCGTTTGTCAGGACAATCGTATCTTTCGTCCTGCTTTCGCTTCTCTTTGTCTACTTCGGACAGTTCTTTGGAGGTTCCTTCGCCTTGCACAACGTTTGTTTCTCTCCTCTTGGCGCGTGAATCTTCTAGCCGAATGAATCTTTCAGCTTCATGATAGAATTCTCCAAGGTCTTGTGGTGGATCTCTTGCTAAAGAATCCTTAAATTCTGTGCCTTCCGCGACTCCTGCTACCGCCTCCATCAAAATCATTGATGGATCCTGGCGATCTACTGAAGCCACAGTTGCATTGAATTACAATAGAAAATCTTTTATGGACTCTCCTGTCCTCTGCTTTATCGATGCCAAGGTCATCACACTCTTGGGTCGCATCACGTGGACCCTAAACTGACTCATGAAGCATTCCACTAGCTCGCTCCATGTTCTGATTGATCCATTCTCTAGCTTCCTGAACCAAAGCGTAGCCAAATCTGTCAAATATAGAGGGAAACATCGTGCCATCACTTCCTCGGATGCCCCCAGCACTTCCATATGCCTGATATATCTAGTAATATGCATGGTTGGGTCTGATTTCCTGTCATATGGGTCCAGTGCGGGTAACTTGAATTTTGGAGGATTCCTTGCATTTTTGATATTCGGAGTGAACGGACTCCGACTAACTTCCTCTAAGCCTCCGCTTGAAAATCCTCCCCTCATTATCCGTCGCACTAATCCAGCCATTCTTTCGTCTCCATCTTGGGGTCGTCCCCTCGGCATGCTTCTATCCTGCCCCCTAGGTCTCGAAGGGTATTCCGGGTAATATTCCTCGTGTGGCTCATTCATGTTGGAGTTGGCTCTAGCCTGTTGAGCTCCATCCGTGGGTCTTCCAATGTCAGATACCGAGGGTCTGCCCATAGGTCCTTGTTGATTGCCTTCAGGTTCTTCGTTCTGATCTTGGATCTGACCTCCATTGGTCCCTATGACCCTAGCTCCTTGTCCCGTGTCTACAGTCACTTCAGCCGGTCCACAGTTCTGTGCTCCAGCTGTTCTCATCTGATCAAAGAAGTTTTGCATCATTTCTTGTTGACTCTTCAGCAATCTTTCATGAATTGAATCCGCCATAGCCTCCATCTCATCCCTAGTGATGTAGATCGAAGCTTGACCTGCTCCAGCTCCAGAAGAGGCCTCTTGACTTCCCTCTCGCTTGCTCCTTTCTCCTCTCTGTCTTCTTGTTGATTGTCGCGTCATTGCTGTTCAGATCTGAATCCCTCAGCCTTCCAATCCAATATCTATGTAGTAGAATCCTTGAGTTATGCCTTCTCAGTGAAAGCACCAAAGTGTTTGCACCAAAATTGGTCACAAACCCCGAATATCATGAAAGCACCAATATATGAATACAAATCAACAATACTCTAACACAAATCTCAGATCCAGGAAAAATAGAGAACAACAATTGGAAAACAACGAACAGAAACACGAGATTTATAGTGGTTCGGCTGTCTCCGGCCTATGTCCACTTCAAAGGATAATCTTTTATTGATGTTCTTGTTGGTTACAGTAAATTACAGCAGTAATTTTCAAGTACAATGATGGATTTTGAGTGCAATCGTGATTTCGGCAGAGTCTGGACATGGCTTGATCCCAAAAGTCCCTTTTCTGTAGCCTCTAGGGTGCTATTTATAGGTGCTCCATGCAAATATCTAGCTCAAACTTCGGGAGACTTCTTCTGGCACGTGGGTGGGCCCACATTATCGATCCCATGAAGTTTCGGCTCGATCCATGATCGATACGAACCAATTTCGTATCGATCAAGATTTGGTCCAACCGAGTTGAAATTTGGCATGAATATTATTTAGCATGTACGCAAGCTCCTATGAAAATTTCATAGCATTTGGACTTATGGATTAGGAGATATGATCGACACGAGTTAGAGTTTTCTTTTGGTTGTTTCGTTTGACTCGATACGTTCGTATCGTTCTTGTCGACTCGATCTAAAGCATGTGCGCGCGAGATGACATGGCACGAAATTCCTGGATCGATCCACCCTTCTCGCCGAGTTGACCGAGTCTTATTTGCACCTTGTTCGTATCGATGGTTCATATTCTATTTCGTATCGATAAAAAGCATTGACTTCGTATCGATCGTTTGTAGCTCTATTCGCATCGATGTTCTCAGGTTACTTCACATCGATGGCTGGGGGTCTTCGTGATGGATACGAAGTGGACATTGCTGATCGATTCGAAACTACTGATAAATGATGGATATGAATAGTTCCATTCTGATCGATACGAACTCGATGGATGCAAGGCGAAACCGTTGTGATCGATACGAACACATAAGAGGTGAAGTCACTCTGTTCGAAACGAACTCAATGGATTCGAACAGCATGACCATTGATCGATTCGAACATGATGGATTCGAAATCAGATGTTCCTTGATGGATACGAACATGGCGTACGTATCGATTCGAACGGCGTGTTTCCCTCAACTTGTATCGACCATATCTCGATCATACGAACTCCGATTGACTTGAAATTTGAAGCATCGGCTTTTATGGCTTTGCTTGTCATGTCCTGTCAATTGTAGCTCGATCTGGACTCGGACAAAATTCATTGATATCCATAGCGAACCTGTAATGCATAACCGATATTTGTGACTAGTAATAATTGAACCTCAGTTAATTTCGTGATATCTCGGCTATGCTAAAGGGTGGGATAACATATATATATATATATATATATATAAGAAGAGAAGGCTTAGGGTGCTCGGCAATGGGAAGTGGCTGCTGCGGCTATAAGGCGGGTCGAGTTTGGAACTGCGGTGTTCGATGGAGGCTGCGGCCAGGCTGTGGAAGGTGGATGGTTGTCGGCCATAGGTGCTGTGGTGGTGTTCGGGTGAAGAGAAGGGAAGGCAGACAAGGAGAAGCGGATAGTGTTGGGATGATCGGGTTTGACGGATCAGGTGGGAGGAGAAGTGGTAGCTGTCATGTTAGAGGGTGTGGGTTAGGTGTGCTAGTGGCCAAGGCAGAGGGTGCAAGGGGGAGAAGGAAGGCTGGAGGGTTTGGGGTCCGTCGCAGCTGATGGGGTATGGAGGAGAAGTGGAAGGGTATTTTCGTTGCATGGGTTTGGCTGTGGTGCAGAAAGCTGGGGCTGTGGTGGACGTGGAGGAAAAGGGAAGGCCGGAGGTGGTGTATGAGTGGAGCGGAGGGCCGAGGATGGGAGGATGAGTTCGGCTGCTGTGGGAAGGGGTTGCGGTCAGGTTCAGGGAGATGGTGAGAGGCGGTGTGGAAGGAAGGTGGGCTCGGTGGAGTAGGGTTTCCCAGGCAAAACTTTATATATATATATATATATATATATATATATATATATATATTAGAGAGAGTGTCCGCAGTAGCGGCCTAGTGGTTGAGACACCTGCCTCCTGTTAATGAGGTTGCAGGTTCGATTCCCGGACTGCCCTACTACCAGAGCTTACCATGTGCATACGCTCAGATCAGCCACTTATGTGGTGCTCGCGGACCAGGCTAGGTGCACTAGGGGGGGTTTTACGACTCCGGTCGGTTTCCCCCCTGAACAAATTCAAAAAATATATTAGAGAGAGCAAGCACGAACGAAAACAAAGAAAGAAATTGGGAACGGAGAGAGAGTGAACCAGAAATTATATTGAACATAGTAGAAATGGCAAAAGTCAAGAGCTGAATTTCAGGAAATATGAGAAGAAAATGGTTGTTTGTATTTAACCGGTAGCTAGATGAAAGAGCACAGGGAAATCCAAAAGGCTCAAATGGGTACCGATACGGCTAATCGTTTCGCAGATTTCGCCACGTACTGGACGCCGAAATGCACAAATGAATATGCTATGGGGTTCAGCACGACGAGACGAACAAGATGGTGCACAGATATCAGAGACGTGACCCACCTATCAAAACTCGATATTCGTTGCCAAAACTGCTGCTAAACTTCCGAAAATAAGATAAATGGGGCTAGAGCAGTCCAAATTTGGCGAAACAAAATATGATGTCTCACTCAAAAAATGGTCTACATTTTTCTTATGTAAAAATATTCAAGTTTCAAAAATATTTTATTTCCATCAAATTTTTAACTAATTTTAAATTGAAATTTCACAACTGAACAAACTTACATATTTTCCTACGAAATTCTACCACTTGCTATGTTTAAATAGACGTATTCCAAATATAAATTTTTCATTGCAAAATTTATTGTTTATTTTCATGAAAAATTTAGTTAATCACGTTATTTAAATAGTTAAATTTTTTGGGTCGTTACACTCTCCCCCACTCAAAACTTTTCGTCCCCGAAAGGAACGAGATAGGAGAATAGAAGCAACAGAAAGGAAAGATAGATTCGAAATACATAGTACCAGATACAACAATTAATTCAAAACCATATAAATTTCATTTTCGAGTGTTAACATTATACATCTCATCACTTATTAACATCCAATTATTATTATCATTCTAATTAACTCACTTTCAATTAATTCACATTCATATCCACTTTATTTGCATTCCCCTTATTTACTTCTTAATTGAGTAATATTTACTTATTGTTATTCATCTCATTAATCATTCAATGGATTTATATTCAATTCATTCGCTTTTAATTGATTTATATTCAACTAATTTGGTTTCAATCCATTTTTATTCAATCAATCAATATTCATTGTATTCACATTTGGTTGATTTCAATTCAATGTATTTTCATTCAATTGATTTGTTTCCATTATTTTACATTTGTTTCAACCACATTTAATTGGTTTACACTCAATTGATTTACTTTCAATTTATTAACATTCGTTAAAAAAATTCTTTCATACTTACTTATTCATATTCAATGAATTCTCATTCCATTAATTTCCATTCTATTATGTCCAATTAACTTACATTCAATTATTAACTTTCATTATGTTCACCCTATTTCTTTATATTCGTTTACATTCATATTTGTTATCCACTTTCACATTCAATTTTATTTATGTTCCTTTATTTTATTTCATTCACATAGTATATTTTCTTTAATGTCAATATCACTTAATTAACTCTTCGACAAATTTATTTAAGTTTAATATTAACATTCCATATTTTCTTTTGCATATCCAAAATGTTTAACCCCATTCGTATTTTGGTTTTTTTTACTTTCGATTTTCTCAAGTTTCAAATTATATAACTTATACATATTCCAAATTTCTTACATCTCTACTTCATTAACTTTCATTCATAATTTATTTACATTCACCTTTTCTTTATAACTTAAGTTCATTTTTTTTTCAAAACAAATTTTATTTTATTTAACTCATTTATGTAATCCATTTGACTTCACTTAAGTTAATTCCACTTCATAATTCAATTTCAACTATTCTGTGTAATTTACTTTTGTATCACAAACGGTTTACAAAGATATGAATTTATTTATTACCTGTTTAGTTACTTAAGTTCATATTTATTTACTTAAATAGCATTCTCTTTTTATTATTCAATTTATTTCACTTAACATATCTTGCAACATAGATTAAGTGCATAAACATTTATTATAACCACTTAGTTTTTATTTATAAATTCCCTTAACAAAATTTCATTTTTGGACATCTTATTACTTACATTTTATACTGTATACTATTCAATTACATGTTCTCATTACATTCAAATTCTTCCCACGTAAGTTTTATTAATGTTTTTGAATGTAATTGAGCTACAAATTTACCTTTTATTTAGAACATTTCTATTAAAAAAAATTTAGTTTGTACATTTTTATTACTTAAGTTTTCTTTTGTATAACCTTCAATTACATATTCACATTACATTTTTTTGAATATTTCAGAAGTTATATATGTTTTAAAATGCAATTGAGTATTATACAAATAAATATTTTCCTAGTTCAACTATTTCATGTTGTTTCAATTCCATTTCTCATTATAGACACTCCAATTGTTCAAATTTGTTTGCTTCATTTCAGTAATTGAAAACCATCACTTAACAAAAAACTTAAGAGTTAAAATTCCGGTTTCACTTCAAACCATTTTGGAATAAATATTACATATATATATTTTGTACATCAAACCATACTCAAGAAATTCAAATCAAATCCATTTTCCAAAAAAAAAGTGTAGCAAAGCTACTATGTGGTCTCCCCACTTTGAGACCCGAAAATGAATATCGATGATGTTGCAATCATCATTGAAATTATTTTCCAACAACATAAGAGGAGAGTACTGACTTACTTCTTTTAAAATTCTTTGGAAACAATTTCCTTTCGAAAATACTTTCAAATAATATATTTTTCTTCAAAAATTTGAAAACCATATTTTGAAAAGCACCGAAAATTAAATTCTCAAATCCTTAATTTAAATTCATTTCATTTGCAAATCAAATTTATAAACCATGTTTTAAAAATTTCATCTCCTTATAACATACAATAATAGTTAACAGTCTAGGAATGTTGACAAAAAAATAAATGATAATCTAGTACTATCATTTCTAACAACCAATTCATTTAACTATCTAATTTTAGAAAAATATACTTTTATATAAAAAATATAATCGTACATAAAATTATTTCATTTACCAATTTCGAAAAAAATATTGTGTCAGTTTGTGATGTTCAAGTGGTTTGGAATTCCTATCGACAGCGTTAGCTAGATGAATCGATCGAAACCCAAAATTCAAACTTAACAACTCAAACAACACAATATAAAACATTTTTTATATCAATTACAAATATGCTCCCTCATAGGACGATTCAAGAATGGATTTTAGAACAAGGATAGAGATTCAAATTTAGAGGGAGCCTAATCAAAGAGAATTCTAACTAAGAAGATAGGCTCGAAAGGAAGATAAGATAGTTAAATTACAAAAGAGAAAAGATGGATAGACTTATATTAATCGAGGCGACCTTAATCAGGTCAACCGAGAGTCCATTTTCAGAAACTATATGCCCAAGGAATCAAACTTCATTCCTCCATAAATGGCATTTAGAAAATTTGGCTTTCAACGGATGACTCCTAAGAGTTTGCAGCACATAGCCAAAATGTGACTCATGTTCCTTCTCAGACTTAGAAAAGACGAGAATATCATCAACGAAAATCAGGACAAACTTGTTGAGAACATCGCGGAAAATGCGATTCATGAGATTGACGAAGAAAGCATGAGCATTGGTTAATCTAAAGGGCATGACTAACCATTCATAGAAACCATTATCTGTTCGGAAAGCTGTCTTGGGAATGCTCTCCTCGGCAACACGAAGCTGGTGAAAACCAGTGGCAAGATTAAGCTGAGAGAATACTTTAGCTCCGTAAAGATGATTGAACATTTCATTGATACGAGGCATAGGATATCTTTTCTTAAGAATAAGCTTGTTCAGCTCTCTATAATCAACACACATCCTCAAAGAACCATCAGATTTAGTGACAAAGACCATGGCTGCTCCCCATTCAGAAAAACTCTGCCAGGAATAAGATCGATGCGGAATTCAATTTCTCGCTTAGGAGGTAGAGAAGTGACTTCACCAAAAACATCAGAATAATCCCTGACTATTGGGGTGGAGTTAAGATCACTAGGCCGAGCATCAGGCGAAAAGATAAAACTGCCTACATAATCCTGAGGCATTCGACATACGATCACAAGAGAATTTCCCTGGTCGTCTACAAAAAAAACGGTTCGGGCTTTGCAAGAAATAATAGCATCATAACGCTTTAACCAATCACCTCCAAGTAAGATATCGAATGCATCAAACTGAGGACATAGAAATCTCCGGTGAATCGACACTTGTTGTAAATGATTTTTACCCCTTTACAAGTCATACTAAGGTTGGCGGGACCACCGATGGGATCAGTCACACATAAGGATGAAGTTGCCAATTGAGGTTGCAAGATGTACTAAAATTTATTGCAGAGATCAATAGAAATAAAGCTATGGGATGCTCTAGTATCATAAAGAACACGAATAGAAAAAGACAAGAATGGATTTTAGAACAAAGGTAAAGTTCAAAAATTCAAAAGAAATCCAAATCAAAGAGGATTCTAACAAAGAATTTCAAGCTCGAACGAATATGATTCTATGATTAATTCTACTCATTCTAGGGTATTACTACCCTATCTCTAATGAGTTTTACTCCATATGCTAAGTTTTTCCTAAACCAAAGTTCCGATACTAACTGTAACGACCCATCATTTCGAACCATTCAAATCGACAATAATCCACACATGTCAGACTTGAATTGCTCAAAACAATAGACTGTTAATTTTATATTTGGCAAAACTTAGCATATATAGTAAATAAATCAATCGCGGAATCACAAACGCAGAGTAATACAACAATACGCAACGGAAATAAATAGTAGTCCATGAAGCTACTACAGAACATTAGAGTCTAAAATAAAATACAACAGAAATCCAAATACATAGAAGTCTCTAATACATAAACAAATGACAAGTCTAAACATAAATAACTGGCAATAACTTAAAAGCCGAATAGATAAAAAATAGATCTCCAAGCAAAGCTCCAAAGGTAAGTCTCAAATGCTGTGACACTCAGGCCGACCCTAGCATAAAGAAAAACACAAAACACTCAAGTCAGGATTAACATTCTTATGCAAGTAAATCAACTCTAGTGAAATGTTCAAGTGAAACACAAATAACTTAAAGGATTCCATCCTTTGAGGATCCGTGAAACTATTGTGACGACCGCCCATGACCCCTGCACCGAATCTAGTGATAGTGCGCTGTAAAGTGTGCCAGGCGACCATGGACGATTGTCAGGGTAGATTAAAACAACAGAATCTATAGTATTACTCACAGCGCATGGACAAAATACAGTAGAACATATACATAGTGAAGCTTTACAGAATAAAATGCCATCATATAAAACTTCATAATAGTTGAATACAAGCATCCAAATAGCCAATACATCAAGCCTCACTACATAACACTCAGAGAATACAAAACCGCGGAACATCCAGTACATATAATAAGAAGAAGATAATATGCAACCCTCCAGCTCGTCTTCGATATCAGCATCGTGAGAAGAGAACAGCACCTGTCACCTGCTACCTAGTCTGCCCGTCCTAAAAATGGACGAACAGCCCAAGGCAATAAGAATTAAAAACATAAAGCCTTGAGTCAGACAACAGTCTTAGTGAGCGGTAAATTAACTAACAACATACCAAAAGAGCATAAAGGAAAAGGAATAGGAATACAACCCTCCCACTCCACCTCTTTCTACAGTGATAGCCCCAGACACACACTAAGCAGAAGCAACACAGCAGAGCATAAAATTTAAAGTAAAGTAATAATCATTCGAGTCAAGGGCGATGTTTTCCAAGTACCAAGGCCTAAATCAGATAAGCACCCAGAAAATACCGCTCTTGAGTCCGAATGACGATACAACCAAACATCCATGACTCTGGCTATCACTGTTATTATTGCTTCGATATCACCGTTAATTGAATGACCGGCACATTCTTTCAGCCGTCCGTCAAGGGCTAATGGAAACCCTGGTTCTAGACATAACTCCCGCACGTCGTCGCAGCCCGTGCCTAGGACTATCGAATCTGCCCAGAGTACTCGGCCATCAATAGTTGGCCGTTGGGACTATCGAATCTGCCCAAACGTACTCTTGCTTAGAGCATGCTAGAACCTTCAACAACGATGCTATCCAAGCCTCCTAGTCATCCTCCTCGACGACTATTCTCATATCCATTCATTATCCTCAACTCGAATCATATCACCGAGTTATCAACATGCTTGGAATGATCCCGTCTGGATTAGACCAAGTCTTCATCACATGATTGCCTTGCTTCATCACATCCTCGCAAAGCCTCATCTCAACATCACATCATCAAATCTACGCATAAGAGCTTCATCATCCCGCTACATATGCCATGAGCAGCTTTCCCAATTCAAGAGCCTTTCCCTTAGCTTTTGAATCATCTTCGGTCTAAAACCAATCAATAATCATCTAATTCACAACAATCAATCATGTCAAACATCAATCCAAGTAACCAAGCATTCAAATATAAGCAAAAATGGACAATTATAACAATAATGGCATTTTCGTAATTAAAGTGTTGAAAGTCTAATAAGCATGAAAACATGAGAATTATCTCTACAACTTGATGAATGAACTTGCATAGGTTAATCATATACAAAAATGGTTGCCGAATCATTATGAACAATGGATCTACATGGATCTACACTTAGGTTTACAAAAATGCATAGAAATCACTATTTTAACACCAAATCAAGCCAACAATCCGATCTACTCCTTTGGATCCGTGTGAGAGATAATCACCACTCACCAAATCACCAAAACAAACCCAAATCAACACGCTTCAGATCTGGACAGCGAGGGATCAAGCTTGATCTATCACGAATACGCTTCAAACGAAGAAATCTCTCTTGAAAAGATGAAGATCTTCAATCTATGCTCTTGAATCTTCAATTTGATCTTCAACTTGGATGGATGGAAGCACTAGATTAGAGTGGAGAAAAGAAGTGAAGAAGTGTAGAAGTCGAGCTCTGAAAATGGCAGCACTTCGTCGCTTCGAAATCCGGATCCCAAAAAGTGAGAACAACCCCCTCTATTTATAGCAGAAATTCCTTAAGTCGAAATTTGGCTATCTCCTTAAGTCGTCTCCGACTTACGACCTAAGCACCCACCAACTTATGACTTACCAGGCCAACCCATCTACGACTTAGTGCTTCGCGACTTAACAGGTAGGCTACGACTTAAAGACTTCAGCTACTCTACGACTTAACAACAAACACCTAAGTCGTCTGCCTTCATAAGTCGTTCACGACTTACGACTTAACAAAAACCCTCAGTCTACGACTTAATGCGTGTGCCTATCTCCTAACAACTCAGCAGTTAACCCCTAAGTCGGTTACGACCTAACTGGGTATACGACTCAACTACTAAGTCATCTACGACTTAAAACAGTGACTTAACACAGCACTCCTTAACACGGCCACGACTCAACTAGGCTACGACTTAAAGGATACGACTTAACTGGTTAGACGACTTATCACTTAACTCGGTCAGCTCTTATGTCGTAAATCCCTAGGTCGGTCACTTACTTAGGTTGTCTATCCCTTAACTCGGCAGCGACTTACAACCTACAACTTAATACTTGCCGAGTTAACTTCGTCCTACTAACTTAGCCCAGCTATGACTTATCTCCTTAGGTCGTACAAACAACCTATCTCCAAGCCCTGGGTCACTCCCATCTCCTAAGTCGTATACGACTTACGACTTATGCTAAGTCGTGAACGACTTAGGACTTGGGCAAAATTTGCCTAAAATCTGAAATGGCTCAAAAATGCTAAAATTCCAGATTTTGACAAACTTTTCGATCCGTAAAAATACGGGTCGTTACATTCTCTCCCCCTTAGGAATTTCACCCCCGAAATTCCAAACAAACAAAGCAATCAAAGACTATTCTGCACGCCTACCATCCATAGCAATCAACAAACCATGCATCCAATTCTAGCTTAGCATGCAGAATTATAAAACTTAGAACAAGTTACAATATCATGAGATGAGACGACACCTTAGGGCCATACCTTGACGAGTTCAGGATGAGCTGCCTTCATCCTCTCTTCCACCTCCCACGTACAGTCGTTATCATCATCACTCCATTGTATCTTGAGCAACTTAACTACCTTCCTCCTAAGCTGTTTCGTGTCAGTTTCAACAACACAAAGCGGCTTACGAGGTCTTCTATCAACTGGATCAACTTTGAAGTCTTCACAGCTATCAGCAGAAACCACTGTATTCGAGTCGTGCACACACTTCCGTAGATATGATACGTGAAAAACATTGTGCACACCCGACATCTTCTCTGGTAATTCCAATCTATAAGCGAGCTTTCCAATTCGCTCGATAATTGGGAATGGTCCAACAAATCTCGGAGTCAATTTTCCTTTCTTCCCGAATCGGATAACATTCTTCAGTGGAGAAATCTTCACGAAAACCATATCTCCTATGTCAAATTCCAAATCTTTACGACGTTTATCGGCATAACTCTTCTGACGGTCTTGGGCTGCCTTCATTTGTTGCCGAATGATCTCTATACAATCTGAAGTCTATCGAATCATTTCTGGCCCAAGTATCAGCTTTTCTCCGGTCTCTATCCAACATGTCGGAGAATTACACGGTCTTCCATACAACGCTTCATACGGTGCCATACCAATGCTTGACTGGTAACTGTTGTTGTATGAAAACTCTACCAAATGAAGGTGATCTTCCCATGATCCTCCAAAATCCAAAACACAAGCTCTAAGAAGATCTTCCAAAACTCGGTTGACTCTCTCGGTCTGACCATCTGTTTGAGGGTGATAGGCTGTACTCAAACACAACTTGGTTCCCAAAACTTCCTGGAAGCTCTTCCAAAATCCACTAGTGAACAATGGATCCCGATCGCTCACTATACTCTTCGGAATACCATGGAATCGAACTATCCACTTAACATACAACTCAGCCAACTTTGATGCTGTCCTAGTCGATCGAACGGGAATAAATCTTGCACTCTTGGTCAAACGATCTACAATGACCCAAATCCCTTCATTTCCCGTTCTTGTTCTAGGTAGTCCATCGATAAAATCCATCGATATCTGCTCCCACTTCCATGTAGGAACTTCTAATGGCTGAAGCAATCCACTTGGCTTCTTCTGTTCGGCTTTTACCAACTGGCAGTTCATACACTTGGAAATAAAATTTCCAACATCCTTCTTCATACCTTCCCAGTAGTAGGTTCTCTTCATATCCCGATACATCTTATTTCCACCTGGATGAATTGTCAACTTCGAGTGATGACTTTCCTTCAGAACTTCACTCCTCAATTCATCTATGTCGGGAACAACTAGTCGTCCTTGCTTTCGAAGCCAACCTTCTCGATCGACCTTGAATCCTTTATCCTTTTCTGGTTCCAATCCAGATTCCAAATCACGGATAATCTTGACAATCTTATCATCTCGCTTTTGACTCTCGCCAATCCTTTCCACTAGAGTCGGTCTTATTGATAAGTTTGCCAACATCTCAGATTCTAATTCGCATCTGGGCCTGAAGTCAAATCCAGCTAAATACTCGAGATTCTTCCATTCTGAAAACATGGCTCCCAATCCTGCATGTCTTCGACTTAACGCATCTGCCACTGCATTACCTTTTCCTGGAGTATAAGCTATACCAAAATCATATGATGCTAAAAACTCTAGCCAACATTGCTGCCGAAGATTCAAATCCTTTTGGGAGAAAAGATACTTCAATGACTTGTGATCCGTAAACAACTCGAATCGAACTCCCAACAGATAATGTCTCCACATCTTCAGAGCAAATACAATCGCCGCTAACTCCAAATCATGAGACAGGTAATTCCTTTCATGCGGCTTCAGTTGTCGACTTTCATACGCAACAACTTTATCCCTCTGCATCAGCACTGCTCCAAGTCCAGTACCACATGCGTCGGTGTAAACCACCATCTCATCATTCCCACTAGGAATAGTCAAAACAGGAACACTTGTCAATCGCTCTTTCAGGATTCCGAAAGCTTGCTCACACTTAGCATCCCAACTGAACACTTGGTTCTTCTTTGTCAATCCTGTTAACGGTGCAGCTATCTTGGAGAAGTCTTTGATAAACCGTCGATAATATCCTGCTAATCCAAGAAAACTTCTCACATCAGATGCATTCTTAGGTCTAACCCAATCCTGGATTGCTGCCACCTTAGCGGGATCAACCGCTATTCCATTTCCAGAAATCACATGGCCTAAGAACCTCACTTCACTCTTCCAGAAGTGACACTTCGAAAACTTAGCCTTCAGCTGATGTTTCCGCAAGATTTCCAAAACAATACGCAAGTGCGTCTTGTGCTCTTCTTCCGTTCTTGAATAAATCAGAATATCATCCACGAACACAAGTACGAACTTGTTCAACTAATCTCTGAACACTCTATTCATCAGATTCACGAAATATGCTGGCGCGTTAGTCAATCCAAACGGCATTACCAGCCACTCAAAGAAACCAGATGGTGTCCGAAAAGCAGTCTTCGGCACACTATCCTTAGCCACTCTCAACTGGTGAAATCCCGTTGCCAAATCCATCTGAGAAAACACCTTAGCTTCATGAAGCTGATCAAACAAGTCATCTATTCTCGGCAATGGATACTTGTTCTTCTTAGTCACCTTGTTCAGCTCACGATAATCTACACACAATCTCAACGACCCATCTGCCTTGGTTGCAAACACAACTGGTGCACCCCACTCGGACACACTACGCCGAATGAATCTTTTCTGCAAAAGGTCATCAACTTGCACCCTCAACTCCTGCTGTTCCCTAGGCGCCATCCGCCTAAGAGGCATCACAACAGGTCTGGCTCCTTCAACTAGATCTATACGAAACTCGATCTCTCTATGCGGCGGCAACCCTTTGACTTCGTCAAAGACATCCTCGAATCCATTTGCGATTGGCACTAAAGACAGTCCATCCCGTGGAACAACTAGCGAATACATGAAGCTCATGAAGACGCCTTCCTCATGCTTACATCGTATCACAATCTTTCGCCCCTCCACATTCTCGACTGTCACCTCCAGCCTCTCACAATCAACCTTAGCCGCATACTTCCTAAGCCAGTCCATACCCAAAATAATTCCGAACCCCGCAAAGTTCAGAACAAAACAATCACAAACAAAAGAGCAACCATGACTCGATACAACTAGACCACGGCATAACATACACAAACAAGACGAACCCCCAACTAGATTAGTCACAACCAATGGCCTATCGACAATATCCGGCTTCAAATCTAACCGGCCTATGAGTTCATTACAAACAAACGAATGCGACGCTCCAGTATCAAACAAAACTCTAACTGGAACACCACATAGGAAGAGAGTACCTTGAACAACTACACTCTTTCCTTTCTCTTCAGCAGTAGGAGCTTTTGAATACGATGGAACAACTCCCAAAGCATAAGCTTGCACAATCTGCTTGTCCCTCCTCGGTTTTGGACAATTCTTCCTGAAATGCCCCGGCTTGACACAGTTGTGACACTTCATCGGCACCTTCGGATTCTTACAATCCTTCGAGAAATGGCCCTTCTGCTGACAATTGTAGCAAGTCACCTCGCCTTTCGGCTTCTTCTGGCCATCCTTACCCTTCTGCTGCTGCTGCTTCCTCTTCTTGTTTCCACCCTGCTGGGGTTTAGACTCTTCCCTGGTCACAGCAACAACAGATCCTTCCTTAGGAAACAGACTCTCATGCCTGAGAGCTTTCTCCACAAGCTTCTCAAATGAATCGTCCAAATGATCCACCAACTGTCTCCCAAGATAACTATCCAAGCCAGTCACAAACTTCTCATTCTTCTGATAAGCAGATTCAATATATGACCGAGCATACTTGGACAAAGCTTCAAACTCAGAAACATACTCAAGAACAGATCTTCCACCTTGCTTGAGCTCCACAAACCTCTTGAACAGAACAGACTTCTGAGCTGTAGAAATGAACTTAGCTTCAAATCTAGCTTGGAATTGCTCCCAAGTAATTTCTTCCTCCGCAGTATTGATGGTAATAGAGTTCCACCAATCAGAGGCTCTCCCTTGAAGCTGCCTTGATGCCAACTTCCTCTTAGTTGCATCATCAATTCCCAAATCACCAAAGATCCTTCTACAAGCATCGATCCATCTCTGGACTTCAATGGTTGATTCTGTTCCCAAGAAAACCTTTCCTCCAAGAGCAGTATAATCCTTGCACAACTTAGCAAAATCCACTGGTTTCGGAGTTTGGACTTGAACTCCAACATCTACTGCTGCCCCTGGAACTGGTATCCTTCTCATGATAGAAGTCATCATAGCTTCGAACATGGCTGCATAATCAGCAGTCTCTTCAGTAGCACGGCCTTCCCTAGCAGCTGGTCTCCCTCTTCGACTCATTCTCAATATCTATAAAAAGGAATGATCAGAACATCTAGAGAAACTACTGCATAAAGGACTATATTACTGCTAAACTACTATATTATATATAGTAATCATCCATCAAAATACAATTACGTCTCTCATACGTAGTTAGGTCAGCGAGCGTTGGGTAAAATCGATTAACCAATGCTCTGATACCAAATGTGACGACCGCCCATGAACCCTGCACCGAATCTAGTGATAGTGCGCTGTAAAGTGTGCCAGGCGACCATGGACGATTGTCAGGGTAGATTAAAACAACAGAATCTATCGTATTACTCACAGCGCATGGACAAAATACAGTAGAACATATACATAGTGAAGCTTTACAGAATAAAATGCCATCATATAAAACTTCATAATAGTTGAATACAAGCATCCAAATAGCCAATACATCAAGCCTCACTACATAACACTCAGAGAATACAAAACAACGGAACATCCAGTACATATAATAAGAAGAAGATAATATGCAACCCTCCAGCTCGTCTTCGATATCAGCATCGTGAGAAGAGAACAGCACCTGTCACCTGCTACCTAGTCTGCCCGTCCCAAAAATGGACAAACAGCCCAAGGCAATAAGAATTAAAAACATAAAGCCTTGAGTCAGACAACAGTCTTAGTGAGCGGTAAATTAACTAACAACATACCAAAAGAGCATAAAGGAAAAGGAATAGGAATACAACCCTCCCACTCCACCTCTTTCTACAGTGATAGCCCCAGACACACACTAAGCAGAAGCAACACAGCAGAGCATACAATTTAAAGTAAAGTAATAATCATTCGAGTCAAGGGCGATGTTTTCCAAGTACCAAGGCCTAAATCAGATAAGCACCCAGAAAATACCGCTCTTGAGTCCGAATGACGATACAACCAAACATCCATGACTCTGACTATCACTGTTATCATTGCTTCGATATCACCATTAATTGAATGACCGACACATTCTTTCAGCCGTCCGTCAAGGGCTAATGGAAACCCCGGTTCTAGACATAACTCCCGCACGTCGTCGCAGCCCGTGCCTAGGACTATCGAATCTGCCCAGAGTACTCAACCATCAACAGTTGGCCGTTGGGACTATCGAATCTGCCCAAACGTACTCTTGCTTAGAGCATGCTAGAACCTTCAACAACGATGCTATCCAAGCCTCCTAGTCATCCTCCTCGACGACTATTCTCATATCCATTCATTATCCTCAACTCGAATCATATCACCGAGTTATCAACATGCTTGGAATGATCCCGTCTGGATTAGACCAAGTCTTCATCACATGATTGCCTTGCTTCATCACATCCTCGCAAAGCCTCATCTCAACATCACATCATCAAATCTACGCATAAGAGCTTCATCATCCCGCTACATATGCCATGAGCAGCTTTCCCAATTCAAGAGCCTTTCCCTTAGCTTTTGAATCATCTTCGGTCTAAAACCAATCAACAATCATCTAATTCACAACAATCAATCATGTCAAACATCAATCCAAGTAACCAAGCATTCAAATATAAGCAAAAATGGACAATTATAACAATAATGGCATTTTCGTAATTAAAGTGTTGAAAGTCTAATAAGCATGAAAACATGAGACTTATCTCTACAACTTGATGAATGAACTTGCATAGGTTAATCATATACAAAAATGGTTGCCGAATCATTATGAACAATGGATCTACATGGATCTACACTTAGGTTTACAAAAATGCATAGAAATCACTATTTTAACACCAAATCAAGCCAACAATCCGATCTACTCCTTTGGATCCGTGTGAGAGATAATCACCACTCACCAAATCACCAAAACAAACCCAAATCAACATGCTTCAGATCTGGACAGCGAGGGATCAAGCTTGATCTATCACGAATCCGCTTCAAACGAAGAAATCTCTCTTGAAAAGATGAAGATCTTCAATCTATGCTCTTGAATCTTCAATTTGATCTTCAACTTGAATGGATGGAAGCACTAGATTAGAGTGGAGAAAAGAAGTGAAGAAGTGAAGAAGTGTAGAAGTCGAGCTCTGAAAATGGCAGCACTTCGTCGCTTCGAAATCCGGATCCCAAAAAGTGAGAACAACCCCTTCTATTTATAGCAGAAATTCCTTAAGTCGAAATTTAGCTATCTCCTTAAGTCGTCTCCGACTTACGACCTAAGCACCCACCAACTTACGACTTACCAGGCCAACCCATCTACGACTTAGTGCTTCGCGACTTAACAGGTAGGCTACGACTTAAAGACTTCAGCTATTCTACGACTTAACAACAAACACCTAAGTCGTCTGCCTTCATAAGTCGTTCACGACTTACGACTTAACAAAAACCCTCAGTCTACGACTTAATGCGTGTGCCTATCTCCTAACAACTCAGCAGTTAACCCCTAAGTCGGTTACGACCTAACTGGGTATACGACTCAACTACTAAGTCGTCTACGACTTAAAACAGTGACTTAACACAGCACTCCTTAACACGGCCACGACTCAACTAGGCTACGACTTAAAGGATACGACTTAACTGGTTAGACGACTTATCACTTAACTCGGTCAGCTCTTATGTCGTAAATCCCTAGGTCGGTCACTTACTTAGGTTGTCTATCCCTTAACTCGGCAACGACTTACAACCTACGACTTAATACTTGCCGAGTTAACTTCGTCCTACTAACTTAGCCCAGCTACGACTTATCTCCTTAGGTCGTACAAACAACCTATCTCCAAGCCCTGGGTCACTCCCATCTCCTAAGTCGTATACGACTTACGACTTATGCTAAGTCGTGAACGACTTAGGACTTGGGCAAAATTTGCCTAAAATCTGAAATGGCTCAAAAATGCTAAAATTCCAGATTTTGACAAACTTTTCGATCCGTAAAAATACGGGTCGTTACAACTATCTTCATACATAATACAATACGCTACATAGATAATGTCTATAGTAAAGTAAAATATTAAAATAGCGTTAAGGCGTTACCCATATCCCCCTTAACATATTTTTATATAAATATCGTAATCTATGTAGATACTGTAAGCTCCACTAAACTGGTGGGATACTCAGTGAGCACTCCATAGGTACGATACAACCAAAGTCGTAATGGGCTCAATAAGGCATATGACAAGGCACGCGAAGCAATGCCCAAGTAGGATACTACCGTTTTGTAGAACCGGGCTGGTGGTAATGTATAGCACCTACTACCACCCACCTCAAGACACACTCCCATAATCAAAAGTTCACCCAATAAAATCACAAAGTAATAGATATAGTTTCGAAGAAGCATGCTCGATCGGAGGTGCGACCTCGCTTGGCCCAGGTATAGCTTATGTTTTAATCATATCAAGCTGACCTGAGGGGGTCAGGGTTGCGTTCATATATAATACAGAATCATTTGCCAAAACATCCTACTTCGTTCTGAATTCTCCACCACGTGCACAGTTGTTAAAATGGTTTTCGGTATTGGCAGAGAGTATGACAATATCCGATCCCGGTTTCTTTAACAACCAAACGCTTATTTCACACCGTGGTCATTTTTATAAAATCACTTTTATAAATATTTAAATTAAATCTCAAGTCACAAAATTAAATATTCAACTTTAATTTATTTAATTTGAAAATATTCACTTAATCACTTTTATAAATATTTAAATAAAATCTCAAATTACAAATTTAAATCAAAATTAAATATTCAATTTCAATTTATTTAAATTTGAAAATATTCATTTAATCACCTTTAATCAAAATCAAGTTATCAGGTTATAAAATTATACAAAAATCTCAAAATCAATAAGTCTCAAATCAATTTTTATTTAAATACAATATAGTTTTTAAACAAATTAAATTACAAGCCAATTCTAATTTATCTTTCTAGCCTTTATTTATTAAAGTTATTGCAAAATCTATTTTCAAAATATTAATATAAATCTAAATAAATATTTAAAATATATTATATATATATTAAAGTTATTACAAAAATCTATTTTAAAATATTAACATAAATCTAAATAAATATTTAAACATATTTTTTTATATATATATTAGTTAAATTTATTTTTACTAAATTTTATTATATTAAATTTTATTATTAAATCTATTTTAAATCTTAATTATATTTTAAAAATAATAATGTTATAAGTAAAATTTTATAATTTAAAGTTTCAAACTTAACTTATAATTTTAAATTACCAAAACATATAATTTTAAAAATCTAAATTTTACACATATATTAAAATAAAAATCTTTATATTATATTTTAAAATCAAAACAAATATATTTTTCTTTTCAAAATTTTGGATATCATTTAAAAATAGACCACCGGTGTCCGTATATAATTTTCTAACCTATGGTCAAGTGATATGGATATTTATCATTTTAATCTGTAATGATTTAATATTTACGGGTTTATATTATTTCAACCCGCAATCTCAAAATTTCAAAATCAGTAAAATCGCTTGGGTTTATCATTTCAACCCATAATGATTTTCCCTAATCTATAAGATCGTTCGGATATGTATCATTTCAACCCATATTGATTTTCCTAACTAGCTGGGAACTTGCAGAGTGAGAACAAATAAAATAATAGCATAAAATGACATAGCATATTAATGTCAAGCATATATCATAACTAACAATTTAAATATAATATATATACAACATCTTATGGCGTTATATGTCAATTATCATAGGTTAACAAATTTAAATAATAACATATCAATTAATGATTTAATTACTAAACAATTCAAAATTAACAGCATATTTTAATCGTCATTTCATGTGAAATAAATTTGCTAAACATGTGAATGTTAATCGTGAGTGATCGCTCACCTTTCGAGGCTAGAGAAAATAGCCAACACAACAAGCTACGATTTTGAATCTCGAGCTCTACAAGAGCTACTAATCTAAATGAAAATCCCAAATCAAAGCAAGGTGGACTCGAGTTCGAAGAAAACAAAATATATAAACTATATATATATATATATATATATATATATCTTTTTTTAAGAAGAGAAGGTTTAGGTGCTCGACAATGGGAAGTGGCTGCTATGGCTATGAGGCGATCGGGTTTGGATCTGCGGTGTTCGGTGAAGGCTGCAGCCAGGCTGTGGAAGGTGGAGGGTTGTCGACCGTAGATGTTATGGTGGCATTCGGGTGAAGAGAAGGGATGGCGGACAAGGAGAGGCAGACAATGTTGGGATGGTCGAGTTTGGCGGATCAGGTTGGAGGATAAGTGGTGGCTGTCGTGTAAGAGGGCATGGGTTTGGTGTGCTGGCGGCCTAGGCGGAGGGTGTAAGGAGGGAAGGAAGGCCGGAGGGTTTGGGTTCTGTTATAGCTGATGGGGTGTAGAGGAGAAGTGGAAGGGGATTTTCGGTGCATGGGTTTGGCAGAGGGGCGGAAAGCTGGGGCTGTGGTGGACGTGGAGGAAAAGGGAAGGCCGGAGGTGGTGTTTGAGTGGAGCGGAGGGCCGAGGAAGGGAGGATGAGTTCGGCTGTTGTGGGAAAAGGTGGCGGTCAGGTTCAGGGAGATGGTGAGAGGTGGTGTGGAAGGAAGGTGGGCTCGGTGGAGCAGGGTTTCCCAGAAAAATCTTTATATATAAATGCCTTTATATTACTTTTTAGAGAGAGCAAGCGTGAACGAAAACAAAGAAAGAAAATGGGAATAGAGAGAGAGTGAACCAGAAATTATATTGAATATTGTAGGAATGGAAAAAGTCAATAGCTGAATTTCATGAAATATTAAAAGCAAATGGCTGTTTGTATTCAACCGGTAGATAGATGAAAGGGCATATGGAAACCAAAAGGCTCAAATGGGTACCGAAACGGCTAACCGTTTCGCAGATTTCGTCGCGTACCGGACGTCGAAATGCACAAGTGAATATACTATGGAGATCAGCACGACGAGACGAAGAAGGTGATACACAAATATCAGAGACACGACCTACCTATCAAAACTCTATATTTGCTGCCAAAACTGCTGCTAAACCGCCGAAAATAAGATAAAAGGGGCTAGAGCAATCCAAATTTGGCGAAACGAAATATGACGTCTCACTTAGAAAATGGTCTACATTTTTCTTATGTAAAAAATTCAGGTTTCAAAAATATTTTATTTCCATCAAATTTTTAACTAATTTTAGATTGAAAATGTACAACTGAACAAACTTACATATTTTCCTACGAAATTCTACCACTTGCTGTGTTTAAATAGACATACTCCAAATATAATTTTTTCGTTGAAAAATTTATTGTTTTTTACAAAAAATTTAGTTAATTATGCTATTTAAATCGTTAAAATTTTCAGGTAATTACAAAGCACCTTAGAACAACATCACAATCTCTCTTAGCAACTCGAAGCTTGAATATTTGGAGCACAACCATCAAACCCAAGCAAGGCCGTGAGCAATTTATTGGATTGTTGGAAAAGGCAAGTGCAAAGCAAGGTTGAAGGTTGGAAGTTGGTGTTTGCAAGGTTAAGGTAGGAAGTAGAAGCTTATTCTTGATTGTTTGCAAGGTTGTTGGCAAACTCACTATTGAATTGAATTTGAAGTGCATGCTTGTGTTTGATCGTTTTTATGTTGCTTGAATTGATATTGCTATATGTTGTAATATTGGTTTTGATTGTTGGTTTAAAAAGAAAATGACATATGTAATCCATATATATATGGACTTGAATAGACTTGTATGACTTGTTGCATAGCCTTGAAACAAAACACATAGATTGTGGTTGAACTTTGGTTCGAATTGGATTTGGATTTGAATATGCTTTTATAGTGATAGTTGCTATTGATGCGCTTAGGAATTATCTCGTTTTTGGCAATTTTTAATGAACTTTGTAAAGAGATACTTAGGTATTTCTCACCATATTTGTGATGTATATTGTGTATGTTAGTTGCTATAAATAGGTTAATGTTAAAAAGCTAGTCAACATATTGAAAATTGGCCAAACATTCCTATATGCAAAACTGCCTCGTTTTAGCCTTTGTTTTAAACTTTAAACGTTTAAAAATGACTTTAAATTTAAGTATTTTGTTTCATTCTTTTTAAAAGCCTTTGCTACCTAATATTAAGTATTTTAAAAGTGGTTTGGAAGTTTTATGTATTTTTTAGAATTAGGTATGAGTTTTTAAATTAGAAGGTTTATTTTTAAATATAAAGAAAATATGGATATTCTAGTTTTTAAATAAATTATAAAATGATTATTTTTAAGTAGTATTTGGAAGGAACGATTCAAAACCTATTATAAGTATTTTACAGCATTTTAAAAGAATTTTTAAGTATATATACTTTTCTGAAAATTAGTTAATTATTTTATTAAAGTATTAATGTCTTATATAATACAATATCTTTAAATTATTTTATTATATATCTTAGTTTATAAATAAATTATTATATTTGTATGTATGTGTGTGTGTATATCATTTTAAAAAGGTTTTTAAATTATGAGAAAATGATTGAAAATGGGTTAGGGATTGCTTAGTGGTTAAACTGTGTTTTGTTTTCTTACTTGTTAAGAAAATTAATTAACTATGCTTAATACTAAAAGCTGAAAGTAGACTTATCTATTTGTGAGAGTTAAGATTGATGTTCGAGTAGGGTTTAGAAGCAACTGTGCTCTAACCTATCAGCTTTGCTCTTGATCGAGGAATAGTAAGTTGAGAAGGTCGGAAATGTAACGGCTGGGATTGTCGACCTTCGAAAATCGACACTAATACGTCCACTGTATTACATGCCGAGAAATCGAATGCCAGAGAACCCGATTGTTAGGGGAAAAGAAAGAAAGATAAAAGAAATAGAAATAACAATACACAGAATCTCACAATCGCAGTTGAACAATATATAATAGATAATAACATACCATTATACAAAAAGAACTATAACTTTTTTTATAGATACCATCATCAAAGTATAACAATCAACAAATCAACACGGACAGTTATTATAACTTATCCTCACCAAAGCTGACTATACAACCTAACACACACAGCGAAATATTATCAAATATGTGGAACACGTCTCTGTCGTCCAGCTTGTCTCCTAAGCTCCATAGCATCCTAACCTAAATCTGTAATATTCGGTCTGACCCGAGCATTATAATAAAATAACACCCGAGTCAGTTTGGAAAACCAACGTGAGAAAACACACTCAATTTGAATTATTACCATTATCAAAATCCTTTGAAATCAAAAGGTATTTTGTTAGACCATGCCACACATAAATACAACGGGTTTTTACCTTACGATAACCAAAACATTTTATGTCAAAATCATCTGATATTATAATAGTGTCTATAGAAAGTAAATTAGAAAATAGCTGAAACGCTTCCATCTCACATTTCAGCATAATTGGTATATAACTAAAACTGTACATCGCGTATTGGAGAATGGATTCCATATTACGACTAGGTAAGGAACTACCTCCGATGGATGCATCTCTAGATCAATGCACCCAGGTCTGACAAGAACATCTTGTACCCTGCCAAATAGAACCGACCTAGCACTTGACTACTAGTACCGAATATGTTATCATTCCGGTCTTCCAACCTTTTTGAGATCTCATGCACAACTAATCCATAAATATGCAGATATAGGGTATCTAGAAAGATGATGACATATCCTAATGGGAGCGACCCGCTTAGCCGTGCCGCATGCCCTGTTTTAGTCATTTCCCGATTGATGAGGCTTGAGGCTACGTTTACCTTTTTGAATAGCAATTCCACTTGGAATGCTAACACCGCCTTCTAGGCAATAATGCAATGATAGCATTCATCCATACAAGTTGTTATGGGTATGAATAAACCAAATCACCGTCTTCACTATCTTCACAATGTCACAATTCGCAACGCTCAAATCGGATCGAAGTGGTTTCTGCATAATTAAATTTGATCATCGTCTCTTCGAAACGATCAACGAATTTGGACAGAATTTGATAGTCGGGTATTTAATTATCAAATTACACACATAAGCAGTCACTAGGTCCAATTTATAAATTTTTCAAAACATTTATTTCAAATATCTTTACAAAGATATATATTCGAATCTCACTCAATATTTCAATATTTGGAAACAATTTCAAATTCATATATCTATCCATAACAGGATATTTCTAACACTTAGGAATATTTCCCATTTTAATCAGTGATCCATTACTAAGAAAGAATATTTCTAAAAAATCATTTTGTAGTTAAAATATTTCCATAGCCATTGATTTTAATACTTAGGGAAAATATTATAAATCTATATCCTAAAATTATTTCTAATATCCATACTTAGAGAATATTCCGTACTTATTTCATAAATCTTCGGATTTTTTATTAGTTCCCTTTACAATTTCCAAAAATTATCGATTATACTTATTTATAATCCAACTAACAACTTATAACTCCTTTAAATGAATTTAGATTCATTTTCGAAGTTCCCGAGTCTAACTATTTTGGAAATTCCCTAAATTCCAGAAATCCTATTATAACCCTTCACTTATACAATTCCATCCGTTTAACAAATCCGGATTACAATCTCGAGAGTATTTATAAATAAATTCCAATTACTTACTTTTAAACTATATACATAATAATAATAAATTTCAAAGATATGGTTAAATAATTATTTAAATTATCAAAGCACTTTTAAAACATCAATAACTAATCCCAATTTATTTATAAAATTTCCAATCGATTTACCAAACTTGTTTATAATACTTAGAATTTATTTTTAATAAATTTAAATATTTATATAACTAACTTTCTGAGATATTTTAATGCTAACATAGTTTTAAATTACATAGTCTAATAATTAAAAATCCTCTTTTAAAAACAACTTAACCTCTCGATAAAAATATATTTCAATATAACCAATTTCAATTTTATAAATCTATCTCGATTCATCCCAAGTCGATTCACATTTCCAATTTCATAACTATCCCAAATACCAAAATAGAATTTACCATTTCTTTCTAAACTGATTTCCATACCTCATTTTAAATTAGCACCGTGAATTTATATTTCCAATTTATCGAATGATAATCATTCCACTTAATTTATAAACATTTGTTTATAGATTTCATAAACACATTCCCAGTTTATACAGGTTTATATTACAAAAATATGTTTGTAAATCAATTTTTAATTAAATTCCAATTTTAAAATCTATTTCTCAAATAACCAAACTATATTTCAAAACCAATCAAATCTTGATTTCTACTTCCATTTCGTAATTTAAAAATCTTACTTAAAATCCAGTTTAACAAATTTATATTTATTTCCAAATTCCCTTTATTCTCCCAATCTATTTAAATCTTGATTTTTAAAACCCTTTTACATTTAAACAAATATCACTTATATTTATTGTTTAAAAATCTTTCATATATATTATTTTAAAATCTCTATTTAAATTATTTCACGAAATAGTTAAGTACAAATTTAAAATCAAATCATTTGTTTTATCCAAAACAATTCCTCTTTTAAATAAATCCCAAACTCAATATAAATATTCATTTCCAAAATCCCCTTTTAATTTCTTTCCAAATTCAAAAATAATATTTATGATATTTTAAAATACCAAAATCTAGGCCAGTGCTACTATAGCATCCAATAGATCAATCATAACATAATCTATCACATATTATTCAAACACATCATACATCACTATATATGAAATTAAAATCAACATTTTTGAGGAATCTAGTTGGATCCCTCCAACCTGTTTTCCTGCAACCACATATGTTAGATAACATAAAATACCAATCCCGCTTCGAGGTGGGATATCACGGTAATATACTGTTATCCGCTATTATGTGGGACGCATAGCGTCTCATCCGCTCCAATAGGCGAGAATATATCCAACTATTAATATATATACTACTATATATAATATAACATCCAACATATAATAATAATTTTATCAATTCATCCAATCAACCAATAAATAATTTTAACTATTTAAAATCAAAACCAGTAATCCAAATCAGTGAGATTTACTTACCTTGATTACAGTCGTCGCTGATGCGTTTTGTTTAAATTAAAATTAAACAAATGTTAAATTTTAACCAAAATTCCTCCTAGCTCCAGTTGTCACCAAACTAATCCCTGGGTGTAGCATTCGTAGATATGAACGCAATGCAACTCGTTTCGTCCAAATCTGATTTCATATGAAGAAGATATCACATATATAAGTTTTTTACAAATTTTATATATAAAATTATCTTAATTTAATTAAAACTTTAAACCAATATACCCTTAATAAAATGACCTAGCCCAATAAAACCCGGCCCGCTTCTTCCCCTTCTTCCCCAATCCTCTCCCCCACCATTCCAAAAAAAATGGTGCACATCTCCGTGTACGTGCACCCCCATCCCTTTGCCATTCAACCATTCAAAGCCACCAATACATCACCTATCGCCTCCTCAACAATCTGGCACAACCGCCCATCCCTTCGCATGCCTTAAGTGAAAAACGACACCCCCATAGCCAAGCCAACCACCATCAGGTTGCGTATCACCCCAGCCCACCGAGCTTCATAAAACTCCACCAGAAAACACGCTCCACCACCCCAGACTCGAATACGATCCTGAAACCCCCAATCCATCACTACAGAGATACATTTCCCAAGCCCTAGTTTCTCTGCCTATTCAACTTTTACTGTCAAGCAACTTCAATCTTGATCGCACCCCACAAACGCCATACCAGATCGAAGCAAAAGATGAATTATGATTTTTAAAATTGGTTTCACATTTTTTAATCGAGTATAAATGGAGAAATGAATTTTTTGAAGCTTCCATTTTTTCTTTTTTCATCTATCTGTTTGAAAGAAAAGAAAGAGTGATATGCATTTAAAAGGAAAGAGACGGTACATCGTAGGGTGGCTGAATGCAAGGTAGGGGGTGGCTTGAAATGAAAGAAAATGGGCTGCCTAGTCAAATCGACGAAAATAAATTATTTAAAATTCACAAATATCTAGATATTAATTTTGAACCCTGATCGAGGCATGCTGTTGGGCGTTCCTAATGTTATACCCCTATTCTGATCGTAATGGAACAAGTTTCGAGCCCCAATTCGATCGTATGGAGAAGATAACTTTTTGAACCCAATTATTATATTGAATTTCCAATATTAAATTCAACACGTTTATATCCTGTACAACCAAATGATAACTCCAAATACTACAAAATTTGAAATCCGATAATAATACATTATTATGGATCCAATGGAACTGGTTTCGTCGAAATCCAAGACTGTGCCCCGGAAGGCTATTTTCACTCGTTAATTTTAAACGAATAAATTTCAAAATCGAGTAAATCACCTTAAAATTCAATTTAAAAGTTCTATTACCTTCATTCTTATGAATATAAATTTAATAAGCCTTTAAACTATTTTTACCCAAATAAAAATCCAAGATTTAAATTATTTAAACGATTTAAATTATTTAATTCAACAATTAAATTATCAATAAATTGTTGTATTTGAAATTCAAGTTATTAAATTTATAAAATTAGCTTTTCAAATATTTAAAATCAACTAAATATTCCAATTTCAAAAAACCAAAATTCTGGGTCGTTACAGGAAACGTGTTAATTGTGTTGTTTACTTACTTGTTTATGGAATGTAGTTAACTATACCTAACACTAAAATCCGACCAAGTAGACTTCTCTACCCATGAGACTTAAGAATATTGTTCGAGTATCACTTCAAAGAAATAGTGATCCAACCTACCGTCTTCGCTCTTAACCGAAGGGTAGTTAGTTGAGATGGTTGGAAACATGTTAAGTATATGAAACTTGATTTCCATAAGCATCTTTAGAAGCAGATGGTTGACTAGTCAACTATTAAACTTGACCAAATATTAACTTAGGAAATATCTAAAAGCTTCACGGCTTCATATGCTTTAAGATCCTCGGGGGAGGAGCATTCGCATGAAACATCTGTAGCTTTAAGAACTTATATATACGAGATCCCCTGGGAAGTACTCCTCTTTTTATAGTTTGCTTACTTCTAAAAGAAGCGGAATTGAGTTTACTGAAAATTCATCAATTTTGTTTTGAAGAGTCTAAGATCGGTAAGTGTTTTACTTACCGAATACCATTTGAAAATTAGTACACGAGTTTATGTTTTGAAAGCAATTGTGTAGTGGAGTTTTATAGAGTTTTTATAGAGTTGAACCATCTATCCTAAGGTTAAGTCCAAGGGAGAGGTCAGTGTTAACTATTCAGATAAATATATAGAGCTAAACTGTTTATCCTAAGGGAGATATCGGTGTTAGCAATTTGTCAATCGACGTATGCTGGAATCCATGAAAAGGATTCATGTTCTGTTCGAGTAATGAAGACTTGTGTGAGAGATGTCGAACTTAGGCTCAACATCGAAAATGACAGAAAATGAATAGGCCTCATAACTATTGGGTTTAGCGAAACTGAAAGGATATATCAACTTCAAATCCAAAGTATGCTTATCAATGTTGCTAGCAGGAGTTGATGATACTCGGTATCACGTGTTAGGATGTGGTGGAACGACTATGTTTTTCCTAAATGGTATATTTTATCTAGAGATATACGAAGCCCGGGAGGTAGCTTTTGACCCTTGTCAGGAGGTCCAAATCAATTTACTAGAGACGCCTCCATGGAAAACCATATGCGAACGTAACATAGCGGTTTTAGATGTACTTCTAATACTGTTGTGTTGTGAGATGCAAGCAGCACAGCTATTTTCTAAATTATATTCTACACCTTAGACATTATCTATTATATTACTATATAAACTAAATAAATGGTTGATTACTTTTGATGGGAAAATTGTTACGATGACTCGTACAGTCTTGAAGGTTACTGTTATATGGATACATATATCATGAGTTTTCTCATACCAGGCTTATGTTTGACAAGTGGTTTTTGTTTTTCCTAAATTTCTTGTGTACCTTTTCAAGTGGGCTAGTAAAGCAAGCTTGTATTTGGACGCTTCAGAGTTCAAGAGATGAGCTGGAGGCTCCATTATTGATGCAGGCCAAGTACTAAGTCGTAACCGACTTAAGAAAATTGAAACTATAAGTCGCGACCGACTTAACATGATGGGAATGAGTCGTGACCGACTTAACAAAGTTAAAGGCCTAAGTCGTGGCCGACTTAATAAAGCTAAGGACATAAGTCGTGGCCGACTTAAGGAAGGTGAAGGCATAAGTCGTGACCGACTTATGGAAGGAGCTATGAGTCGTCAACGACTTAAGGGACGTGCTGGGTTACGACCTAAACCTACTGGAGCAACACGAGTTCAAAAATGCGAAGGCTTAAGTCGGCAACGACTTAAAGGAAGTGTTTTGGTTAGTGCACGACTTAACGGAGCGGGTGATAAGTTGTTACCGAGTTACGACTTAGTTAAGTCGCCTGAACTATCTACCGAGTTATGCAGAAAGAAAGCAGAGCAAACTGGTGAAGTGTTAGGTCGCGAACGACCTAACGAGTCAAGCTATAAGTCGTTGAAGATAGAGGCCGTGGATCTTTCCTGCCGACTTAATCTGAACCGTTGATTCTTAAGTCGAATAAAGCTGGTTATCTTTAAGTCGCGAAAGCTGGATGCCGTTGAGTCGTATACCGCCTTAATCTTGACCGTTGATTCTTAAGCCGTGTGAAGATGCTACTGTGATGTGTTTAAGTCGTCTCCGACTTAATTTGGGTCGTGTGTTGTTTGTTGTAGTTGTTATTTTGTATCTTGTTAAGTCGATTTTTATAAGTCGTAAGTCGGTTGTGTTGTATAAATGCGATGAGTCGGAGAAGTGATAAGTCGCCACCGACTTAAGACTTATGTAACTTTCTGTTGTAATATGTTGTTATGTCGCTGTGTTGTAACTGTTTTCTTAAGTCGTCTACTCTTTTGTAGATAAGTCGTCGCCGAGTTATGTCATAGGTCGTAAGTCGGAACCGACTTAGGAGATGATGTAATTTTGTGTTTTTTCGTGTGAGTTGTAAAATGCTATAAATAGGCCGTGTGAGTCATTTGTAAGGGTTGTTGATTTTTGAATAAAATTCTCTTTTGATTGTTGTGTGCTTTCATCTAAATTGGTAGTTGAGTGTAATCTCCTATCTCCTCTTTCGGTTAATCGAGTGCGCTCGATTCAACGATTGTAGAAGCCGATTCGCGGAATCAAGTGCGCTTGATCAACGCTTGAAGTATTGAAGATCTTTGAACCCGGTATCGTGCGCGATCAACGAGTTCGGGATAGCTAGAATTCGATATCTTCGGATCAACGAATTTGGGCATTTCAGTATCTTCCAATCCACCGATTACTACTTTCACCGATTGAAGATTGTTTTGTTTAATCCGTTGCGTCAGTTTTTGTTATCAGAGCTTGTTCTAACCAATCATAGTTAGATCGAGTCTTGGAGCCGAGAGTTTGAAGTTTGAAGTGATTTGCCGAGCTTGAAGTGTTGAGCCATGATTAAGTTGAGGTGTTCGACTTTGTATCGAAGTTGTTTGATTGGATTTGAGAGGGAAGCCGAAACTTTGTCCATCGTGTTCATCGCGATTTGCAACAAAGTGGAAGTTTTCGATCCGTTTCATTTTGGATCAAAATCCGAAAAGTGTTTGAATTTTGAAGTGTTGAAGAGTTTGGAAGATTTCAAGTATGCCGCCAAGAAGAGCTAATCGCCACCAAAACGTAGAAGCTTTGTATCGAAGAGAAGAAGCTGATGAGATGGAGCAAAGAATCAATGAAAACTTTAGTGAAAAGCTTAACGAAGGAATTGGCCGGTTAGAGAAGCTTATGACGGAGATGAATCAAAATCGGAGAAGGGTTTCACCTGAATCTAACCATGGGGGTAGTAGAGTCTCGCCACATTCCAATCGAGACAGAAGTGTTTAAAATGATCAAGGGCGTGGGAGGAACGTGAATGATCGTGAATGGAGGAATGTAGATAGAAGGGATGATGGTGGAAGACGTAATGGTAGTAGATATGTGGGTGGACGAGATAGACAACGATATACATCTGATTTTGAAGAGGAGTATGATGGTGGTAGTGTTCGAGGACAAGGACGAGGACAAGGAAGGAATTACTCTGAGTATGATCACAAGTGGGAGACGGGAATGAAGACTGAAATTCCTGAATTCAAAGGTGGTATGCAAGCGGAGGAGTTTCTAGATTGGGTGGCTTATGTTGAGGAGATTTTTGACTTCAAAGAAGTTCCAGAACATCGTAGAGTGAAGTTGGTTGCTACGAGGCTGAGGGGTAGAGCTTTGGCGTGGTGGCAGCAAACCAAACTTACACATGATCGGATGGGAAAGTCAAAAGTTGAATCTTGGGAGAAGATGAAGAAATTGATGAAAGCAACGTTCTTACCTTACAATTATCAATCTTTGATGTATCAATGTTTGCAAAACTTGAGACAAGGAACGAAGTCTGTTAACGACTATGCTGATGAATTCTATCAACTTATTGCAAGGAATGATATTATGGAAACGGAAGAGAAGCTGACATCTAGGTTCATTGGGGGATTGCGAATGCAGATTCAGGATATGGTTAATATGTTTGATCCTAGATCTGTAGCGGAAGCACATCAGAAAGCGTTGGCTTGGGAGAAACAGGGACGACGAGGAAGTGGTGTGTTTACTAATTCTAACAATCAAGTGAAGGGTGTTGGTGGGAGTTCTAATGTTTCTAAACCTATCAGTAGACCAGTAGTGAAGGAGGCTGAGAAGACAAAGGTTAACAACGGTTTCAAATGTTACAATTGTCAGGAATTTGGTCACAAAAGTAGCGAATGTCCAAAGCCGAAGAAGAGAGCTATGATAGCAGAGGTTGAGAATGAGGATGAAGAAGCTGAATGTTCCAATTCACCACCTGATGAGGAGGAAGAAGAAGTGTCGGGAGACGAAGGTTATAATCTCATGATGAAGAGGTCCTGTTTAACGCCAAAGCAAGAGGAGGATTGTAGTTGGTTGAGGAGCAATATTTTTCAGTCAACATGTACTATTCTGGGGAAAGTTTGTAAATTTGTTTTTGATGCTGGAAGCTGTGATAATATAATTTCTTCAGAAGCTGTGAGGAAGTTGGCATTGAAGACTGAGAAACATCCAAAACCGTACAAGCTAGCTTGGTTGAGGAAAGGCGGGGAGGTGAAGGTTGGACGAAGGGCTCGTGTGAAATTTTCAATTGGGAAGAAATACAAAGATGAAATCTGGTGCGATGTGGTAGATATGGACGTTTGTCATTTGTTGCGGGGGAGACCGTGGCAGTATGATAGGGCGGTGCAACATGATGGGCGTACCAACAGTTACAGTTTCATGTTTGAAGGCACAAAGATTACTCTAGTTCCAAAGAAGCGACAACAGGAGGAAAACAAGTTGGAGGAGATTGAAGAACTCAAAACTTTGTTATCTTTGAAGGAGTTTGTTAAGGAGGTTGAAGAAGAGTCGGAAGTATTCTTGTTAATTGGGCGTGAGAGCAGTGAAGAGGTTGAAATACCAGAAGAAGTTAAACCGGTATTGAAAGAATTTGATGATGTATTTCCAGAGGAGTTACCAACGGAGTTGCCACCGTTGAGAGATATTCAACATCAGATAGATCTTGTTCCAGGTGCTATGTTGCCACACAGACCACATTATCGAATGAGTCCGAAGGAACATGAAGAGTTGCGGAGGCAGGTAGAGGAATTGCTTGAACAGGGGCGTGTGCAGGAGAGTTTAAGTCCTTGTGCTGTACCAGCTTTATTGGTACCCAAAAAGGATGGAACGTGGAGGATGTGCACTGACAGTCGAGCATTGAATAAGATTACTGTGAGATATAGATTTCCGATGCTGAGGCTTGATGATTTATTGGATCAGATCAGTGGGTCCGTAATCTTTTCTAAGATTGATTTGAAGAGCGGTTATCATCAGATTCGCATTAGACCAGGGGACGAATGGAAGACAGCATTCAAGACGAGGGAAGGCTTGTATGAATGGCTGGTAATGCCGTTTGGTCTATCGAATGCACCAAGTACATTTATGAGGGTGATGAATCAAATTTTCCGACCGTACATTGGGAAATTCGTTGTGGTTTACTTTGATGATATTCTAATCTACAGTGCTAGTACAGAAGAGCATGTTCAACATTTGAAGAAAGTGTTAATTATTCTTCGTGAAGAACAATTCTATGCTGCTACAAAGAAGTGTGTCTTTATGGCAAGGAGTGTTTTATTCTGGGATATGTTGTATCGGAAGAAGGAATACAGGTTGACCAAAGTAAAGTCGAAGCGATTAGAGATTGGCCACAGCCCAAGACGATAACGGAAGTTCGTAGTTTTCACGGGTTGGCTTCATTTTATCGGAGGTTTATTCCACACTTTAGTATTGTGATGACACCTGTTACGGATTGCATGAAGGGTAAACAGTTTGCATGGACGGAGGAAGCCGGGGTTGCTTTTGAGCGAATCAAAGAACTCTTGACGTCTGCACCAATTCTAATATTACCAGATTTTCAGTTGTTATTTGAATTACATACTGATGCGTCAAAGGTTGGAATTGGAGGAGTGTTAAGTCAGAAGGGACGTCCAATTGCATATTTCAGTGAGAAGTTATCAGGAGCAAAGTTGAGATACAGTACATATGATGTGGAATTTTATGCTGTTGTGCAATCTATTAAACACTGGAGACACTATCTATTTCAGAAGGAGTTTGTTCTTTACACTGATCATGAAGCATTGAAGCATTTACAAGGGCAAGACAAGATTTCAGCGAGACATGCATCGTGGATTGCATATCTGCAACAATTTACTTTTGTTGTTAAACACAAGTCAGGGGTGACGAATCGCGTGGCTGATGCTTTGAGTAGGAGGAGTCATTTGTTGACTACACTAAAGGTTGAAGTGACGGGGTTTGAAATGTTACCAGAATTATTTGACAATGATCCTTACTTTGCAAAGTTTGTTGATAAAGTCAAGGATGGGGAGACGGATGAGTTTATAATGATAGATGGTTTTCTGTTCAAAGGAAATCGATTGTGCATACCGGAGGGTAGTCTGAGAATGAAGATTATCAAGGAGTTACATGACGAAGGACACGTGGGTAGAGACCGTACATTACAGTTGATTTCACAATCTTACTTTTGGCCATCGATGAGGAAAGAGGTGGAGAGGTTTGTGGAGCAATGTCATATCTGTCAGGTTTCGAAAGGAACTGCGACTAATGCTGGTTTATATATGCCGTTACCCGTGCCTGTAAAACCATGGGTGGATATCAGTATGGATTTTGTTTTGGGTTTGCCTAGAACTCAAAGGGGAAATGATTCTATATTCGTTGTGGTGGACAGATTTTCGAAGATGGCACATTTTATTGCTTGTAAGAAGACGGCAGATGTTGTTCATGTTGCTCAGTTGTTTTTCAAGGAGATCTATCGACTTCATGGATTGCCAGAATCTATTGTGTCGGATAGAGATACTCGATTTCTGAGTCATTTTTGGTTGAGTCTGTGGAAAATGGTGGGAACGAAGCTGAAATTTAGTAGTGCTTATCATCTGCAAACGGATGGACAGACGGAGGTGGTTAATCGATCGTTGGGAAATTTGTTGAGGTGTCTTGTGCAGGACAATCTGAAGAGTTGGGACATGAAGTTATGCCAGGCAGAATTTGCTCATAACCATGCGGTGAATCGTAGTACAGGGTTCAGTCCATTCCAGATTGTATATTCCAGTTTACCGAAGGGACCGTTGGACTTAACGGTAGTGCCACAATCAAAGAAGATAGTTAAAAAAGCTGCTGATTTTGTTGATGGATTGGCGGAATGTCATAAAATCGTTCAGGAACGATTGGAGAAAGCAAATGAGAAGTATAAACGTTCTGCAGATTTGAAACGAAGGAATGTTGAATTTCATGAAGGAGATATGGTGTATGCTGTGTTAACAAAGGACCGTTTTCCAGTAGGTGCGTATAACAAGTTGAAAGCCAGAAAAATTGGTCCTGTAGAAATCATGAAGCGAATTAATAAAAATGCTTACAAGTTGAAGCTACCAGATGATGTGTATACGTCTGACGTATTCAATGTTAAGCATCTCGTACCATATCACGGGGATGAAAGCATTGCGGGGGAAGAAAGTGCAAATTCGAGGACGAATTTTTCTCAACCTGGGGAGGATGATGCAGGCCAAGTACTAATTCGTAACCGACTTAAGGAAATTGAAACTATAAGTCGCGACCGACTTAACATGATGGGAATGAGTCGTGACCGACTTAACAAAGTTAAAGGCCTAAGTCGTGGCCGACTTAATAAAGCTAAGGACATAAGTCGTGGCCGACTTAAGGAAGGTGAAGGCATAAGTCGTGACCGACTCATGGAAGGAGCTATGAGTCGTCAACGACTTAAGGGACGTCCTGGGTTACGACCTAAACCTACTGGAGCAACACGAGTTGAAAAATGCAAAGGCTTAAGTCGGCAACGACTTAAAGGAAGTGTTTTGGTTAGTGCATGACTTAACGGAGCGGGTGATAAGTTGTTACCGAGTTACGACTTAGTTAAGTCGCCTGAACTATCTACCGAGTTATGCAGAAAGAAAGCAGAGCAAACTGGTGAAGTGTTAGGTCGCGAACGACCTAACGAGTCAAGCTATAAGTCGTTGAAGATAGAGGCCATGGATCTTTCCTGCCGACTTAATATGAACCGTTGATTCTTAAGTCGAATAAAGCTGGTTATCTTTAAGTCGCGAAAGCTGGATGCCGTTGAGTCGTATACCGCCTTAATCTTGACCGTTGATTCTTAAGCCGTGTGAAGATGCTACTGTGATGTGTTTAAGTCATCTCCGACTTAATTTGGGTCGTGTGTTGTTTGTTGTAGTTGTTATTTTGTATCTTGTTAAGTCGATTTTTATAAGTCGTAAGTCGGTTGTGTTGTATAAATGCGATGAGTCGGAGAAGTGATAAGTCGCCACCGACTTAAGACTTATGTAACTTTCTGTTGTAATATGTTGTTATGTCGCTGTGTTGTAACTGTTTTCTTAAGTCGTCTACTCTTTTGTAGATAAGTCGTCGCCGAGTTATGTCATAGGTCGTAAGTCGGAACCGACTTAGAAGATGATGTAATTTTGTGTTTTTTCGTGTGAGTTGTAAAATGCTATAAATAGGCCGTGTGAGTCATTTGTAAGGGTTGTTGATTTTTGAATAAAATTCTCTTTTGATTGCTGTGTGCTTTCATCTAAATTGGTAGTTGAGTGTAATCTCCTATCTCCTCTTTCGGTTAATCGAGTGCGCTCGATTCAACGATTGTAGAAGCCGATTCGCGGAATCAAGTGCGCTTGATCAACGCTTGAAGTATTGAAGATCTTTGAACCCGGTATCGTGCGCGATCAACGAGTTCGGGATAGCTAGAATTCGGTATCTTCGGATCAACGAATTTGGGCATTTCAGTATCTTCCAATCCACCGATTACTACTTTCACCGATTGAAGATTGTTTTGTTTAATCCGCTGCGTCAATTATCTATCCACTTCTATTTCTATTGCATCGTATTATGTGTACATGTATCAGCAAAATGAGGGCATGCAGTAATAACTGCCCAAGCTGATGGTAGTATATAAATTTAGTAACTCTAAAATTATTTTGTATTCAGAGTACCCCTTTATACTATCTTCTTGGAAATTGTATTTTATCATTCTGATGTTATGTTCTTCTTTCTTATTCTATTTCTTTTTCCTTTTATTTTACCCTAACAATCTGTATTTCTGGCACTTGGGTGCTCAGCACACGAATAACGTGGATGTATTTAATATCGGCATTCGACGGTTGAAAAGTCGAGTCGTTACATATCAGTTAATACACATACAATCTCTTATGCATGTACATTCCTCATATGATGATAAATATCAGTATTTTATAAACAAAATTTGAGTTCGGTGTATCTAAAGTAATTTTGTGACCAAGTATAATATAATATTCAAGTTAGAAAGCTTGATATATGTATCAAAACTTGTATATATAACTAATAATATCAGTATCATAAGTGAAATTTGGTTCATAGTATCATATGATATTTTTAATCACGAGCGTAGTTTTATATTCAAATCAAAATTATTTTTTTACGTGTCTTAAATAGGTTATGTCTTTGTAAAGATGTATAAAGGTTGATAAATATGAGTTCATAAATGAAAAATTGGTTTAATGTATAAGTCAATTCAAAGTTGAACATAATTTTATATTTAAATCATAATTACTATATACATGAATGTATCCAAACTTGTATGTATGTATACACACGCTGCACATGCACATGCATATATACATACATACACACACATGCGCGCGCACACGCACACACACACAAACTATATATATATATCGAAAATGATATATATAATAAATGAAATTTTTATTTAACGTATCATAATTTATTTTATAGCTGGATATAGTTTAATATTTAAACTAGAACTACCATATGTGTATATATGTTTGTGTATCAGAATAAAATATATATATATATATATACACATACACACACATACACATATATATACATTAAAGTTGATAAATATCGGTATCATAAATGAAATTTAGGCTTAATGCATCAAAAGTTATTGTAAAGAAGGCCGTAATCTAATATTCAAGTTAGAAATGTTAAATACATGTATCAAAACCGATATATGTATATATTCTTAAAAATGTCGATTATGATAAGTGAACTTGATTTGTTGTATTAGATAACATTTTAAATAATGAGCATAGTTCTACATTTGATTCAAAACTATTTATTACATGTCTCAAAACTGATATGTGTGTGGAGGGACATAAACATACTTTTATGTATATGTGTGTATGTATGCATGTATCAAAATTGATAAATATTATTATCATATATGAAATTTTAGTTTAACATATCAAATGACATTTTTAAGAATGAACATAGTTTTATATTCAAATCAAAGCTATTTATTACATGTCTCAAATCTGATATGTGTGTTTGTATATACATATATGTGCGTCTCTCTCTGTACATACATATACATATACATATACATATACATATACATATACATATACATATACATATACATATACATATACAAATTATAGACTAATGCGATAGAGTTGAACTATCTATCCTGAGATTATGTCCAAGGGAGAAGTCAGCGTTAGCATTCGTCGAACGACTTATTATAGGATCCTTATAGAGATTCATGATCTGTTCAAGATGCTGGAATCTAGAGAAAGATTCAAGATCCATTCGAGCGATGAAGACTTGTGTGTTGAGATATTACATCATCGATAAAGGCAGAAAATAGAGTAGGATGCACAGCTTGCGGTTTAGCTAACCTACGACAGAGTATATCAACTACATATTTAGATATGCTTATCGATGTTTCAAGCAGGAGTTGATGATACTTAGTTCAACATGTTAGGGTGTGGCCAAGTTGTGTTTACCCCAATGGTATATCTTATCTAGAGATATACGACACTCAGAAGGTACTTTCCGACCCATGTGTACGAGATTCGCCTTGGTTTACTTAGGGCATTTCCATGGAAAATCCACTATGCGAACGTACCTTAGCGGTTTTAGATGTAATTCTAATATTGTTGTGTTGTGAGATGTAAGCAGCATAACTATTTGATGATTTATATTATTCATCCTATATAGCATCTATATTATCACCTTATGTACTTATTAGATGGATTTAAGGGGATAACCCTTACGGTGATCCGAACAATCTCAAAGTACTGTTATATGTTGATCGCATATTTCTTGAGTTTCTCACACTAGACATATATCTGACTCGTGCTTTTATATTTCCCTTATTTCCATGGGTGCTCTTTCGAGTAGTATGAGGAAGGAAGATTTTCGTTGATATTCATTGGAGCTCGAGGAGAGAAGCTGAATGCTTTCACCTGCTATTGTATTCTTGTTTTCGCTATATTATTATGATGTATATATCAACACTTCTGAGGAAGGGCTGTTATAATTGTCCAGGCTGATGATAGTATTTAGGATTGTAACTCTGAAATGCTTTGAGTTTGTACTGTCTTTTGATATTATATATTATCGCTACGCTGGGAGATTCTGATGTTGTGTTCTCTTCTTCCTTGTTTCGTTTCTTTTTCGTTTTATTTTACCGTAACAACTTGTCTTTTCGGCACCTGAGTGTTTAGTACACGAATACCGTGGATGTATTAGTATTGACATTTGAGGATCGAAAAGGCAAATCGTTACATATATGTGTGGGAGGGGACATAAACATACTTATATGTATATGTATATGTATGTGTACATCTAAATTGATAAATATTATAATAAAATATGAAATTTTATTTTAACGTATAAGATGTTGTATCAAATGACATTTTTAAGAATGAACATAATTTTATATTCAAATCAAAGCTATTTATTACATGTATCAAAAATGACATATAGACACACACACACGACTTTGTGTGTGTGTTTTTGTGTACATATATATATGCGTCTCTCTCTATACACACACACATAACACAGACACACACACAGTGTGTGTCAAAATTTATAAATATCAGTATCATAAATAAAATTATAATTACTGCAACGGAAGCCATTCTAAAGTATACCACGATGTTGTGTTATTTTTTTTGAAATTTGGTACTTATATGGTAGTACATATTATTACTAGGAGCCTTAAGCAGTTTACAACATACTACATATTAATGTATGTCCAGTGGTTCGAATCACGCGCAAGTTTCAATACTGTGACCTCTCGCATCAAAGTCCGAGCCTAACCACTAGGACAGTGGTGCTGGTCAGCACAGTCTTGTATTGAAATAAGAAACTAAAAAAAATTTGTTCAATATTTAGTAAAATCTTATAATGAATTAAGAAAATACAATGCAAAATCATATTAGTTTTACGACAAGAAAAATTAAAACAATATTATTGATCATTTTTCACATGATAAAGTAAAAACATATTAATCACTTTTTAATGAAAATATTTCAAAAAGTTTACCGTGAAGAAACTTTATAATTAATGTTATAGATTTGATTTAATCGAATTAATTGATAAAATATTTATACAAGGGTATAAATGTTTTTACAAACTTTTAAAAATAAAGTTTTTTCTTAATGTGGATTTTAAATTTAAAATGCATGCCTTAGGTCCTACATTTTAATTAATGTTTGTTAGCATTCTCTTCTCACAAATTTCCATTAAAATCTAGAAATAGCGTTGTTGACGCATCAGAACAGTGTAGGGAAGTAAAACGAGAGTATACTTGTAAAATACAAAAAGATGTTTATTCTTACACATTTGTAGATTTGTTTGTCTTGAAGAAAAGAAAAGGAAAAAGAAAAAAAGAAGTTGATTTTTAGATATTTTGTACATTTGTTCATCTTGAAGAAAAAAAGATAGGTTAATTAATAATAGAGATAAAGGGTTCGTTGCACCATATAATAAATTTAGAAACATTAAATATAACAAATGATAGTAAATCCTTTTAATAAATGCATCAACATAACCTAAAAGATACCAATTCATTAAACTCAACCATTCCCAATAATTTCTCTCATTAAATATAAGTCATGTACCTAATCATTCATTATCCACTCATTAAATTAAATTCATTATAATCCACTAAATGAATCAAGTTTACAGCAAATACAAGATATATATACTCACATCCATCCTATAGTGCATAATATCCATTAGATACAACCGACATGGATAAATTCAAACTTACAGGAAGAATAACCTTCAACCCTGACGGCTCCATCACCCGCCTTTGGGATGACCCACGTGTACCCCCAACCGGAGACCATCTCCCACCCAATTCCACCTACCGTGCCCTCTCCAAAGACATCACCCTCAACGAATCCTACAACACATTCATCCGGATCTTCCGCCCTATACTAAACACCCCAACCTCCAACCTCCCAATACTCCTCTACATCCACGGTGGCGCCTTCATGTTCTCCAGTGCGGCCTCCATCCACTCCCAGAAGCCCTGCTCCGAAATGGCAGCTGAGCTTCCCGCCCTAGTCCTGTCCGTCGAGCACCGCCTTGCTCCCGAGCACCGTCTCCCAGCCGCCTACGACGACGCCCTCGATGCCCTCCTCTGGGTCCGTGACCAAGCCCGGCACACAACCGAACCATGGCTCGACTGGGCGGACTTCTCTAGGTGTTACATCATGGGAAACAGCTCCGGGGCCAACATCGCTTTGCACCTAACTCTAGGCGCGATGAAGGTTGATATGACGCCTGTGAAGCTGATGGGGCTGGTGCTGTACCAGCCTGGGTTCGCAGGGAAAGAGAGGACAGAGTCCGAGCTGAGGATGCACGACGATAAAATGCTGCCATTGCATGTGCTGGATTTTGTGTCTGGGCTTTGTTTGCCGGAAGGAGCGGACATGGATCACGAGTATCTTAACCCGATGAAGCTGAAGGGGAAGTTGGGTGGCTTGCCCAGGTGTTTGATAAGGGGGTACTTGGGGGATCCGATGATTGATAGGCAGAGGGCGTTTGCGGAGATGATGGAGGAGGAAGGGGTGACTGTCGTCAAGAGCTTGGATGTGGAAGGGTATCATGCCATTGACTTTGTGGATGCTGATAAAGCCGCGGCTTTGCTGGATGATGTCAAACGCTTTGTTAATGCTGCCCTTGCGTCTTGACTGTGTGCAGAATGAAGTGTAGGGAAAGGGACTGTGTGCGTGATTGAATAAAAATTATTGCTTTCTTAATCAGTTTGATTGTAGTTCATCTCTGTTGCACATTCGTTGAGCACATTTTTACATGGTTACCCAAACTCTGTTACACTAGTTCAGCAGGGAACATGCAAAATATACATCCTTAATACATATTAAGTTTCAGACAACCGGTTGAGATATACTCTGTCTCTTCTGTCCGCTGCCACTTAGTCTCAGCCACAATGTACAATGAATTAATTAAATTCATTAAAAATTGGAACTTGTAATAATACCATATTATGAAAAAAGATGATGAAGTTTAAACGAGGGGTTGAGATTTAACTAACTGATAGGAAAAATATAAACGAGAACATGGAAATTGTATTATCCCAAATTAGAAGAATTTTTTCTCCTTTAAATGTTTGAAATGTTCTTGTTTAACGTTTAAAATTTCTCCTCACATTAGTAATCATAAACTAGCAAGTAGTACATCCAGAGACGAGGTATCGATCGGTCAGTTCGGTTGGTTATAAAGTAAAAAATATCAGCCCGAATAAAAGAAAAAGCTAAAAATTGAACCAAAGCAAACCTAATAATTTGGTTAATTTGGTCGGTAACTGATTTAATCAAAATAAAATGAGAAGCCTAAGAAATTGTCATATTTTGTTATTAAATTTTTTAATTACTAAAACAAAAAAACACAAATTTATGTTTGGTGAGAGAATATCGTTTACGTCTATAGGAAAAATCATTTATTTTTCATAGGTAAATTTTGTTTTTATAACAAATCATATCATAAATTGTGTATATATAACACTAATCTGGAACCAACAAGGTTGGCTCAACTGGTTGGTAGTTTAGACTATGAGATTGGTAGTTTAGACTATGAGATTAAATATCACAAGTTCAATTATCTAGATCAACACTTGTTGACATTAATGAACCATGTTAAAAAAATAACATTAATTTGGATAACATAATAAAAATTCAATTAAACCGACCACTAAATAAAATTATTTCACTATCGAACTCAAACCGATTTGATTTCATAACTAAACCGACATAAATGAACCAGTTTGTTTAATTAATTCAGTTCTAACTGAATAATGCTCACCCCTAAATATGTTTGAACAAAGCTATTTGTATACTATTCAAACTTTTAAACAACACAAAGGAATTACCCAAACCAATTATCCATGAATCGAAAGTTTAAAAGATACGTGATATAACAAGCAAATGATACGCTAGATAATTCCAAAAAAACCTAATCCACCCCAATTTCACAACCAAACAACATGGTAATAGTCAAACAAATACTAAGAAAAAAAAGACACAGGATTTAGAGTCTGTTTCATAACAACTAGTTTTAAGTACTTTTAAATAATGATTTATAATTAGTAGAGGTATTGGGATGCAATTTGAGTTTCAAGTTAAAATAAGTCAAATAATTTGTCAAAATTAGTTATGAAATATGTTCATAGGTTTTAACCAACAAATTGTTGCTTCTTATATTTCTACTTACTAATTATTTTTGTAAGCTCCTTATAAGGAGTTATTTTGGCTACTTATAAGTACCTGCTAAACATCCTCTTATAGTGGTTTCACTGTCAATTTGACAATGTATATCCACTTCTAGAAGAGAAAATTTTATTATCGTTGGTAAGATTTTACAATAGACTGGTAATTTCTTTCAATATAGGCTATAATACAATAATGGATAAGAATAATCGATATCATCTCAAACCTAAAAGAGAAGTTGTTTTATAGATTTTCAAACAAGTCACGACCGTAAGTTTTAATCGAAGAAGATTAGTGAACGAGGGAAACCGCTTGGGAAGCAGTGAAATACATTTTGAGTTATCTAAGAAGATCAACAAATTATGGGCTTGTTTTTGACAACAAAGATAGAGATTTCAGCTTGGTTGGATTTTGTGATTCTTATTATGCCGGAGATAGAGATCGAAGAAAGTTAACCTTATGTTATGTGTTCACTCTTGGAGAGACAACTATTAATTAGAGAGCAAAGTTGCAGACAATAGTAGTTTTGTGTAATATAGTGACAGATTTGATAGCTGCTGTTGAAGCGGCTAACACTACAATAAAAATACCATATTACAACGCCCCTTTTACAATAGGCATTGGCTGCCCGTTGTAAGAGGTGCCAATTTTACAATGCTCATAACGCCCGTTGTAATAGGTGTCAATTTCACAACTGTCATAAAATGCCCATTTTAACCGATGCTAATTTTACAACGATCATAAAATGGCCGTTGTAATAAATGTTATTACCCATCTTCAACAATCAATAATTAATAATTATTTATTAATATTTAATAATTAATCATTAATAATATTATACTAATCATATGTTACTAATTACTAATTATAATATTATATTACTAATTACTAATCATTAATAATATTATATTGTTTATTAATATTTAATACTTAATCATTAATAATATTATATTAATCATTTATAACTAATTCTAATCAATGATTATTAATAAATAACCACTAATTACTAATTATTATATATGATCAGTATTCCAACAGGCTTAATTTTACTTTCCGGTTATCAGTAAGTAATATCGAGTAATTAATATTAAATATATAATAATTTATCATTAATAATAAATATTAATAATTTATGATTAATAATTACTATTAAAATTAATAATTAATGTTAAAAATTAATAATATATACATATTAATTATTAATAGTTAATTAACATTAAATTATAATTAATAAATATAAAGTAACATTTAATAATTAAATTTTACTAATTAATAATTACGATTAAATAATTAATTTTCACGATTATTTTCATTAGTCATAAATTTTTCTTTAATTAATAGTTTCATTATGGTATTAATTAATTAATACTTAATAAGTAATAATTAATTAGGACTAATATTAATTTTAACCAAACAAAAATGAGGTAAGAATAACGTTAAAGCGCACAAACACTAACAAATGTCGGCCCTCAAAATTCATACGTGGCACTCAAACCGGTTTTCATTCCCACCCGCCCATTGTATTAGATGCTTATTACAACTACTTTCTTCAGCCCGTTGTAATAGATGTCAACTATTACAACTTTTTTTTGCTAGTTGTAAAGTTATATTTTACAATATTTATTGTTTACCAGTTGTAATAAATACCAATTTTTGACAACTCTTAACGATTACTATTATCTTTGATTGTTCTAGACGTCATAGTTAATAATTTACAATAACAATGTATTAATAATAATATATACTTAATAACATATAATTTATAATAATATTTATTATTTCCCTTTTTTGCAAAATTTTAGCTTTAAGCTTTCTCTTCATTTCTCACTTTTTTTTCAAATCAACTAAATATGCCAGTCATCGAAAAATAAAAATGAAAAAGCTAGAAAACCAAACAAGGGAACAGGCGCTGGTACAAAATTTTAAAGCAAAGGAACGTGGCGCTGGAACAAAATTTTAAAGCCCGCGTGAAATTTTCATTAACCGCTATTCCTTTACTTTTACTAGAACCATAATCCCCAAATCCACATTTACCCACAAATCCCTAATCGCTGCTTCACAACAAAATCCCTAATCCCTAATCACTGAACCACAGTCCTACGCGATGGCAGAAGGCCGAAGCAGGAAGCTTCAATCCTTGTTTCAGGAGATATCATCGGCATCGAACTTGGCAACATCATCCCTACAGATGTTGGCTTCGAAACGGGAAGTAGTTAGAGGAGGATAGTTCTTGTAGCTCGTAAAGGCGGTTTCGATTTACCAACTGCTTTCCCGAGTTCTCCATCTGTTTATCTCTATTTGCGATTCGTGGATATCAATTTCAAACTCAAATTTGATCCCACCAATCCCAATTCAATTGCTATTCTGACACAGTAAATAGTTTATCATTTTAGTCTGTATATTGTTTAGCTGATTGAAGTTTCATAATTTCCTTTGAATAAATCAGGGACTTCCGCTTATGACCATGTTTTTTGAATTCGAAAGGCAATGTCAGAATTAAGCATTTAGTTAAATTGATTTTTAGTAAAACCAATTTGAACATTTAGCCATTGTTGCACGAATTGAAAACTCAAACCTCCTTCTCATAAGAAATAATTTGGTATGGAGAGATTTGAACTTGGCATGGATTTGAACAATTTGAACATTATAAATGTCTTTTGCATAATCCAAAATGTGAGCATAATTTCAATAAACATTTCATAATCTTAAGACAATCATTGAATCATAATAAATAAATAAACGATTGTCGATAAATAAAAATAACAAGAACAACAACATCATTATTAAACCTCCTTCTCATAAGAAATATTTTGGTATGGAGAGATTGAAACTATTATACAACAGCACAAATTTACAATCAAGTATTGGCATGTCAACTAATAACTCGGGTATACTTCTACTGTAAAATATTAGATATCAAAGTAACTAGAGCAAAAGTTGGGGAAATTATACAAATCTTACCACTAATCAATGGCAGAGCATGAACATACATAGGGACCTGAGGAAAAGAAACATAAAAAACAGCATATTATGTATTCACATGAGAAAACATAACCATAAACAAAGTAGTAATCAAAGTTAGCTGAGCCATGGAGAATGGAAATCCAAGGGGATGAAAGATGTGTACGGTTAAAGAGAAATTTTAACATCATCGATTATATCATATTTATTTATCATACATATAGAATGTATGAGAAATATGTACAGTTTTAAGTATGGAGAAGGAGGTATGTCTTATATGTACAGTTTTAAAATTAATTTAGATGTGTATTTTTCTTTTCATTTTTTTAAAGTAAAATAATAGTACTAACAAAGCTTAAAAGAGTAAAGTTTCCTTCTACTAATAGTGCAAAACTATCTGTGATGAACCATGTTATGGAGTACAAAATTTATTCCATCAACTAAAGTTGGACGTGAGAAAGAAATGAGCCTGATCATATGTAACCCATGTGCTTGTCATTTTCACATTGGTACTAAAATCGATCTAACTAGTCATGGCACATAGTATTTTTATTGTAATTATTTTTAGTAACTTAGCATGTCAAGAAGAACAAACTGTTATTGCGACCCAAAGCAAGTATCCCCACACTATACTTTTTTATCTCTTACTGTGATAGTCAACCAGGAATAACCCCGGTAAAGAGAGCAGTTTTGCTTTCATAAATGACGTTGGTACTCTATTCAGCATCTCATTAGGTAATCCAAATCAAGAAATATCAGCACTATGGTCCATGTCATATCTTTCAAGGAGTCGGGTTCTTTTACATAAACGACGTCCATAAGTATTAATTTATACGAAAACATAAATTATTTTCCAGTAATATAATTAATTTTTTTATTCAATATAATATTAGTTCATGTTAAATTGAAATTAATATAAATCATAATGAATATTTAAATTTTTAATATTGCACAACCAAACGATCGGATTCCCCATCGTTGTGTGGTTGTACTATTGTTAGTAGAATAACATTTGCAATTACGTTTAGAGAATTTATAATATAAACAAACATATACAAGTTATCTAGATCCAGGGAAATGAGTTGACTCCAGGTCCAACGTATCGAGAGTAAAGCTTTAGGAATGAACACATGCAATGAAGTTTTCTAGTTAAGTAGAATGGATTCTCTATATATGTTGCTTTTGGCCATGCTTACTCATTTGTGTTAGGATATGCATATTTATCATTCTAACACACACACATATGTATGTATGTAATTTACGTTATCTTTGTATGCATTGCAGGACATAACAGAAGCAAAGGAATTTTTGAAGAAAAAAGGTGTTATGTGGGTTTTGATTAACTAAAATATTATGGTTCAAGGTTTGCTTCAATGTCGTTCGATCTAAATTTTAAATATTGTGTTATTATTTGTATGTACTACGTGTTATGTCAGTTTAGGGTTGTATTCGATGTTTTGTAACTATGTAAAATTTTATGAATGATGTGAATAGATAAAACTTTTTGTTATTTTGAAATACGAATTTCTTTTGCTATTTTTAGTAAATATGAATAAATATGGTTGTCATTAGTATAATAATATTGTTTCAATTCAAATTAGTTTAAAATTTACACGTGCATTGTAGTAGTTTTATTTTTTTTCTCATTTGAATTTTTTTAATAACGGGCAAAAACAGTTGCGAAAGACCCTTTTGCAATGGGCAAAAACAGTTGTAAAAGGATTAATTGCAATGGGCAAATATATTTATAAAAGACCTTTTTGCAACGGGCAAAAACCGTTGTAAACGACCCCTATTGCAACGGGCAATAACCGTTGTAAAATCCATCCACTCTATTACAACATTGCATAATACAACGGGCCTAGGCCCGTTGCGAAACCCCTGTTACAACGGGCATTGCCCATTGTAAAAGGGGTATTTTGTTGTAGTGTAAGGAGGCACTTTACTAGAAGCGGCTGATGTGTGATTTTAGCCTCATATATGATGGAGTTATAGTAAGTTGTGATTGCTAAAGTACAATTCACTTAACTAAAAAGCTGGCTTTCAGCTCAACGACGAAGCATATAGAGGTGAGAGAGTCCTTTCTTGTTTTGATGAATGAAGAGAAGCTAGTTCGTCTTCAGAAGGTTCACACAAAGGAGAATGTAGGAGATATGTTTACCAAGCCCTTGCCTTTTGCAAAGTTCGAGCATTGCTCGAACTTGATCCACTTTTTGAGATGCTAGGGGCCATATGGTGGCACAAAGGGAGAGTGAGTTGGTAGATGGAGACATTTGTTTTCATTGTGGTGATTGATAGGTCCTACAAAGAGAGGGTACTTTTAATACTTTGTTGGCAGGTGGTGGTCTTGCTGGAGTTTGTGGTCAAAGTGCAATGGATAATGACTATGCTGAAGCTCATTGGAAAAGTTAGTAGGCTTGATATAGTATCAAGGTGGAGATTGTTGGATTTTGGAAATACTACTTAGTTGCAATTTGGAATTATAGTATCAAGGTGTTACGTTTTGGAAAGACTACTGTTAATGCAAAATTTTGTCTACACCAACACCTCATAATCCGAAGGTATAGCTCCAGAAGTTGGTTGGACTATTGAACCCGAAAAAGAGATTACTGAGTTGTGATGCAATCAAGCTTTGTTTACATGATGATGAACCATAGAGTTGCAATAGCAAATGCATAGATGGTAAAAGACAGAAAGTAAATAACAACGAGACTTTTATAGTGGTTCGGACCGAAAATCTCTACGTCCATTGTGATTTCCTTATTTAGTCACTCTTATCTAGCCGAGAGGCTTAATACATTGAGTCTGTATATTTTTTCCACTAATGAGTTTGTAAAGAGAGCTCTAATATAGGAAAGTGCAATATGGTTTTATATCTTAGTTCTTTTTAGTGCCCAAAGATCCTTGCACCTTGGGATTGCCGCCTATTTATAACCAGTATGCTATAACACCATTGATGGAGAGTCTTCTCCTTGGATTGCTGGAGTAGCCTATTGAGCGGCTACGATTTGAGCTTTTGCTGAACATCTAACGATGCTACTTATGAGGTGCAGATTGGTGACTTGTTTCTGGTGCAAATGGCCCATTCACGTCCGAGCCATTTGTTATCTTGTTGCATTAAGCTGAAGCTTCGGGCCTTGGACATACTGACGGGCTTTGTCCTTCGGCCTACCAACTTATCCTTTTGATACAAGCAAACTTTCTTAGTTTTGTATGTCTAGGTGGTCTAACCTCTCCTTATACACATAGTTAGTTGATTTGAGACTTACTTGGGAAGATAATCGCTACTCTTGTTGTTGAGATATTTGCATGTAACACATGCCCTTCAAAGTTCACTTCATATATTGGATATGGAGTGGGCTTTGATGTAGATGAGTATTATTTATTTTCCTCAATTATCTTCCAAGTTTGGCCTACATTATGTATATAACTGGGAGGTACGATATTGACTCCAAGTAGAGTGACTTGAATATCAAAAGGAGAAATCTCAACTTGGATTAGAAAATTGGACTATCTTGCTCGAAATCAAATTTTAATTTTGGGCCGGAAGGCATGGTCTTAACCGGACCGTGGGGTCCAATTTTTTTGAAATCATGCTTATTATTTGAAGCCATATAGGCTAAGTGACAAGTGAAGTTATTTGAGCATCGAGAGACGAAATATAATTTGGGACCGTGAGGTCAAAGTTTTTGAAATCGTCCTTGTCACTTGAAACCATCTAGGCTAAGTGATAGGTGATGTTGTTTGAGCACCGATGGGCAAAATCTAATCTGGGACCGTGAGGTCAAATTTTTTGAAATCGTGCTTGTCACTTGAAGCCATCTAGGCTAAGTGATAAATGAAGTTGTTTAAGCATCAAGAGGTGAAATCTAATTTGAGACCATGAGGTCAAAGTTTTTGAAATCATGCTTGCCACTTGAAGCCATCTGGGCTAAGTGATAAGTAAAGTTATTTGAGTGTCGAGAGGCAAAATCTAATTTATGACCGTGAGGTCAAAGTTTTTGAAATCTTGCTTATCATTCGAAGCCATCTAGGCTAAGTGATATATGAAGTTGTTTGAGCGTTGAGAGGTGAAATCTAATTTGGGACCGTGAGGTCAAATTTATCAAAATTATGCTTGTCACTTGAAGCCATTTAGGATAAGTGATAAGTGAAACTATTTGGTTACCGAGAGGCAAAGCCTAATCGGAGACCATGAGGTCAAGATGGTACTACAGCATGGAATTTGTAAGTGATCATTTGGGATTGGACTTTTGAAGGGACGGGTTCTGAACTTGCATTAAATGTTAGGATTGATGTTGGTAGTTGATTGGTTATCTTCAAAAAGCATCCCCTTTTTCCTATGCAAGGATGATTTGGCATCCAACGAGGAAATATCTTGATATTCCTCTTATGAACAGCTGTTAAATGATATTTATGGTGAAAAACTTTCGTCTCTTCAATCCATGCCATTGCTTCTTATTATAAACAATCTTTCCTCTTTCTCTCCTCTTTTCGCCTATTAAAATTGTAAAACTGCCATTGATATTTTCAAGCTCTCTTTGATCCATCCTTTGATATCTGCCCTTGAACCAGTAAGTTTTTTAGTTTTATTATTCCTATTAAGATTACCAATATCATAATCGATACTCTTCTTTTTCTTGCTTAACCAAGAATTAAATTTAAGTTCTTACTGACTTTAACCTGCTTAATCCTTATTTTGCGGATAATGCCGACTTTTCTTTTAATAATTAGATATCTTGCTCCCCTTTTCTTAGGTTGGAAATGGATGCTCCTATAAAAAATTAGCACGATCTCGATGAATTTTTGTCTTCCTATGGGATCACAAGAGTCGAGACGGTCACTCCTAGCTTCGGGATGCATTTTAGTGACCCTCCAGCGAGGTATTTTATATGATCCATAGAACATTTAGAACATGGAATCTTCTTTCCTCTAGCCCCTTTATTTGTTGAAGTCTTGGAACTTTATCACATTAACCGCTATCGACTCTTGGCTACTTCATATTCAACTTATTCAGCTATGATGATTCTATACTCCAAAAAAGCTATCGGGATATATCCGTTACTGAGATCGATTACATGTTCAACCTGCTAGAGTCTAAGTCCATTAGGTCATTTCCCATGTATATCCTCAAATTTTTAAGGCCACCCCCTCTAAATGATCCATTCAGCAAAATAATGCCATGTCAGTGGTTCTTTGTTAAGGCCCCTTCCAACCAAACAACCACCTTTTTCAATAATGCTGGTATGTATATGGATATTTTGCCTCTTTTAATCTTATTTATATTCTAGGTCGTATTTCCTTATTTTATTAAATCTCAAACAGAAAGACCCGAGAAGAGTGATGACCTTGGTGTCACCAATCAATTTAAGGATAGGTATAAGGAAGTCATAAAGATTCCATCTTTATAGCGATACCGACACTTGATTCTTACCGAAAGCAAACTGAAAGTTCAAGGTCAGGTACTTCCTTCCGCTAAATTTGCCAGACTTAAACCCTCTAGGAAGTACGAGAAAGCTTTTGATGTAGTCAGTGATAGTGGAGAAGAAACCGAATCCAATTATGGGGAAAAAGAGATTGAGGGTTTCACCCTTTAACCATTAGACTAGCTTATTTTATGCTCTTAGTACAACTTATTCTTAATTTTGATTTGAACCTTATCTCTTTCTCCTTGTAGCAGTGACTTCCTCTTCTGAGAAGGCCAGCTCCCTAGATAAGGGAAAGGTGGCCAAAAAAAGGTCTAAGTTGTTGCTTCCTGACAAAGATACTCTCAGCTTGAAGAAGCAAAAGATCTCCAGATCCTCTAAAGCTGAAAGTTCTAAGTGAAAGGATTCATATCTTCTTACCGAGAAAAACAAGCAAGTAATAGAAATCACAAGGGCTTTATTTGAAAGTGACATTTTCTATGCTATCATCGAAGCATATACTAGACTTCCAACATCTGCCCCAGGAATTCGAAGATCAATCAAATATAGCCTCTGGGAAAGCATTAAGGTAGGAATTAATATTTCATGTGTAGGTTTATGATTCCAACATTTGTTCTTACTCTGTCGCCTCTTTCTAGACTATAGCGGAAATCTCCGACCTTCAATATGGGTGGTTAAAAATGGAGTAGAGGGTGGCCATCATCGAAGCAGTGGAAAAGGAGTTTGCGGAAACCAAAACTAAATTTCACGAGATGAATACTCAAGCAGAGGAATTATGTAGGAATACTGGAGAGAAGGATCGTAAGATCAAGACCCTTGAGAAAGCCTTAAAGAAAAAGGGTGAGAGATTAGCGAAAGCCAAGGGCGAGGTGGTTGACAAAGAGTATTATATGGCTAGAGAAGAGCATGAGAAGAAGGCCAGTAGACGAGCCTTCAAAGTCTTATTTGATACTTATGCTCACCACCGAGACCAAAACATAGCTTTTTCTCTAACCTATCTTAGGAAAAAGGTTACCACGGTAGAAGCAAACTTTGGTGAAAGGTACAAGGAACATAAGAAGGAAAAGGAAACCAAGGCCATTATGGAGGATGAAGCCAAGCCCCTAGTAGAAGAGGAAGAAACCGCTTCTACAGACGAGTAGGTACAAGAAGATACTCTAATAATACGCTTGATGAAGAAAACACACTGTAACTTGTCCTTGTAATAATATGACCTCTATAACTTTTGGCTTGTATAGTTTTCCGAATGAAACTTTCTTGATGACTTTTTAATATTTTAATTATCATTGGTCCTTACACGATGCGATTGTCACATAATATCTCAAACTAGAGTAGCCGATGTGGAGTTCTTCTTTATTTCCCATCTTTTCTCTTTGCTAATCTTAAGATGACGTTCCTTAGAGAGTACCCCACCTCACCTGCTCAAAAACTCAGCGAGACTATTCTTTTCTTTACCAATCTTATGAGAACAAGGTAGCTGAATTTCAAAAGCTAAACGTAACCCTTAAGGCCTTTGAGATCAAGAGCAATTTCCTCGAATCAAAGCTAGGTCTAAAAATTAACAGTTGCTTTAACTCGGAGAAGAGTGAGCCCTAAATCAATATCTTACCTCAGGGAATGACATCGCAATCCCTTTTAGATGGAGGGAAAAAGGAGGCGAAGGATGATGGTTCTAATAAATTCCTTCCAAGATTATGAAACAAAGATTGTATCAAAGAGCTTTGACTTGCCCCTTGGCTTGCGTATTTGGAAGGATCTCCTCCTTTCGTTCTTATACTTTATCCTTTGATGCTCTTGATTTTGTAAACCAATTTTTGTAATATCATTTCTTTATTGAATTAGGCGTTCTTCTCAGCCTATTCCTTGTAACACTTTCTTGGACAAACTATCATAACTATAAATTGCAAAAAGAAATTATATCCATATAGATGTAAAGGAACTTCATTCTTTTCGACTTTATTTCTTATGTCATCACTTTGCTTGAGTGTGCCTTAAAATCTTCTCTTTGTAGAGTATCTCTTGCCCCTGGTATACTATTGTCAACAACATCTCGGACCCAACTGAGTTTTATTACTGGATCCATGTCCGGAGCCAGCCTATGGCACAATTAAGGGTTTCGTCTTGTTTTCATTCTATTCTCACTTTTACCTCTTCTCTGTTTATTGAGAATTTATTCCATAACTTAACTTAGGAACTTTTCCCTAACGTTCTTTCCTTATTATAATCTATCCAATTCTAGTTTTATGCATGGTACTACTTAACCATGGCTCACTATTATTAGGAATCTACCTAATATTCTAATCTAATGCACGATACTTCTTCACCATGGCTCACTATTATTGGGAATTTACTCAATATTCTAATCTAATTGGGAATCCACCCAATGCATGGTACTACTTGTCCATGGCTCACTATTATTGGGAATCTACCCAATGCATTGTACTACTTGACCATGGCTCATAATTATTAGGAATCTACCCAATATTCTAATCTAATTGGGAATCTACCAATTCATGGTACTACTTAACCATGGTTCACTTTTAGCATGCATTCTACTTTTTGATTTTTTTTAAACCCAGGTGATATGACCTTATACTTTATAGCGCATCACTACGGGGGTGCTCTTATGGCGAGGTCTACCAATTTATCATCGGGTCCAAATCTACAGCCACTTTTTATGGGTGTCGGCCATCTACAACCAATTTTGATAGGTATAGGCCATCTATGACCAATTTTAGCGGGTGTCGGCCTTCAAAAACTATTTTAAGTTAACAGTCATAAGGAACGTTAGTTGTAACTTGGAAAAGGGAAATATGAATCGTTTAAAAAGAGTACTTTCGGACTATTTTATAAAATACTTTTGAAATCGCATTATTCAATAGAAGGTTTGATCCGAGTTTGGGAAGGAAAGCTATTGATAGAATCGGTATTTTTAGAAAAAGTGAAACTCTTCATTGATCTCGTCAGATCAATGGAAGAGTTTCAATCCCTATATTTTAACTGCAAGTATGATTTGAAAAAGTTATTAGGAGAGAGGACACACCGAAAGAGATACCATTGATGCCGAGACTTGAACCCACCCTCTGAGTAAGGACTCGGTAGACAAGGTTATGCCAAAGAAGAATGCACCGGAAACAACCCGAGATTTTTTGATTAAACTTCAAGGAATTTAAGACCATGAGGTACCCCTTAAAGTTGAAACTTTTTGTGGAAGAGGTTATAATCAAGAAGGGCATACTAATAAAACTAGTATCTTCCATTTAACCGTAAGAATTTGATTTATAAAAAGGATTCTTCTTGTAACTTCATCTTTATAGAAAACCGTCATATGCATTCATTTGGCAAGAGTTGCATGGAATTCTCCTGGCGTCCTAGAAACAGAACAAACTAAATAATTCCAAAATAAGATATTCAAACGAACGTTTAATAAATTTGGTTAATTTCCCTTTCTGTATGAATTTTTCGACCGCGTAAGAAAACTTTCGGCATTCATCCGTCGTGCCCCTTTGTCAAATAATAGATACAATACTTCTCGCTCTTTGGGTCTTCTTTCTTTGACGGAGGGTAATCAAGGTAGGAGAAGTCTTCAAGAGTTTCTAGGATTATCTGAGATAAGCTTTGGTTGACTGGAGTAAGAACCTGATCCTGCTTCAATTTCTTTTGAGACTCACCATCTTGAGTGATTGGGAGGGCTCTCTTATCGGAAGAAACCAAGCCCTTATATTTCAACAATTCGGTGGAAAGATTCCAAACTTCACTATTCAGGGTCTTAACCATCTTTCGGAGTTGGACTGATTCCTGGAGGGATCCTTGAAGATATTCTGAGAGATGCCTTATCTAAGAAGCTTGAAGCTTATAGACAATATCATATTCTTGGCCATTATTTTTCTCCAAAATGAGGGTGACCAATCTCTCATTGTTGTCTTCTTCAATGAGTTAAATGCGAAGGTTGAGAGGTATCTTTGAGATGACTTCTTCATTTTCAAAACTAGACATAATTGACTGGAATGTTCTATTAGATTTCCGAGGAGAAACAAGGTGCGGAGGTTCGAGCCCTCCTTCTAGCGCCAAAAATGTTAGTGCAAAATGTTGTCTACACTAACACCCCAAGATCCGAAGGTATAGCTCCGGAAGCAGGTTGGATTATTGAACCCGACGAAGAGATTACCGAGCTATGATGCAATCAAGCTTAGGTTACAAGATGATGAACCGTAGATTCGCAATAGCAAATGAAGAGAAGGTGAAGTACAAAAAGTAAATAACACCGAGACCTTTATAATGGTTCGGGCCGAAAGTCCATATGTCCACTATCCTTTCCTTAGTCACTCTTATCTAGCCAAGAGGATTATTACATCGAGTCTATATATTTCTGCCATTGATGAGTTTGTAAAGAGAGCTCTAATATAGGATAGTATAATATGATTTTATATCTTAATTCATTTTAGTGGCTGAAGATCCTTGCACCTTGGGATTGCCGCCTATTTGTAGCCAGTATGCCGTAATGCCATTGGTGGAGAGTCTTCTTCTTGGATTGCTGGAGTGGCCTATTGAGCGGTTACGATTTGAGCTTGTTCTAAACATCTAACGATGCTACCTAGAAGGTGCAGATTGGTGACTTGTTTCCCGCGCAAATGGCCCCTTCATATCTGGGCCGTTTGTTATCATGTTACATTAAGCTGAAGCTCTCGGCCTTGGACATACTGATGGGCTTTGTCCTTCGACTAACCAAATTATCCTTTTGACACAAGCCGACTTTCTCAGTTTTATATGTCTAGGTGGTGTAACCTCTCCTAGTACACATAGTTAGTTGATTTGGGACTTGGGAAGATAATTGCTACTCTTGTTGTTGATATATTTAGGTGTAACAAATACTCAGTTGGATTCTTTTTAGACGAGGCTCTTCAGTTTTCGGTTGTTAAAAATCATGTTCTTGGAACATGGCATTTAAAGCGTTCGGTCAATATTAGGTGTGATAATTCTATGTATTTATTTAAGTTATCCTGCCCACAAAAAAGAACTCATGTTTTAGAATCTGATCCAATTATTATTGAAGGAAAAGTGTTTATTATTACCCAGTGGAGTCCGTTCATTGACCTTGCTTGTGAGCAGGTCTTCTCCATTCCCGTCTAGGTGCATCTTTCATAAATCCCTTTGGTCTTTCAATCTCTAGAGGGGGTAAACTGGTTGGAAAATCATATTGGTCGGTTAATCTACTTTGATATTTCAATTGAACATAGGCAAATCCTCCGCTATGCCAAGGCTCTTATTGAGATCTAACCTACTAGGCAGTTGCCAACTCGCATTCTCGTTTCTCTCGTTGAGGGTAGGGTTGCCTACATTGATGTCACTTACCAATGGAAATCGCCTATTTGCGACCACAATAAGACTTTTATCCATGTTATCTCGACTTTCCCCCATTCTACAACCAATCAGGTCTCTCTCCCCTCTGAGCATCAACTTCCAAAGTCTCCTACTAGGCACTGGAGAGTTAAAGTTCCCCCTCCACATCCCTTATGCCCCATTCCTCCAGATCTTCCAAATCTCACTTCCGATCCTCCCTTCCTCCCACCGCCTAATTCTTCTAGTTGCGACCCCCTTCTGACCTTGTTCTACCTTGCGATACCCCTATTACTTCCCTCAAGAAGAAATTTATCGGTGCTATCTTTTCGATCCTCCGAGTGCTGAGGCCATTGTGGTGGAGTTGTCTGAAAAATTAGCTGAAGGTACATAGTTGTCTTGGAACAATAAGGCTTGGACTTGGTCCCACAAGGATAGCGGTTATGCTACCACTCAAACTGGAAGATTTTCTTAAAATGCTTCTCAAATGATGAGAAGGATGAGCGGGAACTCTTTTATTGGCTCTTGGATGATAAGCTTGTCCTTTGTAACGATAGTGAGGAAAGTGCCAATAACAAAGAGATTCTGGCTGCACCGGATTGGGACCAGAAATTTATTTCTTCACCGCCCACTCCTAGTTATTGCCCCGAGCTCATTGGTTGGTTTCGTCGATGTGCGGTTATTTAGTCATGATATTATCTGGTTATTCTAAGTGGTTAGTCTGAATTTGTTGGAATTTTGCCTCTTTTGTTTACCATTGTACTTGGGCCTGGTTAGTTCTTTTATGCTTGTTTTATAATTTATGCTAGCTAGCCAGGCATGTTGGTAGTTATATTAAGTTGCGGGCTGCTTGCCCGGGGCATTTTTACTTTTCTATAGTTATATATATATTCTTATTATGGCTGCATGATCCTTGGATCATGCATCCTTTAAAAAAAGGTGGAGATTGTTAGATTTTGGTGATACAATATTTCTATATTAAAGAAGACTTGAAATATATTTAAGTTAAGATGGAATTATGACTCAAATTTATTGACCTTTTTAATAAATTAAAGAAGGTAAGAAATTATCTAACTAAGAAGGAGTTATTTAAGAGATTGAACTAATCAATCAATTCCCTAATCAGATGATTAAAGTAGGTATTTTATCAAGCACTTGCGTATTGGAGGAAACTAAAAAATTAATTAGATAAACGTTTCTTATATGAATAGAAGAATTGATGAGGCATTGACTTATTACCATAAATCAGTTACTTCAACCCCAAATAATAATCTCTATATAAAGGCAGTCATCCTTTAGAGATTTATATGAGTAAAATTATGTCAAGTTGTATTTCTTCATATTCTTCTTCTTAGCCTCCATTATCAATCTTGTAATTTTCTTTTGTAAAAAGGTAATAAAATATCCTCTTCCAAAGTGGATGTACTCTATCTCACGATAGTGGAACCACTATAAATCCCGTGTGATTTTCTTTTCTGTATTTGCATCTATAATTAATTATTTTGGGTATTAGCTTTTTGTTTGTTCTACCTGACCATGAACATGATCGATCCTATTATTTCTGCTACAGTTGGGGTGTTAATCCAATTTTTCCCCAACATGTACGTCGTTGCATGAGATATTTTGTTTTAACTTAGTTGTATTTAACTTTAGAAGATCTCGTTGAATTGTTGTGTGATCATTCCAAATAACCATAAGTACATAATCTATTGGTGTCCCTAACTGTCATGAGTAATTAACTGTGAATCGCATATAGAACATTATGTACACCAGTCTCGACGGATATATCGATTTCCTTTTCTTGATACATCATCTAGGAACATTTAAGTGACAAGTATTTGAATATCGATTCAAAACTTATGGCTACAAACTATTCACAACTACAACCAATAAAATACTTCTCTTAAAAATATTCTACTTATACACACACTCCCAAAAATATATAATAGTTTTTCCACTCTAATTGACATTGAGTTCAACTTTTTTGTTTTTGTTTCAACCTTGAATGACCATCGTGTTCTTTCTTTGTCTTGAATTTCTTTATCCTAAGCCTCACCAAGTTTCCTATGTTATTACTTGTTTTTTGAAGATGTCAATGAAATGTATATTTAGAAGAATTTGGATGAAATGTTATCGAGACAATAACTCATAAACAAAGAGAAAAAAGAGAAATTGGAATGAAGTATGAATGCTAAAGTGAAATCCAAAGAATCTAGAAACAAACAATGGGGTTAACAAATCAAATGGTGTCAAAATGAACACTCGAAGATGGACCATAAAGAGCATGTTTATTTTGTGTCGTATTCGAATTTTTTTAGTATAGAATTTTTTTAAATCTAACAGACTATCTCTAAATCACTTCAAATTTTAACACAACATCTAAAATAGTCAGTTTTACTTTTTATATTTTTTTTTGTATTTTAAAATCAAGAAAGATGGTGCATACCAGGCAAACAGTGCAAAAAATACACAAATTAGGCTCACTAGAGCCATAACCAATCGACCGGATACGGTATAACCGGTCGACCAGTTATGTAATAACCAACAAATCGATTACGATATTTGGAGCTTTGTTATGAGTAGTTTTTGACTGTTTTGATTTCTTCTAGTTTCTCTTCGCTCCATTGATTGTTTCTTTTCATCTATGGGTTTTCTGAATAATCACAACTCTTTGAACAAATCCCCAACGATACTATAAATATCTCATATCTCTGTATACTGCTTCAACTCAACTTTTAAACCATTATCTCTGTTTACATTCTGGCTATATGGTGCTTTCCAATTCTCATAATGTAATCACTCCTTGTTCAACTCAATTTTACTTTGTGATTCAAACCATTCCTACAACCGCTTGGCATTTATTTTTGAGATCCTAAGTGCATGTTATAGAACGTTGTAAAGTGTATTAGAAAAATCAGTGTGAAAGAATACACGACATGGCTGAAGTTTTAAAATTTTTTAAAGATGGAAAATTAGCACGTTTTCTAAATAAAAACGGTTTTATGAGATAAAGATGCTCATCTAACATTCATAACAATCTAGATCAATTTTGTGAAGAAATAGTAATATTTAACTATGATTCGAAAAGTATTTGCATTATTTTGAATGTGCTTGGCAGGTTTCATGTAAAGTATCAAACATGATATACGATATTTTGGAGAATAATATGTAACTTCTAAAACTTAGTCGCTTGTTTGCTTGATTTCAATATTTTTGGAACTATTCCTTGTATAATGAAAATAAAATAAAATAAAGTGAACTAGAAAGATGCATCCGTTTCAAAGAATTGTTTGAATTAAAATTCAAATATTCCTTATAAAACCTGGAAAGATTTGAATTTTTAATTTTAATTTCTTTCTTGGAGAATTTAAAATTCAGCAGAAGCGGTTCAATTATTTTTGCATGGGTGTATGATGTTAAATCTAATTTAATTAGTTTAATGTCATATTTTATCCATATATAGTATAAGAAATAAAATTAGGCAGCACAATATTCTTTGAAAATGCAAGTTTACTACAAGTTTTAATTTTTTGATGCTTTTATTTTTCTAGATCACCTTAGATCTAGGACCAATGAAATTTAGATTTTACATTAATTAATTTGGGACCTCCTTTTTATATTTGAGGAAGTAAACTTTGTGGTCAACCTATTTATATTTTTTTGTGATATTACTTTATATCTTAAAATCTAAATGTAGTGTTGTTGATGCATCAACGAAGTGGAGGGAAGTAAAGCAAGAGTATACTTGTAAAATAAAAAAAGGAGTTGATTTTTAGATATTTATAGATTTGTTCATCTTAAAAAAAGAAAAAGAAGATAAAAGGTTTATTAATAATAGAGATAAAGGGTTTGTAGCACCTTAATAAATTTACAAAGTTAAAATTTAATAAATGATAGTAAATCCTTTTAATATATGCATTAACATACTCTAAAAGATACTAATTCATTAAACTCAACCATTCCCAATGATTTCTCTTATCAAATACGAGTACATTGGCACATGCAATGAATGTGCATATGAAAGAGGGTATTAAAAAACAATGTTTGTTAAATTTATAGATCTTTCAACACGACTTTGAAGCATATGTAATGTAGTATGCTTTTATTGCAAACTAGAAAATTTTACTTATTGGTTTTTGTATTAAAACCACTATTGATTGATACTAAAGCATGTTCCTTAAATTGGTTATGCAAAAACTATATGAACATCCCGTATGTATACTCATTAATATTTGTATCAATAATTATTTCTCTTGCTCTTTCGCTTTCATTCCAAAGGTGTTCATCATGACTGGATATGTGCTTCCATGTTTTGATGCTTCCACTATAATACTTCTCGATGACTCATGTTGTATTATCACAATTCCAATTACCTTAGATATTGCTTCTAATCATGGTGGAGTTGTAGCATCTAAAACTGAGAGAACTAATGAGAACTATTCACTTTGTTTGGTCGGGAATCTTTTGCGAAAACCATCATGAAGCAATTACATGAAAGCAAAGCTATTCATCCTGACAGGGGGATGCTATTAGATACAGAATAATAGTAGTAAGACGTAAAGCATGGATTGATCTGGTAAAGTTGTATACTCCTCAAGTCAAGTAATTGTTAAAGATAGCATCAAAAAGCATGGTTGGGTCCTTAAATAGTCTTTATTCGTCTCTCTTATTGATAATATAGAAATCAAATCCTAAATTCCTTTTCATCTAATGATGCAGCTAAGTTTATATGAAGATATAGTATTAGAATGATTACCTGCAAGACATCAAAGGATGAAGTCATGGCCATTTGGAACTGAGTTAATGCAATGCAAAATCCAAAGATGTTCAGTCAGTGCTTGTATGTTTCATCTAGGTTGGCCAGTCACTCTCATTATTTATTACTATCTCTTGTAATGTGCATGTATTGCAATCCTCTCATATATTTATTCATTTTTACCATTGCAAGTAACAGTTTTCACTTCAACTAAACATTGAAATTCACTGCAGCTTTAGTTGCAAATTTCAATGTGTCATCACATCTACCGTGGTAGTTATAAATGGTGCGGTAGTTATATTACACCAATAATTAGAGATTAATGGACGTGGGTAGCATTGTGAACCAAAAGTATATATGAATGCCTAAGTATTTATAAAAAATAAAGTATCAATATTCAATCCATTGCGGGATAATACATTTACATCCCATTACCAATAGGATGTTACATCATATTCATAATCCATCTAGAGATGAAGAAAAGAGCAAATGCCAGACATTCTTTTAGCTTCCTCAATATCAAACGATCTAAAAATGAAAAAAATACAAAGAAATTATACGCGACTTCATGAAAATCATATTAGAGAATTTCTTTACATACAAATGGTCAAAAGAAAAGAAATCAATATATATCTTTTTAAACAATTGATATTATCAATTATTTCTCCTTAGGAACCACATTCACATGCTCGTTTTTCTACACTCATTGCCTCATATGCCACATTCTGAATATTTAAACCAATATTCTTTATCATCTACCGGACTTGGTAAGCAATATCCCTTACCATCCTCTTCATATGGATCATTTTATTAATTTACTACCACTTAACTCAACCCAAACATACATTGGTCAAAAACCTAACATTTGACAATGATATTACATATTACTATGCATTCATAGACTACTTTATCAATTTTCCAATTTATATTTCTTCAGGTTACACATTTTAGTGAGAACTACTTTGTAACTACATATAACATAATGCTAACTACTTAATTTTCCTGCTCTATCGTTGAAGCTTGTTGTATGGCACATCTAGTTTATGTTTTTTCATAAATTTTGCATTTGACATGAGGTTAACCCCCTTGTTGGAACAACATACATGAAAATATCATATTACACTATCACCAACTTGGTTTTGTTAGCCAGACAAATAATTAAGTAGTAAAGGAGTACCGCAAAGTACAAAGCATCAAATGGAAGTGAATCTATTAAGCTATGCATTTGTAATACATAATCAATGTTATAAGTGAAAAACAAATATAGTTAAACTTATGCCACTTGTTCTAGATGAACAACATCATCCACTGTAAAATAATTTGTTGGATTTAGTGCATTGGAAAATTAGACAGTTGCATCCTGAACAATAAATGAACTAAACAGAAGGTCATCAAAATATTAACACATTACACTCTGATTAAAGTTGGTTACGCTAATAATGATACTCTCGGCTTCTATCATCTTGCTAGTAGTTGTGATGACTGCCCTACACCTTCGATGCTTATATAGTTGAGTAGTGTACTACTGGAGCATCCGACCGATGTAGGATGATGGTCTAAGGAAAGAAAAGAAGTAAAGAAGAGAAATAAAAGAGAAGAGAAGAGAAAGAAAATATTACACAATCACAGAACTTGTCATATATCTTACAGCACATCGAATAAAATATAATAGTCATCACATATATAAAACAGGCGGGACAGTAATAACTGAATGAACCACAAAATTAGACTGCATAGATTAATACAGTTATACAAAACCATAATAGATCTTATACAACTGATAAATAAACTCAAATGGTAAACCATCTCTAATAATACTAAGTCCAACACTGTCAAGGCTCCACAGCATCACACACAGGAATAAGCAATAATAAGCCCAAAATATAAATATAAGAAGACATCGCCTCCTGCTAGTCCATCTACATAACCCCACGTGATGTTTACACCTGCTATCTAGTCTACTCATTTAAGAGTGCTCGAGATAATGAGAAGCAAAGCACAAAATCTCGAGTCAGATAATAGTCTGGTGTGAGCAATAGACAATCTCAAAATACTATGAAAGTCGATAAAGTATATGGGACAAAGGGTATGAAGAATCATACTTGACATATCCCTGCATCCAAAGAGTTAGCACATAACATAGGATATATGCTACTCTATCATAGTCATCATGGGTATACTATACATCAAAGCACTAATGGGTGTTTGGGTATCTACATCAAAGATAACTACATCATGTAACATGCATAGAGTGATAAACAACCGAAGCAAACATAGAATCCATCATCCATTCTCACATCCCTCACTCAATGCGTTGGATACGTGACAACTCAAAAGACCCGTCATTGTCAAGGACTACTCAATGTCCCGGTTGCTCGGTATTCGAATCCATGTGTAACGACCCGGAATTTCACTGCTTTGATTTGCGAATATTTGATTAATTTTAAATATTCAAATAATAGATATTATAATGAAAATAAAACTCTTTTTAATAATAAATAATGATGGTAAAATAGTTTTTAAATTTGGTTTACAAAAATATTTAGTTCGAAGAAAAATTGAAAATGTGACCGGAAACTGGTTTCCCCAATTTTATGATTTTTCGTCAGCTAAAAGTTGTTTGAAATGTTGTGTACACATTTGCATATATATATATATATATATATATCAACATATATGAAAAGTTATGAACATGGATTAGTAATTTAGTTAGAGTTAAGTATAATTAACTTAAGTTAAGTAAGGTTAAAATATATATATGTAAAATGTCACATCAAGGGAGATAATAAGTACAAAGGTACTTAAAACACGTTTAAACATGTTTATCATGGAAGAGAAGGGGAGGGGACATTGTGGTGGGCTGAAACGGGTGATGGGAGGGTAAGGGTAAAAGGGTAAATGACTAGGGAGGCTTGCTTATAAAAGGGGAGGGGTTTCTTCTTCTTTTCATTTTTTTACCACCTTCTCCATTTTCCTCCCACTTCACTCGGTCATTACTTCCTCCATACTACTCCAAATCACGATTTACTTTTTTTCAAAGCATGTATAATTCCAGTGGCTACAAATTTGTAGTTTACCACTTTTTCTGATTCGACCCGCCTTTTCGAATCCCAGAAGTCGACACTAATACATCCACGGTATTCACATGCCGAACAACTAAGTGTCCGAAAGACAGATTGTTAGGGGAAAGAAAAGAGAGAAAAGATAAAAGAAACTAAACAATCACAGAATCTCACAACGCAATGGAATAACATATATAAATAAACATAATACTTTATAGAGTTATTTCAAAAATGATACATCAGAGTCATATTAATACAAATTCGACCCTTGCACCGTTATAGTAGCCTGTCCCTATCAAACTGATACAAGATATATATAATATAGTGGAAACAAGAAAATAACTAGCTATCGATGAAGCCTCCTACTCCAAGCTCCTCCAAAATGCATCCGTGGGAAAACCTGAACTACTTGGCTGCCCATAAAAATTTGAGCACCCAAGAGTTTTAGGAAAAATAAATAAAAATCCGAGTCAGACATAGGTCTGGTGTGAGTAAACTCAAACAACTGAATTATTATGTTTAAAACCCTTTTAAAATCAAAGGTATCTCGTAAGACCACATCGCACATAAACACGGATGAGTTTTTACCTTACGATAACCAAAACAGTTTTATAGAAAATCCAGTGATATTATAATAATGTCTAAGCATTCAAAATAAATATATGAAAATAGCCGAAATTTTTACCATTATTAAATTCCAACATACTAGGTTCTACAATCAAAACTGTAAAGGCACGTATTGGAGATTGGATTCCATACTATAACAAGGCACTGGGATACCACCTATCACTATACACGTCTAGAAAATGTACCGAGGACCTTGCTAGGATACCCTGCCAACACAAGACCGGCCTAACCCTAACTGGATAGTACCGAATATGTCATCACCCCGGTTGCTTTGCAACCATTGTTATTTGAGATCTCATGCACCACCAATCCATAAATATGTAGATGTATCTAGAAAGGTGATGACACACCCTAATGGGAGCGACCCACTTAGCTTTGCTGCATCTCCCCTGATTATAGTCATTCCCAGTTGATGAGACCTTTTGAAAAGAAATCCCACTTGGAATGCTAACACCGCCTTCCAAGTAGTAATGTAGTGCCAGCATTCATCCAAACAAGTTATCCAAGATAAGGACAAACCGAAGGCGCTACTTCTACTACATCCATTTTGGAATCACCCTTAGGACTAGTAGCAAGCAGCCCTTGCACTTCATGCTTCGTCTTCGATTCCATATTCTTCAAGGTGTCTTCAGTTCGAAATGCTTGAGTTGTATCAAAGTGGTTTTCGGATAACATATCCGATCTTGGTCTATTCGAGACAACTTTTGATAATTTTTGGTAAACTCAACCCCGGTTCTTTAGGAAATAAACAGACAAAGATAAGAGCGGAGTTCACCTCCTAACCGTTAGTGGACGGAATTCCTTATCATTTATCCTAGAAGAACGAAACGAAGTTATACGTACAGTATAACACCTTCGACGGTAACTGTACCATATAATTCTCATGTTTCTCTTAGATACTTCCAAAGTTACGTTTTGGTCTAGATTTGATAATCGGTTATTTAACTATTAAATAACAATCATTCAACATTGAGTCGATTCCATATGGGTTCCTCTAAGCCTTTATTAATTAATCTTTAATTAATAAAATCACTTATAAACTTGATCAAAAGATCCTTTCAATACACTTCCCCAAACCATTAACATTCCTTTATACTTGAAAAAAACAATATAAGTATTTACCAAAACATTTTGGAAATTCCCTTTCCTCAAAATTCCATATTAAATGGCCAAACAATTCCCTTTCAAAAGCATCACCTCCTATAAAGCACATTTACGTATCCCTTATAAAAATTCTATTTATAAGTTCCCTTCACATTTCAAACCACTTAAAAGTTTTCTAACTAGATTTAAAACATCTTTCAAAAATATCTAAATTGAATTATAAAATCACTTTCTATTTTTAAAACTATTTAAAAATCTTCCTTCATAATTCCTTTATAGAATCTCTTTTATTAAATATCATTTTCAAGATATCATTCATAAATCACTTTAGGTAAAACCTTTTATTTAATAAACCCCTTTTAGAAAGAAAAAAAAGATATTATCTAAAAATAACTTTATAAAATAATAATAAAATTTAAAAATCATTTATAACCTTTGAACCCAAATTGATTAAAGAATTAAAATTAATTCAAAAACATACTTTAGTAAATTCAAAAAGAGGCTTAGCAATCCCAATGGTACTATTTTAAGTTACCATTTAATTTCAATTTCATTCTCAAGTCATTCAACAATTTATTTACATAAGTCAACATATATGTAAATACACATCATATTCAAATTAGAAAATAATAGGTCAATATAAACTAACTGGCATATACATGTCCAAATAACAAAATAATAGGATGGTGATTTGTCCTGCTAAATAAATGTCCAACAATTAAATAATTTACATTATAACAGAACATGGATTTATTATGCAAATACATATGTCCATTCAATCAAATAACCAATCTATAGCAGAACGGGGATTTATTATGCTAATATATGTCCACAACAATCAACTCACTTACATTATAGCAGAACATAGATTTATTCTACTAACACATATCCAAATAATCACACAATTTACATAACTCTTTCAAAATTATTTGTCTACTTAATGGTATCGACATTTGAATCCCTTGTGTTCAAAACCATCTTTGAAAAAGAAGTACCTTTAACAATTTGATTCTTGGAAAAAAAGGATTTAAAACTTAAGACACCCTTTAAAATGATTAACTACAACATAAAATATTATTAAGTAATAATTAATCTTTATTAAATTTGAACTTAATTTAATTATACATTAATAATTAATTAAACCTTTAATAAATAATTTATTTATAAATTAAACCCTTAATTAATCCTTTATTAATTATTAAATAATAATTAAAAACCTTTATTAATAATTACCTATTAATTAATCTGTAACGACCCACTATTTTGCACAATTGAAATCGACAATAAATCCACACATGTCAGCTTGAATAATTCAAAACAATGGATTATAAATAAAATTTGGCAAAACTCAGCATATACAGTAAATAAAATAATCATAGATCATAGAGTAATATAACAATAATGCAGCAGAAACAAAAGAATAGTAGTTCATGAAGCTACTATATATATAACAGAGTTAAACATGATACAACAGAAGTCTCGAATACATCGATATCTCAATACAGTAGTCAAATACAAGATCTGAATACATCACTGGAATCAACTGGATAACTGATAGTAGAATCGATAGATAGCTGTATCTCCAAGCGAAGCTCCAACTTCAAAGGTGAGTCTGGAACACTGGTACACTCAATCTGACCCGAGCGTAAAGAAGAACACAAAACACTCGAGTCAGGATTAACATTCTTATATCAATAAATCCAACTCAAGTGAAATAACAACTGAAATACAAGTAACTCAAAGGATGTTTGGGTTAACCCTCCTCTAAGGATCCGTTAAACAATCTACTATGTAGTAGTGTACGCTAAGTAGATAATGCCTATCAGTAATATAAAGTATCAAAATAGCGTTAAGGCGTTACCATAATCCCCCCTAACACATTTTTATAATGGCATAGTCTATACAGCACCGTAAGCCCCACCGTAAACTAGTGGTTATTAGAGAGTACCCCGTAGGTATAACACAAAAAAATCGTAGTGGTCGCGAATAGGATAATCAACATGACAAGGTACATGAGGCAATACCAACTAGGATACTAGTAGTTGCGTGATCCGGACTGATGTTGGGCATAGCAACTACTACCCCAACACCGCGAAACAACACTCCCATTATCGAGGGGTTCACCCAAATCGAATCACAAAAGTAATAGATATGGTAACGAAGAAGTGTGTCCGCTAGAAGTGGCGAACCACAATGGCCCGGCGCGGCTCCTGTTTTAGTCATGTCAGGGGTCATCCAATATCGTTCTCTTTCTTCAGTCAACGCGTTCACCAAACCATCCACTTCATTCTGGATCAACACTCCGTGTATATTAGTTATTAAAGTGGTTTTCGGTATCGACAGAGAGTATTTCCATATCTGATCCCGGTCTCTTTAATAACTACGTATTAATTACACCGATGGTCATTTAGTAAACTTTCAAAATAGTTTATATTTCAAACCGAAATATCATTGCCATTTCAAAACCATATCCATACGATATCAATTTCACTTTAAATAAATCCATTTCCAAAATCATATCACTTTCCAAAGTTATATCGCTTTCGAAATCGTAGTCTTTTAAAATCAAAACACTTTGGAAATCAAAACCTTGAAATTCATAACACTTTGAAACTATAGTTTGAAATCATAACATTTTGGAATTCATAACACTTTCCTCTTAAACAGTTTAGATATTAAAATTAGTGTATATAATAAAATAGTTTATAAAATAAAAATAGTTTATATACAATAGTTATAAGTTAAAATAGTTTATAATAAAATAATATATATTGAAAATGATTTATATAAAATAGTTTATATTAAAACAATTTATAAAGTAAAATATAAATAGTTGTAGATATAGTTTAAAAATACTTTATACAATAAAATAGCTTCCACAAATTCACAAATCGATTCAACTCAACTCGGGTTCCAAAATTCAAATTTAATCAAATCTCAAATCATCAATTTCAATTCGATTCAGTTTCTAAATAGACCATTTCAAATTATCAATTTCAAATACCTATTCGAACCACAAAATAAACCATTAAATTTCAATATATTTCAAAGCTTTAAATATTCCACATTTCAAAAACTAAATTTGATAACTCCATTTATATCTAAATTTAATTTCATTACATTTAGTTTCTGAGATATTTCTTTAATCAATTCAATACATCTAAATACAACTTCAATTACAAATTTATATAAACAAAATATCCCTTTTAAATTTATATAAGTTTGAAATATTCATTTAAGCCACTTTTTAATCAAATTCAAGTTATAAAACATATCTTAAGATTTCAAATTTAATAGATTTCGAATCAAACTTATTTAAGTATAATTATTAAATAATTAAGAATTCCAAATCAATTTCATATTTATCTTTCAACCTGAAACATTATAAACTCTATATTTGAAAATATAAATTTTACATAAATACTCAAAACATATTTTTATATTGATTCAAATTAACTTTAATAAATCTTTAAAATCAATATTTATTAAAACCGAATATTTCTTTTCAAAACAATAGAAATCATTTTTCAAAATATTTATATATATAGACCAATGGTGTCTGTATATAATTTTCTATCCTATGGTCAAGTGATACGGATATTTATCATTTCAATCCGTAATTTAGATTATATTCGGGTATATATCTTTTCAACCCGAAATCCCAAATTCAATTCAATTGAAAATCGCTTGGGTTTATCATTTCAACCCATAACGATTTTCTCTTATTCTACAGATCGTTCGGGTATGTATCATTTCAACCCATAGTGAATTCTATACTAACAGGGAACTTGCAGAGTGATAACATATATGATAATAATATATCATCGGTAACAGACATATATCATCAGTATAAATAACAGATAAGGGTGTCAGATGTCATAGGTGAACAGATACAGATGATGACATATATATATCAATATAAATAACAGATAATGGTGTCAGGTGTCACAGGTGAACAGATACAGATGATGGCATAGATATATCAATATAAATAAGTAACAGCAGCATATTTCAATTGTCGTTTCAATTGAAATCCAATTTAGTAAATATAAGAACGTTAATCGTGAGTGATTGCTCACCTTTCGAGGCTCGAGAGAATAGACAGTGAATTGAGTTACAGATCCAAACACGAATTCCAAATCAAAGCTAGATTGGCACGAATTCGATGAACAAAGCTGATATATAGGAATTGATGAGAATAAATCAGAATCAACTTGATATATATACAGAATATATATATTTTTTCAAAATCAATTTCAATACATATATTTCAAATCAGTATTTATTTCAAACACATATTAAATTAAATCTAGATATATGCATATATATCAAAATCATTGTTTAAATTAAAACACATATATTAAAAATAAACATATCTACATGGTATATTTTGAAATGAATACATATATATACTTATCGAAAATGGAAAATACATACATATTTTATGTATGTTAAATTGAAAATATATACATATAATTTCAAATCAATTTAGGCATATACCGATACAAAAACCCAAACTCATGTAAAATAAACTAATATATACTTAAATATATAACCTAACTGAGTATCAACCCGCCACTGTGTATTCCTAACTATAGAGCAAAATACTAGTTCTAACTATATTTAAAAATCAAAAATTACAAAAGAAATCAATATAACCTATATAAATTTGTATATAAAATCAGATAGATTATATAAACATATATACTTTACTCAGATATATATAATTATCATAGCTGTAATACCTATAAACAATAGTTTTTTTATAAAAAAAAACAAACATCCATATCTATATACATATACTAAAACAACAAAGAACTTTTGGCATACTTTCAAATTCAAACATAAATAAGATTTTTACCTCACTATCATATATAAAAATGGCAGTTTATAGAAATAAACTTGCAAAACTTAAATACATATATATATATATATATATATATATACTAATATGAACTTATACATTAATCCACTTCATACATATCCATATGATTTAAAACCATTATATATAGATCTGAACACATAACCTTTTTTTTCCTTTTCAAAAGATTTGTGTTTGCACAAAAAATGGGCAAACACCTCCAAGTCGTATGATTTTATTTGATTTTATGTTGCTTTTAGTGATCTGGATGATTTATGCAAATATGTAAAAAAGCAGGGACTAAACTGTGAAAGACACACAGATTTATAGTGGTTCAGCCAGAATGTGCCTACGTCCACTTTATATATTATTTCTCCTTTCTTGTTCAGATTACAAGTACAAAGCTTTGATACAAGTATATGAAAGTTGTTTGAAAGTTCTATCCGTGCTTGAGCTCTCAAACTTGTCCCCCATTGTTGTACCCCTGCCCCTCTATTTATAGAGTGAGGCTGGGAGCAGGGGTTCTAGATGTATATAGCTGCTGGTGGGCCTGGGCTGATGCAATCCGGCCTGGCAACGTTGGTTCGACAACGCCTTGGTTCGGTAGTGCTTCGGTCCGGTGGTAAATGGTAGGAGTTGAGACCTTGGTCCGGTAGTGAGTGGAGCTAGGTTGGTTTGGCAGGACTTTGATCCAGTAATGAGTGGAGCTGGGTTGGTTCGGCAGGACTTTGGTCCGGTAATAAGTTGAGCTGGGTTGGTTCGGCAGGACTTTGGTCCGGTAGTGAGTGGAGCTGAGGTCCCATCCGGTATCATGCTTCTGGTTTGTTTGTTGAGGTCTGGACCGGTAGTAGATGTTTGGTTCGGTAGTGTTTACCTTGGCTCGGTTAGGCTATGGAAATGAGTTGGTTCGGTTTTCCATGGTTGTGAATCCGGTTCGACAGTGGTGGAAACATACCCAACATTTGCCCCCCAAAGTGGGGCATATGCCAGCATATGTCGTGCTTTGTTTCAGCTTGGACGTTCCCATTCGGTCCTACATGCTGAACCAGTTGGTTCGGTCATCTTTGTTTGCCTATAAATATGGGCTTCATGTCTCTCGTTATTCCCTACCAAGTGAGATAGCCGAATCAGATTTGCCGGATCACGCTTGACTACCGAATCAGGTGATTGCCGAATGACTTTCATGTTTCGAACTACCAAACAAACTCGTGGAGTTCGAGTGCCGAATGAATCTCCGTGCCTCGAACTACCGAATGGGCTTGAGTGCCGAATGAAACTTCGTGCCTTGAACTACCGACTGGGCTTGGTTACCGAATGAAGCTTCGTGCCTTGAACTACCGAATGGGCTTGAGTGCCGAATGAAACTTGAACCTTGTTATACCAAATGAGTTTATGTGTTTATAAGTGAAACTCTAGACAACATACACTTGTTCGTTTATATCTCTATATCCATATTCTAACAATGTGTTTTCTCGTGTTGCAGATAATGTCTCATAAAGTTGAAACCCGATCAGAAAAGAAGAAATCCCAGGACAGAGAAGATCCTTCCGCAGTGCCCCCAGCTCAGTTAGGACTGGGACGTCATGGGCCCACCCCGAGGTCACTAGTAGATGGGTATGACCCTCAGAAGCTTCTAAACTCACCTCCTGACTGTTTCCCTAGCTCTCTCAAAGGCGAGCAGCTTGATGTTATTTCTCGCTCCTTTGGGATTGACAGAGCGCGTATGCTATTGCCGGGGGAAGGAGTGATGCCATATAATCCCCCCGAAGGATATTTCGCTTACAGTAGGTACCATTGCATGTGTGGGGCCATTCCCCCGATTAATGCTTGGATAGTCAGCTTCATCACCTACTTGAAGGTTGCTCCATTCCAGCTTCAGCCTAACTCCTACGCCATCTTGGTGAGCCTATTTGTCATCTTCCAGAGGAGATACGGGCGCCCTCCTTCCAACCGGGAAATCCGGTATTTGTACAACTTAAGAGGCTACAAGAAGGGGTCTCCGTATATTAGCTTGGAGTCGGCCGTGTCGTTCAAGACAGTCCTGGATTTATATTCAAAGTTTAGCATGTTCAAAAAGGAATGGTTTTTCATCAAGGATGGCTCTGTTTCCATCCTTCGCTTCACCTCTGGCTGTAAGTTGAAGCTTATTTATGATTTCCGTTCTGACTGCAATGCTTCTTCTTATGTGCTTTTATTTCTTGCTAGCGACAGGTGGTTTTGCGGTCGTGGAGAACGATCGCCTGGTTCAGATGGCTGTGGAAATAGAAGCCATTACGGGAAGGGATAGGTCGGCTTCTTACCTGATCAGGAACGCTACACTTCTAGGGCACAACCTTATTCTACCACATCAGTCCGTGGTCAAGCAGAGAGACACGGCGGAGGAGAGAGCTGCCAAAGCTACAGGAGGGGCCACGGCGAAGAGTAGCAAAAGGAGACCCTTCTCGATACATCCAGTCGCCGGGGAGAAGAAACTCAAGAAGTCCGATGGACCCTCTCCCAGCACACATCCAGATGTTCAGGAGGAGGAAAATGTGGAGGGGAAAAAAGGCGAGGACGAAGGAGGTGAGGCAGAGAGTGGAAGTGGTAGAGAAGGTGATGGTGATCGTCATGGTAATGATGGTGGCGAAGGACAGGGCGGTGATGGCACCGGGGCTTTGCCTCTTGGGCAGGCAGGCGTGATTCAAGAGTGGACGGATGACGCTCTCCGCCAAGCCTTCGAAGAGTTGGAGGAAGGACCGGCCCTGGCAGAGAAGCCCAAGAAAGCTGGTAAGGCCGGGACTGACGCCGATTTATCTTCCAGGAGTGCTTCTACTGATGCAACTTCTGCGATTCAAGGTGAATTTCTTTTCATTCTTTTTAATTCTTGAATGATGGCTCAATGCATGCTGGTGACACTTGGTTTTCATTCCAGGAGCGGGCAAAACGGCCAAGACCTCAGATCTTCGGCAGAGGCTTGAACAATACAGACTTCTCAAAGCTTCTGCCAAACCGAAGCCTCCTACTAACCGCCCTGGAGACGTAGTCGGCTATCGTCCTCTTCTTGGAGTTATTGAAGAAGATATACAAAAGAGGAAGAGGAGTCGATCTTCGCTTGAATCTCCTCCTGGCCCTCCGGCCCCACTCCAGCCTATTCACGATATTACGGAGGAGGATACTGAGTTTATGCCCTCCCCACATCCGTCTGAGAATCCAACCATCACCCCGATAGATCACCCTGGCTTGGTTCGTAATCCGTTTGCGGGTCATCCAGACCTGGACCCGGCCTCTCATGACATCTCCTTCGATGAGGCTACCGGTGAGCACCTTCTCCCTCGCAATCCAATGGTACGGGTGCTTGACGAAGCTAAGTCCCTGGACCTTGATTTGCTTACCACCCGGGTTGTAATTCTAGGGGATGAAGCTAAGGCAAACATTGACCGGGTTGCCGAGGAGACCAGGAAATTGATGGGGCATCATGCCCGACTAGTCAAGGCCGGGAAGGAAATTGGGAGTGCCAACATTTGGCTACGGTTAATGGTCTCCGACCAGGCTAAGCAGCTTGCCGATCAAGCCATTCAAATTTCTTAGCACGAGGCCGCATCCAGGAAACTGAAGAAGACTATGGAAGAGGCCAGCAGGGCAGAGTTGTGAAAAATGGAGGCCGCCTGCAAGGAGCGGATTGACATAGCCATTGCGACGGTGGATGAGGTTCGACAAGCGGACCTCGAGCGGGTACAGGAATTATCGGGGAGACTTGAGGCCGCAGAGCTTGCTCAGTCCAGGTTGAAGGAGGAGATGGAGGCGATGAGGATATCCCTTTAGGCTGACCGTTCACGATAGTGATCGGAGAGGGATGCTGCCGTTGCTAAGCTGCGTGCTTCTGAGGCCCGAATGAGGGAGCTTAAGGAAAACGAGGGGATGATGGATGAGATGCTCCAGGATATGTATTTTCGCACTTGGAAACAGGGTAACTTATCCTGGATGGATGATTACCCCCGAGTTATGGCTAGGATTTATCTCCGGGCTCTGGAGGAGGCTAGGGTTGATGCGGATAAAGAGGGTGGCACGGTCTTCAGAATGGATGTGGTCACTGCCCAGTTTTCCAAGGAGGAGAAGGTGGCGGTGAAGGAGGGTATGCGGCTGCTTACCGCTGAGGAGGCAGGTGTGCAGGTAGAGGATGATGATCAGGATGGTCAAAAAGCAGGCGCTGGTAAGTCTTCCCTTCTAGTCTTTCTGTTAACTTGGTTGCTTATCACTAATGAATTCCTTCTTTGACGGACAGGTGGGCAACAGGACAAGGGTAAAGCTCCGATGCAGCCGGCTCCTTGACTTGACCTGGATATCTTTTTGTTGACTTGACATTGTTGTATATGTTAGTCTCAAAACAGTAACGTAACTCTTAGGTTATAATTATGTTACTTGTAATAAACAACATTATTCTTGACGTGTAATTTTTTGACTTAAGCTGATTCTGTCATTTTTTGAATGTTTTTGCTATTTTGACACGTTGTGTGAGAAATATATCTGTGCGTGTGCTTGTAATTCAATTGTGTTTGATGTCAAGTTCTTGCTTAAAGCATAATTTCATGCCTTGCAATGCTAGTGTGATATATGAATAAATTACAGCCACGTATTTATACACGAAAGAAGAAAATACCGCCCTTCATATTTTACTTGTAGATGGCAGCTTTGAATGTCTTGTGTGACTGAGTATGGAATGCGGCCTAGCATCCCGTTGTGAGTTCCCACTCCCATTAGCGAATATCTCCTATTCTGTGTCCTGAACTTTAGGGATCGTTATAGAGGATAGGAGAAAAGTTTTTTAAATAAAATGGGAATATGAGAAATAGTAAAACTTCCAATCACGGAAGGCCTTCGATGTGCTTAAGTTCGTGGCAAATGGGTTTTGTAGTCACTTTCCCTAGCTGTGGGTCTTGGAGACATTTGTCACCCATCTTACGCCTCCGCAGGGAGTTAATCTTTTTTACCATAGCCGTACTTAAAACGCATCAGAGCAGAGATCGCGCACAGCAACTACCCGGGCCATTATGGCCCGTAATCGTGGGTATTATTCGATTTACTGTGGCCGGCTAGCATGGGTGCTGATCGTCAACCGTGAACTACCCCTGGCTGGCCACACCTTATGTTGGGGCTTAAAGTAGGTTCACAGTTGTCGGTGAGCCGAACGCCGTAATGAGCTGCCTTGGCTATAGTCGGCCTTCTTGGTGGCTTATAATCGGCTCATTACAGTTGGCTTTGAGGGCCGTCGCGAGCAATGAGTTAACCCACAGCAGAGGGATGCCGGAGCAAAAGTGTCTCATTGGCGAGGGCATAGATTCGTATAGTACTTGTTAGGTCTTGTCCAGGTGGAGTCGTGCTGTGATGTGTTTTAAACGGAAATGTCATTACATAGGATTTTGTTCAACAGAAAGGGATAAAGTTGACAAGCTGCCAAGATATAAAGGAACAAGTTAAAAAGAGACAAGTTTTTTAAAGTGGTTCGGCACGAAAATGCCTATGTCCACTGATTCTCATTGTTAATTCACTTCATATGGGCAGTACAAGTTAAGAAAAGTATCGACGAAGGTGTTGGATGTTCCATGCCCTCTGGAACACCTCCCCGTCCACTGTTGACAAAATATAAGCTCCGTTGTGGAGATCTTTATGAATTACATATGGCCCGTCCCAGACTGGATCTAGTGCTCCGGGGCGTGGGAAGATTCGCTTGAGGACAAGATCTCCTTTTTGTAAGCTACGATGCTTGACTTTGGAGTTGTATTGCGTTGCCACTTTTTGCTTGTGAGCTGCTGCTTTGAGGGCTGCATCATTTCTTCTTTCCTCAATTAGATCCAAGGACATGTGGAGGAGCTCTTCGTTCTCTTCTGGGTTATAGTTGATCCTACGGTGGGAAGGCACTATAGTTTCAACTAGGAGCATAGCCTCCGATCCGTATGCCAAAGAGAAAGGAGTATGCCCCGTTGATGTTCTGAAAGATGTGCGATAGGCCCACAATGCCGTAGGAAGTTCATCCACCCAAGCGCTTTTGACTTTTCGAGTTTCTTTTTTATTAGAGTTTTGAGAATTTTGTTGACGGCTTCGACTTGTCCGTTTACCTGGGGGTAAGCTACGGATGAGAAGCTTTTGTGAATTCCGTGCTCTTGGCACCAGTTGGCAAACTCTTCGCTGTCAAACTGAAGTCCATTGTCCGATATGATTTTGAATGGGACTCCGTACCTACATAGAACGTTTTTGATCAAGAAGTTAATAACATTTGCTGAAGATACTTTATTTAGGGGTTCTGCTTCCACCCATTTGGTGAAATAGTCGACTGCCACTATATCATATTTGGCCCCGCCTCGGCCCATTGGTAGTTCGCTAATCAAGTCAATTCTCCATACTGCAAAGGGCCAAGGGCTGGTCATTTGAGTAATCTCAGTTGTTGGTAGCCACGGAATCTTAGCAAACTTCTGACAACTGTCACATGTTTTGACGAAATCTAAGGCGTCCTTCCTTAAGGTGGGCCAGAAATATCCATATCGGAGTTTCTTTTTTGCCAAAGTCTGCCATCCAGTGTAATCTCCGTAGCTTCCTTGATGGACGTTGGATAAGATTTCCTTGGCTTCCCTTCCAGCGACACACCTTAATAAGGGGTTAGAGAAGCCGCGCCGATAGAGGATGCCGTCTTGTATTGTGTAGCGGGAAGCTTTCCTCAAGATTTTCTTGACTTCGTTACTCCCGTTGGGTAGTGTGCCACTTTGTAAGTAGTCTCGGATAGGAGCCATCCAAGTTGCTTCTTCGGTTGCAGCTATTAGATTCACTTGCTCAAAACTTGGGGTCAGTTGCTTTGAGATGGCTACTGCTCCAGAAATAGCACCGTCTTTCATGCTAGCTTGCTTCGCCAATTCGTCGGCCTCTTGGTTCTCTTCCCAAGGGATGTGTTTGATTAAATAGCGATCCAATCGATTGAGAAGCAACTTGGTCTTCTTTAAATATGCCATGAGTCGTTCTTCTCCAGCCTGGAATTCTCCTAGTATTTGATTTACAATAAGTTGAGAATCGCTATGAAGACACAAAGAATTGGCTCCGATTTCTAAGGCAAGTTCTAATCCAGCTATCACTGCTTCATACTCTGCATCGTTGTTGGTGGCAGCGAATTCCAACCTTATAGCATAGTGTAGCTTATTTCCCCTGGGAGTGATTATTACCACACCTGCCCCCGAGCCTTGTTCGTTTGACGCACCATCCACAAAGAGATTCCACTTGATGTCTTCTACTATTTCTGATTGCTCCTTACCTTCATTGGTAGTGAATTCGGCAATGAAATCGGCCATGGCTTGTCCCTTGATGGCGGTGCGAGGATGGTAGGTGATATCGTATTGACTTAGTTCATTGCACCATTTAAGTAGTCGCCCAGAAGTGTCAGGACGATGGAGTACCTGCCTCAGTGGTTGATCGGTCAGAACTCTGATGGAATGGGACTGGAAGTAGTGATGCAGTTTCCGTGATGTGATTAACAAACAGTACGCTAGTTTCTCAAGTTTAGGATATTTGGCTTCCGCCCCTGTAAACCTCTTGCTTACAAAGTATACTGGCCGCTGCGTGCGTTCGTCTTCTCTAACCAATGCGGCGCTTAGAGCATGAGATGACACAGCAAGGTATAGGTATAGCACTTCGCCTTTGTTCGGAGTTGAGAGTACTGGTGGTCTCTGGAGGTGTTCGATTAAGCTAAGGAAAGCTGTTAAGCATTCGTCAGTCCATTCGAATTTTCCTTTCTCTTTCTTTAGAGCTTCGAAGAAGGGGATGCATTTGTCGGTCGCTTTGGAGATGAATCTGCTCAGGGCGGCCACCTTCCCATTTAGGCTCTGCATTTCCTTTCGGGTAGAAGGATCTGATCAGGTAATGTCAGCGTGGCAAGTAGGTTCTTTACTTCTTCATCGAGGGCTGCTGATCGTTCTGCCCCCATACTTCTCTTTTTCTGCTTTACTGGCGCCTTGGTAGGATCAATGTTTAGTACGTGGCATGCTATGTCAGGGGAGATTCCGGTCATGCTATCTTTCAGAGCTCGGACTTGTTCAGGGTTTGCTTCAATCCCTCTGGCATGGACGATGAATCCTAGAAACTTTCCTGATGATACTCCGAAGGAGCACTTTAGGGGATTCAGCTTCATTCCATATTGGCGAAGTACTTGAAACATTTCATCCAGGTGGCTTACGTGATTGTTGGCTTCTCTTGACTTTATCAGCATGGCATCCACGTAAACTTCCATAGTTTGTCCTATTAGCCCCGCAAACATCCTGTTGACGAGGCGCTGATAGGTGGCTCCTGCGTTTTTAAGTCCAAAAGGCATTACCTTGTAGCAGTACAGCCCCCGGTCAGTGATGAAACTAGTGTGGTCTTGATCGGGAGCATGCATAGGAATTTGGTTATATCCTGAGTATGCATCCATAAAAGATAAGAGTTCGTGCCCAGCTGTGCTGTCCACAAGCTGATCGATTCGGGGAAGTGGGAAGCAATCCTTCGGACAGGCATCATTTAATTCGGAGAAGTCAATGCATGTTTGCCACTTCCCATTAGCCTTCTTTACCAGTACCGGGTTGGCGATCCACTCTGGGTAGATGGCTTCTCGTATGAAGTCATTGGCAAGTAGGTTCTTTACTTCTTCATCGAGGGCTGCTGATCGTTCTGCCCCCATACTTCTCTTTTTCTGCTTTACTGGCGCCTTGGTAGGATCAATGTTTAGTACGTGGCATGCTATGTCAGGGGAGATTCCGGTCATGTCAGCGTGTGACCATGCAAATACATCCAAGTTGTGGCGGAGAAAATCAACGAGTTGTTCCTTCAACTCTGCTTTTAGTTGGGACCCGACTTTCAATAGTCTACTTGAGTCATGTCTGTCTACAGATACAAATTCCATAGCCTCTGCAGGCTCGGCGGTGGCCTCCTCCTCTTTGTCCCTGGGGTCTAACTCATTTAAAGGGTCGTTGGTATATCGAAGAGGAGGGGCTTTCTTTAATTGTTATGCTTCCAAACTTTTTGTGCAAAGGGCGATCTCTACACTCTTCCCTTTATCCTTCCTATGGTTATTGCGAAGTTCAGTTACATAGCAATCCCGAGCTATGTCCTGGTCTCCCTCTACTTCCCCTACTCCATTGTCCGTTGGAAATTTCATCTTTAGGCACCATGGGGCCAGGACAATTTGGATGTCAAACAAGGCAGGCCTTCCAAAGAAGGCGTTGTAGGCCGAGTGGTTTTCTATCAGCACAAATGTCTGTTTCCGCATAACGAAGCGGGGATGACTTCCAATTTCAACAAAGAGGTCCAGTTGCCCAATGGGCATCTTCGCATTTCCGATGAAACCGTGTAGTGGTTTATTGCAGAGAGAAACATCTTTTATTGACAGTTTCATTTTGTCGAACGCATGCTTGAATATGATATTTACTGAGCTTCCAGTGTCGACTAGAATTTGGAAAACTTCGGCTGGACCGAGCCGGGCAGGGATAACCATGGGATCCATGTGAGGGTACTGCCTCCCCTCTAGGTCACGCCTACTGAATGTGATGTCATCACTCTCTTTCTGCTTCGGGTGGCGTTCTTCTATAACAGAATTAATGCAGTCTTCATTGTTTCTAAGTTACTTTCCATATCTTTCCATCTCTGCCCAGCTTATGTCGGCGATGTGTGGTCCTCCCGAGATGGTATGGACCACTATCTTCTCTTGACTGGAGCCGCTAGTGTTGCGATTTCCTCTGCCTATCTCTGGAGAGGGTAGCCTTGGGTTCTCATTGGCAAGAACTGGAGTCATGTTCTGACCTTTTACATAGCGTTCCAGTCTCTTCCTTCTGATGTGGTCTTCAATCAAGTCCCGGAGATGATGGCATTCATTGGTATCATGCCCATGAGATTCGTGGAAGCGGCAGAACTTTCCAGATTTAAGTGCGTTATTTGATTCCTTCTTGTCTGGTGGGCGTTTGTATCTAACTTCGTCTTGGGTGGCAAGGAAGATGTTTTCGATGGTTTCATTCAAAGGAGTGTAAGTGTCGAATCTCGGTCCTGGCCGATATAGGCGCTTTTCTCCCTTCTTGCCCCCAGCATTGTCTCTAGAATTATTTCTTCGAACGTCCTTTGCTATAGTGGGCGTGTTGCCGTGAGCTGCCTTATTTTGTTGCCCTGACTGCCCCTCAGTGGCAGCGTCTTCAAGCCTCATATATTTCCTGGCTTCATGGAAGAAATCGGGTAAAGTAGCTGGTTTTTCTTTTGTCAATCTTCTAGCAAATTTAGTATCCGGATGCACACCACTACAGAGGGCCATTAAGATAAGCTTCTCATCGGCATCTTGGACTGCGGCCGCTGCGGCATTGAATCGGGTTAGATATTGCTGCAGCTTCTCTCCAGGTTTCTGTTTGATACTGGATAAGGAATAAGTGTCCTAGGATTGTTCCACATGAATGTGGAACTGGTTGATAAACTTTTCTTTCAGCATCTCCCATGAGCTGATGGATCCTTGGGGTAGATGACAGAACCAGGAGGTAGCTAGATCTACTAAGAATAGTGGAAAGCATTTGCACAATACTCCCTCTGTTGCCCTGCTCATGAGAATATGCTGTGTGTATCTCTGCAAGTTTACAACTAGGTCAGAGGTTCCCTTGTAAGGTTCCATCGTTGGCATTTTCCATTCTCGGGGGGTGATGGAAATTTAGATATTGCGGGCGAAAGGGCTGGTTACCCTCGTGCCTATCCCTCGATCTCTTTGGTCCCGTTGGACGCACTCTCTGAACAAGCGTGCCATCCTTTCATCAGAATTTGGAGCAGATAGAAATGAGTTTGGTTCTTCCCTGCGGGATTGATTCCGTCCTGATGACTTGTAGGGATGGTATCGCCTATCACTCCTAATATTTTCCAGTGGCTGTCTTTGGTCTTCTGGGAGCTTGCTAGGGTCAGCTACAATTGGCCCTTGCCTTGACCTTCCCCTGCTGGGTTCTGATCTAAGCACTTCCTCGGGTCCAACTTCGGGCTGGATTCGAGCTCGGCCCCGTTCATTGGTGTTTCCGTGGTTAGGCAGTACGACAGGCTCAGCTACAGTTGACCTCCGCCCGGTACCTCCCCCGTTGGGTTTGGTTTCGAGCGTTTCCTCAGGTCTAACTTCGGGCTGAGCTCGGTCTCGGCTCCTACCATGGCCGCTTCCGTCGTTAGCTCCTTCGAAGAAGGAAGATCTTTGTTGTCTCTGAGATCCTCCAGACTGGGACTCACCCCATGATTCAGTGTTGCAGTTGGACTCTTCAGCATCCCTTAAGCGTGACATGAGTTGGTCCACCAAGGCTTCTTGCTGGGATGTGAAGCAGTTAGTCACTTCAGCCACAACCCTGTCTAGATCTGACCTAGTAATTGCTGCCGGCTGTTCTGTGGCTGGGGTTGTCGGATTTGCCTGACCTTCATTTGGTACTGCTACTGGAATGGGACGATTTACTTGATCTGTGACCACTGGATCTGGAAGACTGCTGGTTGCGATGTTTTTTCCTTTGTCAACATCTTTCTTCTGCTTAGGAGGCATGTCTTCCAAGCAATGTGCGACGCTGATAGGAAGAAAGTTAAGCGGGAGGTCCTGAGTTCAATTCTCAGTGAAAGCACCAAAAATGTTTGCCCAAAAAATGGGCAAACACCTCCAAGTCGTATGATTTTATTTGATTTTATGTTGCTTTTAGTAATCTGGATGATTTATGCAAATATGTAAAAAGCAGGGACTAAACTGTAAAAGACACACAGATTTATAGTGGTTCAGCCAGAATGTGCCTACATCCACTTTATATATTATTTCTCCTTTCTTGTTCAGATTACAAGTACAAAGCTTTGATACAAGTATATGAATGTTGTTTGAAAGTTCTATCCGTGCTTGAGCTCTCAAACTTGTCCCCTACTGTTGTACCCCTGCCCCTCTATTTATAGAGTGAGGCTGGGAGCAGGGGTTCTAGATGTATATAGCTGCTGGTGGGCCTGGGCTAATGCAATCCGGCCTGGCAACGTTGGTTCAGCAACGCCTTGGTTCAGTAGTGCTTCGGTCCGGTGGTAGATGGTAGGAGTTGAGACCTTGGTCCGGTAGTGAGTGGAGCTGGGTTGGTTTGGCAAGACTTTGATCCGGTAATGAGTGGAGCTGGTTTGGTTCGGCAGGACTTTGGTCCGGTAATGAGTGGAGCTGGGTTGGTTCGGCAGGACTTTGGTCCGGTAGTGAGTGAAGTTGAGGTCTGGTCCGGTAGCATGCTTCTGGTTTGTTTGTTGAGGTCTGGGCCAGTAGTAGATGATTGGTTCGGTAGTGTTTACCTTGGCTCGGTTAGGCTATGGAAATGAGTTGGTTCGGTTTTCCATGGTTGTGAATCCGGTTTGACAGTGGTGGAAACATACCCAAGAATTTGCAAATATTAACTTCGATATTCTTCCAGACAATAATACAGATAATTCAGAGTAAACGCAAGCATATCTATAACATCACGTACATAATATACTTTAATCAATACTTATAACTATAAACATATTTAAGTACAATATGTATATACAGAAAAAATTCAAATAGATTACGAAGGCTAACTAACATATAGTACACATATCTAATATATATATAGCCTCTGTCATATAAAATATTACTTTATAAAATTAGAAACCGATATATGACAAACAATATATATACCTATATATAAAGAGAGTACTGCAGCTTCCAAACACTATGGGCTTGGCAAGGGGCTGCTGCAGCCAATGGAGGAAGACGGAGGCGGGGCTTGGTCAGGATCTGGATGAGGGTGGTCGGGTCAAGAGAGGGAAAACGGCCATGGAGGCTGCGAGGTTGGGTGGGAATTTGATGGTGAGGGTTGTTGGTTGCTAGATCTCCAGGGGATGTTGAGTTGAATGACGAGGGTGCGACTATGTGGCTGCTGTTCGGAAGAAAACGATGTAGAGGAGGAGAAGTGCTCGGCTAGGAGTTGCAGGAGTGGGAGGGTGGCTGCGAAGGCTAGAAGAAGGTGAAAGGAAGGCTAGAGCAGGGGTTACACTTGTCACCAGCGAGAGCGGACATGGAGGTGGAAGTCGATGGAATGGGAGGTATGGTTGTCAGGAGTTTGGTCAGAGCATGCGTGGGGTTCTGTAGTGGGAAGATTTTCAAATGAGAGCACCAAGCTCTCTTCGGCTGTAGGGGAAGTTTGAAGAAAATATGTGAGCTATAATCCATACGTTATAATTATTTATTGGTAAAAGTAAGATCAAAGAGCAGTAACGAACCAGGGAAAATGAAATGGCATAATAGATTTAGCAATAGGAATAGAGAAATGTCCTGACTTGAATTCAGTGAGATATAAATGCTAATGACTCTATAGTTTACAAGATGGAAAATGAATGGTCACAAAAGCAAGTTTTGAAACTGATACGGTTACTGTTTCACGAATTCCGCTGCGTACCGGACTTTAAAACACAGAATTGAATATACCCCAGAGATCAGCACGACGAGACGATCTAAACGGTATACAGATATCAGTGGTACGATCATCCTATCAAAAGTCGATAATCGGTACCGAAACATGCTGCAAATCTATCAGAAATAAGATAAATGGAGCAATACCAATCAAAATTTAAAGAAACGAAATATGACGTCTCACTCAGAGGATAGTTTACAAATTTATTGTGTAAAAATATTCAGGTTTGAAAAACAATTTATTATCATCAATTTTAACTGATATAAATTGGAATAAAATTACACTAGAAAATAAACTTTCAAATTATCTGATGAAAATTTACCAGTTGCTATGTTAGAACAGACGCATTTCAAATATTAAATTTTTATTTCAAAATTTTATCGTTTAAAATTTCACAAAATTTCAACTAATTACGTTATTAAAACAATTAAAATTTACGGGTCGTTACACTCTCCCCCACTCAAAACTTTTTGCCCCCGAAAAGGAAGGAGGTAGGAGAATAGAAACAACCAGAAAGAAAATAGATTAGAATACAAGTAAAACAATCAATTTAAACCATATAAATTTCAATTTAAATTAATTAATATTTAACAATTTGGTTAAATCCCTTTGAGTTCACTTAAGTTAAATCAATCTATCTATTTCTAAATTCATTATCTTATTATCTAGTCATCCTCAATTAATAATTTCTAAATCATCAATTTGTATAATCATTTATTGTACTCATATTTTATTCAACAAATTTAATCCTTTTATTCCAAATTATTATTAAGTTTATTCCACTTAATATATCTTATTACATATATTTAAACCATATAAATTAATTTAAACCATATAAATTTCAGTTTAAATCAATTTATATTCAATAATTGATTTTAAATTCAAGGTATTTCCATAAGTTAATCTAATTTCAATTTGTTAATTCTTTCAGATTTTTTTTATATTCAGCTCATTCAATTAACTTATTATTCTATCATCTTTATTAGCATTTTTTTATAATTAAAATCAAAGTGTATAACATTTATTATAAACACTCAAATTTTATTTATAAAATCATTTTATATTGTATATTATCTAATTACATTTTAACTTCTGAATAATTTAGGTAAGTTATATTGAAATGCAATTTAGTACTATACAAATAAAATTTTCAAATTCAATTGTTTCAAGTTTAAATATTTATCCAAAATTATTCTTTATTTATAATTGAAAACATCCTTTTACATAATTTTAAGAATTAAATTTCCGTTTAATTTCAAACCCTTTAGAAATAATTATGTATATACTATATATATTAAATCAAATTAGATTTAAAATAATATACTCATATATATATATATATATAAATCAAGTCATACTTAAGAAATTCAAATTAAATATTTTCCAAACCAAACCGTAGCAAAGCTACAGAATGGTTTCTCCACTTCGAAACTCGAAAATGAATGTCGATGATGTGGCCGCCATCACCGAAATTATTTTCTAGCGACAAAGAGAAGAGCACTGATTTTAACATTTTAAAATTCTTTGAAAACGGTTTCTATTTGAAAATACCTTCAATAATATACATTTTAAAATTTAAAAACCAAAGCTTGAAATCATTGGAAATTAAATTCTCAAATTCTAAATTTTAAATTCATTTAAATTCAAATCAGTTTATAACCCATGTTTAAAAATTCATTTATAGAACAATAAGTGATAATCAATTATTATCATTTCAACCACCAAATTAATTTACTTATTAAATTTCAAAAAAATTTCACTTATATATTTATAATATAATCACCAAATTTATTTCATTTACCAAATTTGTAAATATTATTGTGTCAGTTTGCTCTATTCAAGTGTTTTGGAAATCCTATCGATAGCGTTGATCAGATGAATCGATCGAAAATCCAAACCAACATCAACAACTCAAACAACACACTATAAACATAAAATATTTTATGTTAATTACAAATACACTCCTCACTCGACGATACAAGAATGGATTTCAAAACAAGAACAGTGATTCGAATGTTAAAGGATCCAAATCGGAAGAATTTCTAACAGGAAGATAGGCTTGAATGGGAGATAAATAGATTTCAAAGAGAAACGAATGTATCGACTTATATAACTCGTGGGTAGCCTTAACCGGATCAACCGAGACTTCAAGAATAAGATCGATGCAGAATCCAGAGGCAATCGACATTTGATCGCCAGAGATAGAATTCGAGTATAACTAAAGATTACAGCATCGTAAACCGACGATATAAAATCTTCGGTGAATCAATGCCAATTGTAAAGGAGTTTCACCTCTTTACAAATCATTTGGAGATTGGCGAGACCGCCGAGTTATTATAGAGATCATTTGAAGTGGAGTTATGGGATACTTCAGAATTAAAAGACACGAATAGGGGAGACACGAATGGACTTTGGAAACGAAGGGAACGTTCCAAAATTCAAAGAAACCGAGTCAAAGAAGATGGAATTCAAGCTCGAACGAACGTGATTCTGTAATTGAATTTACTACATATGCTGAGTTTTGCCTAAAACCAGAGCTCTGATACCAACTGTAACGACCCACTATTTTGCACCATTCAAATCGACAAGAAATCCACACATGTCGGCTTGAATAATTCAAAACAATGGATTGTAAATAAAATTTGGCAAAACTCAGCATATACGGTAAATAAAATAATCACAGATCACAGACACAGAGTAATAAAACAATAATGCAGCGGAAACAAAAGAATAGTATTTCATGAAGCTACTATATATATAACAGAGTTAAACATGATACAACAGAAGTCTCGAATACACCGATATCTCAATACAATAGTCAAATACAAGATCTGAATACATCACTGAAATCAACTGGATAACTGATAGTAGAATCGATAGATAGCTGGATCTCCAAGCGAAGCTCCAACTCCAAAGGTGAGTCTCGAACACTGGTACACTCAGTCTGACTCGAGCGTAAAGCAAAACACAAAACACTCGAGTCAGGATTAACATTCTCATATCAATAAATCCAACTCAAGTGAAATAACAACTGAAATACAAGTAACTCAAAGGATGTCTGGGATAACCATCCTCTAAGGATCCGTTAAACGATCTACTATGTAGTAGTGTATGCTATGTAGATAATACCTATCAGTAATATAAAGTATCAAAATAGCGTTAAGGCGTTACCATAATCCCCCTTAACACATTTTTATAATGTCATAGTCTATACAGCACCGTAAGCCCCACCGTAAACTAGTGGTTATCAGAGGGCACCCCATAGGTATAACACAAAAAAAATCGTAGTGGTCGCAAATAGGATAATCAGTATGACAAGGTACATGAGGCGATACCAACTAGGATACTAGTAGTTGCGTGATCCGGACTGATGTTGGGCATAGCAGCTACTACCCCAACACCGCGAAACAACACACCCATAATCGAGGGGTGCACCCAAATCGAATCACAAAAGTAATAGATATGGTAACGAAGAAGTGTGTCCGCTAGAGGTAGCGAACCTCAATGGCCCGGCGCGGCTCCTGTTTTAGTCATGTTAGGGGCCATCCAATATCGTTCTCTTTCTTCAGTCAACACGTTCACCAAACCATCCACTTCATTCTGGATCAACACTTTGCGTATATTAGTTATTAAAGTGGTTTTCGGTATCGACAGAGAGTATGTCCATATCCGATCCCGATCTCTTTAATAACTACGTATTAATTACACCGATGGTCATTTAGTAAACTTTCAAAATAGTTTATATTTCAAACCGAAATATCATTGCCATTTCAAAACCATATCCATACGATATCAATTTCACTTTAAATAAATCCATTTCCAAAATCATATCACTTTCCAAAGTTATATCGCTTTCGAAATCGTAGTCTTTTAAAATCAAAACACTTTGGAAATCAAAACCTTGAAATTCATAACACTTTGAAACTATAGTTTGAAATCATAACATTTTGGAATTCATAACACTTTCCTCTTAAACAATTTAGATATTAAAATTAGTGTATATAATAAAATAGTTTATAAAATAAAAATAGTTTATATACAATAGTTATAAGTTAAAATAGTTTATAATAAAATAATATATATTGAAAATGATTTATATAAAATAGTTTATATTAAAATAATTTATAAAGTAAAATATAAATAGTTGTAGATATAGTTTAAAAATACTTTATACAATAAAATAGCTTCCACAAATTCACAAATCGATTCAACTCAACTCGGATTCCAAAATTCAAATTTAATCAAATCTCAAATCATCAATTTCAATTCGATTCAGTTTCTAAATATACCATTTCAAATTATCAATTTCAAATACATATTCGAACCACAAAATAAACCATTAAATTTCAATATATTTCAAAGCTTTAAATATTCCACATTTCAAAAACTAAATTTGATAATTCCATTTATATCTAAATTTAATTTCATTACATTTAGTTTCTGAGATATTTCTTTAATCATTTCAATACATCTAAATACAACTTCAATTTACAAATTTATATAAACAAAATATCCCTTTTAAATTTATATAAGTTTGAAATATTCATTTAAGCCACTTTTTAATCAAATTCAAGTTATAAAACATATCTTAAGATTTCAAATTTAATAGATTTCGAATCAAACTTATTTAAGTATAATTATTAAATAATTAAGAATTCCAAATCAATTTCAAATTTATCTTTCAACCTGAAACATTATAAACTCTATATTTGAAAATATAAATTTTACATAAATACTCAAAACATATTTTTATATTGATTAAAATCAACTTTAATAAATCTTTAAAATCAATATTTATTAAAACCGTATATTTCTTTTCAAAACAATAGAAATCATTTTTCAAAATATTTATATATATAGACCAATGGTGTCTGTATATAATTTTCTATCCTATGGTCAAGTGATACAGATATTTATTATTTCAATCCGTAATTTAGATTATATTCGGGTATATATCTTTTCAACCCGAAAACCCAAATTCAATTCAATTGAAAATCGCTTGGGTTTATCATTTCAACCCATAACGATTTTCTCCTATTCTACAGATCGTTCGGGTATGTATCATTTCAACCCATAGTGAATTCTATACTAATAGGGAACTTGCAGAGTGATAACAGATATGATAATAGTATATCAACGGTAACATGCATATATCATCAGTATAAATAACAGATAATGGTGTCAGATGTCACAGGTGAACAGATACAGATAATGGCATATATATAACAATATAAATAACAGATAATGTTGTCAGGTGTCACAGGTGAACAGATACAGATGATGGCATAGATATAGCAATATAAATAACTAACAGCAGCATATTTCAATTGTCGTTTCAATTGAAATCAAATTTAATAAATATAAGAATGTTAATCGTGAGTGATTGCTCACCTTTCGAGGCTCGAGAGAATAGACGATGAATTGAGTTACAGATCCAAACACGAATTCCAAATCAAAGCTAGATTGGCATGAATTCGACGAACAAAGCTGATATATAGGAATTGATGAGAATAAATCAGAATCAACTTGATATATATACATAATATATATATTGTTTCAAAATCAATTTCGGTACATATATTTCAAATCAGTATTTATTTCAAACACATATTAAATTAAATGTAGATATATGCATATATATCAAAATCATTGTTTAAATTAAAACACACATATTAAAAATAAACATATCTACATGGTATATTTTGAAATGAATACATATATATACTTATCGAAAATGGAAAATACATACATATTTTATGTATGTTAAATTGAAAATATATACATATAATTTCAAATCAATTTAGGCATATACCAATACAAAAACCCAAACTCATCTAAAATAAACTAATATATACTTAAATATATAACCTAACTGAGTATCAACCCGCCACTATGTATTCCTAACCATAGAGCAAAATACTAGTTCTATCTATATTTAAAAATCAAAAATTACAAAAGAAATCAATATAACCTATATAAATTTGTATATAAAATCAGATAGATTATATAAACATATATACTTTGCTCAGATATATATATAATTATCATTCATAATTATCATAGCTGTAATACCTATAAACAATAGTTTTTTAAAAAAAAAACAAACAAACATCCATATCTATGTACATATACTAAAACGACAGAGAACTTTTGGCACACTTTCAAATTCAAACATAAATAAGATTTTTACCTCACTATCATATATAAAAATGGCAGTTTATACAAATAAACTTGCCAAACTTAAATACATACATATATATATATATATATACACACACTAATATGAACTTATACATTAATCCACTTCATATATATCCATATGATTTAAAACCATTATATATAAATCTGAACACATAACCTATTTTTTTTCCTTTTCAAAAGATTTGCAAATATTAACTTTGATATTCTTCCAGACAATAATACAGATAATTCAGAGTAAATGCAAGCATATGTATAACATCACGTACATAATATAATTTAATCTATACTTATAACTGTAAACATATTTAAGCACAATATGTATATACAGAAAAATTTCAAATAGATTATAAAGGCTAACTAACATATATTACAAATATCTAATATATATATAGCCTCTGTCATATAAAATATTACTTTATAAAATTAGAAACCGATATATATGACAAACAATATATATACCTATATATAAAGAGAGTACTGCAGCTTCCAAACACTATGGGCTTGGCAAGGCGCTGCTGCAGCCAATGGAGGAAGACGGAGGAGGGGCTTGGTCAGGATCTGGATGAGGGTGGTCGAGTCAAGAGAGGGAAAACGACCATGGAGGCTGCGAGGTTGGGTGGGAATTTGATGGCGAGGGGTGTCGGTTGCTAGATCTCCAAGGGCTGTTGAGTTGAATGACGAGGGTGCGACTATGTGGCTGCTGTTCGGCAGAAAACGATATAGAGGAGGAGAAGTGCTCGACTAGGAGTTGCAAGAGTGGGAAGGTGGCTGCGAAGGATAGAAGAAGGTGAAAGGAAGGCTAGAGCAGGGGTTACACTTGTCACCTGCGAGAGCGGACCTGGAGGTGGAAGTCGATGGAATGGGAGGCATGGTTGTCGGGAGTTTGGTCGGAGCATGCATGGGGTTCTGCAGTGGGAAGATTTTCAAATGAGAGCACCAAGCTCTCTTCGGCTGTAGGGGAAGTTCGAAGAAAATATGTGAGCTATAATCCATACGTTATAATTTTTTCTTGGTAAAAGTAAGATCAAAGAGCAGTGACGAACCAGGGAAAAGGAAATGGCAAAATAGATTTAGCAATAGGAATAGAGAAAAGTCCTGACTTGAATTCAGTGAGATATAAATGCTAATGACTCTACAGTTTACAAGATGGAAAATGAATGGTCACAAAAGCAAGTTGCGAAACTGATACGGTTACCGTTTCACGGATTCTGCTGCATACCGGACTTCAAAACACATAATTGAATATACCCCAGAGATCAGCACGACGAGATGATCAAAATGGTATATAGATATCAGTGGTACGATCATCCTATCAAAAGTCAATAATCGGTACCGAAAAATGCTGCAAATCTGTCAGAAATAAGATAAATGGAGCAATAACAATCAAAATTTGAAGAAATGAAATATGACGTCTCACTCAGAAGATAGTTTACAAATTTATTGTGTAAAAATATTCAGGTTTGAAAAACAATTTATTATCATCAATTTTAACTGATATAGATTGGAATAAAATTACACTAGAAAATAAACTTTCAAATTATCTGATGAAAATTTACCAGTTGCTATGTTAGAATAGACGCATTTCAAAAATCAAGTTTTTATTTCAAAATTTTATCGTTTAAAATTTCACAAAATTTCAACTAATTACGTTATTAAAATAGTTAAAATTTACGGGTCGTTACACTCTTAATTAATTAACTAATATTTTAATTAAAACATGAATAATAAATTAAACCTTAAATAAATAATTTATCTTAAATTAAAACCTTGATTAATTAAAAATAAATTTAAATAATTTGTTTATTTAAATAGTTAAACTTATACTGTGACGCCCCACCTCTATACCCACGCTAGCTGAGAACACTACGGAGTAATGCTGTCAACTAGCATGGAGAATAAGGCTGTTGAGGAGCGACCATCCGTGTAATTTCTTTGTGCGAGCACTGATATGTCAGATAGTATAGCATGCATTTCATTTGAGGAGGAAATCCGACATACCGATTCAAACTCAAAGCTATCACACAGTGGCTATATATAATGTGACGCCCCACCTCTATACCCACGCTAGCCAAGAACACTACGGAGTAATGCCGTCGACTAGCACGGAGAATAAGGCTGTTGAGGAGCGACCATCTGTGTAATTGCTTTGTGCGAGTACCGATATGCCAGATTAAAAATATAACTTTTCATCTCAAGAGGAAATCCGACATACAGATACAAACTCAAAACTACTACACAGTGGCTATATGGACCTCGGAAACAAATATAGAAATAAGCATAACATAAATCAGTCACATGCAATTCATATCACAAAGGCGGAAATAGATATGAATATAACACATGAAAGTGTACATCAGAGTAGTAGTCAAATAAGATCCACAATAACACGAAAGAATAGATACAAGTGCTAGCCAAAAGAATATGTATACATCAAGGAGTCTAATCTCAAATGTATACAACAAAAACTACTAAACTAGAGTAGTAAGCCAAAAGTCAGATGATGGTTCTAGATAGGAAGTCAAGAGGAAGCACCTGTAAAATCTCAGTCTGACCCGAGTATTATTTAAGAAGAAAATAATAAACGGATCAGTCTAGCTATAATTATCAGATAAAATGAGATATAATATGAGATATGATAATAAAACATATGATAACAAAAAGATGTCATACTATGATAAGTATACATTAGAAAATCACAAAAGTCATACAATATCTCAAGAATCTCAAAACACAGAAAAGAACGTCATATTCTTGTTTTAATTCACCAAGCCACAAATAATGACATACATATCAATGCCCGTCGTAAATGCTGGTGAAGCATAAATTCCAGAAATCAATATCCAGAAAACACAAGAAAGAGGATGGCCAATCCCATAAAAATGAGCCGAAGCTCCTCCTGACAGGGTATAGTCCCCCATTGCGGACTTTGAGCCGAAGCTCCTCCTGATGAGCCGAAGCTCCTCCTGACAGGGTATAGTCCCCCATTGCGGACTTTGAGCCGAAGCTCCTCCTGATGAGCCGAAGCTCCTCCTGACAGGGTATAGTCCCCCATTGCGGACTTTGAGCCGAAGCTCCTCCTGATGAGCCGAAGCTCCTCCTGATGAGCCGAAGCTCATTAAAACGAGGAACAATCCTCCACGTGGACAAAGAGACATCGCGCATCGCTAGTCTAAATCATAAAATGATCATCATCGATCATCAAGAAGTGTCGATTACACTAAGCTAGTAAATATAAGAGTTTAGCTTCATGTCCCATAACCACTTGCTTAACTCAAATATTTATGAACAGATTGTAGATCTGCACTAGAAAATTGTCACAAGAGTTTCAATATGTGTGAATCGAAATCACACCAATGAGGTATAGACTAACCTTGAAGATAAAGAGATATGTGTGAATCGAAATCACACAAATGGTGTCCAGTCTAACCTCGCAAACAAAGAGACATCGCTCAATCGCTAGTCTAAATCATAAAAATGATCGTCATGATCATTAGGAAGTGTCAATTACACTAAGCTAGTAAATATACGAGTTTAGCTTCATGTCCCATAACCACTAGCTTAACTTAAATATTTACGAACAAACTGTAGATCTCCACTAGGAAATTGTCACAAAAGAGTTCAATCGAACAAGTCCAAGAGCTAACCGACGAAGTGAACGCAAGCGTTTCATACCACTCGTTTTACTAAGTCGTTTAAGTCGATTTCTCATCTGAGTGAAGTAAAGGCTTGTATATACTAGTAGATTGGAAATCGGTTTGAGAAAACGAACTTTTGATATTTAAAATAGTGTTGAAATCGCTTTGATGAAAGAGTTTTGATATTTACTACTAGTATTGAAACCTTCATATCTTTAAAGTGACAAGTCATAAATCGATTGTTGAAACAAATCGAATCACATCAATTCACGTTCAAAGACGTGAGTAAAGTCCAAAGAAATCAATCCCAAAACCATCATAGTAGAAATTCTGATGAATGTTTTTCAGATAAGATCCCCTACGAAGGGGGGTACGGGGTATGACCTAAGTGAAGGCAAGTTACAAAATGATTGTAGAAACAATCAATCATCAAAATTCACATTCGAAGACGTGAATCAAATCCAAAGAAATCGATATCAAATCCATCGAAATGGATATTTCCAATAATTCCCAAATAAAATGTCATTAAAGTCGATAATAAATGATAACCACAAAAGGGAAACCACACGAATCGATTAAAGTTGGAAATCACACAAAATAGGCGAAATAGGCAAACAACATCAGGTCGGCTGGCCAGCTTCAGGGCTCGGTCGACCGGACCCTGTTTTAAAAAATAGTTCGGGAAGCAGGTCGGTCGACTGAGCTCTGCAGCCGGTCAACCAAACCCAAACAGAGAAGTGCTTAGCACTTTTGGAAGCAAGTCGGTTGACTAACTACAGAGCTCGGTCGACCGGACCTGTTTCCAGCACTGCCGAACTTATCAAGTTCATTGACCAAATCTCGACCAAATTGCATTTTCGCGAGCAACGACACTAAGGATTTAAGCCTAACGACAACCCGGCCTTATAAGTTCTTCAATGCATCACAAAAATCATGATCAAAGATCAAAGTTTGGATTTTTAAAGAATTGAACTCAAAACACTAAAAATTGGAATATTCACCAAATCAATCCAAACCAAGTGCAATTGCACAAGAATAAGTGTTAGGAATTCATACCTAACAATCGAAGATAAATATAGTTTAAGATGTGAGATAAAAATCTCACCTTTATGCACAAGAACAAGTGTGAAGAAGTTTGAAAGCAAAGGGAGGGCGATCACTCTTCAATTCCAACTCAACAAGCTTGAATCAAAGCTTTAAAGAAGGACATTCCCAAAGTTAGGTTTAGGAATAAACTGAAATTGAAGAGGAGAAGAAAATAGAGAAGATGAAGAGGAGACTTACCAATGGGTTCTCTTTGAATTTGGAGCTAGAAGTTGGAGTTTGCAAGAAGGACTATGGTTTTGAATTTCTATTCCCCATTCTCTTCCACCATTGTTGCTTTAGAACTGAAAAGAGGAGGAAGTGAGAGTGAATGGGGAGGAGTGGTTCAGATTTGAGTATAAGTTGGCTAGTGGGCTGAACCAAACCCAAAGTCCAAAGTGAAAAAGTAGCAAAATTCTACTAACTCCAAACACATCGAAGCTTATACTCAAAAAGGTCGCAAACGGCATTTCGAACTCAATGGAAGTGGTCTCGAGTCCCAATTCGACCGTATGCAAAAAGTAGCTTTTCGGACCAAGATCCGACGAACGACGAAATATTTAAATAAAATATTTAAATATAAAATCGATAAATATGCGGGTTGTTACATATAATCTTCGGAAACATACATAGAAATAAACATAACACAAATCAGTCACAGACATCCATATCACAAAGGCGGAAAAAGATATGAATATATATATAACACATGAAAGTGTACATCAGAGTAGTGGTCTGAAAGATCCACGATAATACAAAAGAATAGCTACAAGCTACACAAAAGAGTAAGTATACATCACGGAGTCTATATCTCAAATGTATACAACAAAAACTACTAATCTAGGTAGTTAGCCAAAAGTCAGAGTAATCCCAGAAGAGAAGTCAAGCAGAAGCGCCTGTAACATCTCGGTCTGACCCGAGTATTATTTATAAGAAAATAATAAACGGATCAGTCTAGCTATAAATATCAGGTAATATGATGTAGAATAAGAAACATGGTATAAACGTGTAACAACCATAATGGCATACTATGATAAGTATGTAAATGAACATCAACAAGAGATCAATCAATATCACAAGAATCTTCTCAAAGATCCAAATCTACAAAAAGGTAATGACACACGAATTCACCAATGCGCAAAAATTGATAAAACATATCAATGAAAATCACGAAAATTGGTGGAGCACAAATTCCAAAAATCAACACACGAAATCCAGAAATCACAAAAAGGGGGAGGCCTATCACAAGAATGGGAGCATGAAAGCTCACCAACATATGTATCTCATGGTAGCTAACCATTAATTTTTGAACACACGAACGGCCCGAAGACCATGGGGCGCTACCCCACATATGTGAGTAGAAACATCACACAAACGGGGTCTATTCTCCCTCGTAGACAAAGAGACATCGCTCAATCGCTAGTCTAAATCACAAAAATGATCGTCATGATCATCAAGAAGTGTCAATCACACCAAGCTAGTAAATATATTAGTTTAGTTTCATGTCCCATAACCACTTGCTTAACTTAAATATTTACGAACAAATTGTAGATCTTTACTAGAAAATTGTCACAAGAGGTTCAATCGAACAAGTCCAAGAATTAACCGACGAAGTGAATGCATGCGTTTCATACCACTCGTTTTACTAAGCCGTTTAATTAGATTTCTCATCCGAGTGAGGTAAAGGCTTGTATATACTAATAGATTGGAAAACGGTTTAAGAAAAGAGTTATGTAATAAAATAGTGTTGAAATCGTTTTGATGAAAGAGTTTTGATATTTACTACTAGTATTGAAACCTTAATATTTTTAAAGTGACAAACCACAAAACGATTGTTGAAGCAAATCGAATCACAAAAATTCACATTCGAAGACGTGAGTAAAGTCCAAAGAAATCAATTCCAAAACCATCAAAGTAGGAATGCTCGTGAGAACGAACATGGCCAAGCTAAAGTGATGTGTGACCTAACATAGCCGAGCTAAAGAATGCAAGCAGGTCGAGCGACTTAAGGTGGTGGCTGAGCATGCGACCTAACGAGGTCGACCTAAGTAGCAAGCGACCTATGGAGTTAAAGCAGGTCGAAACGTTGCGACCTAGTGGTTAACGAGCTAGGTAGAAAACAGGTCGAGCGACCTAAAGGGAACAGTGCGACCTAATGACGCGACCTAGTGAGGTGAGCGACCTAACACGGTCGAGTTAAGCAAATGGTGCGACTAAGTCTGGGCAAACGACCTAGTGAACGCGACCTAACAAGGAGACATGACCGAGCGACTTAATCACCTGAGGACGAACGACCTAGCTAACTCGCGAACTAACGAACAGCATAGGCCTAGGTGGTGCGACCCAAGGGGTTTGCGACCTAACGAATCGCGACCTAAATGTGAAAATGGGATCCAGCGACCTGAAGGAAATAAGGTCTAACGACCTAATGGTATTGGGGTCATGCGACCTAAGGTGAAGGCTGAGCGACCTACGTTCCAAGCAAGGTCGAGCGACCTAAAGTGTGAAAGGCCTAGCGACTTAAGGTAAAACAGGCCAAACGACCTAAAGCCATGCGACCTAATACCGAGATGCCGTTTCCAACAAATGGAGCAACCTAACAACCTAATTCCGAACGACCTAAAGGCGAACGAAAATATGCAGGCCGATGTCTTCGAGGCAGTGCGACCTAAGCCCAGAAAATTGCTGAAACACACTAAAAATTGGGATTTTCACCAATTCAATTCAAACCAAATGCAAATGTACATGCTAAAGTGATAGGAATTCATTCCCAACAATCCAAGATAGTTATAGACAAGAATGTGAGATAAAAATCTCACCTTTGCACCAAAAATCAATGAAGATGAAGCCTAAAGCAAACAAGAATCAATCCCACTTCAATCTCAACACAAGAAGCTTGAATCCAATGTCTTCTTCTTGAATTTGGAGTTGAATGATGGATTACAATTGAATTTGAGCTTGGAGTTTTAATTTCCCATTCCCTCCTCCATTTTTGATAAAGCTTGAATTTTTAAGTAAATAGAATCAAGTTATGAAGAGAAGAGGGGGTTGGGCTGAGTTAGTAAGTGGTTCAGCCCAAACCAAAGCCATACGAGAAAAAGTGGCGAAAATTCCACTAACTCCAAACATATCAAAGTTTATATTTAAAAAGATCGCAAACGTCATTTTGAACTCAATGGGGGTGGTCTCGAGTCCTAATTTGACCGTATGCAAAAAGTAGATTTTCGGACCAAAATCCGATTAACGATAAAATATTTAAATAAAATATTTAAATATAAAATCGATAAATATGCGGGTTGTTACATATACTTAATTAATAATTAATTAAAAAAAACCATATACTTTAATTATATTAAAATTTAATTAATTAATTAAAATTAATCTTATCCTTAAAAGATAATTAATTAATAACTAATCTTTACTTAATTATAATTGATAAAACCTGTTTAATCTTGATTAATTATTAATTATTTAAACTTAATTAATAAAAATTAATCATTTGAAAACTTAATTAACTTTTATCTATAGTTAAAAACTTGGAAATATATAGTTTTAAAAGTTAAGTTAAAAACACTTTACTTAAAAATGTTGATTATTCCTCGAACCGCATTCACAACGACTATCGCTATGGATGTAGTAACTTAGAATTTGTTTCTAAATTACTAACCTCCAAACTTCTTCCTTTAACTTGTTTTTTTAAACTTAACTCAAGTAAAAGATTTGAAAAACTAAAAAAAAGTTAAAAAAAATACTTTAACTTTTAAAAGTTTTAAACAAATAAACAAAGTTTCCAAGGGACTCGAATCTTACTTACCAACTTTGCAAACTAGTTTGCCATCAATCATCACACCCAAATACACTTACAATATCATAACCAAATCCAATTAAACAAAATATCTAATGTTCACATACTATGTCACATCCAATTTCACAACTTTAAACCATACTAAGTGGACTTCAATTCAAGTCCATTTTTACCATATATCTCATATCAACCATAATCAAAATATCCAATACATAACCTACCAAACATAAGCCAGCATACATCATAAAGTAAATAAACATCACATATTTCAAGCTAATAACTTTGAACTTTAAACTAATGTTTACTCACCAAAACTTTTTAAACCTGAAATGCTTTAGGCTTGCAAAGATTGGAAAACCACACAAAAACCACTCGAAAATAGGCCAATTACTTCTCGATTTATGGACCATTTATTCTTAGAATTTGAAAATATAGTCAAAAGAAAAGTTTTAGATAATTCTTTCCTATATCATTTAAAAAAAATAATTACTCGATTTGGATAAATTTTGAGGAAGTTATTATCAAAACGGTGACTAGAATTTTCGGACTTCATAATCTATTTTAAAAAAAAAATTGAAAAAATTGATTTTTGGAGTATTTAAGCTCAAAATCGAAATAAGTGGTAAACTACAAAGTTGTAGCCACTGGAATTGTATATGCTTTAAAAAAAAGTAAATCATGATTTGGAGTAGTGTGAAGGAAGTAATGATCGAGTGAACTGGGAGGAAAATGGAGGTGGTGGTAAAAAAATGAAAAAAGAAGAAGAAACCCCTCCCCTTTTATAAGCAAGCCTCCCTAGTCATTTACCCTTTTACCCCTACCCCCCCATCACTCATTTTAGCACACCACCATGTCCCCTCCCCTTCTCTTCCATGATAAACATGTTTAAACATGTTTTAAGTACCTTTGTACATAATGCCTCCCATGATGTGACATTTTACATACATATACATACATATATATATATATATATATTAACCTTACTTAACTTAAGTTAATTATACATAACTCTAACTAAATTACTAATCCATGTCCATAACTTTTCATATATGTTGATATATATATATCTATACTATAATAAAAAACCCTGGTCAAAGTAGTCAAAGTGAAGCCTTTTTCGCAGTCCCAATTTTGCCCCCAGTTCAAAATAAAAGAAAAACATTCCACCAGGGCAGATTTGTCATTTCCCCAGGTCCTCACACGTTGCCGACATCCATCTGCACACGTCTTTTTTCCACCATCTTCCGTTTCCCCCTTCCTTTTCGTCTTCATTTTCCACTTCTCCCCTCATTCATTTTTCTAACCGCTACCCCTACACCGTCCTTGCTTCACTTCCACTTCTCATTCCCCTCCACTGTTTGCCGCTTCAGCACATGCCACCGCCACGGTCAATCTTCATGGTGCGAACTAGGTTTGTATAAATCTATGTCTGTTCGCTCTCGATTTCAATTTCATCTTTGTTTGGAGTTTCTCTATTCATTATTTCCTTTTTTACCATAAATATTGGGTTGTAATATATTTGTTGATTATCCTGTTCAATTTCAGTACATTTTTTTGGACAGGCATGCTAATCAGGGTAATCTAAGAATGATAGCTTAACATGATGGACTTGAACGATGGTAGCAGCGGGACTCCTCAGCACGATGGACTTGAAAGATGGCAGCAACGAGTCTCCTCAGCATGATGGACTTAAGCGACGGAAGCGGTGGATCTCCACAATGACTTGAATGGCAGACGCAATGGGTCTCCTCAGCACGATGGAATTGAACGATGACAGTAGTGGGTCTCTCTAAGGTTTTACTCTCCTTTTCTTCTTTTCTACTCCAATAATGACTAAATGATAACCTTTTAGTCTATTTATCAATTCATGCTTCATCTTTTTTATTGAGTAAATTATGCTTCATCGTAATGTTGAACATGATTGTCTTGATTCCAGTTCATTTTGATGTGTAGGAGTTGAAATTTTATCCATTCGTCCTTCTACCAAATGTGTTACTCAACTGTTAGTCATATTTCACTTTCGAACAAATCTTTCTATTGTGCATTTTGCAATTTTTATTTATATTCTGATGGCGACCACCAACCAGTTTCATTGTGCGTGCCTGAAGCTATGAAATATAATGTTAGTTTTTTGCAGACCAAATGTTTGATGAAATGACTAATAGTTCTAGACAGTCATTGTATTACAATGAATGATTAGATGTCTTAGGGAGTATTAACGAGGTTACAAAATATATCATACCTAAATGGTTTTTATTTGCAATGACTTAGGGAGTATTAACGAAGTAACATATGGGTAATGAACGGATTGAGAAGATTGAGAAATTGAGAGGTTTCAGTGGAGTTAGAATGGATGAAATGGTTTAAAGCCAATTGTAAGAGCTTAGAGGTAAGAACTGCACATAAATACCGGGCAAGTTATTTTATTTCTGCATTTTTCCTTCCCCTTTATGTACCCAAACACATTTGCTCCATATTAACATAAATGCATCATATTACAATTTTGCTTAACTTTCTTTGTTGACTTGAAAGGTCAACAAGATACCACGGACATGGCAAGTGGGCCCATGATTCACATTGCTTCATCGTCAATTGTATATTTAAATGAAAATATTAATTTTTGATTCCACTGACAATGTGTCATACAGTTAAATATTTGATTAATTGTCATTTTCATTTGTGTAGTACTGAGAAAAGGTAGTTATTTTTTTCCATAAAAGATATAGAGTTTGACCAGGCATAGATATAACTATTGGAATGATAGAAGGAAGGCACCATTGTTTTGGCGTTACTGACTTTAATCATGATGCTTTATCTTATATTTAAATAGCCTTAATATTGTTTTTAATTTGGTTATCAGAATGATCGAAGCAAGGATACCATTATTTTAAAATTATAAAGTTTAATCATACTGATTTATCTTATATTCAAATGAGCATAATATTGTTTTCAGTTTATTTACTATGCAAAAATGCGATCGTGGCTGCCTACAGGGCAGCAATTGCTACTATGTTACCGCTGTTAAGGTTGGTAATAACAGGATAGATGAATTATTCTGTAATATATATGTTTAAGCTTGATTTTTCTACTTTATAATCATAATTTTTACCATTTTTAACCTGCATTTTATGTCAAACAGATGATAAAGAAATTTAACAAGACATATGAAAACATTTCTACCTTTTGAACAATTTTACTGATTATTTATATACTGTAGAAATGATGAAGTATGTTACTATTATTGTATGCAGATTGAGGTGGTTGTTACAAAGGAAAATTTGGAACATCTTGCTCTTTTATGCAGATCGAAGGTCGATCGTTAAAAGAAAGTAATGAATGACAACTTCTAGGTAATTTTCAAGTTTAAACAACTTTTAACACGAATGAATACATATTCTCATCTAGCAAAGCATCATACACCAATTGAATACTATAAAAACCAGTAATTAATTTAAATTTGGGTATAATATTTGACATTATTTACCAATTAACATGCACATTAATTTGTTGTCCATGCATTTTACCAATTAATATGCACTAATATTTGACAGCATGCCAATGATTCATGTTACTTCTTTTACCAAAATTAATTGCATCAAATCTACACATCAAGATTTATACATTGATGAAATGTGGTATATGAGTTCAATCTTAAATTCATTATTACTGTCATATATAAATATTCAACAATCAGTAACATTCCTTTGGTTATTTTCACATGTGAAATTTTTCTATACATAAGAGTTCATAGGTAAGAATTACACATAAACAGTATGCTTACGGTTTCCACATTTATACAATTTCATACTTAGTTACCAAAATTTGTATACCAGAGATGTGGATGAAAAAAAGTAAACTCATATCACTCAGTATTATTAATCTTAGTATTTATTTTGATTTATTCTTTCTGTTTCCCACTTTTACCCTATTCAACTTTTATTTTCAACAGTTGATTCATGTTACCTTTTTTATCAAAATAATTACACTAAATTGACACATCAAGGATTATTTATTGATGGAAAGGTATATGAATTCAACCTTAAAACTCATTATTACTGTCATATATAAATATCCGGTAATTAGTAACATTCCTTTGGTTATTTTCGTATTTGAATTTTTTTCTCTAAATATAAGATCTCATATTGAAGAATTACACATAAATAGTGCATGCTTATGGTTTCCACTTTTATACAGTGTTGTACTTAGTTACCAGAACTTTACATTAGATATGTGGTTGAATAAAGAAAAAAATATAGTGACTTAATATTGTTCTTAGCATTTATTTTGTTTCCCACTGTTTCCCTATTCAACTTTTCTTTTCAACAGCTGATTCGAGCAACTATATTGTGAGAAGAAACGCAGCTGATACTGATTGGATTACACGGCCCTCTAATCTTTCCATTATTGTTTTACTTACATTCTTAAATGGACTAGCAGCAAGATAGTCATTGAATGATTTTTTTCCTTTCATGGTTGCTTACTGATTTATTTTCATCCGCATTATAGTTAGTTGTCCTGATAATGAACATATTTTTGTCCTATTTTTTTTAATCTATGCTCATTTTCAAATTATCTATGTATGAGTAGAATATGCTTCCCTCAACTGTATTTTAAAATCCAAACATATTTTGAACTAGAGTCAGTTTTCATGTTCATAGTTGGCTCATTTGGACACAATGCTGATTTTCTTACTGTATGGATATAAATTAATTAGCAGCGATGAAGAAATGAAGAAGTATGATGGAGAATGCATGAATTTTGCTTCATAGGATTATGAGGGAGTGTATCAGCACCGAAGAATCATGGAATTTTCAAGATGGAATTTGTGAATTATGAGGGATTATGAGGGAATGCATATGATCAACCAATGTGCAACGACGTGGAATATGTGGCTTATATCTTCTAACTAGACTGTTATATACATCATGAAAAGTTGGCTACCGATGATAGAAGGACCAATATGCAATTAAGAGGACATAGGAGCGGCTGTATAATTAAGTACTTTCACTTGGCCTTACCATATCTATTTTATGTTTGCACATTCTTCTGGATATATCCTTTTTTATATACCCATGTAAAAGTGTAATTATTAAGTGGATTGAGAATATTTGTGTATACATGTACATTAAAATTTGATACAAAATGATTACCTTTTTCATATGTATAAATTAATGCTTCCATACGTTAATTTTTGTAAAGCAGTACAAATTTTGATGTACAATTTGTACTGAATTCAAATAATGACTCGCCCAAAAACAACCTCATTGAATTATTACAGCTGTTCGCATAATTTATTGGTTAGAACTTAGAAAGTTGAAGAGCAATGTACAGTTATTTTGTCTGTTTCACTTAAAAGCTATATGCAGTCAACATGAAGTGGAGTATTGAGCTTACATGAGTGAAATGGAACATGGAGTTGCCCATCAACCAATAGCAGGAAATGAGTTGAAGGAGTGATCAGTGAAGTCGCTTATGAGCTTGGATTTGGGGTGTATGCCTCATATTTGGTACTGGCATGAGATGACGGAACTATGCTATGTTTCTATCACATTTTTTTTATTACCTGTGTATTTCAGCAATAGGTTATTTTTACTTCATTGCATTTGTATTATTTAAGTGGAAATGTACTATAATGTTGAAATAAACCATTCATATAATTATTGGAATGCGCTATGAAAAAAATGTCAACGTTCATGTTGATAGAAGAGAACAAACAACTATAAAGCTATACGGAATACAAAATGCTATAAAGCTACATGGTTGATGACTGAAACTCAAAAAATTGAAAGTAGATAAGTGTTTTCCATTACTGTATGTAAATGTGTTATATTATGTTGTATGATAGTTTATCACTTTCATTACCCTGTTTTATTATTTTCAAAAATAACTTAGTCTCATTTTCTTTTTGGTTAATAATTGATTTTTGTCAATGTATATATGTAAATACATGCAACATTATGTATACTTCAAATCATGCTGTAAGATCCAAAAAATCTTACAAACGGTGTTTTTAAGAAAGACAAAATACGCCACTTCCTTCTTTGCACACGTCCAACGGACGTGCCACCATACTTGTATATATATATGCAAATGTGTACACAACATTTCAAACAACTTTTGGCCGACAAAAAAATCAAAATATTGGGAAAACAGTTTCCGATCACATTTTCGATTTTTCTTCGAACTAAATATTTTTGTAAACCAAATTTAAAAACTATTTTACCATCATTATTTATTATTAAAAAGAGTTTTATTTTCATTATAATATCTATTATTTGAATAATTAAAATTAATTAAATATTCGCAAATCAAAGTAGTGAAATTCTGGGTCGTTACATTCTTTCCCCCTTAAAAGAATTTCGTCCTCGAAATTACACCTCAATCTATCCAAGAAAACACTTAACACTATACATTAGTTCGTATGATGTACATAAATCATTCTTATACAAAAATATGATTCGATTACAACTCGAATACATAACTTCACTTTCGAACTAGTATCGCTCACCCGATTATCTAGTGCGGACTTTGATCAGGTTGCTTGATTTGTAACCTCTGTTCTCCTTACATAGCTGTAACTATGATAGAAAACGCTAGTCCCATACCAAAAACCCTCATCAAGTGCTCGTCGTCAAAAATCGAGTAATAGATCCTTATTCGTAATGGTGTGAATCACCTCAAAGCCATGTACTCGAATCTTAGATCATAACTATATGAAACGAGGAATGATCTACGTCCAACCTACACACTTCTTTAATTGGTTCCCCCTAATACCAACTCGATTTCCACTAAATTATTTATGAAAACATTTCATAAACTAAACTTAGGTTCAACTTATATAATACTCCACTACATCCTAAGAGTATATACCCCTATTTGATTCAACTATTCCATTTTACATTTATTTTCCTAAGAAAACTCAAGAGCCAAATACCCAGTCTTATTTCAATAACTCTTTGAAATGAAACTTTTATATATACTAATCATAGAAAAAATATATATATAGCTCTAGTAACTCAAAAATGATACTAAGGAACTGGGTACTACCAAATAGTATCATATATATCTCCCTTACCTAGAAGGGTAATACTCAAGAGAAGTTCTTACCATCCGAACACATCCCTTCCCCAATTTTAAGTTATTTTCGAGCCACTAGAACTAGTTAACTTAAGAATATTACTATTATTTCAAAATCCCATTTTTTAAATAATACTTCTCAAATTTCCAATAAAACATTTACCCCCAACTTGCTTTAGCTTTGTTCAGGTTGAACTTGTTTCGATTGTACAATGATAAAGAGAATAATTTACTAAGTGCACCACAATGTTCGTGTAACGACCCGACTTTTTCTCCACAGAAAGTCGTATCATCATGAAGAAAGAAAGGGATAGAAGAAGAAAGGATAGAAAAGAAGAAACAACAACACAAAAGAATCTCACAGCGGAAACGAATGAAATATAATATATCATATAGAATATTACATAGTATCATATACATCGGAGTTACACAACTTATACAACACATATTAGACAGTTATAAACATCTGTCTAATTCATACAACTCAAGTATCACAGATACAGACACAACATATACACAGCGGAATCATCATATATCTACACGGTGAAGCCTCCTGCTCCAAATCTCCTCCAGAATTCGTCAAAGCTAACCTGAATCCCTCGACTACTCAATACAATATTGAGTACCCAAGAGTTTAATAAAACAGAAAATAAACACTTGGGTCAGACATGGGTCTGGTGTGAGTAAACGGTTAGATTGCTTAACTTTGAAAACTTTTGAAAACAAAAGTATCACGTAAGACTCCCCACAAATAAACATGGGTAAGTTTTTACCTTACGCTAACTAAAACGTTTGATAGGAAATCTGATTGTATTATAATAGGGTCTAGGGTTTTCAAGTAAAATACAGAAATAGCTGAAATGCTTACATCTCACATTCCAACATAGTTGGGCACAACTAATACGTACGGCACTTATTGGAGTTTGGATTCCATACAATGGCAGGGCTACTGGGGTACCGCCCGTCACAGTACGTGGCCTAGATCACCGTACCGAGGAGTACGCCCGCTCCCCTGCAACACAAAGCCGGAACCATCCCTTACTGGATAATTCCGAACAAGATAACCCCGTAGTTGGCGTGACCAACCACACACTAAGCCGAATAAAAAGAAAAGGGACCTCTAGACAGGGATCTATCTTGCTCTCAGTGGGTGCTACCCACGAAGCCTTGCTGCACCTCCCCTGTTTTAGCCATTCCCGGTTGATGAGGCTTGAGGTTACGATTACCTTTAATCAGAACATATCACTTAGAATGCTCATCGTCCGCCTGACGATGTGCTGAAAGCATTCAATCCATACAAGTTCGTTCCGGGTTCGAACGAAACCGAAGGCATTATCTCGTTACACTCGTTTTGGAATCACCCTCAGAGTTAACGACAATAACCCTTGCACTCTGAATCTTCATCTTCACTTGAGATTCACGACCTATCGTAAATTTGGATCGATGTGGTATTCGGGTCTCCAGACCTGGAATCCCGGTATACGGAAACCCGATCCCGGTCTCATCGAAATCCAAAACGTATCTTTTAAGGCCAAGTTGTTTTAAAGTTAAAACAATTCAATTCTTATCTATATACACAAAGATAGATAATTCACAATAGATAATCTACATTATCATCCCAAACAGATAATTCATATTATCATTATAATTCAACCAAACATCCATATCATATATCAATCATATCTCATCAGAGATATCAAACAATGAAATACATTCAATCTCATTCATCCATCCTTAAGCAATGATTTATATCATCTAATTAATTTAAAGTGAATTAAACTAATTACTTCATTCTATAAATCCTGCTTACTTAATTATTAATTAAACCAATTAATTAATCATTACTCTAAGTATCCATCTTAATTAATCATTCCTGATTAATAATCCTTTAATTACTTTAAGTAATTACTACTTAATTAATTTCACAAATTAATTATCTTAAACCATTCAGTAATTAATCTTTAATTACTTCATTAATTAATTAATTATACTTAATTATCTTAATCCTTAATTAATTACAATTAATTAATTACTTTAATCACTTATGATTTATTAATTAATCTTAATTAATCAATTCTTAATTACATCATTAATTTTATTAATTAATGATCCTTAATTACTCTTAATTAATTATCTTATTTAAATTAATTACATTTAATAATTAATTAGTCACATTTATTAATCACCTTTGATTAATCTCATTTAGTAATTAACTTCCCTTAATTACTCCACTTCATAAATTAATTACTCTATTAATTAATTACTTTTACTTAGTAATTAATCTTAAATTAAACACATTTAATTAATCACATTAATTAATTTACTTAAGTAATTAACTCTTAATTACTTACATAAGTAATTATCTTCTAATTACTTCATTAAATGATCTCTCTTAACTAATTACCTTAACAAGTAATTAATCCCATCATCAAATAATTCTTAATTCTTTAATTGATAACATTAAATGATTACCCATTAATCACTTCAATTAATTACTTTCATGAGTAATTTTTCCTTCCTTTAATTGCATTCAGTAATTAAGCATTAATTACTTCAATAATTAATTACACTTAATTAATTCATAATTAAGTGATATTTAATTTAACCAAACAATTGACTAATCATTTAAAATTAATTAAATAATTTAGTTAACTCCTTATATATAAAAATACTTAGATAAATTAAGAAAACCATTTGTCTTAATTAAACTTTACTTATTAACAAATCATTTATTATTTAACTATTCTTAAGTTAATAACAAATATTAATTAACCTTATTTATTTCACGAATTAATTATTTAAATTTAAACAAAATCTTGAAGACAAATTCTTTATTATAATTGATTTCTTAATTAAACCATATTTAAAAATAAAACATTTAAAAATCAATTTAAAAGAAATTTAAACATCTTAATTTTAACCTCTAATTATTTATTTATTTAAACTATAATTTAATAAATCTTTAATTATTCTCTTTAAACTTATTTCCTTAAATATATCTTAAAACTTGATTAAACACTTTCCTTTTGAAAAATAATTATTTTACTAACTTTAAAACTTGTTTACTTTGCTTTGGACTGGAACACAATTTATAAAATTCAAGCTTCCAGTTTAAAACCAGAACAACCCGAGTAAACATCACTAAAACACGAGTCTTCCCCCGAGTCTATTCCCACGTTCGTCTACTTCGAGTCGTCCCTTCACTTACACGAGCCAAACCCGATAAATCTTCATCACCTCCAACTCGAAACCCACAGCGTACCAAAACGAAACAACGTGCACGTGTGCACGTTGCATATCACTCCGACCATCTCTGGCGATCTCCCCGACCATCGACCGATCCACGTTGACCTCGACTACCCATACGTCCACCCAGAACGACGACATCACTTCGACCTCAAAATCGAACCCAAACAACCAAAAAAAATCTGGAATTTGCCATCACCAGAAATCCTCCCATCGTCGACGAACTCCGCCTCGAGAAGCCCCTCCGACCTCACTAATCTTTGCCTCGATCACCAGCGAACTTTTCCCCCTATCGCGATCGTGCTCGATGCGTCACCCTGGTCGAACAAAACTCGACAACATCAACGACAGAACCCACTGCTAAAACCCTAAATCTCCCATGCCTGTCCACCACAGTCGTCAGAAAAATCCATCGACATTTTTCCCGTACTCTCCATCAATCATACCACCTTCGACCCAAAAATCGACCACCCCGACGCCGTCGATCATCGGCAATCAACCCAATCATCCCAATCGAACAAACCCAAAATTCTCACTATTCTCTAAACTAAAATTCATGATTTTACTTTTAAAAATCATAATTTCTAGAAGCAAAACATACTATATAAAAGAATCAAGTAATTAAGATACTTGAATTTTTGACATATATTTAGTTTTACTGTAAAATCCTATTTTCAAAATATTAACTAAATAATTCTACTTTAAACTATTTTTAAAAATGAATTTACATTGTTATAATCGTTTTCTTTTAAATCATCATAACCTAACAGTGATTCTTTGGGAAGTTAGGAATTTTTAAAGGTGGTTCTTGAGCCAGAGATTTAACAGAGACCAGTATATATATACACACACAGACATGCTCACAGTATATACATGCATTCATATCCATATACTAAAAACTCAATCTACTAAATCATTCATTCATGCATTCCATAACAACATAATACAGATTTAAAACTGTTTTTAAAAAATGGAGTTTACTCACTTTTTTTTTTTATAATAAGAACAGAGAGCAGTTTTTACTGACATAATATATAGACATACATATGCATTCAAACCAAAGCATTTTCTATAAACATTTATATCATTTCATCACAAGCAACTAAGTTCAAATTCCAAGTTTCAAACTGTTTTTAAAATAAATATTTACTCACCTTTTATATAAGCAGAGAACAGTTTTTTTCCCAGACTTTATATTATGATCTGGAAACTGCTTTTGATTTGAATCTTGCTTGCTGTTTGTTGAGTTGAATTTGAACTGAAGTTGATTTTGCTTAGTTTGATTTGAGTCTACAGCTTGAAACTGAAATTACTTAATGTTGAGTTGATCTTTACTTGATGAAGCTTTAATCTTTGCTCTGCTGTAGCTTAGTTTTAATTTGAATTTACTTTGAAGATGAAAGAAGATAAGAGAAGTTTTTGAACTGAAAATCAATTAGCCTAGTTTCTCAAATCAGTTTAATGAATATATTTGCATCATTTTCAAATAAAAACAATGCTGCCACTTGTTAACTTGCATGAATCCCTTAACTTGCAAGTGTTAAAAACAAGCAAAATTATGTCTAAACCCTTAATAATAAAAGTAATTATGTTTTAAAAACTTATTTACAAAAGTATTTATGTTTTTCTTTAAATTATGTAATATGAATTTGTATTTATATTTATGTATTTATGTAAATGTGAATTATTACTAAATTTATTTATGTTTACAAACCATTTAAATTAAAGAGATATTAAGAAGAAAGGTCTAATTAAATCTATATATATATATATAACTATTTTTAGATTAAGTACTTTTTTTAAAAGAAAACAAAATAAAATCTTTTATTAAATCTTATTTACACTAGAGCTAAAATACTTTTAATAAAATAAATATTTACCTTAAGAGTTTTGAAAATATATGATTAGTTTTTAAATAGCTTTTGAAAGGTATTATATTAAATTATACTTACAAATTACAATTATATATATATATTAGAATTTTGAAACACTTTATTAACTTTCAAACCAAAATCCCAATATATACAAATATACATATATATCTAAATAGAAAATATTTTTAACATAAATTTTGAGAATTATCATATTAAATTTCAATACAACTTCAAATAATAATATATACATACATATATATTACAATTTGAAAGTACATCTTTTATTTAAACAAAAAGATTTTTCATTCACAATATATATCAAATATATATTATAAATAGAATAAAATTTTATTAGCTTTGAAAATTTATCTTATCAATATTGCTAGATTAAATATTTTTATCCTTTAAAATATTAAATTAACCAATTTAAATTTAAAATTATAAAGAAAATTATCAATTCAATTAAATTATTAATACAGATTATTAAATTTATATTGCCCAAAAACCCGGGATATCACATTCCTTCCCCCTTAAAATAATTTCGTCCCCGAAATTAAAAGCAAAGTTAATTTAATACTCTAGCAAAGATTTTTAATTTCAACAGCAACCACATACCTATCATCTAATTCCTAACAACCATATCAATCAATCAAACAAACAAACAAACCTAACTAACTATTCTAATATAAATCAGAATAGATCTTACTACTGCTATCAAGAGTTTCCCCGAGTATAAATCACCGGGATACTCGCTCTATAGAAGCTAAACAAACAACACCACTATGATCCAGAGCTTCCCTCATCTCTAGATCCACTAATCTGAACAAAAATATCAGACCACCTCAAGTCCAGCTCAACCTCCAAATCCAACTGAACTACAGATTCCACCACCAGCGATGAATCATACACGTACTCCCTCAGAGATACGTGAAATAGAATGGATTCCAGTTATCCAAACTGGCCATTCATTCCTGTAGATCAAAGAACTACTCCTCTCGAGAACACAAGAAAATCCAAAATACTTCAGAGTCAACTCTCCAATCTTATCAAATCTTACAGCTCTATTAATCGGAGAAAACTTAAACAAATTCCAATTTCCAACTCCGAATTCCAAATTCTGTCTCATCTCTACATAACTTACCAGACGATCTTGGGCTACCTCATCTCTTCCTGATCAGCTTAACCCTTGTTGATGCTTCTTGAAACAAAGCTGAATCAAGCACAAGATGATCTCTAGATCCTATCAACAATATGATCTTCCAAAATCCGTTGAAATCCAAACTTGAAAACTAGATCTGACCAATCCATTTCCAAAAATTTCTGAGCTGCTACACCAACTCTTCTTTCTCTAAGAACCATCCTACTACCAGACTAACTACCGGTATCGCTTTTGGAACCAAGTTGATACTGAACTCAACTCCAAATGCAGACAAACTTCTACTTCCTCGAATACATCCGAAAAAAATTTCTGACTACTTCAGTAGCTCCTACTTCCACATGAGAAATCTCAGTCTCAAACAAAAAAAAAATTCCCAAGATAAATTCCCAAACTAATCGCAAGTCACTTTTGCGATCCTACCTAGTTCGGATTCCAAAGAAACTGTTCTCTCTTTACCAATTAAAACAGCCTTAAACTTTTCCAATCAAGGTTAACCCTTCACGAAAGCCTTCTTCATCTACCCGGACTGCTGATAGAAGAACCACAAAGATTTCCGAACCATTGGAGAAACGGCCACACTGCTGCTTCCAAACTCTATCTCGACAGCACACCGAACACTCCGAGCTGCACTGCTATGACAGCTAACCAAGAACTTCTAATCCAAAGGCTTCTCAAAACTAAAACCATCAACAAACCTCTCAACGAATCTCCGAGATGGCAGACATCCAAAAGAAACTCGGGCTCCAAACCAATCGCCAATAACTTACTCTTCTTAAGGGAACAATGAGACCATGTCCGAAGAACAACTAATCGACCTTAGTCCCATACTTCAAAATAGACAAAACTCTCTTACTTGATATCAGAGAATTCCTATACAGTCGAGTCTTTCCTGCGGTAGACATCAACTGTTCCTCCAATACCTTCTTAATCTTGTTCCAAAAGAAAATCTCCTTCGGGAACATCCATAGATACTGCGTCTTATCACACAACTGCTCCTTCCTGAAGTCGCCAAGCTACCATCACTTAAATCTGCACAACTGATAGATTCAACTCTAGAAAATCTGCTCACCCGAGCTCAACCAATCTTACATTCCAATAATGGACTCCGAATCTTGAAAAGGATTTTCTTCAGAGATCCGAGACATCCTTACTCCATACTGCCAACTTACTCGAGTCGATATTGGGTTTACAGTCTCGATATATACTTCCAACCTCAAACATTCAAACTCCAACTATTGGTAATTGTGTTACACACACTACCACCTTATCTACCTTTATAACTTATATTGGAAAACCCGAACAGGTAACCCAATAAATAGGTAGAAATACATAAATATATATATTTAAAATGATATTTTTTTTTATATAGAAATTATTTCTAGGTAAAATTATTTCATCTACCTCTTTAAAACAATATTGTGTCCGTTGGCCTGGTTCAAGTGTTTAGAGATCCCTATCAATAACGTTAGCTACTCGTATTGACCAGAATCCATATACCACTCAACCGATCAATTAACACAATATAAAACCATTTTTATATAACTAACAATTACGCGCTCTCAAGATAGACACCACTTCAGAGCCTAGGTATTCACTCAACCTACTGCTCTGATACCAACTGTAACGACCCGACTTTTTCTCCACAGAAAGTCGTATCATCATGAAGAAAGAAAGGGATAGAAGAAGAAAGGATAGAAAAGAAGAAACAACAACACAAAAGAATCTCACAGCGGAAACGAATGAAATATAATATATCATATAGAATATTACATAGTATCATATACATCGGAGTTACACAACTTATACAACACATATTAGACAGTTATAAACATCTGTCTAATTCATACAACTCAAGTATCACAGATACAGACACAACATATACACAGCGGAATCATCATATATCTACACGGTGAAGCCTCCTGCTCCAAATCTCCTCCAGAATTCGTCAAAGCTAACCTGAATCCCTCGACTACTCAATACAATATTGAGTACCCAAGAGTTTAATAAAACAGAAAATAAACACTTGGGTCAGACATGGGTCTGGTGTGAGTAAACGGTTAGATTGCTTAACTTTGAAAACTTTTGAAAACAAAAGTATCACGTAAGACTCCCCACAAATAAACATGGGTAAGTTTTTACCTTACGCTAACTAAAACGTTTGATAGGAAATCTGATTGTATTATAATAGGGTCTAGGGTTTTCAAGTAAAATACAGAAATAGCTGAAATGCTTACATCTCACATTCCAACATAGTTGGGCACAACTAATACGTACGGCACTTATTGGAGTTTGGATTCCATACAATGGCAGGGCTACTGGGGTACCGCCCGTCACAGTACGTGGCCTAGATCACCGTACCGAGGAGTACGCCCGCTCCCCTGCAACACAAAGCCGGAACCATCCCTTACTGGATAATTCCGAACAAGATAACCCCGTAGTTGGCACGACCAACCACACACTAAGCCGAATAAAAAGAAAAGGGACCTCTAGACAGGGATCTATCTTGCTCTCAGTGGGTGCTACCCACGAAGCCTTGCTGCACCTCCCCTGTTTTAGCCATTCCCGGTTGATGAGGCTTGAGGTTACGATTACCTTTAATCAGAACATATCACTTAGAATGCTCATCGTCCGCCTGACGATGTGCTGAAAGCATTCAATCCATACAAGTTCGTTCCGGGTTCGAACGAAACCGAAGGCATTATCTCGTTACACTCGTTTTGGAATCACCCTCAGAGTTAACGACAATAACCCTTGCACTCTGAATCTTCATCTTCACTTGAGATTCACGACCTATCGTAAATTTGGATCGATGTGGTATTCGGGTCTCCAGACCTGGAATCCCGGTATACGGAAACCCGATCCCGGTCTCATCGAAATCCAAAACGTATCTTTTAAGGCCAAGTTGTTTTAAAGTTAAAACAATTCAATTCTTATCTATATACACAAAGATAGATAATTCACAATAGATAATCTACATTATCATCCCAAACAGATAATTCATATTATCATTATAATTCAACCAAACATCCATATCATATATCAATCATATCTCATCAGAGATATCAAACAATGAAATACATTCAATCTCATTCATCCATCCTTAAGCAATGATTTATATCATCTAATTAATTTAAAGTGAATTAAACTAATTACTTCATTCTATAAATCCTGCTTACTTAATTATTAATTAAACCAATTAATTAATCATTACTCTAAGTATCCATCTTAATTAATCATTCCTGATTAATAATCCTTTAATTACTTTAAGTAATTACTACTTAATTAATTTCACAAATTAATTATCTTAAACCATTCAGTAATTAATCTTTAATTACTTCATTAATTAATTAATTATACTTAATTATCTTAATCCTTAATTAATTACAATTAATTAATTACTTTAATCACTTATGATTTATTAATTAATCTTAATTAATCAATTCTTAATTACATCATTAATTTTATTAATTAATGATCCTTAATTACTCTTAATTAATTATCTTATTTAAATTAATTACATTTAATAATTAATTAGTCACATTTATTAATCACCTTTGATTAATCTCATTTAGTAATTAACTTCCCTTAATTACTCCACTTCATAAATTAATTACTCTATTAATTAATTACTTTTACTTAGTAATTAATCTTAAATTAAACACATTTAATTAATCACATTAATTAATTTACTTAAGTAATTAACTCTTAATTACTTACATAAGTAATTATCTTCTAATTACTTCATTAAATGATCTCTCTTAACTAATTACCTTAACAAGTAATTAATCCCATCATCAAATAATTCTTAATTCTTTAATTGATAACATTAAATGATTACCCATTAATCACTTCAATTAATTACTTTCATGAGTAATTTTTCCTTCCTTTAATTGCATTCAGTAATTAAGCATTAATTACTTCAATAATTAATTACACTTAATTAATTCATAATTAAGTGATATTTAATTTAACTAAACAATTGACTAATCATTTAAAATTAATTAAATAATTTAGTTAACTCCTTATATATAAAAATACTTAGATAAATTAAGAAAACCATTTGTCTTAATTAAACTTTACTTATTAACAAATCATTTATTATTTAACTATTCTTAAGTTAATAACAAATATTAATTAACCTTATTTATTTCACGAATTAATTATTTAAATTTAAACAAAATCTTGAAGACAAATTCTTTATTATAATTGATTTCTTAATTAAACCATATTTAAAAATAAAACATTTAAAAATCAATTTAAAAGAAATTTAAACATCTTAATTTTAACCTCTAATTATTTATTTATTTAAACTATAATTTAATAAATCTTTAATTATTCTCTTTAAACTTATTTCCTTAAATATATCTTAAAACTTGATTAAACACTTTCCTTTTGAAAACTAATTATTTTACTAACTTTAAAACTTGTTTACTTTGCTTTGGACTGGAACACAATTTATAAAATTCAAGCTTCCAGTTTAAAACCAGAACAACCCGAGTAAACATCACTAAAACACGAGTCTTCCCCCGAGTCTATTCCCACGTTCGTCTACTTCGAGTCGTCCCTTCACTTACACGAGCCAAACCCGATAAATCTTCATCACCTCCAACTCGAAACCCACAGCGTACCAAAACGAAACAACGTGCACGTGTGCACGTTGCATATCACTCCGACCATCTCTGGCGATCTCCCCGACCATCGACCGATCCACGTTGACCTCGACTACCCATACGTCCACCCAGAACGACGACATCACTTCGACCTCAAAATCGAACCCAAACAACCAAAAAAAATCTGGAATTTGCCATCACCAGAAATCCTCCCATCGTCGACGAACTCCGCCTCGAGAAGCCCCTCCGACCTCACTAATCTTTGCCTCGATCACCAGCGAACTTTTCCCCCTATCGCGATCGTGCTCGATGCGTCACCCTGGTCGAACAAAACTCGACAACATCAACGACAGAACCCACTGCTAAAACCCTAAATCTCCCATGCCTGTCCACCACAGTCGTTAGAAAAATCCATCGACATTTTTCCCGTACTCTCCATCAATCATACCACCTTCGACCCAAAAATCGACCACCCCGACGCCGTCGATCATCGGCAATCAACCCAATCATCCCAATCGAACAAACCCAAAATTCTCACTATTCTCTAAACTAAAATTCATGATTTTACTTTTAAAAATCATAATTTCTAGAAGCAAAACATACTATATAAAAGAATCAAGTAATTAAGATACTTGAATTTTTGACATATATTTAGTTTTACTGTAAAATCCTATTTTCAAAATATTAACTAAATAATTCTACTTTAAACTATTTTTAAAAATGAATTTACATTGTTATAATCGTTTTCTTTTAAATCATCATAACCTAACAGTGATTCTTTGGGAAGTTAGGAATTTTTAAAGGTGGTTCTTGAGCCAGAGATTTAACAGAGACCAGTATATATATACACACACAGACATGCTCACAGTATATACATGCATTCATATCCATATACTAAAAACTCAATCTACTAAATCATTCATTCATGCATTCCATAACAACATAATACAGATTTAAAACTGTTTTTAAAAAATGGAGTTTACTCACTTTTTTTTTTATAATAAGAACAGAGAGCAGTTTTTACTGACATAATATATAGACATACATATGCATTCAAACCAAAGCATTTTCTATAAACATTTATATCATTTCATCACAAGCAACTAAGTTCAAATTCCAAGTTTCAAACTGTTTTTAAAATAAATATTTACTCACCTTTTATATAAGCAGAGAACAGTTTTTTTCCCAGACTTTATATTATGATCTGGAAACTGCTTTTGATTTGAATCTTGCTTGCTGTTTGTTGAGTTGAATTTGAACTGAAGTTGATTTTGCTTAGTTTGATTTGAGTCTACAGCTTGAAACTGAAATTACTTAATGTTGAGTTGATCTTTACTTGATGAAGCTTTAATCTTTGCTCTGCTGTAGCTTAGTTTTAATTTGAATTTACTTTGAAGATGAAAGAAGATAAGAGAAGTTTTTGAACTGAAAATCAATTAGCCTAGTTTCTCAAATCAGTTTAATGAATATATTTGCATCATTTTCAAATAAAAACAATGCTGCCACTTGTTAACTTGCATGAATCCCTTAACTTGCAAGTGTTAAAAACAAGCAAAATTATGTCTAAACCCTTAATAATAAAAGTAATTATGTTTTAAAAACTTATTTACAAAAGTATTTATGTTTTTCTTTAAATTATGTAATATGAATTTGTATTTATATTTATGTATTTATGTAAATGTGAATTATTACTAAATTTATTTATGTTTACAAACCATTTAAATTAAAGAGATATTAAGAAGAAAGGTCTAATTAAATCTATATATATATATATATATAACTATTTTTAGATTAAGTACTTTTTTTAAAAGAAAACAAAATAAAATCTTTTATTAAATCTTATTTACACTAGAGCTAAAATACTTTTAATAAAATAAATATTTACCTTAAGAGTTTTGAAAATATATGATTAGTTTTTAAATAGCTTTTGAAAGGTATTATATTAAATTATACTTACAAATTACAATTATATATATATATATATTAGAATTTTGAAACACTTTATTAACTTTCAAACCAAAATCCCAATATATACAAATATACATATATATCTAAATAGAAAATATTTTTAACATAAATTTTGAGAATTATCATATTAAATTTCAATACAACTTCAAATAATAATATATACATACATATATATTACAATTTGAAAGTACATCTTTTATTTAAACAAAAAGATTTTTCATTCACAATATATATCAAATATATATTATAAATAGAATAAAATTTTATTAGCTTTGAAAATTTATCTTATCAATATTGCTAGATTAAATATTTTTATCCTTTAAAATATTAAATTAACCAATTTAAATTTAAAATTATAAAGAAAATTATCAATTCAATTAAATTATTAATACAGATTATTAAATTTATATTGCCCAAAAACCCGGGATATCACAGTTCGCCTAGGCAAACATCTAATAGTCACTTAGAAGATTATTTAGATCATCACAAAACAATCAAGACTCATTCTCTCAAACTAATCCAAAGAAAAAACTATTTACTTAACCTTTTCATTCCCAAAATCTTATACTTGAACCAAAAATATTTTCAAATAATACTCTTATTATTTTTCCAATCCTTGAAATACATTTTTCAAAAGTCCCGGGATTTTAGTCCTCAAGTTTCAACTTAAATTCTTTTTTATTAAAAGACACCTTCTTATAAATTCATTTTATAAGATCAACTTTTATAAAAAAAATTCCAAATATTTATTTCAAATATTCTAGCTTTTAAATAAATAGCTTTCATTAAATCAAATTTTTACCCCATCGTTTACATCAAACGCGTTATAGTCAAATTGTGAAACTTAATTCACATGGTGTTCGTTTCAATGTTTTCCCTATTTCTATTTATCCAACCTAAATCTTAAAAAAGGAAGCTACCTATACACACTAACAATAGTTAATGCTCAACTGGACAAGCATGACTAAAATAACCTTATATGATAATAACAAAATATTATTATCTCCTGGCAAACAACATCTCAAAATACTACACTATTTTGAAAATCATTCTTTATATATAAAATATATCCTAGGTAAAATTATTTCATTTGCCCAATTTCAAAATAATACTATGTCCATGGCCATGTTCAAGTGTTTAAAGATCCTTATCAATAACGTTAGCTACTCATATTGACCAGAATCCATAATCCACTCAACAGACCAATCAACACAATATAAAATATTTTTATATCACTAACAAATACATGCTCTTATATATACACACTCAAACTCATAATGAGGCATTCCATTACCTTATCTCTTAATGAGTTGCCCCACCATAGCTAAGGTTCTCGCTTAACCTTGCGCTCTGATACCAAATGTAACGACCCGCCTTTTCGAACCCCAGAAGTCGACACTAATACATCCACGGTATTCACATGCCGAACAACTAAGTGTCAGAAAGACAAATTGTTAGGGGAAAGAAAGAAGATAGAAGATAGAAGAAACTAAACAATCACAGAATCTCACAACGCATTGAAATAACATATATTAATCAACATAATACTTAACAGAGTCATTTCAAAAAAGATACATCAGAGTCATACTAATACAAATTCTACACTTGGATAGTTATAACAGCCTGTCCCTATCTAATTGATACAAGATAAATATAATACAGTGGAAACAAGGTAATAACTAGCTATCGATGAAGCTTCCTACTCCAAGCTCCTCCAAATGCATCCGTGGGAAAACCTGAACTACTTGGCTGCCCATAAAAATTTGAGCACCCAAGAGTTTTAGGAAAAGAAAATAAAACTCCGGGTTATACATGGGTCTGGTGTGAGTAAACTCAAACAACCGAATTATTATGTTTAAAACCCTTTTAAAATCAAAGGTATCTCGTAAGACCACGCCGCACATAAACACGGATGGGTTTTTACCTTATGATAACCAAAACACTTTTATAGAAAATCCAATGATATTATAATAATGTCTAAGCGTTCAAAATAAATATATGAAAATAGCCGAAATTGTTACCATTATTAAAATCCAGCATACTAGGTTCTACAATCAAAGCCATAAGGCACGTATTGGAGATTGGATTCCATACTATGACAAGGCGCTAAGGTACCACCTATCACGGTACACGTCTTGAAAATGTACCGAGGACCTCGTCGGGATCCTCTACTAACACAAGACCAGCCTACCCCTGACTGGATAGTACTGAATATGTCATCGCCCTAGTTGCTTTGTAACCCTTTTTAATTGAGATCTCATGCACAACCAATCCATAAATATGTAGATGTATCCAGAAAGGTGATGACACAACCTAATGGGAGCGACTCACTTAGCGTTGCTGCATCTTCCCTGATTTTAGTCATTCCCAATTGATGAGGCTTGAGGCTATGCTTACCTTTTGAATAGCAATCCAACTTGGAATGCTAACACTGTAACAACCCTAGATTTTGGCCTATATTTTAAAATTTGACTTTATTTTTATTTTGAAACTATTTAAAACTTGTTTGATTTCAAACATTTCATTTTTAAAAATAAATGTTAATTATTATGTGAACTATAACTTCAAACTAGTATAAATTGGATATTTCACTAAAAAGTGAATTTCTGTTCAAACTGGTCAAACTTTGACTTTTAACTTTTAAATTTAAATATTCAAATTCTTAAATTTTATCTTTTATTATGAAAATAGATGTAATAACTTGAATACTGCTTTTTGTTTCATTGAAAATGGATTTAAATTGCGAAAGTTATGTATATTTCAATATTGAATGTAATTTGATTTATTTAGCAATTTTGTTTATTTTAAATTATATAAATTATATTTTTCTTTGTGATATTTTATTTTAATTGTGTTAATATGTTATTTTGGGTATATTTTCGTCTTTTAATATATTTTTTTTAGTGATAGTATAATTTTTCTAAAGTTTATTCGAATTTATTTCAATTTATTAAGCCTAGTTTCCATTTTTCTGCTATATTCTTCAATTAAATTTTATTTAATTAAAAATTATTTATTTATTTTTGTGAATTCATTTTTATCTTGTGTACTTATCTTTATTTATAAATATTTTTCAAGTATATAAAAATTTTCCAAAGTGCATTGAATTTATTTCTAATTTTAAAGTCTACTTCGCAATTTTAAGCCATTTTCTTAATTTAAATTCTATTTAATTAAAAATTAATTATTTATTTTATATTTTTATTTTAATTTCTGAGTGTTGTCTTTATTTACCAGTTTTATATGTTTTTATAAATTACAAATTAAATAAAAGAAATTTGAGAAGTTGTGATCTTTGATTTGCCTAAGTCCTTTTGTATTCCACCGTTTCATTTTAATCAATACATCTTTTATTTTATTTTTGCCGTTCTTTTCCTCATTCTTTTTCAGCCGACTCCCTCATCTTTTTCACGTATTTTCAAAGCTTCTCAACCCTAAAAAAATCATGGCTTCCATCTTGCAAAAATTTGGTAAAATCTTCTTCTCTTCTCTTGTTTTCTAGTATTTCTATGTGATTTTGCAACTTGTTCTCTACTTCATGGCTCCACTCCTCCTCAACCAGATCTAGGCTGACCTCCACCTCCTCCTTCTCTGATCAACCACCCCTCTAGTCCATCACCATGACCAGGCCGAACCCACCTTAGGAAGAGACAACACCAAAAATGCACAAAACCAACACCTATTTACATAAACCGAGCCTAGTTTGCTAGCACCACCTTCTACAACCATTAGCCGCCACTTCCACCACCACCACCACCTCTGACCTGACCTCCACCCTCTGTCACATCATCCACTACCACCTGGACCCACTGGCCATGCGCCTAGAGCCTATGGCCGAACCCATTTATAGCATAGAAGTGATGAATTTGCCTTGTAGTTGTTGTTTTGTTGCACCTATGTCCATTCACCTTTGAACCAACCTAGGCCGACCCTATTTGGACCCAAACCAAACCTTAGTGCATGCCTTGGCTAAACTAATCCCATCCATAACTGATCCATGTGAAGTTGAGAACAAGTGCAAGTCAATCGTTGTTGATTTGGGCATTGAATTCTTATGTTGTTTGATGTATTTTCGTGTTGAAACTTATGTATTATATATATTGTTTGTGTATATGTTATCAAGTCAAATTGCTTTGGCTCTCCACTCTCAAGTCATATCCATGTCATCGTGCCTTCATTGTGCTTGTGTTGTGTGCTTTGGTAGCGATCTCTAGCTTTAAACAAGTGAGTAAATCTCACCAGACTAATATGTACTTATATAGTTGATAAACTGACATCACTTGAATCTGTAAATTTATATCATCTTGTTATAACTGTTATATTATGATTATATGATGTTCATCCCTGTTTATACACATGTTATATCATCTATTACTGTTATATGATGTTTTTCTGTTCATATTATCAGTTTATCACACTGCAAGTTCCCTATAGACTAGAATCACTATGGGTTGAAATGATACATACCCGAACGGACTTTAGAATAAGGAAAAATCATTATGGGATGAAATGATAGCCCTGAACGGTTTTTATTTATTTAATATATTACTTGGGATTGCGGGTTTGAAATGATAAAACCCGGTTTTTCTTTGTAAACTGCGGATTGAAATGATACATATCCGTATCACTTGACCTAGGCTAGAAAATTATATACAGACCCGTGGTTTATATATTTTTCTGAAATTATTTTTAAATATTTTTAAAATGTAAATATTATGATATTTTGATTTAAACTTTATTAAAATGATTTCTATAAAATAATTGTGATTTTCTACAAATTAAATAAGTGGATTAAGTAAATGGTGAAGTAGAATTTGAAATATAAGTTAATTTTGGAATTTATGATCTCGTTTATAAATGGAATTTATGTAAAGTAAGAATATATGACAAATTTGATTTAAAAATGAATTTAATGATTTTTTTAAGTAATAATGATTTTATAAAGTGTTAATGATTTTGTATAACTTAAATTATGAATTAAATGAATATTTAAGATGAATTTGAAAATATAACTTAAATTGAATTTTTGTGAAATTTGTTTAAAAGTGAAATTTTAATTAAGTAAAATAAATGGAAATAAGTTATATTTTGGAAATTTAAACTTAGTTGTTAAGTTAAGAATTTAATTAAAGAAATGAAAATTTAATTGTTATTTAATTTGATTTTTGTATGGAAATTTAACTTTATAAAATCATAGAAATAAAGTTATTTAAATGATTGTTTTTAAATGTGAAAATATATGATTGTATAAGTTAAAATGATTTATATTAAAAAGTTAATTATGTGTGAAATTGTAAATAAAACTCTGAATTTGATTTGACAGCATTTTTGAAATGTAATGTAAAGATATTACAGCATTGGAAAATGTTGTAGTTGTTTAAAATGAACCAAATAGCAAATTTGAATTAAGGGTTATTATAGCACTTTGTTAGTGCTAAAGTTGTTAAATTTAACTAAAATTTTAATTGAAACTAAATTAAGATATTACAGCATTTTAAATGCCGTCTTTTGTTAATGAACTGTTTTTAAACATAACATATCGTAGCATTTTCTAAGTGCTGCGAAAGTTGAATTTTCTTTGTTTAATAACTTCATATGAATAAATGATCTTTGAAAAAGACTAAATTTTGGAAATTAAATATTTAATTACTAAATATAATGAAGTGACTTTAAATGATTTAAATGGAATAGTTGATTTAGGAAACACAACTATTTTGAAATGTGATTAAATGGTATTTAAATTTAAATTAAATAAATGATGTTTTGAAATGATATTTTGATATTTTGAAATGAATTTGAAATGATATTAAATCTTGGAATGAATAATTGAAGTTTATATAGTATGAAAATATTTGGTTTACTTGTAATTTGAATCTATTTAAAAGATATTGGACTTATGAAATATAGGATAATAAAGCTTTGGAATTTATTTTATAATTTGAATAGTTGTTTTGTGGATTAAATCTATAATTGAAATTTATAATATTTGAAATGGTCTATGGAAATTAAATTGAAATAAATGATTGAATTGAATTGAAACTTTGGAAATTTTAATACTTGATTTGAAAGTATAATAATTACACTTTTAAATGGTTTAAATGAATTATTTTGATTGAAATAAACTATTTAAAAGGTGACTTGAAATGATAATAAATGAATGATATCTTTGAATTTAAAAAGGTATTTAAAGTTGAATACTTGGATTTGAACTCAAATGATGATTTGAAATGAAGTTTTGGAAAGATTTGATATGTTGATATATTAAAATGATTTGAAATGAAGTTTTGGAATAATTTGATATTTTGATATATTAAAATGATTTGAAATGAAGTTTTGGAAAGATATGATATTTTGATATATTGAAATGATTTGAAATGAAGTTTTGGAAAGATATGATATTTTAAATATATTGAAATGGTTTGGAAATGATTTGATCTTTATTTTGATAAAGATTTGGATTTGAAATGATATTCTATTTGGAAGTATAAACTGTTTTTAAATTATAACCATGGGTTATAATAACGATTGGTTGTTAAAGAGATCGGGATCGGATATGGACATACTCTCTATCGATACCGAAAACCACTTTGACAACTGTGTACGCGGTGGAGTTTCCAGAATGAAGTAGGATGGTGGCGACGATCCTAAGGTATATACGTGGACCCAACTCCCGTGAGTTGGCATAAGGTGGCTAAAACAGGAGCGATCTCGGACCAGTGAGGTAGCACCTCTTATTGGACACACTTCTTCGATACCATTCTATTACTTGTGATTGATTTGGTGCGCACCCTTGATTTGGGAGTGTTGTTCGAGGTGGAGCGGTAGTGGCTGCTATGCGTTTCCATCAGTCCGTGTGCGTAATTGGTATATCTACCCTGGCATTGCCTTGTGTGCCGTGTCACCTACCATATCGAGCCCACTACGATTTTGGTTTAAAGATCCGACCGCGTTAAGGTTCACCATCCCCTTAACGCTATTTTCTATATGATTATACTTTACTGATTAGACACTACTGTATATAGCGTATATTACTATATATTAAATAGTTTAACGGATCCTTAGAGGATGGGCGGTCCCAAGCATCTTCTAAGTTACTTGTACCTTTATAACAGTTCACTTGAGGTTGTTTACATTATATAAGTATATATTGTCCTGACTCGAGTGTTTTGTGTTTTGCTTTACGCTCGGGTCAGCCTGAGTTATTCATAGATTTGGATTTCCGCTCTCTTGGAGATTTGAATAGTTGGAGATTATCTGCTTGTCTTGTCCTATCTATTTCAGTTCTGTTGTTCTGTTCAGCTTGGACTTGGTTATCATATTGAGACTTCTGTTGTACTTTTATTTCTTCTGTTGTATCTTATTTAACTCTGATATATTTACATAGTAGCTTCATGAACTACTATTTCTTTTACTTCCGCTGCATTATTTTACTCTGTGTCTGTGATTATATTTATTTACTGTATATTCTGAGATTTTCCAAATTTTTATTTACAACGCGGTATTTTGAGCAATTCAATTCCGGCATGAGTGTCTACCTATACACTTATAATGGATGCGAATGGTTGAAAATATCGGGTCGTTACAGTTGGTATCAGAGCTTTGGCTTTGAGGCAAAACTCAGCATATGGAGTAGATTTATTTACAGAATCACTTTCGTTCGAGATTGAATCTTTTCCTCTTGATTTGAATTTCCTTTGAATTTTTGGAATGTTCCCTGCGGTTCCAAAATTCATTCTTGTCCCTCACTATTCATCTTCTTTTGATTTTGGAGTATCACATAACTCCACTTCGAATGAGCTTTATAGTGAATTGGCGTTCTCGCCAATACTCTAATGACTTGTAAAAGGGGGAAAACTCCTTTACAAATTAGCATTGATTCACCAGAGATTTATGTCTATCCTTGGTTTAAATGCTAATATCTTTTGTTATTCCAAACTCTATCTCTTGAGAAAGGATGTAGATTTACCCCAGAAAAAAATATACATTTGATCTTTTTCATTAAGTCATGGTTGAGCCAGTTAAGGTTGCCCACGATTTATCTAAGCTTACCCATCTTCATATTTTGTTAATTAATCATCTTGTTTTGTTTCCAAAATGTCTCCAAACATTTTGAATTGTACTTGTAAATCTATGTTTTGTTTTATATATTGTGTTGTTTGAGTTGTTGATGTTGATTTGGGCTTCCGATCGATTCGTCTAATCAACGCTATCGATAGGATTTCTAAAACACTTTGACAGAACAAACTGACACAATATTATTTTAAATTATTAATGAAATAAATTTTGATATAAGTAAATTTATGGAACTTAATAAATTGATTTAAATTGATTATTTGAAATGATAATACTTGATTTATCATTCTATAAATGAATTTATAAATAGTTGTTTATAAATTTGATTTGGGAACTGAAATGAATTTAAATCAAGAATTTGAGAATTTAATTTCCGATGGTTCCAAACTTTGTGTTTAAAGCTTTAAAAGGATATATTATTTAAAGTATTTTTGAATAGAAATTTGTTTCCAAAGAATTTTAAATTTTAAAAATCAGTGCTCTTCTCTTTGTCGTTGGAAAATAATTCCGATGATGACTGCAGCATCATCGACGTTCATTTTCGAGTTTCGAAGTGAAGAAACCATTTTGTAGTCTTGCTACAGCTTTGTTTTGGGAAACTTGATTGATATGAATTTCTAAAATATGATTTGATTTATAAAATATACAGATATATGATTTAAATTTGATTTGACAAATTATGTACATACATTTATTTTTAAATGGTTTGAGAGGAATCAGAAATTTTATTCTTAAATTCTATCTTAAATAATAACTTCAAGTATAAAAAGAAGATCAAAATTTTTGAATAGATGATTCAAGCTTGAAATGATTGAATTAGGATGTTTATAGTGTATATTAATTTTAGAAAGTTTTATTTGTATAATTCTCAATTGCATTCCAATATAACTTACCTTAATTTTTAGAAGTTAACAATGTAATTAGATAATATACAATATAAAAAGTTTTTATAAATAAAATTTGAGTGGTTATAATAAATGTTATACACTTAAATTTTAGTTATAAAAGAATTAACAGAGGTAAATAGACTAAAAGGTTAATTGAATAACTTAAAATACAAAATGATGTTAAAGGAACTAAAAATAAATTAAAACAGTTATAATAAGTGTAAGTATATTTAACATAGATGATAAAATATATTGAGAGGAATAAATTTAACTTTTATTAGGAATAAAGAGGAATTAAATTTATTAAGTACATTATGAGTATAATAATGATTTTTCCAATCCATGATTTCTGAAATTTTTAGTTTAAGAAAATTGGATGATAAGATAATGTAATTAGAGGTAGTTAAGGTTTATTTAACTTGTGTAAAATTAATTATCAATTTAAGCTGAAACCATGGAAATTTCAAACCTATTATCTTATTTTGTTTTTCAAACTTATTACCTAATTTTGTTTTTCAAACTATCTTTTGGTTGTTCTTATTTTTCCTTATCTTGAAACAGACTGGTATAGGCCTCTTCCTATAATCTCTCTGTTTAGAAATCTTTCTATAATCTTTAATAATCTTTGCTACTCATTTTGAATCTGAGCACAGCTTTCATCCACAGACCGTTGGTCAAGCGGAAAGAGTGAATCAGATTTTAGAGGATCTTTTCGTGCTTGTATTCTTGATTCTGGAGGATCTTGGGAAGATCACCTCCACCTTGTTAAACCTACCTATAACAACATTTATCAGGTATAATTCAAATCTTCTTGTCATTTTGTCTTAATCTTATTTCACTCTATCTTTTTCTTATGCTTTCCCGTACCTCAATCCTTTTCGGAGACGAAAAGTTTTGAGTGGGGGAGAGTGTAACAACCCTAGATTTTGGCCTATATTTTAAAATTTGACTTTATTTTTATTTTGAAACTATTTTAAACTTGTTTGATTTCAAACATTTCATTTTAAAAATAAATGTTAATTATTATGTGAACTATAACTTCAAACTAGTATAAATTGGATATTTCACTAAAAAGTGAATTTCTGTTCAAACTGGTCAAACTTTGACTTTTAACTTTTAAATTTAAATATTCAAATTCTTAAATTTTATCTTTTATTATGAAAATAGATGTAATAACTTGAATACTGCCTTTTGTTTTGTTGAAAACGGATTTAAATTGCGAAAGTTATGTATATTTCAATATTGAATGTAATTTGATTTATTTAGCAATTTTGTTTATTTTAAATTATATAAATTATATTTTTCTTTGTGATATTTTATTTTAATTGTGTTAATATGTTATTTTGGGTATATTTTCATCTTTTAATATTTTTTTTAGTGATAGTATAATTTTTCTAAAGTTTATTCGAATTTATTTCAATTTATTAGGCCTAGTTTCCATTTTTCTGTTATTTTCTTCAATTAAATTTTATTTAATTAAAAATTATTTATTTATTTTTGTGAATTCATTTTTATTTTGTGCACTTATCTTTATTTATAAATATTTTTCAAATATATAAAATTTTTCCAAAGTGCATTGAATTTATTTCTAATTTTAAAGTCTACTTCGCAATTTTAAGCCATTTTCTTAATTTAAATTCTATTTAATTAAAAATTAGTTATTTATTTTATATTTTTATTTTAATTTCTGAGTGTTGTATTTATTTATCAGTTTTATATGTTTTTATAAATTACAAATTAAATAAAAGAAATTTGAGAAGTTGTGACCTTTGATTTGCCTAAGTCCTTTTGTATTCCACCGTTTCATTTTAATCAATACATCTTTTATTTTATTTTTGCCATTCTTTTCCTCATTCTTTTTCAGCTGACTCCCACATCTTTTTCACTTATTTTCAAAGCTTCTCAACCCTAAAAAACAATCATGGCCTCCATCTTGCAAAAAATTGGTAAAATCTTCTTTTCTTCTCTTGTTTTCTAGTTTTTCTATGTGATTTTGCAACTTGTTCTCTACTTCATGGCTCCACTCCTCCTCAACCAGATCTAGGCTGACCTCCACCTCCTCCTTCTCTGATCAACCACCTCTCTAGTCCATCACCATGACCAGGCCGAACCCACCTTAGCAAGAGACAACACCAAAAATGCACAAAACCATCACCTATTTACATAAACCGAGCCTAGTTTGCTAGCACCACCTTCTACAACCATTAGCCGCCACTTCCACCACCACCACCTCTGACCTGACCTCCACCCTCTTCCACATCACCCACCACCACCTGGACCCACTGGCCATGCCCCTAGAGCCTATGGCCGAACCCATTTATAGCATAGAAGTGATGAATTTGCCTTGTAGTTGTTTTGTTGCACCTATGTCCATTCAACTTTGAACCAACCTAGGCCGACCCTATTTGGACCCAAACTAGACCTTAGTGCATGCCTTGGCTGAACCAATCCCATCCATAACTGATCCACGTGAAGTTGAGAACAAGTGCAAGTCAATCGTTGTTGATTTGGGCATTGAATTCTTATGCTGTTTGATGTATTTTCGTGTTGAAACTTATGTATTATATATATTGTTTGTGTATATGTTATCAAGTCAAATTGCTTTGGCTCTCCACTCTCAAGTCATATCCATGTCATCGTGCCTTCATTGTGCTTGTGTTGTGTGCTTTGGTAGCAATCTCCAGCTTTAAACAAGTGAGTAAATCTCACCAGACTAATATGTACTTATATAGTTGTTAAACTGACATCACTTGAATCTGTAAATTTATATCATCTTGTTAAAACTGTTATATTATGATTATATGATGTTCATCCCTGTTTATATACATGTTATATCATCTATTACTGTTATATGATGTTATTCTGTTCATATTATCAGTTTATCACACTGCAAGTTCCCTATAGACTAGAATCACTATGGGTTGAAATGATACATACTCGAACAGACTTTAGAATAAGGAAAAATCGTTATGGGCTGAAATGATAGGCCTGAACGGTTTTTATTTATTTATTATATTACTTAGGATTGCGGGTTTGAAATGATAAAACCCGGTTTTTCTTTGTAAACTGCGGATTGAAATGATACATATCCGTATCACTTGACCTAGGCTAGAAAATTATATACAGACCCGTGGTTTATATATTTTTCTGAAATTATTTTTAAATATTTAAAAAATGTAAATATTATGATATTTTGATTTAAACTTTATTAAAATGATTTCTATAAAATAATTGTGATTTTCTACAAATTAAATAAGTGGATTAAGTAAATGGTGAAGTAGAATTTGAAATATAAGTTAATTTTGGAATTTATGATCTCGTTTATAAATGGAATTTATGTAAAGTAAGAATATATGACAAATTTGATTTAAAAATGAATTTAATGATTTTTTTAAGTAATAATGATTTTATAAAGTGTTAATGATTTTGTATAACTTAAATTATGAATTAAATGAATATTTAAGATGAATTTGAAAATATAACTTAAATTGAATTTTTGTGAAATTTGTTTAAAAGTGAAATTTTAATTAAGTAAAATAAATGGAAATAAGTTATATTTTGGAAATTTAAACATTGTTGTTAAGTTTAGAATTTAATTAAAGAAATTAAAATTTAATTGTTATTTAATTTGATTTTTGTATGGAAATTTGACTTTATAAAATCATAGAAATAAAGGTATTTAAATGATTGTTTTTAAATGTGAAAATATATGCTTGTATAAGTTAAAATGATTTATATTAAAAAGTTAATTATGTGTGAAATTGTAAATAAAACTCTGAATTTGATTTGACAGCATTTTTGAAATGTAATGTAAAGATATTACAGCATTGGAAAATGCTGTAGTTGTTTAAAATGAACCAAATAGCAAATTTGAATTAAGGGTTATTATAGCACTTTGTTAGTGCTATAGTTGTTAAATTTAACTAAAATTTTAATTGAAACTAAATTAAGATATTACAGCATTTTAAATGCCGTCTTTTGTTAATGAACTGTTTTTAAACATAACATATCGTAGCATTTTCTAAGTGCTGCGAAAGTTGAATTTTCTTTGTTTAATAACTTCAAATGAATAAATGATCTTTGAAAAAGACTAAATTTTGGAAATTAAATATTTAATTATTAAATATAATGAAGTGACTTTAAATGATTTAAATGGAATAGTTGATTTAGGAAACACAACTATTTTGAAATGTGATTAAATGGTATTTAAATTTAAATTAAATAAATGATGTTTTGAAATGATATTTTGATATTTTGAAATGAATTTGAAATGATATTAAATCTTGGAATGAATAATTGAAGTTTATATAGTATGAAAATATTTGGTTTACTTGTAATTTGAATCTATTTAAAAGATATTGGACTTATGAAATATAGGATAATAAAGCTTTGGAATTTATTTTATAATTTGAGTAGTTGTTTTGTGGATTAAATCTATAATTGAAATTTATAATATTTGAAATGGTCTATGGAAATTTAATTGAAATAAATGATTGAATTGAATTGAAACTTTGGAAATTTTAATACTTGATTTGAAAGTATAATAATTACACTTTTAAATGATTTAAATGAATTATTTTGATTGAAATAAACTATTTAAAAGGTGACTTGAAATGATAATAAATGAATGATATCTTTGAATTTAAAAAGGTATTTAAAGTTGAATACTTGGATTTGAACTCAAATGATGATTTGAAATGAAGTTTTGGAAAGATTTGATATTTTGATATATTAAAATGATTTGAAATGAAGTTTTGGAATGATTTGATATTTTGATATATTAAAATGATTTGAAATGAAGTTTTGGAAAGATATGATATTTTGATATATTGAAATGATTTGAAATGAAGTTTTGGAAAGATATGATATTTTAAATATATTGAAATGGTTTGGAAATGATTTGATCTTTATTTTGATAAATATTTGGATTTGAAATGATATTCTATTTGGAAGTATAAACTGTTTTTAAATTATAACCATGGGTTATAATAACGATTGGTTGTTAAAGAGATCGGGATAGGATATGGACATACTCTTTGTCGATACCGAAAACCACTTTGACAACTGTGTACGCGGTGGAGTTTCCAGAATGAAGTAGGATGGTGGCGACGATCCTAAGGTATATACGTGGACCCAACTACCGTGAGTTGGCATAAGGTGGCTAAAACAGGAGCGATCTCGGACCAGTGAGGTAGCACCTCTTATCGGACACACTTCTTCGATACCATTCTATTACTTGTGATTGATTTGGTGCGCACCCTTGATTTGGGAGTGTTGTTCGAGGTGGAGCGGTAGTGGCTGCTATGCGTTTCCATCAGTCCGTGTGCGTAATTGGTATATCTACCTTGGCATTGCCTTGTGTGCCATGTCACCTACCATATCGAGCCCACTACGATTTTGGTTTAAAGATCCGACCGCGTTAAGGTTCACCATCCCCTTAACGCTATTTTTTATATGATTATACTTTACTGATTAGACACTACTGTATACAGCGTATATTACTATATAGTAAATAGTTTAACGGATCCTTAGAGGATAGGCGGTCCCAAACATCTTCTAAGTTACTTGTACCTTTATTAAAGTTCATTTGAGTTGGTTTACATTATATAAGTATATATTGTCCTGACTCGAGTGTTTTGTGTTTTGCTTTACGCTCGGGTCAGCCTGAGTTATTCACATATTTGGATTTCCACTCTCTTGGAGATTTGAATAGCTGGAGATTATCTGCTTGTCTTGTCCTATCTATTTCAGTTCTGTTGTTCTATTCAGCTTGGACTTGGTTATCATAGTGAGACTTCTGTTGTACTTTTATTTCTTCCGTTGTATCTTATTTAACTCTGATATATTTACATAGTAGCTTCATGAACTACTATTTCTTTTACTTCCGCTGCATTATTTTACTCTGTGTTTGTGATCTGTGATTATATTTATTTACTGTATATTCTGAGATTTGCCAAATTTTTATTTACAACACGGTATTTTGAGCAATTCAATTCCGGCATGAGTGTTTACCTATACACTTATAATGGATGCGAATGGTTGAAAATATCGGGTCGTTACAAACACTGCCTTGCAGGTAGTAATGAAGTGCCAGCATTCATCCATACAAGTTGTCTAGGATAAGAACAAACTGAAGGCACTACTTCTACTACATCCATTTTGGAATCACCCTCAGGACTAGTAGCAAGCAGCCCTTGCACTTTAATGCTTCGTCTTCGATTCCATATTCTTCAAAATGTCTTCAGTTCGAAATGCTTGAGTTGGATCGAAGTGGTTTTCTTATAACATATCCAATCCCGGTCTCTTCGAAACAACTTTCAATAATTTCCGGTAAACTCAACCCCATTTCTTTAGGAAATAAACAGACAAAGATAAGAGCGTAGTTCACCTCCTAAACGCTAGTGGACAGATTTTGTAACGACCCCGAATTTTATAAATATTTAAATTGATAATTAATTCAATTTTTGAATTAAAGTTGTGAACTTAATCGATTTAAGTGGTGCGAGTTTCCCCGATTCCAAATATATTCTGTATAAATCATTTAAAATTAAAATATTATATACATGTGTATATATGAGAATATATATGTATTTAAACATATCTGACTAAATTTGAAATATATAGATATATATTTGACTTGAAATTAAATTGTAAATAATGGTTTAATAATAATAATAACGATGATAATAAATAATAAAGAATAAAGTATTTAAATTTGAGATAGGAATAAGTATATACGAGATAAATTAAAAATATAAAGTAAGTAAATAAACCTTAACATCATAGAACAAATATTAACAAACAAAATAATCAAAGTAACATATAGCTAAATCCAAACAACATAACAATTATAAAATTTCAATTTTATTTCAAAACAAAGTAAACAAGAAGATAGTAAATATAGAATCTTAAACATATTACAATGCAATATCTTTAGCCACCAAAGCAAAAAAATCATTTCAGCCTATAAACAAAGAAGCATCAACCTGGAAAAGCAAACAAGTATGAACAAGCTAACAAAGTACAAGTATAAAAGCAAGCTACAACCTGGAACATAGCAAAGCAATAAATGTTAGCACATTTACATCATTTCAGCCACCTAGTAGGATATAAAAATAAAAATAAAATATGTACATAAAGTAATAGCAAACTGCTTATATTATACAAATAGAACATGTTGTAACTAAGCAAGGGGGAACATACCTTTTATTTCCATCATCTCAGCAGCAATAGGTCAATTCGAATTGTTTAAAATATAATGTAGCCCATAACTAAAAACACTTCAGCATGCCTATTGTACAAAATTTTACTATCACCCAGTACAAGCTTGTAATCCCTGTACATCCTTTCCTATATATCAATCTTTCATCTCAATTTCGTGTATTCTAAGCTATGTAAAATTTAAAGTAAATATAAATCTTCACCTCAGTTTCGTTTATTGAAGCCTGAAAAGAAAAGAAAATCAAACATCATAATTTTATAAACTCAAATATCATTCACCTCAAACCAGAAGATCAAGCTCAGATCAAAAGTATAACTTCCAGATTTCAAATAAATCATTCCCAGGCTTATCCTCTGTCTTCATTTCAAAGGTGAGCAAACTCCTATTTTTAGCCTGTTTGATATCTTGAAGCTTTTGTGAGTAAACTTAATTTTTGGAACAAATTTAAATTTATTTGGAAGCAGTTCAAACCTCATCTATTAATTGTTTTGAATATACTTCAGTCTGCATATAATGTTGGATGTTTTGTGTTCTCTGCAAATGTATACAGGGTTTATATTGTTCAAAACTAAAATTCTTTTGCTGATTAATCATTACAAAGATTTGGTTTTTCAAACAATAAAGATATTTAAATCCTCAAACAATATTTCTACAAAGTTTATTTAAATATGCAGTGATCATCCCCACTGGAACTTTGGTTTACAGGTTTCAGATGAAATTTAGTGAAAAAATTGATTGTTGAAAATTATAAATTCGAGATCATAACCTGAATCTATGCTAAAAGCCATGATTTTTAAAGCAAAAATCTAGATTTTTAGATTAATATAAAAAGGGCAGTTCGTATATGAACAAAACTCGCATTGCTATCAATGTCTTATGATCGAATCAATTAAAACTGCTGAAACTTGTTATATAGCAAGTTCAATCACCCATGAATCCAGGAAAAATGCCAAAGAATTTTTCTAATGTGTAGATTTTTCGGTCGATTCGAATTTAGGGTTTAAGTCCCTGTTTTTTTTCTCATGGCTGTAGTGTGTCGAGTTCGCATTCATAACGCGATCGAGCTGCACATGCTCGTGGGTGATGATGGCTTGGGGTGTGGACGTGCTATGGCCGAAGTCGCGAACATTCTGATGGGCTGTGCAAGGAGAACGAGGCAAGATTCTCTGAGACGTTCGAGTTTTCAGTTCGACTAAATAGGGAAATTTCGAGTATGAGTTCCTTGGGTCAAATCGATGGGGGATTTCGTATTTGTGGGGATTTTACGACTTGCTGGTGATCGAGGCGATCACCAGAGTCGCGCCGAACCACCGTGCACGTGCATGGTGGTGATATCGTGTCAGTGGAAAAATAAATTAACAGAGAGAAGAAGGAACAAACGCGGGGAGGAGAAAGGAAGGTCTCGGGGAAGAAACGAGAAGGACCGGATTTGGCTCGAGTTGTTTTAACACGATATCGGGTTAGTTTAGGACTTAAACAAAATTTTGGAAAATAAAATAAAATAAAATACTCACACGGGTTGGTTTGGGGGGGAGATTCGAAGCAGGGCTCGGGTATTCAAGCATTTGGCTCGAGTTGTTGCAATAATACAGTTTTAAAAACCTGGGTTTCTAAACTGAAGGGTAGGGATTTAAATAAGTAAATTTGTTTCCATTTTAAAACTTAAATTTAGAATGACAATTTAAAAGTAAATTGTTTTAAATACCTTGTTAATGATAAATTGATCATTTATGTGAAAAATGTTTTTATCTTTAAATAAATGAAGATTTAATGATTTGTAATTATTAAATTAAATTAATTAAAATGGATTATTAATGAAGATTTCGTTAATTTAATAATTAAAAGTTTAAGATAATTGATTAAGGGTTGAGATAATTAATTGAGGAATGATTAATTAAAGTAATTAATTAATGATAATTAATTAAATGGTGAATTTAATAATTAAAGGTTAAATATTGAATAATTAAAAAAAATTGATGAATTTTAAGTAAATGTAAATTAATAAATGATTAAAGGATAACGTATTAAAATGGTTTATAATTAATTTATGATTAATTAGCCAAGATTATAGTTTGTTCATAAGTAATTAACCTGGTATAAATTAAATAAATCAGACAATTTACTGACCTTATGGATATTTAGATTTTATTGGATGATTTAAATTGTTTGATATCCCTGATATATGATGCTTTGTGATACCCCCTGATTTATGTTGTGATCTGTGTTAAATTATCTGTGATGTAATTTATTATCTGTGATATTTATATATCTGTGGTCTGTGCATGAACGATAAGCATTATAGTTTATATCGCTTATCAACCATATCCTGTATTTTGATCTGGGATGATTCATTGTGTTGCACTATTGTGTTAAATCCCTGGACTACACTTTTACACACACAAATATGGATTTCACGTGGAAATCGGTTAAGTCGTAGATAATTTAAATTTGATGTTTTTGAAATTGAAATTGAAATTTCAATTGATTTTGAAATTAGAAATTTGGGTTTAAAGTGAAAATCTTTTGAAATAGAATTTCAAAGATAAAAGTTATTTTGAATAACTTAATCGAGTTTCGAATATTTAAATAATTAGATTTAAATTTGAATCCAATATTTGAAATTGAAATCTATGATTTTGAAACTAGGGATAAAAGATGATATAAATGTGTTTATATGAAGTTAAACCATTTAAAAGTAAATTTTAAGAATTTGAATTAACCCAAGAACTTTAACTCGTATGAATGAATCAGATTTCCAAAATGAAAACTGTTTGTTTTCAAATGATAAAAGCTTTTAGATAAGAAAAGAAATTCCAATTTAGGTAAAGGAATTTCAAGATTTAATTGAAAAAAAAAATGATTTTCCAAGTTATAAATGAATTCTTTTTGAAAGCTATGAATTAAATCTGTCTATTTTTAACAGATTTAAAATGATGATTTATTTAACCCATTCGAAAAATGAAATTGTTTTGAAAGCTATTTGTTAAATCTTTGATTTAAAGATTTAACGAATTAATCAAATTGAAAGGGAAATTGATTTGGAAAATCTATGAATGAATCTTTGTGAAATTAAGTGAACTTTATGAATTGAATCTTTTTTGTTTAAAAAGATTAAAATGGTAATTTGATAAACCATTTGTAAAGAAAGTTTGGGTTTAAGTTGTGACTTAATTGAAATCCCATTATCCATTTGTTTTTAAATATTTCGCTCACTATTCGGGTTAGCCGGAAAAGGACCTTTGGGTCGTATAACTCATTCCGGATAGTGATACGTCGTATATGGATAGCATTTGAAGACCGGTGTTGAAGACCGGATATTTTTCGAAAATGAAAGGACAACCTGTCGAATGTCTCTGCACTGAGTCGCGCCGGTATAGAGATTTATATCACTCTTTTTGTGACGGGAAGTCCGGACGTGATTGAAAATTATCCGGATTTGCAAGGGCTTCGTGAGAAGTGCCTTCGGTTCTGTTCGATCCCGGAACAGACTTGTATGGATTGTATGTCTGACATTACACTTTGAGATATAAAGCCGATTTCTTTCAAATACATATCTGTTGGTGGCGGAGAATTTATTCTCTTAGCTTAACACCCTTCTCTGAGACGTACGAGCTCAGAGGTTATGTAGTTGAAATTTATCAGCGATATATCCCAATTTGGTAATGTGGCATGCTGAGTGTTGCTGTGTGATGATCAGTGTTTGATCATTTGTGATATGACCATTTGTTTGATCATTTATCTTTGTGATCATAGGTTGATCATCTGTTGACCCAAAGCGTGGCTTTTTTTGAAAAAGCGTAGCTTTGTGGACGAGACTTCGTCGAGCCTCACAACCCGGTAATGGTCGAAACAGGAATTGTGCGGCAAGGTTTTCAGGGGTAGCTCCCCTAGGGTATGACCATTCCTTCTGGAAAAGGGTAGTATCATGGTATGGAGCCCAGATACTTACTCATGTGGACACACTTTATTTATGACGTGTGATGTTGGATTAGAGGTACCTCGGTTAAAGGTCCCAAAGGACCGGGGGTGGCATATCTGAGGTTTCTTTTATCCCTTGGGAAAAGGGGTTGCCGGCCTTGTTTGGCAGAGAACAGTTGGTTCTCGGAACGTCCCGCCAGAGGCGTTTCTTTCGTGGAATAGGAAGTTCCTTAGCCTGACCATCTGTTGGAAATCCAAACAAAACAATATGAGCCCTGTACGGTTTTAGTTGTATTACCTGCCATGGAATGTGGTGGTAACCTGCTATTGAACATGGTAGCTATAGTAGGCATAAGTGCGGAATGCCTATGCTGGCTAAGATTGATATTATACTTTCGAAATGTTTTCTACACTATGCACTAATAATAATATCAAATGATTTGATTTGCGTAGTAAGCATCTTTGACTATCATAAGAAGAAATCTCCTCCAATTCTGCGTTTGCATTGTGTGTGTGGTGGGAGGTCTTATGGTAGTTTCATTTTCCAAAAGCATTGCGAATTGACTTTAAAATTCTCTACTATTTGTTTTAAAGATAAACTGTTTTTGTTGCTCACACTAGTCCCACGACTGACTCGGAGTTTATTGTTCCTTTCCTAAACTCTGGGTGCTCATAATTTCCTACACGAGCAGTCTTGAGTTGAGGTTTTTCAGATATTCAGGTTTAGTAGATTATCTGGAGCTAGTTCAGTTCTTGGAGTTCATGGACTGACGTTGCTTATCTTGGAGCATTCTATTGGAGACATTCTATCCGCTGCTGATGTTATCGTTTTTCTTTTCCGCTGCTATTTGTTGTATCATATCTCTGATGTATATTGATATTCATTGTATCATTCTGTTGTATCAGATATTGTATATCAATGTATTATTCATTTCTTCCGCTGTGTTATTTACTTAACTGTGTTATAAGCTCCGGCGACTCGGATTTGAACGCTCGAATCTACGACATTCGAGTACGATGTAAAGTATGGATGTCGATTTTCGAACGTGAAAATCCGGGGCGTTACAGATTTCCTTATAATTTATCCTAGAAGAACGAAACGGTAACTATACCATATAATTCTCATGTTTCTCCTAGATACTTCTAAAGTTACGTTTTGGTCCAGATTTGATAGTCGGCTATTTAACTATCAAATAAAAATCATTCAACATTGGGTCGATTCCATATGGGATCCTCTAAGCCTTTATTAATTAGTCTTTAATTATAAAATCACTTATAAACTTGATCAAAAGATCCTTTCAAAACACTTCCCCAAACCCTTAACATTCCTTTATACTTGAGAAAAAAAATATAAGTATTTACTAAAACATTTTGGAAATTCCCTTTCCTCAAAATTCCATATTAAATGGTCAAACAATTCCCTTTCAAAAACATCACCACCTATAAAGCACATTTCCGTATCCCTTATAAAAATTCTTTTTATAATTTCCCTTCACATTTCAAACCACTTAAAATTTTTTAAACTAGATTTAAAACTTCTTTCAAAAATATCTAAATTGATTTATAAAATCTCTTTCTATTTTTAAAACTATTTAAAAATCGCCCTTCATAATTCCTTTATAGAATCTCCTTTATAAAACATTATTTTCAAAATATCATTTGTAAATCACCTTAGGTAAAACCTTTTATTTAATAAATCCCTTTTAGAAAATAAACAAGATATTATTTAAAAATAACTTTATAAAATAATAATAAAATTTAAAAATCATTTATAACCTTTAAACCCAAATTGATTAAAGAATTAAAGTTAATTCAAAAACATACTTTAGTAAATTCAAAATGAGACTTAGCAATACCAATGGTACTATTTTAAGTTACCATTTAATTTCAATTTCATTCTCAATTCATTCAACAATTTATTTACATAAATCAATATATATGTAAATACACATCATATTCAAATCAAGAAATAATATGTCAATATAAACTAACTGGCATATACATGTCCAAATAACAAAATAACAAGATGGTGATTTGTCCTGCTAAATAAATGTCCAACAATCAAACAATTTACATTATAGCAGAACGGGGATTTATTCTGCTAATACATAGATCCATACAATAAAATAACCAATCTATACCAGAATGGTGATTTATTCTTCTAATATATGTCCACAACAATCAACTCACCTACATTATAGGAGAACGGGGATTTGTTATGCTAACACATATCCACATAATCACATAATTTACATAACTCTTTCACAATTGTTTGTCTACTTAATGGTATCGACATTTGAATCCCTTGTGTTCAAAACCATCTTTGAAAAAGAAGTACCTTTAACAATTTGATTCTTGGAAAACAAGGATTTAAAACTTAATACACCCTTTAAATGATTAACTACAAGATAAACTCTTATTAAATAATAATTAATCTTTATTAAATTTGAACTTAATTTAATTATACATTAATAATTAATTAAACCCTTAATAAATAATTTATTTATACATTAAACTCATAATTAATCCTTTATTAATTATTATAATAATTTAAAACCTTTATTAATAATTAACTATTAATTAATCTCAATTAATTAAATAATATTTTAACTAAAACTTAAATAATAAATTAAACCTTAAATAAATAATTTATTTTAAATTAAAACCTTAATCAATTAAAAATAATTTTAAATAATTGGTTTATTTAAATAGTTAACCTTATACTTAATTGATAATTAATTAAAAATAAACCATCTACTTAAATTATATTAAAAATTAATCTTACTTAATTATTAATTAATTTAAATTAATATTATCCTTAAAAGATAATTAATTAATAAATAATCTTTACTTAATTATAATTATAAAATCTTGTTTAATCTTAATTAATTATTAATTATGTAAACTTAATTAATAAAAAATTAATCATTTAAAAACTTAATTAACTTTTATCTATAATTAAAAATTTGGGAAAATATAGTTTTAAAAGTTAAGTTAAAAGCACTTTACTTAAAAATGTTGATTATTCCTCGAACCGCAATCACAGGGACTATCGCTATGGATGTAGCAACTTAGAATTTGTTTCTAAATTACTAACCTCCAAACTTCTTCCTTTAACTTGTTTTTTAAACTTAACTCAAGTAAAAGATTTGCAAAACCAAAACAAAGTTTAAAAAAATACTTTAACTTTTAAAAGTTTTAAACAAATAAACAAAGTTTCCAAAGGACTCGAATCTTACTTAACAACTTTGCAAACTAGTTTGCCATCAATCATCACATCCAAATACACTTACTATATCATAACCAAATCCACTTAAACAAAATATCTCATGTTCACATACTATGTCACATCCAAGTTCACAACTTTAAACCATACAAAGTGGACTTCAATTCAAGTCCATTTTTACCATATATCTCATATCAACCATAATCAAAATATCTAATACATAACCAACCAAACATAAGCCACCATACATCATAAAGTAAATAAACATCATATATTTCAAGCTAATAACTTTGAACTTTAAACTAATGTTTACTCACGAAAACTTTTTAGAACTTGAAACGCTTTAGGCTTGAAAGCTTGGAAAACCACACAAAAACCACTCGAAAATAGGCCATTTTCTTCTTGATTTTTGGACCGTTTATTCTCGAAATTCGAAAATGTTGTTAGTAGGAAATTTTTAGATAATTCTTTCCTCTATCATTTAAAAAAAAGAATTACTCAATTTTGATAACTTTTGAGGAAGTTATGATCAAAACGGTAAATAGAATTTTCGGACTTCATAATCTAGGTTAAACAAACACTCTTGAAAAAAATGGATTTTTGGACTAGTTAAGTTCGAAATCCGAAAAAAGGGTAAACTACAATGTTGTAGCTACTGAAATTATACATGCTTTAAAAAAAAGTAGATCGTGATTTAGAGTAGTATGGAGGAAGTAATGGCCGAGTGAAGTGGGAGGAAAATGGAGAAGGTGGTAAAAAAATGAAAAGAAGAAGAAACCCCTCCCCTTTTATAAGCAAGCCTCCGTAGTCATTTACCCTTTTACCCCTACTGTAATATCCCGGAAATTTTAACAATATCAATTTAATAATCTGTTGAATAATTAAATTGATATGGATAATCTTTGATAATAAGATTTGAATTTAATTTAATAATCTGATTAAATTAGTATTAATTGGTAATTTTATCTTTTAAAAAAGTTAATAAGATATTTTCTATTTGAATATATGTATTTATTTATATATATTGTAAATAGAAGCTTGGTAAATTGGAAATTTATATTTAATTAAATCTGGACTTTTCAAAGATATTTAAATAAGTGATTTTATAGTTTTAAAATACTTTAAGTAAATATTTAATTGTTTAAGAGATATTTTAACTTAAGTTTAAATAAATAAGATTTACAAAATTGGTTTGTTTTATTTCTTTTTAAATATTTCTTGATAATATAATCTCTTGTTTAAATTATAAAATATGTTATTTTCAAATAACAAGTATAATGTATTATTTTTAATATGTATGAATTTTAATGCTAAAAGGAATTGTTATTTTTAAATGGAATAAATAGTGTATGTAAATATATATAACTTAACTTTTAAATTGAATCTTAGGATTTAATTTTATTTAAACTTGAATTTAAAGTTTTGAAATTCAAAAGAATATATATTTAAATTGTTTTGGATTTTAGAATATTTGTATAACTTTTATTTTTAAATATAATTAGTTTTTGTTTCTCTTTAAAAAGTAATTATATATAGATAAGTATTTAATAAATAAGAAAAAGGCATCTATTTACTTTTAAAATACATATAAAAAATATAAAAAGACAAGTGTTTATGTTTAAAGCTTCATTTTAACATGTGTAATGTAAGTAATCAATGAAAGTGACAAGTGTCTTAATTTATTTTTCTTTTTCTTTTATTTTTATAAAATCTAAATTCACATATATAAACATTTGCATATCTTCTTTATTTCTTTCTTTCTATTTTTTTTCTTTTCAAAAACAAGAAACCATCTTCCTCTCTAATGCAAATCTGATAATCAGTAAACAATTATGCCTCCAACCCAAAATCAAAATCACTCTTTTAAATCAAAGATCAAAACCTATCTCATTTTCAAAATCAAGTCTTCAGCCTGATCATTCTTCTCATCTCTGGAAGCAAATTCAAACTGTCTGCATTTTTCTTTCTGCAAATCTGGAATCATTTCAAACCTGTCTGCATTCATTCTTCAAAACTAGAAGCAGCATGCATGTAGATTAGATCAAGTCTAAAGGCCAGCAAACTCAAGTTTTAAAATCAAATTCAAGAAGCATTCAAGTCTAAGGTTTCAAAAGCTAAAAACTGTCTCTGTTCAATGCAAATCTGGTGAGTAACTCAACTTTTAAAAAATTTTAAATAGGTAAAAGTTGATTGCATGCTTTTATTTAGACATGACAATATATTATAAATTTGTTGTGGATGTATCTATGAGTATATTTAAGTGTGTGCATGAATGTTTATCTGAAGTTTCTCTGTTTGATTGATTTCAAGCTTCAGTCAGATTGAAAACCCATTGTGTCTTGATTTAATCTTCATTGAAGTTTAAGACTCAAAACAAGTTCCAGATTTAAAAGCAGTTCTCTGTTCTTTATTAATGGTGAGTAAACTCTTAATTTAAAAACAGTTTAAATTGCTGTGATTAAACTTGTTGCATGTGATGAAATGTTGTAGTAATATAGTATAAAGTTTTTACAGGAATACTTTGCTTTGAATTGGATGTATATATTTTATTAGTGGATATATAGATAAACTTAGAACCTGTCTCTGTTTTATAACCTGGTAAATAAACCCTTTCAAAAGCTAAATCTGGGTTATACTTTGATGTATAATGCTAAATATGTGAAGTAATGTTATAATTATGTTTGCATAGATGATAATGTGTTATATATATATATATCTATAAATGTATATCTGTGCATATTGAAGTAGATGAATGTGTTTGACTCTGTTTGATATAACAGACTAACCAATTCAAATAAAAAATCAAAATCACTTACTCCAACTCTTTTCTGGCTATGATTATTAAAAGGAAAATGTTAGTAAGAATGAAATTTTATGTTTAAAATTTTTTTCAAGAGGAATTATTCAGTAAATATTTCAAAAATAGGTTTTTACTGTGAAATCTTTTAAGGTCAGATAAATTGATCATTTTAATTTTCTGATTGGATCACATAAGCATATTCATATTGTAATATGATGAATTTTAGGAATCAAAACATAATTTTTAGTTTGGTAAAAGTCGAGATAATCGGAGTTGAACGATTTTGGGTGATTCGTCAATTGGTGGCGATCAAGGACGATTTGAAGCTCGGGGTTGTTGTCGAAGGTGGCTTAGGGGATGATGATCTTTGGAAAAATAGTGAAAGGTTTTATAGATGATCGTGGTGGCTAGGGGACGTCGAACTAGGGTTCGACACTTGATATTGGTCGAGATGATAATCGAGGTAAGTGCGGCAGCGTGAAAGCATCGGAGATGATCGGACAAGGGGGGATCGTTGCTTGGGTTCGTGACGTGCCTCTGGGTGGAACGGCGATATTTCTGGTGACCGGATTTGGGTTGCGCGAGGCGATTTTCAGTGGATGGTTTGGGTTCTAGTTTAATCGAGTCGCTCGATCTCGTTTCTTCGCGAGTTCGTCGATACTGAGTGGTTAGGAGGGTAGTGAGGATCATCGGCGATGTGTCAAGGCCGCCATAGTTGATCGGAGCAACGTGGGTTACTGGTGCATGTGCACACGTGCACGTTTGTGTCTGGTGAAGGTTGAGTTCGGGAAGAAGATTGGATTTATCGGCATTAGGCTCGAGTTGTTTGAGGATTTTCTCGAAGTAGAGTGTGAACAAGGGATGCTCGGGTCTGGTTCGTAGTTTTCTCGTGAATTGCTCGGGGTTTCTGCAGTTTTGGCTCGGCCATTTTATTTTGTTGTTTCAGATTTATGTTTAAACCGAAAACCAGATTTTTAAAGCAACAATAAAATTTGTTAATGAAGTTTCAAAATTTTATCATAGTTTCAGAAACTAAAAAGAATACCAGGTTTGAAACAAAGTGTTTAACAAAAGTTTTAAAAGAAAAGGGAAATAAACGAGTTTTCAAAGATAATATTTTTCCATGTTTGAAATTTAAAAATGAATAAGTTTCAAAAAGATTATAAATCAAGTTTTTAAGAAAAGAAATTTAAACAAGTTTCTAAGTAAAGTTTCAAAGATAAAAGTTTAACAAAGTTTTAAAATATATTTAAAGGAGATAAGATTTAAAGGATATTTAATTAGAGTGTTTAATGAAGGTAAATGGTTTATCTTAAATTAATTAAGGTCTTATTTAGTAATTAAAGTATAGTTACTTAATTAATTGAAGACAGCTAATTAATGTAATTAATTTAAGATAATTACTTTGGTTTAATTAAAGATAATCACTTTGGAATTGATTGAGTATAATTATTGAATGTAATTAATGAAAGAATAATTAGTTAATGAAAGAAATTAGAGGTTAATTAATTAAAAAGAATAATTACTTTATGAAAGTAATTAATGAAAGGTAATTAAGGATTAATTACTTAGGTAATTAATAAAGGTTAATTAATATGATTAATAAAGGTTAATTAATATGATTAATAAAGGTTAATTAATGTGATTTATAAAGGTTAATTAATGTGATTAATTAAGGTTAAATAAATTAATGTGATTAATTAATAGAGGTCATTAATAAAAGAATAATTGCTTAATTTAAAAGTAATTAGTGGACAATTAATGAAAGTAATTTGTGGATAATTACTTAATGGAAATGATTTGAGGTTAATTAATGAGAGTAATTAAGGAATAATTACTTAGTATAATTTATTAAAATTAAGGTTTAATTAATTAAAGGTAAGTGATTAATAGTTAATTGATTTCTGTAATTAATTAAAGAATAATCACTTAATGTAATTAATTTAAATAGGATAATTAATTAAGAGTAACTAGTGATCATTAATTAATATAATTAATGATGTAATTAAGGAATAATTAATTAAGATTAATTAGTCAATAATAAGTAATTAAAAAGTAATTAATTAATGTAATTAATTAAGGATTAATGTAATTAATTATAGTTAATTAGTTTATGAAGTAATTAAAGGTTAATTACTATAATGGTTAAGAATAATTAATTTATGAAATTAATTAAAGGCTAATTACTTGAATGTAATTAAAAGATAATTAATCAAGGATGATTAACTGAAATGAATAATTAAAGGATAATTAATTAATTAATTTATAATTAATTAATGATTAAGTAAGCAGGATTTATAGAATGAAGTAATTGATTTAATTCATTTTAAATTAATTAGAGATGATATAAATCATTACTTGTGAATGAGTGATAGTATTGAATACTTAGCATTGATTGATATCTCTGATGAGATATATGCTGTATGATATGGATGTTAGTTGAATTGTATGGATTGTCTGATAATGTTGATTATCTGTTGTGAATTATCTTTCTTTGTGTATAAAGATAATTGAATTAAATTGTTTTAACCTTTAAAACAACTTGGCCTTAAAAGATACGCTTTGGATTTCGATGAGACCGGGATCGGGTTTCCGTATACCGGATTTCCAGGTCTGGAGACTCGAATACCACATCGATCCAAATTAACGATAGGTCGTGAATCAAGTGAAGATGAAGATTCAGAGTGCAAGGGTTATTGTCGTTAACTCTGAGGGTGATTCCAAAACGAGTGTAACGAGATAATGCCTTCGGTTTCGTTCGAACCCGGAACGAACTTGTATGGATTGAATGCTTTCAGCACATCGTCAGGTGGACGATGAGCATTCTAAGTGATGTGTTCTTTTCTAAGGTAATCGTGACCTCAAGCCTCACAAACCGGGAATGGCTAAAACAGGGGAGGTGCAGCAAGGTTAGTGGGTAGCACCCAAGTAGGACAAGGTTACCTCTGTCTAGATGTCCCTTTCTATTTTCGACTTAGTGGTGCGGTTGCTGATCCCAACCGTGAGGTATCTTGTGCGGGAATTATCCAGTAAGGGATGTTCCGACCTTGTGTTGCAGGGGATTGGGAGTGATCCTCGGTACGGTGATCTAGGCCACGTACTGTGACGGGCGGTACCCCAGTAGCCCTGCCATTGTATGGAATCCAAAATCCAATAAGTGCCGTACGTATTAGTTGTGCCCAACTATGTTGTAATGTGAGATGTAAGCATTTCAGCTATTTCTGTATTTTACTTGAAAACCCTAGACCCTATTATAATATAACTGGATTTTCTATCAAATGTTTTGGTTAGCGTAAGGTAAAAACTTTTCCATGTTTATGTGTGGGAAGTCTTACGTGATACCTTTGTCTTCAAAAGGTTTTGAAGTTAAACAATTTTAACCCGTTTACTCACACCAGACCCATGTCTGACCCAAGTTGTTTATTTCTGTTTTATAAACTCTTGGGTACTCAAATTTTTACGAGTAGCCAAGGGATTCAGGTTTAGCCTTGACGAATTCTGGAGGAGCAATGGAGCAGGAGGCTTCGGCGTTCGTAGATATAGTATTCCGCTGTGTTGATATCTGTGATAGTGTCTTGTCTTGTATTTGAGTTGTAATAACTAGACAGATGTTTATAACTGTCTAGTATATGATGTGAATCTGTGTAACTCTGATAAGTGTTGTATATAATACTATGTAATATTTATGTGATATAATATATTTTGTTCGTTTCCGCTGTGAGTATTTGTGTTTGTTTCTTTTCTCTTCTTCTCTTTTCTACTTCTCACCCCTTTCTTTCTTATTAGCGATGCGACTTTCTGTGGAGAGAAAGTCGTGGTCGTTACAGTGGTATCAGAGCTTAGGCTGGCGATAACCTTGGCTCTGGTGGGAATTTTGAGAGTATTAATAGATATGAGCGCGTATTTGTTAGTGAATATAAAATTGTTTTATATTGTGTTGATTGATTTATTGAGTAGTTTATGGATTCTGGTCGATGTGTGGGACGCCACAACATTGATAGGGATCTCTAAACGCTTGTATAGAACAATTCGACACAATATTGTTTTAAAGAGGTAAATGAAATAATTTTACCCAGAAATAATTTCTATATAAAAAGTATCATTTTAAATATATATATATATATATATTTCTACCTATTTGTTGGGTTACCTGTTTGGGTTTTCCAATATAAATTATAAAGGTAGATAAGGTGGTGGTGTTTGTAACACGACTACAAATGGTTGGAGTCTGAGTATTGAGGTTGGAAGTGTATTTGTCGAGACTGTAAACCTAATACCGTCTCGAGTAAACTTTGCAGTTGTGTAAGGATTTCACAAATCTCCGAAGGGAACTGTAATGGTTCGGAGTTTATCTTGAAGTGTGGATGAGTAGAGTTGGATCTGTCGGATGTGCAGAAGTGTGTGATGGTATCTTGATACCTCAGGTAATAGTAGCTGTATGACGAGATACAGTGACGATGGATGTTCCTGAAGATGTTTTCTTTGGAACAAGATTAAGGAAGTGTGTATGCTTCGGTGTTGTGACTGAGTTCAGCATGAAGTTTCTGCTTTGGTTTGGAGTCCGAGTTTCTCGAAGAGCTTTGGATAAGAGCATCAGTGTCAGCAGTGCAGCTCGGAGTGTTCTGTGATGGCAGGAAGTTTTCTGGATGAGCAGTTTTTCTGGAAGTGAAGATCAGAAGCAGCAGAGTGGATCCATTTCTTCGATAAATTGGATAAATAAGTGTAAGCTGTTCTGATTGGTAAAGAGAGAACAGTCTGTTTGGAATTAGGCTGGGTTGATCGCAAAAGTGACTTGCGATTGGCTGAGTATTCTCTTGGGTTGTCAGAGTTTTTCTGGATGTCTTCAAAGAAGTCAGGAGTTTGTCCGCATCTGAAGGTTGAGTTTTCTTATCGACTGGATTCCATGAGTGATACCAGTGGTTCAGTCTAGTTGAAGGATGTTTTCCTAGAGATAGAGTTTGGTGAAGCAGCTCAAGTTTTGCTGGAGTATCTGAGTTTTCTTTATGAATCAGTGAACCTTATTTCTGGAATGAGTTGTCCAGTCTGTGTTTGTGTTCTACCTCAGATTAGAGTTGAGTAGCGAAAGCAGTTTGGGAGTATTTCTCTGGATAGGAGAAGTAAGTTTGGAATCTAATGATGTTGTGAAGTAGAGTTATGTTTGGATCTAGTCTGTGTTCTGATTTGGATAAGTATTTGGACTTCTGAATTGAATGGTCAGTTTGGATAACTGGAATTCATTGAGTTTTACGTATCTCTGAGGGAATACGTATTTGATCTATCTTTGGTTTTAGAATCTGCAATTTTGGGAAGTTTGGTAGTTGAGTCAGACTCGTCTGTAGTCTGATATTCTGTTTAGTTCTGTAGATCTAGTTGAGTAGGAGATCTATAGCTTAGTTGTTTAGATTATTTGTAGAGCGAGTATCCCGGTATATATATACTTGGGGAAACTCGAGGAATTTTATCTAGAATTTGGTCTAGATAGTTGAATTGTTTGATTGAATGATTTGGTTGCTATGGTTGCTAGCATATGAATGATAGTAGATGCTTGTGTTTTGAATTTAATATCTTTAATAAGATTATTAAATTACCTTTGTTTAAATTTCGGGGACGAAATTATTTTAAGGGGGGAGGAATGTAATATCCCGGAAATTTTAACAATATCAATTTAATAATCTGTTGAATAATTAAATTGATATGGATAATCTTTGATAATAAGATTTGAATTTAATTTAATAATCTGATTAAATTAGTATTAATTGGTAATTTTATCTTTTAAAAAAGTTAATAAGATATTTTCTATTTGAATATATGTATTTATTTATATATATTGTAAATAGAAGCTTGGTAAATTGGAAATTTATATTTAATTAAATCTGGACTTTTCAAAGATATTTAAATAAGTGATTTTATAGTTTTAAAATACTTTAAGTAAATATTTAATTGTTTAAGAGATATTTTAACTTAAGTTTAAATAAATAAGATTTACAAAATTGGTTTGTTTTATTTCTTTTTAAATATTTCTTGATAATATAATCTCTTGTTTAAATTATAAAATATGTTATTTTCAAATAACAAGTATAATGTATTATTTTTAATATGTATGAATTTTAATGCTAAAAGGAATTGTTATTTTTAAATGGAATAAATAGTGTATGTAAATATATATAACTTAACTTTTAAATTGAATCTTAGGATTTAATTTTATTTAAACTTGAATTTAAAGTTTTGAAATTCAAAAGAATATATATTTAAATTGTTTTGGATTTTAGAATATTTGTATAACTTTTATTTTTAAATATAATTAGTTTTTGTTTCTCTTTAAAAAGTAATTATATATAGATAAGTATTTAATAAATAAGAAAAAGGCATATATTTACTTTTAAAATACATATAAAAAATATAAAAAGACAAGTGTTTATGTTTAAAGCTTCATTTTAACATGTGTAATGTAAGTAATCAATGAAAGTGACAAGTGTCTTAATTTATTTTTCTTTTTCTTTTATTTTTATAAAATCTAAATTCACATATATAAACATTTGCATATCTTCTTTATTTCTTTCTTTCTATTTTTTTTCTTTTCAAAAACAAGAAACCATCTTCCTCTCTAATGCAAATCTGATAATCAGTAAACAATTATGCCTCCAACCCAAAATCAAAATCACTCTTTTAAATCAAAGATCAAAACCTATCTCATTTTCAAAATCAAGTCTTCAGCCTGATCATTCTTCTCATCTCTGGAAGCAAATTCAAACTGTCTGCATTTTTCTTTCTGCAAATCTGGAATCATTTCAAACCTGTCTGCATTCATTCTTCAAAACTAGAAGCAGCATGCATGTAGATTAGATCAAGTCTAAAGGCCAGCAAACTCAAGTTTTAAAATCAAATTCAAGAAGCATTCAAGTCTAAGGTTTCAAAAGCTAAAAACTGTCTCTGTTCAATGCAAATCTGGTGAGTAACTCAACTTTTAAAAAATTTTAAATAGGTAAAAGTTGATTGCATGCTTTTATTTAGACATGACAATATATTATAAATTTGTTGTGGATGTATCTATGAGTATATTTAAGTGTGTGCATGAATGTTTATCTGAAGTTTCTCTGTTTGATTGATTTCAAGCTTCAGTCAGATTGAAAACCCATTGTGTCTTGATTTAATCTTCATTGAAGTTTAAGACTCAAAACAAGTTCCAGATTTAAAAGCAGTTCTCTGTTCTTTATTAATGGTGAGTAAACTCTTAATTTAAAAACAGTTTAAATTGCTGTGATTAAACTTGTTGCATGTGATGAAATGTTGTAGTAATATAGTATAAAGTTTTTACAGGAATACTTTGCTTTGAATTGGATGTATATATTTTATTAGTGGATATATAGATAAACTTAGAACCTGTCTCTGTTTTATAACCTGGTAAATAAACCCTTTCAAAAGCTAAATCTGGGTTATACTTTGATGTATAATGCTAAATATGTGAAGTAATGTTATAATTATGTTTGCATAGATGATAATGTGTTATATATATATATATCTATAAATGTATATCTGTGCATATTGAAGTAGATGAATGTGTTTGACTCTGTTTGATATAACAGACTAACCAATTCAAATAAAAAATCAAAATCACTTACTCCAACTCTTTTCTGGCTATGATTATTAAAAGGAAAATGTTAGTAAGAATGAAATTTTATGTTTAAAATTTTTTTCAAGAGGAATTATTCAGTAAATATTTCAAAAATAGGTTTTTACTGTGAAATCTTTTAAGGTCAGATAAATTGATCATTTTAATTTTCTGATTGGATCACATAAGCATATTCATATTGTAATATGATGAATTTTAGGAATCAAAACATAATTTTTAGTTTGGTAAAAGTCGAGATAATCGGAGTTGAACGATTTTGGGTGATTCGTCAATTGGTGGCGATCAAGGACGATTTGAAGCTCGGGGTTGTTGTCGAAGGTGGCTTAGGGGATGATGATCTTTGGAAAAATAGTGAAAGGTTTTATAGATGATCGTGGTGGCTAGGGGACGTCGAACTAGGGTTCGACACTTGATATTGGTCGAGATGATAATCGAGGTAAGTGCGGCAGCGTGAAAGCATCGGAGATGATCGGACAAGGGGGGATCGTTGCTTGGGTTCGTGACGTGCCTCTGGGTGGAACGGCGATATTTCTGGTGACCGGATTTGGGTTGCGCGAGGCGATTTTCAGTGGATGGTTTGGGTTCTAGTTTAATCGAGTCGCTCGATCTCGTTTCTTCGCGAGTTCGTCGATACTGAGTGGTTAGGAGGGTAGTGAGGATCATCGGCGATGTGTCAAGGCCGCCATAGTTGATCGGAGCAACGTGGGTTACTGGTGCATGTGCACACGTGCACGTTTGTGTCTGGTGAAGGTTGAGTTCGGGAAGAAGATTGGATTTATCGGCATTAGGCTCGAGTTGTTTGAGGATTTTCTCGAAGTAGAGTGTGAACAAGGGATGCTCGGGTCTGGTTCGTAGTTTTCTCGTGAATTGCTCGGGGTTTCTGCAGTTTTGGCTCGGCCATTTTATTTTGTTGTTTCAGATTTATGTTTAAACCGAAAACCAGATTTTTAAAGCAACAATAAAATTTGTTAATGAAGTTTCAAAATTTTATCATAGTTTCAGAAACTAAAAAGAATACCAGGTTTGAAACAAAGTGTTTAACAAAAGTTTTAAAAGAAAAGGGAAATAAACGAGTTTTCAAAGATAATATTTTTCCATGTTTGAAATTTAAAAATGAATAAGTTTCAAAAAGATTATAAATCAAGTTTTTAAGAAAAGAAATTTAAACAAGTTTCTAAGTAAAGTTTCAAAGATAAAAGTTTAACAAAGTTTTAAAATATATTTAAAGGAGATAAGATTTAAAGGATATTTAATTAGAGTGTTTAATGAAGGTAAATGGTTTATCTTAAATTAATTAAGGTCTTATTTAGTAATTAAAGTATAGTTACTTAATTAATTGAAGACAGCTAATTAATGTAATTAATTTAAGATAATTACTTTGGTTTAATTAAAGATAATCACTTTGGAATTGATTGAGTATAATTATTGAATGTAATTAATGAAAGAATAATTAGTTAATGAAAGAAATTAGAGGTTAATTAATTAAAAAGAATAATTACTTTATGAAAGTAATTAATGAAAGGTAATTAAGGATTAATTACTTAGGTAATTAATAAAGGTTAATTAATATGATTAATAAAGGTTAATTAATATGATTAATAAAGGTTAATTAATGTGATTTATAAAGGTTAATTAATGTGATTAATTAAGGTTAAATAAATTAATGTGATTAATTAATAGAGGTGATTAATAAAAGAATAATTGCTTAATTTAAAAGTAATTAGTGGACAATTAATGAAAGTAATTTGTGGATAATTACTTAATGGAAATGATTTGAGGTTAATTAATGAGAGTAATTAAGGAATAATTACTTAGTATAATTTATTAAAATTAAGGTTTAATTAATTAAAGGTAAGTGATTAATAGTTAATTGATTTCTGTAATTAATTAAAGAATAATCACTTAATGTAATTAATTTAAATAGGATAATTAATTAAGAGTAACTAGTGATCATTAATTAATATAATTAATGATGTAATTAAGGAATAATTAATTAAGATTAATTAGTCAATAATAAGTAATTAAAAAGTAATTAATTAATGTAATTAATTAAGGATTAATGTAATTAATTATAGTTAATTAGTTTATGAAGTAATTAAAGGTTAATTACTATAATGGTTAAGAATAATTAATTTATGAAATTAATTAAAGGCTAATTACTTGAATGTAATTAAAAGATAATTAATCAAGGATGATTAACTGAAATGAATAATTAAAGGATAATTAATTAATTAATTTATAATTAAGTAATGATTAAGTAAGCAGGATTTATAGAATGAAGTAATTGATTTAATTCATTTTAAATTAATTAGAGATGATATAAATCATTACTTATGAATGAGTGATAGTATTGAATACTTAGCATTGATTGATATCTCTGATGAGATATATGCTGTATGATATGGATGTTAGTTGAATTGTATGGATTGTCTGATAATGTTGATTATCTGTTGTGAATTATCTTTCTTTGTGTATAAAGATAATTGAATTAAATTGTTTTAACCTTTAAAACAACTTGGCCTTAAAAGATACGCTTTGGATTTCGATGAGACCGGGATCGGGTTTCCGTATACCGGATTTCCAGGTCTGGAGACCCGAATACCACATCGATCCAAATTAACGATAGGTCGTGAATCAAGTGAAGATGAAGATTCAGAGTGCAAGGGTTATTGTCGTTAACTCTGAGGGTGATTCCAAAACGAGTGTAACGAGATAATGCCTTCGGTTTCGTTCGAACTCGGAACGAACTTGTATGGATTGAATGCTTTCAGCACATCGTCAGGTGGACGATGAGCATTCTAAGTGATGTGTTCTTTTCTAAGGTAATCGTGACCTCAAGCCTCACAAACCGGGAATGGCTAAAACAGGGGAGGTGCAGCAAGGTTAGTGGGTAGCACCCAAGTAGGACAAGGTTACCTCTGTCTAGATGTCCCTTTCTATTTTCGACTTAGTGGTGCGGTTGCTGATCCCAACCGTGAGGTATCTTGTGCGGGAATTATCCAGTAAGGGATGTTCCGACCTTGTGTTGCAGGGGATTGGGAGTGATCCTCGGTACGGTGATCTAGGCCACGTACTGTGACGGGCGGTACCCCAGTAGCCCTGCCATTGTATGGAATCCAAAATCCAATAAGTGCCGTACGTATTAGTTGTGCCCAACTATGTTGTAATGTGAGATGTAAGCATTTCAGCTATTTCTGTATTTTACTTGAAAACCCTAGACCCTATTATAATATAACTGGATTTTCTATCAAATGTTTTGGTTAGCGTAAGGTAAAAACTTTTCCATGTTTATGTGTGGGAAGTCTTACGTGATACCTTTGTCTTCAAAAGGTTTTGAAGTTAAACAATTTTAACCCGTTTACTCACACCAGACCCATGTCTGACCCAAGTTGTTTATTTCTGTTTTATAAACTCTTGGGTACTCAAATTTTTACGAGTAGCCAAGGGATTCAGGTTTAGCCTTGACGAATTCTGGAGGAGCAATGGAGCAGGAGGCTTCGGCGTTCGTAGATATAGTATTCCGCTGTGTTGATATCTATGATAGTGTCTTGTCTTGTATTTGAGTTGTAATAACTAGACAGATGTTTATAACTGTCTAGTATATGATGTGAATCTGTGTAACTCTGATAAGTGTTGTATATAATACTATGTAATATTTATGTGATATAATATATTTTGTTCGTTTCCGCTGTGAGTATTTGTGTTTGTTTCTTTTCTCTTCTTCTCTTTTCTACTTCTCACCCCTTTCTTTCTTATTAGCGATGCGACTTTCTGTGGAGAGAAAGTCGTGGTCGTTACACCTACCCTCCCATCACTCATTTTGTAACGGTCTATTATTGCATACCCTTTGAATCGACAATAAACCACACATGTCAAACTCAAATTGCACGAATAAGCGGATCATTAAGGGTAGAAAGAAATAAAAATAGAACAGAATCTCACACGAATGGAATAACATATATTATTTCAATAATAATCTTTACAGTGGAAAATTTTAAAATACAATATAAGAGTCTAACCTATATTCAGCCTGGACAGTTATAAACCTCTGTCCTTACAAATGCCGACAACAAAACAAATGCAATAGATGCAGCAGATAATAGAATACGTCCATACGATGATGAAGATCTCCAGCTCTTCTCTGGAAACTCCAACCGTCTTCAACTAAACCTGAAATTACTTGGATCTAACCCAAGTATTAAAAATACCCGGATTAAGCTAGATATACCGCGTGAGATACTCGAAATTTAAAATGACTATGTTATCAAAACCTTTGAAAAGAAAGGTATCTCATAAGACCATGTCCACACATAAATACGGGCGAGATTTTACCTTATTATAACCAAAACACTTTTATACCAAATCATTTGATATTATTTTTAATGACATTCCTTTGAAAACACTTTTCAAATAAACTTATTCAAATAAGGTATCAATATCTGGACTAAGTCTAAGGTAATATATCCGTACTAGGTCAACAGAATATACCGAACGAAATATATAATACCAGAAGGGTTAGCTGAAATGTTTGCAAGTCATTACAGCTATTTTGGGAATACAATCAAAACCATAAAGCTCGTATTGGATTTGGAATTCAAACATGATAGGAAACTAGTGGAAAGATCAATCTATATCCACGGCTTACATCCAAGACTCAGACCCGTTATACAACAACACAAATAGCTAAAAGGGGATACAATCTGCGAACAACATCCAAGGATTCAAACTTCGTGCATCCCCGCCATGAGGCCCAGACGTATCTGGTACTTAGGGCTCTGAACATCTAATAACCTAAATCACTACTATCCGAAATGCGAGCATACATCTGACCACATAGAATCCCCTCATAACCGGGGTGTGAGGCTCGCGATGCTACGATTACCTTTCAAATATCACATATCACATCTTTGAATGCCACATTGTCAATCCACGTCACACGACAGATTTCTAGAAAAGTATAACTTTCTGAGCTTGTATGTCTCATGAAAGGGTGTTAAGCTAAGAGAAGTTGCCTTCTCCGCCACCAACTGATATACATTTATAGATCCACTCAAATGTGATTTAGAATACAATGTCAGACAAACATCCATACAAGTTTGTTCTAGGACCGAACGAAACCAAAGGCACTTTCCTCGGCTATTACTAGGCGAGAAGCCCTTGCAATCCGAAAAAATCACCATAACGAGGAGACCACTAATATAAATAACTATATAATTGGAGCAACCCAGAGCATGTCAATAAGCAGTCCTCACGCTATGAAGATCCACGGTCTTTAATAATCATCATCTTCAACATGTCTTCACTTTCGAACGTATACATTGGTTCGAAGTGGTTTTCGGATAGGAATCACCCAAATCCGACCCCGGTTCCTTCGAAGCCGATTATCGATTTAAAAGATGTTAAGTTCATATGTGGATATCAATCATTAATCAATTACTTCATCTTTTATTTAAATCAAATATCTTTCTTAGATATATTCGTTTCAATTTATTCCATTTTCTTTTCAAGAGTATATGGAATCATTAAGCCTCATTTATCAAATCATTTGATTTATTTAAACCTATTTAGATCTTGTATTAATTCCAATCATTTTCTCTTTTACTTAGGAAAACCTTTCCAAATAATTCATTAAATCTTAATCAAAGATTTCTTATATTCAATTTATAACTTTTATCTTAGGGAAAATATTCCCAAATCGTTTATTAAATCTTAATCAAAGATTTCTATCTTAACTTCAAATCATATTCTTGCAAATCGAAGATTTTCATAACAGAGCACTACTGCCACCTTAGATATGCTAAATTTCACCTCCAGGTTCTAGTTGCAAGTAGACCTACATCATGAAGATCTTTGTCATCAATGATCATTGCCTTCAATATATTTTATTTTGAAAATTAGTTTGAAGGGGTTTTTGGATAGGAATCACCCAAATCCGATCCCGGTTTTTCGGATAGGAATCACCCAAATTCGATCTCGATTCCTTCGTACCAACCATCGAATAAAATATGTTAAGTGGTTAATTAATATTCTAAAAAAAATTCTTTTTATCTTGGAAAAACTTTAAATAATCTTTTAGAGCATTCGTGCTTTCCTTTCAATCTAGTCCACCCCTCGTCTGAAAGATAAAGCAAAGGCCAGGTAAGTTCAGGGCACTGGTTGCTCCATTCCTAACCTTAGTTACACACCTTGTTTTACCATTTAGCTCTCACAAGCGGGACAAATGTACTAGTCGTTTTCGCATACTCAGTTTGTTATTATATTCAATATTCTTCACTTTTTGTTTATGTGGTATAAACAATTCCTCTTAACCATTTATCCAAACTCTTATTAAAACTTCCAAATCATCTTTACATTACTTAATTATTCCTTTAAATCATTCACTAAAGATTTAGGAAAGAATTGTTAAGTTTAAAACTGTATTTCAAAAGTTATTTAAAACTGTTGTGAAAAGTGTTGCAAATAGCGTTTTAAAAGCTATATTCTTCAAAACGACTTTTGTATCATTTAGAAATCCATCTTTTCAACTTAAATCTCTTTTAAAACATTTTAAAAGATTTATCAAATTTATTTCATATTTTTAATCATTTAAAAATATCATTTATAAAGAAATCCCTTTTTTGGATTCCGAACTGCAAAATTGCGATGTTTTTAGAAAATTGTTTTGGACATATTTCAAACTCTACTTGATGAAATTTTGATTTCCTTTCTTCGTTGGAAAACTATTATCATTGTGGACCAAAGAATTTTTATTTTGAAGAAATCCGACTTATAAATCATTCTCTACGTTAATTTGAAGTTACGGGTCGAAATTTACAAACTACCGCTACGCGACGAGCTCAATTTTGACCAATTTTGTGAATTGCTTCGGAACTTGTCCGAAACAATTCAAATTTGTTTTAAACCATATTTAAAATATTTTAACTTATTTAAAACAATATTTTCATCATTAGAAACTCATTTTTCATTTCATTTCATATTATAATATTATATTATTATAATATCATTTTCAATCTTTTTAGATATTTTGAAATCATTAAGAGGCTAAATAATTTCCATACACATTTATATGGATTTAATTTTCATTGAATTAACTATACTTACTAACCATTTCTCTTATCATTTATCAAACCAAGTTATCATCCATATCACAAACATATAATCAACCATAATATCAACCAAGTTTTCAAACATTTAATCATCCAACATATACCAAATTTTTTATGTAATTAACTTGAAATATTTTTAGGAATTAGTAACTTAAAATATGAGTACTCACGATTAGTTCCACTCCACCAATCTTTTTCGTAGACTTTCATTTTGATTCCAACAGCACTTCCTTCTATTTTCCTTGCTCCGGAGCTCCCGAACTTGCTTCTTTCTTCTTGATGTGCTCGGCCTTGAACTTGGAGGAGGCTATATTGCTCACGGCCTAGGCTAGGGGGAGGTGGTTGGCTCGGTTTTTGAGGTGGAAGGGGGTGGCCGTGGGTAGGAAGGAGGAAGAGAGGGGTTTGAAGTGATTTTGGTGATGTTTTTGTGATTTCTTCTCTTTATATATTTTGTTGGAAATATTTTGCCATTATTTAATTAAGAAAAGAAGCCATTAAAGAGTAGAAGAAAGCTTGAAAAAGGAAGAAGAACTTGTAGAAAAAAGTGAGAAAGTGGATGCTTATTTATAGAAAAAGTTTTGGATTAAAATAATATTATGTAAAAGACCAAAATACGCTTACTTGTAAATAAAGTAATCTCATTTTTTTCAACACTTACCATCGCCATTTCAAATTATGTTTTATGTCACTTTCACTTAAGAGTAAGAAAAGTAAAGTAATAATTATGTTTGGTTTGATTTGACATGTTTTGGAATTTTGTCCTTACTTTTTCTTAATGAAATTCTAGAATTTTCTAAGTATGTTTAGTAAAAGTAAACTTGATTAGTGAATTAATTAATACTTATACTATTTGAATAAATGCTCCTATATAAGAAAATAAAGGTGCGACGACGTTGCGATAACTTTTAATCGACAAAACGTTTATTTTCGACAAAATGTTTTACGGTCACATTTTGACGTTTTAGTTAAACTATTTATTTATGTAAACAAAATTTAAAAATAAATTTGTATATTGCTATTTAAAAATATTAACGATTATAAATAATTTAAAATAATTTAACCATTGAAACTTACTTTTTTGAAATCAGCATTTTGTCACTTTTGTCGATATAGACAAATGTTACTATTTTTGTGTATACTTTTCTTTCCAAATCCTATCTAATATTGTTTCAATCATATAACCTTACCTATTTTACATTTAAAATCACTTTAAATAGTATATTTTAAAGTGGTCAAATTCTGGGTCATTACATTCTCCTCTACTTAAAAGAATTTCGTCCTCCAAATTACCCAAAACAAAAGTTTGCCTAAAACATTTATCTTTAAACTTAATTCCATATAATATACATAGATCATCCGTATGAAATATCTTATTCGATCTCCTATTCGAATATATAACTTTATTTTCCGAACTAGTATCGATCCCTCGATCCTCTAGTGCGGACTCTGATCAGGCTTCTAGATTAGAACTTTTGCTTTCCTTGCATAGTTCTCAACTATGATAGAAAACTAAAGTACCTAACAACAAACTTTCATCAATGTTCGTCGTCAAGAATCGAGTGATAAATACTTTTTCGGACCAGTGTAAACACCTCAAAGTTCCGTACTCGGATATTAGATCAACATTTATGTGACGAAATGATTTACGTATAAATTACGTATTTATTCCTATTGGTTTTTTTCTCAGTTATACCAAATTCTCTTTATTCACATTCTTTATTTTTCACATTCATATTTTTTTAGTATATTTTCTTTAATATTAATATTGTTTATGAATCATTTCGTAAAACTATTACTTAATTTTCTAGCTTTGAAAAACAAATTTTAAAACCACCCGTATTTAAATCCTCATACTCTTAACTCTTAGATCTTTCTTTATAAATCAGATTTATAAATTATCCTTATCTTATTTCATTTACTCAATGTAACGACCCGTTATTTTGGACCATTCAAATTGACAATAAATCCACACATGTCAGACTTGAATAATTCAAAACAATAGATTGTTAATTTAAATTTGGCAAATCTCAGCATATATAGTAAATAAATGAATCACAGACACAGAGTAGTACAATAATACGCAGCGGAATAGATAAAATTGTAGTTCATGAAGCTACTATATAAACATCAAAGTTAGAAATAAAATACAATAGAATATCTCAAATGCAGTGAAGTCTCCAGTACAACAGATGACTTCTCTGAACGAATCGATTAGAAGAGCTGAAAGCTGAGGCGATAGTTGGATCTCCAAAGGAAGCTCCAAACTCCAAAGGTGAGTCTCAAATGCTGTATCACTCGGTCTGACCCGAGCGTAAAGCAAAACACAAAACACTCGAGTCAGGATTAACATTCTTATATCAATAAATCCAACTCAAGTGAAATATCAACTGAAATACAAGTAACTTAAAGGATGTTTGGGATAACCATCCTCTAAGGATCCGTGGAACTATCTACAATGTAGAAATATACACCCTAACACCGTGGCCCCTTCAAATAAATTTATACTTCAAAACCAAGATATCATTTTCATTTCAAATATATCTCTTTTCCAAAATAATATATATAGGTTAAATAATTTATAAAGTAAAGTATTTATAATTTCCTCAAGTCTCACAAATCGATTCAAATCAACTCAAATTCCAAATTCAAATTCGTCCAATGCTCAATTCATCAATTCAATTCAGTTCTCAATAGACCATTTAAATTTCAATATTTTTCAAAGCTTTAATATTCAACATTTTCAAAGTTAAATTTAGCAGTTTCATATAGCTCTTGATTTAACTTCATTATTATTTAATCAGGGAGTATTCACTTAATAGATCCAATATCATTTACTAGTCTTAAATTACATTTTTAATAAATATTTCCTTAAATTTATTTAAACAAGAAATATTCATTAAATTATTTAAATCAAACCCAAGTTATAAATCATATCTTAAATCTCAATTTCAATAAGTTTCAATCGGTTTAATTATATAAAATTCTTTAATGAATACAATTTCAACTAAATTCAAATTATCTTCTCAACCTTAACTTATTCAAATTATTACCAAAATCTATTTTGAAATATAAATTTTATACTTAACATATTATATGTATTAAATCCATCTTAATTAAATTAAATATCATTATCAAATATATATATATCATTACCATTTATATATAAGAATTTAAGAATCAACATTTATTAAAACCATATATTTCTTTCCAAAACCATAGAATTTATTTCCAAAAAAATTATATATGGACCAACGGTGTCTGTATATAATTTCCTATCTATGGTCAAGTGATACGGATATTTATCATTTCAATCCGTAATTTAAATACATACGGGTAGATATCATTTCGACCCGTAAATCCCAAATTCAATTCAAATGAAAATCATTTGGGTCTATCATTTCAACCCATAATGATTTTCTCCTATTCTAAAGTCCGTTCGGGTATGTATCATTTCAACCCATAGTGAATTCTATACTAACAGGGAACTTGCAGAGTGATAACAAATAATACAAAATACAACAATAGGCATATATCATCAATAACAATATAATATAAACAACAGGATATGGTGTCATATCCCATAGGTGAACAGATACAGATACACTACACCAAATACTGAGATTTGCAACTAACCATCCACACATTTGGCAACGGTTAATAACCGTTGCCATTTAGCAACGGTTAATAACCGTCTTGGTTCAGTTAGCAACGGGTTTTTCTTGTTGCTAATTGGGAACGGTTATTAACTGTAGCTTCTTTGGAGACAAATGATGGCGGTGAATTTCATCCTTTCGCGCCATAATTTTTGGCGCGCTTCGTTCCAATTAGCAACGGTTTTCAACCGTGGCTAATTAGCAATGGTTATTAACCGTCCCAATCTTTTAGCCGGCCCAGTGGCAAGCCCACCAAGCCCCTAGGATGGGGCAACCAACTAAGCCGGGCAACACCCAAAATCTGTTTTACTTCACAGTTACAGCTCAATAGCAATCTCCATGTTGGCGATCTGCTCGAACCCAAAAAACTAGGGTTTCAAAAATCAACGCTTTCTAAATAATCATCGCTGCATACTCGGCTATTCCATCAGCCATCGTCGGCTCAAGCTTGCCTCCTACGCGATATTTTCTACTGCTGATTTGAAGTCCTGCTACAGTCTCTATACTGCCACTGCTAATTAAGTATGCGAATTTCTTATTTTGAGTTGTCTAATTTTCTAAAATTGAGTCGCCCTTATCTGTTTTACTTCACAGTTACAGCTCAATAGCAATCTGGCGATCTGCTCGAACCCAAAAAAACTATGGTTTCAAAAATCAACGCTTTCTAAATAATCATCGCTGCATACTCGGCTATTCCATCAGCCATCGTCGGCTCAAGCTTGCCTCCTACGCGATATTTTCTACTGCTGATTTGAAGTCCTGCTACAGTCTCTATACTGCCACTGCTAATTAAGTATGCGAATTTCTTGTTTTGAGTTGTCTAATTTTCTAAAATTGGGTCGCCCTTTTACTGCTTTAGATTTCATTAACCTTGAAAACGCCTGAAGCTAATAACTTATTAGTATTTAGTTATAAACAAGTAGTTTTTTGTAAATAATCGTTTAGGAATTGAAATTTGAAAGCTGAAGCTAAAAAACTAATAATTATTTAGGAACTGATACTTACATTGATGAACTATTTTTCCTACAGTGTGTGTATGTCTACCCGCAAACATTTAGTTCATTTTTTCTACAACTTGAAAAGATCCCCTTCTGCCTTTTTTACTATTTCCACTGAACCATGTGTAAACCAGACCATCAACTGCACAACCAAAATGGTCGTGAAGGTCATTTCTACTTACCATGTCTTCATATGTCACTCCTCAGAATTGAAGTGAACTCAAAATATATCAACTGCAGATGTTATACCGTTAAAAAAAAGGGTCTACCATATATAGGTCGAAAATTAGAAAAATAGGGTGAACACGGAACCAATAAAGCTAGCCGCTTTTTTCCTACCTCTATCTCGACTCATATAATGGTTTCTCATATCATAGACAACTTAGAATAATAGCCATACATGTAATAGGTTCACCATATGTAATGATTTCTCATGATTTATACTGTGCTTAAATTATGTTTAACCTTGCTTGCGCACAACACAAAAATTCAAGCTTCACATATAATAAACTTCAACTAGTCAAATTAATAGCACCACATTGATTTGTTTTACAAATTGTAATGTACTGTACTGTACTGCATGCTAGTTAGACATAGTTGCTTATAGTGACTGCTAGGGTATAAGTTGATGCAATGATTTTTTTTTACTAAATATGAGACCATATTTAGTAAGTGGATAAAATTGTTGTTAATGGCGCAAACCAAGTATCAGGAGAGGGGTAATGCATAGACATTAATCTGGTGCTACAAAATGGCGCTGTTGTAATGGCAAATTTTTTGGAAACAGTTTGATGCTAATGTTAAATTTCAAGTGAAATCAAAAGAATATTCATCTGTTTAGTTAATATCAGAGTTGAACTTGGTGGAAAGCCATAAGATATTGTTACCCATGATTTATTATTAGCTCTTGTTATTTTCTTTCAGTATGTCTTTTAGTATAGACAAATAATGGATGAATCAATCTAATCGAAGAAATACAGAATATGTGGAAGGTGTGAGAAATTTCGTTAAATTTGTTGCTGAAAACGGTGGCAATAAGGAAAAGTATTCGTGCCCTTGCACGCGGTGCAAAAATGAAGATACATTCAAATTAAATGACATTCATTTTCATTTGCTTAGATATGGTATTGTTCAATCATATACCGTGTGGTGGGCTAGAGTGTTGTGGGCAATCCATGATCATCCCGCTCTTGGGACTTTATCGGGATGTACAACTCACGGCTACTTTGCATGTCCTCTTTGTGGAGAAGAAACTACATCTGTTTATCTCCCTGAAAGTAAGAAGATTTGTTACATGGGACATCGTAGATTTCTTCCGTCCGGACACAAGTTTCGATACGATAAGACAAATTTCAACAACGAGCAAGAACTTAAGCGTCCTCCAAAACCACTGACTGGTTATCAAGTTGAAAAAAAGGTAGCGAATATAAAAATGAAAGTTGGTAAAAACATACCGGAAATTGGTCGAAAACGGAAAAAGACAATCGATGAAGAAGTTCCTGCATGGTATAGGAGGTCGAAGTTCTTTGATTTGCCATATTGGAAAACAAATTTGACCCGACATAATATTGATGTTATGCATACGGAGATGAATGTCATGAAACATTTGATCAACACAATTATGAACCATTAAGACATGTCAAAAGATGGGATCAATGCACGGAAGGATTTGAAAATCATGGGTATAAAACAAAAGTTGTGGGTGATAGAAGATCCTGAAACAAGTAAAGTAACCATACCAAATGCGACTTTCACTTTGAGCAAAGAAGAAAAGATACGGTTTTGCACCGTTTTGAAAAATTTGAAAGTGCCGAGCAAATTCTCTTCGAACTTCCATAACAATGTGAGCATCAACCCTCCTGAACTAAAAAATATGAAGTCACATGATTACCACGTCATAATGCAACATTTACTTCCGGTATTGCTTCAGCATTGTTTTCCGCAACATAAGGATCTACGGAATGCTATTCACCGCATTAGTCTCTTTTATAACATTTTGTGCTCAAAGGTGATCAACAGGGAACATCTTCTAAAAGCAAAGGCTAGTTTGGTAGAAGCAATGTGTGTTATTGAAAAACATTTTCCGCCTGCATTTTTTGATATCAGCATTCACCTTATGGTTCATTTAGCCGATGAAGCATTGATTTCTAGTCCTGTTAGATATAGGTGGATGTACCCATTTGAACGGTAAATTACTAATTTTAGTTATGTACATAATTATTCGATTTAAATAGCTATTGATGTCTACATTTTACAATTATTCATCTTCATAGGTTGATGAAAACATATAAAGGATATGTGTGCAACAAAAGATATATTGAAGGGTGTATTGCAGAAGGATATATTGTGCAAGAAGCTAGTCTTTACTGCATGGAGTATATGCCAAAAGGAGGTGCTGGCACTCATAAACATACCCGTGAAGCTTTTTTAGACGAGGATGATGAATTTGCTGATGAAATAGCACTAGATAATGGTAAAGATATAACGTTAACTCAAGTGCAATTTCAACAAGTGCGTAAATGGGTCCTTGATAAATACGACGGATTGGATGAATGGAAGAAGTAAATTCATGAATTTGTTCTGAATTCTTATTATTGTAAATCAATTCATATATATAGTATTTATTGTGTGTTTTCGTAGGAGGTATAACTCCTATGTTCAAAGCACCAAATCTCAAACTCGAGGCGGGGGTACATCTGGGGAAGCTATTAAAAATTTCACTTTTTGGTTACGTGAGGAGGTATATGTATTAAATATTTAACGTATTTTCGAGTTGACCATACACCTCCTTGACAATGTTTTTTTACTTATTGTGTTTGTTGTAGTTGTTGAAGACCGTCGATCTTGACTCAACTCTTTGGCGGTTAGTTAACGGGCCGAAGTTTGATGCCCGTAGTTATATGAAGTACCAAGTGAATGGGTTTTTATTTTCTCCGAAGAGTTATGAAGAGCGAAAGCTAACACAGGATAGTGGTGTATGCATGAGAGCAATTACACAATTTAGAGCGAGTGGGAAGGATAAAAATTTTAAGGAAGCAGAAACAACTTATTACGGAGTCATTCAACAGATAATTGAGTTGGATTACATTGACTTCAAACAAACAGTTTTTTATTGTGATTGGGTAAAGGTTGAAGATAAGATCAATGGTTGTAAAATAGATTCTGTTTCAAGCTTGATCACAGTTAACTTGGGAAAATTGAAGAATAAAGATAGCGTGAATGATGAGCCATTTATTCTTGCATCGGAAGCGAGTCAAGTGTTCTACTCAAAAGATTTAAAAAATAACGGATGGTTTGTGGTTTTGCATACACCAAAACGGTTGACCATAAATGTGGATGACACTGAGTTTCCCACCGTTTATCAATCAGCTTTTGAAGACAATGAAAAATTAGAAGATCTTATCAAATGCATATGTTAACTTTGTATTTCAGAGCAGTTATTGTACCTTAACAAAATATTTATTTAAAATGGTGTAAAATGTAAAATATAGCGTGAATGATAGTAATAGATGCATTATATTTTTTATTAGTGTCATTATAATATTCTGATGGATCCATAAGGATGGATATATTGCAAGAGTTCATTTTGTGTTTGTAGTTGTAGGTACTTACATATGATCACATACATACACACATGTACACATACATACATATGATCAGCTTGACTATTCTTTCTTTCTTTCTTTGTGTTTGTAGGTAGATAGGCAGTTCAAGATATTGTATTTGCACCCTTTAGTTCAGCAGTGCTAAGGTAATATATTTTTGTATTTGCATCCTTTATTTCAGTCAGTATTTTAGATATTGTTTTGAATCCACTTAAGTCTAAAATTCTGGTGATGCAGGAAGACTTTATCACTGCCGCATTAAAGTGAATGTTCCCCTTCCCGTCCATCCCTATGATCCCCGATTGATGTTAGCCACATTATTGCATGGACTTCCATCCATAACAAGGTCAAACGCATTATATGACTTAATAAAATTGCTCCAAGCGATTACTGGTAAGCTGCTGTACAGCTGATATAGTAAACAACGTCCCCTTCTGATTTGTCTGATCCCACCATTCTCTCACCACATTACGATTATTGTCAGTCGGACTGACAAAAATCGTAATGTGGTGAGAAGTTGGTGGGATCAGACAAATCAATAAGGGGATGTTGGTTCATATATCAGATGTACAACAGCTTAACTGTGATCGCTTGGAGCAAATTTTATTAAGACATATAAGGCGTTTGATCTTGTTATGGAGGGGACTCCATGCAATAAGGTGGCCAACATAAATCGGGCATCACAGGGATGGGCTGGAAGAGGAAGAACTGTACGTCATAATGTTGTTGGTATTATTTTAGGATTTGAGACTTTGCAGGACATAATGTCACAAGATGCCACACCACCGTCAAATGATACAACTTCCCAATCATCCACTTTAAAACGGGAGAAAATTGATATAGACAACTACGGTTCTCCAGTCGGAAAAAACGGTTCAAAGGTCGCTACGAAGATTGGTAAACTAGTAAGAAATCATGTGCCAATCTCATATCCAAGTTGGAAAAAAGTTCCGTCAAATTACAAGGAAGACGTGTGGAATCAATTGGAGGTAATAATGAGCTCCGTTCATTTATAATGCTTTCAATACAGAAATAAAAAATGGTTTACATGCATTTTTTGTTATGCAGAAATATTATGAGCTCGATCCTTTATCAAAGGACCTTATTATGAAAAAAATGTCCGAGGCTTTTAGGAGACACAAGAATGATTTGCGCAAGAATCATTATGACCTTTTCATCATTGACGAAGAAAGAATGAGAAATTGTCCACCGAAAATTGCTCAAGATGATTGGGATGAGTTCATAAGAAACGAATCAAAACCCGAGGCGAAAGAAAAAAGGAAGCGAGGCAAACAAAATAGATCAATGCTCGAATATGCTCATCATTTGGGACGTAAGAGTCACGCTATGATTACTCAAGAAATGGTATGTGTCATTTAATTGGTGCATCACATTGCATATACCGTTAGTTCGAAATATAATTTTAGGTCATTATATGCAGGTCGATTCAAGTAGTCCGGGAACAGAAGTATCACGTCTTCAAGTATGGGAGAAAACGCATATGAAAAAAGATGGCAGCACGTCAGATGCGACATCTTCCTACTTTGTAAGTTAAACAAATAACAACGCCTCTAAATTAAATTTTCATTATTAATATATATGTATTTACTTTTTAGGACAAAATTGAAAAAGAAAAGGAAACGACGAGTGGTGGTGATGAAGCCGTCTTTTTATCAGTGTTTGGTAAAGATGTAAAGGGCAGGAGCCGAAGTATTGGGACCAATATAGCTCCTAGCCAAGTTAAGAGTGCTGCCATTCCATGCAAACGGCTCAAATAGGCCCAAGGAATATATGAGCAACGACTGCAAAATGTGGAGCAAAAATTGATGAAGCTGGACAATATGGATGATAAACTGGAGCGTCTTCTCAGCATAGCCCAAGATAATCGTCAAGTAGGCAGTGAAATCGCATCTTCTCAGTTTTCCACTCCGAACAATCAGTTAATCGACCAAAGATGTGAAATCCTGAACTTCGAGGACGAAGTAATTGCAACAGGTACTATTTTATTAAAATTTGAAGAAAATAATATGTTGCATAGTCAGTGAATGCTTAACTTCGTGAACGGGAGAGTGTATCAGGAAACATACAGGTCATTATATAGAATAATTTTATCTACTGTATTTTAATTGTCACAGATATCTTTTGACTGCATTCATGGACAATCCGACCGCTCCTGATGACTCTGTTTGTGATTTAGATTAGCTTGGACATATCAATTTCACGTCAGGGTTTAGCGATCGAGAAAAAAAAACGCACATCTTTTCTTTTGTAAAAAGTTCACAGTGAACGTAAGAACTAATGCACCCATTTTTCCATTGTTGATTCTCAATTACCAACAAAAATTGTCATCTGTTGGTTTCATAATTTATTACTAATTTTTGCCCATGATTCATCTACTTCTAACTAACAGTCAGTACAATAACTCTTCATCAGGTTATCTTGGTTGCCTGAATCTAGTTATGTATTTGATTCCTTGTAATCAGCGATTAGCGTTGAGCCTTTGTGATGATAAGCAGTGACTACTGTTTCTACCATTTATATTCTACGACAGCAATTTTTATGCCACGAACAGTTACTTTGCTTAATACAAGTTTCCAGTAGTGATAATACCCCCTGTAATAGTTTCCAGTAGAATGACTTATGCTTCGATTTGCACGCATTTAATATATATGTTGCTTGGTTGCCAAAAAAATTCTCTGTAATTCACTTCTGGCATTAAACCCAAGTCATTATTAGGCAAATTTGGGTCTAGTTCATATGCTATGAAACTTGGGCCATCGCTGCATGTTTGTGAAATGGTTTTGGGTAGCATGAGTTTTGTTTTTTGTTAGTTCTGTAAATGTGAATCCATATATTCACTCCAAAAATGCTTATATAACAGGTACTATATGTCGAGATTCCACAGCATTAGTAATTCATGGAAAAGCAGTACCACCCACATATGAAAAATTGTTGTTGGATAAAATTTTATTGCCAAATGAGCTAACCGCCAAAATATGTCGACAATTTACCGAGACCTTTGGGGATGTTGGAGTCGGAGGTTATGTGAGCCATCAAAAGGGTTTGATACGATATCTTTAGTCGGAGGTATTGATATTTCTGACTTGTTCTTTGCATATATTGCTGATTTTCTTTTGTTTTCCTGTACACAATCGTACACACAGTCATGCATACATAAATACAAGCATGCAAGCACCTTTCACAATTTACATTCAAGACTTATCACATGCAAAATAGATATATCAAGTTTTAAGAATTTATAAGGGTGGTTTGCTCACCTGGATAGTTTGACAGAGAGGAAAGAGAACCTGAAAAAGATTTCAAAATCTGGAAATTGAGGCTTGATCAAATTTTCTTTATCCTAACCGTTGTTTGCTTTGAATTGCTTTGTACTAGTAGTCTTGGCTTTAGTTAGATGTATATATATATGCCTTGTACTTGTACTCTTGGCTCTAGTTAGATGTGCAGTTTGCTTTATTACTGCCTGGTCTGTCGTAGATGTATACTTGTAGTTTCTTTTACTGGTCTGCCTTTGATCTTGTTTACAGTCTGGCATAGTATCCATACGCATTTGGTCCAACCAGTTTGTTCTTGTATATCATGTGATGGTTAGTTTGCATCAGTTATTTATGCATTTCAGTATAGTTGCATTCTTGTGCTTTGTCTCTGCATTCACTTCAGATATACTGACTTTTGTTTTCATCCCCTGGTTGCTTGGTACATTTCTGTAGCTCCACTGATGGTCTATATTGTGTTGAGCTTCAAGTCTGCACTGCAAATCATTTTGCCTCGAGTTTGTAGCTGCACTGCAAATCATTTCTGTAGCTCCACTGATGGTCTATATTGTGTTGAGCTTCAAGTCTGCACTGCAAACATTGAAGTCTGAAAACTGGAATGCTTTGCCCTGTAATGAACCATGTAGACTTCACTGCTTGCAAAACAATGTAGTGTAATTAATGAAATCTTTGTACTATAGTGTAATAAACAATGCAGTGTAATAAGTATGATATTCCGGCACGGTAGCATTCTGTTTGCAAAACAATGAGTGTAATTATAAGTTTGATAATAATATTATATGTATGGAATATGTGCGATATGTTTATAGTGCTTGTGTACCAATATTTTGATATTCTGGCATATTTTGATATATATTGATATTTTGGTATATATACTGAGATATATGCAGTAGTGAGTTACAGATGTGATTTTGTAGGAGCAGGAGCAAACACTATGTGCAACGGTTGTTAACCGTTGCTTTATGTGTGACTTGGGCATAAAGCAACGGTTTTAAACCGTTTTTTACTAGACATAAAGCAACGGTTTATACCCGTTGCTTATTGTCCATAAAGCAACGTTTTATACCCATTGCATTTTTCCCAATTTGCAACGGTTAATACCCGTTGCCTTTGATCCAATTTGCAACGGTTTATACCCGTTGCCTTTGACACAATTTGCAACGGTTTATACCCGTTGCCTTTTGGACATAAAGCAACGGTTTTATCCCGTCGCTAAATTCAACCACTCCTGTAATGAAGACGGTTTTTACCCGTTGCTTTTAGACTTAACAACGGTTTATACCCGTTGTTAATATCTTATAATGGTGTAGTGATAATAGCATATATAACAATGTAAATAACTAACGACAGCATATTTCAATTGTCGTTTCAATTGAAATCAAATTTAATAAATATAAGAACGTTAATCGTGAGTGATTGCTCACCTTTCGAGGCTAGAGATGAACGAGAATGGGGTGCGTTACGAACTGGATCATGATCTAGACAGTCAAACAAATCCGAACAACAATTTCAAAGCGAGGTAAGCTGAATGTGGATTGACGGGCAAAGCTGAAAGATAGGGATTGATGAGAACGGATTAGAATCATCTAGATAGAACAGAATATATGATTATTATTATTTTGTTGAATCAATATTTAAAACAAATAAATAAAATATATAATTAAAAATCATTATTCTTAAACACATATATTTAAGAGTCGGTATATTTTAAAATTTCAAACAATACTTAACAATATTTGTAAAGCAATAGAAGAAAAAAATATTAAACACGCTATTTAGTAAACATTAGAACTTTGTAATATATATATACTAACTTTCAAATCAAAACAACTTTGTATGCAGAGATCTATGATAAAACAAAGATGTAATGCATGTATGTAGGTAGAATTGTGAACCAACCATATGTAAACTAACGCATAATTCTTGAAATGAGCAATGTGCGTATACTATTATGTAAACTATAATAAATGCATACCTATAAACAAGCGTTTTATACATGCTTACAATATAAAGAATTTTAATAGAACCATTAATTATCTCATATTATACTAATACCCTCTGTACTATCAAATCAATTATAACACTGGATATGCCAACTATATATGATAATATGCAAGTTACGCCCATATATGTTTATACTTATATACTAAATAAACTAACATATAAGCCAACTGACAATAATACAAACTACTATATACAATAGTTAAGGTTCGAAAGTTTATTATGATTTATATATATGTATAAATATACATATATACCCCGACCTACAGGCTATAACATACCTATAATACAGTTCGTACATATTTAAAACATATTCACACCATATATATACTAAATTTTAAACAGAACTTAAAGTTTTATTTAAATTATACAACTATACATGTATAAAGGTAACCGTATGTATATGTCTACTATAAACGTGACTCAATATATGGTTATATAGATACAAAAGCAGATATTAACACTACCTATATACTACATCTATGTCAACTTACTTTAATATAAATTTATATACAATACAACGGATCCAATTTATATAAAACATATGATATATAACTGAGACCACAGTACTCTGATTGTATAAACTGATATATTTTATATAACATACATCTTATATGTACAAACTAAACTGAAGCTTGAAATAATATATCTACTGACCGAGCATATCATGTAATATATATACAAGGTAAATCTATGCAGTAGAGAGGTTTTGGGAGATGAAGAATGAAGGAAAAAGGCGGACCTGCTGGTGGCGAGAGCGGGCCGAAGTGAGAAGCGAAAATGGTCAGAAGGTGGAGGAGAAAGAAAGGAGGAGGCGGTGATGGATTCGTGGCTCAAGAGGAGGTCAGCTTTGGCCGATGAAGAAGAGGTGGCGAGTTGAGTTGTTCGCGTCCGGGTCGGCGAGGCTTCAGGTAGCATGCTGAAGGTGGAAGTCGGTGACGTGGGGAGGAAGTGAAGCTTCGGCTGGAGTGGAGTTCGCATGCTACAGGGAATAGTTTGAAACAGAAGAAAGAGAATGATGGTTGCGTGAAAAGAATGAGAAATGAAATATACTTGCCCTGGAAAATGTTTGCCTTTTTAGATTTTTGACATTGGGAGTCAAAACTGTAGAATATAAAAGGACACGGGTTATATCTGTGATTAACACCGCAAGCTGAACCAGATGGAGGACACAGAATTGTAAATGGACCCAATTTGGCGAATCGTCCCATTTTGCATTCTGTAAATTCCGTCGCGCACCGGACTCCGAAAAATACCAATGGATATATCACGGTGATCAGCGCGATGAGACAGACAAGAGGAAACAGAAATATCTATGCCAGGACCTTCCTATCAAAAGTCCATACGGACCCTGATTTACGTTGCTATTCCGTACGGAAAAATCCAAACGGAGCTAGAAACGTCCGAATTTCGCAAAACGGATTACGCAGTCTTTTTCAGAGTGTTCTACATAAATTTTCTCATGTTGACACCTTTAGGTTTCGGAGCACTTTTAAATTCAACTGTTTTTGACTGATTTAAACTGAATTTCTAGCGACCGGTAAAACATCAAAATTACTCGACGAAAATTTGCCATTTGCTATGTATAAATGGATGCATAGCAAATATCAAATTTCTGTCATTAAATTCTATTGTTTGATTTAACTAGTAGATTTCAATTATTATATTCAATAAATTCACCCTTATTTAATTTCAAAATAAACTATATTCCAAATTAATATAATTGAATATTCATTGGTTTAAAATTTTCCAGTTCCTTAATTAAAATGTTAATATTAACCAATGTAGTATTAAATTCTCAAATTTCTCAATTTCTGATTCATTTAACTAATTTAAATTGAAATAAAATTTCACAATAAAATTAACTTCAATATTATCAAATGAAAATTTACCGGTTGCTATATTAAAATAGACGTATTCCAAATAATAAATTTTTATTTTCAAATTTTGTTGTTTAAATTTCACAAAATTTCAATTAATTTAATAAATAAAATCACTAAAATCTTGGGTCGTTACACTCTCCCCCACTCAAAACTTTTCGTCCCCGAAAAGGAAGGATGTGGGAGAATAGAACAACCAGAAATAAAAGTAGATTGAAAGTCAAGATTAAACAGTTAATTTAAAACTATAGAAATTTTACTTGAAATATTCATTTGAAAACTTTATTTGTAAATCAATTATCTTTAATACTTTTCAAATCCCATTTGTAAAATTTCTTACTTCCTTTATAAATACCATTTATATGTTTAAATAACACATTTATAAAGATATGAAAACTACTTGAAAACAATTATTTACATCATTAGTTATATTTACAAAGAAGCTATTGTAAACATTAAGTCCATAATTCATAAATTTATTAATTTATCTCAAGATACTTTTCAAATATTATTAATAAACCAATAATTTAAATATGTTCTATTTAGTTAATAACTTCTAAAATATTTACAACACTTAAAATTTTACTATTACCATGTAGTATATAAATAAACAATATTAAAAAAAAGATATAGTCAACGAGGAAAAGAAGGAGGATTTGGAAAAACAGAATATAGCTGAATAAATAAAGCTGAGCAGATAAGGTAGATTCAAAAGAATAGCATGGGGCATGAATAGTACCGGGCAAACCATAAGAATTTCAATTTCAAATATTAATACAAAATTTCTTTGTTGGAAATACTTTTAAAATAAAATACCTTTATAATAAAATACTTTTTATAACTCGATGTTTAACAAGTTTATCCTTATTCCTGTAGACTCTGGTAGTGTGTTGATCAGGCGCAAAACTAGAATTCTCCACGTACTTAGTAGACCTGTTTCAACAACCAGTGAAAATACTGGAAAACTTTTAAAAACAGATATGGAAAGTACATTCCAAACAAAAAAAACAAACAAATCATGGATCGCAGATATACAATGGTTACGCCTGGGTCCCCCAAGAAACATCCGTACCTTTTAAGCATTCACTGCCTTGCGAATTTTGCCATGATAACAAAACTGTGGACCGCAGGATACATAACAATGGTTACGCTTGGACCCCCCAGAAAAAACCATACCCTTTAAGCAATCTCTGCCTTGCGGATTACGCCACTAACACGACCATAGATCGCAGATACACAATGGTTACGCCTGGATCCCCCAGGAAACATCCGTACCTTTTAAGTAATCACTGCCTTGCGAATTACGCTATGCAGTCGAGTTCATAAGACCATGGGTAATGCCATGGAATTCGAAGGAAACTCGAGTATCATATCCGGAAAACCAAAAATCAGAGAATATCGATAGAATGAATCCACAATGTGGCCACAAAGCGGATATCAAGCAGAAGGCACTTTCCATATCTTTACTTCGAAAATATGTATCATATAGTACCTTTTCAAATCACTTTCAAATATCGTACTTATATAAAGTCCATTATATATAAGATTTAATTTTCAAATCAAATACCTTTCCAAAATCAAAAGTATATCAAATCACACTTATATAGACTTCAATTATATAAGATTTCACTTTTCAAATTGAGTACCTTTTCAAATCCATAGTTTTCTAATCAACATCATACTTATACAAATCAATTTTATATAAGTTCGATAACTCCCAAATCAAGTATTTAGTAAAAATAAGGTTCTCAATTCAATTCGTTTCAATATCAGTTCAGTTTCAAAATCATACACAATGCTACCCAATTATTTCTTCTCAATTTAAATATCTTTAGTTTCAAAGTTTCCAACATAATAAATTTAGAAAATAAATCCAAATTTCCAAATCAATATAATTTAAGTCAACCAATTCATTTCCAAAATCAAATGTTTTCAAAATCATCTTATACTTACATAAGGTCCATCTTATATAAGGATCAAATTTTTAAAAATAAATTTCGCTGTATGAAGAGCCATATGGGATTGAATATCTTTGCTTTGATGGGTTATATATCTTTGTAATTTAAATTGGAATTTTTCTTTTAGTAAGCAAAGATATTCTAACCCGACAGCTTTCAATTCCAGCGTCAAAATATATCAATGATATTAGAATATAAGATGTACATACGTCATCATTTCGCAAAATCACATTTGATCGCTCGCTCGATCACACAAGTTTGCTTTCAAACTAGTATTGTCCATTCGACTTCCCTAATGCGGATTTCGATATGGTTTCTCGACTAGAAGCCATCAGTCTCCTTGCATAGCCATATACTATGATAGAGAATTCTAGAATCGAGCCCAAAATCCATATCAAATATTCGTCATCAAGAATCGAATGAAAAATCCTAACACGAAATGGTGTAATTCACCTCGAACTTGTGTACTCAAACCTGGATCAAATTAATTATGCGAATAAAACAGCATACATACAACCTATATATTTATTCCAACTTGTTAAATATATAGTTTCATAAAGATGTTACTAAGTTAAAACATTTAAAATAAACTTTATTCAAAATATTTTGAAGACCAAATTCTTTTCAAAACATTTCAAATCTAAATTTCATATTAGAAAATTTTAAAATTGCCTTATTCATTTACTTAACAAAACAGTTTCAACTTATTTAAATCATATTACTACATACTTTAACATACATACCAAACTTATATACTTTATACTTTTCAAAATTTCTTAGCTTTGAAAAGTTAACCTTGATTTGGAAGTGCTCGAACCTTCAAAATAGTCGAAGAAATCATATTTCAATCCAAGAGTTGGAAATCATCAACAAATCAGTAAATCAATTCCAAAAGATAGGGTTATATCAAATCAAATCCAAAACTCGAGGACTGAACACCAGCTTACTTCAAATCATTTCAAATACATATACATATATTCTTCGAATATCGAATCATACTTCGAACTTTGAAATCAAAATTTGTTCCATAAAATCACTCGCGTAGCAAAGCTACTGAAGTGGCCTATCCCCCACTCTGAAACTCAAAAATCAATGTCGATGATGCATGCACTCATCACCGGAATTATTTTCCAGCGACATAAATGAGTTCTGGACTTCTATTTTTTTCAAACTTCTTTTGAATTTTCTTCGAAATCATTCGAAACTCATTAAAATCATTTGAAACATTTCTTATTTGGGAGAAAAAAAATACTTTTAAATCATATTATTATTATATATTTCAAAATCTTAAAACCAATTTCAAAACACCGGAGTTCAATTCTCGAATTTCAAATTTCAAATCCTTCAGTTATAAATCATTTTTAGATAAATCAAATTTCTTATATAGTTTTTTTTTTCAAAATTACAAATCCTTTCTAAACCTCAAATTCTCATTTTAAAAAGGGTATATAATCTTTATTGAAAACATTTTCTCTTTTATATATAGAATATAATCATACTTATCAAAATAATAATATCGGTTTATAAAGCAATTTCTAAAATACAAACAAACCCGATTTTTCAAAGGATGATTTAAGAATATATTTCAAAATAAAGATAGAGATTCAAATTAGAGGGACTCTAACCAAATATAATTCTGATTTTAAGATAGGATCGAATGAAGATGAGATAATTAAATTTCAAAATAGAAGATAGATATATTTTTATAAATCGCGGATGACCCTAGAGTCAACCGTGACTTCAAAAATATAATCGATGCGGAAATCTAAGGCAAATCGACATTCGATCGCCAGAGATAGAATTCGGCATATCAAGAGATAGCAACATCTAAACCGAGTGGTATATAAATCTTCGGTGAATCAATGCCAATTGTAAAGGAGTTTCACCCCTTTACAAAACATTCAAAGATCGGCGGGATCGCCTATTCTTATAGAGATCATTCGAAATGGAGTTATGGGATACTCCAGAATCAAAAAAATACCAATATAGAGACAAGTATGATTTTTGGAACCTTAGGGAACGTTCCAAAGTTCAAAGGAAATCGAGTCAAAAGGAAGAGATTAAACTCGAACGAAAGTGATTCTGTAAATAAATTTACAATATATGCTAAGTTTTGCCTAGAGCCAAAGCTCTGATACCAACTGTAACGACCCGTTATTTTGGACCATTCAAATTGACAATAAATCCACACATGTCGGACTTGAATAATTCAAAACAATAGATTGTTAATTTAAATTTGGAAAATCTCAGCATATACAGTAAATAAATGAATCACAGACACAGAGTAATACAATAATACGCAGCGGAATAGATAAAATTGTAGTTCATGAAGCTACTATATAAACATCAGAGTTAGAAATAAAATACAACAGAATATCTCAAATGCAGTGAAGTCTCCAATACAACATATGACTTCTCTGAACGAATCGATTAGAAGAGCTGAAAGCTGAGGCGATAGTTGGATCTCCAAAGGAAGCTCCAAACTCCAAAGGTGAGTCTCAAATGCTGTATCACTCGGTCTGACCCGAGCGTAAAGCAAAACACAAAATACTCGAGTCAGGATTAACATTTTTATATCAATAAATCCAACTCAAGTGAAATATCAACTGAAATACAAGTAACTTAAAGGATGTTTGGGATAACCATCCCCTAAGGATCCGTGGAACTATCTACAATGTAGAAATATACACCCTAACACCGTGGCCCCTTCAAATAAATTTATACTTCAAAACCAAGATATCATTTTCATTTCAAATATATCTCTTTTCCAAAATAATATATATATGTTAAATAATTTATGAAGTAAAGTATTTATAATTTCCTCAAGTCTCACAAATCGATTCAAATCAACTCAAATTCCAAAATCAAATTTGTCCAATGCTCAATTCATCAATTCAATTCAGTTCGCAATAGACCATTTAAATTTCAATATTTTTCAAAGCTTTAATATTCAACATTTTCAAAGTTAAATTTAGCAGTTTCATATAGCTCTTGATTTAACTTCATTATTATTTAATCAGGGAGTATTCACTTAATAGATCCAATATCATTTACTAGTCTTAAATTACATTTTTACTAAATATTTCCTTAAATTTATTTAAACAAGAAATATTCATTAAATTATTTAAATCAAACCCAAGTTATAAATCATATCTTAAATCTCAATTTCAATAAGTTTCAATCGGTTTAATTATATAAAATTCTTTAATGAATACAATTTCAACTAAATTCAAATTATCTTCTCAACCTTAACTTATTCAAATTATTACCAAAATCTATTTTGAAATATAAATTTTATACTTAACATATTATATGTATTAAATCCATCTTAATTAAATTAAATATCATTATTAAATCTATATATATCATTACCATTTATATATAAGAATTTAAGAATCAACATTTATTAAAACCATATATTTATTTCCAAAACCATAGAATTTATTTCCAAAATATTTATATATGGACCAACGGTGTCTGTATATAATTTCCTATCTATGGTCAAGTGATACGGATATTTATCATTTCAATCCGTAATTTAAATACATACGGGTAGATATCATTTTGACTCATAAATCCCAAATTCAATTCAAATGAAAATCGTTTGGGTCTATCATTTCAACCCATAACGATTTTCTCCTATTCTAAAGTCCGTTCGGGTATGTATCATTTCAACCCATAGTGAATTCTATACTAACAGGGAACTTGCAGAGTGATAACAGATAATACAAAATACAACAATAGGCATATATCATCAATAACAATATAATATAAACAACAGGATATGGTGTCATATCCCACAGGTGAACAGATACATATAATAGCATATATAACAATGTAAATAACTAACGACAGCATATTTCAATTGTCGTTTCAATTGAAATCAAATTTAATAAATATAAGAACGTTAACCGTGAGTGATTGCTCACCTTTCGAGGCTAGAGATGAACGAGAATGGGGTGCGTTACGAACTGGATCATGATCTAGACAGTCGAACAAATCCGAACAACAATTTCAAAGCGAGGTAAGCTGAAAGTGGATTGACGGGCAAAGCTGAAAGATAGGGATTGATGAGAACGGATTAGAATCATCTAGATAGAACAGAATATATGATTATTATTATTTTGTTGAATCAATATTTAAAACAAATAAATAAAATATATAATTAAAAATCATTATTCTTAAGCACATATATTTAAGAGTCAGTATATTTTAAAATTTCAAACAATACTTAACAATATTTGTAAAGCAATAGAAGAAAAAAATATATTAAACACGCTATTTAGTAAACATTAGAACTTTGTAATATATATATACTAACTTTCAAATCAAAACAACTTTGTATGCAGAGATCTATGATAAAACAAAGATGTAATGCATGTATGTAGGTAGAATTGTGAACTAACCATATGTAAACTAACGCATAATTCTTGAAATGAGCAATGTGCGTATACTATTATGTAAACTGTAATAAATGCATACCTATAAACAAGCGTTTTATACATGCTTACAATATAAAGAATTTTAATAGAACCATTAATTATCTCATATTATACTAATACCCTCTGTACTATCAAATCAATTATAACACTGGATATGCCAACTATATATGATAATATGCAAGTTACGCCCATATATGTTTATACTTATATACTAAATAAACTAACATATAAGCCAACTGACAATAATACAAACTACTATATACAATAGTTAAGGTTCGAAAGTTTATTATAATTTATATATATATGTATAAATATACATATATACCCCGACCTACAGGCTATAACATACCTATAATACAGTTCGTACATATTTAAAACATATTCACACCATATATATACTAAATTTTAAACAGAACTTAAAGTTTTATTTAAATTAGACAACTATACATGTATAAAGGTAACCGTATGTATATGTCTACTATAAACGTGACTCAATATATGGTTATATAGATACAAAAGCAGATATTAACACTACCTATATACTGCATCTATGTCAACTTACTTTAATATAAATTTATATACAATACAACGGATCCAATTTATATAAAACATATGATATATAACTGAGACCACAGTACTCTGATTGTATAAACTGGTATATTTTATATAACATACATCTTATATGTACAAACTAAACTGAAGCTTGAAATAATATATCTACTGACCGAGCATATCATGTAATATATATACAAGGTAAATCTATGCAGTAGAGAGGTTTTGGGAGATGAAGAATGAAGGAAAAAGGCGGACCTGCTGGTGGCGAGAGCGGGCCGAAGTGAGAAGCGGAAATGGTCAGAAGGATGAGGAGAAAGAAAGGAGGAGGCGGTGATGGATTTGTGGCTCAAGAGGAGGTCAGCTCTGGCCGATGAGGAGGAGGTGGTGAGTTGAGTTGTTCGCGTCCGGGTCGGCGAGGCTTGGGGTTGCGTGCTGAAGGTGGAAGTCGGTGACGTAGGGAGGAAGTGAAGCTTCGGTTGGAGTGGAGTTCGCATGCTACAGGGAATAGTTTGAAACAGAAGAAAGAGAATGATGGTTGCGTGAAAAGAATGAGAAATGAAATATACTTGCCTCGGAAAATGTTTGCCTTTTCAGATTTTTGACTTTTGGGAGTCAAAACTGTAGAATATAAAAGGACACGGGTTATATCTGTGATTAACACCGCAAGCTGAACCAGATGGAGGACACAGAATTGTAAATGGACCCAATTTGGCGAATCGTCCCATTTTGCATTCTGTAAATTCCGTCGCGCACCGGACTCCGAAAAATACCAATGGATATATCACGGTGATCAGCGCGATGAGACGGACAAGAGGAAATAGAAATATCTGTGCCAGGACCTTCTATCAAAAGTCCATACGGACCCTGATTTACGTTGCTATTCCATACGGAAAAATCCAAACGGAGCTAGAAACGTCCGAATTTCGCAAAACGGATTACGCAGTCTTTTTCAGAGTGTTCTAAATAAATTTTCTCATGTTGACACCTTTAGGTTTCGGAGCACTTTTAAATTCAACTGTTTTTGACCGATTTAAACTAAATTTCTAGCGACCGGTAAAACATCAAAATTACTCGATGAAAATTTGCCATTTGCTATGTATAAATGGATGCATAGCAAATATCAAATTTCTGTCATTAAATTCTATTATTTGATTTAAATGGTAGATTTCAATTATTATATTCAATAAATTCACCCTTATTTAATTTCAAAATAAACTATATTCCAAATTAATATAATTGAATATTCATTGGTTTAAAATTTTCCAGTTCCTTAATTAAAATGTTAATATTAACCAATGCAGTATTAAATTCTCAAATTTCTCAATTTCTGAATCATTTAACTAATTTAAATTGAAATAAAATTTCACAATAAAATTAACTTCAATATTATCAGATGAAAATTTATCGGTTGCTATATTAAAATAGACGTATTCCAAATAATAATTTTTTTTTTCAAATTTTATTGTTTAAATTTCACAAAATTTCAATTAATTTAATAAATAAAATCACTAAAATCTTGGGTCGTTACACTCAAAGTATTTCACAATCTTTTACCAAAAGTTTTCATAAATTCCTTAGCTCTGAGTTAGGTGTGATTCAGAAATTTTCGACTGTCCAAAATCATCGAGAATCCCGCTCTATCTTATCAATTAGCGATTCCAATTTATCTTTAGTTTAAACACTTTTATAAAGATTACTAATCAATGATTCACATTATTTCTTTAACTTAAGAAAATTATATAGATCGAGTAACTATAAAACAATCCAAGGAACTGGGTACTACCAATAGTATTATATATCCTCTTAACAAGAAGAGTAATACTTAAGAGAAGTGCTTACCATCTGAATACATCTCTTACCTATTTTTAGTTTATTTTCGAGCAAATCGAATTAGTTACCATAAAATACCTCTTTTTATTTGAAATAATACCATTTTCAAAATCCTTTAGAGATTACTTTATAAAACCTATTTTATAAATTCATTTTGTCTTATATGTTCATTCCTTAAACAAATCTTATAATCAAACACCTTATAGTCAAATCGTGAAACTTAATTCATAAGGTATTTTTACTTAAACTTTTAAATCAAACAATTGATCAATTTATGATAGTAACTTAACATTATGATTTCTTAATTTATTATTTTGGAATAAGTATTAAAGATCTTAATTACCTTATCAGATTTCTTAATTATCGATTATCTTTATGAAACATCTTATAGTCAAACAGTGAAATTCTAATCACAAGGTGTTCATATTTAAATTTCACTAATCTTGATTTCTAACTATACGACTTTTCAAAATATACACTTTATATTCAAAATATAATCCTAGGTAAAATTATTTCATTTACCAATTTTTTCAAAATCAGTGTGTCGGTTCGCCTTGTTTAAATGTTTAGGAACCCTCATCGATAACGATGATCAGACGTATCAAGCACAATCCATTAATCACTAAACATATAAATCAACACAAAACAATTTATTAATCACTAACAAATACGCACTCATATATAATACACTCAAACTCATTCTAGGGTGTTACTAACCCTATCTCTAATGAGTCACTCATCCTAGGATTTTACTAACCCTATTTATGATGAGTCTTTACCCCACTAAAGCCAATGTTCTCGCTTAACCTTCAGCACTGATACCAAATGTAATGGCACGTTTTTCTGTACCCTTTGAATCGACTATAAACCACACATGTCCAACTCAAATTGCACGAATAAGTGGATCATTAAGGGTAGAAAGAAAATAAAGACAAACAGAATCTCACACGAATGGAATAACATATATTATTTCAATAATAATCTTTATAGTGGAAAATTTTTAAAATACAATATCAGAGTCTAACCTATATTCAGCCTGGACAGTTATAAACCTCTGTCCTTACAAATGCTGACAACAACAAATCAAATGCAATAGATGCAGCGGATAAGAGAATACGTCCATACGATATTGAAGATCTCCAGCTTTCCTTTGGAAACTCCAACCGTCTTCAACTTAACCTGAAACTACTCAGATCTGAACCGAGTATTAAAAATACCCGGATCAGGCTTGATAAACCAACATGAGATACTCAAAATTTAAAATGACTATGTTATCAAAACCTTTGAAAAGAAGGGTATCTCATAAGACCACGTCCACACATAAATACGGATGGATTTTTACCTTATGATAACCAAAACACTTTTATACCAAATCATTTGATATTATTTTTAATGACATTCCTTTGAAAACACTTTTCAAATAAACTTATTTAAATAAGGTATCCATATTTGGACTAAGTCTAAGGTAATATATCCGGACTAGGTCAACGGAATATACCGAATGGAATATATGATACCAGAAGGGGTAGCTGAAATGTTTGCAAGTCAATACATCTATTTTGGGAATACAATCAAAATCATAAAGCTCGTATTGGAATTGGATTTCCAACATGATAGGAAACTAGTGGAAAGATCAATCTGTATCCACGACTTACGTCCAATACTTAGACGCCATTATACAACAACATAAATGGCTAAAAGGGGATACAATCTGCGAATAACATCCAAGGACTCAGACTTTGCGCATCCTCGCCATGTGGCCCAGACGTATCTGGTATCTAGGGCATAGAACATTTGATAACCCAAATCACTACTATCAGAAATGCGAGCATACATCTGACCATATAGAATCCCATTATAACTGGGGTGTGAGGCTCGCAAGGCTACGATTACCTTTCACATATCACATATCACATCTGTTGGATATATTTCATCCGGTCTTTGCCGAACCTAATACCATCTCCCCCATCACCAAACCAAGGCCTTTCCATCCCATTACTGAACCAAGTAAGCCGGTCCACGAAGTAAGCCGGACCACTCTCCATGCTTCGCCGAACTAGTTCACTCTCCATGCTTCGTCGAACCAGCTCACCTCCAAGCCCCTCCGAACCAGCTCACCTCCAAGCCCCTCCGAACCAGCTCACCTCCAAGCTCCTCCGAACCAGCTCACCCCCAAGCTCCTCCGAGCCAACGCACCTCCAAGCTTCGCCGAACCAAGCTGCTCACTCACCACCGGTCCAAGCAACTACCGGTCCAAACTGCACTTCTCATATTCCTACCGAAAAACCTTCTCAAGCTCCTACCGCACCATCCCACCACCGGTCCAAGCAACTACCGGTCCACTCTACACTCCAACCATCTCCGAACCTAGCGATGCCGAACCAAGACGTACCAGGCCAGATCATGTCAGCCCAGGCCCATCAGCAACTATACACATCCTAGACCCCTACCCCCAGCCTCACTCTATAAATAGAGGGGCAGGGGTACAACAATGGGGACAAGTTTTGAGAGCTCAAGCACGGAGAGAACTTGAAAACAACTTTCTTTTACTTGTATCAAAGCTTTGTACTTGTAATCTAAACAAGAGAAGAGAAATAACACATAAAGTGGACGTAGGCACATTCTGGCTGAACCACTATAAATCTGCGTGTCTTTTTACAGTTTAGCCCCAGTTTTTCATATATTTGCATAAATCACCCAAATCACTAAGAACAACATAAGATCTACTAAATCATATGACTTTGAGGTGTTTGTCCATTTTTTGTGCAAACATTTTTGGTGCTTTCACTGAGAAGTGTAGAAGCTCGAAGCTTCAGCTTCAGCTTCATCCACTTAACGATTTTTCCTAACAGCATCGTCCGCCACTTGGAAAACATGCCTCCCAAACAGAGAAAAGATGTTAACAAAGAAAAAAACATCGCATCCAGCAGTCTTCCAGATCCAGCTGTCACGAATCAAATAAATCGTCCTCCTCCAGCAACAGTAACAAATGAAGGACAGGCTAACCCAACCACTCCTGCCACAGAACAGCCTACAGCAATTACTAGGGCAGATTTGGACAGAGTTGTGGTTGAAGTAACTAACCGCTTCACGTCCCAGCAGGAAGCCTTAGTGGACCATCTCATGTTACGCTTAAGGGACGCTGAATAATCCAACAGCAACACTGAATCATGGGGCGAGTCCCAGTCTGGAGAATCTCAGAGACAACAAAGATCTTCCTTCTTCGAAGGAGCTAACGGCAGAAATAGCCATGGTAGGAGCCGAGACCGAGCACAGCCCGAAGTTAGGCCTGAGGAAACGTTTGGTACTGAACCCAACGGGGGAGGTACCGGACGGAGGTGAACTGTAGCTGAGCCTGTCATACTACCTAATCACGGAAACGCCAGTGAACGGGGCCGAGCTAGAGTCCAGCCCGAAGTTGGACCCGAGGAAGTGCTTAGATCAGAACCCGGCAGGGGAAGATCAAGGCAAGGGCCAACTGTAGCCGACCCTAGCATGCTCCCAGAAGATCAAAGGCAGCCACTGGAAAATATAAGGAATGATAGACGATACCATCCCTACAGGTCATCTGGATGGAATCAATCCCACAGGACAGAACCAAACTCATTTCTATCTTCTCCAAATTCTGATGAAAGGATGGCACGCTTATTCAGAGAGTGTGTCCAACGGGAGCGAAGAGATCGAGGGATAGGCGCTAGGGTAACCAGCCCTTTCGCCCGCAATATCGAAATTGCTATCACCCCCCGAGAATGGAAGATGCCAACAATGGAACCCTACAAAGGAACCTCCGAACCCGTTGTACACTTACAGAGGTACACGCAACATATGCTCATGAGTGGGGCGACAGAGGGAGTACTATGCAAATTCTTTCCGCTCTTCTTAGCAGATCTTGCTACCTCCTGGTTCTATCATCTACCCTAGGGATCCATCAGCTCGTGGGAAATGTTGAAAGAAAAATTTATCAGTCAGTTCCGCATTCATGTGGAGCAACCTAAGGACGCTTATTCCTTATCCAGCGTCAAACAAAAACCTAGAGAGAAGCTGCAGTAATACCTAACCAGATTCAATGCCGCAGCAGCCGTAGTCCAAGATGCCGATGAGAAGCTTATCCTAATGGCCCTCTGTAGTGGTGTGCATCCGGACACTAAATTTGCTAGAAGGTTGACAAAAGAAAAACCAGCTACTTTACCCGATTTCTTCCATGAAGCCGGGAAATACATGAGGCTTGAGGATGCTGCCGTTGAGGGGCAGTCAGGACAGCAAAATAAGGCAACTCACAGCAACACCCCCGCTGTGGCAAGGGACGTTCGAAGAAATGATTCCAGAGACAATGCTGGGGGCAAGAAGGGAGAAAAGCACCTATATCGGCCTGGGTCGAGATTCGACACTTACACTCCTTTGAACGAGACCGTCGAAAATATCTTCCTTGCCACCCAAGGCGAAGTTAGATACAAACGCCCACCATACAAAAAGGAATCAGATAACGCGCAGAAATCTGGAAAGTTCTGCCGCTTCCACGAATCTCACGGGCATGATACCAATGAATGCCATCATCTCCGGGATCTGATTGAGGAACACATCAGAAGGAAGAAACTGGAACGTTATGTAAAAAGTCAGGACAGGACTCCATCTCATGCCAATGAAAACCCAAGGCTACCCTCACCGGACACCGACAGAGGAAACCGCAACACTAGCAGTTCTAGTCAAGAGAAAATAGTGGTCCATACCATCTCAGGAGGACCGCACATCGTGGACAGAAGCTGGAAAGAGATGGAAAGGTATGGGAAGTCGCTTAGAGACAATAAAGACTGTGTCAATTCGGTTATAAAAGAGCGCCACCCGAAGCGGAAAGAAAGTAATGACATCACATTCGGTAAGCGTGACCTAGAAGGAAGGCAGTACCCTCACATGGATCCCATGGTCATCTCTGCCCGACTCGGTCCCGCCGAAGTTTACCGAATCCTGGTAGACACTAGAAGCTCAGTAAACATCTTGTTCAAACATGCATTCGACAAAATGAAGCTATCAATGAAGGATGTATCTCCCTGCGATAAACCACTACATGTTTCACTAGGGATGCTAAGATGCCCCTCGGGCTACTGGACCTCTTTGTTGAGATTGGAAGCCATCCCCGCTCCATTGTACGGAAGCAGACGTTCGTGCTAATAGAAAATCATTCGGCCTACAACGCCTTCTTAGGAAGACCAGCCTTGTCTGACTTCCAAATTGTCCTAGCCCCATGGTGCCTAAAGATGAAATTTCCAACAGACAATGGAGTAGGGGAAGTGGAAGGAAACCAGGACGTTGCTCGAGACTGCTATGTGACTGAACTTCGCAACAACCACAGGAAGGATAAAGGGAAGGGTGTAGAGATTGCCCTCTGCACAAAAAGTTTAGAAGCATAGCAACTAAAGAAAGCCCCTCCTCTTCGATATACCAGCAACCTTTTCAATGAATTAGACCCTAGGGACAAAGAGGAGGAGGCCACCGCCGAGCCTGCAGAGGCTATGGAGTTTATATCTGTAGACAAGCACGACTCAAGTAGACTATTGAAAATTGGGTCCCAACTAAAAGCCGAATTGAAGGAACAACTCATCGATTTTCTCCGCCACAACTTGGATGTATTCGCATGGTCACACGCTGACATGACCGGAATCTCCCCCGACATAGCCTACCACGTATTAAAAATTGATCCTACCAAGGCGCCTGTAAAACAAAGAAAGAGAAGTATGGGGGCAGAGCGATCAGCAACCCTCGATGAAGAAGTAAAGAATCTACTCGCCAATGACTTCATACAAGAAGCTATCTACCCGGAATGGATCGCCAACCCGGTGCTGGTAAAGAAGGCTAATGGGAAGTGGCGAACCTGCATTGACTTTTCCAACCTAAACGACGCTTGCCCAAAGGATTGCTTCCCACTTCCCAGAATCGACCAACTTGTAGACAGCACAGCCGGGCACGAGCTTCTATCTTTTATGGATGCATACTCAGGATATAACCAAATTCCTATGCATGCTCCCGACCAAGACCACACCAATTTCATCACCGACCGGGGTTTATACTGCTATAAGGTAATGCCTTTCGGACTTAAAAATGCAGGAGCCACCTACCAGCGCCTCGTCAACAAGATGTTTGCAGGGCTAATAGGACAGACTATGGAAGTATATGTGGATGACATGCTGGTAAAGTCAAGGAAAGCCAAAGATCACGTAAGCCACCTAGGCAAGATGTTTCAAGTACTTCGACAATATGGAATGAAGTTGAATCCACTAAAATGCTCCTTCGGAGTGTCATCAGGAAAGTTCTTAGGATTCATCGTTCATGCCAGAGGGATAGAAGCAAACCCTGAACAAGTCCGAGCGCTAAGGGATATCAAGATACCTTCCATTCAGAAGGAAATGCAAAGTTTGAATGGAAAAGTGGCCGCCCTAAGCCGATTCATCTCCAAGGCGACAGACAAGTGCGTCCCCTTTTTCGAAGCCCTAAAGAAAGACAAGGGAAAGTTCGAATGGACTGACGAATGCTTAACCGCTTTCCTTAACCTAATCGAACACCTCTAGAAACCACCGGTACTGTCGACTCCAAGCGAAGGCGAAGAATTATACCTATACCTTGCTGTGTCATCTCACGCCCTAAGCACAGCCTTGGTAAGGGAAGACAACCGTACACAGCGGCCAGTTTACTTCGTCGGCAAAAGGTTTACTGGGGCAGAAGTCAGATATCCTAAACTTGAGAAGCTAGCATATTGTTTACTAATTACATCACGAAAGCTGCGTCACTACTTCCAGTCCCATTCCATCAAAGTTCTGACTGATCAACCACTGAGGCAGGTACTTCATCGTCCCGACACTTCTGGGCGACTACTTAAATGGTGCATTGAACTAAGTCAGTATGATATCACCTATCACCCTCGCACCGCCATCAAGGGACAAGCCATGGCTGATTTCATTGCAGAATTCACTACCAACGAAGATAAGGAGAAATTGGAAATAGCAGAAGATATCAAGTGGAATCTCTTTGTGGATGGTGCATCAAACGAACAAGGCTTGGGGGCAGGTGTGGTAATAATGACTCCCAGGGGAAACAAACTGCACTATGCTATAAGGTTGGAGTTCGCTGCTACCAACAATGATGTAGAATATGAAGCAGTGATAGCCGGACTAGAACTTGCCATAGACATCGGAGCCAATTCTTTGTGTCTCCACAGCGATCCTCAACTTATTGTTAATCAAATACTAGGAGAATTCCAAGCTCGAGAAGAACGACTCACGGCATATTTAAAGAAGACCAAGTCACTTCTCAGCCGATTGGACCACTACTTAGTCAAACACATCCCTCGGGAAGAAAACCAAGAGGCTGACGAATTGGCAAAGCAAGCAAGTATGAGAGACATCGCCATCTTCGGGGCAGTAACCATCTCAAAGCAACTGACCCTAAGTTTTGAGCAAGTGAATCTGATAGCTGCAACCGAAGAAGCAACTTGGATGACCCCCATCCGAGACTACCTACAAAGTGGCACACTACCCCACGGGCGTAACGAAGTCAAGAAAATCTTGAGGAAAGCATCCCGCTACACAATACAAGAAGACATCCTCTATCGACGCGGATTCTCTAACCCGTTATTAAGGTGTGTCGCTGGGAGGGAAGCCAAGGAAATCTTATCCAACATCCATCAGGGAAGCTGCGGAGATCACACCGGAGGGCGAACATTAGCAAAAAAGATACTCCGATATGGATATTTCTGGCCCACCTTAAGCAAGGACGCCTTAGATTTCGTCAAAAAGTGTGGCAGATGCCAGAAGTTTGCTAAGATTCCGCGGCTACCAACCATTGAGATTACTCAAATGACCAGCCCTTGGCCCTTCGCAATATGGGGAATTGACTTAATCGGCGAGCTACCAATGGGCCGAGGCGGGGCCAAATATGCTATAGTGGCAGTCGGCTATTTCACCAAATGGGTGGAAGCGGAACCCCTGAATAAAGTATCTTCAGCAAAAGTTATTAACTTCTTGATCAAAAATGTCCTGTGCAGGTACGGAGTCCCATTCAAAATCATATCAGACAATGGACTTCAGTTTGACAGCGAGGAATTCGCCAACTGGTGCCAAGAGCACGGAATTCACAAAAGCTTCTCATCCGTAGCGTATCCCCAGGACAACAGACAAGTCGAAGCCGTCAACAAAATTCTAAAAAATCTAATAAAAAAGAAACTCGAAAAGTCAAAGGGCGCTTGGGTGGATGAACTCCCTACGGCACTGTGGGCCTACTGCACATCTTTCAGAACATCAACGGGGCACACTCCTTTCTCTTTGGCATACGGATCGGAGGCTATGCTCCCAGTTGAAACCATTGTGCCTTCCCACCGTAGGATCCACTATAACCCAGAAGAGAATAAAGAACTCCTCCACATGTCTTTGGATCTAGTTGAGGAGAGAAGAAATGATGCAGTCCTTAAAGCAGCAGCCCACAAGCAGAAAGTGGCAGCACAATACAACTCCAAAGTCAAGCATCGTACCTTACAAGAAGGGGATCTTGTCCTCAAGCGAATCTTCCCTCGCCCCGGAGCACTAGACCCAATCTGGGATGGACCATATGTAATTCATAAAGATCTCCACAATGGAGCTTATATTTTGTCAACAGTGGACGGAGAGGTGTTCCAGAGGGCATGGAACATCCAGCACCTCTGTCGATACTTTTCTTAACTTGTACTGCCCATATGAAGTGAATTAACAAAGAGAATCAGTGGACGTAGGCCTTTTCATGTCGAACCACTTTAAAAAACCTTGTCTCTTTTTTTTACTAGTTCCTTTATATCTTGGCTACTTGTTAACTTTATCCTTTTCTATTGAACAAAATCCTATGCGAGGCACTCCACAGCGCAACTTCACCTAGACAAGACCTAACAGGTACTACGCGAATCTATGCCCTCGCCAATGAGACACTTATGCTCCAGCATCCCTCTGCTGCGGGTTAACTCATTGCTCGCGACGACCCTTAAAGCCAACTGTAATGAGCCGATTATAAGCCACCGAGAAGGCCAACTATAGCCGAGGCAGCTCATTACGGCGTTCGGCTCGTCGGCAACTGTGAACCGACTATAAGCCCCAACATAAGGTGTGGCCAGCCAGGGGCAGTTCATAGTTGACGATCGGCACCCACGCTAGCCGGCCACGGTAAATCGAATAATACCCACGATTACGGGCCATAATGGCCTGGGTAGTTACTGTGCACGATCTCGGCTCCGATGTGTCTTAAGTGCGGCTGTGGTAAAAAAGAATTAACTCCCCGCGGAGGCGTAAGATGGGTGACAAATGTCTCCAAGACCCACAGCTAGGGAAAGTGACTACAAAGCCCGTTTGCCACGAACTTAAGCACATCGAAGGCCTTCCGTGATTGGAAGTTTTACTATTTCACATATTTCAATTTTACTTAAAAAGCTTTTCTCCTATCCTCTATAACAGTCCCTAAAGTACAGGATGCAGAGTAGGAGATACTCGCCAATGGGTGTAGGGACTCACAATTGGATGGCAGGGCATTCGACTGCGTTCCATGCTCGGTCATACAAGATATTCAAAACTGCCATCTACGATTAAAACATGAAAGGCGGTATTTTCTTCTTTTGTGTACAAATACATGACTATAATTTGTTCACACCACACGCTAATTTTGCAAGTCATGAAATTATGTTTTAAAACCAGAACCTGACATCAAACACAATTCAATTACAAGAATATACATAGCTATATTTCTCATACGACATGTCAAAATAGCAGCAAACATTCAGAAGACGACAAAATTAGCTTAAGTTAAAGAATTACACATCAAGAATAGAGCCATTTATTACAAGTAGCAAAATAATACAACCTAAAAGCTACTTTACTGTTTTAAGACTAACATCTAAAATCCTGTCAAGTCCATAAAAGGAGTTTTTCCAGGTATAATCAAGGGGCCGGTTGCATTGGAGTTTTTTCCTTGTCCTGTTGCCCACCTGTCCAGACAGAGAAAGGATTCATTAGTGAGAAGCAACCAAGTTAATGGGGAAACTTAAAAGGAAGACTTACCAACATCTGCTTCTTGGCCATCCTGATCGTCATCATCTACTTGCACCCCTGCCTCCTCAGCAGCAAGCAACCGCATACCCTCCTTCACCGCCACCTTCTCCCCCTTGGCAAACTGGGCAGTGACCACATCCATGCTGAAGGCCACGCCACCATCTCTATCCGCATCGGCCTTGGCCTCCTCCAGAGCCCGAAGATAGACCTTAGCCATGACCCTAGGATAATCATCCATCCAGGATAGGTTGCCCTGCTTCCAGGTTCGGAAGTACATGTCCTGAAGCATTTCGTCCATCATCCCCTCATTCTCCTCAAACTCCCTCATCCGGGCCACAGAAGCCGACAACCTTTCAACGGCAGCATCTCTCTCCGATCAGTATCTCGAGCAGTCAACCAGAAGGGATTCCCGCATTGCCTCCATCTCCTCCCTCAACTTGGCTTGAGCAAGCTATGCAGCCTCAAGTTTCCCGGACAACTCCTCTACCTGCTCAAGATCCGCTTTCCGAACCTCGTCCACCGTGGCAATAACCATATCGATCCGTTCTTTGCAAGTAGCTTCCATTTTCCGCAGTTCGTCCCGGTTGGCCTCTTCCATGGTTTTCTTTAGTCGTCCAGAAGCAACCTCATGCTGAGAAATCTGAATTGCCTGATCAGCGAGCTGTTTGGCCTGATCCGAAACCACCAATCATAGTCGGATGTTGGCACTCCCAATCTCCTCTCCAGCCTTAACCAGCCGGGCATGATGCCCCATCAGCTTCCCAGTCTCCTCCGCCACCCAATCAAAATTAGCCTTGGCCTCGTCTCCCATGGTAATTATCCGAGTAGTAAGTAAATCGAGATCTAAGGACTTAGCCTCGTCAAGCACCCGTACCATGGGATTGCGGGGAAGAAGGTGCTCACCGGTAACCTCGTCAAATGTAATATCATGGGAACTTGGATCCAGGTCAGGATGACCCGCAAATGGATTCCGAACCAAGTCAGGACGATCAATCCGAGTGACGGTAGGATTTTCAGACAGGTGCGGAGAGAGTGCGAACTCAGTATCCTCCTCTGTGATATCATGAAGGGGCTGAATTGGGGGCTGGGGACCGAGTGAAGTTTCAGATAAGGGATGACTCCTCTTTCTCTTCTGAATACCCTCTTCAATAACCCCGAGAAGAGGATGGTAGTCAACTACATCCCCGGAACGGTGGGTCGGAGTCTTCGACTTGGCGGAAGCTTTGGAGAGCTTGTATTGTTCAAGCCTGTGCCGAAGGTCTAAGGCCTTGGCCGTTTTACCTGCTCCTGATATAAAGAACAAGTGTCACAAGCCTACATTGATCCATAATTCAAGAAACGCGGTAAATTAAAAATTAAAAGAAGAAAGGAAACACATCTGTTATACAAACCCTGGGGAGGAGTAGGATACTGCAATGAGTCCTGGATTTCATTACAGGACGGGAGCGGATCATAAAATATTCCTAAGTCCCTATCATAAATGGAGCCTGCAGGAGTCAAAAGTTCACCTTGAGTCGTCAGAGCCACCTTGGCTGGAGTAGTCAGAGAAGATTCGCTTGCACCGGTCCTGGCCTTGTCAACTTTCCCGGATTTCTCTACCAAAGCCGTTTCTCCGTCCAGCCCCTCAAAATCCTGACGGAATGCATCATCCGTCCACTCCTGAATCTCACCTGCCTGTCCAGGGAGCAAGGCCCTGATGCCATCGCCACCATCATCACCTTCCCGACCATCTCCAACCTCACCTCTTTCCTCCTCTACGTCTTCCTCCCCCTGGGTACGTGGACAATTACTGGGGGAAGGACCGTCTGACTTCTTAAGTTTCTTACCTCCGACGGCTGGAGGTTTTGTGAAAGGTTTTCTCTTGCCACTCTCTATCGTGACACCTCCTTTAGCCTGAGCAGCCGCCCTCTCCTCTGTCGTTTCCCTCAGCTTGACTACTGACTGCTGTGGAAGGATCAAGTTACACTCCATAAGGGTCGCGTTTCTGATCAGGTAGGCAGCTGATCTATCTCTCCCAGGGATAGCTTCTATCTCAGCCGCCGTCTGAACCAGGCGATCAGTCTCCACAACTGCAAAGCCACCTGTCGCTAGCAAAAATAAAAATGTATGAGAAGAAGCATCGCAACCAGAATGGAAATTATAAATAAAGCATCGACTTACATCCAGAAGTAAAACGCCGAATAGAAACAGAGTCGTCCCTGACGAAGAACCACTCCTTCTTGAACATGCTGAATTTGGAATACAGATCCAAGACCGGCTTGAAGGTCACAGCTGACTCCAAGCTGATGTATGGGGACCCCTTCTTATAGCCCCTCAGATTATACAAATACCGGATCTCCCGGTTGGAAGGAGCACGACCATACTTCCTCTGGAAGATGACGAAGAGGCTCACCAGTATAGCATAGGAGTTGGGTTGAAGCTGGAATGGGGCCACCTTTAGATATGTAAGGAAGCTGGCTACGCAAGCATTAAGAGGCGGAATGGCACAACACATGCAGTGGTATCTGCTGTAGGCAAAGTACCCTTCGGGAGGGTCATATGGCATAACTTCTCTCCCTGGCAACAACATGCGTGCTCTATCGATTCCAAAAGAACGGGAGATGACATCAAGCTGCTCTTCCTTAAGGGAGCTAGGAAAGCAATCGGGCGGGGAGTTCAGAAGCTCCTGAGGGCCGTACCCGTCCATTAGTGATCTCGGGGTAGATCCGTGACGTTCCGGTCCTGGCTGAGCAGGGGGCACTGCGGAAGATTCTCCTTCGCCCTGGGACTTCTTTTTATCCGAGCGAGTTTCTGGTTTTCGAGACATTTATCTGCAACATAAAAAGCGTAATGTTAGAACAGAGGATGTAAACAAGTGGATACGAAGGTTCATTCGGCAGGTTAGATGCAAAGGTTCATTCGGTAGGACAGATGCAAAGGTTCATTCGGTAGGGTAGATTCGAAGGTTCATTCGGCAGGTCAGATGCAAGGGTTCATTCGGTAGGATAGATGCAAAGGTTCATTCGGTAGGGTAGATTCGAAGGTTCATTCGGTAGGTCAGATGCGAAGGTTCATTCGGTAGGATAGATGCGAAGGTTCAGGCAGTATCAAATTTAGAGGCCCATTCGGCATTCAAACATACCTGGTTCAGTACTCAGGTTGGTTCGGTAATCAGGTTGGTTCGGCTATCTCAAAACGATAAAGGATAACAGTAACCTAAAGTCTCTATTTATAAGCAAAACAAGTCGTCCGGACCAACCGGTTCTGCACACCCAAGACCGAATGAAGCTATCTCAGCTACAAGAAAACAAAGTGCGGCACATACAAGCACGTACCCTACTTTGGGGGGCAAGTGTTGGATATATTTCATCCGGTCTTTGCCGAACCAAATACCATCTCCCCCATCACCAAACCAAGGCCTTTCCATCCCATTACCGAACCAAGTAAGCCGGTCCACGAAGTAAGCCGGACCACTCTCCATGCTTCGTCGAACCAGTTCACTCTCCATGCTTCACCGAACCAGCTCACCTCCAAGCCCCTCCGAACCAGCTCACCTCCAAGCCCCTCTGAACCAGCTCACCTCCAAGCTCCTCCGAACCAGCTCACCCCCAAGCTCCTCCGAGCTAACGCAACTCCAAGCTTCACCGAACCAAGCTGCTCACTCACCACCGGTCCAAGCAACTACCGGTCCAAACTGCACTTCTCATATTCCAACCGAACAACCTTCTCAAGCTCCTACCGCACCATCCCACCACCGGTCCAAGCAACTACCGGTCCACTCTACACTCCAACCATCTCCGAACCAAGCGATGCCGAACCAAGACGTACCAGTCCAAATCATGTCAGCCCAGACCCATCAGCAACTATACACATCCTAGACCCCTACCCCCAGCCTCACTCTATAAATAGAGGGGCAGGGGTACAACAATGAGGACAAGTTTTGAGAGCTCAAGCACGGAGAGAACTTGAAAACAACTTTCTTTTACTTGTATCAAAGCTTTGTACTTGTAATCTAAACAAGAGAAGAGAAATAACACATAAAGTGGATGTAGGCACATTCTGGCTGAACCACTATAAATCTGCGTGTCTTTTTACAGTTTAGCCCCAGTTTTTCATATATTTGCATAAATCACCCAAATCACTAAGAACAACATAAGATCTACTAAATCATACGACTTTGAGGTGTTTGTCCATTTTTTTGTGCAAACAACATCTCTGAATGCCACATTGTCATTCCACGTCACACGGCTGATTTCTAGAAAGTATAACTTCCTGAGCTCGTATGTCTCGGGAAAGGGTGTTTAGCTAAGAGAAGTTGCCTTCTCCGCCACCAGCTGATATACATTTATAAAAACCACACAAATGTGATTTAGAATACAATGTCAGACAAACATCCATACAAGTTCGTTCTGGGACTGAAAGAAACCAAAGGCACTTTCCTCGGCCATTACTAGGCAAGAAGCCCTTGCAATTCGAAAAACTCTCCATAGCGAGAGGACCACTACTATAAATAACTCTATAATAGGAGCGCCTAGAGCATGTAAACAAGCAGTCCTCACGCTATGAAGATCCACGATCTTCAATAATCATCTTCTTTAACATATCTTCACTTTCGAACGTATACATTGGTTCGAAGTTGTTTTCGGATAGGAATCACCCAAATCCGACCTCGGTTCCTTCGAAGCCAATTATCGATTTAAAAGATGTTAAGTTCATATGTGGATATCAATCATCAATCAATTACTTCATCTTCAATTTAAATCAAATATCTTTCTTAGATACATTCTTTTCAATTTATTCCATTTTCTTTTCAGGAGTATATGGAATCATTAAGCCTCATTTATCAAATCATTTGATTTATTTAAACCTATTTAGATCTTGGAGTCATTCCAATCATTTTCTCTTTTACTTTGGAAAACTTTTCCAAATCATTCATTAAATCTTAATCAAAGATTTTTTATATTCAAGTTATAACTTTTATCTGAGGGAAAATATTCCCAAAATATTTATTAAATCTTAATCAAAGATTTCTTTCTTAACTTCAAATCATATCCTTTCAAATCGAAGATTTTCATAACAGAGCACTACTACCACCTTAGATATGGTAAATTTCACCTCTAGGGACTAGTGGCAAGTAGACCTACATCATGAAGATCTTTGTCACCAATGATGATTGTCTTCAATATATTTATTTCGAAAATTAGTTTGAAGGGATTTTCGGATAGGAATCACCCAAATTCGATCCCGGTTCCTTCGTACAAACCATCGAATAAAATATGTTAAGTGGTTAATTAATATTCTAAATTTTTTATTTTTATCTTGGAAAAACTTTAACTATGATCTTTTAGAGCATCCGGGCTTTCCTTTCGATCTGTTCCACCCCTCGTCTAAAAGATAAAGCAAAGGCCAGGTAAGTTCAGGGCACTGGTTGCTCCATTCCTAACCTTAGTTAAACACCTTGTTTTACCGTTTGGCTCTCACAGGCGGGACAAATGTACTAGTCATTTCCGCATATTCAATTTGTTATTATATTCAATATTCTTCACTTTTTATTTAAGTTGTATAAATAATTCCTCTTAACCATTTATTCAAACTCTTATTAAAACTTCCAAATCATATTTACATTACTTAATTATTCCTTTAAAATCATTCACAAAAGATTTAGGAATGAATTGTTAAGTTAAAACTGTATTTCAAAAGTTATTTAAAACTGTTGCGAAAAGCGTTGCGAAAAGTGTTGCAACTAGCATTTTAAAAGCTATATTCTTCAAAACGACTTTTGTATCATTTAGAAACCCATTTTTTCAACTTAAATCTCTTTTAAAAGATTTTTCAAATTTATTTCATATTTTTAATCATTTAAAATATCATTTACAAAGAAATCCCTTTTTGGATTTCGAACTTCAAAACCGCGATGTTTTTAAAAAATTGTTTTGGACATAACTCAAACTCTACTTGATGAAATTTTGATTTTCTTTCTTCGTTGGAAAACTATTATCATTGTGGACCAAAAAAATTTATTTCGAAGAAATCCGACTTATAAATCATTCTCTACTTTAATTTGAAGTTACGGGTCGAAATTTACGAACTACCGCTACGCGACGAGCTCTATTTTGACCAATTTTGTGAATTGCTTCAGAACTTGTCCAAAACACTTCAAATTTGTTTTAAACCATATTTAAACCATTTTAACTTATTTAAAACAATATTTTCGTCATTAGAAACTCATTTTTCATTTCATTTCATATTATAATATTATATTATTATAATATCATTTTCAATCTTTTTAAATATTTTGAAATCATTAGAGGCTAAATAATTTCCATACACACATTTATATGGATTTAATTTCCATTGAATTAACTATACTTACTAACCATTTCTCTTATCATTTATCAAACCAAGTTATCATCCATATCACAAACATATAATCAACCATAATATCAACCAAGTTATCAAACATTTAATCATCCAACATATACCAAACTTTTTATGTAATGAACTTGAAATTTTTAGGAATTAGTAACTTAAAATATGAGTACTCACGATTAGTTCCACTCCATCAATCCTTTTCGTAGATTTCCTTTTGATTTCGGCAGCACTTCCTTCTCTTTTCCTTGCTCCGGAGCTTCCCGAACTTGCTCCTTTCTTCTTGATGTGCTCGGCCTTGACCTTGGAGGAGGCTATTTTGCTCATGGCCTAGGCTTGGGGGAGGTGGTTGGCTCGGGTTTTGAGGTGGAAGTGGGTGGTCGTGGGTAGGAAGGAGGAAGAGAGGGGTTTTGAAGTGATTTTGGTGAAGTTTTTGTGATTTTTTCTCTTTATATACTTTTTTGGAAATATTTAGCTATTATTTAATTAAGGAAAGAAGCCTTTAAAGAGTGGAAGAAAGCTTAAAAAAGGAAGAAGAAGTTGTGGAAAAAGGTGAGAAAGTGGATGCTTATTTATAGAAAAAGTTTTGGATTAAAATAATATTATGTAAAAGACCAAAATACCCTTACTTGTAAATAAAGTAATCTTATTTTTTTCAATACTTACCATCACTCTTTAAAATCACGTCTTATAGCACTTTCACTTAAGGAGTAAGAAAATTAAAGTAATAATTATGTTTGGTTTGATTTGACATGTTTTGGAATTTTGTGCTTACTTTTTCTTAATGAAATTCTAGAATTTTCTAAGTATTAGTAAAAGTAAACTTGATTAGCGAATTAATTAATACTTATATTATTTGAATATATGTTCCTATATAAGAAAATAAAGGTGCGACGACGTTGCGATAACTTTTAATCGATGAAACGTTGATTTTCGACAAAATGTTTTACGGTCACATTTTGACATTTTAGTTAAACTATTTATTTATGTAAACCAAATTTAAAAATAAATTCTTATATTGCTATTTAAAAATATAAACAATTATAAATAAATTAAAATAATTTATTTAACCATTGAAACTTACTTTTTTGAAATCAGCATTTTGTCACTTTTGTCTATATACGCAAATGTTAGTATTTTGTATATACTTTTCTTTCCAAATCCTATCTAATATTGTCTGAATCATATAACCTAACCTATTTTACATTTAAAATCACTTTAAATAAGAAATTTTAGAGTGGTCAAATTCTGGGTCGTTACACATTTCAGCCCACCACCATTTCCCCTCCCCTTCTCTTCTATGATAAACATGTTTAAACGTGTTTTAAGTACCTTTGTACTTAATGTCTCCCCTGATGTGACATTATATATATATTAACCTTACTTAACTTAAGTTAATTGTACTTAACTCTAACTAAATTACTAATCCTTGTTCATAACTTTTCATATATGTTGATATATATATATATATATGTAAATGTGTACAAAACATTTCAAACAACTTTTAGCCGACGAAAAATCAAAATATTGGGAAAACAGTTTTCGGTCACATTTTCAATTTTTCTTCAAACTAAAATTTTTTGTAAACCAAATTTGAAAACTATTTTACCATCATTATTTATTATTAAAAAGAGTTTTATTTTCATTATAATATCGATTATTTGAATATTTAAAATTAATTAAATATTTGCAAATCAAAGTAGTGAAATTCTGGGTCGTTACAGCATGCCACTCAGTTGGCCATGAATTAGATTGCCCGTCATGGCTAATCCTAGGTAAAGATCACTCGTTACGGAGATCAGATCGCCCGTCATGGAATTCAGGACCCATCATGGTCCAAGTGGGTGCCCCCTCGATGAACCTTTGAGTATCAACGATCCCTTTGCACACATCATCTATAGCAGAGCTTATCCTGGAACTGATCTTACGACTCCCATCATGAAGTCGCCATGGTTAGGAACTATTCTTAGACTACCATCATTAGTCGTAGAATATCATCGTATGTTCCATAAAATTCCTCCAACAGTTCCTTCATTCCGTCTTATAGTCATCTACTCTACATCTCGAAGTACAACTATCCATCGTCGAAGCCATCACTTTCCATCATGAGTCAACCTCACTAAGTCCTAAAGTCATCGCATCGAAGCATCGCATCCTCACTTCACCACCAAAACCTTTCATTGAAGAGCCATAACATCGAAAAGGAACATTGTACGAACGAAGGAACCATCACATCATTGTCCTCGAAGCCTCTCTATCGTCCAGGTCAGAAATTGGCCAAATCGGCCATCATCAATAGTGATAGATACCAACCACTCCAGATTGGTCGATAACAACCATTTTGGTCGTGTATTGAGGTAAAAATGGCTAAGTACAAATCAAATGAAAATGTTCGGTGTCCATCCTAAAGTCTGAAGCACATACCCAAGTCCATCGTCCTTCGTCTTCAGATCGGTCTCGCTATATCGCCTATCGATCGATGTTTTCAATCAAACTAAGCAAACATGCATATATACATCTATAATAGTATACATATATCTATAATAGCTAATACAATGCATATAACACATTTATATCTACCAATATGGGATTCATATCAAAAATAGCCTAAATATAGCAATTTCCTAAAATAGTACGTCGATAAGAATATATGAAATATTCGATTTAAAACTATTTTTAAAACACTTTTGAATTATTTTATAAAATCAGGTGTGAGTTTACATATATTAAAAATCATATTTTGAAGTTGGAAATTGGTTCAAAACGTCATATTTTTACTATACTAACAGTCATGATGGTGAGTGAAAATATCACTCATCTTAACAAAAGGTACCAAATCCTTTGATGTGTTATAGAGCTCTCCAACACAAGTACAATGCAAGAAACAACGTCCAAATATGACCTCATGTGCAAAAGATACGAATTTTACAAGGAACGAGATAATTTAAGCTACTAGTTAACTTAATTAATAATTAAATACCTTAATCCCTTTTCATAATCTTTCTTCCCCAAATCAAATCCCCCACCTGTACACAGCAATGCATACATAACCCATACATGCACACCTTCTCTCCTCCATTCTCACTCCATAGACTGTGGATCAATGCACCGTCTTCGCCAACGGACTCCACTAAGTGTCCTCTTCGCAACGGCCACAAACTTGACAAACCTGAAGCTCCTTAGCAAAATGGAACCTGGCTCCACCCCATCTCGGCTCCAAAATGTCACAACCCCTAAAAAACAGCAATACCTCCCTAAAAGGTCACCATCCACTCATTTTTTCCCGATTTAATTAAAGGAAGGGTTAGAGGAAGGGATGACTATTATTTTCGTTTATAGGAAATAGGGAGGAGGAAATGAAAGCAGAAAGAGTGATTGAGTGTGTGTGTGTGTGTATTATTATATATATGATTTATATGATTTCTTAAATAAATCGTCATATGTTTCGAGCTCGTATGATCACACAGGATATCCCATCGCAACGAAAGTCGTTGGTGCACATCACCATTTTTTTCGATCCCGATGGTATAAATTCCTTTGCTATCCGAGACAGCTCTCTAGGATGATAATTTCGTGCTTTTTGAAATCATTTTGGTCATACGATCGCCTGATTTCCAAATATAGCGATGTTGATTCTCATTTTAATTCGCAACATCGATCTGGACTCAACGAAAGTGGTCTTAAATCCCAATTCGACCGTATGTGAAAAGTCATATTTTTGGACCTTCAAGTAATTAACGTTTTAATATTTAAATCAATTATTTAAATATTCTTTAGCTAAAATTATAGGTCGTTACATTCTCACATCCTTAAAAAGATTTCGTCCTCGAAACTCACAAAGCACTAAAAATGTATACAACCCATAGGCTTAAAAGCCCTTCTTATTTTGGAAAAATTATGCAGCACTTCCTTTGCGCGGCTAGATCTGAAAAATCCCAAAACAACATGATATATATACACAAACACATACCATATCTGAGGCATCTCATTTCTGAGAACATACAATCATATATACCCAAATCTACACTACATATCTTACGTACCTCTTTTATAGTAAGAGCATACAATTAGGTTGCGAATAAAAGCGAGTAAGCATCAAAATAGTCAACACGTGCTTCCATGTGCCTGAACATGTAATCAACAAAGAGGATTAAACAAAATTGCAACATCATATCAGGTATTTAAGCATACTAAATCATATATAGCAACCATCTCAAATAAATTTGTATATCAAAACATAACCAACCCACGTGTCTAACAACCATACAAGCACAAGTAATCGTATCAAATGCTAGCAATCAACCATTAAACAAGCATATATAAGATCAAACATCAAAAGTAACATATATGCCTATCTTAGCATGAAGGATATTATACTATCTAGTAAAAAGCATCAAATATGATATCCAATATGAAAGCTGACCAAAAATGGAAATCTCACAAAGTAAAGAGCTTCAGACAAGTGGTCCTCACTCTCTCATCGGTCTCTCATATCCACAGAACCTATAATACTTTATTGCCTTCCTTCGAAGTTTTTTCATATCACATCCTACAATACAAATAGGCGTACAAGCTCTCAAAGTTTCAGGTTCAATTTTGATATCACCTAGTCGATTCGATGTCAAATTTCCCAACACTTCTTGTAAGTTCTCCCAAACCGACTAGTGAACAACGGGCTTCGGCCACTTACAACGCTCTTTGACACACCGTGGAATCAGATAATCCACTTCACATATAATTCGACTAATTTGGATGCCATTTTACTGGACTTAATGAATATAAATCTAGCATTTAGTCAATCTACCGACTATGACCCAAATGCTATCATATTCTCCTCTAGTCCTAGGCATTCCATAGATGAAGTCAACATCGATTCCCATTTCCACCTAGGAATCTCAAGAGGTTGTAGTAACCACTTGGCTTCTTTTGTTCAATATTTACTACCTGATGATTCATTTATCTCAAAATGAACGCTCGACGTCCTTCTTCATCCCTTTCCAATAAAATGTCTACCTCGTATCATGGTGCGTTTTATTACCATTAGGATATCTAGTCAATATCGAATGAGAGCACTCTCGTAGCACCTCATCCCATAACCCATCGACATGGGGAACCAACAACCTCCCATCCTTACAGAGCCAACCATCTCGATCGAGTCCGAACTTTCCCAACTCTTCAGACTCTACTCATTTCCCTAACTTAGCTATGATCTCCGCCAGTCTAGCGTCATGCTTCTAACTAGTACTGATCCACTAAATCAAAGTAGGTATGATAGTTACACTAGCCTTCGCCTATGGCTTACGCTTACGTCGAGTTTCATAGTCATAACCAACAATAAACTCAAGCAATGTCCACTCTAGGATATCGCTTCCAAACTAGTATGTCTTCCACTGAAAGCATCAATGAATGCATTACCTCTATGGGTGTATAGGAAATGTCAAAGTCGTAAGAGGCCAAGAACTCTAACCATCGCTATTGGAGAAGATTAAGATCCTTTTCGGAGAAGAGATACTTCAATGATGTGGGATCAATGAACGAACCGAGCCTCTCTCCTAGTGGATACTGCCTCAAAATCCCTAAAGCAAATACTATAGCTGCCAACTCCAAATCATTAGTCGGATATTTCCTGTCATGTGGTTTTAGTTGTCGACTAGCATATGCAACTACCTTACCCTTTTGCATCAATACCGCACATAATCCAGTATCACAAGCCTCCATGTATACTGTCAACTCATTATTCCTATTCGGAATGAGTAACATCGGCGCACTCATCAACCTCTCTATTATACTAACAAATGCGTGTCCGAACCTCGCATCCTAAATAAAAGTCTGATTCTTCTCATTAAATCAGTTAATGGTACCACTACCTTTGAGAAGTCCTTGGTAAAACGTCTATAATATCAGCTAACCCCAAGAAGCTTCTCACATCCACATCATTTTTAGGTTTAGTCCAACCGTGAACTGCTATGACTTTTGTAGGATCCAGGGCAGTTCCTTACTCAAAAACAACATGGCCTAAGAATCACGCTTCCCTTCTCCAGGGGTGACACTTAGAAAATTTTGCCTTCAATCGGTGCTTCCTCAATCCTCAAGCAAAATCCTCAAATGCTCCTTGTGTTCTTCCTCTATCCTCAAATAAAAAGGATATCATCTAAGAACACAAGTACAAAATGATTTAGTTAATCCTTGAAAACACGATTCATAAAATCAACAAAGTTGTCGATGCATTGGTTAGATCGAATGGCATAACCAACCACTCATAGAATCCAAATGGCATAAAGAACGCTGTAATCGGCACATTATCCTTCGCCACTCTCAGTTGACGAAACCCCATCATAAAGTCCAACTGAGAGAACGCCCTATCACCATGGACCTGATCGAACAAGTCATCAATATATGGTAGCTGATACTTGTTCTTCTTCATCACCTTATTCAACTCATGGTAATCTACATGCAATCTCAAAGAGCCGTCCACCTTAGTGGCGAATACTATAGGTGCTCCCTCAGATATATCCTGTCGAATGATGAAAACTCACTATAAGGGATCTCAAGCGAATACAAAATGCTAACCATCAACTAATCGCCGGGTAGGCAGCCTATCTCCAATCTACGCCCATCATCCATCCACATCATCACCAATAGCCCTCATGATCCACCACTATTTCGTATCTCCTTTGCCAGTCCATCCCTAGAATAATACCGAACCCCATGAGACCTAAAACAAAGCAATCATAAACAAACAAACATCCTGACTCGATAATGCTAATTCTCGAAAAACCATGCATGGGCGGTTGAGACCTCAATAAGGTTCATCATAATTTAAAGGTCGGTCAACTATCTCGTGTCTCATTCCCAATCTATTTAACAAATCACTAGATATAAAGGAATATGAAACCCCAATATCGAATAAGACACGTATGGAACGCCATAGGTAGAGAGCATACCTTAGATAGTAATGCACTTTCCTTTTACTTCTTCGATGGAGCACTCAACGAAGTCAGAATGGCATATTCAATGCATATGCCTTCATTGTCTGCCCCTTGCTTAACTAGTTCAAGACAATCCTTCTACATTAGGTATAGGCTCTTATGTCGGGAAGCCTTCTCGATCAACTTATCGAAGCTCTCAGCAATATGAACAATCTATCGCTTCCCAAGATGATCACTCAACCCAATGGTAAACTTTTCATTCTTTCTGAGTGGAGTATCAATAAAAGACAGACCGTACTTTGACAGCACATCGAATTCAGCCATATACTCCAATACAGACATTTCGCCTTACTTCCAGTCAATGAACTTCCTAAACAACACTAACTCCTTAATAATCGAGACAAATTTCTCTTCGAACCAAACTATAAATCGATCTCGAGTAAATCAATCCTTGGGAGTCGAAGCTATAAGGGCACTCCACTAGTTCAAGCTTATCCTTGGAGTTATCTAGAGACCAACTTCTACCTCATGGTGTCATCAAACTCCAAGTCAACGAAGATTCTCTTGCAAGTATCCATCCAATCTTGCACCTTGATAGCCGATTCTATTCCAAGGAACGGTCTACCTCTTAGACTCATATAATCTTTATATAGCTTGGCCAAGTCAACTCTTGGCATATGCACTTGAGCACCATAATCATTTGGAGTAAATTGGGCATTCCAAATAATGTTTCGCACCATTTCAGCGAACATATTCTGTAAATCGAGGTTAGTGGCCATCGATCCTACCTACTCCTCAACTCCAAAGATGGAGTCAATAACAACATTTCTCGTATGCCAAATCATTCCTAATACATAATAATAATAATGATCAATCTCTCATAAAGAAAAAGTGTATCAGTGGTACTTGTGAATGAAATACAACTTATATACTATATATATTACTATATAGTTTTAAAAACCAATATATATAAAGAAAACACATTATCTCGTACATAGGTATACTCTCGATCCAGTCTAAGGCGTCAACTCCTATCATATCTCTCTAGGGTCACAGTATCAACTTAGGTTAACCACGTAACCTATGCTCTGATACCAAGTGTGACGACCGCCCTACACTTCTGTTGCTCATATAGCTAAATTGTGCATTGTTAGAGCATCCGACCGATGTAAGATGATGGTTTATGGAAAGAAAAGAAGTAGAGAAGAGAATAGAAGAGAACAGAAGAGAAAAAAAACATTACACAATCACAATAACTTATCGTATATATCACAGTGCAACCAATAAAATATAATATCACATATATAAAATAATCGAGATAGCAATAACTGAATGAACCACAAAATCAGGGTATATAGTTCCATACTTTTATACAAAACCAGAATAGAGCTTGTACAACTGACAAATAAACTCAAATGGTAAACTGTCTTTAATAATAGTAAGTCTAACACTATTAAGGCTCCATAGTGTCAAACAACGAAATAAGCAATAATAAGCCCAAAATACAAATACGAGAAAGCGTCGGCTCCTACTAGTGTAACACCCAAATTTATTTAATAATAAATTAAAATATTAATAAGGGTCAAAATATAATTTCACATACACAGATCAAAGTAGTAAATTTCTATAAATGAATGAATTTAGGGAATCTGACTTTTCCAAATGAATTTAGGGAATCAAACTTTTCCAGGGTGTCAAGTAGATTTTTCTAGCCCAAATTCATATATAAGTTGTTAGAAATAGATAACGCATGAAGAAGATACAAAATGTCTACCATAGTGCAAATTTTATGTTTCGTACCTATTTTGAAACTAACTTTAAGAATTAATGCAAGAATAAAGGAAAAGTTATTTGTTAAGAAATAAGTTAAATATGTATGAATTACTCTAAGAAAAGAAAAGAGAGAGGGTATAATGATGAGTGTGCATTTAAAAGAAAAGAGGGAAAAAGTATTTATGCTCATAAATATGAAAATGCTTCAAAGGGAAAGCATTAATTATTGCTGTACTTAATAGATTGAGCATACTAAATAAAGAATATATCAGTATATTTAAAAAGAGTACAATTTTGTCAACGAATATTAATAAATGAAAGGAAGATATTTAACGCAAAGAGAGATGGCATTAGTGATCCTTTTATGGAATTTATTGCTGTGATTAATATGCATTACACATGTTAAAAAAGAATATAATGAAACACTTTAAAAAGAGAAGAATACATCTACTTTTATATGTTTGAAAAGTAAAAGTAACAATGTATGCACAAAAATGAAGAGTTATTTAAAAAAGACGGTGTAATGAAATATGTACAAAAGAAGACATTTAATAAAAGTTACATATTTTGAAAAGAAAATGATATACCAGAAATTATATGTTTGAAAGATAAATATATATATGTAAGTAAAAGATTATCTTTAGGGAAATGTATAGATAAAGACATTAATTAATAATATGATTTACTACTAAACATAGGTAGCATAGGTTAGAAGGGAGGTGCAACGATATGTTTAAGAAGGATATGAATGCATGCAATGTTACAGGAATAAAGGTAATAAAATATGGAAATGAATAATTATTTTAAAAAAAAGAAAGAATATGCTATTTCTTTATTTGTAAAAGAATAAGGCCTTTAATTAATACACATTTTTACATGTTTGAATAGAAATCAAGGTTCCCTATAAAGGTGAATAATGTGTGTGTGTGTGTATGTAAAATATCAATGAAGAATGTTAATAGGGGTTATAATTTTTAATTATTTGACCCAAATTATAATTAGTAGCACTAATTAAGGCAACATGACTATTGCATTAACAAGGGAAAAGGGAAAGAGTTTATATATATGGCTAAGAGAACATGATTAAAGGAATGATTTTTATACAAATAAACTTCACTTGAATTCCATTTATAAATAAAAGGCAAACAAATACATGATTATCTGCCATTCAATAATAATAAAAGTGAAAAATATGAATGAATGGTATTGGATAACTTGAATGAATAGCCATTAATGACATAAAAAGGGAAAGAGCAAAGATGTTACCTTTTTTAAATGTTAAAAAAAGGAAATAATTTTTTCTTAAGTATAGGTAAATAATATGGATATTTCATTATATCTTTTGATGAACGCTTGGATGGGTGTCATATCTTTTTGAACGTAGCTGATGGATCCATATTTTTTTGTTAATGGTCAGGATTAAAAAGGCAGCCTATAAATAAACCCTTAAACTATCTGACACAGCAGATATAACGGATGACAACGAAATGAAGATTTCGTGTCAAACTAATCGATGAAATGATTAGATGAAGCAATATGAATAGATGAATTAATGATACCAAACGCCCAAATCCGTTGATCACGAAGATACCGGACTTTAGCTATCTTCGACACGTTGATCGCGCACGATGCCGTGAGAGAAGATCTACAATTCTTCAAGGTTGATCAAGCGCACTTGATTCCGTGAATCGGCTTCAGCGATCTTTGATTCGAGTGCACTCGAATGCCGAAGGTGGAGATAGGAGATAACACTCAACTACCAATTTTAATGGTGGCACAAAAGCACACAAAAGAAATTTTATTCAAATTCAACAACCTTTTACAATGACATCACGTCCCTATTTATAGGGTTTACAACACGATACTATGACTTAAGAAAATTACAACATTTTACACAAACGACATAAGAAAACAAAGTACCAAAGCCAACAACTTATCAATAGTGCTTCAGCGACCTAAGAAGCAAAATTCATTCGACTTAAAATTCTCGTTTGCGACCTAAAGACAGTACGCGACTTAAAATGGAACGGCATCGACCTAGTCTTGGCAGCGACTCAAATAATCTCGCGATATAGAATTGGGAATGGAAACGATCTACGGCCTTGCGAGCTACATCTAGGAGGTTTAGGTCATGGAGGGAAGGTCGCGGAATGGTTTAGGTCGCGGATGTGGATTTAGGTCGCGATGGTGGTTAGGTCGGAGAACATTAGGTCGTAGCAACGTGGATTTAGGTCGCGGTAATATGGTTAGGTCATGGAGTAACGGCGATAGGTCGGTGATGGGGTTAGGTCGTGGGGATGGTGTCGCGGAGGAAGTTAGGTCGCGGGGTGGAATTGTGGTGGAGTTTAAGTCGCGGGAATTAGGTCGCAGAGGGGTTAGGTCGTTGGAGTTGGAGTTAGGTCGCTCGCCATTGAAGTTAGGTCGCTCGACTTCGCCAATTAAGGTATGCGCTGCATCATCCTCCCCAGGTCGAGAAAAATTCGTCTTCGAATTTAAAAGTTCTTTCCCATTGGGTTGTTCATATCCATAATAAGGTATAAGATGTTTAACATTAAACACGTCAGAAGTGTAAACATCCTCTGGCAGCTTCAACTTATAAGCATTTTCATTGATCCGTTTTATAATTTCTACTGGACCAATCTTTCGGGCTTTCAACTTGTTATAAGCACCCACTGGAAAACGATCCTTTGTTAACACAGCATACACCCAATCACCCTCGTTGAACTCCACACTTCTTCTCTTTTTATCTGCAGCTCGTTTATACTTCTCATTCGTCTTCTCCAAACGTTCCTGAACGATTCTATGACAATCTTTCAACTCATCAACGAAATCTGACACCCTCTTAATCACTCCTTTCGGTTGTGGTACTACCGTTAAATCCAACGGCCCCTTTGGCCAGCTTGAATATACGATCTGAAATGGACTGAAACATGTACTACGGTTGATAGCATGATTATGAGCAAACTCCGCTTGACATAACTTCACATCCCAACTCTTCAGATTATCCTTTACAAGAGACCGCAACAAATTTCCCAACGATCTATTCACCACTTCCGTTTGCCCATCTGTTTGAGGATGATAGGCGCTACTAAAATTCAGTTTCGTTCCAACCATCTTCCACAGACTCAACCAAAAATGACTTAGAAATCGCGTATCTCGGTCAGAAACAATGGATTCAGGTAGCCCATGTAGTCGATACACTTCTTTAAAGAACAATTGAGCAACACGGACTGCATCAGCGGTCTTTTTACAAGCTATAAAATGTGCCATTTTCGAAAACCTGTCCACTACAACATATATTGAATCATTTCCTCGCTGAGTTCTTGGCAATCCCAAAACAAAATCCATGCTGATATCAATCCATGGTCTAGCAGGCACGGGTAATGGCATATACAATCCCGCATTCGTCGCCGTCCCTTTTGAAACTTGACAAATATGACATCTCTCCACAAATCTTTCAACTTCTTTTCTCATAGAAGGCCAAAAATATGATTGCGAAATCAACTGCAATGTACGATCTCTGCCCACGTGACCCTCTTCATGCAATTCTTTGACAATCTTCAACCTCAAGCTACAATCCGGAATACACAATCGGTTTCCTTTGAACAAGAATCCATCTTTCATCACAAAATCATCAGAACTCCCTTCCTGCATCTGATCCAGCACTTTCGCAAAATAAGAATCTGAAATAAGCAACTTTGGCAACAAATCAAATCCCACTACTTCCACTCGCATAGTTGTCAGCAAATGATTTCTACGGCTCAATGCATCAGCAACTCGGTTAGTAACTCCTGATTTGTGCTTCACAACGAAAGTAAACTATTGTAAATAAGCAACCCACGAAGCATGCCTTGCTGAAATTTTATCTTGCCCCTGCAAATGTTTCAAAGCTTCATGGTCAGTGTATAGCACAAATTCTTTATGAAATAGATAGTGTCTCCAATGCTTATGGCTTGGACTATAGCATAGAATTCCAAGTCATAAGTATTGTATCTCATTTTAGCTCCCGTCAGTTTCTCACTAAAGTATGCAATAGGATGACCCTTTTTACTCAACGTTCCCCCAATTCCAACCTTGGACGCATCAGTATTTAGCTCAAAGAGTAACTAAAAATCCGGGTATCTAAGAATGGGCGTTGTGGTCAAGAGTGTCTTGATTCTCTGAAAAGCCGAATCAGCCTCTTCAGTCCAAACAAACTTCTTCCCTTTCATACATTCCGTAACTGGTGCCATCACACTACTGAAGTGTGGAATGAACCTTCGGTAGAATGATGCTAAACCATGAAAACTCCTCACTTCTGTTATTGTCTTAGGCTGTGGCCAATTTCGAATAGCTTCAACTTTACTCTGATCAACTTGAATACCATCCTTCGACACAATATAGCCCAAGAATAGAATACTTGTAGTCATGAAGGTACACTTCTTCGTTGCAGCATAAAATTCGTCACGTCGTAAAACCAACAACACTTCCCGCAAATGCTGTAGATGTTCTTCAGTGCTTCCACTGTAGATCAAGATGTCATCAAAATATACCACTATGAACTTCCCGATAAATGGTCGAAAAATCTGGTTCATGACTCTCATGAATGTACTCAGAGCATTTGACAAGCCAAACGGCATCACCAACCATTCGTACAGACCCTCCCGAGTTTTAAAAGTAGTCTTCCACTCATCACCCGGTCTAATACGGATCTGATGGTATCCACTTTTCAAGTCAATCTTCGAAAACACAACAGCACCGCTCAACTGATCCAACAGATCATTTAGTCTCGGCATAGGAAATCAATATCTCACCGTAATCTTATTCAATGCTCTACTATCTGTGCACATTCTCCACGTTCCATCCTTCTTCGGTACCAACAAAGCTGGCACTGCACAAGGACTCAAACTCTCCTGAACACGCCCTTGTTCCAGTAATTCCTCCACCTGTCTTCTCAACTCCTCGTGTTCTTTTGGACTCATCCGATAGTGCGGTCTATGAGGCAATGCAGCACCTGGCACCAAGTCAATCTGATGTTGTATGTCTCTAAGCGGTGGTAACTCTTTCGGCAACTCCTCTGGAAACACATCTTTGAATTCCTCCAAAACTGGCTTCACTTCCTCTGGAACTTCAGTAACTTCACTGCTTTCATGCCTAATCAACATAAAAACTTCAGGACTCTCTTCTACCTCTTCCACGAATTCCTTCAAGGACAAAAAAGTTTTCAATTCCTCAATCTCCTCTAGTTTGTTCTCATCCTATTGTCGCTTCTTCGGAACTAAAGTGATTTTCGTGCCCTCGAACAAGAAACTGTAGCTATTTGTTCGACCATTATGCTGTACCTCCCGATCGTACTGCCATGGCCTTCCCAACAGCAAATGGCAAACATCCATGTCAACCACATCACACCAAATCTCATCTTTGTATTTCTTCCCAATAGAAAATGGAACATGAGCTCGCCTCTCTACCTTCACTTCTCCTCCTTTCCTCAACCAAGCAAGTTTATAAGGACTAGGATGTTTCTCCGTTTTCAACTTCAACTTCCTCACAGCTTCCATTGAAATGATATTATCACAACTCCCAGCGTCAATGACAAATTTACAGACCTTCCCCAAAATAGTGCAAGTTGACTGAAAAATGTTACTCCTCAACCAACTCGACTCCTCTTCCTGCTTCGGGGTTAAACAAGATCTCCGTAGCATCAGATTACATCCCTCGTCTCCCGACACCTCTTCTTCCTCCTCATCACGGTATGAATTGAGATCTTCTTCTACATCCTCATTCTCCACTTCAGCAATCATAGTTCTCTTCTTCGGTTTCGAACATTCGTTGCTCTTGTGACCCACTTCCTGGCAATTATAGCATTTGAAATTGGTGTTGACTTTTGGTTTAGCCACTTCTTAAACAACTGGCTTACTCGATGCTTTAGGAACATTAGAACTACTACCCGCTCCTTTGTTCTGCCTCGTAAAACTTGGAAACACACCTCCCCCACGTCAACCTTGTTTCTCCCAAGCCAACGCTTTTTGATTTGCTTCTGCCATAGATCTAGGGTCGAACATGTTTACCATATCTTGGATCTGTGTTTTAAGTCCCCCAACAAACCTAGCGGTCAATTGTTCTTCTGTCTCCATAATGTCATTTCAAGCAATCAACTGGTAGAACTCATCAGCATAATCAGCAACAGTCTTCGGCCCTTGCCTCGGGTTCTGTAATCTCTGATACATCAGTGATTGGTAATTGTAGGGTAAGAAAGTAGCCTTCATCAACTTCTTCATCTTCTCCCAAGCAACAATCTTCGACTTCCCCATCCGCTCTCTAGTAAGTTTGGTTTGCGTCCACCACGCCATAGCTCTTCCCCTCAACCTAGTAGCAACCAACTTCACTTTACGATTTTCCGGAACCTCCTTGAAGTTAAAAATTTCCTCAACATAAGCTAGCCAATCAAGAAATTCCTCGGCCTGCATACCTCCCTTGAATTCTGGTATTTTAGTTTTCATCCCGGACTCCCATTTGTGATCATACTTTGAATGATTTCTTCCTTGACCTCATCCTCGTCCATGAACACTACCACCATCAAACTCCTCTTTAAAATCTGATGCATATCGATGTCGATCCTGACCACCGACATCTCTACTACCACCATTTCTTCCATCAACATCCCTTCGATCTACATTCCTCCGATCACGATCATTCATATTTCTATCACGATTTCGATCATCAACATTTCTATCATAATCTCGATCCACACTTCTATGATCACTATCAACACTTCTCTCTCGATTTGAATGTGGTGAAACTCTACTTCTCCCATGGTTTGATTCAGGTGAAACTCTCCTCTGATTTTAATTCATCTCCAACATTATTCTCTCTAATCGACCAATCCCTTCATTAAGCTTCTCATTAAAGTTTTCGTTAATTCTTTGCTCCATCTCATCGGCTTCTTCTCTCCCATACAAAGCATCAATGTTGCGATAACGGTTAGCTCTTCTCGGAGGCATGATCACTCTTCAACAAATTCCAACAAAAACTTCACTTCGATCTAAAAATCTTCAAATCAAAACTACCCACTTGTTGAAATCTTCAAAAAATCTCCAAACGAACAAATCTCTTCAAAATCTCAATAACCCACTTCTCCAAATGATGTAAATCTCGCACAGCTCCAAAAATCTACGCCAACTCCTTGCGCTCTAGCTCTGATACCAAATGACGCAGCGGATATAACGGATGACAACGAAATGAAGATTTCGTGTCAAACTAATCGATGAAACGATTAGATGAAACAATATGAATCGATGAATTAGTGATACCAAATGCCCAAATCCGTTGATCACGAAGATACCGGACTTTAGCTATCTTCGACACGTTGATCGTGCACGATGCCGTGAGAGAAGATCTACAATTCTTCGACGTTGATCAAGCGCACTTGATTCCGTGAATCGGCTTCAGCGATCGTTTATTCGAGCGCACTCGAATGCTGAAGGTGGAGATAGGAGATAACACTCAACTACCAATTTTAATGGTGGCACAAAAGCACACAAAAGAAATTTTATTCAAATTCAACAACCTTTTACAATGACATCACGTCCCTATTTATAGGGTTTACAACACGATACTATGACTTAAGAAAATTACAACATTTTACACAAATGACATAAGAAAACAAAGTACCAAAGCCAACAACTTATCAACATTGCTTCAGCGACCTAAGAAACAAAATTCATTCGACTTAAAATTCTCGTTTGCGACCTAAAGACAGTACGCGACTTAAAATGGAACGGCATCGACCTAGTCTTGGCAGCGACTCAAATAATCTCGCGATATAGAATTGGGAATGGAAACGATCTACGGCCTTGCGAGCTACATCTAGGAGGTTTAGGTCATGGAGGGAAGGTCGCGGAATGGTTTAGGTCGCGGATGTGGATTTAGGTCGCGATGGTGGTTAGGTCGGAGAACATTATGTCGTAGCAACGTGGATTTAGGTCGCGGTAATATGGTTAGGTCGTGGAGTAACGGCGATAGGTCGGTGACGGGGTTAGGTCGTGGGGATGGTGTCGCGGAGGAAGTTAGGTCGCGGGGTGGAATTGTGGTGGAGTTTAAGTCGCGGGAATTAGGTCGCAGAGGGGTTAGGTCGTTGGAGTTGGAGTTAGGTCGCTCGCCAGTGAAGTTAGGTCGCTCGACTTCGCCAATTAAGGTATGCGCTGCATCACTATCCCTAAATTCTCCAAAAAGCTTACGTCACCAAAATTCTATCACTTTCTTCTCTCCTCCAACATAATTTCTTCTTTAATATAAATAAAAATAAAAATAGAGTGATAAATAAAAATTAAAAAAGGAGATTTGGTCAAATCAACAAAGGGGAAATCCACACTCATAGACAAAGATGATTCCAAGCAATTAAAAAGGAGCGGTAGCTTTTAAAAAGGTGAGTGGGAATAATTTTAATTAGGTGATTATTTACAGTTAAAATTGATATATTCTCTATGATCTAGGATGTTGTTAGAAACCCTAAATTGGAATTTGTAACCTAGATAGAAATGGAAATTATTGTAAATTGCTAAACCTAATTTGATGCTAGCACATCTCTCTTGTGATTAAATTGTAAAACCCTAAAATTGAAATCTATAATCTTTGGTAGAATTGAAATTACAGTGAATTATTAAACCTGATGTGGATCATGCACACCCTTTCAATTTAGTTAACTGTAAACCCTAAAATCTATAAACCCTAGATTTAAACAACTAAAATTGAAATTCTATAAATATGTGAATTTAGAAATATTGATTGATCATCTAGTAATTAGCGTTCATCGATAACTACTAATGATGTGGATTAAACAATAAAAAAATCAATATTTAAGAAAATGTGAAAACCCCAAATTTTGTTCGCAAACGGTCGACTCTAGACCCCTAGCGGCCGACTGGTAACGGTCGACCGTTCAGAATGGAAATTGCAGATGTTGAACCTCGGCCAAAGGCCCATGTTTATTAATATATATATATATATATATATAACGTTAACTATTATGGGCCTATCTAAAGGCAACTGGATGCATGTTAGGACTTGTAGGGAAGCTGGTTCCCTAGGAGTGGACGCTAGGTCATGGCGGTGTTAGGTAATATTGTTTACACAATTAAGGATCGAGTAATCAACTGAAGGTGATGTATTTTAGCAAATGGCTTTCATAGGAGGTTCCACGGTGGGCATGTAGCACTGACAAGGATGCCTGATGAAGTGGGTCTGGCACAATGGGTGGTCCATGTATTCACAATTTTCGACGCATGTGGTATAGTTCAAAAGGAGTACCTAGAGCATTCAATAAGAGGCCAACACTACGATCGAGCGGTGAAAGTGAATGTTGACGATGAGACATACCGACGAGTCGACATCTTGGATTCTTCTTCTCCAAGTGTAGTGAAAGGAAACTGGTTCCCAGTAGCCTAGTGTGATGATAGTGGTGGGAATTTAGCCTAAGAGTAGCCTAATGGCGGTGTTTTCCATAGTTGGTAGCCAAGAGGGCAGTGTCTTATGTATTGAGTATCTCTACGAGCAGTGGCCGATCGCTAGATATGAGATTCAATCCTTTGTATTAGCCTACACAAATTGTAGTGTAGGGAATGTATTAGACAAGAACCCTTAGTTAATAGACCTAAGGAATTCATGGACACTTGTAATACACCCTATGTCATCTAGAGTAGAGTTAAAGCTAATTGCACATGATCATCACATATTAAACTTGCACTCTTTCACCAAACCTTTTGTCTGACCCTCCCCCTTCTTTTCATTTTCCTCCCACCATAGGATGGCTGGTTAGCAGTTGATTGGTCGTAGTACGTGGAGAAAGGAGCTTCACGTTGTAGTTCTCAATCATTTGTTGTTCATCATATAGTTACCTACTGTATAAAATGTTTGTCAAACCTATATTGTACTTTGGAAAACAATGTATATGTAAATCAAGTATTTTAGAGACTGTTTTTCTTAAATGTCTATTTTCTGTATTTATATTTTAGTTCCTTTCACTGTGAGATTTGAAAGTATCGAATGTTTGAGAACTTACCTTTATAATTATGCTATGTAATGTTTAGAGTCCAAATAGCTCGTATTTCTCGACATGACGCTAGCCCAAAAGTCACATTAGGATTTGGGTCGGTTTCTCGGGAGGTGCGGGTTGTTGCATTTGGTATCAGAGCAAGGTTTAATACCCCCTAGTATTTAGACACGTATTGAGCAAGCGTACTTGAATTTTTTTTCAAAAAAGGTGATTTTCCAATATGTTTTCCAAAAAGTTTTCAAAAATGGGTTTTGCATATATATATATATATAAGTTTTTAAAAGGATTTCCAAAGATTTTATCTATATATCAAAATTCCTTTTATTTGTGCCTACACCCTCTTTGGGAAAGTTGAAAATAATTCCCAATCACATAATGAGTACAAGTTTTAGAGGAATGGCTCTAGAAAGGTTAGTAGAGGTTTTCTATACCAACTAGCAATAGCAACTAATTTATGGATTTAAGGGTGGATAAAGAAGATTTGTACTTTGAGACTGATATAACAGGGATATGATGTTGACAAAATAAGGGAGATATAAGGAGGAGTTTATAAATTAAAGGCATATTTCCCAATTAAAGTAGAAACCCTATTCTCATGTTGGTAGTATTCACAAGGACTCCTATTTATTGAAAGGTATGGCTAGAGTATTTCCATATTGAAGTTGGACACAATATTGAGAAATAAACTTGAGTTAACTATCTTTGAAAAGGATATAAACCTTATTCACTTAAGCATTGTTAGGTACAAGTAGGCTTAGGTAATTAGGTTGCTTTTGTCTACTCCAATTTAAGTGATAAACCAATAAAAATGATTTCTAAAAGTTAGAAAAAATAGATGTTTGATATTTTGAATTAGGTAAATAGGTTGCTTTTGTCCCTACAGTAGCATCCTGCGGTGGTATTAGTGGAAACTGGTTTCCACAGTAGCCTACGGACGGTGTTACCTTATTGGGTTCCACTATTGTAGATGTATTCCAAGTATGCCTATGTAAATCTTGAAATTGTATAGTCAGAAATTTGCACATATTTGAATCTAGAAAATGTTGGGCATTAGTAATCCCTAAAATTATAGATCATGTAATAGTGCCAAATTTGTAGATTTGAATGACGTGTGTAAGTAAAATGTAAATTAAGTTATCACAGTAAACTGTTAGGATTTAGGTGATCTCAGATTTTGTTGGATAATTGATATGGGTTAGTAGAGATAACTAAAAGCAATGATAAATTGGAAATGGGATTTAAGTAAGTATTTTAGTTCATTGGAATATAGAGGGTTGCAATGTACATTCCTATGGATTATCAAGTTCATATTTATAAATAAAAATGTATCGTTCGAAATGATAAAGAATATATCCAAATGAAAGAGATGTACAAAATATGGATAGTAACTGTATTTTGTAGCATTAGAATACGGTAACCCATAAGTATAAACCAAAGTATTAGTCATCATGTTTTATTGGATTAAAGTGGCGAGGCATCATTCCATCTTGAGTTTTCTCAACCATGAAATAAGAGGAATAAAGTGATAAGAGGTTACGCTTGGTAAAAAGGTCTCATTCATGGGATGACATCAAAGAATTTTTTTTGGAAGTTCAAACTACATATGGTATCCTAGATAAAATTTTAGTCAATATTTTGCAATGAATAGTTAATTCAAGAAATTGGGTCTCCGTCAAGAGAAAGATATTGTAAATGCGAAGGCGATTTTCATAGAAAATAAGATTGGAGAATTTTTGGTAAGATTTGGAGGAAAGGATCAAAGGATTGTTCTCAATCATCCCTCGGATTGGAAAAGACTATTTAATTAAGGAGATTCATGGAAGAGTAATTTTGAATATACAGTTATGTTGCATAACAATTGTACGCGAACAAGATTCCATGATTTTTGAAAACCTAAGGAATGGTTCAATAATAAAGTGAGATGACTTAAGTTGAGTAAAATTGGAAAAGAGGTTATGCTCTAAGAAATCACCAAGTTTGATACTCGTAAGGGAAAATGGAAATATAGTGAAGAGCTAAGTAGGAGGTACCATATGTAAAAATGTCTGGATAATAAGAATGATTGTAAACATATCAATATGAGTGTGAAAAATTCATATATAAGTAGTAAATTTCTATAAATGAATGAATTTGGGGAATAAGACTTTTCCATTGTGTCAAGTAGATTTTTCTAGCCCAAATTCATATATAAGTTGTTAGAAATGGAGACCGTTTGAAGAAGATACAGAATGTTTACGGTATGGCACATTTTGTGTTTTGCCCCTATTTTGAAATTAGTTTAAGAATTAATGCAAGAACAAAGGAAAACTTATTTGTTAAGAAATAGGTTGAATATGTATGAGTTACTCTAAGAAAAGAAAAGAGAGAATATATAATGATGAGTGTGCATCTGAAAGAAAAGAGAGGGAAAATATTTAAGCTCATACATGTGAAAATTCTTTAAAGGGAAAGCATTAATTATTGTTGTACTTAATAGGTTGAGTGTATTAAAGAAAGAATATATCAATATATTTAAAAGTGTACAATTTTGTCAATGAATATTAGTAAATAAAAGGAAGATATTTAACGCAAAGATGGAGGACATTAGTTACCCTTTTATGGAATTTACTGTTGTAATTAATATGTGTTACACGTGTTAAAAAAGAATATAACAAAATACTATAAAAAGAGAAGAATACTTCTACTTTTATATGTTTGGAAAGTAAAAGTAACAATGTATGCATAAAAGTAGAGAGTTATTTAAAAAAAAGACAGTGTAACGGAATATGTATGAAAAAAGACATTTAATAAAAGTTGCATATTTTGAAAAGAAAACGATATGTCTAAAATTGCAGAAGAAAATTAATAACTGTCGACCCTAGACCTCTAGCAGTCGACCAGTTAGGTCTAGTGGTCGAGCATTCAAAACGAAAATTGTAGATGTTGAACCTCGACCTAAGGCCCAAGTTTATTAATAAAAATATATGCAAAACGTTTACTATTGTAGGCCTATCTAAGGGCAATTGGATGCATGTTAGGACTTATTAGGAAGCTAGTTCCCTAGGAGGGGACGCTAAGTCATGGCAGTGTTGGGTAAATATTATTTACCCAATTTAGGATCGAGTAATCGACTGGAGATGATGTATTTTCACAAATGGCACTCACAGCAGGTTCTACGGTGGGCGTGCAGCACTGACGAGGATGCCTGATGGAGTGGGTCTATGACGCCCCACCTCTATACTCACGCTAGCCAAGGACACTACGGGATAATGCCATCGACTAGCACAAAGAATAAGGCTGTTGAGGAGCGACCATCTGTGTAATTGCTTTGTGCGAGTACCGATATGTCAGAAAATATAACTTACATTTCATTTCTGGAGGAAATCCGACATATCTAATACAAAATCAAAGCTACCACACAGTGGCTAGGTAGTCTTCGGAAAAAAATATAGAAATAAACATAACACAAATCAGTCACAGATGTTCATATCTCAAAGGCGGAATAAGATATGAATATATCACATGAAAGTGTACATCAAAGTAGTGGTTATAGAAGATCCACTACATCACAAAAGAATAGATACAAGTGCTAGGCAAAAGAATAAGTATACAACAAGGACTCTCTATCTCAAATGTATACAACTAAAACTACAAGCTAAGTAGTTAGCCAAAAGTCAGATGATGGTCCAAGATAAGAAGTCAAGAGGAAGCACCTGTAATATCTCAGTCTAACCCGAGTATTATTTAAGAAGAAAATAATAAACGGATCAGTCTAGCTATAAATATCATATAAAATGAGGTATCAGAGGAGATATAACAAAAATGTATGATAACCAAAAATGTCATACCATGACATTTATACGTTTAACAATAAAGAAAAATCATACTATTATCTCAAAAATCTCATAACATCAAAAAGAATATCATATTCTTTATTTTATTCACCAAGCCATAAATATTGACAAATATATTATTGCCAATCATAAAAAAAGGTGAAACATGAATTCAAGAAATCATCAACTAGAAATCCAGAAATCACAAAAAAGGGGGAGGCCTATCATAAAAACGGAGCATGAAAGCTCACCAACACGTGTATCACAAACATAACGCTATCCCATGGTCGCTAACCATAGAGTCGGTACAACGGCATAGTACAATAACGGTACGCCCAAGGGACCAGAAACTCAAATATTTCGGAACAATGACGTAGTGCAATAACGGTACACCCGATGAACTCGAAACTCAAATAATTCGGATCAACGATGTAGTGCAATAATGGTACGCCCGATGAACTCGAAAGCCGAAGCATTGATGTAGTACAATAACGGTACATCCGATGAACCAAAATCCGTAAAAGAACATGGGTCGCTATCCCATAAAATTGAGACGAAGCTCATTAGGACGAGGTACTGTCCCCCATGTGGACAAAGAGACATCGCACATTGCTAGTCTAAACCATAAAATGATCATCATCGATCATCAAGAAGTGTCGATTACACTAAGCTAGTAAGTATAAGAGTTTAGCTTCATGTCCCATAACCACTAGCTTAACTAAAATATTTTCGAAAAGATTGTAGATTTCCACTCGAAAATTGTCACAAGAGTTCATTCGAACAAGTCCAAGAATTAACCATCGAAGTAAACGCAAGCGTTTCATACCACTTGTTTTACTAAGCCATTTAATTAGATTTCTCATACGAATGAGGTAAAGGTTTGTATATACTAATAGATTAGAAAACGGTTTTATAAACGAGCTTTGTGCTTAAAAGTAGTGTTGAAATCACTTTGATGAAAGAGTTTGAGTATTTACTACTAGTATAGAAACCTTTGTATTTTTAAAGTGACAAGTCATAGAAATGATTGTAGAAACAATCAATCATCAAAAATTAACATACGAAGACGTGAATCAAATCCATAGAAATCGATGCCGAATCCATCAAAATGGATATACCAAAAATCCCGAAATAGAAGTCATCAAAATCGATAACAAATGATAACAACAAAACGGAGAATCATGAATCGATTAAAAATTGGAAACTCAAACACAAAAGGCAAAATAGGCAGAGACAACAGATTAAGTCGACTGGACTAGGGTGGTCAGTCGACTGACGCAAATCCTGGAAACTTTCTATTTTCAGGTTCAGTCGACTGAACCTGGGTGGTCAATCGACTGAATCATGCCTAGAAACTTTCGGTTTCCAGGCTCAGTCGACTGACCAAGAGTGGTCAGTCGACTGATACTGGCCTAGGAAATTTCCTGGGTTCGGTTCAGTCGACTGACCCTCTAGTTCAGTCGATTGAACTGGAAATTCTAGTATTCTCAGCCTAGCCCCCCAAGGGGAAAAATCCCAAACAATTGGCGATCGGACAAGCAATAGGCGCTAAGGGTTTATGCCAATCGGCAACCCAGCCTATAGGCTCTTCGATACTTCACCGAAAACATGTTCAAACATCCGTAAAAGGATTTTCACAAAATTGGACTAAAAACAAAAAATTGGAATATTCGCCAAATCAATTCGAATCAAAATTAAATGAACATGTAGAGATGTTAGGAATTCATACCTAACAATCAAAGATAGTTATAGACATAGATGTGAGATAAAAATCTCACCTTTAAACCCAAAAATGATGAAGGAGAAGCTTGAAAGCAAAGGGGGATCAACTTCTTTTCAACTTCAACTCTAGAAGCTTGAATCTAAGCTCAAAAGAAGAACATCTCCTAAGTTAGGTTTAGGAAATTTCTGAAATTAAAGAGAGAATGAGTTGGAGGAGATGAAGAGGAGGCTTACCAAAGCTTTTCCAAGAGTTTGGAGCAAGACTTGAGTTTGCAAATGGAATCTAGGGCTTGGAATTTCTAATTCCACTTCTCTTCCCCCATTTTCAGTTTAGCTTGAGAGAAAGAAATGAAATGAGGATGAGTGGATGAAGAGAAGGGCTGAGTTAGGTTATAGAATGAGTTGGGTGAAACCCAAACCCAAAAGCCCAAGTGAAAATAGCAAAATTCAACTTACTCCAAACATATCGAAGCTTATACTCAAAAAAGTCACAAACACCATTTTGGACTCAATGGAAGTGGTCTCGAGTTCCAATTCGACTGTTTGCAAAAAGTAGCTTTTCGGACTTCAATCTGATTAACGATTCTATATTTAAATAAAATATTTAAATATTCAATCGTAAAATATGCGGGTTGTTACAGGCTCCCCTTCTTAAAGAAATTGCGTCCTCGCAATAATTAAGAGGAAAATAAAAAGTAACAACCATAAAAGCATATCAACACAAAAGAAAGTTTGAAATAAGAAGTTCACCATAAAGAGCATGAAAGAATAAGTACGGATGTGTTTGCTCGATGAATTCTCAAGATTCATAAGAGAAATCCTTAGGATTTGAGGACCATTGAACTTTCACAAGAAAAATATCTTTATTTCGAAGGCGTTTAATCTCCAAAGTAATGATACGAATAGAATATTGCTCATAAGTCAAATTTGGTGAAACTTCAATTTCTTAAGTTACACCGGGCTCAAGTATAAAAATTGGAATCCTAAGGTATTTCCGTAGTAGAGAGACATGGAAAACGTCATAAATAGCAAAAGATAGGGCCAGTAATAAAAGGCGATAAGCCACGGAACAAATACGTTCGGTGATGGGAAATGGACCAACATATCGAGGTGCTAACTTTCCCGATCAACCGAAACGCACAACACCCTTCATAGGTGAAACATGAATAAACACCAATAAAATCTGAACCTAAAACCAACTTCTCACTGCTTCAAGCCAACACAAAGAAATCGGTATGGCCTTCCGTAGAGTGCCTCGAAAGGTGCCATACCAATACAAGATTGGAAGCTATTATAGGAAGAAAACTCAATAAGGGAAATATGATTTTCCCAACTTCCACAGAAATCAAGAACACATGCATGAAAGAGATCTTCATGATTTTGATTCACACGCTCGGTTTGTCCATCGGACAAAGATGATTAGCAGTGCTAAAAATTTAAGCTTTGTTCCTAAAGCTTTTGAAGACCTTACAAAAATCAACCAGTAAAATAATGGATCACGATTGCTAACAATAAAAGTTAGAACTCCATGAAATTTAATTTGACCTAGAGTTTAGCTAAAAAAAGGTATATTCCAAAAGAAGGATGAGCCTCCAGGCTACACAAAACAAGAGATGAACATAAATTGGATTCACGATCTCGAATCTCACAAGTGAATAAGTCTTGAGATCATTCCATTGGGATATCATCATGAAAACAACCGCTTGTTGCTTTTGGCTAAGGGCATCGGCAACACAATTACCCTTTTCTGTAGTACAAAGAATATCAAGATCATAAGATGCAAGGAACTCGAGCCAACGTTGTTGACGCAAATTAAGTTCCTTTAGAGAAAATAAATACTTCAAAGATTTATGATCATTGCAGAGAACAAATTTCTCTCCCAAAAGATAATGACGCCAAATTCTAAGGGTGAAAACAATGGCCGCGAGCACTAGATCATGAATGGTATATCTAGTCTCGACAAGCTTTAATTGTCAAGGAGAAAATGCGACAACACATTCCCTTTGCAAGAGAATGACACCCAAACCAATACGACTAGTATCGACAAAAATAATAAAGTCTTGATTCCCTTTGGGAATCGCAAGAATAAAAATATCGGGAAAGAGTTCTTTTAAATGATCCTCTTTCCCAAAAAGCTAAGACTTTCAAAATTATAATTATCTTTGTATATATTCATCTTTTTAGAAAAATTAACTTTCTACAAGAATTTTATTGTGTCTAACTGTCTCATCAAAGCGTTTAGGAGATTCCTATCGATAACGTTGATCAAGCGCACCGACCAGAATTCTTAAAGCACTCAATGGGCAAAACAACACAAAATCATTCTAGGATAAACAAGTCTCTTTAAAATTTACAAACATTCTTTGCTCGTTTTAAGAACAAAATCCACTCTTACTTATAAATATCTTATTAAAAGATTTGCAAATTTTTAAATTTGTTCTTTTCATCCATAATCAATAAATATAAGAATAAACTAATCGAGATATTCGTAGAACACTCGATTCACAAAATGGATGAAATAAGGTAGAAGGTTCGTCAAATCGAATGACATAACGAACCACTCACAAGAATCATAACGAGTGCAGAATGTAGTAAGTGGAATGCTATCCTCCGCAACTCGTAGCTAATGAAAACTGGTGGCAAGGTCGAGGTGGAAAGACCTTAGCACCACTCAATAGATTGCTTAGGTGAAAATCCTAAGACAAGCTCAAAAATACCGGAAAATTCACAAACTACCCGAATGAGAAAAATAACGTTTTCCTCATCATGTGGGTTTAAAGAATAAAATGATGTCATCAAATTGGAATCAAAATCACAAAGAAAATAGATATCTGCTTAACATATTAAGAATGTCGAAGATGAATAGTCCACTCGAGACATAGGATATGGCTTCATAATGATTAAGCCAACCCTTTTACAAAAAAAAAATTAATTCTGAAGCCTAAGTAACGCATGACATGCAAATCGGCTTGGAAAGAAAAAATCAAATAAAATAATCTCGACATCAAAACAAAGAAAATTGAGTGTTGCAGATCCACCAATCGGATTCGCAATTCTCAAAGAAGTCATCAAGCCCAAAATGTTTTAATGAAAATGAATCAACAAGTTCTTTTGATATAAAATAGCGAGATGAACTCATATCAACAAGAACTCAAATGAGAAGATCACGAAATAAAATAATGCCATCAAGGATTGAATTGGAAATACCTTGACCATAAGAAGTGTCACTAGGGGGTTGAACAACATTTAGCTTTCCCTCTCTTTTCTTTGGGACTTGGGGCATGAAGATAAAAGATGGCCCGAACTTTTGCAATAACGACAAAAAAATTGTTTCGGGCACTCATTTGCATAGTGGTTCGTAAGACCACAATTGTAGCATCGTCCACGACTAGTGGTAGACGTCTTTACTACAGAAATATCTTGCTTCCCTTTCTTGTCGGGATTGGTGCCTTTGAACTTAATAGGCCTCTTCATGTTATTGTTGAAGTTCTGTTTGGCACGCACAACTTCAACATCACTTTCTCTATCGGACTCTTCAAGCCGAAGAGCGATATCAACAAGCTGATCGAAAGAAACTTCCAGTTTTAGAAGTAAAGGCTTCTTAAGGTTCTTATTCAAACCATAGACAAATCTCTGATTTTTCATCAATGGGGTATTAATATATTCGACCCCATATTTAGATAGAGATTCAAAAGATGTGACGTAATCCGTCATAGAAGATTCACCTTGAACAAGGTCAATAAAGCGTCGGGCTAAAGTTACTTTTTCAGCCTCCGGCACAAACTTCAATTCAAAACTTTCCCGGAATTGCTCCCAAGTAAGATCTACTTCGATAATTTCAACAATCAAAAGCTCATACCAATCTAATGCTCTTTCCTGGAGCATGCTAAAAGCCACTTGGACTAGAAGTGAATCAATAAGATCCATGCGGGAAAAGATGCGATCGCATGATCTAAGCCAAGCTTGGATTTCTATAACATTTTCGGATCCCTTGAATGGCCTTCCACCCAAAGCGGTATAATCTCTGCACAAGAGTGCAAACCCGGATTTAGGGTGAGTTGGCGGTGGAGCGGGTCCGGCAGGTTGGGCATTGTTCACAAGATCCAAAAGTTGTTGAGTAGACATAAATACTCCATCTTGGGGAGTAGCACTAGATTGACCGGCGCTGGGACGGCCAGGTCTAACCATTTCTCTTCTATAAGAAAGAAAGAAAGAAAGAAGAGGAAAAAGGTTATTCCCAAAATGAATATCAAACAACCTTGATTGATAAAACAAGGCATCACAAAAGAAAAATAGGATAGAACGGTACGAAGACTCGAGTTAGATCCTATGGCAAGATTCCGAAGAAAGACTTAGGACAATGATCCTTGCTAGATTATTCTACATTGTTCCGAAGTTTGGCTCTGATACCAAGCTGTGACGCTCCACCTCTATACTCGCGCTAGCCAAGGACACTATGGGGTAATGCCATCGACTAGCACGAAGAATAAGGCTGTTGAGGAGCGACCATCTGAGTAATTGCTTTGTGCGAGTACCGATATGTCAGAAAATATAACTTACATTTCATTTCTGGAGGAAATCCGACATATCTAATACAAACTCAAAGCTACCACACAGTGGCTAAGTAGTCTTCGGAAACAAATATGGAAATAAACATAACACAAATCAATAACAGATGTTCATATCTCAAAGGCGGAATAAGATATGAATATATCACATGAAAGTGTACATCAAAGTAGTGGTCATAGAAGATCCACTACATCAGAAAAGAATAGATACAAGTGCTAGGCAAAAGAATAAGTATACAACAAGGACTCTCTATCTCAAATGTATACAACTAAAACTACAAGCTAAGTAGTTAGCCAAAAGTCAGATGATGGTCCCAGATAAGAAGTCAAGAGGAACCACCTGTAATATCACAGTCTGACCCGAGTATTATTTAAGAAGAAAATAATAAACGGGTCAGTCTAGCTATAAATATCATATAAAATGAGGTATAAGAGGAGATATAACAAAAACGTATGATAACCAAAAATGTCATACCATGACATTTATACGTTTAACAACAAAGAAAAATCATACTATTATCTCAAAAATCTCATACATCAAAAAGAATATCATATTCTTTATTTTATTCACCAAGCCATAAATATTGACAAATATATTACCGCCAATCATAAAAAAAAGGTGAAACATGAATTCAAGAAATCGTCAACTAGAAATCCAGAAGTCACAAAAAAGGGGGAGGCCTATCATAAAAAGGGAGCATGAAAGCTCACCAACACGTGTATCACAAATGGAACACTATCCCATGGTCGCTAACCATAGAGCCGGTGCAACGACATAGTACAATAACGGTACGCCCAAGGGACCAGAAACTCAAATATTTCGGAACAACGACGTAGTGCAATAACGGTACTCCCGATGAACTCGAAACTCAAATAATTCGGATCAACGACGTAGTGCAATAACGATACGCCCGATGAACTCGAAATCCGAAGCATCGATGTAGTACAATAACGGTACATCCGATGAACCAAAATCCGTAAAAGAACATGGGTCGCTAGCCCATAAAAATGAGACGAAGCTCATTAGGACGAGGTACTGTCCCCCATGTAGACAGAGAGACATCGCACATTGCTAGTCTAAACCATAAAATGATCATCATCGATCATCAAGAAGTGTCGATTACACTAAGCTAGTAAATATAAGAGTTTAGCTTCATGTCCCATAACCACTAGCTTAACTAAAATAATTTCGAAAAGATTGTAGACTTCCACTCGAAAATTGTCACAAGAGTTCATTCGAACAAGTCCAAGAATTAACCGACGAAGTAAACGCAAGCGTTTCATACCACTTGTTTTACTAAGCCGTTTAATTAGATTTCTCATACGAATGAGGTAAAGGTTTGTATATACTAATAGTGTGACAACCCAGGATTTTTGGCAGTATTATTTTAATAAATAGTTAATGTGATTAATTAAAATATAACTTATCTTTTAAAACTAATATTTATTTGTGTATTTAGAAGAAATATTGATTTGAAATTTATAATAAAGAGTTTCAAATTATAATTATAATAATATCTACCTTAAATTGAAATAAAACCCTACCTTATTTAACTTTAGATTTAATATATATATAGTTATAATCTAGGTAAAATGTTTAAAATAAAATAAATCTTATCAATATTGAATAAGTATAAAACAAATAATCGTGTCAATAAATATAAGTATAAGAATATATGAATTATAAATTAAATGGTTGATAGTAAGCTTTAAAATAAAAATAAAATAATAATAAGTTATGTTAAAAGTAGTAATAAATACAAAAGTTAACATGATAACAATGACTATAACAATTGGAAGGAAGACACATAAATGAACACTTAGAAATCCTAGAACTAAATAAATATGAAATGAACTTAAGAAATTATAGAGTACATAGTCTTTAGGGACTCATGTTGGCAAGGCAGGAAATATATATGTACCTGCCATGAAGCATGGTATAAGATAACATAACAAATATACATACATGATGTACTAAATGGATTTAAAAATCAAGTGATAAAGTTTGTAAACGTGAAAAGGACCAAGGCATTAAATGCCAGTATCTCTAGCAAAATCGAAATCACCTCAGCCACCATGCAAAAATAAAAATCTCTGATCAATCTTGTACCAGATTATACCACACTGTATATTTCTTTTCTCTACTTATATTTTCTTGTTCCAGTTCGTTCATTCAAAACTTAGCTTTCCAGAGAAAAATTAACAAATACAAATATATTAAACTGAAGCTAAAACTCAACCAAACAACTTGACTCAAGTATTAAAATAAAAATAAAAGAAGACTAAAGCAAGCAGGTAGAAGAAAGAGGATCAGGCATATAGTTCTTTTCAAAACAGAAATGCTCTCTGTTCAGGTTTATTTTCAGGTGAGTAAACACAATACCTAAGTACTTAAGTAAATCAAGATATGTGCTAGTGATTCTTGAATTAATTGTGCTTGCATATGTATGTTGAAGTATGTATATCTGTGTATAAATGTGATTTGTTCTATGCATATGGAATATTCCTGATCTTCTCTGTATCATGGTTACAGAGTAAAAAAAAATAAACAAAAACTTCAATATATCTTCATCTGGTCTTTGTTAGGTTTAGAGTTTAGAACAAAACTAGTTTGTTTGAACGTAAATCAAGATCTTAAAGTGGTTTTAAGCATGAGGGTGATATATTGCCTCTGGAAAATCAGTTTTACAAAAGGAAATTTAAAATGTGTTAAATTCGAATATTGTAAACCTTTGATTCAGTTATATAACCTGAATCATCTTTAGAAAATAGGATTTTAAGAGGAAATTTGAGATTTTTAGTTTAGTATTGGGATTGCATTTTGGGTATGATCAGTTTTTGGTTTTCGAGTGTTTTCCGATGAATGGAGTAGATTGGGTGGTCGGGTTTTCGGGTGATTTCTGATCGCCGTGGAGTCGGCGGTGGTCGAAACTAGGGTTTAACACCCTTGTTTGTTGTGGTCGGAAACGAGATGACTGGGTCATCGTTGTTTGATCGAGCTTCACGAATTTCAAGGGAATGGTAGTGTGGAGGCTAACAGTGGTGTAGCCGGAGTTTCGAAGTTTCCGGTGGGTCGTATCGCCTGAACGGGGAGGAAGTTGGTCGGAGCATTGTTTCGGTTTGAGCGTCGAACTGTGATTTCTCATTCTCGTGTTCCATCAAGGATTTGGGGTGCTGAGATCAAGTGAGTGGAAGATAGTCGACCTGATGGCGATCGACCCAGGTTATGGAGGTTCGCCGTGGCACTGTGCACGTGCACGGCAATGATGTTGATGATGTTTGCGTGTCTCAGTTTCAAATCGAGATCGACTCGAAGTGGTTCTCGAGTAAGTGGTCGATTGGCTCGTGCTTGGACTCGTGTTCGCGAGAGTTTTCTTCGTAGCAGTTTTGTTTAAACTTAAAAATAAACTTAGTAAAAGAATGTAGAAGAAGGGGGAAAACTGGAGGCAGAGACGAGTAAATAGCAAGTTGTCTCGAAGCAGGATTCGAGTAAAGCACGGGTAGGACCCGAAGTAGGATCTGCAAACCAAGTTTTTATAAGTTTTTAAAATCTCAGTTTTGAAATTTAAATTAAATTTCGTTTAAGACTTTTCATAAATTAAAATTCAATTGTAAATGAATTCTTTAAACATTTGATTTAATAAATTATGTAATTAGTTAACTTAAATTTGTTAAGCTAAAATTATTTTATGTTAATTTAAAACTTAATTTGGTAATATAATTTAATGTAAATCAAGGTAAGATGTTAAACCGAGATGATGCTGATAATTAAGAGATTAATGGGATAAATAATTAATCCTAAAGTAATTTAGTTTAAATGATTTAAGATTTAATTAGTAAATAAATAAGATAATTAAAGAGTAAACATAAATAATTTAATTAATTGGTAATTAAGGATTAATTAAGAATTTAATTAAGGATTAGTTGATTAATTAAGAAGGGTTAATTAATTTAATGACAAATGGTTTTGTAATTAACCAATGATAATTAAGCTAAGTTGAAAAATTAATTCACAGTAAAGTAATTAAGGAAGGATTACTCAGTGTAATCAAATAAAGGATTAATTTAAGTGAGTAATTAAAGGATAGTTAATCCTGAATGTGATTAATTAAAAAGGTAATTAATGGAGGTAATTAGAGGATCATTAATTAACTACTGAGAGTAATTAAAGTGAATGGTTAAAGAATAATTAATTTATGTAATTAATTTAGGGCTAATTACTTAATGTAATTAGAGAATGATTAATCAAGGATGATTAATTGAGGAAAATAATTTGAGATGGTTAATTAATTGATTTATGATTAATTAATGTTGGGTAAGCAGGATCTAAGGTAATTTAAGTAATTAAAGTTGGAAATTAAATTGAGATTTAACATCTAATTTAGCTTGTTTATGGATGATTGAATGGTATTTTAGATTTATATCTAGACTAATAACTTGTTATGTTTGTGATATGTCATGATGGGTTGGACTATGATAGTGCAGGTTACCTATCTGAGTTGGATTGTTATGTGATATGATATCATGGATATGAATTGTTGTGTTTTAAACTTAACAATTTGGATTAGAGATAACATTGAATTCGAAGAGACCGGGGTCGGGTATCAGTAAATATCTGAAACCACTTCGATTTGTAATCAACAATAATTCTTTATGGATTTGATATGTGAAATCAATAGGCTGGAATGGAATAATTTAAGTAAACTGGACCATTGAAATTATGTAGTGGTACTTAAAGGATTGTTTGTGAAATAAGTGTTGGTTATAACATGTTAGAACTCGTAGTAAGGTACGAGTTACCCGGGTTTGCAAATTAGTCTTATAACTTGGTATTTCATATTATATGGGTTTACTCACGCTGGTTTCCAGCCTGACCCGGGTGTTACTTTGTTGTAATGCTCGGGTCAGACCGAGTATTACAGATTTTCAGGTAAGAACGTTCTGGAGCTTAGGAGACGAGCTGGATGGTAGGAACGTATGGAGTACATTCCGCTGTGATATTGTAGTAAATTGGGACATGTTGATTTTAACTGTCCAGTGTTTGTGTAAATGTTGAAAATTCTGATGTATTAAAAATGTAATTGATAGATATAGTATTCTTTTGTATAACTGTTATTATTTGATATTATATTTTATCCGCTGCGAATGTGAGATTATGTGACTTGTTTTCTGTTTCTTCTTCCATCTCTTTTCTTTTTTTCCTAACTATCTGGAATTTTCGGGATAAAAAAATTCCGGGTCGTTACAGTTGGTATCAGAGCGAAGGTTAAGTGAGAACTTTGGCTCTGGTGGGTATACTCATAAGGATAGGGTCAATAGTACCCTAGAATGAGTTGAGTGTAATATATATGAGAGAGCGTACTTGTTATTTTCATATATAAAATTTTAAATGATTTTATGTAAGAATATATTTTGATATATATAAAGTAATATTTCTTACTAATAAATGTTAAAGTAATTGGTTGTTAAAAATTATTGGAATTAAATAAAATAATGAGAATTAAGTGGTAATAGTAATACAACCAAATTGAAATTGAATGAAGATAAATTTGAAATGGATCCAAACTGAAATTAAAATCCTGAATTTGTAGAAATGTTTTCAAAATAAAGATAATAATAAATTGGTTTCCATATATGATAATCTTGGTTATTATCATAAGTGGTTATTGTGTTTAATAGTGAAATGTTGTTAATGAGTAGGCAAGATGAAATGTTTTAGTGAAGTAAAACATTTAGGCAAGTATGACTTATAAATTGGAACTGAAGATGATATAAATTGTGAAGTTTTAAATTTGAGCCTAGAATTTGAAAATTGTTTCCAAGTGATAAAGAAATAATAAATAATATTATTTGAATGAAAGGGCTTAATTCAAACAGGAGTTGTGTGAAAATTTAAAGGAATTTGTTTGAATTAAAAACCCAAGGTGGTTTAAATTTTAAGGTATAACTTGGTGTGTAAAGGAAATAAATATGTATAAATGAGAATATACATAATATCAAAGATGATTTGAAATAAACTCTTAGTGTTGAGTTTTAAATTTTTCCTTGGAATGTGATATGAAAACCCAAAGTGATAAGTTTTTGAACTTATAAGTGGGAAGATTATTAATATAAGGTTTAAAATTTGAATGGGAATTCAAATTGGGTCAAGTTGACTGGATTAAGTTGAATTTAACTAAAGGAAAGTTAAATGAGTTTAGAATGAACAACTTGAATTGGAAATTTTAAGATGAAATTGAAATTTAACTTGGGAAGTTAAATGGTAAATTTTAAATGGGAGATATGAGTGATCTCAAAATGGGTTTGAGATCTGGAAATAGAAATGGATGCTGTTAAATGGTGTTTGGATAAATTTGGATGTTTATTTATCCTGATACCATTCTATTGTTATAAATAATCTATGAAACTGGGAATTGGTTTTGAAGTTAGAAATGGATAATAAATTAGAATCTGAAGATTAAATTGTTTTCGAATTCTTATTTGAACTTTGTAATAAGTTAAGTAAAGATAATTTTAAAATGGAATTTTGAAATTTGAATTCAGAATTAATGGTTAGGCTGTTAAATTAAAAGTAAGGGTACATTTGATTTATGGGATTAAATCAACATTTGAAATAATAACTCGAATTTGTATAATTCAAGATGGTTTTAAAGCGAAATGAAATTGGAAGATAATTGGAAATTGGCAATTGATTGGAAATGGAGATTGGGAAGTTGTACAGTTTGACTCTGGACTATTTTCAAAATAAATTGTTTTAATATAAATCTATTTTTCCAAACTATTTACCATACAACTTTTCTTTTTAAACCTAAAACTATCTTAAGCTTGTTTTACAATTACTTTTGAAACTATTCAACAATTTTACAATTGATTTCTGTTTATAAATCATTACTATTTTTCAACTATCTTGCAATTACTTAACTGATTACAGCTATTTTACAAATTAATAATTATTTTTCAACTACTTATCTATTTTTAATTTTTTCATGCTATATTTCTAAATTTAAGCTGGTCAGAGTTCAAACTGTTATTGATTAAATACCCAATTGAGATAAGAATTGAGTGAGAATCCACATGGGGATTAAGGCAACTGTGGATAAGTGAATAAAATCAAAGTAAGGATGAATAGAAAGGAAATTGATTTAATTGGTAATCAATGAAGATAAATACGTAGGATGTACGTATATTATTCTATTCGCATAGTGATTTGATCCAGATTCGAGCATAGAATTTCGAGATAGTATTATCGATTCGAGTTGGGATTTTTTGCTCGATTTTCGACGGCGAACCTGGATATGGATTTTTGATTGGTTATGGATATTCTCTATCATAACTGTGACTATGCAAGGAGAATGACAGTTTCTGATCAAGAAACTAGATCTGAGTCCGCACAAGGAAGTCGGGAGGACAATATTAGTTTGAAAGTGAAATTGTGTGATCGAGTGAGCGATCAGATTGATACTGCGTACGGATGATATGTGGACATCGTACGAGTTTGAATGAAACTGATATTGAATTGGAGATAAGGACTGTAATATGATTATTGAAATTTGAAAGTATATTTTATGAAATATATGATGAAGTAAAGTGGGAATTGAATATTCCTATGATTAAAAATTTATTTTGTGGAAGTAAGCAATATGGTAATTGACTTTACAAAAGAGTAATCAAATTTGAATATTTGATAAACAAAGTTATATATCTCTGTTATATAAGAGAAATCTCCCCTTGTTAAATCTATTGCTAGAAGAAAATGATTTTGAAAGTATTTGAAGTATAAAAATGAATTTATACAAGTATGAATTTAACCAAAGATTTTCCAAGATTATTATATATACGCATATATGAAAAGGATTTGTGAAAATGATTTTGAGGAAGGGTTTTTCGGACCTTTGAATTTTGGAAAGGCTTATGATTTTTGGATAAAACCAATATTGGAATTTGGAAAAGCCTAATATGAGAATTATCGATTTTGAGAATCGATTTTGTGTAAAGGTATTAAATGAGATTCATACTAGGTGTATGATTTGGGAAATACTATATGTGTATAGTATAAAGTGTTTTGAGATTGGCTCTGGGGAAAAAGGCGCTCCCTTGAAATGAACTTCTCAGGAGTGCCATAGGGTGGCACTGCCTTGAGCCTCTAGGGGGGGGTTCTAAAGTTGATCCTGTGAGGAGTCCAGACAAAACTAGTTCCTGAGGATTATTTGTGTAGCAAAAGTCGAGAGGCTGGTGCCTACAGGGGCATTTGGGTTATGCTGTGACGACAGTGTAACTCGATGTCACTGCGATCTACTACAGACCATAGCGAAAGTCGTGTGAGCCGCTGAGAGCCAACAGTCTACGTTTGATTTTATATCGGTAGACTGCGACACTATGGTAACATAGCGAAGGTCGTGTGAGCCGTTGAGAGCCAACAGTCTACGTTTGATTTTATATCGGTAGACTGCGACCTATGTAAGAGTGGAGAAGTTTAATTTTGACAGCGAAAATCGTGTGTGCCGCTGAGAGCCAACAGTTACATGGACTTTTGCTGCGATGGCAACGTAACCCTGGAATGTAACTGCGATCTGTTGTGGGTTCCTTGGCGTAATCGAGGAGCGCGGAGACCTATAGTTACATGGACTTTTGCTGCGATGGCAACGTAACCCAGGATGTAACTGTGACCATGGATGGGGGTGATGATTTCCAGAGCATTTTCACCAAAGATATTTCCTCTATTTTCGAAACTGTTTTCTATATTTTCAATAAAATTATTTTCCAAACTATTTTCACTGGGTGTTGGAAACGAGTTTACCGAGTACTTATAGATTTTCAATCCTACGCCTGATCAACGTATGACCGAATTTCTATGAGAACGAAGATGGACTTGTTAAAACATCGAGTTATAAAAGTATTTTCATAAAAATCGATTCTAGAATAATATTGTATAGATATTTAAAAGTATTTTACAAATGATCAAAGAAAATTTATCTGATTTTAAGCATTTTAATAATTATGGCTTCGTTCCTTTTCAAGGACGAAAAGTTTTAAGGGGAGAAGAATGTGACAACCTGGGATTTTTGGCAGTATTATTTTAATAAATAGTTAGTGTGATTAATTAAAATATAACTTATCTTTTAAAACTAATATATATTTGTGTATTTAGAAGAAATATTGGTTTGAAATTTATAATAAAGAGTTTCAAATTATAATTATAATAATATCTACCTTAAATTGAAATATAACCCTACCTTATTTAACTTTAGATTTAAAATATATATATAGTTATAATCTAGGTAAAATGTTTAAAATAAAATAAATCTTATCAATATTGAATAAGTATAAAACAAATAATCGTGTCAATAAATATAGGTATAAGAATATATGAATTATAAATTAAATGGTTGATAGTAAGCTTTAAAATAAAAATAAAATAATAATAAGTTATGTTAAAAGTAGTAATAAATACAAAAGCTAACATGATAACAATGACTATAACAATTGGAAGGAAGACACATAAATGAACACATAGAAATCGTAGAACTAAATAAATATGAAATGAACATAAGAAATTATAGAGTACATAGTCTTTAGGGACTCATGTTAGCAAGGCAGGAAATATATATGTACCTGCCATGAAGCATGGTATAAGATAACATAACAAATATACATACAGGATGTACTAAATGGATTTAAAAATCAAGTGATAATGTTTATAAACGTGAAAAGGACCAAGGCATTAAATGCCAGTATCTCTAGCAAAATCGAAATCACCTCAGCCACCATGCAAAAATAAAAATCTCTGATCAATCTTGTACCAGATTATACCACCCTGTATATTTCTTTTCTCTACTTATATTTTCTTGTTCCAGTTCGTTCATTCAAAACTTAGCTTTCCAGAGAAAAATTAACAAATACAAATATATTACACTGAAGCTAAAACTCAACCAAACAACTTGACTCAAGTATTAAAATCAAAATACAAGAAGACTAAAGCAAGCAGCTAGAAGAAAGAGGATCAGGCATATAGTTCTTTTCAAAACAGAAGTGCTCTCTGTTCAGGTTTATTTTCAGGTGAGTAAACACAATACCTAAGTACTTAAGTAAATCAAGATATGTGCTAGTGATTCTTGAATTAATTGTGCTTGCATATGTATGTTGAAGTATGTATATCTGTGTATAAATGTGATTTGTTCTACGCATATGGAATATTACTGATCTTCTCTGTATCATTGTTATAGAGTAAAAAAATAAAATAAACAAAAACTTCAATATATCTTCATCTAGTCTTTGTTAGGTTTAGAGTTTAGAACAAAACTAGTTTGTTTGAACGTAAATCAAGATCTTAAAGTGGTTTTAAGCATGAGGGTGATATATTGCCTCTGGAAAATCAGTTTTACAAAAGGAAATTTAAAATGTGTTAAATTCAAATATTGTAAACCTTTGATTCAGTTATATAACCTGAATCATCTTTAGAAAATAGGATTTTTAAGGGGAAATTTGAGATTTTTAGTTTAGTATTGGGATTGCATTTTGGGTATGATCAGTTTTTGGTTTTCGAGTGATTTCCGATGACTGGAGTAGATTGGGTGGTCGGGTTTTCGACTGAAGGTAGGGAAAGGTTCGAAGAACTCGGCAAAAATGTTAGGAGAAATTCCTGATCGCCGTGGAGTCGGCGGTGGTCGAAACTAGGGTTTAACACCCTTGTTTGTTGTGGTCGGAAACAAGATGACTGGGTCATCGTTGGTTGATCGAGCTTCACGAATTTTAAGGGAACAGTAGTGTGGAGGCTAACGGTGGTGTAGCCGGAGTTTCGAAGTTTCCGGTGGGTCGTATTGCCTGAACGAGGAGGAAGCTGGTCAGAGCATTGTTTCGATATGAGCGTCGAACTGTGATTTCTCGTTCTCGTGTTCCATCAAGGATTTGGGGTGCTGAGATCAAGTGAGTGGAAGATAGTCGACCTGATGGCGATCGACCCAGGTGATGGAGGTTCGCTGTGGCACTGTGCACGTGCACGGCGATGATGTTGATGATGTTTGTGTGTCTCAGTTTCGAATCGAGATCGACTCGAAGTGGTTCTCGAGTTAGAGGTTGATTGGCTCATGCTTGGACTTGTGTTTGCGAGAGTTTTCTTCGTAGCAGTTTTGTTTAAACTTAAAAAAATAAACTTAGTAAAAGAATGTAGAAGAAGGGGGAAAACTGGAGGCAGAGACGAGTAAATAGCAAGTTGTCTCGAAGCAGGATTCGAGTAAAGCACGGGTAGGACCCGAAGTAGGATCTGGAAACCCAGTTTTTATAAGTTTTTAAAATCTCAGTTTTGAAATTTAAATTAAATTTCGTTTAAGACTTTTATTAAATTAAAATTCAATTGTAAATGAATTCTTTAAACATTTGATTTAATAAATTATGTAATTAGTTAACTTAAATTTGTTAAGCTAAAATTATTTTATGTTAATTTAAAACTTAATTTGGTAATATAATTTAATGTAAATCAAGGTAAGATGTTAAACCGAGATGATGCTGATAATTAAGAGATTAATGGGATAAATAATTAATCCTAAAGTAATTTAGTTTAAATGATTTAAGATTTAATTAGTAAATAAACAAGATAATTAAAGAGTAAACATAAATAATTTAATTAATTGGTAATTAAGGATTAATTAAGAATTTAATTAAGGATTAGTTGATTAATTAAGAAGGGTTAATTAATTTAATGACAAATGGTTTGTAATTAACCAATGATAATTAAGCTAAGTTGAAAAATTAATTCACAGTAAAGTAATTAAGGAAGGATTACTCAGTGTAATCAAATAAAGGATTAATTTAAGTGAGTAATTAAAGGATAGTTAATCCTGAATGTGATTAATTAAAAAGGTAATTAATGGAGGTAATTAGAGGATCATTAATTAACTACTGAGAGTAATTAAAGTGAATGGTTAAAGAATAATTAATTTATGTAATTAATTTAGGGCTAATTACTTAATGTAATTAGAGAATGATTAATCAAGGATGATTAATTGAGGAAAATAATTTGAGATGGTTAATTAATTGATCTATGATTAATTAATGTTTGGTAAGCAGGATCTAAGGTAATTTAAGTAATTAAAGTTGGAAATTAAATTGAGATTGAACGTCTAATTTAGCTTGTTTATGGATGATTGAATGGTATTTTAGATTTATATCTAGACTAATAACTTGTTATGTTTGTGATATGCCATGATGGGTTGGACTATGATAGTGTAGGTTACCTATCTGAGTTGGATTGTTATGTGATATGATATCATGGATATGAATTGTTTTGTTTTAAACTTAACAATTTGGATTAGAGATAACATTGAATTCGAAGAGACCGGGGTCGGGTATCAGTAAATATCTGAAACCACTTCGATTTGTAATCAACAATAATTCTTTATAGATTTGATATGTGAAATCAATAGGCTGGAATGGAATAATTTAAGTAAACTGGACCATTGAAATTATGTAGTGGTACTTAAAGGATTGTTTGTGAAATAAGTGTTTATTATAACATGTTAGAACTCGTAGTAAGGTACGAGTTACCCGGGTTTGCAAATTAGTCTTATAACTTGGTATTTCATATTATATGGGTTTACTCACGCTGGTTTCCAACCTGACCCAGGTGTTACTTTGTTGTAATGCTCGGGTCAGACTGAGTATTACAGATTTTCAGGTAAGAACGTTCTGGAGCTCAGGAGACGAGCTGGATGGTAGGAACGTATGTAGTACATTCCGCTGTGATATTGTAGTAAATTGGGACATGTTGATTTTAACTGTCCAGTTTTTGTGTAAATGTTGAAAATTCTGATGTATTAAAAATGTAATTGACAGATATAGTATTCTTTTGTATAACTGTTATTATTTGATATTATATTTTATCCGCTGTGAATGTGAGATTCTGTGACTTGTTTTCTGTTTCTTCTTCTATCTCTTTTCTTTTTTTCCTAACTATCTGGAATTTTCAGGATCAAAAAATTTCGGGTCGTTACAAATAGATTAGAAACGGTTTTATAAATGTGTTTTGTGATTAAAAGTAGTGTTGAAATCATTTTGATGAAAGAGTTTGGGTATTTACTACTAGTATAGAAACCTTTGTATTTTTAAAGTGACAAGTCATAGAAATGATTGTAGAAACAATCAATCATCAAAAATTCACATACGAAGACGTGAATCAAATCTATAGAAATCGATGCTGAATCCATCAAAATGAATATACCAAAATCCCGAAATAGAAGTCATCAAAATTGATAACAAATGATAACAACAAAATGGAGAATCACAAATCGATTAAAAATTGGAAACTCAAACACAAAAGGCAAAATAGGCAAAGACAGCAGATTTAGTCGACTGGACCAGGGTGGTCAGTCGAGTGACGCAAATCCTGGAAACTTTCTATTTCCAGGTTCAGTCGACTGAACCTGGGTGGTCAGTCGACTGAATCATGCCTGGAAACTTTCGGTTTCCAGGCTCAGTCGACTGACCAAGAGTGGTCGGTCGACTGATACTGGCCCAGAAAATTTCCTGGGTTCGGTTCAGTCGACTGAACTGGAAATTCCAGTATTCTCAACCTAGCCCCCTAAGGGGAAAAATCCCAAACAATTGGCGATCGGATGAGCAACGGGCGCTAAGGGTTTACGCCAATCGGCAACCCAGCCCTATAGGCTCTTCGATACTTCACCGAAAACATGTTCAAACATCCGTAAAAGGATTTTCACAAAATTGGACTAAAAACAAAAAATTGGAATATTCGCCAAATCAATCCGAATCAAAATTAAATGAACATGTAGAGATGTTAGGAATTCATACCTAACAATCAAAGATAGTTATAGACATAGATGTGAGATAAAAATCTCACCTTTAAACCAAAAAATGATGAAGGAGAAGCTTGAAAGCAAAGGGGGATCAACTTCTCTTCAACTTCAACTCTAGAAGCTTGAATCTAAGCTCAAAAGAAGAACATCTCCTAAGTTAGGTTTAGGAAATTTCTGAAATTAAAGAGAGAATGAGTTGGAGGAGATGAAGAGGAGGCTTACCAAAGCTTTTCCGATAGTTTGGAGCAAGACGTGAGTTTGCAAATGGAATCTAGGACTTGGAATTTCTAATTCCACTTCTCTTCCCCCATTTTCAGTTTAGCTTGAGAAAAAGAAATGAAATGAGGATGAGTGGATGAAGAGAAGGGCTGAGTTAGGTTATAGAATGAGTTGGGTGAAACCCAAACCCAAAAGCCCAAGTGAAAATAGCAAAGTTCAACTTACTCCAAACATATCGAAGCTTATACTCAAAAAAGTCGCAAACACCATTTTGGACTCAATGGAAGTGGTCTCGAGTCCCAATTCGACTGTTTGCAAAAAGTAGTTTTTTGGACTTCAATCCGATTAACGATTCTATATTTAAATATTCAATCATAAAATATGCGGGTTGTTAAAGGGTTCATCACAATGGGAGTGTTAGAACCTCCATTCTATAGTTTCAATGAAAACAACTATACAATCACATATATTATATATCTTATCAAGATTATAGGTGTATACTACAAGTGATCATCATGCTCAAAGATATCTGGACTAGAAGACAAACAAAGACTTATGGACCATGATATGATTAGTAAGGTTATACTAGTGTATTAAGAGTCTTAGATAAACATTGTAAGGTCTCCTTGAGTATATATACACACACGAATTCATATACATAAAATTAGCACTAAAAACATTCAACATTGGCATTTAAAACTATTATAATCTAAAAATGCCATCCACGAACATCTGTGAATAGTTTCGAGAAATTCTTTCCTTAAGCCACAGACGTCTGTGGAAAATCTACAGACGTCTATCATCTGACAACTGCTTTAATATGAAAGGATGTTTCATTACATATTAAATAATAGCATCTCTTGTTCAACGGTTGAAGCCATTAAAACAAATAGAGTTTGTTTAACAGAAACAACTCTTCCTCTGCATCTCTTTATACCTATAAATACTTCAAATATCGAGAATTGTAGATAATCTAATCTCTTAGTTTCTTATTAACTTTTTATATACAAATTTGTGCATCACTTTCTTACATAGTCTCAATCTATCATAATCAAAATAACATTTTGGTTAAACTACTTCCTACAACTCAAAGTATTCACATTCACATACTCGAAGGAGATCATGGAAAGAATTGTACTATTAATCAAAATCCGTGTTATTTGGAACACATGATTGTCAGAGAAATACTTTTGTATTAGCCTATTCCTCCAGGTGAAGTGAGGGTTATTTGGTCAAAGGAAATACCGAAGGGGAGCTTCGGGACTGGACGTAGGATGGGAGGTCCGAACCAATATAAAATATCTTATGTGTTCGCTTTTATTATCTGTCTTATTTATGCTCTATTAATTTACTCAACTTAGTATAATTATTAGTACATACTCTCACATTAGTATATAAGTTGCATTATATAAGATCCTATACATTTACATTTGGTATCAAAGCATGGTAATTTCAATCTACAGTAACACGTAGTTAAAATATCATTAATATAGCAAGCACACAAGAAGGTCGATCAACTGCTCGTCCTCCACTATTTACTAGTTCTAACTATGATTACTAGTCAACTTGTATGAGAATTTTTATAGAAGCAAATGGGTTAGAAATATGATTAGCAACTCAAAACAAATATGAAGCACCTAACACCGACATTAGCACTAAGACTGATGCACAAAAGCAGGGGCATCTAACAATGCCAAAGCTATGAATGTATTGTTTTGCTTACTTGACAAAAATGAGTTTTTATGTGTCATGCTCTACACCACTATATATGATAAATGGCGCACTTTACAAGTCACACGTGAAGGCACAACTAAAGTCAAGCAAACTAAAATCTCGATTTTACAAAACCAGTTTTCATCTTTCAAAATGAAAGCAAATGAAGCGATTATTTGTAAAGACCCGCAAATCCGTCTTCCGAAAACTCGACACCGATACGTCCACTGTACCAAATGTCGAAAAATCGAATGACGGAAACGCGAAACTTTAGGGTTAAAAGAAGAGGTAGAAGGAAAGATAGAAGAAAGAGAAAGAAGAACAACACAGAAAGCACAGAACAGAAACTATATCAGAATCTCACATATCGCAGTGGAACAATATATAATAGATAAATCAATAATCTTTAAAACAAAAGACTATATCAGTTTATACATACATCAATCATCAGAGTTTACAACAATGGACAGTTATATAACCTGTCCCATACAGAATACACAGCGGAATAAAAAACAAGTACGATAGTACGCTTCGCCATCCAGCTCATCTCCAAAGCTCCAGAATATCCAGAATATCCTGATAAAATAACTCTAGGCTGCCCGTGTGGAAAATTATGGGCACCCAGAGTTTAGAAAGGGAACAATAAACTCCAGGTCAGTCATGGTGACTGGTGTGAGATCGTAAAACAGTTATTTTCGCAAAGAAAATAAAACAACTTCGCAATGCTTTTGGAAAATGAAACTACCATAAGGCCTCCCACCACACACACAATGCAAACGCAGAATTGGAGGAGATTTCTCCTTATGATAGTCAAAAATGCTTACTACGCAAATCAATTGATATTATTATTAATGTCTAGTGTGGAAAACATTTCGAAAGTATAATATCAATCTTCGCCAACATACAACTATTGTTGTATGTCTACTATAGCTACTACGTTCAGTAGCAGGTTACCGCCACATTCCATAGCAGGTAATACAATTAAAAACCGTACAGGGTTCGTATTGTTTCTTTGGATTTCCAACAAATGATCAGGCTAAGGAACTTCCTTACCGAAATAGAAACGCCTCTGGAAAGACGCCCCGGATCCTAACCGGATCTCCGCAAACAAAAGGCCGACGCTACCTCACGCTCTAACCGAGCTGTAACTAGGTAACTAACACACGAGCTATGCCATCCCCCGGTCGTTACCGACCTTTATCCGAGGATCCTCAATCGAAAGCGACAGTCACAAAGTATAATCAACATAGGTAAATATCTGGGCTCCATACCATGATATCACCTTTTATCCAGAAGGAAATGGCATTCCCTAGGGGCGCTAGCCCTACAAACCTTTGCCGCAACATTCCTGTTTCGACCATTACCGGGTTGTGAGGCTCGACGAAGTCTCGTCCACATACATTACGCTTTTTCACAAAGCCACGCTTTTTCACAAAGCCACGCTTTGATCAACCAATGATCATTAGCACTTCGTATGCCACATTACCAAATTGGGAATGTATCACTAGTAACCATCAACTACATAACCTCTGAGCTCGTACGTCTCAGAGAAGGGTGTTAAGCTAAGAGAATAAATTCTCCGCCACCAACAGAAATGTATTTGATAGAAACCAGCTTTACATCTCAAAGTGTAACGTCAGACACACATCCATACAAGTCCGTTCCGGGATCGAACGGAATCGAAGGCACTTCCAAAGAAGCCCTTGCAATCCGGATATTCACTAATCACGTCCGGACTTCCCATCACAAAAAGAGTGATATAAATCTCTATACCGGAGCAACTCGGTGCAGAGACATTCGACAGGTTGTCCTTTCATTTTCACAAATATCCGGTCTTCTCACCGGTCTTCAAATGCTATCCATTCGCGACGTATCACTATTCGGAATGGGTTATATGACACAAAGGTCCTCTCCCGGCTTAACTGAATAATGAGCGTTTGTTTTAAAAACAAATCAAGTGTCATTTCAAAGGCAAATATTGATAGTCGGTTATTTAACTATCAACAACACTCACAACAAACATCCAATTTAAATAATTTTTCCCAAATTATTAAATTTCAAATCTTTTCACAAGATATATATTCTTCCACACTTCACATTTGAAAATCAATTTCAAATCGTATTTCGCACTTCACATTTGAAAAATCAATTTCAAATCACATTTTCACACTTCACGTTTGAAAATCAATTTTAAATCACATTTCATACTTCACGTTTGAAAATCAATTTCAAATCATATTATGGTCCATTTAAACCAATTTGATAAATCCTTATTGATTTATTTCAAATTTACATTTCAAGTTTGTAAATTTATTTCCACACTTCATCACTTTGAAAATCCGATTTCAAACCATATTTTCCACACTTTAAAAATAAATCAATATTTATTTTTAAAACAAATTTCTCTTTCCTTTGCAACTTCTATTCGGAATTTACATTCCCAAAAATCCACTTTTACACGATTTTCAAATCATTTTCCAAATATTTATTTTCAACCCCAAATCAACTTTAAAAATTGATTTCTCCATTTTATTTCAAATCCCAAATTGAATTCCAAATTGATTTCTGAATTTACTTCAACACTGAATCACATTTCAAATTGATTTTAACTTTAATCCCAAAGACTAAATCGTTTTCACAAATCGATTTCCAAATTTATTTTTCAACACAAGAATCAATTTTTTTTTCCAAACACCAAATAGATTTTATATCGATTTCACAAATTATTTATTTCAAATACCCGATCAATTATCAATTTGTTTTCAAACAAATTTATCTCCTTTTAAATAAATTCTTTTATTTTTCCAAACCATCAAAAAAAATTCAATTTTTAATTTCAGAAATCCAATTTCATTTATTTCTGGTATCCAACGATACCAAAAATACATTCGGCTAAATTTTAGCTCTCAATACATTCAATCACAGATATAATCATCTACAGATCATAAATAATCAATCAAACAATATATGAAATCAATTCAAATGTTTTGAGGAATCCTGTTGGATCCCTCCAACCTGTTTCCCTGCATCCACAGATGTTAGCACAATACCAATTCCACTTCGAGGTGGAATATCGCGGTATATGGGTTTTATAAAATATCATCCGCTTACTAACGGCGCAATAGGGTCTCATCCGCTATACGAGGCGGGAAATCAATCAATCCAATATATACATATGCCAATATGTATATATTGCTATATATATATATATATAGATATATCCTACTATGTCTAATACACAATCCAAACAGGCAATCAAATCAACATATAACTGCAAAAGAAAATCCACTTTCATTTGAGTGAGAAGATCTCACCTTTGCTTTTAATTTTGCAATCCAACCAAATTAGCATTCTTTCTTCATGATTTTGACCTTGTATAGATAATTTATACAATTCATCAATATTCAAAAAAATCGAATAATTAATTTTCATTTGATAGATTTAATTAACTAACACTTTTAATTTGAACAAATTTTCCTTTGAATAATTTTTAGTAACCAAGATAATTAAGTAAATCAAAATGTGTATATGCATATATTTATTTTTGAAACTTCATACACTTAACATAGTCTATATAGATTTAAAAATCTGTCTTTTTATATAAACTCCTTATATTAAAGTTTCTGTTAAACCTTATATAAAAAAAACAAAATTGTTTTGAAATCACAAATTTAACTTCTGTTTTCAAATCTATATACCAAGTGATTTTTGTATTTTTTTTCCAAATTTAACTTACACATATATAAATTTAAAATCTGGATATATTTTTCCTTTTAAAACTACATATATACACATATACACATATACATAGAATTTGAAAAACTGTATTTATCACTTTATTTTTTCTCTAATCTATATATATTTTTGTTTTATCCATATATACACATCAAATTCAAAATAGAAAATAAATTCGTATATACCTCACTCGACAACAAACTGCTTCTCCCCAAAGCTTCGACCGACCCAATATTGGATGGCCGTCACCTGCCACCCAGCTCACGAACCCTAGCCTCGACTTGAACCGAAGCAGCCCTTCGCTTGCCATCATTGCTAGAATCGCGACATTCAAAGTCGCCTCGTACTGCTACAGTGGAATTCGTTCCCCCTGTACACGATCGCATGCCACCAAAATGGGCCTGGCGGTGCGTTTCGCGACGACGAACACCATAGAACCCCCCTCGAACCCTAACTCGGCCTAAAACGAGCCTAATCCCAAACCCTAGTCAAGACTTGCTCAATCGATGCTTGCTCACGACCACCGAGCCCATGCTCGAGCGCGCCCCTCCCACTTAATGGAATTCGAATTTATTTGGAAGTGAGGAAGATGCGCCACTGTTTCGTGAATATCTCTGCCACTGTTATTAAAAAATTCGTTATCCCCTTTCTAACTAATTTCTTTTGAACCGGTTGGCTTTTGAACGAAGGAGAAGGGAAATCGCGAATTTATTTTTCATTTATTCCTTTCAGTAACGTGCCTTTGAAAATTGCGTGATGTTTTAAAAAGAGGTAACAGGATTTGATAGGAAGGCTGCATGTTGTCTCCTAGCTACTACAGTGATTCGAAATGAAAGAAGGCAGCTGGGAATTGACTGGCCAGTATTATATATGTAAATTTAAATTTAAATCTGAATCGTCTCGAAAATCGTAGCTCAAAATCTCAACCTCCACTCGAGGCGTGCCGCCAGGCGTTTGTAATGTTATACGCATATTCCAAACACAATGGAAAAGGTTCCGTCTCCAAATTCGATCGTATGGAGAAGATAGCTTTTTGGACCAGTTATTAAATTAAATTTTCGATTTAATTTCAGCGCGTTTGTATATCGTACGGCCAAACGATCACTCCAAATATTACGCAAATTGAAATCCGATAATAATACAATATTACGGATCCAACGAAACTGGTTTCGTCGAATTCCGAGACTGTGCCCCGGAACGCTATTTTTAAATATCGATTTAAACGATAAATTTCAAAACCGAACAAAACAGTTCCAAATCCAATTCTGACGCTTTTATTATCTTCAATATTATTAATATGAATTTTCCAAGACTTCGGATTATTTTTAAATCAGCCTAAACCGTCAATTCAAATTTCTACCCAATTTCAATAATTAAATTCTATAATTTAATCGTCAAATTCATTCTGATATTTGAATTTTTCAAATTAAATTACCATTCGAATATTTTAAACTCAATTAAATATTCACATTTCAAATGTCAAAAAATTCAGGGTCGTTACAAACTTCCCCCCTTAAAAGAATTTCGTCCCGAAATTACAAGTTAGGAAAAATGGTCCTTAACTCGTCTACTATTTTTCACAATCCAATAGTTTTATCAACTTATCAAAACAATCTTTTTATTAAAGATTCGTTATCAATTCAACTAAACTTCCAACTTCAATTATAAGTTTCAAACAACCTTGTTTAACTTCTCAATTCAAATTCGAGTTTAAATTCAAATTTTAAACTTCCAAAATTTCTCTAAAATTTTCTAACACTCGAAATTTTCGAAAAATTTCGCCAGCGTCTCCTTTGCGCGGCTAATACGGCACGACTACAAAACGTCCCTACGGACTCTCAGATCTCAAAAGAAAACAAAATGCCAAGTGGCAAAATTAGAATCTCATCAAATTTCATACTGAAATTCAAATACGTACCTTTTTGTCGAGCAATTCAAATTTATTTTTGAAATCAAAATTCCAATTCCTGTATACACCTGTATATATCCTACTAGCCATAATATCTAGTTACAATATTCAAACCATTTTGCAAATTCCATTACACAATTTTCAATGTATGCTTCTTATACATTTTTACTTCACTATTGAAGTTACATATCTGTTTTCATTCAGATTTTCATTTCGAATTTTACTTGAATTCAATTCATCTTCTTATTTCGAATATTGAGCTTCATTCACTTTTATCTCAATTTCCAATTTGAAATCACTTAAAAGTCCTTTTAAAAATGGATATGGAAAGCACGTTCCCCCATGAATTACAGTTTACCCGGCGGTTACGCTACTATCCCAGTAGAGTCGCTTGTAACCGTATATTTCTCATCTCTTAAATTTCGCCATGGTTGTTGCCATAGATCGTAGTTCACACGGCGGTTACACCACTATCCCAGTGGAATTGCTTGTAACCATAGGCATCTCGCCCCTCGAATTTCGCTGTGGCATACGTCATGATCAATCAATATGATCCCATCACGATCAAACAGATACTCATGCTGAGTTCCAACACCTTCATAATTTTTTTCAATGGAAGGTACTTTTTCATATCCTTAGTTTGGAATACATATGTCATATATGTATAGTACTTCATTTCCAATTGATTCCATTCAATTTTAATTGGCATTTCATATTCATATTCACCAACTTAGAATATTTTCAATATCAAATTTACTTAAGAGTTTCACACTTATTTCTTAAGTTCAATACAAGTATTTTCCATACTTTTGATATTAATTTTCAATTACCACTTATATTTAAACTGGATTACCAATTCCATATAAATCCAATCAATGTTTCATTTACAAGTATTGAATTCAATTCGTTTCAAACCTTATTCATTTGGTCAATCTTCAATTAGCTTCACTTACTAATTTTAGTTTAATACATCACTTCATTTTCCACAAATCAAATTCAATTCCAGTTCTATTTACTTGCAAATTCAAAATGAATTTTAACACTCAATTTCATTTTCTTGCACTTGCAGTTGCAAATTTATTTATTCATTCACAAATTCATTCATTTTCAATTTGAATCTCATTCCAATTAGATTTCAAATAATTTATAAGTTATCAAACTTATTTACATTCTATTAATGAATTTATTTCAAATATTCTTTCTGAAATTTTATTTCAATTTGTAAATTATATTTACAATTCACATTCCCAAATCTCATTTGTATATGGATTTATTTCCTTATCTTTCAATTCATATTTATAAATTCCATTTGTTAAATGAGTTTATCTCCAAATCTTTGGTTATCATTTGAATTTCTTATTCAATTCCATATATCAATGATAATACTTCAATATTATCTCTTCCTAACAACCAAGCATCCAAATACTATGATAATTTATAGAAAATCATTTCTTTTCTATACAAAAATAGTTTTGGGCAAAATTATTTCATTCACCCTATTTAAAACAATACTGTGTCGGTTTATCTTGTTTAAGAGTTTAGAAATCCCTATCGATTACAGTTGGCCACCCTGCATCGACCAGAATCTATAAACAATCAACCGATAAGTCAACACAATACAAAATAAATTTTGTATTCACTAACAAATACGCACTCATATCTATTATTACACTCACACTCATTCTAGAGTACTACTGACTCTATCTCTAATGAGTAACACCCAACAGAGCAGGGTTGTCGCTTAACCGGATGCTCTGATACCACTTGTAAAGACCCGCAAATCCGTCTTCCGAAAACTCGACACTGATACGTCCACTGTACCAAATGTCGAAAAATCGAATGACGGAAACGCGAAACTTTAGGGTTAAAAGAAGAGGTAGAAGGAAAGATAGAAGAAAGAGAAAGAAGAACAACACAGAAAGCACAGAACAGAAACTATATCAGAATCTCACATATCGCAGCGGAACAATATATAATAGATAAATCAATAATCTTTAAAACAAAAGACTATATCAGTTTATACATACATCAATCATCAGAGTTTACAACAATGGACAGTTATATAACCTGTCCCATACAGAATACACAGCGGAATAAATAACAAGTACGATAGTACGCTTCGCCATCCAGCTCATCTCCAAAGCTCCAGAATATCCAGAATATCCTGATAAAATAACTCTAGGCTGCCCGTGTGGAAAATTATGGGCACCCAGAGTTTAGAAAGGGAACAATAAACTCCAGGTCAGTCATGGTGACTGGTGTGAGATCGTAAAACAGTTATTTTCGCAAAGAAAATAAAACAACTTCGCAATGCTTTTGGAAAATGAAACTACCATAAGGCCTCCCACCACACACACAATGCAAACGCAGAATTGGAGGAGATTTCTCCTTATGATAGTCAAAAATGCTTACTACGCAAATCAATTGATATTATTATTAATGTCTAGTGTGGAAAACATTTCGAAAGTATAATATCAATCTTAGCCAACATACAACTATTGTTGTATGTCTACTATAGCTACTACGTTCAGTAGCAGGTTACCGCCACATTCCATAGCAGGTAATACAATTAAAAACCGTACAGGGTTCGTATTGTTTCTTTGGATTTCCAACAAATGATCAGGCTAAGGAACTTCCTTACCGAAATAGAAACGCCTCTGGAAAGACGCCCCGGATCCTAACCGGATCTCCGCAAACAAAAGGCCGACGCTACCTCACGCTCTAACCGAGCTGTAACTAGGTAACTAACACACGAGCTATGCCATCCCCCGGTCGTTACCGACCTTTATCCGAGGATCCTCAATCGAAAGCGACAGTCACAAAGTATAATCAACATAGGTAAATATCTGGGCTCCATACCATGATATCACCTTTTATCCAGAAGGAAATGGCATTCCCTAGGGGCGCTACCCCTACAAACCTTTGCCGCAACATTCCTGTTTCGACCATTACCGGGTTGTGAGGCTCGACGAAGTCTCGTCCACATACATTACGCTTTTTCACAAAGCCACGCTTTTTCACAAAGCCACGCTTTGATCAACCAATGATCATCAGCACTTCGTATGCCACATTACCAAATTGGGAATGTATCACTAGTAACCATCAACTACATAACCTCTGAGCTCGTACGTCTCAGAGAAGGGTGTTAAGCTAAGAGAATAAATTCTCCGCCACTAACAGAAATGTATTTGATAGAAACCAGCTTTACATCTCAAAGTGTAACGTCAGACACACATCCATTCAAGTCCGTTCCGGGATCGAACGGAACCGAAGGCACTTCCAAAGAAGCCCTTGCAATCCGGATATTCACTAATCACGTCCGGACTTCCCATCACAAAAAGAGTGATATAAATCTCTATACCGGAGCAACTCGGTGCAGAGACATTCGACAGGTTGTCCTTTCATTTTCACAAATATCCGGTCTTCTCACCGGTCTTCAAATGTTATCCATTCGCGACGTATCACTATTCGGAATGGGTTATATGACACAAAGGTCCTCTCCCGGCTTAACCGAATAATGAGCGTTTGTTTTAAAAACAAATCAAGTGTCATTTCAAAGGCAAATATTGATAGTCGGTTATTTAACTATCAACAACACTCACAACAAACATCCAATTTAAATAATTTTTCCCAAATTATTAAATTTCAAATCTTTTCACAAGATATATATTCTTCCACACTTCACATTTGAAAATCAATTTCAAATCGTATTTCGCACTTCACATTTGAAAAATCAATTTCAAATCATATTTTCACACTTCACGTTTGAAAATCAATTTTAAATCACATTTCATACTTCACGTTTGAAAATCAATTTCAAATCATATTATGGTCCATTTAAACCAATTTGATAAATCCTTATTGATTTATTTCAAATTTACATTTCAAGTTTGTAAATTTATTTCCACACTTCATCACTTTGAAAATCCGATTTCAAACCATATTTTCCACACTTTAAAAATAAATCAATATTTATTTTTAAAACAAATTTCTCTTTCCTTTGCAACTTCTATTCGGAATTTACATTCCCAAAAATCCACTTTTACACGATTTTCAAATCATTTTCCAAATATTTATTTTCAACCCCAAATCAACTTTAAAAATTGATTTCTCCATTTTATTTCAAATCCCAAATTGAATTCCAAATTGATTTCTGAATTTACTTCAACACTGAATCACATTTCAAATTGATTTTAACTTTAATCCCAAAGACTAAATCGTTTTCACAAATCGATTTCCAAATTTATTTTTCAACACAAGAATCAATTTTTTTTCCAAACACCAAATAGATTTTATATCGATTTCACAAATTATTTATTTCAAATACCCGATCAATTATCAATTTGTTTTCAAACAAATTTATCTCCTTTTAAATAAATTCTTTTACTTTTCCAAACCATCAAAAAAAATTCAATTTTTAATTTCAGAAATCCAATTTCATTTATTTCTGGTATCCAACGATACCAAAAATACATTCGGCTAAATTTTAGCTCTCAATACATTCAATCACAGATATAATCATCTACAGATCATAAATAATCAATCAAACAATATATGAAATCAATTCAAATGTTTTGAGGAATCCTGTTGGATCCCTCCAACCTGTTTCCCTGCATCCACAGATGTTAGCACAATACCAATTCCACTTCGAGGTGGAATATCGCGGTATATGGGTTTTATAAAATATCATCCGCTTACTAACGGTGCAATAGGGTCTCATCCGCTATACGAGGCGGGAAATCAATCAATCCAATATATACATATGCCAATATGTATATATTGCTATATATATAGATATATCCTACTATGTCTAATACACAATCCAAACAGGAAATCAAATCAACATATAACTGCAAAAGAAAATCCACTTTCATTTGAGTGAGAAGATCTCACCTTTGCTTTTAATTTTGCAATCCAACCAAATTAGCATTCTTTCTTCATGATTTTGACCTTGTATAGATAATTTATACAATTCATCAATATTCGAAAAAATCGAATAATTAATTTTCATTTGATAGATTTAATTAACTAACACTTTTAATTTGAACAAATTTTCCTTTGAATAATTTTTAGTAACCAAGATAATTAAGTAAATCAAAATGTGTATATGCATATATTTATTTTTAAAACTTCATACACTTAACATAGTCTATATAGATTTAAAAATCTGTCTTTTTACATAAACTCCTTATATTAAAGTTTCTGTTAAACCTTATATAAAAAAAACAAAATTGTTTTGAAATCACAAATTTAACTTCTGTTTTCAAATCTATATACCAAGTGATTTTTGTATTTTTTTCCAAATTTAACTTACACATATATAAATTTAAAATCTGGATATATTTTTCCTTTTAAAACTACATATATACACATATACACATATACATAGAATTTGAAAAACTGTATTTATCACTTTATTTTTTCTCTAATCTATATATATTTTTGTTTTATCCATATATACACATCAAATTCAAAATAGAAAATAAATTCGTATATACCTCACTCGACAACAAACTGCTTCTCCCCAAAGCTTCGACCGACCCAATATTGGATGGCCGTCACCTGCCACCCAGCTCACGAACCCTAGCCTCGACTTGAACCGAAGCAGCCCTTCGCTTGCCATCATTGCTAGAATCGCGACATTCAAAGTCGCCTCGTACTGCTATAGTGGAATTCGTTCCCCCTATACACGATCGCATGCCACCAAAATGGGCCTGGCGGTGCGTTTCGCGACGACGAACACCATAGAACCCCCCTCGAACCCTAACTCGGCCTAAAACGAGCCTAATCCCAAACCCTAGTCGAGACTTGCTCAATCGATGCTTGCTCACGACCACCGAGCCCATGCTCGAGCGCGCCCCTCCCACTTAATGGAATTCGAATTTATTTGGAAGTGAGGAAGATGCGCCACTGTTTCGTGAATATCTCTGCCACTGTTATTAAAAAATTCGTTATCCCCTTTCTAACTAATTTCTTTTGAACCGGTTGGCTTTTGAACGAAGGAGAAGGGAAATCACGAATTTATTTTTCATTTATTCCTTTCAGTAACGTGCCTTTGACAATTGCGTGATGTTTTAAAAAGAGGTAACAGGATTTGATAGGAAGGCTGCATGTTGTCTCCTAGCTACTACAGTGATTCGAAATGAAAGAAGGCAGCTGGGAATTGACTGGCCAGTATTATATATGTAAATTTAAATTTAAATCTGAATCGTCTCGAAAATCGTAGCTCAAAATCTCATCCTCCACTCGAGGCGTGCCGCCAGGCGTTTGTAATGTTATACGCATATTCCAAACACAATGGAAAAGGTTCCGTCTCCAAATTCGATCGTATGGAGAAGATAGCTTTTTGGACCAGTTATTAAATTAAATTTTCGATTTAATTTCAGCGCGTTTGTATATCGTACGGCCAAATGATCACTCCAAATATTACGCAAATTGAAATCCGATAATAATACAATATTATGGATCCAATGAAACTGGTTTCGTCGAATTCTGAGACTGTGCCCCGGAACGTTATTTTTAAATATCGATTTAAACGATAAATTTCAAAACCGAACAAAACAGTTCCAAATCCAATTCTGACGCTTTTATTATCTTCAATATTATTAATATGAATTTTCCAAGACTTCGGATTATTTTTAAATCAGCCTAAACTGTCAATTCAAATTTCTACCCAATTTCAATAATTAAATTCTATAATTTAATCGTCAAATTCATTCTGATATTTGAATTTTTCAAATTAAATTACCATTCGAATATTTTAAACTCAACTAAATATTCACATTTCAAATGTCAAAAATTCAGGGTCGTTACATTATTGATATGTATGCTAGATTTCAAACCATTCAACACGATTTCATGGCACTTGGAGTCAAATTCACAGATTTTGACTTAGTTATACGAATTTTAAACTCTTTGACAAATGAATGGAAAAGAAAAGTTTTAGCCATCGAAGAAGCTAATGATCTTTCTCAACTCAAAGTCGAAGAGCTAATAGGAAATCTAATGTCGTATGAAGCTAACTTGCAGACTAGAAAGGATCAAAATCATGAAATGAAAAACATAGCATTCGAAGCAAGTCAAACAGATTCAGACTTAGACGAAGATGAGATTGTTTTTATTGCCAAAAATTACAACAAATTCAAGAAGTTCTAGAAGATAACCAGATTTCAAAATGGTGGCAAAACTCCTCAAATCAAACATCAATTAAATTCTATAAGTGTGACAAATTTGGTCACATAAAGAAGGATTGTCCATGGCCCAATAATGATAAAAAGAAAAGCTAGTTTGAAAAATTCGAGAAAAAGAAAAGAGCTTTTCAAGTAACATGGGTTGATTCAGATTCATCTTCTTCATCTAACAGTGATAGTGAAAGCGACTCAGAACAAGCGAATGTGTGTTTTATGGATAACACTAATGAGGTACGTCCTGAACATACTTATGATGAAATAATGGATTTTAACATTGAATTAGATGATAAATATAGAGAATCAAAAAAATTAAGTAAGGAATATGTAGGAATGTTAACTAGAGTAGAATTAGAAATTGGATCATTAAAAGATGAAAAAATAATCTTAGAAGAAAAATTGGAAATTACTAAAAAAAAATTGTGCAACGTTATTATCTCAAATAACATCTTAGAAAATTATAAGTTAGAAAACGTTAATCTTGAAAAAGAAAAACTAGAATTACAAGCAAGTTTAGGTTCGAGCAATATTGAAATTTGTGATCTTAAAAGCAAGTTAGATAAAATAACGACTAATGTGACAAAATTCAACAAAAGAAACCAAAATTTAGAAAATTTGGTTAAAATATCTAAACCATCTGGAAACCGAAATGGATCGGGCTTTAAAAGCAAACAAAAGTAAAAAATTACAGCACATTATGCACCAAATTCAAAAAGCCAAAGTTAGAAGCTATGATTAAGAATTCATACACAAGTATAGTCAAAATATGGATACCTAAAACAAATAATAAACTAATTAGACAAAAGAATATTGATGTATTAAAAGAAAGTTGTATATAAAAGTAATTACATTTCTAAAGGAACCAAATCCTTGTGGATGTGACTACCTTCTTCCACTAACACGTAAGACCCTAAACAAAGAATGTGGGTACCAATTACATTTTTCATATTTTGCAGGTAACCAAAATTAAAATAAAAAGTAAAGAGAAATGGATACTAGATAGTGGTTGCTCCAAGCACATGACTAGAAATGCTCATATGTTATCCAATATAACATATATCGATGGTGGCACTGTGACATTCAGAGATAATTCAAAAGGATTTATCATTGGCATTGGAGAAGTCATCAATATCGGTATTTCTAATTCTCCTATTATTACTAATGTTTTTTTGGTAGAAAATTTGAAACATAACTTATTAAGTATAAGTCAATTATGTGATAAAAGATTTAAAATTGATTTCGAGAAAAACAAATGCAATATCTTTTACCAAAATAAAAATATAATTTTTGAAGAATTTAGAAATCAAAACATATTTTTTTTAAATGAATGTCAAAAGTAGCACTAATTTATGCTTATCCGCAAATCATGATGATCCATGGTTATGGCATAAATGTTTTTATCACATAAATTTTAAGAATATCAACAAACTAGATAAAAATGAATTAGTTAGAGGATTACCAAAAATCAACTACAAGGTTAAAAACCTGTGTGACGCTTGTCAATTTGGTAAATTAAAGAAAAGTTCTTTTAAATCTATAAGGGAAATCTCCACAAAGCAATCTATCGAACTACTTCATCTAGATTTATTCGGATCAACTTAAGTACGTTCAATAAATCATAACAAATATGTTTTTGTAATTGTTGATGATTTTTGTAACAACCCGAATCCCAGTGGGTCTGGATTTTTCGTAAAAATGCTAAAACCTAAGCCCACTAAAACCCGAGTTGGGAATCTGGTATCCTGCAAATAGGCAAAGAAAAATATATCAGAGCTCAATTAAATATCTCACAGCGGAATTGACTAAAATATAATAGTAAGTAAATACTCAACAATATAATAACACTTTCGAAACAAGTGTCTTAAAGCTAGGAAGTCTCTACCATCTACCTAACATGTAGGATGTTATGAGGAGGGGTCAGAACAAAAGTTCCGGTGAATGAATAAATTATATACTTCTAGGCTTAATTCTACATATATCATTTTATTTCCATTTACTCTTATATTAGGTTCATTAGGTTACAATTCTCTCGCCTATGTTCGTGAATCGTGCCCATCTACTCCATAGTAGATTAAAACCTAATAACTAATATATACATATATGTAGCCATATGCCCAATGACCATATTGGTCCTAGGTACCACCCATGGTACCTTTTATATCCTCCTCGAAAAGGGCTCCAATGTCTTGCTTCGAGAGCGTTCCATAACTACATCTTTAAAGAACTGCTTCGTAAGGCCTACAATATTGATGCTCCATCGTCTTGCTCGGTAGCAATTCTTGTAAAGGACTACTTCATAAGGCCTACAATACAGATACTCCATCGTCTTGATCCGCGAGCGTTCCGTAGCTACATCTGTAAAGGACTCCTTCGTAAGGCCTACAATACATATGCTCCACTACTTACTATGAAAATGTAAATCGCGTCCACACTAGTCTATGCCAGTGCTCGGACATCCACAATGTACCACCCAGTGCATACATTAAGGACTACATAATCGTTCTGTCTACTATCTGAATCCTGCCAACAAGGTCTACCTTGTATGGAATTCAGTCGGGGATTTTCTATATCTGTAAAGGACTGCTTCGTTGGGCCTACAATACAGATATTCTAGTTGGTCTGTCTCTTTTTCATCGTGGCTGTGGCCCCACGTAGCCACCCCTCAACTAACCGAAAGACCTCTAAAGAGTTAAGTGGCCGTGCCCTACTGCAAACAATCTAACATCCAAATGGCCGTGCCCCTCAACCAATGTCTCGATAGTGAAAGAATTATTGGCCTATTGGTTTAACTCTAGTCTTTCCCGAAATTGCTCTTGGTCTTGATGCTGGCCGATATCCGCATGCGACTATCCTTAAACTTACTTGCAAGTACTAGACATATGAATACCCTACTTCGAACACCAAGCCCTTCTGACTGCCTACAAAGGTTTGCTTCGTTAGGCCCACAATGCAAATGCAGTCAAGGCATATTCTCTTGATGGACCACCAACAGACTTGCCTCTGGGGATGCAGCTTCGTTAGGCCTACCCAGAGTGCCATCCTAGAGTATCCTCACGTCCCGTTGAAGTCTCATACTTCCTTCTAGCCCAAAATAACTAAGTTGGACGTGCTTCTCCTTTGCTGAAATCTATGATGAACTGCTTCGTTAGGCTCTTTATCCTTTGGGCTACTCCAAATGCATCTTGCTTTTTTATTAGACCCTAAGTCTAATCTTTTAATTTGCGTTTAGTTTACTTTTCTTATTCTGTTGGCTACTTATTTACCCTAATAAGCATATTCTTGCCCTCATCTCACCTCTATCTATTGTGAGATTTCCATTTATTTAATAGGGAATGCTGTTGGTATGAGCCATATTCATTATCTTGCTTATATAACTTAATATGAATCTTAAGTTCATTAAAATAAGCCTTGTAACATCCCGTATTTTTAAGCTATTGAATTTGAACATTTAATTCATTTTAAATGTTTAACGTGGATATTTAATTGATTTTGAAATGGAAGGAATCAGATGCAATCAATAAAATAAGCTATAATTTTTAATTATAGTAATTCCGGTGGGTTTTAATAACGGGAAAATAATACTTAAATATTCGAAATCTGAGATAAAGGTAAATCTGGATGTAAATAGTGATAAAAATGGTTTTTGAAAGTTATTTTGAGTTATTTGAGTGGGAATAGCATGGTGGTAATTTTAGATGAATTTTAAAGTTGATAAATTAATATTTGGGATTTTATATTAATTTAAAAATGAATTTAATATTATTAAAATGCAAATAATCAGATTTTGGTCTGGATTGAGCCAGAATGATTTTTAATGTGATTATAAATTTTATATGATTTATTGTTAAGTTAAGAAAATTTTAAAAGTGAAATTTTAAGCGTTTCTGATAATTTCAGAAAATCGCCTGATTTAATAGACGAGTTAAATAGCCTTCCGGGGCGCAGTCTCGGAATTCGACGAAACCAGTTCCATTGGATCCGTAATAGTTAATTATTATCGGATTTCAATTTTCGTAGCAATCGGAATTGTCGTTTGACCGTGGCAGCTCGAAACGCATCGAAATCGATTTAACCGATTCAATTTTAAATTGATCGTTTTATTCCGTATCTCGCGCATACGATCAAATTAGCTTACGAAACCTGTTCCATTGTGTCCGGAACGCTGAAAAACCCCAGGATAGCCTGTCGGAACGTGAGAATTGGAGTTCGTTTGCTTGGACGATAAAATTGAGATATTTTATTAATTTAATAATATTAAAGTTTTTATATATATAATTAAAAATCAAAACCCTAGCTAAGACATCAGCCGCCACCTTATACGTTCAATGGCCGGCATCTCGTGCCCTTTCCCCCTCGAATCCTCTTCATCCAAACATTTTTAGGCCGAGTCTCTAACTAGGAAGATGGCGAGCTCGTCGAGGCGAACAGATCCAACGGTAGATCGCGAGTGTTGTCGTCGTTTGGAGGAGTTAGAGGCCCGTGTTCGTGAGTTTTTCATGCCCGATTTCTAATGTAAGGAGGAGGCCGAGTTGGGCGTTGCTCTGGCGTAGGCTGCGTGTCGCGAGGGGCTTCACGGTGGAGGTCACTGATCATTGTATCGATACTCGGTGGGACGGTCTTCGTTGGTCAAAGTTTTGGAACGATGGGTTCGTTCCTGCGAACGCGCGAGGAAGATGAAGTAGGGGGGGCTTGGTTTCGTGATGAGGGCCTGTTGTTGTTGGGTAATTGCAAATAAAATCAAAAAGAAATTTGTTTGAAAATTTTATAAACTATAAAAATTCATATCTATGTCATATGATATCAGAATTCAACGATTTTCGAAGCGTTGGAATCGCAGGAATGCGTGCTACGCGATGGTGCAGATCCGGAGCCATTTCGGGCAAGCAGAAATTTGGGTTAAATCGGACACCGTCCGGTTTAATTTAAATTTCGAACGCTCGCCGAAACTCAAGGTGAGTTTTCCTCACTCACATCTGGATGCTAGACATTTTAAATAATTGATATTTAAATATCTGTGTGAATGGTTGATTATATCTGTGATTATCAGACTGGATTGATATTTATATTGCGATGTGCTAATATCTGTGATGCAGGGAGAAACAGGTTGGAGGGATCCAACTGGATTCCTCACAATGTAGCAATTATTTTATAATTGATAGTGATACCTGTTTATATGATGTGATTGATAAATCTGGAAATTCAGTTGTTCTGTGACATTGTGGTATAAATTGTAATCACAGGATTTAATTATAAATGGATAAATTGTGTCTTTACGAAATAAAATGAATTGTTAAATTTAGAATTTCAAAGAATGAAATTTGAAATCGGATTTGAAAAGAAAAATGTAAATTGGGCCAAATTGGGATTTTGAATATAATGGGAAGTTTATGAAATGGGTAAATGGAAGATATAGTTTTCTGGAAAATAAATTTATGAAATTATAAATTGTTTAAAATAACGGTGTTTATTTTAATAATGGCTAATGTTATCCGGAAATTAAAAATATGTTAAATGGAGTTTCCAACTATAAATTAACAAGTTCAAATAAAAAAAAAATAGAATGTTTTGAAATGCCGTATTTCATTGGAATTTAATTAAGTGAATTGGAAATTTGGCTTCCATTGAAAATTCACCAAAATGTTTATTTAAAATGTTTAAACTTGTATTTAAAATGAATTTCCGGAAATGAAAAATTGTGATTTAGCTTCGGAGGAAGTTATAGTTAAGTATGGAATTGGAAATTTATGTTGAAATCATAAATTGACTTGAAATAAATCAGTGGATTTATATGAAAGAGTACTTTGAAATGTCTTGAAACGGGAAAGTGTTTCCCTGGGAAAAACCAAGTAAATGTTTATAAAAAGATTTTATTTAACTAAAGGTTAAGTTTTAAATCGTTTTAAAAAGTATTTTTAAGAAAACGTTATTTTTAAAGGGATAAATTAATAATTTTAATACCGTAATAATTTGGGAGTATATTAGCAATTATTTTTACAAATGGATTTATTTAAAAGTTGGCTTTAGCTTAAGCTGTTAAGATTAGTATTTTTCTTCTTATAACGCTATTTTGAATTTAGTTAAACTAAAACCCTTATCTTTAAATCAAAGTTTAGGTGTTAATAACTAGTTTTCTTCACATATTTTAAATTTATATTTTGAGTAAATAAATAGAAGTAATTTTCATATTTTAAAGTATATTTCAGTATAAAGTATTTTAACTGTTTTAAATGCAAATTGTTTTATACTTGGTTATTCCCGATGGGAATTAAGGGTAAAGGATTTACCTTGTGAAGGAAGGGTTTGGAAAATTGTTTTCAAATGGGTTTTGAAAATGTGAAAATATATCTTTGAAAGATATTAGAGGCAAATAAATAATATGGAGATTATTTATTGTGTGATGAATGTGTATGGATGTTTGTGAACATTAATTGATAGTTAAATCACCGACTATCAATATTGGCCAAATGCGCTGATCGTTTCGAAGAGACCGGGATTGGGTTTCCGTATACCAGGATTCTAGGTCTGGAGACTCGAATACCACTTCGATCCGGTTTGTACGTTTCGTGTAACGTGTTCGGAGTCGAAGATGGAGCTGTGAAGTGCAAGGGCTAGTCGCTACTAATCCTGAGGATATTTCCAAAATGGATGTAGTAGGAATAGTGCCTTCGGTTCCGTTCGGACCCGGGACGGACTTGTATGGACGAATGCTTTCGTGACATCGTCAGGTGGGCGATGGGCATTCAAAGGGATATGTTCTATAAAGGTATCGCTTAGCCTCAAGCCTCATCAACCGGGAATGACTGAAAATCAGGGGTTATGCAGCAAGGCTTCGTGGGTAGCCCCCACTTGAGAGTAAGGTCATCCCTGTCTAGATGTCCCTTTTATTTCGGCTTAGTGGTGCGGTTGCTGATCACAACCGTGGGGTGATTTTACTTGGAATTATCCAGTAAGGGATGATTCCGGTCTTGTGTTGCAGGGGAGCGGGCGTACTCCTCGGTACTGTGATCTAGGCCACGTACTGTGACAGGTGGTACCCAAGTGCCTAGTCATTCGTTGGAAATCCATTCTCCCTACGTGCCTTGTACGAGTTTTGTTTGTATTACCCACGTTGTGGCTAGTATGCCGGAATTTAATAGATGTAACAATTTCGGCTATTTTATAAGTATTTGTAAATAGACACTATTATAATATCAGAGGATTTTTATAAAAAGTGTTTTAGCTATTGTAAGGTAAAAACCCGACATGTTTATTTGTGGCGTGGTCTTACGAGATGCTTTTGTTTTCAAAGGATTTTTGAAACTCTAATAATCAATTGGGTGTATTTATGATGCGCTGGTATTCCAGACTGACTCGGGTGTTATTTTATTATAATGCTTGGGTCAGACCGAGTATATTTTCAGGATAGGTTGCTATGGAGCTCAGGAGAGGAGCTGGAGTCCGAGACGTATTTCTCGTACTTGTATTATTCCACTGCTGTGATTGTTGTATTGACTGATTGACTGGTTATTGATGATTGTATTATGACATACTCTGATGATGATGTATTGTATATAAACAGATATAGTTTTCATTTTGTGTAAAGATCTGTTCTATATATTATATTTTATCCGCTGCGACTGTGAGGTTCTGATTTGTTAGTTCTTTCTTCTTCTATCTACTTTCTTTTTCTTCTACAATCTGTCTTTTCCGGCATTCGATCGTCGGCATATTATACTGTTGAGTATTTTGTGTCGATTTTCGAGGGTCGAGAAGGGCGGGTCGTCACAGTTGGTATCAGAGCTTAGATTGGCGACAACCTAGGCTTTGGTGGGAAAATTACTCATTTTTAAATAGAGTCGGAAGTACTCTATAATGAGTTGAGTGTAATAATAGCTATGAGAGCGTACTTGTTAGTGGATATAAAATTGTTTTTGTACTGTGTTGACTTATCGGTTGAGTGTTTATGAATTCTGGTCGGTGCGGGAAGTACAACCGTATCGATAGGGGTTTCTAAACTCTTAAACAAGATAAACCGACATAGTATTATTTTTAAAGTGGGTAAATGAAATAATTTTACCCAAAGTTGTATTTTGATATAAAAAAAAGAAATAATTTTCTGAGTTATTATATATATTGGATGTTTGTTTGGTTGTTTCTTCTATAATCAAATAAGAAATTAAAACATGATCTAAAATTTGAAATGATATATATAAGAAAATAAGAAGTTAAAATATTAAAATGGTTTATAACCAAATAGAGTTAACTCAATATGTTTTAAATAAGAAAAATGAAATTTAAAATTTGATTTAAACTAGAATTTTGACCCCGGAAATTTTGAAAGGGATTTCAAATGGAATTAAACAAAGTTTTGGGAGTTTGACTTTGTGGAAATGTTAGAAATGTTTCCAAAAGCATTTGTAAGAATGGAGTATATTTTGGGGAAATATTTTTGAATGGAAATTGTTTTGAGGTGAATTTTGGAAGTGGAAAGCATTGAACTCACTTCAGTCGCTGGAAAATAATCCTGATGATGCTGGCCACATCATTAGAATTCATTTTCGAGTTTCTAAAGTGATGGATTGCTACCAAAATAGTTGGTTATGGTATTTGTTTGGACTTGTTTGGGAAACAAGTGATTTTGGAATTTTCAAAAGGAAAATTGTTTGGTAAAAGCAGTTTGTTTTGGAATTTGGTATTTGATTTGAATATCAAAGAGAAATGTGTTGATTTTTATTTCAAATTGGTTTTGAAATAAATCCGGGTAAATTGAATTCTGGAAATTCTATTTTAAAATAAAAATGTGAAAGTTGAAATGATTCAACTATATAACTTATAAAGGAAAGTTGATTTAAAGAAGAATTGAGTATATATGGAATGTAAATTTACTTTGAATAAATGAAGGTGAATGGAATATATCTGGATTTAACTTATGATAAGTTAAATAAAATTAAGAATTTGAAATTGAATTAAATCTAAATGAATTGGAATTAAATGGAAGTTGAGATAACGGTGAAATGTAAATGCTTATGATTGTGCAAATGAATTCATATTCTTAAGCTATTAAGTGTTATAATTTGACACTGTGGTTATAAAAATGTAAATGAGTTGAAATGAGCAATACAAACTTATAAATAAGTTGGAGAACTTGAGAATGGAAGATTTGATTTTAACTCAAGTAAAATGGAATTATAATCACAAATAAAAATGGTTAAGTAGAATGGTGAATTCGAACTTAATTTTAATTGGAATGCAAAGTAAGGTGAAACAATTATAAAATATAAAAGAGGTAAGTGAACTGAAGTTAGTAAATAAGTTGAACTTGGATATGGAGAATTAAGATTAAATTGAATTTGGTTTAACTTCGACTAAGATGGAATTAAGCTGAATATTAAAATTTCTGTTGTGTTATGAATAAGAATGAATGTAATTAAATTCTTATTTAAGGTAGTAAAGGAAATGGTTTAAATTTAGGTGGGCTAAATAAAATTTAGATGAACTTGAATTAATTCTGGAAAGGAATTAAATTGAAAATGCATATATAATCTAGTTAACCTTGAATTAAATTTGGATAAGAATTTAATTAAATGGAAATTTGATTTAGTTGAAGGGATGTTGAATGAAGTAAATGCTCACTAAATTAAATTTAAAATGATTGTTTGGCAATGAGTTTTGTGTTAGCTAAATTAAATGGGATGTGTGTGGTAATGAATAAAATTTTGATAGTTGGTCAAAATTTGAAAAGGGTAAGTAAAAATCCTGATTTGGTTTAGGATTTAATTTTGGTAATAAATATTGGAAGTGTGAATGAATAATGGAATGAGCTTGTAATAGTGATAGTTTGAATTGTAAAGAAACTTCAAATGAGTGAAATAATTTTAAGTGGATTCTTTGTTGACAGAATGAATCCAGAATGGATTAAATAAGTAAACAAAGAGCATATAAGTTATAAATGAATTGAAATTTGTTTTGAATGAGAATCAAATGGAAATATTGTGAGAATTTGGAAGAACTTAAGCAAAGTTGTAAGAAACAAAATGATTGTGGATAAGCTTTATTTAGAAATGTTGAATGAAATTTTGTTAGAAATTTTTTTTTTATTGCAAGTGAAATGATGTTAATAAATTATTGTGATGTGATATGAATATCGAGGTTGTAAAAAAATTCAGGATGGAATGAAAATTTATTTAAACTCGGATTTGTTAATGAAATTAAAAGGTAAAGGAAATATTTAATTTAACCATTGCATTGGAATAAAAATACTTGGTTTGTGAACCATGCAAACTTGAATAGAATTGATATAAATCTAAGTTGAAATTAATTTTAAATGGCTATAAGCTTTAGTGGTAATTATTTTGATTGAATGACATGAATGGGCATGTATTCGGAATTGAGTTTTGCATAAATCGAATTGGATTGGAATCTAATTCAAAGAGTTTGTAAATGAATGCAAGTAAATTGGTTTAAATTAGCAAATGAAATTGATTTTGAATCAATTGGAACGAATTGATCTTTTAATAAGAAATGTTTGCATATGAATGAAAACGGATCATAAAAGAAATGCAAATGTTTCAAGTTTAAAATGAAATTTGATTGTAAATCAAATTTGGAATGTAAGTAAAATTAAAAGGTAAGAAAGGCATATGTAATCATATTGAAGTGGAAATGAATTGGTTGAGATAAATATGAATTGTATGTAGTGAACTTGAATTTAAGGCATTCAAGTGAAATAAAATGAATTAGACTTGAATAAGTAATTTGAAAGTGATTGAAACCTCTAAATTGTTGATAAAGTATGATTAACATTGTTACATTATGAAATTGCTTGGTTTGGTTATGAAATGGATATGTTTGGTTTGCATTTGTATTGGAAATGTTATGAAAATGCTCATATCTTTGAAACTGATGAGTTTGTTGAGTATAGTACAGGTACGGGAGGCGTTCGAGAGAGTTGGAGCGCGTATATGCGTTATATTAGCCGCTCGCTATTAAAAATTTGCTAAAAGGTACGCCTACGCAAATATAATTGGGAAAATGATATATATATTGTGATATATTTTGGTTTCCGGCCATGTGAGCCGATGTATATATATTTGTGTATCCTGCGATATCGCAGAAGCTCCTCCGTGCAAAGGAGACTCCGCCAAAATTTTTCAGAAATTTTGGGAGTTAGAAAATTTTTTTTTTGGGTTTTTGGGAAAAATTGTTAATAACTAAAGTTATTTTGAAATAACGTTAAAAGTAAAGCTTTTGGATTAATGAAGCACATGAGTTTGGGATTGAGCTAAAGGATTTTGGGAAAATGTATATAAGTTTTTAACTCAGCCAATTGGGTAAGTAACCGGGTTGGAGAGTATTTTCTACCTTAGCAAATTTCGGGGACGAAATTTTTATAAGGGGGGAGGAATGTAACATCCCGTATTTTTAAGCTATTGAATTTGAACATTTAATTCGTTTTAAATGTTTAACGTGGATATTTAATTGATTTTGAAATGGAAGGAATCAGATGCAATCAATAAAATAAGCTATAATTTTTAATTATAGTAATTCCGGTGGGTTTTAATAACGGGAAAATAATACTTAAATATTCGAAATCTGAGATAAAGGTAAATCTGGATGTAAATAGTGATAAAAATGGTTTTTGAAAGTTATTTTGAGTTATTTGAGTGGGAATAGCATGGTGGTAATTTTAGATGAATTTTAAAGTTGATAAATTAATATTTGGGATTTTATATTAATTTAAAAATGAATTTAATATTATTAAAATGCAAATAATCAGATTTTGGTCTGGATTGAGCCAGAATGATTTTTAATGTGATTATAAATTTTATATGATTTATTGTTAAGTTAAGAAAATTTTAAAAGTGAAATTTTAAGCGTTTCTGATAATTTCAGAAAATCGCCTGATTTAATAGACGAGTTAAATAGCCTTCCGGGGCGCAGTCTCGGAATTCGACGAAACCAGTTCCATTGGATCCGTAATAGTTAATTATTATCGGATTTCAATTTTCGTAGCAATCGGAATTGTCGTTTGACCGTGGCAGCTCGAAACGCATCGAAATCGATTTAACCGATTCAATTTTAAATTGATCGTTTTATTCCGTATCTCGCGCATACGATCAAATTAGCTTACGAAACCTGTTCCATTGTGTCCGGAACGCTGAAAAACCCCAGGATAGCCTGTCGGAACGTGAGAATTGGAGTTCGTTTGCTTGGACGATAAAATTGAGATATTTTATTAATTTAATAATATTAAAGTTTTTATATATATAATTAAAAATCAAAACCCTAGCTAAGACATCAGCCGCCACCTTATACGTTCAATGGCCGGCATCTCGTGCCCTTTCCCCCTCGAATCCTCTTCATCCAAACATTTTTAGGCCGAGTCTCTAACTAGGAAGATGGCGAGCTCGTCGAGGCGAACAGATCCAACGGTAGATCGCGAGTGTTGTCGTCGTTTGGAGGAGTTAGAGGCCCGTGTTCGTGAGTTTTTCATGCCCGATTTCTAATGTAAGGAGGAGGCCGAGTTGGGCGTTGCTCTGGCGTAGGCTGCGTGTCGCGAGGGGCTTCACGGTGGAGGTCACTGATCATTGTATCGATACTCGGTGGGACGGTCTTCGTTGGTCAAAGTTTTGGAACGATGGGTTCGTTCCTGCGAACGCGCGAGGAAGATGAAGTAGGGGGGGCTTGGTTTCGTGATGAGGGCCTGTTGTTGTTGGGTAATTGCAAATAAAATCAAAAAGAAATTTGTTTGAAAATTTTATAAACTATAAAAATTCATATCTATGTCATATGATATCAGAATTCAACGATTTTCGAAGCGTTGGAATCGCAGGAATGCGTGCTACGCGATGGTGCAGATCCGGAGCCATTTCGGGCAAGCAGAAATTTGGGTTAAATCGGACACCGTCCGGTTTAATTTAAATTTCGAACGCTCGCCGAAACTCAAGGTGAGTTTTCCTCACTCACATCTGGATGCTAGACATTTTAAATAATTGATATTTAAATATCTGTGTGAATGGTTGATTATATCTGTGATTATCAGACTGGATTGATATTTATATTGCGATGTGCTAATATCTGTGATGCAGGGAGAAACAGGTTGGAGGGATCCAACTGGATTCCTCACAATGTAGCAATTATTTTATAATTGATAGTGATACCTGTTTATATGATGTGATTGATAAATCTGGAAATTCAGTTGTTCTGTGACATTGTGGTATAAATTGTAATCACAGGATTTAATTATAAATGGATAAATTGTGTCTTTACGAAATAAAATGAATTGTTAAATTTAGAATTTCAAAGAATGAAATTTGAAATCGGATTTGAAAAGAAAAATGTAAATTGGGCCAAATTGGGATTTTGAATATAATGGGAAGTTTATGAAATGGGTAAATGGAAGATATAGTTTTCTGGAAAATAAATTTATGAAATTATAAATTGTTTAAAATAACGGTGTTTATTTTAATAATGGCTAATGTTATCCGGAAATTAAAAATATGTTAAATGGAGTTTCCAACTATAAATTAACAAGTTCAAATAAAAAAAAATAGAATGTTTTGAAATGCCGTATTTCATTGGAATTTAATTAAGTGAATTGGAAATTTGGCTTCCATTGAAAATTCACCAAAATGTTTATTTAAAATGTTTAAACTTGTATTTAAAATGAATTTCCGGAAATGAAAAATTGTGATATAGCTTCGGAGGAAGTTATAGTTAAGTATGGAATTGGAAATTTATGTTGAAATCATAAATTGACTTGAAATAAATCAGTGGATTTATATGAAAGAGTACTTTGAAATGTCTTGAAACGGGAAAGTGTTTCCCTGGGAAAAACCAAGTAAATGTTTATAAAAAGATTTTATTTAACTAAAGGTTAAGTTTTAAATCGTTTTAAAAAGTATTTTTAAGAAAACGTTATTTTTAAAGGGATAAATTAATAATTTTAATACCGTAATAATTTGGGAGTATATTAGCAATTATTTTTACAAATGGATTTATTTAAAAGTTGGCTTTAGCTTAAGCTGTTAAGATTAGTATTTTTCTTCTTATAACGCTATTTTGAATTTAGTTAAACTAAAACCCTTATCTTTAAATCAAAGTTTAGGTGTTAATAACTAGTTTTCTTCACATATTTTAAATTTATATTTTGAGTAAATAAATAGAAGTAATTTTCATATTTTAAAGTATATTTCAGTATAAAGTATTTTAACTGTTTTAAATGCAAATTGTTTTATACTTGGTTATTCCCGATGGGAATTAAGGGTAAAGGATTTACCTTGTGAAGGAAGGGTTTGGAAAATTGTTTTCAAATGGGTTTTGAAAATGTGAAAATATATCTTTGAAAGATATTAGAGGCAAATAAATAATATGGAGATTATTTATTGTGTGATGAATGTGTATGGATGTTTGTGAACATTAATTGATAGTTAAATCACCGACTATCAATATTGGCCAAATGCGCTGATCGTTTCGAAGAGACCGGGATCGGGTTTCCGTATACCAGGATTCTAGGTCTGGAGACTCGAATACCACTTCGATCCAGTTTGTACGTTTCGTGTAACGTGTTCGGAGTCGAAGATGGAGCTGTGAAGTGCAAGGGCTAGTCGCTACTAATCCTGAGGATATTTCCAAAATGGATGTAGTAGGAATAGTGCCTTCGGTTCCGTTCGGACCCGGGACGGACTTGTATGGACGAATGCTTTCGTGACATCGTCAGGTGGGCGATGGGCATTCAAAGGGATATGTTCTATAAAGGTATCGCTTAGCCTCAAGCCTCATCAACCGGGAATGACTGAAAATCAGGGGTTATGCAGCAAGGCTTCGTGGGTAGCCCCCACTTGAGAGTAAGGTCATCCCTGTCTAGATGTCCCTTTTATTTCGGCTTAGTGGTGCGGTTGCTGATCACAACCGTGGGGTGATTTTACTTGGAATTATCCAGTAAGGGATGATTCCGGTCTTGTGTTGCAGGGGAGCGGGCGTACTCCTCGGTACTGTGATCTAGGCCACGTACTGTGACAGGTGGTACCCCAGTGCCTAGTCATTCGTTGGAAATCCATTCTCCCTACGTGCCTTGTACGAGTTTTGTTTGTATTACCCACGTTGTGGCTAGTATGCCGGAATTTAATAGATGTAACAATTTCGGCTATTTTATAAGTATTTGTAAATAGACACTATTATAATATCAGAGGATTTTTATAAAAAGTGTTTTAGCTATCGTAAGGTAAAAACCCGACATGTTTATTTGTGGCGTGGTCTTACGAGATGCTTTTGTTTTCAAAGGATTTTTGAAACTCTAATAATCAATTGGGTGTATTTATGATGCGCTGGTATTCCAGACTGACTCGGGTGTTATTTTATTATAATGCTCGGGTCAGACCGAGTATATTTTCAGGATAGGTTGCTATGGAGCTCAGGAGAGGAGCTGGAGTCCGAGACGTATTTCTCGTACTTGTATTATTCCACTGCTGTGATTGTTGTATTGACTGATTGACTGGTTATTGATGATTGTATTATGACATACTCTGATGATGATGTATTGTATATAAACAGATATAGTTTTCATTTTGTGTAAAGATCTGTTCTATATATTATATTTTATCCGCTGCGACTGTGAGGTTCTGATTTGTTAGTTCTTTCTTCTTCTATCTACTTTCTTTTTCTTCTACAATCTGTCTTTTCCGGCATTCGATCGTCGGCATATTATACTGTTGAGTATTTTGTGTCGATTTTCGAGGGTCGAGAAGGGCGGGTCGTCACAAGCCTCTTTTATCATTCCTGCTTAATTTGCTTATTCACTTAATGCAAATGATTTAAATAAGCTTCTACCATTATTATTGCTCATTAATTTATTCAAAGTCTCAAAATAAGCTTTTCTGTTCTTATTACTTAATTATAACCTATGTTATAATTCTACATGTAATTGTCATTTTCTCTTCTTTTATAGGCCGTACATAATTCCAGCATTTCTTTTCTGTTCTAATCTGCCTTCTTTTATTATGATATAGAATAAAATTTTATTCTCTTATATTATATAATTCACTTATCATAATAACTATCTTCTTAAATAGTCTGCGCAGTGAATGCAGACCTAGGTTCATTATCGTTTACAGCTTCAAGTTCTTATCTAATAATTTACTTGATTCATGTCATACTTTGCTTTATTATCCTCTACTCTAGGAATTAATTCTATTTTATTTGGTTGGTTATGAAAACTATATTTAAAAATCTATTTCCATATTTTAATATTAAATAAAACTACAAACAATAATCCGTAACTGCTAGATATTTCTTTTACTATTTTGGAATAGTGTAAAATACAGTGGTTTCTCTATTTTACACTAATTCTCTTTTTCTTTCTTTTATTCTAGCAATTAAGTTCATTGTTGTCTTTTAAATAATAAATTATAGAAATTTATTCTATTTTCTAAACCAACTAATTAACCTTTTAGTTACTCCCAAATCCACTTATTAGATTAATTAACTTTTCTTATTTAACGTAATTTATTACAGTAATTCCATTCCTCAAACTTTTATTGCTCTACATCTTATTTCTTTCATTTCAGTATTCTTAATTATTTAATCCATATTCGCATTTAATCTATTCTAATCCATACACGAAGAAAGGGAGAAAATAGAAGAAGAATGACGCTTGCATAGAAATCCAAAACGTAGAAACAGATGTAAATAAATACTAATACTTTAAATTCCTTATAGTTCAACATAACTTAATTAATAGGAATAATTATTGAATAAAATTATCTAAACAGGAATTTAACGATAATATATCTTAATCTTAAAAGATATATAAATAAATCCACTCACATTGTTATCTTTCCAAATCTCCCTGTTTTTATTTCAGATCTATCCCTAACATCTATATTCACCTCCCTTGTAATCCCTATTTGGAATTACAAACGATATATTTAAAGATCTATAATATTTGAAAGAGAAAAGGAGGAGATTTGGATTAGAAATAGCAAATAAAACTCAGATCTAGCGTTTTACATTTGGCATAGCCTTCTGATTTGAACTAATTCTTAATTCCCTAATTAATTTTATTCTCTTTCTATTTAGACTAAATTTGTGTGAATTAGATCTAAAATTTTGTTATTAAGAAAGTGTAGAAGAGATAGAAAAATGGCAGAGCTTTTGTAGGTAAGAGAAAAATAATGAGAATAAAAATGAGGCTCTGCACCTATATTTATAGTGGTTCAAATCAGTGCTAACAATTAGATATAAAACCCTAAAATCTAAAGCGTACACTCAGTCTATGGACATTAAATTAATATGTTTTCTTCTGCGTTTGTTTCTATTTCAAAATGATTCTCCAACAATCTTTTCATTAATCACTTTCCCCTTTTCTCTCGCAATCTATGGAAACATATATTTTTAAATGTGACATTTCTTTTAAATAAGATTCCCCTATTAATCACCTAATTAATAGATTTCATATATAACTAGGATTAATTTACTATCCAATTAATCTCTGCCTGCACTGTGATAACTTCAATACCTAGGATATTAAATGACCATCCAATTAATAATATTATCGGTGATTTAAATACAAAAGTATCAACCAAAAAACAAGTGAATCAAATGAGTTACGTTGCATTTATATCAAATTTTGAACCTTCAAATTATAAAAAAGCATCAAAAGATGATTTTTGGATTATCGCAATGCAATAAGAACTTAATCAATTTGAATGAAATGATGAATAGGAACTTGTACCGAGACCAAATGATCAATATGTAATTGGAACAAAATGGATTTTTAAAATAAAGCAAATGAAAATGGAAACATTGTTCAAAATAAAGCAAGATTAGTAGCTCAAGGATATAATCAAGAAGAAGGAATTGATTATGAAGAGACCTTTGTTCCGGTAGCACGCCTTGAAGCAGTACAAACTTACTTGCTTTTACATGTCATCATAATTTTAAACTTTTTCAAATGGACGCAAAAAGTGCTTTTCTAAACGGCTTTACAAAAGAAAAGGTTTATGTTGAACAACCTCCGCTATTTGTTCATGAGAAATATCCCGATCATGTATTTAAACTTATAAATGCCCTATATGGATTAAAACAAGCACCTCGTGCTTGGTATGAAAGATTAAAAACTCATTTACAAAATTCCAGTTTTCAAACTAGTAAAATAGACTCTACTTTATATTATAAAACGTGAAAACAATGACATATTAGTTGTACAAATATATGTTGACAACATTATATTTGGATCAACTAATGAAAAATTATGTAATGAATTTTTTGACATTATTGAATTTGAAATGTCACATATGGGTGAATTAAACTATTTTTTGGGTCTGCAAATAAGACAACTAGATAATGGTATTTTTATAAATCAAGAAAAATACTGTCGAGATTTATTAAAACCCTTTGGAATGGAAAATATCTCAAGTAAAACGGCTTCGATCAGTACTGCTCTACATTAGATAAAGATGAAAATGGAAAAGAATTCAATCAAAAATTATATCGAAGTATGATATGATCTCTGTTATACTTAGCAGCTAGTAGAATGGATATTATGATGAGCGTATGTTTACTGCAAGATTTCAAGCACAAACTAAAGAGTCACATCATTGAGCGGTTAAAAGAATTCTACGATACTTAACCCACACCAAAGAATACGGACTTTTCTATCCTAAAGGCAGCTCTTTCGAACTCATATCATATAGTGATGCATATTTTGGTGGTTGTAAGACAGATAGAAAAAGTACGAGTGACACATGTCATTTCATTAGCCAATCTCTGGTTTCATGCTTTAGTAAAAAGAAAAATCGTGTCTCTCTCAACATGTGAAGCCGAGTATATATTAGCAGCCTTAGCCTGTGCACAAGTAATATATATGCAATAAACTCTTCAAGGTTTTGGTAAAATCATAACAAATTCTCCTATTTATTATGATAATACTAATGCTAGAAATTTATCAAAAAATCCTATTAATCATTCTCGAAAAGAACACATTGATATTCGTCACCATTTCTTAAGAGATAATGTTGAAAAAGGAATTATATCACTTGAATTTGTAAATACCGAAAATCAAATTGTGGATATTTTTACCAAACCACTGAGCGAACTAACTTTTATAAAACTAAGATGAGACCTAAGAATTTGTTCGTGCAATGAATTAGTAAACTAAGATATATAATTTTTATAACTCAAATAAGATGCACGAAATAATTTTTTACAATTAATTTTATCCCTATAAAAACTGCCTAACTTCTGTTAAATTTTTATGGTTAACATTTCACTACCCTAACAAATAAACTTCCAGAAATAGTAAACAACTTTTATGTAAAGAAATTATTTTGCAAACTAAATACATATATTTTACCAAACTCTATTTGCAAACCACTTCTATTCAAAATGTCTTCCGATCACGACTCCACTTATTCGACTATCAACTTTAGCTCACCTTCGTCAAATTGTACCTACGTATCAGCAACTAAATCCACACATCCATCAATTCGATCAGCCTCTTTAAACATTATTGCATGACCTACGTATCACATTGTCTTTTCTCCTAAGGAAAAGAAAGCCAAACGGTCAATTGATCTAGAATTGACATCTCTCAACAACAAAATTGATGAAATATATCACTATCAACAAGAAATGATGGGCGTTCAACGAGAAATGTATTATGAGCAACGACATCAAGGACCTCATCTTAACTTTCTCAAAAAATGTATTCTAGCAATTTGTGGACATTCACCAACAAAAAATGCATACATCAAAAATCTCCTCGTTTAAAAGAAACTCCCGTAAAAGCTTACAACATTACTTAAAAAAAATTTGCAAGCCAAGAACATCAAACCAAGATTGGATTGATACTCCAGCTCGACCAAGTTGGTCTCCACTAAGGCCGTTAGTTAAAGAAACAAAGGTTGAGCCGAATTCATGAGATTTACAACAAATTAGAAAGTCCGACCCCTTTAACAAAAACTAAGGTTATGATAGCATTTCGTCTGAAATATTTACTTGATATTGTAATTGTAATTGTATATATATATATATATTATTGTATGAAATTTTTTAAATAAAACATTTTTATTTAAGAAAACAAGTATATTCGGTAAACACAAGTCACAGGCGTCTGTGGAAAAAATCATAGACATTTGTCACTGGTTTCGGGAATATATTTCCCGAAACCACATACGTCTGTGATAACCCACAAATGTCAGTCACTGGTTTCAAGAAAATATTTCCTGAAACCATAGAAGGCTGTGATAACCCCACAGATGTTTGTCATCTACCTCGGGTTCAACCTGCAACAGCTCCAATATATTCGCATTTTACCCCCCTTTCAACTATTTATCAAACTTTCTTCAAATCTAAACTAAAACCCTAATTTCTAAAACTCTAATTCCTTAAAAATGGCTCCCAAGGAAAAAACTCCCATTAGCGAAATATCGAAGGAAGGTCAATCTTCATCTTCTCAAACCCCCCTTGTCACTGATGCATATATTCAAGAGTGGCTTTGAAATAGCATGATTTCAAACACGAGATTTACAGAACTAAAACAAAAAATCTTCATTTTGATCCATTCTACATACTGTGCATGTTTGGAGAATATGGAATTCAAGAACTCACTATCGCCTCCGGGTGTCGAGATTTAATCAATTTTGACGAAAACGAGGTACAAATTGATCAATTGACCATCTTTCTTTTTTACGCCAACTTATGTAGTAATGATATTTGGACACCTAAGAATGACCATGGTTGGTTATGGACAAGTGTTTACCATCGCATTTTGAAAATTAGCATAAATACAATTGGTCGTATACTAGATTGTTCCTTTACTGGAATCGATTTAGAATAAATTCTTGACCAGAGAAATTTTCCATGTTATAAAATAACACATAAAATTTGGAAGGATAGAATGCCACGGTGGAAATCCGTTTATTTATGCCCAAAAGTTAGGTTATTTAATCGTATGATAATCAATACGATAATTCCCCGTTTAGGAAGTCATGAAATCAAGAACAAATATATGAAAATGATCACAAAGCACTCTATGCTATATTTGGTGGGATACAAATAAATTGGACTAAGTTTTATCATGACAAAATTAAAAGCTTTTGGTCTCACCACCCACGCACAATTATATATGCGCCATATATTATGCATCTCTTACATGGTCTCGGGTTACCTTCTTATATTTCCCATTTGAAAGAAATCCCTGTCAAAGAGAGTGGTATAAATGTTTATCTTTAATGCACCCTCCCAAAAGACCACCACCAATAATATCGCTGGCACAGTGGACCATGCATCAGCAACAACAAATGTATCCGAGTCCTCAACCACCTCCTGCTCCTTAACAAACTCATTCAGCTCATCCTTCACAACAACCTGGCTCCTCTAATCATACTACCAAATACTATTCTGATTCGAAAATTCAAGAAGCTCGCATTGAACCCAAAAAAATTTGAATCCATCCGTGATTTAACATTTAGAAATCAAAAATTAATAACGGTCAACTAGCGGGCTTTGAATAATAATTTGACTGGGTTGGAACGACCTTTTTCAACAAGAATGACTAAGATGGAAAAAAACTTTAGAAAAGGTCGTTTCCACTTTAGGAAAAGTGATGAGAAAAGTACATGGCTGATCATCTTCTCGATCATCATCTTCTCCTTCACCTACACCACCTCCTTGAACACAAACACCAATCTATCATGCTCATAGCTCTCATGAAGGAACTTTTTCAACATAAAGGCAAGAATGTTGAGCAAGAACAACCTGAAGAGGAGGAAGAAGATAATGATGATATGTCCTTATTCGACCCTCACCAATCTCACCATCAACATTACATGGCTTTCCAAGGGCTGTCATTTTAAGAAAATGAACAATATAATGATCAAACTCAATGGTCGATCGAGTACGAATAAGATCCATTCGCATACTGGGAATATTATGAAAATTATGGCAGATTGTCCTATTCTTCAAACTAGTATAACTAGCTTCATTCATTCGCTATTTTCTTTCTTTTTCGAACTGTATTATTTAACTTCTATTTCGTTTTGTATTATTTATGTCTCTTGTTAAAACTCGTGTTTTTTCTTAACTTATCTTATGTTCTATTTTTGTTTGACATGTCTATGTTTATATTTCTATTTTATGTGTGCATAATTTCTTTTCTTCTGTTTTGATAATGACAAAGGGGAAGAAATATATGCATATACATAGGGGGAGACAAAGTTAAGGGGGAGTTATTTTATATAACTAATGAATGTATAGTTGTCATCATCAAAAGGGGGAGAATGTTAGAATCTCCATTATATGGTTTCAATGACAACAACTATACAGTCACATATATTATATCTTGTTAAGATTACAGGTATATACTACAAGAGATCATCTTGCTCAAAGATATTGGGACTTGAAGACAAACAAAGACTTATGGATCATGTTATGATTAGTAAGGTTATACTAGTGTATTAAGAGTCTTAGATAAACATTGTAAGGTCTCCTTGAGTATATATACACACACGAATTCATATACATAAAATTAGCACTAAAAACATTCAACATTGGCATGAAAACTGTTATAATTTGAAAATTCCATCCATAGACGTCTGTGGGAAAGCCATAGACGTCTATGAATAGTTTTGGGAAATTCTTTCCTTAAGCCACAGACGTCTATGGAAAATCCACAGACATCTGTCATCTTGTAACTACTCTAATCTAAGAGGATGTTTCATTTCATATTAAATAATAGCATCTCTTCTTCAATGGTTGCAGCCATTAAAACAAATAAAGTTTGTTTAACAGAAACAACTCCACATCTGCATCTCTTTAAACTTATAAATACTTCAAAGATTGAGAATTGTAGATAATCTAATCTCTTGATTTCTTATTAACTTTCTATTTATAAATTTGATGCATCTCTTGCTTACATAGTCTCAATCTATCATAATCAAAATACCATTTTGGTTAAACTACTTCCTACAACTCAAAGTATTCACATTCACATACTCAAAGGAGACCATGGGAAGAATTGTACTATTAGTCAAAATCCGTGCTATTTAGAACACAGGATTGTCCGAGAAATACTTTTGCATTAGCCTATTCCTTCGGGAAAAGTAAGGGTTTTTTGGTCAAAGGAAATACCAAAGGGGAGCTTCCGTACTGGACGTAAGACGGAAGGCCCGAACTAGTATAAAATATTTGATGTGCCCACTTTTATTATCTATCTTATTTATACTCTGTTAATTTACTTTATTTAGTATAATTATTAGTACATACTCTCACATTAGTATATAAGTTGCATTATATAAGATCCTATACATTTACAGGGAGATCTATATACGCACGATTTCTAACACACGTGATACAGTTCAAATGGAGGACCTGGAGCGTGCAATAAAATGCCAACACTACGATCGAAAGATGGAAGTGAATGTTGACGATGAGACATATCAGCGACTCAGCATCTCGAGTTCTTCCTCTATAGGCGTAGTGTAGGGAAATCAACTCCTAGTAGCCTAGTGGCGGTGATAGTAGTGGTAATGTTGCCTCATAGTAGCCTAGTTACGGTGTTTTCCATAGTTAGTAAACAAGAGGGCAGTGTCTTGCGTATTGAGTAGCTCTAGGAGCGGTGGCCAATCGTTAGATATGAGATTCAATCCTTAGTTCGATCTTTTATATTAGCATACACAAATTATGTGCAGTTAACTTTACGAAAGTCGATATAGTATATGGGATAAAGGATATGGAGAACCATACCTGACATATCCCTGCATTCAAAGAGTTAGCACATAACATAGGTATATGCTACTCTATCGTAGTCATCATGGGTGTACTACAAGTCAAAGTACTAATGGATGTTCGGGTATCTACATTAAAGGTAACTACATCATTTGACATCCATAGAGTGATAAACAACCAAAACAAATATAGCATCCATCATCCATCCTCACATCTCTTACTCGGTGCTTTGGATAAGTGATAACTTGAACGACCTATCATGGTCAAGGACTACTCAACGTTCTGGTTCCTCAGCACTCGAATCCATGCCACTTAGTAGGCCAGAATTAGATCGCCCGTCCTGGCTGATCCAAGGTAAAGATCACACTCATAAAGATTAGGACCCGTCATGGTCCAAGTGGGTGCCTCTACATTACCCGTACTTTACGAGTACTCTACGAACCTTCGAGTATCAACGATCCCTTTACACATGTCATCTATAGCAAAACTCATCCTAGAACTGATCTTACGACTCCGGTCATGAAGTTGCGACGGTTGGGAACTATTCTTAGACATCCATCATTAGCCATAGAATATCATTGTATGTCCCATAACCTTCCTCCAACAGTTTCTTCAATCTATCTCATAGTCATCTACTCTGCATCTTGAAGTACAACTATCATCATTGAAGCCGTCACTTCCTATCATGAGTTTTCATTGCCATGTCCCAAAGTCATCGAGTCGAAGCGTCGCATCCTCGCTTCACCACCAAATCCACTCATCGAAGAGACATGACACAAATGTCGAATGCATGAAACATCACATCGTGCTCCTTGAATCTCTATCGTCCACGTCAAAAGCTGGCCAAGTCGGCCATCATTAATGGTGAAAGATACCGACCACTCCAGAGTGGTTGATAACGACAATTTTGGCCGTGTATCAAAAATGGAAAGGTACAAACAAAATGAAAACGTTCAGCGTCCATCCTGAAGTCCGAAACACATAGCAAAGTCCATCATCTTTCGTCTTTAGATCAATCGATATGCATGAAATTCTATCTTATGGGATATTTCCTATCACTATAATGTCTATCGATTGGCGTTTTCAACCAAACCAAGCAAACAAACATACATATATCTATAGTAGCATGTAAACAACCCATACATCACATCTATATCAACCGATGTGGGATTCAAATCAAAATTAGCCTAAATCTAGCAATTTCATAAAATGATACTTCTATAAGAATATGCGTGATATTCGATTTAAAACCATTTTTAAAACTTTGAATTCTTTTATAAAATTAGGTGTGTGTTTATATTTATTAAAAATAACATTGTAAAGTTGTAAATTGGTTTAAAACGTCATTTTTATACTATACTAATAGTCTTACTATGGTGAGAGAAAATATCACTCATCTCAACAAAAGCTATCAAATTCTATGCCATGCCATAGAACTCTCCAACACGAGCGCAACGCAAGAAACCGCATCCAAATCGGACCTCATATGCAAAATATATGGATTTGATAAGGAACGAGATAATTTAACCATTAATTAACTTAAGTATTAATTAATTACATTAATACCCTTTCATAATCTTTCTTCCCTAAATCAACAAATCCCCTACCTTTACACAGCCATGCATACATAACTCATAGACATACACCGTTTCTCCTCCTTTCTCACTCCATAGTCCATGGATCAAGGCATCGTCTTTGCCAATGGACTCCATTATGCGTCCTCTTCGCAACGGCCGCAAACTCAATGACCCCGAAGCTCCCTAGCAAAATGCGACCTGGCTCCCCTTATCTTAGCCCCAAAATTTCAAACCCTCAAGGAAGTAGTCGCACCACCCAAAAAAGCCACTGTATACTCGTCCTTGCACGAGAATCACAATGACACCGTCCGTTTTGCCTATCTCCTCCTCTAACTCTGGCAAACCCAAACCTTAAGTCGTTGGCCACTGAAAGTAGGTTTTGCCTATCATCACCACACACCATCTCGCCACCACCGATGTGAAGCTCTCCCCTTCCCCAGTCCAATCGATCCAACCTCGTCAATTCTCATGCACCGTAGCTCTCGATAATTAAGGGAAGGGTTAAAGGAAGGGTCGGCTATTATTTTTGTTTAAAGGAAAGAGATAGGAGAAAATGAAAGAGGAAAGAGTGGGCTAGTGTGTGTGTCTATATATATATATAATTTATTTGATTTCTTAAATAAATCGCCACACATTTCGAGCTCGTATGATCACATGGGATATCTGATTGCAACGAAACTAATCGACGCACATCACCTTATTTTCTAGTCCCGATGGTATAAATTTCATTGCTATCCAAGATAGTGCTTTAGGATGATAATTTCATGCATTTTGATATCGTTTTGGCCATATGATCACCCTATTTCCAAATATAGCGATATTTATACTCATTTTAATTCGCAGTTTCGATCCGAACTCAATGGAAGTGGTTTCGAGTCCCAATTTGACAGTATGCAAAAAGTCATATTTTTGGACCTTCAATTAATTAACGATTCAATGTTTAAATCAATTGTTTAAACATCTTATCATTAAAAATACGGGTCATTATAATAGTACTTAAGCTTTGGCAAACTCTCCCTCTTGTATGCCAAAACGGATGATGAATAACTTCATATATTGTAAAACTCTATGCGTATGCATGCTACATAGACAAATGTGAGAATGACTGAACTTAATATTTGATATATGAAGCAACGTTAATGTGAACTAATGATTACTATGTGCATCGGAAAAAAAATTGACCATGAAATATGTAGCATAGTCACAATGAAGTAAAAAATGCATGTTTACTTGTTAAGATCTATGCAATTATTAGTGCACTTAACTAAACAATAATATTATGCATTGGTAAATATATTTAAAATGTTGTCTAAACTGGCACAAATGCAAATACTTCTTCACTATAGAGCCTTAGGGGGGAAATCTTTTATGGTCGAAAACATTGTTTCAGTCGTCATAGAAGAGCGGTATAATAAGGCCACCTGCCACATCCGTGGATACCTGCTATCATAGCAAGTCAGGGCTAAGACCAAACACGTCTGATTTGGACATTTAGACCTATACAAAAATTAATACAATTCCAAAATTGAGTGAACTTATATCACCCTATAATAAGAAAATAACACTTTTCAATGTCATTACATACTATCTATTGAAGATAGGAGAATTGATTTATTTATCGAGAATAATTTATTTTCACTTGATGGCAATACAATTCATTTGTAATATGAGAAAGCCTAGATATTGAAAATATCTTTGATTTACTCTTTAATATATACAAATTACCTCTTAACATCCCCCCTCAAACTCATGATGCGGCAGCTATAAACATCGAGAGTTTGCCAACTAAAAATCAAAAATGAGAAACTGAGTGTGGCTTAGTAAAGAGGTCCACAATCTGCATGGAAGAGGGAATGAAAGGTAAAGTAATACTGCATTTTTCCTAATGATGATGTGTGATGTGACAATAAATCTCAATATGTTTGGTTCTTTCATAAAAAACCAAATTATGAGAAATTTGAACAACACTATTATTGTCACAATACATGAGGGTAGGATTAGAAAGAGACATTCCCATATCTTCAAGTAACCTATGCAGCAAAACAATCTCTTTGGTGATAGATGTCATAACACGATACTCTTATTCAATTGAAGAATGAGAAATGACAGATTGTTTCTTACTCTTCTAAAACATAAGAAGGTCACCCAGAAAGATACAAAAGCCAGTAATCAACCTACAATTTATGGGTCGCTACTGCTATCAGCATCAGAGTAGGCATGCAATTCTAATGCAGAGTTGGATGAAAATAGAGGAGTGTGGAAAATAGTACCTCGAAGATACCGTAAAATACAAAGGATGGCTGCTTAGTGAATTGTAGTTAGGGATGCTACATACTAACTAAGAACTTGAACATCATATGATATATCCAGACTTGTGATGGTAGGAAAACCAAACTTCCAACTATGATATGGTATAAAGTAGGATCTGATAGTGGTACACCATCCAAAGAACTGTACTTTTCATTAACTTCAATTGGAGTTTCAATAACCTTATTAACAGTAAGTCAAGCTTTCTCAAGAATATCTATGACATGGTATCAGAGCAGGGATTACCTTGATTATCTCCTCTTCCTCCTTTCACAAGCATAGCCTTCATCAACTAAAACCATCAACAAAATTTGTATCGCTCTCATACCTCCTCTTCTAACCAAAATCCTAGTCTTGCATCACATCTCCTTCACGTACAATACAAATCAACTAGAAGACTTATTAATTAATTGGTATATTGTGTTTATATTAGCAAATTTAAGGCGGACATGCTAAATTATATAACATTAGACATCAAACAGTTGATTTAAAATGTATTATGCATTATCGAAGAGAACAACATAATAGCAGGTGAACAAGTTAATGATTAGCCTTATATTTATTTAATTGCATAATATTTTCGCATTTATTGAAAATATCTTCGACAAATTCCAAATCTACTATATTCAATCTGATAATAAGGTAAGCGCATATGCAATATAGTAAGTTAAGTAGTTGTTGAAGGAAATCTTTTAGTATTTTTCCTGAAATTCCCTTATAGCAACTTTCTCAACTATTTCTTTAACTATCAAAGATGTTCTCAATATTTATCTACTTCCTATATCTAGTGACGAAAAATTACTTATACATTATGACCTAGACTTTAAATAATAAGCACTAACTTATTAGTAACAGTAATTGCAGTGGAATAATTATGAGTGTTGAAGATAAAAAAATTGATACATAATGCAATATATACTTTCACTTACAGTAAGTAATTAAATTTTTTGTAAGGGAATAGTGAAACTTATGCAATCAGATTGCAAATAAGATGCAAATGTAAATCAAATATATATATTGATAATAGTAAAAGTATATATTATCTGGGTTTAAAAAACTATTAATTTTTTGTATTATTTTTGAAATTTTATCATGAAATATTTATGATGATATTTATTTAGTCAAATTCAGGAAACATGCAATTATTATTGTTACCACCTACTCCATAAAAAATGCATAAATTTTGCTGGGTCATTTACCAATTAGTTGATTGAAAAAAATACTCATTCAGCTTTTATAAATGATGAACGTCACTTGGAAATGCATTCTTATTTCTCATGATCATAGGCCACAGATAGGTGAGGTACAGAGACATTAATGTCCTAAAATCTTGTAAAAAACATGAATAAACATTTGATTCTTCCTTATTTATAATCTCTGTCACTTATCACAACTATTATAGCTTAATTTCAAAGAAGGTAGGGGAAAGAAATCAAGTTACTACAATGACTATTATACCTCTGCCTATTAAAAAAATGCATCTGTCAAATCAAAGAGCAAAATTGAAATACTCCAACTATTTTGCGATGAGATAAAATATATAACTTCGATAAATGGAGGCAACTAATAGCATTACCTTGTCAACAATTGTGTTTTTCCTAAAACCTATATTGCCACTTTCAATGTCACCTCTTGAGAGTATTCAATACTTTCTTGATTCACAAAAAACATTAGTCATTGTTAACATAAAATAAGATTACATGTAAAATTTGTTTGACATACAAATCAAAGCTGAAATTCACTTCATAATTGCTACAAAATTTGGTCTAAAAGGCTCTAATTTGAATTGTCAATGTTTAAAGTAGTTATAATCCTATTTTCACGCATTGTATTTCTAGAATATAATGTTAAATAATAATTTCCTAATAAATATTGAACATTGAACCGAAGTATATCTCCCAAAAAAGATTTAGCTTGAAAACTAAACCATACCCGATATTGTGAAAAAAATATTCAAGTATGAAAACTACTTGATTTTGATCTAGCAAATAAAGTGCTTGCGATGCTATATAAGAAATTTCGTGGCAACTGATGATGTTATGATGAACATCCTTATGAAGAACCGTTCACTTTACATATACATCTTTATATATGCATATATCATAACTAGACTTGTTATAAACTATTAGAGGCAACAATAGCTCTTTACCTTATTCATTTATGTGTGTGTAGGTGGACATAAACATACTTATGTATATGTATGTATGTATGTATTATGTATGTATGTATGTATGTATGTATGTATATGTATGTGTGTATGTATGTATCAAAACTGATAAATATTATTATCATATATGTAATTTTAGTTTTAAGTATCAAATGATATTTTTAAGAATGAACATAGTTTTATATTCAAATCAAGGCTATTTATTACATGTCTCAAAATGTGTGTATACATACATACATACATATATATATATATGTGTGTGTGTGTGTGTGTGTGTTTTTGTCTTTGTGTGAAGATGATATGTGTCACTCTCTCCCACTCTCTCTGTACACACACATACGTATATACATATTGTAGTGACCCGGAAATTGAACACTTCGTCTTCGAATATTGAAACGTTTTGAAATATAATTAAGTGTTATAAATATGATTTTATAACCTTGATAAACATAGTTTAATTAATAAATAATGGTAAGAAACATGTTTTTGAAATTTGTTTACAAAAATATATTCTTTGATGGGAAATCGATAATGTGATTGAGAATCGATTTATCGGTAAACAGTTTTTCGATCGATATAAGTTGTTCGAACCCTTATGCACTTGTCTAATGATCAAATGAATACATTAACAACTAATTAACACACTCTCCTCTTCATAAAGCTTAGAAGATTCTAGAATGTTCTAATGAATAAGAGATATTATCATGAGAGGGGTATAATGGTAATTAGCATAAAGGAGAAGTGATGTAAAGGAGAAGTGATGGGAGATGAAGCTTCCATAGCATGATGGGGAGGCGAATGAATGCTTAAAGAGAACCATTCTTATGCCTATATAAGGAGAGGCATACCTTAGAGTATAATCACAAATTCAAAGGTAAAGTTATCGTAAAATCAATGGCTTCTTCATCTTCTTTCTCTCTTATGTTCTAAAATGAAATAGTTGCAAATCAACTCCAAATCATTTCAAACATTGCCACAAGTCTTAGTAAAATATTAGAACATCTTCCATCAAGTCAGAAGTTGAAGAAACAATGTCATGCTCATCCCACATGCAATGGCCGTGAGCAATTGGTTGAAGGAGGAGGGAGAAGCAAGCCTAAAGCAAGAGAGGAAGGGAAGGAAAAGAGGGTGCTAGCTTGGTTTTGGACTTGGGTTCATGGATCTCACTTGTTAGTGAGGTTAAAGGTGAGTTAACACCTCACTTCGAATGAAAATATAACACATATGTGTTTGTGTTGGATAGTGTTTAAGTTGTTTGAATTGTTGTTAACTTATGTTAAAACATTAGTTTGGATTCTTACTTTAAAAATAAATGACATATGCGATCCATGTATATGGACTTGAACAAACATGGAATGGACTTAAATGGACTTGTATGACATATGACTAGACCTTGAACAAAGACCATAGGTTATAGATGGACTTTGGTTTAGGTCGGACAGGAATTTGAAAGTGCACTTATAGCGATAGTCGCTATAGATGCAGTTGTGAAATGCCTTATTTCTGGCGATCGCTATGGAACTTTGTAGAGAGATCCTTTAGGGATTTCTTGCCATATTTATAATGTTTTATATATATATGTTTGTTGCTATTAAAAGATTGGATTGTATTAAGTAACATCTCGAAAACGACCAAAACTTCACTTATGCAAACTGCCCCGTTTAGACTTGATTTTTGGCCTTAAAAGATTTGAAAGATATTTAAATTTAAGTATTTTGTTTCTTTATTTTTACTAGTGTTTACTAACTATTATTAGAGAATTTAAAAGTTGTTTTATGAATTTTTAAAGAAGTTGTTTTTATGATAAAACATGTTCTTTTTCAAGTTTTATAGATTTTACTAACTAGTTATTTTAAAGTTATATTTTGGATAAATATTTAAAAACCAATTATAAGTATTTTCAAGTATTTTAAAAGTATATACAAATGTTTTCAAAAAGGGGTTAAGAATTGCTTAGTGGCTAAATGGTTAATTATTTGATTACTTGTTTGGAAAGTAATTAACTATGCTTAACACTAAAAGCCGATGAAGTAAGGCTTATCTATTTATGAGAGTTAAGATTGATGTCGAGTAGGGACGAAGCAATAGAGCTCTAACCTACCAGTTTCCCTCTTGGTCGAGAAATGGTAAGTCGGAAAATGTTGGAAACGTGTTAAACGTGTTGATTTCTTATTTGTTTATGGAGATCATTAATATTGTACTTAACACTAAATGTCGATGAGGCAGATTTATCTATTTGTGAGATTCAAGAATGAAGTATCTAGGCAAGGCTTTGATGCAACTAGTGCTCTAACTTATATGGCTTCACACTTGGATGAGGAATAGTGTAACAACTCGATCTTTCGACGCTCGAAAGTCGACATTAATACGTCCACTGTATCAAATGTCGCGCAATCGAATGCCGGAAAACCGAATCATTAGGGTTAAAAAGAAGAGGTACAAGAAGACAAAAGAAAAGAAACAGAAACAGCAACAGAATCTCACATTCGTAGCGGAACAATATATAATAGATGAATGAATAATCTTCATAACAAAGAACTATATCAGTTTAGACAATACATCATCATAGTTTACAACAATACACATCACTGGACAGTTATATAAACTTGTCCACATACAGAATACACAGCGGAATAATACTAGTATAAGTGATACGTCTCGCCATCCAGCTCGCCTCTAGATCTCCACAGCAACTTCTAAATTCCAGAATGACCTGATAACCTGACTCTAGGCTGCCCGTGTGGAAAATTATGGGCACCCATAGTTTAGAAAGGGAACAATAAACTCCAGGTCAGTCATGGGACTGGTGTGAGATCTCAAAAACGGTTATTTTCACAAAGAAAATAAAAGAGATTCGCAATGCTTTTGGAAAATGAAACCACCATAAAACCTCCCACCACACACACAATGCAATCGCAGACTTGGAGGAGATTTCTTCTTATGATAGTCAAATATGCTTTATACGAGAAAACTCTTTGATATTATCACCAGTGCATAGTGTGAAAGCATTTCGAAAGTATAATATTAATCTTAGCCAGCATAGGTACCATTATATTATGCCTGCTATAGCTGCCACCTGAGGTGACAGGTTATATAAATTGCAATCGTAAAGGGCTCATTTTGTTTCTTTGGATTTTCCAACAAATGGTCAGGCTAAGGAACTTCCTACGCCACATGGGAACGCCTCTAGAGGGACGCCTCGAGAACTAACTAGCTCTCTGCCAACACAAGGCCGGGTTACCTCTTACTAGGTAACTAGTACACGAGTATGCCACCCCCGGTCGTTTGCGACCTTTATCCGAGGCGCCTCGATCACAAAGCAATAATCACACAGTAAATAAGATTGATGCCACCACACAGGTATAGCATCTGGGCTCCATACCATGATACTACCTTTTTCCAGAAGGAAATGACATACCCTAAAGGGAGCGACCCTCATAACCTTGCCGCATCTTCCTGTTTCAACCATTTCCGGGGTGTGAGGTCCGATGAGGTCTCGTCCTCAAAGCTCCACTTTACACGAAAGCCACGCTTTGATCAACAAATGATCAACAACACACAGCAGCACTTAGCATACCACACTACCAAATTAGGAGTATATCACTGATAACCTTCAACTACATAACCTCTGAGCTCGTACGTCTCAGAGAATGGTGTTAAGCTAAGGGAATAAATTCTCCGCCACCAATAGATATGTATTTGAAAGAAATCAGCTGTATATCTCAAAGTGTAGTGTCAAACATACATCCATACAAGTATGTTCCGGGTTCGAACAGAACCGAAGGCATTTCAAAGAAGCCCTTGCAAATTCGATCTTCAATTGCAACCCATAACGTCGTATCATTATTCGGAATGGGTTATAAGACACAAAGTCCTCTCCTGGCTAAACCGAATAACGAGCGCTTGTTTTTAAAAACAAATTCAAGTGTCATTTCAAAGGCAAACATTGATAGTCGGTGATTTAACTATCAAACAACATTCACAACAATCATCAGATTTAAATAATTTTCCCAAATTATTTATTTTCAAAATATCTTCACAAGATATATATTTTTCCACACTTCAACACTTTGAAAACAAATTTCAAATCACTTTTCACCTTTCCACTTTTGAAAATAAATTTCAAATAAATTTCCTTACGCGGAATATATTTCCAAATATTTATTCATTCCCACTGGAAATCTGCCGAGTTCAAATATTTTTAAATGATTTATATCCCTATCTAAAATATAATTGGGAAAACATTTTCTCCGAAATATTCCTTTAAAAACCAACTTTAGAACCTTTAATTTATATTTTAAAAGCTACTTTGGAAATATACTCGGCATTATAGTGAGAATACACTTTCACTTCAAAATGGTCCATTTAAACCAATTAAATAATCCTTATCGATTCATTTTAAATTTACGTTCCAAATCCGTAAATTTATTTCCACACTTTAAAAATAAATCAGTGTTTATTTTTAAAACAAATTTCCCTTTCCTTTATAAATTCCATTTTGAATTTACATTCCCAAATATTCACTTTTTATATGATTTTCAAATCTATTTCTCAAATATTTACTTTCAACTCCAAATCAACTTTCAAATTGATTTCCAAATTTATTTCAAATCCCAAATTGATTTTCCAAACATTTATTTCAAACACCTAATCGAATTTAGATTGGATTTCCCAGGATTTATTTTTAAATACCAAATCAAATTTTTTAATCGGTTTCCCAAAGATTTATTTCCAAATACCAAATCAATTATCAATTTGATTTCTAGAAATTTATCACCTTTTAAATATATCCCTTTATTCTTTCCAAACTATTTAAAATTCCATTTTCAATAAATTCTTCAACTTTAAACAATATTATTCAAAACCCATTAATTAATATTTTTCCCATATTTTGGAAATAATTCGATAAGATTTCAAATATCAACTTTACGCTTTTAAAATTCCTTCTTTTAAATTCACCCAATTCTTTCAAAAGAAATTTACTTAAAATTTCTTACTTTTAATTTCAAAAATCCAATTTTATTTATTTTTGGTATCCAACGATACCAAAAATACATTCGGCTAAATTATAGCCTTCAACAAATTTAATCATCGATATAATCATTCATAGATTATAAATAAATCATTACACAACATATGAAACAAATTCATACAATATATGAAACAAATTCATACAATTTGAGGAATCCAGTTGGATCCCTCCAACCTGTTTCCCTGCATCCACAGATGTTAGCACAACAATTAAATACCCATTCCACTTCCAGGTGGAATATCGCGGTATATGGGATTTATAAAATATCATCCGCTATTATGCAGCGCATAGGGTCTCATCCGCTATATAATGCGGGAAATCAATCACTCCAAATATATATATATACTACTATATGTACTATCACAATCAGGCAATCAATCAATAACTGAAATTTCAATTATTTTAATTTTAGTGAGAGGATCTCACCTTGCTTTTTATTTTGCAATCCATACCCATCCAGCTTGTTTTCTCGATTTTAAACCTTGTATAAACAATTTTATACAATTTATTAATATTTGAAAAATCGAACAATCAATTACCCTTTTAATAAATTTAATTAATTAACACTTTTAATTTGAACTAATCTATTGATCAATTTTCTATTAGATAAATTATCTTTAGTAACAAAAATAATTAAACAAGTTAATTAACCAAATTAATTACCGTAATACATTATTTTAAATAACTAGTAGATTTAAAATGTGTATTTATTTTATTTATGGACTATATATTTATAAAATAATCTATATAGTTTTCATAAAAATCTAATTTATATAAACTTTCAAATCATTTTAAAATTTTCCTTTTAAATAATTTTCTTGGTAACTAAAATAATTAAATAGATTAGCAAAACAAATAATTCACCATATCTATTTTTCATGTACATATCCATATACATATATAACAGATTAAAACGAATAAATTGTATCTATATACCTTACTGTTCATTTCTTTTCTCTGTATATATATATATATATACAATTCTATACATATATATATACTTCACTGTTTTATATATTACAAAAATAAACTGGATAGATTTCAAACCTTATTGAATATATTTTCTATCCTCTGTGTATATATATAAAAATCTGCGCATATACACACACACACACACACACACTTCATTGATATCTATATACATATAAATAAATAAAAACGCAAATCAATACCTCACTGCCAGATTGATTCGCGCCTTCCCACGCCGTTGCACTTGCGACACTGCAACTACGCCATCGCCGAAGCCTTATATAACACGTGACTTCGACAAGCTCTAGCTCGAGCCCAAAGCCCTAAACCACGAACAGTCGATGACCACGATGAACTGCTCCTCTCGATTGCGGTCCACAGTCAACGTCGCGCACAAACATCAGGATCTCGCTGACGACGACGAGATTCACCGATACTTTATCATTCGAGTGCGTTCGATGATTTGCCGTCGAACCCTCAAAACTCCACGAAATCGCGATGCCCTAGACCCGATGATGTTGATTTCGATTTGAAATCGAATTGATTTCGAGGATATGAGGAAGCGGCCATTTTCTTTGACTTGGGTTACTGAAGGAAAGGGGAATTTCGATTATGAAGAACACGGCCATTTTAATTTAGCTGTGAGACGCGAATCAATTTGAAAAGGGGAAACTTGGCCATTGATTTTTTTTCTTCTGTAAATTTTGATTTTATTTTGTATTTGATCGTATAGAAGAAGGAAAAGGGGACAATGGGAGATATTTCTTTCGTGATTTAACTGAAGTGAAAGAAAGGAGGTGTGGCTGTTGATTAAAAATTTATATTTTTATATTCAAAAATATCTCGTTATATTATTTCAGCGCGTTTATATGTCGTACGATCACATGACAACTCCAAACGCTCCGAAATTTGAAATCCAATAATAATACAATATTAAGGATCCAATGGAACTGGTCTCGTCGAATTCCGAGACTATGCCTCGAAAGGCTATTTTTAAATTCAATTTAACCGATGAAATTCAAAACTGAACAAAACAATTTCAAATTCAATTTTGAAGCTTCCATTATCTTCAGTATTATCAATATAGATTTTACAAGACTTCATATTATTTTTAATCAGCTTAAAAATGAAGATACAAATTTTTACCCAACTGCAATAAATTAAATTCAATAATTTAATCGCCAAATTCATTCTGATATTTGAATTTTAAATTAAATTAACTTCCAGATATTTAAAATCAATTAAATATTCTAATTTCAAATGTCAAAAATTCAGGGTCGTTACATTCTTCCCCCCTTAAAAGAATTTCGTCCCGAAATTACAAGTTTAGAAGAATGCTCCAATACCCGTTTATCATTTTCCCAAAACCAAACAGTTTTCAACAACTTGCCAAAATAAATCTTTTTATTAGAGAGTCATTATCATTTCAACTAACTTTCCAAACTCAACCATAAGTTCCAAACCATATTGTTTTCTCAACAATTCAACTTTCAATTTAAATTCAAAATTTTAAATTATTCAAATTTTCTCAAAAATTTCTAACTCTCTAAATTTTCGAAATTTTTTCCCAGCGACTCCTTTGCGCGGCTAACTCGGTACGACTACAAAATGTCCCTACGGACTCCTAAATTCCAATAGAAAACAAAATGCCAAGTGGCAAAACCAGAATCCCATCAAATTTCATACTGAAATTTTAAATACATACCTTTTGTTGAGAAATTTTTATTTATCTTCTGCAATCAAAATCCCAATTCCCTTTTTCTATAGCCTTTATAATCCCCGTATACTTTAATTAACAACAATATCCAAATTTATTTGGTATATTCCCAATACCAATTTTACTTAAGAATTTTCTCCATTCATTTCTTAAGTTCAATAGAGGCACTTTGTATAACTTTATATTATCACTTTCACTATACCACTTGGTTTTAATTTACTTCTATTCAAATTGGATTCCAATTTCATATAAAATCAATTTGCTTCAATTACTAATTCATTTCAAATCTCAATACTTTTATTTCCAAATTTTCATTCAGATTTTCATTTCAAATTTTACTTGAATTCGATTCATCTTTAACTTCGAAGATTGAATCTTATTTACCTTTATCTCAAATTCCAATTTTGAAATCTCTTGTCGTTAGTGAAAATTTTCAAAAATTTTCAAATTTGTTTTCTAACTCCCAAAATTTTTAGAAAATTTTGGTAGAGTCTCCTTTGTACGGAGGAGCTTTTGCAATTTGACAAAAGATATAAATATATAAACATCGACCCACTCGGTCGGAAAAACAAAAAAAGTTCATATTTCCTATTTTTATTGCGTAGGCGTACCTTTATTTAGCATTTTAAGCAAAGCGGCTTATTTTTTTAGCATTTGCGCGACCAAAATGCAGCCAAACCGCTTCCTAAAACCTGTACTTACTCAATTTAAATATATAAGTGACATATATAGGAAATCTATTAACATTTCACTTATTTTCAATAGTAAACACATAGTTTTCATAAGCAAAACATTCAAAATAATTCCCGTAAGCTATTTATATGGTTTCGATACAAATTTAATCGCTTTTATCTAATTCACATACCATTTCTATTCGATTCAAGTGATTTACAACTCACTTTCTTACATTCTATTCATTTTTAAGCAAAACGAATTCTTATCCATTTCAATTGATTAAAAATCAATTTTATTTGCTTCCAATAACTCATAGAATTTTATACAACCTCATTTGCGTCAACCGACAACCATTAATATGCAAATTCAACGATATTCACTTAATAGAATATCCATTCTAGTTTATAACTAATTTAAATTGATACCAACTCAATTTATTTTAATTCCATTTCATTTCCAATTTAAATCTTTGATTTGATTTTTTCTCATTTATCAAATCCATTCCATCTACTAATTTAATTCAATTAGTATATCCACTTATCCTTTTTAAATTTCAAATTTCCATATTCAGTTCATCCTGAATTTATTTTATCAATAACAAGGAAATTTCAATTTATTTTTTTCTTCCCAAGTTTGGATTTTTATTCAACTTGACTCAAATCAAATCTCATTTGTTCATTCACTTATTCACAATTACCATTTCACAATTTCCAGTTTAATCTTCATTAATTTAGAATATTTTCTCAACTCCAAATTCTACTTAAGAATTTCATCATTTTGGTTAATAACCACTTATATTTAAACTGGATTTCAAATTCCATCTGAATTTTATTTACCTTTCATTTCATAAATATTGAATTCAATTTTATTTCAATACTTCGCTTCATTTGGTCCAACTTGACAAATTTTTCACTTTACTTTATTTATCACAAATCAAAGTAAGTTTCCAACTCAATTATATTCTATAAATGTTTTAAATAAGATTCCAGAGTTTTTTCAATCTTTTCAAAACAATTTTTTTTCTTTTTCTTTTCTTTCGAAATCAATTCAAATTATCTTTTGAATTTCCAAAACCATTTTCAAATTAGAAAATTTAATATTTTGAAATTTCAATCTAAATCCTTTAATCCGTATTGCAAAAATTACTCTGGCATCTCATTTCAATTTATAAACTCATTTATAAATTCATACTACAAATTTCATTCCATTAATGAATTTTATTTTCAAATATTTTTCTGGAATTCTATTTCAAATTATAAATCACATTTACAATTTACATTCACAAATCCCATCGTATATGAATTCATTTCCTTATACTTTCAACTCATATTCATAAATTTCATTTGTTAAATGAATTTATCTCCAAATCTTTGGCTACACATTTTATTTCTTATTTCGTTTCCATATAACAATGATAATAATTCAATATTATCACTTCCTAACAACCAAGCATCCATATACTATAATAATTTACGGAAAATGATTTCTTTTATATACAAAAATAGTTTTGGGTAAAATTATTTCATTTACCCTATTTAAAAACAATACTATGTCAGTTTGTCTTGTTTAAGAGTTTAGAAATCTCTATCGATTACAGTTGGCCAAACTGCACCGACCAGAATCTATAAACAATCAACTGATAAGTCAACACAGTATAAAACAAATTTTTGTATTCACTAACAAATACGCGCTCATATCTATTATTACACACACACTCATTCTGGAGTACTACTGACTCTATCTCTAATGAGTAACACCCAATAGAGTCAGGGTTGTCGCTTAACTAATTACTCTGATACCACATGTAACAACTCGATCTTTCGACGCCCGAAAGTCGACGTTAATACCTCCACTGTATCAAATGCCGCGCAATCGAATGCTGAAAAACCGAATCATTAGGGTTAAAAAGAAGAGGTAGAAGAAGACAGAAGAAAAGAAACAGAAACAGCAACAGAATCTCACATTTGCAGCGGAATAATATATAATAGATGAATGAATAATCTTTATAACAAAGAACTATATCAGTTTATACAATACATCATAAGAGTTTACAACAATACACATCACTGGACAGTTATATAAACTTGTCCACATACAGAATACACATCGGAATAATACTAGTATAAGTGATATGTCTCGCCATCCAGCTCGCCTCCAGATCTCCACAGCAACTTCTGAATTCCAGAATGACCTGATAACCTGACTCTAGGCTGCCCGTATGGAAAATTATGGGCACCTAGAGTTTAGAAAGGGAACAATAAATTCCAGGTCAGTCATGGGACTGGTGTGAGATCTCAAAAACGGTTATTTTCACAAAGAAAATAAAAGAGATTCGCAATGCTTTTGGAAAATGAAACTACCATAAGACCTCCCACCATACACACAATGCAATCGCAGATTTGGAGGAGATTTCTTCTTATGATAGTCAAATATGCTTAATACGAGAAAACTCTTTGATATTATCACTAGTGCATAGTGTGAAAGCATTTTGAAAGTATAATATTAATCTTAGCCAGCATAGGTGTAACATCCCCAAAATTTTCGACTTTCGAAAATTCGACATCGATACTCACTTTATCGACTGCCGAGCAATCGAATGCCGGAAACCCAAAATATTATGGTTTAGAAAGAAGAAAAGGTAGAGGAAGAAGAAGATAGAAGAAAAAAAGAAAGAAGAAGAAAATAGTAGAAGAAGAAGAGAAGAACAACAGAACAACAACAAAAACAAAAAACAATATCAGAATCTCACATATCGCAGCGGAACAATATATAATAGATAATCACTAGTCTTTTAAAAACAAAGAACTATATCAGTTTATACATACATCAATCAGAGTCAATATACAACAATGGACAGTTTTATAAAATTGTCCTCATACAGAATACACAGCGGAATAAATACTATCAGGTACAAATACTACGTCTCGTCATCCAGCATATCTCCAAAGCTCCAGAATATCCAGAATATCCTGATAACCTAACTCTAGACTGCCCGTGTGGAAATTGGTGGGCACCCAGAGTTTAGAAGGGAAACAATAAATTCCGAGTCAGTCATGGTGACTGGTGTGAGATCGTAAAATAGTTTATCTTTAGAATAAACAACAGGAAAACTTTAATGTCAATTCGCAATGCATTTGGAAAATGAAACTACCATAAGACCTCCCACCACACACACAATGCAAACGCAGACTTGGAGGAGATTTCTTCTTATGTTAGTCAAAGATGCTTACTACGCAAAATCAAATCATTTTTGATATTATTATTAGTGCATAGTGGAAAATCATTTCGAAAGTAGAATATAAATCTTAGCCAGCATAGGTACTGTCACATCCTAGAATTTTCGACTTTCGAAAATTCGACATCGATACTCACTTTATCGACTGCCGAGCAATCGAGTGCCGGAAACTCCAATAGTGAGGGTTTTAGAAAGAAGAAAAAGTAGAAGAAAAGATAGAAGAGAAAGAAAGAAGAACAACAGAACAACATCAGAACAGAAAAACAATATCAGAATCTTACACATCGCAGCGGAACAATATATAATAGATAACACTAGTCTTTTAAAACAAAGAACTGTATCAGTTTTTATACATGCATCAACAGAGTCAATATACAACTCAATACAACAATGGACAGTTATATAACTTGTCCTCATACAGAATACACAGCGGAATAAATACTATCAGATACAAATACTACGTCTCGTCCTCCAGCTTATCTCCAAAGCTCCAGAATATCCAGAATATCCTGATAATCTAACTTTAGACTGCCCGTGTGGAAATTGGTGGGCACCCAGAGTTTAGAAGGGAACAATAAACTCCGAGTCAGTCATGGTGACTGGTGTGAGATCGTAAAACAGTTATCTTTAAAATAAACAGAGGAATATTTTTAAAGTCAATTCGAAATGCTTTTGGAAAATGAAACTACCATAAGACCTCCCGCCACACACACAATGCAAACGCAGAATTGGAGGAGATTCCTTCTTATGATAGTCAAAGATGCTTACTACGCAAAATCAAATCATTTTTGATATTATTATTAGTGCATAGTGTAGAAAACATTTCGAAAGTATAATATTAATCTTAGCCAACATACGACCAGTATCGTATGCCTACTATAGCTACCATGTTCAATAGCAGGTTACCGCCACATTCCATGGCAGGTAATACAACTAATACCGTACAAGTCACGTATTGTTTCTTTGGATTTCCAACAAATGGTCAGGCTAAGGAACTTCCTTTTCCACGATGGGTACGTCCCTGGAATAGACGACCCGAGAATCTAACGTTACGGTTAGATCTCTGCCAACACAAGGCCGGGTTACCTCTGCAAAAATAGGTAACTACTGACACGCGTATGCCATCCCCCGATCGTCACCGATCTTCCCGAGGATCCCCGATTTCCAACAAACCACAAAGTAATAATAACTGTGCAGCAACCACAGAGGTTAAGTATCTGGGCTCCATACCATGATACCACCTTTATCCAGAAGGAATGACATACACTAAGGGGCGCTACTCCCTAGAACCTTGCCGCATTCGTCCTGTTTCGACCATTTCCGGGGTGTGAGGCTCGACGAAGTCTCGTCCACAAAGCTACGCTTTCTCAAAAAGCCCTGCTTCGGGTCAAACAAAATGATCAACCTATGATCACAAAGATATAAGATCAAACAAATGATCATATCACAAATGACCAAACACTGATCATTTCACAGCAACACTCAGTATGCCACGTTACCAAATTGGGATATATCGCTGATAAATTTCAACTACATAACCTCTGAGCTCGTACGTCTCAGAGAAGGGTGTTAAGCTAAGAGAATAAATTCTCCGCCACCAACAGAAATGTATTTGAAAGAAATCAGCTTTATATCTCAAATTGTAACGTCAGACACACAATCCATACAAGTCTGTTCCGGGATCGAACAGAATCGAAGGCACTTCTCACGAAGCCCTTGCATTTCCGGATAAATTTCAATCACGTCAGGACTTCCCGTCACTAAGGGTGATAAAACCTCTAAATCGAAGATCAGTCGATGTAGAGTAACTCGACGGTAATCCTTCCGTTTTCAAAAATATCCGGTCTTCAACACCGGTCTTCGAATGCAATTCATTACGACGTATCACATATTCGGAATGGGTTATACGACCCCATGGTCCTTTCCCGGTTAACCCGAATAGTGAGCGATTATTCAAAAATAAGTGTGGCATTCAAATTCATCCAATTCACAACAAATACCTATTTAAGGTAATTATCGATAGTCGGTTATTTAACTATCAATAAAGATGCGCGACATCATCAGATTCCAAATAATTTTCCCAAATTATTTATTCTTCAAAAAAATATCTTACTAGATATATAATTTCCACACTTCAAAAATAAATCAACGTTTATTTTAAAACGAATTCCCATTTCTTTATAAATTCCATATTGAATTTATATTTCAAAATATCTTCTGATATACGATTCTCAAATCGTTTTCAATATTCAATCTCGATTTATCTTTAAGAAGATAAAATCTCAAAACGTTCATTTCATATTGGAAAAGCAATTCCATACTTATTTAATAATAAGTACTTCACAAATCATTTATTTTCAACATTTGAAAATATTCGATATACTTAAATCAATATTAAGTATACATTCATTCTTTAAGGAAATCATAAATTTTACATCTATTTGAGTCAAAACGAATGTTGCGTAAAACATCGTTACGACGACTCAAAATCACTAGTATAGGGATTCGGATTTAGATAGATATATAAATCCCAATACTACTTCAAAACATTTCCTTTCGGAAATCATTTACTATAACAACAGTGTTATAGTCCACCATTTCCTTAAATTTCTCGAAAACGTCTATTTCAACAAGAACTGCGGAAATCTCTGCTTTCGATTTATAATACATTTTTAAGACATCTTTAAAATGTTTAACTTCATTTTTCAATATCACTTTCCCAAAACAGTATCCATTTTACTTAACAATATATTCACTGTCCAAAATCGTGAATATACTTCACAAACCTCATTTCAATATTTTCTACCCATTTTATTTCAATAAATATCCACTATCCAAAATCGCGGACATATCTCCTTTATTAAACTTCTATGTTTAACCTATCAATTTCGATTGGTTTTGGATTTATAAAACAATGTTTATAAATTTCACCTTTTATATTTTATAACAACTTCGATTTGTACATCTCCTTTATTAACAAATGCGATCAATATTGCTTTTGTAGGCAAAAATCCAATTTATAAGTTAATTCCTTATAAATCTTCTATTCTACAATTTTATTCATTTTAACTTCACAATTTATACATCTATAAATTTCATATCTTCAAATTTTAAAATTCTATAAGATTCATATCTTCACTTATAAAAACTTGTTTTAAAATTCCAAAAATTTTAATTGATAAATACATCAATTTTTCTGTACATCTTTTATAATACTTTAAAAATCTCAATTTAACCCATTTTACAATTAAATCAACTTTCATTTCAAAAATCACACTTTGGTTATATTTCACCAAAAATCTTAACTCTTATAACTTTAAAATTCTAGACGTTTATTTTTCTGAAATAAATCAATTCAAAAATTCGATAAACGTCTATTTTTCAAAAATCACTTAAAAATCTTTTTAAAATAAAAGTCATTATTTTTAAACTTCAAAACTGAATCCGATGATGTCACAACACCAATCAGTCCATCACAACAGTCAAATATCATATATCATCATATGATAACAGAATATATCACAATATCTGAAAATAAATAACTACTGGTGAGGAATCCAGTTGGATCCCTCCAACCTGTTTCCCTGCATCCACAGATGTTAGCACAATACCAATTCCGCTCCAGTACGGAATTATCGCGGTATATAGGTTTTTATAAATCCGCTTACTAACGGCGCAATAGGGTCTCATCCGCTATACGAGGCGGGAAATCAATCAATCCAATATATACATATGTCAATATGTATATACTGCTATATATATAGATATATCCTATTATATCTAATAGCACATTCAATAGCAATCAAACAGTAAATCAAATCAATAACTGAAAATTCCACTTTTCATTTGAGTGAGAAAAATCTCACCTTTGAATTTATTTGCTATCCCATTCCAATCCAATTTGTTTTCTCCATTTCCAACCTTGTATAAATATTTATACAATTCGTTAATATTCGAAATAAATCGAACAACCAATTACCATTTGTTTATTTGTTTTAAACTATTAATTTTAATTAATTTTTTTTTCTTAAACATATATGTACCTTCCATTTCTTCTTGAAACTACATACATACTTATAAAACAATTTTTTTTTTGAAACTTTATATATATGTATACTTATAAAATAACCTATATAGATTTGAAATTTTGATTTTATATAAATTACTTAAACATCTAAATTTCTATTTAACTTCCAAAATCTTATTAAATAAAAATTCTTTTCAAACCGGTATATAGTTGAATAATTTAAACAAAAACTGTTTTATAAAAATTCACTGTAGAATGATATTTATTTTAATTATACTTCCTGTTCAACATCTCAGAGGTAATATTATTTCTTTTTATACATATATAGAATTAAAACTAACAGGTTTATACTTTACTGTATATAAATTTTTTACTGTTTTTCTTGTATATTAACTCATTGTAAAATCAAAATTATCTTACAGTAAGTGTATATATATTATTGTTATTACTGTTAACTGTTGACTACTCTATACATACATATATACCTTTAAATTAAATCTTATTGAAAATTAAAAACAAAATCATAAATCTTACAGCGAAGGTGAACCAAAACTCTAGAATGCCGCTCCAACTATGATCGAACTCGAGCTACCCTCGATGACCCCAAACGGCAGCAACCTCCTCCTCGCCATCGACCTGGGTACGAACCCCCTTAATGCTACCACGGCTGCTACTCTCCCCACCTTCGAACTACTCGCAGCCCCCACTTTGATTAGCCGCGATACCCTCCATCGCTCGCGAGCTCGTTCGCGCATCCCTACCGCGAATGCAAATCGCCGCCGACCTAATGCAATGCAGCCATCGCCCAATTTCTTCGCGCGTGCCTCCTGAGTTCTAGCCCTAGCTTTATCGCGACATCATGACAACAAAGACGAGCGAATCTCGTTTGGTCCTTCATTCCTCGAATTTTTTTTTTTTTTTTTTTTATTACTGCTGGGTGAGTTCGAAATAATTTGAGAATGAGGGGAGAAGGGGATCGAACAAATTGAATTACAGGGGAAGGTGCTCGGTTTTGATTTTAAAGAGAGGGGAACGATTTGTTTTTGAATGAAAAAGGGGCTCGATTTTTCTTTCCTTTTAAACGAACAAATTGCGTTCGATTTGAAGGCAGTGGCCATTACAAATTTTCTTTTCTTCGTTCGATTTGGAACTGAGGAATGAGGGAAAGGGGAAGACAACAAGTACGTGATTTTTAAATGAGAAGGCGGCTTCCTTTTTCGTGATTTAACTAAAGAGAAAGAAAGCGTGTACGAGAGGAGACAATAGGGGGTGGGCTGTACGAGTTGTCGGATTATAGGAAAGCAATTTGATTTTTATTTAAATTCAATCGGTCCCGGTATAAATTTCTATGCGTTCATATATCGTACGCTCACATATCAATTCCGAAAAATACGAAAATTGAAATCCGACAATAATTCAATATTACGGATCCAATGGAACTGGTTTCGTTGCATTCCGAGATTGCGCCTCGGATGGCTATATTTTAAATATCGATTGAAACAATAAAAATTCAAACTGATCAAAACAGTTTATAATTCAATTCTGAAAGTTTCTATCATCTTCAGTGTTATCAATACGAATTTTAAAAGCTTTCAAAATATTTTTCTTCAACTGTAAATTGAAGATTTAAATTTCTATTCACTTTCAATCGATTAAATTTTAAAGTTTAATCGCAAATTTCAAAGTTATATCGGGGATTCAAATTAAATCATCGTTCAAATATTTAAAATTAATTAAATATTCTCAATTTAATTTGTTCAAAATTCTGGGTCGTTACAAACTTCCCCCCTTAAAAGAATTTCGTCCTCGAAATTACAAGTTAGGAAAAAATGATCCTTAACTCGTCTACTATTTTTCACAATCTAAATAGTTTTATCAATTTATCGAAACAAATCTTTCTACTAAAGATTCGTTATTCATCAACTAAATTTCAACTTCAACTCTAAGTTCAAAACAACATTGTTCGCTTAACAATTCAAATTCAAATTCAAATTCAAATTTTAAACTTTCAATTTTTCTCAAAAATTTTCTAACGCCCTAAATTTTCGAAAAATTTCGCCAGCGTCTCCTTTGCGCGGCTAATACGGCACTACTACAAAACGTCCCTACGGACTCTCAGATTTCAAAAAGAAAAAGAAAAAGCCAAGCGGCTAGAAAGAAATCATCAAAAACTCATATTAAAACTCAAATACGTACCTTTTTCGAGCAATTCAAATTTATCTGTGAAATAAATTTTCCAATCCCTTTATACACCTGTATATCCTACTAGCCATTATATCTAGTTACAGCATTCAAATCATTTTGCAAATTTGATTACAAATTTTCCAATATAAACTACTTATACCATCTTTAAATTCGCTATTGAAGTTACATATTCAATTTCGTTCAATTTTTTCATTTCACATTCATTTGAACTTATAATTCACATTTTCAATTCTATTGGAATTCAATTTATCTTCATTTATGATCATTGAATTTAATTCGTTCAAACCTTATCCATTTGGTCAATAATCAATTAGCTTCACTTACTAACTTTCAGTTTAATACTTCATTCACTTACAATTGTAAATTCCGTTCATTTGAAATTTATTTCTTCTTACTTGAATTTATTTGCAATTCCGAACCATTCTTTCATTTAGTTCACAATTCAAGGTTTAATTTCACCAATTAAATTTTCAATTTCACTTTCATTAAATCACAATTGATTCACTTGTACTTACATTTATTTAACTTCATCTTTAAGTTAAATTTATTCTATCAAAATTCAATTTGTATAAGTTATCAACTTAGTAATATTTCATAAATATCTTTAGATAGCATTCCAGAGTTTACCAACATTTCAAGGCCATTTTGAAAACAAATCAAATTATCTTTTGAATTTCAAAACAAAACCCAAATTTTTCAAACAACTTTCATTTAAAACAACTTGGCAGCAATTTCTCTTTTGGAAACCCGAAAATGAACACCAACGATGCCGCGGTCATCATCGAAGTTATTTTCCAGCGACCGAAAAGAGTTTAGAGCTTTTCATTTCTCCAAAATACTTTTCAAAACCTTCGAAATTCATTTTCAACTCCAAAAAGATTTAACCTTCCCAAATCTCCAAAAAATTTCAAATTTCTTTCAAAACATTTCCAAATACTTCTCTGGAATCCCGTTTTAATTTACAATTCACATTTATAATTTACATTCTCAAATTTCACTTGTCTGTGAATTAATTTCTTAACTTTGGAGTAACGATTTCAATTTCTTATTTAATTTCAATGAGAATAATTTAATATTATTACTTCTAGCAACCATGCAACCATATACTATTATAATTTACAGAAAATAATTTCTTTTCTATACAAAAATAGTTTTGGACAAAATTATTTCATTCACCCAATTTTAAAACAATACTGTGCCGAACTGTTCCATTCAAGTGTTTAGAAACCCCTTCGATACAGTTTTGCAAGACTGTGCCGACGAAGGTTCATATACTACTCAATAAACCAATCATCACAATATAAAACAATTTTATATTCAATAACAAATACGCGCTCATATCTATTATTACACTCAACTCATTCTAGAGTACTGCTGACTCTATCTCTAATGAGTAACACCCAACAGAGCAGGGTTGTCGCTTAACCATATGCTCTGATACCACTTTGTCACATCCTAGAATTTTCGACTTTCGAAAATTCGACATCGATACTCACTTTATCGACTGCCGAGCAATCGAGTGCCGGAAACTCCAATAGTGAGGGTTTTAGAAAGAAGAAAAAGTAGAAGAAAAGATAGAAGAGAAAGAAAGAAGAACAACAGAACAACATCAGAACAGAAAAACAATATCAGAATCTTACACATCGCAGCGGAACAATATATAATAGATAACACTAGTCTTTTAAAACAAAGAACTGTATCAGTTTTTATACATGCATCAACAGAGTCAATATACAACTCAATACAACAATGGACAGTTATATAACTTGTCCTCATACAGAATACACAGCGGAATAAATACTATCAGATACAAATACTACGTCTCGTCCTCCAGCTTATCTCCAAAGCTCCAGAATATCCAGAATATCCTGATAATCTAACTCTAGACTGCCCGTGTGGAAATTGGTGGGCACCCAGAGTTTAGAAGGGAACAATAAACTCCGAGTCAGTCATGGTGACTGGTGTGAGATCGTAAAACAGTTATCTTTAAAATAAACAGAGGAATATTTTTAAAGTCAATTCGAAATGCTTTTGGAAAATGAAACTACCATAAGACCTCCCGCCACACACACAATGCAAACGCAGAATTGGAGGAGATTTCTTCTTATGATAGTCAAAGATGCTTACTACGCAAAATCAAATCATTTTTGATATTATTATTAGTGCATAGTGTAGAAAACATTTCGAAAGTATAATATTAATCTTAGCCAACATACGACCAGTATCGTATGCCTACTATAGCTACCATGTTCAATAGCAGGTTACCGCCACATTCCATGGCAGGTAATACAACTAATACCGTACAAGTCACGTATTGTTTCTTTGGATTTCCAACAAATGGTCAGGCTAAGGAACTTCCTTTTCCACGATGGGTACGTCCCTGGAATAGACGACCCGAGAATCTAACGTTACGGTTAGATCTCTGCCAACACAAGGCCGGGTTACCTCTGCAAAAATAGGTAACTACTGACACGCGTATGCCATCCCCCGATCGTCACCGATCTTCCCGAGGATCCCCGATTTCCAACAAACCACAAAGTAATAATAACTGTGCAGCAACCACAGAGGTTAAGTATCTGGGCTCCATACCATGATACCACCTTTATCCAGAAGGAATGACATACACTAAGGGGCGCTACTCCCTAGAACCTTGCCGCATTCGTCCTGTTTCGACCATTTCCGGGGTGTGAGGCTCGACGAAGTCTCGTCCACAAAGCTACGCTTTCTCAAAAAGCCCTGCTTCGGGTCAAACAAAATGATCAACCTATGATCACAAAGATATAAGATCAAACAAATGATCATATCACAAATGACCAAACACTGATCATTTCACAGCAACACTCAGTATGCCACGTTACCAAATTGGGATATATCGCTGATAAATTTCAACTACATAACCTCTGAGCTCGTACGTCTCAGAGAAGGGTGTTAAGCTAAGAGAATAAATTCTCCGCCACCAACAGAAATGTATTTGAAAGAAATCAGCTTTATATCTCAAATTGTAACGTCAGACACACAATCCATACAAGTCTGTTCCGGGATCGAACAGAATCGAAGGCACTTCTCACGAAGCCCTTGCATTTCCGGATAAATTTCAATCACGTCAGGACTTCCCGTCACTAAGGGTGATAAAACCTCTAAATCGAAGATCAGTCGATGTAGAGTAACTCGACGGTAATCCTTCCGTTTTCAAAAATATCCGGTCTTCAACACCGGTCTTCGAATGCAATTCATTACGACGTATCACATATTCGGAATGGGTTATACGACCCCATGGTCCTTTCCCGGTTAACCCGAATAGTGAGCGATTATTCAAAAATAAGTGTGGCATTCAAATTCATCCAATTCACAACAAATACCTATTTAAGGTAATTATCGATAGTCGGTTATTTAACTATCAATAAAGATGCGCGACATCATCAGATTCCAAATAATTTTCCCAAATTATTTATTCTTCAAAAAAATATCTTACTAGATATATAATTTCCACACTTCAAAAATAAATCAACGTTTATTTTAAAACGAATTCCCATTTCTTTATAAATTCCATATTGAATTTATATTTCAAAATATCTTCTGATATACGATTCTCAAATCGTTTTCAATATTCAATCTCGATTTATCTTTAAGAAGATAAAATCTCAAAACGTTCATTTCATATTGGAAAAGCAATTCCATACTTATTTAATAATAAGTACTTCACAAATCATTTATTTTCAACATTTGAAAATATTCGATATACTTAAATCAATATTAAGTATACATTCATTCTTTAAGGAAATCATAAATTTTACATCTATTTGAGTCAAAACGAATGTTGCGTAAAACATCGTTACGACGACTCAAAATCACTAGTATAGGGATTCGGATTTAGATAGATATATAAATCCCAATACTACTTCAAAACATTTCCTTTCGGAAATCATTTACTATAACAACAGTGTTATAGTCCACCATTTCCTTAAATTTCTCGAAAACGTCTATTTCAACAAGAACTGCGGAAATCTCTGCTTTCGATTTATAATACATTTTTAAGACATCTTTAAAATGTTTAACTTCATTTTTCAATATCACTTTCCCAAAACAGTATCCATTTTACTTAACAATATATTCACTGTCCAAAATCGTGAATATACTTCACAAACCTCATTTCAATATTTTCTACCCATTTTATTTCAATAAATATCCACTATCCAAAATCGCGGACATATCTCCTTTATTAAACTTCTATGTTTAACCTATCAATTTCGATTGGTTTTGGATTTATAAAACAATGTTTATAAATTTCACCTTTTATATTTTATAACAACTTCGATTTGTACATCTCCTTTATTAACAAATGCGATCAATATTGCTTTTGTAGGCAAAAATCCAATTTATAAGTTAATTCCTTATAAATCTTCTATTCTACAATTTTATTCATTTTAACTTCACAATTTATACATCTATAAATTTCATATCTTCAAATTTTAAAATTCTATAAGATTCATATCTTCACTTATAAAAACTTGTTTTAAAATTCCAAAAATTTTAATTGATAAATACATCAATTTTTCTGTACATCTTTTATAATACTTTAAAAATCTCAATTTAACCCATTTTACAATTAAATCAACTTTCATTTCAAAAATCACACTTTGGTTATATTTCACCAAAAATCTTAACTCTTATAACTTTAAAATTCTAGACGTTTATTTTTCTGAAATAAATCAATTCAAAAATTCGATAAACGTCTATTTTTCAAAAATCACTTAAAAATCTTTTTAAAATAAAAGTCGTTATTTTTAAACTTCAAAACTGAATCCGATGATGTCACAACACCAATCAGTCCATCACAACAGTCAAATATCATATATCATCATATGATAACAGAATATATCACAATATCTGAAAATAAATAACTACTGGTGAGGAATCCAGTTGGATCCCTCCAACCTGTTTCCCTGCATCCACAGATGTTAGCACAATACCAATTCCGCTCCAGTACGGAATTATCGCGGTATATAGGTTTTTATAAATCCGCTTACTAACGGCGCAATAGGGTCTCATCCGCTATACGAGGCGGGAAATCAATCAATCCAATATATACATATGTCAATATGTATATACTGCTATATATATAGATATATCCTATTATATCTAATAGCACATTCAATAGCAATCAAACAGTAAATCAAATCAATAACTGAAAATTCCACTTTTCATTTGAGTGAGAAAAATCTCACCTTTGAATTTATTTGCTATCCCATTCCAATCCAATTTGTTTTCTCCATTTCCAACCTTGTATAAATATTTATACAATTCGTTAATATTCGAAATAAATCGAACAACCAATTACCATTTGTTTATTTGTTTTAAACTATTAATTTTAATTAATTTTTTTTTCTTAAACATATATGTACCTTCCATTTCTTCTTGAAACTACATACATACTTATAAAACAATTTTTTTTTTGAAACTTTATATATATGTATACTTATAAAATAACCTATATAGATTTGAAATTTTGATTTTATATAAATTACTTAAACATCTAAATTTCTATTTAACTTCCAAAATCTTATTAAATAAAAATTCTTTTCAAACCGGTATATAGTTGAATAATTTAAACAAAAACTGTTTTATAAAAATTCACTGTAGAATGATATTTATTTTAATTATACTTCCTGTTCAACATCTCAGAGGTAATATTATTTCTTTTTATACATATATAGAATTAAAACTAACAGGTTTATACTTTACTGTATATAAATTTTTTACTGTTTTTCTTGTATATTAACTCATTGTAAAATCAAAATTATCTTACAGTAAGTGTATATATATTATTGTTATTACTGTTAACTGTTGACTACTCTATACATACATATATACCTTTAAATTAAATCTTATTGAAAATTAAAAACAAAATCATAAATCTTACAGCGAAGGTGAACCAAAACTCTAGAATGCCGCTCCAACTATGATCGAACTCGAGCTACCCTCGATGACCCCAAACGGCAGCAACCTCCTCCTCGCCATCGACCTGGGTACGAACCCCCTTAATGCTACCACGGCTGCTACTCTCCCCACCTTCGAACTACTCGCAGCCCCCACTTTGATTAGCCGCGATACCCTCCATCGCTCGCGAGCTCGTTCGCGCATCCCTACCGCGAATGCAAATCGCCGCCGACCTAATGCAATGCAGCCATCGCCCAATTTCTTCGCGCGTGCCTCCTGAGTTCTAGCCCTAGCTTTATCGCGACATCGTGACAACAAAGACGAGCGAATCTCGTTTGGTCCTTCATTCCTCGAATTTTTTTTTTTTTTTTTTTATTACTGCTGGGTGAGTTCGAAATAATTTGAGAATGAGGGGAGAAGGGGATCGAACAAATTGAATTACAGGGGAAGGTGCTCGGTTTTGATTTTAAAGAGAGGGGAACGATTTGTTTTTGAATGAAAAAGGGGCTCGATTTTTCTTTCCTTTTAAACGAACAAATTGCGTTCGATTTGAAGGCAGTGGCCATTACAAATTTTCTTTTCTTCGTTCGATTTGGAACTGAGGAATGAGGGAAAGGGGAAGACAACAAGTACGTGATTTTTAAATGAGAAGGCGGCTTCCTTTTTCGTGATTTAACTAAAGAGAAAGAAAGCGTGTACGAGAGGAGACAATAGGGGGTGGGCTGTACGAGTTGTCGGATTATAGGAAAGCAATTTGATTTTTATTTAAATTCAATCGGTCCCGGTATAAATTTCTATGCGTTCATATATCGTACGCTCACATATCAATTCCGAAAAATACGAAAATTGAAATCCGACAATAATTCAATATTACGGATCCAATGGAACTGGTTTCGTTGCATTCCGAGACTGCGCCTCGGATGGCTATATTTTAAATATCGATTGAAACAATAAAAATTCAAACTGATCAAAACAGTTTATAATTCAATTCTGAAAGTTTCTATCATCTTCAGTGTTATCAATACGAATTTTAAAAGCTTTCAAAATATTTTTCTTCAACTGTAAATTGAAGATTTAAATTTCTATTCACTTTCAATCGATTAAATTTTAAAGTTTAATCGCAAATTTCAAAGTTATATCGGGGATTCAAATTAAATCATCGTTCAAATATTTAAAATTAATTAAATATTCTCAATTTAATTTGTTCAAAATTCTGGGTCGTTACAGGTACCATTATATTATGCCTGCTATAGCTACCTCTTGAGGAGACAGGTTATACAATTGAAATCGTAAAGGCTCGTATTGTTTCTTTGGATTTCCAACAAATGGTCAGGCTAAGGAACTTCCTTTTCCACGATGGGTACGTCCCTGGAATAGACGACCCGAGAACCTAACCGGATCTCTGCCAACACAAGGTCGGGTTACCTCTGCAAAAATAGGTAACTACTGACACACGTATGTCATCCCCCGATCGTCACCGATCTTCCTAAGGATCCCCGATTCGCAACAAACTACATAATAAGCAGTATCAACATAGGTTAAGTATCTGGGCTCCATACCATGATACCACCTCTATCCAGAAGGAATGGCATACACTAAGGTGCGCTACTCCCTAGAACCTTGCCGCATCCTTCCTGTTTTGACCATTTCCGGGGTGTGAGGCTCGACGAAGTCTCGTCCACAAAGCTACGCTTCTCAAAAAGCCATGCTTTGGGTCAAACAAATGATCAACCTATGATCACAAAGATATAAGATCAAACAAATGATCATATCGCAAATGATCAAACACTGATCATTTCACAGCAACACTCAGTATGCCACGTTACCAAATTGGGATATATCGCTGATAAATTTCAACTACATAACCTCTGAGCTCGTACGTCTCAGAGAAGGGTGTTAAGCTAAGAGAATAAATTCTCCGCCACCAACAGAAATGTATTTGAAAGAAATCAGCTTTATATCTCAAATTGTAACGTCAGACACACAATCCATACAAGTCTGTTCCGGGATCGAACAGAACCGAAGGCACTTCTCACGAAGCCCTTGCACATCCGGATAATTTTCTAATCACGTCCGGACTTCCCGTCACTAAGGGTGATAAAAACCTCTAAATCGGAGATCAGCCGATGTAGAGTAACTCGACGGTAATCCTTCCGTTTTCAAAAATATCCGGTCTTCAACACCGGTCTTCGAATGCAATTCATAACGACGTATCACATATTCGGAATGGGTTATACGACCCCATGGTCCTTTCCCGGTTAACCCGAATAGTGAGCGATTATTTAAAAATAAGTGTGGCATTCAAATTCATCCATTTTACAACAAATACCATTCAAGGTAATTATTGATAGTCGGTTATTTAACTATCAATAAAGATGCGCAACATCATCAAATTCCAAATAATTTTCCAAATTATTTCATCTTCAAAAATATCTTTACTAGATATAAAATTTCCACTTCAAAAATAAATCAACGTTTATTTTTAAACAACTTCCCTTTCTTTTATAAATTCCATAGTGAATTTATATTTCAAAAATATCTACTGATATACGATTTTCAAATCGATTCCAATATTCATTTTCAATTTATCTTTAAGAAAATAAAATCTCAAAACGTTTCATTTCATTTTGGAAATGCATTTCCCTACTTATTTAATAATAAGTATTTCACAAATCATTTATTTTCAACACTTGGAAAATATTCTATATACTTAAATCAAAATTAAGTATATATTTCATTCTTTAAGGAAATCATTCTCTTAAGCACATTTATTTGAGTCAAAACGAATGTTACGTAAAACATCGTTACGACGACTCAAAATCATTAGTATAGGGATTCGGATTTTAAGATAGATATATAAATCCCAATACTACATAAAACATTTCCTTTCGGAAATCATTTACTATAACAACAGTGTTATAGTCCACCATTTCCTTATTTCCTCGAAAACGTCTATTTCAACAATGAATGTTGAAATCTATGATTTCGATTCATACTACATTTTAAAACATCGTTTAAAACAATTAACTTCATTTTTAATGTCACTTTTCCAAAACATATCCATTTTACTTAACAATATATTCACTGTCCAAAATCGTGAATATACTTCACTAACCAAATTTCAATATTTCTACGCATTTATATTTAAATAAAAATTCGCTATCCAAATCGCGAATATATCTTCTTTAATAACCTTCTATATTTGATTTATCAGATTTAATTGATTTCGAATTTATAAAACAACGTTTATAAATTCTATTTCTATTTTCTAACAACTTGGATTTATAAATTCCTTTTATTTACAAATGTGATCAATATTCCATTTAAAGGAAAAAATCCAATTTATAAGTTAATCTCTTATAAATCTTTTATTCTACAGTTTCATCTATTTTATAACTTCAAAATTTATAAATCTATAAATTTCATTGACTTACGGATTCCATAATATTTCATTTTTAACACTTATAAAACTCGTTTTATAATTCCAATATTTTAAAGTTATAAATATCAATTTTTGTACATCTTTTTATACAAATCGTTTATAGTTATTCAAAAATCCCAACTCAAATCATTTTATAAATAAATCGACTTTTATTTCAAAAACGACACTTTGGTTATATTTCACCAAAAGTCTTAACTTTTATAACTTTAAAATTTGAACATTTATTTATTTAAAATAAATCACTTTAAAAATCTCTTTTAAAGTTTAAAATCGTTATTTTTAACACTTCAAAATTTTGAATCCAATGATGCAACGCACCAATTAGTCCATCACAACATCAAACATCATATATCATCATATGATAACAGAATATACATCAATATCTGTAAATAAATAAATACAGTTGAGGAATCCAGTTGGATCCCTCCAACCTGTTTCCCTGCATCCACAGACGTTAGCACAATACCCATTCCACTTCGAGGTGGAATATCGCGGTATATGGGTTTTATAAAATCATCCGCTTACTAACGGCGCAATAGGGTCTCATCCGCTATACGAGGCGGGAAATCAATCAATCCAATATATACATATGCCAATATGTATATATTGCTATATATATATAGATATATCCTACTATATCTAATATCACATCCAATAGCAATCAATATCAATCAATAAATACTGCAATCCAAATTTATTTTGAGTGAGAAGATCTCACCTTAGCTTTTTAATTTGCCATCCAAATTTCCATCTTGACTCGATTTCTTGATTTTAAACCTTATATAAATAATTATACAAATTCATTAATATTCGAATCAACTGAATAATAAATTTTCGTTTTCAATTGTTTTATATATATATCTCTAATTGCGAAATATTATTAGTTTTATCTGTAAAATAAAAACAGTATTTACTGTAAAATTTTAAAGCTGCTTAAAATTAAATTATCTTTCTGAATCAACATTTTTAAAAATTTCTGTTTATTATAAAATTAACCTCCCAAATCAGTAAGCTATTTAACAGCATAGTGTTTCTAGTTAATAAACTTAATCACCCAAATTTTAAATAAATAATTTGGCTAGCCTAATTTACATTCACTGTAAATAAAGTTAACAGAAGTTAACTTGAATACCTCACAACGAACAGGAAGCCAATCAACGGGCTTCAGCTCGAAATCCAAACGACGCCTCGACAAGCTCATCCCCGCGACAATTCACTTCTCCTTCTTGAATGTGCTGCGAAACCACTTCGAGTCCATCGTTCTCGAGCTCGAGATTCCCATGACAAGTCGCGATATCCAGCTTCACGAGCGACGCGCTCGTGCCCACGCGACATTGCACACGACCCCAATAAATCGAGCACCAGACATCATCGAACTGCTCCATTCCCGGCCTCGTTCCAAGTCCCCGTGCCACGTGACCCAGCGCCATCGCCTTCGAGCTCGACCAAGCGATACGCAGATTCGAAATTGCTTGAAGCCCTAACTCGCGATCGTGTCTACGCGAGTCGCCACTGCCCTCCATGATTCGAACGAAATCGATTTTATTATGTTTTGATTTGGGGGGAGAAATAAACGGACGCGGTCATTCGTGAGAGGCTACTGCCATTGAAAACGAGAAGGGGATTTCGATTTGAAGAGAATATAGGAAACGCGGTCATTAATTTCTTTGATTTCGAACTGAAGAGTTTCGTTTGTTTGTTTTTAATCTTTTGAACGTGAAGGAGAGGAGTATTTGAAATCGAGGGATGTATGGATTGCGTGATGGGTTGCACATTTATTCTCGTGATTGCAAGCGCGATTTTTGGGAGATAACATGCTGCCAGTTGACCAATTTAAAAATTTAAAATTTTAAAATTTAAATCGTTTTAAAACATCAACGCGTTGATCTATCGTGTGCTCTCATAACAACCCCGATTAATACGAAATTTGAAATCCGGTAATAATACATTATTACGGACCCAATGAAACTGGTTTCGTCGAATTCCGAGACTACGCCTCGGACGGCTATTTTTTTAATTTTGAATTTAACGATACAATTTCAAACTGAACAATTCACTCCCAAATTCGATTCTGAAGCTTCTGTTATCTTCAGTATTATCAATACGAATTTTAAAAGCTTTTGGAATATTTTTCTTCAGCTTAAAATTGAAGATTCAAATTTTTATTCAATTCAATAGATTAAATTTTATAATTTAATCGCAAATTCAAATTTAAATCGGGATTCAAATTAAATCATCGTTCAAATATTTAAAATTAATTAAATATTCTCAATTTAATTTGTTCAAAATTCTGGGTCGTTACAAACTTCCTTCCTTAAAAGAATTTCGTTCTGAAATTACAAGTCAAGAAAAATGATCCCTAACTCGTCTACTATCTTTCAACATCTAATAGTTTTATCTAATTTCAAAACAAATCTTTCTACTAAAGATTCGTTATCATTCAACTAAATTTCTAAACCTTTTATAGTTTTCAAACATCATTGTTTACTTCAAAGTTCAAATTTAAATTTAAATTCAAATCTAAACTTTCAAAATTTTCTCAAAAATTTTCTAACACTCGAAATTTTCAAAAAATTTCGCCAGCGTCTCCTTTGCGCGGCTAATACGACACGACTACAAAACGTCCCTACGGACTCTCAGATTCAAAAAGAAAAGAAAAAGCCAAGCGGCTAGAGAAGAAATCAACAAATCTCATATAGAAATTCAAATACTTACCTTTTTCGAGCAAATTCAAATTCATCTTTGAAAATCAAATCCAATTCCTTTATAACACCTGTATGTCCTACTAGCCATAATATCTAGTTACAACATTCAAACCAATTTGCAAATTCTATTACAAAATTTTCAATATAAACTGCTCATACATTTTTACTTCACTATTGAAGTTACATAACTATTTTTCATTTCAAATCTCATTTGAATTAAATTTATCATTCAATTCAATTTGAATTCTATTTATCTTCTGAATATTGAATTTATCAATTATCTTTAGTTCACTTCAAACTAATCTCAAAACTTCATTTTATTTCACACACTTCAATTTCGTTTTCAATATTCAGTTTTAACTCCAGTTTTATTCTTTTGTTCAATCATCAAATTTTACTTAAGAATTTCACACTTCATTTCTTAAGTTCAGTACAAATATTCCATATACACATTATATTTATTTTCAATTTACCACTTCGGTTAAACCTACTTGCATTTAAATTGGATTTCAAATTCGAATTCAGATTACCTTCCTTTTATAATTATTGAATTTAATTCGTTTCAAACCTTATTCACTTGGTCAATATTTAATTAGCTTCACTTACTAATTTTAGTTTAATACTTCACAAATCAAATTCAATTCCAGTTTTATTTACTTACAAATTCAAAATGAATTTTAAATATTTTATAAGTCTTCGACTTACTTACATTTTGATTTATAAAATGATTTATCCATTCACATTTAAAATTTCATTCCATTAATGAGTTTTGATTTAAATTTATCTTCTTGGAATTCCATTTTCATTTATAAATTCATTTACAATTTATATTCACCATTTTATTCATATATGAATTCATTTCCTTATGCTTCCAATTCATATTTAAAATTGCATTCGTTAATTGAATTTTTATTTAAACTTTAAACTTTACAAGTTATCAACTTCATAATATTTCATAAATATTTTTATATAGTATTCCAGAGTCTTACCATCATTTCAAAGCCATTTTTGAAAACAATTCAAATCATTCTTTGAATTTCCAAAACAAAACCAAAATTTTCAAACAACTTTTATTTAAAACAATTTGGCAGCAATTCCTCTTTTGGAAACTCGAAAATGAATTCTAATGATGTGGCCATCATCATCAGGATTATTTTCCAGCGACCTAAAAGAGTTTAGAGCTCTCATCTCTTCCAAAATACTTTTCAAATCCTTTGAAATTCATTTTCAAATCAAAAAAGATTTAAACTTTCCAAATCTCCAAAATTTCCAAATTCTTTTCAAAACATTTCCAAATACTTCTCTTGAATTCCGTTCTAAATTACAAATCACTTTTATAATTTACATTCTCACATTTCATTTATATGTGAATTTATTTCTTAACTTTGGAGTTATGATTTCAATTTCTTATTCAATTTCATATAATAATGATAACATTTCAATATTATCACTTTCTAACAACCAAACATCCATATACTATAATAATTCATAGAAAATTATTTCTTTTCTATACAAAAATAGTTTTGGGCAAAATTATTTCATTCACCCTATTTTAAAACAATACTATGTCGTCTTGCCTCGTTTAAGTGTTTAGAAATCCCTATCGATAATATGGCGTGCCACATACCAACCAAAATTCATAAACATCTCAACGGATAAGCAAACATAATATAAAACATTTTTATATTCACTAACAAATACGCGCTCATATCTATTACTACACTCAACTAATTCTAGAGTACTACTGACTCTATCTCTAATGAGTAACACCCAACAGAGCAGGGTTGTCGCTTAACCATATGCTCTGATACCAAATGTAACATCCCCAAAATTTTCGACTTTCGAAAATTCGACATCGATACTCACTTTATCGACTGCCGAGCAATCGAATGCCGGAAACCCGAAATATTATGGTTTAGAAAGAAGAAAAGGTAGAGGAAGAAGAAGATAGAAGAAAAAAAGAAAGAAGAAGAAAATAGTAGAAGAAGAAGAGAAGAACAACAGAACAACAACAGAAACAAAAAACAATATCAGAATCTCACATATCGCAGTGGAACAATATATAATAGATAATCACTAGTCTTTTAAAAACAAAGAACTATATCAGTTTATACATACATCAATCAGAGTCAATATACAACAATGGACAGTTTTATAAACTTGTCCTCATACAGAATACACAGCGGAATAAATACTATCAGGTACAAATACTACGTCTCGTCATCCAGCTTATCTCCAAAGCTCCAGAATATCCAGAATATCCTGATAACCTAACTCTAGACTGCCCGTGTGGAAATTGGTGGGCACCCAGAGTTTAGAAGGGAAACAATAAACTCCGAGTCAGTCATGGTGACTGGTGTGAGATCGTAAAACAGTTTATCTTTAGAATAAACAACAGGAAAACTTTAATGTCAATTCGCAATGCTTTTGGAAAATGAAACTACCATAAGACCTCCCACCACACACACAATGCAAACGCAGACTTGGAGGAGATTTCTTCTTATGTTAGTCAAAGATGCTTACTACGCAAAATCAAATCATTTTTGATATTATTATTAGTGCATAGTGGAAAATCATTTCGAAAGTAGAATATAAATCTTAGCCAGCATAGGTACCATTATATTATGCCTGCTATAGCTGCCTCCTGAGGAGACAGGTTATACAATTGAAATCGTAAAGGCTCGTATTATTTCTTTGGATTTCCAACAAATAGTCAGGCTAAGGAACTTCCTTTTCCACGATGGGTACGTCCCTGGAATAGACGACCCGAGAACCTAACCGGATCTCTGCCAACACAAGGCCGGGTTACCTCTGCAAAAATAGGTAACTACTGACACGCGTATGTCATCCCCCGATCGTCACCGATCTTCCCGAGGATCCCCGATTCGCAACAAACTACATAATAAGCAGTATCAACATAGGTTAAGTATCTGGGCTCCATACCATGATACCACCTCTATCCAGAAGGAATGACATACACTAAGGGGCGCTACTCCCTAGAACCTTGCCGCATCCTTCCTGTTTTGACCATTTCCGGGGTGTGAGGCTCGACGAAGTCTCGTCCACAAAGCTACGCTTCTCAAAAAGCCATGCTTTGGGTCAAACAAATGATCAACCTATGATCACAAAGATATAAGATCAAACAAATGATCATATCGCAAATGATCAAACACTGATCATTTCACAGCAACACTCAGTATGCCACGTTACCAAATTGGGATATATCGCTGATAAATTTCAACTACATAACCTCTGAGCTCGTACGTCTCAGAGAAGGGTGTTAAGCTAAGAGAATAAATTCTCCGCCACCAACAGAAATGTTTTTGAAAGAAATCAGCTTTATATCTCAAATTGTAACGTCAGACACACAATCCATACAAGTCTGTTCCGGGATCGAACAGAACCGAAGGCACTTCTCACGAAGCCCTTGCACATCCGGATAATTTTCTAATCACGTCCGGACTTCCCGTCACTAAGGGTGATAAAAACCTCTAAATCGGAGATCAGCCGATGTAGAGTAACTCGACGGTAATCCTTCCGTTTTCAAAAATATCCGGTCTTCAACACCGGTCTTCGAATGCAATTCATAACGACGTATCACATATTCGGAATGGGTTATACGACCCCATGGTCCTTTCCCGGTTAACCCGAATAGTGAGCGATTATTTAAAAATAAGTGTGGCATTCAAATTCATCCATTTCACAACAAATACCATTCAAGGTAATTATTGATAGTCGGTTATTTAACTATCAATAAAGATGCGCAACATCATCAGATTCCAAATAATTTTCCAAATTATTTCATCTTCAAAAATATCTTTACTAGATATAAAATTTCCACTTAAAAAATAAATCAACGTTTATTTTTAAACAACTTCCCTTTCTTTTATAAATTCCATAGTGAATTTATATTTCAAAAATATCTACTGATATACGATTTTCAAATCGATTCCAATATTCATTTTCAATTTATCTTTAAGAAGATAAAATCTCAAAACGTTTCATTTCATTTTGGAAATGCATTTCCCTACTTATTTAATAATAAGTATTTCACAAATCATTTATTTTCAACACTTGGAAAATATTCTATATACTTAAATCAAAATTAAGTATATATTTCATTCTTTAAGGAAATCATTCTCTTAAGCACATTTATTTGAGTCAAAACGAATGTTACGTAAAATGTAACGACCCTGAATTTTGAACAATTCAATTTGAAAATATTTAATGAATTTTAAATATTGAATGATGAATTGATTCGAATTTCAACTTTTCAGAATAAATTTTGCGATTAAATTTTAGGATTTAATCTACTGAAATTTAATAATAATTTGAATCGGGATTTATAAATGAATGAAAAGAAAATCTGCTTTTGGATTTAAAGAAAATCAAAATTATCTTATTTAATTTAAAATTAAAACACTACATTTTTGATATGATTAGATATAGGCAAGTTAAAACAATATAGATATAAATGATGATGTTTAAAAGGAAATAAATTTTATCTACAAAAATTTAAATAGCACAAGTTTATTAATAAAAACAAAGTAAATAAAAATAAAATAAAAACATAAATAAAATAAAAAGATTAAAAAAAAAATATATACCATACCTTTAGTACAAAAGAAAAGCACACCGGCCCATACCCATACCCCTTTTCTCTGATTAACCCACGCACCCCCTTCCCTCTTCAGATCGAACAAACAAAAAGAAAAAAAATGGCGACAAAAACTTTGGGCTTCGGCGATCGATTCTCTAGCTCGATTTTCCTCTTCTCAAACTAGGGCTTGGGTAGAAATCAAAGGCGCCGGCTTCGACTCTCGTTTCTCGCTCGCGACCGCTTCTGACGAAGGTGAGTGGTTTCTCCCCCGCTCACATCTAATTCCTACCTCGAGTGTATCAGTGTTCGAATTTGACAATTTTCGTTCGTATTTGATTGTCAAATTCTTCTTTTGATTTGTCGGCATTCGACTTTGTTTTCGAAGTCGATTTTAAAATGTTTTTGGGTTGTATGATTTTTACGATGTTGATGTCGTCCCTTTTTGACTTCGGCTATTAACTGTGGCTTCGGCCTTTGGTTGCTTTGCGAAAGAAAATTGGGTTTCTTTTGTTTCGAATCTCTGGAAAGTGATTATATGTGGACTTCGACTTTGCAGTGGTTTCGGCTCTTGATATTGTTCGAGTTTGTGATTTTCTTGGTTTATAAACTGATACTCATGATTTTGATTTCAGAAAAAAAAAAAATTTGTTTTCGTGTGGTTCCTTGTTGACTTCACTGTGATTTCGTTCGTATGAGAATTTTTGAAGTTTGATGGTTTTAATTCACTCGAGTTCTTCGTTGTTGCCTGAATGTGTGCTGAAACACTTTAATGTATACTTGCATTTCTCTGTTTTTCATTCGTGTAATGCTCAACTATTTTAGTTATTACAAATCAACTCTTAAATTATAATTTGTTTCACCTTATTAGATATGGTTAACAATGAATATCATTCGAATATAATCAGGTTCCAAAGCTTTTCAGACACTGATTTTGTAAGCTTAAGTTTAAAATATATACATATATAAATTGTTGTGACTTTCCCACCTTGCTTCAAATCCTTAAAGGACGTAGTGCCTATATATGTATAGCATACTATTCTTTACCATACTTATGTGTGTATAATAATGCCTGACACCCTTATTCTTTACCATGCTTATATAATAAAGACTGACACCTTTTTGCTTTTGGAAAAGTGAACTTGTCTTTGCATTCATATATTAAACTTGCATATATGTTGTAGCTTTGAAATTGCACACATATCCCATAGCTTGTTATTTTGATTTGCTCGTCCCTGTAGCTTTATTTGATTGGCTACCATCATTTGCCTTTGCCTTAGTTTTTGGCATGTCCATGCTTCGCCTATTATTTTGATTTGAACAGGCTATTTGTTATCTCTATAAAAAATTTTGGTTTCATTTTTTTTATGTGATGTATACGTTCATCGTTAAATGTTTTATTGTGTTCATGTAGCTCCACTGCTCCACTTTGTATTTCACTTGTTGTTATCTTCAGTTGCATCTATTTGTAGTCCAGTCTGGTTTCTGATTTGCATTGTGCTTGAGTTAATTATACATGTTGCTTCTGATATCTTCATTTGAGTTGCTTGTATATGTATACAAGTGTTCACTGCTTGTAGTCTCTGTTCTTGGAGTCTGCATATGCATTCATGTTGATTGTGTATTTGTCTTCTGTTCACCTGCATGTAGTTGGTTGTTTGCATTCATGAATTTTTCTGACTTGACACCAGTAGTTGTACTCATGTACACTGCATTGTGGTCTTGTGGCAGTTGCTATGCCTTTGATCTTTGTTTGTTGTATTCATGTCTGCATGAGTGTTCTTGTTGCACTGATGTTCATCTGTTCATGTTGCATATATCACTTGAGTTTGCATACAATATTGGTATTGTCCATATTTGTTTGAGACATTGGATCTTTGCATTCAGTTTATTTAATTTGGGGAACCTTCGCATCCATATACTGGAGTCTTTCCCTTTTGGTCTGCATCATTGATTGACTGGAAACTTGATTAACTTGTATTTCTTTTGAAGTTATGGTAGCATGTACTTGAGTGATAGTGCCTTGTCTTGGTGTATGGCCATTGCATACAGTTGGACATATTGATCTTGTTGCAGTTTGGTTATGTGATGTTGCCTCTGTGTATTTGTAGCAGTTTCATGTTGCACCGTTATCTATGCACACGAGTTGGCGGGGCAGTGCACACGTGTACGAATGCACACGTGTGTACGGCAGCCAATCGAGTTTTGATGGTTGTAAAGTGACAACTGCAATTGTCTTAAATTGATTTAGGCGATTTGATAAATTGTTTATTTATCTCCGTTGATGATTTAAATCTGTTGATTTATTGTTTAACACTGTTTAGTGTTAAAATTTTCGTTATCCGATTTCTTTGTTAAAAGAGTCGGATAGACGAGAATTACTGTGACTGTCGTCTATTTAAATTATTACTGCCTATATGCACTCATAAACTGGTTTGAATTAGACTGACCTGTGTATTATTTTCTTTTGAATATAATACTCAGGTCAGACCGAGTATTTTTACAGCTTGAAGATTTTCGAGCAGCGAAGTTAGAGAGAGAGTAAAGAATCACTTTTAGTTCAGAAGAAAATTGTATTTTAAATATTCCGCTGTATCAGTATTAAATTGTTTAAACTCTGATGTATATAAAAGATTTATAGTAATGAAATAAATTCTCATTTGTTTTAATTCAGTGTTATTATTCTGTGTTTCTGTGGCTGATTCTGTTTAAACCTTATAAACTAAATAACAATTCGTCTTTTTGAACGTTTCTAGTTGGTATAATTACCGACTGGAGGCGGTCAAAAGGGGGAATGTTACATAAAACATCGTTACGACGACTCAAAATCACTAGTATAGGGATTCAGATTTTAAGATAGATATATAAATCCCAATACTACATAAAACATTTCCTTTCGGAAATCATTTACTATAACAACAGTGTTATAGTCCACCATTTCCTTATTTCCTCGAAAACGTCTATTTCAACAATGAATGTTAAAATCTATGATTTCGATTCATACTACATTTTAAAACATCGTTTAAAACAATTAACTTCATTTTTAATGTCACTTTTCCAAAACATATCCATTTTACTTAACAATATATTCACTGTCCAAAATCGTGAATATACTTCACTAACCAAATTTCAATATTTCTACGCATTTATATTTCAATAAAAATTCGCTATCCAAATCGCGAATATATCTTCTTTAATAACCTTCTATATTTGATTTATCAGATTTAATTGATTTCGAATTTATAAAACAACGTTTATAAATTCTATTTCTATTTTCTAACAACTTGGATTTATAAATTCCTTTTATTTACAAATGTGATCAATATTCCATTTAAAGGCAAAAATCCAATTTATAAGTTAATCTCTTATAAATCTTTTATTCTACAGTTTCATCTATTTTATAACTTCAAAATTTATAAATCTATAAATTTCATTCACTTACGGATTCCATAATATTTCATTTTTAACACTTATAAAACTCGTTTTATAATTCCAATATTTTAAAGTTATAAATATCAATTTTTGTACATCTTTTTATACAAATCGTTTATAGTTATTCAAAAATCCCAACTCAAATCATTTTATAAATAAATCGACTTTTATTTCAAAAACGACACTTTGGTTATATTTCACCAAAAGTCTTAACTTTTATAACTTTAAAATTTGAACGTTTATTTATTTAAAATAAATCACTTTAAAAATCTCTTTTAAAGTTTAAAATCGTTATTTTTAACACTTCAAAATTTGGAATCCAATGATGCAACGCACCAATTAGTCCATCACAACATCAAACATCATATATCATCATATGATAACAGAATATACATCAATATCTGTAAATAAATAAATACAGTTGAGGAATCCAGTTGGATCCCTCCAACCTGTTTCCCTGCATCCACAGACGTTAGCACAATACCCATTCCACTTCGAGGTGGAATTTCGTGGTATATGGGTTTTATAAAATCATCCGCTTACTAACGGCGCAATAGGGTCTCATCCGCTATACGAGACGGGAAATCAATCAATCCAATATATACATATGCCAATATGTATATATTGCTATATATATATAGATATATCCTACTATATCTAATATCACATCCAATAGCAATCAATATCAATCAATAAATACTGCAATCCAAATTTATTTCGAGTGAGAAGATCTCACCTTAGCTTTTTAATTTGCTATCCAAATTTCCATCTTGACTCGATTTCTTGATTTTAAACCTTATATAAATAATTATACAAATTCATTAATATTCGAATCAACTGAACAATAAATTTTCGTTTTCAATTGTTTTATATATATATCTCTAATTGCGAAATATTATTAGTTTTATCTGTAAAATAAAAACAGTATTTACTGTAAAATTTTAAAGCTGCTTAAAATTAAATTATCTTTCTGAATCAACCTTTTTAAAAATTTCTATTTATTATAAAATTAACCTCCCAAATCAGTAAGCTATTTAACAGCATAGTGTTTCTAGTTAATAAACTTAATCACCCAAATTTTAAATAAATAATTTGGCTAGCCTAATTTACATTCACTGTAAATAAAGTTAACAGAAGTTAACTTGAATAACTCACAACGAACAGGAAGCCAATCAACGGGCTTCAGCTCGAAATCCAAACGGCGCCTCGACAAGCTCATCCCCGCGACAATTCACTTCTCCTTCTTGAATGTGCTGCGAAACCACTTCGAGTCCATCGTTCTCGAGCTCGAGATTCCCACGACAAGTCGCGATATCCAGCTTCACGAGCGACGCGCTCGTGCCCACGCGACATTGCACGCGACCCCAATAAATCGAGCACCAGCCATCATCGAATTGCTCTATTCCCGGCCTCGTTCCAAGTCCCCGTGCCACGTGACCCAGCGCCATCGCCTTCGAGCTTGACCACGCGATGCGCAGATTCGAAATTGCTTGAAGCCCTAACTCGCGATCGTGTCTACGCGAGTCGCCGCTGCCCTCCATGATTCGAACGAAATCGATTTTATTATGTTTTGATTTGGGGGGAGAAATAAACGGACGCGGTCATTCGTGAGAGGCTACTGCCATTGAAAACGAGAAGGGTATTTCGATTTGAAGAGAATATAGGAAACGCGGTCATTAATTTCTTTGATTTCGAACTGAAGAGTTTCGTTTGTTTTTTTTAATCTTTTGAACGTGAAGGAGAGGAGTATTTGAAATCGAGGGATGTATGGATTGCGTGATGGGTTGCACGTTTATTCTCGTGATTGCAGGCGCGATTTTTGGGAGAGAACATGCTGCCGGTTGACCAATTTAAAAATTTAAAATTTTAAAATTTAATTCGTTTTAAAACTTCAACGCGTTGATCTATCGTGTGCTCTCATAACAACCCCGATTAATACGAAATTTGAAATCCGGTAATAATACATTATTACGGACCCAATGGAACTAGTTTCGTCGAATTCTGAGACTACGCCTCGGATAGCTATTTTTTTTAATTTTGAATTTAACGATACAATTTCAAACTGAACAATTCACTCCCAAATTCGATTCTGAAGCTTCTGTTATCTTCAGTATTATCAATACGAATTTTAAAAGCTTTTGGAATATTTTTCTTCAGCTTAAAATTGAAGATTCAATTTTTTATTCATTTCAATAGATTAAATTTTATAATTTAATCGCAAATTCAAATTTAAATCGGGATTCAAATTAAATCATCGTTCAAATATTTAAAATTAATTAAATATTCTCAATTTAGTTTGTTCAAAATTCTGGGTCGTTACAATAGGTACCATTATATTATGCCTGCTATAGCTGCCATCTGAGGTGACAGGTTATACAAATTGCAATCATAAAGGGCTCGTATTGTTTCTTTGGATTTTCTAACAAATGGTCAGGCTAAGGAACTTCCTATGCCACATGGAAACGCCTCTGGAGGGACGCCCCGAGAACTAACTAGCTCTCTGCCAACACAAGGCCGGGTTACCTCTTACTAGGTAACTACGACACGAGTATGCCATCCCCCGGTCGTTTGCAACCTTTATCCGAGGCGCCTCGATCACAAAGCAACAACCACACAGTAAATAAGATTGATGCCACCATACAGGTATAGCATCTGGGCTCCATACCATGATACTACCTTTTTCCAAAAGGAAATGACATACCCTAAAGGGAGCGACCCTCATAACCTTGCCGCATCTTCCTGTTTCGACCATTTCCGGGGTGTGAGGTCCGTTGAGGTCTCGTCCTCAAAGCTACGCTTTACACGAAAGCCATGCTTTGATCAACAAATGATCAACAACACACAGCAGCACTTAGCATACCACACTACCAAATTGGGAGTATATCACTGATAACCTTCAACTACATAACCTCTGAGCTCGTACGTCTCAGAGAAGGGTGTTAAGCTTAGAGAATAAATTCTCCGCCACCAATAGATATGTATTTGAAAGAAATCAGCTTTATATCCCAAAGTGTAGTGTCAGACATACATCCATACAAGTCTGTTCCGGGTTCGAACAGAACCAAAGGCATTTCAAAGAAGCCCTTGCAAATCCGGTCTTCAATTGCAACCCATAACGTCGTATCATTATTCGGAATGGGTTATATGACACAAAGTCCACTCCCGGCTAAACCGAATAACGAGTGCTTGTTTTTAAAAACAAATTCAAGTGCCATTTCAAAGGCAAACATTGATAGTCGGTGATTTAACTATCAAACAACATTCACAACAATTATCAGATTTAAATAATTTTCCCAAATTATTTATTTTCAAAATATCTTCACAAGATATATATTTTTCCACACTTCAACACTTTGAAAACAAATTTCAAATCACTTTTCACCTTTCAACTTTTGAAAATAAATTTCAAATCAATTTCCTTACGCGGAATATATTTCCAAATATTTATTCATTCCCACTGGAAATCTGCCGAGTTCAAATATTTTAAAATGATTTATATCCCTATCTAAAATATAATTGGGAAAACATTTTCTTCAAAATATTCCTTTTGTTTCCTGGAGATTTGGCCAGGCAACTTAGTACTCGGCATACCCACCGTTCGGCCCAACTGGATCGTTCGGCATCTCTTTGCAACTGTTATTCAGGAACGCTCGACATCTAGGAGCGCTCGGCCAAAGGCATCGTTCGGCCAAAGACTTCATTCGGCCAAAGGCATCGTTCGGCCAGAGACTTCGTTCGGTCAAGATATCGTGTTCGGTCAAGATATCGTTCGGCCAGAAACATCGCTCGGCCAAGGTATCATTCGGTATACCAAGGACGTTCGGCAGTCAAAGATGGCTCGGCATTCTCCCCAGCATGACCGGCTTCGATTGTTACTTGGCCTACTCTTCCCACACAATAAAAGCATCGTTCGGCATGAAGAGGATGGTTCGGCATTCGACCGTTCGGCCTGTTCGGTTCGGCATACAGTGACCACTCCATTTGGGCCAAGGTATTCAGCTACCGGGCCCACCATGGAAGTCCAACCCACCTTCGTCTATAAATAGAGGGACAGGGGCACAGAAAAAGGGATGAGATTTCAGAGAACACTGGGGAGATTCTGCCATATTCAACCCTCATTCAAGACTTAAGCTTTTTATTTATCAATTGTATTCAAATACTTAGAAACGGATTGTATATGTAATCAAGTATCAAGGAAAGAAATAAAGATCAACTTCAAAGTGGACGTAGGCTATTACGCCGAACCACTATAAATTTAGTGTTCTTACTTTCTGCATTTAAATTTACATTATGTTCTCTGTTTTATTTACTTTCTTCGTTAATCTCTCTACACAATCTTTCTAAAGGTGTTAGTGACCAATTTTGGTGCTAACACTTTGGTGCTTTCATTGAGAATCGAATTCTCAGACCTCAAGGATCTGCTTTGAAGCTACTGGATTGAATAAATCCCCCAAAGAAAATCCGATTCATTCGTAGGACGTCCGTTGATTCTACTCAGAGTTCATACCAATAACTCTATAATGGCAAGACCACGTACCAGATCAGCCTCTCATAATGCGGACGCCCATGAGACTGCTAGCGTACAACAAGCAGGACCTAGCAATTAGCAAGAAATTCCAGGTGCAGGGACTACCGCCCAGGACCAAATGCCAGTTGTCACCAGAATAGAGTTCAACGACTTGATGAGAGAACTCAGGGAAAGCAGGAGACAACTCGGAGAGCAGATGCAAGCCAACGCCAACCTCATGGCACAACTCACTCAACAATAGCATCAGAATGTTGGGGGCAATCCCACTCCTTATTCTTCATCCGACAGCTCGACTTCGTCCGATGAACCTCCCAGGCGTAGACGTCATAAGACTGAAACTACGCAGGCAGGTGTTGTTGTCCGAACAGCTGGAGACCGCGACCAAGCAAGAGCTGGAAACTTAGGAGCTGGAGTGCAGGTGGAGGCTGGAGGCCCGGATCATCAAGATGCCAATGATGTCGAACCTCAAGATGCACATTTGGAAGATCGCCAGTAGAGGAGGCATCAGCCTGATCAATCACGTAGGACAGACTCCAACCTTCCACCTTCCATACAAACCCCAGACCTGACAGCCATGATCAAACAATTGATGAAAGAGAATCAAGGCTTATCAAACGATGATTGGGGGGTGTCCAGAAGTCATACTCCGTTCACAGACACTGTTTTGCTGGCAGCGTACCCCAAGAAGTTTAGTATGCCAACTATCTCGGCATATGAAGGAAAGACTGATCCCAGACAGCATGTCATGAGGTACGAATGGATGATGGATTCAGCTAGAGAAAATGATGCAACCAAGTGTAGATGCTTTCCAATAACTCTATCTGGGATCGCTACCATGTGGTTCACTCGACTTCCTCCACGGTCCGTATCCAGTTTCGAGGAGTTGGCGAAGAAATTTATAGAACAGTTCAGGATACATACTACTCGTCCAAAGGACGTGATTTCTCTATCAAGTGTAATACAAGCTCCTAGGGAGTCGTTGAAGGATTATCTACAGAGATTCCATGTTGCGGCTACTGAATTCAGTAATCCCAATGATCATGCGATTCTTATGGCTGTGATGCGAGGTGTGGATCCGGATTCAGAGTTTGGAGACTGGCTGGCAGGAAAACCTCCGACTACGCTAGAGCGTTTTTACTCAAAGGCACATCAGTTCATAAGAAGAGAGGAAGCCTGGTGGGTAAGGCGAGATAAGGCACCAGGGCTTGTCCAGGATTCCATGAAAAGCAACATTGCTGTGAAGCAGTCCAGAGACAACTCGGGAAAAGTTCAAGTCAATGTCCAGAACAAGCCCGGGCAATCTAAGGAATCCGGAGGAAGAAATCAAGGGAAGAAGAGAGAAGCGGGGAAATGGAAGCCGAGAATTCCAACCTACAACGAGTACACCCCGCTGAATGCGTCTCTTGAGAACATTTACCTATCAACCTACAATACCTTTCAGTACAGAAAGCCACATCCAAAGGAGTCGACTAAGGAACAAAAGCAGACCGGGAAGTACTGCCTCTTTCATGAGACTTATGGGCACAATACTGAAGAGTGCAGACACCTACACGGCGCTATAGAGAAATTGATCAGGTAGAAAAAGTTACAGGAGTTTGTGAAGAATCCACAGGAAGGAGGACAGGGAACATCCAATCCAGGTCGTGCACCAGCTCCGCGTCATCCCGAGGAGCCTGCCCGGACTATGGGCAGACTAGTCATAAACACGGTCATCGGCGGGCCTCACCCTACGGATAAGAACTGACAAGAGATGGAGCGGTATGCTAGTTCCCTGAAGCACGCAGATTTCGAGTGTTGTTCTAACATAGAGGATGGGACCCCTGCTAAACAGCTGCGCGTGATGACAGACGATATAGTATTCAGGAGCAGAGATGCTGACCAAGTAGAGGCTCCTACCATCGACCCAATGGTCATATCTGCGACAATTGGACCGACTTATGTGAAGAGAATTTTGATTGATTGTGGAAGTTCTGTCAATATCATCTTCAAGAAGGCTTATGACCAGATGAAGATGGAGACGAAGGATTTGAAACCGTCTAAAGCTCGTATACATAGCTTTAATGGCGTAGCAACTGATGCAGTGGGGTATGTTGAGTTACCAGTTGAACTGGGACAAGGTGAGCGTAGGAGGGTGCGAATCCTACCTTTCGTAGTTTTGGATGTGGATTCTCCGTACAATGTGTTCTTGGGTCGACCGGCCCTGGCTGAGTTTATGGCAGCATTAGCTCCGTGGTGCTTGACTTTGAAGTTTCCAACTGACAAAGGAGTAGGTGTTGTTCATGGCGACCAGGCGACTGGTCGTGCATTTTATGTGGCTGAGCTTCGAGAGGCCTATCGGATGGAGAAAGGAAAGGCTGTGGATAATCCCGTCCGCATCCACAATACCGACAATTGACAAATAATGCCCGAGCCCTGGCTCGGGCATAATCCTCGGATCTACAGAGACATAGATCCGAGAGACGACGATGAGGGACCCAGGGAAGAAAAGGCAGCACCGGCTGAATTGACAATTGTCATTTCAGTCAGCAGAGACGATCCATCGCGAGTACTGAAGATCGGATCACAACTCAGCCCCGCAATGACTGAAGATCTCAGTGATTTCCTCCGAGCGAATCTTGATGTTTTTGCTTGGACACTTTCTGAAATGTGTGGGATTTCTCCCGCTATTACGAGTCATATGTTGAACATAGACCCGAAGTACGTCCCGGTTAAACAAAAGAGGAGAGGGATGGACCCGGAGAGGTCCGCTGCTCTCAAAGGGGAGGTGGACAAACTCAAAGCCAATGGGTTCGTCCGCGACGCCCTCTACCCTGAATGGGTATCAAACCCCGTGCTGGTGAAAAAGGCGAACGGGAAATGGAGAACTTGCATAGATTATTCCAATTTGAACAAAGCATGCCCCAAGGATAGTTTCCCATTGCCAAGGATTGATCAGTTGGTCGACTCCACTGCAGGACACGAGCTGTTATCGTTCATGGATGCATACTCGGGATACAATCAGATCCCGATGCATATTCCGGACCAAGAACACACCAGTTTCGTCACAGACGTTGGGCTATATTGCTATGTAGTAATGCCTTTCGGATTGAAAAATGCAGGAGCGACCTATCAGCGTTTGGTGAATCGAATGTTCAAAGACCAGATTGGTAAAACGATGGAAGTCTATGTGGACGACATGCTCGTGAAGTCACGACAGTCAAACGACCACATTCAAGACTTAGCAGAGATGTTCGATATACTCAGATATTATGGGATGAAGATCAACCCTTTGAAGTGTTCCTTCGGCGTTGCATCGGGGAAGTTTTTTGGATTCCTTATTAATGCTAGGGGAATTGAAGCTAACCTGGAAAAGATTCAAGCTATTCGAGATGTATAAGCGCCCAGAACTATAAAACATGTGTAAAGCTTGAATGGAAAGGTGGCCGTGCTGAGCCGATTTATATCCAGAGCCACGGACAAGTGCATTCCCTTCTTTGATATAATAATGAAAGGGAAGAGGAATTTCGAATGGACATCCAACTGTAAGGAAGCGTTCCGAGATCTGGTGAGTCATTTGGAGAGTCCTCCAGTGCTGTCAAAACCAGTAGACCACGAGATGCTGTACGTATACTTGGCCGTATCCCCGCATGCTATAAGTGCGGCTTTGGTCCGCGAGGAGGACCGAGTCCAAAAGCCGGTATATTACGTTAGTAAACGTTTAACGGGGGCAGAAAGAAATTACCCTAAATTTGAGAAATTGGCCTATTGCTTGGTGATTGCATCACGTAAGCTACGTCCATACATTCAAGCACACTCGGTCAGTGTCTATACCGATAAACCCTTACGGCAGGTACTCCAACGACCAGAAACTTCCAGAAGAATGTTAAAATGGAATATCGAGTTGAGTCAGTTCGATATTACCTACCTGCCAAGAAGAGCCATACGAGGGCAAGCACTAGCAGATTTCATCGCTGAGTTTACTGTATCTGACGAACCAGATAATCACAGTGTCATTCCCCACATTCGACGGAAATTGTACACCGATGGGGCATCAAACAACCGTTGCTCTGGAGCTGGTGTAGTTCTCGTAACTCCAGAAAATCGATCGATTTGTTACGCTTTGAAGCTCAATTTCCCAGCTACGAATAATGAAGCAGAATATGAAGCACTGATTGCTGGCTTAAACTCGTTGGAGAACTCAGGGTTAAATCAGTTGAAATCTTTTGTGACTCGCAGCTGGTGGTGTACCAAGTGCGAGGAGACTACCAAGCAAGGGGACAAAAGCTTGCTCCATACCTTGCTCTGGTTCAGGAACTATTGGCGAACTTCGAACATTATGACATTTCGCATGTCCCGCGTGAACAAAACAAGGAAGTCGACTCGTTGGCCAAATTCACAAGCACTGGCGATGCGCAGCAAATGGGATTAGTTCCCATCGAAACCTTACACACTCCAAGCATAGATGTGATGGAAGTCGATTTTGCATTGGAAACGGAAATCGAGGAGGAGTTGTGGATGACCCCATTCAAACGATACCTGCTAAATGGGACTTTGCCCGAAAGAAGAAGCGAAAGGCGGCAGGTCATTCGCAAAGTCGCTCGATATGTAATGCAGGGAGGAGTAATGTATCGGAGAGGGTTCTCGGTCCCTTTACTACGGTGCATTGCCCATGATGAGGCAAAGCGGGTCTTGGAGGAGGTTCACGAAGGAGAATGTGGCGACCATACTGGGGGGCAGACACTAGCAAAAAAGATCCTCTACTATGGATACTATTGGCCAATTGTGAATCGGGACGCTGCAGACTACGCAAGAAAATGTGACAGGTGTCAAAGATATGCGAAAATCCCGAGAGATCCACCAACAGAACTCACACAAATGGTTAGTCCCTGGCCGTTTGCAATCTGGGGAATCGACATAATTGGTTCTTTGCCTATATCCAAAGGTGGTGCAAAATACGCGATAGTTGCAGTCGACTATTTCACAAAATGGGCCGAGGTAGAACCTTCAGCCACAATCACCTCCAAGAAGGTCATTAATTTCGTTGTACGAAACATTATATGCCGCTTTGGTCTCCCTCGAACCATCATTATGGACAATGGAATGCAGTTTGAAAGCAGAGAGTTCAAAGATTTCTGTTTAAAGTACGGCATTGAGAAGAAGTTTGCCGCCGTTGCGCATCCGAAAGCTAACGGACAAGTCGAGGCCGTGAACAAAATAATCAAGTCCATATTGAAGAAGCGTTTGGAAAAAGCCGGAGGCAAGTGGGTAGATGAACTCCCAACAGCATTATAGGCTTATAGAACTACCCACAAGTCCGCGACTGGCCACATTCCATTCGCATTGGCATACGACTCGGAAGCCGTTATACCCGTGGAGCTTGAAGTTCCATCGCATCGAGTGACATATTATGATCCTAGGACGAATCAGGATCTCTTGTTGGAATCACTGGACGGCATCGACGAAAAACGTGAAAAGGCTAAACTAAGGGTGGCAGCACATAGGCACCGAGTCAAGCGATATTACGACGACAAAGTCCGCCCAAGGATCTTTAATGTGGGTGATCTCGTTTTGAAACGAGTTTTACCGGTACCATCACGTATGAATCCCAACTGGGAAGGTCCATATGTCATTGAACGGAAGCTTGGAGAAGGAACTTTCAAGCTAGCGACCGTTGATGGCGTGACACTCCCCCGAGCGTGGAACAATGAACATTTGCGACGCTATTACATTTATCCTGTTTCTTTCCTGTTTTAGGTACAATTGTTTGCTGTATGTTTTTATTCCATTGATTCTCCTTTTTAGCGTGTAACAGGACAATTTAGTTTGTTTCATTAATAAAGGCTTGAAGCCATCTTTTCCATGAATTATTGATGTTTATGTACCTTATAATCTGGTGGTGAACCGCTGGAGTTACACTATTCCATATAATGTACGAACTCGTATAAACAACCTCAATCTCTGAGTCCCATGAATGCGGACCGGAGTACTCTAAGTCCCCGGAGTGCGGACTAGAGTATAAACGACTTCGATCTCCGAATCCCCTGAGTGTGGACCGGAGTACTCTAAGTCCCCGGAGCGCGGACTAGAGTATAAACGACTTAAATCTCCGAGTCCCCTGAGTGCGGACTGGAATACTCTAAGTCCCCAGAGCGCGGAATAGAGTATAAACGAATTCAATCTCCGAGTCCTCTAAGTGCGGACCGGAGCACTCTATGTCCCCGGAGCATGGACTAGAGCATAAATGAATTGAATTTTCGAGTCCCCAGAGTGTGGACCGGAGTACTCTAAGTCCCCGGAGTGCGGACTAGAGTATAAACGATTTGAATCTCCGAGTCCGCTGAATGCGGACCGGAGTACTCTAAGTCCCCGGAGCGTGGACTAGAGTATAAACAAATTGAACCTTCGAGTCCCCTAAGTGCGGACCGGAGTACTCTAAGTCCCCGGAGTGCGGGCTAGAGTATAAACGAGTTGAATCTCCGAGTCCCCTGAGTGCGGACCGGAGTACTCTAAGTCCCCAGAGCGTGGAATAGAGGATAAACAACTTGAATCTCCGAGTCCCCTGAATGGGGACCGGAATACTCTAAGTGCCCAAAGCGCGGACTAGGGTATAAACGACTCCAATCTCAAAGTCCCCCGAATACGGACCGAATTACTCTGAGTCCCCGGAGCACGGATTAGAAAATATTCTGAGTACCAAAGATGTGAAACGAGAAATGTACAATTCCAAAGAATGTTTGAACAATGTAAGAATGGATTGGGAAATTATGCAACTCAGAAGAACTTGAGTTTAAACCACAGTTATACAGAAAGCTAAAAAAGCAAAAGAATCGTTCAAACGACAAAGAAACTAAACTTTATTCAATAATCCAAAATGGGGTTATACAACCACTCCTCCAAAACTTGGAGTCAAAAATCTATCTACACAAACTACGAAAACGAAAAAGCAAAAGTAGTCACAGGACCTAAGCAAAATCTCGTTGAACGAGTATAGTGGCTATTTCTTCGGCTTCTTTTTCTTGTCTTCCTTCGTTTTCTCAGATGACTCCTCTCCCTCACGCTTCCTCTTGGACTTTTTGCTTGCCAAAGAAGCGGAGTCATGAGTGGGAGAGGGAACATCCAGTGGTTTGGATTTGCCGGGAAGAATGACTTTCAGAGGCCTATTCAGCGGGTCGGTAAGTTCTAGTATTTGAGGCTTGACCTTGATCTCGACCTTCTTTTTCTTCTCTTCTGCGAGTCGCTCCTTCATACTCACCTTCGAAGTATGTTCTGAGGCGCCAGTAATTTTGATTTCATAAATCCCTTCAACGGGAGATGAAGTATCAGACTTATCATCATCTAGCGCCCCGATCACTTGAGCGTCAGGGCCGGGAGTTACTCCCACGTGAGCGACATCGCTTGTTTTCCCCGCCTCCTCCTTGGCGTCATCGCTCCTCGGAGTTGGTTCAGGATCAAAGCGGCCTGCATAAAAACATTAAGAACGAACATTAGAGTCAATAACCGCTCACAGAAAGCGACATATCTTTGAACTTCTAAAAGAAGAGTTTTATACCGGTTTCTTGCTGGCTTTCAGCTGTGCGCGGGGTTTCGCCCTCTAGAATAGGAGATAGCATGTGAATGCTGAGGCCGGGATCTTCCGGATCATAGCCGGCGTGCTGCTCTAATTGTTCAAGTGCTGGCCGACCGGCCGATTGAGTAGAAGGAGGAGCTGTAGCCTCAGCCCCAGATGGACCAGCTTCGTCGTCTTTCTCTTTTGATAGGGGAGAGCCTTTACCATAAAGCGCCAAAGCTGCAGACAATTCTGATGGCTCATTCCCCCTGAGAAGCTTCTTCACTAAAGCCTCCTCATCGACCTCCTTAGTGCCTGACTCAACCTTCCTGATCTTTATTAAAGTCTCCCAGGCCTCAGCTAGAGATTCAAGATAGCCTTCGCCTAAGAAAGTCAAGTCTCGGTGCATGAGGACGCAGGCACTATATTCGGCAATCAGCGGGTCAAACATACACTTGACCTCTTCTGTGCCGGCCCTTGCAGCTGCTTCAAGACGGGAGTCGATCTCCTCGGAAGCTAGTCTCTTGCCCTCCTCACGGGCTTCGCACTTCATCATCTCAACCTTGGAAAGCTCATCATCGAGCTTTGCTTTTAGGAGATGTGTATCAACGATCTCGTTACAGTACCGTTGAGACTCTTCTTGAGCCGCTCTCTTCTCTTCCCTCTCCTTAGAGAGTAGCTCTTTCAACTCTTTGACCTGCTGGGCAAGTGTATCCCTTTCTTTTTGAATAGAATCTTTTTCTAGAGCTAGGGCCCCACTGCGTTGGACTGCGACGTCAAGTTCATTCTTATGGGTCGTCTCTAGACGAGCGACGCCTCCGCAGTCTCCTTAGCACTCTGTTTTGCGGCTTCAAGTTTGGACTTGTACGAAGCGAGCTCTTCTTCTTAATTCTTGATGATGTCCTTGTCGAAGATCGCTTCGAGCTTCAAGTGGTCAATTTCCAGTTGGCGCTCAATGGATACTTCCGAGACCTTTTCGACCAGATGTACAAACGCATCATGTTGAACATAGACATCGTTGTTGCAAGCGATGGAACTCTACTTGACGTGCCCTGGAATGTGGTGAATAGCTGGGAGGAACTTCAGACCGTCGAAGCAGATTTTGGGAAATTTAGCCTTAAGATCGACCATCTTCTCTGTTATCGTTGGGTCAGCCGCAGTAACAGGGGGAGGAGGCTTTGAAAGTTCTGTTCTCTTCCGATGTTCCCGAGATTGCCGTGTGCTTGATGAACCGGAATGTTGATCTCAGGAAACATCGGGTTGAGACCCCTTTTGCTAAAGTTTTTCTCTGTCTGGCTCAGTTTGAGGAAGGGGATCGCGAGAGTATGAAGACTGGGAATATGTTTTCTTTCGATAAGACGACTGACGGGGACGGTTGTCTCGATCTTCGTAATCGTCTCTGTCCCTGCGTCTACCGGAGCTTGAATCCCGTCCAGGATGGTGAAATATAGAAGAGCCGTGGAGGCGATCGAACCCGTGGGAGCACCCCATGTCACCTGCATAGAATAAAAATAACAGCGAGTTAAGAAGAATCGGGGTAATGGAAAAAATTGAAGTGTGTGGTGAAGTGCGTGGGTGCGTGTGTGTCCTAGTGTTCCCCCCGACGGACCAGTTCCTTTGTCTTTACTAACTGTAGTATTATCTCCCTGGACTGGGACTTGAACTCACGTGTCGCCTCCAGCGGGCGAATGAAACTTGAAGGCCTCTGGATCGTCGAAACCGTAGTTGAGTAGATCATCAGGAAGGGTAAGGTTCGACAGGCCCTTCAAAGGACTTTCTAAATGTGATGAGGAAGCTTCTTTCTCCACTGGAACAAGGGTAATTTTAGAAGTTCCACCAACTTTTTCCGTCCTCATCTTGTATGTCGGTTTCTTTTTCCCCTTAGAAGGGGAAGATGACGTTTCGATGTCGTGAACTTCGACCGTCGGGTCTTGAATGTGACCGACATTCTCATCTTGTGCTTCGAGTTTCTCAGTCTCCTTGATTTCCCCCTCTTCTGGTGTATTAGGAGCGTTGCTTGCTGAAGACTCCGCCTGTTTTTTCCCTTTGTCAGAACCAGGCCTGGGAATGGTGACGCCCTGAGGAAGGCTTATCCGACGGCCTTCTGCCAACAGCCCAAGCCTTGTACGCGACTCATTCGAAATGAGAGCTCTAATGTCCCATTCTCCGGCAGGAAGGGCTCGAATAGCTTCGACGGCATCGGAGTGTCCGCGGCCGTCAGGACGTGGAGTAATACCTGAAAAGAATTGTAAAAGTTAGAAGAGGTACGGCTGCTGCTAAACACGAGTAACGGTTCAAGAAAAAGGCTTACTTCCTTCAACCCATCTCCTCGTGAAACCAGGAGGGCAACGCACATAGAACCATTCCTGTTTGTGCAGGGCAAATTTGCTACATGCTCCGGTCAAAATTTGGCATTTGTGGTGCGGCTCGAGGAACACAAAGTAGGGGCCATCTCTCCGCTTCTTAATCATATAAATATATCTGATGTCGCCGGGAGTTGGAGGACTAGAGAAGACGGCCATGAAAAGGAGGTAGGCCCCGTATATGAACGCGTGGCCGTTTGGGTGCAGCTGCGATGGGGCGATGTCTATGTATTGCAACACGTCCTGAAGAAATAAATTGAATGGAGGCACGCTGCCCATCCAGCACATAAACTTATTACAAGCGGTATATCCAACTGGGGGAAGGTGTGGACGATCATGCCTCGACGGAACAAACACGTCGGCGAAAGGTATTCCGTGGATAGAGCATATTCGTCGAAGCGCGACTTCGTTAATCTTCGAAGCCTGTGAATCGATCGGATTATCCAAGAGAATCGATGCCTCCAAGGCATCAGGAGCTAAATTATGAGCGGGGGAAGTTGATGGATTTGAAGTGTCCACGACTTCTTGCTTTGAAGACGGCCTGGGCCTATCTGAGATAGTGGCGGAGCTAGATTTTTTAGACATCTCCAATAAATAGTGAATCTGGCAAAGCACCTATGAGAACTATACTTGAAAAATGTTCAACGTTAGAATTAACAACATGAATATTCCCCCCACGTGGTGTGTGAACTAGTGCAATCAATCCTGTATATGCGTTGAAAATTTGAAAGTCACAAGGTTACTGATATAAAACTAAGCTTCAAATCATCGCCTTCGAAGACCGTCATCGCTGATCGTCTCCAAAAGCCTGCCTTATGGTGATTACAGTTTCAGATTCAGAAAACGTTAGAAGAAGTTATCCGGTTACGTCAATTTAAGTTCAGGTTTATATCTGCTGAAACTAGGAGGTTATCAGTCCAAATCATTTCGATATACTGGTATGCTTGAGTTTTCTGTCCTTGTTTTGTTATGTGATTAGGCAAGGCAATTGATCGTTCGGCCTAAGTTATGTTCGGCCTTGATATGGTTCGGCATCCAAAATTGTTCGGCCTATAGAATGTGGTTCGGCATTTATGTTTGTTCGGCCTAAGTGTTGTTCGGCTGAAATATGGGTCGGCATTCGTGATCGTTCGTTCTAATGGTTGTTCGTCTTAACTGTCGGCCGGGCAAGCTATCATTCGGCCATACTATCGATCGGCAGAACTATCGTTCGGCCTAAATAATGTCCGACCTAAGTCCTGCTTGGCCAAGATAACGTTCGGCACTCCACCCTTGGCTACAGTTCCACTCCTCTCCTCCTCCATCCACGCCGAACAACAAGAATAGGACGGTCGGCGAGTCATCCCAGATCATGCCGTTCGGCACCCTAATCGCCTCCAACACTTCCTCTATTCTTTCTTTTCTTCCAGTCTCGTTTGGCACGAAGAAGTTAAGCCGAACTACAACACATCACCCAATAACTCCTACGTGCGATCATCCCAGGTCATTTCTCCTCGCCTTACATCATTCATCCCTAAAGATATCCTAATCAAAGTTTGATTCCTCCATCCACGTAACCCTCTCCGCTACGGTTCTAATGCACAAACCTAAGTCTCGTATTGAATCTGTTTAATCATGGAAGGGATTTAGATAGAAGGGATAATACCTAGTCGGTAGATCGAAACTTGGGAAGGATTGATTAGGCTTTTAGTATCCGATTAACAGGCAAGAATTGCAAGTTTTTGGAGAATAACAGAAATAAAAGTGGAAAAGAGGGGAAGAAGGAGGACGCCAGGTTTTATAGGGAAGAAGATGAAGTTGAAGAGGCCATGACCAGTAAAGCTGGTAAAGAAGGTATCGTTCGGCACGCACAGAACGTTCGGCTTCGAATGCATCATTCGGCATTTACACTACGTTCGGCACACACCTCCATAACCGACATTCACAAGAAAGCAACCCCCAAGAGTGATGAACCAAGGTTCGAAGCGAAGCATGGAGGATACGTAATTCAAAGCGTATCACGTTCGGTCACGTAATACACTTTGGGGGGCAAGTGTTTCCTAGAGATTTGGCCAGGAAACTTAGTACTCGGCATACCTACCGTTCGGCCTAACTGGATCGTTCGGCATCTCTTTGCAACCGTCATTCAGGAACGCTCGGCATCCAGGAGCGCTCGGCCAAAGGCATCGTTTGGCCAAAGACTTCGTTCGGCCAAAGGCATCGTTCGGCCAGAGACCTCGTTCGGTCAAGATATTGTGTTTGGTCAAGATATCATTCGGCCAGAGACATCGCTCGACCAAGGTATCGTTCGGCATACCAAGGACGTTCCGCAGTCAAAGATGGCTCGGCATTCTCCCCAGCACGACCGGCTTTGATTGTTACTCAGCCTACTCTTCCCACATAACAAATGCATCGTTCGGCATGAAGAGGATGGTTCGGCATTCGACCGTTCGGCCTGTTCGGTTTGGCATACAGTGACCACTCCATTTGGGCTAAGGTAATCAGCTACCGGGCCCACCAGGGAAGTCCAACCCACCTTCGTCTATAAATAGAGGGGCAGGGGTACAGAAAAAGGGATGGGATTTTAGAGAACACTGGGGAGATTCTGCCACATTCAACCCTCATTAAAGACTTAAGCTTTTTATTTAGCAATTGTATTCAAATACTTAGAAACAGATTGTATCTGTAGTCAAGTATCAAGGAAAGAAATAAAGATCAACTTCAAAGTGGACGTAGGCTATTACGCCGAACCACTGTAAATTTAGTGTTCTTACTTTATGCATTTAAATTTACATTCTGTTCTCTGTTTTAATTTACTTTCTTCATTAATCTCTCTACACAATCTTTCTAAGGGTGTTAGTGACCAATTTTGGTGCTAACACCTTTAAAAACCAACTTTAGAACCTTTAATTTATATTTTAAAAGCTACTTTGGAAATATACTCGGCTTTATAGTGGGAATACACTTTCACTTCAAAATGGTCCATTTAAACTAATTAAATAATACTTATCGATTCATTTTAAATTTACGTTCCAAATCCGTAAATTTATTTCCACACTTTAAAAGTAAATCAGTGTTTATTTTTAAAACAAATTTCCCTTTCCTTTATAAATTCCATTTTGAATTTACATTACCAAATATTCACTTTTTATACGATTTTCAAATCGATTTCTCAAATATTTACTTTCAACTCCAAATCAACTTTCAAATTGATTTCCAAATTTATTTCAAATCCCAAATTGACTTTCCAAACATTTATTTCAAACACCTAATCGATTTTAGAATGGATTTCCCATGATTTATTTTTAAATACCAAATCAAATTTTTTAATCGGTTTCCCAAAGATTTATTTCCAAATACCAAATCAATTATCAATTTGATTTCTAGAAATTTATCACCTTTTAAATAAATCCCTTTATTCTTTCCAAACTATTTAAAATTCCATTTTCAATAAATTCTTCAACTTTAAACAATATTATTCAAAACCCATTAATTAATATTTTTCCCATATTTTGGAAATAATTCGATAAGATTTCAAAAATCAACTTTACGCTTTTAAAATTTCTACTTTTAAATTCACCCAATTCTGTCAAAAAAAAATTACTTAAAATTTCTTACTTTTAATTTCAAAAATCCAATTTTAATTATTTCTTGTATCCAGCGATACCAAAAATACATTCGGCTCAATTATAGCCTTTAACAAATTTAATCATCGATATAATCATTCACAGATTATAAATAAATCATCACAGAACATATGAAACAAATTCACACAATATATGAAACAAATTCATACAATTTGAGGAATCCAGTTGGATCCCTCCAACCTGTTTCCCTGCATCCACAGATGTTAGCACAACAATTAAATACCCATTCCACTTCGAGGTGAATATCGCGGTATATGGGATTCATAAAATATCATCCGCTATTATGCGGCGCATAGGGTCTCATCTGCTATATAATGCGGGAAATCAATCACTCCAAATATATATATATATATATACACTATCACATTCAGGCAATCAATCAATAACTGAAATTTCAATTATTTTAATTTGAGTGAGAAGATCTCACCTTGCTTTTTATTTTGCAATCCATACCCATCCAGCTTGTTTTCTCGATTTTAAACCTTGTATAAACAATTTTATACATTTTATTAATATTTGAAAAATCAAACAATCAATTACCCTTTTAATAAATTTAATTAATTAACACTTTTAATTTGAACTAATCTATTGATCAATTTTCTATTAGATAAATTATCTTTAGTAACAAAAATAATTAAACAAGTTAATTAACCAAATTAATTACCGTAATACAATATTTTAAATAACTAGTAGATTTAAAATGTGTATTTATTTTATTTATGGACTATATATTTATAAAATAATCTATATAGTTTTCATAAAAATCTAATTTATATAAACTTTCAAATCATTTTAAAATTTGCCTTTTAAATAATTTTCTTGGTAATTAAAATAATTAAAAAGATTAGTAAAATAAATAATTCACCATATCTATTTTTCCTGTACATATCCATATACATATATAACAGATTAAAACGAATAAATTATATCTATATACCTTACCGTTCATTTCTTTTCTCTGTATATATATATATACAATTCTACACACACACACACACACATATATATATATACACTTCAATGTTTTATATATTACAAAAATAAAATGGATAGATTTCAAACCTTACTGAATATATTTTCTATCCTCTGTGTATATATATAAAAATCTGCACATATATATAAATATACACTTCACTAATATCTATATACATATAAATAAATAAAACCGTAAATCAATACCTCACTGCCCGATTGATTCACGCCTTCCCACGCTGTTGCGCTTGCGACACTGCAACTACGCCATCGCCGAAGCCCTATATAACACGTGACTTCAATGAGCTCCAACTCGAGCCCAAAGCCCTAAACCACGAACAGTCGATGACCACGATGAACTGCTCCTCTCGATCGCGATTCACAGTCAACGTCGCGCACAAACGTCACGATCTCGCTGACGACGACGAGATTCACCGATGCTTTATCCTTCGAGTGCGTTCGATAATTTGCTGTCGAACCCTCAAAACTCCACGAAATCGCGATGCCCTAGACCTGGCGATGTTGATTTCGATTTGAAATCGAATTGATTTCGAGGATATGAGGAAGCGGCCATTTTCTCTGACTTGGGTTAATGAAGGAAAAGGGAATTTCGATTATGAAGAACGCGGCCATTTTAATTTAGCTGCGAGACACGAATCAATTTGAAAAGGGGAAACTCGGCCATTGATTTTTTTTCTTTTGTAAATTTTGAGTTTCTTTTGTATTTGATCGTATAGAAGAAGGAAATGAGGACAATGGGAGATATTTCTTTCGTGATTTAACTGAAGTGAAAGAAAGGAGGCATGGCTGTTGATTAAAAATTTATATTTTTATATTCAAAAATATCTCGTTATATTATTTCAGCGCGTTTATATGTCGTACGATCACATGACAACTCCAAACGCTCCAAAATTTGAAATCCGATAATAATACAATATTACGGATCCAATGGAACTGGTCTCGTCGAATTCCGAGACTGTGCCTCGAAAGGCTATTTTTAAATTCAATTTAACCGATGAAATTCAAAATTGAACAAAACAGTTTTAAATTCAATTCTGAAGCTTCCACTATCTTTAGTATTATCAATATAGATTGTACAAGACTTAATATTATTTTTAATCAGCTTAAAACTGAAGATACAAATTTTTACCCAACTGCAATAAATTAAATTCAATAATTTAATCGCCAAATTCATTCTGATATTTGAATTTCAAATTAAACTAACTTCCAGATATTTAAAATCAATTAAATATTCTGATTTCAAATTTCAAAAATTCTGTGTCGTTACAAATAGTTAAGTTGGAATGTCAGAAACGAGTTAAGCATACAAATCGTGATTTGTATAAGCAATTATTTTTGACTAGATAATCGATTAGTCGATTATCGAACTTGACCGAATATGACTTAAGAAGTTATCGAAAGGCTTCGTGATTTCATATCAAAGAGAACCCCCAGGGAGGAGCATTGGTATGAAACGTCTCTATCATTCGCTTACTTCTGAAAGAACTGGAATTAGGTTAACCGGAAATTCATCGAATTAGTTTTGGAGAGACTGGGATCTGTAAGTGTTTTACTTATCGAATACCACTTCAAAAATAGTATACGAGTTCTAAGTTTTGGAAACAATTGCGAAGTGGAATGTTATAGAGTTGAACCGTCAATCCTAAGGTCAAGTCCAAGAGAGAGATCAGCGTTAACATTTCAGACGATGCTATCGTATAGGACTATCTATCTTGAAGAGTATTCCAAGAGAGGGGACAACATTAGCATTCATCGAAGGACTTATGCAGGGAACCTATGTGGAGGTTCGAGTTCTATTCAAGATGCTCGAATCCATGTAGCGATTCGTGATCTGTTCGAGTTATGGAAATCCATTTGGGGATTCATGTTCTGTTCAAGTGATGAAGACGCAAGTGAGAGATGCCAAACATACCCTCAACATCGAAAATGACTAAAACTAGAGATAGGATGCATAGCCAAATGTAACGTAGCATCTAAGCAATCCCAAAGGTGCAGGCGACTCTATCTAGTATTACTTACGAACATGCATGCGGGTGCGATGCATTCAGAACCACGATTGTCTGGGCATGGGCCAGTTATGTATTTCCCATAGTACATTCCCTAGAGATGTACGTTGCTCGAAAGGATATCTCTGATCCTTGTGCAGAAGTTTGGGTTCGGCTTAATCTGAGGAGATCTCCATGGAAAATCCACTATGCGAACGCACCTTTGCAGTATTGATTGTATATCTATTATTGTAGTGGCGTTCACACAATAGCTATTTGATATGATTTATGTGCTACACTCTAGACATTATCTATCATATCACTGTATGTTAAACTTAATGAATGGTTGGTTTCTTTGGGGGGAAAACCGTTATGGGAATCCATACGCTTTCAATGGTTACTATTACTTGTTGCATATTTCTTGAGTTTCTCATGCTGGTTTACCAGACTGATCCGGGTGTTATTTTCTTAAAATGTTCGTATCAGCCCCGTGTATGTTTCCAGATTTAGCTTTGGATACTTGGAGCTTATGAAGAAGAACTGGATGATTATCTTCCATAGTATTCTTATTTCCGCTACATTTTCGTATCAGATGTATCAGCACTATGAGGACAGGAAGTTATAGCTGTTCAGGTTGATGATAGTACTTAGGTTTTAGTAACCTTGGTATTTCTATATTCATAGTAACCATTTGTACCGTTCCTTTAATATTATACATTACCGTTCCGTTGTGAGACTCTAATATTATATTCTCTTTTTCTTGTTCTATACTTTTTTATATTTAACCCTAACTTTTTGCCTTTCCGACACTTGGTTGCTCGACACACCTATACCATGGATGTATTTCGTGTCGACATTAGAGGGTCGAAAGGTCGGGTCATTACACATATACATATACATACATGTATATACACACATACATACACACATGTCTGTGTGTGTATATGTATATGTATATGTATGTGTATGTGTATATGTATGTGTGTATCAAAATTGATAAATATCAGTATTGTAAATAAAATTTAGATTATGTATTAGAAGCCATTCTAAAGCAGAGCATGATCTTATATTGGAATAAAAAACTAAGAAATTTTTTGTTGTATATTTAGTAAAATCTTATAATGAAGTAAGAAAATACAATAAAAAATCATATAATTTTTACGGCAAGAAAATTTAAAACAAGATTTGATCATTATACACATGATAAAGTAACAATGTATTAGTTACTTTCCAGTGAAAATATTTTAAAAGTTTGCTATGAAGAAACTTCATAATTAACGGTGTTGATTTGATTTTTGATAAAATATTTATGCAAAGGGAATAAATGTCTCTACAAAATTTAAAATAATGATTTTTTTTCTTAACATGGGTTTTGAATATGAAAGGCATGCCCTATTTCAGGACACACACTTATAAATTAAAATTGACCATCATATTTTATAAAAAAAATCAATTTTTTCCATTAATTATACATCAAAATTAATAAATATATATATATATATATATATATATATCATCATAATTATATGCATACATAAGAACCCTTTTGATAGTTTAATGATTATGATAATGCTTAATTTGAAATTAGATTCACTTATTTTGTAAAAAAGATATTTTTACATTCAAAAACATAAACTAAAATCTATTATCATATTTCATAAAAAAATCAATATTCTCCATTAATTATACATCAAAATCGATGAATATATATATCATTATAATTATATGCATACATAAGAACCCTTTTGATAGTTTACAGATTATAACAATGCTTAATTTGTAAAGATCCACTTATTATGTTACGAATATACTTTTACATTCAAAAAAATAAATTAAAATCCACCATCATATTTAACAAAAAAACAATCTTTTCCATTAATTATAGATCAAAATCGATAAATATATGTATTATTATGGTTATATGCATACATAAGAACCCTTTAGATTGTTTGATGACTATAACAATACTTAATTTGAAACAGATCAAGTTATTATGTTAAGAAGATAATTTTAAATTCAAAAAATAAATTAAAATCCGCCATCATATTGATAGAGTTAGGGATATGCCTTAGGGGCAAATCTATAATTTATTATAAATTAATTAACTCTGAAATCAATTCTCGTTCGAAATAAAGATGTTTCTTTTTTCTATTATATATTTGTTATAATGTGTTATAAATAATTAAATGATTAATTAAAATATATTTAAAAGAAAATCCATAAATGGTGTGTTTGTGATAGTAGTTAAAAATAGTTGTAATTATGAGTATTGGATCACGTTGTTAAAAACACATCATTTTAAATGTTCCTAGTCAAGGTGCATTGAGACTGGATATCGATTTATATGTTGAGACTCGAGTACGTGACACTCTCCAAATGTTGGGTAGTGTATCACTCATGACTGCTGAGGGCACCTGGGGGTTACGTACTAATAATTATTGAATAACTATTGTTGGGTGAATTCTCACCACCGGTCCAAAGCTAGACGAACCAAATCAACACTGCCGAACCAACCTGCCTTCAACACTGCCGAACCAACCTGCCTTCAACACTGCCGAACCAACCTGCCTTCAACACTGCCGAACCAACATGCCTTCAACACTGTCGAACCAACCTGCCTCCAACCCAATACTGGACCAACTAGATGCCGGACTAACTCGATACCAACCCAATGCCGGACCAACCAAATGCCGGACCAACTCGATGCCAACTCCATGCCGGACCAATCATCGCCGGACCAAATGCTACCGGACCAAATGCTACCGGACCAAATGCTACCGGACCAAGACGTGCCAGGCCAGATCACATCAGCCCAGGCCCACCAGCAGCTATATACACTCAAGACCCCTGCTCCCAACCTCACTTTATAAATAGAGGGGTAGAGGTACAACCATGGGGACAAGTTAGAGAGAGAGCTCAAGCATGGAGAGAACTTTGAAACAATTTTCTTTCACTTGTATCAAAGCTTTGTAGTTGTAATCTAAACAAGAGAAGAGAAATAACATATAAAGTGGACGTAGGCACATTCTGGCTGAACCACTATAAATCTACGTGTCTTTTTACAGTTTAGCCCCTGCTTTTCATACATTTGCATAAATCACCCAAATCACTAAGAACAACATAAGATCTATTAAACCATACGACTTTGAAGTGTTTGTCCATTTTTTGTGCAAACATTTTTGGTGCTTTCATTGATAGCTAGAAGCTCGAAGCTTCAGCTTCATCCACTTAACATTTTTCCTAACAGCATCGTTCGCCACTTGGAAAACATGCCTCCCAAACAGAGAAAAGATGTTAACAAAGGAAAAAACATCGCATCCAGCAGTCTTCCAGATCCAGCTGTCGCGAATCAAGTAAATCGTCCTCCTCCAACAGCAGTACCAAATGAAGGACAGGCTAATCCGACCACTCCTGCCACAGAACAGCCCGTAGCAATTACTAGGGCAGATTTAGACAGGGTTGTGGTTGAAGTAACTAACCGCTTCACGTCCCAGCAGGAAGCCTTGGTGGACCATCTCATGTCACGCTTAAGGGATGCTGAAGAGTCCAACCGCAACACTGAATCATGAGGCGAGTCCCAGTCTGGAGGATCTCAGAAACAACAAAGGTCTTCCTTCTTCGAAGGAGCTAACGGCATAAGTAGCCATGGTAGGAGCCGAGATCGAGCACAGCCCGAAGTTAGGCCTAAGGAAACGTTTGGTACCGAACCCAACAGGGGAGGTACCGGGCGAAGGTCAACTGTAGCTGAGCCTGTCATACTGCCTAACCACGGAAACGCCAGTGAACGGGGCCGAGCTAGAGTCCAGCCCGAAGTTGGACCCGAGGAAGTGCTTAGATCAGAACCCAATAGGGGAAGATCAAGGCAAGGGCCAACTGTAGCTGATCCTAGCATGCTCCCAGAAGATCAAAGGCAGCCACTGGAAAATTTGAGGAATGATAGACGATACCATCCCTACAGGTCATCTGGACGGAATCAATCCCACAGAACAGAACCAAACTCCTTTCTATCTACTCCAAATTCTGATGAAAGGATGCCACGCTTATTCAGAGTGTGCATCCAACGGGAGCAAAGAGATCGAGGGATAGGCGCTAGGGTAACCAGCCCTTTCGCCCGCAACATCGAAATTGCTATCACCCTCCGAGAATGGAATATGCCAACAATGGAACCTTACAAAGGAACCTCCGACCCCGTTGTACACTTGCAGAGATACACACAACATATGCTCATGAGTGGAGCGACAGAGGGAGTACTGTGCAAATGCTTTCCACTCTTCTTAGCAGATCTCGCTACCTCTTGGTTCTGTCATCTACCTCAGGGATCCATCAGCTCGTGGGAAATGTTGAAAGAAAAGTTTATCAGTCAGTTCCGCATTCATGTGGAACAACCTAAGGACGCTTATTCCTTATCCAGCGTCAAACATAAGCCTGGAGAGAAACTGCAGCAATACCTAACCTGATTCAATGCCGCAGCAGCCGCAGTCCAAGATGCCGATGAGAAGCTTATTCTAATGGCCCTCTGTAGTGGTGTGCATCCAGACACTAAATTTTCTAGAAGGTTGACAAAAGAAAAACCAGCTACTTTACCCAATTTCTTCCATGAAGCCGGGAAATATATGAGGCTTGAGGATGCTGCCGTTGAGGGACAGTCAGGACAGCAAAATAAGGCAACTCACAGCAACGCCCCTGTTGTGGCAAGGGACGTTCGAAGAAATGATTCCAGAGACAATGCTGAGGGCAAGAAGGGAGAAAAGCGCCTATATCGGCCTGGACCGAGATTCGACACTTACACTCCTTTGAACGAGACCGTCGAAAATATCTTCCTTGCCACCCAAGGCGAAGTTAGATACAAACGCCCCCCATACAAGAAGGAATCAGATAACGCGCAGAAATCTGGAAAAATCTGCCGCTTCCACGAATCTCACGGGCATGATACCAATTAATGCCATCATCTCCAGGATTTGATTGAGGAACACATCAGAAGGAAGAAACTGGAACGCTATGTAAAAGGTCAGGACAGGACTACAGCTCCTGCCAATGAGAACCCAAGGCTACCCTCACCGGAGATCGGTAGAGGAAACCGCAACACTAGCAGCTCTAGTCAAGAGAAGATAGTGGTCCATACCATCTCGGGAGGACCGCACATCGCAGACAGAAGCTGGAAAGAGATGGAAAGATATGGAAAGTCGCTTAGAGACAATAAAGACTGTGTCAATTCAGTTATAGAAGAGCGCCACCCGAAGCGGAAAGAAAGTGATGACATCACCTTCAGTAAGCGTGACCTAGAAGGAAGGCAATACCCTCACATGGATCCCATGGTTATCTCTGCCCGGCTCGGTCCCGCCGAAGTTTACCGAATCCTAGTAGACACTGGAAGCTCAGTAAACATCCTGTTCAAACATGCATTCGACAAAATGAAGCTATCAATGAAGGATGTATCTCCCTGCGATAAACCACTACACGGTTTCACTGGGGATGCAAAGATGCCTCTCGGGCAACTGGACCTCTTTGTTGAGATTGGAAGTCATCCCCGTTCCGTTGTACGGAAACAGACGTTTGTGCTAATAGAAAACCATTCGGCCTACAATGCTTTTTTAGAAAGGCCAGCCTTGTCTGACTTCCAAATTGTCCTAGCCCCATGGTGCCTAAAAATGAAATTTCCAACGAACAATGGAGTAGGGGAAGTAGAAGGAGACCAGGACGTTGCTCGAGACTACTATGTGACTGAACTTCGCAACAACCATAGGAAGGATAAAGGGAAGGGTGTAGAGGTTGCCCTCTGCACGAAAAGTCTAGAAGCATAGCAACTAAAGAAAGCCCCTCCTCTTCGATATACCAACGACCCTTTCAATGAATTAGACCCTAGGGACAAAGAGGAGGAGGCCACCGTCGAGCCTGCAGAGACTATGGAGTTCGTATCTGTAGACAAGCATGACTCAAGTAGACTATTGAAAATTGGGTCCCAACTAAAAGCAGAGTTGAAGGAGCAACTCATTGACTTTCTCCGCCACAATTTGGATGTATTCGCATGGTCTCACGCTGATATGACCGGAATCTCCCCCGACATAGCATGCCATTTACTAAACATTGATCCTACCAAGGCGCCCGTAAAACAAAAAAAGAGAAGTATGGGGGCAGAGCGATCAGCAGCCCTCGATGAAGAAGTAAAGAATCTGCTCGCCAATGACTTCATACGAGAAGCCATCTACCCGGAATGGATCGCTAACCCAGTGCTGGTAAAGAAGGCTAATGGGAAGTGGCGAACATGCATTGACTTTTCCAACCTAAACGACGCCTGCCCAAAGGATTGCTTCCCACTTCCCCGAATCGACCAACTTGTAGACAGCACAGCCGGGCACGAGCTCTTATCTTTCATGGACGCATACTCAGGATATAACCAAATTCCTATGCATGCTCCCGACCAAGACCACACTAGTTTCATCACCGACCAGGGTTTATACTGCTATAAGGTAATGCCTTTCGGACTTAAAAATGCAGGAGCCACCTACCAGCGCCTCGTCAACAAGATGTTTGCAGGGCTAATAGGACAAACTATGGAAGTATACGTGGATGACATGCTGGTAAAGTTGAGGAAAGCCGATGATCACGTAAGCCACCTAGGCGAGATGTTTCAAGTACTTCGCCAGTATGGAATGAAGTTGAATCCTCTAAAATTCTCCTTCGGAGTATCATCAGGGAAGTTCTTAGGATTCATCATCCATGCCAGAGGGATTGAAGCGAACCCTGATCAAGTCCGAGCGCTAAGGGATATCAAGACACCTTCCACTCGAAAGGAAATGCAAAGTCTGAATGGAAAAGTGGCCGCCCTAAGCCGATTCATCTCCAAAGCAACGGACAAGTGCGTCCCCTTTTTTGAAGCTCTAAAGAAAGACAATGGAAAGTTCGAATGGACTTACGAATGCTTAACCGCTTTCCTTAACTTAATCGAACACCTCCAGAAACCACTGGTACTCTCGACTCCAAGCGAAGGCGAAGAATTATACCTATACCTTGCTGTGTCTTCTCACGCCCTGAGCGCTGCCTTGGTAAGGGAAGACAACCGCACGTAGCGGCCAGTTTACTTCGTCAGTAAGAGGTTTACGGGGGCAGAAGTCAGATATCCTAAACTTGAGAAGCTAGCATACTGTTTACTAATCGCATCACGAAAACTGCGTCACTACTTCCAGTCCCATTCCATCAAAGTTCTAACCGATCAACCCTTGAGGCAGGTGCTCCATCGTCCCGACACTTCTGGGCGACTACTTAAATGGTGCATTGAACTAAGTCAATATGATATCACCTATCACCCTCGCACCGCCATCAAGGGACAAGCCATGGTTGATTTCATTGCAGAATTCACTACCAACGAAGATGAGGAGCAATTGGAAATAGCAGAAGATATCAAGTGGAACCTCTTTGTGGATGGTGCATCAAACGAACAAGGCTCGGGGGCAGGTGTGGTAATAATCACTCCCAGGGGAAATAAGCTGCACTATGCTATAAGGTTGGGGTTCGCTGCCACCAACAACGATGCAGAGTATGAAGCAGTGATAGCTGGATTAGAACTTGCCATAGAAATCAGAGCCAATTCTTTGTGTCTTCATAGCGATTCTCAACTTATTGTTAATCAAATACTAGGAGAATTCCAAGCTCGAGAAGAACGACTCATAGCATATTTAAAGAAGACCAAGTTACTTCTCGGCCGATTAGACCACTACTTAATCAAACACATCCCTCGAGAAGAGAACCAAGAGGCCGACGAATTGGCAAAGCAAGCAAGTGTGAGAGACATCGCCATCTTCGGAGTAGTAACCATCTCAAAGCAACTGACCCCAAGTTTTGAGCAAGTGAATCTGATAGCTGCAACCGAAGAAACAACTTGGATGACTCCCATCCGAGACTACCTACAAAGCGGTACACTACCCAACGGGCGTAACGAGGTCAAGAAAATCTTGAGGAAAGCATCCCGCTACACAATACAAGAAGACATCCTCTATCGGCGTGGATTCTCTAACCCGTTGTTAAGGTGTGTCGCTGGGAGGGAAGCCAAGGAAATCTTATTTAACATTCATCAGGGAAGCTGTGGAGATCACACCGGAGGGCAAACATTAGCAAAAAAGATACTCCGATATGGATATTTCTGGCCCACCTTAAGCAAGGACGCCTTAGATTTCCTTAAAAAGTGCGACAGATGCCAGAAGTTTGCCAAGATTCTGCGGCTACCAACAACTGAGATTACTCAAATGACCAGCCCTTGGCCCTTCGCAATATGGGGAATTGACTTAATCGGCGAGCTACCAATGGGCCGAGGCGGGGCCAAATATGCTATAGTGGCAGTCGACTATTTCACCAAATGGGTGGAAGCGGAACCCCTAAATAAAATATCTTCAACAAAAGTTATTAACTTCTTGATCAAAAATGTTCTGTGCAGGTACGGAGTCCAACTCAAAATCATATCAGACAATGGGCTTCAGTTTGACAGCGAGGAATTCGCCAACTGGTGCCGAGAGCACGGAATTCACAAAAGCTTCTCATCCGTGGCGTATCCCCAAGCAAACAGACAAGTCGAAGCCATCAACAAAATCCTGAAAACCCTAATAAAAAGAAACTCGAAAAGTCAAAGGGCGCTTGGGTGGATGAACTCCCCATGGCACTGAGGGCCTATCGCACATCCTTCAGAACATCAACGGGGCACACTCCTTTCTCTTTGGCATACGGATCGGAGGCTATGCTCCCAGTTGAAACTATTGTGCCTTCCCACCGTAGGATCCACTATAACCCAGAAGAGAACAAAGAACTCCTTCACATGTCTTTGGATCTAGTTTAGGAGAGAAGAAATGATGCAATCCTCAAAGCAGCAGCCCACAAGCAAAAAGTGGCAGCACAATACAACTCCAAAGTCAAGCATCATACCTTACAAGAAGGAGATCTTGTCCTCAAGCGAATCTTCCCTCGCCCCGGAGCACTAGACCCAATCTGGGATGGACCATATGTAATTCATAAAGATCTCCACAATGGAGCTTATATTTTGTCAACAGTGGACGGAGAGGTGTTCCAGAGGGCATGGAACATCCAACACCTCCGCCGATACTTTTCTTAACTTGTACTGCCCATATGAAGTGAATTAACAAAGAGAATCAGTGGACGTAGGCCTTTTCGTGCCGAACCACTTTAAAAAACCTTGTCTCTTTTTTAACTTATTCCTTTATATCTTGGCTACTTGTTAACTTTATCCTTTTCTGTTGGACAAAATCCTACGCGTATAGCGTTTCCACCCAAGGCACTCCACGGCGCAACTTCGCCTCGACAAGACCTAACAAGTACTATGCGAATCTATGCCCTCGCCAATGAGACACTTTCGCTCCAGCATCCCTCTGCTGCGGGTTAACTCATTGCTCGCGACGGCCCTTAAAGCCAACTATAATGAGCCGATTATAAGCCACCAAGAAGGCCGACTATAGCCGAGGCAGCTCATTACGGCGTTCGGCTCGCCGGCAACTGTGAACCGACTATAAGCCCCAACATAAGGTGTGGCCAGCCAGGGGCAGTTCACGGTTGACGATCGGCACCCACGCTAGCCGGCCATAGTAAATCGAATAATACCCACGATTACGGGCCATAATGGCCCGGGTAGTTACTGTGTGCGATCTCAGCTCCGATGTGTCTTAAGTGCGGCTGTGGTAAAAAAGAATTAACTCCCCGCGGAGGCGTAAGATGGGTGACGAATGTCTCCAAGACCCACAGCTAGGGAAAGTGACTACAAAGCCCATTTGCCACGAACTTAAGCACATCGAAGGCCTTCCGTGATTGGAAGTTTTACTACTTCACATATTTCAATTTTATTTAAGAAACTTTTCTCCTATCCTTTGTAACAATCCCTGAAGTACAGGACACAAAACAGGAGACGTTCACTAATGGAAGCGGATGCTCACAGCAAGATACTGGACCGCATCCCATACTCGGTCACACAAGATATTCAAAACTTCCATCTACAAGCAAGATATAAAGGGCGGTATTTCCTTCTTTCATGTGTAAACACGTGACTATAATTTATTCACACTTCACGCTAACATTGCAAATCATGAAATTATGTTTTAAACAAAAACCTGACATCAAACACGATTTGATTACAAGTACACTCATAGCTATATTTCTTATTCAGCACATTAAGACTACAAAAACATCCATATATAACAAAATTATCATAAGTTAAGAATTACATGCCGAAAATCAAATCTCTTATTACAAGTAGCACCATTATAACTTGAAAGCCATGTTACTGTTTCAAAACCAACATGTGTAACAGTATCGAGTCACCCAAAAGAAATATCCAGGTCGAATCAGGGAGCTGGCTGCATTGGATCTTTACCCTTGTCTTGTTGGTGTTGACCGCCTGATCAGGCAAGAAGAGAAATCAATAGTGATAAGCAACAGAGTTAACGAAAGAAGAAACTAATGAAGAAGGGGTTACCAGCAACTTCCCCTTGATCGTCTTGGTCGTCATCCCCTACTTCCACACCTGCCTCTTCAACCGCAAACAACCGCATCCCCTCCTTCACCGCTATCTTCTCCTCCTTGGTGAACTGAGCGGTAACCGCATCCATCCTAAAGGCCGCTCCACCCTCCTTATCCGCCTCAGCCTTGGCCTCCTCTAAAGCCCTGAGGTAAATCCTAGCCATAACCCGGGGCTAGTCGTCCATCCAAGATAAGTTGCCCTGTTTCCAAATGCGAAAGTACATATCCTGCAGCATATCATCCATCATCCCCTCATTTTCCTCAAAGCAGCAGCCCACAAGCAAAAAGTGGCAGCACAATACAACTCCAAAGTCAAGCATCATACCTTACAAGAAGGAGATCTTGTCCTCAAGCGAATCTTCCCTCGCCCCAGAGCACTAGACCCAATCTGGGATGGACCATATGTAATTCATAAAGATCTCCACAATGGAGCTTATATTTTGTCAACAGTGGACGGAGAGGTGTTCCAGAGGGCATGGAACATCCAACACCTCCGTCAATACTTTTCTTAACTTGTACAGCCCATATGAAGTGAATTAACAAAGAGAATCAGTGGACGTAGGCCTTTTCGTGCCGAACCACTTTAAAAAACCTTGTCTTTTTTTAACTTATTCCTTTATATCTTGGCTACTTGTTAACTTTATCCTTTTCTGTTGGACAAAATCCTACGCGTATAGCGTTTCCACCCAAGGCACTCCACGGCACAACTTCGCCTCGACAAGACCTAACAAGTACTATGCGAATCTATGCCCTCGCCAATGAGACACTTTCGCTCCAGCATCCCTCTGCTGCGGGTTAACTCATTGCTCGTGACGGCCCTTAAAGCCAACTGTAATGAGCCGATTATAAGCCACCGAGAAGGCCGACTATAGCCGAGGCAGCTCATTACGGCGTTCGGCTCGCCGACAACTATGAACCGACTATAAGCCCCAACATAAGGTGTGGCCAGCCAGGGGCAGTTCACGGTTGACGATCGGCAGCCACGCTAGCCGGCCATAGTAAATCGAATAATACCCACGATTACGGGCCATAACGGCCCGGGTAGTTATTGTGTGCGATCTCAGCTCCGATGTGTCTTAAGTGCGGCTGTGGTAAAAAAGAATTAACTCCCCGCGGAGGCGTAAGATGGGTGACGAATGTCTCCAAGACCCACAGCTAGGGAAAGTGACTACAAAGCCCGTTTGCCACGAACTTAAGCACATCGAAGGCCTTCCGTGATTGGAAGTTTTACTACTTCACATATTTCAATTTTATTTAAGAAACTTTTCTCCTATCCTTTGTAACAATCCCTGAAGTACAGGACACAGAACATGAGACGTTCACTAATGGAAGCGGATGCTCACATCAAGATACTGGACCGCATCCCATACTCGGTCACACAAGATATTCAAAACTGCCATCTACAAGCAAGATATAAAGGGCGGTATTTCCTTCTTTCATGTGTAAACACGTGACTATAATTTATTCACACTTAACGCTAACATTGCAAATCATGAAATTATGTTTTAAACAAAAACCTGACATCAAACACGATTTGATTACAAGTACACGCATAGCTATATTTCTTATTCAGCACATTAAGACTACAAAAACATCCATATATAACAAAATTATCATAAGTTAAGAATTACATGCCGAAAATCAAATCTCTTATTACAAGTAGCACCATTATAACTTGAAAGCCATGTTACTGTTTCAAAACCAACATGTGTAACAGTATCGAGTCACCCAAAAGAAATATCCAGGTCGAATCAGGGAGCTGGCTGCATTGGATCTTTACCCTTGTCTTGTTGGTGTTGACCGCCTGATCAGGCAAGAAGAGAAATCATTAGTGATAAGCAACAGAGTTAACGAAAGAAGAAACTAATGAAGAAGGGGTTACCAGCAACTTCCCCTTGATCGTCTTGGTCGTCATCCCCTACTTCCACACCTGCCTCTTCAACCGCAAACAACCGCATCCCCTCCTTCACCGCTATCTTCTCCTCCTTGGTGAACTGAGCGGTAACCGCATCCATCCTAAAGGCCGCTCCACCCTCCTTATCCGCCTCAGCCTTGGCCTCCTCTAAAGCCCTGAGGTAAATCCTAGCCATAACCCGGGGCTAGTCGTCCATCCAAGATAAGTTGCCCTGTTTCCAAATGCGAAAGTACATATCTTGCAGCATATCATCCATCATCCCCTCATTTTCCTCAAACTCCCTCATACGAGCCTCAGAAACCGATAGCCTTGCAATGGCAGCATCCCTTTCCAGTCGGTATCGCGAGCAGTCAGCCTGAAGGGACCTCCTCATCGCCTTCATCTCCTCCTTTAGCCTGACCTGAGCAAGCTCTGCGGCTTCAAGCTTCCCCGACAGCTCCTCTACCTGCTCAAGATCCGTCCTCCGAACCTCGTCCACTGTCGAGATGGCCATATTTATCTGCTCCTTGCAAGCAGCATCCATCTTCCGCAATTCCGCCTTACTAGCCTCCTCCATAGTCTTCCTTAACCGCCCGGAGGCAGCCTCATGCTGAGAAATCTGAATGGCCTGATCAGCAAGCTGTTTGGCCTGGTCCGAAACCATCAATCGTAGTCGGATGTTGGCACTCCCAATCTCCTCTCCAGCCTTAACTAGCCAGGCATGATGCCCCATCAGCTTCCTAGTCTCCTCCGCCACCCGATCAATATTAGCCTTGGCCTCGTCTCCCATGGTAACTATCCGAGTGGTAAGTAAATCGAGATCTAAGTACTTAGCCTCATCAAGCACCCGTACCATGGGATTGCGGGGAAGAAGGTGCTCACCGGTAACCTCATCGAAGGTAATATCATGGGAACTTGGATCCAGATCAGGATGACCAGCAAATGGATTACGAGCCAAACCAGGACGATCAATCTGAGTAACGGTAGGATTTTCAGACGGCTGCGAAGGGAGTGCGAACTCAGTATCCTCCTCCGTGATATCGTGAAGAGGCTGAACTGGGGGCTGAGGACCAAGTGAAGGTTCGGATAAGGGATGACTCCTCTTTCTCTTTTGAATACCCTCTTCAATAACCCCGAGAAGAGGACGGTAGCCGACTACATCCCCAGAATGGTGGGTCGAAGGCTTCGGCTTGGCGGAAGCTTTGGAGAGCTTGTATTGTTCAAGCCTGTGCCGAAGCTCTGAGGCCTTGGCCGTTTTACCTGCTCCTGATATGAAGAACAAGTGTCACAAGCTTACATTGATCCATAATTCAAGAAACGCGTTAAATTAAAAGTTAAAAAAAATAAGAAAAAGGAAACACATCTGTTATACAAACCCTGGGGAGGAGTAGGATACTACAATAAGTCCTGGATTTCATTCCAGGACGGGAGCGGATCATAAAATATTCCTAAATCCTTATCATGAATGAAGCCTCAAGAAGTCAAAAGTTTACCTTGAGTCGTCGGAGCCACCTTGGTTGGAATAGTATGGGAAGACACGCTTGCACCGGTCTCGGCCTTGTCAACTTTCCTGGATTTCTCTACCGAAGCAGATTCTCCGTCCAGCCCCTCGAAAGGTTGGCGGAATGCATCATCCGTCCACTCCTGAATCTCGCCTGCTTGCCCAGGAAGCAAGGCCCCGATGCCATCGCCACCATCACCACCTTCCCGGTCATTTCCACCCTCACCTCTCTCCTCCTCCACATCTTCCTCCCCTTGAGTAATTGGACAAGTGCTGGGGGAAGGACCATCCGACTTCTTAAGTTTCTTACCTCCGACAACGGGAGGTTTCGTGAAAGGTTTCCTCTTACCACTCTCTACTGTGACACCTCCCATAGCTTGAGCAGCCGCCCTCTCCTCCACTGTTTCCCTCTGCGTGACTACTGACTGCTGTGGAAGGATCAAATTATACTCCAGAAGGGTCGCATTTCTGATCAGGTACGCAGGTGATCTATCTCTCCCAGGGATAGCTTCTATCTCAGCCGCCATCTGAACCAGGCGATCAGTCTCCACAACCGCAAAGCCACCTGTCGCTAGCAAAAAATGAAAACGTATGAGAAGAAGCATCGCAACCAGAAGGGAGGTTATAAATAAAGCGTCGACTTACATCCAGAGGTGAAACGTCGAATAGAAACAGAGTCGTCCCTGACGAAGAACCACTCCTTCTTGAACATGCTGTAATTAGAATACAGATCCAAGACCGGCTTGAAGGTTACAGCTGACTCCAAGCTGATGTATGGGGACCCCTTCTTATAGCCCCTCAGATTATATAAGTACCGGATCTCCCGGTTGGAAGGAGCATGCCCATACATCCTCTGAAAGATGACGAAGAGGCTCACCAGTATAGTATAGGAATTGGGTTGAAGCTGGAATGGGGCCACCTTTAGGTATGTAAGAAAGCTGACTACCCAAGCATTAAGAGACGGGATGGCACCACACATGCAGTGGTATCTGCTGTAGGCAAAGTACCCTTCGGGAGGGTCATATGGCATAACTTCTCTCCCTGGCAACAGCATGCGCGCTCTATCGATCCCGAAAGAACGGGAGATGACATCAAGCTGCTCCTCCTTGAGGGAGCTGGGAAAGCAATCGGGCGGGTAGTTCAGAAGCTCCTGAGGGCCGTACCCGTCCACCAGTGATCTCGGGGCAGTTTCGTGACGTTCCGGTCCTGGCTGAGCAGGGGGCAATGCGGAAGATTCTCCTTCGCCCTGGGACTTCTTTTTATCTGATCGAGTTTCAACTCTGTGAGACATTATCTGTAACACAAAAAAGTACGCTGTTAAAACGAAGGATGCAGAAGTGTAAAACAAGCAAGTTTATATCAAAACCCATCCGGGATAAAATACATCCGGTATAAAGCCCATCCGGTATAAAACCCATCCGGTATAAAGTCCATCCGGTATAAAGTCCATCCGGCATCAAGACCATCCTATATTAAGCTCATTCGATAAAGCGAAATGAATCAAAGAAGCCATTCGACACTCACCTGATTCGGCAACACAATTGATTCGGCAGGAAGTTTTGTTTTGAAATTAGTTCGGCAATCTCGTTCGGTGGGCAATAGCGGAGGCCCTAGTTCCGTACTTATAGGCGAGAGTAAACCTCCGGACCAACCGGTTCGGTACTAAAAATCGAATGGGAATGTAAAAATTGGATAACCTGAAACAAAGTAGGCCATATGCCAGCATATACCCCACTTTAGGAGGCAAATGTTGGGTGAATTCTCACCACCGGTCCAAAGCTAGACGAACCAAATCAACACTGCCGAACCAACCTGCCTTCAACACTGCCGAACCAACCTGCCTTCAACACTGCCGAGCCAACCTGCCTTCAACACTGCCGAACCAACCTGCCTTCAACACTGCCGAACCAACATGCCTTCAACACTGCCGAACCAACCTACCTCCAACCCAATACTGGACCAACTAGATGCCGGACCAACTCGATACCAACCCAATGCTGGACCAACCAAATGCCGGACCAACTCGATGCCGGACCAATCATCGCCGGACCAAATGCTACCGGACCAAGACGTGCCAGGCCAGATCACATCAGCCCAGGCCCACCAGCAGCTATATACACTCAAGACCCTTGCTCCCAACCTCACTCTATAAATAGAGGGGCAGGGGTACAACCATGGGGACAAGTTAGAGAGAGAGCTCAAGCACGGAGAGAACTTTGAAACAACTTTCTTTCACTTGTATCAAAGCTTTGTACTTGTAATCTAAACAAGAGAAGAGAAATAACATATAAAGTGGATGTAGGCACATTCTGGTTGAACCACTATAAATATGCGTGTCTTTTTACAGTTTAGCCCCTACTTTTCATACATTTGCATAAATCACCCAAATCACTAAGAACAACATAAGATCTATTAAACCATACGACTTTGAAGTGTTTGTCCATTTTTTGTGCAAACAACTATGAAATGACTCATTCGATAGTTTTTTGTTGGTTAATATACCTAAGGTCAAACAGAAATATCGATGTGAATAACTTACACAGTTCTTTCGACTTGAAAATACTGTGAATCTTCAATATGAAAGCTCTACTTTGATTATAGTCAAATCATGACATAGCATCCATCGACTTACTATAGTTGGGTCGAGTGGATGTATTGGAAGTGAAGCATTATTCAAGAGAGGGTTCGCCATCTCAGTTATATAGGGTTAGTATCACGGTCAACTCAAGTCAACCCAAAGTCAAAATCTTTGGCCAGAGTAGTACTGTCACGATTCGAAATCCAGCGTTCGAAAATCGACACCCGTACTTCACTTGTACTCGAATGACGCAGATTCAATCGTTGAAATTCGACTCGTGCCGGAGCTTATAACACAGTAAGTATAACAACACAACGGAAGAAAGAAATGAATGATATCATATACAACTCCAATGAATACAATATCCAGAATGATATACAGCAATGATATCAATATGATACAACAATATTAGAGACAAATAATAATTTTACAGCGGAAACAACAGAAGTAATAACTCCAAATGATCCTAAAAAAGAATGAGTCCAACAACTCCAATATCAAGCTCGAACCACCATCACGATGCACCAAGAGAAGCAAGGTCAGTCGTGCGTGAACTCCAAAAACTGAACTAGCTCCAAACAGTCTGCTAACCCTGACTATCTGGAAAACCCAACTCTAGACTGCCCGTGTGGAAAATTATGGGCACCCAGAGTTTAGGAAGGGAACAATAAACTCCGAGTCAGTTGTGGGACTGGTGTGAGTAACAAAAACAGTTTATCTTTAAAACAAACACAAAAGTATTTTAAACATTGAAATCCACAATGCTTTTTGGAAAATGAAACTACCATAAGGCCTCCCGCCACACACACAATGCAATCGCAGAATTGGAGGAGATTTCTCCTTATGATAGTCAAACATGCTTACTAATCAAGAACACCATTGATATATTACTAGTGCATAGTGCAAAAAACATTTCGAAAGTATAATATTAATCATAGCCAGCATAGACATTCTGAACTATGCCTACTATAGCTACTATGTTCAATAGCAGGTTACCGCCACATTCCATAGCAGGTTATACAACTAAAACCGTACAAGGCTCGTATTGTTTCTTTGGATTTTCCAACAAATGGTCAGGCTAAGGAACTTCCTATGCCACATGGGTACACCTCTGGAGGGACGTCTCGAGAGACAACTGCTCTCTGCCAACATAAGGTCAGTTACCCCCTTCCTGGGTAGTAAACATGAGATATGCCACCTCTGGTCGTTTGCGACCTTCATCCGAGGCGCCTCGATCACACAGCAACAATCACACAGTAAATGAGATTGGAGCAACCATACAGGTAAATATTTGGGCTCCATACCATGATACCACCTTTTTCCAAAAGGAATGGACATACCCTAGGGGAGCTACCCCTGAAACCTTGCCGGATCTTCCCTGTTTTGACCATTACCGGTTTGTTAGGCTCAATGAGGTCTCATCCACAAAGCTACGCTTTTCACAAAAGCCATGCTTTGATCAATAAATGATCAGCACACAGCAGCACTCAGCATGCCACACTACCAAATTGGGAGTATATCACTGATAACCTTCAACTACATAACCTCTAAGCTCGTACGTCTCAAAGAAGGGTGTTAAGCTAAGAGAATAAATCTCCGCCACCAAACAGAAATATATTTGAAAGAAATCAGCTTTATATCTCAAAGTGTAGTGTCAGACATACAACCATACAAGTCTGTTCCGGGTTCGAACAGAACCGAAGGCACTTCCAAAGAAGCCCTTGCAATCCGGATAATTCCTAATCACGTCCGGACTTCCCACCACATATGGAGTCTCTATACCGGGGACCAGTCGATGCAGAGACATTCGACCAGTTGTCCTTTTGTTTTCGAAAATATCTGGTCCTCACCATCGGTCTTCAAATGTTATCCATAACGTCGTATCATTATTCAGAATGGGTTATATGACACAAAGTCCTCTCCCGACTAAACCGAATAATGAGCGCAATATTTAGAAACATATGGATAATGGAATTTCAATTAAGTCACAACTTATTACCTAAAACCTTTCTTCAAATGGTTTAAACACATTACCATTTTAATCTTTTTAAACAAAAAGATTCAATTCACAAAGTTCACCCAGTTTCACAAAGATCTATTCATAGATTTTCAAATCGATTCCATTTCAATTGGCTTAACTCATTAAATCTTTAAATCAAAGATTTATCTTATAGGTTTCAAAACAATTCCATTTCGACCTTTTATACAAAAGGTACACCTTTCCAGTTTCAAAACAAAGTTCAACAATCTTTCACAAAGGTTTATTCATAATTTGGAAAACCATTTTCATTTCAACTTGAAATTCTTTTGACACAATTTGCAAATTCATTCCTTATATGAAAGCTTCTATTATTTGAAAACAAATAGCTTTCATTTCGGAAAATCTGATTCATTTATATGAGTTAAGATGTTTCGGTTAAATTCAAATTCTCAAAACCATACTTTTAAAATGGTTTAAATTCATATAAACACATTTATAGCATCTTTAACCAAAATTTCCAATCATGGAATTCAATTTCAAATTTTGAATCAAATTCAAATTAAATTATTTAAATTGAAAAACTTCACCAAGTTATTCAAAATAACTTTTATCTTAAAAATTCCTTTTCAAAAGCTTTAACATTTAACCCAAATCCTTTTCCAAAATCAATTGAAATAAAAATTTCAATTTCAAAAATATTAAATTTAAATCATCTGTGACTTAACCGATTTCCACGTGAAATCAATATTTGTGTGTGTAAGAGTGTGGTCAAGGGGTTTCACACAGTAGTGCTACATCATCATCAATCAGATCAAAATACAGAAATATAGTTGATAAGCGGTATAAACTACAACGCTTATCCTTATTCACAGATCACAGATATATATATATATATATATATATATATATATATCACAGATAATTAATTACAGTCATCCCAGATAAATATATTACATTACAGGTCACACACAAACCAGAATATATCACAAGGCATCACAAATCAGGGATATCGAACAATTCACCCATTCAATAAAATCCAAACATTCACAAGTAAATTTTATTAATCCACTGATTAATTTTCATCAGATGTATCAATTATTAATCCGGGTTAATTATCATAAGTTAATTATGAATTATTTGAAATAATTTCCCTTTCATCATTTATTAGTTAACCTTTAATTATAATTCATCAACCTTTAATTATTAAATAATTAACCTTTAATTATTTAATTCACCATTTAATTAATTATCTTAATTAATAAATTAACCCTTAATTAATTAATTACCATTTGATAAATAAAATTTTAATAAGTGATCATCCCTAACCACTTAATAAATCAATTATTAATCCGTAATTAATTTCTTAAATAGTTAATCCTTAATCCTGAATTAACTTTAAGACAAACTCATTCTTATAAATGATTTAAATATCATTTTCCAATATGTTTGAAACTTTTATTTTCAAACTTGTCTTTTAATTTTCATTTTAAATCCAAGATTTAAAATGAACCCTTATTTATCTTTAATAAAGTTAAAAACTAATTTTAGAATCCTTTAACTTACTTGTTAAAGTAATACTTTTATTTTAAAGAAATTTTAAAAGACTAAAGATCAAATTTAAGTATACTTGCACATTTTACTTATTTAAAAATATAAATTTATAAAACTTAGTTTATAATTCAAAGTCTAGAATTCAATTTAAATTCAGGTCCAATTTCAAGTTTTAATTTAACTTGTTTTAAATCTTTCTTTTACACATTTCGAATTCATTTTAAATACAAATCTCTTATTTTCACTTACTTGCTTAAACACTTTTAAGTTATTCAAACAATTTAAATTTTTAAAACTTCTTTTATTTCAGAACTAGGATTCAAATTATATTTGAATCCAAATTCAGATTTGACTTAAAACTCATTTACAATTTAAAACTTTATTTCTTTCAAATTCAAACTATTTAAACCTTTAAAGGTTGTTACTAAAAAATTAATTTTAAAACTTAATCTTATTTTAAAACTGGGATTTAAACTTCACTCGAATTCAAACTTAACTTTGATTTAAAATTAAATCTAAATCTTATTTTAAAACTGAATTTCAGTTTTAACTCAGGCACAAAATAGGTTTGTAAACCTGAAGCAAATATTTGACCCGGGACTTAACAGTTTTGCTTCGAGTCCTCCAGGCCAAATCACGACATCATCTTCGAGTCGAGTACTCGAATTACTCGAGACAACACGCGAGAAAACCCTGCTTTCACCCAGACTAACCAAAATACCCAAACCCAAGAAATTCGTGCACATGCACGTGCACGTCGCTGCCGATCGACTTCGGTCGTCGCCAACACATCGAGCAAGTCGAAGCCCCTCCTCGAATCAAACTCCGATCGCTTAAACTCCACCATCACGTCGAAATTGAATTCGAGTTCAAAATTGAAACCTGGAACAACCAAAGTACTCCACACCAAAGCCGGAAACATCATCGTCCACCAAAACTCGACCACCAGAAAATCTGGAATTCCGGCAAAACCTTCATCGACACTTCCTCCTCCATCTCCCAACAGTCCATAGCACTCGATCACCCCTAGATGACGAACGAGACCAAAAACGAAACCACGTTAAAACTAGGTTTACAAAAAGAAATTGCTCGCCGCTGTCGCCACAGTGTCGAGGCCGCCTCCGACCATTTTTCCTATTACCACCCTAGGCTCCTCCATCACCACGAACAAACACGACCCTTCCAATCACAAAGATTATCGGAAATCGCCAAAGGAATGAAATTGGAACGAACCTGAACTGCTCTCAATTCCTAGTTCTAAAATTTTTGATTTTTGCTTTAAAAATCATATTTTTGTATGAGGATTCAGTTTAGATACCTGAATTCGAAAATTAAGAGATTCCAATTTTGATTAATTTAGAGTTATGCTAAGACGTCTTGCTATCCAGAGATGATACCAGGTTATTTTAACTTGAATATATTTTTAAAATTTAGTTCAAGGTCAAACAAACATTTTTGGTTTTGATCCTAAGTCCAAATATCAAGTAGGTTGAGCAGAAATGATTTTTGAAACAGACTTATGTTTTAGAGTTTGAAAACAGAGAATGTTTATAACAGCTTACACACACCATTTACTAAGAACTTATACATATCCATATATACATATATATATATATATATACACATACACACATATATAAACATACTTATCATTGATCTAACTTGCAACAAATCCACATTTAAAAGAAAGTTACCCACAGTGGTTTGATGAAAGAACAGAGTTCTTTTGAACCAGGCTTGAAAATTTGCAAGTTGAAATCTTCCTTGATCTCTGGTTTGAATTGAATTTGTGTTCTTGTTTTAATTAAGTTTTTGTTTAAGTTTTAAGTGAGGTTTTCTTCAGTTTTCTCAGCTAAAATGAACGAACCGGAATGAAGAGGATGATGGATATAAACAAGTTACATAGTGTTGTTATTTTGTACAATATCAGGTACAAGATTTTTTTATTATGCTCAAAGATTTTTTCATTTGGAATGGTGGCAGATATGATAATATGGTGGCTTGTTTTAATTGCTATGTACAAAATATATATTTATTTTCTTCTTTCTTTCATTCGGCTGTACAAATATGAAGATAGTTTGATGTCTTCCTTTACAAGCTTTCTATACATGTATTTTGGTTTCATTTATTTTTCATTTGCAAGTGTACATGTTTTTTTTGTTTGCTTTGTTTAATTCACTTCTTGCATTGCACAGCAAACACACTTTGTTATTAATATATTTCTTTATTTTATTTCTATTTCTAGTATAAATACTTATTTTTATATATTGTTCATAATTGAGTATACTTCTACAACCTTGATTTTATTTCATTTATACATACTCATATATATTTTATTTTCTTTTCTTTACTCTTATTATTTTGTCTTTGTCATATTACTTGATAATATAAAAAATTTCTATTTTAACTTGTTGTTAAAATTTTAGCAATTGTATTTACCTTATCATTTTTTTCATTTTTTTCTATTTCTAACTTAACCATAAATTCTAAAATTTAAATTATTTCTATTTTTTTCCTTGTGTCCAAAGTCTATATTGTTATATTTAATATTTAAACCATTTATTTGAAATTTAAATCCAAATCACATATATACAATATTTAAATTCAAATGATTTAATATATATTCTATTTAAATTGGGGAAACTCGCTTCAATTTACAATTAATTTTACAATTTTAATTCAAAATTTTAATTAATTATCAATTTAAATTTAATTAAAATCCGGGGTCATTACAAGTACGGTTAATTATTATTATTATTATTGAACCAAGGACTTTGTGTTAGGATTATAGAGTTGAATGTGGACGATGTTGGAATTTTGACCATTACCAAATTTAGCAAGACCAAAGTGTTATAGTTTTGATGAAGAGAATTGGTGTAAATAATTATCACCACTCGCTAACGCTTATTAAATTAAAATGAGATTTTTCCGAAAATGAGTAAGCGATAAATTTGTCCATATTATCACACCACCTACTCAGTGAATTGTGAACGTTAACGTTCAAATAGTTCAACGTTAATAGTTGATCGAATTTGTACCTAAGAGTCACACAATCGAATCGATGAATTCTCTTACGACCAAATGATTAATTAGTTTATAATATTTATAAATTAATTAAATTAATTAATATTTTTGAAATATTAGTTAAAGTTTGAAAATGATTTGGGAAATAAAATGTTATAAAATTTTATGTATTTGATTTGGACCAAATAGGCTAATGGCCCATGATGTTAGGAGGTGATTTTCGTTTGGAAATGAGACACATAGGGTGCGGCTTGGATATGTATTTGGGCTTGGAAAACATGGGTAGAAACCTAGAGAGATTTGGTAAAAAGGCTAAAACCTCCCTAAACAATCCCATACATATAGATGTTTTTCCAAACCCTAATTAATTCATTTGGAGCCTCCTCTCTCTGTCATATTCCGGATACCATTATCTCCTCCTTCCCTAAATCTAAGATCTCAAATCCAATTAAATTTAAAATACTAATTTGTAGTAGACGGTCTCCAATCCTAGATTAGCAACCTAACGGATTGGGAAGTGTTCTAAGAAAAGAAATCATTTGTTCAGCATGGGCCAAAAGGTTTCATTAGGGGAAAAAAATTTATTTGTTAATTTGTTTTGATATCATGTTTGTCATATAAGATTGATTCGCATTCAAATCATCTATTTGTATTCAGATCTGCTTATTGTTTAGATTAGGTGAGATTTTTGTGGGTACATATATTTCTTACAATTGGACTGGTTATGTGCTTGTTATAATATTTTTTTTTATTAATTGTTAAATTAACTTTCTAGAAAATAAATTTAAATACCTTTTTATTAATATATATTTAAATATTGATTAAATGTATACATATTTGGAAATTGTCAACATGTATAATTGCATATATGATAATGTATCATATATAATTGATCTTAAAATTTTCTTATGATGATTTATACTTATTGTGAATCATAAAATGAAAAAATATTTTATTAAGCATATATATACATATTTTATTATTATTCAATGATTTTGTGAATTGTTTATTATGTGTAAAATAATTAATGGTTCAAAATTTCAATTTTATATTTTTCAAATTTGCTTTACCATAGGAGAAGCTTATTGTAAAAAATTTAGATTTTTCAAACTTAAATTTAATTTTTGGAAATAAATTTATTTTTGGCCTACAATCAATTATTTAAGTAAAAAATATAATTACAATTGATAAAATTATAGATATTTTTCTTAAGTCCAAAATGTGTCTCAAGTACTTGTAATATATGTTTTAGAATTTTCCAACTAGATTTCAATTTTTTCAGAATTAATTTGATCTCGGGCTATTATCATTTATTTAATAATAAATATTATTTTAATTGAGAAAATTCCATAAATTATTTTTAAGCCCAAAATGTATTTCCAGATTTTCTAAAATTATAAAACATGTAATTTGATCATATAGTTATTTTACGTTAATTTATTATGGAAGAATCTGTTTCATTCAATAATATATGTATATATATATATTATATGTGTGTATTCATATATATATATATATATATATATATATATATTTTAATATCTTTTTTTTCATATTGTACAATCACATATTTGGACAAATTACAGTACACACAAAATGAGCTAACATGTCTGTTGCGATGTAAATCTCAACATCTATAGATGGGCATGTTGTTCCCTGCACGGATTGCTATATTACACATGCACACACATATATATGTGTGTGTATATATATGTATGTATACATATAGAAATAAAACAAAAAAAATTTATAATTAAATCCCAAACTGCAATTTATAAATTTAATAAAATCTTTGTATAGAATTTGTAAACTACAATTTATAAAGTTCGAATGCATATGGATTTAGTAATATTTCATGTCATGAATTAATTATTAATTAATGACATTTATGAATCAATCAATTCAAATTAAAGAGATAAAACGAAAAGTTCTCTCTCCGTTTAATGCAATTAATGCCCTCGATTAATTACCTATTTTAGGGAAAGAAATAAAAGGTTTCTTTCTATATATATATATAAACTCTTATTAATAAATGTTAGGTGTATTTGATACACGATACATTTATAATTAAATTAATTTAAACTTCCCTTTAACTAATTTAAATAGGATACATGATTTTATTTAAATCAAATTTAGAAATGTTCTGAATGAAATTTAGACTTCATAGGCCCATTAAAGATCCAAAATGGTAAAAAATTGATATTCATCCATTTCATCCGCTGTGGGTTGTCCCAGTTCCTACACATATTTCACAAAAAAATCAAAATTTTCCATTAGTTGTACATTAAAATCAATAAACACATGTATCATTATAGTTATATGCATACATTAGAACAATTTTGATATATTAATGATTATGACAATGCTTAATTGAAATAGATTCCCTTATTATGTTACAAAGATATTTTTATTTTCAAAAAAATAAATTAAAATCCATTATCATATTTCACAAAAAAGTTCAATTTTTTCTATTAATTATACATCAAAATCGATAAATATATGTATCATAATTATTATATACATAAATAGGAACCCTTTTGTTAGTTTAATGATTATGATAATGCTTAATTTGAAATAGATCCACTTATTAAATTAAGAAGATATTTTTACATTTTAAAAAATAAATTAAAATCAACGGTCATATTTCATGAAAAAAATCAAAATTTTCCATTAACTATACATCAAAATCGATAAATATATGTACTATATTACTTATATGCATACATAAGAACCCTTATATATATGTATTAAAACTAATATCCATATACACTCACGCGAAGATATGTGTGTTTGTGTGTGTATGTATGTACGTACGTACGTATATATGTATATGTATATGTATGTATGTATATAGCTGTGTGTATGTATATGTATGAATGTGTGTATGTATATGTATGAATGTGTGTATGTGCATGCATATATGTATGTATCAGGTTTGATAAATATCGTTATCATAAATGAAAATTTGATTTAATGTATCAAACGTCATTTTAAAGCTGAGCATATTTTTATATGTATGTTTGTATGTATATATGTATGTACGTATATACATACCTATATATGTATGTATGTACGTACGTATGTATATATGTATATGTATATGTATGTATGTATATAGCTGTGTGTATGTATATGTATGAATGTGTGTATGTGCATGCACATACATATGTATCAAGTTTAATAAATACCGTTATCATAAATGAAAATTTGATTTAATGTATCAAAAGTCATTTTAAAGCTGAGCATATTTTTATATTCAAATCAAAATTGCTTACATGTATCAATATATGTGTGTGTGTGTGTACACTCATAGTCAGAATTAATATGCACACACACTCTTTCTAAAGCACATACATTCATCAATGATGACAAATATCGGTATCGCATAAACAAAATTTTAGTTCAGTGTAGCGAAAGTTATTTTTTAACCAAGTATAATATAACATTCAAGTTTGAAAGCTAGATATGTGTATCAAAACTTGTACATATAACTGATAATATCAATATCATAAGTGAAATTAGGTTCATAGTATCATATGACATTTTAAAGCATGAGCGTGGTTTTATATTCAAATCAAAATTATTATTTTACATGTCTTAAATATGATATGTCTGTGTAAAGATGTATAAAGGTTGATAAATATCAGTATTGTAAATGAAAAGTTGGTTTAATGTATAAGCCATTTCAAAGCTGAACATAATTTTATATTAAAATCAAAATTGCTATATACATGCATGTATCACAACTTGTATGTATGTATACACACACATGCACACACACATATATATACATACATACATGCGCGCACACCCCCCGCCCTACACACACTGACACACACACACACATATTTCAAAGATGATCTGTATAATATATGAAATTTTCATTTAATGTATCATAATTTATTTCATAGTTGGACATAGTTTTATATTTAAACTAATATAGATATATGTATGTATATGTGTAAGGATCTGACATGTTGAACCTCTAACGACGACATTAAATATATTCATGGTATTTGTGTGTCGGCCACCCAAGTGCCGAAAAGACAGATAGTTAGGGTAAAATAAAAACAAAAAGAACAGAACAAAAAAGAAAGAACACAATACCATAATCTCACAACAGAACGATAACATATAAGATGAAATGGATAGTACAAAGGGTTACTCCAAAATACAGAGTAATTAAGAGTTATAAAACTTAAGTACTGTCATCTGTTTGGACAGTTATAACTGCATGTCCTCACAAAGCTGATACATACATATTACAATGCAACTAAAATATAAATACATAGATAACGAAAGCCTCCGGCTCATCTCCTGAACTCTGAAGCGTCCAAAGTTAAACATGCTTTGCTCTGTCTACTCGAAAGAGTAAATGAGGAATTTAGAGAAAACAAAAACCATGGTCAAACATAAGTGTAACATCCCATAAAATTTATGATAATTAATAAATAATTAATAAATCTCCAAAATTTGAGAAAATGTTAGAATCTGGTCATGAAACTTGCATTATTGCATTCATGGTTGTTTTTTAAGCAAATTTCATTTTTGGAGTTTAGCAATTGGAGCTCAAACGAAAAAGTTATTAGCATTTGAAGTTTGAAAAGCAAAAATAATTGAATAACAAATGTAGTAATAAATACCATTAATATTTGGGACCTCACCAATCGACCCCCACTATAGGTCGATCGACTGCCTATAGGGGTGCGGTCGACCGGTTAGAGCAAGACGGCTAGGGTTTGAACCTTGGACAACGATTCGAATTTAATTATTTTAATCCAACTGTTACGATTGATTCGTGCGCCTGTAAATAAAGGCCCAACCCAGTCTTCTTCGCGGATCAAAAGTATACTGTTCAACTTCACTCTCCAATTAATTGATTCTATTTATTCTCTAACTCATTCGAATTCTTATCCAGGTGGTGTTCCTAAGTTTCCATTTTTTCATATATGATGGTAAGAAAAATTCAATTGAAAAAAAAATAGTTGAATGTAGCAGATAACAGTGGAGCTCGAGAATTAATGTGTATTCGAATCATATGAGGGTCTATGGTCGGTCCATGACCCCTGGATACCGAAGGCGCTGTGCACCTTTTTATGAACACGGAATGATCAGCATTCCTTCTCTAGAAAACTATCTATCTTTGTGATCGCAGCTAGGTAGAAGGGCCCTCCCCAAAAGAGTGGCCTTTCGCCTCTGAAAGCAAGCGTCCTTCCTTCTCAATGCCCGGGCATCCATCCAATGCATTCTTTTCGATGAGCTATCATGAGTAAAGTAAAAAGTCACATGATGAAATGTTTTTACATATTTTACTTTATTATATTATGAAAATCAATTTGAATCCACCTCCGACCTCTTTCTGGCTGGTTAGCTCCTCTAAAGAGACTAAGGTGACTAGCTCTCAAAGTGAAGGAAAGAAGAAGGCGTTAAGAGACCTCTTGGCCCAACCCTAGACACTCTAAGATCCTTTTTCAAACCTGCTCCCATTTCGAGTCAAGAGATAGATAAATAGACACATCACTTCTCTTCTCATATTTTCTTTCCGAGCAGCTAAGCTTTGCCATTTTCTCTTCTCCACTACTTCTAAAAGTTATAAAATATTATATACAAATATATAATCGAAGAAGGATAGAAAGTAAAAGAGAAGAACAGAAGGAGCAAATCAACACTATGGGAAAAGGTAATTTTCATTATTATAAATCTATTTTCCTTTAATCCCCGAATTTCTTCCCAGATCTGTAATTCTAATAGTATGTATACACCTTGTTATACATATTTTTTGGATTAGAAAGGAAAAGGTGTCAAGTGAAGGATTGGATTCAGATTTAGAGATTTGGACAGCTTAAAAGGTGAGTGAGAATTTATATAATTTATTTGTAACATTGAAATTTATCTTATTGATTTCTTATTTAATTATTTTGCCTAAATAAGATATGATGAACTGTAGGCTTAAAACAAACGTATATGATTATCGCCTACATATTCAATAAAATAAGTAATTGGAATAGGATAGTATGTACAACCTAATCTATAAATTTGAAATTAGTCCTACATATTTATTTGTGGAATGTTAGTAAAGCTATAATATTACTCCAGATCTATAATTGGGTTGTAAATTAGGTTGCCTTTGGAATGTGAATTTCTATGTCTTGATTTATTTAGAGCGGTTTCTATGTAATTTCCATAAATTATCCGATTCCAAAAAGGGAAAGAGATGTGTAAAGTATATACCAAAAAGGGAAAGATATGTGTAAAGTATGGAGATTATTCTCCATAGTTTACACTATCTATTCCAATAAAAGAAAGAAATAATTTCTTGTAATTTCAAACAAAGCAAAGATCTCACTTTTGGTTAATTCATGAAAAGTTATAACGGTAATCCATTTTAGAAGGATGGCTTTAATAAATTAAAATATGGAAAGGAATGTTTTGGTTTAGAAATTAGTAATTAGAAATAAAAATATATATTCATGTATAATCGTGCTTAACGTTCACACACACACACAGATATATATACATATAGCGTAGCTTATGACTATTTACGTACTAGTTATTAAAAGCATAATAATTAACGGATTAGGATTTATGGACATTAATTACAAATTTAACGAGCGATAAATTTGTAATTAATGAGAGTTAGAAAGGAATTAAACAAGCGACTGATTAGGGAGATTAATATGGCTTTTATGAAGGAATTGAATAGGTATAATAGACGGATTTTGAAATTGGTAAATAGATTAAAGGAATTAAATGAGGATTGATTAGAGATTGTCTAATTTTGACACTAATGATAATTAATATAGGCAATAGACATTTATTAGACATTTAAAAGAAACCAAAGCCTAAGTATATAAATTAGGAATAATAACGTAGCAAAAAAGTAAGTATTAATACTATTAATTATATATAGAAAGCAATATAATTTTCATAGTAGAAATTTTATGGCTTCAATTATACATTTAGGAAAAATGTGAATTAGTGCGCTTAGCCCAACACTTAGGCTTTGGGTGATAGATTTGGTTTAGTGGGTTAGGATGTGAGATCGGTAGAGTTACCTAACAGAAGTTTACCCTTCATCTAGAGGCTACTAGCAGCTGTGTACATTTAGTACTGATGTAGGACATCTCCAACCATATGACCCATGAGGAAAGGATATGCGTTGCGGATAGGTAGGGGAAAATATAATGAGGGTTCGCCAAGGATTTGAAGTATTAAATGGCCCAAATAATTTTAAGGAAATAGAGTCTACTTCAATTCCAATAAGAGGTAGTAAGTAACTGAAATGGGTATATTCCTTGACTTACTTAGGTTAGTCTAAACTAAATTTCGACCATGGGAGGCCGGCGGGCTATGTCAGTGTTCATGTTGGACCGGTAATTAGTAGTAGGGCTGGCTTATAGGCTTTGACCACCAGCGCTCCCTTACGGTCATTAGCAAAGACTCAGGATATGCCCCGACGGATTTTGCTTCCTACTAGTGTAGAATCTGTATGGGATACGCAAAGACCTCAGAGTTTTATTTAATTGTTTATTTATTGATAGTTTGGTGGAGGTGGGCTAGTTAACCCTTAGATGAGTCTTTGAGTTGTGTTAGTAGTATGGAAATTTAATTATATATTATATTATATAGCCGTATATATGGGTCATTAGTCTTTATAGCTAGAATCAATTGACTAGTATTGACGTTGCGAAGGGCCCGCTTTAGGGACTTGAGTTAGTAAATGATAGATGGGTCTGCCTCCTCCCTATTTAAGAAGTATTAAGTGGCTAGGGTTTTGCGTAGATAGGGGTGGGGGTGTGTGTGTTTAGATATATTTGGTACATATATATAATTATACCTTGAAGAAGGTTAGGTTAAGCATATCGTACGCGCATGTAAGACTTAACGGATTAGCCGTAAATAATAGACATAACACTTATATGGAAATCAATTGGCAAAAATTAATGGGATTGGTAAAGTATGCAATCACCGGAACATTTTTCTAACCCCCCTCCTCGTAACAACCCATAGGTTAGGTTTAGAAGGACGGGTTATTGGTGCGAGATGGGAATATTAGCTGATGAAGTCTTCTCTTTCATACTCAACATGGACAAGGCGATTAAATATCCAAGGAATAATTCTCCAAGGCAGTAACCTTAGTCAATATATATGTTCTATTATATTTTTCAACTCCACTATGAGTTATATTTTTCACACTTTGATATTCTTGTGTTTATTACAGGTTATTGAAACCAACGATCTATGCCCTAATGGACATGGGTTTCGACTTAGTCGAAATTCGAGCCCATTAAGATATATGTTGTTACATTTAGTATCGGAGCTTTGATTACTCGATCATAGGAATTAGGATATGTTGAGGAAATATATTCTATTTTTACGTATAACTATATATAAATTATATGCCTAACTCTTTAAATTCCGATTATAGAAGTATTTGCGACTATATTCCGAAAGGATGGGCAATGCGACCATGAGTTGGAAAAAAATAAATAGAGTTAAATCTTACTCCTACCCCGATTACTCCATGGGGCAGAGGTTGTATCATAAGTAGTGGACCAAGAAGAACATGATCGCAACATATAGAAGCACCCTAGAAGCTGGATGGTACTTGTCTACTTTGATGGATCCAAACTGCCATATGATTGTGGATTTTGATGGATTACCGATTGAGGATGCACATTTAATCTTGATAAATGGGAAGTAAGAACATATATATTGCAAGCATCTGGAAGTAAGGAATGCTAAGAGTAGAGTAAGATGTGAAGGAGTGGAGCAAGTTCCCACAAGAAGGTATACACTAATCATCACTAGAAGATAACCAAATTTTTATGAAGGTTGAGTAGGAAAGTCCTAAATATTGGACAACTACAATTCATTTCTATGTCTAACCCCATGCGAAAGAATTTGATAAAAAGGGTTTTCATACACACACATGTGTATGTATTTTTTGTGTGTGTGTACACACTAATAGTCAGAACTAATATACACACACTCTCTTATGCATTCGTCAATGATGATAAATATCGGTATCATATAAAAAAATTAAGTTTGATATATCGAAAGTTATTTTGTAACCAAGTATAATATAGTATTCAAGTTAGAAAGCTTGATATGCGTATCAAATCTTGTATATATAATTGATAATATCAGTATCGTAAGTGAAATTTGGTTCATAGTATCATATGACATTTTTAAGCATGAGCATAGTTTTATATTCAAATCAAAATTGTACTTTTACATGTCTTAAATATGATATGTCTGTGTAAAGATGTATAAAGGTTGATAAATATCAGTATCATAAATGAAAATTTTGTTTAACGTATAAGTCATTTCAAAGGTGAACAAAATTTTATATTCAAATAAAAATTGCTATATACATGAATGTATCAAAACTTGTATGCATGTATACTCATACATGCACATACACACAGACGTATACATACACACATATACACAAACATATATATATATATATATATATATATATCAAAGATGATCTATACAATAAATGAAATATCGGTGTAATGTACCATAATTTATTTTATAGTTGGACATAATTTTTTATTTAAACTAGAACGACTATATGTGTATATATGTATGTATATCAAAATAACATATATACATACATATACATACACACATATATACATCAAAGTTGATAAATATCAGCATCGTAAATGAAATTCAGGTTTAATGTATCAAAAGTTGTTATAAAGAAGAACATAATCTAATATTTAAGTTAGAAATGTTATATACATGTATTAAAACCGAGATATGTAAATAAACTTAAAAATATCGGTTATCATAAGTGAACATTTGGTTTGTTGTACTAAATAACATTTTTAAGACTACGCATAGTTTTATATTCGAACCAAAACTATTTATTTTTATTTTTTTGGCAAAACCGACGTGGTTAAATGGGCCCCCCTACCATTTTATTTATTACTTGAAAAATTTTACAAGCAAGAAATATGGAAGCTACTGAGGGAAAATAAGAATGAAACAGAAGAGAGGAAAAAATAACAAAATAAAGAACAAAAAATACAAAGCTAAAGAGACAAGCAAAAAGACATATGCAAATGCCTATGATGCACTCCAAGTTCTCTGCATATCAGCGAGATATCTATAAATAGAGAAATCCATTTCTTTTTTAATGTCCTTAAGCATCCCATGAAATACATCCATTCTATGTTTTTCTTTGCGAGTAAAAGGCTGAGAGTTCCTTTCCTTCCAAATAGAGAAAGCAAAAACCTTAAGAATCAATAAGAGGCCATAGGGGGATAAGTTCTTCCATGTTGTTTCAATATATATACTCTTCCATCATGAAAAGGAGTAGCATATCCACCTATACCTTTTAGTTTCTTCTAGAGAAAATATGAGAATAAGCATTCAAAGTAGAGGTGAAGGTTGTCTTCTGGGCAACGTATACAAAAATAGCAGGTAGTAGAGTTAGGAAGACCTCTATACGCAAGTTTGTTAAGAGTGTGGATTGCATTCCTCAAAACCTTCCAGAGAAAAAAATTCAACATCTCTGATGCTATAGTGTTCCAAGTCCTACCAAACCAATGGAATGTAGTGACTGAGTGAGCATTAGTTATGGCTTTGTATATAGTGCTAGAGGAATATGGTTTCAACTCAGAAAACCAAACATCTTAGTGTAGAAATGCTTAAGTTACTAGACCTAGGAAGGCAGACAATGCAATTTCTTATGTAGTTAATTGACTTAGCCTGTAAAGGGATTCCATTTTGCATCATTTCATCGTGAGACAAGCAATTCTTAAGAAGCTTCCCCCTAGCTGTCCAGGGAACATTCCAAAGTTTTGATTCACTGTCAGCAGTAAGCAAAAATCTAGCATGAGGTAAAAGAGTGTCCCTTTGTTTAAGCAAGGCTTTCCATATCCAACTGGTTAAAGGCTTGGTTTCATAAGCCATATATCTTCTAATTTAAGGTATTTCTTTTTTGTCCATTTAATCCAAACAGAAGTTGAGTAGATTATCAAGGTGCCTAGAGAAGGCAGCAGCATTCCAAGCCTCTAAGTTTTTTATTTGAAGTCCACCATTCTCTTTCGGGAGCTTAATTTTACAAAAGGCAACGGGAGCAAGTCTCTTAGTGTATATAAAGCCTGACCATAAGAATTTTATCAAGGCAATTTTGATCATAGATATCAGCTTATATGGTAATAAAAGGGCTCTACCCCAGTAGACATTCAGGGAGAAAATGATGGAGTTGATGATGGTAAGTCTGCCAGCCTGACTTAAGAACTTGTTTTGCCGTCTATTCATAGTAGCACTGATTTTCTTATAAATTGAAAAGCATTGTATTTTAGTGATTCTCTTAGTACCCAAAGGAATACCCAGATAGCTCATATCATCCTAGAGCGGCTGCATTTTGGTTATAGAGAGACACTGATCAACTGGAGGACTATATATCCCAGCTAGAGGGATATGAGATTTTGATGAGTTTATGTGGAGACCAGAGAAGGATGAGAAGAACTGCATGGTGTTCGTGATATAAGAGATAGAGCTGATAGTTTGTTTGGGGAATATTATTAAATCATCAGCAAAAGCTAGAGATATGATCTGGGGATTTTTACATTTAGGATGAAGAAATATAAATTTTCATTTACTTTCTTATCAGAGCATTAGAGTCTCTATAATTATGATAAAAAGATATGCAGATATAGGGTCACCCTGCCTCAAACCCTTAAGCCCTTTGAAATAAAGTTATAGGATGTGCATTAATTTGAAGAGAATACCTAATAAAGGAGATGCATTCATGTATACATCCAGAGAACACAGGAGGGAATCTCATTTTCTCAATAATGCAGAATAGAGAAGACCACTTCACAGAATCAAATGCCTTTCTAACGTCTATTTTCATCATGGCTTTGGGAGAAATATTAGCTAAGGAGTATCTATTGAGAAATTTCTAGGATGTTTCTCTAAGGCAGGAAAGCCGCTTGGTTAGGAGATATGATAGTGGTTAAGGTTTGTTTAAGCCTACTGCCTAAAATTTTCGAAATGCACTTGTATATAATATTACAAAAAGCTATCGGTATGAACTGAGTAACATTAGTTGGATCAGCTGTTTTTGGAATCAGAGCCGGATTTGAAAAATTGTGTATAACTTTCAGGCACCACCTTTTCTATAATGTGCCGGTAGTGAGTGAAAAAAGTGGCGTTGAAACCATCATGACCACCGCAAGCAAAATTTTTTATGTTAAAGATGAATGATTTTATCTCATTATCAGAAATAGAGGAAGTGAGATATTCTTGTTGGATCATGGTGAGCTGAGGCAGAGAGATAGAGGAAAGTATCATCACCTGAGGGGTCTTCTTAAGAACCAAGGTGGATGTCTCAAAACTATTTATTACATGTCTCAAAACTATTTATTACATGTCTCAAAACTGATATATATCTATGTATGTGTGGGGAATAGGGACATACATATTTATATGTATATGTGTGGGGACATAAACATACTTATATGTATATGTTTGTATATATGTATCAAAACTGATAAATATTATTATCATATATGAAATTTTAGTTTAATGTATAAGATGTTGTATCAAATGATATTTTTAAGAATGAACATAGTATTACATTCAAATTAATGCTATTTATTACATATCTCAAAACTGATGAGTGTGTGTACATATATATGTGTATCTCTCTTTCTCTCTCTATACACACACATATATATACATATATACATATATGTATACATACATATATATATACACATTTCAGGCTAATGCTACAGATTTGAACTATCTATCCTGAGATTAAGTTCAAGGGAGAGGACAGTGTTAGCATTTGTCGGACGACTTACGCTGGGATCCTTATAAAGATTTGTGATCTATTCGAGATGCCAGAATCTAGAGAAAGAGTCAAGATCTGTTCAAGTGATGAAAACTTGTGCGTTGAGATGCTGAACGTGACTTCACCATCGATAATGGCAGAAAACATAGTAGGATGCACGGCTTGGGTTTAGTTAACCCGCGACAGGGTCTATTAACTCCATATCTAGAGATGTTTATCAATATTGCATACAGGAGTTGATGAAACTTGGTTCCATGTATTAGGGCTTGGGCTAATTGTGTTTACCTTAATGGTATATTTTATCTAGAGATATACAATGCTCACAAGGTACTTTATGACCCTTGTGCAGGAGATCCGCCTTGGTTTACTAAGGGCGTCTCTGTGGAAAATCCACTATGCGGACGTACCTTAGCGGTTTCAAATGTAATTCTAGTATTGTTGTGTTGTGAGATGCAAGCAGCATAGCCATTTTCTGATTTGTATTACTCACCCTAGACATTATCTATTATATCACCTTATGTACTTATTAGATGGTTGGTTCTTTTGAGGAGATAACCATTATAGTGATCTGAGCAGTCTGAAAAGTACTATTATATATTGATTGCATATTTCTTAAGTTTCTCAAACTAGACTTACATTTTCCTTTTTTCCATGGGTGCTCTTTCAAGTAGTCCAAGGAAGACAGGTTTTCGTTGATATTCATTGGAGCTCGAGGAGACAAGTTGGATGCATTCACCTATCGTGGTATTCTTATTTTTGTTGCATTGCTAATATGTATATATCAGCATTAGTGAGGACGAGCTATTATAACTGTCTAGGCCGATGATTGCACTTAGGATTGTAACTCTATAATGCTTTATATCTTAGATTGATAGTTTGTACTGTCTTTTGATATTACATGTTATCGTTCCACTACGAGATTCTGATATTGTGCTCTCTTCTTTCTTATGTTTTGTTTTCTTTCCATTTTACCCTAACAATTTAAAAGTTCGTCACTTGAGTGCTCGGCACACAATATCGTGGATGTATTTGTGATGACATTTGGTGGTCAAAAAGGAAAATCATTACATATATGTATGGGGGGGACATAAACATACTTATATGTATATGTATATGTGTATGTATGTATCAAAACAAATAAATATCATTATAATATATGAAATTTCTGTTTGACGTATAAGATGTTGTATCAAATGACATTTTTAAAAATGAACAGTCTTATATTCAAATTAAAGCAATTTATTACAAGTCTCAAAACTTATATATATATATGTGTGTGTGTGTGTGGTGAGCGTGCGCATGTGTGTATGTGTGCACGTGTGTATTTTTGGGTTTGTGTGTATATATAATATGTGTCTCTGTCTTTCTTTCTCTCTCTAGACACACACACATGTGTGTGTGTATCAGAATTGATAAATATCAGTATCGTAAATAAAATTATAATTACTATATTATAAGCCATTCTAAAGCAGAGCACGATCTTGTATTGAAATAAGAAACTAAGAAATTTTTTGTTGTATATTAATAAAATCCTACAATGAATTAAGAAAATACAATTAAAAATCATATACGTATTTATATATGTGTGTGTGTCTATGTGTGTATCTATGTGTATTTATGAACGTACACACACGTATGTATAAATTTTGATAAATATCGGTATTATAAATGAAAATTTGATTTAATGTATAATCATATTAAAGCTGAGCATAGTTTTTATATTCAAGTCAAAATTACTTACATATCATGTAGTGATCCGTAAATTCAAAGACTTCGTCTCTGAATATCTTAACTTTTTGAAATATAATTAAGTGTTATTAATGTGATTTTATAACCTTGTTAAAACATCTTTTAACTAATGAATAATGACAAAAAACTTGTGTTTGAAATTTATTTACAAAAATAAATACTTGAAGAAATATCTATACCGAAAATCGGTTTATCATTTTTATTCGATATATGTTGTTCGAACTCTTAATTAACATATGAAGATACTAGTAACTAATTGACACACTTTTCTTCATAAAAAAATTAGAATCTTCTAGAAGAGAAGGAGATATTTGTATGTATGGGGTGGTATAGTGATTTGCTAAGGAAGGAGGTGGAAAGGAGATGTGATGGAGCATAGGGAGGGTGATCCTTTCATGGCTGACTACAAAGGTGAGGGGGTGAGGCTACCATTTGAAGCCTATATAGGAGTGTGCTTGGCTCTGGAATTTACTTTTGCAAATTTAGAAAATAAATCAAAGCTCTCTTCATATTCTTCTCTTCATAAATTTCATAAGACAAATAATTTCAAAACAACTTCGAATCTTCTGAAACTTGGTCAATGACCTTAGAATAACATCACAACAACTCTTAGCAACTCAAAGCTTGAAGATTTGGAGTAAGGCCATAAGTAATTATAAGGTTTTTGGGCAAAGGAAAGTACAAAGCAAGGTTGAAGATAGGAATTTGGTGTTTGCAAGGTTGAAGTAGGAATTGGAAGCTTATACTTGCTTGTTTGCTTGGTTAAAGGTGAGAAAACTCACAACTGAAGTGAATTTTAAGTGTATATATGCTTGTGTTTTGTAGCGACCCGAAAATTTGAACACTTCGTCTTCGAATATCGAAACGTTTATAAACATAATTAAGTGTTATAAATATGATTTTATAAACTTGTTAGACATCATTTTGTATCCGAAAATTATTTACAAAAATATATTCTTCGATGGGAAATCGATAATGTGACCGAAAATCAATTTATTGCTATACAGCTTTTCGATCAATATAAGTTGTTCGAACTCTTTTGCATTTGTCTAATGATCAAATGAGCACATTAGCAACTAATTAACACACACATCTCTTCATAAAGTATGGAATATTCTAGAAGCTTCCACTAGGATAAGAGACATATCATGTTAAGGGTATACGTGTAATTAGCATAAAGGAGAAGTGATGAGAGGTAAGCTTCCATGGCATGGTTGGGGGGTGAAGATAAGCTTAAAGAACAACATCTTGAGCCTATAAATGGATAGGCATACCTTAATTTATAATCACAAATTCAAAAAGCAAAAGTGAGCTAAATGCATGTCTTCTTCTTCTTTTTCATAAATTCTTAAAGAAAAATAATTACAAATCATATCCAAACCAACTAAAGTTTGGAGTGAAGCCTTACTACCACATTATAAAACATCCTACCCAGTTAGAAGTTGAAGAAACAAAGACAAACTCTCCCCACTTGCTATAGCAATGAGCTTCTATAGGGGTTTGGAGGCAAAGGCAAGGCAAAAGCAATGAAAGAAAAGGAAGGAAAGGTGTTGCTAGGCTGAGGTTGGACTTAGACATTTGAATCTTGGTTGTTTGTGAGGTTAAAGATGAGCTAACTCGCCACTTTAATTGAAAATATTGAGCATATATATTGATGTTTGATTTTGTTAAAGTTGTTTGAATTGATTTGGACATATGCTGAACCAATGGTTTTGATTCTTGCTTTAAAAGAAAGTTGCATATATATGGACTTAAATGGACTTGAATGGACTTGGATGACTTATAGCAAGGCCTTGGAACAAAGCACATAGGTTGTATATGGAGTTTGGTTTAGGTCGGACTTGGATTTGAAACTGCACTTATAGCGATAGTCGCTATAGATGCAGTTGCGAATTGCCTTGTTTTTGGCTATTTCTATGGAACTTTGTGGAGTGATCCTTAGGGGTTTATCGCCATATTTATAATTTTTTATATGTATGTTTGTTTCTATTAAAAGTTTGGATAGTAAAAAATTAAGTAACACCTCGAAAACGATCAAAACTTCACTTATGCAAAACTGCCCCGTTTAGACTTCATTTTTTGAACTTTAAAAGTTTGAAAAGATATTTAAATTTAGGTATTTTGTTTCATTCTTTTTACAACCATTTACTAACTATTATTAGAGTATTTTAAAAGTGGTTAGAGGTTTTTATGAATTTTTAAGAGTTGGTTGTGAATTTTTAAAGAAGAGATTTTTTATAAGGAAAACTTTTTTTTTGAAAATGAATTATAAGGAAAACTTATTTTTAAAGAATCTATAGACTTGTCATTTTAAAGTAATATTTTGGATAAATGTTTTAAAATATATTATAAGTATTTTAAAAATATAAACAAATGTTTTCAAAAAGGGTTTAGAATTGCTTAGTGGCTAAATAGTTTTATTATGCAATTACTTGTTGAAACGTAATCGATAATGCTTAACGCTAAAAGTTAAGTGAGATAAAATTCTCTATTTGTGAGAGTTAAGATTGATGTTGAGTAAGGATAAAGCAATAGAGCTTTAACCTACCGACTTCCCACTTAATCGAGGAACAACTAAGTTGGAATGTTGAAAACGTGTTAATCTTGTTGGTTTCTTACTTGTTTTAGGAAACCATTAATATTTTATTTAACACTAAAAGTCGACGACTAAACTTGTCTATCTGTGAGATTTAAGAATGAGGTGCCTAGGAAAGGCATTGATATGCAACCAGTGTTCTAACTTATCTGGCTTCATTCTTGGATAAGGAATAGTTAAGTTGAAATGTCAGAAACGTTTTATGTATACGAACACTGATTTGTATAAGCAAACGTTTTAACTGGACAGTCCATTAGTCAACTATCGAACTTGACCTAATATTAACTTAAGAAGTAATTGAAAGGCTTTGCGATTTTATATAAATGAGAACCCCTGAGGAGGAGCATTCATACGAAACATCTCTAGCTTTTTCTTTTTTGTGAAAGAACCGAAAATGAGTTAACTAGAAATTCATTGATTGGTTTTGAAGAGACCGGGATCGATAAGTGTTTTACTTATCGAATACCACTTCAAAACTAGTATACAAGTTCTATGTTTTGAAAGCGGTTGCAAATGGGAATCTATGTGGAGATTTGAGATATGTTCAAGATGCTCGAATCCATGTAGTGATTCGTAATCTATTTGAGATGTGAGAATCCATTTTGGAATTCATGTCATGTTCGAGTAATAAAGACTCGTGTAAAAGATGCTGAACGTAACCTCAACATCGGAAATGGCTAAAGATAGAGTAGGATGCACAACCTAGGGTTTACCTAACCCGCATCAGGGTATTATCAACTCCATATCTAGAGATACTTATCAATTGTTGATTGGCGGGAGTTAATGATATTTGGTTCCACGTGGTTCATGTTTATGTTCGGGCATGGACCGCTTGTGTTTACCTTATGATATACTTGATCTAGAGATATACGGTGCTCATAAGGTGTTTTGAGTACCGCTTACCATCTGTAGACTAATGTGCAAACGGAAAGGGTGAACCGAGTGTTGAAGGACTTGCTTCGAGCATGCATTTTAGATTTTAGGGGTTCGTAGAGAGATTACTTACCGTTTGTTGAGTTTTCATACAACAATAGTTATTAGGCCAGTAGTGGATGACACTATTTGTATCATTGTATGGAAGGCCTTAGAAATCTCTATCATGTTGGGTAGAACCTAGGAATCATCTTGTGCAATGTTCGGATGTGATTCGAGAGGCATCGGAAAAAGCCATAGAGATTCAAAAGCAAATCAAGGAAGCGCAGAATCGACAGAAGAGCTATGCAGATGAGAGGCTCAGAGACATAGAGTTCTCAGTTGGAGACTTTTTCTATGTAAATATTTCTCCGATGAGAAGTGAAGTCCAGTTTGGAAGAGCTGGGAAGTTAGCTCCTCGATATATAGGACCATTCCTAATTCTGTAGAGGATTGGTGCACTTGTGTATAGAGTTGAATTACCGATTAGGCTATCAGGTGTTCACAATGTATTTCATATGTCACATTTGTGTAAATTTGTATATGATCCTTTGATGATAGTGGAAGCATCGCAGTAGGAGGACTTGGAGATTGTGCAAAATTTGATTGTATTGAGACAAGTTGTTCGTATTGTTGATAGAGATAGTTTGAAGGAGTCCTATCTAGATTTGTTCTTAGACCGGAGATTTTCTTAGTATCGTACATCTTTTGCAATGTACTCAACGATTGAGGTAGAGTCGCTTAGTAGGCATTTTTTGTTTACAGTTTAGTTTGTATATAATTTCAACCGTACTCTATATATGTATCATGTTCTTCTATCTTCCATGATTATCCTTCTTTTTTAATTTCGAGGACGAAATGTTCTAAGTGGAGGAGAATGTAGCAACCTTGAAATTCGAAGACTTATTCTTTGAATATCGAAACATTTTAAAATATATTCAAGTCTTATACATATGATTTTATAACCTTGTTAGGCATAATTTAATTAATGAATAATGATAAGAAATTTGTTTTTGAAAATAGTTTACAAAATATATTATTCGATAGAAAATCGATAATGTGATAGATAACCGGTTTATCAGTATATAGCTTTTTAATCGATATAAGTTGTTCAAACTCTTATGCACTTGTCTAATGATTAAATGAACACATAAGCAACTAATTAACACAATCTCCTCTTCATAAAGCAATGGAATGTTCTAGAAGCTTCCAAGTGGATAAAAGATATTATCTTGGAAGGTTATAAGTGTAGTTAGCCTAAAGGAGAAGTGATGGGAGGTGAGCCTTCCATGGCATGAACGGGGGTGAGAGCAAGCTTAGGAAACACCAAATGGAGCCTATATAAGGAGGGGCTTACCGTTAGGCTAAATCACTAATTTCCAAAGCTAAAAGCATGCTTCTTTAATATCTTCTTCTTCTTCTTCATAAATTCCTGAAACAAAATAATTGAAAAACATATCCAAATCAACTCAAATTTGGAGTGAACCCTTACTACCACATTACAAAACATCCTACCTAGTTAGAATTTGAAGAAGCAAATCCACACCTACCCTATCTTTATAGGCCGTTAGCAATTATTGAAGGGAGAAGGCAAAAGCAAAGTTAAACAAGGAAAGGACAAGAAGGAAAGGAGGTTGCAAGGTTGGGTTTCGACTTGGGTTCTTGGATCTTGGTTGTTTGTTAGGTTAAAGGTGAGCTGGCTCACCAATTTGATTGAAAATATAACCCATATTCGCTTGTGTTTGATTTTGTTAAAGTTGTTTGAATTTATTTGGACATATGTTGGAAACATTTGTTTTGATTCTTGCTTTGAAAGCAAGTGGCATATGTACGGACTTGAATGGACTTGAACGAACTTATATGACATGTAGCAAGGCTTTGGAACAAAGCATATAAGTTTTAGTTAAACATAGGTTTGATTATAACTTGGATTTGAAAGTACACTTATAGCGATAATGCTATGGATGCACTTTGGAATTGCCTTGTTTTTGATGATTTATATGGAACTTTGTAGAGAGATCCTTAGGAGTTTCTCCCATATTTATAATTTTTTATATGTATGTTTGTTTCCATAAAATGTTTGGATAGTAAAAAGTTAAGTAACATCTTGAAAAGTGGCCACAACTTCACTTGTGCAAAACTGCCTCGTTAGCCTTGATTTTTTGGATTTTAATGGTTTGGAAAGATATTTAAATTAAAGTATTTTGTTTCATTCTCTTTACAATTTTTTACTAACTATTACTATAGTATTTTAAATGTGGTTAGAGGTTCTTATAAATTTTTTAAGAGTTAGTTGTGAAATTTTAAAGTAGTGGTTTTTATTACGAAAACTTATTTTTTCCAAGTTTTAAAGATTTTATACACTTGTCATTTTAAAGTAATATTTTGGATAAATGTTTTGAAATATATTATAAGTATTTTTAAGTATTTTAAAAGTATAAACAAATGTTTTCAAAAATGGTTAAGGTTTGCTTAGTGGCTAAATGGTTTTATTATCCGATTACTTATTTAAAAGTAATCAACTAAGCTTAACACTAAAAGCCAAGCGAGGTAGACTTATTTGTGAGAATTAAGATTGATGTTCAAATAGGAATAAAGCAATAGAGCTTTAACCTACCGACTTCCCTCTTAATCATGGAATAGTTAAGTTTGAATGTCAAAAACATGTTAATCTTGTTGATTTCTTACTTGTTTGGGGAAATCATTTATACTATACTTAACATTAGAAGCCGATGAGTAGCTTGTCTATCTATGAGAGTCAAGAATGAAGTGCCTAGGCAAGGCTTTGATATGCAACCAGTGCTCTAACTTACCTAGCTTCACTCTTAATCGAGGAATAGTATAAGTTGAAATGTTGGAAACTTGTTAGGTATACGCACATTGACTTTGTAAGCAAACATTTTAACTGGATAGCCGACTATCGATCTTGGCTAATTATAACTTAAGAAGTAATCGAAAAGCTTCGTAATTTCATACCAATGTGAACCCCCGAGGAGGAGTATTGTATGAAACGACTCTAGATTTTGCTTACTTTTGAAAGAACTAGAATTGAGTTAACTGAAAATTCATCGATTGGTATGAAGAGTCCGAGATCGATAAGTGTTTTACTTACCAAACACCACTTCAAAACTAGTATACGGGTTCTATGTTTTGGAAGCGGTCGCAAAGGAGAATTTATGTAGAGATTCGCGATTTGTTCGAGATGCTCGAATCCATGTAGTGATTTGTGATCTATTCAAGATGATGGAATCCATTTTGGGGATTCTTGTTTTGTTCGAGTAATAAAGACAGATGTGAGGGATACCGAACGTAGCTTAGACATTGGAAATGAAAGAAAATAGAGTTAGGACATAGTCTAGGCTTTTTCTAACCCATAACAGGATATACCAACTCCATATCTAGAGTATGCTTATCGATGTTGCTAGCGGGAGTTGATGATATTTCTGATCACATATTAGGGCGTGGACCAACTATGTTTTCCTTTGAGGTACATTTTACTTAGAGATATACGACGCTCGGATGTAGTTTCTGACCTTTGTGCAGGAGAGATTCGGCGTCGACTGAAGAGATCTCCATGGAAAAACCAAATATGCGAATGAACCTTAGCGGTTTTGATTGTACCCTAAATATGTTGTGGTGTAATGAATATATGCACCATAGCTATTTGCTATGATTTATATTCTACACTCTAGACATTATCTATTATATCACTATATTAAACTTTGGTTGGTTTCTTATAAGGGCAAAACCATTACGGGAATCCATACGGTCTCAATAATTACTGTTACATGTTGCATGAATCTTGAGTTCTCTCATACCAGACTTAGTCTGACGCTTGGTTTTTGTTTTTCCTAAATTCCTCGCGTACTCTTTCGAGTGGGCTGATTATAGCAGCTTCTACCTTAAACTCTTCAGAGTTCAGAAGATGAGCCGGAGGCTTCCATTATCTCTCTATTTCTATTTTTATTGTTCTACATTAGTTGTGTCTATATCAGCATTATGAGGACATGCAGTTATAATCGTCCAGACTGATAATAGTACTTAGGTTTTGTAACAATGAAATTCCTATATTCAAAGTAACCCTTTGTACTATTTTTTGGTATTATATTCTACCATTCCGCTATGAGATTCTAATTTGTGTTATTTCTTATTCTATTCATTTTTTACCCTAGCTTTCTGTCTTTTCAGCACTTGGGTGTTCAACACACGAATATTATGGATGTATTTAGTGTCGACATTCGAGTGTCGAAAAATCGGGTCATTACAATGTTTGATTTTTCTATATGCAAACTATATATTTACACCAGATGGTGATTTGTCCACTATTGATAACTTGACCTATTTTGACTTAGGAAGTAAATGAAAGTTTCGTGATTTCATACGGGTAGAGATTCCCTTGGGAGAACTCATTTCGGTGAAACGTCTCTCGCTTTAAGGGTGGATATCGAGATTTCCTTGGGACTCTTGTATCATCCACTTACTTCTAAAAGAACTGGTATTGAGTCAACCGAAAACTATCGATTGTTGGTTCAAAGAGGCCAAGACCGGATCTGGTGAGTATGTAACACGCGTGATAAGGGATTCTCACATGGTGAATGATGTGATGCAGCTTTGTCTCTTACCTATACATGTTCTTTTACGGATTGGTGTGCAGTCGAGAGGCTGGCCGTAAAATCAGATTCGATTCTACCATTTGTAGTCACCTCTAGAAAGGGAGAGCGTTACAAGTGGTATCAGAGCTTAAGTTGAGCGAACACCTAGGCCTTAGTGAGGTAAAATTCATCAGACATAGTGTCAGTAACACCCTAGAATGAGTTGAGTGTACCATATATAAGAGCGCGTATTTGTTAGTGATATATAAATGTTTTATATTGTGAAACTAGTAAATTAAATAATTTTACTTAGATTTCATATTTTATATATAAACAAATAATTTTTAAAATTGATATAGTTATTTATTACATGTTTGTTTGTTAGGAAATGATAATATGCAATTAGTATCATTTATTGTTGACTAGCCATGCTCATCCAGTTTAGGAGCGTTGACTATTGTTTGATTATTTATGCACAACCAGTTTATGAGCATTTGTTGTTTGATTAAATTAAATACGAATACCTTGTGAATTCATTTCATGATTTGACTATAAGACGTTCGTAAATAATATAGGATTAACAAGTTTACTTTGTTAAAAGGGTAGCTATAATAAATGAAGTTATTATATAAAGTTAATTTTTTTTATAAATTGGGTTTATAAAATGTGTTTTTAAAATGAAGAGGATTTTTGAGAATTTAAATCTCAGTGTCTTTGAAAAAAAGATTTCAAACTTGAAAGTGTTTATAAATATAAATATTTCAAAGATAATTTTAAGGTACATTTTCTTTGGATAGTTCAAGGAACGAGTCTCGATTAGTTTTGTGGTGATCTGAATAATCTTCTAAGTGATAGTCGGATGTTTGCTTAGACGAACATTGTAGTGCACTTAGTAAATTATTCACTTTATCATTGTACCATCGACACGAGTTCGAATTCGAATGAACCCAAGCAAGTTGTTAATAGATATTTTGTTAAAACTATTCATCTAAAAATATATACAGTATTGTTTCAAAATGGGATTCAAAAAAGAAAACGTATTTTTATGTTCGTCGGTTCGAGTGGCTTGAAAGTGACTAAAAATGGGTAAGAGATGTGTTCAGATGGTAAGCCCTTCTCTTAAGTATTATTAGAGGATGTAAATACTACTTGGTAGGACTCGGTTCCTTGTATCATTTTGGGGTTATTCGAACTATATGTATATTTCTTACGGACTAAAATATATAGTTTCATTTCAAAAGTATTTGAACTAAAACCGGGTATTTGGTTCTTAAGTTCCTTAAAGAAAATGGATTCAAAATAAAAAAAAGGTATTTTGATAAAAGTGTGTTGATAAATGGAATTTTTAATATAGGGTAGAGAAGAAATAATTTAACACAAGTTTTTAAATGGGTTAAAATTAGTAGGAAGGTTTATTTAATAAACTTTGTTTTTTTGAAACTGTCTTTTGTTTTAACATCTAACTTGTATAAACTATTTGATATTATTGGGCCGACTAATAAAACATCTTTACCTTTGAGTTGTCCAAGGAAAAGGTAGACTCTAGGATTGAGTTTGGATATCAGCATCCTACTATTCTTAGCTACTTACTAGACCAGACGGGTAAAGAGGTTGAAGAGATCGACTCTGTTTAAGGACCAATATTTATTTTGGGTATGCATCTGAATTTAAGAAAAGATAAAAGATTAAATCAGATAGTTGTATATACTCTTAGCGTATAGTAGGGTATTATGCGAGTTTAAAACTTAAGTTATATTTTATGAGATGCTTTTATAAATAATTTTGGGAACTAAAAAAGAAATTGGTGTAATAGAACCAATAAGAATAAGTACGTAAGTTCTACAGAGATCATTTATTCGTGTGGTTCTTTATTCAGGATTCGAGTACATGACTTTGTGGTGATTCACACCGGTCCAAATAAGGATTTGTCACTTGATCTTTGATGGCGAACACTTGGTGAAGATTCTTGATATGGTATCAATGTTTTTTATCATAGTATATGGCTATGTAAGAAGAACAGAGTTTCTAATTAAAGAACCTGATCAGAGTCCGCACTAGGGAAGTCAAGTGAGCAATACTAGTTTCAACAAAAAGCTTGTATATTCGATTTAACGATCGAATCAGATATTGCATACGGATGATCTATATAACATCGTACGAGCTTAAGTATATTTTCCTTTAATGTTTTATGGTTTATGAGGAGTTGGATAGATGATTATTCGATTTTTCATGAGGTAGTGTGAATAATCATCGATTGAGCAATAATCTATGGTTGTTGATCATGTGGTATGCTCAGTAGATTGTTTATCATCCTTGTATGATGAGAAGGTTGTACACCTCGACAGACTCTAAGTCTATTTGTTGGTCATTTAATATTTTAGTAAATGGTAAGAATTATTATGGCTTGTTTCTGGCTTGTTGGTTTATGATGAAATTTCGGCATCGAAATTCTTTTAAGGGCGAAGGATGTAACGATCCGGAATTTTATCGCTTTGATTTGTGAATATTTAATTTATTTTAAGTATTCATTTAATGGTTTTTATCATATAACACTTTTTAATTAATAAGTAATGATGGTGAACCCATTTTATAAGTTTGTTTACAGAAATAAATAGTTCGATGAAAATTTAAAAATGTGACCGAAATTAGTTTTTTGAATTTCGACTTTTTATCAAATGGAAGTTATCACAACGTTGTTGCACACAGATACATACTTTTGTAACATAGATAAATATTTAATAAGAAGTTAAAAATTACAAAAATGGATTAATTAAACTTAAGAATCCTCAAGTGTTTTTAATATATAATTAAAAAGTAATAAAATAATATGGAACCTTTCCTGTCTTATTTTAAGTGCTAAAGTACTAAGTAGTACATGTTATCATGATATAAGTACATAGCCATCTGGTTGCAGTGGAAAGTGATAAATGTGTATGGAAAAGGAAGGGTAATTTTGTAATTTGGTAAAGGGGTGAGTGATGTAATTTGCCACTTTTTGAAATTCTATAAAAGGACTTCTGTACTTTATTTTCTTTCACTTTTTCATTTCAAAACTTTTGTTCTCTTCTTCCCTCTCTTATCTCTTCCAAAAATTCCTTAGAAAATCTAATTCAAGCATTCTCCAAATTCAGCCAAACTTAAATATGTTCTTTAATACATCATGGCAAAACCATTTAGCAAGTCAAAGTTGGAAGATTCGGAGCCAAAAACCTACATTGGCCTTGGGCCGTGAGCATCTAGGGGTGGTGGAGCCTTGGGCCATGTGCTTTTAAGGAGAAGGGAGAGCTTTGAACGCAGGAAGGAGGAAAAGTGAAAGCTTTGGATTCGAGGTGATGATAGGAAGAAGTTGTAGCTTTTGGTTTGGTTTAAGCTTGGTTAAAGTGATATTTCTTACTCTAAAATAGTTTTAAAAATTGACAAATATTATAAAAGTATAAATTGTTGTTTAGTCGTTTATGCTTGGGTATATTTCTTGGTTGGATTTGATTCTCGCTTGGAAGCGGATGACATAAATAACTATTTTGCTGCAGGGGACTTATGGATGGAAGTCGAAGTGTTTTCATAGCGAAAAGGTTGATATGAAAGCACTTTGAAGAATATAAATTTTGTAGAGGTATCCTAAATGATTCCTCACCTTGTGATTTTTATTTACATAGTTGTAACAACTCTGTTTTCGAACTCGTAATATCATATGAATCGAATTAGAATAGAAGTGTTTGAATTTAAATTTGATAATTTTTATTTTTTGAAATCAAATTATTATTAAATAAAATCTATTTAATAAAGGATTTTGTTATAGAAAAAAAATTGAATTAGTTAATAAATTCCATTTTGATAATATTTGAAAATTTAGATAAAATATTTTTCTAAATGTAAAATATTTTTGAGAGTGTAAATAATTTTTATATACTTGAAATAGATGAACAGAAGTTTTATTTGATATTAAGTAAAATAAATAAATAGACGAAGATGAATAAATTTATTTTATCTGTACAAAGAATAGCTAAATAGAAGGATACAATATCAAATTGAATGGAATTGTGCAGTTGTAAAAAATATGTATATATATTTCGTAGAATGAAGTGTGATCGGTTTTAAAATTCAATTGGAAATTTCTATCAATAAAAGGAATGATTATTAAAAGGAAAACTAAAAGAAAATCAATTAATTTAAATTATAGCCCAAGGCCCATTCCACTCAAACCTATGTTAATTCCTTTTATTCCCAAAACCAATTCCTTCTAGCATGCCCTAATTTCACTTGTAATTCACGAAATCAAAATCAAACAAGAAAAAAAAGTGTCGCGTTTAGGCCGACACTGGCGATCGGAGAAGGCCGCGTGCCTTGAGTGGCGACTAACGATGCTCGTGTCCGGATTGGAGTCGTGGGCCTAGAAGCGTGCTTCTCAGGTAATGGGCGCGAGTTCAGATGGAGGAGGCCATGACCTAGGCGACTGGCAACGTCAGCGAACGCCGTAGGAAGGTGGAGGCATCGCGATTGGTGGTCGCGACTTGGGCTTCGAGCACTCGAATGTGGAGATGATGGTCGACGTGGATCTCAGGTGCAAAGTCGGAGGGTTGGCGATGACGATTAAAGCTAGGAAAGCAACTCAGCATGGTCGCGATAGAGAAGAGTTCGTGTGGAGGATGTTGACGTGATGGTGGGGCTGCTGGCTATCAGCAATGTGGAGCCAAGCCTACCTACGCATGAGAAAGGGTTTGGCGATTGAAGCTGGGATCGATGGCGTGAGTTTCTCATAAGCGAGTGAGGGCTAGCTTAATAGAGGCAGTCTCGATGTTGGTTGCTGGCAATGGAGTACGTAAACAAATGGTTAAAGTGAGTTATACTCAACTCACACTGCTATCTCTATATAATTATATTATAGGGATAGTTTGGCTCACATCCCTAACAAGTTTTAAAATAGATAAAATATCCTTCACAACCAACATTTACGTTTCCGCTCCCTATTTTCAAATTCACGCACGCAAAAAGTCCCAAATACCCTTTATGTTTTAAATTTTTCAAACATGTATAACTTTATTTAAAAACCGGATCAACATACCGTTTTCACCAAAAAATCACAAATTTTATGATCTTTAAAATGAGATCCATTGTTGATACCAAAAATTTATATTTGTATTAAAGGTGCAATTATTTCAAATATTTGCAGACAATTCAGCAAATATTGAACATTTCGATTTTTTTTTCAAATTTATAAAAATTGCACAAAATTGTAGATATTTCTGCAACTATATGGTATAGTTGCAGAAATGTCTGCAACTATTGGGTATAGTTGCAGAAATTTGCATATATTTGCAGTGAAACGCAGGGGTAATTTGGGGAATAAATTGGCTGAAAACAGAAACAGGGACGTAGAATATATACTTTTTATGACAGGGATCCGCTTTGAAATTAAGTTTCGTTTTAAGGATGTGTGACTAATTTTCACTATATTATATCCCTCTTGTATGCTTCGCTTTGCTTAGAAATTTCTTATGAATTGCCTAAAATTTTAGTAGCGATTGGATGAAATAATTAAAATAAATTGTATGCTATGGGTTTAAATTTCTCGATGGATGAATTGGTTAAATTATGAGTTTAAAATATTGGATTAAAGCGATAATTTATAATGAATTAAATGATTGAAATGAAGTTGCATGTAAGACTATATTGTTCACTGCATGTTCTAGTCGATGGCTGAAATTGCATACACTGTTGCATGATCGGAGTTGTCGGAAAGCAACTCGGGTCGTTAAATAATTTTGTATTATGGAACTATATTTTTAGAGCGATATTGGCTCTATAAGTTGCATTTTTATGGATTTCTTGTTTGAATGGTATAAATGTTTTTAAAAGATTCATGATATGAGATTTTATCTACTTTCATCTTTATTGGAATTTAATTTATAAAATATAGTTAAATTATACTATTTTTGATTTTCAGTAGTAATCAACTATTTTGAGTTGAAATTCTTTTAAATGTTATTTAAAATATATACACATTATATATATATACATATTATATATATATATAGATATAAAGCTTTGTTTTAAAATGAATTTAACTAAGATTTTCAAGTTTATAAATAGTTTATGGTTATAAAGTAGTTATGAAGTAATATTATATATATATAATTGAAATAAAGTGAATTATCAATTATGAAAATATTGTTTTGATTCAAAGTTCTATTGAAGGAATTTTATTTTTAAGACTTATAAATAAGTAACTCTTCTTTAAAATGAGTTTAGGGATTTAAAAGTGATTTTAGAAATTATATCTTTGTATATAAAAAAAACTCTTTCATTTTACTTATTATGGATTTGAGATTTCAATGGGATTTTTGTGATTTTATATGAAACAAAGAATTTTAATAAACGATTGAATTGTCGTGTGGTATGGGACACTTTGTACAATTCTTTCAATTATTATTATAATTAAATAGTTTGAGTGAAAATTACTAGTTTTTTATAAATACTTGAATTTACTATTTGGTATAGGACAGTTAATTAAATTCTTGTGATTACTGGAGCGGCAGTAATTAACAATTAGAGTTGTATTATCTTAGGGTGTTCGGATTTCAGACCGATAGATCCCTGAGAGAAGATAAATCATTTTTCATCGATTTAAGAATCGATACATTTTTAGATTTGGGTAGGCAGACCTATTTCTTGGGGGTTAGGTCAGTTCTAGTATAACATAGCTGTCCATTTTGTTGTTTAGACGGATGTTATATTGCAGCCCTATCGACTTATTTTACAGCTGGACAATGTTTACTTATTTATTTTCGTTAGGTAAATTCACATAGTTTTGTTATAAACACGGCTACCTATTTCTTTTCATTAGGAGTCGGGGTTTTTACATGGTAGTCCATTTCTTTTCGTTAGACTACTATGCTATTTGGCGGGGTTTATTTATTTTAGTTAGGCCCCGTGTCGCACTATATCACACTGATAGTTGACTACCATTATTATTTCCTTAGTGATGATCATTTCTTCAGAGATTTTGGGATAGATATTTAATATCTTTTAGGCTTTGGAGAATTTTAAATTTGTTATCACCATATTTTTAATAGTCTATTTGAGACTTGATATGGGATTATGAAATAGTGATTTGGTTTGATATGCCTTATTTTGGTTAATTGGTTTAGGCATAATTTGAGATGACTTATTTTATAGTTAAGTCATAAATGGAATTTTGAAATGGTGATTTTATTTAATATGCCCTATTATAATCATTTGTTCTGGCATATTTTTATTATAGCTTATTTATTTAACTCATATATTTATGATATCAGTATCATCTCACCTTTCGATTAGATATAGTCTGACCCATTTATTTTATAATACTCGGGTCAGGTCGAGACTCTACAAGTACATGGACTAGTTGACTTTTGGATTTTGGGCTAGCATTGAAGTAGACTATTTTGATCGGTTTAGTTTACTTCATACTTGTATATATTGATAGTTAGGAGTTTATGTCAAATATATTATTTAGTAGTGACTTTGTACCTGATACAACATTTTGGTTATGATGTATATTTATGTGTGTCTAGTACTGATATTTTATAAACTCACATTCTATCATGTATCTTATGTATATTATTTCGTTATGATCTGTGACACTGATTCTGATTTATCTATATTATATATTGTTTTGTATATTTTCAATCGGTGTGTTTATTACTTTGTATTAATACTGCACACGTCAAATTTTTAGTTCAGACCCTCAAAAAGGTAAATAAGACGTGTTAGTGTTAGTATAAAGGTATATTCAGCTTCGATTGCCCTTAACCAGCCGTATTCTCCGGATTAGCCGACGACATTATTTGTAATGTTCTTTGCTAAACTGGGCATAGTGGTGGGGTTGTTACAATAGTTATGTAAATGCCTATGTATGTGGAAAGTGAATTTTGCTTGGTTAAAGTCGACTTTCTTGTTGTTGGTTTTGCAACATTGAAATCCTGTGCCCTCTTTTAAGTGGTTTACCACTTTGTTTCTAAAAGTATTTTGAAATGGTTTTCCTAACTTGACTTTTGTTTTCTAACCTTTATGCAAAGGTATTAAAGTGGTTTAAATTTTAGAAAGAAATGTTGTTTAAAAGCTGTTTGGTTTACAAATCAAAGTTTTAAATATTAAGATCCATATTGCGATAGTCACTATGGATTCAGTTTGGAGGCTTATGATTTTTATAAAGTAAAAGAGTTATCTACTTTAGATATTATGTAAATTCTTTACGAATGTGTTTTATAAATGTAGTATAAGTATTTAAAAAGGTGATTGAAGATTTAAATATATTTTAAGAATTTATTTGAGTTTTTTAACAAGAGGTTTAAGTTTTATAAAGGAAGCTCCTTTGTTTCAAAAGTCAAGTTTTGCTTGAAAGCGACTAACTTTGATGTTATGTTTTAAATACAAGTTTAAAACTATGTTTAAAAGAGTTTTAAAAGTAATTTTAAAAAGGGAAGGAAGCATGCATTACAATATCATTGTTGTAATAAATGTTTTCGAGAAAAGGAAAGAGATCGTGGACTATAATGTTTTTATTATATTAAATGGCTTTGGGAAATTGGAAAGGAAGTTTGATTGATAACACCTAGTTATTATTAAATAAACTATTTACTTTATATAAAGAAGAATCCTGTCTTTTGAAATCAAGCTTTGGTTTAAATAAATGAGTTTGGAAAACATTTCCAATAACTAGTTTGAAATCAAAGACTGGTAATAAGTTTATGGAGTTGGTTTTCAGATTGTTTTCAAAAGACTCTGTTTTATACAAGGGATTTCTTTGTTGGTGCCATTAAGTAACATAAAACAAATATGAAAAGTAGTGCTAAAAGGTTGACCAAGTAAGTCATCTTATATTTAGCACTAAAACCCGATGAGTAGACTTTCCTTTGTTTGTGAGATCTATAATTGAAGTGTTTTAACTAAGGCAAGGCCAGGTGCAACCAGTGCCCTGACTTACTTCGCTTTTATTCCGGATGAAGGATAGGGAAGTCCAAATGCCAAAAACAAGATAAGTATAAGAGAGTTAATTTCTATAAATAGGTCATGATTAAGTAAGTATATGGAAGGTACTTTGTCTTAAACTCGACACTAAATTTCGAGGTACGGAAGCCCATTTCTATCTGTGAGAATTAACAGTATCATTGAGGAAAGAGCAGCTCTCTAACTTGTCTGACTTTATTGTTAATCGAGGGATAGTATGGGGTTGAAATCGAAAAATGGTGACAAGTATATAATGTCCGATTTTTCCATATGCAAACTATATGCTTACACCAGATGGTGGTCTGTCCGCTATCAATAAATAGACCTATTTTGACTTAGGAAGTATATGAATGTAACATCTCTAATTTTGATAACATTATTCATAAGATTTAATTAGAGAAATTAAATAGAATAATAATGATAAGGAGATTGAGATTTGATTAAATTAACATATGGCCATGCTTATTAATAAGATTAATAGGCTTTGATTTGGATTATTGGTTAATTAACTTACACATGGGCATTGTAACGACCCAGAATTTCAGTCATTCAAAATTTGGATATTTAGTTGATTTTAAATATTCACAAGTAAATTTGATGAGTTGAATAACTTATATTTCAAATATAATAATTTATTTGGATAATTTAATTGTTAATTTAATATTTGAAATTGTGTAAATAATTGATTTTGAATCTAATGTGAATGGAAAGTGATTTATAAAGTTGATATAAATTCTATTTGAATTAGAATGATGTTAGTAAATTTTTGAAATTGAATTAAAAGCGAATTTATAGAAATTGGAAATTTTAATATTTAATTAACGTGTAAAAATAGTCATTTTTGACACGGTCTTGGATTTCGACGAAACCAGTTTCATTGGATCCGTAATGTTATATTATTGTAGGATTTCAAATTTTGTGTCGATCGGACTTACGGTTTGGTCGTGCGAAGTTAAAACGCGTAGAAATTTGTTTAAGTAAAATTTAATTTAAATAATTCGATTCAAAAAAACCTATCTTCCAAATACGATAGAATTGGCTTCCGATATATATTCCATTGTGTTTGGAATAGGGGTAAAACATTATAAATGCCAAACGACAGGCTTTGATTGGAGTTCGAAAATTTTAGCAATGAATAGTGTCACAAAATTTTCTATAAAAGGACTTCATTATTTTCTATTTTCAAAAACTCTAGAAACCTAGGTCTAGCTGCCATTTCTATTTCGATGGCTATAATTGCTCGATTCTTCCTCCCTATTATCTCCTCATCCATCGACATTCACAAGAAACTCTCAACTACAATGTTTTAGAGCTCGCCGAGAGCTACGAATCCATATGGCGATGATGGGTTTTCAAGCGACGATGTGGCGGTGATGTGCGTCCGAAGGCGTTGCTTTCGTGCACGAATCTCGAGACAATGGTGTGATCAAGTTACACGTGGTCAAGGGCGGTGGTAGAGCTCGGCTAGGGCTTCGATACAGAGGTCGCTGATCATCACCTAGTGGACGATGAAGGTCGCGATAATTAATGGCAAAACGACGGCCGATGGGTTTTGTTCGACTGGGTATCATCATGATGAGGGAGAAGGATTTACGCGGCCCAAATCTGAGTATTCAAAACAAACGGCCAAGATTGAATGTAGGGTTTAATATAAAAAAAAGTAAATTAATTATATTGTTTATATTCAAATGTTTAAAATTGCATAACTTTGTCATACGAGGTCGTAATTGGACGAAACAAGTTGCGTTGGGTTCGTATTCGCGAACACTACGCGATAGAGCTGGATTGGATTGATTTGGAGCTGATAAGAATTTTGGGTAAAATTAAACGCCCGTTTAATTTTATCCGGAATAAAACGCTGCAACGGCTATTGGAATCAAAGTAAGTACAACTCACTCATTCTGACTCACTTATATTTTTATATAAGTGAGAATAAATTTATTTTATGCTGATTGATGATTGTTTGGATGATATGTATTATATTTTATATATATATATATATTGATTGGTTTGGATATATTCCTGCCTATTGGAGCAGATGAGACCCTATACGTTCTCGTGTATGAGCGGATGACCTTTTGTACGCGCGTTTGCCTCAAAGCGGACATTGTACATATTTTCTCATATGTATATTTGTTGCAGGTGACAGGATGGAGGGATCCAACTGGATTCCTCACTAGTGTTGATTTTTATTTACAAATATGGTGATATATGCTGTTATCATATGATATATGATGTTTTTGATGCCATGATGGATATGATTGATGTGAATCACCTTATTTAGCATTTTTGTAGCATTGGGGCATATTTTGGAATTTTAAAAATATTAAAATGATGATTTCAAATTAAAAAGGATGTTTAAGTGATTTTTGAAGTTATATGAGTTTTAATAATGATTGTAAATTATTAAAAGAAGAAGTTTATTTAAATAGAATCAAAATATGATTTTTGAAATAAGAAGTTAACTATTTTGTAAAATAAGTCAAAATGAGAATTTTGAATTTATTATAAATTGTTTATACATATAAGATTTATAAAAGTGATATTTTTATAAATAAAAGTAATGGAATTATAAAGGAGTTTTATAAGTGTTAAAATGAAGTTGTAAATGAATCTTATAAGTGAATAAGATTTATAATTTATGAAGTTATAAAAAATAATGAATTTGTAAAAAAGAGAATTATAGGTAAATTTACTTATAATCGGATTTTGGCATATAAATGAGATAAATGGAATTTGTCAGTAAAGGAATTTTATAAATTGAAGTTTTTATAAGATAGAAATGCGAATTATAAACATTGTTTTATAAAGGTAGAATCAACTTATTTTGATAAGTTAAATATGAAAGCTTATTAAAGGAATATATTCACGATTTTGGACAGTGGATAATCCTTTAATAAATGTGTAGGAATAATGAATTTGGTTAGAGAAATATATTAACGATTTTGGACAGTGAATAATCCTTTAATAAAATGAATGTTTTGAGAAGTGATATTTTAAAATGGAGTTTGAATGGGTTGAAAATGTGACGACCCGGATCTTTAAGGTCTGTTAATTGGGTAATTAATTGATTTTAATTATTGAAATATTGATTTTATAAGTCGAATAAATAAATTTTCCGAGAGTTAGAAATACCTGAATCTATACATTAATTTAAAAACTATATTAAATATTGACTTATAAAATCTCTGGATATGATAAATCCTATAGAAAAGAAATTAAATTATATATATATATACACCCCACCATTTAAATTAAGATAAAATATCCATAAATATATAGATAAATATATACAAGTTTTATGATGTTTGAAAAACACACATATATATAAGTATATAAATGTACAAAATATGAATGTATGCTTATATGAAACAATATACATGAAAAGTTTGTATAAATGTGAATGTATATATATATAATGACAAACATATAAAAATGTATGTATGTATATGATGGTAAAACATGTGCAAGTAAACAAATGTGTATAAAAGTAAATGTATGGGTACATATATTATAAAAGAAAATGCCTATGGAAATAATAAATATATATATACATATAGGTGTAAGCATGTGTATATCTAGACATATAGAATAAAAGGTAAATATATATAAGTTGTTAGGGTAGATAAATATATATATATATATGTGTGTATATAAAGAAGTGTAAACATATACATATAAAGGTATATATATATATATATGCATATCAATTCATACTTAGGTACATGTAAACACACAAGGGGACATTGAAACAAATACACATCAAATCCAAGCATACAAAACCTTAAATCAATGTCAAAAACAAAATCAATTCAAGCATATAATATATCATATCAGCCCAAAACTTCAAATCATCTTATTCAAATCAGATCTTCATGTTTTCAAATAAAATAACAAAAGAAAAATATATGAAAACCTGTGACCTCAGCCCAGCTTCTACCACACACTTCCACTCCATATACATAAAAATACATACCACTGCCTAGTGTTCTTAGGGTTAACATCTTCTCAAGCGAAAAAAAGAGACAATCTGCCATTAAGGAAAAAAAAAGAGTAAAGCAGGGCAAAACAAAAACAAGTAGAGTTCAGGCTCCAGAAAAATCAAACTGTGAGTAGAACTAAACTCTTTTACACTGATGATATATGTTGTGGTTTGGGTCATGAAAATCGAAGTGCTGTGGATATGAATGCTTGTGCTGTAATATATGTATATACTTGTATGTGAATATGGGTAAGTGTTAAAACATGAGAAGCCAGGCTACTCATCATCTTCTTTGTTATCACTGCTCTGTACATATTTAAAAAAAAAGGTTATGCTTGATTTTAAGATCTCTTATCTCTCGATCTAATTAGATTTAAGTTATGGTGTAAAAAGGAAAACTATCTGTTTTCGATTCTACTTTGATTAAAAATTTGTTTTATTAAATATTGTCAAGTATAAATTAATAAAAATGCATTTTACAATAAGTTAACCAAATTTTGGGAAAAATCGATTATCATGATTCATGTTTTTACCTATATGAATTCGATCGCTATTGGAAGCGATGTTTTTTAAAGAAGGTTTGGTGATTTTTAAGTGGGTATTGGATGAGATAATCGGAATTGGTCGAAACTTGGGTTTCGAGCAAATTGCGGCGAGGCGAGCAACTTTGGTGGCTGGGGTTTAGTCAAGAGAAGGCTCGGAGGAGGGGAAGCTCGAGAAAAATGGTGAGATATTTTTTAGGATGGCGTGGTGGCTGGTCAGAGGTGATGTAGCGTTTGTGTGTTGTGTTGGGTTGTGTTCGGTTATTTGGTGATGGTGGCGTCGTGGCAAAGATACAGGGCTGCGACATAGGGGGAAAGGTGAAGAGGAACGTGGCGAAGCTCCTGGTGAGGTTAGGTGGATGCTGGTGGTCGGAGGGGACTGGACGAGGCGAAGATAGGGGTCGGGGTTGTTTGCTGGAAGTAGGTTCGAGATCGACTTTTCGCAATCGGGTTTGTCATGGGAAAGTTGTGGTGGCTAGGGGTTTTGGAGGTCGAAAGTGACGTGGGACAGTGGTCGGAGAGGGACGGCGAGGGCTCGGCATCGTGTACACATGCACGGCGTAGCGTGTGAACGTTTGGGAAAGAAAGAAGAGAAGGAAGAAAAGAACAGAGGAAATAAAGGAAAAGGAAGAAGAGGAGGAGAAGAGTGGCGGGCCAGAAATTGTTGGGCCAGAAAGAATAGGGGAAAGGAAATAGGAAAATAAAAGGGAAAAAATAGAGGAAAAGAAAAGGAAAAGGTAAAAGATTAAAAAAAGAAAAAGAAAAAAAGGGAAGAGGAAGAAATGGGATTATATATATATATATTCCATTTTTAATTTATTAAAATCTATTGTTAATCCATGGTTTTAAAATTCAATGATATTTTATAATGGTAATCAATTATATTATTATTTGACTTAAACTTATGGGTAATTAATGATATTTTATAAATTATTATGAGTTAATATATTGTTTATTTTGTAATTAATTTGGTTTTAAAAATAAATGAATACGGTTAAGCAAAGTGAATTAAAAACCCGAATGGGTAAATCGTTGGATATTGGTTATAGATCGTTATTTGGGTTAACGATCTATATTTTTGCTTAATTCTATTGGATATTTGTTTCAAATTATTCTTGTTTGTGCCAACAAATGGTCAGAAAAATTAAAACAATGAGATTAAAGTAATGATATGTGTTGTTTGAAAAAAAAAGAATCAGTAATAAATTCCCATACTTGAATATGGTCACCCCAAAATAATGAATTGTTTATTTAAACAATTTCCCCATTTAAATTTATTACTTGGATTCGAAGAGACCGGGATCGGATATCAGTGTTATCTGAAACCACTTCAATTTAAAAATTACTACAAATCTTTACGGGTTTGATCATAGAATCCAATAGGCTGGAATTGAATAGATTGAGTAAGTTGGGTTATTATAAATAAGTAGCTGTATCCAGACATTATTACTATATCGATGGATTTCTGTAAAAGTGTTTGGTTTAATCTAATAAAAACTCGTCGGATACACGAGTTACCTTGGTTTTCAAAGAAGCATTATAACTTAAGAATTTTAAATTAAGTTGGTTTACCCATGCTAGTTTCCAGCTTGACTCGAGTGTTACTTTATTGCAATGCTCGGGTCATACCGAGTATTACAAATTTTCAGGTTAGGACGATTGGAGCTCAGAAGACGTGTTGGATGGCAGAGACGTATTGATTAGATTCCGCTGTGTTTTGAGGGCTGTATAGACAGTAGTTGAGGACAAGTTATTATAACAGTCCAGAATTGTTGTACTCTGATACCTTGAATGTATATTAACAGTTACAGCTTTTCTGTGTATGAAGTGCTGTTATTTCATATACTATATTTTGTTCGGCTGCGATTGTGAGATTATGTGCTGTTGTTTTCTGTTCTTATTCTATCTCCTTTTCTTCTAAACCCTAACAGTATTGTATTTCCGGCACTCGATTGCTCGGCACTCTATACAGTGAACGTATTAATGTCGATTTTCGAGGTCGAAAATCTTCGGGCCGTTACAGTTGGTATCAAAGCTGAAGGTTAAGCGAGAACCTTGGTTCTGGTGGGAATTACTCATTAGAGATAGGGTTAGTAGTGCCCTAGAATGAGTTGAGAGTAATATATGAGGGCATACTTGTTATTTTCTGTAACGACCCGTATTTTTACGGATCAAAACATTCTAAAATGATTGACTCTTGGTTGTATTGTTGTTAAGTCATTTCAGGTTTTGGCAGAATTTTGCTTAAGTCCTAAGTCGTAGCCGACTTAGGAGTTTTGGACGAGTTAAGCAACAAGTCTGGGCGAGTTAATGACTAAGGTGTAGGTCGGTGACGACCTAAGGTAGATAGGGGAGTGGTTTAGGTCGGTTGGCAGTTTGGGGCGACTTAAGGGTTGTACCGGGCTAACGACTCATAGGATGGACCGACTTATAGGTTTGACCGACTTAAGACTTAGACGACCTAAGAGTTTCTCCGACTTAAGGTAGTTAGCGGCTTACCGGGATAAGCGAGTTAAGGATAGGTCGGTAGGGTAATTGAGTCGGTAGGTAGTTGAGTCGGCAACGTGTGTTGAGTTGTGAGTCGGTAGGAAGTTGAGTCGGCAGCGTGTGTTGAGTTGTGAGTCGGCAGGTAGTTGAGTCGGCAGCGTGTGTTGAGTTGTGAGTCGGCAGGTCGTCTCCTGTGTTAAGTCGTAACCCAGTTACGAGTTAAGTCGTAGTTGTATTCCTTCGTATGTCATAAGTCGGCAAGGCACTTAAGTCGGCAACGACCTAAGTTAAGTCGCGCCTATGTGTTAAGTCGCAGTTGCGCTTTGTTGTAGGTCGTTAGGACTTGGGTTTTGAGCTGTGTGATGAGTCTGAGACTTTGTTAGGTCGGCAAAGCTTTAGGTCGTAGGTCGGCATAGTGTTAAGTCGGCAGCGACTTAAGGAGATAGCCGAGTTACGACTTATGGCAGTTTTCAGCTATAAATAGGAGAGCTTCTCTTCATTTTTGGGATCCGGATTTTTGAGGCGACGAAGTGCTGCCATTTTTAGAGCTCGACTTCTACACTTCTTCACTTCTTTTCTCCACTCTAATCTAGTGCTTCCATCCATCCAAATCGAAGATCAAGATTGAAGATTCAAGAGCTTAGATTGAAGATCTTCATCTTTTCAAGAGAAATTTCTTCATTTGAAGTGAGATCTTGTCGGATCTAGCTTAGTTCTTCGCTGTCCAGATCTGAAGTTGATATCTTTTGGATTGTTTAGGTGATTTGGTGAGTGGTGATTATCTCTCACACGGATCCAAAGGAGTATATCGGATTGTTGGCCCGATTTGGTGTTAAAATAGTGATTTCCATGCATTTTCTTCATCCTATGTGTAGATCCATATAGATCCATTGTTCATGATGATGTTACATCCATTTTATCATATGTTAACCTATGCAAGTTCATTCATCAAGTTTGTAGAGATATAATCCATGTTTTCATGCTTATTGGACTTTCAACTCTTTAATTACGAAAATGGCATTATTGTTATAATTGTCTACTTAGATCATTTTTGAATGCTTGATTGCTTGGATTGATGTTTGATTTGATTGATTGTTATAAACTAGATGATTGATGATTAGATTTAGACCGAAGACGATTCAAAAGCTAAGGGAAAGGCTCTTGAATTGGGAAAGCTGCTCGTGGCATATGTAGCGGGATGATGAAGCTCTTATGCATAGATTTGATGATGTGATGATGAGATGAGGCTTTGCGAGGATGTAATGAAGCGAGGCAATCATATGATGAAGACTTGGTCTAATCCAGACGGGATCATTCCAAGCATGTTGATAACTCGGTGATATGATTCGAGTTGAGGATAATGAATGGATATGAGAATAGTCGTCGAGGAGGATGACTAGGAGGCTTGGATAGCATCGTTGTTGAAGGTTCTAGCATGCTCTAAGCAAGGGTACGTTTGGGCAGATTCGATAGTCCCAACGGCCAACTGTTGATGGTCGAGTACTCTGGGCAGATTCGATAGTCCTAGGCACGGGCTGCGACGACGTGCGGGAGTTATGTCTAGAACCGGGGTTTCCATTAGCCCTTGACGGACGGCTGAAGGAATGTGCCGGTCATTCAATTAACGGTGATATCGAAGCAAGGATAATAGTGATAGCCAGAGTCATGGATGTTTGGTTGTAACGTCATTTCGGACTCAAGAGCGGTATTTTCTGGGTGCTTATCTGATTTAGGCCTTGGTACTTGGAAAACATCGCCCTTGACTCGAGTGATAATAGCTTTATTTTAAATTGTATGCTCTGCTATGTTTGCTTCTGCTTAGTGTGTGTCTGGGGGCTATCACTGTAGAATGAGGTTGGAGTGGGAGGGTTGTATTCCTATTCCTTTTCCTTTATGCTCTTTTGGTATGTTGTTAGTTAATTTACTGCTCACTAAGACTGTTGTCTGACTCAAGGCTTTATGTTTTAATTCTTATTGCCTTGGGCTGTTCGTCCATTTTTGGGACGGGCATACTAGGTAGCAGGTGACAGGTGCTGATCTCTTCTCACGATGCTGATATCGAAGACGAGCTAGAGGGTTGCATATTATCTTCTTATTATATGTACTGGATATTCCGCTGTTTTGTATTCTCTGAGAGATATGTAGTGAGGCTGGATGTATTGACTATGTGGATCCTTGTATTCAACTATTATGGAGTTTTATATGATGCCATTTTGTTCTGTAAAGCTTCACTATACATATGTTCTATTGTATTTTGTCCATGCGCTGTGAGTAATACGATAGATTCTGTTGTTTTAAATCTTACCTTGACAATCGTCCATGGTCGCCTGGCACACTTTACAGCGCTCTTTCTCTAGATTCGGTGCAGGGGTCATGGGCGGTCGTCACATTTGGTATCAGAGCATTGGTTAATCGATTTTACCCAACGCTCGCTGAAGTAACCACGTATGAGAGACGTAATTGTATTTTGATGGATGATTACTATATATAATATAATAGCTTGGTAGAGTTTGAGTCCTTTATGCAGTTGTTTCTCTAGATGTTCTAATCATTCCTTTTTATAGATATTGAGAATGAGTCGAAGAGGGAGACCAGCTGCTAGGGAAGGCCGTGCTACTGAAGAGACTGCTGATTATGCAGCCATGTTCGAAGCTATGATGACTTCGATCATGAGAAGGATACCAGTTCCGGGGGCAGCAGTTGATGTTGGAGTTCAAGTCCAAACTCCGAAACTAGTGGATTTTGCTAAGTTGTGCAAGGATTATACTGCTCTTGGAGGAAAGGTTTTCTTGGGAACAGAATCAACTATCGAAGTCCAGAGATGGATAGATGCTTGTAGAAGGATCTTTGGTGATTTGGGAATTGATGATGCAACTAAGAGGAAGTTGGCATCGAGGCAGCTTCAAGGGAGAGCCTCTGATTGGGGGAACTCTATTACCATCAATACTGCGGAGGAAGAGATTACTTGGGAGCAATTCCAAGCTAGATTTGAAGCTAAGTTCATTTCTACAGCTCAGAAGTCTGTTCTATTCAAGAAGTTTGTGGAGCTCAAGCAAGGTGGAAGATCAGTTCTTGAGTATGTTTCTGAGTTCGAAGCTTTGTCCAAGTATGCCCGGTCGTATATTGAATCTGCTTATCAGAAGAATGAGAAGTTTGTGACCGGCTTGGATAGTTATCTTGGGAGACAGTTGGTGGATCATTTGGACGATTCATTTGAGAAGCTTGTGGAGAAAGCTCTTAGGCATGAGAGTCTGTTTCCTAAGGAAGGACCTGTTGTTGCTGTTACCAAGGGAGAATCTAAACCACAGCAGGGTGGAAACCAGAAGAGGAAGCAGCAGCAGCAGAAGGGTAAGGATGGCCAGAAGAAGCCGAAAGGTGAGGTGACTTGCTACAATTGTCAGCAGAAGGGCCATTTCTCTAAGGATTGTAAGAATCCGAAGGCACCGATGAAGTGTCACAACTGTGACAAGCCGGGACATTTCAGGAAGAATTGTCCAGAACCAAGGAAGGACAGGCAGATTGTGCAAGCCTATGCTTTAGGAGCTGTTCCGTCGTCTTCGAAAGCTCCTACTGCTGAAGAGGAGGGAAAAAGTGTGGTTGTTCAAGGTACTCTTTTCCTATGTGGTATTCCAGTTAGAGTTTTGTTTGATACTGGCGCGTCGCATTCATTTGTTTGTAATGAACTCGTAGGCCGGTTAGGTTTGGCACCGGATATTGTTGATAGACCATTGGTTGTGACTAATCCAGTTGGGGGTTCGTCTTGTTTGTGTATGTTATGCCGTGGTCTAGTTGTGTCGAGTCATGGTTGCTCTTTTGTTTGTGATTGCTTTGTTCTGAACTTTGCGGGGTTCGGAATTATCTTGGGTATGGACTGGCTTAGGAAGTATGCGGCAAAGGTTGATTGCGAAAGGTTGGAAGTGACAGTCGAGAATGTGGAGGGGCGAAAGATTGTGATACGATGTAAGCATGAGGAAGGCGTCTTCATGAGCTTCATGTATTCGCTAGTTGTTCCACGGGATGGACTGTCATCAGTGCCGATCGCTAATGGATTCGAGGATGTCTTTGACGAAGTCAAAGGGTTGCCGCCGCATAGAGAGATCGAGTTTCGTATAGATCTAGTTGAAGGAGCCAGACCTGTTGTGATGCCTCTTAGGCGGATGGCGCCTAGGGAACAGCAGGAGTTGAGGGTGCAAGTTGATGATCTTTTGCAGAAAGGATTCATTCGGCGTAGTGTGTCCGAGTGGGGTGCACCAGTTGTGTTTGCAACCAAGGCAGATGGATCGTTGAGATTGTGTGTGGATTATCGTGAGCTGAATAAGGTGACTAAGAAGAACAAGTATCCATTGCCGAGAATAGATGACTTGTTTGATCAGCTTCACGAAGCTAAGGTGTTCTCTCAGATGGATTTGGCAACGGGATTTCACCAGTTGAGAGTGGCTAAGGATAGTGTGCCGAAGACTACTTTTCGGACACCATCTGGTTTCTTTGAGTGGTTGGTAATGCCGTTTGGATTGACTAACGCGCCAACATATTTTGTGGATCTTATGAATAGAGTGTTCAGAGATCAGTTGAACAAGTTCGTACTTGTGTTCGTGGATGATATTCTGATTTATTCCAGAACGGAAGAAGAGCACAAGACGCACTTGCATATTGTTTTGGAGATCTTACGGAAACATCAGCTGAAGGCTAAGTTTTCGAAGTGTCACTTCTGGAAGAGTGAAGTGAGGTTCTTAGGCCATGTGATTTCTGGAGATGGAATAGCGGTTGATCCCGCTAAGGTGGCAGCAATCCAGGATTGGGTTAGACCTAAGAATGCATCTGATGTGAGAAGTTTTCTTGGATTAGCAGGATATTATCGACGGTTTATCAAAGACTTCTCCAAGATAGCTGCACCGTTAACAGGATTGACGAAGAAGAATCAAGTGTTCAGTTGGGATGCTAAGTGTGAGCAAGCTTTCGGAATCCTGAAAGAGAGATTGACGAGTGCTCCTGTTTTGACTATTCCAAGTGGGAATGATGAGATGGTGGTTTACACCGACGCATGTGGTACTGGACTTGGAGCAGTGCTGATGCAGAAGGATAAAGTTGTTGCGTATGCAAGTCGACAACTGAAGCCGCATGAAAGGAATTACCCAACTCATGATTTGGAGTTAGCGGCGATTGTATTTGCTCTGAAGATGTGGAGACATTATCTGTTGGGAGTTCGATTCGAGTTGTTTACGGATCATAAGTCGTTGAAGTATCTTTTCTCCCAAAAGGATTTGAATCTTCGACAACAACGTTGGCTAGAGTTTTTGGCATCGTATGATTTTGGTATAGCTTATACTCCGGGAAAAGGTAACGCAGTGGCAGATGCGTTAAGTCGAAGACATGCAGGACTGGGAGCCATGTTTTCAGAATGGAAGAGTCTCGAGTATTTAGCTGGATTTGACTTCAGGCCTAGATGTGAATTGGAACCTGAGATGTTGGCAAACTTATCGATAAGACCCACTCTTGTGGAAAGGATTGGCGAGGGCCAAAAGCGAGATGATAAGCTTGTCAAGATTATCCGTGATTTGGAATCTGGATTGGATCCAGAAAAGGATAAAGGATTCGAGGTCGATCGAGAGGGTTGGCTTCAGAAGCAAGGACGACTAGTTGTTCCCGATATAGATGAATTGAGGAGTGAAGTTCTGAAGGAAAGTCATCACTCGAAGCTGACAATTCATCCAGGTGGAAACAAGATGTATCGGGATATGAAGAGAACCTACTACTGGGAAGGTATGAAGAAGGATGTTGGAAATTTTATTTCCAAGTGTATGAACTGCCAGTTGGTTAAAGCCGAACAGAAGAAGCCAAGTGGATTGCTTCAGCCATTAGAAGTTCCTACATGGAAGTGGGAACAAGTTTCGATGGATTTTATTGATGGATTGCCTAGAACCAGAACGGGAAATGAAGGGATTTGGGTCATTGTGGATCGTCTGACTAAGAGTGCACGATTCATTCCTGTTCGATCGACTAGGACTGCATCAAAGTTGGCTGAGTTGTATGTTAAGTGGATAGTTCGATTCCATGGTATTCCGAAGGGTATAGTGAGCGATCGAGACCCATTGTTCACTAGTGGATTTTGGAAGAGCTTCCAGGAAGTTTTGGGAACCGAGTTGTGTTTGAGTACAGCTTATCACCCTCAAACAGATGGCCAGACCGAGAGAGTCAACCGAGTTTTGGAAGATCTTCTTAGAGCTTGTGTTTTGGATTTCCAAGGATCATGGGAAGATCACCTTCACTTGGTGGAGTTTGCATACAACAACAGTTACCAGTCAAGCATTGGTATGGCACCGTATGAGGCGTTGTATGGAAGACCGTGTGACTCTCCGACATGTTGGTTGGAAACTGGAGAAAAACTGATGCTTGGGCCAGAGATGATTCGACAGACTTTGGATTGCATAGAGATCATTCGGCAACGAATGAAGGCAGCCCAAGATCGTCAGAAGAGTTATGCCGATAAGCGTCGAAAGGATTTGGAATTCGACGTTGGTGATATGGTTTTTGTGAAGATTTCTCCTCTGAAGAATGTTATTCGATTCGGGAAGAAAGGAAAATTGACTCCGAGATTTGTTGGACCATTCCCGATTATCGAGCGAATTGGAAAGCTCGCTTACAGATTGGAGTTACCTGAGAAGATGTCGAGTGTGCACAATGTTTTTCATGTATCATATCTACGGAAGTATGTGCACGACTCGAATACAGTGGTTTCTGCTGATAGCTGTGAAGATTTCGAAGTTGATCCAGTCGATAGAAGACCTCGTAAGCCGCTTCGTGTTGTTGAAACCGACACAAAATAGCTTAGGAGGAAGGTAGTTAAGTTGCTCAAGATACAATGGAGTGATGATGATAACGACTGTACGTGGGAGGTGGAAGAGAGGATGAAAGCAGCTCATCCTGAACTCTTCGAGGTATGGCCCTAAGGTGTCGTGTCATCTAACGAAATTGTAACTTGTCCTAAGTCTTAGAATTCTGTACGCTAAGCTAGAATTGGATGCATGGTTTATTGATTGTTATGGATGATAGGCGTACAGAATAGCTTTGATTGCCTTGTTTGTTTGGAATTTCGGGGGCGAAATTCCTAAGGGGGAGAGAATGTAACGACCCGTATTTTTACGGATCAAAACATTCTAAAATGATTGACTCTTGGTTGTATTGTTGTTAAGTCATTTCAGGTTTTGGCAGAATTTTGCTTAAGTCCTAAGTCGTAGCCGACTTAGGAGTTTTGGACGAGTTAAGCAACAAGTCTGGGCGAGTTAATGACTAAGGTGTAGGTCGGTGACGACCTAAGGTAGATAGGGGAGTGGTTTAGGTCGGTTGGCAGTTTGGGGCGACTTAAGGGTTGTACCGGGCTAACGACTCATAGGATGGACCGACTTATAGGTTTGACCGACTTAAGACTTAGACGACCTAAGAGTTTCTCCGACTTAAGGTAGTTAGCGGCTTACCGGGATAAGCGAGTTAAGGATAGGTCGGCAGGGTAATTGAGTCGGTAGGTATTTGAGTCATCAACGTGTGTTGAGTTGTGAGTCGGTAGGAAGTTGAGTCGGCAGCGTGTGTTGAGTTGTGAGTCGGCAGGTAGTTGAGTCGGCAGCGTGTGTTGAGTTGTGAGTCGGCAGGTCGTCTCCTGTGTTAAGTCGTAACCCAGTTACGAGTTAAGTCGTAGTTGTATTCCTTCGTATGTCATAAGTCGGCAAGGCACTTAAGTCGGCAACGACCTAAGTTAAGTCGCGCCTATGTGTTAAGTCGCAGTTGCGCTTTGTTGTAGGTCGTTAGGACTTGGGTTTTGAGCTGTGTGATGAGTCTGAGACTTTGTTAGGTCGGCAAAGCTTTAGGTTGTAGGTCGGCATAGTGTTAAGTCGGCAGCGACTTAAGGAGATAGCCGAGTTACGACTTATGGCAGTTTTCAGCTATAAATAGGAGAGCTTCTCTTCATTTTTGGGATCCGGATTTTTGAGGCGACGAAGTGCTGCCATTTTTAGAGCTCGACTTCTACACTTCTTCACTTCTTTTCTCCACTCTAATCTAGTGCTTCCATCCATCCAAATCGAAGATCAAGATTGAAGATTCAAGAGCTTAGATTGAAGATCTTCATCTTTTCAAGAGAAATTTCTTCGTTTGAAGTGAGATCTTGTCGGATCTAGCTTAGTTCTTCGCTGTCCAGATCTGAAGTTGATATCTTTTGGATTGTTTAGGTGATTTGGTGAGTGGTGATTATCTCTCACACGGATCCAAAGGAGTATATCGGATTGTTGGCCCGATTTGGTGTTAAAATAGTGATTTCCATGCATTTTCTTCATCCTATGTGTAGATCCATATAGATCCATTGTTCATGATGATGTTACATCCATTTTATCATATGTTAACCTATGCAAGTTCATTCATCAAGTTTGTAGAGATATAATCCATGTTTTCATGCTTATTGGACTTTCAACTCTTTAATTACGAAAATGGCATTATTGTTATAATTGTCTACTTAGATCATTTTTGAATGCTTGATTGCTTGGATTGATGTTTGATTTGATTGATTGTTATAAACTAGATGATTGATGATTAGATTTAGACCGAAGACGATTCAAAAGCTAAGGGAAAGGCTCTTGAATTGGGAAAGCTGCTCGTGGCATATGTAGCGGGATGATGAAGCTCTTATGCATAGATTTGATGATGTGATGATGAGATGAGGCTTTGCGAGGATGTAATGAAGCAAGGCAATCATATGATGAAGACTTGGTCTAATCCAGACGGGATCATTCCAAGCATGTTGATAACTCGGTGATATGATTCGAGTTGAGGATAATGAATGGATATGAGAATAGTCGTCGAGGAGGATGACTAGGAGGCTTGGATAGCATCGTTGTTGAAGGTTCTAGCATGCTCTAAGCAAGGGTACGTTTGGGCAGATTCGATAGTCCCAACGGCCAACTGTTGATGGTCGAGTACTCTGGGCAGATTCGATAGTCCTAGGCACGGGCTGCGACGACGTGCGGGAGTTATGTCTAGAACTGGGGTTTCCATTAGCCCTTGACGGACGGCTGAAAGAATGTGCCGATCATTCAATTAACGGTGATATCGAAGCAAGGATAACAGTGATAGCCAGAGTCATGGATGTTTGGTTGTAACGTCATTTCGGACTCAAGAGCGGTATTTTCTGGGTGCTTATCTGATTTAGGCCTTGGTACTTGGAAAACATCGCCCTTGACTCGAGTGATAATAGCTTTACTTTAAATTGTATGCTCTGCTATGTTTGCTTCTGCTTAGTGTGTGTCTGGGGGCTATCACTGTAGAATGAGGTTGGAGTGGGAGGGTTGTATTCCTATTCCTTTTCCTTTATGCTCTTTTGGTATGTTGTTAGTTAATTTACTGCTCACTAAGACTGTTGTCTGACTCAAGGCTTTATGTTTTAATTCTTATTGCCTTGGGCTGTTCGTCCATTTTTGGGACGCGCAGACTAGGTAGCAGGTGACAGGTGCTGATCTCTTCTCACGATGCTGATATCGAAGACGAGCTAGAGGGTTGCATATTATCTTCTTATTATATGTACTGGATATTCCGCTGTTTTGTATTCTCTGAGAGATATGTAGTGAGGCTGGATGTATTGACTATGTGGATCCTTGTATTCAACTATTATGGAGTTTTATATGATGCCATTTTGTTCTGTAAAGCTTCACTATACATATGTTCTATTGTATTTTGTCCATGCGCTGTGAGTAATACGATAGATTCTGTTGTTTTAAATCTTACCTTGACAATCGTCCATGGTCGCCTGGCACACTTTACAGCGCTCTTTCTCTAGATTCGGTGCAGGGGTCATGGGCGGTCGTCACATTTTCCTATATAATGATTTTAAAAATGGTTTTATAAATATATTTTTTTGTAAAGGTTATATTTTGATATATAAAGGAATAATTTTTCTAATTATTATAAGGGATTAAGGGAATTGGTTGTTGTTAAAATTAAATAAGATTATAAGATTTTAGTGGTAAAACACATATAACCGAATAGAAATTTGGGTAAGGATTAACTATTCAAATAAGTTAGGTTAAAAATGGATTCAAACCTGAATTTAGATCCTAGAAAATTTAAAAGAATTTTCAAAGTATTTGAAATAAGTTACCCTGATTTTATTTCTCTAGTAAATTATTATGGAATATATGGTGTGTTTGGCCCCTGAATATGATAATATTGATTTTTATCGTAAAATTGGTTATTGTAAAGGATGTTTATCACAGAATGAACAATGATAAAGCATAGTGAAATGTTTTAAGGAAGTAAAAATTTATATAAGTATGATCTATAAATTAAAATGGATTTAAAGTGTGAAGTTTTAAATCTAGACCCAGAGAAATTTGGAATTGTTTCAAAGTGTTGAAGGAAATAATAGATAATATTATTTAGAATATTTTTGAACATAGAAATCTTTGTTTTAAAACAAGAGTTGTTTTGAAGATGAATTTGTTTAGACTAAAAACCAAGAATGGTTTAAAGTTAAATTGGGATTTGGTATGTTAATGGATAAATATGTATATATGGGATATATGTATATAGGTATATATGTGGATATATATGATTTCAAAGCTGATTTGGAAAGAATATTGATGTTTGAATTCTGGAAAGCCCTTAGAATGAGATGTATAACCCAAAGAGGAATAAGTTTTTGAACTTATAAGAGGGAAGTGATATTGATAAGAAATTTAAATTTGGATGTAAAATTTAAATTGAATAAGGATAAATGGGTTGAACGAATTGGAATTTAACTCAAGGAAAGTTAAATAAGTTTTGAACTTATAACCCAGCTTTGGAATTTCAAGGTGAAATTAAGATTTAACTTGTGGAAGTTAAATGGGTTGGATTAGGAAGGAGTTATGTATGATTTCAAAGCGATTTTTGAAATAAAAAGAGTCTTGAATTCTGGATTTTTGTGATGGATGATATTGATTGATGTTGAGATAATTTGGATGTTTATTTACTTTCATATCCTACTATCATCCTGTTTGTTATTTACAGTATATAAAACTGTAGATTGGATTATTCCGAATAAATTTATAAGTGGATTGAAATGATATATATCCAACCCTGAAATTGAATAGAAATAAAATTTGGATTTATGGAAATGGAATCATTTTGAACTCAAGTTTGAAATGTTAAAACAAAACCTATCAACCGGAATTTTTTTAAAGGGATTGGGTTTTTAAAAAAAATTGAAGTATAATTGGGTAATAAATTGAATTCCGAGAATTGATTTGTTTAAAAAAGACTTGGACTCTTACTTGAACCTCACATAAGTTTAAGTAGAGGCAATTTAAATGGATATTTGAAATTAGGCTCAGAATTGAATTATCTTAAAGACTTGGGTTATTAAATTTAATATTAAAGGTTAATTTGATTTAAGTGATTAAATCGGTATTTGAAAACCGAACTCGAATTTATATAAATCGAGATGGTTTAAAATTTGAGAATTGAATTGAAATTAATTCAAAATTGAAATTAAATTGAATTAATTGAAATTGTAATCGAAGTTGAATTTGTTCAAATTTGAAACGGGAATTGATTTGAATTTGAATAGGAACCGAAATTAATTCGAATTGGAATCTGGATTGAATCAATTTAAATGGAAGTAGAAATTGAAAATTGATTTGAGTTGGAAAATTGGGAAATTGAACCAGTTTGACCCTGAAACTATTTTCAAACAAATTGTTTTAATATAAACTGCCTTCAATCTATTTTTCCCAGCTATTCGCTATACAAACCATTCTTTTTAATACTCAAACTATCTTATATCAAATATTTAACTATTTTAAAACTATTTAAGCTATTTTCTAAATTCGAACTGGTCAGAGTGGAAATTGTTTATATTTAAATACGAATGGGGATGAAATTGAGGTTATAACCCAAATAGGATTCAAAGCAATTCTGAATTGGAACTAGAATCAAAATATTAAGGTAAAAAAATGATTTTAAAGTAAAATAGTATATTTTGAGGAAAATATGATGATTTTAAAATGGGAATTGGATAGTATTATAACTGAAACTCACTTTATAAGAAGTAAGTAATGATACAAATGGCTTTGAAAAAAAGAAATCGAACTTGAAAATTTGATTTGGCATTAATGAGGTTATATATATTGGTTATATATTAAAAACTTCCCTTATTGAAAGTATAACCGAAAGGAAATGATCTTTAAAGGATATTTGAAATATAAAGTGGGATTTATATAAGTATGAAATGATCAGGAAATTATTCAAGTTGAAAGAATAATCTTATATATATATAAATGATTTTATATGTATATGAGAATGAAATTGAAAGGGTTTTGGAACTCATTAATTTTAAAGGCTTTTGATTTTGGGAAAAAAAGTCGGTTTTGGGAATTTGGAAAGCCAAGTTTGAGAATTATCGATTTTGAAGATATCGATTTTATATGTGATACATACAAAGAGTATGATTTGAAAGGTACTATATGTGTATAGTATGAATTGTTTTGAGAATGGTATGAAAAGAAAGGCGCTCCCAATTAGAGATGAAACTTACAGTAGGAGATCCACTGGGTGGTTCTGCCTTGAGCCCTAAGGGGTGTTCTAAATTTGGTTCCCAGAGGACGTCCGGACAAAACTGTAGTTCTTGAGGATTGTGTTTGGGGTAGCGTAATTCGTGTGGCACTGATGCCTATAGTTACATTGGGGTTATGCTGTGACGGCAATGTAACTCTGGTGTAACTGCAATTTATCGCTGTTCCATAGCTTAAGTCGAGTGGCAGTGATTGCCTACAATCTACGTTTGATTTTGCTGGGATAGCGACGTAACATCGGTAGATTGTGATCTATGTGGTTTGGATCCATAGCTAAATTCACGTGGTAGAGAGTGCCTACAGCACATTGGTTCCACTGGAACAGTGACATCACTTTGTGTAGTCTGCGATCTATGTGGTAAAGTTTCGTTTGGCAGCGTAATTCGAGGGGCGCTGATGCCTACAATTACACAGGTTTTGCTATGATAGCAATGCAACCCTGGGTGTAGCTGCGATCTGTGCAGTTTCCATGGCGAAAGTCGAGAGGTGCGGATGCCTACAGTTTTCTTATAGATTTCGCCGGGATGGCGACGCAATCATCGTGCTAACTGCGCCCATGGAGGGGGTGATGATTTCCATAGCATTCTTGCAAAAGGTTTTTCAAGTATTTTCACTAGGTGTTGAGAACGAGTCTACTAAGTACTTATAGATTTTCAGTCCTACGCCTAATCAACGTATGAATGAATTTCTGTGAGAACAAGGATGGACTTGTTAAAACATCGAGTTATAAAAAGTATTTTTATATAAAGCAAGATTGGTAATATTATGTAATTTATTTTAAAGTGTTTTAAATTGTATAATAAAAGAGTAAGAAATTAAAATGTTTAAAGAGGATTAATAAATAATACACATCAAAAATTAAAATTCTCGCTTCGTTCCTTTTCGAGGATGAAAAGTTCTAAAGGAGGGAGGAATGTGACGACCCGGGTTTTTATAAGTCGAATAAATAAATTTTCTGACAGTTAGAAATACCTTAATCTATAAATTGATTTAAAAACTATAATAAATATTGACTTATAAAATCTCTGGATGTGATAAATCCTATAGAAAAGAAAATAAATTATATATATACCCCACCATTTAAATTAAGATAAAATATCCATAAATATATAGATAAATATATACAAGTTTTATGATGTTTGAAAAACACATATATATAAGTATATAAATATACAGGTATATGAATGTATTCTTATATGAAATAATATACATGAAAAGTTTGTACAAATGTGAATGTGTGTGTGTGTGTGTGTGTATATATAATGAAAAACATATAAAAATTTATGTATGTATATGATGGTAAAACATATGCAAGTAAACAAATGTGTATAAAAGTAAATGTATGGGTATATATATTATAAAAGAAAATGCCTATGGAAATAATAAATATATATATATATACATATAGGTGTAAGCATGTGCATATCTAGATATATAGAATAAAAGGTAAATATATATATATAAGTGGTTAGAGTAGATAAATATATATGTGTATATAAATAAGTGTAAACATATACGCATAAGGGTGTGTGTGTGTGTGTATATATGTGTGTGTGTGTGTATATATATGCATATCAATTCATACTTAGGTACATGTAAACACACAAGGGGACATTGAAATAAATACACATCAAATCCAAGCATACAAAACCTTAAATCAATGTCAAAAACAAAATCAATTCAAGCATATAATATATCATATCAGCCCAAATGACGAGGCGAAGATAGGGGTCGGGGTTGTTTGCTGGAAGTAGGTTCGAGATCGACTTTTCGCAATCGGGTTTGTCGTGGGGAAGTTGTGGTGGCTAGGGGTTCTAGAGGTCGGAAGTGACATGGGACGGTGGTCGGAGTGGGACGGCGCGGGCTCGGCATCATGTACATGTGCACGGCGTAGCGCGTGCACCTTTGGGAAAGAGAGAAGAGAAGGAAGAAAAGAGCAGAGGAAATAAAGGAAAAGGAAGAAGAGGGGGAGAAGAGTGGCGGGTCGAAAATTGTTTGGCCAGAAAGAATAGGGGAAAGGAAATAGGAAAATAAAAGGAAAAAAAATAGAGGAAAAGAAAATGAAAGGGTAAAAGATTTAAAAAAAAGGGAAGAGGAAGAAATGGATTATATATATATTTTTTCCCTTTTTAATTTACTAAAATCTATTGTTAATCCGTGGTTTTAAAATTCAATGATATTTTATAATGGTAATCAATTATATTATTATTTGACTTAAACTTATGGGTAATTAATGATATTTTATAAATTATTATTAGTTAATATATTGTTTATTTTGTAATTAATTTGGTTTTAATAATAAATGAATACGGTTAGGCAAAGTGAATTAAAAACCCGGATGGGCAAATCGTTGGATATTGGTTATAGATCGTTATTTGGGTTAACGATCTATATTTTTGCTTAATTCTATTGGATATTCGTTTCAAATTATTCTTGTTTGTGCCAACAAATGGTCAAACAAATTAAAAAAATGAGATTAAAGTAATGATATGTGTTGTTTGAAAAAAAAAAGAATCAGCAATAAATTCTGATACTTGAATATGGTCACCCCAAAATAATAAATTATTTATTTAAACAATTTCCCGACTTAAATTTATTACTTGGATTCAAAAAGACCGGGATCGGATATCAGCATTATCCGGAACCACTTCGATTTAATAATCACCACAAATCTTTACGGGTTTGATCATAGAATCCAATATGCTGGAATTGAATAGATTGAGTAAGCTGAGTTATTATGAATAAGTAGTTGTATCCAGACATTATTACTATATCGATGGATTTTCTGTAAAAGTGTTTGGTTTAATCTGATAAAAACTCATCGGATCACGAGTTACCTTGGTTTCCAAAGAAGCATTATAACTTAAGAATTTCAAATTAAGTTGGTTTACTCACACTGATTTCCAGCCTAACTCGGGTGTTACTTTATTGCAATGCTCGGGTCAGACCGAGTATTATAGATTTTCAGGTTAGGACAATTGGAGCTCAGAAGACGTGCTAGATGGTAGAGACGTATTGATTAGATTCCACTGTGTTTTGAAGGCTGTATAGACAGTAGTTGAGGACAATTTAATATAACTGTCCAGAATTGTTGTACTTTGATATCTTGAATGTATATTAACAGTTACAGCTTTTCTGTGTATGAAATGCTATTATTTCATATATTATATCCGCTGCGATTGTGAGATTCTGTGCTGTTGTTTTCTGTTCTTATTCTATCTCCTTTTATTCTTAACCCTATACAGTGAACGTATTAGTGTCGATTTTCGGGGTCGAAAATCTTCGGGCCGTTATAGAAAATAAGGTAAAGTATGAATTCACTTATTATTAAAATAAGTATATGGAAATGTTTTCCAAATAGTGAAATATTGAAATGGTTTTGAGAATATATCTTTTTAAAGATAATTTGAAGTGAATATTTGGAAAGTGATTTAATTAATAAAAGATTAATTAAAAGAGCCTAGTGATTGCTTATGGTGCTAAATATTTGTTTGATGCTTTGATAGTTAAATAACCGACTATCAAATTTGGCCATTTTTAGTTCCTCGTCTTGATGTGGGAACTATTTAGTCGTACACTCAGTACGTAGCCATCTGTGTAGGCTTGATTATCGTTTGTGTTGAGGATGTTGATTCGTTTAGTGCGGAGTATTACTCCAATCTAACGAGCTTCATTCTTGGCCGAAGGATAGCAAGTCGAAAGTTGGAGACATGATAAGTCTATGAGACTTAGTTTCTGTGTGAGGTTGAGAAACGCTTTTGCGTTGTTGGTGCGAAGAGACCGGGATCGGATTTATCTAAAATCCACTTCGGACCAACATTTATACGACGATTGTGCAGGTTGGTCGATGATATTGATATTTAGGATTTTCATAGTGAAGGACTGCTCGTTGATCATTTGGGGTTAAAATTCCAATATATATATAGTAGAAGTAGTCTCTTCGTTATGAAATATCCAATGCAAGAACTATTCACTACTAATCCTAGGGATTTCCCGACAGGATGTGGTGGGAGAGTACCTTCAGTTTGTCCTGTTCCTGGATAAATTGTATGGACGAGTGTCTGATATTTCATTTCTAATGATTACGTACATTGGTTTTTACAAACGTACATCTGTTTGGTGGCGGAGAAGGCAACTTCTCTTAGCTTAACACCCTTCTTTGAGACGTACGAGCTCAAGGGTTGTATTTTTGTGAAAGGCAATTAGTAGTCAACGGAAATGGCAAATGCGTCATTCAAAAGTGATGTAATATGTGATTTGTGAAAGGTAATCGTTACCTCAGGCCTCATCAACCGGAAATGACCGAAAAAGGGTTAGATGCGGCAAGGCTAAGTGGGTCATTCCCAATTAGGATATGATCATCCCCTTCTAGATGTATTTCTTTCCGCTATGACGTTCGGGATGTAAATTAATGTGGTTTGTATGCTATGAGGGCCCTCGGGAAAGGTCGATAACGACCGGGGATGATATATTCGGTACTACCTAGTTATAGAGGTAGGCCGGTCTTGTGTTGGTAGAGGTTCCTTTATGATGTTCCTCGGTACATTCCTCTAGAGATGTACTGTCGGAAGGTACTCCCTTCACCTGGTCATTTGTATTGAAATCCAAACTTCGCTACGTGCCTGCCATTTTGATTGTATTACACACTTTGGGCTATATGCTGGAATTTAATCAATGTAACAATTTCGGCTATGATTAATATTATTTGTGCAATACACACTAATATAATATAAGATGATTTGATATGAAATGTTTTAGTTATCGTAAGGTAAAAACATGTCCATGTTTATGTATGGGCGTGTCTTACGAGATACCTTTGTTTTGAAAGTAAAGTTTGGTAATTTAATGAATTCAGTTGACTGTTTTTCTCATGCTGGTTTACCAGACTAATCTGGGCGTTCTTCCCTTTCAATGCTCAGGTCAGACCGAGTATATTTACAGGTTCAGATTTGGTGCTTTTGTTGCTTCAGCAGGAGAGCTGGAGATCTTTATTTTCGTATACACATATTTGTTTATTTTCCACTGATTTGTTATTTATATTATCAACAATTGTAAGGTCAGGTTATTATAACTGTCCAAGCTGATGATTGGTGATTGATTGTTGAACTCTGGTTGATGTATGTATATACAGTTTTTGTTTTGTAAAAATCATTAATATGATATTATATGTTTTCCGCTGCGATGTAAGATTCTGTATTGTTCTGTTTGCTTCTCTCTTCTATCTTTCTTCTCTTCTCTTCTTCTCTCTTCTTTTCTTTCTCATGACTTTCCGTCAGTCTGTGCTTTTTGGGTCGGACATGTGTGGTTTATTATTGATTCAAAGGGTACGGATTTGCTGGTCGTCGCACGTGGTATCAAAGCTTAGATTTAGTATATTCCTAGGCTTTGATGTGTACTCAATATAGATAAGGTCAGTAGCACCCTAGATTGAGTTTGAGTGTATTATATATATGAGCGCGTCTTTGTTAGTGATATAAAGATGTTTTATATTGTGTTTACTTTTCCATTGAGTTGTTTGTGAATTCTGGTCGGTATGTGGGACGCCACATTATCGATAGGAATTTCTAAACACTTAAACGAGGCAAGTCGACATAGTATTATTTTTAAATTGGGTAAATGAAATAATTTTACCTCGATTATATTTTGTATATAAAGGAACAATTTTCAGTATTATAGTGTATATAAATTAATTGATTTGTTGTTTGAAAATGTAAATATATATAAGTTAATAAAAGCTGTTTGAATAATCTAAATAAAAGCAACAATTGTAAAATAATATATTATATAAGCAAATGAGTTATAAAGTATGGAATTATAATTAATATGATTTACAATTGTAAAATAATCTTATATATAAGGAATGAAACTACATGAGTATATTTATAAATATGAGGTGTAAATAAAAATGGATTTAAAACTGAGAATTTGAGAAATTGAATCTCGTTGATTTTGACAATCGTTTTCAAGGTTTAAATAGGTTATATTATTATAAATCTAAATAAGATAAATAAATTTGGAATAAATCTTGTATAAGTAAAGTGAAATAGTGAAGTTATATAAGTAAGAATTTATAAATGTGATTTATAAAAATAAAAAGGATTTTTAAAAGAGTTAAAGCACTGAATTCATTATTGTTGCTGGGAAATAATAAGGGTGATGACTGCAGCATCATCAGTATCATTTTTGAGTTTCTGTGTGATGGATTTGCTACCAATAGTAAATTGAAAATTTAAGTTTTGTTGCGATAAAAAAAATTTGAATTTAAAATCCAAGTTTTAAATTGATAAATAAAAGTGAAATGAGTTTTGGACTTATAATATGAAATAAAAATTTAATCTTAGTAAAGCTAAATAAATCGAATTGGATTTGAACTGGATTAGATAAGTTATTGAAATGGAAAGTAAACTTGAGAGGTAAGTGATTATATAATATGAATTTGGAAGTTTGAATAAATAAGTTGTATAACTTATAAAATGGGAAAATGTAAGTAAAACCAAATATTAAAATGGTTGAACAATTTTGTTAAGCAAAACAAAATCTAAAATTGAATAGTGATATGAAATTTGACTAAAGTAAAAGTTAAATAAAATGATCTTTGAAAAAGAAATTTAACTCAAGTAAATAAAAAGAAATGAGCTAATGAAATGAGTTAAATAAATCAAATTTGAATTAAATTAGTAGTGAACTTAAGTTGTATAGTGAAAAATGCAAGTGAGAATGAAATGAAACATACATAAGTGATGTTGAATGAAGTTGAATTTGATATCAAAATGAATTAATAAAGTGAATTAATAAAATGAATTAGTTAAATGAATTTGAAATTGAGTTATAAAATGAAATTCAACTTTAGTTGTTAAATGAATTAGCAATTGAATTAATGAATGAATTGAATTGGACCAATGAAATAAATTAGTGAATAAAAATATGGATTAAATGTTAATCAATCGAATGTAAATGAATTGATAGGGAATAATGAATGTAAGTGTTAATTCATTAAAATCTAATGAAATTGGGAATTGAATAATTGAATGAAAGTCAATTAGATATTAAACCAATTAGAATTAAATGTGTTAAACCAAATTGAATGTAAACGAAGTAAATATAAATGTTTGAGTGTAAAGTAAATAAATTTGGTTATGTTGGATATGCATTGGTTGTTAGATGGATGTTAGTTGAATTAATGAAATTGAAGGCTATAAATAATTGAATTCAAATTGGTGATAAGTGAATCGAAATAGAATTGAATTTGACTTATTTTGGAAGTGAACTAACTTGAATGTAAATTAGTGAATGTAAACTAATTGAATTTGAATAAATGGATGTTACTAAAATCCAATGTTAATGAATCAAATGTGAATAAATTGAAAATCAATTCATTGAATAATTAATGAGAAATGAAGGAACAATTATTTGGTTATGGATTGATTGGATAGATATCGGTTTGTTGGACGTTGGTTGGATGATAGTTGTTTGATGGTTGGATTTGTTGCTTTAGATTGCATTTACTATATTGGCATGTATAGTTATTGCATTGGCATATGTTGTATATTGATATTGCTTTCTATATACATGTTTCTCATTTGTTTGTTGAGTGTTTAGTAGGTGCGGATGGCATATGCTACGCATTTGGAGCTCGCTTTCGTGCTATATTAGCCGTATATGCTCGCTAAAAATATATAAGGTACATATCTTGGATTACATATCGTACTTTTATATTTTTTCCCTATGGGATGCCTCATCCTCGAAGATGAGATGTATATTTGTGATATATATATATATATTGTGATTTTACTACGGTCGAACCAAGCAAAGGAGGCTATGGCGAAATTTTTTGAAAACTTAAGGCGTTAGAAAATTTTGGGAAAATTGGAAAAAAAGTTTGATAACTAAAATTTTGATTTTGAGTTAAAAGTTAAACGATATTAGTTAGTTTTGAAATGATAAATATGAATGGATTTGTAAACTTAGAGAAGTTTTTATAAGAAGTATAACAAATTATTTTGAAAATTTAATGGATTTTGTGACTTTTTCGTGCTTGGTAATTTCGAGGACGAAATTATTTTAAGTAGGGGAGAATGTAACGACCCAGAATTTCAGTCATTCGAAATTTGGATATTTAATTGATTTTTAAATATTCACAATTAAATTTGATGAGTTGAATAACTTATATTTCAAATATAATAATTTATTTGCATAATTTAATTGTTAATTTAATATTTGAAATTGTGTAAATAATTTATTTTGAATCTAATGTGAATGGAAAATGATTTATAAAGTTGATATAAATTCTATTTGAATTAGAATGATGTTAGTAAATTTTTGAAATTGAATTAAAAGCGAATTTATAGAAATTGGAAATTTTAATATTTAATTAACGTGTAAAATTAGTCATTTTTCACATGGTCTCGGATTTCGACGAAACCAGTTTCATTGGATCCGTAATGTTATATTATTGTAGGATTTCAAATTTTGTGTCGATCGGACTTACGGTTTGGTCGTGCGAAGCTAAAACGCGTAGAAATTTGTTTAAGTAAAATTTAATTTAAATAATTCGATTCAAAAATACCTATCTTCCAAATACGATAGAATTGGCTTCCGATATATATTCCATTATGTTTGGAATAGGAGTAAAACATTATAAACGCCAAACGACAGGCTTCGATTGGAGTTAGAAAATTTTAGCGATGAATAGTGTCACAAAATTTTCTATAAAAGGACTTCATTATTTTCTATTTTCAAAAACTCTAGAAACCTAGGTCTAGCTGCCATTTCTATTTCGATGGCCACAATTGCTCGATTCTTCCTCCCTATTATCTCCTCATCCATCGACATTCACGAGAAACTCTCAACTACAATGTTTTAGAGCTCGCCGAGAGCTACGAATCCATACGACGATGATTGGTTTTCAAGCGACGATGTGGCGGCGATGTGCGTTCGAAGGCATGGCTTTCGCACACGAATCTCGAGACAATGGTGTGACCGAGTTACACATGGTCAAGGGCGGTGGTAGAGCTCGGCTAGGGCTTCGATACGGTGGTCGTTGATCATCACCTAGTGGACGATGGAGGTTGCGATAATTGATGGCAAAACGGCAGCCGATGGGTTTTGTTCGACTGGTTATCATCGCGATGAGGGAGAAGGATTTGCACGGCCCTGATTCGAGTATTCAAAACAAACGACTGAGATTGAATGTAGAGTTTAATGTAAAAAAAAAGTAAATTAATTATATTGTGCATATTCAAATGTTTAAAATTGCATAACTTTGTCATACGAGATCGAAATTGGACGAAACAAGTTGCGTTAGGTTTGTATTCGCAAACACTACACGATAGAGCTATATCGAATTGATTTAGAGCTGATAAGAATTTTGGGTAAAATTAAGCGCCCGTTTAATTTTATTCGGAATAAAACGCTGCAACGGCTATTGGAATCAAAGTGAGTACAACTCACTCTTTCTGACTCGCTTATATTTTTATATAAGTGAGAATAAATTTATTTTATGCTGATGGATGATTGTTTGGATGATATATGATATATTATATATATTGATTGGTTTGGATATATTCCTGCCTATTGGAGCAGATGAGACCCTATATGTTCCCGTGTATGAGCGGATGACCTTTTGTACGCACGTCTGCCTTGAAGCGGACATTGTATATATTTTCTTATATGTATATTTGTTGTAGGTGATCGGTTGGAGGGATCCAACTGGATTCCTCACCGGTGTTTATTTTTATTTACAGATATGGTGATATATGTTGTTATCATATGATATATGATGTTTTGGATGCCATGATGGATATGATTGATGTGAATCACCTTATTTAGCATTTTTGTAGCATTGGGCCATATTTTGGAATTTTAAAAATATTAAAATGATGATTTCAAATTAAAAAGGCTGTTTAAGTGATTTTTGAAGTTATATGAGTTTTAATAATGATTGGTAAATTATTAAATGAAGAAGTTTATTTAAGTAGAATCAAAATATGATTTTTGAAATAAGAAGTTCACTATTTTGTAAAATAACTCAAAATGAGAATTTTGAATTTAAAATTGGTTTATACATATAAGATTTATAAAATTGATATTTTTATAAATAAAAGTAATGGATTTATAGAGGAGATTTATAAGTGTTAAAATGAAGTTGTAAATGAATCTTATAAGTGAATAAAATTTATAAATTATGAAGTTATAAAAAAATGAATTTGTAAATAAGAGAATTATAGGTAAATTTACTTATTATCGGATTTTGGCATATAAATGAGATAAATGGAATTTGTCGGTAAAGGAATTTTATAAATGGAAGTTTTTATAAAATAGAAATGTGAATTATAAACATTGTTTTATAAAGGTGGAATCAACTTATTTTGATAAGTTAATTTGAAAGCTTATTAAAGGAATATATTCACGATTTTGGATAGTGGATAATCCTTTAATAAATGTGTGGGAATAATGAATTTGGTTAGAGAAATATATTAACGATTTTGGACAGTGAATAATCCTTTAATAAAATGAATGTTTTGAGAAGTGATATTTTAAAATGGAGTTTAAATGGTTTGAAAACAAGGTAAAGTATGAATTCACTTATTATTAAAATAAGTATATGGAAATGTTTTCCAAATAGTGAAATATTGAAATTGTTTTGAGAATATATCTTTTTAAAGATAATTTGAAGTGAATATTTGGAAAGTGATTTAATTGATAAATGATTAATTAAAAGGGCATAGTGATTGCTTATGGTGCTAAATATTTGTTTGTTGCTTTGATAGTTAAATAACCGACTATCTAATTTGGTCATTTTTAGTTCCTCGACTTGATTGCTTATGGTACTAAATATTTGTTTGTTGCTTTGATAGTTAAATAACCGACTATCAAATTTGGACATTTTTAGTTCCTCGACTTGATGTGGGAACTATTTAGTCATACACTTAGTACGTAGCCATTTATGTAGGCTTGATTATCGTTTGTGTTGAGGATGTTGATTCATATAGTGTAGAGTATTACTCCAAACTATCGAGCTTCCTTCTTGGCCGAAGGATAGCAAGTTGAAAGTTGGAAACGTGATAAGTCTAAGAGACTTAGTTTCTGTGTGAGGTTGAGAAACGCTTTTACGTTGTTGGTCAGTGTGAAGAGACCGGGATCAGATTTATCTAAAGACCACTTTGGACCAACATTTATACGACGATAGTGCAGGTTGGTCGATGATATTGATATTTAGGATTTTCATAGTGAAGGACTGCTCGTTGATCATTTGGGGTTAAAATCACAATATATATAGTAGAAGTAGTCTCTTCGTTATGAAATATCCAATGCAACGACAATTCGCTACTTATCCTAGGGATTTCCCGACAGGATGTGGTGGGAGAGTACCTTCAGTTTGTCCTGTTCCTGGACAAATTGTATGGACGAGTGTCTGACATTGCATTTCTAATGATTACGTACATTGGTTTTTACAAACGTACATCTGTTTGGTGGCGGAGAAGGCAACTTCTCTTAGCTTAACACCCTTCCTTGAGACGTACGAGCTCAAGGGTTGTATTTTGAAAGGCAATTAGTAGTCAACGGAAATGGCTAATGCAGCATTCAAAAGTGATGTGATATGTGATATGTGAAAGGTAATCGTTACCTCAGGCCTCATCAACTGGAAATGACCGAAACGGGGTTAGATGCGGCAAGGCTAAGTGGGTCATTCCCAATTAAGATATGATCATCCCCTTCTAGATATATTTCTTTCCGCTATGACGTTCGGGATGTAAATTAATGTGGTTTGTATGCTTTGAGGACCCTCGGTAAAGGTCGGTAACGACTGAGGGATGATATATTCGGTACTACCTAGTTATAGAGGTAGGTCGGTCTTGTGTTGGTAGAGGTTCCTTTGTGATGTTCCTCTGTACATTCCTCTAGATATGTACTGCCGGAAGGTAGTCCCTTCACCTGGTCATTTGTATGGAAATCCAAACTTCGCTACGTGCCAGCCATTTTGATTGTATTACCCACTTTGGGCTATATGTTGAAATTTAATCAATGTAACAATTTCGACTATGATTAATATTATTTGTGCAATAGACACTATTATAATATAAGATTATTTAATATGAAATGTTTTAGTTATCGTAAGATAGAAACATGTCCGTGTTTATGTGTGGGCGTGTCTTACGAGATACTTTTGTTTTGAAAGGAAAGTTTAGTAATTTAATGAATTCAGTTGAGTGTGTTTCTCACGCTGGTTTACCAGACTGATCCGAGCGTTCTTCCCTTTCAATGCTCGGGTCAGACCGAGTATATTTACAGGTTTAGATTTGGTGCTTATGGAGCTTTAGTAGGAGAGCTGGAGATCTTCATTTTCTTATACACGTATCTGTTTATTTTCGGCTGCTTTGTTATTTATATTATCAACAATTGTAAGGTCAGGTTATTATACTGTCCGGGATGATGATTGGTGATTGATTGTTGAGCTCTGATTGATGTATGTATATACAGTTTCTGTTTTGTAAAGATCGTTGATTTGATACTATATGTTTTCCGCTACGATGTGAGATTATATATTGTCCTGTTTGCTTCTCTCTTCTCTCTTTCTTCTCTTCTCTTCTTCTCTCTTCTTTTCTTTCTCATGACTTTCCGTCAGTCTATCCTTTTTGCGTCGGACATGTGTGGTTTATTGTCGATTCAAAGGGTACGGATTCGTGGGTCGTCACAGGCATATTAGTAAAATAGCCTCCTTATTCTACACGGCTATTACTTCTCATTTTGTCCATTCACGTTTCATTCATCTCATGATCACAAACAAAAAAGTCCAAAACCTAAAGCCGACCATTACCAAGGATTAATCAACATCAAATCTCAAGTTCCTTATCAAGTTTAAGGTGAATAATAATTCTTACCATCTCTGTTTGGTTTTATAATCATGTGATTTAAGATTTGAATATTTATTTTATTTCCATGATATATTGGATGATCATATGCTCGAATTTATGGATTGTTTGATTTAAATCATTAAATTATATGAAATCTGTATGGTTTTATGGTCAAATCCGTGTTTTATTGATTTTAAAATGCCATGGAAATTTTTTATATTAAGTAAAAGATAATTTTGGAGATGGGTTTTAACTTTCAGAATTTTCCAAGCTATGGAAATTTTATTATGAATTTTTGATGGTAAATATGATAAAATTGGGTTAAATATTTATTTTGTGAATTTCAGGAAGAAATTGGGTCTAAAATTTTTAACATGTTTGATTACATGATTAATTCGAATTTCTATGATTTTTGGGGATTTTTCCCAATTGATTTATTTAGGGAAATAATTTATTTTAACAAGGGCTTTTTTGAAAATGTCGATTTTAGGTTATATGGAAAGGTTTTAGCGTTTAAATCCTTTAATTTAGGATCTGAATGAATGCAGCGGCTTGAGAAGTAAAGAAATTGGAAAGTTTTATGGTAGCCAATAAGTATTTTACAACTAGGCAAGTTGTTAAAAAGAGATTACGTAAAATTGCTATAATTCAGCCTTTAACTAGAAAAAGCTGTTTCGCCTTTAATGGAAAGTACCTTTCGACTCCCTTGATTCCTCCCCATCATAGTCGAAACCATCACTGCCAGAACAATCATAATCGGAACCAATACACATAATATCTCCTGGAATATACATAATGGATTGGAAGATGGGTGGAAGCCTTGGTGTCGAAGTGGAAGCCTCCGATAGGGTCGAAACCCTACTTTGTTTTATAAGTTAAAGTCCTTCCCTTTTTTTGCTTAAAGCTTTCAACTTATTCGAAACTTATTGTTTTCGAAAGGGTGTATGTTTAGCTTTCAAAGAAGGTTGCCATGTTATACAAAAGTACTAGCCTTCGAAGGAGATCTTTTTCTTTAAATAAAAGCTTTCAAAAGGGGTTGGTTTCGACCTAGTCGAAGCCTAGCGGCTACTCTACCTTTCGACCATGTTGTGCAATAATGCTTTCAAAGGGGTTGCTCTTGTTTTACCTAAAACCAAACCTTTTTCCTTATTGTTTTTGAAAGGGGTTGGGGTTTCGAAGGCAATGGAGTCAAAAGGGGGTTTCGACCCAGACCTTTGAAGTTTTGATTTTTTAAGTCTTTTGCTTTCGAACTAGATGGATCCGACACCATCAATTTTCCCCCAAACTAGTTTTTGTTGGTTTCGAAAGAGATACTTTTGTATACAACCTTCTTGACCCAAATGATATTTTAAGAGTAAAACCCAATGCTTTCGAAAGGGTATTTCATTTGTTTCGAAACCTATGTTTTAAAGAGCGTTTTCTTGATACCATTGAAAGGTCTTATTTGGTTTCGAAAGGTATATATACTTAGAGTTTTGGAAAGAGGATTTCTATGCTTTCGAAGGAGATCATCCAAGGGTTTCGAAAGTGATGTTTAAGGTTTCAAAGAAAATAACCCATTCTCATTTTTAAGGAAAAACCATGGCATAAATAAATAAAGATTTTGGAAATATTATTCACATTGTTAATAACCCATAAATGTATTTTGGGAAAAGGGCGGAATTACCAGTTAGGTTGACCCAGTAGTGAATATAACTTAATAGATGTTAAACTCTTAATTTAAAGATATTGGAATGGGCCAATAGGTTTATAGTAAGCCCATGAAAACCGTATGATATTGGCAGAGGCCAATAGGTTCATAGTCAGCCCATGAAAACTATGATTTGATACTGGTAGGGGTTAGTAGGTTTGTAGTTAGCCCATTAAACTATATCCGGATTAAGATATTGGCAGTCAGCCAATAGGTTCCTAGTTAGCCCATGAAAACTAGGATGTGAAATATGATATTGGAGTTACCAATAGGGTCTTAGTGATCCCATGAAAACTAAGTAATTGGACAAATAGTCCATAAACATTTAACAGGTTAATTGTAACCCTAGAAACTATAATTGAGACAGATAGTCAGAAAGAATGGGGGATGGGTAATCCAAATTTGATTTACTTGTTTTGCATATTATCGTAATACTTTGAAATATTATGTTTATAACCATTGTGGATGTAGGAAGAACAGTATATGGTTTTGTAAATGTTTTGGGGATACTAGTGAGGGGAAAACCCGTTCCGCTAAGCAGCGTGGTCTTACTTGTAACGACCCGTAAATTTCGACCATTTGAATATGTTGATTTAAATTGATTTTTGTAATTTAATGCAAAACAGAAATGAAAATTTTATAATTTATATTGGAGCGTATGTTAGAAATTAAATGTTGCATTGGTAAATATAATAAATGCTTGACAAATTTTAATGAAATCCAATTGAAGGAATAGTAGGAACCATTATAATTGGTTAATTAAGTTTGATTGTGTAATTAATACTGGAAGAAATAAATTTGAAATAGTATTAATGAAATAATAACTAAATTGAATTGCAATTATATAAATGGAAGTAAATTTGATTAAGTGGATGTCAATATTGAATAAATTAATGGAAATAAAATCTAAATGATTATTTGGATAGAACATAAGAGAATGCAATTGGTAGTATGTAGATAAATGCCAGCATGTAGTTGTAATTGAATACGGGAGATAAAGGAAAGGATTAAATTGATTGATGCAATAAAACATTGTAACTGTATTTGTTCGTAAATTTAGATAATAAGGTAGTACGTTATTTGAAATAAATTTAAGGGTAGAATAACAACTATTACAAATTTCCAAATTAATTGGTCAATGAATTTATTTGGAATTAAAGTTCATATAAATATTAAGTAATTATGATGTTATTATTGATAATAAGCGTTACTAATTATTAATATAGTAACGGAGGAGTAAATGAAATGCAACCGTAGAAACTTAAGCCAAGTATTAACAAGTGAAATGAAATGTCGTTTAAATGGAGTACTATAAATTATCATACTAAGCTAAGAATTGAATATAAGGAAACAAAGGCAAATAGTAAATCAATCAATGAATTTATATAGATTGTAAAGTTATAATAATAAATAGTAATTGGGTGTCCTGTACGAAGTTATAATATTGTGTGAATTATTCACAAAGAATAATTAGAATGGGATTCAAATTTGTATAATAATGGAAAGTGTTAATTGTTGCTCTTGAGCATAAAAATTTAAATAAGTAATTTAAAGCAAACATTTAATTTACCAATGCAATAAGATTTTCTAATAGTGACCGTGTAAATTTAGGTAGCAGTGTAAATGGCAGTTGATGGATAACCAAATTCAATACAATCCAATGGATTGTAACGACTGTTAGGTTATAATTGAATATAAAGTAAAATAGAAACATAAACTTAATACAAGATAGTAATTTAGGGAAATAAAAAAGTATGAAACCAAGAAATAGTTACAGAGAATATTTAATTGGAATTAATGTATCTATTTGGCAGAAATATAATAAGTGTAGTACAATCCAAATTTATGTAAGCAAATTGTGAAGTTCTAATTTATTGAAATTAGTAAATTTTATAAGATGAAATTAATACTAACCCTATTTAGATTATGACAGTTGGCTAATCTACAGAATAGGAAGCTATATTTATTTATTTAATTGGAAAATTTAATTACTTTCTTTGAAATTATTGTGAATAAATGAAATATAACAGTTAAATTTTACGTCGAAGGAAGTGTAGAGGAAATCTAAGAAAATAAATGTAAACAATAGTGAGCCAATGTAAACTGCATCTTTTTGATAATAATAGACTGAATAATAGAATGAAAGGTAATTAAATGAAATTTTGAAAATTTAATTTACAATTTCTAAATTCAATGAATTTGAGATAAACATTGAAATTGATAAATTTATCAATTTTTAAATTTACTTTTAATTTGGTTAAAACATTGTAATTTACTGAAAAATATAAAAGGGTTAAAATTGGTAAATTTTAAGATTTAAATTAAAAGTTGGATTTTATTAATTTATTTTTAATTTATTTAGTTGATGAAAAAATAGTCATTTTGGCCACTGACTCGGATTTCATTGAAACAAGTTTCATCAGATCTGTAACGGTGAACTATAATAGTGTTTCAAGTTTCGTAACAATCGGATTTGTCATTTGATCGTACGGACTCGAAACGCCTTGAAATAAATGTAATTGTAATCAATTTGAAAATTTTGATTTTAGCATAACTTCTTCATACGATGGAATTTGGACTTGAAACCTTTTCCATTGCGTTTAAAATATTTTAAAACACCTATTTTGATATATGGGTTTACCCAATTTCGTTCCGGAGACAGAACGGGCTTTTTTGACCACTTTGGCGTTAGCACGTAAATCTATCTTATCCATCCATTCAAATGTCACCCTGCCTATATATATCATGTTATAAACCCTAGCCTCCCTAATCTTCATTTGTCTGTACGTACAATTCGTCTTCTTCTTAGCTCCTCATTCCAATGGCAGACAAAACCTAATTCCCAAATTCCAAAATCTAATTTCAAATAATAAATATATATATATTTTCGAGATTTACGCGCTTCGGGTCGCGCTTCGGGTTTCAGGGGGAAAAACCCTGGAGCTACTTCGGGTCTCCGGGTCGTTTTGGCAAAAACTCAGAGCAAGCATCGGGTATTTGAGGCGGCGGACCGGGTTGAACTTGAAGTCGACTCAGGACCAGAATTTTCCAATCTTCAAATTTTCATAACTTTTGCATACGGACACGGATTTAGACGCGGTTTCTTTTGTTAGGATCGTATTGAAATTCCGGACCTGCTGACGTAGGTTTGGACGAATTCTGAAACTGTCAAATTTTTGGGTTTAAATTGAATTTAAATTCAATTTAAATTAAAAAAGTGAGTGTTTTTTTTTGCAAGGCAAGCGGGGTTGGCTGGTCCCCTACCACTTTATTGCTAAAAAGATAAGACATGCACAAAAACAGAGGTGACTGGAACAAACAAGTCACCAGACAAACACAAACATCACAGGAAGAGGAAAAAAAACATAGAGAAAAAAAGACAAGAACTAAAAAAAAATACACATAGATTTGCTAAGGCCAGTCAGTAGGAAAGAAATCACTGAAGTCAAATTTACTCTCCCTCATTCCAATTTTGATGTTAGCCTTCAAAGCATTCCATAGCAGGTTGATGTTCCTTGATTTATTCTAAAAAATTCTCAGGTTTCTTTCATCCCAAATTAATGCCACGTACCTTTTGATCATAAAGAATTGCACAAATCTCTCTTTCTTTCTCCATTTTGTTGCTTTACCAATCAGATCCCAATCAAAACTGGTTAGACCAAGAAACTGATTATGGTTCATGCTACTCAACAGTTTGGTCCACAATCCCCTGAGCTCACTGCAATCAAAAACAAATGGTCCACAGTTTCAGTATGCATATTACAGATGACACAATTCTGATCAACCGCGATCCCATAATTCAGTAATTTGTCTTTGGTCAGGAGTGCTTTATTTATGACCTTCCACAGCATTAAGTTGTCTCTGGCACTAGAATTCACAGTCCAAATAACCTTGTGCCAATTTCTTGTAGCAGTGACAGGAGCATTATCAAGAAGTTTGTAAACTGAGGAGACAGAGTGACACTTTCCATTCCATTGTATATCATCAGAAGTACTATGGTGATACGTTTTGTCCTGAAAAATGTTCCATACTGCTCTGATAACCTGATTGCTAGAATAAGGCAATAGGATCTTGCCATCATGAATGTAGTCAGCAGCTTTGGCATTAGCACTAATACCAGTTTGATTAATTTGCTGTGGGGATAATATTTTGCCAAGTATAAGGCCATCCGCCATCCAAGGAACAGCCCAGAAATAGGCAGTGCTCATTGGAGAGATCAACACTTTGATATACGGCAAGAGAGAGGGCCTTAATTTCAGCAAGCTCTTCCATGTCCAGCTGCAATTTGGAGGGACTGTCATAGTCCAGAAGTTCTTACTGCCCAAGTTGTGATTTTTGGTCCACCTAACCCATAAAGAATCTCTATCAGCTAACAAATCATTTAGCACAGAACTGATGGCAGCTCTATTCCACTTGTGCATATTAAGAATTCCAAGACCTCCATTATGTATCTGCTGCTCCATGATGGTAAAGGAGCAGGGAATGACATTCTTAGAAAGAATGGAGCCATTCCAGAAGAATCTTAGCATGGCAGATCTCACCATATTCACAAGTTTGTTGGGAAGAATAAAGACCCTACTCCAATACACCATCATGGAAGATATAACAGATTTGATAAGTACAAGTCTTCCATCTTGAGAGAGAAAGCGATTGGCCCAACACTTCAATTTGCTACAGATTTTATCATACAAAGGCAAGCAATTGGCAGTTGTGATTCTTGAGGTGCACAGAGGAATACCCAAATAGGTCATATTATTATTCATGGCTTGGATACCAGAGGATTCAGTTAAAGAGGTTTCTTGTTCAGAAGTTAAGCCAGAGAATTGAATATGCGATTTATTCAAATTGAGTTGAAGGCCAGTCATGAGATAGAAACTGTGAAGAGTAGCTTTGATATTATCCAATGATCGCTTATCCGGTATAGTGAATAACAAAATGTCATCAGCAAAGAGAAGTGAGGTGATAGTCGGTGATTTACATTTTTAATGGTACATAATTTTCTTGTTCTCATAGCTTCTGTTTAGCATGATAGTCAGGACTTCCATAACAAGAATGAACAAGTAGGAGGAGATGGGGTCCCCCTGCCTGATCCCCTGCTTACTCTTGAAAAATCCAGAAGTAGAGCCATTGTAATTGATTGAGAACGTGGGGGAGGAAATACATACATATATCCAAGCCACAAACACTTTAGGAAATCCCATCAGAGACATAATTCTCACAATTGAACTCCAGTGTATACTATCAAAAGCTTTCTTTAGGTCCAGCTGCAACATAGCATTCTTGGAAGCATGAGCACGTCCATAGCCTTTCATTAGCTCATGAGTAAGCAAAATGTTATCAATGATGTTTCTGTTTAGCAAGAAAGCAGATTGATTGTTGGAGATGATTCTGGAAAGGACAACAACAAGTCTGGAGGCTAAAATCTTTGAGATACATTTGTAAATCACATTGCAACAAGAAATTGGTCTGAAGGAATCAACAGCAGTTGGATGTTGGATTTTAGGTATGAGCACTAAATTTGTTGCATTCACTTCAGATAACAATTTTGATTTATTGAAAAAATTGTGGACCGCTTTAAGGAAATCATCCTTGATGATTTCCAACTATGGATGTAGAAATTTAAGTTGAAACCATCCGGACCTCCACATGAATGCTTGTTCATGGTAAAAAGGGTATCTTTAATTTCTTTGTCTGTTACCTTGATAATTAGACTGTTAACTTCCTCAAGATTAAGCTTGGGGAGATGCACACGGTCTAGATCATCAAAAAAGGATTAAAATCATCTTTATTACCTAGCAATGTTTTGAAATAATTTAGAAAGGCAAGGTAAACACCAGAAGGATTAAAGTAAAGGATACCAAACTCATCATGAATATGAGTGATCTGTTCCCTAGCATGTTTGATCTTCATAGCAGCATGAAAATAAGCAGTGTTGTAATCCCCTTCTTAGGCCCATTTTTGCCTTAGTTGCTGTCTCCTCATGTTTCCTTCAGTTGATAATGCTTCATTTAGTTGATCAAAAAGGATTCTTTCATTCTCAGCAGCAGCAGCATCATCAGGTTGTTTGATCATTAAGTCTTGAGCATCATTGAGTTTCTGCCTGAGCTTGGTTGAAAGAAGAGAACCATTTCCAAATTTATTCTTTGCCCAAGTTCTTAGTGCTTCTTTGATTGCATTTAACTTCTTGCAAAGAATGTACATAGGATTTCCATAAAATTTTTTAGACCAAGAATTACTAATTATATTAGCATACTCAGGATCATTGACCCAAGTATTATAAAATTTGAAGCCTTTTCTTCCTTTTAATATCATCTGACCCATGGAAAAGAGGATGGGGGAATGGTCAGAGAGGACAGGGTTTGGGATAAGAGTTGACATGGTAGGCCAAGTGGTTAAAGCTTTGAGATTGGCAAAGGAGTGGTCAATGTTTGAGAAAATTCTAGAACCAGACCTACTCCTATTATTCCACGAGAATTCAGCTCCAAAGGAGGTAATAGGAAGGAGACCTGAGTCATCAATGGCTTTGTTGAGGGGGAATATGTCTTTGGGTAGAAGTGGCGTTCCACCATGCTTGTCATGTAAATTGTAACAGCAGTTGAAATCCCCAAAAACAAGCCAGGGGTGGGAATTTTGCCTGAAGGCAGGAAGAAGATTAAGGAAGTGTTGTCTTGAGTTTAGAGAATTATGAGCATATACAATGGAAAGATAGAATGAGAGTTGAGTATTGGTTAATTTAGCTTGGAAGTGCATAACTTGATCTGTGTTGAGAATAGGGGTAAGGGTCATGACATTGGGATCATGAATCACCATGATGCGGCCATAGGAAGCATGGTCAAGATTATGGTGTAAAGTCCAATTTGGTTCAATGTGCTTAGCTGCTTTCACTGTTAGAGATTCATTCAGTTTGGTTTCCAGAATGGCAAATAATGAGAGCTTGTGCTGGAAAATGAGGTACTTTACTTGATCTAGCTTAATGGTGGAGTGGGCTCCTCTTATGTTCCAAATGGCAAAACTGTGCATCATTAGGAATACTTTAAGGATTGTCGGACGATATTTTTCATGCTCCTGGTTGCAGGAGAGTCTCTGAGTTCATTGCTTCTTGATGATTTGTCTTGTTTTTTATGTCTTGTTCTTTTCTCACTATCCAGACATAAAACAATAGGAGATTGTGACTTAATAGGAGAAGTTGGGATTGATTTCCATCCAGGTAGAGCACCAGTGAAGGAGTACTGTTTGCTGTTATTATCAACTGGTTCATTCGTGCACAAAGAAAAAATATCGTTTTCCAGGGCATGTCTGAACATTGTTTCATCAATATTTGTTATATCTGCCGTGTTTCTGTTATTTTCATGCATGGCCATCTCATTCCTGGAACGTAAAGAAATTTCCCCAATATTATTGTCTGATTCAGGCATGTTTCTATGTTCATCTAGACTTTGAAGTGTTTGGTGTGATTTTCCTTTGGATTTGTTGCATTCAAGTACCTGACTTTCAGTTTGTATATCACTTCTTGCTGGGTCTAGTTCGAAAAAAACAGCATCACTATGCTTGACACCTAGTATTCAACTTCTAAGATTTCTTATGTTTGTTAAATTCATGTATGATGTGTTTAGAAATTTTGTTTATAGCTGTTTGGCATATATTTCATCATTATCTCAGTTAATTGCATTCATCGTAATTAATTGTTAATTTATTTATTCATTGCATTTAAATTGCCAGTTAATTGTTAATTAATTTATTCATTACATTTAAAACTGCCAATTAATTGTTAAAAAATTTATTCGTTGCATATAAACTGCCAGTTGAAAAGTTATTAATTTTTATTGAATATAAACTATTTGTTGATGCCTGTTATATTTTATATGCTTTATATTGATGTTTTGTTTAAATTGGATGATGATTGTAATGAATGGTTGTTTATTGATATTTGGATGAATGGATGCTATATTTTATATTGTATAAACTGCAAGTTATTATGCATTTTCATTTCATTCGGGAGTGCGGTTTGAAATGATATATAACCGTAAACTTTTATTTTTAAATTACGGATTGAAATGATAAATATTCGTATCACTTGACCATAGGATAGAAAATTATATACAGGCACCGTGGTCTATATATAAAATATTTCAAGAGATTTTCTATGGTTTGGAAAGAAATATACGGTTTAATAAATATTAAATTTTGATATTATATAAATATTATTTTATATATGGTTAAATTCTAAAAAAATAAGATATGTATAACTTGATGATGTTTTAAGTTTGATTTACGAATATTTCAAGTTTGAGCTTTATTTAAGTGATATTGAATTTATTAAATAAATATTTCTAAACTAAATAATAGTAAATTGAATTAAGGTATATATAAGATTATCATATTTGGTTGGGAATTTTGGAATATTTAAAGACTTGAAATATATCAAAATTGAAATGTTTTATTGAAATTTAGGTATTATTGTTTTCAAAGTATTTGTTTTCGAAAGTGTTATAACTTTGAAAGTAATATGGTTTGAAAATGAATGTATTTGAAATAGAATTTATTTAAGAATTATCTTTAAATATATTGATTTGAAACCGATTGAAATTTTGAGATTAAGAATATGACTGCATTATGTGATTTGGGTTTAAGATGGTTTTAAAGAATATTTCAAGTTTTATAATTAAAAGTAAGAATAGTGATTGAAAATTTGGATTTTATTTAAATGATATATTATTGAATTTGGTTTTAAAGTATATACTATTTTGAAGTAAATGATATGTTTTGAAATAGCAATAATATTTTGGTTTTAAAGTATATACTATTTTGAAGTAAAGGATATGGTTTGAAATGGCAATAATATTTTGGTTTTTGATGTATATACTATTTTGAAATAAAGAATATGTTTTGAAAGGGCAATGATTGTGTTTTTAAAAGTATATATATTTTTAAATGACCACGGTGTTATAATAACGTTTGGTTGTTAAAGAGATCGGGATCGGATATGGACATACTCTTTGTCGATACCGAAAACCACTTTGACAACTGTGTACGCGGTGGAGTTTCCAGAATGAAGTAGGATGGTGGCAACGATCCTAAGGTATATACGTGGACCCAACTCCCGTGAGTTGGCATAAGGTGGCTAAAACAGGAGCGATCTCGGACCAGTGAGGTAGCACCTCTTATCGGACACACTTCTTCGATTACATTCTATTACTTTGTGATTTTTGGTGGCCACCTTTCGATTTGGGAGTGTTGTTCGAGGTGGACGGTAGTGGCTGCTATGCGCTCCATCAGTCCGTGTGCGTAATTGGTATATCTACCCTGGCATTGCCTTGTGTGCCGTGTCACCTACCATATCGAGCTTTACTACGATTTGTGATTTCTCCCGTAGCCTGTGGAGTATTGAGGGTAGCCCCCATTTTGGGAGTATGCTAATACTGGATAGACTACTAGGACTATTACGTGTTAAGGGCTATATGGGTAACCCCTTGACGCTATTAAAAAGTATGTTTATTTTATATTAGACATTATTATAATAGCGAATATTACTTCATAGTAGATAGTTTAACGGACCCTTAAGAGATGTGAATCCCGAACATTTCTTAAGTTACTACACTCACGTTAGACACTGGATAGGAGATGTCAAACCCCGTAAACATCTCTGACGCCGTTTACACTCATATTTATTTCATTGATTTAACTTACATAAGATCTTTTAGTTTTGACTCGAGTGTTTTGTCTTTTCAATTCGCTCGGGTCAGCCTGAGCATTTCAGGATTTGAAGGCCCTATTTCTGAAGGACGAAGACGAAGATTTTATTATTACTATTTGTTATATATTCCACTACACCATTGTATTCTGCTACATAATTATCATTCTCTGGTATGTGTAACTCTGATATGTATTGTATAAGTATAATCAAATGTTTTGTAAAACAGCTTCCTGAACTGTTATTTGATTATTATATTTTATCATTCCGCTGCAAGATTCTATTTTGTTTCTTTTATTTCTCCGCTTTTTCTTATTTACCCCATAACAATCCACCCTTATGTATGGTTGAAGTCGGCATGTGCGTCTGCTTAAGCATACAAAAAGGTGGTCCGTTACATTACTAGATATCAAAATGGTTTGAGATGGTAGATTATTATTCATTCCAGACTTTTTTGTCTGACTCGAAGTTTTTGTTTTCCCCTTAAACTCTCGGTACTCAATTGATTTTGAGTAGGTTGAGCGTTAAAGGTTTTTAGGTTTTTCTCTTAGACAAATAAAGCTTCCGGAGGTGTGCAGGAGGTAGATAGTTATTTAAAGTTATTTTGTTTCCGTTGTATGTTTGATTGTAAAGGAAAACTATTTTTATGCCTTACTATGTACTCTGATCAACCAAGAGGGCATCTTCATAAGTTGCTCTTGGCATATTTTGTTATTATATGTTATCTGAACATGGTCTGCGAACTGGGATTATGTAACCAATTTGAAATATTTTTAAATGGAATGTGGATTTTATTTGCCGTTTAAAATTATTCCATATTCTTGTGTTTCTGTGTATCAATGTATCTAATATTGCCGTACTTGGTCGTTGAGGATTAAGAACTATGGATGACTACAGCATCCGTAGCCATTAGTTTTGGGCCTCCAAGTGGGAGATGTTACAAGTTGGTATCAGAGATGGTTTATGAAACTTTAAAAGAAACTTAAACCTAAAAGATTTTTCAAACATAATCCAATAAATCAGATAAAAAGATTGGGGTTTTAGGTTAACGTTATAATAACGTACTTGTATTTGATATATAAAGTCATATGTATAAGTACATATACCCCGCTCTCTTAGACCGTTCATCTGTATCTTACTAAGGCTCGTATGCAGATTTATGAGAAATGAGATATGGAAGCAGGAAACAGAAGATGAAATCTCGATGGAGGAAGCACCACAACTAATGGAAATGCTTGACCCACTACCGGGGAAACCCGGGTCGACCGGCTAATGCTAGCAACCAAAATGCAGAAGCCAATCTGAGTGCTGGAAATCCACCAGTAGGTATGGGGGCGATGTACCAGTTCTTTGCTGGTTTGATGCAAGCTGGAGCGGCTGTTGGAGTTGTTGGAAATGTAGGAGGAGCTAATCATGTGGCTCTAGTTGGAAATATTGCTTTGCTGAGTAAAGATAACACCAGTTTGGGTGGAAAGCCATTCTTGGGAACAGAGAGTGCCATAGAGGTTCAGAATTGGCTGTTGCATTGTGAGCGTATATTTACTGATATGGGTCTTAATGACGGACAAAAGAGAAGGTTGGCCTCTATGCAGTAATAGGGGTCAGCACTGCACTAGTGGAATAGTGTTACTACCGGAGAGTCGGAAGAGCAATTAACTTTGGTTGATTTTAAGACGAGATTTGAGTAGAAGTTTGTATCTGAGTTTGCCAAGTCTAAGCTGATGAGAAAATTTATGGATTTAGTGCAAGGAGATATGTCAGTAGTTGAGTATGTTACTAAGTTTGAAGAGATGTCAAGATATGGGTATGCTCTTATAGATACTGACATCAAATGGAATGAGAAGTTCATTCGGGGACTGAGGCCTGAGAATAACCATGACACATGTCCGTGATCCTTGTAATATAGTGGTAGAGATGGCTATTCGCCATGAGGAGTTGCTTACTGATCTAGCTAAAGTCAGTGGAAACTGACGCAGCGGATTAATCAAAACGATTTTCAATCGGTGAAAGTAGCAATCGATGGATTGATGAATACTGAAATGCCCGAATTCGTTGATCCGAAGATACCGGGAAAGAGATCTACGATTCTTCGACGTTGATCTTGCGCACAAGATACCGTAAATCGGCTTCAACAAACGATGATTCGAGCGCACTCGAATGACGTAAGTGGAGATAGGAGATACACTCGACTACCAATTGAAATTGAAAGCACAAAGCTAACAAAAGAGAATTTTATTCAATATTCAACAACCTTACAAAATGATTCAACTTGCCTATTTATAGGCTACAACTTTACAACAGAAATTTCGCTAACTCCTAAGTCGTTTCCGACTTAACAAAGTCTCCGACTCAACATAAGTACATCACGACTCACGACTCAAAAGAATACAGGCATCATACGACTTACAAACAGACGATAAAGAATACATACGACATACGACTTATACAGATGCGACTTAACAATGCCACGAGTTAACAAATGACGACTTATCAAAGCAACACAACAGCATCCTTCTACGACTTAAGAACCAATGGTCTAGATTAACTCGGCATAAGATTCAACGGCATCCAGAGTTTCAACGACTTAGAAACTTGCGGCATCCCAGATCAATTGTCTTATGGAAATTAAAGGCAGAGATTAACTCGGCATAAGCATCAACGGTTTCTATCTTCACGCGACTTAAGAGGGTGCGCTTTAAAACTGTGCGACTTAACTAAGTCGTAACTTTGCTTCCGACTTAACTTCTTCCTTAAGTCGTAGACAACTTAACACTTCCTTCTCAATTCGAACCTCTCCTTCCGTGGCCTTCTCCGTAAGTCGTAGACGACTTATCAACTCCGAGCATCTTAAACCTTTGTTAAGTCGTAGCCCTTTTCCTCCTAATCCGTTAGGTCGTAGACAACCCAGAACCTTCTCCTTAGGTCGTAAACTCGAGTTAGCTCCTTCTCCTGGTTTCCAGTTAAGTCGTAGCTCCTGCTCACATGCCTCCTTAGGTCGTAACTCGACACAGTTAGCTCGTTCTTCATCACTAGGTCGTATTCCATTAGATCGGAGCTCATTAGGTCGTGACTCGTTCATTACTTCTACCTTGTTAGGTCGAAGTTCATTAGGTCGGAACTTGTTAATGTGACTGGAATGACTTAAGGTAGCTTCTCTTATCTTGTTAACTCGTAGGTCGTTAGGTCGTTTTCGACCTAAGGAATGGAAGGTCATTCGCGACCTAAAGAAACTGGCCAATAGCATTAGAATCTTATCCCGGTAGGTCGCTGGAATGATGTAGCTAGGTCGTAACGCGCCTGAATGACTTGCCAACTCGTTTTCCTGCATTTTCATCTCCTTAACTCGTTCATTCTTCCTCACATTAAGTCGGGCGCGACTTAGACTTAGCTTGTGATCATGGTTAGGTCGTAGGTCGTTTGAGCGACCTATAGTATCATGATGCTGGCCTGCATCATCTTCCCCTGGTTGGGAGAAATTCGTCCTCGAATTTAAAAGCTTTCTTCTTCGAGATGCTGTCTTCCATTCATTATCTAGTTTGACACAGCCCTGGTGATAACCATTTTTGAGATTAAACTTGTTTTGTACTTTGGATGTTATGGTTCGAGCTAAATAATAAATGGAATAGAACAGGCATGGCATTAGGCAGGCGGCATAAGAAAGTGACCTGGGGGATATGGCATGTGGAAAAGTACGGACTAAACTCAGCACTAGATGCCAGATCCACTTCAGATAGCATAGAACTTCATAAGAATAGTGTCGTATACCATATTGCTTGTGCCAATAGGAAGATGTGATATAGAACCAAAATGTGTCGAAAGTGTGAGATGTTATAAGGAAGTTTAAAATCATGGAATGACTTAGGAAATCACGACCGAAAAATTGTGATGACTCATGCTCAGATTCTTGTCTTTCCTTATCCCGTTCAGATGTGTCATCCTCTTGAATCTTCCCTTGATGTGTTGCACCAAACTCCCCTGACTGAACTGAATTCCCACTTGCTTCTACTTCAACATATTTATGTTTATAATACGGTTCCAAGCAATCGACATTGGCAATGTTAGCAGCGTGGACGTCATCCGACAACTTCAACTGACAATCATTCACTTCCTCCTGTTGTATCAACTCTTCTTGTTCTTTCAGACACATAAGATCATACGATCCTGGCAGTAAAATAGCATCTGGTACGAGTTCAGTGTGAGGTTGGATGTCCTGTAGAGATGGTAACTCTTCGGAAAACTCCTCAGAGTATTCGACTTCAGACTCATCGAATTCTGATCCAACTTCCTCATAAACATCAAAATCTTCACTCGTTCCTTGCCGGGATAATACAAACAAGTCAGTACTAATTTCCACCTTTTCATCAGGCTCTTCCAAACATACAAGACTAGATTCTTCAAGCAGTTCCTCAGACATCTCATCTTCACATTCTTCAAATACTTCATCTTCTTCAGGATTCTCAAAATCAGAATCTTTTCCAGGTTCAATCATCATTGACAACTCATCATCATCTTCCATTTTATTGATGAACTCTTTCAAAAATAACAAACTATCTGATTCTGCCTTCTCTTCTGTTTCACTCTCACTTTGTTCATGCTCCTCGGAAACTAAGGAATTTATACATGGCTGACTCTCATCCATAAGCTCAGGTGCTAAATAAGAATCCTCCATTGTCAAATGAATTTCCTCCATCCCGAACACAGCTTCTTCTTCCATACTATCAACATCAAACTGTGGCAATGAAGAGTAATCAACTTCTACCTCCACATACTTTGACTCAACTTCTTCTTCATCGTCAAATTTCGACGGTTCATAAAAGTCAATTTCAACAGTCCCCCACAACAAGTTACCTCCTTTCTCTATTGACAAAATTTCTACTCTCCCTGATAAAGATTCCTCAAATCCTGGTAAAAATTCTTCATCGTCGTCAAATTGTGGTGGTTGATAAAAGTTAACTTCATCAATCAAATTACATTCTTCGTTCTCCAACTCGACCTCTTCATCTTCGTTGTCAAACTTTAGTGGTAAGGTTGCGAATGATTCTGTATGTCCGACCACTTCAAATTCTTCTAACATTAGTTTAACCTCCTCGAGAGTTTTAAGCTCTTCACTTGCCTCATACCTAACCAAGGTCTCAGCACTACCTTCCGATTCTTCAGCACTTTCGCCGAAAGGTAATGGACTAGTTGATTCCTCTTCCTCTTCTGTCTTGCTTTCAGTAGTATCATCCACATCCTCACTTTCACATTCTTCTACAACAAAGGGTTTCTTCTGGGACTTTGTACATTCAAAACTTCGATGGCCAAACTCCTGACAATGATATTGCTTAACTCGTTCATCAACACTTGCCTTCGTGATTCCATATACAACTGGTTCATTGACTCTCTTAAAAACATTTCTACTGTAATGAACAGCATGATTTTGATTGCTGGAGTTTGGAACCACACCCTTTCATTGACTCCCTTGACTCAACTTCTGCAATTGTTGATCAAGACGAGCTTGATAATTGTAGGGTAAGAAATTTGCCTTCATCATCCTTTTCATCTTATCCCACTTGACAACTTTAGACTTCTTCATCCTCTCTCTGGTTGACTTAGTTTGTTGCCACCCGTCCATGGGTTTTCCTTTCAAACTTGCAGCAACTAGCTTCACTTGACGATCCTCAGGAACGTAGTTGAGCTCAAAAACATTTTCAACCGTGGATAACCAGTCCAAGAATTCCTCTGCTTGTAGTCCACCTCGGAATTCTGGAATCTCCGTATCCTTTCTTGATTTCCATGTATAACCATCCTCTTCAATATTCTTGTATCGATTTTGCCCTTGACCAGAATATCGAAAATGAACACGATCACCATAACTTTCCTCTTCAAAATTAGTTGAACTTCGTCGTCGATTCTGAACATCGACTCTTCTATGCCCATGCACGTCCTCTCTACTTCTTTTCTCATAATCATAACGTGGCGACACTCTCCGTTGATTTCGATTCATGTCAAACTTCATTCTCTCTACTTTCTCGAAATCCTTATTGAATCTTTCATCACTATGTTGCTTCTTCTGTTCAGGATCTTCTCTCTCATATAAATCTGCAACACTATGATGACGGTTAACATATCTTGGAGGCATGATCAAGCCTTCAAACTTTGACTTTCGGCTCCACTCCAAATTTCAAACACCTTTCGAACTTAGATCCAAAATGAAATGGATCGAAAACTCCCACTTTGTTGCAACTTCGCGATGAACACGATGAACACAACTTCTCCAAATCACAATTCTCGGCTAGACAATGCAATGATGCTCGGTCTACACTCTCCTTAGCTCGGCTTCCTCACTTCAAGATCGGCTAACACTTGATGCTTTAAACTTCAAACAAATCGGCTCCAAGACTCGATTTAGCTATGATTGGCTAAAACAAGCTCTGATACCAAACTGACGCAGCGGATTAATCAAAACGATCTTCAATCGGTGAAAGTAGCAATCGATGGATTGATGAATACTGAAATGCCCGAATTCATTGATCCGAAGATACCGAATTCTTAGCTATCTCTGACTCGTTGATCCGAAGATACCGGGAAAGAGATCTACGATTCTTCGACGTTGATCTTGCGCACAAGATACCGTGAATCGGCTTCAACAAACGATGATTCGAGCGCACTCGAATGACGTAAGTGGAGATAGGAGATACACTCGACTACCAATTGAAATTGAAAGCACAAAGCTAACAAAAGAGAATTTTATTCAATATTCAACAACCTTACAAAATGATTCAACTTGCCTATTTATAGGCTACAACTTTACAATAGAAATTTCGCTAACTCCTAAGTCGTTTTCGACTTAACAAAGTCTCCAACTCAACATAAGTACATCACGACTCACGACTCAAAAGAATACAGGCATCATACGACTTACAAACAGACGACAAAGAATACAGACGACATACGACTTATACAGATGCGACTTAACAATGCCACGAGTTAACAAATGACGACTTATCAAAGCAACACAACAGCATCCTTCTACGACTTAAGAACCAATGGTCTAGATTAACTCGGCATAAGATTCAACGGCATCCAGAGTTTCAACGACTTAGAAACTTGCGGCATCCCAGATCAATCGTCTTAAGGAAATTAAAGGCAGAGATTAACTCGGCATAAGCATCAACGGTTTCTATCTTCACGCGACTTAAGAGGGTGCGCTTTAAAACTGTGCGACTTAACTAAGTCGTAAGTTTGCTTCCGACTTAACTTCTTCCTTAAGTCGTAGACGACTTAACACTTCCTTCTCAATTCGAACCTCTCCTTCCGTGGCCTTCTCCGTAAGTCGTAGACGACTTATCAACTCCGAGCGTCTTAAACCTTTGTTAAGTCGTAGCCCTTTTCCTCCTAATCCGTTAGGTCGTAGACAACCCAGAACCTTCTCCTTAGGTCGTAAACTCGAGTTAGCTCCTTCTCCTGGTTTCCAGTTAAGTCGTAGCTCCTGCTCACATGCCTCCTTAGGTCGTAACTCGGCACAGTTAGCTCGTTCTTCATCACTAGGTCGTATTCCATTAGATCGGAGCTCATTAGGTCGTGACTCGTTCATTACTTCTACCTTGTTAGGTCGAAGTTCATTAGGTCGGAACTTGTTAATGTGACTGGAATGACTTAAGATAGCTTCTGTTATCTTGTTAACTCGTAGGTCATTAGGTCGTTTTCGACCTAAGGAATGGAAGGTCGTTCGCAACCTAAAGAAACTGGCCAATAGCATTAGAATCTTATCCCGGTAGGTCGCTGGAATGATGTAGCTAGGTCGTAACGCGCCTGAATGACTTGCCAACTCGTTTTCCTGCATTTTCATCTCCTTAACTCGTTCATTCTTCCTCACATTAAGTCGGGCGCGACTTAGACTTAGCTTGTGATCATGGTTAGGTCGTAGGTCGTTTGAGCGACCTATAGTATCATGATGCTGGCCTGCATCAGAAACCCAGGGTTCTCAAGGGAAGAAGAAGAGGTTCTTTAAAAAGAAGGGAGACACAGCTAAAAGGTCAAAGGCTAAGGTAGTTTGCTATAAGTGCGACAAGAAGGATCACTTTGCTAACGAATGTCGGTCAGGAAATGGGAAGAAGGTCGCAGTTAAGAAGAATGTGAAATGCTTCAACTGTGATCAAATTGGGCATCACAAGAATCAGTGTCCAAAGCCAGTTGGGGAGGACAAAGGAAAGGTTTTTGCTATAGGGTCAGCTAGGATTACTGCAAAAGGTAAGGGAAAGACTGTGATGGAAGGTACGCTTTCGATTCAGAGTATTATAGTTTGAGTACTTTTTGATACCGATGCATCACATTCATTTATATCTCAGTGTTTGGTTGATAGATTATGCTTAGAACCCACCTACCTTGTTACTTCCTTAAGGTTTGCGAATCCTCTAGGAGGATATGCAACTCTAGGGTTGAGATATAACTAGTTAAAACTTGACTTGTTAGGTCATAAGTTTGCATGCAGTTTGTATGTTATTTATTTCATAGATTTCAGGATCACTTTGGGAATGGATTGTTTAGGTAGGTATGAGGCTAGAATATTTTGCCAGGATAGAGAGATATCACCGAGACACCTTGATAGTCACAACCGAGTGATATTCTCAGTAGAGAATACTGATCGGAGTGTTAGTGCTTGCTTAACGCTATGGAGAAAAATGATGAGTTAAGTAAGGTTCGGGTAGCAAGAGAGTTTCCAGATGTCTTTGAGCCAGTCACTGAATTACCCCCTAAAAGAGCTGTTGAGTTTAGAATAGATCTTGTGCCCGAAGCTGAACCTATGAGTAGACCACCTAGTTGTGAAGACCCTAATTTTTGAGATGCATACGGCTTTATAGATGTATATGATGATATCTAGACAGATGGATCTTTATCTTATATGAATCGTATGATGAAGTACCACATGAGTGGATATATAGGAATCCAAATCTGCTGAATCACTCATGTATGATCTTCTACATCCTAGGAAAATAATTTTAAAAGAAAATTGGAAATCAGTTAACAGAGAATATTTAAAGAATAGAATAGTTTGAAAATAAATATTAAGAGTAAGTGAAATAATTAAATAAGAGGATAGTGATTTTTCAATGAATAATAATGAGAAGAAAATGATCAAGTATGAGTGAGTTTTACATACACATATCTCATATATATATATATATTAAATATGAGTAGCCAGAGAAATATAGAGTGATAAAATAAATTCTTCTAATAATTAAAGTGCATAAAACCAGTTTAGTATTATTTATGCATAAATACATTTTTTAAAAATGAATCAAGAGAAAATAAATGGTCTGAAATAATAGCTAGGAATAATAATAAAAAGGAGTATAGTGAACTATTCAGGTCTAACAACATATACAATGAATCTAAGTCACACAAAAATAATGTATAGGTGAATCATGCAAATAGCATGTACACAGAAAAGCAGAGAAGCAACTGCTTTTACCTGAAATAGAAATCAAAAAGAAAATGGCATAATTAGCCATAAACATGCATACAAACTTCTCTTATTTTTGTGAGGATAAAATTGGTTTTTCCTCCATTAAAAAACCTAGTTAAATGATTTAAATCAAGGGGGAAGTAGTAGTTTTCTCTGAGGGAAAAACAGAAACATATTTTCAAAAAAAAATAGAAGGGAAGAACTCACACTGTCTTCAAGCTTAACCATTCTCCGGGAAGAGAAGAGGAAGGTGAGTGATTAATCACCCATGAGATTTAAGGCCTTAAGACCCAAGTTAAGGGCAGCCAAATTATTTTATATAAAATCATATTATGTTTTTCTATTTGATTTCTTTTGTCTGAATGAATATATGTTGATCAGGGATGGTATTTTGGTTGAACCTTTGATTGAGATTTTAATCTGTTTTGATTTGTTATGGTTGATTCAATTTTTGCTTTGAAATATAAATAAGCAAACTTATGCCCTGACCACAGAAATGGATTTTATAATCCAGGTTTTATAAGAAAATGAGCTAAATATTTAATGAGAAATAGGGTATCAAAGAAAAATGAAGTAGGCAATGTGAATAATGAGGTTCATGCTTATGTCTAGCTCATTTAAAAAACTGATATGAATAAAGCAATATTATGTATATGTGCTTATTTGTTCAGATCATAAGCCAATATGTTTTTATGGGTTTTTCTCAAAAACCATATCCTATGTTCACAGTAAAAATAAATATAGTATTCCATATGATCAGATTTGTGCAAGCAATGGGAAAATTTCTAGAAATAAATATATAAGCAGGATTTAGAAAATATGATTAAGCAAAAATGACTTTGAAATGAGATGTGCAATTTTACATGAATATTTTGTATGTCTGGATGTAATCTTTGAGTGAGTTTAATAATTTTTGACTTATGTAATAAAGGAAAGAACATAAGCATCTCTGGAATTAAAAAGAAAAATTCCTCAGAAAATAAATAAGCATGGTCTCTAAATTATAAAATAATTTAGGAGTAGTGCCTTGATCTATTCATCATCAGGTGGATGATGGGTATGTGCATGACTTGCTTAAGTCCTGTATGCCTCTGTGTAAAGGGTTAACAGAACTGAGCCCCTTTGCAATGCACACATGGTGTTCAATGGCAAGAGTTCAGACCAAATAAAATATAAATGAGATTAAGAAATTGAGCTATGGAACTAGGGAGTTAATCCATAGGAGCATGTGCATGTATGACTGAATGAAGTGAATGGATGAATGCTTGGATGTATGATTGTTAGATAAGTTTAAAGATACACATACTCAGGTTTGAATATGAAAATGGATAGCATCAAATATATGAGCTCTCTACCTAGTCATAATAATTTGATAGTTACTTTTAATTCTTGATTTCACTCACACTAGAATTTATTTCTGACCCTATTTGTTGCCTTTGCAATATTTGGGGTGTCTCATTTTATTGAGGCAGTTCAAAGTATCGCTGTAGGGAAAGATGCATGAGTAGCTTGCTTACATGGATATTTGAAGATCTTGATGAATTTAAAGTGTTTAAGAAAAGCAACAGTATTATTGTAATGAATAAGTTAGGCAAAACTCTATTATGTTTTAAGTATTTCCAGAATTGAAATTTGCTTGTTTTCTTGCAAAGCACATGTAAAAACTTAAGTATTATATGTGTGTTCATGAGTTACTGATTTAAGCAACTAATCTTGATGTTCTCTGGTTAATTATGAAGAAGAAAATTATGCCATGTGATCTGATATGTGGACATACTTTCTTTGGCAATATTTGATAAGTTTTTAATTATAAGGTTGAAGCAGTTTTTGAAAAAGCATGTTATAAAATTGTTAAGTGATAAGTTGAACCTGGTCTTGGCTAACCAGTAAAGCTTGACCATGCCTTATAATTGATATAAGACCATGGAAAAAGCTTGAAGCCTTAGCCTGCAAATCCTACTTGAATATTTGATTTCCAGTGGAAATTTGTATTGCATTGTATAGTAAGATGAGGTGCATGCTATATACTTATAATCTTCACTGCAACCACATTGAACTGAACCTTGTTGTCTACTTATTTGATTTAAGTCTGGTTGCATTTTGGTCTTAGACAAGTTAGTTGTAGTATGCATTGTCATGTAGTCTTATTTAGGTATTTAGCATGTCAATTATTCCATTGTTTATTGATCACAATCATTTGTTCCACTATCGGGGAATTCATCAGTAGTCTTCATTATAGGTTCAACTGAAAGTTTTGCATTGGTCTAATTGTTGACATTCCCTTAATCATACTGTCTTCATGCATATGCTAAGTCTCCATTTGGAATGTTAGTTTGAGTTAGCATTCTGGTTTGATTGTATTGTTTTCCTCTGCTTGGCCTTTAAACTAGGTTTCCACCTTTATATTCATCTGATCATTGCATAATTTATAAAATATGATATGAGCATATTTCCTGACATAAAAATTGTTGTGTTTGAAATAAGAACCCCGGGCTAAACAAATATACATGAGTAGTTTTAAACACCCTTTATTTTATCAAAGACAATAAGTATCAAATTACTAAAATCCCAGAAATCAAATGTATGGCTTGTAAATCCAGAAATCAATTAATTTGAGAAGTAAAACAAGAAAATAATAAGTGGTAATATTTAAACTAAATATTAATCAAGCTTGAGTTCAAAAGAAGAAGATTAGAAAGTAGAAATGGCTATGTGACACAAAATCTCTCAAATGTGAGAAATACTGTGTGATTGAATTTCTTTGCTAATTTATTACTCTGATAAGCAAGGAAACATTATATATCTTCATATATATAAATGGCATGATTTGATTTATGTACTAATATTTTTATATTGGTAAAATTCTGGATCTTGGGAAATTAATTAAGAGAAGTGATCCATTGATTTATATATATATATATATATAAACTCATTTGAAAATCCTTAAACATAAATGCAAAAAGAAGTGGGTCACTTCAGTTGGTATCAAAGCCAGGTTAACAAGAACATAGCAGATGAAAAAAAAACTAAAACTAAAATAATAAATATAATATTCTCAGTAGGAATAAATTGCTGAAATAATTAAATTAGAAACAAGACTAACTAGCTATGCAATTGAATAGTGAATCATGGTAGGAAGACCACCAAGCACTGGAGCAGGATCCTCTAATGCAACACCAGTGGTCAATTTGCAAGATTTGGTGAGGGCATTTAGGGAAGCGGCAGTGTAGAGGGAAGAAAATCCTCATAAGGAGTTAGCTAAGCTATTCAAAACATTTTCAAATTTAGGAGGCAAGGATTTTGAAGGCACTAAAGGAGTCATGGGTGTACAAACATGGCTGAGAACCTTAGAAAGAATATTTGCAAACATGCAAATAAATGACCAAAGGAAGAGGCAAATAGCTTCCAGGAGGCTCAACGGAGCAGCACTAGATTGATGGGAGGTAATCATCACAGGAAGACCAGAAAATGAGATAACATGGGATTAATTCAAGGAGATGCTCGAGGCAAGATTTGTCCTAGCAACAGCTAAGGCAACACTACTTGAGGAATTCATAAGGCTGAGGCAAGGACCAATGAGTGTGACTGAATACACTCAAAAATTTGAGAGCTTGTCTAAGTATGGAACCATGCTCATAGGGAAAGAGGAATCAAAGAATTCAAGATTTATTCAAGGACTTAATGCTGGTTTAAGTAGAGCAATGCTACCATACAAAGACAAAACATTTGATCAAGTCATAGATCTCACTCTTTCTTTTGAACAACATGATAATGCAAGAGAGAAATTCAGAAATATGAGGGCTAATAATCAAAAGAAAGGGAAATATAGAGCACATCCTTATGACAAGAAGAATGTAGATAAGAAAGTTGAAGGAGCAGCCACTGGGAAATTAAGAAGAAAGTTACTTGCTACAACTGTGGCAATGAAGGACACATGAGCAATAGGTGTCAAGCAGCTAAGAATACCCCATTCAGTTGCTATAATTGTGGGAAAGAAGGCCATATCAAAAGGAATTGCCCAAAGTTCAAGAAAGGATCAAAGGTAGGAGCATTGGAAGGCAAAGCAAAAGCAAGTGCAGTGGGAAATTCTGGACAACTGGAAGGTATACTTCTAATTAAAAATTATCCAATCTCAGTTATATATGACATTGGGGCTACACATTCTTTAATATCACAAGACATAGTGGATAAATTGGCTCTTACATGCAATTTATTTGAAAAACCTTTGTTTATTCAGAGTCCCCTAGGTAGCTCTTGCCTGCTAGGATTAAGATGTTTTGGAGTAGAATAAAACATAGGTGGAAATATGTTTAAATCTGACTTATTTGTGTTGAAATATCCTGGAATAGGAATTATTCTAGCGGTAGATTGGTTGAGTAAATTCAAAGAAATTTTTAATTTAGAAAATTTTACTATTTCTTTGAAAATAGAAAATGGTAAAAATATTATAGTCATGAGTGAAACAGCCAAGATAAATTTCCTTAATCAAATATGGAGCATGATTGAAAAAGAATTGACTCTAGAAGATATAGAAGTGATAAAGGAATACCAAGATGTTTTTGGAGAAGTTATAGGAGTTCCAGAAAATAGGCAAGTTGAATTTCAAATAAGGTTAATCCCAGGATCAAGTGCTATCATCAAGGAGCCTACCGGAATGAGTCCAAAAGAATTAGTGGAATTAAAACAGCAATTGGAGGAATTGGAGCAGAAAGGCTTCATAAGGCCTAGTAGTTCAAACTGGGGTTCTCCAGTGGTATTTGTGAAGAAGCATGATGGTACAATGAGAATGTGTATTGATTACAGGGAATTAAATAAAGTCACCATCAAGAACAAATACCCACTCCCCAGAATTAATGATTTATTTGACCAATTAAATGGAGCAAAAATCTTTTCAAGGCTAGACTTAGCCTCTGGATTCCATCAGATGAAGGTTGAGGAGGAGAGTATTAAATACACTGCATTCAATACACGGTATGGGCTATATGAATTTTTAGTAATGCCTTTTGGATTGACAAATGCACCATCCTATTTTGTAGATTTAATGAATAGGACATTTAGAGATTTTCTAGATAAATTTGTAGTTGTCTTTATTGATGATATACTGGTATATTCAAAATCAGAAGAGGAACATGCAAAGCACTTGCATCTGGTTTTGTCAAGACTAAGAGCACATTATTTAAAGGCAAAATTAACTAAGTGCACATTTTGGCAAAATGAAGTTAAATTTTTGGGACACATTATATCTCAACAGGGGGTTAGTGTAGACCCAAACAAAGTCATGGCAGTGCAACCATGGAGGAGACCCAAGCATTCATCCAGTTTGAAGGTACTTATTTGATTTAAGTCTGGTTGCATTTTGGTCTTAGACAAGTTAGTTGTAGTATGCATTGTCATGTAGTCTTATTTAGGTATTTAGCATGTCAATTATTCCACTGTTTATTGATCACAATCATTTGTTCCACTATCTGGGAATTCATCAGTAGTCTTCATTATAGGTTCAACTGAAAGTTTTGCATTGGTCTGATTGTTGACATTTCCTTAATCATACTGTCTTCATGCATATGCTAAGTCTCCATTTGGCATGTTAGTTTGAGTTAGCATTCTGGTTTGATTGTATTGTTTTCCTCTACTTGGCCTTTAAACTAGGTTTCCACCTTGATATTCATCTGGTCATTGCATACTTTATAAAATATGATATGAGCATATTTCCTGACATAAAAATTGTTGTGTTTGAAATAAGAACCCCGGGCTAAACAAATATGCATGAGTAGTTTTAAACACCTTTTATTTTATCAAAGGCAACAAGTATCAAATTACAAAAATCCCAGAAATCAAATGTATGGCTTGTAAATCCAGAAATCAATTAATTTGAGAAGTAAAACAAGAAAATAATAAGTGATAATAATTTGAACTAAATATTAATCAAGCTTGAGTTCAAAAGAAGAAGATTAGAAAGTAGAAATGGCTATGTGACACAAAATCTCTCAAATGTGAGAAATACTATGTGATTGAATTTCTTTGCTAAATTAATTACTCTGATAAGCAAGGAAACATTTATATATCTTCATATATATAAATGGCATGATTTGATTTATGTACTAATATTTTTATATTGGTAAAATTCTGGATCTTGGGAAATTAATTAAGAGAAGTGATCCATTGATTTATATATAAAAAAACTCATCTGAAAATCCTTAAAAATAAATGCAAAAAGAAGTGGGTCACTTCACTAGTAGAATGACACCAATTGAGATGAAGGAATTGAAGGTGCTGCTAGTGGATCTAGAGGAAAGAATTTTATCAAATCAAGCAGCTCGCCTTGGGGAGCGGCCGCGGTGTTCGTGAAGAAACCAGATCGGTCATTTAGGATGTGCATTGACTATCGTAAGCTGAATGAAAGGATAATTAAAAATAATTATCCTTTGCCCAGAGTAGATGACCTATCCGATCGGTTGAATGGAGCCAAAGTATTCTCCCAGTTGGACTTAGCGACAAGTTTCCATCAGTTAAGAGTGGCAGAGGACAGTATTCCTTTGACAGCATTTCGAACTAGATATGGTTCATATGAGTGGTTGGTAATGCCGTTTTGATTAACGAATGCACCTACTTTCTTCGTAGATTTGATGAACCGAGTTTTCCGAGAGTACTTGGATAGGTTTGTTCTGGTGTTCATAGATGACATTCTAGTATACTCTAAGGATGAGCAGGAGCATGAAGATCATCTTAGAGTGGTGCTTGAGACGCTAAGGCAGAATCAGCTAAAGGCGAAGTTTACCAAGTGTCATTTTTGGAAGAAAGAGGTTAAGTTTCTTGGTTACGTGGTTTCAGAAAAAAGATTGTCAGTCGATCCAGATAAGATCGAAGCTGTTAATAATTGGAAGGGAACAGAAACAGTGATTGAGGTTAGAAGTTTTCTTGGACTTGCTGGCTACTACCGAAGATTCATTAAGGATTTCTCGCGAATAGTGTAACAACCCGTATATTTGGACCATTTAAATTGACAATAATCCACACATGTCAACTTAAATAATACAAAACACGAATCATTATGGGATTATAAATACATAAATGTAAATGAGAATCAATACAACATCACAGACACAGAATAGTCACAGAATAATGCAGCGGAAAATACATCGTCATAATAGCAGTTCATGAAGCTACTACATAAAATACAACAATGTCTCAACATAGAGTGACAAAGAGGAAATACAAGATGTTCAATACATAAGTTCATCAAATACTAGAAATGAAATGACTGATAAAGATAAATGCTAAGCCTTCAGCATCTTCAACCAACCTTGATCAGCAAACTGGATAGCTTCAGACTGACCCGAGCATATACAAGAGAAACACTCGAGTCAGGACTCAAAATCTTATACAGGATAATCAAGTGCAAACAATAAAGTTCATAACTCAAAGATGAATGTGATACACATCTTTAAGGATCCGATAAACTATCTATATATACAATAGAATACGCTAAATAGATAATGTCTAATCAGTAAAGTATGATATCAAAATAGTGTTAAGACGTCACCATAATCCCCTTAACACATTTTATTCCCAAGAGCATATACAAGACCGTAGTTTCCCCAAAACCGGAAGTCACCAGAGGGCAATCAATATACTAAAGGTACAAACCAAAACGTAGTGGTCGCGAATAGGATAATCAGTATGACAAGGTACATGAGGCGATACCAACTAGGATACTAGTAGTTGCGTGATCCGGACTGATGTTGAGCATAGCAGCTACTACCTCAACACCGCGAAACAACACTCCCAAATCAAGGGGTACACCCAAATCGAATCACATAAGTAATAGATAAGGTATCGAAGAAGTGTGTCCGCTAGAGTTGGCGATCCTCAATGGCCCGGCGCGGCTCCTGTTTTAGTCATGTTAGGGGTCATCCAATATCGTTCTCTTTCTTCAGTCAACGCGTTCACCAAACCATCCACTTCGTTCTGGATCAACATTTCACGTATAATAGTTATTAAAGTGGTTTTCGGTATCGACAGAGATTATGTCCATATCCGATCCCGGTCTCTTTAATAACTACGTATTTATTACCCGATGGTCATTTAATATTAAAGTTTAAACAAATCAAAGTCCAAAAGTCAAGTTGCAAGTTTGACTTTCAAAATTTGACACTTCACAATTCAATTTATTTCGAACATTTAAAATCATATTCCCAAATGAAGTTTTAGTTCAAGCCCTTGAGTTAACAATACTTAAGTATTCAAGTTCAATTTAATCAGATCCAAATTCCACTTACTAATTTAATTTATAAACCATAGATTCAATTAACTGGTCAATTTGGTTCAAATCATTAAATCAAATTCTATTCATTTTAATTCATATTCCCATTCATCGTTACATTAAATTTAATCAGAACTTTGATTTAATCAATTTCAACTACTAAATCAAATCCTTAACTTTAGTTGGTTTTGCATTCCCTTAAGTCACTTTGTTACTTAATCTCAAATTAAATTTTATAACAAATTCCAAATTTATTAAATTTATCCGAATTAGATCTAATCTCAAATCTAATAAATTTAAATTATTAGATTCTAAAACTTACTTGTTCAAATCTCGTTTCAATTTAATGTGTCAATCCGTTTTATTTAATTAATAGATTTATTAATCCGTTTCAATTAAATCCATTCATTTATTTCAATTAATTTATTACAATTAAATCCATTAATTTATTACAATTAAGTCCGTTAATTTATTACAATTAAATCCGTTAATTTATTACAATTAAGTCCATTATTTCGTTACTTAATTTCCAACAATTTTTTTTTAAGTTCATTTCTTAATTTCAAATAGATTTCAATTCCAAAATGATTTTTTTTGTTGACCAATCGGGTTTCTTATTTTTAATTACCTATCCTAGGCCAAAGTTGTTCAATTGGGTATTTATCATTTCAACCCAATATCATTAAATAAAACAAAGCATAGCAAAGGGAACTTGCAGTGTGATAACTGGGATGGTGTCAAAGTAAATAAACAATCAATAGCAACCATGCATAACAATTCAACCGTTTATTTAAATAATCCCAAAATAATCGTATTAAATTTACATTTGTTATTTATGTAAATTAATAAAATTATTCCTAGAATTCACACTATCATTTCATGCAGATTAAAGATTATTGCATTATGGGTTTTCACTTGGCGTTTATTATCAAATTATTACATCAATCATACATTCCATGGTTCAAAGTGTAATAACACTATTTCTACGTGTCGATTTATTTATCATTTAAAGGGACAAGTTCAACATATATAATCTATTTTAAATTTTAGACTATCCTATATCAATTCCAATTTCATATTAATCATCACTTATATTAACGACCAATTTCAACATCACATAACAATTTAGTGTCACAACTATTTTCCATAACTAACTTCAAATCACAATTTAACATCAACCATTTTAACATTCAAATTAATATCAATAACATCTATCACTTGATTATCATAGCATAATAGATTGAGTCGTGAATGAAATATTCACCTTGCTTGGTTGGAGATTTGATGACGAAGCACAAAGACGAATAGATAAGAGACACTAACAAGCCCGATGCAAAATGAACACAACTGTAATCAAACAAATAAATTTATTAACAATTGATTCAATATAATATATATAGATTGTATATATATATATATATAATCATACCAAACGGTGAAGCAAGATAGATCCGACAAGCTGAAGGTAACCTAGGACTCCGAAGCAGTAGTTGGAAACAAAACATAGCAGCAAACGTGAGCAACTAGAATGCTAAAGATTACCCTGCTATGTAATATACAGTTTCCTATATAGACTTATATATGAACGAAAATGCTACAAAATTCAGTTGTGGCCAAGTCGAAGCGGATGGAAGTAGTGGTGTTGGTTGGCGGCGGAGGCTGTCAGAGGGGTAGGGCGAACTGGTGGTGGACTGGGCGGGTGTAGGATGCCGGTGGGTGGACTGGGCTGGCGGGTTCGGAGGCTGCTGGTGGGTGGACGGACTGGGCGGCAGTGGGGAGGCAAGGCGGTTGGGCTGGTGGAAGGCAGTGGGGCAGGCGGTTGGGCTGGTGGGAGGCAGTGGGGCAGAGCGGGCTGGTGGTGGTAGAGGGACAGAGCGGGCTGGTGGTGGCAGAGGCCTGGGCGGAGAGGAGTGGGACGGGCGAAGGGCAGGGCGGGGAGCAGCTGGTGGCGTGGGCGAAGGCGGAGCGGGCTTGTGGTGGCAGAGGCCTGGGCGGAGAGGAGTGGGACGGGCGGAGGGCAGGGCCTGGGCTGGGCGTGGGCGAAGGCGGAGGGGGCTGGGCAGGCGGGCGGAGGGGACTAGGGACGGGGTGGCTCGGGCTGGGCGGAGGGCAGTGGGAGGCAGTGAGGAGGCTTCAAAAAAGGAAGAAAAAAAATAAAATAGAAATAATATGGACATAATTGCTCTGTAGAAGAAGAAGGAGGAGAGCAGAGCATGAATACGAACCAGAATGATTTAGAGAATGCAAACCAAAAGAATTATGAACTAGCTTGTTTATATAAAATGGTATTGGGATTTCAAAAGCCTAAATTTATTGTCACGGTAACCAAAAGACTGTTGGCTTTTCAATGCAGTTGAATAGTCAAGGCTCCTAGAATTCCAACAGGGTAGATTATTGGGTACCGGTCTATACAGCGTAACAGACCAGTTTGTAGTCCGTTAAACGATTATAATTCACAGCGCCGAACTCCGATTGACACAAATAAATATATCGTTTTGATCAGCGCGACGAGGCGAACACAATAGCTTATAGATATCAGTTTTAAGCTTATATTATAAAATTCGAAATTTTTATATTGTGGAGAAAATGCAGCAAAAACGCCGAAAAATAAGATCGACGGAGCGAAGATGTCCGAATTTTGAAAAACGAAAAATGACGTCTTGATCAGAAGACGGTTTAGAATTTTTCTATGTAAAAATATTCAGGTTCGGAAGATAAAAAATTTTCACGTTTAGATTGAACTGACGTGCAATAAAACGCGGACGAAATTTACTACGGTATTTTCCAATGAAACTTTTCCCATACCTATAACCATCTAGGTGCAATTTATAAACAAAGTTTGGACGCTAATTGAAATCGTATGAAAGTTCCATATTTTATATTAAAATAATGGATTCAAAATTTTAAAATTGGGTCGGGATTTCAGGGTCGTTACATTCTCCCCCACTCAAAACTTTTCGTCCTCGAAAAGGAACAAGGTAAAGAGTGGAAGAACCGATAACAGAGATACCATGGATTCAGAATAGGTTATTGGATATAGTAAAGAATATAGGATGGAATTTACCTTCAACAAACAATTCTGGATTAGAATCTCAAATACTCTCCTCGGTTTCCCAAGTGCAATCACGATCATTGGGACTCCATTGGACTTTGACTAGGTTAACCGACTTCCTTCTAAGTTGCTTTGTATCCCTATCAACAATACGAAGTGGTCTCCTCTCTATAGTCAAATCCGGCTCAATATCAACCTCATCTAACTTAGCAATAGGAATGGTCATGGATGGATCATGTACAACCTTCCGAAGATGTGAAACGTGGAATACGTTGTGCACGCCCTCAAATTTCTCCGATAATGCAACTCTGTAAGCTAGTGTACCAATTCTCTCAGTGATAGTGAATGGTCCAACAAATCTTGGAGCGAGCTTCCCTCTACGACCAAATCGAATAACATTCTTCAAAGGTGATACCTTAAGGAATACCTCATCCCCAACTTGGAATTCTAAATCCCTTCTACGCCTATCAGCATAGCTCTTCTGCCTATCCTATGCGGTCTTCATCTTCCTTCTGATTTCATTAACCTTCTCGGATGCTTCTATAATCATATCTGGGCCAAGAATTAATCGATCACCAGGCTCAATCCAACAAGCTGGCGATTTGCATGGCCGCCCATATAAAGCTTCGAATGGTGCCATATCGATACTCGCCTGATAACTGTTATTGTAAGTGAATTCAACCAAATGGAGATGGTCTTCCCAAGATCCACCGAAGTCAATAATGCAGGCTCGGAGCAGATCCTCCAAAATTTGGTTCACCCTTTCAGTCTGGCCATCCATTTGAGGATGATAAGCTATGCTCAGATTCAGTTTAGTGCCCAAGACGTCCTGAAATGCCTTCCAGAATTTACTAGTGAATAAAGGGTCTCTATCGCACACAATACTAGATGGAACTCCATGAAGTCTAACAATCTCTCTCATATATATCTCGGCCAAACTCAAAGCAGTACGAGTGGTCTTAATAGGAATAAAGTGAGCAGATTTGGTCAACCTATCAACAATCACCCATATACTCTCGTTACCTTTTCTGGTCCTCGATAATCCATCAATGAAGTCCATAGAAATCTGATCCCATTTCCAACACGGAATCTCTAGGGGTTGAAGTAATCCTGCCATTTTCTGGTGATCGGCCTTAACTTGTTGGCAAGTGGTGCATCTACTGACATATATAGAAATATCCCTCTTCATCCCACTCCACCAATATAAACACTTCATATTTCGGTACATCTTAGTGACACCAGGATGGAATGAAAGTGATGACTGATGGTTTTCTCTAAGCACTTCTTGTCTCAATCCATCGACATTAGGAACACAAATACGGTTGTCGATCCTTAGAACTCCATTACTATCAATCTGTGCTCCTATTTTACCGTCAACATTTCCGACTCTACCAAGAACCAACTCCTTCATACGATAGAGCAAAGTGTCCTCATATTGTTTAGCTTTTATGCGATCCATAAGAGATGGAGAGATGACAAGCTGAAATAACATGCTTTCAACAAGATTACAGCAAGACAATGCTTTGCTACGGCTCAAAGCATCAACTACAACATTTGCTTTCCCAGGAGTATAAGTGATGTCGAGATCATATGCAGCTAAAAATTCGAGCCATCGGACTTGCCTCTGGTTCAAATCCTTCTGAGAAAAGATATATCTCAAGGACTTATGATCAGTGAATAATTCGAATTTTGTTCCTAAAAGATGATGCCTCCATAGTTTCAGAGAAAATACAACGGCAAGAAGCTCTAGGTCATGTGTGGCATAGTTTAATTCATGGGTCTTCAACTGACGGTCCGCATAGGCAATAACCTTTCCATTTTGCATAAGAACAGTGCCTAAACCTTCTCGGCAAGCATCTGTATAGACAGTTAATCCTTCACTTCCATCGATTACCGCAAGAACAGGGGTTGAAGTTAACTTACGCTTCAACTCATTAAAAGCTGATTCGCACTTCTCACTCCACATAAACTTAACATCCTTCCGAGTTAAAGCAGTAAGTGGGGCAGAAATCTGGGCAAAGTGCTCAATAAATCTGCGATAATAACCGGCTAAACCCAAGAAACTACGAATATCTGTAGGAGTTTTAGGAGTCTCCCAATCTTGTAGATTAATTGTTTCATATTAGCAAAAGATAAGATTGTTTGAACAGAACAACGAATAAGATAGAACTTACATTGATTATGGCAATCTTAGCTGGATCAACCGAAATCCCATTTTCAGAAACAATATGGCCATGGAATCTTACTTCGTCTCGCCAGAAATGGCATTTAGAGAACTTGGCTTTAAGCTGATGGTTTCAGAGAGTTTCTAGAACATAACGGAGATGTGTTTCATGCTCCTTCTCATCTTTGGAGAAGACGAGAATATCATCAATGAATACAAGAACAAACTTGTTAAGTACATCCCGAAAGACTCGATTCATCAAGTCGACGAAATAAGCAGGTGCATTGGTCAAACCGAATGGCATAACCAACCATTCATAGAATCCATTCTCGGTATGGAAAGCTGTCTTATGGATACTATCTTCAGCAACTCTGAGTTAGTGGAACCCTGTGGCTAGATCAAGTTGTGAGAAAATTTTAGCTCCATGGAGCTGATCGAATAAATCGTTGATGCGAGGCATCGGATAACGATTCTTGAGAGTGCGTTTGTTCAGTTCTCGGTAATCAACACACATGCGAAGAGATCCATCTGATTTGGTGACAAATACAACTGCGGCCCCCCATTCAGAACAACTTCTCCTAATCAAACCCCTAGCAAATAGATCATCAATTTGAGTTTTAAGTTCAGCTTTTTCTTTAGGAGCCATCCTTCTGTGAGGGAGAACTACGGGAGTAGCTCCGGGAATAAGGTCAATGCGGAAATCGATTTCCCGTTTAGGCGGTAGGGAGCTGACCTCTCTAAATACATCGGGAAATTTCTGAACAATAGGGGTAGTACTAAGATCATCTGGGTGAGCATCAAGAGAGAATATGAAGCTTCCGGCATATTTCTGCAGTGATTTGCATTCAATGACAAGCGGTAGGCCCTTGTCATTGACTAGAGAAACAGAACGAGCCTAGCAAGAAATAACAGCATCGAATTTCCTTAACCAATCAGCACCTAACAAGATGTCAAATGCTGCGAAGCCAAGCACATAAAGATCCCAAGTGAATCGATATCTTCCATACAAGAGCACAACCTCTTTACAAATTCTACTGAGGTTGGCAAGTCCTCCAATAGGGTTGGAGACGCATAAGGAAGTAGTAGCAAGAGTAGGTTCTAAGTTGAGCTTATTACAAATATCAATAGATATGAAGCTATGAGAAGCACCAGTATCGAATAATACCCTAATAGGTAAATCATGTAATGAAAAAGTACTTCGTAAGGTACCTTGGTCATCCTGAGCAGGCGGTGTAGGAGTGGTGATAGCAAATACTCCAGATGGTGTGCCACGCTTATACAGTGGGCAGTCTTTCTTGAAATGACCCGGCTGGAGGCAGACATAGCATAAATCTTTCCTAGTCGTAGAAGGTGGTGGAACAACAGCTCCGGTAGATGGACAACTATTAGCATAATGGCCCTTCTTATCGCATTTGAAGCAAGTGATATTAGCAAGGTCGATTGGGCTTTTCTGAGCATATCCCAATCCTGTAGTCTTCTGCCAAGCTTTCTTTTGTTGATCAAAGTTCATCTTCCTCTTCCCGGGCTGGCTAGAGGAGGGCTGAGTAGGAGTGGCCTTGGCAGTAGGTCCCCTAGGCTTTGCCTCATATCTAAGAGCATAGTCAACAAGCTCTGTGAAGGTGCAGTAGGTGTGGCCAGTAAGCAAGTCATAATACTCTGGTCTTGCTCCCAAAATGAACTTCTCATTTTTTTAGAAGGGGTGTATCAATCAATCCTGGGCCGAACTTGGAGAGTTCGTTGAATTTCCTCTCGTACTCAGAAAAAGGTCATACTGCCTTGCTTAAGATCCATGAAAGCTCTATAAAGTTGGGTTTTCCCAACAGCTGGCATCCATTGTGCCGAGAAAGTATCCCTAATCAAAAGATAGACTAGATAAATAACATTCCAAAGATTGTAAGAAGAATTTATGCTATGAAAACCAAACGAATTTATACCTAAACTGGGCCCAAGTGATGGTGTTCTCCTCGATACGAGAAGTAACAGATTCCTACCAATCCTGTGCGGCATCTTGAAGTTTCCAAGCAGCAAGCTGACGTTTCTGAGCATCAGTGATCTCTAGACCCGAAAATATCTTCTCTAAGCCTTTAAGCCATTGCTGAGCCTCGATAATGTTCTCGGATCCAGAAAACTTAATACCTCCAAGCTGTGTATACTCCTTACTAAGAGTGGTGAATTTGACAGGAGCCAGAGCGGCAGGTGCAGCCTGAGCAGGACCAATGCCTCTTCTACCTCTATTGTTTCTTCTTGCACTCATCCTGAAATACCAAAAGAAATTTAGAACCAAGGATAAAATCATTGAAAAAGGAAAATTCAATCGACGAATCAAAGAAGTTTGAATAGAAAGGATTTGGATATTGAATCGATTCTCCTCATTCTAGGGTATTGCTACCCTATCTCTAATGAGTTTCATAATCCCAAACTAAGGTTTGTAGGGGAAACGAAGCTCTGATACCAACTGTAACAACCCGTATATTTGGACCATTTAAATTGACAATAATCCACACATGTCAACTTAAATAATACAAAACACGAATCATTATGGGATTATAAATACATAAATGTAAATGAGAATCAATACAACATCACAGACACAGAACATTCACAAAATAATGCAGCGGAAAATACATCGTCATAATAGCAGTTCATGAAGCTACTACATAAAATACAACAATGTCTCAACATAGAGTGACAAAGAGGAAATACAAGATGTTCAATACATAAGTTCATCAAATACTAGAAATGAAATGACTGATAAAGATAAATGCTAAGCCTTCAGCATCTTCAACCAACCTTGATCAGCAAACTGGATAGCTTCAGACTGACCCGAGCATATACAAGAGAAACACTCGAGTCAGGACTCAAAATCTTATACAGGATAATCAAGTGCAAACAATAAAGTTCATAACTCAAAGATGAATGTGATACACATCTTTAAGGATCCGATAAACTATCTATATATACAATAGAATACGCTAAATAGATAATGTCTAATCAGTAAAGTATGATATCAAAATAGTGTTAAGACGTCACCATAATCCCCTTAACACATTTTATTCCCAAGAGCATATACAAGACCGTAGTTTCCCCAAAACCGGAAGTCACCAGAGGGCAATCAATATACTAAAGGTACAAACCAAAACGTAGTGGTCGCGAATAGGATAATCAGTATGACAAGGTACATGAGGCGATACCAACTAGGATACTAGTAGTTGCGTGATCCGGACTGATGTTGAGCATAGCAGCTACTACCTCAACACCGCGAAACAACACTCCCAAATCAAGGGGTACACCCAAATCGAATCACATAAGTAATAGATAAGGTATCGAAGAAGTGTGTCCGCTAGAGTTGGCGATCCTCAATGGCCCGGCGCGGCTCCTGTTTTAGTCATGTTAGGGGTCATCCAATATCGTTCTCTTTCTTCAGTCAACGCGTTCACCAAACCATCCACTTCGTTCTGGATCAACATTTCACGTATAATAGTTATTAAAGTGGTTTTCGGTATCGACAGAGATTATGTCCATATCCGATCTCGGTCTCTTTAATAACTACGTATTTATTACCCGATGGTCATTTAATATTAAAGTTTAAACAAATCAAAGTCCAAAAGTCAAGTTGCAAGTTTGACGTTCAAAATTTGACACTTCACAATTCAATTTATTTCGAACATTTAAAATCATATTCCCAAATTAAATTTTAGTTCAAGCCCTTGAGTTAACAATACTTAAGTATTCAAGTTCAATTTAACAAGATCCAAATTCCACTTACTAATTTAATTCATAAACCATAGATTCAATTAACTGGTCAATTTGGTTCAAATCATTAAATCAAATTATATTCATTTTAATTCATATTCCCATTCATCGTTACATTAAATTTAATCAGAACTTTTATTTAATCAATTTCAACTGCTAAATCAAATCCTTAACTTTAGTTGGTTTTGCATTCCCTTAAGTCACTTTGTTACTTAATCTCAAATTAAATTTTATAACAAATTCCAAATTTATTAAATTTATCCGAATTAGATCTAATCTCAAATCTAATAAATTTAAATTATTAGATTCTACAACTTACTTGTTCAAATCTCATTTCAATTTAATGTGTCAATCCATTTTATTTAATTAATAGATTTATTAATCCGTTTCAATTAATCCATTAATTTATTTCAATTAATTTATTACAATTAAATCCATTAATTTATTACAATTAAGTCCATTAATTTATTACAATTAAGTCCATTAATTTATTACAATTAAATCCGTTAATTTATTACAATTAAGTCCATTAATTTTGTTACTTAATTTCCAACAAATTTTTTTTTTAAGTTCATTTCTTAATTTCAAATAGATTTCAATTCCAAAATGATTTTTTTTGTTGACCAATCTGGTTTCTTATTTTAAATTACCTATCCTAGGCCAAAGTTGTTCAATTGGGTATTTATCATTTCAACCCAATATCATTAAATAAAACAAAGCATAACAAAGGGAACTTGCAGTGTGATAACTGGGATGGTGTCAAAGTAAATAAACAACCAATAGCAACCATGCATAACAATTCAACCGTTTATTTAAATAATCCCGAAATAATCGTATTAAATTTACATTTGTTATTTATGTAAATTAATAAAATTATTCCTAGAATCCACACTATCATTTCATGCAGATTAAAGATTATTGCATTATGGGTTTTCACTTGGCGTTTATTATCAAATTATTACATCAATCATACATTCCATGGTTCAAAGTGTAGTTAACACTATTTCTACGTGTCGATTTATTTATCATTTAAAGGTACAAGGTCAACATATATAATCTATTTTAAATTTTAGACTATCCTATATCAATTCCAATTTCATATTAATCATCACTTATATTAACGACCAATTTCAACATCACATAACAATTTAGTGTCACAACTATTTTCCTTAACTAACTTCAAATCACAATTTAACATCAACCATTTTAACATTCAAATTAATATCAATAACATCTATCACTTGATTATCATAGCATAATAGATTGAGTCGTGAATGAAATATTCACCTTGCTTGGTTGGAGATTTGATGACGAAGCACAAAGACGAATAGATAAGAGACACTAACAAGCCCGATGCAAAATGAACACAACTGTAATCAAACAAATAATTTAATTAACAATTGATTCAATATAATATATATATAGATTGTATATATATAATCATACCAAACGGTGAAGCAAGATAGATCCGACAAGCTGAAGGTAACCTAGGACTCCGAAGCAGTAGCTGGAAACAAAACATAGCAGCAAACGTGAGCAACTAGAATGCTAAAGATTACCCTACTATGTAATATACAGTTTCCTATATAGACTTATATATGAACGGAAATGCTACAAAATTCAGTTGTGGCCAAGTCGAAGCGGATGGAAGCAGTGGTGTTGGTTGGCGGCGGAGGCTGTCAGAGGGGTAGGGCGAACTGGTGGTGGACTGGGCGGGTGTAGGCTGCCAGTGGGTGGACTGGGCTGGCGGGTTCGGAGGCTGCTGGTGGGTGGACGGACTGGGCGGCAGTGGGGAGGCAAGGCGGTTGGGCTGGTGGAAGGCAGTGGGGCAGGCGGTTGGGCTGGTGGGAGGCAGTGGGGCAGAGCGGGCTGGTGGTGGCAGAGGGACAGAGCGGGCTGGTGGTGGCAGAGGCCTGGGCGAAGAGGAGTGGGATGGGCGGAGGGCAGGGCGAGGAGTAGCTGGTGGCGTGGGCGAAGGCGGAGCGGGCTGGTGGTGGTAGAGGCCTGGACGGAGAGGAGTGGGACGGGCGGAGGGCAGGGCCTGGGCTGGGCGTGGGCGAAGGCGGAGGGGACTAGGCAGGCGGGCGGAGGGGACTGGGGACGGGGTGGCTCGGGCTGGGCGGAGGGCAGTGGGAGGCAGTGAGGAGGCTTCAAAAAAGGAAGAAAAAAAATAAAATAGAAATAATTTGGACATAATTGCTCTGTAGAAGAAGGAGGAGAGCAGAGCATGAATACGAACCAGAATGATTTAGAGAATGCAAACCAAAAGAATTATGAACTAGCTTGTTTATATAAAATGGTATTGGGATTTCAAAAGCCTAAATTTATTGTCACGGTAACCAAAAGACTGTTGGCTTTTCAATGCAGTTGAATAGTCAAGGCTCCTAGAATTCCAACAGGGTAGATTATTGGGTACCGGTCTGTACAGCGTAACGGACCAGTTTGTAGTCCGTTAAACGATTATAATTCACAGCGCCGAACTCCGATTGATACAAATAAATATATCGTTTTGATCAGCGCGATGAGGCGAACACAATGGCTTATAGATATCAGTTGTAAGCTTAAATTATAAAATTCGAAATTTTTATATTGTGGAGAAAATGCAGCAAAAACGCCGAAAAATAAGATCGACGGAGCTGAAGATGTCCAAATTTTGAAAAACGAAATATGACGTCTTAATCAGAAGACGGTTTAGAATTTTTCTATGTAAAAATATTCAGGTTCAGAAGATAAAAAATTTTCACGTTTAGATTGAACTAACGTGCAATAAAACGCGGACGAAATTTACTGCGGTATTTTCCAATGAAACTTTTCCCATACCTATAACCATCTAGGCGCAATTTATAAACAAAGTTTGGACGCTAATTGAAATCGTATGAAAGTTCCATATTTTATATTAAAATAATGGATTCAAAATTTTAAAATTGGGTCGGGATTTCAGGGTCGTTACAGATAGCAGCACCCTTAACTAAGCTGACCAGAAAAGCGGTGAAGTTTGTTTGGTCCGACAGATGTGAGGAAGCATTCCTTAAGCTAAAGCATTTGTTGACCAGTGCACCCGTGTTAGTAGTTCCAGACGGAAACCAAGGGTTGGTGGTGTACCCTGATGCATGCGGAACCAGATTTGGAGCAGTATTGATGCAGAATGGTAAGGATATTGCGTATGCATCCCGGCGGCTTGGACCGCATGAGGTAAGATATCCTACTCATGATTTGGATTTTGCAGCGGTGATTTTCGCATTGAAAATCTGGAGACATTATCTCTTAGGGGAGAGGTTTGAACTTTATACCGATCATAAGTCTTTACGGTACTTATTCTCTCAGAAGGAGTTGAATGTGAGACATCAAAGGTGGCTAGAGTTGTTGGCAGCTTATGATTTTGGTATAGATTATACACCAGGAAAAGGTAATAAGGTAGTAGATGCTCTTAGTAGAAAACATCAGAATATGGTGTCAGCTATGTTGGCAGAGTGGAAAGATTTAGAAGCATTGGCCAGTTGTGGTGTGCAGTTAAGATCAACTGCTGGTTCTAGTCAGAGTTCCGCCAGATTATCTTGTTTGGAAGTTCGACCAGAAGGAGGATCTGCTACTAGCTGAAAGGATCAGAAGACTTAAGGTTGGGACAGAGACCGATGAATTAAAGGATTTTAGCCTTGACCAGAAAGGATGGCTAAGGAAGAAGGGATGGTTGTTTGTTCCGAATGTGGAGGACTTGCGGAATGAAGTTCTTGGAGAATGTCATCGATCCAAGTTTACGATTCATCCTGGAGGAACCAAGATGTATCAGGATATGAAGAGGAGCTTCTATTAGGAAGGCATGAAGAGGGATGTTGGCTTATGGGTAGACATTGTGCAAACTGTCAACAAGTGAAAGGTGAACATCAAAAGCCCAGTGGATTGCTTAAACATTTAGAGATTCCAGTTTGGAAATGGGATTCGATATCCATGGACTTTATAGACGGGTTGCCAAGGTCAAATAGAGGTAATGAAAGTATATGGGTTATAGTGGACAGATTTACCAAGAGTGCCCATTTCATTCTAGTTAAGTCAACCAGAACGACACCTGTTTTAGCTAAATTGTTCCTGAAAAACATTGTTAGACTGCATGGAGTTCATAATAGTATAGTCAGTGACAGAGATGAATTGTTCACTAGTGAATTCTGGAAGAGTCTACAGGAAGTAATGGGTACCAAGCTTAATATGAGTACTGCGTATCACCCTCGGACAGATGGGTAGACAAAGAGAGTCAATAAGGTACTCGAAGATTTATTGAGAGCTTGTGTATTGGACCTTGGTGGATCTTGGGAAGATCACCTACATTTGGTTGAGTTTTCCTATAATAATAGCTATCAGACTAGTATAGGAATGGCGCCATTTGAAGCTTTGTATGGAAGACCATGTAAATCACCAGCATGTTGGTTGGAGACTGGAGACAGATTAGTCTTAGGTTCTGATTTGGTTAGAGAGACGTCAGAAAAGATTGAGTTAATCCGAGAGAGGCTAAAGGAAGCTCAGTCAAGATAGAAGAGTTACGCACACAAAAGGCGCAAAGATCTAGAATTCTCAGTTGGGGACAAAGTTTTCATTAAGGTATCACCTATGAAGGGTGTAGTACGATTTGGAAAGTCAGGGAAGTTAGCCCCGAGATATGTTGGTCCATTCCAGATTTTAGAAAGGAATGGAAAGCTCGCATACAGAATAGAGTTGCCGAGCAGTTTGGCAAGTGTCCATAATGTATTTCATGTGTCTCATCTCCGCAAGTATATACATGATCTAGAGATTTCTATTCCTCCGATAGGGTTGGAAGATTTAGTGGTAGAGCCTAATATGACTATTGTTAGACAACCAGTTCGGGTTGTAGCTAGAGATGAAAAAAGATTAAGAAACAAGACAGTCAAGTTGGTGAAAGTTTAGTGGAGCGACAATGAGATGGATTGTACTTGGGAGACAGAGGACAAGATTAGAGATACTTATCCTGATTTGCTTTGAGGGTATGTCTATATTAGATCTATATAGATAGTTGCTAGTCAGTTAGACTAATATGATTGTTAGGAGTTGTTACAGATGATTACTATGTTTGGTATTAAGTCCTTACTGAATTTCGAGGACGAAATTCTTTAAGGGGGAGCCTGTAACATCCCTAATTTTTGATAACATTATTCAAAAGATTTAATTAGACAAATTACATAGAATAACGATGATAAGGAGATTTGATTAAATTAACATATGGTCGTGCTTATTAATAAGATAAATGGACTTTGATTTGGATTATTGGTTAATTAACTTACATATGGGCATATTGGTAAAATAGCCTCCTTATTCTACATGACTATTACTTCTCATTTTGTCCATTCACATTTCATTCTTCTAACGATCACAAACAATAAAATCTAAAACCTAAAGCCGGCCAATACCAAGGAAGAGAAGGAGAAATTTTAATCTGAAGTTAAGAATCAAGCTAGGAAGGATTAATCAACATCAAATCTCAAGTTGCTTATCAAGTTTAAGGCGAATAATAATTCTTACCATCACTTTTTGGTTTTGTAATCATGTGATTTCAGATTTGAATATTTATTTTGTTTCCATGATATATTGGATGATGATATGCTCAAATTTATGGATTGTTTGATTTAAATCATTAAATTTTATGAAATCCGTATGGTTCTAGGCTAAAGCTATGTTTTATTGATTTTAAAATGCCATGGAAAATTTTTATGTTAAGTAAAACATAATTTGGGAGATAGGTTTTAATTTTTAGAATTTTTCAAGCTATGGAAATTTTATTATGAATTTTTGATGGAAAATATGATAAAATTGGGTAAAATATTTATTTTGTGATTCAGGAAGAAATTGGGTCTAAAAATTTTAACATGTTTGATTACATGATTAATTTGAATTTCATTGATTTTTGGGGATTTTTCCCAGTTAATTTATTTGGGGATAAATTATTTTAAAGCAAGGGCTTTTCTAAAAATGTCGGTTTTAGGTTATATGTAAAGCTTTTAGCGTTTAAATCCTTTAATTTTGGATCTGAATGAATGTAGTGGTTTGAGAAGTAAAGAAATTGGAAAGTTTTATGGCAGCCAATAAGTGTTTTACAACTAGACAAGTTGTTAAAAAGAGATTGTTTAAAATTTCTATAATTCAGCCTTTAATCAGAAAAAGGTGTTTCGCCTTTAATGGAAAGTACCTTTCGACTCCCTTGATTCCGCCCCATCATAGTCGAAACCATTACTGTCGAAACCATCATAATCGGAACCAATACACATAGTATCTCCTGAAAGATACATAGTGGATTGGAAGATGGGCGGAAGCCTTGATGTTGAAGGGGAAGCCTCCGATGGGGTCGAAACCCTACTTTGTTTTATAAGTTAAAGTCCTTGCCTTTTTTTGCTTAAAGCTTTCGATTTATTCGAAACTTATTATTTTTGAAAGGGTGTATGTTTAGCTTTCAAAGAAGGTTGCCATGTTATACTAAAAGTACTAGCCTTCGAAGGAGATCTTTTTTCTTTAAATAAAAGCTTTCTAATGGGATTGGTTTCGACCTAGTCGAAGCCTAGCCGCGACTCTACCTTTCGACCATGCTGTGCAATAATGCTTTCAAAGGGGTTGCTCTTGTTTTACCTAAAACCAAACCTTTTTCCTTATTGTTTTCGAAAGGGGTTGGGGTTTCGAAGGAGATGGAGTCGAAAAGGGGTTTTGACCCAGACCTTCGAAGTTTTGATTTTTAAGTCTTTTGCTTTCGAACTAGATGGATCTGACACCATCAATTTTTCACCAAACTAGTTTTTGTTTGTTTCGAAAGAGGTACTTTTGTATACAACCATCTTGACCCAAATGATATTTTAAGAGTAAAACCTAATGCTTTCGAAAGGGTATTTCATTTGTTTCGAAACATATGTTTTAAAGAGCGTTTTCTTGATACCATTGAAAGGTCTTATTGGTTTTGAAAGGTATATATACTTAGAGTTTTGGAAAGAGGATTTCTATGCTTTCGAAGGAGGTCATCCAGGGGTTTCGAAAGTGATGTTTAAGGTTTCAAAGAAAATAACACATTCTCATTTTTAAGGAATAACACCATGGCATAAATAAATAAAGATTTTGGAAATATTACTCACATTGTTAGTAACCCATAACTGAATGTTGGGGAAGTGGCAGAATAACCAGTTAGGTTGACCAAGTAGTGAATATAACTTAATAGATGTTAAACTCTTAATTTAAAGATATTGGCAAGGGCCAATAGGTTTACAACAAGCCCATGAAAACTGTATGATATTGGCAAGGGCCAATAGGTTCATAGTCAGCCCATGAAAACTATGATTTGATACTGGCAGGGGTCAGTAGGTTTGTAGTTAGACCATGAAAACTATATTCGGATTAAGATATTGGCAGTCAGCCAATAGGTTCCTAGTTAGCCCATGAAAACTAGGATAAGGAATATGATATCGGAGTTATCAATAGGTTATTAGTGATCTCATGAAAACTAAGTAATTGTACAGATAGTCCATAAATATTTAACAGGTTAATAGTAACCCTAGAAACTATAATTGAGAGAGATAGTCCAAATGAATGAGGCATGGGTAATCCAGATTTGATTTACTTGTTTTTCATATCATCATAATACTTTAAAATACTATTTTTATAACCATTGTGGATGAAGGAAGCACAGTATATGGTTTTGTAAATGTTTTGGGGATACTAGTGTGGGGAAAACCCGTTCCGCTAAGCGGCGTGGTCACACTAGATTTCAAAATGGTTTGAGATGGTAGATTATTATTCATACCAAGATTTTTTGCCTGACTCAAAGTTTTTGTTTTCACCTTAAACTCTCGGGTACTCAATTGATTTTGATTAGGTTGAGAGTTAAAGGTTTTCAGGTTTTTCTCTTAGACGAATAAAGCTTCCAGAGGCGTGCAGGAGGCAGATAGTTATTTAACGTTATTTTATTTCCGCTGTATGTTTTACTGCAAAGGAAAACTATTTTTATGCCTTACTATGTGCTCTGATCAACCAAGAGGGCATCTTCATATGTCGCTCTTGACATATTTTGTTATTATACGTTATCTGAACGTGGTCTGCGAACAGGGATTATGTAATCAATTTGAAATGTTTTGTAATGGAATGTGGATTTTTTTTGCTATTTAAAATTATTCCATATTCTTGTGTTTCTGTGTATCAATGTATCTAATATCGCTGTATTTGGTCGTCGTGGATTAATAACTATGGATGACTGCAGCATCCATTGCTGTTAGTTTTGGGCCTCCAAGTAGGGGGATGTTACAATGAACCTTCGCGATTTCATACGAGTTGGAAGAACTCATTTCGGTGAAACGTCTCTCGCTTTAACGGCGGATATTCAAGATCTCCTTGGAACTCTTGTATCATTTGTTTGCTTCTAAAAGAACCGAAATTGAGTCAACCGAAACTTTTGATTGTTGGTTCAGAGAGACCTTGATCGGATAAGCATGAGTTATTCGAAAACCACTTCAAACCGGCATAAGCATTCGAATTGAAGACATCTTGAAGATGATGGAATTGAAGATTGAGTGCAACGGCTACCTGCTACTAATCCTGAGGGTGATTCCAAAAAGGATGTAGTAGAAGTAGTGCATTCGGTTTGTTTAAAACCTAAACTACTTGTATGGATGAATGTTGGCATTGCATTGTTTCTTGAAGGGCAGTGTTAGCATTCCAAGTGGGATTTGCTAAAGAAAAAGATAATCGTTGCCTCATGAGCCTCATACCTGTTAAGGACTAAAACATGAGATATGCAACAGAGTTATGTTGTTCGCTACCATTAGGATATGGACATCACCCGACCTAGATCGATAGTCATAGATTTATGTATGCTAGGGGCCTAGTACCGTTGAATGTAGTAACCAAGGTGATGGCATATTCGGTACTATCCAGGAAGGGGTAGGCCGGTTCTATGTTGGTAGGGGTCCATGTGAGGCCCTCTGTACATTTTCTCTAGAGGTGTACTGTGGCAGGCGGTATCCCGGTAGCCTTGTCATTGTGGAATCCATTTCCAATACATGTCTTTACTGACTTAGTTGTGTACTTTGGATGCTATCAAATGTAATTAATGTAACCATTCCAGTTATGATTATTTGTTTATTTTAAACTATAGACATTATTATAATATCACAAGATTTTCTTATAAAATTGTTTGGTTATCGTAAGGTAAAATCTTGTTCGTGTTTATGTGCGGCATGGTCTTATGAGATTTCTTTTTTGAAAAGGTTTTATAAATATAATAATCCATATGATTTGAGTTTCTCACGCTGGTTTACTAGACTGATCTGGGTGTTATTTTCTTATAATAATCGGGTCAAACCAGAGTACTTTTTCTAGATTTAGCGATGGACGCTTGGAGCTTTAGAAGACGAGTCAGATGCCTCCAAGATTTAAGGTATTTTATTTTTCTGCCGTATTTCTTATTTTGTATTTATCAACATTTGTGAGGACATGTTGTTATAACTGTTCAAGCTTGTAATGATCCGCCTTTTTGACCATCGAAAGTCGACACCAAACACTACCACTGTGTTCAAATGTCGTGCATCCAATCAACAAAAAGGCATATTGTTAGGGTAAATAAAAAGAAAACAACAGAGAACAGAGAAAATAGAATCTCACAACGGAATCGACAACATATAATATAATAAGGATAGTAGTAACTGTCACTCCAAACATATAGAGTATACCCGACCTAAAAAACAAATCTTAACAGCTGGATAGTTATAAAATCCTGACCTTACAAATGCCGATAGGTATACTATATCATACTGTAACGGTACGACTTTTCGACGCTCGAAAGTCGACATTAATACGTCCAATGTATCAAATGTCGCGCAATCGAATGCCGGAAAACCGAACCATTAGGGTTAAAAGAAGAGGTAGAAGAAGACAGAAGAAAAGAAAGAACAGAAAAATAGAAACAGAAACAATATCAGAATCTCACATTCGCAGCGGAACAATATACAATAGATAATCACTAGTCTTTTAAAACAAAGAACTATATCAGTTTATACATTACATCACATCAGAGTCAATATACAACTCAATACAACAATGGACAGTTGTGTAACTTGTCCTCATATAGAATATACAGCGGAATAAATAAACAAGTACGGAATTACGTCTCGCTATCCGGCTTGCTTCCAAAGCTCCAGAATATCCTGATAACATAACTCTAGGCTGCCCGTGTGGAAAATTATGGGCACCCAGAGTTTAGAAAGGAAACAATAAACTCCGAGTCAGTCTTGGTGACTGGTGTGAGATCGTAAAACAGTTATTTTCACAAAGAAAATAAAATTAATTCGCAATGCTTTTGGAAAATGAAACTACCATAAGACCTCCCGCCACACACACAATGCAAACGCAGAATTGGAGGAGATTTCTTCTTATGATAGTCAAAGATGCTTACTACGCAAATCATTGGATTATTATTATTAATGTCTAGTGTGGAAAACATTTCGAAAGTATAATATAAATCTTAGCCAGCATAGACATTTCGAACTATGCCTACTATAGCTACCATCTAAACAGTGGTGACCACCATAAGTAAATGGCAGGTTCTACAACTAAAACCGTACAAGTTTCGTATTGGGAATTGGATTTCCAACAAATGGTTAGGCTAAGGAACTTCCTACCTCCACATGGGATCGCCTCTAGCTGGACGTCCCGAGAGACAACTGCTCTCTGCCAACACAAGGCCGGGTTACCCCTGTAATAGGTAACTCACGAATATATCATCCCCCGGTCCTTTGGGAGCTTTATCTGAGGCACCTCGATAAACACACAATCACACAATAAATGAGATCGGAGTATCCACATAGGTTAAATACCAGGGCTCCATACCTGATACCACCCTTTTCCAGAAGGAAATGACATACCCTAAAGGGCGCGACTGTAACGACCCGTATTTTACGGATCGAAAAGTTTGTCAAAATCTAGGATTTTCAGCATTTTTCTAGTTGTTTCAGATTTTGGTTGCATTTTTGATAAGTCGTTCAGGATTTTTCTAAGTCCTAAGTCGGTTTGGACGAGTTAATAGAAGTCTGGGTCGAGTTGTCGACTTAAAAGATTAACCGAGTTAAGGAAGTGTGGTTGACCGACCTAAGTGATGAGTCGTGACCGACTTAGGAGGTTTAGGCGACCTAAGTATTCTGGGGTAGGTCGTGGGGTGGAGTTAGGTCGGCAACGACCTAAGGAAACTGTTGTGAGCGACCTAAGTGTGGTATTGGATAGTTAGGTCGGCTAGACGACTTAGTAGATAGGTCGTATCCCAGTTTGTTCGCGACTTATGTTAGGTCGCGTAGATGTTTAAGGGTTTAGGTCGTAGACGACCTAAGAGATAGGAGACTTAAGAGTTTAAGGCGAGTTAAGGTTTCGAGCGACCTATAGAATGTAGTGTATGGTTAGGTCGGCAACGACCTAGAGGAGCTGGGTTTTGCCTAAGTGCTAGGTCGCGTGAGTTGTTAGGTCGCGTATTGGTATAAGTCGTTAGGTCGTATAGGCTGGTTAACTCGGCATAGCAGTAAGTCGTAAGTCGTCTAACCAGTTAAGGCGCGTGCGCATTAAGTCGTAGACAGGGTTCGTATATGCGCATGTGTTGAGTCGGAGGTTGCTAGGTCGGCAGAGGCTTAAGTGTTAAGTCGGCAGCGACTTAAGAAGATAGCCGAGTTACGACTTAGGGTATTTTCTGCTATAAATATGAGAGCTTCTCTTCATTTTTGGGATCCGGATTTTGAAGCGACGAAGTGCTGCCATTTTGAGAGCTCGACTTCTACACTTCTTCACTTCTTTTCTCCACTCTAATCTAGTGCTTCCATCCATCCAAATCGAAGATCAAGATTGAAGATTCAAGAGCTTAAGTTGAAGATCTTCATCTTTTCAAGAGAGATTTCTTCGTTTGAAGCGGATTCGTGATAGATCAAGCTTGGTTCTTCGCTGTCCAGATCTGAAGCGTATTGATTTGGGTTTGTTTAGGTGATTTGGTGAGTGGTGATTATCTCTCACACGGATCCAAAGGAGTATATCGGATTGTTGGCCCGATTTGGTGTTAAAATAGTGATTTCCATGCATTTTCCTCATCCTAAGTGTAGATCCATATAGATCCATTGTTCATGATGATGTTGCATCCATTTTATCATATATTAACCTATGCAAGTTCATTCATCAAGTTTGTAGAGATATAATTCATGTTTTCATGCTTATTGGACTTTCAACTCTTTAATTACGAAAATGCCATTATTGTTATAATTGTCTACTTAGATCATTTTTGAATGCTTGATTGCTTGGATTGATGTTTGATTTGATTGATTGTTATGAACTAGATGATTGATGACTAGATTTAGATCGAAGGTGATTCAAAAGCTAAGGGAAAGGCTCTTGAATTGGGAAAACTGCTCGTGGCATATGTAGCGGGATGATGAAGCTCTTATGCATAGATTTGATGATGTGGGGATGAAATGAGGCTTTGCGAGGATGTAATGAAGCGAGGCAATCACATGATGAAGACTTGGTCTAATCCAGACAGGATCATTCCAAGCATGTTGATAACTCGGTGATATGATTCGAGTTGAGGATAATGAATGGATATGAGAATAGTCGTCGAGGAGGATGACTAGGAGGCTTGGATAGTATCGTTGTTGAAGGTTCTAGCATGCTCTAAGCAAGAGTACGTTTGGGCAGATTCGATAGTCCCAATGGCCAACTGTTGATGGTCGAGTACTCTGGGCAGATTCGATAGTCCTAGGCACGGGCTGCGACGACGTGCGGGAGTTATGTCTAGAACCGGGGTTTCCATTAGCCCTTGACGGACGGCTGAAAGAATGTGCTGGTCATTCAATTAACGGTGATATCGAAGCAATGATAACAGTGATAGCCAGAGTCATGGATGTTTGGTTGTATCGTCATTCGGACTCAAGAGCGGTATTTTCTGGGTGCTTATCTGATTTAGGCCTTGGTACTTGGAAAACATCGCCCTTGACTCGAGTGATAGTAGCTTTACTTTAAATTGTATGCTCTGCTATGTTTGCTTCTGCTTAGTGTGTGTCTGGGGGCTATCACTGTTGAATGAGGTTGGAGTGGGAGGGTTGTATTCCTATTCCTTTTCCTTTATGCTCTTTTGGTATGTTGTTAGTTAATTTACTGCTCACTAAGACTGTTGTCTGACTCAAGGCTTTATGTTTTAATTCTTATTGCCTTGGGCTGTTCGTCCATTTTGGGACGGGCATACTAGGTAGCAGGTGACAGGTGTTGTTCTCTTCTCACGATGCTGATATCGAAGATGAGCTGGAGGGTCGCATATTATCTTCATATTATATGTACTGGATATTCCGATGTTTTGTATACTCTGAGAGATATGTAGTGAGGCTGGATGTATTGACTATGTGGATGCTTGTATTCAACTATTATGGAGTTTTATATGATGTCCCTTTGTTCTGTAAAGCTTCACTATACATATGTTCTATTGTATTTTGTCCATGCGCTGTGAGTAATACGATAGATTCTGTTGTTTTAAATCTTACCTTGACAATCGTCCATGGTCGCCTGGCACACTTTACAGCGCTCTATCTCTAGATTCGGTGCAGGGGTCATGGGCGGTCGTCACATTTGGTATCAGAGCATTGGTTAATCGATTTTACCCAACGCTTGCTGAAGTAACTACGTATGAGAGACGTAATTGTATTTTGATGGATGATTACTATATATAATATAGTAGCTTAGTAGAGTTTGAGTCCTTTATGCAGTTGTTTCTCTAGATGTTCTAATCATTCCTTTTTATAGATATTGAGAATGAGTAGAAGAGGGAGACCAGCTGCTAGGGAAGGCCGTGCTACTGAAGAGACTGCTGATTATGCAGCCATGTTCGAAGCTATGATGACTTCGATCATGAGAAGGATACCAGTTCCGGGGGCAGCAGTTGATGTTGGAGTTCAAGTCCAAACTCCGAAACCAGTGGATTTTGCTAAGCTGTGCAAGGATTATACTGCTCTTGGAGGAAAGGTTTTCTTGGGAACAGAATCTACTATTGAGGTCCAGAGGTGGATAGATGCTTGTAGAAGGATCTTTGGTGATTTGGGAATTGATGATGCAACTAAGAGGAAGTTGGCATCAAGACAGCTTCAAGGGAGAGCCTCTGATTGGTGGAACTCTATTACCATCACTACTCCGGAAGAAGAGATTACTTGGGAGCAATTCCAAGTCAGATTTGAAGCTAAGTTCATTTCTACAGCTCAGAAGTCTGTTCTGTTCAAGAGGTTTGTGGAGCTCAAGCAGGGTGGAAGATCTGTTCTTGAGTATGTTTCTGAGTTTGAAGCTTTGTCCAAATATGCCCGGTCATATATTGAGTCTGCTTATCAGAAGAATGAGAAGTTTGTGACTGGCTTGGATAGTTATCTTGGGAGACAGTTGGTGGATCATTTGGACGATTCATTTGAGAAGCTTGTGGAGAAAGCTCTTAGGCATGAGAGTCTGTTTCCTAAGGAAGGATCTGTTGTTGCTGTGACCAAGGGAGAATCTAAACCACAGCAAGGTGGAAACCAGAAGAGGAAGCAGCAGCAGCAGAAGGGTAAGGATGGCCAGAAGAAGCCGAAAGGCGAGGTGACTTGCTACAACTATCAGTAGAAGGGCCATTTCTCAAAGGATTGTAAGAATCCTAAGGTGCCGATGAAGTGTCACAACTGTGACAAGCCGGGACATTTCAGGAAGAATTGTCCGGAACCGAGGAAGGACAGGCAGATTGTGCAAGCTTATGCTTTAGGAGCGGTTCCGTCGTCTTCGAAGGCTCCTACCGCTGAAGAGAAGGGAAAGAGTGTAGTTGTTCAAGGTACTCTTTTCCTATGTGGTGTTCCAGTTAGAGTTCTGTTTGATACTGGAGCGTCGCATTCGTTTGTTTGTAATGAACTAGTAGGCCGGTTAGATTTGAAGCCGGATATTGTTGATAGGCCATTGGTTGTGACTAATCCAGTTGGGGGTTCGTCTTGTTTGTGTATGTTATGCCGTGGTCTAGTTGTATCGAGTCATGGTTGCTCTTTTGTTTGTGATTGCTTTGTTCTGAACTTTGCGGGGTTCGGAATTATTTTGGGTATGGACTGGCTTAGGAAGTATGCGGCTAAGGTTGATTGTGAGAGGCTGGAGGTGACAGTCGAGAATGTGGAGGGGCGAAAGATTGTGATACGATGTAAGCATGAAGAAGGCGTCTTCATGAGCTTCATGTATTCGCTAGTTGTTCCACGGGATGGACTGTCATCAGTGCCAATCGCTAATGGATTCGAGGATGTCTTTGACGAAGTCAAAGGGTTGCCGCCGCATAGAGAGATCGAGTTTCGTATAGATCTAGTTGAAGGAGCCAGACCTGTTGTGATGCCTCTTAGGCGGATGGCGCCTAGGGAACAGCAAGAGTTGAGGGTGCAAGTTGATGACCTTTTACAGAAAGGATTCATTCGGCGTAGTGTGTCCGAGTGGGGTGCACCAGTTGTGTTTGCAACCAAGGCAGATGGGTCGTTGAGATTGTGCGTCGATTATCGTGAGCTGAATAAGGTGACTAAGAAGAACAAGTATCCATTGCCGAGAATAGATGACTTGTTTGATCAGCTTCACGAAGCCAAGGTGTTTTCTCAGATGGATTTGGCAACGGGATTTCACCAGTTGAGAGTGGCTAAGGATAGTGTGCCGAAGACTGCTTTTCGGACACCATCTGGTTTCTTTGAGTGGCTGGTAATGCCGTTTGGATTGACTAACGCGCCAGCATATTTTGTGGATCTTATGAATAGAGTATTCAGAGATCAGTTGAACAAGTTCGTACTTGTGTTCGTGGATGATATTCTGATTTATTCCAGAACGGAGGAAGAGCACAAGACGCACTTGCGTATTGTTTTGGAGATCTTACGGAAACATCAGCTGAAGGCTAAGTTTTCGAAGTGTCACTTTTGGAAGAGTGAAGTGAGGTTCTTAGGCCATGTGATTTCTGGAAGTGGAATAGCGGTTGATCCCGCTAAGGTGGCAGCAATCCAGGATTGGGTTAGACCTAAGAATGCATCTGATGTGAGAAGTTTTCTTGGATTAGCAGGATATTATCGACGGTTTATCAAAGACTTCTCCAAGATAGCTGCACCGTTAACAGGATTGACGAAAAAGAACCAAGTGTTCTGTTGGGATGCTAAGTGTGAGCAAGCTTTCGGAATCCTGAAAGAAAGACTGACGAGTGCTCCTGTTTTGACTATTCCAAGTGGGAATGATGAGATGGTGGTTTACACCGACGCACGTGGTACTGGACTTGGAGCAGTGCTGATGCAGAGGGATAAGGTTGTTGCGTATGCAAGTCGACAATTGAAGCCGCATGAAAGGAATTACCCGACTCATGATTTGGAGTTAGCGGCGATTGTATTTGCTCTGAAGATGTGGAGACATTATCTGTTGGGAGTTCGATTCGAGTTGTTCACGGATCATAAGTCGTTGAAGTATCTTTTCTCCCAAAAGGATTTGAATCTTCGGCAGCAACGTTGGCTAGAGTTTTTGGAATCATATGATTTTGGTATAGCTTATACTCCGGGAAAAGGTAACGCAGTGGCAGATGCGTTAAGTCGAAGACATGCAGGATTGGGAACCATGTTTTCTGAATGGAAGAATCTCGAGTATTTAGCTGGATTTGACTTCAGGCCTAGATGCGAATTGGAACCTGAGATGTTGGCAAACTTATCAATAAGACCCACTCTTGTGGAAAGGATTGGTGAGAGCCAAAAGCGAGATGATAAGCTTGTCAAGATTATCTGTGAATTGGAATTTGGATTGGATCCAGAAAAGGATAAAGGATTCGAGGTCGATCGAGAGGGTTGGCTTCGGAAGCAAGGACGACTAGTTGTTCCCGATATAGATGAATTGAGGAGTGAAGTTCTGAAGGAAAGTCATCACTCGAAGTTGACAATTCATCCCGGTGGAAATAAGATGTATCGGGATATGAAGAGAACCTACTACTGGGAAGGCATGAAGAAGGATGTTGGAGATTTCATTTCCAAGTGTATGAACTGCCAGTTGGTAAAGGCTGAACAGAAGAAGCCAAGTGGATTGCTTCAGCCCTTAGAAGTTCCTACATGGAAGTGGGAACAAGTGTCGATGGATTTTATTGACGGATTGCCTAGAACCAGAACGGGAAATGAAGGGATTTGGGTCATTGTAGATCGTCTGACTAAGAGTGCACGATTCATTCCTGTTCGATCGACTAGGACTGCATCAAAGTTGGCTGAGTTGTATGTTAAGTGGATAGTCTGATTCCATGGTATTCCGAAGAGTATAGTGAGCGACCGAGATCCATTGTTCACTAGTGGATTTTGGAAGAGCTTCCAGGAAGTTTTGGGAACCGAGTTGTGTTTGAGTACAGCCTATCACCCTCAAACAGATGGTCAGACTGAGAGAGTCAATCGAGTTTTGGAAGATCTTCTTAGAGCGTGTGTTCTGGATTTCGGAGGATCATGGGAAGATCACCTTCATTTGGTGGAGTTTGCGTACAACAACAGTTACCAGTCAAGCATTGGTATGGCACCGTATGAGGCATTGTATGGAAGACCATGTAACTCTCCGGCATGTTGGTTGGAAACTGGAGAAAAGCTGATACTTGGGCCAGAGATGATTCGACAGACTTCAGATTGTATAGAAATCATTCGGCAACGAATGAAGGCAGCCCAAGATCGTCAGAAGAGTTATGCCGATAAGCGTCGAAAGGATTTGGAATTCGACGTAGGAGATATGGTTTTTGTGAAGATTTCTCCACTGAAGAATGTTATTCGATTCGGGAAGAGAGGAAAATTGACTCCGAGATTTGCTGGACCATTCCCGATTATCGAGCGAATTGGAAAGCTCGCTTACAGATTGGAGTTACCAGAGAAGATGTCGAGTGTGCACAATGTTTTTCATGTATCATATCTACGGAAGTATGTGCACGACTCAAATGCAGTAGTTTTTGCACATAGCTATGAAGATTTTGAAGTTGAACCAGTTGATAGAAGACCTCGTAAACCGCTTCGTGTTGTTGAAACCGACACGAAACAGCTTAGGAGGAAGGTAGTTAAGTTGCTCAAGATACAATGGAGTGATGATGATAACGACTGTACGTGGGAGGTGGAAGAGAGGATGAAGGCAGCTCATCCTGAACTCTTCAAGGTATGGCCCTAAGGTGTCGTCTCATCTCGCGATATTGTAACTTGTTCTAAGTCTTAGAATTCTGTACGCTAAGCTAGAATTGGATGCATGGTTTGTTGATTGCTATGGATGGTAGGCGTACAGAATAGTCTTTGATTGCTATGATTGCTTGGAATTTCGGGGGCGAAATTCCTAAGGGGGAGAGAATGTAACGACCCGTATTTTACGGATCGAAAAGTTTGTCAAAATCTGGGATTTTCAGCATTTTTCTAGTTGTTTCAGATTTTGGTTGCATTTTTGATAAGTCGTTCAGGATTTTTCTAAGTCCTAAGTCGGTTTGGACGAGTTAATAGAAGTCTGGGTCGAGTTGCCGACTTAAAAGATTAACCGAGTTAAGGAAGTGTGGTTGACCGACCTAAGTGATGAGTCGTGACCGACTTAGGAGGTTTAGGCGACCTAAGTATTCTGGGGTAGGTCGTGGGGTGGAGTTAGGTCGGCAACGACCTAAGGAAACTGTTGTGAGCGACCTAAGTGTGGTATTGGATAGTTAGGTTGGCTAGACGACTTAGTAGATAGGTCATATCCCAGTTTGTTCGCGACTTATGTTAGGTCGCGTAGATGTTTAAGGGTTTAGGTCGTAGACGACCTAAGAGATAGGAGACTTAAGAGTTTAAGGCGAGTTAAGGTTTCGAGCGACCTATAGAATGTAGTGTATGGTTAGGTCGGCAACGACCTAGAGGAGCTGGGTTTTGCCTAAGTGCTAGGTCGCGTGAGTTGTTAGGTCGCGTATTGGTATAAGTCGTTAGGTCATATAGGCTGGTTAACTCGGCATAGCAGTAAGTCGTAAGTCGTCTAACCAGTTAAGGCGCGTGCGCATTAAGTCGTAGACAGGGTTCGTATATGCGCATGTGTTGAGTCGGAGGTTGCTAGGTCGGTAGAGGCTTAAGTGTTAAGTCGGCAGCGACTTAAGAAGATAGCCGAGTTACGACTTAGGGTATTTTCTGCTATAAATAGGAGAGCTTCTCTTCATTTTTGGGATCCGGATTTTGAAGCGACGAAGTGCTGCCATTTTGAGAGCTCGACTTCTACACTTCTTCACTTCTTTTCTCCACTCTAATCTAGTGCTTCCATCCATCCAAATCGAAGATCAAGATTGAAGATTCAAGAGCTTAAGTTGAAGATCTTCATCTTTTCAAGAGAGATTTCTTCGTTTGAAGCGGATTCGTGATAGATCAAGCTTGATTCTTCGCTGTCCAGATCTGAAGCGTGTTGATTTGGGTTTGTTTAGGTGATTTGGTGAGTGGTGATTATCTCTCACACGGATCCAAAGGAGTATATCGGATTGTTGGCCCGATTTGGTGTTAAAATAGTGATTTCCATGCATTTTCCTCATCCTAAGTGTAGATCCATATAGATCCATTGTTCATGATGATGTTGCATCCATTTTATCATATATTAACCTATGCAAGTTCATTCATCAAGTTTGTAGAGATATAATTCATGTTTTCATGCTTATTGGACTTTCAACTCTTTAATTACGAAAATGCCATTATTGTTATAATTGTCTACTTAGATCATTTTTGAATGCTTGATTGCTTGGATTGATGTTTGATTTGATTGATTGTTATGAACTAGATGATTGATGACTAGATTTAGATCGAAGGTGATTCAAAAGCTAAGGGAAAGGCTCTTGAATTGGGAAAACTGCTCGTGGCATATGTAGCGGGATGATGAAGCTCTTATGCATAGATTTGATGATGTGGGGATGAAATGAGGCTTTGCGAGGATGTAATGAAGCGAGGCAATCACATGATGAAGACTTGGTCTAATCCAGACAGGATCATTCCAAGCATGTTGATAACTCGGTGATATGATACGAGTTGAGGATAATGAATGGATATGAGAATAGTCGTCGAGGAGGATGACTAGGAGGCTTGGATAGTATCGTTGTTGAAGGTTCTAGCATGCTCTAAGCAAGAGTACGTTTGGGCAGATTCGATAGTCCCAACGGCCAACTGTTGATGGTCGAGTACTCTGGGCAGATTCGATAGTCCTAGGCACGGGCTGCGACGACGTGCAGGAGTTATGTCTAGAACCGGGGTTTCCATTAGCCCTTGACGGACGGCTGAAAGAATGTGCTGGTCATTCAATTAACGGTGATATCGAAGCAATGATAACAGTGATAGCCAGAGTCATGGATGTTTGGTTGTATCGTCATTCGGACTCAAGAGCGGTATTTTCTGGGTGCTTATCTGATTTAGGCCTTGGTACTTGGAAAACATCGCCCTTGACTCGAGTGATAGTAGCTTTACTTTAAATTGTATGCTCTTCTATGTTTGCTTCTGCTTAGTGTGTGTCTGGGGGCTATCACTGTTGAATGAGGTTGGAGTGGGAGGGTTGTATTCCTATTCCTTTTCCTTTATGCTCTTTTGGTATGTTGTTAGTTAATTTACTGCTCACTAAGACTGTTGTCTGACTCAAGGCTTTATGTTTTAATTCTTATTGCCTTGGGCTGTTCGTCCATTTTGGGACGGGCAGACTAGGTAGCAGGTGACAGGTGCTGTTCTCTTCTCACGATGCTGATATCGAAGACGAGCTGGAGGGTCGCATATTATCTTCATATTATATGTACTGGATATTCCGCTGTTTTGTATACTCTGAGAGATATGTAGTGAGGCTGGATGTATTGACTATGTGGATGCTTGTATTCAACTATTATGGAGTTTTATATGATGTCCCTTTGTTCTGTAAAGCTTCACTATACATATGTTCTATTGTATTTTGTCCATGCGCTGTGAGTAATACGATAGATTCTGTTGTTTTAAATCTTACCTTGACAATCGTCCATGGTCGCCTGGCACACTTTACAGCGCTCTATCTCTAGATTCGGTGCAGGGGTCATGGGCGGTCGTCACAGCGACCCTCATAACCTTGCCGCATATTCCTGTTTCGACCATTTCCGGGGAGTGAGGTCTGACGAAGTCTCGTCCACAAAGCTATGCTTTTTCACAAAGCCATGCTTTGATCACAAATGATCAATAAATGATCAACACACAGCAACACTCAGCATGCCACATTACCAAATTGGTAATATATCGCTGATAACCTTCAACTACATAACCTCTGAGCTCGTACGTCTCAGAGAAGAGTGTTAAGCTAAGAGAATAAATTCTCCGCCACCAACAGAAATGTATTTGAAAGAAATCAGCTTTATATCTCAAAATGTAATGTCAGACATGTAACCATACAAGTCTATTCCAGGTTTGAACAGAACCAAAGGCACTTCCAAAGAAGCCCTTGCAATCCGAGTATTCACAATCTCGATCGGACTTCCCATCACAAAAAGAGTGATATAGATCTCTATACCGGAGCAACTCGGTGCAGAGACATTCAATAGGTTGTCCTTTCATTTTCAAAAATACCCGGTCTTCACACTGGTCTTCAATTTCAATTCATACACGTCGTATCATTATTCGAAATGGGTTATCTGACACAAAGGTCCTTTCCCGGCTAAACCGAATAATAAGCGTTTGTTTTATAAACAAATTCAAGTGCCATTTCAAAGGCACTATTGATAGTCAGTGATTTAACTATCAACAATATTCACAACAATCATCAGATTTTAAATAATTTTTTTTTCCAAATTATTTAATTTCAAAATATCTTCACAAGATATTTTTTTCCCACACTTAACACTTTGAAAACAATTTCAAATCATTTTTCACCTTTCAACCTTTGAAAATCAATTTCAAATCAATTTCCTCACGCGGAATATATTTCCAAATATTTCTTTTAAAAACCAACTTTAGAACTTTAATTTATATTTTTAAAAGCTACTTTGGAAATATACTCGGTTTTTCAAGGAAAATACACTTGCATTTCAAAATGGTCCATTTAAACCAATTAAATAAATCCTTATCGATTTATTTTAAATTTACGTTCTAAATTCGTAAATTTATTTCCACACTTTAAAAATAAATCAGTGTTTATTTTTAAAACAAATTCCCTTTCCTTTATAAATTCCATTTGCGAATTTAAATTCCCAAATATTCACTTTTAACCCCAAAATCAAATTCCAAATTGATTTCTAATTTTATTTCAATACCAAATCAATTACAAATTGATTTCTAAGCTTAATTTCAATAGAACAAAACATTGCAAATTTATTTCTAAGTTTATTTCCAAATAACAAACCATTTGCAAATTGATTTCCAAATTTATTTTTCAAACACTAAATCAATTTCAAATAAATTTTCCAATGATTTATTTTCCATCACCAAATTAATTACAAATTTGATTTCTAAATTTATTTAAACTCCAAATAAATTTCCATATTGATTTCTCAATGATTCATTTTCAAATACCAAATCAATTACAAATTGATTTCTAAAAATTTATCACTTTTAAATAAATTCCTTTATCCTTTCTAAATCATTTCAAAATTCCATTTTCAATAAATTCTTCAACTTTTAAACAATATTACAAAAAATCCTTTTATTAAAATCCTTTGCCATATTTTGGAAATTTATTCGATAAGATTACTAAAAAATCAATCTTTATACTTTAATTCCTTCTTTTAAATTCAACCAATCTTTTCAAAAAGAATTTACTTAAAATTCACAACTCTAATTTTTAAAAATCCAATTTTATTTATTTCTGGTATCCAACGGTACCAAAAACACATTCCGCTAAATTTTAGCCTTCAACAATTTCAATTATCAATAAATCATCCACAGAATATCAATAAATCACATCATTCACATATGAAATAATATTCAAACAATTTGAGTAATCCAGTTGGATCCCTCCAACCTGTTTCCTTGCATCCACAGATATTAGCACAATACCAATTCCACTTCGAGATGGAATATCGCGGTATATGGGATTTATAAAATATCATCTGCTATTATGCGGCGCAATAGGGTCTCATCCGCTATATAATGCGGGAAATCAACAACTCCAATATATACATATTCCAATATATATATTGCTATATATTACTATATATATACTATCACATCCAATAACAATCAATAACTGAAAATTCCACTTTCATTTGAGTGAGAAGATCTCACCTTTGCCTTTTTATTTTGCAATCCATTTTCATTTTAGCTTGTTTTCTCCATTTTTAACCTTGTATAAATATTTATACAAGTCATTAATATTCGAAATAAATTGAACAATTAAATTTTACATTTAATAATTTTAATTAACAAGTGATTTCATTTTAAACAACTAAATTTTCCTTTTAGAAAAAGTATTTTAGTAACTAAAATAAATCAAATTCCATACATTATTTTAGTAACTAATATATATATATATATTTCTGCTTTATAACGTACCCATATATTATAAATTTTAAAATTCATAAACTGTATATATATCCTTATATTTTACTGTTTACTTTGTTTTCTATATATATATATATATTAAAACAGGAATGTTTATACTTTACTGAAATCAAATATTTTTCTGTACGCATATAAAATTTTAAAACTGCATATATATTTTTAACCTATTTATATATATAATTTAAATTGTATTAAATATAAAATTTTATACCTTACTACTGAACGCCAGAACCAGCCGAGCTCGAGAATTACCACTGGTCGCTCACCATCGATCGTGACATCGTCGCTGCCCACCACCGCCTTGCTCGACTTCGAGCCCGAGTTCCTACGCGCCTTGCCGTACTCTATCGCGAAACCCTCAAGCTCCACGCACTCGCGAATTCCCCCTTCAAGTCATCAAATCGAACGAGTTGCCTCGCCCAGTACTTGTCGCTGCTTCGAACGCCTACTCGCGCTGCCTCACTCGAACCCCATGTCGATCTTGCCTTGCGATTCAATACAAAATCGAGTTCGATTTCCGTTGCTTCATGTGTTATTATATATTATTTTTTTTATTTAGAAGAGGCTCGAGATTAGATTTTCTGAAGAGGAGAAAAAAGGTTTTTGAATCTGTGGATAAAGAGGAAGGGAACGAACGAATTGAATTACAGTGGATAGGTGCTCGGCCATTATTATCTTTCGATTTTTGAACTGAGGAAGTACAGAAGAAGGTTGCGTGATTAAAACGAGAAAAGGGGACAAGGTCGATATCTAGTGGCTTATTTCAGAGGAGATCGGCTGATGGAAAAGGATTTGACAGGTGAAATGATAAATGATATTTAAATTAAAACGATTAATTATTGTCTAGGCGTTAATATTTCGTACGATCACACGATAACCCCGAAAGCTACAAAATTTGAAATCCGGTAATAATTCAATATTACGGATCCAATGGAACTAGTTTCGTCAAAATCCGAGACTGTGCCCCGGAACGCTATTTTTAAATATCGATTTAAACGATAAATTTCAAAACTGAACAAAACAGTTTCAAATTCAATTCTAAAAGTTCTATTACCTTCAGAATTATCAATATAAATTTTCTAAGCCTTGAAAATATTTTTAATCAGCTTAAAATTGTAGATTCAAATTTTTACCCAAATTAAATAATTAAATTCAATAATTTAATTGCCCATTTCATTCTTATATTTGAATTTCAAATCAAACTGACATCCAGATATTTAAAATCAATTAAATATCCTGATTTCCAATATCAAAAATTCAAGGTCGTTACAAATATAGTGGAAAATAAAATAATACGACAGGTGAATCTTCAGCTCTCCTCCAAGATTCCCATAACACCAAAGCCAACCTGGGAAAATACTCGGTCTGACCCGAGAATTATAAATGAATAACACGCGGATCAGTCTGGAAATACCAGCATGAGATAACTCGAACAATAGGAACATATATAAAAATTCTATGAGACCACGCCGTTAAGGTGGAACGGGTTTTTACCTCACAAGAATAACATCCATATAGGGAAGAGCAGAAATAAATATCAGGAAACAAATCCAAATATGATTGAACATAAATAATATTAAACCAGATGAGAAAGAATGGAATAAACCGAGTAAAATCCAAACTGGACAGAATGGATAGAAGAAGGGAAACATTCCAACTTGATAGAATGGACTAAATAAGGTAACAGTCCAAATTCGATAGAATGGGCTAAATAAAGCAGCAGTCCAAACTCGATAGAATGGGCTAAATAAAGTAACATTCCAAACTCGATAGAATGGACTAAATAAACAATTAAATGCCATGATGAGGAGTTGGCTCTACTCATGGCAATTTAAAGCTAAAAAAGATTCACGATTTTCGAATCAAATGAGGAAAGGAAATTTTCTAACAATAACTAGGAGGGTGTGCCTTCATTACCGAAAGTATACCTCTAGAAATATACTTGAGAACTCCGATGGCTCTCGGAAACCTCCAAGCCGGACCCCACCAACTATTACCGAGAATCCGAGTACTTCACATCCCAATGCGCAACACCGAATCCAATCTAGAGTGGACGTGAAAATATCCTAATGGGAGCAACCCCATATAGCTTGGCCCCTACCCGCTCTTTGGGTTTAGTCATTTCCGACAAAGGATAACAAAGCTCAAATGAGCAACACATCGTCTTAGAATGATGGAAATAAAGTGGCTGAAGTAACCGATAGTTGAGATACCAACTATCGAGGACATAAAACGATCATATATGGAAATTAAGTCTTGTACACTTATCACCACTCATTGAATTCAAACTTATACTATTTCTAGGTTAACAATGATACCGGACAAGTCAAGGTAGTGTTACCTAAAAATCATGTCATGTGATTATTCTTAACTTTCGAAATAGCGACAAGTCTACTTCTTCGATGTTTAATGCTAAATATACAAATAAATTGTTTCTATATAAGTGATTCGCTTTACGGAAATAATTTATTTCCATAAATGAATCAAACTTTTACTTTTAAAAAGAACTGAACTTTTTGGCTTGATTTCCGTATTGGTAAAACGCTTTTAGAATTAGTTCCTGATTGTTAAAATGTTAAGAGAATAATTTTTCCAAGCGCGCGACCCCGAAGGCCTAAACCAACATTGGACCAAACACCCAAAAGGTTATCCAACTTAACATCCCGATAATCGAGTTCCAATTCTTTTTCATAACTTTAAAACAATATCAATTATCCCGAAAGATGATTAATCGCATTTAAAATCCCTTTAAATAAACAATTCATTATCTATAGTAAAATAGATAATTATTTCCAAACACTTTTATAACATTGGTAAATTAACTTTAAAATCTTTATGAAATCGGTTTATTAACTTTAAATCAGTATATTAAAGCAATTCTTTTTATCATATTAGTTAATTTACTTTAATCACCTTTATTAAATCAATTAATTAAAAAGATTTATTAAATTCAAATAGTCATTAATTAAGCGAATAAATAATCTCAAACATCATTAATTAAAATGATAAGTAATTTAAATTTCTTTAATTAAAACAATTAATTAAGTTCAAAATAATCATAAATTAATCGGATTAATTAGATCCAAACTTCATTAGTCAAACCGATTAATTAAAACATCATTTGTTAAAATGATTTATTTAATTATAAAATCATTAATTCTAATGATTTAACTAAAATCCAAATACCGTTAGTTAAAACAATTAATTAAGTTCAAAACAATCATTAATAAAAATGATTAATAAAATCCAAATATCATTATTTAAAATGATTTATTACTTTTATCATTAATCACAATGATTAATACATTTCAATATTCTTTTTAGCGGAAACACAAGCACAAGTTCATACGATAGGGTTTTGGGGATGAAATTCAATAAACGACGGTATAACGAAAATCGCTATAACGACATTTAAACTATTAAATGGAATATCAGAAATTAATTTCAATAAACCATCAATAACAGCATATGGATGTAAATAAATAATTTATTGGCAAGAAACCACTTTGGATCTCCCTATAGATTTTTCCTGCAAAACAATGGTTATGGATAATACATATATAATCATATGGGTGAAAGTCTATATGAGTGGATCGTATAGGATATATATATATATATATATATGCAAGTATAAACAGCTAACTACATAATATAACTTGATAAATGATAGTAGCAAAGTAAATGAAAATAATCACACCGGTATTTTATACTGGTTCGGACCTCCCGTCCTACGTCCAGTCCCGAAGCTCCTCTTCGGAATTTCCTTTCAACTAACCCTCACTTGACCTAGAGGAACAGGTTTACAATAGCAGAGTTTCTTTGTCAAGAATGTGTTCTATAACACGGATGTTGACTATAGAGTACAAATGCTTCCAATATATATATCTATCTAGAGAATATTTGAATGAGGAGTTCTGTATATGTAACGACCTGTATTTTTAACACTTTAAAAATACGAATTAAAATAAAAATTTTGGATAAAAATCCAAAGGAAATATAATTTTGTGTTGTAAAATGTGAGTTACAAGTTAAAATACAAAACTGAATTCTGAAATAACTTATTGTAAATTAAACATGGATGTTAACTTGTATTGAATGTAAATAATGAATTGAATTTGATTGTAAACCAAATTGGTTATGATTGCAAACAAAGAATAAATAAAATGGTAGATTTAATAGTGGAAGTTTATGTTATTGAAACTAATATAAATAAATGTAACTTAATATTACAGTTGATTGAAATCAGATAATAACTGAAACTGTAATTTGATAAAGATGTTAACTTGTAATTGAACGTAAGTAAAGATTTAAATTTGAGTGTAACAAGTAATTGAAACGAATTGAATTTGATTGAAAACAACGAAATAAATAAAATGTTACATTTAATATTGAAGTTATAATATTGAAATCAACGTAAATGAATGTAATTTAATATTACTGTGAATTTAAATAAGATGATAGCTGAAGAAAATGAAAGTAAATGAATTATAAACTATTGATAATAATGTATAAGTAAATGGTTGATTCAAAAATGAAAGTGTAAATCGAAATAAAAGAATTCAATTGGAATTAAATAACTTGAATTTGAATTATAATATAATTGAACGCCGAATCTAATGTAATCTTTTATACTGGATTTATAATGGAAAACTGCATTGTAAAAGATTGTTAATTATTGTGAATTTAAAAATGAAATTTGTGAACACTTGAAATTTGATTTAAAAGTTAATAATTTAAAATTGGGAATTTTATATTGAAATTAAACTGTAGAAATAGCCATTTTTACAACTGTCTCGGATTTCGACGAAACCAGTTTCATCGGATCCGTAACAGTAAATTATTGTAAGGTTTCAATTTTTGTAGCAATCGGACTTGTCGTTTGGCCGTGCGAGCTTGAAACGCGTAGAAATTTAACGTCGAATTTAATTAAAATAATCGACTTCAAAAGCTATCTTCCACATACGATTGAATTAGGCCTTGGGACTAGTTCCATTGCGTTATGAATATGGGTAAAACTTTATAAACGTCTAGCGGCACGTCTCAATTGGAGTTCGGACGATTTTGGACCTACCTTTATAAATACGCACGCAAAACCGACACAGTTTTATCAATATTTCATTTCAGAAACCCTAATTTCAAACCATGGCCGCCACCTATTCTATGGCTGAAATTGCTCGAACTTCTTTCCTCTTTATCTCTCAATCCGTTCAACGAAATCGAAAAATTCCAAAAGCAAAAGTGTAGATCTTGATGAGCTCTTCAAATCCATATGGTTGATTCGTGCTAATTCATCACGGATTGGTCCAGATCTGGCTTTGAATGTCGTGCGTATTTTCTTGGTTTGCGTGCAAACGGTGGCGAATGGGGTGGCGAAACTTGGCGCGGAGGTGGAGCAAGGAGAGGCGCACGCGATGGAATCCCCTGATCAACGCCCGGTCGTCGTTTGCCTCGCGCGTGGATGAGGATGAACGGCGTGAAGTGGGTCTCGATTGTGCTGTGCGTGAGGGAGAAGAGGGTAACATGTTTTTCTTCTTATTATTTATTTATTTTATAATAACATAAATTGTATAACTTTTAATATCAATAACTTTTGCATACGAGCTCGGATCGACGCGCGGTTTTCTCCGTTGCGTTCGTATCAGAATTCCGGACAACATGGAGCTGGTTTGGTTGGATTCCAAGACTGTTCAAATTTAGGCCTTTATTTGGATTTTAAATCATCGATAAATCAAAGGTGAGTGTTTATACGCTCACAATTGACTAAAATAACTTTTGTTAGTTAAATTTATATTCTGAAGTGATATGAAATTTATTGGCTGTTGTTTGGTAGGTTTAATTATCATCTGTATTGATATATGAATTAATTGATAGAATTTAAATCGACCGTTAAAATAAATTTAAATTTAAATTGGCAGTATATTACTCGATATTGATAATTATAAAAGTGTTGTGAATGTTATTGGCTTTATGGTTAATTGGTTGTGATGGATGCTATTGGTCGATATTGGTTGTTTATTTATTTTGATATATCATGCTATCATCATGTATATTGTTTATTGCATATAAAACTATAACTGAATCATTTCGAATAAATTAAGGAATAGGTTTGAATGATATACCTATGACATTTATTTGGATTGAAATGATATATATCCATCCTTGAAATTAAAATTGAAATAATTATCCACTTGGCCATAGGTTAGAAAATTATATACGGACACCGGGTTGGTTAAATTAAATGATTTTAAAAAGTTGTTTTGAAATTATTTAAATGAATTGATTTTAAGAATAAAATCCAATTTATGGAAATTGAATTATTTTGAATTGAAGCTCGAGATGTTGGAATTTAAACTTGGTAAATGAAATTGTTTAATTATTTGGAGTTTAGATTTTAAGTAAAAAAAATTTGAAATATGGCGTAAATTTTCGAAAGTTGATTTGTTTTAAAAGATTGGACTTTTAATCGAACTCTGAATGTTTCTAAGAAAATTTATATGAAATGATATTTCAAGTTTGAGTTTGGAATTGAAAATTAATTTGAAATTGAGATTTAATTAATTTGGAATTTAATTGAAATTCAAAGAAATTTGTGAATTGGACTAAATCGAAACTATTGAATTAAATTTGAAGATAAAATTAATTTGAATAGGATTTGAACTGAAATTGATTTGGAATGTAATACTTAAATGAATTCTTGAAATCCGAATATTAATCTAAGTTTATTGAATTGGAATTGTTCCAGAAATTAAGTAAACTACTTAATACGGATGTTTAATTTGAAGTATATTCTAATTTGAATACGAAATGGTTTTAAAGCGAATCTTATATTCTTATATAAATATATGAACTGTTTTGAAATGTGAAATATTTAAAGTTTCGAAATATATTGGAAGTGAAATTGTTTATTTTGTGGTTCAAATATGTATTTGAAATTGATAATTTGAAATGGTTTATTGAGAAGCTAAATCGAGTTGAAATTGATGATTTGAGATTTGATTAAATTTTAAATTTTGGAATTCGAGTTTATGTGAATCGTTTTGCGGAATTTGAGGCGAAAAATGATTTTGAAATCGAAATGAGATATTGAGGCGGAAAATGATTTTGAAATCGAAATGAGATTTAGACGCGAAAAAATGATTTTGAAATCGAAATGAGATATTAAGGCGAAAAATGATTTTGAAATCGAAATGAGATATTGAGGCGAAAAATGATTTTGAAATCGAAATGAGATATTATGCGAAAAATGATTTTGAAATCGAAATGAGATATTGAGGCGAAAAATGATTTTGAAACGGAATCTTACATCTTGAATAGATATGATGATATTTGAAATGGATTTGATTTTGAAGCGAATATGATATTTTGATATCAATTATGAATCGATTTGAAATGTAAAAGAGCCATCTGTGTAATAATACGTAGTTATTAAAGATACTGGGATCGGATATGGACATACTCTCTGTCGATACCGAAAACCACCTTAATAACTAATATACGCGGAGTGTTGATCCAGAATGAAGTGGATGGTTAGATGAACGCGTTGATTGAAGAAACAGAACGATATTGGATGACCCCTGACATGACTAAACCAGGAGCCGCGCCGGGCCATTGAGGTTCGCCACCTCTAGCGGACACACTTCTTTGTTACCATGTCTATTGCTTTTGTGATTCGATTTGGGTGCACCCCTCGATTTTGGGAGTGTTGTTTCGCGGTGTTGGGGTAGTAGCTGCTATGCCTAACATCAGTCCGGATCACGCAACTACTAGTATCCTAGTTGGTATTGCCTTATGTACCTTGTCATACTGATTATCCTATTCGCAACCACTACGATTTTGGTTTGTACCTTTAGTATATGGATTGCCCTCTGGTGACTTCCGGTTTTGGGGAAACTACGGTCTTGTATATGCTCTTGGGAATAAAAATGTGTTAAGGGTGGAATGGGCCATGGCTTAACGCTAGTTTGATATTTTACTTTATGATAGACATTATTGTATATAGCGTATTCTATTATATAGTAGATAGTTTAACGGATCCTTGGGAGATGGAAATCCCGAACATCTCTTAAGTTAATGCACGCACGTTAAACACTGGATAGGAGGTGTCTAAAACCCGTAAACATCTCCGACGCCGTCACACTCATATTTACTTATTTGATTTAACCTACATGAGATATTTTAGTCCTGACTCGAGTGTTTTGTCTTTTCATTACGCTCGGGTCAGCCTGAGCATTTCAGATTAGGTTGAAGGTATATTCTGGAGGACGAAGACGGAGTTTGGTATTACATCATTTGTATTCTACTACTATATTATTTTTCCGCTGCATTGTTTTATTATCTCTGATATGTATGAACTCTGATTTATGATGTATAATAATAATCAAATTTATTTATTTAACAGCTTCATGAACTGTTATTTTATTATTATATCTTGTCCCTTCCGCTGCGAGATTCTGAGTTGTTTCTGTTCTTTCTTTTCTTTTCTTATTTAGCCCCAATAACTATCTATATTTTGGATTGTTTGAGTAGGCATGTGTGTATGTTTTGTCGACTTGAACGGTCAAAAAAAATGTGGGTCGTTACAGTTGGTATCAGAGCTTTGGTTTTGATTACCTTGGCTCTAGTGGGGAATAACTCATTGAAATAGGGTTAAACCTTATGAATGATTTTGAGTGTATATGAGAGAGCGTATTTGTAATTTTGATATAAAAATGATTTTATATTGTGTTAATTTGTTCCGTTGAGTATTTATGAATTCTGGTTGGTACTTGGGACGCCAAGGCATCGATAGGAATTTCTAAACACTCGAATAGGACATATTGACATAATATTGTTTTGGATTATATTTTATATAAAAAAATTATCTTGAAATTTATAAATTTTGATTGTATTGGTTGTTAGGAGATGATAATATTAGATTATCATCGGTTATTGTTGATTAGTCAATATTTCTAACTAATAACTATTGGATGATTTTAAGAAATGAAACTTGTAAATATGATTGACAATGAATATAAATGGTAAATAAAATAAAATAAAAATGAATTTAAATTAAGATGAAGAATTTAAATTCCGGTGTTTTCAAAATTTATTAACAAAAATTTGAAATGTATAATATAAGTATTATATGATAGTATATTCGATTAGAAATTGTTTTCAAAGGATTTTCAAATGAAGTAAGTGTTATCCTCCACTCTTGACACTAGAAAATGATTCCGGTGATGAGTGCATGCATCATCGACTTTATTTTCGAGAGTCCAAGTGGGGGAGATCACTTAACAGTTTTTTCTAAACCCTGTTTTGATTAAAACTGAATTTTATTTTGTATTCTCTATAGTATGACTTGATACACATTAATATAAGTATATATTATTTCAAACTTGATTTGAAATGAAACCGGAGTTGAACTTCTTAAGTTCTCTAATAAGGAATGATTTTAATTATTAAACTAAAGTAAATCTTGAATTGTTAGAAACTTATGAATTGAAAAGGTGAAATTGAATTTAAGTGAAAAAAAATTAATTAAAATTAAAATTGTAGGAGTAACCCTTAATTTGGAAAATAATAAATTGGAAATTTATTTAATAGGTATAACACTCAAACTGAATGAAAAGAAGTTGTATATTGTTTAACTACATTCTATTTGCATAGCTATAACTTACCAAATACTTAAAAAGTTTAAAATGCTAATAAGGATAAGTATATAAATAATATACAAGTGTGATTGCGAATAATAAAATGTGAAGATCTATTGATAGTTGTAAATATAAAGGAAATTTAAGTTGTAAAATGAATTAAATTTAAAATTAAATAAATATAAAATTAGTAAATGGAAACTAATTAAATTTGAATAAAACTAAATGTCAATAAACTTGGAAGTGTATGAAATTAAAATTTTGACTTGGAAATGTATAATTGATTTAGTGTAGATTTTGGATGGATGTTAATGTTTGATATGCATTGGTTCTTAGATGGACGGTAATTGATTAAATAGAATTCATTAGTGTAAATCGAATTGAATAAACAGAATAATTTTTTTTTAAATAATTAAATTCAAATTTGAAGCAAAGTGAAATTAAATTGAAGCAAATTGACTTGAATTTAAATTATGAATGAAACAAACTTGAAAAAAATCGGAAACAAATCGAATGTAAACTTATTTCATGGATAAATAAGAAAATAAACGACTTTGTGTTTATGATTGTTTCTTTAGAAAATTTGAAGTTTGATGGTTTGTACTTTGAAATAATAAAAGCAAATTTTTGGAAAAATCCAAAATTGTCCAATATATACTGAAACGAAAACAACCATAACTTTTAAATGGCTAGACGAAATTCGACGATCTTAGACTTTTCCGAAAGCTTAGAAACAGTACCACGACTTTTGTTTAGTGTGTCTTGAGAAATTCCTTCATTTACTTAGTTATAAATTTGAATCTTCTCGCTGGCCTGTGTAAAAAGGAAGCAAAATCAGTAGCATATACCCTTAGTATTTTCACCATAACTTTTTACTGGTTTATCGGATTTTTACGATCTTGCTATTTCTGGAAAGCTAAGTACTTAAGTTAAAACTTTTGCTTTAAGTTTTTTGTGTTTTGCTGTAATTTAGATGGTTGAAAAGGGGAGTGAACGTCGCTGACCTGCGCAATTCATTGCCCAGGCTGAGGCGTATCCATTTAGTAAAACGACCGTAGCTTTTGAACAGATAGTCCGAATTCAATAATTTTGGACATCCGGAAAGCCTGAAACAAATGCAACAACTTTTATTTAGATTCCATTTTAAAATTTTATCGTTTAGATGACAAAAAACTGGGATTTGTTCGCCGTCCTGAATTTAAAAATTTCAGTTTTGAAGTTAAATACGTTATATATATATATATATATATATATATAGTATATGCTAAGCATATCGTTCTATTTTCATATGCATGATTCTCACTTGGTTGTTGAGTATTTTAGTAGGTAGCAAAAGGTTGCGCTTCGCTTGTGGAGCTCGCTTCTGCGCTAAATGCAAAATGTAAATTAAAATATTAATAAACGCTTAATAAATGGTACATTCTCGGATTACGGTTTATGTTGTGGTATATTATTGTGTTCCCCATGTTTTGGGATGCCTCATTCTTGTAGTGAGATGTATATCATGCAATTATTACCACTGTGAAATTTTTCGGTCCTAGCCGCGCAAAAGAGTTGCTGCCGAAATTTTTCAAAAATCCGGGAGTTAGAAAATTTTGAGATTTAAAAAAAATCCTATAACTAAATTTTGCAAATAAGTCGAATATTTTAAATGAATTATATCTAAATGATGGTTTCCCTTCTCCGTTCCTTTTCGAGGACGAAAAGTTTTAAGTGGGGTAGAATGTAACGACCTGTATTTTTAACACTTTAAAAATACGAATTAAAATAAAAATTTTGGATAAAAATCCAAAGGAAATAAAATTTTGTGTTGTAAAATGTGAGTTACAAGTTAAAATACAAAACTGAATTCTGAAATAACTTATTGTAAATTAAATATGGATGTTAACTTGTATTGAATGTAAATAATAAATTGAATTTGATTGTAAACCAAATTGGTTATGATTGTAAACAAAGAATAAATAAAATGGTAGATTTAATAGTGGAAGTTTATGTTATTGAAACTAATATAAATAAATGTAACTTAATATTACAGTTGATTGAAATCAGATAATAACTGAAACTGTAATTTGATGAAGATGTTAACTTGTAATTGAACGTAAGTAAAGATTTAAATTTGAGTGTAACAAGTAATTGAAACGAATTGAATTTGATTGAAAACAACGAAATAAATAAAATGTTACATTTAATATTGAAGTTATAATATTGAAATCAACGTAAATGAATGTAATTTAATATTACTGTGAATTTAAATAAGATGATAGCTGAAGAAAATTAAAGTAAATGAATTATAAACTATTGATAATAATGTATAAGTAAATGGTTGATTCAAAAATGAAAGTGTAAATCGAAATAAAAGAATTCAATTGGAATTAAATAACTTGAATTTGAATTATAATATAATTGAACGCCGAATCTAATGTAATCTTTTATACTGGATTTATAATGGAAAACTGCATTGTAAAAGATTGTTGATTATTGTGAATTTAAAAATGAAATTTGTGAACACTTGAAATTTGATTTAAAAGTTAATAATTTAAAATTGGGAATTTTATATTGAAATTAAAATGTAGAAATAGCCATTTTTACAACTGTCTCGGATTTCGACGAACCCAGTTTCATCGGATCCGTAACAGTAAATTATTGTAAGGTTTCAATTTTTGTAGCAATCGGACTTGTCGTTTGGCCGTGCGAGCTTGAAACGCGTAGAAATTTAACGTCGAATTTAATTAAAATAATCGACTTCAAAAGCTATCTTCCACATACGATTGAATTAGGCCTTGGGACTAGTTCCATTGCGTTCGGAATATATGTAAAACCTTATAAACGCCTGGCGGCACGCCTCAATTGGAGTTCGGACGATTTTGGACCTACCTTTATAAATACGCACGCAAAACCAACACAGTTTTATCAATATTTCATTTCAGAAACCCTAATTTCAAACCATGGCCGCCACCTATTTTATGGCTGAAATTGCTCGAACTTCTTTCCTCTTTATCTCTCAATCCGTTCAACGAAATCGAAAAATTCCAAAAGCAAAAGTGTAGATCTCGACGAGCTCTTCAAATCCATATGGTTGATTCGTGCTAATTCGTCACGGATTGGTCCAGATCTGGCTTTGAATGTCGTGCGTATTTTCTTGGTTTGCGTGCAAACGGTGGCGAATGGGGTGGCGAAACTTGGCGCGGAGGTGGAGGAATGAGAGGCGCACGCGATGGCATCCCCTGATCAACGTCCGGTCGTCGTTTGCCTCGCGCGTGGATGAGGATGAACGGCGTGAAGTGGGTCTCGATTGTGCTGTGCGTGAGGGAGAAGAGGGTAACATGTTTTTCTTCTTATTATTTATTTATTTTATAATAACATAAATTGTATAACTTTTAATATCAATAACTTTTGCATACGAGCTCGGATCGACGCGCGGTTTTCTCCGTTGCGTTCGTATCAGAATTCCGGACAACATGGAGCTGGTTTGGTTGGATTCCAAGACTGTTCAAATTTAGGCCTTTATTTGGATTTTAAATCATCGATAAATCAAAGGTGAGTGTTTATACGCTCACAATTGACTAAAATAACTTTTGTTAGTTAAATTTATATTCTGAAGTGATATGAAATTTATTGGCTGTTGTTTGGTAGGTTTAATTATCATCTGTATTGATATATGAATTAATTGATAGAATTTAAATCGACCGTTAAAATAAATTTAAATTTAAATTGGCAGTATATTACTCGATATTGATAATTATAAAAGTGTTGTGAATGTTATTGGCTTTATGGTTAATTGGTTGTGATGGATGCTATTGGTCGATATTGGTTGTTTATTTATTTTGATATATCATGCTATCATCATGTATATTGTTTATTGCATATAAAACTGTAAACTGAATCATTTCGAATAAATTAAGGAATAGGTTGGAATGATATACATATGACATTTATTTGGATTGAAATGATATATATCCATCCTTGAAATTAAAATTGAAATAATTATCCACTTGGCCATAGGTTAGAAAATTATATACGGACACCGGGTTGGTTAAATTAAATGATTTTAAAAAGTTTTTTGAAATTATTTAAATGAATTGATTTTAAGAATAAAATCCAATTTATGGAAATTGAATTATTTTGAATTGAAGCTCGAGATGTTGGAATTTAAACTTGGTAAATGAAATTGTTTAATTATTTGGAGTTTAGATTTTAAGTAAAAAAGAAAATTGAAATACGGCGTAAATTTTCGAAAGTTGATTTGTTTTAAAAGATTGGACTTTTAATCGAACTCTGAATGTTTCTAAGAAAATTTATATGAAATGATATTTCAAGTTTGAGTTTGGAATTGAAAATTAATTTGAAATTGAGATTTAATTAATTTGGAATTTAATTGAAATTCAAAGAAATTTGTGAATTGGACTAAATCGAAACTATTGAATTAAATTTGAAGATAAAATTAATTTGAATAGGATTTGAACTGAAATTGATTTGGAATGTAATACTTAAATGAATTCTTGAAATCCGAATGTTAATCTAAGTTTATTGAATTGGAATTGTTCCAGAAATTAAGTAAACTACTTAATACGGATGTTTAATTTGAAGTGTATTATAATTTGAATACGAAATGGTTTTAAAGAGAATCTTATATTCTTATATAAATATATGAAATGTTTTGAAATGTGAAATATTTAAAGTTTCGAAATATATTGGAAGTGAAATTGTTTATTTTGTGGTTCAAATATGTATTTGAAATTGATAATTTGAAATGGTTTATTGAGAAGCTGAATCGAGTTGAAATTGATGATTTGAGATTTGATTAAATTTTGGAATTCGAGTTTATGTGAATCGTTTTGCGGAATTTGAGGCGAAAAATGATTTTGAAATCGAAATGAGATATTGAGGCGGAAAATGATTTTGAAATCGAAATGAGATTTTGAGGTGAAAAAATGATTTTGAAATCGAAATGAGATATTAAGGCGAAAAATGATTTTGAAATCGAAATGAGATATTGAGGCGAAAAATGATTTTGAAATCGAAATGAGATATTGAGGCGAAAAATGATTTTGAAACGGAGTCTTACATCTTGAATAGATATGATGATATTTGAAATGGATTTGATTTTGAAGCGAATATGATATTTTGATATCAATTATGAATCGATTTGAAATGTAAAAGAGCCATCGGTGTAATAATACGTAGTTATTAAAGAGACCGGGATCAGATATGGACATACTCTCTGTCGATACCGAAAACCACTTTAATAACTAATATACGCGGAGTGTTGATCCAGAATGAAGTGGATGGTTAGATGAACGCGTTGACTGAAGAAAGAGAACGATATTGGATGACCCCTGACATGACTAAAACAGGAGTCGCGCCAGGCCATTAAGGTTCGCCACCTCTAGCGGACACACTTCTTCGTTACCATGTCTATTGCTTTTGTGATTCGATTTGGGTGCACCCCTCGATTTTAGGAGTGTTGTTTCGCGGTGTTGGGGTAGTAGCTGCTATGCCCAACATCAGTCCGGATCACGCAACTACTAGTATCCTAGTTGGTATTGCCTCATGTACCTTGTCATACTGATTATCCTATTCGCGACCACTACGATTTTGGTTTGTACCTTTAGTATATGGATTGCCCTCTGGTGACTTCCGGTTTTGGGGAAACTACGGTCTTGTATATGCTCTTGGGAATAAAATTGTGTTAAGGGTGGAATGGGCCATGGCTTAACGCTAGTTTGATATTTTACTTTATGATAGACATTATTGTATATAGCATATTCTATTATATAGTAGATAGTTTAACGGATCCTTGGGAGATGGAAATCCCGAACATCTCTTAAGTTAATGCACGCACGTTAAACACTAGATAGGAGGTGTCTAAAACCCGTAAACATCTCCGACGCCATTACACTCATATTTACTTATTCGATTTAACCTACATGAGATATTTTAGTCCTGACTCGAGTGTTTTGTCTTTTCATTACGCTCGGGTCAGCCTGAGCATTTCAGATTAGGTTGAAGGTATATTCTGAAGGACGAAGACGGAGTTTGGTATTACATCATTTGTATTCTACTACTGTATTATTTTTCCGCTGCATTGTTGTATTATCTCTGATATGTATGAACTCTGATTTATGATGTATAATAATAATCAAATTTATTTATTTAACAGCTTCATGAACTGTTATTTTATTATTATATCTTGTCCCTTCCGCTGCGAGATTCTGAGTTGTTTCTGTTCTTTCTTTTCTTTTCTTATTTAACCCCAATAACTATCTGTATTTTGGATTGTTTGAGTCGACATGTGTGTATGTTTTGTCGACTTGAACGGTCAAAAAAAATGTGGGTCGTTACAGTATATATGGAAGGATTGAATACATGTAGTTGATTGCTTATAGATCAGGAATAAATCAGAGTACAAGAGATAAGAGCGTAAGCGAGTAAGGTAAATCTTTCTCTTGAATTCCTGATGCTATTTATCATGGTGAAGAGTTTCTATGTGTAGCTGCCTTCATTAACAATCGTTGTATAGTTGCTCCTATTGGTGATGAAGAGTTGTGGTGAAGAGGAGCGGATGTGCCTTTTCGGATGTGACAGTTGGAGTTTGAAAATACACAGTCGAGCCTATAATCAGACGTCTGGAAAATGACCTCAGACGTCTGGCCTTTATACATTTTTTGTGTCTGGTAGCAATTCAAACGTTTGAGTTTATTATCCAGACGTCTGGTCTTCATTTCTGTTTTCTGTCTGGATGTCTTTCAGACGTCTAAGTTCAGGATCAGACGTCCGGTTTCTTCTGAGTTTGTGAACCAGAGATCTTAACCAGACGTCTGGGCAGTGCACTCAGACGTCTGGATTAGTGCATGTTGCTTTTCTTGTGCCTTTATCATTTCTTATCTGATTCTCTCGACTTGTAGCCTCTTGATACTTCTTTTGAGTCTTGTTCTTGTCTCTTTGGTGATGTTACTATATCCACTTCCTGTATATGTACATTTGTTTTCCATTGCATAGTTGTCTGTAACGACCCGCTATTTTGGACCTTTCAAATCGACAATAAATCCACACATGTCGGACTTGAATAATTCAAAATACCGAATTGTTAATTTACATTTGGCAAAACTCAGCATATGCAGTAAATAAATCAATCACAGAATCACAGACACAGAGTAATACAATAATACGCAGCGGAATAGATAAAATAGTAGTTCATGAAGCTACTATATAAACATCAGAGTTAGAAATAAAATACAACAGACTATCTCAGATGCAATGAAGTCTCCAATCCAAACAGATGACTTCTGTGAACGAATCAACTGGAAAGTTGGAAGCTGAATCAAAAGTTGGATCTCCAAAGGAAGCTCCAAACTCCAAGGATGAGTCTCAAATGCTGTATCACTCAGTCTGACCCGAGCGTAAAGCAAAACACAAAACACTCGAGTCAGGATTAACATTCTTATATAAATAAATCCAACTCAAGTGAAATATCAATTGAAATACAAGTAACTTAAAGGATGTTTGGGATAACCATCCTCTAAGGATCTTCAGAACTATCTACAAGATGGAAATATACATTATATCACCGTGGTCATTTCCATTTAATTTATACTTCAAAACCCAAATATCATTTCATTTCAAACATAACTATTTTCCAAGATAGTATATATATTAATTAATTTATAAAGTAAAGTATTTATAACTTCCTCAAGTCTCACAAATCGATTCAAATTAACTCAAATTCCAAATTCAAATTTATTCAAAGCTCAATTCATCAATTCCATTCAGTTCTAAATATACCATTTAAATTTTCAATATATTTCAAAGCTTTAATATTCAACATTTTCAAAGTTAAATTTAACAGTTTCATATAGCACTTGATTTAACTTTATTATTATTTAATCAGGGAATATTCACTTAATAAATTCAATATCATTTAACTAGCCTCAAATTTCACAGGCGCCCGGGCCTGGTCACTGCGACCCCCTTTTTACTAAGTATTTCCTTAAATTTATTTAAACAATAAATATTCATTTAATTATTTAAATCAAACTCAAGTTATAAATTATATCTTAAATCCCAATTTTAATAAGTTTCAAATTGGTTTAATTAATAAATTATCTTTCCAACCTTAACTTATTCAAATTATTACCAAAATCTATTTTGAAAATATAATTTTTATACTTAAACATCTCATAAGTATTAAATCCATCCTAATTTAAATTAAATAATTTAAGGCTCAACATTTATTAAAACCATATATTTCTTTCCAAACCATAAAATTCATTTTCAAAATATTTATATATATGGACCAACGGTGTCTGTATATATACATCATATGGTTAAGTGATACAGATATTTATCATTTCAATCCGAAATTTAAATATATACGGGTAGATATCATTTCGACCCGTAATCCCAATTTCAATTCAAATGAAAATCACTTGGGTTTATCATTTCAACCCATAACGATTTTCTCCTATTCTAAAGTCCGTTCGGGTATGTATCATTTCAACCCATAGTGAATTCTATACTAACAGGGGACTTGCAGAGTGATAACAGATACTAAAAATATAACAACTGGCATATATCATCTATATAAATAACAGATACGGGTGTCAGATGTCACAGGTGAACAGATACAAATAATAGTAATAACAGGCATATGCTATTAGATACTGGTGTCAGATGTCACAGGTGAACAGTTACAAATAATAGTAATAACAATGTAAATAACTACAGCAGCATATTTCAATTGCTATTTCAATTGAAATCAAATTTAATAAATAAAAGAACGTTAATCGTGAGTGATTGCTCACCTTTCGAGGCCAGATAGATAATGAAGTCGGTTACGAATCCAAGCACGAATTGCAAAGCAAAGCACGATAGACACGATTTCGATGAACAAGGCTGATAACAGAATCGATGGGAATAAATTAAATTTGCTTGATGCAAATAGAGTATATATATAAACTGTTATCATTATAATCAATATTTTTCTTAAAGCCAATCCCAACTTACTATATTATTTTGTCTATTCTGTAAACAAATCAAAACAAATTTGTATAAACATATATATAAACAACTTATTAATATAATGGATAATACTTCTTTGACAACGATGTGATATATCGAATAAACAGAGCTTGATTCCATATACATACATACCTACGGTATAAAAGGTAAATTAATAATATATACATTTTAACATGTTACTGTATAAATGTAAACTGTAAAACAATCAACACTATTTCTCTTCTAATAAAAATCTGCTATAACCTTTTGCATTAGCAACCATACGTATTACTTAAAACAATACTCACATATATACGTAAAGTAACTGTAAACTAGTGTATATATATATATTCAAATTTAAAGATATTATTTTAAGTTATGCAATTATAAAAAAAATCGAACAAGAGTAAGCAGCAGCTTAAAAATGAAAGTATATGCAACTTCTATAACCCATATGTATAACAACACTTATATATATAAACGCATAACCTGTAAGACAACATATGATATTTCCTTTTAAACTAAAATTCTTTTATAACAGACAACAGACCACTATAATCCTGTGTTTTATACTACAACACATGTCAGCACACTTATAAATAACATATACAAACTTACATATATATGGTCACTAAGCAAGTACATTCGAAAAGTATATTTATACGAACTGAATGCATATGATATACTACATATGTATATAAACTATAAAATATGCCTACTTATATATATAATTTTAACCCCTAACATAAAAAATATATAATACAGGCAGACCTATATATACACTTACATACTACCATCATCAATATAATACTGTAACCTTCTAGACTAATATACAATTGAATTTATATTTGTATAGTTTATGAACATATAAATTTATACCATAGATAGATATAAAACTAATATATATATATAAGACGTAAACAAACTAACCTATAATATAAGCGAGAGCCACGAAAACGATAAGAGGAAGGCTCTGTTGGAAGTTGTGGAGTGAGTGGGCTCAAACTGACGTGGAGGCAGCTCGGTTGGGCCGAGACTTTGGCAGAGGAAGGCGGAGAGGTCGAGTAGAAGCGACGGATCTGATGGCAAGCGGAGAATAGGCGCGGCTTGCAGGCGATGTACCACGGTGGCCAAATAGCATAGCACTGGCTGTAGACGCGGCTGTAACGTGGCTATTGGTGGGACAAATGGAGGGGTCGATGAGAGGCCGTGCGTGGGTGTTCCGGTTGGGTTTTGGTGGAAGCAAGGTTGTGTGGGGTTTTGAGAAAGGGGAGGTCAGTGGAGATGGATGCGTTGGATCTGGTGAGAGGAGGAGGGAAGCTCGGGTGGTAAGGAGATGGTTGGGAAGAGGTCTATTTTTTTTCTGGAAGGGTTCGGCTACAGAAGTATAATGGAGGAGAGGAAGATGATAGACGTGAGTAAGGAATGGATGACAGCAAAGCAAATATAAATGAAGAAATGAATAGGCACACAAAGGAACCGTTCAAAATGACTACAACGTATATAAATTGCTACGTTTTGATTTTCAAAATGGTTATGGATGGAAATGGTCACCCTCTAATTCAGCAAATTAATTAAAACAATTTAAAGTGATTTATTTCCGTGGCTACGGTTCTAAATTGAAAAGAGAAAAAAAAGGAAGTCAAAAGTCGTGAAATTTGGTAATAGTACGATGCACAGTTTGATTGTTTCCATCGCGTACTGGAGCTCAAAACACACAAATGAATATACTGAGGAGATCAACACGATAAGACGATCAAAACGGTATGCAGATATTGGTGGTACGATCATCAGATCAAAAATCGATAATCGGTACCGAAAATGCTGCTATTACCAGAAATAAGATAAACGGAGCAGTAGAAGTCCAAATTTGGAAAAACGAATTTCGCAGTCTGATTCAGAATGATCTGAATAAATTTTCTCCTGTTGACATATTTTGGTTTTGGAAAACTTATAAATTCACTGTTATTAACCGGTTTGATTTGAAATGAAGTTTCACAGGAAAATAAACTTAAATCTTATCAGATGAAAATTTACCAGTTGCTATATTAAAATAGATGTATTCCAAATAATAAATTTTTAATTTCAAATTTTATTGTTTAAAATTTCACAAATTTCCAGTTGAAAATACTTTTAAAACCATTAAATTTTACAGGTCGTTACACTCTCCCCCACTCAAAACTTTTCGTCCTCGAAAAGGAAGAAGGTAGAAGAATAGAAACAACCAGACAGAAAAGATAGATTGAAAGTCAGATTAAACAATTAATTTAAACTATATAAATTTTACTTAAAATTTGAAAACTTCATTTGCAATTCAATTATCTTATATACTTTAAAACCTTTCAAAAATCCATTTGTAAAATTTCTTGCTTCCTTTATAAATACCATTTGTATTTTTAAATGACACCTTTATAAATGTATGAAAATCATTTGAAAACAATTATTTATTATTACTTATTTTTACAAAGAAGCTAATTGAAAACATTAAATCCAGTTCATAAATTTATTAATTCCATCTAAAATACTTTTCAAATATTATTAATAAGTCAATAATCATTTACTTTAAATATGTTTTATTTAATTTATAACTTCTAAAATATTTATAACACTAAAATTTTCTATTGAATCATGTAGTCTATAATTAAAGAATGTTCTAAAAGAATATAGCCAACAAGGAAAAGGAGGAGGATTTGGAAACAAATAAGTGAATAAATAAGCTGAGTAGATAAGATAGATTCAAAACAATAGTATCGGGCACGAATAGTAAATTAGAACCATAAGAATTTCAATTTCAAATATTAATAAAAAATTTCTTTGTTGGAAATACTTTTATAATAAAATACCTTTATAGTCGAACAAATTTTCTTTCGAAAATACTTTTATAACTCGATGTTTCAACAAGTTTATCCTTGTTCCTGTAGACTCTGGTAGTGCGTTGATCAGGCGCAAAACTAGAATTCTCCAGGTACTTAGTAGACTTGTTTCAACACCCAGTGAAAATACTGGAAAAAACTTTTAAAACAGATATGGAAAGTACAATCCAAACCAAACGAACAAAACCTTTGTCCAACCATGGTTCGCAGATACACAATGGTTACGCCTGGGTCCCCCAGGAAACTATCCATATCCGTAAGCTTTCTCAGCCCTGCGAGTTACGCCATGATGACTAGTAGAATGCAGGATACACAATGGTTACGCCTGGATCCCCCAGGAAACAATCCGTACCACCAGGCAAGACTCAGCCAAGCATTTGCGCTACTATTCGCGACCTACACAGATTGCAGGATACACAATGGTTACGCCTGGATCCCCCAGGAAACAATCCGTACCCCTAGGCAAGACTCAGCCAGGCATTTGCGCTATGCAGTCACGAGAGAAACATAAGACCATGGGTAACGCCATGGAATTCGAAGGACACTCGAGTATCATATCCGGAAAACCAAAAATCAGAGAGAATAATATCGATAGAATGAATCCAAGATGTGGCCACAAATCGGATATCAAGCAGAAGGCACTTTCCATATCTTTACTTCGAAAATATGTATCATATAGTACCTTTTCAAATCACTTTCAAATATCGTACTTATATAAAATCCATTATATATAAGATTTAATTTTCAAATCCATTACTTTCCAAAATCAATAGTATATCAAATCATACTTATATAGACTTCAATTATATAAGATTTCACTTTCAAATTGAGTATCCTTTCGAATCTATAGTTTTCAAATCAATTTCATACTCATACAAGTCAATTTTATATAAGTTCGACAACTCCCAAATCAAGTATTTAGTAATACAAGGTTCTCAAATTTCAATTTGTTTCAATATCAATTCACTTCCAAAATCATATGTTTTCAAAACCATCTTATACTTATGTAAGGTCCATCTTATATAAGGATCAAATTAATTATGCGAATAAAACAGCATACGTACAACTTATATATTTATTCCAACTAGTTAAACATATAGTTTCATAAAGATGTTACTAAATTAAAACATTTAAACTAACTTTTATTCAAAATATTTTGAAGACCAACTTCTTCTCAAGACATTTCAAATCTAAATTTCATATTAGAGAATTTAAAATTTTCTTATTCATTTACATAACCAAACAGTTTCAACTTATTTAAATCGTATTACTTCATACTTAAACATTCAAAACAAACTTATATACTTTATCAAAATACTTTTCAAAATTTCTTAGCTTTGAAAAGTTAACCTTGATTTGGAAGTGTTCGAACCTTCAAAATAGCTGAAGAAATCATTTTAAAATTCAAGAGTTAGAAATCAGCAACAAATCAGTAAATCAATTTATATAGATAGGGTTATATCAAATCCAAACTCGAGGACTGAACACCGGTTCATTTCAAATCGTTTCAAATATATATATATATATATACATATATCTTTCGAATATCAAATCTTACTTCTGAATTTTGAAATCAAAAATTGTTTCGCAAAATCACTCGCGTAGCAATGCTACTAAAGTGATCTTTCCCTCACTCTGAGACTCGAAAATCAATGTCGATGATGCGTGCACTCATCACCGAAATTATTTTCCAGCGACATAAGTGAGTTCTGGACTTTTATTTTCTCAAACTTCTTTGAAATTGTCTTTGAAATCATTCAGAATTTATAAAAATCATTTGAAACATTTCTTATTCAGAAAATACTTTTAAATCATATTATTTTCATATATTTTCCAAAATCTTAAAACCCATTTTAAAATACCGGAATTCAATTCTCGAATTTCAAATTTTACCCTTCAGTTATAAATCATTTTTATATAACTCAATTTCTTGTATAATTTTTCAAAATTACGAATCCTTTCGAAACCTCAAATTCTTATTTTAAAGGGTTTATAATCTTTATCGGAAACATTTCACTTTTATATAAAGAATATAATAATTTCGATATATAAAACAATTTTTAAAATATAAACAAGCTTGATTTTTCAAAGGATGGTTCAAGAATGGATTTCAAAACAAAGATAGAAATTCAAATTAGAGGGACACTAATCAAATAGGATTCTGATTCGAAAATAAGTTAGAACGAAAATGAGATAATTAATTACAAAACAGTAGATGGATACACTTATATAAATCGCGGGCGACCTTAACCGGGTCAACCGTGACTTCAAGAATATAATCGATGCGGAAATCTAAGGCAATCAACATTCGATCGCAAGAGATAGCGACATCTAAACCAAAAATATAAAAATCTCCGGTGAATCAATGCCAATTGTGAAGGAGTTTCACCCCTTCACACTGATTCAAAGATTGGTGGGACCCTATTCTTATAGAGATCATTCGAAGTGGAGTTATGGGATACTCCAGAATCAAAAGAATACAAATAGGGAGAGACAAGAATGAGTTTTTGGAACCGTAGGGAACGTTCCAAAGTTCAGAGGAATCCTAATCGAAGCAAATCCCCACCAAGATTAGAGATACATAACCTATATCGATACAAAAGAATTTCCATTCAAAATTTGGAAAGACTCGAATTCATAACATACGAAAACAGAAGCATAAATGTCTCCAGTTTGACAACTTCAGTTAAGCAAAAGATACAATAGAGTTCGCTTAAAGCAACCTAACATACAACAGATAACAAAAGGTCCACAGGTTTACCACTCCTACATAAACAAAGCATCAGTATTAATTCTTCCAGGTGGTACATCAACGGGTCCAGAACACTCCCCCTCAATGTGCCCCCAACATCTGCATTTCTGGCATAGGTGCACTACACTCCCATCTTCCTTAATGAACTGCGGGTACGCAACCTTCTTTCCATACTTTCGCACAGAACAATTCCTGGCTATATGTCCAGGCCTCTTACAGTGATAGCAAATGGTTGATAGGTCGACAGATGTAGTGTGTGCAGATTTCACTTTCTTCACCTTCTGGCAGCGACTGGGAAAGTGCCCCTCACTACGGCATCTAAAACAGAAGATCTTGGATCGAAAACGCTTGCCCTCCTTCTTCTTTCCTACATTCCTTTTCCCGCACATGACTGCATAGTGTCCCTTTTCCTGACACCGATAACAAATGACATGGTCATAAGGACCCGGTTCTGCTCTTTCTCTCCACAGCCTCTCTTGTTCCTCGATTGCTTCCTCCCGTTCCTTACGGGCCAGTGCTCTTCGTGCCCGACGGGCTGCTTTCTGCTCTTCTGATTTTTCCATTACAAGATAGTTTCCTATCATTCAAATATTCAATGAGTCAAAAATCAACAAGATAGAAGTTCAAAATTTTAGGGGAAATTAAATCAAAGGGAGTTTCAAAACAAAAGGGAAGGACTCGAACGAAGATGAGATAATTAAAATTCAAGAAGAGAAGATGGATATACTCAAATAAGAATATAATTAGGGAGAGGCCAGAATGAAAGTGATTCCGCAAATCAGTTTACCATATATGCTATGTTTTGCCTAGAACCTGGCTCCGATACCAACTGTAACGACCCGCTATTTTGGACCTTTCAAATCAACAATAAATCCTGTAACGACCACGACTTTCTCTCCACAGAAAGTCGTATCGCTAATAAGAAAGAAAGGGATAGAAAAGAGAAAAGAAGAGAAAGAAAGAACTAAACAATATCCAAATTTCAACTTCAAATTCCAAATTCCATCAATTCTTAACTGTTTAACTCTCCTGACGATCCTGAGTCACTTCATCCTTCCTGATCAGCTTAACTCTTGCTGATGCTTCTTGAAATAAACCGGGTTAAAAATAACTCAACCAAATGATCCTCCAAGATCTACCCAAATCCAAAACACAAACTCTACTACCATTAGTAGACTGAACTAACTTCTCTTATCTGGAAAAGACAAACAGGAGCACTTGCCAAACTGCTTCCGCTACACCACTCTGATCTGGAATAGATGAGAATGTCGATGAACTCGAGCACAAACTAGATCCACAAACAAGCGGAAACATTGGTTATCTTAAAGATATAACCAACTTCTCAAAGAATAGACGAGTCCTCGGTCAAGGGTACTGTCTTCAGCTATCCTTGGCTAGAGGAAACTAGAAACTAGAAGTAGAAGAGAAAACACAGATGCTCCATAAAATTCTAAGATACTTCACCAAATTAAAATGTTATTAGTTTTTAAAGAAATAAACTTGCCAATTAAAATGTTATTAACCTTTTAAAATGAATAGTAGCCAAGGGATTCAGGTTAGCTTTGACGAATGTATGGAGGAGATATGGAGCAGGAGGCTTCAGCATTCGTAGATAGATAGTATTTCCGCTGTGTTGGTTGATCTGAGTCTTTTGTTTGAATTGTATCTTGAGTTGTATAATAGACAGAAATTATAACTGTCTATTTTGTTGTACAAGTTGTGTAACTCTGATTATGTAAAGACTATGTAATAGTTATGTGATATATTATATTTTGTTTCGTTCCGCTGTGAGATTCTGATATTGTTTAGTTCTTTCTTTCTCTTCTTTTCTCTTTTCTATCCCTTTCTTTCTTATTAGCGATACGACTTTCTGTGGAGAGAAAGTCGTGGTCGTTACAGGCCATTCCCGGTTGATGAGGCTTGAGGTCACGATTACCTTAGAAAAGAACACATCACTTAGAATGCTCATCGTCCACCTGACGATGTTCTGAAAGCATTCAATCCATACAAGTTCGTTCCGGGTTCGAACGAAACCGAAGGCATTATCTCGTTACACTCGTTTTGGAATCACCCTCAGAGTTAACGACAATAACCCTTGCACTCTGAATCTTCATCTTCACTTGATTCACGACCTATCGTTAATTTGGATCGATGTGGTATTCAGATTGTGAGGACAAGTTATGATTACTGTCCAGTTGTATGATATTGATGTGATGTACTCTGATGATGTATTTGGATGATGTATATGTAAACAGATATAGATTTCTTTTTGTGTAAAGATCTGTTATTATCTATTATATTTTATTCCACTGCGTATGTGAGATTCTGTTGTTGTTTTCTATTTTTCTTCTTCTTCTACCTCTTCTTTTTACCCAAATGGTCCGGTTTTTCGTGTTAGAAAAACTCGGGTTGTTACAAATCCACACATGTCGGACTTGAATAATTCAAAATACCGAATTGTTAATTTACATTTGGCAAAACTCAGCATATGCAGTAAATAAATCAATCACAGAATCACAGACACAGAGTAATACAATAATACACAGTGGAATAGATAAAATAGTAGTTCATGAAGCTACTATATAAACATCAGAGTTAGAAATAAAATACAACAGACTATCTCAGATGCAATGAAGTCTCCAATCCAAACAGATGACTTCTGTGAACGAATCAACTGGAAAGCTGGAAGCTGAATCAAAAGTTGGATCTCCAAAGGAAGCTCCAAACTCCAAGGATGAGTCTCAAATGCTGTATCACTCAGTCTGACCCGAGCGTAAAGCAAAACACAAAACACTCGAGTCAGGATTAACATTCTTATATAAATAAATCCAACTCAAGTGAAATATCAATTGAAATACAAGTAACTTAAAGGATGTTTGGGATAACCATCCTCTAAGGATCTTCAGAACTATCTACAAGGTGGAAATATACATTATATCACCGTGGTCATTTCCATTTAATTTATACTTCAAAACCCAAATATCATTTCATTTCAAACATAACTATTTTCCAAGATAGTATATATATTAATTAATTTATAAAGTAAAGTATTTATAACTTCCTCAAGTCTCACGAATCGATTCAAATTAACTCAAATTCCAAATTAAAATTTATTCAAAGCTCAATTCATCAATTCCATTCAGTTCTAAATATACCATTTAAATTTTCAATATATTTCAAAGCTTTAATATTCAACATTTTCAAAGTTAAATTTAACAGTTTCATATAGCACTTGATTTAACTTTATTATTATTTAATCAGGGAATATTCACTTAATAAATTCAATATCATTTAACTAGCCTCAAATTTCACAGGCGCCCGGGCCTGGTCACTGCGACCCCCTTTTTACTAAGTATTTCCTTAAATTTATTTAAACAATAAATATTCATTTAATTATTTAAATCAAACTCAAGTTATAAATTATATCTTAAATCCCAATTTCAATAAGTTTCAAATTGGTTTAATTAATAAATTATCTTTCCAACCTTAACTTATTCAAATTATTACCAAAATCTATTTTGAAAATATAATTTTTATACTTAAACATCTCATAAGTATTAAATCCATCCTAATTTAAATTAAATAATTTAAGGCTCAACATTTATTAAAACCATATATTTCTTTCCAAACCATAAAATTCATTTTCAAAATATTTATATATATGGACCAACGGTGTCTGTATATATACATCATATGGTTAAGTGATACAGATATTTATCATTTCAATCCGAAATTTAAATATATACGGGTAGATATCATTTCGACCCGTAATCCCAATTTCAATTCAAATGAAAATCACTTGGGTTTATCATTTCAACCCATAACGATTTTCTCCTATTCTAAAGTCCATTCGGGTATGTCTCATTTCAACCCATAGTGAATTCTATACTAACAGGGGACTTGCAGAGTGATAACAGATACTAAAAATATAACAACTGGCATATATCATCTATATAAATAACAGATACGGGTGTTAGATGTCACAGGTGAACAGATACAAATAATAGTAATAACAGGCATATGCTATTAGATACTGGTGTCAGATGTCACAGGTGAACAGTTACAAATAATAGTAATAACAATGTAAATAACTACAGCAGCATATTTCAATTGCTATTTCAATTGAAATCAAATTTAATAAATAAAAGAACGTTAATCGTGAGTGATTGCTCACCTTTCGAGGCCAGATAGATAATGAAGTCGGTTACGAATCCAAGCACGAATTGCGAAGCAAAGCGCGATAGACACGATTTCGATGAACAAGGCTGATAACAGAATCGATGGGAATAAATTAAATTTGCTTGATGCAAATAGAGTATATATATAAACTGTTATCATTATAATCAATATTTTTCTTAAAGCCAATCCCAACTTACTATATTATTTTGTCTATTCTGTAAACAAATCAAAACAAATTTGTATAAACATATATATAAACAACTTATTAATATAATGGATAATACTTCTTTGACAACGATGTGATATATCGAATAAACAGAGCTTGATTCCATATACATACATACCTACGGTATAAAAGGTAAATTAATAATATATACATTTTAACATGTTACTGTATAAATGTAAACTGTAAAACAATCAACACTATTTCTCTTCTAATAAAAATCTGCTATAACCTTTTGCATTAGCAACCATACGTATTACTTAAAACAATACTCACATATATACGTAAAGTAACTGTAAACTAGTGTATATATATATTCAAATTTAAAGATATTATTTTAAGTTATGCAATTATAAAAAAAATCGAACAAGAGTAAGCAGCAGCTTAAAAATGAAAGTATATGCAACTTCTATAACCCATATGTATAACAACACTTATATATATAAACGCATAACCTGTAAGACAACATATGATATTTCCTTTTAAACTAAAATTCTTTTATAACAGACAACAGACCACTATAATCCTGTGTTTTATACTACAACACATGTCAGCACACTTATAAATAACATATACAAACTTACATATATATGGTCACTAAGCAAGTACATTCGAAAAGTATATTTATACGAACTGAATGCATATGATATACTACATATGTATATAAACTATAAAATATGCCTACTTATATATATAATTTTAACCCCTAACATAAAAAATATATAATACAGGCAGACCTATATATACACTTACATACTACCATCATCAATATAATACTGTAACCTTCTAGACTAATATACAATTGAATTTATATTTGTATAGTTTATCAACATATAAATTTATACCATAGATAGATATAAAACTAATATATATATATAAGACGTAAACAAACTAACCTATAATATAAGCGAGAGCCACGAAAACGATAAGAGGAAGGCTCTGTTGGAAGTTGTGGAGTGAGTGGGCTCAAACTGACGTGGAGGCAGCTCGGTTGGGCCGAGACTTTGGCAGAGGAAGGCGGAGAGGTCGAGTAGAAGCGACGGATCTGATGGCAAGCGGAGAATAGGCGCGGCTTGCAGGCGATGTACCGCGGAGGCCAAACAGCATAGCACTGGCTGTAGACGCGGCTGTAACGTGGCTATTGGTGGGACAAATGGAGGGGTCGATGAGAGGCCGTGCGTGGGTGTTCCGGTTGGGTTTTGGTGGAAGCAAGGTTGCGTGGGGTTTTGAGAAAGGGGAGGTCAGTGGAGATGGATGCGTTGGATCTGGTGAGAGGAGGAGGGAAGCTCGGGTGGTAAGGAGATGGTTGGGAAGAGGTCTATTTTTTTTCTGGAAGGGTTCAGCTACAGAAGTATAATGGAGGAGAGGAAGATGATAGACGTGAGTAAGGAATGGATGACAGCAAAGCAAATATAAATGAAGAAATGAATAGGCACACAAAGGAACCGTTCAAAATGACTACAACGTATATAAATTGCTACGTTTTGATTTTCAAAATGGTTATGGATGGAAATGGTCACCCTCTAATTCAGCAAATTAATTAAAACAATTTAAAGTGATTTATTTCCGTGGCTACGGTTCTAAATTGAAAAGAGAAAAAAAAGGAAGTCAAAAGTCGTGAAATTTGGTAATAGTACGATGCACAGTTTGATTGTTTCCATCGCGTACTGGAGCTCAAAACACACAAATGAATATACTGAGGAGATCAACACGATAAGACGATCAAAACGGTATGCAGATATTGGTGGTACGATCATCGGATCAAAAATCGATAATCGGTACCGAAAATGCTGCTATTACCAGAAATAAGATAAACGGAGCAGTAGAAGTCCAAATTTGGAAAAACGAATTTCGCAGTCTGATTCAGAATGATCTGAATAAATTTTCTCCTGTTGACATATTTTGGTTTTGGAAAACTTATAAATTCACTGTTATTAACCGGTTTGATTTGAAATGAAGTTTCACAGGAAAATAAACTTAAATCTTATCAGATGAAAATTTACCAGTTGCTATATTAAAATAGATGTATTCCAAATAATAAATTTTTAATTTCAAATTTTATTGTTTAAAATTTCACAAATTTCCAGTTGAAAATACTTTTAAAACCATTAAATTTTACAGGTCGTTACATGATCATCGAAACCAAGGAATTGATTTCCTAACAATCTCCCTCTTTTTTGTTGATGACAACTATTCAATGTACTTATATATATATTCTAAATCTCCCCCTGAATATGTGCTTAATTTTGTTTTAAGTTTATTTCTATATTTCTCCCCCTTTGACATTATCAAAAAGAATATATAAAAGTTCGAGCCAAAAAAGAAATTTTCATCAATTTGAACGTAATAACGTATGGGAATTAGTACCAAGACCAGAAGATCAGTCAGTAAAAGGAACAAAATGGGTATTTAAAAACAAGGCGGACGAAAATGGAAATATTGTTAGCAATAAAGCACGATTAGTTGCTTAGGGCTACAATCAAGAAGAAGGCATAGATTACGATGAAACTTTTGCACCGGTAGCAAGATTAGAAGCCATTCATACTTTACTCTCCTTTGCAACTCATAATAATTTTAAACTATTTCAAATGGATGTCAAAAGTGCTTTTTTGAACGGTTTTATTAAAGAAAATGTATACGTCGAACAACCACCACTTTTTGTTCATGAAAAATATCCCGATCATGTTTTTAAATTACATAAAGCACTATATGGATTAAAACAAGCACCTCGTGCATGGTACGAACGTCTTAAAAATCACCTAATAACATCTGGTTTCCATATAGGAAAAATAGATACAACTTTATTTATTAAAAGAGAAAATAATGATATTTTGGTTGTACAAATTTATGTTGATGATATCATCTTTGGTTAAACCAACAAAAATCTATGTAATAATTTTTTAAATATTATGACAAATGAATTTGAAATGTCACACATGGGAGAATTAAATTTCTTCTTAGGATTACAAATAAAACAACTAGAAAATGGGATTTTATTCACCAAGAAAAATATTGTAATGATTTATTACATCGATTTAAAATGGATAAAACTTCAAGCAAACCAACACCAATGAGTACCACTATTCACTTAGAAAAAGATGAAAATGGAAAAGATTTTGATGAAAAGTTATATCGAAGCATGATTGGTTCTTTACTATATTTAACGGCTAGTCGACCAGATATTATGACGAGTGTATGTCTTTGTGCTCGATTTTAAGCAAAACCAAAAGAATCTCATCTACGAGCTATTAAGCGCATTTTACGTTATTTATCTAGTACTAAAGATTATGGTTTGTTTTATCCTAAAGGATCATCTTTTGAACTTGTCTCATATAGCGATGCAGATTTCGGTGGTTGTAGAACAGACCGTAAGAGTACTAGTGGAACATTTCATTTTATCGGACAATCTTTAGTTTCATGGTTTAGAAAAAAGCAAAATTGTCTTTCTTTATCTACTTGTGAAGCCGAATACATCTCCGCAGCTCTAGCATGTGCGCAAGTAATATACATGCAACAAACACTAATGGACTTTGGTAAAATTATCAAAAAATCTCCAATATATTGTGATAACACAAGCGCTATAAATTTGTCAAAAAATCCTGTTAATCACTCACGAACCAAACACATAGATATACGACATCATTTTTTACGAGACAATGTTGAAAAAGGAACTATCTCTTTAGAATACGTAAGTACCGAAAATCAAGTAGCCGACATATTTACAAAACCATTAAACGAACAAACTTTCATAAAACTCAGACGAAGTTTAGGAATTTGTTCACTTCAAGATCTTAACTAAAATTGAATTAAAAACTAAATTTAGTTCACCTCTTCATTACCACAAATTAATGAATTTCTGAACCATTAAAATTTTAGAAAATTAGTTTTCCTATAAATAACGTTTTCATCATATATATATACACATGTTTACATCACAAATATACACAAAATATCAAATTCTTAAAATTTAGAAAAACAATGTCTTCTGGGAGTTCCTATATATCTATCTCCGTCTCCACACCATCGACGGACAGCTCATTAGACACACCACAACGCCTTCCGACACCTACACCAAAGCAAGAACAGAAAAATAGGCGGTCCTCATATCATACAGGTTTTACTCCAGAGAATAAGAAAACTAAAAGATCCTTGTTTATTTCTCCTAATACAAAGGAGAAAATTGATGAAATTCATCATTACCAAAAACAACAGATCGATCTTCAACGAGAGCTTTATTTCGAACAGAAAGTTACGGCATGTTGACTCCCTTTTAGCAACGACTTACGAGTTAAAAAGCCTAAAACCTGTGTACTCAACGACTCACGACTTAGTTGCTGAAAAGGAATCTACGGCTTGAACGACTTACGACCTACCGGGTTAAGGAGCTTGCGACCTAACTACTTAAGATGTATGCCGACCCAGAAGCCAACCGACCTAACAATACCGAGCTAAAGTCTCCACGACTTAACTACTCAACGAGTTAAAGTCTCTACGACTTAAGAAGGTTTCGACTTAACATGCTACGACTCATCAAGTTAACTCTTCTACAACTTAAGAGACTCAGCGACTTAACTTGCCTAGCGACCTAACTATCTGGAAGGCCTTAAGTCGTCTACGACTCATGGTTTGCTATAAGTTGTCTACGACTCATGGTTTGCTATAAGTCGTCTACGACTCATGATTTGCTATAAGTGGCCTACGACTTAAGAGCTTCATGACTCAACGAGACAAGCTTCCTGCGACTCATGAGAACTGACGACTCATGAGGTCTCACGACTCATGAGGTCTTACGACTCATGAGGACCTGCGACTCATGAGAACTGACAACTCATGAGGTCTTACGACTCATCACTCTCATCTACGACTCATGGTCCAGGCGGTTCAACGAGTCATGGAGATTTACGACTCATGAGGTCTCACGACTCATCAGTCTCACGACTCATCAGGCTTACGACTCATCAGATTTACAACTCATGTAGACTTACGACTCATGAGGGCTTACGACTCATCAGCCTTACGACTTAAGGGCTATCAAGCTGGAATCCAAGGCCCTTGCCTGTGCTACTTTGATCTGATGAGTCGACTACGACTTAGCACTTCTCTTCCAACTGAGCCACAAGATGGACCAAATATGGCGCCCACGAGACATCTTAAGTCGAATACGAGTCACGACTTACCATGAGTCGGTCACGACTCATGACTTGGCCAAACCGAGAACTCAGAAATCTGCTCCTATAAATAGACCACCACTTCCAACATTCAAATGACTTTTGGCCATTCATTTCTCCAAGCGCCGTTACGCTGTCGAAGCCTCCTCTCATTCAGCAATCAAAGATCTTCAAGCATTCGAGACACTACAACAATCTTCAAGAAGAGCTCCTTACATCCAACACGGATTCGTCGAGTTTTATCATCGAATATCGAGCTAGTAGTCAAGAGTGCTTTCATGATCAAGTTGTATTGTATTTTGAAGGATATTGTATCAAATTGTAACCGAATCAGTAATAAAAGACTATGAAGTGGACGTAGGCTTAATTACGGGCCGAACCACTATAAATCTGTTGTTCATTTACTGCTTTTCTGCTATTTTCAGCTTATATTCTGTTCCCGTACCAACGGGTGGTGCTTTCACAATTCTATTACACACACCGGGTGTTAGCGTTCACTTTTTACCGTTAACATTTTGGTGCTTTCATTGAGAGTTGAACTCAAGGCGATCATCCACCGTTGCTTCGCAAAGACTCATAAAAAGAACCTCTCTTAAAAACCAGATCCGAAATAATGGCTCCTGGAAGAAGAGGTAGACCTATCAGATCCGGAAATGCTCACGAAGGGACTTCCGCTTCCCCAACAACAGACCAAGCAACTCCAACCGTTGGAGTCACCAGGGCTGAATTGGATGACGCAGTTTCCGGATTATACCAACAAATTGAAACTCAAAATGCTTTGATGATGGATAGAATAACTACCCTGCTCGGGGCAAATCGTCGACCAGAAAACCATCAAACCACCCTTCCTGAAATGCCACCTTTCCAAGCTGATGGATCTATGCCGCAACCAACTTGTCATGAACATATGCCCGGGCAAACTTCCGAGGGAAGAACTGGTGCTTGCCCGGAGGTGTCTTTGAACAATAAAGAATACCTGTCTGAAATGGTTGGCCGCATCATGAAAGAGAGCATGCAAAGGGAAGAGGATGAGGCTGACTGGGGATTCGCGCCAAGCAGAACTCCATTTACTGAAAGGATCCTGAGAGCGGAATTTCCAAGGAAATTTGCACCTCCTACAATCCAAGCCTATAGGGGAACCACTGACCCTAATCATTTCCTATACAAATACGATTGGCATATGACCGGAGCAAGAGCATCAGACGAGATCAAGTGTCGATACTTTCCGGTATACCTTGAAGGCGTGGCTTTACTTTGGTTCACAAAGCTTCCAGTTCGGTCTGTAGATAAGTTCTCCGACTTAACGCAAAAGTTTAAAGAACAGTTCAGATTGTATGCTTCAAAAGCTAAGGATATAATGTCACTATCTAACCTTGAACAAGCGCCCGGAGAATCAATCAAATCTTTCTTGAGCCGTTTCAATATAGCTTTAGCCGAGGTAGAAAATGCAGAACCACGCATGATTTTGACTTATTTGATGCGAGCCATTGATAAATCGAGTAAATTTGGGATATGGCTAAAGATGAAGGAACCGAACTCACTTGATAAATTTTATAAAAAGGCCGACGATTTCATTCGTCTTGAAAGCCTTTCTACGACATCAAAAGTGGTTGCTGCCCAAACTAATAATAACAATGTCCCATCTAATAAAAGAGGATCTGAAAGTCAGAAAAAGGAGAATGAAAAAGGAAAGAGCCAGGGAAATGAAAAGAAACCTCGCCGCTTTAATTCTTCGGATTATACCCCTTTAACTGATACACCAAGAAATATCTTTTTTGCAACAAAAGACGTTGTCCGGTATCCTAAGCCACCTGAGATGACGAAAGGTGCAAAGAGTAATGGAAAATTCTGCCAATTTCACAATCAACCTGGCCATGACACTGACCAATGTCGCCAGTTAAAGAAAGTGATTGAAGAATTGCTGGAACAAGGTAAACTCCAACAATACGTTAAGAGAAGTGGAGTCGATCCAACCTCATCCACTCGGGATCAACAACACCCTACCCATCAATCCAATTCTCACAACAACACTGCAGTGGAAGATTCGGAAAAGCTTGTCATTAATGCTATCATAGGGGGACCATACCCAGCAAGCAGAAGTTGGGATGACTACTAATTACCCACAAAACTGCGGCTGGGGCATCTCTCACTTTCTCTGGCATAAAAATCCAAAAGCTATGAATCCAGCACAAATGGAAATCCAGCTTGGAGATTCTGAAACAATAATAACTAGCATTCATTTTTACTTAACAGCATTGCTTGAATTTGTAAAGATAATGATGGATGTGTAACCTCTGCATTGTAAACCGCTGAGAAATCAACGTGACTCAATAATGAAAAACCATGCATTCTGTGTTTTCTATTATAAAATACCTGTTATATTTCGATGTGTAAATACTCTAAATGTATTGCTAAAATGTCGATCTAATACTGCAGGTCATTAAAGCAAAGCTCACCCATCGCAAAGCTAAGCGAGCCTTACAAATCATTTATTAAAGCAAAATTCAAGCAACAAAAATTCCAAACTCAAATCCCATACAAGAGGAACTTCACATAAAAAGTTAACGGCCCCACTGTGTCAAGCCCTCGTTAACTGGTTGCGATCGTTGATCTAAAAAAAAAAGCATCCAACCAAATAACTTGCGTTTACTCTGTGGAGTCATTCAACAGTGAAGTCTACTTCTTCGAATAAAGCAATTTACTTGCAAAAGAAAGGAAGACGCGCTTGGAAATGATGATAAAGGATCGCAGATTGGCGGATGATGATACAACATGAGCGGGCAAACATGGAAGCAGCCAAAGGGAGGTATGCCTCTCAACAGGAAAGTAGGTAGATCCACTAAAGGGATACCTTCCCAAGCAGAAGGAATAAGACCCTCACTAACTGATTGTGATGCATCCGATCAGGCAGCTTGTGTCCATCCCATGGATCTACTTGCCCCTAAGACGCAACCTTCTTGGCACACCAACCAAAGCCCTCCAACGAGGCACGCCAATAAATGGGAGTGCTTTACTCAATCAAAAAGATCGGTAGGACCACCGAAGGGGCACCTCGTTAATTGATTGTGATCGTTTGTACAAACAAACATCCAATCAAGCAACTTGCGCCTGTCCCGTGGACCCCTCCGACCATGAGAAAGTAACTTCCAGGCAATCACAAGCCCTCTTCGGAGTCACAAGCCCTCTTCGAAGGCACAAGCCCTCTTCGGAGGCACAAGCCCTCTTCGGAGGCACAAGCCATCTTCGGAGGCAAAAGCCCTTTTCGAAGGCACATTTCACCCGTGTAGAAGTGCAAAATGCTTCTCTTCGGAGACCCACTTCACCAGTGATGAAATGCCAAAGCCCTCTAACGAGGCACGCCAATAAATGGGAGTGCTTTACTCAATCAAAAAGATCGGTAGGACCACCGAAGGGGCACCTCGTTAATTGATTGCGATCGTTTGTACAAACAAACATCCAATCAAGCAACTTGCGCCTGTCCCGTGGACCCCTCCGACCATGAGAAAGTAACTTCCAGGCAATCACAAGCCCTCTTAGGAGGCACAAGCCCTCTTCGGAGGCACAAGCCCTCTTCGGAGGCACAAGCCCTCTTCGGAGGCACAAGCCATCTTCGGAGGCAAAAGCCCTTTTCGGAGGCACACTTCACCAGAGCTGAAATGCCAAAACTGCTTCTCTTCGAAGACCAAAATTGCTTCTCTTCGGAGACCAAAATTGCTTCTCTTCGGAGACCAAAATTGCTTCTCTTCAGAGACCAAAAGACCTCTTTAGAGGCGTACTTCACCTTGCTTGAAGTACCAAAAATAAACCCTTTACTGGGGCATAAAATCAAAACCTCCTTCAGAAGCTCATTTCATTGTACATGAAAATTCACTTTCAAACAAATAAAAGTGATCATTCCCAGAAGTCGAAATGTTCTTCAGGAAGAAAAAGAAAATAAAAATTTCTCCAAAGACAAAATATACTCTATTAAAAGGCAGAATAATTCTTCCCTGAAAAAGTGGAAAGTTATTCTCTAAAAAAAGAGTATCGGTCTTGTGAAAGCAAGAAATATTACAATATACTTGTGGTATGGGGGCAGCATTATACAATTCAGTTACAGTAATAAAAGTAATATACAAGCGACATACCACAAGTTCATTGCAATATCACGTAATAAAGATGTGGAGTAAATGCGTTCTTGAAACACAGACAAAAAGTTTGTACAAATAGAAAGAATCGTTTACTCTACACTTCAAATGAAAAACAGATGTATTCCTACATACACAAGGATTTGTACAAGAAAAATATCTATTTATTTCAACACTATGAGAAATTTTTTACATTGTACAGGTTACAAAAAGAAGCGGAGACCGGTATCCGCACAATCCCCGGTCAATACAAAAAGCAGAAAAGACAAAATCAAACTCATTTCCCCTTCTTCCCACCCTTGGAGCTTTTACCCGGCCTGGTAATTAGCTTCGTAGGCCGTATCGGAGAAGAAGGAGAAAGAGACTCAGCCGGATCAATCTCTGCTTCATCCCCAGCAGCAGAAGAACTCTTCTTTCCTTTCTTCGAAACCGCACGCTTTCCCTTCTTCTTGGAAGAAGACTCGCTCCCCGGAGCAAGAAATGTAGAAAGCTTTGTGTCGTAGTCAAAAGATCGCTCCGGGGTCTTCTCGCTATCTTCCAGACCTTCTGCCTTATGTTCTTCGGAAGCAAGTGGTTCGTCTAAACCTTGAAGGGCTGCTATTGGTTCTTCCTGTGAACCTGGTTGAGAAGCTGGAAGAGATATAACTTGAGAAGGAGGAGGAACGACAGCTGAAGAAGGAAGAATTGGTGCAGTTTCCGGCACGACTGCTGCATAATAAAAGAAATCAAAATCAGTATTCTCCGAGAAAAAAGAAGACCGTGAATGGTCAAAGTTACCTGGAGAAGCCGGTTTAGCGAGATCAATCTCAAATTCCCGAGCTTGGAAGTCCTTCATTGCCTCTTCCTCTGTAGGGGTGGTTACAGTTTCTTTGTCAACCTTAGCGGGAGGCGTGGAATGAGAACTAGAGCCAGTAATATCCGCATGAGCTAAAGCCGAAGTATAAGCAGGAGCAATAGGAGGTGTTTCTTTCTCAGGAAGCTTCTCTCCCGTCGCCTCGGCCCGCACTCGGATAAGCTGCTCTTTTCCTTTGGCAAGGGCAGCGCGATCGCTCTCACTTAAGTAGGTAGCTTGAAGATCTGTTTCAGAATATCCGGCACCACCAAATAAGTCAATGATTGCCTCCCATACTTCCGCTAAGGTGACTTCATATTCTGGTCGCAAAAATGAAAGGCTCCCACGCCCCAGGACACAATGCATATAAAAGTCGAACAGAGTCGCATCAACGGTGGCTATGGTCGCCTTGTGGGATTCTTCGGCTGCAGCTTTACCAGAAAGAACTTCATCACGTTCTCTTTCAGCCTTCGGTAGTTGAGATTGCAGTCTTATAATTTCTAAATCTTGAGAGCTGACTTTCTCTCGAAGCTGAACAGCATCATCGCGGTATTTTCTCGTAACCTGCTGTTCTGCTTCGAGTTTCACCTCAATATCTCTCTGAGCAGCATGGGCGTCTCGAACTTGTTTTTGAAGCATTTCTTCTTTCTGAGTATAAGAAGTGGAAGAAGTAGCAAGCTCTTTTTTAAGTCTTTCAACTTCAGCTTCGAGCTTCCCATAACCATCGCTAATGCTTTTCATTTCCGCGTCATGCTGCTTACGCCATTTGCCCACTCGGACTTATCATTCTCCATGGTCATCATCGCCTCAAGGTTCATATGGTTGAACCTTTGAAGTTCATCAACCAGCTTCTGCCACCCAGACATTCTTTCGATGTCAAGCTTTACAGCATCGACATTTTTCAGCATCGCCTGCTTATCAATGGGGACCAAATCCAAATCAAAACGCACTCCTTTCAGACACCAATTCGGAAATCGGCTCTGGAGTGTGGGAGGACCATCTCCAGCTTGGTACTGTGGCCTATTAATGATTGTCTGGATGTCAGACTCCTTAAGGGCAGGAGAACCAGAAGATGTATTAGGAGGAATAGAAGTGGTAGTCTTTTCCGAGATATTAGATGTATCTTTCTCGCCAAGTCTGATCCGTTTGCTGGAATCATCGGAAGTATGACTCTTCCCCTTATCATCGTAAGATTTCCTCTTGGAAGAGTCACGTCGCTCGTCCCTACTCCCATAGTATTCCTCATCTTCTCTCCGGCGACGCTCTTCATGAGCTCGCCTCTCGTGAGCCTTTCTGGCATCCCTCTCCTCATCAGTTTCCTTCATAGCACCGATATAATTCCTAAAGTCATAAGCTTCACGGCTTCCGTAACGCTGGAATTTGTTGTAGTAAGAGCCGCTTCGCCCCATCAGAGAACCTGAAATTGAAGAAAAAGACCAGTTTTAGAAATCCTCAAGTTGAAGAAGCTAAGTGCATATAAGTGCCAAAATTCTAAGTGTGTGTGATGTGCAAACTACGCGCATCAGACTACAAACCACTTTTGGGTGTAGAAATGGCAATAAGTTGTGTGGAAGGCGTTGTGGTTTGTTGCAAAGAAAAAGTTGCTTCGACAACAGGAGGGACCACTTTAGAAACATCATCTTTAAAAAGCTCCTGAGAGGTTATCATGATGTCGCTCAGACTGTCAAAAGTATCATCGCCATGGTGCATGGGAGAATTCTCTTTTTCAACTTCCACCTCAGCCGTCTTTTCAAGAGTGTGAAGATTTTCCTCCTCTTCAATAACCGGGGCAAGTGCTAACTTACTGGACGGTCCAGCAATGTCGGTAGAAGTAGAACACTTTACCAATGAAGTCTCAGCGGTAAGATCTTGCGGTAAAAGTTCTTTAGCAGGAACAGGGGCATTTAACTCCCCGGCAGGAGAATCAGGGACTTCATGTGGCTGAGTGGAACGGGAAGGATGTAAGAGTCCAAATTTGTGGAGGAACTCATCTCTCAATAGAAATTGAACACTCCTCTCCTCAACCGGCATGGCCATAAGCCTCTCAAATGTAGTCTTGTGACGAGGTTCCCTAGAGGGGGAAGGAAGCGCTGAAACAGTAGAAAAAGAAGTTAACACTCGATAATTTGGACTTCAAAGAATTTAGAAAACACAGGGAAAAGATAGATAATCGTACTTCCCACTCTCCAAATGGCGTAAAATCCCGGGGGACAATGAACAAAGAAAAACTGGCTCAGAAACCCAGGAACGCTTTCGGGAAGACCAATAATCAGTTTACGATTCCTGGCACTCCTTACAACTGTGATAGAGGGATGGTCTTTGGTCTTTGTGAATGAGCATAGAAAGCAAATTTCTCCAAAACTGGGAAAACGGTCCAGCATTCTCCTAAAAAGCACACACAGTCCCAGTAGGATGGCGTAGCCATTGGGATGTAGTTGAAAAGGGGAGATAGATAATCGAAGGAGAAGTTCTCGAAGACAGTCATTAAACGGGGGAATCGCTCCACTCAAGCACACTTGGCGGTTCACTGCGACAAAGCCATGGGGAGGCCTATCAGCAGTGTCATTTACTCCAGGGAGCAAAGCGTCAGATTCAGCAATGCCAAACTGGGTGCATAGTTGACGGAAGACTTTATGACTCAGAGTGTAGGAGTCCTTTCCGGGGGATCATTCAACGGAGTAGCAATTGGAAAAGCTTCTCCACTTGGTTCCAAGTCTTCTTGATGAGATGCCATTCTACACAATCAGCTGAATGTTCAAAAGTGAAGGTGCACGTTTCCTAAAAGTGTGAAGTGCTGTGCAAAACTAATGAAAACAAGAAAAAACAAGTATAACTGGAATTAAACTAACTGACAATCAGGCAAATACGAGATTTCAGAACTTGTTAATACTCAAGTGTAGTGTTGATGCAGACAAATCAGTTTTAGTTTACCATTACGATTTTGCTTTAATACTTCACTTGAGTTGGTTATTGTGTAGCATTTCACTCATACAGTTCATTTAATTTAATTTTCTCTTTATCAACTAATCTGTCATTCGATATGGGCAGTCAGTGGCAGTATATTCGTCCCAGTATTCTGTGAATGTCGTGTTAAGAAGGTTATTAGCATTAAAGTCAAGACAGTGTGAGAGGTAACACAACACAGTTCAAATTCAAGAGTTCAGCCAACTTCTGTGCAAAATCATCTAAGTCTTAAGTCGTTATACGACCTATCATGAGTCGGGGCTTTTAGGTCGTATTAGGCGGGTCAAGATGCTCAAGGCATGTTCTCTTAAGTCAGGTCATTCAAGTTCAGGAATTCGAAGTCATAGAGCTCAAGTTCTTAAGTCGTTCGGACGGGTTCGCAAGTTACGAGTTAAGGGCTATCTCATCCACGACCTAGTCATTCAGATGTGCTTGCAAGATTAAACCTTAAGTGCTAACTCGTCCACGACCTAAGGGGCAAGCTATGAGTTAAATCAAGACGTCAGTCCTTAAGTTGCACAGCAAGGAAAAGTTTCAATTCTGGATGCAAAAATGCAGTCCTAGGTCGTTACCGACCTACGACCTACGACCTACTTAAGGTCGTCAAAAATTAAGTCGCGATTTCTGTTCAAAGGTGTTAAGGCGTTCATTCTCCCCAGTACATCAATTCGCCGCACTCCTAACCCGTTAACCCATTAGCCTCTCCTTCAACCAAAACTCTCGTCCCCTCAACGCATTCAATCATCTCGAAATCACCATACACCTAGTGTAATGATATTCCATCACAAATCACAAATCGGTCAAACTGAATCGCCGCAATCCATCACCTTGTTCACACAAAACTGTCCAAGGCTAAGTCAAATCATCTTGAATCCATCAATGATCGATTGAAGCAAGGATTGCAGAGAAGTACGGCGTGAGGAAAGGGGGTCGATGGCGAAAATGGGATTCATAATTCAGTTATAGTCGGGGATTGAATAATCAAGTTCACTTACGCAATATAACGATGGGGATAACTGGCGATCGAGTATTTGAATTCGTCTTAAGAGAGCTCGAATGCTTGCAAATGGCAGAATAAGATGATAAGAACAAGTGAAGGAGGAAAAGGAACGACTGAAGCTATTTATGCCCTGGGACAGTGAAAGGTGAATCGACACATCCGGCTTACGACTTATACTAAGTCGTTCACGACCTACGACTCATCTTAAGACGATCGAGATCTAGCACACTCATCAAGAAGCGAGCTAAGGAAATCGAAGAACATGACTTACGACTTAAGACGTATACTTCGAGGGGCAAATGTTGACTCCCTTTTAGCAACGACTTACGAGTTAAAAAGCCTAAAACCTGTGTACTCAACGACTCACGACTTAGTTGCTGAAAAGGAATCTACGGCTTGAACGACTTACGACCTACCGGGTTAAGGAGCTTGCGACCTAACTACTTAAGATGTATGCCGACCCAGAAGCCAACCGACCTAACAATACCGAGCTAAAGTCTCCACGACTTAACTACTCAACGAGTTAAAGTCTCTACGACTTAAGAAGGTTTCGACTTAACATGCTACGACTCATCAAGTTAACTCTTCTACAACTTAAGAGACTCAGCGACTTAACTTGCCTAGCGACCTAACTATCTGGAAGGCCTTAAGTCGTCTACGACTCATGGTTTGCTATAAGTTGTCTACGACTCATGGTTTGCTATAAGTCGTCTACGACTCATGATTTGCTATAAGTGGCCTACGACTTAAGAGCTTCATGACTCAACGAGACAAGCTTCCTGCGACTCATGAGAACTGACGACTCATGAGGTCTCACGACTCATGAGGTCTTACGACTCATGAGGACCTGCGACTCATGAGAACTGACAACTCATGAGGTCTTACGACTCATCACTCTCATCTACGACTCATGGTCCAGGCGGTTCAACGAGTCATGGAGATTTACGACTCATGAGGTCTCACGACTCATCAGTCTCACGACTTATCAGGCTTACGACTCATCAGATTTACAACTCATGTAGACTTACGACTCATGAGGGCTTACGACTCATCAGCCTTACGACTTAAGGGCTATCAAGCTGGAATCCAAGGCCCTTGCCTGTGCTACTTTGATCTGATGAGTCGACTACGACTTAGCACTTCTCTTCCAACTGAGCCACAAGATGGACCAAATATGGCGCCCACGAGACATCTTAAGTCGAATACGAGTCACGACTTACCATGAGTCGGTCACGACTCATGACTTGGCCAAACCGAGAACTCAGAAATCTGCTCCTATAAATAGACCACCACTTCCAACATTCAAATGACTTTTGGCCATTCATTTCTCCAAGCGCCGTTACGCTGTCGAAGCCTCCTCTCATTCAGCAATCAAAGATCTTCAAGCATTCGAGACACTACAACAATCTTCAAGAAGAGCTCCTTACATCCAACACGGATTCGTCGAGTTTTATCATCGAAGATCGAGCTAGTAGTCAAGAGTGCTTTCATGATCAAGTTGTATTGTATTTTGAAGGATATTGTATCAAATTTTAACCGAATCAGTAATAAAAGACTATGAAGTGGACGTAGGCTTAATTACGGGCCGAACCACTATAAATCTGTTGTTCATTTACTGCTTTTCTGCTATTTTCAGCTTATATTCTGTTCCCGTACCAACGGGTGGTGCTTTCACAATTCTATTACACACACCGGGTGTTAGCGTTCACTTTTTACCGTTAACACGGCACGAAGGCTAAGTTTTCTAGAACAAGTGGCGATGAAGTTTTGCTCGTCCCGAAAGAAAGATGTACATGAACCACTACCAAAACCTTGTAGTTCATTAGATCCATCTTCTTCGTATCACACTCCTTCAGATCCTTCCCCAAGACGATATTCTGGCTCCCCACGGACCCACGAACGTAGGAATATATGGTCTCCACTTAAACCATGGAGGGATAACGACTCAGGAAATCCTTAAACTCCATCGCCTAATAAATAAATAAATAAATCAATTTAATTATTGTATATATGTATATGTTATTATATTTTACGATAATAAAGATCTCTATTATCAACATTTGATAAATAAATATAACCATCAATTTTAAACTATTTTTTAGCAAAACTGCTCCTTTAAGACGTCTGACTATGGTCTTCAGACGTCTGATCCACTGATATATGTCACAGTTTTAAGCAATGTGCATATGTTAGACGTCTGATATACTCCTCAGACGTCTGGAATAAAGCTGTGTCTTCTCCAAGTTACATTCAGAATATTTCAGACGTCTGAAATAATATCCAGACGTCTGACTTTATTCTCTGGTTAAACATTTAAACTAAATCAGACATCTGTGTTTAATTCCAAACGTCTGATAAATCTCTCTACCTCTAAAATTTTTAAAATATGTCAAACCAGATGTCTAACACATAACAAACAGACGTCTGTTTGAATCTTCTGTATAATTTTTAGGGCAAACCAGACGTCTGCTTTCAAATTCAGACGTCTGGAATTCAATCGACCTTTATTATACCCCCAAAATAACATCATTTTTTCACTTTTCAAACTCAAATCAAATTTTCCTCCCTGTCGATTTGCAATTCAATTTCAAATTTCACATTATTTCAAACCGAAATCACAATGCCTCCTCGTACAAAGAACATCAAAGCTCCAAAACGCAAACAGGATCAACCTACGTCATCTTCAAACCCTCAGGTGTGTTTAGATGATCAAATCGAACAATGGATGCTCAAGGCGCCTCATTCGATTAAAAGGTATCAAGATATTCAAAAGAAAAAACTTCATATAGGACCTTTCTATAATCTACTTAAGTTTCCTATGTATGATCTCGATGAACTTTGTGAGAATGCTAGATTGGACACTCTAATTTCTTTTACATCCAATGACGTTCAAATAGATCAACTGGCTATATTCTTATTCTATGCCAATCTAGATAGCACTGCAGTTTGGAATACCGAAAACGAAGTGTAACGACCCTAGATTTTAATTTAATTTAAATTGATAATTAAATGAATTTTTGAATAAAAATTGTAAAATTCATCGGTAAATAGATTCGAGTTTCCCCGAAACGAATAAATGTTTGTTTCGAACAAATATTTTAAACAAATTTATGGTTATATAAAATAGAGTTTGAAAAAGCAAAACAAAAGTACATAATATCATGTTGTCTGTAAATTTGTTAAATATAATATAAGGATGAAAGTTGCCAGGCAAATAAAAAAAAGATACAAGTATGCATACAACAAGACAAATAAATATTAAAGTTAAAATAAATATTTAAATTAGAAATAGAAAAATATTTAATTATATAAGATAAATTATAACAACATATAGAATAAAATAGAAAGTTATTTACATTATAAAGTGAATACAAAGGACAAAAGTAAATGATAACAAGTGAAACATATATACAAACCTGTAAGTACATACATAATAAAATAACAAGAGCTTGTAAACAAATTAGAAGACATACATTTATTAACATCTTCTCAAGTACACCAAAACAAATCTCTCTGCCGAAACAAGATTATTTCATATCAGTAAACAAAGATAAATAAATGGATAAGCAAGAACAAAGTAAGAAATATAATATGTAACATGTAAGTAGACTTGAAAGCATAGAGGACAATGGCATTTAATGTTACATCTCTAGCCCATAACTAAAACATTTCAGCCATGCTTTTTATTGTACAAATAATTTCATTAACCCCTGTACGCTTCTTCTCTTTTATATATATCAACTTGTATAAAATAATATACCCTGTACAACTCATTCTTTTATCAAACTTTCTTCATTTCAAATTCGTTCATTTCAAAACCGAGATAGTATCACTTTATAAACAAACAAACTTCAATCTAAAACAAAAGAAAACCAGAAATGAAAAAAATCAAAACAGAAAGTTCAAAAGTCTTCAACCTGGAAGCTTTAAACAAATCAAGCATGAAAGTTCCTGGCTAAGATTCTTCTTTGCTTCTCTGTCCAAAATCATCAAAATATGCTGCTTTGTTCCATGACAAGGTGAGAAACTTTAATCTTTAAAACCATTTCTTTGAATCCAATGTTTGAGAATCTGTGAGTAACATTTTTATTAAAAATAATTTAAGTAAATGTGGTTGCATGATTAATTTCAGTGGAAATTGTTTTTATGTGATTATATGGGATATGTTTGGTAAATTGTTTCTGCATATATGTCATAGTATGTTTATGTGTATATGTTATTATCTGTAACATATCTGTTGCCAAATTCTTAAGCTAAAACTTATAAAAAAATCACTATCTCTTGATCCAATCAATATTTGGATTCGAGTATTAAACAAAATATGTTTTCAGATCATAGAGTAAACTTTAAAAAAATATAGTTTAGTTAAATAAACTTGTATTGTCTCTGCCACTTAAAAACTACCGAGTAACTCCAATTTAGTCAAAAACCAAATTGTCTTGATTTCTGAATTCAGGGATAGGAATCAAATACCTAATCAAAATTAGGATTTTTAAAACAATTTTTTTTTTGTTAAGAATTGTAGTGGCATTTCTGTGTTGACCAGTTTTGGAAAGTTTGGAGATCTATGGTGATTTACTTGAATCTGCTGGTCGGGGTTCTCTGTGGAGGAGGGGGAGTGATCAGAGGTTCGAGGAAAAATGATCGGTGGCGCTCACGATCACCATGGAGGCAGCGGCAGGCGGTTTTCGTTCGAAAACCTAATTTTGACATCGGTTTCTTTTCCGTCTCGTTCATCGTTGGTGGGCGATCGAGTTCGTCGAGGTTCAAGGGGAAGGTAGAGGGGACGTTGATAAGTGGATGGCCGGGGTTGCACGAATTCCGATGGTGGAAGTGGCGCGAACGAAGCATTGACAGGTTTCCAGTGGAAGTCCTGTTATTTGTTTCCAGGTTTCGAGTTATACTCGAATTCGATTTCGCGTGAGTGAGGGGGATTCTGGCGATCTACAGTTGATACGTGAGGGGTTGTCGACTTGCTCGTTGATGTGGAGACGACCGGAGGCGACCATCGGTGATGTACACGTGCACGGTGTCAATTTTGTTCACCTGGAAGTGTTATGGAGGAATTGGGAAAAAGAGGAAGAAAGAAGGGGGAGGCTCGAAGTCATGCACGGAGACTTGGTTGATTTGCTCGAAGCAAATATTGTCTGGCTCGGGTGGTTTGTTGCTACAGGTTGTACCTGTCTGGTTTCCAGATTTAGGAAACTAAGTCTAAATTTAGAAATTAAGGTTTAAACTGAAAGATTTAAATCAAAGTTTAAATAATAGATTCAAGTTTGTCTGAAAAATTAGTTTGTGAATAGATGAAGTTTTAGAAGGTTTAAATTGAAGGTTTTGAAATAAATGATCTTTAAAACAATCAAGTTTTAAGGATGTTGTAAACTTATATTCTTAGCAGGTTATTTTAAATAAAACTTGATAAAGTGTTTAGGAATAAATCAAATGTTTTAAAATGTTAATTAACATTGAAGTTTTTAAGGTTGGTAATAATTTGATTTCAAAATTATTAAAGAAGATTTTAAAATGTTAATTAAGATGAATTATTATTAATTAATTGTTTAAAAAGGTAATTAATTAATTAAAGGTTAATTTATTAATTGAAGATAATTAATTAAATAGTGAATTAAAAAATAAAGAATTAATTCTTTAAATAATTAAAGGTTGATGAATTATAATTAAAGGTTAATTAATTATTGATGGTTAATTTATAAATGATTAAAGAATAATTAATCAAAATGATCTGTAATTAATAAATGATTAATTAACCAAGATTTGTAGTTATTCATAAGTAATTAATCTGGTATAAATTAATTATGATCAGATATTAATTAATCCTACTTGTGAATGTTTGGACTTGACTGAATAATTGAATTGTTTGACATCTTTGAATTGTGATGCTTTGTGATATGAATTACTTTGTGCTGAGCTGTGATTTTTATTTCTGTGATATATTACTATGTGAATATGAAACCCTTGGCCCGTAAAACGGCACTTGAATTTCGATGCAACACGGAGTCAAATTCCAGTTGGTTATCCGAAACCCACATCGAATTATAATAGTGAATCTTTGTGACCGATAAATTTATTTTATCTATGAATCTGTAAATGACGATAAGCGTTATCAATTATACCTCTTATCGATATATCTGTGATGATTGATGTTGCACTATTGTGTGTAAAACCCCTGGACCACACTTATACACACACAAATATGGATTTCACGTGAAAATCGGTTAAGTCACAAATAATTTAAATTTGATGTTTTTGAAATTGAAATTTTAGTTTCAATTGATTTTGAAATTGGAAATTTGGGTTTAAAGTGAAAAGCTTTTGAAATGGAATTTCAAAGATAAAAGTTATTTTAAATAACTTAATCGAGTTTTGAAAATTTAAATAATTAGATTTAAATTTGAATTCAAGTTTGAAATTGAATCCTATGATTTGAAACTAGGGATTAAAGATGATATAAATGTGTTTGTATGAATCTAAACCATTTAAAAGTAAAATTTTGAGAATTTGGATTTAACCCAAAGACTTTAACTTGTATTAATGAATCAGATTTCCAAAATGAAAACTGTTTGTTTTAATGGAATAAAAGCTTTCAGATAAGAAATAAAATTCCAGTTTAATTAAAGGAATTTCAAGATTGAATTGAAAAAATGGTTTTCCAAGTTATGAATGAAATTTGTTTTTGAAAGCTATGAATTGAATCTGTTTATTTTTAACAGATTTAGAATGAGGATTTGTTTAAACCATTCAAAATGAAATTGTTTTGAAAGCTATAAGTTGAATCTTTATTTTAAAGATTTAACGAGTTAATCCAATTGAAACGAAAATTGTTTTGAAATCTGTGAATGGATTTTTGTGAAACTGGGTGAACTTTGTGAAATAAATCTTTTTGTTTAAAAGATTTGAAATGGTAATCGATTGAAACCATTTAAAAAGAAGTTGAATTATTAAGTTGTGACTTAATTGAAATCACATATCCATATGTTTTTAAATATTGCGCTCACTATTCGGGTTAGCCGGGAAAAGACCTTTGTGTCACATAACCCATTCCGAATAAGTGATACGTCGTATATGGATGGCATTTGAAGACCGGGGTTGAAGATCGGATATTTTCGAAAATGAAAGGACAACCTATCGAATGTCTCTGCACCGAGTTGCTCCGGTATAGAGATTTATATCACTCTTTTTGTGATGGGAAGTCCGGACGTGATTAGAAAATTATCCGGATTTGCAAGGGCTTCGTAAGAAGTGACTTCGGTTATGTTCGAACCCGGAACAGACTTGTATGGTTACATGTATGACATTACACTTTGAGATATAAAGCCGATTTCTTTCAAATACATTTCTGTTGGTGGCGGAGAATTTATTCTCTTAGCTTAACACCCTTCTCTGAGACGTACGAGCTCAGAGGTTATGTAGTTGAAGTTATCAGCGATATATTCCTAATTTGGTAATATGACATGCTGAGTGTTGTTGTGTGATGATCATTGTTTGATCATTTGTGATATGATCATTTGTTTGATCATTTATCTTTGTGATCATTATTTTGATCATCTGTTGACCCAAAGCATGGCTTTGTACCAAAGCGTAGCTTTGTGGACGAGACTTCGTCGAACCTCACAAACCGATAATGGTCGAAACAGGAATTGTGCGGCAAGGTTTCAGGGGTAGCTTCCCTAGGGTATGACCATTCCTTCTGGAAAAGGGTAGTATCATGGTATGGAGCCCAGATACTTACTCATGTGGACACACTTTATTTATTATGTGTGATGTTGGTTATCGAGAGCTCTCGGATAAAGGTCCCAAAGGACCGGGGGTGGCATATCTGAGGTTTTGTATATTCCCCGGGAAGGGGGGTAGCCAGCCTTATTTTGCAAAGAGCAGTTTGTCTCTCGGAGCGTCCCGCCAGAGGCGTTCCTTCGTGGCATAGGAAGTTCCTTAGCCTGACCATTTGTTGGAAATCCAAACAAAACAATACGAGCCCTGTACGGTTTTAGTTGTATTACCTGCCATGGAATGTGGCGGTAACCTGCTATTGAACATGGTAGCTATAGTAGGCATACGATAATGGTCGTATGTTGGCTAAGATTGATATTCTATTTTCAAAATACTTTTTCCACTATGCACTAATAATAACACCCAATGATTTGATTTTTGCGTAGTAATCATCTTTGACTATCATAAGAAGAAATCTCCTCCAATTCTGCGTTTGCATTGTGTGTGTGGCTGGAGGTCTTATGGTAGTTTCATTTTCTAAAAGCATTGTGAATTGACTTTAAAATTCTCTGCTATTTGTTTTTAAAGATAAACTGTTTTTGTTGCTCACACCAGTCCCATGACTGATCTGGAGTTTATTGTTTCTTTCCTAAACTCTGCATGCTCAAAATTTTTCTACACGAGCAGTCTAGAGTTGGGTATTTCAGATAGTCAGGATTAGTAGATTATCTGGAGCTAGTTCAGTCTTTGGATATGGGCTGCACTTGCTTATCTTTGTGCATTGTTATTGAGAGTTCAAGCTATTTCTGGATTGATGCTTTGGAGATGGAGATTATCCGCTGCTGATGTTATCGTTTTCTTTTCCGCTGCTATTTCTTGTATCATATCTCTGATGTATATTAATATTCATTGTATCACTCTGTTGTACCAGATATTGTATCAGATATTGTATATCAATGTATTATTCCTTTTCTTCCGTTGTGTTATTTACTTAACTGTGTTATAAGCTCCGATGACTCGGATTTGAACGGTCGAATCTACGGCATTCGAGTACGATGTAAAGTATGGATGTCGATTTTCGAACGTGAAAATCTAGGACGTTACACGAAGACAACTGGCTATGGTCAAGCATTTATGGAAATATTATTCGTTTAACTCCGGGAATAATAGGAAGAACTTTGGGATGCTCCGACACCGGCGAGGATCTACACAACATCCCGGATATGCGTTTTAAACCCAGGAATAATATCACTCATCAAATATGGGAGGACGAACTGCCGAAATTTGCTTCAAAACACTTACGTCCAAAAGCTCGACTCTTGACAAGAATGATAATCAATACAATTGTTCCACGCATGGGGAGTCATGAACAAATCACCGAATTGGAACACAAAGCTCTCTATGCCCTTTTTAGTGGAACTCGAGTTAATTAGGCCAAATTCATATTCGATGAACTCAAGCAATTTTGGAATCGATCGCGACCATCGATCATTTAACCAACTTATATTATGAAACTTCTTCGTGCGAACAATATTTCGTCTTATCTATCAACCTTCGAAGAAATTTTACCTAAGTATGCCTCCACCAAATTCTTCTCCTTGATGCACTTACCCGAAATTCCACCGGAATTCATGTCCTTTGATGATTGGACTCACCATCAACAATCTAGAAGGGTTGACCCTCCTCCTCAAACCCATATTAATCCATCTCAAGAAGAAGAACAAAATCGGGAAATCACTCCCCCACCTCCCGCTTCATTTGAATATCCGGGACAAGATGACATTTTGGAAACTCGAACGGAAACAAACCAAAATGAAAGCATTCGAGATCTAACGCTTCGAAATCAACAAATCTTGTTTCAGAATCAAAAAATTCTAGCAAAACGAATCGACAGCTTCGAGACATCTTTTGCTACAAGACTAGCCACAGTTGAAGAATCTCTTTTGACTGTTTTATCAGTTCTCAAGGAGGTACTTCAACAAGTACGTAATCCATCTTCATCCTCAGAAGATTGGACAACTCCTGTGCCTTCCCCTCCCGCAAAATATTCCAAACTATTCGAGGGTGAATCATCCAAAGAAGCTTTGACATCTCCTTCAAAGACTAACACTTCTGACAAAATAGAATCAAAGGAAGATGATCCAAAACAAGCTTCATCTAAGCAACTCTAGAATTTAGGATTTGTTGTCTTTTTTGTTCAAATCTATGAATGTACCTCCTTCGTATTATTAATGCAAATTTCTTTTTTGGCTTGAACTTTTATATATTCTTTTTGATAATGTCAAAGGGGGAGAAATATAGAAATAAACTTAAAACAAAATTAAGCACATATTCAGGGGGAGATTTAGAATATATATATAAGTACATTGAATAGTTGTCATCATCAAAAAGGGGGAGATTGTTAGGAAATCAATTCCTTGATTTCGATGATCACAACTATGCAATGGAAAACAAATGTACATATACAGGAAGTTGATATAGTAACATCACCAAAGAGACAAGAACAAGACTCAAAAGAAGTATCAAGAGGCTACAAGTCGAGTGAATCAGAAAAGAAATGATAAAGGCACAAGAAAAGCAACATGCACTAATCCAGACGTCTGAGTGCACTGCCCAGACGTCTGGTTAAGATCTCTGGTTCATAAACTCAGAAGAAACCAAACGTCTGATCCTGAACTCAGACGTCTGAAAGACATCCAAATAGAAAACAGAAATGAAGACTATACGTCTGGATAATAAACTTAGACGTCTGAATTGCTACCAGACACAAAAAATATATGAAGGCCAGACGTCTGAGGTCATTTTCCAGACGTTTGATTATAGGCTCGACTGTGTATTTTCAAACTCCAACTGTCACATCCGAAAAGGCACATCCGCTCCTCTTCACCGCAACTCTTCATCACTAACAGGAGCAACTATACAACGATTGTTAATGAAGGCAACTACATATAGAAACTCTTCACCACTATAAATTGCATCAGGAATTCAAGAGAAAGATTTACCTTACTCACTTACGCTCGTATCTCTTGTACTCTGATTTATTCCTGATCTATAAGCAATCAACTACCTGTATTTAAACCTTCCACATATATACAGAACTCCTCATTCAAATATTCTCTAGATAGATATATACATTGGAAGCATTTGTACTCAATAGTAAACATCCGTGTTATAGAACACATTCTTGACAAAGAAACTCTGCTATTGTAAACCTGTTCCTCCGGGTCAAGTGAGGGTTAGTCGAAAGGAAATTCCGAAGAGGAGCTTCGGGACTGGATGTAGGACGGGAGGTCCGAACCAGTATAAAATACCGGTGCGATTATTTTCATTTACTTTGCTACTATCGTTTATCAAGTTATATTATATAGTTAGTTGTTTATACTTGCATATATATATATATATATATATATATCCTATACGATCCACTCATATAGACGTTTGGTTTGCCCTAAAAATTATACAGAAGATTCAAACAGACGTCTGTTTGTTATGTGTTAGACGTCTCGTTTGACACATTTTGAAAAATTTAGAGGCAGAGAGATTTATTAGACGTCTGGAATTAAAAACAAACGTCTGATATGGTTTAAATGTTTAACCAGAGAACAAAGTCAGACGTCTGGATATTATTTCAAACGTCTGAAATATTCTGAATGTAACTTGGAGAAGACAGAGCTTCATTCTAGACGTCTGAGGGGTATATTAGATGTCTGACATATGCACATTGCTTAAAACTGTGACATATATCACTGGATCAGACGTCTGAAGACCATAGTCAGACGTCTGAAAGGAGCAGTTTTGCTAAAAATAGTCTAAAATTGATGGTTATATTTATTTATCAAATGTTGATAATAGGTATCTTTATTATCGTAAAATATAATAACATATACATATATACAATAATTAAATTGATTTATTTATTTATTAGGCGACGGAGTTTTAGGTTTTCCTGAGTCGTTATCCCTCCATGGTTTAAGTGGAGACCATATATTCCTATGTTCGTGGGTCCGTGGGGAGCCAGAATATCGTCTTGGGGAAGGATCTGAAGGAGTGCGATACGAAGAAGATGGATCTAATGAACTACAAGGTTTTGGTAGTGGTTCATGTACATCTTTATTTCGGGACGAGCAAAACTTCATCGCCACTTGTTCTAGAAAACTTAGCCTTCGTGTCGTAACTTTCTGTTCGAAATAAAGCTCTCGTTGAAGATCCATCTGTTGTTTTTGGTAATGACGAATTTCTTCAATTTTCTCCTTTGTATTAGGAGAAATAAACAAGGATCTTTTAGTTTTCTTATTCTCTGGAGTAAAACCCGTATGATACGAGGACCACCTATTTGTCGGTTCTTGCTTTGGTGTAGGTGTCGGAAGGCGTTGTGGTGTGTCTACTGAGCTGTCCGTCAATGGTGTGGAGACGGAGATAGATATATAGGAACTCCCAGAAGACATTGTTTTTCTAAATTTTAAGAATTTGATATTTTGTATATATTTGTGATGTAAACATGTGTATATATATATGATGAAAACGTTATTTATAGGAAAACTAATTTTCTAAAATTTTAATGGTCCAGAAATTCATTAATTTGTGGTAATGAAGAGGTGAACTAAATTTAGTTTTTTAATTCAATTTTAGTTAAGATCTTGAAGTGAACAAATTCCTAAACTTCGTTTGAGTTTTATGAAAGTTTGTTCCTTTAATGGTTTTGTAAATATGTCGGCTACTTGATTTTCGGTACTTACGTATTCTAAAGATATAGTTCCTTTTTCAACATTGTCTCGTAAAAAATGATGTCGTATATCTATGTGTTTGGTTCGTGAGTGATTAATAGGATTTTTTCACAAATTTATAGCGCTTGTGTTATCACAATATATTGGAGATTTTTTTTATAATTTTACCAAAGTCCATTAGGGTTTGTTGCATGTATATTACTTGCGCACATGCTAGAGCTGCGGAGATGTATTCGGCTTCACAAGTAGATAAAGAAACACAATTTTGCTTTTTGCTAAACCATGAAACTAAAGATTGTCTGATAAAATGACATGTTCCACTAGTATTCTTACAGTCTGTTCTACAACCACCGAAATCTGCATCGCTATATGAGACAAGTTCAAAAGATGATCCTTTAGGATAAAACAAACCATAATCTTTTGTACTAGATAAATAACGTAAAATGCGCTTAACAGCTCGTAGATGAGATTCTTTTGGTTTTGCTTGAAATCGAGACCAAAGACATACACTCATCATAATATCTGGTCGACTAGCCGTTAAATATAGTAAAGAACTAATCATGCTTCGATATAACTTTTCATCAAAATCTTTTCCATTTTCATCTTTTTCTAAGTGAATAGTGGTACTCATTGGTGTTGGTTTGCTTGAAGTTTTATCCATTTTAAATCGATGTAATAAATCGTTACAATATTTTTCTTGATGAATAAAAATCCCATTTTCTAGTTGTTTTATTTGTAATCCTAAGAAGAAATTTAATTCTCCCATGTGTGACATTTCAAATTCATTTGTCATAATATTTGAAAAATTATTACATATATTTTCGTTGGTTGAACCAAAGATGATATCATCAACATAAATTTGTACAACCAAAATAACGTTATTTTCTCTTTTAATAAATAAAGTTGTATCTATTTTTCCTATATGGAAACCAGATGTTATTAGGTGATTTTTAAGATGTTCGTACCATGCACGAGGTGCTTATTTTAATCCATATAGTGCTTTATGTAATTTAAAAACATGATCGAGATATTTTTCATGAACAAAAAGTGGTGGTTGTTCGACGTATACATTTTCTTTAATAAAACCATTCAAAAATGCACTTTTGACATCCATTTGAAATAGTTTAAAATTTTTATGAGTTGCAAAGGAGAGTAAAGTACGAATGGCTTCTAATCTTACTACCGGTGCAAAAGTTTCATCGTAATCTATGCCTTCTTCTTGATTGTAGCCCTGAGCAACTAATCATGCTTTATTTCTAACAATATTTCCATTTTCGTCTGCCTTGTTTTTAAATACCCATTTTGTTCCTATTACTGATTGATCTTCAGGTCTTGGTACTAATTCCCATACGTTATTACGTTCAAATTGAGGTAATTCTTCTTGCATAGCTATTATCCAAAAATTATCATTTGAGGCTTCTTTATAATTCTTTGGTTCAAAGTTTGATACAAACGCTATATGACTTATTTGATTGAGTTGATTTCTAGTAACTCTTGAATTAAGATCTCCAATAAGATTATCTATTGGATGATTCTTAAGAATCCTAGGAGATGATAAAATAGTGTTATTTTGTATATTGGCTTCATTATTACTAGAATTTGTTGAATTTGTTAGTGGGATAATTTCTTCTTCATCATTAGTCTGATGTTTGAAAGGATTTTCGTCGAATGAGACATGTAAGCTCTCTTCTATAGTATTATTCCTTTTATTAAAAATTCTATATGCCTTGCTACGATCCGAATACCCAACAAAGATACCTTCATCGACTTTTGGATCAAATTTTCCTAATTTATCTTTTGTATTTAATATAAAACATTTTGAGCCAAAAGTTTTAAAGTATGACACTTTAGGTTTCTTACCAAAAAATATTTCAAAACAAGTTTGTTTAGTCATTGGGCGAATAGTTACTCGATTTAATACATAACAAGATGTAGCAATAGCTTCGGCCCAAAAATGTTTTGGTAATCCGCTACTATTTAATAATGTTCATACGCATTCTTGTAATGTACGATTTTTTCTTTCTACGACACCATTTTGTTGAGGTGTACGAGGAAAAGAAAAATTGTGAGTTATTTCTTTTGTATTGCAAAAATTTGAAAAAATATCATTTTCGAATTCTCCTCCGTGATCACTTCTAATATTTTTAATTTTCAAATTCATTTGAGTTTTAATTCGTTTCGCAAATATTTTAAACATACCAAAAGTATCACTTTTATGTTTTAGAAATAAAGTCCATGTATATCTCGAAAAATCATCGACTATTAAAAAAACATATTTGTTATGATTAATAGATCTTATTTGTGTTGGACCAAATAAATCTAAATGTAATAATTCTAATGGTTGTTTTGTAGAAATATTATTTTTAGATTTAAACGAACTTTTCTTTAGTTTACCAATTTGACAATCGTCACATAAATTTTCTACTTTGTAACTTATTTTAGGTAACCCCTTACTAACTCATATTTAGCTAACTTATTAATATTTTTAAAATTAATATGACAAAATCGTTTATGCCAAAACCATGGATCATCATGTTTGGCGGTTAAACATAAGTTTAAATTTTTATTAATATTCATGTTTAATACATAAATATTTTTGTTTCTAAAACCTTCAAAGATGAGTTGTTTGTTATTATCTAAAATATTACATCTATCTTTTTCAAAATTTATTTGAAAACCTTTATCACATAATTGACTAATGCTTAACAAGTTGTGTTTTAAATTTTCTACTAATAAAACATTTGTAATAATAGGAGAGTTAGATATACCAGAGTTGATGACTTCTCCAATGCCTATGACAAATCCCTTTGAATTGTCTCCAAATGTTACCGTTCCACCATCGATGTATGTGACATCCTGGATTTATGGCAGTATTGTTTTTAATAAATATTTAATTAAAATTAACTGAAATACAACCTATTATGTTTAAAAACAAATATATATGTAAGTATTTGAAAAAAAAAATATTTAGTCTATAGCAATATAATTAAGATGATTAATTAAATAGTCCTATTATCTCTAAATTAATAAGTGTTATTTAAATGTGTACATATATGTGTGTAGTTAGAAGAAAATTTTGATTTGAGAATTTTAAATAAAAGTGTTCCAATTTAATTACAATAAAAAAATCTATCTTAAATTTAAATAAAGCTCTACTTATTCATTTTGATCTATATAATAATTTGATATAATTTCATTAATAATGTTTAAATAAATCTTGTCAATATTAAATATAAATATAAAACAAATATATGGTCTTAAATGTAAGTATTAATATATATATATATAAACATATTTTAAATAAATATAAATGTAGTGGTTGGTAAATTAAGTTTAAAATAGAAAATACATATTAGTTAAATACATTAAGTTTATAAATAGAAATAAAAATAAGTAGTCGTGTAAAATAGAAATAAAATGTCTCAAATAATTAATGGTCATGTGAAAATAGGAATAAATAAAGCTAACATAAATAAAATAAATATAACAACTTATAGAAACACTTAAGATAAATTCTAACTGTATGAAAGCATAGGCTAGAAAACAAATCAGGCTAATAATTCATACTATCACCATTTGTATATGCAAAGTAATTAGTCAAAACCAAGACAAAGATATATACAAGATGTACAAAGTAAAATAAAGATATATGTACTATAACAATGAAGATTTGCAGGCAAGAAATAAAGTAAAGGAAACATAAGTACCATACGAATTAAATGAAGAGGATAAGTATGACATAGAAATAAATGCTTGTGTACTAAATGATTCATTTTAGCCTCCATACCAAAAAAAATCTCTAATCAAATAAATATAAAAATCTTGTACAAATAAAACTTAGCCTCTGCATCGTTTTCTTTATATTAAGCACCTTTCCTTTTCGTTCATTAAAACAATGCTAAGCAAAACAACAAACCCTGTTATCATTTTTCAAAAGCCTGAGTAAGGCTATTCTCAAGCTGCAAACCTGAAACCAAGCAAAGCTTTCAGTTTTAAGCTTAAGCAAGTTTATCAATCATCATCAAGTTCCAGTTTTTAAAGTCTTTCAGTTTTAAGTCGAGCAAGGTAGTGTTCTCTGGGAAAAAGAAAAAAAAAACAAGTATGCAAAGTTTTAATTCAAGTTTCAAACCCTCTGCCTTTTTCAAAAAAAACAGGTGAGCAAACTTTTTCTTTAAAAACAGTTTTAAAACTGTGATTAAACTTTGATGCATGTGATGAAATGTTGTGGTGATATAATACAAATGTTTACAGGAATACTTGGATTTGAATGCATGTGTAAGAATATATGATATGCCTGTGTATATGTGTAGATATACACTTCTCTGTTGAATTACAGGAACAACTTCATCAAAGAAAAATTTCATATCATCCCCTATAATCAATTTTAGGTTAACATCTATAAAGAAGAAAGGATGGTAATATGGTATTATCAGTTTTAAAAATGGTATTAAGAATTTATACTAAGTAATTTCTTCAAAATGATAAATTACAGGGAAAATAAAATATAAGTCCAAATTTGTTTATCTGGAAATTAGGTCTGAATTGCATAAACAAGTTCGTATTCTAAATTGATGAATTTTGGGAATCAAATCATAATTTTTAGTTGGGTACTAGTCGAGATATGCTGAGTTGATCGATATTGGGTATTTCGCAAATTGCCGACAATCGAAGACGAGTTAAGACTCTTGGTTGATGTCGTAGGTGGCTTAGGGGTTGATGATCACAGGAAAAATGGTAGGGGATTTTTCTGATGGTCGAGGAATTTGGTCGGAGGAATTTTAGGGTTTATGATTGGTTTTGGTCGTCGGGGTTGTCGAGGCTCATACGCCATCGACGATGTACCAAAGGCGATCGCATGTAGGGGAATCGGAGCGAGGGATCGTGGACAGCTTTGGGTTGGACGGCGTGAGACTCGGTGGTCAGAGGCGATGGCGAATGGAAGTTTTCCAATCTGGATGGGTTTCGGTTTTGATCGATCAACTCGTTTTTCGATTTGCTGTTGGATTCGTTGATCTGGAAGGTTGAGGAGGATGGTGGGGTCATCGACGACTTGTCTGGGGTCTCAGTGCCGATCGAGGCGGCGGCGTGGGGATGTGCACGTGCACGTGGATCTGTTCGTGTCTGGGTTCTCGATTTTAAAAGAAGGAAAGGAAGAAGAAGATAGACGCGGGTCGGTCTCGATGATTTCCTGGGGTTGTCTCGAGGAAATAACGTTCGCGAGAGGGTTCGTGATAGTGTCGTAAGTGACCCGTGGTTTCGCTCGTTGTTAGTTCGGGTGTTGCTAAGCAAACCTGGTTTAAGAAAAAGAGAAGAAAAAAAAATCATGAACCGTTGGTATAAAGGTAAAGAAATACAAAGTTTGTTTTAGCAAAGAGAAAGTATAAGATTTAAAGGCTAATGAAAATTTTTAACGTGAATTTAATACGTGAGTTTCCAAAAGAAGATCACTTAAGAAATTTATTTAAGCATAATCACTTAATATAATTTATAAAGTATAATTACTTATTGTAAGTAATTAGAAAATAATTACTTAATGGAAGTAATTAAGAAATAATTACTTAGTGTAATAAATTGAAGAATTAATTGATGTAATTAATTCAAGGGTAATTTATTAATATAAGTAAGTACGGTTAATTAAGAAGGTGATTAATTAAAGATTTCTTGCTAAATGTAATAAATTAATTAAAAGTGATTAATCAATGAAATAAATTAATAGATCATTAATTAATTTAATTAATGAAGTAATTGAAGAGAAATTAATTAATGATTAAGAATTAATTAAAGTAATTTAAATTAATTAGAGATGGTACCATTAATTTATCCTGCTTATAGATGGTTAAGATATACTGAATGACTTAGATTATTTGATATCTCTGATATGTTATTTGTGATGCCTTGTGATGTGAGACACTTCGGTTGAACTGTGATATTGTGGGATTCCTATCTGAGATGAATTGTTATGTGAATATGAAACCCTGAATATAAAATTTGAATTGTTTAAACTTAAAACAATCTGACTTAATGAAGGACATTCGATTCGAAGGGATCAGGGTCGGGTATCAGTAAATACCCGAAACCATTTCGATTAGAAATTTGCAATAATTCTTTATATGTGATATCGATAGGCTGGAATGGAATGATTTAAGTGAATTGGACAATTTAATCTAAGTTTTGGTACTTAGAAATTGATATGTGAAATAAGTGATGTCTCTAACAATTGTAAATTTGTAAATTGACACGAGTTACCCCGGGTTTAAGTTTTATGATGTTGTATTCCATATTAGATGGGTTTACTCACGCTGGTTTCCAGCCTGACCCGGGTGTTACTTTGATGTAATGCTCGGGTCAGACCGAATATTACAGATTTCCAGGTAAGGACGTTCTGAAGCTCAGGAGGCGAGCTGGATGTCAGGACGTATGGAGTGTTCCGCTATGTAACGACCCGTATTTTTACGGATCGAAAAGTTCGTTCAAATCTGGGATTTTCAGTATTTTCTAGTTGTTTCAGATTTTGGTTGCATTTTTGATAAGTCGTTCAGGATTTTTCTAAGTCCTAAGTCGGTTTGGACGAGTTAATAGAAGTTTGGGTCGAGTTGACGACTTAAGGGATTAACCGAGTTAAGGAAGTGTGGTTGACCGACTTAAGGTAGTGACCGACCTAAGTGATAAGTCGTGACCGACTTAAGAGGTCTAGGCGACCTAAGGAAGAGTAGTAGGCGACCTAAGTATTCTGGAGTTAGGTCGGCAACGACCTAAGGAATGTGGTGAGCGACCTAAGTGTGGTATTGGATAGTTAAGTCGTCTATACGACTTAGTAGATAGGTCGTATCCCAGTTTGTTCGCGACTTATGTTAGGTCGCGTAGATGTTTAAGGGTTTAGGTCGTAGACGACCTAAGAGATAGGAAATAAGAGTTTCTGGCGAGTTAAGGTTTCGAGCGACCTATAGGATGTAGTTAGTATAGTTAGGTCGGCAACGACCTAGAGGAGTTGGGATAGCAGGTTAGCGACTTAGTAGTTAAGTCGTTGGACGACCTAAGGGGTTAGTATCTGGACGTATTGGCTTAAGTGTTAGGTCGCGTGGGTTGCTGAGTTGTTAGGTCGCAAGGTTTTATAAGTCGTAGGTCGTACCTATTGTTAAGTCGAAGCTTGGTTAAGTCGGAGGCCCTTTTCAGTTAAGTCGTAGGCGCATGCTATAAGTCGTAACCGACTTAGGAGATAGCAGTTGTTAGGTCGCAGATGCTTCTGGTTAAGTCGTAGGATGGCAAAGCTTTAGGTCGTAGGTCGGCATAGTGTTAAGTCGGCAGCGACTTAAGGAGATAGCCGAGTTACGACTTAAGGGCAGTTTTCAGCTATAAATAGGAGAGCTTCTCTTCATTTTTTGGGATCCGGATTTTTGAAGCGACGAAGTGCTGCCATTTTGAGAGCTCGACTTCTACACTTCTTCACTTCTATTCTCCACTCTAATCTAGTGCTTCCATCCATCCAAATCAAAGATCAAGATTGAAGATTCAAGAGCTAAAGTTGAAGATCTTCATCTTTTCAAGAGAGATTTCATCGTTCGAAGCGGATTCGTGCTAGATCAAGCTTCATCCTTCGCTGTCCAGATCTGAAGCGTGTTGATTTGGGTTTGTTTTGGTGATTTGGTGAGTGGTGATTATCTCTCACACGGATCCAAAGGAGTATATCGGATTGTTGGCCCGATTTGGTGTTAAAATAGTGATTTCCATGCATTTTCTTCATCCTAAGTGTAGATCCATATAGATCCATTGTTCATGATGATGTTGCATCCATTTTATCATATATTAACCTATGCAAGTTCATTCATCAAGTTTGTAGAGATATAATTCATGTTTTCATGCTTATTGGACTTTCAACTCTTTAATTACGAAAATGCCATTATTGTTATAATTGTCTACTTAGATCATATTTGAATGCTTGGTTGCTTGGATTGATGTTTGATTTGATTGCTTGTTATGAACTAGATGATTGATGATTAGATTTAGATCGAAGATGATTCAAAAGCTAAGGGAAAGGCTCTTGAATTGGGAAAGCTGCTCGTGGCATATGTAGCGGGATGACGAAGCTCTTATGCATAGATTTGATGATGTGATGATGAGATGAGGCTTTGCAAGGATGTAATGAAGCGAGGCAATCATATGATGAAGTCTTGGTCTAATCCAGACGGGATCATTCCAAGCATGTTGATAACTCGGTGATATGATTCGAGTTGAGGATAATGAATGGATATGAGAATAGTCGTCGAGGAGGATGACTAGGAGGCTTGGATAGCATCGTTGTTGAAGGTTCTAGCATGCTCTAAGCAAGAGTACGTTTGGGCAGATTCGATAGTCCCAACGGCCAACTGTTGATGGTCGAGTACTCTGGGCAGATTCGATAGTCCTAGGCACGGGCTGCGACGACGTGCGGGAGTTATGTCTAGAACCGGGGTTTCCATTAGCCCTTGACGGACGGCTGAAAGAATGTGCCGGTCATTCAATCAACGGTGATATCGAAGCAATGATAACAGTGATAGCCAGAGTCATGGATGTTTGGTTGTATCGTCATTCGGACTCAAGAGCGGTATTTTCTGGGTGCTTATCTGATTTAGGCCTTGGTACTTGGAAAACATTGCCCTTGACTCGAGTGATAGTAGCTTTACTTTAAATTGTATGCTCTGCTATGTTTGCTTCTGCTTAGTGTGTGTCTGGGGGCTATCACTGTAGAATGAGGTTGGAGTGGGAGGGTTGTATTCCTATTCCTTTTCCTTTATGCTCTTTTGGTATGTTGTTAGTTAATTTACTGCTCACTAAGACTGTTGTCTGACTCAAGGCTTTATGTTTTAATTCTTATTGCCTTGGGCTGTTCGTCCATTTTGGGACGGGCAGACTAGGTAGCAGGTGACAGGTGCTGTTCTCTCCTCACGATGCTGATATCGAAGACGAGCTAGAGGGTTGCATATTATCTTCTTATTATATGTACTGGATATTCCGCTGTTTTGTATTCTCTGAGAGATATGTAGTGAGGCTGGATGTATTGGCTATGTGGATGCTTGTATTCAACTATTATGGAGTTTTATATGATGTCATTTTGTTCTGTAAAGCTTCACTATACATATGTTCTATTGTATTTTTTCCATGCGCTGTGAGTAATACGATAGATTCTGTTGTTTTAAATCTTACCTTGACAATCGTCCATGGTCTCCTGGCACACTTTACAGCGCTCTATCTCTAGATTCGGTGCAGGGTCATGGGCGGTCGTCACATTTGGTATCAGAGCATTGGTTAATCGATGTTACCCAACGCTCGCTGTCGTAACTACGTATGAGAGACGTAATTGTATTTTGATGAATGAATACTATCTATAATATAGTAGCTTAGTAGAGTTTGAGTCCTTTATGCAGTTGTTTCTCTAGATGTTCTGATCATTCCTTTTTATAGATATTGAGAATGAGTCGAAGAGGGAGACCAGCTGCTAGGGAAGGCCGTGCTACTGAAGAGACTGCTGATTATGCAGCCATGTTCGAAGCTATAATGACTTCGATCATGAGAAGGATACCAGTTCCGGGGGCAGCAGTTGATGTTGGAGTTCAAGTTCAAACTCCGAAACCAGTGGATTTTGCTAAGTTGTGTAAGGATTATACTGCTCTTGGAGGGAAGGTTTTCTTGGGAACAGAATCTACCATTGAGGTCCAGAGGTGGATAGATGCTTGTAGAAGGATCTTTGGTGATTTGGGAATTGATGATGCAACTAAGAGGAAGTTGGCATCGAGGCAGCTTCAAGGGAGAGCTTCTGATTGGTGGAACTCTATTACCATCACTACTCCGGAAGAAGAGATTACTTGGGAGCAATTCCAAGTCAGATTTGAAGCTAAGTTCATCTCTACAGCTCAGAAGTCTGTTCTGTTCAAGAAGTTTGTAGAGCTCAAGCAGGGAGGGAGATCTGTTCTTGAGTATGTTTCTGAGTTTGAAGCTTTGTCCAAGTATGCCCGGTCATATATTGAGTCTGCTTATCAGAAGAATGAGAAGTTTGTGACCGGCTTGGATAGTTATCTTGGGAGACAGTTGGTGGATCATTTGGATGATTCATTTGAGAAGCTTGTGGAGAAAGCTCTTAGGCATGAGAGTCTGTTTCCTAAGGAAGGACCTGTTGTTGCTGTTACCAAGGGAGAGTCTAAACCACAACAGGGTGGAAACCAGAAGAGGAAGCAGCAGTAGCAGAAGGGTAAGGATGGCCAGAAGAAGCCGAAAGGCGAGGTGACTTGCTACAATTGTCAGTAGAAGGGCCATTTCTCGAAGGATTGTAAGAATCCGAAGGTGCCAATGAAGTGTCACAACTGTGACAAGCCGGGGCATTTCAGGAAGAATTGTCCAGAACCGAGGAAGGACAGGCAAATTGTGCAAGCTTATGCTTTGGGAGCTATTCCGTCGTCTTCGAAAGCTCCTACTGCGGAAGAGAAAGGAAAGAGTGTGGTTGTTCAAGGTACTCTTTTCCTATGTGGTGTTCCAGTTAGAGTTCTGTTTGATACTGGAGCGTCGCATTCATTTGTTTGTAATGAACTAGTAGGCCGGTTAGATTTGAAGCCGGATATTGTTGATAGGCCATTGGTTGTGACTAATCCAGTTGGGGGTTCGTCTTGTTTGTGTATGTTATGCCGTGGTCTAGTTGTGTCGAGTCATGGTTGCTCTTTTGTTTGTGATTGCTTTGTTCTGAACTTTGCGGGGTTCGGAATTATTTTGGGTATGGACTGGCTTAGGAAGCATGCGGCTAAGGTTGATTGCGAAAGGTTGGAAGTGACAGTCGAGAATGTGGAGGGGCGAAAGATTGTGATACGATGTAAGCATGAAGAAGGCGTCTTCATGAGCTTCATGTATTCGCTGGTTGTTCCACGGGATGGACTGTCATCAGTGCCGATCGCTAATGGATTCGAGGATGTCTTTGACGAAGTCAAAGGGTTACCGCCGCATAGAGAGATCGAGTTTCGTATAGATCTAGTTGAAGGAGCCAGGCCTGTTGTGATGCCTCTTAGGCGGATGGCGCCTAGGGAACAGCAGGAGTTGAGGGTGCAAGTTGATGACCTTTTACAGAAAGGATTCATTCGGCGTAGTGTGTCTGAGTGGGGTGCACCAGTTGTGTTTGCAACCAAGGCAGATGGGTCGTTGAGATTGTGCGTCGATTATCGTGAGCTGAATAAGGTGACTAAGAAGAACAAGTATCCATTGCCGAGAATAGATGACTTGTTTGATCAGCTTCACGAAGCCAAGGTGTTTTCTCAGATGGATTTGGCAACGGGATTTCACCAGTTGAGAGTGGCAAAGGATAGTGTGCCAAAGACCACTTTTCGGACACCATCTGGTTTCTTTGAGTGGCTGGTAATGCCGTTTGGATTGACTAACGCGCCAGCATATTTCGTGGATCTTATGAATAGAGTGTTCAGAGATCAGTTGAACAAGTTTGTACTTGTGTTCGTGGATGATATTCTGATTTATTCCAGAACGGAAGAAGAGCACAAGACGCACTTGTGTATTGTTTTGGAGATCTTACGGAAACATCAGCTGAAGGCTAAGTTTTCGAAGTGTCACTTCTGGAAGAGTGAAGTGAGGTTCTTAGGCCATGTGATTTCTGGAAGTGGAATAGCGGTTGATCCCGCTAAGGTGGCAGCAATCCAAGATTGGGTTAGACCTAAGAATGCATCTGATGTGAGAAGTTTTCTTGGGTTAGCAGGATATTATCGACGGTTTATCAAAGACTTCTCCAAGATAGCTGCACCATTAACAGGATTGACGAAGAAGAACCAAGTGTTCAGTTGGGATGCTAAGTGTGAGCAAGCTTTCAGAATCTTGAAAGAGAGATTGACGAGTGCTCCTGTTTTGACTATTCCAAGTGGGAATGATGAGATGGTGGTTTACACCGACGCATGTGGTACTGGACTTGGAGCAGTGCTGATGCAGAAGGATAAAGTTGTTGCGTATGCCAGTCGACAACTGAAGCCGCATGAAAGGAATTACCCAACTCATGATTTGGAATTGGCGGCGATTGTATTTGCTCTGAAGATGTGGAGACATTATCTATTGGGAGTTCGATTCGAGTTGTTTACGGATCATAAGTCGCTGAAGTATCTTTTCTCCCAAAAGGATTTGAATCTTCGGCAGCAACGTTGGCTAGAGTTTTTGGCATCATATGATTTTGGTATAGCTTATACTCCGGGAAAAGGTAACGTAGTGGCAGATGCGTTAAGTCGAAGACATGCAGGATTGGGAGCCATGTTTTCAGAATGGAAGAGTCTCGAGTATTTAGCTGGATTTGACTTCAGGCCTAGATGTGAATTGGAACCTGAGATGTTGGCAAACTTGTCAATAAGACCCACTCTTGTGGAAAGGATTGGCGAGAGCCAAAAGCGAGATGATAAGCTTGTCAAGATTATCCGTGAATTGGGATCTGGATTGGATCCAGAAAAGGATAAAGGATTCGAGGTCGATCGAGAGGGTTGGCTTTGGAAGCAAGGACGACTAGTTGTGCCCGATATAGATGAATTGAGGAGTGAGGTTCTGAAGGAAAGTCATCACTCGAAGTTGACAATTCATCCAGGTGGGAATAAGATGTATCGGGATATGAAGAGAACCTACTATTGGGAAGGTATGAAGAAGGATGTTGGAAATTTTATTTCCAAGTGTATGAACTGCCAGTTGGTCAAAGCCGAACAGAAGAAGCCAAGTGGATTGCTTCAGCCATTAGAAGTTCCTACATGGAAGTGGGAACAAGTGTCGATGGATTTTATTGATGGATTACCTAGAACCAGAATGGGAAATGAAGGAATTTGGGTCATTGTGGATCGTCTGACCAAGAGTGCAAGATTCATTCCTGTTCGATCGACTAGGACTGCATCAAAGTTGGCTGAGTTGTACGTTAAGTGGATAGTCCGATTCCATGGTATTCCGAAGAGTATAGTGAGCGATCGAGATCCATTGTTCACTAGTGGATTTTGGAGGAGCTTCCAGGAAGTTTTGGGAACCGAGTTGTGTTTGAGTACAGCTTATCATCCTCAAACAGATGGTCAAACTGAGAGAGTCAACCGAGTTTTGGAAGATCTCCTCAGAGCTTTTGTTTTGGATTTCGGAGGATCATGGGAAGATCACCTTCATTTGGTGGAGTTTGCGTACAACAACAGTTACCAGTCAAGTATTGGTATGGCACCATATGAGGCGTTGTATGGAAGACCGTGTAACTCTCCGACGTGTTGGTTGGAAACTGGAGAAAAGCTGATGCTTGGGCCAGAGATGATTCGACAGACTTCGGATTGCATAGAGATCATTCGGCAACGAATGAAGGCAGCCCAAGACCGTCAAAAGAGTTATGCCGATAAGCGTCGAAAGGATTTGGAATTCGATGTAGGAGATATGGTTTTTGTGAAGATTTCTCCACTGAAGAATGTTATTCGATTCGGGAAGAAAGGGAAATTGACTCCGAGATTTGTTGGACCATTCCCGATCATCGAGCGAATTGGAAAGCTCGCCTACAGATTGGAGTTACCAGAGAAGATGTCGAGTGTGCACAATGTTTTTCATGTATCATATCTACGGAGGTACGTGCACGACTCGAATACAGTGGTTTCTGCTGATAGCTGTGAAGACTTTGAAGTTGATCCAGTTGATAGAAGACCTCGTAAGCCGCTTCGTGTTGTTGAAACCGACACGAAACAGCTTAGGAGGAAGGTAGTTAAGTTGCTCAAGATACAATGGAGTGATGATGATAACGACTGTACGTGGGAAGTGGAAGAGAGGATGAAAGCAGCTCATCCTGAACTCTTCGAGGTATGGCCCTAAGGTGTCGTGTCATCTAACGAAATTGTAACTTGTTCTAGTTTTAGAATTCTGCATGCTAAGCTAGAATTGGATGCATGGTTTGTTGATTGCTATGGATGGTAGGCGTGCAGAATAGTTTTTGATTGCTTTGTTTATTTGGAATTTCGGGGGCGAAATTCCTAAGGGGGAGAGAATGTAACGACCCGTATTTTTACGGATCGAAAAGTTCGTTCAAATCTGGGATTTTCAGTATTTTCTAGTTGTTTCAGATTTTGGTTGCATTTTTGATAAGTCGTTCAGGATTTTTCTAAGTCCTAAGTCGGTTTGGACGAGTTAATAGAAGTCTGGGTCGAGTTGCCGACTTAAGGGATTAACCGAGTTAAGGAAGTGTGGTTGACCGACTTAAGGTAGTGACCGACCTAAGTGATAAGTCGTGACCGACTTAAGAGGTCTAGGCGACCTAAGGAAGAGTAGTAGGCGACCTAAGTATTCTGGAGTTAGGTCGGCAACGACCTAAGGAATGTGGTGAGCGACCTAAGTGTGGTATTGGATAGTTAAGTCGTCTATACGACTTAGTAGATAGGTCGTATCCCAGTTTGTTCGCGACTTATGTTAGGTCGCGTAGATGTTTAAGGGTTTAGGTCGTAGACGACCTAAGAGATAGGAAATAAGAGTTTCTGGCGAGTTAAGGTTTCGAGCGACCTATAGGATGTAGTTAGTATAGTTAGGTCGGCAACGACCTAGAGGAGTTGGGATAGCAGGTTAGCGACTTAGTAGTTAAGTCGTTGGACGACCTAAGGGGTTAGTATCTGGACGTATTGGCTTAAGTGTTAGGTCGCGTGGGTTGCTGAGTTGTTAGGTCGCAAGGTTTTATAAGTCGTAGGTCGTACCTATTGTTAAGTCGAAGCTTGGTTAAGTCGGAGGCCCTTTTCAGTTAAGTCGTAGGCGCATGCTATAAGTCGTAACCGACTTAGGAGATAGCAGTTGTTAGGTCGCAGATGCTTCTGGTTAAGTCGTAGGATGGTAAAGCTTTAGGTCGTAGGTCGGCATAGTGTTAAGTCGGCAGCGACTTAAGGAGATAGCCGAGTTACGACTTAAGGGCAGTTTTCAGCTATAAATAGGAGAGCTTCTCTTCATTTTTTGGGATCCGGATTTTTGAAGCGACGAAGTGCTGCCATTTTGAGAGCTAGACTTCTACACTTCTTCACTTCTATTCTCCACTCTAATCTAGTGCTTCCATCCATCCAAATCAAAGATCAAGATTGAAGATTCAAGAGCTAAAGTTGAAGATCTTCATCTTTTCAAGAGAGATTTCATCGTTTGAAGCGGATTCGTGCTAGATCAAGCTTCATCCTTCGCTGTCCAGATCTGAAGCGTGTTGATTTGGGTTTGTTTTGGTGATTTGGTGAGTGGTGATTATCTCTCACACGGATCCAAAGGAGTATATCGGATTGTTGGCCCGATTTGGTGTTAAAATAGTGATTTCCATGCATTTTCTTCATCCTAAGTGTAGATCCATATAGATCCATTGTTCATGATGATGTTGCATCCATTTTATCATATATTAACCTATGAAAGTTCATTCATCAAGTTTGTAGAGATATAATTCATGTTTTCATGCTTATTGGACTTTCAACTCTTTAATTACGAAAATGCCATTATTGTTATAATTGTCTACTTAGATCATATTTGAATGCTTGATTGCTTGGATTGATGTTTGATTTGATTGCTTGTTATGAACTAGATGATTGATGATTAGATTTAGATCGAAGATGATTCAAAAGCTAAGGGAAAGGCTCTTGAATTGGGAAAGCTGCTCGTGGCATATGTAGCGGGATGACGAAGCTCTTATGCATAGATTTGATGATGTGATGATGAGATGAGGCTTTGCAAGGATGTAATGAAGCGAGGCAATCATATGATGAAGACTTGGTCTAATCCAGACGGGATCATTCCAAGCATGTTGATAACTCGGTGATATGATTCGAGTTGAGGATAATGAATGGATATGAGAATAGTCGTCGAGGAGGATGACTAGGAGGCTTGGATAGCATCGTTGTTGAAGGTTCTAGCATGCTCTAAGCAAGAGTACGTTTGGGCAGATTCGATAGTCCCAACGGCCAACTGTTGATGGTCGAGTACTCTGGGCAGATTCGATAGTCCTAGGCACGGGCTGCGACGACGTGCGGGAGTTATGTCTAGAACCGGGGTTTCCATTAGCCCTTGACGGACGGCTGAAAGAATGTGCCGGTCATTCAATCAACGGTGATATCGAAGCAATGATAACAGTGATAGCCAGAGTCATGGATGTTTGGTTGTATCGTCATTCGGACTCAAGAGCGGTATTTTCTGGGTGCTTATCTGATTTAGGCCTTGGTACTTGGAAAACATTGCCCTTGACTCGAGTGATAGTAGCTTTACTTTAAATTGTATGCTCTGCTATGTTTGCTTCTGCTTAGTGTGTGTCTGGGGGCTATCACTGTAGAATGAGGTTGGAGTGGGAGGGTTGTATTCCTATTCCTTTTCCTTTATGCTCTTTTGGTATGTTGTTAGTTAATTTACTGCTCACTAAGACTGTTGTCTGACTCAAGGCTTTATGTTTTAATTCTTATTGCCTTGGGCTGTTCGTCCATTTTGGGACGGGCAGACTAGGTAGCAGGTGACAGGTGCTGTTCTCTCCTCACGATGCTGATATCGAAGACGAGCTAGAGGGTTGCATATTATCTTCTTATTATATGTACTGGATATTCCGCTGTTTTGTATTCTCTGAGAGATATGTAGTGAGGCTGGATGTATTGGCTATGTGGATGCTTGTATTCAACTATTATGGAGTTTTATATGATGTCATTTTGTTCTGTAAAGCTTCACTATACATATGTTCTATTGTATTTTGTCCATGCGCTGTGAGTAATACGATAGATTCTGTTGTTTTAAATCTTACCTTGACAATCGTCCATGGTCGCCTGGCACACTTTACAGCGCTCTATCTCTAGATTCGGTGCAGGGTCATGGGCGGTCGTCACACGCTATGTCTATTATTTCTGTTTATCTGAGATATATTTGATTTGTATATGCTCAGCGTTGTGTATGAGAGTAACTCTGATGTATTATAAATGTAAATTGACAAATATAGTATTCTTTTGTAAACTGTTATTATTTGATATTATATTTTGATCCGCTGCGAATGTGAGATTCTGTGTTTTATTTTCTGTTTCTTCTTCTATCTCTTTCTTCTTTTTCATACCTATCTGGAATTTTCGGGATCGAAAATCCCGGGTCGTTACAGTTGGTATCAGAGTAGAATGGTTAGGCGAAAAACCTTGGCTCTGGTGGGTCTACTCATCTAAAGATAGGGTCAATAGTACCCTAGGATGAGTTGAGTGTAGTATATATGAGAGAACGTACTTGTTATTTTCCTATATAAAGATATTAAATGATTTTATGTAAGAATATATTTTGATATATATAAAGCAATATTTCTTACTAATAAATGTTAAAGTAATTGGTTGTTAAAAATTATGGAAATAAAATAAAATAATGAGAATTAAGTGTTAATAGTAATACAACCAAATTGAAATTGAATGAAGATATATTTGAAATGGATCCAAACTGAAATTAAAATCCTGAATTTGTGGAAATATTATCAGAATAAAGATAATAATGAATTGGTTTCCAGATATGATAATCTTGGTTATTATCATAAATGGTTGTTGTGTTTAATAATGAAATGTTGTTAATGAGTAAGCAAGATGAAATGTTTTAGGGAAGTAAAACATTTAGGCAAGTATGACTTATAAATTGGAACTGAAAATGATATAAATTGTGAAGTTTTAAATCTGAGCCCAGTATTTGAAAAATTGTTTCAAAATGATAAAGAAATAATAAATAATATTATTTGAATGAAAGGGCTTAATTCAAACAGGAGTTGTTTGAAAATTTAAAGGAATTTGTTTGAATAAAAAAACCAGGGTGGTTTAAAATTTAAAGTATAACTTGGTGTGTAAAGGAAATTAATATGTATAAATGAGGATATACATAATATCAAAGATGATTTGAAATAAACTCTTAGTGTTGAGTTTTAAATTTTTCCTTGGAATGTGATATGAAAACCCAAAGTGATAAGTTTTTGAACTTATAAGTGGGAAGATTATTAATATAAGGTTTAAATTTGAATGGGAATTCAAATTAGGTCAAGTTGACTGAATTAAGTTGAATTTAACTTAAGGAAAGTTAAATGAGTTTAGAATGAACTACTTGAATTGGAAATTTTAAGATGAAATTGAAATTTAACTTGGGAAGTTAAATGGTTGATTTTAAATGGGAGTTATGAGTGGTCTCAAAAGGGTTTGAGATCTAGGAATTGAAAATGGATGTTGTAAAAGGGGTGTTTGAATAAATTTGGATGTTTATTCATCCTGATATCATTCTATTGTAATAAATAATTTATGAAACTGAGAGTTGGTTTTGAAGTTAAAAATGGATAATAAATTAGAATCTAAAGAATTAATTGTTTTGAGTTTTGAAATATGTTAAATAAAAGATAATTTAAAATGGAATTTTGAGAATTGGATTCAGAATTAAAATTGTTTAAAGATTTGAATTAATTGATTTAAGGGGGTTAAATCAACATTTGAAAATTTAACTCGAATTTATAAAATTCGAGATGGTTTAAAATTGAGATTTAAATTGAGTTAGTTCCAAACTGAAATTGATTTGAATTAATGGGAATTGTGATTTAGGATGGATAAGTTTAAAATTCAAAGGGAAAATTTGAATTGGATTAATTTGGAATAAGATTGAAGATTGAATGAGTTCAAATTCAAATGGGAATTGGGATTAATTCATATAGAAATTGGAATGATTTGAAATTGAAGTGGATTCAATTTGAATTTAGTCTAAATTAATTTAAATAATTTGGAATTGTAATTAAAGTGAATATGTTTAAAATCAAATGGGATTTGATTTGAATTTAGGAAAGAAATTGCGGATAATTCAACTTGAATTGGGACTGGATCAATTTAATGGGAAATTGATTAAAATGGAGATTGGGAAGTTGAACAGTTTGGCTCTGGACTATTTTCAAAATAAATCTATTTTTCCAAACTATTTACTACACAATTTTTCTTTTTAAATCAAAAACTATCTTAAACTTATTTTACAATTGCTTTGGAACTATTTAACTATTTTACAAATATTTTATAAACTAATTACTGTTTTTCCCACTATTTTATAACTAGTTACTATTTAAGACTATTTTGCAGTCATTTTACTATTTTTCAATTATTTTACGATTACTTAACTATTGTACAGCTATTTTACAAATTAATAATTATTTTTCAACTACTTGTCTATTTTTAAATTTTGAAGCTATTTTCTAAATATAAACGGGACGGAGTTCAAACCGTTCATGATTAAATACCCAACTGAGATAAGAAGTGAAGTGATAATCCAAGTGGGGATTAAAGCAAATGTGAATAAGTGAATAGAAAGGAAATTGATTTGGTTAATAATCAATGAAGTTAAATACGTAGGATGTACGTATATTTTTCTATTCGCATAGTGGTTTGATCTAGATTCGAGCACAGAATTTCGAGATAATATTATCGATCCGAGTTGGGATTTTTCTCTCGATTTTCGACGGCGAACCTGGATATGGATTTTTGATTGGTTCTGGATATTCTCTATCATAGTTGTGACTATGTAAGGAGAATGACGGTTTCTGATCGAGAAACCAGATCTGAGTCCGCACTAGGAAGTCGGGTGGACAATACTAGTTCGGAAGTGAAATTGTGTGATCGAGTGAGCGATCAGATTGATATAGCGTACGAATGATATGTGTACATCGTACGGGTTTTGAATAAAATTGATATTAAAACTTTATTTATAAGAAACTGTAAAATGATTTTTGAAATTGAAAGTATATATTGTGAAATATATGATGAAGTAAAGTGGGAATTGGATATTTCTATAATTAAAATTCACTTTATGGAAGTAAGCAATATGGAGAACGACTTTACAAAAGAGTAATCGAAATTTGAATATTGATTTGGGCTGAACAAAGTTATATATCTTTGTTATATATGGAAAACCCCCTTTGTTGAATCTATTGCCAAAAGGAAAAGGTTTTTGAAAATATTTGAAGTATAAAAGTAAATTTATACAAGTATGGATTGAATCAAAGATTTTCCAAGATTATTATATATATATATATAAGGGATTTTGTGAAAGTGATTTTGGAGGAAAGGTTTTGGGAACCTTTGGATTTGAAAACGGGCTTTTGATTTTTAGATAAAATCTATATTGGGATTTGGAAAGCCTAGTTTGTGGATTATCGATTTTGAGAATCGATTTTGTGTAAAGTCATATATTTGGAATTCATACTAGGTGTATGATTTGTAAAATACTATATGTGTATAGTATAAAGTGTTTTGAGATTGGCTCTGGGGAAAAAGGCGCTCCCTTGAAATGAACTTCTCAGGAGTGCCATAGGGTGGCACTGCCTTGAGCCTCTAAGGGGGAGGTTCTAAAGTTGATCCTGTGAGGAGTCCGGACAAAACTAGTTCCTGAGGATTATTTGTGTAGCGAAAGTCGAGGGGTTGGTGCCTACAGAGGCATTTGGGTTATGCTGTGATGACAGTGTAACTCGATGTCGCTGCGATCTACTGCAGACCATAGCGAAAGTCGTGTGTGCCGCTGAGAGCCAACAGTCTACGTTTGATTTTATATCGGTAGACTGCAACACTATGGTAACATAGCGAAAGTCGTGTGTGCCGTTGAGAGCCAACAGTCTATGTTTGATTTTACATCGGTAGACTGTGACCTATGTGGGAGTGGAGAAGTTTCATTTGACAGCGAAAATCGTGTGTGCCGCTGGTGTAATCAGTTACATGGACTTTTGCGATGGCAACGTAACCCTGGATGTAACTGCGATCTGTTGTGGGTTCCATGGTGTAATCAGTTACATGGACTTTTGCTGCGATGGCAACGTAACCCAGGATGTAACTGTGACCATGGATGGGTGTGATGATTTCCGGAGCATTCTCACCAAAGATATTCCTCTGTTTTCAAAATCTATTTTCTATATTTTCAATAAAATTATTTTCCAAAGTATTTTCACTGGGTGTTGAAAACGAGTTTACCGAGTACTTATAGATTTTCAGTCCTACGCTTGATCAACGTATGACCGAACTTCTCTAAGGACAAGGATGGACTTGTCGAAACATCGAGTTATAAAAAGTATTTTATAAAAACTATTTTGGAATAATAGTATATGGATATTTAAAGGTATTTTAAAGATGATCAAAGAATATTTATCTAATTTTAAGCATTTTCATAAATTCCGGCTTCGTTCCTTTTCGAGGACGAAAAGTTTTAAGGGGGGAGGGATGTGACATCCCGGATTTTTGGCAGTATTGTTTTAATAAATATTTAATTAAAATTAATTGAAATAAAACCTATTATGTTTAAAAACAAATATATATGTAAGTATTTGAAAAAAAATATTTAGTCTATAGCAATATAATTAAGATGATTAATTAAATAGTCCTATTATCTCTAAATTAATAAATGTTATTTAAATGTGTACATATATGTGTGTTGTTAGAAGAAAATTTTGATTTGAGAATTTTAAATAAAAGTGTTCCAATTTAAGTACAATAAAAAAATCTATCTTAAATTTAAATAAAGCTCTACTTATTCATTTTGATCTATATAATAATTTGATATAATTTCGTTAATAATGTTTAAATAAATCTTGTCAATATTAAATATAAATATAAAACAAATATATGGTCTTAAATGTAAGTATTAATATATATAAACATATTTTAAATAAATATAAATGTAGTGGTTGGTAAATTAAGTTTAAAATAGAAAATACATATTAGTTAAATACATTAAGTTTATAAATAGAAATAAAAATAAGTAGTCATGTAAAATAGAAATAAAATGTCTCAAATAATTAATGGTCATGTGAAAATAGGAATAAATAAAGCTAACATAAATAAAATAAATATAACAACTTATAGAAACCGTGACGACCGCCCATGACCCCTGCACCGAACCTAGAGATAGTGCGATGTAAAGCGTGCCAGGCGACCATGGACGATTGCAAGGGTAAATTTAAACAACAGAATCTATCGTATTACTCACAGCGCATGGACAAAATACAATAGAATATATACATAGTGAAGCTTCACAGAATAGAATCTCATCAATAAAACTTCATAATAGTTGAATACAAACATCTGAATAGTCAATACATCAAGCCTCACTACATATCACTCAGAGAATATACAAACAGCGGAACACCCAGTACATATAGTAAGAAGATAATATGCAAGCCTCCAGCTCGTCTTCAACATCAGCATCGTGGAAAGCAAGAACAGCACCTGTCACCTGCTACCTAGTCTGCCCATCCCAAAATGGACGAACAGCCCAAGGCAATAAGAGTTAAAACATAAAGCCTTGAGTCAGACAACAGTCTTAGTGAGCGGTAAATTAACTAACAACATACCAAAAGAGCATAAAGGAAAAGGAATAGGAATACAACCCTCCCACTCCACCTCTTTCTACAGTGATAGCCCCCAGACACACACTAAGTAGAAGCAAACATAGCAGAGCATACAATTTAAAGTAAAGCAATTATCACTCGAGTCAAGGGCGATGCTTTCCAAGTACAAACCCCCAAGGCCTAAACCAAGATCAGATAAGCATCCAGAAAATACCGCTCTTGAGACCGAGTGATGATACAACCAAATATCCATGACTCTGGCTATCACTGTTATCATTGCTTCGATATCATCGTTAATTGAATGACCGGCTTTTTATTTCATCCGTCCATCAAGGGCTAATGGAAACCCCGGTTCTAGACATTACTCCCACACGTCGTCGTGACCCGTGCCTAGGACTATCGAATCTGCCCAGAGTACTTGACTACCAATCAGTAGCCTTCAGGGACTATCGAATCTGCCCAACGTACTCTTGCTTTGAGCATGCTAGAACCTTCAACAACGATGAGATCTCAGCCTTCTAGTCATCCTCCTTGACGACTATTTCCATACTAGCTCAAGCGCCTCTCGAGCAAACCATTATCCTCAAACTCGAACCATTTCACCGAGTTATCAATCTGCTTGGAATGATCCCGTCTGGATTAGACCAAGGCTTTCTCATATCATACTTCGCCTCATCATTATCATAGCAAAGCTTCATCTCAACATCATCATCAAATCTATCCATATGAGCTTCATCATCCGCTACATATGCCACGAGCAGCTTTTCCAATTCAAGAGCCTTTCCCTTAGCTTTTGAATCAACTTCGGTCTAAATCAAATCATCAATCATCTAATACATAGCAATCAATCAAATCAAACATTAATCCAAGTAAACAATCATTCAAATATGATCTAAATAGACAATTATAACAATAATGGCAATTTCGTAATTAAAGAGTCAAAAATCTAATAAGCATGAAAACATGAGCAATATCTCTATAATCTTGATGAATGAACTTGCATAGGTTAACATGTAGTAAAATGGATGCCAAATCATTATGAACAATGGATCTATATGGATCTATACTTAGGACTAGGAAAATGCATGGAAATCACTACTTTAACACAAAATCAAGCCAACGATCTGATATACTCCTTTGGATCCGTGTGAGAGATAATCACCACTCACCAAATCACCTAAACACCTTAAAAGAAACCCACTTCAGATCTGGACAGCGAAGGATCTAACTCGATCTATCACCAATCCGCTTCAAACGATGAAATCTCTCTTCAATGGATGTAGATCTTCAATCTAAGCTCTTGAATCTTCAATTTGATCTTCGATTTGGATGGAAGGAATCACTAGATTAGAGTGGAGAAAAGAAGTGAAGAAGTGTAGAAGTCGAGCTCTCAAAATGGCAGCACTTCGTCGCTTCAAAATCCGGATCCCAAGAATGAAGATATGGACGTGTATTTATAGCTGAAATCCCTAAGTCGTCTGCCTCCTTAAGTCGTCCACGACTTATAGACCATCACGACCTACGACTTAAGAGATACCTCGACTTACAACCTAGTGAGACAACCTATCCTACAACTTAACAGACATTATATGTGCGCGACCTAACAGATAGCATATGCGCGCGACCTAACAGATCAAACCCCTACGCGACCTATCACAAACCATACGACTTAACATTTCGCGACTTAACTATGCGCGACTTACGACCTATCACATGCGCGCCTTAACGACCCAGCGAGTTAACAGTAGATGCGCTTTCGCGACCTAAAAATGCCACGACCTAAGACATTGCACGACCTAACGTCCCACGACCTAACTCCTAAGTCTTCTACGACTTAACTTCCTTAGGTCGCTCACTGCTACCCCAGCTTCCTTAGGTCGTCGCCGACCTACCCCTTAGGTCGTTAACTCGCCAAAACTCTTAAGTCACCAACTTTCCTTAAGTCGTCTACTATCTTAAGTCTGAATCCTATAAGTCGCTATACTCCTTAAGTCGTTCACTCGACCTAAGCCACCACACGACCTAACTTCCACGCGACTTATCCCAACCCTTACGTCGCCTACGACATAACCTCCTTCACGACCTAAGCTATCATACGACCTAACTCTTAAGTCGCTCCACTCCACTAGGTCGTTTACTCCTTAGCTCGCATCTTCCTTAGGTCGCTCCAAACTCCCATACGACCTAGGACTTAAAACTCTGAACGACTTATCAGCAATGCGACCAAATGTCAACTGTTTTACGATGTTTTGATCCGTAAAAATATGGGTTGTTACATTCTCTCCCCCTTAGGAATTTCGCCCCCGAAATTCTAAACAAACATAGCAATCAGAGACTATTCTGCATGCCTACCATCCATAGCAATTAACAAACCATGCATCCAATTCTAGCTTAGCATGCAGAATTCTAAAACTTAGAACAAGTTACAATGTCGTTAGATGACACGACACCTTAGGGCCATACCTTGAAGAGTTCAGGATGAGCTGCTTTCATCCTCTCTTCCACCTCCTATGTACAGTCGTTATCATCATCACTCCATTGTATCTTGAGAAACTTAACTACCTTTCTCCTAAGCTGTTTCGTGTCGGTTTCCACAACGCGAAGCGGCTTACGAGGTCTCTTATCGACTGGATCAACTTCGAAATCTTCACAGCTATCAGCAGAAACCACTGTATTCGAGCCATGCACATACTTCTGTAGATATGATACATGAAAAACATTGTGCACACCCGACATCTTCTCTGGTAACTCCAATCTGTAGGCGAGCTTTCCAATTCGCTTGGTGATCGGGAATGGTCCAACAAATCTCGGAGTCAGTTTTCCTTTCTTCCCGAATCGAATAACATTCTTTAGAGGAGAAATCTTCACAAAATCCATATCACCTACGTTGAACTCCAAATCCTTACGACGCTTATCGGCATAACTTTTCTGACGGTCTTGGGCTGCCTTCATTCGTTGCCGAATGATCTCTATACAATCCGAGGTCTGTCGAATCATCTCTGGCCCAAGTATCATCTTTTCTCCTGTCTCTAACCAACATGTCGGAGAGTTACACGGTCTTCCATACAATGCTTCATACGGTGCCATACCAATGCTTGACTGGTAACTGTTATTATACGAAAATTCCACCAAATGAAGGTGATCTTCCCATGATCCTCCGAAATCCAAAACACAAGCTCTGAGGAGATCTTCCAAAACTCGGTTGACTCTCTCGGTCTGACCATCTGTTTGAGGGTGATAAGCTGTACTCAAACATAACTTGGTTCCCAAAACTTCCTGAAAACTTTTCCAAAATCCACTAGTGAACAATGGGTCTCGATCGCTCACTATACTCTTCGGAATACCATGGAATCGAACTATCCACTTAACATATAACTCAGCCAATTTTGATGCAGTCCTAGTCGATCTAACAGGAATGAATCTTGCACTCTTAGTCAAATGATCTACAATGACCCAAATCCCTTCGTTTCCCGTTCTTGTTCTAGGTAGCCCATCAATAAAATCCATCGATATTTGTTCCCACTTCCTTGTAGGAACTTCTAATGGCTGAAGCAATCCACTTGGCTTCTTCTGTTCGGCTTTTACCAACTGGCAGTTCATGCACTTGGAAATAAAATTTCCAACATCCTTCTTCATGCCTTCCCAGTAATAGGCTCTCTTCATGTCCCGATACATCTTATTTCCACCTGGATGAATTGTCAGCTTCGAGTGATGACTTTCCTTCAGCACCTCATTCCTCAATTCATCTACATCGGGAACAACTAGTCGTCCTTGCTTTCGAAGCCAACCCTCTCGATCGACCTCGAATCCTTTATCCTTTTCTGGTTCCAATCCAGATTCCAAATCACGGATAATCTTGACAAGCTTATCGTCTCACTTTTGGCCCTCGCCAATCCTTTCCACAAGAGTGGGTCTTATCGATAAGTTTGCCAACATTTCAGGTTCCAATTCACATCTGGGCCTGAAGTCAAATCCAGCTAAATACTCGAGATTCTTCCATTCTGAAAACATGGCTCCCAATCCTGCATGTCTTCGACTTAACGCATCTGCCACTGCATTACCCTTCCCCGGAGTATAAGCTATACCAAAATCATATGATGCCAAAAACTCTAGCCATCGCTGCTGCCGAAGATTCAAATCCTTTTGGGAGAAAAGATACTTCAACGACTTATGATCTGTAAACAACTCAAATCGAACTCCCAATAGATAATGTCTCCACACCTTCAGAGCAAATACAATCGCCGCTAACTCCAAATCATGAGTCGGGTAATTCCTTTCATGCGGCTTCAGTTGTCGACTGGCATACGCAACAACTTTATCCCTCTGCATCAGCACTGCTCCAAGTCCAGTACCACATGCGCCGGTGTATACCACCATCTCATCATTCCCACTTGGAATAGTCAAAACAGGAGCACTTGTCAATCTCTCTTTCAGGATTCTGAAAGCTTGCTCACACTTATCATCCCATCTGAACACTTGGTTCTTTTTCGTCAATCCTGTTAACGGTGCAGCTACCTTGGAGAATTCTTTGATAAACCGTCGATAATATCCTGCTAATCCAAGAAAACTTCTCACATCAGATGCATTCTTAGGTCTAACCCAATCCTGGATTGCTGCCACCTTAGCGGGATCAACTGCTATTCCATTTCCAGAGATAACATGGCCTAAGAACCTCACTTCACTCTTCCAGAAGTGACACTTCGAAAACTTATCCTTCAGCTGATGTTTCCGTAAGATTTCCAAAACAATACGCAACTGTGTCTTGTGCTCTTCTTCAGTTCTGGAATAAATCAAAATATCATCCACGAACACTAGCACGAACTTGTTCAACTGATCTCTGAACACTCTATTCATAAGATCCACAAAATATGCTGGCGCATTAGTCAACCCTAACGGCATTACCAGCCACTGAAAGAAACCGGATGGTGTCCTAAAAGCAGTCTTCAGCACACTATCCTTAGCCACTCTTAACTGGTGAAATCCCGTAGCCAAATCCATCTGAGAAAACACCTTAGCTTCGTGAAGCTGATCAAACAAGTCATCTATTCTCGGCAATGGATACTTGTTCTTCTTAGTCACCTTATTCAGCTCACGATAATCCACACACAACCTCAACGATCCATCTGCTTTGGTTGCGAACACCACTGGTGCACCCCATTCGGACACACTACGCCGAATGAATCCTTTCTGAAAAAGGTCATCAACTTGCACCCTCAACTCTTGCTGTTCCCTAGGTGCCATCCGCCTAAGAGGCATCACAACAGGTCTGGCTCCTTCAACTAGATCTATACGAAACTCGATCTCTCTATGCGGCGGTAATCCTTTGACCTCGTCAAAGACATCCTCAAATCCATTAGCGATTGGCACAGATGACAGTCCATCCCGTGGAACAACCAGCGAATACATGAAGCTCATGAAGATGCCTTCTTCATGCTTACATCGTATCACAATCTTTCGCCCCTCCACATTCTCGACTGTCACCTCCAACCTTTCACAATCAACCTTTGCTGCATATCTCCTAAGCCAGTCCATACCCAAAATAATTCTGAACCCGCCAAAGTTCAGAACAAACAATCACAAACAAAAGAGCAATCATGACTCGATACAATCAGACCACGGCATAGCATACACAAACAAGACGAACCCCCAACTGGATTAGTCAAAACCAATGGCCTATCAACAATATCCGGTTCTAAACCCAAACGGCCTACAAGTTCATTACAAACAAAAGAATGCGATGCTCCAGTATCAAATAACACTCTAACTGGAACACCACAAATGGAGAGAGTACCCTGAACCACCACACTCTTTCCCTTCTCTTCAGCGGTAGGAGCTTTCGAAGATGATGGAACAGCTCCCAAAGCATAAGCTTGCACAATCTGCTTGTCCTTCCGTGGTTCTGGACAATTCCTCCTAACATGCCCCAGCTTGTCACAGTTGTGGCACTTCACTGGCACCTTCGGATTCTTATAATCCTTGGAAAAATGGCCCTTCTACTGACAATTGAAGCAAGTCACTTCGCCCTTCGGCTTCTTCTGGCCATCCTTACCCTTTTGTTGCTGCTGCTTCCTCTTCTTGTTTCCACCCTGCTGTGGTCTAGACTCCTCCTTGGTCACAGCAACAACAGATCCCTCTTTAGGAAACAGATTCTCATGCCTGAGAGCCTTCTCTACAAGCTTCTCAAATGGATCGTCCAAATGATCCACCAACTGTCTCCCAAGATAACTGTCCAAGCCTGTCACAAACTTCTCATTCTTCTGGTACGAAGATTCAATATACGACCGGGCATACTTGGACAAAGCTTCAAACTCCAAAACATACTCAAGAACTTGTCTTCCATTTTGCTTGAGCTCCACAAACTTCTTGAACAGAACAGACTTCTGATACCAAATGTGACGACCGCCCATGACCCTGCACCGAACCTAGAGATAGTGCGCTGTAAAGCGTGCCAGGCGACCATGGACGATTGCCAGGGTAAATTTAAACAACAGAATCTATCGTATTACTCACAGCGCATGGACAAAATACAATAGAATATATACATAGTGAAGCTTCACAGAATAGAATCTCATCAATAAAACTTCATAATAGTTGAATACAAACATCTGAATAGTCAATACATCAAGCCTCACTACATATCACTTAGAGAATATACAAACAGCGAAAAACACAGTACATATAGTAAGAAGATAATATGCAAGCCTCCAGCTCGTCTTCAACATCAGCATCGTGGAAAGCAAGAACAGCACCTGTCACCTCCTACCTAGTCTGCCCGTCCTAAAATGGACGAACAGCCCAAGGCAATAAGAGTTAAAACATAAAGCCTTGAGTCAGACAACAGTCTTAGTGAGCGGTAAATTAACTAACAACATACCAAAAGAGCATAGAGGAAAAGGAATAGGAATACAACCCTCCCACTCTACCTCTTTCTACAGTGATAGCCCCCAGACACACACTAAGTAGAAGCAAACATAGCAGAGCATACAATTTAAAGTAAAGAAATTATAACTCGAGTCAAGGGCGATGCTTTCCAAGTACAAACCCCCAAGAATACCTTCCCTCCAAGAGTAGTAAAGTCTTTACACAACTTAGCAAAATCCACTGGTCTTGGAGCCTGAACTTGAACTCCAACATCAACTGCTGTCCCCGGAACTGGTATCCTTCTCATGATCGAAGTCATCATAGCTTCGAACATAGCTGCATAATCAGTAGTCCCCTCAACAGCACGGCCTTCCCTAGCAGCTGGTCTCCCTCTTCGACTCATCCTTAATATCTATAAAAAGGAATGATTAGCACACCTTGAGAAACAACTACATAAAGGACTCAAACTTTTCTAAGCTACTATATTATATATAGTAATCATCCATCAAAATACAATTACGTCTCTCATACGTAGTTAGGTCAGCGAGCGTTGGGTAAACTTGATTAACCAAAGCTCTGATACCAAATGTGACGACCGCCCATGACCCCTGCACCGAACCTAGAGATAGTGCACTGTAAAGCATGCCAGGCGACCATGGACGATTGCCAGGGTAAATTTAAACAATAAAATCTATCGTATTACTCATAGCACATGGACAAAATACAATAGAATATATACATAGTGAAGCTTCACAGAATAGAATCTCATCAATAAAACTTCATAATAGTTGAATACAAACATCTGAATAGTCAATACATCAAGCCTCACTACATATCACTCAGAGAATATACAAACAGCGTAACACCCAGTACATATAGTAAGAAGATAATATGCAAGCCTCCAGCTCGTCTTCAACTTCAGCATCGTGGAAAGCAAGAACAACACCTGTCACCTGCTACCTAGTCTGCCCGTCCCAAAATGGACGAACAGCCCAAGGCAATAAGAGTTAAAACATAAAGCATTGAGTCAGACAACAGTCTTAGTGAGCGGTAAATTAACTAACAACACACCAAAAGAGCATAAAGGAAAAGGAATAGGAATACAACCCTCCCACTCCACCTCTTTCTATAGTGATAGCCCCCAGACACACACTAAGTAGAAGCAAACATAGCAGAGCATACAATTTAAAGTAAAGCAATTATCACTCGAGTCAAGAGCGATGCTTTCCAAGTACAAATCCCCAAGGCCTAAACCAAGATCAGATAAGCTCCCAGAAAATACCGCTCTTGAGACCGAGTGATGATACAACCAAACATCCTTGACTCTGGCTATCACTGTTATCATTGCTTCGATATCATCGTTAATTGAATGACCGGCTCTTTATTTCATCCGTCCATCAAGGGCTAATGGAAACCCCAGTTCTAGACATTACTCCCGCACGTCATCGTGACCCGTGCCTAGGACTATCGAATCTTCCCAGAGTACTTGACTACCAATCAGTAGCCTTCAGGGACTATCGAATCTGCCCAACGTACTCTTGCTTTGAGCATGCTAGAACCTTCAACAACGATGAGATCTCAGCCTTCTAGTCATCCTCCTTGACGACTATTTCCATACTAGCTCAAGCGCCTCTCGAGCAAACCATTATCCTCAAACTCGAACCATTTCACCGAGTTATCAATCTGCTTGGAATGATCCCATTTGGATTAGACCAAGGCTATCTCATATCATACTTCGCCTCATCATTATCATAGCAAAGCTTCATCTCAACAACATCATCAAATCTATCCATATGAGCTTCATCATCCGCTACATATGCCACGAGCAGCTTTTCCAATTCAAGAGCCTTTCCCTTAGCTTTTGAATCATCTTCGGTCTAAATCAAATCATCAATCATCTAATACATAGAAATCAATCAAATCAAACACTAATCCAAGTAAACAAGCATTCAAATATGATCTAAATAGACAATTATAACAATAATGGCAATTTCGTAATTAAAGAGTCAAAAATCTAATAAGCATGAAAACATGAGCAATATCTCTATAATCTTGATGAATGAACTTGCATAGGTTAACATGTAGTAAAATGGATGCCAAATCATTATGAACAATGGATCTATATGGATCTATACTTAGGATTAGGAAAATGCATGGAAATCACTACTTTAACACAAAATCAAGCCAACGATCCGATATACTCCTTTGGATCCGTGTGAGAGATAATCACCACTCACCAAATCACCTAAACACCTTAAAAGAAACCCACTTCAGATCTGGACAGCGAAGGATCTAACTCGATCTATCACCAATCCGCTTCAAACGATGAAATCTCTCTTCAATGGATGTAGATCTTCAATCTAAGCTCTTGAATCTTCAATTTGATCTTCGATTTGGATGGAAGGAATCACTAGATTAGAGTGGAGAAAAGAAGTGAAGAAGTGTAGAAGTCGAGCTCTCAAAATGGCAGCACTTCGTCGCTTCAAAATCCGGATCCCAAGAATGAAGATATGGACGTGTATTTATAGCTGAAATCCCTAAGTCGTCTACCTCCTTAAGTCGTCCACGACTTATAGACCATCATGACCTACGACTTAAGAGATACCTCGACTTACGACCTAGTGAGACAACCCATCCTACGACTTAACAGACATCATATGCGCGCGACCTAACAGATAGCATATGCGCGCGACCTAACAGATCAAACCCCTACGCGACCTATCACAAACCATACGACTTAACACTTCGCGACTTAACTATGCGCAACTTACGACCTATCACATGCGCGCCTTAACGACCCAGCGACTTAATAGCAGATGCGCTTCCGCGACCTATAAATGCCATGACCTAAGACATTGCGCGACCTAACGTCCCACGACCTAACTCCTAAGTCTTCTACGACTTAACTTCCTTAGGTCGCTCACTGCTACCCCAGCTTCCTTAGGTCGTCGCCGACCTACCCCTTAGGTCGTTAACTCGCCAAAACTCTTAAGTCACCAACTTTCCTTAAGTCGTCTACTATCTTAAGTCTGAATCCTATAAGTCGATATACTCCTTAAGTCGTTCACTCGACCTAATCCACCACACGACCTAACTTCCACGCGACTTATCCCAACCCTTAGGTCGCCTACGACATAACCTCCTTCGTGACCTAAGCTATCATACGACCTAACTCTTAAGTCGCTCCACTCCACTAGGTCGTTTACTCCTTAGCTCGCATCTTCCTTAGGTCGCTCCAAACTCCCATACGACCTAGGACTTAAAACTCTGAACGACTTATCAACAATGCAACCAAATGTCAACTGTTTTACGATGTTTCGATCCGTAAAAATACAGGTCGTTACAGAAACACTTAAGATAAATTCTAACTATATGAAAGCATAGGCTAGAAAACAAATCAGGCTAATAATTCATACTATCACCATTTGTATATGCAAAGTAATTAGTCAAAACCAAGACAAAGATATATACAAGATGTACAAAGTAAAATAAAGATATATGTACTATAACAATGAAGATTTGCAGGCAAGAAATAAAGTAAAGGAAACATAAGTACCATACGAATTAAATGAAGAGGATAAGTATGACATAGAAATAAATGCTTGTGTACTAAATGCTTCATTTTAGCCTCCATACCAAAAAAAATCTCTGATTAAATAAATATAAAAATCTTATACAAATACAACTTAGCCTCTGCATTGTTTTCCTTATATTAAGCTCCTTTCCTTTTCGTTCATTAAAACAATGCTAAGCAAAACAACAAACCCTGTTATCATTTTTCAAAAGCCTGAGTAAGGCTATTCTCAAGCTGCAAACCTGAAACCAAGCAAAGCTTTCAGTTTTAAGCTCAAGCAAGTTTATCAATCATCATCAAGTTCCAGTTTTAAAAGTCTTTCAGTTTTAAGTCGAGCAAGGCAGTGTTCTCGGGGAAAAAAAAACAACAAGTATGCAAAGTTTCAATTCAAGTTTCAAACCCTCTGCCTTTTTCAAAAAAAAAAAAAACAGGTGAGCAAACTTTTTCTTTAAAAACAGTTTTAAAACTGTGATTAAACTTTGATGCATGTGATGAAATGTTGTGGTGATATAATACAAATGTTTACAGGAATACTTGGATTTGAATGCATGTGTAAGAATATATGATATGCCTGTGTATATGTGTAGATCTACACTTCTCTGTTGAATTACAGGAACAACTTCATCAAAGAAAAATTTCATATCATCCCCTATAATCAATTTTAGGTTAACATCTATAAAGAAGAAAGGATGGTAATATGGTATTATCAGTTTTAAAAATGGTATTAAGAATTTATACTAAGTAATTTCTTCAAAATGATAAATTACAGGGAAAATAAAATATAAGTCCAAATTCGTTTATCTGGAAATCTGGTATGAATTGCATAAACAAATTCGTATTCTAAATTGATGAATTTTGGGAATCAAATCATAATTTTTAGTTGGGTACTAGTCGAGATATGTTGAGTTGATCGATATTGGGTATTTCGCAAATTGCCGACAATCGAAGACGAGTTAAGACTCTTGGTTGATGTCGTAGGTGGCTTAGGGGTTGATGATCACAGGAAAAATGGTAGGGGATTTTTCTGATGGTCGAGGCAGTTGGTCGGAGGCATTTTAGGGTTTATGATTGGTTTTGGTCGTCGGGGTTGTCGAGGCTCATACGCCATCGACGATGTACCAGAGGCGATCACATGTAGGGGAATCGGAGCGAGGGATCGTGGGATAGCTTTGGGTTGGACGGCGTGAGACTCGGTGGTCAGAGGCGATGGCGAATGGAAGTTTTCCAATCTGGATGGGTTTCGGTTTTGATCGATCAACTCGTTTTTCGATTTGCTATTGGATTCGTTGATCTGGGAGGTTGAGGAGGATGGTGGGGTCGTCGACGACTTGTCTGGGGTCTCAGTGCCGATCGAAGCGGCGGCGTGGGGATGTGCACGTGCACGTGGATCTGTTCATGTCTGGGTTCTCGATTTTAAAAGAAGGAAAGGAAGAAGAAGATAGACGCGGGTCGGTCTCGATGATTTCCTGGGTTTGTCTCGAGGAAATAACGTTCGCGAGAGGGTTCGTGATAGTGTCGTAAGTGACCCGGGGTTTCGCTCGTTGTTAGTTCGGGTGTTGCTAAGCAAACCTGGTTTAAGAAAAAGAGAAGAAAAAAAAAACATGAACCGTTGGTATAAAGGTAAAGAAATACAAAGTTTGTTTTAGCAAAGAGAAAGTATAAGATTTAAAGGCTAATGAAATTTTTTAACGTGAATTTAATACGTGAGTTTCCAAAAGAAGGATAATCACTTAAGAAATTTATTTAAGCATAATCACTTAATATAATTTATAAAGTATAATTACTTATTGTAAGTAATTAGAAAATAATTACTTAATGGAAGTAATTAAGAAATAATTACTTAGTGTAATAAATTGAAGAATTAATTGATGTAATTAATTCAAGGGTAATTTATTAATATAAGTAAGTACGGTTAATTAAGAAGGTGATTAATTAAAGATTTCTTGCTAAATGTAATAAATTAATTAAAAGTGATTAATCAATGAAATAAATTAAAGGATCATTAATTAATTTAATTAATGAAGTAATTGAAGAGAAATTAATTAATGATTAAGAATTAATTAAAGTAATTTAATTTAATTAGAGATGGTACCATTAATTTATCCTGCTTATAGATGGTTAAGATATACTGAATGACTTAGATTATTTGATATCTCTGATATGTTATTTGTGATGCCTTGTGATGTGAGATACTTCGATTGAACTGTGATATTGTGGGATTCCTATCTGAGATGAATTGTTATGTGAATATGAAACCCTGAATATAAAATTTGAATTGTTTAAACTTAAAACAATCTGACTTAAAGAAGGACATTGGATTCGGAGGGATCGGGGTCGGGTATCAGTAAATACCCGAAACCACTTCGATTAGAAATTTGCAATAATTCTTTATATGTGATATCGATAGGCTGGAATGGAATGATTTAAGTGAATTGGACCATTTAATCTAAGTTTTGGTACTTAGAAATTGATATGTGAAATAAGTGATGTCTCTAACAATTGTAAATTTGTAAATTGACACGAGTTACCCCGGGTTTAAGTTTTATGATGTTGTATTCCATATTAGATGGCTTTACTCACGTTGGTTTCCAGCCTGACCCGGGTGTTACTTTGATGTAATGCTCGGGTCAGACTGAGTATTACAGATTTCCAAGTAAGGACATTCTGGAGCTCAAGAGACGAGCTGGATGGCAGGACGTATGGAGTGTTCCGCTGTGTCTATTATTTCTGTTTATCTGAGATATATTTGATTTGTATATGCTCAACGTTGTGTATGAGAGTAACTCTGATGTATTATAAATGTAAATTGACAGATATATTATTCTTTTGTAAACTGTTATTATTTGATATTATATTTTGATCCGCTGCGAATGTGAGATTCTGTGTTTTATTTTCTGTTTCTTCTTCTATCTCTTTCTTCTTTTTCATAACTATCTAGAATTTTCGGGATCGAAAATCCCGGGTCGTTACAATGTATGTTATATTTGATAACATTTTTGAATTTCCGGTCATATGTTTGGAGCAACCGCTATCCAGTATCCATTTCTTCTTATTTTTTATTTTAGGTACCTGCAAGATAAAAAATGTTTTAATTGGTACCCATATATTTGATTAGGGTCCTAATTGTTAGAGGAAGGTAGCCACACCCAAGATGGTTTGGTACCTTTATAAATATAGTTTTTATTATAAACTACATTTTCTAAGTAATTACTGATATGCTTTTGTCTAATCAAATTATTATTTATTTTAGGAACCCAAATTTTCACATTCAATTTTTGTTTAGATAAACTTCTACTCTTTATATAACTAATTTTTTTGCATTATTTTCTTTTTTTTAGTATTTTTTTTAAATCCTATTCCATTTCTATTACCTGATGGTTTTGATGTTTTGATAAGATTTTCCAAATCTTGTTTTCCCTTGTTGAATTTTGATACATTATTGGTAATTTTATCTAATTTTTCTTTTAATTCTGTATTTTCTGTTTTCAATAATTCAATACTATTTTTAAAATCAACATTTTCTTTTACTAGAGTAATATTCTCATTTTCTATCACATTATTTCTTAATTTTTCTTGAGATATTTCAAGTTCTTCTTCTAAAATAGTTTTTTCATCTTTCAACATTCCTACTTCAAGTTCTAATCTATTTACTTTTACTATATATTCTTTGTTCAATTGTTTAATTTGTCTAAATTTATCATCTAATTCCATGCTAAGTTCAAATAATTCTTCATAACTAAGTTCCGGACATACCTCATCTTTTTGTGCCATAAAACATACATTAGCTTGCTCTCCGTCACTATCGCTATCACTTTCTGAAGATGAAGAATCGGTATCATCCCATGTTACTTTGAAAGCTTTCTTCTTTTTGAATTTTTCAAATTTGCTCTTCTTTTTATCATTGTTAAGTTTTGGGCAATCCTTTTTCATGTGTCTGTATTGATCACATTCATAACACTTAATTTGAGATAGATTTGTTGAGTTGGTCTTTCCTTCTTTTTGAAACTTGGTCATCTTTCTAAATTTCTTGAATCTATTATAGTTTTTGGCAATAAATACTATCTCATCTTCATCTAAATATGAGTCATCATTCTTTATTGATGGAAATGCTATGCTCTTCTTCTCCGAATTTAATTCCTTACGTGCCTGCAAATTAGCTTCATAGGACATCAAATTTCCTATCAACTCTTCAACTTTGAGAGTAGAAAGATCATTAGCTTCTTCAATAGCTAATACCTTTCTTTCCCAATCAGGTGTTAAAGAGTTGAGTATACGAGAAACTAAATCGAAATCAGTAAACTTAACTCCTAATGCCATCAAATCATGTTGAATAGTTTGAAATCTAGAATACATGTCTACTATAGTTTCATTTTGTTTCATTTTAAATGATGAAAATTGGTTTTGAAAAATTGAAATTTTAGTTTGTTTGACCTTTGTTGTACCTTCATGTGTAATTTGTAAGGTACGCCAAATATCAAATGCAGTTGTACATAACATGACACATGAAAATTCATTTTTTTCTAGTAAGCAAAACAAAACATTCATAACTTTAGCATTATTTGATGCTAAGGTCTTTTGTGCATCGGTCCATGTGTTCATAGCAGTTGTTGGAGCTTCATATTTATCTTGAGTGGCTGACCAAATTTCTAAACCATTAGCTTCCATAAAAATTCTCATATGTGTTGACCAATATGAATAATTAGAGCCATTAAAAAGTGGGGGTCGTGCTGTGGATTGTCCTTCTTGAAAAATACTTGCCATATTAGAATGAGTAAAAAAACGTGTTACTGTTCTTTTAAACAAACCTTGCTCTGATACCAATTGAAAGTCTATATGAGTGGATCGTATATGATATATATATATATATATATATATGCAAGTATAAACAGCTAACTATATAATATAACTTGATAAACGATAGTAGCAAAGTAAATGAAAATAATCACACCGGTATTTTATACTGGTTCGGACCTCCTGTCCTACGTCCAGTCCCAAAGCTCCTCTACGGAATTTCCTTTCAACTAACCCTCACTTGACCCGGAGGAACAGGTTTACAATAGCAGAGTTTCTTTGTCAAGAATGTGTTCTATAACATGGATGTTGACTATTGAGTACAAATGCTTCCAATATATATATATATATCTATCTAGAGAATATTTGAATGAGGAGTTTTGTATATATGGAAGGATTGAATACAGGTAGTTGATTGCTTATAGATCAGGAATAAATCAGAGTACAAGAGATAAGAGCGTAAGTGAGTAAGGTAAATCTTTCTCTTGAATTCCTGATGTCATTTATAGTGGTGAAGAGTTTCTATGTGCAGTTGCCTTCATTAACAATCGTTGTATAGTTGCTCCTGTTGGTGATGAAGAGTTGCGGTGAAGAGGAGCGGATGTGCCTTTTCGGATGTGACAGTCGGAGTTTGAAAATATACAGTCGAGGCTATAATCAGACGTCTGGAAAATGACCTCAGACGTCTAGCCTTTATATATTTTTTGTGTCTGGTAGCAATTCAGACGTCTGAGTTTATTATCCAAACGTCTGGTCTTCATTTCTGTTTTCTGTCTGGATGTCTTTCAAACGTATGAGTTCAGGATTAGACGTCTGGTTTCTTCTGAGTTTGTGAACCAGAGATCTTAACCAGACGTCTGGGCAGTGCACTCAGACGTCTGGATTAGTGCATGTTGCTTTTCTTGTGCCTTTATCATTTCTTTTCTGATTCTCTCGACTTGTAGCCTCTTGATACTTCTTTTGAGTCTTGTTCTTGTATCTTTGGTGATGTTACTATATCAATTTCATGTATATGTACATTTGTTTTCCATTGCATAGTTGTGATCATCGAAACCAAGGAATTGATTTCCTAACAATGGGTTTATAAGATCAAACTAAAATATCATCCATTTTCCAAACGGAAATTCAACCAAACAAGCAATCAAACAATTTAACTAACATCCAAACAACCAATAAACATTTATAACATCATAGATATGATATAATAAAATTGAATGCGAGTTAAACTCACATTGATTCCAGTTATCGACGACTCGTTTCGATTTAAGTTAAAACTGAACGAGCATTTGTAATTAGCATATATTCCAACCAGCTCCTAATTCCTCCAATCCAATTCTATAACATAGTATTATCGTTACGAACCAAACGCAGATGACCGCTTTAGATTTGGACCTAGAACGAATAAGATATTCGTTATACAGGATTTATGAATTAAATCCTTAATTATATTATTAAACAAAACCCTAATCACCAGCAAAACAAATCCAGGCCATTGATTTTGCATCTCAGATCTAGGCTGCATGTTCCTTCTTCCTCCTTATGCGAAACCCTTCCAACCGTCGTTCTTCGTTTAATTACCCACGTCGCCACCGTCCAAAAAGGCCAGCCGCAACTTAACCAGAGGTAGCCCCGGCCAAACCCTTCCCAACGACACCGGGCTTGACTCCCAACTCGCTTCCACCACCACAAAACTGCAAACCCTAGCTGCTGCCATCGCACGAGCGTTTTGCCCACCAACGACCACCGAGCCACCATCCGACCGTTCATCCACCTCGTCTCCTAACACCAAACATTTTCTAGTTGGAGCCATCACCTAAAAACGTCTCAAGCGTCGAAGATCGATCATGGTCGTTGGATGAAGAAAACGAAAAAGGCGACTAGGTTAAAATTTAGGGCTTAGAGCAAAGTGAACGAGTGTAGGGTCCTTATATAGGTTTTCTAACCGACACTATTCACGCCTTAAAATTGACGAACTCCAAACAAGACGTGCCGCCCGACGTTTCTAGCTAAATACTCCTATTCCATACACAATGGAATAGGTATCGAAAGCCAATTCCATCATATTTAGAAGATAGCTTTTCAAAATCAAATTATTTTAATTAAAGTTCTGAAAATAAATTCTATGCATTTCAAGCTCGCACGACCAAACTATAAGTCCGATCGCTACGAAACTTGAAATCCTATAATAATTCACTATTACGGATCCGATGAAACTGGTTTCGTTGAAATCCGAGACAGTTTCTCGAATGGCTATTTTTATAGATTTAAATATTTAATTATCGATATTTATCTGGTCTATTTACATTTGTAAATAAATAAACAAATTGAATTCACCAATATTATTTATTAATTAAAAGGAGTTAAATAAAATTATTAAATCCTTTTAATTAACATTTAATTCACAATTCAAATATTCTAAATATTACCTATATTTGAATTATAAATTATTAAATTCCAAAATTCAATTATTTTAAATATTTAAAATAAATTAAACATTTAAAATAAATAACCAAAATTTTGGTTTGTTACATTCTCCCCCTCTTTAATGAATTTCATTCCCGAAATTCCTAAAGGAGAAAACGTTTTTAAAGCCTTTAAGTTTAAAACTGTTAATTTAAATGAGTTATTACTCATTAACTTTTCAAAACCAATTAGCTGGGATAGATTCTTAGATTTCCAAGTCTTTTAAATTCATTTACCTATACCAACTAATTTCCTTCCAATCATTTATTCCAAGTTAACTTAGAAATCAAATTTTAGTTATCCAAAAATTTTCAAAATTCTTAAAAAAATTCTAACTCTTAAATTTTCGGAAAAATTTCACCAGCGTCTCCTTTGCGCGGCTCGATCGATACAACTACAAATCGCCTCAATGTGCTCCAAACCAATCAAAAGAAAACAAAAGCCAAGTGGCCTCCCGTATCTGGGGCATAAAATCATCAACCTATCTAAATTTTCTAAATTTATTACGTACCTTTTTGCGTTTGATTTATATTCTAGTAAGTGGTTTATTATCTCGATGCAAATGAAGGTGCACAAGAATCAAATAGCAATCTCTTGCATACCTGTACTTATGAAATCTAAAAGAAAAAATCAGGTTGATATAAGCACTGTGATGTAACTCTACATGCAAAAACTAGCATAATATAAATCTACATGCAACCAACAACCATATTTAATCATATGAAGCAAATAAGAGGATATCCTATAATAGGTGCTATGCATCCAATAATTTTCAAATGACAAATTTAGATCTAAATACCCGAGTTTTCCAATTCAAAAATCTATTTTCAAATTTCTCAAACAAGAAAACTCACAATCAAAAATCAAAATGATAAGGAGGGGATTCCTCCAAAGAAATTATGATGAAACTCTAGAATCAAAACAACATCGAGCATCCAGTGGTATTCTCGTTCCTCCAAAAACATCAACTAGGGTGAATAAATATCATTCCTTTCCAAAAATCTTCAAAAATTACCTTTTTCAAAATCACTGGGATTTAGGTCCTAATAAAAACAATTTAAAAACTTTTGTTTATAGTTTAAACTTTATAGACAATGGTATATGAAATCACACAGCCAATCAATTCAATTCAATCAAATCCAATCAATCAAATTCCGTGAAGGAATAAATTAACATCAACAGTCAATCAAATTCCATAAGGGAAAACTATCACTTAACATTGTTTCAAAATATCAAATGAATAATAACAAATTTTTAGCTTAGGTTCAAAACTTTCTTGATTGTCCAAAAATATAGATAATTATTTAAGCATACCGTTTTGCTCATTAGCCAGTTGTTATTGCTTAGAAGATTATCCAAACTAACTCGGACAAAATGGAAAGTTATACTCTATATTTTATTAGTTTTCTTAATTATATTAATTTCTAATTCACTTAATATTTTATTCAATACTAAAATTATTTATTTACGAATTATTTCATAAAATCTCACATAAGTTTTAAAATACCTTATAAAGTTATTTCTTTATAAAACATCAAATCATAACTTATTCCCTTTATTTACTTGTATAATACTCTTCTATGCCCCAAGAGTTCATACAAATTTTATTTTCACTTTTTCAAAGATCTAGATGGAAATCAAATCAAATTTCAGTTTTCTTAAAACCGAGTCAACCTATTAACCTTTTTAACTTAGAGTGTTAAAACAAATAATATTTATGGGTTAACCCAATCAAAAAATAGTTTTACACTACTTAGATGTTTTAACAAAAGTTATGGTTTTAACAAAAACAATATTTATCAAAACTTCTTATTAAATTTAATCAGATTTAAACCAGTGTTAAATTATCCCATATCTTCCTAGAGGAAAATCTTATTTATCTAAACAATCTCTTATTACTAATACCTTTTTGTTTTTGGAAAACAATTATCGTTTAAGGGAACTTAAAAGTTGGATACCCGACTTTAATTTTAAAACTTACCTTTGACAGCATACTTCATATATTTTTATATATAATAACTTCAAACAATTTATTTATTAAAACTCAATTTGGGTTTATTCGGATTTGAACTCACATCGATCGCACAATGATAACGAGAATAATTTACTAAGTATTCCACAAGTTTGCCTAAGCAAACCTCGATCGTCACTTAGAAGATTATTCAGATTATCACAAAACTAATCGAAACGATTTCCTCCAAACTATCCCAAAGAAAATGCGATTCATTTAAAATTTTACTTCTCAATCCATTTTCTATTTTTAAATATTTACAAAAGTATAGCTATTTCACACTACTACAAAACAGGCCATTTGCATCGGTTGTTTACCCCCCTTTTGCATCAATTCAACAGCCGATGCATACGCAACCGATGCAACAGGCTTAACAGTTTTGCATCATTTCTGAAACTGATGCAAAACGGTCCTTTTTGTATCGGTTGTTACTAACAACTAATGCAAAATATCATGGTTGGTTGCTTGGACACAGCCCCCATGTTGCATCAGTTGTAATGAAAACCGATGCAACAAAGGAACTTGTTGCATAGGTTGTTGAAAACCGATGCAAACTAATCCCTCTATTACATCGGTTTTTTATAACAACCGATGCAAACTAATCCCTCTATTGCATCAGCTATTTATACCTGATGCAAAAAAGCCATTCTCAGAAACCATTATTACAATACTCAAATAGACTATATATATATATATATATTATTGATTATAACAAACAATTATTGCATGCAATATTACAATCATTCAAAATTAATTTTGATGGCAAATACAAACTGAATAACATAATACCAAAATAAACATATATCAATTAAAGTGTTAATAATCTATACAAAATAATGGTTCATACTTCTACAATGACCACAACTTATTCAACTGACCACAACGAACATCAACAGTCCCATACTTCTTCATATCCATTTACTGCTGTTATACGCCTACAACCACTAAACCACTTCTCTGCCAAACACTATTATCAAAAACATCTGCACTTCATTCATCTACTGCTCCTCCGCATACTCAAAAATCCTTCCTCACTGTCACATTTTGCCATTCACAAAGCAACCCACCTGCTTAAAGCAATCCTCGTAAATCACCCTTAATCTCTATTCTGAACCCATAATCTCCATTCTGAACCCATAATCTCCACTTAATTCCTTCCCTGGTCACAGCACAAACCACTATTCATTCCCCTTCAACTTAATTCCCTACGGCACTTCAACCATCCAAACGCAGCAATACCATCACTGCAGCAGTCACCAAAACAACATATCGCTCCCTCCCAATCCCCACTACACACTCAACCAAAACAACTAATACAACAACCCATCACTCTACATCACTTTATTCCACTACACAAAGCAACCATCATCTCACCATTTCAACATGAAACCAGAACCATGGCAACCCATCCTCACTATCAAAACTGCTTCCTATACAAAACTGCACTCCTTACCACCACTCCCTATACAACTCCCATTGCCAATACATCTGCTTTCGTCACCTGCTTCTAAACTGCACTTGACAAACGACTTCAACATTACAACAACCACTTCAACTAACCTCAAAAACCTACCAGGCTACCACCACCATCATCAACTAAATCCATTTCAGCAGCATCCAAACGCAATACCTTCCCATAATCTCCACTTAATTCCTTCCCTGGTCACATCCTCTGATCATAACATCACCTAATACCTCCTCCACCACTTCTCTGCAGTCAAGTCACCCAACTGCATTTCATTCACATTCATCAATTCACAGCAACTATACCACTCCACTTGCCACCTGACCTCTATTTCTAACTATATGATTGAAGTGTTTTACAAATTAAAAGAAACTACAGGCCTAAAGACTAACCAAACCAATTCACAATTTTTTTCAGTTATGGTGCGGTTGGAAAAACGGAGATTAAAAATATTTTAAAGGTTGAAGAGCATAAATTACATATTAAATACCTTTGCATGCCTCTCAATTCTGATTACATTCATGCCTTGCATTGTGTTCCTCTCCTGGACAAAGTTAGCACTAAATTAAATGGATGGGATAGCGGTCTACTATCAACTACGGGAAGAGCAGAACTTATACATAGCACAATCATGCCAATAGTTATGACTTTGTTGTTAATTTATCATCTATCAGTATTAGTGCTGAACAAAGTAGATAAAATATGCCCAAATTTCTTCTGATATAGCAAATTCCTCACTGTGATTAGACCCATGGATTAACCACAAGTCTCTCATTGATTTGTTAGGATGGAGTAGGCTACATCTTAGCAATAGTAAACAGTGGACAATAAGCAGAATTATTTAGAATGGGATTTTACGTCTAGGCTTATTATCGGAGATAAGGGAGGCTTCTACTGCTTTTAATCACGTTAAATTATTAAAGGATTGCTCGAAAGATTACTGGGAAATTATGAACAATAAGTGTTTTATATTTTCACAGATATGGGATATAATCAAACTGCATTCTGGTAATGTAAATTATTCAAAGTTATGTGGCACAAGACAACTACAAGGAATTTATGGCATATTAAGCAAATGTTTAATGATTTCGGTTTCGGTCATGATTTCGATTTTTAATGATTTATTAAGGGAAATGTGATAATTATCTTTGTCGATAAATATAAAATGTAGTCTATAAGAAAATAAAATGCAACATCGTAAATTTATTACATTTTAAAATTAATTCTTGGAGCTGCATATAATTTTATTACACTCAAAATCTTTACAACAAAAACATTGTGATGTTTTTCAGGTGCAAACAATGATATAAACAAGGTCAATTTAAATCATGTAATGCTGAAAGTATGAAAGAGACAAGAATAAACTCACCATATAGTAGCATATAAGAAAAGATGCACCAACCGAAATGTTGTTTCCGGTAAATAGAGTTGAGACTTGAGATGATGCCACGGCCAAATCCTGGTATAATATATATTGCAGCAGTTCGAACTGCAATACAACATTATAGATTGATAAGTGCATTGTACATATGCATATAAGCCCCAAAATAAATTATTATAATTATGGCATACTGCTAGAAAATATTAATATATAATGTTAATAAATATTTGTAATAGTTAATGTTTAGGCAAGCATTAAGTAGATTTGAGATATCCGACACATCTTCAGATTGATGGATTTAATAAAAAGTGTAATAAATCTTGTTACTGGGCAAAGACTCATCAGTTGATAACATAAGAGAGTTTTCCAACTTACTCCGTAATTGTATTGTGTTTGAATTTTCAAAAGCAATAAATTCCCTACCATTTATTTGTATATCAACAATATTCTATTTATTAAAGTTTGACCCACTCTCTACATTTCTCTAATTGTCTTTATATAGCGGTCTCCCTATATTTCTTCTACATTGTCATCAGTGATTCCGATAGGGCAGTGCTTGTTTGCTGGAAGTGCTTATTTAATATTATACCTTCTTTGAGTCTTATACTGTTGGGTCATTATTCATTGCAGATTAACAAATTTGCCTCATGCCTTGTCTAAGTAAGCTGCATGCAAACCTTTTATAAAAACTTGTATTAGTAAAACAAGTTCCATAACTATAGCAATATGATACACATGCATATGGATTCAAAATAAGTTTACCCTATATTGATTGTAACGACCCCGGATTTTAAATGAATTTAAATTGATAATTAATTGAATTTTTGAATAAAAAATTTATTTTTAATTGATGAATTGATTCGAGTTTCCCCGTCTCAAATAAAAATGTGTTGAATCATTTAAAGTTAAATATTGTATATATGTGTGAATATATGTGTATATGTGCATATATGAGTAAATATGAATTTATATATATATATACATTGAGATTGAATTTAAATCTTAATAAATGGTTGAAAATAAATAATATATATACATAGAAATATATATCTAAATATCATAAAAACAAAAATATTTCAAATAGGTTTATAATTATATCAAATATGAAACCGGACTTGAAAACTAAAGAAAGAAACAAAATATATATCTATAAGCAAGCAAATAAGTATATCTGTACAACATCAATTAATGTAGCCTCCCAGCAAAACCAAAGCAAAAGAAGACATGAATAAAAATTTTTTATAAACCTGGAACAAGCTAATAAATGCAAGTGTGTATTCAAACATACAAACGAATGAAAAAGGGGAAATATGTTCAAGTATCAGACAAAGCAAGAAAACATATATGTACATAAAGTACATTAACATTAAATGCTTTCATCTCAGCTCAAAGCATTTGGTCAATTCGAAATCTTACAAAGTATTATCAGCCTAAAGTAAATAAAGGACAAGCATGTAAGCTGCAGCCCCAAAGTGATAAATACAAATCTCCTTAGTCACCAGATCCTTCTCTTACGCAATGTATAAACAAAAGAAAAGATGAGTATGTTTGTATGCCTTAATTAATGCAATGTACCTCAGCCTCTTTAGTACACGAACCAGCCACCAAAACAAAGAAAATACCCTTGTCCTGCTTTGTACAAAATAATATATCACCTTTACAACAATTTTATATATATCAACTTCTTCAATTCATCATTTCCATTTCAGTTTCATTCTTGAAGCTGAGAAAACATTAAGGTAATTATCATCTCAAAACTCAAACAAAATTACAATACAAATCGATACAAACAAAGCAAGATTTCAACTTTGCAAAGTTTATAAAGACTTCAACTTTCAACTGGAAGTTCAAAGCTTGATTCAAATGAAAAAGAACTCTGTTTTATTCTGGAATCTAAGGTGAGCAAACTCACTTAAAAACCTGGCTTTAATTGATTGCTGGATTTACACTTGAAGTGTGCTTTGAAAATGTGTTCATTTTGCCAGTATCTTTGAATATATAGATATATTTAGTAACTTCTCTACTTATATATGAATGTGTGTGTATGTGAATAAGTTATTGTCTGGAACATCTCTGTTACCAGATCCTCAAGCTAAAGCTTATTCAAAAATCACTACCTATTGATCCAATCTATATATGGATTTAAGTATTAAACAAAACATGTTTGTTAGATCATAGATTTTAGTTTAAAGACTTGTTTAAGTTAAAAATAACTTAGTATTGTTCTGGAAATATAAAACATAGTGTAAACTTAATATAAGCCAAATTTCAAACACCCTGATTCATAAATTCAGGAATGTGAACTGAATTCTTAAACAAAAATATGATTTTTAAAACTGAAATCATGATTTTTAGTAATAGACTGAGGCTGCAGTTCTTGTTTGAACAGAAAGTGGGTTATAGGCAATTTCTAGTGATCCACGGGTTTTGGAGTGGTCAGGTTGCTCTGAGGTGAAGGAGGGGTGATCAGAGGGTTTGGGAAAAATATTGGGTGGTGGTGTAGAAGGTCGTGGTGGCGGCGACGTTCGTTGGAAGCTTGTAAACCTAATTTTATCGTAGCTTAGAGATTTGGTTCGTTCATCTTCCCTAGTTGATCGAGTGCAAGGAAACTCGAGGGGATGGACGCAGGGAGGTAGGCGAAGGCTTGACCGGAATTTTAGCGACTCTGGTGGTCGGAGGGTTGAAAACGAGATGTTTTCAGGTTGCGTTGGTTGTTCCAGATTTGGGTTAGCCGGCTCAATTTTGATTTCGAGTGTAAATCAATGGGAATGGGGTTTGGATGGTCTGAGGTGGCGATCGTCGACTTGCTCGACATTGCGGCGTCGACTGGAGGTGGTGGTCGACAATGTGCATATGCACGGTGCATCGTTTGTGTATGTTGATCTCTAAGGTTGTGGCCGAGATTTGAACTCGAGTTTTCGCTCGAGTTACTTTGGGTTCTGCTCGAAGATTTTGGTGGCAGGCTCGAAGCATGAATAGGAGAGACTAGGGTAAGTTTGGTACAGCGTAAACAGAGCCTATCGTGTTCCAGATTTTTAACAATTGGATTGTTAATTTATAAACCAAAGCTAAATTGAGCTTTAAATCAAAGTTAAAAGATAAACTTAATTTCAGTGTTGGAGTTTAGTTTGGAAATGAAGTTTGCAAAGTTAAATTGTTTTAATGACTTGAAAATGTTAAGTAGTTAAGTGATAACTTGAATTTAAATTTTAAATTGGAAATTGAATCTAAATTTGAAATGTAATGTTTAAATTCATTTTAATGAAGTCATTAATAAAGTAAATGGATTATCTTAGGATAATTAAGATATTTAAGTGATTTAATTAATAAGATAATTAAGAACGACTTATTTATTTAATTTATAAATCAATAATTTAGATTAATTTAGAACTAGAGATTTATTAAGAAGAAAGTTAAGAAATGTTATTAGTTAATGAAGATAATTAACTAAGGATTTTTTTAGTATTTATTAAAGTGATTAATTGTAATAATTAATCAGGTTAATTACATTTAGATAATCAATTATATATTGTTAAATGTAAATACTAAGTGAAGGTAATTAAGGATTAATCACTTATTGAATTTAATTTCGGATATTTTGATTTAATTAAAGTTAATTAATTCAGTTAATTAATTTAAGAAAAATCATTAGATAAATTGGTAACAAATGATTTGTAATAAATAAATCAGGATTGGATAATTAATTCATAAGTAATTAATTTAGCTAGAAATTAATTGAATTGATTAGGATTAAATAATAAATAAATCCTGCTTATCAATGATTATTAAATGCTTGACTTTACTTATGAATGATTGTATTGTCTGAGAAGCCTTGAAATGATTGTCCTATCTGATTTGTGATGCTTTGTGACAAATCCTGATTTATGTTGTGATCTGAAATTTCTATTTCTGTGATATATATTACTATGTGAATATGAAACCCTTGACCCATAAAACGGCACTTGAATTTCGATGCGACAGGGTGTCGGATTCCAGTTGGTTATCCGAAACCCAAATCGAATTGTAATGATGAATCTTTGTGACTGATAAATTTATTTTATCTATGAATCTGTGAATGAAGATAAGCGTTATCGATTATACCGCTTATCGATATATCTGTGATGATTGATGTTGCACTATTGTGTGTGAAACCCCTGGACTACACCATACACACACAAATATGGATTTCACGTGGAAATCGGTTAAATCACAGATGATTTCAATTTGATGTTTTTGAAATTGAAATTTTAATTCCAATTGATTTTGAAATTGGAAATTTGGGTTTAAAATGAAAAGCTTTTGAAATGGAATTTCGAAGATAAAAGTTATTTCGAATAACTTAATCGAGTTTTAAAATTTAAATAATTTGATTTAAATTTGAATTCAAGTTTGAAATTGAATTCTATGATTTGAAACTAGGGATTGAAGATGCTGTATAAGTTATATATGGGTTAAACCATTTTAAAGATATTGATTTGGGAATTTGAAATTTAATTCAAGGGTTTTAACTCGTGTAAATATAACTGGATTTTTCCGGAATGAAAACTATTTGTTTTCAAATAGTAAAAGTTTTCACAAAAGTAATGAACTTACAATTTGTGTTGAAAGAATTTCAAGTTTGAAATGGAATTGAAATGTTTTGAAAACTATGAAATGAGTCTTTGATTTCAAAGACCGGACGAGTTAATCCAACTTGAAATGGAATTGTTTTGAAAGCTATAAGTTAAATCTTGACTTAAAGATTTAACGAGTTGAAATGGAAATTGTTTTGAAATCTATGAATGAATCTTTGTGAACGGGGTGAACTTCGTGAATTAAATCTTTTGTTTAAAAGATTAAAGTGTGGAATTTGTTTAAACCATTGAAGGTTTTTGAAATGAATCTTTTTGTTTAAAAGATTGGAAATGGTAATTTGTTTTAACCATTCGAATGAAAAGTTTTGGGCTTTAAGCTTTGATTTAACTGAGACCCCAGTATCCATATGATTTTTTTTAATTGCGCTCGTTATTCGGTTTAGCCGGGAAAGGACCTTTGTGTCATATAACCCATTCCGAATAGTGATACACGATATGGATAGCATTTGAAGACCAGTGATGAAGACCGGGTATTTGCGAGAACGATAGGATGACCTATCGATTGTCTCTGCACTGAGTCGCGCCGGTATAGAGATTCCCTAAGTGATGGGAATTCCGATCGGGATTGTGAATACCCGGATTGCAAGGGTTTCTTTGGAAGTGCCTTCGGTTCTGTTCGAACCCGGAACAGACTTGTATGGATGTGTGTCTGACGTTACACTTTGAGATGTAAAGCTGGTTTCTATCAAATACTTTTCTGTTGGTGGCGGAGAATTTATTCTCTTAGCTTAACACCCTTCTCTGAGACGTACGAGCTCAGAGGTTATGTAGTTGATGGTTACTAGTGATACATTCCCAATTTGGTAATGTGGCATACGAAGTGCTGCTGATCATTTGATTGATCAAAGCGTTGCTTTGTGGAAAAGCGTGGCTTTGTGAAAAAGTGTGGCTTTGTGAAAAAGCGTAGCTTTGTGGACGAGACTTCGTCGAGCCTCACAACCCGGTAATGGTCGAAACAGGAATGTTGCGGCAAAGGTTTGCAGGGGTAGCGCCCCTAGGGTATGTCATTTCCTTCTGGATAAAGGGTGGTATCATGGTATGGAGCCCAGATACTTACTCATGTGGATACATTTTATTTATTATGTGTGATGTTGGTTACCGAGCGCTCGGATAAAGGTCGGTGACGACCGGGGGATGACATGACTCGTGTGTTAGTTACCTAGTTACAGCTCGGTTAGAGCGTGAGGTAGCGTCGGCCTTTTGTTTGCGGAGATCCGGTTAGGTTCTCGGGGCGTCTTTCCAGAGGCATTTCTATTTCGGTAAGGAAGTTCCTTAGCTTGATAATTTGTTGGAAATCCAAAGAAACAATACGAACCTTGTACGGTTTTAGTTGTATTACCTGCTATGGAATGTGGCGGTAACCTGCTATTGAACGTAGTAGCTATAGTAGGCATACAATAATGGTTGTATGCTGGCTAAGATTAATACTATACTTTCGAAATGTTTTCCACTATGCACTAGTAATAATATCAAAAGAGTTTTCTTTTGCGTAGTAAGCATGTTTGACTATCATAAGAAGAAATCTCCTCCAATTCTGCGATTGCACTGTGAGTGTGGCGGGAGGTCTTATGATAGTTTCATTTTCGAAAAGCATTGCGGGTTTCAATGTTTAAAAGCCTTTTGTGTTTGTTTAAAGATAAACTGTTTTTGTTGCTCACACCAGTCCCATGACTGACCTGGAGTTTATTGTTCCCTTCCTAAACTGTGGGTGCCCACTATTTTCCACACGGGCAGTCTAGAGTTGGGTTTTTCAGATATTCAGGTTGAGTAGATTATCTGGAGCTAGTCAGTCCTTGGACGACTGACCTTGCTTTCCGCTAGCTATGGATTGGAGCATTCTATTGGAGATATTCTATCCACTGCTGGTGTTATCTATTTTCTTTCCGCTGTTATTTCTTGTATCATATCTCTGATGTATATTGATATATGTTGTATCATGTTGTATCAGATTTTGTATATGTCATTGTATCAATGTTATGTAATTGATATATTCTTTTTCCGCTGTGTTGTTATACTTAATGGTGTTATAAGCTCCGGAGAACCAGATTCGGCATTTGAATCTACAGCATTTGGAGTACTTGCGAAGTACGGATGCCGATTTTCGAAGGTCGAGTTTTGGGTCTTTACATTGATCGTAGTTTCCATTTTGTCACCTGTTAAAACCCATATCTTAAGACCAGCTTGAGCTAATTTATCTATGCATTGAGGCACCTACAAATAATAATATTTGATTTTCAATAAAATAAAATTACTAATGGCTGAAAATAAAAGTGTAAACGGCAGACACAATCCTTTCTGTATTTGTCTTCAACAGCTGTTGCACCTACAAGAATTAAATCATTTTCCATCATATCAGCAACACATTCAATATTAGCCTCTCTATTGAGTCTTATAGTAGTCTTTGCCTTTAAAAACTCAACATTCCAAGCTGAATACTCAGATTCTTCAAGTTTTTATATGCAAGTGCTAATGAACGAAGATCGGCTTCCTCGTATTCATTTAGGTGCCATGCTGTATCCATTTCATACATTTTTCCATCTTTTGAAAGTTTATCTAGTATAGTATTGGATAAAATAAAATAGACAGAAATTAACAGTTTACAAACAATACATGTCTTTGGTTACCTTAGTTGAATGTATGATTTGCTTCTCAATAAGATCCACAAAGTAGACAATCCATACCCGTCATCACCTATGCAAAGAAGAAAGAGTTGTCCAGATTTATCTTGAACAACTACAGATATTCTCTTCCTCTTGCTGCTAAATTCCAAAAAGTTTAGAATCTTGAACTCTCTGCGATAATGAAGTTTGAAAGTGTTAATTTCACAGTACACAAAAACTAATAAATGACAAATATATGTTTTATTGGAACTATATATAAAACTAGAAAGAAAGAAACAATGAAGATCCATCTAACTAGGCCCTATAAACTCCTAGGGATGTTGGTACTATAATAAATATATAACATGAATTCAAATATTTTCTACCAGAGTCAGAATCAACAGATAGATAATTGATAAAACTTTGAAATGGTTTTGTTTTGAGGCCAGTTTACCATTCTACCAATAAGCCTGATAACTTGTTGATTGTGGGATATGAATTGACACCAAGCCAGCATAATAACTAGGATATTTCTTTTCTTTCAAAATAATAATAATAATTAATAACAAACCTTTCAATATGATTCCAAAATGGATAAATTCTTTCTCGAATGAAAACATTGGGTTGAGTTCTTTATCATTCACTATTCTCATTCACTTTATCATTCGACTACAAAACCACTTGATTTTCACAGCAAGCGAGCATCGAACACCTGAACTCGCGAATCTCACAGCACAACACTACTCTCAAACACCTGAACTCGCGAATCTCACAGCACAACACTACTCTCAAACACCTGAACTCGCGTATCTCACAGCAAGCGAGCATCGAACACGACCCAAATTCGCCACTTGATTTTCATTGATTTCGATTTAAAAAATTGAAAGAAAAGGTACTTACCGTGTTTTTACAATTCTCGGTGAAATGTAATAATCGAAATGTAATAGAAACTCACATTGCAAGCAATCACAATTCTCATCTTTCTTCCGAAGGACATCCAAAATGGAATAAAACAACTCACTCCTTCGGCATAATGACCTTCCGCTAAGTTATTACCGGCTTTGCTTTGCCAAATATAAAGTTATCGGGTCCAAAGATCTGCCCATAACTATATCTCTCTTATCTTCGTTGGGTTTTTTCTTCTAATTAGAGGAAATCAGGGTTTGAGATGAGAGAGAGGAGAAGAAGGTGAAGGAGAAAATGGGAGAGGAATTCGGTTGATTAAATCATGGATTTGGTTAAGGTCTAGGGTTTTTTTGGAAGCAGACGAAATATTAGAAACGAATAGGAAAATAAGCAGCGACTGAAAAAACTGGGATGGCGGGAATTAACGAAGTGCGTAACGAAAGGGATGCAAATTAATTTAGTTGCATCGGTTGACTTTAAAACCGATGCAACTACAACTATTTGCATCGACGTATTTGCATCGTTTGTTGGTGACAACTGATGCAAATTTGATTTTTTTATTACCTATTGCTTTCTACATACCAATTGCATCGGTTATTAAGACAGAACTGATGCAAATAGTTCTATTTGCATCAGTTTTTACTTCAACCGATTCAAATGAGGCGATGCAAATGGCCTGTTTTGTAGTAGTGTCATTTGTCAATAATTCCTCTTTAATTATTTTCAAGAACTCTGGGATTTAGATTAAAAATCCTTTTTAAACATACTTTTCCAACTAAATTTATATAAAACTTTCTTTTTATAAAAATCTGTTCATAATATAATAATCCTTCTTTATTATAATAGAATTATCATTAAATTTATTCTCTAAATATCTTATTCCACTATTTATATTATATTATAACTTTTTATAAAGTTTAATTCTTAATTGTAACAACCCGCAAATTTTGAAAATATTTTAAATGAAAATTTATTTGAAACTTTGAATTTAACTATTATAAATTTGATAAAATTGGAAAATTTAAAGTATAATTTTGAGTTTTGATGTGAAATGTTTTCCAAATTTAATAAAATAAAGGTTTTTCTTAAAATACAAACTTTGTCAACTTTGGTCAAAGTTTGACTTTTTGTGAAAATTTTAAAATTTGAATTTTTAGCTTTTACTTTTTTTTATGAAGATGAATTTAATTTTAACATTTTCCCAGTTTTTCGTTTTGTTAAATTTTGATGTTTACTTCTCAAATTTTGCAACTTTTGGCGTATTACACGCGGTTAATTTCCCTACAACTTCTCTTTTATTTTTATTGTGATTTGTTTGGGTTTTAGACCATTTGAGCTAGAAAACCTTTAGTTAGATGAGTAGCCTATATATAATCTCCTATGGTTTTGGCTAGCCTCCACATCCATTCATTTGTGCCTCCACAGAAAAATGTAAGTCTTCTTCTCCTTCTTCTTCCTTCTCTTTCCAAAACCCTAGATCTTCTTCTCCACCACTCTTCTTCTTCCATAATTTGCCATCACCTTCACCACCTCCTCTCACCTTCTTCTCTTCTCTCCTATTCTCCACCTCTTCCCAAAACCCTAGACCTTCCTCTTCCAAACCCTAGCCATGACCTCTTCCCTACCCAAAACCGATCACCATCACCAAATAGAATCCCCATAGCCGAGCACAACCCTTTGCCTCCCCTTCCTTTTGCCTTCCTAGCCGTGAGCCTTACCCTAGAGATGATGGCCGAACCCAAAAAACCTAGCCTAGCTGAACCCAAAGCCCTAGGCTGAGCCCTTTGCCACCACTTTCCAAACCTTAGCCGAACCCACCTAATCCAAACCTTGCCTAGACCAAACCAAAACCACCTCTAGACCAAGCCTATGCAAACCCTAGACAATCCCTTTTATGTATTTTGCAAATATATATTTTTCTATTTTATTTTTCTATGTAAAACTATTTGTTTACGTATGGAATTTATTTTTATTTTTCAAGCGTCGGATTTGGATTCTCCTCTCACTCAAACTGGTTCGTAGTTTGTTGATTTTTGTTTTGTGCTTTGAATCACTTTTCCAACCAAAGAAAGGTGAGAAATCACTTTTCCAACCAATGAAAGTTTGACATTTCACCTATGATTTTATCATGTTATTTCATATGTTTATATCATATTACTTCATATGTTTATATCATGTTATTTCATATGTTTATATTATGTCATTCATATGATTTTATTTTGTTATTTCATATATGTCTGTTTGATCATATGTTGAATATTTTTATGTTTATTTAATATTCTGGAATCACATTGCAAGTTCCTTCACTATGGGTTGAAATGATACATATCTGAATTGATCTTTAGATTAAGGAAAATTATTATGGGCTGAAATGATAGGCCTGAGCAATTTTATTTTACTTGGGATTGCGGGTTTGAAATGATATAAAACCCAGAAAATTAATAAATTACGGATTGAAATGATATATGTTTGTATTTACTTGACCCTAGGGTAGAGAATTTTATACAGACTATGTGGTTGATTTAAAATGATTTTTAAAGATTATTAAGTATTTTGGATTTCTATATATGAATCTCAACTAAAATTTAATGTAAGGATTTCTGTAAATTTGTTTACATATGATAAATTTTTTATAAGAAATAAATAGTTGGAAATGTAAATTTTGGAATCTAATTTACAGTATGAAGGTTAATTGAAATTTTATAAGCCGATTTGACTTAATAATAACATTTTATTCTAACCTATAAATTATAGGTTTTAATTCATTGTAATAAGTGATTAAAATGATAAATGTTTTGCGAAAAGAAATGCAAGTTAAACGTACATTTGATATGTAAGTTTTAACCCAATGAAATGGTATGATTTGGGGAATAAGAATGATAAATGTCATTTAATGAAAAGGAATTAAAAATGTAAGTAAAAATACGTTTAACTTGGTATAAAGATTTCTATTTTAAAAATTGATGTTTAATAACAAAGTTATTTGACTAAAGGTATGGTTTCTTTAATGACCGAATAGCTAAAATTTTAGTAGTATAATAGGAATGATATAATGACTTTGATAAAAACTGCATAGATATGTACTATTTGTGTTTTTATAAACTATTGTAGCAGGAAGTATTATGGTAACAATTCAAAACTGCTGCGATTTCCTTATTGTAACAATTCTGCACTACTGCGATTTCCTTACTATAACAATTCTGCACTGCTGCGATTTCCTTACAGTAACAGTTCTGCACCGTTGCGAATTCTTACAGTAGCATTTCTGCACTGCTGCGAATTCTTATAGTAGCATTTATGCACTGCTGCGAATTCTTACAGTAGCATTTCTGCACTACTATGAATTCTTACAGTAGCATTTGTGTACTGCTGCGCTTTCTTAAAAGTGACATTTTCTGAATGCTACAAATTTTCTAAAAGGTTATGGTTCCGAATGTATGGTTCTAAAGGTTACATTTTTAAAGTGTTATGATCTCTAAATTTTTACATCAAAAGTGGTTATAATTAAATGAATTTGGAAGTGTTACTACCTTGGAAAAATGAATATATTTTAAAGAATAATGATATGGAATTTATATGGTTTTGAAATGAAGATGTTTGATATAAAATATAAACCATTTGAAATTGAATAACCATGGGTTATAATAATGTTTGGTTGTTAAAGAGACCGGGATCGGATGTGGACATACTCTCTGTCGATACCGAAAACCACTTTAATAACTATAACATCATGCCTTTTTATACATTTTAAGCAGACACACATGGCAACTCAAACCATACAGAAGGGCGGATTGTTATTGGGGTAAATAAGAAAAATAGAAAGAAATAAAAAAAATACAGAATCTCACAGCGGAATGACAAAATATAATAATCAATTAACAGTTCATGAAGCTGTTTACAAAAAAAAATTTGATTATATTTATACAACACAAAATCAGAGTTACACATATCAGAGATAAATAAATAACAATGCAGCGGAACAGTATGATGCCGTGGAATAATATAGTAAATAATAATACAATCATCGTCTTCGTCCTCTAGAACAAGTCTTCAAATCCTGAAATGCTCAGGCTGACCCGAGCGAATTGAAAAGACAAAACACTCGAGTCAGAACTAAAAAGATCTTATGTAAGTTAAATCAACGGTAAATAAATATGAGTGTAAACGGCGTCGAAGATGTTTACGGGGTTTGACATCTCCTATCCAGTGTCTAACGTGAGTGCAATAACTTAAGAGATGTTCGGGATTCACATCTCCTAAGGATCCGTTAAACTATCTACTATGTAGTACAATACGCTATTATAATATGTCTACAGTAAAATAAAAGTATTAAAATAGCGTTAAGGCATTACCCATATCCCCCTTAACACATTTTATATATTCCCATAGTCTATACAGTACCGTACGCTCCTCCGAGAGTTTACATAGAGGGCACTCCATAGGTATAGTACAAAACAAACTCGTAGAAGCACGCTAGGGCATGTGAACACGGCACACGAGAAAATGCTAGGGTAGATATACCATTTGCAGATCCGGACTGGTGGTAACGCATAGCCGCAAATACCGCCCACCTCGTACACACTCCAATATCAAAAATCGAGGGGTGGCCACCAAACAATCACAAAAATCAGAATATAGTATCGAAGGAATGTGCCCGATAGGAGGAATGACCTCACTTGGCCCGGCATGGCTCCTGGTTTTAGTCACATCTAAGCTGACTGATGCAGTGCAGAAAGCTAAGGGTCTAGGTCGCTCACGACCTAAGGAGTGTGTAGGTCGCTCACGACCTAAGGAGTTAAAGGGGGGAGTGAGTGATACCGAGAAGAAAGTCCAATTCGGTGAAGTGTTAGGTCGCATACGACCTAACAAGGCTTTTAAGTTGGAGCTACGACCTAACAGAAACGAGGTGCTGAAACGACCTAACATGTTCTTAGGTCGCGTACGACCTAACTGTGCAGTGCAACATGGTGAACGATCTAACATAACACCAAGTACAGAGCTACGACCTAACGGGTTAGTGGATGGCGAACTAAAACAAGGAGATAGGTCGCTGGAACGACCTAACATGCTTTTAGGTCGCGTACGACCTAGCGAGATAGGAAAGAGGGGGCTGGAACGAGCTAATGGGGTGCTCCGACCTAACAAATCACGACTTAAGATAGGTCGCAAAGTCTTAGGTCGCAAAGGCCTAGGTCGCAAAGTCTTAGGTCGCAAAGGCTTAGGTCGCATAGTCTTAGGTCGCAAAGGCCTAGGTCGCAAAGCCTTAGGTCGCAAAGGATTAGGTCGCAAGGCCTTAGGTCGCGAAGGCTTAGGTCGCGAAGAATCTCTGAAGCCGCTTCTGATTAGGTCGCAAACGAAGGGATGCCGTTCATTCTTAGGTCGCAAAGCTCTGGAGGCCATTGATTTCCCCAACTCGCCGATCTGGAATGCTGTGTGTTCATTTGTTAAGTCGTGGAATAATGTAATTAGGTCGTTACCGACCTAAGTGAGTTGTTTGTCTTTTAACATGTTTGTTAGGACGCGTCTGTACTAGGTCGCAACATTCAAGGTCGAAGGTCGTTTTCGACCTAAGTACTTGTAATATTTTGAAACTTTTCTGCTGTGTTGAGTTGTAGCCTATAAATAGGCGTGTATGGTCATTTTGTAAAGGTTGTTGAATATTGAATAAAATTCTCTTTTGATTGCTTTGTGCTTTCATTCCAAATTGGTAGTTGAGTGTAATCTCCTATCTCCTCTTTCGGATAATCGAGTGCGCTCGATTCAACGATTGTAGAAGCCGATTCGCGGAATCAAGTGCGCTTGATCAACGCTTGAAGAATTGAAGATCTTTGAACCCGGTATCGTGCGCGATCAACGAGTTCGAGATAGCTAGAGTTCGGTATCTTCGGATCAACGAATTCGGGCAATTCAGCATTCATCAATCCATCGACTGCTACATTCACCGATCTACATTGTTTTGAATTATCCGCTGCGTCAGTTTTTGGTATCAAAGCTTGTTCTAGCCAATCATAGCTAGATCGAGACTTGGAGCCTAATCATTTGAAGAGATTTGAAGTTTGAAGTGATAGCCGAGAGCTTGAGGTGTGAGCCGTGAGCAAGTGAAGTTGTTCGACCTTGCATTGAAGATTGTTTGATCGAATTTGTAGTGGGAGACCGAAACTTTGTCCATCGTGTTCATCGCGATTTGCTACAAAGTGGAAGTTTTCGATCCGTTTCATTTTGGATCAAAATCCGAAAAGTGTTTGAATTTGAAGATTTGTGAAGTTTTCAAGTATGCCGCCAAGAAGAGCTAATCGCCACCAAAACGTAGAAGCTTTATATCGAAGAGAAGAAGCTGATGAGATGGAGCAAAGAATCAATGAGAATTTTAGTGAAAAGCTTAACGAAGGAATTGGCCGGTTAGAGAGGCTTATGACAGAGATGAATCAAAATCGGAGAAGGGTTTCACCAGAATCTAACCATGGAGGTAGTAGAGATGGATGTTTGTCATTTATTATTGGGAAGACCATGGCAGTATGATCGAGCAGTACAACATGACGGTCGGACCAATAGCTACAGTTTTATGTTTAAAGGCACGAAGATTATCTTAGTTCCAAAGAAGAGATCACAAGAAGAAAGTAAGTCCGAAGAAATCGAAGAGCTGAAAACTTTATTATCTTTGAAGGAGTTTGTGAAGGAAGTAGAGGAGGAGCCTGAAGTATTCTTGTTGATTGGACGTGAGAGCAGTGAAGAAGTTGAAATTCCAAATGAAGTTAAACCAGTTTTGAAAGAATTTGACGATGTATTTCCAGAGGAATTACCAACGGAGTTGCCACCGTTGAGGGATATACAACATCAGATAGATCTTGTTCCAGGTGCTGTATTGCCACACAGACCACATTATCGAATGAGCCCGAAGGAACATGAAGAGTTGCGGAGGCAGGTAGAGGAATTGCTTGAGCAAGGACGTGTGCAGGAGAGTCTGAGTCCTTGTGCTGTACCAGCTTTATTGGTACCCAAGAAGGATGGGACATGGAGAATGTGCACTGACAGTCGAGCATTGAATAAGATTACCGTGAGATATAGATTTCCAATGCCGAGGTTGGATGACTTGTTGGATCAGATAAGCGGAGCTACAATCTTTTCTAAGATTGATTTGAAGAGCGGATATCATCAAATTCGTATCAGACCAGGAGATGAGTGGAAGACTGCTTTTAAAACCAGGGAGGGTCTATACGAATGGTTGGTTATGCCGTTTGGTTTATCAAATGCACCGAGTACTTTTATGAGGGTGATGAATCAGATTTTTCGACCGTTCATTGGGAAATTCGTGGTGGTGTATTTCGATGATATTCTTATTTACAGTGGGAGTTCAGAGGAACATCTGAATCATCTTAGAGAAGTGCTGATGGTACTGAGACAAGAACAATTTTATGCGGCTACGAAGAAATGCGTGTTCATGACGCACAGTGTTTTATTTTTGGGGTATGTTGTGTCAGAGAAAGGAATACAGGTTGACCAAAGTAAAGTGGAGGCGATCAGAAATTGGCCGCAACCCAAGACGATAACGGAAGTTCGTAGTTTTCACGGGTTGGCTTCATTCTATCGAAGGTTTATACCACACTTTAGTAGTGTGATGGCACCTGTTACAGATTGCATGAAAGGTAAACAGTTTGCATGGACAGAGGAAGCAGGGAGTGCTTTTGGGAAGATCAAGGAATTGCTGACGACTGCACCAATTCTAGTATTACCTGATTTTCAGTTAGTTTTTGAACTACATACTGATGCATCCAAGGTTGGGATTGGAGGGGTGTTGAGTCAGAAGGGACGTCCAATTGCCTATTTTAGTGAGAAGTTGTCAGGAGCGAAGATGCGATACAGTACGTATGATGTGGAGTTCTATGCTGTTGTACAATCTATTAAGCACTGGAGACACTATCTGTTTCAGAAAGAGTTTGTTCTGTATACTGATCATGAAGCATTGAAGCATTTACAAGGGCAAGACAAGATTTCAGCGAGACATGCATCGTGGATTGCATATCTGCAACAGTTTACTTTCGTTGTGAAACACAAGTCAGGGGTGACAAATCGTGTAGCTGATGCTTTAAGTAGAAGGAGTCATTTGTTGACAACGATGAAAGTTGAGGTGACTGGTTTTGAACTATTGCCGGAGCAGATTGCAGAAGATTCTTACTTTAAGAAATTTGTTGAAGGGAACAATGAAGGGAAGACTGATGAGTTTATGTTGGTTGACGGTTTTCTTTTTAAAGGAAGTCGATTGTGCATACCGGAGGGTAGTCTGAGAATGAAGATTATCAAGGAGTTACACGAAGAAGGGCATGTTGGAAGAGACCGTACCTTACAGTTAATTTCACAATCCTACTTTTGGCCATCGATGAGGAAAGAAGTGGAGAGGTTTGTGGAGCGTTGTCATATTTGTCAGGTTTCGAAAGGAACTGCGACTAATGCAGGTTTATATATGCCATTACCTGTACCAACTAAACCATGGGTTGATGTGAGTATGGACTTCGTGTTGGGATTACCAAGGACACAGCGTGGTAACGATTCCATATATGTGGTGGTTGACAGATTTTCAAAAATGGCACATTTCATTGCTTGCAAGAAGACGGCAGATGCGGTTCATGTTGCTCAGTTGTTTTTCAGGGAGATCTATAGACTTCATGGATTGCCAGAATCTATTGTGTCGGATAGAGATACTCGATTTCTGAGTCATTTTTGGTTGAGTTTGTGGAAAATGGTGGGAACGAAGCTGAAATTTAGTAGTGCTTATCACCCGCAAACGGATGGACAGACTGAGGTGGTTAATCGATCGTTGGGAAACTTGTTGAGGTGTCTTGTTCAAGATAATCTGAAGAGTTGGGATGTGAAGTTATGTCAGGCAGAATTTGCCCATAATCATGCTGTGAATCGAAGTACGGGGTTCAGTCCGTTCCAGATTGTTTATTCAAGTTTACCGAAGGGACCGTTAGATTTAACGATGATACCACACTCGAAGGGGACAATTAAGAAAGCTGCTGATTTTGTTGAAGGGCTGACGGAGTGTCATAAAATCGTTCAAGAACGATTAGAGAAAGCAAATGAGAAATATAAACAAGCTGCAGATGTGAAACGACGAAAAGTTGAGTTTAATGAAGGAGATATGGTTTATGCAGTGTTAACAAAAGATCGTTTTCCAGTGGGCGCGTACAACAAGTTGAAAGCCAGGAAAATTGGTCCGGTGGAAGTTGTGAAACGAATCAATGAAAATGCTTATAAACTGAAGCTGCCAGATGATGTGTATACATCTGACGTATTCAATGTTAAACATCTTGTACCATATCATGGGGAAGAGTTTGTTGGGGATGAAGAGTGTGCGAATTCGAGGTCGAATTTCTCTCAACCAGGGGAGGATGATGCAGTGCAGAAAGCTAAGGGTCTAGGTCGCTCACGACCTAAGGAGTGTGTAGGTCGCTCACGACCTAAGGAGTTAAAGGGGGGAGTGAGTGATACCGAGAAGAAAGTCCAATTCGGTGAAGTGTTAGGTCGCATACGACCTAACAAGGCTTTTAAGTTGGAGCTACGACCTAACAGAAACGAGGTGCTGAAACGACCTAACATGTTCTTAGGTCGCGTACGACCTAACTGTGCAGTGCAACATGGTGAACGATCTAACATAACACCAAGTACAGAGCTACGACCTAACGGGTTAGTGGATGGCGAACTAAAACAAGGAGATAGGTCGCTGGAACGACCTAACATGCTTTTAGGTCGCGTACGACCTAGCGAGATAGGAAAGAGGGGGCTGGAACGAGCTAATGGGGTGCTCCGACCTAACAAATCACGACTTAAGATAGGTCGCAAAGTCTTAGGTCGCAAAGGCCTAGGTCGCAAAGTCTTAGGTCGCAAAGGCTTAGGTCGCATAGTCTTAGGTCGCAAAGGCCTAGGTCGCAAAGCCTTAGGTCGCAAAGGATTAGGTCGCAAGGCCTTAGGTCGCGAAGGCTTAGGTCGCGAAGAATCTCTGAAGCCGCTTCTGATTAGGTCGCAAACGAAGGGATGCCGTTCATTCTTAGGTCGCAAAGCTCTGGAGGCCATTGATTTCCCCAACTCGCCGATCTGGAATGCTGTGTGTTCATTTGTTAAGTCGTGGAATAATGTAATTAGGTCGTTACCGACCTAAGTGAGTTGTTTGTCTTTTAACATGTTTGTTAGGACGCGTCTGTACTAGGTCGCAACATTCAAGGTCGAAGGTCGTTTTCGACCTAAGTACTTGTAATATTTTGAAACTTTTCTGCTGTGTTGAGTTGTAGCCTATAAATAGGCGTGTATGGTCATTTTGTAAAGGTTGTTGAATATTGAATAAAATTCTCTTTTGATTGCTTTGTGCTTTCATTCCAAATTGGTAGTTGAGTGTAATCTCCTATCTCCTCTTTCGGATAATCGAGTGCGCTCGATTCAACGATTGTAGAAGCCGATTCGCGGAATCAAGTGCGCTTGATCAACGCTTGAAGAATTGAAGATCTTTGAACCCGGTATCGTGCGCGATCAACGAGTTCGAGATAGCTAGAGTTCGGTATCTTCGGATCAACGAATTCGGGCAATTCAGCATTCATCAATCCATCGACTGCTACATTCACCGATCTACATTGTTTTGAATTATCCGCTGCGTCACTGACTCACGGGAGTCAGGGTCACGTCATACCTTGTACAGAAATCGTTCACCAAACCATCCTATTTCATTTCTGGATCCTCCACCATGTACACAGTTGTTAAAGTAGTTTTCGGTATTGGTAGAGAGTATGACAGTATCCGATCCCGGTCTCTTTAACAACCAATCTCTTATTTCACACCGGATGGTTCTTTTACATTTCCAAAAATCATTTCGTAATTGATATCAAAATATCATATTCAATTCAAATCATATCATTTTCGAAATCATTTCTTACTTCTGAAATTATATCACATTGAAATCATAGTTCGAAATTTTATTTCCTCTCAAAAGTCATGTTTCCAAAATAGGTTAAACTCTCATTTCAAAATTATCATATTAAACCCAAAATGTTATTAAATCCCAACTTAGGTTATAATGTCGCTTAACCACATTCACTTTAAAAATCGAGGATTTAAGTATAACCCATCCATTCTACTTAGTTTGGAATTTAGAAGAAAATAGTTTAAATTGTTATAAATAGTTATAAATAGTTAATATAGATTTAAAAATAGATTAAATATAATTGAAATATATTAAATAGCTTTAAGATAGATTAATTATATTTAAAATAAGTTAAAACATGTTAATTAGTTTAAAGGTTTGAAAATCTTAATAATTATAGTCTTTAAAATAATATATTTTTAAAACAGTTTATATAAAAATATGAATTTGAAATTTATATCAATTTAAACCATTTATTTCATTCCAATACAATTGGACCATTTCAATATCCAAAACCAAATTTCAAATTTTCCAATTCCAATTCTCAATAAAATATTTAATTCAATATCGCCTCCAATCCATGTTCGAAATATCAATTTAAATTACTCCAAATTCAACATATTTCAAAGTTATATTTCAAACAATTTAAATTAATTCAATATCGACAAATTTCACTTTTTATTCCAAATTCAACTTTGAAATTTCAATTTAATTTCTTTAAACAATTCCTTTAAACCAATTCAAATTTGAACATAAACTTGATTTAAATAATAATTCAATTTTATATAAATCAAATTTTTATTTCAAAAATATCATTTAATTCAATTCAAATTTAAGGATTCAAAAATCATTAAATTTAACCAATCCGGTGTCCATATATAATTCTCTACCATAGGGTCAAGTGATACGGATATTTATCATTTCAATCCGCAATTTAAAATTTTATATTTATGGATATATATCATTTCAATCCGTAATCCCGAAAATATAAACATCCATAAGATCGCTCGAGTCTATCATTTCAACCCATAATGGTTTTTCCTTAATCTATTGATCATTCGGGTATGTATCATTTCAACCCATAGTGAACTTGAAGTTATAACGATATGAAATAAACATTCATTCATCCAATATCAACAATCAAGAGTTCATCACAAGCATCATCCAAATCAATCAATAAATATCAACATAGAACTGATAAATCGAATACAGGTATTTAACTGGCAATTGATATTCAATAATAAATTATATGACGATTTTATTCAAATAAATTAAAGTTAACAGAGATGATGATTTAAAATATACTAAATAGTCAGAAATAAATTTCTAATCACATCAAACATTAATTTAACAAACATAAGAAATTTTAGAAGTTGCGAGTGGGTTAAAACACTCGCCTTTGAATTTAAATTGAATTTAAATTCGAAATAAGCCCAAAATTTGAACGGTCTCAGAATTCGTCCAATCCAGTGTCAAAATCTCCGAAATTTCGATACGTTCCCAGCGGATCGAAGCACGCGTGAATTGGACCTCGTATGTGAAAGTTATACGAGTTAGCAGTTAAACGATTTGAGTTTTAAAACAAATAAAATAATAATGATAAGCCAATCATAAACTGCCACCTCACCCTCTTCGCTTGAAACCCTAGCGTCACGCGAAAAAACTCGAATGCGACTCTACTTCAGCCGCCACCATCGATCCCAACCGCCGCCGTCTACGGCACCTATCAGCAAGATCGAACGATGCCATTGGCTTCGCCACCTGAAGCCGACCCTACAAGGAAGTCGCGGCTCTCCCAGACCTCGCCAGGAGGCATTGCCGCCGCCGCTTACAACTGCCGATCGTGGTGAATTCCAGCCACGAGCAACCCAACAAATCCCACCGATCGACCTGCCTCGACACACTCTTCACATCCATGCCCTCCGATCGACATCACGACGCAGATCCACCGTTGAACGAGGCACTATCCTACGAATGGCCAAAAATATCTAAGCCAATTTCGGCAAAACAACAACCCAGATCGAGAAACGAATCACATAGTTGACTTGCGCTCTTCGAGAGCTTCAAATCGATATAAAATTCGATATGTATTGAGGAGTTTGAATTTCTGATTTGGTTTTGATTTGAAATTGCAATTGTTTGATTTGTCTGCCATTGGAAGAGGAGCTGAGAAAGAGACGTACGTATAGAAAAATAGAAATGAGGATAGCTAGGGTTTATAACCGGACATATATAGGCAAAACATAAAATAGATGAAAGGGCACGACTGATTTACACGTTGAACGATAAATGGCCCGAAAAGCCCGTTCTGTCTCCGGAACGAAGATGGGTCATCCCACATATCAAAAGAGATGTTTTCAAATAATTTAAATCCAATGGAACAGGTTTCAGGTCTTAATTCCATCGTATGAAGAAGTTATGATAAAATTAGCTTATTTCAAATTGATTTCAATTGATTTCAATTAAATTGATTTCTAGGCGTTCCGAGCCCGTATGATCAAACGACAAGTCCGATCACTACAAAACTTGAAATCCTATAATAATTCACTATTACGGATCCGATGAAACTGGTTTCGTCGAAATCCGAGTCAGTGGCCAAAATGACTATATTTCAGTTAATTAAATAAATTATTAATTAATTAATCAAATCACATTTTCCGTTTAACTTTTAATAATTTACAACTTCTATCATTTTTGATTTCTTAATCACTTACAATAATTTAAACAAATTTAGATGTCAATTTAAAGTTGATTAATTTATCAATTTCAGTGTTTAATTTCAATTTCATTAAATTCAAAAATTATAAATTAAATTTTCAATAATTCCATTTAATTGACCTTTCATCCTATTATTCAATCCATTATTATCAAATAGATAAAATTAACATGGGTTCATGATTTATTACATTAATATTCTCAAATTTCATCTTAATCTCCATTAATGTAATATTTAAATATTAAATTTCATTTATTTGCAATTAATCCAATTATTATAATTTTGAATTCCAATAAATTAATAAATCTTGATTTCCATTCTTTTTATTCAACCTATTGTTATATTATGAATAAAATTAACATTACTTCCCATTTATTTACATTAACATAATATTTAATTACAGTTATTGAAATTTATTTCCAATTTAAATCAACAGGCTAAATAAATAGGTAATATAGAAAATTTGCCACAGTTAACCTTTAGTCACATTAATAAGCTTTTATTCCTTACAAATCAATGTAACCATTTATTTTCATAATGCTAATTTCATTTAAGTTCTATTAACTATCTATTAGTTCATAAGTCTATACAACATTTACATTTATTTACTTACATTCAATTTATAACTAAGTTATAACATTTACACTATTTCAATAGATTGGAATTTCATTTCAATGGTTAAAAATTAGCTTTAATTAACATTGTTACTTTTTCATTTTTGTTATTATTTCATTATTTATTAACAAATCTTTACTTCTTTCAGTATTTAATTTCCGAAATCTTATTAAATCAACAAATTTAATTATCGAAATTTATGGGTCGTTACAATAACTATGTACGCGGTGGAGATTCCAGAATAAAGTAGGATGGTGGCGACGATCCTAAAGGTATATTTACATGGACCTAACTCACGCGAGTTAGCATAAGGTGGCTAAAACAGGAGCGATTCTCGGGCAAAGGAGGTAGCTCCTCTAATCGGACACACTTCATCGTTAGCCATTCTATTACTTTGTGATTGATTTGGTGCGCACCTTTGATTCAGGAGTATGGATCGAGTTGGGCGGTAGTTGTGGCTATGCGTTACCAACAGCCCGGATGTGTAATTGGTATATCTACCATGGCATTGCCTAGTCGTTCCGTGTCACCTACCTTAGCGCACCTTCTACGAGTTTGTTTTATGTCGTACCAATTTGGTATCCTCTAGCGGCTCTAGTTTACGGGGAGTTACGGTACTGTATAGACTATTGGCATACCTAAAAATGTGTTAAGGGGGATATGGGTGTAACGACCTGTATTTTTCGTGTCGAAAAATATTAAAGCTGTTGTCATTAGGTCGTAGTGTTGTTAAGTCGTCCAGAGTTAGATCGTTTAGAGTTTAAGTCGACCAGAGCATGAATCGTCCAGGGTTAAGTAGTGTAGAAGTTAGGTCGTCTGATAGCTTAGGTCGTCTGGTAGCTTAGGTCGGGTGGTAGTTAGGTCGGGTGAACGACCTAAGAGGTTGGAGCGACTTAAGGAGTTTTTGTGTTGGGGCTTAGGTCGTGCGGAAGATTAAGTCGTGGAGCGACCTAAAGAAGTTTGCGACCTAAGGAAGTTGACGACTTAAGGATTGGAGCGACCTAAGGAAAGGCAGACTTAAGTCAGTGACCGACCTATAGAAGTTAGCAGCTTAGGGGAGTTAAAGACCTAGGGGATTAAGTGGGTTGACGACTTAAAGAAGCTAGGTCGTTCGAGCGACTTAAGGATTATAGGTCGTAAGTCGTTGAAGACCCTCTGTTGGAGTTAGGTCGTAAGTCGTTGGGACTTGGCTTAGTGTTAGGTCGTTAGGTTGTGTACAGTTAGGTCACGACTTATGATAAGTCGTTAGGTCGCGCACTTGCGTTGTCGCTAAGTCGCGTATGCGTTAAGTCGTATCCCAGTTAAGTCGTTAGGTCGCGTAAGGGCTTATGAGGTTAAGTCGTAGGATTTGATAAGTCGTAAGTCGTAGGTAGGGAGAGTTAAGTCGTGAACGACTTAAGGGAGGCAGACGACTTAAGGAACTGCCTATAAATACGCAGTTTTTCTTCACTTTTTGGGATCCGGATTTTGAAGCGACGAAGTGCTGACATTTTGAGAGCTCGAGAACTACACTTCTTCACTTCTTTTCTCCACTTTAAATTTTGTGCTTCCCTCCATCCAAATCGAAGATCCAAGAGCTTAGATTGAAGATCTACAACCATCGAAGAAAGATTTCATCGTTTGAAGCAGAATTTTGGAAGAATCGAGCTAGATCCTTCGCTATCTAGATCTGAAGTGTGTTGCTTTTGAAGTGTTTAGGTGATTTGGTGAGTGGTGGTTATCTCTCACATGGATCGAAAGGAGTATATCGGATTGGTGGCTTAATTATGTGTTTAAAATCGTGATTTCATGCATTTTCGTAAACTTAAGTATAGATCCATTGTTCATGATGATTTGACATCCATTTTACTACATGTTAATCTATGCAAGTTCATTCATCAAGTTGTAGAGATATTGCTCATGATTCATGCTTGTTAGATTTGAACTCTTTATTTACAAGATTGCCATTATTGTTATAATTGTTTATTAGATCATGTTTGAATGCTTGATTACTTGGATTAATGATTGACTTGATTGATTGTTATAAATTAGTTGATTGATGATTTGATTTGGATAAGATGGTCGAAGATGATTCAAAAGCTAAGGGAAAGGCTCTTGAATAAGAAAAGCTGCTCGTGGCATATGACGCGGATAATAAAGCTCATATGGATAGATTTGATGATGATGTTGAGATGAGGCTTTGCTATGATGAGATGAAGCGAAGCATGATGTGAGATAGCCTTGGTTAAGTCCAGATGGGATCATTCCAAGCATGTTGATGACTCAGTGAAATGGTTCGAGTTTGAGGATAATGGTTGGCTCGAGAGGCACTTGGGCTAGTATGAGAATAGTTGTCGAGGAGGATGACTAGAAGGCTGAGATTTCATCGTTGTTGAAGGTTCTAGCAGGCTCAAAGCAAGAGTACGCTGGGCAGATTCGATAGTCCCAAAAGACTACAGTTGGTGGTCGAGTACTCTGGGCAGGTTCGATAGTCCTAGGCACGGGCTGCGACGACATGCGGAGTTCTGTCTAGAACCGGGGTTACCATTGGCCCTTGACGGACAGCTGAAAGAATGTGCCGGTCATTCAATTAACGGTGGTATCGAGGCAATGATAACAGTGATTGCCAGAGTCATGGATGTTTGGTTGTATCATCATTCGGTCTCAAGAGAGATATTTTCTAGGTGCTTATCTGATCTTGGTTTAGGCCTTGGGGGTTTGTACTTGGAAAACATCGACCTTGACTCGAGTGATAATTGCTTTACTTTACCTATTTGCTTTACTATGTTTACTTCTGCTTAGTGTGTCTGGGGGGCTATCACTGTAGAAAGAGGTGGAGTGGGAGGCATGGGATCCTATTCCTTTTACCTTTATGCTCTATTGGTATGTTGTTAGTTAATTTATCGCTCACTAAGACTGTTGTCTGACTCAAGGTTTTATGTTCAACTCTTATTACCTTGGGCTATTCATCCATTTTGGGATGGGCAGACTAGGTAGCAGGTGACAGGTGCTGTTCTTAGTTTCCAACGATGCTGATGACAAAGACGAGCTGGAGGCTTGCATATTATTTTCTTACTATATGTACTGGATGTTCCGCTGCTTGTATATTCTCTGAGTGATATGTAGTGAGGCTGGATGTATTGACTATTCAGATTTTTGTATCAAACTACTATGAGGCTTACGATTCTGTTCTGTGTAGCTTCACTATGTATATTTTTCCTCTATTGTATTTTATCCATGCGCTGTGAGTAATACGATAGATTCTGCTGTTTTACCTAACCTTGGTGATCGTCCATGGCTGCTTGGCACACTTTACAGCGCACTATTTCTATGTTTAGTGCGGGGGTCATGGGCGGTCATCACATTTGGTATCAGAGCTTTGGTTAATCGATTTTACCCAACGCTCGCTGACGTAACTACGTATGAGAGACGTAATTGTATTTTGATGGATGATTACTATATATAATATAGTAGCTTAGAAGGATTTGAGTTCTTTATGCAGTTGTTCTCAAGGTGTATTAATCATTCCTTTTTATAGATATTAAGAATGAGTCAAAGAGGGAGACCAGCTGCTAGGGAAGGTCGTGCTACTAAGGGGGCTGCTGATTATGCTGCTATGTTCGAGGCTATGATGACTTCGATCATGAGAAGGATGCCAGCTCTAGGGTCAGCAGTTGATGTTGGAATTCAAGTTCAAGCTCCATGATCGGTGGATTTTGCTAAGCTGTGTAAAGACTATACTGCTCTTGAAGGGAAGGTTTTCTTGGGAACAGAGTCAACCATTGAAGTCCAAAGATGGATAGATGCTTGTAGAAGAATCTTTGGTGATTTGGGAATCGAAGATGCAACTAGAAGGAAGCTTGCATCAAGACAGCTTCAAGGGAGAGCTTCTGATTGGTGGAACTCTATCACCATTGATACTCCGGAGGAAGAAATTACTTGGGAGCAATTCCAAGCCAGATTTGAAGCTAAGTTCATTTCAACGGCTCAGAAATCTGTTCTGTTTAAGAAGTTTGTGGAGCTCAAGCAAGATGGAAGACCAGTTCTTGAGTATGTTTCTGAGTTTGAAGCTTTGTCCAAGTATGCCCGGTCGTATATTGAATCTCCTTATTAGAAGAACGAGAAGTTTGTGACAGGCTTAGACATTTATCTTGGGAGGCAGCTGGTGGATCATCTGGACGATCCATTGGAGAAGCTTGTGGAGAAAGCTCTAAGGCACGAAAATCTGTTTCCTGAAGAAGGATCTGTTGTTGCTGTGGCCAAGGAGGAGTCTAAACCCCAACAAGGTGGAAACAAGAAGAGGAAGCAGCAGCAGCAAAAGGGTAAGGATGGCCAGAAGAAGCCAAAGGGCGAAGTGACCTGCTACAATTGTCAGCAGAAGGGCCATTTCTCCAGAGATTGCAAGAATCCAAAGGTGCCGGTGAAGTGCCACAACTCTGACAAGCCGGGGCATATTAAGACGAATTGTCCAGAACCGCGGAGGGACAAGCAGATTGTTCAAGCTTATGCTTTGGGGGCTGTTCCATCATCTTCAAAAGCTCCTACCGTTGAAGAGAAAGGAAAGAGTGTGGTGGTTCAAGGTACTCTTTCCATATGTGGTGTTCCAGTTAGAGTGTTATTCGATACTGGGGCGTCGCATTCTTTTGTTCGTAATGAACTTGTAGGCCGGTTGGGTTTAGAACCGGATATTGTTGATAGACCATTGGTTGTGACTAATCCAGTTGGGGGTTCGTCTTGTCTGTGTATGCTATGCCGTGGTCTGATTGTATCGAGTCGTGATTGCTCTTTAGTTTGTGATTGTTTTGTTCTGAACTTTGCGGGGTTCGGAATTATTTTGGGTATGGACTGGCTTAGGAAGTATGCGGCAAAGGTTGATTGTGAAAGGTTGGAGGTGACAGTCGAGAATGTTGAAGGGCGAAAGGTTGTGATACGATGTAAGCATGAGGAAGGCGTCTTCATGAGCTTCATGTATTCGCTGGTTGTTCCACGGGATGGACTGTCATCGGTGCCAATCGCTAATGGATTTGGGGATGTCTTTGATGAGGTCAAAGGGTTACCGCCGCATAGAGAGATTGAGTTTCGTATCGATTTAGTTGAAGGAGCCAGACCTGTTGTGATGCCTCTTAGGCGGATGGCGCCTAGGGAACAGCAAGAGTTGAGGGTGCAAGTTGATGATCTTTTACATAAAGGATTCATTCGGCGTAGTGTGTCCGAATGGGGTGCACCATTTGTGTTTGTAACCAAAGCGGATGGATCGTTGAGGTTGTGTATGGATTATCGTGAGCTGAATAAAGTGACTAAGAAGAACAAGTATCCATTGCCAAGAATAGATGACTTGTTTGATCAACTTCATGATGCTAAGGTGTTTTCTCAAATGGATTTGGCAACGGGATTTCACCAGTTAAGAGTGGCTAAGGATAGTGTGCCGAAGACTGCTTTCAGGACACCATCCGGTTTCTTTGAGTGGCTGGGAATGCCGTTTGGATTGACTAATGCGCCAACATATTTTGTGGATCTTATGAATAGAGTGTTCAGAGATCAGTTGAACAAGTTCGTACTAGTGTTCGTGGATGATATTTTGATTTATTCCAGAACTGAAGAAGAGCACAAGGCGCACTTGCGTATTGTTTTGGAAATCTTACGGAAACATCAGCTAAAGGCTAAGTTTTCGAAGTGTCACTTCTGGAAGAGCGAAGTGAGGTTCTTAGGCCATATTATCTCTGGAAGCGGAATAGCGGTTGATCCCGCCAAGATAGCAGCAATCCAGGATTGGGGTAGACCTAAGAATGCATCTGATGTGAGAAGTTTTCTTGGATTAGCAGGATACTATCGTCGATTTATCAAAGACTTTTCCAAGGTAGCTGCACCATTAACAGGATTGACGAAAAAGAATCAAGTATTCAGATGGGATGCTAAGTGTGAGCAAGCTTTCGGAATCCTGAAAGAGCTACTAACAAGTGCTCCTGTTTTGACTATTCCAAGTGGAAATGATGAGATGGTGGTTTACACTAACGCATGTGGTACTGGACTTGGAGCAGTGCTGATGCAGAAAGGTAAAGTTGTTGGGTATGCAAGTCGACAACTGAAGCCACATGAAAGGAATTATCCGACTCATGATTTGGAGTTGGTAGCGATTGTATTTGCTCTGAAGATGTGGAGACATTACCTATTGGGAGTTCGATTCGAGTTGTTTACCGATCATAAGTCGTTGAAGTATCTTTTCTCCCAAAAGGGTTTGAATCTTAGGCAGCAACGATGGCTAGAGTTTTTGGCATCATATGATTTTGGTATAGCCTATACTCCGGGAAAGGGTAACGCAGTAGCGAATGCGTTAAGTCGAAGACATGCAGGATTGGGAGCCATGTTTTCAGAATGGACGAGTCTCGAGTATTTAGCTGGATTTGACTTCAGGCCCAGATGTGAATTGGAACCTGAGATGTTGGCAAACTTATCGATAACACCTACTCTTGTGGAAAGAATTGGCGAGAGCCAAAAGCGAGACGATAAGCTTGTCAAGATTATCCGTGATTTGGAATCTGGATTGGACCCAGAAAAGGATAAAGGATTCGAGGTCGATCGAGAGGGTTGGCTTCGGAAGCAAGGACAACTAGTTGTTCTCGATATAGATGAATTGAGAAATGAAGTTCTGAAGGAAAGTCATCAATCGAAGCTGACAATTCGTCCAGGTGGAAATAAGATGTATCAGAATATGAAGAGAACCTATTACTGGGAAGGTATGAAGAAGGATGTTGGAAATTTTATTTCCAAGTGCATGAACTGCCAGTTGGTAAATGTAACGACCCGTATTTTTACGGATCGAAAGATTGTAAAACTGTTGTCATTAGGCCATTAGTATAGTAGTTAAGTCGTTCAGAGCTTAGGTCGTGAAGTAGCCTAGGTCGTGTAGAAGGCTGGGTCAGTTGAGCGACTTAGTGAAGTGGAACGACTTAAGGATTGGAACGACCTAAGCAGTTAGGTCGTGTGATAGTTAGGTCGTGTGATAGTTTAGGTCGGTCGAGCGACCTAAGGAAGGAAGTGGTAGCAGTTGACGACCTAAGGAACTGGAGCGACATATAGAATTTGGCCACCTAAGGAAATAGGCGACTTAGGAAGTTAACGACCTAGTGGTAAGCGACTTAAGGACTGGACGAGGTAAGGACTTAGGTCGTATAACAGTTAGGTCGCATAGTGGTTTAGGTCGTATGATAGTTTGGGACGACCTATAGGATTTGACCGACCTAGAAGTTAGCGGCATAAGGAACTGGGCGAGTTAACGACCTAGGAAGTGGATGACCTATGATAGTACTGAGTTTAGTTAGGTCGTGAGCGACCTAAGTGGTGATGTGATTAGTTAGGTCGTGAGCGACCTAAGTTTAGCAGCTACGAGTAGTTAGGTTGTTAGACGACCTAAAGATGTTAGGTCGTGAGTTGTTAGGTCGCGTGAGTTGTTAGGTCGCGACTTCTGTTAAGTCATAGGTCGTGACATAGTTAGGTCGTGGCTTCTGTTAAGGTCGTTAGGTCGGCACTGTTGCTAAGCCGCTTGAATGTGTTAGGTCGTAGTGTTTTTAGGTCGTAGGTCGTGGACAGTTAGGTCGTGGATAGTTTGGTCGTGGACGACCTAAAGGGGCGAACGACCTAAGGAAATCAGCCTATAAATAGGCGGGTTCTTCTTCATTTTTGGGATCCGGATTTTGAAGCGACGAAGTGCTGATATTTTGAGAGCTCGAGTTCTACACTTCTTCACTTCTTTTCTCCACTTTAATCTTGTGTTTCCTTCCATCCAAATCGAAGATCCAAGAGCTTAGATTGAAGATCTACATCCATCGAAGAGAGATTTCATCTTTTGAAGCGGATTTGTGATAGATCGAGTTAAATTCTTCGCTGTCCAGATCTGAAGTGTGTTGCTTTTGAGGTGTTTAGGTGATTCGGTGAGTGGTGATTATCTCTCACACGGATCCAAAGGAGTATATCGGGTTGTTGGCTTGATTTGGTGTTAAAATAGTGATTTCCATGCATTTTCATAAACTTAAGTGTGGATCTATTGTTCATGATGATTTGACATCCATTTTACTACATGTTAACCTATGCAAGTTCATTTATCAAGTTATAGAGATATTGTTCATGTTTCATGCTTGTTAGATTTAGACTCTTTATTTACGAAATTGCCATTATTGTTATTTAGATCATGTTTGAATGTTTGATTACTTGGATTAATGTTTGACTTGATTGATTGTTGTAAATTAGTTGATTGATGATTTGATTTGGACAAGTTAGTCGAAGATGATTCAAAAGCTAAGGGAAAGGCTCTTGAATTGGGAAAGCTGCTCGTGGCATATGTAGCGGATGATGAAGCTCATATGGGTAGATTTGATGATGATGATGTTGAGATAAGGCTTTGCTAGGATGTGATGAAGCAAGGCATGATATGAGATAGTCTTGGTCTAATCCAGACGGGATCATTCCAAGCATGTTGATAACTCGGTGAAATGGTTCGAGTTTAAGGATAATGGTTTGCTCGAGAGGCGCTTGAGCTAGTATGGAAGTAGTCGTCGAGGAGGATGACTAGAAGGCTGAGATTTCATCGTTGTTGAAGGTTCTAGCATGCTCAAAGCAAGAGTACGCTGGGCAGATTCGATAGTCCCAAAAGACTACTGATTGGTAGTCGAGTACTCTGGGCAGATTCGATAGTCTTAGGCACGGGCTGCGACGACGTGCAAAGTTATGTCTAGAACCGGGGTTTCCATTAGCCCTTGACGGATGGCTGAAAGAATGTGCCGGTCATTCAATTAACGGTGGTATCGAAGCAATGATAACAGTGATAGCCAGAGTCATGGATGTTTGGTTGTATCGTCATTCGGTCTCAAGGGCGATGTTTTCTGGGTGTTTATCTGATCTTGGTTTAGGCCTTGGGGGTTTGTACTTGGAAAACACCGACCTTGACTTGAGTGATAATTGCTTTACTTTAAATTTCTGCTTTGCTATGTTTATTTCTGCTTAGTGTGTCTGGGGGCTATCACTGTAGAAAGAGGTAGAGTGGGATGGTTGGATTCCTATTCCTTTTACCTTTATGCTCTTTTGTTATGTTGTTAGTTAATTTACCGCTCACTAAGACTGTTGTCTGACTCAAGGCTTTATGTTTTAACTATTATTGCCTTGGGCTGTTCGTCCATTTTGGGACGGGCAGACTAGGTAGCAGGTGACAGGTGCTGTTCTTGCTTCCAACGATGCTGATGACGAAGACGAGCTGGAGGCTTACATATTATTTTCTTTCTATATGTACCGGATGTTCCGCTGCTTGTATAATTCTCTGAGAGATGTGTAGTGAGACTTGATGTATTGACTATTCAGATGTTGTACCAAACTATTATGAGGTTTAATAGAGATTCTGTTCTGTAAAGCTTCACTATATATACTTTCTATTGTATTTTATCCATGCGCTGTGAGTCATACGATAGATTCTGCTGTTTTATCTTAACCTTGGCAACCGTCCATGGCTGCCTGGCACACTTTACAGTGCACTATTTCTATGTTCAGTGCAGGGGTCATGGGCGGTCGTCACATTTGGTATCAGAGATTTGGTTAATCGATTTTACCCAACGCTCGCTGACGTAACTACGTATGAGAGACGTAATTGTATTTTGATGGATGATTACTATATATAATATAGTAGCTTAGAAGGATTTGAATTCTTTATGCAGTTGTTTCTCAAGGTGTATTAATCATTCTTTTTTATAGATATTGAGAATGAGTCGAAGAGGGAGACCAGCTGCTAGGGAAGGCCGTGCTATTGAGGGGGCTGCTGATTATGTTGCTATGTTCGAAGCTATGATGACTTCGATCGTGAGAAGGATGCCAGCCCCGGGGCCATCAGTAGATGTTGGAGTTCAAGTTCAAACTCCAAGACCTGTGGATTTTGCTAAGCTGTGTAAGGATTATACTACTCTTGGAGGAAAGATTTTCTTAGGAACAGAATCAACTATTGAAGTCCAGAGGTGGATAGATGCTTGTAGAAGGATCTTTAGTGATTTGGGAATTGAGGATGCGACTAAAAGGAAGTTAGCATCGAGACAGCTTCAAGGGAGAGCTTCTGATTGGTGGAACTCTATCACCATTGATACTCCGGAGGAAGAAATTACTTGGGAGCAATTCCAAGACAGATTTGAAGCTAAGTTCATTTCTACGGCTCAGAAGTCTGTTCTGTTCAAGAAGTTTATGGAGCTCAAGCAAAATGGAAGACCAGTTCTTGAGTATGTTTCTGAGTTTGAAGCTTTGTCCAAGTATGCCCGGTCGTATATTGAATCTCCTTATCAGAAGAATGAGAAGTTTGTGATAGGCTTGGACAGTTATCTTGGGAGGCAGTTGGTGGATCATTTGGACGATTCATTTGAGAAGCTTGTGGAGAAAGCTCTCAAGCATGAGAATCTGTTTCCTAAAGAAGGATCTGTTGTTGCTGTGACCAAGGAAGAGTCTAGACCACAGCAGGGTGGAAACAAGAAGAGGAAGCAGCAGCAGCAAAAGGGTAAGGATGGCCAGAAGAAGCCAAAGGGCGAAGTAACCTACTACAATTATCAACAGAAGGGCCATTTCTCCAGGGATTGCAAGAATCCAAAGGTGCCGGTGAAGTGCCTCTCACTGTGACAAGCCGGGGCATGTTAAGAGGAATTGTCCAGAACCGAGGAGGGACAAGCAGATTGTGCAAGTTTATGCTTTGGGGGCTGTTCCATCATCTTCAAAAGCTCCTACCGCTGAAGAGAAAGGAAAGAGTGTGGTGGTTCAGGGTACTCTTTCCATATGTGGTGTTCCAGTTAGAGTGCTGTTTGATACTGGGGCGTCGCATTCTTTTGTTTGTAATGAACTTGTAGGCCGGTTGGGTTTAGAACCGGATATCGTTGATAGGCCATTGGTTGTGACTAATCCAGTTGGGGGTTCGTCTTGTTTGTGTATGCTATGCCGTGGTCTAATTGTATCGAGTCATGATTGCTCTTTTATTTGTGATTGTTTTGTTCTGAACTTTGTGGGGTTCGGAATTATTTTGGGTATGGACTGGCTTAGGAAGTATGCGGCAAAGGTTGATTGTGAAAGGCTGGAGGTGACAGTCGAGAATGTGGAGGGGTGAAAGATTGTGATACGATGTAAGCATGAAGAAGGCGTCTTCATGAGCTTCATGTATTCGCTGGTTGTTCCACGGGATGGACTGTCATCTGTGCCAATCGCTAATGGATTTGAGGATGTCTTTGATGAGGTCAAAGGGTTACCGCCGCATAGAGAGATCGAGTTTCGTATCGATCTAGTTGAAGGAGCCAGACCTGTTGTGATGCCTCTTAGGCGGATGGCGCCTAGGGAACAGCAGGAGTTGAGGGTGCAGGTTGATGATCTTTTATAGAAAGGATTCATTCGGTGTAGTGTGTCCGAATGGGGTGCACCAGTTGTGTTTGTAACCAAAGCGGATGGATCGTTGAGGTTGTGTGTGGATTATCGTGAGCTGAATAAAGTGACTAAGAAGAACAAGTATCCATTGCCAAGAATAGATGACTTGTTTGATCAGCTTCACGAAGCGAAGGTGTTTTCTCAAATGGATTTGGCAACGGGATTTCACCAGTTAAGAGTGGCTAAGGATAGTGTACCGAAGACTACTTTTCGGACACCGTCCGGTTTCTTTGAGTGGCTGGTAATGCCGTTTGGATTGACTAATGCGCCAGCATATTTTGTGGATCTTATGAATAAAGTGTTCAGAGATCAGTTGAACAAGTTCGTGCTAGTGTTCGTGGATGATATTTTGATTTATTCCAGAACCGAGGAAGAGCACAAGACGCACTTGCGTATTGTTTTGGAAATCTTACGAAAACATCAACTGAAGGCTAAGTTTTCAAAGTGTCACTTCTGGAAGAGTGAAGTGAGGTTCTTAGGCCATATTATCTTTGGAAATGGAATAGCGGTTGATCCCGCTAAGGTGGCAGCAATCCAGGATTGGGTTAGACCTAAGAATGCATCTGATGTGAGAAGTTTTCTTGGATTAGCAGGATACTACCGTCGATTTATCAAAGACTTTTCCAAGGTGGCTGCACCGTTAACAGGATTGACGAAAAAGAGTCAAGTATTCAGATGGGATGCTAAGTGTGAGCAAGCTTTCGGAATTCTGAAAGAGCGACTGTCAAGTGCTCCTGTTTTGACTATTCCAAGTGGAAATGATGAGATGGTGGTTTACACCGACGCATGTGGTACTGGACTTGGAGCAGTGCTGATGTAGAAGGGTAAAGTTGTTGCATATGCAAGTCGACAACTGAAGCCGCATGAAAGGAATTATCCGACTCATGATTTGGAGTTGGCAGCGATTGTATTTGCTTTGAAGATGTGGAGACATTATCTATTGGGAGTTCGATTCGAGTTGTTTACAGATCATAAGTCGTTGAAGTATCTTTTCTCCCAAAAGGATTTGAATCTTAGGCAGCAACGATGGCTAGAGTTTTTGGCATCATATGATTTTAGTATAGCCTATACTCTCGGAAAGGGTAACGCAGTGGCAGATGCGTTAAGTCGAAGACATGCAGGATTAGGAGCCATGTTTTTTGAATGGAAGAGTCTCGAGTATTTAGCTGGATTTGACTTTACGCCTAGATGTGAATTGAAACCTGAGATGTTGGCAAACTTATCAATAAGACCCACTCTTGTGGAAAGGATTGGCGAGAGCCAAAAGCGAAACAATAAGCTTGTCAAGATTATCCGTGATTTGGAATCTGGATTGGACCCAGAAAAGGATAAAGGATTTGAGGTCGATCGAGAGGGTTGACTTCGGAAGCAAGGACGACTAGTTGTTCCCGATATAGATGAATTGAGAAATGAAGTTCTGAAGGAAAGTCATCACTCGAAGTTGACAATTCATCCAGGTGGAAATAAGATGTATCGGGATATGAAGAGAACCTATTACTAGGAAGGTATGAAGAAGGATGTTGGAAATTTTCTTTCCAACTGCATGAACTGCCAGTTGGTAAAAGCCGAACAGAAGAAGCCAAGTGGATTGCTTCAGCCATTAGAAGTTCCTACATGGAAGTGGGAGCAAATATCGATGGATTTTATCGATAGGTTACCTAGAACAAGAACGGGAAATGAAGGGATTTGGGTCATCATAGATCGTCTGACTAAGAGTGCAAGATTCATTCCTGTTCGATCGACTAGGACTGCATCAAAGTTGGCTGAGCTGTATGTTAAGTGGATAGTCCGATTCCATGGTATTCCGAAAAGTATAGTGAGCGATCGAGACCCACTGTTCACTAGTGGATTTTGGAAGAGCTTCCAGGAAGTTTTGGGAACCGAGTTGTGTTTGAGTAAAGCTTATCACCCTCAAATAGATGGTCAGACTGAGAGAGTCAACCGAGTTTTGGAAGATCTCCTCAGAGCATGTGTTTTAGATTTCGGAGGATCAAGGGAAGATCACCTTCATTTGGTGGAATTTTCATACAATAACAGTTACCAGTCAAGCATTGGTATGGCACCGTATGAAGCATTGTATGGAAGACCTTGTAACTCTCCAACATGTTGGTTAGAAACAGGAGAAAAGCTGATACTTGGGCCAGAGATGATTCGACAGACTTCGGATTGCATAGAGATCATTCGACGACGAATGAAGGCAGCCCAAGACCGACAGAAAAGTTATGCCGACAAGCGTCGTAAGGATTTGGAATTCGACGTAGGTGATATGGTTTTTGTGAAGATTTCTCCACTGAGGAATGTTATTCGATTCGGGAAGAAAGGGAAATTGACTCCGAGATTCGTCGGACCATTCCCGATCATCGAGCGAATTGGAAAGCTCGCCTACAAATTGGAATTACCAGAAAAGATGTCGAGTGTGCACAATGTTTTTCATGTATCATATCTACGGAAGTATGTGCACGAATCGAATACAGTGGTTTCTGCTGATAGCTGTGAAGATTTCGAAGTTGATCCAGTCAATAAGAGACCTCGTAAGCCGCTTCGTGTTGTGGAAACCGACACGAAACAACTTAGGAGGAAGGCAGTTAGGTTGCTCAAGATACAATGGAGTGATGATGATAACGACTGTACATGGGAGGTGGAAGAGAGGATGAAGGCAGCTCATCCTGAACTCTTCAAGGTATGGCCCTAAGGTGTCGTGTCATCTAACGACATTGTAACTTGTTCTAGTTTTAGAATTCTGCATGCTAAGCTAGAATTGGATGCATGGTTTGTTGATTGCTATGGATGGTAGGCATGCAGAATAGTCTTTGATTTCTCTGTTTGTTTGGAATTTCGGGGGAAAAATTCCTAAGGGGGAGTGAATATAACGACCCGTATTTTTACGGATCGAAAGATTGTAAAACTGTTGTCATTAGGCCGTTAGTATAGTAGTTAAGTCGTTCAGATCTTAGGTCGTGAAGTAGCCTAGGTCGTGTAGAAGGCTGGGTCAGTTGAGCGACTTAGTGAAGTGGAACGACTTAAGGATTGGAACGACCTAAGTAGTTAGGTCGTGTGATAGTTAGGTTGTGTGATAGTTTAGGTCGGTCGAGCGACCTAAGGAAGGAAGTGGTAGCAGTTGACGACCTAAGGAATTGGAGCGACCTATAGAATTTGGCCACCTAAGGAAATAGGCGACTTAGGAAGTTAACGACCTAGTGGTAAGCGACTTAAGGACTGGACGAGGTAAGGACTTAGGTCGTATATCAGTTAGGTTGCCTTAGTGGTTTAGGTCGTATGATAGTTTGGGACGACCTATAGGATTTGACCGACCTAAGAGTTAGCGGCATAAGGAACTGGGCGAGTTAACGACCTAGGAAGTGGACTGCCTATGATAGTACTGAGTTTAGTTAGGTCGTGAGCGACCTAAGTGGTGCTGTGATTAGTTAGGTCGTGAGCGACCTAAGTTTAGCAGCTACGAGTAGTTAGGTCGTTAGACGACCTAAAGATGTTAGGTCGTGAGTTGTTAGGTCGCGTGAGTTGTTAGGTCGCGTGAGTTGTTAGGTCGCGACTTCTGTTAAGTCATAGGTCGTGACATAGTTAGGTCGTGGCTTCTGTTAAGGTCGTTAGGTCGGCACTGTTGCTAAGCCGCTTGAATGTGTTAGGTCGTAGTGTTTTTAGGTCGTAGGTCGTGGACAGTTAGGTCGTGGATAGTTAGGCCGTAAACGACCTAAAGGGGCGGACGACCTAAGGAAATCAGCCTATAAATAGGCGGGTTCTTCTTCATTTTTGGGATCCGGATTTTGAAGCGACGAAGTGCTGCTATTTTGAGAGCTCGAGTTCTACACTTCTTCACTTCTTTTCTCCACTTTAATCTTGTGTTTCCTTCCATCCAAATCGAAGATCAAATCGAAAATCCAAGAGCTTTGATTGAAGATCTACATCCATCGAAGAGAGATTTCATCGTTTGAAGCGGATTTGTGATAGATCGAGTTAGATTCTTCGCTGTCCATATCTGAAGTGTGTTGCTTTTGAGGTGTTTAGGTGATTCGGTGAGTGGTGATTATCTCTCACACGGATCCAAAGGAGTATATCGGGTTGTTGGCTTGATTTGGTGTTAAAATAGTGATTTCCATGCATTTTCATAAACTTAAGTGTAGATCTATTGTTCATGATGATTTGACATCAATTTTACTACATGTTAACCTATGCAAGTTCATTTATCAAGTTATAGAGATATTGTTTATGTTTCATGCTTGTTAGATTTAGACTCTTTATTTACGAAATTGCCATTATTGTTATTTAGATCATGTTTGAATGTTTGATTACTTGGATTAATGTTTGACTTGATTGATTGTTGTAAATTAGTTGATTGATGATTTGATTTGGACAAGTTAGTCAAAGATGATTCAAAAGCTAGGGGAAAGGCTCTTGAATTGGGAAAGCTGCTCGTGGCATATGTAGCGGATGATGAGGCTCATATGGGTAGATTTGATGATAATGATGTTGAGATAAGGATTTGCTAGGATGTGATGAAGCGAGGCATGATATGAGATAGTCTTGTTCTAATCCAAACGGGATCATTCCAAGCATGTTGATAACTCGGTGAAATGGTTCGAGTTTGAGGATAATGGTTTGCTCGAGTGGCGCTTGAGCTAGTATGGAAGTAGTCGTCGAGGAGGATGACTAGAAGGCTGAGATTTCATCGTTGTTGAAGGTTCTAGCATGCTCAAAGAAAGAGTACGCTGGGCAGATTCGATAGTCCCAAAAGACTACTGATTGGTAATCGAGTACTCTGGGCAGATTCGATAGTCCTAGGCACGGGCTGCGACGACGTGCAGAGTTATGTCTAGAACCGGGGTTTCCATTAGCCCTTGATGGATGGTTGAAAGAATGTGCCGGTCATTCAATTAACGGTGGTATCGAAGCAATGATAACAGTGATAGCCAGAGTCATGGATGTTTGGTTGTATCGTCATTCGGTCTCAAGGGCGATGTTTTCTGGGTGCTTATCTGATCTTGGTTTAGGCCTTGGGGGTTTGTACTTGGAAAACACCGACCTTGACTCGAGTGATAATTGCTTTACTTTAAATGTCTGCTTTGCTATGTTTATTTCTGGTTAGTGTGTCTGGGGGCTATCACTGTAGAAAGAGGTGGAGTGGGGTGTTGGATTCCTATTCCTTTTACCTTTATGCTCTTTTGGTATGTTGTTAGTTAATTTACCGCTCACTAAGACTGTTGTCTTACTCAAGGCTTTATGTTTTAACTCTTATTGCCTTGGGCTGTTCGTCCATTTTGGGATGGGCAGACTAGGTAGCAGGTGACAGGTGCTGTTCTTGCTTCCAACGATGCTGATGACAAAGACGAGCTGGAGGCTTACATATTATTTTCATTCTATATGTACCGGATGTTCAGCTGCTTGTATAATTCTCTGAGTGATGTGTAGTGAGGCTTGATGTATTGAATATTCAGATGTTGTACCAAACTATTATGAGGTTTAATAGAGATTCTGTTCTGTAAAGCTTCACTATATATACTTTCTATTGTATTTTATCCATGCGCTGTGAGTCATACAATAGATTCTGCTATTTTAACTTAACCTTAGCAACCGTCCATGGCTGCCTGGCATACTTTACAGCGCACTATTTCTATGTTCAGTGCAGGGGTCATGGGCGGTCGTCACAGTAAAAGCCGAACAGAAGAAGCCAAGTGGATTGCTTCAGCCATTAGAAGTTCCTACATGGAAGTGGGAGCAAATATCGATGGATTTTATCGATGGACTACCTAGAAAAAGAACAGGAAATGAAGGGATTTGGGTCATCGTAGATCGTTTGACCAAGAGTGCAAGATTCATTCCTGTTCGATCGACCAGGACTGCATCAAAGTTGGCTGAGCTGTATGTTAAGTGGATAGTTCGATTCCATGGTATTCCAAAGAGTATAGTGAGCGATCGAGAGCCATTGTTCACTAGTGGATTTTGGAAGAGCTTCCAGGAAGTTTTAGGAATCGAGCTGTGTTTGAGTACAGCTTATCATCCCCAAACAGATGGTCAGACCGAGAGAGTCAATCGAGTTTTGGAAGATCTCCTCAAAGCATGTGTTTTAGACTTCGGAGGATCATGGGAAGATCACCTTCATTTGGTGGAATTTTCGTATAATAACAGTTACCAGTCAAGCATTGGTATGGCACCGTATGAAGCATTGTATGGAAGACCGTGTAACTCTCCGACATGTTGGTTAGAAACAGGGGAAAAGTTGATACTTGGGCCAGAAATGATTCGACAGACTTCAGATTGCATAGAGATCATTCGGCAATGAATGAAGGCAGCCCAAGACCGACAGAAAAGTTATGCTGATAAGCGTCGTAAGGATTTGGAATTCGACGTAGGTGATATGGTTTTTGTAAAGATTTCTCCACTGAAGAATGTTATTCGATTCGGGAGGAAAGGAAAATTGACTCCGAGATTTGTTGGACCATTCTCGATCATCGAGCGAATTGGAAAGCTCGCCTATAAATTGGAGTTACCAGAAAAGATGGTGGGTGTGAACAATGGTTTTCATGTATCGTATCTACGGAAGTATGTGCACGACTCGAATACGGTGATTTTTGCTGATAGCTGTGAAGATTTTGAAGTTCACCTAGTTGATAAGAGACCTCGTAAGCCGCTTCGTGTTGTGGAAACTGACATGAAACAGCTTAGGAGGAAGGTAGTTAGGTTGCTTAAGATACAATGGAGTGATGATGTTAACGACTGTACATGGGAGGTGGAAGAGAGGATGAAGGCAGCTCATCCTGAACTCTTCGAGGTATGGCCATAAGGTGTCGTGTCATCTCACGACATTGTAACTTGTTCTAGTCTTAGAATTCTGCATGATAGGCTAGTAATTGGATGCATGATTTGTTGATTGCTATGGATGGTAGGCATGCAGAATAGTTTTTGATTGCTCTTGTTTGTTTGGAATTTCGGGGGCGAAATTCCTAAGGGGGAGAGAATGTAACGACCCATATTTTTCATGTCGAAAAATATTAAAGCTATTGTCATTAGGTCGTAGTGTTGTTAAGTCGTCCAGAGTTAGATCGTTCAGAGTTTAAGTCGACCAGAGCATGAATCATCCAGGGTTAAGTCGTGTAGAAGTTAGGTCGTCTGGTAGCTTAGGTCGGGTGGTAGTTAGGTTGGGTGAACGACCTAAGAGGTTGGAGCGACTTAAGGAGTTTTTGTGTTGGGGCTTGTGTCATGCGGAAGATTAAGTCATGGAGCGACCTAAAGAAGTTTGCGACCTAAGGAAGTTGACGACTTAAGGATTAGAGCGACCTAAGGAAAGGCAAACTTAAGTCAGTGACCGACCTATAGAAGTTAGCAGCTTAGCGGAGTTAAAGACCTAGGGGATTAAGTGGGTTGACGACTTAAAGAAGCTAGGTCGTTCGAGCGACTTAAGGATTATAGGTCGTAAGTCGTTGAAGACCCTGTGTTGGAGTTAGGTCGTAATTCGTTGGGACTTGGCTTAGTGTTAGGTCGTTAGGTCGTGTACAGTTAGGTCGCGACTTATGATAAGTCGTTAGGTCGCGCACTTGCGTTGTCGCTAAGTCGCGTATGCGTTAAGTCGTATCCCAGTTAAGTCATTAGGTCGCGTAAGGGCTTATGAGGTTAAGTCGTAGGATTTGATAAGTCGTAAGTCGTAGGTAGGGAGAGTTAAGTCGTGGACGACTTAAGGGGGACGGACGACTTATGGAACTGCCTATAAATACGCAATTTTTCTTCACTTTTTGGGATCCGGATTTTGAAGCGACGAAGTGTTGACATTTTGAGAGCTCGAGAACTACACTTCTTCACTTCTTTTCTCCACTTTAAAATTTGTGCTTCCCTCCATCCAAATCGAAGATCCAAGAGCTTAGATTGAAGATCTACAACCATCGAAGAGAGATTTCATCGTTTGAAGCAGAATTTTGGAAGAATCGAGCTATATCCTTTGCTGTCCAGATCTGAAGTGTGTTGCTTTTGAAGTGTTTAGGTGATTTGGTGAGTTGTGGTTATCTCTCACACGGATCCAAAGGAGTATATCCGATTGGTGGCTTGATTATGTGTTTAAAATCGTGATTTCATGCATTTTCGTAAACTTAAGTATAGATCCATTGTTCATGATGATTTGACATCCATTTTACTACATGTTAATCTATGCAAGTTCATTCATCAAGTTGTAGAGATATTGCTCATGATTCATGCTTGTTAGATTTGGACTCTTTATTTACAAGATTGCCATTATTGTTATAATTGTTTATTAGATCATGTTTGAATGCTTGATTACTTGGATTAATGATTGACTTGATTGATTGTTATAAATTAGTTGATTGATGATTTGATTTGGACAAGATGGTCGAAGATGATTCAAAAGCTAAGGGAAAGGCTCTTGAATAAGAAAAGCTGCTCGTGGCATATGACGCGGATGATAAAGCTCATATGGATAGATTTGATGATGATGTTGAGATGAGGCTTTGCTATGATGAGATGAAGCGAGGCATGATGTGAGATAGCCTTGGTTAAGTCCAGACGGGATCATTCCAAGCATGTTGATGACTCGGTGAAATGGTTCGAGTTTGAGGATAATGGTTGGCTCGAGAGGCGCTTGGGCTAGTATGAGAATAGTCGTCGAGGAGGATGACTAGAAGGCTGAGATTTCATCGTTGTTGAAGGTTCTAGCAGGCTCAAAGCAAGAGTACGCTGGGCAGATTCGATAGTCCCAAAAGACTACAGTTGGTGGTCGAGTACTCTGGGCAGATTCGATAGTCCTAGGCACGGGCTGCGATGACGTGCGGAGTTTTGTCTAGAACCGGGGTTACCATTGGCCCTTGACGAACGACTGAAAGAATGTGCCGGTCATTCAATTAACGGTGGTATCGAGGCAATGATAATAGTGATAACCAGAGTCATGGATGTTTGGTTGTATCATCATTCGGTCTCAAGAGCGATATTTTCTGGGTGCTTATCTGATCTTGGTTTAGGCCTTGGGGGTTTGTACTTGGAAAACATCGACCTTGACTCGAGTGATAATTGCTTTACTTTACCTGTTTGCTTTACTATGTTTACTTCTGCTTAGTGTGTCTGGGGGCGCTATCACTGTAGAAAGAGGTGGAGTGGGAGGGTTGGGATCCTATTCCTTTTACCTTTATGCTCTTTTGGTATGTTGTTAGTTAATTTACCGCTCACTAAGACTATTGTCTGACTCAAGGTTTTATGTTCAACTCTTATTACCTTAGGCTGTTCATCCATTTTGGGATGGGCAGACTAGGTAGCAGGTGACAGGTGCTGTTCTTAGTTTCCAACGATGCTGATGACGAAGACGAGCTGGAGGCTTGCATATTATTTTCTTACTATATGTACTGGATGTTCCGCTGCTTGTATATTCTCTGAGTGATATGTAGTGAGGCTGAATGTATTGATTATTCAGATTTTTGTATCAAACTACTATAAGGCTTATTTGATACGATTCTGTTCTGTGTAGCTTCACTATGTATATTTTTCCTCTATTGTATTTTATCCATGCGCTGTGTGTAATACGATAGATTCTGCTGTTTTACCTAACCTTGGTGATCGTCCATGGCTGCCTGGCACACTTTACAGCGCACTATTTCTATGTTTAGTGCGGGGGTCATGGGCGGTCGTCACAATGGGTAACGCCTTAACGCTATTTTAATAGTTTACTTTACTCTAGACATTATTATAATAGCGTATATTACTACATAGTAGATAGTTTAACGGATCCTTAGTGGATGGGCGATCCTAAGCATCCTTTAAGTTACTGATGCATTCCTTTACAGTTCACTTGAGTTGATTTACATTTTATAAGCATGTATTTCCTGACTCGAGTGTTTTGTGTTTTGCTTTACGCTTGGGTCAGCCTGAGTTCCACAGCTTTGGTTTCATCCTCTTTCGAAGCTAAAGATCCGATGAAGATTCAGTCGTCTACTTGATATTTTATTCCAGTTATTTCCACCCCACTTTTGCTTTTGTAATAGCAACTTATGTATCTAACTTTACAAGTATATTTGTTTCCAGACTTGGTATATGTATTGGTTTTGAGACTTTGTATCTAGTAGCTTCGTGAACTACTATAGTTATTTATTCCACTGCGAGTTATTCAGATATTTTGTGTTTGTGATTCTGTGATTGATCTATTTGCCCCAAATTTTATTAACAATATGTTGTTTTGAATTATTCAAGTCTGACATGTGTGGTTTTATTGTCGATTTGAATGGTCCAAAACAACGGGATGTTACATTAACTCACCATTATTAAACGATGAATTCTTATTTTAATCATATTCTTCGAATACCTTATAGTCAAACTATGAAAATTAATTCACAAAGGGTTCATTTTAAATCAAGCGATAAATGCTCCTAAATAAATCGATCACAATTTAGCAATCAACACACAACAGTCTATCTTTTTCATTTAAGTCAAGCATAACCGAACAAACAATAGTGATAATAAATAAATATTATCACTGTTGGGCGCATTCTCACCCAGAAGACCTTGAGACCAAGGAGAGTAACTCATCCATCCAGGCTCGCCTAAGCCCATCCGGTGTTCTCGTCCTCCAAGGCCCATTCAGCAGGAACCCATTCGGCAGGAACCCATTCGGCAGTCTTAGGCAAACACCGAACCAATATTCTTCCATCCCACCGGACCAACTGCCACCGGTCCAATCTCCTTCCATCCCACCGGACCAACTGCCACCGGTCCAATCTCCTTCCATCCCACCGGACCAACTGCCACCGGTCCAATCTCCTTCCATCCCACCACCGGTCCAATATTCTTCCATCCCACCGGTCCAACCTACTTCCAAACAACTACCGGTCCACTCTACGCTCCAACCAAGCAATGCCGAACCAAGATATACCAGGCCAGATCACATCAGCCCAGGCCCATCAGCGACTATACATATCCTGGAACCCTACCCCTAGCCTCACTCTATAAATAGAGGGGTAGGGGTACAGCAATGGGGACAAGTTTGAGAGCTCAAGCACGGAAGGAACTTTCAAACAACTTTCTTTTACTTGTATCAAAGCTTTGTACTTGTAATCAAAAGAGAAGAAGAGAAATAACAAATAAAGTGGACGTAGGCACATTCTGGCTGAACCACTATAAATTTGCGTGTCTTTTTACAGTTTAGCCCCTGCTTTTCATATATTTGCATAAACCTCCAAAATCACTAAGAACAACATAAGATCTACTAAATCATACGACTTTGAGGTGTTTGTCCATCTTTTGTGCAAACATTTTTGGTGCTTTCATTGAGAGCTAGAAGCTCGAAGCTTCATCTTCATCTACTTAACAAGTTTTCCTAACAGCATCGTCCGCCACTTGGAAAACATGCCTCCCAAACAGAGAAAAGATGTTAACAAAGGAAAAAACATCGCATCCAGCAGTCTTCCAGATCCAGCTGTCACGAATCAAGTAAATCGTCCTCCTCCAGCAACGGTAACAAATGAAGGATAAGCTAACCCAACCACTCCTGCCACAGAACAACCTGCAGCAATTACTAGGGAAGATTTGGACAGAGTTGTTGTTGAAGTAACTAACCGCTTCACGTCCCAGCAGGAAGCCTTGGTGGACAATCTCATGTCACGCTTGAGGGACGCTGAAGAATCCAACCGCAACACTGAATCATGGGGCGAGTCCCAGTCTGGAGGATCTCAGAGACAACAAAGATCTTCCTTCTTCGAAGGAGCTAACGGCAGAAGTAGCCGTGGTAGGAGCCGAGACCGAGCACAGCCCGAAGTTAGGCCTGAGGAAACGTTTGGTACCGAACCCAACGGGGAAGGTACCGGGCGAAGGTCAACTGTAGTTGAGCCTGTCATGCTGCCTAACCACAGAAACACCAGTGAACGGGGCCGAGCTAGAGTTCTGCCCGAAGTTGGACCCGAGGAAGTGCTTAGATCAGAACCCAACAGGGGGAGATCAAGGCAAGGGCCAACTGTAGCTGACCCAAGCATGCTCCCAGAAGATCAAAGGCAGCCACTGGAAAATATGAGGAATGATAGACGATACCATCCCTACAGGTCATCTGGACGGAATCAATCCCACAGAACAGAACCAAACTCATTTCTATCTGCTCCAAGTTCTGATGAAAGGATGGCACGCTTATTCAGAGAGTGTGTCCAACGGGAGCAAAGAGATCGAGGGATAGGCGCTAGGGTAACCAGCCCTTTCGCCCGCAATATCGAAATTGCTATCACCCCCCGGGAATGGAAGATGCCAACAATGGAACCCTACAAAGGAACCTCCGATCCCGTTATACACTTACAGAGGTACACGCAGCATATGCTCATGAGTGGAGCAACAGAGGGGGTACTATGCAAATGCTTTCCGCTCTTCTTGGCTGATCTTGCTACCTCCTGGTTTTGTCATCTACCCCAAGGATCCATCAGCTCGTGGGAAATGTTGAAAGAAAAATTTATCAGTCAGTTCCGCATTCATGTGGAGCAACCTAAGGACGCTTATTCCTTATCCAGCGTCAAACAGAAACCTGGAGAAAAGCTGTAGCAATACCTAACCAGATTCAACGCCGCAGCAGCCGCAGTTCAAGATGCCGATGAGAAGCTTATCCTAATGGCCCTCTGCAGTGGAGTGCATCCGGACACTAAATTTGCTAGAAGATTGACAAAAGAAAAACCAGCTACTTTACCCGATTTCTTCCATGAAGCCGGGAAATACATGAGGCTTGAGGATGCTGCCGTTGAGGGGCAGTCAGGACAGCAAAGTAAGACGACCCATGGCAACGCCCCTGCTGTGGCAAGGGACGTTCGAAGAAATGATTCCAGATACAATGCTGGGGGCAAGAAGGTAGAAAAGCGCCTATATCGGCCAGGACCAAGATTCGACACTTACACCCCTTTGAACGAGACCGTCGAAAATATCTTCCTTGCCACCCAAGGCGAAGTTAGATACAAACGCCCACCATACAAGAAGGAATCAGATAACGCACAGAAGTTTGGAAAATTCTGCCGCTTCCACGAATCTCACGGACATGATACCAACGAATGCCATCATCTCCGAGATCTGATTAAGGAACACATCAGAAGGAAGAAACTGGAACGTTATGTAAAAAGTCAAGACAGGACTCCAGCTCCTGCCAATGAAAACCCAAGGCTACCCTCACCAGGGACCGACAGAGGAAACCGCAACGCTAGCAGCTCTAGTCAAGAGAAGATAGTGGTCCATACCATCTCAGGAGGTCCGCACATCGCAGACAGAAGTTGGAGAGAGATGGAAAGATATGGGAAGTCGCTTAGAGACAATAAAGACTGTGTCAATACGGTTATAGAAGAGCGCCACCCAAAGCGGAAAGAAAGTGATGACATCACATTCAGTAAACGTGACCTAGAAGGAAGACAGTACCCTCACATGGATCCCATGGTTATCTCTGCCCGACTCGGTCCCGCCGAAGTTTACCGAATCCTGGTAGACATTGGAAGCTCTGTAAATATCCTGTTCAAACACGCATTCGACAAAATGAAGCTATCAATGAAGGATGTATCTCCCTGTGATAAACCACTACACGGTTTCACTGGAGATGCGAAGATGCCCCTTGGACAGCTGGACCTCTTTGTTGAGATTGGAAGCCATCCCCACTCCGTTGTGAGGAAACAGACGTTTGTGCTGATAGAAAACCATTCGGCCTACAACGCCTTCATAGGAAGACCAGCCTTGTCTGACTTCCAGATTATCCTAGCCCCATGGTGCCTGAAAATGAAATTTCCAACAGACAATGGGGTAGGGGAAGTGGAAGGAGACCAGGATATTGCACGAGACTGCTATGTAACCGAACTTCGCAACAACCACAGGAAAGATAAAGGGAAAGGTGTAGAGATTGCCCTCTGCACAAAAAATCTTGAAGCATAGCAACTAAAGAAAGCCCCTCCTCTTCGATACACCAGCGACCCTTTCAATGAATTAGACCCTAGGGACAAAGAGGAGGAGGCCACCGCCGAGCTTGCAGAAGCTATGGAGTTTATATCTGTAGACAAGCACGACTCAAGTAGGCTACTAAAAATTGGGTCCCAGCTGAAAGATGAATTGAAGGAACAACTCATTGATTTTCTCCGCCACAACTTGGATGTATTCGCTTGGTCACACGTTGACATGACCGGAATCTCCCCCGACATAGCATGCCACGTATTAAACATTGATCCTACCAAGGCACCTGTAAAACAAAAAAAGAGAAGTATGGGGGTAGAGCGATCAGCAGCCCTCGATGAAGAAGTAAAGAATCTACTCGCCAATGACTTCATACAAGAAGCTGTTTACCCAGAATGGATTGCCAACCCGGTACTAGTAAAAAAGGCCAATGGGAAGTGGCGGACCTGCATTGACTTCTCCAACCTAAACGACGCCTGCCCAAAGGATTGCTTCCCGCTTCCCAGAATCGACCAACTTGTCGACAGCACAGCCGGGCACGAACTCCTATCTTTTATGGATGCATACTCAGGATATAACCAAATTCCTATGCATGCTCCCGACCAATACCACACTAGTTTCATCACCGACCGGGGTTTATACTGCTACAAAGTGATGCCTTACGGACTTAAAAATGCAGGAGCCACCTACCAGCGCCTCGTCAACAAGATGTTTGCAGGGCTAATAGGACAAACTATGGAAGTATATGTGGATGACATGCTGGTAAAGTCAAGGAAGGCCAAAGATCACGTAAGCCACCTAGGCGAGATGTTTCAAGTACTTCGGCAATATGGAATGAAGTTGAATCCACTAAAATGCTCCTTCGGTGTGTCGTCAGGGAAATTCTTAGGATTCATCGTTCATGCCAGAGGGATAGAAGCAAACCCTCAACAAGTCCGAGCGCTAAGGGATATCAAGATACCTTCCACCCGAAAGGAAATGCAAAGCCTAAATGGAAAAGTGGCCGCCCTAAGCCGATTCATCTCCAAGGCAACGGACAAGTGCGTCCCCTTTTTCGAAGCCCTAAAGAAAGATAAAGGAAAGTTCGAATGGACTGACGAGTGCCTGACCGCTTTCCTTCACTTAATCGAACACCTCCAGAAACCACCGGTGCTCTCAACTCCAAGCGAAGGAGAAGAATTATACCTATACCTCGCTGTGTCATCCCACACCCTGAGCGCTGCCTTGGTAAGGGAAGACAACCGCACGCAACGACCAGTTTACTTCGTCAGCAAAAGGTTTACTGGGGCAGAAGTTAGATATCCTAAGCTTGAGAAGTTAGCATACTGTTTACTAATCATATCGCGAAAACTGCGTCACTACTTCCAGTCCCATTCCATCAAAGTTCTGACCGATCAACCATTGAGGCAGGTACTCCATCGTCCTGACACTTCTGGGCGACTACTTAAATGGTGCATCGAGCTAAGTCAGTATGATATCACCTATCACCCTCGCACCGCCATCAAGGGACAAGCCATGGCTGATTTCATTGCAGAATTCACTACCAACGAGGATAGGGAGCAATTGGAAATAACAGAAAATATCAAGTGGAATCTCTTTGTGGACGGTGCATCTAACGAACAAGGCTCGGGGGCAGGTGTGGTAATAATCACTCCCAGGGGAAATAAACTGCACTATGCTATAAGGCTGGAGTTCGCTGCCACCAACAACGATGCAGAATCTGAAGCAGTGATAGCTGGACTAGAAATTGCCAAAGAAATCGGAGCCAATTCTTTTTGTCTTCAGAGCGATTCTCAACTTATTGTTAACCAAATACTATGAGAATTCCAAGCTCGAGAGGAACGACTCATAGCATATCTAAAGAAGACCAAGTTGCTTCTCAGCCGATTGGATCAGTACTTAGTCAAACACATCCCTCGGGAAGAGAACCAAGAGGCCGACGAACTGGCAAAGCAAGCAAGTGTGAGAGACATCACCATCTTCGGGGCAGTAACCATCTCAAAGCAGCTGGCCCTGAGTTTTGAGCAAGTGAATCTGATAGCTACAATCGAAGAAGCAACTTGGATGACTCCCATCCGAGACTACCTACAAAGTGGCACTCTACCCAACGGGCGTAATGAAGTCAAGAAAATCTTGAGAAAAGCGTCCCGCTATACAATACAAGAAGACATCCTCTATCGGCGTGGTTTCTCTAACCCATTATTAAGGTGTGTCGCCGGAAGGGAAGCCAAGGAAATCTTATCCAACATCCATCAGGGGAGCTGTGGAGATCACACCGGGGGGCAAACATTAGCAAAAAAGATACTCCGATACGGATATTTCTGGCCCACCTTAAGCAAGGACGCCTTAGATTTCGTCAAGAGATGTGACAGATGCCAAAAATTTGCTAAGATTCCACGGCTACCAACAACTGAGATTACTCAAATGACCAGCCCTTGGCCCTTCGCAATATGGGGAATTGACTTAATCGGCGAGCTACCAATGGGCCGAGGCGGGGCCAAATATGCTATAGTGGCAGTTGATTATTTCACCAAATGGGTGGAAGCAGAACCTCTGAATAAAGTATCTTCAGCAAAAGTTATTAACTTCTTGATCAAAAATGTTCTATGCAGGTACGGAGTCCCACTCAAAATCATATCAGACAACGGACTTCAGTTTGACAGCGAGGAATTCGCCAACTGGTGCCAAGAACACAGAATTCATAAAAGCTTCTCATCCGTAGCATATCCCCAGGCAAACGGACAAGTCGAAGCAGTCAACAAAATTCTGAAAGCTCTGATCAAAAAGAAGCTCGAAAAGTCAAAGGGCGCTTGGGTGGATGAACTCCCTACGGCACTATGGGCCTACCGCACATCTTTCAGAACATCAACAGGGCACACTCCTTTCTCTTTGGCATACGGATCGGAGGCTATGCTCCCAGTAGAAACTATTGTGCCTTCCCACCGTCGGATCCACTATAACCCAAAAGAGAACGAAGAACTCCTTCACATGTCTTTGGATCTAATCAAGGAGAGAAGAAACGATGCAGTCCTCAAAACAGCAGCCCACAAGCAAAAAGTGCCATCACAATACAACTCCAAAGTCAAGCATCGTACCTTGCAGGAAGGGGATCTTGTCCTCAAACGAATCTTCCCTCGCCCTGGAGCACTAGACCCAATCTGGGATGGACCATATGTGATTCATAAAGATCTCCACAACGGAGCCTATATTTTGTCAACAGTAGACGGAGAGGTGTTCCAGAGGGCATGGAACATCCAACACCTCCGTCGATACTTTTCTTAACTTGTATTGCCCATATGAAGTGAATTAACAAAGAGAATCAGTGGACGTAGGCCTTTTCATGCCGAACCACTTTAAAAAACCTTGTCTCTTTTTTAACTTGTTCCTTTGTATCTTGGCTGCTTGTTAACTTTATCCTTTTCTGTTGAACAAAATCCTGAGTATACAGCATTTCTATTCAAAGCGCTCCACAACACAATTTCACCTGGACAAGACCTAACAGGTACTATGCGAATCTATGCCCTCGCCAATGAGACACTTTTGCTCCAGCATCCCTCTGCCGCGGGTTAACTCATTGCTCGCGACGGCCCTTAAAGCCAACTGTAATGAGCCGATTATAAGCCACCGAGAAGGCCGACTATAGCCGAGGCAGCTCATTACGGCGTTAGGCTCGCCGGCAACTGTGAACCGACTATAAGCCCCAACATAAGGTGTGGCCAGCCAGGGGCAGTTCACAGTTGACGATCGGCACCCACGCTAGCCGGCCACAGTAAATCGAATAATACCCGCGATTGCGGGCCATAATGGCCCGGGTAGTTACTGTGCGCGATCTCGGCTCCGATGTGTCTTAAGTACGGCTGTGGTAAAAAAGAATTAACTCCCCGCGGAGGCGTAAGATGGGTGACGAATGTCTCCAAGACCCACAGCTAGGGAAAGTGACTACAAAACCCGTTTGCCACGAACTTAAGCACATCGAAGGCCTTCCGTGATTGGAAGTTTTACTATTTCACATATTTCAATTTTACTTAAAAAACTTTCCTCCTATCCTCTATAACAAACCTTAAAGTACAGGATACAGGGTAAGAGATACCCGCCAATGGATGCAGAGATTCACAATCAGATGGCAGGGCATTCAACTGCTTTCCATGCTTGGTCATACAAGATATTCGAAACTGCCATTTACAAACAGAACATGAAAGGCGGTATTTTCTTCCTTTATGTACAGATGCATGACTATAATTTAATTTTTTTTTCACACCACACGCTAACATTGCAAGTCATGAGATTATGATTTAAAACCAGAATCCGACATCAAACACAATTCAATTACGAGAATATACACAGCTATATTTCTCATACGACATGTCGAAATAGCAACAAATATTCAAGAAACGACAAAATCAGCTTAAGTTAAAAAATTACACGCCAAGAATAATGTCGATTATTACAAGTAGCAAGAATTACAACTTAGAAGTTACTCTACTGTTTTAAGACTAACGTATACAACCATGTCAAGTCTACAAAAAGAATTTTCCAGGTCTAATCAGGGAGCCGGTTGCGTCGGAGTCTTGTCCTTGCTCTGTTGCCCACCTGTCCGGTCATAAAAAGAATTCATTAGTGATAAGCAACCAAGTTAACGGAAAGACTATAAAGGAAGACTTACCAGCACCTGCTTCTTGACCATCCTGGTCGTCATCCTCTACCTGCACACCTGCCTCCTCAGCAGCAAGCAACCGCATACCCTCCTTTACCGCCACTTTCTCCTCCTTGGTAAACTGGGCAGTGACCACATCCATACTGAAGACCGTTCCACCCTCTTTATCTGCATCAACCTTAGCCTCCTCCAGAGCCCGGAGATAAATCTTAGCCATGACCCTGGGATAATCATCCATCCAGGACAGGTTGCCCTGCTTCCAGGTACGGAAGTACATATCCTGGAGCATTTCGTCCATCATCCCCTCATTCTCCTCAAACTCCCTCATCCGGGCCTCGGAAGCCGACAACCTCCCAACGGCGGCATCTCTCTCCGATCGGTATCTCGAGCAGTCAACCAGAAGGGATCCCCGCATTGCCTCCATCTCCTCCCTCAACTTGGCTTGAGCAAGCTCTGCAGCCTCAAGTTTCCCGGACAATTCCTCCACCTGCTCGAGGTCCGCTTTCCGAACCTCGTCCACCGTGGCAATAGCCATGTCAATCCGTTCTTTGCAAGTAGCTTCCATTTTCCGCAATTCGGCCCGACTAGCCTCTTTCATGGTTTTCCTTAGTCGCCCAGTAGCAGCCTCATGCTGAGAAATCTGAATAGCCTGATCCGCAAGCTGTTTGGCCTGATCCGAAACCACCAATCGAAGTCGAATATTGGTGCTCCCAATCTCCTCTCCGGCCTTAACCAGCCGAGCATGATGCCCCATCAGCTTTTTAGTCTCCTCCGCCACCCGATCAATATTAGCCTTGGCCTCATCTCCCATGGTAACTATCCGAGTGGTAAGTAGATCAAGATCTAAGGACTTAGCTTCATCAAGCACCCGTACCATGGGATTGCGGGGAAGAAGGTGCTCACCAGTAACCTCATCAAAGGTAATGTCGTGGGAACTTGGATCCAGATCAGGATGACCCGCAAATGGATTACGAGCCAAGTCAGGACGGTCGATATGAGTAACGGAAGGGTTTCTGGATGGGTGCGGAGAGGGTGAAAACTCGCTACCCTCTTCAGTGATATCATGAAGAGGCTGAGCCGGAAGCTGAGGACCGAGCGAAGTTTCGGATAAAGGATGACTCCTCTTCCTCTGCTTAATACCCTCTTCGATGACCCCAAGAAGAGGACGGTAGCCGACTACATCCCCGAAGCGTTGGGTCGAGGGCTTCGGCTTAGCAGAAGTTTTGGAAAGCTTATATTGCTCAAGCCTGTGTCGAAGGTCTGAGGCTTTGGACGTCTTGCCTGCTCCTGATATAAAGAACAAGTGTCACAAACTTGCATCACTATATGATTCGAGAAACGTGGTAAATTACAAGTTAAAAAAGGAAAAGAAACATAGCTGTGGTTGTACAAACCCTGGGGAGGAGTGGGATACAGCAATAAGTCCTGGATTTCATTCCAGGACGGGAGCGGGTCATAAAATATTCCTAAGTCCCTATCATTAATGAAGCATGCAGGAGTCAAGAGTTCACCTTGAGTCGTCGGAGCCACCTTGGCTGGAATGGTTGGAGAAGACTCACTTGCACCAGTCCTGGCTTTGTCCGTCTTCCCGGTTTTCTCTACCGAAGCCGGATCTTCATCCAGCCCATCAAAAGCCTGGTGGAACGCATCATCCGTCCACTCCTGAATCTCGCCCACTTGCCCAGGAAGTAGGGCCCCAATGCCATCGCCACCTTTGTCACCATCCCGACCATCTCCACCCTCGCCTATTTCCTCCTCTATGTCTTCCTCCTCCCGGGTAAGTGGACAATTGCTGGGGGAGGGACCGTCCGACTTCTTGAGTTTCTTACCTCCGACAGCTGGAGGTTTTGTGAAAGGTTTCCTCTTGCTACTCTCCACCGAAACACTTTCTTTGGTCTGAGCAGCCGCCCTCTCCTCCGCCGTCTCCCTCAGCTTAACTACTGACTGCTGTGGGAGGATTAAGTTGTACTCCAGAAGGATCGCATTTCTGATCAGGAAGGCAGATGATCTATATTTCCCAAGAATAGCTTCTATCTCGGTCGCCGTCTGAACCAGGCGGTCAGTCTCCACAATCGCAAAGCCACCTGTCGCTAGCAAAAACGAGAGAGTATGAGAAGAAGTGTGATATCCCGGGTTTTTGGGCAATTTAAATTTAATAATCTGTATTGATAATTTAATTGATTTGATAATTTTCCTTTCTAATTTTAATATAAATTGATAAATTTAATCTTTTCAAAGCTAATAAAGTTTTAATCTATTTATAATATATATATTGTTATATTGTGAATAGGATATCTTTTGTTTTAAATTAAAGATGAATTTTCAAATTTGTAATATATATGTATATATATGTTATAATTTGGATTGTTGAAATTTAATTAAATCTATGGATAAATATATATGTATAAATTGTGATTTTAAAAGCTTTGTTTTAAAATTTAACATTTTTCAAAAGGTTAATTTAGAATTAATTCAATTGTTTTCAAAATATAAGACAATTGTTTATTTTAAATGTGATAGTTTAAAAAGGGGTTTAATCAAAGTTTTATTTTAGTTTTCTTTAAAGTGTTAAATTTTAAATGGTTATATAATGTTCTAGACTTTAAAATACATGAATAAGGAATTTATTTATATTTATAATTAGTTTTAACATATTTTCTTTTAATGGTAAACTAATATTTATTAATTAAGTAACTAAAAAAGTAAGTTTTATATTAACATTTAAATTAAATGAAAATTTATTTAAAATTACTTAGGACATGTGTTAGTATCTTAACACATGATAATAACAATTGTAAGCATAAGAGCATTTCAAGTTAACAAGTGGCAACATTTTCTTTATTTAAAATCTTATTTTATAAATAATATAGTTAAGAGAAATCTGGTTTTTCATTCTCAGTCCAAAACACTTTTACTATCTCAATTCTTTTCTTCTTATAAACTAAAACCTGAAACCCCATAATCAAAAGAAAGTAAATCAAACAATTATCTCATCTTCAATCTGGGTTCAAGCAACTAAATCAAGCACTGAATCAATCTGCAACCTTCAAACCTGAGCAATTCAACAACAATTGGAAAATCATTAAAATCTGTAAGCATGCAAAGGCACTCAAAATCAACCTACAACAGTTCAACTAAATAATCAAGTAAAGGCAGTTTCAACAACAAAGAGAAATTAAAAGCTTTTTGCCAGAATTCGAATTTCAAAAACCTGGAAGTATCAAAACTGTCCTCTGTTTTAAGGTGAGTAAACTAAGATTTTAAAAACAGTTTTAGATTCTGGAATCCCACTTTAATATATGAAACTCATGCTGTTGTCTGAATGCTTGGATTAAAATGGATGCATGTGTGCATATGAATATTGAATGCCTGTATATACATAGATATAGTCTCTGTTGATTTTATCAGGTTTTGATTTCTTTAAAAAAATCCAATATCCCATCATTAAAGCACTGATAGTCTTTGGTTTGTAAATAGGAAGTATTTGAAATCATGTAACATTACTCTTAAAAATAATTACAAGTTTTTAAATTGAATAATTGTCTCGAAATTTTATAAAAACAGTGAAAATGTAGTTTGGGTCAAAATCTTATCAATTAGATTTTGTGATTAGGTTGCATGGTTGAAATCGTGATAGGAAACTATGAATTTTAATGGCTATATCACGTTTTTTTAGTTTAGAGTTTGTTGAGTAATGGTGAGATGAACGGAAAAGTCATTTTGGGTTAATACTGTTGATCGCTGATGACTGGAGGGTGGGGTTGTTCCTGGAGGTGGAAGGTAGCTCAGTGATCACGAGAAAAATAACCGCGAAGTTTATTGATCACCGGAGTGGGTAGGCGAAGGCGATATAGGGTTTAACACCCTGGGATACTCGTTGATATTCAATTGGGTTTCGCGACGTCGAAACGAAACTGGAGTTGATCGCATGATGTTCTGGAGATGCTGGAAGATGAGGTGGCGCTACGATGAAAGTGGAAGAGTTTCTGGAGCTAAGAATCAACGGCGACGAGGTGGTTTCTGATGATGTATGTTTTCCAGGTGATGGGTTCTATGGTCGAATTTGAATCTCGTTTGAATCGAGAAAATTGGGATGGTCGTACGTGAAGTCGTGATGGAATCTGACTTGTCGGAGGTCGGAGTAGTGATCGTCGTCATCCAGTAGGTGCGTGCACGTGCACCAGCAAGTTTCGTGCATCTGGGAATTTTGGGTTTGGGGAAGAAGTATGATCTCGGGTATACTTCGGGTAATTTTGAGTTTTACTCGAAGCAGGAGAGTAGTGAGGTGACGCGAGAGTTACTTCGTGTTTTTTTTAGTGTTTACTCGGGTTTTGGTAGAAACAGTTTTTAAAGGAAAATGTTTTAAGTTTTTAAAACAAAAGAAGTTTGATATTTATAATGTTCTGAGTTTTAAAAACAAAGTTAAATCAAGATTTTTAGTATTAAACTAAATTGTTTTCCTAGAATAATCGTTTAATAAGTTTAAAATAATTTAAATAAATAAGTTTTAAAAGAAGAATAGGAAGTGGATTTTCAAAATGATTTTAGTATTTAATCCAATAACTTAGAAAAGTTTTAAAGATTTAAAAGTCAAATTTGAATATCTAAATTGTTTTAAATTATAATTGAATTCTAAAGTATTTTATTAAATAAAATTTAAAGATTAAGATTTGGAAAATCAATTATAATAATATTTATCTTAAGTAATTAAGAGTTTTGATAAATTAAAGATAATTAATATGGGGAGATAATTAAATTGTTGGTCAATTTAATTTATTTAATTAAGATAAATGGTTTTCTTAATTAAGATCTTTAAATATAAGAAGTTAAGAAATTATTTAATTAAATTTAAATAATTAGTTAAATAATTAACTAAGTAATTAATTAGTGATTAATTAAAGATAATCACTTACAAATTAATTAAGTATAATTACTTGATGAAGTAATTAAGGAATAATTACTGAATGTAATTAAGTAAAAGAAAAATTATTTAATAAAGTAATTAGAGGATAATTTTTTTTTATTAAATAGAAAGTAATTAAGAGTTAATTACCTAGTGTTATTAATTAAATAATTTATTTAATAAGTTAATTAAGGGATTAAGGATAATTAATAAGGATAATTAATAAGGATAATTAATAAGGTAATTAATTATTTGTGAAGATAATTAATTAAAAAGTAATTAATTAATTGAAGTAATTAAGGGAAGTTAATTACTGGTTAAGATTAATCAAAGGTGATTAATAATTGTGGTTTAATTAAGGTTAATTACTTAATGTAATTAATAGAATAATTAAAGATATAATTAAGGATCATTAGTTTATAATTAATTAATGATGTAATTAAGATTGATTAATTAAGATTGATTAATTAAGATTAATTAATCAAATGATAAGTGATTATAGAATAACTAATTAATTGTAATTAATTAAGGATTAAAGAAATTGATTATAATTAATTAATAAATGAAGTAATTAAAGGTTAATTACTGTGTTTGATTAAGAATAATTAATTTGTGAAATTAATTAAAAATAATTACTTGAATGTAATTAAAGAATAATTAATCAAGGTGATTAATTAAAGTGGATAATTAGAGAAAGATTAATTAATTTATTTGTAATTTATTTATATATAAGTAAGATTTATAATGAAGTAATTAATTTAATTTACTTTAAATTAATTAAGAGATGAAGTAATTAATTTAATTCACTTTAAATTAATTAAAGATAGAGATAGTTAATTTAATTCATTTTAAATTAATTATGTTATGACTAAGTAAATCATTGCTTATATAAGAATGAATGACATTGATTGACTAGAATGAATGTTATCTCAGAAATGAGATAAGTAATGTTGTGTGGTATGAATGCTTGGTTGCATTATAATGGTAATATAGATTAACCATTGTGATGTTGATATGGATTACCTATTTGATTATGAATCATCTGTTTAAATGATAATGTGATTATCAATTGTGATGTGTGAATTATCTATCTGTATGAATATAGATAAGTTAAATTGTTTAAACCTTTAAACAACTTGGCCTTAAAAGATACGTTTTGGATTTCGATGAGACCGGGATCGGGTTTCCGTATACCGGAATTCCAGGTCTGGAGACCCGAATACCACATCGATCCAAATTAACGATAGGTCGTGAATCTCAAGTGAAGATGAAGATTCAGAGTGCAAGGGTTATTGTCGTTAACTCTGAGGGTGATTCCAAAACGAGTGTAACGAGATAATGCCTTCGGTTTCGTTCGAACCCGGAACGAACTTGTATGGATTGAATGCTTTCAGCACATCGTCAGGCGGACGATGAGCATTCTAAGTGATATGTTCTGTTTAAAGGTAATCGTAACCTCAAGCCTCATCAACCGGAAATGGCTAAAACAGGGGAGGTGCAGCAAGGCTTCGTGGGTAGCACCCACTGAGAGCAAGATAGATCCCTGTCTAGAGGTCCCTTTTCTTTTCATTCGGCTTAGTGTGTGGTTGGTCGCGCCAACTACAGGGTTATCTTGTTCGGGATTATCCAGTAAGGGATGGTTCCAGCTTTGTGTTGCAGGGGAGCGGGCGTACTCCTCGGTACGGTGATCTAGGCCACGTACTGTGACGGGCGGTACCCCAGTAGCCCTGCCATTGATGGAAACCCATTCTTCCTACGTGCCCTTACGGTTTTGATTGTATAACCCACTTTGTGGCTAGTATGCTGGAATTTAATAATGTAACAATTTCAGCTATATGAGTATTTACTTGAAAACCCTAGACCCTATTATAATACAATCAGATTTCCTATCAAACGTTTTAGTTAGCGTAAGGTAAAAACTTACCCATGTTTATTTGTGGGGAGTCTTACGTGATACTTTTGTTTTCAAAAGTTTTCAAAGTTAAGCAATCTAACCGTTTACTCACACCAGACCCATGTCTGACCCAAGTGTTTATTTTCTGTTTTATTAAACTCTTGGGTACTCAATATTGTATTGAGTAGTCGAGGGATTCAGGTTAGCTTTGACGAATTCTGGAGGAGATTTGGAGCAGGAGGCTTCACCGTGTAGATATATGATGATTCCGCTGTGTTTGTATTAGTCTGTATTGTACTGATGTACTTGTGTTGTATAATAGACATAAGTTTATAACTGTCTATTCTGTGATGTATAAGTTGTGTACTCCGATGTATATGATACTATGTAATATTCTATGTGATATATTATATTTCATTCGTTTCCGCTGTGAGATTCTTTTGTGTTGTTGTTTCTTCTCTTCTATCCTTTCTTCTTCTATCCCTTTCTTTCTTCATGATGATACGACTTTCTGTGGAGAAAAAGTCGGGTCATTACAGTTGGTATTAGAGCAGTAGGTTGAGTGAATACCTAGGCTCTGAAGTGGTGTCTATCTTGAGAGCGCGTAATTGTTAGTTATATAAAAATGGTTTTATATTGTGTTAATTGATCGGTTGAGTGGTATATGGATTCTGGTCAATACGAGTAGCTAACGTTATTGATAGGGATCTCTAAACACTTGAACCAGGCCAACAGACACAATATTGTTTTAAAGAGGTAGATGAAATAATTTTACCCAGAAATAATTTCTATATAAAAAAAAAAATATCATTTTAAATATATATATTTATGTATTTCTACCTATTTATTGGGTTACCTGTTCGGGTTTTCCAATATAAGTTATAAAGGTAGATAAGGTGGTAGTGTGTGTAACACAATTACCAATAGTTGGAGTTTGAATGTTGAGGTTGGAAGTATATATCGAGATTGTAAACCCAATATCGTCTCGAGTAAGTTGGCAGTATGGAGTAAGGATGTCTCGGATCTCTGAAGAAAAACCTTTTCAAGATTCGGAGTCCATTATTGGAATGTAAGATTGGTTGAGCTCGGGTGAGCAGATTTTCTAGAGTTGAATCTATCAATTGTGCAGAAGTAAATGATGGTAGCTTGGCGACTTCAAGAAGGAGCAGTTGTGTGATAAGACGCAGTATCTATGGATGTTCCCGAAGGAGTTTTTTTTTTTGGAACAAGGTTAAGAAGGTATTGGAGGAACAGTTGATGTCTACCGCCGGAAGACTCGACTGTATAGGAATTCTCTGATATCAAGTAAGAGAGTTTTGTCTATTTTGAAGTATGGGACTAAGGTCGATTAGTTGTTCTTTGGACATGGTCTCATTGTTCCCTTAAGAAGAGTAAGTAATTGGCGATTGGTTTGGAGCCCGAGTTTCTTTTGGATGTCTGCCATCTCGGAGATTCGTTGAGAGGTTTGTTGATGGTTTTAGTTTTGAGAAGCCTTTGGATTAGAAGTTCTTGGTTAGCTGTGATAGCAGTGCAGCTCGGAGTGTTCGGTGTGCTGTCGAGATAGAGTTTGGAAGCAGCAGTGTGGTTCGTTTCTTCGATGGTTCCGGAATCTTTGTGGTTCTTCTATCAGCAGTCCGAGTAGATGGTGAAGTTTTTCTTGAAAGGTTAACCTTGTTCGGAAAAGTTTAAGGCTGTTTTAATTAGTAAAGAGAGAACAGTTTCTTTGGAATCCGAACTAGGTAGGATCGCAAAAGTGAATTGCGATTATTTTGAGTGTTTATCTTGAGTAATCTTTTGTATGAAATTGAGACATCTCAAGAGGAAGTAAAAGTTATCGAAGAGGTCAAAGATTTAGTTTATATCGATTTGGTTCCTAGAGAAGGATTTGGTGAAGTATCTTAGAATTTTATGGAGTATCTGTGTTTTCTCTTCTACTTCTAGTTTCGAGTTTCCTCTAGCCAAGGATAGCTGAAGACAGTACCCTTGACCGAGGACTCATCTATTCTTTGAGAAGTTGGTTATGTCTTTAAGATAACCAATGTTTCCGCTTGTTTGTGGATCTAGTTTGTGCTCGAGTTCATCGACATTCTCATCTATTTCAAAATCAGAGTTGTGCAGCGAAAGCAAAGGTAGTAGCTGTGCAAGAAAGGAAGTAACCTCAGATTTCTACAAGAAGTTTATGTGAATTTCTAAGTGTGTATAGAATTTTCTGGAATCTGGAAGAAGGAAGTTCAGTCTTCTATTTCTTGTGAAGTAGAGTTTGTGGATTTCAGTAGATTTTGGAATATCATCTTGTTGATAGGATCTGGAAATCATTTTGTTCTTGGTCCAGTTGTTTCAAGAAGCATCAGCAAAGGTTAAGTTGATCAGGAAGAGATGAGATAACTCGGGATCGTCTGGTGAGCTATGCAGATATTAGTCAGAGTTTGGAATTCGGAGTTGGAAATTGGAAACTGTTTAAATTTTCCTCGATTATAAGAGCTATAAGATTTGGTAAGTCTGGAAGCTAGCTCCAAAATATTTTGGAATTTTCTTGTGTTCTTGAGAGGAGTAATTCTTTGTCTACAGGGTTGAATGGCCAGTTTGGATATCTGGAATCCATTCTATTTCACGTATCTCTGAGGGAGTACATGTATGATCTATTACTGATTGTAGAATCTGCAGTTCAGATGGATTTGGAAGTTGAGTTGGACTTGAGTGTGGTTTGATATTCTGTTCATATTTGTAGATCTAGAGAAGAGAGGAGCTCTGGATCATAGTGGTGTTGTTTGTTTAGTTTTTGTAGAGCGAGTCTCCCGGTGATTTATACTCGGGGAAACTCGAGATAGTATTATGAAGTCTATTCTGATTTATATCAGAATAGTTAGTTAGATTAGATTGTTTGATTGGTTGCTTTGGTTGTTAGAAATTGGATGATAGGTTTGTGTTTGAAATTAAAATATTTGTTGGATTATTAAATTAACTTTGCTTTTAATTTCGGGGACGAAATTATTTTAAGGGGGGAGGAATGTGATATCCCGGGTTTTTGGGCAATTTAAATTTAATAATCTGTATTGATAATTTAATTGATTTGATAATTTTCCTTTCTAATTTTAATATAAATTGATAAATTTAATCTTTTCAAAGCTAATAAAGTTTTAATCTATTTATAATATATATATTGTTATATTGTGAATAGGATATCTTTTGTTTTAAATTAAAGATGAATTTTCAAATTTGTAATATATATGTATATATATGTTATAATTTGGATTGTTGAAATTTAATTAAATCTATGGATAAATATATATGTATAAATTGTGATTTTAAAAGCTTTGTTTTAAAATTTAACATTTTTCAAAAGGTTAATTTAGAATTAATTCAATTGTTTTCAAAATATAAGACAATTGTTTATTTTAAATGTGATAGTTTAAAAAGGGGTTTAATCAAAGTTTTATTTTAGTTTTCTTTAAAGTGTTAAATTTTAAATGGTTATATAATGTTCTAGACTTTAAAATACATGAATAAGGAATTTATTTATATTTATAATTAGTTTTAACATATTTTCTTTTAAAGGTAAACTAATATTTATTAATTAAGTAACTAAAAAAGTAAGTTTTATATTAACATTTAAATTAAATGAAAATTTATTTAAAATTACTTAGGACATGTGTTAGTATCTTAACACATGATAATAACAATTGTAAGCATAAGAGCATTTCAAGTTAACAAGTGGCAACATTTTCTTTATTTAAAATCTTATTTTATAAATAATATAGTTAAGAGAAATCTGGTTTTTCATTCTCAGTTCAAAACACTTTTACTATCTCAATTCTTTTCTTCTTATAAACTAAAACCTGAAACCCCATAATCAAAAGAAAGTAAATCAAACAATTATCTCATCTTCAATCTGGGTTCAAGCAACTAAATCAAGCACTGAATCAATCTGCAACCTTCAAACCTGAGCAATTCAACAGCAATTGGAAAATCATTAAAATCTGTAAGCATGCAAAGGCACTCAAAATCAACCGACAACAGTTCAACTAAATAATCAAGTAAAGGCAGTTTCAACAACAAAGAGAAATTAAAAGCTTTTTGCCAGAATTCGAATTTCAAAAACCTGGAAGTATCAAAACTGTCCTCTGTTTTAAGGTGAGTAAACTAAGATTTTAAAAACAGTTTTAGATTCTGGAATCCCACTTTAATATATGAAACTCATGCTGTTGTCTGAATGCTTGGATTAAAATGGATGCATGTGTGCATATGAATATTGAATGCCTGTATATACATAGATATAGTCTCTGTTGATTTTATCAGGTTTTGATTTCTTTAAAAAAATCCAATATCCCATCATTAAAGCACTAATAGTCTTTGGTTTGTAAATAGGAAGTATTTGAAATCATGTAACATTACTCTTAAAAATAATTACAAGTTTTTAAATTGAATAATTGTCTCGAAATTTTATAAAAACAGTGAAAATGTAGTTTGGGTCAAAATCTTATCAATTAGATTTTGTGATTAGGTTGCATGGTTGAAATCGTGATAGGAAACTATGAATTTTAATGGCTATATCACGTTTTTTTTAGTTTAGAGTTTGTTGAGTAATGGTGAGATGAACGGAAAAGTCATTTTGGGTTAATACTGTTGATCGCTGATGACTGGAGGGTGGGGTTGTTCCTGGAGGTGGAAGGTAGCTCAGTGATCACGAGAAAAATAACCGCGAAGTTTATTGATCACCGGAGTGGGTAGGCGAAGGCGATATAGGGTTTAACACCCTGGGATACTCGTTGATATTCAATTGGGTTTCGCGACGTCGAAACGAAACTGGAGTTGATCGCATGACGTTCTGGAGATGCTGGAAGATGAGGTGGCGCTACGGTGAAAGTGGAAGAGTTTCTGGAGCTAAGAATCAACGGTGACGAGGTGGTTTCTGATGATGTATGTTTTCCAGGTGATGGGTTCTATGGTCGAATTTGAATCTCGTTTGAATCGAGAAAATTGGGATGGTCGTACGTGAAGTCGTGATGGAATCTGACTTGTCGGAGGTCGGAGTAGTGATCGTCGTCGTCCAGTAGGTGCGTGCACGTGCACCAGCAAGTTTCGTGCATCTGGGAATTTTGGGTTTGGGGAAGAAGTATGATCTCGGGTATACTTCGGGTAATTTTGAGTTTTACTCGAAGCAGGAGAGTAGTGAGGTGACGCGAGAGTTACTTCGTGTTTTTTTTAGTGTTTACTCGGGTTTTGGTAGAAACAGTTTTTAAAGGAAAATGTTTTAAGTTTTTAAAACAAAAGAAGTTTGATATTTATAATGTTCTGAGTTTTAAAAACAAAGTTAAATCAAGATTTTTAGTATTAAACTAAATTGTTTTCCTAGAATAATCGTTTAATAAGTTTAAAATAATTTAAATAAATAAGTTTTAAAAGAAGAATAGGAAGTGGATTTTCAAAATGATTTTAGTATTTAATCCAATAACTTAGAAAAGTTTTAAAGATTTAAAAGTCAAATTTGAATATCTAAATTGTTTTAAATTATAATTGAATTCTAAAGTATTTTATTAAATAAAATTTAAAGATTAAGATTTGGAAAATCAATTATAATAAGATTTATCTTAAGTAATTAAGAGTTTTGATAAATTAAAGATAATTAATATGGGGAGATAATTAAATTGTTGGTCAATTTAATTTATTTAATTAAGATAAATGGTTTTCTTAATTAAGATCTTTAAATATAAGAAGTTAAGAAATTATTTAATTAAATTTAAATAATTAGTTAAATAATTAACTAAGTAATTAATTAGTGATTAATTAAAGATAATCACTTACAAATTAATTAAGTATAATTACTTGATGAAGTAATTAAGGAATAATTACTGAATGTAATTAAGTAAAAGAAAAATTATTTAATAAAGTAATTAGAGGATAATTTTTTTTTATTAAATAGAAAGTAATTAAGAGTTAATTACCTAGTGTTATTAATTAAATAATTTATTTAATAAGTTAATTAAGGGATTAAGGATAATTAATAAGGTAATTAATTATTTGTGAAGATAATTAATTAAAAAGTAATTAATTAATTGAAGTAATTAAGGGAAGTTAATTACTGGTTAAGATTAATCAAAGGTGATTAATAATTGTGGTTTAATTAAGGTTAATTACTTAATGTAATTAATAGAATAATTAAAGATATAATTAAGGATCATTAGTTTATAATTAATTAATGATGTAATTAAGATTGATTAATTAAGATTGATTAATTAAGATTAATTAATCAAATGATAAGTGATTATAGAATAACTAATTAATTGTAATTAATTAAGGATTAAAGAAATTGATTATAATTAATTAATAAATGAAGTAATTAAAGGTTAATTACTGTGTTTGATTAAGAATAATTAATTTGTGAAATTAATTAAAGATAATTACTTGAATGTAATTAAAGAATAATTAATCGGTGATTAATTAAAGTGGATAATTAGAGAAAGATTAATTAATTTATTTGTAATTTATTTATATATAAGTAAGATTTATAATGAATTAATTAATTTAATTTACTTTAAATTAATTAAGAGATGAAGTAATTAATTTAATTCACTTTAAATTAATTAAAGATAGAGATAGTTAATTTAATTCATTTTAAATTAATTATGTTATGACTAAGTAAATCATTGCTTATATAAGAATGAATGACATTGATTGACTAGAATGAATGTTATCTCAGAAATGAGATAAGTAATGTTGTGTGGTATGAATGCTTGGTTGCATTATAATGGTTATATAGATTAACTATTGTGATGTTGATATGGATTACCTATTTGATTATGAATCATCTGTTTAAATGATAATGTGATTATCAATTGTGATGTGTGAATTATCTATCTGTATGAATATAGATAAGTTAAATTGTTTAAACCTTTAAACAACTTGGCCTTAAAAGATACGTTTTGGATTTCGATGAGACCGGGATCGGGTTTCCGTATACCGGAATTCCAGGTCTGGAGACCCGAATACCACATCGATCCAAATTAACGATAGGTCGTGAATCTCAAGTGAAGATGAAGATTCAGAGTGCAAGGGTTATTGTAACATCCCGAAAATTTTCGACTTTCGAAAATTCAACATCGATACTCACTTTATCGACTGCTGAGCCATCGAATGCCGGAAACCCGAAAAGTTATGGTTTTAAGAAAGAAGAAAAAAGTAGAAGAAGATAGAAGAAAAAGAAAGAAGAACAACAACAGAACAAGAGCAGAAACAGAAAAACAATATCAGAATCTCACATATCGCAGCGGAACAATATATAATAGATAAATGAATATCATTTAAAAACAAAAGAATTATATCTGTTATTACATTACATCACATCATCAGAGTCAATAAACAACAATGGACAGTTATATAACTTGTCCTCATACAGAATACACAGCGGAATGAATACTATCAAATACAAATACTACGTCTCGCCATCCAGCTTGCTTCCAAAGCTCCAGCATATCCAGAATATCCTGACAATATAACTCTAGGCTGCCCGTGTGGAAATTGGTGGGCACCCAGAGTTTAGAAGGGAAACAATAAACTCCGAGTCAGTCATGGTGACTGGTGTGAGATCGTAAAATAGTTATTTATCTTTAAAAATAAACAGCAGAGAATTTTAAAGTCAATTCGCAATGCTTTTGGAAAATGAAACTACCATAAGACCTCCCACCACACACACAATGCAAACGCAGAATTGGAGGAGATTTCTTCTTATGATAGTCAAAGATGCTTACTACGCAAAATCAAATCATTTTTGATATTATTATTAGTGCATAGTGTAGAAATCATTTCGAAAGTATAATATTAATCTTAGCCAGCATAGGCATTCCGCACTTATGCCTACTATAGCTACCATGTTCAATAGCAGGTTACCGCCACATTCCATAGCAGGTAATACAACTAAAACCGTACACGTCACGTATTGTTTCTTTGGATTTCCAACAAATGGTCAGGCTAAGGAACTTCCTATCCACGATGGGTACGTCCCTGGAATAGACGACCCGAGAACCTAACCGGATCTCTGCCAACACAAGGCCGGGTTACCTCTGCAAAATTAGGTAACTACTGACACGCGTATGCCATCCCCCGATCGTCACCGATCTTCCCGAGGATCCCCGATTTCCAACAAACCACATAGATAATAATAATGCAGTAACCACAGAGGTTAAGTATCTGGGCTCCATACCATGATACCACCTTTATCCAGAAGGAATGACATACACTAAGGGGCGCTACTCCCTAGAACCTTGCCGCATCCTTCCTGTTTCGACCATTTCCGAGGTGTGAGGCTCGACGAAGTCTCGTCCACAAAGCTACGCTTTCTCAAAAAGCCCTGCTTCGGGTCAAACAAAATGATCAACCTATGATCACAAAGATATAAGATCAAACAAATGATCATATCACAAATGATCAAACACTGATCATTTCACAGCAACACTCAGTATGCCACGTTACCAAATTGGGATATATCGCTGATAAATTTCAACTACATAACCTCTGAGCTCGTACGTCTCAGAGAAGGGTGTTAAGCTAAGAGAATAAATTCTCCGCCACCAACAGAAATGTATTTGAAAGAAATCAGCTTTATACCTCAAATTGTAACGTCAGACACACAATCCATACAAGTCTGTTCCGGGATCGAACAGAACCGAAGGCACTTCTCACGAAGCCCTTGCAATTCCGGATAATTTTCAATCACGTCAGGACTTCCCGTCACTAAGGGTGATAAAACCTCTAAATCGAAGATCAGTCGATGTAGAGTAACTCGACGGTAATCCTTCCGTTTTCAAAAATATCCGGTCTTCAACACCGGTCTTCAAATGCAATTCATAACGACGTATCACATATTCGGAATGGGTTATACGACCCCATGGTCCTTTCCCGGTTAACCCGAATAGTGAGCGTTTATTCAAAAATAAGTGTGGCATTCAAATTCATCCAATCACAACAAATACCTATCTAAAGGTAATTATTGATAGTCGGTTATTTAACTATCAATAAAGATGCGCAACATCATCAGATTCCAAATAATTTTCCCAAATTATTTTATCTTCCAAAATTATCTTTACTAGATATAAAATTTCCACACTTTAACCATTTGAAAACAAATTTCAAATATTCACATTTCATTTTATCTTTGAAGATAAAATCTCAAAACAGTTTATTTCATATTGGAAAAGTATTTCCATACTTATTAAATAATAAGTAATTCACAAATCTATTTATTTTCAACATTTGAAAATATTCAATATACTTAAATCAAATTAAGTATATATTTCATTCTTTTAAGGAAAATATTCTTTTAACACCTTTATTTGAGTCAAAACGAATGTTACGTAAAACATCGTTACGACGACTCAAAAATCACTAGTATGGGGATTCGGATTTTAAGATAGGTATATAAATCCCAATACTACATCAAAACATTTCCTTTCGGAAATCATTTACTATAACAACAGTGTTATAGTCCACCATTTCCTTAAATTTTCTCGAAAACGTCTATTTCAACAATAAATGTTGAAATCTATGCTTTCGATTCATAACACATTTTAAAACACCTTTAAAATGTTTAACTTCATTTTTAAAATATTACTTCTCCAAAACAGTATCCATTTTACTTAACAATATATTCACTGTCCAAAATCGTGAATATACTTCACTAACCACATTTCAATATTTTCTACCCATTTTTATTTCAATAATTATCCACTATCCAAAATCGCGGATATATCTCCTTTATTAAACTTCTATGTTTAACCTATCAATTTCAATTGGTTTTGGATTTATAAAACAATGTTTATAAATTTCACCTTTTATATTTTATAACAACTTCGATTTGTAAATCTCCTTTATTAACAAATTCGATCAATATTTCATTTGTAGGCAAAAATCCAATTTATAAGTTAATTCCTTATAAATCTTCTATTCTACAATTTCATTCATTTTAATTTCACAATTTATACATCTATAAATTTCATATCTTCACAATTTTAAAATTCTATAAGATTCATATCTTCACTTATAAAACTCGTTTTAAAATTCCAAAAAATTTTAATTGATAAATATATCAATTTTTCTGTACATCTTTTATAATACTTTAAAAATCTCAATTTAACCCATTTTACAATTAAATCAACTTTCATTTCAAAAATCACACTTTGGTTATATTTCACCAAAAATTATAACTTTTATAACTTTAAATTTTTACGTTTATAAATCGATTCAAAAATTCCATAAAACGTATATTTTCAAAAATCACTTTAAAAACCCTTTTTAAAATAACAGTCGTTATTTACATTTCAAAACTGAATCCGATGATGCAACAGCATCAATTGGTCCATCACAACAATCAATATCATATATCAATATGATAACAGAATATATCAAAATATCTGTAAATAAATAACTACGGGTGAGGAATCCAGTTGGATCCCTCCAACCTGTTTCCCTGCATCCACAGATGTTAGCACAATACCAATTCCGCTCCAGTACGGAATTATCGCGGTATATAGGTTTTTTATAAATCCGCTTACTAACGGCGCAATAGGGTCTCATCCGCTATACGAGGCGGGAAATCATCAATCCAATATATACATATGCCAATATGTATATACTGCTATATATAGATATATATCCTACTATATCTAATATCACATCCAAACAGTCAATCATCAATCAATAACTGTAAATAATTCCACATTCAATTGAGTGAGAAGATCTCACCTTAGCTTTAAATTCAGTTCCAGCGTTTTGTTTCAAATAAAATTAAACACGCGTTTAATTTTACCCGAAATTTTCACTGACTCCAATTGACTCCAAACCAACTCCATTGCGTAGTGCTCGACAAAACGATTCCAACGCAAAAAATCTCGTCCAAAACGGACCTCGTATGAAGAAGTTATGGTGTTACAAAGTTTATACGATTTAAAATATAAATAAATTTCAATTTCTTATTTATTTTTAAACCCACATTAATCTGAGCCGTTGGATTTTTTTTCTCTGACCAGATCTGGGCCGGCTATCCCTTCTCCCAACTCACGTTCTCCTTCACGTAACAAAGAACCCAAGCCGCCTCTTCTTGCTCCAATTACCGCGACCTCCTCACGTAGTTTAAAGACGATCAGGCGATGCCACTTCGAAGCCCTCGCCAAGAGCTACTTCCAGCCCCCACCATGACAAGCTCGGCCATCAATTTGCCTAGGAAATCGTGCCTGACCTGATGATAAATGCGGCTCCATTCCGGCCTCCATGCTTCGCCATTTCAGATCTTAACCGTTGGATAGAGAGATATCGATGCTCTCTACGTTTTTCTAGTTGGAAGTTTTCGCTAATTCTTCACGGATTTGGAGAAGAAGAGGGAAGAAGTTGGTGAATTTCTGGCCATTGAATACTTTCTGGCGGCTGGAGCTCAAACCCTAGGGTTTTGATGCAAATAAGAAAATGTAGGTCCTTATATAGAAAATCGCCAAAACACTATTCATCGAAAAAATTTCGAACTCCAAACGAAGCGTGCTGGCTGGCGTTTCTAAGGTTTACCCCACGTTCCGAACGCAATGGAACATGTTTCGGAGGCTAATTCGGTCATCTATGCGAGTTACGGAATTAAACGATCGATTTTAAATTAAACCGATTTCGATGCGTTTTCGCTTGCCCCGGACAAACGGTACATCCGATTGACACGAAATTTGAAACCATACAATAATTTAGCATTACGGATCCGATGAAATTGGTTTCGTCGAAATCCGAGACTTTTTGAAAAATGACTATTTTAACTCGCCGAATTAAAATTAAAATAATTTCGACGCGTTTCGAGCTGCCACGGTCAAACGACAACTCCGTTTGCTACGAAAATTGAAATCCGATAATAACTAACTATTACGGATCCAATGGAACTGGTCTCGTTCAATTCTGAGACTGTTCGAAAATTGGCTATTTTTCAGTCGATAATTAAATATTAAAATATTCAATTTTCACAGATTTACTCCAAATTCAATTTTAAGAGTTCTAAAATATTTCTATAACTCCAGTATGATTAAATAAAATTTTCCAAATCGTTTTCAATCATATTAACTCGATATTTAATTATCTCTGGAATTTCACTATTTAATTTATCGATTTAATTATCAAATTAAATCCAATATTCGAAAAATAAATCATTCGACTTCTAAATTCCATTTATAAATATTTAAAATCAATTAAATATTCGAATTTTAATTATCAAAATTCAGGGTCGTTACAGACTTCCCCCCTTAAAAGAATTTCGTCCTCGAAATTACAAGTTAGGAAAAAAGGTCCTTAACTCGTCTACTATTTTTTCAAATTCAAATAGTTTTATCAATTTATCAAAACAAGTCTTTCTACTAAAGATTCATTACCCATTCAACTAAATTCCAACTTCAATTAAAGTTTCAAACAACCTTGTTTAACTTCTCAATTCAAATTCAAGTTTAAATCCAGATTTTTTTTTAAACTTTCAAAATTTCTCTAAAATTTTCTAACACTCGAAATTTTCGAAAAATTTCGCCAGCGTCTCCTTTGCGCGGCTAACACGGCACGACTACAAAACGTCCCTACGGACTCTCAGATTTCAAAAAGAAAAGAATAAGCCAAGCGGCTAGAGAGAAATCAGCAAATCTCATATAGAAATTCAAATACTTACCTTTTGTCGAGCCATTCAAATTTATCTTCGAAATTAAATTCCAATTCCTTTATACCTGTATATCCTACTAGCCATAATATCTAGTTGCATATATTCAAACCATTTCGTACATTTAATTACAAAATTTTCAATATAACTGCTTATATCATCTTTACTTCACTGTGGAAAATATATATCTATTTCATTCAATTTGAACTCTCATTCCACTCCAATTTATTTATTCAAATTCGGTTTCAACTTCATTTACTACCAAATTCAAAAGAAGTTTAACATTCAGTTTTAATCTTATTCACTTCATTTAATAAGCTTCACTTACAAATTCAGATTTGCTTTCAACATTGAATTTCAATTCCAGTTTTATTCACTTTTGTTCATTTCCACAATTGTTTTCAATTTACCCTTCGGTTAAATCTACTGTCATTTAACTTTCATTGCACTTATAGTTGCAATTTATTCATTCATTTGAAATTTATTTCTACTTACTTGAATTTATCTTCAATTTCGAACCACTCTTTTATTTAGTTCACAATTCAAGTTTAAATTTAACTAATTCAATTTCCATTTCGTGAATTAATTAATTATCAAAGTAGTTTATTCGAATTCAATCCTTATTCATTTTCCTTTTCCAAGTTAGGAATTTCCTATTCAACGTGATTCAAATCAAATCACATTCCATTATTTTATACCTATCTCCTATATTACTTCATCTTGAAAATATCTTTATATAGTATTCCAGAGTCTTAATAACATTTTCAAATCATTTTGAAAACAATTCAAATTATCTTTTTGAATTTCCAAAACTAAAACCCAAATTTTCCAAACAACTTTCTTTTAAAACAATTGGAAGCAATTCCTCTTTTGGAAACCCGAAAATGAACACCAACGATGCCGCGGTCATCATCGAAGTTATTTTCCAACGACCGAAAAGAGTTTAGAGCTTTCATCTCTCTAAAATACCTTTCAAAAGCTTTGAAATCCATTTTCAAATCAAAAATGATTTAAACTTTTCAAATCTCCAAAATTTACAAATTCTTTTCAAAACATTTCCAAAAACTTCTCTGGAATTCCGTTTTAAATTACAAATCACATTTATAATTCATATTCTCAAATTTCATTTGCATGTGAATTTATTTCTTAACTTTGGAGTTACGATTTGAATTTCTTATTCAATTTCAATGATAATAGGTTAATATTATCACCTTTTACAACCATGCAACCATATACTATAGAAATTTATAGAAAAATCCTTTCTTTTATATCCAAAAATAGTTTTGGGTAAAATTATCTCATTTACCCTATTTAAAACAATACTGTGCCGAATTGTTCTATATAAGTGTTTAGAGATCCCTATCGATAGAGTTGTACGGACAATACCGACCAGAATCCATATACCACTCAACAAACCAATCATCACAATATAAAACAATTTTATATTCACTAACAAATACGCGCTCATATCTATTATTACACTCGACTCATTCTAGAGTACTGCTGACTCTATCTCTAATGAGTAACACCCAACAGAGCAGGGTTGTCGCTTAACCATATGCTCTGATACCAAATGTAACATCCCGAAAATTTTTGACTTTCGAAAATTCAACATCGATACTCACTTTATCGACTGCTGAGCCATCGAATGCCGGAAACCCGAAAAGTTATGGTTTTAAGAAAGAAGAAAAAAGTAGAAGAAGATAGAAGAAAAAGAAAGAAGAACAACAACAGAACAAGAGCAGAAACAGAAAAACAATATCAGAATCTCACATATCGCAGCGGAACAATATATAATAGATAAATGAATATCATTTAAAAACAAAAGAATTATATCTGTTATTACATTACATCACATCATCAGAGTCAATAAACAACAATGGACAGTTATATAACTTGTCCTCATACAGAATACACAGCGGAATGAATACTATCAAATACAAATACTACGTCTCGCCATCCAGCTTGCTTCCAAAGCTCCAGCATATCCAGAATATCCTGACAATATAACTCTAGGCTGCCCGTGTGGAAATTGGTGGGCACCCAGAGTTTAGAAGGGAAACAATAAACTCCGAGTCAGTCATGGTGACTGGTGTGAGATCGTAAAACAGTTATTTATCTTTAAAAATAAACAGCAAAGAATTTTAAAGTCAATTCGCAATGCTTTTGGAAAATGAAACTACCATAAGACCTCCCACCACACACACAATGCAAACGCAGAATTGGAGGAGATTTCTTCTTATGATAGTCAAAGATGCTTACTACGCAAAATCAAATCATTTTTGATATTATTATTAGTGCATAGTGTAGAAATCATTTCGAAAGTATAATATTAATCTTAGCCAGCATAGGCATTCCGCACTTATGCCTACTATAGCTACCATGTTCAATAGCAGGTTACCGCCACATTCCATAGCAGGTAATACAACTAAAACCGTACACGTCACGTATTGTTTCTTTGGATTTCCAACAAATGGTCAGGCTAAGGAACTTCCTATCCACGATGGGTACGTCCCTGGAATAGACGACCCGAGAACCTAACCGGATCTCTGCCAACACAAGGCCGGGTTACCTCTGCAAAAATAGGTAACTACTGACACGCGTATGCCATCCCCCGATCGTCACCGATCTTCCCGAGGATCCCCGATTTCCAACAAACCACATAGATAATAATAATGCAGTAACCACAGAGGTTAAGTATCTGGGCTCCATACCATGATACCACCTTTATCTAGAAGGAATGACATACACTAAGGGGCGCTACTCCCTAGAACCTTGCCGCATCCTTCCTGTTTCGACCATTTCCGAGGTGTGAGGCTCGACGAAGTCTCGTCCACAAAGCTACGCTTTCTCAAAAAGCCCTGCTTCGGGTCAAACAAAATGATCAACCTATGATCACAAAGATATAAGATCAAACAAATGATCATATCACAAATGATCAAACACTGATCATTTCACAGCAACACTCGGTATGCCACGTTACCAAATTGGGATATATCGCTGATAAATTTCAACTACATAACCTCTGAGCTCGTACGTCTCAGAGAAGGGTGTTAAGCTAAGAGAATAAATTCTCCGCCACCAACAGAAATGTATTTGAAAGAAATCAGCTTTATACCTCAAATTGTAACGTCAGACACACAATCCATACAAGTCTGTTCCGGGATCGAACAGAACCGAAGGCACTTCTCACGAAGCCCTTGCAATTCCGGATAATTTTCAATCACGTCAGGACTTCCCATCACTAAGGGTGATAAAACCTCTAAATCGAAGATCAGTCGATGTAGAGTAACTCGACGGTAATCCTTCCGTTTTAAAAAATATCCGGTCTTCAACACCGGTCTTCAAATGCAATTCATAACGACGTATCACATATTCGGAATGGGTTATACGACCCCATGGTCCTTTCCCGGTTAACCCGAATAGTGACCGTTTATTCAAATATAAGTGTGGCATTCAAATTCATCCAATCACAACAAATACCTATCTAAAGGTAATTATTGATAGTCGGTTATTTAACTATCAATAAAGATGCGCAACATCATCAGATTCCAAATAATTTTCCCAAATTATTTTATCTTCCAAAATTATCTTTACTAGATATAAAATTTCCACACTTTAACCATTTGAAAACAAATTTCAAATATTCACATTTCATTTTATCTTTGAAGATAAAATCTCAAAACAGTTTATTTCATATTGGAAAAGTATTTCCATACTTATTAAATAATAAGTAATTCACAAATCTATTTATTTTCAACATTTGAAAATATTCAATATACTTAAATCAAATTAAGTATATATTTCATTCTTTTAAGGAAAATATTCTTTTAACACCTTTATTTGAGTCAAAACGAATGTTACGTAAAACATCGTTACGACGACTCAAAAATCACTAGTATGGGGATTCGGATTTTAAGATAGGTATATAAATCCCAATACTACATCAAAACATTTCCTTTCGGAAATCATTTACTATAACAACAGTGTTATAGTCCACCATTTCCTTAAATTTTCTCGAAAACGTCTATTTCAACAATAAATGTTGAAATCTATGCTTTCGATTCATAACACATTTTAAAACACCTTTAAAATGTTTAACTTCATTTTTAAAATATTACTTCTCCAAAACAGTATCCATTTTACTTAACAATATATTCACTGTCCAAAATCGTGAATATACTTCACTAACCACATTTCAATATTTTCTACCCATTTTTATTTCAATAATTATCCACTATCCAAAATCGCGGATATATCTCCTTTATTAAACTTCTATGTTTAACCTATCAATTTCAATTGGTTTTGGATTTATAAAACAATGTTTATAAATTTCACCTTTTATATTTTATAACAACTTCGATTTGTAAATCTCCTTTATTAACAAATTCGATCAATATTTCATTTGTAGGCAAAAATCCAATTTATAAGTTAATTCCTTATAAATCTTCTATTCTACAATTTCATTCATTTTAATTTCACAATTTATACATCTATAAATTTCATATCTTCACAATTTTAAAATTCTATAAGATTCATATCTTCACTTATAAAACTCGTTTTAAAATTCCAAAAAATTTTAATTGATAAATATATCAATTTTTCTGTACATCTTTTATAATACTTTAAAAATCTCAATTTAACCCATTTTACAATTAAATCAACTTTCATTTCAAAAATCACACTTTGGTTATATTTCACCAAAAATTATAACTTTTATAACTTTAAATTTTTACGTTTATAAATCGATTCAAAAATTCCATAAAACGTATATTTTCAAAAATCACTTTAAAAACCCTTTTTAAAATAACAGTCGTTATTTACATTTCAAAACTGAATCCGATGATGCAACAGCATCAATTGGTCCATCACAACAATCAATATCATATATCAATATGATAACAGAATATATCAAAATATCTGTAAATAAATAACTACGGGTGAGGAATCCAGTTGGATCCCTCCAACCTGTTTCCCTGCATCCACAGATGTTAGCACAATACCAATTCCGCTCCAGTACGGAATTATCGCGGTATATAGGTTTTTTATAAATCCGCTTACTAACGGCGCAATAGGGTCTCATCCGCTATACGAGGCGGGAAATCATCAATCCAATATATACATATGCCAATATGTATATACTGCTATATATAGATATATATCCTACTATATCTAATATCACATCCAAACAGTCAATCATCAATCAATAACTGTAAATAATTCCACATTCAATTGAGTGAGAAGATCTCACCTTAGCTTTAAATTCAGTTCCAGCGTTTTGTTTCAAATAAAATTAAACACGCGTTTAATTTTACCCGAAATTTTCACTGACTCCAATTGACTCCAAACCAACTCCATTGCGTAGTGCTCGACAAAACGATTCCAACGCAAAAAATCTCGTCCAAAACGGACCTCGTATGAAGAAGTTATGGTGTTACAAAGTTTATACGATTTAAAATATAAATAAATTTCAATTTCTTATTTATTTTTAAACCCACATTAATCTGAGCCGTTGGATTTTTTTTCTCTGACCAGATCTGGGCCGGCTATCCCTTCTCCCAACTCACGTTCTCCTTCACGTAACAAAGAACCCAAGCCGCCTCTTCTTGCTCCAATGAAATTGGTTTCGTCGAAATCCGAGACTTTTTGAAAAATGACTATTTTAACTCGCCGAATTAAAATTAAAATAATTTCGACGCGTTTCGAGCTGCCACGGTCAAACGACAACTCCGTTTGCTACGAAAATTGAAATCCGATAATAACTAACTATTACGGATCCAATGGAACTGGTCTCGTTCAATTCTGAGACTGTTCGAAAATTGGCTATTTTTCAGTCGATAATTAAATATTAAAATATTCAATTTTCACAGATTTACTCCAAATTCAATTTTAAGAGTTCTAAAATATTTCTATAACTCCAGTATGATTAAATAAAATTTTCCAAATCGTTTTCAATCATATTAACTCGATATTTAATTATCTCTGGAATTTCACTATTTAATTTATCGATTTAATTATCAAATTAAATCCAATATTCGAAAAATAAATCATTCGACTTCTAAATTCCATTTATAAATATTTAAAATCAATTAAATATTCGAATTTTAATTATCAAAATTCAGGGTCGTTACAGTTATTGTCGTTAACTCTGAGGGTGATTCCAAAACGAGTGTAACGAGATAATGCCTTCGGTTTCGTTCGAACCCGGAACGAACTTGTATGGATTGAATGCTTTCAGCACATCGTCAGGCGGACGATGAGCATTCTAAGTGATATGTTCTGATTAAAGGTAATCGTAACCTCAAGCCTCATCAACCGGGAATGGCTAAAACAGGGGAGGTGCAGCAAGGCTTCGTGGGTAGCACCCACTGAGAGCAAGATAGATCCCTGTCTAGAGGTCCCTTTTCTTTTCATTCGGCTTAGTGTGTGGTTGGTCGCGCCAACTACGGGGTTATCTTGTTCGGGATTATCCAGTAAGGGATGGTTCCGGCTTTGTGTTGCAGGGGAGCGGGCGTACTCCTCGGTACGGTGATCTAGGCCACGTACTGTGACGGGCGGTACCCCAGTAGCCCTGCCATTGATGGAAACCCATTCTTCCTACGTGCCCTTACGGTTTTGATTGTATAACCCACTTTGTGGCTAGTATGCTGGAATTTAATAATGTAACAATTTCAGCTATATGAGTATTTACTTGAAAACCCTAGACCCTATTATAATACAATCAGATTTCCTATCAAACGTTTTAGTTAGCGTAAGGTAAAAACTTACCCATGTTTATTTGTGGGGAGTCTTACGTGATACTTTTGTTTTCAAAAGTTTTCAAAGTTAAGCAAGCTAACCGTTTACTCACACCAGACCCATGTCTGACCCAAGTGTTTATTTTCTGTTTTATTAAACTCTTGGGTACTCAATATTGTATTGAGTAGTCGAGGGATTCAGGTTAGCTTTGACGAATTCTGGAGGAGATTTGGAGCAGGAGGCTTCACCGTGTAGATATATGATGATTCCGCTGTGTTTGTATTAGTCTGTATTGTACTGATGTACTTATGTTGTATAATAGACAGAAGTTTATAACTGTCTATTCTGTGATGTATAAGTTGTGTACTCCGATGTATATGATACTATGTAATATTCTATGTGATATATTATATTTCATTCGTTTCCGCTGTGAGATTCTTTTGTGTTGTTGTTTCTTCTCTTCTATCCTTTCTTCTTCTATCCCTTTCTTTCTTCATGATGATACGACTTTCTGTGGAGAAAAAGTCGGGTCGTTACAAGAAGCATCGCTATCAGAATGGAAATTATATGTAAAAGCATCAACTTACATCCAGAAGTAAAGCGCCGAATTGAAACGGAGTCGTCCCTGACAAAGAACCACTCTTTCTTGAACATACTGAATTTAGAACACAAATCCAAGACCGGTTTGAAGGTCACAGCTGACTCCAAGCTAATGTATGGAGACCCCTTCTTATAGCCCCTCAGATTATACAAGTACCGGATCTCCCGGTTGGAAGGGGCACGACCATACTTCCTCTGGAAAATAACGAAGAGGCTCACTAGTATAGCATAGGAGTTGGGTTGAAGCTGGAATGGGGCCACCTTGAGATATGTGAGGAAGCTGGTTACCCAAGCGTTAAGAGGCGGAATGGCACCACACATGCAGTGGTATCTGCTGTAAGCAAAGAACCCTTCAGGAGGGTCGTATGGCATAACATCTTTCCCTGGCAACAGCATTCGCGCCCTGTCAATTCCGAAAGAGCGAGAGATGACATCAAGCTGCTCTTCCTTAAGGGAGTTGGGATAGCAGTCCGGGGGAGAATTCAGAAGCTCCTGCGGACCGTACCCGTCCACTAACGATCTCAGGGTTGGTCCGTGATGTTCTGGATTCGGCTGAGCTGGGGGCACGATAGAGGAACCTCCTTCACCCCCGGATTTCCTTTTGTCTGATCGAGTTTCCGCTTTACGGGACATTATCTACAACACCGGAAAAGCATAGTGTTAGAACAAAGGACGTAAACAAGTAAGTATATAATATGGAATTTCACTCAGAAAGTCAAAATGCTTAAAAATCCCATTATCATTCGGTAAAACTGAATATAAGATTTCATTCGGCACGTATGGCATATGCACTTCATTCGGTGGACACAGACAAAAAACCATTCGGCTAAGGGAAATTGAGTACCTGGTTCGGCAAGCGAAATGGTTCGGCAAGCTGGGATGATTCGGCAGAGGATCAGAATTTGGTTCGGCTATGTGACTAACTTGGCTTGGCTGTTCGTTCGGTAGAAGGTAATAGAGCCCTGGGCCCTTACTTATAGGCAACTGAAGACGACCGGACCGTCTGATTCGGCGAAAGCATCCAAGACTGACGTCATCATCTTCTAAACAAAGCGCGGCACATTCCGGCATATGCCCCACTTTGGGGGGAAAATGTTGGGCGCATTCTCACCCAGAATACCTTGAGACCAAGGAGAGTAACTCATCCATCCAGGTTCGCCTAAGCCCATCCGGTGTTCTCATCGTCCAAGGCCCATTCGGCAGGAACCCATTCGGCAGGAACCCATTCGGCAGTCTTAGGCAAACACCGAACCAATATTCTTCCATCCTACCGGACCAACTGCCACCGGTCCAATCTCCTTCCATCCCACCGGACCAACTGCCACCGGTCCAATCTCCTTCCATCCCACCACCGGTCCAATATTCTTCCATCCCACCGGACCAACTGCCACCGGTCCAACCTACTTCCAAACAACTACCGGTCCACTCTACGCTCCAACCAAGCAATGCCGAACCAAGATATACCAGGCCAGATCACATCAGCCCAGGCCCATCAGCGACTATACATATCATGGACCCCTACCCCTAGCCTCACTCTATAAATAGAGGGGTAGGGGTACAGCAATGGGGACAAGTTTGAGAGCTCAAGCACGGAAGGAACTTTCAAACAACTTTCTTTTACTTGTATCAAAGCTTTGTACTTGTAATCAAAAGAGAAGAAGAGAAATAACATATAAAGTGGACGTAGGCACATTCTGGCTGAACCACTATAAATTTGCGTGTCTTTTTACAGTTTAGCCCCTGCTTTTCATATATTTGCATAAACCTCCAAAATCACTAAGAACAACATAAGATCTACTAAATTATACGACTTTGAGGTGTTTGTCCATCTTTTGTGCAAACAATCACATTTAAACCAACTCACTTTATAACTATATAAAGTTTTTAAAATCATTTCTTTATATGTATGAAATATAATCCTAGGCAAAATATATAATTTTCCAAATTTTCAAAAATTTCAATACCATGTCCGTTGGCCTTGGTCAAGTGTTTAGAAATCCTAATCGATACCGTGGCGTCCCACATCTCGACCAGAATTCATAAAAACTCAATAGACCAATTAACATAATACGTTTTTATAACATTAACAAATACACTCTCGTATATATAATACTCTCAAACCCATTTTAGGGTGTCGCTTACCCTATCTCTAATGAGCCAAACCCTACCAAAGCCAAGGTTCTCGCTTAACCTTGCACTCTGATACCAAATGTAACGACCCGCTTTATTGACCATCGAAAGTCAACACCAAACACTACCACTGTGTTCAAATGTCGCGCATCCAATCGACAAAAGAGAAGATTGTTAGGGTAAATAAAAAAAGAACAGAGAACAGAGAAAACAGAATCTCACAACGGAATCGACAACATATAATATAATAAGGACGGTAGTAACTGTCACTCCAAACATACAAAGTATATCATAGTTAAAAAAAACCTTATCAGTTGGACAGTTATAAATCCCGACTTTACAAATGCCAATAGGTATACTGTATAATACAACAGAAAATAAAATAATGCGACAGGTGAATCTTCAGCTCCCCTCCAAGAATCCAATAACACCAAAGCCAACCTGGGAATATACTCGGTCTGACCAGAGCATTATAAATAAATAACACCTGGATCAGTCTGGAAATACCAGCGTGAGATAACTCAAATAATGAGGAACATATATAAAAATTCTATGAGACTGCGCCGCTAACGCGGAGTGGGTTTTTACCTCACAAGAATAACATCCATACAAGCAAGAGCAGAAATAAATATCAGGAAACAAATCCAAACATGATTGAGCATAAATAGTATTAAACCAGGCTTGAAAGAATGGAAATAAACCGAGTAAAATCCAAACTGGACAGAATAGATAGAATAAGGGAAACAATCCAACTTGATAGAATGGACTAAATAAGGTAACAGTCCAAATTCGATAGAATAAGAGCAATAGTCCAAACTCGATAGAATGGGATAAATAAAGTAATAGTCCATACTCGATAGAATGGGCTAAATAAAGTAACAGTCCAAACACTATAGAATGGACTAAATAAACACTTAAATGCCATGATGAGGAGTTGGCTCTACTCGTGGCAATTTAAAGCTAAAACAGATTCAGGGTTTTCGAATCAAATGAGGAAAGGAAATTTTCCAATAATAACTAGGACGGTGCGCCTTCCTTAACGACAGTATACCTCTAGAAATATACTTGAGAACTTCGATGGCACTCTAAAATCTCCAAGCCGGACCCCACCAACTATTACCGAGAATCCGAGTACTTCACATCCAAATGCGCAACACCGAATACAATTTAGAGTGGACGTGAAAATACCCTAATGGGAGCAACTCCACATAGCTTGACCTCCACTCGCTCTTTGGGTTTAGTCATTTCCGACAAAGGGTAACAAATCTCAAATGAGCAACACATCGTCTTAGAATAACGGAAATAAAGCGGCTGAAGTAACCGATAGCTGAGATACCAGCTATCGAGGACATAAAAATGATCGTATATGGAAATTAAGTCTTGTATACTTATTACCATTCATTGAATTCAAACCTGTACTATTTCTGGGTTAACAATGATACCGGACAAGTCAAGATGTGTTACCTTAAAATCATGTCACGTGATTATTCTTAACTTTCGAAATAGCGAAAAGTCTACTTCTTCGATGTTTAGTGCTAATGATACACATAAATCGTTTCCATATAAGTGATTCACTTTAAGGAAATAATTTCCATAAACGAATCAAACTTTTACTTTTAAAAACGAACTGAATTTTTGGCTAGATTTTCTTATTGGTAAAACGCTTTTAAAATTAGTTCCCGATTGTTAAAACGTTAAGAGAATAATTTTTCCAAGCGTGCGACCCCGAAGGCCTAAACCAACATCAGACCAAACAACCAGAAGGTTATCCAACTTAACATCCTAATAATCGAGTTCCAATTCTTTTTCCTAACTTTAAAACAATATCAATTATCCCGAAAGAGGGTTGATCGCATTTAAAATCCCTTTAAATAAACAATTCATTATCTATAGTAAAATAGATAATTATTTCCAACACATTTATAACATTGGTAAATTAAATTTAAAATCTTTATTAAATCAGTTTAGTAACTTTAAATCAGTTTACTAAAGAAATTTTTTATTATATTAGTTAATTTACCTTAATCACCTTTATTAAATCAATTAGTTAAAAAGAATTATTAAATTCAAATAGTTATTAATTAAATGAATAATTAATCTCTAACCTCATTAATTAAAATGATAAGTAATTTTAAATTTCATTAATTAAGTTCAAAATAATCATAAATCAATCAGATTAATTAGATCCAAACTTCATTAGTCAAACCGATTAATTAAATCATCATTTGTTAAAATGATTTATTTAATTATAAAACATCATTAATTCTAATGATTTAACTAAAATCCAAATATCGTTAGTTAAAACAATTAATTAAATTCAAAACAATCTTTAGTTAAAATGATTAATAAAACTCAAACATCATTATTTAAAATGATTTATTACTTTTAAATATCATTGATTAAAATGATTATTAATTTCAATTATCATTAATTGAAATAATTAATTTAATCCCCTCATCACTAATTAAAACAATTAACTTAGTTAAATAAATTAATTAAACTCAAGTATCCTTAATTAAAGAATTAATTAAACTTAAATAATCATTAGTTAAAGCGATTAGTTAAGTATAAAACATCATTAGCAAAATGATTAATTAAATCTAAAGATAAACCAATTTTAATCATCATTTATTAAATTGGTTAATTAACCTCAAATTAATTAATTTAAAATATTAATTAATTTAAATTATCATTAATCACAATGATTAATACATTTCAATATATTTTTAGCGGAAACACAAGCTCAAGTTCATACGATAGGGTTTTGAGGGTGAAATTCAATAAACGACGGTATAACGAAAATCGCTATAACGACATTTAAACTATTAAATGGAATATCAGAAATTAATTTCAATAAACCATCAATAAAAACATATGGATGTAAATAAATAATTTATTGGCGACAAACCCCCTTAGGGTCTCTCTATAGATTTTCCCTGTAAAACAATGGTTATGGATAATACATATATAATCATATAGGTTTATACGATCAAGTTAAAATATCATCCATTTTCGAAACGGAAATTCAACCAAATAAGCAATCAAAAAATTTAACTAACATTCAAACAACCAATAAACATTTATAACATCATAGATATGATATAATAAAATTGAATGTGAGTTAAACTCACATTGATTCCAGTTATCGTCGACTCGTTCCGAATTGAGTTAAAACTGAACGAGCGTTTGTATTTAGTATAAATTCCAACCAGGCTCCAAATTCCTCCAATCTAATTCTATATCATAGTATTCATCGTTTCGAACCTAACGCAACTGACCGCGTTAGATTTGGACCTAGAACGAATGAGATATTCATTATACAAGATTTATGAATTAAATCCTTAATTATATTATTAAACAAAACCCTAATCACCAGCAAAACAAATCCAGGCAATTGATTTTGCATCTGAGATCTGGGACGCACGTTCCTTCTTCCCCCTCATGCGAAACCCTTCCAGCCGTCGTTCTTCATTCAATTACCCACGTTGCCACCGTCAACAAAAGCCAGCTGCAACATAACCAAAGGTAGCCCCGGCCAAGCCCTTCCCAACGACACCGGGCTCGACTCCTAACTTGCTTCCACCATCATGAAACTGCGGATCCCAGCTGCTGCCATCACACGAGCTTTTTGCCCACCAACGACCATCGCACCACCATCCGACCGTTCATCCACCTCGTCTCCCAACGCCGAACATTTTTCTAGTTGGAGCCATCACCTAAAAATGTCTCAAGCGTCGAAGATCGATCATGGTCGTTGGATGAAGAAAACAAAAGTGGCGGCTGGGTTAAAATTTAGGGCTTAGAGCAAAGTGAACGAGTATAGGGTCCTTATCTAGATTTTCTAACCGACACTATTAACGCCTTAAAATTGACGAACTCCAAACGAGACGTGCCGCCTGGCGTTCCTAGCTAAATACCCCTATTCTGAACACAATGGAATATGTATCGAAAGCCAATTCCATCATATTTAGAAGATAGATTTTTAAAATCAGTTTATTTTAATTAAAGTTCTTAAAATAAATTCTATGCATTTCAAGCTCGCACGACCAAATTATAAGTCTGATCGCTACGAAACTTGAAATCCTATAATAATTCACTATTACGGATTCGATGAAACAGGTTTTGTCAAAATCCGAGACAGTTGCCCGAATGGCTATTTTTACAGATTTAAATATTTAATTATCGATATTTATCCGGTCTATTTACATTTGTAAATAAATCTACAAATTAAATTCACCAATATTATTTATTAATTAAAAGGAGTTAAATAAAATTATTAAATCCTGTTAATTAACATTTAATTCACAATTCAAATATTCTAAATATTAACTATATTTGAATTATAAATTATTAAATTTCAAAATTCAATTATTTTAAATATTTAAATTAAATTAAACATTTAAAATCAAATAACCAAAATTTTGGGTTGTTACAAAGCTGAAGACAGGTTAGTTTACTGTAACAACCCGCATATCTATCGATTTTATATTTAAATATTTTATCGTTAGTCGGATGTTAGTCCGAAAAGCTACTTTTTGCATACGGTCAAATTAGGACTCGAGACCACCCCCATTGAGTTCAAAATGACGTTTGCGATCTTTTTGAGTGTAAACTTCGATATGTTTGGAGATAGTGAAATTTTCAACACTTTTTCCCGCCTTTGACTTTGGTTTGGACTGCACCTTCTTAACTCAGCCCACCCCCTCTTCTCTTCATCACTTCAAGCTTCTTCAAAAATGGTGGAGGGAAAGAGAAATTAAAACTCCCAAACACAAATTCCATTGCAAATCCGAGATTCAACATCAAATTCACGTGTAGACCATTGATTCAAGCTTGTTGGTGTTCTTGCTTTGCTCTCAAATCTCCATCTTCATCAAATTCCGTGAAAAGGTGAGATTTTCGATCTCACATCTTGCCTATGATTGTCATTGGACTGTTGGGAATGATTCCCTATCACTTTTACATGCACATTGGCATTTGGTTTGGGTTGGATTGGCAAAAAGCTCCACTTTTAGCGTTTTTGGTGAATTTCCAGCCTTAAGTCGTTCTGCCTAAGTTAGGTCGTCCAGGCTGCTAGCTCGCGCGTTGAAAAGTCACCATTATCTTAAGTCCTAGGTCGTTGCCGACCTATAACCCCCAGGCGAAATGTAAGGTCTTCGCTCTTAAGTCTTAGGTCGTTGCCGACCTAATATTCCCAGGCAAAAAGTCGTTCGCGAGTTAAACTTTAAACCTTAGGTCGTTGCCGACCTAAAATCCCCAGGCAAAACGTTAGGTCGTTGCCGACCTAAAATTCTAAGGCAAACCACTAGGTCGCTCGAATTTTGTTAAGTCTTAGGTCGTTGCCGACCTATAATTTCCAGGCTAAACCTTAGGTCGTTGCCGACCTATAATCTCCAGGCGAAGTCTTAGGTCGTTGCCGACCTATAATTTCCAGGCAAAGTTAAGTCGTTCGCAAGTAGACCTTAAGTCTTAGGTCGTTGCCGACCTATAATCCCAAGGCAAAGTTAAGTCGTTCGCGAGTTAAACCTTAAGTCTTAGGTCGTTGCCGACCTATAATCCCCAGGTAAAATGCTAAGTCTTTAAGTCGGTCGAGTTAGGTCGGCTAGTATATCTCGTAAGTCGTCTCCGACTTACCTTCCAGTTAAGTCGTTCGACCCTCTGGGTCGTTCGAGTTAGGTCGTTGGACCATTTATCTTAGGTCGCTCGTCTACTAAGTCGGCCTAGTTTACCTCGTAGGTCGTCTCCGACCTAAGCCCCACTAAGTCGCAAATTGTTAAGTCGGCTGTCCATAGGTCGTAGCTCGTAAGTCGTAGGTCGTCGCCGACCTTACACTTGGGTTTTTTTTTTTGTTCGCGAATTCCTTAGGTCGTATGACCTATTTTTCCTTAGGTCGCTGGACCGTTTGCCTTCACTAAGTCGTACCGTGACGGGGCGCTGCCCCGCACCCCGCCGTGGGCGCTGCCCCCTGGACCCCCGCGACCTGACCGGGCAGGTCGAACCCCGAATTACTCTGCGTAGGCAATCTTATCTGACAAAGCATTTATCAGAATTTCTACTTTGATGGTTTTGGGATTGACTTCTTTGGACTTTACTCACGTCTTCGAACGTGAATTGATTTGTTCTACAATCGTTTTATAACTTGTCACTTTAAAGATATATGAAGGTTTCAATACTAATAGTAAATATCAAAACTCTTTCATCAAAGCTATTTCAATACTATTTTAAATATCAAAAGTTCGTTTTCTCAAACCGATTTTCAATCTACTAGTATATACAAGCCTTTACTTCACTCGAATGAGAAATCGACTTAAACGACTTAGTAAAACGAGTGGTATGAAACGCTTGCGTTCACTTCGTCGGTTAGCTCTTGGACTTGTTCGATTGAACCCTTTTTGTGACAATTTCCTAGTGAAGATTTACAGCTTGTTCGTAAATATTTAAGTTAAGCAAGTGGTTATGGGACATGAAGCTAAACTCATATATTTACTGGCTTGGTGTGATTGACACTTCCTTATGATCATGACGATCATTTTTGTGATTTAGACTAGCGATTGAGCGATGTCTCTTTGTCTACGTGGGAGACTATACCCCGATCATGTGATGTTTCGCCATCACATTTCCTATGGTCTTCGGGCCATTCCTGTGTGAAAATTTAATGGATAGCTTCCATGAGATAACTTCTCGTCATGTGTTTACGCGTAGGTGAGTTTTCATGCTCCCATTCATGTGTTAGGCCTCCCCCCTTTATGTGTTTTCTGGATTTCTGATGATGATTTCTGGAATTTTGTGCTTCACCAATTTTCATGATTTTCATTGATATGATATCAGTTTTTGTGCATTGGTGAATTCATGTGTTATTGACTTGTTATGAATACAAGTTTAGGGTATGAAACCCTACCTTATCTTTGAGAAGATTCTTGTGATATTGATTAATCTTTTGTTGATTATCATTTACATACTTATAGTAGTATGTCGCTATGGTTATTACATGTTCATGTCATGCCTTTTACTGTATACCATATCATCTGATATTTATAGTTAGACTGATCCGTTTATTATTTTCTTATAAATAATACTCGGGTCAGACCGAGATGTTACAGGTGCTTCTGCTTGACTTCTCTTCAGGATTATTCTGACTTTTGGCTAACTACTTAGATTAGTAGTTTTTGGATGTACACCTTTGAGATATAGACTCTATGTTGTGTACTTATTCTTTTGTATAGCACGTGATGCTATTCTTTTGTATTATCGTGGATTTTTCTGACCACTACTCTGATGAACACTTTCATGTGTTATATATTTATTCATATCTTCTTCCGCCTTTGTGATATGGATGTCTGTGACTGATTTATGTTACGATTATTTCTATGTTTGTTTTCCGAAGATAATATATAGCCACCGTGTGATAGCTTTGTGTTTGTATCGGCATGTCGGATTTCCTCCTTAAAAGATATGCATTCTATTCTATCTGACGTATCGGTGCTCGCACAAAGAAGTTACATGGATGGTCGCTCCTCCACAGCCTTATTCTCCGTGCTAATTGACAGCACTACATCGTAGTGTTCTTGGTTAGCGTGGGTATAGAGGTGGGGCGTTACAGCTTGGTATCGGAGCCAAACTTCGGAACAACGTAGAATAACTTAACAAGGATCATCGTCCTAAGTCCACCTTAGGAGTTGTGTTTCAGGATTTAGCTCGAGTCTTCGAACCGACTTATCCTATTTTCTTTATGATTCCTTGTTTCATCATTCAAGATTGTTTGATGTTCATTGGTGAATAACCTTCTTCTTTCTCTTCTTTCTTTCTAAAGGAAGAGGATGTCAAGACCAGGCCGTCCCAGAGCTGGGACATCTACTGCGGCTCCTCGAGATGGAGTTTTTATGACAACTCAACAGCTTCTTGAGTTAGTGACGAATGCCCAAGCAGCTGGAGTTAACCCGGAACCTACTCACCCAAAGTCGGGATTTGCACGGTTGTGCAGCGATTACACCAATTTGGGTGGGAAGCCTTTCAAAGGTTCCGAACCTATTATCGAGGTTCAAGCTTGGTTAAAATCATGCGATCGAATTTTCTCTCGCATGAACCTTATCGACCTGCATCGCGTTCAAGTGGCTTCCAGTATGCTCCAAGAGAGAGCATTGGATTGGTATGAACTTCTCACTTCCGAAATTAATGAAGCGGACCTCACTTGGGAGCACTTCCGAGACCGCTTCGAATCGAAATTCGTACCCGAGGCTGAAAAGGTAACGTTAGCTCGGCGATTTATTGACCTTGTTCAAGGTCAGGCTTCTGTGGCGGACTACGTCGCATCATTCGAATCCCTTTCCAAATATGGGGTCGAATATATAAATACCCAACTAAAGAAGAACCAGAGGTTCGTTTATGGCTTAAACAAAAGCCTCAAGAAGCCATTACTTTTGAAGTTAGAAGTTTCTTTCGACCAAATTGTAGATATCGCTCTTCGTCTTGAAGAGGCTGATAAAGAAAGTGATGTTGAAGTAGTAGCTTCCAAACCTGGCTTTAACAACAAAAAGAGGCCCAACAAATTTAAAGGTCCTTACCCGAACAAAAAGGGTAAACAAGCAGCTCCTACTGCAAAGACTTTTTCCTCTGATGATAACAAATGCTACAACTGTGGTGTTAAGGGCCATTATTCGAACAAGTGTCCAAAGCCCCGCTCTTGCCGCTACTGTAAAGGCACAGATCATTATATGCACCAATGCAAAAGGCTTCAACAGAAGGAGGGAAAGCTTAATGTGGCTCAAGCCCCTGGTAACACATCTGGCCGTCAAGGTATGTCACATTCTGTCCTTGATGGCATTATATTATTTCATGATCAACCAATTAGAGTTCTCTTTGATACGGGTGCATCCCATTCTTTTATATCAAAAGAACTTGTCGATACTTTTTCTTTAAGTGTTACTGCTTTAATGACTTCATTAAGAATTGCGAATCCGGTTGGTGGATCCGCAACTCTTAGTTTACTTTGTAAAGACGTAGAGATTATTTTATGTGATTTTTCTTTCCTAGCCGATTTGCATGTCATGCGTTACTTAGGCTTTGGAATGATTTTGGGTATGGATTGGCTTACTCGTTATGAAGCTCATATCCTATGTCCTGAGCGGACTATTTATCTCCGTCATCCGCAATCTGTTAATCAGATTTCTATTATTCTTAAAGATTCGGATTCCGCTTTAGTTGCATCATTATATTCTTTAAATCCTCGTGATGATGACAATGATGATGAGGAGGATGTCATTTCTCGTATTCGCATCGTTCGTGAATTTTCCGACATCTTTGAGCCCGTTTTAGGATTACCACCTAAACGAGCAATTGAGTTCAAAATTAATCTTTTACCTGGAGCTCAACCTATTACTCGTCCTCCTTATCGCATGTCTAATAAGGAGAATGAAGAGATGCGCAAACAACTATCCGAGTTGGAGACGAAGCAACTTATTCGCTCTAGTTCCTCGCCTTGGGGAGCTTCAGCTATTTTCGTAAGTAAGTCCGATGGTACACTTAGGCTTTGCGTCGACTACCGCAAACTTAATGATCTTACTATTAAGAATAAATATCCATTGCCTCGGATTGATGATCTGTTTGATCAACTCACTGGTGCTAGAGTATTTTCACAATTGGACTTGGCTACCGGTTTCCATCAGCTTCGTATTGCAGAGGATAGTATTCCTTTGACTTCGTTCCGTACGCGATATGGATCTTATGAATGGCTAGTTATGCCATTCGGTTTAACGAATGCTCCGGCTTATTTCGTTGACCTTATGAATAGAGTTTTCAAAGATTTTCTCGATCGGTTTGTTCTCATCTTTATTGATGATATACTTGTGTTTTCTAAAACCGAGGAGGAACACGAAAAGCATCTTCGAATTGTATTGGAAACTCTTAGGAGCAATCAACTAAAAGCAAAATTTTCTAAATGCCATTTTTGGCAATCTAGTGTGAAATTTCTCGGTCATATTATTTCTGAATCCGGAATATCAGTGGATCCTTCAAAGATTGAAGCGATTCAAAATTGGAAGAGACCAGAAAGCGTGACTGAAATCCGTAGCTTTCTCGGATTGGCAGGTTATTACCGCCGTTTTATAAAAGACTTTTCTAAGATTGCCGTACCTCTTACTGGCTTAACAAAGAAAGGTGTTAAATACAATTGGTCAGACAAATGTGAAACTTCTTTTCAGAAATTAAAAGAACTCCTTTCTGATGCTCCTATTCTTATTATTCCCGAAGGGAATCAAGACTTTGTCGTTTACACCGATGCTAGTCGCGTTGGTTTGGGTGCCGTTCTTATGCAAAAAGAACGTGTTATTGCTTATGCTTCTAGGCAATTGAAGCCGGCTGAGACTAGATATGCCACGCATGATTTAGAACTCGCGGCTATCGTTTTCGCCCTTCGAATTTGGCGACATTATCTTTTGGGAGAAAAGTTTATTCTTTATACTGATCATAAGTCTTTGAAATATTTGTTTTCTCAAAAGGAACTTAATTTGCGTCAACAACGTTGGCTCGAATTTCTTGCCTCTTATGATCTTGACATTCTTTATACTCCCGGGAAGGGGAATCGAGTTGCCGACGCACTTAGTCGAAAACAACAAGCGGTTGTTTCCATGATGATATCTGAATGGAACGATCTCGAACTTTTATCCACTTGTGAAATTCGAGATCGCGTTTCCAATTTGTGTTCATCTCTTGTTTTATGTAGCCTTGAGGCTCGTCCTTCTTTATTAGACCGCATTCTTGAAGCTCAACAACTAGATCCTGAATTGGCTTTGCTTGGCCAAAATCTTAAGGATAAAACCGATATTGAAGGTTTGAAAGACTTTGATGTCGATTTTCGTGGCGGCATTCGAAAATTTGGTAGACTTATCGTACCAAATATTAGTGATCTTCGTAGAGACATTCTAGAAGATTCTCATCGTTCCAAGTATTCCATTCATCCCGGTAGCAGTAAAATGTACGCTGATATGAAGCGACTTTATTATTGGGAGGGAATGAAATCTGATATCGCTAACTTTGTTAAGTGTTGCATGACTTGCCAACTTGTTAAGGCTGAACATCAAAGGCCCGGTGGGTTATTGCAACCATTGGAGATACCAGTATGGAAGTGGGATCAAATTTCCATGGATTTTATAGATGGCCTTCCCCGTTCTCGTTCGGGTCATAATAGCTTATGGGTGATTGTTGATAGACTTACTAAGTCTGCCCATTTTATTCCTGTTCGGTCAAACCGAACCGTTCCTCTTCTGGCCAAACTCTTTGTCAAAGAAATTGTTAAACTGCATGGAGTTCCTTCTTCCATTGTTAGTGATCGGGATCCATTGTTTACTAGTGGATTCTGGAAGAGTCTTCAAAAAGCTTTGGGAACGAAGCTTAATTTTAGCACCGCTTATCACCCCCAGTCCGATGGACAAACTGAGCGTGTGAATCAAACACTTGAAGATCTTCTTCGTGCTTGTGTTCTTGACTTTGGTGGAAGTTGGAAAGATCATATTTCACTTGTTGAGTTTTCCTATAATAACAGCTTCCAATCTAGTATTGGTATGGCTCCTTTTGAGGCACTCTATGGAAGGCCATGCCGATCTCCTTCTTGTTGGCTTGAGGCCGGTGAGAAACTGGTTTTAGGACCAGACTTTATTCGAGATTCCACAGAAAAGATTGAACTTATTCGACATAGGATGAAAGAAGCCCAGAGTAGACAAAAATCCTATGCCGATAACCGAAGAAGGAAATTAGAATTTTCTGTTGGAGATCTTGTATTTATTCGTGTTTCACCAATGAAGGGTGTTGTACGTTTCAGTCGATCGGGAAAGTTAGCGCCTCGATATATTGGGCCATTTCCTATCACCGAGCGTATTGGTTCCATGGCTTACCGCCTTTCATTACCGGCTCAGTTTTCTGCTATGCATGACGTGTTTCACGTTTCTCAATTACGGAAGTGCCTTCGGGATTCCGATTCTACTCTTGAGCCCGGTGTTGTGGAAGAGATTGAAGTTTCACCTAATTTAACTTATGAGCAGCATCCTGTTCGAATTATTGCTTCGGAGAACAAACGACTTCGAAATAAAGATGTTCCGCTTGTTAAAGTTCAATGGTCCTCAAATCCTAAGGATTGCTCTTGGGAAACTAGAGAATTCATCGAGCGTACACATCCGGAATTACTTTCTCATGCTCTTTGAGGTAAACTTCTTAATCCCAATTTCTTTTTGTGTTAATATGCTTTTATGGTTGTTACTTTTATTTCCATCATATATATATTGCGAGGACGCAATTTCTTTAAGGAGGGGAGTCTGTAACAACCCGCATATCTATCGATTTTATATTTAAATATTTTATCGTTAGTCGGATGTTAGTCCGAAAAGCTACTTTTTGCATACGGTCAAATTAGGACTCGAGACCACCCCCATTGAGTTCAAAATGACGTTTGCGATCTTTTTGAGTGTAAACTTCGATATGTTTGGAGATAGTGAAATTTTCAACACTTTTTCCCGCCTTTGACTTTGGTTTGGACTGCACCTTCTTAACTCAGCCCACCCCCTCTTCTCTTCATCACTTCAAGCTTCTTCAAAAATGGTGGAGGGAAAGAGAAATTAAAACTCCCAAACACAAATTCCATTGCAAATCCGAGATTCAACATCAAATTCACGTGTAGACCATTGATTCAAGCTTGTTGGTGTTCTTGCTTTGCTCTCAAATCTCCATCTTCATCAAATTCCGTGAAAAGGTGAGATTTTCGATCTCACATCTTGCCTATGATTGTCATTGGACTGTTGGGAATGATTCCCTATCACTTTTACATGCACATTGGCATTTGGTTTGGGTTGGATTGGCAAAAAGCTCCACTTTTAGCGTTTTTGGTGAATTTCCAGCCTTAAGTCGTTCTGCCTAAGTTAGGTCGTCCAGGCTGCTAGCTCGCGCGTTGAAAAGTCACCATTATCTTAAGTCCTAGGTCGTTGCCGACCTATAACCCCCAGGCGAAATGTAAGGTCTTCGCTCTTAAGTCTTAGGTCGTTGCCGACCTAATATTCCCAGGCAAAAAGTCGTTCGCGAGTTAAACTTTAAACCTTAGGTCGTTGCCGACCTAAAATCCCCAGGCAAAACGTTAGGTCGTTGCCGACCTAAAATTCTAAGGCAAACCACTAGGTCGCTCGAATTTTGTTAAGTCTTAGGTCGTTGCCGACCTATAATTTCCAGGCTAAACCTTAGGTCGTTGCCGACCTATAATCTCCAGGCGAAGTCTTAGGTCGTTGCCGACCTATAATTTCCAGGCAAAGTTAAGTCGTTCGCAAGTAGACCTTAAGTCTTAGGTCGTTGCCGACCTATAATCCCAAGGCAAAGTTAAGTCGTTCGCGAGTTAAACCTTAAGTCTTAGGTCGTTGCCGACCTATAATCCCCAGGTAAAATGCTAAGTCTTTAAGTCGGTCGAGTTAGGTCGGCTAGTATATCTCGTAAGTCGTCTCCGACTTACCTTCCAGTTAAGTCGTTCGACCCTCTAGGTCGTTCGAGTTAGGTCGTTGGACCATTTATCTTAGGTCGCTCGTCTACTAAGTCGGCCTAGTTTACCTCGTAGGTCGTCTCCGACCTAAGCCCCACTAAGTCGCAAATTGTTAAGTCGGCTGTCCATAGGTCGTAGCTCGTAAGTCGTAGGTCGTCGCCGACCTTACACTTGGGTTTTTTTTTTTGTTCGCGAATTCCTTAGGTCGTATGACCTATTTTTCCTTAGGTCGCTGGACCGTTTGCCTTCACTAAGTCGTACCGTGACGGGGCGCTGCCCCGCACCCCGCCGTGGGCGCTGCCCCCTGGACCCCCGCGACCTGACCGGGCAGGTCGAACCCCGAATTACTCTGCGTAGGCAATCTTATCTGACAAAGCATTTATCAGAATTTCTACTTTGATGGTTTTGGGATTGACTTCTTTGGACTTTACTCACGTCTTCGAACGTGAATTGATTTGTTCTACAATCGTTTTATAACTTGTCACTTTAAAGATATATGAAGGTTTCAATACTAATAGTAAATATCAAAACTCTTTCATCAAAGCTATTTCAATACTATTTTAAATATCAAAAGTTCGTTTTCTCAAACCGATTTTCAATCTACTAGTATATACAAGCCTTTACTTCACTCGAATGAGAAATCGACTTAAACGACTTAGTAAAACGAGTGGTATGAAACGCTTGCGTTCACTTCGTCGGTTAGCTCTTGGACTTGTTCGATTGAACCCTTTTTGTGACAATTTCCTAGTGAAGATTTACAGCTTGTTCGTAAATATTTAAGTTAAGCAAGTGGTTATGGGACATGAAGCTAAACTCATATATTTACTGGCTTGGTGTGATTGACACTTCCTTATGATCATGACGATCATTTTTGTGATTTAGACTAGCGATTGAGCGATGTCTCTTTGTCTACGTGGGAGACTATACCCCGATCATGTGATGTTTCGCCATCACATTTCCTATGGTCTTCGGGCCATTCCTGTGTGAAAATTTAATGGATAGCTTCCATGAGATAACTTCTCGTCATGTGTTTACGCGTAGGTGAGTTTTCATGCTCCCATTCATGTGTTAGGCCTCCCCCCTTTATGTGTTTTCTGGATTTCTGATGATGATTTCTGGAATTTTGTGCTTCACCAATTTTCATGATTTTCATTGATATGATATCAGTTTTTGTGCATTGGTGAATTCATGTGTTATTGACTTGTTATGAATACAAGTTTAGGGTATGAAACCCTACCTTATCTTTGAGAAGATTCTTGTGATATTGATTAATCTTTTGTTGATTATCATTTACATACTTATAGTAGTATGTCGCTATGGTTATTACATGTTCATGTCATGCCTTTTACTGTATACCATATCATCTGATATTTATAGTTAGACTGATCCGTTTATTATTTTCTTATAAATAATACTCGGGTCAGACCGAGATGTTACAGGTGCTTCTGCTTGACTTCTCTTCAGGATTATTCTGACTTTTGGCTAACTACTTAGATTAGTAGTTTTTGGATGTACACCTTTGAGATATAGACTCTATGTTGTGTACTTATTCTTTTGTATAGCACGTGATGCTATTCTTTTGTATTATCGTGGATTTTTCTGACCACTACTCTGATGAACACTTTCATGTGTTATATATTTATTCATATCTTCTTCCGCCTTTGTGATATGGATGTCTGTGACTGATTTATGTTACGATTATTTCTATGTTTGTTTTCCGAAGATAATATATAGCCACCGTGTGATAGCTTTGTGTTTGTATCGGCATGTCGGATTTCCTCCTTAAAAGATATGCATTCTATTCTATCTGACGTATCGGTGCTCGCACAAAGAAGTTACATGGATGGTCGCTCCTCCACAGCCTTATTCTCCGTGCTAATTGACAGCACTACATCGTAGTGTTCTTGGTTAGCGTGGGTATAGAGGTGGGGCGTTACATTTACTCTGATGGTTATATGCATATTAATGTTTTGTTTTGTAAAGATTATTTAGATATTATATATTACTTGTCACGATGTGAGATTTTGTTCTGCCATTTCTTTTCTTTCACCTAAAAATCTATCTTTCCATCACTCAGATCCTCAGCACGTGAATACCGTTGATGTATTAGTGTTGACTTTTAGGGGTCGAAAAGGCGAGTCATTTGTATTTCATATATCACATTTTTGAAGTTTGTGCATGATCCTTCTTTTGTAGAAGAAGCGTCGCTACAGGAGGACTTGGAGATTGTGCCGAATTTGACTATATTAAAATAGCCTATTTGTATTATTGATAGAGATATGAAGTGACTGGGGACTAAGGTTGTTAGGTTAGTCAAGGTACAGTGGAGCGAGAATGCTCGAGATTATACATAGGAGACAGAGGATAGGATGAGAGGGTCCAATCCGGGGTTGCTTATAGACTAGTAGTTTCATCTTATCTTAGTATATCTTTTGTAGTGTACTCACCGCTTAAGGTGGAGTCACGTAGTACACATTTGGTTTGCAATATAATTTGTATATAGTTTCAGTAGTACTATATATATGTATGTGTATATCTTGTTTTTTCTACCTTCTTCGATTATCGTTCTTGTTTGAATTTAAAAGATAAAATGTTCTAAGTGGAGGAGAATGTAACGGCTCGTAATTTTATAAACTTCGTCTTTGAATATCATTACATTTTAAAATATAGTTAAGTGTTATAAATGCGATTTTATAACCTTGTTAAAATAGGTTTTAATTAATGAGTAAAGAAAAGAAACTTGTTTTTGAAATTTGTTTACAAAAATAATACTTTGAAGAAATATCGATAATATGACCGAAAATCGGTTTATCAATAAGCAACTTTTTATTCGATATAAGTTGTTCAAACTCTTTTTTACTTATCAAATTAACATATGAAGACATTAGTAACTAGTTAATACACTTTTCTTCATAAAGAAGTTAAAATCCTCTAGAAGCTTTTAGAAGATAAGGAGATATTAATGTGTATGGGGTATCATAGTAATTTGCTAAGGAAGGAGGTGGAAAGGAGATGTGATAGAGCATGCGGGAGGGTGATCCATCCATGACGGACCACAAAGTTGAGGGGTGCGGTGAGGCTACCATTTGAAGCCTATATAAGAGTGTGCTTGGCTCTTGAATTCACTTTTCAAATTTAGAAAATAAATTAAAGCTCTCTTCTTATCCTTCTCTTCATCAATTTACTCAGATAAATAATTTCAAAACAACTTCAAATCTCTTCAAACTTGGCCAAGCACCTAAGAACAACATCACAATCTCTCTTAGCAACGCGAAGCTCAAAGATTTGGAGCACAACCATCAAACCAAGCAAGGCCGTGAGCAATTTATAGTGTTTTTGGGCAAAGGCAAGTGCAAAGAAGGTTGAAGGTTGGAAGTTGGTATTTGCAAGGTTGAGGTAGGAAGTACAAGCTTATACTGATTGTTTTCTTGGTTAAAGGTGTGCTAACTCAGTGTTGAATTGAATTTGAAGTGCATGCTTGTGTTTGATGGTTTTTATGTTGCTTGAATTGATATTGCTATATGTTGTAATATTGGTTTTGGTTGTTGGTTTAAAAAGAAAATGACATATGTAATCCTTATATATATGGACTGGAATAGACTTATATGACTTATTATGACTTGTTCCATAGACTTGAAACAAAGCACATAGGTTGTGGTTGAGATTTGGTTTGAATTGGATTTGGATTTGAAAGTGCTTTATAGCGATAGTCGCTATAGATGCGCTTAGGAATTATCTCTTTTTCGGAAATTTTTAAGGAACTTTGTAAAGAGATATTTAGGTGTTTCTCACCATATTTCTGATGTATATTGTGTATGTTAGTTGCTATAAAAAGATTGATGTTAAAAAGTTAGTCAACATATCGAAAAGTGGCCAAACATTCCTATATGCAACATTGCCTCGTTTTAGCCTTTGTTTTAAACTTTAAACGTTTAGAAATGACTTTAAATTTAAGTATTTTTTTCATTCTTTTTAAAAGCCTTTGCTAACAATATTAAGTATTTTAAAAGTCATTTGGAACTTTTATGTATTTTTTAGAATTAGGTATGAGTTTTTAAATTAGAAGGTTTATTTTTTATATACAAAGAAAACATGGGTTTTCTAGTTTTTAAATAAATTATAAAATGATTATTTTTAAGTAGTATTTTGAAGGAATGATTTAAAATTTATTATAAGTATTTTATAATAATTTTTAGGTATATATACTTTTCTGAAAATTAGTTAATTATTTTATTAAAATATTAATATCTTATATAATACAATATCCTTAAATTGTTTTATTATATATCTTAGTTTATAAATAAATTATTATATGTGTATGTATGTGTGTGTATATATATCATTTTAAAAATGTTTTTAAATTATAATAAAATGATTGAAAATGGGTTAGGAATTGCTTAGTGGTTAAACTGTGTTTTGTTTTCTTACTTGTTAAGAAAATTAATTAACTATGCTTAACATTAAAAGCCGACAAAGTAGACTTATCTATTCGTAAGAGTTAAGATTGATGTTTGAGTAGGGTTTAGAAGCAACTGTGCTCTAACCTATCGGTTTCGCTCTTGATCGAGGAATAGTAAGTTGAGAAGGTCGGAAACGTGTTAATCGTGTTGTTTACTTACTTGTTTATAGAATGTAGTTAACTATACTTAACACTAAAATTCGACGAAGTAGACATGTCTATCCATGAGACTTAAGAATATTGTTCGAGTAGCATTTTAAAGCAATAGTGATCCAACCTACCATTCGCTCTTAACCGAAGGGTGGTTAGTTGAGATGGTCGAAAACACGTTGAGTATATTAAACTTGATTTCCATAAACGATCGTCTTTAGAAGCAGATGGTTGACTAGTCAACTATTGAACTTGACCAAATATTAACTTAGGAAATATCTAAAAGCTTCACGGCTTCATACACTTTAAGATCCTTGGGGAGGAGCATTCGTATGAAATGTCTCTAGCTTTAAGAACTTATATATACGAGATCCCCTGGGGAGGACTCCTCTTTATATAGTTCGCTTACTACTAAAAGAAGCGGAATTGATTTTACTGAAAATTCATCAATTTAGTTTTGAAGTGTCCGAGATTGGTAAGTTTTTACTTATCGAATACCATTTCAAACTAGCACATGAGTTTAAGTTTTGAAAGCGGTTGTGAAGTGGAATCTTATAGAGTTGAACTATCTATCCTAAGGTTAAGTCCAAGGGAGAGGTCAGTGTTAACTATTCAGATAAATGTTATATAGTTGAACTGTCGACCCTAAGGTTAAGTCCAAGGGAGAGGTCTGTGTTAACCTTTCAAATAAATGTATAGAGTTGAACTATCTATCCTAATGTTAAGTCTAATGGAGAGGTAAGTGTTAGCAATTTGTCAATCGACGTATGTTGGAACCCATGAAAAGGATTCGTGTTCCGTTTGAGCAATGAAGACTTGTGTGAGAGGTCGAACTTAGGCTCGACATCGAAAATGATAGAAAATAGAGTAGGCCTCATAGCTAGTGGGTTCAGCAAAGCCGAAAGGGTATATCAACTTCAAATCTAGAGTATGCTTATTGATGTTGCTAGCAGGAGTTGATGATACTCGGTATCACTTGTTAGGATATGGTAGAATGGCTATGTTTTTCCCAAATGGTATATTTTATCTAGAGATATGGGATGTAACGACCCGTATTTTTACGGATCAAAACATTCTAAAATGATTGACCCTTGGTTGTATTGTTGTTAAGTCATTTCAGGTTTTGGCAGAATTTTACTTAAGTCCTAAGTCGTAGCCGACTTAGGAGTTTTGGAAGAGTTAAGCAACAAGTCTGGGCGAGTTAATGACTAAGGTGTAGGTCGGTGACGACCTAAGGTAGATAAGGGAGTAGTTTAGGTCGGTTGGCAGTTTGGGGCGACTTAAGGGTTGTACCGAGCTAACGACTCATAGGATGGACCGACTTATAGGTTTGACCGACTTAAGACTTAGACGACCTAAGAGTTTCTCCGACTTAAGGTAGTTAGCGGCTTACCGGGATAAGCGAGTTAAGGATAGGTCGGCAGGGTAATTGAGTCGGTAGGTAGTTGAGTCGGCAGCGTGTGTTGAGTTGTGAGTCGGTAGGTAGTTGAGTCGGCAGTGTGTGTTGAGTTATGAGTCGATAGGTAGTTGAGTCGGCAGCGTGTGTTGAGTTGTGAGTCGGTAGGTCATCTCCTGTGTTAAGTTGTTGAGTCGTCAACCGACTTAGGACTTGGGTTTTGCGGCAGTATGATGAGTCTGCTTCGTTAGGTCGGTCATATGGTTAAGTCGTAAGTCGGAAGAGGGTGTTAAGTCGGCGACGACTTAAGGAGGCGGACGAGTTAAGGTCATTTTCTGCCTATAAATAGAAGGGTTTGGCTCACTTTTTGGGATTCGGATTTTGAAGCGACAAAGTGCTGCCATTTTGAGAGCTTGACTTCTACACTTCTTCACTTCTTTTCTCCACTCTAATCTAGTGCTTCCATCCATCCAAATCGAAGATCAAGATTGAAGATTCAAGAGCTTAGATTGAAAATCTTCATCTTTTCAAGAGAGATTTCTTCGTTTGAAGCGGATTCGTGATAGATCAAGCTTCATCCTTCGCTGTCCAGATCTGAAGTGTGTTGATTTGGGTTTGTTTAGGTGATTTGGTGAGTGGTGATTATCTCTCACACGGATCCAAAGGAGTATATCAGATTGTTGGCTCGATTTGGTGTTAAAATAGAGATTTCCATGCATTTTCTTCATCCTATGTGTAGATCCATATAGATCCATTGTTCATGATGATGTTACATCCATTTTATCATATGTTAACCTATGCAAGTTCATTCATCAAGTTTGTAGAGATATAATCCATGTTTTCATGCTTATTGGACTTTCAACTCTTTAATTACGAAAATGCCATTATTGTTATAATTGTCTACTTAGATCATATTTGAATGCTTGATTGCTTGGATTGATGTTTGATTTGATTGCTTGTTATGAACTAGATGATTGATGATTAGATTTAGATCGAAGATGATTCAAAAGCTAAGGGAAAGGCTCTTGAATTGGGAAAGCTGCTCGTGGCATATGTAGCGGGATGATGAAGCTCTTATGCATAGATGTGATGATGTGATGATGAGATGAGGCTTTGCAAGGATGTAATGAAGCGAGGCAATCATATGATGAAGACTTGGTCTAATCCAGACGGGATCATTCCAAGCATGTTGATAACTCGGTGATATGATTCGAGTTGAGGATAATGAATGGATATGAGAATAGTCGTCGAGGAGGATGACTAGGAGGCTTGGATAGCATCGTTGTTGACCTTCTAGCATGCTCTAAGCAAGAGTACGTTTGGGCAGATTCGATAGTCCCAACGGCCAACTGTTGATGGTCGAGTACTCTGGGCAGATTCGATAGTCCTAGGCACGGGCTGCGACGACGTGCGGGAGTTATGTCTAGAACAGGGGTTTCCATTAGCCCTTGACGGACGGCTGAAAGAATGTGCCGGTCATTCAATTAACGGTGATATCGAAGCAATGATAACAGTGATAACCAGAGTCAAGGATGTTTGGTTGTATCGTCATTCGGACTCAAGAGCGGTATTTTCTGGGTGCTTATCTGATTTAGGCCTTGGTACTTGGAAAACATCGCCCTTGACTCGAGTGATAGTAGCTTTACTTTAAATTGTATGCTCTGCTATGTTTGCTTCTGCTTAGTGTGTGTCTGGGGGCTATCACTGTAGAATGAAGTTGGAGTGGGAGGGTTGTATTCCTATTCCTTTTCCTTTATGCTCTTTTGGTATGTTGTTAGTTAATTTACTGCTCACTAAGACTGTTGTCTGACTCAAGGCTTTATGTTTTAATTCTTATTGCCTTGGGCTGTTCGTCCATTTTGGGACGGGCAGACTAGGTAGCAGGTGACAGGTGCTGTTCTCTCCTCACGATGCTGATATCGAAGACGAGCTAGAGGGTTGCATATTATCTTCTTATTATATGTACTGGATATTCCGCTGTTTTGTATTCTCTGAGAGATATGTAGTGAGGCTGGATGTATTGACTATGTGGATGTTTGTATTCAACTATTATGGAGTTTTATATGATGTCATTTTGTTCTGTAAAGCTTCACTATACATATGTTCTATTGTATTTTGTCCATGCGCTGTGAGTAATACGATAGATTCTGTTGTTTTAATCTTACCTTGACAATCATCCATGGTCGCCTGGCACACTTTACAGCGCTCTATCTCTAGATTCGGTGCAGGGTCATGGGCGGTCGTCACATTTGGTATCAGAGCATTGGTTAATCGATTTTACCCAACGCTCGCTGAAGTAACTACGTATGAGAGACGTAATTGTATTTTGATGGATGATTACTATATATAATATAGTAGCTTAGTAGGGTTTGAGTCCTTTATGCAGTTGTTTCTCTAGATGTTCTAATCATTCCTTTTTATAGATATTGAGAATGAGTCGAAGAGGGAGACCAGCTGCTAGGGAAGGCCGTGCTACTGAAGAGACTGCTGATTATGCAGCCATGTTCGAAGCTATGATGACTTCGATCATGAGAAGGATACCAGTTCCGGGGGCAGCAGTAGATGTTGGAGTTCAAGTCCAAGCTCCGAAACCAGTGGATTTTGCTAAGTTGTGCAAGGATTATACTGCTCTTGGAGGGAAGGTTTTCTTGGGAACAGAATCTACTATTGAGGTCCAGAGGTGGATAGATGCTTGTAGAAGGATCTTTGGTGATTTGGGAATTGATGATGCAACTAAGAGGAAGTTGGCATCAAGGCAGCTTCAAGGGAGAGCCTCTGATTGGTGGAACTCTATTACCATCACTACTCCGGAAGAAGAGATTACTTGGGAGCAATTCCAAGTCAGATTTGAAGCTAAGTTCATTTCTACAGCTCAGAAGTCTGTTCTGTTCAAGAGGTTTGTGGAGCTCAAGCAGGGTGGAAGATCTGTTCTTGAGTATGTTTCTGAGTTTGAAGCTTTGTCCAAGTATGCTCGGTCATATATTGAATCTGCTTATCAGAAGAATGAGAAGTTTGTGACCGGCTTGGATAGTTATCTTGGGAGACAGTTGGTGGATCATTTGGACGATTCATTTGAGAAGCTTGTGGAGAAAGCTCTTAGGCATGAGAGTCTGTTTCCTAAGGAAGGACCTGTTATTGCTGTTACCGGGGGAGAGTCTAAACCACAGCAGGGTGGAAACAAGAAGAGAAAGCAGCAGCAGCAGAAGGGTAAGGATGGCCAGAAGAAGCCGAAAGGCGAGGTGACTTGCTACAATTGTCAGCAGAAGGGCCATTTCTCTAAGGATTGTAAGAATCCGAAGGTGCCAATGAAGTGTCACAACTGTGACAAGCCGGGGCATTTTAGGAAGAATTGTCCAGAACCGAGGAAGGACAGGCAGATTGTGCAAGCTTATGCTTTGGGAGCTGTTCCGTCGTCTTCGAAAGCTCCTACTGCGGAAGAGAAAGGAAAGAGTGTGGTTGTTTAAGGTACTCTTTTCCTATGTGGTGTTCCAGTTAGAGTTCTGTTTGATACTGGAGCGTCGCATTCATTTGTTTGTAATGAACTAGTAGGCCGGTTAGTTTTGAAGCCGGATATTGTTGATAGGCCATTGGTTGTGACTAATCCAGTTGGGGGTTCGTCTTGTTTGTGTATGTTATGCCGTGGTCTAGTTGTATCGAGTCATGGTTGCTCTTTTGTTTGTGATTGCTTTGTTCTGAACTTTGCGGGGTTCGGAATTATTTTGGGTATGAACTGGCTTAGGAAGTATGCGGCTAAGGTTGATTGCGAAAGGTTGGAAGTGATAGTCGAGAATGTGGAGGGGCGAAAGATTGTGATACGATGTAAGCATGAAGAAGGCGTCTTCATGAGCTTCATGTATTCGCTAGTTGTTCCACGGGATGGACTGTCATCAGTGTCAATCGCTAATGGATTCGAGGATGTCTTTGACGAAGTCAAAGGGTTGCCGCCGCATAGAGAGATCGAGTTTCGTATAGATCTAGTTGAAGGAGCCAGACCTGTTGTGATGCCTCTTAGGCGGATGGCGCCTAGGGAACAGCAGGAGTTGAGGGTGCAAGTTGATGACCTTTTACAGAAAGGATTCATTCGGCGTAGTGTGTCCGAGTGGGGTGCACCAGTTGTGTTTGCAACCAAGGCAGATGGGTCGTTGAGATTGTGCGTCGATTATCGTGAGCTAAACAAGGTGACTAAGAAGAACAAGTATCCATTGCCGAGAATAGATGACTTGTTTGATCAGCTTCACGAAGCTAAGGTGTTTTCTCAGATGGATTTGGCAACGGGGTTTCACCAGTTGAGAGTAGCAAAGGATAGTGTGCCGAAGACTGCTTTTAGGACACCGTCCGGTTTCTTTGAGTGGCTGGTAATGCCGTTTGGATTGACTAATGCGCCAGCATATTTTGTGGATCTTATGAATAGAGTGTTCAGAGATCAGTTGAACAAGTTCGTACTTGTGTTCGTGGATGATATTCTGATTTATTCCAGAACTGAAGAAGAGCACAAGACGCACTTGCATATTGGTTTAGAGATCTTACGGAAACATCAGCTGAAGGTTAAGTTTTCGAAGTGTCACTTCTGGAAGAGTGAAGTGAGGTTCTTAGGCCATGTGATTTCTGGAAGTGGAATAACGGTTGATCCCGCTAAGGTGGCAGCAATCCAGGATTGGGTTAGACCTAAGAATGCATCTGATGTGAGAAGTTTTCTTGGATTAGCAGGATATTATCGACGGTTTATCAAAGACTTCTCCAAGATAGCTGCACCGTTAACAGGATTGACGAAGAAGAACCAAGTGTTCAGTTGGGAGGCTAAGTGTGAGCAAGCTTTCAGAATCCTGAAAGAGCGATTGACGAGTGCTCCTGTTTTGACTATTCCTAGTGGGAATGATGAGATGGTGGTTTACACCGATGCATGTGGTACTGGACTTGGAGCAGTGCTGATGCAGAAGGATAAAGTTGTTGCGTATGCCAGTCGACAACTGAAGCCGCATGAAAGGAATTACCCAACTCATGATTTGGAGTTAGCGGCGATTGTATTTGCTCTGAAGATGTGGAGACATTATCTATTGGGAGTTCGATTCGAGTTGTTTACAGATCATAAGTCGTTGAAGTATCTTTTCTCCCAAAAGGATTTGAATCTTCGGCAGCAACGTTGGCTAGAGTTTTTAGCATCATATGATTTTGGTATAGCCTATACTCCGGGAAAAGGTAACGCAGTGGCAGATGCGTTAAGTCGAAGACATGCAGGATTGGGAGCCATGTTTTCCGAATGGAAGAGTCTCGAGTATTTAGCTGGATTTGACTTCAGGCCTAGATGCGAATTGGAACCTGAGATGTTGGCAAACTTATCGATAAGACCCACTCTTGTGGAAAGGATTGGCGAGGGCCAAAAGCGAGATGATAAGCTTGTCAAGATTATCCGTGATTTGGAATCTGGATTGGATCCAGAAAAGGATAAAGGATTCGAGGTCGATCGAGAAGGTTGGCTTCGGAAGCAAGGACGACTAGTTGTTCCCGATATAGATGAATTGAGGAGTGAAGTTATGAAGGAAAGTCATCACTCGAAGTTGACAATTCATCCAGGTGGAAATAAGATGTATCGGGATATGAAGAGAACCTACTACTGGGAAGGTATGAAGAAGGATGTTGGAAATTTTATTTCCAAATGTATGAACTGCCAGTTGGTAAAAGCCGAACAGAAGAAGCCAAGTGGATTGCTTCAGCCATTAGAAGTCCCTACGTGGAAGTGGGAACAAGTGTCGATGGATTTTATCGATGGATTGCCTAGAACCAGGACGGGAAATGAAGGGATTTGGGTCATTGTGGATCGTCTGACTAAGAGTGCACGATTCATTCCTGTTCGACCAACTAGGACTGCATCAAAGTTGGCTGAGTTGTATGTTAAGTGGATAGTTCGATTCCATGGTATTCCGAAAAGTATAGTGAGCGATCGAGATCCATTGTTCACTAGTGGATTTTGGAAGAGCTTCCAGGAAGTTTTGGGAACCGAGTTGTGTTTGAGTACAGCTTATCACCCTCAAACAGATGGTCAGACTGAGAGAGTCAACCGAGTTTTGGAAGATCTTCTTAGAGCGTGTGTTTTGGACTTCGGAGGATTATGGCAAGATCACCTTAATTTGGTGGAATTTGCGTACAACAACAGTTACCAATCAAGCATTGGTATGGCACCGTATGAGGCATTGTATGGAAGACCGTGTAACTCTCCGAAATGTTGGTTAGAGACTGGAGAAAAGCTGATGCTTGGGCCAGAGATGATTCGACAGACTTCGGATTGCATAGAGATCATTCGGCAACGAATGAAGGCAGCCCAAGACCGTCAGAAGAGTTATGCCGATAAGCGTTGGAAGGATTTGGAGTTTGAAGTTGGTGATATGGTTTTTGTGAAGATTTCTCCTCTGAAGAATGTTATCCGATTCGGGAAGAAAGGAAAATTGACTCCGAGATTTGTTGGACCATTCCCGATTATCGAGCGAATTGGAAAGCTCGCTTATAGATTGGAATTACCAGAGAAGATGTCGGGTGTGCACAATGTTTTTCACGTATCATATCTACGGAAGTATGTGCACGACTCGAATACGGTGGTTTCTGCTGATAGCTGTGAAGATTTTGAAGTTGTTCCAGTTGATAGAAGACCTCGTAAGCCGCTTCGTGTTGTTGAAACTGACACGAAACAGCTTAGGAGGAAGATAGTTAAGTTGCTCAAGATACAATGGAGTGACGATGATAACGACTGTACGTGGGAGGTGGAAGAGAGGATGAAAGCAGCTCATCCTGAACTCTTCGAGGTATGGCCCTAAAGTGTCGTGTCATCTAACGAAATTGTAACTTGTCCTTAGTCTTAGAATTTTGTACGCTAAGCTAGAATTGGATGCATGGTTTATTGATTGTTATGGATGATAGGCGTACAGAATAGCTTTGATTGCCTTGTTTGTTTGGAATTTCGGGGGCGAAATTCCTAAGGGGGAGAGAATGTAACGACCCGTATTTTTACGGATCAAAACATTCTAAAATGATTGACCCTTGGTTGTATTGTTGTTAAGTCATTTCAGGTTTTGGCAGAATTTTACTTAAGTCCTAAGTCGTAGCCGACTTAGGAGTTTTGGAAGAGTTAAGCAACAAGTCTGGGCGAGTTAATGACTAAGGTGTAGGTCGGTGACGACCTAAGGTAGATAGGGAAGTAGTTTAGGTCGGTTGGCAGTTTGGGGCGACTTAAGGGTTGTACCGAGCTAACGACTCATAGGATGGACCGACTTATAGGTTTGACCGACTTAAGACTTAGACGACCTAAGAGTTTCTCCGACTTAAGGTAGTTAGCGGCTTACCGGGATAAGCGAGTTAAGGATAGGTCGGCAGGGTAATTGAGTCGGTAGGTAGTTGAGTCGGCAGCGTGTGTTGAGTTGTGAGTCGGTAGGTAGTTGAGTCGGCAGTGTGTGTTGAGTTGTGAGTCGGTAGGTAGTTGAGTCGGCAGCGTGTGTTGAGTTGTGAGTCGGTAGGTCATCTCCTGTGTTAAGTTGTTGAGTCGTCAACCGACTTAGGACTTGGGTTTTGCAGCAGTATGATGAGTCTGCTTCGTTAGGTCGGTCATATGGTTAAGTCGTAAGTCGGAAGAGGGTGTTAAGTCGGCGACGACTTAAGGAGGCGGACGAGTTAAGGTCATTTTCTGCCTATAAATAGAAGGGTTTGGCTCACTTTTTGGGATCCGGATTTTGAAGCGACAAAGTGCTGCCATTTTGAGAGCTCGACTTCTACACTTCTTCACTTCTTTTCTCCACTCTAATCTAGTGCTTCCATCCATCCAAATCGAAGATCAAGATTGAAGATTCAAGAGCTTAGATTGAAAATCTTCATCTTTTCAAGAGAGATTTCTTCGTTTGAAGCGGATTCGTGATAGATCAAGCTTCATCCTTCGCTGTCCAGATCTGAAGTGTGTTGATTTGGGTTTGTTTAGGTGATTTGGTGAGTGGTGATTATCTCTCACACGGATCCAAAGGAGTATATCGGATTGTTGCTTCGATTTGGTGTTAAAATAGAGATTTCCATGCATTTTCTTCATCCTATGTGTAGATCCATATAGATCCATTGTTCATGATGATGTTACATCCATTTTATCATATGTTAACCTATGCAAGTTCATTCATCAAGTTTGTAGAGATATAATCCATGTTTTCATGCTTATTGGACTTTCAACTCTTTAATTACGAAAATGCCATTATTGTTATAATTGTCTACTTAGATCATATTTGAATGCTTGATTGCTTGGATTGATGTTTGATTTGATTGCTTGTTATGAACTAGATGATTGATGATTAGATTTAGATCGAAGATGATTCAAAAGCTAAGGGAAAGGCTCTTGAATTGGGAAAGCTGCTCGTGGCATATGTAGCGGGATGATGAAGCTCTTATGCATAGATGTGATGATGAGATGAGGCTTTGCAAGGATGTAATGAAGCGAGGCAATCATATGATGAAGACTTGGTCTAATCCAGACGGGATCATTCCAAGCATGTTGATAACTCGGTGATATGATTCGAGTTGAGGATAATGAATGGATATGAGAATAGTCGTCGAGGAGGATGACTAGGAGGCTTGGATAGCATCGTTGTTGAAGGTTCTAGCATGCTCTAAGCAAGAGTACGTTTGGGCAGATTCGATAGTCCCAACGGCCAACTGTTGATGGTCGAGTACTCTGGGCAGATTCGATAGTCCTAGGCACGGGCTGCGACGACGTGCGGGAGTTATGTCTAGAACCGGGGTTTCCATTAGCCCTTGACGGACGGCTGAAAGAATGTGCCGGTCATTCAATTAACGGTGATATCGAAGCAATGATAACAGTGATAGCCAGAGTCATGGATGTTTGGTTGTATCGTCATTCGGACTCAAGAGCGGTATTTTCTGGGTGCTTATCTGATTTAGGCCTTGGTACTTGGAAAACATCGCCCTTGACTCGAGTGATAGTAGCTTTACTTTAAATTGTATGCTCTGCTATGTTTGCTTCTGCTTAGTGTGTGTCTGGGGGCTATCACTGTAGAATGAGGTTGGAGTGGGAGGGTTGTATTCCTATTCCTTTTCCTTTATGCTCTTTTGGTATGTTGTTAGTTAATTTACTGCTCACTAAGACTATTGTCTGACTCAAGGCTTTATGTATTAATTCTTATTGCCTTGGGCTGTTCGTCCATTTTGGGACGGGTAGACTAGGTAGCAGGTGACAGGTGCTGTTCTCTCCTTACGATGCTGATATCGAAGACGAGCTAGAGGGTTGCATATTATCTTCTTATTATATGTACTGGATATTCCGCTGTTTTGTATTCTCTGAGAGATATGTAGTGAGGCTGGATGTATTGACTATGTGGATGTTTGTATTCAACTATTATGGAGTTTTATATGATGTCATTTTGTTCTGTAAAGCTTCACTATACATATGTTCTATTGTATTTTGTCCATGCGCTGTGAGTAATACGATAGATTCTGTTGTTTTAATCTTACCTTGACAATCGTCCATGGTCGCCTGGCACACTTTACAGCGCTCTATCTCTAGATTCGGTGCAGGGTCATGGGCGGTCGTCACATGGGATGCTCGGAAGGTAGCTTTTTGTAACGACCCGGAAATTTCAAACCCGAAAATTCCAGATAGTTAGAAGAAAAAGAAAAGAGATAGAAGAAAGAAACAGAACAAGACACAGATTCTCACATTCGCAGCGGATCAAAATACAATATCAAATAATAATATCAGTTATACAAAGAAAACTGTATTTGTTAATTACATTTTAATACATCAGAGTTACAACAATCACAAATATACTAGACAGTTAGAATTAACATGTCTCTAACAACTATAATATATCACAGCGGAATATACTCCATACGTTCCTGTCATCCAGCTCGCCTCCTGAGCTCCGGAACGTCCTTACCTGTAATACTCGGTCTGACCCGAGCATTACATCAAAGTAACACCCGGGTCAGGCTGGAAACCAGCGTGAGTAAACAATCTAATATGAAAATACCAATGCAAATTTACTTATTTAAATCCCGGGTAACTCTTACTTCACTATGAGTTCATTACTTGATATGCTCAATACTTACTTCACATATCGATCTATAAAGAATCGAAGTGGTTTCGGGTATTTACTAATTCTGACTCCGGTCTCTTCGAAACCAATGTCAACTTAACTTAAATTATTCAGGTGAAATACAATTCTACTTTAAATACAGTATGTCACAGTAATTCATCATCAATAGATAGCCACATCATCACAGTTTTAAATCAAACGTATCATATCACATAGCAATACGAACCACATATTAGGGATAACAATTTATCAAAGGCTTCCAATATCATTCTATTTATCCTTTAATTACATTTAAGTAATTAACCCTAAATTAATTCCACGATTAATTATCCTTAACCAAATACAGTAATTAACCTTTAATTACTTCATTAATTAATTATTTATCCTAATTATTTATCACCCTTGATTAATAACATCCAGAAATTAACTACTCTTAATTACTTTATCAAATAATTTAATTACTCCTTAATTAATTATTTCTAATTAATCCCTTGATTAATTATATAAGGTAATTTAATATAAATTACTCTCATTAATAAATCACCTATTCAATTTATTATATTCGGTAATTATCCATTAATTACCTCCCTAAGTAATTATAATCCATTAATTTTGATTAAGTAATTATTATCAAATCATCTAGCATCTTAACAACTAACTTTACTAAATTAAAACATTAATTAAGTTTTAAATATAATTCACTTTCCTTTACTTATAAAATTAACAATCCTTAGTTTCAAGTTAATAATTTTTATTTTGAAAACTTTAATTGTTAATTTATAAATCGTTATTCATTAACTAATTCAATTAATAAATCATTCTTTAATTATTACATTTGTTATCAACTTATATTAAGTTTTAAGATAAAACATTTCCTTATAAATTTCTTTTATATTTCAAACTAAGTTTGAAAATAACTTTAAGGATCTAACTTAAAACATTTAAAACAAATCATACAATTTATTTATACAAACAATTCATTTCAAAGAAATGAAATTCAAGAAATTTATTTAACTTAAAAATTTAAAACTTACTTTATTTTAAATTTAAAGACTGGTTAAACATTTTACTTTGGGTTTAACCCATGTGTACTTGAACTAAGTACAACATCTTTTCCTTTTTAAAACAGTTTGACTTCAAAAATAAAATATGTTTTTAGTAAAATAAAATAAAAACTTACTGTTAAAAACTTTAACCCGAGACAACTTCGTTTCCCTCCCCGATCCAACACGCTATCTCCCCGAGTCACACGCGAATCACCTTCCATCCCGAGACAAACGCGAGAAAAACTCGAGTAATCCCCGAGCCACAGCCTTCTTCCCCAAACTGAACTACCTAGACACAGGCGTATACGTGTGCACGTACACCGTAGTTCAAATCGTCTCTGACCAACCTCGCCTACCTCGACACATCGACGACGACCATCCCAAACCAACTGGCCTTCCAAAATCCATGATACCACCGTAGATCGAAATCGAGTAGATCATCATCTCCTGGAACCAAAACTGGACCACCATGAATCGACTCGTTTCGCCACCAGAGACTACCAGGAAACCCACAACTTCGTCTAATCCTTCGCCTTGGCCTCCTACTTCTTTTCCCCAATCACTGATCCACCCCGATGCTATCATGTCACCGCGAATGTCCTGCAAACAACCACATCCACAACTCAGCCTAAAACCCTACATCGATGCAGTTCGACCTCCTCAGTGATCCAGAAATCCTAAACCCATTTTTCCCAAGAGCCTCTACATCCAAGCTTGCTCCAGCCAAAACTTCGATGATTATATCTTCCCCGATCGACGAGAATTGACATTACCCCCAATATCGTTCCTTTCAAGATATCTCTTGGCTTACCCACTTACAAATCTTGAAATCAATCTCAAAATTCAACAATTTCTAGTACGATTCAGGTTATGTAATCAAAACTTATATTTTAAATGATTGGTTTTCTAATTCAAATTTATCATCACTGTTTATTCCCCTTTTCAAAATAATCATTCGATTTATATTCTTGAAAATATTTTTAAAAATGATGTTTCATCCAAATACACATCTTTACTTTAAAGATTATAACCTGAATTTGAATATATGGAGAGGAATTGAATTAATTTGGACATGCATGTCCCTGTTATTCATACAGAGACTTATCTAAATATACTTACTCAACATGCACATAATAATCCATATTTACATACACACAAAGCACTTTAATTTATACATGCAATCACTACTTAAATTGGATCACAAGCACAATCATACAACAGATTGATTTTTTTTGATGATTTACTCACCTGTAAAAGATAACAGAGCCAAGCTTGAAATCCTGAAACTGCTTTTTGAAACTGGCAAATTTTGCTTTGCTTCTTGATCTTGATTTACTTACTAAGTTATTGAATTAACCTTGCTTGATGATTTGAACTGATTCTTTGCTTGCTTCAGATTGGAAATAGTTGTAGGTTTGATTTGTTTTTTTCTCCTCAAGTTTTAAGTTACAGATTATTTTTTTCTTTCTTTTGATAATGAAGATAAATGAGGAAAAAAAATGAAAGAGAGGGATAGAAATATGTTATATAAATTAGCTTAATTTAAAATAAAAAGAAAATAAATTACACTTGTTCAATTGGCTTACAAGTGTCATTAGCATGCTATAATTAATTTACACTTGTATTTAGATAAATCTTTGGCTTACATTTGTATTTTCATGTATAAATATGTTTTATATATATGTTCATAATATTTCCAATTTAGTTTTATATTTATAAATGTCTTAAGTGTTTTAATTATTTAAACTTCACTTATATTTATCTATATAAAACTTTAAAAAAAAATGATATATAACTGATTATATACCAAATATAATCATATATAGATATATTATTAAATCCAATTTATTCTCCAAGATGTTTTATTCTTTGAATTTCTAATTCAAGTTCAAATTCTAATTTAATTTCTACTCATATATATATTCTTATATCAACACATTATCATTTGATTTAAAAGAAAAATTTGTAAATTCTAAGTGATTATATTAAGATATGATCAAATAAATATTTATCCAAATATAAATATTTATTATCAGATTTATTTGTCCAATCTATAAGTCAGTATTCTATTAATTAATTTAGTTAATTATCAATTAACAAATGTCCAAAAATCCGGGTTATCACATTCCTCCCCCCTTTAAATCTTTTCATCCCCGAAAAGAAAAGTAACCAGAATTTTAATTACAATTGCTTATTACCAGTTAAATTATTCTTTAAGCATTTTCAACTATAAACTCTTTAATTAAGAATTTTTTCTTTTTAAATACTTCAAAAATTAATATAATATCACCAAAATAGTTTTATAAAAATACTTTTTATAACTCGATGTCTTAACAAGTCCATCCTTGTTCCCACAGAAATTCGGTCATACGTTGATCAGACTTAGGACTGAAAATCTATAAGTACTTAGCAGACCCGTTTTCAACACCCAGTGAAAATATTTTGGAAAATAATTTTATTGAAAATATAGAAAACAGTTTTGAAAATAGAGGAAATATCTTTGGTGAGAATGCTCTGGAAATCATCACCCCCATCCATGGTCACAGTTACATCACGGGTTACGTTGCCATCGCAGCAAAAGTCCATGTAACTGATTACACCATGGAACCCACAACAGATCGCAGTTACATTCCAGGGTTACGTTGCCGTCGCAGCAAAAGTCCATGTAACTGTTGGCTCTCAGCGGCACACACGATTTCGCTGTCAAAATGAAACTTCTCCCACATAGGTCGCAGTCTACCGATATAAAATCAAACGTAGACAGTTGGCTCTCAGCGGCACACACGACTTTCGCTATGTTACCATAGTGTCACAGTCTACCGATATAAAATCAAACGTAGACAGTTGGCTCTCAGCGGCACACATGACTTTCGCTATGGTCTGCAGTAGATCGCAGTGACATTGAGTTAAACTGTCGTCACAGCATAACCCAAATGCCTCTGTGTGCACCAGCCCCTCGACTTTCGCTACACAAATAATCCTCAGGAACTAGTTTTGTCCGGACTCCTCACAGGATCAACTTTAGAATCCCCCCTTAGGGTTCAAGGCAGTACCACCCAGTGGCACTCCTGAGAAGTTCATTTCAAGGAAGCGCCTTTTTTCCCAGAGCTATTTTCAAAACACTTTATACTATATACTTATAGTATCTTCAAATCATACCCTTTATGATTTATCAAAATCTCCTTTACACAAAATCGATTATCAAAATCGATAATTCTCAAACTAGGCTTTTCAAAATCCAAAATTGATTTTCCCAAAAATCAAAAAGCCTTTTTAGAAATCCATAGGCTCCCAAAACCTTTTCCAAAATCATTCTTATAAAACCCTTTATATATATATAGCTATATATAACTTTGAAAATCTTTGGATCATTTCAACTTGTATAAAACCTCTTTTATACTTCAAATATTTAAAACCCTTTTCTTCTGGCAATAGATTTATCAAGGGAAGATTTATCTTATTTAACAAAGATATATAACTTTGTTTATTCCAATCAAATATTCAAATTTGATTACTCTTTTATAAAGTTATTAACCATATCACTTTTCTATAAAATGATTTCTAACCACAGAAATATTCAACTCTATTATATTTCACAAAATATACTTTTCATTTCAAAAACCATTTCAAATTTCTTATCAACAAATTTTTAATGCCAATTTCATTCAACCCCGTACGATGTACACATATCATCCGTACGCTATATCAATTTGATCGCTCACTCGATCACACAATTTCTCTTCCGAACTAGTATCGTCCACCCGACTTCCTAGTGCGGACTCAGATCTGGTTTCTTGATTAGAAACCGTCATTCTCCTTGCATAGTCACAACTATGATAGAGAATATCCAGAACCAATCAAAAACCCATATCCAGGTTCGCCGTCGAAAATCGAGCGAAAAATCCCAACTCGGATCGATAATATTATCTCGAATTTCTGTGCTCGAATCTGGATCAAACCACTATGCGAATAGAATAATATACGTTCATCCTACGTATTTAACTTCATTGATTATTAGCCAAATCAATTCTCTTTTCTATTCACATTTCCTTTAATTCCATTCACTTATTCTCAATTGCTTCCATTTCCAATTGAGTTATTACTTTAATTACAAACAGTTTGAACTCTGACCAATTTAAATTTAAAAATAGCTTGAAAAAGTTTAAAATAGATAAGTAGTTGAAAAATAGTTATTAGTTTGTAAAATAGCTGTAAAATAGTTAAGTAGGTATAAAATAGTTAGATAATTGCAAAATAGTTTTTAAAATAGTGATTAGATATAAGTAACTGAAAAATAATAATTAGTTTATAAGACAGTTTCAAAATAGTTAAATGGTTCCAAAATAATTGTAAAATAAGTATAAGATAGTTTGGGGTTTAAGAAGAAAGATTGTATAATAAATAGTTTGGAAAAAAAATAGGTTTATATTAAAACAATTTACTTTGAAAATAGTCCAGAGTCAAACCGTTCAATTCCCCATCAATTCAATTTAAATTTCTACTTCCATTTAAATTGACTCAATACTTCAATTTCCATTGAATTTAATTCAATCCTAATTCAAGTTGAATTAATCTTAGTTCCTTTCCAAATTCAAATCAAATTCCATTTGATTTTAAACATATTCACTTTAATTACAATTTCAAATTATTCAAACTAATTTCAAATTGAATCCACTTCAATTTCAAATCATTTCAATTTCTATGTGAATTAATCCCAATTTCCCATTTGAATTTGAACTCATTCAATCTTCAATTTTTATTTCAAATTAATTCAATTCAAACCTTCCATTTGAATTTTAAACTTATTCATCTTAAATCACAATTCCCATTTATTTAAATCAATTTCAGTTGAACTAATTCAATTTAAATCTCAATTTTAAACTATCTCGAATTATATAAATTCGAGTTAAATTTTAAATGTTGATTTAATCCTTTAAATCAAATTAACCTTTACTTTTAAATCAAATCAACCTTAATTTTTAATTTAACAACTTAAATCTTTAAACCATTTAATTCTGGATCCAAATTCCAAAATTCCATTTTAAGATTATCTTTACTTAACTTATTATAAAGTTCAAATAAGAATTTAAAAACAATTAAATTTCAGATTATAATTTATTATCCATTTTCAATTTCCAAATCTCAAACCCATTTGAGATCACTCATAACTCCCATTTTAATCAACCATTTAACTTCCCAAGTTAAATTTTAATTTCATCTTGAAATTTCTAATTCAAGTTGTTCATTCTAAACTCATTTAACTTTCCTTAAGTTAAATTCAATTTATCTTTACCCAAATTGAATTCCCATTCAAATTTTAAACTTCTTATTAAAAATCTTCCCACTTAAGTTTAAAAACTTATTCACTTTAGGTTTTCACATCACATTCCAAGGAAAAATTTAAAACTCAATACTTAGAGTTTATTTCAAATCACCTTTAATATAATGTATATCCTCATTTATACATATTTATTTCCTTTACACACCAAGTTATACCTTAAAATTTTAAACCACCTTTGGTTTTAATTTAAAACAAATTCCTTTAAAATAATTTCAAGTTTTCTGGATTTAGATTTAAAATTTCACAATTTTAAATTATCTTCAATTCTAATTGAATTTTTTTATTCCAGTTTGGATCCATTTCAAACTTATCTTCATTCAATTTAATTTGGTTGTATTACCATTACTACTTAATTCTCATTATCTTATTTAATTCCAATTAATTTAACAACCAATTTCTTTAATATATTTAATATTTAGAAAATTATTTCTATATATATCAAAAGATAAACTTATATAAAAACCATTTATTTTTAAAACCATTTTAAAACCTTTATATAAGAAAATAACAAGTACGCTCTCATATATATATATATACACTCAACTCATTCTAGGGTACTATTGACCCTATCCTTAATGAGTAATCCCAACAGAGCCAAGGTTCTCGCTTAACCTTCAGCTCTGATACCAAATGTAACGACCCGGAAATTTCAAACCCGAAAATTCCAGATAGTTAGAAGAAAAAGAAAAGAGATAGAAGAAAGAAACAGAACAAGACACAGATTCTCACATTTGCAGCGGATCAAAATACAATATCAAATAATAATATCAGTTATACAAAGAAAACTGTATTTGTTAATTACATTTTAATACATCAGAGTTACAACAATCACAAATATACTAGACAGTTAGAATTAACATGTCTCTAACAACTATAATATATCACAGCGGAATATACTCCATACGTTCCTGTCATCCAGCTCGCCTCCTGAGCTCCGGAACGTCCTTACCTGAAATCTGTAATACTCGGTCTGACCCGAGCATTACATCAAAGTAACACCCGGGTCAGGCTGGAAACCAGCGTGAGTAAACCATCTAATATGAAAATACCAATGCAAATTTACTTATTTAAATCCCGGGTAACTCTTACTTCACTATGAGTTCATTACTTGATATGCTCAATACTTACTTCACATATCGATCTATAAAGAATCGAAGTGGTTTCGGGTATTTACTAATACCCGACTCCGGTCTCTTCGAAACCAATGTCAACTTAACTTAAATTATTCAGGTGAAATACAATTCTACTTTAAATACAGTATGTCACAGTAATTCATCATCAATAGATATATTACTTTGTGGCCTTACGTGGCAAATACCTTTCTTTTAATTTGAAAACTTATAAACAATGTAGTATTGGAGAAACCAGGCTAATGAAATTTTTCCTCAAAATCTTTTCATCTTCATTCATTTCAAAAGGAAAATCAAAACCTGTAAACAATTTTAAGCCAGAGGATTAACAACAACAACAAGATTTCATCTTCAAATCTACATAGCAAAACCTGAAGAAAATTCAAGTACAAGAATCAAAGTTAAATTCAATATACAATCAAGTTTTCAGAAAACAAAAGCATGTCCAGGTCAACATCAAAACTTCTCTGTTCTTCCAGAATGGTGAGTAAATATTTGTTTTAAAAAGCTAAGTAAATTAAATGTTTGCGCATGTGTGTTTCTGAAATGTAATTATGCCTGCATGTATATGTATATACAAGTATAGAGATGCATGTTGTTTATATTTGAATTTTTATGTATGTGCTTCTCTGTTTTTAAGTTACAGAGATTAGATTAAATCAAAAATTCAATTTCTCCTTCTCTATTATCTGTTAAACCTTTGTTTACAAACAAGATAAGCTTGTTTAAATATAATTTAGCTTTTAAAAAAATATATATATAGTTAAGAATCTTAGGTTTGCTGAGTCCGCACTAGGAAGTCGGGTGGACGATACTAGTTCGGAAGTGAAATTGTGTGATCGATTGAGCGATCAGACCGAGTATTACAGATTTCAGGTAAGGACGTTCTGGAGCTCAGGAGGCGAGCTGGATGGCAGGAACGTATGGAGTGTGATATATTGTTAATTATTGGGACGAGTTATTTTAACTGTATAGTGATTGTGAAATGTTGTAACTCTGATGTATAAAAATGTAATTGACTGATACAGTTTTCTTTGTATAACTGATATTATTATTTGATATTGTATTTTGATCCACTGCGAATGTGAGAATCTGTGCCTTGTTCTGTTCTTTCTTCTATCTCTTTTCTTTTTCTTCTAACTATCTGGAAATTTCGGGTTCGAAATCTCCGGGTCGTTACAGTTGCTATCCGTTTGAATTCAAATAAAACTTTGTGGCTAGTATGCTGGAATTTAATAATGTAACAATTTCAGCTATTTCATATTTATTTGAAAACCTGCTCTGTGGGTTATACAATCAAAACCGTAAGGGCACGTAGGAAGAATGGGTTTCCATACAATGGCAGGGCTACTGGGGTACCGCCCGTCACAGTACGTGGCCTAGATCACCGTACCGAGGATCACTCCCAATCCCCTGCAACACAAGGTCGGAACATCCCTTACTGGATAATTCCCGCACAAGATACCTCACGGTTGGGATCAGCAACCGCACCACTAAGTCGAAAATAGAAAGGGACATCTAGACAGAGGTAACCTTGTCCTACTCGGGTGCTACCCACTAACCTTGCTGCACCTCCCCTGTTTTAGCCATTCCCGGTTTGTGAGGCTTGAGGTTACGATTACCTTTAATCAGAACATATCACTTAGAATGCTCATCGTCCGCCTGACGATGTGCTGAAAGCATTCAATCCATACAAGTTCGTTCCGGGTTCGAACGAAACCGAAGGCATTATCTCGTTACACTCGTTTTGGAATCACCCTCAGAGTTAACGACAATAACCCTTGCACTCTGAATCTTCATCTTCACTTGAGATTCACGACCTATCGTAAATTTGGATCGATGTGGTATTCGGGTCTCCAGACCTGGAATCCCGGTATACGGAAACCCGATCCCGGTCTCATCGAAATCCAAAACGTATCTTTTAAGGGCCAAGTTGTTTTAAGGTTAAAACAATTCAATATATTATCTTTATTCACATAGAAAGATAATTCACAACATCACAATAGATAATCAACATTATCAATATAAACAGATAATCCATATTATCATCACAATTCAACTAAACATCCATATCACGGATCAGCATATATCTCATTAGAGATATCAAACAATGCAAAGCATTCAATACTATTTATTCATCCATAAGTAATGATTTATATCATCTCTAATTAATTTAAAGTGAATTAAACTAATTACTTCATTTTATAAATCCTGCTTACTTAACCATTAATTAATTTCAAATCAATTAATCATTCTCTAATTACCCTTTAATTGCATTCAGGTAATTTATCCTTTAATTAATTACTCCAATTAATTATCCTTAACCATTTATAGTAATTAACCTTTAATTACTTCATTAATTAATTTACTAAAATTAATTAACTTAATCAACTATAATTAATTACATTAATCCTTAATTAATTACATTGATTAATTACTTCATTTATTAATTATTACTTAATTAATCAATCTTAATTACATCATTAATTATATTAATTAATGATCCTTAATTACAACTTAATTATTAATTACTTAATTAAATTAATTACATTAAGTAATTAACCTTTATTTAAACAACATTTATTAATCACCTTTGATTAATCTTCAATCAGTAATTAATTACCCTTAATTACTTTCATTAACTAAATTAATTACTCCTTAATTAATTTCTTAATTAATCCCTTGATTAATTATTCAAAGTAATTAACTCAAATTACTTCTATTAAAAAAATCATTTATTCAACTAATTACTTCCAGTAATTATCATATTATTTACTCCCCTAAATAATCTTACCTTAATAATTACATTAAGTAATTATTTATCAAATCATCCATTGATTATTCTAAATTAATTAAACTTAATTAATTAACTTAAACTAATCAAATTAACTTAATTAATTACAATGAGTAATTAATTTCTTAATTACTTCCATTAAGTAATTCATTTAAATAATTTTCACAAATGATTATCTTTAAATTAATTAATCTAATTAATTATTAAAATTAATCACATTATTTAATTATTTAATAATCCTTAGTTAATGATCTTCATTAACTATTAACAACTCTTTAATTACTCTTCTTAAGTAATTAACTTCGATTAATTATTATTAATTTCAAATTAATAAATCTTAATAACCAATTAATTTATCTCTAATTATGTAATTAATTAAGTGTTAACCATAACTTAATTAATATTTAATTACTTATTAATTAATTCCTAACCATTAATTAATATTCTAATTTATAATCCTTAATTATAAATTAATTATCCTATTTAATTAATCTTAAACCTTAATTAATTTAAATTCTTAATTACAATTTAATTAATACCAAACCTTTAATTAATTGAATTATACCACTCTAATATGCTAACAAGTGTAAATTCTTGTTTTAATTAATTTACTTAAGTCATATATGTGTATTTAAGAAATATTTATATGTATAAAATGATATATTTGTCTTTTTTTTAAACTTAAAACATTTTTCCTTTAGAAACTTTAAGCCTGTTTTTAAAATAAGATTTACTCACCAGTACTTATATAATCATTAATTAATTTAAAATGAAAGAATATTAAAACAAATGAACCTTAGATTTAAATTTTAAATATCATTTCCAAAAGTATTAAATCAAATTTACCTTTCAAATTACAAATTATATATAAAGTTTAAATCTAAGGTTCATTTGTTTTAATATTCTTTCATTTTATAAAATGTGTATAGTTATCCTTTAATAAATATTCATATGAATTCAAGTAACCTATGTTAAATCAATTAATTAATTATCCTTTAATTATTCATCTCAATTAATTATCCTTGATTAATTATCCTTTAATTAATCATATTAATTAACCTTTATTAATTATCTAAGTAATTAATCCTTAATTACCTTTCATTAATTACTTCTATAAATTAATTATCCTTTTTAATTAATAATTGTAAGTAATTTAAAAGATTAATGTAATTAATGAAGGATCATTAACTGGTGATTAAGAGATAAGTTAATTACTTAATGTGATTAATTGAGAATTAATTAATGATGAGATTAATTAAAAGATAATTACTTAGTGTAAGTAATTAGTGTGTAATTACTAAAACGATATATACTTCCTTAATCTTGTTCCAAAGAAAACATCTTTAGGAACATCCATAGTCACTGTATCTCATCATACAGCTACTATTACCTGAGATACTGTAACGACCCGGAATTTTTGATAATTAAAATGCGAATATTTAATTGATTTTAAATATTAATAAATGGAATTTAGAAGTCGAATGATTTATTTCTCGAATATTGGATTTAATTGGGTAATTAAATCGATAAATTAAATAGTGAAATTCCAGAGATAATTGAAAATCGAGTTTAAAATGATTGAAATTGATTTGGAAAATTTTATTTTATCATACTGGAGTTATAGAAATATTTTTGAACTTTCAGAATTGAATTTGGAGTTAAATTGTGAAAATCGAATATTTTAATATTTAATTATCGACTGAAAAATAGCCAATTTTCGAACAGTCTCAGAATTGAACGAGACCAGTTCCATTGGATCCGTAATAGTTAGTTATTATCGGATTTCAATTTTCGTAGCAATCGGAGTTGTCAATTGACCGTGGCAACTCGAAACGCATCGATATCGTTTTAATTTTAAATCGTCGAGTTAAAAATAGTCATTTTTCAAACGGTCTCGGATTTCGACGAAACCAGTTTCATCGGATCCGTAATGTGATATTATTGTAAGATTTCAAATTTCGTAATTTTTGGAATTACCGATTGTCCGGGGCAAGCCTAAACGCCTCGAAATCGATTTAAATCGGTTTAATTTAAATTGATCGTTTTTCTCCGTATCTCGCACAGACGATCGAATTAGCTTTCGAAACCTGTTCCATTGCGTTCGGAACGTGGGGTAAACCTTACGAACGTCAGCCGGCACGCTCGAATCGGAGTTCGAAAAAAATTTGATGAATAGTAAATCGTGAAATTTTCTATAAAAGGACCTCCCTCTTCACAAATTTCTAAAACCCTAGGTCAGAAGGTGATAGCCGCCACTTTCATTTCGAAGGCCAGAAAACGTCCTCGTTCATCCTCATTTATCTCCTAATCCGCTAATCGAATCGAAAAACTTCCAACTAGAAGATTGTAGAGGCCAGTGAGTTCTAGATATCCAACGGATATGATCGTATTTGGAGCGGCCAATCAGCGGCAATCTGCGTTCAAAGGCACCGGCTTTGGGCACGAAAAATGAGACAAGGGGTTGACCGAGCTCATTGGAATTTGGGCCGGTGGTGGTGCTAGGCTAGGCGCACGCGGCGGTGGTGACGAGATGGGGTCTGGTGGCTCGTAGGGGGTCGCGTGTTCTAGGGTTTAACGGCGGCATGGGTTCTTGTTTCACGTACTGGAAACGAACGGGGGGGAGAAGAACGTGAGCACGGTCGTGATCTCCCTGTTCAAAAACGTGCGGTCCAGATCTGTTTAGTAAAATGTAATTAAAGAAAAAAAAAAGAAATTGATTTATTATCTCGTTTTAAATTGTACGATGTTTAAAATATCATATCTTTTTGCTGCGAGGTCGGAATGGAACGAAACAAAATGCGTTGGAATCGTATCGTCGAATACTACGCGATGCAACTGAATTGGAAGCGATCGGGGTCAGTGAAAATTTTGAGTGAAATTAAACGGCTGTTTAATTTCATTTGAAATAAACGCTGGAATCAGAATAAAAATCACGGTGAGATTTTCTCACTCAAATTTGAATGTGGAATTATTTACAGTTATTGATTGATGATTGACTGTTTGAATGTGCTATTAGATATGATAGGATATATCTATATATATAGCAGTATATACATATTGGCATATGTATATATTGGATTGATTGATTTCCCGCCTCGTATAGCGGATGAGACCCTATTGCGCCGTTAGTAAGCGGATTTATAAAAACCCATATACCGCGATAATTCCGTACTGGAGCGGAATTGGTATTGTGCTAACGTCTTTGGATGCAGGGAAACAGGTTGGAGGGATCCAACTGGATTCCTCACCAGTAGTTATTTATTTACAGATATTGATGAATATTCTGTTATCATATTGATATATGATATTGACTGTTGTGATGGACTGATTGATGCTGTTGCATCATCGGATTCAGTTTTGAAATGTAAAAATAACGACTTTTACTTTAAAAAGGATTTCTAAAGTAATGTTTGAAAATATACGTTTATGGAATTTTTGAATCAATTTATAAACGTGAAATTTTGAAGTTATAAAAGTTAAGATTTTTGGGAATTATGACCGCAAGGTGATTTTTGAAAATAAAAGTCGATTTATTTATAAAATGGTTTAAGCTGGGATTTTTGAATAACTATAAACGAGTTGTATAGGAAGATTTATAAAATGGATATTTTATTAATAAAAATATTGGACTTATAAAACGAATTTTTATAAGTGTTGAAAAGAAGTATAAAAGGATTTCATAAGTGAATGAAATAAATAGATTTATAACGTGAAGTTATAAAGGGAATAAATGTTGTAGAATAAACGATTTATAAGTAATTTACTTATAAATTAGATTTTTGCACGTAATTGAGATATAAATAGAAATTGCCAAATGAAATGATTTCCTAAGTTGAAGTTGTTATGAAGTATAAATGTGATTTATAAACGTTGTTTATAAATCTGAAATCACTTATTTTGATAAGTCAATTTAGAAGTCAATAAAAGGAAATTTTGTAAATCGAAGTTGTTAGAAAATATAAAGGTGGATTTATAAACGTTGTTTTATGAATTTGAAATCAATCAAATTTGATGAATGTAATATAGAAGTTATTAAGGAAATTTTATCCACGATTTTGGATAGTGGATAATTCTTGGAATAAAACGTGTAGAAAAGATTGAAGTATAATTATTGAAGTATATTCACGATTTTGGACAGTGAATATATTATTAAATAAAATGGATATGTTTCGGGAAAGCGATATTTGAAATGAAGTGATTGTTTTAAAAGGTGTTTTAAAATGTGTTATGAATCGAAAGCATAGATTTCAACATTTATTGTTGAAATAGACGTTTTCGAGAAATATAAGGAAATGGTGGACTATAACACTATTGTTATAGTAAATGATTTCCGAAAGGAAATGTTTTTATCTAGTGTTGGGATTTACATATCTATTTTAATTTCGAATCCCTATACTAGTGATTTTTGAGTCGTCGTAACGATGTTTTACGCAACATTCGTTTTGACTCAAATAGGTGTTAAAAGAATGATTTCCTTAAAGAATGAATATATACTTAATTTGATTTAAGTATATCGAATATTTTCAAGTGTTGAAAATGAATAGATTTGTGAAACACTTATTTTTAAATAAGTATGGAAATGCTTTTCCAAATGAAATGAACGTTTTGAGAATTTATCTTTGTAAAAGATAAATTGAAATCGAATATTGAAAAACGATTTGAAAATCGTATATCAGAAGATATTTTGAAATATAAATTCAATATGGAATTTATAAAGGAATGGGAATTCGTTTTAAAAATAAACGTTGATTTATTTTTGAAGTGTGGAAAAATTTTATATCTAGTAAAAGATATTTTTGAAGATGAAATAATTTGGAAAATTATTTGGAATCTGATGATGTTGCGCATCTTTATTGATAGTTAAATAACCGACTATCAATAATTACCTTTAGATAGGTATTTGTTGTGAATTGGATGAATTTGAATGCCACACTTATTTTTGAAAAATCGCTCACTATTCGGGTTAACCGGGAAAGGACCATGGGGTCGTATAACCCATTCCGAATATGTGATACGTCGTTATGAATTGCATTTGAAGACCGGTGTTGAAGACCGGATATTTTTGAAAACGGAAGGATTACCGTCGAGTTACTCTACATCGGCTGATCTCCGATTTAGAGGTTTTATCACCCTTAGTGACGGGAAGTCCTGACGTGATTGAAAATTATCCGGAAGTGCAAGGGCTTCGTGAGAAGTGCCTTCGGTTCTGTTCGATCCCGGAACAGACTTGTATGGATTGTGTGTCTGACGTTACAATTTGAGATATAAAGCTGATTTCTTTCAAATACATTTCTGTTGGTGGCGGAGAATTTATTCTCTTAGCTTAACACCCTTCTCTGAGACGTACGAGCTCAGAGGTTATGTAGTTGAAATTTATCAGCGATATATCCCAATTTGGTAACGTGGCATACTGAGTGTTGCTGTGAAATGATCGGTGTTTGATCATTTGTGATATGATCATTTGTTTGATCTTATATCTTTGTGATCATAGGTTGATCATTTTTGTTTGACCCGAAGCAGGGCTTTTTGTAGAAAGCGTAGCTTTGTGGACGAGACTTCATCGAGCCTCACACCCCGGAAATGGTCGAAACAGGAAAGATGCAGCAAGGTTCTAGGGAGTAGCGCCCCTTAGTGTATGTCATTCCTTCTGGATAAAGGTGGTATCATGGTATGGAGCCCAGATACTTAACCTCTGTGGTTGCTGCACAGTTATTATTACTTTGTGGTTTGTTGGAAATCGGGGATCCTCGGGAAGATCGGTGACGATCGGGGGATGGCATACGCGTGTCAGTAGTTACCTACTTTTGCAGAGGTAACCCGGCCTTGTGTTGGCAGAGATCTAACCGTAATGTTAGGTTATTTCTCGGGTCGTCTATTCCAGGGACGTACCCATCGTGGATAGGAAGTTCCTTAGCCTGACCATTTGTTGGAAATCCAAAGAAACAATACGTGACTTGTACGGTTTTAGTTGTAGAACCTGCCATCTAATATGGCAGCTATAGCAAGCATACTATAATGGTACCTATGCTGGCTAAGATTTATATTCTACTTTCGAAATGTTTTCTACACTATGCACTAATAATAATATCAAAAAGAAATTGATTTGATTTTGCGTAGTAAGCATCTTTGACTATCATAAGAAGAAATCTCCTCCAATTCTGCGTTTGCATTGTGTGTGTGGTGGGAGGTCTTATGGTAGTTTCATTTTCCAAAAGCATTTCGAATTGACTTTAAAATTATCCTGTTGTTTATTTTAAAGAATAACTGTTTTACGATCTCACACCAGTCACCATGACTGACTCGGAGTTTATTGTTCCCTTCTAAACTCTGGGTGCCCACAAATTTCCACACGGGCAGCCTAGAGTTATATTATCAGGATATTCTGGATATTCTGGAGCTTTGGAGATGAGCTGGATGACGAGACGTAGTATTTGTATCTGATAGTATTTATTCCGCTGTGTATTCTGTATGAGGACAAGTTTATATAACTGTCCATTGATGTGATGTATTGTATTGAGTTGTATATTGACTCTGATTGATGTATGTATAAAACTGATATAGTTCTTTGTTTTAAAAGACTAGTGTTTATCTATTATATGTTGTTCCGCTGCGATATGTGAGATTCTGATATTGTCTCTGTTCTGTATCTGTTGTTATTTTGTTGTTCTTCTTCTCTTTTTCTTCTATCTTCTTCTTCTTCTACTTTTTCTTTTTTTCTTAAAACCATAACTTTTCGAGTTTCCGGCATTCGATGGCTCAGCAGTCGGTAAAGTGAGTATCGATGTTGAATTTTCGAAAGTCGAAAATTTTCGGGATGTTACAAGTGGTATCAGAGCCTATGGTTAAGCGACAACCCTGCTCTGTTGGGTGTTACTCATTAGAGATAGAGTCAGTAGTACTCTAGAATGAGTTGAGTGTAATAATAGATACGAGTGCGTATTTGTTAGTGAATATAAAATTGTTTTATATTGTGATGATTGGTTTGTTGAGTGGTATATGGATTCTGGTCGGTATTGTCCGTACAACTCTATCGATAGGGATCTCTAAACACTTGAATAGAACAATTCGGCACAGTATTGTTTTAAATAGGGTGAATGAGATAATTTTGCCCAAAACTATTTTTGGTATAGAAAATAAATGTTTTCTATAAAGTACTATAGTATATGGTTGCATGGTTGTTAGAAGTGATAATATTAATCTATTATCATTGAAATTGAATAAGAAATTCAAATCGTAACTCCAAAGTTAAGAAATAAATCCATATACTAATGAAACTTAAAGAATGTAAATCATAAATGTGATTTGTAATTTGAAACGGAATTCCAGAGAAGTTTTGGAAATGTTTTGAAAAGAATTTGAAAATTTTGAAAATTTGGAAAGTTTAAACCAAAATAGTGAATTGAAAATAAATTTTGGGAATGAACGAAAGAATAAAACTGGAATTGAAACTGAATATTGAAAACAAATTTGAATAAGTAGATTAGAAATTGTAATGAATTAGTAATTGAAACTAATTTAAAATAAGCAGTTGTAAATGAAAGTTAATTGATGAAATTCAATATTTCAGGATTGAAGATGAATAGAATTCAAATTGAATTGAAATTGTGAATTGAATTCAAATGAAGATGAACTGTAAAATTTAAGGAAAATGAATATGTATAACTTCAACAGTGAAGTAAAAAAATGTATAAGCAGTTATATTGAAAATTTTGTAATTGAATGTACGAAATGGTTTGAATATATGCAACAAGATATTATGGCTAGTAGGATATACAGGTATAAAGGAATTGGAATTTGATTTCACAGATAATTTGAATTGCTCGACAAAAGGTACGTATTTGAATTATAATATGAGATTTTGATGATTTCTTGTCTAGCCGCTTGGCTTTTTCTTTTCTTTTTGAAATCTGAGAGTCCGTAGGGACGTTTTGTAGTCGTGCCGTATTAGCCGCGCAAAGGAGACGCTGGCAAAATTTTTCGAAAATTTCGAGCGTTAGGAAATTTTTGAGAAAATTTGGAAGTTTAAAATTTGAATTTAAACTCGAATTTGAATTTTGAAGTTAAACAATGTTGTTTGAAACTTAAAATTTAAGTTGGAAAGCTAGTATGAATGATAACGAATCTTTAGTAGAAAGATTTGTTTTGATAAATTGATAAAACTATTAGATTGTGAAAAACAGTAGACGAGTTAAGGACCTTTCTTCCTAACTTGTAATTTCGAGGACGAAATTCTTTTAAGGGGGGAAGTTTGTAACGACCCGGAATTTTTGATAATTAAAATGCGAATATTTAATTGATTTTAAATATTAATAAATGGAATTTAGAAGTCGAATGATTTATTTCTCGAATATTGGATTTAATTGGGTAATTAAATCGATAAATTAAATAGTGAAATTCCAGAGATAATTGAAAATCGAGTTTAAAATGATTGAAATTGATTTGGAAAATTTTATTTTATCATACTGGAGTTATAGAAATATTTTTGAACTTTCAGAATTGAATTTGGAGTTAAATTGTGAAAATCGAATATTTTAATATTTAATTATCGACTGAAAAATAGCCAATTTTCGAACAGTCTCAGAATTGAACGAGACCAGTTCCATTGGATCCGTAATAGTTAGTTATTATCGGATTTCAATTTTCGTAGCAATCGGAGTTGTCAATTGACCGTGGCAACTCGAAACGCATCGATATCGTTTTAATTTTAAATCGTCGAGTTAAAAATAGTCATTTTTCAAACGGTCTCGGATTTCGACGAAACCAGTTTCATCGGATCCGTAATGTGATATTATTGTAAGATTTCAAATTTCGTAATTTTTGGAATTACCGATTGTCCGGGGCAAGCCTAAACGCCTCGAAATCGATTTAAATCGGTTTAATTTAAATTGATCGTTTTTCTCCGTATCTCGCACAGACGATCGAATTAGCTTTCGAAACCTGTTCCATTGCGTTCGGAACGTGGGGTAAACCTTACGAACGTCAGCCGGCACGCTCGAATCGGAGTTCGAAAAAAATTTGATGAATAGTAAATCGTGAAATTTTCTATAAAAGGACCTCCCTCTTCACAAATTTCTAAAACCCTAGGTCAGAAGGTGATAGCCGCCACTTTCATTTCGAAGGCCAGAAAACGTCCTCGTTCATCCTCATTTATCTCCTAATCCGCTAATCGAATCGAAAAACTTCCAACTAGAAGATTGTAGAGGCCAGTGAGTTCTAGATATCCAACGGATATGATCGTATTTGGAGCGGCCAATCAGCGGCAATCTGCGTTCAAAGGCACCGGCTTTGGGCACGAAAAATGAGACAAGGGGTTGACCGAGCTCATTGGAATTTGGGCCGGTGGTGGTGCTAGGCTAGGCGCACGCGGCGGTGGTGACGAGATGGGGTCTGGTGGCTCGTAGGGGGTCGCGTGTTCTAGGGTTTAACGGCGGCATGGGTTCTTGTTTCACGTACTGGAAACGAACGGGGGGGAGAAGAACGTGAGCACGGTCGTGATCTCCCTGTTCAAAAACGTGCGGTCCAGATCTGTTTAGTAAAATGTAATTAAAGAAAAAAAAAAGAAATTGATTTATTATCTCGTTTTAAATTGTACGATGTTTAAAATATCATATCTTTTTGCTGCGAGGTCGGAATGGAACGAAACAAAATGCGTTGGAATCGTATCGTCGAATACTACGCGATGCAACTGAATTGGAAGCGATCGGGGTCAGTGAAAATTTTGAGTGAAATTAAACGGCTGTTTAATTTCATTTGAAATAAACGCTGGAATCAGAATAAAAATCACGGTGAGATTTTCTCACTCAAATTTGAATGTGGAATTATTTACAGTTATTGATTGATGATTGACTGTTTGAATGTGCTATTAGATATGATAGGATATATCTATATATATAGCAGTATATACATATTGGCATATGTATATATTGGATTGATTGATTTCCCGCCTCGTATAGCGGATGAGACCCTATTGCGCCGTTAGTAAGCGGATTTATAAAAACCCATATACCGCGATAATTCCGTACTGGAGCGGAATTGGTATTGTGCTAACGTCTTTGGATGCAGGGAAACAGGTTGGAGGGATCCAACTGGATTCCTCACCAGTAGTTATTTATTTACAGATATTGATGAATATTCTGTTATCATATTGATATATGATATTGACTGTTGTGATGGACTGATTGATGCTGTTGCATCATCGGATTCAGTTTTGAAATGTAAAAATAACGACTTTTACTTTAAAAAGGATTTCTAAAGTAATGTTTGAAAATATACGTTTATGGAATTTTTGAATCAATTTATAAACGTGAAATTTTGAAGTTATAAAAGTTAAGATTTTTGGGAATTATGACCGCAAGGTGATTTTTGAAAATAAAAGTCGATTTATTTATAAAATGGTTTAAGCTGGGATTTTTGAATAACTATAAACGAGTTGTATAGGAAGATTTATAAAATGGATATTTTATTAATAAAAATATTGGACTTATAAAACGAATTTTTATAAGTGTTGAAAAGAAGTATAAAAGGATTTCATAAGTGAATGAAATAAATAGATTTATAACGTGAAGTTATAAAGGGAATAAATGTTGTAGAATAAACGATTTATAAGTAATTTACTTATAAATTAGATTTTTGCACGTAATTGAGATATAAATAGAAATTGCCAAATGAAATGATTTCCTAAGTTGAAGTTGTTATGAAGTATAAATGTGATTTATAAACGTTGTTTATAAATCTGAAATCACTTATTTTGATAAGTCAATTTAGAAGTCAATAAAAGGAAATTTTGTAAATCGAAGTTGTTAGAAAATATAAAGGTGGATTTATAAACGTTGTTTTATGAATTTGAAATCAATCAAATTTGATGAATGTAATATAGAAGTTATTAAGGAAATTTTATCCACGATTTTGGATAGTGGATAATTCTTGGAATAAAACGTGTAGAAAAGATTGAAGTATAATTATTGAAGTATATTCACGATTTTGGACAGTGAATATATTATTAAATAAAATGGATATGTTTCGGGAAAGCGATATTTGAAATGAAGTGATTGTTTTAAAAGGTGTTTTAAAATGTGTTATGAATCGAAAGCATAGATTTCAACATTTATTGTTGAAATAGACGTTTTCGAGAAATATAAGGAAATGGTGGACTATAACACTATTGTTATAGTAAATGATTTCCGAAAGGAAATGTTTTTATCTAGTGTTGGGATTTACATATCTATTTTAATTTCGAATCCCTATACTAGTGATTTTTGAGTCGTCGTAACGATGTTACGCAACATTCGTTTTGACTCAAATAGGTGTTAAAAGAATGATTTCCTTAAAGAATGAATATATACTTAATTTGATTTAAGTATATCGAATATTTTCAAGTGTTGAAAATGAATAGATTTGTGAAACACTTATTTTTAAATAAGTATGGAAATGCTTTTCCAAATGAAATGAACGTTTTGAGAATTTATCTTTGTAAAAGATAAATTGAAATCGAATATTGAAAAACGATTTGAAAATCGTATATCAGAAGATATTTTGAAATATAAATTCAATATGGAATTTATAAAGGAATGGGAATTCGTTTTAAAAATAAACGTTGATTTATTTTTGAAGTGTGGAAAAATTTTATATCTAGTAAAAGATATTTTTGAAGATGAAATAATTTGGAAAATTATTTGGAATCTGATGATGTTGCGCATCTTTATTGATAGTTAAATAACCGACTATCAATAATTACCTTTAGATAGGTATTTGTTGTGAATTGGATGAATTTGAATGCCACACTTATTTTTGAAAAATCGCTCACTATTCGGGTTAACCGGGAAAGGACCATGGGGTCGTATAACCCATTCCGAATATGTGATACGTCGTTATGAATTGCATTTGAAGACCGGTGTTGAAGACCGGATATTTTTGAAAACGGAAGGATTACCGTCGAGTTACTCTACATCGGCTGATCTCCGATTTAGAGGTTTTATCACCCTTAGTGACGGGAAGTCCTGACGTGATTGAAAATTATCCGGAAGTGCAAGGGCTTCGTGAGAAGTGCCTTCGGTTCTGTTCGATCCCGGAACAGACTTGTATGGATTGTGTGTCTGACGTTACAATTTGAGATATAAAGCTGATTTCTTTCAAATACATTTCTGTTGGTGGCGGAGAATTTATTCTCTTAGCTTAACACCCTTCTCTGAGACGTACGAGCTCAGAGGTTATGTAGTTGAAATTTATCAGCGATATATCCCAATTTGGTAACGTGGCATACTGAGTGTTGCTGTGAAATGATCGGTGTTTGATCATTTGTGATATGATCATTTGTTTGATCTTATATCTTTGTGATCATAGGTTGATCATTTTTGTTTGACCCGAAGCAGGGCTTTTTGTAGAAAGCGTAGCTTTGTGGACGAGACTTCATCGAGCCTCACACCCCGGAAATGGTCGAAACAGGAAAGATGCAGCAAGGTTCTAGGGAGTAGCGCCCCTTAGTGTATGTCATTCCTTCTGGATAAAGGTGGTATCATGGTATGGAGCCCAGATACTTAACCTCTGTGGTTGCTGCACAGTTATTATTACTTTGTGGTTTGTTGGAAATCGGGGATCCTCGGGAAGATCGGTGACGATCGGGGGATGGCATACGCGTGTCAGTAGTTACCTACTTTTGCAGAGGTAACCCGGCCTTGTGTTGGCAGAGATCTAACCGTAATGTTAGGTTATTTCTCGGGTCGTCTATTCCAGGGACGTACCCATCGTGGATAGGAAGTTCCTTAGCCTGACCATTTGTTGGAAATCCAAAGAAACAATACGTGACTTGTACGGTTTTAGTTGTAGAACCTGCCATCTAATATGGCAGCTATAGCAAGCATACTATAATGGTACCTATGCTGGCTAAGATTTATATTCTACTTTCGAAATGTTTTCTACACTATGCACTAATAATAATATCAAAAAGAAATTGATTTGATTTTGCGTAGTAAGCATCTTTGACTATCATAAGAAGAAATCTCCTCCAATTCTGCGTTTGCATTGTGTGTGTGGTGGGAGGTCTTATGGTAGTTTCATTTTCCAAAAGCATTTCGAATTGACTTTAAAATTATCCTGTTGTTTATTTTAAAGAATAACTGTTTTACGATCTCACACCAGTCACCATGACTGACTCGGAGTTTATTGTTCCCTTCTAAACTCTGGGTGCCCACAAATTTCCACACGGGCAGCCTAGAGTTATATTATCAGGATATTCTGGATATTCTGGAGCTTTGGAGATGAGCTGGATGACGAGACGTAGTATTTGTATCTGATAGTATTTATTCCGCTGTGTATTCTGTATGAGGACAAGTTTATATAACTGTCCATTGATGTGATGTATTGTATTGAGTTGTATATTGACTCTGATTGATGTATGTATAAAACTGATATAGTTCTTTGTTTTAAAAGACTAGTGTTTATCTATTATATGTTGTTCCGCTGCGATATGTGAGATTCTGATATTGTCTCTGTTCTGTATCTGTTGTTATTTTGTTGTTCTTCTTCTCTTTTTCTTCTATCTTCTTCTTCTTCTACTTTTTCTTTTTTTCTTAAAACCATAACTTTTCGAGTTTCCGGCATTCGATGGCTCAGCAGTCGGTAAAGTGAGTATCGATGTTGAATTTTCGAAAGTCGAAAATTTTCGGGATGTTACAGATACAGTGACTATGGATGTTCCTGAAGATGTTTTCTTTGGAACAAGATTAAGGAAGTATATATCGAGACGCCTCGGGTTTGCTTTTACTTAATTACTTTGAAAACCCGAGAATTAATTAATCTTAATTAATCAATTCTTAATTACATCATTAATTATATTAATTAATGATCCTTAATTATTCTTAATTAATTATCTTATTTAAATTAATAATTAATTAGTCACATTTATTAATCACCTTTGATTAATCTCATTTAGTAATTAACTACTCTTAATTACTACACTTCATAAATTAATTACTCCTTAATTAATTATCCTTTAATTAATCCCTTGATTAATTATTCAAAAGTAATTAACTCAAATTACTTTTATTATTAAATCATCTTCAGTTAATTACATCCAGTAATTACCTTTAATTACTTTCCTAAGTAATTATACTTTCACTAATTACATTTAAGTAATTATCAAATTTCCAAATCATTATCTTAAATTAATTTAACTAATTAATTTAAACTTATCAAATTTATTTAATTAATTACCTTAAGTAATTAATTTCTTTAATTACTTTCATTAAGTAATTTATACTTAACCAATTTATATTAATTAATTAATCTAATTGATTATCAAAAATTAATCACATTAATTAATTATTTAATAATTCCTAATTAATGATCTCTCATTAATTATTAACCATTCTTTAATTACTTCTTTAAGTAATTAATTTTTAATCAACTATTATTAATTTCAAATTAATAATTCTTAATTACCAATTAATAAATCTCTAATTACTTAATTAATCTTTAATCACTTGATTAATAAATTTCTAATCATTTATTAAAAATCTATATTCATCTAAATAAATGATTCTTAATCCCAAATTAATTAACACTTAATTAATTAACTTATAATCCTAATTATTTAATTAATTAACACTTAAACCATTCATTAATTAAATTATTAAATTATTCTTTAATTACCTTATTAATTTAATGAATCCTAAATCATTAAACCTTAATTACTTTCTAAATTAAAGTATTAACCTTTATAACTTATATTCCAAATAAATTCTAAATTTGATTAATCAATATTTTCAAAGTAATTTGTTTTAATATAAACCTATTTTTCCAAACTATTTACTATACAAATTCTTCTTCTTAAACCCCAAACTCTCTTATACTTATTTTACAATTATTTTGGAACTATTTAACTATTTTGAAACTGTCTTATAAACTAATTACTATTTTTCAATTACTTATATCTAATCACTATTTTAAAAACTATTTTGCAATTATCTAACTATTTTATATCTACTTAACTATTTTACAGATATTTTACAAACTAAAAAAAAAGAATATGAAAAAATTGAATAACTATTTTTCAACTACTTATCTATTTTAATTTTTTTTCAAGTTATTTTTAAATTTAAATAGGTCAGAGTTCAGACTGTTTGTAATTGAAGTAATAACTCAATTGGAAATGGAAGCAATTGAGATTAAGTGAATGAAATTAAAGGAAATATGAATAGAAAAGGAAACCGATTTGGCTAATAACCAATAAAGATAAATACGTAGGATATACGTATATTATTCTATTCGCATAGTGATTTGATCCAGATTCGAGCACAGAATTTCGAGATAGTATTATCGATCCGAGTTGGGATTTTTCGCTCGATTTTCGACGGCGAACCTGTATATGGATTGTTGATTGGTTCTGGATATTCTCTATCATGGCTACGACTATGCAAGGAGAATGACGGTTTCTGATCAAGAAACCAAATCTGAGTCCGCACTAGGAAGTCGGGTGGACGATACTAGTTCGGAAGTGAAATTGTGTGATCGATTGAGTGATCAGATTGATATTGTGTACGGATGATATGTGTGCATCGTACGGATTTGAATGTAATTGATATTGAAGATTGGGGATAAGAACTGTAAAATGGTTTTTGAAAAGAAATATGGTTAATAACTTTATAAAAGATTTATCAAATGTGAATATTTGATTTAGAATAAAATAAAGTTATATATCCTTGTTATATAAGGTAAATCTTCCCTTGTTGAATCTATTGCTAAAAGAAAAGGGTTTTGAAATATTTGAAGTATAAAAGAGGTTTTATACAAAGTTTGAAATGATCCAAAGATTTTCAAAGTATATATATATCTATATCTATATATATATAAAGGATCTTATGAGAATGATTAATTAATTTAATGGTTTGTAGTTAATTAATGATTAAGCACGGTTAAGTAATTAATTTCTTAAGTAATTATTTTAATTAAGAAATTAGAGAATCATTAATTAATGTGATTAATTAACTAGGGAAATTAATTAAAAGTTAATAGCAATAGTTAAGGCTAATTAATCTATGGAGTAATAAAGGGTTAATTACTTAATGTAATTAAAGAATAATTAATCAGGAATGATTAATTAAGATGGATAATTAAGGGATGATAAATTAATTGGATTGTAATTAATTAATGTTAAGTATGCAGGATTTGAAAGTAATTGAAGTAATTAATTTAATCCAATTGTGGTTAATTAAATTAATTAGAGATGGTATGGTTGGTTAATCTTTGAATAATATTGTATGCCTTAGATTAGTTAATATCTCTGGTATGTGATATGGAATGCTATGTGATATAATATGTTGGGTTAAAATAGTGTCACCCTGTATTTAAAGTTTGAATTGTTTTTCATTTGAATAATTTGGATTAAGATGACATCGGATTCGAAGAGGCAGGAGTCGGGTATTAGTTAATACCCGAAACCACTTCGATTCTTTTTAAATCGATATGTGAAGTAAGTATTGAGCATAACAAGTAATGAACTCGTAGTGAAGCATGAGTTACCCGGGTTTTCAAATAAGTTTTACAACCTTAGAATTTTAAATTATATGGGTTTACTCACGCTGGTTTCCAGCCTGACTCGGGTGTTACTTTGTGGTAATGCTCGGGTCAGACCGAGTATTACAGATTTTCAGGTTAGGACGTTCTGGAGCTCAGGAGGCGAGCTGGATGGCAGGAACGTATGGAGTATATTCCGCTGTGATATTATAATTGTCTGAGATATGTTAATTTTAACTGTCTAGTACATTTGTGAATGTTGTAACTCTAATGTATTAAAATGTAATTAACAAATACAGTTTTCTGTGTATAACTGATATTATTATTTGATATTGTATTTTGATCCGCTGCGAATGTGAGAATCTGTGTCTTATTCTGTTTCTTTCTTCTATCTCTTTTCCTTTTCTTCTAACTATCTGGAAATTTCGGGTTCGAAATTTCCGGGTCGTTACATTTATTAATGTAATTAAGTATAATTAATTTATTTATGAAGTAATTAGAGATTAATTACTGAAATGATCTAAGATAATTAATTTGTGAAATTAATTAAGTATTAATTACTTAAAGTAATTAAAGGATTATTAATCAGGAATGATTAATTAAGATGGATACTTAGAGTAATGATTAATTAATTGGTTTAATTAATAATTAAATAAGCAGGATTTATAGAATGAAGTAATTAATTTAAAGAATAGGTATAAACGGTGAGGTGTGTGTCAGGGGAGATGGATGCGTGGGCAACTCAAAGGAGCTCTCAGGAATTAGATGGCCAGACTCGAAGTTAGTCTCGTGTGCGAGTAGTGAAAATTGTAGTTTAGTTGATAAAGGAAATTAGGAAAAGTAAGAAACGTAGGAAACTCGAAGCGGGAATAAGAGAAAGTGTTGAGCAAATTTAAAAGTTTTATAAAATGACAGTTTAAAATTTTAAGGATGATTCGATGTTAAAACTTTTATAAACCTCTTTTTAAATAATCTTAAACTTTATTTTAATGGTATGTTTATTAAATTTAAGTTTGTTAAAAACTTAAATAAAAATATTTTAACTTAATCATTTTATAAATATATTTAAATGTAATGTAAGGTTAAGTTGATAGGGGATTAAGTAATTAATAAGGAAAACGATTTATTAAAGATAATTAAGATTTTGATAATTTAATAAAGAGTAATTAATTATTTTAATAATAAATAAATATTTAAAGATTATAATTAATTAATTAGAGTTTAATTAATTTGAAATTAAGAAATTAATTAAGGATTAATAATTGATTAATTAAGTAATTAATGGGTAATTAGTAATTAATCAAATGATAATTAAGGATTAATTAATTAATGAAAGAAATTAAAAAGATAATTTCTTAATAGATAATTACTTAATATAGGTAATTAAAGATTGATTAGAGGTTAATTAATTTAATGATTAAGGTTAATTAAATGATGATTAAAGGTTAATTAATTAATAACTAAAAGATAATTAATAAGTATGATTAATTAATGATTAATTAATTAATTAAGGTTAATTAATCAATATAATTAATTAAGGAGTGGTTATAATTAATTTAAAGTTAATTAAGCATGATTAAAGGTATTTAATTTAATCTATATTAGGTGATTAAATTAAATAAATTGTTTAAGTATTAATCTTGCCTATAGATGATAACTTGAATCGAATACCTTGGTTTGTATGAACATCTCTGATGTTGAGTTGTGATGTATTGTGATATGATATGATGAGTTAAACTGTGATATTATGAGTTATCTATCGATAATTGATTTGCTGTGAGAATATGAGAACCTATGTTTAAAGCTGATTTGTATCCACTTAAACAACTGGGATTAAGATGACATTGAATTCGAAGAGACCGGGGTCGGGTAGTCGTAAATACCCGAAACCACTTCGATTTGAAATCTTCTATAATTCTTTATAGATTGATATGTGAAATCAAATAGGTCGGTTTGGGATAATATGGACCATTTAAACTAAGTTGGATACTTAGATAATGTTTTATGAAAATAAGTGGTGATTATATAAGATGTTTATATATAGTAAGTACGAGTTACCCCGGGTTTTAAATAAGTTATATGAATTGAAATTTCATGTTAGATGAGTTTACTCACGCTGGTTTCCAGCCTGACCCGGGTGTTACTTTGATGTAATGCTCGGGTCAGACCGAGTATTACAGATCTTCAGGTAAGGACGTTCTGGAGCTCAGGAGGCGGAGCTGGAGAGCAGGAACGTATGGAGTATATTCCGCTGTGATATTATAGTTGTCTGAGACCTGTTAATTTTAACTGTCTAGTACATTTGTGAATGTTGTAACTCTGATGTATTAAAATGTAATTAACAAATACAGTTTTTCTTTGTATAACTGATATTATTATTTGTTATTATATTTAATCCGCTGCGAATGTGAGATGTTGTGTTCTCTGTTCTCCTTTCTTCTTTCTGTTTCTTTCTTCTATCTCTTTCTTTTTCTTCTAACTATCTGGAATTTTCGGGTTCGAAAATTCCGGGTCGTTAACACGTGCACACACGTTGCCACCATCTTCAATCACCGCTCCGGCCATCGACGAGTCGCCCATCTTCTTCTCAACCATCACGACAACTCCGATCCTCAAATCCAACTTGAAAACGTAATCGAGCACTCGAGCTCAAAAACTGGAACAATGACGAAACTGTAATCGCCACAAACTCCAGATTCTGGTCATCAGAAAATCTATGCCTCCGGCCACTATTTCCTCCACACCCCGTCTACCATCTACTCAAATCTGGAAAGACTCGATCACTTAGAGATACAACAATGTCTAAATTTCCAGAATACGACCATACTTCGGCCACCTCCAACCCAAATCTCATCAGACGCTACCATGCCGATCGCCAGAAATCGGCGATAAACCCAATTCCAAACATCCTCTATTTCCTCCCGAATTACTATATTCAAAATTGTGATTTTAATACCCAAATTCATTATTTCACAATTCGATTTTGGTTACATAATCAAGAATATAAATTAGCTTGATCGATTTATAACTCACTTTTGATTTTCCTCTGTCATTTTCAAATTTTGATATCATTACTGCATTTGAATTCTTGAAATTATTTTTAAAATTTATAATACCTTATTATAGTCATTTCCCATTTACTAGTCCTAGCCTAAAATCAAGTGTATTAAGAGTAATGAATTTTTGTTTGGTGTGAACTTGAAACTGTGCATGATACAGAATAGATTTTTATATATGTACATTCACAGGCATACAAACATTTCAAATATATATACATGCATCCATTCTATATACTAAGCAACACAATATACTAAAATCATTCATCACATGCATCCATAACAAAACATTTTAAAAACTGTTTTTAAGTTAAAATGTTTACTCACCAGATAATTGATGAACAGAGCTTAAATTTGAAAACTTTAAAACTGGAATACTTTAACCCCAAGAACCTTGCATGCTACTGAAGTTTGATTCCAGATTAAAGAATTTGCATTTGAACTTTAGATTTTGAATGCTGCTTCAAAACTCAGGTTGAAAGGAAATGACTCCAGGCAGGTTTTTGATTTCCAGGTTGAAGAAAACTTTGCAATCATGTTTGAAAATGAACTACTGGTTTTGCATTTGAGTTTGAGAAACGAATTTCAGGTTTAAATGACAGAGTTGCTCCTTGCTCAGGTTGATCTTTGAAATAGTTGTTTGGTTTAGTTGCTTGGATTTCTCACAGCTTGTTTTTTATTTCAGTTTGGTTTATGAAAGTAATTAATTAATGCATGATTAATTAATGTAATTAATTAAGGAATAATGTAATTAATTATGGATTAATTAAAGAAATTAATTAATTAAGGATCATTAATTATTGTAATTAATGAGAGTAATTAAAGGTTAATTACTATAAAGGATTAAAGATAATTAAATTGTGAAATTAATTAAAGAATAATTACTTTATGTAATTAATGAAGAATTAATCAAGAGTGATTAATATTCAATTGATCAATTAATTAAATGGATTGTAATTAATTAATAGTTGATTTAAGCAAGGTTAGGAATTAATTCTTAAGTAATTAATTTAATTTAAGATGATTAAATTAATTATAATAGAGATTAATAAATGGTTGCTTATGAATGATGGTTGAGTAGAATGTCTGATTTGGTTGATATCTATTGGATGATATACTATGATATTCTGTGATATGATATTAGATATATCTGTGATAAATGTGTAATATTTATCTATGTTAAAGCTGTGTGAATTCAAGTATTGAACTGAATTGTTTAAACCTTTAAACAACTTGGCCTTAAAAGATACGTTTTGGATTTCGATGAGACCGGGATCGGGTTTCCGTATACCGGATTTCCAGGTCTGGAGACCCGAATACCACATCGATCCAAATTTACGATAGGTCGTGAATCTCAAGTGAAGATGAAGATTCAGAGTGCAAGGGTTATTGTCGTTAACTCTGAGGGTGATTCCAAAACGAGTGTAACGAGATAATGCCTTCGGTTTCGTTCGAACCCGGAACGAACTTGTATGGATTGAATGCTTTCAGCACATCGTCAGGCGGACGATGAGCATTCTAAGTGATATGTTCTGATTAAAGGTAATCGTAACCTCAAGCCTCATCAACCGGGAATGGCTAAAACAGGGGAGGTGCAACAAGGCTTCGTGGGTAGCACCCACTGAGAGCAAGATAGATCCCTGTCTAGAGGTCCCTTTTCTTTTTATTCGGCTTAGTGTGTGGTTGGTCGCGCCAACTACGGGGTTATCTTGTTCGGAATTATCCAGTAAGGGATGGTTCCGGCTTTGTGTTGCAGGGGAGCGGGCGTACTCCTCGGTACGGTGATCTAGGCCACGTACTGTGACGGGCGGTACCCCAGTAGCCCTGCCATTGATGGAAACCCATTCTTCCTACGTGCCCTTACGGTTTTGATTGTATAACCCACTTTGTGGCTAGTATGCTGGAATTTAATAATGTAACAATTTCAGCTATTTCATATTTATTTGAAAACCCTAGACCCTATTATAATAAAATCAGATTTCCTATCAAATGTTTTGGTTAGCGTAAGGTAAAAACTTACCCATGTTTATTTGTGGGGAGTCTTACGTGATACCTTTTCTTTCTAAAGGTTTTGAAGTTAAGCAAGTTTAACCTGTTACTCACACCAGACCCATGTCTGACCCAAGTGTTTATTTCTGTTTTATAAACTCTTGGGTACTCAAATTTTTACGAGTAGCCAAGGGATTCAGGTTTAGATTTGACGAATATTCTGGAGGAGCAATGGAGCAGGAGGCTTCGGCGTTCGTAGATATAGTATTCCGCTGTGTTGATATCTGTGATAGTGTCTTGTCTTGTATTTGAGTTGTAATGACTAGACAGATGGTTATATCTGTCTAGTAAGTGATGTATATGTTGTGTAACTTTGATAAGTGTTGTATACTATGTAATAGTTTATGTTATTAATATAATTTATTCGTTCCGCTGTGAGATCGTTGTTGTTGTTTCTTCCTTTCTTCTCTTCTTTTCTATTTTCTACCCCTTTCTTTCTTCATAATGATGCGACTTTCTGGGCATAGGAAGTCGGGTCGTTACATTCTGTTCTTCATCATTCAAATCTGGTGAGTAACAATATTTTTAAAAATTTAATGATGAAATCTGGTTGCATGCTTATCTCTGGAAATAAGTTTTGTCTGTGAGTATATTTTCTTTAGAAAATCTCTGTGCATGTATGTAGATAAATAGGTTGGTGTGCATGTCTGTTATTTGCCCTGTTCTTCATTTAAAAATTAGTGAGTAAATTTAGGTTTTGAAAACAGTTTTAAATCTTGTTTTCACTTTGATATGTGAATAAAAATCATGTGTTAGCCTTAATATTTGAATTGAAATGGATGCAGGCATGTATACAAATGTTTATTACCTGTGAATAGCCTGCATATGTATATAGGCTCTCTGTGTGTTTACAGAGTTTGATTTCTTCTTTTAAAATCCAATATCTCATCTTTGAATTACAATTAGCTTAGAATTTGTAAACAAAAGATGTTTGAAATCATGTAACATCACTCTTAAAAATAATTACAAATTTTTAAATTGAATAATTAACTCGAAATCTTCAATTTACAGTGGTATCAGAGCTGGATGGCAGGAACGTATGGAGTGTGATATATTGTTAATTATTGGTACGAGTTATTTTAACTGTATAGTGATTGTGAAATGTTGTAACTCTGATGTATAAAAATGTAATTGACTGATACAGTTTTCTTTGTATAACTGATATTATTATTTGATATTGTATTTTGATCCGCTGCGAATGTGAGAATCTGTGCCTTGTTCTGTTCTTTCTTCTATCTCTTTTCTTTTTCTTCTAACTATCTGGAAATTTCGGGTTCGAAATCTCCGGGTCGTTACAGTTGTTTATTTTAAAATTTATTTATAGCTATATATATAAACAGCATATTATTATCATTGTTTGAAATATTAATTTTGCCAATTTAAATAATTATAAAAGAAGATCATTAAACAAATATTATCAACTGAATATTTATCTAGATATTTATAAGTCAATTCATTACTTAACTTATTTTAAAGTTCAAATTAAAAGTTTAAAGAAATTTATCTTCAAAATTCAATTTATTGCCCAATTTTATCTTCCAACTATGAAACTGATTCTTAAACAATTTTAAGTTACAAATTCAATTCTTAACATTCAAATCTTAAGTTAAAAGGAATTCCATATCCTTAATTTCAAATTAAGGTTTAATTTTCATTTATCTCTATAATGGATATATTATCTCAATTAATCCATATTTAAATCATTTAAAATAAATTAATTATTATCTATTCTACAAATTCAAGATTTTAATTTCAGTTTGGATTCATTTCAAACTTAACTTTATTCAATTTTAATTTGGTTGTATTACTATTACCACTTAATTTAATTCCAATATTTTAACAACCAATTTCTTTATATTTATTAGAAAGAAATATCATTTTATATATCAAAATATATTCTTATATAAAATCATTTAAAATCTTTATATATAAAAATAACAAGTACGCTCTCATATATATATACACTCAACTCGTTCTAGGGTACCATTGACCCTATCCTTAACGAGTAATCCCAACAGAGTTTTTGGTTCAGAAATGTTTTAAGTTTTAAAACAAAAGAAATTGTTTTTTTGTAATGATTGGTTGAGATGATAATAATTTATCATCTAGGATTAGGTGTCGGAGTTGATGAACTTACTGTGCACGTGCACGGTGTACGTTTCGTATATCTGGAAATGTGACGACCCGACTTTTTCTCCATAGAAAGTCGTATCATTAATAAGAAAGAAAGGGGTAGAAAATAGAAAAGAAGAGAAGAAAGAAAGAAACAACAACAACGATCTCACATCGGAACGAATAAATCATATTAATAACATATACTATTACATAGTATACAACACTTTACAGAGTACACAGCATATACATCACTTACTAGACAGTTTGTAACAACCCTGAGATTGCAATTACCGAATAATGAATTAAAATTATGACTTTAGGTTAAAAAGGGGGCTAAACAAATTTTCGGGGATTTAAATTTACTATTGGTTTGCAAATTAAGATATTTTGGGTTGAAATGGGGAATTTTTAAATAAAAAGTGATTATGGGTTAATGGGCCAAATGAGATAATTACATGGTTTTAATTAAAATTGGATGCTTATTAGGATTTTTTTTCACATGATAACTTAGAAAATAAACTAAGTCCTAATGGGTTTAAAACCCCCTTACCATAACCCATTAGCCTAACCCCCTCCTATATAATATCTTAAACCCATAACCCTAACCCTCCTCCTCTTCATAAATTCCTAAACCTAAACCTAAGCAAAATTAATGGCCTCCATTTAGAAGCTCCATCTCCATCTCTTCATAATTAGACTTGTTTAATCCTAGCAAGGTAATGCAATCCTAGGCCTAATCACCTTCTAATCTTTATTTTAATCTTTGAAATCTCTTTGTAATCCTTGGTTTTGTTCTCTTTTTAATTTTGAAGCTCTCTAATCCACATCCTTTTAGCTTTGGAAAGTTGCACTTGAAGTGTTTGCTTATTTGCTTGATTAGTAGAGGTAATTACTATTGATTAGTAATTAATGCTAGTTGTAATATTGGTAATTACTATTTGTTAGTAATTATTGCTAGTATAATGTTGATGAAAAATTTTGGTGCCAAAAACTGAAAAAAACACTCCAAAATGTCAAAAAACTCAAAAAATAGCTGGCTGGAAATTTGCATCAGGCTCAAACAGGCCAAAAACCCAAATCTGAGTGCACCAGGGCCAGTCTGGGTGCTGCCCAGGTGCAATAGGCTAGCCCAGTAGGGCTAGCCAGGAGCTGGAACCAAAGTCCCCAGCCCACACGGGCTGGGGCCGGCCGCAGGTCCCCAGCCCGCATGGGGCTGGGGCGGGCCGCATGTCCCCAGCCCGTGTGGGCTGGGGCGGGTCCCCAGGCCCAGCCGCTTGGGCTGGGGCACCCCTTATATCCCCAGCCCGCCTGGGCTGGGGACTAAGGGCGCGGGCTTCGGCCCGCGTCCCTTAAACCCCAGCCCAGGCGGGCTGGGGCACTTCATAGTATCCCCAGCCCGCCTGGGCTGGGGATCAAGGGCGCGGGCTTCAGCCGGCGTCCCTTAAACCCCAGCCCGGGCGGGCTGGGGCGGACTGACGCGGGCCGGGCCCGCGTCCAATAAAAAAAAAAAAAATGTCAGAAATAATATTCCCAGCCCAGACGGGCTGGGGCAGGCTGACGCGGGCCGGGCCCGCGTCGAAAAGAAAAAAGAAAAAAAAAATCAGAAATCACCTCTGTTTCAGATTTGTACCTCCACTTCGCGATGCCACCTCGATCGCATCGGAAGTCGGAATTCGACGTTTTTGGTCTCGTTGGAAAGGTGGAGTTTTGAACTTCATCTCTATAAAATTTGGGCATCATCGGTATTCGTTTGGTACTTCGAATTTCGTGTCGAAGTTGAACTCTGGTCGCTGTTTGTAAACAGTGTAAATCTTGTTCTGGGTCCAACTTTGAGACGTCGCTGCTACTTCGTCTCAACTCGGAATCCAGAAATTCTTTTTGCATCTTAAAGTAGGGATGTTAGACTACATGCCTGCAAATTTTTATGACATTTGGACACAGTTTGCTGGTCCAAATAAATTGTCGAACTTGGGTTCACAGCTGTTTTTGAATGTTTACAAACACTTAGAATATTTTTGATGATTTTCTGGTTTTCATTGATTTCTTTGAGATTTGTGTCTAGATTTCGTACACGGGTTTTATGAATCATTTTCAAAAGATTTTTCACTCCTAAATGGCTTTTGAAAATTATTATATAATATTATTTTAATTATTAAATTAATTACTCCATAATAGGAGACCTTTCAAAAGACCGTTTTAAAAGTGATTTCGAAAATCAATTATAAATCCGTTTTACACCATTATTTTCTATAATAAAAATCTCACACTCACTTTTAGCACGTCGAGCGAAGTGGAAAGGTGCTTAAACGGTTAGGAAATCTCCGGCCTATGGAAACCGTGTGTATTTTCTTTCCGGTTAATCCCCGACCTATTCGATTGATCGTTTTGACCTTTGGGTCTAGTTTACCGATGATATGAGGTAGACTTTTTATTGTTTGGAGTGTGAGCTTGCTATTGGTTAGGAAACCGTTTAGTGCGAACGTGGGGTATGGGACTCATTGTTAACACTTTGCGGGTTCCTCTCCAAGAAGTTAGTGACACATTAGCCTCTGGGCGGCCAGTACTGGACCTCTGGGTCACCACGCCTCTGGGCAACCGTCTCTGGACACCTGCTCTATGGAGCAGTTTATTTTTCGGCGTGTGCCTCTGGGCCTTTATCCTTCTGGGAAGGATCTCGCCGTCTCGCGCGTTTCGCATCGGTGCGAGTGATCGATCACAACTCTACAGTACTTGGCAACAACGACTCTGGTCGGTGCACGTGCAACATTTGTATTATCTGATGATTTTTATATCCATTCGAGTACCGCCATTCGGCGTTGGTTCTATGGAACCATACGATGTAAGTGCGATTACCTTGTGGATTCACAGTGTCTCTGGACACTGCTTTTCAGTGTTTGATTTCATTGATTTTTCAGTATATCCCCATTGCTCTTTGGAGCATCGATCTTTGCTTGGGCATTGATTACAGACTCTGGTCACTCTTGGGATTATTGCCTATGGGCATCTTTTTATAGCTTTGGCTACGCCGATGATATGAGGCGATTTTATTTATTCTACACTTTGGTGTTGATTTCTCTTTGGAGATTTTTATTGTTTATTAATGATTAGGGATCGTCATTATATTCATGTGGTTCATAATATACTTCTCTTTAGATAAGTACTGTTTTACTTATGTACCGCATTATTATATATCTCAGTTATTACTGATTGTTTAGCTAGCCTGACCCGAGTGTTTTCGCTCGGGTCAGACCGAGTTGTTTCAGGTTAGGTCTCTGGACTTAGCTGCTCTGTGCTTCCGCTTTGGACTTATCTGCTATGCTTTTGAGATAGCTTATCTTAGTGTCCGCTTATGTTATTATTCAAACTCTGATATGTACATATTTTTGACTCACATGAGTGAGCAGTGGCTTTGTACCCACTTATGATATTTGGATCTGTATTGATGATGTATTGTTCTGGGATTTTATATCTGTTATGTGATTCTGTTCTGTGATGCTATTTCATTATGTTATTATGCTTTGACCTGATAGATCTTTAGCCATTTGTAATTTCGTTATAAGTATTTACCGAATATGTTGAACCACCTGATTGAGAAAAATTTAAATAGATTCCACCTTTCGACGTATTCGGTAGATAGTTATAGCTTGATTATAAATGGTCGCTTCCACTATACTCTATTCTCCGCTTTAACAGACAGTATTACTCCCGTAATACTCTTTGTTACAGTGGGTCTCGGAGTGGGGCGTTACAGATTGGTATCAGAGCCTGGTTTCAGGAATAAGCATAATAAACACAGAATAGATACACTTAGTACAATACATTTTCATTAGATCCGAATTAAATCAAATCCCTTCCTTATGTTTATTGATAGATAAGTTAGGAATATGTTTAGGAATCTGTTATATTCCGTAGTATTCCTTGATTAATTATCTATCATTGAATCATGTCTAACTCTAATTCCCGTTTGACTTTCAGTATGTCTGGAAGGGGAAGAGGGAGACCCACACGTCAGACCAGTGCTGCTGGGCAGTCCAGCAACACTCATCCAGAGGGCGTGTTCATGACCACCGACCAGATCATGGAGTTGGTTCGGAATTCCCAGTCTCATTCTCAGTCTCCAGCCCCAGTTGCTGATGTTCCGCGCAAGTCTGCTTTTGCACGTCTCTGCAGTGATTTTACCCATCTCGGAGGGAAGCCGTTCAGTGGCTCCGAGAATGTCTTAGAGGTCCAGGCTTGGATTCGGATATGCGAGCGCATTTTCACTCGTATGGATATCCCGGATCATGACCGTGTTCTTATTGCTTCTAGTCAGCTTCAGAGTCGTGCCCTGGATTGGTACGAACTTCTTATTGCCGAGGTCGATGAGACTACACTTACTTGGGCTCAGTTTCGTGAGAGATTTGAGCTCAAATTCATTCCAGAGTCAGAGAAGAACTCCCTTGCTCGCCGCTTTCTTGATCTCAAGCAGGGGAAGTCCTCCGTTTCCGATTATGTCTCTTCCTTCGAGGCCCTGTCCAAGTACGGCCTTGAGTTTATTGCTACTCCTTATAAGAGGAACCTCAAATTTGTTGAGGGCTTGAAGAAATATCTGAAGAGGCAGCTTATGCTTCAGCTTGAGCTCTCATTCGAGAAGCTGGTCGATGCAGCTCTACATCTTGAGTCAGTCGAGATGGAGCATAGTGATGATGGTGGTGTGGGTGCCACAAACCCCACCAAGAAGAGGTTTCCTCCTGGCAAGTCTGGCTCTTCGTTTCAGCACAAGAAGAAGAAGACTGGCAGTTCCACAGTTCAGACTCAGCCTCAGACTCGTCCTCAGTCCCAGACTTCTGCTCAGCCTAGTGGGACACGTCCTCCGAAGAAATGCTTCAATTGCGGTTCCCCAGATCACTTTATTCGAGAGTGTCCCAAACCTCTCTATTGCACCTTCTGTAAGAAGGAGGGACACAGGATCACCACTTGTCCTATTGCTCCAGCTAGTGCCAAGCCTGGCAGGCTTAATGCTGCCAAGGCTTCTACCACTTCTGCTCAGCCCAAAGGTACACATCCTTCCGTTCTTGAAGGCTCTTTTTTATTTCATGGTAGATCTATTAGAGTTCTTTTTGATATGGGTGCCTCTCACTCATTCGTATCAAAGGAACTAGTTGATACTTTATCTTTGGATGTTACTTGTATGGTTTCTTCACTAAGGATTGTGAATCCCATTGGTGGATCCACGACCCTTAGCTTGCTCTGTGAGAATATAGATATTGATCTTTGTGGCTTTTCTTTCCGTGCAAATCTCCACGTTATGGAGTATTTGGGCTTTGATATGATTCTTGGCATGGATTGGCTCATTCAGCACAATGCAAAAATTATTTGTTCGGAGCGGATATTATTCATTCATCACCCTGACTCGTCCTCTCCGTTAGCTATTGTTCTTCAAGATGTTGGGCTTTCTGATGTTACTTTATTCTCTCTTGATTCATGAGATGATGAGGTAGACATATCTCGTATTCCTGTTGTTCGGGATTTCCCCGATATATTCGAGCCAGTTTCAGGCCTGCCGCCAAAGCGGGCCATTGAGTTCCGCATCGATCTCATTCCAGGCTCCCACCCAGTTGGGCGTCCTCCCACGAGGATGTCTACTAAAGAGAATGAGGAACTCAGGAAGCAGTTAGTGGAGCTTGAGGCGAAGCAGCTCATTCGGTCCAGTTCTTCGCCATGGGGTGCTGCTGTGGTCTTCGTTAAGAAGCCCGATGGCTCTCTTAGGCTTTGCATTGACTATCGCAAGCTTAATGAGTTGACCATCAGAAATCGTTATCCATTGCCACGAATAGACGATATGTTTGATCAGTTGAGCGGTGCGAAGGTCTTCTCTCAGCTCGACCTTGCCACCGGATTCCATCAGCTACGAGTCGCCGAAGACAGCATTCCTCTTACAGCTTTTCGCACTCGTTATGGTTCTTTTGAGTGGTTGGTCATGCCGTTCGGCTTGACGAACGCTCCGGCTTTCTTTGTCGATCTTATGAATCGAGTATTCCGGGAATACATCGATAGATTCGTTCTGGTCTTCATCGACGACATTCTTATTTATTCTAGATCCGAGGCAGAGCATGCTCATCATTTGCGGATCGTCTTGGATACTCTTCGTCAGCATCAGCTTAAGGCCAAGCTCTCCAAGTGCCATTTTTGGGAGAGCAAGGTCAAGTTCTTGGGCCATATTGTATCATCTGAGGGTATTTCTGTCGATCCTTCAAAGATCGAAGCTATTCGGAATTGGAAGCAGCCCGAGAACGTTCATGATATTCGCAGCTTCCTTGGTCTGGCGGGTTATTACCGTCGATTTATCAAGGATTTCTCTCGAGTTGCACTTCCCCTCACGACTCTAACTCGTAAGGGGGTTCGCTTTATTTGGTCTGATAAGTGTGAAGCTTCTTTCCAGCGATTGAAGGAACTTCTCACTCATGCTCCTATCCTTGTGGTTCCTGAGAGTAACCAGGATCTAGTTGTTTACACCGATGCTTGTGGTAGCGGGCTCGGTGCAGTTCTTATGCAGAAGGATCGGGTAGTTGCTTATGCTTTCAGGCAACTGCGTCCGAATGAGGTTCGCTATCCTACTCATGATCTTGAGTTAGCAGCTATCGTCTTTGCTTTGAAGATGTGGCGTCATTATCTATTGGGCGAACGTTTCATTCTCTACACCGATCACAAGTCGCTGAAGTATCTTTTCAGCCAGAGAGATCTCAATATGAGGCAGCAGCGATGGCTTGAGTTTCTTGCCTCATATGACTTAGATATTCAGTATACCCCTGGCAAGGGTAATCGTGTGGCTGATGCACTCAGTCGCAAACACTCGGCAGTAGTTTCTATGATGATAGCCGAGTGGGATATTCTTGAGACTCTTTCTATGTGTGATATTCGAAATCGAGCTCCGTCTTCTGATCCTCAGATCTTGCTATTCAGCTTGGAAGCTCGACCTATTCTATTGGATCGCATTGCCCATGCTCAGCGGCAGGATCCAAACCTGTTGCGATATATTCATCTCCTTGAGTCGGGATCCAGTGATGAGACATTGTTGGATTATTCTATTGATTCTCATCGGTGCCTTCGCAGGAAGAACCGTATTTTGGTACCATCTGATTCGTCACTTAGGCGTGACATTCTAGACGAGTGTCATCGCACTAAGTGCACTATTCATCCCGGGTCGAGTAAGATGTATGCCGACATGTGTCGTCTATTTTATTGGGAGGGCATGAAGAGCGATGTTGCAAGTTATGTAAGCCGTTGCATGACTTGTCAACAGATCAAAGCTGAGCATCAGCGTCCATCTGGTCTTCTACAGCCGCTAGAGATTCCATTGTGGAAATGGGATCAGATATCCATGGATTTCATTGACGGTCTGCCTCGATCGAGGTCAGACCATACTTCTATTTGGGTCATCGTTGATCGCTTGACCAAATCAGCTCATTTCATTCCTATTAAGTCCACTCGGACTGCTCCTCAGCTTGCCAAGTTATATGTGAAGGAAGTCGTTCGTCTTCATGGCATTCCTAGCTCTATCGTCTGTGATCGAGACACTATCTTTACTAGTCACTTCTGGAAGTGCCTACAGTCAGCTTTGGGCTCAAAGCTGAATTTCTCGACTGCTTATCATCCTCAGACCGACGGTCAGACAGAGAGGGTGAATCGTGTTTTAGAGGATCTTTTGCGCTGTTGTATTCTGGATTTCGGTGGTAGTTGGGAGGATCACTTACCGCTGGTAGAGTTCTCCTACAACAACAGCTTTCAGTCTAGTATCGGCATGGCACCTTTCGAGGCTCTTTATGGAAGGCCATGTCGCTCTCCTGCTTGTTGGTTAGAATCCGGTGAGAAGCACCTTCTTGGTCCAGATTCAGTTCGGGAATCTTCTGAGAAGATTATTCTTATTCGTCAGAGAATGAAAGAGGCGCAGAACCGTCAGAAATCCTACGCGGACAGCCGTAGGAAGCCTCTTGAGTTCTCCATTGGTGATCATGTCTTTATTCGGATATCTCCCATGAAGGGGGTTGTGCGTTTCAGCTCTACAGGGAAGTTGGCTCCTCGTTATGTCGGACCATTTCCTATTACGGAACGCATCGGCCCCGTTGCTTATCGTGTGGCTCTACCTGCTCATTTCTCTGGAATACATGATGTGTTCCATGTCTCTCAGCTTCGCAAGTGTGTGCGCGATCCTGATTCTATTATCGAGCCTCATATTGTGCCTGATTTGGAGATCTCACCCAATCTATCTATAGAGCAGCAACCTCTTCGTGTGCTTGATTCGGAGATCAGACGTCTTCGAAACAAAGAGGTTCCGCTTGTGAAGATTCAATGGTCGTCTAATCCTAAGGACTGCACTTGGGAGACCAGAGAATTTATCAAGCGTACTTATCCTGGTTTTCTTTCATCTTCCGGCACGGGTGAGCATCTATATTTTATCTTCTGAATTCTTTTTGTGGATTAGATGTTATAGACGACTCATATATTTAAGGAATTGCGAGGACGCAATTTCCTTAAGGGGGGGAGTCTGTAACAACCCTGAGATTGCAATTACCGAATAATGAATTAAAATTATGACTTTAGGTTAAAAAGGGGGCTAAACAAATTTTCGGGGATTTAAATTTACTATTGGTTTGCAAATTAAGATATTTTGGGTTGAAATGGGGAATTTTTAAATAAAAAGTGATTATGGGTTAATGGGCCAAATGAGATAATTACATGGTTTTAATTAAAATTGGATGCTTATTAGGATTTTTTTTCACATGATAACTTAGAAAATAAACTAAGTCCTAATGGGTTTAAAACCCCCTTACCATAACCCATTAGCCTAACCCCCTCCTATATAATATCTTAAACCCATAACCCTAACCCTCCTCCTCTTCATAAATTCCTAAACCTAAACCTAAGCAAAATTAATGGCCTCCATTTAGAAGCTCCATCTCCATCTCTTCATAATTAGACTTGTTTAATCCTAGCAAGGTAATGCAATCCTAGGCCTAATCACCTTCTAATCTTTATTTTAATCTTTGAAATCTCTTTGTAATCCTTGGTTTTGTTCTCTTTTTAATTTTGAAGCTCTCTAATCCACATCCTTTTAGCTTTGGAAAGTTGCACTTGAAGTGTTTGCTTATTTGCTTGATTAGTAGAGGTAATTACTATTGATTAGTAATTAATGCTAGTTGTAATATTGGTAATTACTATTTGTTAGTAATTATTGCTAGTATAATGTTGATGAAAAATTTTGGTGCCAAAAACTGAAAAAAACACTCCAAAATGTCAAAAAACTCAAAAAATAGCTGGCTGGAAATTTGCATCAGGCTCAAACAGGCCAAAAACCCAAATCTGAGTGCACCAGGGCCAGTCTGGGTGCTGCCCAGGTGCAACAGGCTAGCCCAGTAGGGCTAGCCAGGAGCTGGAACCAAAGTCCCCAGCCCACACGGGCTGGGGCCGGCCGCAGGTCCCCAGCCCGCATGGGGCTGGGGCGGGCCGCATGTCCCCAGCCCGTGTGGGCTGGGGCGGGTCCCCAGGCCCAGCCGCTTGGGCTGGGGCACCCCTTATATCCCCAGCCCGCCTGGGCTGGGGACTAAGGGCGCGGGCTTCGGCCCGCGTCCCTTAAACCCCAGCCCAGGCGGGCTGGGGCACTTCATAGTATCCCCAGCCCGCCTGGGCTGGGGATCAAGGGCGCGGGCTTCAGCCCGCGTCCCTTAAACCCCAGCCCGGGCGGGCTGGGGCGGACTGACGCGGGCCGGGCCCGCGTCCAATAAAAAAAAAAAAATGTCAGAAATAATATTCCCAGCCCAGACGGGCTGGGGCAGGCTGACGCGGGCCGGGCCCGCGTCGAAAAGAAAAAAGAAAAAAAAAATCAGAAATCACCTCTGTTTCAGATTTGTACCTCCACTTCGCGATGCCACCTCGATTGCATCGGAAGTCGGAATTCGACGTTTTTGGTCTCGTTGGAAAGGTGGAGTTTCGATCTTCATCTATATAAAATTTGGGCATCATCGGTATTCGTTTGGTACTTCGAATTTCGTGTCGAAGTTGAACTCTGGTCGCTGTTTGTAAACAGTGTAAATCTTGTTCTGGGTCCAACTTTGAGACGTCGCTGCTACTTCGTCTCAACTTGGAATCCAGAAATTCTTTTTGCATCTTAAAGTAGGGATGTTAGACTACATGCCTGCAAATTTTTATGACATTTGGACACAGTTTGCTGGTCCAAATAAATTGTCGAACTTGGGTTCACAGCTGTTTTTGAATGTTTACAAACACTTAGAATATTTTTGATGATTTTCTGGTTTTCATTGATTTCTTTGAGATTTGTGTCTAGATTTCGTACACGGGTTTTATGAATCATTTTCAAAAGATTTTTCACTCCTAAATGGCTTTTGAAAATTATTATATAATATTATTTTAATTATTAAATTAATTACTCCATAATAGGAGACCTTTCAAAAGACCGTTTTAAAAGTGATTTCGAAAATCAATTATAAATCCGTTTTACACCATTATTTTCTATAATAAAAATCTCACACTCACTTTTAGCACGTCGAGCGAAGTGGAAAGGTGCTTAAACGGTTAGGAAATCTCCGGCCTATGGAAACCGTGTGTATTTTCTTTCCGGTTAATCCCCGACCTATTCGATTGATCGTTTTGACCTTTGGGTCTAGTTTACCGATGATATGAGGTAGACTTTTTATTGTTTGGAGTGTGAGCTTGCTATTGGTTAGGAAACCGTTTAGTGCGAACGTGGGGTATGGGACTCATTGTTAACACTTTGCGGGTTCCTCTCCAAGAAGTTAGTGACACATTAGCCTCTGGGCGGCCAGTACTGGACCTCTGGGTCACCACGCCTCTGGGCAACCGTCTCTGGACACCTGCTCTATGGAGCAGTTTATTTTTCGGCGTGTGCCTCTGGGCCTTTATCCTTCTGGGAAGGATCTCGCCGTCTCGCGCGTTTCGCATCGGTGCGAGTGATCGATCACAACTCTACAGTACTTGGCAACAACGACTCTGGTCGGTGCACGTGCAACATTTGTATTATCTGATGATTTTTATATCCATTCGAGTACCGCCATTCGGCGTTGGTTCTATGGAACCATACGATGTAAGTGCGATTACCTTGTGGATTCACAGTGTCTCTGGACACTGCTTTTCAGTGTTTGATTTCATTGATTTTTCAGTATATCCCCATTGCTCTTTGGAGCATCGATCTTTGCTTGGGCATTGATTACAGACTCTGGTCACTCTTGGGATTATTGCCTATGGGCATCTTTTTATAGCTTTGGCTACGCCGATGATATGAGGCGATTTTATTTATTCTACACTTTGGTGTTGATTTCTCTTTGGAGATTTTTATTGTTTATTAATGATTAGGGATCGTCATTATATTCATGTGGTTCATAATATACTTCTCTTTAGATAAGTACTGTTTTACTTATGTACCGCATTATTATATATCTCAGTTATTACTGATTGTTTAGCTAGCCTGACCCGAGTGTTTTCGCTCGGGTCAGACCGAGTTGTTTCAGGTTAGGTCTCTGGACTTAGCTGCTCTGTGCTTCCGCTTTGGACTTATCTGCTATGCTTTTGAGATAGCTTATCTTAGTGTCCGCTTATGTTATTATTCAAACTCTGATATGTACATATTTTTGACTCACATGAGTGAGCAGTGGCTTTGTACCCACTTATGATATTTGGATCTGTATTGATGATGTATTGTTCTGGGATTTTATATCTGTTATGTGATTCTGTTCTGTGATGCTATTTCATTATGTTATTATGCTTTGACCTGATAGATCTTTAGCCATTTGTAATTTCGTTATAAGTATTTACCGAATATGTTGAACCACCTGATTGAGAAAAATTTAAATAGATTCCACCTTTCGACGTATTCGGTAGATAGTTATAGCTTGATTATAAATGGTCGCTTCCACTATACTCTATTCTCCGCTTTAACAGACAGTATTACTCCCGTAATACTCTTTGTTACAGTGGGTCTCGGAGTGGGGCGTTACACAGTTATAACATCTGTCTAGACATTACAACTCAATACACTACAGAGATACAGACACAGTGGAACTACTATATATATCTACAACGCTGAAGCCTCCTGCTCCATTGCTCCTCCACAATTCGTCAAAGCTAAACCTGAATCCCTTGGCTACTCGTAAAAATTTGATTACCCAAGAGTTTATAAAATAGAAATAAACACTTGGGTCAGACATGGGTCTGGTGTGAGTAACAGGTTAAACTTGCTTAACTTCAAAACCTTTAGAAAGAAAAAGTATCACGTAAGACTCCCCACAAATAAACATGGGTAAGTTTTTACCTTACGCTAACCAAAACATTTGATAGAAAATCCAGTTATATTATAATAGGGTCTAGGGTTTTCAAATAAATATGAAATAGCTGAAATTGTTACATTATTAAATTCCAGCATACTAGCCACAAAGTGGGTTATACAATCAAAACCGTAAGGGCACGTAGGAAGAATGGGTTTCCATCAATGGCAGGGCTACTGGGGTACCGCCCGTCACAGTACGTGGCCTAGATCACCGTACCGAGGAGTACGCCCGCTCCCCTGCAACACAAAGCTGGAACCATCCCTTACTGGATAATTCCGAACAAGATAACCCCGTAGTTGGCGCGACCAACCACACACTAAGCCGAATAAAAAGAAAAGGGACCTCTAGACAGGGATCTATCTTGCTCTCAGTGGGTGCTACCCACGAAGCCTTGCTGCACCTCCCCTGTTTTAGCCATTCCCGGTTGATGAGGCTTGAGGTTACGATTACCTTTAATCAGAACATATCACTTAGAATGCTCATCGTCCGCCTGACGATGTGCTGAAAGCATTCAATCCATACAAGTTCGTTCCGGGTTCGAACGAAACCGAAGGCATTATCTCGTTACACTCGTTTTGGAATCACCCTCAGAGTTAACAACAATAACCCTTGCACTCTGAATCTTCATCTTCACTTGAGATTCACGACCTATCGTAAATTTGGATCGATGTGGTATTCGGGTCTCCAGACCTGGAATTTCGGTATACGGAAACCCGATCCCGGTCTCATCGAAATCCAAAACGTATCTTTTAAGGGCCAAGTTGTTTTAAGGTTAAAACAATTCAATTCTTATCTATACTACACACAGATAGATAATTTACAATAGATAATCCATATTATCATCCAAACAGATAATTCATATTATCATTTCAATCCAACCAAACATCTATATCATAGATCAGCACATCTCTTATCAGAGATATCAACAATGCAAAGCATTCAATATCATTCATCCATTCTTAAGTAATGATTTATCATCTCTAATTAATTTAAAGTGAATTAAATTAATTACTTCATCCTATAAATCCTGCTTAATTAATTATTAATTAAACCAATTAATTAATCATTACTCTAAGTATCCATCTAAATTAATCATCCCTGATTAATTACCCTTTAATTACTTTATTAATTAATTAATTAAAATCAATTACTTTAATCCTTAATTAATTACATGTTAATTCTAACTGTCTAGTATGTTTGTGAATGTTGTAACTTTGATGTATTAATATGTAATTAACAAATATAGTTTTCTTTGTATAACTGATATTATTATTTGATATTATATTTTGATCCGCTGCGAATGTGAGAATCTGTGTCTTGTTTTGTTTCTTTCTTCTATCTCTTTTCTTTTTCTTCTAACTATCTGGAATTTTCGGGTTCGAAAACTTCGGGTCGTTACATTTAAATTAAATTAAACATACCATAAAATAAAGTTTAAGATCAATTTAAAGAAGGTTTAGAAAAGTTTTAACATAGAACTATCTTTAAAATTTCAACTTTTATTTTATGGTATGTTTAATTTAATTTAAGTTTTAACAAACTTAAATTAAATTAAACATACCATAAAATAAAAGTTGAAATTTTAAAGATAGTTCTATGTTAAAACTTGTCTAAACCTTCTTTAAATTGATCTTAAACTTTATTTTATGGTATGTTTAATTTAATTTAATATCCAGGTTCGCCGTCGAAAATCGAGCGAAAAATCCTAACTCGGATCGATAATACTATCTCAAAATTCTGTGTTCGAATCTGGATCAAATCACTATGCGAACAGAATAATATACGTACATCCTACGTATTTATCTTTATTCTAATAATACTTCTATATATTCAAGATTTTAATTTCAGTTTGAATCCATTTCAAACTTATCTTCATTTAATTTCAATTTAAAACTCAATTTTAAGCTATCTCAAATTTATATAAATTCGAGTTAAATTTCTAAATGTTGATTCATATTTCTTTCTAATAAATATAAAGAAATTGGTTGTTAAAATATTGGAATTAAATTAAGTGGTAATAGTAATACAACCAAATTAAAATTAAATAAAGTTAAGTTTGAAATGAATCCAAACTGAAATTAAAATCTTGAATTTGTAGAAATAAAGATAATAATAAATTGGTTTCCAGATATGATAACCTTGGTTATTATCATAAATGGTAGTTGTGTTTAATAATGTAAGTTATCTATCTGTGATAGATTTGTTATATGAATATGATATCCTGAATTTAAATTAAATTGTTTAACTGACTTTATCTCTTAATAAAACCAATATCTCCTCATCTAAGCATTGTTAGCCTTTGAATTGTAAATGGAAATTGTTTGAAATCAAGTAATCTATCAGTTAAAATTAGTTATAGGATTTTAACTTGAATGATTAGCTCATTTTTCATATCACAGTTGGACAACGATGATCGGAGTGACGAAGTCCAGGCGTGCACGTGCACATGTTTACGTTGTATCAGCTGTTCATTGTGATTTTTGAGGTATCGGGGAAGATGAGTTTCATCTCGAAGTAAGTCTCGTGTTTGATCGAAGAGAAATGGGTGGTTAGCTTGACTGCTCGAGTAGTAGCACGAGTATTCTTCTATAGGCTCGGGTTCTTTTTGTTAGCCGTGTTTTAGTAGAGAATGTATAAGTTCAAAGTTTCAAAACAAAGATTTAAAGCTAGATCAAACTCAGATTTTTAAATCAGGAACAAAATACATTTCCCAGGAATTCAATAAAAGCAATTTGTTCCTTCTCTGTTCAAATTTCACAGGTGAGTAAACTACCCTTTAGAATTCTAAAAATCTGTTTATATCTTGATTTCATACTTGAAGTATGTTTTGAAAAAGGGTTGTATGGATGTAATTATCAATGCATGTCTGTATATATGAAGAATTTGTATATGCATGTCTGTGTACAGGCAAATATGCCATGTTCTATGTCTACAGGTTTTAAATACAAGTTTAAAAATCAATTTCTTCTCCCCTAATCTTCTATAGGTCATGATGTATAAACCAAATATGTCTAAAATAACAAGATATTGATTTTAAAAATATTTGCGAGTATAATAATTTAAGTATTTTCTAGAAAATTTGAAAAATACAATAAAAACCCAAAACATGAAAAATCTGAATATCTTGATTTTTGGTTTCATATACATCATCAGAGTCGTATTTAAAAGCCATGAATTTTAAAAGAAGAATCATGATTTTTATGTAAGTATTGATCTTGAATATTGGGGTTGAACGGAAATCCTATTTTGGGCATTTTCTGGCGATCAGCCAAGGGTGGAGCCTCGGGATCATGGCTGGAGGTAGCAGGGAGGTTGACGAACTCAGGAAAAATGGTTGTTGAATTTCCTGATCGCCGTGATGGCTGGATGGTATCAATTTGGGGTTTAAACCTAAGTTTTGGTTGAGGTCGAAATTCGAGTTACCGCGTCGTGGTCGATGCATCGGTCTTGATCGCAGGTGGGGGAATCGAAGTGTAGGTTGTCGACGAAGCTCTGGACGCGATCGCAGGATCTCTGGTGACCGGAGGTGGCAATACGAGGCGATTCTTAGATGATCATGTTCGTCCCAGTGGGTTTCATTTTGCTCGATTCCGATTTGTGATCGATTTTTGGAAACTAAGTGGCCAAATCGTTAGTGGTGGTGGTCGCCGAGCTCTCATATATAAAGATTCAAGATTCAATTCAAGTTCAAATTCAAGCAAAGATACAAGTTTATCTCAACTAAAAACATAGCAGATCAGATCAAAGAAATCTGTTTCCAGTTTTCAAATCCCGGTTCCTCTGTAAAAAAAAAAATAGTGAGTAAACTTCTTTTCTAAAGCTTAAATCTTCTTATTTACAATTTGCATGTAAGATTTAATGGTATTAATATTTTAATTATGTTTTGCATGGATGAAATGTATGTGTGCATGTCTGTGTGATAGATAGGCATGTCTCTGCTTAGTGTTCAACAGACCGAGTATTACAGATTTCAGGTAAGGACGTTCTGGAGCTCAGGAGGCGAGCTGGATGGCAGGAACGTATGGAGTGTATTCCGCTGTGATATATTATAGTTGTCCGAGACATGTTAATTCTAACTGTCTAGTATATTTGTGAATGTTGTAACTCTGATGTATAAAAATGTAATTAACAAATACAGGTTTTCTTTGTATAAATGCTATTATTTGTTATTATATTTAATCCGCTGCGAATGTGAGATGTTGTGTTTTCTGTTCTTCTTTCTTCTTTCTTCTTTCTGTTTCTTTCTTCTATCTCTTTTCTTTTTCTCCTAACTATCTGGAATTTTCGGGTTCGAAAATTCCGGGTCAGGTAATCCAAGTAATTAATTACAAATATATAAATTATCTCTTAATGATCTTCCTTAATTAATCTCCTTTGATTAATTATCTTTAATTACAATTTATAAGTTATATTTACCTAAAGGTTTATTTCAAATTTTAAATTGAAATTTGAATTTAAAATTTGAAATAAACCTTTAGGTAAATATAACTTATAAATTGTAATTAAAGATAATTAATCAAAGGAGATTAACTAAGGAAGATCATTAAGAGATAATTTATATATTTGTAATTGTTGGTATCAGAGCCAGGTTTCTCTATACCATATTATATTAACTAATTTTTAGAGAAAATATAACCTTGCCACTTGTATTTTTTATACATTAGACAAATGTCCAACTTGTTAAATTGGATTATACAAGGCTTCCACATGTTATTACCATATGTTAAGATATTAACACATGTCCTAAGTATTTTAAATAAATTTTTATTTAATTTAAATGTTAATATAAAGCTTTTATACTTAATTTACTAATTAATAAACACTTATCTTAGTATATATGTATATAAATTACTTTAGAGAAAATATTATAAAACCAATTATAATACAAACAAATTCTTATACATGTATTTTTATAACCTTTTAAATTTAAACACTTTAAAGAATACAAAATAAAACTTTATTTAAACTATCATATTTAAAACAAACAATTATCTTATATTTTGAAAACAAATGAATTAATCTTTAACTTTTGAAAGATATTAAATTTAAAACAAAGCTTAAATCACAATATATTCATACTATATATATTATTAATAGATTAAATTAAATTCATAACAATCCAAATTATAACATATACATACATATATATTATAGTTTGAAAATTCATCTTTTATTTAAAACAAAAGATATTTCCATTCACAATATATATCAAATATATATATTATAAATAGAATAAAATTTTATTAGCTTTGACAAACAAATCTTATCAATTTCCAGATTATAATTTATTATCCTTTAAAATATTAAATTAACCAATTTAAATTTAAATTATAAAGAAAATTATCAAATCAATTAAATTATCAATACTGATTATTAAATTTTATATTGCCCAAAAACCCGGGATATCACATTCCTCCCCCCTTAAAATAATTTCGTCCTCGAAATTTAAAACAAAGTTAATTTAATAATCCAGCAAAGATTTTTAAAACAGCAACCACATACCTATCATCCAGTTTCTAACAACCATAGCAATCAATCAAATAAACAAACAAACCTAACTAACTATTCTGATACAAATCAGGATAGACCTTTATAATACTATCTAGAGTTTCCCAAGTATAAATTACAGGGAGACTCGCTCTACAGAAGCTAAAACAACACCACTATAATCCAGAGCTCTTCTCATCTCTAGATCCACCAATCTGAATAGAATATCAGATCACACCCAAGTCCAGCTCAACTCCAAATCCAACTGAACTGCAGATCCCACAACCAGCGATGAATCATACACGTACTCCCTCAGAGATACTTGAAATACAATGAATCCCAGCCATCCAAACTGGCCATTCAATCCTGTAGATCGAAGAACTACTCCTCTCAAGAACACAAGAAAATTCCAAAATATTTTGGAGCTAGCTTCCAGACTTACCAAATCTTATAGCTCTTATAATCGAGGAAAATTTAAACAGTTTCAAATTTCCAACTCCGAATTCCAAACTCTGACTCATATCTGCATAGCTCACCAGACAATCCCGAGCTACCTCATCTCTTCCTGATCAACTTAACCTTTGCTGATGCTTCTTGAAACAACTGGACCAAGAACAAAATGATTTCCAGATCCTATCAACAAGATAATATTCCAAAATCTACTGAAATCCACAAACTCTACTCCACAAGAAATAGAAGACTGAACTTCCTTCTTCAAGATTCCAGAAAATTCTATACACACTTAGAAATTCACATAAACTTCTTGCTGTAACGACCCGGCTTTCTTTGCCCAGAAAGACGCATCGTTATGAAGAAAGAAAGGGATAGAAGAAGAAAAGAAAAGAAGAGAGAACAACAACACATCAGAAATCTCACAGCAGAACGAGAAATATATTATCACATAAGATATTACATAGTATCATATACATCAGAGTACACAATTTATACATCACAGAATAGACAGTTATAAACTTCTGTCTATTATACAACACAAGTACATCAGTACAATACAGACTAATACAAACACAGCGGAAACTCTATATATCTACTCGCTGAAGCCTCCTGCTTCACAGCTCCTCCAGAATTCGTCAAGACTATCCTGAATCCCTTGACTACTCAATACAATATTGAGTACCCAAGAGTTTAATAAAACAGAAAATAAACACTTGGGTCAGACATGGGTCTGGTGTGAGTAAACGGTTAAATTGCTTAACTTTGAAAACCTTTGGAAACAAAAGTGTCACGTAAGACTCCCCACAAATAAACATGGGTAAGTTTTTACCTTACGCTAACTAAAACATTTGATAGGAAATCTGATTGTATTATAATAGGGTCTAGGGTTTTCAAGTAAATATGAAATAGCTGAAATTGTTACATTATTAAATTCCAGCATACTAGCCACAAAGTGGGTTATACAATCAAGTACGTTGGCACTTATTGGATTTTGGATTCCATACAATGGCAGGGCTACTGGGGTACCGCCCGTCACAATACGTGGCCTAGATCACCGTACCGAGGAGTACGCCCGCTTCCCTGCAACACAAAGCCGGAACCATCCCTTACTGGATAATTCCGAACAAGATAACCCCGTAGTTGGCGCGACCAACCACACACTAAGCCGAATAAAAGAAAAGGGACCTCTAGATAGGGATCTATCTTGCTCTCAGTGGGAGCTACCCACGAAGCCTTGCTGCACCTCCCCTGTTTTAGCCATTCCCGGTTGATGAGGCTTGAGGTTACGATTACCTTTAATCAGAACATATCACTTAGAATGCTCATCGTCCGCCTGACGATGTGCTGAAAGCATTCAATCCATATAAGTTCGTTCCGGGTTCGAACGAAACCGAAGGCATTATCTCGTTACACTCGTTTTGGAATCACCCTCAGAGTTAACGACAATAACCCTTGCACTCTGAATCTTCATCTTCACTTGAGATTCACGACCTATCGTTAATTTGGATCGATGTGGTATTCGGGTCTCCAGACCTGGAATCCCGGTATACGGAAACCCGATCCCGGTCTCATCGAAATCCAAAACGTATCTTTTAAGGCCAAGTTGTTTTAAAGTTAAAAAAATTCAATTCTTATCTATATACACAAAGATAGATAATTCACAATAGATAATCTACATTATCATCCCAAACAGATAATTCACATTATCATTATAATTCAACCAAACATCCATATCATATATCAATTATATCTCATCAGAGATATCAAACAATGAAATACATTCAATCTCATTCATCCATCCTTAAGCAATGATTTATATCATCTAATTAATTTAAAGTGAATTAAACTAATTACTTCATTCTACAAATCCTGCTTACTTAATTATTAATTAAACCAATTAATTAATCATTACTCTAAGTATCCATCTTAATTAATCATTCCTGATTAATAATCCTTTAATTACTTTAAGTAATTAATACTTAATTAATTTCACAAATTAATTATCTTAAACCATTCAGTAATTAATCTTTAATTACTTCATTAATTAATTAATTATACTTAATTATCTTAATCCTTAATTAATTACAATTAATTAATTACTTTAATCACTTATTATTTATTAATTAATCTTAATTAATCAATTCTTAATTACATCATTAATTTTATTAATTAATGATCCTTAATTACTCTTAATTAATTATCTTATTTAAATTAATTACATTTAATAATTAATTAGTCACATTTATTAATCACCTTTGATTAATCTCATTTAGTAATTAACTTCCCTTAATTACTCCACATCATAAATTAATCACTCTATTAATTAATTACTTTTACTTAGTAATTAATCTTAAATTAAACACATTTAATTAATCACATTAATTAATTTACTTAAGTAATTAACTCTTAATTACTTACATAAGTAATTATCTTCTAATTACTTCATTAAATGATCTCTCTTAACTAATTACCTTAACAAGTAATTAATCCCATCATCAAATAATTCTTAATTCTTTAATTGATAACATTAAATGATTACCCATTAATCACTTCAATTAATTACTTTCATGAGTAATTTTTCCTTCCTTTAATGGCATTCAGTAATTAAGCATTAATTACTTCAATAATTAATTACACTTAATTAATTCATAATGAAGTGATATTTAATTTAACCAAACAATTGACTAATCATTTAAAATTAATTAAATAATTTAGTTAACTCCTTATATATAAAAAATACTTCGATAAATTAAGAAAACCATTTGTCTTAATTAAACTTTACTTATTAACAAATCATTTATTATTTAACTATTCTTAAGTTAATAACAAATATTAATTAACCTTATTTATTTCACGAATTAATTATTTAAATTTAAACAAAATCTTAAAGACAAATTCTTTATTATAATTGATTTCTTAATTAAACCATATTTAAAAATAAAACATTTAAAAATCAATTTAAAAGAAATTTAAACATCTTAATTTTAACCTCTAATTATTTATTTATTTAAACTATAATTTAATAAATCTTTAATTATTCTCTTTAAACTTATTTCCTTAAATATATCTTAAAACTTGATTAAACACTTTCTTTTTGAAAACTAATTATTTTACTAACTTTAAAACTTGTTTACTTTGCTTTGGACTGGAACACAATTTATAAAATTCAAGCTTCCAGTTTAAAACCAGAACAACCCGAGTAAACATCACTAAAACACGAGTCTTCCCCCGAGTCTATTCCCACGTTCGTCTACTTCGAGTCGTCCCTTCACTTGCACGAGCCAAACCCGATAAATCTTCATCACCTCCAACTCGAAACCCACAGCGTACCAAAACGAAACAACGTGCACGTGTGCACGTTGCGTATCACTCCGACCATCTCTGGCGATCTCCCCGACCATCGACCGATCCACGTTGACCTCCACTACCCATACGTCCACCCAGAACGACGATATCACTTCGTCATCAAAATCGAACCCAACAACCAAAAATCTGGAAACACCATTGCCGGAATTTGCTTCCCCTCGTCGCCTCCGACCACCAGAAACGTTGAGACTCCGACCAGAGCATCTTCACCGATCCATGCAACTATCCAAACACTCGCGATCATCTCTGATTTCCCATGGCCATCGCGAGAACCCCTTAAACATCATCGTTTCACAATGCCTCTGTAACCCTAGTTCGATCTAATCCCATCACCGTTTTAAAAAAATACTATTATTTTTCCTTAAAAGAATTTTATTTATATAAATTTGGGAAGTATTTATTTAATAGTAAATAAATACAAAGGTTTAATATTATCATTTAAAAATAGATTACATATACTATATATGATAAATCATCCTCTAATTATCCACTTTAATTAATCACCTTGATTAATCATTCTTTAATTACATTTAAGTAATTAACTTTAATTAATTTCACAAATTAATTATTCTTAACCAAATATAGTAATTAACCTTTAATTTCTTTATTAATTATTAATTATAATCAATTACTTTAATCCTTAATTAATTAAAATCAATCACTTATCATTTGATTAATTAATCTTAATTAATTAATTCTTAATTACATCATTAATTAATTATAAACTAATGACCCTTAATTACATCTTTAATTATTTTATTAATTACATTAAGTAATTATTCTTAATTAATCCATAATTATTAAAGAAATTAAAGGTTAATTACTATATTTGGTTAAGAATAATTAATTTGTGAAATTAATTAAAGTTAATTACTTAAATGTAATTAAAGAATGATTAATCAAGGTGATTAATTAAAGTGGATAATTAGAGGATGATTAATTAATTACAATAAATAAATTATCTCTTAATGATCTTCCTTAATTAATCTCCTTTGATTAATTATCTTTAATTACATTTAAGTAATTATCCTTAACCATACACAATAATTTACTTTTAATTACTATCATTAAATTTCTATAATTAAATAATTAATCTTTAATTAACCATATTCATTTTTCCTTAAAATACTATTTTTTTTTAAAAAAATACTATTATTTACAATACATTATATTGTGTTAATTAACATTTGTTTTCAATGGAAATTGAAGTATTAAGTCAATTTAAATGGAAGTGAAAACTTAAATTGAATTGATGGAAAATTAATTGGAAATGGAGATTGGGAAATTAAACAGTTTGGCTCTGAATTATTTTTCAAAATAAATTGTTTTAATACAAATATATTTTCCAAACTATTTACTATAATCTTTCTTCTTAAACCCAAACTATCTCATACTTATTTTACAATTATTTTGGAACTATTTAACTATTTTGAAACTGTCTTATAAACTAATTACTATTTTTCAGTTACCTACATCTAATCACTATTTTAAAACTATTTTGCAATTATCTAACTATTTTATAATTAATTAAGGTTAATTAATTTGGGATTAATCATTTATTTAGATAAGTATAGATTTTTAATAAATGATAAATCTTTTATGAATTGGTTAAGTATAATTACTTAATGAAAGTAATTAAGGTAATTAATTACTTAAGGTAATTAATTAAATAAATTTGATTAAGTTAAATTAATTAAGATAAGTAATTACAAATTGTTAATTACTATTTATGATTAATTAAGATAATTAATTAAGTGGTTGATTAAAATTAGTTATTTAATTAATTAAAAGGTTAATTAATTAATAAGGATTATTTAATTAATGAATTAATCAAGGTTGATTAATAAAAGTAATTAATTTAAGTATGATTAATTAATTGTAACTAATTGAGGATTAATATTATTAATTATAGTTAATTAATTAATGAAGGTTCATTAATTATTGTAATTAATGATAGTAATTAAAAGTTAATTACTGTATATGGTTAAGGATAATTACTTGAATGTAATTAAAGATAATTAATCAAAGGAGATTAATTAAGGAAGATCATTAAGAGATGATTAATTAATTAATTTGTAATTAATTAATGATAGAAAGCAGGATTTTGATAATCCAAGTAATTAAAGGATAATAATTAATTGAATTAAAGGTTAATTAAATTGATATGGAGTTAATCAATTTTGTTTAGATGATTGATTAATATTGGATGATTGATATTGGGTGATTGTTTGATATTGGATGATTTGGATATCTCTAATATATGTGATATGCTGCTTTGTGAAATGAATGTTGATATGAATTATCTATTGTGATAATGTGATTTATCTATTTGTGATATCATCCTGAATATAAGTTCAATGTTTAAACCTTTAAAACAACTTGGCCCTTAAAAGATACGTTTTGGATTTCGATGAGACCAGGATCGGGTTTCCGTATACCGGGATTCCAGGTCTGGAGACCCGAATACCACATCGATCCAAATTAACGATAGGTCGTGAATCTCAAGTGAAGATGAAGATTTAGAGTGCAAGGGTTATTGTCGTTAACTCTGAGGGTGATTCCAAAACGAGTGTAACGAGATAATGCCTTCGGTTTCGTTCGAACCCGGAACGAACTTGTATGGATTGAATGCTTTCAGCACATCGTCAGGCGGACGATGAGCATTCTAAGTGATATGTTCTGATTAAAGGTAATCGTAACCTCAAGCCTCATCAACCGGGAATGGCTAAAACAGGGGAGGTGCAGCAAGGCTTCGTGGGTAGCACCCACTGAGAGCAAGATAGATCCCTGTCTAGAGGTCCCTTTTCTTTTATATTCGGCTTAGTGTGTGGTTGGTCGCGCCAACTACGGGGTTATCTTGTTCGGGATTATCCAGTAAGAGATGGTTCCGGCTTTGTGTTGCAGGGGAGCGGGCGTACTCCTCGGTACGGTGATCTAGGCCACGTACTGTGACGGGCGGTACCCCAGTAGCCATGCCATTGATGGAAACCCATTCTTCCTACGTGCCCTTACGGTTTTGATTGTATAACCCACTTTGTGGCTAGTATGCTGGAATTTAATAATGTAACAATTTCAGCTATATGAGTATTTACTTGAAAACCCTAGACCCTATTATAATACAATCAGATTTCCTATCAAACGTTTTAGTTAGCGTAAGGTAAAAACTTACCCATGTTTATTTGTGGGGAGTCTTACGTGATACTTTTGTTTTCAAAAGTTTTCAAAGTTAAGCAATGAAAATTTATCTCATACTTAAATTTTGCTCTGATCATAAATTAAATTAAATTATTAGTGATGTTACATAATTTCCATCATCTTCCATTTATAAATCAAAGGCTAATTGTGATTATAAGATGAGATATAGATTTTAAAAAGAAAAACAAAAACTGTCATCACTTTACAGAGACAGAGACTAAGTTATTATCATACAGGCATTTCAAACACTCATATACAACCATGCATACATTACAATCATTTCAGATAAATCATCACATATAAAAAAATTTAACTCTGTTTTTAAAATAATATTTACTCACCAGTCAATTTAAAACAGAGAACATATGTTGTTCCAGGCTTTTCCAGATTTTTGAATTTCTTTTGTTTTTGCTTGTTGAATTTTAATCTTGCTGATGCCTCTTGAAACAGATTAGACCAATATCAAACCAATTTCTAGATCCTACTCAACAAAATGGTTTCCCAAAAATCACCGAAATCCAGAACACAACTCTACTCCACAACATTAGAGCATTTCGAACTACTTCTCCTATCTGGAATAGCCAAACAGTTGCACTTGACAACCTTACCTCCAAATCCTGAAAATTCCTTCACACTTAGAGATACACTTGAATTTCCTATAGAAATCCTCTACTCCAAGAAAATTACAACTCCCGGATTGCTCCCATTCTAGAATAGCTGCTATCTTGCTTTCGCTGCACAACTCTGATCTTGGATAGATGAGAATGCCGTCGAAGAAACTCGAGCACAAACTTGATCATCCAAAGTTCATCAGACCATAAAATCTTAGTGAACCCTTCCATTTGGTCAAAAACATCCCAATAGAATTCCTTCCAGAAATTTAGGTATGATCAATCCCTCTCCAAAGAATCCTGAGCCGCTTCACCAAATTCTTCTCTCGGAGACATCCTTCTATTAAGCTGAACCATCGGTAACTCCACGAATCAAGTCGATACGGAATCTCAATCTCCAATAATACCAAGAGAATACTCAAATAACCGCAAGTCTCTTTTGCGATCAACCCGACCTAACTTCCACAGATACTGTTCTCTCTTCACAAATCAGAACAGCTTATACTTAACTATCCAATTCATCGAAGAAATGGACCCACTCTTACTGCTTCTGAACTTCACCTTCAGAAAAACTGCTCAGCCAGAAAACTTCCTGCCATCACAGAATACTCCGAGCTGCACTGCTGACACTGATGCCAAGGACTTCCTACTCCAAAGATCTTCGAGAAACTCGAACTCCAAACCAAACAGAAACACCATGCTGAACTCAGCCACAATACCAAAGCATACACACTTCCTTAATCTTGTTCCAAAGAAAACATCTTCGGGAACATCCATCGTCACTGTATCTCATCATACAGCTACTATTACCTGAGGTATCAAGGTACCATCACTCGCTTCTGCCTCATCGACAGATCCAACTCTACTCATCCAAACTTCAGAGATAAACTCCGAACCATTACAGTTTCCTTCGGAGATCGATGAAATCCTTCACCACAGCAAGAGCTAAGCTGATCAGGAAGGATGAAGTGACTCAGGATCGTCAGGAGAGTTATGCAGTTAAGAATTGATGGAATTTGGAAATTGAAGTTGGAATTGGATATTGTTTAAGTTTTCTCCGATCAAAGGAGATATAAGATTAGTAAGATTGGAAAGCAAGCTCCAGAAGTATTATAAGATTTTTTTTGTGTTCTCGAGAGGAATAGTTCTTTGATCTATTGGATTGAGTTGCCAGTTCGGATAATTGGAATTCATTTTATTTCACATATCTCTGAGGAATATGTGTATGATTCATCGAGTGATGGAATCAGCAGTTCAGAAGGATAGTTGGGATCGGGTTTGCTACATTACAGCGTGATAGGGGGTTCTCGCTTTGCGTTAGGTGGCGAACGGGAGACTCTTACCCCTACATGTCCCCGGGGGTAGTATAAGGCCTTTTGGGGTTGGTTGCGACTCGAGAGGGTGGTGACTTCACGTACGACCAACCCAATTTTCTCGATACGAATGAGAAACGAATTCGAACCTGGAACCCATCAGCTTGCAAACGTATCACCAGAAATCGCTCGTCACCGTTGATCCATGCCACTAGAAACTTCGCCATCCTCACCGTAGTTCATTCTCGACCTCCAGCTCCTATTGGAAGACACGCGATCGACTCCGACCATCTCTCGACGTCTCGAGACTCGTTTGAACATCACCCAAAAAGCAGGGTGTTAAACCCTATTTCTTCGATTCCCAGCCAACCCCCACATCAACAAATTCCAACTCCATTTTTCCTATGATCTATTCCATCTCCTCTACCTTCGAGTTAATCCACGGCACCCAGATCATCCCCATTCGCCACCGATCGACCAAAATTCCCAAAATAGAAAATCCCAAAATTCTCTCGAAATACTAATCTAAAAATCTTGATATAGTTATTAAAATTCATGGTTTTCTATGTTGAATTTAATTATAAAATCAAAACTTAAAATTCAATTTATAAATTTTGGACCAAATTTACCCTATCGTCGTTTCTACCAATATAAAATCAAACGTAGACAGTTGGCTCTCAGCGGCACACACGACTTTCGCTATGTTACCACAGTGTCACAGTCTACCGATATAAAATCAAACGTAGACAGTTGGCTCTCAGCGGCACACACGACTTTCGCTATGTTACCATAGTGCCACAGTCTACCGATATAAAATCAAACATATCATCCGTACACAATATCAATCTGATCACTCAATCGATCACACAATTTCACTTCCGAACTAGTATCGTCCTCAACTACACAGCTCTGAAGACCTCGACGTCGATCAAAATCGAGCATCTCGACTCGCAACTGGAACCACTGATCAACCCAAAAGCGCCTCACTCCGCCACGTCACGACACCAGGAAACTCGCGACTCTGATCCCAACTACACAAATAATCCTCAGGAACTAGTTTTGTCCGGACTCCTCACAGGATCAACTTTAGAATCCCCCCTTGGGGTTCAAGGCAGTACCACCCAGTGGCACTCCTGAGAAGTTCATTTCAAGGGAGAGCCTTTTTCCCTAGAGCTATACTCAAAACATTTTATACTATATACTTATAGTATCTTCAAATCATACCCTTTATGATTTATCAAAATCTCCTTTACACAAAATCGATTACCAAAAATCGATAATTCTCAAACTAGGCTTTCCAAAATCCAAAATTGATTTCTCAAAAATCAAAAGCCCTTTCCAAAATCCATAGGTTCCCAAAACCTTTTTCAAAATCATTCTCATAAGATCCTTTATATATATATAGATATAGATATATATATATACTTTGAAAATCTTTGGATCATTTCAAACTTTGTATAAAACCTCTTTTATACTTCAAATATTTCAAAACCCTTTTCTTTTAGCAATAGATTCAATAAGGGAAGATTTACCTTATATAACAAGGATATATAACTTTATTTTATTCTAAATCAAATATTCACATTTGATAAATCTTTTATAAAGTTATTAACCATATTTCTTTGAATTCTTGATTTTTGATATTTAAGTAATTACTTATCAATCACCAAGTGATTATCTTAATTTAATTAATAAATTAAACTTATCAAATTTATCTAATTAATTACCTTAAGTAATTAATTACTTTAATTACTTTCATTAAGTAATTATACTTAACCAATTCAAAAATGATTATCATTAGTTAATTAATCTAATTGATTATCAAAATTAATCCTAAATTAATTAACCTTAATTAATTAACTTATAATCCTAATTATTTAATTAATTAACACTTAAACCATTCATTAATTAAATTATTAAATTATTCTTTAATTACCTTATTAATTTAATGAATCCTAAATCATTACTTAATGAATGAGCGTATTTGTTATTTTCATATATAAAGATTTCAAATAATTTTTATATAAGATTATATTTGATATATAAAGCAATATTTCTTTTAATATATATTAAAGAAATTGGTGTTGAATCATTGGAATTAAATAAGATAATAAGAATTAAGTGGTAATAGAAATACAACCAAATTGAAATTGAATGAAGATAAGTTTGAAATAAGATTCAAACTGAAATTAAAATCTTGGATTTGTAGAAGTGTTATCAAGAATAAAGATAATAATGAATTGTTTTCCAGATATGATTATCTTGGTTATTATCATAAATGGTAGTTGTGTTTAATAATGAATGTTGTTAATGATTAAGCAAAATTTAATTATAGTAATTAATCTTAATTAATCAATTTTTAACTAATTAATTTGTAATGTAGCAAATAATGATACTTTAAAATAAAATTAAAGTGGATAAAAGAACTAGTTACTTTTAATTAAGGATCATTAATTTATATAATAAATAATTAAGGGTTCATTAATTAAGATAAATTAATGAATATGGTTAATTAAAGATTAATTATTTAATTATAGTAATTTAATGATAGTAATTAAAAGTAAATTATTGTGTATGGTTAAGGATAATTATTTGAATGTAATTAAAGATAATTAATCAAAGGAGATTAATTAAGGAAGATCATTAAGAGATAATTTATATATTTGTAATTAATTAGGATTAAGGTAATCCAAGTAATTAAAGGATAATAATTAATTTAATTAAAGGTTGATTAAATTGATTAAGAGTTTATCAAACTTGCTTATGGATGATTGATTGATATTAATACTGGATGATTTGGGTATGATATCTATGATATATGCTGTTTTGTGAGATGAATGTTTGATATGAATTATTTATTGTGATATTGTGATTTATCTATCTGTTTATATCATCCTGAATATAAGTTTAAATGTTTAAACCCTTAAACAACTTGGACATTTAAAATGATGATATTTGAATTCGAAGAGACCGGGGTCGGGTATTAGTAAATACCCGAAACCACTTCGATTTGAAATCTTCCATAATTCTTTATAGATTGATATGTGAAATCAATAGGCTGGTTTGGGATAATATGGACCATTTAAACTAAGTTGGATACTTAGATATTGTTTTGTGTAAAATAAGTATTGACTATATAAGTTGTTTACTTATAGTAAAGTACGAGTTACCCCGGGTTTTAAATAAGTTCTTTAAATTGGAATTTCTTGTTAGATGAGTTTACTCACGCTGGTTTCCAGCCTGACTCGGGTGTTACTTTATGGTAATGCTCGGGTCAGACCGAGTATTACAGATTTCCAGGTAAGGACGTTCTGGAGCTTAGGAGGCGAGCTGGATGGCAGGAACGTATGGAGAGTGATATATTGTTATTTATTGGACGAGTTATTTTAACTGTTCAGTGATTGTGAAATGTTGTAACACTGATGAATTGTATGTAAAGCAACAATTACAGCTTTCTTTTATAAAATGCTATTATTTGTTATTATATTTAATCCGCTGCGAATGTGAGATGTTGTGTTCTCTGTTCTTCTTTCTTCTTTCTGTTTCTTTCTTCTATCTCTTTTCTTTTTCTTCTAACTATCTGGAAATTTCGGGTTCGAAATCTCCGGGTCGTCACATTTGGTATCAGAGCGAGGTTTTGAAAACTGAGATGATGATGCTTTGATTGCTTTTGATTAATCTCGGGTTGAAGAAAAGTACAGGCTTATCTATAAACAGACATGCACTTAGATATATCTCATTTATACAGACATGCAAGCACTTTTTAAATTCATACAAACAATTTCTCAACATACTTTCAAATATTTGTCACATGCAACCAGGTTATAGTTTTAAAAAGGTAGTTAACTCACCTGTTTGGATTTGAACAGAGGAGCCTGAAAATTTTGAAACTGGGACTTGAATTTTTGATCTGCACTTGATTTTGATTTTAATTGCTTTGTTTTGAGATGATCTGCATTTTGTTTCTTGATGTATTGTGATATGATATGATGAGTTAAATCATTTCTTCTTGATTTAACAAAAATGAATTAATAAAAGTAAATAAAGAGATTAATTTATGGAAGTAATTAATGAAAGGTAATTAAGGATTAATTACATAGATAATTAATTAATGTGATTAATTAAAGTTAATTAATAAATAAGATTAATTAAGACTAATTAATTAATGTGATTAATTAAATGGAATGCAATTACTTAGTAAAGTAATTAATGGTAATTATTGGATGTAATTAATGGAAGATGATTTAAGAATGAAAGTAATTTGAGTTTAATTACTTTTTGTAATTAATCAAGGGATTAATTAAAGATAATTATTCCTTCCCCCTTTAAATCTTTTCGTCCTCGAAAAGGAACGAAGCCAAAATTTATTAAATGCTTATTATCAGATAATTTTATTCCTTGATCACTTTTAAAACACCTTTAAAATCTATATAATATTATATAATATATATATATATATATATATATATTATAAAAATACCTTTTATAACTCGATGTTTCAACAAATCCATCCTCGTTCTCATAGAAATTCGGTCATACGTTGATCATGCGTAGGACTGAAAATCTATAAGTACTCGGTAAACTCGTTTCCAACACCCAGTGAAAATACTTGGAAAATAATTTATTGAAAATATAGAAAACATTTTTGAAAATAGAGGAAACATCTTTGGTGAGAATGCTCTGGAAATCATCACCCCCATCCATGGTCGCAGTTAACCCGATGGTTACGTTGCCGTCCCGACAAAATCCACAGATAACTGTAGGTCTCCGCGCTCCTCGATTACGCCATGGAACCCGCTACAGATCGCAGTTATACCCGGGCCTTACGTTGCTATCACAGCACAAACCCATATAACTGTAGGCATCAGCGCCACCGAATTTCGCTGCCAAATAATGAAACTTCTCCCACATAGGTCGCCACTATAAATAATTTAGAAATGATTAATTAATTTGTAATTAATTAATGTTAAGTAAGATGGATTAAGGTAATCCAAGTAATTAAAGGTTAGTAATTAATTTAATTAGAGATTAATTAAATTAATTAGGAATGAATCAATTTGTTATGGATGGTTGAATGGTATTAGATGACTTGGATTGATTTTATCACCGATGAGTGATGAAGATATGCTGCGATATGAATGGGTTAAACTGTGATAATGTAGGTTACCTATCTGAGTTGGATTGTTGTATGATATCCTGAATATGAATTGTATTGTCCGAACTTAACAATTTAGATTAGGTGTAACAACCCGCATATCTATCGATTTTATATTTTAATATTTTATCGTTAGTCGGATGTTAGTCCGAAAAGCTACTTTTTGCATACGGTCAAATTAGGACTCGAGACCACCCCCATTGAGTTCAAAATGACGTTTGCAATCTTTTTGAGTGTAAACTTTGATATGTTTGGAGATAGTGAAATTTTCGTCACTTTTCCCACTTGTGACTTTGGTTGGGACTACACCTTCTTAACTCAGCCCAACCCCCTCTTCTCTTCATCACTTCATCAAACACTTCAAGCTTCTTCAAAAATGGTGGAGGGAAAGAGAAATTAAAATTCCAAGCTCGAGATCTTTAGTGAATTCAGCATCAAACTCCGACTTCAAGGTGAAGAACATAGATTCAAGCTAGGGGTTGATTCTTGCTGTGTTCTTAAGCTCTCCAACATCAAATTCGTGGAAAAGGTGAGATTTTTGATCTCACATCTTACCTATATCTATCTTGGACTGTTGGGAATGATCCTCTATTGCATTTGTATGAATATCTGCCTTTGGTTTGGATTGGATTGGCGAAAAACTTCAATTTTCAGCGTTTTGGTGATTTTTCTGGCCTTAAGTCGTTTCTGGCCTTCGCTGAGTCGTCCACGAGTTAAGCCTAAGTCGTAAGTCGTTCGCGAGTTAAGGGCTTAAGTCGCGCGCGTTGAAAAGTCACCGCCTTTGTATTTCTGTTCGCCTGGCTTGAGTCGTTCACGAGTTAAAGGCCTGAGTCGTTCACGAGTTAAAGTGATGAGTCGTTCACGAGTTACTGGCTTGAGTCGTTCGCGAGTTAAAGTGTTAAGTCGTTCTGGGTGTTCTGCCTTCGCTAGGTCGTTCGCGAGTTAAGTGCTAAGTCGTAGCTCGAATTTGGGCTTAAGTCGTAGCTCGTATGGCTCTTAAGTCCTAGGTCGTTGGCTTTTAAATCGTTAAGTCGTAGGTCGCTGCTTCTACTAAGTCGCTAGGCCATGCCAACTCCGCTAGCTCGCAACTGTTAAGTCGTTCGTTCCACTAAGTCGTTCAAGGCTTAAGTCGTAAGTCGTTCGCGAGTTAGCACTTGGTCGTTTGACCTGTTTTTCCCCTAGGTCGTTCGACCTGTTCTTCTGCTAAGTCGCGTGGCATTCTCCACTTAGGTCGTATGACCTTATCCCTTAAGTCGTAAGTCGCTTGCCTCCCTTAAGTCGTAAGTCGTTCGCGAGTTAGCACTTGGTCGTTTGACCTGTTTTTCCCCTAGGGCATTCGCGAGTTAGTACTTGGTCGTTTGACTGGTTTGGCTTCTCGAGACCGCTTGCCTTCACTAGGTCGAACCCCGTATTACTCTGCGTAGGCAATCTCTTCTGAAAAACATTTATCAGAATTTCTACTTTGGTGGTTTTGGGATTGACTTCTTTGGACTTTACTCACGTCTTCGAACGTGAATTGATTTGTTTCTACAATCGTTTTATGACTTGTCACTTTAAAGATATATGAAGGTTTCAATACTAATAGTAAATATCAAAACTCTTTCATCAAAGCGATTTCAACACTATTTTAAATATCAAAAGTTCGTTTTCTCAAACCAATTTTCAATCTACTAGTATATACAAGCCTTTACTTCACTCGAACGAGAAATCGACTTAAACGACTTAGTAAAACGGGTGGTATGAAACGCTTGCGTTCACTTCGTCGGTTAGCTCTTGGACTTGTTCGATTGAACCCTTTTTGTGACAATTTCCTAGTGAAGATTTACAGCTTGTTCGTAAATATTTAAGTTAAGCAAGTGGTTATGGGACATGAAGCTAAACTCATATATTTACTAGCTTGGTGTGATTGACACTTCCTTATGATCATGACGATCATTTTTGTGATTTAGACTAGCGATTGTGCGATGTCTCTTCGTCCGTGTGTCGGACTTGCCTTCGGGCCATCCGTGTGTTCGGAAAATTCAAATGGATAGCTTCCATGAGATAGCTTCTCGTCCGTGTGTTCGGACTTCCCCCTTTTAGTGATTTCTGGATTTCGTGTGTTGATTTCTGGGATTTGTTCTGGATTTCGTGTGTTGATTTCTGGATTTAGTGCTTCACCAACTTTTGTGGTTTTCACTGATATGATATCAGTTTTTGTGTAATGGTGAATTTGTGTGTCATTACCCTTTTTATGTGTTTGAATCTTTGAGAAGATTCTTGTGACATTGATTAATCCTTTGTTGATTATCATTTACATACTTATAGTAGTATGCCATCATGGTTATTATATGTTTATGCCATACCCCTTATCCTATATCATGTCATCTGATATTTATAGTTAGACTGATCCGTTTATTATTTTCTTATAAATAATACTCGGGTCAGACCGAGATGTTACAGGTGCTTCTGCTTGACTTCTCTTCAGGATTATTCTGACTTTTGGCTAACTACCTAGATTAGTAGTTTTTGGATGTACACCTTTGAGATATAGACTCTATGTTGTGTACTTATTCTTTTGTATAGCACGTGATGCTATTCTTTTGTATTATCGTGGATCTTTCCGACCACTACTCTGATGTACACTTTCATGTGATATATATATTTATTCATATCTTCTTCCGCCTTTGTGATATGGGTGTCTGTGACTGATTTATGTTATGCATACTTCTATATTTGTTTCCGAAGATTATATATAGCCACCGTGTGATAGCTTTGTGTTTGTATCGGTATGTCGGATTTCCTCCTTAAAAGATATGCATTCTATACTATCTGACATATCGGTTCTCGCACAAAGAAATTTCATGGATGGTCGCTCCTCAACAGCCTTATTCTCCGTGCTAATTGACAGCACTACCCCGTAGTGTTCTTGGTTAGCGTGGGTATAGAGGTGGGGCGTTACATTAGGGATCACATTGAATTCGAAGAGACAGGGGTCGGGTATCAGTAAATACCCGAAACCACTTCGATTCTTTATAAATTGAGTTTAGAACCAACAGGCTGGAATTGGAATAAATTAAGTAACTTGACTTTTAACTAAGCAATGGTTCGTGGACATTGTTGTAATAAGTGATGGACTTTGGGAACTTGTAGAAAGGTACGAGTTACCCTGGATTGCAAATAAGTTTGATAACTGAGTATTTCAAATTATATGGGTTTACTCACGCTGGTTTCCAGCCTGACTCGGGTGTTACTTTGATGTAATGCTCGGGTCAGACCGAGTATTACAGATTTCTAGGTAAGGACGTTCTGGAGCTCAGGAGACGAGCTGGATGGCAGGAACGTATGGAGTGTGATATATTGTTATTTATTAGGACGAGTTATTTTAACTGTCCAGTGATTAAGAAATGTTGTAACTCTGATATATAAAAATGTAATTAACTGATACAATTTTTCTTTGTATAACTGATATTATTATTTGCTATTGTAATTTGATCCGTTGCGAATGTGAGAATCTGTGTCTTGTTCTGTTTCTTTCTTCTATCTCTTTTCTTTTTCTTCTAACTATCTGGAATTTTCGGGTTCGAAATTTCCGGGTCGTTACACTTGGTATCAGAGCCACCGAATTTCGCTGCCAAATAATGAAACTTCTCCCACATAGGTCACAGTCTACCGATATAAAATCAAACGTAGACAGTTGGCTCTCAGCGGCACACTTGACTTTCGCTATGGTCTGCAGTAGATCGCAGTGACATCGAGTTAAACTGTCGTCACAGCATAACCCAAATGCCTCTGTGGGCACCAGCCCCTCGACTTCCGCTACACAAATAATCCTCAGGAACTAATTTCTCTAGTAAAAGGGAGCTATAAGATTGGGTATGTCTGGGAAGTCAGCTCCGAGTTGTTTTGGATCTCTTCTGTGTTTTGATTTGGATAAAAGCTTTGATCTACTGGATTGAATGGTCAGTTTGGATAACTGGAATTCAATATATTTAACGTATCTCTGAGGGAGTACGTATTTGATCTATCTCTGGTTTTGGAACCAACAGCTCTGATACCACTTTCTCTAAATTTCCACTTTAATTAATCACCCTGATTAATTATACTTTAATTACATTTAAGTAATTATCCTTAATTAATTTCACAAATTAATTATCCTTAATCCAATATAGTAATTAACTTTTAATTACTTCATTAATTAATTAATTAATTATAATTAATTACTTTAATCCTTAATTAATTATAATTAATTAGTTGTCATTTGATTAGTTAATCTTAATTAATCAATTCTTAATTACATCATTAATTATAAACTAATGATCCTTAATTATATCTTTAATTATTATATTAATTACATTAAGTAATTAACCTTAATTAAACCATAATTTATTAATCACCTTTGATTAATATAATCCAGTAATTAACTTCCTTAATTACTTCCATTAATTAATTACTTTTTTAATTAATTACCTTATTAATTATCCTTAATCCTTTAATTAATTAAATTATTTAATTAATAACACTAAGTAATTAACTCTTAATCACTTTCATTAAATTACTTTCATAAAATAATTATCTTCTAATTACTTATTAAATAACTTCCCTTTATTTAATTACATCCAGTAATTATTCCTTAATTACTTCATCAAGTAATTATACTAAATTAATTATTAAATGATTATCTCTAATTAATCATTAATTAATTATTAATTTAACTTAATCATTTAAATTTAATTAAATGATTCTTAACTTACTATATTAAAGGTTCTTAATTAAGAAACTATTATCTTAATTAAATCAATTATTTACCAATAACACTTTATAATTAAAATAATTTAATTATCTAAATTCTCTTTTCAAATTTAATTATCTTTATTTAAATCAACATTCTTAATACTTAAGAAAATTCTTATTTTAACTTATTACTAAATCTTAACCATTAAACCTTACTTAAATTAAAATATAAGATTTAGAAATAAATCATTAAACACATTTTTAATTAAACCATTAAATCTTTAAAACTTTCCCAAAGTTATCAAATAAAATTTAATACAAAATTTATTATTAAAATTCACTTATTTTATTTAAAAACTTTTACATTTCAAAATACAAGAACTTTGTTTAAAACATTAACTTAAAACAAATTTAATTTTATAAACAAAACTTGTTTACTTGTTTTAACTTTGTTTTAAAACTCAAGAAACACTACAATATAAATTCCTTTTGTTTTTAAAACTTCAAACGTTTCCTGTTCAAACTTTAGTTAAAAGTTAATTACTGTATTGGATTAAGGATAATTAATTTGTGAAATTAATTAAGGATAATTACTTAAATGTAATTAAGGTTTAATTAATCAGGGTGATTAATTAAAGTGGAAATTTAGAGAAAGATTAATTAATTAATCTTTCTCTAAATTTCCACTTTAATTAATCACCCTGATTAATTATACTTTAATTACATTTAAGTAATTATCCTTAATTAATTTCACAAATTAATTATCCTTAATCCAATACAGTAATTAACTTTTAATTACTTCATTAATTAATTAATTAATTGTAATTAATTAAGGATTAAAGTAATTAATTATAATTAATTAATTAATTAATGAAGTAATTAAAAGTTAATTACTGTATTGGATTAAGGATAATTAATTTGTGAAATTAATTAAGGATAATTACTTAAATGTAATTAAAGTATAATTAATCAGGGTGATTAATTAAAGTGGAAATTTAGAGAAAGATTAATAAATTATAAATTAATTAATCTTTCTCTAAATTTCCACTTTAATTAATCACCCTGATTAATTATACTTTAATTACATTTAAGTAATTATCCTTAATTAATTTCACAAATTAATTATCCTTAATCCAATACAGTAATTAAATTTTAATTAATTTATTCCTCAAGTTCAAATGCAAACCAAAAGATCATCAAACCTGTAACCCTTTTTATCTCAAACTAGTTTTCAAAAAGCCTGCAGTAAATCTATGTTCAAGCAAGCAACCAGTGATAAAAGTTTTAAAGATCATATCTGCAAATCCAAAGCTCTTCAAGCTTCAAGCATTCAAAGTTTTCCAAAAATCAAAGCATTTCTGTTTCAAAAGCTTTCCAGTTTTATATTCTTCATGTTTGCAAAGTAGAGCTGTTTGCAAGCCTTCCAGTTTTAAAAATTCCAGTTATTTCCAAGCTCTGCATTTTCTAAGGTGAGTAAACTTTTAAATTGAGAGTTTAATTAGATGATTGATGGTTTCTTATGAAATCTCTGTGATGATGATGCCTGCATGTGTATAAATAAGTGAGTAACTTTTGAATCTTAAACTATAAATTAGGTTGCATGCTTGAAGGGTTGAATATAAATAAGTATTTCTTGTGAATATAGGTAAAATTTGATATGAATATTGATTGTGGGCAGTACTGTATATATGTTGTGTTCTCTGTTCTCCTTTCTTCTTTCTGTTTCTTTCTTCTATCTCTTTCTTTTTCTTCTAACTATCTGGAATTTTCGGGTTCGAAAATTCCGGGTCGTCACAGTTGGTATCAGATCTGGAAATTGAAAATGGATAATAAATTAAAATCTGAAGATTAAATTGTTTTTGAATTCTTATTTGAACTTTGTAACGAGTTAAGTAAAGATAATTTTGAAATGGAATTTTGGAATTTGGATTCAAAATTAAATGGTTTAAAGATTTAAGTTGTTAAATAAAATAAAAAATAATAGGGGTTGATTTGATTTAAAGGATTAAATCAACATTTTAAATGTTTAACTCGAATTTATATAATTCGAGATGGTTTTAAGTTGAGATTTGAATAGAAGTAGTTCAAATTGAATTTGATTTAAATTAATTAAAATTGTGATTGAAGATGGATAAGCATAAGTTTAAATGGAAATTTTGAATTAAAATAATTTGAAGTGAATTGAAATTGAAGCTAGTTCAATTTGAAATTAATCCAGATTGATTTGAATTAATTGGAATTGTAATTTAAGTTGAATAAGTTTAAAAATCAAATGGAATTTGATTTGAATTTGGGAAGGAATTAAGGTTAATTCAACTTGAATTGGGAAATTAAACAGTTTGGCTCTGGATTGTTTTCAAAATAAATTGTTTTAATACAAATATATTTTTCCAAAACTATTTACTATACAATCTTTCTTCATTCTTATACTTATTTTACAATTATTTTGGAACTATTTAACTATTTTGAAACTGTCTTATAAACTAATTACTATTTCTCAGTTACTTATATCTAATCACTATTTTAAAAACTATTTTGAAATTATCTAACTATTTTATACCTACTTAACTATTTTACAGCTATTTTATAAACTAATAACTATTTTTCAACTACTTATATGTTTTAAACCTTTTCAAGCTATTTTTAAATTTAAATTGGTCAGAGTTCAAACTGTTTGGAATTGAAGTAATAACTCAATTGGATATGAAAGCAATTGAGAATAAGTGAATGAAATTAAAGGAAATATGAATAGAAAGGAAATTGATTTGGCTAATAACCAATAAAGATAAATACGTAGGATATACGTATATTATTCTATTCGCATAGTGATTTGATCCAGATTCGAACACAGAATTTCGAGATAGTATTATCGATCCGAATTGGGATTTTTCGCTCGATTTTCGACGGCGAACTGATGTACTTGTGTTGTATAATAGACAGAAGTTTATAACTGTCTATTCTGTGATGTATAAGTTGTGTACTCCGATGTATATGATACTATGTAATATTCTATGTGATATATTATATTTCATTCGTTTTCGCTGTGAGATTCTTTGGTGTTGTTGTTTCTTCTCTTCTATCCTTTCTTCTTCTATCCCTTTCTTTCTTCATGATGATCCGACTTTCTGTGGAGAAAAAGTCGGGTCGTGACAGTGGTATCAGAGCATAGGTTGAGCGAATGCCTAAGCTTTTGGTTAAGTGAATATCAGAGCAGTAGGTTGAGTGAATACCTAGGCTCTGAAGTGGTGTCTATCTTGAGAGCGCGTAATTGTTAGTTATATAAAAATGGTTTTATATTGTGTTAATTGATCGGTTGAGTGGTATATGGATTCTGGTCAATACGAGTAGCTAACGTTATTGATAGGGATCTCTAAACACTTGAACCAGGCCAACGGACACAATATTGTTTTAAAGAGGTAGATGAAATAATTTTACCCAGAAATAATTTCTATATAAAAAAAAAATCCACAGAGCTTATTAGATGGCCCGAGCATTACATTTCTTCGACTTTGACGAATTGTGAGTTAATTAATACTATTAAATAAGTGTTAATTAATTAAATAATTAGGATTATAAGTTAATTAATTAAGGTTAATTAATTTAGGATTAATTTTGATAATCAATTAGATTAATTAACTAATGATAATCATTTGTGAATTGGTTAAGTATAATTACTTAATGAAAGTAATTAAAGTAATTAATTACTTCAGGTAATTAATTAGATAAATTTGATAAGTTTAATTTATTAATTAAATTAAGATATTCACTTGGTGATTGATAAGTAATTACTTAAATGTAATTCAGTTTCAAAATCAAAGCAGAGATCATCAAACAACCTTCTCTGTTTTGAAGGCAAAGCCTGTATTCTTCAAACCATAATCATCTTTCTCAAATATCCTGTAATTCATATTCAAATCAAAGACTCGCTTGGGCTAAACTGTTTTTAAATTTTTAACATGACAAAGTTTTAAATCAAAGTCCAGAAGCTAGGGTTTCCAGTTTTTACTCGAAGCATTTAGTGGTGGGCTCGGGTAATTTGAGTTGGTACAGGTCTTAAGCCTGTTTGTTTTTAAATTTTAAATTGGTTTAAAATCTTTTAATGTTAAGTGTTCTTAACATTTGATTTAAAAAGATTTTGTAAATTTGATTTAAAATAAGTGATTAAAGTAATTAATTAATTGTAATTAATTAAGGATTAATGTAATTAAATATAGTTGAGTCAGACTCGTCTGTAGTCTGATATTCTGTTTAGTTCTGTAAATCTAGATGTGTAGGAGATCTATAGCTTAGTAGTTTAGATTGTTTGTAGAGCGAGTATCCCAATTGTAACGACCCGGAATTTTCGAACCCGAAAATTCCAGATAGTTAGAAGAAAAAGAAAGAGATAGAAGAAAGAAACAGAAAGATGAAAGGAGAACAGAGAACACAACATCTCACATTCGCAGCGGATTAAATATAATAACAAATAATAATATCAGTTATACAAAGAGAAACTGTATTTGTTAATTACATTTTTATACATCAGAGTTACAACATTCACAAATATACTAGACAGTTAGAATTAACATGTCTCTAACAACTATAATATATCACAGCGGAAAACACTCCATACGTTCTTGCCATCCAGCTCGCCTCCTGAGCTCCAGAACGTCCTTACCTGAAATCTGTAATACTCGGTCTGACCCGAGCATTACATCAAAGTAACACCCGGGTCAGGCTGGAAACCAGCATGAGTAAACTTATCTACCATGGAATTTCAATTCATAGAACTTATTTAAACCCGGGGTAACTCGTACTTTACCACAAGTAAACAACTTATATAGTCAATACTCATTTCACAAAATAATATCTAAGTATTCAACTTAGTTTAAATGTTCCATATTATTCCAAACCGACCTATTGATTTCATATATCAAATCTATAAAGAATTATAGATTACTAATCGAAGTGGTTTCGGATATCGCTGATATCCGACCCCGGTCTCTTCGAAATCCAATGTCATCTTAACCCAAGTTACTCAAATGAAATACAATTCAAACTTTAAATACAGGGTGTCACCTTTACACAGTAATTCATCATCGATAGATACCCACATTATTCCAGTTTAAACCAAACATATCATATCACATAACATCACACATCAGAGATATCATCTATTCAAGGCAATTATTATCCATTCATATATAATGATCTATACCATTTCTAATTAATTTAAAGTAAATTAATTTAATTACTTCATTCCTAATTAATTTAAAATAAATTAAATTAATTAATTCATCATTATAAATCTTACTTATATAATTATTAATTAATTACAAATAAATTAATTAATCTTTCTCTAATTATCTACTTTAATTAATCACCTTGATTAATTATTCTTTAATTACATTTAAGTAATTAACTTTAATTAATTTTACAAATTAATTATTCTTAACCAAATACAGTAATTAACTTTTAATTACTTCATTAATTAATTAATTATAATCAATTTCTTTAATCCTTAATTAATTACAATTAATTAGTTATTCTATAATCACTTATCATTTGATTAATTAATCTTAATTAATCAACCCTTAATGACATCATTAATTAATTATAAACTAATGATCCCTAATTACATCCTTAATTATTTATTCTATTTAAATTAATTACATTAAGTAAATAACCTTAATCCTTTAATTAACTTTATTAAAAAACATATTCAAAATCTGAACAAAAGCAAGAATCAACTCAGGAAATTCAATCCAGATCAACATCAAAGCAAATCAAGTTAAATTCAAATTCAAGAAAATCAAATTTCCAGGAAGGCACAGATTTCTCTGTTCTTCTAGGAAGGTGAGTAAACTATTTTTTTTAAAACAATTTAAAACTGGATTTCATTGATATATGAATGTACATCATGTTGCTTACCTACAAATTTGGATTGAAATGGATGCATGTGTATGTATTAGTATTAAATGCCTGTTTATATGCAAAAGAATGAACTCTGTTGTTTTTAACAGGTTATGTTTTCTCTATATAACCCAATATCTAATCATTAAATTGTAGTTAGCTTTTGATTGTAAATAGAAAGTGTTTGAAATCATGCAATAACACTATTAATAAATAAAAATAAAAATCATTCCAGGAATTTGATTTTTGAAATGTTTCTAAGATTTTAAAACAAAGTTAAACAAGTTTAGGATAATGGAAATAGATTGTTTTCAAAGAATAAATATGTTAAACAAGTTTTAAATATTTAAATAGGTAAGTTTTTAAAAAAGGGTAGATAAGTAGATTCGCTCTATAAACAATTTAAACTACTAAGCTATAGATCTCCTACTCATCTAGATCTACAGAACTAAACAGAATATCAGACTACAGACGAGTCTAACTCAAAAACCAAACTTCCCAAAACTGCAGATTCTAAAACCAGAGATAGATCAAATACGTACTCCCTCAGAGATACGTAAAACTCAATGAATTCCAGTTATCCAAACTGACAATTCAACCAAGTAGACCAATTACCTATCCAAATCAGAACACAGACGAGATCCAAACATAACTCTACCTCACAACATTAGTAGATTCCAAACTTACTTCTCCCATCCAGAGATACACTCCAAACTGCTTTCGCTGCTCAACTCCGATATGAGGTAGGACACAAGCACAGACTGGACAACTCACTTCTAGAAATAAGGTTCACTGATCCATAAAAGAAAACTCAGATACTCCATCAACTTGAGTTGCTTCACCAACTCCATCTCTAGGAAAACATCCTTCCACTAGACTGAACCACCGGTATCACTCCTGGAATCCAGTCGATAAGAAAACTCAACCTTCAGATGCGGACAAACTTCTGACTTCTCTGAAGACATCCAGAAAATTCTGACAACCCAAGAGAACACTCAGCAATCACAAGTCACTTTTGCGATCAACCCAACCTATTTCCAAACAGACTGTTCTCTCTTTACCAATCAGAACAGCTTACACTTATTTATCCAATTTATCGAAGAAATGGATCCACTCTGCTGCTTCTGAACTTCACTTCCAGAAAAACTGCTCAGCCAGAAAACTTCCTGCCATCACAGAATACTCCGAGCTGCACTGTTGACACTGATGCCAAGGACTTCCTACTCCAAAGATCTTCGAGAAACTCGAACTCCAAACCAAACAGAAACACCATGCTGAACTCAGCCACAATACCAAAGCATACACACTTCCTTAATCTTGTTCCAAAGAAAACATCTTCGGGAACATCCATCGTCACTGTATCTCATCATACAGCTACTATTACCTGAGGTATCAAGGTACCATCACTCGCTTCTGCCTCATCGACAGATCCAACTTTACTAAGTTGGTATCAGAGAAAAAGGTTAAGCGAGAACCTTGGCTCTGTTGGGATTACTCGTTAAGGATAGGGTCAATGGTACCCTAGAACGAGTTGAGTGTATATATATATATGAGAGCGTAATTGTTATTTTCTTATATAAGGATTTTAAATGATTTTATATAAGAATATATTTTGATATATAAAATGATATTTCTTTCTAATAAATATTAAGGTAATTGGTTGTTAAAATATTTAAATGTAATGTAAGGTTAAGTTGATAGGGGATTAAGTAATTAATAAGGAAAACGATTTATTAAAGATAATTAAGATTTTGATAATTTAATAAAGAGTAATTAATTATTTTAATAATAAATAAATATTTAAAGATTATAATTAATTAATTAGAGTTTAATTAATTTGAAATTAAGAAATTAATTAAGGATTAATAATTGATTAATTAAGTAATTAATGGGTAATTAGTAATTAATCAAATGATAATTAATGATTAATTAATTAATTAAAGAAATTAAAAAGATAATTTCTTAATAGATAATTACTTAATATAGGTAATTAAAGATTGATTGGAGGTTAATTAATTTAATGATTAAGGTTAATTAAATGATGATTAAAGGTTAATTAATTAATAACTAAAAGATAATTAATAAGTATGATTAATTAATGATTAATTAATTAATTAAGGTTAATTAATCAATATAATTAATTAAGGAGTGGTTATAATTAATTTAAAGTTAATTAAGCATGATTAAAGGTATTTAATTTAATCTATATTAGGTGATTAAATTAAATAAATTGTTTAAGTATTAATCTTGCCTATAGATGATAACTTGAATCGAATACCTTGGTTTGTATGAACATCTCTGATGTTGAGTTGTGATGTATTGTGATATGATATGATGAGTTAAACTGTGATATTATGAGTTATCTATCGATAATTGATTTGCTGTGAGAATATGAGAACCTATGTTTAAAGCTGATTTGTATCCACTTAAACAACTGGGATTAAGATGACATTGAATTCGAAGAGACCGGGGTCGGGTAGCCGTAAATACCCGAAACCACTTCGATTTGAAATCTTCTATAATTCTTTATAGATTGATATGTGAAATCAAATAGGTCGGTTTGGGATAATATGGACCATTTAAACTAAGTTGGATACTTAGATAATGTTTTATGAAAATAAGTGGTGATTATATAAGATGTTTATATATAGTAAGTACGAGTTACCCCGGGTTTTAAATAAGTTATATGAATTGAAATTTCATGTTAGATGAGTTTACTCACGCTGGTTTCCAGCCTGACCCGGGTGTTACTTTGATGTAATGCTCGGGTCAGACCGAGTATTACAGATCTTCAGGTAAGGACGTTCTGGAGCTCAGGAGGCGGAGCTGGAGAGCAGGAACGTATGGAGTATATTCCGCTGTGATATTATAGTTGTCTGAGACCTGTTAATTTTAACTGTCTAGTACATTTGTGAATGTTGTAACTCTGATGTATTAAAATGTAATTAACAAATACAGTTTTTCTTTGTATAACTGATATTATTATTTGTTATTATATTTAATCCGCTGCGAATGTGAGATGTTGTGTTCTCTGTTCTCCTTTCTTCTTTCTGTTTCTTTCTTCTATCTCTTTCTTTTTCTTCTAACTATCTGGAATTTTCGGGTTCGAAAATTCCGGGTCGTTATAGTTTGCAAAATAGATTTAAAATAGTGATTAGATGTAGGTAACTGAAAAATAGTAATTAGTTTATAAGACAGTTTCAAAATAGTTAAATAGTTCCAAAATAATTGTAAAATAAGTATGAGATAGTTTTAAGAAGAAAGATTATATAGTAAATAGTTTGGAAAAATATATTTGTATTAAAACAATTTATTTTGAAAATAATCCAGAGCCAAACTGTTCAATTCTCATCAATTCAATTTAAATTTCCATCTCCATTTAAATTAACTCAATTGCAATTTAAATAACCTCGGGTCAGACCGAGTATTACAGATTTCCAGGTAAGGACGTTCTGGAGCTCAGGAGGCGAGCTGGATGGCAGGAACGTATGGAGTTTACCGCTGTGTATTTGAGAGCTTATTGATAGTAGTTTGGGCAGGTTAATATAACTGTCTAGTCTAACTGTAAATGGTTGTAACTCTGATGTATCGAATATAAATTAACTGTAACGACCCAGAATTTCGAACAAATTAAATTGTAAATATTTAATTAATTTTAAATATTTGAACGATGATTTAATTTGAATTCCCGATATAACTTTGAAATTTGCGATTAAACTTTAAAATTTAATCGATTGAATGCTGAATAAAAATGTGAATCTTCAGTTTTAAGTTGAAGAAAAATATTTCAAAAGCTTTTAAAATTTATATTGGTGATACTGGAGATAATAGAAACTTCAGAATTGAATTTAAACTGTTTTGTTCAGTTTGAAATTTATATCGTTTGAATCGACATTTAAAAATAGCGTTCCGAGGCACAGTCTCGGAATTCGACGAAACCAGTTCCATTGGGTCCGTAATATCGAATTGTTACCGGATTTCAAATTTCGTATTTTTTTGGACTTGTTATGTGAGCACACGACGTATAAACACGCTGAAAATAAATTCAAATTCAATTTAAATTTTAATATTTGAATTTGTTGCCGACATCAGAAGGGAGGCATGACACTCTCCCCTAAAACACGCCGAGCATCACGGGAAGAGATCGTGCAGAACATGTCGTCTTCAACTTTTAAAGTAACCATCTTTCTCAGTTCAAAATCATATGAGAATAGTTCGTTCAAATCAATCGAAGGAAAATAAAATGGCCGCCCTCTTTATTCTCTGCTCAAATCAAAATTTAAAATGTTAATGGACGCTTCTCTATAAAATCAGAAGGAAAATGGCATCCCTCTACTGAAATTCTCGATCAACCGAAATCAATTTTAAGGGGAGATCGGCAGCCGTAATGGCCTCGGTCGTACGTGCGATGGGCTTTGGGAGGCGTTCTAGGGTTCGCGACTTCGTTCGATCTGGCTGCATTGCGATTTGGGGATTCACATGGGAGGCGTGTTCGCTGGAAGGATGGTCGGCGCACGAGTTCGTTCGCGATGAACTAAGGCTTCGGTGGCCAATGTCGCGTGCTCGATAGGGCGCGATAATCTGGGTGGAGGCAGCAAGTTCGACCATATCGTGAATCAGGCAATTGGAATAGGACAGGGGCTCGCGTGCGAGTTATTAGAGGGCGATCGTCGAACGAATGCGAGGCTAGGGTTTGGATGGAGGCCGTGATCGAAGTCAAGCAGCGACCTGGGTTCGTGAACATGTTGAAGGTGAGGTTATACTAGTGATTAGTTTGAATTGAAATTTATTCAATAATCTGTATATAAAATGTAAATATATATACATATATTTTTGAAGTAGAGGGAAATATAAATTTTTACAGTAAATATATAAAGACAGTTCTGAATTTTTAGTTGAAAAGAAATCATTGGTTAATTTAGATTATCAAATAGAAATTTAGTTTAAAATTTAAAAATATAAATGGTTCATTTAATTTTTGGCATTAAATAAAATTATTTAAAAAAAGAAAATGGTTAATTAAAACTATCAAAACGAAAAATTGATTATTCGATTTATATTGAATATTAATAAATTGTACAATGTTTATACAAGGTATAAATCAAGGAAATCGAGTCAAGTTTGGATTGGATGGCAAAATAAAAGCTAAGGTGAGATCTTCTCACTCAAAATTGAAAAGTGGAAATTTTCAGTTATTGATTTGATTTGATTGACTGTTTGACTGCTATTGAATGTGCTATTAGATATAATAGGATATATCTATATATATAGCAATATATACATATTGGCATATGTATATATTGGATTGATTGATTTCCCGCCTCGTATAGCGGATGAGACCCTATTGCGCCGTTAGTAAGCGGATTTATAAAAACCTATATACCGCGATAATTCCGTACTGGAGCGGAATTGGTATTGTGCTAACATCTTTGGATGCAGGGAAACAGGTTGGAGGGATCCAACTGGACCCCTCACATTGATTGAATTTATTTCTATTGTGATATGAATCTGTGAATGATTATAGTGATGCTATTAATCATATTGATATCTGGAAATTGTTTGAAAGCTAAAATTTAGCTGAATGGATGTTTTGACATCATTGGATTCCAAAAATAAACGGAATTGAATTTTTGAAATCAAAATAGAAATTTCTAAGTGAATTAATTTTAGAAATTGAATAAATTTTGAAGCAAGGAATTTTAAAGTATAAAAAGTTAATTTTTATATTCTTATCGAATTTATTCCAGAATCAAGTGAAAACGTTAAGTAAATGAATTTCGTATAATAGTGATTTTAAATTGAAGAATTTAATTAAAATTTGGATTTCTAAATAGTTGGAAAAAGATAAAAGGGATTTATTTTCTTTAAGAGGAATTTGTTTAAAATGAAATAAGTTGGAAGTCCAATTATAAATTTAATTGGCAAATTGAAACAAGTTTAGAAAAAATCAATATAAAATGATTTGGGATGGGAAATTAATTTAGAAATGAATATTGAAATTGATTTGGTATTGAAGTAAAATTAGAAATCAATTTGGGATTTGATTTTGGGGTTAAAAGTGAATATTTGGGAATGTGGATTTAAAAAAAATTGGAAATGAGGTTAAAATGGGTTTATTTACAGTTTGTAAAGTTTAAAAGAACGATTTCTTTTAAAATAAATAAATTATAAGTATTTAACTTATAATATGGATTTTTGATGTATACGTTGAGTTAGAAAATTGAATGGGTCATTAAAGGAAATTTATAAAATCGAAGTTGTTATAGAATAGAAAATAGAAATTATAAACGTTGTTTTATAAATTCGAAATCAATTGGGTTTGATAAATTAAATATAGAAGGACATTAAAGAAGATATATTCGCGATTTTAAATAGCGAATTTTTATTGAAATAAAATGTGTAGAAAAGACTGAAAATGTGATTAGTGAAGTATATTCACGATTTTGGACAGTGAATATATTTTTAAGTAAAATGGATAGGGTTTTGGGAAAGCGATATTATGAAATGAAGTTAATTGTTTTAAAAGATGTTTTAAAACGTGTGAACTATCGAAATCATAGATTTCAACATTTATTGTTGAAATAGACGTTTTCGAAAAATAAGGAAATGGTGGACTATAACACTGTTGTTATAGTAAATGATTTCCGAAAGGAAATATTTTATATAGTATTGGGATTTATATATCTATCTTAACTCTGAATCCCTATACTAGTGATTTCGAGTCGTCGTAACGATGTTTTATGCAACATTCATTTTGACTCAAATAAATGTGATTTAAGAATGATTTCCTTAAAGAATGAGGTATATAATTAATTTTGATTTTAAGTATATCGAATATTTTCAAATGTTGAAAATAAATAGACTTGTGGAAATACTTATTTTTAAATAAGTATGGAATTGCTTTTCCAATGTGAAATGAACGTTTTGAGAATTTATCTTTGTAAAGATAAATTGAAATTGAATATTGAAATCGATTTGAAAATCGTATATCTGTAGATATTTGAAAATATAAATTCACTATGGAATTTATAAAAGGGAGACTGTTTAAAAATAAATATCGATTTATTTTAGAAGTGTGGAAAATTTTATATCTAGAAAAGATATTTTGGAAGATGAAATAATTTGGAAAATTATTTGGAATCTGATGATGTTGCGCATCTTTATTGATAGTTAAATAACCGACTATCAATAATTACCTTTAGATAGGTATTTGTTGTGATTGGATGAATTTGAATGCCACACTTGTTTTTTTGAATAATCGCTCACTATTCGGGTTAGCCGGGAAAGGACCATGGGGTCGTATAACCCATTCCGAATATGTGATACGTCGTTATGAATTGCATTCGAAGACCGGTGTTGAAGACCGGATATTTTTGAAAACGGAAGGATTACCGTCGAGTTACTCTACATCGACTGATCTTCGATTTAGAGGTTTTATCACCCTTAGTGACGGGAAGTCCGGACGTGATTAGAAAATTATCCGGAAATGCAAGGGCTTCGTGAGAAGTGCCTTCGGTTCTGTTCGATCCCGGAACAGACTTGTATGGATTGTGTGTCTGACGTTACAATTTGAGATATAAAGCTGATTTCTTTCAAATACATTTCTGTTGGTGGCGGAGAATTTATTCTCTTAGCTTAACACCCTTTTCTGAGACGTACGAGCTCAGAGGTTATGTAGTTGAAATTTATCAGCGATATATCCCAATTTGGTAACGTGGCATACTGAGTGTTGCTGTGAAATGATCAGTGTTTGATCATTTGTGATATGATCATTTGTTTGATCTTATATCTTTGTGATCATAGGTTGATCATTTTGTTTGACCCGAAGCAGGGCTTTTTGAGAAAGCGTAGCTTTGTGGACGAGACTTCGTCGAGCCTCACACCCCGGAAATGGTCGAAACAGGAAGGATGCAGCAAGGTTCTAGGGAGTAGCGCCCCTTAGTGTATGTCATTCCTTTTGGATAAAGGTGGTATCATGGTATGGAGCCCAGATACTTAACCTCTGTGGTTACTGCATTATTATTATCTATGTGGTTTGTTGCGAATCGGGGATCCTCGGGAAGATCGGTGACGATCGGGGGATGGCATACGCGTGTCAGTAGTTACCTATTTTTGCAGAGGTAACCCGGCCTTGTGTTGGCAGAGATCCGGTTAGGTTCTCGGGTCGTCTATTCCAGGGACGTACCCATCGTGGAAAAGGAAGTTCCTTAGCCTGACCATTTGTTGGAAATCCAAAGAAACAATACGTGACGTGTACGGTTTTAGTTGTATTACCTGCTATGGAATGTGGCGGTAACCTGCTATTGAACATAGTAGCTATAGTAGGCATAAGTGCGGAATGCCTATGCTGGCTAAGATTAATATTATACTTTCGAAATGTTTTCTACACTATGCACTAATAATAATATCAAAAAAATGATTTGATTTTGCGTAGTAAGCATCTTTGACTATCATAAGAAGAAATCTCCTCCAATTCTTCGTTTGCATTGTGTGTGTGGTGGGAGGTCTTATGGTAGTTTCATTTTCCAAAAGCATTTCGAATTGACTTTAAAATTCTTCTGTTGATTATTTTAAAGAATAACTGTTTTACGATCTCACACCAGTCACCATGACTGACTCGGAGTTTATTGTTCCCTTCTAAACTCTGGGTGCCCACAAATTTCCACACGGGCAGCCTAGAGTTATATTATCAGGATATTCTGGATATTCTGGAGCTTTGGAAGCAAGCTGGATGGCGAGACGTAGTAATTGTATCTGATATATTTATTCCGCTGTGTATTCTGTATGAGGACAAGTTTATATAACTGTCCATTGATGTGATGTATTGTATTGAGTTGTATATTGACTCTGATTGATGTATGTATAAAATGATATAGTTCTTTGTTTTAAAGATTACTGATTTATCTATTATATATTGTTCCGCTGCGATATGTGAGATTCTGATATTGTTTTCTGTTTCTGCTCTTGTTCTGTTGTTGTTCTTCTATCTTCTTCTTCTACCTTTTTCTTCTTTCTTAAAACCATAACTTTTCGGGTTTCCGGCATTCGATGGCTCAGCAGTCGATAAAGTGAGTATCGATGTTGAATTTTCGAAAGTCGAAAATTTCGGGATGTGACAAAGTGGTATCAGAGCATATGGTTAAGCGACAACCCTGCTCTGTTGGGTGTTACTCATTAGAGATAGAGTCAGCAGTACTCTAGAATGAGTTGAGTGTAATAATAGATATGAGCGCGTATTTGTTATTTGAATATAAAATTGTTTTATATTGTGATGATTGATTTATTGAGTGGTATATGGATTCTGGTCAATACGAGTAATTAACGATCATTGATAGGGATCTCTAAACACTCGAATAGAACAATTCGGCACAGTATTGTTTTAAATAGGGTGAATGAAATGATTTTACCCAAAATTATTTTTGTATATAAAAGAAATGATTTTCTATGAATTACCATAGTATATGGATGTTTGGTTGTTAGGAAAGTGATGATATTGAAATGTTATCACTACTATTGAAATTGAATAAGAAATTGAAACCGTAACTCCAAAGTTAAGAAATAAATTCACATACAAATGAAATTTGAGAATATAAATTATAAATGTGAATTGTAATTTAAAACGGAATTCTAGAAAAGTTTTTGGAAATGTTTTGAGAAGAATTTGAAATTTTTGGAGATTTGGAAAGTTAAATTCTTTTTGGAATTGAAAATGAATTTCAAAGGATTTTGAAAAAGTATTTTGGAGAGATAAAGCTCTAAACTCTTTTCGGTCGCTGGAAAATAACTTCGGTAATGACTGCAGCATCACTGATGTTCATTTTCGGGTTTCCAAAAGAGGAATTGCTGCTAAATTGTTTTAAATGGAAGAGTTTGGAAAATTTGGATTTTGTTTTAGAAAATTCAAAAGATAAATTTGAATTGTTTTCAAATGGTTTTGAAAAAAAAGTGGAAACGACTCTGGAATCCTATTTAAAATACTTACGAAATATTAATAAGTTGATGACTTATAGAATATTTGAAATTTGATTAGAATGAAATTCAAATTGAAAACGAATGAATTAGTGAATGAATGAATAAATTGCGATTGCAAGTGCCAGAAAATGAAATTGAATGTTAAAGTTCATTTTGAATTTGTAAGTAAATGAGACTGAATTGAATTCAAATAGAATTGAAAATGTGAATTATAAGTTCAAATGAATGTGAAATGAAAAATTGAATGAGAATAGATATGTAACTTCAATAGTAAGTAAAAAAAATGTGTAAACAGTTTATATTTGTAATTTTGTAATGGAATTAGCAAAATGGTTTGAATGCTGTAACTAGATATAATGGCTAGTAGATATACAGGTGTAAAGGAATTGGGATTTTAATTTAGAAGAGAATTTGAATTGCTCGATAAAAGATAAGTATTTGAATTATAATATGAGTTTTTGATGATTTCTCTCTAGCCGCTTGGCTTTTTCTTTTTCTTTTTGAAATCTGAGAGTCCGTAGGGACGTTTTGTAGTCGTGCCGTATTAGCCGCGCAAAGGAGACGCTGGCGAAATTTTTCGGAAATTTAGGGCGTTAGAAAATTTTTGAGAAATTTTGAAAATTTAAGTTTGAATTTGAATTTAAATTTGAATTGAGTAGTAAAACAGTGTTGTTTAAAACTTATAATTGAAGTGGGAAAGTTAGTTGAATTGATAACGAATCTTTATTAGAAAGATTTGTTTTGATAAATTGATAAAACTATTTAGATGTGGAAAGATAGTAGACGACTTAGGGACCTTTTTCCCTAACTTGTAATTTCAAGGACGAAATTCTTTTAAGGGGGGAAGTCTGTAACGACCCAGAATTTCGAACAAATTAAATTGTAAATATTTAATTAATTTTAAATATTTGAACGATGATTTAATTTGAATTCCCGATATAACTTTGAAATTTGCGATTAAACTTTAAAATTTAATCGATTGAATGCTGAATAAAAATGTGAATCTTCAGTTTTAAGTTGAAGAAAAATATTTCAAAAGCTTTTAAAATTTATATTGGTGATACTGGAGATAATAGAAACTTCAGAATTGAATTTAAACTGTTTTGTTCAGTTTGAAATTTATATCGTTTGAATCGACATTTAAAAATAGCGTTCCGAGGCACAGTCTCGGAATTCGACGAAACCAGTTCCATTGGGTCCGTAATATCGAATTGTTACCGGATTTCAAATTTCGTATTTTTTTGGACTTGTTATGTGAGCACACGACGTATAAACACGCTGAAAATAAATTCAAATTCAATTTAAATTTTAATATTTGAATTTGTTGCCGACATCAGAAGGGAGGCATGACACTCTCCCCTAAAACACGCCGAGCATCACGGGAAGAGATCGTGCAGAACATGTCGTCTTCAACTTTTAAAGTAACCATCTTTCTCAGTTCAAAATCATACGAGAATAGTTCGTTCAAATCAATCGAAGGAAAATAAAATGGCCGCCCTCTTTATTCTCTGCTCAAATCAAAATTTAAAACGTTAATGGACGCTTCTCTATAAAATCAGAAGGAAAATGGCATCCCTCTACTGAAATTCTCGATCAACCGAAATCAATTTTAAGGGGAGATCGGCAGCCGTAATGGCCTCGGTCGTACGCGCGATGGGCTTTGGGAGGCGTTCTAGGGTTCGCGACTTCGTTCGATCTGGCTGCATTGCGATTTGGGGATTCACGTGGGAGGCGTGTTCGCTGGAAGGATGGTCGGCGCACGAGTTCGTTCGCGATGAACTAAGGCTTCGGTGGCCAATGTCGCGTGCTCGATAGGGCGCGATAATCTGGGTGGAGGCAGCAAGTTCGACCATATCGTGAATCAGGCAATTGGAATAGGACAGGGGCTCGCGTGCGAGTTATTGGAGGGCGATCGTCGAACGAATGCGAGGCTAGGGTTTGGATGGAGGCCGTGATCGAAGTCAAGCAGCGACCTGGGTTCGTGAACATGTTGAAGGTGAGGTTATACTAGTGATTAGTTTGAATTGAAATTTATTCAATAATCTGTATATAAAATGTAAATATATATACATATATTTTTGAAGTAGAGGGAAATATAAATTTTTACAGTAAATATATAAAGACAGTTCTGAATTTTTAGTTGAAAAGAAATCATTGGTTAATTTAGATTATCAAATAGAAATTTAGTTTAAAATTTAAAAATATAAATGGTTCATTTAATTTTTGGCATTAAATAAAATTATTTAAAAAAAGAAAATGGTTAATTAAAACTATCAAAACGAAAAATTGATTATTCGATTTATATTGAATATTAATAAATTGTACAATGTTTATACAAGGTATAAATCAAGGAAATCGAGTCAAGTTTGGATTGGATGGCAAAATAAAAGCTAAGGTGAGATCTTCTCACTCAAAATTGAAAAGTGGAAATTTTCAGTTATTGATTTGATTTGATTGACTGTTTGATTGCTATTGAATGTGCTATTAGATATAATAGGATATATCTTTATATATAGCAATATATACATATTGGCATATGTATATATTGGATTGATTGATTTCCCGCCTCGTATAGCGGATGAGACCCTATTGCGCCGTTAGTAAGCGGATTTATAAAAACCTATATACCGCGATAATTCCGTACTGGAGCGGAATTGGTATTGTGCTAACATCTTTGGATGCAGGGAAACAGGTTGGAGGGATCCAACTGGACCCCTCACATTGATTGAATTTATTTCTATTGTGATATGAATCTGTGAATGATTATAGTGATGCTATTAATCATATTGATATCTGGAAATTGTTTGAAAGCTAAAATTTAGCTGAATGGATGTTTTGACATCATTGGATTCCAAAAATAAACGGAATTGAATTTTTGAAATCAAAATAGAAATTTTTAAGTGAATTAATTTTAGAAATTGAATAAATTTTGAAGCAAGGAATTTTAAAGTATAAAAAGTTAATTTTTATATTCTTATCGAATTTATTCCAGAATCAAGTGAAAACGTTAAGTAAATGAATTTCGTATAATAGTGATTTTAAATTGAAGAATTTAATTAAAATTTGGATTTCTAAATAGTTGGAAAAAGATAAAAGGGATTTATTTTCTTTAAGAGGAATTTGTTTAAAATGAAATAAGTTGGAAGTCCAATTATAAATTTAATTGGCAAATTGAAACAAGTTTAGAAAAAATCAATATAAAATGATTTGGGATGGGAAATTAATTTAGAAATGAATATTGAAATTGATTTGGTATTGAAGTAAAATTAGAAATCAATTTGGGATTTGATTTTGGGGTTAAAAGTGAATATTTGGGAATGTGGATTTAAAAAAAATTGGAAATGAGGTTAAAATGGGTTTATTTACAGTTTGTAAAGTTTAAAAGAACGATTTCTTTTAAAATAAATAAATTATAAGTATTTAACTTATAATATGGATTTTTGATGTATACGTTGAGTTAGAAAATTGAATGGGTCATTAAAGGAAATTTATAAAATCGAAGTTGTTATAGAATAGAAAATAGAAATTATAAACGTTGTTTTATAAATTCGAAATCAATTGGGTTTGATAAATTAAATATAGAAGGACATTAAAGAAGATGTATTCACGATTTTAAATAGCGAATTTTTATTGAAATAAAATGTGTAGAAAAGACTGAAAATGTTATTAGTGAAGTATATTCACGATTTTGGACAGTGAATATATTTTTAAGTAAAATGGATAGGGTTTTGGGAAAGCGATATTATGAAATGAAGTTAATTGTTTTAAAAGATGTTTTAAAACGTGTGAACTATCGAAATCATAGATTTCAACATTTATTGTTGAAATAGACGTTTTCGAAAAATAAGGAAATGGTGGACTATAACACTGTTGTTATAGTAAATGATTTCCGAAAGGAAATATTTTATATAGTATTGGGATTTATATATCTATCTTAACTCTGAATCCCTATACTAGTGATTTCGAGTCGTCGTAACGATGTTTTACGCAACATTCGTTTTGACTCAAATAAATGTGATTTAAGAATGATTTCCTTAAAGAATGAGGTATATAATTAATTTTGATTTTAAGTATATCGAATATTTTCAAATGTTGAAAATAAATAGACTTGTGGAAATACTTATTTTTAAATAAGTATGGAATTGCTTTTCCAATGTGAAATGAACGTTTTGAGAATTTATCTTTGTAAAGATAAATTGAAATTGAATATTGAAATCGATTTGAAAATCGTATATCTGTAGATATTTGAAAATATAAATTCACTATGGAATTTATAAAAGGGAGACTGTTTAAAAATAAATATCGATTTATTTTAGAAGTGTGGAAAATTTTATATCTAGAAAAGATATTTTGGAAGATGAAATAATTTGGAAAATTATTTGGAATCTGATGATGTTGCGCATCTTTATTGATAGTTAAATAACCGACTATCAATAATTACCTTTAGATAGGTATTTGTTGTGATTGGATGAATTTGAATGCCACACTTGTTTTTTTGAATAATCGCTCACTATTCGGGTTAGCCGGGAAAGGACCATGGGGTCGTATAACCCATTCCGAATATGTGATACGTCGTTATGAATTGCATTCGAAGACCGGTGTTGAAGACCGGATATTTTTGAAAACGGAAGGATTACCGTCGAGTTACTCTACATCGACTGATCTTCGATTTAGAGGTTTTATCACCCTTAGTGACGGGAAGTCCGGACGTGATTAGAAAATTATCCGGAAATGCAAGGGCTTCGTGAGAAGTGCCTTCGGTTCTGTTCGATCCCGGAACAGACTTGTATGGATTGTGTGTCTGACGTTACAATTTGAGATATAAAGATGATTTCTTTCAAATACATTTCTGTTGGTGGCGGAGAATTTATTCTCTTAGCTTAACACCCTTCTTTGAGACGTACGAGCTCAGAGGTTATGTAGTTGAAATTTATCAGCGATATATCCCAATTTGGTAACGTGGCATACTGAGTGTTGCTATGAAATGATCAGTGTTTGATCATTTGTGATATGATCATTTGTTTGATCTTATATCTTTGTGATCATAGGTTGATCATTTTGTTTGACCCGAAGCAGGGCTTTTTGAGAAAGCGTAGCTTTGTGGACGAGACTTCGTCGAGCCTCACACCCCGGAAATGGTCGAAACAGGAAGGATGCAGCAAGGTTCTAGGGAGTAGCGCCCCTTAGTGTATGTCATTCCTTCTGGATAAAGGTGGTATCATGGTATGGAGCCCAGATACTTAACCTCTGTGGTTACTGCATTATTATTATCTATGTGGTTTGTTGCGAATCGGGGATCCTCGGGAAGATCGGTGACGATCGGGGGATGGCATACGCGTGTCAGTAGTTACCTATTTTTGCAGAGGTAACCCGGCCTTGTGTTGGCAGAGATCCGGTTAGGTTCTCGGGTCGTCTATTCCAGGGACGTACCCATCGTGGAAAAGGAAGTTCCTTAGCCTGACCATTTGTTGGAAATCCAAAGAAACAATACGTGACGTGTACGGTTTTAGTTGTATTACCTGCTATGGAATGTGGCGGTAACCTGCTATTGAACATAGTAGCTATAGTAGGCATAAGTGCGGAATGCCTATGCTGGCTAAGATTAATATTATACTTTCGAAATGTTTTCTACACTATGCACTAATAATAATATCAAAAAAATGATTTGATTTTGCGTAGTAAGCATCTTTGACTATCATAAGAAGAAATCTCCTCCAATTCTGCGTTTGCATTGTGTGTGTGGTGGGAGGTCTTATGGTAGTTTCATTTTCCAAAAGCATTTCGAATTGACTTTAAAATTCTTCTGTTGATTATTTTAATGAATAACTGTTTTACGATCTCACACCAGTCACCATGACTGACTCGGAGTTTATTGTTCCCTTCTAAACTCTGGGTGCCCACAAATTTCCACACGGGCAGCCTAGAGTTATATTATTAGGATATTCTGGATATTCTGGAGCTTTGGAAGCAAGCTGGATGGCGAGACGTAGTAATTGTATCTGATATATTTATTCCGCTGTGTATTCTGTATGAGGACAAGTTTATATAACTGTCCATTGATGTGATGTATTGTATTGAGTTGTATATTGACTCTGATTGATGTATGTATAAAATGATATAGTTCTTTGTTTTAAAGATTACTGATTTATCTATTATATATTGTTCTGCTGCGATATGTGAGATTCTGATATTGTTTTCTGTTTCTGCTCTTGTTCTGTTGTTGTTCTTCTATCTTCTTCTTCTACCTTTTTCTTCTTTCTTAAAACCATAACTTTTCGGGTTTCCGGCATTCGATGGCTCAGCAGTCGATAAAGTGAGTATCGATGTTGAATTTTCGAAAGTCGAAAATTTCGGGATGTTACATTAACAGATACAGTTTCTTTGTATAACTGATATTATTATTTGATATTGTATTTTGATCCGCTGCGAATGTGAGAATATGTGTCTTGTTCTGTTTCTTTCTTCTATCTCTTTTCTTTTTCTCCTAACTATCCAGAATTTTCGAGTTCGAAAATTCCGGGTCGTTACAGTTGACTAGATCATGGGGTAATGATTTTAAATCAAAACTGGAGCCTGGAATTAAAGAAAACAGAGACACATTGATACAAAGCAACATGCACACCTATATACATTCATGTATATGCAGAATCAACCATAAACATTCACACCACAACACAATTATCACAGAATTAAGCATGCAAACAAAATTAGTTTGTTTCATCATAAACTAAAGTTTAAAATTTAATTAAGCCCAACTTCAAACCTGTGTGTCTCTGTAAACTAAAAACAACAGAGCAATGTCTATAAAAGTGAAAACTCAAACCTTGTAATTTATAAATTCAGGTTTATAAATTGAATACATAAGCTATAACATGATTTTTAGTATTAGAATCATAATTTATAGTTTAGAAATAAGGGTGCAGTTCTGTATTAAACTAAATATGAAGTTTTGGGTAATTCTGGTGATCTAGATGGTTTGGGAAGTCGAGTCTCTTTCTGAGGATAGTAGCTAACGTTATTGATAGGGATCTCTAAACACTTGAACCAGGCCAACGGACACAATATTGTTTTAAAGAGGTAAATGAAATAATTTTACCCAGAAATAATTTCTATATAAAAAGTATCATTTTAAATATATATATATTTCTACCTATCTGTTGGGTTACCCGTACAGGTTTTCCAATATAGGATATAAAGGTAGATGGGGTAGTGGTGTGTGAAACACGACTACAAATGGTTGGAGTTTGAGTGTTGAGGTTGGAAGTGAATCTGTCGAGACTGCAGACCTAATACTGTCTCGAGTAAGCTTTGCTGTGGTGAAGGATTTTATCGATCTCCGAAGGAAACTGTAATGGTTCGGAGTTTATCTTTGAAGTGTGGATGAGTAGAGTTGGATCTGTCGATGAGGCAGAAGCGAGTGATGGTACCTTGATACCTCAGGTAATAGTAGCTGTATGATGAGATACAGTGACGATGGATGTTCCTGAAGATGTTTTCTTTGTAACAAGATTAAGCAAGTTTAACCCGTTTACTCACACCAGACCCATGTCTGACCCAAATTGTTTATTTCTGTTTTATAAACTCTTGGGTACTCAAATTTTTACGAGTAGCCAAGGGATTCAGGTTTATCTTTGACGAATTGTGGAGGAGCAATGGAGCAGGAGGCTTCAGCGTTGTAGATATATATAGTAGTTCCGCTGTGTCTGTATCTCTTTAGTGTATTGAGTTGTAATGTCTAGACAGATGTTTATAACTGTCTAGTAAGTGATGTATATGCTGTGTAACTCTGTAAAGTGTTGTATACTATGTAATAGTTTATGTTATTAATATAATTTATTCGTTCCGCTGTGAGATCGTTGTTGTTGTTTCTTTCTTTCTTCTCTTCTTTTCTATTTTCTACCCCTTTCTTTCTTATTAGCGATACGACTTTCTATGGAGAGAAAGTCTTGGTCGTTACAGTGGAATATCTTTATAATTCTTCATAATTTAAATTCAGTTTAAATTTTAAACTGACAGGTATAAAAACCTGGCAACACAATTATTAATTACTTCCATTAATTAATCTCTTTATTTACTTTTATTAATTCATTTATCTTTAATCATTTAAAACCTATATTAATTAAAGATAATTCATTTATCTTAAGTAAACACTAATGCACCATTTAAATCTATTTAAAACATTTAAATTTATAAAACTTATTTATATCCAAATCTAAAATTCAACTAAAACCACCTCTGGTTTTAATTCAAACAAATTTCTTTAAAACAATTTACAAGTCATACTTGCCTAAATGTTTTACTTCCCTAAAACATTTCATTTTACTTAATTATTTACAACATTTCATTAATAAATACAACAACCATTTATGATAATAACTAAGATTATCATATCTGAAAACAAATTCATTATTATTTTTATTCTGATAACACTTTCACAAATTCAAGTTTTTAATATCAGTTTGGATCCTTTTCAAACTTATCTTCATTCAATTTCAATTTGGTTGTATTACTATTACCACTTAATTCTCTTTATTCTATTTGATTCTAATGATTTAATAACCAATTACCTTAATATTTATTAAAAAAGAAATATTGCTTTAAAACTTAAAACAATTGCTCCGATACCATATTTATATTCTTTTTTCACATTATTATTTTTTTATACCTTTAAATTTTTAAACCACCTCTGGTTTTAATTCAAACAAATTTCTTTAAAACAATTTACAAGTCATACTTGCCTAAATGTTTTACTTCCCTAAAACATTTCATTTTACTTAATTATTTACAACATTTCATTAATAAATACAACAACCATTTATGATAATAACTAAGATTATCATATCTGAAAACAAATTCATTATTATTTTTATTCTGATAACACTTTCACAAATTCAAGTTTTTAATATCAGTTTGGATCCTTTTCAAACTTATCTTCATTCAATTTCAATTTGGTTGTATTACTATTACCACTTAATTCTCTTTATTCTATTTGATTCTATTGATTTATATAGTAATATTATCTGAAATGTTCGTAGAAATGGATGCAAATGTATGCATGTCTGTGTGCTCTGCTCTGGTTCACAGAAATTAAAAACAAAGTATAAATGCAATAACTTTTCTCCAAAACTCTTATTTCTGTAAATGTTTAAAACAAGAAGTATTTAGTTTAACAAGATCTAAGTTTTAAAAATACATCTAAGTAAAGTAAGTTTGTAAATTTTCTGGAAAAAAAGGAAGATCCAAGTTTAAAAATAAAAGAGAATCATAACAAGTTTTAAAATTTTAATTTTAAATAAATTAAATAAATTGAAATGATAATTACAAAAGTTTTATATTAATCATTTATTATTTTATATATAATATTTTTATAATTATCATTTCAATTTATTTAATTTATTTAAAATTAAAATTTTAAAACTTGTTATGATTCTCTTTTATTTTTAAACTTGGATCTTCCTTTTTTTTTTTACTGTACAAAGTTTTACTTTTAAATTTTTAACCTGTACATGATTTATTTTCAAATTTAAAATCCTAAAAACATGTTTCCTTTTAAAATTTGAAAATAAATCATGTACAGGTTAAAAATTTAAAAGTAAAACTTTGTACAGTAAAAAAAAAAAGGAAGATCCAAGTTTAAAAATAAAAGAGAATCATAACAAGTTTTAAAATTTTAATTTTAAATAAATTAAATAAATTGAAATGATAATTATAAAAATATTATATATAAAATAATAAATGATTAATATAAAACTTTTGTAATTATCATTTCAATTTATTTAATTTATTTAAAATTAAAATTTTAAAAATTGTTATGATTCTCTTTTATTTTTAAACTTGGATCTTCCTTTTTTTCCAGAAAATTTACAAACTTACTTTACTTAGATGTATTTTTAAAACTTAGATCTTGTTAAACTAAATACTTCTTGTTTTAAACATTTACAGAAATAAGAGTTTTGGAGAAAAGTTATTGCATTTATACTTTGTTTTTAATTTCTGTGAACCAGAGCAGAGCACACAGACATGCATACATTTGCATCCATTTCTACGAACATTTCAGATAATATTACTATATAAATCATTAGAATCAAATAGAATAAAGAGAATTAAGTGGTAATAGTAATACAACCAAATTGAAATTGAATGAAGATAAGTTTGAAAAGGATCCAAACTGATATTAAAAACTTGAATTTGTGAAAGTGTTATCAGAATAAAAATAATAATGAATTTGTTTTCAGATATGATAATCTTAGTTATTATCATAAATGGTTGTTGTATTTATTAATGAAATGTTGTAAATAATTAAGTAAAATGAAATGTTTTAGGGAAGTAAAACATTTAGGCAAGTATGACTTGTAAATTGTTTTAAAGAAATTTGTTTGAATTAAAACCAGAGGTGGTTTAAAAATTTAAAGGTATAAAAAAATAATAATGTGAAAAAAAAATATAAATATGGTATCGGAGCAATTGTTTTAAGTTTTAAAGCAATATTTCTTTTTTTTTTTAAATATTAAGGTAATTGGTTATTAAATCATTAGAATCAAATAGAATAAAGAGAATTAAGTGGTAATAGTAATACAACCAAATTGAAATTGAATGAAGATAAGTTTGAAAAGGATCCAAACTGATATTAAAAACTTGAATTTGTGAAAGTGTTATCAGAATAAAAATAATAATGAATTTGTTTTCAGATATGATAATCTTAGTTATTATCATAAATGGTTGTTGTATTTATTAATGAAATGTTGTAAATAATTAAGTAAAATGAAATGTTTTAGGGAAGTAAAACATTTAGGCAAGTATGACTTGTAAATTGTTTTAAAGAAATTTGTTTGAATTAAAACCAGAGGTGGTTTAAAAATTTAAAGGATAAAATGAATTTAAACTGAAATTAAATCTTGAATTTGTAGAAGTGTTATTAAGAATAAAGATAATAATGTATTGGTTTCCAGATATGATAATCTTGGTTATTATCATAGATGGTCGATAATGAAATGTGGTAAATGATTAATCAAAATGAAATGTTTAGGGAAGTAAACATTTAAGTGAGTATAACTTTTAAATTGGAATTGAAGAGAATTTAAAATTGTGAAATTTTAAATCTAAATCCAGAAAACTTGAAATTGTTTTAAAGAAGTTTGTTTTGAATTAAAACCAAAGGTGGTTTAAAAATTTAAAGTATAACTTGGTGTATAAAGAAAATGTATATATGAGGATATACATAATATCAAAGATGCTTTGAAATAACTCTAAGTGTTGAGTTTTAAATTTTTCCTGGGAATGTGATGTGAAAACCTAAGTGAATTAAGTTTTTAAACTTAAAAAGGGGAAAGATTATTAATATAAGGTTTAAAATTTGAATGGGAATTCAAATTGTGAAAAGTTGACCGGATTAAGTAAATTTAACTTGAAGGAAGTTAAATAAGTTGAATAAATAACTTGAATTGGAAATTTCAAGATGAAATTTAAATTTAACTTGGGTAGTTAAATGGTTAATTTAAATGGGAGTTATGAGTGATCTCAAAATGGGTTTGAGATCTGGAAATTGAAAATGGATAATAAATTAGAATCTGAAGATTAAATTGTTTTTGAATTCTTATTTGAACTTTGTAATAAGTTAAGTAAAGATAATTTTAAAATGGAATTTTGAGTGTGACGTCCTAGGCTTTTCAACCTTCAGCAACGGTTCACGACCGGTAGGCTTTTCAACCATCCCAGCCCCGCTGTGGCTCACAGTGATACCTCGGGTTTGCTTTTACGGCCACCCTCTTGAGTCGCAACCAACCCCAAAAGGCCTTATACTACCCCCGGGGACATGTAGGGGTAAGAGTCTCCCGTTCGCCACCTAACGCAAAGCGAGAACCCCCTATCACGCTGTAATGTAGCAAACCCGATCCCGGTCTCATCGAAATCCAAAACGTATCTTTTAAGGCCAAGTTGTTTTAAGGTTAAAACAATTCAATTCTTATCTATATACACATATATATATATATACATTATAAATAGAAATCATTTTAATACAAGTATATGTTTCCAAACTATTTACTATACAATCTTTCTTCTTAAACCCCAAACTATCTTATACTTATTTTACAATTATTTTGAAACCATTTAATTATTTCGAAATTATTTAACTATTTTGAAATTGTCTTATAAACTAATTACTATTTTTCAGTTACTTATATCTAATCGCTATTTTAAAAACTATTTTGCAATTATCTAACTATTTTATACCTACTTAACTATTTTACAACTATTTTACACCAAGTGTAACGACCCGGAAATTTCGAACCCGAAATTTCCAGATAGTTAGAAGAAAAAGAAAAGAGATAGAAGAAAGAAACAAAAGAAGAAGATCAGAAACATCAACATCTCACATTCGCAGCGGATAAAATATAATAATAAATGATAACAGTTTTACAAAACAATATTATATCTGTCGATTACATTTTAATACATCAGAGTTACATATTTATACAGACACTGGATATACACAATTATCAAGTCTCAGATATACAATAATATAACAGTAGAAACACTCCATACGTTCCTGCCATCCAGCTCGACTCCTGAACTCCAGAACGTCCTTACCTGGAAATCTGTAATACTCGGTCTGACCCGAGCATTACATCAAAGTAACACCCGGTCAGGCTGGAAACCAGCGTGAGTAAACCCATAATATGAAATACCTAGCTATATAACTTAAGTGAATTACCAGGGTAACTCGTACTTTTCTACGAGTTCTAATCTTATTTAAGTCAATTCATTTATCTCAAAACAATATCCAAGAATCGTTATCAGTTTTAAATATCCATGATACATAGCTTATTTCATTCCAGCCTGTTTACTTTCAAATTCACATTTATACAGAATCGAAGTGGTTTCGGGTATTTACTGATACCCGACCCCGGTCTTCTTCGAATTCAATGTCATATCTAAACCAAGTTATTCAAGTGAAATACAATTCAACATTAAATAGGATGTCACTTATACATAGCAATTTATCATTGATAAATAACTACATTTTCATTGTCCATCTATATCATATCACAAACATTTCATATCAGACATATCAACCAATTCAAGGCATTTACATCATTCAATCATTCATAAGCAAGATTGATCATTTACAAAATTAATTTAATTCATCCCTAATTAAATTAATTACTAATCTTTAATTACTTAGATTACCTTTACTTAACATTTATTAATTACAAACCGATTAATTTCATCTTAATTAATCACCTTTGATTAATTATCCTTTAATTATATTAAGTAATTAACTCTAAATTAATTACACAAATCCTTTACTCATCCTTAATAATTTCATTAACCTTAATTAACTGCTCAGATTAATTATCTTATAATTACTTACGTTAATTTATTTATCCTTTAATTAATCACACTCATTAATTAACTAACCCTTAATTAATTTCTTTAATTAATTAATCCTTTTATTAATTACACTAAGTAATTAATCTTTAATTACTTTAAATAATTTACCTCTATTAATTCACCTTGATTTTTAATTAATTTAACCTTTAATTATTAATTAGATTAATTAATCCCTCAATAGCTTAATCCTTTAATTACTTACATTAATTAATTAACTCTTTAATTACTTAAAACTTAATTAATTAAAAGATAAATCATTTATCTAATTATCATTAAAAACAAAAATCTTTATTTAATAAACCTTATAATTAATTATCAGAAAAATTACTTAGACTTTATTCAATTTAAATTTGGTTGTATTTCTATTACCACTTAATTTTAATTTCAATATTTTAACAACCAATTACCTTAATATTTATTAGAAAGAAATATCATTTATATATCAAAATATATTCTTATATAAAATCATTTAAAATCCTTATATAAGGAAATAACAATTACGCTCTCATATATATATATATACACTCAACTCGTTCTAGGGTACCATTGACCCTATCCTTAACGAGTAATCCCAACAGAGCCAAGGTTCTTGCTTAACCTTAGGCTCTGATACCAAATGTAATCGACAGATATAATATTGTTTTGTAAAACTGTTATCATTTATTATTATATTTTATCCGCTGCGAATGTGAGATGTTGATGTTTCTGATCTTCTTCTTTTGTTTCTTTCTTCTATCTCTTTTCTTTTTCTTCTAACTATTTGGAAATTTCGGGTTCGAAATTTCCGGGTCGTTACACTTCACTGTAACGGTCTAGGCTTTTCAACCATCGACAGCGGCCTCAACTGGTAGGCTTTTCAACCATCCCAGCCCCACCGTGGCTTACATTGGTACCTCGAATTTGCTTTTACGGCCACCCTCTCGACGCGCAACCAACCCCAATATTCACGATTCGAACGAGAATCAAAATCGAGCTTAAAACCCATCAGCTTGGAACGTACATCACCAGAAAATCCTCGCCGACGACGAACCAGTCCATCAGAACCCACGCCACCTTCAGAAAAACTGCTCAGCCAGAAACTTCCTGCCAATGCAAAGAATACTCCGAGCTGCACTGCTGCCAAAGACTTCTTAACCAAAGCTCTTCGAGAAACTCGAACCCAAACCAACACAAACACCATGTTGAACTCAACCACAACACCGAAGCAGACACTATCAAATCAATTTAATTATTTAAACAGATTATTAAATTACCTTTGTCTTAAATTTCGGGGACGAAATTATTATCAAGTATTTAAACTTTAATTAATTTAAAGAATAATTAATTAATGCGATTAATTAATTAAGGTAATTAATTTGAGAATAATTAATTAAAGGTTAATTAATTAGTGAAAGTGATTAAGTGATGTTTATTAATTAAGAATAATTATTAAATTATTGTAATTAATTAAGAATTATTAATCAAAGAATTAATAATTAATTAAAGGTTAATTAATGATTAATTAAAGGATAATTAATTAATGTAAGTAATTAAGAGTTTTCTGATAAGGATGGGCTTCCAATTTTCGATGGGAAGTTCGATTTTGATTTTTGCTTCGTGACGAACGTATGGAGTGTATTTCGCTGTGCACGTGCACGGTGGTCGATCTGTGCATCTGGATGGGTGAAAGTGTTTTAAAAATGATCAAAGAAAATTTATCAGATTTTAAGAACTGAATAAATTCTGGCTTCGTTCCTTTTCGAGGACGAAAAGATTCAAAGGGGGGATTTATCTTATATAACAAGGATATATAACTTTATTTTATTCCAAATCAAATATTCAAATTTAATTTCTTTTATAAAGTTATTAACCATACACAATAATTTACTTTTAATTACTATCATTAAATTACTATAATTAAATAATTAATCTTTAATTAACCATATTCATTCATTTATCTTAATTAATGAACCCTTAATTATTTATTATATAAATTAATGATCCTTAATTACTTCCTTAATTAATTACTCTCTTTTAATTAATTACCTTAACTAGTAATTAATCACATTATTAATTAACCTTAATCCTTTAATTAATTAATCTTTAATTAATTAACTTCAATTCAATTATATTAATTATCCTTTAATTAATATCATCAAGTGATTAACCCTTAATCACTTCCATTTAATTACTTCCATAAGTAATTTCCTCTTTTCTTAATTACAATCAATAATTATCTCTAAATTAATAAATCTTAATAACCAATTTATTAATCTCTAATTACTAAATTAATTAAGTGTTAACCATAACTAAATTAATATTTAATTACTCTATTAATTAATTCTTAACCATTAATTAATACTCTAATTTATAATCCTCAATTATAAATTAATTATTCTAATTTATTTATCTTAATCCTAACTAAATTAGTTTAAACCTTTAATTATTTATTTAATAAATCCAAATGATTAATTAATCAAATAAATTTAATTATCCATTAAATTTCCTAATTAATTTAATGAACACAAATCTCTAATTACTTTAGGATTTAAAATACTTTGTAAATGATAACTTGATTATCAATAAGAACAAAGATAATCAAACAATATTTGTTTGATAATCAAGTCCTGACAAGAATTAGATCATGGGGTAAGGATTTTAAATAAAAATTGAACTTGAGAAAAATAAGACAGGACAGAGCAAATTTTTAAACAGGATGCACACAGATAACATTCACATCAAACATCCATATCACGGATCAGCATATATCTCATTAGAGATATCAAACAATGCAAAGCATTCAATACTATTTATTCATCCATAAGTAATGATTTATATCATCTCTAATTAATTTAAAGTGAATTAAACTAATTACTTCATTTTATAAATCCTGCTTACTTAACCATTAATTAATTTCAAATCAATTAATCATTCTCTAATTACCCTTTAATTGCATTCAGGTAATTTATCCTTTAATTAATCACTCCAATTAATTATCCTTAACCATTTATAGTAATTAACCTTTAATTACTTTATTAATTAATTAACTATAATTGATTAAATTAATCAACTATAATTAATTACATTAATCCTTAATTAATTACATTAATTAATCACTTCTTAATTACATCATTAATTATATTAATTAATGATCCTTAATTACAAATTAATTAATTACTTAAATTAAATTAATTACATTAAGTAATTAAACTTTAATTAAACAACATTTATTAATCACTCTTGATTAATCTCATTCAGTAATTAACTACCCTTAATTACTTTATTAACTAAATTAATTAATTTGTAATTAAGGATCATTAATTAATATAATTAATGATGTAATTAAGAAGTGATTAATTAATGTAATTAATTAAGGATTAATGTAATTAATTATAGTTGATTAATTTAATCAATTATAGTTAATTAATTAATAAAGTAATTAAAGGTTAATTACTATAAATGGTTAAGGATAATTAATTGGAGTAATTAATTAAAGGATAAATTACCTGAATGCAATTAAAGGGTAATTAGAGAATGATTAATTGATTTGAAATTAATTAATGGTTAAGTAAGCAGGATTTATAAAATGAAGTAATTAGTTTAATTCACTTTAAATTAATTAGAGATGATATAAATCATTACTTATGGATGAATAAATAGTATTGAATGCTTTGCATTGTTTGATATCTCTAATGAGATAAATGCTGATCCGTGATATGGATGTTTGATGTGAATGTTATCTGTGTGCATCCTGTTTAAAAATTTGCTCTGTCCTGTCTTATTTTTCTCAAGTTCAATTTTTATTTAAAATCCTTACCCCATGATCTAATTCTTGTCAGGACTTGATTATCAAACAAATATTGTTTGATTTAACCTGGTGTAATTTTTAAGAATTTAAGATAGTCAAAATAAAATCTGTATCTCTGTAGTGTATTGAGTTGTAATGTCTAGAAAGATGTTTATAACTGTCTAGTAAGTGATGTATATGCTGTGTAACTCTGTAAAGTGTTGTATACTATGTAATAGTTTATGTTATTAATATAATTTATTCGTTCCGCTGTGAGATCGTTGTTGTTGTTTCTTTCTTTCTTCTCTTCTTTTCTATTTTCTACCCCTTTCTTTCTTATTAGCGATACGACTTTCTATGGAGAGAAAGTCTATGGTCGTTACAGTGATTCTAATTTATAATCCTTAATTAAAGGTTTAAACTAATTAATTAACGATTAAGATTAATTAATTAGAATATGTGATTTTGTGTTTCCGTTTTCTTCTTCTTCTTCTATCTCTTTCTTTTTCTTTTCCTAACTATCTGGGATTTTCAGAGTCGAAATTCCGGGTCGTTACATACTGTAACGACCACGACTTTCTCTCCATAGAAAGTCGTATCGCTAATAAGAAAGAAAGGGGTAGAAAATAGAAAAGAAGAGAAGAAAGAAAGAAACAACAACAACGATCTCACAACGGAACGAATAAATTATATTAATAACATAAACTATTACATAGTATACAACACTTTACAGAGTTACACAGCATATACATCACTTACTAGACAGTTATAACATCTGTCTAGACATTACAACTCAATACACTACAGAGATACAGACACAGCGGAACTACTATATATATCTACAACGCTGAAGCCGCCTGCTCCATTGCTCCTCCACAATTCGTCAAAGCTAAACCTGAATCCCTTGGCTACTCGTAAAAATTTGAGTACCCAAGAGTTTATAAAACAGAAATAAACAACTTGGGTCAGACATGGGTCTGGTGTGAGTAACAGGTTAAACTTGCTTAACTTCAAAACCTTTAGAAAGAAAAGGTATCACGTAAGACTCCCCACAAATAAACATGGGTAAGTTTTTACCTTACGCTAACCAAAACATTTGATAGGAAATCCAGTTATATTATAATAGGGTCTAGGGTTTTCAAATAAATATGAAATAGCTGAAATTGTTACATTATTAAATTCCAGCATACTAGCCACAAAGTGGGTTATACAATCAAAACCGTAAGGGCACGTAGGAAGATTGGGTTTCCATACAATGGCAGGGCTACTGGGGTACCGCCCGTCACAGTACGTGGCCTAGATCACCGTACCGAGGAGTACGCCCGCTCCCCTGCAACACAAAGCCGGAACCATCCCTTACTGGATAATTCCGAACAAGACAATCCCGTAGTTGGCGCGACCAACCACACACTAAGCCGAATAAAAGAAAAGGGACCTCTAGACAGGGATCTATCTTGCTCTCAGTGGGTGCTACCCACGAAACCTTGCTGCACCTCCCCTGTTTTAGCCATTCCCGGTTGATGAGGCTTGAGGTTACGATTACCTTTAATCAGAACATATCACTTAGAATGCTCATCGTCCGCCTGACGATGTGCTGAAAGCATTCAATCCATACAAGTTCGTTCCGGGTTCGAACGAAACCGAAGGCATTATCTCGTTACACTCGTTTTGGAATCACCCTCAGAGTTAACGACAATAACCCTTGCACTCTGAATCTTCATCTTCACTTGAGATTCACGACCTATCGTTAATTTGGATCGATGTGGTATTCGGGTCTCCAGACCTGGAATTCCGGTATACGGAAACCCGATCCCGGTCTCATCGAAATCCAAAACGTATCTTTTAAGGCCAAGTTGTTTAAAGGTTTAAACAATTTAACTTATCTATATTCATACAGATAGATAATTCATAATTCATAATTGATAATCACATTACCAATTTAAAACAGATGATTCATAACCAATATGTAATCCATATCAACATCACAATAGTTAATCTATAATACCATCATAATACAACCAAGCATTCATACCATACAACATTACTTATCTCATTTCTGAGATTACATCCATTCAGGACAATCAATGTCATCCATTCTTATATAAGCAATGATTTACTTAATCACAACATAATTAAATTAACTATCTCTATCTTTAATTAATTTAAAGTGAATTAAATTAATTACTTCATCTCTTAATTAATTTAAAATAAATTAAATTAATTACTTCATTATAAATCTTACTTATATAATCATTAATTAATTTATTAATTAATTAATAATGTGATTAATTACTAGTTAAGGTAATTAATTAAAAGAGAGTAATTAATTAAGGAAGTAATTAAGGATCATTAATTTATATAATGAATAACTAAGGGTTCATTAATTAAGATTTATTAATGAATATGGTTAATTAAAGATTAATTATTTAATTATAGAAATTTAATGATAGTAATTAAAAGTAAATTATTGTGTATGGTTAAGGATAATTACTTGAATGTAATTAAAGATAATTAATCAAAGGAGATTAATTAAGGAAGATCAATAAAAGAGCAAATCCAACTTCAAATGAATGTAACATCCCGCCACTCATTCTACAGAATGACGAATCATTAATAAGAAAGATTTATAATGAAGTAATTAATTTAATTTATTTTAAATTAATTAAGAGATGAAGTAATTAATTTAAAGTGAATTAAATTAATTACTTCATTATAAATCTTTCTTATTAATGATTCGTCATTCTGTAGAATGAGTGGCGGGATGTTACATTTTTTTTGATTAATTACACCAATTACATACAGTAATTCATTTGTTAATTACTTACACTAAGTAATTTCATTTAACAAATTATATTAAGTAATTATAAGTTTTAAATGGACCCAAACTGAAATCAAAATCTTGAATTTGTAGAAATAAAGATAATAATGAATTGGTTTCCAAATATGATAATCTTGATTATTATCATAGATGGTTAAGTAAAATGAAATGTTTTAGGGAAGTAAAACATTTAGGCAAGTATGACTTGTAAATTAAAGTGGGTTTTAAATTGTGAAGTTTTAAATTCTAAATCCAGAAAACTTGAAATTATTTTAAAGAAATTATTTTGAATTAAAACCAAAGGTGGTTTAAAAATTTAAGGTATAACTTGGTGTGTAAAGAAAATATGAGGATATACATAATGTCAAAGATGCTTTGAAATAACTGTAAGTGTTGAGTTTTAAATTTTTCCTGGAAATGTGATGTGAAAACCCTAAGTGAATTAAGTTTTTAAACTTAAAAGGGGAAAGATTATTAATCTGAAGTTTAAAATTTGAATGGGAATTCAAATTGTGTAAAGTTGACCGGATTAAGTAAATTTAATTTAACTTGGAGGAAGTTAAATTTTCACATATTTAATTATTATTTTTTTCATATTATTTTATTACTTATATTTTTTATTTATTTTTTATTTTTTACTTTTATCTTTTATTTTATTTTTTTTATTTTTTTTTATATTTTTTTTTACTTTTTTTATTTTTTTTTCTTTTTATATATTTTTTTTTATTATTTTATATTTTATTCTTTTTTATTTTATTTTTATTTATTTATTTATTTTTTATTATATATATATTTTTTTATTATTTTTTTATTTTATATTTTTTTTATATTATTAATTTATTAATTTATTATTATTTTTTTATTTTATTTTATTTTTTATTTATCATTTTTTTTATTATTATTATAAAGCGGATCAAAATACAATATCAAATAATAATATCAGTTATACAAAGAAAACTGTATCAGTCAATTACATTTTTATACATCAGAGTTACAACATTCACAAATGTACTAGACAGTTAAAATTAACATATCTCAGACAATTATAATATCACAGCGGAATATACTCCATACGTTCCTACCATCCAGCTCGCCTCCTGAGCTCCAGAACGTCCTAACCTGAAAATCTGTAATACTCGGTCTGACCCGAGCAATATAATGGAATTGGATATTTCTTTGGTTGAAATTTACTATATGGAAGTATGTAAATGGTAAATAACTTTATAAAGAAATCAAACTTGAATATTTGATTTGGCAATAAATAAAGTTATATTTTATAATATGATAAACTCCTCTTATTGAATCTAGCCAGAATAAAAAGGGTTTTTGGAAGTATTTGAAGTATAAAGAGGTTTTATACAAGTTTGAAATGATCCAAAGATTTTCAAAGTTATATATATCTATATATATAAAGGATCTTATGAGTGATTTTGAAAAGGGTTTTGAGAACCTATGAATTTGGAAATGGCTTTTGATTTTTTGGAAAATCAGTTTTGGATTTTGAAAAGCCAAGTTTGGAACTATCGATTTTGGGAATCGATTTTGTGTAAAGAAGATTTTGATATAAATCATAAAGGATATGATTTGAAGATACTATAAGAGTATAGTATAAAGTGTTTTATGAATAGCTCTGTGGGCCCATAACCCACTTAATTACTTAATGTAATTAAAGAATAATTAATCAAGGATGATTAATTAAGACGGATAATTAAGGGATGATTAATTAATTGGGTTGTAATTAATTAATATTAAGTAAGCAGGATTAAGGTAATCCAAGTGATTAAGTTGGTAATTAATTTAATTGGAGATTAATTAAATTAATTAGGAATTAGATTAAAGTAATTGATTATAATTAATAATTAATAAAGAAATTAAATGTTAATTACACTAGGTATCAGAGCCAGGTTTACTCACCTTTAATCTTGCTCAGTTAACTTTAATTAGTTATAAGCCTTTCCTGATCATCGTGGTGGACGGACGGTGTCAATTTAGGGTTTAGTAAAGGTTTTGGGAACCTATGAATTTGGAAAGGCTTATAACTAATTAAAGTTAACTGAGCAAGATTAAAGGTGAGTAAACCTGGCTCTGATACCTAGTGTAATTAACATTTAATTTCTTTATTAATTATTAATTATAATCAATTACTTTAATCCTTAATTAATTACATTGACTAAAAGGATTAATTAATCAATGTAATTAATTAAGGATTAAAGTAATTGATTATAATTAATAATTAATAAAGAAATTAAATGTTAATTACACTTGACTTTAATTGATTTAAGGTTAAATACACTGACCTTAAATACTTACTTAATTCCATCGAATAACTTGGGTTAGAGCCCAATATTACATCAACAATCAAGTAATTCAAATCATAGGAAGTTTCAGATCAATTATTTCCAGATCAAAGTTGAGCTTACTTCTCTGTTCTTTATAACTGGGAATTTGTTCTCTGTTCAACATCATAACAGGTGAGTAAACTAACCTTTTTATAAAAAAAAGTTTAAACCTGTTATATCTTGATTTGTATGTGATAAATACTTGAAGTAAAATTGTGGAAAATGTTTGTATGAATGTAAATAGGCTTGCATGTGTATATATATGTGTAGACTTAGATGTGCATGTCTGTATATATATAAACAGACCTCTGTTTGGTTTTACAGACCCAAACAAGTTCAAAAATCAATTTCTTTTCCCCTAATCTTCTATAGGTTATGATGTATAAACCAAATATGTTTGGAATGAAAAGATATTAGTTTTAAAAATATTTTCAAGTAAAATTTGAAGGTAGTTTTACTGGTAGAAGAGAATTACAGTGAAAAATCAATTAAAGTCCGAAAATCAAGTATCCAAATTCCACGTTTTAATTATATGATCTGATTCGTATTGAAGAATGGTGAATTTTGATAATCATATCATGATTTTTAAGATTGTATTTGATGGGAATTCTCGAGTTGAACGGAATTCATTTTGGAGTGAATTCTGGCGATCGGCGAGGAGTGAGAGGTCGTGATCATGGCTGGGGGAAGTGTGAAGATTGTCGATCGTGGGAAAAATAGTGGTAGAATTTTAAGATGGTTTTGGTGGTCGTACGGCGATGATTTAGGGTTTAGTGATGGGTTTGGTTCGTCATTGTTGACGAGGTGATTGTGGCAACGATGGAGCTTCGGGTCTGTTCGTATGGAGGGGAAATCAAAGACTGGAGGTCGAGGCAACTTTGGTGAAGTCGGCGTGGGTCTCATAAAGGGTATGATTTGAAGATACTATAAGTATATAGTATAAAGTGTTTTGAAAATAGCTCTGTGAACTTTGACGAATCTGAAATTTTAAATTATCTTCAATTACAAACTGTTTGTAATTGAAGATAATTTAAAATTTCAGATTCGTCAAAGTTCACAACACTGTAACGACCCGACTTTTTCTCCACAGAAAGTCGTGTCATTGATAAGAAAGAAAGGGGTAGAAAATAGAAAAGAAGAGAAGAAAGAAAGAAACAACAACAACGATCTCACAGCGGAACGAATAAATTATATTAATAACATATACTATTACATAGTATACAACACTTTACAGAGTTACACAGCATATACATCACTTACTAGACAGTTATAAACATCTGTCTAGACATTACAACTCAAATACAAGACAAGACACTATCACATATATCAACACAGCGGAATACTATATCTACGAACGCCGAATAAAAAGAAAAGGGACCTCTAGACAGGGATCTATCTTGCTCTCAGTGGGTGCTACCCACGAAGCCTTGCTGCACCTCCCCTGTTTTAGCCATTCCCGGTTGATGAGGCTTGAGGTTTACGATTACCTTTAATCAGAACATATACCACTCAACCGATCAATTAACTATTCTTTAATTATTTTTCTTAAATAATTAAACTTTAATTAACCATTTTTGAAAACTTTGGATCATTTCAAACTTGTCTTCATTCAATTTCAATTTGGTTGTATTTCTATTACCACTTAATTCTTATTATCTTATTTAATTCCAATGATTCAACACCAATTTCTTTAATATATATTAAAAGAAATATTGCTTTATATATCAAATATAATCTTATATAAAAATCATTTGAAATCTTTATATATGAAAATAACAAATACGCTCTCATATATATATAAACTCAACTCGTTCTAGGGTACCGTTGACCCTATCCTTAACGAGTAATCTTAACAGGGCCAAGGTTCTCGCTTAACCTTCAGCTCTGATACCAAATCTTTATATGTTTATATATTGTATTTTCTATTTAATTTTATATTTATATTCATACATTTTCTAGTATTTATAACTTTTAAAAGAGAATGATTTTAAAATCTTAATTTTATACTAATAATAATCATATATATTTATTCTTAATATAAAATTAAGATTTTAAAATCATTCTCTTTTAAAAGTTATAAATACTAGAAAATGTATGAATATAAATATAAAATTAAATAGAAAATACAATATATAAACATATAAAGAGATTTAATGCCACTTGTCTATACTAACAAACACTTGTAAATGCATGCTTTTATATAATCTTACACTTGTTAAGAATATTTAAATTTATGTTTTAAACCCTTGTTTATAATTTATGGTTTAAACCTTTTCATTTTATAATTTGTGAATTAATTTATCTCTTATGTTTTTAAAGGTTTATATATAAATTCAATTTATCTCATGTGTATTTTTTAAAAGGAAGTACATTAAATCTTTTTATATGAGCTCAAGTCATACGCGAGTGTTTAACTGGGACGACAGTTTTAAAATTTAAAACATAATAAAGTTTAATCAAGTTTTTAAAACTATTTTCTCTATATAATAAATGTTTTAAAGGTTTGGTTAAAGAAAAGTGGTATAATTTATTTAACTTAAATTAATTAAGTTAATTTTTAAGTTTATTTAAACTTAAATTTAAATGGTGTAATTAAGTTGGTAAAATGTTCAATTCATTTGTTAATAATAAATTATTAAACCAGTTTTCAAGATATATAGATTATAATGCAAATGTTTTTGAAATAAAAATGTTTTGAATAATTCTATAATAGGATAATTATTTGATTTAAAGTCCCTAAGTTGTTCAAAGAATTTTAATGATTCAATAAGCGAGTGTTTAAAATGAATGTGTTAATTATTAATTCCGAAGGTTTAATTATTAAGATTTAAATGAAAATTAAGTGATTTATTAAGTAAATGATTTATCATTAATTAAAGAATGATGAATTAATTAAGGAGAATTAATGTAAGTAATTAAGGATACTTAATTACTTAAAGGTGATTACTTAATGAAGTAATTAATGTGAGGATAATTAATTAATTTAAAGGTTAATTAATTAATAAAAGTGATTAAGGGATAATTTATTAATTAAGGGTTATTTAATTATGTAATTAATTAAAGATAATTAATTAAAGGTTAGATAATTAATTAAAGTTGATTAATCAATAATTAAGGATAATTAATAAGTGATTAAAGGTTAATTAATTCAAATGGTTTAGTTAAGGTTAATGGGATTCAAAAGTAATTAATTTACTTCGTATTAATTAAATTAATTAGAAATGAACTAATTAATCTTGCTTATGGATGAGTAAATTGTATTGAAGGGTTGGATTAATATCTAGTCTGATAATTTGTGATATACTGTGATATGATATGTTTGGTTTAAACTGTGATAATTTGGGTTATCTATCGATGATAAATTGCTGTGTGAATGTGACACCCTGTATTTAAATTAAAGTGAATCCACTTAAAACAACTTGGATTTAGGATGATATTGTATTCGAAGAGACCGGAGTCGGGTATCAGAAATATCCAAAACCACTTCGAATTGGTAATCTATAATTCTTTATAGATTGATATGTAAAATCAATAAGTTGGAATGGAATGATTTAACTGAATTGGACCATTTAAACTAAGTTGGATACTTAGATATTGTTTTGTGAAAATAAAATGTTGACTATAAGTTGTTTACTTGTAGTAAAGTACGAGTTACCCCGGGTTTAAATAAGTTCTATGGATTTAAATTTCGTGTTAGATGAGTTTACTCACGCTGGTTTCCAGCCTGACCCGGGTGTTACTTTGATGTAATGCTCGGGTCAGACCGAGTATTACAGATTTCAGGTAAGGACGTTCTAGAGCACAAGAGGCGAGCTGGATGACAGGAACGTATGGAGTATATTCCGCTGTGATATATTATAGTTGCTAGAGACATGTTAATCCTAACTGTCAAGTATATTTGTGAATGTAGTAACTCTGATGTATAAAAATGTAATTAACAAATACAGTTTTCTTTGTATAACTGATATTATTATTTGATATTGTATTTTGATCCGCTGCGAATGTGAGAATCTGTGTCTTGTTCTGTTTCTTTCTTCTATCTCTTTTCTTTTTCTTCTAACTATCTGGCATTTTCGGGTTCGAAAATTCCGGGTCGTTACAGATTGTAACGTCCTAGGCTTTTCAACCTTCAGCAACGGTTCACGACCGGTAGGCTTTTCAACCATCCCAGCCCCGCTGTGGCTCACAGTGATACCTCGGGTTTGCTTTTACGGCCATCCTCTCGAGTCGCAACCAACCCCAAAAGGCCTTATACTACCCCCGGGGACATGTAGGGGTAAGAGTCTCCCGTTCGCCACCAAAATCGACCAACTGAAAAAGCCTACTGTAACAACCCGACTTTTTCTCCACAGAAAGTCGGATCATCATGAAGAAAGAAAGGGATAGAAGAAGAAAGGATAGAAGAGAAGAAACAACAACACCAAAGAATCTCACAGCGGAAACGAATGAAATATAATATATCACATAGAATATTACATAGTATCATATACATCGGAGTACACAACTTATACATCACAGAATAGACAGTTATAAACTTCTGTCTATTATACAACACAAGTACATCAGTACAATACAGACTAATACAAACACAGCGGAAACTCTATATATCTACTCGCTGAAGCCTCCTGCTTCACAGCTCCTCCAGAATTCGTCAAGATTATCCTGAATCCCTTGACTACTCAATACAATATTGAGTACCCAAGAGTTTAATAAAACAGAAAATAAACACTTGGGTCAGACATGGTTCTGGTGTGAGTAAACGGTTAAATTGCTTAACTTTGAAAACCTTTGGAAACAAAAGTGTCACGTAAGACTCCCCACAAATAAACATGGGTAAGTTTTTACCTTACGCTAACTAAAACATTTGATAGGAAATCTGATTGTATTATAATAGGGTCTAGGGTTTTCAAGTAAATATGAAATAGCTGAAATTGTTACATTATTAAATTCCAGCATACTAGCCACAAAGTGGGTTATACAATCAAGTCCGTTGGCACTTATTGGATTTTGGATTCCATACAATGGCAGGGCTACTGGGGTACCGCCCGTCACAGTACGTGGCCTAGATCACCGTACCGAGGAGTACGCCCGCTCCCCTGCAACACAAAGCCGGAACCATCCCTTACTGGATAATCCCGAACAAGACAATCCCGTAGTTGGCGCGACCAACCACACACTAAGCCGAATAAAAGAAAAGGGACCTCTAGACAGGGATCTATCTTGCTCTCAGTGGGTGCTACCCACGAAACCTTGCTGCACCTCCCCTGTTTTAGCCATTCCCGGTTGATGAGGCTTGAGGTTACGATTACCTTTAATCAGAACATATCACTTAGAATGCTCATCGTCCGCCTGACGATGTGCTGAAAGCATTCAATCCATACAAGTTCGTTCCGGGTTCGAACGAAACCGAAGGCATTATCTCGTTACACTCGTTTTGGAATCACCCTCAGAGTTAACGACAATAACCCTTGCACTCTGAATCTTCATCTTCACTTGAGATTCACGACCTATCGTTAATTTGGATCGATGTGGTATTCGGGTCTCCAGACCTGGAATACCGGTATACGGAAACCCGATCCCGGTCTCATCGAAATCCAAAACGTATCTTTTAAGGGCCAAGTTGTTTTAAGGTTAAAACAATTCAATTCTTATCTATACTACACACAGATAGATAATTTACAATAGATAATCCATATTATCATCCAAACAAATAATTCATATTATCATTTCAATCCAACCAAACATCTATATCATAGATCAGCACATCTCTTATCAGAGATATCAACAATGCAAAGCATTCAATATCATTCATCCATTCTTAAGTAATGATTTATCATATCTAATTAATTTAAAGTGAATTAAATTAATTACTTCATCCTATAAATCCTGCTTAATTAATTATTAATTAAACCAATTAATTAATCATTACTCTAAGTATCCATCTAAATTAATCATTCCTGATTAATTACCCTTTAATTACTTTAAGTAATTAATACTTAATTAATTTCACAAATTAATTATCTTAAACCATTCAGTAATTAAACTTTAATTACTTCATTAATTAATTAACTATATTTAATTACATTAATCCTTAATTAATTACAATTAATTAATTACTTTAGTTAATTAATCAATTAATCATTACTTAATTCCTAATTAATCCATTAACCATCCACTAATTACTTCATTAAGTAATTATTCTTAATTACAAATAGTAATTAAGCTTAAATTTATTTCATTAATTAATTGTTCTTAATTAATCTCTTCTTAACTAATTAAGAATAAACCTTACACTTATATTAAATATTTACTCAAATCATTTACTTCATTAAAATAAATTATGATTTTTACTTTTAAAATAAAACAATTCAAACACTTAATTTTAATATACTAAAAATCTTTGAAAACCCTTTTCAATCATATTTGATTTAAATTAAATAAAACAATAATTTAACTTTGGAAATCTCATATTTAGATTGAAAATATCTTCATTTAAGATTAAAAGTTTATTTAGCTAATTATTTTAAAATCAACTATTTTAAATATTTCCAAACTTGAATATATTATATTAAAATTCTTTTAACCAAGTTTGTCTTTATTTTAAAAGAGCCTGCAAATTAAAATTTTAAACAGGTCTTTCTTTATAAACATTACTTTATTTAAAGTTAGATTTATCTAATGTTTTAAACCCGAGTCATACCCCTTAGTAACCCGAGTCGTCTTCGAGTCATTCGTGCGATCATCACGAGACTTCCTCGATCCATCTTCATCTTCCCAAACTCTAGAAACACCAGACATTCGAACGTGCACGTGCACATTCCCTTCGGCCACCAGAGATCGACGCTCCGACCTTCGACACGTCGCCGAACATCTCCTCAGACGAACTGACCACCCCGATCCTCCAATCCAACCGGAAATCGAAATCGAACGAAAACGAGCAACTGGAACCAAACCTTCGCCAGAAAACGCCTCGAACCCAACGTCCCCGATCACCAGAGTCTTCGCGACCCCAACCACAGCTTCACCGACCAACCACGCGCCTATTCCCCCACCACCGGTCGACTCCGATGCATTGACGACAACGCCTTCACCAATTTCCGACTTCGACTTCAAAATTCCCCCTAAGCCCTAATTCACTTCATTCAGGTCACCATGGTCCAAAATAAAATACCATCACATTTTTCCCATAGTCGTCAGACCCCCAGCCAACTTCGACCACGATCCTGATGATGTTCACCATGCCGATCACCAGAATTTCCCCTAAACCCATAATCTGATCAACCACGAATTTCTCACCCGAAACAAAACTAAAAATCGTGATTCTTCTTTTTAAAAATCTTAGTTTTAAAAGACGATTCAGATTATATAAGTGAATTCGAGAATCAAAATGTTTGAATTTAACATGTTTCAGATATTCCACTGTATTTCTTGATTTTCCAGATTATATTCAACTTATTTATACTTGAAAATAATTTTAAATCATAAGTTATGTTTAAACAAACATGATTCATTTGGATTCGTAAGCTTAACAGAGACTAGATAAGGAAGATTGGAATTTTTATATCAAATATTTGAACTCTGTAACTTAAACAGAGATGATCTCTGATACATCCATACATGCACACAGTTCTATACTCATATACACATATATTCATATTCACAACAACATGCATGTATATATATTCAATCATGCATCACAATTTACTTCAAACATCTATCACATGAATCTAATTAAAACTGTTTAAGCTTAATCTACTCATATTAAAATAACAGAGAAGTATATATGTATACATACTGATTTTAGTATATGCATTTTATTTATACAATCATGCATTCACAGATAAAATCATATGCAAACCATATTACTATAAAGATTCATCACATCATTTAAGTTTATTACTAGATCTAAAAACTGTTTTAAAAATAAAGTTTTACTCGCCTGTTTTATGATGTGCAGAGAATTTGAAAACAGTTTGCACTTGAAATTTGCTACAGCAACTTGAAAAGCTTTTGAAAATTGAATTTGCTTATCTTAATTAATTACTTCTTAATTAATTAACGACCCGGCTTCCTATGCCCAGGAAGACGCATCGTCGATAAGAAAGAAAGGGATAGAAAATAGAAAGAAGAGAAGAAAGAAAGAAACAACAACAGATACTCACAGCGGAACGAATAAATTATATTAATAACATGAACTATTACATAGTATACAACACTAATCAGAGTTACACAACTTATACATCACTTACTAGACAGTTATAAACATCTGTCTAGACATTACGACTCAATACAATACAAGACACTATCACAGAGATCAACACAGCGGAATACTATATATCTATGAACGCTGAAGCCTCCTGCTCCATTGCTCCTCCAGAAAACTCGTCAAAGCTAAACCTGAATCCCTTGGCTACTCGTAAAAATTTGAGTACCCAAGAGTTTATAAAACAGAAATAAACAACTTGGGTCAGACATGGGTCTGGTGTGAGTAACAGGTTAAACTTGCTTAACTTTGAAAAACCTTTGAAACAAAAGGTATCACGTAAGACTTCCCACACATAAACATGGAAAAGTTTTTACCTTACGCTAACCAAAACATTTGATAGGAAATCCAGTTATATTATAATAGGGTCTAGGGTTTTCAAATAAATATGAAATAGCTGAAATTGTTACATTATTAAATTCCAGCATACTAGCCAACAAAGTGGGTTATACAATCAAAACCGTAGGGTCTCGTATGAAAAATGGGTTTCCATCAATGGCAGGGCTACTAGGGTACCGCCCGTCACAGTACGTGGCCTAGATCACCGTACCGAGGAGTACGCCCGCTCCCCTGCAACACAAAGTCGGAACCATCCCTTACTGGATAATTCCGAACAAGATAACCCCGTAGTTGGCGCGACCAACCACACACTAAGCCGAATAAAAAGAAAAGGGACCTCTAGACAGGGATCTATCTTGCTCTCAGTGGGTACTACCCACGAAGCCTTGCTGCACCTCCCCTGTTTTAGCCATTCCCGGTTGATGAGGCTTTTGATTTTCAGATTTGAGGAGTTTTGGATTACTGATCTGATTTGTTTTCAGATTTGTTTTTTAACCTTGTTAGAAACAAATTGGTATTCATTTTTAAATCTAGAATTTAAAATGAACTTTTAAAAGTAAATTTGAAAATGGATGTTTTCAAATGTATTGGTGGATGATAATTTAACCATGGGTAAGAAAATGTTTTTATCTTTAAGTTAAATCATTAATCCTTAAGGTAATTAAAATGGTTTAAATAATCTAATAATTAATGATTGGATTAATTAATTAAGTAATTAAGGATTTAAATTAACTTAATTAAGGTTTAAGTTAATTAATTAAGCAATAATTAATTTATAATTATGGATTATAAATTAGAATATTAATTAATGATTAATAATTAATTAATAAAGTAATTTAGGATTAATTAAGTTATGGTTAACCCTTAATTAATTAAATAATTAGAGATTAATTAATTAGTTATTTAGATTTATTAATTTGGAATTAATAATAATTAAAATTAGTTAATTACTTAAGAAAAGTAATTTAAAAGTTGTTAGTAGTTAATGAAGGTCATTAACTATGGATTATTAAATAATTAATTAATGTGATTAATTTTAATAATTAATTGAATTAATTAATTTAAAGATAATCAATTATAGAATTTGTTTAAATGAATTACTTAATGGAAGTAATTAAGAATTAATTACTTATTGTAATTAATTAAGCTAATTTGATTAGTTTAAGTTAATTAATTAAGTTTAATTAATTTAGAATAATCAAGTGATGATTTGATAAATAATTACTTAATGTAATTATTAAAGTATGATTATTTGGGGAAGTAAATAATTGATAATTACTGGAGGTAATTAGTTGAATGATGATGTATTAATAGAAGTAATTTTAGTTTAATTACTTGTGAATTAATCAAGGGATTAATTAAAAGAAATTAATTAAGGAGTAATTAATTTATTTAAAGAAGTAATTAAGGGTAGTTAATTACTAAATGAAATTAATCAAGGTGATTAATAAATGTAACTAATTAATTATTAAATGTAATTAATTTAATAAGATAATTAAATAAGAGTAATTAAAAATCATTAATATAATTAGTGATGTAATTAAGGATTGATTAATTAAATTAATTAATCAATAATAAGTGTTTAAAGTAATTAATTAATTGTAATTAATTAAGAATTAATATAATTAAATATAGTTAATTAATTACTGAAGTAATTAAGATTAATTACTGTAATGGTTTAAGATAATTAATGTGTGAAATTAATTATGGATTAATTTCTTAAAGTAATTAAGGGTTAATTAATCAGGATTGATTAATTAAAAATGGATACTTAGAGTATGATTAATTAATTGGTTTAATTAATAATTAAGTAAGCAGGATTTATAGAATGAAGTAATTAATTTAATTCATTTTAAATTAATTAGAGATGATAAATCATTACTTAGGATGGATGAATATTATTGAATGCTTTGCATTGTTTGATATCTCTGATGAGATATATGATATGTGATATGGATGTTTGGTTGAATTGTAATGATAATATGAATTATCTGTTTGTGATAATGTAGATTATCTATTGTGAATTATCTATCTGTGTAGTATAGATAACTGAATTGAATTGTTTTAACCTTAAAACAACTTGGCCTTAAAAGATACGTTTTGGATTTCGATGAGACCGGGATCGGGTTTCCGTATACCGGAATTCCAGGTCTGGAGACCCGAATACCACATCGATCCAAATTAACGATATGTAACAACCCTGTATTTTTTCAAATATTTTTAAATTGATTTTTCCAGATTCAAAAGCTTTATTTATGAAAAAGAATAAATTTTGTTATTTTAAGTATAAACTTTGATTTTGATGTGGATTTGAATTCCAAATATGACTAAATTTAATATTTCCAGAAAATGTGAATTTTGGTCAAATAGTCAAACTTTGACTTTTAAATTTAAATTTTAAATAGTTTGAAATTATAAATTTTATCTTTTATTATGAAAATAGATTTAATAACTTGAATACAGCTTTTCGTTTCGTTGGAAACGGAGTTAAATTGTAGAAGTTATGTAATTTTCAATTTTGTGTATAAACTGTTTATTTTGCAATATTATTTATTTTAAATCATATAAATTATATTTTTATGGTCATATTTTGTTTTAATATGTGTTAATAGGTTATTTAATGTCTTTTAATATTTTTAAAATGATAATATAATTTTTCTAAAGTTTACTTGAATTTATTTCAATTTATGAAACCTAGTTTCCATTTTCTTTACTATTTTCTTAATTTAATTATATATAATTAAAATTTATTTAATTATTTTATGCCTTCACTTTTATTTGCTGTTTTTACTTTATTTATATGCATTCTACATGTATTTAAATTAAAATAGATTTTTCCAAAGTGTACTGAAGTTATTTCTAATTTTTAAAGCCTAGTTTGCATTTTTAAGCCATTTTCTTAATTTAAATTATATTTATTCAAAAATTTAATTATTTATTTTATATATTTATTTTATTTATGAGTTGTTATTTTTATTTCTCAGTTTTTATATGTATTTATAAATTACAAATATATATAAAAGAAATTTGAAAGGTTTGTGTCTTTTTAGTTGCTTTTGTCCCTTTGTTTTCCCGTCTCTTCAATTTCCTTAGTCTTTTCATTTGCCTTGAGTTGGCCGTGCATTTTCATTTGATAGCCGTGATTTTTAACTCATTTTCACGTGAGAAAAGCACCATTCCTCATTTCATTCATGGCTACAAAGATTTGTAATGGCCTCCCCTCTCTTTTTCACTTTTCTCTTCATTTTTCCTTTTGATTTTGCCTTGATTTTTGCCTTGTTTCTTCTTGCTTGGTTCGGCCATACACCTCCACATCTTCACCAACCACCACCATCCCTTCTTTCCCACTTCATCCACGCCCAAATCATCCCCCTCCTCTGACCTGAAGTTGCCTTGACCATCTCATGTTGCAAACACCACAAAAAACATTGCTATACTCCAAAACATTGCCTACCCGAGCACATATCACCTCACCACCTTCATTGTTGACCATGGCCACCCCCTTAGCCACCACCACCAGCTTGTTTACCACCTCTGAACATCACCCTCCCCTCTGTCCAGATCTGACCTGACCCATAGACCCTATGGTCGAGCCTAAGGGTTGAACCAAAAACTCCATTTTGCCTTGTCCCTTTGCATTCTAGGCTTGCAAACTCCTTCCTCTTCATATTCTTGACTTGGTCGTGCCATTTGTGGTCCAAACCTGATCCATTTCAACCTAAAACATGTTGAGGCCGAACCTAATACATGTATGGTCGAGCAATAGTTGAAGCAAGATCAAGCAAAGTTGATTTAAAGACTTGGTGATGTTCACTTATGTAACGATACGGATTTTGCCCGCTCGAAAATCAACATCCATACTTTACATCGTACTCGAATGCCGTAGATTCGACCGTTCAAATCCGAGTCGCCGGAGCTTATAACAACATTAAGTAAATAACACAGCGGAATAAAAAGAATATAGATATACAACATCTGATACAATATCCAGATACAATGATAATAAAATGAATATCTATACATCAGAGGTATGATACAACAAATAGCAGCGGAAAAGAAAATGATAACATCAACAGCGGATAATCTCCATCTCCAAAGCAGCAATCCAGATATAGCTTGAACTCCCAATAACGATGCACGAAGATAAGCAAGTACAGTCCGATCCAAAGACTGAACTAGCTCCAGAAAATCTACAAATCCTGACTATCTGAAAAACCCAACTCTAGACTGCTCGTGTAGAAAATTTTGAGCATCCAGAGTTTAGGAAAGGAACAATAAACTCCGGATCAGTCGTGGGACTGGTGTGAGCAACAAAAACAGTTTATCTTTAAATAACACAAAAGAATTTTAGACATTGAAAACCGCAATGCTTTTGGAAAATGAAACTACCATAAGACCTCCCACCACACACACAATGCAAACGCAGACTTGGAGGAGATTTCTTCTTATGTTAGTCAAAGATGCTTACTACGCAAAATCAAATCATTTTTGATATTATTATTAGTGCATAGTGGAAAACATTTCGAAAATAGAATATCAATCTTAGCCAACATACGACCAGTATCGTATGCCTACTATAGCTACCATCTAAACAGTGGTGACCACCGTACGTAAATGGCAGGTTCTACAACTAATACCGTACAAAGTTCGTATTGGAGTTTGGATTTCCAACAAATGGTCAGGCTAAGGAACTTCCTATCCACGATGGGTACGTCCCTGGAATAGACGACCCGAGAACCTAACCGGATCTCTGCCAACACAAGGCCGGGTTACCTCTGCAAAAATAGGTAACTACTGACACGCGTATGCCATCCCCCGATCGTCACCGATCTTCCCGAGGATCCTCGATTCCCAACAACCACATAATAATAATAATGCAGTAACCACAGAGGTTAAGTATCTGGGCTCCATACCATGATACCACCTTTATCCAGAAGGAATGACATACACTAAGGGGCGCTACTCCCTAGAACCTTGCTGCATCCTTCCTGTTTCGACCATTTCCGGGGTGTGAGGCTCGACGAAGTCTCGTCCACAAAGCTACGCTTTGTCACAAAGCCATGCTTTGGGTCAAACAAATGATCAACCTATGATCACAAAGATATAAGATCAAACAAATGATCATATCCCAAATGATCAAACATTGATCATCACACAGCAACACTCAGCATGCCACATTACCAAATTGGGATATATCGCTGATAAATTTCAACTACATAACCTCTGAGCTCGTACGTCTCAGAGAAGGGTGTTAAGCTAAGAGAATAAATTCTCCGCCACCAACAGAAATGTATTTGAAAGAAATCGGCTTTATATCTCAAAGTGTAATGTCAGACATGTATCCATATAAGTCTGTTCCGGGTTCGAACAGAACCGAAGGCACTTCTTACGAAGCCCTTGCAATTCCGGGTAATTTTCAATCACGTCCGGACTTCCCGTCACAAAAGAGTGATATAAATCTCTATACCGGAGCAACTCAGTGCAGAGACATTCGACAGTTTGTCCTTTCATTTTCGAAAAATATCCGGTCTTCAACACCGGTCTTCAAATGCCATCCATATACGACGTATCACTATTCGGAATGGGTTATACGACCCAAAGGTCCTTTCCCGGCTAACCCGAATAGTGAGCGCAATATTCAAAACATATGGATATTGGGATTTCAATTAAGTCACAACTTAAACCCAAACTTTCTTTTCAAATGGTTTAACAGATTACCATTTTAATCTTTTTTAAACAAAAAGATTCAATTCACAAAGTTCACTTAATTTCACGAAGATTCATTCATAGATTTTCCAAATCAATTTCCATTTCAGTTTAACTCGTTAAATCTTTAAGTCAAAGATTTAACTCATAGTTTTCAAACAATTTCATTTCGAATGGGTTAAACAAAACATCATTTTAAATCTGTTAAAAATAAACAGATTTAATTCATAGCTTTCAAAATAATTCATTGATAACTTGGAAAATCCAATTTCAATTCATTCTTGAAATTCCTTTAATTAAACTGGAATTTCAGTTCTTATCTAAAAGTGTTTATCATTTGAAAACAACAGTTTTCATTTTGGAAATCTGATTCATTCATACGAGTTTAAAATCTTTGGTTTAAATTCAAATTCCCAACTTATACTTTTAAAATGGTTAAATTCTTACAAACACATTTTATATCATCTTTAGTCCCTATTTTCAATCATAGGATTCAATTTCAATTTTGAATGCAAATTTAAATCTAATTATTTAAATTTTCAAAACTCGTTTAAGTTATTCAAAATAACTTTTATCTTTGAAATTCTATTTCAAAAGCTTTTCACTTTAAACCCCAAATTTCCGATTTCAAAATCAATTGAAATTAGAACTTTAATTTCAAAAACATTTAATTCTGCATTGTCTGTGACTTAATCGATTTCCACGTGAAATCCATATTTGTGTGTGTAAAGGTGTAGTCCAGGGGTTTTACACAGAAGTGCAACATCATACAATCATCGCAGATCAGCATACAACAATATATTTGATAAGCGATATAAATTATAACACTTATCTTCATTCACAGATCACAGATATATATCACAGATAAGTAAATTACAGATCACAACATAAATCAGGAAGTATCACAAAATATCACGAATCAGGGATATCAAACAATTCGACAATCAACAGAATCCAAACATTCATAAGTAAGATCAATTTATATCTGATTATATTTAAATTAGATAATTTCTTATGAACAAATTACAAATCCTGGTTAATTAACTTCAATAATTTACAAATTATTTTGATTAATTATTTTTCAATCATTTATTAATTAACTTTAATGTTAAATTTTAAAATTAATTAACCCTTAATAATCATTTAATTAATTATTCTTAATTATTACCATAAGTGATTATCTTTAATTACTTATCACATTTTAATTACATCGAGTAATTTTACATAAACCCCTTGATTAATTATCTTTAATTTATTAATCATTCATTAAGTAATTAAGCTTTAAGTAATCACTTTACTTTTTATAATGTTGAAATTTTGAAAACTAACCCGAGTGCTTCTCATGACTTACTCGAGTAAATACCCGAGTTACTCAGCATCTTTCCCGAGATCGTCCTATTTAAATCTTTAAATACTTTAACAATTTAAATACCCAGCTTTGAATTTCATTTTGAAATCAGATTCTTAAACTGATTTTACAAATCTATGTTTTTAGCTTGCTTTACATTTTGAATTTTTATTTAATTTCAAAAACTTAAATACTGTCAGGTCAAAACAATTGACCCGAGCCACTCTAACACTTGCTTCGAGTCAAACAGCTAAATTCCCCGAGCACCACACCCCCCCTCTCGTACACTTCTCCTTCCCCTTTTTATTTTCTTCCAGTAAGTTACATTTTAATTTAAACTTAAATAATAGCCACAGACAACAAGCTCACGAACTCGAGTTCATACTCGAGTCAAACTCCTTCCTCTCCGAGTCAAAACCCGAGATCCATTTCCTAACCCAAATTTCCAATTTCACCTGTACACGATCAACGCTCGTGCACGTGCACAGCCACTCCAACCACCTCTGACCAACACCCCGGCCATCCACAGATCATCGCTGACCCCCTCTACAAATTCCAACCACCCAATCACCACGATTGACGACGAAATCGAAAATCACCTGCTCGACCAAATTTTTCTGGCGCCCAACCCATTTACTAAATCATCTCGCGACTCCTCCTTACTTCGCCAGAACTCTCGCGACTTCGCCTGGAGCTCCGCCGCGACCCCGCGCACCTAGCCCCCCCTTGACCGATCGCCTGAAATACTTCGACGGTGACGCGATAGTATGATTCCTCAACACGACCCAAACTAGCAGTTTAAACCCTAAATTTGATTTGTTCCATCAATGTTTGCAATAGAAATTTTTTTTAGACATTTTTCCTGACTTCACTATCCTACACACTAGCTACGATCAAAATCTCCACCCCTAGTATGCTTCCGATCGCCTGGAATTGATTGAAACTTCCATTTTGATCAACATCAAACTGCGCTTAGCTTACCAAACTAAAAATTACCATTCTTGTTTTAAAAATCATTTTGAAGCATATGGATTCAAGTCATATGCCTGGATTTGTAAACTAAGAATTTTAAAACTTGACTTATTTTGAGTTTGCTGTTGATTTGGTTCCCAGAGTCAAAATAAATATTATTCTGACTTAAATATAAATTAAAAACTAAAGCTTATAGTTAAGCAAACAAGTTCCATTTGAAACTTAAATCTAAACAGAGACAAGATCGCAAGGTTTTAAATTTTTAAATCAAAACTTGTATACCGGGAGATAAAACAGAGAATACTCACAGCAGATATCATAAGGCACACATTCTTTACAACTTGACTAGCATGTAACCAAAATTACCTATTTAAACTTTTAAAAGTAAAGTTACTCACATCAATATTTTCCTAGAGAAGATCAAACAACCAAAATCGTGTTTAAGTTTAAAGAGAAAGGTGTTACTCACCTGGAAAAGAAAGAAATAGAAACCAAGAAGAACAGAGGAAGATTGAGGCTTGAAGGCTGCAGTTTTTATTTTCCTTTACAAACTTGCTTTGTTTTGTTGTTGAACAGCATTCCTTTCTGATAATACTCCTTATTGTTTAAGCTTTGAACTTCCTTTTTTTTTTTAAAACTGGAGAATATTTTTGCTGTGATCTTCTAATTGAAATCATCTTGCTTGACTCTCTGGTTTTGATGAATTCATATTGTTTTGTTTGCCTCAGTTTCACTTTACTTTGAAGGAACGAAAATGAACAGGTGAGGATGATATATATAAAAGTGAAGTTGATTATTTGTTTATACAAAGCAGGTACAAGATTTTCCTTATTTTTCTTTTTAAATCTTTGGCCAGAGATTTTTGATATGGAGGCTGAGGTAACTCGTTTGGGGCTGCATTTATGAGCTTGTACACATACACATCTTTGCATTTATTAGCTTTGTACCATGTATATATCTCACATACTTCAGCTGTACAAGCTTGAACTTGATTTCGGCTGTGAGCATTGTTTTGGTAGCTGCATTAATTAACATGTACCAGCTTACATTTTCTTTTATTTGTTTCCATCTTATCTCGACTGATAGATGTTATTTTACTTTGTCTTTGTATGTATTTTATTTTATTTTTTCATTTTGTTTACAGCAAACCACTTTTGTACTTCTTTTGTTTGAGTTTGAACTTAGATGAATTTGTTTCATTTGCATACTTGTCTTCTTTTCCTATTCTTGCCTGCATAACATTTCTTTGCTATTTCTTTTCTTTCTAAAAATGGTGGCTGCACTTATTATGTTGTCTTGTTTCCTAAATCCTATCACTTTGCAATATAAATGAATTAAATGTTGTTATATTTTTAACAATTGTATTTACTTATTTGAATGTAAGTTGTTTCCCTTTTGTTTTGTTTTGATTACTTTTAAAATACAAGTGAACTTCGAATTTTTTATTAAATCTTTCTTTATTATTTTTATTTGTTTTATACTCACTTAATTAAATCATACTTAAATGTATTTTATTATAACATACATTTTAAAATTTTATTTTCTATTTAAAGTTTAATTATCAACATTCACCTAATATTTATTGTCTTATATCTATTTTATAAACTCAAACCATTTATTTTTAACTTTTAAATCCAAATAGAAATATATATTAAATTTGCTCGTATATACCTAAATATATATATATACATTCAATATATACACATATACTCACATATACACTATTTACAATATTTTAATCTCAAATGATTTATACAGAATATACTTGGATATCGGGGAAACTCGCTCTCAATTTATCAATTAAATTTACAAATTTTTATCTAAAATTTATTTAATCATAAATTTAACTCAAGAATTCATTTAATTATAAATTTAAATAAATTTAAATTTCGGGGTCGTTACAAACTTCCCCCCTTAAAAGAATTTCGTCCTCGAAATTCACAGACACGAAACAAAGACAGAGATAGACAGATTCGATCTCCTATAATTCCTCAAACACAAGATACGGATTCCGAATTCAAGTCGGAATATCTCAAAATACATACCAATTCGTCCATCTTCGGACTTTGGTATTCAAAAGAAATTACAATAGAATTTCAAATTCGGTTTCAAACGAAATCGTTTTATTAATTTAATTAAATTTAAATTTTCCAATTCAAATTCATTAAGGTTTAAATCAAAAAGCTGATAAGAAACCGCTTACGATACGAGGTAAGAATTTCTACAATGATTCGTAGAGCCATCATCACATCGAAACTTCTTCTTGTAGCTGATACGAAGGAATCAAAAGAATTTGGAAAGACGAATCAAAGAATATTGATAAAGAAAGATTGCTTCCACTGTTGCAGGGTATTGACCATTTATAGTCGTATTCCATTGTCCCCTATCTCGTCTTCTTCTTGTACTCATATCTACTATCAGTGGATAGTAAGAGAATTTACTGAGACGTTCAGACTGATATCTTAGGGATATACTCATTCTAGAGTTTACTTCACTCTATCTCTAATGAGCTACTTAACATGTTATACTCCTGAGCTAAAGTTCAACCTTTGCTCTGATACCAAATGTAACGATACGGATTTTGCCCGCTCGAAAATCAACATCCATACTTTACATCGTACTCGAATGCCGTAGATTCGACCGTTCAAATCCGAGTCGCCGGAGCTTATAACAACATTAAGTAAATAACACAGCGGAATAAAAAGAATATAGATATACAACATCTGATACAATATCCAGATACAATGATAATAAAATGAATATCTATACATCAGAGGTATGATACAACAAATAGCAGCGGAAAAGAAAATGATAACATCAACAGCGGATAATCTCCATCTCCAAAGCAGCAATCCAGATATAGCTTGAACTCCCAATAACGATGCACGAAGATAAGCAAGTACAGTCCGATCCAAAGACTGAACTAGCTCCAGAAAATCTACAAATCCTGACTATCTGAAAAACCCAACTCTAGACTGCTCGTGTAGAAAATTTTGAGCATCCAGAGTTTAGGAAAGGAACAATAAACTCCGGATCAGTCGTGGGACTGGTGTGAGCAACAAAAACAGTTTATCTTTAAATAACACAAAAGAATTTTAGACATTGAAAACCGCAATGCTTTTGGAAAATGAAACTACCATAAGACCTCCCACCACACACACAATGCAAACGCAGACTTGGAGGAGATTTCTTCTTATGTTAGTCAAAGATGCTTACTACGCAAAATCAAATCATTTTTGATATTATTATTAGTGCATAGTGGAAAACATTTCGAAAATAGAATATCAATCTTAGCCAACATACGACCAGTATCGTATGCCTACTATAGCTACCATCTAAACAGTGGTGACCACCGTACGTAAATGGCAGGTTCTACAACTAATACCGTACAAAGTTCGTATTGGAGTTTGGATTTCCAACAAATGGTCAGGCTAAGGAACTTCCTATCCACGATGGGTACGTCCCTGGAATAGACGACCCGAGAACCTAACCGGATCTCTGCCAACACAAGGCCGGGTTACCTCTGCAAAAATAGGTAACTACTGACACGCGTATGCCATCCCCCGATCGTCACCGATCTTCCCGAGGATCCTCGATTCCCAACAACCACATAATAATAATAATGCAGTAACCACAGAGGTTAAGTATCTGGGCTCCATACCATGATACCACCTTTATCCAGAAGGAATGACATACACTAAGGGGCGCTACTCCCTAGAACCTTGCTGCATCCTTCCTGTTTCGACCATTTCCGGGGTGTGAGGCTCGACGAAGTCTCGTCCACAAAGCTACGCTTTGTCACAAAGCCATGCTTTGGGTCAAACAAATGATCAACCTATGATCACAAAGATATAAGATCAAACAAATGATCATATCCCAAATGATCAAACATTGATCATCACACAGCAACACTCAGCATGCCACATTACCAAATTGGGATATATCGCTGATAAATTTCAACTACATAACCTCTGAGCTCGTACGTCTCAGAGAAGGGTGTTAAGCTAAGAGAATAAATTCTCCGCCACCAACAGAAATGTATTTGAAAGAAATCGGCTTTATATCTCAAAGTGTAATGTCAGACATGTATCCATATAAGTCTGTTCCGGGTTCGAACAGAACCGAAGGCACTTCTTACGAAGCCCTTGCAATTCCGGGTAATTTTCAATCACGTCCGGACTTCCCGTCACAAAAGAGTGATATAAATCTCTATACCGGAGCAACTCAGTGCAGAGACATTCGACAGTTTGTCCTTTCATTTTCGAAAAATATCCGGTCTTCAACACCGGTCTTCAAATGCCATCCATATACGACGTATCACTATTCGGAATGGGTTATACGACCCAAAGGTCCTTTCCCGGCTAACCCGAATAGTGAGCGCAATATTCAAAACATATGGATATTGGGATTTCAATTAAGTCACAACTTAAACCCAAACTTTCTTTTCAAATGGTTTAACAGATTACCATTTTAATCTTTTTTAAACAAAAAGATTCAATTCACAAAGTTCACTTAATTTCACGAAGATTCATTCATAGATTTTCCAAATCAATTTCCATTTCAGTTTAACTCGTTAAATCTTTAAGTCAAAGATTTAACTCATAGTTTTCAAACAATTTCATTTCGAATGGGTTAAACAAAACATCATTTTAAATCTGTTAAAAATAAACAGATTTAATTCATAGCTTTCAAAATAATTCATTGATAACTTGGAAAATCCAATTTCAATTCATTCTTGAAATTCCTTTAATTAAACTGGAATTTCAGTTCTTATCTAAAAGTGTTTATCATTTGAAAACAACAGTTTTCATTTTGGAAATCTGATTCATTCATACGAGTTTAAAATCTTTGGTTTAAATTCAAATTCCCAACTTATACTTTTAAAATGGTTAAATTCTTACAAACACATTTTATATCATCTTTAGTCCCTATTTTCAATCATAGGATTCAATTTCAATTTTGAATGCAAATTTAAATCTAATTATTTAAATTTTCAAAACTCGTTTAAGTTATTCAAAATAACTTTTATCTTTGAAATTCTATTTCAAAAGCTTTTCACTTTAAACCCCAAATTTCCGATTTCAAAATCAATTGAAATTAGAACTTTAATTTCAAAAACATTTAATTCTGCATTGTCTGTGACTTAATCGATTTCCACGTGAAATCCATATTTGTGTGTGTAAAGGTGTAGTCCAGGGGTTTTACACAGAAGTGCAACATCATACAATCATCGCAGATCAGCATACAACAATATATTTGATAAGCGATATAAATTATAACGCTTATCTTCATTCACAGATCACAGATATATATCACAGATAAGTAAATTACAGATCACAACATAAATCAGGAAGTATCACAAAATATCACGAATCAGGGATATCAAACAATTCGACAATCAACAGAATCCAAACATTCATAAGTAAGATCAATTTATATCTGATTATATTTAAATTAGATAATTTCTTATGAACAAATTACAAATCCTGGTTAATTAACTTCAATAATTTACAAATTATTTTGATTAATTATTTTTCAATCATTTATTAATTAACTTTAATGTTAAATTTTAAAATTAATTAACCCTTAATAATCATTTAATTAATTATTCTTAATTATTACCATAAGTGATTATCTTTAATTACTTATCACATTTTAATTACATCGAGTAATTTTACATAAACCCCTTGATTAATTATCTTTAATTTATTAATCATTCATTAAGTAATTAAGCTTTAAGTAATCACTTTACTTTTTATAATGTTGAAATTTTGAAAACTAACCCGAGTGCTTCTCATGACTTACTCGAGTAAATACCCAAGTTACTCAGCATCTTTCCCGAGATCGTCCTATTTAAATCTTTAAATACTTTAACAATTTAAATACCCAGCTTTGAATTTCATTTTGAAATCAGATTCTTAAACTGATTTTACAAATCTATGTTTTTAGCTTGCTTTACATTTTGAATTTTTATTTAATTTCAAAAACTTAAATACTGTCAGGTCAAAACAATTGACCCGAGCCACTCTAACACTTGCTTCGAGTCAAACAGCTAAATTCCCCGAGCACCACACCCCCCCTCTCGTACACTTCTCCTTCCCCTTTTTATTTTCTTCCAGTAAGTTACATTTTAATTTAAACTTAAATAATAGCCACAGACAACAAGCTCACGAACTCGAGTTCATACTCGAGTCAAACTCCTTCCTCTCCGAGTCAAAACCCGAGATCCATTTCCTAACCCAAATTTCCAATTTCACCTGTACACGATCAACGCTCGTGCACGTGCACAGCCACTCCAACCACCTCTGACCAACACCCCGGCCATCCACAGATCATCGCTGACCCCCTCTACAAATTCCAACCACCCAATCACCACGATTGACGACGAAATCGAAAATCACCTGCTCGACCAAATTTTTCTGGCGCCCAACCCATTTACTAAATCATCTCGCGACTCCTCCTTACTTCGCCAGAACTCTCGCGACTTCGCCTGGAGCTCCGCCGCGACCCCGCGCACCTAGCCCCCCCTTGACCGATCGCCTGAAATACTTCGACGGTGACGCGATAGTATGATTCCTCAACACGACCCAAACTAGCAGTTTAAACCCTAAATTTGATTCGTTCCATCAATGTTTGCAATAGAAATTTTTTTTAGACATTTTTCCTGACTTCACTATCCTACACACTAGCTACGATCAAAATCTCCACCCCTAGTATGCTTCCGATCGCCTGGAATTGATTGAAACTTCCATTTTGATCAACATCAAACTGCGCTTAGCTTACCAAACTAAAAATTACCATTCTTGTTTTAAAAATCATTTTGAAGCATATGGATTCAAGTCATATGCCTGGATTTGTAAACTAAGAATTTTAAAACTTGACTTATTTTGAGTTTGCTGTTGATTTGGTTCCCAGAGTCAAAATAAATATTATTCTGACTTAAATATAAATTAAAAACTAAAGCTTATAGTTAAGCAAACAAGTTCCATTTGAAACTTAAATCTAAACAGAGACAAGATCGCAAGGTTTTAAATTTTTAAATCAAAACTTGTATACCGGGAGATAAAACAGAGAATACTCACAGCAGATATCATAAGGCACACATTCTTTACAACTTGACTAGCATGTAACCAAAATTACCTATTTAAACTTTTAAAAGTAAAGTTACTCACATCAATATTTTCCTAGAGAAGATCAAACAACCAAAATCGTGTTTAAGTTTAAAGAGAAAGGTGTTACTCACCTGGAAAAGAAAGAAATAGAAACCAAGAAGAACAGAGGAAGATTGAGGCTTGAAGGCTGCAGTTTTTATTTTCCTTTACAAACTTGCTTTGTTTTGTTGTTGAACAGCATTCCTTTCTGATAATACTCCTTATTGTTTAAGCTTTGAACTTCCTTTTTTTTTTTAAAACTGGAGAATATTTTTGCTGTGATCTTCTAATTGAAATCATCTTGCTTGACTCTCTGGTTTTGATGAATTCATATTGTTTTGTTTGCCTCAGTTTCACTTTACTTTGAAGGAACGAAAATGAACAGGTGAGGATGATATATATAAAAGTGAAGTTGATTATTTGTTTATACAAAGCAGGTACAAGATTTTCCTTATTTTTCTTTTTAAATCTTTGGCCAGAGATTTTTGATATGGAGGCTGAGGTAACTCGTTTGGGGCTGCATTTATGAGCTTGTACACATACACATCTTTGCATTTATTAGCTTTGTACCATGTATATATCTCACATACTTCAGCTGTACAAGCTTGAACTTGATTTCGGCTGTGAGCATTGTTTTGGTAGCTGCATTAATTAACATGTACCAGCTTACATTTTCTTTTATTTGTTTCCATCTTATCTCGACTGATAGATGTTATTTTACTTTGTCTTTGTATGTATTTTATTTTATTTTTTCATTTTGTTTACAGCAAACCACTTTTGTACTTCTTTTGTTTGAGTTTGAACTTAGATGAATTTGTTTCATTTGCATACTTGTCTTCTTTTCCTATTCTTGCCTGCATAACATTTCTTTGCTATTTCTTTTCTTTCTAAAAATGGTGGCTGCACTTATTATGTTGTCTTGTTTCCTAAATCCTATCACTTTGCAATATAAATGAATTAAATGTTGTTATATTTTTAACAATTGTATTTACTTATTTGAATGTAAGTTGTTTCCCTTTTGTTTTGTTTTGATTACTTTTAAAATACAAGTGAACTTCGAATTTTTTATTAAATCTTTCTTTATTATTTTTATTTGTTTTATACTCACTTAATTAAATCATACTTAAATGTATTTTATTATAACATACATTTTAAAATTTTATTTTCTATTTAAAGTTTAATTATCAACATTCACCTAATATTTATTGTCTTATATCTATTTTATAAACTCAAACCATTTATTTTTAACTTTTAAATCCAAATAGAAATATATATTAAATTTGCTCGTATATACCTAAATATATATATATACATTCAATATATACACATATACTCACATATACACTATTTACAATATTTTAATCTCAAATGATTTATACAGAATATACTTGGATATCGAGGAAACTCGCTCTCAATTTATCAATTAAATTTACAAATTTTTATCTAAAATTTATTTAATCATAAATTTAACTCAAGAATTCATTTAATTATAAATTTAAATAAATTTAAATTTCGGGGTCGTTACAACTTATCCATGCTATCTCAATTTTGTTTCAACACTTTGGTATTGTAATTATTTATATGGTGCTTTGTTTTGTTTTTGTATACAAGAGTAACATCTTGGTTCTCATCCACTTGAATCCATCGTTGTGCCATATCGTGCTTCTTGGAATTCGTTGTGTGTTTTGATCGCTAATTTCCAGCTTTAACAGGTGAGTTATTCTCACCAGACAATATGTACCTATATAACTAGTAAATTGACACCCTGTGAATCTGTAGAAATATGTTATCATGTTATATATGCCTATATTATTATCATATGATGTTCACACCTGTTATTACACCTGTTATATCATATGTTACTGTTATTTAATGTTATTCTGTTATTTATATCTGTTATCACCATTGCAAGTTCCCTGTAGACTAGAATCACTATGGGTTGAAATGATACATACCCGAACGGACTTTAGAATAGGGAAAAATCGTTATGGGCTGAAATGATAGGCCTGAATGGTTTTTATTTAATTTATTTTAACTTAGGATTGCGGGTTTGAAATGATAGAACCCGGATTTTTCTTTTTAACTGCGGATTGAAATGATACATATCCGTATCACTTGACCTAGGTTAGAAAATTATATACAGGCCCGTGGTTATTTTATAAAGTGTTTTGAATATTTTTAAGTATTTTAAAAATATAAATTTATGAAATTTGATTTAAATAGATTTTGAAATGTTTAAAATAAAGAAATTATGATTTTTCTATGTGTTAAAAATGTAATTAATGAATGGTTTAACTGGATTTTGGAAATATAACTTAAGTTGGAAATTTGGAATTTGGTTAAAAATGATATTTAAGTTATATAAATAAAATGGATATTAAATTTTATTTGGAAATGGTAAATATGATAATTTGATTAAATGTGAATTTAAGTGATTTATTAAAGTATTATTGATTTTTTCTATGAATTTAAGTGGTTAAATAAATGAATGTTTAAAAGTGATCTTTTAAAATATAACTTGACTTGGAAATGTGAAATTTGGTTTTAATTAAAGGTTTTAGTTAATTAAATAAAATTGGAAATTTAGTTAAATTTGTGAAATGGTAATTTAAATTTGAAGTGTTAAGTCATTTGTTGAAATGTGAAGAATTGGAAACTTTTACACTTAAATTTATTAAGTAAATTGTTGAAAATTGGATTTAATTATAAGAAATTTATTGTGAAAAAGATACATGTTAAATGATATGTAAATAAACATTTTAAATGTTAAATTATGATTTTTAAAATGTTTAAAGAGTTTAAAATGAAGTTATTTAATTGCTGGAAATACACTAAAAAGCTGGAAATCACTTTTAATAGCATTCAGAAATGCTATGGTTCTGAATTACACTAAAATTTGAATAAAAGGGCTACTACAGCATTTCTGAAATGCTGCAGTTGCTGCAGTTGAACTTATAGGCTAATATTGAACCCAGGTCTATTATAGCATTCTCTGGAAATGCTATAATGGTCTGCAGTCTTTGCTGAAACCAAATTTAACACTTGTTTTGAAATCTGAACTACCGCAGCACTTCTGAATTGCTGTCTTTTCTGTTTTGAACTATAATTCAACTAAAACTGAGTTTTAACAGCAGTTTTAAGTGCTGTCTTTGCTGAATTAAAAATGTTTTCAAATATAACCTATAGCAGTTGTTTTTAAATGCTGTGAAATGCTGAAATTTTAATAATTAGGGTTTTTGACTTAGTAAACGAACTCAGAATGGTTTGAAACTTTGGAAATTGAATACTTGATTTGAAAATATAATAATTACACTTTTAAAAGGTTTAAATGAATTATTTTGATTGGAATATAAACTATTTAAAGGTGATTTGAAATGATAGTAAATGAACGATATCTTTGAATTTAAAAGGTATTTAAAGTTGAATATTGGATTTGAACTGATAGGATATTTTATTTTTAAAATGATTTGAAATGAAGTTTTGTAAGGATATGATATTTTATTATATTAAAATGATTTGAAATGAAGTTTTGAAATTATATGAAAATTTAAATATATGGAAATGGTTTGGAATTGATTTAATCTTTATTTTGATAAAGATATGGTTTGAAATGATATTTTATTTTGAAGTAAAGTATTGTTTTTAAAAGTTATAACCATGGGTTATAATAACGTTGGGTTGTTAAAGAGACCGGGATCGGATATGGACATACTCTCTGTCTTACCGAAAACCACTTTGGCAACCGTGTACGCGGTGGAGATTCCAGAATGAAGTAGGATGGTGGCGACGATCCTAAGGTATATACGTGGACCCAACTCCCGTGAGTTGGCATAAGGTGGCTAAAACAGGAGCGATTGACGGACCAATGAGGTAGCACCTCTGATCGGACACACTTCTTCGATACCATTCTATTACTTGTGATTGATTTGGTGCGCACCCTTGATTTGGGAGTGTTGTTCGAGGTGGGCGGTAGTGGCTGCTATGCGTCACCACCAGTCCGGATGCGTAATTGGTATATCTACCCTGGCATTGCCTAGTTGTGCCGTGTCACCTACCATATCGAGCTTTACTACGATTATGATTTTAAGATCCGACCGCGTTAAGGTTCTCCATCCCCTTAACGCTATTTTCTATATGATTATACTTTACTGATTAGACACTACTGTATATAGCGTATATTACTACATAGTAGATAGTTTAACGGATCCTTAAAGGATGGGCGGTCCCAAGCATCTTCTAAGTTACTTGTTCCCTTATTACCGTTCGCTTGAGTTGGTTTACATTATATAAGTATATATTGTCCTGACTCGAGTGTTTTGTGTTTTGCTTTACGCTCGGGTCAGCCTGAGTTATTCACAGATTTGGATTTCCACTCTCTTGGAGATTTGAATCGCTGGAGATTATCTGCTTGTCATGTCCTATCTATTCCAGTTCCGTTGTTCTACTCAGCTTGTACTTGGTTATTTTATTGAGACTTTTGTTGTACTCTATTTTCTTCTGTTGTATCTTATGTAACTCTGATATATTTATATAGTAGCTTCATGAACTACTATTTCTTTTACTTCCGCTGCATTATTTTACTCTGTGTCTGTGATCTGTGATTATATTTATTTACTGTATATTCTGAGATTTGCCAAATTTTATTTACAATGCGGTATTTTGAGCAATTCAACTCCGGCATGAGTGTCTACCTATACACTTATAATGGATGCGAATGGTTGAAAATATCGGGTCGTTACAGTTGGTATCAGAGCTTTGGCTTTGAGGCAAAACTTAGAATGTATGGTAAATTTATTTACAGAATCACTTTCGTTCGAGTTTGAATCTCTTCCTTTGATTTGTTTTCCTTTGAATTTTGGAACGTTCCCTGCGGTTCCGAAATTCATTCGTGTTCCTCACTATTCATCATCTTTTGATTCTGGAGTATCCCATGACTCCACTTCCAATGATCTTTATAGTGAATTGGCGGTCTCGCCAATATTCTAATTTTCTTGTAAAAGGGTGAAAATTCTTTATAATCAGCATCGATTCACCAGAGATTTATATTTATCCTTGGTTTAGATGCTAATATCTTTTATTATTCCAAACTCTATCTCTTGAGATTGAAGGTAGATTTACCCCAGAAAATCCATATTTGATCTTATCCATTGAGTCACGGTTGACCCGGTTAAGGTTGTCCGCGATTTATCTAAGCTTACCCATCTCTCTACTCTGTTTAATCATCTTGTCTTTTGTTCCAATCTATCTTCCAAACATTTTGAACTGTACTTGTAAATTAATGTTTTGTTTTATATTGTGTTGTTTGAGTTGTTAATGTTGATTTGGGTTTCCGATCGATTCGTCTGATCAACGCTATCGATAGGATTTCTAAAACACTTTGACAGAACAAACTGACACAATATTATTTTAAAATTTGGTTAATGAAATAAATTTGGATATATAATTTTATGGAACTTAATAAATTGATTTAAATTGATAATTTGAAATGATAATACTTGATTTATCAATTATTGTTCTACAAATGAATTTATAAATAGTTGTTTATAAATTTATTTGGGAACTGAAATGAATTTAAAAACAAGAAATTTAAAGAATTTAATTTCCAATGGTTTCAAACCTTGTGTTAAATTTTTTTAAAAGGATATTATTTAAAGTATTTTGAATAAAAATTTGTCGCTAAAGGATTTTTATAAATAAAATTTGAGTGGTTATAATAAATGTTATACACTTAAATTTTAGTTATAAAAGATTAACAGAGGTAAATATTGAAAAAGGAATCTAAAGAGATTTTATTTAAATAACTTAATAATCAAATTGATTTAATATGGAACCTTAAGTCTAACCTAGAAATTTTAATAAAGGTTATTTCCTGAAATGAATATGTTGTATAATAAATAATGTATCTTTGAATAGATAAAATAAAATACATTTGAATTAGACATTTTGTAATAAAGTTATTTAACTTGAATTCATAGTTTAATTGATGTATAAATGAATAAATGTGTAAAGAAATTTGATTGTTATATTTGCTATATAAATATTTTATTTATGAAATAGATATGTCTTGAAAAATGAGTAATTATGATTTAAAGAGTTAAAATGTATTTTAACATCACTAAAATTTGATAATTGAGAATTTGGTTTCCAAATGGAATAATAAGTGTAACTTATTAAAGGAATATCTATTTATGAAATGGGTATTTTAAATAAAGAGTTAGGCTATGTGTTAAATTAAGAGTTAAGTAAAATAGTGAAATTTTGACTTAATAAACGAAGTATAGTTTAATTTAGATATTCTATTTATAAAAGTTTGTTTTAATAAGTCATAAGTTAAATGATATCCAAATGAATATTTTTGAAATTGAACTGATTTGAAATACTAATATATCTACTGTAGCATTTTATAAGTGCTGCTATTTTGAAAAGACAATGTTTTGGATATTTTTATAATTAAATGAACTTAGAAATGTTACAACTTTAAAATGAATATTATTTGACCTTGAATTAAAATGGTTTAAATGAAAATTTTTTTAGGGTGTTATGATTTTCTAAGTATTATGTTTTTTTTAAAGAATAACTTTTCTAAAGTATTATGATTTTAGTAGTGTGATTTCCAAATGATAAACATCCCTAAATTGTTATGATTTCAAAGCATTATGGTTTTAAATTTATTATCTTGTTTTGTTTTTCCAAACTATCTTTTGGTTGTCCTTATTTCTCTTATCTTGTTACAGAATGGGAAGGCTATTGCTTATACCAGTCTATTTAGAAATCTTTCTGTAATCTTTGATAATCTTTGTTACTCATCTGGATCTGAACACTGTTTTTCCATTCATAGACCGTCGGTCAAGTGAAAAGGGAGATTCAGACTCTAGAGGATCTTTTTCGTGCTTATATTCTTGATTTGATCAACTCCATCTTGTTAAACTTACCTATAACAATAGTTATCAGGTGTAATTCCAATCTTCTTATCATCTTGTCTTAATTCTATTTCATTCTATCTTTTTCTGTGCTTTCCCGTACCTCGTTCCTTTTCGGGGACGAAAAGTTTTGAGTGGGGGAGAGTGTAACAACCCTGTATTTTTTCAAATATTTTTAAATTGATTTTTCCAGATTCAAAAGCTTTATTTATGAAAAAGAATAAATTTTGTTATTTTAAGTATAAACTTTGATTTTGATGTGGATTTGAATTCCAAATATGACTAAATTTAATATTTCCAGAAAATGTGAATTTTGGTCAAATAGTCAAACTTTGACTTTTAAATTTAAATTTTAAATAGTTTGAAATTATAAATTTTATCTTTTATTATGAAAATAGATTTAACAACTTGAATACAGCTTTTCGTTTCGTTGGAAACGGAGTTAAATTGTAGAAGTTATGTAATTTTCAATTTTGTGTATAAACTGTTTATTTTGCAATATTATTTATTTTAAATCATATAAATTATATTTTTATGGTCATATTTTGTTTTAATATGTGTTAATAGGTTATTTAATGTCTTTTAATATTTTTAAAATGATAATATAATTTTTCTAAAGTTTACTTGAATTTATTTCAATTTATGAAACCTAGTTTCCATTTTCTTTACTATTTTCTTAATTTAATTATATATAATTAAAATTTATTTAATTATTTTATGCCTTCACTTTTATTTGCTGTTTTTACTTTATTTATATGCATTCTACATGTATTTAAATTAAAATAGATTTTTCCAAAGTGTACTGAAGTTATTTCTAATTTTTAAAGCCTAGTTTGCATTTTTAAGCCATTTTCTTAATTTAAATTATATTTATTCAAAAATTTAATTATTTATTTTATATATTTATTTTATTTCTGAGTTGTTATTTGTATTTCTCAGTTTTTATATGTATTTATAAATTACAAATATATATAAAAGAAATTTGAAAGGTTTGTGTCTTTTTAGTTGCTTTTGTCCCTTTGTTTTCCCGTCTCTTCAATTTCCTTAGTCTTTTCATTTGCCTTGAGTTGGCCGTGCATTTTCATTTGATAGCCGTGAGTTTTAACTCATTTTCACGTGAGAAAAGCACCATTCCTCATTTCATTCATGGCTACAAAGATTTGTAATGGCCTCCCCTCTCTTTTTCACTTTTCTCTTCATTTTTCCTTTTGATTTTGCCTTGATTTTTGCCTTGTTTTTTCTTGCTTGGTTCGGCCATACACCTCCACATCTTCACCAACCACCACCATCCCTTCTTTCCCACTTCATCCACGCCAAAATCATCCCCCTCCTCTGACCTGAAGTTGCCTTGACCATCTCATGTTGCAAACACCACAAAAAACATTGCTATACTCCAAAACATTGCCTACCCGAGCACATATCACCTCACCACCTTCATTGTTGACCATGGCCACCCCCTTAGCCACCACCACCAGCTTGTTTACCACCTCTGAACATCACCCTCCCCTCTGTCCAGATCTGACCTGACCCATAGACCCTATGGTCGAGCCTAAGGGTTGAACCAAAAACTCCATTTTGCCTTGTCCCTTTGCATTCTAGGCTTGCAAACTCCTTCCTCTTCATATTCTTGACTTGGTCGTGCCATTTGTGGTCCAAACCTGATCCATTTCAACCTAAAACATGTTGAGGCCGAACCTAATACATGTATGGTCGAGCAAAAGTTGAAGCAAGATCAAGCAAAGTTGATTTAAAGACTTGGTGATGTTCACTTATCCATGCTATCTCAATTTTGTTTCAACACTTTGGTATTGTAATTATTTATATGGTGCTTTGTTTTGTTTTTGTATACAAGAGTAACATCTTGGTTCTCATCCACTTGAATCCATCATTGTGCCATATCGTGCTTCTTGGAATTCGTTGTGTGTTTTGATCGCTAATCTCCAGCTTTAACAGGTGAGTTATTCTCACCAGACAATATGTACCTATATAACTAGTAAATTGACACCCTGTGAATCTGTAGAAATATGTTATCATGTTATATATGCCTATATTATTATCATATGATGTTCACACCTGTTATTACACCTGTTATATCATATGTTACTGTTATTTAATGTTATTCTGTTATTTATATCTGTTATCACCATTGCAAGTTCCCTGTAGACTAGAATCACTATGGGTTGAAATGATACATACCCGAACGGACTTTAGAATAGGGAAAATCGTTATGGGCTGAAATGATAGGCCTGAATGGTTTTTATTTAATTTATTTTAACTTGGGATTGCGGGTTTGAAATGATAGAACCCGGATTTTTCTTTTTAACTGCGGATTGAAATGATACATATCCGTATCATTTGACCTAGGTTAGAAAATTATATACAAGCCCTTGGTTATTTTATAAAGTGTTTTGAATATTTTTAAGTATTTTAAAAATATAAATTTATGAAATTTGATTTAAATAGATTTTGAAATGTTTAAAATAAAGAAATTATGATTTTTCTATGTGTTAAAAATGTAATTAATGAATGGTTTAACTGGATTTTTGAAATATAACTTAAGTTGGAAATTTGGAATTTGGTTAAAAATGATATTTAAGTTATATAAATAAAATGGATATTAAATTTTATTTGGAAATGGTAAATATGATAATTTGATTAAATGTGAATTTAAGTGATTTATTAAAGTATTATTGATTTTTTCTATGAATTTAAGTGGTTAAATAAATGAATGTTTAAAAGTGATCTTTTAAAATATAACTTGACTTGGAAATGTGAAATTTGGTTTTAATTAAAGGTTTTAGTTAATTAAATAAAATTGGAAATTTAGTTAAATTTGTGAAATGGTAATTTAAATTTGAAGTGTTAAGTCATTTGTTGAAATGTGAAGAATTGGAAACTTTTACACTTAAATTTATTAAGTAAATTGTTGAAAATTGGATTTAATTATAAGAAATTTATTGTGAAAAAGATACATGTTAAATGATATGTAAATAAACATTTTAAATGTTAAATTATGATTTTTAAAATGTTTAAAGAGTTTAAAATGAAGTTATTTAATTGCTGGAAATACACTAAAAAGCTGGAAATCACTTTTAATAGCATTCAGAAATGCTATGGTTCTGAATTACACTAAAATTTGAATAAAAGGGCTACTACAGCATTTCTGAAATGCTGCAGTTGCTGCAGTTGAACTTATAGGCTAATATTGAACCCAGGTCTATTATAGCATTCTCTGGAAATGCTATAATGGTCTGCAGTCTTTGCTGAAACCAAATTTAACCCTTGTTTTGAAATCTGAACTACCGCAGCACTTCTGAATTGCTGTCTTTTCTGTTTTGAACTATAATTCAACTAAAACTGAGTTTTAACAGCAGTTTTAAGTGCTGTCTTTGCTGAATTAAAAATGTTTTCAAATATAACCTATAGCAGTTGTTTTTAAATGCTGTGAAATGCTGAAATTTTAATAATTAGGGTTTTTGACTTAGTAAACGAACTCAGAATGGTTTGAAACTTTGGAAATTGAATACTTGATTTGAAAATATAATAATTACACTTTTAAAAGGTTTAAATGAATTATTTTGATTGGAATATAAACTATTTAAAGGTGATTTGAAATGATAGTAAATGAACGATATCTTTGAATTTAAAAGGTATTTAAAGTTGAATATTGGATTTGAACTGATAGGATATTTTATTTTTAAAATGATTTGAAATGAAGTTTTGTAAGGATATGATATTTTATTATATTAAAATGATTTGAAATGAAGTTTTGAAATTATATGAAAATTTAAATATATGGAAATGGTTTGGAATTGATTTAATCTTTATTTTGATAAAGATATGGTTTGAAATGATATTTTATTTTGAAGTAAAGTATTGTTTTTAAAAGTTATAACCACGGGTTATAATAACGTTGGGTTGTTAAAGAGACCGGGATCGGATATGGACATACTCTCTGTCTTACCGAAAACCACTTTGGCAACCGTGTACGCGGTGGAGATTCCAGAATGAAGTAGGATGGTGGCGACGATCCTAAGGTATATACGTGGACCCAACTCCCGTGAGTTGGCATAAGGTGGCTAAAACAGGAGCGATTGACGGACCAATGAGGTAGCACCTCTGATCGGACACACTTCTTCGATACCATTCTATTACTTGTGATTGATTTGGTGCGCACCCTTGATTTGGGAGTGTTGTTCGAGGTGGGCGGTAGTGGCTGCTATGCGTCACCATCAGTCCGGATGCGTAATTGGTATATCTACCCTGGCATTGCCTAGTTGTGCCGTGTCACCTACCATATCGAGCTTTACTACGATTATGATTTTAAGATCCGACCACGTTAAGGTTCTCCATCCCCTTAACGCTATTTTCTATATGATTATACTTTACTGATTAGACACTACTGTATATAGCGTATATTACTACATAGTAGATAGTTTAACGGATCCTTAGAGGATGGGCGGTCCCAAGCATCTTCTAAGTTACTTGTACCCTTATTACAGTTCGCTTGAGTTGGTTTACATTATATAAGTATATATTGTCCTGACTCGAGTGTTTTGTGTTTTGCTTTACGCTCGGGTCAGCCTGAGTTATTCACAGATTTGGATTTCCACTCTCTTGGAGATTTGAATCGCTGGAGATTATCTGCTTGTCATGTCCTATCTATTCCAGTTCCGTTGTTCTACTCAGCTTGTACTTGGTTATTTTATTGAGACTTTTGTTGTACTCTATTTTCTTCTGTTGTATCTTATGTAACTCTGATATATTTATATAGTAGCTTCATGAACTACTATTTCTTTTACTTCCGCTGCATTATTTTACTCTGTGTCTGTGATCTGTGATTATATTTATTTACTGTATATTCTGAGATTTGCCAAATTTTATTTACAACGCGGTATTTTGAGCAATTCAACTCCGGCATGAGTGTCTACCTATACACTTATAATGGATGCGAATGGTTGAAAATATCGGGTCGTTACACGATAGGTCGTGAATCTCAAGTGAAGATGACGATTCAGAGTGCAAGGGTTATTGTCGTTAACTCTGAGGGTGATTCCAAAACGAGTGTAACGAGATAATGCCTTCGGTTTCGTTCGAACCCGGAACGAACTTGTATGGATTGAATGCTTTCAGCACATCGTCAGGCGGACGATGAGCATTCTAAGTGATATGTTCTGATTAAAGGTAATCGTAACCTCAAGCCTCATCAACCGGGAATGGCTAAAACAGGGGAGGTGCAGCAAGGTTTCGTGGGTAGCACCCACTAAGAGCAAGATAAATCCCTGTCTAGAGGTCCCTTTTCTTTTATTCGGCTTAGTGTGTGGTTGGTCGCGCCAACTACGGGATTGTCTTGTTCGGGATTATCCAGTAAGGGATGGTTCCGGCTTTGTGTTGCAGAGGAGCGGGCGTACTCCTCGGTACGGTGATCTAGGCCACGTACTGCGACGGGCGGTACCCCAGTAGCCCGGCCATTGTATGGAATCCAAACTCCAATAAGTGCCGTACGTATTAGTTGTGCCCAACTATGTTGGAATGTGAGATGTAAGCATTTCAGCTATTTCTGTATTTTACTTGAAAACCCTAGACCCTATTATAATACAATCGGATTTCCTATCAAATGTTTTAGTTAGCGTAAGGTAAAAACTTACCCATGTTTATTTGTGGGGAGTCTTACATGATACTTTTGTTTTCAAAGGTTTTCAAAGTTAAGCAATCTAACCGTTTACTCACACCAGACCCATGTCTGACCCAAGTGTTTATTTTCTGTTTTATTAAACTCTTGGGTACTCAATATTGTATTGAGTAGTCAAGGGATTCAGGATAGTCTTAACGAATTCTGGAGGAGCTGTGAAGCAGGAGGCTTCAGCGAGTAGATATATAGAGTTTCCGCTGTGTTTGTATTAGTCTGTATTGTACTGATGTACTTGTGCTGTATAATAGACAGAAATTTATAACTGTCTATTCTATGATGTATAAATTGTGTACTCTGATGTATATGATACTATGTAATATCTTATGTGATAATATATTTCTCGTTCCGCTGTGAGATTTCTGATGTGTTGTTGTTCTCTCTTCTTTTCTTTTCTTCTTCTATCCCTTTCTTTCTTCATAACGATGCGTCTTTCTGGGCAGAGAAGGGCGGGTCGTGACAGTAAAATGTAATATCCCGGAAATTTGGGGCAATATCAATTTAATAATCTGTTTAAATAATTAAATTGATATTGATAATCTTGACAATAAAATTTGAATTTAATTTAATAATCTGATTAAATAATTATTTAATTGGTAAATTTTATCTTTTAAAGGCTAATAAGATATTTTCTATTTGTAATATATATTTATTTGTATATATTATAAATAGAAGCTTTGGTAAATTGGAAATTTAGATTTAGTTTAATATGAGCTTTCAAAGTTATTTAAATAAATAACTTTATAGTTTTAAATATACTTTAGATAAATGTTTAAATTGTTTAAGATATATTCTAACTTAAGCTTAAAATGAATAAGATTTAACAAAAAGGCTTGTTTCATTTCTTTTTAAAAATATTACTTGATAATATAATCTCTTAGATGAATTATTTAAATTATCAAATATGTTATTTTCAAATAAAAAGTATAATGTATTATTTTTATAAATATGAATGGATTTTTAAAGACTAGAATTGTTATTTTTAAATTGAATCTTAGGATCTAATTTAAATTGAATTTGAATTTAAAGTTTTGAAATTCAAAAGAATAAATATTTAAATTGATTTGGATTTAGAATATTTGTATAACTTTTATTTATAAATATAATTAGTTTGTTTCTTTAAAAAGTGATTTATATATATAAATAAGTATTTAAATAATAAGAAAAGGCATTTTATTTACATTTAAAAATAAATATAAATATGTAAAAATTACTTAAAGGACAAGTGTCATTTTCCTAAAGCCTTGTCTTAACATGTGTAAATAAAAGATAAACTCAAAATGACAAGTGTCCTTATTATTTTCTTTTTCTTTTATTTTTATAAATCATAAATTCACTTATATAAACATTTGCATATCTTCATTTCATTCTTTCTATTTTTCCTTTTTTTTAAAACTAAGAAACTCAAAAATCTTTCCTCTAAACAAATCTGAAACAAATCAGTACCACTTCTCAAACCAATCCTCTAATCTAAGATCTGTAATCATCTCAAAACAACCAGTTTGCATTCTCTTCCACCTGTAATCAAAATCAAGTTTAAAGCCTACCTTCATTTTTCAACCTGGAATTAACTTTGAAAATCAAGAGCAAACATGCATGTAGTTTATTCAAGTCTGTAGCCTGCTTGCATTCATTTACAATCTGAGGCCTGCAAACATCTTCTTTTCAACTCTGGAAGCAATTTAAACTGTCTGCATTCATTTCTTCAACCTGGACAACAAGCATGCATGTAGATTTAAAGCAATTTAAAGCCCAACAATTCAAGTTTTAAACCAAATAAGCAAAAGCAAGGCATTCCAGTTTAAAGTCAAAACTGTTTCAAGTTTTCAAAAAGCTTTTCAAATTTAAAGAGGTTGCCTCTGTTCATACAAATCAGGTGAGTAACTTACATTTTTAAAAACTTAAGTATATCTGTTTGCATGCTATAAATTTTGGTATCTATGATGTAATATTGCCTGCATGTTGTTTAAGTATGAATTGTGTGTATATGGTGATATTTTGTATGCATGTATGGATATGAATATTTGGATGTGTGCATCTGCTATGTATTTGGATGTTTAGCTGTTTTACTTTCCAGGCTCAAAATTTTAATTCAAAAATTAATATCTCTTGATCTACTGTTTGTTAGGACTTATAATTCAAACTATAATTAATTGTTTAATCATAACTTAAGGGTTAAACTTTATTTAAATGAATTAAATTGGATTTCTGCTCTGGAAAACAGAGTAGAATAGGAAAGCATAAGATTTGCAAAAATTCAAACTTTTAGATTCACTAATTCAGGCATGTAGACTGAATCATTAACTAAATTCTTGATTTTTAAAAATAAAATCACAAATTTAAACGCTGAATTGAGGGAGCAGTTCGGGGTTGATCGAAAGTGGTATTTTCAGTTACCTCTGGGAATCTAGTTGATTGGAGAGGTCGTAACTTTTTCTGGGGGTAGTAGAATGGTCGTATAGTTTGGAAAAAAAATACCAGAATAGTGATCATGGCATTGTGATGGCGACAGTGATTATTTTATGTCTGTAAACCTAGTTTTGGGTGTGCTCTGGCAATTTGATCGACATCGTACCTATGAGTGATCGAGTTCTCTGATATTCAAGGAGGTCGTAGCTTGGATGTTGAAGAAGGGTTGGACGAAGTTTCCAAGTCTTTGATGACCGGAGGTGTGAGATCGAAGTGATTTCAGGTTTTGGAAGAAATGGTTTCAGTTTGGTTCCAGATTTGGGAATAACACTCGAATTCGATTTTTGGAGTTGAACGATGATCTAGTGATCGAGTTAGGGTATGGGTTTGATTTTCGACTTGTAGAGATCGTCGTGGGTGGCTGGAGCTCAGGCGAGTAGCTGTGCACGTGCACATGAATGTTTCGAACGAAGAATTTGAGTTAGAGGAAGAAGATAAGGCATACTCGAGTAAGTTGATGAGTGACTCGAAGTCGTGCTCGAGGAAACGGGATTCTGGCTCGGGTTCGTGGCAGAGGAACTCGCGTGAGTTTAAAACTGTTTTAAAATTTTTAAAACATAACAAAGTTTAATAAAGAGGGGAAGGGAAAAACTCGAAGTTGGTCACGCGGTTTCCAGTTTTTACTCGGAGAAGTTTAGATAAGGCTCGGGTAGGTTTTGTTTGCAGTTTTTAAACCTGACAAGGTTTTTAAAAAATTTAAATTGAGTTTAAAATGTAAAGCAGGTTTTAAAAACACAGTTTTAAATCAAAATTTTAAGTAGGAATTCAAATTTAAAATTTGTATCTAGTTGGAAATAAATAAGTTTTATTTAATTTAAAATGTTTTAAATATATTTAAATGAATTGGTTAAAACTCTTAAAGTTTCTTTTAAATGATAAATGTTCTGTAACATTTGGATTTAAAAAGGGTTTTGTAAATTTGATTTAAAATTGGATAAAGTTAAACCTGTAATTATTTTAAATCTTTAAATTAGAATGAATTAAAAAGGAAGTTTTAAAAAAAAAAGTAAATTGATTCCAAGTCTTTTGATAATGATAATTAAAGTAGTTATAAAGGTTAATCTCTAATTTAGAGATTAATTAAGATTTAATGATTTAGGAGTCATTAAAATTAATTAATACGTTAGTGTTAATTAATTAAATAATTAAGATTATAAGTTTAGAGGTTAATTAATTTGGGATTAATCATTTATTTAGATAAGTTTAGATTTTTAATAAATGATTAGAAATTAATCAAGTGATTTAAAGATTAATTAAGTAATTAATTAAGTAAATAGAGAGTAATTAATTGGTAATTAAGAATTCATTAATTTGTAATTAATAATAGTTGATTAAGCTTAATTACTTAAAGAAAGTAATTAAAGAATTATTAATAATTAATGAGAAATCATTAATTAGGGATTATTAGATAATTAATTAACATGATTAAATTTGATAATCAATTAGATTAATTAGATAATATGAAAATTGGTTAAGTAAAATTACTTTATGGAAGTAATTAAAGTAATTAATTACTTAAGGTAATTAATTAAATAAATTTGATAAGTTTAAATTAATTAATTAAATTAATTTAAGATAATCACTTGGTGATTGTTAAGTATAATTACTTAAATGTAATTAGTGAAATGTAATTACTTAGGAAAGTAATTAAAGTTAATTAGTGGATGTAATTAACTAAAGATGATTTGAGTTTATTTACTTTGAATAATTAATCAGGGATTAATTAAAAGATAATTAATTAATGAGTAATTAATTTATGAAAGAGTAATTAAAGGTAGTTAATTACTAAATGAGATTAATCAAGGGTGATTAATAAATGTGACTAATTAATTATTAATTTAAATAAAATAATTAATTAAGAATAATTAAGGATCATTAATTAATATAATTAATGATGTAATTAAGAATTGATTAATTAAGATTAATTAATAAATAATAAGTGATTAAAGTAATTAATTAATTGTAAATAATTAAGGATTAATGTAATTAAATATAGTTAATTAATTAATGAAGTAATTAAAGATTAATTACGGAATGGTTTAAGATAATTAATTTGTGAAATTAATTAAGTATTAATTACTTAAAGTAATTAAAGGGTAATTAATCAGGAATGATTAATTAAGATGGATACTTAGAGTAATGATTAATTAATTGGTTTAATTAATAATTAAGCAAGCAGGATTTATAGGATGAAGTAATTAATTTAATTCACTTTAAATTAATTAGAGATGATAAATCATTACTTAAGAATGGATGAATGATATTGAATGATTTACATTGTTGATATCTCTGATAAGAGATGTGCTGATCTATGATATAGATGTTTGGTTGGATTGAAATGATAATATGAATTATCTGTTTGGATGATAATATGGATTATCTATTGTAAATTATCTATCTGTGTGTAGTATAGATAAGAATTGAATTGTTTTAACCTTAAAACAACTTGGCCCTTAAAAGATACGTTTTGGATTTCGATGAGACCGTGATCGGGTTTGCTACATTACAGCGTGATAGGGGGTTCTCGCTTTGCGTTAGGTGGCGAACGGGAGACTCTTACCCCTACATGTCCCCGGGGGTAGTATAAGGCCTTTTGGGGTTGGTTGCGACTCGAGAGGGTGGCCGTAAAAGCAAACCCGAGGTATCACTGAGAGCCACAGCGGGGCTGGGATGGTTGAAAAGCCTACCGGTCGTGAACCGTTGCTGAAGGTTGAAAAGCCTAGGACGTCACATTTGGTATCAGAGCGAGGTTGAGCGAATACCTAAGCTATAGGTTGAGTGAATACCTAGGTTCGGGAGGGTTGTTCATTAGAGACAGGATCTGTAGCAACCTGTTTGAGTCTGAGTATATATATATATATATATATATATATATATATATACGAGAGCGCGTATTTGTTAGTTATATAAAATGGTTTTATATTGTGTTAATTGATCGGTTGAGTGGTATATGGATTCTGGTCAATACGAGTAGCTAACGTTATTGATAGGGATCTCTAAACACTTGGACCAGGCCAACGGACACAATATTGTTTTAAAAAGGTAGATGAAATAATTTTACCCAGATATAATTTCTATATATAAAAAAAATATCATTTTAAATATATATGGTATTTGTAATGATTGGTTGAGATGATAATAATTTATCATCTAGGATTAGGAGTCTGAGTATTGAGGTTGGAAGAGTATCTGTCGAGACTGTAAACCTAATACCGTCTCGAGTGAACTTTACAGTTGTGTAAGGATTTCACAATCTCTGAAGGAAACCTGTTAAGGTTCGGAGTTCATCTTAGGAGTTGGATGAGTAGAGTTGGATCTGTCGGAGAACAGAAGCGAGTGATGGTATCTCAGGTAATAGTAGCTGTGTGATGAGATGTAGTGACTATGGATGTTCCCGAAGATGTTTTCTTTGGAACAAGTTAATGAAGTGTGTCTGCTTCGGTGTTGTGGTTGAGTTCAGCATGGTGTTTCTATTTGGTTTGGGTTCGAGTTTCCCGAAGAGCTTTGGATTGAGAAGTCTTTGGCATCTGTGGCAGCAGTGCAGCTCGGAGTGTTCTTTGTGTTGGCAGAAAGTTTTTGGCTAAGCATTTTTCTGAAGGTGAAGTTCAGAAGCAGCAGAGTGGATCCATTTCTTCGATAGATTGGATAGTTAAGTATAAGCTGTTCTGATTGGTAAAGAGAGAACAGTTTTCTTTGCATTTTGGCTGGGTTGATCGCAAAAGTGACTTGCGATAGTTTGAGTATTCTTTTGAGTTATCCGATATTTTCTGGGATGTGTTGTCCAGTTTGTGCTTGTGTTCTTCATCAGCATTTTCATTCTACTCCAGATCAGAATGGTGCAGCGGAAGTAGTTTGGCGAGTGCATCTGTTTGTCTTTTCCAGATAGGAGAAGTTAGTTCGGTCTTCTGATGTTGTGAGTAGATTTGTGTTTTGGATTATGGGTAGATTTTGAGAGGATCATTTTGTCGGGTTATTTTTGGTCTAGTTTGTTTCTAGAAGCATCGGCGAAGGTTGAGCTGATCAGAAAGGATTTGTAGGAAGCCGAGATCGTCTGAAGATTTTGTGGATAAGAGACGAAGGAATTTGAAATTCGAAGTTGGAGACTTCGTTGTTGTTGAAGTTTTCTCTGGTGAACGGGAGTTATTAGTTTGGGTAAGTCTGGGAAGTCAGCTCCGAGTTGTTTTGGATCTTTTCTGTGATCTAATTTGGATAAGTACTTTGATCTACAAGGTTGAATTGTCAGTTTGGATAACTGGAATTCAGTGTATTTTACGTATCTCTGAGGGAGTACGTGTTTGATCTATCTCTGGTTTAGGAATCAGCAGTTCTGGAGGATTTGGTTGTTGAGTCAGACTCGTCTGTAGTCTGATATTCTGTTTAGTTTTGTAAATCTAGATAAGTAGGAGCTCTATAGCTTAGTATTGTTTGTTTGGATTGTTTGTAGAGCGAGTATCCCGGTATATATACTTGGGGAAACTCGAGGAAATTCTATTCAGATTTTTTTTCGCTAGATAGTTAGAATTGTTTGTTTGGACGATTGGTTGCTATGATTGTTAGCATATGGATGATAATACATCCTTGTGATTTAAAAAGATTATTAAATTACCTTTGTTTTAAATTTCGGGGACGAAATTATTTTAAGGGGGAAGGAATGTAATATCCCGGAAATTTGGGGCAATATCAATTTAATAATCTGTTTAAATAATTAAATTGATATTGATAATCTTGACAATAAAATTTGAATTTAATTTAGTAATCTGATTAAATAATTATTTAATTGGTAAATTTTATCTTTTAAAGGCTAATAAGATATTTTCTATTTGTAATATATATTTATTTGTATATATTATAAATAGAAGCTTTGGTAAATTGGAAATTTAGATTTAGTTTAATATGAGCTTTCAAAGTTATTTAAATAAATAACTTTATAGTTTTAAATATACTTTAGATAAATGTTTAAATTGTTTAAGATATATTCTAACTTAAGCTTAAAATGAATAAGATTTAACAAAAAGGCTTGTTTCATTTCTTTTTAAAAATATTACTTGATAATATAATCTCTTAGATGAATTATTTAAATTATCAAATATGTTATTTTCAAATAAAAAGTATAATGTATTATTTTTATAAATATGAATGGATTTTTAAAGACTAGAATTGTTATTTTTAAATTGAATCTTAGGATCTAATTTAAATTGAATTTGAATTTAAAGTTTTGAAATTCAAAAGAATAAATATTTAAATTGATTTGGATTTAGAATATTTGTATAACTTTTATTTATAAATATAATTAGTTTGTTTCTTTAAAAAGTGATTTATATATATAAATAAGTATTTAAATAATAAGAAAAGGCATTTTATTTACATTTAAAAATAAATATAAATATGTAAAAATTACTTAAAGGACAAGTGTCATTTTCCTAAAGCCTTGTCTTAACATGTGTAAATAAAAGATAAACTCAAAATGACAAGTGTCCTTATTATTTTCTTTTTCTTTTATTTTTATAAATCATAAATTCACTTATATAAACATTTGCATATCTTCATTTCATTCTTTCTATTTTTCCTTTTTTTAAAACTAAGAAACTCAAAAATCTTTCCTCTAAACAAATCTGAAACAAATCAGTACCACTTCTCAAACCAATCCTCTAATCTAAGATCTGTAATCATCTCAAAACAACCAGTTTGCATTCTCTTCCACCTGTAATCAAAATCAAGTTTAAAGCCTGCCTTCATTTTTCAACCTGGAATTAACTTTGAAAATCAAGAGCAAACATGCATGTAGTTTATTCAAGTCTGTAGCCTGCTTGCATTCATTTACAATCTGAGGCCTGCAAACATCTTCTTTTCAACTCTGAAAGCAATTTAAACTGTCTGCATTCATTTCTTCAACCTGGAAAACAAGCATGCATGTAGATTTAAAGCAATTTAAAGCCCAACAATTCAAGTTTTAAACCAAATAAGCAAAAGCAAGGCATTCCAGTTTAAAGTCAAAACTGTTTCAAGTTTTCAAAAAGATTTTCAAATTTAAAGAGGCTGCCTCTGTTCATACAAATCAGGTGAGTAACTTACATTTTTAAAAACTTAAGTATATCTGTTTGCATGCTATAAATTTTGGTATCTATGATGTAATATTGCCTGCATGTTGTTTAAGTATGAATTGTGTGTATATGGTGATATTTTGTATGCATGTATGGATATGAATATTTGGATGTGTGCATCTGCTATGTATTTGGATGTTTAGCTGTTTTACTTTCCAGGCTCAAAATTTTAATTCAAAAATTAATATCTCTTGATCTACTGTTTGTTAGGACTTATAATTCAAACTATAATTAATTGTTTAATCATAACTTAAGGGTTAAACTTTATTTAAATGAATTAAATTGGATTTCTGCTCTGGAAAACAGAGTAGAATAGGAAAGCATAAGATTTGCAAAAATTCAAACTTTTAGATTCACTAATTCAGGCATGTAGACTGAATCATTAACTAAATTCTTGATTTTTAAAAATAAAATCACAAATTTAAACGCTGAATTGAGGGAGCAGTTCGGGGTTGATCGAAAGTGGTATTTTCAGTTACCTCTGGGAATCTAGTTGATTGGAGAGGTCGTAACTTTTTCTGGGGGTAGTAGAATGGTCGTATAGTTTGGAAAAAAATACCAGAATAGTGATCATGGCATTGCGATGGCGACAGTGATTATTTTATGTCTGTAAACCTAGTTTTGGGTGTGCTCTGGCAATTTGATCGACATCGTACCTATGAGTGATCGAGTTCTCTGATATTCAAGGAGGTCGTAGCTTGGATGTTGAAGAAGGGTTGGACGAAGTTTCCAAGTCTCTGATGACCGGAGGTGTGAGATCGAAGTGATTTCAGGTTTTGGAAGAAATGGTTTCAGTTTGGTTCCAGATTTGGGAATAACACTCGAATTCGATTTTTGGAGTTGAACGATGATCTAGTGATCGAGTTAGGGTATGGGTTTGATTTTCGACTTGTAGAGATCGTCGTGGGTGGCCGGAGCTCAGGCGAGTAGCTGTGCACGTGCACATGAATGTTTCGAACGAAGAATTTGAGTTAGAGGAAGAAGATAAGGCATACTCGAGTAAGTTGATGAGTGACTCGAAGTCGTGCTCGAGGAAACGGGATTCTGGCTCGGGTTCGTGGCAGAGGAACTCGCGTGAGTTTAAAACTGTTTTAAAATTTTTAAAACATAACAAAGTTTAATAAAGAGGGGAAGGGAAAAACTCGAAGTTGGTCACGCGGTTTCCAGTTTTTACTCGGAGAAGTTTAGATAAGGCTCGGGTAGGTTTTGTTTGCAGTTTTTAAACCTGACAGGGTTTTAAAAAAATTTAAATTGAGTTTAAAATGTAAAGCAGGTTTTAAAAACACAGTTTTAAATCAAAATTTTAAGTAGGAATTCAAATTTAAAATTTGTATCTAGTTGGAAATAAATAAGTTTTATTTAATTTAAAATGTTTTAAATATATTTAAATGAATTGGTTAAAACTCTTAAAGTTTCTTTTAAATGATAAATGTTCTGTAACATTTGGATTTAAAAAGGGTTTTGTAAATTTGATTTAAAATTGGATAAAGTTAAACCTGTAATTATTTTAAATCTTTAAATTAGAATGAATTAAAAAGGAAGTTTAAAAAAAAAAAGTAAATTGATTCCAAGTCTTTTGATAATGATAATTAAAGTAGTTATAAAGGTTAATCTCTAATTTAGAGATTAATTAAGATTTAATGATTTAGGAGTCATTAAAATTAATTAATAGGTTAGTGTTAATTAATTAAATAATTAAGATTATAAGTTTAGAGGTTAATTAATTTGGGATTAATCATTTATTTAGATAAGTTTAGATTTTTAATAAATGATTAGAAATTAATCAAGTGATTTAAAGATTAATTAAGTAATTAATTAAGTAAATAGAGAGTAATTAATTGGTAATTAAGAATTCATTAATTTGTAATTAATAATAGTTGATTAAGCTTAATTACTTAAAGAAAGTAATTAAAGAATTATTAATAATTAATGAGAAATCATTAATTAGGGATTATTAGATAATTAATTAACATGATTAAATTTGATAATAAATTAGATTAATTAGATAATATGAAAATTGGTTAAGTAAAATTACTTTATGGAAGTAATTAAAGTAATTAATTACTTAAGGTAATTAATTAAATAAATTTGATAAGTTTAAATTAATTAATTAAATTAATTTAAGATAATCACTTGGTGATTGTTAAGTATAATTACTTAAATGTAATTAGTGAAATGTAATTACTTAGGAAAGTAATTAAAGTTAATTAGTGGATGTAATTAACTAAAGATGATTTGAGTTTATTTACTTTGAATAATTAATCAGGGATTAATTAAAAGATAATTAATTAATGAGTAATTAATTTATGAAAGAGTAATTAAAGGTAGTTAATTACTAAATGAGATTAATCAAGGGTGATTAATAAATGTGACTAATTAATTATTAATTTAAATAAAATAATTAATTAAGAATAATTAAGGATCATTAATTAATATAATTAATGATGTAATTAAGAATTGATTAATTAAGATTAATTAATAAATAATAAGTGATTAAAGTAATTAATTAATTGTAAATAATTAAGGATTAATGTAATTAAATATAGTTAATTAATTAATGAAGTAATTAAAGATTAATTACGGAATGGTTTAAGATAATTAATTTGTGAAATTAATTAAGTATTAATTACTTAAAGTAATTAAAGGGTAATTAATCAGGAATGATTAATTAAGATGGATACTTAGAGTAATGATTAATTAATTGGTTTAATTAATAATTAAGCAAGCAGGATTTATAGGATGAAGTAATTAATTTAATTCACTTTAAATTAATTAGAGATGATAAATCATTACTTAAGAATGGATGAATGATATTGAATGATTTACATTGTTGATATCTCTGATAAGAGATGTGCTGATCTATGATATAGATGTTTGGTTGGATTGAAATGATAATATGAATTATCTGTTTGGATGATAATATGGATTATCTATTGTAAATTATCTATCTGTGTGTAGTATAGATAAGAATTGAATTGTTTTAACCTTAAAACAACTTGGCCCTTAAAAGATACGTTTTGGATTTCGATGAGACCGAGATCGGGTTTCCGTATACCGGAATTCCAGGTCTGGAGACCCGAATACCACATCGATCCAAATTAACGATATGTCGTGAATCTCAAGTGAAGATGAAGATTTAGAGTGCAAGGGTTATTGTCGTTAACTCTGAGGGTGATTCCAAAACGAGTGTAACGAGATAATGCCTTCGGTTTCGTTCGAACCCGGAACGAACTTGTATGGATTGAATGCTTTCAGCACATCGTTAGGCGGACGATGAGCATTCTAAGTAATATGTTCTGATTAAAGGTAATCGTAACCTCAAGCCTCATCAACCGGGAATGGCTAAAACAGGGGAGGTGCAGCAAGGCTTCGTGGGTAGCACCCACTGAGAGCAAGATAGATCCCTGTCTAGAGGTCCCTTTTCTTTTATTCGGCTTAGTGTGTGGTTGGTCGCGCCAACTACGGGATTGTCTTATTCGGAATTATCCAGTAAGGGATGGTTCCGGCTTTGTGTTGCAGGGGAGCGGGCGTACTCCTCGGTACGGTGATCTAGGCCACGTACTGTGACGGGCGGTACCCCAGTAGCCCTGCCATTGATGGAAACCCATTCTTCCTACGTGCCCTTACGGTTTTGATTGTATAACCCACTTTGTGGCTAGTATGCTGGAATTTAATAATGTAACAATTTCAGCTATTTCATATTTATTTGAAAACCCTAGACCCTATTATAATATAACTGGATTTCCTATCAAATGTTTTGGTTAGCGTAAGGTAAAAACTTACCCATGTTTATTTGTGGGGAGTCTTACGTGATACCTTTTCTTTCTAAAGGTTTTGAAGTTAAGCAAGTTTAACCTGTTACTCACACCAGACCCATGTCTGACCCAAGTTGTTTTTTTCTGTTTTATAAACTCTTGGGTACTCAAATTTTTACGAGTAGCCAAGGGATTCAGGTTTAGCTTTGACGAATTGTGGAGGAGCAATGGAGCAGGAGGCTTCAGCGTTGTAGATATATATAGTAGTTCCGCTGTGTCTGTATCTCTGTAGTGTATTGAGTTGTAATGTCTAGACAGATGTTATAACTGTCTAGTAAGTGATGTATATGCTGTGTAACTCTGTAAAGTGTTGTATACTATGTAATAGTATATGTTATTAATATAATTTATTCGTTCCGCTGTGAGATCGTTGTTGTTGTTTCTTTCTTTCTTCTCTTCTTTTCTATTTTCTACCCCTTTCTTTCTTCATAAGGATGCGACTTTCTGGGCATAGGAAGTCGGATCGTCACAAATTTTATAATAATTCCAATTTGGTTTTATTTTATAAATGTCTTAAGTGTTTTAATATTTAAACTTCTCTTATATTTATCTATTTATAATTTTAAAAATAGATGTTGAAAAATTCCAATTATACACTTATAAATAGTTATACAAATATACTAATTATATATACTTTATTTATATTTTTAAATGTTCTTCATAAAAATTTTATATTAATTTTTCTATTTAGTAATTACTTTCCTTAATTTATATTGATATGAACTTTTTAAAGAAAATAATATGAAATGAATTATATACTAATAAAATCATATACATATATATTTTATATCCAATTTAATTTTAAGATATTTATTCTTTGAATTTCCAATTCAAATTCAAGTTTTGATTAAATTTACAATCAACTCCTATATATATATATATATATATATATATAACAACACTTTATTATTTGTTTTAAAAGAAGAATTTGTCAAATATTAAATAATTTATACTGGAGATTATCGCATCTAAATTTGTTAAATTTATATATCAATATTTTTTTAAAATTTAAATCAGATAACTATCCAATTATCTGATGCCCGAAAATCCGGGATATCACATTCCTCCCCCCTTTAAATCTTTTCGTCCTCGAAAAGGAACGAAGCAAGAATTTATTCAATACTTAATATCAGATAAATTTTTTAAACTATAAACTCCTTTTTACTAAGAAATTTTAAAATACTTTGAGAAAAATCCGCATAATATTATTAAAATGACTTTATAAAAATACTCTTTATAACTCGATGTCTTTACAAGTCCATCCTCATTCTCATAATTCAAAGAAACAATATAAAACTTTACCTTAAGCCTAAACTATTTATACTAGTGCTTTAAAAAGGTAGAATTTTAATCTAAATTATTTTCAAGATATTCATATAGAATTTCAAATCATAGTTTTATATACAATCTACATATATAAATAAACAACAGAAAACATATTTAATTGATTTGAAAATATAATTCTTGTAAATTTTAAATTATGTAAGAAGATTATTAGATTAATACATATATCCAAATATATGTATTCATCATAATTCTATTTCAAATCATTTCAATTCTAATTTACTATTTGTTTGCGCCAAAAATGGTCACAAACCCCGAATGTTGTGAAAGCACCAGTGTATGAATACCAATCAGCAATATTCAAACACAAATCTCAGATCTAAACAAACTACAAATAGCAATCCAGAAATAATGAACAAAAACAAAAGATTTATAGTGGTTCGGCTATCTCCGGCCTACGTCCACTCCAAAGTTTTTATCTTTTATTGATCGATGCTTGAAGATTACAATTTCCTATCGCGTAGTACAACGGATTTTATAATTATAATCTGAATCTAAGGCAGCAATGGTGATCTGGAGTAAATCTGGCAGAGTCCGGGCGCTCTTTAGCTCTCAAAATTGTCCGACCCCTCTTTTGAATGACCAGGGGCTCTATTTATAGGTGTAGGAGGCTGATATTTCACCTAAATTGAGGGGAGACCAGTTCTAGCACGTGAGGGGGGCCCACATGCCCGCTTTCTGGAAATCCGGGCCTACTTTGGGATCAATTCGAAGCTACGTTCGAATCGATCGAGAAATTGTCCAATCGAGCTGAAATTTGGCATGAACATTCTTCAACATGTGCTCAAGCTACTGTGAAAATTTCATAGCATTTGGACTTGTAGATCTCAAGTTATGATCGATCCAAGATGACGTTTTTCGGTTGTGCATGTCGTTCGAATCGATCTCCTTCGAATCGATTCTTTCGAATCGATCATGGCACGCGCGCTCGTGGTGATGTGGCGCGCAATCTTCGAGTCGATCCTCCTTTTTCTCCGAGTTGACTGGGTCGAATCATTGGTTTTAGCCACGCTTACCTGGTAGACTCGAGACGTTGGATTCGAAGGTTTGCTTCCTTCGAATCGATGGAACTAGTGCTGGTTCGAATCGATCAAGACGTGCCGCTGTGGATCGATTCGAAGTTGCCTCATCCTGGGGATTCGAAGGCTATGGAGTCGAAGCACCCTTAGCTGAATGGATTCGAAGTAACAGTTTCAGATGGATACGAAGCAGGGGAAGTTCACTGGAGTCGAAACTGTGCTGATCGATACGAATGGTGTTGATTTGAAGTACGTTGCCAACTCCACCCTAATCGATACGAAGTCCCATCGATTCGAACCAACAAACCTATTTTCACATAACTTGACCCATCCATATTTTGAGCATACGAACTCCGATTAACCTGAAATTTGAAATGTAGCCTCTCCTAGTCCTCATCATCATCTCCAATCGATTCCGTCCTGATTGGAGCCCGGTCAAATTTTGACGACATCCATCGCAGCCTTGTTTCCAATCGACTCCCAATCCTGATATCCATCCTTTTCTGTCGATTTGTTTGATATTCCGACTTTGACCAAAAAGCGGGATAACATTTGCCCCCCAAAACATGCCTTGTGATAAGAAGGCGTGTTTTGAATAGTTTCCAAATCCAATGTCCAAAGTCCATAGCCAATTCCGTGCCCATCCAAACTCGAAGGCTGAGTTATTAGTCCGTCCTTATCCAACAACCGAATCCAAGACCTCTCCGGGTCGATATCCAAATCCGTAACTCCTCTGGGCTTTTGCCGAGCGCAATCCACACCTGACGATCGTGGTCCAGTGTCCCTGGACGTTGAATTAACCTCTCCGGGTTCTTGCCAAGCGCAATCCACACCTGACGACCGTGGCCCAGTATCCCTGGGCGTAAGCAATGCCTTGGCTTAAGTCCTAAGCCGAATCCTGGTCACTCCGGACCCTTGTTGAGCATAGTCCATACTCAACGACCTGAAACAATAATCGATAATAGGGGGCCTAAGTCCTAGGCCGAATCCTGGTCACTCCGGACCCTTGCCGAGCATAGTCCATACTCGACGACCCGAATGAGTCACTTTACCGCTTTCGGGCAGAATGACTCACCCCTTGCCAGGCATGATCCATACCTGACGACTGTTTATCAAAAACCAAAAAGAATCCAATCAAGGTCCAATCCAAAATCCAAGTCAAATCGGAAAACCAGAAATCCATATCAAAAATCGAAACCATCATCCAAAACGGAGAACAATCATCCGAATGAATGCTGAAACCAGAAAAACAAGCAAAATCAGGAGTTCAATCCAAACTCCAAAAACCAAACCAGAAAACTAAGTGTCCAATCCAAAAAACAAAAGACAGATTTCGCAAACCATGGCTTTGCGGTTTATCATCACTCAGAGCATGCCTAGGGGCTATCTCCGTCCCCATACATGTGTAAATGACTTGGTTGCTCGCCAATGGTTTGTTACTTATTTCATATTATCCTGATCAATGGATGACCAATCGACCATCGTTCCTGGGCCTCGCTCCATCATGGCTCGAGGTAGGCGGTGGTTGCTCCTGCTCCACCGCTGCATTCCGTACTCCAACATACTGCCTCAACTGTCCATTCCTCACATGCTCCTCAATAATGTCCTTTAAATGCCTGCAGCTGTTGGTATCATGCCCGTCCAGATCGTGGAAGACACAGTGCCTTCCTGATGCCCTTTCCCGTTCAGATGGTTCTCTTCTAGCCGGCCTTCGGTAAGGAAGGCGATTCCGAGTTTCCAAGTAAATCCGCTCCAGCGCCTCATTCAATTCTGTGTATGTGGAAAACTTTGGATCCTTCCATCGCTTCCTAGCTTTTTCAGAATTTTCATCCAGCTTCCTTTTTCCTTTATCTTTATCCGAGCTCCCATCGGATGGTCCTCCACCCCCGGTCACATTCACCTCTTTTAACTTTAAATCCATACATGCATCTTCTTGCCGAAGAAATCTTTCAGCTTCGTGAAAGAATTCCCCGAGATCCAGTGGTGGGTCTCGTACTAAAGATACCTTAAAATCTGAATCCTCTCTGACTCCCGACACTACCGCCATCAAAACCATCGATGGATCCGGCCGATCCACCGAAGAAACCGCCGCATTAAATCGAGTTAAAAATGCTCTAAGCGATTCATCCGTTCTTTGCTTTACCGATGTTAACGTCATCACGTTCTTAGGTCTTTTGATATGAACCCGAAATTGTCCCAAAAACCTATCCACCAATTCCCTCCAATTCCTGATAGATCCTTCCTCCAGCTGCCTAAACCACATTGCTGCTAGGTCTGTCAAGTATAAAGGGAAACATCTGGCCATCACTTCCTCCGATGCCCCCAGTACTTCCATGTGTCTAGTGTATCTCATCAAGTGATCAGTCGGGTCAGCCTTTCCATTATATACTTCCACGCTAGGTAACTTGAACTTAGGCGGATTCTGAGCCATCCTAATTTCCCGAGCGAACGGACTCCTGTTCACTCCTTCCAAATCTCTATTGGTCGAACCTCCACGCATAGTCTTCCTAATGATTTCCATTAATCCAGCATTGCCTGTTAGGTGTTGCCCCCCATGCTCCCGAGGGAATTCCGGCACATATTCTTCATGTGGCTCATTAGCCGCAACGTTGGCTCTAGCCTGTTGAACTCCTTCCAAAGGTCCTTCTGCATGGGATCCTGTGGGCCTGCCCCCAAGCCCTTGTTGATTACCTTCCGGTTCTGTATTCTGTCCTCCATTGGGTTCTGCAACCCTAGTTCCTTGTTCCACATTTGCAGTCGCTATGGTTGGTCCAAGATTCTGTGTTCCTGCAGCTCCCATCTGCTCGAAGAAAGTCTGCATCATATCCTGTTGACTCTTTAGCAACCTCTCGTGTAATGAATTCGCCATAGCTTCCATCTCGTCTCTGGTAATGTAAATCGAAGCTTGTCCCTCTCCAGCTCCGGAGGATGCCTCCTGACTTCCTCCTTGTTGGCTTCTCTCAACTCTTTGTCTTGTTTGTCGAGTCATTGTAGAGTCAATCCGGATCCTTCAAACTTTCAAATCTAAACTTCAATCCGATGTAGCGGGTGCTAGTCGTTCTCAGTGAAAGCACCAAAGTGTTTGCGCCAAAAATGGTCACAAACCCCGAATGTTGTGAAAGCACCAGTGTATGAATACCAATCAGCAATATTCAAACACAAATCTCAGATCTAAACAAACTACAAATAGCAATCCAGAAATAATGAACAAAAACACAAGATTTATAGTGGTTCGGCTATCTCCGGCCTACGTCCACTCCAAAGTTTTTATCTTTTATTGATCGATGCTTGAAGATTACAATTTCCTATCGCGTAGTACAATGGATTTTATAATTATAAATTGAATCTAAGGCAGCAATGGTGATCTGGAGTAAATCTGGCAGAGTCCGGGCGCTCTTTAGCTCTCAAAATTGTCCGACCCCTCTTCTGAATGACCAGGGGCTCTATTTATAGGTGTAGGAGGCTGATATTTCACCTAAATTGAGGGGAGACCAGTTCTAGCACGTGAGGGGGGCCCACATGCCCGCTTTCTGGAAATCCGGGCCTACTTTGGGATCGATTCGAAGCTACGTTCGAATCGATCGAGAAATTGTCCAATCGAGCTGAAATTTGGCATGAACATTCTTCAACATGTGCTCAAGCTACTGTGAAAATTTCATAGCATTTGGACTTGTAGATCTCAAGTTATGATCGATCCAAGATGACGTTTTTCGGTTGTGCATGTCGTTCGAATCGATCTCCTTCGAATCGATTCTTTCGAATCGATCATGGCACGCGCGCTCGTGGTGATGTGGCGCGCAATCTTCGAGTCGATCCTCCTTTTTCTCCGAGTTGACTGGGTCGAATCCTTGGTTTTAGCCACGCTTACCTGGTAGACTCGAGACGTTGGATTCGAAGGTTTGCTTCCTTCGAATCGATGGAACTAGTGCTGGTTCGAATCGATCAAGACGTGCCGCTGTGGATCGATTCGAAGTTGCCTCATCCTGGGGATTCGAAGGCTATGGAGTCGAAGCACCCTTAGCTGAATGGATTCGAAGTAACAGTTTCAGATGGATACGAAGCAGGGGAAGTTCACTGGAGTCGAAACTGTGCTGATCGATACGAATGGTGTTGATTTGAAGTACGTTGCCAACTCCACCCTAATCGATACGAAGTCCCATCGATTCGAACCAACAAACCTATTTTCACATAACTTGACCCATCCATATTTTGAGCATACGAACTCCGATTAACCTGAAATTTGAAATGTAGCCTCTCCTAGTCCTCATCATCATCTCCAATCGATTCCGTCCTGATTGGAGCCCGGTCAAATTTTGACGACATCCATCGCAGCCTTGTTTCCAATCGACTCCCAATCCTGATATCCATCCTTTTCTGTCGATTTGTTTGATATTCCGACTTTGACCAAAAAGCGGGATAACACTATTTGAATTTTTAAACTTATACATCTTAAATCACAATTCTAATTAATTCAAATAAAATTCAATTTGAACTAATTCTATTCAAGTTATCATCTATAGGCAAGATTAATACTTAAACAATTAATTATATAGGCCAAGTTGTTTTAAGGTTAATTAGTTAAAAGATAAATCGTTTATCTTACTTAACTTCTGAATTATCATTTAAAACCCTATTTAATAAACTCTAGGGATTAACTAACATTAATCTATTAACTTAAGATTTTAAGTTATATTACTTCATTAAAGTAATTAATTAATTTTAATTAATTAAGGATAAATGTAATTAAATATAGACAATTAATTAATGAAGTAATTAAAGATTAATTACTGAATAGTTTAAGATAATTAATTTGTGAAATTAATTAAGTATTAATTACTTAAAGTAATTAAAGGGTAATTAATCAGGAATGATTAATTTAGATGGATACTTAGAGTAATGATTAATTAATTGGTTTAATTAATAATTAATTAAGCAGGATTTATAGGATGAAGTAATTAATTCACTTTAAATTAATTAGATATGATAAATCATTACTTAAGAATGGATGAATGATATTGAATGCTTTGCATTGATGATATCTCTGATAAGAGATGTGCTGATCTATGATATGGATGTTTGGTTGAATTATGATGATAATGTGAATTATCTGTTTGGGATGATAATGTAGATTATCTATTGAATTATCTATCTTTGGGTATATAGATAAGAATTGAATTGTTTTAACCTTAAAACAACTTGGCCCTTAAAAGATACGTTTTGGATTTCGATGAGACCGGGATCGGGTTTCCGTATACCGGGATTCCAGGTCTGGAGACCCGAATACCACATCGATCCAATTTAACGATAGGTCGTGAATCTCAAGTGAAGATGAAGATTCAGAGTGCAAGGGTTATTGTCGTTAACTCTGAGGGTGATTCCAAAACGAGTGTAACGAGATAATGCCTTCGGTTTCGTTCGAACCCGGAACGAACTTGTATGGATTGAATGCTTTTAGCACATCGTCAGGCGGACGATGAGCATTCTAAGTGATATGTTCTGATTAAAGGTAATCGTAACCTCAAGCCTCATCAACCGGGAATGGCTAAAACAGGGGAGGTGCAGCAAGGCTTCGTGGGTAGCACCCACTGAGAGCAAGATAGATCCCTGTCTAGAGGTCCCTTTTCTTTTTATTCGGCTTAGTGTGTGGTTGGTCGCGCCAACTACGGGGTTATCTTGTTCGGGATTATCCAGTAAGGGATGGTTTCGGCTTTGTGTTGCAGGGGAGCGGGCGTACTCCTCGGTACGGTGATCTAGGCCACGTACTGTGACGGGCGGTACCCCAGTAGCCCTGCCATTGTATGGAAACCCATTCTTCCTACGTGCCCTTACGGTTTTGATTGTATAACCCACTTTGTGGCTAGTATGCTGGAATTTAATAATGTAACAATTTCAGCTATTTCATATTTATTTGAAAACCCTAGACCCTATTATAATACAATCGAATTTCCTATCAAATGTTTTGGTTAGCGTAAGGTAAAAACTTACCCATACATTAAGAAAATATAAATTACTACTGGTTAATTAATGTTTAATTATTTAAGAAAGATTTTGTATATTTGATTTAAATTTGGTTAAAGTTGAATTTGTAATTCAAATTTAAATCTTTAATTTGGAATGAAATTAAAGAAAGATTTAAAGGTAAAAATGTTTCAAGCTTTGTTATTAATAATTAAAGTAGTTAACGGTTAATTACTAAATGAGATTAATCAAAGGTGATTAATAAATGTGACTAATTATTAAATTTAACCAAATTTAAATCTAATTTTCAAAATCTTCTTAAATTCAAATGTTAAGAAACACTTAACATTTATAAAAGAATTTTATAAGATTTTTAAACTAATTTATTTATTCAAACCTTAAATTAAAATGAAGATTTTAAAGTAAAATGTTTTAAAGTCTTTGTTAATAATAATTAAAGTAATTAAGGGTTAATACTTTAATTTAGAAAGTGATTAAGGTTTAATGATATAGGAGTCATTAAATTAATAAAGTAATTTAAGAATAATTTGATAATTTAATTAATTAATGGTTTAGTGTTAATTAATTAAATAATTAGGATTATAAGTTAATTAATTAAGGTTTAATTAATTTGGGATTAAAAATCATTTATTTAGATAAGTATAGATTTTTAATAAATGAATAGAAGTTTATTATCAAGTGATTAAATATTAATTAAGTAGTTAATTTAATAATTAGAAATAAGTTAAATGGTAATTAAGAATTTATTATTTAGTAATTAATAATGCTGATTTAAGTTTAATTACTTAAATAAAAATTGTTAATAATTAATGAGGGTTCATTAATTAGGAATTATTAAATAATTAATTAATGGGATTAATTTTGAAAATCAATTAGATTAATTAACTAATGATAATCATTTATAAATTGGTTAAGTATAATTTACTTAATGGAAATAATTAAATGAATTAATTACTTAAGGTAATTAATTAAATAAATTTGATAAGTTTAAATTAATTTGTTTAATTAATTTAAGAAATCACTTGGTGATTTGATAATTACTTAAATGAAATTAGTGGAAGTATAAATTACTTATAAAAGTAATTAAAGTTAATTAGTGGATGTAATTAACTAAAGATGGTTTAATAAAGGTATTTGAGTTTAATTACTTTGAATAATTAATCAAAGGATTAATTAAAGGATAATTAATTAAGAAGTAATTAATTAAGGGAAGAGTAATTAAGGGTAGTTAATTACTAAATGTGATTAATCAAAGGTGATTAATAATTAAAGATTAATTATTAAATGTAAATAATTTAAATGGAGTAATAAATTAAAGGAGTAATTAAAGATTATTATTAATTAATATAATTAATATTGTAATTAAGGATTGATTAATTAAGATTAATTAATCAATAATAAGTGATTAAAAAGTAATTAATTAATTATAATTAATTAAGGATTAATGTAATTAAGTATAATTAATTTATTTATGAAGTAATTAGAGATTAATTACTGAAATGATCTAAGATAATTAATTTGTGAAATTAATTAAGTATTAATTACTTAAAGTAATTAAAGGATTATTAATCAGGAATGATTAATTAAGATGGATACTTAGAGTAATGATTAATTAATTGGTTTAATTAATAATTAAATAAGCAGGATTTATAGAATGAAGTAATTAGTTTAATTCACTTTAAATTAATTAGATGATATAAATCATTGCTTAAGAATGGATGAATGAGATTGAATGTATTTCATTGTTTGATATCTCTGATGAGATATGATTGATATATGATATAGATGTTTGGTTGGATTGAAATGATAATATGAATTATCTGTTTGGATGATAATATGGATTATCTATTGTAAATTATCTATCTGTGTGTAGTATAGATAAGAATTGAATTGTTTTAACCTTAAAACAACTTGGCCCTTAAAAGATACGTTTTGGATTTCGATGAGACCGGGATCGGGTTTCCGTATACCGGAATTCCAGGTCTGGAGACCCGAATACCACATCGATCCAAATTAACGATAGGTCGTGAATCTCAAGTGAAGATGAAGATTCAGAGTGCAAGGGTTATTGTCGTTAACTCTGAGGGTGATTCCAAAACGAGTGTAACGAGATAATGCCTTCGGTTTCGTTCGAACCCGGAACGAACTTGTATGGATTGAATGCTTTCAGCACATCGTCAGGCGGACGATGAGCATTCTAAGTGATATGTTCTGATTAAAGGTAATCGTAACCTCAAGCCTCATCAACCGGGAATGGCTAAAACAGGGGAGGTGCAGCAAGGCTTCGTGGGTAGCACCCACTGAGAGCAAGATAGATCCCTGTCTAGAGGTCCCTTTTCTTTTTATTCGGCTTAGTGTGTGGTTGGTCGCGCCAACTACGGGATTATCTTGTTCGGAATTATCCAGTAAGGGATGGTTCCGGCTTTGTGTTGCAGGGGAGCGGGCGTACTCCTCGGTACGGTGATCTAGGCCACGTACTGTGACGGGCGGTACCCCAGTAGCCCTGCCATTGTATGGAAACCCATTCTTCCTACGTGCCCTTACGGTTTTGATTGTATAACCCACTTTGTGGCTAGTATGCTGGAATTTAATAATGTAACAATTTCAGCTATTTCATATTTATTTGAAAACCCTAGACCCTATTATAATATAACTGGATTTCCTATCAAATGTTTTGGTTAGCGTAAGGTAAAAACTTACCCATGTTTATTTGTGGGGAGTCTTACGTGATACCTTTTCTTTCTAAAGGTTTTGAAGTTAAGCAAGTTTAACCTGTTACTCACACCAGACCCATGTCTGACCCAAGTTGTTTATTTCTGTTTTATAAACTCTTGGGTACTCAAATTTTTACGAGTAGCCAAGGGATTCAGGTTTAGCTTTGACGAATTGTGGAGGAGCAATGGAGCAGGAGGCTTCAGCGTTGTAGATATATATAGTAGTTCCGCTGTGTCTATATCTATGTAGTGTATTGAGTTGTAATGTCTAGACAGATGTTATAACTGTCTAGTAAGTGATGTATATGCTATGTAACTCTGTAAAGTGTTGTATACTATGTAATAGTATATGTTATTAATATAATTTATTCGTTCCGCTGTGAGATCGTTGTTGTTGTTTCTTTCTTTCTTCTCTTCTTTTCTATTTTCTACCCCTTTCTTTCTGATTAATGATACGACTTTCTGGGCATAGGAAGTCGGGCCGTTACATTTTACGCCATGTAACCTGTAAAGACCCGCAAATCCGTCTTCCGAAAAACCCGACACTGCTACGTCCACTGTAGCAATTGCCAAACAATCGGATGGCGAAAACGCGAAACTTTATGGTTTTAAGAAAAAGAAAAAGTAGAAGAAGAAGGAGATAGAAGAAAAAGGAGAAGAAAGAAGAGAAAGAAAGAACAACTGAACAACATCAGACAGAAAACAATATCAGAATCTTACACATCGCAGCGGAACAATATATAATAGATAAACACTAGTCTTTTAAAACAAAGAACTATATCAGTTTATACATACATCAATCATCAGAGTCAATATACAACTCAATACAACAATGGACAGTTATATAAACTCGTCCTCATACAGAATACACAGCGGAATAAAATAATATCAGATACAAATACTACGTCTCGAACTCCAGCTTATCTCCAAGCTCCAGAATATCCAGAATATCCTGATAATATAACTCTAGGCTGCCCGTGTGGAAATTGGTGGGCACCCAGAGTTTAGAAGGGAACAATAAACTCCGAGTCAGTCATGGTGACTGGTGTGAGATCGTAAAACAGTTATTCTTTAAAATAAACAACAGGATAATTTTAAAGTCAATTCGAAATGCTTTTGGAAAATGAAACTACCATAAGACCTCCCACCACACACACAATGCAAACGCAGAATTGGAGGAGATTTCTTCTTATGATAGTCAAAGATGCTTACTACGCAAAATCAAATCATTTTGATATTATTATTAGTGCATAGTGTAGAAAACATTTCGAAAGTATAATATTAATCTTAGCCAGCATAGGCATTCCGCACTTATGCCTACTATAGCTACTATGTTCAATAGCAGGTTACCGCCACATTCCATAGCAGGTAATACAACTAAAACCGTACAGTCGCGTATTGTTTCTTTGGATTTCCAACAAATGGTCAGGCTAAGGAACTTCCTATCCACGATGGGTACGTCCCTGGAATAGACGACCCGAGAATCTAACGTTACGGTTAGATCTCTGCCAACACAAGGCCGGGTTACCTCTGCAAAAATAGGTAACTACTGACACGCGTATGCCATCCCCCGATCGTCACCGATCTTCCCGAGGATCCCCGATTTCCAACAACCCACAAAGTAATAATAACTGTGCAGCAACCACAGAGGTTAAGTATCTGGGCTCCATACCATGATACCACCTTTATCCAGAAGGAATGACATACACTAAGGGGCGCTACTCCCTAGAACCTTGCTGCATCCTTCCTGTTTCGACCATTTCCGGGGTGTGAGGCTCGACGAAGTCTCGTCCACAAAGCTACGCTTTCTCAAAAAGCCCTGCTTCGGGTCAAACAAAAATGATCAACCTATGATCACAAAGATATAAGATCAAACAAATGATCATATCGCAAATGATCAAACACTGATCATTTCACAGCAACACTCAGTATGGCACGTTACCAAATTGGGATATATCGCTGATAAATTTCAACTACATAACCTCTGAGCTTGTACGTCTCAGAGAAGGGTGTTAAGCTAAGAGAATAAATTCTCCGCCACCAACAGAAATGTATTTGAAAGAAATCAGCTTTATATCTCAAATTGTAACGTCAGACACACATCCATACAAGTCTGTTCCGGGATCGAACAGAACCGAAGGCACTTCTCACGAAGCCCTTGCATATCCGGATAATTTTCAATCACGTCAGGACTTCCCGTCACTAAGGGTGATAAAACCTCTAAATCGGAGATCAGCCGATGTAGAGTAACTCGACGGTAATCCTTCCGTTTTCAAAAATATCCGGTCTTCAACACCGGTCTTCAAATGCGATTCATAACGACGTATCACATATTCGGAATGGGTTATACGACCCCATGGTCCTTTCCCGGTTAACCCGAATAGTGAGCGATTATTCAAAAATAAGTGTGGCATTCAAATTCATCCAATTCACAACAGATACCTATTTAAGGTAATTATCGATAGTCGGTTATTTAACTATCAATAAAGATGCGCGACATCATCAGATTCCAAATAATTTTCCAAATTATTTATCTTCAAAAATATCTTTACTAGATATAAAATTTCCACACTTCAAAATAAATCAACGTTTATTTTTAAAACGAATTCCATTCCTTTTATAAATTCCCTATTGAATTTATATTTCCAAATATCTACTGATATTCGATTTTCAAATCGATTTTAATATTCAACTTCAATTTATCTTTTCAAAGATAATTTCTCAAAACAGTTCATTTCATATTGGAAAAGTATTTCCATACTTATTAAATAATAAGTAATTCACAAATCTATTTATTTTCAACATTTGAAAATATTCAATATACTTAAATCAAATTAAGTATATATTTCATTCTTTTAAGGAAAATATTCTTTTAACACCTTTATTTGAGTAAAAACGAATGTTACGTAAAACATCGTTACGACGACTCAAAAATCACTAGTATAGGGATTCGGATTTTTAGATAGGTATATAAATCCCAATACTACATCAAAACATTTCCTTTCGGAAATCATTTACTATAACAACAGTGTTATAGTCCCCCATTTCCTTAAATTTCTCGAAAACGTCTATTTCAACAATAAATGTTGAAATCTATGCTTTCGATTCATAACACATTTTAAAACACCTTTAAAATGTTTAACTTCATTTTAAAATATTCCTTCTTCAAAAATGAATCCATTTTACTTAACCATATATTCACTGCCCAAAATCGTGAATAAAATTTACTTAACCCCATTTCAATCATTTCTACACATTTTTATTTCAATAAAAATTCGCTATTCAAAATCGTGAATATATCTTCTTAAATAATCTTCTATATTAGATTTATCACATTCAATCTATTTCGAATTTATAAGCACGTTTATAAATTCTATTTCTCTTTTTAATAACCACTTCGGCTTATAAACCTTCTTTTATCAACTTCCATATTTAACTTATTAAAATAAGTGATTTTGGGTTTATAACAACTTTTATAAATTTCAATTCTATTTATAAAAACTTCAATATCAATTCAATTTCAATATTGATTTCTGAATTTATTTTCAACGTTAAATAAAAGATCCCATACTAATTTCTCAAAAAAATTCATTTCCAATATTAAATCAATTACAGATTGATTTCTAATTTTATTTATCACTACTAAAATAAATTCCTTATTTTTCTTTCAAATTATTCAATATCCTGTTTTAAATGGATTCTTCAAATTGAAATCATTTTACATTGATTTCACAACTTATTTCAATTTACCAATTAAATTTTAAACTGAATTTCCAACTTATCTTCTTTTAAATAAATTCCTTTTTAAGAAAATAAATTTCAATCGTTTTCTTTCAATCTATTTTAAAAATCCAAATTTTAAATTAAATTCTTCAATTTATAATCACTACTTTACGAAATCCATTTATTTAACATTTTCACTTGATTCTGGAATTAATTCAATACGATTATAAAAATTCACTTTTTATACTTTAAAATTCCTTTCTTAAAAATTTCTTCAATTTCACAAATTGATTCACTTAGAAATTTTCTGCTTGAATTTCAAAAATTCAATTTCGTTTATCTTTGGAATCCAATGATGTCAAACATCCATTCAGCTAAATTTTAGCTTTCAAACAATTTCCAGATATCAATATGATTAATAGCATCACTATAATCATTCACAGATTTATATCACAATAGAAATAAATTAAATCAATGTGAGGGGTCCAGTTGGATCCCTCCAACCTGTTTCCCTGCATCCAAAGACGTTAGCACAATACCAATTCCGCTCCAGTACGGAATTATCGCGGTATATGGGTTTTTATAAATCCGCTTACTAACGGCGCAATAGGGTCTCATCCGCTATACGAGGCGGGAAATCAATCAATCCAATATATACATATGCCAATATGTATATATTGCTATATATATAGATATATCCTATCATATCTAATAGCACATTCAATAGCAATCAATAACTGCAATCCAAATTTAAATCTGAGTGAGAAGATCTCACCTTAGCTTTTATATTTGCCATCCCGATTTCCATTTCAATTTGGCTTGATTTCTCGATTTATAGACCTTGTATAAATATTATACAAATTCATTAATATTTGAACAGATCAAATAATAAATTTTCTTTTGATAATTTTCGATTCACGAGTGATTTTATTTTGACTAACGAATTCCTTGAATAGATTTAATTAAATTTCCTTTTCTTACCTGAAATTAAAACTTAACCAAGTTCCCCTTTTAAAAATAAATTTGGTAACTAACAATTGAAATAAATTCATAAATCTCATAAGTTATCTTAATAAATTATTTTTAATAAAAAGAAGTAATTTATTTAACTAAAATTTTAACTTTACTGTTTTCTTTTAAAAAGAAAATAAACCTTACTGTCAATCTCTTGTTTATTTAAATCTGTATATACTAAATTTAAATAAAATAGAATTAGCTATTTCCTTCTTCTCTGTTTATATTTTAAAACTACAGATGAATATTGTATAAATTTCTTTTCATCATTTTTTTTAAACTGTATATAAAATTCAACCCATAATTAAAATGAATTAAAAATATGTATACCTCACTGACAAACGCAGATTTCACCACTTAGACGAACTCGTCTCCGGCCTCGACTTCGACATCGAGAAATCCTAACTGCCACGACCCCACTGCCCAGCGATGATACGCTGCCCCTCCTCGACTCCGACAAACCCCCCAAATCGACATCGCCTGCACGCGAACTCGAGTCGCGAATCAGACTCGATCGAGTCTCCCCAAATTCGTCGCCTCTACCAAATCGCGACATCACCGAAGACCCAACCAGCTACGACCATGGCTGAACCCTAGTTCGCGAACCCATACTCCACTGCTTCGAGCGACGTCGAGATGTCGAATACCCTTCATCCCACTCGAACGACGATGAGGCCTCCTCCCTTTTTGAACGATTGATTGCACGCAGCCGAGGGCTTTGGTCACGAACGAATTGGGACTGGCTCGAGAAGAAGGGGAAGGAACGAGAGTTGTTTTTGAACGAAACTTTCGTTCGTCTTCGAGGATTTAAAATTGAGGGAAAGAAGAATATAAGTTCGGCATTTTTTTTCTTCGTTTCTGATTTGTTTTGATTGTGAATAGAAGGGAGGAGAGGATCGAGTGTTTTTAACATGCTCCACACGATTTCGTATCCGTGATTATAGGCATGAATTTAGGCGTGAACGTGTGGATGTCGGCAACGATTAAAAATTTAAATTTTAAAATTGAATTCGATTTAAAAATTCAACACGTTTACTCACCGTACGATCACATATCAACTCCGATCAATACGAGATTTGAAGTCCGGTAATAATTCAATATTACGGACCCAATGGAATTGGTTTCGTCGAATTCCGAGACTGTTTGAAAATTGACTATTTTATAAATATCGGTTCGAGTGATTATTTTCAAAACTGAACAAAACAGTTCGAAATTAAATTCTGAAGCTTCTATCATCTTCAGTATTATCAATACGAATTTTAAAAGCTTTCGAAATATTTTTCTTCGACTTAAAATCGAAGATTTAAATCTTTATTCAACTCTCAAACGATTAAATTTCACAATTTAATTGTCAGTCTCAAAGTTATATCCGGGATTCGAATTAAATTATCGTTCAAATATTTAAAATAAATTAAATATTCTCAATTTAATTCGTTCAAAATTCTGGGTCGTTACAAACTTCCCTCCTTAAAAGAATTTCGTCCTCGAAATTACAAGTTAGGAAAAATGGTCCTTAACTCGTCTACTATTTTTCACAACTCAATAGTTTTATCAATTTATCAAAACAAATCTTCCTACTAAAGATTCGTTATCAATTCAACTAAATTTCCAACTTCAATTTTAAGTTTCAAACAACATTGTTTAACTTCTAAATTCAAATTCGAATTCAAATTCAAATTTAAACTTTCAAAATTTTCTCAAAAATTTTCTAACACCCTAAATTCCCGAAAAAATTCGCCAGCGTCTCCTTTGCGCGGCTAATACGGTACAACTACAAAACGTCCCTACGGACTCTCAGATTTCAAAAAGAAAAAGAAAAAGCCAAACGGCTAGGCCAGAAATCATCAAAAACTCATATTGGAATTCAAATACGTACCTTTTCGAGCAATTCAAATTTATCTTCGAAATCAAATCCAATTCATTTACACCTGTATATCTACTAGCCATAATATCTAGTTACATATTCAAACCATTTTGCAAATTCTGTTACAAAAATTTCAATATAACTGCTTATATCATCATTACTTCACTATTGAAGCTACATATCTATTTCATTCAATTTTTCATTTCAATTTTTCATTTGAATTCAATTCACAATTACAATTCAATTTGAATTCTATTTTACTTCTGAATATTGAATTTATCAGTTATCTTTCATTCATAACCGCACTATTTTAAATTAGTTTCAGTTACTAATCCATTTCAATTCTAATTCATTTATTCACATTCGTTTTCAACATTCAGTTCTAATCTTATTCACGTACAATTGTGAATTCCCTTCATTGAAAATTTATTTATTCTTACTTGAATTCATCTTTAAATTCGAACCATCCCTTTTATTTAGTTCACAATTTAAGGTTTAATTTCACTAATTTAACTTTCAATTTCGCTTTCATTAAATCACAATTGATTCATTTGTACTTACATTTATTTAACTTCATCTTTAAGTTAAATTTATTCTACCAAAATTCAACTGTATAAGTTATCAACTTATTAATATTTCGTAAGTATTTTAAATAGGATTCCAGAGTCGTTTCCACTTTTTCAAAACCATTTGAAAACAATTCAAATTATCCTTTTAATTTCCAAACAAAACCCAAATTTCAAACAACTTTCCATTTAAAACAATTTGGCAGCAATTTCTCTTTTGGAAACCCGAAAATGAACATCAGTGATGCTGCAGTCATTACCGAAGTTATTTTCCAGCGACCGAAAAGAGTTTAGAGCTTTCAACTCTCCAAAATACTTTTTAAAACCTTTGGAATTCATTTTCAAATCAAAAAGATTTTAAACTTTTCAAATCTCCAAAATTTTCAGATTCTTTTCAAAACATTTCCAAATACTTCTCTGGAATTCCGTTTCAATTTACAATTCACATTTATAATTTACATTCTTAAATCTCATTAGTATGTGAATTTATTTTAACTTTGGAGTTATAATTCCAATTTCTCATTTAATTTCAATGATAATAGTTTAATGTTATCATTTCTAGCAACCATGCAACCATATACTATAGTAATTCATAGAAAAATCGTTTCTTTTATATACAAAAATAGTTTTGGGTAAAATTATCTCATTCACCCTATTTAAAAACAATACTGTGGCGAATTGTTCTATTCGAGTGTTTAGAGATCCCTATCAATGATCGTTAATTACTCGTATTGACCAGAATCCATATACCACTCAACAAATCAATCATCACAATATAAAACAATTTTTTTATATTCAATAACAAATACGCGCTCATATCTATTATTACACTCAACTCATTCTAGAGTACTACTGACTCTATCTCTAATGAGTAACACCCAACAGAGCAGGGTTGTCGCTTAACCATATGCTCTGATACCAAATGTAAAGACCCGCAAATCCGTCTTCCGAAAAACCCGACACTGCTACGTCCACTGTAGCAATTGCCAAACAATCGGATGGCGAAAACGCGAAACTTTATGGTTTTAAGAAAAAGAAAAAGTAGAAGAAGAAGGAGATAGAAGAAAAAGGAGAAGAAAGAAGAGAAAGAAAGAACAACTGAACAACATCAGACAGAAAACAATATCAGAATCTTACACATCGCAGCGGAACAATATATAATAGATAAACACTAGTCTTTTAAAACAAAGAACTATATCAGTTTATACATACATCAATCATCAGAGTCAATATACAACTCAATACAACAATGGACAGTTATATAAACTCGTCCTCATACAGAATACACAGCGGAATAAAATAATATCAGATACAAATACTACGTCTCGAACTCCAGCTTATCTCCAAGCTCTAGAATATCCAGAATATCCTGATAATATAACTCTAGGCTGCCCGTGTGGAAATTGGTGGGCACCCAGAGTTTAGAAGGGAACAATAAACTCCGAGTCAGTCATGGTGACTGGTGTGAGATCGTAAAACAGTTATTCTTTAAAATAAACAACAGGATAATTTTAAAGTCAATTCGAAATGCTTTTGGAAAATGAAACTACCATAAGACCTCCCACCACACACACAATGCAAACGCAGAATTGGAGGAGATTTCTTCTTATGATAGTCAAAGATGCTTACTACGCAAAATCAAATCATTTTGATATTATTATTAGTGCATAGTGTAGAAAACATTTCGAAAGTATAATATTAATCTTAGCCAGCATAGGCATTCCGCACTTATGCCTACTATAGCTACTATGTTCAATAGCAGGTTACCGCCACATTCCATAGCAGGTAATACAACTAAAACCGTACAGTCGCGTATTGTTTCTTTGGATTTTCAACAAATGGTCAGGCTAAGGAACTTCCTATCCACGATGGGTACGTCCCTGGAATAGACGACCCGAGAATCTAACGTTACGGTTAGATCTCTGCCAACACAAGGCCGGGTTACCTCTGCAAAAATAGGTAACTACTGACACGCGTATGCCATCCCCCGATCGTCACCGATCTTCCCGAGGATCCCCGATTTCCAACAACCCACAAAGTAATAATAACTGTGCAGCAACCACAGAGGTTAAGTATCTGGGCTCCATACCATGATACCACCTTTATCCAGAAGGAATGACATACACTCAGGCTTTTAAATCTCCCCGAGATGGCCGAGATGAAAAATCCGAGATATCAGCCAAAATCCGAGATTTGACAGCCTATTTAGTTATAAGTGTTTTAAATATCGCCCGAGATAGCCGAGATATTTTCCCGAGATATTGGCCAAAATCCGAGATTTAAAACACTGCATACACTAAGGGGCGCTACTCCCTAGAACCTTGCTGCATCCTTCCTGTTTCGACCATTTCCGGGGTGTGAGGCTCGACGAAGTCTCGTCCACAAAGCTACGCTTTCTCAAAAAGCCCTGCTTCGGGTCAAACAAAAATGATCAACCTATGATCACAAAGATATAAGATCAAACAAATGATCATATCGCAAATGATCAAACACTGATCATTTCACAGCAACACTCAGTATGCCATGTTACCAAATTGGGATATATCGCTGATAAATTTCAACTACATAACCTCTGAGCTCGTACGTCTCAGAGAAGGGTGTTAAGCTAAGAGAATAAATTCTCCGCCACCAACAGAAATGTATTTGAAAGAAATCAGCTTTATATCTCAAATTGTAATGTCAGACACACATCCATACAAGTCTGTTCCGGGATCGAACAGAACCGAAGGCACTTCTCACGAAGCCCTTGCATATCCGGATAATTTTCAATCACGTCAGGACTTCCCGTCACTAAGGGTGATAAAACCTCTAAATCGGAGATCAGCCGATGTAGAGTAACTCGACGGTAATCCTTCCGTTTTCAAAAATATCCGGTCTTCAACACCGGTCTTCAAATGCGATTCATAACGACGTATCACATATTCGGAATGGGTTATACGACCCCATGGTCCTTTCCCGGTTAACCCGAATAGTGAGCGATTATTCAAAAATAAGTGTGGCATTCAAATTCATCCAATTCACAACAGATACCTATTTAAGGTAATTATCGATAGTCGGTTATTTAACTATCAATAAAGATGCGCGACATCATCAGATTCCAAATAATTTTCCAAATTATTTATCTTCAAAAATATCTTTACTAGATATAAAATTTCCACACTTCAAAATAAATCAACGTTTATTTTTAAAACGAATTCCATTCCTTTTATAAATTCCCTATTGAATTTATATTTCCAAATATCTACTGATATTCGATTTTCAAATCGATTTTAATATTCAACTTCAATTTATCTTTTCAAAGATAATTTCTCAAAACAGTTCATTTCATATTGGAAAAGTATTTCCATACTTATTAAATAATAAGTAATTCACAAATCTATTTATTTTCAACATTTGAAAATATTCAATATACTTAAATCAAATTAAGTATATATTTCATTCTTTTAAGGAAAATATTCTTTTAACACCTTTATTTGAGTAAAAACGAATGTTACGTAAAACATCGTTACGACGACTCAAAAATCACTAGTATAGGGATTCGGATTTTTAGATAGGTATATAAATCCCAATACTACATCAAAACATTTCCTTTCGGAAATCATTTACTATAACAACAGTGTTATAGTCCCCCATTTTCTTAAATTTCTCGAAAACGTCTATTTCAACAATAAATGTTGAAATCTATGCTTTCGATTCATAACACATTTTAAAACACCTTTAAAATGTTTAACTTCATTTTAAAATATTCCTTCTTCAAAAATGAATCCATTTTACTTAACCATATATTCACTGCCCAAAATCGTGAATAAAATTTACTTAACCCCATTTCAATCATTTCTACACATTTTTATTTCAATAAAAATTCGCTATTCAAAATCGTGAATATATCTTCTTAAATAATCTTCTATATTAGATTTATCACATTCAATCTATTTCGAATTTATAAGCACGTTTATAAATTCTATTTCTCTTTTTAATAACCACTTCGGCTTATAAACCTTCTTTTATCAACTTCCATATTTAACTTATTAAAATAAGTGATTTTGGGTTTATAACAACTTTTATAAATTTCAATTCTATTTATAAAAACTTCAATATCAATTCAATTTCAATATTGATTTCTGAATTTATTTTCAACGTTAAATAAAAGATCCCATACTAATTTCTCAAAAAAATTCATTTCCAATATTAAATCAATTACAGATTGATTTCTAATTTTATTTATCACTACTAAAATAAATTCCTTATTTTTCTTTCAAATTATTCAATATCCTGTTTTAAATGGATTCTTCAAATTGAAATCATTTTACATTGATTTCACAACTTATTTCAATTTACCAATTAAATTTTAAACTGAATTTCCAACTTATCTTCTTTTAAATAAATTCCTTTTTAAGAAAATAAATTTCAATCGTTTTCTTTCAATCTATTTTAAAAATCCAAATTTTAAATTAAATTCTTCAATTTATAATCACTACTTTACGAAATCCATTTATTTAACATTTTCACTTGATTCTGGAATTAATTCAATACGATTATAAAAATTCACTTTTTATACTTTAAAATTCCTTTCTTAAAAATTTCTTCAATTTCACAAATTGATTCACTTAGAAATTTTCTGCTTGAATTTCAAAAATTCAATTTCGTTTATCTTTGGAATCCAATGATGTCAAACATCCATTCAGCTAAATTTTAGCTTTCAAACAATTTCCAGATATCAATATGATTAATAGCATCACTATAATCATTCACAGATTTATATCACAATAGAAATAAATTAAATCAATGTGAGGGGTCCAGTTGGATCCCTCCAACCTGTTTCCCTGCATCCAAAGACGTTAGCACAATACCAATTCCGCTCCAGTACGGAATTATCGCGGTATATGGGTTTTTATAAATCCGCTTACTAACGGCGCAATAGGGTCTCATCCGCTATACGAGGCGGGAAATCAATCAATCCAATATATACATATGCCAATATGTATATATTGCTATATATATAGATATATCCTATCATATCTAATAGCACATTCAATAGCAATCAATAACTGCAATCCAAATTTAAATCTGAGTGAGAAGATCTCACCTTAGCTTTTATATTTGCCATCCCGATTTCCATTTCAATTTGGCTTGATTTCTCGATTTATAGACCTTGTATAAATATTATACAAATTCATTAATATTTGAACAGATCAAATAATAAATTTTCTTTTGATAATTTTCGATTCACGAGTGATTTTATTTTGACTAACGAATTCCTTGAATAGATTTAATTAAATTTCCTTTTCTTACCTGAAATTAAAACTTAACCAAGTTCCCCTTTTAAAAATAAATTTGGTAACTAACAATTGAAATAAATTCATAAATCTCATAAGTTATCTTAATAAATTATTTTTAATAAAAAGAAGTAATTTATTTAACTAAAATTTTAACTTTACTGTTTTCTTTTAAAAAGAAAATAAACCTTACTGTCAATCTCTTGTTTATTTAAATCTGTATATACTAAATTTAAATAAAATAGAATTAGCTATTTCCTTCTTCTCTGTTTATATTTTAAAACTACAGATGAATATTGTATAAATTTCTTTTCATCATTTTTTTTAAACTGTATATAAAATTCAACCCATAATTAAAATGAATTAAAAATATGTATACCTCACTGACAAACGCAGATTTCACCACTTAGACGAACTCGTCTCCGGCCTCGACTTCGACATCGAGAAATCCTAACTGCCACGACCCCACTGCCCAGCGATGATACGCTGCCCCTCCTCGACTCCGACAAACCCCCCAAATCGACATCGCCTGCACGCGAACTCGAGTCGCGAATCAGACTCGATCGAGTCTCCCCAAATTCGTCGCCTCTACCAAATCGCGACATCACCGAAGACCCAACCAGCTACGACCATGGCTGAACCCTAGTTCGCGAACCCATACTCCACTGCTTCGAGCGACGTCGAGATGTCGAATACCCTTCATCCCACTCGAACGACGATGAGGCCTCCTCCCTTTTTGAACGATTGATTGCACGCAGCCGAGGGCTTTGGTCACGAACGAATTGGGACTGGCTCGAGAAGAAGGGGAAGGAACGAGAGTTGTTTTTGAACGAAACTTTCGTTCGTCTTCGAGGATTTAAAATTGAGGGAAAGAAGAATATAAGTTCGGCATTTTTTTTCTTCGTTTCTGATTTGTTTTGATTGTGAATAGAAGGGAGGAGAGGATCGAGTGTTTTTAACATGCTCCACACGATTTCGTATCCGTGATTATAGGCATGAATTTAGGCGTGAACGTGTGGATGTCGGCAACGATTAAAAATTTAAATTTTAAAATTGAATTCGATTTAAAAATTCAACACGTTTACTCACCGTACGATCACATATCAACTCCGATCAATACGAGATTTGAAGTCCGGTAATAATTCAATATTACGGACCCAATGGAATTGGTTTCGTCGAATTCCGAGACTGTTTGAAAATTGACTATTTTATAAATATCGGTTCGAGTGATTATTTTCAAAACTGAACAAAACAGTTCGAAATTAAATTCTGAAGCTTCTATCATCTTCAGTATTATCAATACGAATTTTAAAAGCTTTCGAAATATTTTTCTTCGACTTAAAATCGAAGATTTAAATCTTTATTCAACTCTCAAACGATTAAATTTCACAATTTAATTGTCAGTCTCAAAGTTATATCCGGGATTCGAATTAAATTATCGTTCAAATATTTAAAATAAATTAAATATTCTCAATTTAATTCGTTCAAAATTCTGGGTCGTTACAGAACCCGCTACAGATCGCAGTTATACTCGGGCCTTACGTTGCTATCACAGCACAAACTGGACAACACATCCCAGAAAATCTCAGATAACTCAAGAGAATACTCAGACTATCGCAAGTCACTTAGCGTCTCAAGATGCTCGTGCTTTTGAGTTTGTGGCTCGAGTTGAAACTCGAAGTTGCCTGTAGGGTTTTAACCTGAAACAGTTTGGTTGTTTCCAGGTTTTCAAAAATTTAAAATAAACTAAACTTTTTAAATTTAAGAAAAGGGATTTGAACTTGGAATGGTTTGAGTGTTTCTCAGATTCAATCTGAAGTAGAAGGTTTAAAGGAAATTTTAAAAAGTTTTAAGAGTTTTTATAAACAAATTTAAAATTTAAATAAAGGAAGTTTTAAGCTTTTGAAGTAAATCTGGTTTTAAAATTCTATTTTGTAAATGTTTTCTTTAACTTGTGATTAAGAAGTTGAAGTTTTGTTAAATTTAAATCTTGTTAAGTAAATTTAAAGTGATTTTAAAATTTAGTAAATTAATTAATTAACGATTAATTAATTTGTGTAATCAACTTAAAGGATTGACTTATTAATGTAATTAATAAATGATAATTACTTTAGTTAAAGGATAATTGTTTAATGTCATTAATTAAGCAGGGGAATTAATGGGTAATTACTAAATGTGGTTTATTTAACGATAATTTCTAATTGGAAGTAATTAAGAATTAATTACTTAGTGTAATTAGTTAAAGTATGGATTAATTAAAGAAATTAATAAAGGGATTAGTTAATTAATGAAGATGATTAATTAAAGGATAATTAATCAATGAAATAAATTATTGTTAATTAATTTATAAGAATAATTAAAGGGTAATTAATATGAATGTTTGAAGAGTAATTAATTTGTGTAATTAACTAGAGGTTGATTACTAAATGCAATTAACAGGATGATTAAGGATGCATTTTAAATTAAATACTTCATCTGTAATTAAATATTAATTAAGTTATGGTAAACACTTAATTAATTAAATAATTAGAGATGAAGTGTGCTGTGATAGCAACGTAAGGCCCGGGTATAACTGCGATATGAATGGGTTAAACTGTGATAATGTAGGTTACCTATCTGAGTTGGATTGTTGTATGATATCCTGAATATGAATTGTATTGTCCGAACTTAACAATTTAGATTAGGGATCACATTGAATTCGAAGAGACAGGGGTCGGGTATCAGTAAATACCCGAAACCACTTCGATTCTTTATAAATTGAGTGTATATATATATATGGTTATTATTTTATAAAACATGTCCATTTTATAAACTTGTTAATATACCAAAGCAAACCCAAGACAATACATAAAAATCCCGAGCAAAATCACAAAACACACGAGCTTTCTCTCTACTTCGAGTCAATCGAGCAAAAGACTCGAGTAAAACTTGAACTTTCCCTGAAGCCTCGAACAAATCCTGAACGACGTGCACATCTTAACTTATTTATATATCTGAAATCCGTATACATGCAAGCATACTTTCTATCACAACTTACAGATCATCACATGCAAAATCGAATCAGGTTATATAATTAAAATAAGAAAATTTTGAACATTGATTTTCTGTTATTTTAGATCATTACTGACATTTATTGTTTTGAAATAAATATTCAACATAAACTCTTACAATTACTTTTTAAAAATGACTTTATATTGTTATGAACATTTTCATTTCAGGAATCATAACTTGAATTGGTTAGAATAAGAAGATACGAATTTTATTTGATGAAATTGTAGCCTGTAATATAACAGAGAAGTATATACAGACATGCATAGCCAATCTACCTATGTATGTATGTCTGTCTGTATATACTTTCATAATGGCTATGCATGTCTGTATATACTTCTCTGTTATATTACAGGCTACAATTTCATCAAATAAAATTCGTATCTTCTTATTCTAACCAATTCAAGTTATGATTCCTGAAATGAAAATGTTCATAACAATATAAAGTCATTTTTAAAAAGTAATTGTAAGAGTTTATGTTGAATATTTATTTCAAAACAATAAATGTCAGTAATGATCTAAAATAACAGAAAATCAATGTTCAAAATTTTCTTATTTTAATTATATAACCTGATTCGATTTTGCATGTGATGATCTGTAAGTTGTGATAGAAAGTATGCTTGCATGTATACGGATTTCAGATATATAAATAAGTTAAGATGTGCACGTCGTTCAGGATTTGTTCGAGGCTTCAGGGAAAGTTCAAGTTTTACTCGAGTCTTTTGCTCGATTGACTCGAAGTAGAGAGAAAGCTCGTGTGTTTTATGATTTTGCTCGGGATTTTTATGTATTGTCTTGGGTTTGCTTTGGTATATTAACAAGTTTATAAAATGGACATGTTTTATAAAATAATAACCATGCTTTCATAATTAATAAGGTAATTAATTATTTGTTAAGGTAATTAATTAATGGAAGTAATTAAGGGAAGTTAATTACTGGATTATAAATCAAAGGTGATTAATAATTATGGATTAATTAAGAATAATTACTTAATGTAATTAATAAAATAATTAAAGATGTAATTAAGGGTCATTAGTTTATAATTAATTAATGATGTAATTAAGAATTAATTAATTAATTTATTGTAATTAATTAATGATTATATAAGTAAGATTTATAATGAAGTAATTAATTTAATTAATTTTAAATTAATTCAGAGATGAAGTAATTAATTTAATTCACTTTAAATTAATTTAAGATAGAGATAGTTAATTTAATTCATTTTAAATTAATTATATCGTGATTAAGTAAATCATTGCTTATGTATGAATGGATGATTAATGGTATTAAATGTTTGGACTGATTAATATCTTTAGTATGATAAGTTGTGATGTTCTGTGATATGAAATGCTCTGATACCAAGTGTAACAACCCGGAAATTTCAACTCCGATAATTCCGAATTGTTAAGGAAAAGAAGAAAAGATAGAAGAAGAATAGAAAGAAGAAAGAAAACACAACATCTCACATTCACAGCGGATAATATATAATAACAAATAATAACATTTATACAAAGAAAAGCTGTAATTGTTACTTTACATTCAATACCTCAGAGTTACAACATATACACAAATAGACTAGACAGTTATCAACCTGTCCCAGACTACTATCAATAAGCTCTCAAATACACAGCGGTAAACTCCATACGTTCCTGCCATCCAGCTCGCCTCCTGAGCTTCAGAACGTCCTTACTTGGAAATCTGTAATACTCGGTCTGACCCGGGTGTTACTTTGATGTAATGCTCGGGTCAGACCGAGTATTACAGATTTCTAGGTAAGGACGTTCTGAAGCTCAGGAGGCGAGCTGGATGGCAGGAACGTATGGAGTTTACCGCTGTGTATTTGAGAGCTTATTGATAGTAGTCTGGGACAGGTTGATAACTGTCTAGTCTATTTGTGTATATGTTGTAACTCTGAGGTATTGAATGTAAAGTAACAATTACAGCTTTTCTTTGTATAAATGTTATTATTTGTTATTATATTTTATCCGCTGCGAATGTGAGATGTTGTGTTTTCTTTCTTCTTTCTATTCTTCTTCTATCTTTTCTTCTTTTCCTTAACAATTCCGAATTATCGGAGTTGAAATTTTCGGGTTGTTACACTATTCATTACAAAGAAATAAATTTTCAAGAAAATTTATTTAACTTGATTATTTTTCCTGAGTTCGTCAACCTCCCTACTACCTCCAACCATGATCACGAGACCCATCTCTCCATCGATCACCAGAAAATGCTTTATGGATGATGTTTTAGATCCTAAGCTTGAATCATTGAATTATGGCGTTTGAATTTTCACTATTTCAAAATTTGATCAGTTGTTTGTAATTTCCAGAGATAAACAAAGTTATTTTAACTTAGATAAAATTTTAAAATCTACTCTATGATCAAACAACAAGTTTTGTTTTAAGACTTAAATCCTAACACAGATTAGATAATGAGATAATGGTTTTTATTTGAATTCTTAGCTCTGAAACTAAGAATCATTAAGTCACTGATAAAACAGTCAAGTACACATCCATACATTCACATATATACACAAAAATGCACTAACATAGATACATACAAACATACCAATTCCAGATATGAACATGCAACAGTTTTTTTTATATATTTAAATTTAAAAAATGATGTTACTCACTTGATAAATAACAGGGGATAGGTTTTTTATATGTAAACAGACAGGCTCACACACATATTCCTACCAATTCATATAAATTCAAATTAGAAACTTCAATTCCAGCCAATATCATCACATGCAAACATATATCATATCCTTAAGTTTTGGAAAACGTAAGTTACTCACCATTTGAGGACAGAGAAACTTTCCAGGTTCTAATTTGAAAAGCTTTAAAATCTTTTAACTTGAATTGCCTTTTTGCTCCTTCGATTTAAAACTTGAGTTGCCCTTTTGAAAACTTGAATTCTAGCTTTAGTTTGAAATTTTCTCAGTTGCATGCAGACTATACTCTTGATTTCCAGATTATAGAAAATATGCAGGCTTTCAGATTTGAAGAGAAAACAGGCTTTGCCTTTTGATTTTTTTGGAATAATGGATTACAGGTTTACACTTGCAGGCTTTGTTTTGAGATTGAAGAAATGCATTACAGGTCTTGGTTTGAGAATAGGCTGATTTACTGATTTGTTTGGAGAATTTTGTTTTGGAAATAAATTACAGAGTTGAAGAAATGTTGATTTTTGTTTGAGGAGTTGATTACAGATTCTCTTTGGAGAGGTTACAGGTTTTGTTATGATTTTGGGAAGTTGATTATCAGATTTGTTTTGAGAGATTTGTTTTAAATTTTCAGGCTAAAAGTTTATCTCTTTGAATTCAAGAAGATAGAAAAATAAAATGAAGGGAGAGGTATGCATATATAAGTTAATTTGTAGTTTCTTAAAAATAAAAGAAAACAAAATTTTAAAAACTTGACATTTGTCACTTAGAGTGGTTAATTAGTTTACATTTGTTTAAACAAGCTTATATAGATTTACACATGTCATTTAAGTAACACTTATTTATTTAAATGTAAATAAAAGCTTTTCTTTATTTATTAAATACAACTACTTATCTATTTATATATATTACTTATAAAGAAACAAAACTAATTATTATAAATAAAAGTTTACATATACTTTGAGATCCAAACTATTTGAATATTACCTCTTTTTGAATTCAAAAATTAAATCTAAATCCAAATTCAAATTATATTTAAAATCCAATTTAAAGTCAATTTAAAAGAACACATTCAAATTCTTTAAAATCTTATTTTACATAAAAATCTATTTTATAAAAACAATATACTATTAATATTGTTTGGAAATAACTCATTTATCAATTTTAAATAATTTATAAAGAGATTATAAATTACTACTATTATTAAATGAATTAACATATCATATGTAAATTGTATTTTAAACTTATATATATATTCACTTTTAAATCATATTTAATAAGAAAATAAAATAATCCTTATTATAAATCTTATTTAAAACTATATAGATATTTTGTTTAAATAGCTTTGAAAAGCAAATATTAAATAAATCAAAATCTCAAAATTATCAATATATATATTAGAAATTTAAAACAAGATTTCATTTATTTATTAACTTTCAAATCAAAGGCAATCTATTTACAATATATATACTCATATATATATTATAGATAGAAATCATTTTATTAACTTATAAAAGATAAAATTCACTAATTAAATATTTATTTAATTAGATTATTAACCAATTCAAATTTTTATTATCAAATATTATCAAATCAATTTAATTATTTAAACAGATTATTAAATTGATATTGCCCCAAATTTCCGGGATATTACATTCCTTCCCCCTTAAAATAATTTCGTCCCCGAAATTTAAAACAAAGGTAATTTAATAATCTTTTTAAATCACAAACAAATATTATCATCCAAATGCTAACAACCATATCAACCAATTCACACAATCAAACAATTCTAATTATCCAAACAAAAATTCTGGATACAATTTCCTTGAGTTTTCCCAAATATAAATACCGGGATACTCGCTCTACAGAATCCAAACAATCAATACTACTAAGCTATAGAGCTCCTACTCATCTAGATCTATAGAACTAAACAGGATATTAGACTACAGACGAGTCTGACTCAACTACCAAATCCTCCAGAACTGCTGATTCCAAAACCAGAGATAGATCAAACACGTACTCCCTCAGAGATACGTAAAATACATTGAATTCTAGTTATTCAAACTGACAATTCAACCTTGTAGATCAAAGTACTTATCCAAATTAGATCACAGAAAGATCCAAAATAACTCGGAGCTAACTTCCCATACTTACCCAATCTTATAGCTCCCTTTAACCAGAGAAAAACTTCACAACAACGAAGTCTCCAACTTCGAATTTCAAATTCCTTCGTTTCTTATCCACAAAATCTTCAGACGATCTCGGCTTCCTACAAATCCTTCCTGATCAGCTCAACCTTCGCCGATGCTTCTAGAAACAAACTAGACCAAAAATAACCCGACAAAATGATCCTCTCAAAAATCTACCCATAATCCAAAACACAAATCTACTCACAACATCAGAAGACCGAACTAACTTCTCCTATCTGGAAAAGACAAACAGATGCACTCGCCAAACTACTTCCGCTGCACCATTCTGATCTGGAGTAGAATGAAAATGCTGATGAAGAACACAAGCACAAACTGGACAACACATCTCAGAAAATCTCAGATAACTCAAGAGAATACTCAATCTATCGCAAGTCACTTTTGCAATCAACCCAGCCTAATTCCAAAGAAACTGTTCTCCCTTTAACCATCAGAACAGCTCATACTTAACTATCCAATCTATCGAAGAAATGGATCCACTCTACTGCTTCTGAACTCTACCTTCAGAAAAACTGCTCAGCCAGAAAACTTCCTGCCAATGCACAGAATACTCCGAGCTGCACTGCTGCCACAAATGCCAAAGACTTCCTTTTCCAAAGCTCTTCGAGAAACTCGAACCCAAACCAAATAGAAACACCATGCTGAACTCAACCACAACACCGAAGCAGACACACTTCATTAACTTGTTCCAAAGAAAACATCTTCGGGAACATCCATAGTCACTGCATCTCATCACACAGCTACTATTACCTGAGATACCATCACTCGCTTCTGTTCTCCGACAGATCCAACTCTACTCATCCAACTCCTAAGATGAACTCCGAACCTTAACAGGTTTCCTTCAGAGATTGTGAAATCCTTACACAACTGTAAAGTTCACTCGAGACGGTATTAGGTTTACAGTCTCGACAGATACTCTTCCAACCTCAACACTCAGACTCCTAATCCTAGATGATAAATTATTATCATCTCAACCAATCATTACAAATACCATATACATTGTAACGACCCGTATTTTTCACGGATCGAAAAGTTTGTCAAATCTGGAATTTTAGCATTTTTTTTAAGTCATTTCAGATTTTTAGGGAAATTTGTCTAAGTCCTAGGTCGTGAACGACCTAAGAGCTAAGTCGTGACCGAGTTAAGGAATTCGGCGAGTTAGTGTTAGGTCGTGGGTTAGTTGGAGCGACCTATAGAGTTATGCGACCTAGGGTTTGATTAAGTATTAGGTCGGCAGGGCGAGTTAGCGACCTAAAGAACTGACCGACCTAAGGAAACTATTGGGAGCGACCTAAGAGTTTCGGTGAGCTAAGTGTTAGGTCGGCAGGGCGAGTTAGCGACCTAGTGGTTACTGGGTGTGTGGTTAGGTCGGCAACGACTTAAGGTTAGAGTTAGGTTGTAGTAACCGAGTTAAGGGATAGGTCGCTATGTGTTAGGTCGTCTGGTAGCTTGGGTGGGTTAGCGACCTAAGGAGTTAACAAGTTGGCGACCTTAAGAGTTAGGCTATGTGTTAGGTCGTAACACTGTTAGGTCGCGTAGGTTGCTAAGTTGTTAGGTCGCAACCCAACTAAGTCGTAGTTGTATTCCTTCGTATGTCTTAAGTCGGCAAGGCACTTAAGTCGGCAACGACCTAAGTTAAGTCGCGCCTATGTGTTAAGTCGCAGTTGCGCTTTGTTGTAGGTCGTTAGGACTTGGGTTTTGAGCTGTGTGATGAGTCTGAAGACTTAGTTAGGTCGGCAAAGCTTTAGGTCGTAGGTCGGCATAGTGTTAAGTCGGCAGCGACTTAAGGAGATAGCCGAGTTACGACTTAAGGGTAGTTTTCAGCTATAAATAGGAGAGCTTCTCTTCATTTTTGGGATCCGGATTTTGAAGCGACGAAGTGCTGCCATTTTGAGAGCTCGACTTCTACACTTCTTCACTTCTTTTCTCCACTCTAATCTAGTGCTTCCATCCATCCAAATCGAAGATCAAGATTGAAGATTCAAGAGCTTAGATTGAAGATCTTCATCTTTTCAAGAGAGATTTCTTCGTTTGAAGTGAGATCTTGTCGGATCTAGCCTAGTTCTTCGCTGTCCAGATCTGAAGTTGTTATCTTTTGGATTGTTTAGGTGATTTGGTGAGTGGTGATTATCTCTCACACGGATCCAAAGGAGTAGATCGGATTGTTGGCTCAATTTGGTGTTAAAATAGTGATTTCCATGCATTTTCTTCATCCTAAGTGTAGATCCATATAGATCCATTGTTCATGATGATGTTACATCCATTTTATCATATGTTAACCTATGCAAGTTCATTCATCAAGTTTGTAGTGATATAATCCATGTTTTCATGCTTATTGGACTTTCAACTCTTTAATTACGAAAATGCCATTATTGTTATAATTGTCTACTTAGATCATATTTGAATGCTTGATTGCTTGGATTGATGTTTGATTTGATTGCTTGTTATGAACTAGATGATTGATGATTAGATTTAGATCGAAGATGATTCAAAAGTTAAGGGAAAGGCTCTTGAATTGGAAAAGCTGCTCGTGGCATATGTAGCGGGATGGTGAAGCTCTTATGCATAGGTTTGATGATGTGATGATGAGATGAGGCTTTGCGAGGATGTAATGAAACGAGGCAATCATGTGATGAAGACTTGGTCTAATCCAGACGGGATCATTCCAAGCATGTTGATAACTCGGTGATATGATTCGAGTTGAGGATAATGAATGGATATGAGAATAGTCGTCGAGGAGGATGACTAGGAGGCTTGGATAGCACCGTTGTTGAAGGTTCTAGCATGCTCTAAGCAAGAGTACGTTTGGGCAGATTCGATAGTCCCAACGGCCAACTGTTGATGGTCGAGTACTCTGGGCAGATTCGATAGTCCTAGGCACGGGCTGCGACGACGTGCGGGAGTTATGTCTAGAACCGGGGTTTCCATTAGCCCTTGACGGACGGCTGAAAGAATGTGCCGGTCATTCAATTAACGGTGATATCGAAGCAATGATAACAGTGATAGCCAGAGTCATGGATGTTTGGTTGTATCGTCATTCGGACTCAAGAGCGGTATTTTCTGGGTGCTTATCTGATTTAGGCCTTGGTACTTGGAAAACATCGCCCTTGACTCGAGTAATAGTAGCTTTACTTTAAATTGTGTGTTCTGCTATGTTTGCTTCTGCTTAGTGTGTGTCTGGGGGCTATCACTGTAGAATGAGGTTGGAGTGGGAGGGTTGTATTCCTATTCCTTTTCCTTTATGCTCTTTTGGTATGTTGTTAGTTAATTTACTGCTCACTAAGACTGTTGTCTGACTCAAGGCTTTATGTTTTAATTCTTATTGCCTTGGGCTGTTCGTCCATTTTTGGGACGGGCAGACTAGGTAGCAGGTGACAGGTGCTGTTCTCTTCTCACGATGCTGATATCGAAGACGAGCTAGAGGGTTGCATATTATCTTCTCATTATATGTACTGGATATTCCGCTGTTTTGTATTCTCTGAGAGATTTGTAGTGAGGCTGGATGTATTGACTATGTGGATGCTTGCATTCAACTATTATGGAGTTTTATATGATGCTATTTTGTTCTGTAAAGCTTCACTATACATATGTTCTATTGTATTTTGTCCATGCGCTGTGAGTAATACGATAGATTTGGTTGTTTTAAATCTTACCTTGACAATTGTCCATGGTCGCCTTGCACACTTTACAGCGCTCTATCTGTAGATTCGGTGCAGGGGTCATGGGCGGTCGTCACATTTGGTATCAGAGCATTGGTTAATCGATTTTACCCAACGCTCGCCGTCGTAACTACGTATGAGAGACGTAATTGTATTTTGATGGATGATTACTATATATAATATAGTAGCTTAGTAGAGTTTGAGTCCTTTATGCAGTTGTTTCTCTAGATGTTCTAATCATTCCTTTTTATAGATATTGAGAATGAGTCGAAGAGGGAGACCAGCTGCTAGGGAAGGCCGTGCTACTGAAGAGACTGCTGATTATGCAGCCATGTTCGAAGCTATGATGACTTCGATCATGAGAAGGATACCAGTTCCGGGAGCGGCAGTTGATGTTGGAGTTCAAGTCCAAACTCCGAAACCAGTGGATTTTGCTAAGTTGTGCAAGGATTATACTGCTCTTGGAGGGAAGGTTTTCTTGGGAACAGAATCAACTATCGAAGTCCAGAGATGGATAGATGCTTGTAGAAGGATCTTTGGTGATTTGGGAATTGATGATGCAACTAAGAGGAAGTTGGCATCGAGGCAGCTTCAAGGGAGAGCTTCTGATTGGTGGAACTCTATTACCATCACTACTCCGGAAGAAGAGATTACTTGGGAACAATTCCAAGTCAGATTTGAGGCTAAGTTCATTTCTACAGCTCAGAAGTATGTTCTGTTCAAGAAGTTTGTAGAGCTCAAGTAGGGTGGAAGATCAGTTCTTGAGTATGTTTCTGAGTTTGAAGCTTTGTCCAAATATGCCCGGTCATATATTGAATCTGCTTATCAGAAGAATGAGAAGTTTGTGACCGGCTTGGATAGTTATCTTGGGAGACAGTTGGTGGATCATTTGGACGATTCATTTGAGAAGCTTGTGGAGAAAGCTCTTAGGCATAAGAGTCTGTTTCCTAAGGAAGGACCTGTTGTTGCTGTTACCAAGGGAGAGTCTAAACCTCAGCAGGGTGGAAACCAGAAGAGGAAGCAGCAGCAGCAGCAGAAGGGTAAGGATGGCCAGAAGAAGCCGAAAGGCGAGGTGACTTGCTACAATTGTCAGCAGAAGGGCCATTTCTCTAAGGATTGTAAGAATCCGAAGGCACCGATGAAGTGTCACAACTGTGACAAGCCGGGGCATTTCAGGAAGAATTGTCCAGAACCGAGGAAGGACAGGCAGATTGTGCAAGCCTATGCTTTAGGAGCTGTTCCGTCGTCTTCGAAAGCTCCTACTGCTGAAGAGAAGGGAAAGAGTGTGGTTGTTCAAGGTACTCTTTTCCTATGTGGTGTTCCAGTTAGAGTTCTGTTTGATACTGGAGCGTCGCATTCGTTTGTCTGTAATGAACTCGCAGACCGGTTAGGTTTGGAACCGGATATTGTTGATAGGCCATTGGTTGTGACTAATCCAGTTGGGGGTTCGTCTTGTTTGTGTATGTTATGCCGTGGTTTAGTTGTATCGAGTCATGGTTGCTCTTTTGTTTGTGATTGTTTTGTTCTGAACTTTGCGGGGTTCGGAATTATTTTGGGTATGGACTGGCTTAGGAAGTATGCGGCTAAGGTTGATTGTGAGAGGCTGGAGGTGACAGTCGAGAATGTGGAAGGGCAAAAGATTGTGATACGATGTAAGCATGAGGAAGGCGTCTTCATGAGCTTCATGTATTCGCTAGTTTTTCCATGGGATGGACTGTCTTTAGTGCCTATCGCAAATGGATTCGAGGATGTCTTTGACGAAGTCAAAGGGTTGCCGCCGCATAGAGAGATCGAGTTTCGAATAGATCTAGTTGAAGGAGCCAGACCTGTTGTGATGCCTCTTAGGCGGATGGCGCCTAAGGAACAGCAAGAGTTGAGAGTGCAAGTTAATGACCTTTTACAGAAAGGATTCATTCGGCGCAGTGTGTCCGAGTGGGGTGCACCAGTTGTGTTTGCAACCAAGGCAGATGGGTCGTTGAGATTGTGTGTGGATTATCGTGAGCTGAATAAGGTGACTAAGAAGAACAAGTATCCATTGCCGAGAATAGATGACTTGTGTGATCAGCTTCACGAGGCTAAGGTGTTTTCTCAGATGGATTTGGCAACGGGATTTCACCAGTTGAGGGTGGCTAAGGATAGTGTGCCGAAGACTGCTTTTAGGACACCATCCGGTTTCTTTGAGTGGCTGGTAATGCCGTTTGGATTGACTAACGCACCAGCATATTTTGTGGATCTTATGAATAGAGTGTTCAGAGATCAGTTGAACAAGTTCGTACTTGTGTTCGTGGATGATATTCTGATTTATTCCAGAACGGAAGAAGAGCACAAGACGCACTTGCGTATTGTTTTGGAGATCTTACGGAAACATCAGCTGAAGGCTAAGTTTTCGAAGTGTCACTTCTGGAAGAGTGAAGTGAGGTTCTTAGGCCATGTGATTTCTGGAAATGGAATAGCGGTTGATCCCGCTAAGGTGGCAGCAATCCAGGATTGGGTTAGACCTAAGAATGCATCAGTTGTGAGAAGTTTTCTTGGATTAGCAGGATATTATCGACGGTTTATCAAAGACTTCTCCAAGATAGCTGCACCGTTAACAGGATTGACGAAGAAGAACCAAGTGTTCAGTTGGAATGCTAAGTGTGAGCAAGCTTTCGGAATCCTGAAAGAGAGATTGACGAGTGCTCCTGTTTTGACTATTCCAAGTGGGAATGATGAGATGGTAGTTTACACCGATGCATGTGGTACCGGACTTGGAGCAGTGCTGATGCAGAAGGATAAAGTTGTTGCGTATGCCAGTCGACAACTAAAGCCGCATGAAAGGAATTACCCGACTCATGATTTGGAGTTAGCGGCGATTGTATTTGCTCTGAAGATGTGGAGACATTATCTGTTGGGAGTTCGATTCGAGTTGTTTATAGATCACAAGTCGTTGAAGTATCTTTTCTCCCAAAAGGATTTGAATCTTCGGCAGCAACGTTGGCTAGAGTTTTTAGCATCATATGATTTTGGTATAGCTTATACTCTGGGAAAAGGTAACGCAGTGGCAGATGCGTTAAGTCGAAGACATGCAGGATTGGGAGCCATGTTTTCTGAATGGAAGAGTCTCGAGTATTTAGCTGGATTTGACTTCAGGCCTAGATGCGAATTGGAACCTGAGATGTTGGCAAACTTATCAATAAGACCCACTCTTGTGGAAAGGATTGGCGAAGGCCAAAAGCAAGATGATAAGATTGTCAAGATTATCCGTGAATTGGAATCTGGATTGGATCCAGAGAAGGATAAAGGATTCGAGGTCGATCGAGAGGGTTGGCTTCGGAAGCAAGGACGACTAGTTGTTCCCGATATAGATGAATTGAGGAGTGAAGTTCTGAAGGAGAGTCATCACTCGAAGCTGACAATTCATCCAGGTGGAAATAAGATGTATCGGGATATGAAGAGAACCTACTACTGGGAAGGTATGAAGAAAGATGTTGGAAATTTCATTTCCAAGTGTATGAACTGCCAGTTGGTAAAGGCTGAACAGAAGAAGCCAAGTGGATTGCTTCAGCCATTAGAAGTTCCTACATGGAAGTGGGAACAAGTGTCGATGGATTTTATTGATGGATTGCCTAGAACCAGAACGGGAAATGAAGGGATTTGGGTCATTGTGGATCGTCTGACTAAGAGTGCACGATTCATTCCTGTTCGATCGACTAGGACTGCATCAAAGTTGGCTGAGTTGTATGTTAAGTGGATAGTTCGGTTCCATGGTATTCCGAAGAGTATAGTGAGCGATCGAGACCCGTTGTTCACTAGTGGATTTTGGAAGAGCTTCCAGGAAGTCTTGGGAACCGAGTTGTGTTTGAGTACAGCTTATCACCCTCAGACGGATGGTCAGACTGAGAGAGTCAACCGAGTTTTGGAAGATCTCCTCAGAGCTTGCGTTTTGGATTTCGGAGGATCATGGGAAGATCACCTTCATTTGGTGGAGTTTGCGTACAACAACAGTTACCAGTCAAGCATTGGTATGGCACCATATGAGGCATTGTATGGAAGACCGTGTAACTCTCCAACATGTTGGTTGGAAACTGGAGAAAAGCTGATGCTTGGGCCAGAGATGATTCGTCAGACTTCAGATTGCATAGAGATCATTCGGCAACGAATGAAGGCAGCCCAAGACCGTCAGAAGAGTTATGCTGATAAACGTCGTAAGGATTTGGAGTTCGACGTAGGTGAAATGGTTTTTGTGAAGATTTCTCCACTAAAGAATGTTATTCGATTCGGGAAGAAAGGAAAATTGACTCCGAGATTTGTTGGACCATTCCCGATCATCGAGCGAATTGGAAAGCTCGCCTACAGATTGAAGTTACCGGAGAAGATGTCGGGTGTGCATAATGTTTTTCATGTATCATATCTACGGAAGTATGTGCATGACTCGAATACCGTAGTTTCTGCTGATAGCTGTGAAGATTTCGAAGTTGATCCAGTTGATAGAAGACCTCGTAAGCCGCTTCGTGTTGTTGAAACTGACACGAAACAGCTTAGGAGGAAGATAGTTAAGTTGCTCAAGATACAATGGAGTGACGATGATAACGACTGTACGTGGGAGGTGGAAGAGAGGATGAAAGCAGCTCATCCTGAACTCTTCAAGGTATGGCCCTAAGGTGTCGTGTCATCTAACGAAATTGTAACTTGTTCTAAGTCTTAGAATTCTGTACGCTAAGCTAGAATTGGATGCATGGTTTATTGATTTTTATGGATGATAGGCGTACAGAATAGCTTTGATTGCCTTGTTTGTTTGGAATTTCGGGGGCGAAATTCCTGAGGGGGAGAGAATGTAACGACCCGTATTTTTCACGGATCGAAAAGTTTGTCAAATCTGGAATTTTAGCATTTTTTTTAAGTCATTTCAGATTTTTAGGGAAATTTGTCTAAGTCCTAGGTCGTGAACGACCTAAGAGCTAAGTCATGACCGAGTTAAGGAATTCGGCGAGTTAGTGTTAGGGCGTGGGTTAGTTGGAGTGACCTATAGAGTTATGCGACCTAGGGTTTGATTAAGTATTAGGTCGGCAGGGCGAGTTAGCGACCTAAAGAACTGACCGACCTAAGGAAACTATTGGGAGCGACCTAAGAGTTTCGGTGAGCTAAGTGTTAGGTCGGCAGGGCGAGTTAGCGACCTAGTGGTTACTGGGTGTGTGGTTAGGTCGGCAACGACTTAAGGTTAGAGTTAGGTCGTAGTAACCGAGTTAAGGGATAGGTCGCTATGTGTTAGGTCGTCTGGTAGCTTGGGTGGGTTAGCGACCTAAGGAGTTAACAAGTTGGCGACCTTAAGAGTTAGGCTATGTGTTAGGTCGTAACACTGTTAGGTCGCGTAGGTTGCTAAGTTGTTAGGTCGCAACCCAACTAAGTCGTAGTTGTATTCCTTCGTATGTCTTAAGTCGGCAAGGCACTTAAGTCGGCAACGACCTAAGTTAAGTCGCGCCTATGTGTTAAGTCGCAGTTGCGCTTTGTTGTAGGTCGTTAGGACTTGGGTTTTGAGCTGTGTGATGAGTCTGAAGACTTAGTTAGGTCGGCAAAGCTTTAGGTCGTAGGTCGGCATAGTGTTAAGTCGGCAGCGACTTAAGGAGATAGCCGAGTTACGACTTAAGGGCAGTTTTCAGCTATAAATAGGAGAGCTTCTCTTCATTTTTGGGATCCGGATTTTGAAGCGACGAAGTGCTGCCATTTTGAGAGCTCAACTTCTACACTTCTTCACTTCTTTTCTCCACTCTAATCTAGTGCTTCCATCCATCCAAATCGAAGATCAAGATTGAAGATTCAAGAGCTTAGATTGAAGATCTTCATCTTTTCAAGAGAGATTTCTTCGTTTGAAGTGAGATCTTGTCGGATCTAGCCTAGTTCTTCGCTGTCCAGATCTGAAGTTGTTATCTTTTGGATTGTTTAGGTGATTTGGTGAGTGGTGATTATCTCTCACACGGATCCAAAGGAGTAGATCGGATTGTTGGCTCAATTTGGTGTTAAAATAGTGATTTCCATGCATTTTCTTCATCCTAAGTGTAGATCCATATAGATCCATTGTTCATGATGATGTTACATCCATTTTATCATATGTTAACCTATGCAAGTTCATTCATCAAGTTTGTAGTGATATAATCCATGTTTTCATGCTTATTGGACTTTCAACTCTTTAATTACGAAAATGCCATTATTGTTATAATTGTCTACTTAGATCATATTTGAATGCTTGATTGCTTGGATTGATGTTTGATTTGATTGCTTGTTATGAACTAGATGATTGATGATTAGATTTAGATCGAAGATGATTCAAAAGTTAAGGGAAAGGCTCTTGAATTGGAAAAGCTGCTCGTGGCATATGTAGCGGGATGGTGAAGCTCTTATGCATAGGTTTGATGATGTGATGATGAGATGAGGCTTTGCGAGGATGTAATGAAACGAGGCAATCATGTGATGAAGACTTGGTCTAATCCAGACGGGATCATTCCAAGCATGTTGATAACTCGGTGATATGATTCGAGTTGAGGATAATGAATGGATATGAGAATAGTCGTCGAGGAGGATGACTAGGAGGCTTGGATAGCACCGTTGTTGAAGGTTCTAGCATGCTCTAAGCAAGAGTACGTTTGGGCAGATTCGATAGTCCCAACGGCCAACTGTTGATGGTCGAGTACTCTGGGCAGATTCGATAGTCCTAGGCACGGGCTGCGACGACGTGCGGGAGTTATGTCTAGAACCGGGGTTTCCATTAGCCCTTGACGGACGGCTGAAAGAATGTGCCGGTCATTCAATTAACGGTGATATCGAAGCAATGATAACAGTGATAGCCAGAGTCATGGATGTTTGGTTGTATCGTCATTCGGACTCAAGAGCGGTATTTTCTGGGTGCTTATCTGATTTAGGCCTTGGTACTTGGAAAACATCGCCCTTGACTCGAGTAATAGTAGCTTTACTTTAAATTGTGTGTTCTGCTATGTTTGCTTCTGCTTAGTGTGTGTCTGGGGGCTATCACTGTAGAATGAGGTTGGAGTGGGAGGGTTGTATTCCTATTCCTTTTCCTTTATGCTCTTTTGGTATGTTGTTAGTTAATTTACTGCTCACTAAGACTGTTGTCTGACTCAAGGCTTTATGTTTTAATTCTTATTGCCTTGGGCTGTTCGTCCATTTTTGGGACGGGCAGACTAGGTAGCAGGTGACAGGTGCTGTTCTCTTCTCACGATGCTGATATCGAAGACGAGCTAGAGGGTTGCATATTATCTTCTCATTATATGTACTGGATATTCCGCTGTTTTGTATTCTCTGAGAGATTTGTAGTGAGGCTGGATGTATTGACTATGTGGATGCTTGCATTCAACTATTATGGAGTTTTATATGATGCTATTTTGTTCTGTAAAGCTTCACTATACATATGTTCTATTGTATTTTGTCCATGCGCTGTGAGTAATACGATAGATTTGGTTGTTTTAAATCTTACCTTGACAATTGTCCATGGTCGCCTTGCACACTTTACAGCGCTCTATCTGTAGATTCGGTGCAGGGGTCATGGGCGGTCGTCACATACATTTAAAATGATACTTTTTTATATAGAAATTATATCTGGGTAAAATTATTTCATCTACCTTTTTAAAACAACATTGTGTCCGTTGGCCTGGTCCAAGTGTTTAGAGATCCCTATCAATAACGTTAGCTACTCGTATTGACCAGAATCCATATACCACTCAACCGATCAATTAACACAATATAAAACCATTTTATAGAACTAACAAATACGCGCTCTCGTATATATATATACACTCGGACTCAAACAGGTTGCTACAGATCCTGTCTTTATTAAACAATTCTTCCGAACCTAGGTATTCACTCAACCTAGCGCTCTGATATTCACTTAACCAATAGCTTAGGTATTCGCTCAACCTGTGCTCTGATACCAAATGTAACGACCCGACTTCTTATGCCCAGAAAGTCGTATCATTAATAAGAAAGAAAAGGGTAGAAAATAGAAAAGAAGAGAAGAAAGAAAGAAAGAAACAACAACAACGATCTCACAGCGGAACGAATAAATTATATTAATAACATATACTATTACATAGTATACAACACTTTACAGAGTTACACAGCATATACATCACTTACTAGACAGTTATAACATCTGTCTAGACATTACAACTCAATACACTACAGAGATACAGACACAGCGGAACTACTATATATATCTACAACGCTGAAGCCTCCTGCTCCATTGCTCCTCCACAATTCGTCAAAGCTAAACCTGAATCCCTTGGCTACTCGTAAAAATTTGAGTACCCAAGAGTTTATAAAACCATTTTTACAATTGATTTTATAGTCTTACAATCAAATTTTATTTACAGATCGAAGCCTAAAAAGAATTAGAGAAAGAGAATTTACATTTGAGTAACCTCTTCTCTAGTACAATCCTCTAATCTAAAATCTGAAATCAAATATTCAGTAACTACCTCAAACCAAATCAAAGGTCTGTAACCATTCCTAAATCCAAAAACAAAAGCCTGTAATCTTCTTGCAACTAGAGAAATCAAATCCCTGTAACTAAGTTGCAGATCTGAAATCATCTCAAGGCCTTCAAAACATAAGATAGTTTAAAAAAAATAATAATGTTTACTCATCATATCATATCACAATACATCACAACTCAACATCAGAGATGTTCATACAAACCAAGGTATTTTTCAACTACTTATCTATTTTAAACCTCTTCAAGCTATTTTTAAATTTAAATTGGTCAGAGTTCAAACTGTTTGTAATTGAAGTAATAACTCAATTGGAAATGGAAGCAATTGAGAATAAGTGAATGGAATTAAAGGAAATGTGAATAGAAAAGAGAATTGATTTGGCTAATAACCAACAAAGATAAATACGTAGGATATACGTATATTATTCTATTCGCATAGTGATTTGATCCAGATTCGAACACAGAATTTCGAGATAGTATTATCGATCCGAGTTGGGATTTTTCGCTCGATTTTCGACGGCGAACCTTGATATGGATTTTTGATTGGTTCTGGATATTCTCTATCATAGTTGTGACTATGCAAGGAGAATGACGGTTTCTAATCAAGAAACCAGATCTGAGTCCGCACTAGGAAGTCGGGTGGACGATACTAGTTCGGAAGTGAAATTGTGTGATCGATTGAGCGATCAGATTGATATTGTGTACGGATGATATGTGTACATCGTACAGATTTGAATGAAATTGATATTGAAGATTTGTGGATAAGAACTGTAAAATGGTTTTTGAAAAGAAATATGGTTAATAACTTTATAAAAGATTTATCAAATGTGAATATTTGATTTGGAATAAAATAAAGTTAATTTTTTTTTTATTATTTAATTTTTTTTTTATTAATTTTTTTTTTATTTTTTTTTTTTTTTTTTCATTTTTTAATCTTTTTTAATTTTATAAATTTATAAATAATATTTATTATATATAACTTTATATTAATTATATATATAATTTTATATATTATATTTTTTTATTTATTATTATTTTCTTTTTTTTTATTATTTTATTACTTATTTATTTTTTATTATATATTATATTATATTTTTATATTATATATTATATTTTTATTATTATCTTTTTTTTTATTTTTTTTTAATTTATTTATTATTTTTTTTTCATTAATTTTTTATTATTATTATATTTTTATATTTTTTAATATTTCAACAATATTTTTATTATAATTTTATTTTAAATTATTATATTTTTTTTCTATTATTTATTTTTAATTATATTTTTTAATTTTTTTAATTTTTTTTTTATTTATTTATAATTTTTTTTTTTTTTTTTTAATTTATTTTTATATTTTTAATTATAACTATATAATCACTATTTAATTATTTATTATTATAATTCTATAATTTTTCTATTTTTTTATAATTTTATTTTTATATATTAATAATAAAAAAAATATATTATGAATATATTTTTTTTATTATTAATATATAAAAATAAAATTATAAAAAAATAGAAAAATTATAGAATTATAATAATAAATAATTAAATAATGATTATATAGTTATAATAAAAAATATAAAAAAAAATAATAATAAAATAAATAAAAAAAAATTATTAAAATTAAAATAAAAAAATAAATAATAAAAAATAAATAATAAATAGAATAATATAATATAATATAAAAATGTAGTTAATAAAATAAAAAAATAAAAATAATGAATAATAAATAAAAAAAATATTAATGAAAAAAAAAATAATGTTTACTCATCATATCATATCACAATACATCACAACTCAACATCAGAGATGTTCATACAAACCAAGGTATTCGATTCAAGTTATCATCTATTTTTCAAAATTACTGGATGTTTTAGTTTAATAGCTCTGATACCACTTGTCCCCTTATGTATTAATTTGCTTACACCTATGCATATAAATTTACAAATGTCTTTAAACTATCTTTAAAAGCTTACAAGTGTAAATTCTTGAATTTTCTTCTAAAAATCATAATTTGGTTTAAAATTTCAATTTATAACTCTGGAATGCTAAATTATCATATTTGAATTTTATACAAAACCAAACTTCTCTGTTCTCATTTTATTTACAGAGTAGTTTACATTTTATTTTAACTAAATAAAATTATAAACTCCAATCTATAGTTTAAACAAACAAATAGTGTTTGAATCCTAAGTCCTATCAACAATTAGATTAAGAGATAGTCATTTTTAAATCAAAATTTATACCTGGAAACTAAAGCAGGAGATCACAGATACAATCATGCACTCACATATATACATTCATATATAAAAACAACACATATATATATACCAAACATATTTGCTTCAGATATTCATATGCAACCAGATTCATCTTAAAATTTTAAAAGCATTGTTACTCACCAGGAACAGAGCCTCCAGATTTATTTGAAAAGCTTTTTGAATTTTAAAAACTTGAGTTGCTTGAATCTATCTTTGATTTTAAAACTTGAATTGCTTGCTGTTATTTGATCTTGCATGCATGCCAATTATCTTATTTAAATTAATTACATTTAATAATTAATTAGTCACATTTATTAATCACCTTTGATTAATCTCATTTAGTAATTAACCATTCTTAATTACTCTACTTCATAATTAATTACTCCTTAATTAATTATCCTTTAATTAATCCCTTGATTAATTATTCAAAAGTAATTAAACTCAAATTACTTTTATTAAACCATCTTTCGTTAATTACATCCACTAATTAACTTTAATTACTTTTCTAAGTAATTTATACTTCCACAAATTTCCTTTAAGTAATTATCAAATCACCCAGTGATTATCTTAAATTAATTAAACAAATTAATTTTAAACTTATCAAATTTATTTAATTAATTACCTTAAGTAATTAATTACTTTAATTACTTTATTAAGTAATTTACTTAACCAATTTGATAATTAACTAGTTGTTAAAAGTATATTTTAAAAAGGATTTTGAATTCAAATAAATTGGTTTAAAATCTTTTAATGTTAAGTGTTCTTAACATTTGATTTAAAAAGATTTTGTAAATTTGATTTAAAATTGATTAAAGTTAAATTGTAATTTATTTTAAACCTTTAATTTAAAATGAATCAAAAGAAAGATTTTAAAGTAAAATATTTTAAAATCTTTTGTTAATAATAATTAAAGTAATTATAAAGGTTAATGCTTTAATTTAGAAAGTAATTAAGGGTTAATGATTTAGGATTCATTAAATTAATAAGGTAATTAAAGAATAATTTAATAATTTAATTAATGAATGGTTTAAGTGTTAATTAATTAAATAATTAGGATTATAAGTTAATTAATTAAGGTTAATTAATTTAGGATTAATTTTGATAATCAATTAGATTAATTAACTAATGATAATCATTTGTGAATTGGTTAAGTATAATTACTTAATGAAAGTAATTAAAGTAATTAATTACTTAAGGTAATTAATTAGATAAATTTGATAAGTTTAATTTATTAATTAAATTAAGATAATCACTTGGTGATTGATAAGTAATTACTTAAATGTAATTAGTGAAGTGTAATTACTTAGGAAAGTAATTAAAGTTAATTAGTGGATGTAATTAACTAAAGATGATTTAAAAAGTAATTTGAAGTTTAATTACTTTTGATAATTAATCAAGGGATTAATTAAAGGATAATTAATTAAGGAGTAATTAATTTATGAAGTGTAGTAATTAAGAGTAGTTAATTACTAAATGAGATTAATCAAAGGTGATTAATAAATGTGACTAATTAATTATTAATTTAAATAAGATAATTAATTAAGAATAATTAAGGATCATTAATTAATATAATTAATGATGTAATTAAGAATTGATTAATTAAGATTAATTAATAAATAATAAGTGATTAAAGTAATTAATTAATTGTAATTAATTAAGGATTAATGTAATTAAATATAGTTAATTAATTAATGATGTAATTAAAGATTAATTACTGAAATGGTTTAAGATAATAAATTTGTGAAATTAATTAGGGATTAATTACTTAAAGTAATTAAAGTATAATTAATCAGGAATGATTAATTAAGATGGATATTTAGAGTAATGATTAATTAATTGGTTTAATTAATAATTAAGTAAGCAGGATTTATAGAATGAAGTAATTAGTTTAATTCACTTTAAATTAATTAGATGATATAAATCATTGCTTAAGGATGGATGAATGAGATTGAATGTATTTCATTGTTTGATATCTCTGATGAGATATGATTGATATATGATATGGATGTTTGGTTGAATTATAATGATAATGTGAATTATCTGTTTGGGATGATAATGTAGATTATCTATTGAATTATCTATCTTTGTGTATATAGATAAGAATTGAATTATTTTAACCTTAAAACAACTTGGCCTTAAAAGATACGTTTTGGATTTCGATGAGACCGGGATCGGGTTTCCGTATACCGGTATTCCAGGTCTGGAGACCCGAATACCACATCGATCCAAATTAACGATAGGTCGTGAATCTCAAGTGAAGATGAAGATTCAGAGTGCAAGGGTTATTGTCGTTAACTCTGAGGGTGATTCCAAAACGAGTGTAACGAGATAATGCCTTCGGTTTCGTTCGAACCCGGAACGAACTTGTATGGATTGAATGCTTTCAGCACATCGTCAGGCGGACGATGAGCATTCTAAGTGATATGTTCTGATTAAAGGTAATCGTAGCCTCAAGCCTCATCAACCGAGAATGGCTAAAACAGGGGAGGTGCAGCAAGGCTTCGTGGGTAGCACCCACTGAGAGCAAGATAGATCCCTGTCTAGAGGTCCCTTTTCTTTTTATTCGGCTTAGTGTGTGGTTGGTCGCGCCAACTACGGGGTTATCTTGTTCGGAATTATCCAGTAAGGGATGGTTCCGGCTTTGTGTTGCAGGGGAGCGGGCGTACTCCTCGGTACGGTGATCTAGGCCACGTACTGTGACGGGCGGTACCCCAGTAGCCCTGCCATTGTATGGAAACCCATTCTTCCTACGTGCCCTTACGGTTTTGATTATATAACCCACTTTGTGGCTAGTATGCTGGAATTTAATAATGTAACAATTTCAGCTATTTCACATTTATTTGAAAACCCTAGACCCTATTATAATATAACTGGATTTCCTATCAAATGTTTTGGTTAGCGTAAGGTAAAAACTTACCCATGTTTATTTGTGGGGAGTCTTACGTGATACCTTTTCTTTCTAAAGGTTTTGAAGTTAAGCAAGTTTAACCTGTTACTCACACCAGACCCATGTCTGACCCAAGTGTTTATTTCTGTTTTATAAACTCTTGGGTACTCAAATTTTTACGAGTAGCCAAGGGATTCAGGTTTAGCTTTGACGAATTGTGGAGGAGCAATGGAGCAGGAGGCTTCAGCGTTGTAGATATATATATAGTAGTTCCGCTGTGTCTGTATCTCTGTAGTGTATTAAGTTGTAATGTCTAGACAGATGTTTATAACTATCTAGTAAGTGATGTATATGCTGTGTAACTCTGTAAAGTGTTGTATACTATGTAATAGTTTATGTTATTAATATAATTTATTCGTTCCGCTGTGAGATCGTTGTTGTTGTTTCTTTCTTTCTTCTCTTCTTTTCTATTTTCTACCCCTTTCTTTCTTATTGGCGATACGTCATTCTGTAGAATGAGTGGCGGGTCGTCACACGTGGTATCAGAGCCGTTGTGGCAACCCAGACTTTGACCAAGCCTAAAACTAGGGTTCAAAAACAAATTCGACCACTACCGCCATCACAACCACCTGATCACCTTACTGCCATTTTTACTGATTTTAAGTTTTCTCTGTTGTTTTTGTTTTCACAAGTCATTCAAAATTTATTTAACTTAATCATAATTTTAACATTAATCTATATACTGAAACAAACCACTTCTGTTTGAATTTTAAATCCTAACAGTAAACAGATCAAGTGATAATGGATTTTGTTTTGAAATCCTAGTTTGAAACTAACAACAGTAATGTCATTGATACCACAGGCATGCATACATCCATACATTCATATATACACAGATAATGCATATGTACCAAACATATTAAACAACATGCAGGCATAATTCATCATATATTCAAGAATTTATAGCATGCAAACAGATAACATATTCTTAAGTTTTTAAAATAAATGTTACTCACATTTTAAAAGCAGAGAACAGAGCTTCCAGCTTAAATTTGAAAAGCTTTTGAATCTTTTAAAACTGGAATGCCCTAGCTTCTGGACTTTGATTTAAAACTTGAATTGCCCTTTTGAAAACTTGAATTCTATCTTTAGTTTGAAATTTTCTCAGTTGCATGCAGACTATACTCTTTATTTCCCAAAGTTCTATGGAATTGTTATATTTTTAAATTGATAAGTAGTTATATAAGTGTATATATATATATATAACTTAATTTTTAAATCCAACTGTAACGACCTAGGCTTTTCAACCTTCAGCAACGGTTCACGACCGGTAGGCTTTTCAACCATCCCAGCCCCGCTGTGGCTTACAGTGATACCTCGGGTTTGCTTTTACGGCCACCCTCTCGAGTCGCAACCAACCCCAAAAGGCCTTATACTACCCCCGGGGACATGTAGGGGTAAGAGTCTCCCGTTCGCCACCTAACGCAAAGCGAGAACCCCCTATCACGCTGTAATGTAGCAAACCCGATCCCAGTCTCATCGAAATCCAAAACGTATCTTTTAAGGCCAAGTTTTTTAAAGGTTTAAACATTTAAACTTATATTCTGAATGATATAAACAGATAGATAAATAACATTATCACAATAGATAATTCATATCAACATTCATCTCACAAAGCAGCATATATCATATATATATCAGAGACATACAAATTCAGATAAATTCGAGCTAAAGAATTCAATAATTAACCAATAATTACTTTATTAAGTAATTACACTTAATTAATCCATAATTAAGTGATTATTTAAAAATTAAATAAACAATTAACTAATTATTTAAAATTAATTACTGTGGGTATAAAATAGTTAGATAATTGCAAAATAGTTTTTAAAATAGTGATTAGATATAAATAACTGAAAAATAGTAATTAGTTTATAAGACAGTTTCAAAATAGTTAAATAGTTCTAAAATAATTGTAAAATAAGTATAGGATAGTTTGGGGTTTAAGAAGAAAGATTGTATAGTAAATGGTTTGGAAAAATATATTTGTATTAAAACAATTCATTTTGAAAATAATCCAGAGCCAAACTTTCAATTCTTATCAATTCAATTCAAAATTCCACCTCCATTTAAATTAACTCAATTGCAATTTAAATAACTTCAATTTCCATTGAAATTGATTTAACCTCAATTCAAGTTGAATTAATCCTCAATTTCTTTCCTAATTCAAATCAAATTCAATTTGAACTTCTTCTATTCAAATTTCAACTTAAAACCATCTCGAATTATATAAATTCGAGTTAAATATTTTAAATGTTGATTTAATCCTTTAAATTAAATTAACCTTTACTTTTTAAATCAAATCAACCTTAATTTTAAAGTGGAATTTTGGAATTTGGATTCAAAAATTAAATGGTTTAAAGATTTAAGTTGTTAAATAAATATAACAAATTTAAAATAATTTAAATAAATAAGTTTAAAAGAAGAATAGGAAAATAGATTTTCAAATGATCTTTGTATTAAAATTTATTTAATAACTTTGAAAAGTTTCAAAGATTTTATAGGTTAAAATTTAAATGTTGTAATTGTTTAGGTGCAGCAAGGCTTCGTGGGTAGCACCCACTGAGAGCAAGATAGATCCTTGTCTAGAGGTCCCTTTTCTTTTTATTCGGCTTAGTGTGTGGTTGGTCGCGCCAACTACGGGGTTATCTTGTTCGGAATTATCCAGTAAGGGATGGTTCCGGCTTTGTGTTGCAGGGGAGCGGGCGTACTCCTCGGTACGGTGATCTAGGCCATGTACTGTGACGGGCGGTACCCCAGTAGCCCTGCCATTGTATGGAAACCCATTCTTCCTACGTGCCCTTACGGTTTTGATAGTTTGGAGATTTGGATTTATTTAATATTAGCTTTTCAAAGCTATTTAAAACAAAATAACTATATGGTTTTAAAATAAAGGTTAATAATAAGGTTTATTTAATAGATGTTAAGAGTTACTCACCTATTTTAAAAGAAGCAGAGCCTCCAGATTTTTGAAACTGAAACAACAGGCTTTTGAATCTTTAAAACTTGAGTTTCTTTTGCTCCTCTGTTTTAAAAAGGCAAGATCATTTCAGATAGCAGGTTTAAATCATCTTACCGTCTCTTCTATGCTCTGTGGGTTATGGGCCCACATATCTGTCACGACCGGGAATTTTCGACTTTCGAAAATTCGACATCGATACTCACTTTATCGACTGCCGAGAAATCGAACGCCGGAAACTCCAATAGTGAGGGTTTAAGAAAGAAGAAAAAGTAGAAGAAGAAGAAGGTAGAAGAAAAAGAGAAGAAGAACAACAAAACAACAACAGATACAGAACAGAGACAATATCAGAATCTCACATATCGCAGCGGAACAATATATAATAGATAAATGAATATCATTTAAAAACAAAAGAATTATATCTGTTATTACATTACATCACCTCATATCATCAGAGTCAATAAACAACAATGGACAGTTATATAAACTTGTCCTCATACAGAATACACAGCGGAATAAATACTATCAGATACAAATACTACGTCTCGAAATCCAGCTTATCTCCAAAGCTCCAGAATATCCAGAATATCCTGATAATCTAACTCTAGACTGCCCGTGTGGAAATTGGTGGGCACCCAGAGTTTAGAAGGGAAACAATAAACTCCGAGTCAGTCATGGTGACTGGTGTGAGATCGTAAAACAGTTATTCTTTAAAAATAAACAGCAGAGAATTTTAAAGTCAATTCGCAATGCTTTTGGAAAATGAAACTACCATAAGACCTCCCACCACACACACAATGCAAACGCAGAATTGGAGGAGATTTCTTCTTATGATAGTCAAAGATGCTTACTACGCAAAAAATCAAATTCTTTTGATATTATTATTAGTGCATAGTGGAAAACATTTCGAAAGTATAATATTAATCTTAGCCAACATACGACCAGTATCGTATGCCTACTATAGCTACTATGTTCAATAGCAGGTTACCGCCACATTCCATAGCAGGTAATACAACTAAAACCGTACACGTCACGTATTGTTTCTTTGGATTTCCAACAAATGGTCAGGCTAAGGAACTTCCTATCCACGATGGGTACGTCCCTGGAATAGACGACCCGAGAAATAACCTAACATTACGGTTAGATCTCTGCCAACACAAGGCCGGGTTACCTCTGCAAAAGTAGGTAACTACTGACACGCGTATGCCATCCCCCGATCGTCACCGATCTTCCCGAGGATCCCCGATTTCCAACAAACCACATAGAAAAATAATGCAGTAACCACAGAGGTTAAGTATCTGGGCTCCATACCATGATACCACCTTTATCCAGAAGGAATGACATACATTAAGGGGCGCTACTCCCTAGAACCTTGCCGCATTCGTCCTGTTTCGACCATTTCCGGGGTGTGAGGCTCGACGAAGTCTCGTCCACAAAGCTACGCTTTCTCAAAAAGCCCTGCTTCGGGTCCAACAAAATGATCAACCTATGATCACAAAGATATAAGATCAAACAAATGATCATATCACAAATGATCAAACACTGATCATTTCACAGCAACACTCAGTATGCCACGTTACCAAATTGGGATATATCGCTGATAAATTTCAACTACATAACCTCTGAGCTCGTACGTCTCAGAGAAGGGTGTTAAGCTAAGAGAATAAATTCTCCGCCACCAACAGAAATGTATTTGAAAGAAATCAGCTTTATATCTCAAATTGTAACGTCAGACACACAATCCATACAAGTCTGTTCCGGGATCGAACAGAACCGAAGGCACTTCTCACGAAGCCCTTGCAATTCCGGATAATTTTCAATCACGTCAGGACTTCCCGTCACTAAGGGTGATAAAACCTCTAAATCGGAGATCAGCCGATGTAGAGTAACTCGACGGTAATCCTTCCGTTTTCAAAACATCCGGTCTTCAACACCGGTCTTCAAATGCAATTCATAACGACGTATCACATATTCGGAATGGGTTATACGACCCCATGGTCCTTTCCCGGCTAACCCGAATAGTGAGCGATTATTCAAAAATAAGTGTGGCATTCAAATTCATCCAATTCACAACAAATACCATTCAAGGTAATTATTGATAGTCGGTTATTTAACTATCAATAAAGATGCGCAACATCATCAGATTCCAAATAATTTTCCCAAATTATTTATCTTCAAAAATATCTTTACTAGATATAAAATTTCCACACTTAACCATTTGAAAAACAATTTCAAATCAATTTCCACATTTCAATTTATCTTTAAAAGATAAAATCTCAAAACAGTTCATTTCATATTGGAAAAGCAATTCCATACTTATTTAAAAATAAGTATTTCACAAATCATTTATTTTCAACATTTGAAAATATTCGATATACTTAAATCAATATTAAGTATACATTTCATTCTTTAAGGAAATCATTCTTTAAACACATTTTATTTGAGTCAAAACGAATGTTACGTAAAACATCGTTACGACGACTCAAAATCACTAGTATAGGGATTCGGAATTAAGATAGATATATAAATCCCAATACTACATCAATTACATTTCCTTTCGGAAATCATTTACTATAACAACAGTGTTATAGTCCATCATTTCCTTATTCTTCTCGAAAACGTCTATTTCAACAATGAATGTTGAAATCTATGATTTCGATATTTAACACGTTTTAAAACATCCTTTAAAACAATTACTTCACTTCAAATATCACTTTTCCAAAATTTTATCCATTTTACTTAACAATATATTCACTGTCCAAAATCGTGACTATACTTCACTAATTTCATTTCACTATTTTCTACACGTTTTATTTCAATGATAATTCGCTATCCAAAATCGCGAATATATCTCCTTTAACAATCTTTTAGATTTGATTTATCACATTCAATTGATTTCTAATTTATAAAACAACGTTTATAAATTCTATTTCCATTTTAATACCAACTTCGACTTATAAATCTTCTTTTATCAACTTCTATATTTAACTTATCAAAATAAGCGACTTTGGGTTTATAACAACTTTTATAAATCCCAATTCTATTTATAAAAACTTCAATACCAAATCAATCTCAATATTGATTTCTAATTTTATTTATCACTACTAAGTTAATTCCTTATTTTTCTCGAATTATTCAATATTAGGTTTTAAAATGGATTCTTCAAATTGAAATCATTTTACATTTGATTTCACAGCTTACTTCAATTTACCAATTAAATTTCTAATTGGATTTCCAACTTATCTTCTTTTAAATAAATTTCTTTTTAAGAAAATAAATTTCAATCGTTTCTTTCAATATATTTAAAAATCCAAATTCTTAAATTAAATTCTTCAATTTAAAAATCACTATTTTACGAAATCCATTTATTTAACATTTTCACTTGATTCTGGAATAAATTTGATAAGATTATAACAATTAACTTTTTATACTTTAAAATTCCTTTCTTCGAATTTATTAAATTTCTAAAATCAAATTCACTTAGAAATTTCTATTTTGATTTCCAAAAATTAAATTCCGTTTATTTTTGGAATCTAAGGATATCAAACATCCATTCGGCCAATTTTTATTTTCAAACAATTCCCAAACATCAATATCATCGATCGTATCAATATAATCATTCACAGAATTATCATATCACAATAAAATAAATTCACAACAATATTGAGGGGTCCAGTTGGATCCCTCCAACCTGTTTCCCTGCATCCAAAGATGTTAGCACAATACCAATTCCGCTCCAGTACGGAATTATCGCGGTATATAGGTTTTTATAAATCCGCTTACTAACGGCGCAATAGGGTCTCATCCGCTATACGAGGCGGGAAATCATCAATCCAATATATACATATGCCAATATGTATATATTGCTATATATATAGATATATCCTATCATATCTAATAGCACATTCAAATAAATCCATCAATAACTGCATTTCAAAATTAAATCTGAGTGAGAAGATCTCACCTTAGCATTTATTTTGCAATCCAATTTCCACCTCGACTCGATTTCTTGATTTTTTTACCTTGTATAAACAATTATACAATTTTCATTAATATTCGAATTAAATCGAACGATCAATTTCTTTTTAAATAAATCCCTTTTAAAATTTCTTATGTATTTTCAACCCTGACCTTATATATATATATATATATATATATATTTCAAACTTTGTCAATATAAAGTAAATTTTCTATTTTACTGTTAAATTAAAAATTTATTTCCATAAATAATTTTGTTTAACTAGAATAAATTTTTAAACTAAAAATTCCTATCTGCATTTATTTATTTTCTTTTCCCAATTTATCAAAATACTTTCCTGTTCCCTGTAAATATATAAACTGCACTAAAATTCTTTGCTAAAATTTTTCTTCAACCATTTTCTAAAATAATTAAACAAGTTAATTACAATATTTCATCTGTACTTCTTTTCTGCACATATTCATATGTGTTAAAATTTTTAAATTGAAGTATGTACCTAGCTGCCCTCACGAACTCGAAGCTTCATCGCCAAGCACTGCCGTCCTGACATTCGCAAAAGAGCACCTCAACGCCTCGACCACTCGCCTGAACGTAGCTTACCCCCCTCCGAAAAGCGATACTGCAAATCGCGAGACCCACAGTCGCGCGCCACCGCCCTCGCTTAGATGCTCGATTACAACGCGTGCACGAGCCATTGCTTTGCCCAGATTTTCTCGAACTCGAGCTCGACTATCGCGACGCCTCGCGACATGATTCCCCCCACATGCGACCATCATGACGCCGCCACAACCCTTCCATCGCGACCTTCAAAGTCGCCACCACCATCAGTTAGAAGACGAACTCACTCCTCAACTCGTGAAATCGCGCAGCCCCCAAATCGCTCGCCAAACCCTTATACTTGCCCTAGTTCTTATGTCTACGAGCCTCCGATCGAACTTGCGTGGAATAACTGCCGAAAACAGAAGAGAGGGGCAAAAGGCAAACTCGGGAATTAAATTTAAAAGGAGGAAAGAAAAAAAAAATCGTTTGAGATGAAAGAGATACATGCGTTCCTCATTTTTTTCTCGATTTTGAAATCTCGTTTGAAACTGAACTGATGGAAGAGGGAGAGGGATATTTTAAAATTGAAAGAGTATGGGTTGCGTGATTTTCTCTTCGTGATTATAGGCGTGAACAACGGGGAAGAACGTGGTGATGATTTTGACCATAAATTTAAATTTAAATCTCGATAAAAACTTCAATGCATTCTCGTGTCGTATTCTCACATACGAACTCCGAAAAATACGAAATTTGGAATCCGATAATAACCAACTATTACGGACCCAATGGAACTGGTTTCGTCGAATTCCGAGACTGTGCCTCGGACGGCTATTTTTAAATTCGATTCGAACGATCTAATTTTCAAAACTGAACAGAACAATTTAAAATTCAATTTTGAAGCTCCTGTTACCTTCAGTATTATAAATACGAATTTTAGAAACCTTCGAAATATTTTTCTTCAGCTTATGATTGAAGATTCGAAATTTTATTCACCTTACAATAGATTAAATTTTATAATTTAATCGTCAAATTCAAAGTTATATCGGGGATTCAAATTAAATTATCGTTCAAATATTTAAAATTAATTAAATATTTCCAATTTAATTCGTTCGAAATTCTGGGTCGTTACAAACTTCCCTCCTTAAAAGAATTTCGTCCTCGAAATTACAAGTTAGGAAAGAATGTCCTTAACTCGTCTACTATCTTTCACAATCTAAATAGTTTTATCAATTCTTTCAAAACAAATCTCTCTACTAAAGATTCGTTATCTATTCGACTAAATTTCCAACTTCAATCATAAGTTCAAACAACATTGTTTGCTTAACAATTCAAATTTAAGTTTAAATTCAAATTTAAACTTTCAAAATTTTTTCAAAAATTTTCTAACGCCCTAAATTTTCGAAAAATTTCGCCAGCGTCTCCTTTGCGCGGCTAATACGGCACGACTACAAAACGTCCCTACGGACTCTCAGATTTCAAAAAGAAAAAGAAAAAGCCAAGCGGCTAGACCAGAAATCATCAAAAACTCATATTATAATTCAAATACGTACCTTTTTCGAGCAATTCAAATTTATCTGTGAAATCAAAATTCCAATTCCTTTATACCTGTATATCCTACTAGCCATAATATCCAGTTACATATATTCAAACCATTTCGTACATTCAATTACAAAATTTTCAATATAACTGCTTATATCATCATTACTTCACTATTGAAGTTACACCTATTCAATTTTGTTCAATCTTTACATTTCAAACTTCATTTGAATTTACTTTACCATTTCAATTCAATTCAATTTGGATTCTATTTATCTCCTGAATATTGAATTTTATCGATCAGTTTCAATTACTAATTCATTTCTAATTCTAATCCACTTACAAATTCAAATCTGCTTTCAACATTCAGTTTCAATTTCAGTTTTATCTTCATTCAATTAGCTTCACTTACTAATTTTAGTTTAATACTTCACAATCCAATTCAAATTCAGTCTTACATTCTTACAAATTCAAAATGAATCTTAACATTTCAATTTTATTCTCTTGCGCTTAAAATCGCAATTTTATTTGTTTGTTCTCACATTCTTTCATTTTCAATTCGAATCCCAATTTTATTCTTTTGTTCAATTATCAACTTAGAATAATTTCAATATCAAGTTTCACTTAAAGAATTTCACTCTTCATTTAATTGATTCACTTATACTTACTTTGATTTAACTTCATTCCTTAAGTTAAATTTATTCGACCAGAATTCAAATTGTATAAGTTATCAACTTAGTTATATTTCATAGTATTCCAGAGTCTTAGCAACATTTCAAAATCATTTTTTTTTTTTTTTTGAAAACAATTCAAATTATCCTGGAATTTCCAAACAAAACCCAAACTTTTCAATCAACTTTCATTTAAAACAATTTGGCAGCAATTCCTCTTCTGGAAACCCGAAAATGAACACCAATGATGCCGCGGTCATCGTCGAAGTTATTTTCCAGCGACCGAAAAGAGTTTAGAGCTTTTCAACTCTCCAAAATACTTTTCAAACCTTTAAAATTCATTTTCAAATCAAAGATGGTTTAAACTTTCCAAATCTCCAAAATTTTCAAACTCCTTTCAAAACTTTTCCAAACTTCTCTGGAATTCCGTTTTAATTTACAATTCTCATTTATAATTTACATTCTCAAATTTCAGTTGTATGTGAATTAATTTCTTAACTTTGGAGTTACGATTTCAATTTCTTATTCAGTTTTAGTGATGATAATTTAATAATATTACTTCTAGCAACCATGCAACCATATACTATAGTAATTCATAGAAAATCATTTCTTTTCTATACAAAAGTAGTTTTGGGCAAAATTATCTCATTTACCCTATTCAAAACAATACTGTGCCGAATTGTTCTATTCAAGTGTTTAGAAACCCCTTCGATACAGTTTTGCAAGACTGTGCCGACGAAGGTTCATATACCACTCAATAAACCAATCATCACAATACAAAACAATTTAATATTAAATAACAAATACGCACTCATATCTATTACTACACTCAACTCATTCTAGAGTACTACTGACTCTATCTCTAATGAGTAACACCCAACAGAGCAGGGTTGTCGCTTAACCATATGCTCTGATACCACTTGTCACGACCGGGAATTTTCGACTTTCGAAAATTCGACATCGATACTCACTTTATCGACTGCCGAGAAATCGAACGCCGGAAACTCCAATAGTGAGGGTTTAAGAAAGAAGAAAAAGTAGAAGAAGAAGAAGGTAGAAGAAAAAGAGAAGAAGAACAACAAAACAACAACAGATACAGAACAGAGACAATATCAGAATCTCACATATCGCAGCGGAACAATATATAATAGATAAATGAATATCATTTAAAAACAAAAGAATTATATCTGTTATTACATTACATCACCTCATATCATCAGAGTCAATAAACAACAATGGACAGTTATATAAACTTGTCCTCATACAGAATACACAGCGGAATAAATACTATCAGATACAAATACTACGTCTCGAAATCCAGCTTATCTCCAAAGCTCCAGAATATCCAGAATATCCTGATAATCTAACTCTAGACTGCCCGTGTGGAAATTGGTGGGCACCCAGAGTTTAGAAGGGAAACAATAAACTCCGAGTCAGTCATGGTGACTGGTGTGAGATCGTAAAACAGTTATTCTTTAAAAATAAACAGCAGAGAATTTTAAAGTCAATTCGCAATGCTTTTGGAAAATGAAACTACCATAAGACCTCCCACCACACACACAATGCAAACGCAGAATTGGAGGAGATTTCTTCTTATGATAGTCAAAGATGCTTACTACGCAAAAAATCAAATTCTTTTGATATTATTATTAGTGCATAGTGGAAAACATTTCGAAAGTATAATATTAATCTTAGCCAACATACGACCAGTATCGTATGCCTACTATAGCTACTATGTTCAATAGCAGGTTACCGCCACATTCCATAGCAGGTAATACAACTAAAACCGTACACGTCACGTATTGTTTCTTTGGATTTCCAACAAATGGTCAGGCTAAGGAACTTCCTATCCACGATGGGTACGTCCCTGGAATAGACGACCCGAGAAATAATGTCACATCCCGAAATTTTCGACTTTCGAAAATTCAACATCGATATTCACTTTATCGACTGCCGAGCCATCGAATGCCGGAAACTCCAATAGTGAGGGTTTTAAGAAAAAGAAAAAGTAGAAGAAGAAGGAGATAGAAGAAAAAGAGAAGAAAGAAAGAAGAAGAACAACAAAAAAACATCTGAACGACATCAATAGAAACACAGAACAGAGACAATATCAGAATCTCACATATCGCAGCGGAACAATATATAATAGATAAATCAGTAATCTTTAAAACAAAGAACTATATCATTTTTATACATAAATCAATCGTCAGAGTCAGTATACAACAATGGACAGTTATATAACTTGTCCTCATACAGAATACACAGCGGAATAAATACTATCAGATACAAATACTACGTCTCGTCATCCAGCTTATCCCCAAGCTCCAGAATATCCAGAATATCCTGATAATATAACTCTAGGCTGCCCGTGTGGAAATTTGGTGGGCACCCAGAGTTTAGAAGGGAACAATAAACTCCGAGTCAGTCATGGTGACTGGTGTGAGATCGTAAAACAGTTATTCTTTAAAATAAACAACAGGAAGATTTTTAAAGTCAATTCGAAATGCTTTTGGAAAATGAAACTACCATAAGACCTCCCGCCACACACACAATGCAAACGCAGACTTGGAGGAGATTTCTTCTTATGATAGTCAAAGATGCTTACTACGCAAAATCAAATTCTTTTTGATATTATTATTAGTGCATAGTGTAGAAATCATTTTCGAAAGTAGAATATAAATCTTAGCCAGCATAGGTACCATTATAGTATGCTTACTATAGCTGCCATATTAGATGGCAGGTTCTACAACTAAAACCGTACAAGTCACGTATTGTTTCTTTGGATTTCCAACAAATGGTCAGGCTAAGGAACTTCCTATCCACGATGGGTACGTCCCTGGAATAGACGACCCGAGAAATAACCTAACATTACGGTTAGATCTCTGCCAACACAAGGCCGGGTTACCTCTGCAAAAATAGGTAACTACTGACACGCGTATGCCATCCCCCGATCGTCACCGATCTTCCCGAGGATCCCCGATTCGCAACAAACCACATAGATAATAATAATGCAGTAACCACAGAGGTTAAGTATCTGGGCTCCATACCATGATACCACCTTTATCCAGAAGGAATGACATACACTAAGGGGCGCTACTCCCTAGAACCTTGCTGCATTCGTCCTGTTTCGACCATTTCCGGGGTGTGAGGCTCGATGAAGTCTCGTCCACAAAGCTACGCTTTCTACAAAAAGCCCTGCTTCGGGTCAAACAAAATGATCAACCTATGATCACAAAGATATAAGATCAAACAAATGATCATATCGCAAATGATCAAACACCGATCATTTCACAGCAACACTCAGTATGCCACGTTACCAAATTGGGATATATCGCTGATAAATTTCAACTACATAACCTCTGAGCTCGTACGTCTCAGAGAAGGGTGTTAAGCTAAGAGAATAAATTCTCCGCCACCAACAGAAATGTATTTGAAAGAAATCAGCTTTATATCTCAAATTGTAACGTCAGACACACAATCCATACAAGTCTGTTCCGGGATCGAACAGAACCGAAGGCACTTCTCACGAAGCCCTTGCATATCCGGATAATTTTCAATCACGTCAGGACTTCCCGTCACTAAGGGTGATAAAACCTCTAAACCGGAGATCAGCCGATGTAGAGTAACTCGACGGTAATCCTTCCGTTTTCAAAAATATCCGGTCTTCAACACCGGTCTTCAAATGCGATTCATAACGACGTATCACATATTCGGAATGGGTTATACGACCCCATGGTCCTTTCCCGGTTAACCCGAATAGTGAGCGATTATTCAAAAATAAGTGTGGCATTCAAATTCATCCAATTCACAACAAATACCTATCTAAAGGTAATTATTGATAGTCGGTTATTTAACTATCAATAAAGATGCGCAACAACATCAGATTCCAAATAATTTTCCCAAATTATTTATCTTTCAAAATATCTTTACTAGATATATTATTTCCACACTTTAAAAATAAAACAACGTTTATTTTTCTAAACAATTTCCCTTTTCTTTTATAAATTCCATATTGAATTTATATTTCAAAATATCTTCTGATATACGATTTTCAAATCGATTTCAATATTCACTTTCAATTTATCTTTACAAAGATAAATTCTTAACAAACATTTCACATCGTATTGGAAAAGTAATTCCATACTTATTTAATAATAAGTATTTCATAAATCATTTATTTTCAACACTTGGAAAATATTTGATATACTTAAATCAAATTAAGTATATATATTTCATTCTTTAAGGAAATATATTTTCTATACCAACATCAACTTGAGTCAAAACGAATGTTACGTAAAACATCGTTACGACGACTCAAAAATCACTAGTATAGGGATTCGAAATTAAGATAGATATGTAAATCCCAATACTAGATAAAAATATTTCCCTTCGGAAATCATTTACTATAACAACAGTGTTATAGTCCACCATTTCCTTATTTTTCGAAAACGTCTATTTCAACAATAAATGTTGAAATCTATGATTTCGATAGTTCACACGTTTTAAAACATCTTTTAAAACAATTAACTTCATTTCATAATATCGCTTTCCCAAAACCCTATCCATTTTACTTAAAAATATATTCATTGTCCAAAATCGTGAATATACTTCACTAACCACATTTCAGTCTTTTCTACACATTTTATTTCAATAAAAATTCGCTATCCAAAATCGCGAATATATCTTCTTTAATAACCTTCTATAATTCACTTATCAAATTCAAACGATTTCGAATTTATAAACACGGTTTATAAATTCTAATTTCTATTCTATAACAACTTCAATTTTATAAATTTCCTTTAATGACCCATTCCATTTTATAACTCAACGGTTATATCCAAAAAATCCATATTATAAGTTAAATACTTATAATTTATTTATTTTAAAAGAAATCGTTCTTTTAAACTTTACAAACTGTAAATAACCCCATTTTAATATCATTTCCATTTTTAGATCCACATTCCCAAATATTCACTTTTAACCCCAAAATTAAATCCCAAATTGATTTCTAATTTTACTTCAATACCAAATCAATTTCAATATTCATTTCTAAATTAATTTCCCATCCCAAATCATTTCAATTTACCAATTAAATTTTATAATTGGACTTCCAACTTATTTTATTTTAAACAAATTCCTCTCAAAGAAAATAAATCTCTTTATCTTTTTCCAACTATTTAGAAATCCAAATTTTAATTTAAATCCTTCAATTTAAAATCACTATTATACGAAATTCATTTGTTTAACGTTTTCCCTTCATTCTGGAATAAATTCGATAAGATTATAAAAATTTACTTTTTATACTTCAAAAATTCCTTTCTTCAAAATCTATTCAATTTCTACAATTAATTCACTTAAAAATTTCTACTTCGATTTCAAAAATTCAATTTCGTTTATCTTTGGAATCCAATGATGTCGAAACATCCATTCAGCTAAATTTTAGCTTTCAAACAATTTCCAGATATCAATATGATTAATAACATCAATAATCATTCACAGATTATCACATCACAGTAGAAATAAATTCAATCAATGTGAGGGGTCCAGTTGGATCCCTCCAACCTGTTTCCCTGCATCCAAAGATGTTAGCACAATACCAATTCCGCTCCAGTACGGAATTATCGCGGTATATAGGTTTTTATAAATCCGCTTACTAACGGCGCAATAGGGTCTCATCCGCTATACGAGGCGGGAAATCATCAATCCAATATATACATATGCCAATATGTATATACTGCTATATATATAGATATATCCTAAAATATCTAATAGCACATCAAATAGCAATCAACAGAATCAATAAATAACTGAAAATTCCACTTTTCAATCGAGTGAGAAAAATCTCACCTTAGCTTTTAATTTGCAATCCGTTTCCATTCCAGTTTATTTCTCCATTTCAGACCTTGTATAAATATTTTATACAATTCATCAATATTTGAATTAATCGATCAATTAATTACCATTTATTAATTTAATTTAACTAACAATTATTTTTAACTGATAATTTAATTTCAAACCAAATTTCCTATAATAACTAAAATAGATTTAACAAGTTATTAATATATTTTTTTCCTTCCAACCTCATATATTTCTTGCGCTATAATCCTATCTAACTGCCAGTAAAACATCCTTCGCTTTATTTTACACATACTCGTTTATATAATCATTTAAATCGATAAAATAAATCTGAGAATATACCTCATTGCAGGCTACGGCATCGAGTAAACACTCGAGAACCCCAGAACGATCAGAACTTCTGCCCCCTCACGACCATCATTCGCAGATGTTGTCGAGTTCCCACCTCCGCTTACCTATGCTCGAGTTCCTCAGGCGTGACCGAAGCTTCGCAGCCTCCTGCCTTGCCCAGGATGTCGCCGCAGTTCCCAAATCGCGAGACAATCCCAAATCATTCAACTAGACATCGCAGCTTAGCCCTGGCTCGTTCGAGCACATGACCTGGAAGCGCCGCCGTACCATTCCTCGACGAGTTCAATACACGACCTACCCACGTCGACTTCCTACCCACAGCCGCTTGCTATCTCCATGAATCGAGCCCCTTCTTGCGACCATACTCCGACCACGAACCACCGCCTTTGCCACGACTGCAAGTGCTCGCGCGAGAACAACTCGCGATGCAACATTTTTTTTCGAGTCGATCCTATCTTCTTTTGGCTCCGATATTTCTGAAATTGGATTTCGAGAATGAGAAGGGTGGGCTGGAGTATCGTTCGAATAGGAAGGAGGAGGATCTGGCAAAGTAAGCTCGGTTATTTAATTGCTCTTGACCCCTGCCATTTGAACGAAACGAAGATATTTTTCTGCTCTTGAAATGATTCGCTTGCACGAGTGGAGACAACGTGGTGGCTGGTTGTACGTATTGTCGGAATAAGAATAAGCAAATAAAATTTAAACTGATTTCAAATTGTCTCGAAACTGTAACTTAAATTTCCGACCTCCTAATGAGACATGTCGCCAGGCGTTCGTAATGTTATACGCCTATTCCGAACGCAATGGGAAAGGTTTCGAGTCCAAATTCGATCGTATGGAGAAGATAGCTTTTTTTGGACCAGTTATTAAATTAAATTTTCGATTAAATTTTAGCGCGTTTGCTTATCATACGACCAAACGATCACTCCAAACATTACAAAAATTGAAATTCGATAATAATACAATATTACGGATCCAATGGAACTGGTTTCGTCAAATTCCGAGACCGTGCCCCGGAACGCTATTTTTAAATATCGATTTAAATGATAAATTTCAAAACTGATCAAATCACTTCTGAATTCATTTCTGAAGCTTCCGTTATCTTCAGTATTATCATTGTGAAATTTAAAAGCTTTTGAAATATTTTTTTCTTCAGCTTAAAATTGAAGATACAAATTTTTATTCAACTTCAATCGATTAAATTTTATAATTTAATCGTCGATTTCAATATTTAAATTCGGGATTCGAATTAGATTATCGTTCAAATATTTAAAATAAATTAAATATTCTCAATTTAATTCGTTCAAAATTCTGGGTCGTTACAAACTTCCCTCCTTAAAAGAATTTCGTCCTCGAAATTACAAGTTAGGAAAAAGGGTCCTTAACTCGTCTACTATCTTTCACAATCTAATAGTTTTATCAAATTTTCAAAACCAATCTTTCTACTAAAGATTCGTTATCATTTCTACTAACTTTCAATTTCAACTCTAAGTTTCAAACAATCATTGTTTTACTACTAAATTCAAATTCGAATTCAAAATTCAAATTTTAACTTTCAAAATTTCTCAAAAATTTTCTAACGCCCTAAATTTTCGAAAAATTTCGCCAGCGTCTCCTTTGCGCGGCTAATACGGCACGACTACAAAACGTCCCTACGGACTCCCCGATTTCAAAAAGAAAAAGAAAAAGCCAAGCGGCTAGAGAGAAATCATCAAAAACTCATATTATAATTCAAATACGTACCTTTTGTCGAGCAATTCAAATTATCTGTGAAATCAAAATTCCAATTCCTTTACAATACCTGTATATCTACTAGCCATTATATCTAGTTACAGCATTCAAACCATTTTGCACATTCAATTTCAAAGTTTTCAATATATACTTCTTACATCATTTTTAATTCTCTATTGAAGTTATATATTCTTTTCACTCAAGTTTACATTTCAAATTCATTTGAATTCTATTTCACAATTTCAATTCAATTTGGATTCTATTTAACTTCAATTCTGAAATATTGAATTTTATCAATTATTTGTCATTTACAACTGCACTATCTTAAATTAGTTCCAATTACTAATTCATTTGATCAATATTCAATTAGCTTCACTTACTAATTTGAGTTTAATACTTCACTTCATTTTTCACAAATCAAATTCAATTCAATCTATTTCTTACAATTTTGAAATGAATCACTTTTCAATCTCATTTTATTTAATTGATTCACTTGCAAATTTATTCATTCATTCACAAATTTATTCCTTTTCAATTTGAATCTTATTCCAATCAGATTTCTAATGTTTTATAAGTTATCAACTTATTTCATAAATATGGTATTCCAGAGTCTTTTCAACCTTTCAAAGCCATTTTGAAAACAATTCAAATCTTCCTTTGAATTTTCTAAAACCAAATCCAAATTTTCAAACAACTTCCATTTAAAACAATTTGGCAGCAATTTCTCTTTTGGAAACCCGAAAATGAACATCAGTGATGCTGCAGTCATTACCGAAGTTATTTTCCAGCGACCGAAAAGAGTTTAGAGCTTTATCTCTCCAAAATACTTTTTCAAAATCCTTTGAAATTCATTTTCAATTCCAAAAAGAATTTAAACTTCCAAATCCCCAAAAATTTTCAAATTCTTTTCAAAACCTTTCCAAAAACTTCTCTGGAATTCCGTTTTCATTTATAAATCACATTTATAATTTACATTCTTAAATTTCATTCGTATGTGAATTAATTTCTTAACTTTGGAGTTATAATTCCAATTTCTCATTTAATTTTAATGATAATAGTTTTAATATTATCACTTCTAACAAACATGCAACCATATACTATAATAATTCATAGAAAAACATTTCTTTTATATCCAAAAATAATTTTGGGCAAAATTATCTTATTCACCCTATTTTAAAACAATACTGTGCCGAATTGTTCTATTCAAGTGTTTAGAGATCCCTATCAATGATCGTTAATTACTCGTATTGACCAGAATCCATATACCACTCAATAAATCAATCATCACAATATAAAACAATTTTATATTCAATAACAAATACGCGCTCATATCTATTATTACACTCAACTCATTCTAGAGTACTACTGACTCTATCTCTAATGAGTAACACCCAACAGAGCAGGGTTGTCGCTTAACCATATGCTCTGATACCACTTGTCACATCCCGAAAGAAGCGGTCACAACCGGTAGGCTTTTCAACCATCCCGGCCCCACCGTGGCTGACAATGGTACCCCAAACTTGCTTTTACGGCCAGCCTCTCGACTGTCACGGCATCTGCCTAACCAACCCATCCCTCTCAGGGACATGTAGGGGTAAGAGTCTCCCGTTCGCCACCAAACTGCGAAGCGAGAACCCCCTATCATGCTGTAATATAGCAAGACTGGTGTGAGATCGTAAAACAGTTATTCTTTAAAATAAACAACAGGAAGATTTTTAAAGTCAATTCGAAATGCTTTTGGAAAATGAAACTACCATAAGACCTCCCGCCACACACACAATGCAAACGCAGACTTGGAGGAGATTTCTTCTTATGATAGTCAAAGATGCTTACTACGCAAAATCAAATTCTTTTTGATATTATTATTAGTGCATAGTGTAGAAATCATTTTCGAAAGTAGAATATAAATCTTAGCCAGCATAGGTACCATTATAGTATGCTTACTATAGCTGCCATATTAGATGGCAGGTTCTACAACTAAAACCGTACAAGTCACGTATTGTTTCTTTGGATTTCCAACAAATGGTCAGGCTAAGGAACTTCCTATCCACGATGGGTACGTCCCTGGAATAGACGACCCGAGAAATAACCTAACATTACGGTTAGATCTCTGCCAACACAAGGCCGGGTTACCTCTGCAAAAATAGGTAACTACTGACACGCGTATGCCATCCCCCGATCGTCACCGATCTTCCCGAGGATCCCCGATTCGCAACAAACCACATAGATAATAATAATGCAGTAACCACAGAGGTTAAGTATCTGGGCTCCATACCATGATACCACCTTTATCCAGAAGGAATGACATACACTAAGGGGCGCTACTCCCTAGAACCTTGCTGCATTCGTCCTGTTTCGACCATTTCCGGGGTGTGAGGCTCGATGAAGTCTCGTCCACAAAGCTACGCTTTCTACAAAAAGCCCTGCTTCGGGTCAAACAAAATGATCAACCTATGATCACAAAGATATAAGATCAAACAAATGATCATATCGCAAATGATCAAACACCGATCATTTCACAGCAACACTCAGTATGCCACGTTACCAAATTGGGATATATCGCTGATAAATTTCAACTACATAACCTCTGAGCTCGTACGTCTCAGAGAAGGGTGTTAAGCTAAAAGAATAAATTCTCCGCCACCAACAGAAATGTATTTGAAAGAAATCAGCTTTATATCTCAAATTGTAACGTCAGACACACAATCCATACAAGTCTGTTCCGGGATCGAACAGAACCGAAGGCACTTCTCACGAAGCCCTTGCATATCCGGATAATTTTCAATCACGTCAGGACTTCCCGTCACTAAGGGTGATAAAACCTCTAAACCGGAGATCAGCCGATGTAGAGTAACTCGACGGTAATCCTTCCGTTTTCAAAAATATCCGGTCTTCAACACCGGTCTTCAAATGCGATTCATAACGACGTATCACATATTCGGAATGGGTTATACGACCCCATGGTCCTTTCCCGGTTAACCCGAATAGTGAGCGATTATTCAAAAATAAGTGTGGCATTCAAATTCATCCAATTCACAACAAATACCTATCTAAAGGTAATTATTGATAGTCGGTTATTTAACTATCAATAAAGATGCGCAACAACATCAGATTCCAAATAATTTTCCCAAATTATTTATCTTTCAAAATATCTTTACTAGATATATTATTTCCACACTTTAAAAATAAAACAACGTTTATTTTTCTAAACAATTTCCCTTTTCTTTTATAAATTCCATATTGAATTTATATTTCAAAATATCTTCTGATATACGATTTTCAAATCGATTTCAATATTCACTTTCAATTTATCTTTACAAAGATAAATTCTTAACAAACATTTCACATCGTATTGGAAAAGTAATTCCATACTTATTTAATAATAAGTATTTCATAAATCATTTATTTTCAACACTTGGAAAATATTTGATATACTTAAATCAAATTAAGTATATATATTTCATTCTTTAAGGAAATATATTTTCTATACCAACATCAACTTGAGTCAAAACGAATGTTACGTAAAACATCGTTACGACGACTCAAAAATCACTAGTATAGGGATTCGAAATTAAGATAGATATGTAAATCCCAATACTAGATAAAAATATTTCCCTTCGGAAATCATTTACTATAACAACAGTGTTATAGTCCACCATTTCCTTATTTTTCGAAAACGTCTATTTCAACAATAAATGTTGAAATCTATGATTTCGATAGTTCACACGTTTTAAAACATCTTTTAAAACAATTAACTTCATTTCATAATATCGCTTTCCCAAAACCCTATCCATTTTACTTAAAAATATATTCATTGTCCAAAATCGTGAATATACTTCACTAACCACATTTCAGTCTTTTCTACACATTTTATTTCAATAAAAATTCGCTATCCAAAATCGCGAATATATCTTCTTTAATAACCTTCTATAATTCACTTATCAAATTCAAACGATTTCGAATTTATAAACACGGTTTATAAATTCTAATTTCTATTCTATAACAACTTCAATTTTATAAATTTCCTTTAATGACCCATTCCATTTTATAACTCAACGGTTATATCCAAAAAATCCATATTATAAGTTAAATACTTATAATTTATTTATTTTAAAAGAAATCGTTCTTTTAAACTTTACAAACTGTAAATAACCCCATTTTAATATCATTTCCATTTTTAGATCCACATTCCCAAATATTCACTTTTAACCCCAAAATTAAATCCCAAATTGATTTCTAATTTTACTTCAATACCAAATCAATTTCAATATTCATTTCTAAATTAATTTCCCATCCCAAATCATTTCAATTTACCAATTAAATTTTATAATTGGACTTCCAACTTATTTTATTTTAAACAAATTCCTCTCAAAGAAAATAAATCTCTTTATCTTTTTCCAACTATTTAGAAATCCAAATTTTAATTTAAATCCTTCAATTTAAAATCACTATTATACGAAATTCATTTGTTTAACGTTTTCCCTTCATTCTGGAATAAATTCGATAAGATTATAAAAATTTACTTTTTATACTTCAAAAATTCCTTTCTTCAAAATCTATTCAATTTCTACAATTAATTCACTTAAAAATTTCTACTTCGATTTCAAAAATTCAATTTCGTTTATCTTTGGAATCCAATGATGTCGAAACATCCATTCAGCTAAATTTTAGCTTTCAAACAATTTCCAGATATCAATATGATTAATAACATCAATAATCATTCACAGATTATCACATCACAGTAGAAATAAATTCAATCAATGTGAGGGGTCCAGTTGGATCCCTCCAACCTGTTTCCCTGCATCCAAAGATGTTAGCACAATACCAATTCCGCTCCAGTACGGAATTATCGCGGTATATAGGTTTTTATAAATCCGCTTACTAACGGCGCAATAGGGTCTCATCCGCTATACGAGGCGGGAAATCATCAATCCAATATATACATATGCCAATATGTATATACTGCTATATATATAGATATATCCTAAAATATCTAATAGCACATCAAATAGCAATCAACAGAATCAATAAATAACTGAAAATTCCACTTTTCAATCGAGTGAGAAAAATCTCACCTTAGCTTTTAATTTGCAATCCGTTTCCATTCCAGTTTATTTCTCCATTTCAGACCTTGTATAAATATTTTATACAATTCATCAATATTTGAATTAATCGATCAATTAATTACCATTTATTAATTTAATTTAACTAACAATTATTTTTAACTGATAATTTAATTTCAAACCAAATTTCCTATAATAACTAAAATAGATTTAACAAGTTATTAATATATTTTTTTCCTTCCAACCTCATATATTTCTTGCGCTATAATCCTATCTAACTGCCAGTAAAACATCCTTCGCTTTATTTTACACATACTCGTTTATATAATCATTTAAATCGATAAAATAAATCTGAGAATATACCTCATTGCAGGCTACGGCATCGAGTAAACACTCGAGAACCCCAGAACGATCAGAACTTCTGCCCCCTCACGACCATCATTCGCAGATGTTGTCGAGTTCCCACCTCCGCTTACCTATGCTCGAGTTCCTCAGGCGTGACCGAAGCTTCGCAGCCTCCTGCCTTGCCCAGGATGTCGCCGCAGTTCCCAAATCGCGAGACAATCCCAAATCATTCAACTAGACATCGCAGCTTAGCCCTGGCTCGTTCGAGCACATGACCTGGAAGCGCCGCCGTACCATTCCTCGACGAGTTCAATACACGACCTACCCACGTCGACTTCCTACCCACAGCCGCTTGTTATCTCCATGAATCGAGCCCCTTCTTGCGACCATACTCCGACCACGAACCACCGCCTTTGCCACGACTGCAAGTGCTCGCGCGAGAACAACTCGCGATGCAACATTTTTTTTCGAGTCGATCCTATCTTCTTTTGGCTCCGATATTTCTGAAATTGGATTTCGAGAATGAGAAGGGTGGGCTGGAGTATCGTTCGAATAGGAAGGAGGAGGATCTGGCAAAGTAAGCTCGGTTATTTAATTGCTCTTGACCCCTGCCATTTGAACGAAACGAAGATATTTTTCTGCTCTTGAAATGATTCGCTTGCACGAGTGGAGACAACGTGGTGGCTGGTTGTACGTATTGTCGGAATAAGAATAAGCAAATAAAATTTAAACTGATTTCAAATTGTCTCGAAACTGTAACTTAAATTTCCGACCTCCTAATGAGACATGTCGCCAGGCGTTCGTAATGTTATACGCCTATTCCGAACGCAATGGGAAAGGTTTCGAGTCCAAATTCGATCGTATGGAGAAGATAGCTTTTTTTGGACCAGTTATTAAATTAAATTTTCGATTAAATTTTAGCGCGTTTGCTTATCATACGACCAAACGATCACTCCAAACATTACAAAAATTGAAATTCGATAATAATACAATATTACGGATCCAATGGAACTGGTTTCGTCAAATTCCGAGACCGTGCCCCGGAACGCTATTTTTAAATATCGATTTAAATGATAAATTTCAAAACTGATCAAATCACTTCTGAATTCATTTCTGAAGCTTCCGTTATCTTCAGTATTATCATTGTGAAATTTAAAAGCTTTTGAAATATTTTTTTCTTCAGCTTAAAATTGAAGATACAAATTTTTATTCAACTTCAATCGATTAAATTTTATAATTTAATCGTCGATTTCAATATTTAAATTCGGGATTCGAATTAGATTATCGTTCAAATATTTAAAATAAATTAAATATTCTCAATTTAATTCGTTCAAAATTCTGGGTCGTTACAAATAACCTAACATTACGGTTAGATCTCTGCCAACACAAGGCCGGGTTACCTCTGCAAAAGTAGGTAACTACTGACACGCGTATGCCATCCCCCGATCGTCACCGATCTTCCCGAGGATCCCCGATTTCCAACAAACCACATAGAAAAATAATGCAGTAACCACAGAGGTTAAGTATCTGGGCTCCATACCATGATACCACCTTTATCCAGAAGGAATGACATACACTAAGGGGCGCTACTCCCTAGAACCTTGCCGCATTCGTCCTGTTTCGACCATTTCCGGGGTGTGAGGCTCGACGAAGTCTCGTCCACAAAGCTACGCTTTCTCAAAAAGCCCTGCTTCGGGTCCAACAAAATGATCAACCTATGATCACAAAGATATAAGATCAAACAAATGATCATATCACAAATGATCAAACACTGATCATTTCACAGCAACACTCAGTATGCCACGTTACCAAATTGGGATATATCGCTGATAAATTTCAACTACATAACCTCTGAGCTCGTACGTCTCAGAGAAGGGTGTTAAGCTAAGAGAATAAATTCTCCGCCACCAACAGAAATGTATTTGAAAGAAATCAGCTTTATATCTCAAATTGTAACGTCAGACACACAATCCATACAAGTCTGTTCCGGGATCGAACAGAACCGAAGGCACTTCTCACGAAGCCCTTGCAATTCCGGATAATTTTCAATCACGTCAGGACTTCCCGTCACTAAGGGTGATAAAACCTCTAAATCGGAGATCAGCCGATGTAGAGTAACTCGACGGTAATCCTTCCGTTTTCAAAACATCCGGTCTTCAACACCGGTCTTCAAATGCAATTCATAACGACGTATCACATATTCGGAATGGGTTATACGACCCCATGGTCCTTTCCCGGCTAACCCGAATAGTGAGCGATTATTCAAAAATAAGTGTGGCATTCAAATTCATCCAATTCACAACAAATACCATTCAAGGTAATTATTGATAGTCGGTTATTTAACTATCAATAAAGATGCGCAACATCATCAGATTCCAAATAATTTTCCCAAATTATTTATCTTCAAAAATATCTTTACTAGATATAAAATTTCCACACTTAACCATTTGAAAAACAATTTCAAATCAATTTCCACATTTCAATTTATCTTTAAAAGATAAAATCTCAAAACAGTTCATTTCATATTGGAAAAGCAATTCCATACTTATTTAAAAATAAGTATTTCACAAATCATTTATTTTCAACATTTGAAAATATTCGATATACTTAAATCAATATTAAGTATACATTTCATTCTTTAAGGAAATCATTCTTTAAACACATTTTATTTGAGTCAAAACGAATGTTACGTAAAACATCGTTACGACGACTCAAAATCACTAGTATAGGGATTCGGAATTAAGATAGATATATAAATCCCAATACTACATCAATTACATTTCCTTTCGGAAATCATTTACTATAACAACAGTGTTATAGTCCATCATTTCCTTATTCTTCTCGAAAACGTCTATTTCAACAATGAATGTTGAAATCTATGATTTCGATATTTAACACGTTTTAAAACATCCTTTAAAACAATTACTTCACTTCAAATATCACTTTTCCAAAATTTTATCCATTTTACTTAACAATATATTCACTGTCCAAAATCGTGACTATACTTCACTAATTTCATTTCACTATTTTCTACACGTTTTATTTCAATGATAATTCGCTATCCAAAATCGCGAATATATCTCCTTTAACAATATTTTAGATTTGATTTATCACATTCAATTGATTTCTAATTTATAAAACAACGTTTATAAATTCTATTTCCATTTTAATACCAACTTCGACTTATAAATCTTCTTTTATCAACTTCTATATTTAACTTATCAAAATAAGCGACTTTGGGTTTATAACAACTTTTATAAATCCCAATTCTATTTATAAAAACTTCAATACCAAATCAATCTCAATATTGATTTCTAATTTTATTTATCACTACTAAGTTAATTCCTTATTTTTCTCGAATTATTCAATATTAGGTTTTAAAATGGATTCTTCAAATTGAAATCATTTTACATTTGATTTCACAGCTTACTTCAATTTACCAATTAAATTTCTAATTGGATTTCCAACTTATCTTCTTTTAAATAAATTTCTTTTTAAGAAAATAAATTTCAATCGTTTCTTTCAATATATTTAAAAATCCAAATTCTTAAATTAAATTCTTCAATTTAAAAATCACTATTTTACGAAATCCATTTATTTAACATTTTCACTTGATTCTGGAATAAATTTGATAAGATTATAACAATTAACTTTTTATACTTTAAAATTCCTTTCTTCGAATTTATTAAATTTCTAAAATCAAATTCACTTAGAAATTTCTATTTTGATTTCCAAAAATTAAATTCCGTTTATTTTTGGAATCTAAGGATATCAAACATCCATTCGGCCAATTTTTATTTTCAAACAATTCCCAAACATCAATATCATCGATCGTATCAATATAATCATTCACAGAATTATCATATCACAATAAAATAAATTCACAACAATATTGAGGGGTCCAGTTGGATCCCTCCAACCTGTTTCCCTGCATCCAAAGATGTTAGCACAATACCAATTCCGCTCCAGTACGGAATTATCGCGGTATATAGGTTTTTATAAATCCGCTTACTAACGGCGCAATAGGGTCTCATCCGCTATACGAGGCGGGAAATCATCAATCCAATATATACATATGCCAATATGTATATATTGCTATATATATAGATATATCCTATCATATCTAATAGCACATTCAAATAAATCCATCAATAACTGCATTTCAAAATTAAATCTGAGTGAGAAGATCTCACCTTAGCATTTATTTTGCAATCCAATTTCCACCTCGACTCGATTTCTTGATTTTTTTACCTTGTATAAACAATTATACAATTTTCATTAATATTCGAATTAAATCGAACGATCAATTTCTTTTTAAATAAATCCCTTTTAAAATTTCTTATATATTTTCAACCCTGACCTTATATATATATATATATATATATATATATATATTTCAAACTTTGTCAATATAAAGTAAATTTTCTATTTTACTGTTAAATTAAAAATTTATTTCCATAAATAATTTTGTTTAACTAGAATAAATTTTTAAACTAAAAATTCCTATCTGCATTTATTTATTTTCTTTTCCCAATTTATCAAAATACTTTCCTGTTCCCTGTAAATATATAAACTGCACTAAAATTCTTTGCTAAAATTTTTCTTCAACCATTTTCTAAAATAATTAAACAAGTTAATTACAATATTTCATCTGTACTTCTTTTCTGCACATATTCATATGTGTTAAAATTTTTAAATTGAAGTATGTACCTAGCTGCCCTCACGAACTCGAAGCTTCATCGCCAAGCACTGCCGTCCTGACATTCGCAAAAGAGCACCTCAACGCCTCGACCACTCGCCTGAACGTAGCTTACCCCCCTCCGAAAAGCGATACTGCAAATCGCGAGACCCACAGTCGCGCGCCACCGCCCTCGCTTAGATGCTCGATTACAACGCGCGCACGAGCCATTGCTTTGCCCAGATTTTCTCGAACTCGAGCTCGACTATCGCGACGCCTCGCGACATGATTCCCCCCACATGCGACCATCATGACGCCGCCACAACCCTTCCATCGCGACCTTCAAAGTCGCCACCACCATCAGTTAGAAGACGAACTCACTCCTCAACTCGTGAAATCGCGCAGCCCCCAAATCGCTCGCCAAACCCTTATACTTGCCCTAGTTCTTATGTCTACGAGCCTCCGATCGAACTTGCGTGGAATAACTGCCGAAAACAGAAGAGAGGGGCAAAAGGCAAACTCGGGAATTAAATTTAAAAGGAGGAAAGAAAAAAAAAATCGTTTGAGATGAAAGAGATACATGCGTTCCTCATTTTTTTCTCGATTTTGAAATCTCGTTTGAAACTGAACTGATGGAAGAGGGAGAGGGATATTTTAAAATTGAAAGAGTATGGGTTGCGTGATTTTCTCTTCGTGATTATAGGCGTGAACAACGGGGAAGAACGTGGTGATGATTTTGACCATAAATTTAAATTTAAATCTCGATAAAAACTTCAATGCATTCTCGTGTCGTATTCTCACATACGAACTCCGAAAAATACGAAATTTGGAATCCGATAATAACCAACTATTACGGACCCAATGGAACTGGTTTCGTCGAATTCCGAGACTGTGCCTCGGACGGCTATTTTTAAATTCGATTCGAACGATCTAATTTTCAAAACTGAACAGAACAATTTAAAATTCAATTTTGAAGCTCCTGTTACCTTCAGTATTATAAATACGAATTTTAGAAACCTTCGAAATATTTTTCTTCAGCTTATGATTGAAGATTCGAAATTTTATTCACCTTACAATAGATTAAATTTTATAATTTAATCGTCAAATTCAAAGTTATATCGGGGATTCAAATTAAATTATCGTTCAAATATTTAAAATTAATTAAATATTTCCAATTTAATTCGTTCGAAATTCTGGGTCGTTACAATATCTATTCATCTTTATATAGAAACTCATACATATGTATGTATATATATATATATGAGTTTCTATATAAAGATGAATAGATATGTGGGCCCATAACCCATTTTTAATTTTGAAAAGCTTTTGAAACTCTTAAAATCTGAATGTCTTTTTGATCTTTAAAACTTGAATACTTGCTAAAGAAACTTGCATGTAGGCTAGATCCCATATTTCATTTGAAAGCTTTAAATTTTGAATGCTGCTTTAAAACTCAGGTTGAAAAATGTATGCAGACTGGTTTTCGAATTGATTCCAGAGATGAGAAGAATGTTTGCAGGCCTTTGTTTTTGATTTGGAAACTATATTACAGGTTGATCTTTTGATTTGGTTTGAAGAAGATTTACATGCTTTTGCTTTAGGATTTGGAAATTTGGTTACTGATTACAGATTTGTTTTAGAGAAGGTTTACTGACTTGTTTTCAGATTTGTTTTAGAGAAAGAAGTTTGGGGTTTCTCTTATTTTGAAAAGAAATAGAAAGAAGTGAGGTGAAGATATGCAAATGTACATATAAGTAAATTTGTGATTTATAAAAATAAAAGAAAAATGAAAATAATAAAGACACTTGTCATTACATTGATTACTTAAATTACACATGTTATAACAAAGGCTTTAGATAATGACACATGTCTTTTAAGTAATTTTACTTATTTTAAAAGTAAATAAAAACCTTTTTCTTAATTTATTAAATACTTATCTATATATAAATTACTTTTTAAAGAACAAAACTAATTATATTTATAAATAAAAGTTATACAAATATTCTAAAATCCAAACAATTTAAATATTTATTCTTTTGAACTTCAAAACTTTAAATTCAAATTTAAATAAAATTAAATCCTAAGATTCAATTTAAAATTAAGTTGTAATTAAGGATCATTAATTAATATAATTAATGATGTAATTAAGATTGATTAATTAAGTAATAATTAATAAATGAAGTAATTAATCAATATAATTAATTAAGGATTAATGTAATTAATTATAGTTGATTAACTTAATTAATTTTAGTTAATTAATTAATGATATAATTAAAGGTTAATTACTATAAGTGGTTAATGATAATTAATTTGAGTAATTAATTAAAGATAAATTACTTGGATGTAATTAAAAGATAATTAATCAAAGATGATTAATTGAAAAAGGTAATTAGAGGATAATTAATTAATTAAATTATAATTAATTAATGGTTAAGTAAGAAGGATTTATAAAATAAAGTAATTAATTTAATTCACTTTAAATTAATTAGAGATGATATAAATCATTACTTATGAATGGGTGATAGTATTGAATACTTGACTTTGATTGATATCTCTGATGAGATATATGCTGTGTGATATGGATGTTAGTTGAATTGTATGGATTATCTGATAATGTTGATTATCTGTTGTGAATTATCTTTCTTTGTGTATAAAGATAATGAATTAAATTGTTTTAACCTTTAAAACAACTTGGCCTTAAAAGATACGCTTTGGATTTCGATGAGACCGGGATCGGGTTTCCGTATACCGGATTTCCAGGTCTGGAGACCCGAATACCACATCGATCCAAATTAACGATAGGTCGTGAATCAAGTGAAGATGAAGATTCAGAGTGCAAGGGTTATTGTCGTTAACTCTGAGGGTGATTCCAAAACGAGTGTAACGAGATAATGCCTTCGGTTTCGTTCGAACCCGGAACGAACTTGTATGGATTGAATGCTTTCAGCACATCGTCAGGTGGACGATGAGCATTCTAAGTGATGTGTTCTTTTCTAAGGTAATCGTGACCTCAAGCCTCACAAACCGGGAATGGCTAAAACAGGGGAGGTGCAGCAAGGTTAGTGGGTAGCACCCAAGTAGGACAAGATTACCTCTGTCTAGATGTCCCTTTCTATTTTCGACTTAGTGGTGCGGTTGCTGATCCCAACCGTGAGGTATCTTGTGCGGGAATTATCCAGTAAGGGATGTTCCGACCTTGTGTTGCAGGGGATTGGGAGTGATCCTCGGTACGGTGATCTAGGCCACGTACTGTGACGGGCGGTACCCCGGTAGCCCTGCCATTGTATGGAATCCAAAATCCAATAAGTGCCAACGGACTTGATTGTATAACCCACTTTGTGGCTAGTATGCTGGAATTTAATAATGTAACAATTTCAGCTATTTCATATTTATTTGAAAACCCTAGACCCTATTATAATACAATCGAATTTCCTATCAAATGTTTTGGTTAGCGTAAGGTAAAAACTTACCCATGTTTATGTGTGGGAAGTCTTACGTGATACCTTTTCTTTCTAAAGGTTTTGAAATTAAGCAAGTTTAACCTGTTACTCACACCAGACCCATGTCTGACCCAAGTTGTTTATTTCTGTTTTATAAACTCTTGGGTACTCAAATTTTTACGAGTAGCCAAGGGATTCAGGTTAGCCTTGACGAATTATGGAGGAGCAATGGAGCAGGAGGCTTCAGCGTTGTAGATATAGATAGTAGTTTCCGCTGTGTTGATCTTGTTTAGATCTTTGTTTTTTATTGAGTTGTAATAACTAGACAGATGTTTATAACTGTCTAGTATGTGATGTGAAATCTGTGTAACTCTGATAGATGATGTATATGATACTATGTAATAGTTATGTGATATATTATATTTTATTCCGTTTCCGCTGTGAGTATTTGTGTTTGTTTCTTTTCTCTTCTTCTCTTTTCTACTTCTCACCCCTTTCTTTCTTACTGTCGATGCGATTTTCCGGGAGTGGAAAGCCGGGTCGTCACACGCTGTAACGACCACGACTTTCTCTCCATAGAAAGTCGTATCTCTAATAAGAAAGAAAGGGATAGAAAAGAGAAAAGAAGAGAAGAAAGAAACAACAACAACGATCTCACAGCGGAACGAATAAATTATATTAATAACATAAACTATTACATAGTATACAACAATTTACAGAGTTACACAGATTACACATCATATACTAGACAGTTATAAACATTTGTCTAGTTATTACATCTCAATACAAAACAAAGATCTAAACTAGATCAACACAGCGGAAACTACTATCTATCTACAACGTCGAAGCCTCCTGCTCCATTGCTCCTCCACAATTCGTCAAAGCTAAACCTGAATCCCTTGGCTACTCGTAAAAATTTGAGTACCCAAGAGTTTATAAAACAGAAATAAACACTTGGGTCAGCCATGGGTCTGGTGTGAGTAAACGGTTAGATTGCTTAACTTTGAAAACCTTTGAAAACAAAAGTATCACGTAAGACTTCCCACAAATAAATATGGGTAAGTTTTTGCCTTACGCTAACTAAAACATTTGATAGGAAATTCGATTGTATTATAATAGGGTCTATGGTTTTCAAATAAATATGAAATAGCTGAAATTGTTACATTATTAAATTCCAGCATACTAGCCACAAAGTGGGTTATACAATCAAGTCCGTTGGCACTTATTGGATTTTGGATTCCATATAATGGCAGGGCTACCGGGGTACCGCCCATCACAGTACGTGGCCTAGATCACCGTACCGAGGATCACTCCCAATCCCCTGCAACACAAGGTCGGAACATCCCTTACTGGATAATTCCCGCACAAGATACCTCACGGTTGGGATCAGCAACCGCACCACTAAGTCGAAAATAGAAAGGGACATCTAGACAGAGGTAATCTTGTCCTACTTGGGTGCTACCCACTAACCTTGCTGCACCTCCCCTGTTTTAGCCATTCCCGGTTTGTGAGGCTTGAGGTCACGATTACCTTTAAAAAAAAACACATCACTTAGAATGCTCATCGTCCACCTGACGATGTTCTGAAAGCATTCAATCCATACAAGTTCGTTCCGGGTTCGAACGAAACCGAAGGCATTATCTCGTTACACTCGTTTTGGAATCACCCTCAGAGTTAACGACAATAACCCTTGCACTCTGAATCTTCATCTTCACTTGATTTACGACCTATCGTTAATTTGGATCGATGTGGTATTCGGGTCTCCAGACCTGGAAATCCGGTATACGGAAACCCGATCCCGGTCTCATCGAAATCCAAAGCGTATCTTTTAAGGGCCAAGTTGTTTTAAGGTTAAAACAATTCAATTCTTATCTATATACACAAAAATAGATAATTCACAATAGATAATCCATATTATCATCCAAACAGATAATTCATATTATCATTTCAATCCAACCAAACATCTATATCATAGATCAGCACATCTCTTATCAGAGATATTAACAATGCAAAGCATTCAATATCATTCATCCATTCTTAAGTAATGATTTATCATCTCTAATTAATTTAAAGTGAATTAAATTAATTACTTCATCCTATAAATCCTGCTTACTTAATTATTAATTAAACCAATTAATTAATCATTACTCTAAGTATCCATCTTAATTAATCATTCCTGATTAATAATCCTTTAATTACTTTAAGTAATTAATACTTAATTAATTTCACAAATTAATTATCTTAAACCATTCAGTAATTAATCTTTAATTACTTCATTAATTAATTAATTATATTTAATTATCTTAATCCTTAATTAATTACAATTAATTAATTACTTTAATCACTTATTATTTATTAATTAATCTTAATTAATCAATTCTTAATTTCATCATTAATTTTTATTAATTAATGATCCTTAATTACTCTTAATTAATTATCTTATTTAAATTAATTACATTTAATAATTAATTAGTCACATTTATCAATCACCTTTGATTAATCTCATTTAGTAATTAACTTCCCTTAATTACTCCACTTCATAAATTAATTACTCCTTTAATAATTTATTTAATTAATAACACTAGGTAATTAACCTTAATTACTTCTATTTAATTACTTTTATAAAATAATTATCCTCTAATTACTTTATTAAATAATTTACCTTTACTAAATTACATCCAGTAATTATTCCTTAATTACTTAATCAATTAATTGTACTTAATTAATTTATAAGTGATTATCTTTAATTAATCACTAATTAATTTCTTAGTTAATTATTTAACTAATTATTTAAATTAAACTAACTAATTTCTTAATCCTTATATTTTAAAGATCTTATTTAAGAAAAACCATTTATCTTAATTAAATAAATTAAATTGACCAACTATTTAATTATCTTCCCATATTAATTATCTTAATTAATTAAATCTCTTAATTACTTAAGATAAATTCTTTAATATAATTGATTTATTTAAATCCTTATCATTTGATTAATTAATCTTGTAGAAAAATAGAAAAGAAGAGAAGAAAGAAAGAAACAACAACAACGATCTCACAGCGGAACGAATAAATTATATTAATAACATAAACTATTACATAGTATACAACACTTCTAAAATTCATGTTTTCAAACAATGATTCAGATCATATATCTGAATCAATAATTTAAGGAATTCGAATTTTAAAAAAACTTAAGTATATCTGTTTGCATGTTATAAATCCTTGAATCTATGATGTAATATGCCTGCATGATTGTTTAATATGTTTGGTATGAATGTATATTTTGTATATATGGATGTAAATTGGGTGCATGTCTGATACTTATGTGTATCTCTGTTTTCAGTTTTCAAATTTAAGTTTTGATTTAAAATGTAACGACCCAGAATTTCTGATAATTAAAATTCGGATATTTAATTGATTTTAAATATTAATAAATGGAATTTAGAAGTCGAAGGATTTATTTTTCGAATATTGGGTTTAATTTGATGATTAAATCGATATATTAATGATTGAAATTCCAGAGATAATTGGAAATCGAGTTAATATGATTGAAAATGATTTGTAAAATTTTATTTAATCATACTGGAGTTATAGAAAGGTTATAGAACTTTCAGAACTGAATTTAAAGTTAATCTGTGAAAATCGAATATTTTAATATTTAATTATCGACTGTAAAAATAGCCAATTTTCGAACAGTCTCAGAATTGAACGAAACTAGTTCCATTGGATCCGTAATAGTTTGTTATTATCGGATTTCAATTTTCATAGCAATCGGAGTTGTCGGTTGACTGTGGCAGCTCAAAACGCATCGATATCATTTTAATTTTAATTCGGCGAGTTAAAATAGTCATTTTTCAAATGGTCTCGGATTTCGACGAAACCAGTTTCATCGGATCCGTAATGTGATATTATTGTAAGATTTCAAATTTCGTAATTTTTGGATTTACCATTTGTCCGGTACGAATTAAAACGCCTCGAAATCGATTTAAATCGGTTTAATTTAAATTGATCGTTTTTTGTCATATCTCACATAGACGATCGAATTAGCTTCCGAAACACGTTCCATTGCGTTCGGAACGCGGGGTAAACCTTAGAAACGTCAGCCGGCACGTTCGATTCGGAGTTCGGAAAATTTCGATGAATAGTAAATTGGGCAATTTTCTATAAAAGGACATGTTATCTTCACTTTTGCAAAGCAGAGACAACCCTAGGGTTTTGAACGTAGCCGCCAGTTTTTGTTCTAAGGCCAGAAACGTTCGATTCTTTCTTCCCTTAAGATCTTCAAATCCAATCAATAATTCACGAAACTTTCAACATGGAAGTTGTAGAGCATCACGAGACGGAGGTATCCAACGGTGGATCACATGTATTGTCGTCGTTTGGAGGCAAAAAGAGGCCACATTCGTTCGTCGTTCGAGCTCGATTATCGAGCTATAGGCGTGACCGAGCTTCGAGCCCTTCCAGCCGATAGTGGAGCTCGTCATGGCGAGTTGAACGACGTTATTTGATCGACCTGAAATCGAGCATTGGAGATTGAGTGATTAGGGTTTTAGGGGCGGCTGATGGGTGGATTCGAACGTGAATTTCACGACCTGGAGGAAGACAATGATGCACGGCCAGATCTGCATTTGAATAATCAAGGGCCAAGATTGATTAGGTTTAAAAATAAAAAGAAATTGTATATTTATTTATATTTGAAACGTGTAAAGTTTAAAATATGATATCTTTTTGCTACGAGGTCCGTTTTGGACGAAACAAGCGGCGTTGGCTTCGTTTTGTCGAGCTCTTCGCGATGCAACTGGATTGGAGTCGTTTGGAGCTAGTTGGAATTTCGGGTGAAATTAAACGGCCGTTTAATTTTATTCGAAATAAACGCTGGAATGGAATTTAAAATCACGGTGAGATCTTCTCACTCAAATCGAATGTGGAATTTTTGCAGTTATTATTGATTGATATGATTGCTATATTGGATGTGATATTAGATATTATAGGATATATATCTATATATAGCAGTATATACATATTGGCATATGTATATATTGGATTGATTGATTTCCCGCCTCGTATAGCGGATGAGACCCTATTGCGCCGTTAGTAAGCGGATTTATAAAAAACCTATATACCGCGATAATTCCGTACTGGAGCGGAATTGGTATTGTGCTAACATCTGTGGATGCAGGGAAACAGGTTGGAGGGATCCGACTGGATTCCTCACCGTATTGATTATTTACAGATATTTAGATATATTCTGTTATCATATGATGATATATGATTTTTGACTGTTGTGATGGACTGATTGGTGTTGTTGCATCATCGGATTCAGTTTTGAAATGTAAAAATAACGACTTTTACTTTAAAAAGGTTTTTAAAGTGATTTTTGAAAATATACGTTTTCTGAAATTTTTGAATCGATTTATAAACGTAAAATTTTAAAGTTATAAAAGTTATAATTTTTAGTGAAATATAACCGAAGTGTCGTTTTTGGAATAAAAGTTGATTTATAAAAATGGTTTAAGTTGGGATTTTTGAAATAACTATAAACGATTTGTATAGAAAGATTTATAAAAATTGATATTTTATAAATCAAAATATTGGACTTATAAAACGAATTTTATAAGTGTTAAAATGAAATATTATGGAATTCGTAAGTGAATGAAATTTATAGATTTATAAATTGTGAAGTTATAAAATGGATGAAACTGTAGAATAAAAGATTTATAAGAGATTAACTTATAAATTGGATTTTTACCTTTAGATGGAATATTTATCGAATTATTAATAAAGGAGATTTATTAAATTGAAGTCGTTAGAAAATAGAATTTATAAACGTTGTTTTATAAATTCGAAATCGATAGAATTTGATAAATTAAATATAGAAGATTTTTTAAAGAAGATATATTCGCGATTTTGGATAGCGAATTTTTATTGAAATAAAATGTGTAGAAAATAGTGGAATGTAATTTGTGAAGTATATTCACGATTTTGGACAGTGAATGTATTATTGAGTAAAATGGATAGTTTTGGAAAGGCGATATTGTAAAATGAAGTAATTGTTTTAAAAGATGTTTTAAAACGTGTGAAATATCGAAATCATAGATTTCAACATTTATTGTTGAAATAGACGTTTTCGAGAAATATAAGGAAATGGTGGACTATAACACTGTTGTTATAGTAAATGATTTCCGAAAGGAAATGTTTTTAATGTAGTATTGGGATTTATATATCTATCTAAATCTGAATCCCTATACTAGTGATTTTGAGTCGTCGTAACGATGTTTTACGTAACATTCGTTTTGACTCAAATAGATGTTGTTAAAATAAATGATTTCCTTAAAGAATGAAATATATACTTAATATTGATTTAAGTATATCGAATATTTTCAAATGTTGAAAATAAATAGATTTGGGAAACACTTATTTTTAAAATAAGTATGGAATTGCTTTTCCAATATGAAATGAAACGTTTGAGAATTTATCTTCTTTAAGATAAATTGAAATTGAATATTGGAATCGATTTAAAAAAATCGAATATCAGTAGATACTCGAAGATATAAATTCACTATGGAATTTATAAAGGAAATGGAAACTGTTTAGAAAAAATAAACGTTGATTTATTTTTGAAGTGTGGAAATTTTATATCTAGTAAAGATATTTTGGAAGATAAAATAATTTGGAAAATTATTTGGAATCTGGTGATGTTGCGCATCTTTATTGATAGTTAAATAACCGACTATCAATAATTACCTTTAGATAGGTATTTGTTGTGAATTGGATGAATTTGAATGCCACACTTATTTTTGAATAAGCGCTCACTATTCGGGTTAGCCGGGAAAGGACCATGGGGTCGTATAACCCATTCCGAATATGTGATACGTCGTTATGAATTGCATTCGAAGACCGGTGTTGAAGACCGGATATTTTTGAAAACGGAAGGATTACCGTCGAGTTACTCTACATCGGCAGATCTCCGGTTTAGAGGTATTATCACCCTAAGTGACGGGAAGTCCGGACGTGATTAGAAATTTATCCGGATATGCAAGGGCTTCGTGAGAAGTGCCTTCGGTTCTGTTCGATCCCGGAACAGACTTGTATGGATTGTGTGTCTGACGTTACAATTTGAGATATAAAGCTGATTTCTTTCAAATACATATCTGTTGGTGGCGGAGAATTTATTCTCTTAGCTTAACACCCTTCTCTGAGACGTACGAGCTCAGAGGTTATGTAGTTGAAATTTATCAGCGATATATCCTAATTTGGTAACGTGGCATACTGAGTGTTGCTGTGAAATGATCAGTGTTTGACCATTTGTGATATGATCATTTGTTTGATCTTATATCTTTGTGATCATAGGTTGATCATTTTGTTTGATCCGAAGCAGGGCTTTGTAGAAAGCGTAGCTTTGTGGACGAGACTTCGTCGAGCCTCACACCCCGGAAATTGTAACGACCCGGAATTTTGAACAAATTAAATTGAGAATATTTAATTAATTTTAGATATTTGAACGGTAATTTAATTTGAATCCCCGATATAACTTTGAAAATTTGCGATTAAACTATAAAATTTAATCGATTGAAGTTAAATAAAAATTTGAATCTACAATTTTAAGCTGAAGAAAAATATTTCGAAAGCTTGTAAAATATATATTGATATTTCTGAAGATAACAGAAGCTTCAGAATCCAATTTCGGATTGATTTGATCAGTTTTGAAATTTAATTGTTCGAATCGATATTTAAAAATAGTCAATTTTCAAACAGTCTCGGAATTCGACGAAACCAGTTCCATTGGGTCCGTAACGTTGAATTATTGTCGGGTTTCAATTTTTGTATTTTTTTGAGTTAATACGTGACCGTACGATATGCAAACGCGTCAGAATAAAATCAAATTCAAAATCATTTTAAATTTAAAATTTGGTCAACATCAGTTTTCCTTTCTCCCTTAAATCACGCCTTAACCCACGCCATCGACCACGAAATAAATCGTGCAAACCATCTTCTTCTATCTGTACGCGATAAATTAATCTAAGTTCCTTCATTTCGTTCAAAAATTAGAAATCCTCGTTCATAAGGAAATAAATGGCCGAGTTCCTCTCCTCACGTTCATTTTCGCTTCCACTCATAGAAGACAACTGCAGCTTCCTCTATTTTATTTTTATTTCGAGAATGAAATCAAAACGAAAAAAAAAATACATTTCTCGTTCTCCTCTGGCAATCGCGAGTCGTGATTTCAAAGCAACGGTGGAGGCCGCCTCTGGCAGGGGTGGAGTCGCGATTAGGCGAAGGAGAAGGAGTTGGACATCTTCGTCCTCAACTGTAGATTTAGGGGGCGGTAGTTCGAATGGGATTCGCGTGGCCGTAGGGCACGTGTGGTGGGGGAGCTCGCGAGTGAGCGTGTGCGAAGGGGGATTTCGAGTCGCGTGGGTTCAGGGTTCGCGAGTTCGTCGCGACCAGGGGAGACGCTCGCCTTGGAGTCGAGATTGGGTTAATGGAGTGTGCGCTCGCGACTAGGGCAGCGTGCGTTGACGTCGACGAGGCTAGGGTTTTGGATTTTGGGGGTAGCGATAGCAGCGAGGCAAGCGATGGCATTCGCGAGGCGATGGAGAAACTCGAGCTCGTGAATGTGGTGGAAGGTCGGCGATGCGTGACTGGCGTGGCTACGTGCACGTTCGAGCTCGAGTCAGTGAATGCAGCGAGGTATTCGAACTTATTTCTTAAAATTAATTTCGATCCAAAAACCGCGTATATGTATTTGAAATCTACAGTTTATTTAAAAAATTACAGTAAAGTTATATAGGTCAGAGGAAGGAAAATATTTTAAACAGTGGAGTATATGTTTAGATATGCAGTTATGTATTTTAAATGTAATGATAATAACAGGAAAATTTTAAAGGATTGAAGTTATATGAAAATGGATTTTTCGATCTATATATACATATAAATGAATATTTAAAAGAAAGAAATTTATTTTGAAAAGGGAAATTTATTAAAAACAAATTTTTGTAATAAAAGTATATTTATACAAATACCACACATTTTAATATATATGTGCAGATTTCTATATGTTTACAGAAAATAGAAAGATTTTTATATATAAATAAAGTTTTGGGAAATATAGGAATCTGAAAATATAAATAGTAAAAATATATATAGAAAAGATTTTGAAATAGAAATTTTGAAAACGAAAGGATTCATTAAAATTAGATTTTCGAAATCTATGAATTATTAGTTAATAAAAAAATTAATAAATGACAATTGAATTGTTCGATTTATATTCGAATATTAATAAAATCATATAATTAATTATGCAAGGTCAAAACCGGTGAAATCAAGAAAAACAAACTGGATTGGATTGGATTGCAAATTAAAGCTAAGGTGAGATTTTCTCACTCGAAGGAAATTTGAATTTACAGTTATTATTGATTGATGATTGTTATTGGATTGTTGATATTAGATATTTTAGGATATATCTATTATATATAGCAATATATACATATTGGCATATGTATATATTGGATTGATGATTTCCCGCCTCGTATAGCGGATGAGACCCTATTGCGCCGTTAGTAAGCGGATTTATAAAAACCTATATACCGCGATAATTCCGTACTGGAGCGGAATTGGTATTGTGCTAACATCTGTGGATGCAGGGAAACAGGTTGGAGGGATCCAACTGGATTCCTCAACTGTATTTATTTTATTTACAGATATTGATATATGCTGTTATCATATTGATATATGATATTGACTGTTGTGATGGACTAATTGATGCTGTTGCATCATCGGATTCAGTTTTGAAGTTTAAAAATAACGACTTTTATTTTAAAAAGATTTTAAAGTGATTTTTGAAAAGTAGACGTTTATCGAATTTTTGAATTGATTTATTTCAGAAAAATAAACGTCTAGAATTTTAAAGTTATAAGAGTTAAGATTTTTGGTGAAATATAACCAAAGTGTGATTTTTGAAATGAAAGTTGATTTAATTGTAAAATGGGTTAAATTGAGATTTTTAAAGTATTATAAAAGATGTACAGAAAAATTGATATATTTATCAATTAAAATTTTTGAAATTTTAAAACGAGTTTTATAAGTGAAGATATGAATCTTATAGAATTTTAAAAATTGTGAAGATATGAAATTTATAGATGTATAAATTGTGAAGTTAAAATGAATGAGATTGTAGAATAGAAGATTTATAAGGAATTAACTTATAAATTGGATTTTTGCCTACAAATGAAATATTGATCGAATTTATTAATAAAGGAGATGTACAAATCGAAGTTGTTATAAAATATAAAAGGTGATACCAAAAATTTATAAACATTGTTTTATAAATCCAAAACCAATTGAAATTGATAGGTTAAACATAGAAGTTTAATAAAGGAGATATATCCGCGATTTTGGATAGTGGATAATTATTGAAATAAAAATGGGTAGAAAATATTGAAATGTGGTTAGTGAAGTATATTCACGATTTTGGACAGTGAATATATTGTTAAGTAAAATGGATTCATTTTTGAAGAAGTAATATTTTAAAAATGAAGTTAAACATTTTAAAGGTGTTTTAAAATGTGTTATGAATTGAAAGCCTAGATTTCAACATTTATTGTTGAAATAGACGTTTTGGAGAAATATAAGGAAATGGTGGACTATAACACTATTGTTATAGTAAATGATTTCCGAAAGGAAATGTTTTATATAGTGTTGGGATTTATATATCTATCTAAATTTCGAATCCATATACTAGTGATTTTTGAGTCGTCGTAACGATGTTTTACGTAACATTCGTTTTGACTCAAATTGATGTTGTTATAGAAAATAGATTTCCTTAAAGAATGAAATATATACTTAATTTGATTTAAGTATATCGAATATTTTTCAAGTGTTGAAAATAAATGATTTGTGAAATACTTATTATTAAATAAGTATGGAAATGCATTTCCAAAATGAAATGAAACGTTTTGAGATTTTATCTTCTTAAAGATAAAATGAAATTGAATACTTGAAATCGATTTGAGAATCGTATATCAGTAGATATTTTGAAGATATAAATTCACTATGGAATTTATAAATGGAATGGGAATTTGTTTTAAAAATAAACGTTGATTTATTTTTAAAGTGTGGAAATTTTATATCTAGTAAAGATATTTTGGAAGATAAAATAATTTGGGAAAATTATTTGGAATCTGATGATGTTGCGCATCTTTATTGATAGTTAAATAACCGGCTATCAATAATTACCTTTAGATAGGTATTTGTTGTGAATTGGATGAATTTGAATGCCACACTTATTTTTGAATAAGCGCTCACTATTCGGGTTAGCCGGGAAAGGACCATGGGGTCGTATAACCCATTCCGAATATGTGATACGTCGTTATGAATCGCATTTGAAGACCGGTGTTGAAGACCAGATATTTTTGAAAACGGAAGGATTACCGTCGAGTTACTCTACATCGGCTGATCTCCGGTTTAGAGGTTTTATCACCCTTAGTGACGGGAAGTCCTGACGTGATTGAAAATTATCCGGAATTGCAAGGGCTTCGTGAGAAGTGCCTTCGGTTCTGTTCGATCCCGGAACAGACTTGTATGGATTGTGTGTCTGACGTTACAATTTGAGATATAAAGCTGATTTCTTTCAAATACATTTCTGTTGGTGGCGGAGAATTTATTCTCTTAGCTTAACACCCTTCTCTGAGACGTACGAGCCCAGAGGTTATGTAGTTGAAATTTATCAGCAATATATCCCAATTTGGTAACGTGGCATACTGAGTGTTGCTGTGAAATGATCGGTGTTTGATCATTTGTGATATGATCATTTGTTTGATCTTATATCTTTGTGATCATAGGTTGATCATTTTGATTGGACCCGAAGCAGGGCTTTTTGAGAAAGCGTAGCTTTGTGGACGAGACTTCATCGAGCCTCACACCCCGGAAATGGTCGAAACAGGACGAATGCAGCAAGGTTCTAGGGAGTAGCGCCCCTTAGTGTATGTCATTCCTTCTGGATAAAGGTGGTATCATGGTATGGAGCCCAGATACTTAACCTCTGTGGTTACTGCATTATTATTATCTATGTGGTTTGTTGGAAATCGGGGATCCTCGGGAAGATCGGTGACGATCGGGGGATGGCATACGCGTGTCAGTAGTTACCTATTTTTGCAGAGGTAACCCGGCCTTGTGTTGGCAGAGATCCGGTTAGGTTCTCGGGTCGTCTATTCCAGGGACGTACCCATCGTGGATAGGAAGTTCCTTAGCCTGACCATTTGTTGGAAATCCAAACTCCAATACGAACTTTGTACGGTATTAGTTGTAGAACCTGCCATTTACGTACGGTGGTCACCACTGTTTAGATGGTAGCTATAGTAGGCATACGATACTGGTCGTATGTTGGCTAAGATTAATATTATACTTTCGAAATGTTTTCTACACTATGCACTAATAATAATATCCAAAATGATTTGATTTTGCGTAGTAAGCATCTTTGACTATCATAAGAAGAAATCTCCTCCAATTCTGCGTTTGCATTGTGTGTGTGGTGGGAGGTCTTATGGTAGTTTCATTTTCCAAAAGCATTTCGAATTGACTTTAAAATTATCCTGTTGTTTATTTTAAAGAATAACTGTTTTACGATCTCACACCAGTCACCATGACTGACTCAGAGTTTATTGTTCCCTTCTAAACTCTGGGTGCCCACCAATTTCCACACGGGCAGTCTAGAGTTAGATTTTCAGGATATTCTGGATATTCTGGAGCTTGGAGATAAGATGGATGACGAGACGTAGTATTTGTATCTGATATATTTATTCCGCTGTGTATTCTGTATGAGGACAAGTTATATAACTGTCCATTGTTGTATATTGACTCTGATGATTGATGTATGTATAAACTGATATAGTTCTTTGTTTTAAAAGACTAGTAATTATTTATTATATATTGTTCCGCTGCGATGTGTAAGATTCTGATATTGTTTTCTGTCTGATGTTGTTCAGTTGTTCTTTCTTTCTCTTCTTCTTCTTCTCTTTTTCTTCTATTTCTTCTTTCTAAAACCCTCACTATTGGAGTTTTCGGCCCTCGATTGCTCGACAGTCGATAAAGTGAGTATCGATGTTGAATTTTCGAAAGTCGAAAATTTCGGGATGTGACAAGTGGTATCATAGCATATGGTTAAGCGACAACCCTGCTCTGTTGGGTGTTTCTCATTAGAGATAGAGTCAGCAGTACTCTAGAATGAGTTTGAGTGTAATAATAGATACGAGCGCGTATTTGTTAGTTAATATAAAAATTGTTTTATATTGTGATGATTGATTTATTGAGTGATATATGGATTCTGGTCAATACGAGTAATTAACGATCATTGATAGGGATCTCTAAACACTTGAATAGAACAATTCGGCACAGTATTGTTTTAAATAGGGTAAATGAATTAATTTTGCCCAAAACTATTTTTGTATAGAAAAGAAATGATTTTCTATGAATTACTATAGTATATGGTTGCATGGTTGTTAGAAGTGATAATATTAATCTATTATCATTGAAATTGGATAAGAAATTGAAATCATAACTCCAAAGTTAAGAAATAAATTCATATACGAATGAAATACAAGAATGTAAATTATAAATGTGAATTGTAATTTAAAATGGAATTCCAGAGAAGTTTTGGAAATGTTTTGAAAAGAATTTGAAAATTTTGGAGATTTGGAAAGTTTAAATCATTTTTTGGTTTGAAAGTGATTTTCAAAGGTTTTGAAAAGTATTTTAGAGAGATGAAAGCTCTAAACTCTTTTAGGTCACTGGAAAATAATCCTAATGATGATGGCCACATCATTAGAATTCATTTTCGGGTTTCCAAAAGAGGAATTGCTGTCGATTGTTTCAATTGAAAGTTGTTTGGAAAATTTGGATTTTGTTTTAGAAAATTCAAAGGATGATTTGAATTGTTTTCAAAAATGGTTTTGAAAAGGTTGAAAAGACTCTGGAATTGAGTATTGAATTATGAAAATAAAATTGAGAAGGAATGAATCAATTTGTGATTGCAAGTACATGAATGTAAATTGAATTCGAATTGAAATCCAGTTTAATATAAGTGATTGAAACCGAATGTGAAGATAAATTTGAATAAATGAATGAGAAATGTGAAATTGAATCATAATGGATATATAACTTCAATAGCGAACTTAAAAATGATATAAGCAGTTATATTGAAAATTTTGTAATTGAATGTACGAAATGGTTTGAATATATGTAACTAGATATTATGGCTAGTAGGATATACAAGTATAAAGGAATTGGAATTTTGATTTCGAAGATAATTCGAATTGCTCGAAAAAGGTAAGTATTTGAATTATAATATGAGATTTCGATGATTTCCCTCTAGCCGCTTGGCTTTTTCTTTTTCTTTTTGAAATCTGAGAGTCCGTAGGGACGTTTTGTAGTAGTACCGTATTAGCCGCGCAAAGGAGACGCTGGCGAAATTTTTCGGAAATTTAGGGCGTTAGAAAATTTTTGAGAAATTTTGAAAGTTTAAATTTGAATTTAAACTTAAATTTGAATTGTTAAGTAAACAATGTTGTTTGAAACTTATAATTGAAGTTGGAAACGAGTTGAAATGATAACGAATCTTTAGTAGAAAGATTTGTTTTGATAGATTGATAAAACTATTGAATTGTGAAAAATAGTAGACGAGTTAAGGACCTTTCTTTCTAACTTGTAATTTCGAGGACGAAATTCTTTTAAGGGGGGAAGTCTGTAACGACCCGGAATTTTGAACAAATTAAATTGAGAATATTTAATTAATTTTAGATATTTGAACGGTAATTTAATTTGAATCCCCGATATAACTTTGAAAATTTGCGATTAAACTATAAAATTTAATCGATTGAAGTTAAATAAAAATTTGAATCTACAATTTTAAGCTGAAGAAAAATATTTCGAAAGCTTGTAAAATATATATTGATATTTCTGAAGATAACCAAAGCTTCAGAATCCAATTTCGGATTGATTTGATCAGTTTTGAAATTTAATTGTTCGAATCGATATTTAAAAATAGTCAATTTTCAAACAGTCTTGGAATTCGACGAAACCAGTTCCATTGGGTCCGTAACGTTGAATTATTGTCGGGTTTCAATTTTCGTATTTTTTTGAGTTAATACGTGACCGTACGATATGCAAACGCGTCAGAATAAAATCAAATTCAAAATCATTTTAAATTTAAAATTTGGTCAACATCAGTTTTCCTTTCTCCCTTAAATCACGCCTTAACCCACGCCATCGACCACGAAATAAATCGTGCAAACCATCTTCTTCTATCTGTACGCGATAAATTAATCTAAGTTCCTTCATTTCGTTCAAAAATTAGAAATCCTCGTTCATAAGGAAATAAATGGCCGAGTTCCTCTCCTCACGTTCATTTTCGCTTCCACTCATAGAAGACAACTGCAGCTTCCTCTATTTTATTTTTATTTCGAGAATGAAATCAAAACGAAAAAAAAAATACATTTCTCGTTCTCCTCTGGCAATCGCGAGTCGTGATTTCAAAGCAACGGTGGAGGCCGCCTCTGGCAGGGGTGGAGTCGCGATTAGGCGAAGGAGAAGGAGTTGGACATCTTCGTCCTCAACTGTAGATTTGGGGGGCGGTAGTTCGAATGGGATTCGCGTGGCCGTAGGGCACGTGTGGTGGGGGAGCTCGCGAGTGAGCGTGTGCGAAGGGGGATTTCGAGTCGCGTGGGTTCAGGGTTCGCGAGTTCGTCGCGACCAAGGGAGACGCTCGCCTTGGAGTCGAGATTGGGTTAATGGAGTGTGCGCTCGCGACTAGGGCAGCGTGCGTTGACGTCGATGAGGCTAGGGTTTTGGATTTTGGGGGTAGCGATAACAGCGAGGCAAGCGATGGCATTCGCGAGGCGATGGAGAAACTCGAGCTCGTGAATGTGGTGGAAGGTCGGCGATGCGTGACTGGCGTGGCTACGTGCACGTTCGAGCTCGAGTCAGTGAATGCAGCGAGGTATTCGAACTTATTTCTTAAAATTAATTTCGATCCAAAAACCGCGTATATGTATTTGAAATCTACAGTTTATTTAAAAAATTACAGTAAAGTTATATAGGTCAGAGGAAGGAAAATATTTTAAACAGTGGAGTATATGTTTAGATATGCAGTTATGTATTTTAAATGTAATGATAATAACAGGAAAATTTTAAAGGATTGAAGTTATATGAAAATGGATTTTTCGATCTATATATACATATAAATGAATATTTAAAAGAAAGAAATTTATTTTGAAAAGGGAAATTTATTAAAAACAAATTTTTGTAATAAAAGTATATTTATACAAATACCACACATTTTAATATATATGTGCAGATTTCTATATGTTTACAGAAAATAGAAAGATTTTTATATATAAATAAAGTTTTGGGAAATATAGGAATCTGAAAATATAAATAGTAAAAATATATATAGAAAAGATTTTGAAATAGAAATTTTGAAAACGAAAGGATTCATTAAAATTAGATTTTCGAAATCTATGAATTATTAGTTAATAAAAAAATTAATAAATGACAATTGAATTGTTCGATTTATATTCGAATATTAATAAAATCATATAATTAATTATGCAAGGTCAAAACCGGTGAAATCAAGAAAAACAAACTGGATTGGATTGGATTGCAAATTAAAGCTAAGGTGAGATTTTCTCACTCGAAGGAAATTTGAATTTACAGTTATTATTGATTGATGATTGTTATTGGATTGTTGATATTAGATATTTTAGGATATATCTATTATATATAGCAATATATACATATTGGCATATGTATATATTGGATTGATGATTTCCCGCCTCGTATAGCGGATGAGACCCTATTGCGCCGTTAGTAAGCGGATTTATAAAAACCTATATACCGCGATAATTCCGTACTGGAGCGGAATTGGTATTGTGCTAACATCTGTGGATGCAGGGAAACAGGTTGGAGGGATCCAACTGGATTCCTCAACTGTATTTATTTTATTTACAGATATTGATATATGCTGTTATCATATTGATATATGATATTGACTGTTGTGATGGACTAATTGATGCTGTTGCATCATCGGATTCAGTTTTGAAGTTTAAAAATAACGACTTTTATTTTAAAAAGATTTTAAAGTGATTTTTGAAAAGTAGACGTTTATCGAATTTTTGAATTGATTTATTTCAGAAAAATAAACGTCTAGAATTTTAAAGTTATAAGAGTTAAGATTTTTGGTGAAATATAACCAAAGTGTGATTTTTGAAATGAAAGTTGATTTAATTGTAAAATGGGTTAAATTGAGATTTTTAAAGTATTATAAAAGATGTACAGAAAAATTGATATATTTATCAATTAAAATTTTTGAAATTTTAAAACGAGTTTTATAAGTGAAGATATGAATCTTATAGAATTTTAAAAATTGTGAAGATATGAAATTTATAGATGTATAAATTGTGAAGTTAAAATGAATGAGATTGTAGAATAGAAGATTTATAAGGAATTAACTTATAAATTGGATTTTTGCCTACAAATGAAATATTGATCGAATTTATTAATAAAGGAGATGTACAAATCGAAGTTGTTATAAAATATAAAAGGTGATACCAAAAATTTATAAACATTGTTTTATAAATCCAAAACCAATTGAAATTGATAGGTTAAACATAGAAGTTTAATAAAGGAGATATATCCGCGATTTTGGATAGTGGATAATTATTGAAATAAAAATGGGTAGAAAATATTGAAATGTGGTTAGTGAAGTATATTCACGATTTTGGACAGTGAATATATTGTTAAGTAAAATGGATTCATTTTTGAAGAAGTAATATTTTAAAAATGAAGTTAAACATTTTAAAGGTGTTTTAAAATGTGTTATGAATTGAAAGCCTAGATTTCAACATTTATTGTTGAAATAGACGTTTTGGAGAAATATAAGGAAATGGTGGACTATAACACTATTGTTATAGTAAATGATTTCCGAAAGGAAATGTTTTATATAGTGTTGGGATTTATATATCTATCTAAATTTCGAATCCATATACTAGTGATTTTTGAGTCGTCGTAACGATGTTTTACGTAACATTCGTTTTGACTCAAATTGATGTTGTTATAGAAAATAGATTTCCTTAAAGAATGAAATATATACTTAATTTGATTTAAGTATATCGAATATTTTTCAAGTGTTGAAAATAAATGATTTGTGAAATACTTATTATTAAATAAGTATGGAAATGCATTTCCAAAATGAAATGAAACGTTTTGAGATTTTATCTTCTTAAAGATAAAATGAAATTGAATACTTGAAATCGATTTGAGAATCGTATATCAGTAGATATTTTGAAGATATAAATTCACTATGGAATTTATAAATGGAATGGGAATTTGTTTTAAAAATAAACGTTGATTTATTTTTAAAGTGTGGAAATTTTATATCTAGTAAAGATATTTTGGAAGATAAAATAATTTGGGAAAATTATTTGGAATCTGATGATGTTGCGCATCTTTATTGATAGTTAAATAACCGGCTATCAATAATTACCTTTAGATAGGTATTTGTTGTGAATTGGATGAATTTGAATGCCACACTTATTTTTGAATAAGCGCTCACTATTCGGGTTAGCCGGGAAAGGACCATGGGGTCGTATAACCCATTCCGAATATGTGATACGTCGTTATGAATCGCATTTGAAGACCGGTGTTGAAGACCAGATATTTTTGAAAACGGAAGGATTACCGTCGAGTTACTCTACATCGGCTGATCTCCGGTTTAGAGGTTTTATCACCCTTAGTGACGGGAAGTCCTGACGTGATTGAAAATTATCCGGAATTGCAAGGGCTTCGTGAGAAGTGCCTTCGGTTCTGTTCGATCCCGGAACAGACTTGTATGGATTGTGTGTCTGACGTTACAATTTGAGATATAAAGCTGATTTCTTTCAAATACATTTCTGTTGGTGGCGGAGAATTTATTCTCTTAGCTTAACACCCTTCTCTGAGACGTACGAGCCCAGAGGTTATGTAGTTGAAATTTATCAGCAATATATCCCAATTTGGTAACGTGGCATACTGAGTGTTGCTGTGAAATGATCGGTGTTTGATCATTTGTGATATGATCATTTGTTTGATCTTATATCTTTGTGATCATAGGTTGATCATTTTGATTGGACCCGAAGCAGGGCTTTTTGAGAAAGCGTAGCTTTGTGGACGAGACTTCATCGAGCCTCACACCCCGGAAATGGTCGAAACAGGACGAATGCAGCAAGGTTCTAGGGAGTAGCGCCCCTTAGTGTATGTCATTCCTTCTGGATAAAGGTGGTATCATGGTATGGAGCCCAGATACTTAACCTCTGTGGTTACTGCATTATTATTATCTATGTGGTTTGTTGGAAATCGGGGATCCTCGGGAAGATCGGTGACGATCGGGGGATGGCATACGCGTGTCAGTAGTTACCTATTTTTGCAGAGGTAACCCGGCCTTGTGTTGGCAGAGATCCGGTTAGGTTCTCGGGTCGTCTATTCCAGGGACGTACCCATCGTGGATAGGAAGTTCCTTAGCCTGACCATTTGTTGGAAATCCAAACTCCAATACGAACTTTGTACGGTATTAGTTGTAGAACCTGCCATTTACGTACGGTGGTCACCACTGTTTAGATGGTAGCTATAGTAGGCATACGATACTGGTCGTATGTTGGCTAAGATTAATATTATACTTTCGAAATGTTTTCTACACTATGCACTAATAATAATATCCAAAATGATTTGATTTTGCATAGTAAGCATCTTTGACTATCATAAGAAGAAATCTCCTCCAATTCTGCGTTTGCATTGTGTGTGTGGTGGGAGGTCTTATGGTAGTTTCATTTTCCAAAAGCATTTCGAATTGACTTTAAAATTATCCTGTTGTTTATTTTAAAGAATAACTGTTTTACGATCTCACACCAGTCACCATGACTGACTCAGAGTTTATTGTTCCCTTCTAAACTCTGGGTGCCCACCAATTTCCACACGGGCAGTCTAGAGTTAGATTTTCAGGATATTCTGGATATTCTGGAGCTTGGAGATAAGATGGATGACGAGACGTAGTATTTGTATCTGATATATTTATTCCGCTGTGTATTCTGTATGAGGACAAGTTATATAACTGTCCATTGTTGTATATTGACTCTGATGATTGATGTATGTATAAACTGATATAGTTCTTTGTTTTAAAAGACTAGTAATTATTTATTATATATTGTTCCGCTGCGATGTGTAAGATTCTGATATTGTTTTCTGTCTGATGTTGTTCAGTTGTTCTTTCTTTCTCTTCTTCTTCTCTTTTTCTTCTATTTCTTCTTTCTAAAACCCTCACTATTGGAGTTTCTGGCCCTCGATTGCTCGACAGTCGATAAAGTGAGTATCGATGTTGAATTTTCGAAAGTCGAAAATTTCGGGATGTGACAGAAATGGTCAAAACAGGAAGGATGCGGCAAGGTTCTAGGGAGTAGCACCCCTTAGTGTATGTCATTCCTTCTGGATAGAGGTGGTATCATGGTATGGAGCCCAGATACTTAACCTATGTGGTTGCTGCATTATTATCTATGTGGTTTGTTGGAAATCGGGGATCCTCGGGAAGATCGGTTACGATCGGGGGATGGCATACGCGTGTCAGTAGTTACCTATTTTTGCAGAGGTAACCCGGCCTTGTGTTGGCAGAGATATAACCGTAATGATAGGTTATTTCTCGGGTCGTCTATTCCAAGGACGTACCCATCATGGAAAAGGAAGTTCCTTAGCCTGACCATTTGTTGGAAATCCAAACTCCAATACGAACTTTGTACGGTATTAGTTGTAGAACCTGCCATTTACGTACGGTGGTCACCACTGTTTAGATGGTAGCTATAGTAGACATACGATACTGGTCGTATGTTGGCTAAGATTAATATTATACTTTCGAAATGATTTTTACACTATGCACTAATAATAATATCCAAAATGATTTGATTTTGCGTAGTAAGCATCTTTGACTATCATAAGAAGAAATCTCCTCCAATTCTGCGTTTGCATTGTGTGTGTGGTGGGAGGTCTTATGGTAGTTTCATTTTCCAAAGGCATTGCGAAATTTACTTTAAAATCTTTCTGCTGTTTATTTTTAAAGAATAACTGTTTTACGATCTCACACCAGTCTCCATGACTGACTCGGAGTTTATTGTTTCCCTTCTAAACTCTGGGTGCCCACCAATTTCCACACGGGCAGCCTAGAGTTATGTTATCAGGATAGTCTGGATATTCTGGAGCTTTGGAGATAAGCTGGATGGCGAGACGTAGTATTTGTATCTGATAGTATTTATTCCGCTGTGTATTCTGTATGAGGACAAGTTTATATAACTGTCCATTGTTGTATATTGACTCTGATTGATGTATGTATAAACTGATATAGTTCTTTGTTTTAAAAGACTATTGATTATCTATTATATGTTATTCCGCTGCGATATGTGAGATTCTGATATTGTTCTGTTTCTGATGCTGTTCTGATGTGTTGTTCTTCTTTTCTTTCTCTTCTCTCTTTTCTTCTGTTTTTTTCTTCTTCTGCCTCTTTCTTCTTTCTTAAAACCATAACTTTTCGGGTTTCCGGCATTTGATGGCTCAGCAGTCGATAAAGTGAGTATCGATGTTGAATTTTCGAAAGTCGAAAATTTTCGGGATGTTACATTTGGTATCAGAGCATATGGTTAAGCGACAACCCTGCTCTGTTGGGTGTTACTCATTAGAGATAGAGTCAGTAGTACTCTAGAATAAGTTGAGTGTAATAATAGATACGAGTGCGTATTTGTTAGTGAATATTAAATTGTTTTATATTGTGATGATTGGTTTGTTGAGTGGTATATGGATTCTGGTCGGTATTGTCCGTACAACTCTATCGATAGGGATCTCTAAACGCTCGAATAGAACAGTTCGGCACAATATTGTTTTAAATAGGGTAAATGAGATAATTTTGCCCAAAACTATTTTGTATAGAAAATAAATGTTTTTCTATAAAGTACTATAGTATATGGTTGCATGGATGTTAGGAAGTAATAATAGTAAATTATTATCATTGAAATTAAATGAGAAATTGGAATTATAAACTCCAAAGTTAAGAGATAAATCCATGTACAAATGAAATTTAAGAATGCAAATTATAAATGTGATTTGTAATTTGAAACGGAATTCCATAGAAGTATTTGGAAATGTTTTGAAAAGAATTTGAAAATTTTGGAGATTTGGAAAGTTTAATTCCTTTTTGATTGGAAAATGAATTTGAAGGGTTTTGAAAAATGTTTTGACGGAATGAAAAGCTCTAAACTCTTTTCGGTCGCTGGAAAATAACTTCGATGATGACCGCGGCATCGTTGGTGTTCATTTTCGGGTTTCCAAAAGAGGAATTGCTGCCAAATGGTTTTAAATGGAAGTTGTTTGAAAATTTTGGATTTTGTTTTGAAATTCAAAGGATAATTTGAATTGTTTTCAAAATGGCTTTGAAATGTTGGTAAACTCTGGAATGCTATATGAAGATATTTGTGAAATAAGAAATAAGTTGATAACTTATACAATTTGAATTTTGATTGAATAAATTTAACTTAAGAAATTTTAAGTTGAATTAAAGTAAGTATAAGTGAATCAATAAAAATCCAAGTGGAAATTTTTGAATATAAGTTGTATAACTTATAAAATGAGAAAATGAAAGTGAAATAAATGATGTTTAATGGGAATATAACTTAAGAAATGACGAATGAATTTGATTTTGGGTATCAAAATTTATTTCTGAAATGAATATGAACTTGAGTTATATAAGTGAAATTCAACTTGAAATGTTAAATGAATTAGCAATTGAATAAATAAATGTATTGGAGGTAAATCAATCTAATGAAAGTAAATTGATATGGAAGAATGAATGTAAGTGTAAATTCATTAAAGCTAATTGGATGAAGTGAATAAGATTTAAACTGAATATTGAAAACGAATTTGAAATTGTGTGAAATAAAAGGAAGTTAATCGATGAAATTCAATATTCAGAAGTTAAATTGAATCCAAATTAGATTGAAATTGTGAATTGAATTCAAATGAAATTGAAATGAAAATTGAACGAAACTGAATGATGTAACTTCAATAGTGAATTTAAAAATGATATAAGAAGTAGGTATCGAAATTTTGTAATAGAATTTGCAAAATGATTTGAATGTGTAACTAGATATTATGGCTAGTAGGACATGCAGGTGTTATAAAAGGAATTGGAAAATTTATTTCAAAGATGAGTTTGAATTGCTCGAAAAAGGTAAGTATTTGAATTCGAATATGAGATTTGATGACTTATTTCTCTAGCCGCTTGGCTTTTTCTTTTTCTTTTTGAAATCTGAGAGTCCGTAGGGACGTTTTTTAGTCGTGCCATGTTAACCGCGCAAAGGAGACGCTGGCAAAATTTTTTGGAAATTTAGGGCGTTAGAAAATTTTTGAGAAATTTTGAAGTTAAAATTTGAATTTAAACTCGAATTTGAATTGAAAGTAAACAATGAAGTTGTTGAAACTTATAATTAGAGTTGGAAAATTTAGTTGAATGATAACGAATCTTTAGTAGAAAGATTTGTTTTGATAAATTGATAAAACTATTTGAATTTGAGAAAATAGTAGACGAGTTAAGGACCTTTCTTCCTAACTTGTAATTTCGAGGACGAAATTCTTTTAAGGGGGGAAGTCTGTAACGACCCAGAATTTCTGATAATTAAAATTCGGATATTTAATTGATTTTAAATATTAATAAATGGTATTTAGAAGTCGAAGGATTTATTTTTCGAATATTGGGTTTAATTTGATGATTAAATCGATATATTAATGATTGAAATTCCAGAGATAATTGGAAATCGAGTTAATATGATTGAAAATGATTTGTAAAATTTTATTTAATCATACTAGAGTTATAGAAAGGTTATAGAACTTTCAGAACTGAATTTAAAGTTAATCTGTGAAAATCGAATATTTTAATATTTAATTATCGACTGTAAAAATAGCCAATTTTCAAACAGTCTCAGAATTGAACGAAACTAGTTCCATTGGATCCGTAATAGTTTGTTATTATCGGATTTCAATTTTCATAGCAATCGGAGTTGTCGGTTGACTGTGGCAGCTCAAAACGCATCGATATCATTTTAATTTTAATTCGGCGAGTTAAAATAGTCATTTTTCAAACGGTCTCGGATTTCGACGAAACCAGTTTCATCGGATCCATAATGTGATATTATTGTAAGATTTCAAATTTCGTAATTTTTGGATTTACCATTTGTCCGGTACGAATTAAAACGCCTCGAAATCGATTTAAATCGGTTTAATTTAAATTGATCGTTTTTTGTCATATCTCACACAGACGATCGAATTAGCTTCCGAAACACGTTCCATTGCGTTCGGAACGCGGGGTAAACCTTAGAAACGTCAGCCGGCACGTTCGATTCGGAGTTCGGAAAATTTCGATGAATAGTAAATTGGGCAATTTTCTATAAAAGGACATGTTATCTTCACTTTTGCAAAGCAGAGACAACCCTAGGGTTTTGAACGTAGCCGCCAGTTTTTGTTCTAAGGCCAGAAACGTTCGATTCTTTCTTCCCTTAGATCTTCAAATCCAATCAATAATTCACGAAACTTTCAACATGGAAGTTGTAGAGCATCACGAGACGGAGGTATCCAACGGTGGATCACGTGTATTGTCGTCATTTGGAGGCAAAAAGAGGCCACGTTCGTTCGTCGTTCGAGCTCGATTATCGAGCTATAGGCGTGACCGAGCTTCGAGCCCTTCCAGCCGATAGTGGAGCTCGTCATGGCGAGTTGAACGACGTTATTTGATCGACCTGAAATCGAGCATTGGAGATTGAGTGATTAGGGTTTTAGGGGCGGCTGATGGGTGGATTCGAACGTGAATTTCACGACCTGGAGGAAGACAATGATGCACGGCCAGATCTGCATTTGAATAATCAAGGGCCAAGATTGATTAGGTTTAAAAATAAAAAGAAATTGTATATTTATTTATATTTGAAACGTGTAAAGTTTAAAATATGATATCTTTTTGCTACGAGGTCCGTTTTGGACGAAACAAGCGGCGTTGGCTTCGTTTTGTCGAGCTCTTCGCGATGCAACTGGATTGGAGTCGTTTGGAGCTAGTTGGAATTTCGGGTGAAATTAAACGGCCGTTTAATTTTATTCGAAATAAACGCTGGAATGGAATTTAAAATCACGGTGAGATCTTCTCACTCAAATCGAATGTGGAATTTTGGCAGTTATTATTGATTGATATGATTGCTATATTGGATGTGATATTAGATATTATAGGATATATATCTATATATAGCAGTATATACATATTGGCATATGTATATATTGGATTGATTGATTTCCCGCCTCGTTATGCGGATGAGACCCTATTGCGCCGTTAGTAAGCGGATTTATAAAAAACCTATATACCGCGATAATTCCGTACTGGAGCGGAATTGGTATTGTGCTAACATCTGTGGATGCAGGGAAACAGGTTGGAGGGATCCGACTGGATTCCTCACCGTATTGATTATTTACAGATATTTAGATATATTCTGTTATCATATGATGATATATGATATTTGACTGTTGTGATGGACTGATTGGTGTTGTTGCATCATCGGATTCAGTTTTGAAATGTAAAAATAACGACTTTTACTTTAAAAAGGTCTTTAAAGTGATTTTTGAAAATATACGTTTTCTGAAATTTTTGAATCGATTTATAAACGTAAAATTTTAAAGTTATAAAAGTTATAATTTTTAGTGAAATATAACCGAAGTGTCGTTTTTGGAATAAAAGTTGATTTATTTATAAAATGGTTTAAGTTGGGATTTTTGAAATAACTATAAACGATTTGTATAGAAAGATTTATAAAAATTGATATTTTATAAATCAAAATATTGGACTTATAAAACGAATTTTATAAGTGTTAAAATGAAATATTATGGAATTCGTAAGTGAATGAAATTTATAGATTTATACATTGTGAAGTTATAAAATGGATGAAACTGTAGAATAAAAGATTTATAAGAGATTAACTTATAAATTGGATTTTTACCTTTAGATGGAATATTTATCGAATTATTAATAAAGGAGATTTATTAAATTGAAGTCGTTAGAAAATAGAATTTATAAACGTTGTTTTATAAATTCGAAATCGATAGAATTTGATAAATTAAATATAGAAGATTTTTTAAAGAAGATATATTCGCGATTTTGGATAGCGAATTTTTATTGAAATAAAATGTGTAGAAAATAGTGGAATGTAATTTGTGAAGTATATTCACGATTTTGGACAGTGAATGTATTATTGAGTAAAATGGATAGTTTTGGAAAGGCGATATTGTAAAATGAAGTAATTGTTTTAAAAGATGTTTTAAAACGTGTGAAATATCGAAATCATAGATTTCAACATTTATTGTTGAAATAGACGTTTTCGAGAAATATAAGGAAATGGTGGACTATAACACTGTTGTTATAGTAAATGATTTCCGAAAGGAAATGTTTTTAATGTAGTATTGGGATTTATATATCTATCTAAATCCGAATCCCTATACTAGTGATTTTGAGTCGTCGTAACGATGTTTTACGTAACATTCGTTTTGACTCAAATAGATGTTGTTAAAATAAATGATTTCCTTAAAGAATGAAATATATACTTAATATTGATTTAAGTATATCGAATATTTTCAAATGTTGAAAATAAATAGATTTGGGAAACACTTATTTTTAAAATAAGTATGGAATTGCTTTTCCAATATGAAATGAAACGTTTGAGAATTTATCTTCTTTAAGATAAATTGAAATTGAATATTGGAATCGATTTAAAAAAATCGAATATCAGTAGATACTCGAAGATATAAATTCACTATGGAATTTATAAAGGAAATGGAAACTGTTTAGAAAAAATAAACGTTGATTTATTTTTGAAGTGTGGAAATTTTATATCTAGTAAAGATATTTTGGAAGATAAAATAATTTGGAAAATTATTTGGAATCTGGTGATGTTGCGCATCTTTATTGATAGTTAAATAACCGACTATCAATAATTACCTTTAGATAGGTATTTGTTGTGAATTGGATGAATTTGAATGCCACACTTATTTTTGAATAAGCGCTCACTATTCGGGTTAGCCGGGAAAGGACCATGGGGTCGTATAACCCATTCCGAATATGTGATACGTCGTTATGAATTGCATTCGAAGACCGGTGTTGAAGACCGGATATTTTTGAAAACGGAAGGATTACCGTCGAGTTACTCTACATCGGCTGATCTCCGGTTTAGAGGTATTATCACCCTTAGTGACGGGAAGTCCGGACGTGATTAGAAATTTATCCGGATATGCAAGGGCTTCGTGAGAAGTGCCTTCGGTTCTGTTCGATCCCGGAACAGACTTGTATGGATTGTGTGTCTGACGTTACAATTTGAGATATAAAGCTGATTTCTTTCAAATACATATCTGTTGGTGGCGGAGAATTTATTCTCTTAGCTTAACACCCTTCTCTGAGACGTACGAGCTCAGAGGTTATGTAGTTGAAATTTATCAGCGATATATCCCAATTTGGTAACGTGGCATACTGAGTGTTGCTATGAAATGATCAGTGTTTGACCATTTGTGATATGATCATTTGTTTGATCTTATATCTTTGTGATCATAGGTTGATAATTTTGTTTGACCCGAAGCAGGGCTTTGTAGAAAGCGTAGCTTTGTGGACGAGACTTCGTCGAGCCTCACACCCCGGAAATGGTCAAAACAGGAAGGATGCGGCAAGGTTCTAGGGAGTAGCACCCCTTAGTGTATGTCATTCCTTCTGGATAGAGGTGGTATCATGGTATGGAGCCCAGATACTTAACCTATGTGGTTGCTGCATTATTATCTATGTGGTTTGTTGGAAATCGGGGATCCTCGGGAAGATCGGTTACGATCGGGGGATGGCATACGCGTGTCAGTAGTTACCTATTTTTGCAGAGGTAACCCGGCCTTGTGTTGGCAGAGATATAACCGTAATGATAGGTTATTTCTCGGGTCGTCTATTCCAGGGACGTACCCATCGTGGAAAAGGAAGTTCCTTAGCTTGACCATTTGTTGGAAATCCAAACTCCAATACGAACTTTGTACGGTATTAGTTGTAGAACCTGCCATTTACGTACGGTGGTCACCACTGTTTAGATGGTAGCTATAGTAGACATACGATACTGGTCGTATGTTGGCTAAGATTAATATTATACTTTCGAAATGATTTTTACACTATGCACTAATAATAATATCCAAAATGATTTGATTTTGCGTAGTAAGCATCTTTGACTATCATAAGAAGAAATCTCCTCAAATTCTGCGTTTGCATTGTGTGTGTGGTGGGAGGTCTTATGGTAGTTTCATTTTCCAAAGGCATTGCGAAATTTACTTTAAAATCTTTCTGCTGTTTATTTTTAAAGAATAACTGTTTTACGATCTCACACCAGTCTCCATGACTGACTCGGAGTTTATTGTTTCCCTTCTAAACTCTGGGTGCCCACCAATTTCCACACGGGCAGCCTAGAGTTATGTTATCAGGATAGTCTGGATATTCTGGAGCTTTGGAGATAAGCTGGATGGCGAGACGTAGTATTTGTATCTGATAGTATTTATTCCGCTGTGTATTCTGTATGAGGACAAGTTTATATAACTGTCCATTGTTGTATATTGACTTTGATTGATGTATGTATAAACTGATATAGTTCTTTGTTTTAAAAGACTATTGATTATCTATTATATGTTATTCCGCTGCGATATGTGAGATTCTGATATTGTTCTGTTTCTGATGCTGTTCTGATGTGTTGTTCTTCTTTTCTTTCTCTTCTCTCTTTTCTTCTGTTTTTTTCTTCTTCTGCCTCTTTCTTCTTTCTTAAAACCATAACTTTTCGGGTTTCCGGCATTCGATGGCTCAGCAGTCGATAAAGTGAGTATCGATGTTGAATTTTCGAAAGTCGAAAATTTTCGGGATGTTACATAAAAACTCTGTATCTCTAGATCTAGTAAATATTATGATGCAAGTTATAAACAAAAATTGATTGTTTTATCATATATTAGAGTTTAAATTTTTGTTTAAGTTAGAATAAAATAAGGATTTCTCTGGAAAATAGAATAGAACAGGAAAACTCAAGTTTTGTTAAAATTCGAATTCCTTAAATTATTGATTCAGATATATGATCTGAATCATTGTTTGAAAACATGAATTTTAGAAGTGTTGTATACTATGTAATAGTTTATGTTATTAATATAATTTATTCGTTCCGCTGTGAGATCGTTGTTGTTGTTTCTTTCTTTCTTCTCTTCTTTTCTATTTTTCTACCCCTTTCTTTCTTATTAGCGACACGACTTTCTCTCCTTAGAAAGTCGTGTCGCTAATAAGAAAGAAAGGGGTAGAAAAATAGAAAAGAAGAGAAGAAAGAAAGAAACAACAACAACAATCTCACAGCGGAACGAATAAATTATATTAATAACATAAACTATTACATAGTATATGTGACGCCCCACCTCTATACCCACGCTAACCAAGAACACTACGGTGTAGTGCTGCCAATTAGCACGGAGAATAAGGCTGTTGAGGAGCGACCATCCATGTAACTTCTTTGTGCAAGCACCGATATGTCAGATATAATAGAATGCAAATCTTTTAAGGAGGAAATCCGACATACCGATACAAACACAAAGCTATCACACGGTGGCTATATATAATCTTCGGAAACAAACATAGAAATAAACGTAACACAAATCAGTCACAGACAATTCATATCACAGAGGCGGAAGAAGATATGAATAAATATACAACACATGAAAGTGTACATCAGAGTAGTGGTCAGAAAGATCCACGATAATACAAAAGAATAGCAACACGTGCCATACCAAAAGAATACAACTACGAGTCCATATCTCAAGTGTATACAACAAAAAGACTGCAAAACTAAATAGTTAGCCAAAAGTCAGAGTAGCAAATCCCGGGAGGAAGTCAAGCAGATGCACCTGTAACATCTCGGTCTGACCCGAGTATTATTTAAGAAAATAATAAACGGATCAGTCTAACTATAAATATCAGATGACATGATATAAAATAATAGATACGGCATAAACATAGAATACCCATACTGACATACTACTATAAGTATGAAAATGATGATCAACAGGAGATCAACTGATGAGAAATGATCAATATCACAAGAATCTTCTCAAAGATCCAAAGAGGGCATCATACCCTAAACTTGTACTCATAACAAGTCAATGACATAAAAATCCAGAAATCAAAACAAGAAATCCAGAAATCATAAAAAGAGAAAGAGGCCTATCACATGATGGTCCGAAGACCATGGGGAGCTACCCCATATGTGTGAGTCGGAATCACACTGATTGAGGCCTAGGCTAACCAAAAAGCAGAAAGGTATGTGTGAATGGAATCACACAAGTGGTGTCTAGCCTAACCTCGCAAACATAAAGATATGTGTGAGTCGGAATCACACTGATTGAGACCTAGGCTAACCAAAAAGCAGAAAGGTATGTGTGAATGGAATCACACAAGTGGTGTCTAGCCTAACCTCGCAAACAAAAAGATATGTGTGAGTCGGAATCACACTACTGCGGCCTAGACTAACCTTGCGGACAAAGAGATGTGTGTGAGTCGGAATCACACTATTGCGGTCTAGTCTTACCTTGCAAACAAAGAGACATCGCACAATTGCTAGTCTAAATCATAAAATGATCATCATGATTAGCGAGAAGTGTCAATCACACCAAGCTAGTAAATATATGAGTTTAGCTTCATGTCCCATAACCACTTGCTTAACTTAAATATTTACGAACAAGCTGTAAATCTTCACTAGGAAATTGTCACGAAAAGGGTTCAGTCGAACAAGTCCAAGAGCTAACCGACGAAGTGAACGCAAGCGTTTCATACCACTCGTTTTACTAAGTCGTTTAAGTCGATTTCTCATTCGAGTGAAGTAAAGGCTTATATATATTAGTAGATTGGAAATCGGTTTGGGAAAACGAACTTTTGATATTAAAAATAGTGTTGAAATTTCAATTTGATGAAAGAGTTTTGATATTTACTACTAGTATTGAAACCTTTATATTTTTAAAGTGACAAGTCATAAAACGTATCACAAAAATTCACATTCGGAGACGTGAATAAAAATCCAAGGAAATCAGCTCAAAATGCATCAAAATGGAAGTTCTGATGAATGCTTTTCATATAAGATTGCCTACGCAGAGTAATACGGGGTTCGACCTTTTGAAGACAAGATGAGGTCTAACGACCTAAGGGGGATAGGGTCGAGCGACCCAACGAGGTACCATCCCGAAAGAGGAGTCATCAAAGTTTTAGAGATGATAACAACAAATAGGAGACCACACGAATCGATTAAAGTTGGAAGTTCAAATAAATAAGCAATATAGGAAAAACTGGCAAATAGGAGCAGGTCGGTCAACCGGACTCCCTGAGTCGGCTGACCGGACCAGAGACAGAAGTGCTCGGGTAGCAGGTCGGTCGACCGGACCCTGAGGTCGGTCGACCGGAGCCTGTAACCTGCACTTCCAAACAGAAGCAGGGAGATGCTAGAGTAGCAGGTCGGTCGACCGGACTCTGAGGTCGGTCGACCGGAGCCTGTTTCCAGCACTCCCATGCCAAATCAAATGAATGCCAATTCCTTCCGAAATGCAATCGGACGAGCAACGGCACTAAGGGTTTACGCCCATCGACTACCCGGCCCTATATGCTCTTCAATGCATCAAAAAAAAATTCATGATCAAAGATCAAAGTTTGGATTTTTAAAGAATTGAACTCAAAACACTAAAAATTGGAATATCACCAAATCAATCCAAACCAAAAGCAATTGCACAAGAATAAGTGTTAGGAATTCATACCTAACAATCGAAGATAAATATAGATTAAGATGTGAGATAAAAATCTCACCTTTTCACAAAATCAATGAAGAAGAAGCTATAGAGCAATGGCAAGAACAATCTCTTCAATTCCAACCCAACAAGCTTGAAACTAAGCTTAAAAGAGAATCATTTTCAAAATTAGGTTTAGGAAATTTCTGAAATTGAATGGAGAAGGAGTTGGAGAAGATGAAGGGAAGGCTTACCAAAGCTTCTTCTTGAATTTGGAGGTAGGAGCTTGAATTTGCAATGGAACTAGGGCTTAGGAATTTCCATTTCCAATCTTTTCCCCCATTATTCTCTTGAGCTTAAGAGAGTTAGGAAATGAGGAATGAATGAAGAGAAGAAGAGAGGGGCTGGGTTGATATAACCAGAATTGGGCAAATGGGCTAAACCAAACACAAAGTCCAAAGTGAAAAAGTAGCGAAATTCGACTTACTCCAAACATATCAAAGATTATACTCAAAAAGAACGCAAACGGCATTTTGAACTCAATGGAAGTGGTCCCGAGTCCTAATTCGACTGTTTGCAAAAAGTAGCTTATCGGACTAAAATCCGACGAACGATGTTATATTTAAATATAAAATCGACAAATATGCGGGTTGTTACAGTATACAACACTTCTAAAATTCATGTTTTCAAACAATGATTCAGATCATATATCTGAATCAATAATTTAAGGAATTCGAATTTTAACAAAACTTGAGTTTTCCTGTTCTATTCTATTTTCCAGAGAAATCCTTATTTTATTCTAACTTAAACAAAAATTTAAACTCTAATATATGATAAAACAATCAATTTTTGTTTATAACTTGCATCATAATATTTACTAGATCTAGAGATACAGAGTTTTCAAATCAGTTTAATCTGGTTTAACTAAATTGCATGTGAGTGCATGATTGTATCTGTGATCTCCTGCTTTAGTTTCCAGGTATAAATTTTGATTTAAAAATGACTATCTCTTAATCTAATTGTTGATAGGACTTAGGATTCAAACACTATTTGTTTGTTTAAACTATAGATTGGAGTTTATAATTTTATTTAGTTAAAATAAAATGTAAACTACTCTGTAATTAAGGATCATTAATTAATTAATGATGTAATTAAGGATTGGTTAATTAAGATTAATTAATCAATAAATAGTGATTAAAGTAATTAATTAATTGTAATTAATTTAAATAAGATAATTAATTAAGAATAATTAAGGATCAACTGTCACAACCCGGCTTTCTACCACCAGAAAGACGTATCATGAATTAAGAAAGAAAGGGATAGAAGAAGAAAAGAAAGAAAAGAAGAAAGAACAACAACATCAGATACTCACAACGGAACGAATGAAATATAATATATCACATAAAATATTACATAGTATCATATACATCAGAGTTATACAACTTATACATCTCATATTAGACAGTTATAAACACCTGTCTATCATACATCTCAAACATCACAGAGATACAGACTCAATACAAACACAGCGGAAACACCATAATATATCTACACGCTGAAGCCACCTGCTCCAAATCTCCTCCAGAATTCGTCAAAGCTAACCTGAATCCCTCGACTACCAAGTGTAACGACTCGGAAATTTCGAACCCGAAAATTCCAGATAGTTAGAAGAAAAAGAAAAGAGATAGAAGAAAGAAACAGAACAAGACACAGATTCTCACATTCGCAGCGGATCAAATTACAATAGCAAATAATAATATCAGTTATACAAAGAAAAATTGTATCAGTTAATTACATTTTTATATATCAGAGTTACAACATTTCTTAATCACTGGACAGTTAAAATAACTCGTCCCAATAAATAACAATATATCACACTCCATACGTTCCTGCCATCCAGCTCGTCTCCTGAGCTCCAGAACGTCCTTACCTAGAAATCTGTAATACTCGGTCTGACCCGAGCATTACATCAAAGTAACACCCGAGTCAGGCTGGAAACCAGCGTGAGTAAACCCATATAATTTGAAATACTAAGTTATCAAACTTATTTGCAATCCAGGGTAACTCGTACCTTTCTACGAGTTCCCAAAGTCCATCACTTATTACAACAATGTCCACGAATCATTGCTTAGTTAAAAGTCAAGTTACTTAATTTATTCCAATTCCAGCCTGTTGGTTCTAAACTCAATTTATAAAGAATCGAAGTGGTTTCGGGTATTTACTGATACCCGACCCCTGTCTCTTCGAATTCAATGTGATCCCTAATCTAAATTGTTAAGTTCGGACAATACAATTCATATTCAGGATATCATACAACAATCCAACTCAGATAGGTAACCTACATTATCACAGTTTAACCCATTCATATCGCAGCATATCTTCATCACTCATCGGTGATAAAATCAATCCAAGTCATCTAATACCATTCAACCATCCATAACAAATTGATTCATTCCTAATTAATTTAATTAATCTCTAATTAAATTAATTACTAACCTTTAATTACTTGGATTACCTTAATCCATCTTACTTAACATTAATTAATTACAAATTAATTAATCATTTCTAAATTATTTATCTTAATTAATCTTCCTTGATTAATTATTCCTTAATTACAATAAGTAATTAATCTTTATAAATCTCAATAAGTGATTACCCTTAAATTAATTATACTAAATTAATCATCTTTAATTAATCGTCTTGAATTAACTTCATTAATTAACTATTTCTTAATTACTTAATAATCAATTTGTTATTCTAATTAATTAATTGATCTTAATCAGTTAATTAACCTTAATTAATTACATTGATTAATTAACCAAAATTTATTAACCATTGATTAATCACACTTATTAATTATCCCTTATTTATTAAATATTTATATTAATTAATCCTTAATTAATTAATAAATCTTAATCACCCAAACCTTAATTAATTTAAAAGATAAGTTATTTATCTTAATTAACTTCTTACTTATCATTAAAAATCCTATTAAATAAAATTTGAATTAAACTATCATTAATCTAAAATTTAACTTAATTCTTAAGTTAGCTAATGATTAAACACATTAAATCTTCTTAATTTAAACATGTTATTAATTAAGTTTTAAACAACTTTAAAAATCAACTTAATTATACTAATATTTAAATAAACACCTTTATCTAAAATATTGATTTAAGTGAATTAATAAAACTTAATCATGTTATCTTAACACTTTAACATAATCATTTCACGCGAGAAAATCCCAGGGATTACTCAAACTAAATCCGAGTTTCCTCTTTTCCTTTTTCTTTTTCTTTTTATTTTTGTTTTGAATTAAGTTTGAAAGCTGGAACCTCACTCGCGAACTACTCGATACATCTCGTGCCATCTCACCATTTTCTCGCGAACGAACCCGAGGAAACATACAAAAATTCGAGTCCAACCTTCTTCTTCCCTGATCCACAACCCAGAAAAACAAAAGAACACAAACGTGCACGTGTGCGTGTTGCATGCCACTTCATCCATCTCCGATCGAACGTACTATCGTCGACATAACAACGATGATCACCTGACCCCAAACAATTACCCAGATCGACGAATTTAACTCAGAATTGAAATCGACCAACTGAAACCCAAACTCGATCATCAGGAAACATATCGTGCCACCGCCAACGTCTACCATTACCCCCGCCACTTCAACCAGAGTTTCCCCAACAATCCACGAACCATTTCCCATTGGTGCGATGATCCCCGGTGCCCCATAAACGACGCAGCGATCATGTTCCCAACCTCGATCAATTTGGGTTTTAAACCCTAAACCAACGCCGTGCCGCCACCTCAGTGAACTAATACCCCACCTACCATTTTTGCCGAGACCACCAAACTTCCCTCTACCTTCAGCAGAGACTCCGACCACCCCGAGTTTCCCGATCATCAGAAATAGCCAAAAACCCATATTCTGATCATCTTGGGAAATCCTATTCAAAACTCAACTAAAAATCTTAATTTTGATTTTAAAAATCCTAATTTTCAAAGGGAATTCAGGTTATAAACATAAATCAGCAAACTATGATAATGGATTTCATCATGTTCTTAAGTTTCCTACTGATCTTCTTGATTCCCAGAAAATTTCCAAACTAAATTTGTTTGAATATATTTTTAAACCTTAATCTATATTTGAATAAACTTATTTAGTTTGAAAGCTAAAGCCTATCAGTGAATAGATAAGGAGATTAGGATTTTTGATTTAAATTTAAACTCTGCAACTATAAACAGAGATGAACATCAACATATCAGACATGCACATCTTAACTTATTTATATATCTGAAATCCGTATACATGCAAGCATACTTTCTATCACAACTTACAGATCATCACATGCAAACCAAGATATAACAAATTCCATATTCTAAAGGGTAGTTTACTCACCTATTTCAAAAAGGCAGAGAGTTTTGAAACTGGAAGCTTTGAAATGAATTTGCTTGGGTTTCTTTAAAAACTGAAGAGCTTGTTTTGATTTCCTTTAAAACATTAAAAAGCTTTTGAAAACTTGCTTCTTCCTCAGATTATATTGCATGCACTTGGAAATGATTCAGACTTGAAGAACATGGTTACAGGCTTGAGATGAAAAGATTTCAGGCTTTAAGAAAATGGTTTCAGGCATTTGAACTTTTGAGTTTTAGGCTTTTGAAGATGAATTCATGTTTGTGGATAATTGATTTACAGATTTGTGTTTACAGGGCTTGATTTTTGGATCAGAGGAAGGTCTCAGGTTTGAAGAATAAATGGCCAGGTTGTAAATTTGTTTTGATTGGTTTGAGATGAAATCTCAGTTTTGGTTTGAGGATGATCATTTCGGTTTGTAGATTTTCTGATTTTGGTTTGTGGAGATGATTTCAGTTTGAACATTGCTGGTTTTTGTTTTCTTTGTTTTTGAAAAATGAGAATGGGAAAAGAATGGAGAAGAGAAAAGAGATGTATATAGATTTAATTTGAATTTATTAAAAATTAAAGAAAATAAAATAAAATAAGGGACACTTGTAAAATTTCCTAACATTTGTCAATTGGCTTGTTAATCACCTTACACATATTACTAACATGACTTAATTTATTAACACTTGTCATTATATATATATATATATGAGTAGATTTTACATTGGAAATTCAAGAATAAATATATATGAAATTAAACTCTAATTAATTAATTATAATCTTTAAATATTTATTTATTATTAAAATAATTAATTACTCTTTATTAAATTATCAAAATCTTAATTATCTTTAATAAATCGTTTTCCTTATTAATTACTTCTGTAACGACCCTGAATTTTGATAATTAAAATTTGAATATTTAATTGATTTTAAATATTAATATATGAATTTAATAAGTCGAATAATTTATTTAAAGGATATTGGATTTAATTTGGTCAATTAAATCGATAATTTGATGATTGAAATTCCAGAGATAATTGAAAATCGAGTTAAAATGATTGAAAATGATTTGTAAAATTTTATTTAATCATACTGGAGTTATAGAAAGATTTTAGAACTCTTAAAACTGAATTTGGAGTTAATCTGTGAAAATCGAATATTTTAATATTTAATTATCGACTGTAAAAATAGCCAATTTTCGGACAGTCTCAGAATTGAATGAGACCAGTTCCATTGGATCCGTAATAGTTAGTTATTATCGGATTTCAATTTTCGTATCCATCGGAGTTGTCGTTTGACCGTGGCAACTCGAAACGCATCGATATCATTTTAATTTTAAATCGTCGAGTTAAAATAGTCATTTTTCGAACGGTCTCGGATTTCGACGAAACCAGTTTCATCGGATCCGTAATGTGATATTATTGTAAGATTTCAAATTTCATAATTTTTGGATTTACCGTTTGCCCGGGGCAAGCCAGAACGCCTCGAAATCGATTTAAATCGGTTTAATTTAAATTGATCGTTTATTGCCATATCTCACACATACGATCGAATTAGCTTCCGAAACCTGTTCCATTGCGTTCGGAACGTGGGGTAAACCTTACGAACGTCAGCCGGCACGCTCGAATCGGAGTTTGGAAATTCCGGATGAATAGTAATTCGTTGATTTTTCTATAAAAGACCTCCATAATTCACGTTTGCAAACAACCCTAGGGTTTTGAACGCAGCCGCCAGTTTCACTATCAAAGGCTGAAAACGTCCAAACTTCTTCCCCCAATTTCTTCAAATCTACACAACGATTCAATCAACTTCCAACATGAAACATCTAGAGATTCGCGAGGGCTTTAATTCCATATGGTAATGATGATAAACGAGGCTACCAATCGCTGGGAATTTGCTTCCAAAGTCGTCGCATTCAAGACCGTTTTCAGGAGGCTGGGGGCGACCGAGCTCCACCTAGCTCCGGCCGTGGGTAGGCGTGGCCTAGGGCTTCGAGGCGCCGCTCTTCGATCGACTTCGTTTAGCTCGAGATGGCCGCGTGTACTAGGGTTAGAGGGCGGTTGCTATGGGTTCAAACGCACGTAGCCTGGAAGTGTTGTTCGCGTGGGAGAAGATACGTCGTGCGGCCAAGATTTGATCTGGGGGAAGGGAACGGTAGTGATTTAATCTAGGGTTTAAATTTGAAAAGGAAATGGAAATTGTATATTAATTTTATTTAAATTCGTATAACTTTGTAATAGCGTATCTTTTTCTTACGTTATCAGAAAATTACGAAACGAAAAGCGTTGGCTTCGTTTTGTCGAATACTTCGCGATGGAACTGGATTGGAAGCGATCGGGGTCAATGAAAATTTCGGGTAAAATTAAACGCGCGTTTAATTTTATTCGAAAATAAACGCTGGATCAGAATTAAAATCAAGGTGAGATCTTCTCACTCAGATTTAAATTTGAATTGCAGTTATTGATTGTTGTTTGGATGTGATATTAGATATAGTAGGATATATATCTATATATAGCAGTATATACATATTGGCATATGTATATATTGGATTGATTGATTTCCCGCCTCGTATAGCGGATGAGACCCTATTGCGCCGTTAGTAAGCGGATTTTTATAAAAACCTATATACCGCGATAATTCCGTACTGGAGCGGAATTGGTATTGTGCTAACATCTGTGGATGCAGGGAAACAGGTTGGAGGGATCCAACTGGATTCCTCACCGTATTGATTTTTTACAGATATTTTGATATATTCTGTTATCATATTGATATATGATATTGACTGTTGTGATGGACTAATTGATGCTGTTGCATCATCGGATTCAGTTTTGAAAAGTAAAAATAATGACTTTTACTTTAAAAAGGATTTTTAAAGTGATCTTTGAAATTATATGTTTTATTGAATTGTTGAATTGATTTATTTTAAATAAATAAACGTTTAAAATTTTGAAGTTATAAAAGTTAAGATTTTTGTGAATTATGACCGTAAGGTGATTTTTGAAATAAAAGTCGATTTATTTATAAAATGGTTTAAGCTGGGATTTTTGAATAACTATAAACGATTTGTATAGAAAGATTTATAAAATTGATATTTTATAAATCAAAATATTGGACTTATAAAACGAATTTTATAAGTGTTAAAAAGAAGTATAAATAGATTTCACAAGTGAATGAAATTAATAGATATAAATTGTGAAGTTATAAAATGGATGAAACTGTAGAATAAAAGATTTATAAGAGATTAACTTATAAATTGGATTTTTACCTTTAGATGGAATATTTATCGAATTATTAATAAAGGAGATTTATTAAATTGAAGTCGTTAGAAAATAGAAATAGAATTTATAAACGTTGTTTTATAAATTCGAAATCGATAGAATTTGATAAATTAAATGCAGAAGATTTTTAAAGGAGATATATTCGCGATTTTGGATAGCGAATTATTATTGAAATAAAATGTGTAGAAATGATTGAAATTGGGTTAAGTGAATTATATTCACGATTTTGGACAGTGAATATATTATTAAATAAATGGATATATTTTTGAAGAAGTGATATTAAAAATGAAGTTAAACATTTTAAAGATGTTTTAAAATGTATTGTGAATCGAAAGCATAGATTTCAACACTTGTTATTGAAATAGGCGTTTTCGAAAATATAAGGAAATGATGGACTATAACACTGTTGTTATAGTAAATGATTTTCGGAAGAAAATGTTTTGATGTAGTATTGGGATTTATATATCTATCTTAATTCCGAATCCCTATACTAGTGATTTCGAGTCATCGTAACGATGTTTTACGCAACATTCGTTTTGACTCAAATAAATGTGATTTAAGAATGATTTCCTTAAAGAATGAATATATACTTAATATTGATTTAAGTATATCGAATATTTTCAAATGTTGAAAATAAATGATTTGTGAAATACTTATTATTAAATAAGTATGGAAATGCTTTTCCAATATGAAATGAACTGTTTTGAGATTTTATCTTTTAAAAGATAAAATGAAATGTGAATATTTGAAATTTGTTTTTCAAACGGTTAAGTGTGGAAATTATATATCTAGTAAAGATATTTTTGGAAGATGAAATAATTTGGAAAATTATTTGGAATCTGATGATGTTGCGCATCTTTATTGATAGTTAAATAACCGACTATCAATAATTACCTTGAGTAGGTATTTGTTGTGATTGGATGAATTTGAATGCCACACTTATTTTAAATAATCGCTCACTATTCGGGTTAACCGGGAAAGGACCATGGGGTCGTATAACCCATTCCGAATATGTGATACGTCGTTATGGATCGCATTTGCTATATTACAGCATGATAGGGGGTTCTCGCTTCGCAGTTTGGTGGCGAACGGGGGACTCTTACCCCTACATGTCCCTGAGAGGGATGGGTTGGTTAGGCAGAGGCCGTGACAGTCGAGAGGCTGGCCGTAAAAGCAAGTTTGGGATATCATTGTAAGCCACGGTGGGGCTGGGATGGTTGAAAAGCCTACCGGTTGTGACCGCTTCCCAAAATTTCGGGATGTTACATTTGGTATCAAAGCATATGGTTAAGCGACAACCCTGCTCTGTTGGGTGTTACTCATTAGAGATAGAGTCAGCAGTACTCTAGAATGAGTTTGAGTGTAATTATAGATATGAGCGCGTATTTGTTATTTGAATATAAAATTGTTTTATATTGTGATGATTGGTTTGTTGAGTGGTATATGGATTCTGGTCGGTATTGTCCGTACAACTCTATCGATAGGGATCTCTAAACACTTATATAGAACAATTCGGCACAGTATTGTTTTAAATAGGGTAAATGAAATGATTTTGCCCAAAACTATTTTTGTATAAAAAAGAAATGATTTTCTATAAAGTACTATAGTATATGGTTGCATGGATGTTAGGAAGTAATAATAGTGAATTATCATCACTAAAATTTAATAAGAAATTGAAATCATAACTCCAAAGTTAAGAGATAAATCCATATACGAATGAAATTTGAGAATGTAAATTATAAATGTGAATTGTAATTTAAAACGGGATTCCAGAGAAGTATTTGGAAATGTTTTGAAAAGAATTTGAAAATTTTGGAGATTTGGAAAGTTTAAATCATTTTTGGAGTTGAAAATGAATTTCAAAGGTTTGAAAAGTATTTTAGAGAGATGAAAGCTCTAAACTCTTTTCGGTCGCTGGAAAATAACTTCGATGATGACCGCGGCATCGTTGGTGTTCATTTTCGGGTTTCCAAAAGAGGAATTGCTGCCAATTGTTTTAAATAGAAGTTGTTTGAAAAATTTGGATTTTGTTTTGAAATTCAAAAGATAAATTTGAATTGTTTTCGAAAATGGTTTTTGAAATGTTGGTAAACTCTGGAATACTATGTAGAAATATTTATGAAATATTAATGTGAGATATAATTTGAAATAAAGTTCCAGAAAAATATTTGAAGATAAAATTCATAAAGGAATAGAATTAGTAATATGAATGTATAGATGATTTTATAAATCAAGATGTAAATAAGTCAAAGACTTATAAAATATTTGGAATTTGATAGAAATGAGATTCAAATTGAAAATGAAAGAATTTGTGAATGAGTAAATAAATTTGAATAAATGAAGTGAATAAGATTAAAACTGAATGTTGAAACCGAATTTGAATAGGTAAATTAGAATTGGAAATGGATTAGTAACTGAAACTAATTTAAAATGGTGCAGTATGAATGAAAGCTAATCAATAAAATTCAATATTCAGAAATTGAACTGAATCCAATTAAATGTTGGAATTGAATTCAAATGGAATTGAAATGTAAAGATTGAACGAAATTGAATATATAACTTCAATAGTGAATTAAAGATGATATGGAAGTAAGTATCGAAAATTTTGTAATTGAATGTACAAAATGGTTTGAATATATGTAACTAGATATTATGGCTAGTAGGATATACAGGTATAAAGGAATTGGAATTTAATTTCGAAGATAAATTTGAATTGCTCGAAAAAGGTATGTATTTAAATTTGAATATGAGATTTGATGACTTATTTCTCTAGCCGCTTGGCTTTTTCTTTTTCTTTTTGAAATCTGAGAGTCCGTAGGGACGTTTTGTAGTCGTACCATGTTAACCGCGCAAAGGAGACGCTGGCAAAAATTTTCGGAAATTTAGGGCGTTAGAAAATTTTAAGAAATTTTGAAAGTTTAAAAAATTGAATTTAAACTCGAATTTGAATTTAGAAGTTAAACAATGTTGTTTGAAACTTAAAAATTTAAGTTGGAAAGTTAGTTGAGATGACAACGAATCTTTAGTAGGAAGATCCGTTTGAAAAGTGATAAAACTATTAGATTGTGGAAAATAGTAGATGAGTTAAGGACCATTTTCTTCCTAACTTGTAATTTCGAGGACGAAATTCTTTTAAGGGGGGAAGTCTGTAACGACCCTGAATTTTGATAATTAAAATTTGAATATTTAATTGATTTTAAATATTAATATATGAATTTAATAAGTCGAATAATTTATTTAAAGGATATTGGATTTAATTTGGTCAATTAAATCGATAATTTGATGATTGAAATTCCAGAGATAATTGAAAATCGAGTTAAAATGATTGAAAATGATTTGTAAAATTTTATTTAATCATACTGGAGTTATAGAAAGATTTTAGAACTCTTAAAACTGAATTTGGAGTTAATCTGTGAAAATCGAATATTTTAATATTTAATTATCGACTGTAAAAATAGCCAATTTTCGGACAGTCTCAGAATTGAATGAGACCAGTTCCATTGGATCCGTAATAGTTAGTTATTATCGGATTTCAATTTTCGTATCCATCGGAGTTGTCGTTTGACCGTGGCAACTCGAAACGCATCGATATCATTTTAATTTTAAATCGTCGAGTTAAAATAGTCATTTTTCGAACGGTCTCGGATTTCGACGAAACCAGTTTCATCGGATCCGTAATGTGATATTATTGTAAGATTTCAAATTTCATAATTTTTGGATTTACCGTTTGCCCGGGGCAAGCCAGAACGCCTCGAAATCGATTTAAATCGGTTTAATTTAAATTGATCGTTTATTGCCATATCTCACACATACGATCGAATTAGCTTCCGAAACCTGTTCCATTGCGTTCGGAACGCGGGGTAAACCTTACGAACGTCAGCCGGCACGCTCGAATCGGAGTTTGGAAATTCCGGATGAATAGTAATTCGTTGATTTTTCTATAAAAGACCTCCATAATTCACGTTTGCAAACAACCCTAGGGTTTTGAACGCAGCCGCCAGTTTCACTATCAAAGGCTGAAAACGTCCAAACTTCTTCCCCCAATTTCTTCAAATCTACACAACGATTCAATCAACTTCCAACATGAAACATCTAGAGATTCGCGAGGGCTTTAATTCCATATGGTAATGATGATAAACGAGGCTACCAATCGCTGGGAATTTGCTTCCAAAGTCGTCGCATTCAAGACCGTTTTCAGGAGGCTGGGGGCGACCGAGCTCCACCTAGCTCCGGCCGTGGGTAGGCGTGGCCTAGGGCTTCGAGGCGCCGCTCTTCGATCGACTTCGTTTAGCTCGAGATGGCCGCGTGTACTAGGGTTAGAGGGCGGTTGCTATGGGTTCAAACGCACGTAGCCTGGAAGTGTTGTTCGCGTGGGAGAAGATACGTCGTGCGGCCAAGATTTGATCTGGGGGAAGGGAACGGTAGTGATTTAATCTAGGGTTTAAATTTGAAAAGGAAATGGAAATTGTATATTAATTTTATTTAAATTCGTATAACTTTGTAATAGCGTATCTTTTTCTTACGTTATCAGAAAATTACGAAACGAAAAGCGTTGGCTTCGTTTTGTCGAATACTTCGCGATGGAACTGGATTGGAAGCGATCGGGGTCAATGAAAATTTCGGGTAAAATTAAACGCGCGTTTAATTTTATTCGAAAATAAACGCTGGATCAGAATTAAAATCAAGGTGAGATCTTCTCACTCAGATTTAAATTTGAATTGCAGTTATTGATTGTTGTTTGGATGTGATATTAGATATAGTAGGATATATATCTATATATAGCAGTATATACATATTGGCATATGTATATATTGGATTGATTGATTTCCCGCCTCGTATAGCGGATGAGACCCTATTGCGCCGTTAGTAAGCGGATTTTTATAAAAACCTATATACCGCGATAATTCCGTACTGGAGCGGAATTGGTATTGTGCTAACATCTGTGGATGCAGGGAAACAGGTTGGAGGGATCCAACTGGATTCCTCACCGTATTGATTTTTTACAGATATTTTGATATATTCTGTTATCATATTGATATATGATATTGACTGTTGTGATGGACTAATTGATGCTGTTGCATCATCGGATTCAGTTTTGAAAAGTAAAAATAATGACTTTTACTTTAAAAAGGATTTTTAAAGTGATCTTTGAAATTATATGTTTTATTGAATTGTTGAATTGATTTATTTTAAATAAATAAACGTTTAAAATTTTGAAGTTATAAAAGTTAAGATTTTTGTGAATTATGACCGTAAGGTGATTTTTGAAATAAAAGTCGATTTATTTATAAAATGGTTTAAGCTGGGATTTTTGAATAACTATAAACGATTTGTATAGAAAGATTTATAAAATTGATATTTTATAAATCAAAATATTGGACTTATAAAACGAATTTTATAAGTGTTAAAAAGAAGTATAAATAGATTTCACAAGTGAATGAAATTAATAGATATAAATTGTGAAGTTATAAAATGGATGAAACTGTAGAATAAAAGATTTATAAGAGATTAACTTATAAATTGGATTTTTACCTTTAGATGGAATATTTATCGAATTATTAATAAAGGAGATTTATTAAATTGAAGTCGTTAGAAAATAGAAATAGAATTTATAAACGTTGTTTTATAAATTCGAAATCGATAGAATTTGATAAATTAAATGCAGAAGATTTTTAAAGGAGATATATTCGCGATTTTGGATAGCGAATTATTATTGAAATAAAATGTGTAGAAATGATTGAAATTGGGTTAAGTGAATTATATTCACGATTTTGGACAGTGAATATATTATTAAATAAATGGATATATTTTTGAAGAAGTGATATTAAAAATGAAGTTAAACATTTTAAAGATGTTTTAAAATGTATTGTGAATCGAAAGCATAGATTTCAACACTTGTTATTGAAATAGGCGTTTTCGAAAATATAAGGAAATGATGGACTATAACACTGTTGTTATAGTAAATGATTTTCGGAAGAAAATGTTTTGATGTAGTATTGGGATTTATATATCTATCTTAATTCCGAATCCCTATACTAGTGATTTCGAGTCATCGTAACGATGTTTTACGCAACATTCGTTTTGACTCAAATAAATGTGATTTAAGAATGATTTCCTTAAAGAATGAATATATACTTAATATTGATTTAAGTATATCGAATATTTTCAAATGTTGAAAATAAATGATTTGTGAAATACTTATTATTAAATAAGTATGGAAATGCTTTTCCAATATGAAATGAACTGTTTTGAGATTTTATCTTTTAAAAGATAAAATGAAATGTGAATATTTGAAATTTGTTTTTCAAACGGTTAAGTGTGGAAATTATATATCTAGTAAAGATATTTTTGGAAGATGAAATAATTTGGAAAATTATTTGGAATCTGATGATGTTGCGCATCTTTATTGATAGTTAAATAACCGACTATCAATAATTACCTTGAGTAGGTATTTGTTGTGATTGGATGAATTTGAATGCCACACTTATTTTAAATAATCGCTCACTATTCGGGTTAACCGGGAAAGGACCATGGGGTCGTATAACCCATTCCGAATATGTGATACGTCGTTATGAATCGCATTTGAAGACCGGTGTTGAAGACCGGATATTTTTGAAAACGGAAGGATTACCGTCGAGTTACTCTACATCGGCTGATCTCCGATTTAGAGGTTTTATCACCCTTAGTGACGGGAAGTCCTGACGTGATTGAAAATTATCCGGATATGCAAGGGCTTCGTGAGAAGTGCCTTCGGTTCTGTTCGATCCCGGAACAGACTTTTATGGATTGTGTGTCTGACGTTACAATTTGAGATGTAAAGCTGATTTCTTTCAAATACATTTCTGTTGGTGGCGGAGAATTTATTCTCTTAGCTTAACACCCTTCTCTGAGACGTACGAGCTCAGAGGTTATGTAGTTGAAATTTATCAGCGATATATCCCAATTTGGTAACGTGGCATACTGAGTGTTGCTGTGAAATGATCAGTGTTTGATCATTTGTGATATGATCATTTGTTTGATCTTATATCTTTGTGATCATAGGTTGATCATTTTGTTTGACCCGAAGCAGGGCTTTTTGAGAAAGCGTAGCTTTGTGGACGAGACTTCATCGAACCTCACACCCCGGAAATGGTCGAAACAGGACGAATGCAGCAAGGTTCTAGGGAGTAGCGCCCCTTAGTGTATGTCATTCCTTCTGGATAAAGGTGGTATCATGGTATGGAGCCCAGATACTTAACCTCTGTGGTTGCTGCAAAATTTATTTCTTTGTGGTTTGTTGGAAATCGGGGATCCTCGGGAAGATCGGTGACGATCGGGGGATGGCATACGCGTGTCAGTAGTTACCTATTTTTGCAGAGGTAACCCGGCCTTGTGTTGGCAGAGATCCGGTTAGGTTCTCGGGTCGTCTATTCCAGGGACGTACCCATCGTGGATAGGAAGTTCCTTAGCCTGACCATTTGTTGGAAATCCAAAGAAACAATACGTGACTTGTACGGTTTTAGTTGTAGAACCTGCCATTTAATATGGTAGTTATAGCAAGCATACTATAATGGTACCTATGCTGGCTAAGATTTATATTCTACTTTCGAAATGTTTTCTACACTATGCACTAATAATAATATCAAAAAGAATTTGATTTTTGCGTAGTAAGCATCTTTGACTATCATAAGAAGAAATCTCCTCCAAGTCTGCGTTTGCATTGTGTGTGTGGCGGGAGGTCTTATGGTAGTTTCATTTTCCAAAAGCATTGCGAATTGACATTAAAGTTTTCCTGTTGTTTATTTTAAAGATAAATAACTGTTTTACGATCTCACACCAGTCACCATGACTGACTCGGAGTTTATTGTTCCCTTCTAAACTCTGGGTGCCCACCAATTTCCACACGGGCAGCCTAGAGTTATGTTATCAGGATATTCTGGATATTCTGGAGCTTTGGAGATAAGCTGGAGGACGAGACGTAGTATTTGTATCTGATATTATTTATTCCGCTGTGTATTCTGTATGAGGACAAGTTTATATAACTGTCCATTGTTGTATATTGACTCTGATGATTGATGTATGTATAAAACGATATAGTTCTTTGTTTTAAAAGACTAGTAATTATCTATTGTATATTGTTCCGCTGCGATGTGTAAGATTCTGATATTGTTTTCTGTTGTTCTGCTTCTTTCTTTTTTCTCTTTTTCTTCTATCTTCTTCTTCTTCTACTTTTTCTTTTTCTAAAACCCTCACTATTGGAGTTTCCGGCGTTCGATTTCTCGGCAGTCGATAAAGTGAGTATCGATGTCGAATTTTCGAAAGTCGAAAATTCCGGGATGTTACAACTTAATCCCCTATCAACTTAACCTTACATTACATTTAAATATTTTAACAACCAATTACCTTAATATTTATTAGAAAGAAATATCATTTTATATATCAAAATATATTCTTATATAAAATCATTTAAAATCCTTATATAAGAAAATAACAATTACGCTCTTGTGCCACTCGATTCGCTGTAGACAATCCAGTCACCTCATTTCCATCACGACAAGAACAAGGGTGTTAAACCCTAGTTTGTTCAATCGCCAATGCCACAAAGGATGATAAAATCATCAAGCATTTTTCTCAACATCTCTGACCATCATCCGTACACAATATCAATCTGATCGCTCAATCGATCACACAATTTCACTTCCGAACTAGTATCGTCCACCCGACTTCCTAGTGCGGACTCAGATCTGGTTTCTTGATTAGAAACCGTCATTCTCCTTGCATAGTCACAACTATGATAGAGAATATCCAGAACCAATCAAAAATCCATATCAAGGTTCGCCGTCGAAAATCGAGTGAAAAATCCCAACTCGGATCGATAATACTATCTCGAAATTTTGTGTTCGAATCTGGATCAAATCACTATGCGAATAGAATAATATACGTATATCCTACGTATTTATCTTTGTTGGTTATTAGCCAAATCAATTCTCTTTTCTATTCACATTTCCTTTAATTCCATTCACTTATTCTCAATTGCTTCCATTTCCAATTGAGTTATTACTTCAATTACAAACAGTTTGAACTCTGACCAATTTAAATTTAAAAATAGCTTGAAAAGGTTTAAAATAGATAAGTAGTTGAAAAATAGTTATTAGTTTGTAAAATAGCTGTAAAATAGTTAAGTAGGTATAAAATAGTTAGATAATTGCAAAATAGTTTTTGAAATAGTGATTAGATATAAGTAACTGAAAAATAGTAATTAGTTTATAAGACAGTTTCAAAATAGTTAAATAGTTCCAAAATAATGGTAAAATAAGTATAAGATAGTTTGGGTTTAAGAAGAAAGATTGTATAGTAAATAGTTTGGAAAAATATATTTATATTAAAATAATTTATTTTGAAAATAATCCAGAGCCAAACTGTTAAATTTCCCAATCTCCAGTTCCAATTAATTTCCCATCAATTCAATTTAAATTCCACTTTCATTTGAATTGACTCAATGCTTCAATTTCCATTGAAATTGATTTAATCCCAATTCAAGTTGAATTAACCATATTTCTTTTCAAAAACCATTTTACAGTTCTATTCCACAAATTTCAATTTGAATAAAGATGATAATTGTTCGAGACTTTTTGTTCCAGGGTTGGGTTGTGAAGCTCGAATTTGATTTCGAGTTTGGTAGGTTGATCTGATGATCGTATTTAGGTGTGAGGAGGATCGATGACTTCGGGAGATCATCTCCGGTGATCGAAGTGGAGCGGCGTCACCGTGCACGTGCACGGTGGTGATGTGGATACTGGTAAGTTGGGTTTGAAGGAGAGAGGGGTACTCGAAGGAATTGCGTGAATGGCTCGAGGATTTTTGAGTTTGACTCGAAGATGTTAGGGGAGACTCGCGTGGGGTTTAACAGTTTTTACAAAATAAATAGAGAGAAAAACTTGAAGAAGTACTCGGGTATTTTAATGTTTTTCTCGAGTATTTTGGATGTTGGGCTCGGGTAGGCTATTGGGTTCAGTTTAAAAAGGCTGGCAGGGTTTAAACTTTAAATTGAAGTTTAAAGGGTTAAGCAGGATTTAAAGCAAAGTTTAAATCAAAAATTTTAAAGTATGGATTCAATTTAATTTGTATCCTAGTTGAGATAAAATAATTTTATAAATTATAATGTTTAAACAAATTTAAATGTTTTAAAGTATATTTTAAAAGAGTTTGTAAAATTTGATTTAAATTTGGTTAAAGTTGAATTTGAAATTTAATTTAAATCTTTAATTTGAAATAAGAGAAAAAGGAAGATTTAAAGTAAAGGATTTCAAAACTTTTTGTAAACGATAATTAAAATGTTAATACTTTAGAGGTTTAATGATATAGGAATCATTAAATAAATAAGGAAATTAAAGAATGATTTGATAATTTAATTAATTAATGATTTGATAAATTAAATAATTAAGAAATTAATTTATAATAGTTATAATTAATAATAGTTGATTAAGTTTAATTACTTAAAGAAAGTAATTAAAGAATTGTTAATATTAATGAGAAATCATTAATTAAAGATTATTAAATACTTAGTTAATATGATTAATTTTGATAATCAATTAGATTAAGTAATTAATTAATAATCATTTATAAATTGGTTAAGTTTAATTTATTTAATGGAAGTAATTAAAGTAATTAATTACTTAAGGTAATTAATCAAATAAATTTGATAGTTTAAATTAATTAATTAATTAATTTAAGAAAATCACTTGGTGATTTGTTAGGTAATTACTTAAATGTAATTAGTGAAGTATACTTACTTAGGAAAAGAGTAATTAAAGGTAATTACTGGGTGTAATTAAATGGAGATAATGAAAGTAATTTGAGTTTAATTACTTTGAATAATTAATCAAGGGATTAATTAAAAGATAATTAATTAATGAGTAATTAATTTATGAAAAAGTAATTAAGAGTAGTTAATTACTAAATGAGATTAATCAAAGGAGATTAATAAATGTGATTAATTAATTATTAGATGTAATTAATTTAAATAAGATAATTAATTAAGAATAATTAAGGATCATTAATTAATTAATGATGTAATTAAGGATTGGTTAATTAAGATTAATTAATAAATAATTAGTGATTAAAGTAATTAATTAATTTTAATTAATTAAGGATTAATGTAATTAAATATAGTTAATTAATTAATGAAGTAATTAAAGATTAATTACTGAATAGTTTAAGATAATTAATTTGTGAAATTAATTAAGTATTAATTACTTAAAGTAATTAAAGGGTAATTAATCAGGAATGATTAATTTAGATGGATACTTAGAGTAATGATTAATTAATTGGTTTAATTAATAATTAATTAAGCAGGATTTATAGGATGAAGTAATTAATTCACTTTAAATTAATTAGATATGATAAATCATTACTTAAGAATGGATGAATGATATTGAATGCTTTGCATTGATGATATCTCTGATAAGAGATGTGCTGATCTATGATATGGATGTTTGGTTGAATTATGATGATAATGTGAATTATCTATTTGGGATGATAATGTAGATTATCTATTGAATTATCTATCTTTGGGTATATAGATAAGAATTGAATTGTTTTAACCTTAAAACAACTTGGCCCTTAAAAGATACGTTTTGGATTTCGATGAGACCGGGATCGGGTTTGCTACATCTAATTACTTCATCTCTTAATTAATTTAAAATTAATTAAATTAATTACTTCATTATAAATCTTACTTATATAATCATTAATTAATTACAAATAAATTAATTAACCTTTCTCTAATTATCCACTTAATTAATCACCTTGATTAATTATACTTTAATTACATTTAAGTAATTATCTTTAATTAATTCACAAATTAATTATCCTTAATTAAATACAGTAATTAACCTATAATTAATCAAGGTGATTAATTAAGTGGATAATTAGAGAAAGGTTAATTAATTTATTTGTAATTAATTAATGATTATATAAGTAAGATTTATAATGAAGTAATTAATTTAATTAATTTTAAATTAATTAAGAGATGAAGTAATTAATTCAAACATGATCGATCTAGGGTTTAAAACCAGTTTTAAGTCGATCGTGTTCTTGAGACAAACTGTAACGACCCGGAATTTTCGAACCCGAAAATTCCAGATAGTTAGAAGAAAAAGAAAGAGATAGAAGGAAGAAACAGAAAGAAGAAAGGAGAACAGAGAACACAACATCTCACATTCGCAGCGGATTAAATATAATAACAAATAATAATATCAGTTATACAAAGAAAACTGTATTTGTTAATTACATTTTAATACATCAGATTTACAACATTCACAAATGCACTAGACAGTTAAAATTAACATGTCTCAGACAACTATAATATCACAGCGGAATATACTCCATACGTTCCTGCCATCCAGCTCGCCTCCTGAGCTCCAGAACGTCCTTACCTGAAAATCTGTAATACTCGGTCTGACCCGTGTAAGTAAGTTTAAATCTGAGTTAATCTGGAATCAAATGTTAAATCTATATCTCAGATTTGAAATAAAAGAAAGTTTTTAAATTAAATTGTAACGACCCGTATTTTTACGGATCGAAAAGTTCGTTCAAATCTGGGATTTTCAGTATTTTCTAGTTGTTTCAGATTTTGGTTGCATTATTGTTAAGACGTTCAGGATTTTCTTTCTATGTCCTAAGTTGGTTTGGACGAGCTAAGAGATAAGTCTGGTTCGAGTTGCCGACTTAAGTAACTAACCGAGTTAAGGAAGTGTGGTTGACCGACTTAAGGCAGTGACCGACCTAAGTGATGAGTCGTGACCGACTTAGGAGGTTTAGGCGACCTAAGTATTCTGGGGTAGGTCGTGGGGTAGAGTTAGGTCGGCAACGACCTAAGGAAACTGTTGTGAGCGACCTAAGTGTGGTCTTGGATAGTTAGGTCGGCTAGACGACTTAGTAGATAGGTCGTATTCCAGTTTGTTCGCGACTTATGTTAGGTCGTGTAGATGTTTAAGTGTTTAGGTCGTAGACGACCTAAGAGATAGGAGACTTAAGAGTTTGAGGCGAGTTAAGGTTTCGAGCGACCTATAGGATGTAGTGTATAGTTAGGTCGGCAACGACCTAGAGGAGCTGGGATTTTCCTAAGTGCTAGGTCGCGTGTTGGCATAAGTCGTTAGGTCGTATAGGCTGGTTAAGTCGAGCACTTGTTAAGTCATAAGTCGGCATAGCAGTAAGTCGTATACTCTTATGTTAGGTCGTAGGCGACCTAAAATAGTTAGGTCGCAAGTTTGCTAAGTCGTAGGTCGCTGATGCGCTATGTTGATTAGGTCGCGTAAGCACTTAAGTGATAAGTCGAAGCCTCGTTAGGTCGTAAGTCGTAGGGCTTTGGTAGGTCGCCTGGGTGCGCAGTTTTGTTAAGTCGTAGGATGGCAAAGCCTTAGGTCGTAGGTCGGCATAGTGTTAAGTCGGCAGCGACTTAAGAAGATAGCCGAGTTACGACTTAGGGTATTTTCAGCTATAAATAGGAGGGGTTGTTCTCACTTTTTGGGATCCGGATTTTGAAGCGACGAAGTGCTGCCATTTTGTGAGCTTGACTTCTACACTTCTTCACTTCTTTTCTCCACTCTAATCTAGTGCTTCCATCCATCCAAATCGAAGATCAAGATTGAAGATTCAAGAGCTTAAGTTGAAGATCTTCATCTTTTCAAGAGAGATTTCTTCGTTTGAAGCGGATTCGTGATAGATCAAGCTTGATCCTTCGCTGTCCAGATCTGAAGCGTGTTGATTTGGGTTTGTTTAGGTGATTTGGTGAGTGGTGATTATCTCTCACACGGATCCAAAGGAGTATATCGGATTGTTGGCTCGATTTGGTGTTAAAATAGAGATTTCCATGCATTTTCTTCATCCAAAGTGTAGATCCATATAGATCCATTGTTCATGATGATGTTACATCCATTTTATCATATGTAACCTATGCAAGTTCATTCATCAAGTTTGTAGAGATATAATCCATGTTTTCATGCTCATTGGACTTTCAACTCTCTAATTACGAAAATGCCATTATTGTTATAATTGTCTACTTAGATCATTTTTGAATGCTTGATTGCTTGGATTGATGTTTGATTTGATTGATTGTTATGAACTAGATGATTGATGACTAGATTTAGATCGAAGGTGATTCGAAAGCTAAGGGAAAGGCTCTTGAATTGGGAAAGCTGCTCATGGCATATGTAGCGGGATGATGAGGCTCTTATGCATAGATTTGATGATGTGGGGATGAAATGAGGCTTTGCGAGGATGTAATGAAGCGAGGCAATCACATGATGAAGACTTGGTCTGATCCAGACGGGATCATTCCAAGCATGATTGATAACTCGGTGATATGATTCGAGTTGAGGATAATGAATGGATATGAGAATAGTCGTCGAGGAGGATGACTAGGAGGCTTGGATAGCATCGTTGTTGAAGGTTCTAGCATGCTCTAAGCAAGAGTACGTTTGGGCAGATTCGATAGTCCCAACGGCCAACTGTTGATGGTCGAGTACTCTGGGCAGATTCGATAGTCCTAGGCACGGGCTGCGACGACGTGCGGGAGTTATGTCTAGAACCGGGGTTTCCATTAGCCCTTGACGGACGGCTGAAAGAATGTGCCGGTCATTCAATTAACGGTGATATCGAAGCAATGATAACAGTGATAGCCAGAGTCATGGATGTTTGGTTGTATCGTCATTCGGACTCAAGAGCGGTATTTTCTGGGTGCTTATCTGATTTAGGCCTTGGTACTTGGAAAAACATCGCTCTTGACTCGAGTGATATTAGCTTTACTTTAAATTGTATGCTCTGCTATGTTTGCTACTGCTTAGTGTGTGTCTGGAGGCTATCACTGTAGAATGAGGTTGGAGTGGGAGGGTTGTATTCCTATTCCTTTTTCCTTTATGCTCTTTTGGTATGTTGTTAGTTAATTTACTGCTCACTAAGACTGTTGTCTGACTCAAGGCTTTATGTTTTAACTCTTATTGCCTTGGGCTGTTCGTCCATTTTGGGACGGGCAGACTAGGTAGCAGGTGACAGGTGCTGTTCTCTTCTCACGATGCTGATATCGAAGACGAGCCGGAGGGTTGCATATTATCTTCTTATTATATGTACTGGATATTCCGCTGTTTTTGTATTCTCTGAGAGAAATGTAGTGAGGCTTGATGTATTGACTATGTGGATGCTTGTATTCAACTATTATGGAGTTTTTATATGATGTCATTTTGTTCTGTAAAAGCTTCACTATACATATGTTCTATTGTATTTTATCCATGCGCTGTGAGTAATACGATAGATTCTGTTGTGTTTATCTTACCCTGACAATCGTCCATGGTCGCCTGGCACACTTTGCAGCGCACTATCTCTAGATTCGGTGCAGGGGTCATGAGCGGTCGTCACATAAATTGTTTAAATAACTTTAATTGTAAATGTGGATATTAAATGGGTAGAATTTAAAAGTAGAAATGTAAATCTTGTAATTTATAAATTCAGGTACATGAATTGAAAACATAAACTATAATATAATTTTTAGCTTAGTATTAAAGGAGCAGTTCTGTGATGAACTAAATATGAAGTTTTGGGTAATTCGTTTGATCTAGATGGTTTGATATGTTGAAATCTTCAGTAAGGATAGTGGGATGATCGTAGATTCAGGGAAAATTTGTAGAATTTGAATTAAAGCATCGAGGAGGGTATGATTTAAGATTTAAGATTTTAAACCTAGTTTGAATAGGTTTGAAATTTATTGTCGGGGTTACGTCTCTGGTGAACCGAGTGCTTCTATACTTTGGGAAGTGGAAGATTGGAGATGAGCGAAGGCATGGCCAGAAAATTAGCTTCTCTGATGGTCGGAGTCTCGAATACGTGATGATGTCAGGTTTTCGAAGTGGTTCCAGTTTTGGCTTTAAGTCTCGATTTCGTTTTCGAGTTGTAGTGGTGTTTCTGGGTGATCAGATGGCTGGAGTTGGTCGAAGGGGACTTGTCGACGATGGAAGTGGAAGCCGGAGTTCTAGCGATCGATGGTGCATGTGCACAATTTTGTCTGGTGTCAGTAGATTGGGAATGAAGAGGTCTCGAGCTTCTCGAGTTTCTTGCGTAAAAGACTCGAAGTAGGTAGAGTTTCGACTCGAAGCAATTTTGTAGGGTCTCGGGTAAATTCTGGGTTCCAGATTTTAAAACTGATCTGTTTTAAAAATTTAAAAACTGAATAAAGTTAATCAAGAGTGATTAATAAATGTTGTTTAATTAAAGGTTAATTACTTAATGTAATTAATTTAATTAGAGTAAATAATAATTAGTGAGATTTTGTTGTTATTTCTTTTCTCTTCTCTTCTTTTCTCTTTCTATCCCTTTCTTTCTTCAAAACGATGCGACTTTCTAGGCTATGGAAGTCGGGTCGTCACATTATTTTACGGGCTTTGATTTTGCTACGGATGATATGTGGACATCGTACGGATTTGAATGAAATAATTATTGAATGGTTGAGGATAATTAATCTATAATTAAGGTTTGATTACTTAATGTAATTAAAAAGTAATTAATTAAGAATGATTAATAAAAAGGGATAATTAATGAATAATTACTTATTGTAATTAAGAGATAATTAATCAAAAATGATTAATTAAGATGTATAATTAAAGGATAATAAATCAATTGGTTGTGATTAATTAATGTTAAGTAAGGATAATCTAAGTGATTAAAGATTAGTAGTTAATTTAATTAGGGATAAATTGAATTAATTTTTGAAAGTGATTAATCTTGCTTATGAATGATTGATAAATGATTAAATACCTTGAATTGATTGATATCTCTGATATGAAGTGTTATGTGATATAATATGTTTAAGTTAAAACAGTGACATCCTATATTTAAGTTTGAATTGTATTTCACTTGGATAACTTGGGTTAAGATGACATTTGATTCGAAGAGACCGGGTTTGGGTATCAGTAAATACCCGAAACCACTTCGATTTGTAATCTACAATGATCCTTTATAGATTTGATATGTGAAATCAATAGGCCGGTTTGGAATAGTATGGACCATTTAAACTAAGTTGGATACTTAGATATTGTTTTGTGAAATAAGTATTAACTATATATTGTTTACTTGTGGTAAAGTACGAGTTACCTTGGGTTTAAATAAGTTCTATGAATTGAAATTCATGTTAGATGAGTTTACTCACGCTGGTTTCCAGCCTGACCCGGGTGTTACTTGAATGTAATGCTCGGGTCAGACCGAGTATTACAGATTTTCAGGTAAGGACGTTTGGGAGTTCAGGAGACGAGCTGGATGGCAGGAACGTATGGAGTGTATTCCGCTGAGCATATTATTGTTGTTGATCTAAGACATGTTAATTCTAACTGTCTAGTATATTTGTGAATGTTGTAACTCTGATCTAAAAAAATGTAATTAACAAATACAGTTTTCTTTGTATAACTGATATTATTATTTGATATTGTATTTTGATCCGCTGCGAATGTGAGAATCTGTGTCTTGTTCTGTTTCTTTCTTCTATCTCTTTTCTTTTTCTTCTAACTATCTGGAAATTTCGTGTTCGAAATTTCCGGGTCGTTACAGTTGATTTTTGAAAATAGAGGAAATATCTTTGGTGAGAATGCTCTGGAAATCTAGGGTTTTAAAATAGTGTGGAACGTTCGTGTGCATCTAGAGTTTGGAATTGGGGAAGAAGGCTTCTGGCTCGGGTTTTGTCTCGGGGGTTCTGATGTTTTTCTCGAAGCAAGGAGGTATGGGGGTTGTCTCGAGTTTTTCTTCGGGGTTTTTTAGTGTTGTACTCGGTATGGGAAAACAGTCTTCAAAACAGTTTTCAAAAGATAGGCTCTGTCTCCATTTTAATGGTGAGTAACCTACTTACTTAAAATAACTTAAGTATAATTATATTTGCATGTTTAATTCTATGATAATTGTGTTGTGGTGTGAATGTTTATAGATGATTCTGCATGTACATGAATGTATATAGTGTGCATGTTGTTTGTATCAGTGTGTCTCTGTTATCTTGAAATTCCAGGCTCCAGTTTGATATAAAATCATTATCCCATGATCTAGTGTTAATTTGGATTTAATATTTAAACAAAATATGTTTGTTTTATCATAAACTAAAGTTTAAAATTTAAATTAAGTCAAATTTAAACCTGAGTGTCTCTGTAACCAAAAACAACAGAGAAATGTTATATAAAAGTAAAAATTTAAACTTTGTAATTTATAACTTCAGGTTTATAAATTGAATAGATAAGTTATAATATGATTTTTAGCATTAATATCATAATTTATAATTTGGAAATAAAGGAGCAGTTCTGGTTTAAGTTAGAAATGAATTTTTGGTAATTTTGATGATCTCAGTGAAATTGGAATGTTGTAATCTTCAGTAGGGATGGAGGAATGATCGAGGATATAAGGAAAATTACTGGAAATCGAATTAAAACATTGAGGAAGAAATGATTTAGAATTTGATTTTTTAACCCTAGAAAATGAAGCTTGGAAGAATCGAACGTCGTGATCCCTGTAGTGGATCGAGTTCGTCGAGTTTTTGGAAATGAGTAGTAGTCACGTAGACGGTGTCGCGGCCGGAAAGGTTGACCTGCAGATGATCGGAACGGCGAGCTTTGGGTGATGACAGGCTTTGGCGAATTCGAACTGATGGTTTCCAGGCCTGGGAGGTGATCAAATTTCGATTCGTTGGTGGATATGGTGACCTGGGTTCACGTGAGAGACGGCGAGGCTAACGCTGGTTGATCAACGATCAGGGGAAGAGTCAGAAGGTGTTGATTCGTGGGTGTACGTGCACGTGCACGAGATTGTGAATGTTTCTGGGTAAATTTCTGGAATGTTAAAGCGTTGGGGAAGAAGGCATTCTCGAGTTCGTACTCGAGTTGTTCAGGTGAGTGGCTCGAGTGTTTTGGAGAGGCGACTCGAAGTATTTTGAGGTGTCTCGGGTAAAAGTCTGGGTTCCAGATTTTAAAACTAAACTGTTTAAAAATTTAAAACAAAATTTAAATGGTTAAGTAAAAGTTTTAAACAAGTCTTAAGTCTAAGTTTAAAACTGATTTAAGTTAAATTTGAATCTCAGTTCGAAAATATAATAAGTTGTTGAAATTTAAAAAGAATTAGCAACCTTTAAAATGATTAGATAGTTGAATTTAAAAAGATGAAGTTTTAAATTTGCAAGTAAGTTTTAATCTAAGTTTTATCTGGAATTAGAATTAAATCTGTATTTCAGTTTTGAAATAAAAGAAGGTTTTTAAATTAAAATTGTTTAATAACTTTAATTGTTAAAATGGATATTAAAAGGGTAGAATTTAAAGGTAAATTGATTTAAATTCTTAAGTTCTTTTACAAAATTAGTATTTCTTCACTATATGATTTTAAGAGTTGTAAATGGATTTTAAAGTTTGTTAAGGTTAAATTTTTATTCATTTTAAATCTCATATTTAAAATGGAATTTAAAAGTAATTTGAAAGTTAAATGTTTTCAAATATGTTTTGAATGATAAATATCATTAATAAGGAAATGTTTTCTTAAGACTTAATTATTTGTGATGAATTAAATGAATAAGGTAAATTAATATGGATAATTAATTAATTCAATTAATTAAAGGTTTGGTATTAATTAAATTGTAATTAAGAATTTAAATTAATTAAGGTTTAAGATTAATTAAATAGGATAATTAATTTATAATTAAGGATTATAAATTAGAATATTAATTAATGGTTAGGAATTAATTAATAAGTAATTAAATATTAATTAAGTTATGGTTAACACTTAATTAATTACATAATTAGAGATAAATTAATTGGTTATTAAGATTTATTAATTTGAAATTAATAATAATTAATCGAGGTTAATTACTTAAGAAGAGTAATTAAAGAGTTGTTAATAGTTAATGAAGGTCATTAACTATGGATTATTAAATAATTATTAATGTGATTAATTTTAATAAATTAATTAAGAATTTATTAATTTGTAATTTATAATAGTTGATTAAAGATTAATTACTTAAAGAAAGTAATTAAAGAATTATTAAAAGTTAAAAATCAAAAGCAAGCAACCTGATTTAGAGCAACATTTCAATAAATCAAGTCTGCATGCAAGTTTATAAAGCTAACAACTCAAGTTTTAAATCAAAAACCAGAGGCTAAGGCTTTTCAAAACTGTTTCTAAAAGAGGGCTCTGTTCATCATAAAATAGGTGAGTAACAATATTTTTAAAATTTAAGGATGAAATATGGTTGCATGCTTATCTCTGAAATAAGTTGTCTGTGAGTATATTTTTAAGTATATCTCTGTGCATGTATGTATATATATTGGTGTGCATGTATGTTACCAGTGATACCTCTGTTTCCAGTTTCAAGCTCAGTTTTGATTTAAATTTTGTACCTCTTGACCTAGTCATTATTATGATTTAAATTATAAACAATAATTGTTTGTTTTATCATAGATTAGAGTTTAAATTTTATGTAAGTTAAAATGAAATTGGAAATGGCACTGGGAATAAAAACAGCAGAGTTAGATTGATGTAGGTGAAAATTCAAACACTTTAAATCAAATTAATAAATTGTTCTTAATTAATGAAGATAGTGAATGTTTTCTTGAAGATTAATTAAATGATTGTAATTAATTAATAAATTGTTCTTAATTAATAAATTGTAATTCAAAAATCATTAATTAAATTAATCCATATTATAATTAATTTAATTATCTTAAATTAAATTAATTACTTAAGAACTAATTACTTAATCCTGCTTAATCAATTTATTAATTAATTACAATCATTTAATTAATTAATCATACCTTAATTACTTTTATAAGTCAATTAATTAACCTTAATCAGAGATTAATTTATCCTTAATCATTAATTAAAATTTAATTAATTCTTAATACTTGGTTAATTAACCCTTAATTATCAATTAATTAATTACTAATTACCAATTAATTACTTAATTAATTACTGCTAATTATTAATTAATTAACTTTAATTATCTAATTAATAATTCTTAATTACAAATTAATAAAACTCTTAATTAATTAATTATAATCTTTAACTATTTTATTTATTATTACTTAATTAATAATTAAAACAATTAATTATTCTTATTTAAATTATCAAAGTCTTAATTATCCTTAACAAATCATTTTCCTTTGTTAATTACTTAATCACATTATTAAACTTAACCTTAAATTAACATTTAATTATATTTATAAATTGGTTAAGTTTTTATTTTATTTTATTTAAGTTTTTAACAAACTTAAATTTAACAAACATACCATTAAAATAGAGTTTAAGAACATTTAAAAAGAAGTCTAGAAAAGTTTAAACATAGAATCATTTTTAAATTCCAAACTTTTATTTTTTTTATAAAACGTGCTTAACACTTTTCCTCTCTTCGATCCCTGCTTCGAGTTTCCCACGTTCCTACTCGAGATCGTCTCAAGTCATCTAAAAATGCTTTTTTAAAATAACTATAAATTATTTACAAATAAAAAAGGTAGAAAAAGGTTTTTACATTTAAAATAACTATAAATTAAATAAAAAGGACATGTGCAAATTCCTAAGGCTAAGTAATAACAAGTGTAAACTAATAATACAATGGTAATGCCAAATGTCAAGTTTTAGTTTTAATTTTCTTTTATTTTTATTAAACCACAAATTGACTTATATAAACATATGCTCTCATTCCATTCTCTTTTCTATTTCTTTTTCAAAGCTAAGAAAACTTTCAGCCTGAATATTCTCCAAAATCTTCATAACAAATCTGTAACAAAATTCTCATAAACAAATCAGTAATTAACTTCCTCTCAAACCAAAATTCCCTAAGCAAAATCTGTAACAATCTCTCAAACCAGAAAGCTTCTTCAACTCTGTAAATTCATATTCCAAAATCAAGTCTTTAGCCTGCATATTTTCTTTAACCTGGAATCAAACTCCAGTCTGCATGCAACTGAGATATTTTCAAACTAAAGCAATGTCTCAACAAACAAGTTATAGCAACATGCAAATTTAAACAGCAAGCAATGCAAGTTTTCTAGCAAAGGCAATTCAGGTTTTTAAGTAAAACAGTTCCAGATCAAAAGAAAAGAACAAAAGTTGTTCTCTATTTTCAAACTGGTGAGTAACTTTCATTTTTAAAACTTAAAGCATATGATATATGTTTGCATGTGATAATATTGGCTTGTATTGTAGATTTTAATTTGAATTTATATGAATTAGTATAAATATATATGAGCCTGTCAGTTTACACATAAAAAAACCTATTCCCTGTTATTTATCAAGTGAGTAAATTTTATTTTAAAAACAGTTTTTTTAACATGATCCTAAAAATTGTTGTTAGTGGTAAATGTAGCAGTAATATAGTTTAAATATTAAATGTCTTGGATGTGAATGATTGCATATATATATAAAGATGAAACTGTGGAAATATTTATGCATGTGTAGATATTGTTTCTCTGTTCATCATTTTTTAGTAAGTAAGCTTTAAACTGTTAAGATAAATTCGTCAGTATTTACTTATGTATGTGATAAGTAATGGCAGGAATGTGATTGTATGGATGTATAGATGTATATTGTTTGGAAATATAGTTGAATCACTGAAAGATCATCTGCATGCCTGTATATATATATATAGATACATCTGTTCTTGGTTTACAGACCAAAAATTTAATCAAAGAAATCAATTCCTCTTCTTATGAATCAATATAAATTAGGATGTTTATAGGACTTATGTTTGGATTAACTAAACCTTATTATTTTTTTTAATAATTAAAAATGAAATTAGTTAGTGTCTCGTTGTGAATTTGGAAATTACAGCAAAATGTATTATATAAAGAAAATCAACCATTTTAATTTCAAGTTTAAATATTGAAATCTAATTTATTAGTAAAAGTTAGGATTTTTGAGATAAATATCAAGATTTTTAATGTGATGGATGTTGAGATCCGGCGAGTTGAACGGGAAGCATGTTTTGGGTGGTTTCTGGCGATTGGTACGATGAACGTCATCGAGGTCATGGTCGAAGTTGGCTGGAGGATGGACGATCACGAGAAAAATACGATTGTATTTTATTATGGAACGTGGTGGTCGGAATTCGATGATCTAGGGTTCTAGGGCAGTGTAAATAAAAATAAAAGAAAATTAATTTTTATTTAAATATAAATTATTTAATTAACTATATTAAATTATTTTTTTTAAGGCATTCGCTCAACCTATAAATTTAAATCATCGATATCACCATCGAAACGAAATTTGATCGAAGTCTAAATAAAATTTGATTGTAAGACTATAAAATCAATTAGAGAAAGAGAATTTGGATTTTGAATATATTTTTGAAACTTAAAATCAACAGCAGAGGCAAATTCGCCTGTTCCCAGACATGCATACTCAAATTGTACACATTGATATACATACAAGCATAATATATATTCATACAAACATTTCCACAACTAACTTCAGGTTTAAATCACATGCATTAGGTTATGTGATCAAATTCAAATGGGTTTACTCACTTTTTAAAACAGAGAACAGGATAGACATATACATTCATATTTATATGCACAGATATTCATATATATGCATTCATTCACATCATAACATATTCAACCCTATTTTACAGCAATTCATCACATGCATCTATATAACAACATATTTTTAAAAACTGTTTTTAAGTTGAAATGTTTACTCACCTTAATTTAAACAGAGGCAGTTTTAGCTTTTGAAAATTGTAGACTGGCAAGCTTCTTGAATTTGATTTTAAAACTTGAATTGCTGGTCTTTACTTATTGGATTTAGAGCTGCATGCATGATGCTTCCAGAGATGAGAAGAATGAATGCAGACAGTTTTGAACTGAGTTGTTTCCAGATTTGAGAAAAATGCAGGTAGACTTTAAAATGATCCCAGATTGAAAAATGAAGATGTTTTGAAGGCCTTGAGATGATTTCAGATCTGCAACTTAGTTACAGGGATTTGATTTCTCTAGTTGCAAGAAGATTACAGGCTTTTGTTTTTGGTTGTGTTAGCTCCTAAGGCTTTAATATAATATGTGTTATAAGGTTAAGGCATGAGAAAGACAAGTGTCCATCTTTTAAATTTCCATTTTCTTTTATTTTTAAGAAATTATTTTCAGCCTATATAAACATTTTTCTTTATCTTTAATTCCCTTTTTATCTTCACATTTTCAAACATTAAGAAAGACTTCAGCCTGCAAACAAAATATCTCTAAAAACAAATTAGTAATCAACTCCTCAAACCAAAAATAGGATCTGTAATATATTTTCAATCTGGAAACAAAAGACTGCAAATTCTTTTTCAAATCTGCAAAACATCTTCCTCAAACCACTAGCCTGCATTTTCAAAATCAATAACCTGTAATTCAGGTTTAGCTTTGACGAATTGTGGAGGAGCAATGGAGCAGGAGGCTTCAGCGTTGTAGATATATATATAGTAGTTCCGCTGTGTCTGTATCTCTGTAGTGTATTGAGTTGTAATGTCTAGACAGATGTTTATAACTGTCTAGTAAGTGATGTATATGCTGTGTAACTCTGTAAAGTGTTGTATACTATGTAATAGTTTATGTTATTAATATAATTTATTCGTTCCGCTGTGAGATCGTTGTTGTTGTTTCTTTCTTTCTTCTCTTCTTTTCTATTTTCTACCCCTTTCTTTCTTATTGGCGATACGTCATTCTGTAGAATGAGTGGCGGGTCGTCACACGTATTCATTTAATTAGATTTTTAAACCAATTCAAATATTTTTATCAAAGATTAACATATCAATTTAATAATCTGTTTAAATAATTAAATTGATTTGTTAATCTTTGATAAAAATTTTGAATTGGTTTAAAAATCTAATTAAATGAATACGTGTGACGACCCGCCACTCATTCTACAGAATGACGTATCGCCAATAAGAAAGAAAGGGGTAGAAAATAGAAAAGAAGAGAAGAAAGAAAGAAACAACAACAACGATCTCACAGCGGAACGAATAAATTATATTAATAACATAAACTATTACATAGTATACAACACTTTACAGAGTTACACAGCATATACATCACTTACTAGACAGTTATAAACATCTGTCTAGACATTACAACTCAATACACTACAGAGATACAGACACAGCGGAACTACTATATATATATCTACAACGCTGAAGCCTCCTGCTCCATTGCTCCTCCACAATTCGTCAAAGCTAAACCTGAATTACAGGTTATTGATTTTGAAAATGCAGGCTAGTGGTTTGAGGAAGATGTTTTGCAGATTTGAAAAAGAATTTGCAGTCTTTTGTTTCCAGATTGAAAATATATTACATATCCTATTTTTGGTTTGAGGAGTTGATTACTAATTTGTTTTTGGAGAAATTTTGTTTGCAGGCTGAAGTCTTTCTTAATGTTTGAAAATGTGAAGATAAAAAGGGAATTGAAGATAAAGAAAAATGTTTATATAGGCTGAAAATAATTTCTTAAAAATAAAAGAAAATGGAAATTTAAAAGATGGACACTTGTCTTTCTCATGCCTTAACCTTATAACACATATTATATTAAAGCCTTAGGAGCTAACACAAGTCATTCAAAATTTATTTAACTTAATCATAATTTTAACATTAATCTATATACTGAAACAAACCACTTCTGTTTGAATTTTAAATCCTAACAATAAACAGATCAAGTGATAATGGATTTTGTTTTGAAATCCTAGTTTGAAACTAACAACAGTAATGTCATTGATACCACAGGCATGCATACATCCATACATTCATATATACACAGATAATGCATATGTACCAAACATATTAAACAACATGCATGCATAATTCATCATATATTCAAGAATTTATAGCATGCAAACAGATAACATATTCTTAAGTTTTTAAAATAAATGTTACTCACATTTTAAAAGCAGAGAACAGAGCTTCCAGCTTAAATTTGAAAAGCTTTTGAATCTTTTAAAACTGGAATGCCCTAGCTTCTGGACTTTGATTTAAAACTTGAATTGCCCTTTTGAAAACTTGAGCGAGTAGCCCAGTATTTATATCCGGGAAACTCTAGAAAATTCTATCCAGAATTTTTCTGGATGGTTAGATTTGTTGATTGGATGAATTAGTTGCTATGGGTGTTAGCATATGATTGATAATATATGCTTGTGTTTTAAAAAAAAAAAAAATTTTGGGTTATTAAATTACCTTTGTTTTAAATTTCGGGGACGAAATTATTTTAAGGGGGGAGGAATGTAATATCCCGGAATTTTGGCAATATCAATTTAATAATCTTTATTAATAATTAAATTGATTTGTTGATTTTATTTTATAAATTGACAAGTTTATTCATTTTAAAGGTTAATAATATTTTAAATTGGTAAGTTTATTTCTTTTGAAAACTAATAACATTTTAAATTGGGAAGATTTATCTTTTAAAGCTAATAAATGTTTTATATTTATAATGTGTATATATATATATTGGTATTTATATTATAAATAGGGAGTCTTTAAGTTAAATAAAAGTTATGTTTTCAAATTATAATATATATTTTGTGTTTTGAAGTTAAGTATTAAAAAAATTCAATATAGTAATTATTACAACTAATGTTAAAAATATTTTCCATTTAGAATATATAGATATATATGTAATTGTATATTGGAATGGAAAAGTATTGGATTTGAATTTGATAAAGATGTTTTTAAACTTTAAATATATATACATAGATTGTAATTTGGAAATTTATATTTAGCATAATACTTTTCAAGTGATAATTTCTTATTTATTTTATAAATATATATGTAAGCTTAAGTTTTAGATAAGATTTAAAATTAAGAAGTTCAATTGTTTTAATATTCTTTTCTTTTTAAAAATTCAAACATAAGTTAAATTGATTTGTAAATATATATATATAGAATTAAAATAAATTTCTCAAGCATATAAAATATGTTATATTTATTTGATCAAAGGCATAAGTTATTTTAAATAATAGTTTTTCACATTTGTATATTTATTAAAATCTAAAGCTTATTTATAAAAATAGATAAATACATTATATACATATAAACATTTCTTAAATATATATAAATGGCCTAAATAAATTAATTAAAATAAGAATGTACACTTGGTAGCATATTAAAATAGTCTAGAGACATTTGTAAACTAAGTGTATATGTGTAAGCAAATTAACCTATAAGAGGACAAATGTCAACAATTGTTTTAATAATTAAAATAACATAAATAAATTTATATGAAATAGAGAGATTTGTTTCATTTTCAGCTGAATTCATCTTATTTCTTTCGCTACTAAAAAAATATAATTCAAATCTAAAATCAAAAGAAGTAAAGACTGGAAATCTAAGAAACAAAGAAGTAATGGAAATCTGGAATCTGGGAATGCAAAAAACAAAAGGGCAACATCAGTTTCAAAATTTCAAGAACAATCAGATAAGGCAGATCTATCAACAAGTATTCAAAGATCAACAGCTAGAATTTAAATCAAAAAGCAAAATGAAATGAAGTTCAAAAATCTGGAACATCAGCCTGGGAAGAAAATCTATCTTCTATTCTCTGTTTTATAATTTCAGGTGAGTAAATGAATTTTTTAAAAACAGTTTAATCTTGATTTATACTTGTTCTTGTAGATGAACGTCTTCATGTTATCTGAATACTTGAGTTAAATTGGATGCATGTTTAAATTGAGTGTTGGATTGCCTATATAAAGATAAAATGTCTCTGTGTTTATATAACAGTTTCAGTTTTTTTTTTATTAAATCCAATAGCTTGATTTTAAATTCAAATTAGACCTTAGATTGTAAACAGAAGTTGTATATAATCAATTAATCTATCATCTAAAAATAATTATAGGTTTTTATAATGGATATTTATTTCAAATTTTAAAATTTACAGTAAAATCTTGATATGGGTCAAAATTTAATCAAGTCAATTTTTAGTTTGAATTATATAATCGAATTCATAATGCTAAAGCATGATTTTTAAGATTTGTATCAAGATTTTTAGATTAGTATTTCGAGAGAATTTTGGAATTTTCTATCTTGGGAATTTTGGTCGATCGGAGGCGAATGTGGGAGATCTGGGTGCCGTGGTTGAACTCGAAGGTGAAGGGGAAGGTGGTGATCATAGGAAAAATCCTTCGAGAATTTATTATTGAAGGGGTTGGTCAGATTTTGAGGAAGTAGGGTTTTGGAGCTTGTTAACGTTGTCGATGTTGGTCTCGACTTCGCGGTATTACAGATTTAAAAATAATAATTTAATATAGTTAATTAAATAATTACCCAGGATCGCCAAAGGTGATCGGAGGGCTCTGATACCAATTTAAATTTAAAAATAGCTTGAAAAGGTTTTAAAATAGATAAGTAGTTGAAAAATAGTTATTAGTTTGTAAAATAGCTGTAAAATAGTTAAGTATTATAAAATAGTTAGGTAATTGCAAAATAGTTTTTTAAAATAGTGATTAGATATAAGTAACTGAAAAATAGTAATTAGTTTATAAGACAGTTTCAAAATAGTTAAATAGTTCCAAAATAATTGTAAAATAAGTATGAGATAGTTTGGGGTTTAAGAAGAAAGATTATATAGTAAATAGTTTGGAAAAATATATTTGTATTAAAACAATTTATTTTGAAAATAAACCAGAGTCAAACTGTTCAATTCTCATCAATTCAATTTAAATTTCCACCTCCATTTAAATTGACTCAATACTTCAATTTCCATTGAATTTAATTCAATCCCAATTCAAGTTGAATTAATCTTAATTCCTTTCCAAATTCAAATCAAATTCCATTTGATTTTAAACATATTCACTTTAATTACAATTTCAAATTATTCAAACTAATTTCAAATTGAATCCACTTAAATTTCAAATCATTTCAATTTCTATATGAATTAATCCCAATCTTAAAATTCATGAATTCTGTTTCTAAATTCATCATTTGCCAACATTAATCAGATTATAACATCAAAGTTTTAAAATAACAATTTCGAATTTTACCCATTTCTTTGATTTCTACTGTAATCTTAAATTTTGAGTTAAATACTTATTATATATCCTCGAATCTATTTTTAAAATTTAAAGTATATTGTTAGAAACCCTTTTTATTTACAAATCCTAGACTATAATCAAATGGATTTAAAGATATGAATTTTTCAAATAAAAATCTGAAGCCTGTACTTAGATAAAACAGAGATATCTATATGAACAGACATGCACCTCTTTATATCTACATACTTATAAACATGCAACCCAAAATTTACTAATTCATTCCAGTACATCTCATATCATACTACTGGAATCAAGATATATAGTTTTAAGATCTTATATAAGAAGAGTTTACTCAAATTAAAGATGAACAGTGTAATTTAACAATGAAATCAGGCATGCATACTTAAATCCTCACATACATACAGAATACACACATATAAATGAACATGCAAATATACTCCATTTCAGAAATCATTCGAAAACAAATTTAATTTCGTTTTAACTTTTGAAAAGATGTTTACTCACAGTTCTATTAAAGTAGAGAAGGATGAAAAATTTGTTGCATGAATATATATATACTTAAGAATGATGCATGTATGTCTGGGAAAAAAAAAACAAATTTTCAGGTAAGAGTCTCCCGTTCGCCACCAAACCGCGAAGCGAGAACCCCCTATCATGCTGTAATGTAGCAAATCCGATCCCGGTCTCATCGAAATCCAAAGCGTATCTTTTAAGGCCAAGTTGTTTTAAAGGTTAAAACAATTTAATTTATTATCTTTATTCACAAAGGCAGATAATTTACAACAGATAATCAACATTATCAGATAATCCATACAATTTAACTAACATCCATATCATACAGCATATATCTCATCAGAGATATCAATCAATGCAAAGCATTCAGTATTATCATCCATCCATAAGTAATGATTTATATCATCTCTAATTAATTTAAATTGAATTAAATTAATTACTTCATTCTATAAATCCTACTTACTTAACCATTAATTAATTATAAATCAATTAATTAATTATCCTCTAATTATTCATTTCAATTAATCATCCTTGATTAATTATCTTTTAATTACATTCAAGTAATTAGTCTTTAATTAATTTCACAAATTAATTATTCTTAACCATTATAGTAATTAACCTTTAATTACTTCATAAACTAATTAACTATAATTAATCACTTTAATCCTTAATTAATTACATTAATTAATTACTTTTTAATTACTTATTATTGATTAATTAGTCTTAATTAATCAACTTTTAATTACATCATTAACTATATTTAATTAATGATTTCTTAATTACTTCTTTAATTAATTACTCCATTTAAATTAATTACATTTAATAATTAATCTTTAATTAGTCACATTTATAAATTACCTTTGATTAATCTCATTCAATAATTAACTTCCCTTAATTACTTAATTATATAAATTAATTATTCCTTAATTAATTATCTTTAATTAATCCCTTGATTAATTACAAAAAGTAATTAAACTCAAATTACTTTCATTCTTAAATCATCTTCCATTAATTACATCCAATAATTACCATTAATTACTTTACTAAGTAATTGCATTCCATTTAATTAATCACATTAATTAATTAGTCTTAATTTATCTTATTTATTAATTAACTTTAATTAATCACATTAATTAATTATCTATGTAATTAATCCTTAATTACCTTTCATTAATTACTTCCATAAATTAATCTCTTTATTTACTTTTATTAATTCATTTATCTTTAATCATTTAAAACCTATATTAATTAAAGATAATTGATTTATCTTAAGTAAACACTAATGCACCATTTAAATCTTATTAAATTCAACTTGAATTTAGTTTACCCAAAATCATTTCTTCTTGATTTATCAAAAATTAAATACACTTGTCTTAATTACAACATTAAGTTTATTAAAATAAACTTTTTTTAAAAAGAAAGATTATATATCTTTATAATTTAAAATTCTCTTAAACTTAGTTAATTTCAAAAATATTTTAACTAATTTCTAACTTAAATAAACAAGTTTTATTTTAAAAAGAAATTGATTTGGAAATTATTTAAACTTGATTAAATTTAAAATTTTAAACTCGTTATATAACCCAGAACGAAAATACTCGAGCAAAACACTCAAATACCCGAGCCTTACCCGCGTTACTCGCTCTCATCCCTGCTCCGAGTCACACGCTCAACATCCCCGAGTTCGACCCTGAGAATTTTCCTTCTTCCCCATTTCAACAAACCCAGATAAAACAACCCAACCCAACGTGCACGTGCACGTGCACGACAACTCCGGCCCCCTCCGATCAACGCCTCCAGCTTCTCCAAGTCGACAACCATTTCCCTGACCCACCTGGCCACCCCGATCATCGATATCACCATCGAAACGAAATTTGAACATATCGTTCGAAAAACTGGAACCCACCACATCGGAATTTCTTTCCTCGCCGCCGATCCCAGCTTCGATCATCCACGCCAACCCGACCGAAACTTCGTCACCATCCCACGCATCGATTTCCCCTAACGCGATCGACCACGATCTTCCCACGGCATCGCCATCAATTCGAAAACAACATCGACTAAACTGCTCTTCGAACCCTACTCCTCCCTTCCATGGCCACCATGGTCAATGATAAATTTGCCGACCATTTTTCCAGAGTTCGTCAACACATTGGCCACCTTCGACAACAACTTCCACTTTTATTTCAACGCCGATTGCCAGAAATCAACGAAAATACCCAATTTGATCAACTCAGAATTTCTCACGAATTACTAAACTAAAAATCTTGGAATGACTCTCTAAAATCCTCATTTTCTAATTCGAATCTGGTTATGAAAATCAAACATGAATTTATGATCATCAAAATTTGACTAATATATGATTTCTACTGTAATTTATCATTTTTGAAAAGGTTACTTAATATAAATTTTTGAAACCATTTTTACAATTGATTTTATAGTCTTACAATCAAATTTTATTTAGAGATCGAAGCCTAAAAAGAATTAGAGAAAGAGAATTTGGATTTTGAATATATTTTTGAAACTTAAAATCAACAGCAGAGGCAAATTCGCCTGTTCCCAGACATGCATACTCAAATTGTACACATTGATATACATACAAGCATAATATATATTCATACAAACATTTCCACAACTAACTTCAGGTTTAAATCACATGCATTAGGTTATGTGATCAAATTCAAATGGGTTTACTCACTTTTTAAAACAGAGAACAGGATAGACATATACATTCATATTTATATGCACAGATATTCATATATATGCATTCATTCACATCATAACATATTCAACCCTATTTTACAGCAATTCATCACATGCATCTATATAACAACATATTTTTAAAAACTATTTTTAAGTTGAAATGTTTACTCACCTTAATTTAAACAGAGGCAGTTTTAGCTTTTGAAAATTGTAGACTGGCAAGCTTCTTGAATTTGATTTTAAAACTTGAATTGCTGGTCTTTACTTATTGGATTTAGAGCTGCATGCATGATGCTTCCAGAGATGAGAAGAATGAATGCAGACAGTTTTGAACTGAGTTGTTTCCAGATTTGAGAAAAATGCAGGTAGACTTTAAAATGATCCCAGATTGAAAAATGAAGATGTTTTGAAGGCCTTGAGATGATTTCAGATCTGCAACTTAGTTACAGGGATTTGATTTCTCTAGTTGCAAGAAGATTACAGGCTTTTGTTTTTGGATTTAGGAATGGTTACAGACCTTTGATTTGGTTTGAGGTAGTTACTGAATATTTGATTTCAGATTTTAGATTAGAGGATTGTACTAGAGAAGAGGTTTTGAAAATGAATTGAAATTGTGGTTTTGAGAGGAGTTTAGATTACTGATCTATTTCCAGACTTTTACTAGAGAATTTACATTTGAGTTTCTCTTGTTTTGAAAAGGAGGAAAGAATGAAGTGAATGAAATGTATATGTTTATATAAGTACATTTTGATTTTTATAAAAATAAAAGAAAATGAAAATAATTAAGGACACTTGTCCTATACAATTGTTTATTAAATTACACATGTTATAATGAAGCTTTAGATAAATGACACATGTCTTATAAGTAATTACTCATATTTCTATTTAGTTTAAAAGTAAATGAAAAGCCCTTTTTTTATTTATTTAAACACTTATCTATATATATTTCTTTTTAAAGAGAAACAAAAACTAATTATATTTATAAATAAAAGTTTATACAAATATTATAAAATCCAAAACAATTTAAATATATATTCTTTTGAATTTCAAAACTTTAAATTCAAGTTTAAATAAAATTAAATCCTAAGATTCAATTTAAAAGTTAACTTATATATATTTACATACACTATTTATTCAATTTAAAATAACAATTCCTTTTAGCATTTAAAATTCATACATATTAAAAATAATACATTATACTTGTTATTTGAAAATAACATATTTTATAATTTAAACAAGAGATTATATTATCAAGAAATATTTAAAAAGAAATAAAACAAACCATTTTTGTAAATCTTATTTATTTAAACTTAAGTTAAAAATATATCTTAAACCAATTAAAATATTTACCTGAAGTATTTTAAAACTATAAAATTACTTATTTAAATATCTTTGAAAAGTCCAGATTAAATTAAATCTAAATTTCCAATTTACCAAAACTTCTATTAAAATATATACAAATAAATATATATATATATATATATTCAAATAGAAAATATCTTATTAGATTTTAAAAGATAAAATTACCAATTAATACTAATTTAATCAGATTATTAAATTAAATTCAAATCTTATTATCAAAGATTATCCATATCAATTTAATTATTCAACAGATTATTAAATTGATATTGTTAAAATTTCCGGGATATTACAATATATCTACGAATACTGAAGCCTCCTGCTCCATATCTCCTCCATAGATTCGTCAAAGCTAATGTAACATCCCGAAAATTTTCGACTTTCGAAAATTCAACATCGATACTCACTTTATCGACTGCTGAGCCATCGAATGCCGGAAATCCGGAAAGTTATGGTTTTAAGAAAGAAGAAAAAGGTAGGAGAAGAAGATAGAAGAAAAAGAAAGAAGAACAACAACACAACATCAGATACAGAAGCAGAAAACAATATCAGAATCTTACACATCGCAGCGGAACAATATACAATAGATAAACACTAGTCTTTTAAAACAAAGAACTATATCAGTTTATACATACATCAATCATCAGAGTCAATATACAACCATGGACAGTTATATAACTTGTCCTCATACAGAATACACAGCGGAATAAATACTATCAGATACAAATACTACGTCTCGCCATCCAGCTTATCTCCAAAGCTCCAGAATATCCTGATAATATAACTCTAGGCTGCCCGTGTGGAAATTGGTGGGCACCTAGAGTTTAGAAGGGAACAATAAACTCCGAGTCAGTCATGGTGACTGGTGTGAGATCGTAAAACAGTTATTCTTTAAAAATAAATAGCAGAGAATTTTAAAGTCAATTCGCAATGCTTTTGGAAAATGAAACTACCATAAGACCTCCCGCCACACACACAATGCAAACGCAGAATTGGAGGAGATTTCTTCTTATGATAGTCAAAGATGCTTACTACGCAAAATCAAATTCTTTTTTATATTATTATTAGTGCATAGTGTAGAAAACATTTCGAAAGTATAATATTAATCTTAGCCAACATACGACCAGTATCGTATGCCTACTATAGCTACCATCTAAACAGTGGTGACCACCGTACGTAAATGGCAGGTTCTACAACTAATACCGTACAAAGTTCGTATTGGAGTTTGGATTTCCAAAAAATGGTCAGGCTAAGGAACTTCCTATCCACGATGGGTACGTCCCTGGAATAGACGACCCGAGAAATAACCTAACATTACGGTTAGATCTCTGCCAACACAAGGCCGGGTTACCTCTGCAAAAATAGGTAACTACTGACACGCGTATGCCATTCCCCGATCGTCACCGATCTTCCCGAGGATCCCCGATTCGCAACAACCACAAAGAAATAAATTTTTTGCAGCAACCACAGAGGTTAAGTATCTGGGCTCCATACCATGATACCACCTATATCCAGAAGGAATGACATACACTAAGGGGCGCTACTCCCTAGAACCTTGCCGCATCCTTCCTGTTTCGACCATTTCCGGGGTGTGAGGCTCGATGAAGTCTCGTCCACAAAGCTACGCTTTCTACAAAGCCCTGCTTCGGGTCAAACAAAAATGATCAACCTATGATCACAAAGATATAAGATCAAACAAATGATCATATCACAAATGATCAAACACTGATCATTTCACAGCAACACTCGGTATGCCACGTTACCAAATTGGGATATATCGCTGATAAATTTCAACTACATAACCTCTGAGCTCGTACGTCTCAGAGAAGGGTGTTAAGCTAAGAGAATAAATTCTCCGCCACCAACAGAAATGTATTTGAAAGAAATCAGCTTTATATCTCAAATTGTAACGTCAGACACACAATCCATACAAGTCTGTTCCGGGATCGAACAGAACCGAAGGCACTTCTCACGAAGCCCTTGCACATCCGGATAATTTTCAATCACGTCAGGACTTCCCGTCACTAAGGGTGATAAAACCTCTAAATCGAAGATCAGTCGATGTAGAGTAACTCGACGGTAATCCTTCCGTTTTCAAAAATATCCGGTCTTCAACACCGGTCTTCGAATGCAATTCATAACGTCGTATCACATATTCGGAATGGGTTATACGACCCCATGGTCCTTTCCCGGTTAACCCGAATAGTGAGCGCTTATTTAAAAATAAGTGTGGCATTCAAATTCATCCAATTCACAACAAATACCTATCTAAAGGTAATTATTGATAGTCAGTTATTTAACTATCAATAAAGATGCGCAACATCATCAGATTCCAAATAATTTTCCAAATTATTTATTCTTCAAAAATATCTTTACTAGATATAAAATTTCCACACTTAACCGTTTGGAAACAGATTTCAAATATTCACTTTTCAATTTAACTTTAAAAGATAGAATCTCTAAACAGTTCACTTCATATTGGAAAAGCATTTCCATACTTATTTAAAAATAAGTAATTCACAAATCATTTATTTTCAACACTTAGAAAATATTCGATATACTTAAATCAGTATTAAGTATATATTCATTCTTTAAGGAAATCATTCTCTTTAAACACATTTATTTGAGTCCAAACAAATGTTACGTAAAACATCGTTACGACGACTCAACATCACTAGTATAGGGATTCGAAATTAAGATAGGTATATAAATCCCAATACTACATCAAACATTTCCTTTCGGAAACCATTTACTATAACAACAGTGTTATAGTCCATCATTTCCTTAAATTCCTCGAAAACGTCTATTTCAACAATAAATGTTGAAATCTATGATTTCGATTCATAATGCATTTTAAAACATCCTTAAAATGTTTAACTTCATTTTTTTAATATCACTTCTCCAAAACTATCCATTTTACTTAACAATATAGTCACTGTCCAAAATCGTGAATATACTTCACTAACCACATTTCAATATTTTCTACCCATTTTTATTTCAATAATTATCCACTATCCAAAATCGCGGATATATCTCCTTTATTACACTTCTATGTTTAACCTATCAATTTCAATTGGTTTTGGATTTATAAAACAATGTTTATAAATTTCACCTTTTATATTGTTATAACAACTTCGATTTGTAAATCTCCTTTATTAACAAATTCGATCAATATTTCATTTGTAGGCAAAAATCCAATTTATAAGTCAATTCCTTATAAATCTTCTATTCTACAATTTCATTCATTTTAACTCCACAATTTATACATCTATAAATTTCATATCTTCACAATTATAAAATTCTATAAGATTCATATCTTCACTTATAAAAACTCGCTTTAAAATTCCAAAAATTTTAATTGATAAATATATCAATTTTTCTGTACATCTTTTATAATACTTTAAAAATCTCAATTTAACCCATTTTACAATTAAATCAACTTTCATTTCAAAAATCACACTTTGGTTATATTTCACCAAAAATCTTAACTCTTATAACTTTAAAATTCTAGACGTTTATTTTTCTGAAATAAATCAATTCAAAAATTCGATAAACGTCTACTTTTCAAAAATCACTTTAAAAACCCTTTTAAAGTAAAAGTCGTTATTTTTTTCATTTCAAAACTGAATCCGATGATGCAACAACACCAATCAGTCCATCACAACAATCAATATCATATATCAATATGATAACAGAATATACATCAATATCTGTAACTAAATAAATACTGGTGAGGAATTCAGTTGGATCCCTCCAACCTGTTTCCCTGCATCCAAAAACGTCAGCACAATACCAATTCCGCTCCAGTACGGAATTATCGCGGTATATGGGTTTTATAAAAATCCGCTTACTAACGGCGCAATAGGGTCTCATCCGCTATACGAGGCGGGAATCATCAATCCAATATATACATATGCCAATATGTATATATTGCTATATATATATAGATATATCCTACTATATCTAATATCACATCCAGACAGTCAATCATCAATCAATAACTGTAAATAATTCCACATTCAATTGAGTGAGAAGATCTCACCTTAGCATTTATTTTGCAATCCATTTCCATTTTTTTTTGATCATTTCTTCACGGTTTAACCTTGTATAAATATTTATACAATTCATTAATATTCGAATAAATTGACAATAAATTATCGTCTGTTAATTTTCTTTAAATCAATTCTTTAAATTTTTTATCAAATGATTTATTTTAAACAAATTCCCTATTAACTATTTAAATATACTGAACACTTCATTACTATTTCCTTTTAATAAATTGATTTCATAAGAAAATTTAAATTCAAAAGTTATTCTCCTTTAACAAAATTTATTCTAACAAATTATTTTATTCCAACAAATTTTCCTTTCACCTAAATAAATTAAATTTAAACTGAATTTCTATAAATTTTAAACAGATTACTTTTAACAATTTTACCTAAGTAGAATTAAATTTTAAAACTAAATTTAAATACTGGGTTCACATTTATTTTCTATATGCATGAATAAATCAAATGAAGAAAATATCTTACTGTGAAAATCGAACCCAGATCGAAATCCAGACGAACCCTAGCCTCACTACTGCTCGCGATTTGCCAGAGTTGCCATCGCAACTCCGTTCGTTCCTCACTGCCACTGCCATCTCCGATCGAACGCCAACACGGCACGCTTCCCATCAACAGCCCCAGCCTCGCGATCAGAAATCCCCCAACCACCATTGTCGACGAACCCAGAGTTTCGATCGCACTGACCATCCGCCCACGTGCTCACGCGAAACCCCTACCCCAGCCTTCACGCGAGTGTGGTTCGCGATGCGCCGCGATGAGCGCCTCCATACGAGCTCGCGAGCACCACGAACTTCGCGAAACTCTTCGATGCCGCTGCCTCCACGAATCTCGATCATCACCACGCGACATCTTCGCCTGAACTCGATCCACGCCCTCTGCCTTGCGATGTCGAACAAATGCCAGCCGCCTCTGTTCCTTGCCTCGCGGTTGCCCATAAGCTCGGCAGTCGCTTGAAATTCGAACGATCGAATTTGATTTAAAAATTTTGGGGGGAGGAAATGTTTGTCGTGGCCATAAATTTGATTTCGTGAATTTGTTTTTGGTATGAGGATTGAACGAGTCGACTTCGGCCATTATATTTTTATTTGAACTGAGAAAGGGGGATATTTCGTTTCCTTTGATTTTTGAAACGTGAAAGAGCAGGCTTGCGTGATTAAAGAAAAACGAAGGGGACAAGAGATCAGTGCGTTCAGATGTTTCAGGGAATAGGTCTGCTAAAAAAAAATCTAGGGTGGCTGATGATAAAAATTTATATTTTTATATTCAAATTGAATTCGATAAAGATTCAACGCGTTTATGTGTCGTACGTTCACATAACAGCTCCGATAAATACGCAATTTGAAATCCGGTAATAATACAATATTACGGACCCAATGGAACTGGTTTCGTCGAATTCCGAGACTGTTTGAAAATTGACTATTTTATAAATATCGGTTCGAGTGATTATTTTCAAAACTGAACAAAACAGTTCGAAATTAAATTCTGAAGCTTCTATCATCTTCAGTATTATCAATACGAATTTTAAAAACTTTCGAAATATTTTTCTTCAGCTTAAAATTGTAGAATCAAATTTTTATTTAACTTCAATCGATTAAATTTTATAATTTAATTGACGATTTCAAAATTATATCGGGGACACAAATTAAATCATCGTTTAAATATTTAAAATAAATTAAATATTCTCAATTTAATTCGTTCAAAATTCTGGGTCGTTACAAACTTCCCCCCTTAAAAGAATTTCGTCCTCGAAATTACCAAGTAAGGAAAAATGGTCCTTAACTCATCTACTATTTTCCACAATCTAATAGTTTTATCACTTTTCAAAACAAATCTTTCTACTAGAGATTCGTTATTAATCAACTCGTTTTCCAACTTCAATTATAAGTTTCAACAGCATTGTTTTCTTATCAATTCAATTTCGAGTTTAAATTCAAATTTTAAACTTTCAAAATTTTATCAAAATTTTCTAACACTCGAAATTTTCGAAAAATTTCGCCAGCGTCTCCTTTGCGCGGCTAATACGGCACGACTACAAAACGTCCCTACGGACTCTCAGATTTCAAAAAGAAAAAGAAAAAGCCAAACGGCTAGACAAGAAAGTCATCAAAAACTCATATCGAAATTCAAATACTTACCTTTTGTCGAGCAATTTAAATTTATCTTCGAAATTATATTCCAATTCCTTTATACCTGTATATCCTACTAGCCATAATATCTAGTTACACATTCAAACCACTTTGCAAATTCTATTACAAAATTTTCAATATAAACTGCTTATACATTTTTACTTCACTGTTGAAGTTATACATATTCATTATCATTTAATTTTACATTTCACATTCATGTGAATTCAATTCACAATCTCAATCTAATTTGGATTCAGTTTACAATTTCAATTTTATCTTCATTCAATTAGCTTCACTTACAAATTTTAGTTTAATACTTCACAATCAAATTCAAATTCAGTCTTACTTTCTTACAAATTCAAAATGAATCTTAACATTTCAATTTTATTCTCTTGCACTTACAATTGCAATTTTTTATTTATTCATTCTGAAACTCATTCACTAATTCATTTACATTAGACTGATTCAACATTCAATTAGTTCAATAGCTTAATTCGTTTATCAATCCAATTCAGATTCTCAATTTTATAAGTTATATAACTTATATTCAAAAATTACTACTTGAATTTTTTATTGATTCACTTATACTTACTTTAATTTAACTCAAAATTCCTTAAGTTAAATTTATTCAATCTAAATTCACAACAAATTGTATAAGTTATCAACTCATTTATTATTCTCATAAGTATTTTTAAATGGGATTCCAGAGTCGTTTCCACTTTTTCAAAATCATTTGAAAACAATTCAAATTCCATTTGAATTTCCAAACAAAACCCAAATTTTTCAAACAACTTCCATTTAAAACAATTTGGCAGCAATTTCTCTTTTGGAAACCCGAAAATGAACACCAACGATGCCGCGGTCATCATCGAAGTTATTTTCCAGCGACCGAAAAGAGTTTAAAGCTTTCATCTCTTCAAAATACTTTTCAAAACCTTTGAAATCCATTTTCAAATCAAAAAGAAATTAAACTTTCCAAATCTCCAAAATTTTCAAATTCTTTTCAAAACATTTCCAAAAACTTCTCAGGAATTTCATTTTAAATTACAATTCACATTTATAATTTATATTCTTACATTTCATTTGTATATGAATTCATTTCTTAACTTTGGAGTTATGATTTGAATTTCTTATTCAATTTCAATAATAATGATAACATTTCAATATTATCACTTTCCTAACATCCATGCAACCATATACTATAGTAATTCATAGAAAAATCATTTCTTTTTTATACAAAAATAGTTTTGGGCAAAATTATTTCATTTACCCTATTTAAAACAATACTGTGTCGATTTATCTTATTTAAGAGTTTAGAAACCCCTATCGATTACAGTTAGCTAGACTGCACCGACCAGAATCCATAAACAATCAACCGATAAGTCAACACAATACAAAACAATTTCATATTCAAATAACAAATACGCGCTCATATCTATTATTACACTCAAACTCATTCTAGAGTACTGCTGACTCTATCTCTAATGAGTAACACCCAACAGAGCAGGGTTGTCGCTTAACCATATGCTCTGATACCAAATGTAACATCCCGAAAATTTTCGACTTTCGAAAATTCAACATCGATACTCACTTTATCGACTGCTGAGCCATCGAATGCCGGAAATCCGGAAAGTTATGGTTTTAAGAAAGAAGAAAAAGGTAGGAGAAGAAGATAGAAGAAAAAGAAAGAAGAACAACAACACAACATCAGATACAGAAGCAGAAAACAATATCAGAATCTTACACATCGCAGCGGAACAATATACAATAGATAAACACTAGTCTTTTAAAACAAAGAACTATATCAGTTTATACATACATCAATCATCAGAGTCAATATACAACCATGGACAGTTATATAACTTGTCCTCATACAGAATACACAGTGGAATAAATACTATCAGATACAAATACTACGTCTCGCCATCCAGCTTATCTCCAAAGCTCCAGAATATCCTGATAATATAACTCTAGGCTGCCCGTGTGGAAATTGGTGGGCACCCAGAGTTTAGAAGGGAACAATAAACTTCGAGTCAGTCATGGTGACTAGTGTGAGATCGTAAAACAGTTATTCTTTAAAAATAAATAGCACAGAATTTTAAAGTCAATTCGCAATGCTTTTGGAAAATGAAACTACCATAAGACCTCCCGCCACACACACAATGCAAACGCAGAATTGGAGGAGATTTCTTCTTATGATAGTCAAAGATGCTTACTACGCAAAATCAAATTCTTTTTGATATTATTATTAGTGCATAGTGTAGAAAACATTTCGAAAGTATAATATTAATCTTAGCCAACATACGACCAGTATCGTATGCCTACTATAGCTACCATCTATACAGTGGTGACCACCGTACGTAAATGGCAGGTTCTACAACTAATACCGTACAAAGTTCGTATTGGAGTTTGGATTTCCAACAAATGGTCAGGCTAAGGAACTTCCTATCCACGATGGGTACGTCCCTGGAATAGACGACCCGAGAAATAACCTAACATTACGGTTAGATCTCTGCCAACACAAGGCCGGGTTACCTCTGCAAAAATAGGTAACTACTGACACGCGTATGCCATCCCCCGATCGTCACCGATCTTCTCGAGGATCCTCGATTCGCAACAACCACAAAGAAATAAATTTTTTGCAGCAACCACAGAGGTTAAGTATCTGGGCTCCATACCATGATACCACCTATATCCAGAAGGAATGACATACACTAAGGGGCGCTACTCCCTAGAACCTTGCCGCATCCTTCCTGTTTCGACCATTTCCGGGGTGTGAGGCTCGATGAAGTCTCGTCCACAAAGCTACGCTTTCTACAAAGCCCTGCTTCGGGTCAAACAAAAATGATCAACCTATGATCACAAAGATATAAGATCAAACAAATGATCATATCACAAATGATCAAACACTGATCATTTCACAGCAACACTCGGTATGCCACGTTACCAAATTGGGATATATCGCTGATAAATTTCAACTACATAACCTCTGAGCTCGTACGTCTCAGAGAAGGGTGTTAAGCTAAGAGAATAAATTCTCCGCCACCAACAGAAATGTATTTGAAAGAAATCAGCTTTATATCTCAAATTGTAACGTCAGACACACAATCCATACAAGTCTGTTCCGGGATCGAACAGAACCGAAGGCACTTCTCACGAAGCCCTTGCACATCCGGATAATTTTCAATCACGTCAGGACTTCCCGTCACTAAGGGTGATAAAACCTCTAAATCGAAGATCAGTCGATGTAGAGTAACTCGACGGTAATCCTTCCGTTTTCAAAAATATCCGGTCTTCAACACCAGTCTTCGAATGCAATTCATAACGACGTATCACATATTCGGAATGGGTTATACGACCCCATGGTCCTTTCCCGGTTAACCCGAATAGTGAGCGCTTATTTAAAAATAAGTGTGGCATTCAAATTCATCCAATTCACAACAAATACCTATCTAAAGGTAATTATTGATAGTCGGTTATTTAACTATCAATAAAGATGCGCAACATCATCAGATTCCAAATAATTTTCCAAATTATTTATTCTTCAAAAATATCTTTACTAGATATAAAATTTCCACACTTAACCGTTTGGAAACAGATTTCAAATATTCACTTTTCAATTTAACTTTAAAAGATAGAATCTCTAAACAGTTCACTTCATATTGGAAAAGCATTTCCATACTTATTTAAAAATAAGTAATTCACAAATCATTTATTTTCAACACTTAGAAAATATTTGATATACTTAAATCAATATTAAGTATATATTCATTCTTTAAGGAAATCATTCTCTTTAAACACATTTATTTGAGTCCAAACAAATGTTACGTAAAACATCGTTACGACGACTCAACATCACTAGTATAGGGATTCGAAATTAAGATAGGTATATAAATCCCAATACTACATCAAACATTTCCTTTCGGAAACCATTTACTATAACAACAGTGTTATAGTCCATCATTTCCTTAAATTCCTCGAAAACGTCTATTTCAACAATAAATGTTGAAATCTATGATTTCGATTCATAATGCATTTTAAAACATCCTTAAAATGTTTAACTTCATTTTTTTAATATCACTTCTCCAAAACTATCCATTTTACTTAACAATATAGTCACTGTCCAAAATCGTGAATATACTTCACTAACCACATTTCAATATTTTCTACCCATTTTTATTTCAATAATTATCCACTATCCAAAATCGCGGATATATCTCCTTTATTACACTTCTATGTTTAACCTATCAATTTCAATTGGTTTTGGATTTATAAAATAATGTTTATAAATTTCACCTTTTATATTGTTATAACAACTTCGATTTGTAAATCTCCTTTATTAACAAATTCGATCAATATTTCATTTGTAGGCAAAAATCCAATTTATAAGTCAATTCCTTATAAATCTTCTATTCTACAATTTCATTCATTTTAACTCCACAATTTATACATCTATAAATTTCATATCTTCACAATTATAAAATTCTATAAGATTCATATCTTCACTTATAAAAACTCGTTTTAAAATTCCAAAAATTTTAATTGATAAATATATCAATTTTTCTGTACATCTTTTATAATACTTTAAAAATCTCAATTTAACCCATTTTACAATTAAATTAACTTTCATTTCAAAAATCACACTTTGGTTATATTTCACCAAAAATCTTAACTCTTATAACTTTAAAATTCTAGACGTTTATTTTTCTGAAATAAATCAATTCAAAAATTCGATAAACGTCTACTTTTCAAAAATCACTTTAAAAACCCTTTTAAAGTAAAAGTCGTTATTTTTTTCATTTCAAAACTGAATCCGATGATGTAACAACACCAATCAGTCCATCACAACAATCAATATCATATATCAATATGATAACAGAATATACATCAATATCTGTAACTAAATAAATACTGGTGAGGAATCCAGTTGGATCCCTCCAACCTGTTTCCCTGCATCCAAAAACGTCAGCACAATACCAATTCCGCTCCAGTATGGAATTATCGCGGTATATGGGTTTTATAAAAATCCGCTTACTAACGGCGCAATAGGGTCTCATCCGCTATACGAGGCGGGAATCATCAATCCAATATATACATATGCCAATATGTATATATTGCTATATATATATAGATATATCCTACTATATCTAATATCACATCCAGACAGTCAATCATCAATCAATAACTGTAAATAATTCCACATTCAATTGAGTGAGAAGATCTCACCTTAGCATTTATTTTGCAATCCATTTCCATTTTTTTTTGATCATTTCTTCACGGTTTAACCTTGTATAAATATTTATACAATTCATTAATATTCGAATAAATTGACAATAAATTATCGTCTGTTAATTTTCTTTAAATCAATTCTTTAAATTTTTTATCAAATGATTTATTTTAAACAAATTCCCTATTAACTATTTAAATATACTGAACACTTCATTACTATTTCCTTTTAATAAATTGATTTCATAAGAAAATTTAAATTCAAAATTTATTCTCCTTTAACAAAATTTATTCTAACAAATTATTTTATTCCAACAAATTTTCCTTTCACCTAAATAAATTAAATTTAAACTGAATTTCTATAAATTTTAAACAGATTACTTTTAACAATTTTACCTAAGTAGAATTAAATTTTAAAACTAAATTTAAATACTGGGTTCACATTTTTTTTCTATATGCATGAATAAATCAAATGAAGAAAATATCTTACTGTGAAAATCGAACCCAGATCGAAATCCAGACGAACCCTAGCCTCACCACTGCTCGCGATTTGCCAGAGTTGCCATCGCAACTCCGTTCGTTCCTCACTGCCACTGCCATCTCCGATCGAACGCCAACACGGCACGCTTCCCATCAACAGCCCCAGCCTCGCGATCAGAAATCCCCCAACCACCATTGTCGATGAACCCAGAGTTTCGATCGCACTGACCATCCGCCCACGTGCTCACGCGAAACCCCTACCCCAGCCTTCACGCGAGTGTGGTTCGCGATGCGCCGCGATGAGCGCCTCCATACGAGCTCGCGAGCACCACGAACTTCGCGAAACTCTTCGATGCCGCTGCCTCCATGAATCTCGATCATCACCACGCGACATCTTCGCCTGAACTCGATCCACGCCCTCTGCCTTGCGATGTCGAACAAATGCCAGCCGCCTTTGTTCCTTGCCTCGCGGTTGCCCATAAGCTCGGCAGTCGCTTGAAATTCGAACGATCGAATTTGATTTAAAAATTTGGGGGGAGGAAATGTTTGTCGTGGCCATAAATTTGATTTCGTGAATTTGTTTTTGGTATGAGGATTGAACGAGTCGACTTCGGCCATTATATTTCTATTTGAACTGAGAAAGGGGGATATTTCGTTTCCTTTGATTTTTGAAACGTGAAAGAGCAGGCTTGCGTGATAAAAGAAAAACGAAGGGGACAAGAGATCAGCGCGTTCAGATGTTTCAGGGAATAGGTCTGCTAAAAAAAAATCTAGGGTGGCTGATGATAAAAATTTATATTTTTATATTCAAATTGAATTCGATAAAGATTCAACGCGTTTATGTGTCGTACGTTCACATAACAGCTCCGATAAATACGCAATTTGAAATCCGGTAATAATACAATATTACGGACCCAATGGAACTAGTTTCGTCGAATTCCGAGACTGTTTGAAAATTGACTATTTTATAAATATCGGTTCGAGTGATTATTTTCAAAACTGAACAAAACAGTTCGAAATTAAATTCTGAAGCTTCTATCATCTTCAGTATTATCAATACGAATTTTAAAAACTTTCGAAATATTTTTCTTCAGCTTAAAATTGTAGAATCAAATTTTTATTTAACTTCAATCGATTAAATTTTATAATTTAATTGCCGATTTCAAAATTATATCGGGGACACAAATTAAATCATCGTTTAAATATTTAAAATAAATTAAATATTCTCAATTTAATTCGTTCAAAATTCTGTGTCGTTACAGCTAACCTGAATCCCTTGACTACTCGTAAAAATTTGAGTACCCAAGAGTTTATAAAACAGAAAATAAACACTTGGGTCAGACATGGGTCTGGTGTGAGTAAACGGGTTAAACTTGCTTAACTTCAAAACCTTTTGAAAACAAAGGTATCACGTAAGACTTCCCACACATAAACATGGAAAAGTTTTTACCTTACGCTAACCAAAACATTGATAGGAAATCCGGTTATATTATAATAGGTCTAGGGTTTCCAAGTAAATAAGAAATAGCTGAAATTGTTACATTATTAAATTCCAGCATACTAGCCAACAAAGTGGGTTATACAATCAAATCCGTTATCACTTATTGGAGATTGGATTCCATACAATGGAAGGGCTACTGGGGTACCGCCCGTCACAGTACGTGGCCTAGATCACCGTACCGAGGATCACTCCCAATCCCCTGCAACACAAGGTCGGAACATCCCTTACTGGATAATTCCCGCACAAGATACCTCACGGTTGGGATCAGCAACCGCACCACTAAGTCGAAAATAGAAAGGGACATCTAGACAGAGGTAATCTTGTCCTACTTGGGTGCTACCCACTAACCTTGCTGCACCTCCCCTGTTTTAGCCATTCCCGGTTTGTGAGGCTTGAGGTCACGATTACCTTTAAAAAGAACACATCTATCTTAGAATGCTCATCGTCCACCTGACGATGTGCTGAAAGCATTCAATCCATACAAGTTCGTTCCAGGTTCGAACGAAACCGAAGGCATTATCTCGTTACACTCGTTTTGGAATCACCCTCAGAGTTAACGACAATAACCCTTGCACTCTGAATCTTCATCTTCACTTGATTCACGACCTATCGTTAATTTGGATCGATGTGGTATTCGGGTCTCCAGACCTGGAAATCCGGTATACGGAAACCCGATCCCGGTCTCATCGAAATCCAAAGCGTATCTTTTAAGGCCAAGTTGTTTTAAAGGTTAAAACAATTTAATTTATTATCTTTATTCACAAAGGCAGATAATTTACAACAGATAATCAACATTATCAGATAATCCATACAATTTAACTAACATCCATATCATACAGCATATATCTCATCAGAGATATCAATCAATGCAAAGCATTCAGTATTATCATCCATCCATAAGTAATGATTTATATCATCTCTAATTAATTTAAATTGAATTAAATTAATTACTTCATTCTATAAATCCTACTTACTTAACCATTAATTAATTATAAATCAATTAATTAATTATCCTCTAATTATTCATTTCAATTAATCATCCTTGATTAATTATCTTTTAATTACATTCAAGTAATTAGTCTTTAATTAATTTCACAAATTAATTATTCTTAACCATTATAGTAATTAACCTTTAATTACTTCATAAACTAATTAACTATAATTAATCACTTTAATCCTTAATTAATTACATTAATTAATTACTTTTTAATTACTTATTATTGATTAATTAGTCTTAATTAATCAACTTTTAATTACATCATTAACTATATTTAATTAATGATTTCTTAATTACTTCTTTAATTAATTACTCCATTTAAATTAATTACATTTAATAATTAATCTTTAATTAGTCACATTTATAAATTACCTTTGATTAATCTCATTCAATAATTAACTTCCCTTAATTACTTAATTATATAAATTAATTATTCCTTAATTAATTATCTTTAATTAATCCCTTGATTAATTACAAAAAGTAATTAAACTCAAATTACTTTCATTCTTAAATCATCTTCCATTAATTACATCCAATAATTACCATTAATTACTTTACTAAGTAATTGCATTCCATTTAATTAATCACATTAATTAATTAGTCTTAATTTATCTTATTTATTAATTAACTTTAATTAATCACATTAATTAATTATCTATGTAATTAATCCTTAATTACCTTTCATTAATTACTTCCATAAATTAATCTCTTTATTTACTTTTATTAATTCATTTATCTTTAATCATTTAAAACCTATATTAATTAAAGATAATTCATTTATCTTAAGTAAACACTAATGCACCATTTAAATCTTATTAAATTCAACTTGAATTTAGTTTACCCAAAATCATTTCTTCTTGATTTATCAAAAATTAAATACACTTGTCTTAATTACAACATTAAGTTTATTAAAATAAACTTTTTTTAAAAAGAAAGATTATATATCTTTATAATTTAAAATTCTCTTAAACTTAGTTAATTTCAAAAATATTTTAACTAATTTCTAACTTAAATAAACAAGTTTTATTTTAAAAAGAAATTGATTTGGAAATTATTTAAACTTGATTAAATTTAAAATTTTAAACTCGTTATATAACCCAGAACGAAAATACTCGAGCAAAACACTCAAATACCCGAGCCTTACCCGCGTTACTCGCTCTCATCCCTGCTCCGAGTCACACGCTCAACATCCCCGAGTTCGACCCTGAGAATTTTCCTTCTTCCCCATTTCAACAAACCCAGATAAAACAACCCAACCCAACGTGCACGTGCACGTGCACGACAACTCCGGCCCCCTCCGATCAACGCCTCCAGCTTCTCCAAGTCGACAACCATTTCCCTGACCCACCTGGCCACCCCGATCATCGATATCACCATCGAAACGAAATTTGAACATATCGTTCGAAAAACTGGAACCCACCACATCGGAATTTCTTTCCTCGCCGCCGATCCCAGCTTCGATCATCCACGCCAACCCGACCGAAACTTCGTCACCATCCCACGCATCGATTTCCCCTAACGCGATCGACCACGATCTTCCCACGGCATCGCCATCAATTCGAAAACAACATCGACTAAACTGCTCTTCGAACCCTACTCCTCCCTTCCATGGCCACCATGGTCAATGATAAATTTGCCGACCATTTTTCCAGAGTTCGTCAACACATTGGCCACCTTCGACAACAACTTCCACTTTTATTTCAACGCCGATTGCCAGAAATCAACGAAAATACCCAATTTGATCAACTCAGAATTTCTCACGAATTACTAAACTAAAAATCTTGGAATGACTCTCTAAAATCCTCATTTTCTAATTCGAATCTGGTTATGAAAATCAAACATGAATTTATGATCATCAAAATTTGACTAATATATGATTTCTACTGTAATTTATCATTTTTGAAAAGGTTACTTAATATAAATTTTTGAAACCATTTTTACAATTGATTTTATAGTCTTACAATCAAATTTTATTTAGAGATCGAAGCCTAAAAAGAATTAGAGAAAGAGAATTTGGATTTTGAATATATTTTTGAAACTTAAAATCAACAGCAGAGGCAAATTCGCCTGTTCCCAGACATGCATACTCAAATTGTACACATTGATATACATACAAGCATAATATATATTCATACAAACATTTCCACAACTAACTTCAGGTTTAAATCACATGCATTAGGTTATGTGATCAAATTCAAATGGGTTTACTCACTTTTTAAAACAGAGAACAGGATAGACATATACATTCATATTTATATGCACAGATATTCATATATATGCATTCATTCACATCATAACATATTCAACCCTATTTTACAGCAATTCATCACATGCATCTATATAACAACATATTTTTAAAAACTATTTTTAAGTTGAAATGTTTACTCACCTTAATTTAAACAGAGGCAGTTTTAGCTTTTGAAAATTGTAGACTGGCAAGCTTCTTGAATTTGATTTTAAAACTTGAATTGCTGGTCTTTACTTATTGGATTTAGAGCTGCATGCATGATGCTTCCAGAGATGAGAAGAATGAATGCAGACAGTTTTGAACTGAGTTGTTTCCAGATTTGAGAAAAATGCAGGTAGACTTTAAAATGATCCCAGATTGAAAAATGAAGATGTTTTGAAGGCCTTGAGATGATTTCAGATCTGCAACTTAGTTACAGGGATTTGATTTCTCTAGTTGCAAGAAGATTACAGGCTTTTGTTTTTGGATTTAGGAATGGTTACAGACCTTTGATTTGGTTTGAGGTAGTTACTGAATATTTGATTTCAGATTTTAGATTAGAGGATTGTACTAGAGAAGAGGTTTTGAAAATGAATTGAAATTGTGGTTTTGAGAGGAGTTTAGATTACTAATCTATTTCCAGACTTTTACTAGAGAATTTACATTTGAGTTTCTCTTGTTTTGAAAAGGAGGAAAGAATGAAGTGAATGAAATGTATATGTTTATATAAGTACATTTTGATTTTTATAAAAATAAAAGAAAATGAAAATAATTAAGGACACTTGTCCTATACAATTGTTTATTAAATTACACATGTTATAATGAAGCTTTAGATAAATGACACATGTCTTATAAGTAATTACTCATATTTCTATTTAGTTTAAAAGTAAATGAAAAGCCCTTTTTTTATTTATTTAAACACTTATCTATATATATTTCTTTTTAAAGAGAAACAAAAACTAATTATATTTATAAATAAAAGTTTATACAAATATTATAAAATCCAAAACAATTTAAATATATATTCTTTTGAATTTCAAAACTTTAAATTCAAGTTTAAATAAAATTAAATCCTAAGATTCAATTTAAAAGTTAACTTATATATATTTACATACACTATTTATTCAATTTAAAATAACAATTCCTTTTAGCATTTAAAATTCATACATATTAAAAATAATACATTATACTTGTTATTTGAAAATAACATATTTTATAATTTAAACAAGAGATTATATTATCAAGAAATATTTAAAAAGAAATAAAACAAACCATTTTTGTAAATCTTATTTATTTAAACTTAAGTTAAAAATATATCTTAAACCAATTAAAATATTTACCTGAAGTATTTTAAAACTATAAAATTACTTATTTAAATATCTTTGAAAAGTCCAGATTAAATTAAATCTAAATTTCCAATTTACCAAAACTTCTATTAAAATATATACAAATAAATATATATATATATATATTCAAATAGAAAATATCTTATTAGATTTTAAAAGATAAAATTACCAATTAATACTAATTTAATCAGATTATTAAATTAAATTCAAATCTTATTATCAAAGATTATCCATATCAATTTAATTATTCAACAGATTATAAAATTTATATTGTTAAAATTTCCGGGATATTACATTCCTCCCCCCTTAAAATAATTTCGTCCCCGAAATTTAAACAAAGGTAATTTAATAATCTTATTAAAGATTTAAATTCAAAACACAAGCATCTACTATCATCCATATGCTAGCAACCATAGCAACCAAATCATCCAATCAAACAATTCTAACTATCTAGACTAAATTCTAGATAAAATTCTTCGAGTTTCCCCAAGTATATATATATATCCGGGATACTCGCTCTACAAACAATCTAAACAATCAATACTACTAAACTATAAAGCTCCTACTCATCTATATCTACAGAACTAAACAGAATATCAGACTACAGACGAGTCTGACTTAACTACCAAACTTCCAGAACTGCTGATTCTAAAACCAGAGATAGATCAAACACGTACTCCCTCAGAGATACGTAAAACACAATGAATTCCAGTTATCCAAACTGACAATTCAACCAAGTAGACCAATTACTTATCCAAATCAGAACACAGATGAGATCCAAACATAACTCTACTTCACAACATCAGTAGATTCCAAACTTACTTCTCCCATCCAGAGATACACTCCAAACTACTTTCGCTGCTCAACTCTGATCTGAGGTAGAACACAAGCACAGACTGGACAACTCATTCCAGAAATAAGGTTCACTGATCCATAAATAAAACTCAGATATTCCAGCAAAACTTGAGCTGTTTCACCAATTCCATCTCTAGGAAACATCCTTCCACTAGACTGAACCACCGGTATCACTCCTGGAATCCAGTCGATAAGAATACTCAACCTTCAGATGTGGACAAACTTCTGACTTCTCTGAAGACATCCAGAAAAACTTTGACAACCCAAGAGAACACTCAGACAATCGCAAGTCGCTTTTACGATCAACCCATCCTAATTCCAAACAGACTGTTCTCTCTTTACCAATCAGAACAGCTTACACTTATTTATCCAATTTATCGAAGAAATGGATCCACTCTGCTGCTTCTGAACTTCACTTCCAGAAAAACTGCTCAGCTAGAAAACTTCTTGCCATCACAGAACACTCCGAGTAGCACTGCTGACACTGATGCTCCTATCCAAAGCTCTTCGAGAAACTCGGACTCCAAACCAACAGAAACACCGTGCTGAACTCAGCCACAACACCGAAGCATACACACTTCCTTAATCTTGTTCCAAAGAAAACATCTTCAGGAACATCCATCGTCACTGTATCTCATCATACAGCTACTATTACCTGAGGTATCAAGATACCATCACTCACTTCTGCCTCATTGACAGATCCAACTCTACTCATCCACACTTCAAAGATAAACTCCGAACCTTTAAAAGGTTTCCTTCAGAGATCGATGAAATCCTTTACCATAGCAAAGCTTACTCGAGACGGTATTGGGTCTACAGTCTCGACAGATACACTTCCAACCTCAACATTTAAACTCCAACCATTGGTAGTCGTGTTTCACACACCACTACCCCATCTACCTTTATAACTTATATTGGAAAACCCGAACAGGTAACCCAACAAATAGGTAGAAATATATATATATTTAAAATGATACATTTTATATAGAAATTATTTCTGGGTAAAATTATTTCATTTACCTCTTTAAAACAATATTGTGTCCGTTGGCCTGGTTCAAGTGTTTAGAGATCCCTATCAATAACGTTAGCTACTCGTATTGACCAGAATCCATATACCACTCAACCGATCAATTAACACAATATAAAACCATTTTATATAACTAACAAATACGCGCTCTCATATATATATATACACTCGAACTCAAACAGGTTGCTACAGATCCTATTTCTAATGAACAATCCTTCCGAACCTAGGTATTCACTCAACCTAATGTTCTGATATTCACTTAACCAATAGCTTAGGTATTCGCTCAACCATGCTCTGATACCACTGTAACGACCAAGACTTTCTCTCCATAGAAAGTCGTATCGCTAATAAGAAAGAAAGGGGTGAGAAGTAGAAAAGAGAAGAAGAGAAAAGAAACAAACACAAATACTCACAGCGGAAACGGAACAAAATATAATATATCACATAACTATTACATAGTCTTTACATAATCAGAGTACACAACTTATACATCACAAAATAGACAGTTATAAATTTCTGTCTATTATACAACTCAAGATATAACTCAAACAAAAGATTCAGAGAAACCAACACAGCGGAACACTATATATCTACGAATGCTGAAGCCTCCTGCTCCATATCTCCTCCATAGATTCGTCAAAGCTAACCTGAATCCCTTGACTACTCGTAAAAATTTGAGTACCCAAGAGTTTATAAAACAGAAAATAAACACTTGGGTCAGACATGGGTCTGGTGTGAGTAAACGGGTTAAACTTGCTTAACTTCAAAACCTTTTGAAAACAAAGGTATCACGTAAGACTTCCCACACATAAACATGGAAAAGTTTTTACCTTACGCTAACCAAAACATTGATAGGAAATCCGGTTATATTATAATAGGTCTAGGGTTTCCAAGTAAATAAGAAATAGCTGAAATTGTTACATTATTAAATTCCAGCATACTAGCCAACAAAGTGGGTTATACAATCAAATCCGTTATCACTTATTGGAGATTGGATTCCATACAATGGCAGGGCTACTAGGGTACCGCCCGTCACAGTACGTGGCCTAGATCACCGTACCGAGGATCACTCCCAATCCCCTGCAACACAAGGTCGGAACATCCCTTACTGGATAATTCCCGCACAAGATACCTCACGGTTGGGATCAGCAACCGCACCACTAAGTCGAAAATAGAAAGGGACATCTAGACAGAGGTAATCTTGTCCTACTTGGGTGCTACCCACTAACCTTGCTACACCTCCCCTGTTTTAGCCATTCCCGGTTTGTGAGGCTTGAGGTCACGATTACCTTTAAAAAGAACACATCTATCTTAGAATGCTCATCGTCCACCTGACGATGTGCTGAAAGCATTCAATCCATACAAGTTCGTTCCGGGTTCGAACGAAACCGAAGGCATTATCTCGTTACACTCGTTTTGGAATCACCCTCAGAGTTAACGACAATAACCCTTGCACTCTGAATCTTCATCTTCACTTGATTCACGACCTATCGTTAATTTGGATCGATGTGGTATTCGGGTCTCCAGACCTGGACTTAATTAACTGTTAACCCATCCTTAATTAACCGATAATCAATCCTAAATTACCATTTGATTAATCCTTAATCACAATTGATTAATCAATTAATTACCATTTAACAACTTCTTAATTAAATTATTAAAAACAATCATTTAGCTTGATAATTTAAAATTATCAAACACAACTTTAAATAACTTAAATATTTATCAGTTTATAATTTAAACTAATTTGAATTTGAATCTAAAACTTGTCTTTATATAAGCCTTTAAAATTACTTTCAAAACTCGATTTTAAAATCATTTTAAAATTTCTTAACAATGTTTAAACTTAACAAACTTCAAAACTTTTTAAAATATGATTTATTAAACATTTATTAAGTCAACAAGTAATTTATATAAGAGTTTTAAACTAATTTAAAATTTTAAATATCAAAACACAAGTTTTAAAACCTTTTTAAATTCTTATTTACTGTTCACTTATGCTGCTTCAGATTAAACCCGTAGCTTACTCGAGTCAATCCCGAGTTTCCCCTTCTTCCCATTTTTTTTTCGATTAAATTTAAGTATTCAAAACTGCAGGCTATCCAAACCCAACATACTCGAGAACAAACCCGAGTTTCCCATGCTAATACTCGAACTCGACTTCGAGTCTTCACAGTCAAACTCCTCTGACACACACCCACCATCACGTGCACATGCACGCCGCCGTTGGTCGCCTCCGACCAACGTCATCCCCTCCGGCAACTCACTCATCATCACAGAAACCCAATTCGACCACAAAACCTCACAAACGCCACTTCGATCAAAATTTACTACCCAGTTGGCCTGATTCAAAACAAAGCCCCCCACAAACTCCTTTTGACCACCAAGCTCCGGCCACCAGAGAGTTTGCAACCACGGCCACACACTCATAAGCCCTCCAGAAATCACTCAAAACCCATTTTCCAGAAAAACCCAAATTTCTCATTCAATTCAACATCTTAAATTTGGATAATTGTCTTAAAAATCATAAATCCTTATGATGATTCGATATATAAACATGAATCAATATAACTTACCATTTTATTTATTACATTATATAAGTTTCCACTGCAATATTCTTGTTTACAGGAAAATTCCGTACTTATATTATTAAAACTTATTTTCATAATCAAAATGGAATTTAAACTCAACTAGTTTGTTTGAAAACTCTAAGCTACCATTTTACAGTCCTTATCCACAAATTTTCAATATCAATTTCATCCAAACGCGTACGATGTACACATATCATCCGTACGCAATATTAATCTGATCGCTCACTCGATCACACAATTTCTGTAACGTCCTAGGCTTTTCAACCCATAGAAAGTCGTATCGCTAATAAGAAAGAAAGGGATAGAAAAGAGAAAAGAAGAGAAAGAAAGAAAGAAAACAACAACAACGATCTCACAGCGGAACGAATAAATTATATTAATAACATAAACTATTACATAGTATACAACACTTTACAGAGTTACACAGCATATACATCACTTACTAGACAGTTATAAACATCTGTCTAGACATTACAACTCAATACACTACAGAGATACAGACACAGCGGAACTACTATATATATCTACAACGCTGAAGCCTCCTGCTCCATTGCTCCTCCACAATTCGTCAAAGCTAAACCTGAATCCCTTGGCTACTCGTAAAAATTTGAGTACCCAAGAGTTTATAAAACAGAAATAAACACTTGGGTCAGACATGGGTCTGGTGTGAGTAACAGGTTAAACTTGCTTAACTTCAAAACCTTTAGAAAGAAAAGGTATCACGTAAGACTCCCCACAAATAAACATGGGTAAGTTTTTACCTTACGCTAACCAAAACATTTGATAGGAAATCCAGTTATATTATAATAGGGTCTAGGGTTTTCAAATAAATATGAAATAGCTGAAATTGTTACATTATTAAATTCCAGCATACTAGCCACAAAGTGGGTTATACAATCAAAACCGTAAGGGCACGTAGGAAGAATGGGTTTCCATACAATGGCAGGGCTACTGGGGTACCGCCCGTCACAGTACGTGGCCTAGATCACCGTACCGAGGATCACTCCCAATCCCCTGCAACACAAGGTCGGAACATCCCTTACTGGATAATTCCCGCACAAGATACCTCACGGTTGGGATCAGCAACCGCACCACTAAGTCGAAAATAGAAAGGGACATCTAGACAGAGGTAACCTTGTCCTACTTGGGTGCTACCCACTAACCTTGCTGCACCTAACGCAAAGTGAGAACCCCCTATCACGCTGTAATGTAGCAAACCCGATCCCGGTCTCATCGAAATCCAAAACGTATCTTTTAAGGCCAAGTTGTTTAAAGGTTTAAACAATTTAACTTATCTATATTCATTCAGATAGATAATTCACAAATCACAATTGATAATCACATTATCATTTAAACAGATGATTCATAACCAAATAGGTAATCCATATCAACATCACAATAGTTAATCTATATTACCATCATAATGCAACCAAGCATTCATACCATACAACATTACTTATCTCATTTCTGAGATTACATCCATTCAAGACAATCAATGTCATTCATTCTTATATAAGCAATGATTTACTTAATCATATGATAATTAATTTAAAATTGATTTAAATTAACTATCTCTATCTTTAATTAATTTAAAGTGAATTAAATTAATTACTTCATTTCTTAATTAATTTAAAATTAATTAAATTAATTACTTTATTATAAATCTTACTTATATAATCATTAATTAATTACAATAAATTAATTAATCATTCTCTAATTATTCACTTTAATTAATCACCTTGATTAATCATTCTTTAATTACATTTAAGTAATTATCTTTAATTAATTTCACAAATTAATTATTCTTAACCAAATACAGTAATTAACCTTTAATTACTTCATTAATTAATTAATTATAAATTAATTACTTTAATCCTTAATTAATTACAATTAATCACTTATCATTTGATTAATTAATCTAAATTAATCAACTCTTAATTAATTAATTATAAGTTAAGAGATTTAATTAAAATAAGAAGTTAATTACTGGATTAATTAAGAATAATTACTTAATGTAATTAATAAATAATTAAAGATATAATTAAATAAATAATAATGAAATAATATTGTTAAAATTAAATGTTTAAATTATTTTGTTTATACGTTTTTAATTATATAATTGATTTCTAAATGTTTTCTAAAGAAGATTAAATAATGTAATTAAGTATTCAATTTAATGAGATTTAAATAAGTAATTAATCAAGATAAAGAAATTATTTTAAATTAATCAAGGTTATGATTAATTAGGGATAATTAATAAAATTTATTAAAGGGTAAATAAATTAGTGATAATAATCAAATGGGTTAATACTTAATGAAGGTAATTTAGAGAAGTAAGTTGCGAGTGTCTCAGTGCTTTACTCGGGTGTTACTTTATGGTAATGCTCGGGTCAGTTTTTTTTTTATTTTTTTTATATTAATAGTATAATAAAAAAATAAAAAAATAAAATATATGAATAATAATAAAAAAAATAAATTATATATATAAAAAAAAAAAAAATTATAAAAAAAAAATATAAAAAATATAAATATAAAAAAATGAAAATAATAATATAAAAAATGTAAATAAAAAAAAATAGTGAGTAAACTTCTTTTCTAAAGCTTAAATCTTCTTATTTACAATTTGCATGTAAGATTTAATGGTAGTAATATTTTAATTATGTTTTGCATTAACTAAGTTTAAGAGAATTTTAAATTATAAAGATATATAATCTTTCTTTTTAAAAAAAGTTTATTTTAATAAACTTAATGTTGTAATTAAGACAAGTGTATTTAATTTTTGATAAATCAAGAAGAAATGATTTTGTGTAAACTAAATTCAAGTTGAATTTAATAAGATTTAAATGGTGCATTAGTGTTTACTTAAGATAAATGAATTATCTTTAATTAATATAGGTTTTAAATGATTAAAGATAAATGAATTAATAAAAGTAAATAAAGAGATTAATTAATGGAAGTAATTAATAATTGTAAGTAATTTAAAAGATTAATGTAATTAATGAAGGATCATTAACTGGTGATTAAGAGATAAGTTAATTACTTAATGTGATTAATTGAGAATTAATTAATGATGAGATTAATTAAAAGATAATTACTTAGTGTAAGTAATTAGTGTGTAATTACTAAATGTAATATCCCGGAAATTTTAACAATATCAATTTAATAATCTGTTGAATAATTAAATTGATATGGATAATCTTTGATAATAAGATTTGGATTTAATTTAATAATCTGATTAAATGGGTATTTAATTGATGATTTTATCTTTTAAAAAGTTAATAAGATATTTTCTATTTGAATATATATTTATTTATATATATTGTAAATAGAAGCTTTGGTAAATTGGAAATTTAGATTTAATTTAATCTGGACTTTTCAAAGTTATTTAAATAGATAATTTTATAGTTTTAAATACACTTTAGGTAAATATTTTATTGTTTAAGATATATTTTAACTTAAGCTTAAAAATAAATAAGATTAACAAAAATGGTTTGTTTTATTTCTTTTTAAAAAATATTTCTTGATAATATGATCTCTTATATAAATTGTTTAAATTATCAAATATGTTATTTTCAAATAATAAGTATAATGTATTATTTTTAATATGTATGAATTTTAAAGAAAATGGAATTGTTATTAATAATTAGTTATATAAGTATATAAATATATATAACTTAACTTTTAAATTGAATCTTAGGATTTAATTTTATTTCAATTTGAATTTAAGCTTTGAAATTCAAAAGAATATATATTTAAATTGTTTTGGATTTTATAATATTTGTATAAACTTTTATTTATAAATATAATTAGTTTTTGTTTCTCTTTAAAAAGAAATATATATAGATAAGTGTTTAAATAAATAAAAAAAGGGCTTTTCATTTACTTTTAAACTAAATAGAAATATGAGTAATTACTTATAAGACATGTGTCATTTATCTAAAGCTTCATTATAACATGTGTAATTTAATAAACAATTATATAGGACAAGTGTCCTTAATTATTTTCATTTTCTTTTATTTTTATAAAAATCAAAATGTACTTATATAAACATATACATTTCATTCACTTCATTCTTTCCTCCTTTTCAAAACAAGAGAAACTCAAATGTAAATTCTCTAGTAAAAGTCTGGAAATAGATCAGTAATCTAAACTCCTCTCAAAACCACAATTTCAATTCATTTTCAAAATTCCCTTCCCCTCTTTATCAAACTTCAATTACAAAATCTACCCGAGCCCACTAAATTTTCCCCGAGTCAAAATCTTATTTTCTTCGAGTCTCTCACGCATTTAACTCGAGAAAATTCGAGTACCACTCCTCTGTAAAAAAACCCAAACTCATCAGAATCCAAATCATCACCGTGCACATGCACGGTGACGCCGCTCCATTTCGATCACCGCCGATGATCTCCTCAAGTCAACATTCACCTTCATATCCAAACTCGATCACCAAAGTTTCGACATCTACTCGTATTCGAAAACGAGTATCCCATCACCATCAAGAACAGGAACCAAAGCCTGGAAATCACTCGAATTCTTCTCTCCGATCGCTTGAGCGTCTGATCTTCCGGTCTTGTCTACGTCAACGTCCCTGCTTTCAATTTCCAGAGTATGGTGGAACTCGGTCCACCAGAGACAACTTGACGACAATTATTCCGACCACATCAAAAACTAGGTCTACAGACATAAAATGATCACCATCGCCTCCCCAATGATTAGAACATTCATCTGACATTTTTCCCACAATCCCTTATTACTCCTCTATCACCAGAGAAAATTTCGACTACTCCGACCAACTAGATCATCAGAGGTAACTCAAAACACTCATTTTGATCAACCTCGAACTACTCCTTCAACCTACTTCTAAAAATCATGATTCGAATCTTAAAAATCATGGTTTCAATCAGGGATTCAGATCGTATACCTGAATCAATGAATTAAGAGGTTCGAATTTTAACAAAACTTAAGTTTTCCTGCTCTATTCTATTTTCCAGAGAAATCCTCATTTTATTTTAACTTAAATAAAAATTTAAACTCTAATATATGATAAAACAATCAATTATTGTTTATAATTTAAATCATGATGATGACTAGGTCAATAGATACAAAATTTAAATCAAATCTGAGCTTGAAACTGGAAACAGAGATATCATAGTTAACAAACATGCACACCAACCTATATATACATACATGCACAGAGATATACTTAGAATATATTCACAGACAACTTATTTCAGAGATAAGCATGCAACCAGATTATATAGAATACTTAAGTTTTTAGAAAGTGTTACTCACCTATTTTTAAAAGCAGAGAACAGAGCTTTATTCTTTGAAATAGCCTTGATTTTGAAACCTTTAAAACTGAATGCTTGATTTTCTTTGAAAATTGGAATGCTAGCTATAGAAATTTGTATGCAGAGATGCCTTGCTTCTTTGATTTAAAACTTGAGTTGCTTGTTTACAGAATCTTGCATGCATACTGGAATTTGATTCCAGATTAAAGAAAATATGCAGGCTTTGTTTTCAGATTTACAAATGCAGGTTGAACTTTGATGTTGGAAAATGTATTACAGATCTTTGTTTGAGGAATTTGGTTTGAGAGGAAGGGATTTCAGATAGAAGAAAATGCACTAGCTTTTTAGTCTCTGGTTTGAAGAATTTCATTTACAGGCTTTCGGATTTGAAGAAATGCATTACAGGGATTGAATAGATTTGTTATGAGATTATGGTTTGAGTTACTGATTTTGTTTTACAGGTTGAAGTTTTTCTTTTGCATTTGGAAAGAGAAAAATAGGAAAAAGAGTGAAGATAAGAACATATGTATATATAAGTAGAAATGATTTATTTATTTATTTTTTTAATAAAAGAAAAATTATAACAAAATGACACTTGTCTTTCTATGTGTTAATTAGTTTACACTTGTTATAACCAAGTCTTTAGAGAATTACACATGTCTTTTGAGTAATTTGTATTTATTTTAAATGTAAATAAAAGACTTTTCTTAATTTATTAAACACTTATTACTTATCTATTTATATATATAAAGATAACTTTTTAAAGAACTAACCAATTATACTTATAAATAAAAGCTTATACATATATATTTAAAATCTAAAACTATTTAAATATTACCTCTTTTGAATTTCAAATTCAAATTATATTCTTAAAATCCAATTTAAAGTAAATTTAAAACAACACATCCAATTTGAAAATAACAATCTTATTTTATTAAGGTCTTTTTATTATAAAAACAATACTCTATTAATATTGTTTGAAATTAACATATTTATCTATTTTAAAATAATTTATAAAGGAGATTATAAATTACTACTATTTATTAAATGAATTAACATATCATATGTAAATTGTATTTCAAACCAAAGCTTATCTATTTACAATATATACACACATATATATACACATTATAAATAGAAATCATTTTATTGGTTTTTAAAAGATAATTTCACTCAGTAAATATTTATTTAATCAGATTATTAAACCAATTCAAATTTTTATTATCAAATATTATCAAATCAATTTAATTATTTAAACAGATTATTAAATTGATATTGCCCCAAATTTCCGGGATATTACATTCCTCCCCCCTTAAAAATAATTTCGTCCCCGAAATTTAAAACAAAGGTAATTTAACTTCAATTTGACTTTGTGTATAAAGATAATGAATTGAATTTGTTTTAACCTTTAAAACAACTTGGCCTTAAAAGATACGCTTTGGATTTCGATGAGACCGGGATCGGGTTTCCGTATACCGGATTTCTAGGTCTGGAGACCCGAATACCACATCGATCCAAATTAACGATAGGTCGTGAATCAAGTGAAGATGAAGATTCAGAGTGCAAGGGTTATTGTCGTTAACTCTGAGGGTGATTCCAAAACGAGTGTAACGAGATAATGCCTTCGGTTTCGTTCGAACCCGGAACGAACTTGTATGGATTGAATGCTTTCAGCACATCGTCAGGTGGACGATGAGCATTCTAAGTGATGTGTTCTTTTCTAAGGTAATCGTGACCTCAAGCCTCACAAACCGGGAATGGCTAAAACAGGGGAGGTGCAGCAAGGTTAGTGGGTAGCACCCAAGTAGGACAAGGTTACCTCTGTCTAGATGTCCCTTTCTATTTTCGACTTAGTGGTGCGGTTGCTGATCCCAACCGTGAGGTATCTTGTGCTGGAATTATCCAGTAAGGGATGTTCCGACCTTGTGTTGCAGGGGATTGGGAGTGATCCTCGGTACGGTGATCTAGGCCACGTGTGTAAATTCCTAAGGCTATACTATGATTTATTTTTAAATAGCCTTTGAAAGGTATTATATTGTACTTTAAAACAAAATCTCCTAATTACAAGGTATACATATATTATAATTTAATATTTATTATATGTATACCTTGTAATTAGGAGATTTTGTTTTAAAGTACAATATAATACCTTTCAAAGGCTATTTAAAAATAAATCATATATATATATATATAAATTAATTACTTTATTTCTTAATTAATTTAAAATTAATTAAATTAATTACTTTATTATAAATCTTACTTATATAATCATTAATTAATTACAATAAATTAATTAATCATTCTCTAATTATTCACTTTAATTAATCACCTTGATTAATCATTCTTTAATTACATTTAAGTAATTATCTTTAATTAATTTCACAAATTAATTATTCTTAACCAAATACAGTAATTAACCTTTAATTACTTCATTAATTAATTAATTATAAATTAATTACTTTAATCCTTAATTAATTACAATTAATCACTTATCATTTGATTAATTAATCTAAATTAATCAACTCTTAATTAATTAATTATAAATTAATGATCTTTAATTATATCTTTAATTATTTATTAATTACATTAAGTAATTATTCTTAATTAATCCACAATTATTAATCATCTTTGATTAATATAATCCAGTAATTAACTTCCCTTAATTACTTCCATAAATTAATTACTTTTTAATTAATTACCTTAACAAATAATTAATTTCCTTATTAATAAATCTTAATCCTTTAATTAAATAATTTATTTAATTAATAATACTAGGTAATTAACCCTTAATCACTTTCTATTTAATTTCTTTCTTAAAATAATTATCCTCTAATTAATTTATTAAATAACTTCCCTTACTTAATTATATCCAGTAATTTTCCTTAATTACCTCATCAAGTAATTATACTACATTGATTTATAAGTGATTATCTTTAATTAATCACTAATTAATTACTTGTTTTTTTATTTAACTAATTATTTAAATTTAATTAAATAATTTCTTAATCCTTATATTTAAAAGACCTTAATTAAGAAAATCATTTATCTTAATTAAATAAATTAAATTGACCAACAATTTAATTATCTTTCCATATTAATTATCTTAATTTAATTAAATCTCTTAACTTGTTTTATCTTTGTTTTTTTTTAAACTTAAAACATTTTTCCTTTAGAAACTTTAAGCCTGTTTTCCCATACCGAGTACAACACTAAAAAACCCCGAAGAAAAACTCGAGACAACCCCCATACCTCCTTGCTTCGAGAAAAACATCAGAACCCCCGAGACAAAACCCGATCCAGAAGCCTTCTTCCCCAATTCCAAACTCTAGATGCACACGAACGTTCTCGTGCACGTGCACACACACGCTGGACGACGGCGAACTCCGACCTGGCCTTCGACAACTCAGATATCGTTACGTCATCAAGATCGACTACTCCGAGATCCTCGATTCGTACGAGAATCGTAAATGACCAATGAACCCATAAGTTCGAAGAACAACATCACCGAAAAACGTTCGTCTCCGATGATCCCAGCCTCGAATCGCCATGCTACCTCCACAATTCGTCAAAGCTAAACCTGAATCCCTTGGCTACTCGTAAAAATTTGAGTACCCAAGAGTCAACATTTTATTTTCACAAAACAATATCTAAGTATCCAACTTAGTTTAAATGGTCCAATTCAGTTAAATCATTCCATTCCAACTTATTGATTTTACATATCAATCTATAAAGAATTATAGATTACCAATTCGAAGTGGTTTCGGATATTTCTGATACCCGACTCCGGTCTCTTCGAATACAATATCATCCTAAATCCAAGTTGTTTTAAGTGGATTCACTTTAATTTAAATACAGGGTGTCACATTCACACAGCAATTTATCATCGATAGATAACCCAAATTATCACAGTTTAAACCAAACATATCATATCACAGTATATCACAAATTATCAGACTATATATTAATCCAACCCTTCAATACAATTTACTCATCCATAAGCAAGATTAATTAGTTCATTTCTAATTAATTTAACTAATACGAAGTAAATTAATTACTTTTGAATCCCATTAACCTTAACTAAACCATTTGAATTAATTAACCTTTAATCACTTATTAATTATCCTTAATTATTGATTAATCAACTTTAATTAATTATCTAACCTTTAATTAATTATCTTTAATTAATTACATAATTAAATAACCCTTAATTAATAAATTATCCCTTAATCACTTTTATTAATTAATTAACCTTTAAATTAATTAATTATCCTCACATTAATTACTTCATTAAGTAATCACCTTTAAGTAATTAAGTATCCTTAATTACTTACATTAATTCTCCTTAATTAATTCATCATTCTTTAATTAATGATAAATCATTTACTTAATAAATCACTTAATTTTCATTTAAATCTTAATAATTAAACCTTCGGAATTAATAATTAACACATTCATTTTAAACACTCGCTTATTGAATCATTAAAATTCTTTGAACAACTTAGGGACTTTAAATCAAATAATTATCCTATTATAGAATTATTCAAAACATTTTTATTTCAAAAACATTTGCATTATAATCTATATATCTTGAAAACTGGTTTAATAATTTATTATTAACAAATGAATTGAACATTTTACCAACTTAATTACACCATTTAAATTTAAGTTTAAATAAACTTAAAAATTAACTTAATTAATTTAAGTTAAATAAATTATACCACTTTTCTTTAACCAAACCTTTAAAACATTTATTATATAGAGAAAATAGTTTTAAAAACTTGATTAAACTTTATTATGTTTTAAATTTTAAAACTGTCGTCCCAGTTAAACACTCGCGTATGACTTGATAACAAACTCAAGTCATTTCCTCCTTCCCCGAGTACCCACTCGAGACCAACCCGAAGAAACATCTCATCGTTCCTAAACTAAAACCTGTTAACTAAAATAAAACCAACCCGAGCCAATCACCAAAATCCCCGAGTCCACCCTTCCTTTTTCTCGAACATGATCTCGTGACAACTTCATCTTCCCCAACCACGTATAAACCCAGATATGGTCGTGCACATGTGCACATGTACGAGCGAACGACGCCGTTCCAACCTTCACCGCGACCACCCTCAGGTCGCCTACAACTTCGCCGACGATCCCTATAACTTAGATCGACAAAATTACTAAGAAATCAAATTCGAGCAAATCGATATGAACTGGAACCAAAATCGACCAACTGAAAAAGCCTCGTTCCGCCACCAACGTTCATCTGAAACCATGCCGTCCTACCCAGAGCAGCGTCACAGACTCAAGCTTCGATCCCACCACACTGGAACTGTTCCGATACACCCACGACTCTTTAGCCACCAATTTTCCGATATCGATTAAAACTAGGTTTAAAACCTAAACCTACGTCGTACCTCCACTTCGACACTCTAGAACCTTCCCGTTCCCACCACTACAATTTTTGATGTAATGCTCGGGTCAGACCGAGTATTACAGATTTTCAGGTAAGGACGTTCTGGAGCTCAGGAGTTGAGCTGGAGAGCAGGAACGTATGGAGAGTTTCTACTGTGATATATGATAGTATCTGAAACAGATTGTTTATCTGTCTTGTGTTTGTAAATATGTTGTAACTCTGATATATTAAAGTGTAATTTGACAAGTACAGTGTTCCTTTATATAACTATTATTTATCTGATATTATATTTTGATCCGCTGCGAATGTGAGGTTTCTGTGTTTTGATGCTTCTGCTTCTTCTTTTTCTTCTATCTCTTCTTCTTTTCTCTAACTATCTGGAAATTTCGGGATCGAAATTTTCGGGCCGTTACATTTGTGAATTCAAGTAACTTATATTTTGATCAAATCATATAACATATGTTTATAAATTTGAGAAATTTAGTTTCAATTTCTTATACAAAATTTTAAATCCATTTATCTTATGATAAAATTAAAAATGAAAGACCATTAAACAAATGAACTTTTGATTCTAAATCTCAAATATCATTTTTTAAAAAAATATTAAACCAAATTAACATTTCAAATTACAAATTATATATTAAAGTTTTGAAAATACTTATTAAATTCAAATCAATACTTCTTCATTTCAATATATACAAATATATTATATTCTAAATGGAAAATATTTTTAACATTAGCTTGATAATTATCATATTGAATTTTAATACATAACTTCAAATCACAATATATATACATATATATTATAATTTGAAAACATATCCTTTATTAAATTAAAGACTCCCTATTTATAATATATATACCAATATATATATACATTATAAATAGAAAACATTTATATAAGTTTTGAAAGATAAATCTTACCAATTTTAAATTGTTAGAAAAGATATTAATAAATATTGCCAATTAAATATTATTAACCTTTAAAATGAATAAACTTGTCAATTTACAAAATAAAATCAACAAATCAATTTAATTATTTATAAAGATCATCCCAGCCCCGCTGTGGCTCACAGTGATACCTCGGGTTTGCTTTTACGGCCACCCTCTCGAGTCGCAACCAACCCTAAAAGGCCTTATACTACCCCCGGGGACATGTAGGGGTAAGAGTCTCCCGTTCGCCACCTAACGCAAAGCGAGAACCCCCTATCACGCTGTAATGTAGCAAACCCGATCCCTATCAATAACGTTAGCTACTCGTATTGACCAGAATCCATATACCACCCAACCGATCAATTAACACAATATAAAATCATTTTATATAACTAACAAATATGCGCTCTCGTATATATATATTCAGACTCAACAGGTTGCTACAGATCCTATCTCTAATGAACAATCCTTCCGAACCTAGGTATTCACTCAACCTAGTGTTCTGATATTCACTTAACCAAAAGCTTAGGCATTCGCTCAACCTAGGCTCTGATACCATCTGCTACTTGAATCAACTATGATTACTCAGGTTTGAGATTGAAACAGTTGAAGTTGCTATAGTTTTTAGTTTTGATTTCCTTTGCTGGCTTTAGTTTGAAAATTGGAAGATAGTTTGTGTTTTGATTTTTATTCTCTGATTTCTTTCTCAGGTTTTATCACCTCCTTGATCTGGTTTTCTTTTTCTTATTTTAGATTTTAGAATGAAGATAGGAAAAGAAAATGAAAAGGAGAAACATATGTTTATATAAGTTAAATTAGATTTTATTTAAAATAAAAGAAAATTAAAAATAAAGATGACACTTGTCATTCTCCTTATCTATTTTGTTAACACATATGCTTAGATAATATTATTAGCTTACACTTATAATACTACATGCAAAAATATATTTTTAAATGTTAATAAGGGTTTTTTTAAAATAAATTCCTAATAACAAAATACATCTTTTAACTTATATAAATGAAATCTTTTAAAAGAAAATATAATAAAACAAACTATATTTCAAACAATGATAATAATATGCTGTTTATATATATAGCTATAAATAAATTTTAAAATAAAATTATCCTTTTACAAATTGAATTTTGTGTTTGTTTATATTTGAGTTGATTTTAAATTAAATTTGAATTTAAATTCTTGGATTTGAATTGAAATTAATAAGGATAGATATATATATATATATTTGATTTAAAAATATGCTCTGTGGATTATGGGCCCACCACGCTTCCGCTGCGCAACTCTGATCTGAAGTTGAAATGAAACAAACCACCTTTGTTTTAAATCTTAAATCTTAATAAAGATCGAATCAAGTGATGATGTATTATTTACTATATTCTTAATTATAAGAACAAGAACAGACAAGAAACAGATATACATCTAACACAGATATATGCATACATATACACACAGAAGATTCACCCATACATATACATGCAGAGCATATTCATTCCTTAAGTACCTTTTTAAACAAATTAATTAATCCCTAATTACAGATTAATAATTCTTTAACTATTAATTAATAAACCTTAATTATTAATCAATATCTTTTAATACAAATCATAATTTAATTAAATTGATTAATTAACTTTTAATTTCTTTAATAAATCCTTTTTTGATTAATTACACCAATTACATACAGTAATTCATTTGTTAATTACTTACACTAAGTAATTTCATTTAACAAATTATATTAAGTAATTATACTATAGATTTGATTGTTGGAAATCAATAGGCTGGAATGGAATAATTAAGTTACATAATTATTTAAACTAAGTAACGGTACTTAGATTTTGTTTGTGAAAATAAGTGTTGATTATATATAAGTTGTTTACTTGTAGTAAAGTACGAGTTACCCCGGGTTTAAATAAGTTCCATGAATTGAAATTTCATGTTAGATGAGTTTACTCACGCTGGTTTCCAGCCTGACCCGGGTGTTACTTTGATGTAATGCTCGGGTCAGACCGAGTATTACAGATTTCCAGGTAAGGACGTTCTGGAGCTCAGGAGGCGAGCTGGATGGCAGGAACGTATGGAGTTTACCGCTGTGTATTTGAGAGCTTATTGATAGTAGTCTGGGACAGGTTGATAACTGTCTAGTCTATTTGTGTATATGTTGTAACTCTGATGTATTGAATGTAAAGTAACAATTACAGCTTTTCTTTGTATAAATGCTATTATTTGTTATTATATTTAATCCGCTGCGAATGTGAGATGTTGTGTTTTCTTTCTTCTTTCTATTCTTCTTCTATCTCTTTCTTCTTTTCCTTAACAATTCGGAATTTTCGGAGTCGAAAATTCCGGGTCATTACATTTATATTAAAGTTTGAAAATACTTTATTAAATTCAAATCCAATATTCTTTCCATTCCAATATATTTGTATATATTGGAATGGAAAGAATATTGGATTTGAATTTAATAAAGTATTTTCAAACTTTAATATAAATGTAATGACCCGGAATTTTCGACTCCGAAAATTCCGAATTGTTAAGGAAAAGAAGAAAGAGATAGAAGAAGAATAGAAAGAAGAAAGAAAACACAACATCTCACATTCGCAGCGGATTAAATATAATAACAAATAATAGCATTTATACAAAGAAAAGCTGTAATTGTTACTTTACATTCAATACATCAGAGTTACAACATATACACAAATAGACTAGACAGTTATCAACCTGTCCCAGACTACTATCAATAAGCTCTCAAATACACAGCGGTAAACTCCATACGTTCCTGCCATCCAGCTCGCCTCCTGAGCTCCAGAACGTCCTTACCTGGAAATCTGTAATACTCGGTCTGACCCGAGCATTACATCAAAGTAACACCCGGGTCAGGCTGGAAACCAGCGTGAGTAAACTCATCTAACATGAAATTTCAATTCATGGAACTTATTTAAACCCGGGGTAACTCGTACTTTACTACAAGTAAACAACTTATATATAATCAACACTTATTTTTACAAACAAAATCTAAGTACCGTTACTTAGTTTAAATAATTATGTAACTTAATTATTCCATTCCAACCTATTGATTTCCAACAATCAAATCTATATAGAATTATAGCAGAACACTAATCGAAGTGGTTTCGGGTATTTATTGATACCCGACCCCGGTCTCTTCGAATTCAATATCATTTCAAATCCAGGTTGTTAAGTTTTAAACAATATAATTTAAATCCAGGATATAAAATAATTCAACTCAGATAGGTAATCTACATTATCACTGTTTAACCCATTCATATCACAGAGCATCACATATCAGAGATATCAATTAATTCAAAGCATTCAATATATTTTAATCATCCATAAGTAAGATCAACTGATCCCTTGATTTTAATTAATTTAAACCAAATTAATTTCTGATGAATGAATTACTAATCCTGGCTAATTAATATTAATTATTTACAAACCATTTTAATTAATATACTTTAATCATTTATTAATTAACCTTTAATACTAAATTAATTAATATTTAATTATTAATTAATCGATCTTACTTAATAAATCAATCAACCTTTAATCATTAAATTAATTATCCTAAATTACTTCCATTAAGTAATTATCACTTAATTTCCTTAATTAATCAATCTTTTAATTAATTACATAAATAAATTAATCACCTTGATTAATAAAGCTCATTAACCATCCTTAAATAAGACCTTAATTAACTTAAGACAAATCACTTATCTTTATTAATTACTTAACTACATTCTTTAAATTTTATTTGAAATGAATACTTGTAATTAATTAACGAACAAAATCAATTGAGATCCTTTCTTGATTAATTAAGATTTAACATTCTTAACTCAAATCACCTCTTAATTATATCTTTTAAAATTTCATTTAGAAATTTATCTATTTTTACCCCACTATATAATTATCTTTAAACAAAATTTTAAATCATTGTAAATCTTTGAAACTGATTTGAACTTTTAATATTTTGTTTGAAAACTTGGCAACACTTCTTTGAAAACTTAATTCCTCAAATAACTTTAAAACTATATAATACTTCTATTTTTCTTTTCTTTTTAAAATCTATTTTATTTTAAAACTTAAAATCCTGTTCCCAGCAAAACACTTCAATGACTCGATCAAAAACCCAGGCCAACGCATCTTTTTCCCAAGCTCTTCCTGAGACCACCATATTTTCCATTGTTTTGATTTTATTTTAGAAACTGCTACTCATCTAAACACTCGCGAATTCATCTTCCTTCGAGACAAACAGACGAAAACTTCGAACTCGACCCGAGGCACTACCTTCTTCCCCGAACACCCAAAAACCAGATACAAGTGATACTTCGTGCACGTGCACCACCAATTCTGATCACCTTCGACCTTCGCCCTGATCGTCCCAAGTCATCGACGATGTGCTCAATCGCTCAGACCACCCAGACTATTTCAAAACTCCTCGAATCGAAATCTGGAACTCGACCCTAAACTAGACTAGAAACCATCATCGATAGCGGCCTCTTCCAGCCACCTCTATACATCGAAGGCCTTGAAATTTCGTCAGCATCACTGCCAGAGATCAACTGTAATGACCCAGAATTTTGAACGAATTAAATTGGGAATATTTAATTAATTTTAAATATTTGAATGATGATTTAATTTGAATCCCGATTATAACTTTGAATTTGACGATTAAATTATAAAATTTAATCGATTGAAGTTGAATAAAAATTTGTATCTTCAATTTACAGTTGAAGAAAAATATTTCGAAAAGTTTCTAAAATTCGTATTTATAATACTGAAGATAACAGAAGCTTCATGTAACGACCCGTATTTTTACGGATCAAAACATTCTAAAATGATTGACCTTTGGTTGTATGGTTGTTAAGTCATTTCAGGGTTTGGCAGAATTTTTGCTCAAGTCCTAAGTCGTAGCCGACTTAGGAGTTTTGGACGAGTTAAGCAACAAGTCTGGGTCGAGTTGCCGACTCAAGGAATTCACCGAGTTAAGGGAGTATGGTTGACCGACTTAAGGTAGTGACCGACCTAGGAGATAAGTCGTGACCGACTTAAGAGGTTCAGACGACCTAAGAGAATGTTGTGAGCGACCTAAGGGTTTGGGTGTTAAGTGTTAGGTCGGCAGTTCGAGTTAAGGTTTCGAGCGACCTATAGGATGTAGTGTATAGTTAGGTCGGCAACGACCTAGAGGAGCTGAGTTTTGCCTAAGTGCTAGGTCGCGTGAGTTGTTAGGTCGTGTGTTGGTATAAGTCGTTAGGTCGTATAGGCTGGTTAAGTCGGCATAGCAGTAAGTCGTAAGTCGTCTAACCAGTTAAGGCGCGTGCGCATTAAGTCGTAGACAGGGTTCGTATGTGCGCATGTGTTGAGTCGGAGGTTGCTTTAGGTCGACAAGGGTTAGGTCGGAGGCTCTGTTAAGTCGTGGGGGTTTTTAGGTCGTAGGTCGGCATAGTGTTAAGTCGGCAGCGACTTAAGGAGATAGCCGAGTTACGACTTAGGCAGTTTTCAGCTATAAATAGAAGGGGTTGTTCTCACTTTTTGGGATCCGGATTTTGAAGCGACGAAGTGCTGCCATTTTGAGAGCTCGACTTCTACATTTCTTCACTTCTTTTCTCCCCTCTAATATAGTGCTTCCATCCATCCAAATCGAAGATCGAGATTGAAGATTCAAGAGCTTAGATTGAAGATCTTCATCTTTTCAAGAGAGATTTCTTCATTTGAAGCGGATTTGTGATAGATCTAGCTTAGTTCTTCGCTGTCCAGATCTGAAGCGTGTTGATTTGGGTTTGTTTAGGTGATTTGGTGAGTGGTGATTATCTCTCACACGGATCCAAAGGAGTATATCGGATTGTTGGCTCGTTTTGGTGTTAAAATAGTGATTTCCATGCATTTTCTTCATCCTATGTGTAGATCCATATAGATCCATTGTTCATGATGATGTTACATCCATTTTGTCATATGTTAACCTATGCAAGTTCATTCATCAAGTTTGTAGAGATATAATCCATGTTTTCATGCTTATTGGACTTTCGACTCTTTAATTACGAAAATGCCATTATTGTTATAATTGTCTACTTAGATCATTTTTGAATGCTTGATTGCTTGGATTGATGTTTGATTTGATTGATTATTATGAACTAGATGATTGATGATTAGATTTAGATCGAAGGTGATTCAAAAGCTAAGGGAAAGGCTCTTGAATTGGAAAAGCTGCTCGTGGCATATGTAGCGGGATGATGAAGCTCTTATGCATAGATTTGATGATGTGATGTTGAGATGAGGCTTTGCGAGGATGTAATGAAGCGAGGCAATCATATGATGAAGACTTGGTCTAATCCAGACGGGATCATTCCAAGCATGTTGATAACTCGGTGATATGATTCGAGTTGAGGATAATGAATGAATATGAGGATAGTCGTCGAGGAGGATGACTAGAAGGCTTGGATAGCATCGTTGTTGAAGGTTCTAGCATGCTCTAAGCAAGAGTACGTTTGGGCAGATTCGATAGTCCCAACGGCCAACTGTTGATGGTCGAGTACTCTGGGCAGATTCGATAGTCCTAGGCACGGGCTGCGACGACGTGCGGGAGTTATGTCTAGAACCGGGGTTTCCATTAGCCCTTGACGGACGGCTGAAAGAATGTGCCGGTCATTCAATTAACGGTGATATCGAAGAAATGATAACAGTGATAGCCAGAGTCATGGATGTTTGGTTGTATCGTCATTCGGACTCAAGAGCGGTATTTTCTGGGTGCTTATCTGATTTAGGCCTTGGTACTTGGAAAACATCGCCCTTGACTCGAGTGATAGTAGTTTTACTTTAAATTGTATGCTCTGCTATGTTTGCTTCTGCTTAGTGTGAGTCTGGGGGCTATTACTGTAGAATGAGGTTGGAGTGGGAGGGTTGTATTCCTATTCCTTTTCCTTTATGCTCTTTTGGTATGTTGTTAGTTAATTTACTGCTCACTAAGACTGTTGTCTGACTCAAGGCTTTATGTTTTAATTCTTATTGCCTTGGGCTGTTCGTCCATTTTGGGACGGGCAGACTAGGTAGCAGGTGACAGGTGCTGTTCTCCTCTCACGATGCTGATATCGAAGACGAGCTGGAGGGTTGCATATTATCTTCTTATTATATGTACTGGATATTCCGCTGTTTTGTATTCTCTGAGAGATATGTAGTGAGGCTGGATGTATTGACTATGTGGCTGCTTGTATTCAACTATTATGGAGTTTTATATGATGTTATTTTGTTCTGTAAAGCTTCACTATACATATGTTCTATTGTATTTTGTCCATGCGCTGTGAGTAATACGATAGATTCTTTTGTTTTAAATCTTACCTTGACAATCGTCCATGGTCGCCTGGCACACTTTACAGCGCTTTATCTTTAGATTCGGTGCAGGGGTCATGGGCGGTCGTCACATTTGGTATCAGAGCATTGGTTAATCGATTTTACCCAACGCTCGCCGTCGTAACTACGTATGAGAGACGTAATTGTAATTTGATGGATGATTACTATTTATAATATAGTAGTTTAGTAGTAAGTTAGTCCTTTATGCAGTTGTTTCTCTAGATGTTCTAATCATTCCTTTTTATAGATATTGAGAATGAGTCGAAGAGGGAGACCAGCTGCTAGGGAAGGCCGTGCTACTGAAGAGACTGCTAATTATGCAGCCATGTTCGAAGCTATGATGACTTCGATCATGAGAAGGATACCAGTTCCGGGGGCAGCAGTTGATGTTGGAGTTCAAGTCCAAACTCCGAAACCAGTGGATTTTGCTAAGCTGTGCAAGGATTATACTGCTCTTGGAGAGAAGGTTTTCTTGGGAACAGAATCTACCATTGAGGTCCAGAGGTGGATAGATGCTTGTAGAAGGATCTTTGGTGATTTGGGAATTGATGATGCAACTAAGAGGAAGTTGGCATCGAGGCAGCTTCAAGGGAGAGCTTCTGATTGGTGGAACTCTATTACCATCACTACTCCGGAAGAAGAGATTACTTGGGAGCAATTCCAAGTTAGATTTGAAGCTAAGTTCATTTCTACAGCTCAGAAGTCTGTTCTGTTCAAGAAGTTTGTAGAGCTCAAGCAGGGTGGAAGATCCGTTCTTGAGTATGTTTCTGAGTTTGAAGCTTTGTCCAAGTATGCCCGGTCATATATTGAATCTGCTTATCAGAAGAATGAGAAGTTTGTGACCGGCTTGGATAGTTATCTTGGGAGGCAGTTGGTGGATCATTTGGACGATTCATTTGAGAAGCTTGTGGAGAAAGCTCTTAGGCATGAGGGTTTGTTTCCTAAGGAAGGACCTGTTGTTGCTGTTACCAAGGGAGAGTCTAAACCACAGCAGGGTGGAAACCAGAAGAGGAAGCAGCAGCAGCAGAAGGGTAAGGATGGCCAGAAGAAGCCGAAAGGCGAGGTGACTTGCTACAATTGTCAGCAAAAGGGCCATTTCTTGAAGGATTGTAAGAATCCGAAGGTACCAATGAAGTGTCACAACTGTGACAAGCCGGGGCATTTCAGGAAGAATTGTCCAGAACCAAGGAAGGACAGGCAGATTGTGCAAGCCTATGCTTTAGGAGCTGTTCCGTCGTCTTCAAAAGCTCCTACTGCTGAAGAGAAAGGAAAGAGTGTGGTTGTTCAAGGTACTCTTTTCCTATGTGGTGTTCCAGTTAGAGTTTTGTTTGATACTGGAGCGTCGCATTCGTTTGTTTGTAATGAACTCGTAGGCCGGTTAGGTTTGGAACCGGATATTGTTGATAGGCCATTGGTTGTGACTAATCCAGTTGGGGGTTCGTCTTGTTTGTGTATGTTATGCCGTGGTCTAGTTGTATCGAGTCATGGTTGCTCTTTTGTTTGTGATTGTTTTGTTCTGAACTTTGCGGGGTTCGGAATTATCTTGGGTATGGACTGGCTTAGGAAGTATGCGGCTAAGGTTGATTGCGAAAGGTTGGAAGTGACAGTCGAGAATGTGGATGGGCGAAAGGTTGTAATACGATGTAAGCATGAAGAAGGCGTCTTCATGAGCTTCATGTACTCGCTTGTTGTTCCACGGGATGGACTGTCATCTGTGCCGATCGCTAATGGATTCGAGGATGTCTTTGACGAAGTCAAAGGGTTGCCGCCGCATAGAGAGATCGAGTTTCGTATAGATCTAGTTGAAGGAGCCAGACCTGTTGTAATGCCTCTTAGGCGGATGGCGCCTAGGGAACAGCAAGAGTTGAGGGTGCAAGTTGATGACCTTTTACGGAAAGGATTCATTCGGCGTAGTGTGTCCGAGTGGGGTGCACCAGTTGTGTTCGCAACCAAGGCAGATGGGTCGTTGAGATTGTGCGTCAATTATCGTGAGCTGAATAAGATGACTAAGAAGAACAAGTATCCATTGCCGAGAATAGATGACTTGTTTGATCAGCTTCACGAAGCTAAGGTGTTTTCTCAGATGGATTTGGCAACGGGATTTCACCAGTTGAGAGTGGCTAAGGATAGTGTGCCGAAGACTGCTTTTCGGACACCATCTGGTTTCTTTGAGTGGCTGGTAATGCCGTTTGGATTGACTAACGCGCCAGCATATTTTGTGGATCTTATGAATAGAGTGTTCAGAGATCAGTTGAACAAGTTCGTACTTGTGTTCGTGGATGATATTCTGATTTATTCCAGGACGGAAGAAGAGCACAAGACACACTTGCGTATGGTTTTGGAAATCTTACGGAAACATCAGCTGAAGGCTAAGTTTTTGAAGTGTCACTTCTGGAAGAGTGAAGTGAGGTTCTTAGGCCATGTGATTTCTGGAAGTGGAATAACGGTTGATCCCGCTAAGGTGGCAGCAATCCAGGATTGGGTTAGACCTAAGAATGCATCTGATGTGAGAAGTTTTCTTGGATTAGCTGGATATTATCGACGATTTATCAAAGACTTCTCCAAGGTAGCTGCACCGTTAACAGGATTGACGAAGAAGAACCAAGTGTTCAGTTGGGATGCTAAGTGTGAGCAAGCTTTCGAAATCCTGAAAGAGAGATTGACGAGTGCTCCTGTTTTGACTATTCCTAGTGGGAATGATGAGATGGTGGTTTACACCGACGCATGTGGTACTGGACTTGGAGCAGTGCTGATGCAGAAGGATAAAGTTGTTGCATATGCCAGTCGACAACTGAAGCCGCATGAAAGGAATTACCCAACTCATGATTTGGAGTTAGCGGCGATTGTATTTGCTCTGAAGATGTGGAGGCATTATCTGTTGGGAGTTCGATTCGAGTTGTTTACGGATCACAAGTCGTTGAAGTATCTTTTCTCCCAAAAGGATTTGAATCTTCGGCAGCAACGTTGGCTAGAGTTTTTGGCATCATATGATTTTGGTATAGCTTATACTCCGGGAAAAGGTAACGCAGTAGCAGATGCGTTAAGTCGAAGACATGCAGGATTGGGAGCCATGTTTTCAGAATGGAAGAGTCTCGAGTATTTAGCTGGATTTGACTTCAGGCCTAGATGTGAATTGGAACCTGAGATGTTGGCAAACTTATCGATAAGACCTTCTCTTGTGGAAAGGATTGGCGAGAGCCAAAAGCGAGATGATAAGCTTGTCAAGATTATCCGTGAATTGGAATCTGGATTGGATTCAAAAAAAAGGATAAAGGATTCGAGGTCGATCGAGAGGGTTGGCTTCGGAAGCAAGGACGACTAGTTGTTCCCGATATAGATGAATTGAGGAGTGAGGTTCTGAAGGAAAGTCATCACTCGAAGTTGACAATTCATCCAGGTGGAAATAAGATGTATTGGGATATGAAGAGAACCTACTATTGGGAAGGTATGAAGAAGGATGTTGGAAATTTTATTTCCAAATGTATGAACTGCCAGTTGGTAAAAGCCGAACAGAAGAAGCCAAGCGGATTGCTTCAGCCATTAGAAGTTCCTACATGGAAGTGGGAACAAGTGTCGATGGATTTTATCGATGGATTGCCTAGAACCAGGACGGGAAATGAAGGGATATGGGTCATTGTGGATCGTCTGACTAAGAGTGCACGATTCATTCCTGTTCGATCGACTAGGACTGCATCAAAGTTGGCTGAGTTGTATGTTAAGTGGATAGTTCGTTTCCATGGTATTTCGAAGAGTATAGTGAGTGATCGAGATCCATTGTTCACTAGTGGATTTTGGAAAAGCTTCCAGGAAGTTTTGGGAACCGAGTTGTGTTTGAGTACAGCTTATCACCCTCAAACAGATGGTCAGACCGAGAGAGTCAACCGAGTTTTGGAAGATCTCCTCAGGGCTTGTGTTTTGGATTTCGGAGGATCATGGGAAGATCACCTTCATTTGGTAGAGTTTGCGTACAACAACAGTTACCAGTCAAGCATTGGTATGGCACCGTATGAGGCATTGTATGGAAGACTGTGTAACTCTCCGACATGTTGGTTGGAAACTGGAGAGAAGCTGATACTTGGGCCAGAGATGATTCGACAGACTTCAGATTGTATAGAGATCATTCGGCAACGAATGAAGGCAGCCCAAGACCGTCAGAAGAGTTATGCCGATAAGCGTCGAAAGGATTTGGAATTCGACGTAGGAGATATGGTTTTTGTGAAGATTTCTCCACTGAAGAATGTTATTCGATTCGGGAAGAAAGGAAAATTGACTCCGAGATTTGTTGGACCATTCCCGATCATCGAGCGAATTGGAAAGCTCGCCTACAGATTGGAGTTACCGGAGAAGATGTCGGGTGTGCACAATGTTTTCCACGTATCATATCTACGGAAGTATGTGCATGACTCGAATACCGTAGTTTCTGTTGATAGGTATGAAGATTTCGAAGTTGATCCAGTCGATAGAAGACCTCGTAAGCCGCTTCGTGTTGTTGGAACCGACACGAAACAGCTTAGGAGGAAGATAGTTAAGTTGCTCAAGATACAATGGAGTGACAATGATAACGACTGTACGTGGGAGGTGGAAGAGAGGATGAAAGCAGCTCATCCTGAACTCTTCAAGGTATGGCCCTAAGGTGTCGTGTCATCTAACGAAATTGTAACTTGTTCTAAGTCTTAGAATTCTGTACGCTAAGCTAGAATTGGATGCATGGTTTATTGATTGTTATGGATGATAGGCGTACAGAATAGCTTTGATTGCCTTGTTTGTTTGGAATTTCGGGGGCGAAATTCCTAAGGGGGAGAGAATGTAACGACCCGTATTTTTACGAATCAAAACATTCTAAAATGATTGACCTTTGGTTGTATGGTTGTTAAGTCATTTCAGGTTTTGGCAGAATTTTTGCTCAAGTCCTAAGTCGTAGCCGACTTAGGAGTTTTGGACGAGTTAAGCAACAAGTCTGGGTCGAGTTGCCGACTCAAGGAATTCACCGAGTTAAGGGAGTATGGTTGACCGACTTAAGGTAGTGACCGACCTAGGAGATAAGTCGTGACCGACTTAAGAGGTTCAGACGACCTAAGAAAATGTTGTGAGCGACCTAAGGGTTTGGGTGTTAAGTGTTAGGTCGGCAGTTCGAGTTAAGGTTTCGAGCGACCTATAGGATGTAGTGTATAGTTAGGTCGGCAACGACCTAGAGGAGCTGAGTTTTGCCTAAGTGCTAGGTCGCGTGAGTTGTTAGGTCGTGTGTTGGTATAAGTCGTTAGGTCGTATAGGCTGGTTAAGTCGGCATAGCAGTAAGTCGTAAGTCGTCTAACCAGTTAAGGCGCGTGCGCATTAAGTCGTAGACAGGGTTCGTATGTGCGCATGTGTTGAGTCGGAGGTTGCTTTAGGTCGACAAGGGTTAGGTCGGAGGCTCTGTTAAGTCGTGGGGGTTTTTAGGTCGTAGGTCGGCATAGTGTTAAGTCGGCAGCGACTTAAGGAGATAGCCGAGTTACGACTTAGGCAGTTTTCAGCTATAAATAGGAGGGGTTGTTCTCACTTTTTGGGATCCGGATTTGAAGCGACGAAGTGCTGCCATTTTGAGAGCTCGACTTCTACACTTCTTCACTTCTTTTCTCCCCTCTAATATAGTGCTTCCATCCATCCAAATCGAAGATCGAGATTGAAGATTCAAGAGCTTAGATTGAAGATCTTCATCTTTTCAAGAGAGATTTCTTCATTTGAAGCGGATTTGTGATAGATCTAGCTTAGTTCTTCGCTGTCCAGATCTGAAGCGTGTTGATTTGGGTTTGTTTAGGTGATTTGGTGAGTGGTGATTATCTCTCACACGGATCCAAAGGAGTATATCGGATTGTTGGCTCGTTTTGGTGTTAAAATAGTGATTTCCATGCATTTTCTTCATCCTATGTGTAGATCCATATAGATCCATTGTTCATGATGATGTTACATCCATTTTGTCATATGTTAACCTATGCAAGTTCATTCATCAAGTTTGTAGAGATATAATCCATGTTTTTATGCTTATTGGACTTTCGACTCTTTAATTACGAAAATGCCATTATTGTTATAATTGTCTACTTAGATCATTTTTGAATGCTTGATTGCTTGGATTGATGTTTGATTTGATTGATTATTATGAACTAGATGATTGATGATTAGATTTAGATCGAAGGTGATTCAAAAGCTAAGGGAAAGGCTCTTGAATTGGAAAAGCTGCTCGTGGCATATGTAGCGGGATGATGAAGCTCTTATGCATAGATTTGATGATGTGATGTCGAGATGAGGCTTTGCGAGGATGTAATGAAGCGAGGCAATCATATGACGAAGACTTGGTCTAATCCAGACGGATCATTCCAAGCATGTTGATAACTCGGTGATATGATTCGAGTTGAGGATAATGAATGAATATGAGGATAGTCGTCGAGGAGGATGACTAGAAGGCTTGGATAGCATCGTTGTTGAAGGTTCTAGCATGCTCTAAGCAAGAGTACGTTTGGGCAGATTCGATAGTCCCAACGGCCAACTGTTGATGGTCGAGTACTCTAGGCAGATTCGATAGTCCTAGGCACGGGCTGCGACGACGTGCGGGAGTTATGTCTAGAACCGGGGTTTCCATTAGCCCTTGACGGACGGCTGAAAGAATGTGCCGGTCATTCAATTAACGGTGATATCGAAGCAATGAAAACAGTGATAGCCAGAGTCATGGATGTTTGGTTGTATCGTCATTCGGACTCAAGAGCGGTATTTTCTGGGTGCTTATCTGATTTAGGCCTTGGTACTTGGAAAACATCGCCCTTGACTCGAGTGATAGTAGTTTTACTTTAAATTGTATGCTCTGCTATGTTTGCTTCTGCTTAGTGTGAGTCTGGGGGCTATTACTGTAGAATGAGGTTGGAGTGGGAGGGTTGTATTCCTATTCCTTTTCCTTTATGCTCTTTTGGTATGTTGTTAGTTAATTTACTGCTCACTAAGACTGTTGTCTGACTCAAGGCTTTATGTTTTAATTCTTATTGCCTTGGGCTGTTCGTCCATTTTGGGACGGGCAGACTAGGTAGCAGGTGACAGGTGCTGTTCTCCTCTCACGATGCTGATATCGAAGACGAGCTGGAGGGTTGCATATTATTTTCTTATTATATGTACTGGATATTCCGCTGTTTTGTATTCTCTGAGAGATATGTAGTGAGGCTGGATGTATTGACTATGTGGATGCTTGTATTCAACTATTATGGAGTTTTATATGATGTTATTTTGTTCTGTAAAGCTTCACTATACATATGTTCTATTGTATTTTGTCCATGCGCTGTGAGTAATACGATAGATTCTTTTGTTTTAAATCTTACCTTGACAATCGTCCATGGTCGCCTGGCACACTTTACAGCGCTTTATCTTTAGATTCGGTGCAGGGGTCATGGGCGGTCGTCACACTTCAGAATCGAAATTGAATTGTTCAGTTTGAAATTAAATCGTTCGAATCGATATTTAAAAATAGCCGTCCGAGGCGCAGTCTCGGAATTCGACGAAACCAGTTCCGTTGGGTCCGTAATATTGAATTATTACCGGATTTCAATTTTCGTATTTTTCGGAGTTAATACGTGTTCGTACGGCGAGTAAATGCGTGAGGTTTAAAACGAATTCAATTTGAATTTAATTTTTAAACGATCGGTCAACTTCAACCTACTTTCTTTCACCATCCCTAACACGATCTATTCCCTTACCTCACGCCTGAAAATACGTCCAAAAATCACGGGGAAGCATGTTCTTCTGTCTCCCCCATTCCTTTCTAAATAATCACGCGCCCCCCCCCTCCTTTTCATTTCGAAAACGAACGAAGAAAAATGGCAGATGAAAATTTCGAAATCTTCTTCCCTTCATTTTAAAATTCCGCTCTTCTTTACCCTCTTTCTCTCCCAGTCGAACGTAATCGACTTTCAAATAAGTGAACGGAGCTCGAAAACAAATCGTATCGAGGGTTCCTCCTTCTATTCAATCGCGAAAGCATATAGGGAGCCGCGAATTATCCTCTTCAGTAAATTCAAAATCAATGGCCGTGACTTGCTAAATTATGGCGGCGACAAGCAAAAGGGGTCGCGATGGCGGTTCGTTTAATTCACGGAAGGCGATAGCGTCGAGGCTAGGGCTCGCGTTCTATGGCGCGTGAAGCGGAGGAGAAGCTCGCGAATCTGGGTTGGAGGAGTTGGCAGCGTCGCGACTGAGTGGGAAAGGCGATCGTGTTCGTGGTCGAGTCTGGCTACGGGCGTGCACGATGCAGAGGACTTCGTCGTCGATAGGGGAATTCGTGAAGCTTGATGGCGACAGCAGTTCGCATTCGTAAGATACCGAGCAAGGTATTCTTTAGTTTACAATTCGATTTTGAAATTTAATAAGTTATAGTTGAGATTTAGAATTTAAAAGAAAATCATTGGTTAAGTTAAATTATTTAAAAGGATACGTGATTAAAAGAAATTTTTTTTACAGTAGAGTATAAAACTGGTTATTTTAAAAAGGGAGTCAGTTTAAAATTTTGTTAAATAAATTATTAAAAAGGATTAATTTAAAATCAATTGTGTTGAAAATTGTTAAAAGAAAATTTGTTTAATTTAATTGTTTTAGAAAGGGTTAGAGAACATTAGTTTGAAACTGAAATGTTGGTTAAATAAATGTTGGATTGAATTTGTTGAAATGAGAATTTAACGGTTCAATTTATTCAAACGTTAATAATTGTATAAATTGTTTTATACAAGGTTAAAAGGGAGAAGGAAAATTTGTTTAAAATTTAATCCTTTGATTTAAGATTAAATCATTAAGTTGGAGTAAATCATTAGTTAATTAAAATATAAAATGGAAATTTTGTGCAGTAAGGTTTAAAATAAATTTATATTTCAGTTTTAAAAGATTTATGTATATATGTATATGTTACAGTAAAGAAATGCATATCCAGTGATTTTAAAATATCGTATAGTTTATTAAAAAGAAACTGGTTTAAAATAAAAAAATCATTGAATGATTAAAACTATCAAAACGAAAATTGGTTACTCGATTTAATTCGAATATTAATTGATTGTCTAAAATTTGATATACAAGGTCTAAAATGAAGAATCGATCAAAATGGGAAAATGGATTGCAAATAAAAAAGCTAAGGTGAGATCTTCTCACTCAGATTTAAATTTGGATTTGCAGTTATTGATTGCTATTGGATGTTATATTAGATATAATAGGATATATCTATATATATAGCAATATATACATATTGGCATATGTATATATTGGATTGATTGATTTCCCGCCTCGTATAGCGGATGAGACCCTATTGCGCCGTTAGTAAGCGGATTTTTATAAAAAACCCATATACCGCGATATTCCACCTCGAAGTGGAATGGTATTGTGCTAACGTCTTTGGATGCAGGGAAACAGGTTGGAGGGATCCAACTGGATTCCTCAACTGTATTTATTTATTTACAGATGTTGATATATATTCTGTCATCATATGGTGATATATGATGTTTGATGTTGTGATGGACTAATTGATGCGTTGCATCATCGGATTCAGTTTTGAAGTTTAAAAATAACATCTTTTACTTTAAAAGGGCTTTTAAAGTGATTTGTTGGAATAGACGTTTTATTTAATTTGTGAGTTGATTTATTTTCAAATAAATAAGCGCCTAAAAATTTATAATTATAAAATGTGAAGATATGAAATTTTATAATTATAAAATGTGAAGATATGAAATTTATAGATTGATAAATTATGAAGTTATAAAATGTGAATGAAATTGTGGAATAAAAGATTTATAAGAAAATCTACTTTTAAATTTGATTTTTTGCCCTTAGATGGAATATAAATAGAACTTGCTGATAAAATGATTTTTGAAGCTGAAATTGTTATAAAGCGTAAAAGAAATTTATAAAAATTGTTTTATAAATCTAAAATCACTCAATTTTGATAAATGAATTATGGAAGGTTATCTAAGAGAGTTTATAAAGCAAGTTGTTATAAGAGAGAAACAGAATTTATAAACATTGTTTTATAGATTCGAAATAAATTGAAATTGATAAATTAAATATAGAAGATTATTTAAAGAAGATATATTCGCGTTTTTGGATAGCGAATTTTTATTTGAAATAAATGTGTAGTAAGGTTTGAAATTTGGTTAAGTGAAGTATATTCACGATTTTGGACAGTGAATATATTTTTGAAGTAGAATGGATATGGTTTTGGGAAAGCGATATTATAAAAATGAAGTAACTGTTTTAAAGGATGTTTTAAAACGTGTTAAGTATCGAATACATAGATTTCAACATTTATTGTTGAAATAGACGTTTTCGAGAAAAATAAGGAAATGGTAGACTATAACACCGTTGTTATAGTAAATGATTTCCGAAAGGAAATATTTTTATGTAGTATTGGGATTTATATATCTATTTTAATTTCGAATCCCTATACTAGTGATTTTGAGTCGTCGTAACGATGTTTTACGCAACATTCGTTTTTGACTCAAATAGATGTTAAAATTTATGATTTCCTTAAAGAATGAATATATACTTAATATTGATTTAAGTATATCGAATGTTTTCCAAGTGTTGAAAATAAATGATTTGTGAAATACTTATTTTTAAATAAGTATGGAAATGTTTTTCCAATATGAAATGAACTGTTTTTGAGATTTTATCTTCTTAAAGATAAAATGAAGTTGGATATTGAAAACGATTGAAAATCGAATATTAGTAGATATTCGAAAAATGTAAATTCAATATGGAATTTATAAAAGGAATGGAAACTGTTTAGAAAAATAAATATTGATTTATTTTTGAAGTGTGGAAATTTTATATCTAGTAAAAGATATTTTTGAAGATGAAATAATTTGAAAAATTATTTGGAATCTGATGATGTTGCGCATCTTTATTGATAGTTAAATAACCGACTATCAATAATTACCTTGAGTAGGTATTTGTTGTGAATTGGATGAAATTGAATGCCACACTTGTTTTTAAATAAACGCTCACTATTCGGGTTAGCCGGGAAAGGACCATGGGGTCGTATAACCCATTCCGAATATGTGATACGTCGTTATGAATTGCATTCGAAGACCGGTGTTGAAGACCGGATATTTTTGAAAACGGAAGGATTACCGTCGAGTTACTCTACATCGGCTGATCTCCGGTTTAGAGGTTTTTATCACCCTTAGTGACGGGAAGTCCTGACGTGATTGAAAATTATCCGGATATGCAAGGGCTTCGTGAGAAGTGCCTTCGGTTCTGTTCGATCCCGGAACAGACTTGTATGGATTGTGTGTCTGACGTTACAATTTGAGATATAAAGCTGATTTCTTTCAAATACATTTCTGTTGGTGGCGGAGAATTTATTCTCTTATTTTAACACCCTTCTCTGAGACGTACGAGCTCAGAGGTTATGTAGTTGAAATTTATCAGCGATATATCCCAATTTGGTAACGTGGCATACTGAGTGTTGCTGTGAAATGATCAGTGTTTGATCATTTGTGATATGATCATTTGTTTGATCTTATATCTTTGTGATCATAGGTTGATCATTTTGTTTGACCCGAAGCAGGGCTTTTTGAGAAAGCGTAGCTTTGTGGACGAGACTTCATCGAGCCTCACACCCCGGAAATGGTCGAAACAGGAAGGATGCGGCAAGGTTCTAGGGAGTAGCGCCCCTTAGTGTATGTCATTCCTTCTGGATAAAGGTGGTATCATGGTATGGAGCCCAGATACTTAACCTCTGTGGTTACTGCATTATTATTATCTATGTGGTTTGTTGCGAATCGGGGATCCTCGGGAAGATCGGTGACGATCGGGGGATGGCATACGCGTGTCAGTAGTTACCTATTTTTGCAGAGGTAACCCGGCCTTGTGTTGGCAGAGATCCGGTTAGGTTCTCGGGTCGTCTATTCCAGGGACGTACCCATCGTGGATAGGAAGTTCCTTAGCCTGACCATTTGTTGGAAATCCAAAGAAACAATACGAGCCTTTACGATTTCAATTGTATAACCTGTCTCCTTAGGAGGCAGCTATAGCAGGCATAATATAATGGTACCTATGCTGGCTAAGATTTATATTCTACTTTCGAAATGTTTTCCACTATGCACTAATAATAATATCAAAAAGAATTTGATTCTTGCGTAGTAAGCATCTTTGACTATCATAAGAAGAAATCTCCTCCAAGTCTGCGTTTGCATTGTGTGTGTGGTGGGAGGTCTTATGGTAGTTTCATTTTCCAAAAGCATTGCGAATTGACTTTAAAATTTTTCTGTTGTTTATTTTAAAGATAAATAACTGTTTTACGATCTCACACCAGTCACCATGACTGACTCGGAGTTTATCGTTCCCTTCTAAACTCTGGGTGCCCACCAATTTCCACACGGGCAGCCTAGAGTTATATTCTCAGGATATTCTGGATATTCTGGAGCTTGGAGATAAGCTGGATGACGAGACGTAGTATTTGTATCTGATAGTATTTATTCCGCTGTGTATTCTGTATAAGGACAAGTTATATAACTGTCCATTGTTGTTTATTGACTCTGATGATATGATGTGATGTAATGTAATAACAGATATAATTCTTTTGTTTTTTTAAATGATATTCATTTATCTATTATATATTGTTCCGCTGCGATATGTGAGATTCTGATATTGTAATCTGTTTCTGTTGTTGTTCTGTTTCTTTTCTTCTTCTTCTCTTTTCTTCTATCTTTTCTTCTATTTCTTTTTCTTAAAACCCTCACTATTGGAGTTTCCGGCACTCGATTGCTCGACAGTTGATAAAGTGAGTATCGATGTCGAATTTTCGAAAGTCGAAAATTTCGGTACGTGACAGCGTGGTATCAGAGCATATGGTTAAGCGACAACCCTGCTCTGTTGGGTGTTACTCATTAGAGATAGAGTCAGTAGTACTCTAGAATGAGTTGAGTGTAATAATAGATATGAGCGCGTATTTGTTATTGAATATAAAATTGTTTTATATTGTGATGATTGGTTTATTGAGTGGTATATGAACCTTCATCGGCACAGTCTTGCAAAACTGTATCGAAGGGGTTTCTAAACACTCGAATAGAACAATTCGGCACAGTATTGTTTTTAAATAGGGTAAATGAGATAATTTTGCCCAAAACTATTTTTGTATAGAAAAGAAATGTTTTTCTATGAAGTACTATAGTATATGGTTGCATGGTTGCTAGAGGTAATAATATTAAATTATTCTCATTGGAATTGATAAGAAATTGGAATTATAACTCCAAAGTTAAGAAATAAATTCATATACGAATGAAATTTGAGAATATAAATTATAAATGTGAATTATAATTTGAAACGGAATTCCAGAGAAGTTTTTGGAAATGTTTTGAAAAGAATTTGAAAATTTTGGAAATTTGGAAGTTTAAATCTTTTTGGATTTGAAAATGAATTTCAAAGGTTTTGAAAAAAAAATGTTTTGGAGAGATGAAAGCTCTAAACTCTTTTCGGTCGCTGGAAAATAATCCTGATGATGGTGGCCACATCATTAGAATTCATTTTCGGGTTTCCAAAAGAGGAATTGCGGCCAAATTGTTTTAAATGAAAGTTGTTTGGAAAATTGAGTTTTGTTTTGAAATTTCAAAAGATAAATTTGAATTGTTTTCAAAATGGTTTTGAAAGGTTGAAGAGACTCTGGAATACTATGAAATATTATTAAGTTGATAACTTGTACAATTTGAATTGTGATAGAATAAATTTAACTTAAAAATGAAGTTGAATAAATGTAAGTACAAGTGAATCAATTGTGATTTAATGAAAGCGAAATTGAAAGTTAAATTAGTGAAATTAAACCTTGAATTGTGAACTAAATGAAAGAATGGTTCGAAATTGCAAATAGATTTCAAATGAACAGAATTTACAATTGTAAGTGAATAAAATTGAAACTGAATGTTGAAAACGAATTTGAATTTGTAAGTGGATTAGAATTTGTGATGAATTAGTAATTGGAACTAATTTTAAATAATGCAGTTGTGAATGAAAGATAATTGATAAATTCAATATTCAGAAGATAAATAGAATCCAACCTGAATTGAATGATGAACTTAACTCAGATAGGAAATTGAAATGTGAGATTGAATTCAAATGAAATTTGAAATGTAAAATTGAATGATAATAGATATATAACTTCAACAGTGAAGTAAAAATGTATAAGAAGTAGTTTATATTGAAAATTTTGTAATAGAATTTGAAAAATTGGTTTGAATGTGTAACTAGATATTATGGCTAGTAGATATACAGGTATTGTAAAGGAATTGGGATTTTAATTTTGAAGAGAATTTGAATTGCTCGACAAAAGGTAAGTATTTCAATTTGAATATGAGATTCGATGACTTATTTCTCTAGCCGCTTGGCTTTTTCTTTATCTTTTTGAAATCTGAGAGTCCGTAGGGACGTTTTGTAGTCGTGCCGTATTAGCCGCGCAAAGGAGACGCTGGCGAAATTTTTCGAAAATTTAGGGCGTTAGAAAATTTTTGAGAAATTTTGAAAGTTTAAATTTGAATTTAAACTTAAAATTGAATTGTTAAGAAAACAATGTTGTTTGAAATCTGTAATTGAAGTTGAAAATATAGTTGGAATGATAACGAATCTTTAGTAGAAAGATTTGTTTTGAAAAAATTGATAAAACTATTGGATTGTGAAAAATAGTAGACAAGTTAAGGACTTTTTTCCTGACTTGTAATTTCGGGACGAAATTCTTTTAAGGGGGGAAGTTTGTAACGACCCAGAATTTTGAACGAATTAAATTGGGAATATTTAATTAATTTTAAATATTTGAATGATGATTTAATTTGAATCCCGATTATAGAATTTGACGATTAAATTATAAAATTTAATCGATTGAAGTTGAATAAAAATTTGTATCTTCAATTTACAGTTGAAGAAAAATATTTCGAAAAGTTTCTAAAATTCGTATTTATAATACTGAAGATAACAGAAGCTTCAGAATCGAAATTGAATTGTTCAGTTTGAAATTAAATCGTTCGAATCGATATTTAAAAATAGCCGTCCGAGGCGCAGTCTCGGAATTCGACGAAACCAGTTCCGTTGGGTCCGTAATATTGAATTATTACCGGATTTCAATTTTCGTATTTTTCGGAGTTAATACGTGTTCGTACGGCGAGTAAATGCGTGAGGTTTAAAACGAATTCAATTTGAATTTAATTTTTAAATGATTGGTCAACTTCAGCCTACTTTCTTTCACCATCCCTAACACGATCTATTCCCTTACCTCACGCCTGAAAATACGTCCAAAAATCACGGGGAAGCATGTTCTTCTGTCTCCCCCATTCCTTTCTAAATAATCACGCGCCCCCCCTCCTTTTCATTTCGAAAACGAACGAAGAAAAATGGCAGATGAAAATTTCGAAATCTTCTTCCCTTCATTTTAAAATTCCGCTCTTCTTTTCCCTCTTTCTCTCCCAGTCGAACGTAATCGACTTTCAAATAAGTGAACGGAGCTCGAAAACAAATCGTATCGAGGGTTCCTCCTTCTATTCAATCGCGAAAGCATATAGGGAGCCGCGAATTATCCTCTTCAGTAAATTCAAAATCAATGGCCGTGACTTGCTAAATTATGGCGGCGACGAGCAAAAGGGGTCGCGATGGCGGTTCGTTTAATTCATGGAAGGCGATAGCGTCGAGGCTAGGGCTCGCGTTCTGTGGCGCGTGAAGCGGAGGAGAAGCTCGCGAATCTGGGTTGGAGGAGTTGGCAGCGTCGCGACTGAGTGGGAAAGGCGATCGTGTTCGTGGTCGAGTCTGGCTACGGGCGTGCACGATGCAGAGGACTTCGTCGTCGATAGGGGAATTCGTGAAGCTTGATGGCGACAGCAGTTCGCATTCGTAAGATACCGAGCAAGGTATTCTTTAGTTTACAATTCGATTTTGAAATTTAATAAGTTATAGTTGAGATTTAGAATTTAAAAGAAAATCATTGGTCAAGTTAAATTATTTAAAAGGATACGTGATTAAAAGAAAATTTTTTTACAGTAGAGTATAAAACTGGTTATTTTAAAAAGGGAGTCAGTTTAAAATTTTGTTAAATAAATTATTAAAAAGGATTAATTTAAAATCAATTGTGTTGAAAATTGTTAAAAGAAAATTTGTTTAATTTAATTGTTTTAGAAAGGGTTAGAGAACATTAGTTTGAAACTGAAATGTTGGTTAAATAAATGTTGGATTGAATTTGTTGAAATGAGAATTTAACGGTTCAATTTATTCAAACGTTAATAATTGTATAAATTGTTTTATACAAGGTTAAAAGGGAGAAGGAAAATTTGTTTAAAATTTAATCCTTTGATTTAAGATTAAATCATTAAGTTGGAGTAAATAATTAGTTAATTAAAATATAAAATGGAAATTTTGTGCAGTAAGGTTTAAAATAAATTTATATTTCAGTTTTAAAAGATTTATGTATATATGTATATGTTACAGTAAAGAAATGCATATCCAGTGATTTTAAAATATCGTATAGTTTATTAAAAAGAAACTGGTTTAAAATAAAAAAATCATTGAATGATTAAGACTATCAAAACGAAAATTGGTTACTCGATTTAATTCGAATATTAATTGATTGTCTAAAATTTGATATACAAGGTCTAAAATGAAGAATCGATCAAAATGGGAAAATGGATTGCAAATAAAAAAGCTAAGGTGAGATCTTCTCACTCAGATTTAAATTTGGATTTGCAGTTATTGATTGCTATTGGATGTTATATTAGATATAATAGGATATATCTATATATATAGCAATATATACATATTGGCATATGTATATATTGGATTGATTGATTTCCCGCCTCGTATAGCGGATGAGACCCTATTGCGCCGTTAGTAAGCGGATTTTTATAAAAAACCCATATACCGCGATATTCCACCTCGAAGTGGAATGGTATTGTGCTAACGTCTTTGGATGCAGGGAAACAGGTTGGAGGGATCCAACTGGATTCCTCAACTGTATTTATTTATTTACAGATGTTGATATATATTCTGTCATCATATGGTGATATATGATGTTTGATGTTGTGATGGACTAATTGATGCGTTGCATCATCGGATTTAGTTTTGAAGTTTAAAAATAACATCTTTTACTTTAAAAGGGCTTTTAAAGTGATTTGTTGGAATAGACGTTTTATTTAATTTGTGAGTTGATTTATTTTCAAATAAATAAGCGCCTAAAAATTTATAATTATAAAATGTGAAGATATGAAATTTTATAATTATAAAATGTGAAGATATGAAATTTATAGATTGATAAATTATGAAGTTATAAAATGTGAATGAAATTGTGGAATAAAAGATTTATAAGAAAATCTACTTTTAAATTTGATTTTTTGCCCTTAGATGGAATATAAATAGAACTTGCTGATAAAATGATTTTTGAAGCTGAAATTGTTATAAAGCGTAAAAGAAATTTATAAAAATTGTTTTGTAAATCTAAAATCACTCAATTTTGATAAATGAATTATGGAAGGTTATCTAAGAGAGTTTATAAAGCAAGTTGTTATAAGAGAGAAACAGAATTTATAAACATTGTTTTATAGATTCGAAATAAATTGAAATTGATAAATTAAATATAGAAGATTATTTAAAGAAGATATATTCGCGTTTTTGGATAGCGAATTTTTATTTGAAATAAATGTGTAGTAAGGTTTGAAATTTGGTTAAGTGAAGTATATTCATGATTTTGGACAGTGAATATATTTTTGAAGTAGAATGGATATGGTTTTGGGAAAGCGATATTATAAAAATGAAGTAACTGTTTTAAAGGATGTTTTAAAACGTGTTAAGTATCGAATACATAGATTTCAACATTTATTGTTGAAATAGACGTTTTCGAGAAAAATAAGGAAATGGTAGACTATAACACCGTTGTTATAGTAAATGATTTCCGAAAGGAAATATTTTTATGTAGTATTGGGATTTATATATCTATTTTAATTTCGAATCCCTATACTAGTGATTTTGAGTCGTCGTAACGATGTTTTACGCAACATTCGTTTTTGACTCAAATAGATGTTAAAATTTATGATTTCCTTAAAGAATGAATATATACTTAATATTGATTTAAGTATATCGAATGTTTTCCAAGTGTTGAAAATAAATGATTTGTGAAATACTTATTTTTAAATAAGTATGGAAATGTTTTTCCAATATCAAATGAACTGTTTTTGAGATTTTATCTTCTTAAAGATAAAATGAAGTTGGATATTGAAAACGATTGAAAATCGAATATTAGTAGATATTCGAAAAATGTAAATTCAATATGGAATTTATAAAAGGAATGGAAACTGTTTAGAAAAATAAATATTGATTTATTTTTGAAGTGTGGAAATTTTATATCTAGTAAAAGATATTTTTGAAGATGAAATAATTTGAAAAATTATTTGGAATCTGATGATGTTGCGCATCTTTATTGATAGTTAAATAACCGACTATCAATAATTACCTTGAGTAGGTATTTGTTGTGAATTGGATGAAATTGAATGCCACACTTGTTTTTAAATAAACGCTCACTATTCGGGTTAGCCGGGAAAGGACCATGGGGTCGTATAACCCATTCCGAATATGTGATACGTCGTTATGAATTGCATTCGAAGACCGGTGTTGAAGACCGGATATTTTTGAAAACGGAAGGATTACCGTCGAGTTACTCTACATCGGCTGATCTCCGGTTTAGAGGTTTTTATCACCCTTAGTGACGGGAAGTCCTGACGTGATTGAAAATTATCCGGATATGCAAGGGCTTCGTGAGAAGTGCCTTCGGTTCTGTTCGATCCCGGAACAGACTTGTATGGATTGTGTGTCTGACGTTACAATTTGAGATATAAAGCTGATTTCTTTCAAATACATTTCTGTTGGTGGCGGAGAATTTATTCTCTTAGCTTAACACCCTTCTCTGAGACGTACGAGCTCAGAGGTTATGTAGTTGAAATTTATCAGCGATATATCCCAATTTGGTAACGTGGCATACTGAGTGTTGCTGTGAAATGATCAGTGTTTGATCATTTGTGATATGATCATTTGTTTGATCTTATATCTTTGTGATCATAAGTTGATCATTTTGTTTGACCCGAAGCAGGGCTTTTTGAGAAAGCGTAGCTTTGTGGACGAGACTTCATCGAGCCTCACACCCCGGAAATGGTCGAAACAGGAAGGATGCGGCAAGGTTCTAGGGAGTAGCGCCCCTTAGTGTATGTCATTCCTTCTGGATAAAGGTGGTATCATGGTATGGAGCCCAGATACTTAACCTCTGTGGTTACTGCATTATTATTATCTATGTGGTTTGTTGCGAATCGGGGATCCTCGGGAAGATCGGTGACGATCGGGGGATGGCATACGCGTGTCAGTAGTTACCTATTTTTGCAGAGGTAACCCGGCCTTGTGTTGGCAGAGATCCGGTTAGGTTCTCGGGTCGTCTATTCCAGGGACGTACCCATCGTGGATAGGAAGTTCCTTAGCCTGACCATTTGTTGGAAATCCAAAGAAACAATACGAGCCTTTACGATTTCAATTGTATAACCTGTCTCCTCAGGAGGCAGCTATAGCAGGCATAATATAATGGTACCTATGCTGGCTAAGATTTATATTCTACTTTCGAAATGTTTTCCACTATGCACTAATAATAATATCAAAAAGAATTTGATTCTTGCGTAGTAAGCATCTTTGACTATCATAAGAAGAAATCTCCTCCAAGTCTGCGTTTGCATTGTGTGTGTGGTGGGAGGTCTTATGGTAGTTTCATTTTCCAAAAGCATTGCGAATTGACTTTAAAATTTTTCTGTTGTTTATTTTAAAGATAAATAACTGTTTTACGATCTCACACCAGTCACCATGACTGACTCGGAGTTTATCGTTCCCTTCTAAACTCTGGGTGCCCACCAATTTCCACATGGGCAGCCTAGAGTTATATTCTCAGGATATTCTAGATATTCTGGACCTTGGAGATAAGCTGGATGACGAGACGTAGTATTTGTATCTGATAGTATTTATTCCGCTGTGTATTCTGTATAAGGACAAGTTATATAACTGTCCATTGTTGTTTATTGACTCTGATGATATGATGTGATGTAATGTAATAACAGATATAATTCTTTTGTTTTTTTAAATGATATTCATTTATCTATTATATATTGTTCCGCTGCGATATGTGAGATTCTGATATTGTAATCTGTTTCTATTGTTGTTCTGTTTCTTTTCTTCTTCTTCTCTTTTCTTCTATCTTTTCTTCTATTTCTTTTTCTTAAAACCCTCACTATTGGAGTTTCCGGCACTCGATTGCTCGACAGTTGATAAAGTGAGTATCGATGTCGAATTTTCGAAAGTCGAAAATTTCGGTACGTGACATCAACCTTCCCTTTTTCCTCCTACCGCAACCTCCAATCACTCCTTTGACGCCGCAGTTCAAAGGAACTCGCACACCATCAAAGAACTCATCGAAAACCCTATTTCTCCCTCTATCGATCACTCCGATGATCGGAAAAATCATCATTGATTTTTGCCGAGTTCCCAAGCTATGCGACCAACTTGTGAACTCGAACTCAAGCTATGTTACCATAGTGTCACAGTCTACCGATATAAAATCAAACGTAGACTGTAACGACCACGACTTTCTCTCCATAGAAAGTCGTATCGCTAATAAGAAAGAAAGGGGTAGAAAATAGAAAATAAGAGAAGAAAGAAAGAAACAACAACAACGATCTCACAGCGGAACGAATAAATTATATTAATAACATAAACTATTACATAGTATACAACACTTTACAGAGTTACACAGCATATACACCACTTACTAGACAGTTATAAACATCTGTCTAGACATTACAACTCAATACACTACAGAGATACAGACACAGCAGAACTACTATATATATCTACAACGCTGAAGCCTCCTGCTCCATTGCTCCTCCACAATTCGTCAAAGCTAAACCTGAATCCCTTGGCTACTCGTAAAAATTTGAGTACCCAAGAGTTTATAAAACAGAAATAAACACTTGGGTCAGACATGGGTCTGGTGTGAGTAAACGGTTAGATTGCTTAACTTTGAAAACCTTTGAAAACAAAAGTATCACGTAAGACTTCCCACAAATAAATATGGGTAAGTTTTTGCCTTACGCTAACTAAAACATTTGATAGGAAATTCGATTGTATTATAATAGGGTCTAGGGTTTTCAAATAAATATGAAATAGCTGAAATTGTTACATTATTAAATTCCAGCATACTAGCCACAAAGTGGGTTATACAATCAAGTCCGTTGGCACTTATTGGATTTTGGATTCCATACAATGGCAGGGCTACCGGGGTACCGCCCATCACAGTACGTGGCCTAGTTCACCGTACCGAGGATCACTCCCAATCCCCTACAACACAAGGTCGGAACATCCCTTACTGGATAATTCCCGCACAAGATACCTCACGGTTGGGATCAGCAACAGCACCACTAAGTCGAAAATAGAAAGGGACATCTAGACAGAGGTAATCTTGTCCTACTTGGGTGCTACCCACTAACCTTGCTGCACCTCCCCTGTTTTAGCCATTCTCGGTTTGTGAGGCTTGAGGTCACGATTACCTTAGAAAAGAACACATCACTTAGAATGCTCATCGTCCACCTGACGATGTTCTGGAAGCATTCAATCCATACAAGTTCGTTCCGGGTTCGAACGAAACCGAAGGCATTATCTCGTTACACTCGTTTTGGAATCACCCTCAGAGTTAACGACAATAACCCTTGCACTCTGAATCTTCATCTTCACTTGATTCACGACCTATCGTTAATTTGGATCGATGTGGTATTCGGGTCTCCAGACCTGGAAATCCGGTATACGGAAACCCGATCCCGGTCTCATCGAAATCCAAAACGTATCTTTTAAGGCCAAGTTGTTTTAAAGGTTTAAACAATTTAACTTATCTATACAGATAGATAATTCACAAGTTACAATTGATAATCACATTATCATTTAAACAGATGATTCATAACCAAATAGGTAATCCATATCAACATCACAATAGTTAATCTATATTACCATCACAATGCAACCAAGCATTCATACCACACAACATTACTTATCTCATTTATGAGATTACATCCATTCAAGACAAATAAATGTCATCCATTCTTATATAAGCAATGATTTACTTAATCACAACATAATTAATTTAAAATGAATTAAATTAACTATCTCTATCTTTAATTAATTTAAAGTGAATTAAATTAATTACTTCATCTCTTAATTAATTTAAAATTAATTAAATTAATTACTTCATTATAAATCTTACTTATATAATCATTAATTAAATAAATTAATTAATCATTCTCTAATTATCCACTTTAATTAATCACCTTGATTAATTATATTTTAATTACATTTAAGTAATTATCTTTAATTAATTTCACAAATTAATTATTCTTAACCAATTATAGTAATTAACCTTTAATTACTTCATTAATTAATTAATTATAAAATCAATTACTTAAACCCTTAATTAATTACAATTAATTAATTATCAATTTTAAATTAATCTTTAGTTAATTACAATTAAACATTTATCATTTGATTAATTAATCTTAATTAATCTACTCTTAATTACATCATTAATTAATTATAAACTAATGATCCTAATTACATCTTTAATTATTTTATTAATTACATTAATTAATTATTCTTAATTAATCCATAATTATTAATCATCTTTGATTAATCTAATCCAGTAATTAATCTTCCCTTAATTACTTTCATTAATTAATTATTTTTAATTAATTACCTTAACAAATAATTAATTACCTTATTAATTAATCTTAATCCTTTAATAATTTATTTAATTAATAACACTAGGTAATTAACCTTAATTACTTCTATTTAATTACTTTTATAAAATAATTATCCTCTAATTACTTTATTAAATAATTTACCTTTACTAAATTACATCCAGTAATTATTCCTTAATTACTTAATCAATTAATTGTACTTAATTAATTTATAAGTGATTATCTTTAATTAATCACTAATTAATTTCTTAGTTAATTATTTAACTAATTATTTAAATTAAACTAACTAATTTCTTAATCCTTATATTTTAAAGATCTTATTTAAGAAAAACCATTTATCTTAATTAAATAAATTAAATTGACCAACTATTTAATTATATATTGGCATTCGCTCAACCTATGCTCCGATACCACGTGTGACGACCCGGCTTTCCACTCCCGGAAAATCGCATCGACAGTAAGAAAGAAAGGGGTAGAAAATAGAAAATAAGAGAAGAAAGAAAGAAACAACAACAACGATCTCACAGCGGAACGAATAAATTATATTAATAACATAAACTATTACATAGTATACAACACTTTACAGAGTTACACAGCATATACATCACTTACTAGACAGTTATAAACATCTGTCTAGACATTACAACTCAATACACTACAGAGATACAGACACAGCGGAACTACTATATATATCTACAACGCTGAAGCCTCCTGCTCCATTGCTCCTCCACAATTCGTCAAAGCTAAACCTGAATCCCTTGGCTACTCGTAAAAATTTGAGTACCCAAGAGTTTATAAAACAGAAATAAACACTTGGGTCAGACATGGGTCTGGTGTGAGTAAACGGTTAGATTGCTTAACTTTGAAAACCTTTGAAAACAAAAGTATCACGTAAGACTTCCCACAAATAAATATGGGTAAGTTTTTGCCTTACGCTAACTAAAACATTTGATAGGAAATTCGATTGTATTATAATAGGGTCTAGGGTTTTCAAATAAATATGAAATAGCTGAAATTGTTACATTATTAAATTCCAACATACTAGCCACAAAGTGGGTTATACAATCAAGTCCGTTGGCACTTATTGGATTTTGGATTCCATACAATGGCAGGGCTACCGGGGTACCGCCCATCACAGTACGTGGCCTAGATCACCGTACCGAGGATCACTCCCAATCCCCTACAACACAAGGTCGGAACATCCCTTACTGGATAATTCCCGCACAAGATACCTCAGGGTTGGGATCAGCAACCGCACCACTAAGTCGAAAATAGAAAGGGACATCTAGACAGAGGTAATCTTGTCCTACTTGGGTGCTACCCACTAACCTTGCTGCACCTCCCCTGTTTTAGCCATTCCCGGTTTGTGAGGCTTGAGGTCACGATTACCTTAGAAAAGAACACATCACTTAGAATGCTCATCGTCCACCTGACGATGTTCTGAAAGCATTCAATCCATACAAGTTCGTTCCGGGTTCGAACGAAACCGAAGGCATTATCTCGTTACACTCGTTTTGGAATCACCCTCAGAGTTAACGACAATAACCCTTGCACTCTGAATCTTCATCTTCACTTGATTCACGACCTATCGTTAATTTGGATCGATGTGGTATTCGGGTCTCCAGACCTGGAAATCCGGTATACGGAAACCCGATCTCGGTCTCATCGAAATCCAAAACGTATCTTTTAAGGCCAAGTTGTTTTAAAGGTTTAAACAATTTAACTTATCTATACAGATAGATAATTCACAAGTTACAATTGATAATCACATTATCATTTAAACAGATGATTCATAACCAAATAGGTAATCCATATCAACATCACAATAGTTAATCTATATTACCATCACAATGCAACCAAGCATTCATACCACACAACATTACTTATCTCATTTATGAGATTACATCCATTCAAGACAAATAAATGTCATCCATTCTTATATAAGCAATGATTTACTTAATCACAACATAATTAATTTAAAATGAATTAAATTAACTATCTCTATCTTTAATTAATTTAAAGTGAATTAAATTAATTACTTCATCTCTTAATTAATTTAAAATTAATTAAATTAATTACTTCATTATAAATCTTACTTATATAATCATTAATTAAATAAATTAATTAATCATTCTCTAATTATCCACTTTAATTAATCACCTTGATTAATTATATTTTAATTACATTTAAGTAATTATCTTTAATTAATTTCACAAATTAATTATTCTTAACCAATTATAGTAATTAACCTTTAATTACTTCATTAATTAATTAATTATAAAATCAATTACTTAAACCCTTAATTAATTACAATTAATTAATTATCAATTTTAAATTAATCTTTAGTTAATTACAATTAAACATTTATCATTTGATTAATTAATCTTAATTAATCTACTCTTAATTACATCATTAATTAATTATAAACTAATGATCCTAATTACATCTTTAATTATTTTATTAATTACATTAATTAATTATTCTTAATTAATCCATAATTATTAATCATTTTGATTAATCTAATCCAGTAATTAATCTTCCCTTAATTACTTTCATTAATTAATTATTTTTAATTAATTACCTTAACAAATAATTAATTACCTTATTAATTAATCTTAATCCTTTAATAATTTATTTAATTAATAACACTAGGTAATTAACCTTAATTACTTCTATTTAATTACTTTTATAAAATAATTATCCTCTAATTACTTTATTAAATAATTTACCTTTACTAAATTACATCCAGTAATTATTCCTTAATTACTTAATCAATTAATTGTACTTAATTAATTTATAAGTGATTTTCTTTAATTAATCACTAATTAATTTCTTAGTTAATTATTTAACTAATTATTTAAATTAAACTAACTAATTTCTTAATCCTTATATTTTAAAGATCTTATTTAAGAAAAACCATTTATCTTAATTAAATAAATTAAATTGACCAACTATTTAATTATCTTCCCATATTAATTATCTTAATTAATTAAATCTCTTAATTACTTAAGATAAATTCTTTAATATAATTGATTTATTTAAATCCTTATCATTTAACTTTATTTAAAATAAAACATTTTAGAAATCAATTAAGATTAAAGTATTATAAACTTTTACTCGACTTCAAAATCTTTAAAACTTCCAAAGTTATTAAATTAACTTTAATACAAATAAACATTTTGAAAATCTATTTATTTACCCTTTTAAAAACTTATCAATTTAAATATAAAAAAACTTGTTAGAACATTAATTTTTTTTTGAAACAAAGGTATTTTACAAATTAAAAACTGGTTTAACCTTTGATTTTAAAAGAAATGTTTTAATGTTTTAAAACAAAAGAAACTTGTCTTTGTAATGGTTCCTAAGTTGAGTATTTGAGTGAAACTAGTTTTAACAGTTTAATTTAATGTTAAAATTTAATGTTTTATTTTGTTTGTAAGTTTTAATTATAAAAATTGACTCCTAAATGTTTTCTAAAGAAGATAAAATGATGTATTTAATTTAAGGAGATTTAAATAAGTAATTAATTAAGATAAAGAAATTATCTTAAATTAACCAAGGTTGTGATTAATTAGGGATAATTAATAAAATTTATTAAAAGAAAATGTAACGACCCGGAAATTTCGAACCCGAAAATTCCAGATATTTAGAAGAAAAAGAAAAGAGATAGAAGAAAGAAACAGAACAAGACACAGATTCTCACATTCGCAGCGGATCAAAATACAATATCAAATAATAATATCAGTTATACAAAGAAAACTGTATTTGTTAGTCACATTTTAATACATCAAAGTTACAACATTCACAAATATACTAGACAGTTAGAATTAACATGTCTCTAACAACTATAATATATCACAGCGGAATATCCTCCATACGTTCCTGCCATCCAGCTCGCCTCCTAAGCTCCAGAACGTCCTTACCTGAAATCTGTAATACTCGGTCTGACCCGAGCATTACCATAAAGTAACACCCGAGTCAGACCGAGTATTACAGATTTCAAGTAAGGACGTTCTGGAGCTTAGGAGGCGAGCTGGATGGCAGGAACGTATGGAGGATATTCCGCTGTGATATATTATAGTTGTTAGAGACATGTTAATTCTAACTGTCTAGTATATTTGTGAATGTTGTAACTTTGATGTATTAAAATGTGACTAACAAATACAGTTTTCTTTGTATAACTGATATTATTATTTGATATTGTATTTTGATCCGCTGCGAATGTGAGAATCTGTGTCTTGTTCTGTTTCTTTCTTCTATCTCTTTTCTTTTTCTTCTAACTATCTGGAATTTTCGGGTTTGAAATTTCCGGGTCGTTACATTTATTTTGAGTTAAATACTTATTATATATCCTCGAATCTATTTTTAAAATTTAAAGTATATTGTTAGAAACCCTTTTTATTTACAAATCCTAGACTATAATCAAATGGATTTAAAGATATGAATTTTTCAAATAAAAATCTGAAGCCTGTACTTAGATAAAAACAGAGATATCTATATGAACAGACATGCACCTCTTTATATCTACATACTTATAAACATGCAACCCAAAATTTACTAATTCATTCCAGTACATCTCATATCATACTACTGGAATCAAGATATATAGTTTTAAGATCTTATATAAGAAGAGTTTACTCAAATTAAAGATGAACAGTGTAATTTAACAATGAAATCAGGCATGCATACTTAAATCCTCACATACATACAGAATACACACATATAAATGAACATGCAAATATATTCCATTTCAGAAATCATTCGAAAACAAATTTAATTTCGTTTTAACTTTTGAAAAAGATGTTTACTCACCTTTTTACTGTTGAACAGAGAAATTTCTCAGGCTTTAAAATTTGATTCTGGCAATTTCTTATGAATACTTTTAAACTGAGATGCCCTTGATCTTTAAAAACTTTAAACTTGAATACTGTTACAGAATCTTGCATGTATGCTTTAACTTGCATCGTACGGATTTGAATGAAATTGATATTGAAGATTGGGGATAAGAACTGTAAAATGGTTTTTGAAAAGAAATATGGTTAATAACTTTATAAAAGATTTATCAAATGTGAATATTTGATTTAGAATAAAATAAAGTTATATATCCTTGTTATATAAGGTAAATCTTCCCTTGTTGAATCTATTGCTAAAAGAAAAAATGTAACGACCCGGAAATTTCGAACCCGAAAATTCCAGATAGTTAGAAGAAAAAGAAAAGAGATAGAAGAAAGAAACAGAACAAGACACAGATTCTCACATTCGCAGCGGATCAAAATACAATATCAAATAATAATATCAGTTATACAAAGAAAACTGTATTTGTTAGTCACATTTTAATACATCAAAGTTACAACATTCACAAATATACTAGACAGTTAGAATTAACATGTCTGTAACAACTATAATATATCACAGCGGAATATCCTCCATACGTTCCTGCCATCCAGCTCGCCTCCTAAGCTCCAGAACGTCCTTACCTGAAATCTGTAATACTCGGTCTGACCCGAGCATTACCATAAAGTAACACCCGAGTCAGACCGAGTATTACAGATTTCAGGTAAGGACGTTCTGGAGCTTAGGAGGCGAGCTGGATGGCAGGAACGTATGGAGGATATTCCGCTGTGATATATTATAGTTGTTAGAGACATGTTAATTCTAATTGTCTAGTATATTTGTGAATGTTGTAACTTTGATGTATTAAAATGTGACTAACAAATACAGTTTTCTTTGTATAACTGATATTATTATTTGATATTGTATTTTGATCCGCTGCGAATGTGAGAATCTGTGTCTTGTTCTGTTTCTTTCTTCTATCTCTTTTCTTTTTCTTCTAACTATCTGGAATTTTCGGGTTCGAAATTTCCGGGGCAATCAACACTTCGAGTCACCTCGCCACCTTCGTCGAAGCTTCCCTACTTCGCCTCGAACCCACAGAACCACGTGCGATCGCTTCCGGTCGCTTGTCGTCGCCGTGAAAATCCAACCTTCGACATCGATTTCAAACTAACTAAAAACCCTATTAAGACTTCGTATGATCATCACGATGGATTATAAAATCCACGACCATTTTTCTGATGATGGTGTTCGAGAAGTTTGGGTTCGAAATGTCGAATTCGAGTCTCGTACGAATCGAGTAAATTTTGATGCTCGATCGTGATGTCGTGGTTGTAGATGACTTGCCGGAGGGCAGATCGTAGTTCGCCGACGTCCAGCGTAGTCGTGCACGTGCACGTATATGTTGCGTGTATCTGGAAGTTTTGTTTTGGGGAAGAAAGGGGTTACTCGGGTTTCTTTCGGGGATATCTGGGTTTGACTCGAAGTATGGTAGAATGGGAATGAACTCGTGAGTTTCTTCGAGTTTTTAAGCGTTTTACTCAGGTTTAGGAAGGAGCAGATTTAAGAATTTTACAGGAAGTGTTTTGAAGTTTTTAAAACAAAAGAAATTTATATTGTAGTGTTTTCTGAGTTTTAAAATAAAGTTAAAACAAGATTTTAACTACTAAACTAAATTGTTTTCTAGAATAATTGTTTTAACAAGATTTAAATAATTTAAATAAGTAAGTTTTAAGAGAATAGGAAAGTGGATTTCAAAATAATCTTTGTATTAAAATTTATTGAATAACTTTGAAAAGCTTCAAAGATTTTAAAGGTAAAAACTAAATGTTGTAATTATTAAATTATAATAAAGATTTTACCTTAAGTAATTAAGATTTGATTTATTAAAGGAAATTAATATGTGAAATTAATAAGGATAATTCATTTATTGAAAATGATTTAAGAATAATGGTTTTTCTTAACCAAGATCTTTAAATATAAATAGTTAAGAAATTATTTAATTAAATTTAAATAATTAGTAAAATAATTAACTAAGTAATTAATTAGTGATTATTAAAGATAATTACTTATAAATTTAATTAAGTATAATTACTTGATGAGGTAATTAAGGAATAGTTACTGGATGTAATTTAAATAAGAAGTGATTAAGGTTAATTACTTAGTGTTATTAATTAAATAAATTATTTAATTAAGTTAATTAAAGGATTAAGATTAATTATAAGGTAATTAATTATTTGTTAAGGTAATTAATTAAAAATAATTAATTAAGGAAGATAATTAATTAGAGTTAATTACTGGTTAAGTTTAATCAAAGGTGATTAATAAATTATGGTTTAATTAAAGGTTAATTACTTAATGTAATTAATAATTAATTAAAGGTGTAATTAGGGATCATTAGTTTATAATTAATGATGTGATTAAGAGTTGATTAATTAAGATTAATTAATCAAATGATAAGTGATTAATTGTAATTAATTAAGAGATGAAGTAATTAATTAATTAATTTATGAAGTAATTAAAAGTTAATTACTGTATTGGATTAAGGATAATTAATTTGGAAAATTAATTAAGGATAATTACTTAAATGTAATTAAAGTATAATTAATCAGGGTGATTAATTAAAGTGAAAATTTAGAGGAAGATTAATTAATTAATTTATAATTAATTAATGATTATATAAGTAAGGTTTATAATGAAGTAATTAATTTAATTTATTTTAAATTAATTAAGAGATGAAGTAATTAATTTAATTCACTTTAAATTAATTAAAGATAGAGATAGTTAATTTAAATCAAATTTAAATTAATTATGTTATGATTAAGTAAATCATTGCTTATATAAGAATGGATGACATTGATTTGTCTTTGTCATGGCCCGCAAATCTGTCCCTCTTGATTAACCACTAATCTCCATTGATTAACTCAAAATGAACGGGAATACGAACTATGATGGTTTAAGAAGAAGAAAAAGGCAGAAGAAGAAGAAGATAGAAGAAGAAGAGAACAACAGAACAGCAACAGAAACACAGAACAGAGACAATATCAGAATCTCACACATCGCAGCGGAACAATATATAATAGATAAACACTAGTCTTTTAAAACAAAGAACTATATCAGTTTATACATACATCAATCATCAGAGTCAATATACAACAATGGACAGTTATATAAACTCGTCCTCATACAGAATACACAGCGGAATAAAATAATATCAGATACAAATACTACGTCTCGAACTCCAGCTTATCTCCAAGCTCCAGAATATCCTGATAATATAACTCTAGGCTGCCCGTGTGGAAATTGGTGGGCACCCAGAGTTTAGAAGGGAAACAATAAACTCCGAGTCAGTCATGGTGACTGGTGTGAGATCGTAAAACAGTTTATCTTTAAAATAAACAACAGGGAGATTTTAAAGTCAATTCGAAATGCTTTTGGAAAATGAAACTACCATAAGACCTCCCACCACACACACAATGCAAACGCAGAATTGGAGGAGATTTCTTCTTATGATAATCAAAGATGCTTACTACGCAAAAATCAAATTCTTTTTGATATTATTATTAGTGCATAGTGTAGAAAAACATTTCGAAAGTATAATATTAATCTTAGCCAGCATAGGCATTCCGCACTTATGCCTACTATAGCTACTATGTTCAATAGCAGGTTACCGCCACATTCCATAGCAGGTAATACAACTAAAACCGTACAGTCGCGTATTGTTTCTTTGGATTTCCAACAAATGGTCAGGCTAAGGAACTTCCTATCCACGATGGGTACGTCCCTGGAATAGACGACCCGAGAACCTAACCGGATCTCTGCCAACACAAGGCCGGGTTACCTCTGCAAAAATAGGTAACTACTGACACGCGTATGCCATCCCCCAATCGTCACCGATCTTCCCGAGGATCCCCGATTCCAACAAACCACATAGAAAAAATAATGCAGTAACCACAGAGGTTAAGTATCTGGGCTCCATACCATGATACCACCTTTATCCAGAAGGAATGACATACACTAAGGGGCGCTACTCCCTAGAACCTTGCTGCATTCGTCCTGTTTCGACCATTTCCGGGGTGTGAGGCTCGATGAAGTCTCGTCCACAAAGCTACGCTTTCTCAAAAAGCCCTGCTTCGGGTCAAACAAAATGATCAACCTATGATCACAAAGATATAAGATCAAACAAATGATCATATCGCAAATGATCAAACACTGATCATTTCACAGCAACACTCAGTATGCCACGTTACCAAATTGGGATATATCGCTGATAAATTTCAACTACATAACCTCTGAGCTCATACGTCTCAGAGAAGGGTGTTAAGCTAAAAGAATAAATTCTCCGCCACCAACAGAAATGTATTTGAAAGAAATCAGCTTTATATCTCAAATTGTAACGTCAGACACACAATCCATACAAGTCTGTTCCGGGATCGAACAGAACCGAAGGCACTTCTCACGAAGCCCTTGCATTTCTGGATAAATTCAATCACGTCAGGACTTCCCGTCACTAAGGGTGATAAAACCTCTAAATCGAAGATCAGTCGATGTAGAGTAACTCGACGGTAATCCTTCCGTTTTCAAAAATATCCGGTCTTCAACACCGGTCTTCAAATGCGATTCATAACGACGTATCACATATTCGGAATGGGTTATACGACCCCATGGTCCTTTCCCGGCTAACCCGAATAGTGAGCGATTATTTAAAAATAAGTGTGGCATTCAAATTCATCCAATTCACAACAAATACCTACTCAAGGTAATTATTGATAGTCGGTTATTTAACTATCAATAAAGATGCGCAACATCATCAGATTCCAAATAATTTTCCAAATTATTTATTCTTCCAAAATATCTTTACTAGATATAAAATTTCCACACTTAACCGTTTGAAAACAAATTTTCAAATATTCACTTTTCAGTTTATCTTTAAAAGATAAAATCTCTAAACAGTTCACTTTATATTGGAAAAGCATTTTCATACTTATTTAAAAATAAGTAATTCACGAATCATTTATTTTCAACACTTAGAAAATATTCGATATACTTAAATCAATATTAAGTATATATTTCATTCTTCAAGGAAATCATTTTCTATAACAACATAATTTTGAGTCAAAACGAATGTTGCGTAAAACATCGTTACGACGACTCAAAATCACTAGTATAGGGATTCGAATTTAGATAGATATATAAATCCCAATACTACATTAAAAACATTTCCTTTCGGAAATCATTTACTATAACAACAGTGTTATAGTCCACCATTTCCTTATTCTTCGAAAACGTCTATTTCAACAAGAACTGCGGAAATCTCTGCTTTCGATTTATAATACATTTTAAAACATCGTTAAAAACAATTTAACTTCATTTTAAAACATCGTTAAAAACAATTTAACTTCATTTTAAAATATCACTTCTTCAAAAATGAATCCATTTTATTCAATAATATATTCACGGTCCAGAGTTGTGAATATATCTTTTCTTTAAAAATCTTCTATAAAGAAATTTATCCAACTCAATCTATTTCGAATTTATAAACACGTCTATAAATTCCATTTCTATTTTTAATAACAATCTCGACTTATAAATCTTCTTTTTATTAACTTCTATATTTTACTTATCAAAATAAGTGACTTCGTATTTATAAACAGCATTTGTAAATTCCAATTTTTTTTATAAGAACTTCAATATCAAATCAATTTCAATTATTGATTTCTAAATTTATTTATCACTACTAAATAAATTCCTTATTTTTCTCAAATCATTCAATATTCCATTTTTAAATGGATTCTTCAAATTGAAATCATTTTACATTAATTTCACAACTTATTTCAATTTACCAATTAAATTTCAAACTGAATTTTCCAACTTATCTTCTTTTAAATAAATTCCTTTTTAAGAAAATAAATTTCAATCGTTTCTTTTAATCTATTTAAAAATCCAAATTTAAATTAATTTCTTCAATTTAAAATCACTGTTTTATGAAGTCCATTTATTTAGCATTTTCACTTTATTCTGGAATTTATTCGATATGATTATAAAAACAACTTTTATACTTTTAAATTCTTTTCTTCAAAATTTCTTCAATTTCAAAAATTGATTCACTTAGAAATTTTCTACTTGAATCTCAAAAATTCAATTTCGTTTATCTTTGGAATCTAATGATGTCAAACATCCATTCAGCTAAATTTTAGCTTTCAAACAATTTCCAGATATCAATATGATTAATAGCATCACTATAATCATTCACAGATTCATATCACAATAGAAATAAATTCAATCAATGTGAGGGGTCCAGTTGGATCCCTCCAACCTGTTTCCCTGCATCCAAAGATGTTAGCACAATACCAATTCCGCTCCAGTACGGAATTATCGCGGTATATAGGTTTTTATAAATCCGCTTACTAACGGCGCAATAGGGTCTCATCCGCTATACGAGGCGGGAAATCAACAATCCAATATATACATATGCCAATATGTATATATTGCTATATATATAGATATATCCTAAAATATCTAATACCACAAATCAACATAGCAATCATATCAATCAATAATAACTGAAAGTTCCACTTCATTTTTGAGTGAGAAAAATCTCACCTTAGCTATTATTTTGCAATCCAATCCAATCCATCTTGTTCCCTTTACGATTTCAAACTGTATAAACATTTATACGATTTATTAATATTCGAACAGATCGAATAATAAATTTTCATTTGATAATTTTGATTCATCGATGATTTCATTTTAAACAGTAAATTTTAAATTCTAACTGATTTCCGTTTTGAAATAAACTTATTTAACCAAGATTTTATTTTGTCCCAATTTCTTTTAATAAATTTATCTAACAAAATTTTAAATCAAACTATTCTTCCTTTAAATAAATATTCCACTAAATAAATTATATTAGTTTCGATTTATAATTGACTACTTAACATTTTAAAATTCCAAATTAACTTCCAAAATATTATACAATTTAAATTAACAGTCGAACCAATTTCTCCTTTATTAAATAAATATATTCCACCTAGATTCTATTTTAAATAAATATCTTTTCAAATAAATTTGCTTTTAAATGATTAAGTTAACAAACCCTTTTAAATAAATTCTAAAACTGTTAATTACGTTGATTAAATAAATTAAACACCTAAATATAAAAATTAAAGATCTTTTCAATCAGTTAAATATTGGTATATATATGTCTTTATATTTTCACTGTAACTACATTATCGATGCACAAATCATTTGATTAAAACAAAAAATAAAGATAGCTTACTGTGAAAACCTTCACTGTCGAACATGAACTCCATCACCAACAGATCGTTGCCGCGACCACTGCCTCGCGTGCTCGACCTCGAGCTCGCCACCTATCGCCATCGACACCCTCGTCGTTATTGCCCTCAACGTCACCAGCTCGAAAACACCCAGCTGATACTTCCACGCCTCCTACTCCACGTCGCAACTCCCATGGCGCCGCGCTTGATCGATCGCGACATCCACCGGAACGACGCGTGCGAGATGCCTCGCGCCGACACCCCTGCTCGCGAGCGTCGCCGAGCCCAACGCGAAACCCTAGCGACTCGATGTCGCCTCCTGCTGCAGCCACACCATCGTCGAATCGACTCGCCGCCTAAAACAGCCTCGCGTCCCCCTGCTTTGATTTCGAACGGGGTCTCCAATTTGATGTGAATGCGGTCTGGGTTTCGTTCGTTCGAACGAGAATCTGAAGTGGGCTACGACCATAAATTTGTTTTGATTTCGTGAGCGAATTAGAGGAGAGGGGGAAACTCGGCTGCCATTGTCTTTTGTTTCGTTCGATTTTCAAAACTGAAAAGAGATGAGGACGAGATGTTTTAAAAAATGAAAGAGGTATGGGTTTCACGATAAATTCTCGTGATCTTCGGCGTGATTTAAGGAGGGAACAGTGGTTTGATTTTGACCAATTTAAATTTAAATTTAAACTGAATTCGATTATATTTCAATGCATTTTCTCACCGTACGCTCACATAACAATCCCGAAAAATACGAAATTTGGAATCCAGTAATAATACAATATTACGGATCCAATGGAACTGGTTTCGTCGAATTCCGAGACTGTGCCTCGGACGGCTATTTTTAAATTCGATTCGAACGATAAATTTTCAAAACTGAACAAAACACTTTAAAAATTCAATCCTGAAGCTTCTGTTATCTTCAGTATTATCAATACGAATTTTAAAAGCTTTCGAAATATTTTTCTTCGACTTAAAATCGAAGATTTAAATTTTTATTCAACTCTCAATCGATTAAATTTCACAATTTAATTGTCAGTTTCAAAGTTATATCCGGGATTCAAATTAAATTATCGTTCAAATATTTAAAATAAATTAAATATTTCCAATTTAATTCGTTCAAAATTCTGGGTCGTTACAAACTTCCCCCCTTAAAAGAATTTCGTCCTCGAAATTACAAGTTAGGGAAAAAGGTCCTTAACTCGTCTACTATTTTTCACAATTCAATAGTTTTATCAAATTTTCAAAACAAATCTTTCTATTAAAGATTCGTTATCATTTCTACTAACTTTCCAACTTCAATTTCAAGTTTCAACAGTATTGTTTTACTTCAAAATTCAAATTTAAACTTAAATTCAAATTTTTAACTTCCAAATTTTTCAAAAATTTTCTAACGCTCGAAATTTTCGAAAAGTTTCGCCAGCGTCTCCTTTGCGCGGCTAATACGGCACGACTACAAAACGTCCCTACGGACTCTCAGATTTCAAAAAGAAAAAGAAAAAGCCAAGCGGCTAGACAAGAAATCATCAAAAACTCATATTATAATTCAAATACGTACCTTTTGTCGAGCAATTCAAATTATCTGTGAAATAAATTTTCCAATCCCTTTATACCTGTATATCTACTAGCCATGATATCTAGTTACACATTCAAACCATTTTGCAAATTCTATTACAAAAATTTCAATATAAACTGTTTATATTCTCTTTAAATTCGCGATTGAAGTTACATCTATTATCTTCAATTTTACATTTCAAATTTTATTTGAATTCAATTTCACATTTCAATTTCTCATTTGAGTTCAATTCACAATTCCAATCTAATTTGGATTCAATTCAACTTCTGAATATTGACTTTTATCAATTATTTTTCATTCATAACTGCCCTATTTTAAATTAGTTTCAATTACTAATTCATTTGATCAATATTCAATTAGCTTCACTTACTAATTTGAGTTTAATACTTCACTTTATTTTTTTCACAAATCAAGTTCAATTCCCATTTTATTTACTTTCAAATTCAAAATGAATTTTAACTTTCAATTTCATTTGCTTACGAATTCGAAATGAATTTTAACATTCGATTTTATTTTCTCGCATTTGCCATTGCAAATTTATTTATTTGTTCACAAATTCTTTTATTTCAATTTTGAACTTTCATTTCAATCAGATTCCCAATATTCTATAAGTTATCAACTTTTTAATATTTCGTAAGTATTTTTAAATAGGATTCCAGAGTCGTTTCCACTTTTTCAAAACCATTTGAAAACAATTCAAATTCCATTTGAATTTCCAAAACAAAAACCCAAATTTTCAAACAACTCCTATTTAAAACAATTTGACAGCAATTTCTCCTTTGGAAACCCGAAAATGAATTCTAATGATGTGGCCACCATCATCAGGATTATTTTCCAGCGACCGAAAAGAGTTTAGAGCTTTTCATCTCTTCAAAAGACTTTTCAAAATCTTCGAAATTTATTTTCAAATCAAAAATGATTTAAACTTCCAAATCTCCAAAATTTTCAAATTCTTTTCAAAACCTTTCCAAAAACTTCTCTGGAATTCCGTTTTAAATTACAATTCACATTTATAATTTACATTCTCAAATTTCATTCGTATATAAATTCATTTCTTAATTTTGGAGTTACGATTTCAGTTCCTTATGCAATTTCAATGATAATAGATTAATATTATCACTTCTAACATCCATGCAACCATATACTATAATAGTTCATAGAAAACATTTCTTTTATATACAAAAATAGTTTTGGGTAAAATCATTTCATTTACCCTATTTAAAAACAATACTGTGCCGAATTGTTCTATTCGAGTGTTTAGAGATCCCTATCAATGATCGTTAATTACTCGTATTGACCAGAATCCATATACCACTCAATAAATCAATCATCACAATATAAAACAATTTTATATATTCAAATAACAAATACGCGCTCATATCAATTATTACACTCAACTCATTCTAGAGTACTACTGACTCTATCTCTAATGAGTAACACCCAACAGAGCAGGGTTGTCGCTTAACCATATGCTCTGATACCAAATGTCATGGCCCGCAAATCTGTCCCTCTTGATTAACCACTAATCTCCATTGATTAACTCAAAATGAACGGGAATACAAACTATGATGGTTTAAGAAGAAGAAAAAGGCAGAAGAAGAAGAAGATAGAAGAAGAAGAGAACAACAGAACAGCAACAGAAACACAGAACAGAGACAATATCAGAATCTCACACATCGCAGCGGAACAATATATAATAGATAAACACTAGTCTTTTAAAACAAAGAACTATATCAGTTTATACATACATCAATCATCAAAGTCAATATACAACAATGGACAGTTATATAAACTCGTCCTCATACAGAATACACAGCGGAATAAAATAATATCAGATACAAATACTACGTCTCGAACTCCAGCTTATCTCCAAGCTCCAGAATATCCTGATAATATAACTCTAGGCTGCCCGTGTGGAAATTGGTGGGCACCCAGAGTTTAGAAGGGAAAGAATAAACTCCGAGTCAGTCATGGTGACTGGTGTGAGATCGTAAAACAGTTTATCTTTAAAATAAACAACAGGGAGATTTTAAAGTCAATTCGAAATGCTTTTGGAAAATGAAACTACCATAAGACCTCCCACCACACACACAATGCAAACGCAGAATTGGAGGAGATTTCTTCTTATGATAATCAAAGATGCTTACTACGCAAAAATCAAATTCTTTTTGATATTATTATTAGTGCATAGTGTAGAAAAACATTTCGAAAGTATAATATTAATCTTAGCCAGCATAGGCATTCCGCACTTATGCCTACTATAGCTACTATGTTCAATAGCAGGTTACCGCCACATTCCATAGCAGGTAATACAACTAAAACCGTACAGTCGCGTATTGTTTCTTTGGATTTCCAACAAATGGTCAGGCTAAGGAACTTCCTATCCACGATGGGTACGTCCCTGGAATAGACGACCCGAGAACCTAACCGGATCTCTGCCAACACAAGGCCGGGTTACCTCTGCAAAAATAGGTAACTACTGACACGCGTATGCCATCCCCCGATCGTCACCGATCTTCCCGAGGATCCCCGATTCCAACAAACCACATAGAAAAAATAATGCAGTAACCACAGAGGTTAAGTATCTGGGCTCCATACCATGATACCACCTTTATCCAGAAGGAATGACATACACTAAGGGGCGCTACTCCCTAGAACCTTGCTGCATTCGTCCTGTTTCGACCATTTCCGGGGTGTGAGGCTCGATGAAGTCTCGTCCACAAAGCTACGCTTTCTCAAAAAGCCCTGCTTCGGGTCAAACAAAATGATCAACCTATGATCACAAAGATATAAGATCAAACAAATGATCATATCGCAAATGATCAAACACTGATCATTTCACAGCAACACTCAGTATGCCACGTTACCAAATTGGGATATATCGCTGATAAATTTCAACTACATAACCTCTGAGCTCGTACGTCTCAGAGAAGGGTGTTAAGCTAAAAGAATAAATTCTCCGCCACCAACAGAAATGTATTTGAAAGAAATCAGCTTTATATCTCAAATTGTAACGTCAGACACACAATCCATACAAGTCTGTTCCGGGATCGAACAGAACCGAAGGCACTTCTCACGAAGCCCTTGCATTTCCGGATAAATTCAATCACGTCAGGACTTCCCGTCACTAAGGGTGATAAAACCTCTAAATCGAAGATCAGTCGATGTAGAGTAACTCGACGGTAATCCTTCCGTTTTCAAAAATATCCGGTCTTCAACACCGGTCTTCAAATGCGATTCATAACGACGTATCACATATTCGGAATGGGTTATACGACCCCATGGTCCTTTCCCGGCTAACCCGAATAGTGAGCGATTATTTAAAAATAAGTGTGGCATTCAAATTCATCCAATTCACAACAAATACCTACTCAAGGTAATTATTGATAGTCGGTTATTTAACTATCAATAAAGATGCGCAACATCATCAGATTCCAAATAATTTTCCAAATTATTTATTCTTCCAAAATATCTTTACTAGATATAAAATTTCCACACTTAACCGTTTGAAAACAAATTTTCAAATATTCACTTTTCAGTTTATCTTTAAAAGATAAAATCTCTAAACAGTTCACTTTATATTGGAAAAGCATTTCCGTACTTATTTAAAAATAAGTAATTCATGAATCATTTATTTTCAACACTTAGAAAATATTTGATATACTTAAATCAATATTAAGTATATATTTCATTCTTCAAGGAAATCATTTTCTATAACAACATAATTTTGAGTCAAAACGAATGTTGCGTAAAACATCGTTACGACGACTCAAAATCACTAGTATAGGGATTCGAATTTAGATAGATATATAAATCCCAATACTACATTAAAAACATTTCCTTTCGGAAATCATTTACTATAACAACAGTGTTATAGTCCACCATTTCCTTATTCTTCGAAAACGTCTATTTCAACAAGAACTGCGGAAATCTCTGCTTTTGATTTATAATACATTTTAAAACATCGTTAAAAACAATTTAACTTCATTTTAAAACATCGTTAAAAACAATTTAACTTCATTTTAAAATATCACTTCTTCAAAAATGAATCCATTTTATTCAATAATATATTCACGGTCCAGAGTTGTGAATATATCTTTTCTTTAAAAATCTTCTATAAAGAAATTTATCCAACTCAATCTATTTCGAATTTATAAACACGTCTATAAATTCCATTTCTATTTTTAATAACAATCTAGACTTATAAATCTTCTTTTTATTAACTTCTATATTTTACTTATCAAAATAAGTGACTTCGTATTTATAAACAGCATTTGTAAATTCCAATTTTTTTTATAAGAACTTCAATATCAAATCAATTTCAATTATTGATTTCTAAATTTATTTATCACTACTAAATAAATTCCTTATTTTTCTCAAATCATTCAATATTCCATTTTTAAATGGATTCTTCAAATTGAAATCATTTTACATTAATTTCACAACTTATTTCAATTTACCAATTAAATTTCAAACTGAATTTTCCAACTTATCTTCTTTTAAATAAATTCCTTTTTAAGAAAATAAATTTCAATCGTTTCTTTTAATCTATTTAAAAATCCAAATTTAAATTAATTTCTTCAATTTAAAATCACTGTTTTATGAAGTCCATTTATTTAGCATTTTCACTTTATTCTGGAATTTATTCGATATGATTATAAAAACAACTTTTATACTTTTAAATTCTTTTCTTCAAAATTTCTTCAATTTCAAAAATTGATTCACTTAGAAATTTTCTACTTGAATCTCAAAAATTCAATTTCGTTTATCTTTGGAATCTAATGATGTCAAACATCCATTCAGCTAAATTTTAGCTTTCAAACAATTTCCAGATATCAATATGATTAATAGCATCACTATAATCATTCACAGATTCATATCACAATAGAAATAAATTCAATCAATGTGAGGGGTCCAGTTGGATCCCTCCAACCTGTTTCCCTGCATCCAAAGATGTTAGCACAATACCAATTCCGCTCCAGTACGGAATTATCGCGGTATATAGGTTTTTATAAATCCGCTTACTAACGGCGCAATAGGGTCTCATCCGCTATACGAGGCGGGAAATCAACAATCCAATATATACATATGCCAATATGTATATATTGCTATATATATAGATATATCCTAAAATATCTAATACCACAAATCAACATAGCAATCATATCAATCAATAATAACTGAAAGTTCCACTTCATTTTTGAGTGAGAAAAATCTCACCTTAGCTATTATTTTGCAATCCAATCCAATCCATCTTGTTCCCTTTACGATTTCAAACTGTATAAACATTTATACGATTTATTAATATTCGAACAGATCGAATAATAAATTTTCATTTGATAATTTTGATTCATCGATGATTTCATTTTAAACAGTAAATTTTAAATTCTAACTGATTTCCGTTTTGAAATAAACTTATTTAACCAAGATTTTATTTTGTCCCAATTTCTTTTAATAAATTTATCTAACAAAATTTTAAATCAAACTATTCTTCCTTTAAATAAATATTCCACTAAATAAATTATATTAGTTTCGATTTATAATTGACTACTTAACATTTTAAAATTCCAAATTAACTTCCAAAATATTATACAATTTAAATTACCAGTCGAACCAATTTCTCCTTTATTAAATAAATATATTCCACCTAGATTCTATTTTAAATAAATATCTTTTCAAATAAATTTGATTTTAAATGATTAAGTTAACAAACCCTTTTAAATAAATTCTAAAACTGTTAATTACGTTGATTAAATAAATTAAACACCTAAATATAAAAATTAAAGATCTTTTCAATCAGTTAAATATTGGTATATATATGTCTTTATATTTTCACTGTAACTACATTATCGATGCACAAATCATTTAGATTAAAACAAAAAATAAAGATAGCTTACTGTGAAAACCTTCACTGTCGAACATGAACTCCATCACCAACAGATCGTTGCCGCGACCACTGCCTCGCGTGCTCGACCTCGAGCTCGCCACCTATCGCCATCGACACCCTCGTCGTTATTGCCCTCAACGTCACCAGCTCGAAAACACCCAGCTGATACTTCCACGCCTCCTACTCCACGTCGCAACTCCCATGGCGCCGCGCTTGATCGATCGCGACATCCACCGGAACGACGCGTGCGAGATGCCTCGCGCCGACACCCCTGCTCGCGAGCGTCGCCGAGCCCAACGCGAAACCCTAGCGACTCGATGTCGCCTCCTGCTGCAGCCACACCATCGTTGAATCGACTCGCCGCCTAAAACAGCCTCGCGTCCCCCTGCTTTGATTTCGAACGGGGTCTCCAATTTGATGTGAATGCGGTCTGGGTTTCGTTCGTTCGAACGAGAATCTGAAGTGGGCTACGGCCATAAATTTGTTTTGATTTCGTGAGCGAATTAGAGGAGAGGGGGAAACTCGGCTGCCATTGTCTTTTGTTTCGTTCGATTTTCAAAACTGAAAAGAGATGAGGACGAGATGTTTTAAAAAATGAAAGAGGTATGGGTTTCACGATAAATTCTCGTGATCTTCGGCGTGATTTAAGGAGGGAACAGTGGTTTGATTTTGACCAATTTAAATTTAAATTTAAACTGAATTCGATTATATTTCAATGCATTTTCTCACCGTACGCTCACATAACAATCCCGAAAAATACGAAATTTGGAATCCAGTAATAATACAATATTACGGATCCAATGGAACTAGTTTCGTCGAATTCCGAGACTGTGCCTCGGACGGCTATTTTTAAATTCGATTCGAACGATAAATTTTCAAAACTGAACAAAACACTTTAAAAATTCAATCCTGAAGCTTCTGTTATCTTTAGTATTATCAATACGAATTTTAAAAGCTTTCGAAATATTTTTCTTCGACTTAAAATCGAAGATTTAAATTTTTATTCAACTCTCAATCGATTAAATTTCACAATTTAATTGTCAGTTTCAAAGTTATATCCGGGATTCAAATTAAATTATCGTTCAAATATTTAAAATAAATTAAATATTTCCAATTTAATTCGTTCAAAATTCTGGGTCGTTACAGTCTTGAATGGATGTAATCTCAGAAATGAGATAAGTAATGTTGTGTGGTATGAATGCTTGGTTGTATTATGATGGTAATATAGATTAACTATTATGATGTTGATATGGATTACCTATTTAGTTATGAATCATCTGTTTAAATGATAATGTGATTATCAATTGTGACTTGTGAATTATCTATCTGTATAGATAAGTTAAATTGTTTAAACCTTTAAACAACTTGGCCTTAAAAGATACGTTTTGGATTTCGATGAGACCGGGATCGGGTTTCCGTATATCGGGATTCCAGGTCTGGAGACCCGAATACCACATCGATCCAAATTTACGATAGGTCGTGAATCTCAAGTGAAGATGAAGATTCAGAGTGCAAGGGTTATTGTCGTTAACTCTGAGGGTGATTCCAAAACGAGTGTAACGAGATAATGCCTTCGGTTTCGTTCGAACCCGGAACGAACTTGTATGGATTGAATGCTTTCAGCACATCGTCAGGCGGACGATGAGCATTCTAAGTGATATGTTCTGAGTTAAAGGTAATCGTAACCTCAAGCCTCATCAACCGGGAATGGCTAAAACAGGGGAGGTGCAGCAAGGCTTCGTGGGTAGCACCCACTAAGAGCAAGATAGATCCCTGTCTAGAGGTCCCTTTTCTTTTATTCGGCTTAGTGTGTGGTTGGTCGCGCCAACTACGGGATTGTCTTGTTCGGAATTATCCAGTAAGGGATGGTTCCGGCTTTGTGTTGCAGGGGAGCGGGCGTACTCCTCGGTACGGTGATCTAGGCCACGTACTGTGACGGGCGGTACCCCAGTAGCCCTGCCATTGATGGAAACCCATTCTTCCTACGTGCCCTTACGGTTTTGATTGTATAACCCACTTTGTGGCTAGTATGCTGGAATTTAATAATGTAACAATTTCAGCTATTTCATATTTATTTGAAAACCCTAGACCCTATTATAATATAACTGGATTTCCTATCAAATGTTTTAGTTAGCGTAAGGTAAAAACTTACCCATGTTTATTTGTGGGGAGTCTTACGTGATACTTTTGTTTTCAAAGGTTTTCAAAGTTAAGCAATCTAACCGTTTACTCACACCAGACCCATGTCTGACCCAAGTGTTTATTTTCTGTTTTATTAAACTCTTGGGTACTCAATATTGTATTGAGTAGTCAAGGGATTCAGGATAATCTTGACGAATTCTGGAGGAGCTGTGAAGCAGGAGGCTTCAGCGAGTAGATGTATAGAGTTTCCGCTGTGATTGTATTAGTCTGTATTGTACTGATGTACTTGTGTTGTATAATAGACAGAAGTTTATAACTGTCTATTCTGTGATGTATAAATTGTGTACTCTGATGTATATGATACTATGTAATATCTTATGTGATAATATATTTCTCGTTCCGCTGTGAGATTTCTGATGTGTTGTTGTTCTCTCTTCTTTTCTTTTCTTTTTCTATCCCTTTCTTTCTTCATAACGATGCGTCTTTCTGGGCAAAGAAAGCCTGGTCGTTACAGTGGTATCTCTTTTATAAATCATTTAAAATTGTTAAAATTATTATTTTCAAACCATATTAATAATATATTATTTTCCATATAAATATAAATTAGCTAATTCATTAGGCTTAATTATGTATTAATCTTTCATTAACATTTAAAAATATAACTAATTAAATAATGTAACGACCCGGAAATTTTGAACCCGAAAATTCCAGATAGTTAGAAGAAAAAGAAAGAGATAGAAGAAAGAAATAGAACAAGACACAGATTCTCACATTCGCAGCGGATCAAAATACAATATCAAATAATAATATCAGTTATACAAAGAAAACTGTATTTGTTAATTACATTTTAATACATCAGAGTTACAACATTTCACAATCACTGAACAGTTAAAATAACTCGTCCCAATAAATAACAATATATCACTCTTCATACGTTCCTGCCATCCAGCTCGCCTTCTGAGCTCCAGATTTCAGGTAAGGACGTTCTGGAGCTCAGAAGGCGAGCTGGATGGCAGGAACGTATGAAGAGTGATATATTGTTATTTATTGGGACGAGTTATTTTAACTGTTCAGTGATTGTGAAATGTTGTAACTCTGATGTATTAAAATGTAATTAACAAATACAGTTTTCTTTGTATAACTGATATTATTATTTGATATTGTATTTTGATCCGCTGCGAATGTGAGAATCTGTGTCTTGTTCTGTTTCTTTCTTCTATCTCTTTCTTTTTCTTCTAACTATCTGGAATTTTCGGGTTCGAAATTTCCGGGTCGTTACATCTGTGGATTGGTTTGAGAAGTGGTACTGATTTGTTTCAGATTTGTTTAGAGGAAAGATTTTTGAGTTTCTTAGTTTTAAAAAAAGGAAAAATAGAAAGAATGAAATGAAGATATGCAAATGTTTATATAAGTGAATTTATGATTTATAAAAATAAAAGAAAAAGAAAATAATAAGGACACTTGTCATTTTGAGTTTATCTTTTATTTACACATGTTAAGACAAGGCTTTAGGAAAATGACACTTGTCCTTTAAGTAATTTTTACATATTTATATTTATTTTTAAATGTAAATAAAATGCCTTTTCTTATTATTTAAATACTTATTTATATATATAAATCACTTTTTAAAGAAACAAACTAATATGTTATTTTCAAATAAAAAGTATAATGTATTATTTTTATAAATATGAATGGATTTTTAAAGACTAGAATTGTTATTTTTAAATTGAATCTTAGGATCTAATTTAAATTGAATTTGAATTTAAAGTTTTGAAATTCAAAAGAATAAATATTTAAATTGATTTGGATTTAGAATATTTAATCAATTAGATTAATTAACCTTAATTAATTAACTTATAATCCTAATTATTTAATTAATTAACACTTAAACCATTCATTAATTAAATTATTAAATTATTCTTTAATTACCTTATTAATTTAATGATTTAGGATTCATTAAATTAATAAGGTAATTAAAGAATAATTTAATAATTTAATTAATGAATGGTTTAAGTGTTAATTAATTAAATAATTAGGATTATAAGTTAATTAATTAAGGTAAGTAAGTTTGGAATCTACTGATAGTTGTGAAGTAGAGTTGTGTTTTGGATCTCGTCTGTGTTCTGATTTGGATAAGTAATTGGTCTACTTGGTTGAATTGTCAGTTTTGATAACTTGAATTCATTGTGTTTTACGTATCTCTGAGGGAATACGTATTTGATCTATCTCTGGTTTTAGAATCAGCAGTTCTGGAGGATTTGGTAGTTGAGTCAGACTCGTCTGTAGTCTGATATCCTGTTTAGTTCTATAGATCTAGATGAGTAGGAGCTCTATAGCTTAGTAGTATGATTGTTTGGATTCTGTAGAGCGAGTATCCCGGTATTTATATTTGGGAAAACTCGAGGAAATTGTATCCAGAATTTTTGTTTGGATAATTAGAATTGTTTGATTGTGTGAATTGGTCGTTACAGTGGTATCAGAGCATAGGTTGAGCGAATACCTAAGCTATTGGTTAAGTGAATATCAGAGCGCTAGGTTGAGTGAATACCTAGGTTCGGAAGGATTGTTCATTAGAAATAGGATCTGTAGCAACCTGTTTGAGTCCGAGTGTATATATATATATATGAGAGCGCGTATTTGTTAGTTATATAAAATGGTTTTATATTGTGTTAATTGATCGGTTGAGTGGTATATGGATTCTGGTCAATACGAGTAGCTCACGTTATTGATAGGGATCTCTAAACACTTGAACCAGGCCAACGGACACAATATTGTTTTAAAGAGGTAAATGAAATAATTTTACCCAGAAATAATTTCTATATAAAAAGTATCATTTTAAATATATATATATTTCTACCTATTTGTTGGGTTACCTGTTAGGGTTTTCCAATATAAGTTATAAAGGTAGATGGGGTAGTGGTGTGTGAAACACGACTACCAATGGTTAGAGTTTAAATGTTGAGGTTGGAAGTGTATTTGTCGAGACTGTAGACCCAATACCGTCTCGAGTAAGCTTTGCTGTGGTGAAGGATTTCATCGATCTCCGAAGGAAACTGTAATGGTTCGGAGTTTATCTCTGAAGTTTGGATGAGTAGAGTTGGATCTGTCGATGAGGCAGAAGCGAGTGATGGTACCTTGATACCTCAGGTAATAGTAGCTATATGATGAGATACAGTGACGATGGATGTTCCCGAATATGTTTTCTTTGGAACAAGATTAAGGAAGTGTGTATGCTTTGGTATTGTGGCTGAGTTCAGCATGGTGTTTCTGTTTGGTTTGGAGTTCGAGTTTCTCGAAGATCTTTGGAGTAGGAAGTCCTTGGCATCAGTGTCAGCAGTGCAGCTCGGAGTATTCTGTGATGGCAGGAAGTTTTCTGGATGAGCAGTTTTTCTGGAAGTGAAGTTCAGAAGTAGTAGAGTGGATCCATTTCTTCGATGAATTAGATAAATAAGTGTAAGCTGTTCTGATTGGTAAAGAGAGAACAGTCTGTTTGGAATTAGGCTGGGTTGATCGCAAAAGTGACTTGCGATTGTCTGAGTGTTCTCTTGGGTTGTCAGAATTTTCTGGATGTCTTCAGAGGAGTCAGAAGTTTGTCCGCATCTGAAGGTTGAGTTTTCTTATCGACTGGATTCCATGAGTGATACCGGTGGTTCAGTCTAGTGGAAGGATGTTTCCTAGAGATGGAGTTGGTGAAGCAGCTCAAGTGTTGCTGGAGTATCTGAGTTTTCTTTTATGGATCAGTGAACCTTATTTCTGGAATGAGTTGTCCAGTCTGTGTTTGTGTCCTACTTCAGATCAGAATTGCGCAGCGGAAGCATGGTGGGCCCATAACCCACTGAGCAGCGAAAGCAGTTTGGAGTGTATCTCTGGATGGGAGAAGTAAGTTTGGAATCTACTGATAGTTGTGAAGTAGAGTTGTGTTTTGGATCTCGTCTGTGTTCTGATTTGGATAAGTAATTGGTCTACTTGGTTGAATTGTCAGTTTGGATAACTTGAATTCATTGTGTTTTACGTATCTCTGAGGGAATACGTATTTGATCTATCTCTGGTTTTAGAATCAGCAGTTCTGGAGGATTTGGTAGTTGAGTCAGACTCGTCTGTAGTCTGATATCCTGTTTAGTTCTATAGATCTAGATGAGTAGGAGCTCTATAGCTTAGTAGTATTGATTGTTTGGATTCTGTAGAGCGAGTATCCCGGTATTTATATTTGGGAAAACTCGAGGAAATTGTATCCAGAATTTTTGTTTGGATAATTAGAATTGTTTGATTGTGTGAATTGGTCGTTACAGTGGTATCAGAGCATAGGTTGAGCGAATACCTAAGCTATTGGTTAAGTGAATATCAGAGCGCTAGGTTGAGTGAATACCTAGGTTCGGAAGGATTGTTCATTAGAAATAGGATCTGTAGCAACCTGTTTGAGTCCGAGTGTATATATATATATGAGAGCGCGTATTTGTTAGTTATATAAAATGGTTTTATATTGTGTTAATTGATCGGTTGAGTGGTATATGGATTCTGGTCAATACGAGTAGCTAACGTTATTGATAGGGATCTCTAAACACTTGAACCAGGCCAACGGACACAATATTGTTTTAAAGAGGTAAATGAAATAATTTTACCCAGAAATAATTTCTATATAAAAAGTATCATTTTAAATATATATATATTTCTACCTATTTGTTGGGTTACCTGTTCGGGTTTTCCAATATAAGTTATAAAGGTAGATGGGGTAGTGGTGTGTGAAACACGACTACCAATGGTTAGAGTTTAAATGTTGAGGTTGGAAGTGTATTTGTCGAGACTGTAGACCCAATACCGTCTCGAGTAAGCTTTGCTGTGGTGAAGGATTTCATCGATCTCCGAAGGAAACTGTAATGGTTCGGAGTTTATCTCTGAAGTTTGGATGAGTAGAGTTGGATCTGTCGATGAGGCAGAAGCGAGTGATGGTACCTTGATACCTCAGGTAATAGTAGCTGTATGATGAGATACAGTGACGATGGATGTTCCCGAAGATGTTTTCTTTGGAACAAGATTAAGGAAGTGTGTATGCTTTGGTATTGTGGCTGAGTTCAGCATGGTGTTTCTGTTTGGTTTGGAGTTCGAGTTTCTCGAAGATCTTTGGAGTAGGAAGTCCTTGGCATCAGTGTCAGCAGTGCAGCTCGGAGTATTCTGTGATGGCAGGAAGTTTTCTGGATGAGCAGTTTTTCTGGAAGTGAAGTTCAGAAGCAGTAGAGTGGATCCATTTCTTCGTTGAATTGGATAAATAAGTGTAAGCTGTTCTGATTGGTAAAGAGAGAACAGTCTGTTTGGAATTAGGCTGGGTTGATCGCAAAAGTGACTTGCGATTGTCTGAGTGTTCTCTTGGGTTGTCAGAATTTTCTGGATGTCTTCAGAGGAGTCAGAAGTTTGTCCGCATCTGAAGGTTGAGTTTTCTTATCGACTGGATTCCATGAGTGATACCGGTGGTTCAGTCTAGTGGAAGGATGTTTCCTAGAGATGGAGTTGGTGAAGCAGCTCAAGTTTTGCTGGAGTATCTGAGTTTTCTTTTATGGATCAGTGAACCTTATTTCTGGAATGAGTTGTCCAGTCTGTGTTTGTGTCCTACTTCAGATCAGAATTGCGCAGCGGAAGCGTGGTGGGCCCATAACCCACGTAATACCCGCGAATAACTCGAGACAACTCGAGACCTTCCCTCTGTTCCCAAAATCAACTCGCCAGAAAACAACGTGCACCGTGCACATGCACGATGGAACAGATCGACGCCGACCAACTACGATGACTTCCCCATGTCGACGATAACCCACCTACCCAAACTCGATCACCAGATCTTCGGCAATCACTCGAATTCGAAATCGAGCTTCCATCCAATCCTGGAACAAAAAGTCTCGAACACCCACAAAGCCTGGAAACGTCTCGTCAACACATCTCCGACCACCAGAACGCCTGCGCTTCCAACCATAGCTCCGTCAACACCCCAAATATCATTTCCCAATGACCGGTATCACTCGATTCACCATTGACTACGAAAAATGATTCGAGAATAACTACTACACAAACTGGCCTTAAACCCTAAAACACCTTCGACAACCCACCATCCTCCAGCCTTAACCACGACCTCAATTCATCTCGCGATCACCAGAAATCAACAGAAATCCATATTCTGTTCATCTCGAGAAATCTCACAAATCACTTGATTAAAAATTGTGATTTTACCTTTAAAAATCATGATTTGTAATGGGTATCAAAATTATATCAGTGAATCTAACAATTATGATATTTGAATTTTATAGTTTTCAAAGCTTTTACTGTATTTCTTATATTCCAAATAAATTCTAAACCTATATCACTTAATTATATTTTTTTAAACTTCATCCCTGCTTAACAAACAAATCTCTTTTGAATTCCTAATCATATCAGTGATTTGAAAATGAGATATTGGGATTTTGATTAGAATTTTAAACTCTGTTAACTTCACAGAATTGATATCAGACATGCATACAAAAATATCAACATATATACAAATAATTCATATTAAACAATCATGCAGGCATATTACATCATAGATTCATACATCAGATCATCACAAGATGTTTTAACTTGTAAATTTTTGTGGTTTTGTTTTTCTGGATAATAAGATGATGACAGGAACTAAATAACAGAGAATGTTCTTATTTTTGAAACTGGAATCATTTATATATAGACATGCAAGCATAATACAATCTAAAAATTCTACTTACAACAGATTATGATTTACTTAAATTTTTAAGTAAAGTGTTACTCACCAGATATAAGAAGATAAACAAAGCACCTTTGGTATTGAAAACAGCTTTTAAACTTTTAAAACTTGAATGCTGGAATTTGTATAAGAATTTGAAAACTTAGGTGCAGGCAAGATGATTTGAGCTTGCTTTGATTATCTGCTACATGCCCTCTTTCTTTTATTCTTTGAAAATGCTTTGCATGCTCCAGTTTTACTTGCTTTCAGATTTTGAAAAGTATGTTTACAGGCTTTGCCTTTGATTTCGAAAAACTTTAATTAATCATTACATTAAGTAATTAATTAATTTGATAATAATTACATAAATTAATTATCCTTTAACCATTAATTTCATTAAGTAATCATCCCTTAAATTAATTAAATCATTAAATTTTATTTTGAAAACCACTTAGAGATTTAATTAATAATTAACCTAATATAAAATTATTTTCAAAACCAAATCAAATTACTTTCAAATCACATTCGAATTTAAAATTTAATTTTTTGAAAACTTGTTTTTAAACACTTGTTAAAATTTTGCTTTGGAAACTTGGTTTATAATTCTTTTGAAACTTATTCATTTTTAATATACTTTAAATCTTAATTTAAAACTTGCTTTGCTTTTTAAAACTTATAAGCTTCAAAAGAAAACCCGAGCAAACCTTCCACTTTCCTGAACTAACCCCCGAGTAATTTCCCCATCATTTCGACTTCGAGTAAATCAACATTTTCTCTGAGTCAAAACCCGAGAGCACCTTTCTTCCCCAAACTCCACAACAACGCTCATACCCAAACGTGTACGTGTGCACGTGCACGAGACGCCGGAGCCACGGCGATCACCCACGACCACGTCGCCAACTCGTCGACAACCCACTCAAGCCTCACGACCACCCAGCTCCACGAGTTCGACTGAAAATCAAAATCGAGATCCTCTGTCACCACCTGGAACCCACCTGATCGACAAAATCAACTCGCCAACGACGATCCCGACTACCTGGAACCATGCCGTTCCACCCATAGCTGCGCCACAACCTGCCGCGTCGTTTCCCCCTGGTCCAGTCAACTCCGGTTCACCCTCGTCGAAGAAAAGGCCTCGATAACAACGACGAACCCATCAGGGTCTTAAACCCTACAACGACGTCGCCTAGCCCCGCTGATGATCTAAAAATTCAATTACCATTTTTCCTACAATCACCAAACACCTAGCTACCTTCAGCAACGAGCTGATTTAAAAATATATGTATGATTTTTGTAGGAATATAGTTTGTTTTATTGTATTCTCTTTTAAAAGATTTCATTTATATAATTTAAAAAGTGGTTTATAATTAAGCAAGATTAAAGATAATTAATTTAATTTATATTAGGAGATTAAATTAAATTAATTGAGAATAGTTTGACTATTAATCTTGTCTATAAATGATATTTCTTTCTAATAAATAACCCACAGAGCAATTATTTAAGATTTCTATAACTATTTAACTATTTTCCAACTATTTTACAATTATTTAACTATTCTACAGATATTTACAAACTAAAAATTATTTTTCAACTACTTATCTATTTTAAACCTTTAAACGAGCTATACAGGGACAAACCCGATCGCACGAACCACCTCGCACCGCCCAATGCCGACCACCAGAAAACTCGTCGCCGTGCCCAGACCTTCGCCACTCGACCAAGCTCCTTTTCCCCTTACTCCGGCCTCTTCCGATACGATTACGACATTGCATTGGCCTCGACAATCTCGTCGTCTTGAGCAGGATCTTAAACCCTAGTTCAACGTGGTTCGACCTCCACGTCCATCTATAAAGCCTCCTTCCATTTTTCCTGTGACCACCAAGCTACCCGCTACCTCCAGCCTTGATCACAAAGACATCATTCCGCCGATCATCGGAATTTGATGATAATAAGATTTCCGTTCAACTCAAGAATCCACACTATTTTCAAATCTAAAAATCTTGATCTTATCATTAAAATTCCTCATTTTACGACTCGAATCAATTTATAAAATTTAAACTTGAAATTAACATGATTGGGTTTTCTGATATTATACATTTTGACTGTGATTTCAGATTTTCCAGTAAACCTTTGACTAATTATACTTATAATTATTTTTAAAATTAAGTTTACACTCCTATCATCATCTTTTATTTAGAAATCAAAGCCTAAAACTGATCAGAGAAAGAACAAATGATTTTAGAATTATATTAGCATCCAGACATTCAAGATCAGAGTGAACACTGTTATACCCACAGAGATATCCATATACATATACACATATAATCATTAAATCAACATGCAAACCATTATTACTAATTTAATACTTAAGTTTACTGCATGCATTAAGTGTTAAACAGATTTAAAACCTTAAAAATAACAGTTTGTTTACTCACTTTCCTGGAAGAACAGAGAAGTCTGGGCCTTCCTGGAAATTTTATTTCTTGAATTTGAATTTAACTTGATTTGCTTTGATGTTGATCTGGATTGAATTTCCTGAGTTGATTCTTGCTTTTGTTCAGATTTTGAATATGTGAAGAAAATTCCTTTTCGATAAAATAAAATAATCTAAAAATGATGCAAGCAATTGCAGCTCTGATACCAAATGCTCCAGTTTTACTTGCTTTCCGATGATAGTGGTTCCAGTTTTTCGAACGATGGGTTCGATTTCGATTCGTTGGTAAGGACAGCGGGGCTGGGATGGTTGAAAAGCCTACCGGTCGTGAACCGTTGCTGAAGGTTGAAAAGCCTAGGTCGTTACAGTGGTATCAGAGCCCACTTGTAACGACCCGCCTTTTTCTCCACAGAAAGTCGTATCATTAATAAGAAAGAAAGGGGTAGAAAATAGAAAAGAAGAGAAGAAAGAAAGAAACAACAACAACGATCTCACAGCGGAACGAATAAATTATATTAATAACATATACATTTACATAGTATACAACACTTTACAGAGTTACACAGCATATACATCACTTACTAGACAGTTATAACATCTGTCTAGACACAACTCAATACACTACAGAGATACAAACACAACGGAACTACTATATATATCTACAACGCTGAAGCCTCCTGCTCCATTGCTCCTCCAGAATATTCGTCAAAGCTAAACCTGAATCCCTTGGCTACTCGTAAAAATTTGAGTACCCAAGAGTTTATAAAACAGAAATAAACACTTGGGTCAGACATGGGTCTGGTGTGAGTAACAGGTTAAACTTGCTTAACTTCAAAACCTTTAGAAAGAAAAGGTATCACGTAAGACTCCCCACAAATAAACATGGGTAAGTTTTTTACCTTATGCTAACCAAAACATTTGATAGGAAATCCAGTTATATTATAATAGGGTCTAGGGTTTTCAAATAAATATGAAATAGCTGAAATTGTTACATTATTAAATTCCAGCATACTAGCCACAAAGTGGGTTATACAATCAAAACCGTAAGGGCACGTAGGAAGAATGGGTTTCCATACAATGGCAGGGCTACTGGGGTACCGCCCGTCACAGTACGTGGCCTAGATCACCGTACCGAGGAGTACGCCCGCTCCCCTGCAACACAAAGCCGGAACCATCCCTTACTGGATAATTCCGAACAAGATAACCCCATAGTTGGCGCGACCAACCACACACTAAGCCGAATAAAAAGAAAAGGGACCTCTAGACAGGGATCTATCTTGCTCTCAGTGGGTGCTACCCACGAAGCCTTGCTGCACCTCCCCTGTTTTAGCCATTCTCGGTTGATGAGGCTTGAGGTTACGATTACCTTTAATCAGAACATATCACTTAGAATGCTCATCGTCCGCCTGACGATGTGCTGAAAGCATTCAATCCATACAAGTTCGTTCCGGGTTCGAACGAAACCGAAGGCATTATCTCGTTACACTCGTTTTGGAATCACCCTCAGAGTTAACGACAATAACCCTTGCACTCTGAATCTTCATCTTCACTTGAGATTCACGACCTATCGTAATTTGGATCGATGTGGTATTCGGGTCTCCAGACCTGGAATCCCGGTATACGGAAACCCGATCCCGGTCTCATCGAAATCCAAAACGTATCTTTTAAGGCCAAGTTGTTTTTAAGGTTAAAACAATTCAATTCTATTATCTATATACACATAGATAGATAATTCACAATATCACCATAGATAATCTACACTATTATCACAAATAGATAATTTACATTATCATTCAACCAAACATCCATATCACAAATCAGTACATATCTCAACAGAGATATCAAACAATGCAAAGCATTCAATATTATTCAACCATCCATAAGTAATGATTTATACCATCTTTAATTAATTTAAAATAAATTAAATTAATTACTTCATGGTATAAATCATTACTTATGGATGGTTGAATAATATTGAATGCTTTGCATTGTTTGATATCTCTGTTGAGATATGTACTGATTTGTGATATGGATGTTTGGTTGAATGATAATGTAAATTATCTATTTGTGATAATAGTGTAGATTATCTATGGTGATATTGTGAATTATCTATCTGTGTGTATATAGATAATAGAATTGAATTGTTTTAACCTTAAAAACAACTTGGCCTTAAAAGATACGTTTTGGATTTCGATGAGACCGGGATCGGGTTTCCGTATACCGGGATTCCAGGTCTGGAGACCCGAATACCACATCGATCCAAATTACGATAGGTCGTGAGTCTCAAGTGAAGATGAAGATTCAGAGTGCAAGGGTTATTGTCGTTAACTCTGAGGGTGATTCCAAAACGAGTGTAACGAGATAATGCCTTCGGTTTCGTTCGAACCCGGAACGAACTTGTATGGATTGAATGCTTTCAGCACATCGTCAGGCGGACGATGAGCATTCTAAGTGATATGTTCTGATTAAAGGTAATCGTAACCTCAAGCCTCATCAACCGGGAATGGCTAAAACAGGGGAGGTGCAGCAAGGCTTCGTGGGTAGCACCCACTGAGAGCAAGATAGATCCCTGTCTAGAGGTCCCTTTTCTTTTTATTCGGCTTAGTGTGTGGTTGGTCGCGCCAACTACGGGGTTATCTTGTTCAGAATTATCCAGTAAGGGATGGTTCCGGCTTTGTGTTGCAGGGGAGCGGGCGTACTCCTCGGTACGGTGATCTAGGCCACGTACTGTGACGGGCGGTACCCCAGTAGCCCTGCCATTGTATGGAAACCCATTCTTCCTACGTGCCCTTACGGTTTTGATTGTATAACCCACTTTGTGGCTAGTATGCTGGAATTTAATAATGTAACAATTTCAGCTATTTCATATTTATTTGAAAACCCTAGACCCTATTATAATATAACCGGATTTCCTATCAAATGTTTTGGTTAGCATAAGGTAAAAAACTTACCCATGTTTATTTGTGGGGAGTCTTACGTGATACCTTTTCTTTCTAAAGGTTTTGAAGTTAAGCAAGTTTAACCTGTTACTCACACCAGACCCATGTCTGACCCAAGTGTTTATTTCTGTTTTATAAACTCTTGGGTACTCAAATTTTTACGAGTAGCCAAGGGATTCAGGTTTAGCTTTGACGAATATTCTGGAGGAGCAATGGAGCAGGAGGCTTCAGCGTTGTAGATATATATAGTAGTTCCGCTGTGTCTGTATCTCTGTAGTGTATTGAGTTGTAATGTCTAGACAGATGTTATAACTGTCTAGTAAGTGATGTATATGCTGTGTAACTCTGTAAAGTGTTGTATACTATGTAAATGTATATGTTATTAATATAATTTATTCGTTCCGCTGTGAGATCGTTGTTGTTGTTTCTTTCTTTCTTCTCTTCTTTTCTATTTTCTACCCCTTTCTTTCTTATTAATGATACGACTTTCTGTGGAGAAAAAGGCGGGTCGTTACAAGTGGTATCAGAGCTTTGAAATATAATAAATAAATAAAATCTTGTTTTTAAATTTCTAATATATATATATTGATAGTTTGGAGATTTGGATTTATTTAATATGATAAATTAAATTGAATTATCTATCTTTGTGTATATAGATAAGAATTGAATTGTTTTAACCTTAAAACAACTTGGCCTTAAAAGATACGTTTTGGATTTCGATGAGACCGGGATCGGGTTTCCGTATACCGGTATTCCAGGTCTGGAGACCCGAATACCACATCGATCCAAATTTACGATAGGTCGTGAATCTCAAGTGAAGATGAAGATTCAGAGTGCAAGGGTTATTGTCGTTAACTCTGAGGGTGATTCCAAAACGAGTGTAACGAGATAATGCCTTCGGTTTCGTTCGAACCCGGAACGAACTTGTATGGATTGAATGCTTTCAGCACATCGTCAGGCGGACGATGAGTTGCAAGGAGAATGACGGTTTCTGATCAAGAAACTAGATCTGAGTCCGCACTAGGAAGTCGGGTGGACGATACTAGTTCGGAAGAGAACTGTAACGTCCTAGGCTTTTCAACCTTCAGCAACGGTTCACGACCGGTAGGCTTTTCAACCATCCCAGCCCCGCTGTGGCTTACAGTGATACCTCGGGTTTGCTTTTACGGCCACCCTCTCGAGTCGCAACCAACCCCAAAAGGCCTTATACTACCCCCGGGGACATGTAGGGGTAAGAGTCTCCCATTCGCCACCTAACGCAAAGCGAGAACCCCCTATCACGCTGTACTGTAGCAAACCCGATCCCGGTCTCATCGAAATCCAAAACGTATCTTTTAAGGGCCAAGTTGTTTTAAGGTTAAAACAATTCAATTCTTTATCTATATACACAAAGATAGATAATTCAATAGATAATCTACATTATCATCCCAAACAGATAATTCACATTATCATTATAATTCAACCGAACATCCATATCATATATCAATCATATCTTATCAGACATTCACTTATATACATGCAATACACATTAAATTCAACCATACTAGCATGCAACCAATTATAATTTAAATTTTTAAAAGTTACTCACCAGATTTTTGAAGAACAGAGCCTCCAGATTCAATTTGAAAACCCTTTTGAACACTTTGAACTCTTTAATTAATCATTAAGTAAGCAGGATTTATAGAATGAAGTAATTAGTTTAATTCACTTTAAATTAATTAGATGATATAAATCATTGCTTAAGGATGGATGAATGAGATTGAATGTATTCCATTGTTTGATATCTCTGATGAGATATGATTGATATATGATATGGATGTTTGGTTGAATTATAATGATAATGTGAATTATCTGTTTGGGATGATAATGTAGATTATCTATTGAATTATCTATCTTTGTGTATATAGATAAGAATTGAATTGTTTTAACCTTAAAACAACTAGGCCCTTAAAAGATACGTTTTGGATTTCGATGAGACCGGGATCGGGTTTCCGTATACCGGGATTCCAGGTCTGGAGACCCGAATACCACATCGATCCAAATTTACGATAGGTCGTGAATCTCAAGTGAAGATGAAGATTCAGAGTGCAAGGGTTATTGTCGTTAACTCTGAGGGTGATTCCAAAACGAGTGTAACGAGATAATGCCTTCGGTTTCGTTCGAACCCGGAACGAACTTGTATGGATTGAATGCTTTCAGCACATCGTCAGGCGGACGATGAGCATTCTAAGTGATATGTTCTGATTAAAGGTAATCGTAACCTCAAGCCTCATCAACCGGGAATGGCTAAAACAGGGGAGGTGCAGCAAGGCTTCGTGGGTAGCACCCACTGAGAGCAAGATAGATCCCTGTCTAGAGGTCCCTTTTCTTTTATTCGGCTTAGTGTGTGGTTGGTCGCGCCAACTACGGGATTGTCTTGATCGGGATTATCCAGTAAGGGATGGTTTCGGCTTTGTGTTGCAGGGGAGCGGGCGTACTCCTCGGTACGGTGATCTAGGCCACGTACTGTGACGGGCGATACCCCAGTAGCCCTGCCATTGTATGGAAACCCATTCTTCCTACGTGCCCTTACGGTTTTGATTGTATAACCAGGGGACAAATGTCTTACTCTTGATATTTTAATTTAAAATCTAAAATTGTAAAATAAAAGAGGGGTTTTATTCTTCAGCTGAAGATATTTTCTACAATTCTCAACCAAAATTAGAATCGAAACATAGATCATAAAAATGAAGATGTAAAATATCAAGAAATGAATGAAACCTAGAATTTCATCTTGAAAATGAAATCTGGAATTGCAAACTGAAAACCAACAGCAACAAGATTCGAAATTTCTTCAAGTATAATCTATCAACAAACAACCTGTGATCATGCAAACTTAAAGGCAAATAGAAGTTCAAAACCAAACATGCAAGCCTGGAAATAGTTTCTGTTCTCTGTCTCTGTTCTACATGTCTGGTGAGTAAACCTTAAACTTAAAAACAGTTTTAAAAATCTATTGTGATGGATGCATGTGATGGATGTTTTATGTAAATTGTGTTGCTTAGTATATGATATGAATGCATGTTTATATATCTGAAATGTCTGTATACCTGTGAATGTATATATACAAAATCTACTTCTCTGTTTCTATTGGTGAGTAAATGAATTTTTTTAAAACAGTTTAATCTTGATTTATACTTGTTCTTGTAGATGAACATAATTATTAATCACCTTTGATTTATAATCCAGTAATTAACTTCCCTTAATTACTTCCATTAATTAAGAATAATTACTTAATGTAATTAATAAAATAATTAAAGATGTTGTGTTCTCTATTCTTCTTTCTTCTTTCTGTTTCTTTCTTCTATCTCTTTCTTTTTCTTCTAACTATCTGGAATTTTCGGGTTCGAAAATTCCGGGTCGTTACATTATCGGGTCAGACCGAGTATTACAGATTTCCAGGTAAGGACGTTCTGAAGCTCAGGAGGCGAGCTGGATGGCAGGAACGTATGGAGTTTACCGCTGTGTATTTGAGAGCTTATTGATAGTAGTCTGGGACAGGTTGATAACTGTCTAGTCTATTTGTGTATATGTTGTAACTCTGAGGTATTGAATGTAAAGTAACAATTACAGCTTTTCTTTGTATAAATGTTATTATTTGTTATTATATTTTATCCGCTGCGAATGTGAGATGTTGTGTTTTCTTTCTTCTTTCTATTCTTCTTCTATCTTTTCTTCTTTTCCTTAACAATTCGGAATTATCGGAGTTGAAATTTCCGGGTTGTTACACTTGGGGGTTATACAATCAAGTCCGTTGGCACTTATTGGATTTTAGATTCCATACAATGGCAGGGCTACCGGGGTACCGCCCATCACAGTACGTGGCCTAGATCACCGTACCGAGGATCACTCCCAATCCCCTGCAACACAAGGTCGGAACATCCCTTACTGGATAATTCCCGCACAAGATACCTCACGGTTGGGATCAGCAACCGCACCACTAAGTCGAAAATAGAAAGGGACATCTAGACAGAGGTAACATTGTCCTACTTGGGTGCTACCCACTAACCTTGCTGCACCTCCCCTGTTTTAGCCATTCCCGGTTTGTGAGGCTTGAGGTCACGATTACCTTAGAAAAGAACATATTTGATAATTTAAATATATATTCTTTTGAAATAACAAATTTATCAATAGTAGTAATTTCACTGTAACGACCACGACTTTCTCTCCATAGAAAGTCGTATCGCTAATAAGAAAGAAAGGGGTGAGAAGTAGAAAAGAGAAGAAGAGAAAAGAAACAAACACAAATACTCACAGCGGAAACGAACAAAATATATTATATCACATAGAAGGATAATTATTACATAGTATCATATACATCATCTATCAGAGTTACACAGATTACACATCACATACTAGACAGTTATAAACATCTGTCTAGTTATTACAACTCAATACAAAACAAAGATCAACACAGCGGAAACTACTATCTATCTACAACGCCGAAGCCTCCTGCTCCATTGCTCCTCCACAATTCGTCAAGGCTAACCTGAATTCCCTTGGCTACTCGTAAAAATTTGAGTACCCAAGTGTTTATAAAAATGTGACGACCTAGGCTTTTCAACCATCAGCAACGGCTCACGACCGGTAGGCTTTTCAACCATCCCAGCCCCGCTGTGGCTCACAGTGATACCTCGGGTTTGCTTTTACGGCCACCCTCTCGAGTCGCAACCAACCCCAAAAGGCCTTATACTACCCCCGGGGACATGTAGGGGTAAGAGTCTCCCGTTCGCCACCTAACGCAAAGCGAGAACCCCCTATCACGCTGTAATGTAGCAAACCAATAGATAATCTAAATTATCATTTCAATTCAACCAAACATCTATATCATAGATCAGCACATCTCTTATCAGAGATATCAACAATGCAAAGCATTCAATATCATTCATCCATTCTTAAGTAATGATTTATCATCTCTAATTAATTTAAAATGAATTAAATTAATTACTTCATCCTATAAATCCTGCTTAATTAATTATTAATTAAACCAATTAATTAATCATTACTCTAAGTATCCATCTAAATTAATCATTCCTGATTAATTACCCTTTAATTACTTTAAGTAATTAATACTTAATTAATTTCACAAATTAATTATCTTAAACCATTCAGTAATTAATCTTTAATTACTTCATTAATTAATTAACTATATTTAATTACATTAATCCTTAATTAATTACAATTAATTAATTACTTTAATCACTTATTATTTATTAATTAATCTTAATTAATCAATTCTTAATTACATCATTAATTATATTAATTAATGATCCTTAATTATTCTTAATTAATTATCTTATTTAAATTAATAATTAATTAATCATATTTATTAATCACCTTTGATTAATCTCATTTAGTAATTAACTACTCTTAATTACTACACTTCATAAATTAATTACTCCTTAATTAATTATCCTTTAATTAATCCCTTGATTAATTTATTTAAAGTAATTAACTCAAATTACTTTTATTAAACCATCTTTAGTTAATTACATCTACTAATTAACTTTAATTACTTTCCTAAGTAATTTATACTTTCACTAATTACATTTAAGTAATTATCAAATCACCAAGTGATTAGCTTAAATTAATTAAACAAATTAATTTAAACTTATCAAATTTATTTAATTAATTACCTTAAGTAATTAATTTCTTAAATTACTTCCATTAAGCAATTATACTTAACCAATTTCATAAAATGATTATTTTTAATTAATTAATCTATTTGATTATCAAAATTAATCTCATTCATTAATTATTTAATAATCTTTAATTAATGATCCCTCATTAATTTTTATCAATTCTTTAATTATTTTAAGATAAACTTTATTTTTATTGATAAACAAGTTATCATTTACCATTCATATTTGAAACATCCATTTCAAATCTACTTTTAAATTTCATTTTAAATTCTGTATTTAAAATGAATACCAATTTATCTTTTACAATATTTTAAACAACATTTCTAAAACTCTTTTAATTTACAAGTTAAAGAAATACTCATTTATAAAGAAGTTTAAAAGGTGCTAACAAATTCATATTTAAATTTATAAAACTTATTTTAAATCTCAATCTAAGATTCAAAACCAAACTTGAATCCATATATTTAAATCTTTGATTTAAATTTCTGTTTTACTAATTCTTTACAGTTTTAAATTTAGTTTAAAGTTTTTAAACAGACAGTTTTCTTTCTTTTCAAAAAAACCTGGCAACAACTTACCTACTCGAGCACGCACACTAAACTTCGAGTCGCTCTCTCTAAAAACCCGAGTCACATACAAACAAGCTCGAGAAAATCTCGAGTAGCCTCCCCTGTTAAAACCCAGGCTTACCCGAGTCCCCTCAAAAATACTTCGAGTCGCACATCAAAAACCCCGAGTCTCCCACGAAACAACTCAAGTAACCCTCTGTTAAATTCCAGACTTTACCAGAGATACACCCACGATCTCGTGCACGTGCACATCCACCAGCGTCAACTCCGACCATCCACGACTTCTTCACCACTTCGACGATCAACCATCAACCAATCCACGATCACTCGATCACCCAAATTGCCAGAGGAACAAAATCGAGCATCCAAAACTAACTCGAACCCAAAACTGGAACATCTTCAATCCCTGGAACTGTCTCGTCTTCAAAATTTCGATCACCAGAACTTCTGAAACTCCGATCATATCTTCATCATCGACCAAACTTCAATCCCTCAAAAACCTGAAGCACTCGATCCACTTGAGAAACTGTGGTGATTGATTTTCTTAACCTAGTTAAAACTAGGTTTAAAAATTTAAAACCTAAATTATTTCTACCTCACTGCCTTAATTTAAATTCTAGTAATTTTCCCTTCGTCCTTGATCATTCCACTATTACCAGACATGATATTGGTCAATCAATCCTCCTAGATTAACAGTTCTAACCAAAAATCCATTTTCAGTTAAAACTAGAACTGCTCTTTTAATTCTAAACTAAAAACTATGATATTCATACTAAAAATCATATTATCATCTATGTTTTCAATTTATACCTTTGGATTTATAAATTACAGAGTTCAAATTTTCACTTTATAAAACATGTTTCTGTTGTTTTTGTTTACAGAGACATTCAAACTAAATTTTGACTTAATTAACCTTTTAATCTTTAGTTTACTATGGAACAACTAATTTTATTTAAACTTTAGATCCACATTTAAAACTAGATCATGGGATATGATTTATATTAAAACAGTAGCCTGGAATTCAAGATAACAGGGTCATATTGATACCAACAACATACACATCTATATACATGCAGAATCAACTATAAACATCCACATCAAAACAATATTTATCACAGAATTAAGCATGCATCATAATTACCTAAGTTAATTTAAGTAAAAATGTTACTCACCTTAACAAAGATGAACAAAGGCCTATTTTATTGAAAAGCTTTTGAAACTGTTTTGCTTAAAACTGGGATGCCTCACTTGATTTAATAACTGGAGTTGTTGGAGCTTTAGATTGATTAAACTACATGCATGCTTGTTTTCCAGGTTGAAGAGATGAATGCAGACAGGCCTTGAAATGATTCCAGATTTGATAAACATGCAGGCAGGCTTAAATGTTGAAAAGAATTGCAGGCTGAACTTAATTTAGATTTGGGAAAATGGTTTACAGAGATTCGATGTTGATAATCTCTGGTTTGAGGAATTTGAAAATTAGGTTTTTGATTTTAGATTAGAGGAAGAGTTTTGAGAAGAGGTTACTAATTATTTCAGATTTTATTAGAGGAAAAACTGAGTTTTTCTTGTTTTGAAAAATGAAGAATAGAAAGAAAATGAAGTAAGGAGAATGCATATGTTTATATAAGTGAAGTTGAAATTTATAAAAATAAAAGAAAAAGAAAATAAAAATAAGCCACTTGTCATTAGCATTGATTACTTACATTACACTTGTCAAACAAAGCTTTAAACATAAACACTTGTCTTTTTATATTTTTATATGTATTTTAAAAGTAAATAAAACCCTTTTTCTTTATTTATAAAATACTTATCTATATATATACAAATTATTTTTTTTTAAAGAAAGAAAACTAAATTTATTTATAACTAAAAGTTTATACATTTTTCTAAACTCCACAACAAATTTAAATATTTATTCCATTGAATTACAAAACTAAATTTCAAATTCAATTTAAATTAAATCCTAAGATTCAATTTAAAAGTTAAGTTATATATATATTCATATACAACTACTTATCAATTTAAAATAACAATTCCATAGTCTTTAAAATCCATTCATATTTATAAAAATAATACATTATATTTATTATTTGGAAATAACATATTTGATACTTTAAATAATTCATCTAAGAGATTATATTATCAAGTAATATTTTAAAAAGAAATAAAACAAACCTTTTTGTTAAATCTTATTTATTTTTAAGCTTAAGTAAAAATATCTTAAACAATTAAAACATTTATCTAAAGTATATTTAAAACTATAAAGTTATTTATCTAAATATCTTTGAAAAGTCCATATTAAATTAAATCTAAATTTCCTATTTACCAAAGCTTTTCTATTTACAATATATACAAATAAATATATATATTCAAAATATGTAACGACCCGGAATTTATATTAATTAAAATTTGAATATTTAAATGAATTTTAAATATTTATAGGTGAAATTGATGAGTCGAATAATTTATTTTTCGAATATTGGATTTAATTTGACAATTAAATCGATAATTTAATAAGTTAAATTCCAGAAATAATTTAAATCTGGATTTAATGTGATTAAAAATGATTTGTAAAATTTTATTTAATCATACTGGAGTTATAGAAAGGTTATAGAACTTTTAAAAATTTAATTTGGAGTTAATCTGTGAAAGTTGAATATTTTAATATTTAATTATCGACTGTAAAAATAGCCAATTTTCGAACAGTCTCAGAATTGGACGAGACCAGTTCCATTGGATCCGTAATAGTTAGTTATTATCGGATTTCAATTTTCGTAGCAATCGGAGTTGTCGTTTGACCGTGGCAACTCAAAACGCATCGATATCGTTTTAATTTTAAATCGTCGAGTTAAACTAGTCATTTTTCAAAAAGTCTCGGATTTCGACGAAACCAGTTTCATCGGATCCATAATGTGATATTATTGTAAGATTTCAAATTTCGTAATTTTTGGAATTACCGTTTGTCCGGGGCAAGCCAAAACGCCTCGAAATCGATTTAAATCGATTAAATTTAAATTGATCGTTTAATTCCATATCTCGCACAGACGATCGAATTAGCTCCCGAAACACGTTCCATTGCGTTCGGAACGTGGGGTAAACCTTAGAAACGTCAGCCGGCACGCTCGATTTGGAGTTCGGAAATTTATCGGTGAATAGTAATTTGGCAAATTTTCTATATAAGGACCATTATCTTCTATTTTGCAAACAAGATGAAACCCCTAACCCTAAATCTCTTCAGCCGCCACCTCCAAATTCGAAGGCCAGAAACACACTCAATTCATTCTCTTTGATCTCCTCATCCGTTCACTTTCATCCAAAATCACCAACTAAAAAGTTGTAGATCTCAACGAATACTAGCTATCCAACGGTTAAGATCTGAAATGGCGAAGCGAGGAGGCTGAAATGGAGCCGCGTTTACCATAAGGTCGGGCACGAATTCCCAGGTCAGATCAGGGCCGAGCTCCACCTTGTCGCAACTGAAGGCAGCTTTGGGCGATGGCGTTCGAATGGTGGTGGTATGATGGGGTTCAGGCGATCGGAGGTGGGGTCTTGGACGGTCAAAGCTTGGCAAATGATGGGTTCTTGAACGTGATATTCACGTAAGGGAGGAAGAAGAGAAAGTAGGGGGAGCGGCCAAGATCTTCAATTGGAAAGCAACGGCCAGGATGTGTTTTGGGTATAGAATTAACTAAAAATGTTGTAAATTTAATTATATTAGAATCGTGTAACTTCAAAAACGCATATCTTTTTGCTGCGAGGTCGGAATGGAACGAAACAAAATGCGTTGGAATCGTCTCGACGTGTACTTCGCTATGCAACTGGATTGGAGTCGTTTGGAGTCAGTGAAATTTTTGGGTAAAATTAAACGTCCGTTTAATTTTATTCGAAATAAACGCTGGAATCAGAATTAAAATCAAGGTGAGATCTTCTCACTCAAATGAAAGTGGATTTTCTTTTACAGTTATTGATTGATGATTGACTGTTTGGATGTGATATTAGATATAGTAGGATATATATCTATATATAGCAATATATACATATTGGCATATGTATATATTGGATTGATTGATTTTCCCACCTCGTATAGCGGATGAGACCCTATTGCACCGTTAGTAAGCGGATTTTTATAAAAACCCATATACCGCGATAATTCCATACTGGAGCGGAATTGGTATTGTGCTAACGTCTGTGGATGCAGGGAAACAGGTTGGAGGGATCCAACTGGATTCCTCAACTGTATTTACTTATTTACAGATATTGATGTATATTATGTTATCATATTGATATATGATATTGACTGTTGTGATGGACTAATTGATGCTGTTGCATCATCGGATTCAGTTTTGAAATGTAAAAATAACGACTTTTACTTTAAAAGGGTTTTTAAAGTGATTTTTGAAAATATACGTTTTATGGAATTTTTGAATCAATTTATAAACGTAAAACTTTGAAGTTATAAAAGTTAAGATTTTTGGTGAATTATGACCGTAAGGTGATTTTTGAAATAAATAGTTTAAGCAATTTATAAAATGGTTTGAACTGAGATTTTCAGATTTTTGTGAACAGTCTATTTAAAAGATTTAAAAAGTTGATATTTATAAATTTAAAATATTGGAATTTTAAAACGAGATGATAAGTGTTAAAGATGAAATTTATAGAATTATAAATCGTGAGGACATGGAATTTATAGATTCATAAATTGTGAAATTATAAAATGGATGAAACTGTAGAATAAAAGATTTATAAGAGATTAACTTATAAATTGGATTTTTACCTTTAGATGGAATATTTATCGAATTATTAATAAAGAAGATTTATTAAATTTGAGTCGTTAGAAAATAGAAATAGAATTTATAAACGTTGTTTTATAAATTCGAAATCAATTGGATTTGATAAATTAAAATGTTAAAGGAGATATATTCGCGATTTTGGATAGCGGATTATTATTTAAATAAAATGTGTAGAAAATATGGAAATCGGGATAGTGAAGTATATTCACGATTTTGGACAGTGAATATATTGTTAAGTAAAATGAACTTGTTTTGGGAAAGCGATATTACAGAAATGAAGTAATTGTTTTAAAAGATGTTTTAAAACGTGATAAGTATCGAATACATAGATTTCAACTTTTATTGTTGAAATAGACGTTTTCGAGGAATTTAAGGAAATGATGGACTATAACACTGTTGTTATAGTAAATGGTTTCCGAAAGGAAATATTTTTGTATGGTATTGGGATTTATATATCTATCTAAATCCGAATCCCTATACTAGTGATTTTGAGTCGTCGTAACGATGTTTTACGTAACATTCATTTTGACTCAAATAAATGTGTTTAAAGAGAATGATTTCCTTAAAGAATGAAATATGTACTTAAATATTGATTTAAGTATGTTGAATATTTTCAAATGTTGAAAATAAATAGATTTGTGAAATACTTATTTTTAAATAAGTATGGAAATGCTTTTCCAATATGAAACGAACTGTTTTGAAATTTTATCTTTAAAGATAAATTGTAATGTGGCAAATTGATTTGAAATTGTTTTCAAATGGTTAAGTGTGGAAAATTTTATATCTAGTAAAGATATTTTTGGGAAATAAATAATTTGGAAAATTATTTGGAATCTGATGATGTTGCGCATCTTTATTGATAGTTAAATAACCGACTATCAATAATTACCTTTAGATAGGTATTTGTTGTGAATTGGATGAAATTGAATGCCACACTTATTTTTGAATAAGCGCTCACTATTCGGGTTAGCCGGGAAAGGACCATGGGGTCGTATAACCCAATCCGAATATGTGATACGTCGTTATGAATTGCATTTGAAGACCGGTGTTGAAGACCGGATATTTTTGAAAACGGAAGGATTACCGTCGAGTTACTCTACATCGACTGATCTCCGATTTAGAGGTTTTATCACCCTTAGTGACGGGAAGTCCTGACGTGATTGAAATTATCCAGATATGCAAGGGCTTCGTGAGAAGTGCCTTCGGTTCTGTTCGATCCCGGAACAGACTTGTATGGATTGTATGTCTGACGTTACAATTTGAGATATAAAGCTGATTTCTTTCAAATACATTTCTGTTGGTGGCGGAGAATTTATTCTCTTAGCTTAACACCCTTCTCTGAGACGTACGAGCTCAGAGGTTATGTAGTTGAAATTCATCAGCGATATATCCCAATTTGGTAACGTGGCATACTGAGTGTTGCTGTGAAATGATCAGTGTTTGATCATTTGCGATATGATCATTTGTTTGATCTTATATCTTTGTGATCATAGGTTGATCATTTTTGTTTGACCCGAAGCAGGGCTTTTTGAGAAAGCATAGCTTTGTGGACGAGACTTCGTCGAGCCTCACACCCCGGAAATGGTCGAAACAGGAAGGATGCAGCAAGGTTCTAGGGAGTAGCGCCCCTTAGTGTATGTCATTCCTTCTGGATAGAGGTGGTATCATGGTATGGAGCCCAGATACTTAACCTATGTGGTTGCTGCATTATTATCTATGTGGTTTATTGGAAATCGGGGATCCTCGGGAAGATCGGTTACGATCGGGGGATGGCATACGCGTGTCAGTAGTTACCTATTTTTGCAGAGGTAACCCGGCCTTGTGTTGGCAGAGATCTAACCGTAATGTTAGGTTATTTCTCGGGTCGTCTATTCCAGGGACGTACCCATCGTGGCATAGGAAGTTCCTTGGCCTGACCATTTGTTGGAAATCCAAAGAAACAATACGAGCCTTGTACGGTTTTAGTTGTAGAACCTATCATTCACTTATGGTGGCGCCCCACTGTTTGGATGGTAGCTATAGTAGGCATAGTTCGAAATGTCTATGCTGGCTAAGATTAATATTATACTTTCGAAATGTTTTCTACACTGTGCACTAATAATAATATCAAAAAGAATTTGATTTTGCGTAGTAAGCATCTTTGACTATCATAAGAAGAAATCTCCTCCAATTCTGCGTTTGCATTGTGTGTGTGGTGGGAGGTCTTATGGTAGTTTCATTTTCCAAAAGCATTTCGAATTGACTTTAAAATTATCCTGTTGTTTATTTTAAAGAATAACTGTTTTACGATCTCACACCAGTCACCATGACTGACTCGGAGTTTATTGTTCCCTTCTAAACTCTGGGTGCCCACTAATTTCCACACGGGCAGTCTAGAGTTAGATTATCAGGATATTCTGGATATTCTGGAGCTTTGGAGATAAGCTGGAGGACGAGACATAGTATTTGTATCTGATAGTATTTATTCCGCTGTGTATTCTGTATGAGGACAAGTTATATAACTGTCCATTGTTGTATATTGACTCTGATGATATGATGTGATGTAATGTAATAACAGATATAATTCTTTTGTTTTTAAATGATATTCATTTATCTATTATATATTGTTCCGCTGCGATATGTGAGATTCTTATATTGTTTTCCGTTTCTGTTTTCTGCTCTTGTTCTGTTGTTGTTCTTCTTTCTTTTTCTTCTATCTTCTTCTTCTACCTTTTTCTTCTTTCTTAAAACCATAACTTTTCGGGTTTCCGGCATTCGATGGCTCAGCAGTCGATAAAGTGAGTATCGATGTTGAATTTTCGAAAGTCGAAAATTTTCGGGATGTTACATTTTGTATCAGAGCATATGGTTAAGCGACAACCCTGCTCTGTTGGGTGTTACTCATTAGAGATAGAGTCAGTAGTACTCTAGAATGAGTTTGAGTGTAATAATAGATACGAGCGCGTATTTGTTAGTGAATATAAAATTGTTTTATATTGTGATGATTGATTTGTTGAGTGGTATATGGATTCTGGTCGGTATTGTCCGTACAACTCTATCGATAGGGATCTCTAAACACTTATATAGAACAATTCGGCACAATATTGTTTTAAATTGGGTAAATGGAATAATTTTACCTTGATTATATTTTGTATATAAAAGAAATGTTTTTCTATAAAGTACTATAGTATATGGTTGCATGGATGTTAGGAAGTAATAATGGTGAATTATCATCATTGAAATTGAATAAGAAATTGAAATTGTAACTCCAAAGTTAAGAAATAAATTCACATGCAAATGAAATTTGAGAATGTAAATTATAAATGTGAATTGTAATTTAAAACGGGATTCCAGAGAAGTATTTGGAAAGGTTTTGAAAAGAATTTGAAAATTTTGGAGATTTGGAAAGTTTAATTCCTTTTTGATTTGAAAATGGATTTCAAGGGTTTTGAAAAATGTTTTGACGGAATGAAAAGCTCTAAACTCTATTCGGTTGCTGGAAAATAACTTCGATGATGACCGCGGCATCGTTGGTGTTTATTTTCGGGTTTCCAAAAGAGGGATTGCTGCTAAATTGTTTCAAATGGAAGTTGTTTAGAAAATTTGGGTTTTGTTTTAGAAAATTCAAAGGATAATTTGAATTGTTTTCAAAAAAAAATGGTTTTGAAATGTTGGTAAGACTCTGGAATCAATTTATGAAATATTATGAAATTGATAACTTGTAAAGTTTAAAGTTTAAATAAAAATCCATTTAACGAATGAAATTTATAAATATGAATTGGAAGCATAAGGAAATGAATTCATATATGAATAAAATGGTAAATGAATTTATAAATGAAAATAGAATTCCAAGAAGATAATTGAAAATAAAAGTCCTTAATGAAATGGAATTGTGAATGTGAATGTATAAATGATTGTATAAATCAAGATGTAAATAAGTTGATAACTTATAGAATATTTGAAATCTGATTGGAATGAAATTCAAATTGAAGACGAATGAATTAGTAATTGAAACTAATCTAAAAATAATCAGTTATGAATGAAAGCTGATAAAATTCAATATTCAGAAGATAAACCGAATCCAAATTAGATTGGAATTGTGAAATTGAATTCAAATGAATTTGAAATGAAAATTGGATAAGAAATGAATATGTGTAACTTCAATAGTGAATTAGAGATGATATAAGAAATTATATTGAAAATTTTGTAATAGAATTTGCAAAATAGTTTGAATATATGTAACTAGATATTATGGCTAGTAGGATATACAGGTGTAAATGAATTGGATTTGATTTCAAAGATAAATTTGAATTGCTCGACAAAAGGTATGTATTTAAATTCCAATATGAGATTTGATGACTTTCTTGTCTAGCTGCTTGGCTTTTTCTTTTTCTTTTTGAAATCTGAGAGTCCGTAGGGACGTTTTGTAGTCGTACCGTATTAGCCGCGCAAAGGAGACGCTAGCGAAATTTTTCGAAAATTTCGAGTGTTAGAAAATTTTTGAGAAAATTTTGAAGTTAAAATTTGAATTTAAACTCGAATTTGAATTTAGAAGTTAAACAATGTCGTTTGAAACTTATAATTGAAGTTGGGAATTTAGTTGAATTGATAACGAATCTTTAATAGAAAGATTTGTTTTGAAAAATTGATAAAACTATTTAAATTGTGAAAGATAATAGACGAATTAAGGACCATTTTTCCTAACTTGTAATTTCGAGGACGAAATTCTTTTAAGGGGGGAAGTTTGTAACGACCCGGAATTTATATTAATTAAAATTTGAATATTTAAATGAATTTTAAATATTTATAGGTGAAATTGATGAGTCGGATAATTTATTTTTCGAATATTGGATTTAATTTGACAATTAAATCGATAATTTAATAAGTTAAATTCCAGAAATAATTTAAATCTGGATTTAATGTGATTAAAAATGATTTGTAAAATTTTATTTAATCATACTGGAGTTATAGAAAGGTTATAGAACTTTTAAAAATTTAATTTGGAGTTAATCTGTGAAAGTTGAATATTTTAATATTTAATTATCGACTGTAAAAATAGCCAATTTTCGAACAGTCTCAGAATTGGACGAGACCAGTTCCATTGGATCCGTAATAGTTAGTTATTATCGGATTTCAATTTTCGTAGCAATCGGAGTTGTCGTTTGACCGTGGCAACTCAAAACGCATCGATATCGTTTTAATTTTAAATCGTCGAGTTAAAATAGTCATTTTTCAAAAAGTCTCGGATTTCGACGAAACCAGTTTCATCGGATCCATAATGTGATATTATTGTAAGATTTCAAATTTCGTAATTTTTGGAATTACCGTTTGTCCGGGGCAAGCCAAAACGCCTCGAAATCGATTTAAATCGATTAAATTTAAATTGATCGTTTAATTCCATATCTCGCACAGACGATCGAATTAGCTCCCGAAACACGTTCCATTGCGTTCGGAACATGGGGTAAACCTTAGAAACGTCAGCCGGCACGCTCGATTTGGAGTTCGGAAATTTATCGGTGAATAGTAATTTGGCAAATTTTCTATATAAGGACCATTATCTTCTATTTTGCAAACAAGATGAAACCCCTAACCCTAAATCTCTTCAGCCGCCACCTCCAAATTCGAAGGCCATAAACACACTCAATTCATTCTCTTTGATCTCCTCATCCGTTCACTTTCATCCAAAATCACCAACTACAAAGTTGTAGATCTCAACGAATACTAGCTATCCAACGGTTAAGATCTGAAATGGCGAAGCGAGGAGGCTGAAATGGAGCCGCGTTTACCATAAGGTCGGGCACGAATTCCCAGGTCAGATCAGGGCCGAGCTCCACCTTGTCGCAACTGAAGGCAGCTTTGGGCGATGGCGTTCGAATGGTGGTGGTATGATGGGGTTCAGGCGATCGGAGGTGGGGTCTTGGACGGTCAAAGCTTGGCAAATGATGGGTTCTTGAACGTGATATTCACGTAAGGGAGGAAGAAGAGAAAGTAGGGGGAGCGGCCAAGATCTTCAATTGGAAAGCAACGGCTAGGATGTGTTTTGGGTATAGAATTAACTAAAAATGTTGTAAATTTAATTATATTAGAATCGTGTAACTTCAAAAACGCATATCTTTTTGCTACGAGGTCGGAATGGAACGAAACAAAATGTGTTGGAATCATCTCGACGTGTACTTCGCTATGCAACTGGATTGGATTCGTTTGGAGTCAGTGAAATTTTTGGGTAAAATTAAACGTCCGTTTAATTTTATTCGAAATAAACGTGTAACGACCCAGAATTTTTGATAATTAAAATTCGAATATTTAATTAATTTTAAATATTTATAAATGGAATTTAGAAGTCGAATGATTTATTTTTCGAATATTGGGTTTTATTTGAGAATTAAGTCGATAAATTAAATAGTGAAATTCCAGAGATAATTGAAAATCGAGTTTAATATGATTGAAAATGATTTTTAAAATTTTATTTAATCATACTGGAGTTATAGAAAGGTTATAGAACTTTTAAGATTGAATTTGGAATTAATCTGTGAAAATTGAATATTTTAATATTTAATTATCGACTGTAAAAATAGTCAATTTTCGAACAGTCTCAGAATTGAACGAGACCAGTTCCATTGGATCCGTAATAGTTAGTTATTATTGGATTTCAATTTTCGTAGCAAATGGAGTTATCGTTTGACCGTGGCAGATCGAAACGCATCGATATCGTTTTAATTTTAAATCGTCGAGTTAAAATAGTCATTTTTCAAACGGTCTCGGATTTTGACGAAACCAGTTTCATCGGATCCGTAATGTGATATTATTGTAAGATTTCAAATTTCGTAATTTTTGGATTTACCATTTGTTCGGTACAAATTAAAACGCCTTGAAAACAATTTAAATTGGTTTAATTTAAATTGATCGTTTATTGCCATATCTCACACATACGATCGAATTAGCTTCCGAAACCTATTCCATTGTGTTCGGAACACGGGGTAAACCCTAGAAACGTCAGCCGACACGTTCGATTTCGAGTTCGAAATTTTTCGGATGAATAGTGTTTTGAGACGTTTTCTATAAAAGCCCCTTCATTCTCATTTTTGCAAGAATAAACAGCCCTAGGGTTTCACAATACTTAGCCGCCACCCTTGAAACCAACGGCCAGAAATTGCAATTCTTTCCTCCTCAATCCCTCTCGATCCATGCAATGATTCACGAAGTTTCCAACTACAAAGCTGTAGAGCTTCACAAGCTCTACAAATCCATATGGCTATGATTGATTTTAGTCGAACCCATCGCCAGAAATTCAACCATGAAGGCCACGCGTTCAACACGTTTTTCGAGGAAGTAGATGCAACCGGGTCTGACCGCATTCTGGGTGGTGGAGGGGCAAGGCGAGGCGGTTCGTTTGGTGGCGGGATGATCGAGTTTCGTGGAGGTTTGGGGGTCGCAATGGTTAGCCCTAATTTCGACTGTAATGGGTTATCTTGGTTCGTGATGTTTACCTGGAGAAATTATCGCGTGGGAGGGAAGAAGACACGAGCGGCCACGATTTCAGTTTTCAAAATCTTCGGCTGAGATGAAAGGTTGTGAAAAAAAAATGTTAAAAGGAAATGTAAATTAATTTTTATTTAAATTGTATAAACTTTAAAATACTGTATCGTGTTCATACGAGGTCCGTTTTGGACGGGATTTTTTGCGTTGGCTTCGTATTGACGAGCTCTTCGCGATGCAACTAGATTGGATTCGTTTGGAGTCAGTGAAAATTTCGGGTAAAATTAAACGCGTGTTTAATTTTATTCGAAATAAAACGCTGGAACAGAATTTAAATCAAGGTGAGATCTTCTCACTCAAAATTTAAAGTGGAATTTACAGTTATTTATTGATTGACTGTTTGGATGTGATATTAGATATGATAGGATATATCTATATATATAGCAGTATATACATATTGGCATATGTATATATTGGATTGATTGATTTCCCGCCTCGTATAGCGGATGAGACCCTATTGCGCCGTTAGTAAGCGGATTTATAAAAACCTATATACCGCGATAATTCCGTACTGGAGCGGAATTGGTATTGTGCTAACATCTTTGGATGCAGGGAAACAGGTTGGAGGGATCCAACTGGATTCCTCAACTGTATTTACTTATTTACAGATATTGATATATATTCTGTTATCATATTGATATATGATATTGACTGTTGTGATGGACTGATTGGTGCTGTTGCATCATCGGATTCAGTTTTGGAATTTAAAAATAACAACTTTTACTTTAAAGTGATTTTTGAAAGTGAACGTTTTATGGAATTTTTGAATTGATTTATAAACGTTAAAATTTTAAAGTTATAAAAGTTATAATGTTTAGTGAAATAAAACCAAAGGGTTGTTTTTGAAATAAATAGTTGATTTATTTATAAAAAAGGGTTTAAGTCGAGATTTTTAAATAACTATAAACGATTTGTATAAAAAGATTTATCAAATTGATATTTTATAAATCAAAATATTGGACTTATAAAACGAATTTTTATAAGTGTTAAAAAGAAGTATAAAAGGATTTCATAAGTGAATGAAATTAATAAATTATAACGTGAAGTTATAAAGTGAATAGATGTTGTAGAATAAACGCTTTATAAGTAATTTACTTATAAATTAGATTTTTGCACTGAGATGGGATATAAATAGAAATTTCTAAATGAAATGATTTCATAAGTTGAAATTGTTATGAAGTATAAAAGTGATTTATAAACATTGTTTTATAAATCCAAAATCACTTATTTTGATAAGTAATTTTAGAAGTTAATAAAAGGAGAATTTTATAAATCAAAGTTGTTAGAAAATATAAAGGTGAATTTATAAACGTTGTTTTATAAATTCGAAATCAATCAAATTTGATGAATTTAAATATAGAGATTATTAAGGGAATTTTATCCACGATTTTGGACAGTGGATAATTTTTGAAATAAATGTGTAGAAAAGATTGAAATGTGGTTAGTGAAGTATATTCACGATTTGGACAGTGAATATATCCTTAAGTAAAATGAATATGGTTTTGGAAAAGCGATATTATAAATGAAGTTAATTGTTTTAAAAGATGTTTTAAAACGTGTGAACTATCGAAATCATAGATTTCAACATTTATTGTTGAAATAGACGTTTTCGAGAAATATAAGGAAATGGTGGACTATAACACTGTTGTTATAGTAAATGATTTCCGAAAGGAAATGTTTTTAATGTAGTATTGGGATTTATATATATATCTAAATCTGAATCCCTATACTAGTGATTTTGAGTCGTCGTAACGATGTTTTACGTAACATTCGTTTTGACTCAAATAAATGTTGTTATAGTAAATGATTTCCTTAAAGAATGAAATATATACTTAATTTGATTTTTTCGTAGTAAGCATCTTTGACTATCATAAGAAGAAATCTCCTCCAAGTCTGCGTTTGCATTGTGTGTGTGGTGGGAGGTCTTATGGTAGTTTCATTTTCCAAAAGCATTTCGAATTGACTTTAAAATTATCCTGTTGTTTATTTTAAAGATAAATAACTGTTTTATGATCTCACACCAGTCACCATGACTGTCTCGGAGTTTATTGTTCCCTTCTAAACTCTGGGTGCCCACTATTTTCCACACGGGCAGCCTAGAGTTATATTATCAGGATATTCTGGATATTCTGGAGCTTGGAGATAAGCTGGATGACGAGACGTAGTATTTGTATTTGATAGTATTTATTCCGCTGTGTATTCTGTATGAGGACAAGTTTATATAACTGTCCATTGTTGTATATTGACTCTGATGATTGATGTATATGTAAACTGATATAGTTCTTTGTTTTAAAAGACTAGTAATTATATACTGTATATTGTTCCGCTGCGATGTGTAAGATTCTGATATTGTTTTCTGTTGCTGTTCTGTTGTTCTGTTGTTGTTCTTCTTTCTTTTTCTTCTATCTTCTTCTTCTACCTTTTTCTTCTTTCTTAAAACCATAACTTTTCGGGTTTCCGGCATTCGATGGCTCAGCAGTCGATAAAGTGAGTATCGATGTTGAATTTTCGAAAGTCGAAAATTTTCGGGATGTTACATTTGGTATCAGAGCATATGGTTAAGCGACAACCCTGCTCTGTTGGGTATTACTCATTAGAGATAGAGTCAGTAGTACTCTAGAATGAGTTGAGTGTAATAATAGATATGAGCGCGTATTTGTTATTGAATATAAAATTGTTTTATATTGTGATGATTAGTTTGTTGAGTGGTATATGGATTCTGGTCGGTATTGTCCGTACAACTCTATCGATAGGGATCTCTAAACACTTGAATAGAACAATTCGGCACAGTATTGTTTTTGAATAGGGTAAATGAAATAATTTTGCCCAAAACTATTTTTGTATAGAAAATAAATGTTTTTCTATAAAGTACTATAATATATGGTTGCATGGTTGCTAGAGTTGATAATATTAAATTATTATCAATGAAATTGAATAAGAAATTGAAATCGTAACTCCAAAGTTAAGAAATGTTTTTGAAAAGAATTTGAAAATTTTGGAGATTTGGAAGTTTAAATCATTTTTGATTTGAAAATGGACTTCGAAGGTTTTGAAAAGTATTTTGGAAGAGATGAAAGCTCTAAACTCTTTTCGATCGCTGGAAAATAATTCCGATGATGATCGCGACATCACCGGTATTCATTTTCGGGTTTCCAAAAGAGGAATTGCTACCAAATTGTTTTAAATGAAAGTGTTTGGAAAATTTGGGTTTTGTTTTAGAAATTCAAAGGATAATTTGAATTATTTTCAAAAATGGTTTTGAAAAGGTTGGTAAGACTCTGGAATGCTATATATATAAAAATATTTATGAAATATTATGAAGTGGATGACTTGTAAAGTTTAAAGTTTAAAAAAAAAATCCATTTAACGAATGAAATTTATAAATATGAATTGTAAATGTGATTTATAAATGAAAATGGAATTCCAGATAGATATTGGAAAATTTAAAATTCATTAATGAAATGAATTTGTAATATGGATATATAAGTGATTATATAAATCGAAATGAAAATAAGTTGATAACATATAGAATATTTGAAATCTGATTGGAATGAAATTCAAATTGAAGACGAATGAATTAGTAATTGGGACTAATTTAAAATAATCAGTTGTGAATGAAAGAAAATTGATAAAAATTCAATATTCAGAAGTTAAATTGAATTGAAATTGTGAATTAAATTCAAATGAATTTGAAATGTGAAATTGAACGAAAATAGATATATAACTTCAACAGTGAAGTAAAGATGGTATAAGTAGTTTATATTGAAAATTTTGTAATAGAATTTGCAAAATAGGTTAAATGCTGTAACTAGATATCATGGCTAGTAGATATACAGGTATAAAGGAATTGGAATTTTGATTTCGAAGATAATTTGAATTGCTCGAAAAAGGTATGTATTTAAAATTTGAATATGAGATTTGATGACTTATTTCTCTAGCCGCTTGGCTTTTTCTTTTTCTTTTTGAAATCTGAGAGTTCGTAGGGACGTTTTGTAGTCGTGCCATGTTAACCGCGCAAAGGAGACGCTGGCGAAATTTTTCGAAAATTTCGAATGTTAGAAAATTTTTGAGAAATTTTGAAAGTTTAAAATTTGAATTTAGACTTAAATTTGAATTGATAAGAAAACAATGCTGTTGAAACTCATAATTGAAGTTAGAAAGCTAGTTGAATGATAACGAATCTTTAGAAGAAAGACTTGTTTTGATAAATTGATAAAACTATTTGAATTTGAGAAAATAGTAGACGAGTTAAGGACCTTTCTTCCTAACTTGTAATTTCGAGGACGAAATTCTTTTAAGGGGGGAAGTCTGTAACGACCCAGAATTTTTGATAATTAAAATTCGAATATTTAATTAATTTTAAATATTTATAAATGGAATTTAGAAGTCGAATGATTTATTTTTCGAATATTGGGTTTTATTTGAGAATTAAGTCGATAAATTAAATAGTGAAATTCCAGAGATAATTGAAAATCGAGTTTAATATGATTGAAAATGATTTGTAAAATTTTATTTAATCATACTGGAGTTATAGAAAGGTTATAGAACTTTTAAGATTGAATTTGGAATTAATCTGTGAAAATTGAATATTTTAATATTTAATTATCGACTGTAAAAATAGTCAATTTTCGAACAGTCTCAGAATTGAACGAGACCAGTTCCATTGGATCCGTAATAGTTAGTTATTATTGGATTTCAATTTTCGTAGCAAACGGAGTTATCGTTTGACCGTGGCAGATCGAAACGCATCGATATCGTTTTAATTTTAAATCGTCGAGTTAAAATAGTCATTTTTCAAACGGTCTCGGATTTTGACGAAACTAGTTTCATCGGATCCGTAATGTGATATTATTGTAAGATTTCAAATTTCGTAATTTTTGGATTTACCATTTGTTCGGTACAAATTAAAACGCCTTGAAAACAATTTAAATTGGTTTAATTTAAATTGATCGTTTATTGCCATATCTCACACATACGATCGAATTAGCTTCCGAAACCTATTCCATTGTGTTCGGAACACGGGGTAAACCCTAGAAACGTCAGCCGGCACGTTCGATTTCGAGTTCGAAATTTTTCGGATGAATAGTGTTTTGAGACGTTTTCTATAAAAGCCCCTTCATTCTCATTTTTGCAAGAATAAACAGCCCTAGGGTTTCACAATACTTAGCCGCCACCCTTGAAACCAACGGCCAGAAATTGCAATTCTTTCCTCCTCAATCCCTCTCGATCCATGCAATGATTCACGAAGTTTCCAACTACAAAGCTGTAGAGCTTCACAAGCTCTACAAATCCATATGGCTATGATTGATTTTAGTCGAACCCATCGCCAGAAATTCAACCATGAAGGCCACGCGTTCAACACGTTTTTCGAGGAAGTAGATGCAACCGGGTCTGACCGCGTTCTGGGTGGTGGAGGGGCAATGCGAGGCGGTTCGTTTGGTGGCGGGATGATCGAGTTTCGTGGAGGTTTGGGGGTCGCAATGGTTAGCCCTAATTTCGACTGTAATGGGTTATCTTGGTTCGTGATGTTTACCTGGAGAAATTATCGCGTTGGAGGGAAGAAGGCACGAGCGGCCACGATTTCAGTTTTCAAAATCTTCGGCTGAGATGAAAGGTTGTGAAAAAAAAATGTTAAAAGGAAATGTAAATTAATTTTTATTTAAATTGTATAAACTTTAAAATACTGTATCGTGTTCATACGAGGTCCGTTTTGGACGGGATTTTTTGCGTTGGCTTCGTATTGACGAGCTCTTCGCGATGCAACTGGATTGGAGTCGTTTGGAGTCAGTGAAAATTTCGGGTAAAATTAAACGCGTGTTTAATTTTATTCGAAATAAAACGCTGGAACAGAATTTAAATCAAGGTGAGATCTTCTCACTCAAAATTTAAAGTGGAATTTACAGTTATTTATTGATTGACTGTTTGGATGTGATATTAGATATGATAGGATATATCTATATATATAGCAGTATATACATATTGGCATATGTATATATTGGATTGATTGATTTCCCGCCTCGTATAGCGGATGAGACCCTATTGCGCCGTTAGTAAGCGGATTTATAAAAACCTATATACCGCGATAATTCCGTACTGGAGCGGAATTGGTATTGTGCTAACATCTTTGGATGCAGGGAAACAGGTTGGAGGGATCCAACTGGATTCCTCAACTGTATTTACTTATTTACAGATATTGATATATATTCTGTTATCATATTGATATATGATATTGACTGTTGTGATGGACTGATTGGTGCTGTCGCATCATCGGATTCAGTTTTGGAATTTAAAAATAACAACTTTTACTTTAAAGTGATTTTTGAAAGTGAACGTTTTATGGAATTTTTGAATTGATTTATAAACGTTAAAATTTTAAAGTTATAAAAGTTATAATGTTTAGTGAAATAAAACCAAAGGGTTGTTTTTGAAATAAATAGTTGATTTATTTATAAAAAAGGGTTTAAGTCGAGATTTTTAAATAACTATAAACGATTTGTATAAAAAGATTTATCAAATTGATATTTTATAAATCAAAATATTGGACTTATAAAACGAATTTTTATAAGTGTTAAAAAGAAGTATAAAAGGATTTCATAAGTGAATGAAATTAATAAATTATAACGTGAAGTTATAAAGTGAATAGATGTTGTAGAATAAACGCTTTATAAGTAATTTACTTATAAATTAGATTTTTGCACTGAGATGGGATATAAATAGAAATTTCTAAATGAAATGATTTCATAAGTTGAAATTGTTATGAAGTATAAAAGTGATTTATAAACATTGTTTTATAAATCCAAAATCACTTATTTTGATAAGTAATTTTAGAAGTTAATAAAAGGAGAATTTTATAAATCAAAGTTGTTAGAAAATATAAAGGTGAATTTATAAACGTTGTTTTATAAATTCGAAATCAATCAAATTTGATGAATTTAAATATAGAGATTATTAAGGGAATTTTATCCACGATTTTGGACAGTGGATAATTTTTGAAATAAATGTGTAGAAAAGATTGAAATGTGGTTAGTGAAGTATATTCACGATTTGGACAGTGAATATATCCTTAAGTAAAATGAATATGGTTTTGGAAAAGCGATATTATAAATGAAGTTAATTGTTTTAAAAGATGTTTTAAAACGTGTGAACTATCGAAATCATAGATTTCAACATTTATTGTTGAAATAGACGTTTTCGAGAAATATAAGGAAATGGTGGACTATAACACTGTTGTTATAGTAAATGATTTCCGAAAGGAAATGTTTTTAATGTAGTATTGGGATTTATATATATATCTAAATCCGAATCCCTATACTAGTGATTTTGAGTCGTCGTAACGATGTTTTACGTAACATTCATTTTGACTCAAATAAATGTTGTTATAGTAAATGATTTCCTTAAAGAATGAAATATATACTTAATTTGATTTAAGTATATCGAATATTTTCTAAGTGTTGAAAATAAATGATTTGTGAATTACTTATTTTTAAATAAGTATGGAAATGCTTTTCCAATGGGAAATGAACTGTTTGAGTTTTTATCTTTTAAAGATAAATTGAAAAGTGAATATTTGAAATTGTTTTCAAATGGTTAAGTGTGGAATTTTTATATGTAATGAAGATATTTTTGGAGATTAAAAAAATATGGGAAAATTATTTGGAATCTGATGATGTTGCGCATCTTTATTGATAGTTAAATAACCGACTATCAATAATTACCTTTAGATAGGTATTTGTTGTGAATTGGATGAATTTGAATGCCACACTTATTTTTAAATAAGCGCTCACTATTCGGGTTAGCCGGGAAAGGACCATGGGGTCGTATAACCCATTCCGAATATGTGATACATCGTTATGAATTGCATTTGAAGACCGGTGTTGAAGACCGGATATTTTTGAAAACGGAAGGATTACCGTCGAGTTACTCTACATCGGCTGATCTCCGATTTAGAGGTTTTATCACCCTTAGTGACGAGAAGTCCGGACGTGATTAGAAATTTATCCGGAAATGCAAGGGCTTCGTGAGAAGTGCCTTCGGGTCTGTTCGATCCCGGAACAGACTTGTATGGATTGTGTGTCTAACGTTACAATTTGAGATATAAAGCTGATTTCTTTCAAATACATTTCTGTTGGTGGCGGAGAATTTATTCTCTTAGCTTAACACCCTTCTCTGAGACGTACGAGCTCAGAGGTTATGTAGTTGAAATTTATCAACGATATATCCCAATTTGGTAACGTGGCATACTGAGTGTTGCTGTGAAATGATCAATGTTTGATCATTTGTGATATGATCATTTGTTTGATCTTATATCTTGGTGATCATAGGTTGATCATTTTGTTTGACCCGAAGCAGGGCTTTTTGAGAAAGCGTAGCTTTGTGGACGAGACTTCATCGAGCCTCACACCCCGGAAATGGTCGAAACAGGAAGGATGCAGCAAGGTTCTAGGGAGTAGCGCCCCTTAGTGTATGTCATTCCTTCTGGATAAAGGTGGTATCATGGTATGGAGCCCAGATACTTAACCTCTGTGGTTACTGCATTATTATTATCTATGTGGTTTGTTGGAAATCGGGGATCCTTGGGAAGATCGGTGACGATCGGGGGATGGCATACGCGTGTCAGTAGTTACCTATTTTTGCAGAGGTAACCCGGCCTTGTGTTGGCAGAGATCCGGTTAGGTTCTCGGGTCGTCTATTCCAGGGACGTACCCATCGTGGATAGGAAGTTCCTTAGCCTGACCATTTGTTGGAAATCCAAAGAAACAATACGTGACTTGTACGGTTTTAGTTGTAGAACCTGCCATCTAATATGGCAGCTATAGCAGGCATAATATAATGGTACCTATGCTGGCTAAGATTTATATTCTACTTTCGAAATGTTTTCCACTATGCACTAATAATAATATCAAAAAGAATTTGATTTTTTCGTAGTAAGCATCTTTGACTATCATAAGAAGAAATCTCCTCCAAGTCTGCGTTTGCATTGTGTGTGTGGTGGGAGGTCTTATGGTAGTTTCATTTTCCAAAAGCATTTTGAATTGACTTTAAAATTATCCTGTTGTTTATTTTAAAGATAAATAACTGTTTTACGATCTCACACCAGTCACCATGACTGACTCGGAGTTTATTGTTCCCTTCTAAACTCTGGGTGCCCACTATTTTCCACACGGGCAGCCTAGAGTTATATTATCAGGATATTCTGGATATTCTGGAGCTTGGAGATAAGCTGGATGACGAGACGTAGTATTTGTATTTGATAGTATTTATTCCGCTGTGTATTCTGTATGAGGACAAGTTTATATAACTGTCCATTGTTGTATATTGACTCTGATGATTGATGTATATGTAAACTGATATAGTTCTTTGTTTTAAAAGACTAGTAATTATATACTGTATATTGTTCCGCTGCGATGTGTAAGATTCTGATATTGTTTTCTGTTGCTGTTCTGTTGTTCTGTTGTTGTTCTTCTTTCTTTTTCTTCTATCTTCTTCTTCTACCTTTTTCTTCTTTCTTAAAACCATAACTTTTCGGGTTTCCGGCATTCGATGGCTCAGCAGTCGATAAAGTGAGTATCGATGTTGAATTTTCGAAAGTCGAAAATTTTCGGGATGTTACAAAACGCTGGAATCAGAATTAAAATCAAGGTGAGATCTTCTCACTCAAATGAAAGTGGATTTTCTTTTACAGTTATTGATTGATGATTGACTGTTTGGATGTGATATTAGATATAGTAGGATATATATCTATATATAGCAATATATACATATTGGCATATGTATATATTGGATTGATTGATTTTCCCGCCTCGTATAGCGGATGAGACCCTATTGCGCCGTTAGTAAGCGGATTTTTATAAAAACCCATATACCGCGATAATTCCGTACTGGAGCGGAATTGGTATTGTGCTAACGTCTGTGGATGCAGGGAAACAGGTTGGAGGGATCCAACTGGATTCCTCAACTGTATTTACTTATTTACAGATATTGATGTATATTTTGTTATCATATTGATATATGATATTGACTGTTGTGATGGACTAATTGATGCTGTTGCATCATCGGATTCAGTTTTGAAATGTAAAAATAACGACTTTTACTTTAAAAGGGTTTTTAAAGTGATTTTTGAAAATATACGTTTTATGGAATTTTTGAATCAATTTATAAACGTAAAACTTTGAAGTTATAAAAGTTAAGATTTTTGGTGAATTATGACCGTAAGGTGATTTTTGAAATAAATAGTTTAAGCAATTTATAAAATGGTTTGAACTGAGATTTTCGGATTTTTGTGAACAGTCTATTTAAAAGATTTAAAAAGTTGATATTTATAAATTTAAAATATTGGAATTTTAAAACGAGATGATAAGTGTTAAAGATGAAATTTATAGAATTATAAATCGTGAGGATATGGAATTTATAGATTCATAAATTGTGAAATTATAAAATGGATGAAACTGTAGAATAAAAGATTTATAAGAGATTAACTTATAAATTGGATTTTTACCTTTAGATGGAATATTTATCGAATTATTAATAAAGAAGATTTATTAAATTTGAGTCGTTAGAAAATAGAAATAGAATTTATAAACGTTGTTTTATAAATTCGAAATCAATTGGATTTGATAAATTAAAATGTTAAAGGAGATATATTCGCGATTTTGGATAGCGGATTATTATTTAAATAAAATGTGTAGAAAATATGGAAATCGGGATAGTGAAGTATATTCACGATTTTGGACAGTGAATATATTGTTAAGTAAAATGAACTTGTTTTGGGAAAGCGATATTACAGAAATGAAGTAATTGTTTTAAAAGATGTTTTAAAACGTGATAAGTATCGAATACATAGATTTCAACTTTTATTGTTGAAATAGACGTTTTCGAGGAATTTAAGGAAATGATGGACTATAACACTGTTGTTATAGTAAATGGTTTCCGAAAGGAAATATTTTTGTATGGTATTGGGATTTATATATCTATCTAAATCCGAATCCCTATACTAGTGATTTTGAGTCGTCGTAACGATGTTTTACGTAACATTCATTTTGACTCAAATAAATGTGTTTAAAGAGAATGATTTCCTTAAAGAATGAAATATGTACTTAAATATTGATTTAAGTATGTTGAATATTTTCAAATGTTGAAAATAAATAGATTTGTGAAATACTTATTTTTAAATAAGTATGGAAATGCTTTTCCAATATGAAACGAACTGTTTTGAAATTTTATCTTTAAAGATAAATTGTAATGTGGCAAATTGATTTGAAATTGTTTTCAAATGGTTAAGTGTGGAAAATTTTATATCTAGTAAAGATATTTTTGGGAAATAAATAATTTGGAAAATTATTTGGAATCTGATGATGTTGCGCATCTTTATTGATAGTTAAATATCCGACTATCAATAATTACCTTTAGATAGGTATTTGTTGTGAATTGGATGAAATTGAATGCCACACTTATTTTTGAATAAGCGCTCACTATTCGGGTTAGCCGGGAAAGGACCATGGGGTCGTATAACCCAATCCGAATATGTGATACGTCGTTATGAATTGCATTTGAAGACCGGTGTTGAAGACCGGATATTTTTGAAAACGGAAGGATTACCGTCGAGTTACTCTACATCGGCTGATCTCCGATTTAGAGGTTTTATCACCCTTAGTGACGGGAAGTCCTGACGTGATTGAAATTATCCAGATATGCAAGGGCTTCGTGAGAAGTGCCTTCGGTTCTGTTCGATCCCGGAACAGACTTGTATGGATTGTATGTCTGACGTTACAATTTGAGATATAAAGCTGATTTCTTTCAAATACATTTCTGTTGGTGGCGGAGAATTTATTCTCTTAGCTTAACACCCTTCTCTGAGACGTACGAGCTCAGAGGTTATGTAGTTGAAATTCATCAGCGATATATCCCAATTTGGTAACGTGGCATACTGAGTGTTGCTGTGAAATGATCAGTGTTTGATCATTTGCGATATGATCATTTGTTTGATCTTATATCTTTGTGATCATAGGTTGATCATTTTTGTTTGACCCGAAGCAGGGCTTTTTGAGAAAGCGTAGCTTTGTGGATGAGACTTCGTCGAGCCTCACACCCCAGAAATGGTCGAAACATGAAGGATGCAGCAAGGTTCTAGGGAGTAGCGCCCCTTAGTGTATGTCATTCCTTCTGGATAGAGGTGGTATCATGGTATGGAGCCCAGATACTTAACCTATGTGGTTGCTGCATTATTATCTATGTGGTTTATTGGAAATCGGGGATCCTCGGGAAGATCGGTTACGATCGGGGGATGGCATACGCGTGTCAGTAGTTACCTATTTTTGCAGAGGTAACCCGGCCTTGTGTTGGCAGAGATCTAACCGTAATGTTAGGTTATTTCTCGGGTCGTCTATTCCAGGGACGTACCCATCGTGGCATAGGAAGTTCCTTGGCCTGACCATTTGTTGGAAATCCAAAGAAACAATACGAGCCTTGTACGGTTTTAGTTGTAGAACATATCATTCACTTATGGTGGCCCCCCACTGTTTGGATGGTAGCTATAGTAGGCATAGTTCGAAATGTCTATGCTGGCTAAGATTAATATTATACTTTCGAAATGTTTTCTACACTGTGCACTAATAATAATATCAAAAAGAATTTGATTTTGCGTAGTAAGCATCTTTGACTATCATAAGAAGAAATCTCCTCCAATTCTGCGTTTGCATTGTGTGTGTGGTGGGAGGTCTTATGGTAGTTTCATTTTCCAAAAGCATTTCGAATTGACTTTAAAATTATCCTGTTGTTTATTTTAAAGAATAACTGTTTTACGATCTCACACCAGTCACCATGACTGACTCGGAGTTTATTGTTCCCTTCTAAACTCTGGGTGCCCACTAATTTCCACACGGGCAGTCTAGAGTTAGATTATCAGGATATTCTGGATATTCTGGAGCTTTGGAGATAAGCTGGAGGACGAGACATAGTATTTGTATCTGATAGTATTTATTCCGCTGTGTATTCTGTATGAGGACAAGTTATATAACTGTCCATTGTTGTATATTGACTCTGATGATTGATGTATATGTAAACTGATATAGTTCTTTGTTTTAAAAGACTAGTAATTATATACTGTATATTGTTCCGCTGCGATGTGTAAGATTCTGATATTGTTTTCTGTTGCTGTTCTGTTGTTCTGTTGTTGTTCTTCTTTCTTTTTCTTCTATCTTCTTCTTCTACCTTTTTCTTCTTTCTTAAAACCATAACTTTTCGGGTTTCCGGCATTCGATGGCTCAGCAGTCGATAAAGTGAGTATCGATGTTGAATTTTCGAAAGTCGAAAATTTTCAGGATGTTACAAAACGCTGGAATCAGAATTAAAATCAAGGTGAGATCTTCTCACTCAAATGAAAGTGGATTTTCTTTTACAGTTATTGATTGATGATTGACTGTTTGGATGTGATATTAGATATAGTAGGATATATATCTATATATAGCAATATATACATATTGGCATATGTATATATTGGATTGATTGATTTTCCCGCCTCGTATAGCGGATGAGACCCTATTGCGCCGTTAGTAAGCGGATTTTTATAAAAACCCATATACCGCGATAATTCCGTACTGGAGCGGAATTGGTATTGTGCTAACGTCTGTGGATGCAGGGAAACAGGTTGGAGGGATCCAACTGGATTCCTCAACTGTATTTACTTATTTACAGATATTGATGTATATTCTGTTATCATATTGATATATGATATTGACTGTTGTGATGGACTAATTGATGCTGTTGCATCATCGGATTCAGTTTTGAAATGTAAAAATAACGACTTTTACTTTAAAAGGGTTTTTAAAGTGATTTTTGAAAATATACGTTTTATGGAATTTTTGAATCAATTTATAAACGTAAAACTTTGAAGTTATAAAAGTTAAGATTTTTGGTGAATTATGACCGTAAGGTGATTTTTGAAATAAATAGTTTAAGCAATTTATAAAATGGTTTGAACTGAGATTTTCGGATTTTAGTGAACAGTCTATTTAAAAGATTTAAAAAGTTGATATTTATAAATTTAAAATATTGGAATTTTAAAACGAGATGATAAGTGTTAAAGATGAAATTTATAGAATTATAAATCGTGAGGATATGGAATTTATAGATTCATAAATTGTGAAATTATAAAATGGATGAAACTGTAGAATAAAAGATTTATAAGAGATTAACTTATAAATTGGATTTTTACCTTTAGATGGAATATTTATCGAATTATTAATAAAGAAGATTTAATAAATTTGAGTCGTTAGAAAATAGAAATAGAATTTATAAACGTTGTTTTATAAATTCGAAATCAATTGGATTTGATAAATTAAAATGTTAAAGGAGATATATTCGCGATTTTGGATAGCGGATTATTATTTAAATAAAATGTGTAGAAAATATGGAAATCGGGATAGTGAAGTATATTCACGATTTTGGACAGTGAATATATTGTTAAGTAAAATGAACTTGTTTTGGGAAAGCGATATTACGGAAATGAAGTAATTGTTTTAAAAGATGTTTTAAAACGTGATAAGTATCGAATACATAGATTTCAACTTTTATTGTTGAAATCTACGTTTTCGAGGAATTTAAGGAAATGATGGACTATAACACTGTTGTTATAGTAAATGGTTTCCGAAAGGAAATATTTTTGTATGGTATTGGGATTTATATATCTATCTAAATCCGAATCCCTATACTAGTGATTTTGAGTCGTCGTAACGATGTTTTACGTAACATTCATTTTGACTCAAATAAATGTGTTTAAAGAGAATGATTTCCTTAAAGAATGAAATATGTACTTAAATATTGATTTAAGTATGTTGAATATTTTCAAATGTTGAAAATAAATAGATTTGTGAAATACTTATTTTTAAATAAGTATGGAAATGCTTTTCCAATATGAAACGAACTGTTTTGAAATTTTATCTTTAAAGATAAATTGTAATGTGGCAAATTGATTTGAAATTGTTTTCAAATGGTTAAGTGTGGAAAATTTTATATCTAGTAAAGATATTTTTGGGAAATAAATAATTTGGAAAATTATTTGGAATCTGATGATGTTGCGCATCTTTATTGATAGTTAAATAACCGACTATCAATAATTACCTTTAGATAGATATTGTTGTGAATTGGATGAAATTGAATGCCACACTTATTTTTGAATAAGCGCTCACTATTCGGGTTAGCCGGGAAAGGACCATGGGGTCGTATAACCCAATCCGAATATGTGATACGTCGTTATGAATTGCATTTGAAGACCGGTGTTGAAGACCGGATATTTTTGAAAACGGAAGGATTACCGTCGAGTTACTCTACATCGGCTGATCTCCGATTTAGAGGTTTTATCACCCTTAGTGACGGGAAGTCCTGACGTGATTGAAATTATCCAGATATGCAAGGGCTTCGTGAGAAGTGCCTTCTGTTCTGTTCGATCTCGGAACAGACTTGTATGGATTGTATGTCTGACGTTACAATTTGAGATATAAAGCTGATTTCTTTCAAATACATTTCCGTTGGTGGCGGAGAATTTATTCTCTTAGCTTAACACCCTTCTCTGAGACGTACGAGCTCAGAGGTTATGTAGTTGAAATTCATCAGCGATATATCCCAATTTGGTAACGTGGCATACTGAGTGTTGCTGTGAAATGATCAGTGTTTGATCATTTGCGATATGATCATTTGTTTGATCTTATATCTTTGTGATCATAGGTTGATCATTTTTGTTTGACCCGAAGCAGGGCTTTTTGAGAAAGCGTAGCTTTGTGGATGAGACTTCGTCGAGCCTCACACCCCGGAAATGGTCGAAACATGAAGGATGCAGCAAGGTTCTAGGGAGTAGCGCCCCTTAGTGTATGTCATTCCTTCTGGATAGAGGTGGTATCATGGTATGGAGCCCAGATACTTAACCTATGTGGTTGCTGCATTATTATCTATGTGGTTTATTGGAAATCGGGGATCCTCGGGAAGATCGGTTACGATCGGGGGATGGCATACGCGTGTCAGTAGTTACCTATTTTTGCAGAGGTAACCCGGCCTTGTGTTTGCAGAGATCTAACCGTAATGTTAGGTTATTTCTCGGGTCGTCTATTCCAGGGACGTACCCATCGTGGCATAGGAAGTTCCTTGGCCTGACCATTTGTTGGAAATCCAAAGAAACAATACGAGCCTTGTACGGTTTTAGTTGTAGAACCTATCATTCACTTATGGTGGCGCCCCACTGTTTGGATGGTAGCTATAGTAGGCATAGTTCGAAATGTCTATGCTGGCTAAGATTAATATTATACTTTCGAAATGTTTTCTACACTGTGCACTAATAATAATATAAAAAAGAATTTGATTTTGCGTAGTAAGCATCTTTGACTATCATAAGAAGAAATCTCCTCCAATTCTGCGTTTGCATTGTGTGTGTGGTGGGAGGTCTTATGGTAGTTTCATTTTCCAAAAGCATTTCGAATTGACTTTAAAATTATCCTGTTGTTTATTTTAAAGAATAACTGTTTTACGATCTCACACCAGTCACCATGACTGACTCGGAGTTTATTGTTCCCTTCTAAACTCTGGGTGCCCACTAATTTCCACACGGGCAGTCTAGAGTTAGATTATCAGGATATTCTGGATATTCTGGAGCTTTGGAGATAAGCTGGAGGACGAGACATAGTATTTGTATCTGATAGTATTTATTCCGCTGTGTATTCTGTATGAGGACAAGTTATATAACTGTCCATTGTTGTATATTGACTCTGATGATATGATGTGATGTAATGTAATAACAGATATAATTCTTTTGTTTTTAAATGATATTCATTTATCTATTATATATTGTTCCGCTGCGATATGTGAGATTCTGATATTGTTTTCCGTTTCTGTTTTCTGCTCTTGTTCTGTTGTTGTTCTTCTTTCTTTTTCTTCTATCTTCTTCTTCTACCTTTTTCTTCTTTCTTAAAACCATAACTTTTCGGGTTTCCGGCATTCGATGGCTCAGCAGTCGATAAAGTGAGTATCGATGTTGAATTTTCGAAAGTCGAAAATTTTCGGGATGTTACAAAATAGAAAATATCTTATTAACTTTTTAAAGATAAAATTTACCAATTAAATACTTATTTCATCAGATTATTAAATTAAACTCAAATTTTATTATCAAAGATCATCAATATCAATTTAATTATTTAACAGATTATTAAATTGATATTGCTCAAATTTCCGGGATATTACATTCTTCCCCCCTTAAAATAATTTCGTCCCCGGAATTTAAACAAAGGTAATTTAATAATCTATTTAAGATTTTAATTTTAATTCACAAGCATATACTATCATCCATATGCTTGCAACCATAGCAGCCAATCATCCAATCAAACAATTTTAATTATCTAGACTAAATTCTAGATACTCGAGTTTCCCCAAATATATATATATATATATATATATATATATATATATATATACCGGGATACTCGCTCTACAAACAATCTAAACAAACAATACTACTAAACTATAAAGCTCCTACTCATCTAGATCTACAGAACTAAACAGAATATCAGACTACAGACGAGTCTGACTCAATAACCAAACTTCCCAAAACTGCTGATTCCAAAACCAAAGATAGATCAAATACGTATTCCCTCAGAGATACGTAAAACTCAATGAATTTCAGTTATCCAAATTGACAATTCAACCAAGTAGACCAATTACTTATCCAAATCAGAACACAGACGAGATCCAAACATAACTCTACTTCACAACTATCCGTAGATTCCAAACTTACTTCTCCCATCCAGAGATACACTCCAAACTGCTTTCGCTGCTCAACTCCGATATGAGGTAGGACACAAGCACAGACTGGACAACTCATTTCTAGAAATAAGGTTCACTGATCCATAAATAAAACTCAGATATTCCAGCAAAACTTGAGCTGTTTCACCAAACTCTATCTCTAGGAAAACATCCTTCCACTAGACTGAACCACCGGTATCACTCCTGGAATCCAAGTCGATAAGAAAACTCAACCTCCAGATGCGAACAAACTTCTGACTTCTCTGGAGACATCCAGAAAAATTCTGACAACCCAAGAGAACACTCAGCAATCGCAAGTCACTTTTGCGATCAACCCAACCTATTTCCAAAGAAAAACTGTTCCTCTTTACACAATCCGAACAGCTCATACTTAACTATCCAATCCATCGAAGAAATGGATTTACTCTTACTGCTTCTGAACTTCACCTTCAGAAAAACTGCTCAGCCAGAAAACTTCCTGCCATCACAGAACACTCCGAGCTGCACTGCTGCCACAAATGCTCCTATCCAAAACTCTTCGAGAAACTCGGACTCCAAACCAACAGAAACACCGTGCTGAACTCAGCCACAACACCGAAGCATTCACACTTCCTTAATCTTGTTCCAAAGAAAACATCTTCAGGAACATCCATCGTCACTGTATCTCATCATACAGCTACTATTACCTGAGGTATCAAGGTACCATCACTCGCTTCTGCCTCATCGACAGATCCAACTCTACTCATCCAAACTTCAGAGATAAACTCCGAACCATTACAGTTTCCTTCGGAGATCGATAAAATCCTTCACCACAGCAAAGCTTACTCGAGACAGTATTAGGTCTACAGTCTCGACAGATACACTTCCAATCTCAACATTCAAACTCCAACTATTGGTAATTGTGTTACACACACTACCACCTTATCTACCTTTATAACTTATATTGGAAAACCCGAACAGGTAACCCAATAAATAGGTAGAAATACATAAATATATATATTTAAAATGATATATATATTTTTTTATATATAGAAATTATTTCTGGGTAAAATTATTTCATCTACCTTTTTAAAACAATATTGTGTCCGTTGGCCTGGTTCAAGTGTTTAGAGATCCCTATCAATAACGTTAGCTACTCGTATTGACCAGAATCCATATACCACTCAACCGATCAATTAACACAATATAAAACCATTTTATATAACTAACAAATACGCGCTCTCGTATATATATACTCAGACTCAAATAGGTTGCTACAGATCCTATCTCTAATGAACAATCCTTCTGAACCTAGGTATTCACTCAACCTAGTGTTCTGATATTCACTTAACCAAAAGCTTAGGCATTCGCTCAACCTATGCTCTGATACCACTGTGACGTCCTAGGCTTTTCAACCTTCAGCAACGGTTCACGACCGGTAGGCTTTTCAACCATCCCAGCCCCGCTGTGGCTCACAGTGATACCTCGGGTTTGCTTTTACGGCCACCCTCTCGAGTCGCAACCAACCCCAAAAGGCCTTATACTACCCCCGGGGACATGTAGGGGTAAGAGTCTCCCGTTCGCCACCTAACGCAAAGCGAGAACCCCCTATCATGTTGTACTGTAGCAAACCCGATCCGTTTGAATTCCAGCGCAGTTGAAGACTACCCCCTATCATGATATATGTTTGCATGTGATGATATTGGCTGGAATTGAAGTTTCTAATTTGAATTTATATGAATTAGTATAAATATGTGTGTGAGCCTGTCTGTTTACATATAAAAACCTATCCTCTGTTATTTATCAAGTGAGTAACACTTTCTAAAAACTTAAGTATTCTATATAATCTGGTTGCATGCTTATCTCTGAAATAAGTTGTCTGTGAATATATTCTAAGTATATCTCTGTGCATGTATGTATATATAGGTTGGTGTGCATGTTTGTTAACTATGATATCTCTGTTTCCAGTTTCAAGCTCAGATTTGATTTAAATTTTGTATCTATTGACCTAGTCATCATCATGATTTAAATTATAAACAATAATTGATTGTTTTATCATATATTAGAGTTTAAATTTTTATTTAAGTTAAAATAAAATGAGGATTTCTCTGGAAAATAGAATAGAGCAGGAAAACTTAAGTTTTGTTAAAATTCGAACCTCTTAATTCATTGATTCAGGTATACGATCTGAATCCCTGATTGAAACCATGATTTTTAAGATTCGAATCATGATTTTTAGAAGTAGGTTGAAGGAGCAGTTCGAGGTTGATCAAAATGAGTGTTTTGAGTTACCTCTGATGATCTAGTTGGTCGGAGTAGTCGAAATTTTCTCTGGTGATAGAGGAGTAATAAGGGATTGTGGGAAAAATGTCAGATGAATGTTCTAATCATTGGGGAGGCGACGGTGATCATTTTATGCCTGTAGACCTAGTTTTTGATGTGGTCGGAATAATTGTCGTAAAGTTGTCTCTGGTGGACCGAGTTCCACCATACTCTGGAAATTGAAAGCAGGGACGTTGACGTAGACAAGACCGGAAGATCAGACGCTCAGGCGATCGGAGAGAAGAATTCGAGTGATTTCCAGGCTTTGGTTCCTGTTCTTGATGGTGATGGGATACTCGTTTTCGAATACGAGTAGATGTCGAAACTTTGGTGATCGAGTTTGGATATGAAGGTGAATGTTGACTTGAGGAGATCATCGGCGGTGATCGAAATGGAGCGGCGTCACAGTGCATGTGCACGGTGATGATTTGGATTCTGGTGAGTTTGGGTTTTTTTACAGAGGAGTGGTACTCGAATTTTCTCGAGTTAAATGCGTGAGAGACTCGAAGAAAATAGGATTTTGACTCGGGGAAAATTTAGTGGGCTCGGGTAGATTTTGTAATTGAAGTTTGATAAAGAGGGGAAGGGAAAACTCGAAGACGACTCGGGGTTTCTGTAATTTTTCTCGGGTATTCTGATGTCTGGCTCGGGTCAATTATGATGTTTCAGTTTTTAAAGCCAGATAGGGTTTTTATATTTTAAATTGAGTTTAAAATGTTAAGCAGGATTTAAAACAAAGTTTTAAATCAGATTTTTAAAGTATGGATTCAATTTAAATTTGAATCTCAGTTGTGAAAATAAATAAGTCTTATTATAATATTTAAACATCTTTAGAATGTTTAAAGTATATTTTAAAAAGGTTTTGAATTTAAATAAATTGGTTTAAAAATCTTTTAAATGTTAAGTGTTTCTTTAACATTTGGTTTTAAAAAGGGAATGGTAAATTTGTTTTAAACTTGGTTAAAGTTAAATTTGAAATTTATTTAAATCTGTAATTTGAAATGAAATAAAAGAAAGATTTAAAAGTAAAAAATTTCAAAGCTTTTGTAAATGATAATTAAAGTAGTTATAAATGTTAATACTTTAATTGAGAGGTTTAATGATATAGGATTCATTAAATTAAAGAATAATTTAATAATTTAATTAATTAATGATTTAGTGTTAATAAATTAAATAACTAGGATTATAAGTTAATTAATTAAGGTTAATTAATTTGGGATTAATCATTTATTTAGATAAGTATAGATTTTTAATAAATGATAAATCTTTTATGAATTGGTTAAGTATAATTACTTAATGAAAGTAATTAAGGTAATTAATTACTTAAGGTAATTAATTAAATAAATTTGATTAAGTTAAATTAATTAATTAAATTAATTTAAGATAATCATTTAGAGATATGATAAATATAATTACTTAAATGTAATTAATGAAGTGTAATTACTTAGGAAAGTAATTAAAGTTAATTAATGGATATAATTAACTAAAGATGATTTTAATAATGAAAGTAATTTGAGTTTAATTACTTTTGAATAATTAATCAAGGGATTAATTAAAGGATAATTAATTAAGGAGTAATTAATTTATGAAGTGGAGTAATTAAGGGAAGTTAATTACTAAATGAGGTTAATCAAAGATGATTAATAAATGTGACTAATTAATTATTAAATATAATTAATTTAAATAAGATAATTAATTAAGAGTAATTAAGGATCATGAATTAATAAAATTAATGATGTAATTAAGAATTGATTAATTAAGATTAATTAATAAATAATAAGTGATTAAAGTAATTAATTAATTGTAATTAAGGATTAAGATAATTAAAGAATAATTACTGTAATGGGTTAAGTTAATTAATTTGTGAAATTAATTAAGAATTAATTACTTAAAGTAATTAAAGGATTATTAATCAGGAATGATTAATTAAGATGGATACATAGAGTAATGATTAATTAAATTGGTTTAATTAATAATTAAGTAAGCAGGATTTATAGAATGAAGTAATTAGTTTAATTCACTTTAAATTAATTAGATGATATAAATCATTGCTTAAGGATGGATGAATGAGATTGAATGTATTTCATTGTTTGATATCTCTGATGAGATATGATTGATATATGATATGGATGTTTGGTTGAATTATAATGATAATGTGAATTATCTGTTTGGGATGATAATGTAGATTATCTATTGAATTATCTATCTTTGTGTATATAGATAAGAATTGAATTGTTTTAACCTTAAAACAACTTGGCCCTTAAAAGATATGTTTTGGATTTCGATGAGACCGGGATCGGGTTTCCGTATACCGGAATTCCAGGTCTGGAGACCCGAATACCACATTGATCCAAATTTACGATAGGTCGTGAATCTCAAGTGAAGATGAAGATTTAGAGTGCAAGGGTTATTGTCGTTAACTCTGAGGGTGATTCCAAAACGAGTGTAACGAGATAATGCCTTCGGGTTCGTTCGAACCCGGAACGAACTTGTATGGATTGAATGCTTTCAGCACATCGTCAGGCGGACGATGAGCATTCTAAGTGATATGTTCTGATTAAAGGTAATCGTAACCTCAAGCCTCATCAACCGGGAATGGCTAAAACAGGGGAGGTGCAGCAAGGCTTCGTGGGTAGCACCCACTGAGAGCAAGATAGATCCCTGTCTAGAGGTCCCTTTTCTTTTATATTCGGCTTAGTGTGTGGTTGGTCGCGCCAACTACGGGGTTATCTTGTTCGGAATTATCCAGTAAGGGATGGTTCCGGCTTTGTGTTGCAGGGGAGCGGGCGTACTCCTCGGTACGGTGATCTAGGCCACGTACTGTGACGGGCGGTACCCCAGTAGCCCTGCCATTGTATGGAAACCCATTCTTCCTACGTGCCCTTACGGTTTTGATTGTATAACCCACTTTGTGGCTAGTATGCTGGAATTTAATAATGTAACAATTTCAGCTATTTCATATTTATTTGAAAACCCTAGACCCTATTATAATATAACTGGATTTCCTATCAAATGTTTTGGTTAGCGTAAGGTAAAAACTTACCCATGTTTAATTGTGGGGAGTCTTACGTGATACTTTTTCTTTCTAAAGGTTTTGAAGTTAAGCAAGTTTAACCTGTTACTCACACCAGACCCATGTCTGACCCAAGTTGTTTATTTCTGTTTTATAAACTCTTGGGTACTCAAATTTTTACGAGTAGCCAAGGGATTCAGGTTTAGCTTTGACGAATTGTGGAGGAGCAATGGAGCAGGAGGCTTCAGCGTTGTAGATATATATAGTAGTTCCGCTGTGTCTGTATCTCTGTAGTGTATTGAGTTGTAATGTCTAGACAGATGTTATAACTGTCTAGTAAGTGATGTATATGCTGTGTAACTCTGTAAAGTGTTGTATACTATGTAATAGTATATGTTATTAATATAATTTATTCGTTCCGCTGTGAGATCGTTGTTGTTGTTTCTTTCTTTCTTCTCTTCTTTTCTATTTTCTATCCCTTTCTTTCTTCATAATGATCCGTCATTCTGTAGAATGAGTGGCGGGTCGTTACAGTGGTATCAGAGCCTGTAACTATCCTTCAAGTATGCATGCAAGTATATCTGAAGCCAAAGCAAAAGTTTTCAAAGCTTTGCAGTTTTAAAGAAATAAAGCAAATTCAATTTTCAAAAGCTTTTCAAGTTGCTGTAGCAAATTTCAAGTGCAAACTGTTTTCAAATTCTCTGCACATCATATAACAGGTGAGTAAAACTTTATTTTTAAAACAGTTTTTAGATCTAGTAATAAACTTAAATGATGTGATGAATCTTTATAGTAATATGGTTTGCATATGATTTTATCTGTGAATGCATGATTGTATAAATAAAATGCATATACTAAAATCAGTATGTATACATATATACTTCTCTGTTATTTTAATATGAGTAGATTAAGCTTAAACAGTTTTAATTAGATTCATGTGATAGATGTTTGAAGTAAATTGTGATGCATGATTGAATATATATACATGCATGTTGTTGTGAATATGAATATATGTGTATATGAGTATAGAACTGTGTGCATGTATGGATGTATCAGAGATCATCTCTGTTTAAGTTACAGAGTTCAAATATTTGATATAAAAATTCCAATCTTCCTTATCTAGTCTCTGTTAAGCTTACGAATCCAAATGAATCATGTTTGTTTAAACATAACTTATGATTTAAAATTATTTTCAAGTATAAATAAGTTGAATATAATCTGGAAAATCAAGAAATACAGTGGAATATCTGAAACATGTTAAATTCAAACATTTTGATTCTCGAATTCACTTATATAATCTGAATCGTCTTTTAAAACTAAGATTTTTAAAAAGAAGAATCACGATTTTTAGTTTTGTTTCGGGTGAGAAATTCGTGGTTGATCAGATTATGGGTTTAGGGGAAATTCTGGTGATCGGCATGGTGAACATCATCAGGATCGTGGTCGAAGTTGGCTGGGGGTCTGACGACTATGGGAAAAATGTGATGGTATTTTATTTTGGACCATGGTGACCTGAATGAAGTGAATTAGGGCTTAGGGGGAACTTTGAAGTCGAAGTCGGAAATTGGTGAAGGCGTCGTCGTCAATGCATCGGAGTCGACCGGTGGTGGGGGAATAGGCGCGTGGTTGGTTGGTGAAGCTGTGGTTGGGGTCGCGAAGACTCTGGTGATCGGGGACGTTGGGTTCGAGGCGTTTTCTGGCGAAGGTTTGGTTCCAGTTGCTCGTTTTCGTTCGATTTCGATTTCCGGTTGGATTGGAGGATCGGGGTGGTCAGTTCGTCTGAGGAGATGTTCGGCGACGTGTCGAAGGTCGGAGCGTCGATCTCTGGTGGCCGGAGGGAATATGCACGTGCACGTTCGAATGTCTGGTGTTTCTAGAGTTTGGGAAGATGAAGATGGATCGGGGAAGTCTCGTGATGATCGCACGAATGACTCGAAGACGACTCGGGTACTAAGGGGTATGACTCGGGTTTAAAACGTTAGATAAATCTAACTTTAAATAAAGTAATGTTTATAAAGAAAGACCTGTTTAAAATTTTAATTTGCAGGCTCTTTTAAAATAAAGACAAACTTGGTTAAAAGAATTTTAATATAATATATTCAAGTTTGGAAATATTTAAAATAGTTGATTTTAAAATAATTAGCTAAATAAACTTTTAATCTTAAATGAAGATATTTTCAATCTAAATATGAGATTTCCAAAGTTAAATTATTGTTTTATTTAATTTAAATCAAATATGATTGAAAAGGGTTTTCAAAGATTTTTAGTATATTAAAATTAAGTGTTTGAATTGTTTTATTTTAAAAGTAAAAATCATAATTTATTTTAATGAAGTAAATGATTTGAGTAAATATTTAATATAAGTGTAAGGTTTATTCTTAATTAGTTAAGAAGAGATTAATTAAGAACAATTAATTAATGAAATAAATTTAAGCTTAATTACTATTTGTAATTAAGAATAATTACTTAATGAAGTAATTAGTGGATGGTTAATGGATTAATTAGGAATTAAGTAATGATTAATTGATTAATTAACTAAAGTAATTAATTTTAGGTTAATTAATTAGCCTAATTAATTAAAGATAAATTACTTATTGATTAATTGAATATAATTACTTAGTAAAGTAATTAATGAATAATTACTGAATAAGAAAAGAGAAATTAATTGTGAAAATAATTAAATGGAAGTGATTAAGGGTTAATCACTTGATGTTATTAATTTAAGGATAAATTAATATAATTGAATTGAAGTTAATTAATTAAAGAGTAAGTAATTAATTAAAGGATTAAGGTTAATTAATTAAGGTAATTAATTAAGAAAGTAATTAAGGATCATTAATTAATTAATGATGTAATTAAGGATTGGTTAATTAAGATTAATTAATAAATAATTAGTGATTAAAGTAATTAATTAATTGTAATTAATTAAGGATTAATGTAATTAAATATAGTTAATTAATTAATGAAGTAATTAAAGTTTAATTACTGAATGGTTTAAGATAATTAATTTGTGAAATTAATTAATTATTAATTACTTAAAGTAATTAAAGGGTGATTAATCAGGAATGATTAATTTAGATGGATACTTAGAGTAATGATTAATTAATTGGTTTAATTAATAATTAATTAAGCAGGATTTATAGGATGAATTAATTAATTTAATTCACTTTAAATTAATTAGATATGATAAATCATTACTTAAGAATGGATGAATGATATTGAATGCTTTGCATTGTTGATGTCTCTGATAAGAGATGTGCTGATCTATGATATAGATGTTTGGTTGGATTGAAATGATAATATGAATTATCTGTTTGGATGATAATATGGATTATCTATTGTAAATTATCTATCTGTGTGTAGTATAGATAAGAATTGAATTGTTTTAACCTTAAAACAACTTGGCCCTTAAAAGATACGTTTTGGATTTCGATGAGACCGGGATCGGGTTTCCGTATACCGGTATTCCAGGTCTGGAGACCCGAATACCACATCGATCCAAATTAACGATAGGTCGTGAATCTCAAGTGAAGATGAAGATTCAGAGTGCAAGGGTTATTGTCGTTAACTCTGAGGGTGATTCCAAAACGAGTGTAACGAGATAATGCCTTCGGTTTCGTTCGAACCCGGAACGAACTTGTATGGATTGAATGCTTTCAGCACATCGTCAGGCGGACGATGAGCATTCTAAGTGATATGTTCTGATTAAAGGTAATCGTAACCTCAAGCCTCATCAACCGGGAATGGCTAAAACAGGGGAGGTGCAGCAAGGTTTCGTGGGTAGCACCCACTGAGAGCAAGATAGATCCCTGTCTAGAGGTCCCTTTTCTTTTATTCGGCTTAGTGTGTGGTTGGTCGCGCCAACTACGGGATTGTCTTGTTCGGGATTATCCAGTAAGGGATGGTTCCGGCTTTGTGTTGCAGGGGAGCGGGCGTACTCCTCGGTACGGTGATCTAGCCCACGTACTGTGACGGGCGGTACCCCAGTAGCCCTGCCATTGTATGGAATCCAAAATCCAATAAGTGCCAACGGACTTGATTGTATAACCCACTTTGTGGCTAGTATGCTGGAATTTAATAATGTAACAATTTCAGCTATTTCATATTTACTTGAAAACCCTAGACCCTATTATAATACAATCAGATTAAAGTAATTGATTATAATTAATAATTAATAAAGAAATTAAAGGTTAATTACTATATTTGGTTAAGAATAATTAATTTGTGAAATTAATTAAAGTTAATTACTTAAATGTAACTAAAGAATGATTAATCAAGGTGATTAATTAAAGTGGATAATTAGAGGATGATTAATTAATTTATTGTAATTAATTAATGATTATATAAGTAAGATTTATAATGAAGTAATTAATTTAATTAATTTTAAATTAATTCAGAGATGAAGTAATTAATTTAATTCACTTTAAATTAATTTAAGATAGAGATAGTTAATTTAATTCATTTTAAATTAATTATATCATGATTAAGTAAATCATTGCTTATGTATGAATGGATGATTAATGGTATTAAATGTTTGGACTGATTAATATCTTTAGTATGATAAGTTGTGATGTTCTGTGATATGAAATGCTTTGTTAACTGTGATAAATGTGGATTATCTATCTATGATGAAATGCTGTATTCTGAATTTTAAATTGAATTGTATTCACTTAAACAACTTGGCTTAAAGAAAGACATTGAATTCGAAGAGACCGGGGTCGGGTATCAGCGATATCCGGAACCACTTCGATTAGTAATCTTTAATTCTTTATAGATGTGATTATGGAATCTAATAGGCTGGAATGAGATAAATTTAAGTAAACCAGACCATTTAAAACTAAGTAACGGTACTTAGTATTGTTTTGTGGAATAAGTGTTGACTATAACTAGTTAAGAACTTGTACTAAGATACGAGTTACCCGGGTTTTCTTTATGGTTTGAACTTAGTATTTTCAAATTATATGGGTTTACTCACGCTGGTTTCCAGCCTGACCCGGGTGTTACTTTGATGTAATGCTCGGGTCAGACCGAGTATTACAGATTTCCAGGTAAGGACGTTCTGAAGCTCAGGAGGCGAGCTGGATGGCAGGAACGTATGGAGTTTACCGCTGTGTATTTGAGAGCTTATTGATAGTAGTCTGGGACAGGTTGATAACTGTCTAGTCTATTTGTGTATATGTTGTAACTCTGAGGTATTGAATGTAAAGTAACAATTACAGCTTTTCTTTGTATAAATGTTATTATTTGTTATTATATTTTATCCGCTGCGAATGTGAGATGTTGTGTTTTCTTTCTTCTTTCTATTCTTCTTCTATCTTTTCTTCTTTTCCTTAACAATTCGGAATTATCGGAGTTGAAATTTCCGGGTTGTTACACTTATTTTTGAACAAGTTTTACAACCTGTAGAATAAGAACAAAGTAAATACCCTTGTACCCAAACATGCACACATCTTTTACATGTATACACATAATTACTTTTGAATAATTAATCAACTTCATTCTATAAATCCTGCTTACTTAACCATTAATTAATTATAAATTAATTAATTAATTATCCTCTAATTATTCATTTCAATTAATCATCTTTAATTATCTTTTAATTACATTCAAGTAATTAGCCTTAAATTAATTTTCACAAATTAATTATCCTTAATCAAATATAGTAATTAACCTTTAATTACTTCATAACTAATTAACTATAATTAATTACATTAATCCTTAATTAATTACATTAATTAGTTACTCTTTAATTACTTATTATTGATTAATTAATCTTAATTAATCAATCCTTAATTACATCATTAACTATATTTAATTAATGATTTCTTAATTACTCCTTTAAATTAATTACTCCATTTAAATTAATTACATTAAGTAATAAATCTTTAATTAAACCACATTTATTAATCACCTTTGATTAATCACATCCAGTAATTACTTTATTACATAAATTAATTACTCCTTAATTAATTATCTTTAATTAATCCCTTGATTAATTACAAAGTAATTTAATCCTTAAATCATCTTTCATTAATTATATCCAGTAATTTACATTAATTATTCTATTAAGTAATTACAATCCATTAACTAATCACATTAATTAATTAGTCTTAATTAATCATATTAATTAAATTTAATTAATCACATTAATTTAATTATCTAAGTAATTAATTCTTAATTACCTTTCATTAATTACTTCCATAAAGTAATTATTATTTTTAATTAATTATATTAAGAAATTACACAATAATTACTTACACTAAGTTGCCGCCTCGATCACTCCTTCCAGTTGCCGCCTCTACGCGAGTCGCCGATGGCTCTTGCCCTACCCTCGTTCGCTGCCTCGTCCATCGAACTCGGCTTTGAGAAATTGAACGAGAGCGGCTATGAATTTTAATGTCGTGAATTTGATTTTCGAACGAACGAAAAAATCATTTGAGCTGCCATTTTTATTTCGTTCAATTTAAAGATGGGAAGAAAGACTCGGCTGTTTTAATCGTTTAGAACGAGATGCTCGGCATAAAATAAGGAACGAGGGTATTTGAAATTGACGAGGTATGGTTTGCACGATGGGTTGCACGATCTCGTACCCGTGATTGCGCGCGTGAGGTAAGGGAAAGGTAACGTGTAATATTAATTTATATAAATATAAATTTTAGATTCGAATTCGTCTTAAAATTTTAACGTGTTTATTCATCATACGGTTACATAACAACTCCAAATGCTAAGAAATTTGAAATCCAGTAATAATACAATATTACGGACCCAATGGAACTGGTTTCGTCGAATTCCGAGACTGTTTGAGAAATGACTATTTTTAAATATCGATTCGAACGATTTAATTTCAAAACTGAACAGAACAGTTCGAAATTAAATTCTGAAGCTTCTATCATCTTCAGCATTATAATTACGAATTTTAGAAACTCTCGAAATATTTTTCTTCGACTGTAAATTGAAGATTTAAATTTCTATTCAACTTTCAATCGATTAAATTTTAAAGTTTAATCGCAAATTTCAAAATTATATCGGGGATTCAAATTAAATTACTGTTCAAATATTTAAAATTAATTAAATATCCTCAATTTAATTCGTTCAAAATTCTGGGTCGTTACAGACTTCCCTCCTTAAAAGAATTTCGTCCTCGAAATTACAAGTTAGGAAAAAAGGTCCTTAACTCGTCTACTATCTTTCACAATTCAATAGTTTTATCAAATTTTTACCATAACAAATCTTTCTACTAAAGATTCGTTATTATTTCAACTAACTTTTTCCAACTTCAATTATAAGTTTCAAACAACATTGTTTGCTTAACAATTCAAATTTAAGTTTAAATTCAAATTTAAACTTCCAAATTTTCTCAAAAATTTTCTAACACCCTAAATTTTCGAAAAATTTCGCCAGCGTCTCCTTTGCGCGGCTAATACGGCACTACTACAAAACGTCCCTACGGACTCTCAGATTTCAAAAAGAAAAAGAAAAAGCCAAGCGGCTAGAGAGAAATCATCAAAAACTCATATTAAAACTCAAATACATACCTTTTTCGAGCAATTCAAATTTATCTTCGAAATCAAATTCCAATTCCTTTATACCTGTATATCCTACTAGCCATAATATCTAGTTACAGCATTCAAATCATTTTGCAAATTCGATTACAAAGTTTCAATATAAACTGCTTATATCATTCTTAAGTTCGTTATTGAAGTTGTATCCTATTCATTCAATTTTACATTTCACATTCATTTGAACTTATAATTCACATTTTCAATTCTATTTGAATTCAATTCAGTCTCATTTACTTACAAATTCAAAATGAACTTTAACATTCAATTTCATTATCTGGCACTTGCAATCGCAATTTATTCATTCATTCACTAATTCATTCGTTTTCAATTTGAATTTCATTCTAATCAAAATTCAAATATTCTATAAGTTATCAACTTATTAATATTTCGCAAGTATTTTAAATGGGATTCCAGAGTCGTTTCCACTTTTTCAAAACCATTTGAAAACAATTCAAATTCCATTTGAATTTCCAAACAAAACCCAAATTTTCAAACAACTCCTATTTAAAACAATTTGACAGCAATTTCTCTTTTGGAAACCCGAAAATGAATTCTAATGATGTGGCCATCATCATCAGGATTATTTTCCAGCGATCGAAAAGAGTTTAGAGCTTTTCATTTCTTCAAACATTTTTCCAAAATCTTTGAAATCCATTTTCAAATCAAAAAGAAATTTAAACTTTCCAAATCTCCAAAATTTTCACATTCTTTTCAAAACATTTCCAAAAACTTCTCTAGAATTCCGTTTTTAATTACAATTCACATTTATAATTTACATTCTCAAATTTCATTAGTATGTGAATTAATTTCTTAACTTTGGAGTTACGATTTCAATTTCTCATTTAATTTCAATGATAATAGATTAATATTATCACTTCTAACATCCATGCAACCATATACTATAATAATTCATAGAAAATTATTTCTTTTGTATACAAAAATAGTTTTGGGCAAAATTATCTCATTTACCCTATTCAAAACAATACTGTGCCGAATTGTTCTATTCAAGTGTTTAGAAACCCCTTCGATACAGTTTTGCAAGACTGTGCCGACGAAGGTTCATATACCACTCAATAAACCAATCATCACAATATAAAACAATTTTATATTCACTAACAAATACGCGCTCGTATCTATAATTACACTCAACTCATTCTAGAGTACTACTGACTCTATCTCTAATGAGTAACACCCAACAGAGCAGGGTTGTCGCTTAAACATATGCTCTGATACCACTTTGTCACATACCGAAATTTTCGACTTTCGAAAATCCGACATCGATACTCACTTTATCGACTGCCGAGCAATCGAGCGCCGGAAACTCCAATAGTGAGGGTTTTAGAAAGAAGAAAAAGTAAGAAGAAGAAGAAAAGAGTAGAAGAAGAAGAGAACACATCAGAACAGCATCAGAACAGAAAACAATATTCAGAATCTTACACATCGCAGCGGGATAACATATAATAGATAATCAGTAGTCTTTTAAAACAAAGAACTATATCAGTTTATACATACATCAATCATCAGAGTCAATATACAACAATGGACAGTTATATAAACTCGTCCTCATACAGAATACACAGCGGAATAAAATAATATCAGATACAAATACTACGTCTCGAACTCCAGCTTATCTCCAAGCTCCAGAATATCCAGAATATCCTGATAATATAACTCTAGGCTGCCCGTGTGGAAATTGGTGGGCACCCAGAGTTTAGAAGGGAACAATAAACTCCGAGTCAGTCATGGTGACTGGTGTGAGATCGTAAAACAGTTATTTATCTTTAAAATAGATAGCAGAGAATTTTAAAGTCAATTCGCAATGCTTTTGGAAAATGAAACTACCATAAGACCTCCCACCACACACACAATGCAAACGCAGACTTGGAGGAGATTTCTTCTTATGTTAGTCAAAGATGCTTACTACGCAAAATCAAATCATTTTTGATATTATTATTAGTGCATAGTGTAGAAAACATTTCGAAAGTATAATATAAATCTTAGCCAGCATAGGTACCATTATATTATGCCTGCTATAGCTGCCTCCTGAGGAGACAGGTTATACAATTGAAATCGTAAAGGCTCGTATTGTTTCTTTGGATTTCCAACAAATGGTCAGGCTAAGGAACTTCCTATCCACGATGGGTACGTCCCTGGAATAGACGACCCGAGAACCTAACCGGATCTCTGCCAACACAAGGCCGGGTTACCTCTGCAAAAATAGGTAACTACTGACACGCGTATGCCATCCCCCGATCGTCACCGATCTTCCCGAGGATCCCCGATTCGCAACAAACCACATAGATAATAATAATGCAGTAACCACAGAGGTTAAGTATCTGGGCTCCATACCATGATACCACCTTTATCCAGAAGGAATGACATACACTAAGGGGTGCTACTCCCTAGAACCTTGCCGCATCCTTCCTGTTTCGACCATTTCCGGGGTGTGAGGCTCGACGAAGTCTCGTCCACAAAGCTACGCTTTCTCAAAAAGCCCTGCTTCGGGTCAAACAAAATGATCAACCTATGATCACAAAGATATAAGATCAAACAAATGATCATATCACAAATGATCAAACACTGATCATTTCACAGCAACACTCAGTATGCCACGTTACCAAATTGGGATATATCGCTGATAAATTTCAACTACATAACCTCTGAGCTCGTACGTCTCAGAGAAGGGTGTTAAGCTAAGAGAATAAATTCTCCGCCACCAACAGAAATGTATTTGAAAGAAATCAGCTTTATATCTCAAATTGTAACGTCAGACACACAATCCATACAAGTCTGTTCCGGGATCGAACAGAACCGAAGGCACTTCTCACGAAGCCCTTGCAATTCCGGATAATTTTCAATCACGTCAGGACTTCCCGTCACTAAGGGTGATAAAACCTCTAAATCGAAGATCAGTCGATGTAGAGTAACTCGACGGTAATCCTTCCGTTTTCAAAAATATCCGATCTTCAACACCGGTCTTCAAATGCGATTCATAACGACGTATCACATATTCGGAATGGGTTATACGACCCCATGGTCCTTTCCCGGCTAACCCGAATAGTGAGTGCTTATTCAAAAATAAGTGTGGCATTCAAATTCATCCAATTCACAACAAATACCTATCTAAAGGTAATTATTGATAGTCGGTTATTTAACTATCAATAAAGATGCGCAACATCACCAGATTCCAAATAATTTTCCCAAATTATTTATTCTTCAAAAATATCTTTATAAGATATAAAATTTCCACACTTAACCATTTGAAAACAATTTCAAATATTCACTTTTCAATTTATCTTTAAAAGATAAAAACTCAAACAGTTCATTTCACATTGGAAAAGCATTTCCATACTTATTTAAAAATAAGTAATTCACAAATCATTTATTTTCAACACCTAGAAAATATTCGATATACTTAAAATCAAAATTAAGTATATATCTCATTCTTTAAGGAAATCATTCTTAAATCACATTTATTTGAGTCAAAACGAATGTTGCGTAAAACATCGTTACGACGACTCGAAATCACTAGTATAGGGATTCAGAATTAAGATAGATATATAAATCCCAATACTATATAAAATATTTCCTTTCGGAAATCATTTACTATAACAACAGTGTTATAGTCCACCATTTCCTTATTTTTCGAAACGTCTATTTCAACTATAAATGTTGAAATCTATGATTTCGATAGTTCACACGTTTTAAAACATCTTTTAAAACAATTAACTTCATTTCATAATATCGCTTTCCCAAAACCCTATCCATTTTACTTAAAAATATATTCACTGTCCAAAATCGTGAATATACTTCACTAACCACATTTCAGTCTTTTCTACACATTTTATTTCAATAAAAATTCGCTATTTAAAATCGCGAATATATCTTCTTTAATGTCCTTCTATATTTAATTTATCCAATTCAATCTATTTCGAATTTATAAAACAACGTTTATAAATTCTATTTTCTATTCTATAATAACTTCGATTTCATAAATTTCCTTTAATGACCCATTCAATTTTATAACTCAACGTATACATCAGAAATCCATATTATAAGTTAAATACTTATAATTTATTTATTTTAAAAGAAATCGTTCTTTTAAACTTTACAAACTGTAAATAAACCCATTTTAACATCATTTCCATTTTTTTTTAAATCCACATTCCCAATATTCACTTTTAACCCCAAATCAAATCCCAAATTGATTTCTAATTTTACTTCAATACCAAATCAATTTCAATATTCATTTCTAAATTAATTTCCCATCCCAAATCATTTTATATTGATTTTTTCCAAACTTGTTTCAATTTGCCAATTCAATTTATAATTGGACTTCCAACTTATTTCATTTTAAACAAATTCCACTTAAAGAAAATAAATCCCTTTTATCTTTTTCCACTATTTAGAAATCCAAATTTTAATTTAATTCTTCAATTTAAAATCACTATTATACGAAATTCATTTACTTAACGTTTTCACTTGATTCTGGAATAAATTCGATAAGAATATAAAAATTAACTTTTTATACTTTAAAATTCCTTGCTTCAAAATTTATTTAATTTCTAAAATTAATTCACTTAGAAATTTCTATTTTGATTTCAAAAATTCAATTCCGTTTATTTTTGGAATCCAATGATGTCAAAACATCCATTCAGCTAAATTTTAGCTTTTCAAACAATTTCCAGATATCAATTCAATAACAACAATAATCATTCACAGATTATCACATCACAGTAGAAATAAATTCAATCAATGTGAGGGGTCCAGTTGGATCCCTCCAACCTGTTTCCCTGCATCCAAAGATGTTAGCACAATACCAATTCCGCTCCAGTACGGAATTATCGCGGTATATAGGTTTTTATAAATCCGCTTACTAACGGCGCAATAGGGTCTCATCCGCTATACGAGGCGGGAAATCATCAATCCAATATATACATATGCCAATATGTATATACTGCTATATATAGATATATATCCTATAATATCTAATAGCACATCAAATAGCAATCAACACAATCAATAACTGCAATTCAAAATTAAATCTAAGTGAGAAGATCTCACCTTTACTTTTTATATTTGCCATCCACTCCATCTTGACTTGTTTTCCTTACGTTTTTCAGACTGTATAAACATTAATGCGATTTATTAATATTTAAACTACTCAAAGGATCAATTACCATTTCATAAATTCGTTTAACCCATTATTTTATCCAACCTATTTCTGGACAAATAAAATTCAAGTTACAAAAATAATTAAATTAAATTTTTGAACCAATTCCTTCTTTAAATAAATTTATCCTACAAAAATTTAAATTAGCAATTTACTAAGTGTATTTATATTTTTTTTCACTTGAACTATATATAAACTTATATTAAAACGACAATCCATATAAGTTTAAAACTTTTCAAAATCTTACCTTTGCTTTTAATTTGTGCAATTCCTTTCCATTTCGGCTTGATTCTTGGTTTAGACCTTGTATAAATAATTTATACAATTCTATCAATATCCAAAATAAATCGAACCATTCATTTTCATCTAATCAATTTATTTCAAACAATTTCCTTTAAAGCTTCAATTTTTCTTGTAACCCAATAAATAAATTAGTTAACTATTTAAACTTAATAAATAAGTTTTAAGATCAAGCAAATTAAAAATATGTATATATTTTTCTTCTTTTATTTTCATCATCATTCATTTTTTTTTCTTTTTCCTACAAAATATATATTATCTTAAACTGTTTAATATTTTAAAATCCCATATTTTGAAAATACACATTTTATCAAAGTAGCCTATATATATATACATTTAAAGATCCAACCATTAAATAAACTGTTAATCATCTTACTATATTTTAAAACAATTGATTTTCATTTTCTTTGAATCAAACATGTTTTAAATCTTTTGTAAAAAAATTTATATCATATACACATTCTCTGTCAACTAAAATATGTATATACATGTTTTAACAGAACAAATAGAAAATACCTTCTCTGCTAAGTCGAGCAACCCAGGCCAACGCGAATTGCCTCGCGAACGAAACCCCAGCTGCCCCACCTGATGACGAACGCCACCGTCTCCTTTGAATTCACGAGCTCGTGAAGGACTTCGCGACCTCCCAGCATACACGCGTGCCACCATCTTCGCCTATGAGCTCGACCGCCATCCAGTCGCGAACCCATCTGCGATCGACCGCGTTCCAATCGAATTCGCGACACCCTAATCGAGTCCGCGGCCCCCCTCCTTCGTCGCCAAACCCCATGCCGTATCGTCGAACCCACTGCCTCGATCCCAAAATCGACAATTCCAGAAAAAAAAACGACTTCGATCACTCCTTCCAGTTGCCGCCTCTACGCGAGTCGCCGATGGCTCTTGCCCTACCCTCGTTCGCTGCCTCGTCCATCGAACTCGGCTTTGAGAAATTGAACGAGAGCGGCTATGAATTTTAATGTCGTGAATTTGATTTTCGAACGAACGAAAAAATCATTTGAGCTGCCATTTTTATTTCGTTCAATTTAAAGATGGGAAGAAAGACTCGGCTGTTTTAATCGTTTAGAACGAGATGCTCGGCATAAAATAAGGAACGAGGGTATTTGAAATTGACGAGGTATGGTTTGCATGATGGGTTGCACGATCTCGTACCCGTGATTGCGCGCGTGAGGTAAGGGAAAGGTAACGTGTAATATTAATTTATATAAATATAAATTTTAGATTCGAATTCGTCTTAAAATTTTAACGCGTTTATTCATCGTACGGTTACATAACAACTCCAAATGCTACGAAATTTGAAATCCAGTAATAATACAATATTACGGACCCAATGGAACTAGTTTCGTCGAATTCCGAGACTGTTTGAGAAATGACTATTTTTAAATATCGATTCGAACGATTTAATTTCAAAACTGAACAGAACAGTTCGAAATTAAATTCTGAAGCTTCTATCATCTTCAGCATTATAATTACGAATTTTAGAAACTCTCGAAATATTTTTCTTCAACTGTAAATTGAAGATTTAAATTTCTATTCAACTTTCAATCGATTAAATTTTAAAGTTTAATCGCAAATTTCAAAATTATATCGGGGATTCAAATTAAATTACTGTTCAAATATTTAAAATTAATTAAATATCCTCAATTTAATTCGTTCAAAATTCTGGGTCGTTACAGACTTCCCTCCTTAAAAGAATTTCGTCCTCGAAATTACAAGTTAGGAAAAAAGGTCCTTAACTCGTCTACTATCTTTCACAATTCAATAGTTTTACCAAATTTTTACCATAACAAATCTTTCTACTAAAGATTCGTTATTATTTCAACTAACTTTTTCCAACTTCAATTATAAGTTTCAAACAACATTGTTTGCTTAACAATTCAAATTTAAGTTTAAATTCAAATTTAAACTTCCAAATTTTCTCAAAAATTTTCTAACGCCCTAAATTTTCGAAAAATTTCGCCAGCGTCTCCTTTGCGCGGCTAATACGGCACTACTACAAAACGTCCCTACGGACTCTCAGATTTCAAAAAGAAAAAGAAAAAGCCAAGCGGCTAGAGAGAAATCATCAAAAACTCATATTAAAACTCAAATACATACCTTTTTCGAGCAATTCAAATTTATCTTCGAAATCAAATTCCAATTCCTTTATACCTGTATATCCTACTAGCCATAATATCTAGTTACAGCATTCAAATCATTTTGCAAATTCGATTACAAAGTTTCAATATAAACTGCTTATATCATTCTTAAGTTCGTTATTGAAGTTGTATCCTATTCATTCAATTTTACATTTCACATTCATTTGAACTTATAATTCACATTTTCAATTCTATTTGAATTCAATTCAGTCTCATTTACTTACAAATTCAAAATGAACTTTAACATTCAATTTCATTTTTTGGCACTTGCAATCGCAATTTATTCATTCATTCACTAATTCATTCGTTTTCAATTTGAATTTCATTCTAATCAAAATTCAAATATTCTATAAGTTATCAACTTATTAATATTTCGCAAGTATTTTAAATGGGATTCCAGAGTCGTTTCCACTTTTTCAAAACCATTTGAAAACAATTCAAATTCCATTTGAATTTCCAAACAAAACCCAAATTTTCAAACAACTCCTATTTAAAACAATTTGACAGCAATTTCTCTTTTGGAAACCCGAAAATGAATTCTAATGATGTGGCCATCATCATCAGGATTATTTTCCAGCGACCGAAAAGAGTTTAGAGCTTTTCATTTCTTCAAACATTTTTCCAAAATCTTTGAAATCCATTTTCAAATCAAAAAGAAATTTAAACTTTCCAAATCTCCAAAATTTTCACATTCTTTTCAAAACATTTCCAAAAACTTCTCTGGAATTCCGTTTTTAATTACAATTCACATTTATAATTTACATTCTCAAATTTCATTAGTATGTGAATTAATTTCTTAACTTTGGAGTTACGATTTCAATTTCTCATTTAATTTCAATGATAATAGATTAATATTATCACTTCTAACATCCATGCAACCATATACTATAATAATTCATAGAAAATTATTTCTTTTGTATACAAAAATAGTTTTGGGCAAAATTATCTCATTTACCCTATTCAAAACAATACTGTGCCGAATTGTTCTATTCAAGTGTTTAGAAACCCCTTCGATACAGTTTTGCAAGACTGTGCCGACGAAGGTTCATATACCACTCAATAAACCAATCATCACAATATAAAACAATTTTATATTCACTAACAAATACGCGCTCGTATCTATAATTACACTCAACTCATTCTAGAGTACTACTGACTCTATCTCTAATGAGTAACACCCAACAGAGCAGGGTTGTCGCTTAAACATATGCTCTGATACCTCTTTGTCACATACCGAAATTTTCGACTTTCGAAAATCCGACATCGATACTCACTTTATCGACTGCCGAGCAATCGAGCGCCGGAAACTCCAATAGTGAGGGTTTTAGAAAGAAGAAAAAGTAAGAAGAAGAAGAAAAGAGTAGAAGAAGAAGAGAACACATCAGAACAGCATCAGAATAGAAAACAATATTCAGAATCTTACACATCGCAGCGGGATAACATATAATAGATAATCAGTAGTCTTTTAAAACAAAGAACTATATCAGTTTATACATACATCAATCATCAGAGTCAATATACAACAATGGACAGTTATATAAACTCGTCCTCATACAGAATACACAGCGGAATAAAATAATATCAGATACAAATACTACGTCTCGAACTCCAGCTTATCTCCAAGCTCCAGAATATCCAGAATATCCTGATAATATAACTCTAGGCTGCCCGTGTGGAAATTGGTGGGCACCCAGAGTTTAGAAGGGAACAATAAACTCCGAGTCAGTCATGGTGACTGGTGTGAGATCGTAAAACAGTTATTTATCTTTAAAATAGATAGCAGAGAATTTTAAAGTCAATTCGCAATGCTTTTGGAAAATGAAACTACCATAAGACCTCCCACCACACACACAATGAAAACGCAGACTTGGAGGAGATTTCTTCTTATGTTAGTCAAAGATGCTTACTACGCAAAATCAAATCATTTTTGATATTATTATTAGTGCATAGTGTAGAAAACATTTCGAAAGTATAATATAAATCTTAGCCAGCATAGGTACCATTATATTATGCCTGCTATAGCTGCCTCCTGAGGAGACAGGTTATACAATTGAAATCGTAAAGGCTCGTATTGTTTCTTTGGATTTCCAACAAATGGTCAGGCTAAGGAACTTCCTATCCACGATGGGTACGTCCCTGGAATAGACGACCCGAGAACCTAACCGGATCTCTGCCAACACAAGGCCGGGTTACCTCTGCAAAAATAGGTAACTACTGACACGCGTATGCCATCCCCCGATCGTCACCGATCTTCCCGAGGATCCCCGATTCGCAACAAACCACATAGATAATAATAATGCAGTAACCATAGAGGTTAAGTATCTGGGCTCCATACCATGATACCACCTTTATCCAGAAGGAATGACATACACTAAGGGGTGCTACTCCCTAGAACCTTGCCGCATCCTTCCTGTTTCGAACATTTCCGGGGTGTGAGGCTCGACGAAGTCTCGTCCACAAAGCTACGCTTTCTCAAAAAGCCCTGCTTCGGGTCAAACAAAATGATCAACCTATGATCACAAAGATATAAGATCAAACAAATGATCATATCACAAATGATCAAACACTGATCATTTCACAGCAACACTCAGTATGCCACGTTACCAAATTGGGATATATCGCTGATAAATTTCAACTACATAACCTCTGAGCTCGTACGTCTCAGAGAAGGGTGTTAAGCTAAGAGAATAAATTCTCCGCCACCAACAGAAATGTATTTGAAAGAAATCAGCTTTATATCTCAAATTGTAACGTCAGACACACAATCCATACAAGTCTGTTCCGGGATCGAACAGAACCGAAGGCACTTCTCACGAAGCCCTTGCAATTCCGGATAATTTTCAATCACGTCAGGACTTCCCGTCACTAAGGGTGATAAAACCTCTAAATCGAAGATCAGTCGATGTAGAGTAACTCGACGGTAATCCTTCCATTTTCAAAAATATCCGGTCTTCAACACCGGTCTTCAAATGCGATTCATAACGACGTATCACATATTCGGAATGGGTTATACGACCCCATGGTCCTTTCCCGGCTAACCCGAATAGTGAGTGCTTATTCAAAAATAAGTGTGGCATTCAAATTCATCCAATTCACAACAAATACCTATCTAAAGGTAATTATTGATAGTCGGTTATTTAACTATCAATAAAGATGCGCAACATCACCAGATTCCAAATAATTTTCCCAAATTATTTATTCTTCAAAAATATCTTTATAAGATATAAAATTTCCACACTTAACCATTTGAAAACAATTTCAAATATTCACTTTTCAATTTATCTTTAAAAGATAAAAACTCAAACAGTTCATTTCACATTGGAAAAGCATTTCCATACTTATTTAAAAATAAGTAATTCACAAATCATTTATTTTCAACACCTAGAAAATATTCGATATACTTAAAATCAAAATTAAGTATATATCTCATTCTTTAAGGAAATCATTCTTAAATCACATTTATTTGAGTCAAAACGAATGTTGCGTAAAACATCGTTACGACGACTCGAAATCACTAGTATAGGGATTCAGAATTAAGATAGATATATAAATCCCAATAGTATATAAAATATTTCCTTTCGGAAATCATTTACTATAACAACAGTGTTATAGTCCACCATTTCCTTATTTTTCGAAACGTCTATTTCAACAATAAATGTTGAAATCTATGATTTCGATAGTTCACACGTTTTAAAACATCTTTTAAAACAATTAACTTCATTTCATAATATCGCTTTCCCAAAACCCTATCCATTTTACTTAAAAATATATTCACTGTCCAAAATCGTGAATATACTTCACTAACCACATTTCAGTCTTTTCTACACATTTTATTTCAATAAAAATTCGCTATTTAAAATCGCGAATATATCTTCTTTAATGTCCTTCTATATTTAATTTATCCAATTCAATCTATTTCGAATTTATAAAACAACGTTTATAAATTCTATTTTCTATTCTATAATAACTTCGATTTCATAAATTTCCTTTAATGACCCATTCAATTTTATAACTCAACGTATACATCAAAAATCCATATTATAAGTTAAATACTTATAATTTATTTATTTTAAAAGAAATCGTTCTTTTAAACTTTACAAACTGTAAATAAACCCATTTTAACATCATTTCCATTTTTTTTTAAATCCACATTCCCAATATTCACTTTTAACCCCAAATCAAATCCCAAATTGATTTCTAATTTTACTTCAATACCAAATCAATTTCAATATTCATTTCTAAATTAATTTCCCATCCCAAATCATTTTATATTGATTTTTTCCAAACTTGTTTCAATTTGCCAATTCAATTTATAATTGGACTTCCAACTTATTTCATTTTAAACAAATTCCACTTAAAGAAAATAAATCCCTTTTATCTTTTTCCACTATTTAGAAATCCAAATTTTAATTTAATTCTTCAATTTAAAATCACTATTATACGAAATTCATTTACTTAACGTTTTCACTTGATTCTGGAATAAATTCGATAAGAATATAAAAATTAACTTTTTATACTTTAAAATTCCTTGCTTCAAAATTTATTTAATTTCTAAAATTAATTCACTTAGAAATTTCTATTTTGATTTCAAAAATTCAATTCCGTTTATTTTTGGAATCCAATGATGTCAAAACATCCATTCAGCTAAATTTTAGCTTTTCAAACAATTTCCAGATATCAATTCAATAACAACAATAATCATTCACAGATTATCACATCATAGTAGAAATAAATTCAATCAATGTGAGGGGTCCAGTTGGATCCCTCCAACCTGTTTCCCTGCATCCAAAGATGTTAGCACAATACCAATTCCGCTCCAGTACGGAATTATCGCGGTATATAGGTTTTTATAAATCCGCTTACTAACGGCGCAATAGGGTCTCATCCGCTATACGAGGCGGGAAATCATCAATCCAATATATACATATGCCAATATGTATATACTGCTATATATAGATATATATCCTATAATATCTAATAGCACATCAAATAGCAATCAACACAATCAATAACTGCAATTCAAAATTAAATCTGAGTGAGAAGATCTCACCTTTACTTTTTATATTTGCCATCCACTCCATCTTGACTTGTTTTCCTTACGTTTTTCAGACTGTATAAACATTAATGCGATTTATTAATATTTAAACTACTCAAAGGATCAATTACCATTTCATAAATTCGTTTAACCCATTATTTTATCCAACCTATTTCTGGACAAATAAAATTCAAGTTACAAAAATAATTAAATTAAATTTTTGAACCAATTCCTTCTTTAAATAAATTTATCCTACAAAAATTTAAATTAGCAATTTACTAAGTGTATTTATATTTTTTTTTCACTTGAACTATATATAAACTTATATTAAAACGACAATCCATATAAGTTTAAAACTTTTCAAAATCTTACCTTTGCTTTTAATTTGTGCAATTCCTTTCCATTTCGGCTTGATTCTTGGTTTAGACCTTGTATAAATAATTTATACAATTCTATCAATATCCAAAATAAATCGAACCATTCATTTTCATCTAATCAATTTATTTCAAACAATTTCCTTTAAAGCTTCAATTTTTCTTGTAACCCAATAAATAAATTAGTTAACTATTTAAACTTAATAAATAAGTTTTAAGATCAAGCAAATTAAAAATATGTATATATTTTTCTTCTTTTATTTTCATCATCATTCATTTTTTTTTCTTTTTCCTACAAAATATATATTATCTTAAACTGTTTAATATTTTAAAATCCCATATTTTGAAAATACACATTTTATCAAAGTAGCCTATATATATATACATTTAAAGATCCAACCATTAAATAAACTGTTAATCATCTTACTATATTTTAAAACAATTGATTTTCATTTTCTTTGAATCAAACATGTTTTAAATCTTTTGTAAAAAAATTTATATCATATACACATTCTCTGTCAACTAAAATATGTATATACATGTTTTAACAGAACAAATAGAAAATACCTTCTCTGCTAAGTCGAGCAACCCAGGCCAACGCGAATTGCCTCGCGAACGAAACCCCAGCTGCCCCACCTGATGACGAACGCCACCGTCTCCTTTGAATTCACGAGCTCGTGAAGGACTTCGCGACCTCCCAGCATACACGCGTGCCACCATCTTCGCCTATGAGCTCGACCGCCATCCAGTCGCGAACCCATCTGCGATCGACCGCGTTCCAATCGAATTCGCGACACCCTAATCGAGTCCGCGGCCCCCCTCCTTCGTCGCCAAACCCCATGCCGTATCGTCGAACCCACTGCCTCGATCCCAAAATCGACAATTCCAGAAAAAAAAAACGACTTCGATCACTCCTTCCAGTTGCCGCCTCTACGCGAGTCGCCGATGGCTCTTGCCCTACCCTCGTTCGCTGCCTCGTCCATCGAACTCGGCTTTGAGAAATTGAACGAGAGCGGCTATGAATTTTAATGTCGTGAATTTGATTTTCGAACGAACGAAAAAATCATTTGAGCTGCCATTTTTATTTCGTTCAATTTAAAGATGGGAAGAAAGACTCGGCTGTTTTAATCGTTTAGAACGAGATGCTCGGCATAAAATAAGGAACGAGGGTATTTGAAATTGACGAGGTATGGTTTGCACGATGGGTTGCACGATCTCGTACCCGTGATTGCGCGCGTGAGGTAAGGGAAAGGTAACGTGTAATATTAATTTATATAAATATAAATTTTAGATTCGAATTCGTCTTAAAATTTTAACGCGTTTATTCATCGTACGGTTACATAACAACTCCAAATGCTACGAAATTTGAAATCCAGTAATAATACAATATTACGGACCCAATGGAACTGGTTTCGTCGAATTCCGAGACTGTTTGAGAAATGACTATTTTTAAATATCGATTCGAACGATTTAATTTCAAAACTGAACAGAACAGTTCGAAATTAAATTCTGAAGCTTCTATCATCTTCAGCATTATAATTACGAATTTTAGAAACTCTCGAAATATTTTTCATCAACTGTAAATTGAAGATTTAAATTTCTATTCAACTTTCAATCGATTAAATTTTAAAGTTTAATCGCAAATTTCAAAATTATATCGGGGATTCAAATTAAATTACTGTTCAAATATTTAAAATTAATTAAATATCCTCAATTTAATTCGTTCAAAATTCTGGGTCGTTACAATTTATCACCCTTGATTAATAACATCCAGAAATTAACTACTCTTAATTACTTTATCAAATAATTTAATTACTCCTTAATTAATTATTTCTAATTAATCCCTTGATTAATTATATAAGGTAATTTAATCTAAATTACTCTCATTAATAAATCACCTATTCAATTTATTATATTCGGTAATTATCCATTAATTACCTCCCTAAGTAATTATAATCCATTAATTTCATTAAGTAATTATTATCAAATCATCTAGCATCTTAACAACTAACTTTACTAAATTAAAACATTAATTAAGTTTTAAATATAATTCACTTTCCTTTACTTATAAAATTAACAATCCTTAGTTTCAAGTTAATAATTTTTATTTTGAAAACTTTAATTGTTAATTTATAAATCGTTATTCATTAACTAATTCAATTAATAAATCATTCTTTAATTATTACATTTGTTATCAACTTATATTAAGTTTTAAGATAAAACATTTCCTTATAAATTTCTTTTATATTTCAAACTAAGTTTGAAAATAACTTTAAGGATCTAACTTAAAACATTTAAAACAAATCATACAATTTATTTATACAAACAATTCATTTCAAAGAAATGAAATTCAAGAAATTTATTTAACTTAAAAATTTAAAACTTACTTTATTTTAAATTTAAAGACTGGTTAAACATTTTACTTTGGGTTTAACCCATGTGTACTTGAACTAAGTACAACATCTTTTCCTTTTTAAAACAGTTTGACTTCAAAAATAAAATCTGTTTTTAGTAAAATAAAATAAAAACTTACTGTTAAAAACTTTAACCCGAGACAACTTCGTTTCCCTCCCCGATCCAACACGCTATCTCCCCGAGTCACACGCGAATCACCTTCCATCCCGAGACAAACGCGAGAAAAACTCGAGTAATCCCCGAGCCACAGCCTTCTTCCCCAAACTAAACTACCCAGACACAGGCGTATACGTGTGCACGTACACCGGAGTTCAAATCGTCTCTGACCAACCTCGCCTACCTCGACACGTCGACGACGACCATCCCAAACCAACTGGCCTTCAAAAATCCATGATACCACCGTAGATCGAAATCGAGCAGATCATCATCTCCTGGAACCAAAACTGAACCACCATGAATCGACTCGTTTCGCCACCAGAGACTACCAGGAAACCCACAACTTCGTCTAATCCTTCGCCTTGGCCTCCTACTTCTTTTCCCCAATCACCGATCCACCCCGATGCTATCATGTCACCACGAATGTCCTGCAAACAACCACATCCACAACTCAGCCTAAAACCCTACATCGATTCAGTTCGACCTCCTCAGTGATCCAGAAATCCTAAACCCATTTTTCCCAAGAGCCTCTACATCCAAGCTTGCTCCAGCCAAAACTTCGATGATTATATCTTCCCCGATCGACGAGAATTGACATTACCCCCAATATCGTTCCTTTCAAGATATCTCTTGGCTTACCCACTTACAAATCTTGAAATCAATCTCAAAATTCAACAATTTCTAGTACGATTCAGGTTATGTAATCAAAACTTATATTTTAAATGATTGGTTTTCTAATTCAAATTTATCATCACTGTTTATTCCCCTTTTCAAAATAATCATTCGATTTATATTCTTGAAAATATTTTTAAAAATGATGTTTCATCCAAATACACATCTTTACTTTAAAGATTATAACCTGAATTTGAATATATGGAGAGGAATTGAATTAATTTGGACATGCATGTCCCTGTTATTCATACAGAGACTTATCTAAATATACTTACTCAACATGCACATAATAATCCATATTTACATACACACAAAGCACTTTAATTTATACATGCAATCACTACTTAAATTGGATCACAAGCACAATCATACAACAGATTGATTTTTTTTGATGATTTACTCACCTGTAAAAGATAACAGAGCCAAGCTTGAAATCCTGAAACTGCTTTTTGAAACTGGCAAATTTTGCTTTGCTTCTTGATCTTGATTTACTTACTGAGTTATTGAATTAACCTTGCTTGATGATTTGAACTGATTCTTTGCTTGCTTCAGATTAGAAATAGTTGTAGGTTTGATTTGTTTTTTTCTCCTCAAGTTTTAAGTTACAGATTATTTTTTTCTTTCTTTTGATAATGAAGATAAATGAGAAAAAAAAATGAAAGAGAGGGATAGAAATATGTTATATAAATTAGCTTAATTTAAAATAAAAAGAAAATAAATTACACTTGTTCAATTGGCTTACAAGTGTCATTAGCATGCTATAATTAATTTACACTTGTATTTAGATAAATCTTTGGCTTACATTTGTATTTTCATGTATAAATATGTTTTATATATATGTTCATAATATTTCCAATTTAGTTTTATATTTATAAATGTCTTAAGTGTTTTAATTATTTAAACTTCTCTTATATTTATCTATATAAAACTTTAAAAAAATGATATATAACTGATTATATACCAAATATAATCATATATAGATATATTATTAAATCCAATTTATTCTCCAAGATGTTTTATTCTTTGAATTTCTAATTCAAGTTCAAATTCTAATTTAATTTCTACTCATATATATATTCTTATATCAACACATTATCATTTGATTTAAAAGAAAAATTTGTAAATTCTAAGTGATTATATTAAGATATGATCAAATAAATATTTATCCAAATATAAATATTTATTATCAGATTTATTTGTCCAATCTATAATTCAGTATTCTATTAATTAATTTAGTTAATTATCAATTAACAAATGTCCAAAAATCCGGGTTATCACACTTTTAATCCTTGTTAGGAAGTCCATTTCAATTTACTAGAGGCACCTCCATGCAAAATCCATATGCGAACGTACCTTAGCGATTTTAGATGTACTTCTAATACTGTTGTGTTGTGAGATGCAAGCAGCATTGTAACGACCTAGAATTTTTGATAATTAAAATTCGAATATTTAATTAATTTTAAATATTAATAAATGGAATTTAGAAGTCGAATGATTTATTTAAAGGATATTGGATTTAATTTGACAATTAAATCGATAATTTAATAGTTAAATTCCAGAGATAATTGAAATCTGGATTGAATATGATTGAAAATGATTTGTAAAATTTTATTTAATCATATTGGAGTTATAGAAAGGCTATAGAACTTTTAAAACTGAATTTAGAGTTAATTTGTGAAAATTGAATATTTTAATATTTAATTATCGACTATAAAAATAGCCAATTTTCGAACAGTCTCAGAATTGGACGAGACCAGTTCCATTGGATCCGTAATAGTTAGTTATTATCGGATTTCAATTTTCGTATCAATCGGAGTTGTCGATTGACCCTGGCAACTTGAAACGCATCGATATCTTTTTAATTTTTAAATCGTCGAGTTAAAATAGTCATTTTTCAAACGATCTCGGATTTCGACGAAACCAGTTTCATCGGATCCGTAATGTGATATTATTGTAAAATTTCAAATTTCGTAATTTTTGGATTTACCGTTTGTCCGGTACAAATTAAAACGCCTCGAAATCGATTTAAATCGGTTTAATTTAAATTGATCGTTTATTGTCATATCTCACACAGACGATCGAATTAGTTTTCGAAACCTGTTCCATTGTGTCCGGAACACGGGATAAACCCTAGAAACGATGGTGACCGCGCGTGAATCGGAGTTTGGAAATTCCGGGTGAATAGTGTTCGATCAGTTTTCTATAAATAGCCCATTATTCTCAAAATAAAAAGAAAGAAAAAGAAAACCCTAAATGTTGCTCAGCCGCCACCTTCTAAACCAATGGCCGAAACTCACTATCCTTTCTCCTCATTTTTCTCTACATCCACTCAATAATATCAAAAACCTTTAGCTAGAGATTTGTAGAGGGCGATGAGACGAGGATATCCAACGGCTATGATCAAGTATTATCGAGTGGATCAGCGGCGATTTTTATTTGAATGTTCGACATATACGTGCGTGCTTCGAGGAGGAGGTAGGGCCGAGCTGCACGTGGTCTTGGCCATGGGGGAAGCTCGCTGTGGTCTTTCGTATGGTGGTCCTTGATCACCACGTAGATGAACGGAGTGGTTACGTACATTAGGGCAAAGTGGCGGCTTTGGTGGGTTTCGAACGTGAATAACCTGGAACGCGATGGAGAAGATGAAATAGGGGGGTAGCGTGATCTCCCTGTTCAAAAACGTGTGGCCCAGATTAAATTGTGGGTTTGAAATAAAATGTGTAATTTATTTATTTAAAATTTATATTAAATCGTGTAATGTTTAAAAGGTTATAACTCTTTCGTACATTGTCAGAAAATTACGAAATCAGTTGCGTTGGAATCGTCTCGACGTGTACTTCGCGATGCAATTGAATTGGAGCCAATTGGAGCTAGTGTAAATTTCGGGTAAAATTAAACGCGTGTTTAATTTTATTCGAAATAAACGCTGAAATCAGAATTAAAATCAAGGTGAGATTTTCTCACTCAAATTGAATGTGGAATTTTTGCAGTTATTGATTGATTGCTATTGATGTGATATTAGATATTATAGGATATATCTATATATATAGCAATATATACATATTGGCATATGTATATATTGGATTGATGATTTCTCGCCTCGTATAGCGGATGAGACCCTATTGCGCCGTTAGTAAGCGGATTTTTATAAAACCCATATACCGCGATAATTCCGTACTGGAGCGGAATTGGTATTGTGCTAACATCTTTGGATGCAGGGAAACAGGTTGGAGGGATCCGACTGGATTCCTCACCGTATTGATTATTTACAGATATTTTGATATATTCTGTTATCATATGATGATATATGATATTTGACTGTTGTGATGGACTGATTGGTGTTGTGGCATCATCGGATTCAGTTTTGAAATGTAAAAATAACGACTTTTACTTTAAAAAGGTTTTTAAAGTGATTTTTGAAAGTATACGTTTTATGGAATTTTTGAATCGATTTATAAACGTAAAATTTTAAAGTTATAAAAGTTATAATTTTTAGTGAAATATAACCGAAGTGTCGTTTTTGAAATAAAAGTCGATTTATTTATAAAATGGTTTAAATAGAGATTTTTGAATTTATTATGAAAGCTTTATATATAAGATTTATAAAATTTGATTTTTATAAATCAAAGTGATGAACTTTATAAAGGAGTTTAAAAGACATTTTAAATGATGTTAAAAATGGGTTTTATAAAGGACAGAATAAATGATTTGTGAAGTCCTAAAAGAACGATTTTTGTAAATAAACGAATTATAAGTGTTTAACTTATAGAATGGACTTTTAGTAGAAAATTGAGTTATAAATTGAATTGGATAATAAAAGGAATTTATAAGTTGAAGTAGTTATAAAATATAAAAATGTGATTTATAAATATTGTTTTATAAATCCGAAATCACTTATTCTTATAAGTGAATTTTTGAAGTTAATAAAATGAGATTTATAAACCGGAGTGGTTATAGAAAATAGAAAATGGAATTTATAAACGTTGTTTTATAAATTCGGAAACCAATCGATTGAATTTGATAAATTAAATATAGAAGATTATCAAAGGAGATATATTCGCGATTTTGGATAGCGAATTATTATTGAAATAAAACGTGTAGAAAATAGTGAAATGCAAATAGTAAAGTATATTCACGATTTTGGATAGTGAATATATCGTTAAGTAAAATGGATAGTTTTGGAAAGTGATATTTGAAATGAAGTTAATTGTTTTAAAAGATGTTTTAAAACGTGTGAACTATCGAAATCATAGATTTCAACAATTATTGTTGAAATAGACGTTTTCGAGAAATAAGGAAATGGTGGACTATAACACTGTTGTTATAGTAAATGGTTTCCGAAAGGAAATGTTTTGATGTAGTATTGGGATTTATATATCTATCTAAATTTCGAATCCCTATACTAGTGATTTTGAGTCGTCGTAACGATGTTTTACGTAACATTCGTTTTGACTCAAATAAATGTGTTTTAAGAATGATTTCCTTAAAAGAATGAAATATATACTTATTTTGATTTAAGTATATCGAATATTTTCAAATGTTGAAAATAAATGGATTTGTGAAATACTTATTTTTAAATAAGTATGGAAATGCTTTTCCAATGTGAAATGAACTGTTTGAGTTTTTATCTTTTAAAGATAAATTGAAAAGTGAATATTTGAAATTTGTTTTCAAATGGTTAAAGTGTGGAAATTTTATATCTAGTAAAGATATTTTTGAAGATAAAATAATTTGGGGAAAATTATTTGGAATCTGATGATGTCGCGCATCTTTATTGATAGTTAAATAACCAACTATCAATAATTACCTTTAGATAGGTATTTGTTGTGAATTGGATGAATTTGAATGCCACACTTATTTTTGAATAATCGCTCACTATTCGGGTTAACCGGGAAAGGACCATGGGGTCGTATAACCCATTCCGAATATGTGATACGTCGTTATGAATTGCATTCGAAGACCGGTGTTGAAGACCGGATATTTTTGAAAACGGAAGGATTACCGTCGAGTTACTCTACATCGGCTGATCTCCGATTTAGAGGTTTTATCACCCTTAGTGACGGGAAGTCCGGACGTGATTAGAAATTTATCCGGAAATGCAAGGGCTTCGTGAGAAGTGCCTTCGGTTCTGTTCGATCCCGGAACAGACTTGTATGGATTGTATGTCTGACATTACACTTTGAGATATAAAGCTGATTTCTTTCAAATACATTTCTGTTGGTGGCGGAGAATTTATTCTCTTAGCTTAACACCCTTCTCTGAGACGTACGAGCTCAGAGGTTATGTAGTTGAAATTTATCAGCAATATATCCCAATTTGGTAACGTGGCATACTGAGTGTTGCTGTGAAATGATCAGTGTTTGATCATTTGTGATATGATCATTTGTTTGATCTTATATCTTTGTGATCATAGGTTGATCATTTTGTTTGACCCGAAGCAGGGCTTTTTGAGAAAGCGTAGCTTTGTGGACGAGACTTCGTCGAGCCTCACACCCCGGAAATGGTCGAAACAGGAAGGATGCGGCAAGGTTCTAGGGAGTAGCGCCCCTTAGTGTATGTCATTCCTTCTGGATAAAGGTGGTATCATGGTATGGAGCCCAGATACTTAACCTATGTGGTTGCTGCATTATTATCTATGTGGTTTGTTGGAAATCGGGGATCCTCGGGAAGATCGGTTACGATCGGGGGATGGCATACGCGTGTCAGTAGTTACCTATTTTTGCAGAGGTAACCCGGCCTTGTGTTGGCAGAGATCTAACCGTAATGTTAGGTTATTTCTCGGGTCGTCTATTCCAGGGACGTACCCATCGTGGAAAAGGAAGTTCCTTAGCCTGACCATTTGTTGGAAATCCAAACTCCAATACGTGACTTGTACGGTATTAGTTGTAGAACCTGCCACTTACGTACGGTGGTCACCACTGTTTAGATGGTAGCTATAGTAGGCATACGATACTGGTCGTATGTTGGCTAAGATTAATATTATACTTTCGAAATGTTTTCTACACTATGCACTAATAATAATATAAAAAAGAATTTGATTTTCGCGTAGTAAGCATCTTTGACTATCATAAGAAGAAATCTCCTCCAATTCTGCATTTGCATTGTGTGTGTGGCGGGAGGTCTTATGGTAGTTTCATTTTCCAAAAGCATTGCGAATTTAACATTAAAATTCTCTGCTATTTATTTTAAAGATAAACTGTTTTACGATCTCACACCAGTCACCATGACTGACTCGGAGTTTATTGTTCCCTTCTAAACTCTGGGTGCCCACCAATTTCCACACGGGCAGCCTAGAGTTATATTATCAGGATATTCTGGATATTCTGGAGCTTGGAGATAAGCTGGATGACGAGACGTAGTATTTGTATCTGATAGTATTTATTCCGCTGTGTATTCTGTATGAGGACAAGTTATATAACTGTCCATTGTTGTATATTGACTCTGATGATTGATGTATGTATAAAATGATATAGTTCTTTGTTTTTTTAAAGACTAGTGTTTATTTATTATATATTGTTCCGCTGCGATATGTGAGATTCTGACACGGTTCTGTTTCTGTATCTGTTGTTGTTTTTGTTGTTCTTCTTCTCTTTTTCTTCTATCTTCTTCTTCTTCTACCTTTTCTTTTTCTTAAAACCATAACTTTCCGGGTTTCCGGCATTCGATGGCTCAGCAGTCGATAAAGTGAGTATCGATGTTGAATTTTTCGAAAGTCGAAAATTTTCGAGATGTTACATTTGGTATCAGAGCATATGGTTAAGCGACAACCCTGCTCTGTTGGGTGTTACTCATTAGAGATAGAGTCAGTAGTACTCTAGAATGAGTTGAGTGTAATAATAGATACGAGCGCGTATTTGTAGTGAATATAAAATTGTTTTATATTGTGATGATTGGTTTGTTGAGTGGTATATGGATTCTGGTCGGTATTGTCCGTACAACTCTATCGATAGGGATCTCTAAACACTTGTATAGAACAATTCAGCACAGTATTGTTTTAAATAGGGTAAATGAGATAATTTTGCCCAAAACTATTTTTGTATAGAAAAGAAATGTTTTTCTATAAAGTACTATAGTACATGGTTGCATGGTTGTTAGAAGTAATAATAGTGAATTATCATCACTAAAATTGAATGAGAAATTGAAAACATAACTCCAAAGTTAAGAAATAAATTCATATACCAATGAATTTAAGAATGTAAATTATAAATGTGATTTGTAATTTAAAACGGGATTCCAGAGAAGTTTTTGGAAATGTTTGAAAAGAATTTGAAAATTTTGGAGATTTGGAAAGTTTAAATCTTTTTGATTTGAAAATGAATTTCAAGGGTTTTGAAAAAATGTTTTGAATGGATGAAAAGCTCTAAACTCTTTTCGGTCGTTGGAAAATAATTCCGTTGATGATCGCGACATCACCGGTGTTCATTTTCGGGTTTCCAAAGGAGGAATTGCTGCCATATTGTTTTAAATGGAAAATTTGGGTTTTGTTTTGGAAATTCAAAGGATAATTTGAATTGTTTCAAAAAAAATGATTTTTGAAATGTTGGTAAGGCTCTGGAATACTATGTAGAAATATTTATGAAATATTATTAAGTTGATAACTTATACAATTTGAATTGATAGAATAAATTTAACTTAAAGGATGGGGTTAAATGAATGTAAATACAAGCGAATCAATTTAATGAAAGTGAAATTAAATGTTGAAACTCATTTCGAATTTGTAAGCAAATGAATTGAATTCAGATTTGTGGAAAACAAAGTGAACTATTAAACTAAAATTAGTAAGTGAAGCTAATTGAATGAAGTGAATAAGATTAAAACTGAATGTTGAAACCAGATTTGAATAAGTGGATTAGAATTTGAAATGAATTAGTAATTGAAACTAATCCAAAATAAGCAGTTATAAATGAAAGTTAATCGATGAAAATTCAATATTCAGAAGTTAAACTGAATCCAAATTAGATTGGATTTGTGAATTGAATTCAAATGAATGTCAACTGTAAATATTGAACGATAATGAATATGTAACTTCAACAGTGAAGTAAAGATGTATAAGCAGATGATATTGAAAAATTTGTAATGGAGTTTGCAAAATGATTTGGATATGTAACTAGATATTATGGCTAGTAGGATATACAGGTGTTATGAATTGGGATTTTAAATTTGAAGGTAAATTTGAATTGCTCGGAAAAGGTATGTATTTAAATTTCTATATGAGATTTGCTGATTTCTCTCTAGCCGCTTGGCTTTTTCTTTTTCTTTTTGAAATCTGAGAGTCCATAGGGACGTTTCGTAGTCGTACCGTATTAGCCGCGCAAAGGAGACGCTGGCGAAATTTTTCGAAAATTTCGAGTGTTAGAAAATTTTGAGAAATTTTGAAAGTTTAAAATTTGAATTTAGACTTAAATTTGAATTGATAAGAAAACAATGCTGTTGAAACTTATAATTGAAGTTGGAAAACGAGTTGATTAATAACGAATCTTTAGTAGGAAGATCTGTTTTGATAAATTGATAAAACTATTTGAATTTGAGAAAATAGTAGACGAGTTAAGGACCTTTCTTTCTGACTTGTAATTTCGAGGACGAAATTCTTTTAAGGGGGAAAGTTTGTAACGACCTAGAATTTTTGATAATTAAAATTCGAATATTTAATTAATTTTAAATATTAATAAATGGAATTTATAAGTCGAATGATTTATTTAAAGGAAATTGGATTTAATTTGACAATTAAATCGATAATTTAATAGTTAAATTCCAGAGATAATTGAAATCTGGATTGAATATGATTGAAAATGATTTGTAAAATTTTATTTAATCATATTGGAGTTATAGAAAGGTTATAGAACTTTTAAAACTGAATTTAGAGTTAATTTGTGAAAATTGAATATTTTAATATTTAATTATCGACTGTAAAAATAGCCAATTTTCGAACAGTCTCAGAATTGGACAAGACCAGTTCCATTGGATCCGTAATAGTTAGTTATTATCGGATTTCAATTTTCGTATCAATCGGAGTTGTCGATTGACCCTGGCAACTCGAAACGCATCGATATCTTTTTAATTTTTAAATCGTCGAGTTAAAATAGTCATTTTTCAAACGATCTCGGATTTCGACGAAACCAGTTTCATCGGATCCGTAATGTGATATTATTGTAAAATTTCAAATTTTGTAATTTTTGGATTTACCGTTTGTCCGGTACAAATTAAAACGCCTCGAAATCGATTTAAATCGGTTTAATTTAAACTGATCGTTTATTGTCATATCTCACACAGACGATTGTGTCCGGAACACGGGATAAACCCTAGAAACGATGGTGACCGCGCGTGAATCGGAGTTTGGAAATTCCGGGTGAATAGTGTTCGATCAGTTTTCTATAAATAGCCCATTATTCTCAAAATAAAAAGAAAGAAAAAGAAAACCCTAAATGTTGCTCAGCCGCCACCTTCTAAACCAATGGCCGAAACTCACTATCCTTTCTCCTCATTTTTCTCTACATCCACTCAATAATATCAAAAACCTTTAGCTAGAGATTTGTAGAGGGCGATGAGACGAGGATATCCAACGGCTATGATCAAGTATTATCGAGTGGATCAGCGGCGATTTTTATTTAAACGTTCGACATATACGTGCGTGCTTCGAGGAGGAGGTAGGGCCGAGCTGCACGTGGTCTTGGCCATGGGGGAAGCTCGCTGTGGTCTTTCGTATGGTGGTCCTTGATCACCACGTAGATGAACGGAGTGGTTACGTGCATTAGGGCAAAGTGGCGGCTTTGGTGGGTTTCGAACGTGAATAACCTGGAACGCGATGGAGAAGATGAAATAGGGGGGTAGCGTGATCTCCCTGTTCAAAAACGTGCGGCCCAGATTAAATTGTGGGTTTGAAATAAAATGTGTAATTTATTTATTTAAAATTTATATTAAATCGTGTAATGTTTAAAAGGTTATAACTCTTTCGTACATTGTCAGAAAATTACGAAATCAGTTGCGTTGGAATCGTCTCGACGTGTACTTCGCGATGCAATTGAATTGGAGCCAATTGGAGCTAGTGTAAATTTCGGGTAAAATTAAACGCGTGTTTAATTTTATTCGAAATAAACGCTGAAATCAGAATTAAAATCAAGGTGAGATTTTCTCACTCAAATTGAATGTGGAATTTTTGCAGTTATTGATTGATTGCTATTGATGTGATATTAGATATTATAGGATATATCTATATATCTAGCAATATATACATATTGGCATATGTATATATTGGATTGATGATTTCCCGCCTCGTATAGCGGATGAGACCCAATTGCGCCGTTAGTAAGCGGATTTTTATAAAACCCATATACCGCGATAATTCCGTACTGGAGCGGAATTGGTATTGTGCTAACATCTTTGGATGCAGGGAAACAGGTTGGAGGGATCCGACTGGATTCCTCACCGTATTGATTATTTATAGATATTTTGATATATTCTGTTATCATATGATGATATATGATATTTGACTTTTGTGATGGACTGATTGGTGTTGTGGCATCATCGGATTCAGTTTTGAAATGTAAAAATAACGACTTTTACTTTAAAAAGGTTTTTAAAGTGATTTTTGAAAGTATACGTTTTATGGAATTTTTGAATCGATTTATAAACGTAAAATTTTAAAGTTATAAAAGTTATAATTTTTAGTGAAATATAACCGAAGTGTCGTTTTTGAAATAAAAGTCGATTTATTTATAAAATGGTTTAAATAGAGATTTTTGAATTTATTATGAAAGCTTTATATATAAGATTTATAAAATTTGATTTTTATAAATCAAAGTGATGAACTTTATAAAGGAGTTTAAAAGACATTTTAAATGATGTTAAAAATGGGTTTTATAAAGGACAGAATAAATGATTTGTGAAGTCCTAAAAGAACGATTTTTGTAAATAAACGAATTATAAGTGTTTAACTTATAGAATGGACTTTTAGTAGAAAATTGAGTTATAAATTGAATTGGATAATAAAAGGAATTTATAAGTTGAAGTAGTTATAAAATATAAAAATGTGATTTATAAACATTGTTTTATAAATCCGAAATCACTTATTCTTATAAGTGAATTTTTGAAGTTAATAAAATGAGATTTATAAACCGGAGTGGTTATAGAAAATAGAAAATGGAATTTATAAACGTTGTTTTATAAATTCGGAAACCAATCGATTGAATTTGATAAATTAAATATAGAAGATTATCAAAGGAGATATATTCGCGATTTTGGATAGCGAATTATTATTGAAATAAAACGTGTAGAAAATAGTGAAATGCAAATAGTAAAGTATATTCACGATTTTGGATAGTGAATATATCGTTAAGTAAAATGGATAGTTTTGGAAAGTGATATTTGAAATGAAGTTAATTGTTTTAAAAGATGTTTTAAAACGTGTGAACTATCGAAATCATAGATTTCAACAATTATTGTTGAAATAGACGTTTTCGAGAAATAAGGAAATGGTGGACTATAACACTGTTGTTATAGTAAATGGTTTCCGAAAGGAAATGTTTTGATGTAGTATTGGGATTTATATATCTATCTAAATTTCGAATCCCTATACTAGTGATTTTGAGTCGTCGTAACGATGTTTTACGTAACATTCGTTTTGACTCAAATAAATGTGTTTTAAGAATGATTTCCTTAAAAGAATGAAATATTTATTTTGATTTAAGTATATCGAATATTTTCAAATGTTGAAAATAAATGGATTTGTGAAATACTTATTTTTAAATAAGTATGGAAATGCTTTTCCAATGTGAAATGAACTGTTTGAGTTTTTATCTTTTAAAGATAAATTGAAAAGTGAATATTTGAAATTTGTTTTCAAATGGTTAAAGTGTGGAAATTTTATATCTAGTAAAGATATTTTTGAAGATAAAATAATTTGGGGAAAATTATTTGGAATCTGATGATGTCGCGCATCTTTATTGATAGTTAAATAACCAACTATCAATAATTACCTTTAGATAGGTATTTGTTGTGAATTGGATGAATTTGAATGCCACACTTATTTTTGAATAATCGCTCACTATTCGGGTTAACCGGGAAAGGACCATGGGGTCGTATAACCCATTCCGAATATGTGATACGTCGTTATGAATTGCATTCGAAGACCGGTGTTGAAGACCGGATATTTTTGAAAACGGAAGGATTACCGTCGAGTTACTCTACATCGGCTGATCTCCGGTTTAGAGGTTTTATCACCCTTAGTGACGGGAAGTCCGGACGTGATTAGAAATTTATCCGGAAATGCAAGGGCTTCGTGAGAAGTGCCTTCGGTTCTGTTCGATCCCGGAACAGACTTGTATGGATTGTATGTCTGACATTACACTTTGAGATATAAAGCTGATTTCTTTCAAATACATTTCTGTTGGTGGCGGAAAATTTATTCTCTTAGCTTAACACCCTTCTCTGAGACGTACGAGCTCAGAGGTTATGTAGTTGAAATTTATCAGCAATATATCCCAATTTGGTAACGTGGCATACTGAGTGTTGCTGTGAAATGATCAGTGTTTGATCATTTGTGATATGATCATTTGTTCGATCTTATATCTTTGTGATCATAGGTTGATCATTTTGTTTGACCCGAAGCAGGGCTTTTTGAGAAAGCGTAGCTTTGTGGACGAGACTTCGTCGAGCCTCACACCCCGGAAATGGTCGAAACAGGAAGGATGCGGCAAGGTTCTAGGGAGTAACGCCCCTTAGTGTATGTCATTCCTTCTGGATAAAGGTGGTATCATGGTATGGAGCCCAGATACTTAACCTATGTGGTTGCTGCATTATTATCTATGTGGTTTGTTGGAAATCGGGGATCCTCGGGAAGATCGGTTACGATCGGGGGATGGCATACGCGTGTCAGTAGTTACCTATTTTTGCAGAGGTAACCCGGCCTTGTGTTGGCAGAGATCTAACCGTAATGTTAGGTTATTTCTCGGGTCGTCTATTCCAGGGACGTACCCATCGTGGAAAAGGAAGTTCCTTAGCCTGACCATTTGTTGGAAATCCAAACTCCAATACGTGACTTGTACGGTATTAGTTGTAGAACCTGCCATTTACGTACGGTGGTCACCACTATTTAGATGGTAGCTATAGTAGGCATACGATACTGGTCGTATGTTGGCTAAGATTAATATTATACTTTCGAAATGTTTTCTACACTATGCACTAATAATAATATCAAAAAGAATTTGATTTTCGCGTAGTAAGCATCTTTGACTATCATAAGAAGAAATCTCCTCCAATTCTGCGTTTGCATTGTGTGTGTGGCGGGAGGTCTTATGGTAGTTTCATTTTCCAAAAGCATTGCGAATTTAACATTAAAATTCTCTGCTATTTATTTTAAAGATAAACTGTTTTACGATCTCACACCAGTCACCATGACTGACTCGGAGTTTATTGTTCCCTTCTAAACTCTGGGTGCCCACCAATTTCCACACGGGCAGCCTAGAGTTATATTATCAGGATATTCTGGATATTCTGGAGCTTGGAGACAAGCTGGATGACGAGACGTAGTATTTGTATCTGATAGTATTTATTCCGCTGTGTATTCTGTATGAGGACAAGTTATATAACTGTCCATTGTTGTATATTGACTCTGATGATTGATGTATGTATAAAATGATATAGTTCTTTGTTTTTTTAAAGACTAGTGTTTATTTATTATATATTGTTCCGCTGCGATATGTGAGATTCTGACACGGTTCTGTTTCTGTATCTGTTGTTGTTTTTGTTGTTCTTCTTCTCTTTTTCTTCTATCTTCTTCTTCTTCTACCTTTTCTTTTTCTTAAAACCATAACTTTCCGGGTTTCCGGCATTCGATGGCTCAGCAGTCGATAAAGTGAGTATCGATGTTGAATTTTTCGAAAGTCGAAAATTTTCGGGATGTTACAAGCATAGCTATTTTCTGAATTATATTCTACACCCTAGACATTATCTATTATATCACTATATCAATTAAATAAATGGTTGATTACTTTTGATGGGAAAAATGTGATGCTGACTCGTACAGTCTTGAAGGTTACTTTTATATGGATACTTATATCATCAGTTTTCCCATATCAGACTTATGTTTGACAAGTGGTTTTTGTTTTCCCTAGATTTCTCGTGTAATTTTTGAAGTAGGCTAGTAAAGCGGGCTTGTATTTGGACGCTTCAGAGTTCAAGAGACGAGCTGGAGGCTTCTATTTTCATTGCACTGTATTATGTATATATGTATCAGCATTATGAGGACATGTGGTTATTACTATCCAAGTTAATGGTAGTATATAGGTTAGTAACTCTGAACTTATTTTGTATTCGGAGTACCCCTTTTATACTATCTTTTTGGTAATTGTATTGTTTTGCTGTAAGATTCTGATATTATGTTCTTCTTTCTTATTATGTTTCCTTTTCGTTTTATTTTACTTTAACAATCTGTATTTCTGGCACTTGGGTGCTCGGCACATGAATAATGTGGATGTATTTAGTATCGACATTCGAGGATTGAAAAGTCAAGTCATTACATATCAATTAATACACACATAGTCTCTAATGCATATACATTCGTCAATGATGATAAATATCAATATTATATGAACAAAATTTGAGTTCGGTGTATCGAAAGTAATTTTGTAACCAAGTATAATATAATATTCAAGTTAGAAAGCTTGATATGCGTATCAAAAGTTGTATATATAATTTATAATATTAGTATCATAAGTGAAATTTGGTTCATAGTATCATATGATATTTTTAAGCACTAGCATAGTTTCGTATTAAAATCAATTTTTTTTACATGTATTAAATATGTTATGTCTGTGTAAAGATGTATAAAGGTTGATAAATACCAGTTCATAAATGAAAATTTGGTTTAATGTATAGGTCAATTCAAAGCTAAACATAATTTTATATTCAAATCGTAATTACATATACATGAATGTATATATGTATGTATACACATGCTGCACATGCACATGCTCATATACACACACACATGCGCGCGCGTGCGCACACACACACACTATATATATATATATATATATCAAAGACGATCCTATATAATAAATGAAATTTTTATTTAATGTATCATAATTTATTTTATAGCTGGACATAGTTTTATATTTAAACTAGAATACTATATGTGTATATATGTTTGTGTATCAGAATAACATACACACACATACACATATATATACATCAAAGTGGATAAATATCGGTATCGTAAATGAAATTTGGGCTTAATGCATCAAAAGTTATTGTAAAGAAGACCATAATCTAATATTCAAGTTAGAAATGTTATATACATGTATCAAAACTTAAAAATATCGATTATCATAAGTGAACATTTGATTTATTGTATCAGATAACATTTTGAAGAATGAGCATAGTTCTATATTCGTTTCAAAACTATTTATTACATGTCTCAAAATTAATATATATCTGTGTGTGTGGAGGGACATAAACATACTTATATGTATATGTGTGCGTGTATGTATGTGTCAAAATTGATAAATATTATTATCATATATGAAATTTTAGTTTAACGTATAAGATGTTGTATCAAATGACATTTTTAAGAATGAACATAGTTTTATATTCAGATCAAAGCTATTTATTACATGTCTCAAGTCTACTGTGTGTGTTTGTATGTACATATATGTGTCTCTCTCTCTCTGTACATACATATACATACACACATATACATACACATATATACACATTATAGACTAATGCGATATAGTTGAACTATATATCCTGAGATTATGTCCAAAAGAGAAGTCAACGTTAGCATTTGTCGGACGACTTATTATAGGATCCTTATAGAGATTCATGATCTATTCGACATGCTGGAATCTAGAGAAAGATTCGATTTCTGTTCGAGTGATGAAGACTTGTGTGTTGAGATACTGAACGTGACTTCACCATCGATAATGGTAGAAAATAGAGTAGGATGCATAGCCTGTGGTTTAGCTAACCTGTGATAGAGTATATCAACTACATATTTAGATATGCTTATCGATGTTGCATGCATGAGTTGATGATACTTAGTTCAACATGTTAGGGTGTGGCCTAGTTGTGTTTAACTCAATGGTATATTTTATCTAGAGCTACACGAAGCTCAGCAGGTACTTTTCGACCCTTGTGTATGAAATCTGCCTTGGTTTACCGAGGGCGTTTCCATGGAAAATCCACTACGCGAACGTACCTTAGCGGTTTTAGATGTAACTCTAATATTGTTGTGTTGTGAGATGCAAGCATTATAGCTATTTTATGATTTATATTATTCATCCTATACATTAACTATACTATCACATTATGTACTTATTAGATGGGTGGTTCTTTTGAGGGGATAACCCTTACGGTGATCCGAAGAATCTCAAAAGTACCGTTATATGTTGATCGCATATTTCTTGAGTTTCTAACACTAGACATATGTCTGACTCATGCTTTTATATTTTCCGTATTTCCAGGGGTGCTCTTTCGGGTAGTCCGAGGAAGGAAGGTTTTCGTTGATATTCACTGGAACTCGAGGAGAGATGTAACGACCCGTAATTTTCGATAATTAGAAATAGTCAATTTAATTAAATTCTGTGATTTAATATTGGAAGAAATAAAAATTTGGAAATTATTAATGAAATAATAACTAGAATAAAATGAACAAGGTTAATTTAAGTTAATTATTAACAAGTTAATGAAATTCAAATTGATTGAAATGATAAAAATGTTATACTTGGTTATAAACTGAACATAGAAAAACAAATGTGAATATTAATTAATTAATGAAATAGTATATAATAAATGGTAATTGAATAAAATCAGTGTTCGGTAAGCAATTGTAACATTTGTTTGTAAATAGTAACTTATAAGTGTGATTGGAAGTTAATGGTAACAAACTATTATATGTTACCTGTTTGTTTAACTTATTAAATTAAATCTGAAATCAATAGCAATTAATTCCCTTAATTAGTGCAGTTAATGTAGGCTAAATTGATAATTGTAGGATGTAAATTCAGTAAGACGTAACCAAGAGCATTTTATTCATAGTATGATAATTGATTGAATAAAAATAATTTAAAATTAAAATAAATCAATTTTGGAATTTAAATTATAATCAGTGGATTTATTGCAATTAAATGTAATTAAAGAGTACGTTAATGTAAATGAAGATGAAGTTGGAAATTATTAGTGTAATAAAATATAAACTAATGTAATTATATCCTTAGAGTAATAATTGGTCTAATAACATGATTGAAAGTCAAACAAATGGAATTATTGGAAACTAAATTGATAATTACTGAATTTATTGAAATGAGAATTAAACACTGTAAATTGTGGAATATTCAACAATAAATTGATATAGAAATTTTTTATAAAGGGTTATAAATTACTAAGTAATCCAAGGTGACAGAAATTGTAAATTATTAAATTTGAATTGAAAATTGGATTTAATTAATTTAATATTTATTTATTTAATTAACGTTAAATATGGCCATTTTGGCAACTATCTTGGATTTTGACGAAACCAGTTTCATAGGATCCGTAACAGTGAATTATTGTTGGATTCCAAGTTTCGTAACGATCAGTCGTGTCGTGATCGTATGGGCTTGAAATGCCTAGAAATTAATTTAATTGAAATCAATTTGAAATAAGCTGATTTTAGAATAACTTCTTCATACGATGGAATTAGGACTTGAAACCCATTCCATTGAGTTTAAAACTATCGGAAACATATATTTTGATATATGGGATGACCCACTTTCATTCCAGAGACATAACGGGTTTTAGGGTCATTTATCGTTCAACGTGTAGATCAATCTGGTCCATTCCTTCTGTTTTCAGCTTTGCCTATAAATATCCCATTATAAACCCTAGAAATTTTTTTATTTTCTATTGTCTGTACGTACATTTCCTTCTCATCTCCTCTTTCCAATGGAAGACAAACAAAACCCTAATTGCCAAATTGCAAATTCAATTCCAAAATCAAACTCCTCCAAACTATATCAAATTATATATCGATTTGAAGCAATCGACGAGCGCAAGTCAAATTTGTAGTTTGTTTTTCGATCTGGGTTGCTATGTGGTTGGAACTGGGTGAATTAATTTTAGCTGTTCATTGGTGTTCGATGATCGTCGTCCGATTGACGAATCAAGGGCACTGGGTTGTTGAGAGCAGCGAGCATAGTCCATCAGAGAAGGTTGTTCGTCGCGTTGACGGTTGGATTTGGCAGTAAATTCGATTTGGGTTAAGCTTTTTCCGGCGGCGGCATGAGTTCTTGGCCGATGGGTGACGTGGGGTCGTCGCGAGAGGGGGGGGCGAGGCTGGAGGTGTGGTCGGCTTGGCTGCAGTTCACCGTGTCGGCCAGCCGTAGGCGCGATGAGTTCAGGTGTGGCGGCTGTCGCCGTTCAGTCACGATTTACCTTCACGGCTAGGGTTTCACGAGATGATTGCGACGTGACTGGCCGCTTATGACTGGTTGTTTTTTTATTTATTTAACTCCCTAATTCAATCGTTCTAATTATCATTACTTTCGTATACGAGGTTCGATTTGGATGCGGTTTCTTGCGTTGGGATTGTATCGAAATTCTGGACATTTTGATGCCTTTTTAGACGAATTCTGAGACTGTTAAATTTTGGGCCTTTATTTGAATTTCAAATCGATTGGAATCCAATGGTGAGTGTTTTAACCCACTCAAAACTTCTAAAATTTCTTGTGTTAGTTAAATTAAATTTATAACGTGATTAGAAATTTATCGATTGCTGTTTGGTATATTAAATTGTCATTCTAGTTAAATTTGACTTTTATCACATTTAATTATCGTTTAATTTAATATTGAATTTTAATAGTCAAATTTAATATCTGTATTGATTTCCAGCTATCTATTGATGTTTATTGATTGAATTGGATGATGATTGTGATGCATGTTTGGTCGTTGATATTGGATGAATGGATGTTGTATTTTATATTGTTATAATACTGCAAGTTCACTATGGGTTGAAATGATACATACCTGAACGATCTATAGATTAGGGAAAAATTGTTATGGGTTGAAATGATAGACACGTAACGATCGGATGTGTCGTTCGATCGTATAGGCTTGAAACGCCTAGAAATTAATTTAATTGAAATCAATTTGAAATAAGCTGTAACATCCCACCTTTTTGTACACTTTAAGCTAACACGCATGCCGACTCAAACCATACATAAGGGCGAATTGATATAGGGGTGAATAAGAAAAAAATAGAGAAAGAAAAAAAACAAAACAGAATCTCGCACCGGAATGACAAAATATAATAATCAAATAACAGTTCATGAAGTTGTATACAAAACATTTGATTATACTTATACAATACAAAAATCAGAGTTACACTTATCAGAGATAAATACATAGCATTGCAGCAGAACAATATGATGCAGTGGAATAATATAGTAAATAATAATACAGTCTTCGTCTTCGTCCTCTAGAAATAAGGTCTTCAAATCTTGAAATGCTCAGGCTGACCCAAGCGAATTGAAAAGACAAAACACTCGAGTCAGAACTAAAAGATCTTATGTGAGTTAAATCAATGGTAAATAAGTATGAGTGTAAACGGCGTCGGAGATGTTTACGGGTTTTGACATCTCCTATCCAGTGTCTAACGTGAGTGCAGTAACTTAAAAGATGTTCGGGATTCACATCTTCTAAGGATCCGTTAAATTATCTACTCTGTAGTACAATAAGCTATTATAATATGTCTACAGTAATATAAACTATTAAAATAGTGTTAAGGCATTACCCATATCCCCCTTAACACATTTTATATATTCACATAGTCTATACAGTACCGTAATCTCCCCCATACTGGGCGTCGTCAGAGGGCACTCCATAGGTATGGTACAATACAAACTCGTAGAAGGCGCGCTAGGGTAGGTGACACGGCACAACTAGGCAATGCCAGGGTAGATATACCAATTACGCATCCGGACTGGTGGTAACGCATAGCAGCCACTACCGCCCACCTTGAAACACACTCCCGAGTAAAAATCGGAGGGTGGCCACCAATTAAATCTCAAAGTCAGAATATAGTATCGATGGAATGTGTCCGATCAGAGGGGCTACCTTATTGGCCCAGAATCGCTCATGTTTTAGCCACCTTATTCTAACTCACAGGAGTTAGGTCCTCGTAAATATACCTTTAGGATCGTCGCCACCATCCTACTTCATTCTGGAATCTCGACCGCGTACACGGTTGTCAAAGTGGTTTTCGGTATTAGAAGAGAGTATGACAACATCCGATCCCGGTCTCTTTAACAACCAATCGCTTATTACACACCGGATGGTTCTTTTACATTTCCAAAATCATTTCATAATTTGATATCAAAATATCATATTCAATTCAAACCATATCACTTCCGAAATCATTACTTACTTTCGAAATCATATTTTTGAAATCATATCGCATTTGAAATCATAGTTCGATAATTTTATTTCCTTTCAAAAATCATATTCACAATTTATATCAAATTATCGTTTCTCAAAACTACACCACTTTTAAATCATATCGTTTCAAAATCATAATTTCTTCCAAAAATCATATTCCCAGAACAGGTTAAGTCCTTGCTTCAAAATCATCATTTCAATTTATTATAACATTCAAAATTTCAACTTAGCTTATAACGTCATTTAACCTTATTCCCTTTTTGAACCAATTGAAATGAATATAAACACTTACACTTTACTTAGTCTGGACATTTAGAAATAGTTTAAATAATTATAAATAGTTTAAATAATTATAAATAGTTTAAATACTCCAAAATAGTTTAGTTATAGGTAAAGTACTTTTAAATTGATTTAAGATAGTTAAATAGATTTAATTTAGATTAAATATAATTAAAATAGATTAAATAACTTTAAAATAGATTAATTAGATTTAAAATAAATTAAAATGGTTTAATTAGTTTAAAATAAATTAAATTGGTTTAAAATAGTCAAATAATTTATATAGTTAATATTAGTCAAAATAGTTTAATAAATTTGAAAATCTTAATAATTAGAAATTTTAAAATAATATAATTTTAAAATAGTTTATATTAAAATATGAGTTTGGAATTTTATATCAGTTTAAACTATTCATCTCATTTCAACATATTTGAACCATTTCAGATTTCCAAATCGACAAACCAAATTTCAATAAACTATCGAATTTCATATCGTTATATCCGTGTTCAAAATATCAATACGGATTACTCCAATCTCAAAATATTTAAAGTTATTTTCAAACAAATTTAATAATTCAATTTCGATAAAATTTCATTTATGAAAAAAGTTTAATTTTTAAACTTCCCATTTAATTCTTAAAGGAATTCCTTTTTAAACCAATTCACATTTCAACGCAAAACATGATTTTTCAATAATACTTCAATTTACATAAATAAAATTTTATTTCAAAACATCAATTGATTAAATTCAAAAATTTAACAATTTTAAAATCATTTAATTTAACCAATCCGGTGTCCTATATAATTTTCTACCCTAGGGTCAAGTGGTACGGATATTAATCATTTCAATCCGCAATTTAAACATTTTACGGTTGTATATCATTTCAAACCGCAATCCCGAAGTAAATAAAAATCCATAACGAACTTGCAGTTTATAACGGTATAAAATGCAACATCCATTCAACCAACATCAATAGTCAACATCCATCACAATCATCATCCAAATCAATCAATAAATATCAATATAGAACTGATAATCAATAACTGATATTAAACTAGCAATTTATATTCAAAAATAAATTAAATAACGATTTAGTTCAAATAAATTCAAAATAACCGAGATGATGATTTAAATAGATCAAACAACTATAAATAAATTTCAAATTCACATCAAAAATTAATTTAACTATCATAAGAAATTTTAGAAGTTGTGAGTGGGTTAAAACACTCACCTTTGAGTTTAAATTGAATTTAAATTCAAATTAAGCTCAAAATTTGAACAGTCTCAGAATTCGTCCAAACCAGCATCAAAATCTCCGGAATTTTGATACGATCCCAACGGAACAAACCGCGCGTGAATTGGACCTTGTATGCGAAAGTTATACGCGTTAGAACATTGAAATTCGAATTTAAAAAAAAGAGATACCCTATCAGATGAAGCCACGTCAGCATGTCGTAACGCACGCGAAAACCCTACCCACTTTACTGTTCACATGCGAAACCATCTCATACGCGAGCACGCCGCCGCCCCTAGCTCAGATCGCCGACCATCACCTCGCTCACGCAGACGCGCCGCGGCCATCTTCCACCACGCCGACCATCACTGCCCCCTACCAGACCTCGAACGACGCCTAAAAGCTCCGGCCGCCACCAAAAATCAAAAACCCTAGCGAATTATTTGCCTCGATCAGACCGTCATCTCGTTCAACAAACCTTGTCGATGAGCTCCCCTCAGTCCTCTCCACACAACGGTACCATTGATTTGGCGATCCATCGAAGTTGACCGTCGTGTTATGAACGGCCAAGAATGGTTCGCCCAATTCTGGCCACACAGTGTGGAGACACAAAATTTTTGAGAAAGAAATAATGCTGAAATAAAGAAAATATATAATATAATAAAATTAGTTAATAGAAGATAATTGAAGAATAAATTGATTTGAAAATGAATATCAAAAAGGTAATAAATGTTTCAACAAATAATGAGAAGAAAAAAGAAACTTAACTAAGGTATGAATTAGTTTTAAATACACACATCTCCTCAAAACTATAAATTTATATGGCCAGAAAAGTATTTAGGTAGTAAAATAATTTATTTTAATAATTGAAATGCATACCAACTAGTCAAGTAATATTTACAAGTATGAATGTATGTTTTAAAATAAATCAAGATAGATGATAAAAAAATTTTAGCTAAAAATCAAGCTTACAAAAGAAAAGAGAAAAAGAAATATAGGGCTGAGTCACAAAAAAAATGATGTGCAAGGAAATCATGCAAATAGCATGTGCACAGAAAAGTAATGAGGCAACTGTTTTACTGAAAATGGAAACCAAGAGAAAATGGCACTTATAGCCATAAAAATGCATACATTAATCCCTGAGTAAGGTAAGGATAGAATGGGTTTTTCCTCCATTTAAAACCCTAACAGAGTGATTTAAATCAGGGGAGGAACAACAGTTGTCTAGGGGGAGAAAACAAAATTAAAATAAAATAAACTTACATTGTCTTCAAACCTGAGCACTCCCGGAGAGAAGCAAAGGAAGGTGAGTGGTAATCCCTTTGAGATTTATGGCACTAAGACCCATGTTAAGGGCAGCCAAGTTATTTTCATGTATAAAATTTATTATGATTTTCAGTTTGATTTTATTCTCTGAATAAATGCATGCTAATTATGGGTGATATTTTGATTGAACTTTTGGTTGGAGTTTTGATCTGTCTTGGTTTGTTAGGATTGTTTCAGTCTTTTGTTTTAAATTATAAGTAATCCAACATGTATTCAGATCATAGAAGTGGATTTAATGATCCAGTTTTATGTGAGAAATAAACTGATTGTTTACTGAGAAATGGGATATCAAAGAAAAATAGCAGGCAGTATGAATAATGAGATTTATGCTTATGCCTAGTCTATATTAAAATGGTATGAACAATGCAGTATCATGCATAGGTGATGAGTTGTTATGTTTTTATGGGTTTTTCTTAAAGAAAAATCATGTCCTATGTTCTCAATAAAAGTAAATAAATGGGATATGGTTTCATCAGATTTATGTGAGATATAGGAAAACTTCTTGTAGATATATATGTATGAAAGTTTCAGAAATATGATTTGAATAAATTAACCTTGGGATGGGATTTAGTATTTTTGCATGAAAAGCATGTTATGTCTAATTAAAAACCCCTGATGGAGTTTCTTAACTATTGACCCATGAGAGAAAAGAAAAAGAATGCAAAGCATTCCAAGAGATAATAAAATTCTCAGAAGACAAATAAATATGGTCTCTAAATTATAAGAATAATTTAGGAATGGTGCCTTGATCTACTCATCATCAGGAGGATGATGGGTATGTGCATGACTTGCTAAAGTCCTGTAGGCCTCTGTAAAAAGGGATAACAGAAATGAGCCCTTTTTTAATGCACACATAGAGTTCAATGGCAAGGAGATAGACCAAACACAAAATGTAAGAGAAAAAAAAGAAATGAAATGAGATTGATCAGTCAGGCTATGGAATTGGAAATAATTTCATAGGAGCATGTATATGAAAATATGGATGGAATGAATGCATGGTTGTTTGAGTGTATGATTGATAGACAAGTTTACCAATATTCAGATTTTAGTATGAATTAGTTCTCATTAAACTGATATGTTTTCTCTGTAGCATTAAGAATTTACAAAATGTTTAACATGTGATTTCACTCATACCAGAAATTTATTTCTGACCCTATTTGTTGCTTTGTGACATTTGGGGTGTCTCATTTTTATTGAGGCAGCTCTAGATGTTGCTGCAGGAAAGGAAGCATAAGAAACTTGTTAGCATGGATACTTGAAGACCTACTTGCATTTAGAATGCTTAAGGAATTTGGTAGAAATATTGTAATAATTAGGCTAAGCAAAACTTCATTATGTTTAAGTATTTTCTGGATTGATATATGTGCTTATCTTTCTGAGTGAGGAATATGTAGAAGCCTTTGTATTGCATATATGTGTTTATTGGGTTCTGTTTCAAATGACTGAACTGGATAATCTCTGGTGAAGTATGATGTAGGGGATCATGTCATATAATTTGATATGTGACCATGTCTCCCTTGGCAATGTCGGATTAGTTTTCAAAAAGGCAAAGTAGAAATAATTATAGAAAGAAAGGAATATAGACATTCAGTAAATCTTCTAAAGTCTGAGTTGAACCAAAACTGAGTTAATCAGAAATGCATGATCATGGCTTATAATTGATATAAGTATATGTCAAGCCTGAAAATGAAACCCCTAATTCTTAGTTTAGGCATTTAAATTACAGTAGAAGCTTGTATTGATTTGTGAAGTAGATCCATATGCATTTTTATATTACTTGTAGTTCTCACAGCACTATGTTCAACATATCTCTCTATTTAGGTACATGACTCAAGTTGGGATGCATTTGGTAATAACCAACTTGAGGCTGATTAAATAACTAGTTGTCATGTTTGCAATAGGCATGTCCATCACTTAACAACACCTTAGATACTACCATTCAATATTAAAAGAACATTAGTTGTCTACCAGATAAGTTCACCTGAGAATTTGTATTAATTTAGTTTGTAACTTAGCTTAAATCATTTTGTCTCCAAATATATGCTAAGTCTTAGTGCAGTATGTGTGTTGCATTTGTGCCTTGCCTAAATGGATTGAGTTTTCTCTGCTTGGTCTTCTACCTAATTTGTTTCTTGATCACTCATATGATCCCTGTAAAATAACAAAATTAATATATGAGTATCTTTACCTAATACACAAATTTGTTTAATTATGAATTATGAACCCCGGGCCAAACTAGAAGGAATGAGCTATTTTAAACTCCCTCTCATTTAGCATAGAACAATAAGTATCAAATTACAAAATCCCAGAATCTAATTATATATGGCTTTAAATTCAAGAATTAAACAACTGAGAAGAAAAGCAAGAAAATTAGGAAAAATGTTATTACTTGATCTTATAATCAAGCCTGAGTTTTAAGAAAGAAAATCAAGAAAAGAAGGGCTATGTGACACCAAAAACTCTGAAACATGAGAAATAATGTGTGATTAAATTCCTTTGCCAACTTCAATTACTCTGATAGGCAAAGAGTCATCTATATATCTTCATATATATAAATGATCTAATCTGATTTTATATACTGATATTTTTATATTGGTAAAATAAGGAATCTTGGGAAAAATGATTAAATGGGAAGTGATCCATTGAAGTATATATATATACATAGATATATATATGGAAAAAAAAACTCAACAAAAAATTCATTAAAAATAATTGAATAAGTAGAGGGTCACTTCAGTTGGTATCAGAGCTATGTTATTAAACATAGCAGAAATAAAGATCAGATTCTCTCATCAGAATAAATTCTTATAAGACTAAATACATCACACTATTTTCAGTATAAATGAGATTACTGAAATAATTAAGTTACAAATTAAACTAACTAGTTATGTAAAATTGTATAGCAAATCATGGTAGGAAGACCACCAAGTCATGGAGCAGGACCCTCCAATTCAACACCAATGGTTAATTTGCAAGATTTGGTGAGGGCCTTTAGAGAAGGAGCAGTGCACAGGGAAGAGAATCTTCATGAGGAATTAGCTAAGCTATTAAAGACATTCTCAAACCTAGGAGGCAAAGACTTTGAGGGCACTGAAGGGGTTATGGGTGTGCAAACATGGTTGAGAACTTTAGAAAGAATATTTGCAGACATGCAAATTAATGATCAAAGGAAAAGGCAGATAGCTTCAAGAAGGCTCAAAGGAGCAGCACTAGATTGGTGAGAAGTAATTATCACAGGAAGGCCAGAAGATGAGATAACATGGAATCAATTCAAGGAGATGCTTGAGGCAAGGTTTGTTCCAGCAACAGCTAAGGCAACATTGCTTGAGGAATTTATAAGGTTGAGGCAAGGACCAATGAGTGTGACTGAATACACTCAAAAATTTGAGAGTTTGTCCAAGTATGGAACTATGCTCATAGGGAATGAAGAATCAAAGAATTCAAGGTTCATTCAGGGACTCAATGCTGGTTTGAGTAGAGCAATGCTACCATATAAAGACAGAACATTTGATCAAGTCATAGATCTTACTCTTTCTTTTGAACAACATGACAATGCAAGGGAAAAGTTCAGAAACATGAGAAGTAACAATCATAATGTCAAGACCCGCAAATCCGTACTCCCTGATTAAACACTAAATTCCATTGATTAACTCAAGATGCACGGAAATACGAACCCTGAGGGTTTTAAGAAAAAGAAAAAGGCAGAAGAAGAAGAAGATAGAAGAAAAAGAGAAGAAAGAAGAACAACAGAACAACATCAGAACAGAAAACAATATCAGAATCTTACACATCGCAGCGGAACAATATATAATAGATAAATGAATAATCTTTAAACAAAGAACTATATCATTTTATACATACATCAATCAGAGTCAATAAACAACAATGGACAGTTATATAAACTTGTCCTCATACAGAATACACAGCGGAATAAATACTATCAGATACAAATACTACGTCTCGTCCTCCAGCTTATCTCCAAGCTCCAGAATATCCAGAATATCCTGATAACCTAACTCTAGACTGCCCGTGTGGAAAATGATGGGCACCCAGAGTTTAGAAGGGAACAATAAACTCTGAGTCAGTCATGGTGACTGGTGTGAGATCGTAAAACAGTTTATTTTTCACAAAGAAAATAAAACAAATTCGCAATGCTTTTGGAAAATGAAACTACCATACGACCTCCCGCCACACACACAATGCAAACGCAGAATTGGAGGAGATTTCTTCTTATAATAGTCAAAGATGCTTACTACGCAAAAATCAAATTCTTTTTGATATTATTATTAGTGCATAGTGTAGAAATCATTTCGAAAGTACAATATAAATCTTAGCCAGCATACGTACCATTATAGTATGCTTGCTATAGCTGCCATATTAGATGGCAGGTTCTACAACTAAAACCGTACAAGTCACGTATTGGAGTTTGGATTTCCAACAAATGGTCAGGCTAAGGAACTTCCTCTTCCACGATGGGTACGTCCCTGGAATAGACGACCCGAGAAATAACCTAACATTATGGTTAGATCTCTGCCAACACAAGGCCGGTTTACCTCTGCAAAAATAGGTAACTACTGACACGCGTATGTCATCCCCCGATCGTAACCGATCTTCCCGAGGATCCCCGATTTCCAACAAACCACATAAATAATAATGCAGCAACCACATAGGTTAAGTATCTGGGCTCCATACCATGATACCACCTCTATCCAGAAGGAATGACATACACTAAGGGGCGCTACTCCCTAGAACCTTGCCGCATCCTTCCTGTTTTGACCATTTCCGGGGTGTGAGGCTCGACGAAGTCTCGTCCACAAAGCTACGCTTCTCAAAAAGCCATGCTTCGGGTCAAACAAATGATCAACCTATGATCACAAAGATATAAGATCAAACAAATGATCATATCACAAATGATCAAACACTGATCATTTCACAGCAACACTCAGTATGCCACGTTACCAAATTGGGAGTATATCGCTGATAAATTTCAACTACATAACCTCTGAGCTCGTACGTCTCAGAGAAGGGTGTTAAGCTAAGAGAATAAATTCTCCGCCACCAACAGAAATGTATTTGAAAGAAATCAGCTTTACATCTCAAAGTGTAACATCAGACACACATCCATACAAGTCTGTTTCGGGATCGAACAGAACCGAAGGCACTTCTCACGAAGCCCTTGCACATCCGGATAAATTTCTAATCACGTCCGGACTTCCCGTCACTAAGGGTGATAAAACCTCTAAATCGGAGATCAGTCGATGTAGAGTAGCTCGACGGTAATCCTTCCATTTTCAAAAATATCTGGTCTTCAACATCGGTCTTCAAATGCGATTCATAACGATGTATCACATATTCGGAATGGGTTATACGACCCCATGGCCCTTTCCCGGCTAACCCGAATAGTGAGCGATTATTCAAAAATAAGTGTGGCATTCAAATTCATCCAATTCACAACAAATACCATTCAAGGTAATTATTGATAGTCGGTTATTTAACTATCAATAAAGATGCGCAACATCATCAGATTCCAAATAATTTTCCCAAATTATTTTATCTTCCAAAATATCTTTACTAGATATAAATAATTTCCACACTTCAAAAATAAATCAATATTTATTTTTAAACAGATTTCCATTTCTTTTATGAATTCCATAGTGAATTTATATTTCAAAATATCTACTGATATACGATTTTCGAATCGATGTCAATATTCACTTTCGATTTATCTTTACAAAGATAAATCTCAAAACGTTCATTTCATATTGGAAAAGTAATTCCATACTTATTTAAAAATAAGTGATTCACAAATCTAGTTATTTTCAACATTTGAAAATATTCGTTATACTTAAATCAAAATTAAGTATACATTTCAGTCTTTAAGGAAATCATTCTCTTAAGCACATTTATTTGAGTCAAAACGAATGTTACGTAAAACATCGTTACGATGACTCAAAATCACTAGTATAGGGATTCGAAATTTAAGATAGATATGTAAATCCCAATACTATATAAACATTTCCTTTCGGAAATCATTTACTATAACAACAGTGTTATAGTCCATCATTTCCTTATATTTTCGAAAACGTCTATTTCAACAATAAAAATGTTGAAATCTATGGTTTCGATATTTAACACATTTTAAAACATCTTTTAAAATAGTTAACTTCATTTCAAATATCACTTTCCCAAAACCATATCCATTTTCCTTAAGAATATATTCACTGTCCAAAATCGTGAATATACTTCACTAACCAATTTTCAATAATCTCTACACCTTTTTTTTCAATAATTATCCACTATCCAAAATCGTGGATAAAATTCCCTTAATAACCTTCTATATTAAATTCCTCAATTTTGATTGATTTCGAATTTATAAAACAACATTTATAAATTCTACTTCTATTTTCTAACAACTTCGATTTAATAAATCTCCTTTTATCTACAAATTCGATCAATATTCCATTTAAAGGCAAAAACCCAATTTATAAGTTAATTTCTTATAAATCTTTCATTCTACAGTTTCATCCATTTTATAACTTCACAATTTATAAATCTATAAATTTCATTCACTTACGGATTCCATAATATTTCATTTTTAACACTTATAAAAACTCATTTTATAATTCCAATATTTGATTTATAAATATCAATTTTTATAAATCTTTTTATACAAATCGTTTATGGTTATTCAAAAATCCCAACTTAAACCATTTTATAACTAAATCGACTTTTATTTTAAAAACGACACTTTGGTTATATTTCACTAAAAATTATAACTTTTATAACTTTAAAATTTTAACGTTTTTAAATCAATTCAAAAATTCCATAAAACGTATATTTTCAAAAATCACTTTAAAAATCCTTTCTAAAGTAAAAGTCATTATTTTTAAACTTCAAAAACTTGAATCCGATGATGCAACAGCACCAATTAGTCAATCACAACATCAAACATCATATATCAACATATGATAACAGAATATACATCAATATCTGTAAATAAATAAATACTGGTGAGGAATCCAGTTGGATCCCTCCAACCTGTTTCCCTGCATCCACAGACGTTAGCACAATACCAATTCCACTTCGAGGTGGAATATCGCGGTATATGGGTTTTATAAAATCATCCGCTTACTAACGGCGCAATAGGGTCTCATCCGTTATACGAGGCGGGAAATCAATCAATCCAATATATACATATGCCAATATGTATATATTGGTATATATATAGATATATCCTACTATATCTAATATCACATCCAATAGCAATCATCAATAACTGCAAAAATTCAACATTCAATTTGAGTGAGAAGATCTCACCTTAGCTTTTAAATTTGCCATCCATTTTCCATTTCTTCATTGTATTCGACCTTGTATAAACAATTATACAAATCTATTAACATTCGAATTAAATCGAACTATCAATTTTCCGTTATGATAGTTTTAATTAACAACTTCTCCTTTAATTAAATTTATCTAACTTCAATTTAAAATTTTAAAACTAAGTTCTCTTTCTTTAAATTATTTTTAGTAGCTAATATGAATTTTAAATAAGTTACTTAAACAAAAGGAATTACCTTAGTCAATTATTTTCAACAACTATCTGTAAATATAAAAATTATTTAAAATGCAGGTGAATATATATCTTTCTTCAAATCGGTGTATATATATTAGAGAATTTACAGGTATATAAAATGAAAGGGAATACCTCACAGACAATCGCAATTGCCATCACTCAGACGAACTCGCGACCCTCAAACGCGACTTGACTCGAGATCGGAATCTCCAGTGCCCCTCCGCTGCACTCGACTGCTAAGGTTCCAAATGCGAAACCCATCAACAGCCGCTTCGACCTCCTTCCACTCGCGCTCCTATTTTCACGTCACCATACGAGAGCGCGCCCCCAATCCCATGCAACGACGATGTCGTTGAACTCCCAATCGCAAGCTCCCTGACCTCGATTCCACGAACTGTCGTACGCAATTCGATCGCGCTCCTCCTAGGCCTCGATGTCGCCGACGTCGATCATTGCGTGCTCGCGCGTGGACGTCTCGACTTGCTTGAACTCGTGAGTGGCCATTTTTATTTCGAACGAGAGAAGGTATTCGTTTATATTTTATAGAAGCTGGAACGAGATGATTTCGATTTGAAGTTTTAAAGACGAGCGGCCATTTTTCTCATTTGGGAAGGACGAGATTGATTTTGAAATGAACGAGATTTTTCTTTCTTTTATCTCGTATGGTTTTGCAGAAGAAAGGGGAAAAGAAATAGAGTACGAACGAGACAAATTGGAGGCGTATTGTACTTACGGTCGGACAAAGGAAAGCAACCATTTTTTTTTATTTGAATTCAATTTGTTTCAAAACAAAGTTTACCGCGTTTATATATCGTGTGCTCACATATCAACTCCGACAATACGAAAATTGAAATCCGACAATAACTCAATATTACGGACCCAATGAAACTGGTTTCGTCGAATTCCGAGACTGTGCCCCGGAACACTATTTTCAAATATCAATTCAAACGATAAATTTTCAAAACTGAATACATCATTTTCAAATTCGATTCTGAAGCTGCCGTTATCTTCAGTGTTATCAATATAAATATTAAAAGCTTTCGAAATATTTTTCTTCGGCTTACAGTTGAAGATTCAAATTTTTATTCAGCATTCAATAGTTTAAATTTTATAATTTAATCACCAAATTCAAATTTATATCGGGGATTCAAATTTAATCATCGTTCAAATATTTAAAATTAATTAAATATTCTCAATTTAATTTGTTCAAAATTCTGGGTCGTTACAGACTTCCCCCCTTAAAAGAATTTCGTCCTCGAAATTACAAGTTAGGAAAAAAGTCCTTAACTCGTCTACTGTTTTTCAACATCCAATAGTTTTATCAATTTTCAAACAGATCTTCCTACTAAAGATTCGTTATCATCTCAAATAAATTTTCAACTTCAATTTTAAGTTTCAAACAACATTGTTTAACTTCTAAATTCAAATTCGAGTTTAAATTCAAATTTTAACTTCAAAATTTTCTCAAAAATTTTCTAACACTCGAAATTTTCGAAAAATTTTGCCAGCGTCTCCTTTGCGCGGCTAATACGGTATGACTACAAAACGTCCCTACGGACTCTCAGATTTCAAAAAGAAAAAGAAAAAGCCAAGCGGCTAGAGAAGAAATCAGCAAATTTCATATCGAAATTTAAATACTTACCTTTTTGTCGAGCAATTCAAATTTATCTTTGAAATCAAAATCCCATTCCTTTACACCTGTATATCCTACTAGCCATAATATCTAGTTACATATATTCAAACCATTTTGCAAATTTTGTTACAAAATTTTCAATATAAACTGCTTATACATTTTTACTTCACGGTTGAAGTTATATATCTATTTTCATTCAATTTTACATTCCAATTTTCATTTGAATTCAATTCACCATTTCAATTCAATTTAACTTCTGAATATTGAATTTATCAATTATCTTTAGTTCATAACTACACTATTTTAAATTAGTTTCATTTACTAATTCATCACAAATTCTAGTTCACTTTATTCAAATTTGTTTTCAACATTCAGTTTCAATTCCAGTTTTATCTTCATTCAATCATTCCCAAAATTTATTTACAATTCACTATTTTGGTTTATAACCACTTATATTAAACTGGATTTCAATTCGAATTCAATTTACATTCATGTACTTGCAATTGCAAATTGATTCATTCATTCACAATTTTATTTTCATAATTCCATACTCAATTCCAGAGTCTTTTCAACCTTTTCAAAACCATTTTGAAAACAATTCAAATTATCCTTTGAATTTCAAAACATAAACCCAAATTTTCCAAACAACTTCCATTTAAAATAATTTGGCAGTAATTCCTCTTTTGGAAACCCGAAAATGAACATCAGTGATGCTGCAGTCATTACCAAAGTTATTTTCCAGCGACCGAAAAGAGTTTAGAGCTTTTATCTTTCCAAAATACTTTTCAAAACCTTTGAAATTCATTTTCAAATTCAAAAAGATTTAAACTTTCCAAATCTCCAAAATTTTCAAATTCTTTTCAAAACATTTACAAATACTTCTCTGGAATTCCGTTTTAAATTACAAATCACATTTATAATTTATATTCTCAAATTTCATTTGTATGTGAATTTATTTCTTAACTTTGGAGTTACGATTTCAATTTCTTATCCAATTTCATATAATGATGATAATAATTCAATGTTATTACTTTCCTAACAACCATGCAACCATATACTATAGTAATTCATAGAAAACCATTTCTTTTCTATACAAAAATAGTTTTGGGCAAAATTATCTCATTCACCCTATTCAAAAACAATACTGTGCCGAATTGTTCTATTCGAGTGTTTAGAAACCCCTTCGATACAGTTTTGCAGAATGTGCCGACGAAGGTTCATATGCCACTCAATAAACCAACCATCACAATATAAAACAATTTTATATTCAATAACAAATACGCGCTCATATCTATTATTACACTCAAACTCATTCTAGAGTACTACTGACTCTATCTCTAATGAGTAACACCCAACAGAGCAGGGTTGTCGCTTAACCATATGCTCTGATACCACGCTGTCAAGACCCGCAAATCCGTACTCCCTGATTAAACACTAAATTCCATTGATTAACTCAAGATGCACGGAAATACGAACCCTGAGGGTTTTAAGAAAAAGAAAAAGGCAGAAGAAGAAGAAGATAGAAGAAAAAGAGAAGAAAGAAGAACAACAGAACAACATCAGAACAGAAAACAATATCAGAATCTTACACATCGCAGCGGAACAATATATAATAGATAATGAATAATTTTTAAACAAAGAACTATATCATTTTATACATACATCAATCAGAGTCAATAAACAACAATTGACAGTTATATAAACTTGTCCTCATACAGAATACACAGCGGAATAAATACTATCAGATACAAATACTATGTCTCGTCCTCCAGCTTATCTCCAAGCTCCAGAATATCCAGAATATCCTGATAACCTAACTCTAGACTGCCCGTGTGGAAAATGATGGGCACCCAGAGTTTAGAAGGGAACAATAAACTCCGAGTCAGTCATGGTGACTGGTGTGAGATCGTAAAACAGTTTATTTTTCACAAAGAAAATAAAACAAATTCGCAATGCTTTTGGAAAATGAAATTACCATACGACCTCCCGCCACACACACAATGCAAACGCAGAATTGGAGGAGATTTCTTCTTATGATAGTCAAAGATGCTTACTACGCAAAAATCAAATTCTTTTTGATATTATTATTAGTGCATAGTGTAGAAATCATTTTGAAAGTACAATATAAATCTTAGCCAGCATACGTACCATTATAGTATGCTTGCTATAGCTGCCATATTAGATGGCAGGTTCTACAACTAAAACCGTACAAGTCACGTATTGGAGTTTGGATTTCCAACAAATGGTCAGGCTAAGGAACTTCCTCTTCCATGATGGGTACGTCCCTGGAATAGACGACCCGAGAAATAACCTAACATTACGGTTAGATCTCTGCTAACACAAGGCCGGGTTACCTCTGCAAAAATAGGTAACTACTGACACGCGTATGTCATCCCCCGATCGTAACTGATCTTCCCGAGGATCCCCGATTTCCAACAAACCACATAAATAATAATGCAGCAACCACATAGGTTAAGTATCTGGGCTCCATACAATGATACCACCTCTATCCAGAAGGAATGACATACACTAAGGGGCGCTACTCCTTAGAACCTTGCCGCATCCTTCCTGTTTTGACCATTTCCGGGGTGTGAGGCTCGACGAAGTCTCGTCCACAAAGCTACGCTTCTCAAAAAGCCATGCTTCGGGTCAAACAAATGATCAACCTATGATCACAAAGATATAAGATCAAACAAATGATCATATCACAAATGATCAAACACTGATCATTTCACAGCAACACTCAGTATGCCACGTTACCAAATTGGGAGTATATCGCTGATAAATTTCAACTACATAACCTCTGAGCTCGTACGTCTCAGAGAAGGGTGTTAAGCTAAGAGAATAAATTCTCCGCCACCAACAGAAATGTGTTTGAAAGAAATCAGCTTTACATCTCAAAGTGTAACATCAGACACACATCCATACAAGTCTGTTTCGGGATCGAACAGAACCGAAGGCACTTCTCACGAAGCCCTTGCACATCCGGATCAATTTCTAATCACGTCCGGACTTCCCGTCACTAAGGGTGATAAAACCTCTAAATCGGAGATCAGCCGATGTAGAGTAACTCGACGGTAATCCTTCCGTTTTCAAAAATATCCGGTCTTCAACACCGGTCTTCAAATGCGATTCATAACGACGTATCACATATTCGGAATGGGTTATACGACCCCATGGTCCTTTCCCGGCTAACCCGAGTAGTGAGCGATTATTCAAAAATAAGTGTGGCATTCAAATTCATCCAATTCACAACAAATACCATTCAAGGTAATTATTGATAGTCGGTTATTTAACTATCAATAAAGATGTGCAACATCATCAGATTCCAAATAATTTTCCCAAATTATTTTATCTTCCAAAATATCTTTACTAGATATAAATAATTTCCACACTTCAAAAATAAATCAATATTTATTTTTAAACAGATTTCCATTTCTTTTATGAATTCCATAGTGAATTTATATTTCAAAATATCTACTGATATACGATTTTCGAATCGATGTCAATATTCACTTTCGATTTATCTTTACAAAGATAAATCTCAAAACGTTCATTTCATATTGGAAAAGTAATTCCATACTTATTTAAAAATAAGTGATTCACAAATCTATTTATTTTCAACATTTGAAAATATTCGTTATACTTAAATCAAAATTAAGTATACATTTCAGTCTTTAAGGAAATCATTCTCTTAAGCACATTTATTTGAGTCAAAACGAATGTTACGTAAAACATCGTTACGACGACTCAAAATCACTAGTATAGGGATTCGAAATTTAAGATAGATATGTAAATCCCAATACTATATAAACATTTCCTTTTGGAAATCATTTACTATAACAACAGTGTTATAGTCCATCATTTCCTTATATTTTCGAAAACGTCTATTTCAACAATAAAAATGTTGAAATCTATGGTTTCGATATTTAACACATTTTAAAACATCTTTTAAAATAGTTAACTTCATTGCAAATATCACTTTCCCAGAACCATATCCATTTTCCTTAAGAATATATTCACTGTCCAAAATCGTGAATATACTTCACTAACCAATTTTCAATAATCTCTACACCTTTTTTTTCAATAATTATCCACTATCCAAAATCGTGGATAAAATTCCCTTAATAACCTTCTATATTAAATTCCTCAATTTTGTTTGATTTCGAATTTATAAAACAACGTTTATAAATTCTACTTCTATTTTCTAACAACTTCGATTTAATAAATCTCCTTTTATCTACAAATTCGATCAATATTCCATTTAAAGGCAAAAACCCAATTTATAAGTTAATTTCTTATAAATCTTTCATTCTACAGTTTCATCCATTTTATAACTTCACAATTTATAAATCTATAAATTTCATTCACTTACGGATTCCATAATATTTCATTTTTAACACTTATAAAAACTCATTTTATAATTCCAATATTTGATTTATAAATATCAATTTTTATAAATCTTTTTATACAAATCGTTTATGGTTATTCAAAAATCCCAACTTAAACCATTTTATAAATAAATCAACTTTTATTTTAAAAACGACACTTTGGTTATATTTCACTAAAAATTATAACTTTTATAACTTTAAATTTTAACGTTTTTAAATCAATTCAAAAATTCCATAAAACGTATATTTTCAAAAATCACTTTAAAAATCCTTTCTAAAGTAAAAGTCGTTATTTTTAAACTTCAAAAACTTGAATCCGATGATGCAACAACACCAATTAGTCAATCACAACATCAAACATCATATATCAACATATGATAACAGAATATACATCAATATCTGTAAATAAATAAATACTGGTGAGGAATCCAGTTGGATCCCTCCAACCTGTTTCCCTGCATCCACAGACGTTAGCACAATACCAATTCCACTTCGAGGTGGAATATCGCGGTATATGGGTTTTATAAAATCATCCGCTTACTAACGGCGCAATAGGGTCTCATCCGCTATACGAGGCGGGAAATCAATCAATCCAATATATACATATGCCAATATGTATATATTGCTATATATATAGATATATCCTACTATATCTAATATCACATCCAATAGCAATCATCAATAACTGCAAAAATTCCACATTCAATTTGAGTGAGAAGATCTCACCTTAGCTTTTAAATTTGCCATCCATTTTCCATTTCTTCATTGTATTTGACCTTGTATAAACAATTATACAAATCTATTAACATTCGAATTAAATCGAACTATCAATTTTCCGTTATGATAGTTTTAATTAACAACTTCTCCTTTAATTAAATTTATCTAACTTCAATTTAAAATTTTAAAACTAAGTTCTCTTTCTTTAAATTATTTTTAGTAGCTAATATGAATTTTAAATAAGTTACTTAAACAAAAGGAATTACCTTAGTCAATTATTTTCAACAACTATCTGTAAATATAAAAATTATTTAAAATGCAGGTGAATATATATCTTTCTTCAAATCGGTGTATATATATTAGAGAATTTACAGGTATATAAAATGAAAGGGAATACCTCACAGACAATCGCAATTGCCATCACTCAGACGAACTCGCGACCCTCAAACGCGACTTGACTCGAGATCGGAATCTCCAGTGCCCCTCCGCTGCACTCGACTGCTAAGGTTCCAAATGCGAAACCCATCAACAGCCGCTTCGACCTCCTTCCACTCGCGCTCCTATCTTCACGTCACCATACGAGAGCGCGCCCCCAATCCCACGCAACGACGATGTCGTTGAACTCCGAATCGCAAGCTCCCTGACCTCGATTCCACGAACTGCCATACGCGATTCGATCGCGCTCCTCCTAGGCCTCGATGTCGCCGACGTCGATCATTGCGTGCTCGTGCGTGGACGTCTCGACTTGCTTGAACTCGTGAGTGGCCATTTTTATTTCGAACAAGAGAAGGTATTCGTTTATATTTTATAGAAGCTGGAACGAGATGATTTCGATTTGAAGTTTTAAAGACGAGCGGCCATTTTTCTCATTTGGGAAGGACGAGATTGATTTTGAAATGAACGAGATTTTTCTTTCTTTTATCTCGTATGGTTTTGCAGAAGAAAGGGGAAAAGAAATAGAGTACGAACGAGACAAATTTGAGGCGTATTGTACTTACGGTCGGACAAAGGAAAGCAACCATTTTTTTTTATTTGAATTCAATTTGTTTCAAAACAAAGTTTACCGCGTTTATATATTGTGTGCTCACATATCAACTCTGAACAATACGAAAATTGAAATCCGACAATAACTCAATATTACGGACCCAATGAAACTGGTTTCGTCGAATTCCGAGACTGTGCCCCGGAACACTATTTTCAAATATCAATTCAAACGATAAATTTTCAAAATTGAATACATCATTTTCAAATTCGATTCTAAAGCTGCCGTTATCTTCAGTGTTATCAATATAAATATTAAAAGCTTTCGAAATATTTTTCTTCGGCTTACAATTGAAGATTCAAATTTTTATTCAGCATTCAATAGTTTAAATTTTATAATTTAATCGCCAAATTCAAAGTTATATCGGGGATTCAAATTAAATCATCGTTCAAATATTTAAATTTAATTAAATATTCTCAATTTAATTTGTTCAAAATTCTGGGTCGTTACACATAAGAAAGGGAAGAATAGAGCACATCCTTATGACAAGAAGAATGTAGATAAGAAAGTTGAAGGAGCAGCCACTGGGGAGGTTAAGAAGAAGGTTACCTGCTACAATTGTGGCAAGGAAGGACACATGAGCAATAGATGTCAAGCAGCTAAGAAAGCACCATTCAGCTGCTACAACTGTGGGAAAGGTCACATTAAGAGGAACTGCCCAGAATTCAAGAAAGGGGCAAGGGTAGGAGCACTGGAAGCCAAGGCAAAGGCAAATGCAGTGGGAAACTTTGGACAATTGGAAGGTATACTTCTAATTAAAAATTACCCAATAACAGTTATATATGACACTGGAGATACACATTCTCTGATATCACAAGACATAGTGGATAAATTAGCTCTCACATACAATACAGTTGAAAAACCCTTGTTTATTCAAAGCCCACTAGGTAGCTCTTGTCTGCTAGGATTAAAATGTTTGGGAGTAGAATTAAACATAGGAGGAAATATGTTTAAATCTGACTTGTTTGTGCTAAAATATCCTGGAATAGGAATTATTCTAGGAGTAGATTGGTTGAGTAAATTCAAAGCAATTTTGAATTTAGAAAATTTTACAATTTCCTTGAAAACAGAAAATGGTAAAAATATCATAGTCATGAGTGAAGTAGCCAAAACAAATTGTCTTAATCAAATATGGAGTATGACTGAAAAGGAATTGACCTTAAAAGACCAAAAAGTAGTGAATGAATATCCAGATGTTTTTGGGGAAGTTGTAGGAATTCCAAAAAATAGACCAGTGGAATTTCAAATAAGGCTGATCCCAGGATCAAGTCCTATCATCAAAAAGCCTACCAGAATGGGTCCAAAGGAATTAGTAGAATTAAAGCAACAGTTGGAGGAATTAGAGCAAAAAGGCTTCATAAGGCCTAGTAGTTCAAACTGGGGTTCTCCAGTTGTATTTGTGAAAAAGCATGATGGTACACTAAGAATGTGTATTGATTATAGAGAACTAAATAAAGTCGCCATCAAGAACAAATACCCACTCCCCAGAATTGATGATCCATTCGATCAATTGAATGGAGCAAGGATTTTCTCAAGACTAGATTTAGCCTCTGGATTTCACCAAATGAAGGTTAAAGAGGAGAGTATTAAATACACTGCTTTCAATACAAGGTATGGCTTATATGAATTCTTGGTAATGCCTTTTGGATTGACAAATGCACCATCCTATTTTGTAGATTTAATGAATAGGACATTTAGAGACTTTCTAGACAAATTTGTGGTTGTTTTCATTGATGACATATTAGTGTTTTCAAAATCAGAGGAGGATCATGCAAAACACTTACATCTGGTTTTGTCTAGACTGAGGACACATAATTTAAAGGCCAAATTCTCTAAATGTACATTTTGGCAAAATGAAGTAAAGTTTTTGGGGCACATTGTATCACAACAAGGAGTTAGTGTAGATCCAACTAAGGTGATAGCAGTGCAGTCATGGGGTAGACCCAAATCAGTGACTGAGGTGAGATCATTTTTAGGAATGGCAGGCTACTATAGAAGGTTTATAAAATACTTTGCAAGAATAGCCATTCCATTGACCAAGTTAACTAAAAAGGAGCAACCCTATGTGTGGACAGAGAAGTGTGAATAAGCTTTTTCATCACTAAAGAAAGCACTGGTGGAAGCTCCAGTTTTGCAAGTGCCAGAGGGTAATGAAGGGTTAGTGGTTTATACAGATGCTAGTGGATCTGGATTAGGGGCAGTGCTCATGCAACATGGTAAAGTCATAGCATATGCATCAAGGCAACTCAAGCCAAATGAAACCAGGTATGCTACACATGATTTAGAACTAGCTGCTGTAGTATATGCATTGAAACTATGGAGACACTATTTATTAGGTGCTAAGTTTGAATTGTTTACAGATCATAAGTCACTTAAATATTTATTTTCTCAAAAGGACTTGAACATGATGCAACATAGGTGGGTGGAATTTCTAGCTGCCTATGATCTTGATATATTATATACCCCTGGAAAAGCTAACAAAGTGGCAGATGCATTGAGTAGGCATCAAGCAAAATTGGCAAACTTAATGATGACTGAATTCAAGTATTTGACAATCCTTAGTGAAGTAGAAGTAAAAGAAGGAATGGGGGTATCAGATGAAGCACACAGTGATATGACTGAGTATGGAAAACTAAGCCTCATTTCTTTAAGGTCAACTCTGGTTGATAAAATAGGACAAATGCAGGATCAAGACACAGATTTAAAGGAGAAGAAAGATATGATGTCACAAGGCATGGCAGTGGAAAATTATGAAGTGGATGAAAAAGGTTACTTAAGGAAAAAGGGGAAACTCTGCATACCAAATATGGAGGAATTGAAGCAAGAAGTTATGGATGAACATCACAAAACAAAATATACAATACACCCAGGTGGTACAAAAATGTACCATGATCTCAAGAGAAATTACTGGTGGCCAGGGATGAAAGGAGAAGTGGCAAAATATGTGGCAAATTGTTTAACATGCCAACTAGTTAAGGCAGATTATCAAAGACCCTCAGGTTTACTGCAGCCTTTGGAAGTGCCTACTTGGAAGTGGGAAAGCATTTCAATGGATTTTGTGGATGGTTTTCCAAGAACAAGAAGAGGCAATGATAGTGTTTGGGTAGTGGTTGATAGGCTCACAAAGACAGCACACTTCATCCCTATAAGTTCCAGCAGAAATGCTCATAAGCTAGCTCAATTATTTGTAAAACAGATAGTGAGATTACATGGTATTCCTAAGACTATCATTAGTGACAGAGACACCTTATTTACCTCAAGATTTTGGAGTAGCTTTCAAGAAGCCATGGGAACAGAACTAAGCCTAAGCACAGCCTACCACCCACAAACAGATGGGCAAACTGAAATTGTTAATAAAGTTTTAGAAGACTTAGTTAGAGCATGCATACTTGATTTTGGTGGCAACTGGGAAGATCATCTTTATTTAGCTGAGTTTGCTTATAATAACAGCTACCAGTCCACCATAGGTATGGCTCCATTTGAGGCTTTGCATGGAAGGCCTTGCTTATCTCCTGCATGTTGGATGGAGGTAGGTGAAAGAGTATTGTTTGGACCAGAAGATGTGAAGGAAACCTCTGCAAGAATTGAATTAGTGAGGCAAAGAATGAGAGTGGCACAAGAAAGATAGAAAGCATATGCAGACAAAAGAAGGAGGCTAGTAGAGTTTGAAGTAGGGGATCATGTATTTCTCAAAGTTTCACCCATGAGGAAAATAATAAGGTTTGGCAAAGCTGGAAAGCTATCACCAAGGTATATAGGCCCATATGAAATTGTTCAGAGAATAGGATCTTTGGCTTATAAATTGAAGTTGCCAGAGGAATTGAGCAACATACATGATGTATTTCATGTATCTCAATTAAGAAAGTGGGTGCATAACAAGGAAACTATTCTTGAATCCCTTACACATGTTGAAATTCAAGAAAACCTGGTTTATAAGAAGGAACCAGTAGGCATAGTGGCTAGAGAGGAGAAGAAATTAAGAAACAAAATAATTAAGTTGGTTAAAATACAGTGGAGTCTAGATGGAAATGATTGCACTTGGGAGGCTGAAGATAGGATCAAGGATAAATATCCTAATCTATTCTCTGCATAAAGGTATGCCTGAAACTATAATAAATTTGAGAACTATTTAAACATATATATATATATATTTGAATAGTTCTGGATGCATAAGTTTTTTAAATTGCTTAGATCAAGATTAAAACTCTTGCACAGTGGAAAAGAAAAATATATTTATAATTGTGGGACACAATTCCTTTTAGGAGGAGAGTATGTAGAGACCCAAAATTTTTGAGATAAAAATAATGCTGAAATAAAGAAAATATATAATATAATAAAATTAGTTAATAGAAGATAATTGAAGAATAAATTGATTTGAAAATGAATATCAAAAAGGGAATAAATGTTTCAACAAATAATGAGAAGAAAAAAGAAACTTAACTAAGATATGAATGAGTTTTAAATACACACATCTCCTGAAAACTATAAATTTATATGGCCAGAAAAGTATTTAGGTAGTAAAATAATTTATTTTAATAATTGAAATGCATACCAACTAGTCAAGTAATATTTATAGGTATGAATGTATTTTTTAAAATAAATCAAGATAGATGATAAAAAAATTGTTAGCTAAAAATCAAGCTCACAAAAGAAAAGAGAAAAAGAAATATAGGGCTGAGTCACAAAAAAAATGATGTGCAAGGAAATCATGCAAATAGCATGTGCACAGAAAAGTAATGAGGCAACTGTTTTACTGAAAATGGAAACCAAGAGAAAATGGCACTTATAGCCATAAAAATGCATACATTAATCCATGAGTAAGGTAAGGATAGAATGGGTTTTTCCTCCATTTAAAACCCTAACAGAGTGATTTAAATCAGGGGAGGAACAACAGTTGTCCAGGGGGAGAAAACAAAATTAAAATAAAATAAACTTACATTGTCTTCAGACCTGAGCACTCCCGGAGAAAAGCAAAGGAAGGTGAGTGGTAATCACTTTGAGATTTATGGCACTAAGACCCATGTTAAGGGCAGCCAAGTTATTTTCATGTATAAAATTTATTATGATTTTCAGTTTGATTTTATTCTCTGAATAAATGCATGCTAATTATGGGTGATATTTTGATTGAACTTTTGGTTGGAGTTTTGATCTGTCTTGGTTTGTTAGGATTGTTTCAGTCTTTTGTTTTAAAATATAAGTAATCAAATATGTATTCAGATCATAGAAGTGGATTTAATGATCCAGTTTTATGTGAGAAATAAACTGATTGTTTTACTGAGAAATGGGATATCAAAGAAAAATAGCAGGCAGTATGAATAATGAGATTTATGCTTATGCCTAGTCTATATTAAAATGGTATGAACAATGTAGTATCATGCATAGGTGATGAGTTGTTATGTTTTTATGGGTTTTTCTTAAAGAAAAATCATGTCCTATGTTCTCAATAAAAGTAAATAAATGGGATATGGTTTCATCAGATTTATGTGAGATATAGGAAAACTTCTTGTAGATATATATGTATGAAAGTTTCAGAAATATGATTTGAATAAATTAACCTTGGGATGGGATTTAGTATTTTTGCATGAAAAGCATGTTATGTCTAATTAAAAACCCCTGATGGTGTTTCTTAACTATTGACCCATGAGAGAAAAGAAAAAGAATGCAAAGCATTCCAAGAGATAATAAAATTCTCAGAAGACAAATAAATATGGTCTCTAAATTATAAGAATAATTTAGGAATGGTGCCTTGATCTGCTCATCATCAGGAGGATGATGGGTATGTGCATGACTTGCTAAAGTCCTGTAGGCCTCTTTAAAAGGGATAACAGAACTGAGCCCTTTTTTAATGCACACATAGAGTTCAATGGCAAGGAGATAGACCAAACACAAAATGTAAGAAAAAAAAAGAAATGAAATGAGATTGATCAGTCAGGCTATGGAATTGGAAATAATTTCATAGGAGCATGTATATGAAAATCTGGATGGAATGAATGCATGGTTGTTTGAGTGTATGATTGATAGACAAGTTTACCAATATTCAGATTTTAGTATGAATTAGTTCTCATTAAACTGATATGTTTTCTCTGTAGCATTAAGAATTTACAAAATGTTTAACATGTGATTTCACTCATACCAGAAATTTATTTCTGACCCTATTTGTTGCTTTGTGACATTTGGGGTGTCTCATTTTTATTGAGGCAGCTCTAGATGTTGCTGCAGGAAAGGAAGCATAAGAAACTTGTTAGCATGGATACTTGAAGACCTACTTGCATTTAGAATGCTTAAGGAATTTGGTAGAAATATTGTAATAATTAGGCTAAGCAAAACTTCATTATGTTTAAGTATTTTCTGGATTGATATATGTGCTTATCTTTCTGAGTGAGGAATATGTAGAAGCCTTTGTATTGCATATATGTGTTTATTGGGTTCTGTTTCAAATGACTGAACTGGATAATCTCTGGTGAAGTATGATGTAGGGGATCATGTCATATAATTTGATATGTGACCATGTCTCCCTTGCCAATGTCGGATTAGTTTTCAAAAAGGCAAAGTAGAAATAATTATAGAAAGAAAGGAATATAGACATTCAGTAAATCTTCTAAAGTCTGAGTTGAACCAAAACTGAGTTAATCAGAAATGCATGATCATGGCTTATAATTGATATAAGTATATGTCAAGCCTGAAAATGAAACCCCTAATTCTTAGTTTAGGCATTTAAATTACAGTAGAAGCTTGTATTGATTTGTGAAGTAGATCCATATGCATTTTTATATTACTTGTAGTTCTCACAGCACTATGTTCAACATATCTCTCTATTTAGGTACATGACTCAAGTTGGGATGCATTTGGTCATAACCAACTTGAGGCTGATTAAATAACTAGTAGTCCTGTTTGCAATAGGCATGTCCATCACTTAACAACACCTTAGATACTACCATTCAATATTAAAAGAACATTAGTTGTCTACCAGATAAGTTCACCTGAGAATTTGTATTAATTTAGTTTGTAACTTAGCTTAAATCATTTTGTCTCCAAATATATGCTAAGTCTTAGTGCAGTATGTGTGTTGCATTTGTACCCTGCCTAAATGGATTGAGTTTTCTTTGCTTGGTCTTCTACCTAATTTGTTTCTTGATCACTCATATAATTCCTGTAAAATAACATAATTAATATATGAGTATCTTTACCTAATACACAAATTTGTTTAATTATGAATTATGAACCCCGGGCCAAACTAGAAGGAATGAGCTATTTTAAACTCCCTCTCATTTAGCATAGAACAATAAGTATCAAATTACAAAATCCCAGAATCTAATTATATATGGCTTTAAATTCAAGAATTAAACAACTGAGAAGAAAAGCAAGAAAATTAGGAAAAATGTTATTACTTGATCTTATAATCAAGCCTGAGTTTTAAGAAAGAAAATCAAGAAAAGAAGGGCTATGTGACACCAAAAACTCTGAAACATGAGAAATAAGGTGTGATTAAATTCCTTTGCCAACTTCAATTACTCTGATAGGCAAAGAGTCATCTATATATCTTCATATATATAAATGGTCTAATCTGATTTTATATACTGATATTTTTATATTGGTAAAATAAGGAATCTTGGGAAAAATGATTAAATGGGAAGTGATCCATTGAAGTATATATATATACATAGATATATATATGGAAAAAAAAAACTCAACAAAAAATTCATTAAAAATAATTGAATAAGTAGAGGGTCACTTCACACAGCAATCCAGATCGAAAAACGGACAGCAAAATTGACTTGCGCTCTTCGAGAGCTTCGAATCAATATAAAATTCGATATATATTGAGGAGTTTGAATTTTGAAGTTGAATTTTGAATTGAAATTGCGATTGGGGAATTAGGGTTTGTCTGCCATTGAAAAAGAGGAGCAATAGAAAGAATGTACGTACAGACAAATGAGAACGAGGAATGGCTAGGGTTTACAATGAGGTATTTATAGACAGATTGGGAAAATAGAAAGAACAGATAAGATTTGATTATAACGTTGAACGATAAATGGGCTGAAAAACCCGTTCTGTCTCCGGAATGAAAATGGGTAATCCCATATATCAAAATAGATATTTTTGATGATTTCAAATTTAGTGGAAGAGGTTTCAAGTCCTAATTCTATCGTTTGAAGAAGTTATGGTAAAATCAATTTATTTCAAATTGATTTCAAGTGATTTTAATTAAATTGATTTCAAGGCGTTTCGAGCCCGTACGATCAAACGACAAGTCCGATCATTACGAAACTTGAATCTTATTATAATTCACCTTTACGGATCCGATGAAACTGGTTTCGTCGAAATCCGAGTCAGTGGCCAAAATGACTATATTTCAGTTAATTAAATAAATTAATATTAAATTAATTTAAATCACATTTTCAGTTTAAATTTTAATAATTTACAACTTCTATCATTTTTGATTTCTTAATCACTTACAATAGTTTAAACAAATTTAGATGTCAATTTAAAGTTGATTAATCCATCAATTTCAGTGTTTAATTTCAATTTCATTAAATTCAGAAATTATAAATTAAAATTCCAAAATCCACTTATTAAATTTTTAATCATTGTTATTCAAGTCTTTCATTACAATAAGGGTATAACTAACATTGGTTTACCTCTTAGTACATTAATAATTCCCAATTTCATCTTAATTTCCATTTACGTAATATTTAAATATTTAATTTCATTTAATTGCAATTAATCCAATCATTATAGTTTAAATTCAAATAAATTAATAAATCTTGATTTCCATTCTTTTTATTCAAACAATTATCATATTATGAATAAAATTAACATTATTTCCAAATATTAACTTAATTTAAATTAACATAATATTTAATTACATTTATTGAAATTTATTTCCAATTAACAGGCTAAATAAATAGGTAATATACAATAATTGTTACCATTAACTTTTAAATCACATTTATAAGTTTATTACTTACAACCAATGTTGTAATCACTTGCATAATACTAATTTTATTTAGTTACCATTTATTATACTATTTCATACATTAATTCACTCTTTACCTTTGTTTTCTTATATTCATTCTATAACCAAGCATAACACCTTACATTATTTCAATTGATTGGAATTCCATTCAAGTTGTTAATAATTAACTCTAATCAACTTTGTTACCTTTTATTTCGGTTATTATTTCATTATTAAATTGCACATTCTTATTTCTTTCAATATTTAATTTCCAAAAATCTTATTAAATCAACAAATTTAATTATCGAAATTTACAGGTCGTTACACTCTCCCCCACTCAAAACTTTTCGTCCCCGAAAAGGAAAAAGAAGGGAAAAGAAGGAATTAAGAAAGTTAATATATCTTATTCAAAATATTAAATCTACAAAAATTAATTTACAAAATCAAATAATTTAAACAAAATATATCAATTTATAACACTTAAATCCTCTTATATTCAAGTAAATAAAAGTTTGGAAAAACATTTATCAAAATTTTCTATGTCCAAAATTTCACGAAAAATTTCGGCAGTCTCATTTGTACGGAGAGGCTCGGGAGAAATAATAATATCAATAATACAATATATATCATAATTTTCAAAATAATATATCCCAACAGCGGGAAAAATAATATAATATCGCTATAAAACCGTAATCCGAGAACGTACCTATTTGTCGGGCAAATAACGCTTATTTTATGAAACCAAAAGCAGTGGCAATTGCTTCCATAACCTGTATTTCACTTATATAATCTAAAAGAGTTAATAATTATATAAAATTAAATATTTAAAGTTGTTTCAACCACTAACAAACAAATCAATATAAAACAACAATCACTTGCAATCACGGCATACAATCATCATATGAAATCAATAAAATCAATTATCCATCCATATCAACCAAAACAAATAGTTTGTTCGGGTTAAGACACTTTTAATCACATAGAATGACAAATAACTGCGAAGTATACCATTTACTCAACAGTCTTAGATAAAACTCAATAGATTATTCATACATCCAAACAATTAGAAGTATCATTTCCTAAACAATCCATAAACCAAAACAAACAATAATTTACAATGTACTTGAGTTATTCATATTAAATTTTCTTTCACAACATTTATAGTCTTTTATTTTCCTTTTCATTCATACAAGGATTATTTGTTTAACTTACATTTATCTCTTACAAAATTTTATTACCATTCATTCATTCAGTGTTTATTTCATTTTTTTTTCTTTATTATTTACAAAAATTCATTTTCATTTATTCATATCGTGTCAATTTCTTTTATTGCATTACATTCATTTTATCATTCACTTTAATTATAAATAGTTTCAATATTAACTTAAGTTCAAAATCCTTTACTTACAATACTCATTTTCTATTTTATTTAATTAGTACTATTAAAATTTTAACTCAAGTTTATAACTATTTTCATATCAAATTTCTTATTTATAAAAGTAAATTTCATTGAACACTTCCATTACATAAGTTTTACTTGTAAAATTTCATTTGCATATTCTTTTAACATTTCAACTTTTTATAATTGGTAAGTTATATATGTCTTTAAGAATGCAATTGAAAGTTACACAATTTTAACTTACTTATTCTAACTAACTTAAGGTTCAATAATTATCATTTCTTATTTTCATATTCTTTTCGTTTACATGTTACAAATTTCAAATTCCTTGTATATTTCAGTTATAACTTAGCATTTAATTTCTTACTTTCATTTAGAAGTTTCAATTATTAGATAGTTAAAATTTTTATTCCATTTCAATAATTGAAATCTCTAATTCATAGAAATTTAAGAACTAAATGCCGGGTTCCATTTCAAATCATTTAAAAATAATAGATAGATGTATACACTCACAATTTATGTATCCAATTTTATTTAAAAAAATTTGAAATTTATATTTGTTTATCAAAATAAATCTGCAGTAAAACTACTATAGTGGCCTTCCTACTTTGAAACTCGAAAATGAACATCGATGATGCGTGCACTCATCACCGAAATTATTTTCCAGCGACAGAGAGGGGAGTACAGAACTTATTTCTTTCCAAAATTTCATTAAAAAAATTCTTTCAATTTATATTGAAATATTTATATCAGAAAATACTTCTAATAATAATATTATTATTATATCCCAAAATCATTCGAAAGAAATTTTCAAAAACCCTGGAACTTAAGTTCTAAATTTTCAAATTTCATTTATTTTATTTCCAATCTATATTTATAAATTTCACTACTTAACAACCAACATATTACGACAAAATATATATCATTTATACATCATTATTTTATATATAAAAATATACAATAGGTAAAATTATTTCATTTACCTACATTTCAAAACAAATATTGTGTCGGTCTGTCCTATTAAGTGTTTAGAAAACCCTTTCGATGTCATAGCGTCCTATGCACCAACTAGAATTTATAACTACAAAACAGAACAAATTAACACAATATAAAACATTTTATAACACTAACAAATACGCTCTCTCATATATATACACTCAAGGACTCATCATAGGGTATTACTACTCTATTAATAAAGAGTCAGACCCCACAAAGCCAACGTTTATCGCTAAACCTAAACTCTGATACCAATTGTAACATCCCGCCTTTTTGTACGCTTTAAGTTGACACGCATGCCGACTCAAACCATACAAAAGGGCGAATTGTTATTGGGGTGAATAAGAAAAATACAAAGAAAGAAAGAAAACAAAACAGAATCTCGCAGCGGAATGACAAAATATAATAATCAAATAACAGTTCATGAAGCTATATACAAAACATTTGATTATACTTATACAATACAAAAATCAGAGTTACACTTATCAGATATAAATACATAGCATTGCAGCGGAATAGTATGATGCAGTGGAATAATATAGTAAATAATAATAATAAAATCTTCGTCTTTGTCCTCTAGAAATAATGTTTTCAAATCCTGAAATGCTCAGGCTGACCCGAGCGAATTGAAAAGACAAAACACTCGAGTCAGAACTAAAAGATCTTATGTGAGTTAAATCAACGGTAAATAAGTATGAGTGTAAACGGCGTTAGAGATGTTTACGGGTTTTGACATCTCCTATCCAGTGTCTAACGTGCGTGCAGTAACTTAAAAGATGTTCAGGATTCACATCTCCTAAGGATCCGTTAAACAATCTACTATGTAGTACAATACGCTATTATAATATGTCTACAGCAATATAAACTATTAAAATAGCGTTAAGGCGTAACCCATATCCCCCTTAACACATTTTATATATTCTCATAGTCTATACAGTACCGTAATCTCCCCCGTACTGGGCATCGTCAGAGGGCACTCCATAGGTATGGTACAAAACAAACTCGTAGAAGGCGCGCTAGGGTAGGTGACACGGCACAACTAGGTTATGCCAGGGTAGATATACCAATTACGCATTCGGACTGGTGGTAACGCATAGCAGCCACTACCGCCCACCTCGAAACACACTCCCGAGTAAAAATCGAAGGGTGGCCACCAAATAAATCGCAAAGTCATAATATAGTATCGATGGAATGTGTCCGATCAGAGGGTCTACCTCATTGGTCCGGAATCGCTCATATTTTAGCCACCTTATGGTAACTCACGGGAGTTAGGTCCTCGTAAATATACCTTGAGGATTGTCGCCACCATCCTACTTCATTCTGGAATCTCCACCACGTACACAGTTGTCAAAGTGGTTTTCAGTATTGGCAGAGAGTATGACAACATCCGATCCCGGTATCTTTAATAACCAATCGCTTATTACACACCGGATGGTTCTTTTACATTTCCAAAATTGTTTCATAATTTGATATCAAAATATCATATTCAATTCAAACCATATCACTTCCGAAATCATTACTTACTTTCGAAATCATATTCACCTTTGAAATCATATCGCATTTGAAATCATAGTTCGATAATTTTATTTCCTTTCAAAAATGATATTCACAATTTATATCAAATTATCGTATTCTCAAAACAACACCACTTTTAAATCATATCTTTTCAAAATCATAATTTCTTCCAAAAATCGTATTCTTGAAATAGGTTAAGTCCTTGCTTCAAAATCATCATTTCAATTTATTATAACATTCAAAATTTCAACTTAGGTTATAACGTCATTAACCTTATTCTCTTTTTAAACCAATTGAAATGAATATAAACACTTACAATTTACATATTCTGCATATTTAGAAATAGTTTAAATAATTATAAATAGTTAAAATACTCCAAAATAGTTTAGTTATAGGTAAAGTACTTTTAAATTGATTTAAGATAGTAAAATAGATTTAATTTAGATTAAATATAATTAAAATAGATTAAACAGCTTTAAAATAGATTAATTAGATTTAAAATAAATTAAAATGGTTTAATTAGTCTAAAATAAATTAAATTGGTTTAAAATAGTTAAATAATTTATATAGTTAATATTAGTCAAAATAGTTTAATAAATTTGAAAATCTTAATAATTAGAAATTTTAAAATAATATAATTTTAAAACAGTTTATATTAAAATATGAGTTTTGAATTTTATATCAGTTTAAACTATTCATCTCATTTCAACATATTTGAACCATTTCAGATTTCCAAATCGACAAACCAAATTTCAATAAACTATCGAATTTCATATCGTTATATCCGTGTTCAAAATATCAATACGGATTACTCCAATCTCAAAATATTTAAAGTTATTTTCAAACAAATTTAATAACTCAATTTCGATAGAATTTCATTTACGAAAAAAGTTTAATTTTTAAACTTCCTATTTAATTCTTAAAGAAATTCCTTTTTAAACCAATTCACATTTCAACGCAAAACTTGATTTTTCAATAATACTTCAATTTACATAAATCAAATTTTATTTCAAAACATCAATTGATTAAATTCAAAAATTAAAGGATTTTAAAATCATTTAATTTAACCAATCCGGCGTCTGTATATAATTTTCTACCCTAGGGTTAAGTGATAGGGATATTTATCATTTCAATCCGCAATTTAAACATTTTACGGTTGTATATCATTTCAAACCGCAATCCCAAAGTAAATAAAAATCCATAACGAACTTGCAGTTTGTAACGGTATTGTTAGCACAAAAATTGGTCACTAACCTCGTTCAAAAAGATTGTGTAGAGATATAAGTGATGAAAGTAAATTAAACAGAGAAGACAATGCTAATTTAAATGCAGAAAGTAAGAACACCAAATTTATAGTAGTTCAGCGTAATTGCCTACGTCCACTTTGTTCAACTTTATTGATTTCCTTTATGGTTGATTACAAATACAATTCGTGAATCAAATGCTTGAGTGAAGTTGTTGAGTAGAGAAGATGAGTCTTGAAAATGGCAGAGTCTCCCCGGTGTTTTCTCTCCAAAAAAGGCCCTCTTTCACTGTGACCCTGCCCCTCTATTTATAGGCAAATATGGGCTGGACTTCCCAAATGGGCTGGATGGCCGAACACTCCAGCCCCAGTACAGTGGTTGCTGTATGCCGAACCATGTATGCCGAACACCCTAATGCCGAACGAACCTTTCTATGCCGAACAGTATGCTTGAAGTGTGGGAAGTGCAGGATGGTTGTTAGTCGAAGCCGAACGTGCCCTTGTCTGATGCTCTTGATCGAATAATGCTTTCAGACCGAACGATGCATTCTGGCCGAATGCTAGTGTCATGTTTAAAGTTATCTACACTGAACGTTTTCTGGATGCCGAGTACTCCTGTCGCCGAGCACTAGTTGACGCCGAGTGCTGCTTGATGCTGAGCGGCCCTGTACGCCGAGCTCCAGCTGGTGCCGAGTACTACGCCGAGTACTCCTGGATGCCGAGCTGTCCTTCATGCCGAGTTCCAGCTGATGCCGAGTACTACGCCGAGTACTCCTGGATGCCGAGCAGTCCTTCATGCCGAGTTCCAGCTGATGCCGAGTACTACGCCGAGTACTCCTGGATGCCGAGCAGTCCTTCATGCCGAGTTCCAGCTGATGCCGAGTACTACGCCGAGTACTCCTGGATGCCAAGCAGTCCTTCATGCCGAGTTCCAGCTGATGCCGAGTACTACGCCGAGTACTCCTGGATGCCGAGCAGTCCTTTAGGCCGAGTAGTGGCCAATGCCGAGCACTCAGTTGCCTGGTCAAATCTCCAGGAAACACTTGCCCCCCAAAGTGTATCGTGTGACCGAACGTGGTACGCTTTGAATCATGTAACCTTTTCGTCTCGTCTCAAACCCTTGGCTAACCTCGAGCGGAGATGCCGCCTTTGTGAATTCCAGCGACTCAGGTGTGTGCCAAGCGTGTTCCAAATGCCGAACGGTACATTCGTAACCGAACGATGCTTCCTTGCCGAACGATACTTCAGTGCCGAACCATTATGTGCCGATGCCGAACGACATGACCTTGACCGGTTCCACCGGATATGGCCTTTTCGACTTCCCTTTCTGTCTATAAAAGTCGAGGCCTTCTTCCTCCTCCTCTTTTCACGCTCACTTCTCCTATCCTGTTTTCGAGAAACTCACTTGTTACCGGCCTACAAAGACTTAACAACTCTTCCTAACACCCTCGGCGCTGATCAAAATCGCGGTCCTCAACCCCAAACTTCTTTAAGTCGTGATCTATTACATAGGTAACAATCCCTCTACTAAATCCTTAAAGGGGTTTCGACACGAGACACAGGTGATGTGTGGATTTTTAGGGCCATACGATGCGGAGGAAGGTTGGAGTTGGTTAGAATGCCGAACAGGATGGTTCGGTGTGGATGGAGGAAGGAAAGAAAAAAGAAAAGGGAATGAAGTCACTGTGGAGGACGGTGTGTTTAAGCCAAATAGGATGTCGGGTATGTTCCCGGCCGAACGAGATTTTGGCCGGGCGATGCTTTTCCGAACAGTCACACATGCCGAACAACATAAATGCCTAATTATAAATGCCGAATCACCACATATGTCGACCAATACAACTGCCGAACACCATATATGCCGAACGATATAACCGCCTAGGCTGAAAAATATATGTGCCGAACAATATAACTGCCGAACACTACATATGCCGAACACCAAAAATGCCGACCAATATAACTGCCTAGGCCGAACAATATACGTACCGACCCATACTTAGGATGAACAATACAATTGCCGAACAACATTTAAATGCCGAACAGTATAAATGTCAAACTACACTTAGGCCGGTTACTTTATAAATCATATGTTTTCTGAATCTGGAACTGTAATCACCACCAGGCGGGCTCTTTGAGACGGTCAGCGATGACGGTCTTCGAAGGCAACGATTCGAAGCTCATTTTTATATCTTCGAAATCTTTAGATTCTTATCGCTTGTACACAATTGCTTGCACTAGTTCACACACCACGTGGGGGGAAAACTCGTGTTGCTAATTCTAACGTTCAACGTTTTTTAAGTATAGTTCTCTCAAGCACTTAGCCAGGTTCGTTATTTATTTAGGATGTCGAGAAAATCTAGCTCCGCCACTATATCCGACAGGCCTGGGCCGTCATCAAGGCAAGGAGCTGTTGATACTTCTAATCCGTCGACTTCTCCTGCTCATAACTTGGCGCCTGATGCTCTGGAGGCGACAATCTTACTAGACAACCCGATCGATTCACAAGCCTCGAAGATTAACGAAGCTGCTCTGCGACGGATATGCTCCATTCATGGGATTCCTTTTGCCGACGTGTTAGTTCCTTCAAGACACGATCGCCCTCATCTGCCCCCAGTCGGGTACACTACCTACAACAAGTTCATGTGTTGGATAGGCAGCGTGCCTCCATTCAACTTATTTCTCCGGGATGTACTGCAGTACATAGACATAGCTCCGTCGCAGCTGCACCCGAACGGCCATGCATTTCTATATGGGACGTACCTACTTTTCATGGCTGTCTTCTCCAGACCTCCAACCGCAGGTGATATCAGATATATTTACATGTTCAAGAGACGGAAAGACAGTCCTTCTTTTATGTTCCTCGAGCCATACCACAAATGCCAGATCTTGACAGGGGCCTGTAGCAAATTCGCCATGTACAAACAGGAATGGTTCTATGTGCACTGCCCTTCTGGTTTCGCTAGGAGATGGGTTGAAGGCAGTAAGTCTCTCTGCCGAGTCACTATTCGTATTTGATCGGAGTCATGCTTTTCCTAACTCTTCATTTCATCTTTTCAGGTATCAACCCGCGCCCGGAAGGTTGAGGATATTCTGAGGCTGTCGATGCCATTAGAGCTCTTCCTGCCGAGGATCGAGACATCCGAGTTATCATTTCAAATGAATCACTGTCGGGGTTCGGCTTGCTGGCTCCTGGTCGTCGGATCAGCCTTCCAGAAGGTGTTACCATTCCCAAACCTCCGTCCGGTAAAGGGAAAAAACTTGCCGGATCGTCGTCGCGCCGCACTCCCGACACGCACGAAGAAGGCGAGCGCAAAGAGGATGATGCCCCTGAAACTCAGGGTGAGAATGTGGGTCCCGCTCAGAATCCGGCAGTCGAAGTTCACGACATTGAGACGTCGTCCTCCCCTTCGAAGGGAAAGAAGAAGTTAAAACATAAAGTTCAGAAGGAGAAAGTTGGTGGCACTTCAAAAGTCACACTTATTCCACCTGAGAAAGAGGCTTCCTCACAACATCTGGAAAGTTCTCTGAGGGGTCTGTCCAACCTATCCATCCCCGATGATTTACTTAATTAAGGGTTCGATGATCCTGAAGCTCTCAAATTCTCTTCGCCCGCTAGAGGCAATGTAGGAGTTCAACTCCCGGCTCAAGGAGACAACACTTCGATTAGCAAAGATAAACGAACGGGTCCGTCGGGGGGAACACTAGGACACACACGCACATGCGCATTCCATAATATACTTCAAGTCTTTTTAACTCGTGAATTCTCCTTAACTCGTTGTTATCTCCATTCTTTGCAGGTGATATGGGCCGCTCTCACGGACTTGATTGCCTTCAGGGATCTTCTATATTCCATCACTCTGGACGGGATTCCGGTTCAGGCAGACGCAGGGACCGAGGCGAGTATGAAGATAGGGATAATCGTCCCCGAGAGTCGTCTCACCGCAAGAAAGCACATTCTCAATCTTCCCAGTCCCGGGATCTTCCTCCTCCAACTGAGCCGGATAGAGAGAAATCCTTACAGAAGGGTTATCAGTCTGATGCTCCTCGAGAACAACATTCCAGTTCATCGAGAACAAGGCAAGTTCGAGAGCAACGTAAAAGAACGGAGTTTTCAAAGCCTCCTCCTCCTACTTCTGCGGTGGACCCAACTGTTGCGGAAAAGATGGTCAATCTTAAGGCCAAGTTTCCAAAAATTTGCTTCGATGGTCTGAAGTTCCTCCCGGCCATTCATCATATTCTCGGGCATGTGAAGCAGAGTGCCATTGCCTGCAATAACGACGTCTATGTTCAACATGACGCGTTTGTGCACTTGGTGGAGAAGGTCTCGGAAGTATCTGTTGAGCGTCAACACGAGATTGACCGTCTGAATCTGGAGGCTGACAGCGATAAGAAAATCATCAAACTCCAAGACGAAGAGCTTGCTTCGTATAAGTCAAAGCTAGAAGCCGCTGAACAAAGCGCAAAAAATACTGCCGAGGCAGTTACTCGTTTAGAGGCGGCTCATAAAAAAGAGCTTGACGAAGCAGTCCAGCGCAGCGGTGCCCTCGCCCTAGAAAAAGACTCTGTCCAAAAGGAAAGGGACGCACTCGCTACTCAAGTCAAAGAGCTGAAGGAGTTACTTTCCAAGGAGAAGGAAGACAAAGTAGCTGCTCAAGAAGAATCACAGCGATACTGTGATGAGATTGTTGCTACCCGACTCCTGAAGACAAAGCTCGATGACGAACTCGCCGGGGTCGAGAAAATGAAGGACGAGGCCCGTGAGGAGGGCAAAAGAATGGCGGTGGAAGAGCTTGATTCTCGCCTCGAGGCGGCCGCAGAAGCCGGCAGGGAAGAGGTCAAAAGTATGTTTGACCCGTTGATCGCCGAGTATGGAGCCCGCGTCCTTATGCACCGCGATTCAACATTTCTGGGTGACGGCTACCTCGAATCCCTGGCTGAGGCGTGGGAAACTCTGATAAGGATCAGGAAGGTCGAGTCGGGCTCCAACGAGGTCGATGAGGATGTCTTGGTGAAGGAGTTCCTAAGGGGGAATGAGCCATCGGACTTATCCACAGCATTGGCACTTTATAGCAAAGGCTCTTCCCCTCCGAAAGAGAAGAATGACGAAGCTGGCCCGTCTGGGGCTGATACTACTACTCCTCACATTGCCGCTCCTTACGCTGCTCAATCGGCCGGTCGGCCAACACTTGATCCATTCGAGCAGCATGCTAGTTATGATCCCGAAGATCCCGGGCTTGGTGTTCATGTGCTGTCACCTATCCTGGAGGGTGAAACCCCTCGCGCCATGGATAGCCAACCGGACCCTGGTAGGAAATTCTTCTTTCTCTAGAAGTTGAAGAGATCCCGTCATTTTTCAGCAGTGGCTATTCGTTCTAATGCTCATTCCTTATGTTTTCGTGCAGGTTGCCCTGACGTCGAGCCAACTCCGAGGAGCGATGACGCCAAGGAGGAAGCAGAGAAAACAAGCGACGTTGCTCACGCAGGAGTAACTCCCGGTCCAGACGCTCAAGTGATCGGGGCACTAGATGATGACAAACTTGATACTTCGTCTCCTGCCGAAGGAAGCGATGAAATTGAAATCACTGGCGCCTCTGAGCATACTTCAGAGATGAGCATGAAGGACCGTCTCGCCGACGAGGAGAAGAAAAAAGTCAAAGTCAAAGTTGAGTCTGAAATACTGGAACTCACTGACCCGCGGAACAGACCTTTGAAAATCATTCTCCCGGGCAGGTCCAAACCACTAGATGTTCCGTCTCCTACTCCCGACTCCGTTTCTTTAGCAAGCAAAAAGTCCAAGAAAAAGCGTGAGGGAGAGGAGTCGTCGGAAACAACGAAGGAAGACAAGAAGAAGAAGTCGAAGAAATAATCGATACACTCGTTCAACGAGTTTTTTGCTTAAGTCTTGTAATTGCTTTTATCTTCCACAACTTGTAGTTTGTATAGAGAGGTCTGAATTTTGTAGGAGTGATCATGTATCCCCATTTTGGACTTATTGAATAAAGTTTTTAGCTTCTTTTTCGCTTGGGTGATTCTCTTGTCTTTCCTTAGTTTGCCGACTAATTGTAGCCATAACTCAAGTTCTTGTGAGTTGCATTATCTCCCGGTCCATTCTTGTGTTGTTCAAACATTTTTGGACATGGCGTACCTCTCGTCCCACATCTTTCGAGTACTTGGACTTCTTGCTGACTCTGTGCTCCGGGGACTTGGAGGCTTGAAATAGTTTATACTCTAGTCCGCGCTACGGGGAATTAGAGTACTCCGCTCCGCACTTCGGGGATTCGGAGATTTGAAATCGTTTATATCTAGTCCGCGCTCCGGGGACTTAGAGTACTCCGATCCGCGCTCTGGGGATTCGGAGATTTGAAATCGTTTATACTCTAGTCCGCGCTCTGGGGACTTAGAGTACTCCGATTCGTGCTCTGGGGACTCGGAGATTTGACCTCGTTTATACTCTAGTCCGCGCTCTGGGGACTTAGAGTATTCCGATCCGCGCTCTGGGGATTCGGAGATTTGGAATCGTTTATACTCTTGTCCGCGCTCTGGGGACTTAGAGTACTCTGATCCGCGCTCTGGGGATTCGGAGATTTGAAATCGTTTATACTCTAGTCCGCGCTCTGGGGACTTAGAGTACTCCGATCCACGCTCTGGGAATTCGGAGATTTGACCTCGTTTATACTCTAGTCCGCGCTCTGGGGACTTAGAGTACTCCGATCCGCGCTCTAGGGATTCAGAGATTTGAAATCGTTTATACTCTAGTCCGCGCTCTGGGGACTTAGAGTACTCCGATCCGCGCTCTGGGGATTCGGAGATTTGACCTCGTTTATACTCTAGTCCGCGCTCTGGGGACTTAGAGTACTCCGTTCCGCGCTCTGGGGATTCGGAGATTTGGAATCGTTTATACTCTAGTCCGCGCTCTAGGGACTTAGAGTACTCCGATCCGCGCTCTGGGGGTTCGGAGATTTGAAATCGTTTATACTCTAGTCCGCGCTCTGGGGACTTAGAGTACTCCGATCCGCGCTCTGGGGATTCGGAGATTTGACCTCGTTTATACTCTAGTCCGCGCTCTGGGGACTTAGAGTACTCCGATCCGCGCTCTGGGGATTCGGAGATTTGGAATCGTTTATACTCTAGTCCGCGCTCTGGGGACTTAGAGTACTCCGATTTGCGCTCTGGGGATTCGGAGATTTGAAATCGTTTATACTCCAGTCCGTGCTCTAGGGACTTAGAGTACTCCGATCCGCGCTCTGGGGATTCGGATATTTGGAATCGTTTATACTCTAGTCCGCGCTCTGGGGACTTAGAGTACTCCGATCCGCACTCTAGGGCTTCGGAGATTTGGAATCGTTCGTACGAGTCTGTATGTCGTGCAGGATAATGTAATTTATCATCCAATTAAGAGATATAGAAACTTCATAGAAAATATGGCTTCAAGCCTTTATTAATGAAAATCAACTAAATTGCTTGATTACAACTTTAAAAGGAAACTAAGTCATTATTGAATGGAAACATGCAGGAAATAACAGTGCCTACAACAAGAAAGGAAAACATGCTAAATGTAATAGTGCCGCAAATGTTCACTATTCCATGCTCGGGGGAGTGTCGCGCCATCAACGGTCGCTAGCTTGAATGTTCCTTCTCCAAGCTTCCGTTCAATGGCGTATGGACCTTCCCAGCTGGGATTCATGCGTGATGGTACCGGGAAGACTCGTTTCAGAACGAGATCACCCACATCAAAGATTCTTGGGCGGACTCTACCGTCGTAGTAACGCTTGACTCGATGCCTGTGCGCCGCCGCCCTTAATTCAGCTTCTTCACGCTTTTCGTCGATGCAGTCCAGTGATTCCAGCAAGAGGTTTTGGTTCATCTTGGGATCATAGTATGTCACTCGGTGCGATCGAACTTCAAGTTCCACGGGTATAACGGCTTCAGAGCCGTATGCCAAGGCGAACAGAGTGTGGCCGGTCGTGGACTTGTGGGTAGTTCTATACGCCCATAATGCTGTCGGGAGTTCATCTACCCACTTGCCTCCAACCTTCTCCAGACGCTTCTTCAGTATGGACTTGATTATTTTTGTTAACGGCCTCGACTTGTCCGTTAGCTTTTGGGTGTGCAACGGCGGCGAACTTTTTCTCGATGCCGTACTTTAAACAGAACTCTTTGAACTCTCTACTTTCAAATTGCGTTCCGTTGTCTGTAATGATGGTGCATGGAAGGCCAAAGCGGCATATAATGTTTCGTACAACGAAGTTAATAACCTTCTTAGAGGTGATAGTGGCCAAAGGTTCTGCCTCAGCCCATTTCATGAAATAGTCGACTGCAACTATTGCGTATTTCACACCACCTTTGGATAGAGGCAAAGAGCCGATTATGTCGATTCCCCAAATCGCAAATGGCCAGGGACTGATCATTTGTGTGAGTTCCATTGATGGAGCCTTCGGGATTTTTGCATATCTTTGACACTTGTCGCATTTTCTTGCGTAGTCCGCAGCATCCCGGTTTACGGTGGGCCAGTAATATCCATAGCGGAGGATCTTCTTTGCTAGCGTTTGCCCTCGGATGGCTCTCCGTGGTAAGTACGCGATATCGAATTGGCTCAACTCGATGTTCCATCTTAGCAATCTTCCAGAAGTTTCCGGCCGTTGGAGTACTTGCCTCAGGGGTTGATCGGAATAAACACCGATTGAATGTGCTTGAAAGTACGGGCGAAGCTTTCGTGATGCAATCACCAAGCAATAAGCCAATTTCTCTATTTTAGGGTAATTCCTCTCGGCCCCTGTTAAACGTTTGCTAACATAATACACCGGCTTTTGGACTCGATCCTCCTCTCGTACCAAAGCCGCACTTATCGCATGTGGGCATACAGCTAAGTATACGTACAACATCTCATGGTCAACTGGTTTTGATAGCATTGGTGGGCTCTCCAGATGCCTCACCAGATTCCGGAATGCTTCCTCACAGCTAGACGTCCATTCAAAATTTCTCTTTCCTTTCTTTATTATGTCAAAGAACGGGATGCACTTGTCAGTTGCCTTGGATATAAATCGACTCAGCGCGGCTACTTTTCCGTTCAAGCTCTGTACCTGCTTTATAGTCCTGGGCGCTTGTACATCTCGAATAGCTTGGATCTTTTCTGGGTTGGCCTCGATTCCCCTAGCGTTGACGATGAATCCCAAAAACTTCCCTGATGCAACGCCGAAAGAACACTTCAACGGGTTGATCTTCATGCCATAAAACCTGAGTATGTCGAACATTTCAGCCCAGTCTTGAATGTGGTCGTTTGACCGTCGTGACTTCACGAGCATGTCATCCACATAGACTTCCATGGTTTTACCCAGCTGGTCCTTGAACATTCGATTCACCAGACGTTGGTAAGTTGCTCCAGCATTCTTCAATCCAAAGGGCATCACTACATAGCAATACAGTCCGACATTTGTAACGAAGCTGGTGTGTTCTTGGTCCGGAATATGCATTGGGATTTGGTTGTATCCTGAGTACGCATCCATGAATGACAGTAACTTGTGTCCTGCGGTGGAATCGACCAACTGATCGATCCTAGGCAACGGGAAACTGTCCTTATGGCATGCTTTGTTCAAGTTGGAATAATCTACGCAAGTCATCCATTTCCCATTCGCCTTCTTTACTAGCACGGGGTTGGATACCCATTCAGGGTAGAGGGCGTCGCGGACGAACCCATTCGCTTTGAGTTTTTCCACCTCCTCTCCAAGAGCGGCGGATCTCTCCGGATCCATTCCTCTCCTTTTTTGCTTGACTGGGACGTATTTCGGGTCTATGTTCAACATATGACTCGTGATGGCGGGAGAAATCCCACACATATCAGAATGCGTCCAGGCGAAAACATCAAGGTTCGCCCAGAGGAAGTCGCTAAGGTCTTCAGTCATTGCGGGGCCTAGCTGTGATCCGATCTTCAGTATTCGCGAAGGGTCGTCACGGCTAACTGAAATGTTAATTGTTAATTCAGCCGGTGCCGCCTTCTCTTCCCTGGGTTTCTCATCGTCGTCTCTCGGATCTATATCTCCGTAGATCCGAGAACTATGCCCGAGCCAGGGCTCGGGCACTACTTGTCAATTATCCGCATTGAGGATGCGGACGGGATTGTCCGCAACCTTTCCCTTCTCCCTCCGGTGGGCCTCTCGGAGCTCGGCCACATAACAGGAACGACCAGCTGCTTGGTCGCCGTGAACAATGCCTACTCCTTTGTCAGTCGGGAACTTCAAAGTTAAACACCACGGGGCTAACGCTGCCCTAAACTCTGCCAGGGCCGGCCGACCCAAGAAAACGTTATACGGAGAGTCCACATCCAAAACTACAAAGGGTAGAATTCGCACTCTCCGACGCTCGCCTTGTCCCAGTTCAACTGGTAACTCGACATATCCCACTGCATCAGTTGTAGCGCCGTTAAAGCCGTGAATACGAGCTTTGGATGGTTTCAAGTCTTTTGTTTCTAGCTTCATTTGATCGTAGGCCTTCTTGAAGATGATGTTGACTGAACTTCCAGAATCAATCAGAATTCTTTTTACATATGCTGGTCCGATCGTTGCAGATATGACCATGGGGTCGATGGTCGGAGCCTCTACCTGATCAGCGTCTCTACTTCTGAACACAATATCGTCTGTCATTACGCGCTGCTGCTTAGCAGGGGCTCCGTCCTCCACGTTCGAACAACATTCAAAATCTGCATGCTTCAAGGAACTTGCATATCGCTCCATCTCCTGCCAAATCTTATCCGCGGGGTGAGGCCCGCCGATAATTGTATTTATGACCAGTCTACCAACGGTCCGGGCAGGCTCCTCGGGATGACGTGGAGATGGTGCACGACCTGGGTTGGACGTTCCCTGTCCTCCTTCTTGTGGATCCTTCACAAATTCTTGCAATTTCTTCTGCCTGATCAACTTCTCGATAGCGTCGTGCAAGTGTCTACATTCTTCCGTATTGTGTCCATAAGTCTCATGGAAGCGACAATATTTCCCGGTCCGCTTCTGTTCTTCGGTTGATTCTTTTGGACGTGGTTTTCTGTACTGAAAAGTATTGCAGGTGGATAGGTAAATGTTTTCAAGTGGGGCGTTTAGCGGAGTGTACTCGCTGTAGCTTGGAATTCTCGACTTCCACTTTCCTGCTTCTTTTCTTTTCCCTTGACTCCTTCCTCCGGACTCCTTGGGTTGCCCAGGCTTGTTCTGGATATTGACTTGGACCTTTCCCGAGCTATCTCCAGATTGCTTCACAGCGATGTTGCTCTTTATTGACTCTTGGACAGGCACTGGCGCCTTATCTCGTCGTACCCACCTAGCTTCCTCTCTTCTTATGAACTGGTGTGCCTTAGAGTAGAAACGCTCTAACGTAGCTGGAGGTTTTCCTGCCAGCCAGTCTCCAAACTCAAAGTCTGGATCCACACCTCTCATTACAGCCATCAGAATTGCATGGTCATTGGGATTACTGACTTCAGTTGCTGCTACGTGGAACCTTTGCAAATATTCCTTCAACGATTCCCTAGGATTTTGGATTACACTTGACAGAGACATCACGTCCTTTGGGCGCGTAGTGTGTATCCTGAACTGCTCAATAAACTTCTTTGCCAACTCCTCGAAATTTGATACAGATTGCGGAGGAAGTCGGGTGAACCACATAGTAGCGATCCCAGATAGGGTAATCGGAAAGCACCTACACTTGGTGGCATCATTCGCTCTGGCTGAATCCATCATCCATTCGTACCTTATGACATGTTGTCTAGGGTCAGTCTTTCCTTCATATGCGGGAATAGTAGGCATACTAAACTTCCTGGGGTACGCCGCCTGCAACACAACATCCGTGAACGGAGTATGACTTCTTGACACTCCCCAATCATCATTCGATAACCCCTGATTTTCCTTCATCAACTGCCTGATCATGGCTGTCAGATCTGGTGTCTGTATGGAAGGCGGAAGGTTGGAGTCTGTTCTACGTGCCTGTCCATGCTGATGCCTCCTCTCCTGGCGATCTGCCAATCGTGCGTCTTGATGTTCGACATCGTTAGCATTTTGATGATCTGGGCCTCTATCTTCCATCTGTATCCCGATCCTGAAGCTTCCAGCTCTTGCTTGGTCGCGGTCTCCAACTGTTCGAACAGCAGCATCTGCTCGCGCAGCATCAGTCTTACGGCGTCTGCGCCTGGGAGGTTCATCAGAGGAAGTAGAGCTGTCAGATGAGGAGTAAGCAGCGAGATTGCCCCTAGCATTCTGTTGCTGCTGTTGAGTAAGTTGTGCCATCAGGTTGGCATTGGCTTGCATCTGCTCTCCTAGTTGTCTCCTACTTTCCCTGAGCTCTCTCATCAAGTCGTTGAACTCTATTCTGGTGACAACTGGAGTTTGGTCCTGAGTGGCAACTCCTGTATTTGGAATTGCTGGTTGATTGCTAGGCCCTGCTTGTTGCACACTAGCAGTCTCGTGGGCATCCGCATTGTGAGAAGCTGACCTGGTACGTGGTCTTGCCATTGTAGAGTTATTGGTATGAACTCTAAGTAGAATCAATGGATGTCCTATCAGTGAGTCGGATCTTCTTTGGGGGATTTGTTCAATCTAGTAGCTTCAAAGCAGATCCTTGAGGTCTGAGAATTCAATTCTCAGTGAAAGCACCAAAGTGTTAGCACCAAAATTGGTCACTAACCTCGTTCAGAAAGATTGTGTAGAGATATAAGTGATGAAAGTAAATTAAACAGAGAAGACAATGCTAATTTAAATGCAGAAAGTAAGAACACCAAATTTATAGTGGTTCAGCGTAATTGCCTACGTCCACTTTGTTCAACTTTATTGATTTCCTTTATGGTTGATTACAAATACAATTCGTGAATCACATGATTGAGTGAAGTTGTTGAGTAGAGAAGATGAGTCTTGAAAATGGCAGAGTCTCCCCGGTGTTTTCTCTCCAAAAAAGGCCCTCTTTCACTGTGACCCTGCCCCTCTATTTATAGGCAAATATGGGCTGGACTTCCCAAATGGGCTGGATGGCCGAACACTCCAGCCCCAGTACAGTGGTTGCTGTATGCCGAACCATGTATGCCGAACACCCTAATGCCGAACGAACCTTTCTATGCCGAACGGTATGCTTGAAGTGTGGGAAGTGCAGGATGGTTGCTAGTCGAAGCCGAACGTGCCCTTGTCTGATGCTCTTGACCGAATAATGCTTTCAGACCGAACAATGCATTTTGGCCGAATGCTAGTGTCATGTTTAAAGTTATCTACACCGAACGTTTTCTGGATGCCGAGTACTCATGTCGCCGAGCACTAGTTGACGCCGAGTGCTGCTTGATGCCGAGCAGCCCTGTACGCCGAGCTCCAGCTGGTGCCGAGTACTACGCCGAGTACTCCTGGATGCCGAGCAGTCCTTCATGCCGAGTTCCAGCTGATGCCGAGTACTACGCCGAGTACTCCTAGATGCCGAGCAGTCCTTCATGCCGAGTTCCAGCTGATGCCGAGTACTACGCCGAGTACTCCTGGATGCCGAGCAGTCCTTCATGTCGAGTTCCAGCTGATGCCGAGTACTACGCCGAGTACTCCTGGATGCCGAGCAGTCCTTCAGGCCGAGTAGTGGCCAATGCCGAGCACTCAGTTGCCTGGTCAAATCTCCAGGAAACAGGTAAAAATACAACATCCATTCAACCAACATCAACAGTCAACATCCATCACAATCATCATCCAAATCAATCAATAATTATCAATATAGAAGTGATAATCAATAACGGATATTAAACTGGCAATTTATATTCAAAAATAAATTAAATAACGATTTAATTCAAATAAATTCAAATTATCCGAGATGATGATTTAAATAGATCAAACAGCTATAAATAAATTTCTAATTCACATCAAAAATTAATTTAACTAACATAAGAAATTTTAGAAGTTGTGAGTGGGTTAAAACACTCACCTTTGAGTTTAAATTGAATTTAAATTCAAATTAAGCCCAAAATTTGAACAGTCTCAGAATTCATCCAAACCAGCATCAAAATCTCCGGAATTTTGATATGATCCCAACGGATCAAACCGCGCGTGAATTGGACCTCGTATGCGAAAGTTATACGCGTTAGAACATTGAAATTCAAATTAAAAAAAAGAGATACCCTATCAGATGAAGCCACGTCAGCATGCCGTAACGCACGCAAAAACCCTACCCCCTTTACTATTCACAAGCAAAACCTTCTCATATGCGAGCATGCCAGCGCTCTTAGCTCAGATCGCCGACCATCACCTCGCTCACGCAGGCGCGCCGCGGCCATCTTCCACCATGCCGACCATCACTCCCCCCTACCAGACCTCGAACGACGGCTAAAAGCTCCGACCGCAACCAAAAATCAAAAACCCTAGCGAATTATTCGCCTCGATCAGACCGTCATCTCGTTCAACAAACCATGCCGATGAGCTCCCCTCAGTCCACTCCACACAACAGTACCATTGATTTGGCGATCCATCGAAGTTGATCGTCGCGTGATGAACGGCCGAGAATGGCTCGCCCAATTCTGGCCACACAGCAATCTAGATTGAAAAATGGACAGCAGAATTGACTTTTTCTCTTCGAGAGCTTCAAATCGATATAAAATTCGATATATATTGAGGAGTTTGAATTTTGATGTTTAATTTTGAATTGAAATTGCGATTGGGGAATTAGGGTTTGTCTGCCATTTAGAAAGAGGAGCAACAAAAAGAATGTACGTATAGACAAATGATAATGAGGAATGGCTAGGGTTTACAACGAGGTATTTATAGACAGATCAGGAAAATAGAAAGAATGGATAAGATTTGATTATAACGTTGAATGATAAATGGCCCGTAAAGCCCGTTCTGTCTCCGGAACGAAAATAGGTAATCCCATATACCAAAATAGGTATTTTTGATGATTTCAAATTCAATGGAAGAGGTTTCAAGTCCTAATTCTATCGTGTGAAGAAGTTATGGTAAAATCAATTTATTTCAAATTGATTTCAATTGATTTTAATTAAACTGATTTCATAGCCTTTCGAGCCCGTTCGATCAAACGACATGTCCGATCGTTACGAAACTTGAAATCCTATTATAATTCACCGTTATGGATTCGATGAAACTGGTTAAGTCGAAATCCGAGTCAGTGACCAAAATGGCTATATTTCAGTTAATTAAATAAATTGATATTAAATTAATTTAAATCACATTTTCAGTTTAAATTTTAATAATTTACAACTTCTATCATTTTTGATTTCTTAATCACTTACAATAGTTTAAAAAAAATTAGATGTCAATTTAAAGTTTATTAATCCATCAATTTCAGTGTTTAATTTCAATTTCATTAAATTCAGAAGTTATAAATTAAAATTCCAAAATCCACTTATTATATTTTTAATCATTGTTATTCAAGTCTTTCATTACAATAAGGGTATAACTAACATTGGTTTACCTCTTATTACATTAATAATTCCCAATTTCATCTTAATTTCCATTTACGTAATATTTAAATATTTAATTTCATTTAATTGCAATTAATCCATTTGTTATAGTTTAAATTCAAATAAATTTATAAATCTTGATTTCCATTCTTTTTATTCAACCAATTATCATATTATGAATAAAATTAACATTATTTCCAAATATTAACTTAATTTACATTAACATAATATTTAATTACATTTATTGAAATTTATTTCTAATTTAAATTAACAGGCTAAATAAATAGGTAATATACAATATATGTTACCATTAACTTTTAAATCACATTTATAAGTTTATTACTTACAACCAATGTTGTAATCACTTACATAATACTGATTTTATTTAGTTACCATTTATATACTATTTCATACATTAATTCACTATTTACCTTTGTTTTCTTATATTCATTCTATAACCAAGCATAACACTTTACATTATTTCAATTGATTGGTTCCATACAAGTTGTTAATAATTAACTCTAATCAACTTTGTTACCTTTTATTTCGGTTATTATTTCATTATTAAATTACACATTTTTATTTCTTTCAATATTTAATTTCCGAAAATCTTATTAAATCAACAAATTTAATTAGCGAAATTTACGGGTCGTTGAGGACTTGAAACCCGTTATATTGAGTTTAAAACTATCGAAAACATCTATTTTGATATATGGGATGACCCACTTTCATTCCGGAGACAGAACTGGCTTTTAGGGTCATTTATTGTTCAACGTGTAAATCAATCTGGTCCATTCCTTCTGTTTTCAGCTTTGCCTATAAATATCCCGTTATAAACCCTAGCAAACTTTTTTATTTTCTTTTGTTTGTACGTACATTTCCTTCTCATCTCCTCTTTCCAATGGCAGACAAACAAAACCCTAATTTGCAAATTGCAAATTCAATTTCAAATTCAATTCCAAAATCAAACTCCTCCAAACTATATCAAATTATATATCGATTTGAAGCTCTCGACGAGCACATGTCAAAATTGTAGTTTGTTTTTCGATCTGGGTTTCTGTGTGGCCGGAACTGGGTGAATTAATTTCAGCCATTCATTGGCGTTCAATGATCGTCGTCCAATAGACGAATCAAGGGCACTGGGTTGTTGAGAGCAGAGAGCGTAGTCCATCGGAGAAGGTTGTCCGTCGCGGTGACGGTTGGATTTGGCAGTAAAAATCGATTTGGGTTAAGCTTTTTCCGGCGGCGCCGTGAGCTCTTGGCCGATGGGTGACGTGGGGTCATCGCGAGAGGGGGGGCGAGGCTAGAGGTGTGGTCGGCTTGGTTGCAGTTCACCGTGGCGGCCAGCCGTAGGCGCGATGAGTTTAGGTGTAGCGACTGTCGCCATTAAGTCACGATTTTCCTTCACGGTTAGGGTTTCACGAGATGATAACGAGGTGACGTGGCCGCTTATGACTGCTTGTTTTTTTATATTTAAATCCCTAATTCAATCGTTCAAATTATCATAACTTTCGTGTACGAGGTCCGATTTGGACGCGGTTTCTTGCGTTGGGATCATATCGAAATTCCGGAAATTTTGACACTGGTTTGGATGAATTCTGAGATTGTCAAATTTTGGGCCTTTGTTTGAATTTCAAATTGTAACAACCCTGTATTTTACAATTTTTTTTAAATTGATATTTCCAGATTTAAAAGCTTTATTTATGAAAAAGAATAAATTTTGTTATTTTAAATATAAACTTTGATTTTGATATGGATTTGAATTCCAAATATGACTGAATAGAATAATTTTCCAAAAAGTGAATTTTGGTTAAAATAGTCAAACTTTGACTTTTAAATTTAAATTTTAAATATTTGAAATTATAAATTTTATCTTTTATTATGACAATAGATTTAATAACTTGAATACTACTTTTCGTTTCGTTGGAAACGAAGTAAAAATGTAAAAGTTATGTACATTTCAATTTTTAGTATAATTTGTTTTATTGTGCAATTTTGCCTATTTTAAATTTTATAAATCATATTTTTATTTCTTATATTTTATTTAATATGTGTCAATATGTTAATTTATGTATATTTTCATCTCTAAATATTTCAAAAATAATAATAGAAATTTTAAAATTTTAAATGCCAAATTTTCATCTTGAACTGTATACAATTGTGTAACATTTGTTTCACTTTTGTTTTGGTCAGATTTGTTGTATACTTTTAAAAGTTGTAATAATTAGTGTGAAATGGGAAATTAAACTTTACATTTCTTTTACGTATATTTACATCCGTTTCTTAACTTTATATTAAACAATCAAATTTTATTAATTATGGTATAATAGCTATTAAATTTTGGTTTAAAGTGATGGGTTACTTTCCTAATAGAAACGTTAGTATTTTTAAATTTATTTAATAAGAGAAATAAATCAAATTTGTACGTTACTTTGGGCATTACATTTATTTGTTTCTGTTGCCTTGATTCTTTGTTTATTTTTGTTTCTAGGCGTTATCAATGCAAAGTTCAGCCGAGTACTCTTCTTTTGAGAATTCATATTCTTACCCAAAATCTTGCATAAAATCGTTTTCACGTGAGGAATTATCGCTTCCCTTTGCCTTCCATACGTTACCGGCTATTAATAAAATTAAATTGCCTTAATTTTTCTACCGTTCAAACTTTTTATTTATTGCCTTCTCTACATAAATCAATGAATAGCTATTAGATATTCCACGTTCACAAACAAATTTCCAGACTGAAAATTTTCACTTTGGCCTCCATCAAATTTTCGTGACCATCTCTTGAAGGTAAAAGACATCATGCTCTTCTTTTTCATTTTGTTATTTCAATTGTTCTCCTTCGCCTGGCTTTGTTATATTCTGTTGTCCATCACGCTCGGCACTTTCACCATATTATTTCGCCTGACCAACCCCATGCGAGACCATTCACCTCCAGACCGAACCCCCTACCCCAGCCACAACCCCACCGAAACTCCTTCAAACCGAACCCCCTGCCACCACCATTGTCACGCCTCACCGAACCCATGCCACCATGAACCCCTGGACCACCGAGCCTTGTTTGAAAAAAAAGGAAATGATCAAATTTGTTTGTCACCTTTGTATTTGGAATTCTAGTCTATATTCCCTCTGGCCCTTGTATTTGAATCAGAGCAATGAAAAAAAAATTGTTTTGTCCCCCTTGTATTTGGTATCCTAGTCTATATTCTCCACTGGCCTTTGTTTTAGAAAAGGAAATAAGAAAAAATTGCTTTTGTCACTTTTGCAAATTTTGAAGTTATATTTCTACCTGGCCTTTTATTTGAAAAAAAAAAGAAATGAACAATTTGTTGTGGTCGAGCCTTTGTTTTTGAAGTTATAGTCTATATTTTAAAAGTGGTCGAGCTATTCCTTTCTAGTATTCAACTTGGTTTTTTTCGTTTGGTTTGCTTCATTTGAAAATTGGTTATTCGTGCATTCTTAGATTTGTTTATTTATTTTGCTTTAGATTTGAATCTAGTTGGCGCATCCGCTAACAACTGATTGTGCTTTCCACGTGCTTTTCGATTGATAGCGTATTTCCTTTTGAATCGAATCTCCAGCTCCGTGGAGGTGAGTAAATCTCACACGAATATTCATACTTATATGATTGTGAAACGACCGCAACTGAATGTGTAGAAAATAAATAAATAAATAAAATGATGTTATAATTACCTGTGATTTATTTATATTTGATGTTAGAATTGTTAAAAATTGCATAACATATCATCTGTTATATTTTGTTTTATTTTACTGTTATTCTATTCTGTTAAATCACACTACAAGTTCCATGTAGAATAGAATCACTATGGGTTGAAATGATACATACCCGAACGGACTTTAGAATAAGGGAAGATCGTTATGGGCTGAAATGATAGGCCTGAACGATTTTCAATTAAATTTTATTTACTTGGGATTGCGGGTTTGAAATGATAAAACCCGGATTTTTCTTTGTAAACTACGGATTGAAATGATATAGTATCTGTATCACTTGACCTAGGTTAGAAAACTATATACAGGCCCGTGGTTATTTTATAAAGTGTTTTTGGATATTTTTAAGTATTTTAAAAAATATAAATTTATGAAATTTGATTTAAATAGATTTTGAAATCTTTTAAAATAAAGAAATTATGATTTTTCTATGAGTTAAAAATGTAATTAATGAATGGTTAAATTGGATTATTGAAATATAACTTAAGTTTGGAATTTGGAATTTTGGTTAAAAATGATATTTAAGTTATATAAATAAAATGAAAATTTAATTATATTTGGAAAATGGTAAATATGATAATTTGATTAAATTTGAATTTCAGCGATTTATTAAAGTATTATTGATTTTTCTATGAGTTTAAATGGTTAAATAAATGAATGTTTAAAAGTGATCTTTTAAAATATAACTTGACTTGGAAATGTGAAATTTGGTTTTAATTAAAGGTTTAAGTTAATTAAAAAAAATTGGAAATTTAGTTAAATTTGTGAAATGGTAATTTAAATTTGAAGTGTTCAGTTATTTGTTGAAATGTGAAGAATTGGAAACTTTTACACTTAAATTTATTAAGTAAATTGTTGAAAATTTGATTTAATTATAAGAAATTTATTGTGAAAAAGATATATGTTAAATGATATGTAAATGAACATTTTAAATGTTAAAATATGATTTTTAAAATGTTTATGTGTTTTAAATTGAAGTTATTTAGTTGCTGGAAATACACTAAAAATCTGGAATTAACTTTTAATAACACCCAGAAATGCTATAGTTTCTGAATTGAACTAAAATAGTGTAAAAAGTGCTATTACAGCATTTCTGAAATGCTGTAGTTGCTGTAATTGAACTTATAGGCTAATATTGAACTCAGGTCTATTATAGCATTCTCTGGAAATGCTATAGTGGTTTGCCGTCTTTGCTGAAATCAAATAAAACCTTTGTTTTTAAATTTGAGTTACCGCAGCACTTCTGAAATGCTGTCTTTTCTGTTTTGAACTATAATTTAACTAAAAATTGAGTTTTTAACAGCAGTTTTAAATGCTGTCTTTTCTGAATAAAAATGTTTTCAAGTATAACTTATAACAGCTTTTCTAAATGCTGCGAAAGGCTGAAATTTTAATAATTATGGTTTTTGACTTAGTAAACGAACTCAGAATGGCTTGAAACTTTGGGAATTGAATACTTGATTTAAAAATATAAAAATTACACTTTTAAAAGGTTTAAATGAATTATTTTGATTGGAATATAAACTATTTAAAGGTGATTTGAAATGATAGTAAATGAACGATATCTTTGAATTTAAAAGGTATTTAAAGTTGAATATTTGGATTTGTAAGGATATGATATTTTATTATATTAAAATGATTTGAAATGAAGATTTGGAAAGATTGATATTTGATATATTAAAATGATTTGAAATGAAGTTTTGGAAAGATATGATATTTTGATATATTGAAATGATTTGAAATGAAGTTTTGAAATGATATGATATTTTAAATATATGGAAATGGTTTGGAAATGATTTAATCTTTATTTTGATAAATATATGGTTTTGAAATGATATTTTATTTTGAAGTAAAGTATTGTTTTAAAAATTATAACCACGGGTTATAATAATGATTGGTTGTTAAAGAGACCGAGATCGGATATGGACATACTCTCTGTCGATACCGAAAACCACTTTGACAACTGTGTACGCGGTGGAGTTTCCAGAATGAAGTAGGATGGTGGCGACGATCCTAAGGTATATACGTGGACCCAACTCCCGTGAGTTGGCATAAGGTGGCTAAAACAGGTGCGATTGGCGGACCAAGGAGGTAGCACCTCTTATCGGACACACTTCTTCGATACCATTCTATTACTTGTGATTGATTTGGTGGCCACCCATGATTTGGTAGTGTTGTTCGAGGTGGGCGGTAGTGGCTGCTATGCGTCACCACTAGTCCGGATGCGTAATTGGTATATCTACCCTGGCATTGCCTAGTTGTGCCGTGTCACCTACCATATCGAGCTTTACTACGATTATGATTTTAAGATCCGACCGCGTTAAGGTTCTCCATCCCCTTAACGCTATTTTCTATATGAGTATACTTTACTTATTAGACATTATTATAATAGCGAATATTACTACATAGTAGATATTTTAACGGATCCTTAGAGGATGGGCGGTCCCAAGCATCTTCTAAGTTACTTGTACCTTTATTACAGTTCACTTGAGTTGGTTTACATTATATAAGTATATATTGTCCTGACTCGAGTGTTTTGTGTTTTGCTTTACGCTCGGGTCAGCCTGAGTATTCACAGATTTGGATTTCCACCTTCTGGAGATTTGAATCGCTGGAGATTATCTGCTAGTCTTGTTCTATCAACTTCGGTTCCGTTGTTCTATTCAGCCTGTACTTGGTTATTGTATTGAGACTTCTGCTGTACTTTATTTCTTTTGTTATACCTTATGTAACTCTGATATTTACATAGTAGCTTCATGAACTACTATTTCTTTTACTTCCGCTGCATTATTTTACTCTGTGTCTGTGATCTGTGATTTTATTTATTTACTGTATATTCTGAGATTTGCCAAAATTTATTTACAACGCGGTATTTTGAGCAATTCAAGTCCGACATGTGCGGATGCGAATGGTTGAAAATACCGGGTCGTTATAGTTGGTATCAGAGACATGTGTGTCTGCCTATGCACTTGGCGGGTGCAGCATGATAGGGGGTTCTCGCATTTGGTTTGGTAGCGAGCGGATGACCCTTACTCCTACATGTCCCTACGGGGTTGGTGCAGTCGAGAGGCTGGCTATAAAGGCAGAACACAGGTACAGATGTACGCTACGATGGGCGTTACCCCACTGACGCGGTCCGTTACAATTGGTATCAGAGCTTTGGCTTTGAGGCAAAACTTAGAATGTATGGTAAATTTAGTTACAAAATCACTTTCATTCGAGCTTGAATCATTTTTCTTTTGACTCGGTTTCCTTTGAATTTTGGAACGTTCCCTACGGTTCCAAAATCCATTCTTGTCCCTCACTATTCATCTTCTTTTGATTCTGGAGTATCCCATAACTCCACTTCGAATGATCTTTATAGTGAATTGGCGGTCTCGCCAATATTCTAATTCTTGTAAAAGGGTGAAAATCCTTTACAATCAGCATCGATTCACCAGAGATTTATATTTATCCTTGGTTTAGATGCTAATATCTTTTATTTTTCCAAACTCTATCTCTTGAGATCGAACGTAGATTTGTCCCAGGAAAATCCACATCGATCTTATTCTTTAACTCACGGTTAACCCGGTTAAGGTTGTCCGCGGTTATCTAAGCTTACCCATCTCCCTACTTTGTTATTTAATCATCTTGACTTTTGTTTCCAACCTACCTTCAAAACATTTTGAATTGTATTTGTAAATCTGTAATTAATATTTTGTTTTATATTGTGTTGTTTGAGTTGTTGATGTTGATTTGGGTTTTCGATCGATTCGTTTGATAAACACTATCGATAGGATTTCTAAAACACTTTGATAGAACAAACTGACACAATATTATAAAAAAAATTGGTTAATGAAATAAGTTTTGATATATAATTTATGGAACTTATTAAATTGATTTAAATTGATAATTTGAAGTGATAATACTTGATTTATCATTTATTGTTCTACAAATGAATTTATAAATAGTTGTTTATAAATTTATTTGGGAACTGAAATGAATTTAAAACAAGAAATTTAAGAATTTAATTTCCGATGGATTCAAACCTTGTGTTTAAAGTTTTAAAAGGATATATTATTTAAAGTATTTCCAAGTAGAAATTTGTTTCTAAAGGATTTTAAAGTTTAAAAAAATTAGTGCTCTTCTCTTTGTCGCTGGAAAATAATTTCGGTGATGACTGCAGCATCATCGACGTTCATTTTTGAGTTTCGAAGTGAAGAGACTGTTCTGTAGTCTTGCTACAGCTTTGTTTTGGGGAATTTAATTAATTTGAATTTCTAAAATATGACTTGATTTATAATATATATAGAGATATATGATTTAAATTTGATTTGACATATTATGTATATATAATTACTTATCTCCAAATGGTTTGAAGATGTTCGAAGATTCAAATTCTTAAATTTTATCTTGAAGAATAATTTCAATTATAAAAAGAAAAAAAATCAAAAATTTGGATAAATGATTCAAAATTGAGATAATTGAATTGGAAAGTTTTATTTGTATAACATACAATTTCACTCCAATATAACCTACCTAAATTACACAGAAGTTGAAAATGTAATTGGATAGTATACAACATAAAAGGGTTTTATAAATAAAATTTGAGTGGTTACAATAAATGTTATACACTTGAATTTTAAGTTATAAAAAGATTAACAGAGGTAAATAAAGAAAAAAGGAATTTAAAGAGATTTTATTAACTAACTTAATAATCAAATTTGATTTAATATGGAACCTTAAGTCTAACCTAGGAATTTAATAAAGGTTATTTCCTGAAATGAATATGTTGTATAATAAATAATGTATCTTTGAATAGATAAAATAAAATACATTTGAATTGGACTTTTGGTAATAAAGTTTATTTAACTTGAATTCATAGTTTAATTGATGTCTAAATGAATAAATGTGTAAAGAAATTTGATTGTTATATTTGCTATGATAAATATTTTGTTTATGAAATTGATATGTCTTAAAAAATGAATAATTATGATTTAAATAGTTAAAATGTATTTTAACATCACTAAAACTTGATAATTGAGAATTTGGTTTTCAAATGGGAATTTTAAGTGTAACTCATTAAAGGAATATCTATTTATGAAATGGGTATTTTAAATAAAGTGTTAGGTTATGTGTTAAATTAAGAGCTAACTAAAATAGGGAGCTTTTGACTTAATAAATGAAGTATAGTTTAATCTGGATATTCCATTCATAAAAGTTTGTTTTAATAAGTCATAAGTTAAATGATATCCAAATGAATATTTCTGAAATTGAACTGATTTGAAATACTAATATATTTACTGTAGCATTTTATAAGTGCTACTATTTTGAAAATACAATGTTTTGGAAATTTTTATAATTGAATGAACTTAGAAATGTTACAACTTTAAAATGAATATTATTTGACCTTGAATTAAATGGTTTAAATGAAATTTTTTTAAGGGTGTTATGATTTTCTAAGTATTATGTTTTTTTTTAAAGAATAACATGTCCAAAGTGTTATGATTTTAGTAGTGTGATTTCCAAATGATAAACATCCCTAAATTGTTATGATTTCAAAGCATTATGGTTTCAAGTTTATTATCTTATTTTGTTTTCCAAACTATCTTTTGGTTGTCCTTATTTCTCTTATCTTGTTACAGAATGGGAAGGCTATTGCTTATACCAGTCTGTTTAGAAATCTTTCTGTAATCTTTGATAATCTAGGATACTAATTTTTGAATCTGAACACTGTTTTTCCATTCATAGGCCGTCGGTCAAGTGAAAGGGGTGATTCAAACTCTAGAGGATCTTTTCGTGTTTGTGTTCTTGATTTGATCACCTCCCTCTTGTTAAACTTACCTATAACAACAGTTATCGGGTGTAATTTAAATCTCCTTGTCATCTTATTTTAATCTTATTTGACTATATCTTTTTCTGTGCTTTCCCGTACCTCGTTCCTTTTCGGGGATGAAAAGTTTTGAGTACGGGAGAGTGTAATAACCCTGTATTTTACAATTTTTTTTAAATTGATATTTCCAGATTTAAAAGCTTTATTTATGAAAAAGAATAAATTTTGTTATTTTAAATATAAACTTTGATTTTGATATGGATTTGAATTCCAAATATGACTGAATAGAATAATTTTCCAAAAAGTGAATTTTGGTTAAAATAGTCAAACTTTGACTTTTAAATTTAAATTTTAAATATTTGAAATTATAAATTTTATCTTTTATTATGACAATAGATTTAATAACTTGAATACTGCTTTTCGTTTCGTTGGAAACGGAGTTAAAATGTAAAAGTTATTGTGCAATTTTGCCTATTTTAAATTTTATAAATCATATTTTTATTTCTTATATTTTATTTAATATGTGTCAATATGTTAATTTATGTATATTTTCATCTCTAAATATTTCAAAAATAATAATAGAAATTTTAAAATTTTAAATGCCAAATTTTCATCTTGAACTGTATACAATTGTGTAACATTTGTTTCACTTTTGTTTTGGTCAGATTTGTTGTATACTTTTAAAAGTTGTAATAATTAGTGTGAAATGGGAAATTAAACTTTACATTTCTTTTACGTATATTTACATCCGTTTCTTAACTTTATATTAAACAATCAAATTTTATTAATTATGGTATAATAGCTATTAAATTTTGGTTTAAAGTGATGGGTTACTTTCCTAATAGAAACGTTAGTATTTTTAAATTTATTTAATAAGAGAAATAAATCAAATTTGTACGTTACTTTGGGCATTACATTTATTTGTTTCTGTTGCCTTGATTCTTTGTTTATTTTTGTTTCTAGGCGTTATCAATGCAAAGTTCAGCCGAGTACTCTTCTTTTGAGAATTCATATTCTTACCCAAAATCTTGCATAAAATCGTTTTCACGTGAGGAATTATCGCTTCCCTTTGCCTTCCATACGTTACCGGCTATTAATAAAATTAAATTGCCTTAATTTTTCTACCGTTCAAACTTTTTATTTATTGCCTTCTCTACATAAATCAATGAATAGCTATTAGATATTCCACGTTCACAAACAAATTTCCAGACTGAAAATTTTCACTTTGGCCTCCATCAAATTTTCGTGAGCATCTCTTGAAGGTAAAAGACATCATGCTCTTCTTTTTCATTTTGTTATTTCAATTGTTCTCCTTCGCCTGGCTTTGTTATATTCTGTTTTCCATCACGCTCGGCACTTTCACCATATTATTTCGCCTGACCAACCCCATGCGAGACCATTCACCTCCAGACCGAACCCCCTACCCCAGCCACAACCCCACCGAAACTCCTTCAGACCGAACCCCCTACCACCACCATTGTCACGCCTCACCGAACCCATGCCACCATGAACCCCTGGACCACCGAGCCTTGTTTGAAAAAAAAGGAAATGATCAAATTTGTTTGTCACCTTTGTATTTGGAATTCTAGTCTATATTCCCTCTGGCCCTTGTATTTGAATCAGAGCAATGAAAAAAAAATTGTTTTGTCCCCCTTGTATTTGGTATCCTAGTCTATATTCTCCACTGGCCTTTGTTTTAGAAAAGGAAATAAGAAAAAATTGCTTTTGTCACTTTTGCAAATTTTGAAGTTATATTTCTACCTGGCCTTAATTTAAAAAAAAAAGAAATGAACAATTTGTTGTGGTCGAGCCTTTGTTTTTGAAGTTATAGTCTATATTTTAAAAGTGGTCGAGCTATTCCTTTCTAGTATTCAACTTGGTTTTTTTCGTTTGGTTTGCTTCATTTGAAAATTGGTTATTCGTGCATTCTTAGATTTGTTTATTTATTTTGCTTTAGATTTGAATCTAGTTGGCGCATCCGCTAACAACTGATTGTGCTTTCCGCGTGCTTTTCGATTGATAGCGTATTTCCTTTTGAATCGAATCTCCAGCTCCGTGGAGGTGAGTAAATCTCACACGAATATTCATACTTATATGATTGTGAAACGACCGCAACTGAATGTGTAGAAAATAAATAAATAAATAAAATGATGTTATAATTACCTGTGATTTATTTATATTTGATGTTAGAATTGTTAAAAATTGCATAACATATCATCTGTTATATTTTGTTTTATTTTACTGTTATTCTATTCTGTTAAATCACACTTTAAGTTCCATGTAGAATAGAATCACTATGGGTTGAAATGATACATACCCGAACGGACTTTAGAATAAGGGAAGATCGTTATGGGCTGAAATGATAGGCCTGAACGATTTTCAATTAAATTTTATTTACTTGGGATTGCGGGTTTGAAATGATAAAACCCGGATTTTTCTTTGTAAACTACGGATTGAAATGATATAGTATCTGTATCACTTGACCTAGGTTAGAAAACTATATACAGGCCCGTGGTTATTTTATAAAGTGTTTTTGGATATTTTTAAGTATTTTAAAAAATATAAATTTATGAAATTTGATTTAAATAGATTTTGAAATCTTTTAAAATAAAGAAATTATGATTTTTCTATGAGTTAAAAATGTAATTAATGAATGGTTAAATTGGATTATTGAAATATAACTTAAGTTTGGAATTTGGAATTTTGGTTAAAAATGATATTTAAGTTATATAAATAAAAAGAAAATTTAATTATATTTGGAAAATGGTAAATATGATAATTTGATTAAATTTGAATTTCAGCGATTTATTAAAGTATTATTGATTTTTCTATGAGTTTAAATGGTTAAATAAATGAATGTTTAAAAGTGATCTTTTAAAATATAACTTGACATGGAAATGTGAAATTTGGTTTTAATTAAAGGTTTAAGTTAATTAAACAAAATTGGAAATTTGGTTAAATTTGTGAAATGGTAATTTAAATTTGAAGTGTTAAGTTATTTGTTGAAATGTGAAGAATTGGAAACTTTTACACTTAAATTTATTAAGTAAATTGTTGAAAATTTGATTTAATTATAAGAAATTTATTGTGAAAAAGAAATATGTTAAATGATATGTAAATGAACATTTTAAATGTTAAAATATGATTTTTAAAATGTTTATGTGTTTTAAATTGAAGTTATTTAGTTGCTGGAAATACACTAAAAATCTGGAATTAACTTTTAATAACACTCGGAAATGCTATAGTTTCTGAATTGAACTAAAATAGTGTAAAAAGTGCTATTACAGCATTTCTGAAATGTTGTAGTTGCTGTAATTGAACTTATAGGCTAATATTGAACTCAGGTCTATTATAGCATTCTCTGGAAATGCTATAGTGGTTTGCCGTCTTTGCTGAAATCAAATAAAACCTTTGTTTTTAAATCTGAGTTACCGCAGCACTTCTGAAATGCTGTCTTTTCTGTTTCGAACTATAATTTAACTAAAAACTGAGTTTTTAACAGCAGTTTTAAATGCTGTCTTTGCTGAATAAAAATATTTTCAAGTATAACTTATAACAGCTTTTTCTAAATGCTGCGAAAGGCTGAAATTTTAATAATAATGGTTTTTGACTTAGTAAACGAACTCAGAATGGCTTGAAACTTTGGAAATTGAATACTTGATTTGAAAATATAATAATTACACTTTTAAAAGGTTTAAATGAATTATTTTGATTGGAATATAAACTATTTAAAGGTGATTTGAAATGATAGTAAATGAACGATATCTTTGAATTTAAAAGGTATTTAAAGTTGAATATTTGGATTTGTAAGGATATGATATTTTATTATAATTAAATGATTTGAAATGAAGATTTGGAAAGATTGATTTTTGATATATTAAAATGATTTGAAATGAAGTTTTGGAAAGATATGATATTTTGATATATTGAAATGATTTGAAATGAAGTTTTGAAATGATATGATATTTTAAATATATGGAAATGGTTTGGAAATGATTTAATCTTTATTTTGATAAATATATGGTTTTGAAACGATATTTTATTTTGAAGTAAAGTATTGTTTTAAAAGTTATAACCACGGGTTATAATAACGATTGGTTGTTAAAGAGACCGGGATCGGATATGGACATACTCTCTGTCGATACCGAAAACCACTTTGACAACTGTGTACGCGGTGGAGTTTCCAGAATGAAGTAGGATGGTGGCGACGATCCTAAGGTATATACGTGGACCCAACTCCCGTGAGTTGGCATAAGGTGGCTAAAACAGGAGCGATTGGCGGACCAAGGAGGTAGCACCTCTTATCGGACACACTTCTTCGATACCATTCTATTACTTGTGATTGATTTGGTGGCCACCCTTGATTTGGGAGTGTTATTCGAGGTGGGCGGTAGTGGCTGCTATGTGTCCCCACTAGTCCGGATGTGTAATTGGTATATCTACTCTGGCATTGCCTAATTGTGCCGTGTCACCTACCATATCGAGCTTTACTACGATTATGATTTTAAGATCCGACCGCGTTAAGGTTCTCCATCCCCTTAACGCTATTTTCTATATGAGTATACTTTACTTATTAGACATTATTATAATAGCGAATATTACTACATAGTAGATATTTTAACGGATCCTTAGAGGATGGGCGGTCCCAAGCATCTTCTAAGTTACTTGTACCTTTATTACAGTTCACTTGAGTTGGTTTACATTATATAAGTATATATTGTCCTGACTCGAGTGTTTTGTGTTTTGCTTTACGCTCGGGTCAGCCTGAGTATTCACAGATTTGGATTTCCACCTTCTAGAGATTTGAATCGCTGGAGATTATCTGCTAGTCTTGTTCTATCAACTTCAGTTCCGTTGTTCTATTCAGCCTGTACTAGGTTATTGTATTGAGACTTCTGCTGTACTTTATTTCTTTTGTTATACCTTATGTAACTCTGATATTTACATAGTAGCTTCATGAGCTACTATTTCTTTTACTTCCGCTGCATTATTTTACTCTGTGTCTGTGATCTGTGATTTTATTTATTTACTGTATATTCTGAGATTTGCCAAAATTTATTTACAACGCGGTATTTTGAGCAATTCAAGTCCGACATGTGCGGATGCGAATGGTTGAAAATACCGGGTCGTTACACAAATCGATTGGAATCCAAAGGTGAGTGTTTTAACCCACTCACAACTTCTAAAATTTCTTGTGTTAGTTAAATTAAATTTATAATTTGATTAGAAATTTATCGATTGCTGTTTGGTATGTTAAATTGTCATTCTAGTTAAATTTGACTTTCATCACATTTAATTATCGTTTAATTTAATATTGAATTTTAATAGTCAAATTTAATATCTGTATTGATTTCCAGCTATCTATTGATGTTTATTGATTGAATTGGATGATGATTGTGATGCATGTTTGGTCGTTGATATTGGATGAATGGATGTTGTATTTTATATTGTTATAATACTACAAGTTTACTATGGGTTGAAATGATACATACCCGAACGATCTATAGATTAGCGAAAAATCGTTATGGGTTGAAATGATAGGCTCGAGAGATTTTATGGATTTTTAATATAATTCGGGATTGCGGTTTGAAATGATATATAACCGTAAAATTTTAAATTGCGGATTGAAATGATAAATATCCGTATCACTTGACCCTAGGGTAGAGAATTATATACGGACACCGGATTTGTTAAATTAAATGATTTTAAAATCCTTAATTTTTGAATTTAATTAAATGATATTTGGAAATAAAATTTGATTTATATAAATAGAAATTATTATCAAAAATCCAAGTTTATGTTAAAATTGGATTTGGTTTAAAGGAATTGTTTAAAGGAATTAAATTAAAATTTTAGGGATGATTTTGAAGTATATTGGAATTTATCGGAATTGAGTTATTAAAATCGTTTGAAATATAAATTTGAGAAATTTAAATTGGGGTAATTTAATTTGATATTTCAAACATGGATTTGGAAGCGATATAGAATTAAATATTTTATTGACAAATTGAATTGAAAGATTTGAAATTGGGTTTTTGGAAATTGAAATAGTCCAAATGTGTTGAAAGGAAATGAATAGTTTAAATTGATATTAAATTCAAATTCATATTTTTAATATAAACTGTTTTAAAATATATTATTGTAAAGATCCTAAATTTTAAGATTTTCAAATTATTAAACTATTTTAACCTATATTACTATATTAGATCAACCTAACCTATTTTAAACCCTTTAATTTATTTTAAACTAATTAACCCTTTTTAACTTAATTTAAATCTAATTAATCTATTTTAAAGCTATTTAATCTATTTTAATTATATTTAATCTATTTTAAATCTATTTAACTATCTTAAATCAATAACAGTATCTTTAATCTCTAATTAAGCCACTTTAAAGTATTTAACTATTTATAACTATTTTAACTATTTATAACTATTTAAACTATTTTCTAAATTTCCAAACTAAGTAAAGTAGAAGTGTCTATATTTAATTCATTGTTTTAAAAGAGAATACGGTTAAATGATGTTATAATCAAATTTGGGATTTAAAACGTTATAATAAATTGAATATGACGATTTTGAAGTAAGGATTTAACCTACTTTGGAAATATGATTTTGAAGAAATTATGATTTTGGAAACGATATGATTTGAAAGTGAACATGGTTTGAAGTGAATATGATTTCGATAGAGATATGATTTGAAATTGAATATGATATTTTGATATAAATTGTGAATTGAGTTTTGAAACGTAAAAGAACCATCCGGTGTGTAATAAGCAATTGGTTATTAAAGAGACCGGGATTGGATATTGTCATACTCTTTGCCAATACCGAAAACCACTTTAGCAACTATGTACGTGCTGGAGATTCCAAAAATGAAGTAGGATGGTTTGGTGAACGATTTCTATATGAGGAATGACGTGACCCTGACTCCCGTGAGTCAGCTTAGATGTGACTAAAATCAGGAGCCATGCCGGGCCAAGTGAGGTCATTTCTCCGATCGGGCACACTTCTTCGATACTATATTCTGATTTTTTGATTTGATTGGTGGCCACCATTTGATTTTGATTTAGGAGTGTGTTCCGAGGTGGGCGGTAGTAGCTGCTATGCGTCACCACCAGTCCGGATCCCCAAACGGTATATCTACCCTGGCATTTCCTCGTGTGCCGTGTTCACATGCCCTAGAGCGTCTTCTACGAGTTTGTTTTGTACCATACCTATGGAGTGCCCTTTGATAGCCCTCTAGTTTACGGAGGAATTACGGTACTGTATAGACTATAGGAATATATAAAAATGTGTTAAGGGGGATATGGGTAACGCCTTAACGCTATTTTAATACTTTACTTTATTGTAGACACTATTGTAATAGCGTATTGTACTACATGGTAGATAGTTTAACGGATCCTTAGGAGATGTGAATCCCGAACATCTCTTAAGCTATTGCACTCACGTTAGACACTGGATAGGAGATGTCAAACCGCGTAAACATCTCCGATGCTGTTTACACTCATATTTATTTACCGTTGATTTTAACTTACATAAGATCTTTTAGTTCTGACTCGAGTGTTTTGTCTTTTTAATTCACTCAGGTCAGCCTGAGCATTTCAGGATTGAAGACCTTATTTTTGGAGGACGAAGACTTGTACTATTATTATTTATTATATTCCATTGCATCACGTTGTTCCGCTGCATTTATTATTTATTTATTCTTGTTGTCTGTAACTATGATTCTGTATTGTATAAGTATAATCAAATTTATTTGTAAACAGCTTCATGAACTGTTATTTGATTATTATATTTTGTCATTCCGCTGCGAGATTCTATATTTGTTTTATTTCTTTCTCTTTTTCTTATTTACCTCATAACAATCTGCCCTTTTGAATGGTTTGAGTCTGACACGTGTGTCTGCTTAAAACGTCCAAAAAGGCAGACCTTTACAAGAGAAGCTGGATGCTTTCACCTGCCGTTGTATTCTTGTTCTATTATGTATATATCAACGCTTCTGAGGACGGGCTGTTATAATTGTCCAGGCTTATGATAGTATTTAGGATTGTAACTTTGAAATGTTTTGTATCTTAGTGTCACAGTTTGTACTGTCTTTTGATATTATATATTATCGTTACGCTGGAAGATTCCGATGTTGTGTTCTCTTCTTCCTTGTTCCGTTTCTTTTTCTTTTTAGTTTACCCAAATAATTTATCTTTTCGGCACTTGAGTGCTCGGTACACGAATACCGTGGATGTATAGTATCGACATTTGAGGGTCGAAAAGGCAAATCGTTACATATATGTGTGGGAGGGGACATAAACATATTTATATGTATATGTTTATGTATGTGTGCATCAAAATTGATAAATATTATTATAATATATGAAATTTTACTTTAACTTATAAGACGTTGTATCAAATGACATTTTTAAGAATGAACATAATTTTACATTCAAATCAAAGCTATTTATTACACGTATCCAAAATGATATATAGACACACACATGTCTCTGTGTGTGAGCGTGTGTGAGCGTGTGCAGTATGTGTGTGTTTTTGTGTGCATATATATGTGTCTCTCTCTTTCTCTCTCTATACACACATGCATAAACACAGATACACATACATGTGTGTGTATCAAAACTTATAAATATCAGTATCATAAATAAAATTATGACCACTGCATTAGAATCCATTCTAAAGTACATCACGATGTTGTGGTTTTTTTTATTGAAATTGGATATTTATATGGTAGTACATATTATTACTACGAGCCTTAAGTAGTTTACAACATACTACATATTAAAGTATGTCCAGTGGTTCGAACCACGTTATGTAAGTTTCGATTCTATGATCTCTCGCATCAAAGTTTGAGCCTAACCACTGGGACAGTGGTGCTAGTTAGCACAATCTTGTATTGAAATAAGAAACTAAGAAATTTTTGTTCAATATTTAGTAAAACCTTATAACGAATTAAGAAAATACAATGGAAAATCATATAAATTTTATGACAAGAAAAATTAAAACAGTATTATTGACCATTTTCACACGATAAAGTAAAAATATATTAGTCACTTTTTAATGAAAATATTTCAAAAAGTTTACCGTGAAGAAACTTTGTAATTAATGATGTAGATTTGGTTTAATTGAATTAATTGATAAAATATTTATACAAATGATATAAATGTTTTTACAGACTTTAAAAATAAAGTTTTCTCTTAACATGGATTTTAAATTTAAAAAGCATGCCTTATTTTTAAATAAAATAAAGCTGGTCCTACATTTTAATTAATGTCCGTTAGTATTCTCTACTCACAAATTTCCATTAAAATCTAAAAATAGCGTTGTTGATGCATCAACGCAGTGGATGGAAGTAAAATGAGAGTATACTTGTAAAATACAAAAAGGCATTGGTTCTTGACTATTGTAGATTTTTTCATCTGGAAGAAAAAAAGAAAAAAAAGAAGTTGATTTTTAGATATGTGTACATTTGTTCATCTTGAATTAAAGAAGATAGAAGGTTAATTAATAATAGAGACAAAGGGCTCGTTGCACCATAATATAAATTTACAAACATTAAATATAGTAAATGATAGTAAATCCTTTTAATAAATGCATTAACATAATCTAAAAGATACTAATTCATTAAACTCAACCATTCCCAATAATTTCTCTTATCAAATATAAGTCATGTACCTGATTATTCATTATCCACTTATTAAATTAAATTCATCCTAATCCACTAAATGAATCAAGTTTACAACAAATACAAGATATATATACTCACATCCATCCTACAATACATAATATCCATTAAATACAACCACCATGGATAAATTCAAACTTACAGGAAGAATAACCTTCAACCCTGACGGCTCCATCACCCGCCTCTGGGACGACCCACGTGTACCTCCAACCGGAGACCAGCTCCCACCCGATTCCACCTACCGTGCCCTCTCCAAAGACATCACCCTCAACGAATCCTACAACACATTCATCCGCATCTTCCGCCCCATACTAAACACCCCAACCTCCAACCTCCCAATCCTCCTCTACATCCACGGTGGCGCCTTCATTATCTCCAGCGCTGCCGCCATCATCTTCCAGAAGCCCTGCTCCGACATGGCAGCCGAGCTCCCCGCCCTGGTCCTGTCCGTCGAGCACCGCCTTGCTCCCGAGCACGGCCTCCCCGCCGCCTACGACGATGCCCTCGACGCCCTCCTCTGGGTCCGTGACCAGGCCCGGAACATGACCGAACCATGGCTCGACCAAGCAGACTTCTCCAGGTGTTACGTGATGGGAAACAGCTCCGGCGGCAACATCGCGTTGCACCTAACCCTCCGTGCGATGGAGGTTGATATAACGCCTTTGAAGTTGACGGGGCTGGTGCTATACCAGCCTGGGTTCGCAGGGGAAGAGAGGACGGAGTCCGAGCTGAGGATGCATGATGACACAATGATGCCATTGCACATGCTGGATTTTGTGTCTGGGCTTTGTTTGCCGGAAGGAGCGGATAGGGATCACGAGTATCTTAACCCGAGGAAGCTGAAGGGGAAGCTGGGTGGCTTGCCTAGGTGTTTGATAAGGGGGTACTTGGGAGATCCTTTGATTGATAGGCAGAAGGCGTTTGCGGAGATGATGGAGGAGGAAGGGGTGACTGTCGTCAAGAGCTTGGATGTGGAAGGGTATCATGCCATTGAATTTGTGGAGGCTGATAAGGCCGCGGCTTTGCTGGATGATGTCAAACGCTTTGTTAATGCCGCTACTGCGTCTTGACTCTGAGCAGAGTGAAGTGAAGGGAAAGGGATTGCGTGCGTGATTGAATAAAAATTCTTGCTTTCTTAATCAGTTTGATTTTAGTTCATCTCTGTTGCATATTTGTTGAGCAAATTTTTACATGGTTACCCAAACTCTGTTACATTAGTTCTGCAGGTGACAAGCATAATATACATCCTGAAGACGTATTAAGTTTCAGACAACTAGTGAGATATACTCCGTCTATTCTATCCGCTGCCACTTAGTCTCAGCTACAAAGTACAATGAATTAAATCGGAACCTATAATAACGCCGTATTATGAGAAAGGATGATGAAGTTTAAATGAGTGATTGAGATTTAACTAACTAATAGGAAAAATATAAACAAGAACGGGGAAATTGAACTCCGTTATTATTCACAATTAGAAGAATTTTTCCTCCTTTTAATGTTTGAAGTGTTCTTGTTTAACATTTAAAATTTCTCCTCACACATTAGCAATTGTATAAATATTTTCAAACTAGCAAGTAATTCGTTTAGAGGTAAGTGTTCGATCGATTCGGTTTGTTATAAAGTAAAAAATGTCAAACCGAATTAGAAAAATAAACTAAAAATCGAATCGAACCAAGCTGAATAATCCGTTTAATTCGATCGGTAATCGATTTAACCAAAATAAAATGAGAAGGGTGAGAAATTGTCATATTTTGTTACTAAATTTTTTAATTACTCAAACAAAAAAAACAAAGTTTAGGTTTGTGAGATTTTATCGAGTGTTGTTTACGTTTATAAGAAGAAAATCGTTTATTTTTCATAGGTAAACTTTGTTTTTTTAATAACAAATCATATCATAAATAGTATACTAATAACATTCATTTAGAGCCAACGGGATTGACTAAGTTGGTTGATAGTTTAGACCATGAGATTAAATGTACGAGCTCGATAATCGAGATCTACACTTGTTGGCATTAATGAATCATATTAAAAAAACATCAATTTGGATAATATAATAAAAATTCGATTATACCGACTACGAAATAAAATTATTTCACAAATGGAACTCAAACCAATTTGATTTCGTAAACAAACCGATATAAATGACTAATTCGTTTGATTTATTCAGTTGTAACTGTATAATGCTCACCCCTAACTAAATACGTTTGGACAAAGTAATTTGCAGACTATTCAAACCATCAAACACAAAGGAATTACCTAAATCAATTATCCATGAATCCAAAGTTTAAATGATGTATTATATACGTGATATAACAAGAAAATGATATGATAGATAATTCCAAGAAAAATTCTGATCCATCACAGCTTCACAACCAAACAAACATTGTAATAAATGAACAAATGCTAAGAAGAAGAAAAACACAAGATTTAGAGTCTGTTCCGTAACAAGTTTTAAATAGTAACTTTTAAGTATTTTTAATTAGTGATTATAAGTAGACTTATTGCAATGCAATTTGAGTTTTAAGTTAAAATAAGTAAAATAATCTTTCAAAACTAGTTATGAAATATGTTTATAAGTCATATTCGAAATATTGTTGTTTCTTATATTTCTATTTATTATTTTTTTTATAAGCTCCTTATAAGGAGTTGTCAAACACTAAAATTGAAATAAATGATATAAAGTAGTTTTGGCTACATATAACTAACTGCCAAACTTCCTCTTATGGTGGTTTCACTATCAATCTAACAATGTATATCCACTTTTAGTAGAGAAAATTTTATCACCTTGATAATATTTTACAATAGACTGGTAATTTCTTTTAAAAAAGTTGTTTTAAAGATTTTCAAAGAAGTCACAACTGTAAGTTTTAATCGAAGAAGATCAGTGATCCAAGATGCAAGTGCTAATGAACGCAGATCGGCTTCCTCGTATTTATTTAGGTGCCATGCTGTATCCATTTCATACATTTTTCCATCTTTTGAAAGTTTATCTAGTATAGTATTGGATAAAATAAAATAGACAGAAATTAACAGTTTACAAACAGTACATGTCTCTGGTTACCTTAGTTGAATGTATGATTTGCTTCTCAATAAGATCCACAAAGTAGACACCATACCTGTTAGCACCTATGCAAAGAAGAAAGAGTTGTCCAGATTCATCCCGAACAACTACAGATATTCTCTTCCTCTTGCTGCTAAATTCCAAAAAGTTTAGAATCTTGAACTCTCTGCGATAATGAAGTTTGAAAGTGTTAATTTCACAGTACACAAAAACTAACAAATGACAAATATATGTTTTATTGGAACTATATATAAAACTAGAAAGAAAGAAACAATGAACATCCATCTAACTAGGCCCTATAAACTCCTAGGGATGTTGGTACTATAATAAATATATAACATGAATTCAAATATTTTCTACCAGAGTCAGAATCAACAGATAGATAATTGATAAAACTTTGAAATGGTTTTGTTTTGAGGCAAGTTTACCATTCTACCAATAAGCCTGATAACTTGTTGATTGTGGGATATGAATTGACACCAAGCCAGCATAATAACTAGGATATTTCTTTTCTTTCAAAATAATAATAATAATTAATAACAAACCTTTCAATATGATTCCCAGATGGATAAATTCTTTCTCGAATGAAAACATTGGATTGAGTTCTTTATCATTCACTATTCTCATTCACTTTATCATTCGACTATAAAACCACTTGATTTTCACAGCAAGCGAGCATCGAACACCTGAACTCGCGAATCTCACAGCACAACACTACTCTCAAACACCTTAACTCGTGAATCTCACAGCACAACACTACTCTCGAACACCTGAACTCGCGAATCTCACAGCAAGCGAGCATCGAACACGACCAAAATTCGCCACTTGATTTTCATTGATTTCGATTTAAAAAATTGAAAGAAAAGGTAGTTACCGTGTTTTTACAATTCTCAGTGAAATGTAATAATCGAAATGTAATAGAAACTCACATTGCAAGCAATCACAATTCTCAGCTTTCTTCCGAAGGACATCCAAAACGGAATAAAACAACTCCGCTCCTTCGGTATAATGACCTTCCGCTAAGTTATTACTGGCTTTGCTTTTCCAAATATAAAGTTATCGGGTCCAAAGATCTGCCCATAACTATATCTCTCTTATCTTCGTTGGGTTTTTTCTTCTAATTAGAGGAAATCAGGGTTTGAGATGAGAGAGAGGAGAAGAAGGTGAAGGAGAAAATGGGAGAGGAATTCGGTTGATTAAATCATGGATTTGGTTAAGGTCTAGGGTTTTTTTTTGGAAGCAGGCGAAATATTGGAAACGAATGGGAAAATAAGCAGTGGCTGAAAAAACTGGGATGGCGGGAATTAACGTAAGTGCGTAACGAAAGGGATGCAAATTAATTTAGTTGCATCGGTTGACTTTAAAACCGATGCAACTACAACTATTTGCATCGACGTATTTGCATCGTTTGTTGGTGACAACTGATGCAAATTTGATTTTTTTATTACCTATTGCTTTCTACGTACCAATTGCATCGGTTATTAAGACAGAACTGATGCAAATAGTTCTATTTGCATTAGTTTTTACTTCAACTGATTCAAATGAGGCGATGCAAATGGCCTGTTTTGTAGTAGTGTCATTTTTCAATAATTCCTCTTTAATTATTTTCAAAAACTCTGGGATTTAGATTAAAAATCCTTTTTAAACATATTTTTCAAACTAAATTTATATAAAACTTTCTTTTTATAAAAATCTGTTCATAATATAATAATCCTTCTTTATTATAATAGAATTATCATCAAATTTATTCTCTAAATATCTTATTCCACTATTTAGATTATATTATAACTTTTTATAAAGTTTAATTCTTAATTGTAACAACCCGCAAATTTTGAAAATATTTTAAATGAAAATTTATTTGAAACTTTGAATAAACTTGGAAAATTTATTTTAAATTTGATAAACTTGGAAAATTTAAAGTATAATTTTGAGTTTTGATGTGAAATGTTTTCCAAATTTAATAAAATAAAGGTTTTTCTTAAAATACAAACTTTGTCAACTTTGGTCAAAGTTTGACTTTTTGTGAAAATTTTAAAATTTGAATTTTTAACTTTTACTTTTTTTTATGAAGATGAATTTAATTTTAACATTTTCTCAGTTTTTCGTTTTGTTAAATTTTGATGTTTACTTCTCAAATTTTGCAACTTTTGGCGTATTACACGCGGTTAATTTCCCTACAACTTCTCTTTTATTTTTATTGTGATTTGTTTGGGTTTAGACCATTTGGGCTAGAAAACCTTTAGTTAGATGAGTAGCCTATATATAATCTTCTAGGGTTTTGGCTAGCCTCCACATCCATTCATTTGTGCCTTCATAGAAAAATGTAAGTCTTCTTCTCCTTCTTCTTCCTTCTCTTTCCAAAACCCTAGATCTTCTTCTCCACCACTCTTCTTCTTCCATAATTTGCCATCACCTTCACCACCTCCTCTCACCTTCTTCTCTTCTCTCCTATTCTCCACCTCTTCCCAAAACCCTAGACCTTCCTCTTCCAAACCCTAGTCGTGACCTCTTCCCTACCCAAAACCGACCACCATCACCAAATAGAATCCCCATAGCCGAGCACAACCCTTTGCCTCCCCTTCCTTTTGCCTTCCTAGCCGTGAGCCTTACCCTAGAGATGATGGCCGAACCCAAAAAATCTAGCCTAGCCGAACCCAAAGCCCTAGGCCGAGCCCTTTGCCACCACTTTCCAAACCCTAGCCGAACCCACCTAATCCAAACCTAGCCTAGACCAAACCAAAACCACCTCTAGACCAAGCCTATGCAAACCCTAGACAATCCCTTTTATGTATTTTGCAAATATATATTTTTCTATTTTATTTTTCTATGTAAAACTATTTGTTTACGTATGGAATTTATTTTTATTTTTCAAGCGTCGGATTTGGATTCTCCTCTCACTCAAACTGGTCCGTAGTTTGTTGATTTTTGTTTTGTGCTTTGAATCACTTTTCCAACCAAAGAAAGTTTGACATTTCACCTATGATTTTATCATGTTATTTCATATGTTTATATCATATTACTTCATATGTTTATATCATGTTATTTCATATGTTTATATTATGTCATTCATATGATTTTATTTTTTTATTTCATATCATATTATATCTGTTTGATCATATGTTGAATATTTTTATGTTTATTTAATATTTTGGAATCACATTGCAAGTTCCTTCACTATGGGTTGAAATGATACATACCCGAATTGATCTTTAGATTAAGGAAAATTGTTATGGGCTGAAATGATAGGCCTGAGCAATTTTATTTTACTTGGGATTGCGGGTTTGAAATGATATAAAACCCGGAAAATTAATAAATTACGGATTTAAATGATATATGTTCGTATTTACTTGACCCTAGGGTAGAGAATTTTATACAGACTCTGTGGTTGATTTAAAATGATTTTCTAAAGATTATTAAGTATTTTGGATTTCTATATATGAATCTCAACTAAAATTTAATGTAAGGATTTCTGTAAATTTGTTTACATATGATAAATTTTTTATAAGAAATAAATAGTTGGAAATGTAAAGTTTGGAATCTAATTTATAGTATGAACGTTAATTGAAATTTTATAAGCCGATTTGACTTAATAATAACATTTTATTCTAACCTATAAATTATAGGTTTTAATTCATTGTAATAAGTGATTAAAATGATAAATGTTTTGCGAAAAGAAATGCAAGTTAAACGTACATTTGATATGTAAGTTTTAACCAAATGAAATGGTATGATTTGGGGAATAAGAATGATAAATGTCATTTACTGAAAAGGAATTAAAAATGTAAGTAAAAATACGTTTAATTTGGTATAAAGATTTCTATTTTAAAATTTGATGTTTAATAACAAAGTTATTTGACTAAAGGTATGGTTTCTTTAATGACTGAATAGCTAAAATTTTAGTAGTATAATAGGAATGATATAATGACTTTGATAAAAACTGCATAGATATGTACTATTTGTGTTTTTATAAACTATTGTAGCAGGAATGTGACGCCCCACCTCTATACCCACGCTAACCAAGAACACTACGATGTAGTGCTGTCAATTAGCACGGAGAATAAGGCTGTTGAGGAGCGACCATCCGTGTAACTTCTTTGTGCGAGCACCGATATGTTAGATAGAATAGAAAGCATATCATTTAAGGAGGAAATCCGACATTCCGATACAAACTCAAAGCTATCACACAGTGGTTATATATAATCTTTGGAAACAAACATAGAAATAATCATAACATAAATAAGTCACAGACATCCATATCACAAAGGCGGAAGAAGATATGAATATAAATATATAACACATGAAAGTGTTCATCAGAGTAGAGGTCAGAAAGATCTATGATAATACAAAAGAATAGCTACAAGCTACACAAAAGGATAAGTATACATCACAGAATCTATATCTCAAATGTGTACAACAAAAACTACTAATCTATGTAGTTAGCCAAAAGTCAGAGTAGAAAATCCTGGGAAGAAGTCAAGCAGAAGCACCTGTAACATCTCGGTCTGACCCGAGTATTATTTAAGAAAATAATAAATGGATCAGTCTAGCTATAAATATCAGATAACATGATATAAAATAAAAAGATATGGCATAAACATAAAATATCCATACTGACATACTACTATAAGTATGCAAATGATGATCAACAGGAGATCAACCGATGAGAAATGATCAATATCACAAGAATCTTCTCAAAGATCCAAAGAGGGCATCATACCCTAAAATTGTACTCATAACAAGTCAATGACATAAAAATCCAGAAATCAAAACAAGAAATCCAAAAATCATAAAAAGAGAAAGAGGCCTATCACATGACGGTCCGAAGACCATGGGGAGCTACCCCATATGTGTGAGTCGGAATCACACAGATTGAGGTCTAGGCTAACCAAAAAGCAAAAAGGTATGTGTGAGTGGAATCACACAAGTGGTGTCTAGCCTAACCTCGCAAACAAAAAGGTATGTGTGAGTGGAATCACACAAATGGTGTCTAGACTAACCTTGCGGACAAAGAGATATGTGTGAGTCGGAATTACACCAATGCGGTCTAGTCTAACCTTGCAAACAAAGAGACATCGCACAATTGCTAGTCTAAATCATAAAATGATCATCATGATCAACGAGAAGTGTCAATTACACTAAGCTAGTAAATATAAAAGTTTAGCTTCATGTCCCATAACCACTTGCTTAACTTAAATATTTACGAACAAACTGTAAATCTACACTAGAAAATTGTCACAAGAGGTTCAATCGAACAAGTCCAAGAATTAACCGACGAAGTGAACGCAAGCGTTTCATACCACTCGTTTTACTAAGTCGTTTAAGTCGATTTCTCATCCGAGTGAAGTAAAGGCTTGTATATACTAGTAGTGTAACATCCCAGAATTTTCAACTTGAATTTATTGATTTATTTGAATTTTTAGTAATTTAATAATTGAAAAGTTTTAAAAATAAAATGTGTGTTGATTTAAATGAATAAAAATAGGTCGATTCTTTTGAATTTAAAATCACTTGAATTTAAACATCTTATATATATATATATTGAATTGAGTTTTAAGTTGGAAGGTAATAAAAATAAATATGTGAAGTGAAATAAAATACAAACAAAGTGCATTAGTATATTGTTCAACTTTAAAATAAAATATATGTAATAAATAAATGAAATGTATAATAAAACAAGAATTTATATTAAACAATAAAATAAAATATATACAAAATAAAATAAAATATACTTACATACATAATACAAACAAGAGATATCAACACTATAAATTATGGGAAAAGATAAGTATAAGTATGTATATGAACAAAAGGAATATATATACGTTGGCTTGATGAGGAAGACACTAGTACCCGTTCAAAAGAAAATATCTTTACAAAACAAAAGAAATTTGTACTTGGAAAATAAAAAAAAGATTACATGTAAACTAATATGGGAACACATGCATTTAATGCCATCTTCTCAAGCAATGAAGAAAATCATATCAGCCTCCAACTTTCAAATTTTCTGACCGAACCAAAAGAATCCCTGTACTTGTATATGAACCACTTGTACAAACAAGTCTTCTCTAAACATCTTTTATACATCTTCATTTCTCAATATCAGTTCGTTCAAACATAACATAGAAAAAAAAACTAAGAAAGAAAAAAATATAAACTTCACTATATTTCCAAACTAGAGATCAAATTACAAAACAAAGCAAGAAAGTTTCAAAGGGGGAGATTCAAATCTACAGGCTTTCAAAACAAAAGAAAAAGTGTTCTCTGTTTCCAAATACATACAAGGTGAGTAAACATCAATTTAAAGTTTTAAGTTTAACAGTGAAGATAAATTATTGATCATATAGTATTGTATGTTTTATCTTTGAATAACATTCTGTATATATATATATTTACTCTGTATTTTGTTCTTCTCTGGTTATTGATTTCAGGGTTGACCAATTGATTCAAACTTAAATTTGTTTTCATCAAATCATTGTTAAGGATTAAGGTCTTCAACCAAACAAGAAGTTTAGTCTTTAACCAAGATTTTAAACCTGTTTCAACATGTCAGAGGAAAATATACCACTGTCCGTTTGATTTATAAGTAAACAGGAATTTTTTTTGATAAATTCAATTGTTACAAAAAGTTAATTCAAGTTCATAGCTCGAACCCTTATTGCAAGTCATGATTTTTAAACCATAAATGAAGATTTTTAATTTGGTATTTGGTGAGCAGTTTGCATTTGAATAGAAACTGCATTTTTTCGAATTTAGGATAACTCAATCAATTTAAATTGTTGAAATTTAAATTTAAGCAAGAATAGATGTTAGTGATGTTGAAAAAATTACCAGATAATTTTTCTATGTTGTAAATTGAGGTGTCGAGTGGATTTTAGGGTTTTAGGCTGTTCTTTTGTTCGTCTCGGCTATCTAGGAATGACGACGTGGAGAAGGGATTGGGGGCGATCGCACCCAGGAGAATGGTGACGTGGGAAGGTTGCGGTGATGTGGCCGGAATTTTGGGAGTGCCGGTGGTGGGTAGCGCCTGGACGAGGGAGGTTTAGATGATGGGGTTAGTGTTCTGGGTTGGTTCGAAATTGATTCGTGGTCGAATGGGTCGATCGGGGTGGCGGAGAAGCTCGTGGGGGTCGATGGTGATTTGTCGCGATCACCGCGAGCAACTGAAGGTGGTTGCGGTGATCGTGCACGTGCACGTGTACGGCTTCGAAGTGGTGTCAGAGTGCCAGCGTGAACGACTCGAGTAGATACTCAAGAAAGATGGGGTTTGCTTCGGTGTATAACTCGAGCACGCGAGTAGCCTCCCTGCTGTTTCTAGTTTGAAAACTTAAGTTATTATATAAAAAAAACTGGAGAGGAAGAGTGCACGAGGGAGAAAGGGGGATGGCTCGGGAAATAAGGGGAATAAACTAGAGAAGGAACTCGAGTAAACATCTGAGTTACTCGGGTTGCCTTAAAGATGGGTTAAGCCCAAAGTATTTAAAGTTTACAATGTCAAATTGAACAATGTTGACTATTTTAAGTTGAGAATTTGTTTAGGTTATCGACTAAGCAAGTATATATATATCAATGCTTTATAAAACCTTAATTAATATCTAAATTAAGTATTTAAATAAATTTGTAGTTAAGAATTTGTTGATTAGATAAATTACGTTAATTAATTGGCAGTTAATTAAAATAAATAAATTTGAAACAAATGAATCAAGTAGTTAAGATTTAATTTATTTATCCAAGTTTTGATCATTGATTTTAAACATCACTACAAATAATTGTGTGGTAAATTTATCTGAACCCCATTGGAAAATAATAACTATTGCTGTGCACTGTATTGACATTTCTGTTCTGATTTCGATACTATGAAATGTAGATTGCTATGTACTACACTGTGTGTAAGCTTAATTCTGTATTGATGTGAAAACCCCTTCGCCCGTAAAACGGCATTTTTTACTTCGATGCGACAGGGAGTCGGATTTCAGTTTGTTATCCGAAGCCCACATCGAATCTATGAATTGTTGTGAATAACATATCCACATGTTTTTGAAATTAACGCTCACTATTCGGGTTACCCATTCCGAATAGTGATACGTCGTATATGGATGGCATTTGAAGACCGGTGTTGAAGACCGGATATTTTCGAAAATGAAAGGACAACCTGTCGAATGTCTCTGCATCGAGTTGCTCCGGTATAGAGATTTATATCACTCTTTTGTGATGGGAAGTCCGGACGTGATTAGAAAATTATCCGGATTGCAAGGACTTCTTTGGAAGTGCCTTCGGTTCTGTTCGAACCCGGAACAGACTTGTATGGATACATGTCCGACATTACACTTTGAGATATAAAGCCGATTTCTTTCAAATACATTTCTGTTGGTGGCGGAGAATTTATTCTCTTAGCTTAACACCCTTCTCTGAGACGTACGAGCTCAGAGGTTATGTAGTTGAAATTTATCAGCGATATATCCCAATTTGGTAATGTGACATGCTGAGTGTTGCTGTGTGATGATCAGTGTTTGATCATTTGTGATATGATCATTTGTTTGATCATTTATCTTTGTGATCATAGGTTGATCATCTGTTGACCCAAAGCATGGCTTTATGACAAAGCGTAGCTTTGTGGACGAGACTTCGTCGAACCTCACACCCCGGAATGGTCAAAACAGGAAAGATGCGGCAAGGTTATAGGGAGTAGCGCCCCTTAGTGTATGTTCATTTCCTTCTGGATAGAAGTGGTATCATGGTATGGAGCCCAGATACTTCACTTATGTGGATATCGCAGATATACATTTATTATCTTTGTGATTTGTTGCTCGGGGCCCCGGTTAAAGGTTGGTTACAACCGGGAGATGGCATACTCGTGTCAGTAGTTACCTATTTTTGCAGAGGTAACCCGGCCTTGTGTTGGCAGAGATCCGGTTAGGTTCTCGGGACGTCCTTCCAGAGGCGTTTCCATGTGGCAATGGGAAGTTCCTTGGCCTGACCATTTGTTGGAAATCCAAAGAAACAATACGAGACTTGTACGGTTTTAGTTGTAGAACCTGCCATTTAATATGGTAGCTATAGTAGGCATACTATAATGGTACCTATGCTGGCTAAGATTAATATTCTACTTTCGAAATGTTTTTCCACACTATGCACTAATAATAATATTAAAAAGGATTTGATTTTGCGTAGTAAGCATCTTTGACTATCATAAGAAGAAATCTCCTCCAAGTCTGCGTTTGCATTGTGTGTGTGGCGGGAGGTCTTATGGTAGTTTCATTTTCCAAAAGCATTGCGAATTTACTTTAAATTCTTTTGTTGTCCGTTTTTAAAGATAAACTGTTTTGTTTACTCATACCAGTCCCATGACTGATCCGGAGTTTATTGTTTTCTTTCCTAAACTCTGGGTGCCCATTATTTCCACACGGGCAGCCTAGTAGCAGGTTTTCCGTATTTTGGAGTTAGCTATATTTGGAGCTCTTATCTTGGAGATATTCTTAGGAGCTTTTTGGAGATCTCAGGTGTTTAGCTTTAGAGAGTCCGTTATCACTTCTTTCATCTGGAGACTTTTGGATATATGATTACTGTTGTATTATCATGATGTTGTATTTGGAGTTGTAGTATCTGTATTAAATACTCTGATGTAGTATGGATTATATATATCGATGTTGTATCTGTAATGATATTTATGATATTGATTCTGTTCCGCTGTTTTATATTCATCTAATTGTTGTTATAAGCTCCATCCGAACTGAAATTTGACGTTTGAATTTTGGAAATCGAATACAAGTGAAGTATTTGATGTCCATTTTCGAATGAAGAATTTTGGGTCGTGACAAATTGGTATCAGAGCTTTTGGTTGAGTAAGAACTTAAGCTACGGAGTATAACACATTAGATGGCTCATTAGAGATAGGGTGAAGTATACCCTAGAATGAGTATAACCAAGACTGAAAACTTTAAAATTCTTAGTCTGTTTCTTTTACTGCTGATATTCCTTAAGATATTCGTCCGTATATCTAAATCAATTTTCTTACTAATTTCAGATAAGTAAGAATGAGCGGACACAGAGGAAGACCAAGGGGTCAAGTAAATGCCCCAGCACAAAACCAAGGTCCTCCAGCAGTAGTGGCAGCAATGGATATCCAGCAGCAGCCTGATCTGGCTGATTTGAATAAGAAATTCGAAAGGCTTGGTGGAAAACCATTCACTGGCAAAGAGTCAATTATTGAGGCTCAAGCTTGGGTCAGATTATGTGAGAAAATTTTTAAAGGGCTTAAGCTGCAAGACGAGCAGAAGAGACTTATAGCTTCTTGGCAACTCCAAGAGGAAGCTTCAGCCTGGTGGGAAACAGTTATTGTTGATGAACCCGAGGAAGAATTTTCTTGGGATCGTTTTAAGGAGGTGTTCGAAAAGCGTTATATGCCGTCGGCGGGAATTTCCAGAATGTATCAAAAATTTTTGGATTTAAAGCAAGGAAGCCTGACATTTGAAGAGTACTTAAACAAGTTCAACGAACTATCCCGTTTTGGTCCAGAATTGTTAAGCACACCTCTTAAGAAGAATGAAAGGTTTATCCGGGGAATGAACCAGAAATATCACGAAAGGATGACAGCGCACGTCAAGGAATCTTTTTCTGATCTTATTGATATGGGATACAGGTATGCCACATTGGATATGCAGGAGATTCCAAAGGAAGGAGGAAATTCAAATAATCAGAACTGGAAGAAAAGAAAGTTTGGGGGCAAGAAGCCACAACAAGGCAACGATAAAAAGAGCAATCAAGGAAATTCGGCTAGCAACATAACTTGTTACAATTGCAATGAGAAGGGCCATTATTCAAACAGCTGCACAAAACCAAAGAAGCAAGTTAACAAGGAACAACCGGTGAAGAATGAGCAATATAAGCCCAGAAAATGTTACGCCTGTCAGGGAGAGGGACATGTTATTAAAAACTGCCCAATGATGAAGCAAGCACAGGTGGCAAATGTTTACGCGATAAAGAAGGACCCTTCAACTTCGAAAGCTGATAAAGGAAAAGGTGTTCTGGAAGGTAACCTTACTATTAATGGTAGAACTATTAGAGTTTTATTTGACTCGGGAGCTTCACATAGTTTTATCTCCCAACAAACCGTAAAAGAATTAGGACTTAAAGCTAGATTTTCTGCCGATCCTATTTGCGTGAAAAATCCGGTTGGAGGTCCCGCAAATCTTTGTTTATATTGCAAGAAAGTTCCTATTTCATATGATAGTTATCGATTTCCTATCAACCTTTATATCCTCGAATTTAATGAATTTGAAATCATACTCGGAATGAATTGGTTATCGAAATACGAAGCTATATTGGAGTGTAATGATCGGACCGCTTTGGTCAAAACGGACTTTGGAAATTTTATTGAAATCTCTTGTGAGAATCCGAGTCCAAGAAGAGATGGATTGATGTATACTTTGGGATATCCTGAACCCACTTTGCTGTCTATACCTGTTGTTCGGGAATTTTCCGACGTATTTGAAGAAGTAAATTCCTTACCTCCGCACAGAGAAATAGCATTCCGAATTGACTTAATACCCAATGCTCGTCCTGTTGTTCACGCAAGTCGCAGGATGGCACCTAAGGAGAAAATTGAATTAGTCAATCAAACTCGAGATCTGCTGAAGAAAGGATTGATTCGCCCTAGTGTTTCCGAATGGGGTTCAGCCGTCGTATTTGTAGCTAAATCAGACGGATCTTTGAGATTGTGTGTAGATTACCGTGATCTCAATAAACAAACTCTCAAGAACAAATTCCCTTTACCTAGAATTGACGATCTATTTGATCAACTTCATGGCGCTCGATTCTTTTCTAAGATGGATCTAGCTCAGGGATTCCATCAACTGCGAATAGCTGAGGATTGTGTTCATTTTACTGCTTTTAGAGGTCCAGACATGTTCTACGAGTGGTTAGTTATGCCTTTCGGACTGACCAACGCTCCTGCGTACTTCGTGGATTTAATGACCCGAGTATTTCGAGAAGTATTGAACAAATTTGTCCTTGTATTTACTGATGATATCTTAATTTTCTCCAAAACTGAAGAGGAGCATTCTGAACATCTCAGAATCGTTTTGGAAATATTGAAGACGAATGTCTTATTCGCTAAATTTTCTAAGTGTCACTTTTGGGTCAAAGAGGTCAAATTTCTCGGTCATATTATTAATGAAGAAGGAATTTCTGTTGATCCAAGCAAGATTTCTGCAATTATGGACTGGAAGCAACCCACTACTCCTAGAGAAGTTCGAAGTTTTCTCGGTTTAGCGGGATATTATAAGAAGTTTGTACAGGATTTTTCTAAGTTGGCTAGCCCATTGACTAAGCTGACAATGAAGAATGCTAAATTTGATTGGACTTCAAGATGTGATGAAGTTTTCCAGGAATTGAAAAAGAGATTGACTACTGCTCCTGTTCTCGTTATTATTAATGGGAACCAAGGCTTATCTGTCTATACTGATGCGTGTGGTGACGGGGTAGGTGCAGTATTAATGCAAAATGGAAAGGTAGTTGCCTACGCGAGTAGACAATTACGTCCGCATGAGAAGAACTACCCGACACATGATTTGGAGCTTTTGGCTATTGTTTTCGCTTTAAAAATCTGGCGGCACTATCTTTTGGGTAAGAATCTTTTCAGCTTCTTAACAATTTACGAAATTAACTAAATAAATATACTTAATAAACTCTTCTTGTTTTAGGTGAAAAATTCGAATTATTCACCGACCATAAATCTTTGAAATATCTTTTCACCCAGAAGGATCTGAACCTGCGACAGCAGCGTTGGTTGGAATTTCTGGCATCCTATGACTTGGATATTCTTTACACTCCGGGAAAAGCCAATGTAGTTGCCGATGCTTTAAGTAGAAAGCACGCTCTTCTTGCTCATCTTGTTATTGCTCCTACTCTTCTTGGAAAGGTCGCCAACAAGCAAAATGAGGACCTGTTTCTTCAGGAAATATATGGGAGGATTCGTCGAGGTGAAGATTCTAGTTTTAAAATTGATAATAATGGGGTTATAAGGATGAAAGGCAGGATTTGTGTTCCAGACTCCCCTGATCTGAAGCGTGAAGTTTTGGACGAATGCCACAAGTCCAAATTCAGTATCCATCCAGGAATCAACAAAATGTATCGAGACATTAAAAGAACATTCTGGTGGAAGACGATGAAGAGAGACATATCGATATATGTGAGTCGCTGTGCTACTTGTCAGCAAATCAAAAGCGATCAAAGGAAAGTGGCCGGTTTACTTCAGCCTTTGGAAGTACCGAAATGGAAGTGGGATCAGGTATCGATGGATTTCATCGACGGATTGCCACGAACCAAGAAGGGAAATGAAGCGATTTGGGTTATAGTGGATCGTCTAACCAAAACTGCTCACTTTATCCCAGTGAAATCCACTCGAACTGCAGAAAGCTTAGCAGGTATATACGTAAAAGAAATTGTTCGCCTCCATGGTATTCCCAGTAGTATAGTGAGTGATCGTGACCCGATCTTCACTAGTAGATTTTGGGAGGCATTTCAGGATGCTTTGGGAACGAAATTAAATTTCAGTACTGCTTATCACCCGCAATCTGATGGACAGACTGAAAGGGTCAATCGAATTCTAGAAGACCTATTGCGTTCTTGTGTTCATGATTTTGGTGGTTCATGGGAGGACCATTTACATCTGATTGAATTCTCATATAATAACAGCTATCAAGCCAGTATAGAAATGGCTCCTTTCGAAGCTTTATATGGTCGTCCGTGTCGATCACCCGCATGCTGGATTGAATCAGGTGACAGACTTGTCTTAGGACCGGATATGATCAAAGAAGCCACTGAGAAGGTAGACTTTATCCGAAAGAAGTTATTAACTGCCCAAAGCCGTCAGAAGAGCTATTATGACCGCCGAAGAAGATTTTTGGAATTTCAAGTTGGAGATTCTGTATTTCTGAAAGTATCTCCGATGCGGGGTGTATTGAGATTCGGGAAAACCGGGAAGCTAGCACCGCGTTATATTGGTCCTTTTCCTATTCTGGAAAGGATTGGTCCTCTAGCATATCGAGTACAGCTACCCGACTGGTTGTCTGGCGTCCATAATGTGTTTCACATTTCTAATCTTCGAAAGTATGCGCACGACCCAGATGATATTATTGAAGAAGCTGCTCAGCAGGATCTAGAAATCACTCCTAACTTGGCAGTAAAGAGGGAACCGATAAAAATTGTTGATCGTGAGGAGAAGCGATTAAGAAACAAAGTTGTGAATCTGGTCAAAGTACAATGGAGTGGCAATCCAAAGGACTGTACTTGGGAGACCGAAGATAATATGAAGAAATCATATCCCAACTGCAGAATAGACATCTCGGCTTAAACTAGTAAGCCATTTCTTTATTTTTCTAAATTCGTATGTTCTTTGGTTGCATTTCTCTCTCTTTTAATTTCGAGGACGAAATTTTCTTAAGGAGGGGATATTGTAACATCCCAGAATTTTCAACTTGAATTTATTGATTTATTTGAATTTTTAGTAATTTAATAATTGAAAAGTTTTAAAAATAAAATGTGTGTTGATTTAAATGAATAAAAATAGGTCGATTCTTTTGAATTTAAAATCACTTGAATTTAAACATCTTATATATATATATATTGAATTGAGTTTTAAGTTGGAAAGTAATAAAAATAAATATGTGAAGTGAAATAAAATACAAACAAAGTGCATTAGTATATTGTTCAACTTTAAAATAAAATATATGTAATAAATAAATGAAATGTATAATAAAACAAGAATTTGTATTAAACAATAAAATAAAATATATACAAAATAAAATAAAATATACTTACATACATAATACAAACAAGAGATATCAACACTATAAATTATGGGAAAAGATAAGTATAAGTATGTATATGAACAAAAGGAATATATATACGTTGGCTTGATGAGGAAGACACTAGTACCCGTTCAAAAGAAAATATCTTTACAAAACAAAAGAAATTTGTACTTGGAAAATAAAAAAAAGATTACATGTAAACTAATATGGGAACACATGCATTTAATGCCATCTTCTCAAGCAATGAAGAAAATCATATCAGCCTCCAACTTTCAAATTTTCTGACCGAACCAAAAGAATCCCTGTACTTGTATATGAACCACTTGTACAAACAAGTCTTCTCTAAACATCTTTTATACATCTTCATTTCTCAATATCAGTTCGTTCAAACATAACATAGAAAAAAAAACTAAGAAAGAAAAAAATATAAACTTCACTATATTTCCAAACTAGAGATCAAATTACAAAACAAAGCAAGAAAGTTTCAAAGGGGGAGATTCAAATCTACAGGCTTTCAAAACAAAAGAAAAAGTGTTCTCTGTTTCCAAATACATACAAGGTGAGTAAACATCAATTTAAAGTTTTAAGTTTAACAGTGAAGATAAATTATTGATCATATAGTATTGTATGTTTTATCTTTGAATAACATTCTGTATATATATATATTTACTCTGTATTTTGTTCTTCTCTGGTTATTGATTTCAGGGTTGACCAATTGATTCAAACTTAAATTTGTTTTCATCAAATCATTGTTAAGGATTAAGGTCTTCAACCAAACAAGAAGTTTAGTCTTTAACCAAGATTTTAAACCTGTTTCAACATGTCAGAGGAAAATATACCACTGTCCGTTTGATTTATAAGTAAACAGGAATTTTTTTTGATAAATTCAATTGTTACAAAAAGTTAATTCAAGTTCATAGCTCGAACCCTTATTGCAAGTCATGATTTTTAAACCATAAATGAAGATTTTTAATTTGGTATTTGGTGAGCAGTTTGCATTTGAATAGAAACTGCATTTTTTCGAATTTAGGATAACTCAATCAATTTAAATTGTTGAAATTTAAATTTAAGCAAGAATAGATGTTAGTGATGTTGAAAAAATTACCAGATAATTTTTCTATGTTGTAAATTGAGGTGTCGAGTGGAGTTTAGGGTTTTAGGCTGTTCTTTTGTTCGTCTCGGCTATCTAGGAATGACGACGTGGAGAAGGGATTGGGGGCGATCGCACCCAGGAGAATGGTGACGTGGGAAGGTTGCGGTGATGTGGCCGGAATTTTGGGAGTGCCGGTGGTGGGTAGCGCCTGGACGAGGGAGGTTTAGATGATGGGGTTAGTGTTCTGGGTTGGTTCGAAATTGATTCGTGGTCGAATGGGTCGATCGGGGTGGCGGAGAAGCTCGTGGGGGTCGATGGTGATTTGTCGCGATCACCGCGAGCAACTGAAGGTGGTTGCGGTGATCGTGCACGTGCACGTGCACGTGTACGGCTTCGAAGTGGTGTCAGAGTGCCAGCGTGAACGACTCGAGTAGATACTCAAGAAAGATGGGGTTTGCTTCGGTGTATAACTCGAGCACGCGAGTAGCCTCCCTGCTGTTTCTAGTTTGAAAACTTAAGTTATTATATAAAAAAAACTGGAGAGGAAGAGTGCACGAGGGAGAAAGGGGGATGGCTCGGGAAATAAGGGGAATAAACTCGAGAAGGAACTCGAGTAAACATCTGAGTTACTCGGGTTGCCTTAAAGATGGGTTAAGCCCAAAGTATTTAAAGTTTACAATGTCAAATTGAACAATGTTGACTATTTTAAGTTGAGAATTTGTTTAGGTTATCGACTAAGCAAGTATATATATATCAATGCTTTATAAAACCTTAATTAATATCTAAATTAAGTATTTAAATAAATTTGTAGTTAAGAATTTGTTGATTAGATAAATTACGTTAATTAATTGGCAGTTAATTAAAATAAATAAATTTGAAACAAATGAATCAAGTAGTTAAGATTTAATTTATTTATCCAAGTTTTGATCATTGATTTTAAACATCACTACAAATAATTGTGTGGTAAATTTATCTGAACCCCATTGGAAAATAATAACTATTGCTGTGCACTGTATTGACATTTCTGTTCTGATTTCGATACTATGAAATGTAGATTGCTATGTACTACACTGTGTGTAAGCTTAATTCTGTATTGATGTGAAAACCCCTTCGCCCGTAAAACGGCATTTTTTACTTCGATGCGACAGGGAGTCGGATTTCAGTTTGTTATCCGAAGCCCACATCGAATCTATGAATTGTTGTGAATAACATATCCACATGTTTTTGAAATTAACGCTCACTATTCGGGTTACCCATTCCGAATAGTGATACGTCGTATATGGATGGCATTTGAAGACCGGTGTTGAAGACCGGATATTTTCGAAAATGAAAGGACAACCTGTCGAATGTCTCTGCACCGAGTTGCTCCGGTATAGAGATTTATATCACTCTTTTGTGACGGGAAGTCCGGACGTGATTAGAAAATTATCCGGATTGCAAGGACTTCTTTGGAAGTGCCTTCGGTTCTGTTCGAACCCGGAACAGACTTGTATGGATACATGTCTGACATTACACTTTGAGATATAAAGCCGATTTCTTTCAAATACATTTCTGTTGGTGGCGGAGAATTTATTCTCTTAGCTTAACACCCTTCTCTGAGACGTACGAGCTCAGAGGTTATGTAGTTGAAATTTATCAGCGATATATCCCAATTTGGTAATGTGACATGCTGAGTGTTGCTGTGTGATGATCAGTGTTTGATCATTTGTGATATGATCATTTGTTTGATCATTTATCTTTGTGATCATAGGTTGATCATCTGTTGACCCAAAGCATGGCTTTATGACAAAGCGTAGCTTTGTGGACGAGACTTCGTCGAACCTCACACCCCGGAATGGTCAAAACAGGAAAGATGCGGCAAGGTTATAGGGAGTAGCGCCCCTTAGTGTATGTTCATTTCCTTCTGGATAGAAGTGGTATCATGGTATGGAGCCCAGATACTTCACTTATGTGGATATCGCAGATATACATTTATTATCTTTGTGATTTGTTGCTCGGGGCCCCGGTTAAAGGTTGGTTACAACCGGGAGATGGCATACTCGTGTCAGTAGTTACCTATTTTTGCAGAGGTAACCCGGCCTTGTGTTGGCAGAGATCCGGTTAGGTTCTCGGGACGTCCTTCCAGAGGCGTTTCCATGTGGCAATGGGAAGTTCCTTGGCCTGACCATTTGTTGGAAATCCAAAGAAACAATACGAGACTTGTACGGTTTTAGTTGTAGAACCTGCCATTTAATATGGTAGCTATAGTAGGCATACTATAATGGTACCTATGCTGGCTAAGATTAATATTCTACTTTCGAAATGTTTTTCCACACTATGCACTAATAATAATATTAAAAAGGATTTGATTTTGCGTAGTAAGCATCTTTGACTATCATAAGAAGAAATCTCCTCCAAGTCTGCGTTTGCATTGTGTGTGTGGCGGGAGGTCTTATGGTAGTTTCATTTTCCAAAAGCATTGCGAATTTACTTTAAATTCTTTTGTTGTCCGTTTTTAAAGATAAACTGTTTTGTTTACTCATACCAGTCCCATGACTGATCCGGAGTTTATTGTTTTCTTTCCTAAACTCTGGGTGCCCATTATTTCCACACGGGCAGCCTAGTAGCAGGTTTTCCGTATTTTGGAGTTAGCTATATTTGGAGCTCTTATCTTGGAGATATTCTTAGGAGCTTTTTGGAGATCTCAGGTGTTTAGCTTTAGAGAGTCCGTTATCACTTCTTTCATCTGGAGACTTTTGGATATATGATTACTGTTGTATTATCATGATGTTGTATTTGGAGTTGTAGTATCTGTATTAAATACTCTGATGTAGTATGGATTATATATATCGATGTTGTATCTGTAATGATATTTATGATATTGATTCTGTTCCGCTGTTTTATATTCATCTAATTGTTGTTATAAGCTCCATCCGAACTGAAATTTGACGTTTGAATTTTGGAAATCGAATACAAGTGAAGTATTTGATGTCCATTTTCGAATGAAGAATTTTGGGTCGTGACAAGTAGATTGGAAATCGGTTTGAGAAAACAAACTTTTGATATTTAAAATAGTGTTGAAATCGCTTTGATGAAAGATTTTTGATATTTATTACTAATATTGAAACCTTCATATCTTTAAAGTGACAAGTCACAAAACGATTGTTGAAACAAATCGAATCACATAAATTCACGTTCGAAGACGTGAGTAAAGTCCAAAGAAATCAATCCCAAAACCATCAAAGTAGGAATTTCTGTTGAATGTTTTTCAGATAAGATCCCCTACGAAGAGGGGTACAAAACGGTATGACCTAAGTGATGTAAGTGAAGACAAGTTACAAAAATGATTGTAGAAACAATCAATCATCAAAATTCACATTCGAAGACGTGAATCAAATCCAATTAAACCGATAAAGAATTAATCGAAATGGATATTCAAAAATCCCGAAAAAGGAGTCATCAAAGTTGGCAATAAATGATAACAACAAGTAGGGAAGTAATACGAATCGATTAAATTTGGAAACCACGCAAAAATGGCGGAATAGGCAAAATAGCAGCAGGTCGGTCTGCTACAGGGCTCGGTCGACCGGACCTTGTTTTGGAAAATTCTCAGGAAGCAGGTCGGTCGACTGAGCTCTGCAGTCTGTCGACCAAACCCTGAGGCAGAGAAGTGCTTTGCACTTTGGAAGCAGGTCGGTCGGCCGGCTACAGAGCTCGGTCGGCCGTACCTGTTCCCAGCACTGCCCAACTTACCAAGTTCAATGGCCAAATCTCAACCAAATTGCATTTTCGCGAGCAACGACACTAAGGATTTAAGCCAAACGACAACCCGGCCTTATAAGCTCTTCAATGCATCACAGAAATCATGATCAAGGATCAAAGTTTGGATTTTTAAAGAATTGAACTCAAAACTCTAAAAATTGGAATATTCACCAAATCAATCCAAACCAAGTGCAATTGCACAAGAATAAGTGTTAGGAATTCATACCTAACAATCGAAGATAAATATAGTTTAAGATGTGAGATAAAAATCTCACCTTTGAACCCAAAAACAATGAAGAAGAAGCTTGAAAACAAAGGAGAATCAACCACTCTTCAACCTCAACTCTAGGAGCTTGAATCTAAGCTCAAAAGAAGAACATTTCCAAAGTTAGGTTTAGGAAATTTCTGAATTTAAAGAGAGGTTGAGTTGGAGAAGAAGATGGAGATACTTGCCAATAGCTTCTCTTTGAATTTGGAGCTAAACTTGGATTTGCAAATGAAAACTAGGGTTTTGGAGTTTTAATTTCCCATTCCACTCACCATTAATCTCTTTAGAACTGAAATGAAGAGGGGGAGGGAGTGAATGAAGAGGGGGTTTCAGTTTGGAGTGTTAAGTTAAAACATAGGGCTGAACCAAACCCAAACCCAAAGTGAAAATGATCAAATTTTTGACTAGCTCCAAACATATCAAAGTTTATACTCAAAAAGATCGCAAACGACATTTTGAACTCAATGGAGGTGGTCTCGAGTCCTAATTTGACCATATGCAAAAAGTAGCTTTTCGAACTAACATCCGATTAACGATTTAAATATTAAAATATAAAAATCGATAAATATGCGGGTTGTTACAAGGAAGTATTATGGTAACAATTCAAAACTGCTGTGATTTCCTTATTGTAACAATTCTGCACTGCTGCGATTTCCTTACTGTAACAATTCTGCACTGCTGCGATTTCCTTACAGTAACAGTTCTGCACCGTTGCGAATTCTTACAGTAGCATTTCTGCATTGCTGCGAATTCTTAAAGTAGCATTTATGCACTGCTGCGAATTCTTACAGTAGCATTTCTGCACTACTATGAATTCTTACAGTAGCATTTGTGTACTGCTGCGCTTTCTTAAAAGTGACATTTTCTGAATGCTACAAATTTTCTAAAAGGTTATGGTTCCGAATGTATGGTTCTAGAGGTTACATTTTTAAAGTGCTATGATCTCTAAATTTTTACATCAAAAGGGGTTATAATTAAATGAATTTGGAAGTGTTACTACCTTGGAAAAATGAATATATTTTAAAGAATAATGATATGGAATTTATATGGTTTTGAAATGAAGATGTTTGATATAAAATATAAACCATTTGAAATTGAATAACCATGGGTTATAATAATGTTTGGTTGTTAAAGAGACCGGGATCGGATGTGGACATACTCTCTGTCAATACCGAAAACCACTTTAATAACCGTAACATCCCGCTTTTTTATACATTTTAAGCAGACGCACATGACAACTCAAACCATACATAAGGGCGGATTGTTATTGGGGTAAATAAGAAAAATAGAAAGAAATAAAAAAAATACAGAATCTCGCAGCGGAATGACAAAATATAATAATCAATTAACATCTCATGAAGTTGTTTACAAAAAAACATTTGATTATATTTATACAACACAGAATCAGAGTTACACATATCAGAGATAAATAAATAACAATGCAGCGGAACAGTATGATGCCGTGGAATAATATAGTAAATAATAATACAATCATCGTCTTCGTCCTCTAGAACAAGTCTTCAAATCCTGAAATGCTCAGGTTGACCCGAGCGAATTGAAAAGACAAAACACTCGAGTCAGAACTAAAAAGATCTTATGTAAGTTAAATCAAAGGTAAATAAATATGAGTGTAAACGGCGTCGAAGATGTTTACGGGGTTTGACATCTCCTATCCTATGTCTAACGTGAGTGCAATAACTTAAGAGATGTTCGAGATTCACATCTCCTAAGGATCCGTTAAACTATCTACTATGTAGTACAATACGCTATTATAATATGTCTATAGTAAAGTTAAAGTATTAAAATAGCGTTAAGGCATTACCCATATCCCCCTTAACACATTTTATATATTCCTATAGTCTATACAGTACCGTACGCTCCTCCGAGAGTTTACATAGAGGGCACTCCATAGGTATGGTACAAAACAAACTCGTAAAAGGCGCGCTAGGGCATGTGAACACGACACACGAGGAAATGCTAGGGTAGATATACCGTTTGCAGATCCGGACTGGTGGTAACGCATAGCCGCAAATACCGCCCACCTCGTACACACTCCCATATCAAAAATCTAGGGGTGGCCACCAAACAATCACAAAAATCAGAATATAGTATCGAAGGAATGTGCCCGATAGGAGGAATGACCTCACTTGGCCCGGCATGGCTCCTGGTTTTAGTCACATCTAAGCTGACTCACGGGAGTCAGGGTCACATCATACCTTGTACAGAAATCGTTCACCAAACCATCCTACTTCATTTCTGGAACCTCCACCATGTACACAGTTGTTAAAGTGGTTTTCGGTATTGGTAGAGAGTATGACAGTATCCGATCTCGGTCTCTTTAACAACCAATCGCTTATTTCACACCGGATGGTTCTTTTACATTTCCAAAAATCATTTCATAATTGATATCAAAATATCATATTCAATTCAAATCATATCATTTTCGAAATCATTTCTTACTTCTGAAATTATATCACATTGAAATCATAGTTCGAAATTTTATTTCCTCTCAAAAGTCATGTTTCCAAAATAGGTTAAACTCTCATTTCAAAATTATCATATTAAACCCAAAATGTTATTAAATCCCAACTTAGGTTATAATGTCGCTTAACCACATTCACTTTAAAAATCGAGGATTTAAGTATAACCCATCCATTCTACTTAGTTTGGAATTTAGAAGAAAATAGTTTAAATTGTTATAAATAGTTATAAATAGTTAATATAGATTTAAAAATAGGTTAAATATAATTGAAATAGATTAAATAGCTTTAAAATAGATTAATTATATTTAAAATAAGTTAAAACAGGTTAATTAGTTTAAAGGTTTGAAAATCTTAGTAATTATAGTCTTTAAAATAATATATTTTTAAAACAGTTTATATAAAAATATGAATTTGAAATTTATATCAATTTAAACCATTTATTTCATTCCAATACAATTGGACCATTTCAATATCCAAAACCAAATTTCAAATTTTCCAATTCCAATTCTCAATAAAATATTTAATTCAATATCGCCTCCAATCCATGTTCGAAATATCAATTTAAATTACTCTAAATTCAACATATTTCAAAGTTATATTTCAAACAATTTAAATTAATTCAATATCGACAAATTTCACTTTTTATTCCAAATTCAACTTTGAAATTTCAATTTAATTTCTTTAAACAATTCCTTTAAACCAATTCAAATTTCAACATAAACTTGATTTTAATAATAATTCAATTTTATATAAATCAAATTTTTATTTCAAAAATATCATTTAATTCAATTCAAATTTAAGGATTCAAAAATCATTAAATTTAACCAATCCGGTGTCCGTATATAATTCTCTACCATAGGGTCAAGTGATACGGATATTTATCATTTCAATCCGCAATTTAAAATTTTATATTTACGGATATATATTATTTCAATCCGTAATCCCGAAAATATAAACATCCATAAGATCGCTCGAGTCTATCATTTCAACCCATAACGATTTTTCCTTAATCTATTGATCATTCGGGTATGTATCATTTCAACCCATAGTGAACTTGAAGTTATAACGATATGAAATAAACATTCATTCATCCAATATCAACAATCAAGAGTTCATCACAAACATCATCCAAATCAATCAATAAATATCAACATAGAACTGATAAATCGAATACAGGTATTTAACTGGCAATTGATATTCAATAATAAATTATATGACGATTTTATTCAAATAAATTCAAGTTAACAGAGATGATGATTTAAAATATACTAAATAGTCAGAAATAAATTTCTAATCACATCAAACATTAATTTAACAAACATAAGAAATTTTAGAAGTTGTGAGTGGGTTAAAACACTCACCTTTGAATTTAAAGTGAATTTAAATTCGAAATAAGCCCAAAATTTGAACGGTCTCAGAATTCGTCCAATCCAGTGTCAAAATCTCCGAAATTTCGATACGTTCCTAGCGGATCGAACCACGCATGAATTAGACCTCGTATGTGAAAATTATACGAGTTAGTAGTTAAACGATTTGAGTTTTAAAACAAATAAAATAATAATGATAAGCCAATCATAAACTGCCACCTAACCCTCTTCGCTTGAAACCCTAGCGTCACGCGACAAAACTCGAATGTGACTCTACTTCAGTCGCCACCATCGATCCCAACCGCCGCCGTCTACGGCACCTATCAGCAAGATCGAACGATGCCATTGGCTTCGCCACCTAAAGCCGACCCTACAAGGAAGTCGCGGCTCTCCCAGACCTCACAAGGAGGCAGCGCCGCCGCCGCTTACAACTGCCGATCATGGTGAATTCCAGCCACGAGCAACCCAACAAATCCCACTAATCGACCTGCCTCGACACCCTCTTCACATCCATGCCCTCCGATCGACATCACGACGCAGATCCACCGTTGAACGAGGCACTATCCTACGAATGGCCAAAAATATCTAAGCCAATTCCGGCAAAACAACAACCCAGATCGAGAAACAAATCACATAGTTGACTTGCGCTCTTCAAGAGCTTCAAATCGATATAAAATTCGATATGTATTGAGGAGTTTGAATTTTCTGATTTGGTTTTGATTTGAAATTGCAATTGTTTGATTTGTCTGCCATTGGAAGAGGAGCTGAGAAAGAGATGTACGTACAGACAAATAGAAATGAGGATAGCTAGGGTTTATAACTGGATATATATAGACAAAACATAAAATAGATGAAAGGGCACGATTGATTTACACGTTGAACGATAAATGGCCCGAAAAGCCCGTTCTGTCTCCGGAACGAAGATGGGTCATCCCACATATCAAAATATATGTTTTCAAATAATTTAAATCCAATGGAACAGGTTTCAGGTCCTAATTCCATCGTATGAAGAAGTTATGATAAAATCAGCTTATTTCAAATTGATTTCAATCGATTTCAATTAAATTGATTTCTAGGCGTTTCGAGCCCGTATGATCAAACGACAAGTCCGATCACTACGAAACTTGACATCCTATAATAATTCACTGTTACGGATCCGATGAAACTGGTTTCGTCGAAATCCGAGTCAGTGGCCAAAATGACTATATTTCAGTTAATTAAATAAATTATTAATTAATTAATCAAATCACTTTTCCGTTTAACTTTTAATAATTTACAACTTCTATCATTTTTGATTTCTTAATCACTTACAATAATTTAAACAAATTTAGATGTCAATTTAAAGTTGATTAATTTATCAATTTCATTGTTTAATTTCAATTTCATTAAATTCAAAAATTATAAATTAAATTTTCAATAATTCCATTTAATTGACCTTTCATCCTATTATTCAATCCATTATTATCAAATAGATAAAATTAACATGGGTTCATGATTTATTACATTAATATTCTCAAATTTCATCTTAATCTCCATTAACGTAATATTTAAATATTAAATTTCATTTATTTGCAATTAATCCAATTATTATAATTTTGAATTCCAATAAATTAATAAATCTTGATTTACATTCTTTTTATTCAACCTATTATTATATTATGAATAAAATTAACATTACTTCCAATTTATTTACATTAACATAATATTTAATCACAGTTATTGAAATTTATTTCCAATTTAAATCAACAGGCTAAATAAATAGGTAATATAGAAAATTTGCCACGGTGAACCTTTAGTCACATTAATAAGGTTTTATTCCTTACAAATCAATGTAACCATTTATTTTCATAATGCTAATTTCATTTAATTTCTATTAACTATCTATTAGCTCATAAGTCTATACAACATTTACATTTATTTACTTACATTCAATTTATAACTAAGTTATGACATTTACACTATTTCAATAGATTGGAATTTCATTTCAATGGTTAAAAATTAGCTTTAATTAACATTGTTACTTTTTCATTTTTGTTATTATTTCATTATTTATTAACTAATCTTTACTTCTTTCAGTATTTAATTTCCGAAATCTTATTAAATCAACAAATTTAATTATTGAAATTTATGGGTCATTACAATAACTATGTATGCGGTGGAGATTCCAGAATGAAGTAGGATGGTGGCGAAGATCCTAAAGGTATATTTACATGGACCTAACTCACGCGAGTTAGCATAAGGTGGCTAAAACAGGAGCGATTCTCGGGCCAAGGAGGTAGCTCCTCTAATCGAACACACTTCATCGTTAGCCATTCTATTACTTTGTGATTGATTTGGTGCGCACCTTTGATTCGGGAGTATGGATCGAGTTGGGCGGTAGTTGTGGCTAAGCGTTACCAACAGCCCGGATGTGTAATTGGTATATCTACCATGGCATTGCCTAGTCGTGCCGTGTCACCTACCTTAGCGCGCCTTCTACGAGTTTGTTTTATGTCGTACCAATTTGGTATCCTCTGGCGGCTCCAGTTTACGGGGAGTTACGGTACTGTATAGACTATTGGTGTAACAACCCGCATATTTATCGATTTTATATTTAAATATTTTATTTGAATATAACATCATTCGTCGGATTATAGTCCGAAAAGCTACTTTTTGCAAACAGTCGAATTGGGACTCGAGACCACCCCCATTGAGTTCGAAATGCCGTTTGCGACCTTTTTGAGTATAAGCTTCGATATGTTTGGAGTTAGTAGAATTTTGCTACTTTTTCACATAGGGCTTTGGGTTTGGGTTCAGCCCATTTGCCCAATTCTGGTTATATCAACCCAGCCCCTCTCCACTTCTCTTCATTCATTCCTCATTTCCTAACTCTCTCAAGCTCAAGAGAATAATAGGGGAAAAGATTAGAAATGGAAATTCCTAAGCCCTAGTTGCAAATTCAAGCTCCTACTTCCAAATTCAAGAAGAAGCTTTGGTAAGCCTTCCCTTCATCTTCTCCAACTCCTTCTCCATTCAATTTCAGAAATTTCCTAAACCTAATTTTGGAAATGTTTCTCTTTTAAGCTTGGATTCAAGCTTGTTGAGTTGGAATTGAAGAGTAATTGTCCTTGCCTTGCTCTATAGCTCCCTCTTCATTGTTTTTGTGAAAAGGTGAGATTTTTATCTCACGTCTTAAACTATATTTATCTTCGATTGTTAGGTATGAATTCCTAACACTTATTCTTGTGCAATTGCACTTGGTTTGGATTGATTTGGTGAATATTCCAATTTTTAGTGTTTTGATTTCAATTCTTTAAAAATCCAAACTTTGATCTTTGATCATGATTTTTGTGGTGCATTTAAGAGCGTATATGGTCGGGTAGTCGCTGGGCGTAAACCCTTCGTGCCGTTGCTCGACCGATTGCATTTCGGAAGGGATTGGCATTCATTTGATTGGCATGGGAGTGCTAGAAACAGGCTCCGGTCGACCGACCTCAGGGTCCGGTCGACCGACCTGCTACTCTAGCATCTCCCTGCCTCTGTTTGGAAGTGCAGGTTACAGGCTCCGGTCGACCGACCTCAGGGTCCGGTCGACCGACCTGCTACCCAAGCACTTCTGTCTCTGGTCCGGTCAACCGACTCAGGGAGTTCGGCTGACCGACCTGCTCCTATTTGCCAATTATGCCTATATTGTCTATTTTGTTTGAATTTCCAACTTTAATCGATTCGTGTTGTCTCCTGTTTGTTGTTATCATTTCTTAAGACTTTGATGACTCCTCTTTGGGATGGTACCTCGTTAGGTCGCCCGACCATATCCCCCATAGGTCGTTAGACCTCATTTTGTCTTCACTAGGTCGTACCGTACCCCCCTTCGTAGGGGATCTTATCTGAAAAACATTCATCAGAATTTCTACTATGATGGTTTTGGGATTGATTTCTTTGGACTTTTCTCACGTCTTCGAACGTGAATTTATGTGATTCGATTTGTTTCAACAATCGTTTTGTGATTTGTCACTTCAAAATATAAAGGTTTTCTATACTAGTATTAAATATCAAAACTTCTTCATCAAAACGATTTCAACTCTATTTTCAATATCAAAGCTCGTTTCTTAAAACCGTTTTCCAATCTATTAGTACATACAAACCTTTACTTCATTCGTATGAGAAAATATAATTAAACGGCTTAGCAAAACAAGTGGTATGAAACGCTTGCGTTTACTTCGTCGGTTAATTTATGGACTTGTTCGATTGAAACTCTTGTGACAATTTTCTAGTGGAGATCTACAATCTGTTCGTAAATATTTGAGTTAAGCAAGTGGTTATGGGACATGAAGCTAAACTCTTATATTTACTAGCTTAGTGTAATCGACACTTCCTTATGATCATGATGATCATTCTTCTGATTTAGACTAGCGATTGTGCGATGTCTCTTTGTCCATGTGAAGGACTGTGCTTCATTTTATTGAGCTCCATCTCATTTCTTTGTGGGCTAGCAACCCATGTACTTTTAATGTGCTTCGATTCATCTGATGTACCGTTTGCACTACATCGATGTCTCGGCCTTCCGATTCATTGGATGTACCGTTTGCACTACGTCAATGTTCAATTCATTGGACGTACCGTTTGCACTGCGTCAATATTCGATTCATCTGATGTACTGTTTGTACTACATCGATGTCTCGGCTTTCCAGTTCATTAGACGTACCGTTTGCACTAAGTCAATGTTCAATTCATTGGACGTACCGTTTGCACTGCGTCAATATTCGATTCATCTGATGTACCGTTTGTACTACATCGATGTCTCGGCTTTCCAGTTCATTGGACGTACCGTTTGCACTACGTCAATGTTCAATTCATTGGACGTACCGTTTGCACTGCGTCAATATTCGATTCATCTGATGTACCGTTTGTACTACATCGATGTCTCGGCTTTCCAGTTCATTGGACGTACCGTTTGCACTACGTCAATGTTCAATTCATTGGACGTACCGTTTGCACTACGTCAATGTTCGATTCATCTGATGTACCGTTTGTACTACATCGATGTCTCGGCTTTCCGGTTCATTGGACGTACCGTTTACACTACATCAATGTTCCTGCTTTCATGCTCCTGTTTGGGATTGGCCATCCTTTTCTTGTGATTTCTGGATTTCTAATTATTGATTTCTGGAATTTATGTTTCACCAGCTTTTACCATTGACATTGATGAGTATGTCATTTTATTGTGGCTTGGTGAATTAAATTAAGAATATGACGTTCTTTTCTCTGTTTTGAGATTATTGAGATATTGTATGACTTTTGTGGGATTTCTAATGTATACTTATCATAGTATGACACCTTTTTGTTATCATACGTTTTATTATCATATCTCATATCCTATCTCACTTTATCTGATATTTATAGCTAGACTGATCCGTTTATTATTTTCTTCTTAAATAATACTCGGGTCAGACTGAGATTTTACAGGTGCTTCCTCATGACTTCCTATCTGGAGCCATCTTCTGACTTTTGGCTTACTACTCTAGCATTGTAGTTTTTGGTTGTATACATTCGATATATTGACTCATTGATGTATACATATTCTGTTGTCTAGCACTTGTACCTTTTCTTTTGTGATATTGTGGATCTTATTTGACCACTACTCTGATGTACACTTTTATGTGTTATATTCATATCTAATTCCGCCTTTGTGATATGAATTGTCTGTGACTGATTTGTGTTATGTTTATTTCTATATTTGTTTCCGAAGTCCATATAGCCACTGTGTAGTAGCTTTGAGTTTGTATCCATATGTCGGATTTTCTCTTGAGATGAAAAGTTATATTTTTATCTGGCATATCGGTACTCGCACAAAGCAATTATACAGATGGTCGCTCCTCAACAGCCTTATTCTCCGTGCTAGTTGACGGCATTACCCCGTAGTGTCCTTGGCTAGCGTGGGTATAGAGGTGGGGCGTCACAATTGGCATACCTAAAAATGTGTTAAGAGGGATATGGGTAACGCCTTAACGCTATTTTAGTAGTTTACTTTACTCTAGACATTATTATAATAGCGTATATTACTACATAGTAGATAGTTTAACGGATCCTTAGTGGATGGGCGATCCCAAGCATCCTTTAAGTTACTGATGCATTCCTTTACAGTTCACTTGAGTTGATTTACATTTTATAAGCATGTATTTCCTGACTCGAGTGTTTTGTGTTTTGCTTTACGCTTGGGTCAGCCTGAGTTCCACGGCTTTGGTTTCATCCTCTTTCGAAGCTAAAGATCCGCTGAAGATTCAGTCGTCTACTTGATATTTTATTCTAGTTATTTCCACCCCACTTTTGCTTTTGTAGTAGCAACTTATGTATCTAACTTTACAAGTATATTTGTTTCCAGACTTGTTATATGTATTGGTTTTGAGACTTTGTATCTAGTAGCTTCATGAACTACTATAGTTATTTATTCCACTGCGAGTTATTCTGATATTCTGTGTTTGTGATTCTGTGATTGATTTATTTTCCCCAAATTTTATTAACAATCTATTGTTTTGAATTATTTAAGTCTGACATGTGTGGTTTTATTGTCGATTTGAATGGTCCAAAATAGCGGGATGTTACATTAACTCACCATTATTAAACGGTGAATTCTTATTTTAATCATATTCTTCGAATACCTTATAGTCAAACTGTGAAAATTAATTCACAAAGGGTTCATTTTAAATCAAGCGATAAATGCTCCTAAATAAATCGATCACAATTTAGCAATCAACACACAACAGTCTATGTTTTTCATTTAAGTAAAGCATAACCGAACAAACAATAGTGATAATAAATAAATATTATCACATTTAAACCAACTCACTTTATAACTATATAAAGTTTTTAAATTATTTCTTTATATGTATGAAATATAATCCTAGGCAAAATATTTAATTTTCTAAATTTTCAAAAATTTCAATACCATGTCCGTTGGCCTTGGTCAAGTGTTTAGAAATCCCAATCGATACCGTGGCGTCCCACATCTCGACCAGAATTCATATAAACTCAATAGACCAATTAACATAATACGTTTTTATAACATTAACAAATACACTCTCGTATATATAATACTCTCAAACCCATTTTAAGGTGTCGCTTACCCTATCTCTAATGAGCCAAACCCTACCAAAGCCAAGGTTCTCGCTTAACCTTGCACTCTGATACCAAATGTAACGACCCGCTTTATTGACCATCGAAAGTCAACACCAAACACTACCACTGTGTTCAAATGTCGCGCATCCAATCGACCAAAGAGAAGATTGTTAGGGTAAATAAAAAAAGAACAGAGAACAAAGAAAACAGAATCTCACAATGGAATCGACAACATATAATATAACAAGGACAGTAGTAAGTGTCACTCCAAACATACAGAGTATATCAGAGTTAAAAAACAAACCTTATCAGTTGGACAGTTATAAAATCCCGACTTTACAAATGCCAATAGGTATACTGTATAATACAACAGAAAATAAAATAATGCGACAGGTGAATCTTCAGCTCCCCTCCAAGAATCCAATAACACCAAAGCCAACCTGGGAATATACTCGGTCTGACTAGAGCATTATAAATAAATAACACCTGGATCAGTTTGGAAATACCAGCGTGAGATAACTCGAATAATGAGGAAAATATATAAAAATTCTATGAGACTGCGCCGCTAACGCGGAGTGGGTTTTTACCTCACAAGAATAACATCCATACAAGCAAGAGCAGAAATAAATATCAGGAAAAAAATCCAAACATGATTGAGCATAAATAGTATTAAACCAGGCTTGAAAGAATGGAAATAAACCGAGTAAAATCCAAACTGGACAGAATAGATAGAATAAGGGAAACAATCCAACTTGATAGAATAGACTAAATAAGGTAACAGTCCAAATTCGATAGAATGAGAGCAATAGTCCAAACTCGATAGAATGGGATAAATAAAGTAATAGTCCATACTCGATAGAATGGGCTAAATAAAGTAACAGTCCAAACTCTATAGAATGGACTAAATAAACACTTAAATGCCATGATGAGGAGTTGGCTCTACTCGTGGCAATTTAAAGCTAAAACAGATTCAGGATTTTCGAATCAAATGAGGAAAGGAAATTTTCCGATAATAACTAGGACGGTGCGCCTTCCTTAACGAAAGTATACCTCTAGAAATATACTTGAGAACTTCGATGGCACTCGAAAATCTCCAAGCCGGACCCCGCCAACTATTACCGAGAATCCGAGTACTTCACATCCTAATGCGCAACACCGAATACAATTTAGAGTGGACGTGAAAATACCCTAATGGGAGCAACTCCACATAGCTTGACCTCCACTCGCTCTTTGGGTTTAGTCATTTCCGACAAAGGGTAACAAATCTCAAATGAGCAACACATCGTCTTAGAATGATGGAAATAAAGCGGCTGAAGTAACCGATAGCTGAGATACCAGCTATCGAGGACATAAAATGATCGTATATGGAAATTAAGTCTTGTATACTTATTACCATTCATTGAATTCAAACCTGTACTATTTCTGGGTTAAAAATGATATCGGACAAGTCAAGATGTGTTACCTTAAAATCATGTCACGTGATTATTCTTAACTTTCGAAATAGCAAAAAGTCTACTTCTTCGATGTTTAGTGCTAATGATACAAATAAATCGTTTCCATATAAGTGATTCACTTTACGGAAATAATTTCCATAAACGAATCAAACTTTTACTTTTAAAAACGAACTGAATTTTTGGCTTGATTTTCTTATTGGTAAAATGCTTTTAAAATTAGTTCCCGATTGTTAAAACGTTAAGAGAATAATTTTTCCAAGCGTGCGACCCCGAAGGCCTAAACCAACATCAGACCAAACAACCAGAAGGTTATCCAACTTAACATCCTGATAATCGAGTTCCAATTCTTTTTCCTAACTTTAAAACAATATCAGTTATCCCGAAAGATGATTGATCGCATTTAAAATCCCTTTAAATAAACAATTCATTATCTATATTAAAATAGATAATTATTTCCAACACATTTATAACATTGGTAAATTAAATTTAAAATCTTTATTAAATCAGTTTAGTAACTTTAAATCAGTTTATTAAAGCAATTTTTTATTATATTAGTTAATTTACCTTAATCACCTTTATTAAATCAATTAGTTAAAAAGAATTATTAAATTCAAATAGTTATTAATTAAATGAATAATTAATCTCTAACCTCATTAATTAAAATGATAAGTAATTTTAAATTTCATTAATTAAGTTCAAAATAATCATAAATTAATCAGATTAATTAGATCCAAACTTCATTAGTCAAATCGATTAACTAAAACATCATTTGTTAAAATGATTTATTTAATTATAAAACATCATTAATTCTAATGATTTAACTAAAATCCAAATATCGTTAGTTAAAACAATTAATTAAATTCAAAACAATCTTTAGTTAAAATGATTAATAAAACTCAAACATTATTATTTAAAATGATTTATTACTTTTAAATATCATTGATTAAAATGATTATTAATTTCAATTATCATTAATTGAAATAATTAATTTAATCCCCTCATCACTAATTAAAACAATTAACTTAGTTCAATAAATTAATTAAACTCAAGTATCCTTAATTAAATAATTAATTAAACTCAAATAATCATTAGTTAAAGCGATTAGTTAAGTATAAAACATCATTAGCAAAAATGATTAATTAAATCTAAAGATAAACCAATTTTAATCATCATTTATTAAATTGGTTAATTAACCTCAAATTAATTAATTTAAAATATTAATTAATTTAAATTATCATTAATCACAATGATTAATACATTTCAATATATTTTTAGCGGAAACACAAGCTCAAGTTCATACGATAGGGTTTTGAGGGTGAAATTCAATAAACGACGGTATAACGAAAATCGCTATAACGACATTTAAACTATTAAATGGAATATCAGAAATTAATTTCAATAAACCATCAATAAAAACATATGGATGTAAATAAATAATTTATTTGCGACAAATCCCTTTGGGTCTCTCTATAGATTTTCCCTGTAAAACAATGGTTATGGATAATACATATATAATCACATGGGTTTATACGATCAAGTTAAAATATCATCCATTTTCCAAACGGAAATTCAACAAAACAAGCAATCAAAAAATTTAACTAACATTCAAACAACCAATAAACATTTATAACATCATAGATATGATATAAAATTCAATGTGAGTTAAACTCACATTGATTCCAATTATCGTCGACTCGTTCCGATTTGAGTTAAAACTGAACGAGCGTTTGTATTTAGTATAAATTCCAACCAACTCCAAATTCCTCCAATCTAATTCTATAACATAGTATTCATCGTTTCGAACCTAACGCAACTGACCGCGTTAGATTTGGACCTAGAACGAATGAGATATTCATTATACAAGATTTATGAATTAAATCCTTAATTTTATTATTAAACAAAACCCTAATCACCAGCAAAACAAATCCAGGCAATTGATTTTGCATCTGAGATCTGGGACGCACGTTCCTTCTTCCCCCTCACGCGAAACCCTTCCAGTCGTCGTTCTTCATTCAATTACCCACGTTGCCACCGTCCACAAAAGCCAGCCGCAACATAACCAGAGGTAGCCCCGGCCAAGTCCTTCCCAACGACACCAGGCTCGACTCCTAACTTGCTTCCACCATCATGAAACTGTGGACCCCAGCTGCTGCCATCGCACGAGCTTTTCGCCCACCAACGACCATTGCACTACCATCCGACCGTTCATCCACCTCGTCTCCCAACGCCGAACATTTTTCTAGTTGGAGCCATCACCTAAAAATGTCTCAAGCGTCGAAGATCGATCATGGTCGTTGGATGAAGAAAACAAAAGTGGCGGCTGGGTTAAAATTTAGGGCTTAGAGCAAAGTGAACGAGTATAGGGTCCTTATCTAGATTTTCTAACCAACACTATTCACGCCTTAAAATTGACGAACTCCAAACGAGACGTGCCGCCTGGCGTTCCTAGCTAAATACCCCTATTCTAAACAAAATGGAATATGTATCGAAAGCCAATTCCATCATATTCAGAAGATAGATTTTCAAAATCAATTTATTTTAATTAAAGTTCTTAAAATAAATTCTATGCATTTCAAGCTCGCACGACCAAATTATAAGTCTGATCGCTATGAAACTTGAAATCCTATAATAATTCACTATTACGGATCCGATGAAACTGGTTTTGTCAAAATCCGAGACAGTTGCCCGAATGGCTATTTTTACAGATTTAAATATTTAATTATTGATATTTATCCGGTCTATTTACATTTGTAAATAAATCTACTAATTAAATTCACCAATATTATTTATTAATTAAAAGGAGTTAAATAAAATTATTAAATCCTCTTAATTAACATTTAATTCACAATTCAAATATTCTAAATATTAACTATATTTGAATTATAAATTATTAAATTTCAAAATTCAATTATTTTAAATATTTAAAATAAATTAAACATTTAAAATCAAATAACAAAATTTTGGGTTATTACAAAGCTGAAGATAGGTTAGTTTACTCTGATGGTTATATGCATATTAAAGTTTTGTTTTGTAAAGATTATTTAGATATTATATATTACTTGTCACGATGTGAGATTTTGTTCTGCCATTTCTTTTCTTTCACCTAAAAGTCTATCTTTCCATCACTCGGATGCTCAGCACGTGAATACCGTTGATGTATTAGTGTTGACTTTTAGGGGTCGAAAAGGCGAGTCATTTGTATTTCATATATCACATTTTTGAAGTTTGTGCATGATCCTTCTTTTGTAGAAGAAACGTCGCTACAGGAGGACTTGGAGATCGTGCCGAATTTGACTATATTAAAATAGCCTATTCGTATTATTGATAGAGATATGAAGTGACTGGGGACTAAGGTTGTTAGGTTAGTCAAGGTACAGTGGAGCGAGAATGCTCGAGATTATACATAGGAGACAAAGGATAGGATGAGAGGGTCCAATCCGGGGTTGCTTATAGACTAGTAGTTTCATCTTATCTTAGTATATCTTTTGTAGTGTACTCACCGCTTAAGGTGGAGTCATGTAGTACGCATTTGGTTTGCAATATAATTTGTATATAGTTTCAGCAGTACTATATATATGTATGTGTATATCTTGTTTTTTCTACCTTCTTCGATTATCGTTCTTGTTTGAATTTAAAAGATAAAATGTTCTAAGTGGAGGAGAATGTAACGGCCCGTAATTTTATAAACTTCGTCTTTGAATATCATTACATTTTAAAATATAGTTAAGTGTTATAAATGCGAATTTATAACCTTGTTAAAATAGGTTTTAATTAATGAGTAAGGAAAAGAAACTTGTTTTTGAAATTTGTTTACAAAAATAATACTTTGAAGAAATATCGATAATATGACCGAAAATCGGTTTATCAATAAGCAACTTTTTATTCGATATAAGTTGTTCGAACTCTTTTTTACTTATCAAATTAACATATGAAGACATTAGTAACTAGTTAATACGCTTTTCTTCATAAAGAAGTTAAAATCCTCTAGAAGCTTTTAGAAGATAAGGAGATATTAATGTGTATAGGGTAGCATAGTAATTTGCTAAGGAAGGAGGTGGAAAGGAGATGTGATAGAGCATGCGGGAGGGTGATCCATCCATGACCGACCACAAAGTTGAGGGGTGCGGTGAGGCTACCATTTGAAGCCTATATAAGAGCGTGCTTGGCTCTTGAATTCACTTTTTCAAATTTAGAAAATAAATTAAAGCTCTCTTCTTATCCTTCTCTTCATAAATTTACTCAGATAAATAATTTCAAAACAACTTCAAATCTCTTCAAACTTGGCCAAGCACCTAAGAACAACATCACAATCTCTCTTAGCAACGCGAAGCTCAAAGAGTTGGAGCACAACCATCAAACCAAGCAAGGCCATGAGCAATTTATAGTGTTTTTGGGCAAAGGCAAGTGCAAAGCAAGGTTGAAGGTTGGAAGTTGGTGTTTGCAAGGTTGAGGTAGGAAGTACAAGCTTATACTGATTGTTTTCTTGGTTAAAGGTGTGCTAACTCAGTGTTGAATTGAATTTGAAGTGCATGCTTGTGTTTGATGGTTTTTATGTTGCTTGAATTGATATTGCTATATGTTGTAATATTGGTTTTGGTTGTTGGTTTAAAAAGAAAATGACATATGTAATCCTTATATATATGGACTTGAATAGACTTATATGACTTATTATGACTTGTTCCATAGACTTGAAACAAAGCACATAGGTTGTGGTTGAGATTTGGTTTGAATTGGATTTGGATTTGAAAGTGCTTTATAGCGATAGTCGCTATAGATGCGCTTAGGAATTATCTCTTTTTCGGAAATTTTTAAGGAACTTTGTAAAGAGATACTTAGGTGTTTCTCACCATATTTGTGATGTATATTGTGTATGTTAGTTGCTATAAAAAGATTGATGTTAAAAAGTTAGTCAACATACCGAAAAGTGGCCAAACATTCCTATATGCAACATTGCCTCGTTTTAGCCTTTGTTTTAAACTTTAAACGTTTAGAAATGACTTTAAATTTAAGTATTTTGTTTCATTCTTTTTAAAAGCCTTTGCTAACAATATTAAGTATTTTAAAAGTCGTTTGGAACTTTTATGTATTTTTTAGAATTAGGTATGAGTTTTTAAATTAGAAGGTTTATTTTTTATATACAAAGAAAACATGGGTTTTCTAGTTTTTAAATAAATTATAAAATGATTATTTTAAGTAGTATTTTGAAGGAATGATTTAAAATTTATTATAAGTATTTTATAATAATTTTTAGGTATATATACTTTTCTAAAATTAGTTAATTATTTTATTAAAATATTAATATCTTATATAATACAATATCCTTAAATTGTTTTATTATATATCTTAGTTTATAAATAAATTATTATATGTGTATGTATGTGTGTGTATATATATCATTTTAAAAATGTTTTTAAATTATAATAAAATGATTGAAAATGGGTTAGGAATTGCTTAGTGGTTAAATTGTGTTTTGTTTTCTTACTTGTTAAGAAAATTAATTAACTATGCTTAACATTAAAAGCCGACAAAGTAGACTTATCTATTCGTAAGAGTTAAGATTGATGTTTGAGTAGGGTTTAGAAGCAACTGTGCTCTAACCTATCGGCTTCGCTCTTGATCGAGGAATAGTAAGTTGAGAAGGTCGGAAACGTGTTAATCGTGTTGTTTACTTACTTGTTTATAGAATGTAGTTAACTATACTTAACACTAAAATCCGACGAAGTAGACATGTCTATCCATGAGACTTAAGAATATTGTTCGAGTAGCATTTTAAAGCAATAGTGATCCAACCTACCATTCGCTCTTAACCGAAGGGTGGTTAGTTGAGATGGTCGAAAACACGTTGAGTGTATGAAACTTGATTTCCATAAACGATTGTCTTTAGAAGCAGATGGTTGACTAGTCAACTATTGAACTTGACCAAATATTAACTTAGGAAATATCTAAAAGCTTCACGGCTTCATACACTTTAAGATCCTTGGGGAGGAGCATTCGTATGAAATGTCTCTAGCTTTAAGAACTTATATATACGAGATCCCCTGGGGAGGACTCCTCTTTATATAGTTCGCTTACTACTAAAAGAAGCGGAATTGATTTTACTGAAAATTCATCAATTTAGTTTTGAAGTGTCCGAGATTGGTAAGTTTTTACTTATCGAATACCATTTGAAAACTAGCACACGAGTTTAAGTTTTGAAAGCGGTTGTGAAGTGGAATCTTATAGAGTTGAACTATCTATCCTCAGGTTAAGTCCAAGGGAGAGGTCAGTGTTAACTATTCAGATAAATGTTATAGAGTTGAACTGTCGACCCTAAGGTTAAGTCCAAGGGAGAGGTCTGTGTTAACCTTTTAAATAAATGTATAGAGTTGAACTATCTATCCTAATGTTAAGTCTAAGGGAGAGGTAAGTGTTAGCAATTTGTCAATCGACGTATGTTGGAATCCATGAAAAGGATTCGTGTTCCGTTTGAGCAATGAAGACTTGTGTGAGAGGTTGAACTTAGGCTCGACATCGAAAATGATAGAAAATAGAGTAGGCCTCATAGCTAGTGGATTCAGCGAAGCCGAAAGGGTATATCAACTTCAAATCTAGAGTATGCTTATTGATGTTGCTAGCAGGAGTTGATGATACTCGGTATCACTTGTTAGGATGTGGTAGAACGGCTATGTTTTTCCCAAATGGTATATTTTATCTAGAGATATGGGATGCTTGGAAGGTAGCTTTAAACCCTTGTTAGGAAGTCCATTTCAATTTACTAGAGGCACCTCCATGGAAAATCCATATGCGAACCTACCTTAGCGATTTTAGATGTACTTCTAATATTGTTGTGTTGTGAGATGCAAGCAGCATAGCTATTTTCTGAATTATATTCTACACCCTAGACATTATCTATTATATCACTATATCAATTAAATAAATGGTTGATTACTTTTGATGGGAAAAATGTGATGCTGACTCGTACAGTCTTGAAGGTTACTGTTATATGGATACTTATATCATCAGTTTTCCCATATCAGACTTATGTTTGACAAGTGGTTTTTGTTTTCCCTAGATTTCTCGTGTAATTTTTGAAGTAGGCTAGTAAAGCGGGCTTGTATTTGGACGCTTCAGAGTTCAAGAGACGAGCTGGAGGCTTCTGTTATCCGTCTACTTCTATTTTCATTGCACTGTATTATGTATATATGTATCAGCATTATGAGGACATGTGGTTATTACTATCCAAGCTAATGGTAGTATATAGGTTAGTAACTCTGAACTTATTTTGTATTCGGAGTACCCCTTTTATACTATCTTTTTGGAAATTGTATTGTTTTGCTATAAGATTCTGATATTATGTTCTTCTTTCTTATTATGTTTCCTTTTCGTTTTATTTTACTCTAACAATCTGTATTTCTGGCACTTGGGTGCCCGGCACATGAATAATGTGGATGTATTTAGTATCGACATTCGAGGGTTGAAAAGTCGAGTCGTTACATATCAATTAATACACACATAGTCTCTAATGCATATACATTCGTCAATGATGATAAATATCAATATTATATGAACAAAATTTGAGTTCGGTGTATCGAAAGTAATTTTGTAACCAAGTATAATATAATATTCAAGTTAGAAAGCTTGATATGCGTATCAAAAGTTGTATATATAATTTATAATATTAGTATCATAAGTGAAATTTGGTTTATAGTATCATATGATATTTTTAAGCACTAGCTTAGTTTCGTATTGAAATCAATTTTTTTTACATGTATTAAATATGTTATGTCTGTGTAAAGATGTATAAAGGTTGATAAATACCAGTTCATAAATGAAAATTTGGTTTAATGTATAGGTCAATTCAAAGCTAAACATAATTTTATATTCAAATCGTAATTACATATACATGAATGTATATATGTATGTATACACATGCTGCACATGCACATGCACATATACACACACACATGCGCGCGCGTGCACACACACACACACTATATATATATATATATATATATATCAAAGACGATCCTATATAATAAATTAAATTTTTATTTAATGTATCATAATTTATTTTATAGCTAGACATAGTTTTATATTTAAACTAGAATACTATATGTGTATATATGTTTGTGTATCAGAATAACATACACACACATACACATATATATACATCAAAGTGGATAAATATCGGTATCGTAAATGAAATTTGGGCTTAATGCATCAAAAGTTATTGTAAAGAAGACCATAATCTAATATTCAAGTTAGAAATGTTATATACATGTATCAAAACTTAAAAATATCGATTATCATAAGTGAACATTTGATTTATTGTATCGGATAACATTTTGAAGAATGAGCATTGTTCTATATTCGTTTCAAAACTATTTATTACATGTCTCAAAACTAATATATATCTGTGTGTGTGGAGGGACATAAACATACTTATATGTATATGTGTGCGTGTATGTATGTGTCAAAATTGATAAATATTATTATCATATATGAAATTTTAGTTTAACGTATAAGATGTTGTATCAAATGACATTTTTAAGAATGGACATAGTTTTATATTCAGATCAAAGCTATTTATTACATGTCTCAAGTCTGCTGTGTGTGTTTGTATGTACATATATGTATGTCTCTCTCTCTGTACATACATATACATACACATACACATATACATATACATACACATATATACACATTATAGACTAATGCGATATAGTTGAACCTGTGCAGTTAAAGCGCTCGGCGGATTCAAAGCGGTGAATGTGCATAAAGTCATAGCGGGGATACAGCAAGGATATAGCGGGATATAGCGGATGGCTCTAAAATAGCATATAAAACTCGTACTTAATGTTTTTTCAAATATATAAATGGTAATTAAATGAAAAAATATCATTCAATTGAATTATAATTAATACATAGATAATTTTAAATAAAAACATGTGCGAATATACTTTAAATAAACATAAAACTGTTATATAACATAATTGAATTTAGTAGAATATTAGAGTATTTTCATTTCTAAAAATATATTAAAAATTAAATCAAATAAACTAGTTTCATAATTTTTATAATGTATAAGTGCAATTTTTCAATTCATTTTACTAAAGAAGATATAGCGGAAATAGCAGAATATAGCAGGAATAACGGGATATAGCGGAAATAGCGGGGATTAAAGCGGAAAGGCTATATTTTGGGGCTATATGGAAAATCGTAGCGGTAGAAATCCGCTATGAGATATAGCAGGGTTATAGCGGGGTAATAGCGGGGCATTAACTGCACAGAGTTGAACTATATATCCTGAGATTATGTCCAAAAGAGAAGTCAACGTTAGCATTTGTCGGACGACTTATTATAGGATCCTTATAGAGATTCATGATCTATTCGAGATGCTGGAATCTAGAGAAAGATTCGAGTTCCGTTCGAGTGATGAAGACTTGTGTGTTGAGATACTGAACGTGACTTCACCATCGATAATGGTAGAAAATAGAGTAGGATGCACAGCCTGTGGTTTAGCTAACCTGCGATAGAGTATATCAACTACATATTTAGATATGCTTATCGATGTTGCACGCAGGAGTTGATGATACTTAGTTCAACATGTTAGGGTGTGTCCTAGTTGTGTTTAACTCAATGGTATATTTTATCTAGAGCTACACGAAGCTCAGAAGGTACTTTTCGACCCTTGTGTATGAAATCCACCTTGGTTTACCGAGGGCGTTTCCATGGAAAATCCACTACGCGAACGTACCTTAGCGGTTTTAGATGTAACTCTAATATTGTTGTGTTGTGAGATGCAAGCATTATAGCTATTTTATGATTTATATTATTCATCCTATACACTAACTATACTATCACATTATGTACTTATTAGATGGGTGGTTCTTTTGAGGGGATAACCCTTACGGTAATCCGAACAATCTCAAAAGTACCGTTATATGTTGATCGCATATTTTTTGAGTTTCTCACACTAGACATATGTCTGACTCATGCTTTTCTATTTTCCGTATTTCCAGGGGTGCTCTTTCGGGTAGTCCGAGGAAGGAAGGTTTTCGTTGATATTCACTGGAACTCGAGGAGAGATGTAACGACCCGTAATTTTCGATAATTAGAAATAGTTAATTTAATTAAATTCTGTGATTTAATATTGGAAGAAATAAAAATTTGGAAATTATTAATGAAATAATAACTAGAATAAAATGAACAAGGTTAATTTAAGTTAATTATTAATAAGTTAATGAAATTCAAATTGATTGAAATGATAAAAATGTTATACTTGGTTATAAAGTGAACATAAAAAAACAAATGTGAATATTAATTAATTAATGAAATAGTATATAATAAATGGTAATTGAATAAAATCAATGTTCGGTAAGCAATTGTAACATTTGTTTGTAAATAGTAACTTATAAGTGTGATTGGAAGTTAATGGTAACAAACTATTATATGTTACCTGTTTGTTTAACCTGTTAAATTAAATCTGAAATCAATTGCAATTAGTTCCCTTAATTAGTGCAGTTAATGTAGACTAAATTGATAATTGTAGGATGTTAATTCAGTAAGACGTAACCAAGAGCATTTTATTCATAGTATGATAATTGAGTGAATAAAAATAATTGAAAATCAAAATAAATCAATTTTGGAATTTAAGTTATAATAAGTGGATTTATTGCAATTAAATGTAATTAAAGAGTACGTTAATGTAAATGAAGATGAAGTTGGAAATTCTTAGTGTAATAAAATATAAACTAATGTAATTATATCCTTAGAGTAATAATTGGTTTAATAACAAGATGGAAAGTCAAACAAATGGAATTATTAGAAACTAAATTAATAATTACCGAATTTATTGAAATGAGAATTAAACACTGTAAATTGAGGAATATTCAATAATAAATTGATATAGAAATTTGTTTTAAAAGGTTATAAATTACTAAGTAATCCAAGGTGACAGAAATTGTAAATTATTAAATTTGAATTGAAAATTGGATTTAATTAATTTAATATTTAAATATGGCCATTTTGGCAACTGTCTCGGATTTTGGAATATGGCCATTTTGGCAAATGTCATTTGATACAACGTGAAATATGGCCATTTTGGCAACTGTCTCGGATTTTGACGAAACCAGTTTCATCGGATCTGTAACAGTGAATTATTGTTGCATTCCAAGTTTTGTAACGATCAGACGTGTCGTTCGATCGTATGGGCTTGAAACGCCTAGAACTTAATTCAATTGAAATCAATTTTAAATAAGCTGATTTTAGCATAACTTCTTCATACGATGGAATTAGGACTTGAAACCCATTCCATTGAGTTTAAAACTATCGGAAACATATATTTTGATATATGGGATGACCCACTTTCGTTCCGGAGATAGAACGGGTTTTAGGGTCATTTATCGTTCAACGTGTAGATCAATCTGCTCCATTCCTTCTGTTTTTCAGCTTAGCCTATAAATATCCCATTATAAACCCTAGCAACCTTTTTTTTTCCTATTGTCCGTACGTACCTTTCCTTCTCATTCCCTCTTTCCAATGGCAGACAAACAAAACCCTAATTGCCAAATTACAAATTCAATTCCAAAATCAAACTCCTCCAAACTATATCAAATTATATATCGATTTGAAGCTCTCGATGAGCGCAAGTCAAAATTGTAGTTTGTTTTTCGATCTGGATTGTTGTATGGCCGGAACTGGGCGAATTAATTTCAGCCGTTCATTGGCGTTCGATGATCGTCGTCCGATCGACGAATCAAGGGCACTAGGTTGTTGAGAGCAGCGAGCGTAGTCCATCGGAGAAGGTTGTTAGTCGCATTGACGGTTGGATTTGGCAGTTAAAATCGATTTGGGTTAAGCTTTGTCCGGCGGTGGCGTGAGTTCTTGGCCGATGGGTGACGTGGGGTCGTCGCGAGAGGGGGGGCGAGGTTGGAGGTGTGATCGGCTTGGCTGCAGTTCACTGTGTCGGCCAGCCGTAGGAGCGATGAGTTCAAGTGTGGCGACTGTCGTCGTTCAGTCACGATTTTTCTTCACGGCTAAGGTTTCACGAGATGATAGCTAGGTGACATGGCCGCTTATGACTGGTTGTTTTTTTTATTTATTTAACTCCCTAATTCAATCGTTCTAATTATCATAACTTTCGTATACGTGGTCCGATTTGGACGCGGTTTCTTGCGTTGGGATTGTATCGAAATTCCGGACATTATGATGCCATTTTGGACGAATTCTGAGACTGTCAAATTTTGGGCCTTTATTTGAATTTCAAATCGATTGGAATCCAATGGTGAGTGTTTTAACCCACTCGCAACTTCTAAAATTTCTTGTGTTAGTTAAATTAAATTTATACTATGATAAGAAATTTATCGATTGATGTTTGGTATGTTAAATTGTCATTCTAGTTAAATTTGACTTTTATCACATTTAATTATCATTTAATTTAATATTGAATTTTAATAGTCAAATTTAATATCTGTATTGATTTCCAGCTATCTATTGATGTTTATTGATTGAATTAGATGATGATTGTGATGCATGTTTGGTCGTTGATATTGGATGAATGGATGATTTACTTTTATTATTATAATACTGCAAGTTCACTATGGGTTGAAATGATACATACCCGAACGATCTATAGATTAGGGAAAAATCGTCATGGGTTGAAATAATAGACTCTAGTGATTTTATGGATTTTTAATATAATTCGGGATTGCGGTTTGAAATGATATATAACCGTAAAATTTTAAATTAGGGATTGAGATGATAAATATCTATATCACTTGACCCTTGGATATAGAATTATATACGGACACCGGATTGGTTAAATTAAATGATTCTAAAATCCTTAATTTTGAATTTAATTAAATGATATTTGGAAATAAAATTTGATTTATATAAATTGAAATTATTATCAAAAATCCAAGTTTATGTTAAAATTGGATTCGGTTTAAAGGAATTGTTTAAAGGGATTAAATTAAAATTTTAGGGATGATTTTGAAGTATAATTGGAATTTATCAGAATTGAGTTATTAAAATCATTTGAAATATAATTTTGAGAATATTGAAATTGGGGTAATTTAATTTGATATTTCAAACATGGATTTGGAAGCGATATAGAATTAAATATTTTATTGAGAAATTGAATTCAAAGATTTGAAATTGGGTTTTTGGAAATTGAAATAGTCCAAATGTGTTGACAAGAAATGAATAGTTTAAATTGATATTAAATTCAAATTCATATTTTTAATATAAAATGTTTTAAAATATATTATTGTAAAGATCCTAAATTTTTAAGATTTTTAAATTATTAAACTATTTTAACCTATATTACTATATTAGATCAACCTAACCTATTTTAAACCATTTAATTTATTTTAAACTAATTAACCCATTTTAACTTAATTTAAATCTAATTAATCTATTTTAAAGCTATTTAATCTATTTTAATTATATTTAATTTATTTTAAATCTATTTAACTATCTTAAATCAATTTAACAGTATCTTTAATCTCTAATTAAGCCACTTTAAAGTATTTAACTATTTATAACTATTTTAACTATTTAAACTATTTTCTAAATTTCCAAACTAAGTAAAGTAGAAGTGTCTATATTCAATTCATTATTTTAAAAGAGAATACGGTTAAATGATGTTATAACCAAATTTGGGATTTAAAACGTTATAATAAATTAAATATGACGATTTTGAAGTAAGGATTTAACCTACTTTGGAAATATGATTTTGAAGAAATTATGATTTTGGAAACGATATGATTTGAAAGTGAATATGGTTTGAAGTGAATATGATTTCGATAGAGATATGATTTGAAATTGAATATGATATTTTGATATAAATTGTGAATTGATTTTTGAAACGTAAAAGAACCATCAGGTGTGTAATAAGCGATTGGTTGTTAAAGAGATTGGGATCGGATATTGTCATACTCTCTGCCAATACCGAAATCCACTTTAACAACCGTGTACGTGGTGGAGATTCCAGAAATGAAGTATGATGGTTTGGTGAACGATTTCTGTATGAGGTATGACGTGACCTTGACTCCCGTGAGTCAGCTTAGATGTGACTAAAATCAGGAGCCATGCCGGGCTAAGTGAGGTCATTCCTCCGATCGGGCACACTTCTTTGATACTATATTATGATTTTGTGATTTGATTGGTGGCCACCCTTTGATTTTGATTTGGGAGTGTGTTCAGAGGTGGGTGGTAGTAGCTTCTATGCGTTACCACCAGTCCGGATCCGCAAACGGTATATCTACCCTAGCATTTCCTCGTGTGCCGTGTTCACATGCCCTAGAGCGCCTTCTACGAATTTTCTTTGTACCATACCTATGGAGTGCCCTCTGATATTCCTCCAGTTTACGGACGAATTACGGTACTGTATTGACTATGGGAATATATAAAAATGTGTTAAGGGGGATATGGGTAATGCCTTAACGCTATTTTTGTACTTTACTTTATTGTAGACACTATTGTAATAGCGTATTATACTACATAGTAGATAGTTTAACGGATCCTTAGGAGATGTGAATCCCGAACATCTCTTAAGTTATTGCACTCACGTTAGACACTGGATAGGAGATGTCAAACCGCGTAAACATCTCCAGCGCTGTTTACACTCATATTTATTTACCGTTGATTTAACTTACTAAGATCTTTTAGTTCTAACTTGAGTGTTTTGTCTTTTCAATTCGCTCGGGTCAGCCTAAGCATTTCAGGATTGAAGACCTTATTTCTGGAGGACGAAGACGAAGACTTGTACTATTATTATTTATTATATTCCACTGCATCACGTTGTTCCGTTGCATTTATTATTTATTTATTCTTGTTGTTTATAACTCTGATTCTGTATTGTATAAGTATAATCAAATTTATTTGTAAACAGCTTCATGAAATGTTATTTGATTATTATATTTTGTCATTCCGCTACAAGATTCTGTATTTGTTTTATTTCTTTCTCTTTTTCTTATTTACCCTATAACAATCTGCCCTTTTGAATGGTTTGAGTCTGACGCGTGTGTTTGCTTAAAATGTCCAAAAAGGCAGGTCGTTACAGTTGGTATCGGAGCTTTGGTTTAGCGATAACCTTAGCTTTGTTGGGTCTGACTCATATAAAATAGGGTAGTAATACCCTAGAATGAGTCGCTGAGTGTATATATATATATAAGAGAGCGTACTTGTTAGTGTTATAAAAAGGTTTTACATTGTTTTAATTTGTTCCGTTTTGTATTATAAATTCCGGTTGGTGCACAAGACGCTATGACATCGATAGGGATTTCTAAACACTTAATAGGGCTGACCGACACAATATTTGTTTTAAAATATAGGTAAATGAAATAATTTTGTATATACAATAACAATTTTATAACTGATATAGATGGTTGTTATATATTTGGTTGTTATATATTTGGTTTTTTATAAATATTGGTGGGAAAATAAGATTTACAAATAAAATGGATATAAATTGGAAATTTAGAACTTAAATTCTGGGATTTTTGAAAATTTCTTTCGAAAGATTTTGGGATATAATATTAATATTATTTGGAATTACTTTCTGATATAATATTTCAAGATGATTTGAAAGAAACGTTTTAAAAGAATTTTTTTGAAAGAAATAAGTTCTGTGCTCCTCTCTCTCTGTCGTTGGAAAATAATTTCGGTGATGAGTGCACGCATCATCGACGTTCATTTTCAAGTTTCAAAGTGGGAAGACTGTTGTAGTAGTTTTGTTGCACATTTATTTGATGAACAAATATTAATTTCAAATTTTAAATGTGATTGGATATAAAAGATATGATTATATATATATATACATATATGATTATATATATATATGATTATATATATATATATGATTATATATATATATGATTATATATATATATATTGAAATAATTGAAATGGAACCCGGCATTTGGTTCTTAAATTTCTATAAATGAGATTTCAATTATTGTAATGAAATGAAATTTTAACTATTTAATAATTGGAACTTCTAAAATGAAAAGAAGAAATTAAATGCTAAGTTACAAATGAAATATACAAGAAATTTGAAATTTGTAACCTGTAAATAGAAAGGAAATGAAAATTAGAAATGATAACTATTGAACATTAAGTTAACTAAAATTAATAAGATAAACTTGTGTAACTTTCAATTTTATTCTTAAAAACATATATATATATATAAAACTTACCACATACTAAAAGTTGTAATGTTAAATAAGAACATGTAATGGAAGTGTTCAATGGAGTTTCTTTTATAAATAAGAACTTTGATATTATAGTTGTTATAAACTTAAGTTATAATTGAAATGATATTAATTAAATGTAATAGAAAAGTGAGTATTGTAAGTAAAGGATTATAAACTTAAGTTAATGTTTGAAGCTATTGATAATTAAAGTGAATAATTAAAATGAATACTATATTAATATTTAATGACTACTACTTCAGAAAAGTTGAAATAATCCAGGAAATGGATTTATTAGTCAATGACACTATATAATAAAATGAATGTAAATTAAAAAGTAAAGAAACATAAGTATGACCTTATGCACAAATGAATATAATATCTAACGGGAACCAAGTGTATATAAAATAATAAATGTGAATTCAATTGCAATACAATGTATGTAATACTTAACCAATGAATTCATTGATCCTTTTAAACAAATTGAATGGAAATAACTTAGGTAAAAATGAATGTAACGAAAATGAAAAAAAAATTCATTATATGAATAAATGAAGAAAATGAATTTGGTAAGTAATGGTTGAAAATAATTAAAGATAAGCACTGAATTAATGAATGTGAATTTATTTACAAAGGAACCTATATAATACTTTAAGAATCGACCTATATATGTTTTAAATAACTGTACATGAGGAGCATTTGTAAGAAAAAGTAAATAACATATGTGAATAAACGAATGCAAATAAATGAAAGTAAGTATTATATGAATGAATAGGAATTGAATTTGTGAGAAATAAATGTAAATTAAAGAAATAAGCATTGTATGAAAAAAAGGGGAATAATAAATGTTGTGAAAGGATTAATGGAGAATAAACTTAAATAATGTTTGGAAATTGCTGTTTGTTTTGTTTTATGGGTTATTTGGGAAAGGATACTTCAAATTGTTTGGATGTATGAATAATCTATTAAGTTTTATCTAAGACTGTTGGATATATGGTATACTTAGTAGTTTATTTGTCATTCCATGCGATTAAAAGTGTCTAAACTCAAATAAACCATTTGTTTAAATTGATATGGATGTATGATTGTTTACTTTGATTTCATGTGATGATTGTATGCTTTTGGTTGCAAATGATTGTTGTTATGTAATATTGATTGTTTGTTAGTAATTGAAACAACATAAACATTTCATTTTATATGATTATTAACTCCTTTGGATTATATAATTGAAATACAGGTTATGGAAGCAATTGCTACTGCTTTTGGTTTCATAATTTAAGCGTTGTTTGCCCGACAAATAAGTACGTTCTCGGATTACGGTTTTCTAGCGATATTATTTTGTTTTCACGCTGTTGGGATATATTATTTTGAAATATATATGATATATATTGTTATTATTGATATTATTATTTCTTCCAGACCTCCCCGTACATAGGAGACTCTGTCGAAATTTTCCATAAATTTTGGACTTAGAAAATTTTCTGAAATGTTTTTCAAACTTATATTAACTTGAATATGAAAGGATTTAATTGTTTGTAAATTGATATATTTATTTAAATTATTTAATTATGCAGATTAATTGCTAAATTTAATAATCTTGAATAAGATATATTGATTACTTAATTTCTTCTTTTCCTTTCTTTTTCCTTTTCAGGGACAAAAAGTTTTGAGTAGAGGAGAGTGTAACGACCCGTAAATTTTGATAATTAGAAATAGTTAATTTAATTAAATTCTACGATTTAATACTGGAAGAAATAAAAATTTGGAAATTATTAATGAAATAATAACTAAAATAAAATGAACAAGGTTAATTTAAGTTAATTATTAACAAGTTAATGAAATTCAAATTGATTGAAATGATAAAAATGTTATACTTGGTTATAAACTGAACATAGAAAAACAAATGCGAATATTAATTAATTAATGAAATAGTATATAATAAATGGTAATTGAATAAAATCAGTGTTCGGTAAGCAATTGTAACATTTGTTTGTAAATAGTAACTTATAAGTGTGATTGGAAGTTAATGGTAACAAACTATTATATGTTACCTGTTTGTTTAACCTATTAAATTAAATCTGAAATCAATTGCAATTAATTCCCTTAATTAGTGCAGTTAATGTAGACTAAATTGATAATTGTAGGATGTAAATTCAGTAAGACGTAACCAAGAGCATTTTATTCATAATATGATAATTGATTGAATAAAAATAATTTAAAAGTAAAATAAATCAATTTTGGAATTTAAATTATAATCAGTGGATTTATTGCAATTAAATGTAATTAAAGAGTACGTTAATGTAAATGAAGATGAAGTTGGAAATTATTAGTGTAATAAAATATAAACTAATGTAATTATATCCTTAGAGTAATAATTGGTCTAATAACATGATTGAAAGTCAAACAAATGGAATTATTGGAAACTAAATTGATAATTACTGAATTTATTGAAATGAGAATTAAACACTGTAAATTGTGGAATATTCAACAATAAATTGATATAGAATTTTTTTATAAAGGGTTATAAATTACTAAGTAATCCAAGGTGACAGAAACTATAAATTATTAAATTTTAATTGAAAATTGGATTTAATTAATTTAATATTTATTTATTTAATTAACGTGAAATATGGCCATTTTGGCAACTATCTCGGATTTGACGAAACCAGTTTCATAGGATCCGTAATAGTGAATTATTGTTGGATTCCAAGTTTCGTATCGATCAGTCGTGTCGCGATCGTATGGGCTTGAAACGCCTAGAAATTAATTTAATTGAAATCAATTTGACATAAGCTGATTTTAGAATAACTTCTTCATACGATAGAATTAGGACTTGAAACCCATTCCATTGAGTTTAAAACTATCGGAAACATATATTTTGATATATGGGATGACCCACTTTCATTCCAGAGACATAACGGGTTTTAGGGTCATTTATCGTTCAACGTGTAGATCAATCTGGTCCATTCCTTCTGTTTTCAGCTTTGCCTATAAATATCCCATTATAAACCCTAGCAAACTTTTTATTTTCTATTATCTATACGTACATTTCCTTCTCATCTCCTCTTTCCAATGGAAGACAAGCAAAACCCTAATTGCCAAATTGCAAATTCAATTCCAAAATCAAACTCCTCCAAACTATATCAAATTATATATCGATTTGAAGCAATCGACGAGCGTAAGTCAAATTTGTAGTTTGTTTTTCGATCTGGATTGCTGTGTGGTCGGAACTGGGCGAATTAATTTTAGCTGTTCATTGGCGTTCGATGATCGTCGTCCGATTGACGAATCAAGGGCACTGGGTTGTTGAGAGCAGCGAGCGTAGCCAATCAGAGAAGGTTGTTCGTCGCGTTGACGGTTAGATTTGGCAGTAAATTTGATTTGGGTTAAGCTTTTTCTGGCGGCGGCGTGAGTTCTTGGCCGATGGGTGATGTGAGGTCGTCGCGAGAGGGGGGGGGGGGCGAGGCTGGAGGTGTGGTCAGCTTGGCTGCAGTTCACCGTGTCGGCCAGCCGTAGGCGCGATGAGTTCAGGTGTGGCGGCTGTCGCCGTTCAGTCACGATTTACCTTCATGGCTAGGGTTTCACGAGATGATTGCGACGTGACTGGCCGCTTATGACTGGTTGTTTATTTATTTATTTAACTCCCTAATTCAATCGTTCTAATTATCATTACTTTCGTATACGAGGTTCGATTTGGATGCGGTTTCTTGCGTTGGGATTGTATCGAAATTCCGAACATTTTGACGCCTTTTTGGACGAATTCTGAGACTGTTAAATTTTGGGCCTTTATTTGAATTTCAAATCGATTGGAATCCAATGGTGAGTGTTTTAACCCACTCAAAACTTCTAAAATTTCTTGTGTTAGTTAAATTAATTTTATAATGTGATTAGAAATTTATCGATTGCTGTTTGGTATGTTAAATTGTCATTCTAGTTAAATTTGACTTTTATCACATTTAATTATCGTTTAATTTAATATTGAATTTTAATAGTTAAATTTAATATCTGTATTGATTTCCAGCTATCTATTGATGTTTATTGATTGAATTGGATGATGATTGTGATGCATGTTTGGTCGTTGATATTGGATGAATGAATGCTGTATTTTATATTGTTATAATACTGCAGTTCACTATGGGTTGAAATGATACATACCTGAATGATCTATAGATTAGGGAAAATTTGTTATGGGTTGAAATTATATACACGTAACGATCAGACGTGTCATTCGATCGTATGGGCTTGAAACGTCTAGAAATTAATTTAATTGAAATCAATTTGAAATAAGCTGTAACATCCCACCTTTTTGTATGCTTTAAGCTGACACGCATGCCGACTCAAACCATACATAAGGGCGAATTGTTATAGGGGTGAATAAGAAAAAAATAGAGAAAGAAAAAAACAAAACAGAATCTCGCACCGGAATGACAAAATATAATAATCAAATAATAGTTCATGAATTTGTATACAAAACATTTGATTATACTTATACAATACAAAAATCAGAGTTACACTTATCAGAGATAAATACATAGCATTGCAGCAGAACAATATGATGCAGTGGAATAATATAGTAAATAATAATAAATCAATCTTCGTCTTCGTCCTCTAGAAATAAGGTCTTAAAATCCTGAAATGCTCAGGCTGACCCAAGCGAATTGAAAAGACAAAACACTCGAGTCAGAACTAAAAGATCTTATGTGAGTTAAATCAACGGTAAATAAGTATGAGTGTAAACGGCATCGGAGATGTTTACGAGTTTTGACATCTCCTATCCAGTGTTTAACGTGAGTGCAGTAACTTAAAAGATGTTCGGGATTCACATCTTCTAAGGATCCGTTAAATTATCTACTATGTAGTACAATACGCTATTATAATATGTCTACAGTAATATAAACTATTAAAATAGTGTTAAGGCGTTACCCATATCCCCCTTAACACATTTTTTTTGGCAAGGCCAGCCTGTTTTTATAGTGGACAGTCCACTCTTTATTGATCAAAATAAACACAAACGATTAAGAACTACAGTACAAACAAAAGAGAACCAGATACATCCCCTCACAAAACACAATAACACTGCGACCAATCAGAACAAAATTTTAAAAACAAGAGCAGCAGTAGTAGAGTAAGACCGCGCAAATCTTCGCGAGTTCCTTTCCTCCCAGATTATCGCAATCGTAAGCTTAAGATATCGGAGAAATCGAGTTGTCGACATGGTTTTCCACCTGGTTAAATGAAAGATACGAACCCATTCAAGGTTGAAATCTCTGAGCGGAGGCCTCTCGTTAATGTGGTGCAGAACCTTTTTCCAAAGTTGATATGAATAATGGCAATTGAAAAACAAGTGGCCAACGTTTTCAGCAGCTCTATTACAAAGAATGCACACAGAATGATCGAGTAATTGCCTTTTAACAAGATTATCCTGAGTATGCATAGCATTCATAAGGCATTTCCAGAGTAGAAGATTATGCTTTGGTTTCGATCCTGACTTCCAGATACGAGCATACCAAGGAAAAGGAGAATTGTATTGATTTTGAACAATAGCTTTGTATACCAAAGGAATGCTGTGGAAGTTGCCATTCCAACTGAGCCCATAATGTTCCACGCACTTAAAGGAAGCTTTAATAGAAGACCAGATATTGTTCAATATAGGAGAACTGACTTGGGGCAAATGAAGAACCTCATTAACAATAAAGGAATTAGCATTAGCATTTAGAGGAATACCAGAGTTAATTATGAGATTATAATCAGTTGAGTGAGACAGGATCAAACCTGGAGCACACCAGGGCGAATACCAAAATGGATTGGTAGTGTTGCATTGTACCATAGGCAGGTAATGCCTTCTGTTCTGTAGAAGTCTTTTCCATAAAAAGCTAGCTTCTTTGTTAACTTCCATAGTCCAAAAATTGCCACCTTTAAGATTGTAATGTCTATTCCAAACTTCCCACAACCCCACACTATTACTAAGTAATCTGTTAACGTGATGGGAAGCAGTGGCAATGTTCCAAAGATTTAGATTAAGGATACCAAGGCCACCCAATTTAAGAGGAACAATAATTTTCTTGTAGGCAATCGGAATGAGCTTAGCAGAGTAAATATTTCCATGCCAAAGGAAATGATTAAAAGCTCGATTTAGCATGTTGATAAGCTTATTAGGGATAATGAAAATCCTAAAATAGTATGCACACATAGCAGTGGCAATACTTTTTAAGATAACAAGCCGACCAGCTTGAGAGAGTTTAGAACCGTTGTAATTTTTTAGTCTAGAAGTTATTTTTTCGTATAATGGAAGGCATTGAGCATTGGATATTCTGGACTTACACAAAGGGGTACCAAGATACATGGCATTAGGATCCATAGTCTGAAGTCCAGAAACCAGGAGAATATTCTGGTAATTATTTTCATTAACCCCAGCCATATTAATCTGCGATTTACTTTTATTTATGTATAGACCTGTCATCATTTTAAAATTTTGAAGAGTAGAAAGCACACTAGTGATGGATTTAACATTTGGTTTAGTAAAGAGCAAAAGATCATCAGCAAACATAAGTGAGGAAATTTGGTGTTTTTGGCACTTAGGGTGATAATCAATATTATTATTATTGCATTCACCACTAATCAATAAAGTAAGAACTTCCATAACTAAAATGAATAGGGAAGAAGAGATAGGATCCCCTTGCCTAATACCTTTTTGGGATTTGAAATAACCAAAGGATTCACCATTGAGAGATAAAGTCAGATAGACTGTAGATATGCACGTATGTATCTAGGCTAAGAAAGGAAGGGGAAAGTTCATCCTGGACATAATAGAAATGATTGCCTCCCAACTAATAGAGTCATAAGCTTTATGAATATCCAATTTCAGAAAGCACCTAGGAGAAATGTTTTTCCTATTGTAACCTTTAATAAGTTCTTGCGAGAGTAAAATGTTATCAGTAATAGATCTCCCAACAACGAACCCATTTTGATTAGGAGAAATTAAATCAGATAGGCAATTTTTCATGCGAGAAGATATAATTTTAGCTATACATTTGTAAATAACATTGCAACAAGCAATGGGCCTGAATTCAGTAACCGATTGGGGAAGATTAACCTTAGGGATTAGGGCAAGTTTAGTATGATTTATACCCTTCAGCAAGGTATTGGTTTTGAAAAAGTGTTGAATAGCTTTACAAAAATCATGTTTAACAATATGCCAGCATTTTTGAAAAAAAATAGCAGAAAACCCATCAGGGCCAGGCGAACTAGTGGATTTCATTTTTAAAATGGTATCATGAATTTCATCTGGAGTAATTATCTTAATAAGCTTATTAGCTTGATCCTTAGATATAGTATTAAGCGGTAAGTCTTTTAGGACATGTAAATTATCCACATTGTCAGAATGAGCAAAAATGGATTTATAATAATTAAGAAATGAGTGCTTTATACTTGACTGAGTGTTCACCTCAAAACCATACATATCTTTAATCATGTGGATACAGGCAGAAGACTTCTTAAGTTTCAAGGAGTTATGAAAAGTATTAGTATTTCTATCTCCTCCTATATCCCATTGAAGTTTATTTTTTTCATGAAGCATAAGAAGCTCAGATTTGATAGCTAATTTCAATCTTTTGGTAAGTTCATTAACTAAGTTTGAAAGCATTAAATTACTGGGATCATTCTGAAGTTGAATATGGATATCATTAAGTTCAGCACTTAGTTTGGTAGATAGAAGGTTACCAGAACCATACTTATTAGCAGACCATACTTTAATAGCCGCTTTACAATCTTTAAGCTTAGTTTGAAGTATAAACATAGGATTGCCAAATTTGGGAAAGGCCCAAACATGCTCTATCAAAGGAAAAAAATCTGGATCAGTAAACCAACTTTTGAAAAAATTAAATGAAGAAGGACCTTTAATATTCCTATTTCCCCAATCCAATATGATAGGACTATGATCAGACAAAGATGGAGTAGGGAAGTAAGAAAGCAGAGAAGGCCAAGCATTGAAAGCAGAAGAATTAAAGTAAGAACGATCCAATTTGCAAAAAGTTCTATTACCTGATCTGCTGCAGTTATTCCAAGTATAAAAAACACCTGTTTTTGGAACTTCATAAAGTTGAGAATGGAGGATTGCATTATTAAGAGGAGCAACATCAACCTTAGTCTATACACTACCGTAATCTCCCCCATACTGGGCATCGTCAGAGGGCACTCCATAGGTATGGTACAATACAAACTCGTAGAAGGCGCGCTAGGGTAGGTGACACGACACAGCTAGGCAATGCCAGGGCAGATATACCAATTACGCATCCGGACTGGTGGTAACGCATAGGAGCCACTACCGCCCACCTTGAAACGCACTCCCGAGTAAAAATCGGAGGGTGGCCACCAATTAAATCGCAAAGTCAGAATATAGTATCGATGGAATGTGTCCGATCAGAGGGGCTACCTCATTGGCCCGGAATCGCTCATGTTTTAGCCACCTTATTCTAACTCACATGAGTTAGGTCCTCGTAAATATACCTTTAGGATCGTCGCCACCATCCTACTTCATTCTGGAATCTCGACCGCGTACACGGTTGTCAAAGTGGTTTTCGGTATTAGCAGAGAGTATGACAACATCCGATCCCGGTCTCTTTAACAACCAATCGCTTATTACACACCAGATGGTTCTTTTACATTTCCAAAATCGTTTCATAATTTGATATCAAAATATCATATTCAATTCAAACCATATCACTTCCGAAATCATTACTTACTTTCGAAATCATATTTTTGAAATCATATCGCATTTGAAATCATAGTTCGATAATTTTATTTCCTTTCAAAAATCATATTCACAATTTATATCAAATTATCGTATTCTAAAAACTAGACCACTTTTAAATCATATCGTTTCAAAATCATAATTTCTTCCAAAAATCATATTCGCGGAATAGGTTAAGTCCTTGCTTCAAAATCATCATTTCAATTTATTATAACATTCAAAATTTCAACTTAGGTTATAATGTCATTTAACCTTATTCTCTTTTTAAACCAATTGAAATGAATATAAACACTTACACTTTACTTAGTCTGGACATTTAGAAATAGTTTAAATAATTATAAATAGTTTAAATAATTATAAATAGTTTCAATACTCCAAAATAGTTTAGTTATAGGTGTGACGACCGCCCATGACCCCTGCACTGAACCTAGAGAAAGTGCGCTGTAAAGTGTGCCAGGCGACCATGGACGATTGCCAGGGTAAATTAAAACAGCAGAATCTATCGTATTACTCACAGCGCATGGACAAAATACAATAGAATATATATATAGTGAAGCTTCACAGAAATAGAATCTCATCAATAAAACTTCATAATAGTTGAATACAAACATCTGAATAGTCAATACATCAAGCCTCACTACATAACACTCAGAGAATAACAAGCAGCGGAACATCCAGTACATATAGTAAGAAGATAATATGCAAGCCTCCAGCTCGTCTTCGACATCAGCATCGTGGGAAGCAAGAACAGCACCTGTCACCTGCTACCTAGTCTGCCCATCCCAAAATGGACGAACAGCCCAAGGCAATAAGAGTTAAAACATAAAGCCTTGAGTCAGACAACAGTCTTAGTGAGCAGTAAATTAACTAACAACATACCAAAAGAGCATAAAGGAAAAGGAATAGGAATACAACCCTCCCACTCCACCTCTTTCTACAGTGATAGCCCCCAGACACACACTAAGCAGAAGCAACATAGCAGAGCATACAATTTAAAGTAAAGCAATTATCACTCGAGTCAAGGGCGATGTTTTCCAAGTACAAACCCCCAAGGCCTAAACCAAGATCAGATAAGCACCCAGAAAATACCGCTCTTGAGACCGAATGACGATACAACCAAACATCCATGACTCTGGCTATCACTGTTATCATTGCTTCGATATCATCGTTAATTGAATGACCGGCACATTCTTACAGCCGTCCGTCAAGGGCTAATGGAAACCCCGGTTCTAGACATAACTCCGCATGTCATCGTGACCCGTGCCTAGGACTATCGAATCTGCCCAGAGTACTTGACTATCAATCATTAGCCTTTAGGGACTATCGAATCTGCCCAACGTACTCTTGCTTTGAGCATGCTAGAACCTTCAACAACGATGAGATCTCAGCCTTCTAGTCATCCTCCTCGACGACTATTTCCATACTAGCTCAAGCGCCTCTCGAGCAAACCATTATCCTCTAACTCGAACCATTTCACCGAGTTATCAACATGCTTGGAATGATCCCGTCTGGATTAGACCAAGGCTATCTCACATCATGCTTCGCCTCATCATCATCATAGCAAAGCTTCATCTCAACATCATCATCAAATCTATCTATATGAGCTTCATCATCCGCCACATATGCCACGAGCAGCTTTTCCAATTCAAGAGCCTTTCCCTTAGCTTTTGAATCATCTTCGACCATCTTGTCTAAATCAAACCATCAATCATCTAATTCATAGCAATCAATCAAGTCAAACATTTATCCAAATAATCAAGCATTCAAATATGATCTAAATAGTCAATTATAACAATAATGGCAATTCCGTAAATAAAGAGTCAAAAGTCTAACAAGCATGAAAACATGAGCAATATCTCTATAATCTTGATGAATGAACTTGCATAGGTTAACATGTAGTAATATGGTTGTCAAATCATCATGAACAATGGATCTATATGGATCTATACTTAGGATTAAGAAAATGCATGGAAATCACTACTTTAACACAAAATCAAGCCAACGATCCGATATACTCCTTTGGATCCGTGTGAGAGATAATCACCACTCACCAAATCACCTAAACAACCCAAAAGCAACACACTTCAGATCTGGACAGCGAAGGATCTAACTCGATCTATCACGAATCCGCTTTAAACGATGAAATCTCTCTTCGAAGAATGTAGATCTTCAATCTAAGCTCTTCGATCTTCGATATGGATGGAAGGAATCACTAGATTACAGTGGAGGAAAGAAGTGAAGAAGTATAGAAGTCGAGCTCTAAAAATGGCAGCACTTCGTCGCTTCGAAATCCGGATCCCAAAAATGGAGAAAACCCCTCCTATTTATAGGCTGAAATCCCCCTTAGGTCGCTCACTCGGAGTTAGGTCGTCCACGACTTACGACCTAAAACCCCACGACCTAAAAAGCCCACGACTTAACAATACCAGCCTACGACCTAACACTTAAGCACTTAGCGACCTAACGACTTAACACATAAGCGCCTCCACGACCTAACAGATCCCCAACCTACGACCTAACGACTTAGCGCATCAGCGCACCCAAGCGACCTACGACTTAACGACTTAGCAGATAAGCGCATCCATACGACCTACGACCTAGCGCACATGCGCTTCCTTGCGACCTAACACACACGCGACCTAACTATCTTAGGTCGCCTACGACCTAACTCTACACAGAACTCACGACCTAACTCTTAGCTAGGATACGACTTAACATCTTAGGTCGTCTACGACCTAACTACGCTAACTTGCTAACCACTAGGTCGCTAACCACTAGGTCGCTAACTTTCTTAGGTCGGAAACTTCCTATAGGTCGCTAACTCTCTTAGGTCGCCTAATTCTATAGGTCGCTAACTTTCTTAGGTCGCCTAATTCTATAGGTCGCTAACTTTCTTAGGTCGCTCACTCGACGTAACCTATCCCACGACCTAAGCTACTACACGACCTATCTTCTATACGACCTAACTATTATACGACCTAACTTCTTAGGTCGTTCCAATCCTTAGGTCGCTCCACTCCACTAGGTCGACTACTCCTTAACTCGCCCACTTCCTTAGGTCGCTCCAAACGCTCATACGACCTAAGACTTAGACTCTGGACGACTCATCAACAATGCGACCAAATATCAACTGTTTTACGACGTTTCGATCCGTAAAAATACGGGTCGTTACATTCTTTCCCCCTTAGGAATTTCGCCCCCGAAATTCCAAACAAACATAGCAATCAAAGACTATTCTACATGCCTACCATCCATAGCAATCAACAAACCATGCATCCAATTCTAGCTTAGCATGAAGAATTCTAAAACTAGAACAAGTTACAATATCGTTAGATGACACGACACCTTAGGGCCATACCTTGAAGAGTTCAGGATGAGCTGCTTTCATCCTCTCTTCCACCTCCCATGTACAGTCGTTATCATCATCACTCCATTGTATCTTGAGCAACTTAACTACCTTCCTCCTAAGCTGTTTCATGTCGGTTTCCACAACCCAAAGCGGCTTACGAGGTCTCTTATCGACTGGATCAACTTCGAAATCTTCACAGCTATCAGTAGAAACCACTGTATTCGAGTCGTGCACATACTTCCATAGATACGATACATGAAAAACATTGTGCACACTCGACATCTTCTCTGGTAACTCCAATCTGTAGGCGAGCTTTCCAATTCGCTCGGTGATCGGGAATGGTCCAACAAATCTCGGAGTCAGTTTTCCTTTCTTCCCGAATCGAATAACATTCTTCAGAGGAGAAATCTTCACAAAAACCATATCACCTACGTTGAACTCCAAATCCTTACGACGCTTATCGGCATAACTTTTCTGACGGTCTTGGGCTGCCTTCATTCGTTGCCGAATGATCTCTATACAATCCGAGGTCTGTCGAATCATCTCTGGCCCAAGTATCAGCTTTTCTCCTGTCTCTAACCAACATGTCAGAGAGTTACACGGTCTTCCATACAATGCCTCATACGGTGCCATACCAATGCTTGACTGGTAACTGTTGTTATATGAAAATTCTACCAAATGAAGGTGATCTTCCCATGATCCTCCGAAATCCAAAACACAAGCTCTGAGGAGATCTTCCAAAACTCGGTTGACTCTCTCGGTCTGACCATCTGTTTGAGGGTGATAAGCTGTACTCAAACACAACTCGGTTCCCAAAACTTCCTGGAAGCTCTTCCAAAATCTACTAGTGAACAATGGGTCTCGATCGCTCACTATACTTTTCGGAATACCATGGAATCGAACTATCCACTTAACATACAACTCAGCCAACTTTGATGCAGTCCTAGTCGATCGAACAGGAATGAATCTTGCACTCTTAGTCAGACGATCTACGATGACCCAAATCCCTTCATTTCCCGCTCTGGTTCTAGGTAACCCATCGATAAAATCCATCGATATTTGCTTCCACTTCCATGTAGCAACTTCTAACGGCTGAAGCAATCCACTTGGCTTCTTCTGTTCGGCTTTTACCAACTAGCAGTTCATGCACTTGGAAATAAAATTTCCAACATCCTTCTTTATACCTTCCCAGTAATAGGCTCTCTTCATGTCCTGATACATCTTATTTCCACCTGGATGAATTGTCTGCTTCGAGTGATGACTTTTCTTCAGCACCTCATTCCTCAATTCATCCACATCGGGAACAACTAGTCGTCCTTGCTTTCGAAGCCAACCCTCTCGATCGACCTCGAATCCTTTATCCTTTTCTGGTTCCAATCTAGATTCCAAATCATGGATAATCTTGACAAGCTTATCGTCTCGCTTTTGGCCCTCGCCAATCCTTTCCACAAGAGTGGGTCTTATCGATAAGTTTGCCAACATTTCAGGTTCCAATTCACATCTGGGCCTGAAGTCAAATCCAGCTAAATACTCGAGATTCTTCCATTCTGAAAACATGGCTCCCAATCTGCATGTCTTCGACTTAACGCGTCTGCCACTGCGTTACCCTTCCCCGGAGTATAAGCTATACCAAAATCATATGATGCCAAAAACTCTAGCCAACGTTGCTGCCGAAGATTCAAATCCTTTTGGGAGAAAAGATACTTCAACGACTTATGATCTGTAAACAACTCAAATCGAACTCCCAATAGATAATGTCTCCACATCTTCAGAGCAAAAACAATCGCCGCTAACTCCAAATCATGAGTCGGATAATTCCTTTCATGCGGCTTCAGTTGTCGACTTGCATACGCAACAACTTTATCCTTCTGCATCAGCACTGCTCCAAGTCCAGTACCACATGCATCGGTGTAAACCACCATCTCATCATTCCCACTTGGAATAGTTAAAACAGGAGAACTTTTCAATCTCTCTTTCAGGATTCTGAAAGCTTGCTCACTCTTATCATCCCATCTGAACACTTGGTTATTTTTCGTCAATCCTGTTAACGGTGCAGCTACCTTGGAGAAGTCTTTGATAAATTGACGATAGTATCCTGCTAATCCAAGAAAACTTCTCACATCAGATGCATTCTTAGGTCTAACCTAATCCTGGATTGCCGCCACCTTAGCGGGATCAACCGCTATTCCATTCCTAGAGATAACATGGCCTAAGAACCTCACTTCACTCTTCCAGAAGTGACACTTCGAAAACTTAGCCTTCAGCTGATGTTTCCGCAAGATTTCCAAAACAATACGCAAGTGCGTCTTGTGCTCTTCTTCAGTTCTGGAATAAATCAAAATATCATCCACGAACACAAGCACGAACTTGTTCAACTGATCTCTGAACACTCTATTCATAAGATCCACAAAATATGCTGGCGCATTAGTCAATCCAAATGGCATTACCAGCCACTCAAAGAAACCGGATGGTGTCCTAAAAGCGGTCTTCGGCACACTATCCTTAGCCACTCTCAACTGGTGAAATCCCGTTGCCAAATCCATCTGAGAAAACACCTTAGCTTCGTGAAGCTGATTAAACAAGTCATCTATTCTCGGCAATGGATACTTGTTCTTCTTAGTCACCTTATTCAGCTCACGATAATCCACACACAACCTCAATGATCCATCCGCTTTGGTTGCAAACACAACTGGTGCACCCCATTCGGACACACTACGCCGAATGAATCCTTTCTGCAAAAGATCATCAACCTGCACCCTCAACTCCTACTGTTCCCTAGGCGCCATCCACCTAAGAGGCATCACAACAGGTCTGGCTCCTTCAACTAGATCTATACAAAACTCGATCTCTCTATGCGGCGGTAACCCTTTGACCTCGTCAAAGACATCCTCAAATCCATTCGCGATTGGCAACGATGACAGTCCATCCCGTGGAACAACCAGCGAATACATGAAGCTCATGAAGACGCCTTCTTCATGCTTACATCGTATAACAATCTTTCGCCCCTCCACATTCTCGACTGTCACCTCCAACCTTTCACAATCAACCTTTGCCGCATACTTCCTAAGCCAGTCCATACCCAAAATAATTCTGAACCCCGCAAAGTTCAGAACAAAACAATCACAAACAAAAGAGCAATCATGACTCGATACAATTAGACCACGGCATAACATACACAAACAAGACGAACCCCCAACTGGATTAGTCACAACCAATGGCCTGTCAACAATATCCGGTTCCAAACCCAACCGGCCTACAAGTTCGTTACAAACAAACGAATGCGACGCCCCAGTATCAAATAACACTCTAACTGGAAGACCACATATGGAGAGAGTACCTTGAACCACTACACTCTTTCCTTTCTCTTCAACGGTAGGAGCTTTCGAAGATGATGGAACAGCTCCCAAAGCATAAGCTTGCACAATCTGCTTGTCCCTACGCGGTTCTGGATAATTCTTCCTGATATGCCCCGGCTTGTCACAGTTGTGACACTTCATCGGTACCTTCGGATTCTTACAATCCCTAGAGAAATGGCCCTTCTGCTGACAATTGTAGCAGGTCACTTCGCCCTTCGGCTTCTTCTGGCCATCCCTACCCTTTTGCTGCTGCTGCTGCTTCCTCTTCTTGTTTCCACCCTGCTGGGGTTTAGACTCTTCCCTGGTCACAGCAACAACAGATCCTTCCTTAGGAAACAGATTCTCGTGCCTGAGAGCCTTCTCCACAAGCTTCTCAAATGGATTGTCCAGATGATCCACCAACTGCCTCCCAAGATAACTGTCCAAGCCTATCACAAACTTCTCGTTCTTCTGATACGAAGATTCAATATACGACCGGGCATACTTGGACAAAGCTTCAAACTCCGAAACATACTCAAGAACTGGTCTTCCACCTTGCTTGAGCTCCACGAACTTCTTGAACAGAACAGACTTCTAAGCTGTAGAAATGAACTTAGCTTCAAATTTGGCTTGGAATTGCTCCCAAGTAATCTCTTCCTCCGGAGTATCAATGGTGATAGAGTTCCACCAATCAGAAGCTCTTCCTTGAAGCTGTCTTGATGCTAACTTCCTCTTAGTTGCATCCTCAATTCCCAAGTCACCAAAGATCCTTCTACAAGCATCTATCCACCTCTGGACTTCAATGGTTGATTCTGTTCCCAAGAAAACCTTCCCTCCAAGAGCAGTAAAGTCCTTACACAACTTAGCAAAATCCACCGGCTTTGGAGTTTGAACTTGAACTCCAACATCCACCGATGGCCCCGGAGCTGGCATCCTTCTCATGATCGAAGTCATCATAGCTTCGAACATAGCAGCATAATCAGCAGCCCCTTCAGTAGCATGGCCTTCCCTAGCAGCTGGTCTCCCTCTTCGACTCATCCTTAATATCTATAAAAAGGAATGATTAGCACACCTAGAGAAACAACTGCATAAAGGACTCAAACTCTACTAAGCTACTATATTATATATATAGTAATCATCCATCAAAATACAATTACGTCTCTCATACGTAGTTACGTCAGCGAGCGTTGGGTAAAATCGATTAACCAATGCTCTGATACCAAATGTGACGACCGCCCATGACCCATGCACTGAACCTAGAGAAAGTGCACTGTAAAGTGTGCCAGGCGACCATGGACGATTGCCAGGGTAAATTAAAACAGCAGAATCTATCATATTACTCACAACGCATGGACAAAATACAATAGAATATATATATATAGTGAAGCTTCATAGAAATAGAATCTCATCAATAAAACTTCATAATAGTTGAATACAAACATTTGAATAGTCAATACATCAAGCCTCACTACATAACACTCAGAGAATAACAAGCAGCGGAACATCCAGTACACATAGTAAGAAGATAATATGCAAGCCTCCAGCTCGTCTTCGACATCAGCATCGTGGGAAGCAAGAACAGCACCTGTCACCTGCTACCTAGTCTGCCCGTCCCAAAATGGACGAACAGCCCAAGGCAATAAGAGTTAAAACTTAAAGCCTTGAGTCAGACAATAGTCTTAGTGAGCAGTAAATTAACTAACAACATACCAAAAGAGCATAAAGGAAAAGGAATAGGAATACAACCCTCCTACTCCACCTCTTTCTATAGTGATAGCCCCCAGACACACACTAAGCAGAAGCAAACATAGCAGAGCATACAATTTAAAGTAAAGCAATTATCACTCGAGTCAAGGGCGATGTTTTCCAAGTACAAACCCCAAGGCCTAAACCAAGATCAGATAAGCACCCAGAAAATACTGCTCTTGAGACCGAATAACGATGCAACCAAACATCCATGACTCTGGCTATCACTGTTATCATTGCTTCGATATCATCGTTAATTGAATGACCGGCACATTCTTTCAGCCGTCCGTCAAGGGCTAATGGAAACCCCGGTTCTCGACATAACTCCGCACGTCATCATGACCCGTGCCTAGGACTATCGAATCTGCCCAGAGTACTTGACTATCAATCATTAGCCTTCAGGGACTATCGAATCTGCCCAACGTACTCTTGCTTTGAGCATGCTAGAACCTTCAACAACGATGAGATCTCAGCCTTCTAGTCATCCTCCTCGATGACTATTTCCATACTAGCTCAAGCGCCTCTCGAGCAAACCATTATCCTCTAACTCGAACCATTTCACCGAGTTATCAACATGCTTGGAATGATCCCGTCTGGATTAGACCAAGGCTATCTCACATCATGCTTCGCCTCATCATCATCATAGCAAAGCTTCATCTCAACATCATCATCAATGAGCTTCATCATCCGCCACATATGCCACGAGCAGCTTTTCCAATTCAAGAGCCTTTCCCTTAGCTTTTGAATCATCTTCGACCATCTTGTCTAAATCAAACCATCAATCATCTAATTCATAGCAATCAATCAAGTCAAACATTTATCCAAATAATCAAGCATTCAAATATGATCTAAATAGACAATTATAACAATAATGGTAATTTCGTAAATAAAGAGTCAAAAGTCTAACAAGCATGAAAACATGAGCAATATCTCTATAATCTTGATGAATGAACTTGCATAGGTTAACATGTAGTAATATGGTTGTCAAATCATCATGAACAATGGATCTATATGGATCTATACTTAGGATTAAGAAAATGCATGGAAATCACTACTTTAACACAAAATCAAGCCAACGATCCGATATACTCCTTTGGATCCGTGTGAGAGATAATCACCACTCACCAAATCACCTAAACAACCCAAAAGCAACACACTTAAGATCTGAACAGCGAAGGATCTAACTCGATCTATCACGAATCCGCTTTAAACGATGAAATCTCTCTTCGAAGAATGTAGATCTTCAATCTAAGCTCTTCGATCTTCGATTTGATCTTCGATATGGATGGAAGGAATCACTAGATTAGAGTGGAGGAAAGAAGTGAAGAAGTGTAGAAGTCGAGCTCTCAAAATGGCAGCACTTCGTCGCTTCGAAATCCGGATCCCAAAAATGGAGTAAACCCCTCCTATTTATAGGCTGAAATCCCCTTTAGGTCGCTCACTCGGAGTTAGGTCGTCCACGACTTACGACCTAAAACCCCACGACCTAAAAAGCCCACGACTTAACAATACCAGCCTACAACCTAACACTTAAGCGCTTAGCGACCTAACGACTTAACACATAAGCGCCTCCACGACCTAACAGATCCCTAACCTACGACCTAACGACTTAGCGCATCAATGCACCCAAGCGACCTACGACTTAACGACTTAGCAGATAAGCGCATCCATACGACCTACGACCTAGCGCACATGCGCTTCCTTGCGACCTAACACACACGCGACCTAACTATCTTAGGTCGCCTACGACCTAACTCTACACAGAACTCACGACCTAACTCTTAGCTAGGATACGACTTAACATCTTAGGTCGTCTACGACCTAACTACGCTAACTTGCTAACCACTAGGTCGCTAACTTTCTTAGGTCGGCAACTTCCTATAGGTCGCTAACTCTCTTAGGTCACCTAATTCTATAGGTCGCTAACTTTCTTAGGTCGCCTAATTTTATAGGTCGCTAACTTTTTTAGGTCGCTCACTCGACCTAACCTATCCCACGACCTAAGCTACTACATGACCTATCTTCTATACGACCTAACTTCTTAGGTCGTTCCAATCCTTAGGTCGCTCCACTCCACTAGGTCGACTACTCCTTAACTCGCCCACTTCCTTAGGTCGCTCCAAACGCTCATACGACCTAAGACTTAGACTCTGGACGACTCATCAACAATGCGACCAAATGTCAACTGTTTTACGACGTTTCGATTCGTAAAAATACGGGTCGTTACAATAGGTAAAGTACTTTTAAATTGATTTAAGATAGTTAAATAGACTTAATTTAGATTAAATATAATTAAAATAGATTAAATAGCTTTAAAATAGATTAATTAGATTTAAAATAAATTAAAATGGTTTAATTAGTTTAAAATAAATTAAATTGGTTTAAAATAGTCAAATAATTTATATAGTTAATATTAGTCAAAATAGTTAAATAAATTTGAAAATCTTAATAATTAGAAAATTTTTTTTGCAAAGCTTAATTAGAAATTTTAAAATAATATAATTTTAAAATAGTTTATATTAAAATATGAGTTTGGAATTTTATATCAGTTTAAACTATTCATCTCATTTCAACATATTTAAAAGATTTCATATTTCCAAATCGACAAACCAAATTTCAGTAAACTATCGAATTTCATATTGTTATATCCGTGTTCAAAATATCAATACGGATTACTCCAATATTAAAATATTTAAAGTTATTTTCAAACAAATTTAATAACCCAATTTCGATAGAATTTCATTTACGAAAAAAGTTTAATTTTTAAACTTCCCATTTAATTCTTAAAGAAATTCCTTTTTAAACCAATTCACATTTCAATGCAAAACTTGATTTTTCAATAATACTTCAATTTACATAAATAAAATTTTATTTCAAAACATCAATTGATTAAATTCAAAAATTTAATGATTTTAAAATCATTTAATTTAACCAATCTGGTGTCCGTATATAATTTTCTACCCTAGGGTCAAGTGGTACGGATATTTATCATTTCAATCCGCAATTTAAACATTTTACGGTTGTATATCATTTCAAACCGCAATCCCAAAGTAAATAAAAATCCATAACGAACTTGCAGTTTATAACGATATAAAATGCAACATCCATTCAACCAACATCAACATCCATCACAATCATCATCCAAATCAATCAATAAATATCAATATAGAACTGATAATCAATAACTGATATTAAACTGGCAATTTATATTCAAAAATAAATTAAATAACAATTTAATTCAAATAAATTCAAATTAACCGAGATGATGATTTAAATAGATCAAACAGCTATAAATAAATTTCTAATTCACATCAAAAATTAATTTAACTATCATAAGAAATTTTAGAAGTTGTGAGTGGGTTAAAACACTCACCTTTGAGTTTAAATTGAATTTAAATTCAAATTAAGCTCAAAATTTGAACAGTCTCAGAATTCGTCCAAACCAGCGTCAAAATCTCCGGAATTTTGATACGATCCCAACGGATCAAACCGCACGTGAATTGGACCTAAAATGCGAAAGTTATACGCGTCAGAACATTGAAATTCGAATTTAAAAAAAAAGATACCCTATCAGATGAAGCCACGTCAGCATGCCGTAACGCACGCAAAAACCCTACCCACTTTATTGTTCACACGCGAAACCATCTCATACGCGAGCATGCCGCCTCCCCTAGCTCAGATCGCTGACCATCACCTCGCTCACGCAGGCGCGCCGCGGCCATCTTCCACCACGCCGACCATCACTACCCCCCTACCAGACCTCGAACGATGCCTAAAAGCTCCGGCCGCCACCAAAAATCAAAAACCCTAGCAAATTATTTGCCTCAATCAGACCATCATCTTGTAACGACCCGACTTTCTATGCCCAAAAAGTCGCATCATTATGAAGAAAGAAAGGGATAGAAGAAGAAAAGAAAAGAAGAAAGAACAACAACACGTCAGAAATCTCACAGCGGAACGAGAAATATATTATCACATAAGATATTACATAGTATCATATACATCAGAGTACACAACTTATACATCACAGAATAGACAGTTATAAACTTCTGTCTATTATACAACACAAGTACATCAGTACAATACAGACTAATACAAACACAGCGGAAACTCTATATATCTACTCGCTGAAGCCTCCTGCTCCACAGCTCCTCCAGAATTCGTCAAGACTATCCTGAATCCCTCGACTACTCAATACAATATTGAGTACCCAAGAGTTTAATAAAACAGAAAATAAACACTTGGGTCAGACATGGGTCTGGTGTGAGTAAACGGGTTAAAATTGTTTAACTTCAAAACCTTTTGAAAACAAAGGTATCACGTAAGACTTTCCACACATAAACATGGAAAAGTTTTTACCTTACGCTAACCAAAACATTTGATAGGAAATCCAGTCATATTATAATAGGGTCTAGGGTTTTCAGATAAATATTCACATAGCCGAAATTGTTACATTCATTAAATTCCAGCATACATAAGTATACAATCAAATCCGTTATCACTTATTGGAATTTGGATTTCCATACAATGGCAGGGCTACTGGGGTACCGCCCGTCACAGTACGTGGCCTAGATCACCGTACCGAGGAGTACGCCCGCTCCCCTGCAACACAAAGCCGGAACCATCCCTTACTGGATAATCCCGAACAAGATAATCCCGTAGTTGGCGCGACCAACCACACACTAAGCCGAATAAAAGAAAAGGGACCTCTAGACAGGGATCTATCTTGCTCTCAGTGGGTGCTACCCACGAAGCCTTGCTGCACCTCCCCTGTTTTAGCCATTCCCGGTTGATGAGGCTTGAGGTTACGATTACCTTTATTCAGAACATATCACTTAGAATGCTCATCGTCCGCCTGACGATGTGCTGAAAGCATTCAATCCATATAAGTTCGTTCCGGGTTCGAACGAAACCGAAGGCATTATCTCGTTACACTCGTTTTGGAATCACCCTCAGAGTTAACGACAATAACCCTTGCACTCTAAATCTTCATCTTCACATGAGATTCACGACCTATCGTTAATTTGGATCGATGTGGTATTCGGGTCTCCAGACCTGGAATACCGGTATACGGAAACCCGATCCCGGTCTCATCGAAATCCAAAACGTATCTTTTAAGGCCAAGTTGTTTAAAGGTTTAAACATTTAAACTTATATTCTGAATGATATAAACAGATAGATGAATCACATTATCACAATAGATAATTCATATCAAACATTCATCTCACAAAGCAGCATATATCAGAGATATCCAAATCATCCAATATCAACCAATCACCCAATATCAATCAATCATCCATAAGCAGGTTTTGATTATCTCCAAATCAATTTAATCAATCTTTAAATAAATTAATTACTATTCTTTAATCACTTGGATTATCTTAATCCTGCTTACTATCATTAATTAATTTCAAATTAATTAATTAATTAATCATCTCTTAATGATCTTTCTTAATTAATCTCCTTTGATTAATTATACTTTAATTACCTTTTAGTAATTATCCTTAATCATATTCAGTAATTAACTTTTAATTATATCATTAATTACAATAATTAATGAACCTTTATCAATTAACTAAAATTAATTAATTAATCCTCAAATTGCTTTATTAATTAATTACCTTCTAGTTAATTAAATAATTAATCTTTAATTAACTACATTCATTAATTAACCTTAATTAATCATAGTAATTAACGATCTTGTAATTACTTATCTTAATTAATTACTTCTTAATTAATTATATTAACCTTGATTAATTAATCTAATTAATTAATCTTTAATTGCTTCATTAAGTAATTATTAATCAAATTAACAATTCATCCTTAATTAATTACTTTATTAATTAATTACTTTTTAATTAATTACACTTAGTAATTAATCTTAAATTAAACACCTTTAATTAATCACATTAATTAATTAACTAAAATAATTAAGTAATTAACTCTTAATTACTTACCTAAGTAATTATCTTCTAATTACTTCATTTAAATGATCTCGATTACTTTCTTAATTAATTACTTAACAAATAATTAATTCCATCATTAAATAATTCTTAATTAATTTCTTCATAATTAATTAACTCAAAAACAATTATATTAATTAATTCCTTAACTGATAACATTAAGTGATTACCCGTTAATCACCTCAGCTAATTACTCCCATGAGTAATTTTCCATTAATTACTTCCATAAGTAATTACATCTAATAATTAACCATTAATTACTTCATTAAGTAATTATACTTAATTAATCCATAATTAAGTGATTATTTAAAATTAAATAAACAATTAACTAATTATTTAAAATTAATTAAATAATTAATTGATTAACTTCTTATACTTCAAAATCCTTAATTAATTAATTTAGAAAATCATTTATCTTAAATAATCTTTACTTATTAACAAATCATAAAATCAAGTATTCTTAAGTTCATATCCAAATAATTTAACCTTAATCATCACAATTTAATTATTTGAATTAATCAAATCTTTAAAGACAAATTATTCTATTTAGTTCTCAAAATTTTAACATTAACCTTATTTGAAAATAATGCATTTAGAAATCAATTAAAATTTAAAACACTTTAAATTTTCTAATTTTTAACCTATTTATTTCAAATAGAATTTTAAAATTTTGTTTTACTTAAGAACAAAAACAATTTAAAACTTGAACTTGTTTTCTCCTTTAAAATTAAAAATCTGGTTGCTTATCAAAAACAAACTCCACAAATCTCGAGCAAGAACCCGAGACAAACGCTAATTTCCTCGAGCCTAACTCGTCTCACTCGCAACCAAGGCTGCTTCGAGTCGACTGCAAAACAACACGACACTATCTCGAGTTGCTTCATCTTCCCCAAAGCCCTCACGTCCCAGATATGCTCAAACGTGCACACGTGCACGTGCACGCCCTCGTCTCCGACCATCTCACCGCCGCGACATCACCACTTAGTCGATAATCATCTCGTCAACTCATCCTACCTTCCAGTTCCACGAATTCGCCAGAAAATCGAAAACGAGCAATTGAGGCCATAGGAACCCAAAACTTGATCAACAAAATCGCCTCGTCCCAACGCTACCGACCACTGGAACCCATGCCGACATGACCGAAGCTTCGCCTCATCCTCCTGCACTGATCCCTCCCATCGCGATCCACTCCAGTTCACCCACGATCACACAAAAGTCTCGACTACCCCAATGACCAAAACAGGTAATTTAACCCTAGTTTGTCATCGTTTCGCCACCTCGATCATTGATAAATCCAATTAGGATTTTTTCGATTATCACAAGACCCCCGACCACCTCCAGCATCAATCTCGACCCACTGATTGTCTTCGTTCACCAGATATTGACAGAAATATGTTTTCTGTTCAACTCGAAAAATCTTGACCAACCAAATCTTAAAAATCATGATTATACCACCTAAATTCACGATTCTCTGCCACGAATACGACTATGCAATCCAAATCTAAAAATAAATAAATTAAATTTTGACATATATGTGCATTTCACTGTTATATTCATTTTAAAAATTATCTATCGAATTTACAACCCTGGAACTATTTTTATAAGCTTTATTATACTTCAACAAACATCTTTCATTTATACCTCAAAGTCAAATATAGATTCTATTGTGAGATTTTGAATTTATAATATCAAATCATAGCCTGTAACAAAAGCAGAGAAGAAGATATATAACATTTCACCAGTATAACAATTTATTCACATACATTCATTCCAATCATTCATGTAAACAATGCATACCATATCACTACAACATTAATCTCACATAACAAACATAGAAATAAATTTTACTGTTTTTAAAATAGTGTTTACTCACCTTTAATTTCAGAGAACAGAGCAGTTTTGTTATATTTCCTGGAATTGCATTTTTGATCTGAAGTTTAATTGTTGATGCTTGATCTTCTTGTTGTTTGCATTTGTAATTCCTGCATGCCTGATTTATGTTGAATCTTGTTTGATTTCCAGGTTTTCCTTGCTTGCTTGAAAACTTGTTACAGGCTTTAATTTTGAGAAAGTGGTTAACAGGATTTGGAAAATTTGATTTATCAAGTTCGGGAGATTGAGTTATAGGTTTTGATTTAGTATCTCTTCAGTTTTGAGCTGAGAATAGAAAAGAGATTGAAAAGAGGAAATGCATGTTTTTTTATAATTTAAGTTATGATTTTATTAAAATTTAAAGAAAATAAAAATAAGAGATGACACTTGTTTTAAAAACTTACATGTGTCCTTTATATCACTTAATTACATTACAAATGTTACTAACATGTGTTAATGTATTTACACTTGTCATTAGGTATTTTAATTAAATTTTTAAATAATTTAAAAGCTTTTTAAATTAAATTTACTAATTAATAAACACTTATCTAAATATATGTATATAAACTTCTTTAAAGAAACATATTATAAAACAAATAAAATCTTATACATATATTTTTAAATCCAATTTAATTATCTTTATTGTTTAAGAGATATAAATTGAAATACCAAATACCCTTTGAAAAAGTATTATATTAAATTATACTTTCCAAATTACAATATATATATATATATATATTAGAATTTGAACATTTTTATAAATTTTCAAACCAAAATTCCAATATATACAAATATACATATATCTTTAAATAGAAAATATTTTTAACATAAATTTGAGAATTATTATATTAAATTTCAATACAACTTCAAATAATAATATATACATACATATATATTACAATTTGAAAATACATCTTTAATTTAAAACAAAAGATATCCTATTCACAATATATAACAATATATATATTATAAATAGATTAAAACTTTATTAGCTTTGAAAATAAATCTTATCAATATTGCCAGATTAAATATTTATTATCCTTTAAAGATTAATTTACCAATTTAAATTAAAATTATAAAGGAAAATTATCAATTCAATTAAATTATTAATACAGATTATTAAATTTATACTGCCCAAAAACCCGGGATATCACATTCCTCCCTCCTTAAAATAATTTCGTCCCCGAAATTAAAAACAAAGTTAATTTAATAATCCAGCAAAGATTTTAATTTCAAACACAAACCTATCATTCAATTCCTATCAATCAAAGCAACCAATCAAACAAACAAACCTAACTAACTATTCTGATACAAATCAGAATAGACTTCATAATACTATCTCGAGTTTCCCCGAGTATAAATCACCGGGAGACTCGCTCTACAGAAACTAAACAAACAACACCACTATAATCCAGAGCTTCTCACTTCTCTAGATCCACCAATTTGAACAGAACATCATACTATACTCAAGTCTAGCTCAACTTCCAAATGCAACCGAACTGCAGATTCAACAACCAATGATGAATCATACACGTATTCCCTCAAAGATACGTGAAATACAATGAATTCCAGCTATCTAAACTGGCAACTCAATCTTATCCAAACTGTTCTCTTAACCAGAGAAATCTTAACAACAATGAAGTTTCCAACTTCAAATTCCAAACTACTTATCTCATATCTACATAACTCAATAGATAAACCTGGTTTGCCCATCATCTTGATCAGCTCAACCTACGCTGATGCTTTCAGAAACAACTGGACCAAACAAACCAGTTTCTGGATCCTATCCAACAGAAAAGTCATCCAAAATCCGTCGAAATCTAGAACACAAGCTTTACTTCCCAAGCAATAGCAAACTGAACTCGCTTCCTTCCTTGTACAGCTGATACCTCGCTTCCGCTGCACAACTCTGATTCTGAAATAGATGAGAATACTGCTGATGATAACGGGTATAAACTTATCCAATAAATTCAGGAAACTTTGTTCATCAAATCCATAAAATCTTAATGACTCATCTGACTCTGTCACACATCCTTATAACAGAATCTAATTCAAAATTTAGAACTGACCAATCCAAATTTCAAAAATTTCTAAGCTAATACACCAACTCTGCTTCTCCAAGAATCATCCTGCTACCAGACTAACTACCCAAAATTGCTTCTGGAACCAATACAATATGGAACTCAACTCCAGATGCAGACAAACTTCTGATTACTTCAGTAGCTCCTACTTCCACATGAGAATCCTCAGTCTCAAACAAAATATTACCTAAGATGAATTCCCAAACTAATCGCAAGTCACTTTTGCGATTCTTCCTAGTTCGGATTCCAAAGAAACTGTTTTCTCTTTACCAATTAAAACAGCCTTAAGCTTTTACAAACAAGGTAAACCATTCAAGAAAGACTTCACCATCTGCCCGGACTACTGTTAGAAGAACCACATAGATTCCGGAACCATCGAAGAAACGGACCATACTGCTGCATCCAAACTCTATCTCGACAGCACACCGAACACTCCGAGCTGCACTGCTACCACAGCTAACCAAGAACTTCTAATCCAAAGACTTCTCAAAACTAAAACCATCAACAAACCTCACAACGAACCTCCGAGATGGAAGACATCCCAAAAGAAACTCGGCTCCAAACCAAACGCCAATAACTTACTCTTCTTAAGGGAACAATGAGACCATGTCCGAAGAAACAATTAATCGACCTTAGTCCCATACTTTAAAATAGACAGAACTCTCTTACTCGATATTAGAGAATTCCTATACAGCCGAGTCTTTCCTGCGGTAGACATCAACTGTTCCTCCAATACCTTTTTAATCTTGCTCCAAAAAGAACACCTCCTTCGGGAACATCCATAGATACTGTGTCTTATCACACAGCTTCTCCTTCCTGAAGTCGCCAAGCTACCATCACTTACTTCTGCACAACTGATAGATCCAACTCTAGAAAATTTGCTCACCCGAGCTCAACCAATTTTACATTCCAATAATGGATTCCGAATCTTGAAAAGGATTTTCTTCAGAGATCCGAGACATCCTTACTCCATACTGCCAATTTACTCGAGACGATATTGGGTTTACAGTCTCGATATATACTTCCAACTCAAACATTCAAACTCCAACTATTGGTAATTGTGTTACACACACTACCAACTTATCTACCTTTATAACTTATATTGGAAAACCCGAACAGGTAATCCAATAAATAGGTAGAAATACATAAATATATATATTTAAAATGATATATATATATTTTTTTTATTTAGAAATTATTTCTGGGTAAAATTATTTCATCTACCTCTTTAAAACAATATTGTGTCCGTTGGCCTGGTTCAAGTGTTTAGAGATCCCTATCAATAACGTTAGCTACTCGTATTGACCAGAATCCATATACCACTCAACCGATCAATTAACACAATATAAAACCATTTTTATATAATTAACAATTACGCGCTCTCAAGATAGACACCACTTCAGAGCCTAGGTATTCACTCAACCTACTGCTCTGATACCAAATGTAACGACCCGACTTTCTATGCCCAAAAAGTCGCATCATTATGAAGAAAGAAAGGGATAGAAGAAGAAAAGAAAAGAAGAAAGAACAACAACACGTCAGAAATCTCACAGCGGAACGAGAAATATATTATCACATAAGATATTACATAGTATCATATACATCAGAGTACACAACTTATACATCACAGAATAGACAGTTATAAACTTCTGTCTATTATACAACACAAGTACATCAGTACAATACAGACTAATACAAACACAGCGGAAACTCTATATATCTACTCGCTGAAGCCTCCTGCTCCACAGCTCCTCCAGAATTCGTCAAGACTATCCTGAATCCCTCGACTACTCAATACAATATTGAGTACCCAAGAGTTTAATAAAACAGAAAATAAACACTTGGGTCAGACATGGGTCTGGTGTGAGTAAACGGGTTAAAATTGTTTAACTTCAAAACCTTTTGAAAACAAAGGTATCACGTAAGACTTTCCACACATAAACATGGAAAAGTTTTTACCTTACGCTAACCAAAACATTTGATAGGAAATCCAGTCATATTATAATAGGGTCTAGGGTTTTCAGATAAATATTCACATAGCCGAAATTGTTACATTCATTAAATTCCAGCATACATAAGTATACAATCAAATCCGTTATCACTTATTGGAATTTGGATTTCCATACAATGGCAGGGCTACTGGGGTACCGCCCGTCACAGTACGTGGCCTAGATCACCGTACCGAGGAGTACGCCCGCTCCCCTGCAACACAAAGCCGGAACCATCCCTTACTGGATAATCCCGAACAAGATAATCCCGTAGTTGGCGCGACCAACCACACACTAAGCCGAATAAAAGAAAAGGGACCTCTAGACAGGGATCTATCTTGCTCTCAGTGGGTGCTACCCACGAAGCCTTGCTGCACCTCCCCTGTTTTAGCCATTCCCGGTTGATGAGGCTTGAGGTTACGATTACCTTTATTCAGAACATATCACTTAGAATGCTCATCGTCCGCCTGACGATGTGCTGAAAGCATTCAATCCATATAAGTTCGTTCCGGGTTCGAACGAAACCGAAGGCATTATCTCGTTACACTCGTTTTGGAATCACCCTCAGAGTTAACGACAATAACCCTTGCACTCTAAATCTTCATCTTCACATGAGATTCACGACCTATCGTTAATTTGGATCGATGTGGTATTCGGGTCTCCAGACCTGGAATACCGGTATACGGAAACCCGATCCCGGTCTCATCGAAATCCAAAACGTATCTTTTAAGGCCAAGTTGTTTAAAGGTTTAAACATTTAAACTTATATTCTGAATGATATAAACAGATAGATGAATCACATTATCACAATAGATAATTCATATCAAACATTCATCTCACAAAGCAGCATATATCAGAGATATCCAAATCATCCAATATCAACCAATCACCCAATATCAATCAATCATCCATAAGCAGGTTTTGATTATCTCCAAATCAATTTAATCAATCTTTAAATAAATTAATTACTATTCTTTAATCACTTGGATTATCTTAATCCTGCTTACTATCATTAATTAATTTCAAATTAATTAATTAATTAATCATCTCTTAATGATCTTTCTTAATTAATCTCCTTTGATTAATTATACTTTAATTACCTTTTAGTAATTATCCTTAATCATATTCAGTAATTAACTTTTAATTATATCATTAATTACAATAATTAATGAACCTTTATCAATTAACTAAAATTAATTAATTAATCCTCAAATTGCTTTATTAATTAATTACCTTCTAGTTAATTAAATAATTAATCTTTAATTAACTACATTCATTAATTAACCTTAATTAATCATAGTAATTAACGATCTTGTAATTACTTATCTTAATTAATTACTTCTTAATTAATTATATTAACCTTGATTAATTAATCTAATTAATTAATCTTTAATTGCTTCATTAAGTAATTATTAATCAAATTAACAATTCATCCTTAATTAATTACTTTATTAATTAATTACTTTTTAATTAATTACACTTAGTAATTAATCTTAAATTAAACACCTTTAATTAATCACATTAATTAATTAACTAAAATAATTAAGTAATTAACTCTTAATTACTTACCTAAGTAATTATCTTCTAATTACTTCATTTAAATGATCTCGATTACTTTCTTAATTAATTACTTAACAAATAATTAATTCCATCATTAAATAATTCTTAATTAATTTCTTCATAATTAATTAACTCAAAAACAATTATATTAATTAATTCCTTAACTGATAACATTAAGTGATTACCCGTTAATCACCTCAGCTAATTACTCCCATGAGTAATTTTCCATTAATTACTTCCATAAGTAATTACATCTAATAATTAACCATTAATTACTTCATTAAGTAATTATACTTAATTAATCCATAATTAAGTGATTATTTAAAATTAAATAAACAATTAACTAATTATTTAAAATTAATTAAATAATTAATTGATTAACTTCTTATACTTCAAAATCCTTAATTAATTAATTTAGAAAATCATTTATCTTAAATAATCTTTACTTATTAACAAATCATAAAATCAAGTATTCTTAAGTTCATATCCAAATAATTTAACCTTAATCATCACAATTTAATTATTTGAATTAATCAAATCTTTAAAGACAAATTATTCTATTTAGTTCTCAAAATTTTAACATTAACCTTATTTGAAAATAATGCATTTAGAAATCAATTAAAATTTAAAACACTTTAAATTTTCTAATTTTTAACCTATTTATTTCAAATAGAATTTTAAAATTTTGTTTTACTTAAGAACAAAAACAATTTAAAACTTGAACTTGTTTTCTCCTTTAAAATTAAAAATCTGGTTGCTTATCAAAAACAAACTCCACAAATCTCGAGCAAGAACCCGAGACAAACGCTAATTTCCTCGAGCCTAACTCGTCTCACTCGCAACCAAGGCTGCTTCGAGTCGACTGCAAAACAACACGACACTATCTCGAGTTGCTTCATCTTCCCCAAAGCCCTCACGTCCCAGATATGCTCAAACGTGCACACGTGCACGTGCACGCCCTCGTCTCCGACCATCTCACCGCCGCGACATCACCACTTAGTCGATAATCATCTCGTCAACTCATCCTACCTTCCAGTTCCACGAATTCGCCAGAAAATCGAAAACGAGCAATTGAGGCCATAGGAACCCAAAACTTGATCAACAAAATCGCCTCGTCCCAACGCTACCGACCACTGGAACCCATGCCGACATGACCGAAGCTTCGCCTCATCCTCCTGCACTGATCCCTCCCATCGCGATCCACTCCAGTTCACCCACGATCACACAAAAGTCTCGACTACCCCAATGACCAAAACAGGTAATTTAACCCTAGTTTGTCATCGTTTCGCCACCTCGATCATTGATAAATCCAATTAGGATTTTTTCGATTATCACAAGACCCCCGACCACCTCCAGCATCAATCTCGACCCACTGATTGTCTTCGTTCACCAGATATTGACAGAAATATGTTTTCTGTTCAACTCGAAAAATCTTGACCAACCAAATCTTAAAAATCATGATTATACCACCTAAATTCACGATTCTCTGCCACGAATACGACTATGCAATCCAAATCTAAAAATAAATAAATTAAATTTTGACATATATGTGCATTTCACTGTTATATTCATTTTAAAAATTATCTATCGAATTTACAACCCTGGAACTATTTTTATAAGCTTTATTATACTTCAACAAACATCTTTCATTTATACCTCAAAGTCAAATATAGATTCTATTGTGAGATTTTGAATTTATAATATCAAATCATAGCCTGTAACAAAAGCAGAGAAGAAGATATATAACATTTCACCAGTATAACAATTTATTCACATACATTCATTCCAATCATTCATGTAAACAATGCATACCATATCACTACAACATTAATCTCACATAACAAACATAGAAATAAATTTTACTGTTTTTAAAATAGTGTTTACTCACCTTTAATTTCAGAGAACAGAGCAGTTTTGTTATATTTCCTGGAATTGCATTTTTGATCTGAAGTTTAATTGTTGATGCTTGATCTTCTTGTTGTTTGCATTTGTAATTCCTGCATGCCTGATTTATGTTGAATCTTGTTTGATTTCCAGGTTTTCCTTGCTTGCTTGAAAACTTGTTACAGGCTTTAATTTTGAGAAAGTGGTTAACAGGATTTGGAAAATTTGATTTATCAAGTTCGGGAGATTGAGTTATAGGTTTTGATTTAGTATCTCTTCAGTTTTGAGCTGAGAATAGAAAAGAGATTGAAAAGAGGAAATGCATGTTTTTTTATAATTTAAGTTATGATTTTATTAAAATTTAAAGAAAATAAAAATAAGAGATGACACTTGTTTTAAAAACTTACATGTGTCCTTTATATCACTTAATTACATTACAAATGTTACTAACATGTGTTAATGTATTTACACTTGTCATTAGGTATTTTAATTAAATTTTTAAATAATTTAAAAGCTTTTTAAATTAAATTTACTAATTAATAAACACTTATCTAAATATATGTATATAAACTTCTTTAAAGAAACATATTATAAAACAAATAAAATCTTATACATATATTTTTAAATCCAATTTAATTATCTTTATTGTTTAAGAGATATAAATTGAAATACCAAATACCCTTTGAAAAAGTATTATATTAAATTATACTTTCCAAATTACAATATATATATATATATATATTAGAATTTGAACATTTTTATAAATTTTCAAACCAAAATTCCAATATATACAAATATACATATATCTTTAAATAGAAAATATTTTTAACATAAATTTGAGAATTATTATATTAAATTTCAATACAACTTCAAATAATAATATATACATACATATATATTACAATTTGAAAATACATCTTTAATTTAAAACAAAAGATATCCTATTCACAATATATAACAATATATATATTATAAATAGATTAAAACTTTATTAGCTTTGAAAATAAATCTTATCAATATTGCCAGATTAAATATTTATTATCCTTTAAAGATTAATTTACCAATTTAAATTAAAATTATAAAGGAAAATTATCAATTCAATTAAATTATTAATACAGATTATTAAATTTATACTGCCCAAAAACCCGGGATATCACACATCTCGTTTAACAAACCTTGCCGATGAGCTCCCCTCAGTCCTCTCCACACAACGGTACCATTGATTTGGCGATCCATCGAAGTTGACCGTCGTGTGATGAACGGCCAAGAATGGTTCACCCAATTCTGGCCACACAGCAATCCAGATCGAAAAACAGACAGCAAAATTGACTTGCGCTCTTCGAGAGCTTCGAATCAATATAAAATTCGATATATATTGAGGAGTTTGAATTTTGAAGTTGAATTTTGAATTGAAATTGCGATTGGGGAATTAAGGTTTGTCTGCCATTGAAAAAGAGGAGCAATAGAAAGAATGTATGTACAGATAAATGAGAATGAGGAATGGCTAGGGTTTACAACGAGGTATTTATAGACAGATCGGAAAATAGAAAGAACGGATAAGATTTGATTATAACGTTGAACGATAAATGGCCTGAAAAACCCGTTCTGTCTCCGGAACGAAAATGGGTAATCCCATATATCAAAATAGATATTTTTGATGATTTCGAATTTAGTGGAAGAGGTTTCAAGTCCTAATTCTATCGTGTGAAGAAGTTATGGTAAAATCAATTTATTTCAAATTGATTTCAACTAATTTTAATTAAATTGATTTCAAGGCGTTTCGAGCCCGTACGATCAAACGACAAGTCCGATCGTTACGAAACTTGAAATCTTATTATAATTCACCTTTACGGATCCGATGAAACTAGTTTCGTCGAAATCCGAGTCAGTGGCCAAAATGACTATATTTCAGTTAATTAAATAAATTAATATTAAATTAATTTAAATCACATTTTCAGTTTAAATTTTAATAATTTACAACTTATATCATTTTTGATTTCTTAATCACTTACAATAGTTTAAACAAATTTAGATGTCAATTTAAAGTTGATTAATCCATCAATTGCAGTGTTTAATTTCAATTTCATTAAATTCAGAAATTATAAATTAAAATTCCAAAATCCACTTATTAAATTTTTAATCATTGTTATTCAAGTCTTTCATTACAATAAGGGTATAACTAACATTGGTTTACCTCTTAGTACATTAATAATTCCCAATTTCATCTTAATTTCCATTTATGTAATATTTAAATATTTAATTTCATTTAATTGCAATTAATCCAATCATTATAGTTTAAATTCAAATAAATTAATAAATCTTGATTTCCATTCTTTTTATTCAACCAATTATCATATTATGAATAAAATTAACATTATTTCCAAATATTAACTTAATTTACATTAACATAATATTTAATTACATTTATTGAAATTTATTTCCAATTTAAATTAACAGGCTAAATAAATAGGTAATATACAATAATTGTTACCATTAACTTTTAAATCACATTTATAAGTTTAGTACTTACAACCAATGTTGTAATCACTTACATAATACTCATTTTATTTAGTTACCATTTATTATACTATTTCATACATTAATTCACTCTTTACCTTTGTTTTCTTATATTCATTCTATAACCAAGCATAACACCTTACATTATTTCAATTGATTGGAATTCCATTCAAGTTGTTAATAATTAACTCTAATCAACTTTGTTATCTTTTATTTTGGTTATTATTTCATTATTAAATTACACATTCTTATTTCTTTCAATATTTAATTTCCAAAAATCTTATTAAATCAACAAATTTAATTATCGAAATTTACGGGTTGTTACACTCTCCCCCACTCAAAACTTTTCATCCCCGAAAAGGAAAAAGAAGGGAAAAGAAGGAATTAAGAAATTTAATATATCTTATTCAAAATATTAAATCTACAAAAATTAATTTACAAAATCAAATAATTTAAACAAAATATATCAATTTATAACACTTAAATCCTCTTATATTCAAGTAAATAAAAGTTTGGAAAAACATTTATCAAAATTTTCTATGTCCAAAATTTCACAAAAAATTTCGGCAGTCGCATTTGTACGGAGAGGCTCGGGAGAAATAATAATATCAATAATACAATATATATCATAATTTTCAAAATAATATATCCCAACAGCGGGAAAAATAATATAATATCGCTATAAAACCGTAATCCGAGAACGTACCTATTTGTCGGGCAAATAACGCTTATTTTATGAAACCAAAAGCAGTGGCAATTGCTTCCATAACCTGTATTTCACTTATATAATCTAAAAGAGTTAATAATTATATAAAATTAAATATTTAAAGTTGTTTCAACCACTAACAAACAAATCAATATAAAACAACAATCACTTGCAATCACGGCATACAATCATCATATGAAATCAATAAAATCAATTATCCATCCATATCAACCAAAACAAATAGTTTGTTCGGGTTAAGACACTTTTAATCACATAGAATGACAAATAACTACGAAGTATACCATTTACTCAACAGTCTTAGATAAAACTCAATAGATTATTCATACATCCAAACAATTAGAAGTATCATTTCCTAAACAATCCATAAACCAAAATAAACAATAATTTACAATGTACTTGAGTTATTCTTATTAAATTTTCTTTCACAACATTTATAGTCTTTTATTTTCCTTTTCATTCATACAAGGATTATTTCTTTAACTTACATTTATCTCTTACAAAATTTTATTACCATTCATTCATTCAGTGTTTATTTCATTTATTTTTTTTCTTTATTACTTACAAAAATTCGTTTTCATTTATTCATATCGTGTCAATTTCTTTTATTGCATTACATTCATTTTATTATTTACTTTAATTATAAATAGTTTCAATATTAACTTAAGTTCAAAATCCTTTACTTACAATACTCATTTTCTATTTTATTTAATTAGTACTATTAAAATTTTAACTCAAGTTTATAACTATTTTCATATCAAATTTCTTATTTATAAAAGTAAATTTCATTGAACACTTCCATTACATAAGTTTTACTTGTAAAAATTTCATTTGCATATTCTTTTAACATTTCAACTTTTTATAATTGGTAAGTTATATATGTCTTTAAGAATGCAATTGAAAGTTACACAAGTTTAACTTACTTATTCTACTTAACTTAAGGTTCAATAATTATCATTTCTTATTTTCATATTCTTTTCGTTTACAAGTTACAAATTTCAAATTCCTTGTATATTTCAGTTATAACTTAGCATTTAATTTCTTACTTTCATTTAGAAGTTTCAATTATTAGATAGTTAAAATTTTTATTCCATTTCAATAATTGAAATCTCTAATTCATAGAAATTTAAGAACTAAATGTCGGGTTCCATTTCAAATCATTTAAAAATAATAGATAGATGTGTACACTCACAATTTATGTATCTAATTTTATTTAAAAAAAATTGAAATTTATATTTGTTTATCAAAATAAATCTGCAATAAAACTACTATAGTGGTCTTCCTACTTTGAAACTCGAAAATGAACATCGATGTTGTGTGCACTCATCACCGAAATTATTTTCCAGCGACAGAGAGGGGAGTACAGAAATTGTTTCTTTCCAAAATTTCATTAAAAAAATTCTTTCAATTTATATTGAAATATTTATATTAGAAAATTCTTCTAATAATAATATTATTATTATATCCCAAAATCATTCGAAAGAAATTTTCAAAAACCCTGGAACTTAAGTTCTAAATTTCCAAATTTCATTTATTTTATTTCCAACCTATATTTATAAATTTCACTACTTAACAACCAACATATTATAACAAAATATATATCATTTATACATCATTATTTTATATAGAAAAATATACAATAGGTAAAATTATTTCATTTACCTACATTTCAAAACAAATATTGTGTCGGTCTGTCCTATTAAGTGTTTAGAAAACCCTATCGATGTCATAGCGTCCTATGCACCAACCAGAATTTATAAATACAAAACAGAACAAATTAACACAATATAAAACATTTTATAACACTAACAAATACGCTCTCTCATATATATACACTCAAGGACTCATCATAGGGTATTACTACCCTATTAATAAAGAGTCAGACCCCACAAAGCCAAGGTTTATCGCTAAACCTAAGCTCTGATACCAACTGTAACATCCCGCCTTTTTGTACGCTTTAAGTTGACACGCATGCCGACTCAAACCATACAAAAGGGCGAATTGTTATTGGGGTGAATAAGAAAAAAACAGAGAAAGAAAGAAAACAAAATAGAATCTCGCAGCGGAATGACAAAATATAATAATCAAATAACAGTTCATGAAGCTGTATACAAAACATTTGATTATACTTATACAATACAAAAATCAGAGTTACACTTATCAGATATAAATACATAGCATTGCAGTGGAACAGTATGATGCAGTGGAATAATATAGTAAATAATAATAATACAATCTTGGTCTTCGTCTTCTAGAAATAATGTCTTCAAATCCTGAAATGCTCAGGCTGACCTAAGCGAATTGAAAAGACAAAACAGTCGAGTCGGAACTAAAAGATCTTATGTGAGTTAAATCAACGGTAAATAAGTATGAGTGTAAATGGCGTCAGAGATGTTTACGGGTTTTGACATCTCCTATCCAGTGTCTAACGTGAGTGCAGTAACTTAAAAGATGTTCGGGATTCACATCTCCTAAGGATCCATTAAACTATCTACTATGTAGTACAATACGCTATTATAATATGTCTACAGTAATATAAACTATTAAAATAGCGTTAAGGCGTAACCCATATCCCCCTTAACACATTTTATATATTCCCATAGTCTATGCAGTACCGTAATCTCCCCCGTACTAGGCGTCGTCAGAGAGCACTCCATAGGTATGGTACAAAACAAACTTGTAGAAGGCGCGCTAGGGTATGTGACACAGCACAACTAGGTTATGCCAGGGTAGATATACCAATTACGCATCCGGACTGGTGGTAACACATAGCAGCCACTACCGCCCACCTCGAAACACACTCCCGAGTAAAAATCGAAGGGTGGCCACCAAATAAATCGCAAAATCAAAATATAGTATCGTTGGAATGTGTCCGATCAGAGGGTCTACCTCATTGGCCCGGAATCGCTCATGTTTTATCCACCTTATGGTAACTCACGGGAGTTAGGTCCTCATAAATATACCTTGAGGATTGTCGCCACCATCCTACTTCATTCTGGAATCTCCACCGCGTACACAGTTGTCAAAGTGGTTTCCGGTATTGGCAGAGAGTATGACAACATCCGATCCCGGTATCTTTAACAACCAATCGCTTATTACACACCGGATGGTTCTTTTACATTTCCAAAATTGTTTCATAATTTGATATCAAAATATCATATTCAATTCAAACCATATCACTTCCGAAATCATTACTTACTTTTGAAATCATATTCACCTTTGAAATCATATCGCATTTGAAATCATAGTTCGATAATTTTATTTCCTTTCAAAAATCATATTCACAATTTATATCAAATTATCGTATTCTCAAAACAACACCACTTTTAAATCATATCTTTTCAAAATCATAATTTCTTCCAAAAATCATATTCCTGAAACAGGTTAAGTCCTTGCTTCAAAATCATCATTTCAATTTATTATAACATTCAAAATTTCAACTTAGGTTATAACGTCATTTAACCTTATTCTCTTTTTAAACAAATTGAAATGAATATAAACACTTACAATTTACATATTCTGGACATTTAGAAATAGTTTAAATAATTATAAATAGTTAAAATACTCCAAAATAGTTTAGTTATAGGTAAAGTACTTTTAAATTGATTTAAGATAGTTAAATAGATTTAATTTAGATTAAATATAATTAAAATAGATTAAACAGCTTTAAAATAGATTAATTAGATTTAAAATAAATTAAAATGGTTTAATTAGTTTAAAATAAAATAAATTGGTTTAAAATAGTTAAATAATTTATATAGTTAATATTAGTCAAAATAGTTTAATAAATTTGAAATTCTTAATAATTAGAAATTTTAAAATAATATAATTCTAAAACAGTTTATATTAAAATATGAGTTTTGAATTTTATACCAGTTTAACCTATTCATCTCATTTCAACATATTTGAACCATTTCAGATTTCCAAATCGACAAACCAAATTTCAATAAACTATCGAATTTCATATCGTTATATCCGTGTTTAAAATATCAATACGGATTACTCCAATCTCAAAATATTTAAAGTTATTTTCAAACAAATTTAATAACTCAATTTCGATAGAATTTCATTTACGGAAAAAGTTTAATTTTTAAACTTCCTATTTAATTCTTAAAGAAATTCCTTTTTAAACCAATTCACATTTCAACGTAAAACTTGATTTTTCAATAATACTTCAATTTACATAAATCAAATTTTATTTCAAAACATCAATTGATTAAATTCAAAAATTTAAGGATTTTAAAATCATTTAATTTAACCAATCCGTTGTCCGTATATAATTTTCTACCCTAGGGTTAAGTGATAGGGATATTTATCATTTCAATCCGCAATTTAAACATTTTACGGTTGTATATCATTTCAAACCGTAATCCCAAAGTAAATAAAAATCCATAACGAACTTGTAGTTTGTAACGGTATAAAATACAACATCCATTCAACCAACATCAACAGTCAACATCCATCACAATCATCATCCAAATCAATCAATAATTATCAATATAGAACTGATAATCAATAACGGATATTAAACTGGCAATTTATATTCAAAAATAAATTAAATAACGATTTAATTCAAATAAATTCAAATTAACCGAGATGATGATTTAAATAGATCAAACAGCTATAAATAAATTTCTAATTCACATCAAAAATTAATTTAACTAACATAAGAAATTTTAGAAGTTGTGAGTGGGTTAAAACACTCACCTTTGAGTTTAAATTGAATTTAAATTCAAATTAAGCCCAAAATTTGAATAGTCTCAGAATTCATCCAAACTAGCATCAAAATCTTCGGAATTTTGATATGATCCCAACGGATCAAACCGCGCGTGAATTGGACCTCGTATGCGAAAGTTATACGCGTTAGAACATTGAAATTCAAATTAAAAAAAAAGAGATACCCTATCAGATGAAGCCACATCAGCATGCCGTAACGCACGCGAAAACCCTACCCCCTTTACTGTTCACAAGCGAAACCTTCTCATACGCGAGCACGCCACCGCTCCTAGCTCAGATCGCCGACCAACACCTCGCTCACGCAGGCGCGCCGCGGCCATCTTCCACCACGCCGACCATCACTGCCCCCTACCAGACCTCGAACGACGCCTAAAAGCTCCGGCCGCAACCAAAAATCAAAAACCCTAACGAATTATTCGCCTCGATCAGACCATCATCTCGTTCAACAAACCATGCAGATGAGCTTCCCTCAGTCCACTCCACACAACGGTACCATTGATTTGGCGATCCATCGAAGTTGATCGTTGCGTGATGAACAGCCGAGAATGGCTCGCCCAATTCTGGCCACACAGCAATCTAGATTGAAAAATGGACATCAGAATTGACTTTCGCTCTTCGAGAGCTTCAAATCGATATAAAATTCGATATGTTGAGGAGTTTGAATTTTGAAGTTTAATTTTGAATTGAAATTGCGATTGGGGAATTAGGGTTTGTCTGCCATTGAGAAAGAGGAGCAACAAAAAGAATGTGTGTATAGACAAATGAGAACGAGGAATGGCTAGGGTTTACAACAAGGTATTTATAGACAGATCAGGAAAATAGAAAGAATGGATAAGATTTGATTATAACGTTGAATGATAAATGGCCCGAAAAGCCCGTTCTGTCTCCGGAACGAAAATGGGTAATCCCATATACCAAAATAGGTATTTTTGATGATTTCAAATTCAATGGAAGAGGTTTCAAGTCCTAATTCTATCGTGTGAAGAAGTTATGGTAAAATCAATTTATTTCAAATTGATTTCAATTGATTTTAATTAAATTGATTTCATGGCCTTTCAAGCCCGTTCGATCAAACGACAAGTCCGATCGTTACGAAACTTGAAATCCTATTATAATTCACCGTTACGGATTCGATGAAACTTGGTTAAGTCGAAATCCGAGTCAGTGGCCAAAATGGCTATATTTCAGTTAATTAAATAAATTGATATTAAATTAATTTAAATCACATTTTCAGTTTAAATTTTAATAATTTACGACTTCTATCATTTTTGATTTCTTAATCACTTACAATAGTTTAAACAAATTTACATGTCAATTTAAAGTTGATTAATCCATCAATTTCAGTGTTTAATTTCAATTTCATTAAATTCAGAAATTATAAATTAAAATTCCAAAATCCACTTATTATATTTTTAATCATTGTTATTCAAGTCTTTCATTACAATAAGGGTATAACTAACATTGGTTTACCTCTTATTACATTAATAATTCTCAATTTCATCTTAATTTCCATTTACATAATATTTAAATATTTAATTTCATTTAATTGCAATTAATCCATTTGTTATAGTTTAAATTCAAATAAATTAATAAATCTTGATTTCCATTCTTTTTATTTAACCAATTATCATATTATGAATAAAATTAACATTATTTCCAAATATTAACTTAATTTACATTAACATAATATTTAATTACATTTATTGAAATTTATTTCTAATTTATATTAACAAGCTAAATAAATAGGTAATATACAATATATGTTACCATTAACTTTTAAATCACATTTATAAGTTTATTACTTACAACCAATGTTGTAATCACTTACATAATACTGATTTTATTTAGTTACCATTTATATACTATTTCATACATTAATTCACTATTTACCTTTGTTTTCTTATATTCATTCTATAACCAAGCATAACACTTTACATTATTTCAATTGATTGGTTCCATTCAAGTTGTTAATAATTAACTCTAATCAACTTTGTTACCTTTTATATCGGTTATTATTTCATTATTAAATTACACATTCTTATTTCTTTCAATATTTAATTTCCAAAAATCTTATTAAATAAACAAATTTAATTAGAGAAATTTACGGGTCATTGAGGACTTGAAACCCGTTATATTGAGTTTAAAACTATCGAAAACATCTATTTTGATATATGGGATGACCCACTTTCATTTCAGAGACAGAACTGGCTTTTAGGGTCATTTATTGTTCAACGTGTAGATCAATCTGGTCCATTCCATCTGCTTTCAGCTTTGCCTATAAATATCCCGTTATAAACCCTAGCAAACTTTTTTATTTTCTATTGTTTGTACGTATATTTCCTTCTCATCTCCTCTTTCCAATGGCAGACAAACAAAACCCTAATTCCCAAATTGCAAATTCAATTTCAAATTCAATTCCAAAATCAAACTCCTCCAAACTATATCAAATTATATATCGATTTGAAGCTCTCGACGAGCGCGTGTCAAAATTGTAGTTTGTTTTTCGATCTGGATTTCTGTGTGGCCGGAACTGGGTGAATTAATTTCAGCCATTCATTGGCGTTCAATGATCGTCGTCCGATCGACGAATCAAGGGCACTGGGTTGTTGAGAGCAGCGAGCGTAGTCCATCGGAGAAGGTTGTCCGTCGCGTTGACGGTTGGATTTGGCAGTATAAATCGATTTGGGTTAAGCTTTTTCCGGCGGCGCCGTGAGTTCTTGGCCGATGGGTGACGTGGGGTCATCGCGAGAGGGGGCGAGGCTAGAGGTGTGGTCGGCTTGGCTGTAGTTCACCGTGGCGGCCAGCCGTAGGCGCGATGAGTTCAGGTGTGGCGACTGTCGCCATTCAGTCACGATTTTCCTTCACGGCTAGGGTTTCACGAGATGATAACGAGGTGACGTGGCCGCTTATGACTGCTTGTTTTTTTATATTTAAATCCCTAATTCAATCGTTCTAATTATCATAACTTTCGTATACGAGGTCCGATTTGGACGCGGTTTCTTGCGTTGGGATCGTATCGAAATTTCGGAAATTTTGACGCTGGTTTGGATGAATTCTGAGATTGTCAAATTTGGGCCTTTGTTTGAATTTCAAATCGATTGGAATCCAAAGGTGAGTGTTTTAACCCACTCACAACTTCTAAAATTTCTTGTGTTAGTTAAATTAAATTTATAATTTGATTAGAAATTTATCGATTGCTGTTTGGTATGTTAAATTGTCATTCTAGTTAAATTTGACTTTCATCACATTTAATTATCGTTTAATTTAATATTGAATTTTAATAGTCAAATTTAATATCTGTATTGATTTCCAGCTATCTATTGATGTTTATTGATTGAATTGGATGATGATTGTGATGCATGTTTGGTCGTTGATTTTGGATGAATGGATGTTGTATTTTATATTGTTATAATACTACAAGTTTACTATGGGTTGAAATGATACATACCCGAACGATCTATAGATTAGGGAAAAATCATTATGGGTTGAAATGATAGACTCGAGAGATTTTATGGATTTTTAATATAATTCGGGATTGCGGTTTGAAATGATATATAACCGTAAAAATTTAAATTGCGGATTGAAATGATAAATATCCGTATCACTTGACCCTAGGGTAGAAATTATATACGGACACCGGATTTGTTAAATTAAATGATTTTAAAATCCTTAATTTTTGAATTTAATTAAATGATATTTGGAAATAAAATTTGATTTATATAAATTGAAATTATTATCAGAAATCCAAGTTTACGTTAAAATTGGATTTGGTTTAAAGGAATTGTTTAAAGGAATTAAATTAAAATTTTAGGGATGATTTTGAAGTATACTGGAATTTATCGGAATTGAGTTATTAAAATCGTTCGAAATATAAATTTGAGAAATTTAAATTGGGGTAATTTAATTTGATATTTCAAACATGGATTTGGAAGCGATATAGAATTAAATATTTTATTGAGAAATTGAATTGAAAGATTTGAAATTGGGTTTTTGGAAATTGAAATAGTCCAAATGTGTTGAAAGGAAATGAATAGTTTAAATTGATATTAAATTCAAATTCATATTTTTAATGTAAATTGTTTTAAAATATATTATTGTAAAGATCCTAAATTTTAAGATTTTCAAATTATTAAACTATTTTAACCTATATTACTATATTAGATCAACCTAACCTATTTTAAACCATTTAATTTATTTTAAACTAATTAACCCATTTTAACTTAATTTAAATCTAATTAATCTATTTTAAAGCTATTTAATCTATTTTAATTATATTTAATCTATTTAAAATCTATTTAACTATCTTAAATCAATAACAGTATCTTTAATCTCTAATTAAGCCACTTTAAAGTATTTAACTATTTATAACTATTTTAACTATTTATAACTATTTAAACTATTTTCTAAATTTCCAAACTAAGTAAAGTAGAAGTGTCTATATTTAATTCATTGTTTTAAAAGAGAATACGGTTAAATGATGTTATAACCAAATTTGGGATTTAAAACGTTATAATAAATTGAATATGACGATTTTGAAGTAAGGATTTAACCTACTTTGGAAATATGATTTTGAAGAAATTATGATTTTGGAAACGATATGATTTGAAAGTGAATATAGTTTGAAGTGAATATGATTTCGATAGAGATATGATTTGAAATTGAATATGATATTTTGATATAAATTGTGAATTGAGTTTTGAAACGTAAAAGAAACATCCGATGTGTAATAAGCAATTATTTATTAAAGAGACCGGGATTGGATATTGTCATACTCTTTGCCAATACCGAAAACCACTTTAACAACTGTGTACATGGTGGAGATTCCAAAAATGAAGTAGGATGGTTTGGTGAACGATTTCTATATGAGGAATGACGTGACCCTAACTCCCGTGAGTCAGCTTAGATGTGACTAAAATCAGGAGCCATGCCGGGCCAAGTGAGGTCATTCCTCCGATCGGGCACACTTCTTCGATACTATATTCTGATTTTTTTGATTTGATTGGTGGCCACCCTTTGATTTTGATTTGGGAGTGTGTTCCGAGGTGGGCGGTAGTAGCTGCTATGCGTCACCACCAGTCCGGATCCGCAAACGGTATATCTACCTTGGCATTTCCTCGTGTGCCGTGTTCACATGCCCTAGAGCGCCTTCTACGAGTTTGTTTTGTACCATACCTATGGAGTGCCCTTTGATAGCCCTCCAGTTTACAGAGGAATTACGGTACTGTATAGACTATGGGAATATATAAAAATGTGTTAAGGGGGATATGGGTAATGCCTTAACGCTATTTTAATACTTTACTTTATTGTAGACACTATTGTAATAGCGTATTGTACTACATGGTAGATAGTTTAACGGATCCTTAGGAGATGTGAATCCCGAACATCTCTTAAGTTATTGCACTCACGTTAGACATTGGATAGAAGATGTCGAACCGCGTAAACATCTCCGACGCTGTTTACACTCATATTTATTTACCGTTGATTTTAACTTACATAAGATCTTTTAGTTCTGACTCGAGTGTTTTGTCTTTTCAATTCACTCGGGTCAGCCTGAACATTTCAGGATTGAAGACCTTAGTTTTGGAGGACGAAGACTTGTACTATTATTATTTATTATATTCCACTGCATCACGTTGTTCCGCTGCATTTATTATTTATTTATTCTTGTTGTCTGTAACTATGATTCTGTATTGTATAAGTATAATCAAATTTATTTGTAAACAGCTTCATGAACTGTTATTTGATTATTATATTTTGTCATTCCGCTGCGAGATTCTATATTTGTTTTATTTCTTTCTCTTTTTCTTATTTACCCCATAACAATCTGTCCTTTTGAATGGTTTGAGTCTGACACGTGTGTCTGCTTAAAACGTCCAAAAAGGCAGATCTTTACAAGAGAAGCTGGATGCTTTCATCTGCCGTTGTATTCTTTTTCTATTATGTATATATCAACGCTTCTGAGGACGGGCTGTTATAATTGTCCAGGCTTATGATAGTATTTAGGATTGTAACTTTGAAATGTTTTGTATCTTAGTGTCACAGTTTGTACTGTCTTTTGATATTATATATTATCGTTACGCTGGAAGATTCTGATGTTGTGTTCTCTTCTTCCTTGTTCCGTTTCTTTTTATTTTTAGTTTACCCAAATAATTTATCTTTTCGGCACTTGAGTGCTCGGTACACGAATACCGTGGATGTATAGTATTGACATTTGAGGGTCGAAAAGGCAAATCGTTACATATATGTGTGGGAGGGGACATAAACATATTTATATGTATATGTTTATGTATGTGTGCATCAAAATTGATAAATATTATTATAATATATGAAATTTTACTTTAACTTATAAGACGTTGTATCAAATGACATTTTTAAGAATGAACATAATTTTACATTCAAATCAAAGCTATTTATTACACGTATCCAAAATGATATATAGACACACACATGTCTCTGTGTGTGAGCGTGTGTGAGCGTGTGCAGTATGTGTGTGTTTTTGTGTGCATATATATGTGTCTCTCTCTTTCTCTCTCTATACACACATGCATAAACACAGATACACATACATGTGTGTGTATCAAAACTTATAAATATCAGTATCATAAATAAAATTATGACCACTGCATTAGAATCCATTCTAAAGTACATCACGATGTTGTGGTTTTTTTTATTGAAATTGGATATTTATATGGTAGTACATATTATTACTACGAGCCTTAAGTAGTTTACAACATACTACATATTAAAGTATGTCCAGTGGTTCGAACCACGTTATGTAAGTTTCGATTCTATGATCTCTCGCATCAAAGTTTGAGCCTAACCACTGGGACAGTGGTGCTAGTTAGCACAATCTTGTATTGAAATAAGAAACTAAGAAATTTTTGTTCAATATTTAGTAAAACCTTATAACGAATTAAGAAAATACAATGGAAAATCATATAAATTTTATGACAAGAAAAATTAAAACAGTATTATTGACCATTTTCACACGATAAAGTAAAAATATATTAGTCACTTTTTAATGAAAATATTTCAAAAAGTTTACCGTGAAGAAACTTTGTAATTAATGATGTAGATTTGGTTTAATTGAATTAATTGATAAAATATTTATACAAATGATATAAATGTTTTTACAGACTTTAAAAATAAAGTTTTCTCTTAACATGGATTTTAAATTTAAAAAGCATGCCTTATTTTTAAATAAAATAAAGCTGGTCCTACATTTTAATTAATGTCCGTTAGTATTCTCTACTCACAAATTTCCATTAAAATCTAAAAATAGCGTTGTTGATGCATCAACGCAGTGGATGGAAGTAAAATGAGAGTATACTTGTAAAATACAAAAAGGCATTGGTTCTTGACTATTGTAGATTTTTTCATCTGGAAGAAAAAAAGAAAAAAAAGAAGTTGATTTTTAGATATGTGTACATTTGTTCATCTTGAATTAAAGAAGATAGAAGGTTAATTAATAATAGAGACAAAGGGCTCGTTGCACCATAATATAAATTTACAAACATTAAATATAGTAAATGATAGTAAATCCTTTTAATAAATGCATTAACATAATCTAAAAGATACTAATTCATTAAACTCAACCATTCCCAATAATTTCTCTTATCAAATATAAGTCATGTACCTGATTATTCATTATCCACTTATTAAATTAAATTCATCCTAATCCACTAAATGAATCAAGTTTACAACAAATACAAGATATATATACTCACATCCATCCTACAATACATAATATCCATTAAATACAACCACCATGGATAAATTCAAACTTACAGGAAGAATAACCTTCAACCCTGACGGCTCCATCACCCGCCTCTGGGACGACCCACGTGTACCTCCAACCGGAGACCAGCTCCCACCCGATTCCACCTACCGTGCCCTCTCCAAAGACATCACCCTCAACGAATCCTACAACACATTCATCCGCATCTTCCGCCCCATACTAAACACCCCAACCTCCAACCTCCCAATCCTCCTCTACATCCACGGTGGCGCCTTCATTATCTCCAGCGCTGCCGCCATCATCTTCCAGAAGCCCTGCTCCGACATGGCAGCCGAGCTCCCCGCCCTGGTCCTGTCCGTCGAGCACCGCCTTGCTCCCGAGCACCGCCTCCCCGCCGCCTACGACGATGCCCTCGACGCCCTCCTCTGGGTCCGTGACCAGGCCCGGAACATGACCGAACCATGGCTCGACCAAGCAGACTTCTCCAGGTGTTACGTGATGGGAAACAGCTCCGGCGGCAACATCGCGTTGCACCTAACCCTCCGTGCGATGGAGGTTGATATAACGCCTTTGAAGTTGACGGGGCTGGTGCTATACCAGCCTGGGTTCGCAGGGGAAGAGAGGACGGAGTCCGAGCTGAGGATGCATGATGACACAATGATGCCATTGCACATGCTGGATTTTGTGTCTGGGCTTTGTTTGCCGGAAGGAGCGGATAGGGATCACGAGTATCTTAACCCGAGGAAGCTGAAGGGGAAGCTGGGTGGCTTGCCTAGGTGTTTGATAAGGGGGTACTTGGGAGATCCTTTGATTGATAGGCAGAAGGCGTTTGCGGAGATGATGGAGGAGGAAGGGGTGACTGTCGTCAAGAGCTTGGATGTGGAAGGGTATCATGCCATTGAATTTGTGGAGGCTGATAAGGCCGCGGCTTTGCTGGATGATGTCAAACGCTTTGTTAATGCCGCTACTGCGTCTTGACTCTGAGCAGAGTGAAGTGAAGGGAAAGGGATTGCGTGCGTGATTGAATAAAAATTCTTGCTTTCTTAATCAGTTTGATTTTAGTTCATCTCTGTTGCATATTTGTTGAGCAAATTTTTACATGGTTACCCAAACTCTGTTACATTAGTTCTGCAGGTGACAAGCATAATATACATCCTGAAGACGTATTAAGTTTCAGACAACTAGTGAGATATACTCCGTCTATTCTATCCGCTGCCACTTAGTCTCAGCTACAAAGTACAATGAATTAAATCGGAACCTATAATAACGCCGTATTATGAGAAAGGATGATGAAGTTTAAATGAGTGATTGAGATTTAACTAACTAATAGGAAAAATATAAACAAGAACGGGGAAATTGAACTCCGTTATTATTCACAATTAGAAGAATTTTTCCTCCTTTTAATGTTTGAAGTGTTCTTGTTTAACATTTAAAATTTCTCCTCACACATTAGCAATTGTATAAATATTTTCAAACTAGCAAGTAATTCGTTTAGAGGTAAGTGTTCGATCGATTCGGTTTGTTATAAAGTAAAAAATGTCAAACCGAATTAGAAAAATAAACTAAAAATCGAATCGAACCAAGCTGAATAATCCGTTTAATTCGATCGGTAATCGATTTAACCAAAATAAAATGAGAAGGGTGAGAAATTGTCATATTTTGTTACTAAATTTTTTAATTACTCAAACAAAAAAAACAAAGTTTAGGTTTGTGAGATTTTATCGAGTGTTGTTTACGTTTATAAGAAGAAAATCGTTTATTTTTCATAGGTAAACTTTGTTTTTTTAATAACAAATCATATCATAAATAGTATACTAATAACATTCATTTAGAGCCAACGGGATTGACTAAGTTGGTTGATAGTTTAGACCATGAGATTAAATGTACGAGCTCGATAATCGAGATCTACACTTGTTGGCATTAATGAATCATATTAAAAAAACATCAATTTGGATAATATAATAAAAATTCGGTTATACCGACTACGAAATAAAATTATTTCACAAATGGAACTCAAACCAATTTGATTTCGTAAACAAACCGATATAAATGACTAATTCGTTTGATTTATTCGGTTGTAACTGTATAATGCTCACCCCTAACTAAATACGTTTGGACAAAGTAATTTGCAGACTATTCAAACCATCAAAAACAAAGGAATTACCTAAATCAATTATCCATGAATCCAAAGTTTAAATGATGTATTATATACGTGATATAACAAGAAAATGATATGATAGATAATTCCAAGAAAAATTCTGATCCATCACAGCTTCACAACCAAACAAACATTGTAATAAATGAACAAATGCTAAGAAGAAGAAAAACACAAGATTTAGAGTCTGTTCCGTAACAAGTTTTAAATAGTAACTTTTAAGTATTTTTAATTAGTGATTATAAGTAGACTTATTGCAATGCAATTTGAGTTTTAAGTTAAAATAAGTAAAATAATCTTTCAAAACTAGTTATGAAATATGTTTATAAGTCATATTCGAAATATTGTTGTTTCTTATATTTCTATTTATTATTTTTTTTATAAGCTCCTTATAAGGAGTTGTCAAACACTAAAATTGAAATAAATGATATAAAGTAGTTTTGGCTACATATAACTAACTGCCAAACTTCCTCTTATGGTGGTTTCACTATCAATCTAACAATGTATATCCACTTTTAGTAGAGAAAATTTTATCACCTTGATAATATTTTACAATAGACTGGTAATTTCTTTTAAAAAAGTTGTTTTAAAGATTTTCAAACCAGTCACAACTGTAGGTTTTAATCGAAGAAGATCAGTGATCCAAGATGCATAGCCTCGAGACAAAATACTGAAACTGTCCTTTCAAATCAATTTTGATTTAGTTCAAATCAGCAAAAATTTTCTACTTTTAGTCGATTGAAATATGAAATCGGTTGACTGAAGGAGAAATCAATCGATTGGAGTCCAGAATTGACTAAAGCGGCCCCAATTTGAGCCATTTTGGGTTTTATCTCAAAACATGAAATTTCTTAGTTGATGGATTCGATCTCAGTCGATTGCACGCATATGACAATCGATTAAAAGTGTTGTTGAAGTTCTATCGGCTGCTCAGCTATATCTCTGTGCACACTCCACTTAACATTCGACCATATCCAAGCTCATATTGATCGAACTTTCAATATTATAAAGTAACTCAATGTTATTTTTTATTTTTATTTATAAAGGGATTTTAGAAAGCATTTGGCATCATTCATAATTAAAGTAAAATGATCCATCCTATGGTAAAGCAAGTTCATCATTCTCTTTGGAAACCCTGATGATTCACATAATATAAAGAAAGACTATCAATTTCTAAAGAAGCATTTAATCGTCTGATGGTTGTTGGTTTGTAATTAATTGAATCATTGATTCAATTCTTACTTCCTCAAAAAAATGTACATATTTTACCTCTAATGGTCAGTTTTTAGGCTTTCTACAACAACACTTCCCGTACTACAGTTTTCTCTTTTGTAACATCTCGTATTTGGGGTCAAAACCTAAGCGCTATAAATGCTGTAGTCGTCCATATTATTAACTTCTGGTGACAAAATACGGTAATGATAATGTATCCATAATATCAGAAGCACTTGAATATGAACAAAATTACAGATTTTCAAAAACAACATTTTACTAATTACATTTTAAAACAAACTCATATCCAAGTTACATAATCCCATATCATTTTCCAAGTAAAGATTAATTATAATCATTACAAAAAATTATGCCAAGAGCTACATATGACGATACCCCATTGGTTGATCAAAGCAATATAGTCATATCAGACTTAATACACAGCGGAAATAAAAAACAATCTGTAACTCCTAATTAGCTATCCGTCAGCCATCCGCTCATTTCCGGAAGCTTTATTTGCCAAAATTTCTAAACCTGAAAACCTTAACCCTCAGCCCACTCAAATAAATTTTAAGCACCCGAGAGTTTAAGAGGAAACAAAAACTTTGAGTCTGACTTAAAGCATGGTGTGAATAATTATGTTACATCTCGGTTTACTAATATTAAGTGAGACCACACCACTTAGCGGAACGGGTTTTTCCATCACTAATATCCTCTTTAAAACATATATTTTGCAAATCCCTTCCTGCAACCAGACTGGTTAGTCAAACAGATAATATCAAAATAGCAATATTTTTTATGCTAATAAATGGACTATCTGTCCATAAAATAGGTAATAAGTGGACTATCTGTCCACAACATAATAGCAAGGACCGTTAGGTTAAAAAATGGACTATCTGTCCATAAAACTGGGCCGACTGGCCGCAAATTGGACTAACTGTCCGGATCAAAATGGACTAACTGTCCGAATCATTTTCTTAGGGTTAACTATCCTTCAACTTTTTCCTTGAAAACCTTTTCAAAATGATTTAACCTTTTAAATCATACTTATACAAGAAAAATATTTTCTTAGATTTTGTTAACCCACCTTTTGGCAAGGCCGTAGATAAGCGGATTTAACTAAATCGATTGCTCGGTTATCGAGGCTGGAATACGATAGGTTTAAGTTGACTGGATGGATAGACGATCAATCACAGATGATAATCATGATTATGAAGCCGGGATTTGGCATATTCGATGGACAAAAGTCACGGAATACTCGAAATTTGAGTTTCAGCAAAAGTCGAGTTGTCGTGAGTCACCCGGAGTTTACTTCGAGTCACACTTAGATCTGCTTCGATTTTTCATGGCATTTGCTTCGAGTCCCAGTGAGTTGTGCCTCGAGTCGCTTGGGGTCGGTAGGAGTTCATTGGATCGACATTTGAGTGGGTCGGCGTTGGAGTGGATCAGCATTTGAGTGGGTCGGCATTGGTGTGAATCTGCATGGTGGTGTGGATCGGCATGTTGGAGTGGATCGGCATGTTGAAGTGGGTCGGTGTTATGAAGGCGTGGGTCGGTACAATCTCGCTTCGAGTTTTGGAACCAACTACTTCGGGTCGGTAGGAGTTCACGAGGGGATCGCCATAAGGTAGTGGTTCGGCATCCTTTGGGTCGGTCGGGCAGAGACACTGAGTCGGTGTTGTGAAGGCTTTGGATCGGTAGGAAGGTGGTTCGGTCATGATGAAGTGGATCGGCATGGTTGAGTGGATCGGGGTCGGCATAGGATTATACTCGGATTAATACTCAAACATACTCGGGTCGGTGGATTGGTTTTGGATCGGTGAACATGGGGTCGGCATAGGAAAAGCACCCAGGTCGGCATCTATCTCTGCTCTGGATCGGTAAGCTACAAACTCCGAGCCTGCTACATACTTTCTTCGGGTCGGACATTTATGGGCTCTAGGTCGGTATATCAGAGGAAAGGGGATCGACATGTTTGCTGCTTCGAGTCCCAGCTTCATTTACTTCGAGTCATGGACGATCGTGCTTCGGGTCAATGCTATGTTTATTCGGGTCGACAAAACTCCAGTAGGGGATCGGTTGTAGTGATGGTTTTGGATCGGCTATGGCCTTGATGGGCCTGGATCACTCAGGAAGCCCGGTAACTCTGGTTTTGCCTATAAATACAACATGTGGGGCTCCGGAAAAGGAGATCTTGACTCTGCTTCCCTTCTTTTTCTTCATTAAGGCTACTCTGCCATTATCGTTTTAAAAACGCTGGATTGTAATTGTAATTGATTCTCATATCAATAAAAATAAAATTTCTATAGTGGACGTAGGCCAGAGTCAGCCGAACCACTATAAATCCTCTATTATTACTGCTTTCTTTTTAATTTTAACTGTTCTTCATATTTATACTCTCTACATATACTCTATCTGTGATCTGTAACTATGATTTGGTGCTCTCAACGATGTTTGGGTGTTAGTGACCGATTTTGACGCTAACAGCTTTACTCTAAGCTATTTTGCCATGATATATATACTTTACTCAAAATAATGTTGATGAATTTTAATGAGGATTAGCTATCATTCCAAAACAAGTTAAAACCCTTTTTAACTTGAAAATACTTAGGCTATATTGCATATTTATCACATTCGAAATCTTTGTTTAAAACCTTTAAACAACCCTTTCGAAACTCTTGAAGGTAACCCCTTTGAAACCATTGAAAGTGATCCTTTTGAAACCATTAAAATCATTTCGAAAACATTGACATTGGAAAAACCCTTCCTTTCTTTTCCCTGAATCTTCAAAACATTAGACATCCTCCCTTAAACCTTTAAATATTGCCTTTCGAAAGCATAGGAAAAACCTTCCTTTCAACCCTTTCGAAACCCTGGGGAACCACCCCTTATGAAACCATTCATTAAAACCTTTCAAAACAGTAAAAACTCAATCCTTTTGAAAGCACTTTGGGTTTAATTTAAAACATTTTTTGAAACCATTCGAAAATTTACTCCTTCAAAACCTTTGAAATTCGTCTCGGTCGAAACCAATTAGATAATGTCTTCAAGTATAGCAAAAGGATCATAAACCCATTAAAGTCGAAAGCATCTGTTTCGAAATTATATAAAACTATCTCTTTCGAAACCATTTGGGTTTTACTTTAATCATAGAAAAAGATTCTTAAAAGCATTTAAGTTGAAAGCATCTATTTTGAAACCATTTCCTAAGTAGAGAAGTGATGGTGTCGAAACCATCCCTTCGAAAGCGTTGGAGAAGTGGCCAAGATTTTAGAATATAAAGTAAACAACCCTTTCGAAAGCATCTGGGTCGAAAGGTAGTAAGCGATAGTAAAAAGGTTTCAACTTAGTCGAAAGCACTCATTTAAAACAAAAGCGCAACCCAATCGAAAGCATTTCTTTAAATTCATTAAACCCAGTCGAAAGCTAACCGAGTCGAAAGCTACTCAGTCGAAAGCCACTTTAGTCAAAAGCTAGCAGACGCATTTTTAATTTAAAACAAAGTAAAGCCCCAACCCCTTTGGAACCCCTGGTTTCGACTCCATACCTTCCGCCTACATCCAATTCACTACGTACCAGTTCCTTGATACCATGTGCACTAGTTTTGACTGTGTCGGAAGTGAAGATGAGGAGGCGGAATCTAGTGCCGAAAGCATCGAAATAGTGTAAAAAATGTAGCAAATAGTTCTTTTCACCTAACCTGCTTTATGTCTAATTTTGATTGGTTGCCTCTTTCTTTACCAATAAAAAGTACTGCAATTTCAGAACTAATCTTTTTGGATCATTTCCAAAAAGTCCCTTCTCCTTTTATAAATATATAAAACATTTAAGTCCCATACCTTAAATAATTTTATATATCCATTAAAACACTTAGGAAGAATCTACACAAATTATTGAAAATCTCTTTAAATATGTTTTTCAACATATAAAAATTTTAGACCCAAATCTTTTATTACTTAACCGTAAATAATGATTAACCCAAATTAACATTTTCATTACTAGAAAATTCATATAAATTCCACAATTGTTCAAAAAATTCTACAAATTAAAATCCATCTCTAAAATATCATTTAGGATCTTCAAAAAATTTCGCAAGGCATCTGGATGTCATTTTATAGGGTTTTCACCTTAAAACATATCATTAATTCAATATGAACAACTATAATTAATCAACAAGTATATATTAATCATTCCATCATTCAAAAACATGGCAAATCAATGAAAAATATTCGGAATTTATCTTAAAACCGAAAATAATAAAAATTTGAGATGTAAACATTATTCACCTTAGCTTTAGAGATTAAAGAGATTGAGATGTGAATGGATTTGATTTGAATTAGCTTATTCCTTAGCTTTTCTCTATCTTCTTCCTCTTTCTCTTGTTGATGATGGCCGACCTTAGTTTATTTTTTTTTGATAAAATGAAATGGACGTGTAGGGGGTACACGGCCAAGGGTTTAGGGTATAAGAATAGCCTCTTTCCTATTTTACCCCTCCTCTATTTCAATTTAACTCTTATTTTAATTTATTGTTTAAATGGCACGGCTACCCCTTGATTAAATCAAATCTCAATCCCCTAATTAACACATTATTTTATTTAATTTAACTAATTAAATATCCTAAATAATGTTACCAAAAATATGGGGTGTTACATCATTGCTCACTCATTAGAGCAACCTAAGATTATTCCCACCCATTGTTTTGTTCACTTCACTATTATATCATAAAAACCTAACAAACGATCTCTACATCCAGTTGCATCTGAACCAGTAATAGAATCACTTTTTTAATAATTCAAAGGGCAAATCAAACAAAGTCTGAGCGACTTTTTTATTTCAGCGAAATAAAATGGCAGTCAGATTTCCGTTTTATATACAATAGCAACCAAATTGTCGTAGTATTCCATCTTCTCATCCCCCCTCCCCTATCTAAATCGTGCACTCTTCTCATTTTCAGCTGCCACAAATAGTTTTTACCTTATTTTTCCAATTTCAATCCACTTTTTCATCAAATTTTTCAATCAAAAATTCCATTAAAAAAATCATTAAACAACTCAAACAAAGTAAAATACATGATACAATATACACAATACATGACACAACATACATGGTACGTGATACAAGATACATAATGTCCCTAAAAAGCTCCACTTGAACTGACATAATCCCTCCTAAACTTCTCCAACTCTTGTTCCACCATCTCACGATTTAATGGTGACAACTTTCTCATATCACATGCCATCAACTTCAGCCTATCCTTCGAACATGGCCCGACATCCTTTCTGCATTCTTTTTCCACATTACATACCTTTCCTCATCTCTTCTTCTGCATGGCACATATAGCACTCTTGACGATATCTTTTTTGTATTTCTTCTCTTGCTTGATTCCTACTCAACTATGAGACCTTTGTACTTCTAGCACTTTGCCAAAAAAAAGCTTCTCCAGAACCTCCAAGAATTTAGCATGTTCAGTAGCAAGTTGCTCCAAATGTTGTGCCTTTTTTCACCCACTGCACGGTCGTTGCACTTCCAAACAAAGGAGAGTTATCGACTGAATTGTATCCACCGCCAAGACTTGAATCAGAGTTCATTTTTCTTGCCTTGTATTGTTGCTCATAAATATAATTGTATGGGTTCTTACGCTTCGAATTGTAGGCCAAAAAATTAAATGCTCTGGAAAGTGGAAGTGCTTCCCTATCTGATCAAAATACATCTTCAATGCTTGGGCTAACTGTAAATATGAATTTAAAATTAGTATTCTTTTTTACACTTAAACAATAAAAGAGAGTAAATAGTAAATTTACGTAGCCATCGGCGTTTTGCCCACTTATATTTAGTCGACTTAAACCTGAAATGATTGCAAGCCATTTTTGACAAGCTGTATTCATGATCTGATAGCTTCCTCTACGCGAACCTCATGTCATATACTTGTCTTCAAAAGTGTTATAATACCCAACAACCAATCACCAAAATTTTGAACTTTTTGTACTTATGCAAGTTACATTATCATTTGAAACTCGAGCCCACGCACATGCAAGAGATAAATACGGAGCTGAAGTAAGCCTCTATTGTTTTCTTCCGCTCTCTTTTGCTTCTATTGTAGGATCGATATCTTCAAGTCCAGTAGTGTTATCAACAGCAACCAGCTTCTTGTTGCTTCTCTGATCAAGAAAACCTGTAAAACATTGGAACTTTTCTGTTTTCTTTTGTGGTTGCTGAAATTATGGAAAAATTGGCACTTACTTTTCTGGTGCCTCTTCCACTTCCTCTTAGGAATCTTCAGCTCCTTCTATGCCTTCTTCTTGCTCTCTATCATTGTTATCTTCAATGTCAAAAACATTTTATGTTTAGATTCATATGTTGAGTGGTAGAAAATTGTAGCATAAAGTTTCTTATAACATCTTTATCTCATACCGCTATTTCTTGAGCATTAAGGATTGCTGCATAAAGATGGTCGCATTGACTCAGCAGCTCACCGAATGAAGCTTGATTATGGTATTGGGAATACTCTGATTAGTGATGCAAAGATGATTGGTGATGATATTATGGCGCTATATTGTAGTATTCATGTTGCTAATAAGCATTTGAATTTTTTTGATTTTGTAGAGGTGGATTTCGAAGAGGCAGATATGGTTGGGTTGGGAAAGGCAGAACAGATCCATATTAGTCATGGGGTAGTAAAGTTTGTTGTTATTGTGAAGGGAGTAGGTGTGCATAATCTTTAGAAGGGTAAGCTAAGTTTTGCGTTGGAATTGGTAGGGCTATATTATTGATTTTATTTTATTTTCGACAATTGTTTTCCTTGATCTTTTGTCCACATCCCATTTTCACTTCGGATTTTAGTTTTTAAATGTAGAATGAAGCAGAAATTGCGGAGAATGAAGAAGAAGAGAGTCCGTCGTTGTATAATTGCACTACGCCATAGATGACCTACTGCAACGAAATTACATGGTGTTGCTAGCTATAATGTAACGATAGGTATGCTGATTTTTGTCTATTACAACACTCGCTTCAAGGTGTTAGCATAGGCATCAACAAGATGTTGCAGTAGCTATAGATGTTTTCAAATTAAAAAATTAATAAAATTAGCAATCCGCGTGAATACGATCCAACGGCCTACATTTAATCTGGTTGTTAAAATGGATCACCACTGCAATTTGTCCAGAAATTTCGTTTTCCCGCTTTACTTTTCATACCATTTCGTTCTCACCCTCAATTTCCAAATCCCCAATTTCCAAATCCCCAATTTTCAAATCCCTAATTTCCAAATCATATTTTCGTTCCCATTTTGTTCTCACCCCAATTTCGCTGCTGCTTGCCAACATGTCGATACGCAACCTCTCCCAATACCGTTTTAGGGAGCCCTTTGTTTGATTCTCAATCACCATCAATCAGGCCTAAATTACCCAATACCCTTCCAATATCCCCTCTGATACGTAAGTCTTAGGGTTCAGCAGAAGATTAAGGCAGCACGAATCTTAATCAAATTGAAATTCATGAAGACCCTCAAGTATGTTCCGTATATACCAGTCGAAATCCTAGACGAAATCTTTAAGCACCTTCCTGTCGAATCTCTATTCAAATTCCAATGCACATCCAAAACGTGGCTTCAACAAATTGCAAAATTAATCGAGGATTTGCCAGCAGAAAAGGAGTATGAACTGCAATCCAAAGAGCATCGATTCTTGTGTCGACAATTTCTCCGCTTACAGTTGAAGATGATCGACTGGCGCATGCTTGGTGTTCTAGATGACGAGTTTGTTGCTGATCAAGCCATGGATTTGTCTAAGAGAATAGAGTCTAACTTGCTATTGCTATGTTTGCAGAAATTGGTTGGTGGTCTCTGCGATGAAAATGCTAGTGTTTTGCATAGTGGAAGGACATGGCTTCTGAAATACTTCCAGGAATCCACTAAATCATTTGTTGTGAGAAAACCGCAAGGGAATAAGGTTGGTCGTATTTTTTTATTATTTATTTGGTATGTTGGATTTTGGTTCACTGGCTTGTTTTTTATTTCTGATCTGAGCTTGTTAGCTCCTTTCTGCTGCATTTGTTAAACCAGAACATGAACTGATGCTCCAAGTCCTCTGTATATCATATTACTGCCTATGTTTCTCTTGTACATGCCTGATGCATTCACTGTTTTTTCTTGATGGGCTGCCTATGTGTACTGCTGTGTTTCTTGCACTGGCTTGTCTATATTTTGCTGAACCTGGTTCTTGTTTGTTTTGTTGGTTGCTTGGCCCTGAGTTGAATCCAGTCGATGACTCGGGTTTGACCTTGTGCCGTGTCCTTGTATCCATGTGTTGCATTCATGTTTGGCTTATGCACTTATGAAAAGAAACAACCCAAATACCTGAGGCAAATATTATAACAAAAATATTTTCATTTTCTGTTTGAGTTAAATATTATTTTCCAGATTACTGCTTTTGAATTATATGTGACAGGTATTGAAGACTGGACAGCTGGATACAAGCTTGAAGACAGAGTCAAATCAAATGTGCATGAGTGTATGAATGCATGAGCGTATGAATGCATGAGCTTGAAGACAGATTTCAAAGAAGGCTCGATCTTCCGAAATCAGATGAATCGGGCGGTGCCCACTTATTCGACCTAACCGGTTAGGTCAATCCCCGCCGGGACTGCGGTGCCCCGGACCCCCGCCGGCGCTGCGCCCGGACCCGCTTCTCGGCTCGCCTTTGGCTCGGCACTCAGCTCGTCATATGTTTGTCGGTGTCTGTATAAATTGAAACTGCATATGTAATGAGTGAACTGAGTGATGTAGTGAGGAATATCTGTATATGTGAATATCAGTGTTATATATCATTGAATTGTAAAATAGTGGAGTCAGGAATTTGTACTATTTTAAATGTTGAAATAAAATATTTATTTAAATAAATTACTGTTTGAATATCAAATTATGTGCGGTAGCATTTTATTAAATAAATATTTATTTCTATTAAAAAATCAAATATGCTCTACATTGTGGGCCCCACAAATTCAGAAAGTTAATATCTATAGCAACATTTTGGAATGTTGATACAGACACCTATGGATGTTGCTATAGACCCAAATAGGGTTCTATTGCAACAATATTTCTTATGTTGCCTTAGATAGTCAAAATGTTGCCTTTGAGGTCTGCGGCAACGCGGCAAAATGTAACACCGAGAAAGTGTTGCCTTTGCCCTTTTTTAGCCTACAGCAACATTTTTTGGCACTTCCTGCATCACTTCTTTGGTGTTGCAGTATGCAATCTATGGCGTAGTGTTGTAAAGGGTATTATAACGACCTAAATATTTAAGAAGCATTATGAATGTGAGTATAATCATTTTAATAAGTTATAGCGGGTTTAATCGAGTTTATAGTAATTTTGGATGTAAAAGTCAAATTTTTGATGACAATGAAATTAGGACCCGAAACTAGTTTCATTGCGTTCGGGAGATTATTTACATTTAGAAAACACATAAGGCTTAAAGGAATCAGAGAATGGAAGAAATCGAATCGGGAGGGATAGACCTGTAAATAAGTTAGGGAAAAACCTTTAAGTGGCAAATTCTAAAAATTTATACCTCACTTATATCATTTTCACTTTTGGCTCCTTCTTCCTCCTCTTCATCTTCCTCAAGCCCTACCTCTCCTTCCACCTCCATAGCTCCTTCATTGCATCACCAAAAATCACTCAAAAATACTATAAATTCAAGTTAGATATACTCTACAATACCCATAAACTGAATTTTACTAGAATTGAAGCATTAATCTCAGAATTTTTGAAATAGAGATTTTGGAGAAGTGGGTTCAAGCAAAATTGGGGGTTTTCTTCTAGCTTGGATGAGTGGGAATGTTTCTCTACTCTATATGATCTCTTTTACTACTTTTATGCATGTTTAATTACTTTTTTGTTAGGACTTATCCATGAGTGCTTTGTCTCTTAATTGGATGATGAGTAGTTGATTTCTTGTTTAAGTATGCAAGTTAGATTGAATGAAACATTGAATTGGATTAGTGGACTAAGCTATGAATTAAATAAGTGAAGATAACTTGAATGAAATCATTGGATGATAATGTTGTGTAGCATTGCTTGAGTACGGTAGATGTGTTGTTTTATGATTTTGTTGGGATTGGTTAGACACTTTATAATTGGTTTTGGTTTGCAAAGTAGATGATTTGTCAAATGCCTATGGTGGCCTTCGTCTCATGGTGGAACATATGTGATACGAGCTCGATCATAAGGTGTAGTGGGTGGGTGCAAGGTCACTCTGCCATTAAGCATGACATCGGGGCGAGGAAGGCTAGGACGATGGTCATGTGAAGTAAAGAGGTGGGATGAATTACCTTAGGGGATTTCACCCCATCTAGGTTTAGGTTGTATCCCCTACAGGTGTCTAGTCGACTGGTAGGGGATTGTCAATCGACCAAGTCAAGTAGAAAATGCTAGTTTTCAAAAAAAACATCAAAATAGGACAAAAATAGCCCAGTTCAGTTGATTAGATTCATAAATAGTTGACTGACATTGGTGGTAGTAGACTGTTATGATCGACTAGTCGACTGGATTTGTAGCATAGGGATTCCTTGGGTATTTCTCTAGTACATGACGTTCAGGATGGACTTTGATGACTCGGTTAAGGCTTGTGGGTTCCAGTGTGACCACCGTCATTGTTTTGAAGTTCTTCAACAATGGAACACGTGTAACTCAGGGTCGAGACTTTGGACATGTACTATGATGTGTAGTGACTCGGAGATGATAGAAAAGTGCAATCAGGAAGTGAGTCATGGATCAAGATATTTGGATGATCTGTGGGGAATGACTATGCAGTTGTGCTCGGTGCGACTTTTATGCAGTTTCTACATCAGGTACGATTTCATTATCTAACCATCAAGATATCGAAGCCACACGGATCGGGGTTGAGTAGGATATGACGCTACTTACATCCGAGGCCTACAGTTATGGATTAGGCATTTTTATTTTTCCATTAAAGCTGATGGGGATCAGTCGTGACTTTCACCAAGTGTTATAGTCAGAGAGAGAAGGATACGCTCATCTATGTAGGTAATCGCCATGAGGTGGCGATGGGCACTTTGTTTTTTTCCAATGAGCGGTAATTCGATGGACATGTTAGACTAGTTAATATTTTTTTTAGATACATAGGCGGGTATAATATACTACTACCATGGAGTCAGGATTAGAGTACGATACGATGTTACTAAGTTTTTCAGTTGTGGGTATGATACGACATTACCTTGGAGATCCGAATCATTGTTTGTGCACAAAGGCTTACATGTGCCTTTGTATGAGGTGTTCGATGGTTGTATTAGCATTATTATTAGTTGTGCTAACTTGCTAGATGTAGGAGAAGAGTAAGGGTAATATGGTACAACTTTACTCTAGAGTTCTTGCCCATTCATTTTATGTATACTTGGTTTACATGTAGGTGATATTATAGGGTACCACTTAGCACATCACTTATGTCACATCAGTGTATTAGATATCATGTTTAGTAGTGATGTTTCCTTTTACCAAACTTTATGTCTGACCATATCTATGTTTTCCCTTTTTATCTATATCTTGAGTAGTTTTGGATTAGGGATTGGGGACATTGTTGGATGGAACATGTTATAGAGCCATAGCTTTTTATTGCTATGGACATATTAGACTCTATATCGTACATAGGACATATTGTTTTGGGATGTTGTATATTTGAACTCCATATGTCAGAGTGTTAAGTATTATGATGATGGATTATATTGTCTTTATATTGTTATGACATTTATAGTCCTTTTATATATATATATACACACACACACACACAAGTGTGTGTGTGTGTGTGTGTATGTATGTAATATTTTTATTATTCAGGTGTGAGTTCAGTGTGAACCTGTGATAGATGCTCTATTTTGATTCTTTTATCAGCCTTAAGAGTCGTCGGTTTCCGTACTAGGGGATCAGGTGTCGTAGTGCATTGATTTCTTGGTATTACGGCTGCCGGGTCTTTACATTTAGTACCAAAGCTTAGGTTACCTCATAAGAAACTTGGGCAACGTTAAGAGAGCGTATTTGTATATTCTTACCATATAACTACTTAAGTATGCACCATATCTCCCATGTATTTTGAGGATCAAAGAAGTGACTAATATATACCTTTTACTAATAAGCAACTATAAGATGACATATAAGAGAAATGGAAAGTGGGGCCAATGCAAATGCCCGCTTGGTTCAGACAATACCTAGCGACCACAACATGAGCTACCCCTTTGATGGGAGTAGTTCCGGATGTTCCAATATGGGATTTGGGTGGTGTGGCTGCGGTTTTGCCCATGCTATAGACGGTGGTCCCCTTAAGGATGTGCCAAGTGTTTATCGGCTTGGCTTATGTAACATCCCTTATCTAGAGGCCAAAGCTAAGCAAATGCTACAGCTATCTATAGTATTAACTTCTGACGACAAAATACAGTAATGTTAATGGTATCCATAATATCAGAAGCACATGAATATGAAACAAAATCACTGATTTCAAAAACAACTTTTCTGATTACATTTCACAAAATCATGTTTCATATCCAATTACATAATCCCAAACGTTTCCCAGGTATCGATCAAATATAATTATTACAAAATACGCCAAGAGCGACAAATAAAGATGCCCCCGTGGATGATCAGAGTACTAAATAGACAAAAACTGTCTTAATACATCACAACAGAAATAAAAACATAACAACTCCTAAATAGCTAACATCAGCCACCTGCTCATTTCCGGAAAATTTATTCGTCCACCTACTAAAACCTAGAAATCCTCAACTTTCAACCTACTCAAACCAATTTTAAGCACCCGAGAGTTTAAGGGGAAAAACATAAACTTCGAGTTAGACATAAAGCTTGGTGTGAATAATACTATACATCTCGGTTTACTGATATTAAGTGAGACCACGCCGCCTAGCAGACCGGGTTTCCCTCACTAAATATCCCTTTTTAAAAACATATCTTTTGCAAATCAAAATCCTGCAACCAAACTGGTTAAAGCAATAATAACAATATCATGTATGCATACAAATCAGGTAATAAATGGACTATCTATTCGAACACTATAGTTTTGTTTGGATAACTACTCACCTTTGGCTGACTCGGGCCTACCAGACAAAATAAACAAAGAACCTAACTTCTGTTAGATACCCTTCTGGATGGTCTATCCCTAACTTACTTCTCCCAGGGTCAACTGATCCTAATGGTTTTGCAGGCTCACCAATAACCTATCTTTACTCTGTATATTCCTTTCTGTGTGTAACATCATTTTAGTCTTACTTGTGACAAAGCCTTACACACAGGAATTTTGGACGTATATTAGCTAGGGGCTACTAGCTAAAGTATATGGCGCGACCCCATACCAGTCTCATCTGGTATTCTAATATCTGAGTCATTTACTTATGGCCAACTACCCCATCAAATTTTCCTTGAAAACATTCCTTTCAAATTGATTTAACCCTTTAAATCATAATTAAACAAGGAAAATATATTCTATGCTTTACTCAAAACACTTTTCCACGTTATATGTACTTTACACAAAACATTGTTGATGAAACATTCAAAACCTTTGTTTAAACCTTTAAACAATCTCTTTCGAAACCATTGAAAGTACCTCTTTCGAAACCATTGAAAGTACCCCTTTCGATACAAGTAAACTACTTTACTTTATAACCTTGGGCCAAAAGGTCAAAACATACCTTTCGAAACCATTTACAATAGACCTTTCAAAAACATTGAAAGTATCCTTTCGAAAGCCTTATAAAACCTTAGACGTCCTCTTTTCAAAACACTTTAAATATGCCTTTCGAATACATTGGGGAACCACCTCTTCGAAACCTTTATCATATACCTTTCGAAAACATTAAATCCTTTACATAAATTAAATCTTTCGAAAGCATTTGGGTTCAAGTGAAAACATGTGGAAAAAACCCTTTCGAAACCCTTTAAAACCATTCCTTTCGAAACTTTTGGGTTTAACTTTCAAAATCTCAAGAGGGTCTTAAAAGAACTAAGTCGAAAGCAATACTTTCGAAAGCAATTTCCTAAGTAAAGAAGTGGATGGTGTCGAAACCAATCCCTTCGAAAGCATTGGAGAAGCGGCTCTAATTTTTAAAACAAAGGAACCCTTTCAAAAGCATTGCTTCGAATGGTTGAATGAGGCAGCTAGGGTTTCAACCCCTTCAAAAGCTTCTTTATAAAACAAAGGTGCAACCTCTTTCGAAACCTTTCATTAAAACATTTAACTAAGTCGAAAGATATCTTATTTGAAAGCATTCTTTTTTAAAGTAAAGGAGGCGCATTTCCTTTTAAAAGCAAAACAAGGTTTCGACCCCTTCAGAACCCCTATTTCGACTCTATACCTTTCGCCTATCTCCAATCCACTAAGTACCAAATCTTTGATACCATGTGTATTGGTTTCGACTAGGATGTAGGCGGAAGTATGAAGTCGAAAGGTAGCTTCCGAAAGTAGTGAAACAACCAAACCATTTAAAACTGATTTTTGACATTAAAATGTAACTTCTTTTCAACTAACTTGCTTATTTGTCATCTTATAATTGGTTGCCAGTTCTTTCCAAAATCTTTTCTAAAGGTGCTGCCGAATTTTAGAATTAATTAATTTAAAACATTTACAAATTGCCCCTTCTCCTTTTATAAACATATAAAACATTTAAGTTCCATACCTTAAATAATTTTATATACTTATTAAAACACTTAGGAAAATTCTACAAAAATTCCCATAAATCACTTTTAATATGTTTTCTAACTTATATAAATTTCTGACCCAAAGCCCACATAAAATAGCCGTAATCAATTTTAAACCCAACTAACCATTTTCCTCGCTAGAAAATTTATAATAAACCCATATTAATTCAAAAAATAATGAAACTTGAAACCCATCTCTAAATATTATTTCTAACCTTATATCAAAATCACAGGGCATTTGGATGTCATTTAATTGGTTTTTCAAGTTAAACCTTATCATAAAATCTATATGAAAAAGCATATATCATTAACAAGCATATATATATATATATATCCATTTAAACAATCAAACATGGAAAATCATTTGCAAAACAATTTCGGATCTCAACTAAAATCGAAAATAATAAAAATATGAGATGTAACCTATTATTCACCTTTAGCTTGTTGTTAAGGAGTTGAGATTTGGTCTTGGATTGAGTTGATTAAGCTTCATTCTTTTGATTCTAGCTTTATCTTCTTCTTGCTTTCCCCCTAATGATGGCGGGCCTCTCTTATGTTTTGATTTTAGTTTGTAAACGTGTAACATGAAGTGGTGTGAGGATTTAGGGTATATGAATATAACTTATTCCTACTTTGCCCTTATCTATTTCATTTTAATCCCCTTTTAGTTCATTTTTCATTAGGCACGGCTATCCTCTATTAACAAAAATCTCAATCCCTTAACCATTTAAATTAATTAATTTAATTTAACTAGTTAAATGTCCTAAATAGTGTTAGTCAAAATTAGGGTTGTTACAGTCTCCCCTCCTTAAAGAATTTCATCCTCGAAATTACGATAAAGCACTCATCAAAATCAATCATAAAGGTAAAACATACCATGCAAAAAGTCAGAATAAGTGTCTCTAATCCTGCTCTTAATTTCTCAAGTACAATCTCTCTCGTCGTCGCTCCACTGGACCTTATCTAATCTGACTTTCTTTTTCCTTAACCTCTTCTCATCTCTCGCGACTATACGAACTGGCTTTCTAACTATAGTCAAATTCGGTTCCACTACTAACTCATCTAACACAGTTGGTGCTATAGTAGTCTCCGGATCTCGAATACACTTTCTGAGATGAGAAACATGAAAAACATCATGAACTTCTGCAAAACTATTCGGTAACTCTACTCTATATCCGATTTTCCCGATCCTCTCTACAATAGGAAATCGTCCAACAAATCTCGGTGCCAATTTCCCTAATTTCTAGAATCGAATTACACCTTTCATTAGTGATACCTTGATGAAAACATGATCTTCTACTGAGAACTCTAAGTCCATGCATCTTCTATCAGCATAACTCTTCTGCCTAGACTGAGCTTCCTTCATTCTAGCTCGAATCAACTCAATCTTATATGCATCTTCTTTAACTAAATCTAGACCAAGAATCAACCTATCCCTGGTTTCTAACCAACAAACGGGAGATTTGCATGGCCTTCCATACAAAGCTTCAAACGGTGCCATCCCTATACTAACATGATAACTGTTGTTATATGAAAACTAGAATAAGTGTAGATGGTCTTCCCATGATTCACCAAAATCTAGCACACAAGCTCGTAACAAATCCTCTAAGAATTTGTTAACTCTTTCCATTTTCCCATCTGTCTGCGGATGGTATGCGGTACTCATCTTGAGCTTGGTACCCAAAATCTCTTGAAGACTCTTCCAGAACTCGCTAGTGAATAAGGAATCTCTATCACTTACTATGCTACTAGGAATTCCATGTAGTTTTACTATATTCTTTATAAACAACTTAGCTAAAATAGGCGCCGTTCTGGTTGACTTGACCGGAATGAAATGGGCACTCTTGGTCAACCTGTCCACTATGACCCACATACTTTCATTTCCTCTATTGGACCTTGGCAACCCGTCTATAAAATCCATTGAGATAGAATCCCATTTCCATACTGGAACATCCAAAGCTGAAGTAGTCCACTTGGTTTCTAATGTTCGGCTTTCACCTATTAACAGTTCAGACACTGCTTCACTCATAAGCCTACATCCCTCTTCATACCTTGCTAGAAGAAACTTCTCTTCATGTCCTAATACATCTTAGTTCCTCCCGGATGTATAGTGAACTTCGAACGATGGCATTCCTCAAGAACTTCCTTCCTGATGCTTCCCATGTTCGGAACACATAGTCGTCCTTTCTTCCTCAACCACCCATTTTGATCAAGACTGAAATCTTTCAAGTCATCGCTCTCTGTTCCATCCTTTAACATTCTGATCCATTCAACTAGTAATGGATTCTTCTTCTGCTTAGAATCAATCTCTTCGATCATCACTGGTCGAACTTCTAAACATGACAACATAGCAGTTTCTTTACTAGCGTTACTCCTGGATCTCCACTGTACTCTGCATGTAGTTAAAGCTTCTAAATCTTTCCACTCAGCTATCATTGCCAACACTGCATTCTGATGTTTCCAGCTAAGTGCATCAGCAACCTTATTGCCTTTTCCTGGTGTGTACTCGATACCAAAATCATAAGCGGCTAAAAGCTCTAACCACCTCTGCTATCTCATATTCAACTCCTTCTGAGAGAATAAATACTTCAGCGACTTATGATCTGTATACAGCTTAAATCTCTCTCCCATAAGGTAATGTCTCCACACTTTCAATGCAAAAATTACTACAGTTGATTCTAAATCGTGAGTCGGGTACCTAACCTCATGCGGTCTAAGCTATCGAGAAGCATAGGCAATCACTTTACCTCTTTGCATTAACATAGCTCCTAATCATGTTCCACATGCATTCGTGTACACCACTAAGTCTTGATTCCCCTCTGGAACAACCAACACAGGTGCATTAGTCAATAAGTGTTTCAGCTTCTAGAATGCCTCCTCACACTTATCAGTCTAGACAAACTTTACATCTTTTCACGTTAGCTTGGTCATTGGTGTTTCTATCCACAAAAAATCCTTTATGAACCTCCGATAATACCCAGCTAATCCAAGAAAACTCTTTATATCAGTCACTGTCTTGGGTCTCTTCCAATTATTCACTGCCTTAATCTTAGTCGGATCTATAGACAACCCTTTCTCTAAGACTACATGACCAAGAAACTTCAGTTCTTTCTTCCAGAAATGACACTTCGAAAACTTCGCCTTTAGCTGATGCTGCCTTAGCTTCTCAAGCACCACTCTAAGATGAACTTCATGCTCTCTCTCATCCTTAGAGTATATCAAAATATCATCTATGAATACCAACATGAACCTATCCAAGTGCTCTCGGAAAAATCGGTTCATCAAATCTACAAAGAATGCTGGCGCATTAGTTAGTCCGAATGGCATTACTAACCATTCATACAATCCATATCCGATTCTAAACACCATCAAAGGAATACTATCCTCAACCACTCTAAGTTGATGGAACCCCGTCGCTAAATCCAATTGGAAAAATACCTTGGCTCCACTCAACTGGTCGAACAAATCGTCAATTCTAGACAGCGGATATCAATTCTTTATCGTCTTCTCATTCAACTTACGATAATTGATACATAACCTTAATGAGCCGTCCGATTTTTTAGAAAACACTACGACCGCTCCCTAAGGCGAACTGCTTGGTCTGATAAAATTCTTGCCTTCCTAATCCACCAACTGCACCTTTAGCTCCCTCATTTCGGTAGGTGTCATTTTGCTTGGCAGTCAACGGACCGGTTCTGCTCTTGGCACTAAATCTATTTGAAGCTCAGTGGCTCGTTTCGGCGACAATCCTATTGCAGGTTCATAAACATCTGTGAATTCTCTAACAACGAAAACTTGATTCAACTCGTCTTCTACCTCCACAACGCCCAACAAAACATTAACCTCAATACTAGGATTTTCTACGAAGTATATAACCGATCACTACAGTCAGGGTATCTAAGTGATATTTTCCTTTCATGGCAAAATATCCTAGCATCATATTTACTTAACCAATCCATACCCAAAATAATTTCAAACCCTATGAAATCAAACACATGCAAACTGCAAACAAAGGTATGGCCTAATAATTCAAACTCTAAGTGGTCACATCTCATCCCAAGAGTCGCATAACCTCCTATCGGATTTGTAACACTTAAGGAAGTAACTAGGTATGAGGGTTCTAGGTTAAGCTTATCTACCTAACAATGAGATATAAAAGAATGTGATGCACTAGTATCAAATAGAACTCTAACTAACATACCATGAATCATAAGCGTACCTCCCAACACAGGCTTTCCCTTTACCTCTGTTGTTGGCCTTGAGGTAGCTGGCTCCAATGCAAACACTTTGCCCTTTCCATCCTTGGCTGTTTCCTTGCACTGGTTCTTATAATGTCCAATTTGATCGTAGTTGAAGTATCTAATATTATTCTTCCCAATCACCTTCTTTCCATCTCTTGAGTGACATACATTTGCAAAATGCCCTTTCTTGTCACATTTATAGCACACAGCCTCCGCCTTTCCATTCATAGCAGCTCCACCCTTCTGAGCCCCTTTCTTATGGAAAAACTTCCTTTTCTGATTCTGCCCTCCTTGAAATTCCTTTGCCTTATTCCTCTTAAGAAAAGCAAGCATCTATTCATGCTTCAAGGCCATCCCAACAACAACATCACATGGATCGCTAATATGCGGTAATGTGGCCTTAGCTAGTTCAGGCTTCAACCCCCGAATAAACTTTTCATTCCTCTTAATAAAAGTATCGAAAGTAGGATATCCATATCTCGCTAGCTCCTCATACCTCATTGCATACTCAAGCACTGTCATATCTCCTTGCTCCAACTCAGCAAACTTTCTGAGTAGAGTGGACCTCGCAATCTCCAACATAAACCTTTCTTCGAACCTTCTCCTGAACTCAGCCCATGTCATGGTCTCCTCGTTGACTCCAACAGTTACACTGTTCCACCAATACAGAGCTGCCCCTTGTAGCTATCTAGAAGCAAGTCTCCTTTTCTACACATCATTGAACCCTAAATCAGTGAAAATCCTCTCGCAATGAAGTAACCAATTCTCCACTTCAATTGCATCTTCAGTACCAATAAACGGCTTTCCTCCCAGTCGAGCAAAATCTTTACTCAAAACAGCATAATGATTCACCACCGAAGCTTCTTGATTTCCTTCACCAACATTTCCTCCAACTACTCCAGCAGCAACTCCCGCTTGCAACACGTTTACAAAGAACTGATACATCGCTCCCATATCAACTTGCGAGAATATAGCACGCACATTTGTAGCTTGTGCCTGACCTTTATTTCTTCTGGTATTTGGTCTGGCATTTCCATTAGTTGTGGTGCTTCCCCCACCAAGGTTAACTCTTCCACTTCTAGCATCCATATCTGCATTTGAGTCTTCGTAAGATACAGAAGAATAGCCTAATAGGGATGGAAGAATAGAGATAAAGCGTATACTTATATATAGCAAATACAAGTACGTTACTATAGCGTTATCTCATACCCCGATCTTTTCTCTCATTCCTTAGGATTATGTTTTCAAAAATCTTTTTAGTTTAAATTTTTTCATAAACCCATGCTCTGATACCAAGTTGTAACATCCCTTATCTTGAGGCCCAAAGCTAAGCACTACAGATGCTACAACCATCTATAGTATTAACTTCCGACGATAAAATACGGTAAAGTTAATGGCATCATTAATATAAGAAGCACATGAATATGAAACAAAATCACTGATTTCAAAAACAACTTTTTTGATTATTGTTCACAAAATCATGTTTCATATCCAATTACATAATCCCAAACGTTTCCCAAGTATTGATCAAATATAATTATTACAAAATATGCCAAGAGCGACATATGAAGATGCCCCCTTGGATGATCAGAGTACTAAATAGACAAAAACTATCTTAATACATCACAATGGAAACAAAAACATAACGACTCCTAAATAGCTAACATCAGCCCCTACTCGTCTCCGGAAGCTTTATTCATCCACCAACTAAAACCTGTAAATCCCCAACTCTCAACCTACTTAAATCAATTAGGAGCACCCGACAGTTTAAAGGGAAAAATATAAACTTCACGTCAGACATAAAGCCTGGTGTGAATAATACTATACATCTCGGTTTACTGATATTAACTAAGAACACGCCGCCTAGCGGAACGGGTTTCCCCTCACTAATATACCTTTCTAAAACATATCTTTTACAAATCAAAATCCTGTCACCAAACTGGTTAAAGCAATAATAACAATATCATGTATGCATACAAATTAGGTAATAAATGGACTATCTGTCCGAACACTATAGTTTTGTTTGGCTAACTACTAACCTTTGGTTGACTCGGGCCTACTAGACAAAATAAACAAATAACCTAACTTCTGTTAGATACTCTTCTAGACAGTTTGTCCCTAACCTACTTCTCCTAGGGTTAACTGATTCTAATGGTTTTGCGGGCTCACCAATAACCTATCTTTACTCTGTATATTCCTTTCTGTGAATAACATCATTTTAGTCTTACCTGTGACAAAGCCCTACACATTGGAATTTTGGACTTATATTAACTAAGGGTGACTAGCTAAGGTATAAGGCGCGACCCTATACCAGTCCCATCTGGTATGCTAATATCCAAGTCATTTACTTATGGCCAACTACCCCATCAAATTTTCCTTGAAAACATTCCTTTCAAATTGATTTAACCCTTTAAATCATAATTAAACAAGGAAAATATATTCTATGCTTTACTCAAAACACTTTTCCACGTTATATGTACTTTACACAAAACATTATTGATGAAACATTCAAAACCTTTGTTTAAACCTTTAAACAATCTCTTTTGAAACCTTTGAAAGCACCCCTTTCGAAACCATTGAAAGCACCCCTTTCGATACAAGTAAACTACTTTACTTTATAACCTTGGGCCAAAAGGCCAAAACATACCTTTCGAAACTATTTACAATAGACCTGTCGAAAAAATTGAAAGTATCCTTTCAAAAGCCTTATAAAACCTTAGGCTTCCTCTTTTCAAAACACTTTAAATATGCCTTTCGAAAACATTGGGGAACCACCACTTCAAAACCTTTATTATATACCTTTCGAAAACATTAACTCCTTTACATAAATCAAATCTTTCGAAAGCATTTGGGTTCACGTGAAAACATATGGAAAAAAACCATTTCGAAACCCTTTAAAACCATTCCTTTTGAAACCTTTGGGTTTAACTTTCAAAATCTCAAGAGGGTCTTAAAAGAACTAAGTCGAAAGCAATACGTTCGAAAGCAATTTCCTAAGTAAAGAAGTGGATGGTGTCGAAACCAATCCCTTCGAAAGCATTGGAGAAGCGGCTCTAATCTTTAAAACAAAGGAACCCTTTCGTAGCATTGCTTCGAAAGGTTGAATGCGGCAACTAGGGGTTTCGACCCATTCGAAAGCTTCTTTATAAAATAAATATGCGACCTCTTTCGAAACCTTTCTTTAAAACATTTGACTAAGTCAAAAGCTATCTTATTCGATAGCATTCTTTTCAGAAGCAAAGCAGGCGCATTTCCTTTTAAAAGCAAAGCAAGGTTTCGACCCCTTCGGAACCCCTATTTCGACTCTATACCTTTTGCCTATCTCCAATCCACTACATACCAAATCTTTGATACCATGTGTATTGGTTTCGATTAGGATGGGGGTGGAAGTATGAAGTCGAAAGGTAGCTGCTGAAAGTAGCGAAACAGCCAAACCTCATAAAAACAGATTTTTGACTTTAAAAAGTAATTTCTTTTCAACTAACCTGCTTATTTGTCATCTTATAATTGGTTGCCAGTTTCTTTTTCAAAGTTTTCTAAAGCTGCTGCCGAATTTCATAATTAATTAATTTAAAACATTTACAAATTGTCCCTTCTCCTTGTATAAACATATAAAACATTTAAGTCCCATACCTTAAATAATTTTATATACTTATTAAAAAACTTAGGAAAATTCTACAAAAATTCCCATAAATCACTTTTAATATGTTTTCTAATATATATAAATTTCTGACCCAAAGCCAACATAAAATAGTCGTAATTAATTTTAAACCCAATTAACCATTTTCCTCACTCGAAAACTTATAATAAATCAACATTAATTCAAAAAATTATGAAACTTGAAACCCATCTCTAAAATATTATTTCTGACCTTATATCAAAATCGCAAGGCATTTGGATGTTATTTAATTGGTTTTTAAAGTTAAACCTTATCATAAAATCTATATGAAAAAACATATATCATCAACAAGCATATATATATACATATACATATACATACATACATACATATATATATATATCCATTTAAACAATCAAACATGGCAAATCATTTGCAAAAAAATTTCGGATCTCAACTAAAACCGAAAACAATAAAAATATGAGATGTAACCTATTATCCACCTTTAGCTTGTTGTTAAGGAGTTGAGATTTGATCTTGGATTAAGTTGATTAAGCTTCCTTCTTTTGATTCTAGCTTTATCTTCTTCTTGCTTTCCCCTTAATGGTGGCCGACCTCTCTTATGTTTTAATTTTAGTTTGTAAACGTGTAAAATAAAGTGGTGTGAGGGTTTAGGGTATATGAATATAACTTATTCCTACTTTGCCCTTATCTATTTCATTTTAATCCCCTTTTAGTTCATTGTTCATTAGGCACGGCTACCCTCTATCAACACAAATCTCAATCCCTTAACCATTTACATTATTTTATTTTATTTTACCAATTCAATGTCCTAAATAGTCTTAGTCAAAATTAGCGTCGTTATAGCTGAAAACCATACATGGGTATGGAGACTTTTTCTGAGACTCAAGCTTGGATCAAATCGTACGACCATATTGTTGGAATTTGGGAGCAAGCGGCATGTTGAATGGGTGAATTTCAATTTTTTTTAACCATTTGAGCCTATGAAGTCTAAATTAATTAGCACCTAATCTAAATAAATTTTAAATAAAATCATTATTTTATTTAAATGATTAATAAAAGGATTTTATATTTAATTACATATAAGATATATAATGTGCACATGTGTATCATATACATATGTACACGTACATGTATGTGCAACATATACAATGTGCATAGTTAACATGTTTGTATCTAAATGTTGGGATTTACACCAAAATGGACTTGTTAATCCCTCCATATACATATTTATTGTCTGTAATATAATATTAATAGAATATAAAACATTCTTATGTTTATACATACATGCGTATAACTATATATACATATTTACAAATAACTATAAAAGTAATTTTATATACATACACATGTCCATATGTCAAACAATTATTTATAATATAAATATAAAACAATTTAAAGATCAATATATAATTTATAAAATTCAAATTTTGAAATTAGATCAATATCAAAATATCTTTAAAATTCAAGTTCAAATTTCAAATTCATAAATAAATTATATGTGTATACATATATGTATAGATACGAAATTTTTTAGGCAACATATGAATATATTTTATATTAATAATATAAATCATTAATATATATATTTAAATAATATTACATGATAAAATGTATATATTATTTATATAAACATAATATATGAAATATTTAATTTCAACTATAACTTAGGTTTGACAAAAACAATTTTTTTAATAAATCCATATGGATTTATTTAAAAAGTTTTTAAAATGTAAAATTCCACTTGGATAAATTAAATTATTTTCTGTATAACATTATGAATATAAGAATATTTAATTTACTTATAATTATATACATATTTTATATAAACAAATTGTAATTTGGTATTTTAGATTAATTAATATTAACATAATTCGAATTTAAAAAATATATATTATAAAAAAGAATTTGAAAACATCATTCGTAAATATATTAAAATAATTTAGAAATATATATGTATATAAATTAGTTTCAAAATTCTATTTCATTAATAATGCATTTTTAATTTAAATTTAAATTTAATTTTTTAATCAAATAGGTCAAAAGAAAATTTACATATGTTCATAAAAATATTTTACTTTATTATCAATATATGTATAGATCGACAACAATCATATACATGGATTTATGATATATATAAAGCCTATTCAGATATAGGTGATAGAGCCGATTTATCTTTATAGATAAAATAGAAATAAATAGAAGATTACCATAGCTACAGCCTAGTTATTACACGTCGAATGTTGAATCAGTGGAACTCCTAGAATTGAATCCGATCTCGTCCAGAAAGCACTACCAATCGAAGGGATCTACACACATTTCGTTATATTTTTATTTGGTATTGCTTTGGTTTAAAAATGGAGGAGGAGTATGCTAGGTATTTTCGACCTATAAAGGTAGAGTGGGAGTAGAGAGATCAAACCCAAAATAATGGGTGTTAGTGGGTTTAACTAAGAAATGAGAGATAGAGAGAGAGAAAATGGTGGATCTATATCCTTTCTTTTCTCCAATTATTCAAACCCAACATATCACAAATATCACCCCCTTAAACCTACTCCTATAGCCGTCATACCATGGGCCACGTGGGATTGCATGCTACTTCAAACCATATAAGTTAATTTACATCTAAATCAAATTCAACTATACATCGATATTGTATATCGATACATGTGTATATAACTTTCATATACACATTATTTTTAATGCTAATCAACATAAATCAAATAAAATTTTATACTTAATATTTAACAAATTTCAATTAATTTATTACAAGTATAATTTAATTAAATCAGGTGGTATTTGGAGTATTCGACACTGCAGTTGTGTGATGTTAGGTAAATTTAGTCAATGATTAATATCGAACAATTCGAATATTAATGCTCATACGTCACTTTAGGTAGTGGTGTGACAATTTGGCTGAATTTATCACTTGCATGGTTTTGGTAAAATCCAACTTTACTATTTAAGCAATCCCTGGTAGTGACCGTTATTTACACCAATTCTCTTTTGTCAAAACTCTATCACATTAGGATTTATGGAATTTGATACTGGTCGAAATTCCAATATCATCCACATTCAACTTGTATAATCCAAACATAATGTCCTTAGCTCAATAATAACAACTACTGTTAACCAAACCGCCCTGGTCAGAGACTTTGAATTTGAGTTGACTTCAGTTGACCGTGATACTAACCTCATATAACCGAGGAGATGAATTCTCTATTGAATAAATATTCACTTCCAATGCTTCCACTCAGACGCAACTATAATCGTTTGAAGGATGTCGTGCCATGATTCAACTATAATCAAAGTGGAGTGTAACAACCCACCTTTTCGACCCTCAAAAGTCGACACTAATACATCCATGATATTCACGTGCCGAGCATCCAAGTGCCGGGAAGACAGATTATTGAGGGAAAAAGGGAGAAAAGACAAAACAGAATCTCACATCATGACGAATAACATATAAAAATACAAAAGATCTTTATAAAAGAAAAAAGCTATAATATACTTACAACAAATCGAAGTACACTTAATCACTAATCATCAGCCTGGACAGTTATAACAACCTTCCCTTATAAATGTTGATAAATATAAACAACTAATGTAGTGGAAAATAAATATATACGTGAATACATCTTGGAGTCATCTAGCTCGTCTTTGAAGCTCCAAAGCATCCAAACTAGATCTGTAAATATGCTCGGTCCGACCCGAGTATTATAAAACAACGCCCAGATCAGTCTCGTAAACCAGCGTGAGAAACACACCTTAGTTGGGTTTTAATGTTTTAAAAACCTTTTAAAATAAAGGTATCTTGTAAGACAACGCCGCACATAAACACATAGATAGAGTTTACCTTACGATAACCAAAACATTTTTATAAAAAATCTAGTGATACTATAATAATGTCTAGGATTTAAAGTAAATTATGAATATAGTTGGAATGCTTACATCTCACGTTCTATTATAGTTAGGCACAACTAAGTCCATACGGTGCTTATTGGAGAATGGATTCCATATAATGACAAGGTATTGGGGTACTGTCTGCCACAGTACACCTCTAGAAAATGCACCGAGGACCTCATATAGACCTCCTACGAATCAGGACCTACCCTACCCCTTACTGGATAGTTCCGAATATTTCATCACCCCGGTTAATTTTGCAACCTTTTCCGATATCTCTCATGCACAACCAAATCCATAAATGTATATATCTAGAAAATGTGATGACAATAACTTAATGAGTGTGACCCACTTAGCCCTGAAGCATATCCCCTGTTTTAGTCATTTATGGTTGATGAGGCTAGAGGCTACGTTTTACCTTTTGAATAGCAATCCCACTTGAAATGATAACACTACCCTCCAGGCAATAATGCAATGCCAGCATTCATCCATAGAAGTTCATTCTGGGTGTGAACAAAACCGAAGGCACCACTTCTGTTACATTCATTTTGCAATCACCTTCAGGATTAGCAGCAACTATCCCTTGCACTTCAAAGAACTCCATTTTCAATCATCTTCAAGAAATCTCCAATTCGTACGCTTATGCCGGTTCGAAGTTGTTTCCGGATAATATATCCGATCTCAGTCTCTCCAAACCGACAACGATAATTTTAAAATCGGTCAAGGTTTGATAGTCGGTTATTTAACTATCAAATAAAAACAACAATCAAATCAGGGATTTATTTCCATACGGAAACCAATATTGGTTAAACATATAAGCAACTACTAACCTATTTAATTAATCCTTTCATTAATTAAAATCACTTTGTATATACTTGTATCAAAATACTTTTACAAAGATATATTCACAAACCCTTTATACTCCTTTCAATACTTTGAAAAATATCCATATACTTATCTCAATAGTATAAGTATATTCAAAAAAACACTATACTTTCCCTACTTAAAAACTGTATTCATATACTTATCTCAACGGTATAAGTGTATTCACAAAACATTATGAAGGATTTTTAATCTCAAAATCATATAACAAGGATTAAAACATATATTGTTTTAAAAGAAACGGAGATAAGGATAAACCCAAACACTATTCCTTCGGTGTTAAACATGGTATGGATGTCCACACCACCAAAATTAAGAAGGTCAATAAGGAAATCCAATCTCAATTTCTTTTATAAATTTCTTCAATAAATCCTTTTAATAAATCTCCTTCATTTACGAACATCTCCTTTACTAAAATTCCAAATCCATTTATAATACTCTTTTACAAATATCCAAAATCATTTATAAACTCTTTTACAAATATCCAAAATCATTTATAAAACTTCTTTATAAAAATCCTGTATAAAGCTTTTTAAAAATTCTTACAAATCAAATAAATTAATTTAATTTCAACATCCTAAATAAATAATAAATTAACTTTCCAACATCATTAATAAATTAATTTATTAACTTCAAAAAATTATTAATATAATAATTAATAACTTCAAAACATTAAATAAATAATTATTATTTACTTCAAAACATTACTTCATAATAATTATTATTAACACAAAAAATTACTAATAAATAATAATTATTAACTTCAAACATTACAAATAAAATAGTTAATAATTTCAAACATTATTAATAAAACAGTAATAATTAATCTTCAGACATTATTATAATAAAAAATAATCAACTTCCAAAACATTATTAATAAATAATAGTTAATAATTATCCTCAAACAATATTAATTATTTAAATAAATAACCTTTTACTATATTAATATATATAGTGATAAATAACTTCAAACAATTAAATATAAATACACAATTTTTAAAACACTATCAAACAATAGTTAAACAACTTTAAAACATTTCTAAATGGTTTGGAAAAGATAAACAGAAGGGTTGGGGTAAAACAGAGAAGTTTAAAATCCGTTTAAATAAAAATACACCAGAAAACCCAAAGGTTAGATTAAAATCATTCTCCAAATCAAAAACCAATTTCAAGCCACACGACAATCAATAATAATTCAAATACTAAATTGAGCCCAATAGCCACCAAAGCACTTAACCATATTGATTTTTATCACTACAAGGGTTAAGGTTTGAACATATAACAATGTCATAACTAATAGTGTTAATGAATCAAGATTCAGCAATTAATAATCGATATAACATAGTTATAACTAAAATAAATCAATAGGAATATAACTGGAAATTAATAATCACAATTTCATGAAATCTAGATTTCTCTACAAATGTTCCTGTATTTCAATTTTAAATACTAATTGCTTTTCCGAGTGGATAGTTTAACCAATCAGCCAATAATATCAACCAAACACAGATAGTAAAATTTAATCTACCGTACATACTGATTTATCCAACAAGGTGAGTTATACTCATCGAAATTCCAGTTGGCTCCGAAGCATTCCAGTTTGAACTAAAAACGAACGACATTCGATTCTAGCCCAAATTCCCATTAGCTTTAAATTCAACCAAACCAGTTCCATCGCAAAGCTATCGTCATTACGAGTCCGACGAAAAAATCCATGAGAATCGAATTCTGTATGGGGAAGTTTGTAACGATCCAGAATTTAGTCGCTATTTAAATGAATATTTAATTATATTTTAAATAATTAATAAATGGATTTTTATTAACAAATAAAACTATTTTAAATAATAATCAATGATAAAAAAATCATTTTCAAAATTTGTTTACCAAAATATATAGTTTATAGAGAAATAAAAATGCGACCGAAATTATTTTCCAAAATATTAAATTTTCATCGGTTAAAAGTTATTCGAAAGGTTATAACACTATGTTAAACACACATGCACAAATTACAAACTACTTTAACATGTTGTGTACATGTACATATGCATGTACACATTTACACAATTAAACATATTAACATATAAGATCTTATTTAATAAAAGTAAGTATATATATACGTATATAAATGCTCCTTTTCAACACAAGTACAGTAGTGCTTGAAGTGAATAGTTGAAAGTAAGGGGGAGGGGGTGTAGTGCACGATTTCGAGAGGGGAAGAGGCATGGCCATGCATGCATATAAGTATAATTAAATATAAGCACTTATGTATATTTTAATAATTTCCTAAACCTATATATACCCCATAACTTTCATTCTTTTCATTTTACAATCTCTTCTTCCACTTTGAAAATCCTAAAAGCTTAAGAAAAGTAACCACGACCTCCTCTTTATAAATTCTAAAACAAGAAATATCACTTCTTTTACTAAAAATCATTTCTTTAAAAATACAACACTCTATCCAAGCAAATGTTGGTTTTTGGTTATATGGAAAGGTTTTAACGTTTAAAACCTTTAATTTTGGATCTGAATAAATGCAACAGTTTTAGAGGTAAAGTATTCGAAAAGTTTTATGGTAGCCAATCAGCGTTTTACAAATAGGCAAGTTGTTAGAAAGTAATTACTAAAAGTTGCTATAAATCAGCCTTTAAATCAGAAAAAGGCATCCCGCCTCTATTAGTAAGGACCTTCCGACTCCTTTGATTCTGCCTCATCCCAGTCGAAACCAACACAGTCATAACTGCCATAGTCGAAACCAATATACAAGATATCACTTAGATGGTATGCAATGGATTGGAAGGGGCGGAAGCCTTAGTGTCGAAAGGTTAGCTTCTGATGGAGTTGAAACCCTGCTTTATTTTAAAATGTTAAAGTCTTGCCTTATTTTACTTAAAGCTTTCGACGTAATCAAAACGTATGTTTTTGAAAGGGTTTTATAATTAGATTTCAAAGAAGGTTATCATATTATGTTAAAGTATTACCTTTCGAATGGGTACCTTTTTCCTTAAATAAGAGCTTTCGAAAGGACTAGTTTCGTCCCAGTCGAAACTAAGTTGCTAATTCCCTTTTCGGCTGCATTGAAGTCATCTATGCTGTCGAAGCGGTTACTTTTGTTTTAGATTAAGCCTTTTTTTGAATGCTTTCGAAGGGGTTGAGGGTTTCGAAGGTGATGGAGTCGAAACGGGGTTTCAACTCTGTCCTTCGAAGTTTTGGTTTTAAAAGATCTTTGCTTTCGACTAAGATGGTTCCGTCACCATCAATTTTTCCCCAAACTAATTTTTATTAGTTTCGAAAGAGATACTTTCGTATATAACCATTTTGACTCAAATGATGTTTTTAAACAGTATACCCAATACTTTCGAAAGTGGTACTTTCATTTATTTCGAAGCTCTATATTTTAAAAAGATGATTTGATACCATCGAAAGGTATAATAGGTTTCAAAAGAGAATGTTTACTAAAAGCTTCGAAAGGTATATATACAATGTTTTCAAAAGAGGTCTTTACTTTTGAAGGAGGCTATCCAGAGGTTTCGAAAGAGATATTTCTATGGTTTTAAAACACAAATCCAATCTCAATTTAAAGTAATAACCATGGCATAAATAAATATTTTAATATGTTATTCACATTGTTTTTAACCCATAACTGTATTTTGGGGAAAGGGCAGATAACCAGTTAGGTTGACCAGTAGTGAATATAACTTAACAGATGTTAAATTTTTAATTAAAGATATTGGCAGGGGCCAATAGGTTTACAGTAAGCCCATGAAAACTGTATGATATTGGTAGTGGCCAATAGGTTCATAGTTAGACCATGTAAACTATGATTTGATACTGGCAGGGGCCAGTAGGTTTGTAGTTAGCCCGTGAAAACTATATTCGGATTAAGATATTGGCAGTAGACCAATAGGTTCCTAGTTAGCCCATGAAAACTAGGATAAGAAATAAGATATTGGAATTACCAATAGGTTCTTAGTGATCCCATGAAAACTAAGTAATTGGTGGATAGTTCTTAACATTTAACAGGTTAATAGTAACCCTAGAAACTATAATTGAGACAGATAGTCGGAATGAATGAGGATGGGTAATCCAGAATTGATTTTTTTTTGCATATCATCGCAATGTTTTGAAATACTATGTTTTAACCATTGTGGATGCAGGAGCATAGTATATGGTTTTATAAATGTTTTAGGATACTAGTGTGGGGAAAACTTGTTCCGCTAAGAAGTGTGGTCTCACTATTGAGATGGTAAATTATTGTTCATACCAGGCTTTATGGCTGACTCGAAGTTTTTGTTTTTCCCTTAAACTCTCGAGTATTCAATTGATTTTGAGTAGGTTGAGAGTTAAGGTTTCCAGATGATTTTAGACGGATAAAGCTTCCAAGGACATGTAGGAGGCAAGCTTGTTATTAGAGTTCTTTTATTTCCGCTGTGTGTTTTGTTTGTAAAGGTAAACTATTTTCTTGCCTATATACTCTGATCTACCAAGAGGGCATCTTCATATGTCGCTCCTGGTGTATTTTGTAATAATTATATGTTATCTGAACGTGGTCTACGATTTGGGATTATGTAATCAATTTGGAATATTTTGAAATAGAATGTGGAATTTGTTTTGCTATTTAAATTTTTTTCCATGTTCTTGTGTTTCTGTTTATCAATGTTTTTAATATCGCCATGTTTGGTCACCGAGGATTGATAACTATGGAAGACTGCAACGTCCGTAGCCGTTAGTTTTGGGCCTCCAAATAGGGGGATGTTACATAAAACCTATGGTGGCCATATCCTACAAGTCCTAGGACGAGCCCAAACCAACTTGGTCGAGCCCATTTCAAGTGTTCAAGGGTCCAAAAGTTCTATTTTTGCAAGTTTCAAAAGTGTTTTCAAGTTTCGGCAAAAGGTCGCTTTGATTAGAAAATTTTAGGTGAGTAAAACTAATATTTTTGGGAAAAGAAAACAACTTGTTTTAATGATCTATATGTTGTGAAATTATAGTGTTTATCGTGTTGGAATATCTTGTTGTTTGGATGATATATGTTTGCAAGTTGGTTGTTTGATATATCTTTGTGATTTGGATAGTATATTGATATGTTTGGATTGGTATATGGATATGGATATGTGAGATTGGTTCAATATATGATGGTGCTGTTGGTTGTGAAACAACATCAAGTATGTTGTGAAATGGTTGTGAAAACTAGTGCCTTAAAAAGTCGCAAAGGACTTGAGATCCAATTTGAAAACGAAAGCTCTTTTTCCAGCTTTGGATATTTGAAAATGTTTTCCAACTTTCCCACTTTTGTTAAGTTTTCAAAAATCTTAAAATTGTGTTTTCAAGTATGTCATAGCTATAGTTAAAGTGAAGTTTTCACCTAGAAATCAATTCTAGCGAACTGCCCTTATAGCCATAGTCACTATGGATGCAGTTCGAAAATTTCACGATTTTAAGTTTTAATGTAATTTCTTTTGGATTGTTTTTGAAAACTCATTTCAAATAAATTACGTAAGTCAAATGTCTAAGTTTTAGTTATTTAATAATTTATTTATTTATTTTATTAGTTAGGGTAATTATTAATCAATTAATTAAGCAATTAGGTTAAGTAATTAGAGTTTAAGAAATTATTAAGTGAGTAAATTATTTTTAATTAAGTTTTAAATAAGGATTAATTAAGATAAATGAAAACTAATTTTTACTTAATTAGGTTTGTTTTCTTTAATTGATTATTGAATTAGAGTTAATTATTTAATTAATTATTGTTTAATAAAAGGTTAATTACCAATTTAACTATGGTTTAATTTCTTAAATAATTGTTAATTAATTAAAGTATAATTAAGGTTTAATTATAAATAAAATTTGGATTATTAATGATTTAATTTAGTTTAATTAAGATTAATTAAAGTTTTAAACTTATGATTTAATTAAGAATTATTTGTTCTAAAGTTTTCCTTTAAACTCTATCAGTTATTTATTTTAAACCAGCTTTCTTGTTTAAGCAAATTGTTTTGAAAAGCCGAAGGATCTGTTGTCCATGCTATTAAGTAGCCAAATGAATTAAAGTAGTTGTAATAAAATGGTGACATGTTTTATTGAAAGTAAGTCGGCTTGTACTTATCACAAATACCGCACTTCGGAAATGTAATGAATACAAGGGGGTTAATTTCGATAAGTGGGTCTTGATAATCTAAGCATATGGAACGTATGTTCTTATGTAAATCTATACACCCTAATAGTGGAATAATCCACTATAAACAACTTGACCCTTCAAAATTATCGAATGTTGGTTTGGAGAGACCGGGATCGGATATTAGTTGTTAATCGAAAACCACTTCGAACTAATGTAAACATTCAAATTGGAAATAGTAAAGGGAAATGTCCAAGATGAAGACTTTGAAGTGCAAGGGCTGTTTGCTCCTAACCCTTAGAGTGATTCCAAAACAGGTGTAGTGGAAATAGTGCCTTCGGTTTATTCATCTCCTGGATGACTTGTATGGATGAGTGCTGACATTGTGTCAACATATGGAAGGCAATGTAGGCATTCCAAGTGGCAATGCTAAAATAAAGGTAAACGTAGCCTCGGGCCTCATCAACCAGGAATGGCTAAAACAGGGGAGATGCAACAAGGCTAAGTGGGTCGCTCCCATTAGGGTTTATCTAGAGTCCCTACTATCAATTCATGTATGCTTTGGTACGGTTACTGATCCTAACCGAGGGGTGATCTTATTTGGTACTATCTAGCAAGGGGTAGGCCGGTCTTGTGTTGGGAGGGGATCCGGGCGAGGTCCTCGGTGTTATTTTATCTAGAGATTCACCGTGATGGGTGGTACCTTAGTAGCCTAGTCATTATATGGAATCAAATTTCCAATAAGTGCCTTCGGTCTTAGTTGTATACCTATTATGCTGGAATTTAATTATTGTAACAATTTTGGCAATGTGAATTATTTATTTAAAACTCTAGACATTATGATAATATCACTGGATTTCTATTTAAAGTGTTTTGGTTATCGTAAGGTAAAAACCCGTCCGTGTTTATGTGCGGCATGGTCTTACAAGATACCTTTAATTTTCAAAATGTTTTATAAAAGTAAGAATTAACTTGTTTGAGTTTACTCACACAAAACCCATGTCTGACCTAGAGTTTTATTTTCTTTTCCTAAAACTCTTGGGTACTCAAATTTGTATGAGTAACCACGTGATCTAGGTTTCTTATGGAAGCATTTTGAAGGAGCTGGAGTAGGTGGCTTCACCGTAGCTAATTATATTTTATTTCCGCTATGTTTATGTATGACCTATGTATTTTGTGATGGACAAGTAGTTATAACTGTCTAGTTGAGATTGTAATGTAATGACTCTGATGTATTATTGTTATGGGGATGACTATGTAATATCATATGTTACCTATTATATGTTATTCTGATTCATGGTGAGATTCTGCGATTGTGTTGTTTCTTCTTATCTTTTCATTTTCATTTTCTTTTGCCCTTAATGGCTCTTTTTTCGGTGTAAGAAAGGCGGTTGTTACTTTGTGGTATCAGATCCTAGGTTGAGCGAATACTAAGGCTTTGGGTTAGGGCCAACTTCAAGAGTTTATATTTGTAATTTTTATTCGTATGTATATATATATATATATCTGATCGATAAATTAGCTAGATAGGTTAGATTAATACCCTTATGTCAAGGTTTATCTTGTTTAAGTATTCTAATAATTATCTTACTATGCCAAGTAGTAAGACATGAGCAAGGATTACACTAACTTAGGAGGGAAACCATTTATGGTGACTGAGTCTATCATGGAAGTGCAAGCTTGTTTGCGATCTTGCGAAAAGATTTTCAAAGGTCTTGGTTTATTCAACGAACAAAAAAAAATCTTAGCAGCATGGCAACTGCAAGAGAGTGCAGCATCTTGGTGGGACTCCCTCACTACAAATATTCCAAAAAACGAGTTTGCGTGGGCCTGATTTAAGGAAGTTTTTGAAGACCAATTCTTGACAATAGCAGGAAGGACCCGGATGTATCAGAACTTCATGGATTTGAAGTAGTGGAATCTGTCTGTAGCAGAATATGAGACGAAGTTCAAAGAGTTGTCTTGTTTTGGACTGGAATTGATCAACACCCTATTAAATAAAAACGAGATGTTTGTTTTGGATATGATGGAAGAATACCATGAGAAAATGACTGCTCATATCAAAGGTACTTTTGTGGATTCGGTTGATATGGCTCTAAGGTATGAGGCCCTGGAAAAGAAGAAGCCTACTCTAGTAGCACTTAGTGGAAATACCGGTGGAAGTGGTTCTAACAAGAGAAAGTTTAATTTGAATTAGAAGAATCAAGGAAAAGGGAGACAAGGAGGAAGTCAAGGAGGCAAGCCTAAGGATAGTGGTTGTTATACTTGCAAGCAGAAAGGACATATTGCCAGGTATTGTCTGCATCGTGAAGTTCCAAAGCAGCAAGGTGGATCCATATCTTCGATGGTCTAGAAAACTCTCTATTTTAATTGCCATCAGCCCAAGCATATGGTAAAGGACTGCCCACTCATGAAGAAGGTGCAGTAGCCCAAGGTGTATGCCATTAAGAATGAACCGTCTACTTCAACGGATGTGAAGGGGAAATGCATCCTTGAAGGTACCTTACTGATTAATGGTATTTTTTTGAGCATTATTTGATACTGGCGCTTCTCATAGTTTTATCTCTTTTGAATCTGTAGGTAAATTTCATCTTATTCCTAGTATTTTTGAAAACCCTATGTGTGTGTCTAACCCCATAGGGGGGGTAACCCATTTGAAAATGATTTGCGAAGATGTTCCAATTTAATACCTTTCTCATCACTTTTCTTGCGACCCGTATGTCTTAGACTTTAGAGGATTTGATATTATTCTTGGTATGGATTGGTTATCGAAATATGGAGCTGTTTTAGATTGTAGTGAAAGAACTGTATCACTAGTAACCAATTTGGGAAGAATTGCTAAAGTATCATGTAAGGAACCCGGTATTAATATGTATAGTTTCTTGTATGCCCTGGAAGCATCCCAAGAAAATCTAGGGTCTATTGAAGTTGTTAAGAATTTTCCAAATGTATTCGAAGAGGTTAAAAGTTTACCCCGCACCTTGAGATAGAGTTTCACATTGATTTGGTCCCTGGTGCAAGACCTGTAGTTCAACCTAAGCAAAGGATGGCTCTAAGGGAGAGAGAGGAATTGGTAAGTCAAACCCAGGACCTGTTAAGGAGAGGATTGATTAGAAATAGTAATTCGAGTTAGGGATATGCTGTGGTGTTTGTGGCTAAGTCTAATGAATCTTTAAGTTTATGCATGGATCATAGGGAGTTGAATAAGCTGACCATTAGGAACAACTATCCCTTACCCCGCATTGATGATCTTTTTGATCAACTTCATGGAGCTACGGTATTTCTCAGATGGATCTAGCTACTAGATTCCATCAATTGAGGGTTGCTGAAGATAGTATACCCTTAACTGCTTTTAGAGGCCCTGATTGTTTCTTTGAGTGGTTGGTTATGCCTTTCAGGCTAACCAATGCACCGACATATTTCGTAGATCTCATGAAACATGTTTTCCGAGACGTTCTTAATAAGTTTGTGTTAGTATTCATCGATGACATCCTATATACTCAAAATCCGAGGAGGAGCATAAACATTATTTGGAAGTGGTTTTAGAGACATTGAGTAGACATGTCCTGAAGGCGAAATTTTACAAGTGCCATTTTTGGAAATCAGAGGTAAGATTCTTAAGGCGTATTGTGATGGGAGAAGGTATTTCAGTGGACCCAGTAAAGGTGGAAGCTATTCAGGAATGGAAGCGACCGTAGACTCCTACCGAAATTCGCAGTTTCTTTGGTTTGGCTGGATACTGTAGGAGGTTTATTCAAGGTTATTCCAAGATTTCCTCCCATTTGACTATGCTAACTAAGAAGGAGGAGAATTTTGTATGGACCCCTAAATATGAAGAGGAATTTCTGGAATTGAAGAAGAGATTGACCAGTGAACCAGTTTTGGCTATTCTAGATGGAAATAGTTGGTTCATGGTTTACACAGATGCCTGTGGAGTAAGACTTGGTGCTGTTTTGATGCAACATAGTAGGATGATTGCATATGTAAGCAGGCAGTTGAAGCCTCACAAGAAGAACTATGCTACGCATGACTTGGAGTTGCTAGCTGTTGTCTTTGCATTGAAAATGTGGAGACACTACTTGTTGTGTAAGGATCCTTCTGTTCCTCTTAGTTTCTTTCTAATCTTTGGAGAGTTTAGGAGTAAATTTTCTTTCTTTATTTAAGTGAAAAATTCGAGTTTGTCACGGATCATAAATCCCCGAAGTATCTTTTTACTCAGAAGGATCTGAACCTGAGGCAATGGAGGTGGTTGGAGTTTCTGGCGGCTTATGACTTGGATATTCTGTATACGCTAGGAAAGGCTAATGTACTGGCAGATGACTTAAGCAGGAATGTGGTTTTGACTCTTTTGGAGGTTACCCCGACTCTCCTAGAAAGAATAGTGAGCAAGCAAAGAGAGAACAGAAGCTTAGTGGTGATCATCAGGAAGGTTGAGGAGGGCAGCGTTCGAGTTTTGAGATTGATAACCAAGGGTCTTGAGGATGAATGGACGGATCTGTATACCGAGTATCAATGGTCTTAGGATGGAAGTTTTGGCGGAATGCCATCGTTCTAAGTTGAGTATCCATCCAGGTGTCTCAAAGATGCATAGGAACATGAAGCGAATGTTTTGGTGGAAGGGAATGAAAAGAGATATCTCTATCATTGTTAGTAGGTTTTTGTGCTGTCAATAAATCAAAGGTGATCATCAGAAGACAACCGAATTATTACAACCTTTGGAAATACCTAATTGGAAATGATACCAATGGATTTTATCGATAGTTTACTCAGAACTAGAAAAGGATATGAAGGAGTGTGGGTTATCGTGGATCGGTTAACACAGAGCGCACATTTTATTCCGATAAAACCAACAAAGAACGCTGCTTCTTTAGCTGAAGTTTTTATAAGAGAGATAGTCAGGTTGCATGGATTTTCTGTGAGTGTAAGTGATCAAGACCTCGTATTTACTAGTCAATTTTGGGGAGCACGACAAACAACTTTAGGAACAAAGTTAAGATTAAGCACGAAATATCACCCCAAACCGATGGACAAATGGAGCGGGTGAATCAGGTTCTAGAGGATCTCTTGAGGACATGTATTCTAGATTTTGTTGGATCATTGGAGGATCATTTGCATTTGGTTGTGTTCTCTTACAACAAAAGTTTCCAAACAAGCATCGGGATGGCACCGTATGAAGCCCTATATGGAAGACCGTGCAAGTCACCAGTATGTTGGGTTGATACGGGAGACATATTAGTTCTTGGACCAGACATGATACGAGAGGCTACAGAGAAAGTTTCAATGATTAAGAAAAGAATGAAGGTAGCCCAGGATCGCCAAAAGAGTTATGTGAATAGGAGGCGAAGAGATTTGGAATTTATGGTTGGAGACTTAGTGTTCGTAATGATCTCACCAATAAGAGGGGCTGTTAGATTTGGAAAAGCTAGGAATTTAGCTCCAAGGTGTGTTGGACCCTTTTGTATTCTTGAGAGAATCAGATTGCTTGCTTATAGGGTCGAGTTGCTAGAGAGATTGATGGCAGTTCATAACGTGTTCCACATGTCTCATTTGAGAAAATATATTCACAACACATCTTTGATTATGGAGCCATCGGTTCAAGTGGAATTAGAAATAGAACCGAACCTGACACTGGTTAGACATCCGATGTATGTTGTGGATCAGGATGAAAAAAGGTTGCCTAACAAGGTGGTGCGACTAGTTAAGATTTAGTGAAGGATCCTAGAGACTGCACTTGGGAGACGGTGGATCATATGAGAGAAGCCTATCCCGAGTTAATGTTAGGATAATTAGTTGATTGTCTGTTGTATGTATAGTGTATGTTTGTTTGTTGTGGATGCTATGTACATGTCTTTGTATGTGTGTTATCCTGCCTTTTGGCAAGGCCGTAACACCAAGGACTTGACTAGAAACTAAGGGTAATCTACCGTAGAAATTATTTATCTACAGGTCCACAATGGATACAAGAAAACTTGGTCCGAGTCCGGATCGAGCTACAATTAGCATGGTACGACAAACAAAGCTATGAAAGGCAACATTCCAAATTTTAAGTCAATCGGAGTTCGTATGCTCAAGTAATGGATCGATCAAGGTTCACATGAAACATGTTCAATTCGTATCCATCAACTTCGTATCCATCAGGCTTCGTATCCATCTACCTCAAATCTATCCATATACTTTGTATCCATCTGGCACATATCCATCTAATTCATATCCATCCGTTTCGTATCCATCAGGCATTTGCAGCATCATTCGTATCGATTACCCATTTAATCGATACGAAGGGAAGAACCAGGTATCGATATGCAGGGATGACTTTGGCATTGATACAAAACCGTATGAAAAGCATCGATACGAAGAGAAAAACCTCAGACGGATATGAAAGACATGATCTAACCAAAGGAAGCGGCCTCTCAGCATGAAATGTGGATCTCCCCAGGACTCTTGCTCCACGTCATCGATACGAAATCCATCGATATGCATCTATCAGCCAACTTGCAAACTCTATCTTGGATCAATCATAACTCAAAAACTACAAGTCAAAATGCCACGAAATTTTCACGAAAGCTTGCATATCAACTGAAGAACCATCGTGATCGATCGCAGCTCAAATGGAGCCAATCTTGATCGATACGAAATGCACTTGTATCGATCAGGATCGATCCCAAACAACCTCAGATCGATCTGGTGGGCCCATCCACGTGTGAGAAGAGGTATTCCATGTTTTGGGCAGATATTTCCAGAACTACTCCTATAAATAGCACCCCTACGCCTACTGAAAAAGGACTTTTGAAGCTTTTACGCTATTACTCTGCTGCAGCACCACTGTAACCTGAGTGTTAGTGATTTGTACCGTTGTAACCAGTTGAGAATCATCAATAAACAACATACTATTCAAAGTGTACGTAGGCTAGAATGTCGAACCACTATAAACTCTTATCTCTTTCTATTTTTGCATACTTTTATTGGTGTGATTGTTAGATTAGCATCTTTTTTCATTTAATTTCTTCATTCTAATCTCTTCAATTACATCCGAAGAGTGTTGTGCCCAATTTTGGTACAAACACTTTGGTGTTTTCACTGAGAAAACCCTGCTTTTCTCTGATTCAGTGGATCCCCTACCGTTGTTGGATTGCTAAAATCTAAGGAGGAGATCCAGATCTATCTTATTGTGGTTCCTTCCATTCTACTCAGATTACTCCAGATCTAGGAAAGTGCTACATTCATCATGGTGCGTACTACCAGAACTGCTTTAAATGCTATAGATCCAGAGGGAAGGGATAGGAAAAATCCCACCCAGCTGACCATAGCAGGGCAGACATTAGCTGGAGCTCCAGATCCATAAGACCCTGTGACTAGGGAGGAGTTCCAGCCCCTCATGCAAGAGCTTACGCAGAGCCGTCAGGAGCTCACTCAAAAGATCCGTGCCAACATGGAGCTCGCAAATCAGCTGAACGAAGAAAGGCAAAGGAGATCTAGAAGGGATCATGTCTCTCATTCCTCAACCGAAAGCTCGGCTTCATCAGACTTCAATCACAGATCTACACGCCGTCGGCTGGATAGAAACTATGTAGAAGCCTCTAGGCATCACCATGCCATGAATCTCGAACATGCCGGGATTGGACCTTCTACAAGGCACCAAGCTGGACCCTCCTCCTAAGGAGGGGCATTCCTTATCACACCACTCACGACCACGTAGCTGCTGCCGCTATAGATCTGGAAGCCGAGATCCAGAACCAACCAGATCCAGCCCTTTGTCAACATGTTCACGCTCAGGATCCTCCCTTCCCTGAAGATCGGGGGCCAAGGAGGAAAGAAACAGACCATAGACAGTGACCAGACCGTCCCCGCAACAAGGAACTCGACCATGCCTTGGCCCCAAACATCCAGATGCCTGACATTCAAACCATGATATGCCAGATGATCAGAGAAAGTCAAGGCTTTACAAACGATAATTTGGGAATCTCCAGAAGTCATACTCCATTCACCGATGACATTCTTTATGCAAAGCCACCCCATCGATTCAGGATGCTGACTTTGCCGGTGTACGAAGGAAATTCGGATCCTAACCAATATACCTTAAAGTATGAATGGCTTATGAACGCCGCTTGAGCTAACGATGCGGTTAAGTGTAGAAGTTTTCCTATCTCTTTAGGAGGCATTGCAACTATATGGTTCACTTAATTACCACCCAGATCCATCTCATGTTTTGATCAATTGGCTACTATGTTTGTTGAGCAGTTTCGTATGCATGCTACTAGACAAAAGGATGTCAACACCTTGTCCAGTGTTACTCAAGCTCCAGGAGAGACTCTTAAATGTTATCTGGAAAGGTTCCATGCTATGGATCAACTTTGGTCCCGAGAGCGCGAACTAGAGTGTAAACACCAAATGGGTGTGACTGACCACCCATCAACTAACTTTGGTCCCGAGAGTGCAGACCAGAGTATAAATACTAAACGGGCGTGACCGACCACCCGTGAAACAACTTATGTCCCCAGAGTGCGGATAAAATCCTAAACGTTAGATGGGTGTGACTGACCACCCATCAATTGACTCGGGCCCTGAGAGTGCGGACCAGAGTATAAGCATTAAACGGGCGTGACCGACCGCCCGTGGATTAACTCATGTCCTTGGAGCGCGGATATGATTTCAAACATTAAACGGGTGAGACCAACTTCCCGTAAATTAACTTATGTCCCCGGAGTGTGGATATAATTCCGAATAGCAAATGGTGTGACTAGCCGCCCGTAAATTAGCTCATGTCTCCGAAGCACGGATATGATTCTAAGTGATAAGCAGGCGTGATGGATCGCCGACATACAAGTTCAATCCCTAGAGTGCGGATGCAAATACTAGCAGATGAGCGAGTGTGATCCGAAAACTCAAACTCATTTCACTTTAACTTTGTTCGGACTTAGTTAAATTAAAATTAGCAAAGGCGGAAAACGAGTGCCGACTGATTACTTCAATTCTCCCCAGGACTGGGGGCATAACTCAGGAACCGACCGCTGATCGAGACAGCGCAATGTTGGGATTCGACTCAACGTTTGATTATGACTCCAAGCCATGACTTCAAGATTTAGAGACCGGATTCAAGTTCGACTCAGAAACTAAAGCCTTACAAGTACATTGAATGGAAATGTGAGTGCTGAAATACTTAAACAAATGAACACAGAGTTATAATAAAAATTGAAAAGAAATTTTATTTCCACCATTCTTTGAAAAAGATGAGTACAAAAATCTGTTCGATGAATTTCTACAAGCAGGGGCCAAACCTGCGTCTATACATGGCCTACGAAAGCAAAAGGAAATCCTATTCCATGCCATCTACAAAAAAGAAGAAGAAAAAGCACAAGTCTGCGCCTTTGGTTTTCTGTCCTTCTTGCTTTTCTTCGGCATAGACCCGCTAGAGCACTGCTCAGAACCCTCTCCCTCTTTGAACCTTTGCCTCCCTGGCTTGCTCCGGCGGGCTTATTTCCGGCCGGAGGTATTAAAGCAGTCCCCTCCTCAGAACTCACAGGGATCGAAATGTCCTCTGTGTGCGGAACCAGAGGGATGGTGGCACTTTCGATGTTAGAGGGAGGAGGTGCACCGGTATTAATGATGGTGCCACCTGGAGAAACAACAAATATCGGTACCGGACCGGGGCCCGCCATGCCACCGCCAGCGCTACGAGCATGCGCAGCTTGCTCCATCTTGACCTTGATCTCCTCCATTATTTGCTCAGCCCGGTCCGCCCGAATGCCCATTAGGATGCTACTGGTCGGGCTAGAGGAGCCCGTAATGATCACATCTTCATCTGTGTTGAAAGGAATTTCGATGTCCGGGTCGCTTTGATGGCTAAGAAGTGCTTCCATCAATTGATCTTTAAGAACACAGCTGCTTTCGTGCATCTCCCCTACCGATGAGGCGACCGTTGTAGTTGTAGCCTCTGTCATTATTGCCTCCTGCTCGTGATGCATTTCTTGAGTTGTAGGAGGATCGATTGATGTAGAATCTAGAGCTGAATAAAGATATGAGAAAATATTACTAACGTCTTCTAACAGTGCTCCTACATTTGGATGAATGGAAGAAGTGTCCAAAATACCTTCCTTGGGTTGACTCCCGTGTTGAGTTGATGTGCCTTCTGAGCCACGTTCATGTATCGGAGAAAGGTGCGGCTTATCAGGGTCATATCATGGGACAACTGGAGGATCGATAGAAGAAGTAGGCTCAGATTGAGAGACTAGGAGTGCTTCAAAACCTACTTCATGATGCTTAACTCCAGATCCTTCTCCAGCGTCCGAATAATTGGCAGGTAATTTTTCTTTTTCAAGAGCGACGATTGTATCGTGGAGGACCTTCGATTCATCTCCGACAAGTATTTGAGCTTCCAGTTCGAACTCATCGATAGTCATAGCATCGCGGATCACCTTTTTGTCATCTACCAAGCGACTCTAGGCCTTGTATAGTTGGAAAGGATAATCTTCACCAAGCCAGTTTAAGTTGCGGTTTCTTAAGACATAGGCGTTGTACGTAACCAGGAGATCTTCGAATTCATTCTCCATCTTGGCCTCAACCACTTTAATTTCCCTATTAATCCTGGCATCGGCTTCCTCGACCTTCATATTCGCTGCATCCCTCTCCTCCTTAAGTCTCACCACCTGTTCACATGCCTCCTGGGCGGCTTTGTTGGCCTCGTATTTTTCCTTGATGGCCTCGACTAGCTTCGCCCTTAGCTCCTCAACCTCTTTCTGTGCAGATTCCCTTTCCTGAGTAATGACGGTGTTATGGTGACCCATCTCCTACACCGGATCCATATGAGTCTTTCTCATATTTTCCACGGATTGCCTAGCCACTTCGGCTCTTTGGTCAGCCTCATTCTCCGTTTTTCTTAAAGACTCAAGCTCGTTGGTGAGCGCCGTTATTATTTTGCCTTTATGAGAAAGGTCGCTCTCCAATTTTTCAATCATTTTAGCCCACCTGAAAGATACCGCCGACACCCTTTCAGCTGTCTTAACCCATTCCATGTACTAGTTGTATGCATCGTGCACGTAATCTTATACCAGTTTTTCTATGTTGTTGGGGATTCTTTTCAAGTTCGGAGGGAAGTGGAAGCCATCGAAATAAATATTCGGGAAGTCTTTCTTTAACTTGGCGATTCAGATGGCTCCTTCCCCTGTGGGCTCTATAACAGTTTGTTCGGCGACGATGGGAGCTTCCGTTTCAGTTCTACGGCGTTGATCGCTAGATTTCAAAGTGTGAGGTAGCATTATTTGGTGTGCAGTTTCAGAAGATTGCCTGCCAGAGCCGGATGGTTTTGAGGGTCCTTTAGATGGTGGAGATCGTGACTGAGAGTGGCACCTACTTTAATGTGACCTTTCCTTCTCCCTATCATAACGCTCGTGCTCTTGGCTAGAGTGATATCCACGACTGTAGTCTCTATCACTTTCCTGCCTATGAGATTCAGAGTATGAACTGGAAGAATGGCATGAAGAACGAAGATTGCTGAGCATAGATCCTTGTCTCAACGTCGTATCTGTAAAATGAAAAAAGAAGAAAAATTAGTTATCTCCCGAGATTAAGAAACATGTGATTAGAAGTTGTGTGGTTCCGTGAAGTGTGTGTATGCATGTGCAAACCCCCCAACCGACCGATTGTGGTAGTCTTGCTCATAGTAGTTGGCTCCCCTATGTCTAAAGAAGTTAGACCTGCACCAGTTCTTGGTGGGGAGTGGAGCCCCTCTAATCCAAGATCCTGGAACGAAGATATGTCATTTGGAATAGTAATATCTGACAATCCTCTCAATTAACCTTCTATTTGTGGAGAAGAGGTCTCCGGACCTGTAGAAGCTGCCACGGGTTGAGTTATTACAATGGTCTTATGCCTCTTGGCTTTATGGGCAAGAGTTTTTCCCTTTCTTTTTTATTTTGGTAATCGAAGGCCCTACAGAGGCACAATCGCGGGCTCATGCCTAGCTGTTGTACTCTCATCATCGCCCAATTCGGTGATTGTGACTCCAGGTGCACTATGAGCACACCCGACTGGTGGCACGATAGGAGTTATTCTTCCTCCTTGCCTTACCGAAGCCACCCTAGGAACTCCTGTTTGCCCAATGCTTTGGCCTCTCTCTATGAGCCCCAAGGCGATCAAGTTGTCATTGCTAAGAACTTCATCTATTTCTCTAAGTTCAGCGGGCACCGCCTGGAGTGTTCTCACTATCTCCTTGAATTGTGCTCCTTCGGGCCGTGGAATGGAAGCTGTAAAAGAAAAGCAGTAATTGTTTCAGTGTCGATTTATATTATCTAGATAATCGATGAAGAAGTTAAAGCACTTACAACTGACTAACCACCATTTAGAAAATCCTGGTGGACACCTAACAAAGAACCATTCTATCTTGAAGTAGCTTAACTTACTCCAAGCACTTGCCATGACTTGGCAAATCCACACCGCTTCTAGGAGAGTAAACAAAGGGTTATCCCCATGACTCTTGACATTGAATAAGTATCTGATTTCGTCGACGATTGGGGGTCGGAGAAGATGCTCCATGAAGATGATATATAAGCTGTTGAGAAGTGCATATCCATTCAGATGCAGTTGAGAAGGCGCAATCCTTAAGAAGAACAACACATCCTGAATAATTTGGTTGAACGGGGGAAATGTTCCCACTACACACATAAATCTGTTACAAGCAGTAAACCCTTCCGGGGGATTGTGCGCTCTGTCTTCCAACCCCGTTAATAGAATGTCTTCTAGAGATACACCATGCCTGAGACAAATTCTACCCAGCACATCTTCAGAAATCTTGGAACAGGTCGAGTCCTCTGGATTTAGAACCAACACAGCACCCAGCAGTTCATCTGGAGCAGGACTTATTACGTCAACTGCGATGTCTGGCACTTCAATTCTAGGAAATGGAGGACTCTGAACTCCCTGCTGCTTGGAGCTTCCGAGATCCATAGCTATTGAACTCAGTAAAAACCATTATTAGATGGCAAGAAACCCGTGTTCACCTGGTGTGAAATGAGTGATCGTGTTGTGTAGTGAAGTACTGCATAAAACTTTAAATTTCTACAAGTTTAAATGATGGTAAAGTGGCAAGACTTCGAGATTCGACCGAAGTGACCGTCATTGCTGACCGTCCCAACCGTGCCATCCTGACTTCGAAGAACGATCCGTGTTAAGATTGGTTATGTTAATCAAGTTACAGTTCCATCAATGAGCTTCGAAGGATAGTCATATATGCATTTTATTTTTAATCAAGTCTGAATATGCAAGGCTAAAGCCCGTCAGAGTTAAGTATTCAAGTATGAAAAAGGCTATGTTTCGTATCCATCATAGTTCAACTTAGATCATTCCTCTAAAGCCTGTGTTCGTATCAACCCGAGGAGTTATGTTTCGTATTAATCAATCCATGCATCATTGCACTTCGTATCGATCCAAAGACCTTGGCTTCATATCGATCACTCTAAGCATCGACGCTCTGCGTATCGATCCAAAGACCCTGGCTTCCGATCTATCACCACGCCTCTTCCATCGATACAAGTTGCTTTATCCTTAATCGATCAGCAAACTGCTCCATCTATAAACTACCTCACAGTATTCTAGTCGATTCATGTCTTGTATCGATACGAGTTCGAGGGAGAAGTTTGGAGTAAGTGACTCAATCGATCTCTCTCCTTCTTCCTCAGGCCTCCAAGGGCCATTGATTGCTTCCTCAACCTTGCCCTAACCAAGCTCTGACACCAACGGCGTCGGAGATGGCCATCTCTATGAGCGGAGCGGCATGAAACTCGATTCTTGTTACTTTAAAGTTTAAACATGGGTCCACTAATCATTTACCTAGATTAAAGGAATTGGATTAAGAGTTAATGGGTTTGTTGATTGAAGATGAAAGCTTCTACAGTTTTTTCGTGTTTTCGATCGATACGAAGTGAAAATAAAAATGGAAGCGAGTGAAAATTTTGTCTAAGTACAAAAACTATTTATATTGGTTCGTATCCGAAAGAAAACGCTTCGTATCCCAGTCACTAAACCGAGAGAATCGGTCAACATCCATCGATATGAAGGTTGGCTTTCGTATCCATCAACACATAGTAGTCCAAAACTTAACACTTCGTATCCATCAGCGCACCATATCCATTGATACAGATCGATCCGAAGACCACTAGTTTGTATCTGTCGATACGAAGACCACAACCTAGTTAGGTCCTTACTGTTCAACTCCATTGATACGAAATGCCAATTTCGTATCCATCAATTCAAGAACCCATGTGTTGTATCGATCGATACACAACACACCATACTCAATCTATTCCGTATCGATAGCCATCGATACAAAACCTACTTCACACATCGTAGATCGATCCAGGAGAGGATCGATATGATGGAGTGAATCCAAACGACTATCAATCGTTGTTACAACTCGAATTTCACATTGATCCAAGAGAGGATCGATACGAAACTCGATCCAAACAAGAACAAAGGGACTTGACAACGACTCATGAACGTGAAAACGTGAACATGAGTTAGGTTAACATATGTGCATATATGCTAAACCAACGCTTGATTTTCAAAGTTAACAGGAATTGAATGCTTATCTGGTGACAACCAGAACAGTGAACAACAAATTGCTAGCACTCGACCTTTAGTTAAAACATTAAACTGCATGACCATTGGTAGTCTACAATTCAACATTTATATTGGTGAAATTAATCGAAGGTTACATCTCTTGATGAAAAGACAACAACTGTTCAATGAATCGGACAGAACTTTTTTAGAATAAAGATTGCAGCTTTTTAAAGCACATTATGTTCACACAGGACGTATTTTGGGGGGCGAATGTTATCCTGCCTTTTAGCAAGGCCGTGACACCAAGGACTTGACTAGAAACTAAGGATAATCTGCCCCAAAGATTAGTTATCTACAGGTCCACGATGGATACATGCAAACTTGGTCCGAGTCCGGATCGAGCTACAATAAGCATTGTACGACAAACAAAGCTATGAAAGGCAACATTCCAAATTTCAGGTCAATTGGAGTTTGTATGCTCAAGTTATGGGTCGATTAAGGTTCACACGAAACATGTTCAATTCGTATCCATCAACTTCGTATCCATCAGGCTTCATATCCATCTACCTCACATCTATCCATATACTTCGTATCCATCTAGCTCGTATCCATCTAATTCATATCCATCTGTTTCGTATCCATTAGGCAATAGCAACATGATTCGTATCGATCACCCATTTGATCGATACGAAGGGAAGAACCAGGTATCGATACACAGGGATGACTTCGGTATCGATACAAAACCATATGAAAAGCATCGATACGAAGAGAACAACCTCAGATGGATACGAAAGACGTGGTCTAACAAAGGAAGCGACCTCTCAGCATGAAATGTGGATCTCCCCAAGACTCTCGCTCCATGTCATCGAAACGAAATCCATCGATACGCAAGCATCGATACGCATCCATCAGCCAACTTGCAAACTCTATCTTGGATCGATCATAACTCAAAAACTACAAGTCCAAATGCCACGAAATTTTCATGGAAGCTTGCATATCAACTGAAGAACCACCATAATCAATCGCAGCTCAAATGGAGCCAATCTTGATCGATACGAAATGCATTTGGATCGATCAGGGTCGATCCCAAGCAACCTCAGATCGATCTGGTGGGCCCATCCACGTGTGAGAAGAGGTATTTCGAGTTTTAGGGCAGATATTTCCAGAACTACTCCTATAAATAGCTCCCCCACGCCTACTGAAAAAGGACTTTTAAATCTTCTACGCCGTTACTCTGCTGCAGCTCCATTGTAACTTGAGTGTTAGGGATTTGTACTATTGTAATCAGTTGAGAATCATCAATAAACAACAAACTATTCAAAGTGGACATAGGCTAGAATGTTGAACTACTATAAACTCTTGTCTCTTTCTATTTCTGCATACTTTTATTGATGTGCTTATTAGATTAGCCTCTTTTTCCATTTAATTTCTTCATTCTAATCTCTTTAATTACATCCGAAGAGTGTTGTGCCCAATTTTGGTGCAAACAATGTGTTTATGATATGAATATATAATTTTTGCGCGGTTTAGATTATCTCCTTGATGGCTAATTTCGGGAAGAAATTCTTTTAAGGGGGGAGAGTGTAACGACCCAAAATTAATCGCTATTTAAATGAATATCTAATTATATTCTAAATAATTAATAAATGGATTTTTATTAACAAATAAAACTATTTTAAATAATAATTAATAATAATAAAATCATTTTCAAAATTTGTTTACCAAAATATATATTTATAGAGAAATAGAAAATGTGACCGAAAATTATTTTCCGAAATATGGATTTTTCATAGGTTAAAAGTTATTCAAAAGGTTATAACACTATGTTAAACAAACATGCACACATTACAAAATACTTTAACATGTTGTGTACATGTACATATGCATGTACACATTTACACACTTAAACATATTAATATATAAGATCTTATTTAATGAAAGTAAGAATATATATATACACACACACACATATAAATGCTCCTTTTCAACCCAAGTACACTAGTGCATGAAGTGAATAGTTGAAAGTAAGGGGGAGGGGGTGTAGTGTACGGTTTTGAAGGGGGGAAGGGGTATGGCCATGCATGCATATGTGTATAATTAATTATAAGCACTTACGTATATTTTAATAATTTCCTAAACCTATATATACTCCCTAACTTTCATTCTTTTCATTTTACAATCTCTTCTTATACTTTGAAAATCTTAAAAGCTTAAGAAAAGTAGCCATGGTCTCCTCTTCATAAATTCTAAAACAAGAAATATCACTTCTTTCGCTAAAAATCACTTCTTTTATTCACAAAATCACTTCTACGTCTCCTACAACACTTTCTCTTCCAAAATACAACACTCCATCCACCAAAACACACCATGGACGAGCCAAAACCCATGATGGCCATACCCTACAAGGCCTAGGCCAAGCCCAAATCCACTTGGCCGAGCCATTTTCAAGCGTTTAAGGGTCCAAAAGTTCAATTTTTGCAAGTTTCGAAAGTGTTTTCAAGTTTTGGCAAAAGGTCGCTTTGATTTAGAAAATTTTCGGTGAGTAAAACTAATATTTTTGGGAAAAGAAAAAAACTTGTTTTAATGATCTATATGTTGTGAAATTATAGTGTTTATGGTGTTGGAATATCATGTTGTTTGGATGATATATGTTTGCAAGTTGGTTGTTTGGTATATATTTGTGATTTGGATAGTATATTGATATGTTTGGAATGGTATATGGATATGGATATGTGAGATTGGTTTATGATATGATGGTGGTATTGTTTGTGAAACAACACCAAGTATGTTGTGAAATGCTAGTGAAAACTAGTGCCTTAAAAAGTCGCCAAGGACTTGAGATCCGATTTGAAAATGAAAGCTCTTTTTCTAGCTTTGGATATTTGAAAATGTTTTCCAAGTTCCTAACTCTTCTTAAGTTTTCAAAAATCTTGCAATTGTATTTTCCAAGTATGTCATAGCTAGAGTTAAAGTGAAGTTTTCACCTAGAAATCAATTCTAGCGCACTGCGTTTATAGCGATAGTCGCTATGGATGCAGTTCGGAAAATTTTGCGATTTCACGTTTTGAGGTGATTTCTTTTGGATTGTTTTTGGAAATTCATTCCAAAGCAATTAAGTAAGTCAAAAGTCTAAGTTTTAATTATTTAAGAATTTATTTATTTAATTTATAAATTAGGGTAATTATTAATTAATTAATTTAGTAATTAGGTTAAGTAATCAGGGTTTAAGAAATTATTAACTGAGTAAATTATTTTTAATTAAGTACGTTTTAAATAATGATTAATTAAGATAAAATAAAATTAATTTTTACTTAATTAGGTTTATTTTCTTTAATTAATTATTTAATTAGAGTTAATTATTTAAATAATTATTGTTTAATAAAATGTTAATTACCCATTTAACTATGGTTTAATTTCTTAAATAAATGTTAATTAATTAAAGTATAGGTCTAATTATAAATAAAATTTGGATTATTAATGATTTAATTTAATTAAGATTAATTAAAGTTTTAAAAGTATGATTTAATTAAGGATAATTTATTTTAAAGTTTTCCTTTAAACTCTATCGGTTATTTATTTTGAACCAACTTTTTTGTTTAAGCAAATTGTTTTGTAAAACCAAAGGATCTCTTGTCCATGCTATTAAGTAGCCAAATGAATTAAAGTAGTTGTAATAAAACGGTGATATATTTTATTGAAAGTAAGTCGGCTTGTACTTATCACAAATACCGCTTTTCGGAAATGTGATGAATACAAGGGGGTTAATTTCGATAAGCGGGTCATGATAATCTAAGAATATGGAACGTATATTCATATGTAAATCTTTACACCTTGATAGTGGAATAGTCCACTATAAACAACTTGACCCTTTAAAATTATCGAATGTTGGATTGGAGAGACCGGGATCAGATATTTGTTGTTATCTGAAAACTACTTCGAACTAACGTAAATGTTCGAATTGGAAATAATAAAGGCAAATTTCCAAGATGAAGACTTTGAAGTGCAAGGGCTATTTGCTACTAACCTTGAGGGTGATTCCAAAATGGGTGTAGTAGAAATAGTGCCTTCGGTTCATTCATCTTCTGAACAACTTGTATGAATGAGTGCTGACATTGTGTCAACATACGGAAGGCAATGTTAGCATTCCTAGTGGCAATGCTATGGCAATGCTAAAATAAAGGTAAACGTAACCTCAGGCATCATCAACCGAGAATGACTAAAATGGGGGAGATGCAGCAAGGCTAAGTGGGCAGCTCCCTTTAGGATAAGGTTATCCCTATCTAGAGTCCCTACTATCAATTTATGTATGCTTTGGTATGGTTGCTGATACAAACCGAGGGGTGATCTTATTCGGTACTATCCAGCAAGGGGTAGGCCGGTCTTGTGTTGGCAAGCGATCCAAACGAGGTCCTCGGTGTTATTTTATCTAGAGATGCACCGTGATGGGCGATACCCCAGTAGCCCAGTCATTGTATGGAATCCAATTTCCAATAAGTGCATTCGATCTTAGTTGTATACCTATTATGCTGGAATTTAATTAATGTAACAATTTCGGCTATGTGAATTATTTATTTGAAACCCTAGACATTATGATAATATCACTGGATTTCTATATAAAGCGTTTTGGTTATCGTAAGATGAAAACCCATCCGTGTTTATATGCGGCGTGGTTTTACGAGATACCTTTGATTTTCAAAATGTTTTATAAAAGTTAAAATTAAGTTGTTTGAGTTTACTCACACCAGACCCATGTCTGACCGGTAGTTTTATTTTCTATTCCTAAAACTCTTGGGTGCTCAAGTTAGTATGAGTAGCCAAGTGATTAAGGTTTCTTATGGAAGCATTTTGAAGGAGCTGGAGCAGGTGGCTTTACCGTAGCTAATTATATTTTATTTCCGCTGTGTTTATGTATGATTTATGTATTTTGTGATGGACAATAGTTATAACTGTCCTGTTGAGATTGTAATGTAATGACTTTGATGTGTTATTATTATGGGGATGACTATGTAATATCCTATGTTACCTATTATATGTTATTCTGATTTATGGTGAGATTATGTGATTGTGTAGTTTCTTCTTATCGTTCTTTTTCTTCTACCCTTAATGGCTCATCTTTTGGTGTAAGAAAGGCGGTCGTTACAAAGTTAAACATTTTCCAAGTTAAGTTTATTGATTAACTTAATCAAAATAACTAAATAAATCTAACTTAATTAAAATCTCACCTAAACAAATGACAACCCAAGGCCCACTCCGCCTCAAACTCAACCTACTACTATTCAACAACCACCCTGTCCATTATATTACATTCTATCTTTCTTTGGTTCCCGCATGCTACTGCTCCTCCAAAATAAAATCATTCTGAAATTAATAGCCCAATGCCCATCTTTCTTGGAACCCGATGCCTTACCCTTCCTCTACCTTGTATTCCCTTTACTTACGAGAGCTCCGCCATCTTCCTTGGCCACATACTTTCCATCCTCATTTCCCTAACCACATGCATAGCCCAACAGCCACTACCCAACTCTAAAACAAGCCAAAGCAAAGCCCAACTTCCCACGGCCCAATAAGGCCCAAACTTCACATCCTCACCTGCATGCGCCTGTACATAATACATGTCGTGTCTCTCCCACTTACTCACCTGCAGATGCAAGTCCACCCTTCCACACAGCAAAATGGAAGGAAGAAGAAAGAAGTGGAAGTTTAGATGGAGTTGGGTTTTTGTGATCTTTTGTGTTGTTTCCTTTCATGCGGAGAACCAAAATAAGAAATGAAAAAAATGTACATTTTTTTGTTTTGTGCTTGCTTTTATAACGAATGTTTTCATTTGCAGACAAAGATAATGAAATGTGAAGAATGTGTAACTATTTGTGGCTGAGTTTCTTTTCCTTTTTTATATGCTTAATAGCTAAGGAAAAGGATGGTGCAAAAATTAAATGCAAATTAACCAAAGAGGACAAGGAAATATACGCAAAAGGAGTATAAGATTTATGCTAAGTTATTTCCTTTTTAAAATTTTAAGGTACGATACTACACAATATCCCGTTCGCATACGAGCCGTGAACGACCAGAATAAAAACACCATTACGGAAAATAATGTGAGACGATCACAAAACAATAATAAAATAGACTAGTTAATTTATTTCGTAAATTTTAAAAAATGCCTACGTTTATCGTAAAATACGTCAAATGACAATTTAATTATTTTTCAAATTAAAAATTATGGAAAAATCTAATAATTTAAATAAAAAAATAAGTCACTAAAAATTAGACAGTTGCTTAAAATATTTTTTTTATTATAATTTAAATTCAAATTCACATAATTTAAATAAATTAAATATTCAAATTAGAAGTCTCAAAAATCATGGGTCGTTACATTCTTCTCCCTTAAAAGAATTTTGTCCCCGAAATTCCTAAAGCAAAAAAAATGTCTCCAAACTCATTAACTTTTCAAAATCAATTAGTTGAAAAGGACTATTAAATCTCTAAGTCTCTAACATTACGAAAAAATTTCGGCAGCACCTCCTTTGCGCGACTCAATTGGAAAAACTATAAACCGCCACTACGGGCCTAAACCACCAAAAGAAAACAAAAGGCAAATGACCTTCCTAATTTGGGGCAAAGAACCATCAACCAAAACAAAATATAAACATGTACCTATTTGTCGCGCACTGAAACTCTCCTCATGAAACCAAAAGCATCAAACTAGTCTTTGCTTCCATGAACCTGCATCTTACTTACACATAATATCCAACTGTATACTTGCATTTATAAATGTCAAAATTATATAGTCACAATAAAGTATGTACGATGTACATATACCATCTATATGCAATAGCAAATGTGATCGCTCTTTCGATCACACAATTCCATTTTTCGAACTAGTATCCCTCACTCGACCACTCTAGTGCGGACTCCTATCCGTTTTCTTGATTAGAAACCTCTGTTCTCCTTACATAGTTATATATTATAATAGAAAACTTCAGAATCAAATCAAAAATCTATATCAAGTGTTCAGCGTGAAGAATCAAGTGAGAAATCCTAACTCGGATCGGTGAAATTACCTCGAAACCATGTACTCGAATCTAGATCAAGACGATTGCAAATCAAATGATCTATGTACAACTTATATATCTATTCCAATTGGTTTATAAATTATACTAGTTACTTTTATTCACATCTAAATTAAATTACAATTTATTCCACCAATAGTAATCATTTAATACTAAAATTACTTACTATCCATTTCAAAAATCATTACTTAAGTTTATAAACATTCTATAACTCAAGTTTATATTCATATACTACTCGAAGACAACTTAAGAATATATACACAATTTTAAAACTTCAGTTTATACACATTTCAAAAGGCCACAACTACATCTTTAAAGCCCTTCCATACTTAACTTTATTATAAACATTCTATAAAGCACACTTATGTTTATTATCCACTTTAAACTTAAGTCCATATTTCTATAACACTCCGCTACAATCTAAGAGTATATATATAAATTTCAGATTTGTTCTTACTTAACCCAAATGTCCAAAAATTTAAATGTTTTTTTAGCTTACTATTTTTCAAATTTACAAGTTACAAAATTTATTATCTTATATTTTCACCAAATACACTTAGCTTTTATTTCCAATTTAACTCGGGAGTTTTCGACCATCCAAAATCGTCGAAAATTCATTTTCATTTAAAAAAATGAAAATTACCAAACAATATCCCAAAATGAGATACACAAACCAAATTACCTTAATGGATATGATACATGAGTCAACAACATCACTTAACTGAAAATTTCAGAATTTAAACACCCGGTTTGATTTCAGTTTATTTGAAATAATATGCAAATCTCCTTTATATATCAAATCATCCTTTTGGAAATTCTAAACATATATGTTTTACCCAAAACAACTCAATAACCAATTTCTATTACGGTAGCAATTCCTCAATTTAGAAACTCAAAAATAAATACCGATGATGCAGTAGTCATCACCTGAATTATTTTCCAGCGACCGAAGTGAGTTCAGTGCTTTTTATGTCTTTTAATTCTATTTAAAAATATTTCTAATCAAAAATACTTTTAAAATAATAATATTATTGTTTTCTCCAAACTTTGAAAAATAATTTACAAAACACCGGGATTTAAATTCTTAAATTCTCAGTTTTAAATCCTTTTTATTTATAAACCCTAATTATAAATCATACTTATATAATTTTACTTCTTGTATAAAACATTTCACAAATATTTATCTTGTTAAGATTAAAATAAATACCTTAATTAGAATTAAATTTTAACTTCTAACCCAACTAATTCATCGAACGCCTTATAGTCAAACTGTGAAACTAAATTCACAAGGTGTTCGTATTTAATTTAATAAAACAATAAATGATTATAAACTATTTGAGCCTAAAAATATCAAAAATAAATGATAATATTCAAATATTATCATTCTCTAACACCCAAACATGTCATATATAATTATATTAATTTCTGAAAATTAATCTTTTTATATATGTAATATAATCTAGGTAAAATTATTTCATTTACCCAATTTTAAAACTATACTATATTGGTTTGCCTTGTTTAAGAGTTTAGAAACCCCTATCGATACAGTTATTCCATTCTGTATTGACCAGAATTCATAAACCACTCAACCGATAAATCAACACAATATAAAACATTTTTATAGCGTTAACAAATACACACTCTTATATATAATATACTCAAACTCATTATAGGCTCTCACTTGCCCTATCTCAAATGAGGCAACCTTACCAAAGCCTAGGTGTTCACTCAACCTAAGCTCTGATACCAACTATAAGGACCCACCTTTCCTACCCTTAAAAGTCGACACTAATACATCCGTAGTATTCACGTGCCGAGCATCCAAGTGTAGGAAAGACAAATTGTTGGGGGGAAAAGAAAGAAAAGTCTAAACAAAATCTCAAATCGTAAAAGATAACATATAATATACAACCAATCTTTATAAAATAAAAAAAATGTAATATACTTACATCAAATCAGAGTAAATTTAAACACTAATCATCAGCCTGGAAAGAACAACCTGTCCTCATAAATGCTGATAAATATAAACAACCAATGCAGCGAAAAATAAACATATACATAAATACATCTTAGTGTCGTCCAGCTCGTCTACTGAAGCTCCAAAACATCCAAACTAGATTTGTAAATATGCTCGGTTAGACCCGAGCATTATAAGAAATCAATGCTCGAATCAGTCTGGTAAACCAGCGTGAGAAACACACCTCAATTGGATTTTAAAGTTTTAAAACCTTTTAAAATAAAGGTATCTCATAAGACCATGCCACACATAAAGACAGAAGTGTTTTACCTTATGGTAACCAAAATATTTTTATAGAAAATCTAGTGAAATTAAAATAATGCTCAGGATTTAAAGTAAATAATGAATATAGTTGGAACGCTTGCATTTCACGTCCGGCATAGTTGAGCACAACTAAGTCTGTATGGCGCTTATTGGAAAATGGATTCCATACAAAGACAAGCACCAGGGTACCACTTGTTATAGTACACCTCTATAAAATGTACCGAGGGCCTCACATAGACCCCCTGCAAATTTGGACCGGCCCTACCCTATACTGGATAGTTTCGAATATTTCATCACCCCGGTTGCTTCTGCAACCTTTTTCGAGAGCTCTCATGCACAACCAAATCCATTAATATATATATATATATAGAAAGGGTGATGAAAATACCATAATGTGTGCGACCCACTTAGCCATGAAGCGTATCCCCTATTTTAGTCATTCCCGGTTGATGAGGCTAGAGGCTACGTTTTACCTTTTGAATAGCAATCCCACTTGGAATGCTAACATTGCCTTCTAGGCAATAATGCAATGCCAGTACTCATCCATACAAGTTCGTTCTGGGTCTGAACAAAATCGAAGGCACCATTTCTACTACATCCATTTTAGAATCACCCTCGGGATTATTAGCAAGTAGCCCTTGCACTTCTAAGAACTTCATCTTCGATCATCTTCAAGATATCTCCAATTCAGATGCTTATGTCGGTTCGAAGTAGTTTTTGGATAATATATCTAATCCCGGTCTCTCCAAACCGACAAAGATAGTTTTAAAACTGACCAAGATTTGATAGTCGATTATTTAACTATCAAATAAAAACAACAATCAAATTAGGGATTTATTTCCATAGGGAAACCAACATTGGTTACGCACATAAGCAACTACTAACCTCTTTAATTAATCCTTTCATTAATTAAAACTACATGGTAAATACTTGTATCAGAATACTTTTACAAAGATATATTCACAAACCCTTTATACTCCTTTCAATACTTGGAAAAATATCCATATTCTTATCTCAACGGTATAAGTATATTCACAAAAACAGTACACTTTCGCTACTTAGAAAATGTATTCATATACTTAACTCAACGGTATAAGTATATTCACAAAACATTATGAAAGATTTCTTATTTAAAAATCATATCAAAAGGATTAAAAAAATATTGTTTTAAATAAAAGATAAGGATAAACCCAAACACTATGCCTTCAGTGTTAAGCATGGAACGAATGCCCACACCACTAAAATTAAAAAGATCAATTTGGGGAAATCCAATCTTAATTTCTTTTACAAATTTCATCAATCAATCCTTTTAATAAATCTCCTTTATTTATGAACATTTCCTTTACTAAAATTCCAAATCCATTTATAAAACTCTTTTATAAATATCCAAAATCATTTTTATCAAAACTCTTTTACAAATATCCAAAATCATTTATAAAACTTCTTTATAAAAATCCTTAAAAGCCTTTTAAAAATTCTAATAAATCCAAACCCCATTTTTATATATAAACTCTTTAATAGATATCTTTTGTTAAATGGGATTCCTCTTCTAAGTCAATTTATTATTCATAAATATAATTAATCAAATAAATTAATTTACTTTAGACATCCTAAATAAATAATAAATTAACTTTCCAAAATCATTATTAAAATAATTTATTAACTCCAAAACATTATTAATATAATAATTAATAACTTCAAAGCATTATAAATAAATATAATTATTTACTTCAAAACACTACTGCATAATAATAATTATTAACAACAAAACATTACTAATAAATAATAATCATTAACTTCGAACAGTATAAATAAAATAGTTAATAATTTCAAATATTATCAATAAACAATAATAATTAATCTTCAAACATTATTATAATAAATAATAATTAACTTCCAAAACATTATTAATAAATATTAATTATTAATCATCTTCAAATAATATTAGTTATATAAATAAATAACTTTTTACAATATTAAAATATTGATAAATAACTTCAAACAATTAAATATAAATAGATAATTTTTAAAACAATATTAAACAATAGTTTAACAACTTTAAAACATTTCTAAATGGTTTAGAAAAGACAAATAGAAAGGTTGTGGGTAAAATAGAGAAGTTCAAAATCCGCTTAAATAAAAAAATTCCAAAAAACCCAAATGTTAGATTTAAAATCATTCTCCGAATCAAAAACCAATTTCAAGCCAAATAGAAATTAATAATATTTCAAAATACTAAATTAAGGTGGTTATGTTAACGTAAAAATTGACGCTAACACCCCGGTGTGAGAATTAGTAATCACCACCCGTTGGTACGGGAACTAGAAATAAGCAGAAAATAACATAAAAGTAAAGAGACATCAGTTTTATAATGGTTCGACTTCAGATTTAGCCTACGTCCACTTTAATCTCCTTTATTAATGATTCGGTTACAACTATTTACAATACACTTTGATTACAACACACTTTAGACAAGTAGCTGGAACTTCGATGTAGAAGACTCTTTCGAATTCATGTTGAATGTGTTTGATCTCCTCTTGAAGTTCGTCGAAGCGTCTTCGGTGTTCGGAGTGCTTGAAGTGTTGGATGAGTTGAGAAAACAGCAGAGTATCGGCATTCTAGAAAAAAGTCCAAGTCCCTCCTCAAGTTGGAGTTGGTGCAGTATTTATAGGGAGAATCTGGAGTTAGGTCGTAGGTCGTGAGCGACCTAAGGGTAGGTCGTAGGTCGTGGGCGACCTAGTGAGCATGGTTTGCGGTTTAATAGGGGTGCACTCGATCTGTCTGAACGAGGTGATAAGTCCTAGGTCGTGAGCGACTCAACCATGTTGATATAGCTGGTATAGCGACTTAAGTTGGTTCGACCTATAGCTTAGGTCGATTAGTTGTTAAGTCGCTGGGTCTCTAGGTCGCTATATCCTTTAGGTTGCTTGTGATGCTAGACCGTTATGTCGCTTGGATTGTTAAGTCGTTAGGTCGCTTTGTGACATTAGGTCGCTAGGTGGTTCCATCCTTTAGGTCGTTAGGAGTGTTCAACCCCTTAGCTCGTTTATACTGTTAAGTCGTTAAACTGTTCCATCTTTAGGTCGCTATGTTGCTTTGTGATGTTAGGTCGCTAGAGCTATAGGTCGTTGGAGTTTTAGGTCGTTAGGTCCTTTAGGTCTCTAGGTCGTCTCATATCAGCTTGCTGTAGAACCTCTTCTCTGTTAGGTCGCTTGTGTGTTAGACTGCTAGGTCGCTTGTATTTTAGGTCGCTTCAAAAAGAGGAGTTAACACTTGCCCCTCGAAGTACAGGCCTATGTCATAGGTCGTGTGCTTCGATTTAACTCTGCTAGGTTGTGAGCGACCTAAATCTTGTGCTAACTCGCGTGCCCATTCGCCTTCCTCTCTTTGCCCCATATGAACTGCTTGGTCGCTGCATCTTCCTCACTTAACTTCTTTGATTTTCCGCTCTGCCATTAACGAATCTTCGAGCTTCCAAAGGCGAATTCAACCTATTCAGTCGTCGATTCATCTTTACCATCATATTACGTAAGTAAACTCGATCTTTATCCATCCATCGAACCACGAATTCCAATCTTCAAATCCTAGACCAATCTCGTACGTCGCGTTTCTCTTTCGAGTCATGTTGCGATCAATTTTCGATCGCTATTAGCTGTGTCGTTGTTGTGATGCACGAGAACACGGCAGGATGTTGGACGAATTACAGATCTGAGATGATTTGAATTGGTTTTGGGTGATTTAGTGGTATGGAGAGGTAACAGATTTCACTGAGAGAGTGATCGATCTCATTGAGAGAGTGATGGATTTTATTATGAGAGGTGATAATGGGTTATCGGGTTTGCGAGTTAATGAGATAGTGAGCTGTTGAGTGGAGAAGAAGTTAGTGATTTAGTGTATCTGAACGACCTAAGATCGCTCGCGACCTAAGGGTCCTTACGACCTAAAGAAAGCTGAACGACCTTCACATCTGCGACTTAACTTTTAGGTCGCGCCGGGATTCAAACGACCTAGGACTTGGCTAGATTTGCACATGAATTTCAAGCAGAACGACTTATGACTTAACAAATTAATGACCTACCTTTTTGCGGCATAGGTTTTAGGTCGCGGCTGAGCTAACACTTAGAAAATTGGCATTATCTTGACTTGAAGCCTTGAACTCTTCGACTTGCACAGTGCGACCTAAGGAAGCTCCGACCTATGCTAGGTTGCTGGACGACTTAAGAGATGAACCAAATTTTGAACATTTGTAAACTTCTGAAAGAACTTGATTGAACTGTTTGAACTTTGGACTGTTTGAACTTTGTTGCACTTCCTTACAGATTACACTAACTTTTAATCTAACAACCTGTTAAACATAACATTTGCAGAAAACTAGGGCGAATATACTTCCATTGATTGCCCACATCGAATGATAGATTAGTCGATAAAGAATAATCAACTTAAATGAACTATGTGAATGAAATGCTGTGAATCAATAAATTCAAGTGAACTATTAAAGAAAAGCTAAAATAATCAACTAAAGCTGATTTGTTTGCATCAACACTGTACTTGGACTTAAAATAACAAGCCCTGAAATTCTATAATCGATACATGTCAACTAATTTTATTCCAGTTATATTCGCTTGTCATTTTACTAGTTTTGCACAACACTTCACACTTTTAGGAAACATGCACCTTCATATTTGATATCCAGTTCCTTGTGTAGAATGACTTCTCAACAAGAAGAGACAGTTGGACAAGCTGAAGAAATCTTCCCCATAGCTAATCTCTTGGATAATCCTCCAGAAAGAATTTCAACCACTCTGAATCAACGGGCGTTCAGTCAATTATGTATTCAGTTTGGTATTGCCGAAATGGATGCTTTGCTTCCTGGAGTAAATGATACTGCTGACAGGCCACCTCTTAGTTTTGTCGCAGTTAATCGTCAGATGTGCTTAAGTGGAGCTATTCCTCCCTTTAACGATTTTCTTCGACAGCTTCTTCTTCGATTAACTATCTCTCCCTTCCAGCTACACCCCAATGGTTATGCCATCTTGATGGGGTTGTGTGTGATGTTCAGGAGGACGCTCGACCGTCTTCCAAGTTTTGAAGAGATTTGCTATTTGTGCACTTTTGCGAAGAACAAAGATCACCCTTCAATTATACTTATAAGAGGCGCACGAAACCGCAAATTGATTCTAGACTTGCCCGAGAGTGCACACGGGTTTTTAGGCTAATTTTTCTTCGTTCACTGTCCCCCGGGGTTCTATGCTATCTGGAGAATTGGAAGTAAGATTGCTTATCTCTGCTCACTTCGCTTTTTCCGAATTTCTTGAAACTCGAATTGCCAAGTACTTAACTTCAATCTTTACTTTTTGTAGCACTTCCTCCTCCGCTTAGAGATCCCAGCCACAAGCCAACCTTCGAAACATTAAGTGTTGTGGCTGCTGAAGAGAGAAGCATTAAATTTTTGCTGAAAGACGAGTTTTTGCACCAGTTCGAACTTTTACACCCCTCTCGATCTACTCAGATTCACGAAGTTTCTAGTTCCCAAACAGAGACATCAGATGCCCCAGTTTCTGCAGAAGAAATTGCATCGAAAGAACCTGCTGTAGAGGCTGCACTGGTGAAGTATTCTACTCATGCCGATGTCGCGGGGTCATCTGGCAAGCTTACACTTTCCCCGATGATTGAAGAAGGAGTTGAAAAACAAAGCTCCGCTGAGCATGACGGTGGAGATACTTTTGATGAGCTAAGCGACTTAATGATAACTTCATAAGAGCTTTTTAAGGATGACCCTGTTACTACTAAAGCTATTTCTTCAGCAATTGAGGCGACATCCGCCTTGTAGCAAACTCCATCAACCTAAGAGTTAACGCCAGCTGCAAAAGTTGACATTACCCCCAAGCCGAAGAGTGGTTTGTAGCTTGACGCGCATAGTTTACACGCCATACACACTTTAGGATTTTTTGGCACTTATACGCACTTAGCTTCTTTACTTCGAAGATTTTTGAGACTTTTCTTTTTCATTTTCAGATTCTCCGATGGGGCGAAGCGGTTCGTACTATGATGACTTCCGGCGCTATGGAGGGCGTGACACTTATGATCACAGGCGATATCTCCCTGCCCGCAGGGAAACTGACGAAGAAAGAGCTGTTAGGTAGGCTCAAGAAAGGCGGGACTATGAGCAGTGATACAAGAGAAGGGATGAACGATATGACTCTTCTCAAAGAGATGATGATTCCCATAAACGAAAATCTCATGATGATAAAGGGAAGAGTCACATCGTTGAAGATCCAAATAAGCGGGCCAAGCTTAGCGACGCGTCTGCAATTTCTGAAAAGCCTGCTGCTTCTGTTTCTATAGACATCCCCTCCGGTTCTCCTGCTCTCGAGAAGACCGATATTCAGACAATTATTAACAGGCCTCAGTATCAAGTCAGGGATGCTCCACCTACACTCCAAAGCCGATTCCCAAATTGGTGTTTGAAAGGAGTGCGCTTTGACTTGGATTTGGTTCCTATTGATAAGCAGGATATGCTTAGGAATCTTGACGCTGTTAAGCTTGACATCGAGAGAATGTCTGGATGGCAAAAGCTGGTTGACGAGCTTCAAAGGGTTAATCATATGAATCTCGAAGCCATGTTAACTATGGAAAATGATCATTCTGAATGGAAGAAAGTTCTTAACCAGCACGATACAGAGATGAGAAACATTGCCGATCATAATGAGGAGCTCGAGGCTAAAATCAAGAAACTAGAAGATGATCTTGCCGCCTCTTCCACCTCTTTCACTCAAAAGGAAGAGGTACTTCAAAAGCAAGTACGGGATGCTCATGCCAGTCAATGAGACGCTGAGGCCAGATATGAGGCACAAGAGAAAATTGTCGAGAGTTACCGCACTGATGTTGCTCGGTTGCGAGAAAAAACCCGCTCCCAGGACATGGAAATTGAAATGTTAAAAGCTCGACTTCTTAAAGTTGAAAAAGAGCGTGATGAGGTAGTTTCCGGCAAAGTTGCAGCCGAAGAATCTCATGAGGCTACTAAAGCCAATATCAGCTCTACTTTATTCGATTTTTACTTGCACAGCGTCATGGGGCGTGGTAGTCTCTCCTTTTTGGGCCCTAAATATGAAATTACTTTGGCCGAAGTGTGGGAAGATGCAATTGATATGCTCGGAGGTGCTGGCTATGCTGAAGCAGACCTTGAGGCGCATTATTTTGATGATGAAACTCGTGCCGCTCTTGCCAGAGGAAAGGAGCAACTTGCTAAAGTGCGAGCCGAATCGACGGAAGAGGAACATCCAGGGAAGGAAGCACCTTTAACTGCCCCTGTCCATACTTCGATTTGGGCCGACGTTGACATTATAGGCTCCAGTTCCCATTCTCCGCCTCCTGCTAATGTCAAAACCGAGATTACAACTGCAAAGGGCGGAGATAAAGGCGAAGAAAGCGCCGAAGCACAAGCCTATGAGATTGACATTACAAAGCCAACTTCTCCAGGTAACTTCAAAGTTGAACCAGGTCAAGCGGATTACTTGTTTGCTTCAACTGAGTTTGATGAATTTCTCGCTTATTACTTAAGTCCTGATAAGCCAATATCAGCTCATTTTTCGGAGAATACTGATTTTAACTTCTTTTCTTCTGTAGCGGAAATACCAAGCGCTGCGCAAACTTCTCATCTTCCAGCTGTTCCTCCTCCATCCCTTCAAGTCACTCCTGCTTCTCAGCCGGGATCGCAGGAAGAACAAATAGAATCCCTTCGAGGCTTGGATGATCTACCCACTTCGCAAGAGTAGAAGGCTGAGGAACTTGGAGGAGGTGAGAAGACTCTGGAGCCTTATGATGATGACACAAAACTATCTGAGCTATTTACTCCGGGCCGTGAGTCTTCTTCGAAGAAGAAGGGGAAGCGCGCAATTGTGAAGAAGAAGAAGAAAAGCGCTTCTGCTGGTGAAGAAAAAGTGGAAGAAGATCCGGCCACACCTCCTTCTCCTTCTTCCCCGACCCATCCACGCCAGATTCAGAAATTAATCATCAAGCCGGGCAAGAGCTCTAAAGGTAGCGGGAAGAAGGAGTAATGAGCTTGACTTTACGCTTCTTGTTTTGCTTTTTGCTTGTACTTTGTATTGACCGGAGATTGTACGGGTGCTGACCCCCGTCTTTTGGAACCTGCACATGTACAAAAATTTTATAGTATGGAATGAAATGATTCTTTTTACTTGTACAATTTCTTGTCAGTATATGTGTGAATGCATTTATTCCTTTTTTTTGCACAAGTTTCTTTATTTACTTTATATGATACTACAGTGAGCTCGTGGTATGATGTTTGAGCGTTGTTTTTATTAATATAGCTATATGCCCCCATACCACGGCTTACTGCAACATTCCAAAAAGACTTGTACTCTTATTTTAGAGAATAATTCTTCCGTTTTGAGAAAATATTATTCTACTTTTAATAGAGTATGCCTTGTATCGGAGAAGTATCTTTCTCTTTTCTTTTTATATATACTTCAACTTTCGGAGATGGTGATTTTTTTGTTTTTCTTGAAAAGTGGACTCCTCTATGTAGTGAAGTTAGCTTCCGAAGAAAACTTTGATCTATTTGCCAGAAAATTATATCTCATCATTGAATAGGCCCACTGGACAGATGTCAGCTGTTTTATCGGATATTTGTTTGTACAAATAATCATAAGTATTCAGCTGCGGCCTGGAACCTTCTTTTTGAGAAGGCATCCTTTTAGTGGTTCCATCGATGAAGTTTTTAAATGTGCCTCGTTAGAGGGCTTTACTTGTTTAGTGCTTCCGAAGAAGGCATTGTGCCTCCGAAGAGGGCTTTTTGGCTTATGCCTCGGGAGAGGGCTTGTTTGATATGCCTTTGGAAAGGGCTTTCTTTTTTGATTTGTGCCTCGGGAGAGGGCTTTGTGCGGTTTTGCCAGAAAGTTACTTTCTCACAGTTGAATGGTCCCACGGAGCAGACGCAAGCCACTCGACTGGATGTTCGTTTGCATAAACGATCACAATCAAGCGACAAGGGCCTGGAACCTTCTATCTTGGGAAGGTGCCCCCTTGGGTGGTCCCACCAACATTCTTGGGCGAGAGAAGCATTTTGGTTTGGGCATGCCTCGTTGGAGGGCTTTTGCCTTCGAAGAGGACTCCTCCGAAGAGTTGTGCCTCTGAAGAGGGCTTGTGCCTCCGAAGAGGTCTTTGTTTGTGTGCCTCCGAAGAGGTCTTTTGCCTCCGAAGCAGTTTTTTGCCTACGAAGAGGTCTTTGTTTGTGTGCCTCCGAAGAGGTCTTTTGCCTCCGAAGCAGTTTTTTGCCTACGAAGAGGTCTTTGTTTAGTTTGCTAGGAAGTTTGCATCTCACAGTTAAGTAGGTCCATGGGGCAGACGCAAGCTACCTGACTGGATGTTCGTTTGCACAAACGATCGCAATCAAGTAATCAAGGGCCTGGAACCTTCTATCTTGGGAAGGTGCCCCTTGGGTGGTCCCACCAACATTCTTGGGTGAGAGACAAGATTCCATTTCGGCTGTTTTTCTCTGCTTATCCGTTACTTTGCATCAACTATCGCAGAGCGATCCCTCGTTATCATTCTCAAGTTTAAATTCTTTTCTTTGACAAGCTGTTTGATTTTTCCAGAAAAGTGTATTTCGTGGTTGAGCGAATCCACGGGCAGACGCAAGCCACTTAACCGGATGTCTGGTTGTACAAACGATCACAGTCAGTTAGCAAGGGCCTGGTGCCTTCCTTTTGGGAAGGTGCCCCTTTGGTGGAATCACCAACCATTTGTGGGGATTGAGTCTGGAATTTTTGTGGCTTGACACTCGTTTGTTGAGTGATTTATGGGAATCGCTTGGGTTTGTGATTGCCTGCAATATTAAATCAATATTTTAGCAACATATTTAAGATATTTGCACATCGAAATGAGATAGGCAATTTAAAATAGTAAAAGACACAAGATTTATAGTGGTTCGGCCAAAAATTGGGCCTACATCCACTTTATAGCTTTTATTATCACTCTGCACTGCTTTTACAATGGCTTACAATACAAGTATGATACATTCATCATCATTTTACAAATTTAAGCATTGCTTCTAAGTAAAATATGGACGCAAGTGATTGCTGTTCCAGGCTCTCGGGATTGAATCTCCTTCGACGGTTGTGAGTTTGAAAGTGCCATCGAGAAGTTTTTTGCCTATGACATACGGCCCTTCCCAGTTTGGCCCAAACTCTCCTATTGCTGTCATTATCCTTTTCAAGACTATATCCCCAATTTCAAAGCTGCGTTGGCGAACTCTAGAATTGAAGTTCCTGGCTATTCTTTGCTGTTGAGCTACAACTCTGAGTTCAGCTTCTTTTCTTCTTTCATCAAGCAAGTCAAGTGCTTTAAGTTGCAGCTTTTCATTTTCAGCTTGGTTGAAATGAACTCTCCTGTGTGAGGGGACTTCTATTTCCACTGGAATCATTGCTTCTGATCCATATGCTAATGAGAATGGAGTGTGCCCAATCGCAGTTTTGTGGGTAGTCCTATATGCCCATAGTGCTAGTGGCAGCTTATCAACCCAACCACCTTTTGCTTTTTCTAGCTGCTTTTTGATGGTTGATTTGATGATTTTGTTCACTGCTTCCACTTGCCCGTTTGCCTGCAGATGAGCCACTGCGGAGAAGCTTTTCGGATTTTGAATCGTCTGCAAAATTCCTAGAATTCTTCGCTTTCGAATTGAGTACCATTGTCTGTTATTATCTTCTGAGGCACGCCATACCTGCAAATGATATTTTTAGTCACAAAATTTATCATCCTTTTAGAGGTAATAGTAGCCAATGGTTCAGCTTCAGCCCATTTAGTGAAATAATCGACAGCAACAATGGCATATTTGATTCCGGATCTGGCAATCGACATAGGCCCAATAAGATCTATTCCCCAAATGGCGAATGGCCATGGACTGACCATCTGTGTTAGCACGGTGGAAGGTGCTCTTGGGATTTTTGCAAATCTCTGACATCTATCACACTTTCAGGAATAGCTAGCAGCATCTCGATTAATATCCGGCCAAAAGTAACCATAGCGAAGAATTTTCTTTGCAAGAGTTTGACCACCTGAATGATCTCCACACTCTCCTCCATGCACCTCAGCCAAGATTGTCTTAGCCTATTCTTTAGTTACACATCAGAGTAATGGCATCGAGAATCCACGTCTGTACAGATGGTCACCTTGAATTACGTATCTTGGAGCTTTTCTCAAGAGCTTTTGATGTTCTTTTGAGTTTTCTGGCAAGGAGCCGTTGAGTAGATATTCCTTGATTGGAGTCATCCATGATTCATGCTCTTGAGATACAGCCATGATCCAATCAATATCCATCTCATCAATACTCGGAGCTGTTAAGACTTCTACAGGGACCAATCCCAATAATTGTGCTTCTCCAGAGCTTGAGTATTTCGCGAGAGAATCTGCCTTCATGTTTTCTTCCCGGGGGATATGGTTTATTGTATAGTGATCAAAATCATCGAGAAGTTCACAGGATTTTGACAGGTAAGCAGGCAGATTTCCTCCTTTAGTCTGAAACTCTTTCTTGACTTGGCATACAATTAGTTGGGAATCACTAAAGATTTGCAACACTTTGATGCTCAGTTCTTTAGCAATCCTCGGACCGGCAATAAGAGCTTCGTATTCGGCTTCGTTATTTGTCGAAGGAAATTCTAATCTCAATGCATAACATAACGATCGTCCTTCGTGAGTTTCAAGCACAACCCCGGCTCCGGAACAATAGTCATTTCTTGCACCATCGACATATAATCTCCATCGGATTGGAATATCAGTAGTCACTTCTTCCTCACCGCCACCTTTATCTGTGCATTCTGCAATGAAATCTGCTAAAGCTTGTCCATTGATTGCTTTTCGAGGATGGTAGGTGATATCGTATTGACTGAGTTCTATATTCCACTTCAGAAGACGACCCGAAGTTTTAGGGCGGAATAGGACTTGCTTTAGAGGTTGATCAGTGAGGACTTTAATAGGATGAGCCTGGAAGTATGGCCTTAACTTTCTGGAAGCGATCAATAGACAATAGGCGAGCTTTTCTAACTTTGAATAATTCATCTCTGCCCCAGTGAATCTTTTGCTGATGTAGTAAACTGGACGCTGAACTTTTGCGTCTTCTCGTACCAATGCTGCACTGAGAGCGTGAGATGAAACTGCTAAGTATATGAATAGATCTTCACCATTGTTAGGCTTAGAAAGTACTGGAGGCATTTCCATATGATGAATCAACTCATCAAAAGCTTTTTGACATTCAGGAGTCCATTCAAAATTCTTCTTTCCTTTCTTCAGAGCATCAAAGAAGGGAATGCATTTATCTGTGGTCTTGGAAATGAATCGACTCAGAGCAGCAACTTTCCCGTTGAGGCTCTGCAATTCTTTCTTTGTTCTAGGGGGTTTGACTTCTCTTAATGCAGTGATCTGAGCAGGATTAGCTTCAATGCCCCTAGCACTCACAATGAAACCTAAGAATTTTCCGGACTCAACCCCGAATGAACATTTCAGAGGATTAAGCTTCATCCCATACTTCCGGAGGATTGTGAACATTTCTGCCAGATGATCCATGTGGTCTATTGCCTTCTTTGATTTTACTAACATATCATCAACGTACACTTCCATAGTTTTGCCAATTTAAGGCTTGAACATGGCATTAACGAGTCTCTGATAAGTTGCCCCTGCGTTCTTTAGTCCGAAGGGCATGACTCTGTAGCAGTAAAGACCAACATCGGTGATGAAGCTCGTGTCCTCCTGATCTGGCTCATGCATCATGATTTGATTGTATCCTGAGTAAGCATCCATAAAAGACAACAATTCGTGCCCGGCTGTTCCATCTACCAATTGATCGATTCTGGGCAACGGGAAACAGTCTTTGGGACATGCTTTGTTCAAATCTGAGAAGTCGATGCATACTCTCCACTTTCCATTTTCTTTTTTTAACAACACTGGATTAGAAACCCAATTTGGATAATTGGATTCTCTGATGAAGCCATTCTCCATGAGCCGATCTACTTCTTCTTTCAATGTTGTTGACCTTTCAGGACCCTGGGTTCTTCTTTTCTGCTTTATGGGTGTGAACTTTGGATCAATATTTAAAGCGTGCACTACGACTTCTGGAGATATTCCACACATGTCAGCATGACTCCAAGCGAATACATCCAGGTTTGCTTTCAAGAATGCTATTAGTATATTCTGAACCGTCATTCCAAGTTGTGAACCCACATTCAACAACTTGTTTGGGTCATTCGGGTCAACAGGTATTGGTACCGTCACTTCTACCGGCACCACTCTATTCTCCCCTGCACTGGTTTTTCTAGGATCAATTTCTTTTCGTGCACCACTGTGCTCACCAGTGCAGGGTCCACCCCGTACTTGCTACAAGGTGGGTTCTTTGATGTGGAGCGGAGTTGCCGCACCTTTCCCATTTCTCTCTTCTTCGCCTCCCGCAACTCTGTGAGATAACATTCCCGCCCAGCACCCTGATCTCCCTTCAAAACACAAACGCTGTTATCAGTGGGAAATTTCATAGTTAGGCACCATGGGGCGAGAATAGCTTTGAATGCCGCAAGAGTTGGTCGTCCCAAGAAGGCGTTATAAGCAAAAAATTCATCAACAATAACAAAAGTTTGCTTGCAGACCACTTTTCTTTCCCCTTCGCCAAGTTCTACAAATAAGTCGACGGTTCCGATAGGCTGTTTCGGTTCACCAGTGAACCCAACAATCTTTTGCGAAGAAGCCTGAACATCAGCCATCGGAATTTTCATTTGGTCAAAGGTCTTTTTGAAGAGGATATTGCAAGAAGCGCCGCAATCGAGAAGCACTCATCTCACAATAGCTGGTCCGGTACCGGCAGTTATTACCAACAGATCCATGGTGGGAGCTTCAATTCCCACAGAATCTCTAACTCTGAATATGATGTCATCATGACAAGTTCTTTGCTGCTTTGAAGGCACAGTATCTTCCAAAACAAAAACAGTTTCTTCTTTCGGGACGTGTCTCAGAGCATGAGCATACCTCTCCATTTCTCCCCAACTTCTGCCGGCTGGGTGAGGCCCCCCTGTGATTACATTAATAACAGGTCTTTCAGATTCCTTCACCGCAGCCTTTTCTCCTGAGCCAGATTGACGAGCAAGAAGTTTCTACCCCTGAGTGGATGAGGCCGGATCAACTATGTTCCTCTTAACATACTGTTGCAGCTTATTCTCTCTCAACAGTTCTTCAATCAAGTTCTTTAGATGGCGACATTCGTTGGTGTCATGACCAGGTTGGTTGTGAAATCGACAGAATCTTCCATTGGGAACAAAATTCTTTCCAAGCTTCAACTTAGGTGGCTCAGGGTACTCGATAGCATCCTTAGTTGCGAAGAAGATGTTCTCTGGGGTCTCAGTCAAAGGAGTAAAATCTGAAAAACGGCGTGGTTTCTTCATATCCTTCTGTTTTTTCCCACCGTTATTTTCCCTTTTCTGTCCACCAGACTCTTTCTTGTTAGAAGTTTCAGCCACATTATTGTTTTGGATTTCAGCCACAACCACCTTTGATTGTGCAGGAAGATTCTCCAGACGCATAAATTCATCAGCCTTCTTATAAAACTTCTCTAGTGAATTCGATTCCTTCATTTTCAACCATTTTCCGAACTCACTTGTTTTATCGATGGCTCGCATCAAGTAAGTTAGAATCATTCGAGGCTCAGCATTATCCACTTCGGCCAAGGCTATGTTAAAGCGATTCAAGAAGGATTTGATAGATTCGTCGGAAGCTTGTTCTAGGCTGGAAAATGACATTATGTCCTTAGCCTTTGTAGCATACAACCTGAACTGATCCTTGAATTTACGAGTCAAATCAGAGAATTGATCCACAGATCGGACCGGTAGCTTTGTAAACCAGAGTAGAGCCACTCCTTCCAAATAGACAGGAAAATATCTGCATTTAATCTCATCTGTTGCCCTGGCACTATCATATGCCAGTCATATTTGTATAAGAACTGATTTGGGTCACTTGTTCCCCGATAGGCTGGGATAGTAGGAGGAACAAATTTCTTTGGAAATTCAGCTTTTAGAATTCTCTCGGTAAACAGAGTCTTGCTTGGAGCAAATCCCCAGTCATTTTCATCCTCATTCCTTTGCATACTTTCTTTCATAATCTGGCGAACCATTCCTGATAGATATTCCTCATCATTTAGAGGCCTTGCCGGGCAGACGTCAGCCACCTTTTTGGAAGTTTGTGTGAAAAAACATTCGCGAAGAGGCGGCTGCGGCCTTGATCCTCTAGCTTGGGGAGGTGCCCCTTTGGTGAAGCCAGCTGCTCTTTGAGGAATATCTTTGTCTTGGGAATCATGAGTTTCTTCAGCAAAGGTTGGTTTATTGTTTTCTGGTTGTCGGTTTATCCCAACCAAAGCATTTAACATGTCCATCATCAAAGCATTTTGAGCTTCCATTTGCTGGTATAACCCTGACACAACATCGTCAAGTTCGACCCTTGTAACTCCCACAGCAGGAGTTGCCTGATTTGGCGCTGGAGAGGAAGCAGCCCTATCATTAGCATTTCCGGATCTCGTAGATCTACTCTTTCTTCCAGGAGCCATGATTTCAGATAGACTTCTGGTTTTCAAGGAGATTCTTTCAACAAATCTTTACGAAGCAATGGTGAGAATATTCCTGAGTTGGGTTCTCAGTGAAAGCACCAAAATGTTAACGTAAAAATCGATGCTAACACCCCGGTGTGAGAATTAGTAATGTGAAAGCACCACTCGTTTGTACGGGAACTAGAAATAAGCAGAAAATAGCAGAAAATAGCAGAAAAGTAAAGAGACAGCAGTTTGTAACAACCCGGGATTTGCATTACCAATTAATAAATAAAAGTTACGATTTTTATTTATTTTAATGAAGCATAAAAGGATTTGGAATAACAAAATTTATTTGAAAAAGGTTAATTTAATTAAATGGGAAATATGGGATTTTAAAATGAGGATAAAATGTTATTTTTGGAAAGTTAAATATTTTAAGAGAAGTTTTAAAATGGGTTTGGGTAAGAGGAAAAAATGAGTTTTATAAACATATATGAACATTGAACACTTAGACTAATTTTTGGAAAAACATGTAAATAACTCTCTTCTTATTGGGTTACTAAACCTAGCCCAATAACCACCCTAAACCTCCTCTATAAATTATCTCAAACTCTCCTAACCTCATTCATTCATCCCTAATCAAAACCCTAATCATTTCCTAAAGCTTTCATAACAAAAATGGCCTCTATCTTCATCTCCTTCTAGTTTTTGCTTATGCAAGTCATTCTATGCAAAGGTAATGCAAATACCCACCTCAAATCCATTTTTATATCTCTCTGATTTCTGAAATTTAATTGGTAACACATGTTTTATATGTTTTTTTGATCTTATAGCCTCCTAATCATCTTTTGCTAACTTGGGTTGATGCTATAGTAGTCTTTGTTGCTTTTGTGAGAGGTATATTGCTAAAAACCTCTTCTAATATGTGTTTAATCATCTTTTGATTTCAGTAATCATTTAGTAACACATGTTTTATTATCTAACATGTGAATCATAGCTCTTTGATCCTCTTTGCTTTCATTTTGGGTGTGCACACAAGTTGCTTGCTATATTAGTTGAGGTAAAATTGCTAGCTAAATCCTTTTTTACTTGATGCTTCTATAATTTTCGTTTTGGAATTGTAGCTGAAACGAAATCAGGCATAACTTCTTCATTTCTCATCCGTTTTTGGTTAGGTTTTTTTTGCTGCAAACTAGATTCAATAAGGAACACTTTTAGTTCAGTGAGTTTTCTGTAATTTTTCCATTTAGATGACCTGAAATGCATTCAAAGACAGAAGACCAATTCTGTCTTTAACAAGTTATCTTGAGTTTCAATCTGATATTGTTTTGCATGTATCTCTCTCGTTTTTGATCCGAATTAGATAATTTTGGATGTTCCGAAAAGGATAAAACATATGCTACAATTTTTGTTCAGTGAGTTTTCTATAATTTTGCCATTAGATGACCTGAAATGCATTCAAATACAGAAGACCAATTCTGTCTTTAACAAGTTATCTTGAGTTTCAATCTGATATTGTTTTGCATGTATCTCTCTCGTTTTTGATCCAAAGTAGATAATTTTGGATGTTCCGGAAAGCTGAAAACCTATGCTACAATTTTTGTTCAGTGAGTTTTCTGTAATTTTGAGTCTAACTAGGTCAAATATTGATTTTTCTACTATCTTCCCGAGAGCGATACACATATTAGCTCTATGGATGAAGCTGAAACTATTTTGGTCATAACTATTGAGCCGCTAGTCGTAATTTGACGATTATGAACTCCATATCTGGAAATTTTAGTCATCATCTGAGTTCATTAGACCCTTCGAAATTCTTGTCAGAGTTGAACCCAGATCGCTGTGTAAAACAGTGCATTTCATGTTTCTGTGTCCGACTTTGGAACGTCGCTACGCCTTCGTTTCAAGTCGGAATCGAGTAATTCTTTTTGCGTTCTGAAGTAGGAATGTCGGACTACGTTCCTACCAATTTTCATGCCATTCGAATTCAGTCTGCTGGTCCGAATAATTTTCCGAACTTGGGTTCGCGTCAGTTTTGGACTATTTTCCAACACTTAAGATATTTTCAGTGATTTTCTGGTTTTATCGATTTCTTTGAGATTTGTCTCTGGATTTTGTACACGGGCCTTATAAAAAGGTTTTAAAAGGATTTTTCGCTCTGAAATGGCTTTCGAAATTATTATATAATATTATTTTTAATTAGTAAACTATTTACTCCATAATAGGAGAGTTTTCAAAAGTCGTTTTAAAGTGTTCTCAAAATCAATTATAAATCCATTTCGAACCATTATTTTCTATAATAAAAATCTCACACTCACTTTTTAGCACGTCGAGTGAAGTGGAAAGGTGCTTAAACGGTTAGGAAATCTCCGGCCTATGGAACCATGTGTATTTTCTTTCTGGTTAATCCCCGACCTATTTGATTGATCGTTTTGACCTTTGGGTCTAGTTTACCGATGATACAAGGTGGACTTTTTATTGTTTGGAGTGTGAGCTTGCTATTGGTTAGTAAACCGTTTAGTGCGAACGTGGGGTATGGGACTCATTGTTAACACTTTACGGGTTCCTCTCCAAGAAGTTTGTGACACATTAGCCTCTGGGCAGCCAGTACTGGACCTCTGGGTCACCACGCCTCTGGGCAACCGTCTCTGGACACCTGTTCTCTAGAGTAGTTTCTTTTTCGGCATGTACCTCTGGGCCTTTATCCTTCTGGGAAGGATCTCGCCGTCTCGCGCGTTCCGCATCTGTGCGAGTGATCGATCACAACTCTATAGTACTTGGCAATAACGACTCCGGTCGGTGCACATGCTATACTTGTATTATCTGATGATTTTTATATCCATTCGAGTACCGCCATTCGGTGTTGGTTCTATGGAACCATACGATGTAAGTGCGATTACCTTGTGGATTCACAGTGTCTCTGGGCACTGCTTTTCAGTGTTTGATTTCATTGACTTTTCAGTATATCCCCATTGCTCTTTGGAGCATCGATCTTTGCTTGGGCAATGATTACAGACTCTGGTCACTCTTGGGATTATTGCCTATGGGCAACTTTATATAGCTTTGGCTACGCTGATGATATGAGGCGATTTTATTTAACACTTTGGTGTTGATTTTCTCTTTGGAGATTTTTACTATTGATTGATGATTAGGGACCGTCATTATATTCATGTGGTCCAAAATACTCTTCTCTTAGGAAAAGTACTGTTTTATTTATGTACCGCATTATTATATATCTCAGTTATTACTGATTGTTTAGCTAGCCGACCCGAGTGTTTTTCGCTCGGGTCAGACCGAGTTGTTTAGGTCTCTGAACTTAGCTTCTGTGCTTCCGCTTGGACATTATCTGCTATGCTGATAGATAGCGCTTTTATTTGTCCACTATTCCGCTACTCTGTTATTATTCAGACTTTGATATGTACATATTTTTGACTCACATGTGTGGGCAGTGGCTTTGTACCCACTTACAGTATTTGGATCTGTATTGACGATGTATTGTTCTGGGATTTTATATCTGTTATGTGAATCTGTTCTGTGATGTTTTATCATTTATTACTATGCTTGTTCTGATAGGTCTTTAGCCATTGTAATTTCGTTATACATATTTATTGAATATGTCGAACCACTTGAAAAAAAAAATATATACCATCCTTTCGACGTATTCAGTAGATAGTTATAGCTTGATTACAAATGGTCGCTTCCACTATACTCTATTCTTCGCTTTAACAGACAGTATTACTCCCGTAATACTCTTTGTTACAGTGGGTCTCAGAGTGGGGAGTTACACAGTTTTATAGTGGTTCGGCTTCAGATTTAGCCTACGTCCACTTTAATCTCCTTTATTAATGATTCGGTTACAACTCTTTACAATACACTTTGATTACAACACACTTTAGACGAGTAGCTAGAACTTCGATGTAGAAGACTCTTTCGAATTCATGTTGAATGTGTTTGATCTCCCCTTGAAGTTCGTCGAAGCTTCTTCGGTGTTTGGAGTGCTTGAAGTGTTGGATGAGTTGAGAAAACAGCAGAGTATCGACGTTCCAGAAAAAAGTCCAAGTCCCTCCTCCAGTTGGAGTTGGTGCAGTATTTATAGGGAGAATCTGGAGTTAGGTCGTAGGTCGTGAGCGACCTAAGGGTAGGTCGTAGGTCGGGGGCGACCTAGTGAGCATGGTTTGCGATTTAATAGGGGTGCACTCGATCTGTCTGAACGAGGTGATAAGTCCTAGGTCGTGAGCGACTTAACCATGTTGATATAGCTGGTCTAGCGACTTAAGTTGGTTCAACCTATAGCTTAGGTCGATTAGTTGTTAAGTCGCTGGGTCTCTAGGTCGCTATATCCTTTAGGTCGCTTGTGATGCTAGACCGTTAGGTCACTTAGATTGTTAAGTCGTTAGGTCGCTTTGTGACATTAGGCCGCTAGGTCGTTCCATCCTTTAGGTCGTTAGGAGTGTTCAACCCCTTAGCTCGTTTATACTGTTAAGTCGTTAAACTGTTCCATCTTTAGGTTGCTATGTTACTTTGTGATGTTAGGTCGCTAGAGCTATAGGTCGTTGGATTTTTAGGTTGTTAGGTCCTTTAGGTCGCTAGGTCATCTCATATCAGCTTGCTATAGAACCTCTTCTCTGTTAGTTCGCTTGCATGTTAGACTGCTAGGTCGCTTCAAAAAGAGGAGTTAACAGGTTATAAGGCCAATAACCACCAAAGTACTTAACCAATGTTGTTATTTATTTTTATCACTATAAAGGATAAGTTTTGAACATATAACAATGTCATAGTTAATAGTGCTAAACAAACAAGGTTCAACAATTAACAATCCATATAACAGGGTTATAATTGAAATAGAACAACTCGAATATAACTCGAAATTAATGATCACAATTTCGAGAAATCCGGATTTCTCTACAAATTTTCTTGTATTTCAATTTTAAACACTAATTTCTTTTCCAAGCAGATGTTCTAAACAAATAATTTCAACCAAACACAAATAGTAAAATTTAATCTACTATACATACTGATTTATCCAAAGAGATGAGTTATACTCAATGAAATTCCAGTTTGCGCCGAAACATTCCGGTTTGAACTAAAATCGAATGATGTCTGATTTTAGTCCATTTTTTTATTTGCTCTAAATTCAACCATACCAATTCCATCGCAAAGCTATCATCATTATGAGTCCAAAGTAAAAATCCGCAAGTTAATCGGATTCCGTATGGGGAAGTTAAATATTTTCCAAGTTAAGTTTATTAACTAACTAAATCAAAATAACTAAATAAATCTAACTTAATTAAAATCTCACCCAAACAAATGCCAACCCGAGGCCCACTCCACTTCAGACTCAACCGGCTACTATTCAACAACTACCTTCTCCATTATATTACATTCTTCTTTCTTTGGTTCCCGCATGATACTGCTCCTCTAAATAAAATCATTCCAACATTAACAACCCAAAGCCCTGGAACCCTCCGCCTTACCCTTCCTCCACCTTATCCTTCCTTCCCTATATGAGAGCTCTGCCACCTTCCTTAACCACGTACTTCCCATCTTCGTTTTCTCCAACCACATGCACGGCCCAATACCCACTACCGAACTCTAAAACAAGCATAAGAAAGCTCAACTTCCCACGGCCCAGTAAGGCTCAAACTTCACATCCCCACCTACATGCCACACCTTCATGCTCCTGTACATGATACATGCTGAGCCTCTCCAACTTACCCACGTGTACATGCAAGCCTATCCTTCCACACAAAAAAACAAAAGGAAGAAGAAGAAGTGGAAGTTTAAATGAAGTTGGGTTTTTGTGGTCTTCTGTGTTATTTCCTTTCATGTAGACAAAACAAGAAATGAAAAAAATGTCCATTTTGTTGTTTTATGCTTGCTTTTATAATGAAAGTTTTCATTTGCAGAGAAATATAATGAAATGTAAAGAATATCTACTTATTTGTGGCTGAGTTTGTTTGTCCTTTTTTTATACTTAATAGCTAAGGAAAAGGAAGGTACAAAAATTAAATGCAAACCAACCCAAGAGGACAAGGAAATATATGCAAAGAGATTGTATAAGATTTGGGCTGATTTTTCATTTTTAAAAGCTTTAGTGTACGATGCTATAGTATCCCGTTTGCGTACGAGCCGCAAACGATCGAAATAAAAACACGATTACGCACAATAATGTGAGACGATCAAAAACAATAATAAAATAGACTAGTTAAGTTATTCCATAAAGTTTCAAAAATGCCAACGTTTGTCGTAAAATACGTAAATGACATTTTAATTAATTTTCAAATTAAAAAATATGGAAAAATCAATAATTTAAATAAAAAAGACATCAACAAAAATTGGACGGTTATTTAAAATATATATTTATTATAATTTAAATTCAAATTTACATAATTTTAATGAATTAAATATTCAAATTAGAAGTCTCAAAAATTATGGATCGTTACATGGAGTGTCCACATTAAAGTTCAACAGTATTCTCAAGTCGAGGGAACTATGTAAAATTGTCATTTCGATACTTTTTGTTTGACCTTAGTTATATTAACCAATAGAAAAACTCTCGAGTGGGTCATTCCATGGTTATTCAATAACTATCAGGACATAATCCCTTGATTCCCCAGCAGCCATAGGTAACACACTGCCTAATATTTGGAGAGTGCTATGTACTCTAGTCTCTATAGATGTATCGATATCCAGTCTCGATACATCTCGACTAGCACTATTAAAAACGATATGTTTTTTTATTGTGATGAATTGCTCACGATTACAACACATTGTAATTACTAATCACAACCACATCATTTATGGATTTTCTATTAAATATACTTAAGTAAAATAAATAATTAATATAACACATTATATCAAGTATATTATAGAAAGAAAAACACCTTTTATTTCAAACAAGGTTTCACTACAAAGTTAATAATTAATAGTAAATTAAATCCCTAGGACATACCCCTAACTCTATCAATCTCCCTCTTGCACTTGGGAGCAATTATGGAATCTCTACCACTTCCATCAATCAGTTTTTATAACATCCCGTAAAATAAACGGTAAATAGATTAAAATGAATTAATAAATATTTATGAAATATCAAAACGAGAATTTGAGCAAACATCATTATTTGGCTACATAACTTACAATGTTATATTTGTGATGCTTTTTTAATCACCTTTATATATAAAGCTTTGCAATCAAAGTTCAAACGAAGAAGTTGCAGATGTTTGAATATTTTGGATTGGAAATAATTTAAAACAAAATTAAGAAAATAAATAATAATAAAGCGCTAGGTTTAATTCGTGTACCATAGGTCGACCACCGACTATAGCCGGTCGACTCCTGACGATCGACCGTTGCCTAGGACCGGTCGACCGGTTGGTTCAGGACCGACGTGCCTTGAACCTTGGCCTAATGGCTTAATAAATTATAATCCAACGAATAGTACTGATTCAAGCGCATATAAATACAGGCGTAGCCTCTCACTTTTCTTCTCATATTTTATAAATAGAGGTGCAGAGCTCTGCCATTTTCCATTCTTTATCGTTTCAAGAAATTATAAAAATGCTATATTATATATATATACACACACACATATGAAAAGGGAAAAATATAAAAGAGAAGAAGAGGAGTGAATCAATTTTGTGAAAAGGTTAACTCTACAATTACAAATGTTAATTTCACGTAACTCAAATTTCCTCTCTGATTTGTGATTCTAATGGGTATGTATATATCTTTTTATGCATATTTTAAGGTTGGAAAGGAAATTGGAGTAAGTTAAAGGAATGAATTTGGATTTGGAGATTTGGAAGAAGGTGAGTGGAAAATTATATGATTTATGTATAATGCTGAAAGTTATATCGTTGAATTTTATTTGATTATTGTGTCTAAATAAGACCCATTGAATTATATTAAAATGAATGTATTTAAATTGAAATATCGCCTACATATTCTATAAGTTATGTAACTATGATGGAAAGGCTTATACATCTTAATCTGGAAATTTTGGGAAATTAGTCCCTAAAATTGTAAAGTATGATGTTGATTAGATTGTGAAGTTTATTCCAGATTTATGTTAATTGAGTTACAAATTGTCTAATATTCATTTGGAATGCTCTTATTTGATTGGAAATGTAAATTTATATATTTTAATTGATTAGGAGTGCTGAATGTATAATTTAGTTGTATCTATTTCTATGTAAATTTTCATAAACTATGTAACTACCATGTATAAAATGTAACAACCCAAAAATTTACTGCATGAATTTGCGAATATTTAATTAATTTAAAAAATCAAAATGATGAGTTTGTAACTAAAATAAAACTATTTTAAATAATAATGAGTGATGGTAAAATAGTTTTTAAATTCAGTTTACAAAAATATTTAGTTCGATGTAAAATTGAAAATGTGATCGGAATTCGTTTTCCGAATTTTCGATGTTTCGTCGGCTAAAAGTTGTCGGGTATGTCATAGCACTTTGGTGTATACATATATTTATAAATATTTTGGCATGGAAGTGCATATATGTACATGTATATACACTTAAGTATGTATATGTATAAATAAGATAGGTTTTATTATTAAAAAGTTAATATGTATATTAAAGAAAAGAAAGCTTCCAAGATAAGCTAATATATATTAAATATAAGAGAGCTTCCACCACAAGATAATGAATATAAATAAATAAAAGAGGCTTCTAATATATGTCTCCAAATATAATAAAATAGAGATGCTTTCAAAGGAAGCTTGGCCTTTTTATAAAAAGAAAACAATTTCTTTAGTTGGAAGGATCTCAAGAAAAATCAACCTCCTTAATTCGGTCATATCTCTCAAACCGTTGGTCCAAATGGAGTGATTTTTTTTGTTGGAAACATATTTCAAAAAGGAAGAACTTCTATTCATACTACTATGCAAGATTCAAAGGATAGGATTTTCGAAAATCACATGGAAGTGGAACTATTTTCTGGTGCAGCTTCTAATACCCTGAGATACATACCCTCGGTTTTTGAGACATATCTTTCGAATTTCTTATCCGAATTAATTGATTCTTTATTTGTTGGAAAGACAATTCAAAAAGAAACAATTTTTATTTGTATCACATTCTCTAATTTGAGTTTTCATTGTTGAATTTGGGTTGGAAGACAAATCATTTTCTGGTCCAAGTATTTAAAGGCAGATTTTATATGTCAACTTCCAAAAATCATAACAAATTGGAAAAAGATCCAATTGACCTCAAATTTTCCCCCAAACCATCCTTTTTTAATCCACTATCCACGTTAAAGAAAGTGGCATAGCACTTATTCGGAATAGTTTATAGAAAAAGGGGCAAAATGAGTAAGGCCGTGAACATGAGAGGAAAAGGTGGAGCTTGACTTAGATGCTTTGCTTCTGATGTTGGTAGAAAGGCTCTAGGCATCTTGCTTTGGTCTGGGAGGACTCTAGACATGAGATTTAGGTCTTTGATAGATGTTGGTGAGATCTTTACAATTTACTTGAATTATATAATTTCATATGTGCAAGATTAATGCGAGTATATTAAACCTAACACATTAAAAAGTTAAGTTAGAAATCTATGGTTTTTTTAAAAGTAAATAACTAGCTCTAAGTGATTACTATCACTTGTATTCTTTTTAAAACAAAATACATGGCATATATTTTGTACATAAATGATTGTATAGAACTATATGTGAAGTCAGAGGAGTATTTGCAAATGTTGATAGAATGAAGTGTTAATCGTCACTTGCGATTATGTATATTTTATGGGTATTGTTGGACAAGTGCTCGGTCATTTATAGGAAATACTTTTACATGACTTGGGTTGGGTAAGAACAATGATTTTTGTGAGTGTTTAACAGCCAAACTCTTTTGATTAGAAGTTCACAATTAGACTATATGATGTTTAACTACAATATTGGGCTATGGTAGATGATAATTGCATATGAATTGGGAACGAACATCTTATAATTATTTAACTATACGAAGTTCAGACACGATATGGGTTAAGGAAGTGAGTATAATAGATGGATTTTATTAGTACCTAAAAATAAAAGGTATTTATCTTTCTAATGAAATGTTTTTCAAGAGCTACATAGATATCTTTTGAAATGAATATTGTATAAGTGTTTCACCCATATCTTTATATAAAAGATGATTTGGAAATAAATGTTGATTTTGAATGCTTTAAGGAGAACTACGTTGGATTGATCCTGTATCTAACTAGCTTCCTAGTTAGATAGAGGTACGTAGACAGTCACAAGTGGTAGTGATCCAGCCTCAATAATAATATAACATTTTTCCTGTTTATTGATTGCTATAATTATCTTGTGTTGATATATCTTTCCTGCTTTCCATTTTATTATGCATTGACATGTTTATTGAGTTTGCAGGAATGACTATTGCTGTCTCTCACATTAGTGTTGCACAACGGTAAAGTTTATAGTTATGATTTTGGCATATATTAAAGTACGTCATGTATATATGTAAATAAATACTCTAGTAAGTGGTATTAATTGTAAGTGTGAACTATACACTTAGTAATATTGAGTTTTATCAAACAATATTTTGTAGTAAATTGGTAGTTTTCACTAGTAGTTTTGGACGGGCGGATTTTTGGCAAGTTTTAATTAGTTAGAAAATCTAGGTCATCACAGTTATGGTATCAGAGCTTAGGTTAGGTGCCTAAGTGAAATTTCACCTTAGATTGGTAAATCAACTGATGAATTTTAAATGAAACTATATTTATTTGATAAGTAAATTGGATATGATAAGGCATCATACCTCCGGCTTGGGTTGGGGTAATACCATCTTGGTGTGTTTAATTTTTATTTAGTGTTTACACTAATAAGTATAATGTGTTGATCCATTATCGAGTCCTATGTAGAGAGGCCAAACGAAAATTTAAGTATGTATATCTATGTTCATACATTTATTTACATATTTTCTTTTAGTTTACCAAAACAAATGATATATGTATAAATATATATATTTATGTTCATGAACGTAATGGTTGGGTTATGAAGTAATAAAGAAAGGAATGTTCTTATATATAAAATGTCAAGTGTAAATTACTAAGCTAGTGTATTATCTGAATTTTACTTATGCATATATATATATGTCATGCTAAATAATTTGGAAAGGAAGAAGTGAAGTGGTTTGTGAAGAAAAGCATGAATTAGCTTAAGAGGGAATGCATGAAAAGCAAGGAGAATCAAGAGGAGTTAAAGGCCACATCTATCGAGGTGCGAAATGCTATTTAATTTATGTGTTTAAGTCATTCCATGATGTGGTACTCAAGTTGTTTAGACATTGATAATATTGATGTCCGAAATTAGAAAACACCCTTCTATAATTAGCCCATAACTTATGCAATTCTTATCAAAATTTGGATTTTCTTGATGATCTGGAGAGCTAACTCATATGGATACAAATTTCATGTTTATGACTATTCCAAATATGGATCTTAATAACTGAAAACGTGGTGCAAGTTAGGGTATGTGCATAGGTCGAAATGAAGAAGAAGGCCAATCACAAACACCATGTGGTATATTTACCATAACTTTTGATTTCTTGAATGGATTTTGTCGAAATTTGTCTTGCTGGAAAGCTAATTCAATTATGTAATGACCCATAAATTTTAACGATTTTTATAACGTAATTAACTGAATTTTTGTGAAATTTTAAATAATTGAATTTGGAAATGAAAATTTGATATTTGGAATGCGTCTATTTAAACGTAGCAAATGTCAGATTTTCATCAGAGAACATGGAAGTTTATATTGTTGTGTAATTTTATTTAAATTTAAATCCATTAATATTTGATAAAAATAAAATGTTTTTGAAATCTGAATATTTTTACATAATAAAAATGTGAATCATTTTCGGAGTGAGGTGTCATATTTCGTTTCGCCAAATTTGAACTTCTCTAGCTCCGTTTATATTATTTTCGATGGTTTAACAGCACTTTGCAGCGAAATATCGGCTTTTGATAGGATGGTCGTATCGCTGATATCTATGTGCCATTCTGTTCATCTCGTCATGTTGATCTCTGCGGTATATTCATTTGTACATTTCAGTGTCTGTTACGCGGCAAAATTGGCAAAACAAATAGCCGTAGCAGTTCAATATTTGAGTCATTTAGGCTTTTCTGTGTCTTTTCGTTTGTCCGTCATTTAATGCTAATAGCCATTAGCTATTGATATTCCAGATTTCAACAGACATGACTTTTGGTTTTTCAATTGGTTTCAATATCATCTGGTTCATTCATGCCTCATGTACTCTACTTTCGGTTTTCATTCGTGAAAATTAAACATTATAAAAGCTTATATAAAATCAAAGCCTTCTCGTTTCTTTTCTCTAAAACTTTACAAAGGTTTATATATCTTCCTGCTTGCTTTATCATGGCCGAGATCACTTTGCTCCACGTCACTCCCACGTTGCTCATCATTCCCGCAACATCGCCAAGCCCTTCCGCCTCTCCCCTCCAAGCTCATGTCCACCCCAAATCCTCTCGGCCTTCACTTCCCACAACCGAGCCTTCCATTCTCCTTCCCCACCTCTGACCTATCCGATCCCATCTTCCCCACTCCATGTGACAGCCCACGCCAAGCCTCCACCTTCGCCTCATGAAGCCACAGCCCGCCTCAATATCCCATGCTCGACCGCTCCACACCTCATCCACATAGGTCCCCTGCCGATTCTTCTATCTTGTATGTATATATAGAAGTATATATATATATATATCTTGGTTATATATCTAATCTATCTTGTTATATGTGTATAAATTTATATATATACAGGTTGTATGATCTGTTAGCATCAAATATAGCTATACACGTAGTATATGTTTAAAGTATATTATATTTTTAACTTTATCTATTACTGTATATATTATATATAGAGTAAATATATTGTTCATGTTTGCTCTACTACCCTTCACTTTACAAATTAAGTTTTACTTTACATATATGAACTGTTATTTATAAAATATGAGTTTATACAATGTTTATATATGTTCCTATATTTAAATCTGTTGTACTAACTTCTATATGTATACGGTAGTGTATATATGTGTACATATATGGTCAGTATAAATTGTGTATATAATATACATATATATGTTGATTTTAAATAAGTATATACGTGTATAAGTTTTAAGTTATATATATATATGTTTATATAAATTTATATTTGATCTGTTGAATTGTATATAATTTATAATAAAGTAAGTTTACTTGATTTTTTTTATAGATTTGGATCTGAATCCTTAGCCTCCTCTTTGTTAAAATTTGTATATATGTTTATATATATATAGGTCTGCATGTAGACATACTAGCTGTGCTTACTTTATATACTATTTGTTAGGTGTTTAAAATTATATATATTTGTACGTATATTATATATACTAGCTGTGCCTCCAAAATTTACAGTATATGTTATATATTATATGTTTTAAATATATATTCATAATGTATAGCATTTTTATAGATGTTCTTAATAACTTTTATACGTATAAAATATGTTAAATTATTTATTTAAATTTTGGAAAGAAATATGATATATATAATGGTTTTGGTATGTGTTTAAGAAGGAAGTAGAGTTTTTGAAATAGAATATATTTTGTGTTTTAGAAGGAAAAGGGCTTATATATAATGATTTTTATTTTTGATACGTGTTTTTAAATTGAACATTGAGTTTTAAATATAATATATATTTGTTTTCCATTTATTTAGGATCTTGCTTCACCGCTCTCCAGTTTGTTATTCTGTTTGGCGCTGTCCGAAAACCTCAACAGCTTTTGATTTGCTTTGCTCGTGTCTGTATCCATGTGCTTGTCCGTGTCATCATCTTCGCCATCGTTGTTCTCTAACCTCGAAAGGTGAGCAATCACTCACAATTAACATTCTTATATTTAGTAAATTTGATTTCACTTGAAACGACAATTGAAATATGCTGTTAAAATTGATATGCTAGTTATTTAATTGTTAAATATGATTTGCTACTATCTGCAATTGTTTGCCTATGATATATGACACCATATCCTATTGTTATATTTTATTTTACTTGTTACTAATGATATATGCCTGTTGTTGATATGTTATTTATTATCATATTTGTTCTCACTCTGCAAGTTCCCGGTTAATTTAGAATTCCCTATGGGTTGAAATGATACATACCCGAACGATATTATAGATTAAGGGAAAATCTTTATGGGTTGAAATGATAAACCCAAGCGATTTTCAGTGATTTTGAAATTTTGGAATTGCGGGTTGAAATGATATATACCCGTAAATATTTAATTTGCCAACTGAAATGATAAATATCTGTATCACTTGACCATAGGATAGAAAATTATATACGGACACCGTTGGTCTATTTTGGAAAAATGATTGTCAAGGTTTGAAAGGAAATATATGAATTTTATTAAATATTGATTTTTAAATTCTAATATAAAGAATTTATTTTATATATGTGTAAAATTTAGATTTTTAAAATTATATGTTTTGGAAATTTTAAATTTATAAGCTAGTTTGAAAATACAATTTTTAAGATTTTTCTTATAATTTTGTTATTTTAAAATATATAAAATAAGATTTAATATAAAATAAATTTAATAATAAGATTTAATTTAACAAAAAATTTAATTTAATTAGTTTATAATATGTTTTATTTAAACTTATATTAATATTTTAAAAAATAGATTTTATAACTTTAATAATAAAGGTTGGGAAGATAAATCAATGTTGGCTTGGAATTTAAATTGGTTAATAATTGAATTTAAATAAGAATTGATTTGAACTTATTGATTTTGAGATTTTAAAAGATATGATTTATAATCTGGATTTGATAAAAAGTGATTAAATGAATATTCTCAACTTTAACTAAAATTGAGACTGAATATTTAATATTGATTTAAATTATAAATTGAGATTTTATTGTTATAAAAATGATTAAGTGAATATTTTCCAATTTGAAAAATTAAAGTTAAATGTTGAAATATAAAAGGAATCTATATTGTAAATGTTTGAATATTTAAACTTGAATCTTTGAACTTAAGTTGAAATGGTTAAACTGGAATTGGTTTAAATTGAATTTTGAAATTTAAGATGATTTGAATCGATTTGCGGAATTGGAGGAAACTATTTTATTATATAAAGTATTTTTAATATATATAAACTATTTTTAATTTACAACTATTTTAATATATAATTATTTTAATATATAAACTATTTTAATTTGTAACTATTTTAATATATATACCATTTTCAATATCTAAACTATTTAAGTTGGAACTGTTATGATTACGAAAGTGCTATGATTTCAAAAGTGCTATGACTTCAAAAGTGTTATGATTTCAAAAGTGTTACGATTTCAAAAGTGTTATGATTTCCAAAGTGTTATAATTTTGAAAGTGTTACGATTCTGGAAATGAATATTATTTAAAGTGAATAATGATATTTAATTGATATGGTTTCTGAAATGAATATGATATTTTGATATGAAGTATAAACTATTTGAATTATGAAATGACCACGGTGTGAAATAAGTGGTTAAGTGGTTGGTTGTTAAAGAGACCGGGATTGGATATTGTCATACTCTCTACCAATACCGAAAACCACTTTAACAATGGTGTACATGGTGGAGATTCCAGAACGAAGTAGGATGGTTTGGCGAACGATTTCTGTATGAGGTATGACGTGACCCTGACTCCCGTGAGTCAGCTTAGATGTGTCTAAAACAGGAGCTATACTGGGCCAAGTGAGGCCATTCCTCATATCGGGCACATTTCTTCGATACTATATTTTGACTTTGTGATTGATTTGGTGGCCACCCCTCGATTTTGATTATGGGAGTGTGTCCGAGGTGGGTGGTAGTAGCTGCTATGCGTTACCACCAGTCTGGGAGTGCAATTGGTATATCTACCCTGGCATTGCCTCGAGTGCCGTGTTCACATGCCCTAGCGCGCCTTCTACGAGTTTGGTTTGTACCATACCTATGGAGTGCCCTCTGATAGCCCTCCGGTTTACGGAGGAATTACGGTACTGTATAGACTATGGGAATATATAAAAATGTGTTAAGAAGGATATGGGTAACGCCTTAACGCTATTTTAATACTTTATTTTACTATAGACATATTATAATAGCATATATTACTACATAGTAGATAGTTCCACGGATCCTTGGAGGATGGAAATCCCAACTATCCTTTATGTTATTTTGTATTTCGGTTGACAATTCACTTGAGTTGAATTTACCGATATAAGAATGTTAATCCTGACTTGAGTGTTTTGTGTTTTGCTTAATGGTCGGGTCAGACTGAGTGTCACAGCATTTGAGACTCACCTTCGGAGCTTGGAGCTTCGCTTGAAGATCGGTCTTTATCTATTCAGCTTCTCAGTTGTTTCCTGTTGATTGTTCAAACTTGTCATCTGTTTGTATTTGAGACTACATTGTATTTGAGATATCCTGTTATATATTGTTTCAACTCTGTTGTTTTATAGTAGCTTCATGAACTACTATTTATCTATTCCACTGCTTATTGCTATATTACTCCGTGTCTGTGATTGATTTATATACTGTATATGCTAAGTTTTTCCAAATATAAATTAACAATCTGACAATTTGAGCAATTCAAGTCCGACATGTGCGGATGCAAATGGTTCGAAATGGCAGGTCGTTACAAATTACCTACAACTTTTACTTTATACATCTGTCCAATTTCGAATATTTATCATCTCGAAAACCTATCACAAAAAGATACATGTTTTAGACATAATTTACACCTTTCAATGCAAACACCGTAACTATTGACTTATGTAATATCTTTGGAATCCGATAAATGATTTGGAAATATTATTTTATTGGCTGCTACTATTATGAATAATACCCTCCTAAATTATTTTCTAAACTAAAGGTTTGGATCTCAATAGAAATGTGATTAAACATATTGAAGACGCTTATAAAATATTTGGTATTTTGTGAAACCATTGTACATGTTAAAGAACTTTTGAGTAAGATTAGTAATTATGGTTACCTTTGGAAGTGTGGTATAAGACAATAAATCTTGGGTAGTGCACTATTACTCTATGGTAAAAACCGGTACTGCAACAAGTAGAGTACGTCCCTACTTGATGTTCGGACGCCGGCCGCAAAAGGATCTAATCCAAACTGAGTGTGCGGTTTAGATTCATGTGGAGTGTACTGAGTGTCAATGCGGTATAAGACAATAGATCTTGGATAGTGCACTATTACTCTCTGGTACATATCGGTACTGCAACAAGGAGAGTACGTCCCTACTTGGTGTTCGACGCCGGCCGCAATAGAATCTAATCCAAACTGAGTGTGTGGTTTAGATTCAAGTAAAGAGAATTAAGAGGATCTAACCCAAACTGAGTGTGCGGTTTAGATCCATATGAAACAAAGTAAGAAGATCTAATCCAAACTGAGTGTGCGGTTTAGATCCATGTGAAGCAATTTAAACAAATCTAATCCAAACTGAGTGTGCGGTTTAGATTCAAATGAAGCAGACTAAAAAGATCTACTCTAAACTGAGTGTGCGATTTAGATTCAAGTGAAGTGAACTAGATGTCAATGTAGATTGGTACGAAGATCTCCTCCAAACTAAGTGTGTGGTTTATATTAATGTGAAGTAAACTGGATGACAATGTGGATTGGTATGCATATGATCTTGGCTTTTGGCCTAAGAAAAGAACTACGTCGAGCCTAATCCTATAATAGGTACATTGGCAGTCACATTGGTACTGTGACATAGTCCACTTTCTAGTTATACTTTCTTCTGTATATACATATTTCTCTATATAATCAGACTGCAGAACAGGTGGATGATTGAACTAAAAATTGGGAAAGAATAATCAGGAAATACCTCTGGGAGTATTCCTTATGACGTTATATTACATGATGATTAGAATACATTGGATTAACCAATAACTATTCACCACTCTGATGTTCAGGTATGATATTAACTAAACCGATCTTATCATATTTGAATCCTTTTACTTTTTAAGAAATGCCTATCTTTATGGTACATATGTGATTATTGGGAAATAATAACGATAGGGAAAATATGAAAACGAACACCTTATGAATTAAGTTTCACAATTTGACTATAAAACATTCGATTATTAATATTGGATTAAAATCTGATTTAATAAGAGATGTGATAGAAGTTAGAATATTCTAAAATAATCATTTGAAATAATTATATAAAAGTTGATTTATTAAAAAAGTGCTCTTGGTTAAAAATAATTTAGGTTGAAATTGAGGACCTAAATCTCAGTGCTTTTAAATAAAAATGATTTCGAAGGTTTTGGAAAATAGTAACAATGTTTAAATGCAATTTTTGTTTAAATATACAAATTTGGAAATGAGAAATGAAAGTAAGAAGTATTTTCTTTGGATTAGTTTAGAAAAATGAGTCTTCCTTATTTTATGATAGTTTGAATAATCTTCTAATTGATGATCGGATGTATGCCTAGGTGAACAGTGTAGTACACTTAGTAAATTATTCTATTTATCACTATATAATCAAAATTAGTTTAACCCAGATGAACCTAAAAAATTGGTGATAAATGTTTTATTAGGAAACGTATAGTATTGTTTTAAAACTAGGATTTGAAACAAAAGGAATATTTTTAAGTTTAATAGTTTGAGTGGCTCGAAATAACCTAAAACTAGGAAAGAGATGTGTTCGGATGTAAACACTTCTCTTCAGTATTGCCCTTCTTGGTAAGGGAATGTGTGATACTGTTTGGTAGTAACCAGTTCCTAGGTATCATTTTGGAGTCACTGGGGCTATACATATATACTCTCTATGGTTAGATTGTATAGTTTCACTTCAAAAAGTTTTTGAATAAAACTTGGGTACTTGGATCATGAGTTTTAAGGAGGATAAAAAAATGATTTTCACTCAAATTTTGATGATAAGCATTTGATAATGATTTTTGGTATGGGACAAATGTTTTTGCCATAATATATGGTTATGTAAAAAGAACAAAGGTTTCAAATCAATGAGCTTGATTGGAGTCTGCACTAGAAAATCGGGTGGGCGATACTAGTACGGAAGTGAAGTTATGTATTTTTATAAAGATCGAATAAAATTTGTATAAGAATGATCTATGTACAACATATGATTATATGTACAATACTATGTATTTTTTAGGCTTGGTTGAGGTGTAATTTCGGGGACAAAATTCTTTAAAGGGGAGAAGAATGTAACAACCCGAAAATTTACTGCTTGAATTTGCAGATATTTAATTGATTTTAAATATCAAAATGATGAGTTTGTAAATAAAATAAAAATCTTCTAAATAATAATAAGTGATGCTGAAATAGTTTTTAAATTCAGTTTACAAAAATATTTAGTTCGATGAAAAATTGAAAATGTGACTAGGAATTCGTTTTCCGAATTTTCGATGTTTCGTCAGCTAAAAGTTGTCGGGTATGTCATATCACTTTAGTGTATACATATATTTATAAATATTTTGGCATGGAAGTGCATATATGTACATGTATGTACACTTAAATATGTATATGTATAAATAAGATAGATTTTATTATTAAAAAGTTAATATATATATATTAAAGGAAAGAAAGCTTCCAAGATAAGCTAATATATATTAAATATAAGAGAGCTTCCATCACAAGATAATGAATATAAATAAATAAAAGTGGCTTCTAATATAAGCCTCAAAATAGAGAAGCTTTCAAAGGAAGCTTGGCCTTTTTATAAAAAGAAAACAATTTCTTTAGTTTGAAAGGATCTCAAGAAAAATCCACCTCCTTAATTCGGCCATATCTCTCAAAACCCTTAGTCCAAATGGAGTTATTATTTTTTTGTTGGAAACCTATCTCAAAACGGAAGAACTTTTATTTAGACCACCATGCAAGATTCGAAGGATAGGATTTTCGAAAATCACATGGAAGTGGAACTATTTTCTGGCGCAGCTTCTAATACCCTGAGATACATACCCTCGGTTTTTGAGCCATAACTTTCGAATTTCTTATCCAAATTAATTGATTCGTTATTTGGTGGAAAGGTGATTCGAAAAGAAACAAATTTTAATTGTATCACATTCTTAAAGTCCAGAGTTTTCATTATTGAATTTGGGTTGGAAGTCAGATCATTTTCTGGTCCAAGTTTTTAAAGGCAGATTATATATGTCAACTTCCAAAAATCATAACAAATTGGAAAAAGATCTAATTGACCTCAAATTTTCACCAAAACCATCCTTGTTTAATCCTATCCACGTTAAAGAAAGTGGCATAGCACTTATTTGGAATAATTTATAGAAAAGGGGCAAAAATGAGTACGACCGTGAGCATGAGAGGAAAAGGTGGAGCTTGACTTGGATGCTTTGCTTCTGATGTTGGTAGAAAGGCTCTAGGCATCTTGCTTTGGTCTAGAAGGACTTTAGACATGAGATTATGGTCTTTGATAGATGTTGGTGAGATCTTTACAATTTACTTGAATTATATAATGTCATATGTGCAAGATAACGCAAGTATATTAAACTTAACATATTAAAAAGTTAAGTTAGAAATCTATGGTTTTTTTTAAAAGTAAATAACTAGCTCTAAGTGATTACTATCACTTGTATGCTTTTGAAAACAAAATACATGACATATATTTGGTACATAAACGCTTGTATAGAACTATATGTGAAGTCAGAGGAGTATTTGCAAATGTTGATAGAATGAAGTGTTAATCATCACTTGCGATTATGTATATTTTATGGGTATTGTTGGACAAGTGCACGGTCATTTATAGAAAATCCTTTTACATGACTTGGGTTGGGTAAGAACAATGATTTTTGCGAGTATTTAACAGCCAACCTCTTATGATTAGAAGTTCATTTGACTATATGATGTTTAACTATAATATTTAGCTATGGTAGATGATAATTGCATATGAATTGGGAACGAACATCTTATAATTATTTAACAGTACGAAGTTCAGATACGATATAGGTTAAGGAAGTGAGTATGAAAGATGGATTCTACTAGTACCTAAAAATAAAAGGTATTTATCTTTCTAATGAAATGTTTTTCAAGAGCTACATAGATATCTTTTGAAATGAATATTGTAAAACTGTTTCACCCATATCTTTATATAAAAGATGTTTTGGAAATAAATGTTGATTTTGAATGCTTTAAGGAGAACTACATTGGCTTGATCCTGTATCTAATTAGCTTACTAATTAGATAAAGGTACATAGGCAATCACAAGTGGTAGTGATGCAGCCTCAATAATTCATGTTTATTGATTGCTATAATTATCTTGTGTTGATATATCTTTCCTGCTTTCCATTTTATTATGCATTGACATGTTTATTGAGTTTGTAGGAATGACTATTGCTGTCTCTCACATTAGTGTTGCACAACGGTAAAGTTTATAGTTATGATTTTGGCGTATATTAAAGTACGTCACGTATATATGTAAATAAATACTCTGGTAAGTGGTATTAATTGTAAGTGTGAACTATACACTTAGTAATATTGAGTTTTATCAAATAATATTTTGTAGTAAATTGGTAGTTTTCACTAGTAGTTTTAGACGGGTGGATTTTTGGTAAGTTTAAATTAGTTAGAAAATCCGGGTCGTCACATAAAAAGTTCATCGTTCGGAATAATAAGGAATATGCCTAAATGAAAGAGATGTGTAAAGTACGGATATCCTTCTTCATAGTTTGACTGTCTATTCCAATAGAAATGAAAGAAGATAATTCATTGTAATTTCAAATGAAGCAAAAGTCTCACATTTAGGTAGTTTATGTAGTGTTATAACGGTGATAATTTCCTTTTTAGAGAAGGATAGCTCTAGTATATTAAAATGTGGGAACAAATATTCTTTGTAGAATGCACACATAAGTGTATATTCTGAAATTCCTAAATGTAGAAACTAATATACCTATGTATATATGTAACAACCTGTCTTTTTGAACCATTCAAATTGACAATCATCCACACATGTCAGACTTGAATTGCTCAAAGCAATAGATTGTTAATTTATAATTGGTAAAACTTAGCATATACGGTAAATAAATCAATCATAGAATCACAAACACAGAGTAATATAACAATAAGCAACGGAAATAGATAAATAGTAGTTCATGAAGCTACTATAGAACAACAGAGTCAGAAACAAAATACAATAGAAAATCTCAAGTACATAGAAGTCTCAGATACAAATGCAAATGACAAATCTGAACATAGACAACTGGAAATAACTACGAAGCTGAATAGATAGAGATGGATCTCCAAGCAAAGCTCCAAGCTCCAAAGGTGAGTCTCAAATGTTGTGACACTCAGTCTGACCCGAGCATAAAGCAAAACACAAAACACTCAAGTCAGGATTAACATTCTTATACCAGTAAATGAACTCAAGTGAAATGTCAAGTGAAATACAAATTAACTTAAAGGATGTTTGGGATTCCCATTCTTTAAGGATTCGTTAAACTATTTATATATATAATACAATACGCTACATAGATAATGTCAACAGTAAAGTAAAATATTAAAATAGCGTTAAGGCGTTACCTATATCCCCCTTAACACATTTTTATACATTCCCGTAGTCTATACAGATACTGTAAGCTCCATTAAACTGGTAGTTTACTCCGGGAGCACTCCATAGGTATGGTACAAATCAAAGTCATAGAGGGCGCGATAAGGCATGTGACAAGGCACGCGAGGTAATGCTAGGGTAGTATTCTTCCGTTTGCACTCCCAAACTGGTGGTAACGCATAACAGCTACTACCGCCCACCTCGAGATACACTCCCAAATCAAAAGTGCACCCAATCTAATCACAAAGTAATAGAATGGTATCGAAGAAGCATGCTCGATCGGAGGTGCGACCTCACTTGGCCCGGTATAGCTCCTGTTTAGCCACATCAAGCTGACTCACGGGAGTCAGAGCTGCGTTAATACCTCATATAGAATCGTTCGCCAAACTATCTTACTTCGGTCTAGAAACTCCACCACGTGCACAGTTGTTAAAGTGGTTTTCGGTATTGGCAGAGAGTATGACAGTACCCGACCTCGGTCTCTTTAACAACCAACGCTTATTTCACACCGTGGTCATTTTATATTTCAAACAGTTCATTATCAAAATATCATATTCATTTCAAAGTCATACCACTATAGAAATCATATCACTTTCAAAATCATATTCACTTTCGAAATCATATTCGCTTCTAAAATCATAACCAAAAAATAGTTTAAACCTTCATATCAAAATATTCGCATTTAAATCCATTAAATCTAAATCATAACAGTTCCAATTTAAATATTGAAAATAATTTTTATATATTGAAATAGTTATATATTAAAAATAGTTTATATTTAAAATAGTTTATAGATTAAAATAGTTTATATATTAAAAATAGTTTATATCTTAAAATAGTTTATATATTAAAAATAGTTTCAAAGTAGAATTGTTTCTTCCAATTCCACAAATTAATTCAAATCAACTTTAATTTCACAATTCAATTTAAATCAATTACATTTTAACAATTTCAATTGAAAAGGTTAAAGGTTCAATTTAAATTCTCATTAAACCATTTTAATTTATATCGATTTCAAATCTAGATTTGAATTACAAATTCAACCATTCCAAATTCAATAGGTTTCAAAGTTTAAATATCCAAACAATTTACAATAACTCAATTTGATAAATCTCATTTATATTTCAAAAATTCAACTTTTAATTTTATTTAAATTTGAAAATATTCACTTAATCATTTTTAATAACATTTAACTGAAATCTCAAAATACAAATTTAAATAAAATCAATAATTAAATATCTAACTTCAATTATATTTAATTCTAAAATATTCACCTAATCACTTTTTATAAGCATTTAAATAAAATCTCAATTTACAAATTTAAGTCAAAATTAAATATTCAATTTTATTTCAATTTGAAGATATTCATTTAATCACCTTTAATTAAAACCCATTTATCAAGTTATAAAAATCATATCTTTAAAATCTCAAATTTAATAATTTTCAAATCAAATTTTATTAAATAATTTTTTTTAACAAATTAAATTTCAAATCAATTTCAATTTATCTTTCCAATCTTAGTTTATTAAAGTTATTACAAAATCTATTTTCAAAATATTAATATAAATTTAAATAAATATTTAAAACATATTATATATATACTAATTAAATTAAATTATTTTATTCAATTTTATTATCTTAAATTTATTCATATTAAATCTTATTTTATATATATTTAAAATAATAAAATTATAAGTAAAATCTTAAAATTTATAATTTCAAAACTAACTTATAAATTTAAAACTTCCAAATATATAATTTAAAATCTGAAATTTACACATATATTAAAATAAATCTTTATATTATATTTAAAAATCAATATTTATTAAAAACTCATATATTTCTCTTTCTCAAAATTTTGGAAAATCATTTAAAGTAGACCAATGGTGTCCGTATATAGTTTTATATCTTATGGTAAAGTGGTACGGATATTTATCATTTCAGTCCGTAATTATTTAAATTTATGGGTATATATCATTTCAACCCACAATCCCAAATTCAAATTCAATAAAATCGCTTGGGTTTATCATTTCAACCCATAACGATTTTTGTCTAATCTAGAATATCGTTCGGGTATGTTGAAACACCCCATACCCCTTAATATACCCAAAAGGACACATTAAAAGGCATGGTGCGTTGTAGGTATAACTGAAACTAACATAGACAAAGATTCACAAGACAAAAATAGGTAAAAATAGCGGAAACTAAAATAATAACTTATTTAAAACAAAAGCTTCATAATTGCTTCATAAACCAAATAAGTCAAAATCCAAATACAACGTACATGTCTCAAAACCCAACATGTCTCATGAAATAAAAACTCGTAGTCTCAATAAAAATCAGAGTATAAATATCCTTCATAATGAGCCAGTACACAGAAAGAACCAAAAGCTGAAAAAAGTAGGGAAGTACATAGTAGAATCTTCTCCAAGAAAACTCCGAGCACTGTAATCTACTACCCTCTCCCTTGATTGCCTATGGGGGAAAATGGGGAAAATAGAGGAGTGGGTCGGACTAAAAGTCTGGTGAGTGATAGGAACTACTAGAATCTTTAAACAAAGTAAAAGTAATAGACTCTTCAATAGTTCTAGTATATATAAAAGGAAACAAAGGAAATAGGAAAGAGATAAACTAGAAATAAATACGTATAAACTATTGCTCAATTAGTAAGACATGTTAACTTTGATTGTTTGCACTTTTCTTTGATAGCTGCTTTGATTAGGCTGAAGTCCTAATTCTACCCTTTGATTGGCCTACTACTCTATAGAATCTACTGTGGATTGGACATTTCCCTACACAGTAGACTTTGGTGTCTATGAAAGACACACTTACTAAGCGCTTGGAACTCATAATGATTTATGAGCCATCACTGGAAGCCGCACGCGTGACCATCACTAAGCTCACATTCCTGTTGTTCCCTCTTTTGACTTTTTATTTACCCTAGACAGCATAAGCGTGCCCCTTGCCTCACTTCAGGATTTTGTGAAGCACCGCGTCTCACTTCAGGGTTATGTGAAACACCGTGTCCATATAAAAATAAGGGAAATGCCATTGGTACTAGCATTGTATTGGACACTTGCCTTTGCACCTTTGGTACCGTAGCTTTATGGAACCAGTCAGCCATTTTATGTAGAGAAAAGTGAATTTAGGCTCGAAAGAATGAAAGAAGATTGCACTAGACTTGGTGGGGATTTTTATAAAAACTCTTTTATACTTAAAAACTATTTCTAAGAGTTCTTTTTTGAAAAATAATTTTTAAAAGAAGTTATTTTGGAAAATACTTTTACTTTTAAAATAAATTTTTAGGAATCCTGCAACCTTAGGCTTTGATACCAAGTGAAATACCCCACACCCCTTAATATACCCAAAAGGACACACTAAAAGGTGTGGTGCATTGTAGGTATAACTGAAACTAACAGAGACTAAGATTCACAAGACAAAAATAGGTAAAAACAGCGTAAACTAAAATAATAACATATTTAAAACAAAAGCTTCATAATTGCTTCATAAACCAAATAAGTTAAAATCCAAATACAACATACATGTCTCAAATCCCAACATGTCTCATGAAATAAAAACTCGTAGTCTCAACAAAAATCAGAGTACAAATACCCCTCATAATAAGCCAGTACACAGAAAGAACCAAAAGCTGAAAAAAGTAGGGAAGTACACAGTAGAATCTTCTCCAGGAAACCTCTGAGCACTGCAATCTACTATCCTCTCCCTTGATTGCCTATGGGGGAAAATGGGGAAAATAGAGGAGTGGGTCGGACTAAAAGTCTGATGAGTGATAGTAACTACTAGAATCTTTAAGCAAAGTGAAAGTAATAGACTCTTCAATAGTTCAAGTATATATAAAAGGAAACAAAGGAAATAGGAAAGAGATAAACTAGAAGTTAATACGAATAAACTATTGCTTAATTAGTAAGATATGTTAACTTTGATTGTTTGCACTTGTCCTTGATAGCTGCTTTGATTAGATTGAAGTCCAAATTCTACCCTTTGATCGGCCTGCTACTTCGTAGAATCTACTGTGGACTAGACGTTTCCCTACACAGTAGACTTTGGTGTCTACGAAAGATACACTTACTAAGCGCTTGGAACTCATAACGATTTGTGAGCCATCACTAGAAGCTGCACACATGACCACCACTAAGCCCGCGTTCCTATTGTTCCCTCTTTTGACCTTTTATTTACCCTAGACAGCATAAGCGTGCCCCTCGCCTCACTTTAGGATTATGTGAAGCACCTCGTCTCACTTCAGGGTTATGTGAAACACCGTGTCCATAGAAAAATAGGGGAAATGCCGTTGGTATTGGTCCCTATCAAAGAAAAATCTAGTTGCGCCCCTTGTTCAAATTCCCTTGATTTGAACTACCATAGATTGACTGTTTACTACCACTATATGCATAAGCGTACCCCTCGCCTCACTTCAGGGTTATGTGAAGCACCTTGTCTCACTGCAGGATTATGTGAAACGCCGTAACCATAGAAATATTAGGGGAATGCTATTTGGTATAGGTCCTACTCTTATCTTTGCTTATTAACTTAGATAAATTATCTAAATAAGCCTTTATTTTTATCAATTACTATTATTGCTTATTAATTTATCCTAAGTCTTAAAATAAGCGCCATGGTTCCCATAGTTTACCATAGTTTCCATAGTTTATCAATTTATAACTTACGTTATAATCATGCTTATTACTTAACCTAAGATCTAAGTGTGAAAATAAGCTTCTTTCTTCATTTATTCTTTTTAGTTATAATTCTAGGTTATAACTAGGCCAATCTTCTTAATTCAGTCCAATTAATATCATAATTAGGCATAACTTTAGTCCAATTCCATTTATATTACCGTTTTTATAATTTACATCTTATATTCCATTATTTCAGATTTCTTATAATTTAATCTGATTTCGCGTTACTTCTATTCTAATCCATACACGAAGAAGAAGAAGGAGGAATAAAAGAAAACTGAAAATAGAAGGGAATCCAAGGCGTAAGAAGAAGATGTAAATAATGCATAAATAATAGTAAATAAACTAAAATACTGTAAATAAACCATAAATAAATGGAAAAGCTAGAAATAAACTTAAATTTATTGAAAAGAATAGCTAGGAGAAATAGACTGAAAATAATTCTAAAAACTGTAAATAAATTAATAAAAAGGTTACTCCAAAAATTGTAGTAAAACTACAACGATTGGAAACCCTATTATTTTAAATTACTTAAAGAAATTTGAAATAATCACAATCACTCACCTTTGGTCCATACCTCTTCCCTTAGGCCTTCCCGAATCCACTTAGGTTTGTTAAGTATTTTTATTTAAAACAATTTCCTCCTTGGAAAATTATTCCGCTTAGGGTCCTTCCTGAATAGGTGAACCCAATTGGAAAAAATCTTAGAATGAGAAAAGTGTTAGGCCTAGGGTTCTATTTATAGGGTAGAAGTGGATCTCAGACCGTTGGATTTAGGGATTGAATAGGATGCAATCACGTCATAGTTTGAATAGGAGCCATCCGATGCATGAATGGAAGAACCAGATCGAGTTAAAGAATGCAAAACACATCTACAACATTCGAACAAACAAACGTTTGTTTGTTCGCCCAATTGGGCAGGGGGGTCAACTGGGCGGTTGGCCGCCTTTGTGCCCCGGTCGACTGGCCGATCGACCTAGCCTATTATTATTTTTTTGATTTTTGTTTACTCCGTTTCTTGCTCATATTAATCCGGATTCTGACTTTCTATATATTGAAATTGATCAGAAAATTACCACGGACACATTGGTGCAACTCCCGTGGCTTAATTTTGATAATTTCACAAAGTTATTTTATTATTTAATTAATTAATGAATTAATTATTACAGGTTAAATTTCGGGTTGTAACATATGTATCATTTCAACCCATAGGGATTTCCAAACTAGCAGGGAACTTGCAGAGTGAGAACAATAGAATAATAATATAAAATGACATACATATCAATGGCAATTATGATCATAATTAACAATTTAACTATAATATAATCAACGGGTTATGGTTGTCATATGTTAATTAACATAAGTGAACAATGTAACTAAAAATATACCATTTTCAACAATTAATTTACTAACAAATTCAAATTTAACAACATATTTCAATTGTCATTTCATGTGAAATCAATTTACTAAACATAAGATGTTAATCATGAGCGATCGCTCACCTTTCGAGGCTAGAGAAAAAATTAGAATAAGCAAGCGGACACTGACACGCACACGGATACGGACACGAAAACTCGGATGCGAATCTGGACAGCGGCAAAAGCTAGAAACTGCTGCAACAAATTCGACAGCGGCAAAGCAAAGCAAGATGGACAGAATTCCATAATATATATATATGTGTGTGTGTGTGTGTGTGTAACAACCCACAATTTTACGATTATATATTTAAATGTTTTATTTAAATATAGCATCGTTTGTTGAATTTAAAGTCTGAAATATAACATTTTGTAAATAGTCGAATCCGGACTCGAGACCACTTTCATTGAGTTTAAAACGACGTTTACAACTTGTTTAAGTATAAACATCGATATGTTTGGAGTTGATTAGGATTTTGGTATTTTCATTTGGGCTTTGGGTTGGGTTCTAGCCCATTAATGCAATAACCTAACCCAAACCTTCTACCAAATACCTCCCACTCCACTCCTCTTCATTTATTCCATTTCTAATTTCCTAATACACTCAAGCCCTATGAAAAATGGTGGGAAGAGGAAACTAAATTCCTAAGCCCAAGTTCTCTTAGGAAATTCAAATTTAAGTTCTAAAATCAAGGAGAAGCTTAGGTAAGCATCCTCTTCATCTTCTCCATCTCAATCCCTCTTCAATTCTTGATTTTTCCTATAACCTAACTTAGAAAAAATTTATCATTTGATAATAGATTGAAGATTCTAGAGGTGTAGTGAAGAGGAATTGGTCTAAGCTTGTTTTAGAGCTTCTCATTTCTTGTTTTTGAATTTAAAGGTGAGTTCTTTAACTCACATCTATGTCTATAGCTTTCATTGTTGTTAGATATGAATTCCTAACATCTATTTCATGTTCAATTGCTTTGATTTGAATTGGTTTGGCGAATTTTCCAATTTTGGTTTTGAAGTCAAAATTTATGAAAATCCTTCTATGGATGTTTGGACATGTTATTTGAGGTGTATTGAAGAGCCTATAGGGATGGGTTGTCACTTGGCAGAAATCCCTATCCTCCATCGCTCGTCCGATCGCCTCAGAATTGATTTGGCCATCATTGGCCTAGGCAAATTCTGCCCAGGCTTAGGCAACCAGACGTCTGGTTGAAAATTCGAAACGGCTGGTAGGGGCTTCTGAAAAAATTATAAAAACGAAAAAATAAAATGGCAGAGCCTAGGGTCAGACGTCTGGTCAAACAAACCTGATGTTTGGTTCTATTGAATTTTGCCTATTTTTCCTGTTTTTGAGTGGATTTCCAATTTTTATCGATCTTTGACGATCCGAATAGTTATCGTTAATCAATACCGACTTTGATGATATCTTTTCTGGATTTTTGGTGTTTCCATTTGATGGATTTGATATTGATTTTTATTGTTTTAATTCACGTCGTCGAATGTGGATTTTTGGTGATAGATTGTTTTCGTTTCTATGATTTGTCACTTTAAAATACAAAGGTTTCTATACTAGTAGTAAATACTCAAACTCTTTCACAAAAATGATTTCAACGTTACTTTTAATACAAAACTCGTTTTTTAAAACCGTTTTACAATCTATTAGTATATACAAACCTTTACCTCATTCGTGAGAAATCCAACTAAACGACTTAGCAAAACAAGTGGTATGAAACGCTTGCGTTTACTTCATCGATTAATTCATGGACTTGTTTGATTGAAATCTCGTGACAATTTCCGAGTGGAAGTCTACAATTTGTTCGTAAATATTTAAGTTAAACCAGTGGTTACAGGACATGAAGCCTAACTCATTTATTTACTAGCTTAGTGTAATTTACACTTATTGATCAATGATGATCATTTTGTGATTTATACTAGCGATGTGCGATGTCTCTTTGTCTGCGTGGGGGACTAAACCTCGTTTTAGTGAAGCTTCGGCTCAATTTTGTGGGGTAGCGACCCATGGTCTTTTGACCGTTCATGGAGCAATCGGCTCAATGAGTCTGTGCATGGGGCGTATCTTTTTAGGTGCATCAATGTTCAGCTCAATAAGTATATGCATGGGGCATATATTTTTAGGTACGTCGATGTTCGGCTCAATCGTGTTTCTGTCCATGGGGAATATCTTTTTAGGTACATCGATGTTTGGCTCATTACGGGTTAGCGACCCATGGGATAGCGTCTTGTTTGTGATACACGTGTTGGTGAGTTTTCATGCTCCCATTTATGATAGCCTCCCTCCGTTTTGTGATTTCTGGATTTCTAATTGATGATTTCTAGAAATTTTGTTTCACCAATTTTTGCGATTGACATTGATATGTTTTGTCAATACATGAGGTTCGGTGAATAAGCTAAAGAATATGATATTCTTTTTGGGTATTTGAGGAGACTTAAGATATTGTATGATTTCATTGTTATCAAATATATACTTGTCATAGTATTATTGTTATCATATATTTTTGCCATATCTCTTATCCTATCTCATCTTACATGATAATTATAGCTAGACTGATCCGTTTATTATTTTTCTTCTTAAATAATACTCAGGTCAGACCGAGGTGTTTCAGGTGCTTCAACTTGACTTCTTAGCAGGGACTAGCTTCTGACTTTTGGCAAACTACTTTAGCTTAGTAGTTTTTGTTTTTATACATTCGAGATAGAGACTACTTGATGTATACATATTCTTTTGTCTAGCACTTGTACCTATTCTTTTATGATGTAGTGGATCTTGTATGACCACTACTTTGATGTTCACTTCTATGTGTTATATTCATATCTGTTTCTGCCTTAGTGATATGAATATCTATGACTGATTTGTGTTATGCTTATTTTATATTTGTTTCCGAAGGCCTCATAGCCACTATGTAGTAGCTTTGAGTTTGTATTGGATATGTCAGATTTACTCTTGAAATGAAATGCATGTCATACTATCTGACATATTAGTACTCGCACAAAGAAATTACATAGATGGTCGCTCCTCAACAGCCTTATTCTTCGTACTAATTGACGGCATTACCCAGTAGTGTCCTTGGTTAATGTGAGTATAGAGGTGGGGCGTCACAGCTTGGTATCGGAGCCAAACGTCGGAACAATATAGAATATTATGACATGGATCATTGTCCTAAGTCTCTCTTAGGAATCGTGCCTTAGGATTTAATCCGAGTCTTAGGACCCGTTCTATCCTATTTTATTTTATGATGCTTTGTTTTACCAATCAAGCTTATTTGAATTCATTCCGAGAATAACCATTTTCCTCTTCGTTCTTTCTTTCTTTCTTAAAGAAGAAGAGATGGTTAGACCTGGCAGTCCTAGCACTGGTCAATCCAGTGGTCCTCCTTTGGATGGCGTATTCATGTATGCCCAACAACTTTTGGATCTTGCAAAGAATCAAAGGTTCATCTGTGCTTTGAATAAGAACCCCAAAAAGGATTTACCTCTGAAATTAGAAGTGCCTTTCGACCAGCTTGTAGATATCACTCTTCGACTTGAAGAGGCAAATAAAGGAAGTGATAGTGATGTTGGAGGTGCCAAGAAGTGCCTCAATAACAACAAGAAGAGGCATATTAAGTTTAAAACCCCTAATCCCAACAAGAAACGGAAGCAGGCAACTTCGGTAGCAAAGACTCCTACCCCTAATCATGGAGTATGCTACAATTGTAGTTCTAAGAACCACTATGCAAATAGGTGTCCAAGGCCCCTTACTTGTCGCTATTGCAAAAGTTCGGGTCATCTTATATCTACGTGTCCCAAACTTCAAAGTAAGAAAGAGGGAAAGCTAAATGTTGTGCAAGCCTCCAGTAACACTTCTCTTGGTCAAGGTATTTCTCATTCTATCCTTGATGGCATTATTATGTTTCGTGATCATCCTATTTGAGTTCTTTTTGATACGGGTGCATCTCACTCTTTTATATCAAAAGAACTTGTTGATACTTTTTCTTTAAATATTATGGGCTTGATGACTTCACACTGAGAATTGTGAATCCGGTTGGTGGATCCACAATACTCAGTTTACCTTGTAAAAAAATGTCGAGATTATTTTATGTGATTATGCTTCTGATCTGATTTGCATGTTATGCGCAATTTAGGTTTCGGAATTGATTTTGGGAAATGATTGGCTTAATCGTTATGAAACCCATATCCTATATCCCGAGAGGACTATCCATTTTCGACATCCTCAATTTGTTAAGCAGATTTCTATTGTTCTTAAAGATTTCGATTCCAATTCAGTGGCATCATTATATTCTTTAAACCCACATGATGAGGAAGATGTTATTTCCCTCATTCAAGTAGTTCGTGAAATCTTTGAGTCTGTCTTAGGATTACCATCCAAGCGATCAATTGGGTGGTGCTAAGGTCTTTTCTGCTCGACCTTACCACCGGTTTTCATCAACTATGAGTTGCGGAGGAAAGCGTTCCACTCATCGAATTCCGCACTCGTTTTGATTCTTATGAGTGGCTCGTTATGTCATTCGTTTTAATGAACCCTTCGGCTTATTTCATCCATCTTGAGAATCGAGTATTCTGCTAATATCTTAGTGAGTCTGTCCTTGTATTCATTGATTATGGGTGAAAACAGCAATTTAAAATTGTAAATCTTTCTAATAAGATATATTTATAAGTATAATTGGATTTTGTTTTTAAAACGAGCAAAGAATATTCGTAAAAAATTTAAGAGACATGATTATCATATAAAAGCAGCTTTAAGAATTCTGGTTGATGCGCCTGATCAACGTTATGGATAGGAGTCTCCTAAATGCAATGATGAGACAGTCATACACAGTAAATTGACTTGTAATAAGTAAATTTCTAAAAAAAATGATTACATAAAGTTAATTATAATTTTGAATGTCTTAGCTTTTCAGAAAAGAGGATCATGAAATAAATGATTTAGCATAGAAGCTGCTTTCCAAAAATTAAAAGAACTCATTTCCGATGCTCCTATTCTTGTGATTCCCGAAGGGAACCAAGACTTGATTGTTTATACCGATGCTAGTTGTGTTGGTTTAGGAGACATTCTCATGCAAAAGGGACGTGTTATCGTTTATGCTTCTAGGCAATTAAAGCCTACCGAGACTAGATATGCCACTCATGATTTAAAGCACACGACCATTGTTTTCACCCTTAGAATTTGGCGTTATTATCTTTTGAAAGAGAAATTTGTTCTTTACACCGATCATAAATCTTTGAAGTATTTGTTCTCTCAAAAGGAACTTAATTTGCATCAACAACGTTGGCTCGAATTCCTTACATCTTACGATCTTGATATTCTTTATACTCCCGGAAAGGGAAATTGTGTTGTCGATGCCCTTAGTCGTAAGCAACAAGCGTTTGTTTCCATGATGATATCCGAATGGAATGATCTCGAGACTTTGTCCACTTGTGAGATTCGAGATTGTGAATCCGATTCATGTTCATCTCTTGTTTTATATAGTCTTGAGGCTCATCCACCTCTTTTAGACCGCGTTCTTGAAGCTCAAAAGCACAATCCCGAATTGGCTCATCTTAGCCAAAGTTGTAGGGATAGAAATATTGCTAGTTTGAAAGACTTTGAAATCGATGCTCGTGGAGGCATTCGAAAATTTGGTAGACTTATTGTGCCAAATATTAGTGATCTTCGTAAAGACCTTTTAGAAGATTCCCATCGTTCTAAATTTACCATGCATCCCGGTAGTAGTAAAATGTATGCGGACATGAAACGACTTTATTATTGGGATGGAATGAAATCTGATATTGCTAACTTTATTAAGCGTTGCATGACTTTCCAACTCGTAAAGGCCAAGCATCAAAGGCCCGTTGGGTTATTGCAACCTTTAGACATTCCCGTTTGGAAGTGGGATCAAATTTCCATGGACTTCGTTGACAGTCTTCCCCATTCTCGTTCGGGTCATGATAGTATTTGGGTGATAGTAAATAGACTTACAAAATCCGCCCATTTTCTTCCCGTTCGGTCCAACCAGAACGTACCCTTTTGGCTAAACTCTATGTCAAAGAAATTGTTAAATTGCATGGAGTTCCTACTTCTATTGTTAGCGATCGTGATCCATTATTTACTAGTGGATTTTGGAAAAGTCTTCAAAAGGCTTTGGGAACGAAGCTTAATTTTAGGATCGCTTATCATCCTCAGTTCGATGGACAAACACAGCGTGTGAATCAAACTCTTGAAGATCTTCTTCGTGCATGTGTTCTTGATTTTGGTGGAAGTTGGGAAGATCATATTTCTCTTGTTGAGTTTTCTTATAATAATAGCTTCCAATCTAGTATTGGTATGACACCTTTCGAGGCACTCTATGGAAGGCCATGCCATCTCCTCTATGTTGGCTTGAAGTCGGTGAGAAGCTGATTTTAGGTCCAGATTTTATTCGTGATGCCATAGAAAAGATTGACCTTATTCGTCATAGGATAAAAGAAGCTCAAAGTAGACAAAAATCCTATGCCAATAACCAAAGATGGAATTTAAAATTTTCTTGGGAGATTTGGTTTTCATTTGTGTTTTCACCTATGAAGGGTGTTGTCTGTTTCAATCGACCGACAAAATTAGCACCTCGATATATTGGCCCATTTCCCCATCACCGAACGCATTGGTTCCGTGGCTTATCGCCTTTTATTATCGGCTCAATTTTCTGCTATTCATGATGTATTCCATGTTTCTCAACTACGGAAATGCCTTAGAGATTCCTATTCTATTCTTGATCCCAACGTTATTGAAGAAATTGAAGTTTCCCCTAATTTGACTTATGAGCAACATCCTATTCGTATCATTGCTACGGAGGTTAAACGCCTTCGTAATAAAGATGTTCCACTTATGAAAGTTCAATGGTCCGCAAATACTAAGGATTGTACTTGCGAATCCAGAGAATTCATCGAGCGAACGCATCCAGACTTACTCTCTCGTGCTCCTTAAGGTGAACTTCTCACTTCAAAATTTTCTTTTGTGTGGTTATGCCTTAGAGTGGTTGTTACTCTTTATTTTCTTCTTAAGTATTGCAAGGATGCAATTTCTTTGAGGGGAGTCTGTAACAAACCGTAATTTTATGATTATATATTTAATGTTTTATTTAAATATAACATCGTTTGTTGAATTTAAAGTCCGAAATGTGACTTTTTGTAAACAGTCGAATCCAGACTCGAGACCACTTCCATTAAGTTTAAAACGACATTTACAACTTGTTTTGGTATAAACATCGATATGTTTGGAGTTGATTAGGATTTTGGTATTTTCATTTGGGCTTTGGGTTGATTCTAGCCCATTAACCTAATAAGCTAACCCAAACCTTCTACCAAATACCTCCCACTCCACTCCTCTTCATTCATTCCATTTATAATTTCCTAATACACTCAAGCCCTAGGAAAAATGGTGGGAAGATGAAACTAAATTCCTAAGCCCTGGTTCTCTTAGGAAATTCAAATTCAAGTTCTAAAATCAAGGAGAAGCTTAGGTAAACATCCTCTTCATCTTCTCCATCTCAATCCCTCTTCAATTCTTGATTTTTCTTATAACCTAACTTAGGAAAAACTTTGCATTTGATAATAGATTGAAGATTCTAGAGGTGTAGTGAAGAGGAAATGGTCTAAGCTTGTTTTAGAGCTTCTCATTTCTTGTTTTTGAATTTAAAGGTGAGTTCTTGAACTCACATCTATGTCTTAGCTTTCATTGTTGTTAAGTATGAATTCCTAACATCTATTTCATGTTCAATTGCTTTGATTAGAATTGGTTTGGCGAATTTTCCAATTTTGGTTTTGAAGTCAAAATTTATGAAAATCCTTATATGAATGTTTGGACATGTTATTTGGGGTGTATCGAAGAGTCTATAGGGTTGGGTTATCGCTTGGCATAAATCCCTAGCCTCCGTCACTCGTCTGATCGCCTCTGAATTGATTTGGCCATCATTGGCCTAGGCAAATTCTGCCCAGGCCCAGGCAACCAAACGTATGGTTGAAAATTCCAAACGTCTGGTAGGGGCTTCTGGAAAAATTATAAAAATGAAAAAATAAAATAAAATGGCAGAGCCTAGGGTCAGACGTCTGGTCAAACAAACCAGATGTTTGGTTCTGTTGAATTTTGCCTGTTTTTGAGTGAATTTCCAATTTTTATCGATCTTTGACGATCCGAATAGTTATCGTCAATCAATACCGACTTTGATGATTTCTTTTCTGGATTTTTGTTGTTTCCATTTGATGGATTTGATATTGATTTTTATGGTTTGAATTCACGTCGTCGTCGTCGAATGTGGATTTTTGGTGATAGATTGTTTTTACAATCGTTTCTATGATTTGTCACTTTAAAATAGAAAGGTTTCTATACTAGTAGTATATACTCAAACTCTTTCACAGAAATGATTTCAACATTACTTTTAATACAAAGCTCGTTTTTAAAAACCGTTTTACAATCTATTAGTATATACAAACCTTTACCTCATTCGTTTGAGAAATCCAATTAAACACCTTAGCAAAACAAGTGGTATGAAACACTTGCGTTTACTTCATCGGTTAATTCTTGGATTTGTTCGATTGAAATCTCGTGAAAATTTCCGAGTGGAAGTCTACAATTTGTTCGTAAATATTTAAGTTAAACCAGTGGTTATGAGACATGAAGGCTAACTCATTTATTTACTAGCTTAGTGTAATTTACACTTATTGATCAATGATGATCATTTTGTGATTTAGACTAGCGATGTGCGATGTCTCTTTGTCTGCATGGGGGACTAAACCCCGTTTCGGTGGAGCTTCAGCTCAATTTGGTGGAGTAGCGATCCATGGTCTTTTGACCGTTCGTGGAGCAATCGGATCAATGAGTTTGTGCATGGGGCGTATCTTTTTAGGTTCATCGATGTTCGGCTCAATAAGTATGTGCATAGGGCGTATCTTTTTAGGTATGTCGATGTACGGCTCAATCGAGTTTCTGTCCATGGGGCGTACCTTTTTAGGTACATCGATGTTCGGTTCATTACGGGTTAGCGACCCATGGGATAGCCTCCTGTTTGTGATACACGTGTTGGTGAGTTTTCATGCTCCCATTTATGATAGGCCTCCCCTCTTTTTGTGATTTCTGGATTTCTAATTGATGATTTCTGGAATTTATGTTTCACCAATTTTTGCGATTTGCATTGATATGTTTTGTCAATGCATGAGGTTCGGTGAATAAGCTAAAGAATATGATATTCTCTTTGGGTATTTGAGGAGACTTAAGATATTGTATGATTTTCATTGTTATCAAATATATACTTATCATAGTATGGCATAATTGTTATCATATATTTTTGTCATATCACTTATCCTATCTCATCTTACATGATAATTATAGCTAGACTGATCCGTTTATTACTTTTCTTCTTAAACATACTCATGTCAAACCGAGGTGTTTCAAGTGCTTCCACTTACTTCTTAGCAGGGACTAGCTTTTGACTTTTAGCTAACTACTTTAGCTTAGTAGTTTTTGTTTTTATACATTCGAGATAGAGACTCCTTGATGTATACATATTCTTTTGTCTAGCACTTGTACCTATTCTTTTGTGATGTAGTGGATCTTGTATGACCACTATTTTGATGTTCACATCTATGTATTATATTCATATATGTTTCTGCCTTAGTGATGTGAATATCTGTGACTGATTTGTGTTATGCTTATTTTATATTTGTTTCCAAAGGCCTCATAGCCACTATGTAGTAGCTTTGAGTTTGTATTGGATATGTCAGATTTTCTCTTGAAATGAAATGCATGTCAAATTATCTGACATGTCGGTACTCGCACAAAGAAATTACACAGATGGTCGCTCCTCAACAGCCTTATTCTATATACTAATTGACGACATTACCTAGTAGTGTCCTTGGTTAGTGTGAGTATAGAAGTGGGGCGTCACAATATATATTTCTTTATGGCCTCAATATTTCTACAGCCAATATGTTCCAGAATTAATATGTTCAAAATGAACTCTTTCAAAATAATAGACACAAGTCTACAATCCCATACAATATAATGTTTCTACGGCCAATAGAGTAAGTCAACCTGCATACTGAACAAAGCATATGAATGTTTTTCGTAGCCAATCGATACAAGGCGAAAGAGATAGGGAGACGGAGAGTGAACGAAGCAAGCGGGTTTCCAATAGCTTCTGGTATGAAAAAATGCAACAAATATATTTTTTATATACAAAGAGGAGCATAGGGTTCGGCTGCCATGGGTTCGGTTGTGTACGGATCAGTGATGGTGAAGCTTGTAGAGGAGATGACGAGGCCGGGGAAAGCAATAGGAGCAGAGTCGAAGTGGGTTGTGTTCACGTGAAGTGGGGTGGAGGAAGGTTGCCTGCGAGGCTGCTTGTGGGCTGCTAACAGGTTTCAAAATGCAAACATAACATAAGCTTTGCATATATATATATATATTAAGAAGGGGAAAAACACGGCTTCATGGTGCTTCGGTGGGAAGTTTGGCAGGCGAGGCAGTTAGCATTTAGGGTAAGGTCGATGGTTACGAAGATGGGAAGGTGGAGGGAGGTTTCAGTTGTGGGCTGCCTGGTGGTGGGCGTGCTGTGTCATAGGAGCGACAAGGAGAAGCTTTGGAGGGTTGTAGGGAGTGGATGCTTGCAGCTGTTCAATGGAGGAAGGGAGTTCGGAAATGCAAGTAGGTTAAGGAAATGGAGATGAGCAAGAGGTTCTTGGGTGGCGGTGGAAGATGGTAAGGGTTGTGCGGCACAAGCGTGATGCGCGGCAAAGGAGAACGGCAGGTTTTTGAAGAAAATGAGAAGGCATCATCAAAAAATAAATAAATATAACTTTGTATGTAATAATAAAAAAAATTCATAACGGAAAAAAAGATGAAGGAGAGGAAAAGATGGAGTTGAGATGAACGAACCAGAGAATGAAAATGAACCACCAAACATATTGAATATAGTGGGATAGAAAAAGTCAAGGGTTGGATTTCTGGGAATATTAAAAGTTGGCGGCCATTTGTTTTCTCACGGGAAACAAACGAATGGACACGGGAAACAAAAGGACTCAAACGGGTACCGATACGGTTAACCGTTTTGCAAATTTCGCCACGTATCGAACACCAAATTGTACAGATGAACATACTGCGGAGATCAGCACAACGAGATGAATAGAATGGTACACAGATATGAGTAATATGACCCACCTATCAAAACTTGATTTTCGCTGCCTACATAACCCAGAGGCATTCGACATATGATCACAAGAGAACTTCCCTGGTCTTCTACTAGAGAGATGGTTCGGGCTTTGCAAGAAATAACAGCATCATAATCGGGGACGTAGAAATCTTTGGTGAATTGATGCCTGTTGTAAAGGAGTTTCACCGCTTTACAAATCATATTAAGGTTGGCGGGACCGTCGATGGGATAAGTCACACACAACGATGAAGTTGCCAAATGAGGTTGCAAGATAGGCTCGAATTTATTTCAGAGATCAACAGAAATGAAGCTATGGGATACTCCGGTATCAGGAAGAACACGAACAGGAAAAGACAAAAATGGATTTCAGAACTAAGGGAAAGTTCCAAAATTCAAAAGAAATCCAAATTAAAGAGGATCCTAATAAAGATTTCAAGCTTGAACGAAGATGATTCTGTAATTAATTTTCACTCATTCTAGGGTATTACTACCCTATCTCTAATGAGTTTTACTCTATATCATAGGTTTTTCCTAAACCAGAGCTCTGATACCAACTGTAACGACCCGCCTTTTCAAACCATTCAAATCGACAATCATCCACACATGTCAGACTTGAATCGCTCAAAACAATAGATTGTTAATTTATAATTGGCAAAACTTAGCATATACAGTAAATAAATCAATCACAGAATCACAGACACGGAGTGATATAACAATAAGCAGCAGAAATAGATAAATAGTAGTTCGTGAAGCTACTATAGAACAACAGAGTCAAAACCATAATACAAAAGAAAATCTCATGTACATAGAAGTCTCAAATACAAATGCAAATGCAAATGACAAATCTGAACATAGACAATTGGAAATAACTAAAATAACTACGAAGCTAAATAGATAGAGATGGATCTCCAAGCAAAGCTCCAAGCTCCAAAGGTGAGTCTCAAATGCTGTGACACTCAGTCTGACCCGAGCATAAAGCAAAACATAAAACACTCGAGTCAGGATTAACATTCTTATACCAGTAAATCAACTCAAGTGAAATATCAAGTGAAATACAAATTAACTTAAAAGATGTTTGGGATTCTCATCCTTTAAGGATCCGTTAAACTATCTACATACATGATACAATAAGCTACATAGATAATGTCTACAGTAAAGTAAAATATTAAAATAGCGTTAAGGCGTTACCCATATCCCCCTTAACACATTTTTATATATTTCCGTAGTCTATGCAGATACTGTAAGCTCCACCAAATCGGTGGTTCACTCAGGGATCACTCCATAGGTACGGTACAAACCAAAGGCGTAGAGGGTGTGATAAGGCATGTGACAAGGCACGCGAGGCAATGCCAGGGTAGGATTCTACCGTTTGCTCTCCCGGACTGGTGGTAACTCATAGCAGCTACTACCGCCCACCTCGAGACACACTCCCAAATCAAAGGTGCACCCAATCAAATCACAAAGTAATAGAATGGTATCAAAGAAGCACGCTCGATCAGAGCTACGACCTCACTTGGCCCGGTATAGCTCCTATTTTAGCCACATCAAGCTGACTCATGGGAGTAAGGGCTGCGTTAATACCTCACATAGAATCGTTCGCCAAACCATCCTACTTCGTTCTAGAAACTCCACAATGTGCATAGTTGTATAAGTGGTTTTTGGTATTGGCAGAGAGTATGACAATACTTGATCCCAGTCTCTTTAACAACCAACACTTATTTCACACCGTGGTAATTTTATATTTCAAAGAGTTCATTATCAAAATATCATATTCATTTCAAAGTCATATCACTATAAAAATCATATCACTTTCGAAATCATATTCACTTTCGAAATCATATTCGCTTCTAAAATCATAACCACAAAATAGTTTAAACCTTCATATCAAAATATTCGCATTTAAATCCATTAAATCAAAATCATAACAGTTCCAATTTAAACAGTTTAAATATTGAAAATAGTTTTTATATATTGAAATAGTTATAAATTAAAAATAGTTTATATTTAAAATAGTTTATAAATGAAAATATTTTATATATTAAAAATAGTTTATATCTTAAAATAGTTTATATATTAAAAATAATTTCAAAGTAGAATTATTTCTTCCAATTCCACAAATTAATTCAAATCAACTTTAATTTCACAATTCAATTTAAATCAATTTCAGTTTAACAATTTCAATTGAAAAGGTTAAAGGTTCAATTCAAATTCTCATTAAACCATTTTAATTTATATCGATTTCAAATCCAGGTTTGAATTACAAATTAACTATTCCCAATTCTACAGGTTTCAAAGTTTAAATATCCAAACAATTTACAATAACTCAATTTGATAAATCTCATTTATATTTCAAATATTCAACTTTTAATTTTATTTAAATTTGAAAATATTCACTTAATCAGTTTAATAACATTTAAATGAAATCTCAAATTTCAAATTTAAATAAAATCAATAATTAAATATCTAACTTCAATTATATTTAATTCTAAAATATTCACCTAATCACTTTTTATAAGCATTTAAATAAAATCTCAACTTACAAATTTAAGTCAAAATTAAATATTCAATTTTATTTCAATTTGAAGATATTCATTTAATCACCTTTAATTAAAACCCATTTATCAAGTTATAAAAATCATATCTTTAAAATCTCAAAATTAATAAGTTTCAAATCAAATTTTATTAAATAAATTTTTTAAACAAATTAAATTTCAAATCAATTTCAATTTACCTTTCTAGTCTTAGTTTATTAAAGTTAATACAAAATCTATTTTCAAAATATTAATATAAATTTAAATAAATATTTAAAAACATATTATATATATACTAATTAAATTAAATTATTTTTTTCAATTTTATTATCTTAAATTTATTCATATTAAATCTTATTTTATATATATTTAAAATAATAAAATTATAAGTAAAATCTTAAAATTTATAATTTCAAAACTAACTTATAAATTTAAAACTTCCAAATATATAATTTAAAATCTAAAATTTACATATATATTAAAATAAATCTTTATATTATATTTAAAAATCGATATTTATTAAAAATCATATATTTCTCATTCTCAAAATTTTGGAAAATCATTTAAAGTAGACCAACGGTGTCCGTATATAGTTTTCTATCTTATGGTAAAGTGGTACGGATATTTTTCATTTCATTCCATAATTATTTAAATTTACGGGTATATATCATTTCAACCCGCAATCCCAAATTCAATTTCATTAAAATCTCTTGGGTTTATCATTTCAACCCATAACGATTTTTCTCTAACCTAGAATATCATTTGGGTATGTATCATTTCAACCCATAGGGATTTCTAAACTAACAGGGAACTTGCAGAGTGAGTACAATAGAATAATAATATAAAATGACATACATATCAATGGCAATTATGATCATAATTAACAATTTAACTATAATATAATCAACGAGTTATGGTTATCATATGTCAATTAACATAAGTGAACAATTTAAATAATAATATATCATTTTCAACAATTAAATTACTAACAAATTCAAATTTAACAACATATTTCAATTGTCATTTCATGTGAAATCAATTTACTAAACATAAGAATGTTAATCGTGAGTGGTCGCTCACCTTTCGAGGCTAGAGAAACAACAAGAATAAGCAAGCGGACATGGACACGCACATGGATACGGACACGACAACTCGGATGCGGATCCGGACAGCGGCAAAGCTAGAAACTGCTGTGACAAATTCAACAGCGACAAAGCAAGATGGATAGAATTCCAGAATCTATATATATATATATATATATATATATATTTCTTTATGGCCTCAATATGTTTCTGCAACCAATATGTTCCAGAATCAATATGTTCAAAATGAACTCTTTCAAAATAATAGACACAAGGCTACAATCCCATAGATATAATGTTTCTGCAGCCAATAGAGAAAGTCAGCCATGCATACTGAACAAAGCATATGAATGTTTTTCGCAGCCAATCGACACAAGGCTGAAGGGATAGGGAGATGGAGAGTGAACGGAGCAAGCGGGTTTCGAGCAGCTTCGGGTATGAACAAATGCAAAAAATATTTTTTTTTATACAAAGAGGAGCATAGGGTTCGGCTGCCATGGGTTCGGTTGTGTACGGATCAGAGATGGTGAAGCTTGCGGAGGAGATGACGAGGCCGGGGAAAGCAATAGGAGCAGGGTCGAAGTAGGTTGTGTTCAAGAGGAGTGGGGTGGAGGAAGGTTGCCTATGAGGCTACTTGTGGGCTTCTAGCAGGTTCCAAAATGCAAACATAATATAAGCTTTGCATATATATATATATATATTAAGAAGAGGAAAAAAACTTGGCTTCATGGTGCTTCGGTGGGATGTTTGGCAAGCAAGGTAGTTAGCGTGGAGGGCGAGGTCGATGAGCAGGAAGATAGTGATGCAGGCCAAGATATAATTCTCCAAGAGATAAGTCGTGACCGACTTAAAGAAATAAGCATGAGTCGTACACGACTTAACGAAGGCAAGGAGATAAGTCATTCACGACTTAAGGAAGAGGTATTGAGTCGTCTTCGATCTAACAGTGCAGATGAAAAGGAGATACGACTCAACTGGGGAGAAGGCCTAACTCGTAACCGACCTAGTGAAACGATAAGTCGTTACCGACTTAGCATAACTCGGCAACGACTCAGTAAAGGTATGTGGGTTAGCGAATTTCTTAAGTTGCCAGGACGACCTACCGAGTTATGCAATAAGAAGGCAGAGCAAACTGATGAAATGTTAGGTCCTGAACGACTTAACGAGTCGGTATCGAGTTACGACTTAGTTAAGTCTTAAGTCGTACCATCTTAGGTCGCAGAAGCCAGAAACCGAAGATTCTAATGACGCGTTAATCTGAACCGTTGATTCTTTAAGTCATCCAAAGAAAGATCGCTGCTGGAGTTAAGTCGTCTGTTTTAGGTCGCGTACGACCTAAGTTGAGTCGCGTAGAGTTGTTAAGTCGGCAACGACTTAAGTGTTGTATTTTCTGTTGATATTTTTCTGTTTTAAGTCGTTTGTACATATGACTTGAGTCGTAAGTCGCTGGCACTGTGTTGTAATATCACTGTTTGTGTTAGGTTGTTACTTTTAAGTCGTAAGTCGTGTGACTTATGTTGAGTCGTAAGTCGTGCGTCAGAAGATGAGTCGTAAGTCGGAGGTTGTTAGGTCGGAACCGACTTATGAGTTTGTACGAATTGTGTTGTTCGAGTCAAATGCCTATAAATAGGCCGTGTAAGTCATTTGTAATGGTTGTTGATTTTTGAATAAAATTCTCTTTTGTTAGCTTTGTGCTTTCATTCCAATTGGTAGTTGAGTGTAATCTCCTATCTCCACTCTCGGATAATCGAGTGCGCTCGATTCAACGACAGCTGAAGCCGATTCATGGAATCTAGTGCGCTAGATCAACGTGTGAAGAATCGCAGATCTTTGAACCCGGTATCGTGCGCGATCAACGAGTTCGGGATAGTTGGAATTCGGTATCTTCGGATCAACGAATTCGGGCATTTCAGTATTCATCAATCCATCGATTGCAACTTTCATCGATCTACATTGTTTTGATTAATCCACTGCGTCAGTTTTGGTATCAGAGCTTGTTCTAGCCAATCGTAGCTAGATCGAGACTTGGAGCCTAATCATTTTGGAGTTTTGAAGAAATCAAGTTGAGCCGAGCATCTCCAATCAAGTCGGCCGAGTTAGTAGAACTTGTTCGAAGTTGTTTCGATCGAATTTGTGTTGGAGGCCGAGAATTTTGTTCATCGTGTTCATCGCGATTTGCAACAAAAGTGGAAGTTTCGATCCATTTCATTTTGGATCAAAGTTCGAATTGTGTTTGAATTGAAGAGTTTTGTGAATTTTTCAAGTATGCCACCAAGGAGAGCAAATCATCATCAAAACATAGAAGCTTTGTATAGAAGAGAGGAAGCTGATGAGATGGAGCAAAGAATCAATGAAAACTTTAGTGAAAAGCTTAACGAAGGAATTGGTCGGTTAGAGAAGATGATGTTAGAAATGAATCAAAATCGGAGAAGGGTTTCACCTGAATCTAACCATGGAGGAAGTAGAGTCTCACCACAATCCAATCGAGAAAGAAGTGTTGATGATGATCAAAGACGTGGGAGGAATGTGAATGATCGAGAACGAAGGAATGTAGATAGAAGGGATGATGGTGGAAGACGCGAAGGGAGTAGAGATGTTGGTGGTCAGGATCAACATCGATATACATCTGATTTTGAAGAGGAGAATGATGGTGGTAGTGTTCGAGGACAAGGACGAGGACAAGGAAGAAATCACTCTGAGTATGATCACAAGTGGGAGTCGGGGATGAAGACGGAAATACCGGAGTTTAAAGGAGGTATGCAAGCTGAGGAGTTTTTGGATTGGGTAGCTAATGTTGAAGAGATTTTTGACTTCAAAGAAGTTCTAGAACATCGTAGAGTGAAGTTGGTTGCTACAAGGTTGAGGGGTAGAGCTTTGGCATGGTGGCAGCAAACCAAACTTACACGTGAATGAATGGGGAAGTCAAAAATTGAATCTTGGGAGAAGATGAAGAAATTGATGAAAGCAACGTTCTTACCTTACAATTATCAGTCACTGATGTATCAACGTTTGCAGAATTTGAGGCAGGGCACAAAACTGTTAATGATTATGCAGATGAGTTTTATCAGCTTATTGCGAGAAATGATATTATGGAAACGGAAGAGCAGCTGACATCTAGATTCATTGGGGGATTAAGAATGCAGATTCAGGATATGGTTAATATGTTCGATCCAAGATCTGTGGCAGAAGCACATCAAAAGGCGTTGGCTTGGGAGAAACAAGGACGACGGGGAAGTGGTGTGTTTACTAATTCCAACAATCAAGTGAGGAGTGTTAGTGGGAGTTCTAATGTTTCTAAACCTATCAATAGACCAGTAGTGAAGGAGGCTGAGAAGACAAAGGTTAACAACGGTTTCAAATGTTACAATTGTCAGGAATTGGGTCACAAAAGTAGCGAATGTCCGAAGCCGAAGAAGAGAGCTATGATATTGGAGGTTGAGGATGAGGATGAAGAAGCTGAATGTTCCAATTCACCACCTGATGAGGAGGATGAAGAAGTGACGGGAGACGAAGGTTACAATCTAATGATGAAGAGGTCCTGTTTAACACCAAAGCAAGAGGAGGATTGTAGTTGGTTAAGGAGCAATATTTTTCAGTCAACATGTACCATTCTGGGGAAGGTTTGCAAATTTGTTATTGATGTTGGAAGCTGTGATAATATAATTTCTTCAGAAGCTGTGAGGAAGTTGGCGTTGAAGACTGAGAAACATCCGAAACCATACAAGCTAGCTTGGTTGAGGAAAGGCGGGGAGGTGAAGGTTGGACGAAGGGCTTGTATGAAGTTTTCAATTGGGAAGAAATATAAAGATGAAATCTGGTGCGATGTGGTAGATATGGACGTTTGTCATTTGTTGCTAGGGAGGCCGTGGTAGTATGATAGGGCGGTGCAACATGATGGGCGTACCAACAGTTACAATTTCATGTTTGAAGGCACAAAGATCACTTTAGTTCCAAAGAAGCGACAACAGGAGGAAAATAAGTTGGAGGAGATTGAAGAGCTTAAAACTTTGTTATCTCTGAAGGAGTTTGTGAAGGAAGTAGAGGAGGAGCCTGAAGTGTTTTTGTAGATTGGGCGAGAGAGCAGTGGAGAGGTTGAAATCCCGGAAGAAGCGAAGCCAGTTTTGAAAGAATTTGACGATGTATTTCCAGAGGAGTTACCAACGGAGTTGCCACCATTGAGGGATATTCAACATCAGATAGATCTTGTTCCAGGTGCTGTGTTGCCACACAGACCACATTATCGAATGAGTCCGAAGGAACATGAAGAGTTGCGGAGGCAGGTAGAGGAATTGCTTGAACAGGGGCCTGTGCAGGAGAGTTTAAGTCCTTGTGCTGTACCAGCTTTATTGGTACCCAAAAGGGATGGAACGTGGAGGATGTGCACCAATAGTAGAGCATTGAATAAGATTACTGTGAGATATATATTCCCGATGCCAAGGTTGGATGACTTGCTAGATCAATTGAGCGGAGCTACTATCTTTTCGAAGATTGATTTGAAGAGCGGATATCATCAGATTCGCATTAGACCAGGGGACGAATGGAAGACAGCATTCAAGACAAGGGAAGGGTTGTATGAGTGGCTGGTAATGTCGTTTGGTCTATCGAATGCACCGAGTACACTCATGAGGGTGATGAATCAGATTTTTAGACCATTCATTGGGAAGTTTGTGGTGGTGTATTTCGATGATATTCTTATATACAGTGGAAATCCGGAGGAACACTTGCATCATTTGAAGGAAGTGTTGATGGTACTGCGACAAGAACAATTTTATGCTGCAACGAAGAAATGTGTGTTTATGGCAAGGAGTGTGTTATTTCTGGGATATGTTGTGTCAGGAGAAGGTATCCAGGTGGACCAGAATAAAGTTGAAGCAATCAGAGATTGGCCGCAACCCAAGACGATAAAGGAAGTTCGAAGTTTTCACGGGTTGGCTTCATTTTATCGAAGGTTTATTCCACACTTTAGTAGTGTGATGGCGCCTGTGACTGATTGTATGAAGGGTAAACAGTTTGCATGGACGGAGGAAGCCGGGGTTGCTTTTGAGCGAATCAAAGGACTCTTGACGTCTGCACCAATTCTAGTATTACCAGATTTTCAGTTGTTGTTTGAGCTACACACTGATGCGTCAAAGGTTGGAATTGGAGGAGTGCTGAGTCAGAGGGGACGACCTATTGCATACTTTAGTGAGAAGTTATCAGGAGCGAAGATGAGATACAACACATATGATGTGGAATTTTATGATGTTGTGCAATCTATTAAACACTGGAGACATTATGTATTTCAGAAAGAGTTTGTTCTTTACACTGATCATGAGGCATTGAAGCATTTGCAACGACAAGATAAATTTTCAGCGAGACATGAATCATGGATTGCATATCTGCAACAGTTTACGTTTGTTGTGAAACACAAATCGAGAGTGATGAATCGTGTTGCGGATGCATTGAGTAGAAGAAATCATGTGTTGACTACAATGAAGGTCGAAGTGACAGGGTTTGATGTGCTACTAGAGTTATTTGTTGAAGATCCTTACTTTATGAAGTTTGTAAATAAAGTGAAGAAAGGAGAGACGGATGAGTTTGTGATGGTAGATGGTTTTCTGTTCAAGGGAAATCGATTATGTATACCTGATTGCAGTTTACGGTTGAAGATTGTGAAGGAATTGCATGAGGAAGGTCATGTGGGTAGAGACCGTACATTACAGCTGATTTCTCAATCTTATTTTTGGCCGTCGATGAAGCGGGAAGTGGGAAGGTTTGTGGAAAGATGTCATGTTTCCCAAGTTTCTAAGGGAACAGCGACAAATGCGGGACTGTATATGCCGTTACCCGTGCCTATAAAACCATGGGTGGATATCAGTATGGAATTTGTTTTGGGTTTGTGTAACATCCCGTATACTTGGACCATTTAAATTGACAATAATCCACACTTGTCAACTTAAATAATACAAAACACGGAACATTATGGGATTATAAGTACATAAATGTAAATGAGAATCAATACAACATCACAGACTCAGAACAGTCACAGAATAATGCAGCGGAAAATACATCGTCATAATAGTAGTTCATGAAGCTACTACAGAGAATACAACAATGTCTCAACATAAAACGACTGAAAAGAGATACAAGATGTCCAATACATAAGTACATCAAATACTGGAACAAAATGATATAGATAAAAGCTAAGCCTTCAGCATCTTCGACCAACCTTGACCAGCAACGGAATAGCTTCAGACTGACCCGAGCATATGCAAAAGAAACACTCGAGTCAGGACTCAAAATCTTATACAGGATAATCAAATGCATATAATAAATTCCATAACTCAAAGGTGAATATAAACATCATTAAGGGATCGATAAACTTCCTACAGAATACGCTAAATAGATAATGTCTAATCCATAAAGTAAGATATCAAAGTAGGGTTAAGCAGGGCCCATACACCTCTTAACCTGTTTATTTCCAAAGCATATACAAGACCGTAGTTTCCCCAAAACAGGAAGTCACCAGAGGGCAATCCATATACTAAAGGTACAAATAAAAATCGTAGTTGTCGCGATAGGATAATTAGTATGACAAGGTACATGAGGCGATACCAACTAGGATACTAGTAGTTGCCTGATCCGGACTGATGTTGGGCATAGCAACTACCACCCCAACACCGCGAAACAACACTTCCAAATCAAGGGGTGCACCCAAATCGAATCACATAAGTAATAGATAAGGTATCGAAGAAGTGTGTCCGCTAGAGATGGCGATCCTCAATGGCCCGGCGCGGCTCCTGTTTTAGTCATGTCAGGGGTCATCCAAAATCGTTCTCTTTCTTCAGTCAACGCGTTCATCAAACCATCCACTTCATTCTGGATCAACACTTCGCGTATATTAGTTATTAAAGTGGTTTTCGGTATCGACAGAGAGTATGTCCATAATCCGATCCCGGTCTCTTTAATAACTACGTATTAATTACCCAACATTCAACTTTTATTAAAGTTAAAACAAATCAAATCCAAAGGTCAAGTTGCAAATTTGACTTCCAAATTTGATATTTCATAATTCGATTCGTTTCAATTACTAAAATCATATTTCGAAAAAAAAAAATCTAGTTCAAGCCCTATAGTTATCAAAATTTAGGTATTCACGTTAAATCAACATTTCACTTATTAAATCAACTCAAGTTTATGGATTACATGAAATAGTCAATCTTAGTTCAACACATTAAATCAAGTTTTATTCTTTAAACATTCCTAGGTTCATTACCATATCAATTTCATTTACTACGTTCACTTTGTCAAAACTTCGTTTATTCATTTATCAAAACTCGAAATTAAATCACTTTATCTTCTAACCTATTTACTTCTTAAATCTTATTTCGATTAACTTTGTCAAACACTTTGTTCAACTAACAAATCCGTTTCAATTCATTACATTAATTCGTTCTTATTTATTTCAATTAAATTCATTTCTTTATTCCCACAAATCTAATTTATTTAATTCGATAAAATCCATTTTATTTATTTCAACAAGTTCATTTATTTCATTCAATAAAATCATTTTATTTATTCCAAAACAAGTTCATTTATTTCATTCAATAAAATCATTTTATTTATTTCAAAACAAATTTATTTATTTCATTCAATAAAATCATTTTATTTATTTCAAAACAAATTTATTCGACTCAATAAAGTCATTTTATTTATATTTACGTTACCAAATTACAATACAGTTTTCTAAGTTCATTCCATAATTCCGAATAAGTCTCAATTTCAAAACGTTCCTTGTTGACCGTTCGGTTTCTTATTTTAATTATCTATCCTAGGCCAATTCATTCAATTGGGTATTTATCATTTCAACCCGATTCTATTTAAATTCAAATCAAAACATACAAAGGGAACTTGCAGTGTGATAGCTGGGATGGTGTCAAAGTAAATAAACAAGTAATAGCATCCATTTACAACAATTCAACAATTCAAATAATCCCGAAATAATCGTATTAATTCACGTTTGTTATTTATGCCAATTAATATAACTATTTCTAGAATCTACACTATCATTTCATGTAGATTAAAGATTATAACATTTCGGTTTCACTTGGTCGTTCAATTTCAATTACAACAGTTAATTCAATACGTTCAATAGTCCAAGTGACATTTATCAAATTCTACATGTCAAACAATTTAAAGGGTCAATTTAATTAATCAATATTCATCATATAAAGGGTCAAGTTTAACATATGTCATTCAGGATTTTTATATCTATTCTATATCAAATTCAGTTTCAAATTTATTATTAATTACAATAACAACAAATTTAATATCACATAGCAAATTGGCGTCATAACTATTTAACCTATTAACTTCAATTCAATTTTTAATATCAAATCAATTTAACGTCCAAATTAACATTCATAGCATCCAACATCTAATTATCCTAGTATAATAGATTTTTGAGTCGTGAATAGAAAATATTCACCTTGCGTGGTAAGAAGTTTGACGACGAAGCACGCAGACGATAGATAAGAGGCACGAACAAGCACAACACTAACGAACAACAAACTACAAGCGAATAATAATTCAATTACAATTTGTTCAATACAAGATATATATATAGATTGTACATATATATTCATACCAATCAAAGAAGCAGGGTATGACGACAAAATAGACGAAGCCTAGGCTTGAGATTCCGGATCAGCAGCTGAAATAACAAGACAACGCTGAATATTAATACTTAGCAAAATCTAAACAACGCTATACGCAAAACACTATCTCTGGACAAGACAAGGACCAATGTTTGATGAAAACTACGCGGGTGACCAGCTGGGTAGTGGGTTCGGCAGTGGCCGTTGGTGGTTCGGCTGGTGGTGGCGAACGGGTAGAGGGGTCTCGGCTGAGGCGACGTGGCTGCTGGGGTTGTGGGGTCTGGCGGTAGACTGGGTGGCACGGGGCTGCAGGCGTTGTGGGCCAGGTGGCGTGGAGGGTGGTTGGTAGGGGCTGGGTGGCGAAGTCAGGCGGTTGGGAGGGCTGGGTGGCGAAGTCAGGCGGTTGGGAGAGGCTGGGTGGCGAAGTCAGGCGGTTGGGAGAGGCTGGTAGGGTGCGGATCTGGTAGTGGCAGCAGGCGGTTGGGTGGCTGTGGGTTGCTGGGGTCTGGACAGTGGCAGCAGGCGGTTGGGTGGCTGTGGGTTGCTGGGATCTGGTGGCGGAAACGGAGGGCCTGGGACGTGGCTGGAGGCGGAAGGTGGAGTGGTAGGGCTGTTGTTGGCGAGTATGGGAAGCAGGAGAATGTTCTCACTTTTAAAACAATGGCTGAACAAAGTAAAAGAAGAAAAGGTACAAACCAGTGGAGAAGAAGGAAGGACTGAGGAAAGGAATGAAATGAATTGCTAGTATTTAGATTTGAATTTTTTTCTCTTGTAGCAGCGTATGGGGAAGTGGTGCAGCATAATGGTAGCATTTTGAAACTCACAAATAACATTAATTCCACTGCATTGGAACTAGAAGGGCTGCTCAGTTCTCTAGGTGATTGCTGACTGGGCTGCTTCGATTCTCACACCAATTCAGCCCTATAGGAGCTGAATAACTGTTCGTAACGGACAGTTTATCAACCGATAAAATGTCAGTAACTTCTAATTCCGAACTCCGAATGACACAAACCAATATACCGTTTTGATCGGCGCGACGAGACGGATCCAACGGTATGAAGATATAAGCGGAATAATCAGTTTTATAAAATTTGACTTTTCTCTCATTACTGAAAATGCAATAAAAACGCCGAAGAATAAGATCGACGGAGCTTAAGATGACCGAATTTTGAAAAACGAAAAATGACGACTTTGTCAGAAGATGGTTTAGAATTTTTCCATGTAAAAATATTCAAGTTCGGAAGATAAAAATTTTCGCGTTTAAAATGAACTGATATGTAATTAAACGCGAACAAATCTTACTTCAGTATTTCTCAACGAAATTTGGCGCACGCCTATGTCTATCAAGACGTATTCCAATTTGTGAAGTTTGGATAGCAGCGGAAATTGTTTGTGAAAATTTGAATTTTCACATCAAATAACGATTTTAAAATTTTAAACTGGGTCTGAATTTCAGGGTCGTTACATTCTCCCCCACTCAAAACTTTTCGTCCTCGAAAAGGAACGAGATGAGTGAAGTAGAAATGAAATAAGTAGAAAAGTCAAGATAGGTTTCGAGAAATTTGAATAATACCTGAAATTAATAGTTCGGGGTTTGAATCCCGAATGCTATCCTCAGTTTCCCACGTGCAATCTCGCTCATCTGCACTCCACTGTATTTTGACGAGATTTACCGATTTCCTTCTGAGTTGCTTTGTCTCACGATCAACTATCCGAAGCGGCTTTCGCTCAATAGTCAAGTCAGGCTCAATAACTATTTCATCCAACCGAGCAGTAGGGATGGTCATAGATGGATCGTGTACAACCTTGCGAAGATGTGAGACGTGGAACACGTTGTGAACACCAGCGAACTTTTCTGGTAATGCAACTCTATATGCCAATGTTCCAACTCTTTCTGTAATCTCAAACGGACCAACGAATCTGGGAGCTAATTTCCCTTTCCTTCCAAATCGAACAATATTCCTCAAAGGCGACACCTTCAGAAATACTTTGTCTCCTACACCGAATTCGAGATCTCTTCTCCTTTTGTCGGCATAGCTTTTCTGTCTATCCTGTGCCGTCTTTATCTTCTCCTTGATTTCTTCGACTTTTTCAGAAGCTTCCATAATCATTTCTGGTCCAAGCACTAATCGGTCTCCCGACTCAATCCAACAAGCTGGTGATTTGCACGGCCGTCCATATAAGGCTTCGAATGGTGCCATACCAATGCTCGCCTGGTTTATACAGGATAATTAATTCTAATTCAAATATACTTATTCAAATTTGAAATTCAAATTCTTTACCTGGTAGCTATTATTATAAGTGAATTCAACCAAGTGAAGATGGTCTTCCCAAGATCCACCAAAGTCGATAATGCAGGCACGGAGGAGATCTTCCAAAATCTGGTTCACCCTCTCAGTTTGACCATCTGTCTGAGGATGATATGCTGTGCTCAGATTCAGTTTGGTGCCCAAGGTATCTTGAAATGCCTTCCAGAATTTACTGGTGAAAATAGGATCCCGATCGCATACAATACTAGATGGTACACCATGAAGTTTAACAACTTCCCTCATGTATATTTCGGCCAAACTCGAAGCTGTACGAGTGGCCTTGACTGGAATAAAGTGAGCGGACTTTGTCAGTCTGTCGACAATCACCCATATGCTTTCGTTACCCTTTCTAGTCTTTGGTAGCCCATCAATAAAATCCATAGAAATTTGCTCCCATTTCCAACCTGGAATCTCTAGCGGTTAAAGCAATCCTGCTGTCTTTCTGTGATCAGCTTTAACTTGTTGGCAAGTGGTGCACCTGCTAACATAGATAGAAATATCGCGCTTCATTCCACTCCACCAATATAGTTTCTTCATATTCTGGTACATTTTGGTAGCACCGGGATGAAATGAAAGCGAAGACTTATGATTTTCTCGCAGCACTTCCTGTCTAAGACCATCGACATTAGGAACACAAATACGATTGTCGATCCTCAAAACTCCATCACTATCAACTTGTGCACCCACTTTGTTGTCGGCATTACTTACTCTACCCATAACTAATTCCTTCATACGGTAGAGCAAAGTGTCTTCATATTGCTTAGCTTTAATGCGATCCATAAGAGATGGAGAGATACTAAGCTGGAATAACATGCCTTCGATAAGATTGCAACAAGACAATGCTTTGCTGCGGCTCAAAGCATCTGCTACAACATTTGCTTTCCCCGGTGTATAAGTGATGTCGAGGTCATATGCAGCTAAGAATTCAAGCCATCGGACTTGCCTCTGGTTCAAATCCTTTTGAGAAAAGATATACCTCAAGGACTTATGATCAGTGAATAGTTTGAACTTTGTTCCCAAAAGACGATGCCTCCAAAGTTTCAAAGCAAATACAACAGCAAGAAGCTCAAGATCATGAGTGGCATAGTTCAATTCATGGGTCTTCAACTGACGACCAACATAAGCAATAACCTTTCCATTTTGCATAAGAACAGCGCCTAAACCTTCTCAGCAAGCATCTGTATAAACAGTCAATCCTTCACTTCCATTGATGACTGCAAGAACTGGGGCCGAAGTTAACCTGTGCTTCAACTCATTAAAAGCTGATTCACACTTCTCACTCCACATGAACTTAACGTCCTTCCGAGTCAAAGCAGTAAGAGGAGCAGAAATCCGGGCAAAGTGCTCAATAAATCTGCGATAATATCCAGCTAGACCCAAGAAACTACGAATATCAGTAGGAGTTTTGGGGGTCTCCCAATCCTGTAGATTAATTGTTATGAATTAGCGAGAGATAAGATTGTTTGAATAGAATTTCGAATATGATAAAACTTACATTGATTATGGCAATCTTAGCTGGATCGACTGAAATGCCATTCTCAGAAACAATATGGCCAAGGAATCTCACTTCGTCTCGCCAGAAATGGCATTTAGAAAACTTGGCTTTAAGCTGATGGTTTCTGAGAGTTTCAAGAACATAGCGAAGATGTGTCTTATGTTCTTCCTTGTCCTTAGAGAAGACAAGAATATCATCAATGAATACAAGAACGAACTTGTTAAGGACATCACGGAAGACTCGATTCATCAAGTCGACGAAGTAAGCAGGTGCGTTGGTCAAACCGAATGGCATAACCAACCATTCATAGAATCCATTCTCGGTCCGGAAAGCTGTCTTATGGATACTATCTTCCGCTATTCTGAGTTGGTGGAACCCAGTGGCTAGATCAAGTTGTGAGAAAACTTTAGCACCATGAAGCTGGTCGAATAAATCGTTGATGCGAGGCATCGGATAACGATTCTTGAGAGTGCGCTTGTTGAGCTCTCTATAATCAACACACATGCGAAGAGATCCATCTGATTTGGTGACAAATACAACTGCAGCGCCCCATTCGGAACAACTTCTTCTAATCAAGCCCTTAGCAAATAGATCCTCAATTTGAGTTTTTAGTTCAGCCTTTTCTTTAGGAGCCATTCTTCGGTGTGGGAGAACTACGGGCGTAGCTCCAGGAATTAGATCAATACGGAAATCTATTTCCCGTTTAGGCGGGAGAGAGCTGACTTCGCCAAATACATCGGGAAATGACCGAACTATAGGTGTGGTGTCAAGATCATCGGGAGGAGCATCAAGAGAGAATATGAAGCTTCCGGCATATTTCTGAGGTGATTTGCATTTAATGACGAGTGGTATGTCTTGGTCGCTTACTAAAGAAACTGATCGGGATTTGCAAGAGATGACAGCATTGAATTTGCTTAACCAATCAGCTCCAAGAAGAAGGTCAAATGCTTGAAATCCAAGTACATAGAAATCCCAAGTAAATCGAGAAAAATCATATATCAATGCAACATCTTTGCAAATACTTCGGAGGTTAGCAGGTCCTCCGATGGGATTTGAGACACATAAAGAAGTAGTGGCAAGAGTGGACTCTAACTTGAGCTTATTACAAATGTCAACAGATATAAAGCTATGAGAAGCACCAGTATCGAATAATACTCTAACATGTGTAGCATGTAAATGAAATATACTACGCAAAGTACCTTGGTCATCCTGAGCGGGTGGTGCAGATGGTGCAGGTGTGGTGACAGCAAATACTCCAGAGGGTGTACCACGCTTGTATAGTGGGCAGTCTTTCTTGAAATGACCTGGCTGTAGGCATACATGGCATAAGTCTTTCCTGGTTGTAGAAGGTGGTGGGATAGCAGCTCCGGTAGATGGACAGCTATTAGCATAATGGCCCTTCTTATCGCACTTGAAGCATGTGATATTAGCAAGATCGATAGGGCTTTTCTGAGCATATCCCAATCCTGTAGTCTTCTGCCAAGCTTTCTTTTGCTGATCAAAGTTCATCTTCCTCTTCCCGGGTTGGCTAGAAGAGGGCTGAGTAGGAGCAGCCTTGGCAGTGGATCCCTTAGGCTTTGCCTCATATCTAAGGGCATAGTCAACAAGCTCTGTGAAGGTGCAATGGATGTGGCCGGTAAGTAAGTCATAATACTCTGCTCTAGCTCCCATAATGAACTTCTCGTTCTTCAGAAGTGGTGTATCGATCAAGCCGAGTCCGAACTTGGAGAGTTCGTTGAACTTTCTCTCATACTCAGAAAAAGTCATATTGCCCTGCTTAAGATCCATGAAAGCTCTATAAAGTTGGGCCTTCCCAGCAGCTGGCATCCATTGTGCCGAGAAAGTATCCCTAATCCAAAAGATAGACTAGATGAACAATCGTTTCAAAGATAGAAGGAAGAATTTAAACCACTAGAATCCAAACCATTCATACCTAAACTGGGCCCAAGTGATGGTGTCCTCCTCGATACGAGAAGTAACGGATTCCCACCAATCTTGTGCGGCATCTTGGAGTTGCCAAGCAGCAAGCTGACGCTTCTGAGCATCAGTAATCTCCAATCCAGAAAATATCTTCTCCAAACCCTTAAGCCATTGCTGAGCCTCTATGATGTTCTCGGATCCAGAAAACTTAGTACCTCCCAGTTGTGAATACTCCTTGCTAAGAGTAGTGAATTTGACAGGAGCTGGAGCGGCAGGTGCAGCCTGGGCAGGACCATTGCCTCTTCCACCTCTAACATTTCTTCTGGTACTCATCCTGAAATACCAAAAGAGATTTAGAACCAAAGATAAGATAATAGAATGCTAAGAAAACTAATCAACGAATCAAAGGAGCTTGAATTTTTTTGAAAGGATTTGAATATTGAATCGATTCTCCTCATTCTAGAGTATTGCTACTCTATCTCTAATGAGTTTCTTTATAATCCCGAACTAAGGTTTTTTTTTGGGAAAACCAGAGCTCTGATACCAACTGTAACATCCCGTATATTTGGACCATTTAAATTGACAATAATCCACACTTGTCAACTTAAATAATACAAAACACGGAACATTATGGGATTATAAGTACATAAATGTAAATGAGAATAAATACAACATCACAGACTCAGAACAGTCACAGAATAATGCAGCGGAAAATACATCGTCATAATAGTAGTTCATGAAGCTACTACAGAGAATACAACAATGTCTCAACATAAAACGACTGAAAAGAGATACAAGATGTCCAATACATAAGTACATCAAATACTGGAACAAAATGATATAGATAAAAGCTAAGCCTTCAGCATCTTCGACCAACCTTGACCAGCAACGGAATAGCTTCAGACTGACCCGAGCATATGCAAAAGAAACACTCGAGTCAGGACTCAAAATCTTATACAGGATAATCAAATGCATATAATAAATTCCATAACTCAAAGGTGAATATAAACATCATTAAGGGATCGATAAACTTCCTACAGAATACGCTAAATAGATAATGTCTAATCCATAAAGTAAGATATCAAAGTAGGGTTAAGCAGGGCCCATACACCTCTTAACCTGTTTATTTCCAAAGCATACACAAGACCGTAGTTTCCCCAAAACCGGAAGTCACCAGAGGGCAATCCATATACTAAAGGTACAAATCAAAATCGTAGTTGTCGCGATAGGATAATTAGTATGACAAGGTACATGAGGCGATACCAACTAGGATACTAGTAGTTGCCTGATCCGAACTGATGTTGGGCATAGCAGCTACCACCCCAACACCGTGAAACAACACTTCCAAATCAAGGGGTGCACCCAAATCGAATCACATAAGTAATAGATAAGGTATCGAAGAAGTGTGTTCGCTAGAGATGGCGATCCTCAATGGCCCGGCGCGGCTCCTGTTTTAGTCATGTCAGGGGTCATCCAAAATCGTTCTCTTTCTTCAGTCAACGCGTTCATCAAACCATCCACTTCATTCTGGATCAACACTTCGCGTATATTAGTTATTAAAGTGGTTTTCGGTATCGACAGAGAGTATGTCCATAATCCGATCCCGGTCTCTTTAATAACTACGTATTAATTACCCAACAGTCAACTTTTATTAAAGTTAAAACAAATCAAATCCAAAGGTCAAGTTGCAAATTTGACTTCCAAATTTGATATTTCATAATTCGATTCGTTTCAATTACTAAAATCATATTTCGAAAAAGAAAAAAAAATTCTAGTTCAAGCCCTATAGTTATCAAAATTTAAGTATTCACGTTAAATCAACATTTCACTTATTAAATCAACTCAAGTTTTTGGATTACATGAAATAGTCAATCTTAGTTCAACACATTAAATCAAGTTTTATTCTTTAAACATTCCTAGGTTCATTACCATATCAATTTCATTTACTACGTTCACTTTGTCAAAACTTCGTTTATTCATTTATCAAAACTCGAAATTAAATCACTTTATCTTCTAACCTATTTACTTCTTAAATCTTATTTCGATTAACTTTGTCAAACACTTTGTTCAACTAACAAATCCGTTTCAATTCATTACATTAATTCGTTCTCATTTATTTCAATTAAATTCATTTCTTTATTCCCACAAATCTAATTTATTTAATTCGATAAAATCCATTTTATTTATTTCAACAAGTTCATTTATTTCATTCAATAAAATCATTTTATTTATTCCAAAACAAGTTCATTTATTTCATTCAATAAAATCATTTTATTTATTTCAAAACAAATTTATTTATTTCATTCAATAAAATCATTTTATTTATTTCAAAACAAATTTATTCGACTCAATAAAGTCATTTTATTTATATTTACGTTACCAAATTACAATACAGTTTTCTAAGTTCATTCCATAATTCTGAATAAGTCTCAATTTCAAAACGTTCCTTGTTGACCGTTCGGTTTCTTATTTTAATTATCTATCCTAGGCCAATTCATTCAATTGGGTATTTATCATTTCAACCTGATTCTATTTAAATTCAAATCAAAACATACAAAGGGAACTTGCAGTGTGATAGCTGGGATGGTGTCAAAGTAAATAAACAAGCAATAGCATCCATTTACAACAATTCAACAATTCAAATAATCCCGAAATAATCGTATTAATTCGCGTTTGTTATTTATGCCAATTAATATAACTATTTCTAGAATCTACACTATCATTTCATGTAGATTAAAGATTATAACATTTCGGTTTCACTTGGTCGTTCAATTTCAATTACAATAGTTAATTCAATACGTTCAATAGTCCAAGTGACATTTATCAAATTCTACGTGTCAAACAATTTAAAGGGTCAATTTAATTAATCAATATTCATCATATAAAGGGTCAAGTTTAACATATGTCATTCAGGATTTTTATATCTATTCTATATCAAATTCAGTTTCAAATTTATTATTAATTACAATAACAACAAATTTAATATCACATAGCAAATTGGCGTCATAACTATTTAACCTATTAACTTCAATTCAATTTTTAACATCAAATCAATTTAACGTCCAAATTAACATTCATAGCATCCAACATCTAATTATCCTAGTATAATAGATTTTTGAGTCGTGAATAGAAAATATTCACCTTGCGTGGTAAGAAGTTTGACGACGAAGCACGCAGACGATAGATAAGAGGCACGAACAAGCACAACACTAACGAACAACAAACTACAAGCGAATAATAATTCAATTAAAATTTGTTCAATACAAGATATATATATAGATTGTACATATATATTCATACCAATCAAAGAAGCAGGGTATGACGACAAAATAGACGAAGCCTAGGCTTGAGATTCCGGATCAGCAGCTGAAATAACAAGACAACGCTGAATATTAATACTTAGCAAAATCTAAACAACGTTATACGCAAAACACTATCTCTGGACAAGACAAGGACCAATGTTTGATGAAAACTACGCGGGTGACCAGCTGGGTAGTGGGTTCGGCAGTGGCCGTTGGTGGTTCGACTGGTGGTGGCGAACGGGCAGAGGGGTCTCGACTGAGGCGACGTGGCTGCTGGGGTTGTGGGGTCTGGCGGTAGACTGGGTGGCACGGGGCTGCAGGCGTTGTGGGCCAGGTGGCGTGGAGGGTGGTTGGTAGGGGCTGGGTGGCGAAGTCAGGCGGTTGGGAGGGCTGGGTGGCGAAGTCAGGCGGTTGGGAGAGGCTGGTAGGGTGCGGATCTGGTAGTGGCAGCAGGCGGTTGGGTGGCTGTGGGTTGTTGGGGTCTGGACAGTGGCAGCAGGCGGTTGGGTGGTTGTGGGTTGCTGGGGTCTGGTGGCGGAAACGGAGGGCCTGGGACGTGGCTGGAGGCGGAAGGTGGAGTGGTAGGGCTGTTGTTGGCGAGTATGGGAAGCAGGAGAATGTTCTCACTTTTAAAACAATGGCTGAACAAAGTAAAAGAAGAAAAGGTACAAACCAATGGAGAAGAAGGAAGGACTGAGGAAAGGAATGAAATGAATTGCTAGTATTTAGATTTGAATTTTTTCTCTTGAAGCAGCGTATGGTGAAGTGGTGCAGCATAATGGTAGCATTTTGAAACTCACAAATAACATTAATTCCACTGCATTGGAACTAGAAGGGCTGCTCAGTTCTCTAGGTGATTGCTGACTGGGCTGCTTCGATTCTCACACCAATTCAGCCCAATAGGAGCTGAATAACTGTTCGTAACGGACAGTTTATCAACCGATAAAATGTCAGTAACTTCTAATTCCGAACTCCGAATGATACAAACCAATATACCGTTTTGATCGGCGCGACGAGACGGATTCAACGGTATGAAGATATAAGCGAAATAATCAGTTTTATAAAATTCGACTTTTCTCTCATTACTGAAAATGCAATAAAAACGCCGAAGAATAAGATCGACGGAGCTTAAGATGACCGAATTTTGAAAAACGAAAAATGACGACTTTGTCAGAAGATGGTTTAGAATTTTTCCATGTAAAAATATTCAAGTTCGGAAGATAAAAATTTTCGCGTTTAAAATGAACTGATATGTAATTAAACGCGAACAAATCTTACTTCAGTATTTCTCAACGAAATTTGGCGCACGCCTATGTCTATCAAGACGTATTCCAATTTGTGAAGTTTGGATAGCAGCGGAAATTGTTTGTGAAAATTTGAATTTTCACATCAAATAACGATTTTAAAATTTTAAACTAGGTCTGAATTTCAGGGTCGTTACAGTTTGCCTAGAACTCAAAGGGGGAATGATTCTATATTCGTTGTGGTAGATAGATTTTCCAAGATGGCACATTTCATCGCTTGTAAAAAGACAGCTGATGCCGTCCGGGTTGCTGAGTTATTCTTCAAAGAGATATATCGTCTACATGGTTTGCCGGAATCCATTGTTTCTGATAGGGATACTAGATTTCTAAGTCATTTTTGGCTAAGTTTGTGGAAGATGGTGGGAACGAAATTGAAATTTAGTAGTGCTTATCACCCGCAGGCGGATGGACAGACCGAGGTTGTTAACAGATCATTGGGAAATTTGTTGAGATGTCTTGTGCAAGACAATCTGAAGAGTTGGGATATGAAGTTATGCCAGGCAGAGTTTGCTCATAACCATGCGGTAAATCGTAGTATGGGGTTCAGTCCATTTCAGATTGTTTATTCTAGTATGCCAAAAGGACCGTTGGATTTAACGGTAACACCACACTCGAAGGGGACAGTTAAGAAAGCTGTTGATTTTGTTGAAGGACTGATGGAATGTCATCAAATCGTTCAGGAACGATTGAAGAAAGCAAATGAGAAGTACAAACAATCTGCAGACTTGAAATGAAGAAACGTTGAATTTAACGAAGGTGATTTGGTTTATGCTGTATTAACAAAGGATCATTTTCCAGTGGGCGCTTATAACAAGTTGAAAGCCAGAAAAATTGGTCCTGTAGAAGTCGTGAAACGGATTAATGAAAATGCTTATAAGTTGAAGCTGCCGGAGGATGTATACACGTCGGATGTATTCAATGTTAAGCATCTCGTACCTTATCATGGGGATGAGTGTGTCGCGAAGGAGGAAAATGCAAATTCGAGGACGAATTACTCTCAACCAGGGGAGGATGATGCAGGCCAAGATATAATTCTCCAAGGCATAAGTCGTGACTGACTTAAAGAAATAAGCATGAGTCGTACACGACTTAACGAAGGCAAGGAGATAAGTCATTCACGACTTAAGGAAGAGGTATTGAGTCGTCTTCGATCTAACAGTGCAGATGAAAAGGAGATACGACTCAACTGGGGAGAAGGCCTAACTCGTAACCGACCTAGTGAAACAATAAGTCGTGACCGACTTAGCATAACTCGGCAACGACTCAGTAAAGGTATGCGGGTTAGCGAATCTCTTAAGTCGCCAGGACGACCTACCGAGTTATGCAATAAGAAGGCAGAGAAAACTGATGAAATGTTAGGTCCTGAACGACTTAACGAGTCGGTATCGAGTTATGACTTAGTTAAGTCTTAAGTCGTACCATCTTAGGTCGCAGAAGCCAGAAACCGAAGATTCTAATGCCGCGTTAATCTGAACGGTTGATTCTTTAAGTCGTCCAAAGAAAGATCGCTGCTGGAGTTAAGTCTTCTGTTTTAGGTCACGTACGACCTAAGTTGAGTCGCGTAGAGTTGTTAAGTCGGCAACGACTTAAGTGTTGTATTTTCTGTTGATATTTTTCTGTTTTAAGTCGTTTGTACATATGACTTGAGTCGTAAGTCGCTGGCACTGTGTTGTAATATCACTGTTTGTGTTAGGTTGTTACTTTTAAGTCGTAAGTCGTGTGACTTATGTTGAGTCGTAAGTCGTGCGTCAAAAGATGAGTCGTAAGTCGGAGGTTGTTAGGTCGGAACCGACTTATGAGTTTGTACGAATTGTGTTGTTTGAGTCAAATGCCTATAAATAGGCCGTGTAAGTCATTTGTAATGGTTGTTGATTTTTGAATAAAATTCTCTTTTGTTAGCTTTGTGCTTTCATTCCAATTGGTAGTTGAGTGTAATCTCCTATCTCCACTCTCGGATAATCGAGTGCGCTCGATTCAACGACAGCTGAAGCCGATTCACGGAATCTAGTGCTCTAGATCAACGTGTGAAGAATCGCAGATCTTTGAACCCGGTATCGTGCGCGATCAACGAGTTCGGGATAGCTAGAATTCGGTATCTTCGGATCAACGAATTCGGGCATTTCAGTATTCATCAATCCATCGATTGCAACTTTCATCGATCTACATTGTTTTGATTAATCCGCTGCGTCAGATAGGAAGGTGGATGGAGATTTCGGTTGTGGGCTGCTTGGTGGTGGGCATGCTGTGTCGTTGGAGCGGCAAGGAGAAGCTTTGGAGGGTTGTGGGGAGTGGCCGCTTGCGGCTGTTCATTGGAGGAGGGAGTTCGGAAATGCAAATGAGCGGGTTAAGGAAATGGAGATGAGCAATAGGTTCTTGGGTGGCCGTGGAAGATGGTGAGGGGTGTGCGGCACAGTCGTGATGGGCGGCAAAGGAGAACGGTAGGTTTGTGAAAAAAATGAGCAGTCATCATCAAAAAAAAAATAACTTTGTATATAATAATAAAAAAAATTTCAAGTTGAAAGAAAAGATGAAGGAGGGGAAAAGATGGAGTTGAGATGAACGAACCAGAGAATGAAAATGAACCACCAAACATATTGAATATGGTAGATAGAAAAAGCCAAGGGTTGCATTTTTGGGAATACTAAAAGTTGGCGGCCATTTGTTTTCTCACGGGAAACAAACGAATTGACATGGGAAACAAAAGGACTCGAACGGGTACCGATACGGTTAACCGTTTTGCAAATTTCGCCACGTACCGGACACCAAAATGGAAAAATGAACATACTACGGAGATCAACACGACGAGACGAATAGAATGGTACATAAATATGAGTAATATGACCCACCTATCAAAACTCAATTTTCCCTACCAAAAATACTGCTAAACTGCCGAAAATAAGATAAACGTGGCTATAGTAGTCCAAATTTGGCGAAACGAAATATGACGTCTCACTCAGAAAATGGTATACAATTTTATTATATAAAAATATTCAGATTTCAAAAATATTTTATTTTCATCAATTTAACTGATTTTAAATTTTAAATTGAAATTTTCACAACTAACCAAACTTAAATATTTTCAAATGAAAATATGCCACTTGCTATGCTTCTATATACGCATACCAAATATCAAATTTTCATTGCTAAAATCTTTATTGATTAATTTCATGAAAATTTAATTAATTACGTTATTTAAAATCCTTAAAATTTCCAGGTCGTTAAAATATATGTATAACTGTGCATACTAATTAAAAAAATAAAATATATGTAAGGTAAAGAATAAAGCATAATAAATAAATATTCGTCGGTTCTCGTATTAATTGCAATTAAAACGTTTAAATATTAATAAAATAATAAATTAAAGGGATACGAGGTTGTAATGAAAAAGGGGTGATAACTCCAATATTAATGAATAATGATTGTAATATTAATGGGCAATAAATGCTCAGTTAATAGGAGGTTACAAAAATCAAATGGGGACATAAAATCGTTTAATAGGATTAATTACAGAATTAAATGTGACATTTATAAGGAAAACATAAGAGGCATAATAATTAGGTTTGAAATGAATAAATGTCATTAATGATTGTCCAATTTGAATAATGATGACCATTTATAAAGGACAGTTAATTAGAAGTGAAGAAATAAATGACATTTAAGTGACATAAATAGAAATGAAGAATAAAGTAAATACGCGTATAAGATAAGAATAAGTTCATAGCATGTAAATAAATGAATATTAATAAATGAACTTAAGAGGCATAATAATTTCCATAGTGAAAATTATATAGCCTCAATAATACGTTATGACAGGCGCGTGAATTAGTAGGCTTAGCCTAATATATAGGTTAATCATAAATGGCTTGTTTAGTATGGGTTGGGATGCGAGTTCAATAGAGTTACACAAGGAAGTCTGCTCTCCACCTAGAGGCTACCAGTAGTTGTGTATACATACTACTGATGTAGGACATCTCCAATTATAGGACCCGTAGGTAGGGGAAATTTATGTTCGTGTATGGGTTTTGGGGAAATATACCAGGGATTCACTTCAGATTTAAAGTATTAAATGGCTTGGTACCTTTAGGGATGTTAAGGGGTTTACTTCGGGAATTGAGGTATTAAATGGCTGTTGGGTCTGCCTCCTACCTATTTAAGAAGTCTTAAATAATCTATGATGGCCCATAATTAAGAAATGGGGTCTGCTTCATTTCTAAACCAGAGGAATTGAGTAACTGAAGTAGATATTTTCTTTAACTTATATTAGATAAGTCTAAATCTGATTTCAACTATGGGGGTCAGCGAGATATGTCAATGTCATTGATAAATCGGTATTTAGAAGTAGGGCTGGCATATAGGCTTTGACTACCAACAGTCCTAAGCAGTCGTTAGCTAAGACTTGGGTTACACCATGATGGATTTCGTTTCTACTAGTTTAGAATCTGCATGGGATATGCGTGGACCTCAAAGTTTTATTAATTATTTATTTTTCAAAGGTTGGCTAGTTAACCCTTAGATAAGTCTTTGAGATGCGTTACGGTTGACTATCGGTTACGTTATGAAGGGCCCGCTTTGGGGTTGAGGTAAATGGAATTGGGTCTACCTCCTATCTATTCAAGAAGTATTAAGTGGTCCGATTTCCTTTTGGGTAGTACAACGCTTATATACATACACACACATATATATAGTTATACCTTAGAGAAGGTTGGATATATCGTACACGTGAGTGGAATTAAGTGAATAATCCCATGAATAGTAGACATAATATTTAAATAGAAATCAATTAGCACAAACTATTGTTACGGATGAAGTATGTAATTTACCAGTCACCAAAAACGTTGTTTTGACCCCTTCCTCATTACAACCTACATGATAGATTTAGAGGGATAGACTATTGATGCAAGGTGGAAATGGTAGATGAGGAGATCTTCTTATTCATGCTCGGCACTAACAAGGAAACTGGATATCCAAGGAATAATATTGATTCCAAGGTAATAGCCTTAGTCGGTATATTTGTTTTATTACATTTTACTATTTTGTTGTGAGTTCACCCTCTGATATACTTATGTTTATTACAAATTACCAACGCCAATGATCCATACCGTAATGGACTTGGGTTTCGATTTAGTCGAAATTCGGGCCCATTAAGGTAGGGTTGTTACAATTTTATGAGAATAAATTAAGCCAGTCCCTTCATGAATGGATCTGCTATGTTGTTTTAACAATATCTACTCTGTCAATCAATTCTCTTCGATTATGATAAAACTACCTTTATTATATGGAACTATTTGGAGTTTGTATCTTGACATCAAATGGGCTATAATGACCTGCCCTCTAGACCCTCGAATGTCGACACTAATACATCCAAGGTATTCGTGTGCCGAGCATCCAAGTGTCGAAATGACGAATTATTGGGATGACATAAAATAATTGAAATAGAACAAGAAAGAAGAGAACACAACATCAGAATCTCACTAGTGGAACAATAATATACAATATAAAAAGAACAATACAAAGGGTTACTCCGATACAAAAATTTCAGAGTTACAAAACCAAACTACCATCATCAGCCTGGACAGTTATAACTACATGTCCTCACAAATGTTGATATGTACAACATAGTAATGCAGCGAGAATAAGAGTACTATGGTAGGTGAAACATCCAGCTCATCTTCTTGAGCTCCAAAGAACATCAACGAAAACCCATCTTCCTCAAACTATGTGAAAGAGTACGCAAAGAATTTAGGGAAAACAAAAACTAAGCGTTAGTCAAAAGTCTGGTATGAGAAACTCAAAAAATACGTAGCTAACATATAATAGTACTTTTGAGACCGCATGGAATGCCATAATGGTTATTCCCTAAAAAGAACAACCATCTAATAAGTACGTAAGGTAATATATTAGGTAATGTCTAGGGTGAAAAATATAAATATATAACATAGCCAATATGGTTACATCCATTACATTCAATGGCATATTAGGAATACAATCAAATCCGATAAGGAACATTCACATAATGGATTTTCCATGGAGATCTCTTCAGTGGAGCCATATCTAATCTCTTGCACAATGGTCGGAAACTACCTATGAGCACCATATACCTCTAGATAGAATATACCATTAAGGAAAACATAGCCAGTCCATGCCCTAACACGTGATCCCAAAAAACATCACTTCCCACACACAACATCGATAAGCATACTCTAGATAAGGAGTGATAATATCCTATCGTGGGTCAGCCAAACACCAAGCTATGCCCCTACTTTGTTTTTTATAATTTCCGATGTCGAGATTATGTTCGACATCTTTCATATGAGTCTTCATCACTCGAACAGAACACGATTCCCCATATGGATTCCCTCATCTCGAACAGATCATGAATACTACATGGATTCGAGCATCTTGAATAGATCTTGAATCTCCACATAGATTCTCTTTCAACCACTTCCAAGAGCTAGAACACATATCTCAGCCTAGAAGTGGTTTTCGATAAGTAAAACACTTACCGATCCCGGTCTCTCCAAGATTGAATCAACGAATTTGGTCATTCAATGATAATGAGAGCGATCGCATGTGGAAACCAAGTCTCGTATACTTATCACATATCCGATATTTTCCTCTTATACTATCCCTCGATCGAGAGTGAAGCAGGTAGGTTAGAGCTCTATCAAGTTTTTAGTGCTTCTTCATCGGTTTTTAGTGCTAAGCATATGACTAAGTGTTTTCCATAAACGAGCAACCATACAAAGCATGATCAAGTCACACAAAGCACGATCAAGTCATACAAGCGCGATCACGTCACATAAGCGACTTCTAATCCCCTTTTTGTTTAATAATCTTTTATTAATTAAAACCTCTTTTATTAGCAAAACGTCTTTTATCTAATAAAACAATGTTTATTAATTTCCACTATTCATTTGTACTCTTTTCAATGCTTCAAAAAGTATTCATATACTTATCTCAAATGTCATAAGTATATTCATAAATCATTAAGAAGATTTCTTATTTTAAACCTTTGCTCTTTCTATCTTTTTTCAAAAGATTCCTTAATTATAATTTCTTTCAAAATATCCATTTTAAGGATCTGAGTACTTTCATAAATTCATTCAAAAAGTTTAAGACTAATGTTACTTAAAACATTATCACTACAAACCAAAAACCATTTCACTTATGATTATCTTTAAAACATTCTTTTAAAGATCTATTTACATTCATAAGTTAATAAAAAAGGATGGAAGACAAATGTAATTAACACATTGTCATAATTAACCCAAAACCATTTCCATACTTATATCTTCTTTAAAAATATTATTTTAAAGACCTAAGTTTATAATAGGTTAAGTTTGATAGTCAACTAATTGATTATCTAGTTAAAAAAAGTTGCTTAAATAAATCAATGTTCGTATACTTAACCTGTTTTCAACATTTCAACTTATTTGTTCCTCGTTCAAGAGAGAAACCAGGTAAGTTAGAGCATTAGATGCATCAAAGCCTTGCCAAGACACTTCATTCTTGAATCTCACAAATCGACAAGCATACTTTCGACTTTTAGTGTTAAGTATAATATTATTGATTTCCATAAACAAGTACCAAAAAACATGATAAACCCATTTCGACATTCCTGAATTAACTTATCCTTGTTTAAGAGGGAATCCTGATAGATTTGAGCTCTATTGCTCCATACCTACTCGACATCAATCTTAACTCTCAGAAATAGAGAAGCCTACTTCGTCTGCTTTTAGCAATAAGCAAAGTTAATTACCTTTTAAACAAGAAAGTAAACAAGAGAGAAGCCTGGCAGGTTAGAGCTATATTTCTCATATCCCTACTCGACATCAATCTTAACTCTCAGAAATAGAGAAGTCCACCTCGTTGGCTTTTAGTGTTAAGCCTCTTCTTTACTTTTCCTAAATTTATATATAATTATTATAAATATATTTAAACTTCAAACCAACTTTAATATACTTTAAAACATGTTTGAAAACACCTATAAAAAGATTAGAGAAAAATACCAAATTTAAATAACATTTTTAAACACTTAAAACCATAAGGGACTTACTACAGCATTTATAAATGCTGTTAAAAGTCCTTGTTAAAACAAATTGAAAAGAACGATCTTTGCGACTAGTTTTAACCACATTAACCAATGATATAAGGCTTGAAATTTATATATTAAGTAGTACCATTAGGGTACTTACAAAACATGGAGAGAAACCCCTAAGAATAACTTTCAATTTATTTGAAAAAATTCCTAAAAACAAGGGATTTGGAAGTGCGCTTATAACGACTATTCTCGCATGAAACACTTTCAAACTTACTTCAGTTTAACACACAAGTTAAACAACCAGTTAAACACCAAGTCAAGGACTTGCCACAAATTTAAGAGGGTAAGAAAAGTGATGTTATACAACATAAAGTTATCATTTGATTTCAAAAGCAAGAGGGGTCCAAGTTTATAAATTTACTTAGTTAATGTCACTTTAACTTTGTAATTCAAACACTACATATATATTCACAATATATACTTATAAGATAGTGAGATAACTCATTTAGATCCATGCCAAACCTAAGTAGAAAGCTAAAAGAAATAAAGAACCACCTCCACCCATCACCACAAACCTAATGATCCAACGTTTAGCACTTTCAAACCAAATCACCCACCTCCCCTTTCTCCTCCATGCTCACGATCCGCACTTGGAACCCCCTCTTCCTCTTACCTTCTCCTACTTCTTACTTCCTAATCGTGCCTCTAATGGTATCTTTGGCCCAAATCCAAAGTTTACAAAAGATTGGTGATGATTTGGTTAATCCTTGAAAAAGTTAGAGAATAATCAGTGGATTAGTGCTTAAGCACTTCCACCATTTTTATTTCTCATATTCCATCTCAAGCTTGATGAATTAATGATTTATTATGTATGGTATGCCTCTCCTTATATAGGGTTTTACAAGAGGTCATAATTTCCTCTTACCTTCCATGATATGTAACAAAGGAGCCTCCTTTCCACATGTTAACTGTACACCTCTCTTCTTTTGCTTAAAAGTTAAGTATTACCATAAAAGCTCATTTCCTAAATATCTTTGATGACATCACTCATGACATCATCCAAAAAATTTATTTCCATAAATGCAAAAAAAATTATTTCATTTTAATTTTTTCCTAAGCAAGTAAATGTATATAAAAAATTTGAACAACTTCTAATGGTTAAAAAGCTGTTTATCAATAAAATGATTTCGGTCACATTTTCGATAATTTTTTCAAAGTATTTGTTTTTGTAAACATTTTTTCCAAAACAAGTTTACCGTCCTTAATTAGATATAAAAAGGGGTTAAAAATCTTATTAAATTATTTTAATAACAGTTAACCAAAGATTCAAATATTTAAATAATTCAGATATATAAATACGAAGTGTTTAAAATTCCGGGTTGTTGCATTCTCCCCCACTTAGAATATTTCATCCTCAAATTACAACATGAGCAACCAAAAGAAACAATAACATAGCAATACTTAACAGTATTCAAAATATTAGCAAAAAAAAGCCCACGGTTTGCTCAAGTTCAAAAATCTTCTCATCGCACAAGGATGATAAACAATCTACTAACCGTTTCTTACGCTCAACAGCCTCAGGTTATTACTTAGTCGATTATTCATACTACCTCATAACAAATTGAAGAGTTATCATCTGAACTTCCCAAAAGCCAATCAAAACATAGTATGCAAATACTAAAGCCCATACGATGAACATGGACTATCCATATGCAATATCAATTCCGATCACTTGCTCGATCACATAAATTTCACTTCCCAACTAGTATAGATCACTTGGCCTCTCTAGTGTAGACTCCGATCAGGTTCCTTGATTAGAAACCTCCATTCTTATTACCTAACCATAAACTATGATAGAAAAATTTAGTATCTTATCAAGAATTCATATCAAGTGTTCGCTGTCAAGAATCGGGTGAAAATCCTTGTTCAAACCGGTGTAAACCACCTTAAAATCATGTACTCGAATACTGGATAAAGAGCAGTTATGCAAAAAGATGATCTACGTACGACTTATATATTTTATCCTATTGGTTTCTTAACTACACCAACATCTTTTATCACATTTGTATATCCAAATAGTATAGTTCAATACTACAATCATTTCATAAAACATAACTTCAAGTTTATAAACATTATATTACTTAAGTTCTTACACATATAATACTCCTTGACATCCTAAGAGTATATACAAAACATCAAATTCATTTTACTTAACAAGGAGGTTCAACAAATTCAAAACTTGTTTTAACTTACTACTTTCTCAATTCAAGTGTTATGTAAACTCAACTTTTATACCTTCACAAAATACTTAGTTTCAAATTCTCTACGATTTGAAAGTTTCCAACTATTCAAAACCGTTGAAAACCCATTTCATTTTAACAAATGAAAACTACAAAACAACATATCATAACACGAATCACATATCATACAATCCTAATGCATAGGCTACATGTGGCCACAAAATATCTTAAATTTTTTTAATAATTTATTAAACATACTTTACCAAAAAGGGAACGTGAAATGTTCCAGCATTTATTCTAGGCTATGCCACTACCACTCAAGCACCCTACATAGTACACATAAAACTTTTCTTTAAAAAAGTTCATATCAAATTTCTTTCCAAAGAATACTTTAGAACTAAACACTGGGTTTTATCTCAAATCATTTTGAAATAATAATACATACATACATCTTTTGTATAACTAGTCATAGTTTCAGAATTAAATCAGAATCCCTTTTACTAAAACAACCCAATAGCATCCCCCACTTAGAAACCTGAAAATGAATGACGATAATGTTTGTTGGTGTCAAAAATGGCCGTCAACACCCAAACAATATGAAAGCACCACCAAACCAATCATAGATCCTACATATAATGTTGTAGAGAATATAATATGAAGAACATAAAATTCAAATAGAAAGTAAGTAAATGAACACAAGATTTTATAGTGGTTTGGCTAACTCCAGCCTACATCCACACCAAATAATCTTTTTATACTGTAATATTACAAATACAGTCCAGATAATAGCCTTAAAATAATAATGGAGGAAGAAGAGTGCTAGAAAGAAGATCAGTCTAGCCAGAAAGGAAGATCCCTTTCCTTGAGCCAATGATTTGGTATTTATAGGAGAAGACGATGAAATATCCAACTGAAAATACACGTGTAGAAGACCAATGCCACGACGGGCTCGCTCGCCAAAAATGGGGCTCGTCTGTGCCTCCTAGATGGATTGGCCTTGATCCTTATAGGGGGATCGGCACCGATCCCCTAAGATGGTGGATAGGGGATCGGTGATCCCATAGTGGGTCCCCCTCTGCTTGCTCTTCGTGTTTCCGTAATTTTTTGCCTGGTTACCCTAGTGTTTGTTGAGATATTGACTGATCTCATTTGAGTTAATGTGCTGAGTTGAGTATCCACATTCATAGTGATCCGATCCGATCCCCTGCCTAAGGGAAGAAATCTGATCTGATCCCCTACCTAGGGAAGTACCAATCCATACTTAGCCAATTCTAGGATGCCTTCCGCTTGAATCCACTTGACTATCATCCATAGCCTTGTTTATAATCGATCTCCGAACCTGGTAATCATCTCTTTGGGCTTCCTGCCTTGATGATCATGAAATCTGCTTAGCCAAATCCATGGTATCACGGCCTTGCCAAAAGGCAAGGTAACATTTGCCCCCCAAAACATTTCTTATGATAGGAAGGTGTGTTTTGAATTGCCATAAGTCTGAAGTCCATAATCCATCAATAACTGAATCTTCTAATCTAAAATCCAATCTTTTGCCAAACCGAATGCCATAATCTACAACCTCTCTGAGTTGATAGCTAATTCTAAAACTATTCCAAATCCTTAGCCGAATCCATATCTATCCAAAGCCAGTAACCAAATCCATGATCTCACCGGATCGTTTGATAATTCTAAGGCCTCGCCGACCAATAGCTTGGTTCATCGTCACTTTGGATCATTCTAGCCTCTCCGAGCTCTTACTGGACCCCATCCAGACACTCTCCAATGAAAGGGGGAACAACGATAAGTAAGTTGATCATGTCGCTCTCCGGTGAAGCGGCATTACTTTCTGCACTCCGGTTCAGTGTCCCTAAGCATAAAACGATGTCATGGCCTTCCTAGGTCGATCATGGTCTCTCCGAACCTTTGCAGGACCCCACTCACTCTGCAGCGAGAAGGGAACAACGATAAGTGGGCTAATCATGTCACTCTTCGACGAAGCGGCCTACTTCTTGCTTCTCTAGTTCCGTCTCTCCAGTCGGAACAACATGATCTGCGGGGTATTATTCTCCGGCCTCGATCCCTCAGTCGAGGACTTAATCCGTGTATGAGTCCATCCGGTAGCTCTCCGACAAAGGGACTCGCACCTTGCGGTTATTGCCTTGTCTCTCCGGTTGAGACAACCACGACCTATTTTATTTATTACTTTTAAATGCATATTTGAGCATTCCAAAATCCATTCATTAAATTATTAAATTTAATTTCTTATAACCACAAAACCAGAAAACCAAATACAAGCAAAACCAAATACTGTCTCTCCGGGCATAACATTTTTTTTGACATCTCAAAGCATGCCTAAGAATCGACCTCGATGCTGTACATGTGTGCGTTACTTAGCCATTTTATTGTGGAGTTTTTTTTTATTTATTTAGTTCATGTCATCTCGATCAAGAGTGACGGTATGTGATCACGATCCAAGGCCATGTCCATTTGATAAAGATGGTGGCTACTCTTGTTCCACCACCGCAGTCCGAGTCCTTATATATTGTGGTTGCCTGCTATCCCTAACATGTTCCTCTACCATATCCTTCAAGTGCCTGCAATTGTTGGTAGTGTGCGCATCCTGCTCATGGAATAGGCAGTATTTTCCTAATGCACGCTCATGGTCGGTGGGCTCTCTCCTTGCCGGCCTTTGGTATAAAAGGCGTCCTCGAGTATCCAAATAAATCCTTTCCATAGTCTCGTTCAAATTGGTATAAGAAGAAAATTTCGATTCTCTCCTTTTCTGCTTTGATCTGCCGAAGCTATCATCCGCTTTCGCTTTCCTTTGTCTTTGCCTGAACCTTCCCCAAACGGTTCTCCATCCCTCACTGCATTTACCTCTTCTCTACCTGCCTTTTAGCATCCTCCTGCCACCAGAACCTCTCGGCTTCGTGGAAAAATTCTCCAAGATCCATTGGTGGATCCCACTCCAATGAAATCTTAAAGCCCGTGTCATCCACAATCCCAGATACCAACGCTATTAAGATATCGATGGATCCGACCGATCCACCTAAGCAACTACCGCATTAAACCATGTCAAGAAACTCCTCAAGGACTCTCCTGCCCTTTGCTTTAGTGTTTCCAATGATACTATGCTCTTGATTCTCGTGATGTGGACCCAAAGTTGCCTCATGAATTTATTAACCAACTCTGTCCAAGTACCTATAGAACCGTTCTCTAATTGCCTAAACCACATTGCAGCTATATCCGCCAAGTACAAGGGAAAACATCATGCCATCACTTCCTCCATGCCCCCAGCACCTCCATATGACTTATTTACCTCATCATATGAACAATAGGGTCTGATTTTCCATCATATTCCCCCAGTGTCGGTGACTTAAACTTCGGTGGATTCCTAGCATGCCTGATGTTAGGAGTGAATGGACTCATATTCACATCTTCCAGATCCCTGTTCATCATACCTCCTCTCATAGCTTGTCCGATCATCTCCATAAAATAGCCACTGCCATCCAAAGGTATCCTCCAATCACCATTTCCAACCTGCCCCCATCTCTACTAGGAAACCCCAGAACACTCTTCTGGAGTTGCATCCATGTTTTGATCCCCACTAAACCGCCCAGCAATGACCACTGGCCTATCGTGAACCGGTCCAGGCTGACCCGGGGGTATTCTCCTTGCCATGGGCAATCAATGTCAATCCCTATGGGGGATCGATGCCAATCCCTCCTTGTTAGCCAGGATTGCCCCTAGTTGCTCTATTCCATTCTCCAGCCAGTTGGCTCCGACTCCGTGCTCCTTGTTTTGATTTTCTGCAGCTCCCACTGCTCCAACTCCTTGATCCAGGTTGCCATTAGCTCCTGCTCCAGCCTGTCCAATTTGCCTGAGGAAATTCTACATCATCTCCTCTTGACTATTTATCATCAGCTCCTGCATTGCGTCCATCATAGTCTCCTTCTCATTCCTGGTGATGTAGAGGGATTAATTAGCTCATGAGAATGTCTCCTCGCTTCCTCTATGGTGACTCATATCAGCCACTGTTCTCCTTGTTGATTGCCTAGCCATTGATTCCAAGATCTAAGCTTCCAAATCCACGGGTTCAAAAATACCAGGATTTAAGTTCTCAAAATATCGGTTAAATCCTTCTTGTTTATAAATCATGTTTTATAAACCTTACTTTTATAAAATCACAATTCTTATATAATTTCTTTTAACAAATGTTTATTTATTAATATCTTATCTTTGTCAGAATAAAATAAACATCTTTTACTAAATTCAACTTTTGACCCGACATGGCCACCAAATGCCTTATAGTCAAATTGTGAAACTCAATTCATAAGGTGTTCGTTTCAATGCATCTACAAATACTTTTTATCCAACCTATGCAGTAAAAAGTAAAAGTGCTCATAAATTGGTCGAGCACAAATCAATAATCAACAAATGATAGTTAATGCCCATAAACTAACTGAGCATAACTAAACTAATTAACGAGGGATAATAGATAAACATCATTAACCCCTGCACTAATTAAACTATACTTTAAAAATTCACTTATATAAGTTACCTTATACAAGGTCTCTAATTTTTGCAGCTATAATTACCATTAAGGTATATGTTTATAACAATTACAAATACGCTCTCATATGTATAATACACTCGACTCATGCTAGGGCGTTTCATTACCATATCTCTTAATGAGTCATACCTACCAGAGCCACGCTTAACCTTCAGCTTTGATACCAGCTGTAATGACCCGAAGGTTCAGCTCAACGAGGTGGCAACTAAAATGGTAACCTCATTCCTCATTTTAAGGCTAGCCTCTCGACTACAACCAACCCATAAAGGGTTGTGTAGGGGTAAAAGACAAAAATTCATCACACGTTTACCAGTGTGAGAGCCCATTATCATGTTCGTTTCACAATGCAGGAAAGATAATATATAATATCAAAAGAATAGTACAAAGGGTTACTCTGATACAAAAATTTCGAAGTTACAAAACCTAAGTACCATCATCATCCTGGACGGTTATAACTACATGTCCTCACAAATGCTGATATGTACAATATAGCAATGCAGTAGAAATAAGAATACTACAATAGGTGAAACATCCAACTCATCTTCTCGAGCTCTAAAGAACATCAACGAGAACATGTCTTTCTCAAACTACTTAAGAGAGTACGCAAGGAATTTAGGGTAAACGGAAACCAAGCATCAGTCGTAAGTATAAGAAACTCAAAAAATATGTATCTAGCATATAACATTACTTTTGAGACCATATGGAATGCCATGATGGTTAACCTCTCAAAGGAACCACCATCTAATAAGTACATAAGGTGATATATTTGATAATATCTAGGGTACAGAATATAAATATATAACGTAGCCGGTGTAACAACCCATAAATTGTTCACTTTAAAATATGGATGTTTAATATATTTTTAATAATTAATTAATGGATCCCATAACTAAAATAAATCTCTTTTAAATAATAACCAGTAATGGTGAAATGGTTTTCAAAATTTATTTACAAAAATATTTAGTTCAAAGAAAAATAGAAAATGTGACCGGAAATCGTTTCACGAATTTTCGACTTTTCATCGTCTAAAATTTGTTTGAAATGTTGTGAATACTTTAGTATATATATAAAAAAACATTTATAAATAAATTAGGATTTAGAAATGATAATACATATTTATATATAACTTAAGAATATTAAAAAGTGTGATGTGACAATTTCCTAAGTTTAAAATTAAAATAAAAGATGCTTTGTGAAACATTAAGAAACATAAGTACATATGGGAATTAAATGCATGTTGGCTTAGAAAATGAGGGAGGGACCAACCCACATGAGCAAGGGAGCAGGATACATTATGGATGAGGAAGCATGATGATAATGGAGGGTATGTACCCTAAAGCTAATTTAGTAATTTACTTTGTATGTATACAATTTTCCTAATTCTTTTTCTTATTTTCTCATTTCTATTTTCATTTTCAAAATCTCCATTCAAGTTATACTTGAGTTTTCATGGCTTCCTAATTTTTAAAATTTAGAAATATCCAATCTTTTACATTTCTTCCTTAAATAAAAACCATTAAAATTCATTTCTTATTCAACTACACCTCCTCGTTACCAAAACAAGGCCCATATCCACCTAGACCCTCCATGGCCGAGCCTACTTCATGCATGGGTTGAACCATATTTCCCTTTTAAGACCTCCAAAACTTCATTTTTCCTAAAGCAAAGTGATGATCCAGGTCGTTTCCAAGTTCTAGTAGAAGCTACCTTAATTTAGTCAATTTTTGGTGGGTAAAATCTCACCTTCTAAACTAAAAGTTTTTATCTTTAATATTGTTCGTTTTAGTAGATGATAATTGCTTGTTGTATATGTATTGAAATGTAATGGTTGTTGGCTTGGTTTATGCTTTGAAAAGATGACATCTTTGGTAGTTAGTAAGCGATTTGAAAACTAGTTGAAAAGGTTTAAGTGATATAAGTTATGTTCTCTTCATGTTATGAATATTATTTGCTCTTGTATATATGTCGTACTTATGTTATGTGATGTGATGTTTGGATGAAAATCAATATGACATTAAAATGGTTATGGAAGTGTTTATATAGCGACTATCGCTGTGTCGGCACTTTTGAAAAATATCATCTCTTCAAAACCTTTTGGTTTAATCTTGTGCTTGGATTTGTTTTACAAAGTTAGTTAAGTTTTTGAATAATGGTGAGTTTAAAATTTATTTAACCATTTTAATAATGATTTTTAAATTTAATTAATTATTTTAATTAATGAGGATCAAGGTTAATTAATTATCTTGATGATGATGTGTTTAAAGTTAATTAATTACTTTGTTAATGATACTTAAAATTAATTAATCGTTTTATCTAATGATGATTAAGGTTAATCAAACATTTAATAATGATGGATTAAAGTTAATTAATTATTTTAATTAATGGTGTTTAAAATTAATTAGCCTTTTTAATTAATGACTTTTAGAGTTAAAATCAATAAATCTTTTTCATTAATGATATTTTAAATTAATTAATCATTTTTAATAAATGACATTTAAAATTAATTAATTAATTTAATTAATGATGTTTAAAATTAATTAATCAATTTAATTAATGATGTTTAAAAGTGATTAACCTTTTTCAACTAATGGAATTTAAAGTTAATTAATCAAAATTAATTAACGAAGTTTAAAGATAATTAATCATTCTTATTTATGATCGTTAAGGTTAATTAATCAATTTAACAATGTTTCTTTAAGTTATTAAATTCTTTTAATAATGGTGTTTTAAAGTTAGTGAACCATTTTAACTAAGTTGTTCAAAGTTAATACTTGTAATGTGGAACCCAAGCCCAAATTCGGTTTTTTAAAATTAAAAGTATGATTCGTTTATGAAGATGAATTAATTTCTATAAACCGATATCACACATGTGGAAAGTATTTAGTCGTATACCAAGCATCAAACATCAGGGTTGGAAACTAGTCTCTATTTTGAGGAGTAAGAGTGTACATCGAGGCAAGTCCTAGAGGTAACACTAGCTTTACTAGTCCAGCTGCATTGTTAACTAAGCGATGGAACAAGTATAAAATCGATGAGTGGTGATGAGTATACGAGATTTAATTTCCAAATACGATCATTTTATTATCCTAAATAGTCGGTTTGTCGACTATCGATTATCTCAGCCTTCTTTATATTTCATCTCTCTAAGATGATTTGTTGCTCATTTGAGCTTTGTTATCCTTTGTCGAAAATGACTAAATCCAAAGCGCGAGTAGAAGCCAAGCTATGCGGGGTTGCTCCCATTAGGGTATTTTCACATCTACTCTAGATTAGTTTTGGATATTTTTGCACTATGATGTAAAATACTCGGATTCTCGGTAAGGCTGGCGAGATCCGGCTTGGATGTGTTTGACAGAAGTCATAGAGTATGTGACGACCCGACTTTCATTCCATAGAAAGACGTATCATCAATAAGAAAGAAATAGTTAGAAATAGAAAAGATAGAAGAAAGAACTAACAAATATCAGAATCTCACAGCGGAAACGGAACAAAATATAATATATCACATAACCATTACATAGTCTTTACACATATCAGAGTTACCCAGTTATACAACATTCAAAACAAGACAGTCATGAGTATCTGTCATTACATTACATCCCACAAAATACACCATAGAGTCAATACACAGCGGAAAGATACATATATATATAGCTATGCCAAGTCTCCAGCTCTAGGTCCTTCCAAAATTCGTCTAAGCAAAACCTGATCACTTGGCTACTCATAAAAATTTGAGTACCCAAGAGTTTAAGAAAAACAGAAATAAACTCCGGGTCAGACATGGGTCTGGTGTGAGTAAACGGGTTAAAGTTGCTTAACTTGAAAACTATTTGAAACAAAGGTATCATGTAAGACTTCCCACACATAAACATGGAAAAGTTTTTACCTTACGCTAACCAAAACTTTGATAGGAAATCTGGTTATATTATAATAGGGTCTAGGGTTTTCAAGTAAAATACAGTAATAGCTGGAATGCTTACATCTCACGTTCCAACATAGTTGGGCACAACTAAATCGTACAGCTCTTATTGGAGATTGGATTCCATACAATGGCAGGGCTACTGGGGTACCGCCCATCACAGTACGTGGCCTAGATCAACGTACCGAGGATCACTCCCGATCCCCTGCAACACAAAGTTGGAGCTACCCCTTACTGGATAGTCCGAATAAGACAACCCCGCGGTTGTGGCCAAACAACAGCCCACACAGCTGAAATAAAAAGGGACTCTAGACAGGGGAAAATCTTATCCTACTTGGGTGCTACCCACTTAACCTTGCGTGCACCTCCCCTGTTTTAGCCATTCCCGGTTGATGAGGCTTGAGGCTACGATTACCTTATAAGAACACATCTTGGAATGCTTATCGTCCTCCATTGACGATAGTCTGATAGCATTCATCCATACAAGTTCGTTCTGGGTTCGAACGAAACCGAAGGCATTATCTCGTTACACTCATTTTGGAATCACCCTCAGAGTTAACGACAATAACCCTTGAATTCACCATCTCGATCTTCACTTTGAGATGTCACGACCTAACGTTTAACTTGGATCGATGTGGTTTTCGGATAATCAAAACTGATACCCAATCCCGGCCTCATCGAAATCCAAACGTATCTTAAAGGTCAAGTTATTTAGCGTTTAAACAATTTAATTCAACACTTTGAATTCACATAGCATTTATCATAGATAATCCATACATTCATCACAGATATATCCAAAGCATATCACAGAGTATCATCGAATATCACCCAATAGATATCAACAATTCTAGACATTCTACTCAAACAATCATCCAAACAGAATTTATTAATCCATATTATAATTAATTAAAATATCTTAAATTTAATTAATTACTTAAGAACTAATCACTTAATCCTGCTTAATTAATTATTAATTAATTACAATCATTTAATTAATTAATCATACCCTAATCACTTGTATAAATTAATTAATAACCTTAATCAGAGATTAATTACCCTTTAACAATTAATTAATAAACCTAATTATTAATTAATAAAACTTAATTTCAAATTAATTAATCCTTAATTATTAATCAATTAATCTTTGATTACAAATTAATTTATCTCTAATTACTTAATTAATTAATCACTAAATTTTACTTAATTACTTAATTAATTCCTTCTCAATTATTAACTATAATTTAATTAATTATTAATAATTTATTAATTAACCCTTAATTATCAATTAATTAATTACTAATTACCAATTAATTATTTAATTAATTAATTATTAATCCCTAATTAATTTCTTAATTAATTAACTACTAATTTATTAATTAATTAGCTTTAATTATCAAATTAATAATTCTTAATTACAAATTAATTAAACTCTTAATTTATTTATTTATAATCTTTAACTATTGATTTATTATTACTTAATTAATAATTAAAATAATTAATTACTCTATATTAAATTATCAAATCTTAATTACCTTTAACAAATCATTTTCCTTTGTTAATTACTTAATCACATTATTAACTTAACCTTTAATTAACATTTAATTATATTTATAAAATGATTAGGTTTTAAAACATTTTATTTAAGTTTTTAACAAACTTAAATTTAACAAACATACCATTAAAAATAAAGTTTAAGATCATTTAAAAAGAGGTTTAGAAAAGTTTTAAACATAGAATCATTTTAAAATTTCAAACTTTTATTTTTATAAAAATCTTTTAAAACGTGCTTAACACTTTCCCCCTCCCGATCCCTGCTTCGGGTTAATCCCATATTCTACTCGAGACTGTCTCGAGTTTTCCTTTCATCTTCTTCTTCCCTTCGTTTCTTTTTATAAAATTAAAACTTCTAAAGCTACCCTTCTCGAACACGATCGAACTCGAGCCTGACCCTCAAACATCCCGATATCTCTTCGAGTCGCCTACGACTCATCTCCCCTGACACACCACATCAACGCTGTGCATGTGCACAGTATCTCGACAACCCTTCGACGAACTCTACTACCTCCGGCAAGTCGTAAACCATCACTACACTCGACTACGAGCATCCAAATGAGAGTATCTAACCTAAAACGAAATCGAGTCTTCAACTCGAAATAGAAATCAACATCATCGGAAAGAAAACGTCTCGTAACCACGCCTCTGATCACCGTACCACCTAAAACTCCTGCCATAACTCCGCAAGCCTTCCACGCAACCATCCCCATTGCTCCGGTGCCACTCGATTCACCATAGATGACCCAGTCTCCTCATTTCAAACCATGATCAATCAAGAGCGTTAAACCCTAGCTCGTCTGATTTCTGATGCCACGGTGGATGATAAATCCATTTGGCATTTTTGCCGAGACCCCCAGACTTCCTACTTCCTCCAGCGAAGTTACCGTCCCCCTCGAGACCACCGATCACCAGAAAACCCTCAGAACCCACTTTCTGGTTAACTTAGGATTACTCACTCGATACAATATTAAAAATCAGGATTTCCTTTTTAAAAATCATATTTTTCTGAGTCGATTCATATTATATAATTGAATCAGCAAATTTCAACACTTGATTTTTAACATGTTATTAAAATTGATACTGTATATTTCCTAATTCCAGCAGATTTCAAATGTAAAATACTTGAACATATTTTTAAAACCTAAGTTATGTTTAAACAATCTTATCTTGTTTGAAAACAAAAGCTTAACAGAGAATAGATAAGAAGGTTTTGAATTTTTGATTTATTTTAAACTCTGTAACTTGGAAACAGAGAAGCACAGACATGCATAATTCAAACACAAACAACATACAGATCTACACTTGTATATATATACATGCAGGCATATTTACTTTTATACAAATACTTTTCACAACTTTTTCATCGTATGAAATCAAGATTAAAGTGGTTTACTCACCTGTTAGTGATGTTGAACAGAGTGTTTAAGATGTTTGAAAACTTTAAACTTTAATAGCTTGAATCTGGAACTTTGAATTTCTTTGTTTAGATTTGAGGTTGCTGATTCTTGCAAACTTGAATCTTGTAGAAGAACTTTGAAATTGATTTACTAGATGTTTGATTTGAATTTTTGAAAATGTACAGGTTTTGGGTATAATTTTTCTCTGATTTGAAAAATGGCTGCAGCTTGATTTTTTAGAAAATGAGATAGAAAAATGAATGAGGAAGAAAAAGTAATGCTATATAGATTTAATTTTTTGTGACGACCGTCCATGACCCCCGCACTGAACAAGGAAAATAGTGCGCTGTAAGGTGTGCCAGGCAACCATGGACGATTGCTAAGGTTAAAGTTAAGACAGTAGAATCTATCGTATAACTCACAGCGCATGGAAAATACAATAGAAAGTATATATAGTGAAGCTTTACAGAACAGAATCTCTATTAAAACTCATAATAGTTTGGTACAACATCTGAATAGTCAATACATCAAGCCTCACTACATATCACTCAGAGAATATACAAGCAGCGGAACATCCAGTACATATAGTAAGAAACTAATACGCAGGCCTCCATCTCGTCTTCGTCATCAGCATCGTTGGTCACTAAGAACAGCACCTGTCACCTGCTACCTAGTCTGCCCATCCCAAAATGGATGAACAGCCAAAGGTAATAAGAGTTGAACATAAAACCTTGAGTCAGACAACAGTCTTAGTGAGCGGTAAATTAACTAATAACATACCAAAAGAGCATAAAGGTAAAAGGAATAGGAATCCAACCCTCCCACTCCACCTCTTTCTACAGTGATAGCCCCCAGACACACTAAGCAGAAATAAACATAGCAAAGCAAACATTTAAAGTAAAGCAATTATCACTCGAGTCAAGGTCGATGTTTTCCATGCACAAACCCCTAAGGCCTAAACCAAGATCAGATAAGCACCCAGAAAACATCGCTCTTGAGACCGAATGACGATACAACCAAACATCCATGACTCTGGCTATCACTGTTATCATTGATTCGATACCACCGTTAATTGAATGACCGGCACATTCTTTCAGCCGTCCGTCAAGGGCCAATGGTAACCCCGGTTATAGACAGAACTCTGCACGTCGTCGCAGCCCGTGCCTAGGACTATCGAATCTGCCCAGAGTACTCGACCACCAACAGTAGTCTTTTGGGACTATCGAATCTGCCCAGCGTACTCTTGCTTTGAGCCTGCTAGAACCTTCAACAACGATGAAATCTCAGCCTTCTAGTCATCCTCCTCGACGACTATTCTCATACTAGCTCAAGCGCCTCTCGAGCCATCCATTATCCTCAAACTCGAACCCTTTCACCGAGTCATCAACATGCTTGGAATGATCCCGTCTGGATTAAACCAAGACTATCTCACATCATGCCTTGCTTCATCTCATCATAGCAAAGCCTCATCTCAACATCACCATCAAATCTATCCATATGAGCTTCATCATCCGCCACATATGCCACGAGCAGCTTTTCTTATTCAAGAGCCTTTCCCTTAGCCTTTGAATCATCTTCGACTAACTTGTCCAAATCAAATCATCAATCAACTAATTTATAACAATCAATCAAGTCAATCATTAATCCAAGTAATCAAGCATTCAAACATGATCTAATAAACAATTATAACAATAATGGCAATCTTGTAAATAAAGAGTCCAAATCTAACAAGCATGAAACATAAGCAATATCTCTACAAACTTGATGAATGAACTTGCATAGATTAACATGTAGTAAAATGGATGTCAAATCATCATGAACAATGGATCTATACCTAAGTTTACGAAAATGCATGGAAATCACTATTTTAACACAAAATCAAGACACCAATCCGATATACTCCTTTGGATCCGTGTGAGAGATAACCACCACTCACCGAATCACCTAAACACTTCAAAAGCAACACACTTCAGATCTGGACAGCGAAGGATCTAACTCGATTCTCCAAAAGTCCGCTTCAAACGATGAAATCTCTCTTCGAAGAATGAAGATCTTCAATCTAAGCTCTTGGATCTTCGATTTGGATGGAAGGAATTACAAGATTAGAGTGGAGAAAAGAAGTGAAGAAGTGCAACACTCGAGCTCTCAAAATGGCAGGACTTCGTCGCATCAAAATCTGGATCCCAAAAAGTGAAGAAAAACCCCATATTTATAGGCTGAATCCTTAGGTCGTCCGCTCCTTAAGTCGTCCACGACTTAACTATCCCCACGACCTACGACTTAACGACTCAACACATCCTACGACTTAACAAATCTTCCAACCTACGACTTAACCAGAGATGCGGCTTAGCGACTTAACAAAATAAGTCCTCACGCGACTTAACAACTCACGACCTAACACTCTTAGGTCGTCTAACGACCTAACTGCACTCAGCATACTAACATAGGTCGTCTATGACCTAACTAAACACACCATAGCAACTCGACGACCTAACACCTTAACTCGTCCACGACTTAACTTCCTTAGGTCGTTAACTCACTCAACCCCTAGGTCGCTAACTGCTACCACCATCTTCCTTAGGTCGTTGCCGACCTATCCTCCTTAAGTCGTTAGCTCGCCCAGTCTCCTAGGTTGCTACTCTTATGCCGCTAACCCTTAAGTCGATGACTCCTTAAGTCGCCTACTTCCTTAAGTCGTCTACTTCCTTAAGTCGTCTACTTTCTTATAGGTCGTCTAAACCCCTAAGTCGTCTACTCCTTAGGTCATTCCAATCTCTTAAGTCGTCCCAAGCTACTGTACGACCTAAGCTACTACACGACCTAACTATCACACGACCTAAGCTTTGGTTGACTTATCAACACTAACGACCTAAACTCTGAACGACTTAACAACACTACGACATAATGACAACTGTTTTACAATCTTTCGATCCGTAAAAATACGGGTCGTTACATTCTCTCCCCCTTAGGAATTTCGCCCCCGAAATTCCAAACAAGCAAGAGCAATCAAAAACTATTCTGCATGCCTACCATCCATAGCAATCAACAAACCATGCATCCAATTACTAGCCTAGCATGCAGAATTCTAAAACTAGAACAAGTTACAACGTCGTGAGATGACACGACACCTTATGGCCATACCTCGAAGAGTTTAGGATGAGCTGCCTTCATCCTCTCTTCCACCTCCCATGTACAGTCGTTATCATCATCACTCCATTGTATCTTGAGCCACCTAACTACCTTCCTCCTAAGCTGTTTCGTGTCAGTTTCCACAACACAAAGCGGCTTACGAGGTCTCTTATCGACTGGATCAACCTCAAAATCTTCACAGCTATCTGCAGAAACCACAGTATTCGAGTCGTGCACATACTTCCGTAGATACGATACATGAAAAACATTGTGCACACTCGACATCTTTTCTGGTAACTCCAATTTATAGGCGAGCTTTCCAATTCGCTCGATGATCGGGAATGGTCCAACAAATCTCGGAGTCAATTTTCCTTTCTTCCCAAATCGAATAACATTATTCAGTGGAGAAATCTTCACAAAAACCATATCACCTACGTCGAATTCCAAATCCTTACGACGCTTATCGGCATAACTTTTCTGATGGTCTTGGGCTGCCTTCATTCGTTGCCGAATGATCTCTATGCAATCCGAAGTCTGTCGAATCATTTCTGGCCCAAGTATCAACTTTTCTCCTGTTTCTAACCAACATGTCGGAGAATTACATGGTCTTCCATACAATGCTTCATACGGTGCCATACCAATGCTTGACTGGTAACTGTTATTATATGAAAAATCTACCAAATGAAGGTGATCTTCCCATGATCCTCCGAAATCTAAAACACAAGCTCTAAGGAGATCTTCCAAAATTCGGTTGACTCTCTTGGTCTGACCATCTGTTTGAGGATGATAAGCTGTACTCAAAACAACTCGGTTCCCAGAACTTCCTGAAAGCTCTTCCAAAATCCACTAGTGAACAATGGATCTCGATCGCTCACTATACTCTTCGGAATACCATGGAATCGAACTATCCACTTAACATACAGCTCAGCCAACTTTGATGCAGTCCTGGTTGATCGAACAGGAATGAATCTTGCACTCTTAGTCAAACGATCTACAATGACCAAAATCCCTTCATTTCCCGCTATGGTTCTAGGTAACCCATCGATAAAATCCATCGATATTTGCTCCCACTTCCATGTAGGAACTTCTAATGGCTGTAGCAATCCACTGGGCTTCTTCTGCTCGGCTTTTAACAACTGGCAGTTCATGCACTTGGAAATAAAAATTTTAACATCCTTCTTCATGCCTTCCCAGTAATAGGTTCTCTTCATATCCCGATACATCTTATTTCCACTTGGATGAATTGTCAGCTTCGAGTGATGACTTTCCTTCAGAACTTCATTTCTCAATTCATCTATATCAGGAACAACTAGTCGTCCTTGCTTCCGAAGCCAACCCTCTCGATCGACCTCGAATCCTTTATCCTTTTCTGGGTCCAATCCAGATTCCAAATCACGGATAATCTTGACAAGCTTATCGTCTCGCTTTTGGCTCTCGCCAATTCCTTCCACAAGAGTCGGTCTTATCGATAAGTTTGCCAACATCTCAGGTTCCAATTCACATCTGGGCCTGAAGTTAAATCCAGCCAAATACTCAAGATCCTTCCATTCTGAAAACATGGCTCCCAATCCCGCATGTCTTCGACTTAACGCATCCGCTACTGCATTACCCTTTCCCGGAGTATAGGCTATACCAAAATCATATGATGCCAAAAACTCTAGCCATCGTGCTGCCTAAGATTCAAATCCTTTTGGGAGAAAAGATACTTCAACGACTTATGATCTGTAAACAACTCGAATCGAACTCCCAATAGGTAATGTCTCCACATCTTCAGAGCAAATACAATTGCTGCCAACTCCAAATCATGAGTCGGATAATTCCTTTCATGCGGCTTCAGTTGTCGACTTGCATACGCAACAACTTTACCCTTCTGCATCAGCACTGCTCCAAGTCCAGTACCACATGCGTCGGTGTAAACCACCATCTCATCATTTCCACTTGGAATAGTCAGAACAGGAGCACTTGTCAATAGCTCCTTCAGGATTCCGAAAGCTTGCTCACACTTAGCATCCCATCTGAATACTTGATTCTTTTTCGTCAATCCTGTTAATGGTGCAGCCACCTTGGAAAAGTCTTTGATAAATCGACGATAATATCCTGCTAATCCAAGAAAACTTCTCACATCAGATGCATTCTTAGGTCTACCCCAATCCTGGACTGCTGTTATCTTGGCGGGATCAACCGCTATTCCGTTTCCAGAGATAATATGGCCTAAGAACCTCACTTCACTCTTCCAGAAGTGACACTTCGAAAACTTAGCCTTCAGCTGATGTTTCCGTAAGATTTCCAAAACAATACGCAAGTGCGTCTTGTGCTCTTCTTCAGTTCTGGAATAAATCAAAATATCATCCACGAACACTAGTACGAACTTGTTCAACTGATCTCTGAACACTCTATTCATAAGATCCACAAAATATGCTGGCGCATTGGTCAATCCAAACGGCATTACCAGCCACTCAAAGAAACCGGATGGTGTCCTGAAAGCAGTCTTCGGCACACTATCCTTGGCCACTCTTAACTGGTGAAATCCTGTTGCCAAATCCATCTGAGAAAACATCTTAGCTTCATGAAGCTGATCAAACAAGTCATCTATTCTTGGAAATGGATACTTGTTCTTCTTAGTCACTTTATTCAGCTCACGATAATCCACACACAACCTCAACGATCCATCCGCTTTGGTTACAAACACAACTGGTGCACCCCATTCGGACACACTACGCCGAATGAATCCTTTCTGTAAAAGATCATCAACTTGCACCCTCAACTCCTGCTGTTCCCTAGGCGCCATTCGCCTAAGAGGCATCACAACAGGTCTGGCTCCTTCAACTAAATCGATACGAAACTCGATTTCTCTATGCGGCGGTAACCCTTTGACCTCATCAAAGACATCCTCAAATCCATTAGCGATTGGCACCGATGACAGTCCATCCCGTGGAACAACCAGCGAATACATGAAGCTCATGAAGACGCCTTCCTCATGCTTACATCGTATCACAACCTTTCGCCCTTCCACATTCTCGACTGTCACCTCCAACCTTTCACAATCAACCTTTGCCGCATACTTCCTAAGCCAGTCCATACCCAAAATAATTCCGAACCCCGCAAAGTTTAGAACAAAACAATCACAAACAAAAGAGCAATCATGACTCGATACAATCAGACCACGGCATAACATACACAGACAAGACGAACCCCCAACTGGATTAGTCACAACCAATGGTCTATCAACAATATCCGGTTTTAAACCCAACCGGCCTACAAGTTCATTACAAACAAAAGAATGCGACGCCCTAGTATCAAATAAGACTCTAACTGGAACACCACATATGGAAAGAGTACCTTGAACCACCACACTCTTTCCTTTCTCTTCAACGGTAGGAGCTTCTGAAGATGATGGAACAGCCCCCAAAGCATAAGCTTGCACAATCTGCTTGTCCTTCCGCGGTTCTGGACAATTCTTCTTAATATGCCCCGGCTTGTCACAATTGTGGCACTTCACCGGCACCTTTGGATTCTTGCAATCCCTGGAGAAATGGCCCTTCTACTGACAATTGTAGCAGGTCACTTCGCCTTTCGGCTTCTTCTGGCCATCCTTACCCTTTTGCTGCTACTTCCTCTTCTTGTTTCCACCTTGTTGTGGTATAGACTCTTCCTTGGTCACAGCAACAACAGATCCTTCTTTAGGAAACAGGTTCTCGTGTCTGAGAGCCTTCTCCACAAGCTTCTCAAATGGATCGTCCAAATGATCCACCAACTGCCTCCCAAGATAACTGTCCAAGCCTGTCACAAACTTCTCGTTCTTCTGATAAGGAGAGTCAATATACGACCGGGCATACTTGGACAAAGCTTCAAACTCAGAAACATACTCAAGAACTGGTCTTCCACCTTGCTTGAGCTCCACAAACTTCTTTAACAGAACAGATTTTTGAGCTGTAGAAATGAACTTAGCTTCAAATCTGGCTTGGAATTGCTCCCAAGTAATTTCTTCCTCCGGAGTATCAATGGTGATAGAGTTCCACCAATCAGAAGCTCTTCCTTGAAGCTGTCTTGATGCGAGCTTCCTTTTAGTTGCATCCTCGATTCCCAAATCACCAAAGATCCTTCTACAAGCATCTATCCATCTCTGGACCTCAATGGTTGACTCTGTTCCTAAGAAAACCTTTCCTCCAAGAGCAGTATAATCTTTACATAGCTAAGCAAAATCCACCGGTCTTGGAGTTTGAACTTGAACTCCAACATCTACTGATGGCCCCGGAGCTGGCATCCTGCTCATAATCGAAGTCATCATATCCTCGAACATAGCAGCATAATCAGCAGCCCCCTCAGTAGCACGGCCTTCCCTAGCAGCTGGTCTCCCTCTTCGACTCATCCTTATTATCTATAAAAAGGAATGATTAATACACCTTGAGAAACAACTGCATAAAGGACTCAAATCCCTCTAAGCTACTAGCCTACTATATTATATATAGTAATCAACCATCAAAATACAATTACATCTCTCATACGTAGTTACGTCAGCGAGCGTTGGGTAAAATCGATTAACCAAAGCTCTGATACCAAATGTGACGACCGCCCATGACCCCCGCACTGAACAAGGAAAATAGTGCGATGTAAGGTGTGCCAGGCAGCCATGGACGATTGCCAAGGTTAAAGTTAAGACAGCAGAATTTATCGTATAACTCACAGCGCATGGATAAAATACAATAGAAAGTATATATAGTGAAGCTTTACAGAACAAAATCTCTATTAAACCTCATAATAATTAGGTACAACATCTGAATAGTCAATACATCAAGCCTCACTACATATCACTCAGAGAATATACAAGCAGCGGAACATCCAGTACATATAGTAAGAAACTAATACGCAAGCCTCCAGCTCATCTTCGTCATCAGCATCGTCGGTCACTAAGAACAGCACCTGTCACCTGCTACCTAGTCTGCCCATCCCAAAATGGATGAATAGCCCAAGGTAATAAGAGTTGAACATAAAACCTTGAGTCAGACAACAGTCTTAGTGAGCGGTAAATTAACTAACAACATACCAAAAGAGCATAAAGGTAAAAGGAATAGGAATCCAACCCTCCCACTCCACCTCTTTCTACAGTGATAGCCCCCAAACACACTAAGCAGAAATAAACATAGCAAAGCAGACATTTAAAGTAAAGCAATTATCACTCGAGTCAAGGTCGATGTTTTCCATGCACAAACCCCCAAGGCCTAAACCAAGATCAGAGAAGCACCCAGGAAACATCGCTCTTGAGACCGAATGACGATACAACCAAACATCCATGACTCTGGCTATCACTGTTATCATTGATTCGATACCACCGTTAATTGAATGACCGGCACATTCTTTCAGCCGTCCGTCAAGGGCCAATGGTAACCCCGGTTCTAGACAGAACTCTGCACGTCGTCGCAGCCCGTGCCTAGGACTATCGAATCTGCCCAGAGTACTCGACCACCAACAGTAGTCTTTTGGGACTATCGAATCTGCCCAGCGTACTCTTGCTTTGAGCCTGCTAGAACCTTCAACAACGATGAAATCTCAGCCTTCTAGTCATCCTCCTCGACGACTATTCTCATACTAGCTCAAGCGCCTCTCGAGCCATCCATTATCCTCAAACTCGAACCCTTTCACCGAGTCATCAACATGCTTGGAATGATCCCGTCTGGATTAAACCAAGACTATCTCACATCATGCCTTGCTTCATCTCATCATAGCAAAGCCTCATCTCAACATCACCATCAAATCTATCCATATGAGCTTCATCATCCGCCACATATGCCACGAGCAGCTTTTCTTATTCAAGAGCCTTTCCCTTAGCCTTTGAATCATCTTCGACTAACTTGTCCAAATCAAATCATCAATCAACTAATTTATAACAATCAATGAAGTCAATCATTAATCCAAGTAATCAAGCATTCAAACATGATCTAATAAACAATTATAACAATAATGGCAATCTTGTAAATAAAGAGTCCAAATCTAACAAGCATGAAACATAAGCAATATCTCTACAAACTTGATGAATGAACTTGCATAGATTAACATGTAGTAAAATGGATGTCAAATCATCATGAACAATGGATCTATACCTAAGTTTACGAAAATGCATGGAAATCACTATTTTAACACAAAATCAAGACACCAATCCGATATACTCCTTTGGATCCGTGTGAGAGATAACCACCACTCACCTAAACACTTCAAAAGCAACACACTTCAGATCTGGACAGCGAAGGATCTAACTCGATTCTCCAAAAGTCCGCTTCAAACGATGAAATCTCTCTTCGAAGAATGAAGATCTTCAATCTAAGCTCTTGGATCTTCGATTTGATCTTCGATTTGGATGGAAGGAATTACAAGATTAGAGTGGAGAAAAGAAGTGAAGAAGTGCAACACTCGAGCTCTCAAAATGGCAGGACTTCATCGCATCAAAATCTGGATCCCAAAAAGTGAAGAAAAACCCCATATTTATAGGCTGAATCCTTAGGTCGTCCGCTCCTTAAGTCGTCCACGACTTAACTATCCCCACGACCTACGACTTAACGACTCAACACATCCTACGACTTAACAAATCTTCCAACCTACGACTTAACCAGAGATGCGGCTTAGCGACTTAACAAAATAAGTCCTCACGCGACTTAACAACTCACGACCTAACACTCTTAGGTCGTCTAACGACCTAACTGCACTCAGCATACTAACATAGGTCGTCTATGACCTAACTAAACACACCATAGCAACTCGACGACCTAACACCTTAACTCGTCCACGACTTAACTTCCTTAGGTCGTTAACTCACTCAACCCCTAGGTCGCTAACTGCTACCACCATCTTCCTTAGGTCGTTGCCGACCTATCCTCCTTAAGTCGTTAGCTCGCCCAGTCTCCTAGGTTGCTACTCTTATGCCGCTAACCCTTAAGTCGATGACTCCTTAAGTCGCCTACTTCCTTAAGTCGTCTACTTCCTTAAGTCGTCTACTTTCTTATAGGTCGTCTAAACCCCTAAGTCGTCTACTCCTTAGGTCATTCCAATCTCTTAAGTCGTCCCAAGCTACTGTACGACCTAAGCTACTACACGACCTAACTATCACACGACCTAAGCTTTGGTTGACTTATCAACACTAATGACCTAAACTTTGAACGACTTAACAACACTACGACATAATGACAACTGTTTTACAATCTTTCGATCCGTAAAAATATGGGTCGTTACATTTTTGATTTATTAAAATTGAAGAAAATAAAATAAAAATGTGACACTTGTCACTAAACTCATTTGATTAATTAACACATGTTATTAGGGGTGTTTATAAGTTAACACATGTATCTTCATGTATAATTATATTTTTTTATTTATTAAATAAAGCTTTTATAATTAATTTTTCTAATAACTAAATACATATTTTAATGATATAAATGGAAATCTTTTTAAAGAAATAGAATAAAACAAACTATATTTATACAAAAATCATTTATACATACCTTTAAATCCAAATATAAATTCAAACCAATTTTTAAATAAAATTTTAAAATCAATCTTAAAAATCAATTTGATATATATATATTTAAACATCCACAATTTCAATTTGAAACAAATACTCTACTTAAAAATCTATATTCACGCACACACATATATATACAATACATTTTTATTGTTTGAATATAACAATTTTGCCAAATTTAATTAATTTATAAAGGAGATTATCATATTTAATTTCTTTGAAATTTCCGGGATATCACATTCCTCCCCCCTTAAAAGAATTTCGTCCTCGAAATTAAAAAAAAAAGATAATCCAAAATTTTATTTCATTTCAACAACCAATCATACATATCATCCATACAACAACCAAACAGACAATTTATTCAAACAAACAATCATTAGCTATCCGGACACAGATCTGGATAAGCCTTCCTAAAACTATCTAGAGTCTCCCAGGTACAATCTCTGGAATCCTCGCTCCACTGCACCTTGACTAGCTTCACCACTTTGCTTCTGAGTTGCCTCTCATCTTGATCGATTATCTGAACAGGATACCTTACAACAGATAAGTCCGGCTCGATCTCTAAATCTTCCTGCACTACTGGCTCCACAACAAGAGATGGATCATGCACGTATTTCCTCAAATGAGATACGTGAAACACATTATGAATTCCAGCCATCCGATCTGGCAACTCAATCCTATAGGCCACGGTACCAATTCTTTCCAGCACTCGGAATGGACCAATATATCTTGGGGCAAGTTTTCCCGTCTTTCCAAATCTAATAGTTCCTTTTATCGGGGAAACATTGACAAAGACCAGATCTCCAATCTCAAATTCCAATTGTCTTCGTCTCTTGTCTGCATAATTCTTTTGGCGGTCCTGCGCTGCTTTCATTCTCTTCTTGATAAGTTCCACCTTTTCAGAAGCTTCTCGAATCAAATCTGGACCGAGAACCAGATGATCTCCCGACTCTACCCAACAGGATGGGGAACTACAAGGTCTTCCATACAACGCTTCATAGGGTGCCATCTTGATACTCGCTTTATAACTATTATTGTACGAGAATTCTACTAAATGTAGATGATCTTCCCAAGATCCACCAAAATCTAGAATACAAGCCCTAAGCATATCTTCAAGAATACGATTCAACCTCTCCGTCTGTCCATCTGTCTGAGGATGATATGCTGTACTCAGACTTAAACTCATCCCCAAAGTTGACTGCAAAGCTTCCCAAAATTTGCTGGTGAAGATAGGATCACGATCGCTTACTATGCTGACTGGAACACCATGCAGTCTAACAATCTCTTTCAAGAAAATCTCGGCCAAAGGCACTGCAGTACGGGTTGCCTTAACCGGAATAAAATGGGCGCTTTTGGTTAACCGATCAACAACTACCCATATTCCTTCATTTCCCTTTTTGGTCCTTCGCAAACCGTCGATGAAATCCATAGAAATCTTTTCCCATTTCCACTAACGAACTTCCAAAGGTTGTAATAATCCTGCAGTCTTCTGCTGATCGCCTTTTACCTGCTGACAGGTCGCATAACTATTTACAAATTTAGCAATATCTTTCTTCATACCCGGCCACCAGAAGACTCTTTTCATATCTTTATACATCTTTGAAATTCCTGGGTGTATATTTAATCTAGAGCGATGACCCTCCGATAGTACTTCCTGCCTTAACCCATCCACATCTGGTACACAGAGGTGACTATTAATCCTTAAAACTCCTTGGTTGTCAACCTCAAAATCTGAGTATCGACCTTCTTTGGTTCCAAGAATCAGTTCCTCAAAAGTTTTATCCTCCATTTGCTTGCTTATGATCTTTTCTTGGAGAGACGGAACAACTTCTAAAAGAGACAGAACTGCATTCCTACTTAGAGCATCTGCCACAACGTTCGCCTTCCCTGGAGTATACAGGATATCCAAATCATAAGATGCCAAAAATTCAACCCATCGTTGCTGCCTCAAATTTAGATCCTTCTGGGAGAAAAGATGCTTCAAAGGTTTGTGATCTGTAAAAAGCTAGAACTTCTCTCCTAGCAGATAATGCCTCCAAATTTTCAAAGCAAAGACAATGGCCAACAACTCCAGATCGTGCGTAGCGTAATTCTTTTCATGTGGCTTTAACTGCCTACTCGCATACGCAATAACTCTTCCATTCTGCATCAACACCGCACCCACTCCTATAATACAAGCATCTGTGTACACTTCAAACTTGCTCTTACCATCGGGAACAGCTAGAACAGGTGCACTGGTCAGCCTTGCCTTCAAATCCTGGAATGCTTCTTCACACTCGGGGGTCCACTTAAACTTTTCTCCTTTCCTAGTCAACTTGGTTAAATGTGAAGAAATCTTAGAGTAGTCCCTAATAAATTTCCTGTAGTAGCCAGCTAAACCCAGAAAACTGCGGACTTCCGTCGGAGTCTGCGGTTGCTTCCACTCCTGAATAGTTGCTACCTTGGCTGGATCTACAGAAATACCTTCTCCAGAAACAATATGCCCCAAAAATCTGACCTCCGACTTCCAAAAATGACATTTTGAAAACTTGGCCTTCAAAACATGCCTTCTCAGAGTCTCTAACACTATCTCCAAATGTTGCTTATGCTCCTCTTCAGATTTGGAATAGACAAGAATATCATCGATGAACACGAGTACAAACTTATTCAACACATCCCGAAAAACTCGGTTCATCAGGTCAACAAAGTAGGCTGGAGCGTTGGTTAATCCGAAAGGCATAACCAACCACTCAAATAAACAATTTGGTCCCCTAAACGCAGTCAAGGGTATACTGTCTTCAGCTACCCTTAGCTGGTGGAAACCCGAAGCTAAATCCAATTCGGAGAAAATAGAAGCTCCATGCAACTGATCAAAGAGATCATCAATACGAGGCAAAGGATACTTATTTCGAATGGTCACTTTGTTCAACTCTTGATAATCAACACAGAACCTTAGCGATCCATCCGACTTTGTTACAAAGACAACGGCAGAACCCCAACTGGAAAAACTAGGCCGGATCAAACCTTTCTCTAAGAAATCTTGGGTCTGCTTCACCAACTCTTCTCTCTCCTTTGGTGCCATTCTTCTACTGGGATGAACAATAGGTACTGCCCCTGGAATCAGATCAATCCGAAACTCTATCTCTCAATGTGGAGGTAAACACTTGACTTCCTCGAATACATCAGGAAAATCTTTAACCACATCAATATCTCCTCCCTTCTCTTGAGAAGTCTCAACTCCATGTAAAAGACTACTCAAGTGAACTCCAGAACTATCACACGTCACTTTAGCAATCCTACCCAGATCAGTTTCTAACGAAACTGTTCTTTCTTCACAATTAAAGACAGCTTTATGTTTATCAAGCCAATCCATTCCCAGAATAAGGTCAAACCCTTTAAAATCTAATACATAAGGCTCACACGAAAAACTATGGGAAAGATAAGTAATCCGCAATCCTTTACAAATCATATTAAGTCGGGTTACTCCCCTTTTGGGATTAGAGACGCAAATAGAATTTTCTACGATACTAGGGATAAGGTGAAATTTTACTACCGTCTCCAAAGAAATAAAACTAAGAGATGCTCCAGAATCAAATAATACTTTAACATAAACACCATTGATAAGCAAAGTACCTTCCAAAACTCCCTTGCCCTTAGAAGAGGTTGATGGTGCACCTTCCAAAGCAAATACTTTGTTCAGCTGGGCTTTTTGAAGAAGCGGGCAATCTTTTACCATGTGTCCCGGTTGATGGCAGTTATAGCACAAAGACTTCTGAACCATTGCTGATCTTGGTCCATTATGACGCTGCTGCTGAGATCCTCTCCTAGGACATTTATTAGCCAAGTGACCCTCTTGATGACAAATATAGCACTTACGAGGTCCATTGCTTCCTCCCTGCTTCCCTTTGTCTTGCTTCTTCCAATTTGGATTGAACTTTCTTTTATTTGGGTTGGAAGAATTTCCTCCTTAAGCTGCTACAATTGCCACTGGTTTCTTATTCATGATTTCCTCATATCTTAAAGCCATGTCAATCAACTCCACAAAAGATCCTTTCAGATGAGCCGTCATCTTTTCATGGAACTCAGGCCTCATTCCTTGCACAAACATCTCATTCTTCTTAAGGGATGTATCAATCAATCCAAGTCCGTAGCAAGATAATTCATTGAATTTGGTCTCATATTCAGAAACAATCATACTTCCTTGATTTAGATCCAGAAATTCTCTATATAAACGGGTCTTCCCAGCTGTTGGCACGAACTGTTCCTCAAACAATTCTTTAAATCTGCTCCAAGAAATCTCATCTTCAGAAATATTCACGGTAACTGCATCCCACCAAGCCACAGCTCCTTCTTTCAGTTGCCATGATGCCATCACTCTCTTCTGCTCGTCAGACAACTCAAGACTCTTAAAGATACGCTCACATGAGCGTAGCCAAGCTTGAACCTCAATTATAGTCTCTGATCCTTTAAATGAACTCCCTCCAAGGTTGGTGAAATCCTTGCATAATACAGCAAAACTAACTCGAGGCGGTGTTGGATTCACAGCCTCACTAGCATTCTGACCTCTTCCATCATTGGTCGACATGTTCCCCGCAACTCTGCCTCTTCTTCCTCGAGAACTCATGTTGGTAACCTGGACAGGTAACCCAACGAATTTAGATAGGTATATACATAGTTATAAAAATTACAATTACGCACTCTCAAGACAGATACTACTCCAGAGCCTAGGTATTATCTCAACTTATGCTCTGATACCAACTGTGACGACCCGACTTTCATTCCATAGAAAGACGTATCATCAATAAGAAAGAAATAGATAGAAATAGAAAAGATAGAAGAAAGAACTAACAAATATCAGAATCTCACAGCGGAAACGGAACAAAATATAATATATCACATAACCATTACATAGTCTTTACACATATCAGAGTTACCCAGTTATACAACATTCAAAACAAGATAGTCATGAGTATCTGTCATTACATTACATCCCACAAAATACACCATAGAGTCAATACACAATGGAAAGATACATATATATATAGCTACGCCAAGTCTCCAGATCCAGGTCCTTCCAAAATTTGTCTAAGCAAAACCTGATCACTTGGCTACTCATAAAATTTGAGTACCCAAGAGTTTAAGAAAAACAGAAATAAACTCCGGGTCAGACATGGGTCTGGTGTGAGTAAACGGGTTAAAGTTTCTTAACTTGAAAACTATTTGAAACAAAGGTATCATTTAAGACTTCCCACACATAAACATGGAAAAGTTTTTACCTTACGCTAACCAAAACTTTGATAGGAAATCTGGTTATATTATAATAGGGTCTAGGGTTTTCAAGTAAAATACAGAAATAGCTGGAATGCTTACATCTCACGTTCCAACATAGTTGGGCACAACTAAATTGTACGGCTCTTATTGGAGATTGGATTCCATACAATGGCAGGGCTACTGGGGTACCGCCCATCACAGTACGTGGCCTAGATCAATGTACCGATGATCACTCCCGATCCCTTGCAACACAAAGCCGGAGCTACCCCTTACTGGATAGTCCGAATAAGACAACCCTGCGGTTGTGGCCAAACAACCGCCCACACAGCCGAAATAAAAAGGGACTCTAGACAATGGAAAATCTTATCCTACTTGGGTGCTACCCACTTAACCTTGCGTGCACCTCCCCTGTTTTAGCCATTCCCGGTTGATGAGGCTTGAGGCTACGATTACCTTACAAGAACATATCTTGGAATGCTTATCGTCCTCCATTGACGATAGTCTGATAGCATTCATCCATACAAGTTCGTTCCGGGTTCGAACGAAACCGAAGGCATTATCTCGTTACACTCATTTTGGAATCTCCCTCAGAGTTAACGACAATAACCCTTGCATTCACCATCTCGATCTTCACTTTGAGATGTCACGACCTAACGTTTAACTTGGATCGATGTGGTTTTCGGATAATCAAAACTGATACCCGGTCTCGGTCTCATCGAAATCCAAACGTATCTTAAAGGTCAAGTTGTTTAGCGTTTAAACAATTTAATTCAACACTTTGAATTCACGTAGCATTTATCATAGATAATCCATACATTCATCACAGATATATCCAAAGCATATCACAGAGTATCACCGAATATCACCCAATAGATATCAACCAATCCAGACATTCTACTCAAACAATCATCCAAACATAATTTATTACTCCATATTATAATTAATTAAATTATCTTAAATTTAATTAATTACTTAAGAACTAATCACTTAATCCTGCTTAATTAATTATCAATTAATTACAATCATTTAATTAATTAATCATACCCTAATCACTTGTATAAATTAATTAATAACCTTAATCAGAGATTAATTACCCTTTAACTATTAATTAATAAACCTAATTATTAATTAATAAAACTTAATTTCAAATTAATTAATCCTTAATTATTAATCAATTAATCTTTGATTACAAATTAATTTATCTCTAATTACTTAATTAATTAATCACTAATTTTTACTTAATTACTTAATTAATTCCTTCTTAATTATTAATTATAATTTAATTAATTCTTAATAATTTATTAATTAACCCTTAATTATCAATTAATTAATTGATAATTACCAATTAATTATTAAATTAATTAATTATTAATCCCTAATTAATTTCTTAATTAATTAACTACTAATTTATTAATTAATTAGCTTTAATTATTAAATTAATAATTCTTAATTACAAATTAATTAAACTCTTAATTTATTTATTTATAATCTTTAACTATTGATTTATTATTACTTAATTAATAATTAAAATAATTAATTACTCTTTATTAAATTATCAAAATCTTAATTACCTTTAACAAATCATTTTCCTTTTTTAATTACTTAATCACATTATTAACTTAACCTTTAATTAACATTTAATTATATTTATAAAATGATTAGGTTTTAAAACATTTTATTTAAGTTTTTAACAAACTTAAATTTAACAAACATACCATTAAAAATAATGTTTAAGATCATTTAAAAAGAGGTTTAGAAAAGTTTTAAGCATATAATCATTTTAAAATTTCAAACTTTTATTTTTATAAAAATCTTTTAAAACGTGCTTAACACTTTCCCCCTCCCGATCCCTGCTACGGGTTAATCCCATATTCTACTCGAGACTGTCTCGAGTTTTCCTTTCATCTTCTTCTTCTTCCATTGGTTTCTTTTTATAAAACTAAAACTGCTAAAGCTACCCTTCTCGAACACGAGCGAACTCGAGCCTGACCCTCAAACATCCCGATATCTCTTCGAGTCGCCTACAACTCATCTCCCCTGACACACCACATCAATGCTATGCATGTGCACGGTATCTCGACAACCCTCCGACGAACTCTACTACCTCCGGCAAGTCGTAAACCATCACTACACTCGACTACGAGCATCCAAACGAGAGTATCTAACCTAAAACGAAATCGAGTCCTCAACTCAAAATAGAAATCAACATCACCGGAAAGAAAACGTCTCGTAACCACGCCTCTGATCACCGTACCACCTAAAACTCCGGCCATAACTCCGCAAGCCTTCCACGCAACCATCCCCATTGCTCCGGAGCCACTCGATTCACCATAGATGACCCAGTCTCCTCATTTCGAACCACGATCAATCAAGAGCGTTAAACCCTAGCTCGTCTGATTTCTGATGCCACATTGGATGATAAATCCATTTGGCATTTTTGCCGAGACCCCCAGACTTCCTACAGCGAAGTTACCGTCCCCCTCGAGACCACCGATCGCCAGAAAACCCTCAGAACCCACTTTCTGGTTAACTTAGGATTACTCACTCGATACAATATTAAAAATCAGGATTTCCTTTTTAAAAATCATATTTTTCTGAGTCGATTCATATTATATAATTGAATCAGCAAATTTCAACACTTGATTTTTAACATGTTATTAAAATTGATACTGTATATTTCCTAATTCCAGCAGATTTCAAATGTAAAATACTTGAACATATTTTTAAAACCTAAGTTATGTTTAAACAATCTTATCTTGTTTGAAAACAAAAGCTTAACAGAGAATAGATAAGGAGGTTTTGAATTTTTGATTTATTTTAAACTCTGTAACTTGGAAACAGAGAAGCACAGACATGCATAATTCAAACACAAACAACATACAGATCTACACTTGTATATATATACATGTAGGCATATTTACATTTATACAAATACTTTTCACAACTTTTTCATCGTATGAAATCAAGATTAAAGTGGTTTACTCACCCGTTAGTGATGTTGAACAGAGTGTTTGAGATTTTTGAAAACTTTAAACTTTAATAGCTTGAATCTGGAACTTTGAATTTCTTTGTTTAGATTTGAGGTTGCTGATTCTTGCAAACTTGAATCTTGTAGAAGAACTTTGAAATTGATTTACTAGATGTTTGATTTGAATTTGTTTGAAAATGTTTATTTTAACCCGCCTTTTGGCAAGGTCACGGACAGACGGGTTTAACTTAATCAACTGCATGTTCGTCGAGGCTAGAGCACAATGGATTCAGTCGACTGGATGGATGGGTGACACAACGTGATTGGGAGATGGAAATATGATTGGATAAAGGATGACCAATGGTTCGGCATGATGGAGGTTCGGCACTAAGGATCGTTCGGCATTGGATGGAGCGCTCGGCATAAATCTCGTTCGGCATTGGATGGGTCGTTCGGCATCTGGAGATGTTCGGCATTGGATGGAGCGCTCGGCATAAATCTCGTTCGGCATTGGATGGGTCGTTCGGCATCTGGAGACGTTCGGCATTGGATGGAGCGTTCGGCATTGGATGGGTCGTTCGGCATACCTCACCTCGCCCGGCATTGCACCTCACACCTCGGTACCTCGATACTCCATACCACGGTACCTCACACCTCACACCTTGGTACCTCGATACCTCGACACCTCGATACCTCGGTACCTCGACACCTCGATACCTTGGTACCTCGATACCTCGACACCTCGATACCTCACCTCGACACCTCGATACCTCGGTACCTCGATACCTCGGCACATCGGTACCTCTGTATCTCGATACCTCGCACCTCCCCTCGTTCGGCATACCAACTGCTCAGGATTGGTCGGCATAATGAAGTAAGGTTCGGCTGTGACCTTGATGGGCCCAAACTACTCAGGAGGCCCAACAACCTTGTTTTGCATATAAATACAACATGTGGGTCTCCAGATGGGGGATCTTCTTTTCTGCTCTCTTACTTTCTCTTTTCTAAGGCTAAGGCAACTCTGCCATTTTGTAACTGTAATCAATTATTACAGCAATAAAAAGCAAACTTCTGGAGTGGACGTAGACCGGAGTTAGCCGAACCACTATAAAATCTGTTGTTCTTTACTGCTTTTATTTTAATTTTAACTGTTCTTCACATTATTACTCTCTACATATACTCTATCTCTGAGCTGTGACTGGTATTTGGTGCTTTCATCTGGATTTGGGTGTAGTGACCAATTTTGGCGCTAACACTTTGGTGCTTTCACCGAGAACTAAACTCAGGAATTCTGAAGCTAGGAACTTGGATTTTAGGAAGCAATGGTTAGACCATCAACGAGGAAGCAAGTGACAGAAAGGAGCAATCAGGAGGGAAGTCAAGAGGCTTCCTTTGGAGCGGGAACAGGTCAAGCATCCATCTACATCACCAGAGAGGAAATGGAAGTCATGATGAAAAGACAAGAGGAGATGATGCAGGCTCTTCTCAGACAATTTGCGCAAGTAGGAAATGCGGGGGCTCAGATCCATGGAGCCAGATCAGAAGCGTTCAACCAGCAGGCAGAGGGAATGGTTCAGCAGGGGGCAACCCCCAATCAACATACAACTAACAATCCGGATGGAGCTGGACTCGGGGGTGCACCATCAGATAATGTTGAACCAGTTCATGGAGGGGTTCCAGCTAACACCACGCAACAGGATGCTGGCAGGAATGTAAGAGCAAGAGATGAAGAGTATGTACCAGAATTCCCTCGGGAACTCGGGGGGCATCCCTTGACGGACAATGCTGGATTAGCTGAGATTATCAGGCGAACTATGCGCGGAGGTTTGTCCAATAGAGATCTGGAAGGAGTGAACAGGAGTCCATTTACTCGTGAAGTCAGGATAGCTCGGAATCCACCAAAGTTTAAGCGACCTAACGTGGAGGTATACAATGGAAAAGCTGATCCAACTGATCACTTGATGAGATACACAAGACACATGGAAGTGCTGGGGGCATCGGAGGAAGTTATGGCCCGATGTTTCCCTTTGTACTTAACGGATATAGCTGCTATGTTGTTCAGACAGCTAGAAGAAGGATCTATCGGGACATGGACAGAATTGGTGGACAGGTTTTTGAAGCAATTTCGGGTTCATATCAAGAGGCTGAAGAATGTAATGACGCTGACATCAGTAAAGCAAAGGACAGAGAAATCACTCAGGGCTTTCTTAACTCGGTTCAATGCGGAGGTTGCTTCGGTGGATCGATCGGATCCATCGATGGTCCTAATGGCAGCGGTGTCAGGGGTCAGAGAGAATTCAGATTTCAAGGTATCTCCAACACGAGACCCACCAATGGATCTCGGGGAATTCTTTCACGAAGCTGAGAGATTCCTTCGGCAGGAAGATGCATGCTCAGATATGAAAATAAAGGAGGTGAACGCGGCTGATGATGGAGGGCCATCTAGCGGAGGCTTGGATAAAGATAAAGATAAAGGAAAACGGAAGCTGGATGATGATTCAGGAAAAGCTAGGAAGTGGTGGAGAGAGCCAAAATTCTCCATTTACACGGGATTAAACGAGACGTTGGAACGGATATTCATGGAGACTCGGAATCGCCTTCCCTACCGAAGGCCAGCTAGGAGAGAACCTTCGGAACGTGAAAGGGCGTCAGGAAGGCACTGTCTTTTTCACGACTTGGACGGGCATGATACCAACAGCTGCAGGAATCTGAAGGACATAATTGAGGAGCATGTAAGGAATGGACAGTTGCGACAATATGTTGGAGCTCGGAATGCAGCGGTGGAACAGGAGCGACCACCGTCCACCTCAAACAACGATGGCACGAGGCCCAGGAATGATGGTCGATTGGTTATCAATTGACAGGGGTAATATGACATAAGTAGCAAACATTGAGCAAATGGCCGAGTCACTTACACATGTACGGGGACGGAGATAGCCCCTAGGCATGCTCTGAGATGATGACAAACCGCGACGCTCTAGTTTGTGAAATTTGTCTTTTCTTTTTCGGTTTGGACATTTGCTTTTTCTTGGTTTTGTTTGAACTCCTGGTTTTGTTTGTCTTTTGGTTTTTTTCTTTTGGTTTGGACTTTTATTTGGATGATTGATTTCTGGTTTGGATATTGGTTTGGATTTTTGATATGGATTTTTTGTTTCCTGATTTGATCTGTATTTCGGATTGGCTTTTGATTGGATTTTTATCTGGCTTTTGGTAAATGATCGTCAGGTATGGATCATACCTGGCAAGGGGTAAGTTGCTTTGTCCGAGCATGGCAAATCGACTTATTCAGGTCGTCGAGTATTGACTATGCTCGGTAAGGGTCCGGAGAGACCAGGATTCAACCTAGGACTTAGGCCCCAGGTTATTGGTTACTATTTCAAGTCGTCGAGTATGGACTATGCTCGGCAAGAGTCTGGAGAGACCAAGACTCGGCCTAGGACTTAGGCCCCCATATTATCGGTTACTATTGCAGGTCGTCGAGTATGGACTATGCTCGGCAGGGGTTCGGAGTGGCCAGGATTCGGCTTAGGACTTAAGCCACGGCATTATTCGACGTTTAGAGACACTGAACCATGATCACCATGGATTTACTTAACATAGGTCGTCAAGTGTGGATCGTGCTTGACAAGAACCCGGAGAGGTTACGGATATGAATATCGGCTATGGACAGCAGAGGATTTGGATATTGACCCGGAGAGGTCCTAAAGTCGATTATTGGTTATTGGATATGGATGAAACACGGACTTTGGATACCGGATTTGAGGCTATTCAAAACACACCTTCCAATAGCAAGGCATGTTTTGGGGGGCAAGTGTTAACCCGCCTTTTGGCAAGGTCACGGACAGACGGGTTTAACTTAATCAACTGCATGTTCGTCGAGGCTAGAGCATAATGGATTCAGTCGACTGGATGGATGGGTGACGCAACGTGATTGGGAGATGGGAATATGATTGGATAAAGGATGACCAATGGTTCGGCATGATGGAGGTTCGGCACTAAGGATCGTTCGGCATTGGATGGAGCGCTCGGCATAAATCTCGTTCGGCATTGGATGGGTCGTTCAGCATCTGGAGACGTTCGGCATTGGATGGAGCACTCGGCATAAATCTCGTTCGGCATTGGATGGGTCGTTCGGCATCTGGAGACGTTCGACATTGGATGGATCGTTCGGCATCAGGGAGCGTTCGGCATTGGATGGGTCGTTCGGCATACCTCACCTCGCTCGGCATTGCACCTCACACCTCGGTACCTCGGTACCTCGCACCTCACACCTCGGTACCTCGATACCTCGACACCTCGATACCTCGGTACCTCGACACCTCGATACCTCACCTCGACACGTCGATACCTCGGTACCTCGATACCTCGGCACATCGGTACCTCTATATCTCGATACCTCGCACCTCCCCTCGTTCGGCATAACAACTGCTCAGGATTGGTCGGCATAATGAAGTAGGGTTCGGCTGTGACCTTGATGGGGCCAAACTACTCAGGAGGCCCAACAACCTGGTTTTGCCTATAAATACAGCATGTGGGTCTCCAGATGAGGGATCTTCTTTTCTGCTCTCTTACTTTCTCTTTTCTAATGCTAAGGCAACTCTGCCATTTTGTAACTGTAATCGATTATTACAGCAATAAAAAGCAAACTTCTGGAGTGGACGTAGGCCGAAGTTAGCCGAACCACTATAAAATCTGTTGTTCTTTACTGCTTTTATTTTAGTTTTAACTGTTCTTCACATTATTACTCTCTACATATACTCTATCTCTGAGCTGTGACTGGTATTTGGTGCTGTTTGCACAAAAAATGGACAAACACCTCAAAGTTGTATGATTTAGTAGATCTTATGTTGTTCTTAGTGATTTGAGCGATTTATGCAAATATATGAAAAGCAGGGGCTAAACTGTCAAAAGACACGCAAATTTATAGTGGTTCAGCCAGAATGTGCCTACGTCCACTTTATATGTTATTTCTCTTCTCTTGTTTTGATTACAAGTACAAAGCTTTGATACAAGTAAAAGAAAGTTGTTTGAAAGTTCTCTCCGTGCTTGAGCTCTCTAACTTGTCCCCCATTGTTGTACCCCTGCCCCTCTATTTATAGAGTGAGACTGGGGGTAGGGGTCTTGGAGATATATAGCAGCTGGCGGGCTTGGGCTGACGTGATCTGGCTGGCACGTCTTGGTTCGGTAGCATTTGGTCCGGCGATGATTGGTCCGGCATGGAGTTGGCATCGAGTTGGTATCGAGTTGGTCCGGCATCAAGTTGGTCCGGCATTGGTTTGGAGGCAGGTTGGTCCGGCATTGGTTTGAAGGAGGTTGGTTCGGCAGTGTGAAGGAAGTTGGTTCGGTAGTGTGAAGGAAGTTGGTTCGGCAGTGTTGAAGGAGGTTCATCCGGTAGTAGTAGGAAGAGCTTCATCCGGTAGTAGTAGGAGGAGCTTCATCCGGTAGTAGTAGGAGGAGCTTGGTCCGGTAGTAGTAGGAGGAGCTTGGTCCGGCAGTGGTAGGAGATGAGTGGACCGGTAGCAGTTGAAGCGGAGGTTGATTCGGAGTGGAGACGGTTCGGCATTGCTGTGGAGTGGAGATGGTTTGGTAGTGGAAACGCCCCTAACATTTGCCCCCCAAAGTGGGGCATATGCCAGCATATGCCGTGCTTTGTTTTATGTAGCTTTGACATCTTCATTCGGTTCTCGGGTGCCGAACCAGTTGGTCCGGCCGTGTCTTTTCGTCTATAAGTAGGGACCGTACGCCTTTGTTTTATCCTACTAGCCGAATTAAATTCTAGTTTTTGCCGGACCAAGTCCTTACTTTTGCCGAATCAAACATGTTGGCCGAATCAAATTCCTTACTTTCACCGAATCAGGTGAGATCCTTTCTATTTTGGCTGAATGGGTTTTTATCGAATGGACTCGGGGAGTCTGAGTGCCGAATGGAGTCATATACCCGTGTAACCGGATGAAGTTGGGAATACCGAATGAAACTGATGCCGAATGAACTTGAAAAATTTACTTGTTTATATCTTCTGTTTTAACAACATGTTTTTCTGATGTTGCAGATAATGTCTCGCAAAGCAGAAACTCGATCGGATAAAAAGAAATCCCAGGGCGAAGGAGAATCTTCCGCAGTGCCCCCTGCTCAGTCAGGACCCGAACGTCACGGACCTGTCCCGAGATCACTAGTGGACGGGTACGGTCCTCAGGAGCTTCTAACCTCCCCGCCCGATTGCTTTCCCAGCTCCCTCAAGGAGGAGCAGCTCGATGTCATCTCTCGTTCTTTTGGAATTGATAGGGCGCGCATGCGGTTGCCAGGGAGAGACGTTATGCCATATGACCCTCCCGAAGGGTACTTTGCCCACAGCAGATACCACTACATGTGTGGTGCCATTCCGCCTCTTAATGCTTGGGTAGCCAGCTTCCTTACATATCTAAAGGTGGCCCCATTCCAGCTTCAACCCAACTCCTATGCTATACTGGTGAGCCTCTTTGTCATCTTCCAGAGGTAGTATGGGCGTGCTCCTTCCAACCGGGAGATCCGGTACTTATATAATCTGAGGGGCTATAAGAAGGGGTCCCCATACATCAGCCTGGAGTCAGTGGTAACCTTCAAGCCAGTCTTGGATCTGTATTCTAAATACAACATGTTCAAGAAGGAGTGGTTCTTCGTCAGGGACGACTCTGTTTCGATTCGGCGTTTCACCTCTGGATGTAAGTCGATGCTTTATTTATAATTTCCATTCTGGTTGCGATGCTTCTTCTCATATGTTTCCATTTTTGCTAGCGACAGGTGGCTTTGCGGTTGTGGAGACTGATCGCCTGGTTCAGACGGCGGCTGAGATAGAAGCTATCCCCGGGAGAGATAGATCAGCTGCCTACCTGATCAGAAATGCGACCCTTCTAGAGTATAACTTGATCCTTCCACAGCAGTCAGTAGTCAAGCAGAGGGAAACGGCGGAGGAGAGGGCGGCTTCTCAAGCTAAGGGAGGTGTTACAGTAGAGAGTGGCAAGAGAAAACCTTTCACAAAATCTCCAGCTGTTGGAGGCAAGAAACTTAAGAAGTCGGATGGTCCTTCCCCCAGCAATTGTCCACTTACCCAGGGGGAGGAAGACGTAGAGGAGGAGAGAGGTGAGGGTGGAGATGACCGGGATGGTGGTGATGGTATCGGGGCCTTGCTTCCTGGGCAAGCGGGCGAGATTCAGGAGTGGACGGATGATGCATTCCACCAAGCTTTCGAAGGGCTGGACGAAGAAACGGCTTTGGTAGAGAAATCCGGGAAAGCTGACAAGGCCAGGACCGGTGCAGGCGAGTCTTCTCAGACTATTCCAGCCAAGGTGGCTCCGACGACTCAAGGTGAACTTTTGACTCCTGCAGGCTCCATTTATGATAGGGACTTAGGAATATTTTATGATCCGCTCCCGTCCTGGAATGAAATCCAGGACTTATTGCAGTATCCTACTCCTCCCTAGGGTTTGTATAACAAATGTGTTTCCTTTCCTCTTTTAACTTTTAATTTGCCGCGTTTCTCGAATTATGGATCAATGTAAGTTTGTGACACTTGTTCTTCATATCAGGAGCAGGTAAAACGGCTAAAGCCTCAGATCTTCGGCACAGGCTTGAACAATACAAGCTCTCCAAAGCTTCCGCCAAGCCGAAGCCTTCAACCCACCGTCCCGGGGATGTAGTCGGCTACCGTCCTCTTCTCGGGGTTATTGAAGAGGGTATCCAAAAGAGAAAGGGGGGTCATCCTCTATCTGAACTTTCACTTGGTCCTCAGCCCCCAGCTCAGCCTCTTCATGATATCACGGAGGAGGATACCGAATTCGTACCCTCTCCGCACCCGTCTGAAAATCCTACCGTTATTCAGATTGATCGTCCGGACTTAGCTCGAAATTCATTTGCGGGTCATCCTGATCTGGATCCAAGTTCCCATGATATTACCTTTGACGAGGTCACCGGTGAGCACCTTCTTCCCCGCAATCCCATGGTACGGGTACTTGATGAGGCTAAGTCCTTAGATCTCGATTTACTCACTACTCGGATAATTACTATGGGAGACGAGGCCAAGGCTAATATTGATCGGGTGGCGGAGGAGACTAAGAAGCTGATGGGGCATCATGCCCGGCTGGTTAAGGCCGGAGAGGAGATTGGGAGTGCCAACATCCGACTACGATTGGTGGTTTCGGATCAGGCCAAACAGCTTGCGGATCAGGCCATTCAGATTTCTCAGCATGAGGCTGCTTCTGGACGACTAAAGAAAACCATGGAAGAGGCCAGCCGGGCCGAACTGCGGAAAATGGAAGCTACTTGCAAAGAACGGATTGACATGGCTATTGCCACGGTGGACGAGGTTCGGAAAGCGGATCTTGAGCAGGTAGAGGAGTTGTCCAGGAAACTTGAGGCTGCAGAGCTTGCTCAAGCCAAGTTGAGGGAGGAGATGGAGGCAATGCGGGAATCCCTTCTAGTTGACTTCTCGAGATACCGATCGGAGAGAGATGCTGCCGTTGAAAGGTTGTCGGCTTCCGAGGCCCGGATGAGGGAGTTTGAGGAGAATGAGGGGATGATGGACGAAATGCTTCAGGACATGTACTTCCGAACCTGGAAGCAGGGCAACCTATCCTGGATGGATGATTATCCTAGGGTCATGGCTAAGATCAATCTTCGGGCTCTGGAGGAGGCCAAGGCCGATGCGGATAAAGATGGTGGCATGGCCTTCAGCATGGATGTGGTCACTGCCTAGTTTGCCAAGGGGGAGAAGGTGGCGGTGAAGGAGGGTATGCGGTTGCTTGCTGCTGAGGAGGCAGGGGTGCAAGTAGATGATGACGACCAGGATGGCCAAAAAGCATATGTTGGTAAGTCTTCCTTTTTAGTTTCCCCATTAACTTGGTTGCTTCTCACTAATGAATCCTTTCTCTGTATGGACAGGTGGGCAACAGGACAAGGAAAAAACTCCAATGCAGCCGGCCCCTTGATTATACCTGGAAAAACTCCTTTTGTGGACTTGACAGGGTTGTAGATGTTAGTCTTAAAACAGTAAAGTAGCTTTTAGGTTGTATTATTTTGCTACTTGTAATAAATAGCTCTATTCCTGATGTGTAATTCTTTAACTTAAGCTGATTTTGTCGTCTTCTGAATGTTTGTTGCTATTTTGACATGTCGTATGAGAAATATAGCTATGTATATTCTTGTAATTGAATTGTGTTTGATGTCAGGTTCTGGTTTAAAACATAATTTCATGACTTGCAATATTAGCGTGTGGTGTGAACAAATTATAGTCATGTATTTGTACACAAAAGAAGAAAATACCGCCTTTCATGTTTTAATCGTAGATGGCAGTTTTGAATATCTTGTATGACCGAGCATGGAACGCAGTCGAATGCCCTGCCATCCAATTGTGAGTCCCTACACCCATTGGCTAGTATCTCCTACTCTGCATCCTGTACTTTAGGGACTGTTATAGAGTATAGGGGAAAAGCTTTTTAAGTAAAATTGAAATATGTGAAAAAGTAAAACTTCCAATCACGGAAGGCCTTCGATGTGCTTAAGTTCGTGGCAAACGGGTTTTGTAGTCACTTTCCCTAGCTGTGGGTCTTGGAGACATTTGTCACCCATCTTACGCCTTCGCGGGGAGTTAATTCCTTTTTACCACAGCCACACTTAAGACACATCGGAGCCGAGATCGCGCACGGTAACTACCCGGGCCATTATGGCCCGTAATCGTGGGTATTATTCGATTTACTGTGGCCGGCTAGCGTGGGTGCCGATCGTCAACTATGAACTGCCCCTGGCTGGCCACACCTTATGTTGGGGCTTATAGTCGGTTCACAGTTGCCGGCGAGCCTAACGCCGTAATGAGCTGCCTCGGCTATAGTCGGCCTTCTCGGTGGCTTATAATCGGCTCATTACAGTTGGCTTTAAGGGTCGTCGCGAGCAATGAGTTAACCCGCAGCAGAGGGATGCTGGAGCAAAAGTGTCTCATTGGCGAGGGCATAGATTCGCATAGTACCTGTTAGTTTTGCCCAGGTGAAGTTGCGTCGTGGAGTGCTTTGAGTGGAAATGCTATATGCATAGGATTTTGTTTCAGAAAAGGATAAAGTTAACAAGTAGCCAAGATATAAAGGAACAAGTTAAAAAAGAGACAAGGTTTTTTTAAAGTGGTTCGGCATGAAAAGGCCTACGTCCACTGATTCTCTTTGTTAATTCACTTCATATGGGCAGTACAAGTTAAGAAAAGTATCGACGGAGGTGCTGGATGTTCCATGCCCTCTGGAACACCTCTCCGTCCACTGTTGACAAAATATAAGCTCCATTGTGGAGATCTTTATGAATTGCATATGGTCCATCCCAGATTGGGTCTAGTGCTCCGGGGCGAGGGAAGATTCGCTTGAGGACAAGATCCCCTTCTTGTAAGGTACGATGCTTGACTTTGGAGTTGTATTGTGCTGCCACTTTCTGCTTGTGGGATGCTGTTTTAAGGACTGCATCATTTCTTCTCTCCTCAACTAGATCCAAAGACATGTGGAGGAGTTCTTCATTCTCTTCTGGGTTATAGTGGATCCTACGGTGGGAAGGCACAATGGTTTCAACTAGGAGCATAGCCTCCGATCCGTATGCCAAAGAGAAAGGAGTGTGCCCCGTTGATGTTCTGAAAGATGTGCGGTAGGCCCACAGTGCCGTAGGGAGTTCATCCACCCAAGCGCCCTTTGACTTTTCGAGCTTCTTTTTTATCAGAGTTTTCAGAATTTTGTTGACTGCTTCAACTTGTCCGTTTGCCTGGGGATATGCTACGGATGAGAAGCTTTTATGAATTCCGTGCTCTCGGCACCAATTGGTGAATTCCTCGCTGTCAAACTGAAGTCCATTGTCTGATATGATTTTGAGTGGGACTCCGTACCGGCATAGAAAATTTTTGATCAAGAAGTTAATAACTTTTGCTGAAGATACTTTATTCAGAGGTTCCACTTCCACCCATTTGGTGAAATAATCAAATGCCACTATAGCATATTTGGCCCCGCCTCGGCCCATCGGTAGCTCGCCGATTAAGTCAATTCCCCATATTGCGAAGGGCCAAGGGCTGGTCATTTGAGTAATCTCAGTTGTTGGTAGCCGCAGAATCTTAGCAAATTTTTGGCATCTGTCACACTTTTTGACGAAATCTAAGGCGTCCTTGCTTAAGGTGGGCCAGAAATATCCGTATCGGAGTATCTTTTTTGCTAATGTTTGCCCTCCGGTGTGATCTCCGTAGCTCCCCTGATGGATGTTGGATAAGATTTCCTTGGCTTCCCTCCCAGCGACACACCTTAATAACGGGTTAGAGAATCCACGTCGATAGAGGATGTCTTCTTGTATTGTGTAGCGGGATGCTTTCCTCAAGATTTTCTTGACTTCGTTACGCCCATTGGGTAGTGTGCCACTTTGTAGGTAGTCTCGGATGGGAGTCATCCAAGTTGATTCTTCGGTTGCAGCTATCAGATTCACTTGCTCAAAACTTGGGGCCAGTTGCTTTGAGATGGTTACTGCCCCGAAGATGGTGATGTCTCTCACACTTGCTTGCTTTGCCAATTCGTCGGCCTCTCGGTTCTCTTCCCGAGGGATGTGTTTGAATAAGTAGTGGTCCAATCGGTTGAGAAGTAACTTGGTCTTCTTTAGATATGCTATGAGTCGTTCTTCTCGAGCTTGGAATTCTCCTAGTATTTGATTAACAATAAGTTGAGAATCGCTATGAAGACACAAAGAATTGGCTCCGATTTCTATGGCAATTTCTAGTCCGGCTATCACTGCTTCATATTCTGCATCGTTGTTGGTGGCAGCGAACTCCAACCTTATAGCATAGTGCAGTTTGTTTCCCCTGGGAGTGATTATTACCACACCTGCCCCCGAGCCTTGTTCGTTTGATGCACCATCCACAAAGAGATTCCACTTGATATCTTCTGCTATTTCCAATTTCTCCTTATCTTCGTTGGTAGTGAATTCTGCAATGAAATCAGCCATGGCTTGTCCCTTGATGGCGGTGCGAGGGTGATAGGTGATATCATACTGACTTAGTTCAATGCACCATTTAAGTAGTCCTCCATAAGTGTCGGGACGATGGAGTACCTGCCTCAACGGTTGATCAGTCAGAACTTTGATGGAATGGCACTGGAAGTAGTGACGCAGCTTTCGTGATGTGATTAGTAAACAGTACGCTAGCTTCTCAAGTTTAGGATATCTGACTTCTGCCCCAGTAAACCTTTTGCTGACGAAGTAAACTGGCCGCTGCGTGCGGTTGTCTTCCCTTACCAAGGCTGCGCTTAGGGCGTGAGATGACACAGCAAGGTATAGGTATAATTCTTCGCCTTCGCTTGGAGTCGAGAGTACCGGTGGTTTCTGGAGGTGTTCGATTAGGTTAAGGAAAGCGGTTAAGCATTCGTCAGTCCATTCGAACTTTCCCTTGTCTTTCTTTAGGGCTTCGAAAAAGGGGACGCACTTGTCCGTCGCCTTGGAGATGAATCGGCTTAGAGCGGCCACTTTTCCATTCAAACTTTGCATTTCCTTCCGAGTGGAAGGTATCTTGATATCCCTTAGCGCTCGGACTTGTTCAGGGTTTGCTTCTATCCCTCTGGCATGAACGATGAATCCTAAGAACTTTCCTGATGACACTCCGAAGGAGCATTTTAGTGGATTCAACTTCATTCCATATTGTCGAAGTACTTGAAACATCTTGCCTAGGTGGTTTACGTGATCTTTGCCTTTCCTTGACTTTACCAGCATGTCATCCACATATACTTCCATAGTTTGTCCTATTAGCCCTGCAAACATCTTGTTGACGAGGCGCTGGTAGGTGGCTCCTGCATTTTTAAGTCCGAAAGGCATTACCTTATAGCAGTATAAACCCCGGTCGGTGATGAAACTAGTGTGGTCTTGGTCAGGAGCATGCATAGGAATTTGGTTATATCCTGAGTATGCGTCCATAAAAGATAGGAGCTCATGCCTGGCTGTGCTGTCTACAAGTTGGTCGATTCTGGGAAGTGGGAAGCAATCCTTTGGGCAGGCGTCGTTTAGGTTGGAAAAGTCAATGCAGGTTCGCCACTTCCCATTAGCCTTTTTTACCAGCACCGAGTTGGCGATCCATTCCGGGTAGATAGCTTCTCGTATGAAGTCATTGGCGAGTAGATTCTTTACTTCTTCATCGAGGGCTGCTGATCGCTCTGCCCCCATACTTCTCTTTCTTTGTTTTATAGGCGCCTTGGTAGGATCAATGTTTAATACGTGGCATGCTATGTCGGGGGAGATTCCGGTCATGTCAGCGTGTGACCAAGCGAATACATCCAAGTTGTGGCGGAGAAAATCGATGAGTTGTTCCTTCAATTCGGCTTTTAGTTGGGACCCAATTTTCAATAGTCTACTTGAGTCGTGCTTGTCTACAGATATAAACTCCATAGCCTCTGCAGGCTCGGCGGTGGCCTCCTCCTCTTTGTCCCTAGGGTCTAATTCATTGAAAGGGTCGCTGGTATATCGAAGAGGAGGGGCTTTCTTCAGTTGCTATGCTTCTAGACTTTTTGTGCAGAGGGCAATCTCTACACCCTTCCCTTTATCCTTCCTGTGGTTGTTGCGAAGTTCAGTCACATAGCAGTCTCGAGCAACGTCCTGGTCTCCTTCCACTTCCCCTACTCCATTGTCTGTTGGAAATTTCATCTTTAGGCACCATGGGGCTAGGACAATTTGGAAGTCAGACAAGGATGGCCTTCCTAAGAAGGCGTTGTAGGCCGAATGGTTTTCTATTAGCACAAACGTCTGTTTCCGTACAGCGGAGCGGGGATGGCTTCCAATCTCAACAAAGAGGTCCAGTTGCCCGAGGGGCATCTTCGCATCTCCAGTGAAGCCGTGTAGTAGTTTATCGCAGGGAGATACATCCTTCATTGATAGCTTCATTTTGTCGAATGCGTGTTTGAACAGGATGTTTACTGAGCTTCCACTGTCTACCAGGATTCGGTAAACCTCGGCGGGACCAAGTCGGGTAGAGATGACCATGGGATCCATATGAGGGTACTGCCTTCCTTCTAGGTCACGCTTACCGAATGTGATGTCATTACTTTCTTTCCGCTTCGGGTAGCGCCCTTCTATAACCGAATTGACATAGTCTTTATTGTCTCTAAGCGACTTTCCGTATCTTTCCATCTCTTTCCAGCTTCTGTCTGCGATGTGCGGCCCTCCTGAGATGGTATGGACCACTATCTTCTCTTGACTAGAGCTGCTAGCGTTGCGGTTTCCTCTGTCGGCCCCCGGTGAGGGTAGCCTTGGGTTTCATTGGCAGGAGCTGGGGTCCTGTCCTGACCTTTTACATAACATTCCAGTTTCTTCCTTCTGATGTGTTCCTCAATCAGATCTCGGAGATGATGGCATTCGTTGGTATCATGCCCTTGAGATTCGTGGAAGCGGTAGAACTTTCCAGACTTCTGTGCGTTATCTGATTCCTTCTTGTATGGTGGGCGTTTGTATCTAACTTCGCCTTGGGTGGCAAGGAAGATATTTTCGATGTCTCGTTCAAAGGAGTGTAAGTGTCGAATCTCGGTCCTGGCCGATATAGGCGCTTTTCTCCCTTCTTGCCCCCAGCATTGTCTCTGGAATCATTTCTTCGAACGTCCCTTGCCACAGCAGGGGCGTTGCCATGGGTTGTCTTATTTTGCTGTCCTGACTGCCCCTCAATGGCAGCATCCTCAAGCCTCATGTATTTCCCGGCTTCATGGAAGAAATCGGGTAAAGTAGCTGGTTTTTCTTTTGTCAACCTTCTAGCAAATTTAGTGTCCGGATGCACACCACTACAGAGGGCCATTAGGATAATCTCATCGGCATCTTGGACTGCGGCTGCTGCGGCGTTGAATCTGGTTAGGTATTGCTGTAGCTTCTCTCCAGGTTTCTGTTTGACGCTGGATAAGGAATAAGCGTCCTTAGGTTGCTCCACATGAATGCGGAACTGACTGATAAATTTTTCTTTCAACATTTCCCACGAGCTGATGGATCCCTGGGGTAGATGAAAGAACCAGGAGGTAGCAAGATCTGCTAAGAAGAGCGGAAAGCATTTGCACAGTACTCCCTCTGTCGCCCCACTCATGAGCATATGTTGCGTGTACCTCTGTAAGTGTACAACGGGGTCGGAGGTTCCTTTGTAGGGTTCCATTGTTGGCATCTTCCATTCTCGGGGGGTGATAGCAATTTCGATATTGCGGGCGAAAGGGCTGGTTACCCTAGCGCCTATCCCTCGATCTCTTTGCTCCCGTTGGACACACTCTCTGAATAAGCGTGCCATCCTTTCATCAGAATTTGGAGCAGATAGAAATGAGTTTGGTTCTGTCCTGTGGGATTGATTCCGTCCAGATGACCTGTAGGGATGGTATCGTCTATCATTCCTCATATTTTCCAGTGGCTGCCTTTGATCTTCTGGGAGCATGCTAGGGTCAGCTACAGTTGGCCCTTGCCTTGATCTTCCCCTGCCGGGTTCTGATCTAAGCACTTCCTCGGGTCCAACTTCGGGCTGGACTCTAGCTCGGCCCCGTTCACTGGCGTTTCCGTGGTTAGGCAGTATGACAGGATTAGCTACAGTTGACCTCCGTCCGGTACCTCCCCTGTTGGGTTCGGTACCAAACGTTTCCTCATGCCTAACTTCGGGCTGTGCTCGGTCTCGGCTCCTACCATGGCTACTTCTGCCGTTAGCTCCTTCGAAGAAGGAAGATCTTTGTTGTCTCTGAGATCCTCCAGACTGGGACTCGCCCCATGATTCAGTGTTGCGGTTGGATTCTTCAGCGTCCCTTAAGCGTGACATGAGATGGTCCACCAAGGCTTCCTGCTGGGACGTGAAGCGGTTAGTTACTTCAACCACAACTCTGTCCAAATCTGCCCTAGTAATTGCTGCAGGTTGTTCTACGGCAGGAGTGGTTGGGTTAGCCTGTCCTTCATTTGTGACGGCTGGATCTGGAAGACTGCTGGATGCGATGTTTTTTCCTTTGTTAACATCTTTTCTCTATTTGGGAGGCATGTTTTCCAAGTGGCGGACGATGCTGTTAGGAAAACTCATTAAGTGGATGAAGCTGAAGCTTCGAGCTTCTAGTTCTCAGTGAAAGCACCAAAAATGTTTGCACAAAAAATGGACAAACACCTCAAAGTTGTATGATTTAGTAGATCTTATGTTGTTCTTAGTGATTTGAGCGATTTATGCAAATATATGAAAAGCAGGGGCTAAACTGTCAAAAGACACGCAAATTTATAGTGGTTCAGCCAGAATGTGCCTACGTCCACTTTATATGTTATTTCTCTTCTCTTGTTTTGATTACAAGTACAAAGCTTTGATACAAGTAAAAGAAAGTTGTTTGAAAGTTCTCTCTGTGCTTGAGCTCTCTAACTTGTCCCCCATTGTTGTACCCCTGCCCCTCTATTTATAGAGTGAGACTGGGGGTAGGGGTCTTGGAGATATATAGAAGCTGGCGGGCTTGGGCTGACGTGATCTGGCCTGGCACGTCTTGGTTCGGTAGCATTTGGTCCGGCGATGATTGGTCCGGCATGAAGTTGGCATCGAGTTGGTATCGAGTTGGTCCGGCATCAAGTTGGTCCGGCATTGGTTTGGAGGCAGGTTGGTCCGGCATTGGTTTGAAGGAGGTTGGTTCGGCAGTGTGAAGGAAGTTGGTTCGGCAGTGTGAAGGAAGTTGGTTCGGCAGTGTTGAAGGAGGTTCATCCGGTAGTAGTAGGAGGAGCTTCATCCGGTAGTAGTAGGAGGAGCTTCATCCGGTAGTAGTAGGAGGAGCTTCATCCGGTAGTAGTAGGAGGAGCTTGGTCCGGTAGTAGTAGGAGGAGCTTGGTCCGGCAGTGGTAGGAGATGAGTGGACCGGTAGCAGCTGAAGCGGAGGTTGATTCGGAGTGGAGACGGTTCGGCATTGCTGTGGAGTGGAGATGGTTTGGTAGTGGAAACGCCCCTAACAGGTGCTTTCATCTGGATTTGGGTGTAGTGACCAATTTTGGCGCTAACAGTTTATAGGTTTTGGGTATAATTTTTCTCTGATTTGAAAAATGGCTGTAGCTTGATTTTTTAGAAAATGAGATAGAAAAATGAATGAGGAAGAAAAGGTAATGCTATATAGATTTAATTTTTGATTTATTAAAATTGAAGAAAATAAAATAAAAATGTGACACTTGTCACTAAATTCATTTGATTAATTAACACATGTTATTAGGGGTGTTTATAGGTTAACACATGTATCTTCATGCATAATTATATTTTTTTATTTATTAAATAAAGCTTTTATAATTAATTTTTCTAATAACTAAATACATATTTTAATTATATAAATGGAAATCTTTTTAAAGAAATAGAATAAAAAAAACTATATTTATAAAAAAATCATTTGTACATACCTTTAAATCCAAATATAAATTCAAACCAATTTTTAAATAAAATTTTAAAATCAACCTTAAAAATCAATTTGATATATATATTTAAACATCCACAATTTCAATTTGAAATAAATACTCTACTTAAAAATCTATATTCACACACATATATATACAATACATTTTTATTGTTTGAATATAACAATTTTGCCAAATTTAATTAATTTATAAAGGAGATTATCATATTTAATTTCTTTGAAATTTCCGGGATATCACAGAGTATATGACTCTCTCAAGTATATTTTTAGAGGTATACTTTTGGTAAGGAGGGCGTACCCTCCTAATCATTACTAGAAAAAATTCTTTTCTTTGTTTGATTCAAACCTCCTAATTGTTTTTCCTTAATTGCATCAGGAAGAGTCTGGCGCTCTTTGCGATGTCTAATTATTTGATTCCATTCTTTATGTTTGGATGTTGTTCATGTGAGGGAAAAACCCTTTCCACGTAATGGCGGCATGGACTCATATGTTGCTATTTAATTACATCCACTGTTTAGAGTTTTACTCATACTAGACTTATTTTTGACTCGAGCTGTTTGTTTTCCCTAAATTCTCGAGTACTAATTTATATTTGAGTAGTCCGAGAGTAGTAGGTCTTTTATGGGCTCTTTTGAAGATGGCGTTCGAGCACAAGGCTTTTATCTACTTAGCTATCTATTTTCGTTGTTTATTCAGTTTGCCATAGTATGTATATTTTGATTCAACAAGTGTAATGGCAGGTTGTTATAACTGCCTAGGCTATTAGTAGTACTTTTTTGTAACTCTGATAACTCCATGTTATAGAGTAACCTTATGTACTATTATGATATATTTCACAGTTCCATTGTGAGATTTTATATTCTGTTCATTTTATTTTACCCTACGACAATTCATCTTTCAGACCCTTGGGCAACGACACACAAATACCGTGGATGTATTAAGTGTTGTTCCCAGGGGTTGGAAAGGTGAGTCGTCATAACCGGAATGGTCGCATTCAATGCATTCAATAGCATATTAGGAGTACAATCAAATTCGATAAGGAATGTTCGCATAATGGATTTTCCACGGAGATCTCTCCGATGGAGTCGGATCCAATCTCCTACACAAGAGTCTTAAACTACCTCCAAGCGTCGTATACCTATAGGTAGAATATACCATTAAAGAAAACATACCCGGTACATGCACTAACACATGATCCCAAATACCATCACCTCCCATGCACAACAGTGATAAGCATACTTTAGACATAGAGTCATAATATCATGTCGTGGGTCAGCCGAATCCCAAGCTATGCATCTACTCTATTTTCTGTCATTTGTAATGTCAAGGTCATATTCGACATCTTTCACACGAGTCTTCATCACTCGAACAGAACACGAATCCCCAAATGGATTCTCTCATCTCGAACAGATCATAAATCACTACATGGATTCGAACATCTTGAATTGATCTCGAATCTCCACATAGATTCTCTTTCAATCGCTTCCAAGAGATAAAACACATATCTTAGACTTGAAGTGGCTTTCGGTTAGTAAAACAGTTACCGACTCGGTCTCTCCAAGACAATCGATGAATTTGGTCATTCAATGATTATGAGAGTGAGCGCATATGGAAACCAAGTCTCGTATACTTATCACGTTTCTGATATTTTCCTCTCACACTATCCCATTCATCAAGAGTGAAGCTGGTAGGTTAGAGCTCTATTGCGCATATCCTTACATGAACATCAGTCTTATTTCACACAGATGACAAGCCTACTTCATCGGCTTTTTGGGCTAAGTATATTCCTAAATGTTTTCCATAAACGAGTAAACATACAATGCACGATCAGGTCACACAAAGCACGATCAAGTCATACATGCACGATCAAGTCACATACGCGACTTCTAATCCCATTTTCGTTTAATTAATATCTTATTAATTAAAACCACTGTTATCAGTAAAACTTATTTTATCTAATAAAACATTGTTTATCAATTTCTACTATTCATTAGTACTCTTTTCAATACGTCAAATATATTCATATACTTATCTCAAATAGCATAAGTATATTCACAAATCATTAACAAGATTTCTTATTTTAAAACTTTTTCCTTTTCTATCTTTTTTCAAAAGATTCCTTACTTATAATTTCCTTCAAATATTCATTTTAAGGATCTAAGTACTTTCACAAATCTATTCAAAAGGTTTAAGACTAATGTTAAACATTATCACTGCAAACCGAAAACCATTTCACTTATGCTTATCTTTAAAACATTCTTTCAAAGATCTATTCACATTCATAAATCTAATAAAAAAGGGTTAAGGAAGAATGTAATTAACACATTGTAACAACAAACCTAAAACCATTCATACTTACATCATCTTTAAAAACATTCTTTTAAAGGTCTAAGTTTATAATAGGTTAAGTTCGATAGTCGATTAATCGGTTATCTAACTAAAAAATTTGCTCATACAAATCATTGTTCGTATACTTAACCCGTTTCTGACATTTCAACTTAACTAATCCTTATTCAAGAGTGAAGTCAGGAAAGCTAGAGGACTGGGTGCATCAAATCCTTGCCTAGACACTTCATTCTTGAATCTCATAAATAGACTAGCATACTCGTTGGCTTTTAGTGTTAAGTATATTATTAACGATTTCCGTAAACAAGTAGTAAAAAAATGATTAACCCATTTTTGATATTCCCAAGTTAAGTGTTCCTCGTTTAAGAGGAAAGCCCTGTGGTTACAACTATATTGCTCCATCCCTACCAACATCAGTTTTAACTCTCAGACCCTACTTCGTCGGCTTTTAGCATTAAGCAAAGTTAATTACCTTTTAAACAAGAAAGTAAACAACAAGATTAACACATTTTCGACATTCCAACATAACTATTCCTCGTTCAAGAGGGAAGCTCGATAGGTTAGAGCTTTATTGCTCATACCCCTACTTGACATCAATCTTAACTCCCAGAAATAGAGATGTCTACCTCGTCGACTTTTAGTGTTAAGCCTCTTTTTTACTTTTCTGAAATTTATATATAATTATTGTAATATATTTAAACTTCAAACCAACTTTAATATACTTCAAAACATGTTTTAAAACATCTGTAAAAATATTAGAGAAAAATACCAAATTTAAATATCATTTTTAAACACTTAAAACCATAAGCAACTTATTACAGCATTTATAAATGTCGTTAAAAGTCCTTATTAAAACAAATTGAAAAGAACAATCTTTGCGACTAGTTTTAACCACTTTTACAAATGATTTAAGACTTGAAATTTTTATAGTAAGTACTACTTTAGGTTACTTAAAAACCATGGAAAAAACCCTAAGAATAACTTTAATTTTATTTATAAAAATTCCCGAAAACAAGGGATTAAGAAGTGCGCTTATAATGACTATTCTCGCATGAAACACTTTCAAACTTACTTCAATTTAACATACAAGTTAAAAAACCATTTAAACATCAAGTTAAGGCCATGCCACATATTTAAGAGGAAAAAAGAAGTGATGTTATACAATATAAAGTTATCATTTGCTTTCAAAAGCAAGAGTTGTCAAAAGTTTATAACTTTACTTAGTTAATATCACTTTAACTTTATAATTCAAATACAACATATATACACACATAATATATACCTAGAAGATAGTGAGATGACTCACTTATATCCATGCCAAACCCAAGGAGAAAGCTTCAAGAACCAAAGAACCACCTCCATCCATCACCACAAGCCTAAAGATCTAACCTTTAGTACTTCCAAACCAAAGTAACCACCTCCCCTTCCTCCTTCATGCTCACGGCCCACACTTGGAACCCCCTCTTCCTCTCACCTTCTCCCAATTCTTACTTCCTAGTTATTCCTCCCATGGTGTCTTTGGACCAAACCAAAGTTTAAAAGAGACTGGAGATGATTTATTTAAGACTTGAAAAGGTTGGAGAATAATTAGTGGATTAGTGCTTAAGCAGTTCCACCATTTTTAATTCTCATACTCCATCTCAAGCTTGGTGCATTAGTGATTTATTATGTATGGTATGCCACTCCTTATATAGGTTTTTACAAGAGGTCATAATCACCTCTTACCTTCCATGAAAGGTAACAAAGGAGCCTCCTTTTCACATGTTAACATTACACCTCTCTTCCTTTGCTTAAAGTTACGAATTACATAAAAGCTCATTTCCTAAACATCTTTGATGGCATCACTCATGACATCATCCAAAAAGAGTTTTTCAATGATTGAAAAAAAGTTTTTATTACATTTTCTTAATTTCCTAAGCAAATAATTGTATGTAAAAAATAATATGAATAACTTCTAATGGTTAAAAAGTCGTTTATCGATAAAATGATTATCGGTCACATTATCGATATTTTTTCAAAGTATTTATTTTTTAAACAGTTTCCAAAACAAGTTTAACATCATTACTTATGACTTAAAAGGGTGCTAAAAAGCTTATTAAATCATTTGAATAAAATTTAATTAAATATTTAAATAATTCAGATATTTAAATATGAAGTGTTTGAAATTCTGGGTCGTTACATAGGCTCTTATCATGACATTGTTATCATCTAATAATGATGTAGTAGTCTCAATAATTGGAATCACCCCTAGCTCAGCTGTAATTTTGTACATTTATATTTATACATTTCTTTTATTGTGGCACTATTCAAAGCCATATACTTAGCTTTTTCATTGAATTAGCCACAACCTTTCGTTTGGAACATTTCCAACTTGAATCTCTTTAACTAAGATTTGAACTTGAATTCAATATTGACATATTGCACTCGATATTACTTATAATGTTTGAGTTCGAATACTCCTTTATAAGGTTGTTATTTATAAACAATTCTCTAGTATATCACAAATATTCGAGAATACTCTTAGCTACCATTTGTCAATCTTAATTCAGATTTGTTATGTAGTTGATGTATCATATATGTAAGCTAAATATCGTATTATAGACAATATGACATGTATGACAATTTCTATTTCTGATGCATAAGGAATACATCTCACACGTTCCATATTAAATATTTTAATATGATTTTCGTGCATATCATTTAGGACATTCCAAACATCCTTTTATTCTAATTTTAAATGATGCATTTCAAATCCTCTATTGAGAGTTAAACAACCAAACTATAACTGGTTTTAACATTGGTACATCGTTAACAATCATCAATATGTTGTTTACTTATAGTTTAGAAACACCTATGTACATTTTTATGCTCTTTCTTATAAGCACACGCTTCCTCTACATTTGACTAAAAATCAAACTATGTGATATTTTTATCAAAATACTTGTTCAACTTTGATGTTTATTGAAGGATTTTTTAGTAAATATTCTTGGATCATATCCAAAAACCCACAAACTCAAAATCGCTCCCACGGACATCGATAAACTTTTGTTGTTATTTTAAAACATTATTTAGAATTTTCCATTTCAACGCATATGAAACAAAACTCAAGGTCAATACAAACGATAATTTTGTAAGAAAAATTCAAATTAACTTGAGCATTTTGAATGATGTATCCATTGTGCTGATCTCAAAAATTGAAATTTATGATGTTATTCTTATCAATGTTGCTCACCATATTCCCACTGCATTAGTCTTTCTCTAAAGAAACATTAATGGTCATTGGATCATATTCCTTCAGGTACAACTATCATATTTTGATAATGTACTAGGAACTTTTCTGGATTTACGCATCATACCATATGGCGGAGTCAATATTCTTAATGGTTTTATTGACAACCGGTGATTGTCTATTCTCGACATTGATAAGAAACTCATAGTTTCTCTTTAATGTACGAGAATACTTATTAGTCATTTTAATGCATTGTGTTCCTTTAGGTTCGGTTAATTTTATTTCATCCCTTGTAATCAGTTTTATCTTTGGATCTTATCCATATCCATTTTACTACCAATAATTTCTAAAAGAAATTCCTTCACCACGAGGTTGGTGTTTCTTGAAAAACTAATTGCTACTCCATGCAATGAAATAGGTATTCATAAATATTTTATGAATTGCCATACATTTGAAACTGATTTGGTTTTAGTTTATGAAACTTAAGTTCAAAACATAAATTGGTTATTCGACAATGATCGTTCTCAAACTTCTTTAAGGGTGGTCCGCACAAGATTCCTCATGAACTATTATTACGTGTAGTATTTCGACTCGCATAACCTGTCAACTCCTTGTCCTAGGATCTATTAGGGTTTCTTATAAGCCCTTATCTTGTATGATTTTGTAAACTATACTTAGATGAAATTAATTTTAAGCTTATGTACTACTCTTAAGTACACAACCTTACAAAAAGAAGTTAACTCAACTTTACTTATTATCAATCATTCTTTGTGCGATAAAGTCTGATTACTCCTTACCGACACATCGTTATGTATCACACGAAGGAGTGATTATTGAGATTAAGTCCTCATTCATTTTATATAAATTTGGAACTCTTTCCAATATACTTACTTATTCGATCAAATCAAATCATTTTATTTTCTTACGCATGTCATCTTATTTACTTCCATTTTATGTTCTATGAGCCTACCATAAGTATATTATGTATGTATTTAATATGGATGTTCATGTCTATGATAATTCATCGTTGAATTTATAAAGTATGAGGAACCATTTTAATATCGTTAGACTTACGATTGCATACATCAATATGTATCAATCCCAAAAGTTCACCAACTCTTATGCACTCCCACTGAATGGGTTGCCTTTTATCATTTGAGATATAATTAACTCGTACTATATAATTCATAATCTTATGGTAAAGAATTATTTCTCAAAAATTGTGGCTTAGTCCATAATTCCTAAATAATTGCAAAATTCTTAGATACTTCTATATTTTCCAATGCATCACTTTTGTTATAAAAACAAATACTGGTATTAGATTTTTATTTTATATCGAATATCCGAATTATTCATATTAAGATAGAACTATGTATATTTTAAGTCAACACTAAAATAGTTATTATTTAATAAAATGCTTGGAATGCTTACAAAAATAGTTATTAATTTAATGCTATTTCCAAAAAGTGTTATATGGTATGCTCCACTATTTCTACCATTACAATAATAGCATATGAAATACAAAACTCTATTTAACCACGTAATATAGACAATTTATTTCATTTACTATAACTTATTTACAGTCAAGAGTTTCTAGATCAAATATCTTAAACTCTAAGAAATAAATCTTTCAGAAAACAATTTTCTATATGAAAATACATTTTAGAATGGAAATCATATTTCTCATTCCTTGTTAAGCATAAAATATTATTCTATAATATCCTCAAATCCGATATCTCTTCATAAAGCAGAATGTCAATAACATTCAAATAATAAAATTAAATTATATTCTAAATATTTTCTCATTAATAAATCATAAATTTTAAATTTCTCACAATATTAAATTCCAAAATCTTATTAAATTTAATATATCTGATTATCAAAAATATGGGTCGTTACACTCTCCCCCACTCAAAACTTTTCTTCCTCTAAAAGGAACAAGAAGGAGTCAAGAGGTTTTATATAATTTATTCAAAATAATCAATTTAACTTACATATTTAAGTTTAACAAAATTTGAAAATAACTCAACTTTTACAAAAAAATTCTAAGTGTTAAATTTACGACAAATTTCGGCAGAGTCTCCTTTGTACGGATAAGTCCGGAAAAATAATAATATCAATAATTACAATATATACCATATTTCAATAATAAAACATCCCAAACCATGGGGAAAACAATAAAATATCGTTCCAAAACCGTAATCCGAAAACGTACCTATTTGTCGAGCAAACAACTTTATTTATGAAACCAAAAGCAGTAGTTATTGCTTCCATAAACCTGTATTTCACTTATATAATCCAAAGAGTTAAAATGATGTGAAAGAATAATATTTTAGTTGTTTCAATTAGTAGCACAAGCAACATACAATATACCACAATCATATGCAAAAAAAAATACAACCATCATATGCAACAATGGAAACTATCAAATAATCCATAGCAACCAAACTCACGGTTTGTTCAGGTTCAGACACTTTTCATAGCACAAGGGTGATAAATAACTAACAAGTGTATCTTACGCTCAACAGCCTTAGATAATTACTCAATAGATTATTCAAACAACCTTGAGCAATTTCAAGTATCATTTCCCAAACTTTCCACAAGCCAACAACATAGGGTTCAAATATTATTAAAGTTTATTCTATTGGCTTTATTTCACATCATTATTTACCTTTCATTTATTTTCATTCATTCGTGCAATGATTATCTTTCATTAATTTACCTTCATTACTTACACAATTTATTTCGCATTCAATATTTGGAATCATCAATGAATCCATTATTAAAGTATTATTTACATTTCATTGCAGTTTATTTCACATTTATTATTTACTTATAACCTTGATATCCATTTTAATATTAATATTCATCAATAAAACATTTCAGTCATTTCTTGAGTTTATAATCATTTACTTAAACAATATTTACTTTTTACTATTTAATTTAATTACAAGCATTTCAAAATATTAACTTATGTTTATAATATTCTTGTAACATCTTAAATTTTCACTTATAAACATATATTCATTTTGAAGCATTTTTGTTATTAAGCTTTTACCTGTATAATATTCTATTACCTATTCATATTAACATTCCAACTTTTAAACATTTCTGGTAAGTTGTATATGTTTTTAGAATGTAATTGAGTGTTATACAAATTATCTTATTCTTTTTAGTTAACAAAATTGTTCAATAGTATACTTTCAAAAAGGTAAAAAAGCTTTTTTCATCTCTCATGGCCTCTCCTCCCTGTCCTTTTCCATCTTTCACGCTGCTCAACTCAACAACCATCCCTTCATACACTTCAACCACTCCACCCTCTCTCTCTACCATCTCTCCTCTGCCTGATTCTCCGCCTTTTCCCCTTGCTGCTCCTACTTCTCTCCTCGGCCCGCCGCCAGTTCCTAGTCTTTCCTTCCCTCCCTCTTCTTCTTCGCCTCCCCTGTGGAACTCTTTATTCAAGGCAAAGCCACGCAATGCCGGCTGCTTTGCACCAGTCACTTTCCCGCTAGTTTTTGATGATGGTGCCATTGTTCCACACGTGGAAGTTGTTAAAGCAGGTAATGATGTTTGGGGGCAATGCCTTGTCGGTTTCTTCCTTGAGAAACCTCTCCCTTACTTGGTTGTCTTGCATCATCTAAAAAGAGTTTGGCGTCTTAAAGGCTCGATTAAGGTAAATCAAATGGAAGCTTGTTCCTCTTCAATCTACCTTCTGATGAAGATAGAAGGAAGATCATCCAATTCGATCCTATAGTGATGAGGAACAAGTTGTTTATTGTTAAGGAATGGGATCCATCTATTGGAAACAGTGTTAGCACCATCAAGTTAATTCTGGTGTGGTTGAAGCTATCTAACATTCCATTATATTGCTGGTCACACTTAGGCATTAATTGGTTAGCAACAAGGCTAGGGAAATTCCTCTGTATGGATGATAACACTGAAAAGTTGGAAAGGATCGGGTATGCCAAATGTTTGGTTGAGGTGTCTGCTCAAGCTGAGTTGCCTGATGCCTTCAAGGTTAAACTTCTGGATGGCTCGGAGCAATTAATCAGAGTTGATTATTTGTGCAAACCACTTATATGTGGGGACTGCAAGGTTTTTGGGCATGAAACAAATGGGTGCCATGTGCTAAAATGCAATAATGACAAGATTGTAGTGGATAAACCATCTGAGCAGGGGGACTTGAACGACACTGGTAAGGGTAATGAAAGTAATTTGATTGGAAGCATAGTGGACAGAGATATTGTTTCCAAAGGAGGGTGGAGGAAAGTACCTGGTAGGAAAGATAAATTTCACAATGATATGAGAAGGAATATGAATGCTTCTGCTAAATTATCAGTTAATGGAACAGTTTATTCGAATGCAAAGAAATCAGAATCAGTTCTGAATCCTGAAGCAAGTTCCAAGGTAAGGCCAGTTGAGCTCGAAGTTAGCACTGTGCACGCTGAAATCGAAGGAGAAATCAAGATAGTAGCCAACAATCCCGAAGCAAACACGCAAGAAAATTCATTTTTACCCGAAGTAATGTTGAACGCAAATCCATTTTCTGCGCTTTTGCCTGAAGTAACAAAACTTGATGAAAACGATGTAATAACTAGTGATACTGAAGAAGGAGAGTTTTGTCCCTCTGTAGTGAAGGCTGCTGACCAATCTATTGATCCTGCAACACACTCAAATAATGCTTTGCACTTAAAAGAAAATCCATCAGCTAATTCAGTTGATATCAAACAGTAGAAAACCAAAAAGACAACTGGAGCAAGCATTATTTGCACCACACCCTCTGGCCAATCAAATCAAAGATCATTAAACTCCCATGCAAAGGTGCCATCTATCAATCTGGAACTTTTATCCCTTGAACAAGCCTTCCTTAATCAGATTGAGAATCACATTTTCGACCTTTTTAAGCCTTCTGTTCCAATTAATGCTCCTTCTACCTCCTCTCCTCAATCAAATCCTCCCATTCCAACCCCCTCCCCCTATATCTTTCTGGGATCCATTCCTGGATGGGCCTCTCCACCTCCTCGTCCAATTTCTCATAGCCCCACCACTTTGAAGTCCTCCTCGTTATCTGCTAAACTTAAGTCAGTTCGTTCTGACCCTCCTACAACTAAGAGTAGGGCAAGTGTGTCGCACCACTCATCATAGTTTTTGATGAATACAATAGCTTCATGGAATATTCGGGATGCCCATAACCGTGTCAAACTCGATCATGTAAAATCCCTGATCGATGAACACAACATCAAAATTTTTGCAATCTTGGAAACCAAACTTTCTCTTCCTTTGACTCTTAAAGCAGCTAATTATATTAACCTCGCATGGAATGTTAATCATAACCTGGATAATGCTACATATGGAAGGATTCTAACTGTCCATGACCCTCAAACTTTCTCTCTCTGTCCCATTCTGTCTATCGCCCAGCTGATCCACTTTCATGCCATTTTCCTTCCTCTTCACCTTTCCTTTTACTTAACCTTTGTTTATGCTCATAATTCTATTGCTTCTAGGCAATCGCTTCTTAATCTTCTCCCTTCTCTAAGACAGAACACCCATCCATGGCTTGCTCTGGGTGATTTCAACTATTGTTTCACTTTGAATGATAAAATGGGAGGGCTGCCTCTAATGCCGAGGGATATTGCTTCTCTTAATATCTCCATATCAGACTCTGATCTCCTCCCCATTGCCCGCTCTGGTGTCCCCTTCTCGTGGAATAACAGAAGCCGATCAGGGATAAGAACATTCTCCAACATTGATCTCTCCTTTTGTAATGCTCCTGCCTTTTCCATGTGGCCAGCCATCTCTGCCTTTTTGCCTCAACCTATCTTATCTGACCACTCCCCAATTATTCTCTCTCCCTCCATTTTGCCTTGCAGAGGGAAAAAAGCTTTTAAATTCTTCAATGCATGGGTCAAGGACCCGGAATATATTAAAATTATTTCTACTGCTTGGTCTACCACTTTTCATGGTAGTCCTATGTTTATCTTGTGCAGGAAACTGAAGGCTACAAATCATGCTTTAAGACAATGGGCTTCTCTCAGGTTTGGAAATGGCTCCCTCTCATCCATGAAACTCAAAGACCAGGTTAAGAAGGCGCAAATACTTCTAGACGAGGATCCCTCCAATCCTACTCTAGCCTAGAATGAATCCATCCATTTTCAACAACTCAATGATGCTTTGAATTCTGAAGCAAGCATGAGGAAGCAAAAACTGCACCAAAAGTGGGATAATGAGGGAGGTAGGAACTTTGCTTTTTTCCATGCTTCTATCAAGGAAAAACAAGCTAGAGACCATATCCATTCTCTTTGGGACGATCATGGTGTTCACCTTTCTACTGAAGAAGAGATCGACCAACACTTGTTTCAATATTTCTCCAAGCTTTTAGGAAACTCTGACAATTTTGAACCTGACCTTGATAGTCTGAATATCTTACCCCTTCCTATGTTAAACACCACAATGATAAACATGCTTGTTCAAAAGGTTTCTGATCAAGAAATTAAAGAAGCTCTTTTTGCTATGAATTCTACTTCAAGTGGTGGGCCTGATGGATTTAACGTTGTTATCTTCAAAGCAAGTTGGCATGTTGTAAGTCATGAATTTTTAGCAGCAATTCACAATTTTTTCAATAAATTTAGATTACTGGGTGAAATAAATGCAACCAATCTGGTCCTTATTCCTAAAGTCGGGCCTATCAAAAATGCTTCCTCTTTTTGTCTTATTTCATGTTGTAACGTTGTTTATAAGTGTGTTTCCAAGATTCTAGCCTATAATGATGGCACATGAATTAATTAACGGGTATGGTAGATGTCAGATCTCCCCAAGAGCTATGCTAAAGCTTGACCTTAGCAAAGCGTATGATAGCTTGCACTGGACCTCAATTGTACGTGTTATGTCATTAATGGGTTTTCCAAAGGTTTTTGTAGCATGGCTGTATGTTTGTATTTCAACCCCCTCTTATTCACTTTGCTATAGTGGGAAGACTTCGGGTTTCTTTAAAGGGAAGCAAGGGGTTCGCCAAGGGGATCCCATATCCTCCTATATCTTCATTATAGTAATGGAAGCGCTGACTTGTATGTTGTCTAGAAAATTTGAGGATAAGGCTATATCATACCACCCTAAATGTAAACAGCTCCAAATTTCCTCGCTTTTCTTTGCGAATGATAGTATGATCTTCTCTAAGCCTAATGATCAATCCATTGTTGGCATTCTTAAGACTCTCCATTCTTTTCATCTTGCTACTGGATTGAAGATCAATCACTCCAAATCGCAAATTCTTTTCTCTGGAATTGACTGGTCTGCCATGGCTAGGTTGGTTGCTCTATCAGGTCTTCAGCCAATGGAAAATAAGATGACATATCTTGGCCTCCCTCTTTGTACGTCCAGAGTAACCAAGGTTGACTGCATTATCCTTTATGATAAAATCACTTCAACGATGAACTCTTGGACTACCAGAATGCTTTCAATGGCCGGAAGATTGGTGCTAATAAAGTCAGTTTGCTTTTCTATGACTGTGTATTGGGCTAGAACATTCATTCTGCCCACTAAACTGCTCACCATGATCAGAGCTGCTATGCTTAGATTTCTTTAGACAGGATCAATACTCAATAGGAAATTGATTCCTATGTCTTTCTCCAGTTCGGAAAAGCCACTAATAAAGGGTGGTCTTGGAATCATCAATATCAACTCATGGAATAAATCAGCGGTAAGTACCCACTTTGATGCATTATTACTTAAAAAGGACAGCCTATGGGTGCAATGGATTTGGAATTATCGTATTAAGAATGGGGATTTTTGGTCTATGAATGTCTCACAAGGCTCGAGTTGGATATGGCGGAAAATTCTGAGTATGAGAAGTATCTTCCTTCCTTTTGATAAATATTCTTTGTCCCCTGATAGCCCGGTGAGTTTTTGGAAGGATCCTTGGGTAGGGGATGGCTTGGTGTTGGAAACTTTGCTGAGTGATCAAGAAAGGCTGTAATCATTGATAGGTAATAATGCTCGTGCTATGGACTTCATTGTCAATGGGAAGCTGCGGAGTCCATCTTCTAGTAACCAGGTTGTCAACTCTTTAAGGTGGAGTTTGTGTGATCATGTGGTGCTTATGAATCATGAGACAGAAGTAAATTGGAAGGGTAGGCCTCATAGAATTGGTAGGGTGTATGATCTCCTCTTAAATACTGATGCTTTGCCTAACTTTCAATGGGCTAAAGTTTGTTGGGCTTCTCATTCCTCTGCTAAGGATAACTTGATGTACTGGAGAATAATAAGCAAAGCTGTTTTAACTAGGGATAAATTGGTGTCTAATGGTATGGTTTTAGACCATCTTTGTGTATTCTGTAATTTATGCCCAGAATCTGTTGACCACCTTTTCTTTGATTGTGAATACTTATCCAATATGATTTGTACCCTGATGAATAAAGTTGAAATTTCGAGTTTTTATGGCAATACAACTTCTGACTGGAATGAGCTGATGAGGGCTACGAAGTGGAGACTAAATAAAAGGGATGTTATTTTCTTTGTTCTTAAAATTTACTTCAGATCTGTCTGGTTCGAAAGGAATTCTCGTTGCTTCAGAAATGAGGCCTCAACTGCGCATCAGATTTGGGTTAAAGTCATGATGAAAATAGCTACTGGGATAAGATATTCTCGGCATGGTTTCTCTCCTCATAATCATGAGTTTTGGAAATGATTTTTGGGCTTCTGCTTGCTGGGAGTTGTTGTGTGCATGAGCCTGTTTGTGCACGATTTTGTGCACGTCTGGCTTTCTTGTATTAGTTGTGCTTGCTTGTTTTGCCTTTGTTTTTTTCCCTTTCTTTGTTTGTCCATTTGTGTGTTTCCTCTGTTGTTTGCATGCATGTCTTGTTCTCATGCATGTCGTTTGTTTTCGTGCTTGCTTGTTGCTTTAGTTCTGTTTTTTTATTCTCTTTTTTCACGGCAAAAAGGTTGTTTTTGTCGTGGTTTTTTTTGTCTTTTTATTATCAATAACACTGGTAGGGGACCAGTCAACCCCGCTTGCCTTTCAAAAAAAAATTGTTCAATAGTTTACATCTTTTTAATTTTTCATTATCCTTTAATTTACAAGTGACAAATCTCCAATTTCCATTTATTTTCTTTAAACAATTACCTTTTACTTCAGGTTTCAATTTTGGAAGTTTCCAACTTATTAAAATAGTAAAGATTCCATTTTGTTACAACAATTGAAAATCTTTGATTAACAGAAAACTTAAGAACTAAATACCGGATTTCATTGCAAATCATCTCAAAATAATATATACTTATCTTTTGTATAGCAAAACATACTTGGAAATTAAAATTAAAATTTTTTTATCAAAAAACTGTGTAGCAAAGCTACTACAGTGGTCTTCCCACTTTGAAACTCGAAAATGAATGTCGATGATGTCGCGGTCATCACCGAAATTATTTTCCAGCGACAGAAGAGGAGAGTACAGAACTTATTTCCTTTTTAAAATTCTTTAAAACATTTCCTTCAAATCCCATTGAAAATATTTTTATCCTAAAATACTTGAAAATAATACTAATATTATCTTTCCAAAAACTTTTGAAAACCAAATTCAAAACTCCGGAACTTAAGTTCTAAAATTTCCAATTAAATTCATTTTATTTGTAAATCCTATTTTGCAACCAATATTTATAAAATTTCACTTCCTAAAAAATAAACATATCACATCCAACTATATCCAATCATAAAAATCATTCTTTTATATACAAAATATAATACTAGATAAAATTATTTCATTTACCTATATTTCAAATACAATATTGCGTCGGTCTGCCCTATTAAGTGTTTAGAATTCCCTATCGATGCCATAGCGTCCTATGTACCGACCAAAATTTATAAATACTAAACAAAACAAATTAACACAATATAAAAACATTTTATAACGCTAAAAATACGCTCTCTCATATATATACTCTCAAACAACTCATTCTAGGGTATTACTACCCTATCCCTAATGAGTCAAACCCCACAAAGCTAAGGTTATCGCCAAACCAAAACTCTGATACCAACTGTAACGACCCAACTTTTTGGACGGTTTAAATCAACAATAAACCACACATGTCAACTCAAACCATTCAAAAGGGAGGATTTTTAATAGGGTAAATAAGAAAATAAGGAAAAACAAAACACAGAATCTCACAGCGGAATGACAAAATATAATAATCAAATAAACAGTTCATGAAGCTGTTTTACAAATAAATTTGATTACACTTTTACAATACAATCAGAGTTATACATACAGCAGGTAAAAATTGGATAATGCAGCGAAACAACATGATACAGTGGAATAATAATAATAATATAATACTAAACTCCATCTTCGTCCTTCAAAAATAATGTCTTCAACACTGAAAAGCTCAGGCTGACCCGAGCGTAATGAAAAGACAAAACACTTGAGTCGGAACTAAAAGATATTATGTAAGTTAAATCAATAGTAAATAAATATGAGTGTAATGGCTTCAAAGATGTTTACGGGATTTTACATCTCTTACCCAATGTATAGCATTCGTGCAATAACTTAAGAGATGTTCGGGATTTCCATCTTCTAAGGATCCGTTAAACTATCTATATGTATTAATATACACTATATATGTAGAGTCTATCAGTAAAGTAAAGTATTAAATAGCATTAAGGCATTAACCATATCCCCCTTAACACATTTTTATAAATGTCGTAGTCTATACAGTACTGTAAACTCCACCAAACCGATGGACTATCAGGGAGCACTCCATAGGTACAACACAAAACAAAATCGTAGTGGGTTCGATAAGGCATATGACAGGGCACACGAGTCTATACCCACGGTAGGATTCTACCGGATTGTGGAACCAGACTGGTGGTAATGCATAGCAGCTACTACTGCCCACCTCGAACAACACTCCCATAATCAAATCGAAGTGGCCACCAATCAATCGCAGAGTAATAGATATGGTATCGAAGAAGTGTGTCCGGTAGGAGGAGCGACCTCACTTGGCCTGGTTATGGCTCCTAATTTAAGTCATATCAAGATGACCCGAGGGGGTAGGGCTGCATTCTTACCTCATACCAGCAGTGTTCACCAAACCATCCTACTTCGTTCAGGATTCTCCACTACGTGCATAGTTGTTAAAGTGGTTTCGGAATTGGCAGAGAGTATGACAATATTCGACCCCCGGTCTCTTTAACAACCAATCCTTATTTTTTTCACCGTGGTCATTTTATAAAACAATTATAATAATAAATCTAGAAAATATTTTATACCATCATATCAAGATATCCATATACATATTCCAAAAGTATAAATATATTTATAAATACCGAGGAAGATTTCTTTTAATCAATTTCGAAAATAATTTATAAATCTCTCTTAAACCATTTATAAACTATTTATATGATTTCAAACCATTTATAAAGCTATTTATAAATTCCAAAACAGTTTACAACTCTTTCCCTTTTCATAAACCTCTAAGCAAATTCCTTTAAAACGCTTCAAAATCTCTTTACACAAGTTCTTTTATAAAACCCTTTAAAAATCCTTTAAAACCTTTATAACTCCTTTATAAAACCATTATAAAAATCCTTTATAAAAATCTTTTATAAAAATCCTTTTATAAAATCCATTATAAAATCTCTTACAAAACTTTTATAAATTCTTTACAAACCCTTTACAAAAATTCTAAATCTTTTACAAAAATCTTTTATCTATTAAAGTTATTATAAAAGTCTATATTTGTTATCTTAAATCAAAACTATATTTATTATATTAAATTAAATTTAAAATATATATATTAAAACTATATTAAGTATTTTACTAAATTAAATTTTAAACTATTTAAAATATATATTTAAAACTAAATAGAATTATAAGTTAAAATCTTAAATTTACATGTAAACCCATATATTAACTTATAATTTGAAGCTTTAAAACATATAAAATTAATTATTTTCCAAATATAAATTTTTAATGAAATCATTATATTAAATTTAAAAATCAAATTTATAAATCAAACATGCTTTACTATTTAGAAAATAAATTAAAACCAACCAACGGTGTCCGTTTATAGTTTTCTACCCTATAGTCAAGTGATAGGGTATGTATCATTTCAACCCCAAAATAGTTAAATTTTCTGGGTATATCATTTCAACCCATATCCCGAATCAATAATTTTTAAACCAATAAAATCGCTTGAATTTATCATTTCAACCCATAACGATTTTCCCTAATCTATAAGATCATTCGGGTATGTATCATTTCAACCCATAGTGATAACAGGGATACAAACATCCAATCATATAAAATGTCAACAAATAAACATCCATCTTAATCAACATCCAAATCAGCCAATAAGTCACAACAATTGACCGGTTATCATTATCGGGTGTTCAACTAACAATTTAAATTCAATATTAATTTAAATGGCAGTTTAATTCAATATAAATTCAAATGATAATTTAAAATACCAAACATGTAACGACCTATAAATTTTCGATAAATAAAATAGTTAAATCAATAAGATTTCTTGGTTTAATGTTGGAAGAATTAAAAATTTGTAATTTATTTATGATAATAATAACTAGAATGAATTGCAACAATATTTGTCTAAGTTAATTATTAATGAATTGAATGAAATTTCAATCAATTGAAATAACTTAAATGTTATAACTTGGTTATGAAGGGAATCTAATTTGGTATTGTATAGGAAATTGTGTCACTTGTTTGTAAATAATAAACTTATAAGTGTGATTAAAAGTAAAAGGGTGATAATTATTATAAATTACCTGTTTATTCAGTCAGTCGAATTGAATTTGGAAACCAATTGCAATTGAAATGAAATTTTATATATTAACTGGGTTTATAATCAATAACTGAAGTTGAATAACAAATGTTGGATGCATTGGATGTGCATAAAGTAATTGAGTGATAACTAAAATTAAATTAAAATCTAATATTGAAATTTGTCGAATATTGAACAATTAAATTGTTTAAATTCAATATTTGAAATTAACTGAATAATTGAATAACGGGAGTTGAATAACTGTATAATAGAAATAGTTGTTCTATTATTTAATACTTGTTTTAAAGATTTAATCTTATAAGTTAATTTTCAAATATTTCAAGATGGTGAATTTTGGATAATCAAAATTGTTTAAAATTTAAATTTGCAAATGTTTGAATAATTGAATTCTGAATATAATATGATTGAAAATAAAACCGAAAGTTGATGTAAAGTTTATTTAAACAACAATGAAGATTGTTAACATTTAAAATTGGATTTTTAAACGAATAACTAGAAATTGAAAATTTTATATTATAATCGAGACGTTAAAAATAGCCTTCCGAGGCACAGTCTCGGAATTTGACGAAACCAGTTCTATTGGAACCGTAATAGTGTATTATTATCGGATTTCAAATTCTGTAGCGTTTGGAGTTATCGTTTGGTCGTACGGGTTAGAAACGCATTTAACTAAATATCGAAAATTTAATATTTTAATTCGATTCAAAAACTATCTTCCGCATACGATCAAATTAGCCTCTGAAACACGTTCCATTGTGTTCGGAATGCAGGTAAAACATTATAAACGCCTAGCGGCATGCTTTATTTCGAGTTTGTTTGGAAAGGTTGAATATATAAATAAAATAATATTCTATACGCGTATATATACACATTTGCTCAGTGAACCCTAGTTGTTTATCTCGGTCGCCACTTATTCGTTCAATGGCCGAGAATTCTCCTCTTTCTCTCTCATTTTCTTCTCAATCCATTGATCATTATGAGAAATCTTCAACTAGGATATTGTAGAGCAAAGAGATATCTACGCATCCAACTATAGATTTTATTTATCGTCGTCATTTGGAGCCACGGGGAGGCCATGTAGGGGGGTCGTTCATTCATGTTTTCCTGTGCGAGGTGGCGACTGTAATGATTCTAGATTTTCGACTTCCGAAAATCGACATTAATACGTCCACTGTATCAACTGCCGAGCAATCGAATGCCGGAAAACCGAATTGTTATGGTTAAAAAGAAGAGGTAGAAGAAGAAAGAAAGAAAGAAAGAAAGAAAGAAAGAAGAAACAATAGAAACAATATCAGAATCTCACATATCGCAGCGGAACAACATATAATAGATAAATGAATAATCTTTAAATCAAAGAACTATATCAGTTTATACATTACATCATCAGAGTCAATATACACACAATACATCAATGGACAGTTATACAAACTTGTCCTCATACAGAATACACAGCGGAATAATAATATCATATACGAATGCTACGTCTCGCCATCCAGCTCACCACTTGAGCTCCACAGCATCTCCTGAATATCCAGAATGACCTGATAACCTGACTCTAGGCTGTGGAAAATTATGGGCACCCATAGTTTAGGAAAGGAACAATAAACTCCAGGTCAGTCATGGGACTGGTGTGAGAACTAAAACAGTTTATCTTTAAAACAACAACAAAAGAATTTTTAACATTGAAATCCGCAATGCTTTTGGAAAATGAAACTACCATAAGACCTTCCACCACACACACAATGCAATCGCAGACTTGGAGGAGATTTCTTCTTATGATAGTCAAACATGCTTACTACGCAAAAGAAAACTCTTTTGATATTATTACTAGTGCATAGTGTGAAAATTCTTTTCGAAAATACAATATTAAACTTAGCCAGCATAGGTACCATTATATTATGCCTGCTATAGCTGCCATGTTAAATGGCAGGTTCTACAACTAAAACCGTACTGGGTTCGTATTGTCTGATTGAATTTCCAACAAATGGTCAGGCTAAGGAACTTCCTACTGCCAATGGGTACGCCTCTGGAGGGACGTCCCGAGAGTCAACTTGCTCTCTGCCAACACAAGGCCGGGTTACCTCTTACACTAGGTAACTACTACATGAATATGCCACCCCCCGGTCCTTTGGGACCTTTATCCGAGGCACCTCGATCACACAGCAACAATCACACATTGGAGCAACCACATAGGTTAAATACCAGGGCTCCATACCTGATACCACCCTTTTCCAGAAGGAAATGACATAACCTAAAGGGAGCGACCCTCATAACCTTGCCGCATATTCCTGTTTTGACCATTTCCGGGTTGTGAGGTCCGACGAAGTCTCGTCCACAAAGCTATGCTTTTTCACAAAGCCACGCTTTGATCAACAAATGATCAATAAATAATCATCACACAGCAACACTCAGCATGCCACATTACCAAATTGGGAGTATATCACTGATAACCTTCAACTACATAACCTCTGAGCTCGTACGTCTCAAAGAAGGGTGTTAAGCTAAGAGAATAAATTCTCCGCCACCAACAGAAATGTATTTGAAAGAAATCTGCTTTATATCTCAAAATGTAATGTCAGACATGTAACCATACAAGTCTGTTCCGGGTTCGAACAGAACCGAAGACACTTCCAAAGAAGCCCTTGCAATCCGGGTATTCACAATCCCGATCGAACTTCCCATCACAAAGGAAATCTCTATACCGTAGCTAACAGTGCAGAGACAATCGATAAGTCATCCTATCATTTTCACAAATACCCGGTCTTCACCACCGGTCTTCAATGCGATCCATATCGTCGTATCACTAATTCGGAATGGGTTATATGACACAAAGGTCCTTTCCTGGCTAAACCGAATAGTGAGCACAATATTTAAAACATATGGATATAGGGATTTCAATTAAGTCACAACTTATTACCCAAATCCTTTCCTTTAAATGGTTTAAACAAATTACCATTCCAAATCTTTAAACAAAAAGATTTACTTCGCAAAGTTTACCCAGTTTCACAAAGATTTATTCACAGATTCCCAAATCATTTCCCATTTCAATTGGATTAACCCATTAAATCTTTAAATTAAGATTTAATTTATAGCTTTCAAAACTATTCACAATTCAAGTCTTTTATAATATAAAAGATACACCTTTTAAAATCTTCTTTGATTTCAAAATAAAGCTTAATCATCTTCACAAAGGTTAATTCATAGTTTTTCCAAACTATTCACAATTTCATTTCAACTTGAAATGTTTCGATACAAATTGGAATCTTTTCACTTTATGAAAGCTATTATTATTTGAAAACAGATAGTTTTCATTTTGGGAAAAACTGGTTACAATTACACAGGTTAAAGCCATCCAAGTATAAAACTTGGATTTAAATTTAAATTTCCAAAACCATATTTTAAATGGTAAAAAAACCCATATAAACACCTTTTATACTTGCACAATCTTTTAGACCAAAATTACCAAATTATTGAATTCAATTTCAAAATATTGAATTCAAAATTTAAATCAAATTATTCAAATTTCAATTTTATTAAGTTATTTAAAATAACTTCTATTTTTGAAACTCATTTTCAAAAATTTCCAATTCCAATTCCAAAACTATATTGGATTCAAAAATTCAATCTTTAGAATTGTCAAAATTTTGTGACTTAACCGATTTCCATATGAAATCCACAATTGTGTGTGTATTGTGTAGTCCAAGGGTTTAACACAATAGTGCAACAACATTCAACCATCACAGATCAAATATAACAATATAATTGATAAGCAGTATAAACTATAATGCTTATCTTTCATTCACAGATCACAGATATATATATATATATATATATATATATCACAGATAAACAATTTACAGATCACAACAAAAATCAGGATATATCACAAAGCATCACATATCAGAGATGTCAAACAATTCAACATCCAATAAAATCCAAACATCCATAAGTAGGATTAATTTAATTATCTGATAAATCTAAATAAGATAAATTTCAATAAATCAATTTTTACTAGTCATGATAAATTAATAATCAATTAATTTCAAATTGAGTTTCAAATTTATTTCAAAACACCAAATCAAATTTTCAACGAATTTCCAAAATTATTTCCTTTTTAAAATAAATTTCTTTATCTCTTCAAATCTATTTAAAAATCCAAATTTTAAATAAATTCTTCAACTTATAAATAATATTCTTCAAAATCCCTTTATTAAAGTCTTTTTCCCAAAATTTGAAATTTAATTCAATACGGTTCATGTAACGACCCGGAATTTTCGAAGCCGAAAATTCCAGATAGTTATGAAAAAGAAGAAAGAGATAGAAGAAGAAGAACATAAAATATCATCATCTCACATTTCGCAGCGGATAAAATATAATAACAAATAATAACAGTTTACAAGAATACTGTATCTGTAGATTACATTTTAATACATCAGAGTTTACATATATTCAGTCACTGAATACATTCAATTATCATGTCACAGATACACAAAAATATACTGCAGCGGAAATACTCTATACGTTCCTGCCATCCAGCTCGACTCCTGAGCTCTAGAACGTCCGTACCTGAAATCTGTAATACTCGGTCTGACCCGAGCATTACATCAAAGTAACACCCGGGTCAGGCTGGAAACCAGTGTGAGTAACCCAACCAACATGGAATACACAGCATACATCTATATAAAACCCGGGGTACTCGTATGATTCACATATCCCAATTTATTATTGACCCCCCCTTTTTATTCCACATATACGTTTCTAAATACCAAAGATTCAGAATATAAAATAATCCAATTTCTCCAAACACGTCATTTCAACATATAGATTTCACATATCGATAAAAATTCGAAGTGGATTCGGGTATTTCCAAATATCCGACCCCACCCCCTTCAAACTCATGTCATCCTAACCCAAGTTATCCAAATGAATTACTCCACATTTCATATCAGAGATATCAACACATTCAAAACATCCAATACCATTCAATCACCTGTACGCTGATTTGATCGCTTCTGATTTATTTAATTGTTTTAAATTGAATTTCTAACCTCAAATGTCGATATTTCATCATTTAACATTAATTAATTCCAAGCAAATTAATCAGTCAATCCTTCATTATTTATCACAGTTAATCGCCCTGGATTAATTATTCTTCAATTACATCCAAGTAATTAACTTAATTAAATTCACGATATTAATTATTCTTAACCAGAATCAAATAAAAACCTTAATTACTTCATAAATTTATTATCCATTTCAATTACATTAATCCTTAATTACACATATTAATTGACTTTTCATATGTCACTTATTATCGATTAATTCACCTTAATTAATCAATCTTTAGTTACATTGATAATTATATAAATTAATGATTTTCAATTATATTTGATTTATTCTACATTAATTATATTAAATAATTTATCATTGATTAATCCGCAAATATTAATCATACTCAATTTATCTCAACCTGTAATTATTTACCCTTTTATTTTCTTCATTTAAATGGATTAGTTACTCCTTAATTTACTATCTAAATTAACCTCCTGATTAATTTCACAAAGTAATTATAGTTTATTAATTACATTTAGTAATTGCGCAACAACCGTCCAATGATTATCCCGAATTACTTACACTTAATTACTTAACTTAAGCCTAATTTATTAATTAATCCAAACCCTTAATTATTAAATTAAACGATGAGTCTAAACAATTTAAACCCAAATACTTCGGGTCAAACCTCACTTAACTCGAGACCCAACCAAACAAAGTCACATCATCAACAGTAGCACATCCAATCAATTTATTCATCCAACCAATTATTTAACTTTAACCTTTAATTGTAATAAATTAACTTCTCTTTAATTGCTTAACCGATCAATTAAATAATCTTAATCACCCAAACTTAAATTAAATTAGAGATTAGTCATTTATATTTAATTATCATTGATCTATAGTTTTAACTTAAAATCCTTAAGTTTTATTAAAATAATATTTTATTCCCTAAATTCCTTCTTAGTCGCACTATAAATTTAGTTTCAAATGTGACTTAAGAATCTATCTGCTCGGTTTGAATTAAACATTCAATCATAAATCGGAAAAGAAACTCACCAAAATGCTGACGACATCCCCGAAGTTGTTCGACCAAATCAGATCGGCGACTCCTTAAATCGAATTGCCTCCATCACACGATACCACCTTCCAGTGCGACTGCCATGCTTCAGCACTTCCAGCCTCGTCTCCATCAACAGCAGATCGCCCACATCGTCTGCCGAGAACTCAAATCGCCTCCAACTACCATCGCGCAACACTCCTCGAACCCACGCAAGTAGCCCCGTCTCGCGACTAAGCCTACGGTCGCCGCCTCCACTCGTGACTTCCACCTGCTCGTTCGCAACTCCCACTCACGCTCTCTTCTCCCTTACGCGACTTGTGTCTGCCATTCCACCGAGTCGCCTATCCCTTTTGTCGAGCTCGAATACGCGAGCGCTTCCCTCAGTCGACTCGCGCCTGCTCGTGTTCGAAATCGAATTCGATTAGAATTCGTAAGCAGTGAAGGGTGCGAAATTGTTTTGGGGAGGATGGTTTCAACTGTGAGGAGAGGGAATCGAATTTGAAGAGGGGTTTCAATTTGAAGGAGGGGAGACTGATTTAAATCGGCCTCGGCCATAAAAAAAATTCCTCGAAATGAATTACAAAAATGATTCTTCAAAGAAGGAGACGGGTCTAGATTAAAGAACGAAGGCTAGAGGCTTCCTGAGTACGATTGTTGGAAAAAAAATCTCTGACTACTGTACTTCAGATTTTATTATATTATAAAATTTCCAAAATATCTTGTTACACATAACGCGAAATCTCGAACCCCGAATCAGACAGGCCGACAAGCACTTAAAAAGTTTTACCCGTATTCCAATCACACGGAACGTGTTCCGGATGTTAATTCGATCGCATACGCGAGTTACCGAAGAAAACGATCAAATTCAAATTAAATTGATTAAAATAATTCGAAGCGTTTTGAGCCGCTGGGGTCAAACGACAACTCTGATTGATACGAAAATTGAAATTCGATAATAACTAACTATTTCGAATCCAATGGAACTGGTTTCGTCAAATTCCGAGACTGTGCCCCGGAAAGCTATTTTTAAATATCGATTTAAACTGTATATTTTCAAAACTGAACAAATCACTTAAATTAAATTTCAACCATTCTATTATCTTCAGTATCATCATTATAAATTTTATAAGCCTTCGAATTATTTTTAACAGCTTAAAACTGAAGAACTCAATAAATTTACCCCAATTTCAGTTTATTAAATTCAATATTCAAACTATATAATTTAATGATTTAATTATCAAATAAATATTGATATCTTGAATTCAAGTTAAAATAAACTTTAAATGTTTTTTTTTTCTCAAACAAATTATTCCATTTTTAATCGTTAAAAATTTCGGGTTGTCACATTCCTTCCCCCTTAAAAGAATTTCGTCCCCGAAATTACCAATTAGGAAGAATAGTGCTAATACACATTCACTTTTCTCCCAAAACCAACAGTTCAACATCATATCAACTATCTTTTATACTAAACCCCTAATCATCTTACTAACTTCCCAAACTCTCACCCACTGTTTTCAAACAATAACACCTTCCTCAACATTCAAATTTCAATTTCAAACCAATTTTTATATTATCAAAAATTTCTCAAAATTTTTGAAAAATTTTGCCAGCGTCTCCTTTGCGCGGCTAGTTCGGTACAACTACAAAAGGCCTCTACGGGCTCCCAAAATCTCAAAAACGAACAAAAGCCAAGTGGCTATATCAAAATCCAATCCAATCCAATTTCATACAGAAATTTAAATACATACCTTTTTGTCGGGCCATTCAAATTTTATCTTTTGGAATCAAATCCACTTTTCTTTTTCCTTATATACCTGCATATCTTATTTAGCAACAATCTCCAATCATAGCCCTTCAAAACATTTTGTACCTTTCCTTACATAGGTTTTCATATTTACATCTATTCAATTTATTTCAAATTTTGAATATTAAATTTTTATCTTTCATTTGTAACTGATTCATATCATTATTTACATTAGATTCATTCACTAGTTCATTTCAGTTTCTAATTCAAAATCATTTTGTTAACAAAATTTTTCAAAAATTTTCTAACTCTCAAAATTTTCAGAAAATTTTGGCAGAATTTTCTTTATACGGAGGAGCTTTTGCAATTTAACAATAGATATAAATATATATAGATCGACCCACACGGTCGGAAAAGCCAAAAATAGTTCATATATCCTATTTTTATTGCGTAGGCGTACCTTTATTTAGCATTTTAAGCAAGCAGCTTATTCATTTTAGCATTTAACGCGGCCAAATTCTGCCAAATGGCTTTCAGGTACCTGTACTATCTTAATTAAAATATGTAAGCACCATATATATATATGAAGTTTATAACATTTCTCTTACTTAAACAACTATAACACATCAATTTTAAAGAAAAGTATTCAAATTAATTTACACGAACAATTTATACAGTTTCAAACCTAATTCAATTGCCTCAACTAATTTATATACCATTCCCTTCAAATTTAAGGGCTTAAAACTCAAGTGTTTGCATTCAATTTATTTTTAATTCATCAAGCTCGTATTCACTGCAAATGATTCAAAATTAGTTGTATTTAATCTCCATCTATTCCTAGAGTTTTAATTACTTTCATTTATGTTAAACGGCAATTATTTATATGTAAATTCGACGATATTCGCTTAGTAGAGTATTTAGTTTTAGTTTATGTCTGTTTCCACTTGCTTCTCTTACCCTTTATTTAATTTAAGTGATATACAACTCACTTACTTACCTTCAATTCATTTATAATTCCAAACAATCTCATTTTCATATCAATTGATTCAAAAATCAATTATATTTGCATCCCTTATTTCATAGAATTTTAATTAAATCTCGTTTGCATCAAACGACCATCATTTTATTTCTCTTGACACATTCCATACCTATGTGCTACAAGCCAATTCAAATTAATTCAATCCAAGCTTTATTTAATGGGTTTTCACCCTTACTCGAAGCCAAGCTTTCATAAATTTTTAAACTTAAGTTAATTTACTTTAATTTATTCCAACATCAAACTTAAGTTTACTTCTATTTGATTCTCATTTAATCAAATTTCATTAAATTCAGATAGCCCATCCATTTTAAATTTTAATTTTAATTCACCTTCATAATTTATCAAAATAATATCCAAGCACATACTCAGTTCATTTAAATCTTCAAATTAGTATGCCCCCGAATTTAAGTTCAGCTTGTTGATCCCATTTCAAATAACTTTGATTTAGTTTTTATATTCAATCAAACTTCATCTATTTAGTATTAAATTCAATTAACCCATTTATTCACCTCATTTCAAATTTTTAAATTTCACTTAATTCATTTGCGAATTTATTTTATTTATACAAAACCATTTTCAATTTATTTCTACTCACCTGGGTTTTGTTTACACTCAAACCATTTCTATTATAATTCACTTCCATTTCATTCAACAACATTCCAATTATGTCTAATTTACTTAGCAAATTACGTTTGACTCTTATTCATTACTCACTTTAATTTTATTTTTATTTTTAATTCAAACCATCGCATTTTCTCATCCAACTCTCTTTTATCTTTATTTTTTAACATCTCCTCTTATTTAATTCATTATCAAATCTAAGTCGAATTCTATTTAAAATTCGAATTCATTTCCAAACTCCCTCACTATATATAATCCATTTTATTTAATCGAGTTAAATTTTTATTCACATACTCTATCAAATAATTATTTAGCTAATAAGCTTACCTTTCAATTTTTGAATCAACATTCGATTTTATTACAAAGAATCACTTTATTAAATTTTCTTGAGTTCAAATTTTATAAAGTCGGTTTGGATTTCCTTTTTATATTTCCCAAAATTCCAACATTTTGATTTTTAAAATTTAGAAATACTTTTAAATTCAGATAATACTATTAAAGAACCTTTTATAAAAATACTTTTATAACTCGATGTCTCAACCAGTCCATCCTTGTTCTCACAGAAATTCAGTCATACGTTGATCAGGCGCAAGACTGAAAATCTATAAGTACTTAGTAGACCCATTTTCAACATCCAGTGAAAATACTTGAAAAAAATAATTTTTTTTTCTCTAAAACAGTTTTGAAATAGAGAAAATAGCTTTAGTGAGAATGCTCTGGAAATCATCACACTCATCCATGGTCGCAGTTAACCCGATGATTACGTTGCCGTCCCGGCAAAATTCACATATAACTGTAGGCATCCGCGCCCCTCAATTTCGCCATGGAACCCGCTACAGATCGCAGCTACAACTGGGGTTACGTAGCTATCGCAGCAAAAACCCATATAACTGTAGGCATCAACGCCATCGAATTTCGCTGCCAAAAGAATGAAACTCCTCCACTCGACCATAGATCGCAGTTTACCGATGTTGCGTTGCCTTCTCGGCAAAATCAAGTGTAGACCGTTGGCACTCATCCTCCACACGATTTCGCTATGGTCCCCACAGTAGGTCACAGCGACATCGAGTTACACTGTCGTCACAGCATAACCCAAATGCCCCTGTAGGCATCAGCGCCACCGACTTTCGCTACGTAATAATCCTCAGGAACTAGTTTGTCCGGACTCCTCACAGGATCAACTTTAGAACCTTCCTCTTAGAGGCTCAAGGCAGTACCACCTTGTGGCACTCCTGAGAAGTTCATTCCAAGGGAGCGCCTTTTTCCCCAGAGCCAATCTCAAAACAATTTATACTATACACATATAGTATTTTTCCAAAATCATACACCTAGTATGAATTCCATATAAGGCTCCTTTACACAAAATCGATTCCCAGAATCGATACTTTCCAAAATAGGCTTTTCCAAATCTCAATATTGATTTTCCCAAAAATCAAAACTTTTTTCCAAATCCATAGGTTCTCAAAACCTTTCCTCAAAATCATTTTTTCCTTTTTTTTTCCGAAATCATTTTACAAAATCCTTTTTATATAAATATATATACTAATCTTGAAAATTTTTGAATCAAATTTATACTTGTATAAATTTACGTTTATACTCCAAATATTTTCAAAAATCTTTTCTTCTAGCTATAGATTCATTCAAAGGTAGTTTTTATCTTATTTAACAAAGATATATAATTTAAATTTTTTTTTCCTTTCAAGACAAACATTAAATTTTGAAATTTACACTTGCCAAATTACTTACTTTTATTATAAAGTACATTTTAAAATCAAAGAGATATTCAATTTCCTCTTTATTTCCATAAAATTAATTTCGGCCATAGAAATATCAAATTTAAATTTATTTTATTTTAGTTTCTCATATATTCACAAATATATTTTTTTCATTTCAAAGATCATCTTATAACTTTTTTATCTATACCTCAAAATCAAATTTCCTCCTTTATTCATTGTTTATTTCTCAAAATATTCTTTCATCTCTAAGAACCATTTCATATTTCCTATTAAAAAATTCCCGATATCAATTTCCTTCAAATCCGTACGATGTACACATACCATCCGTACGCTATACCAATCTGATCGCTCACTCGATCACACAATTTCTTTTCCGAACTAGTATCATCCACCCGACTTCCTAGTGCGGACACAGATCTGGTTTCTTGATCAGAAACCATCATTCTCCTTGCATAGTCACAACTATGATAGAGAACATCAAGAACCAATCAACAATCCATATCCAGGTTCGCCGTCGAAAATCGAGTGAAAAATCCCAACTCGGATCGATAATAATATCTTGAAATTCTGTGCTCGACTTTGGATCAAATCACTATACGAATAGAATAATATACGTACACCCTACGTATATAACCTTATTGATTATTTGCTAAATCAATTTTTCTTCCAATCACATTCACCTAAATTTTCATTCACTTAATCACATTTGCCTTAATCCCCATTTGGATTATCACTTAAGTTCTTGTCTCAGTTGGGTATTTACATCCATAACAGTTTAGACTCCGACCAGTTTATTTTTAGAAAATAGCTTGAAAATGTAAAAACAGATAGGTAGTTGAAAAATAATTAATAGTTTGCAAAATAACTGTAAAATAGTTAACTAATATCGAATAGTAAAAAAAATAGTTAAATAGTTTTCAAAAATTGTACATAATTGCAAAATAGTTGTAAAATAATAATTACCTTGTGAAATAAATGAAAAATAGTAATTAGTTTATAAAACAGTTGAAAAATGATTAAATAGCTCCAATAATAATTGTAGAACAAGTATAAAATAATTTTAGCTTTAAGAAAGAAAGGTTGTATATATTTAATAACTTGGAAAATAAGTTGATATTAAAACCATTTATTTTGAAAATAGTCCAGAGTCAAAACTGTTCAATTCCCAATCTTCATTCTCTTCAATTCAATTTTAAATTTCCGCTCCATTTAAATTGTCCCAATTCCAATCTTAAATAACTCCAATTTCCATTGGACTTGATTTATTCCCAATTCAAGTTGAAATAAATTCTCAGTTTCTTACCACTACAAATCAAATTCCATATGATTTTAAACTTATTCAACTTTAATTATAACCCCAAGTTATTTCAATCAATTTGGATTGATACCACCCACTTCAGTTCCAATCACTTCAATTTAATCCAATTCAAATTGTCCATTTGAATTTTTAAACTTATCCATCTTCAAACACAAATCCAATTAATTCCAATCGGATTCAACTTAAATGAATTCAATTCCAACTTCAAATTTTAACCATCTCGAATTATATACATTCGAGTTGAATTCCCAAAGGTTGGTTTAACTCTTTAAACTAAATTTACCTCGACTTTAAAGTTTGTAAACAATTTTATTTTTGAGTTCAAATTCTAGAATTTCATTTCCACACAATTTAAATTTTAATTTCTTCAAAGCAATTTTAACTTGAATTAATTTAATTCAAATTTCAAATTCACATCATCTCGAATTATATCAATTTGAGTTAAAAATTTAAATGTTGACTTAATCCTTTTAGATCAAATCAACTTATCTCTTTATACCATTTAATTCTGAACTCATTTCAACTTATTTTCACTGAATTTTAATTAAGTTGTACTTCTATTTCCACTTAATTTAATTCCAATACAAGATTTCAGTTTGGTTGTATTATATTATTTCTTAATTCAATTCTATTAAATTTGACAACCAATCACTTTATATTTATTAGAAGAAAATATCGCTTTATATATCAGAATATACTTTTATATAAAACCATTTAAAATCTTTATATAAGAAAATAACAAGTACGCTCTCATATATATATATATACAACTCATTCTAGAGTTCTACAGACTCTATTTAATGAGTAATCCCCACCAGAGCCAAGGTTCTCGCTTAACCTTTCAGCTCTGATACCAACTGTAACGACCCGGAATTTTCGAAGCCGAAAATTCCAGATAGTTATGAAAAAGAAGAAAGAGATAGAAGAAGAAGAACATAAAATATCATCATCTCACATTTCGCAGCGGATAAAATATAATAACAAATAATAACAGTTTACAAGAATACTGTATTTGTAGATTACATTTTAATACATCGGAGTTTACATATATTCAGTCACTGAATACATTCAATTATCATGTCATAGATACACAAAAATATACTGCAGCGGAAATACTCTATACGTTCCTGCCATCCAGCTCGACTCCTGAGCTCTAGAACGTCCGTACCTGAAATCTGTAATACTCGGTCTGACCCGAGCATTACATCAAAGTAACACCCGGGTCAGGCTGGAAACCAGCGTGAGTAACCCAACCAACATGGAATACACAGCATACATCTATATAAAACCCGGGGTACTCGTATGATTCACATATCCCAATTTATTATTGACCCCCCCTTTTTATTCCACATATACGTTTCTAAATACCAAAGATTCAGATTATAAAATAATCCAATTTCTCCAAACACGTCATTTCAACATATAGATTTCACATATCGATAAAAATTCGAAGTGGATTCGGGTATTTCCAAATATCCGACCCCACCCCCTTCAAACTCATGTCATCCTAACCCAAGTTATCCAAATGAATTACTCCACATTTCATATCAGAGATATCAACACATTCAAAACATCCAATACCATTCAATCACCTGTACGCTGATTTGATCGCTTCTAATTTATTTAATTGTTTTAAATTGAATTTCTAACCTCAAATGTCGATATTTCATCATTTAACATTAATTAATTCCAAGCAAATTAATCAGTCAATCCTTCATTATTTATCACAGTTAATCGCCCTGGATTAATTATTCTTCAATTACATCCAAGTAATTAACTTAATTAAATTCACGATATTAATTATTCTTAACCAGAATCAAATAAAAACCTTAATTACTTCATAAATTGATTATCCATTTCAATTACATTAATCCTTAATTACACATATTAATTGACTTTTCATATGTCACTTATTATCGATTAATTCACCTTAATTAATCAATCTTTAGTTACATTGATAATTATATAAATTAATGATTTTCAATTATATTTGATTTATTCTACATTAATTATATTAAATAATTTATCATTGATTAATCCGCAAATATTAATCATTCTCAATTTATCTCAACCTGTAATTATTTACCCTTTTATTTTCTTCATTTAAATGGATTAGTTACTCCTTAATTTACTATCTAAATTAACCTCCTGATTAATTTCACAAAGTAATTATAGTTTATTAATTACATTTAGTAATTGCGCAACAACCGTCCAATGATTATCCCGAATTACTTACACTTAATTACTTAACTTAAGCCTAATTTATTAATTAATCCAAACCCTTAATTATTAAATTAAACGATGAGTCTAAACAATTTAAACCCGAATACTTCGGGTCAAACCTCACTTAACTCGAGACCCAACCAAACAAAGTCACATCATCAACAGTAGCACATCCAATCAATTTATTCATCCAACCAATTATTTAACTTTAACCTTTAATTGTAATAAATTAACTTCTCTTTAATTGCTTAACCGATCAATTAAATAATCTTAATCACCCAAACTTAAATTAAATTAGAGATTAGTCATTTGTATTTAATTATCATTGATCTATAGTTTTAACTTAAAATCCTTAAGTTTTATTAAAATAATATTTTATTCCCTAAATTCCTTCTTAGTCGCACTATAAATTTAGTTTCAAATGTGACTTAAGAATCTATCTGCTCGGTTTGGATTAAACATTCAATCATAAATCGGAAAAGAAACTCACCAAAATGCTGACGACATCCCCGAAGTTGTTCGACCAAATCAGATCGGCGACTCCTTAAATCGAATTGCCTCCATCACACGATACCACCTTCCAGTGCGACTGCCATGCTTTAGCACTTCCAGCCTCGTCTCCATCAACAGCAGATCGCCCACATCGTCTGTCGAGAACTTAAACCGCCTCCAACTACCATCGCGCAACACTCCTCGAACCCACGCAAGTAGCCCCGTCTCGCGACTAAGCCTACGGTCGCCGCCTCCACTCGTGACTTCCACCTGCTCGTTCGCAACTCCCACTCACGCTCTCTTCTCCCTTACGCGACTTGTGTCTGCCATTCCACCGAGTCGCCTATCCCTTTTGTCGAGCTCGAATACGCGAGCGCTTCCCTCCAGTCAACTCGCGCCTGCTCGTGTTCGAAATCGAATTCGATTAGAATTCGTAAGCAGTGAAGGGTGCGAAATTGTTTTGGGGAGGATGGTTTCAACTGTGAGGAGAGGGAATCGAATTTGAAGAGGGGTTTCAATTTGAAGGAGGGGAGACTGATTTAAATCGGCCTCGGCCATAAAAAAAATTCCTCGAAATGAATTACAAAAATGATTCTTCAAAGAAGGAGACGGGTCTAGATTAAAGAACGAAGGCTAGAGGCTTCCTGAGTACGATTGTTGGAAAAAAAATCTCTGACTACTGTACTTCAGATTTTATTATATTATAAAATTTCCAAAATATCTTGTTACACATAACGCGAAATCTCGAACCCCGAATCAGACAGGCCGACAAGCACTTAAAAAGTTTTACCTGTATTCCAATCACACGGAACGTGTTCCGAATGTTAATTCGATCGCATATGCGAGTTACCGAAGAAAACGATCAAATTCAAATTAAATTGATTAAAATAATTCGAAGCGTTTTGAGCCGCTGGGGTCAAACGACAACTCCGATTGCTACGAAAATTGAAATTCGATAATAACTAACTATTTCGAATCCAATGGAACTGGTTTCGTCAAATTCCGAGACTGTGCCCCGGAAAGCTATTTTTAAATATCGATTTAAACTGTATATTTTCAAAACTGAACAAATCACTTAAATTAAATTTCAACCATTCTATTATCTTCAGTATCATCATTATAAATTTTATAAGCCTTCGAATTATTTTTAACAGCTTAAAACTGAAGAACTCAATAAATTTACCCCAATTTCAGTTTATTAAATTCAATATTCAAACTATATAATTTAATGATTTAATTATCAAATAAATATTGATATCTTGAATTCAAGTTAAAATAAACTTTAAATGTTTTTTTTTCTCAAACAAATTATTCCATTTTTAATCGTTAAAAATTTCGGGTTGTCACAGTTCAAAAATAAGACTTTTATCTTTTTAAAACTCCTTTTAAGTTTATCCAATTCTCAAAAATAAATTTTTCGATAAATTTTCAACTTGAATTTCGAAAATCCAATTTTATTTATTTCTGGTATCCAACGATACCAAAAATATATTCGGCTAAACCATAGCCTTCAACAATTCCAATCACAAATATAATCACACGGTGATTATAAATAATCAACACACAATATTGAAACAAATTCAATTATTTGAGGAATCCAGTTGGATCCCTCCAACCTGTTTCCCTGCATCCACATATGTTAGAACAATACCAATTCCACTTCGAGGTGGAATATCGTGGTATATGGGATTTATAAAATATTATTTGCTATTATGCGGCGCAATAGGGTCTCATCCGCTATATAATGCGGGAAATCAACTCCAAATACATATATAATACCAATTCCACTTCACGGTGGAATTATCGCGGTATATGGGTTTAATATAATAACCTCCGCTTAATATGCGGCGTATAGGGTCTATTTCAATACAATAGATAACAACCATCATTCAATTCACACAATCAAGCAATTTTAAATCTAACTATTTAAAATTTAAATCGAAACACAATTCGATTGAGTGAGAAGTTCTCACCTTGCTTTCAATAACGGTTGCAGTATTTTATTTCGAATAAAATTAAACAGACGTTTAATTTTACCCAAAATTATTACTAGCTCCAATCGACTCCAAACAAGCTCCATTGCGTAGTGCTCGACAAAACGAACCCAATGCAAGTCGTTTCGTCAAAAACGGACCTCGTATGACAAAGATATTGCATTTTAAAGATTGAACGAATTTGAATAAATCAATTTAGAATTTATTTTTATTTTATTTTCAACCTAGCTTTAATCTTCACCGTTCGTTTCAAAACAACAGATCATGGCTGAAATTCTTTTTCTTCCCTCTCCCCCAGGAAATCATGATACGAGATGAACCCATGCCGCTGTTCTTTGCTTGAATTTTCGCGACCCACTCCATCACTCTAACGACGATCAGAAGCCACCAATCAACGCGCCTACGCGAGCACCACCCTCGGCCCAAATATCATGAAGCTCGGTCGCGTCCTCCTCTAGAAAAGCGCACACAAACGCTGGCCTTCAAACCCATTTTGCCGTCAATCCACAGCTCAATTCGCGATCATACCCGTTGGATCGCAAGATCTCGTCATCCTCTACGCTTTTGTAGTTGAACATTTTTGATGATTGTTAGTGGATTGGGAGATAATAGAGAAGAAACAAAATGATATTCTAGCCATTGGTTTTGAAAATGGCGGCCAGGGCTTTGAAATGAAACCCTAGTTTTTAGTTTGCAAATGTGAATGTTGAGGTCCTTATATACAAAATTCTCAAAACACTAGTCATTTTGAAAATTTTCGAACTCGAAATCAAACGTGCCGACAGACATTTCTAAGGTTTTACCCGCATTCTGGACACAATGGAAAGTGTTTCGGATGCTAATTCGGTCATATGTGTGAGTTACGGAAATAAACGATCAAATTTAAATTAAATCGATTAAAACGATTTCTATGCGTTTTGGCTCGCCCCGGACAAAGCTTAAATCCGATTGACACAAAATTTGAAACCTTACAATAATTTCACATTATGGATCCGATGAAACTGGTTTCATCGAAATTCGAGACTGTTTGAAAAATGACTATTTTTACTCGTCGATTAAATATTAAAATAATCAATTATCACAATTTAACTTTTAATTCAATTTTAAAAGTTTACAAACATCATTCTAACTCCAATATGATTTAATATAACTTTATAAATCATTTTTATTCACATTTAATCCAATTTCCAATTATTTCTGGAATTTCAAATATTAAATTGTCGATTTAATTATCCAATTAAATCACTATATCCGAAATTAAATTTATTCGACTTACAAATCTTACTTGTTAATATTTAAAATCAATTAAATATCTAAATTTCAAATAACAGAAATTCTGGGTCGTTACAATCTTCCCCCCTTAAAAGAATTTCGTCCTCGAAATTGCAAAGTAAGAAAAAGTCACAAATCCATTAACTTTTCAAAACCATTCGTTCAAATTAGATTTCAAAATCACTTAAGTGTACAACTTCCCCAAAATCCAATAGTTAAACTCTTTCAAAAACTTTACTAAGTTTTTCAAATCTATACTTAGTTATACTTTTCAAAACAACTGTAACAACACGCATATTCGACGATTATGTATTTGAATATCTTATTTAAATATTTTAATCGTTAGTCGGATCTTAGTCCGAAAAGCTACTTTTTGCATACGGTCAAATTAGGACTCGAGACCACCCCCATTGAGTTCAAAATGACGTTTGCGATCTTTTTGAGTATAAATTTTGATATGTTTGGAGCTAGCCAAAAATTTGACCATTTTCACTTTGGGTTTGGGTTCAGCCCTATGTCTAACTTAATACTCAAAACTGAAACCCTCTCGTCATTCACTCCCTCCCCCTCTACTTTTCAGTTCTAAAGAGATTAATGGTGAGTGGAATGGGAAATTAAAACTCCAAACCCTAGTTTCCATTTACAAATCAAGTTCTAGCTCCAAACTAATAGAAGAAACTTTGGTAAGCCTCCTCTTCTTCTTCTTCTCCAACTCATTCTTTTATCAATTTCAGAAATTCCTAAACCTAACTTTGGGAATGTTCTCCTGTTTGAGCATAGATTCAAGCTCATTTGGGTTGTGTTGAAGAGTGGTTGATTCTCCCTTTGCTTTCAAGCTCCTTCTTCATTGTTTTTGTGAAAAGGTGAGATTTTTATCTCACATCTTTGTCTATATCTATCTTTGTGTCGGGTATGAATTCCTAACACATATTTATCTGCGTTTCTTTTGTTTGGGATCGAATTGGTGAATATTCTAATTTCTTGGTTTTGGAAGTCCAATTTTTGTGAAAATCCTACAATTGATGTTGGGATATGTTGTTTGGGGTGTATCGAAGAGACTATAAGACCGGGTTGTCGTTTGACGTAAATCCTTAGTTGTCATTGCTTGCTTGATCGCTTCCGAGAATGTTTTGGTCATCTTGGCCTAGGCAAATTTCTACCCAGATTAGGTGTTCAGACGTTTGGAGAACAATGCCAGACGTCTAGTTTTGCCTCCTGGTGAAAAATAACATACGGCAGAAAAATAAAAAGGGCAGTGACTAATTTCAGACGTCTAAACTATTGTTCCAGACGTCTGAAAAGATGTCAGACGTCTGATTTTAGGTTTCAGACGTCTGGTTGGTTTTTTGGAATATTTCCAGAAACCAAATCCAGACGTCTAGACTTTTCCCCAGACGTCTGATTTTAGGTTTCAGACGTCTGGATAGTTTTCTGGAATATTTCAAGAGACTAAATCCAGACGTCTGGACCAACCGCTCAGACGTCTGGAAATTCCCAGTTTTGCTTATCTGCCTAATCTTGAGTAAAACTTCCAATGCTAATCGATTTTTGTCGATCTGATTAGTTGTTATCACTTTTATCGACTTTGATGACTTCTTTCTATGGATTTTATGTGAATATCCATTTTGATGGATTTAGGATCGATTTCTTTGGATTTGATTCACGTCTTCGTATGTGAATTTTGATGATTGATTGTCTCTACAATCGGTTTTGTGATTTGTCACTTCAAAAATATAAAGGTTTCAATACTAGTAGTAAATATCAAAACTCTTTCATCAAAACGATTTCAACTCTATTTTCAATACCAAACTCGTTTATAAACCGTTTTCCAATCTATTAGTATATACAAACCTTCACCTCACTCGGATGAGAAATATAATTAAATGGCTTAGTAAAACAAGTGGTATGAAACGCTTGCGTTTACTTCGTCGGTTAATTCTTGGACTTGTTCGACCGAACCTTTTGTGACAATTTCCTAGTAAAGATCTACAGTTTGTTCATAAATATTTAAGTTAAGCTAGTGGTTATGGGACATGAAGCTAAACTCATATATTTACTAGCTTAGTGTAATTGACACTTCTTGATGATCACGACGATCATTTTTGTGATTTAGACTAGCGATTGAGCGATGTCTCTTTGTCTGCGAGGGAGACTAGACCCCGTTTGTGTGATGTTTCTACTCACATATGTGGGGTAGCGCCCCATGGTCTCCGGGCCATTCGTGTGTTCGATGGTTTCCGGGCCATTCGTGTGTCATGGTCTTCGGGCCATTCGTGTGTTCGAAAAATTAAATGGTTAGCTTCCATGAGATAGCTTCTCGTTCGTGTGTTACATATGTTGGTGAGCTTTCATGCTCCCGTTCGTGTGATAGGCCTCCCCCTTTATATGATTTCTGGATTTCGTGTGTTGATTTCTGGAATTTGTGCTTCACCAATTTTCATGATTTTCATTTATATGTTTTATCAATTTTTGTGCATTGGTGAATTCGTGTGTCATTACCTTTTTGTGACTTTGAGAAGATTCTTGTGATATCGATTAATCTCTTGTTGATTATCCTTTACATACTTATTGTTGTATGTCATTATGTTTATTATACGTTTATGTCATATCTCTTATTCTATATCATGTTATCTGATATTTATAGCTAGACTGATCCGTTTATTACTTTCTTATGAAATAATACTCGGGTCAGACCGAGATGTTACAGGTGCTTCTGCTTGACTTCTCTTCTGGATTACACTGACTTTTGGCTAACTACTTAGATTAGTAGTTTTGGGATGTATACATTTGAGATATAGACTCTATGATGTATACTTATTCTTTTGTGTAGCTTGTAGCTACCCTTTTTATTATCATGGATCTTTCTGACCACCACTCTGATGTACACTTTCATGTGTTATATATATATATATTCATATCTTTTTCCGCCTTTGTGATATGGATGTCTGTGACTGATTTGTGTTATGTTTATTTCTATATTTATTTCCGAGGATTATATATAGCCACTGTGTGATAGCTTTGAGTTTGTATCGATATGTCGGATTTCCTCCTCAAATGAAATACGTGCTATACTATCTGGCATATCAGTGCTTGCACAAAGAAATTACATGGATGGTCGCTCCTCAACAGCCTTATTCTCCGTGCTAGTTGACAGCATTACTCCGTAGTGTTCTTGGCTAGTGTGGGTATAGAGGTGGGGCATCACAGCTTGGTATCAGAGCCAAACTTCGGAACAATGTAGAATAACTTAACAAGGATCATCGTCCTAAGTCCTTCTTAGGAGTTGTACCTTAGGATTAATTCGAGTCTTCGTACCGATTCATCCTATTTTCTTTTATGATTCCTTGTTTTATCTATCAAGATTGCTTGATATTCATTCTGAGAATAACCTTTTTCTTCTTCTTTCTTTCTTAAAGAAGAAGAGATGGTTAGTTCTGGCAGTCCTAGCGCTGGTCAATCTAGTAGTCCTTCTTTGGATGGCGTATTCATGTCTGCCCAACAACTTCTAGATCTTGCTAAGAATCAAAGGTTTTTTTGTGCTTTGTGTAAGAACCCCGAAATGGTTTTACCTCTGAAACTTGAAGTTCCTTTCAATCAACTTGTGGATATCACTCTTCGACATGAAGAGGCTGATAAAGGAATTGATAGTGATATTGGGATTTCCAAGAAGAGGCATATTAAGTTCAAAAGCCCTTATCCCGATAAGAAGGTAAAGCAACCTACTTTGGTAGCAAAGACTCCAAACTCTTTTTTTAGAGAATGCTACAATTGTAATTCTAAGTACCACTACGCAAAGGAGTGTCCGAAACCACTCTTTTGTCGTTATTGCAAAAATTCAAGTCATCATATTTCTGTCTGCCCCATACTTCTGAGCAAGAAGAAAATGGAACCAGGAACTTCAGTAGCCAAGACCCTTACCCTAAGTCGTAAACAATGCTATAATTGTGGTTCCACAGACCATTATGTAATTAAGTGCCCGAAACCCCTTTATTACCGCGATTGCAAAGGTTCGGGTCATTACTTATCTAACTGTCCCAAACTTCAAAGTAGGAGAGAGGGAAAGCTGCAAGCCCCTAGCAACTCTTCTCTTGGTCAAGGTATTTCTTATTCAATCCTTGATTACACTTGATTTGTGAGTATCCTATTCGAGTTCTTTTTGATATGGGTTCATCTCATCCTTTTTATATCAAAAGAACTTGTTGATACTTTTTCTTTAAAACATTTTGGGATTGATGACTTCTTTGACAATTGTGTATCCGGTTGGTGGATCCGCAACACTCAATTTGCTTTTTATTGATGTCGAAATTATTTCATGTGATTTTTCTTTCCAAACCGATTTGCATGTTATGCGTTGTTTAGGTTTCGGAATTGATTTGCGTGAAAGGATTGGCTTCATCATTATGAGGCCCATATCCTATTTTTCCGTATGGACTATTCATTTTCAACATTTTTAATCTGTTATGCAGATTCATATTTTTCCTTTGTGATTTCGATTCCAAATTAATGGCATCATCTTATTCTTTAAGCTCACATGTTGAGTAAAGAATTATTTCTCTCAATTGGGTAGTTGTGAATTTTCCGGAATCTTTGAGCTTGTCTTAGGATCATCACCTAAGCAATCTTTTAGGAGGTGTTAAGGTCTTTCCGGTTTGACCTTGCCACCGGTTTTCATTAGCTAGGAGTTGCGGGAGTTAGCATTCCGCTTACCATAATCCGCACTCGTTATGATTCTAATGAATGACTTATTATGTCATTCGGTTTATCCAGCTTATTTCATCCAATTTATAAATCGAGTATTCTATGAATATCTCAATAATTCCATTCTTGTATTTATTAATTTTGGATGAGAATAGAAATTTAAAATTTTGCAAATCTTTTTCATAAGATTTATTTATAAGTACAATTTGATTTTTAATTAAACAAGCAAAGAATATTCTCAAAACTTTTAAGAGATATTTTCATCATATAGAAGATGATTTTGTATTGTATTGCCCATTCAGTGTTTTAAGAATTCTGGTAGATGCGCTTCATCAACGTTATCGATATGGATTTCCTAAACGCTTTGATGTGACAGTCAGACACAATAAATTGACTTGTAAAATGTAAATCTTTCTATAAAGGTAATTGTGATTTTTGAAAGTTTTGGCTTTTCGGGAAAGAAGATTAAATTCTTTCTTTTCAATACTCTTATCCTTGTGATTCCCGAAGGGAACCAAAACTTTATCTTTTGTGCCAATGCTAATCGTATTGGTTTGGATGCCATTCTCTTGCAAAAGAGAGCGCGCAATCACTTGTGCTTCTAAATCCTAAAAGCCGATCGAAACTAGGTATGTCACTTATGATCTGGTGCTCGCGGCTATTGTTTTTGCTTTCCAAGTTTGGCATCATCATCTTGGGGGAGAAATTTGTTCTCCACCTCGATTATAAATTATTGGAATATCTATTTTCTCATAAGGAACTTAATTTGTGGCAACCACGTTGGCTCGAATTCCTTGTATCTTATGATCTTGATATCCTTTATACCCTGGAAAGGGAAATCGTGTTGCCAATACCCTTATCTTAAGCAACAGGCAATTATTTCTTTAATGATATCCGAATGGAATGATCTCGAGATTTCCTCCACTTGTGAGATTCGGGATCGTGAATTCTAATTCATGCTCATCTCTTGTTTTATGTAGCCTTGAGGCTCGTCCTTCTCTTTAAGACTGCATTCTTGAAGCTCTAAGGCTAGATCCCAAATTGGCTCTTCTTAGCCAAAGTTGTAGGGATAAAATTAATATTGAAAGTTTAAAAGACTTCGATATTGATGTATGTGGCGGAATTCGAAAATTTGGTAGACTTATCGTACCAAATATTAGTGATCTTCGTAAAGGTACTATAGAAGATTCTCATCATTCTAAATTTATCATTCATCCCGGTAGTAGTAAAATGTACGCGGATGTGAAGCGACTATATTATTGGGTGTGAATGAAATCTAATATTGCTAACTTTGTTAAGTGTTGCATGTCTTGCCAGCTTGTTAAGGCCGAACAACAAAAGGCCTGATGGGTTATTGCAACCTTTAGAAATTCCAATTTGGAAGTGGGACCAAATTTCCATGGATTTTAGTAATGGCCTTTCCCGTTCTTGTTCGGGTCATGATAGCTTATGGGTGATAGTTGATAGACTTACTATATCCGCCCATTTTATTCCCGTTCGGTCTAACCGAACCGTTCCTCTTTTGGCCAAACTCTTTATCTAGGAAATTGTTAAATTGCATGGTGTCCCTACTTCTATTGTTAGCGATTGAGATCCATTGTTTAATAGTGGATTTTGGAGAAAAGAAATCTTCGAGATTTTAGCACCGCTTATCACCCCAGTCCGAGGGACAAACCGAGCGTGTGAATCAAACTCTTGAAGATTTTCTTCGTTCTTGTGTTCTTGGTATTGATGGAAGTTGGGAAAATCATATTTTTCTATTTTGCGTTTTCCTATAATAATAGCTTCCAATCTAGTATTGGTATGACACCTTTCGAGGCACTCTATGGAAGGCCATGCCGATCCCCTTCTTGTTGGCTTGAGGCCGGTGAGAGACTGGCTTTAGGTCCAGACTTTATTCGTGTTTCACCTATTAAGGGTGTTTTAAGTTTCAGTCGATCGGGAAAAATTAGCGCCTCGATATATTGGGCCATTTCCTATCACCGAACGTATTAATTCCATGGCATATCGCCTTTTATTACCGGCTCAATTTTCTGCTATTCATGACGTGTTTCACGTTTCTCAATTACGAAAATACCTTCGAGATTCCGATTCTATTCTTGAGCCCGGTGTTGTGGAAGAAATTGAAGTTTCGCCGAATTTAACTTTTGAACAGCATCCTATTCGTATTATCGCTTCGGAAGTCAAACGACTTTGAAATAAAGATGTTCCGCTTGTGAAAGTTCAATGGTCCTCAAATCCTAAGGATTGTTCTTGGGAATCTAGAGAATTATCGAGCAAACACATCCGGACTTATCTTCTCATGCTCTTTTGAGGTCAACTTCTTATTTCAAATTTCTTTTGGTGTTAATATGCTTTTATGGTTGTTACTTTTTATTTCCACCTTATATATTGCGAGGATGCAATTTCTTTAAGGAGGAGAGTCTGTAACAACCTGCATATTCGACGATTATGTATTTGAATATTTTATTTAAATATTTTAATCGTTAGTCGGATCTTAGTCCGAAAAGCTACTTTTTGCATACGGTCAAATTAGGACTCGAGACCACCCCCATTGAGTTCAAAATGACATTTGCGATCTTTTTGAGTATAAATTTTGATATGTTTGGAGCTAGCCAAAAATTTGACCATTTTCACTTTGGGTTTGGGTTTGGGTTCAGCCCTATGTCTAACTTAATACTCAAAACTGAAACCCTCTCTTCATTCACTCCCTCCCCCTCTACTTTTCAGTTCTAAAGAGATTAATGGTGAGTGGAATGGGAAATTAAAATCCAAACCCTAGTTTCCATTTACAAATCAAGTTCTAGCTCCAAACTAATAGAAGAAACTTTGGTAAGCCTCCTCCTCTTCTTCTCCAACTCATTCTTTTATCAATTTCAGAAATTCCTAAACCTAACTTTGGGAATGTTCTCCTGTTTGAGCATAGATTCAAGCTCATTTGGGTTGTGTTGAAGAGTGGTTGATTCTTCCTTTGCTTTCAAGCTCCTTTTTCATTGTTTTTGTGAAAAGGTGAGATTTTTATCTCACATCTTTGTCTATATCTATCTTTGTGTCGGGTATGAATTCCTAACACATATTTATCTGCATTTCTTTTGTTTGGGATCGAATTGGTGAATATTCTAATTTCTTGGTTTTGGAAGTCCAATTTTTGTGAAAATCCTATAATTGATGTTGGGATATGTTGTTTGGGTGTATTGAAGAGACTATAAGACTGGGTTGTCGCTTGACGTAAATCCTAAGTTTTCATTGCTTACTCGATCGCTTCCGAGAACGTTTTGGTCATCTTGGCCTAGGCAAATTTCTGCCCAGATTAGGTGTTCAGACGTTTGGAGAACAATGCCAGACGTCTGGTTTTGCCTCCTGGTGAAAAATAACATACGGCAGAAAAATAAAAAGGGCAGTGACTAATTTCATACGTCTGAACTATTGTTCTAGACGTCTGAAAAGATGTCAGACGTCTGATTTTAGGTTTCAGACGTCTGGTTGGTTTTCTGGAATATTTCCAGAAACCAAATCCAGACGTCTAGACTTTTCCCCAGACGTCTGAATGCTTTCAGACGTCTGATTTTAGGTTTCAGACATCTGGATAGTTTTCTGGAATATTTCCAGAGACTAAATCCAGACGTTTGGACCAACCCCTCAGACGTCTGGAAATTCCCAGTTTTGCTTATCTGTCTAATTTTGAGTAAAACTTCCAATGCTAATCGATTTTTGTCGATCCGATTAGTTGTTATCACTTTTATCGACTTTGATGACTTCTTTCTATGGATTTTATGTGAATATCCATTTTGATGGATTTAGGATCGATTTCTTTGGATTTGATTCACGTCTTCGTATGTGAATTTTGATGATTGATTGTCTTTACAATCGTTTTTGTGATTTGTCACTTCAAAAATATAAAGGTTTCAATACTAGTAGTAAATATCAAAACTCTTTCATCAAAACGATTTCAACTCTATTTTCAATACCAAACTCGTTTATAAAACCATTTTCCAATCTATTAGTATATACAAACCTTTACCTCACTCGGATGAGAAATCTAATTAAACGGCTTAGTAAAACAAGTGGTATGAAACGCTTGCGTTTACTTCGTCGGTTAATTCTTGGACTTGTTCGACTAAACCTTCTATGACAATTTCCTAGTGAAGATCTACAGTTTGTTCGTAAATATTTAAGTTAAGCTAGTGGTTATGGGACATGAAGCTAAACTCATATATTTACTATCTTAGTGTAATTGACACTTCTTGATGATCATGACGATCAATTTTGTGATTTAGACTAGCGATTGAGCGGTGTCTCTTTGTCTGCGAGGGAGACTAGACCCCGTTTGTGTGATGTTTCTACTCACATATGTGGGGTAGCGCCCCATGGTCTCCGGGCCATTCGTGTGTTCGATGGTTTTTGGGCCATTCGTGTGTCATGGTCTTCGGGCCATTCGTGTGTTCGAAAAATTAAATGGTTAGCTTCCATGAGATAGCTTCTCGTTCGTGTGTTACATATGTTGGTGAGCATTCATGCTCCAGTTCGTGTGATAGGCCTCCCTCTTTATATGATTTCTGGATTTCGTGTGTTGATTTCTGGAATTTGTGTTTCACCAATTTTCGTGATTTTCATTGATATGTTTTATCAATTTTTGTGCATTGGTGAATTCGTGTGTCATTACCTTTTTGTGGATTTGGATCTTTGAGAAGATTCTTGTGATATCGATTAATCTCTTGTTGATTATCCTTTACACACTTATTGTTGTATGCCATTATGGTTATTATACGTTTATGCCATATCTCTTATTCTATATCATGTTATCTGATATTTATAGCTAGACTGATCCGTTTATTACTTTCTTATGAAATAATACTCGGGTCAGACCGAGATGTTACAGGTGCTTCTGCTTGACTTCTCTTCTGGATTACACTGACTTTTGGCTAACTACTTAGATTAGTAGTTTTGGGATGTATACATTTGAGATATAGACTCTATGATGTATACTTATTCTTTTGTGTAGCTTGTAGCTACCCTTTTTATTATCATGGATCTTTCTGACCACCACTCTGATGTACACTTTCATGTGTTATATATATATATTCATATCTTTTTCCGCCTTTGTGATATGGATGTCTGTGACTGATTTGTGTTATGTTTATTTCTATATTTGTTTCCGAGGATTATATATAGCCACTGTGTGATAGCTTTGAGTTTGTATCGATATGTCGGATTTCCTCCTCAAATGAAATACGTGCTATACTATCTGACATATCGGTGCTCGCACAAAGAAATTACATGGATGGTCGCTCCTCAACAGCCTTATTCTCAGTGCTTGTTGACAGCATTACTCCGTAGTGTTCTTGGCTAGCGTGGGTATAGAGGTGAGGCGTCACAACAACTATATCATTTAACTTTAAACTCCAAATCCAAAATTTAGTTTTCACAAATTTTCCAAAATTTCCCGAAAATTTTCTAACGCCTTAAATTTTCAGAAAAATTCGCCATAGCCTCCTTTGCGCGGTTCGATCGTAATAGGATCACAATAGACATAAATATATATACATCGACCCACACGGTCGGAAAAGCAGAAAAACAGTTCATATTTCCTATTTTTATTGCGTAGGCGTACCTTTTTAGCATTTTTAAGCAAAGCAGTTATTAATTAAGCATTTTAGCGCGACCCAACCAGCCGAATGGCAGCCATGGCGCCTGTACTTACTCAGTTTAAATATGTAAGTGCCACATATATGAAGTTATTAACATTTTACTCTTTTAAACAAATACAACACATGCATATTAAAAGAAATGCATACTAAACAAGGTTTATAAGCAACTTATATGATTTCGACATCACTTGTAATTGTTTACAACCAATTCATATACAATGACATTCATTTCTTCATTTTTAATTAGTTTACATTCACTAATTTAAATTCAAGTTGGTTCACTTCCAATTCAAATTCCATCACATAGCTTTCAATTTTTATCAATTCAATTTCATTAACACTTAATGAATTATATACAATCAACCAACAATCATATAACAACCAATGTATAATCAACACAACCAAATTATTAAATTTACTTTCAATTTGGTTTAACACTTTTAATTTCAATTAGTTTAATATTCTATTGATTTTCATTCAATTATTCAATTCCCAATTACATTAGCTTTAATGAATTAACACTTACATCCATTATTCCATATTAATACATTTACATTCGATTGATTAACATTCAATCCATTTATTAATTCAATTGCTAATTCATTTTATAACTAAAGTTGAATTTCATTTATATAACTCAAGTTCACATCCATTTAATTCACTTTGTTATTTCACTTCAACACCAAAATCAACTTCATTTAACATCACTTAAGTTATATTCCATTTCAAATTTCCACTTACATTTGCTTTCACTGTACAACTTAAGTTATATTCCTTTTAAACATTATTTGTTTAGCTTAACTTAAATTTCCACTTATAAATCCAATTCAGATTTTGTTTTTCTTAACAAAATTGTTTAACCATTTTATTATTTGGTTTCACTTACCTTTACCCATTTTATAAGTTATACAACTCATATATTTAACTTCCAAATCATATTAAATAATCACCTATCTGATCCAATTCAAATCTGATTTAATTTATTTAACATTACCAAAGCTGAATTTATTATCTCATATTATAAGTTCAAAACTCATTTCTACCTGTAACAACCCAGGATTTAGCTTCAATTTATAATCGTCATTTAACGATTAAAGTGATGATAAATTGCTATAGGAATTTTAATCGAATTGAAATTCTTTTTAAATTTAAAAAAAATTATGCGGGCTATAAAGAAAAATATTCAACCCGTTCCCCATTTTCATTTTTCACAACCCTAAATCGAACGAAGAAAAATGGCGGCTTCGATCTCGTTCGTTCCTCTTCGTCAAAAAATTAGGGCTTTGAGAATTGAGGCGTCAACTTCAATGTTTCGCTCGTCTTCGTGATGCCACGGCGTCAACTCTGCCAGTGTCGTTGCTCGCGGCTGCTCGTCGACGAAGGTGAGTGATCTCTTCACTCACATCTAGTTCGAATTGTTTAAATCGTCTGCTTATTTGTTTTCGCTGTCGATTTGCGATTTCTTGGTTACCTCCGGCTTTGACTTGGGTTTTTTTACTCTGGCCTTGACTTTGTGTGATAAAATCTTACCACGGATCTGATTTTTGACTTGCCTTTCTTTGTGCTTGTTGACTTCGGCATGACCACGGTTTTGATTTTTGGTTTGAACTTCGACTTTGATAAAACTGTTAATTGTTGTTCCATGTTGCAGTGTTGCTGTTCAATTTGAAATTATTGACTCGGCTATGTATATATATATATATATATGTTGACTTTGTAGACTTAAGCCTTGTGATCTTCATTGCATATTGAACTAAACCCTGTTGTCTGAAATTTGATATTAACTCAAGTTGCATTCCATTGTTCACTTTAAGCGTGTTGGTTCATCACTGTTTATATGTGCACATCAGTGTCATCTCTGTAGTGTTTTCAACCTGATGCTTGTAGTTGTTCATCCTGTCACTATATTTGTGCATTCATGTGTGTTTGCCTGGTCTCTCTGGTCTTTGACTTGTGAACTGCCTTTGTTGGTTTAGTGGTGCACTTGCTTGATACGAAATTCTGGTGGCTTCACCGTCTTGTTCAAACCTGATACTTTCATTTGCACTTGGTCACTGTGTTTTACAGTTGCATTCCTGTATATGCTTCGAGTCATTGTAGCAGTGACTTGAACTTTTAGCCTTTGTTTTCATGTACTTCATTGAGTTTGACATGAAATGGTTCACCACTGTTTTATAAACTGTTGTATTCCTGTATATGCTGTTCTGGTTCATGTTGCATTCCTTCATCATGTATACACTATGTTGTAACTGGACTTGTACACTTGGTACTCTTGAGTCTGCATTTTGATGTTCACTTGATATTTTTGGTTTGAGTTGATGAGCAGTGCCATTTGCTTCTGCACTGAGTTGTTTGGTCGAGTGACTATTCCATACATGTTGCTTGATTTTTGTGTTGTTGTGCACTAACTATGTATATGTCTGGGTCTTTGAGATTCACTTGAGTCTGTACTTGTGATATCCATCTAGAGTTTGCTGCCTGATCTGATTTATCTTGTGTTGCTTCACTTTTATTTTGAACTACAGCTGTTTAAATTCAAATATTTTGTTTTGGAAAAGCCTTATATTTTATTCATGTGCACTGATGCACTTTATTTTCAATAGCACTGAGTCTATCCTCATGTGCACTGCGGTCACTTTGATGCAGTTTCACGTTGTCTTCGGGTTCTGCCCTCTGTTCTTCGAGGCATGTAGTTTACGGGTGTATTTGTATTTGCTGTTTCATGTACATGTATACATGTTGTGGTTGTGCAGTTGTATTTGAACTGTGTTGCACTACTACCTTTGTTCTCGAATCTGATACATTTCATTGATGCTTTGTATTCATTTGCATTTGGTCATTGTGCTTCACTGGTGACATTATTTTCAAGTGAGGCTGCTCTGTGTCTTTTTCTGTTGTGTGTTGTGGTGCCATATCCTTGGTGCTCTCACCTTCAGTTGCTATCTTCCTGTAGTTGCACCACTGTTGTCATCTTCTCTTGTCATTTTGGAACTTGAATTGTTGCATTCTTGTGGTGACTGCAGTTTCGTTTGTATGTAGTCTTGCCCTTGTTGGTTTGCATTGCATTGATGCACTGTATTCATTTGCATTTTAATTTGCTGAGCTTTTGTGTAATTCATCACGGTAGTGGCGAGGCAGTACACGCGTGCATGTACTGCAGCCACACTGAATTGTCGTTTTAATTTATGGTTCAATTATTTGAATTGTTTTGTGTTCAATTCAATATTTGGGAATTTTATTTGATTCAGTTCGATTGATCATTTTGTTGTGTCTAATTATCTATTCGATAATTAGATTCTGAGTTTCTAATTATTATTTAATAATTGGATTTTGTGTTAATTGTCGTTTAGACAATTATGTTGTTTTCTAAACTATCTTCATTGATAATCCTTTTTATTTATATTTGTTGATGATTTGGATTTGCCGATATGTTGTTTAACACTGTTTAGTGTTATACCTGCCGTTATCCGATTCTCTTATCGAGGAGTCGGATATACGAGATTTCTGTGACTGTCGTATATTTGTTATTTGATTATTATTGCTTCTGTGCGTTAATAACTGAGTTTGAATTAGACTGACGTGTATTATTTTCTTTTGAATTTAATACTCGGGTCAGACCCGAGTTATTTCAGGTTGTAGATATCTTGCTTTGGGTTGCTGTTTGAGCTATGAAGACTTTTCATATCTTTTGAAGTGGTTTTCGTCTTTTTGTAGTAGTCAGTGTATCTGTTTTAGGTTGATATGTATTCATGTATATTAGTCAATAATGTACTTGTATATATAACTTCCAGAATCGACAGTTGTAGTTGTATCATATGTATCGTGTCAAATGTATTGTAACTGACATCAGTTATATATATACATGAGACTTTTGTTATCTGTGTTCCGCATCTTTTATATCTATGTTATTATTATATATATTGTCCTAAATTATTATGAACCATCGTAGTTCGTTTTATACTGGAATTGGGTATATCGATGGGAGTAAATAAATTAGAGATGGAAATTGAAAAATACATATCACTCCTATCGAGGTAACCAATACTAGTGTAAGGCCAACTACGGATGGCCGCTCCTATCCAACCTTATTCTTCGTAATAACAGACAGTATTCCTTTTAATACTCTTTGTTATTATGAGCGTAGAGGTGGGGCGTCACAGTTGGTATCAGAGCTTGGGGTTTATGGACATAATATAAAACATAACTTAGATGGAACATATGTTACAACTATTGGTCGATGTTTTATTTGTGATTTGACTCAAAACTAAAGTTTTGAAATTATGTTGAAATTTTTAAATATCTTTATTTAAAAATAAAAGTGAGACTGTGTTTTGCTGATTGATTAATTTGTGACTGTTTATCAGAGTGCGCAGCGGAAGCAGTGACACTGTCTTCGCTGAGTACAACTGATAACCTTTTTGATTTAAAAATCAAAATATGAAATTGAAATAAATTTCTTTTGTTGTTTACATAGCTGGGTTTATTTTGTTTCTTTGAAAATTTCGAATCCGATTTGAGGATTCGAAGCGACTGCGGTTATGAGATTTTTGTTGAGATTTTTGCTGATTTTCTTTTGTGCTAATCATATATTGATTAGATTTTGCTGTTTTGAATTATCTTCATTGAAGATACATTCGAATAATTCTTCGTTCATTTTGTAGTACATGCAAATTTGAGTTGCACGTTACTGCATTAATTTTACGTTGAACCGATGTTTGGTTTAAACGTATTTTGTTGCCGTTATCTTTATAACGGGATTTTTTTACATCGGCGCTAAATTTTTGAAGCACGATGTTTTGTTGGCATTTTTAATGAATGAAAATTCACTGGTATTACATTTTGATGTGAATTATTTTGATGAGATTTTGACGTATAAAAATTTATGTCGCCTTGGCTTCAGTAACCGTCAAATTTTAAAAGTGGATTTTTAAGCGGTTATTCCGCAATGCTGATTTTGAGATTCGTTTTACGATGTTTTGGGAAGTGCAATTTTCTTTTCGAAATTGCTACTGATGTTGTTGCTTTAATCACGTGATTGTAAAATCGTTTTAAAATGAAAGTTGATTTATAAATTTATTTACAGTTTGCTCTTTCCAAAGAACGAGGAAGCGACTTAAACGTTTCAGCAAAATCGAGGACTATGACCCCTTTCTTTTACTGATTCGCTTAACTCCGGACTTATCCAGTTGAGAATGTGAATTGTTATTTTTATAAAATAAATAAAATTGTTTTCAGGAATTTTACAGTTTGTGCTTTCAAAAGAATGAGGAAGCGATTTAAACGTTTCAGCAAAATCGAGGACTATGATCCCTTTCTTTTACTGATTCGCTTAATTCTGGACTTGTCCATTTGAGAATGTAAAATGTATTTTTACAAAATACACAGTTTTGCACTTTCAAGGAAACGATGAAGAGAATCAAACGATTTAGTAAAACACGTGGTATGGGACATGTGCGTTTGCTATTTCGGTTAATTCCGGACTCGTTAATTGAAATATTTGCTGTTTTGATGATTTTGATGATTTTGTGTGCTTTCGAGCCACTATGTTGGACCTTCGGGTCATTTGTTGGACATTCGGGTCATTTGTTGGACTTTCGGGCCACTCTGAGGACCTTCGGGTCAAATACCAGTACTAGACCTTCGGGTCACTCTATAGACCTTCGGGTCATCTGATGGGCGCCAAAATTATGTTGAGTACTTGGTAGGCTTCAGCCATTTGTTGATGCACGTGCGGCGAACTAAAAACTCGCCATCTGATGGGATCGATCCAACCTTTTATGTTGATTTTCTAGAGTATCTTAATTGATTTCTAGATATTTGTTGTTTCTAATTATCTGCAGGTAATTAGATATCTGATGTTATGAGATTTAATTATCGTATCGATAATTAAATATTTGAGATTTCTGATTATCGTTTTTGATAATCGGATATTTGTTGTTTCTGATTATCGTTTTTGATAATTAGATATTTGTTGATTTGAGATTTCTGATTATCGTTTTTGATAATTAGATATTTGATGTTTTCTGATTATCGTTTGAGATAATTAGATATTTGTTGATTTGAGATTTCTGATTATCGTTTTTGATAATTAGATATTTGATGTTTTCTGATTATCGTTTTTGATAATTAGATATTTGTTGATTTGAGATTTCTGATTTATCGTTTTTGATAATCGGATATTTGTTGATTTGAGATTTCTGATTATCGTTTTTGATAATTAGATATTTGATGTTTTCTGATTATCGTTTGAGATAATTAGATATTTGTTGATTTGAGATTTCTGATTATCGTTTGAGATAATTAGATATTTGTTGATTTGAGATTTCTGATTATCGTTTTTGATAATTAGATATTTGATGTTTTCTGATTATCATTTTTGATAATTAGATATTTGTTGATTTGAGATTTCTGATTATCATTTTTGATAATTAGATATTTGATGTTTTCTGATTATCGTTTTTGATAATTAGATATTTGTTGATTTGAGATTTCTGATTTATCGTTTTTGATAATCGGATATTTGTTGTTTCTGATTATCGTTTTTGATAATCGGATATTTGTTGTTTCTGATTATCGTTTTTGATAATTAGATATTTGTTGATTTGAGATTTCTGATTATCGTTTTTGATAATTAGATATTTGTTGATTTGAGATTTCTGATTATCGTTTTTGATAATCGGATATTTGTTGTTTCTGATTATCGTTTTTGATAATCGGATATTTGTTGTTTTTGATTATCGTTTTTGATAATCAGATATTTGTTGTTTCTGATTATCGTTTTTGATAATTAGATATTTGTTGATTTGAGATTTCTGATTATCGTTTTTGATAATTAGATATTTGTTGATTTGAGATTTCTGATTATCGTTTTTGATAATTAGATATTTGATGTTTTCTGATTATCGTTTTTGATAATTAGATATTTGTTTTTTTTTGGCAAGGCCAGCCGGTTTTATAGTGGACCGTCCACTTTTATTACGAGCGTAATAAAATTGAAGTACAGGAGTAAGGTAAAACACCTTAACTACTAAGAAAAGGGAAAAATAAAGCACAGGAGTGTGACAGAACGCCACAGCTACTCAGTAAATACTAGACTAGGTCTTCATAGAAGAGGGAGAAGCACCAACATCCTCAATAACCTGAGCAGATACCAAGGGGGCATTCCCAGTAAGACCAGCGAAGGGACGAAATAAATAGCAATGCTAGGATCAAAAACACCAACAGCGGATGAGTAAATAAAGGAACGATCCCAAGTTGAATCAGCTAGCATAGCAGAATTAGGCTCCGCAAACTGTCTGTCCATATCTAGAACCAAGGAGTCTCCAGAAGGCCGGTAATAAAGACAGTGTAGGTCCAAAAGATCATCAGAAACGAATCTAAAATAGCAGTCATCAACGGGGTTAAATCTCATATCAGATATGTGATCAACCCAACATTTCTCAGCCTCATCCCATAAAATTGACGAAGAAGGCGGTAAAGGGCCCGGATCAACAGATGGAACCGCTGAAACATCACACAGGACAACAGGGGAAGGAGGCTGAGCATCAGAATGAGGAGGCAGATCCGGGAAAGATGAAGGAACCACAGGAGCAACGACCTTAGGGATCCATTTCCGAAGCGGGGGCCGAGGAAGAGGAATCTTAGGAGCAGCCGCAGAGGATTTGGAATGAGGGCAGGAGATGGCCAAATGGCCAAAAGAGTGACAGAAGGAACAAATATCAGGTACCCAACCATAGCGAACACGAACCTCAGCAACATGCCCAACAGCAAGCTGGACAGGAATAGATGTAGGGAGAGCCTTGAAGGGGGAAATCTCCACTAGAGCCTTAGCATACATCAATTTATCTCGGGCAACCGTATTAGAGTCAAAACATTTCAATTTTCCAACGTTGCAAGCTAACCAATTCAACCCAAGCAAAGGCTGAAGAGCAGAGGGAATCTACGAAAAGTACACCCAAACGGGGATGGAAAGCACTTGCTCACGAGCGGTCGCGACAGTAGGAGACCAAGGAGTGATAATAAAGGGCCTTCCCGCCAAAAAAGAAGGCTCAGCACTAAGAACTAGCCGACGATCCTCAGCGGAAGAAAACTTGAGATAATACAGGGAGTCAATCAGCTTCACTTGCAAATTGCCACGCAGCTTCCAAACCTTACGTAATACAGAGGAAGGATCGCGCAGACGGTGATTAGGTTCAAGAAAGAAACCAACCAAATATTCGGACCAAAAATCAACTCCAGCTTGGATAACGTTTGGAGGAGGGATCATTACTCCATTCTTTTCGACAATTTCAAAATCAATTGGGATGTAATCACCCGCATTCCGGGGCAGGGAATTGAATAAAGAAGACCACGTCTTTGGGCAAGCAGGCGTTGCTGCAGAAGGCCCAGGACGTTCCTCAACAATAGGCATAACAGGAGAAACAACTGACTTGGACGCAACTAAACAGTCAGTACAGTTTAAAGAACCATTACCCTCAGAAGCATTATAACATACATCTGACGTGCATTGACCGGACATGGCTGCCACAGCCAATCCCACAACACTTCTCGACAGGCCACCAATACTACTCTCATTTATCACAGCAGTCCCCAATTCACTGATAGATTTCTCTAGCGACAAAACATTGTCTCCAGACGAAGACGGAAAGCTCTGAATTCGTGACACAGAAGAACCAGCGCCAGAAGGCATAGCAGCTACGTCAAGTAACCCATCACGCGAGGGAGCTGAAAGATTTGTAGCATGAAGTGGCGGGAAATCAGTGTTCGAATGAAGGTTAGGTTTTGCACCTACTGCTGACATGACTCTAAAGAGGCGCCCAGATCTCGTAGAAGAGGGAGAGGGGAGGAGCAAGGGTGGGGAAAGAGAAGGAGTAGAGGACATAAAAGGGGAGATGGATCGGGACGTGGAGACAGGAAGGGGGAGATCACGGAGAAAATAAGACGCGAGGGGGACGCCAGAAAGAGGAAGCCATTGAATTTAAAAGAGATTTTAGTTTTAAAACTTTCGGGCCATGGATACTTTGTATTCCATTGCCTTCGGTTAGCCGGTTTTATAAGTGGCCGTGCACTATGTCTCATTATTATGGCCGCTGGGTATCGAACCGGTGCCACTACAACACAATGTAGCAACTCCACTATGTCTTAACCACTGGACCACTAGAACTTGACACAATGTAGCAACTCCACAAATTAATAATTAGATATTTGTTGATTTGAGGTTTCTGATTATCGTTTTTGATAATTAGATATTTGATGTTTTCTGATTACCGTTTTTGATAATTAGATATTTGTTGATTTGAGAGTTCTGATTATCGTTTTTTTTAATTAGATAATTGTGTTTTCTTATTATCGTTTTGATGATTGGATATTTGCTAGTTTTATTGATTTTGAGATTTTCTAGTCTCTAATTGATTTTGGATTATGTTGATCATATCGAATTGCTGTTTCCTATCTATTTCTGTCGATAGTTAGAGTTGATGATTATGAAGTTCGTGTTTTCTAGTTATTTGTTGGATAACTAGATATTTGTGGTTTTGCGATTTGTGATTTGTGTTTTCTAATTATCCTTGTTGATAATTAGATTTTTGCTGTTTTCTAATTATCGTATTGATAATTAGATATTGCTGTTTGTGATTTCTGTATTCTAATTATCTAATTGATAATTGAATATTGCCGATGATTGCGTTTATTCAGTTTTGTTGTTTTCTGATTATCTATTTGATAGTTAGATTTTGTTGAGAATTTGTGAAATTCTTTTATGGAATTAAAAGATTTCTTTGGCGTTTGTATTCCCGACTTCTACTTGTAACGATCCCGAATTTTTAAACTAATTTAAAATTAATAATTGAATTAAATTTTGATTTAAATTGTGAAATTGTTCGAATTGGCCAAGTTTAAAATATGAAGAACATATTTGAATTTAAAATTTTGAGCTAGGGTTAAGTAGACTTTGAAATTAATACTGCCCACATTTTCTTTGATGTAGTGATTTGGTAAACCCGGCCCTTATTCGTATTCATCTATAAACCCTATACCCGTTCCCCTTTTTCTCATTCGTAACCCTAAGAAAAAATCAATCGAAGAAAATAAAAATGGCGGCGATTCTTCGACGATCGATTCTCTGGCAATTTTAGGAATTAGGGCTTCGAGACATTCGTATTGGCGTCGCTGGAAAGGGCTTCTTCGCGTTCGTCTTCCGCTTCGTTCGTCCCCCGTTCTTCAATCAAATTAGGGCTTCGTCGATCAATCTTCGTTCGTCTTCCATCCTTTGTTCGCAACCGCTTCGCGACCGTTTCAGATTTAAAGGTGAGAAATTTTAAATTCTCACATCTAATTTAAACTCATAAGTATGCGATTTTGTGAATAAATTTACAAAGCTTTGATTTTGTGATGATTTTCTCTGTTGGCTCGACTCCAGTTAGCTTGACCATTTCCGTTCATCCTTGTAGCATGAATTCAGTAATTTGATTTGCCATGAAATGGTGATAAATTTGTTCATCTGAGTTGTCACTGTCTCGCCCTCTGTTCTTTGCTTGCACATTGATTCATTTGCCTAGTTGGTTCAGTCTGTTGGTCGAGTTGCCTATATGTGCTTATTTTTGAGCATGTTACATTTGCCTCTGATTGTTATGGCATTCATGTATAAGCTGTAGATTGATTGTGTTCATATTGTTACCATAATTTGACTTCAACCTGATAACACTTCACCTGTCCAGTCATCGCTATTTGGTTTGCATATTTGGTCGTCTGCATTTTTAATGTTTTTATTGCGTGAACTTTGGTCTGCTGATCATGTTCCCACTCGATTACTTGTGGTAGTTCGACTTGCTCGACTTTATATGTCTGGCTTTGGTCATTGTTGTAGTTGCACTGCAGTTCACTGTGTGCGATATTGAGTTGCATATCTGAACTCGATTCACTTGAACTTTTGTGTAGTCTGGTCTGTAGTGCCTCTTAAGTTCTTTGGTTGGTTGCATTTGTTTGAGTCAGTGGAATTTGCATTCATATTTTCCACTGTTTTGCTCAAGTCTGCATTATATTGTACCTGTGACATTTTCAAAATATATGAATTTGATTTTCTCTTTATTTCCTGTTTCGTAAGTTCTAAAGTATGCCTCTTTTTCTTTTTCCCCGATTCGTGATTTTTTTCCAACTAAGAAAAGAAAAAAATCTATGTTACATGTAATAATAAATGTTGTTCTGTTATATAAATGCATATACCCACCTCTGTTATGTTACACTTGCATCTAATTTATATGCTTTGATGTTGTGGTTGAAATTTGAATTATGATTGTTTCAAAATGCCTGCATGTATTTACTTTAAATGATTAAATGATTTGCATTTAAATTGAAGATGTAGATGGTAAGAAGAGTTTTAAAGAGTTAAGTTAAATCTAGAATGAGTCTAAAAGCTGTATTTACATTTTGAAATTTGGAAGTAATTTCTTAATTGATTTGAATTTAAATTGAACTGTAAATTAAATTCTTTTAGAACTTATTTTATAAAGTAGATGTTTCTTTTAACATATTAGATAAAGTTTTTGAATTGTTTTAAAATCTTGTTTAAGTTAAATTTGTATCTTAAGTTAAAAAATGAAGTTTGAATGGAATTTAAAGTAAATTTGAAAACAAATTTGTTTTCCATTTTCAAATTCGTATATGTTTGCTTGTTCAACCTTGATGTTGTTTCTTTGAACTTGCATCACTGCATCTTCTTCTACCTGTAGCCACTACTCCACTTTGTATTTCATCTGTTGTTATCTTCAGTTGCATCTATTTGTAGTCCAGTCTGGTTTTTGATTTCATTGGTGATTGAGTTATTTATACATGTTGCTTCTGGTATCTTCATTTGAGTTGCTTGTATATGTATACAAGTGTTCACTGTTTGTAGTCTCTGTTCATGTAGTCTGCACATGCATTCATGTTGATTTTGTATTTGTTTTTGTGTCACTGCATGCTTGTCGAGGCTTTGATGGTTCCAGTTTCATTTGTTATGTTGGTGGCATTTGTTGCTTGCCAGCCTTTGATATTTGCCTGTCCACTGTTTTACTTGGTCATTTGAAATCTTTACTTTGGTATCTTCACTTGAGTCATTCTTGTTATACTTCGACTTGCATTCCTGGTTGTTTCAGTGGATTCACTGATCATCTTTCTTTGATCATATCTGGTTCATGTTATATATATATATATATATATTTTGCACATTTGTTACTGTCACTTTGAATTTACTTGCTTTGAGGCTGCTGTTTATTTGAGTTTAAAGTGTTGTCTCATTCACTATCATCGGTTGCATTACATAGTTGCCAGTTGCATTGTATTCATATCGTAATTGAACCAGTCTTGTTGTACTTGAGTATAGCACCTGTAGTGTATAACTTCAATTGAGTCTGCACTTGCTTGATCAGTTTCATTCATCCTTGTTTATTTTTGTTGCCTTCACCCAAATTTCCATGCGGTGGCTGCTGTTATTGTTGCAGTTTGCCCTTGAATTCAAAGTGGGGCTGCAGTTCATTTTTATAAAGAATTTTGCACTTGATGAAATGTGCAGTAATGAGTTGTTTGGAAACTTGTTCTTGAGTTTGCTTGGGTATTGAACTATTTCTTGCCTCTTTGATACTTGCAGTTTACTGACTTGACCTCTGCAGCTTTGATTGCTGTTAGTATTCACTCGAGTTGGCGAGGCAGTGCACATGTATGTGTGTGTGCACTGCAGCCACCCAGAATTGACAGCTTTGAATTGATATTTCTTTTTCTTTGCGTCGTGATGCATTGATCTTTTATGCCGTATTGGCGAGGTCGTACACGCGTGCGTGTACGGTAGCCAATCGAACTCTGATGGTTTTAAAGTGACAATTTCAATTGTTTTAAATTGATTTAGTCGATTTGATAAATTGTTTATTTATCTCTGTTGATGATTTAAATCTGCTGATTTATTGTTTAACACTGTTTAGTGTTAAAATTTTCGTTATCTGATTTCTTTGAAGAGTCGGATAGACGAGAATTATTGTGACTGTCGTCTATTTAAATTATTATTGCCTCTATGCACTCATAAACTGGTTTGAATTAGACTGACCTGTGTATTATTTTCTTTTGAATGTAATACTCGGGTCAGACCGAGTATTTTTACAGCTTGAAGATTTTCGAGCAGCGAAGTTAGAGAGAGAGGGTAAAACGCTCACTTCAGTAGTTCAGGAAAATTTGTATTTTAAGATATTCCGCTGTATCAGTTAAATACATTGTATAAACTCTGATGTATGTATGTAAAAGAAAATTTATAGTAATGAAAGATTATTATACTGTGTTTCTGTGGCTGATTCTGTTTAAACATTATAAACTAAATAACAATCCGTCTTTTTGAACGTTTCGAGTTGGTTTAATTACCGACTGGAGGCGGTCAGAAAGGGGGAATGTTACAGAGTGGTATCATAGCTTTGGTTTACACAAAGCTTAGTTTATGATGTTTAATATGAATAGTTACTAGAAACACTTTAAAAGTAAATGTTTTTCAAATTTAAAGAAGTATAAAATTGTTTTTGAAATAAAGATTTTTAACTTAAGAAAAGTTAAATTGAATTGAGTTGGCATTAATAAATATATGGATTTGGAATTTAACTAAAGGAAAGTTAAATAAATTGAACTTGATTTGAAAAATTATTGAGATGAAAAGTTAAACTTGAAAGATAAGTGATTATATAGTATGAATTAGGAAGTTTAAATTAATAAGTTGTTTAACTTATAAAATGAGAAAATTTAAGTAAAACCAATTGTTAAAATGGTTAAACAGTTTTGTTAAGTAAAACAAAATCTGAATTTTGGATAGTGGTATGAATTTGACTTTAGTAAAAGTTAAATAAAATGACTTTAGAAATGAAACATAGCTTAAGTAATGTTGAATGAGGTTGAATTTGATATCAAAATGAATTAATAAAGTGAAGTAATGAATATGAATTTGAGTTATATAAAGGAAATTCAACTTTAATTGTAAAAGTGAATTAGTGAATAAACGTGGATTAGAAATGTTGTTGTTAAGAGTTGAATAAAACTTAAGTTAAGAAGTTATGAATATAGTGAATATTAGAATTCAATCTGAATTGGAATATAAACCAATTAAAATTATATGCGTGACGACCCGGCTTTCATTGACCAGAAAGTCGTATCGCTAATAAGAAAGAAAGGGATAGAAAGAGAAAAGAAGAGAAGAAAGAAAGGAACAACATCCTATTATTATTATTATTTGGTTATTTATATTTGAAATAACAATATTATCAATTTAAAATAATTTAAATTAAGAGATTATCACATTTTAAATTTCTCGAAATCCCGGGATATCACATTCCTTCCCCCTTAAAAGAATTTCGTCCTCGAAATTTAAAACAAAATATAATCCAAAAGTTTTTAATTTTATTTCAACCAATTTTAAGACAATTCAAGCATACTTATCAACCATACACTATCAAACAAACAACCATTCATCCAAACAAACAATTCATACAAACAAACAATTCATACAAACAACAACTCTAGCTATCCAGACATAGATCCGAATAAACTATCTAAAATTATCCCGAGTTTCCTAGATACAGATACTGGGTTACTCGCTCTACTGGATCCAAACTGGTAATTCAATACCGAAGCCAAAACACATATCCTCACAAAAACTCAGAAAGATCTAATATACTCGGAGCTATCTTCCTAGTCTTACCCAAACTCAATTGCTTCCTTTACCGAAGAAATAACAACGAAGTCTCCAACTCCGAATAAGCTCTGGAGTGGTGTCTATCTTGAGAGAGCGTATTTGTAATTTTTATATAACTATATATATATATATTCTACCTATATTTTGGGTTACCTGTTCGGGTTTTCCAATATGAGTTATAATCGTAGATAGGGTAGTGGTGTGTGTAACACGACTACCAATGGTTGGAGTTTGAATGTTTGAGTATGAAAGATCTAAAATATACTTGTATTTGGAAATACCAGCAGGAATCTTTTAAACTTGTAAAAATCAAATGTTGATATATATATTGTTTGCATGATGATGAATTAGATGTCTGAATAATTGAAATGTGCATGAAATATATCAATTTCAAACCTAATAAAATGTTTATTTAAAAATATAAATGTTGAATTGATTTTTAAATTAGATTTTAAAAGTCAAATTTGAATTTGAATCTGGATTTAAATTTGAATCTTTAAAAGATAATTATCTTATTTTATTTGGGTATAAAATATATGAACAAGACTTTTATTTAAAATAAGATTTGTTTACAATATTTTCTTTAAAAGGAATTTTATTCATATAAATTTAGAAAGTGTTTATTTAATAGTAAATGAATACAAAAGATATGTTTACACTTAAAAATGAATGAAATACATTGTATATGATTTTAGAATATAAATGGGTTTTTATTTTATTTTTCTTTCAAAGGTTTCATTTATGTATAATATAGAAAAGCATTTATTTAAAAAGATATGTATTTATCTATTTAGAAAATACATATAAAAGCTTTTATAATCTTTTTAAAAATAATATAAAAATAAATAATACAGGTGTTAATTTTATATGCATGTAAAATACATGTGTTAACATAATAAGAATGGATGAAGACAAGTGTCAACTTTATTTTCATTTTCCTTGATTTTTAATAAACCATCAATTTAGTTTATATAAGCCTATCTCTCATTTCTCTTTTCTTTTCTAATTCCATTTTTTCAAAAACAAAGATCAAAACTGAAATCATCTCAAACCGGAACTAAAATCAAATCCTCAAACCAAACTGAGATCATTTCATCTTCAACCTGAAATCTCCTCAAACCTGAAAATATTCCTCTAATCAAAAATCAGTGCTCTGTAAAACAATCAGACCTGTAACCCTTTGTTCTTGCAAGCCTGTTTAACAAAAATCTATAGATTAAATTTCTCAAACCTGGAATATTCAAAAGCCTGAAATCTACCAAAAGCCTGGCTTAAGTCTCAAGTTCAAAAGATCTGTAACCATGTTCTTCAAGTCTGGATCCTTTCCAAGTGCATGCAACTGCAAGCATTTTCTTCCAATCTGGAAATTATCTAAAGCAAGCATGCATGTCATTTTCAAGTTGTCAAGAGCAAGAAGCATTTCAGTTTCAAAACATAAGCAAGTGTTTTCAGTTTTCAAAACAAGCAGATGAATTCAAAGCAAATTCAGTTTTTCAAAGCTTACAGTCTATCACTTCTCTGTTCAACATTAAATAGGTGAGTAAACTTTACTTTAAAAATAGTTTGAATCTATTTGCAAGTGATAAATTTATATGGATATGATATAATATGGTTGCCTAAACGATTATTTCTAGAATATGTTGAAACTACCCTGTTTATATGACTGTATATGACAGAGTGTATATATTTCTTGTCTCTGTTATTTTAAAACTAGTAAGCAAAGCCCTCATATCTGCCTATATCCTTTGATATTGTGATGGATGCCTGAAGTATTATCTAGAATGTGTTTGCATGTATGAAATTATGTGTTGTATGTATTGAACTATGTATATATGCCTCTGTTTCCAGACTGTTGTGATAACTTAGTTACCAAATTCCATATCTTTTATTTATTCATTGTTGGGATTTGGTTTAAAAACAAAATAGTTAGTTATAGCATAATCTAGGTAATAAAAATATAAACAAGTATATAAGTTTTGAGATATGCTTGCATTTGTAAAACAACAGTGAAGATCTTTTAAAATATGTAAAATCAAATAATGAATTTGAGTGATTCAAGTTCATGTCTTGAATCCATTTGTAAAATTAGGAATTTTAGAATCAAAGTCAAGATTTTAAAAGAAGTAAGGAATGAGAAGTTAGGACATTTCTGGAATTGGGATTTTGGGTCTTTTCTGAAAATTAGTGGAATTTGGTTGGTCGTGGCCATTACTGGAGGTGGCTGTGAGGTTGTGGATCATGAAATAAATGGTAGGTGGCTAAAATTTCAACAGTGGCAGCAGCAGTTCGTCAGAGTAGGGTTAAACCCAAAGTATGGTCGTATTCTGGAAATTTAGACATTGTTGTATCTCTAAGTGATCGAGTCTTTCCAGATTTGAGTAGATGGTAGATGGGGTGTGGAGGAAATAGTGGCCGGAGGCATAGATTTTCTGATGACCAGAATCTGGAGTTTGTGGCGATTACAGTTTCGACATTGTTCCAGTTTTTGAGCTCGAGTGCTCGATTACGTTTTCGAGTTGAATTTGAGGATCAGAGTTGTCGTGATGGTTGAGAAGAAGATGGGCGACTCGTCGATGGCCGGAGCGGTGATCGAAGATGGTGGAAACGTGTGTGCACGTGCACGAGCAAGGGTGTGTGTCAGTGGGTTTTTTTTTGTTTGAGGAAGATGAAGATACTCGAGCGCACTCGGGAGAGACTCGCGGAAATCTGACTTTGGCTCGAGTAATTGTAAGGAGATACGCGAGTGTTTGAGTGAATTGTTTTAACAGTTTTAAGTTGCAAACAAACAGTTTTAAAATTCTCGAGGAGGTCTCGTGAAAATAAGGGTTTGGCTCGGGTTGGTTTCCAGGATTGTACGCGAGAGATTTTTTTTAAGTAAACTGTTAAATTCAAAACAGTTTTAAAATCTAAAATTAAATCTCTGTTTTAAATAAAGGTAAGATTTAAATTTAAAATAATCAAGTTAAAACAATTGTTTTGAAAATTCTTTTCTTTGTAATAAATGTTTTGACTAGATTTAATTTGTATAGTGGTTAACTTAAATAATATTAAGTTAAATTTTAAGTTATTTTCAAACTTAATTTGAAAATAAGGTTAATTAATAAGGAAAAGTTTCATTTTAAAACTTAATTGAAGTTTGATAGTAAATGAGATAAATAAAGAGTGATTTATTAAATTAATTGATGATTAATAATTAGAGATAAGTAATTGATGATTATTGATTTTAAAACTTAATTAATGATTTTAATTAAGTAAGTTAATTACTAAGATCAAATGTTTTTAATGATAATGTTTTATCTTAAGATTAATTAAGATTTTTAAATGAGTTAAAATTAATTTATTTAATTAAGAAATTAAGATTAATTTATTTATTTAATTAATTATTGGTAAGGATTAATTAAATGATTAAGGATTAATTAAAATGGTAATTAAGAAGTACTTAATAAGTTTTGTTAAGTAATAATTAAGTTTTCTTAATTAATAATTAAGAAATTTTTAATTTATAATTAAAGTTAATTAAGGATTAATTAACTGTTATTAAGGATTAATTAATTATCATTTAAGGATTAATTAATTGGTAATTATGGATTAAATTAATTTGTAATTAAGGTTGTTAATTAATAATTAAGTTTATTAATTAATAATTAAGAGGTAATTAATTAATTAATTAAGTTTAATTAATTAATTATAAAAGTAATTAAGGATTGATTACTTTGTATTAAAAGATATTGATTAATAATTAAGGTTTATTAATTAATAGTTAAAGAATAATTAATCAAGGATTAATTAATTTGTTTAAAGGGTAATTAAGGATGAGTTACTCAGAACAAGTTTAAGAAATGAATGTGATTTATTTAAGTTAATTAATTTGTTAATTAATTAAGGTTAGTCACTTAGTAATTGATTAAGTATAGTTACTTAATAAGATTGGTTAAGTATAGTCACTTAGTGTAAGTAATTGATAATTGAATTACTGTATGTAATTAATGTAATTAATTAAAAAGGATTTATAAAAGAAATTAAATTAATTAAGAATAGTTAATTACTGATTATGATTATTTAAGGTTGATTAATGGAAGTAATTAATTAATGCATGATTAATTAATGTAATTAATTAAAGAATAATGTAATTAATTATAGTTAATTAGTTAAAGAAAGTAATTAATTAAGGATCATTAATTAATGAGAGTAATTAAAGGTTAATTACTATAAATGATTAAGGATAATTAATTTGTTAAATTAATTAAAGGATAATCACTTTATGTAATTAATAATTAATCAAGAGTGATTAATATTTAATGATTAATTAATTAAATGGATTGTAATTAATGGTTGATTAAGCAAGGTTAGGAACTAATCCTTAAGTAATTAATTTAATTTAAGTTGATTAAATTAATTATAATATGGATTAATAAATAATTGCTTATGAATGATGGTTGAGTAGAATGTCTGATTTGGTTGATATCTATTGGATGATATACTACGATATATTTGTGATAAATGTGTGATATTTATCTATGTTAATGCTATGTGAATTCAAGTATTAAATTGAAGTGAATTGTTTAAACCTTTAAACAACTTGGCCTTAAAAGATACGTTTTGGATTTCGATGAGACCGGGATCGGGTTTCCGTATACCGGATTTCCAGGTCTGGAGACCCGAATACCACATCGATCCAAATTAACGATAGGTCGTGAATCTCAAGTGAAGATGAAGATTCAGAGTGCAAGGGTTATTTTTGTTAACTCTGAGGGTGATTCCAAAACGAGTGTAACGAGATAATGCCTTCGGTTTCGTTCGAACCCGGAACGAACTTGTATGGATTGAATGCTTTCAAAACATCGTCAGGTGGACGATGAGCATTCTAAGTGATGTGTTCTGATTAAAGGTAATCGTGACCTCAAGCCTCATCAACCGGGAATGGCTAAAACAGGGGAGGTGCAGCAAGGCTTCGTGGGTAGCGCCCACTGAGAGTAAGGTCATCCCTGTCTAGATGTCCCTTTCTATTTTCGACTTAGTGGTACGGTTGCAGTACACAACCGTGGGGTGATTTTATTCGGAATTATCCAGTAAGGGATGGTTCCGGCTTTGTGTTGCAGGGGAGCGGGCGTACTCCTCGGTACGGTGATCTAGGCCACGTACTGTGACGGGTGGTACCCCAGTAGCCCTGCCATTGTATGGAAATCCAACTTCCAATAAGTGATAACGGTCTTGATTGTATACCTATGTATGCTGGAATTTAATAATGTAACAATTTCGGCTATTTCATATTTATTTGAAAACACTAGACCTATTATAATATAACCAGTTTTCCTATCAATGTTTTGGTTAGCGTAAGGTAAAAACTTTTCCATGTTTATGTGTGGGAAGTCTTACGTGATACCTTTTGATTTCAAAGATTTTGAAGTTAAGCAAGTTTAAACCGTTTACTCACACCAGACCCATGTCTGACCCAAGTGTTTATTTCTGTTTTATATAAACTCTTGGGTACTCAAATTTTTACGAGTAGCCAAGGGAGTCAGGTTTGCTTTGACGAGTTCTCTGGAGGAGCAATGGAGCAGGAGGCTTCAGCGTTTGTAGAGATATAGTAGTTCCGTTGTGTTGATCTCTGAGTCATTTGTTATCTGTGTTGTATCTTATATTGTAGAAACTAGACAAGCGTTTATAACTGTCTAGTATGCGTTGTATATGTTGTGTAACTCTGATAGTGTTGTATATGAAACTATGTAATAGTTATGTTATTAATATAATTTATTCGTTCCGCTGTTTAGATTCTGTTGTTGTTTCTTCCTTTCTTCTCTTTTTTTCTTTCTATCCCTTTCTTTCTTATTAGCGATACGACTTTCTGGTCGATGAAAGCCGGGTCGTCACAATATGTGTTAAACCAAATTGAATGTAAGCAAAGTAAATAAATTTGGTTAAGTTGAATGTGCATTGGTTTTGCTAGTTGATTGTATAGAAATTCACTAAGTGTTAATGAAATTGAATTAATGGAAATTGAAAGCTATGTAAATTGAATTCAAATTGAAAGATAAGTAAATCTAAATAGAATCAATTTTGATTTGAATTGAAAGCAAACTAACTTGAATATAAATTAGTGAAAGTAAACTAATTGAATATGAATGAATGTTAATAAAATCCAATGTAAATAAATCAAATGTGATTTAATTGAAAATCAATTCAATGAATGATTTACTAAAGAAACTAGTTGATTATTTTGGAAATAGAAAGCAGATGCAAAGTTCAAATGGGAATTATATTTGAAAATTTTGAAGTTGTCAACATGACAATCCATAATAAATTTAATAGATTCAGTGATGAATTTAAATTTGAACTTGCAGAGAATTAAGTTAAGTGGAAAACTTAGTATTGGAAAATTTGAAGTTGGTTTAAAACCAATATTGTGAAAAGTATGCTGAATTCAAACTATAAATTGAAGTCTTTATAAATAGAAATCGAATTTATAAACGTTGTTTATAAATTCGGAAACTGACTTATTTTGATAAGTAAATTCTTATAGCTTGTTAAAAGATGTATATTCACAATTTTGGACCGTGAATATATTATTGAATAAAATGGACATGTTTTGGAAAATTGATATTTTAAAACGAAGTTAATTGTTTTAAAAGATGTTTTAAAAGGCATTGAATATCGAAACCATAGATTTCAACATTCATTGTTGAAATAGACGTTTTCGAATAAAAGGAAATAGTGGACTATAACACTATTGTTATAGTAAATGATTTCCGAAAGGAAATGTTTTGTATAGTATTGGGATTTATACATCTATCTAAATTTCGAATACCTATACTAGTGATTTTGAGTTGTCGTAACGATGTTTTACGTAACATTCGATTTAACTCAAATAAATGTGTGAAAGGGAATGATTTCCTTAAATGATGAAATATATGCTTAATTTTGATTTAAGTATATCGAATATTTTCAAATGTTGAAAGTAATTAGATTTGTGAATTACTTATTTTTAAATAAGTATGGAAATGTTTTTCCAAATATGAAATGTTGTGAATATATTCCGTAAGGAATAAATGATTTGAAAATTATTTTTGAAGTCGAAGTTGAAAAGTTAAATGAGAAATTTGAACAATTTGTTCAATTTGAAATTTTTCAAAAAGATTGAATCGTTAAGTTAAAATTGAGTTTAACTTCGACATCAAAGACAATATAAGTTGAGCTTTGAATTTCAGATGATGATTTGGATTGTATGTCTAACATTGTGAATTGATGACATAGCAATTGACCTTTATTAAATATATATCTGTTGGTGGTGGAGGATTTATTCTCTTAGCTTAACACCCTTCTCTGAGACGTACGAGCTCAGAGGTTATATATCGATAGACATCAATTCTGTGTTGAGAATTGACGATGTAACATGTTATTCAAATCGAATGTGAAAGTCGATAATAAATGGAATTTTGAATATGAATTAGGTTTGAGATAACCTTAAATTTCCAAATCGACTTAGAGGAAAATTTTGAAATCCTCTATTTTGTTATGAATATGAGATATGTAAGTTTTCAGAACTTATATATATGAATACGGTAAATTTGAAACCGTTAGTTAAGAAAGACATTGTTATGGAAATCTTATGTATGTTTACATGGATATGATATGTACGAAATGTGAAATGAAGTACTACATATATGATATTATGTTTTCTAAACTGAGGATATGGAAAAGTACCTTCCATTTATTATTGGAGAAGGTATTGGAACTCGTGAAGAGTGTCCATTTGAAATTCGTAGCTACGTAGAATTTTCCATAAGTTGGAATGTCCATTTGGACTAGAATCCCTCGTGATGGGATCATGTTGATTATGATGTATGTTAGCGTAATTTGAGGGGCGAGATGCCTACAGTTACAAGCGATTCCACTGGGATAGTGGCGTAACCGCCGGGTAAACTACAATCTAAATGCCAAGCGAAATTTGAGGGGCGAGATGCCTACGGTTACAAGCGGTTCTACTGGGATAGTAGCGTAACCGCCGTGTGGACCGCGATCTATGGCAACAACCATGGCGAAATTCAAGAGAGATGTGAAAATCTACGGTTACAAGCGATTCTACTGGGATAGTAGCGTAACCGTCGGGTAAACTGTGATCCATGGGGGAACGTGCTTTCCATATCCATTTTTGAAAAAGAATTTTTAAAGTATTTTCACTGGGAATTGAAGCAAGTATGTTTAGTACTTGGAGATTTTTAGACCTGCGCCTGGCCAGCGTATGTCTAATGTCTGTGAGAACGAAGATGGACTTGTTAAATTTCGAGTTAGCAAGTATTTTCAAACTGTAAATAGCAAATCAATAGTTTGAAATTAAAATTACATAATTCCTACCTAATGAACTAAGGAAGAGGATCTTTGAAATGTTTTGAAAGTCCACAGCTTTGGAAGAGATATATTATATAAATCTCTAACATGACGGATTTTAAGTTTGAATCTGAGTTGTAAATTAAAAATGTTAGTAAAAGACTTCTGCGTTTTGATTTCAGAAAATCAATGAACAAAAGAGAAGATAAACAAAACTAATGAGATTAAACAAATGAAATGAATCCTATATTCATTTATTTGTATTGAGTTTCAAGCTTAGAAAAATTGAGTAGGATATAAATATCGGTGAAATTTTAACAACCTTTCCTTTTCGTGGACGAAAAGTTTTAAGGAGGGGAATTTGTAACGATCCCGAATTTTTAAACTAATTTAAAATTAATAATTGAATTAAATTTTGATTTAAATTGTGAAATTGTTCGAATTGGCCAAGTTTAAAATATGAAGAACATATTTGAATTTAAAATTTTGAGCTAGGGTTAAGTAGACTTTGAAATTAATACTGCCCACATTTTCTTTGATATAGTGATTTGGTAAAACCGGCCCTTATTCGTATTCATCTATAAACCCTATACCCGTTCCCCTTTTTCTCATTCGTAACCCTAAGAAAAAATCAATCGAAGAAAATAAAAATGGCGGCGATTCTTCGACGATCGATTCTCTGGCAATTTTAGGAATTAGGGCTTCGAGACCTTCGTATTGGCGTCGCTGGAAAGGGCTTCTTCGCGTTCGTCTTCCTCTTCGTTCGTCCCCCGTTCTTCAATCAAATTAGGGCTTCGTCGATCAATCTTCGTTCGTCTTCCATCCTTTGTTCGCAACCGCTTTGCGACCGTTTCAGATTTAAAGGTGAGAAATTTTAAATTCTCACATCTAATTTAAACTCATAAGTATGCGATTTTGTGAATAAATTTACAAAGCTTTGATTTTGTGATGATTTTCTCTGTTGGATCGACTCCAGTTAGCTTGACCATTTCCGTTCATCCTTGTAGCATGAATTCAGTAATTTGATTTGCCATGAAATGGTGATAAATTTGTTCATCTGAGTTGTCACTGTCTCGCCCTCTGTTCTTTGCTTGCACATTGATTCATTTGCCTAGTTGGTTCAGTCTGTTGGTCGAGTTGCCTATATGTGCTTATTTTTGAGCATGTTACATTTGCCTCTGATTGTTATGGCATTAATGTATAAGCTGTAGATTGATTGTGTTCATATTGTTACCATAATTTGACTTCAACCTGATAACACTTCACCTGTCCATTCATCGCTATTTGGTTTGCATATTTGGTCGTCTGCATTTTTAATGTTTTTATTGCGTGAACTTTGGTCTGCTGATCATGTTCCCACTCGATTACTTGAGGTAGTTCGACTTGCTCGACTTCATATGTCTGGCTTTGGTCATTGTTGTAGTTGCACTGCAGTTCACTGTGTGCGATATTGAGTTGCATATCTGAACTCGATTCACTTGAACTTTTGTGTAGTCTGGTCTGTAGTGCCTCTTAAGTTCTTTGGTTGGCTGCATTTGTTTGAGTCAGTGGAATTTGCATTCATATTTTCCACTGTTTTGCTCAAGTCTGCATTATATTGTACCTGTGACATTTTCAAAACATATGAATTTGATTTTCTCTTTATTTCCTGTTTCGTAAGTTCTAAAGTATGCCTCTTTTTCTTTTTCCCCGATTCGTGATTTTTTTCCAACTAAGAAAAGAAAAAAAATCTATGTTACATGTAATAATAAATGCTGTTCTGTTATATAAATGCATATACCCACCTCTGTTATGTTACACTTGCATCTAATTTATATGCTTTGATGTTGTGGTTGAAATTTGAATTATGATTGTTTCAAAATGCCTGCATGTATTTACTTTAAATGATTAAATGATTTGCATTTAAATTGAAGATGTAGATGGTAAGAAGAGTTTTAAAGAGTTAAGTTAAATCTAGAATGAGTCTAAAAGCTGTATTTACATTTTGAAATTTGGAAGTAATTTCTTAATTGATTTGAATTTAAATTGAACTTTAATTAAATTCTTTTAGAACTTATTTTATAAAGTAGATGTTTCTTTTAACATATTAGATAAAGGTTTTGAATTGTTTTAAAATCTTGTTTAAGTTAAATTTGTATCTTAAGTTAAAAAATGAAGTTTGAATGGAATTTAAAGTAAATTTGAAAACAAATTTGTTTTCCATTTTCAAATTCGTATATGTTTGCTTGTTCAACCTTGATGTTGTTTCTTTGAACTTGCATCACTGCATCTTCTTCTACCTGTAGCCACTGCTCCACTTTGTATTTCATCTGTTGTTATCTTTAGTTGCATCTATTTGTGGTCCAGTCTGGTTTTTGATTTCATTGGTGCTTGAGTTATTTATGCATGTTGCTTCTAGTATCTTCATTTGAGTTGCTTGTATATGTATACAAGTGTTCACTGTTTGTAGTCTCTGTTCATGTAGTCTGCACATGCATTCATGTTGATTTTGTATTTGTTTTTGTGTCACTGCATGCTTGTCGAGGCTTTGATGGTTCCAGTTTCATTTGTTATGTTGGTGGCATTTGTTGCTTGCCAGCCTTTGATATTTGCCTGTCCACTGTTTTACTTGGTCATTTGAAATCTTTACTTTGGTATCTTCACTTGAGTCATTCTTGTTATACTTCGACTTGCATTCCTGGTTGTTTCAGTGGATTCACTGATCATCTTTCTTTGATCATATCTGGTTCATGTTTTATATATATATATATATATATATATATATATTGCACATTTGTTACTGTCACTTTGAATTTACTTGCTTTGAGGCTGCTGTTTATTTGAGTTTAAAGTGTTGTCTCATTCACTATCATCAGTTGCATTACATAGTTGCCAGTTCAATTGTATTCATATCGTAATTGAACCAGTCTTGTTGTACTTGAGTATAGCACCTGTAGTGTATAACTTCAATTGAGTCTGCACTTGCTTGATCAGTTTCATTCATCCTTGTTTATTTTTGTTGCCTTCACCCAAATTTCCATGCGGTGGCTGCAGTTATTGTTGCAGTTTGCCCTTGAATTCAAAGTGGGGCTGCAGTTCATTTTTATAAAGAATTTTGCACTTGATGAAATGTGCAGTAATGAGTTGTTTGGAAACTTGTTCTTGAGTTTGCTTGGGTATTGAACTGTTTCTTGCCTCTTTGATACTTGCAGTTTACTGACTTGACCTCTGCAGCTTTGATTGCTGTTAGTATTCACTCGAGTTGGCGAGGCAGTGCACATGTATGTGCGTGTGCACTGCAGCCACCCAGAATTGACAGTTTTGAATTGATATTTCTTTTTCTTTGCATCGTGATGCATTGATCTTTTATGCCGTATTGGCGAGGTCGTACACGCGTGCGTGTACGGCAGCCAATCGAACTCTGATGGTTTTAAAGTGACAATTTCAATTGTTTTAAATTGATTTAGTCGATTTGATAAATTGTTTATTTATCTCTGTTGATGATTTAAATCTGCTGATTTATTGTTTAACACTGTTTAGTGTTAAAATTTTCGTTATCCGATTTCTTTGAAGAGTCGGATAGACGAGAATTATTGTGATTGTCGTCTATTTAAATTATTATTGCCTCTATGCACTCATAAACTGGTTTGAATTAGACTGACCTGTGTATTATTTTCTTTTGAATGTAATACTCGGGTCAGACCGAGTATTTTTACAGCTTGAAGATTTTCGAGCAACGAAGTTAGAGAGAGAGGGTAAAACGCTCACTTCAGTAGTTCAGGAAAATTTGTATTTTATGATATTCCGTTGTATCAGTTAAATACATTGTATAAACTCTGATGTATGTATGTAAAAGAAAATTTATAGTAATGAAAGATTATTATACTGTGTTTCTATGGCTGATTCTGTTTAAACGTTATAAACTAAATAACAATCCGTCTTTTTGAACGTTTCGAGTTGGTTTAATTACCGACTGGAGGCTGATGTTCAAATTTTTTCAATTTATTATGGTAGCAAATCAATCACATAGAAACTCGAAAATGATGCTGATGATGCTGCAGTCATCACTCTTATTATTTCCCAGTAAAAGTAGTGAATTCAGTGCTTAATATTCTTTTAAAATTTCCTTTTATTTATAAATCACATTTATAAATCTTTTTCTCATATAATTTCACTATTTAACTTTACTTATACAAGATTATTTCATAATTGTAAATCATTTTAATTATAATTCTATACTTATACAATTGTTGCTTTTATTTAGATTATTCAAACAACTTTTATTCACTTATATAAATTCTTACATTTTCAACAACCAAACAATTAATTTTATACACACTTTAATAATTTCTTGGAAAATTACTTCTTTTATATACAAAATATAATCGAGGTAAAATTATTTCATTTACCCAATTTAAAATGATACTGTGTCGGTTTATCTCGTTCAAGAGTTTAGAAACCCCTATCGATTACAGTTAGCTAGACTGCACCGACCAGAATCTATAAACAATCAACCAAAAAGTCAACACAATACAAAACAATTTCATATTCACTAACAAATACGTGCTCATATCTATTATTACACTCACACTCATTCTAGAGTACTACTAACTCTATCTCTAATGAGTAACACCCAACAAAACCAAGGTTATCGCTTAACCATATGCTCTGATACCACATGTAACGATTCTAGATTTTTGACTTCCGAAAATTGTAACGACTAGACTTTTCGACGCTCGAAAGTCGACATTAATACGGCCACTATATCAACTGCCGAGCAATCGAATGCCGGAAAACCGAATTGTTATGGAGAAAAAGTAGAGGTAGAAGAAGACAGAAGAAAAGGAGAACAGAAAAACACAGAAACAGAAACAATAGCAGAATCTCACATTCGCGGCGGAACAACATATAATAGGTAAATGAATAATCTTTAAATCAAAGAACTATATCATTTTTACATTACATCATCAGAGTTTACAGCAACAATATACAACACAACTGGACAGTTATATAAACTTGTCCTCATACAGAATACACAACGGAATAAATAATATCATATACAAGTGCTACGTCTCGCCATCCAGCTCGCCACTGAGCTCCTCAGCATCTCCAGAATCCCGAATGACCTGATAACCTGACTCTAGACTGCCCGTGTGGAAATTGGTGGGCACCCAGAGTTTAGGAAGGAAACAATAAACTCCAGGTCAGTCATGGTGACTGGTGTGAGAACTAAAACAGTTTTTTAGCTTAAAAACAACAACAACAAAGGAAGTAAAAGACATCCGCAATGCTTTTGGAAAATGAAACTACCATAAGACCTCCTGCCACACACACAATGCAAACGCAGAATTGGAGGAGATTTCTTCTTATGATAGTCAAAAATGCTTACTACGCAAAATCATTCGATATTATTATCATTGCATAGTGTAGGAAATCATTTCGAAAGTACAATATTAATCTTAGCCAACATACAACCATTATTGTATGCCTACGATAGCTACTATGTTCAATAGCAGGTTACCGCCACATTCCATAGTAGGTTATACAACTAAAACCGTACAAGGTTCGTATTGTTTCTTTGGATTTCCAACAAATGGTCAGGCAAAGGAACTTCCTTACACCGAAATGGAAACGCCTCTGGAAAGACGCCCCGAGAGTCAACCTGCTCTCTGCAAACACAAGGCCGACACTACCTCACGCTGTACAGCTGTAACTAGGTAGCTAACACACGAGCTATGCCATCCACCGGTCGTTACCAACCTTTATCCGAGGATCCTCAACCACAAAGTATAATAAATTTGCAGCATCAACATAGGTAAAATATCTGGGCTCCATACCATGATATCACCTTTTATCCAGAAGGAAATGACATACCCTAGGGGCGCGACCCCTAACAACCTTGTCGCAACATTCCTGTTTCGACCATTACCAGGTTGTGAGGCTCGACGAAGTCTCGTCCACAAAGCTACGCTTTTTCACAAAGCCATGCTTTTTCACAAAGCCACGCTTTGATCAACAAATGATCAACAGCACTTCGTATGCCACATTACCAAATTGGGAATGTATCACTAGTAACCATCAACTACATAACCTCTGAGCTCGTACGTCTCAGAGAAGGGTGTTAAGCTAAGAGAATAAATTCTCCGCCACCAACAAAAATGTATTTGATAGAAACCAGCTTTACATCTCAAAGCGTAACGTCAGACACACATCCATACAAGTCCGTTCCGAGATCGAACGGAACCGAAGGCACTTCCAAAGAAGCCCTTGCAATCTGGATATTCACTAATCACGTCCGGACTTCCCATCACAAGAAGAGTGATATAAATCTCTATACCGGAGCAACTCGGTGGAGAGACATTCGACAGGTTGTCCTTTCATTTTAGAAAATACCCGGTCTTCACACCGGTCTTCAATACGATCCATATCGTCGTATCACTAATTCGGAATGGGTTATATGACACAAAGGTCTTTTCCTGGCTACCCGAATAGTGAGCACAATATTTAAAACATATGGATATAGGGATTTCAATTAAGTCACAACTTATTACCCAAATCCTTTCCTTTAAATGGTTTAAACAAATTACCATTTCAAATCTTTAAACAAAAAGATTTACTTCACAAAGTTAACCCAGTTTCACAAAGATTCATTCACAGATTTCCAAATCAATTTCCATTTCAATTGGATTAACCCATTAAATCTTTAAATTAAGATTTAATTTATAGCTTTCAAAACTATTCACAATTCAAGTCTTTTATAATATAAAAGATACACCTTTTTAAAATCTTCTTTGATTTCAAAATAAAGCTTAATCATCTTCACAAAGATTAATTCATAGTTTTTCCAAACTATTTACAATTCAATTTTTCAACTTGAAATATTTCGATACAAATTAGAAATATTTTCACTTTATGAAAGCTATTATTATCTGAAAACAGATAGTTTTCGTTTTGGGAAAAACTGGTTACAATTACAAAGTTTAAAGCCATTCAAGTATAAAACTAGAAAATAAATTTAAATTTCCAAAACCATATTTAAATGGTTAAAAACCCATATAAACACCTTTTACACTTGTAAAATCTTTTAAACCAAAATTCCCAAATCATCGAATTCAATTTCAAAATATTGAATTCAAACTTAAATCAAATGATTTAAATTCCAATTCTATTAAGTTATTTAAAATAACTTTTATTTCTGAAACTCATTTCAAAAACTTTCAGTTCCAATTCCAAAACCATTTTGGATTGAAAAACTCAATTTTTTCAAAATTGATAAAAATCTGTGACTTAACCGATTTCCACGTGAAATCCATATTTGTGTGTGTATTGTGTAGTCCACGGTTTAACACAATAGTGCAACAACATTCAACCATTACAGATCAAATATAACAATATATTTGATAAGCGGTATAAACTATAACGCTTATCTTTCATTCACAGATCATAGATATATATATATCACAGATAAACAAATCACAGATCACAACACAAATCCGGATATATCACAAAGCATCACATATCAGAGATGTCAAACAATTCAACATCCAATTTAATCCAAACATCCATAGATAGGATCAATTTAATCATCTGATTAATTTAAATCAAATAAATTTCCAAAATTATTTCCTTTTTAAAATAAATTTCTTTATCTCTTCAAATCTATTAAAAATCCAAATTTTAAATAAATTCTTCAACTTATAAATAATATTATCGAAATCCATTTATTAAGCCTTTTTCCTAAATTTTGAAATTTAATTCAATATGGTTCAAAAATAAGACTTTTATCTTTTTAACCCCTTTTAAATTTATCCAATTCTCAAAAATGAATTTTTCGATAAATTTTCAACTTGAATTTCAAAAATCCAATTTTAGTTATTTCTGGTATCTAACGATACCAAAAATATATTCGGCTAAATTATAGCCTTCAAAAAATTCCAATTCACAGATATAATCACATGGAGATTATAAATAATCAACACACAACATATGAAACAAATTTAAATGTTTGAGGAATCCAGTTGGATCCCTCCAACCTGTTTCCCTGCATCCACAGATGTTAGCACAATACCAATTCCACTTCAAAGTGGAATATCGCGGTATAAGGGATTTATAAATACTATCCGCTATTATGCGGCACAATAGGGTCTCGTCCGCTATATAATGCGGGAAATCAACTCCAAATACATATATAATACCAATTCCACTTCACGGTGGAATTATCGCGGTATATGTTTTTAGTAAATAACCTCCGCTTAATATGCGGCGTATAAGGTCTATTTCAACACAATAGATAACAATTATCATCCAATTCACACAATCAAGCAATTTTAAATCTAACTATTTAAAATTTAAATCGAAACAATTATTCGATTGAGTGAGAAGTTCTCACCTTGCTTTCAATAACGGTTGTAGTATTTTATTTCGAATAAAATTAAACGACCGTTTAATTTTACCCAAAATTTTCACTGTCTCTAATCGACTCCAAACCAGCTCCATTGCGTAGTGCTCGTCGATACGGTTCCAACGCAAAAAGTTTCGTCAGAAACGGACCTTGTATGAACAAGTTATGACATTACAAAGTTTGTACAAATTTAAATATATATAATTTCACATTTAAATTTTATTTTTAAACCCTTATCATATCACGGCTGTTCGATTTTCCTTTGAGGGATCCGGGCCGCGCATACATCTTCATCCTCATCGCGAGAAACTCACGTACGTGAACCCATTCCAGCCGCCACTACTTCTCGAATTTAACGCGCCTCCTCGTCGATTTCTACCCCGATCAACTACCACCATTTGAAAGCTCATCCCCACGCGCACCTCTGCCCTAGACCACGTGGCACTAGGCCTCCCCATTGCCTTGGAAATCGTGAAAGAACGTACGACGTTGAACTCGAATTGCCGTTGATTCGTGTCTCCATTCGCGATCATATCCGTTGAGAATGTCGATCTCATTGTCCTCTACAAGTTTGCAGTTGAAGATTTTTCATGATTGCTTACGGATTTGGAGAGATCGTGGGAAGAACGAAATGAGATTCTAGCCATTGAAACTGAAAATGGCGGCCAGACCTAACCTCTCTAGGGTTTTAGCGAAAAAGAAAGTGTTGAGGTGCTTTTATATAAAATTGACGAAACACTATTCATCTCCAATTTTTCGAACTCGTAATCTAGCGTGCCAACTGGCGTTTCTAAGGTTTTACCCGCGTTCCGAACACAATGGAATGTGTTTCGAGAGCTAATTCGGCCGAATGTGAGAGTTACGGAAATAAACGATCAAATTTAAATTAAATCGATTAAAACGATTTCTATGCGTTTTGGCTTGCCCCGGACAAACCGTAAATCCGATTGACACGAAATTTGAAATCTTTCAATAATATCACATTACGGATCTGATGAAACTAGTTTCGTCGAAATCAGAGACTGTTTGAAAAATGACTATTTTCACTAGTCAATTAAATATTAAAATATTCAATTTTCACAAATTAACTTTTAATTCAATTTTAAAAGCTTACAAACATCATCCTAACTCCAATATGAATTAATATAACTTTATAAATCAGTTTTAATCACATTAAACCCTATTTCCAATTATTTGTGGAATTTCAAATATTAAATTATCGATTTAATTAAACAATTAAATCTCTATATTCGAATTTAAATTTATTCGACTTACAAATCTCACTTGTTAATTTTTAAAAAATCAATTAAATATATGAATTTCAAATGACAGAAATTCTGGGTCGTTACAAACTTCCCCCCTTAAAAGAATTTCGTCCTCGAAATTGCAAAGTAAGAAAAATGCCCAAATCCATTAACTTTTCAAAAATCCTTTCAAATTAGATTTCTAAATCACTTAAGTGTACAACTTCCCAAAAATCTAATAGTTAAACTCTTTCAAAAACTTTACTAAGTTTTCAAATCCATATATAGTTATACCTTTCAAAACAACTATACCGTTTAACTTTTAACTTCAAATCCAAAATTTAGTTTTCACAAATTTTCCAAAATTTTCCAAAATTTCCCGAAAATTTTCTAACGCCTTAAATTTTCAGAAAAATTCGCCATAGCCTCCTTTGCGCGGTTCGATCGTAGTAGGATCACAATAGACATAAATATATATATACATCGACCCACCTGGTCGGAAAAGCAGAAAAATAGTTCATATTTCCTATTTTTATTGCGTAGGTGTACCTTTTTAGCATTTTTAAGCAAAGCAGTTATTTATTTAGCATTTTAGCGCGACCAAACCAACCGAACGGCAGCCACGACACCTATACTTACTCAATTTAAACACGTAAGTGACATATATAGGAAATTATTAACATTTCATTAATTTTCAATAACAAATACAAAGTTTCCATAAGCAATGCAATCAAATAATTCCCATAAGTAATTTATAAGGTTTCGATACACATTTTAATTGATTACTACCAATTCATATACAACGACATTCAATTATACATTTTCAATTAGTTTACATTCACTAATTTAAATTCAAGTTGGTTCGCTATTCACAATTCAATTTTATAGCTTTCATACGTTAGCTTTCCATTTGATTAATTCAATTACATATGAATTTCTATACTGTGACATCCCAGAATTTCGAGGAATTTAAAATACGATAATCTCTTAATTAAAGTATTTTAAATTTGATTTAGATTGTTATTTTCAAATATAAATAACCAATTAATTAATAATGGGGTGTTTTAAAATTGGATTTTAGATTGATTTTTAAATCAGAATAATTAGTCACAGATTTAATCTGTGTTATTGTATAAATAGATTTAAATAGTCCTATTATTTCTAATTTAATAAATGTTATTTAAATGTATATATATGTGTGTAGTTAGAAGAAAATTTTAATTTGGGAATTTAAATATAAAAAGGGTTCCAATTTAATTACAATAAAATACATCTTAAATTTTAATAAAGCTCTACTTATTCACTTTTGATACATATAATAATTTGTTGTAAAATTAGTAATAATGTTTAAATTTAAAATAAATCTTGTCAATATTAAATATAAGAATAAAACAAGTATATGGTTAAGTGTAAGTATAAATATATAAACCTATAAACATAAGAAACTAACATATTTAACATAAGTATAAAATAAAATAAAATAAATAAATATCAATAAAGTGTTTGATAAATTAAGATTTAAATTAGAAAATATACACTAGTTTAATACATTAAGTTTATAAATAGAAATAAAATAGTAGTCATGTAAAATTAGAATTTAATTCACAAGCTAATATAATAAAATAAACATAACAACTTTATTAAAGCTTAGGTAAGTCTAGATATATATTGTATACTTGTAGTTTGCAGGCAAGAAATAAATGAGCTTTAACCATATGTATGCAAGTAACAATATATACACACTATCACCTTATACCTGTAAGTAGTAAGTCAAGCCAAGCCAAAGATAAATCCAAGTTGTACATAGTTAAATAAATATTTGTACTATAGTCACATCTAGATTCGCAGGCAAGAAGAGCAAGTCGAAAACAAAATAAAATACACACTAGATGTACATAATAAAGTAAAGAATGGTATGGTAAGCTTGTAGATATGCTAGGCTGAAGGACATAAGGAAAGATATCTTCATACTTGTTTGTACAGGCCTATAAGTACATACGAAATAAATATGTAGACATGAGGACCTAAGCAATTAATGCTACATCCCTTAGTACCAGCTGAGATTATTTTCTTTTGTACAAATATAACTTAGCTCTGCCTACATTGTTTTATTTATATCAAGTTCTCTTTTTATCTTCGTTCATTTGTAAAACCTGGCATACTCAAGTTCAATAGCAAAATTCATCTCTGTTCAAACCTTTTCAAAAGCCTGAAATCAATCCAAGCATTTCAGTTTTTAAAGAAAATAAAGCATCTCTCAAAAGAAATTTCTGAAGTTCCTTCCAGTTTCAAAGTTTCAAGTTTTAAAGCTTTTTAAAGCTTTCAGTTTTTAAGTCAATGCAAGACATTATTCTTTGGGAACAAAACAACAAAAGTATACAAGCTTTCCAATTTCAGTTTTTGCAAGCCTTCCCGTTTTCAAATCAAGTTCAAGCCTCTGCTTTTTCAAATGGTGAGTAAACATTTTATTTAAAATCTAAATAAGTAAATGATGTTTGCTTGTGAAATCTTTGTGATGATATCTTGCATATATATATATATATATATAAGTATATGATTCAATTTATATGTAGAGATAAATGTGTTTCATGTTGTTATGTTGAACTGTATTATGTCTGTTGATTTAATTACCTCTGTTTTAGCTCAGGCTTTTAAATTTTGATCTAAATTCCAAATCTTTTCCCCTAATCTCTGTTAGGTTGTAATATTTAAACAGATGTAGTTTGTTAAATCATAAACTAGAATCTGAGAATAACTTTAAACATGTTTGATGTATATATGAAAGCCTGGACTTAAGATTTACAGTAAAAATCTTATAACATGTAAAAATAAATCATACTAACTTACTATGGCAAGATGATAACTTGAATCCTTTTTTAAAGTTAGGATTTTTAAGACAAAAATCATGATTTTTAGTTTGAAGTACTATGAGAAATTCTAGGTTCACCAGAAAATGGTTTTTGGGTGATTACTGGTGATCGGCGTAGTGCTAGGGGTCGGGATTAGTGGTGAAGGTGACTGGAACGTTGGGGTTTCCAGGAAAAATAATGGAGAAATTTTCTGATGATGTTGGTGGCCACGCGAGGCCAATTTAGGGTTTTATGGTTGGTTTGGTAGACGATGTTGTCAAGGCTCGTACGACGTTGATGGTGGATTGGGGTCGATCGCATGAGGGGAAAGGGTTCGTCGTATCATGGCGCTTCTCTGGGTGGAACGACAGGATTTCTGGTGGTCAGAATTGGTGGCGCGAGTCGATTTTCCGATGATGGTATGGGTTCCAGTTCGTTCGAGTTGTTCGATTTCGTCCTGCTGGCGATTATGTCGAACTGGATGATCGAAGAGTGAGGCGGGGTCGTCGTCGACATGTCGAGAGTCTGGGGATTGGTCGGAGGTGCATCGTTCGACCGTGCACGTGCACTTGTACATCTGCGTATCTGGTATGATTTGGGGAAGACGAAGTTCTCCTGTGTGTTGCTCGAGTTTTTGTGGAGTTCGACTCGAAGCGAGGTAGGAGTTTTTGGGTGTTTAACTCGGGTCTGCACTCGGGTATTTGATGGGGTTATGCTTCAGTTTTAAAACTGTAATAAAATTAAACTTTAAGTAAAAAAAAATGGTGAGCAGGAAGACTCGGGTATAAACCCGAGTAGCATTCGGGTTCGACCAGAAGAAGATTTAAAACCCAGTTTTTAAGAAAGCTTTTAAATATAAGAATTTGTAATGTAGAAACAAATTGGTTAAACTTTATTTATAACATTTCTTTATAAATATCAAATTGTTCCTTAACAATTGTTAAGAAGTGTTAAGATTTATTTAATCTAAATTTTGTTTTAAGTTAATTATAGAGATAAAGGGGTTTTGAAATGTAAATGGTAATTAAGAAAACGTTTATCTTAAGTTAAAGGAGTTTTATTATCTTTGAATTAATTAAGTTAATTAGGAAATTAAGTATAATTAATTAATTTAATTAATTAAGGATAAAGGTTAATTAAGTGATTTATGTAAGAATAATTAAGTAATTTAATTAATTAATGGTTATAATTGATTAACTAATAAATTAGAGATAAATGAATTGGGAATTTATTAATTAAGAAATTAAAGATTGATTAATTGGTAATTAAGAAGTAATTAATTTGTTATTAAGTTTATTAATTGATAATTAAGGTTTATTAATTAATAATTAGAAGAATAGTTAATCTGTAATTAAAGATTAATAAATTTGTGAAAAGAAAATGAATTACCAATTGTAATTAATCAAATGAATGTGATTGATTCAAGATAATTAATTGTAAATTAATTAAAGATAATCATTTGATGTTAATTAAGTATAAATACTTAATGAAATTGAATAGTATAATTACTTAGCAAAGTAATTAATGTATAATTACTGGATGTAATTTAATTAAAGGAAATTACTTAATGGGAAGTAAATTAAAGTAAAATTACTGAGTAGAAGTAATTAAAGATTCATTACTTAGTGTAATAAATCAAAAGGGTTATATAATTAATTACAAAGTTAATTAATTAAGGTAAGTAATTTCAAGATGGAATTCCTGTATATGATTTAGGTTGATAAATGAAAGTGATTAATGGAGGTTAATTAATTAATGTAATTAATTAAGGATTAATGTAATTAATTATAGTTAATTAATTAATGGAAGTAATTTATTAAGGTTCATTAATTAATGTAATTAATGAAGTAAGTAATAGTTAATTACTGTGAATGGTTAAAGATAATTAATTTGTGAAATTAATTAAAGAGTAATTACTGGAATGTAATTAAAGATTAGTTAATCAAAGGTGATTAACTAAGATGGAAATTTGGAGAATGATTAATTAATTGAATTGTAATTAATTAATGGATAAGTAAGCAGGATTTATAGAATGAAGTAATTAATCGGGATGATTAATTAAAAAGGAATAATAGGGTGATGATTTAAGCAAGTTTAATAATAACAGAGTAATTAATTTAATTAACTTTAAATTAATTAAGGATAAGGTAATTGATTTAATTCATTTTAAATTAATTATCAATAGTGTGATTTATTATCCTTGCTTATGTATGATGATTGATATTGATATCCCATTGATTGATTGTAATCTCAGATATGAGATCAGTAATATCTGTTGTGATATGGATGTTTGACTTGAAGTGTGATGATGATATAGTTATTCATATATGCTGATATGTGTATCATCCATCTGTGATATTGTGATTTATCTATCTGTGTTGATATAGATAATTGAATTGAATTGTTTTAAAACCTTTAAAACAACTTGGCCTTAAAAGACACGTTTTGGATTTCGATGAGACCGGGATCGGGTTTCCGTATACCGGGATTCCAGGTCTGGAGACCCGAATACCACATCGATCCAAAGTAACGTTAGGTCGTGAAATCCAAATGGAGCAAGTGAAGACTCGAGGTATAAGAACTATTCGTCAGTATAACTCTGTGGGTGATTCCGTAATGAGTTTGACGGAGATAGTACTTATAGATTCGAGATGGTGATTCAGAATGCAAGGGTTATTGTCGTTAACTCTGAGGGTGATTCCAATACGAGTGTAACGAGATAATGCCTTCGGTTTCGTTCGAACCCGGAACGAACTTGTATGGATTGAATGCTTTCAGAACATCGTCAGGTGGGCGATGAGCATTCTAAGAGATGTGTTCTGTAAAGGTAATCGTGACCTCAAGCCTCATCAACCGGGAATGGCTAAAACAGGGGAGGTGCAGCAAGGCTTCGTGGGTAGCCCCCACTTGAGAGTAAGGTTTACCCCTGTCTAGATGTCCCTATTTATTTCGGTTTAGTCTACGGTTGGTCGCGCCAACCGTGGGGTGATCTTATTTGGAACTGTCCAGTAAGGGATGGGTCCGGCCTTGTGTTGCAGGGGAGCGGGCGTACTCCTCGGTACGGTGATCTAGGCCACGTACTGTGACGGGCGGTACCCCAGTAGCCCTGCCATTGTATGGAATCCAATCTCCAATAAGCCCCGTACGATTTAGTTGTGCCCAACTATGTTGGAATGTGAGATGTAAGCATTTCAGCTATTTCTGTATTTTACTTGAAAACCCTAGACACTATTATAATATCACTGGATTTCCTATAAAACTGTTTGGTTAGCGTAAGGTAAAAACTTTTCCATGTTTCTGTGTGGGAAGTCTTACGTGATACCTTTTGTTTTCAAAAGTTTTTTTTTTAAAATTTAAGCAACTTTAACCGTTTACTCATACCAGACCCATGTCTGACCCGAAGTTTATTTCTGTTTTCATAAACTCTCGGGTACCCAAATTTTTACGGGTAGTCAAGGGATTCAGGTTTAGCTTTGACGTATTCTGGAGGAGCAATGGAGCAGGAGGCTTCAGCGTGTAGATATATAGTGGTTCCGCTGTGTTAGTGATTATTTTGTATTTCCGCTGTGTTGTATCTCTGTGATGTGTGAGTTGTATTAACTAGACAGGTGTTTATAACTGTCTAGTATCTGTTGTATTGTCTGTGTACTCTGATGCATATGATACTATGTATTAATTTATATGATATATTATATTTTATTCGTTCCGTTGTTGAGATTCTGTTGTTGTTTTCTTCTTCTTCTCTTTCTTTTCTACTTTCTCACCTCTTTCTTTTCTTCAAAACGATGCGATTTTCCGGTAGTGGAAGGTCGGGTCGTTACAGTGGTATCAGAGCTATAGGTTGAGCGAATACCTAAGCTCTGGAGTGGTGTCTTTCTTGAGAGAGCGTACTTGTAATTTTTATCTATATATATATATATATATTTCTATCTATCTGTTGGGTTACCTGTTCGGGTTTTCCAATATAAGTTATAAAGGTAGATAGGGTAGTGGTGTGTGTACCACGACTACCAATGGTTGGAAGTGTATATGTTGAGACTGTAGATCTAATACCGTCTCGAGTGAGCTTTGTTTTATGTAAGGATTTTATTGATCTCTGAAGGAAACCTGTTAAGGATTCGGAGTTCTTCATTGAAGTGTAAGTTTGATCGCGCTCGTGTGAGCGGGTTTTTGAGAGTTTGGATTTGTCGGTTAGACAGAAGTAAGTCATGATATCTTGATACCTCAGGATGTTGTAGCTGTGTGATGAGACATAGTGACTATGGATATTTTCCGAAGATGTTTTCTTTGGAACAAGTTAAGGAAGTGTGGTTGTTTCGGTGTTGTGGCTGTGTTCAGCTGGGTGTTTCTGTTGTTTGAGGTCCGAGTTTCTCGAGGAGTTTGGATAGGAAGTCTTTGGGCATCTGGGTCAGCATTGTAGCTCAGAGTGTTCTATGTGCCTTCAAGGAAGTCTTCTGGCCTGGCAGTTTTCTTGAGGTGATTTCAGAAGCAGCAGAGTGGTTCCGTTTCTTCGATGGATTGGCTTCATAAGCGTAAGCTGTTCTGATTTGTAAAGAGAGAGCAGTTTTTCTCTGGGATTTAGGCCGGATTGATCGCAAAAGTGACTTGCGATAGTCTGAGTGTTCTCTTGATTTGTCAGAGATTTTTTTTGGGATGTCTTCAGGAAGTCAGAGTTTGGTCAGCATCTGGAGATTGAGTTGGTATTGACTGGATTCCAGAAATGGTACCGGTGGTGCAGCTAAGGAGATCGGTGGAGCATTTGTGTTTTCTCTTCTGTATCTAGTTTCGAGTTTCTTCTAGCTAAGGGTAGCTGAAGACAGTACCCTTGACTGAGGACTCATCTGTCTCTTTGAGCAGTTCGTTTCTGATGGTAGAGGATATGAGGAATTGTGTGTCCAGGAGGTGTTGGTTAAGGTTTTGTTCGAATTCATCGACATTCTCATCTACTTCAGATCAGAGTGGCGCAGCGGAAGCATGGTGGCAGCTGTTCTAGAGTGGATACAACCGGAAGTTGTAGTGTTTTGGGATTTAGAGGATTTCTACAGGAATTTTTTTGGAATTGAGGCCAGATTGGCAAGTGTTTTGTTTTGTCTTTTCCAGATAGGAGAAGTAAGTGGTAATCTACTGATGATGGTGGAGTAGAGTTATATTCTGGATTTTTGGTAAATCTGGAAAGGATCTTTTGTTGAGTTATTTTGATCCAGTTTGTTTATTGAAGCATTAGCGAAGTTTGAGCTGGTCGGGAAGGGATGTAGGCAGTCCAGGATCGTCAAAGGAGTTTTATGGATAAGGAACGGAAGAATATGGAATTCGAAGTTGGAGACTTCGTTGTTGTTGAGATTTTCTTTGGTAAAGGGAGCAATAAGATTGGGTGAGACTGTGAGGTTAGCTCCGGAGTATATTGGATCTTTCTGTATTCTTGTAAGGATAAGTGTTTTGGATTACAGGAGTGAATTGCCAGTTGGAGAACTGGGATTCATTGTATTTCACATATCTCTGAGGGAGTACGTGTAAGATTCTATCTCTGGTTTTAGAACCAGCAGTTTAGGGAGTTTTGGTTGTTGAGTCAGACTTGTCCGTAGTCTGATATCCTGTCTTGTTCTATAGATCTAGTTGAGTAGGAGCTCAGTAGCTCAGTAGTATGGCTAGTTTGGATTCAGTAGAGCGAGTATTCCAGTATCTGTACCTGGGAAACTTGGGAAATTTTTAGGAAGCTTATCCGGATCTATGTCCGGATAGCTAGTGTTGTTTGTTTGATTGAATTGTTTATTGATTGAAATTGTTTGTTTGGTTGTATATGGCTGATATGTATGTTGAATTGGTTGAAAATAAAATAAAATTTTGGATTATCTTTTGTTTTAAATTTCGAGGACGAAATTCTTTTAAGGGGGAAGGAATGTGACATCCCGGAATTTTGAGGAATTTAAAATACGATAATCTCTTAATTAAAGTATTTTAAATTTGATTTAGATTGTTATTTTCAAATATAAATAACCAATTAATTAATAATGGGGTGTTTTAAAATTGGATTTTAGATTGATTTTTAAATCAGAATAATTAGTCACAGATTTAATCTGTGTTATTGTATAAATAGATTTAAATAGTCCTATTATTTCTAATTTAATAAATGTTATTTAAATGTATATATATGTGTGTAGTTAGAAGAAAATTTTAATTTGGGAATTTAAATATAAAAAGGGTTCCAATTTAATTACAATAAAATACATCTTAAATTTTAATAAAGCTCTACTTATTCACTTTTGATACATATAATAATTTGTTGTAATTTTAGTAATAATGTTTAAATTTAAAATAAATCTTGTCAATATTAAATATAAGAATAAAACAAGTATATGGTTAAGTGTAAGTATAAATATATAAACCTATAAACATAAGAAACTAACATATTTAACATAAGTATAAAATAAAATAAAATAAATAAATATCAATAAAGTGTTTGATAAATTAAGATTTAAATTAGAAAATATACACTAGTTTAATAAATTAAGTTTATAAATAGAAATAAAATAGTAGTCATGTAAAATTAGAATTTAATTCACAAGCTAATATAATAAAATAAACATAACAACTTTATTAAAGCTTAGGTAAGTCTAGATATATATTGTATACTTGTAGTTTGCAGGCAAGAAATAAATGAGCTTTAACCATATGTATGCAAGTAACAATATATACACACTATCACCTTATACCTGTAAGTAGTAAGTCAAGCCAAGCCAAAGATAAATCCAAGTTGTACATAGTTAAATAAATATTTGTACTATAGTCACATCTAGATTCGCAGGCAAGAAGAGCAAGTCGAAAACAAAATAAAATACACACTAGATGTACATAATAAAGTAAAGAATGGTATGGTAAGCTTGTAGATATGCTAGGCTGAAGGACATAAGGAAAGATATCTTCATACTTGTTTGTACAGGCCTATAAGTACATACGAAATAAATATGTAGACATGAGGACCTAAGCAATTAATGCTACATCCCTTAGTACCAGCTGAGATTATTTTCTTTTGTACAAATATAACTTAGCTCTGCCTACATTGTTTTATTTATATCAAGTTCTCTTTTTATCTTCGTTCATTTGTAAAACCTGGCATACTCAAGTTCAAAAGCAAAATTCATCTCTGTTCAAACCTTTTCAAAAGCCTGAAATCAATCCAAGCATTTCAGTTTTTAAAGAAAATAAAGCATCTCTCAAAAGAAATTTCTGAAGTTCCTTCCAGTTTCAAAGTTTCAAGTTTTAAAGCTTTTTAAAGCTTTCAGTTTTTAAGTCAATGCAAGACATTATTCTTTGGGAACAAAACAACAAAAGTATACAAGCTTTCCAATTTCAGTTTTTGCAAGCCTTCTCGTTTTCAAATCAAGTTCAAGCCTCTGCTTTTTCAAATGGTGAGTAAACATTTTATTTAAAATCTAAATAAGTAAATGATGTTTGCTTGTGAAATCTTTGTGATGATATCTTGCATATATATATATATATATAAGTATATGATTCAGTTTATATGTAGAGATAAATGTGTTTCATGTTGTTATGTTGAACTGTATTATGTCTGTTGATTTAATTACCTCTGTTTTAGCTCAGGCTTTTAAATTTTGATCTAAATTCCAAATCTTTTCCCCTAATCTCTGTTAGGTTGTAATATTTAAACAAATGTAGTTTGTTAAATCATAAACTAGAATCTGAGAATAACTTTAAACATGTTTGATGTATATATGAAAGCCTGGACTTAAGATTTACAGTAAAAATCTTATAACATGTAAAAATAAATCATACTAACTTACTATGGCAAGATGATAACTTGAATCCTTTTTTAAAGTTAGGATTTTTAAGACAAAAATCATGATTTTTAGTTTGAAGTACTATGAGAAATTCTAGGTTCACCAGAAAATGGTTTTTGGGTGATTACTGGTGATCGGCGTAGTGCTAGGGGTCGGGATTAGTGGTGAAGGTGACTGGAACGTTGGGGTTTCCAGGAAAAATAATGGAGAAATTTTCTAATGATGTTGGTGGCCACGCGAGGCCAATTTAGGGTTTTATGGTTGGTTTGGTAGACGATGTTGTCAAGGCTCGTACGACGTTGATGGTGGATTGGGGTCGATCGCATGAGGGGAAAGGGTTCGTCGTATCATGGCGCTTCTCTGGGTGGAACGACAGGATTTCTGGTGGTCAGAATTGGTGGCGCGAGTCGATTTTCCGATGATGGTATGGGTTCCAGTTCGTTCGAGTTGTTCGATTTCGTCCTGCTGGCGATTATGTCGAACTGGATGATCGAAGAGTGAGGCGGGGTCGTCGTCGACATGTCGAGAGTCTGGGGATTGGTCGGAGGTGCATCGTTCGACCGTGCACGTGCACTTGTACATCTGCGTATCTGGTATGATTTGGGGAAGACGAAGTTCTCCTGTGTGTTGCTCGAGTTTTTGTGGAGTTCGACTCGAAGCGAGGTAGGAGTTTTTGGGTGTTTAACTCGGGTCTGCACTCGGGTATTTGATGGGGTTATGCTTCAGTTTTAAAACTGTAATAAAATTAAACTTTAAGTAAAAAAAAAATGGTGAGCAGGAAGACTCGGGTATAAACCCGAGTAGCATTCGGGTTCGACTAGAAGAAGATTTAAAACCCAGTTTTTAAGAAAGCTTTTAAATATAAGAATTTGTAATGTAGAAACAAATTGGTTAAACTTTATTTATAACATTTCTTTATAAATATCAAATTGTTCCTTAACAATTGTTAAGAAGTGTTAAGATTTATTTAATCTAAATTTTGTTTTAAGTTAATTATAGAGATAAAGGGGTTTTGAAATGTAAATGGTAATTAAGAAAACGTTTATCTTAAGTTAAAGGAGTTTTATTATCTTTGAATTAATTAAGTTAATTAGGAAATTAAGTATAATTAATTAATTTAATTAATTAAGGATAAAGGTTAATTAAGTGATTTATGTAAGAATAATTAAGTAATTTAATTAATTAATGGTTATAATTGATTAACTAATAAATTAGAGATAAATGAATTGGGAATTTATTAATTAAGAAATTAAAGATTGATTAATTGGTAATTAAGAAGTAATTAATTTGTTATTAAGTTTATTAATTGATAATTAAGGTTTATTAATTAATAATTAGAAGAATAGTTAATCTGTAATTAAAGATTAATAAATTTGTGAAAAGAAAATGAATTACCAATTGTAATTAATCAAATGAATGTGATTGATTCAAGATAATTAATTGTAAATTAATTAAAGATAATCATTTGATGTTAATTAAGTATAAATACTTAATGAAATTGAATAGTATAATTACTTAGCAAAGTAATTAATGTATAATTACTGGATGTAATTTAATTAAAGGAAATTACTTAATGGGAAGTAAATTAAAGTAAAATTACTGAGTAGAAGTAATTAAAGATTCATTACTTAGTGTAATAAATCAAAAGGGTTATATAATTAATTACGAAGTTAATTAATTAAGGTAAGTAATTTCAAGATGGAATTCCTGTATATGATTTAGGTTGATAAATGAAAGTGATTAATGGAGGTTAATTAATTAATGTAATTAATTAAGGATTAATGTAATTAATTATAGTTAATTAATTAATGGAAGTAATTTATTAAGGTTCATTAATTAATGTAATTAATGAAGTAAGTAATAGTTAATTACTGTGAATGGTTAAAGATAATTAATTTGTGAAATTAATTAAAGAGTAATTACTGGAATGTAATTAAAGATTAGTTAATCAAAGGTGATTAACTAAGATGGAAATTTGGAGAATGATTAATTAATTGAATTGTAATTAATTAATGGATAAGTAAGCAGGATTTATAGAATGAAGTAATTAATCGGGATGATTAATTAAAAAGGAATAATAGGGTGATGATTTAAGCAAGTTTAATAATAACAGAGTAATTAATTTAATTAACTTTAAATTAATTAAGGATAAGGTAATTGATTTAATTCATTTTAAATTAATTATCAATAGTGTGATTTATTATCCTTGCTTATGTATGATGATTGATATTGATATCCCATTGATTAATTGTAATCTCAGATATGAGATCAGTAATATCTGTTGTGATATGGATGTTTGACTTGAAGTGTGATGATGATATAGTTATTCATATATGCTGATATGTGTATCATCCATCTGTGATATTGTGATTTATCTATCTGTGTTGATATAGATAATTGAATTGAATTGTTTTAAAACCTTTAAAACAACTTGGCCTTAAAAGACACGTTTTGGATTTCGATGAGACCGGGATCGGGTTTCCGTATATCGGGATTCCAGGTCTGGAGACCCGAATACCACATCGATCCAAAGTAACGTTAGGTCGTGAAATCCAAATGGAGCAAGTGAAGACTCGAGGTATAAGAACTATTCGTCAGTATAACTCTGTGGGTGATTCCGTAATGAGTTTGACGGAGATAGTACTTATAGATTCGAGATGGTGATTCAGAATGCAAGGGTTATTGTCGTTAACTCTGAGGGTGATTCCAATACGAGTGTAACGAGATAATGCCTTCGGTTTCGTTCGAACCCGGAACGAACTTGTATGGATTGAATGCTTTCAGAACATCGTCAGGTGGGCGATGAGCATTCTAAGAGATGTGTTCTGTAAAGGTAATCGTGACCTCAAGCCTCATCAACCGGGAATGGCTAAAACAGGGGAGGTGCAGCAAGGCTTCGTGGGTAGCCCCCACTTGAGAGTAAGGTTTACCCCTGTCTAGATGTCCCTATTTATTTCGGTTTAGTCTACGGTTGGTCGCGCCAACCGTGGGGTGATCTTATTTGGAACTGTCCAGTAAGGGATGGGTCCGGCCTTGTGTTGCAGGGGAGCGGGCGTACTCCTCGGTACGGTGATCTAGGCCACGTACTGTGACGGGCGGTACCCCAGTAGCCCTGCCATTGTATGGAATCCAATCTCCAATAAGCGCCGTACGATTTAGTTGTGCCCAACTATGTTGGAATGTGAGATGTAAGCATTTCAGCTATTTCTGTATTTTACTTGAAAACCCTAGACACTATTATAATATCACTGGATTTCCTATAAAACTGTTTGGTTAGCGTAAGGTAAAAACTTTTCCATGTTTCTGTGTGGGAAGTCTTACGTGATACCTTTTGTTTTCAAAAGTTTTTTTTTAAAATTTAAGCAACTTTAACCGTTTAATCATACCAGACCCATGTCTGACCCGAAGTTTATTTCTGTTTTCACAAACTCTCGGGTACCCAAATTTTTACGGGTAGTCAAGGGATTCAGGTTTAGCTTTGACGTATTCTGGAGGAGCAATGGAGCAGGAGGCTTCAGCATGTAGATATATAGTGGTTCCGCTGTGTTAGTGATTATTTTGTATTTCCGCTGTGTTGTATCTCTGTGATGTGTGAGTTGTATTAACTAGACAGGTGTTTATAACTGTCTAGTATCTGTTGTATTGTCTGTGTACTCTGATGCATATGATACTATGTATTAATTTATATGATATATTATATTTTATTCGTTCCGTTGTTGAGATTCTGTTGTTGTTTTCTTCTTCTTCTCTTTCTTTTCTACTTTCTCACCTCTTTCTTTTCTTCAAAACGATGCGATTTTCCGGTAGTGGAAGGTCGGGTCGTTACATATACAATCAACTAACAATCATCTAACAACCAAATCATAATCAACACAACCAAATTATTAAATTTACATTCAATTTGATTCAACACTTTCAATTAGCTTTAATGAATTAACACTTACATTCATTATTCCATATTAATTCATTTACATTCGATTGATTAATATTCAATCCATTCATTAATTCAATTGCTAATTCACTTTACAAATAAGGTTGAATTTCATTTTTTATATAACTCAAGTTCACATTCTTAATGACTTCATTTTATTAATTCACTTATTAATTTACTTCGATATCAAACTCAACTTCATTTAACATCACTTAAGTTATATTCCATTTCAAATTTCCACTTATAAATCCAATTCAGATTCCAATTCTAAAGTAAATTCTATTTAACTTTTACCAAAGTCAAATTTCATCAATTATTCAAATTCATATCTCATTTTGCTTAACAAAATTGTTTAACCATTTTATCATTTGGTTTCACTTACATTTTCTCATTTTATAAGTTACACAACTTATTTATTTAATTTCCAAATCATATTATAAGTATAAAACTCATTTCACTTATAATTATCAAATTCAACTTGGATTTTAATTTCAAATTCGTTTATCACAACAAAACTTCAATTTTCAATTTACTATGGTAGCAAATCCATCACACAGAAACTCGAAAATGATACTGATGATGTTGCAGTCATCACCTTTATTATTTCCTAGCAACGGTAGTGAATCCAGTGCTTTAAATTCTTTTAAAAATTTCCTTTTATTTATAAATCACATTTATAAATTTTTTCTCATATAATTTCACTATTTAACTTTACTTATACAAGATTATTTCACAATTGCAAATCATATTAATTATAATTCTATACTTATACAATTGTTGCTTTTATACTTCATTCTTTTACAATTGTTGTTTTTTTTTATTTAGATTATTCAAACAACTTTTATTAACTCATATATATTTTCACATTTTCAACAACCAAACAATCAATTTTATATATTTTAATAATTTCTGAAAAATTATTTCCTTTATATACAAAATATAATCGAGGTAAAATTATTTCATTTACCCAATTTAAAATGATACTATGTCGACTTGCCTCGTTTAAGTGTTTAGAAACCCCTATCAATAATCTGGCGTCCTACATACCAACCAGAATTCATAAACAGCTCAACGGATAAGCAAACACAATATAAAACAATTTTATATTCACTAACAAATACGCACTCGTATCTATTATTACACTCACACTCATTCTAGAGTACTACTGACTCTATCTCTAATGAGTAATTCCCAACAGAGCCAAGGTTATCGCTTAACCATATGCTCCGATGCCACATGTAACGACTCGACTTTTCGACGCTCGGAAGTCGACATTAATACGGCCACTGTATCAACTGCCGAGCAATCGAATCCGGAAAACCGAATTGTTATGGAGAAAAAGAAGAGGTAGAAGAAGACAAAAGAAAAAGAGAACAGAAAAACACAGAAACTGAAACAATAGCAGAATCTCACATTCGCAGCGGAACAACATATAATAGGTAAATGAATAATCTTTAAATCAAAGAACTATATCATTTTTACATTACATCATCAGAGTTTACAGCAACAATGTACAACACAACTGGACAGTTATATAAACTTGTACTCATACAGAATACACGGCGGAATAAATAATATCATATACAAGTGCTACGTCTCGTCATCCAGCTCGCCACTGAGCTCCACAGCATCTCCTGAATCCCGAATGACCTGATAACCTGACTCTAGACTGCCCGTGTGGAAATTGGTGGGCACCCAGAGTTTAGGAAGGAAACAATAAAATCCAGGTCAGTCATGGTGACTGGTGTGAGAACTAAAACAGTTTTTTATCTTAAAAACAACAACAACAACAAAGGAAGTAAAAGACATCCGCAATGCTTTTGGAAAATGAAACTACCATAAGACCTCCCGCTACACACACAATGCAAATGCAGAATTGGAGGAGATTTCTTCATATGATAGTCAAAAATGCTTACTACGCAAAATCATTCGATATTATTATCAGTGCATAGTGTAGGAAATCATTTCGAAAGTACAATATTAATCTTAGCCAACATACAACCATTATTGTATGCCTACGATAGCTACTATGTTCAATAGCAGGTTACCGCCACATTCCATAGCAGGTTATACAACTAAAACCGTACAAGGTTCATATTGTTTCTTTGAATTTCCAACAAATGGTCAGGCAAAGGAACTTCCTTACACCGAAATGGAAACGCCTCTGGAAAGACGCCCCGAGAGTCAACCTGCTCTCTGCAAACAAAAGGCCGACGCTACCTCACGCTGTACAGCTGTAACTAGGTAGCTAACACACGAGCTATGCCATCCCCCCGTCGTTACCGACCTTTATCCGAGGATCCTCAACCACAAAGCAACAACCACAAAGTATAATAAATTTGTAGCATCAACATAGGTAAAATATCTGGGCTCCATACCATGATATCACCTTTTATCCAGAAGGAAATGACATACCCTAGGGGCGCGACCCCTAACAACCTTGCCGCAACATTCCTATTTCGACCATTACCGGGTTGTGAGGCTCCACGAAGTCTCGTCCACAAAGCTACGCTTTTTCACAAAGCCATGCTTTTTCACAAAGCCACGCTTTTTCACAAAGCCACGCTTTGATCAACAAATGATCAACAGCACTTCGTATGCCACATTACCAAATTGGGAATGTATCACTAGTAACCATCAACTACATAACCTCTGAGCTCGTACGTCTAAGAGAAGGGTGTTAAGCTAAGAGAATAAATTCTCCGCCACCAACAGAAATGTATTTGATAGAAACCAGCTTTACATCTCAAAGCGTAACGTCAGACACACATCTATACAAGTCTGTTCCGGGATCGAACGGAACCGAAGGCACTTCCAAAGAAGCCCTTGCAATCCGGATATTCACTAATCACGTCCGGACTTCCCATCACAAGAAGAGTGATATAAATCTCTATCCCGGAGCAACTCGGTGGAGAGACATTCGACAGGTTGTCCTTTCATTTTCGAAAATAACCGATCTTCACACCGGTCTTCAATACGATCCATATCGTCGTATCACTAATTCGGAATGGGTTATATGACACAAAGGTCTTTTCCCGGCTACCCGAATAGTGAGCACAATATTTAAAACATATGGATATAGGGATTTCAATTAAGTCACAACTAATTACCCAAATCCTTTCCTTTAAATGGTTTAAACAAATTACCATTTCAAATCTTTAAACAAAAAAATTTACTTCACAAAGTTAACCCAGTTTCACAAAGATTCATTCACAGATTTCCAAATCAATTTCCATTTCAATTGGATTAACCCATTAAATCTTTAAATTAAGATTTAATTTATAGCTTTCAAAACTATTCACAATTCAAGTCTTTTATAATATAAAAGATACACCTTTTTAAAATCTTCTTTGATTTCAAAATAAAGCTAATCATCTTCACAAAGATTAATTCATAGTTTTTCCAAACTATTTACAATTCAATTTTTCAACTTGAAATGTTTCGATACAAATTGGAAATATTTTCACTTTATGAAAGCTATCATTATCTGAAAACAGATAGTTTTCGTTTTGGGAAAAACTGGTTAAAATTACACAGTTTAAAGCCATTCAAGTATAAAACTTGAATATAAAATTAAATTTCCAAAACCATATTTAAATGGTTAAAAACCCATATAAACACCTTTTACACTTGTAAAATCTTTTAAACCAAAATTCCCAAATCATCGAATTCAATTTCAAAATATTGAATTCAAACTTAAATCAAATGATTTAAATTCCAATTCTATTAAGTTATTTAAAATAACTTTCATTTCTGAAACTCATTTCAAAAACTTTCAATTCCAATTCCAAAACCATTTTGGATTCAAAAACTCAATTTTTTCAAAATTGATAAAAATCTGTGACTTGACCGATTTCCACGTGAAATCCACATTTGTGTTTGTATTGTGTAGTCCACGGTTTAACACAATAGTGCAACAACATTCAACCATCACAGATCAAATATAACAATATATTTGATAAGCGATATAAACTATAACGCTTATCTTTAATTCACAGATCACAGATATATATATCACAGATAAACAAATCACAGATCATAACACAAATCCGGATATATCACAAAGCATCACATATCAGAGATGTCAAACAATTCAACATCCAATATAATCCAAACATCCATAGATAGGATCAATTTAATCATCTGATTAATTTAAATCAAATAAATTTCCAAAGTTATTTCCTTTTTAAAATAAATTTCTTTATCTCTTCAAATCTATTAAAAATCCAAATTTTAAATAAATTCTTCAACTTATAAATAATATTATCGAAATCCATTTATCAAGCCTTTTTCCCAAATTTTGAAATTTAATTCAATATGGTTCAAAAATAAGACTTTTATCTTTTTAACCCCTTTTAAATTTATCCAATTCTCAAAAATGAATTTTTCGATAAATTTTCAACTTGAATTTCAAAATTCCAATTTTATTTATTTCTGGTATCTAACGATACCAAAAATATATTCGGCTAAATTATAGCCTTCAAAAAATTCCAATTCCCAAATATAATCACACGGAGATTATAAATAATCAACACACAACATATGAAACAAATTCAAATGTTTGAGGAATCCAGTTGGATCCCTCCAACCTGTTTCCCTGCATCCACAGATGTTAGCACAATACCAATTCCACTTCAAAGTGGAATATCGCGGTATAAGGGATTTATAAATACTATCCGCTATTATGCGGTGCAATAGTGTCTCATCCGCTATATAATGCGGGAAATCAACTCCAAATACATATATAATACCAATTCCACTTCACGGTGGAATTATCGCGTTATATGTTTTTAATAAATAACCTCCGCTTAATATGCGGCGTATAGGGTCTATTTCAACACAATAGATAACAATTATCATCCAATTCACACAATCAAGCAATTTTAAATCTAACTATTTAAAATTTAAATCGAAACAATTATTCGATTGAGTGAGAAGTTCTCACCTTGCTTTCAATAACGGTTGCAGTATTTTATTTCGAATAAAATTAAACGACCGTTTAATTTTACCCAAAATTTTCACTATCTCCAATCGACTCCAAACCAGCTCCATTGCGTAGTGCTCGTCGATATGGTTCCAACGCAAAAAGTTTCGTCAGAAACGGACCTTGTATGAACAAGTTATGACGTTACAAAATTTGTAAGAATTTAAATATATATAATTTCACATTTAAATTTTATTTTTAAACCCTTATCAGATCATGGATGTTCGATTTGCCTTTGAGGGATCTGGGCCGCGCATACATCTTCTTCCTCATCGTGAAAAACTCACGTACGTGAACCCATTCCAGCCGCCACTACTTCTCGAATTTAACGCGCCTCCTCGTCGACTTCTACCCCGATCAACTACCACCATTTGAAAGCTCATCCCCACGCGCACCTCCGCCCTAGACCACGTGGCACTAGGCCTCCCCATTGCCTTGGAAATCGTGAAAGAACATACGACGTTGAACTCGAATTGCCGTTGATTCGTGTCTCCATTCGCGATCATATCCGTTGAGAATGTCGATCTCATTGTCCTGTACAAGTTTGCAGTTGAAGATTTTTCATGATTGCTTACGGATTTGGAGAGATCGAGGGAATAATGAAACGAGATTCTGGCCATTGAAACTGAAAATGGTGGCCAGACCTAACCTCTCTAGGGTTTTAGTGAAAAAGAAAGTGTTGAGGTGCTTTTATATAAAATTGACGAAACACTATTCATCTCCAATTTTTCGAACTCGTAATCGAGCGTGCCAGCTGGCGTTTCTAAGGTTTTACCCGCGTTCCGAACACAATGGAACGTGTTTCGAGAGCTAATTCGGTCGTATGTGAGAGTTACGGAAATAAACGATCAAATTTAAATTAAATCGATTAAAACTATTTCTATGCGTTTTGGCTTGCCCCGGACAAACCGTAAATCCGATTGACACGAAATTTGAAATCTTACAATAATATCACATTGCGGATCCGATGAAACTAGTTTCATCGAAATCCGAGACTGTTTGAAAAATGACTATTTTCACTAGTCAATTAAATATTAAAATATTCAATTTTCACAAATTAACTTTTAGTTCAATTTTAAAAGTTTACAAACATCATTATAACTCCAATATGAATTAATATAACTTTATAAATCAGTTTTAATTACATTAAACCCAATTTCCAATTATTTCTGGAATTTCAAATATTAAATTATTGATTTAATTAAACAATTAAATCTCTATATTCGACAAAACGAACCCAATGCAAGTCGTTTCGTCAAAAACGGACCTCGTATGACAAAGATATTGCATTTTAAAGATTGAACGAATTTGAATAAATCAATTTACAATTTATTTTTATTTTATTTTCAACCTAGCTTTAATCTTCGCCGTTCGTTTCAAAACAACAGATCACGGCCGCAATTCTTTTTCTTCCCTCTCCCCCAGGAAATCATGACGCGAGATGAAACCATGCCGCCGTTCTTTGCTTGAATTTTCGCGACCCACTCCATCACTCTGACGACGATCAGAAGCCACCAATCAACGCGCCTACGCGAGCACCACCCTCGGCCCAAATATCATGAAGCTCGATCGCGTCCTCCTCTAGAAAAGCGCACATGAATGCTGACCTTCAAACCCATTTTGCTGTCAATCCACAGCTCCATTCGTGATCATACCCGTTGGATCGCAAGATCTCGTCATCCTCTACGCTTTTGTAGTTGAACATTTTTTATGATTGTTGGTGGATTGGGAGATAATAGAGAAGAAACGAAATGATATTCTGGCCATTGGTTTTGAAAATGGCGGCCAGGGCTTTGAAATGAAACCCTAGTTTTTAGTTTGCAAATGTGAATGTTGAGGTCCTTATATACAAAATTCTCAAAACACTATTCATTTTGAAAATTTTCGAACTCGAAATCAAACGTGTCGAAAAACGTTTCTAAAGTTTTACCCACGTTCCGGACAAAATAGAATGTGTTTCGGAAGCTAATTAGGTCATAGGTGCGAGTTACAGAAATAAACGTTCAAATTTAAATTAAATCGATTAAAACGATTTCTATGCGTTTTGGCTTGCCTCGGACAAACTGTAAATCCGATTGACACGAAATTTTAAACCTTACAATAATTTCACATTACGGATCCGATGAAACTGGTTTCGTCAAAATCTGAGACTGTTTGAAAAATGACTATTTTTACTCGTCGATTAAATATTAAAATAATCAATTATCACAATTTAACTTTTAATTCAATTTTAAAAGTTTACAAACATCATTCTAATTCCAATATGATTTAATATAACTTTATAAATCATTTTTATTCACATTTAATCCAATTTCCAATTATTTCTGGAATTTCAAATATTAAATTGTCGATTTAATTATCCAATTAAATCACTATATTCGAAATTAAATTTATTCGACTTACAAATCTTACTTGTTAATATTTAAAATCAATTAAATATCTGAATTTCAAATGACAGAAATTCTGGGTCGTTACAGCGACCGAGCTCCACTTTGTTTGGGGCGAAAGAAGATGGGGTGTGGGGCTTCGAGTCGGCGTCGCTTGATCGACGTCTCGGCGATTGTGGTGGTCGCGGCTTGGAGAAGAGGGTTGCGTGTTTGGGTTCTTTTGGTTCGTGGTAGCCTGGGAAGAATATCGCGTGAGGAAGAAGCAGTGCGGCCTTGTTTTCACAGATGCAGTTTTGGACGGCCAGATCTAATCTGGTATATAAAAAAAAGTAAAGTAAATTTAATTATATATATTTGTATACAAACTTTAAAATCTCATATCTCATCCGTGAGAGGTCGGAATCGAATGAAACTGGAGACGATGGAATCGCAGCGACGAGATCTACGCTGCAGTGCAGATCCAGGAGTGTTTGGAGCTCGTTAAAATTTTAGGTTAAATCGAACGTCGTTCAATTTGATTTAAAATTGAAAACCCAAGGTGAGTGTTTTATAACGCTCACAACGTACTAGAATATCTTGATGCTGGTTAAATTTGATATTGTGAAGTGATATGATTTTTATTGGTCGTTGTTTGATAAATTTAATCGTCATCTAGATTGTCATCGAATTTAATGTTGGAAATGAGAATTGACTGTCAAATTGAAATTAGGATTTAATTGCAATTAAATTATCTAATATTGATAACTATGAAATTGCCGTGAATTGTATTGTCTGTTGGATGATTTATTTTGATGGATGCTATTGGTTGATATTTGAATGTTTGGATGTTTATTTGTTTATATATATATATCCTATTATCCATACATATGACACTGTGATTTGATTTAAATGATATATATTCATCCCTGACATTTAATTGAAATAACTAATCGCTTGACCATAGGATAGAAATTTATATACGAACACCGGATTGGTTAAATAATTTTTAAAAATCATTGATTTGAAATTATTTAATGTTTTGATTTAAAAGGAATAAAAATCAAATTTATAGAAATTGAATTTATCGCGAATTTGAGGTTGAGATGTTGAAATAAATTTTGGTTAAACAAATTGTTAAATAATTGAAGTTGAGACTTTGAAATTAAAATTGTGATATGATTGAATTTCGTAAATTGATTTGATTTTTAAAGGATTTAACTTTTATTCGAACTTTGAATATTATTAAGTAAAAGTGAGATAAAGACAACATTTTGAAATTGAGCTTGGCATTGAATTATATTGAAGATTTGGATTTTAAATGAATATTAAGGAATAATTTGTTTTAAATGTTTGAATTGATATTTTGAAAATCGAGCTTGAAATCATTATAAATGGAAATCAAAATTGAGGCAGTTGGATTTGGGATGGAATTGAATTAATTTGAAATCGAAATTGATTTGAATTGAAATTGAGATTTGAATCGACTGAATGGAAATTTGAATTTGATTTGGATTGGGAGGTTGAAATTGAAATGGTTTGACTTGAAGCTATTTCATTTTAGTTTTCCTAAGTTATTCTGCTATATAAACCATTTTAAATACTGAAACTATTTTATGTTAAACTATTTTAACCTATATTAACTATATTAAAAAAAATTCAACCTATCTTAAATCATGTTAACTTACTTTAATCTATTTTAAATCTACTTAACCTAATTTAATTTATCTTAAACTAATTAACCTATTTTAATTTATTTTAAATCTATTTAGTCTATTTCAAAGTTATTAACCTATTTAATTATATTTAATCTATTTTAAATATATTTAACTATATTAACTCCATTTAAAACTATTTTTAAATCTATTATTTTAAATATTTTAGAGTACTTTAACCATTTTAATTATTTTAAACTATTAAAACTATTTAAAATGAAATTCGAAACGATTTTGAAATCAAAATGAGATATTGAGGCGAAAATGATTTTGAAATGGAATCGTATATTTTGAGTAGATATGATGATTTTGAAATGGATTTGATTTTGAAGTGAATATGATATTTTGATATCAATTATAAATTGATTTTGAAAATGTAAAAGAACCATCCGGTGTGTAATAAGCGTTTGGTTGTTAAAGAGACCGGGATCAGATATGGGCATACTCTCTGTCAATACCAAAAACCACTTTAACAACTATGTACATGGTGGAGATTCCAGAAATGAAGTAGGATGGTTTGGTGAACGATTCTATATGGTATGACGTGACCCTGACTCCCGTGAGTCAGCTTAGATGTGACTAAAATCAGGAGCCACGCCGTGCCAAGTGAGGTCATTCCTCCGATCGGACACATTTCTTCGATACCATTCTATTGCTTTTGTGATTGTTTTGGTGGCCACCCCTCGATTTGTTTTGGGAGTGTGTTCCAAGGTGGGCAGTGTTGCGACTTTTCTATTGATTAGAAAAACACAAATTTTAATAAATTCTGCAAGCGCACAGGCGTGTAGTATGCAGGTCGAACACAGGGAATTGCGTTTTAAAACAATTGAAATTCATTTTTAAATCTTAGGCGTGTTAAACAAATTCGATGATGGTTTTGAACGGATAATAAAAACAATAATAAAAGCAATCACCCTGAAATTCCAAATTTCACTGAAACTATTCAACGAAATTTACTGTAGAATTCAGAGTAGAAATAAAAAGTACGGAAGGGAAATAAACAGAGTAAACAACTGGAAATCAAACGAACTATATTTAAATTACTGAAATGAGTACTAAAACAAAAATAAACAGACTGCTAAAACTAATTAACAAATCTGTCCATGCTCTGAAATAAATAACATTGCTGAAAAAATAAACTAGAAGAAAGAAGTGCTGGGTAAGAGATGATCCTTCTGGTTGCTATCTCTTCTGTATTTATAGAGTTTTCCTTTGAAAATATCAGTCCAACTTTTCACAAAAGAATGGGTCCACATCACTTGCTCTGCCGAAATATACGTACTGATCTATTCAAGCTTCAATTGATGAAAGAAAATAATGTGGCCACGTGGTCATTGCTTGAATTGGTCCATATTGCTTTGAATTGATGTTTGCTACTTTGAGAATATGCAGCCAATATTTACTAAATCAAAGTTTGTGCATGCTTTGCCACGTCATTGATTGAAGAAAATATATGTTGAACATGGTTGGTCCCCACTTGCTTGAATTAATTAAATTTGTTCCATGCTTTGAGTTTGAGCACGTGACTTGCTTTATTAAGTTGGAAATGGGAGTAATTTGAGATATATATGATTTGTTCCTCATGTTGCTTGCACCCATATGCTGAAGTGAGAACGTGAACTGACTCATTACGCCGAAATATACATGTCTTATTGCTTGATTTATTTGGTGCTCAAAATGTTGCTCTCTTTGCTGCGTGACTCTTGAACCAATGGACGGCACAACCGGTTAATTTCAATGTTGCACTTCGGAATCTATATTATGCAAAACCACAATAAAATACCCGTATAATACCGCTTTATTAAAATAAAAATATATGAAACAAACGGTTTAAAATGCAGAAAAATACGTTCATCAAATACCCCCACACTAGAACTTTATTCGTCCTCGAATAAGCAAGAAAATAAAAACTAACGAAATCCTTTTTCGTAGGAAACACGATTGCATTGAGCATATGCAACAAGCCGTTAAACCTCTAGGTGTCCCTAGTAGGACGAGTGGTGTCTCGTGAGGGTTTTCAGCAGATACTACCCACAAAATCCAAATGCAGTATGTGGGGATCCTAATGTACTACATGAATGCAAAATTTTAAACAAATGGAGACTTGATTTATTTTAGAATAATTGCAACAAAATAATGTAGATCAGTTTTAGTCAACTTCTAGAAATTTTTGGTTCCTCACTAAACACAAATTTCAAGATAACTCAAGTTTTCATACATTAGATTCTAGTTTAGCCAGTTGTTTCAGTCGATAACATAGTGCAGCCATGAAATAATCTCTTTATTGTTAATCATAGTTTTTCAAAATGGTATTTATCATTTCCATTTGTATAACAAGCCAAATCAATAAAGTCAAGAAGTGTTTGGGTTTCAATAGCTTACTTTCTCTTTACTTTTTTGTTATATACACCTAACTTTTGGACCAAGGTATACCACCCATGCACTGCCTCGCGGGCTTACGTGAGAGTTGGGACAGAGCTTGGCGGATTGTGCAAACCGACGCTGACTATGTCAGAAAAGGTCGGTAATCCTTAGGTGATTATTTATTTAATTTCTTTATACACCTAACTCAGAATGCTGAGGCCAGATATACCATCCATGCACTGCCTTGCGGGCTTACGTGAGAAGAGTACAGAGCGTGGCGAGTGTACACACTTTCATAAGTGTGTACACCTATTGACTCTAGGTGTTTCTTAAATCATTTTTTTTAATAAAATGAACTGAAGAGAGTTATGCAAATCAACTTAACACCACTTAACTTCAATGATTTGAAATGTCAACGCATGTACTTTAAATCTACCATTTTTTTTAAAACAAAGACTACAATTTAGAAAGGATTTCATAACCATCACCTTCGAATCTCCCTATATACTAACCTCACTATTATCGCTTGTAATTCAACTTTTCATTATATTTTACATTTGAAATTAGCGATTCACAAAAAATTTCATTAATTGACTTCAACTGTTTACTTACTTTGTCTTGACTAGTTAAAAATAAATCAAAGTCCTAAAAATAATGGAAAATGAGATGAAGCTTGAAAAAAAAAATTGAAAACAAATTTGAAAACAAATAATGAGATGATTATTTTTTTTTGAAGTGATGCCACACTGTGAAATATGAAAAAAAAAATATGAGATGTGCGTCCCCCCCATACTGGAATGAGATAGTGTCCCAACTGTCAAATGGAATGCACATGCACATGAAAAGAAAAAAACTAAAAAGAAAAACTAAAAGAAATACAACCTGATATGTACAAGATAGTGAGTGGCTCATGCCGAATAGCTAGGTTCGTGGAGATCCACGAACTCGTCGTCCTCGTGTTGTTCGAACTCTAGAAATGGCTTCAAGCGTTGTCCATTGACCTTTGAAATGGAACCGTCCCTAGGATTTTCAATTTCAACTGCACCATAAGGGTATACGGTTTTCACAATATATGGACCTGTCCATCGAGATCTCAATTTTCCCGGAAATAAATGAAGTCTGGAATTATATAAGAGAACTTTCTGCCCTACTTCGAATGTCTTACGAAGTATGAATTTATTATGATAAAATTTAGTTTTCTCTTTATAAATCTTTGCATTTTCATACGCTTCATTTCTTATTTCTTCTAATTCTGACAATTTTAATTTACGATGTGATCCGGCTTTTTCCATGTCAAAATTAAGATATTTGATTGCCCAAAGTGCGCGGTGCTCGAGCTCAGTGGGTAAATGACATGCTTTTCCAAAAATTAATCGGTAGGGTGACATTCCTAGATTGGTTTTAAAAGCTGTGCGAAATGCCCAAAGAGCATCTATCAATTTAGATGACCAATCTTTTCTATTTGAGTTCACTGTCTTTTCAAGAATTTGTTTGATCTGTCTGTTGGAAATCTCGACTTGACCGCTAGTCTGTGGATGATATGGAGTAGATATTTTATGCGTGATAGAGTATTTCTTAAGAAGAGATTCAAAAGCACGATTACAGAAATGAGAACCGTTATCACTTATGATAGCTCGAGGTGTACCAAAACGAGAAAATATGTTTTCTTTCAGAAATTTGACAACAACTTTATTGTCGTTCGTTCTGGTGGGAATGGCTTCAACCCATTTAGACACGTAATCCACTGCAAGGAGGATGTACAGATTTCCAAAAGAATTCGGAAAAGGTCCCATGAAATCGATGCCCCAAACATCAAAAATTTCGATAACAAGGATTGGGTTTAGGGGCATCATGTTACGTTTGGAAATACGGCCTGTTTGTTGACATCGAGCGCATTTGGAGCAAAATTCGTGAGCGTCACGAAAAAGAGAGGGCCAATAAAAACCGCACTGTAATACCTTGGCAGCGGTTTTCTTTGCTCCAAAGTGTCCTCCACATGCGTGATTATGTGAAAAAGAGAGAATACTGTGGAATTCATGTTCGGGGACACACCTACGAATGATCTGATCAGGACAATATTTAAAGAGATAAGGATCGTCCCAGTAAAAGTTTCGAACATTGGAGAGAATTTTTTGTTTATCTTGTTTTGACCAATGGGAAGGTGTTTCATTTGTGACAAGATAATTTACAATGTCGGCGTACCATGGTGCACTAGAAATAGAAAGAATTTGTTCATCGGGAAAATGATGTTGATTTGAGTGTCATCGACGTTTTCGTGCACAATACGGGAGAGATGGTCGGCTACGACATTTTTAGAACCCTTTTTGTCTCGTATTTCTAAGTCAAACTCTTGAAGAAGTAGGATCCAACGGATTAAGCGGGCTTTGGCATCCTTCTTCGTGAGTAAATACCGTAATGCGGCATGATCGGTGTAAACTATAACTTTAGAACCTACGAGATATGATCTAAACTTATCGAGGGCGAAGACAACTGCTAAAAACTCTTTTTTTTGTGGTTGTGTAATTCAATTGAGCATCGTTTAGAGTTTTACTAGCATAGTAGATGACTCGAGGAAGTTTATCGACTCGTTGACCCAAGATGGCTCCAACGGCATAATCAGAAGCGTCACACATTAATTCAAAAGGCAGAGTCCAATCTGGAGATTGGATGATGGGTGCTGTGGTCAAGATCGATTTAAGGGTTTCAAAAGACGTTTTACATTCATCGGAAAAGACAAATTTAACGTCTTTTGCTAGAAGATTTGAGAGAGGTTTTGAAATTTTTGAAAAATCTTTAATGAACCTTCTATAAAATCCCGCATGGCCAAAAAATGAGCGAATGTCCTTGACGGACTTTGGAGGAGGAAGGTTAGCAATAAGATCAACTTTAGATTTATCAACTTCTAGGCCATTTTTAGAGACAACATGGCCTAAGACAATTCCTCGCTTAACCATAAAATGACATTTTTCCCAATTAAGCACAAGAGATTTCTCCTTACATCGCTTTAAGACACGTTCTAAACGAAGGAGGCATTGATCAAAAGATGACCCATAGATTGAAAAATCGTCCATGAATATTTCTAAGAAGTCCTCCACCATATCGGAAAATATACTCATCATACATCTCTGAAAGGTGGCGGGGGCATTACAAAGACCGAAGGGCATGCGACGATAAGCGAAAGTTCCAAAGGGACATGTGAACGTCATTTTTTGTTGATCCTCTAACGCAATAGGAATTTGATTATAGCCGGAGTAACCATCAAGAAAACAGTAATATTCATGACCGGCTAAACGTTCAAGCATTTGATCAATGAAAGGGAGGGGAAAATGATCTTTTCCTGTTGCTGTATTGAGTTTTCGATAGTCGATGCAGACACGCCATTTTGTTTTGACTTTTGTGGGAACAAGTTCGTTATTTTCATTTGTGATCACAGTGATTCCAGATTTCTTTGGTACAACTTGTACCGGACTTACCCAAGTACTGTCAGAGATAGGGTAGATAATGTCATTGTCTAAACATTTGATAATCTCTTCCTTTACCACTTCTCTCATATTGGGATTTAGTCGCCTTTGAGCTTCGCGGGTGGGTTTAGCCTCATCGATTAAATGTATTCGATGTTCGATGATTGATGGACTAATTCCTTTAATATCGGCGATTACCCATCCTAATGCCTCTTTATTTACCCTTAAAATTTTCAAAAGTTGTTCTTCTTGGTCCTTAAGGAGATCGGTGGCCAAGATTACAGGGAAATTTTCCGAAGAATCTAAGTATGCGTACTTAAGCTCGATTGGAAGAGGTTTGAGTTCTAATTTAGGGCGTTCTTCGGTTGAGGCTTCGATGGAAGTCAATTGATTGAATTCTAGCGAATCATAAGAAGAGTGGAGCAAATCATTTAATTCAGAAATTTATTCATCCTCGTTGAAGTTGGAATTAAAATGATCTAGGCACATATTAAGAGATTCTGTGGTATCGCTAAAATCATTTTCTACAATTGTTTGAATCATGTCAACTTCTTCTATTTCAAGATCCCTTGGTTGTTTGTTAAGATTGAAAATATTTAGTTCGATGGTTAGGTGTCCAAAGGAAAGTCGAAGTTGACCATTCCTACAATTTATGATAGCATTTGATGTTGCCAAGAATGGACGGCCTAATATCAAGGGAATTTGACTGTTCGGATTTGAGACGGGAGCGGTCTCTAGGACTATGAAATCGACTGGGAAATAGAATTGCTCAATTTGTATCAAAACATCTTCAACTGTGCCTAATGGTTTTTTGACAGATCGATCAGCTAGTTGAATTGTGATGTTTGTAGGCTTTAATTCCCCTAGTCCAAGTTGACAGTACACAGTATAAGGTAGAAGATTTACACTCGCTCCAAGATCAAGTAGGGCATGACTAATGTGAGTGTTACCAATTTTACAACCGATTGTAGGACAATCGGGGTCCTTATACTTGATTGGGGAGGGATTCGAAAGAACAGAGCTAGTATTTGCAGTTAGAAATGCGGTCTTTGGAACGTTCGTGGCACGTTTTTGAGTACATAGCTCTTTAAGACACTTGGCATATTGAGGAATTTGCTCAATGGTATCAAGAAGTGGAATATTGATTCGAACTTGTTTGAAGATTTCAAGAATTTGGTCAAAATTAGCGGGCTTCTTCTTTTTGTTGAGTCTATGAGGAAATGGAGCTATGGGTTTATAGACTCGTTCGGTAGTTTTTTCATTTGAAGAAGAAGGTGATATACTAGATGGTGAAGATAAAGAAACTGGAATGTTGGGGTTGCCAAAATCAGAAGGTGAAGAGTGGTTGGGATTGCCAACCTTGGATGAAGAATGAGAGTTGATAGGATCGACAACAGTGGGTGTCGACTGAGTCTCAGAATTTCGAACATGGGTAGATTTAGGGAGGATGTCAGGGTTGCCGACGTGGTTGTCTACCTTCTTTCCAGACCTTAATATGGTGACAGCATTAATTGGATTTATATTTTCGTCCTCACAAGAATTTGCTCCTCGAGTGTTATACTTTGGATTCACTTCGGGTTGACTAGGCAATTTACCTTTCTCATTGATTTTCATAAAGTCCTTCATCATAATCAACAATTGTTAGTTTTGTTTAGTGATTTGCTCAATTCTCGCATCTTGGTTAGTGATTTGTTTTTCTAATCGAGCAATTTCTTGTGATGGTTGAGAAGGTTGGGCTGATGAATTGAAATTAGGATGCCTGTATGGTTGATTCGAAGGTTTTGTTTGAGGAGTTGGTTGAGAATTTTGGAGCATTAGAGGTTGGGGCTCGATAATTCGGATTTGGTATCATCGGATACAAATGTGATGGATTAGCTGCATTGTTAGGATTTGACCATGAAAAATTTGGATGATGCTTCCAGTTAGGGTTGTATGTGGATGAGTAAGGACTGTTTTGAGCTATAGCATTGATTTGGTCTTGTGTGTAGTAATGGGGTAGTCCTTCTCCTTCTTGATGAGTTTGGGCTTCTATAGGAAGATGTGATGGGTCAATGGCATGTACTCCTCTGTTTGGAGTACGAATTGGAACACGAATTGTTTCCCATTGCATATCCTTTTCCGAATATTCTTCTAAAAATTCCCAAGCTTCCTTGTCTGTTTTTGCCATGAATTCTCCTCCGCACATTGATTCGAGTTGGGATCTTGTTTGATAGTTAAGCCCTTCATAGACAATTTGGCACAAGACGTGTCTAGGAATTGCATGATGTGGGCAACTATATAACAATTGATTGAACCTTTCGAAATATTTTGAAAAAGTTTCTCCTTCGTTTTGAGCGAATTGATTGATTTCAGTTCGAATTTTAAGAGTTTTGTGGAAAGGAAAAAACTTTTTCAAAAATATAGTGACGAAATCGTCCCAACTTTTAATTGAATTTTTAGGAAGAGAATTAAGCCATCTTTTCGCACTTTCTAGAAGCGCGAATGGAATAAGTCTTAGCTTGATGGATTCATTAGAAAGTTGTTGCATTTTAGTTGTAGAAGCGTATAACTCAAATTCACTAAGAAATTCATATGCATTTTCAGACCCAGTGAATTTAGGTACCCCTTGGATAAAAGAATGTTTTAGCTCAAAATTGTTTCCTTCGGCCGGTGGAAATGAAATAACCGAAGGTTGAACAGTCCGAGTTGGATAGCATCGGTCTCTAAGGGATAGTGGTCTATTCTCATGAAATTCGTTATTTCCAGCATCAGATTTAGGTGAACTATGATGTGAACCGTGATTTGAATTGTGATTGCTCATATTCGTTTGATTTGAAAATTCTGTTGATTTATTTAATGAGATATTTTGGCTTTCCAAACGGTTAAAATTATTTCTTGACCAAACGCGCATATACAGTTTTTAATTGGGCACATGTAGAGTAAAAAATGTGCTTATAGTGGGGTATGGCAGTCCGTCCAGTGTAACTGAGTAGTCCGAACGAATGACTGAAATGTGCTGAGTTGAAGCGAAACTGCAATCTTGCGTTGTTGACTCAAGTGCAATTAGTTGGAGCTATCTGCGTTGAAATTAACGTTTGCTATCTGAGTTGAAGTTTTCTCTGTGCAGCTGTTATGTGAATCAAGTGAATCACAAATTAAAAACGAAAAGGAAACACAAATTTAAAAACTAATGAATGTGGCAGCTCAAGAAAGAGAATAAGCTAATAATGCAGAAAAAAAATGCATTCAAATATGAAAAACCCAAAATGAAAAAGAACAACTAACGTGAATGCTAAATGAGTGCAAAATTGAAACATTCACATGCACATTTGAACATGGCAGCTCAAGAAAGACACAAAACTAAGCTGCTAACAGAAAATATATGAAAACAATCACATGTAGAAAATTTAAAACATGCCGAATAAAATAAAGTTAAACATAACGAATGTGTTGAATGCAAAATGAAACTGCTATGACACTGCTATGTTACGTGAGTAAATGAATATATGCAAACAAAAAATTGTGAAAGATTATGCAATGTGAAAAGAAAGTAAACCTTACGTGTGAACAAAAAAAAATGAATACTTGAAAGTGAAAATGCAAGCTACTGAGTAGGGGTTAGTTACGTGAATATGAGAATGAGGTATGCAAATATGAAAAAAAGATAAATTAATACAAGTAACAAAACTAATGCACGTATGAAAACTAAACTAATGTATAAAACATGCAACACTAAGATGGTTACATGAAAACAATGCAGTGAACGGAAAAAAAAATGTTTTTTTTTAAAATAATTTATGCAAACTAACGTGAAAATGGAAGTGCAACTGAAAATGTGTACTAGAATGGTTACAGGAAAATGTGTAAGTAAAATGCAACTATAAAAAATGCATATGGGTGCAAGCAAGGTGTAAATTTGAAAATGAAGCAATGTGAGTCACAAACCAAAGCAACGTGAAAAATGCACAGTGAGAGAATATGAATGATTAGAAACCGAAAGTGTGGCTATGTGAAACTGATTTTTGAAAAAATGCAGAAACGTGAAAGCAAGATTATGTGAAGGAATGATTTACTTTGACGAAAGGAATTGAAAAACGATTTTTTTTTTTGAAAACTAATGTAAAAAAAAATTAAATTAACACGAATAGAGTTAAAAAACAGAAAAAATCGAAAATTTTAAAATAACAATTCCCCGGCAACGGCGCCAAAAACTTGTTGCGACTTTTCTATTGATTAGAAAAACACAAATTTTAATAAATTCTACAAGCGCACAGGCGTGTAGTATGCAGGTCGAACACAAGGAATTGTGTTTTAAAACAATTGAAATTCATTTTTAAATCTTAGGCGTGTTAAACAAATTCGATGATGGTTTTGAACGGATAATAAAAACAATAATAAAAGCAATCACCCTGAAATTCCAAATTTCACTGAAACTATTCAACGAAATTTACTGTAGAATTCAGAGTAGAAATAAAAAGTACGGAAGGGAAATAAACAGAGTAAACAACTGGAAATCAAACGAACTATATTTAAATTACTGAAATGAGTACTAAAACAAAAATAAACAGACTGCTAAAACTAATTAACAAATCTGTCCATGCTCTGAAATAAATAACATTGCTGAAAAAATAAACTAGAAGAAAGAAGTGCTGGGTAAGAGATGATCCTTCTGGTTGCTATCTCTTCTGTATTTATAGAGTTTTCCTTTGAAAATATCAGTCCAACTTTTCACAAAAGAATGGGTCCACATCACTTGCTCTGCCGAAATATACGTACTGATCTATTCAAGCTTCAATTGATGAAAGAAAATAATGTGGCCACGTGGTCATTGCTTGAATTGGTCCATATTGCTTTGAATTGATGTTTGCTACTTTGAGAATATGCAGCCAATATTTACTAAATCAAAGTTTGTGCATGCTTTGCCACGTCATTGATTGAAGAAAATATATGTTGAACATGGTTGGTCCCCACTTGCTTGAATTAATTAAATTTGTTCCATGCTTTGAGTTTGAGCACGTGACTTGCTTTATTAAGTTGGAAATGGGAGTAATTTGAGATATATATGATTTGTTCCTCATGTTGCTTGCACCCATATGCTGAAGTGAGAACGTGAACTGACTCATTACGCCGAAATATACATGTCTTATTGCTTGATTTATTTGGTGCTCAAAATGTTGCTCTCTTTGCTGCGTGACTCTTGAACCAATGGACGGCACAACCGGTTAATTTCAATGTTGCACTTCGGAATCTATATTATGCAAAACCACAATAAAATACCCGTATAATACCGCTTTATTAAAATAAAAATATATGAAACAAACGGTTTAAAATGCAGAAAAATACGTTCATCAAATACCCCCACACTAGAACTTTATTCGTCCTCGAATAAGCAAGAAAATAAAAACTAACGAAATCCTTTTTCGTAGGAAACACGATTGCATTGAGCATATGCAACAAGCCGTTAAACCTCTAGGTGTCCCTAGTAGGACGAGTGGTGTCTCGTGAGGGTTTTCAGCAGATACTACCCACAAAATCCAAATGCAGTATGTGGGGATCCTAATGTACTACATGAATGCAAAATTTTAAACAAATGGAGACTTGATTTATTTCAGAATAATTGCAACAAAATAATGTAGATCAGTTTTAGTCAACTTCTAGAAATTTTTGGTTCCTCACTAAACACAAATTTCAAGATAACTCAAGTTTTCATACATTAGATTCTAGTTTAGCCGGTTGTTTCAGTCGATAACATAGTGCAGCCATGAAATAATCTCTTTATTGTTAATCATAGTTTTTCAAAATGGTATTTATCATTTCCATTTGTATAACAAGCCAAATCAATAAAGTCAAGAAGTGTTTGGGTTTCAATAGCTTACTTTCTCTTTACTTTTTTGTTATATACACCTAACTTTTGGACCAAGGTATACCACCCATGCACTGCCTCGCGGGCTTACGTGAGAGTTGGGACAGAGCTTGGCGGATTGTGCAAACCGACGCTGACTATGTCAGAAAAGGTCGGTAATCCTTAGGTGATTATTTATTTAATTTCTTTATACACCTAACTCAGAATGCTGAGGCCAGATATACCATCCATGCACTGCCTTGCGGGCTTACGTGAGAAGAGTACAGAGCGTGGCGAGTGTACACACTTTCATAAGTGTGTACACCTATTGACTCTAGGTGTTTCTTAAATCATTTTTTTTTAATAAAATGAACTGAAGAGAGTTATGCAAATCAACTTAACACCACTTAACTTCAATGATTTGAAATGTCAACGCATGTACTTTAAATCTACCATTTTTTTAAAAACAAAGACTACAATTTAGAAAGGATTTCATAACCATCACCTACGAATCTCCCTATATACTAACCTCACTATTATCGCTTGTAATTCAACTTTTCATTATATTTTACATTTGAAATTAGCGATTCACAAAAATTTTCATTAATTGACTTCAACTGTTTACTTACTTTGTCTTGACTAGTTAAAAATAAATCAAAGTCCTAAAAATAATGGAAAATGAGATGAAGCTTGAAAAAAAAATTGAAAACAAATTTGAAAACAAATAATGAGATGATTTTTTTTTTTGAAGTGATGCCACACTGTGAAATATGAACAAAAAATATGAGATGTGCGTGCCAAAAACTTGTTGCGACTTTTCTATTGATTAGAAAAACACAAATTTTAATAAATTCTGCAAGCGCACAGGCGTGTAGTATGCAGGTCGAACACAGGGAATTGCATTGTAAAACAATTGAAATTCATTTTTAAATCTTAGGCGTGTTAAACAAATTCGATGATGGTTTTGAACGGATAATAAAAACAATAATAAAAGCAATCACCCTGAAATTCCAAATTTCACTGAAACTAATCAACGAAATTTACTGTAGAATTCAGAGTAGAAATAAAAAGTACGGAAGGGAAATAAACAGAGTAAACAACTGGAAATCAAACGAACTGTATTTAAATTACTGAAAAGAGTACTAAAACAAAAATAAACAGACTGCTAAAACTAATTAACAAATCTGTCCATGCTCTGAAATAAATAACATTGCTGAAAAAATAAACTAGAAGAAAGAAGTGCTGGGTTAGAGATGATCCTTCTGGTTGCTATCTCTTCTATATTTATAGAGTTTTCCTTTGAAAATATCAGTCCAACTTTTCACAAAAGAATGGGTCCACATCACTTGCTCTGCCGAAATATACGTACTGATCTATTCAAGCTTCAATTGATGAAAGAAAATAATGTGGCCATGTGGTCATTGTTTGAATTGGTCCATATTGCTTTGAATTGATGTTTGCTACTTTGAGAATATGCAGCCAATATTTACTAAATCAAAGTTTGTGCATGCTTTGCCACGTCATTGATTGAAGAAAATATATGTTGAACATGGTTGGTCCCCACTTGCTTGAATTAATTAAATTTGTTCCATGCTTTGAGTTTGAGCACGTGACTTGCTTTATTAAGTTGGAAATGGGAGTAATTTGAGATATATATGATTTGTTCCTCATGTTGCTTGCACCCATATGCTGAAGTGAGAACGTGAACTGACTCATTACGCCGAAATATACATGTCTTATTGCTTGATTTATTTGGTGCTCAAAATGTTGCTCTCTTTGCTGCGTGACTCTTGAACCAATGGACGGCACAACCGGTTAATTTCAACGTTTCACTTCGGAATCTATATTATGCAAAACCACAATAAAATACCCGTATAATACCGCTTTATTAAAATAAAAATATATGAAACAAACGGTTTAAAATGCAGAAAAATACGTTCATCAGGCAGTAGTAGCTGCTATGCGTCACCACCAGTCCGGATCCGCAAATGGTATATCTACCCTGGCATTTCCTCGTGTGTCGTGTTCACATGACCTAGAGTGCCTTCTACGAGTTTGTTTTGTACCATACCTATGGAGTGCCCTCTGATAGCCCTCCAGTTTACGGAGGAATTACGGTACTGTATAGACTATAGGAATATATATAAAAATGTGTTAAGGGGGATATGGGTAATGCCTTAACGCTATTTTAATAGTTTACTTTACTATAGACATATTATAATAGTGTATTGTACTACATAGTAGATAGTTTAACGGATCCTTGAGAGATGGAAAATCCCGCAACATCTCTTGAGTTATTGCACGCACGTCGACACTGGATAGGAGATGTCAACCCCCATAAACATCTCTGACGCCGTTACACCCATATTTATTTACGATTGATTTAACTTACATAATGATATTTTAGTCCTGACTCGAGTGTTTTGTCCTTTCATTACGCTCGGATCAGTCCTGAGTTTTTCAGCTTATTGAAGATCTATTCTGGAGGACGAAGACGAAGATTTGGTATACTATTACTATTACTATCCTTGCATCATGTTGTCTGCTGCATTATTTTATTTGTTCTGTTGTGTATGTTTAACTCTGATAAATGATGTATAAATGATAATCAAAAGTATATTAAACAGCTTCATGAACTGTTTATTTGATTATTATATTTTATCTTTCCGCTGCGAGATTCTGTGGTTGTTTCTTTTTCTCTTCTTTTCTTATTTACCCCATTAACAATCCTCCCTTTTGAATGGTTTAAGTTGACATGTGTGTTTGATTGTCGATTTAAACTATCCAAAAAGGTGGGTCGTTACAGTTGGTATCAGAGCTTTGGTTTAGCGATAACCTTAGCTTTGTGGGGTCTGACTCTTTATAAATAGGGTAGTAATACCCTATGATGAGTCGCTGAATGTATATGTATGAGAGAGCGTATTTGTTAGTGATATAAAATTTTTTTATACTGTGTTGGGTGATTTGTTGAGTGGTTTATGGACTTTGGTCAATACGAGTAATTAACGTCATTGATAGGGATCTCTAAACACTTGAACAGAACAATTCGACATAGTATCCTTTTGAAATTGGGTAAATGAAATAATTTTGCCCTAATTATATTTTGTATATAAAGAAATAATTTTTCAAAAAATTATTATGATTCATCCAGTTTGTTTGGCTGTTAGGAATGACACTATTGATTATTATAATTAATTGGATGTTGTATTTTAATAAATAAGGGTAAACACAAAATAAACAATGATAAAACAACTTGTGGAATGTTTTAAGAAAGTAAAATTTTATAATAATAAATTTATAAATGCATGACTTATAAATTAAAATGAATTTAAATTGAGAAGTATTGAATCTAAGACCCGGGATCTTGAAAATGGTTTTCAAGGATTTGAAGAAATATATAGTAATATTAGTTGAAAATATTTATGGGAAATATTTTGAAAGGATTTTTAAGAAGGAATGAATTCAGTACTCCTCTCTTATTTCGCTGGAAAATAATTTCGGTGATGACTGCGCAGCATCATCGATGTTCATTTTCGAGTCTCAAAGTGGGGGAGACTTCGGAGAAGCTTTGCTTTGAAATTGTTTTAATAAATGCATTTTGGTTTAAACTCCAAAAGTATGATTTGATATATATAAGATATAAATGTATATATTTATTCCAAATGATTTGAAATGAACCGGTCACTTAAATTTCTAAGTTCTGTTAATTGATATTTTTCAAATTATCTGAATGAAATGTGAATAACCAGAACTTATAAAATAAGAGGATTAAGAATTCTAAGCTTAATGTTTTGAGAAAACTATAGGGCTGAAGTTGTAACTCTCAAAATTGAAAAGTAAAGAAAATTTAAACAAGTTAAAAATTGTGAACATTCTAATTAAGCAAAATGAATTCTATAAATTTGTATGGTATCAAATTGCATTCTAATAACATATAATATGACTTACCAAATGTTAAAAAGTTAAATGAATGATTTAGAGATGTAATGGGATATTATACAAGTAAGCAAAACTTAGAAGTAATTAAAATGTATATAAATGGAAATTTGGTTATGATAAAAATGTTATATACTTAGGTATAATATAAAATGATGAATGGCTAAATGGAATAAGTAAGTGAACTTAAAAAAACAGACAAATGAATCAAATAATATCTTTGTAAACTGGTTATAGAATTTAATATAAATTTGCAAAGAAATTGTGGAATTGAATTTATGACATTTGAGATAATCTTAAACTCAGATAAAGTCTAACTTCTTATATATGACTTTTATAGGATGATTAATAAACTAAAGTGATGGTTAATAAAATGTTCCACAAATAGATTTGTTATTAACTAAAGTTATGAAATGGAAGTAAATGTAAACAAAGGAATGTGGTATAGCTCGATTGAAGAATGAAATTGAATTAAATTAAATTATATAGAATGTTTAAAATGGATATACAAGTAAATAAGGGATATGAATAATGGATTGTGAACAATTAATTGTAAATGAAATGAAGGCAGGTAAATAGTTTAGACAAATTGTATAGGAATCTATTGGAAGGTAATACGTAAGTTGTACGTATATTATTTTATTCACATAACAATTTGATCCGAATTCGAGCACAGAATTTCGAGATAATTTATATCGATCCAAGTTAGGATTTTTCACTCGATTCCGACGGCAAAACCTGTATATAGATTTTTGATTTGATTCTGGAATTCTCTATCATAGTATATGGCTATGCAAGGAGAATAACGGTTTCCGATCAAGGAACCGAATTTGGGTCCGCACTAGAGAGTCGTGTGAACAATAATAGTTTGGAAGTGAAATTGTGTGATCGAATGAGTGATCAGATTTGATATTGCGTACGGATGATATATGTACTTCGTACAGGTTTAAGAAAAGCTAATATTGAAAATTAAAAATGTGAAATATAAAATGATTTTAAATTATATGATTGGATACCATTGATGAATAAGATGCAGGTAATTAAATCAAGAAAAACTTGGATGGCCCGACAAAAGGTACGTGTTTATTTTGTTATTTGATTTGATGGTTTTATGATGGAGCCACTTGGCTTTTGTTTTCTTTTGTTGGTTTGGGGCCCGTAGAGGCGTTTTTGTAGTTATGCCGATCGAGCCGTGCAAAGGAGACTCTGCCGAAATTTCTCGTAAATCCGGGTGTTAGAAAATTTTCAAGTTTTAAAATTTTATAACTCGTTTGGATAACCAACTTGAAAATTTCGTAAGCCAATCGGAGTAGTGTAGTGGAAGCGTAAAAACGACTTTATAAATAAAATTTCATTAATTTATAAATTGATAATTTTGAATAAAATATATATCAAATATTGAATTCTTTACTTAGTTCCTTTTCCCTTCTTTTTCCTTTTCGAGGACGAAAAGTTTTGAGTGGGGGAGAGTGTAACGACCTGTAAATTTTCAATAATTAAAATAGTTAAATCAATAAGATTTCTTGGTTTAATGTTGGAAGAATTAAAATTTTGTAATTTATTTATGATAATAATAACTAGAATGAATTGCAACAATATTTGTCTAAGTTAATTATTAATGAATTGAATGAAATTTCAGTCAATTGAAATAACTTAAATGTTATGTGACGACCGCCCATGACCCCTGCACCGAATCTAGAGATAGTGCGCTGTAAAGTGTGCCAGGCGACCATGGACGATTGTCAAGGTAAATTAAAACAACAGAATCTATCGTATTACTCACAGCGCATGGACAAAATACAATAGAACATATATATAGTGAAGCTTCACAGAATAGAATCTCATCAATAAACCTTCATAATAGTTGAATACAAACATCTGAATAGTCAATACAACAAGCCTCACTACATATCACTCAGAGAATACAAACAGCGGAACATCCAGTACATATAATAAGAAGATAATATGCAACCCTTCAGCTCGTCTTCGATATCAACACCGTGGAAAGCAAGAACAGCACCTGTCACCTGCTACCTAGTCTGCCCGTCCCAAAATGGACGAACAGCCCAAGGCAATAAGAATTAAAACATAAAGCCCTGAGTCAGACAACACTCTTAGTGAGCAGTAAATTAACTAACAACATACCAAAAGAGCATAAAGGAAAAGGAATAGGAATACAACCCTCCCACTCCAACCTCTTTCTACAGTGATAGCCCCCAGACACACACTAAGCAGAAGCAAACATAGCAGAGCATACAATTTAAAGTAAAGCAATTATCACTCGAGTCAAGGGCGATGGTTTCCAAGTACAAACCCCCAAGGCCTAAACCAAGATCAGATAAGCACCAAGAAAATACCGCTCTTGAGACCGAATGACGATACAACCAAACATCCATGACTCTGGCTATCACTGTTATCATTGCTTCGATATCACCGTTAATTGAATGATCGGCACATTCTTTCAGCCGTCCGTCAAGGGCTAATGGAAACCCCGGTTCTAGACATAACTCCCGCACGTCATCGTAACCCGTGCCTAGGACTATCGAATCTGCCCAGAGTACTCGACCATCAACAGTTGGTCGTTGGGACTATCGAATCTGCCCAAACGTACTCTTGCTTTGAGCATGCTATAACCTTCAACAACGATGAGACCCAAGCCTCCTAGTCATTCTCCTTGACGACTATTCTCATATCCATCCATTATCCTCAACTCGAACCATTTCACCGAGTTATCAACATGCTTGGAATGATCCCGTCTGGATTAAACCAAGTCTTCATCACATGATGCCTCGCTTCATCACATCCTCGCTAAGCTTCATCTCAACATCATCATCAAATCTATGCATAAGAGCTTCATCATCCGCTACATATGCCACAAGCAGCTTTCCCAATTCAAGAGCCTTTCTCTTAACTTTTGAATCATCCTCGATCTAAATCAAATCATCAATCATCTAATTCATAGCAATCAATCAAGTCAAACATTAATCCAAGCAATCAAGCATTCACATATGATCTAAGTAGACAATTATCACAATAATGGCAATTTCGTAATTAAAGAGTTGAAAGTCTAATAAGCATGAAAACATGAACAATATCTCTATAATCTTGATGAATGAACTTGCATAGGTTAACACTTAGTAAAATGGATATAACATCATCATGAACAATGGATCTATACGGATCTACACTTAGGATGAAGAAAATGTATGGAAATCACTATTTTAACACCAAATCGAGCCAACAATCCGATACACTCCTTTGGATCCATGTGAGAGATAATCACCACTCACCAAATCACCTAAACAACCCCAAATCAATACGCTTCAGATCTGGACAGCGAAGGATCAAGCTTGATCTATCACAAATCCGCTTCAAACGAAGAAATCTCTCTTTGATGGATGAAGATCTTCAATCTAAGCTCTTGAATCTTCAATTTGATCTTCAACTTGGATGGATGGAATCACTAGATTAGAGTGGAGAAAAGAAGTGAAGAAGTGTAGAAGTCGAGCTCTCAAAATGGCAGCACTTCGTCGCTTCGAAATCCGGATCCCAAAAATGAAGCCAACCCCCTTCTATTTATAGGCGAAATATCCCTAAGTCGTAACTCGGAATTAGGTCGTCTCCGACCTACGACCTAAGACCCCCACCGACCTAAGTCTCTACGACTTAACACCCAGGCGCTTCAACGACCTATCAAAGCCCCTCAACCTACGACTTATCATGCGCGCGACCTAACTTATTCGCGCTACACGACCTATGACTTACTGAGTTACCCACGCGACCTAACAGTGTTACGACCTAACACTTAGACCCACGCGACCTATCAACGTCACAACCTAACTGCTTAGCAATCCCACGCGACCTAACACACAAGCGACCTAAGTGACTAATAGCCTAGCAACCTAACTACACACAGGTCATACGACCTAACTACTCCTTCCTTAGGTCGTTGCCGACCTATCCTTCTTAGGTCGCTAACTTACCCTGCTTCCTATAACTCTAACTCTTAGGTCGCATGGTCCTTAGGTCGCTAACTCCTATAGGTCGCTAACTCCTATAGGTCGTCTAATTCTATAGGTTGCTCCAACCGACCTAACACTAAACCAGTTCACTTCCTTAGGTCGTAAAACCTCCTTAAGTCGTCTAGACGACTTAACAATTCAACTCCCAAACTTAGGTCGTTCACACACTAGGTCGCTCAAAACCCTAAGTCTCCAATCACTTAGGTCGCTCTACCTCTTAGGTCGTCTACGACCTAAACCAAGACGACCTAACCTCTAAGTCGTCACTCGACCTAAGCCACTCACGACTTACTTCCTACACGACCTAAGCTTCCAACGTTCTAACTCTTAGGTCGTCCAATCTATAAGTCGGTCACAACCTATCACTTAGGTCGTGTACGACCTAGGACTTTAACAATATTTTGCCTAAAATCTGAAATGACTCAACAACGCTAAGAATCCCAGATTTTGACGAACTTTTCGATCCGTAAAAATACGGGTCGTTACATTCTCTCCCCCTTAGGAATTTCGCCCCCGAAATTCCAAACAAACAAAGCAATCAAAGCTATTCTGCATGCCTACCATCCATAGCAATCAACAAACCATGCATCCAATTCTAGCTTAGCATGCAAAATTCTAAAATTAGAACAAGTTACAATTTCGTTAGATGACACGACACCTTAGGGCCATACCTTGAAGAGTTCAAGATGAGCTGCCTTCATCCTCTCTTCCACCTCCCACGTACAGTCGTTATCATCATCACTCCATTGTATCTTGAGCAACTTAACTACCTTCCTCCTAAGCTGTTTCACGTCAGTTCCCACAACACGAAGCGGCTTACGAGGTCTTCTATCGACTGGATCAACTTCGAGATCTTCACAGCTATCCGCAGAAACCACGGTATTCGAGTCGTGCACATACTTTCGTAGATACGATACGTGAAAAACATTGTGCACACCCGACATCTTCTCTGGTAACTCCAGTCTGTAGGCGAGCTTTCCAATTCGCTCGATGATCGGGAATGGTCCAACAAATCTCGGAGTCAATTTTTCTTTCTTCCCGAATCGAATAGCATTCTTCAGTGGAGAAATCTTCACAAAAACCATATCACCTACGTCGAACTCCAAATCCTTACGACGCTTATCGGCATAACTTTTCTGACGGTCTTGGGCTGCCTTCATTCGTTGCCGAATGATCTCTATACAATCTGAAGTCTGCCGAATCATCTCTGGCCCAAGCATCAGCTTTTCTCCAGTTTCTATCCAACACGTCGGTGAGTTACACGGTCTTCCATACAATGCCTCATACGGTGCCATACCAATGCTTGACTGGTAACTGTTGTTGTACGAAAATTCTACCAAATGAAGGTGATCTTCCCATGATCCTCCGAAGTCCAAAACACAAGCTCTAAGAAGATCTTCCAAAACTCGGTTGACTCTCTCGGTCTGACCATCTGTTTGAGGGTGATAAGCTGTACTCAAACACAACTCGGTTCCCAAGACTTCCTGGAAGCTCTTCCAAAATCCACTAGTGAACAATGGGTCTCGATCGCTCACTATACTCTTCGGAATACCATGGAATCGAACTATCCACTTAACATACAACTCAGCCAACTTTGATGCAGTCCTAGTCGATCGAACAGGAATGAATCTTGCACTCTTGGTCAGACGATCTACAATGACCCAAATCCCTTCATTTCCCGTTCTTGTTCTAGGTAGTCGATCAATAAAATCCATCGACACTTGCTCCCACTTCCATGTAGGAACTTCTAATGGCTGAAGCAATCCACTTGGCTTCTTCTGTTCGGCTTTTACCAACTGGTAGTTCATACACTTGGAAATAAAATTTCCAACATCCTTCTTCATACCTTCCCAGTAGTAGGTTCTCCTCATATCCCGATGCATCTTATTTCCACCTGGATGAATTGTCAACTTCGAGTGATGACTTTCCTTCAGAACTTCACTCCTCAATTCATCTATATCGGGAACAACTAGTCGTCCTTGCTTCCGAAGCCAACCCTCTCGATCGACCTCGAATCCTTTATCCTTTTCTGGATCCAATCCAGATTCCAAATCACGGATAATCTTGACAAGCTTATCGTCTCGTTTTTGGCTCTCGCCAATCCTTTCCACAAGAGTCGGTCTTATCGATAAGTTTGCCAACATCTCAAGTTCCAATTCGCATCTAGGCCTGAAGTCAAATCCAGCTAAATACTCGAGATTCTTCCATTCTGAAAACATGGCTCCCAATCCTGCATGTCTTCGACTTAACGCATCTGCCACTGCGTTACCTTTTCCCAGAGTATAAGCTATACCAAAATCATATGATGTCAAAAACTCTAGCCACCGTTGCTGCCGAAGATTCAAATCCTTTTGGGAGAAAAGATACTTCAACGACTTATGATCTGTAAACAACTCGAATCGAACTCCCAATAGATAATGTCTCCACATCTTTAGAGCAAATACAATCGCCGCTAACTCCAAATCATGGGTTGGGTAATTCCTTTCATGCGGCTTCAGTTGTCGACTAGCATACGCAACAACTTTATCCCTCTGCATCAGCACTGCTCCAAGTCCAGTACCACATGCGTCGGTGTAAACCACCATCTCATCATTCCCACTTGGAATAGTCAAAACAGGAGCACTCGTCAATCGCTCTTTCAGGATTCCGAAAGCTTGCTCACACTTAGCTTCCCATCTGAACACTTGGTTCTTCTTCGTCAATCCTGTTAATGGTGAAGCCACCTTGGAGAAGTCTTTGATAAACCGATGATAATATCCTGCCAATCCAAGAAAACTTCTCACATCAGATGCATTCTTAGGTCTAACCCAATCCTGGATTGCTGCCGCCTTAGCGGGATCAACCGCTATTCCACTTCCAGAAATCACATGGCCTAAGAACCTCACTTCACTCTTCTAGAAGTGACACTTCGAAAACTTAGCCTTCAGCTGATGTTTCCGTAAGATTTCTGAAACAATACGCAAGTGTGTCTTGTGCTCTTCTTCAGTTCTGGAATAAATCAGAATATCATCCACGAACACAAGTACAAACTTGTTCAACTGATCTCTGAACACTCTATTCATAAGATCCACAAAATATGATGGCGCGTTAGTCAATCCAAACGGCATTACCAGCCACTCAAAGAAACCGGATGGTGTTTGAAAAGCAGTCTTCGACACACTATCCTTAGCCACTCTCAACTGGTGAAATCCCGTTGCCAAATCCATCTGAGAAAACACCTTAGCTTCGTGAAGCTGATCAAACAAGTCATCTATTCTCGGCAATGGATACTTGTTCTTCTTAGTCACCTTATTCAGCTCATGATAATCAACACACAACCTCAGCGATCCATTTGCTTTGGTTGCGAATACAACTGGTGCACCCCATTCGAACACACTACGCCGAATGAATCCTTTCTGCAAAAGATCATCAACTTGCACCCTCAACTCTTGTTGTTCCCTAGGCGCCATCCGCCTAAGAGGCATCACAACAGGTCTGGCTCCTTCAACTAGATCTATACGAAACTCGATCTCTCTATGCGGCGGCAACCCTTTGACTTCGTCAAAGACATCCTCGAATCCATTCACGATTGGCACTAATGACAGTCCATCCCGTGGAACAATAAGCGAATACATGAAGCTCATGAAGACGCCTTCTTCATGCTTACATCGTATCACAATCTTTCGCCTCTCCACATTCTCGACTGTCACTTCCAGCCTCTCACAATCAACCTTTGCCGCATACCTCCTAAGCCAGTCCATACCCAAAATAATTCCGAACCCCGCAAAGTTCAGAACAAAGCAATCACAAACAAAAGAGCAACCATGACTCGATACAATCAGACCACGGCATAGCATACACAAACAAGACGAACCCCCAACTGGATTAGTCACAACCAATGGCCTATCAATAATATCCGGTTCCAAACCTAACCGGCCTACAAGTTCACTACAAACAAACGAATGCGACACCCCAGTATTAAACAGAACTCTAACTGGAACACCACATAGGAAAAGAGTACCTTGAACAACCACACTCTTTCCTTTCTCTTCAGCGGTAGGAGCTTTTGAAGACGACGGAACAGCTCCCAAAGCATAAGCTTGCACAATCTGCTTGTCCCTCCTCGGTTCTGGACAATTCTTCCTGAAATGCCCCGGCTTGTCACAGTTGTGACACTTCATCGGCACCTTGGGATTCTTACAATCCTTCGAGAAATGGCCCTTCTGCTGACAATTGTAGCAAGTCACCTCGCCTTTCGGCTTCTTCTGGCCATCCTTACCCTTCTACTGCTGCTGCTTCCTCTTCTTGTTTCCACCCTGCTGGGGTTTAGACTCTTCCCTGGTCACAGCAACAATAGATCCTTCCTTAGGAAACAGACTCTCATGCCTGAGAGCTTTCTCCACAAGCTTCTCAAATGAATCGTCCAAATGATCCACTAACTGTCTCCCAAGATAACTATCCAAGCCTGTCACAAACTTCTCATTCTTCTGATAAGCAGATTCAATATATGACCGGGCATACTTGGACAAAGCTTCGAACTCAGAAACATACTCAAGAACAGATCTTCCACGTTGCTTGAGCTCCACAAACTTCTTGAACAGAACAGACTTCTGAGCTGTAGAAATGAACTTAGCTTCAAATCTGGCTTGGAATTGCTCCCAAGTAATCTCTTCCTCCGGAGTATTGATGGTAATAGAGTTCCACCAATCAGAGGCTCTCCCTTGAAGCTGCCTTGATGCCAACTTCCTCTTAGTTGCATCATCAATTCCCAAATCACCAAAGATCCTTCTACAAGCATCTATCCACCTCTGGACTTCAATAGTTGATTATGTTCCCAAGAAAACCTTTCCTCCAAGAGCAGTGTAGTCCTTACACAGCTTAGCAAAATCCACCGGCTTCGGAGTTTGAACTTGAACTCCAACATCAACTGCTGTCCCCGGAACTGGTATCCTTCTCATGATCGAAGTCATCATGGCTTCGAACATAGCTGCATAATCAGCAGTCCCTTCAGCAGCACGGCCTTCCCTAGCAGCTGGTCGCCCTCTTCGACTCATTCTCAATATCTATAAAAAGAAATGATTAGCACACCTAGAGAAACAACTGCATAAAGGATTCAAACTCTACTAAGCTACTATATTATATATAGTAATCATCCATCAAAATTACAATTACGTCTCTCATACGTAGTTACGTCAGCGAGCGTTGGGTAAAATCGATTAACCAATGCTCTGATACCAAATGTGACAACCGCCCATGACCCCTGCACTGAATCTAGAGATAGTGCGCTGTAAAGTGTGCCAAGCGACCATGGACGATTGTCAAGGTAAATTAAAACAACAGAATCTATCGTATTACTCACAGCGCATGGAGAAAATACAATAGAACATATATATAGTGAAGCTTCACAGAATAGAATCTCATCAATAAACCTTCATAATAGTTGAATACAAACATCTGAATAGTCAATACAACAAGCCTCACTACATATCACTCAGAGAATACAAATAGCGGAACATCCAGTACATATAATAAGAAGATAATATGCAACCCTTCAGCTCGTCTTCGATATCAACACCGTGGAAAGCAAGAACAGCACCTGTCACCTACTACCTAGTCTGCCCGTCCCAAAATGGACGAACAGCCCAAGGCAATAAGAATTAAAACATAAAGCCTTAAGTCAGACAACAGTCTTAGTGAGCAGTAAATTAACTAACAACATACCAAAAGAGCATAAAGGAAAAGGAATAGGAATACAACCCTCCCACTCCAACCTCTTTCTACAGTGATAGCCCCCAGACACACACTAAGCAGAAGCAAACATAGCAGAGCATACAATTTAAAGTAAAGCAATTATCACTCGAGTCAAGGGCGATGGTTTCCAAGTACAAACCCCCAAGGCCTAAACCAAGATCAGATAAGCACCCAGAAAATACCGCTCTTGAGACTGAATGACGATACAACCAAACATCCATGACTCTGGCTATCACTGTTATCATTGCTTCGATATCACCGTTAATTGAATGAACTGCACATTCTTTCAGCTGTCCGTCAAGGGCTAATGGAAACCCCGGTTCTAGACATAACTCCCGCACGTCATCGTGACCCATGCCTAGGACTATCGAATTTGCCCAGAGTACTCGACCATCAACAGTTGGTCGTTGGGACTATCGAATATGCCCAAACGTACTCTTGCTTTGAGCATGCTAAAACCTTCAACAACGATGAGACCCAAGCCTCCTAGTCATCCTCCTTGACGACTATTCTCATATCCATCCATTATCCTCAACTCGAACCATTTCACCGAGTTATCAACATGCTTGGAATGATCCCGTCTGGATTAAACCAAGTCTTCATCACATGATGCCTCGCTTCATCACATCCTCGCTAAGCTTCATCTCAACATCATCATCAAATCTATGCATAAAAGCTTCATCATCCGCTACATATGCCACAAGCAGCTTTCCCAATTCAAGAGCCTTTCTCTTAACTTTTGAATCATCCTCGATCTAAATCAAATCATCAATAATCTAATTCATAGCAATCAATCAAGTCAAACATTAATCCAAGCAATCAAGCATTCACATATGATCTAAGTAGACAATTATCACAATAATGGCAATTTCGTAATTAAAGAGTTGAAAGTCTAATAAGCATGAAAACATGAACAATATCTCTATAATCTTGATGAATGAACTTGCATAGGTTAACACTTAGTAAAATGGATATAACATCATCATGAACAATGGATCTATATGGATCTACACTTAGGATGAAGAAAATGTATGGAAATCACTATTTTAACACCAAATCGAGCCAACAATCCGATACACTCCTTTGGATCCGTGTGAGAGATAATCACCACTCACCAAATCACCTAAACAACCCCAAATCAATACGCTTCAGATCTGGACAGCGAAGGATCAAGCTTGATCTATCACAAATCCGCTTCAAACGAAGAAACCTCTCTTTGATGGATGAAGATCTTCAATCTAAGCTCTTGAATCTTCAATTTGATCTTCAACTTGGATGGATGGAATCACTAGATTAGAGTGGAGAAAAGAAGTGAAGAAGTGTAGAAGTCGAGCTCTCAAAATGGCAGCACTTCGTCGCTTCGAAATCCGGATCCCAAAAATGAAGCCAACCCCCTTCTATTTATAGGCGAAATCTCCCTAAGTCGTAACTCGGAATTAGGTCGTCTCCGACCTACGACCTAAGACCCCCACCGACCTAAGTCTCTACGACTTAACACCCAGGCGCTTCAATGACCTATCAAAGCCCCTCAACCTACGACTTATCATGCGCGCGACCTAACTTATTCGCGCTACACGACCTACGACTTACTGAGTTACCCACGCGACCTAACAGTGTTACGACCTAACACTTAGACCCACGCGACCTATCAATGCCACAACCTAACTGCTTAGCAATCCTACGTGACCTAACACACAAGCGACCTAACTGACTAATAGCCTAGCGACCTAACTACACACAGGTCATACGACCTAACTACTCCTTCCTTAGGTCGTTGCCGACCTATCCTTCTTAGGTCGCTAACTTACCCTGCTTCCTATAACTCTAAATCTTAGGTCGCATGGTCCTTAGGTCGCTAACTCCTATAGGTCGCTAACTCCTATAGGTCGCCTAATTCTATAGGTTGCTCCAACCGACCTAACACTAAACCAGTTCACTTCCTTAGGTCGTAAAACCTCCTTAAGTCGTCTAGACGACTTAACAATTCAACTCCCAAACTTAGGTCGCTCACACACTAGGTCGCTCAAAACCCTAAGTCTCCAATCACTTAGGTCGCAATACCTCTTAGGTCGTCTACGACCTAAACCAAGACGACCTAACCTCTAAGTCGTCACTCGACCTAAGCCACTCACGACTTACTTCCTACACGACCTAAGCTTCCAACGTTCTAACTCTTAGGTCGTGCAATCTATAAGTCGGTCACAACCTATCACTTAGGTCGTGTACGACCTAGGACTTTAACAATATTTTGCCTAAAATCTGAAATGACTCAACAACGCTAAGAATCCCAGATTTTGACGAACTTTTCGATCCGTAAAAATACGGGTCGTTACATGTTATAACTTGGTTATGAAGGGAATCTAATTTGGTATTGTATAGGAAATTGTGTCACTTGTTTGTAAATAATAAACTTATAAGTGTGATTAAAAGTAAAAGGGTGATGATTATTATAAGTTACCTGTTTATTTAGTCAGTCGAATTGAATTTGGAAACCAATTGCAATTGAAATGAAATTTTATATATTAACTGGGTTTATAATCAATAACTGAAGTTGAATAACAAATGTTGGATGCACTTGATGTGCCCAAAGTAATTGAGTGATAACTAAAATTAAATTAAAATCTAATATTGAAATTTGTCGAATATTGAACAATTAAATTGTTTAAATTCAATATTTGAAATTAACTGAATAATTGAATAACGGGAGTTGAATAATTGTATAATAGAAATAGTTGTTCTATAATTTAAAACTTGTTTTAAAGATTTAATCTTATAAGTTAATTTTCAAATATTTCAAGATGGTGAATTTTAGATAATCAAAATTGTTTAAAATTTAAATTTGCAAATATTTGAATAATTGAATTCTAAATATAATATGATTGAAAATAAAACCGAAAGTTGATGTAAAGTTTATTTAAACAACAATGAAGATTGTTAACATTTAAAATTGGATTTTTAAGCGAATAACTAGAAATTGAAAATTTTATATTATAATCGAGACGTTAAAAATAGCCTTCCAAGGCACGGTCTCGGAATTCGACGAAACCAGTTCCATTGGATCCGTAATAGTGTGTTATTATCGGATTTCAAATTCTGTATCGTTTGGAGTTATCATTTGGTCGTACGGGTTAGAAACGCGTTGAACTAAATATCGAAAATTTAATATTTTAATTCGATTCAAAAAGCTATCTTCCGCATACGATCAAATTAGCCTCCGAAACACGTTCCATTGTGTTCGGAATGCGAGTAAAACATTATAAATGCCTAGCGGCACGCTTTATTTCGAGTTCGTTCGGAAAGGTTGAATATATTAATAAAATAATATTATATACGCGTATATATACACATTTGCTCAGTGAAACCCTAGTTGTTTATCTCGGCCGCCACTTATTCGTTCAATGGCCGAGACTTCTCCTCTTTCTCTCTCGTTTTCCTCTCAATCCATCGATCATTATGAGAAATCTTCAACTAGGATATTGTAGAGCAAAGAGAGATCTACGCATCCAACGGTAGATTTTGTTTATCGTCGTCGTTTGGAGCCACGGGGAGGTTGTGTAGGGGGGTCGTTCATTCGCGTTTTCCTGTGCGAGGTGGCGATCGAACTCCAATTTGTTTGGGGCGAAGAAAGAGGAGGTGTGGGGCTTTGAGTCGGCGTCGCCTGATCGACGTCTCGACGATGGTGATGGTCGCAACTAGGAGAAGAGGGTTGCGTGTTTGGGTTCTATCGGTTCGTGATAGCCTGGGAAGAATATCGCGTGAGGAAGAAGCAGTGCGGCCTTGTTTTCTCAGATGTAGTTTTGGACGGCCAGATCTAATCTAGTATATATATAAAAAAAAAGTAAAGTAAATTTAATTATATATTTGTATACAAACTTTAAAATCTCATATCTCATCCGTGCGAGGTCGGAATCGAACGAAACTGAAGACGTTGGAATCGCAGCGATGAGATCTACGCTGCAGTGCAGATCCGCGAGTGTTTGGAGCTCGTTAAAATTTTAGGTTAAATCGAACGTCGTTCGATTTGATTTAAAATTGAAAACCCAAGGTGAGTGTTTTTTAACGCTCACAACGTACTAGAATATCTTGATGCTGGTTAAATTTGATATTGTGAAGTGATATGATTTTTATTGGTCGTTGTTTGATAAATTTAATCGTCATCTAGATTGTTATCAAATTTAATGTTGGAAATGAGAATTGACTGTCAAATTGAAATTAGGATTTAATTGCAATTAAATTATCTAATATTGATAACTATGAAATTGCCGTGAATTGTATTGTCTGTTGGATGATTTATTTTGATGGATGCTATTGGTTGATATTTGAATGTTTGGATGTTTATTTGTTTATATATATATCCTATTATCCATACATATGACATTGTGATTTGATTTAAATGATATATATTCATCCCTGACATTTAATTGAAATAACTAATCACTTGACCATGGGATAAAAATTTATATACGGACACCGGATTGGTTAAATAATTTTTAAAAATCATTGATTTGAAATTATTTAATGTTTTGATTTAAAAGGAATAAAAATCAAATTTATAGAAATTGAATTTATCGCGAATTTGAGGTTGAGATGTTGAAATAAATTTTGGTTAAACAAATTGTTAAATAATTGAAGTTGAGACTTTGAAATTAAAATTGTGATATGATTGAATTTCGTAAATTGATTTGATTTTTAAAGGATTTAACTTTTATTTGGACTTTGAATATTATTAAGTAAATGAGAGATAAAGACAACATTTTGAAATTGAGCTTGGCACTGAATTATATTGAAGATTTGGAGTTTAAACTGAATATTAAGGAATAATTTGTTTTAAATGTTTGAATTGATATTTTGAAAATCGAGCTCGAAATCATTATAAATGGAAATCGAAATTGAGGCAATTGGATTTGGGATGGAATTGAATTAATTTGAAATCGAAATTGATTTGAATTGAAATTGAGATTTGAATCGACTGAATGGAAATTTGAATTTGATTTGGATTGGGAAGTTGAAATTGAAATGGTTTGACTTGAAGCTATTTCATTTTAGTTTTCCTAAGTTATTCTGCTATATAAACCATTTTAAATACTGAAACTATTTTATGTTAAACTATTTTAACCCATATTAACTATATTAAAAAAAAAATCAACCTATCTTAAATCATGTTAACTTACTTTAATCTATTTTAAATCTACTTAACCTAATTTAATTTATTTAAAACTAATTAACCTATTTTAATTTATTTTAAATATATTTAGTTTATTTCAAAGTTATTTAACCTATTTAATTATATTTAATCTATTTAACTATATTAACTCAATTTAAAACTATTTTTAAATCTATTATTTTAAATATTTTTGAGTACTTTAACCATTTTAATTATTTTAAACTATTAAAACTATTTAAAATGAAATTCGAAATGATTTTTAAATCAAAATGAGATATTGAGGCGAAAATGATTTTGAAATGGAATTGTATATTTTGAGTAGATATGATGATTTTGAAATGGATTTGATTTTGAAGCGAATATGATATTTTGATATCAATTATGAATTGATTTTGAAAATGTAAAAGAACCATCCGGTGTATAATAAGCGTTTGGTTGTTAAAGAGACCGGGATCGGATATGGGCATACTCTTTGTCAATACCGAAAACCACTTTAACAACTGTGTACGTAGTGGAGATTCCAGAAATGAAGTAGGATGGTTTGGTGAACGATTCTATATGGTATGACGTGACCTTGACTCCCGTGAGTCAGCTTAGATGTGACTAAAATCAAGAGCCACGCCGTGCCAAGTGAGGTCATTCCTCCTATCGGACACATTTCTTCGATACCATTCTATTGCTTTTGTGATTGTTTTGGTGGCCACCCCTCGATTTGTTTTGGGAGTGTGTTCCAAGGCGGGCGGTAGTAGCAGCTATGCGTCACCACCAGTCCGGATCCGCAAACGGTATATCTACCCTGGAATTTCCTCGTGTGCCATGTTCACATGCCCTAGAGCGCCTTCTACGAGTTTGTTTTGTACCATACCTATGGAGTGCCCTCTGATAGCCCTCCAGTTTACGGAGGAATTACGTTACTGTATAGACTATTGGAATATATATAAAAATGTGTTAAGGGGGATATGGGTAACGCCTTAACGCTATTTTAATAGTTTACTTTACTATAGACATATTATAATAGTGTATTGTACTACATAGTAGATAGTTTAACGGATCCTTGAGAGATGGAAAATACCGTAACATCTCTTGAGTTATTGCATGCACGTCGACACTCGATAGGAGATGTCAAACCCCGTAAACATCTCTGACGCCGTTACACTCATATTTATTTACGATTAATTTAACTTACATAAGGATATTTTAGTCCTGACTCGAGTGTTTTGTCCTTTCATTACGCTCGGGTCAGTCCTGAGTTTTTCAACTTATTGAAGATCTATTCTGGACGATGAAGACGAAGATTTGGTATACTATTACTATTATTATCCTTGCATCATGTTGTCTGCTGCATTATTTTATTTGTTCTGTTGTGTATGTATAACTCTGATAAGTGATGTATAAATGATAATCAAAAGTATATTAAACAGCTTCATGAACTGTTTATTTGATTATTATATTTTATCTTTCCGCTGCGAGATTCTGTGGTTGTTTCTTCTTCCTTTTCTCTTCTTTTCTTATTTACCCCATTAACAATCCTCCCTTTTGAATGGTTTGAGTTGACATGTGTGTTTGATTGTCGATTTAAACTATCCAAAATGGTGAACAGCAATCAATAAATTTCTTATCACATCATAAATTTAATTTAACTAACATAAGAAAGTTTAGTATCTCGTGAGTGTGTTAAATCACTCACCTTTGATTTCTAGTCGATTTAAAATCCAAATAAAGCCTAAAAATATAATAGTCTCATAATTCAACCAAACTAATTATTGTTGTCCAGAATTTCGATATGATCACAATGGAGAAAATCGCGTCCAAATCCGAGCTCGTATGAAAAAGTTATGAACGTTAAAAGATTAAAATTTAAATTTTTAACTAAAAATAAAACATGGGTAAAATAGTAAATTGCTCACCACATCACACCCTAATTGATCAAAGTCGAACCCAGATACGCACACAGCCGCCATCTTATCGTCCCCACCATGCCTAACTCAGACCACTATCCATCGATCACACCCCAGCATCGAAACCCCCTCCGCTGGCCGCACCAATGGCCACGACCACAACCCTTCCGCCGCTGCCAATTCGCCACCAATATCAAATTTTTTTGGCCAACTCAGTCCACATCTTGCTGAACGGAGACTACATCTGAGACCTGCTCGTCCTCCTCTTCCAAACACAACTCCTCGATCGTTGATTGGATGAAGATCCACCGTTGAAATCGAAAACCCTAGTTTCAATGGCCGAGATTTCTTCAACGATTTCTGGCCAAATTGAACCTCCTTTGCAAAAAAGAATTACAGGAATAGATTACGTTTGTTGAGAGCTTTCCAACGATATATAATTTGCTATGGTTGGATGAGTTTGAATTTTCGATTTGATTTTGAATTGAAATTAGGGTTTTTGGAATTGACAGCCATTGGAGAAGGAATAGATAATTGAATAGACAGATAGAATTGTACGTACAGGAATTAGAAATAAAAGAAGTTGCTAGGGTTTATAATAGCCTATATATAGGCAGAGATAGATAAGAACGAATAGACAAATCGAATTGGATCGAAACAATAACAACGACCTGAAATGCCCGTTTTGTTCCCGAAACAAAAGTATATATCGAAGTATAGGTTTTCGATATTTTTAGACTTAATGGAACTAGTTTCAAACCCTAATTTCATTGTATGAAGAAGTTAGCTTTTAAAATCAAATTAGTTTAATTGAATTCATTTAATTGATTTCGACGTGTTTCGAGCCCGCACAATCAAACGATAAGTCTGATCGCTACGAAACTTGAAATCCTATAATAATTCACTATTACGGATCCGATGAAACTGGTTTTATTGAAATCCGAGACAATGACCAAAATGGATAATTTTCACGTTAATTAAATAAATTATTATTAAATTGATTTAATCACTTTTAAATTCAAATTTAAAAGTTAACAATTTATCATTCTTGATTACATAAAAATTAATAATCTTTAAAATAAATTTTCCAGATCCAATATTTAAATACTAAACTAATTTCAGCGTTTAATTACAACTGTAATAAAATACGAGTTAATTATATTTTAATTCCTAATAAATTCTTTTATTTCGATTTACACACATTATGAATATAATTAACATTAGTTTACATTTTATTACATTCATATTCTACAGTTATCATCTTAACTCATATTAATGATAATATTTAATTATATTAAATTCAACAATTGATTCCAACAATTATTTTATTCCTTATTTACAATTTTAACCAAATTAACTTTACAATCATTTCAATTGATTGAAATTACATTAAAATAGTTGTTAATAACATTCAAACAATAAAATTAAATTATAATCTAATTATTTTCTCATTAATAAATCATAAATTTTAAATTTCTCACAATATTAAATTCCATATCTTATTAAATTTAATATTTTTAATAATCAAAAATACGGGTCGTTACACCTAAACAACATTCTTTACACATTACTCTCATCAACCTTAGTGACAATTCTATTTTAAATATATCTAATGTTTATGGGGCAAACTCAAAAATCGGTCGTAGGGTTCTATGGAATGAATGTTTAGATATTAGATCATTAGCTCCTGGCTCTTGGATTATGGGGGGCGATTTCAATGTTACGCGTTTTCTAGGAGAGCGTTCTCTACGGGAAGGTGATTTCTCTTCAATGGAAGAATTCGATCAATTTATCATTAATTCTAATTTGACTGAGATTCCTCTTTCTAATAGGGAATTCACTTGGAGTAATACTATAGAGTCTCCCTCAATGGCCATTCTAGATAGATTTTTTGTCAGTTACGAAATCGAGGATAAATTTCCTATTTGTAGAGTTTCAGGTTTACCTTACACTTATTCCGATCATTATCCTATAATTCTTACGTTCGATCAACATAAGACTGTTAATAGAACTTTTAAATTTGAAAAAATATGATTATTAGAATCCAATTGCTCATCACTAATTAAAAATAAATGGATTCTAATGAATTTTTATAATATCAGAAATACGGATAATTCTGCAAAAAAAATTGTTTTAAAACTTAGGGGTCTTAGGAATTTTCTAAAAATTTGGAGTAAGAATGTTTTTGGTAGTATTAAAATTAAAAAGGAAAATATTCTTTCTGAAATGCTTAAAATAAACAAGATAGATGAAACTAGATAACTAATCTAGGCGAGCGTAACGTTCTCGCTAATTTAAAAGAAGAACTTAGTTCTATTTTAGAAAAAGAAGAGGTTATATGGAAACAGAGATCTAGAATTCAATGGATTAATGAAGGTGATAATAATATATAAAAAATTCATAATATGGCAAATGGTAGAAAACGTAGGTTAATCAAAGGGATCTTAATATGGCTTTTACTGATTATTATAGAGATATATTTAATACTATGAATAAACATAGGATTAACGTTAGATGGAATGATATTTATCCTATTGATTCTATAATTGACCTTTCTGAGTTTGATAATCCTTTTCTGAAGAGGAAATTTTGAAAACTATTAATGACATGCCTAGTGATAAAGCCCCAGGCCCAGATGGGTTCCGTATTTTATTTTACAAACTATTTTAGGATGTTTTAAAATTCTATTTAATTAGCATGTTTAATTAACTTTATAACGGTAAATTACAATTAGGATGATTTAATTTTGCAAATGTAATTTTATTACATAAAAAAATCAGTGCTAATAATTTAAAAGATTTTAGAACTATTTTTTTAATTAACTGCTCTGTTAAAATTATTTCAAAAGTTTTAGCTAATAGACTTAACACTATAATGAATGATCTAATTGATTTTTCACAATCTACTTTCATAAAGGGTAGAAATATCACTGATGGAGTGGCTGATGTTCAAGAATATATTAATCATTGTTGTAAAAATAATATTACATGTGCTCTGCTAAAACTAGACTTTGCGAAAGCTTTCGATTCGGTTAATTAGGATTTTCTATTTGATATGTTATTAGCTAGAGGTTTTAGTCATAAATGGATAGGTTTGATTTTTACTTTGCTTAAAACTGGTAACTCTAGTATAATGGTTAATGGTATTTTAGAGAATAAAATTCAACCTAAACGAGGTTTAAGACAGGGTGATCCTTTATCGCCTCTTTTGTTTAACTTAGTCGTAGATGTTTTTGCTATGATAATTAAAAAAGCGGTAGATAATGGATTTTTGGGGAGTGTTGGTAGTGAAATCTCTTGTAGTGGTCTCTCTATTCTTCAATTTGCGGATGATACTTTGCTATTTACCTCCCATTTGCCTAATCATGGCATTACTCTTAAATTTATTTTATACAGTTTTGAACTTCTTTCAGGGCTAAAAATTAATTTTGATAAAAGTTCCGTTTTAGTATTAAATGACATTGATAAGGTTGAAGACTTAGTTGCTAATTCGTTTAATTGTAAAAATATGTCTTTCCCCTTTGATTATCTTGGTTTTTTATTAGACCAACTAAAATTAAGCACGATGACTGGTTAATTATAATAGATAAGATTAAAAATAGAATTTCTAATTGGAATGGGAGATTTTTATCAAGAGCGGGTAGAATAGTTCTTATCAACTCTGTTTTATTAGCTCTCCCGATCTATTGGATGTCTATGCATCTTTTTCCAGATTGGGTTATTGATAAAATAAGAAGGGACTTCTTATGGAGTGGTGATAATCCCAACAGTAGTCTTAAATTTTTAGTCAATTGGGAAATAGTTTGTAAATCAAAAAAGGAAGGTGTTTTAGGAGTTATTAATTTACGTAACATGAATTTATCTTTATTAGGGAAATGGTTATGGAAATTTAAGGATATAAATGATAATTCTATATGGAAAGAAATTGTTTCTAAGCATTACTATAATGGTAGTAATAATTTATACCAAATTACACCTACAGTTATAAATAAGTTATCTAATTTTTGGAAATCAATTTTAAAATGTCATGAGATTTTTAACCTTGGTACTAATACAATTGTTCATTCAAGAAACAATACTTCTTTTTGGCATGACCATTGGATCTCTATTATTTCTCTTAGGATAGAATTTAAAGAGCTTTACGAAATTTGTAACTTTAAGAATGCTTTAATTTTAGATGTTTTTTCTCCAGAAAATGAACCCCCTTGGAATTTTAGTTTTAATAGAATTTAGAAGGTACAACTCTTAGGCAACTTTCTTGCTTTTTGCTAGATTGAATTTATATAATATTGATAATGAAAATGATAATGTTAGCTGGAATGGGATAAGAGTAAGAAATTTACTTCTAATTCTTTTCATAAATTTCTTAATTTCTCGGGCGTAGCTAATAACTCTTTTAAATTTATTTGGAAAACAAATGCTCCTCCTAAATCTAAAATTCATATGTGGTTAATCATGCATGGAAAACTAAATACTATAGAATTTTTAAAAAGAAAAAATATGCAAATAGATAATAACTGTTCTTTTTGTAATCTTTATCTTGAAGATATTAAACATGTGTATTATGATTGTATGGATACTTATTACATTTTGAATAATACTCTCAAAATCTTTAACTTTAGTCTTACAACTAAAATTACTGATTGCGATTATTATTGGAATAACTTAAGATTTAAGTTTAAAAAGGAAAATAGATTTTTACTTGATACTTTATTCATTATAATTTGTTGGTATATTTGGTTTGAAAGAAACTAGAGACTTTTTAATTATAAATAGTCATTTCAATAAATTGGTTTTTATTATATCATCATTTTGTTTTAATTGGATCTCAAATCCTAAATATAGATTAGCTAAAAATAATCATTTCAAAGAATATCTTAATAAGGTTAGAAATAGTATTGATATTTTTAAACATAATAATAATATTTTTAATATTAACAATTATAGCATTAAATTTGTTTAGTTTGAATCATGTTTTTACTGATTATCATAATGTCCTTTTGATTAAAGGAGCATAAGGATAATTTTAAATTGTTTTAGTTTATAGGAATTTAGCTTTTTATTTTGTTATTTTTTTACCTATTTGATTTTGATATCTCTTTTGTATATCTTTAGTGTTGGTTAAGATGATACACTATGGGTTTAGATTCTTTTTTAGTTGTTTCTTATTTTTTTGCTTTTCTGTATTATAATTTTAGATATAGTATTACTACTTTTACTTCATTAATACATATATATGGATATAAATTTCATTTATACACATATATATGTATTACTCTAATAATTTTATTTAGTTCCATTTACAGATACAGGTTTAGGCCAGAAATGGTACTAGATTACTATTTGCAGGTTCTCAGGATTACTGTTGATAGGATTTTAGCGTGACATTCATTTTGGACCTTCTTCTTTCGCAGTGAGGAGTTCTTCGGCGTCTACAGTGGGGCGCTCTTCATTCTAGATCATTCGCATTTGCAGTGAGGCATTCTTTCCGGTTCTTCCACATTGACAAAGTGGCATACTTTATTCTGGATCATTCCCATTTGCAGCGAGGCGCTCATTCTATATTTTTCGTGTTTGCATCGAGGCGTTTTCTCTCTCAACTGGAGCTGTCTTCTGATATCATCCGCACTGAGTTGCTTCATGGTTTTTGGGTACTTCTAACACCTCATTAGGGGCGATGGCCTTGCCGGAGCTCGATAATGAGGTGTGATGGGCAGTGGCCTTACCGGAGCTCATTCTAGTTGTACCCGAGTCCTGTTTGTTTTTTGTATTTTGATTAGCTACCTGCTAAGCATGTTGGCAGCACCTTTGTTTTCAGTGATATATATACACACAGATGGATGCTCTTCTCTACTTTAGAGGATCACACATTTCTCTAAAAAAAACTCTATCTTTAATTTTTAAAATTACCGTTATAACTTATGAATAAAGTTTGAAAACTAAAAGTGAGGTTTAAAACTTTTATAAAACTTCATTGCAATTTAAAGTAAGAAAAAAAACCACCTATACAAGGGATTTCGATGTCGCCATACAAACAATTTAAATGCTTTATTCTTTGACATATAGGAATTCAAGCATGAATACATCTCATAAATGTATCATCACAACACACACTAGCAAGATTCTAACTTTCATTCTACTAACCATTAGTTTCATTCCAAGCTTACAAATCAACATTTCATACCACATACATAAACAATACATGTATACGTACAGCTCAACGATAAATTCCAACAAATTAAGCTATGATATATCATCCACAAAGTAAGCATCATATTTAAACAAATAAATAATGGTTATTTTCACTTAAAGCTAAAAATTTAGTAAGAAAAGTTAAACTTTTCTCACCTTAAGCTATCCGAAATAAACCGAAAATATGTCATATTCCAACTGCTTTTCGGACAAGTTACTCGAGAAATTTGGAAATGTTTCCAATGGTAAAGTTCTTGGAAATTCTTTTTTCTACGGTTTCAAAAAAAAGCACTCTATTTGAATCTGTTTTGATGGAGATATGGTTAAAAGAAGAAGAGGTGTTTTCGGACTAGAAAATCTGGGTCCAAAAATGAGTCTAAAAGAAACATATTTTTGACTCATTAACACTTGGAAATTGAAGAAATGGTGTAAATGAAAATTGTAGCCAACTCGATTCTCTTAAATTTGAAAAAAAAAAAGAATTTCTTTATTTGAGTAGTTTAGAAGGAGTTATGTCCGTGAGAATAGGAGGAAAAATTAAAGAAATGAAATGGGTATTTACAAGTGATAAATCTAAGGTTTTTAAAATTTTAAAAATTCTTTGGTAGCCATTAGAGAACTCACGAAAGCTTAGAGGAGTTTTATATGTTTAATTGATAATAAGAATTAGGACATTTGTATATATGTTTAATTTATAAATTAAATTACCAATTTACCCCTTGTACTTTACCCTCCACCTCCTTGCGCCACCTCACCATTCTTTCCTCCTCCCTTGTACCTCATGTACAACCCCTTGTCCCTGTGACGCCCCACCTCTATGCTCACAATAACAAAGGTTATTATAAGGAATAACATCTGCTATTGCGAAGAATAAGGCTTGTTAGAAGCGACCATCCGTATGTTATGCCTTAGACGAGTATTGATTACATCAATAGGAGTTGTGAAAATTACTCCCAAAGAGATAAATTCAATCCAAATCTAAAACGAAACTACAGTGGCTAAAGAAAAATCCAGAACAACTCATAATAACAACACACTGATAGTATAATCACATCAGAAACAGAAATATCAGATATAAAGCGGAAGACAAGTCTGGAATACATGCTACAACAGTCGATGGTTCACATGAACCAAATATACATAAACATATACATCAACATACATAAGATGGGAGTCGAATAACCAAAAGAACTCCTCGAAGGCTAGACAAAAGATGATGCGATATCCCAAAAGCTGAAGCTGCTACTGAATCAGAGATAGAGACTACCCTGAAATAACTCGGTCTGACCCGAGTATTATTCAAAAAGAAATAATAAACGGATCAGTCTAATTTATTCTTAGATGTGAGTGCATCATAAATAACATCAAAGCAAAATAATAATAATCTCGAATGAGACTATTCAACATAAGAAATCAACATAGTTAAATGAAGAAATCACATCAAACACCATCAAAATCAACATTCAAATTCACAATTGAATTCAAAACAACAATTTACAAAATCTAGAAATCAAAAATAGATAACTAGAAAAATCAACATAAAAGTGGATCGATCCCAACAAATGGCGAGTTTTAGCTACGCCGCATGTGCATCAACATATGGCCGAAGCCTACCAAGTACTGTCAACATAATTTTTGGCGCCCAACATATGACCCGAAGGTCCAACATATGACCCGAAGGTCTAGTACTGGTATTTGACCCGAAGGTCCAACATATGACCCGAAGGTCCAACATAGTGGCTCGAAGGCGCACAAAATCATCAAAAACATCAAACAACAAATATTTCAATTAACGAGTCCGGATTTAACCGAAATAGTAAAAGTGTGGTTCCATACTCCGCACTTTTGCTAAATCGTTTAAATCTCTTCATCGTTTCCTTGAAAGTGCAAAATTGTGTATTTTATAAAAATACATTTTACGTTCTCAAATGGACAAGTCCGGAATTAAGCGAATCAGTAAAAGTAAAGGTTCATAGTCCTCAATTTTGCTGAATCGTTTAAATCGCTTTCTCATTCTTTTGAAAGCGCAAACTGTAAAAATTTTGGAAACAATTTCAATTTAAAACCATTTTTAAAACATGTGATTAAAACAGCAACAACTGTAGCAATTTCGACGAGGAAATTGCGTATCTCAAAAACACCGTAAAAACGGATACCAAATCAGCGTTGCGGGATAACCGCTTGAAAATTCACTTTAAAACTAACGGTTACTGAAGTGAAAACAACAGTAATTTATTCGCCAAAAATGCCGACAAAACAAGACGCTTCAAAATTATAATACTGGTGTAAAAATTTCGTTATAAAAATAACAGCAACAAAATACGTTGCAAAACAAAACACCGGTTCAACGTAAATTAACCGGTGGACTGCACTACTATATAAGCATTAAAACATTGCACTGACTAGACATTATATTCTTAAGTTACAACTTATACGTACACGGTCTGAGTAGTAGTGCTTACTCTTGAACTAAAAATTTTAGTTTGGCAATACGTATATATTAAATGATGCTGAACTATACCTAGGTAACATAATACTAGTGTGGACAAATGAACGTTATGAACGTAAATGAACGTCAAGCACATACTAGTTTTAGTTTTTATGCATGCTATTCATAGTGCACTCGAATACACCTGTGCTCTATCTCTAAACACACGCAAGAAATGAATGACGGTATGTCTGGACATATGTATGCAAAAATAAAAATAAAAAAGCAAAAATAAAAAGAAATGCATGCATGTAAGTGGATCACAGGACTTGAAAACCCGGGCCATATAAAGCACGAACGTCATGCATGCGCATAAAATATAACCCAGACCTGAACCTAATTTTTTTTTCTCCCATGAATGCACTCAAATAAAATACAAATAAACTAGGCTTGACATATCTTTAATGTACACGTAAGATGCATTAACTCAAATTACTAGTAAATGACCCATATGCCTGTAACAAGAAGAATGTAAACTTAAATGCCACACAATAAAATAACACGTACGCAATGGGTTATTCATAGTGCCTGGACACATTTTGCAATAATTGTTCTAAGTTGCTTAAGTCAAGTATTTATTTTAATTTTACCTGACGCTTACACTTAACTTGAGCACGCACGCATATAAATTTTAATAGTCTTTTCATGCAACATGCGTTCACACGCAACCTACACATGTTTTCTTTTGAAATTCATCTTTACACATAGGTGATAATACACACACGCATGAAAGTGAAAATGGACCTGGATACTATATATATGCAATATAGAGGTGGCTTCTTTGCATGAAATTGTAAAAATGCAACTAGAACGCACGCATTCAGAGTGATAAATGTCTGGACTTGAAGATTTAGTGCAAAGCTTACTTGCACTCAACAAAATAAAACAAGAATTAACAACCTGGACATATTTTTATACAATATACTACAACTACCCTGAGCATGAATTTAAGTACTACACATTGTCACTTAAAATACCCCGGACCAAATTTGTTTGCAACAGGGCCTTGTTCAAACCGAAATAAACAACAAAAATCATCAAAATGAAAATAGGCAGCATAGTCTTTAAATTAGAAATGTGAGTATAAAACTCACCTTAACCTATTTTTGAACTCAGTTAGAACCAGAAATGCAAGCAAGCAAAAATGTGGAAGCTACCATTAATGCTCTCAGAGCTCTGCTAGAAGAGTGAAGAAAAGTTGCAGATAAAAATATTTCAACTTTTGTGTACCAGTCAGAGGTAGGAGTATAGGCCATTCTTTTATTTTTGGTACACCTTGCATTAACTTTCTAACGTGCTGGTTTACTCCTGCATTTAATGAGACGTGTACTCGCAAATACAGTACACGGCCACTTGATGGCTGTAAATCTAAATGTTTGCTTTTTATAAAATAATGTGGTGACAGAAGTTCACATATTTTCATTTAGAAAAGGAGATGTAGTGTCAAATGTGAGTTTGCTTTCACACCAATAGACAACAATGTTGAAGTATGATAAAATGTGAGGTGTTCACATTATTTGCCTTATCAATCTTTGCTGCTGCAGGGCGAAATTTTATTCCTACTAGCATTAATTTTCACGGGAAGGCAAAGGTGCCTTACCTATCAACGTGCAACCGTTAGCAAGAAGGTACTGACTTTACAACATTTATTAATATGCACTTCGACAGTAATTCAACAATTACGGTCGTTACCGATTTTAAAATATTTATTACGACGGTAATAAAATCACGGTCGTTACAGACTCCCCCCCTTATAAAAATTGCGTCCTCGCAATTTTCATACTTGAAGAAGTCAATAACGTGTACAATTCACTGCAACAAAGACTAAAAAGAAAAGATAGATACGAAAGCTCACCTCCACCCGAAGAGGAGAGAAAACCGGGATAAGAACGCTCGATGAATTCTCTGGTTTCCCAAGTGCAATCCTTGGGGTTTGCGGACCATTGAATCTTTACGAGCGGAATTTCTTTATTCCGAAGGCATTTAACCTCCGAAGCTAGCACACGAATAGGATTTTGCACAATAGACAAGTCGGGTGAGATCTCAAGATCTTGCAACAAAGGAGGATCAATAATAGAATCTGAATCTCGAAGGCATCGAAGAAGTTGAGACACATGAAATACGTCATGTATTCCCGAAAACTGAGCAGGTAACGATACACGATACGCAACAGGGCCAATACGTTCCGTAATAGGAAACGGTCCAATATAACAAGGAGCCAATTTTCCAGATCTACTAAAACGTACCACACCCTTCATAGGGGAAACACGAATGAATATAAGATCGCCAACAGAAAATTCCAAAGGCTTCCTACGATGATCGGCATAAGATTTCTGCCTATTTTGAGCCTCCTTCATTCTCTGTCTAATAATATCAATCCTCTCCGAAGAATCACGAATATAATCGGGACCGAGAACTAACTTTTCCCACGATTCCATCCAACAAGAAGGTGATCGACACGGTCTTCCATAAAGAGCTTCGAAAGGAGCCATACCGATACTGGATTGAAAACTGTTGTTATAAGAAAATTCGACAAGAAATAAGTGGTCTTCCCAACTATCACCAAAATCAAGAATGCAAGCTCGAAGGAGATCCTCTAAAACCTGATTCACCCATTTAGTCTGACCGTCAGACTGTGGATGATAAGCTGTACTGAGATTGAGCTTAGTGCCCAAAGCTTTCTGATGACTCCGCCAGAAACCACTAGTAAAAAGCGGATCTCTGTCACTAATAATGGAACTAGGCACTCCATGAAGTCAAACGACTTCTTTAATAAACAGCTTAGCCAACAAAGGAGCAGTCCGATTGGACTTGATAGGAATAAAATGGGCTGATTTAGTCAATCGGTCAACAGTCATCCAAATACTAGTATGGCCCGACCTCGAACGAGGTAGACCATCAATGAAGTCCAAAGAAATTTGATCCTATTTCCATAATGGAATCTCAAGAGGTTGCAAAAGACCACTAGGGCGATGGTGTTCTGCTTTAATAAGTTGACAAGTTAAGCAACAACTTACATAACTTGTAACCTCACGCTTCATACCCTCCCAAAAGTATAAGCGTTTGACAACAGCATACATCATAATACTACCCGAATGGATAACATACTTAGAGCGATGACAGTCCTCAAGAATGTCATTTCTAAGATTAGAAACACTAGGCACGATCGATCTACCCTTCCTCCGAATACAACCATGAATATCAATATCGAAATCCTTCAGATCATCACTTCGGGATTCCGATTTACAACTCTGAATAAGATAGGCAATATATGGATCTTGTTTCTAGGCATCGGCAACACGATCCAACAAACTAGGACGAGCTTCCATGCTAAATAAAAGAACGGGAGAATCAGAAACTGAAGGACAGCCTCTAATATCACAAAGAGATAAAGCTTCCAAAATATTCCACTCTGCTAGCATCGTAGAAACAACAATTTGCTGCCTGCGACTAAGCGCATCAGCAACTCGATTACCCTTACCAGGGGTATACTGAATATCGAAATCATAAGAAGCTAGGAATTCGAGCCAACGTTGTTATCTCAAATTACATTCCTTCTGAGTGAATAGATACTTTAGAGATTAGTGATCAGAGTGGAGAACACCACTCCTTTCCAAAAATAACGATGTCAAACTCTAAAAGCAAAACAATAGCCACGAGCACTAGATCATGAATGACATACCTAGTCTCGATCGGCTTTAATTGTAAAGAAGCATAAGTGATAGCACATTTTCTTTTTGCAAGAGAACGACACCCAAACCAATACGACTGACATTGGTATAATCAATAGAGTCTTGGTTCCCTTCGGGAACCACAAGAATAAGAGTATCGGAAAAGAGTTCTTTCTGATAATCTTCTTTATGAAATCACTTTCTAGAAAAATTTTCTTTTTATAAATCAATTTATTGTGTCAAATTGTCTCATCAAAGCGTTTAGGAGATTCCTATCGATAACGTTGATCAAGCGCATCGACCAGAATTCTTAAAGCACTCAATGGGCAATACAATCACAAAAACATCTTCTATATGATAAACACAAATCCAATTATACTTGTAAATAAATCTTACGAAAAAGATTTGCCAAATTTTAAATTGATGTTTTCATCCAAAGTCAATAAATACACAAATGGAGTCATCGAGATATTCGTAGAATACTCGATTCATAAAATGGATGAAATAGGCTGGGCAACTGAATGACGTAATAAGTCATTCATAAGAATCATAACGAGTGCGGAATGCGGTAAGTGGAATGCTAACTTCCGCAACTCGTAGCCAAGTGAAAACCAATGGCAAGGTTGAATTGGGAGAACAGTTTAGCGCCACTTACTTGATCGAACATGCCGTCGATCCTAGGTAATGGGTACCTATTTGATAGTGAACTCGTTAAGCTTGCTAAAATCAATGCAAAGCCTAAGAGTACCATCTGGCTTCTTAACGAAGACAACGACGGCGCCCCAAGGAGAAAGGCTAGAACGAATAAATCGCTTGACTTCCAACTCGGATAATTGAGGCTTGAGTTCCTCATTTTCCTTAACAAACATCCTCATGGGAGGACGACTGACAGTGTAACGACCCGCCATTTTGGACCATTCGCATCCATTATAAGTGTATAGGTAGACACTCATGCCGGAGTTGAATTGCTCAAAATACCGCGTTGTTAATTTAAATTGGCAAAACTGAACATATACAGTAAATAAAATAATCACAGATCACAGACACAGAGTAATAAATGCAGCGGAAATAAAAGAGATAGTAGTTCATGAAGCTACTATATGAATATATAAAATACATCAGAGTTTACAACAGAAGAGTAATACGATACATCAGATACAAATCAGAGTACATCACTGGAATCATCGAATACTGAAGCAGAATAGAAGGCTGGATCTTCAAGCAAAGCTCCAACTTCAAAGGTGAGTCTCGAAAGCTGAACCACTCAGTCTGACCCGAGCGTAAAGCAAAATACAAAACACTCGAGTCAGGATTAACATTCTTATATTAATAAATCCAACTCAAGTGAAATAGCAATTGAAATACAAGTAACTCAAAGGATGTTTGGAATAACCATCCTTTAAGGATCCGTCAAACTATCTACTATATAGTACTGTACGATAAGTAGATAATGTCTATCAGTAATATAAAAGATATCAAAATAGCGTTAAGTCATGGCCCATTCCACCCTTAACACATTTTTATTCCCAAAAGCATATACAAGACCGTAGTTTCCCCAAAACCGGAAGTCACCAGAGGGCAATCCATATACTAAAGGTACAAATCAAAATCGTAGTGGTCGCGAATAGGATAATCAGTATGACAAGGTACATGAGGCGATACCAACTAGGATACTAGTAGTTGCCTGATCCGGACTGATGTTGGGCATAGCAGCTACTACCCCAACACCGCGAAACAACACTCCCATAATCGAGGGGTGCACCCAAATCGAATCACAAAAGTAATAGATATGGTATCGAAGAAGTGTGTCCGCTAGAGATGGCGATCCTCAATGGCCCGGCGCGGCTCCTGTTTTAGTCATGTCAAGGGTCATCCAAAATCGTTCTCTTTCTTCAGTCAACGCGTTCATCAAAACCATCCACTTCGTTCTGGATCAACACTCCGCGTATAGTTATTAAAGTGGTTTCGGTTCAGATAGAGAGTATATCCATTACCGATCCCGGTCTCTTTAATAACTTTCGTAATTATTACACCGATTGGTCGTTTATATATTTCAAAAACCAAATCAATTTCAATTTCAAATAGAATTCGTAAATCGACAATTCGTTAGTCTTTCTAAACCAATTTCCAATAATTTACGTTTCAAAACATCCAAATTACCATTTCAAAATCTTATAATTCAAATTCAATTTCTATCAAAACAATTCAAATATTGATTCAAGTTCGTATATAAGATTCATTCCGAAATCATTAAAATTAACTTAATTTAACATTCAAATCAATTTAATTCATTTATCGATTTCATTTAATATTCGTAAAGTAAATTTATCATTCAAAACAATTGCTATTAAATTTCCAATTCATTAAATCAATTTCTCAAGTTCAACTTCATTAAATCAAAACTTACAATTTTGAATTAAATTAAATTCGTCCAATCAATTCTTTCAATTACAAGTCTTACATTAATTTCAAAAATATCACATTTTCATTTCTTGTTAAAGAAATTCCATTTCACTTATTTACTTTCTTAAATAATTTTCCCAAAACTTAATTTATAAAGAAACTCAATTTCAATTATTTACGAAGTAAAATTCACTTATTCAAAAATTCAATTTTTCTTATTTGAGAATTCAATTCAATTTAATCATTAAATAATTCAATCTTATTTAATTATTAAATAATTCAAAACTTAATTATTAAATAATTCAAAGTTTAATAATTTCAAACTTAATTATAATTTCAAACTTAATTATTCGTTTCTCAAATTAAACACCGTTCTTTCATCAATTTCAATTTTTATATTTTGTTTCAGATTTTTAAATATTCACATTTAAATTTCATTAAAATTCAATTTCAACTTCATTTCAAAACAATAATATTTTTTCAAATAAAATCTTCGTTTATTTTTAATCAAATTATTGACCAATCGGGTTTTATTTAATTTTCTATCCTAGGTCAAAGTTCAATTTGGGTATTTATCATTTCAACCCGATTCCAATTCAATTCAAAATCAAAACATAGCAAAGGGAACTTGCAGTGTGATAACTGGGATGGTGTCAAAGTAAATAAACAAACAATAACAACAATCAATATCAATCCAATAATCAATTCAAATAATCCCAAAATAACCGTATTAATTCGCATTGTTATTTGTACAAATTAATATAATTATTTCTAGAATCTACACTATCATTTCATGTAGATTAAAGATTATTACATTACGGTTTTCACTTGTCATCCAATTTACAATTTCATACATCATCAATTTAACAACATACATTCAGTGGTTCAAAGTGAAATTAAACAAATCCTACGTGTCAATAAATTCAACAGTTAAAGAGGTCATATTATACAAATGTCAGTTAATCAAATTTAACATTTAATCATCCTATATCAAGTTCAATTTCATATTGTTTATCATTTTAACATTAACAATTTAACGTCCAATATAAACATCAACAATCAATAAATTATCAACCAAACTGTATTATCATCGCATAAATAATTAACAGATAATGGTGTCAGATGTCACAGGTGAACTGATACAGGCAATAGCATATATAACAGTGTAATTAACTAACAGCAGCATATTTCAATTGTCGTTTCAATTGAAATCAAATTTAATAAATAAAAGAACGTTAATCGTGAGTGAGTGCTCACCTTTCGAGGTTAGAGACTTTTTTGACAAAGGAGTGAGCTGCTAATTCCAAAGCAAATCAATATTGGCACGAATTCGACTGATAGAGCTGATAAATAGAATCGATGAGAATGAATCAGAATCAATTTGATATAATTGGAATAAGATTTGCGTACATACTATTATTAATATGATTATTTTATTAAATCAGTTTTTAAATTAAGCCAAATATTAAAACAATATATTTGCATAAACAAGACAACCCAAATGCAACATACACTGTAAAACTGTATGTGATATTTCCTTTAAACTAAAATCTGTTATAACCGACAAACGGACCATTATTTTAACAACAATATATCAAACCTCATACTAAACTGGACGCACACATATGATATCCCATATATACATGTATACATAACCCAGACTAGATTATACTTAAATATACAATATATATGTGAAAAACAACTTACGTGCAAAACATAAAACCTATATATATAAAAAATTTACACACTAACATATAACAGATTATTCTTTACATAACCAAATTCTATAGCCATATTCATACGCATAGTTTTCAAAATATCACTTCTTACCAAAAAAAAATATTTTTATAACATGTAAAATCAGTGTAATCCTGCCTTATTATATAATATGCAAATGACTTTCACTATATATCTATCTGACACGCTGTCTACCCTCTAGCTCAAAATATATACTTCTAATATATAAAATTTTATACACATAACTACAAACATAACAAAATGTAGTTTATAACCTGGTTATCTAAAACTTAACATATATGTATAACACCATTTATGCAAAACCTGAACAATATATGTGGAAAATGACGGCTCAAACAAAACAAAAAAAATGATCTGTCAACAAAACCTTCTTAAACCAAAATAAAATGCAACCGACCCATATTTTATAAACAGTAAAATATACATCTTGAATAAATTTATATATATATGATAAATTAGATACCGTAACGTATATATATAGATAGATACGAAAAAAAATTTGAACAAGACAAAACATGTATATATATAAATAAAGATATATATATATATATTTGCTAAAAAAAAATTCTCTATTCATATATCGGTATATTACTACCATTACAGATATACTTTTATATGTAACTAATCATTGTGGTAATTCATATAACTTCACTTTCATCTGTTAACATATTATAACAACAACAACAAAAAATGCAATATAACCTTCCCACTATTTCTAAAAGCATGCACGCCCAGGCTGGAAAACGAGGGGCCGATGGTGTGGTCAGGGAACTGGAGGTGGACGGCGGCAGATCAGGAGGCTGAGATAGCACACGGGTAGCATGCGTGATCGAGAATAAGGGAAGTTGTGACAAAGGAAAGGTGCGGTGGGGATAGAGATCGGAGGGCAAGCTGGGTCATGCTCGCGGTGGAGTCGGCGCTGTTGAGGTGGGTTTGGCTATGAGTGCGGAGGCCGGTAAGTGATGCACGGGGAGATGTGCGGTACGGTAGGGTGGTCAAGGAATAAGGTGGGGAAGGAGCAATTGGATGAGCAGAGAGTTTTAAAGGACAAAGTGAGGAGAGAATGAAAAAGAAAGAAGGAGATTGGTTGTCAATGTAGGTGGCACGTTGAAATGGGAGAGGGATTTAGAAATGGCTACAGGAAACGACTCTTATTGTTTTGAATTGATATTTATGAAGCCAAATTTAAAGCAAATGCATTAAGTAAAGAGTATGGAAAAGGTCACACGCCATCCTCAGCTACAAAATTTAAAGCAAACGATTGCTTGGCTGCCACGGCAGAAATACGAAAAGGCAAAGGGAACAAAACACACAAAAAAATCAGTACCGATACGATTACCGTTTCGCGAATTCCGCTGTGTACCGAACTTCAAAACACAGAATTAAATATACCGTAGAGATCAGCACGACGAGACGATCAAAACGGCATACAGATATTAGCAGTATGGTTGAATTACAAAAATTCGAATTTTCTAATAGCGGAAAATGCAAGAAAAACGCTGAAAAATAAGATCGACGGAGCCAAAGATGTCCGAATTTGGAAAAACGACAAACTGACATCTTGCTCAGAAGATGGTTTAAAATTTTTCTATGTAAAAATATTTAGGTTTCGGAAACATTTTATTTTCATCGCTTTTTAACTGATTAAATTGAAGTGAATTTACGCGCGAAATAAACTTTCATATTTTCGGACGAAAATTTACCAGTTGCTATGTTTAACTAGACGTATTCCAAATATTAAATTTTTATTTCAAAATTTTATCGTTTAAAATTTCACAAAATTTCAACTAATTACGTTATTAAAACGGTTGAAATTTACGGGTCGTTACACTCTCCCCCACTCAAAACTTTTCGTCCTCGAAAAGGAACGAGGTAGGAGAATAGAAACAACCAGAAAGAAAACAGATTTGAAATACAAAATAACAATTAATTTAAACCATATAAATTCAAATTTAAATTAATTGATATTCAATAATTGATTTAATCCATTTGATTTCACTAAAATCAATCTCAACTATTTCTAAATTCATTATCTTATTATCCCATTTTCTTCAATTTACAATTTTCTAAAACCCTAGACTTGAATAGTCTTTTATTATAATCATATTTTTTTCAACAATTTAAATTCTTCTTTATTCCAAATTACTGTTAAATTCATTCTACTTAATATGTCTAATCACATATATTTAACCCATATAAATTAATTTAAACCATAAATGTTTCGATTTAAATTAATTTATATTTACTAATTGCTTTCAAATTCAAGGTATTTTCATAAGTTGATCAAATTTCAATTTATTAATTCTTTCAAAACAAATTTATTAATTCTTTCAAAACGAAGTTATTTCATTATTAACTGAATTTACTTATTATCTTATCTAATTCTATTAACATCTTTATAATCAAAATTCAGTGTATAACATTTATTATAAACACTCAATTTTATTTATAAATTCAATTTATCTTATATATTATCCAATCACATATTCAACTTCTGAATGATTTAGGTAAGTTGTATTAGAATGCAGTTGAACAATATACAAATAAAATTTTCCCAATTCAATTATTCAAGTTTAAATATTTATTCCAAATTTTGATTTTATTTATAATTAAAATCATCCTTTAACAAAAATTTAAGAATTAGATTTCCGATTAACTTTAAAAAAATTTAGAGATATATCTAATATATTTATATCAATCAAATTAAATTTTTAAAATAATAAAATAAGATACTTATACATATATATAAATCAAATTATACCAAAGAAATTCAAATCAAAATATTTTTCAAAACAAAACCGTAGCAAAGCTACAGAATAGTATCTCCACTTCGAAACTCGAAAATGAATGTCGATGATGCGGCCGCCATCACCGAAATTATTTTCCAGCGACAAAGAGAAGAGCACTGATTTTAATATAAAAAAAATTCTTTGGAAACGATTGCTATTCAAAAATATTTTCAATAAAATATACATTAAAATTTTAAGACCAAAGTTCGAAATCATCGGAACTAATAAATTCTCAAATTTCTGAATTAGATTCATTTCAAATTCCAATCAATTTATAACCAAGTTTATAAATTCATTTATTTATATTATGCAATAGTCAATGGTTTACAAAACAATAAATGAAAATCAAATATTATTATTTCCAGACGACAAATTCATTGATAATTTCATTTCAGAAAAACTTATAAATAATATAATCATACAAAACTTTTATATTATTTATCAAATTTGAAAACGATATTGTGTCAGTTTGCTCTGCTCAAGTGTTTTGGAAATCCTATCGATAGCGTTGATCAGACGAATCGATCGGAAACCCAAATCAACATCAACAACTCAAACAACACAATATATTTAAAACATTTTAAATATAAGTTTACAAATACATTTCTTTGCTCGACGATTCAAGAATAGATTTCAAAGCAGAGATAGAGATTCAAATTTGATGGACTCAAATCAAAGAGAATTTTGATTCGAAAATAAGTTGGAAACAGAAGATAAGATAATTCGATTACCACAATCAGGAGATGGATGAGTTTATTTAATTCACGGGCAACCTTAACCAGGTCGTCCGTAATTTCAAGAATAAGATCGATGCTGAATTCCGCGGTAAATCAATACTGGATCTCAAGAGATAGAATTCAGGTATAGCATGGAATAGATAGCATCGTAAACCAAGGATACAGAAATCTCCGGTAAATCGATGCCTATTATAAAGGAGTTTTGCTCCTTTACGAATCATTCGAAGATCGGCGAGACCGCCGATCTATTATAGATATCATTCGAAATGGAGTTTCGAGGTGCTCCAGAATTGAAAGAAGGCGAATAGTGAAGGACACGAATGAATTTCGGAACCGAGGGGAACGTTCCAAAATTCAAAGAAATTGAGTCAAAGGAAGGGATTGAACTCGAATGAGAGTGATTCTGTAAATACATTTACCCTATATGTTAAGTTTTGCCTAGAGCTACCAAAGCTCTGATACCAACTGTAACGACCCGCCATTTTGGACCATTCGCATCCATTATAAGTGTATAGGTAGACACTCATGCCGGAGTTGAATTGCTCAAAATACCGCGTTGTTAATTTAAATTGGCAAAACTGAACATATACAGTAAATAAAATAATCACAGATCACAGACACAGAGTAATAAATGCAGCGGAAATAAAAGAGATAGTAGTTCATGAAGCTACTATATGAATATATAAAATACATCAGAGTTTACAACAGAAGATTAATACGATACATCAGATACAAATCAGAGTACATCACTGGAATCATCGAATACTGAAGCAGAATAGAAGGCTGGATCTTCAAGCAAAGCTCCAACTTCAAAGGTGAGTCTCGAAAGCTGAACCACTCAGTCTGACCCGAGCGTAAAGCAAAATACAAAACACTCGAGTCAGGATTAACATTCTTATATTAATAAATCCAACTCAAGTGAAATAGCAATTGAAATACAAGTAACTCAAAGGATGTTTGGAATAACCATCCTTTAAGGATCCGTCAAACTATCTACTATATAGTACTGTACGATAAGTAGATAATGTCTATCAGTAATATAAAAGATATCAAAATAGCGTTAAGTCATGGCCCATTCCACCCTTAACACATTTTTATTCCCAAAAGCATATACAAGACCGTAGTTTCCCCAAAACCGGAAGTCACCAGAGGGCAATCCATATACTAAAGGTACAAATCAAAATCGTAGTGGTCGCGAATAGGATAATCAGTATGACAAGGTACATGAGGCGATACCAACTAGGATACTAGTAGTTGCCTGATCCGGACTGATGTTGGGCATAGCAGCTACTACCCCAACACCGCGAAACAACACTCCCATAATCGAGGGGTGCACCCAAATCGAATCACAAAAGTAATAGATATGGTATCGAAGAAGTGTGTCCGCTAGAGATGGCGATCCTCAATGGCCCGGCGCGGCTCCTGTTTTAGTCATGTCAAGGGTCATCCAAAATCGTTCTCTTTCTTCAGTCAACGCGTTCATCAAAACCATCCACTTCGTTCTGGATCAACACTCCGCGTATAGTTATTAAAGTGGTTTCGGTTCAGATAGAGAGTATATCCATTACCGATCCCGGTCTCTTTAATAACTTTCGTAATTATTACACCGATTGGTCGTTTATATATTTCAAAAACCAAATCAATTTCAATTTCAAATAGAATTCGTAAATCGACAATTCGTTAGTCTTTCTAAACCAATTTCCAATAATTTACGTTTCAAAACATCCAAATTACCATTTCAAAATCTTATAATTCAAATTCAATTTCTATCAAAACAATTCAAATATTGATTCAAGTTCGTATATAAGATTCATTCCGAAATCATTAAAATTAACTTAATTTAACATTCAAATCAATTTAATTCATTTATCGATTTCATTTAATATTCGTAAAGTAAATTTATCATTCAAAACAATTGCTATTAAATTTCCAATTCATTAAATCAATTTCTCAAGTTCAACTTCATTAAATCAAAACTTACAATTTTGAATTAAATTAAATTCGTCCAATCAATTCTTTCAATTACAAGTCTTACATTAATTTCAAAAATATCACATTTTCATTTCTTGTTAAAGAAATTCCATTTCACTTATTTACTTTCTTAAATAATTTTCCCAAAACTTAATTTATAAAGAAACTCAATTTCAATTATTTACGAAGTAAAATTCACTTATTCAAAAATTCAATTTTTCTTATTTGAGAATTCAATTCAATTTAATCATTAAATAATTCAATCTTATTTAATTATTAAATAATTCAAAACTTAATTATTAAATAATTCAAAGTTTAATAATTTCAAACTTAATTATAATTTCAAACTTAATTATTCGTTTCTCAAATTAAACACCGTTCTTTCATCAATTTCAATTTTTATATTTTGTTTCAGATTTTTAAATATTCACATTTAAATTTCATTAAAATTCAATTTCAACTTCATTTCAAAACAATAATATTTTTTCAAATAAAATCTTCGTTTATTTTTAATCAAATTATTGACCAATCGGGTTTTATTTAATTTTCTATCCTAGGTCAAAGTTCAATTTGGGTATTTATCATTTCAACCCGATTCCAATTCAATTCAAAATCAAAACATAGCAAAGGGAACTTGCAGTGTGATAACTGGGATGGTGTCAAAGTAAATAAACAAACAATAACAACAATCAATATCAATCCAATAATCAATTCAAATAATCCCAAAATAACCGTATTAATTCGCATTGTTATTTGTACAAATTAATATAATTATTTCTAGAATCTACACTATCATTTCATGTAGATTAAAGATTATTACATTACGGTTTTCACTTGTCATCCAATTTACAATTTCATACATCATCAATTTAACAACATACATTCAGTGGTTCAAAGTGAAATTAAACAAATCCTACGTGTCAATAAATTCAACAGTTAAAGAGGTCATATTATACAAATGTCAGTTAATCAAATTTAACATTTAATCATCCTATATCAAGTTCAATTTCATATTGTTTATCATTTTAACATTAACAATTTAACGTCCAATATAAACATCAACAATCAATAAATTATCAACCAAACTGTATTATCATCGCATAAATAATTAACAGATAATGGTGTCAGATGTCACAGGTGAACTGATACAGGCAATAGCATATATAACAGTGTAATTAACTAACAGCAGCATATTTCAATTGTCGTTTCAATTGAAATCAAATTTAATAAATAAAAGAACGTTAATCGTGAGTGAGTGCTCACCTTTCGAGGTTAGAGACTTTTTTGACAAAGGAGTGAGCTGCTAATTCCAAAGCAAATCAATATTGGCACGAATTCAACTGATAGAGCTGATAAATAGAATCGATGAGAATGAATCAGAATCAATTTGATATAATTGGAATAAGATTTGCGTACATACTATTATTAATATGATTATTTTATTAAATCAGTTTTTAAATTAAGCCAAATATTAAAACAATATATTTGCATAAACAAGACAACCCAAATGCAACATACACTGTAAAACTGTATGTGATATTTCCTTTAAACTAAAATCTGTTATAACCGACAAACGGACCATTATTTTAACAACAATATATCAAACCTCATACTAAACTGGACGCACACATATGATATCCCATATATACATGTATACATAACCCAGACTAGATTATACTTAAATATACAATATATATGTGAAAAACAACTTACGTGCAAAACATAAAACCTATATATATAAAAATTTTACACACTAACATATAACAGATTATTCTTTACATAACCAAATTCTATAGCCATATTCATACGCATAGTTTTCAAAATATCACTTCTTACCAAAAAAAAATATTTTTATAACATGTAAAATCAGTGTAATCCTGCCTTATTATATAATATGCAAATGACTTTCACTATATATCTATCTGACACGCTGTCTACCCTCTAGCTCAAAATATATACTTCTAATATATAAAATTTTATACACATAACTACAAACATAACAAAATGTAGTTTATAACCTGGTTATCTAAAACTTAACATATATGTATAACACCATTTATGCAAAACCTGAACAATATATGTGGAAAATGACGGCTCAAACAAAACAAAAAAAATGATCTGTCAACAAAACCTTCTTAAACCAAAATAAAATGCAACCGACCCATATTTTATAAACAGTAAAATATACATCTTGAATAAATTTATATATATATGATAAATTAGATACCGTAACGTATATATATAGATAGATACGAAAAAAAATTTGAACAAGACAAAACATGTATATATATAAATAAAGATATATATATATATATATTTGCTAAAAAAAATTCTCTATTCATATATCGGTATATTACTACCATTACAGATATACTTTTATATGTAACTAATCATTGTGGTAATTCATATAACTTCACTTTCATCTGTTAACATATTATAACAACAACAACAAAAAATGCAATATAACCTTCCCACTATTTCTAAAAGCATGCACGCCCAGGCTGGAAAACGAGGGGCCGATGGTGTGGTCAGGGAACTGGAGGTGGACGGCGGCAGATCAGGAGGCTGAGATAGCACACGGGTAGCATGCGTGATCGAGAATAAGGGAAGTTGTGACAAAGGAAAGGTGCGGTGGGGATAGAGATCGGAGGGCAAGCTGGGTCATGCTCGCGGTGGAGTCGGCGCTGTTGAGGTGGGTTTGGCTATGAGTGCGGAGGCCAGTAAGTGATGCACGGGGAGATGTGCGGTACGGTAGGGTGGTCAAGGAATAAGGTGGGGAAGGAGCAATTGGATGAGCAGAGAGTTTTAAAGGACAAAGTGAGGAGAGAATGAAAAAGAAAGAAGGAGATTGGTTGTCAATGTAGGTGGCACGTTGAAATGGGAGAGGGATTTAGAAATGGCTACAGGAAACGACTCTTATTGTTTTGAATTGATATTTATGAAGCCAAATTTAAAGCAAATGCATTAAGTAAAGAGTATGGAAAAGGTCACACGCCATCCTCAGCTACAAAATTTAAAGCAAACGATTGCTTGGCTGCCACGGCAGAAATACGAAAAGGCAAAGGGAACAAAACACACAAAAAAATCAGTACCGATACGATTACCGTTTCGCGAATTCCGCTGTGTACCGAACTTCAAAACACAGAATTAAATATACCGTAGAGATCAGCACGACGAGACGATCAAAACGGCATACAGATATTAGCAGTATGGTTGAATTACAAAAATTCGAATTTTCTAATAGCGGAAAATGCAAGAAAAACGCTGAAAAATAAGATCGACGGAGCCAAAGATGTCCGAATTTGGAAAAACGACAAACTGACATCTTGCTCAGAAGATGGTTTAAAATTTTTCTATGTAAAAATATTTAGGTTTCGGAAACATTTTATTTTCATCGCTTTTTAACTGATTAAATTGAAGTGAATTTACGCGCGAAATAAACTTTCATATTTTCGGACGAAAATTTACCAGTTGCTATGTTTAACTAGACGTATTCCAAATATTAAATTTTTATTTCAAAATTTTATCGTTTAAAATTTCACAAAATTTCAACTAATTACGTTATTAAAACGGTTGAAATTTACGGGTCGTTACAGACAGAATGAACATCAAAGATAAGATCAATACGAAACTCAATTTCCCTAATCGACGGCAAACTCAAAATAAGCTCGAAGACATCAGAAAATCACAAACTACAGGAATATTAGCTAAGACATCATCTGATTCGAAGGAAGAAATGAAAGCATTCGAAGGAAGAAATGAAAGCATTCGAAGGATGGTCCATACTTTGAAATATACTAGATAACTGCTCGATAGCATCGGGATGCTTGAGATATAAAATTCTTTTAGGACATAGGATTGAACTTCATAACGGACGAGCCAATCCATTCCCAAAATCGTATCAAAACCAAGATGATCCATAACATGCAGATTTGCACGAAAGGAAAAACCCACAAAGAATAATCTTTACATCAACACACAATAAACCAAGAGTAGCGGATCCACCAATAGGATTCACAATCCTCAAAGGGTCGCAAAGAGTAATAACATCCAAAGGAATAACACCAACAAGCTTCTTCGACACGAATGAATGTGATGCACCCGTATCGAAAAGAACTCTAATAGAACGGCTATGAAATAAATAAAACCTTCCAAAATAGAAGGAAGAATACCTTTAGGCTGAGAAGAATCACCAGAACCTTAAGCAACATTAAGCTTCCCGGATTTGAAATCCTTAGGAGCAGTAGGACAATCGGAAACAGAGGACTTTCCTTGTTTTAACTCAAGGAAACTACAACAAGACTGATAAGGAATTTAACAAATGGAATACTACGGAAATATGAGATATATTCCTAGACATATTCCAACTTTTTAGAGAGGATAAGAAGTTTAAGAACAACGAAGGAATCGATTAGAAAGGCACGAACAAAACCCTTGAATAGTTGTATCACATATTCCATTCTGTTTCTGTTCTGTGTTTATTATAATTTGTTCTGAACCTCGCTCCGATACCAAGCTGTGACGCCCCACCTCTATGCTCACAATAACAAAGGTTATTATAAGGAATAACGTCTGCTATTGCGAAGAATAAGGCTTGTTAGAAGCGACCATCCGTAAGTTATGCCTTAGACGAGTATTGATTACATCAATAGGAGTTGTGAAAATTACTCCCAAAGAGATAAATTCAATCCAAATCTAAAACGAAACTACAGTGGCTAAAGAAAAATCCAGAACAACTCATAATAACAACACACTGATAGTATAATCACATCAGAAACAGAAATATCAGATATAAAGCGGAAGACAAGTCTGGAATACATGCTACAACAGTCGATGGTTCACATGAACCAAATATACATAAACATATACATCAACATACATAAGATGGGAGTCGAATAACCAAAAGAACTCCTCGAAGGCTAGACAAAAGATGATGCGATATCCCAAAAGCTGAAGCTGCTACTGAATCAGAGATAGAGACTACCCTGAAATAATTCGGTCTGACCCGAGTATTATTCAAAAAGAAATAATAAACGGATCAGTCTAATTTATTCTTAGATGTGAGTGCATCATAAATAACATCAAAGAAAAATAATAATAATCTCGAATGAGACTATTCAACATAAGAAATCAACATAGTTAAATGAAGAAATCACATCAAACACCATCAAAATCAACATTCAAATTCACAATTGAATTCAAAACAACAATTTACAAAATCTAGAAATCAAAAATAGATAACTAGAAAAATCAACATAAAAGTGGATCGATCCCAACAAATGGCGAGTTTTAGCTACGCCGCACGTGCATCAACATATGGCCGAAGCCTACCAAGTACTGTCAACATAATTTTTGGCGCCCAACATATGACCCGAAGGTCCAACATATGACCCGAAGGTCTAGTACTGGTATTTGACCCGAAGGTCCAACATATGACCCGAAGGTCCAACATAGTGGCTCGAAGGCGCACAAAATCATCGAAAACATCAAACAACAAATATTCCAATTAACGAATCCGGATTTAACCGAAATAGTAAAAGTGTGGTTCCATACTCCGCACTTTTGCTAAATCGTTTAAATCTCTTCATCGTTTCCTTGAAAGTGCAAAATTGTGTATTTTATAAAAATACATTTTACGTTCTCAAATGGACAAGTCCGGAATTAAGCGAATCAGTAAAAGTAAGGGTTCATAGTCCTCAATTTTGCTGAATCGTTTAAATCGCTTTCTCATTCTTTTGAAAGCGCAAACTGTAAAAATTTTGGAAACAATTTCAATTTAAAACCATTTTTAAAACACGTGATTAAAACAGCAACAACTGTAGCAATTTCGACAAGGAAATTGCGTATCTCAAAAACACCGTAAAAACGGATACCAAATCAGCGTTGCGGGATAACCGCTTGAAAATTCACTTTAAAACTAACGGTTACTGAAGTGAAAACAACAGTAATTTATTCGCCAAAAATGCCGACAAAACAAGACGCTTCAAAATTATAATACTGGTGTAAAAATTTCGTTATAAAAATAACAGCAACAAAATACGTTGCAAAACAAAACACCGGTTCAACGTAAATTAACCGGTGGACTGCACTACTATATAAGCATTAAAACATTGCACTGACTAGACATTATATTCTTAAGTTACAACTTATACGTACACGGTCTGAGTAGTAGTGCTTACTCTTGAACTAAAAATTTTAGTTTGGCAATACGTATATATTAAATGATGTTGAACTATACCTAGGTAACATAATACTAGTGTGGACAAATGAACGTTATGAACGTAAATGAACGTCAAGCATATACTAGTTTTAGTTTTTATGCATGCTATTCATAGTGCACTCGAATACACCTGTGCTCTATCTCTAAACACACGCAAGAAATGAATGACGGTATGTCTGGACATATGTATGCAAAAATAAAAATAAAAAAGCAAAAATAAAAAGAAATGCATGCATGTAAGTGGATCACAGGACTTGAAAACCCGGGCCATATAAAGCACGAACGTCATGCATGCGCATAAAATATAACCCAGACCTGAACCTAATTTTTTTTTCTCCCATGAATGCACTCAAATAAAATACAAATAAACTAGGCTTGACATATCTTTAATGTACACGTAAGATGCATTAACTCAAATTACTAGTAAATGACCCCTATGCCTGTAACAAGAAGAATGTAAACTTAAATGCCACACAATAAAATAACACGCACGCAATGGGTTATTTATAGTGCCTGGACACATTTTGCAATAATTGTTCTAAGTTGCTTAAGTCAAGTATTTATTTTAATTTTACCTGACGCTTACACTTAACTTGAGCACGCACGCATATAAATTTTAATAGTCTTTTCATGCAACATGCGTTCACACGCAACCTACACATGTTTTCTTTTGAAATTCATCTTTACACATAGGTGATAATACACACACGCATGAAAGTGAAAATGGACCTGGATACTATATATATGCAATATAGAGGTGGCTTCTTTGCATGAAATTGTAAAAATGCAACTAGAACGCACGCATTCAGAGTGATAAATGTCTGGACTTGAAGATTTAGTGCAAAGCTTACTTGCACTCAACAAAATAAAACAAGAATTAACAACCTGGACATATTTTTATACAATATACTACAACTACCCTGAGCATGAATTTAAGTACTACACATTGTCACTTAAAATACCCCGGACCAAATTTGTTTGCAACAGGGCCTTGTTCAAACCAAAATAAACAACAAAAATCATCAAAATGAAAATAGGCAGCATAGTCTTTAAATTAGAAATGTGAGTATAAAACTCACCTTAACCTATTTTTGAACTCAGTTAGAACCAGAAATGCAAGCAAGCAAAAATGTGGAAGCTACCATTAATGCTCTCAGAGCTCTGCTAGAAGAGTGAAGAAAAGTTGCAGATAAAAATATTTCAACTTTTGTGTACCAGTCAGAGGTAGGAGTATAGGCCATTCTTTTATTTTTGGTACACCTTGCATTAACTTTCTAACGTGCTGGTTTACTCCTGCATTTAATGAGACGTGTACTCGCAAATACAGTACATGGCCACTTGATGGCTGTAAATCTAAATGTTTGCTTTTTATAAAATAATGTGGTGACAGAAGTTCACATATTTTCATTTAGAAAAGGAGATGTAGTGTCAAATGTGAGTTTGCTTTCACACCAATAGACAGCAATGTTGAAGTATGATAAAATGTGAGGTGTTCACATTATTTGCCTTATCAATCTTTGCTGCTGCGGGGCGAAATTTTATTCCTACTAGCATTAATTTTCACGGGAAGGCAAAGGTGCCTTGCCTATCAACGTGCAACCGTTAGCAAGAAGGTACTGACTTTACAACATTTATTAATATGCACTTCGACAGTAATTCAACAATTACGGTCGTTACCGATTTTAAAATATTTATTACGACAGTAATAAAATCACGGTCGTTACAGTCCCCTTCATGTACACCTTGGCCAACATGTTTAAACATATTTTAGTACTTAAATGTACTTATATTGGCTTATGATTTGACATTTTCTTTTATTAAATTATATTTTAAATCTTATATACCTAAATATAAATACATATGTATACATACACACACTAATACATATATATACCCTAACTTGTTTACAAATGTGTATAGTTACATTAAAGAGTTCACGTTGTTTCCAATAACTTTTAGCCGACGAAAATTCGAAAATTCGAAAAATGTATTCCAGTCACATTTTCGATTTTTCTTTAAACTATATATTTTTGTAAACAAATTTGAAAATCTATTTCACCATCATTATTTATTATTTTAAAGAGTTTTATTTGAATTATAAAATATATAATTTGAATGTTTAAAATTAATTAAATATTCCCAAAATAAAGCGGTGATATTTCAAGTCGTTACACCTTCTCTCCCGAACCATTTATAAAAAGCAAACCTTTTTCTTTTTTCACAATGTAATGACCCACCTTTTCAACCCTCAAATGTCGACATTAAATAATTCATGGTATTCATGTGTCGATCACCAAAGTGCCGGAAAGATGGATTGTTAGGGTAAAAGAAAAGTAAACGGAAAGAGAATAAGAAAGAAGAGAACACGATATCAGAATCTCATAGCAAAACGATAACATTTAATATCAAAGAACAATACAAGTTATCACTCTAAGATACATAGCATTTTAAAGTTATAATTCTAAATACTATCATCAGCTTGGACAGTTATAACAACTTGTCCTCACAAATGCTGATATGTACAATACAGTAATGCAGCAGAAAAAAGAATACTATGGTAGGAAAACATCCAACTTGTCTTCTCGAGCTCCAAAGAACATCAACGAAAACCTGCCTCTCTCAGACTACTCAAAAGAGCACACGAGGAATTTAGAAAAAACAAAAACCACGCATCAGACATAAAATCGGTATGAGAAACTCAAGAAATATGTGATCAACACATAACAGTACTTTTGAGACCGCATGGGATGCCATTATTATTATCCCCTCAAAAGAACCACATCTAACAAGTACATCAGGTGATATAATAGATAATGTCTAGGGTGTAGAATATAAATATATAACATAACTGGAATGGTTACATTGATTACATTCAATAGCATATTAGAGGGTACAATCAATACCAATAAGGAACGTTTGCATAATGGATTTTCCATCGAGATCCTTTCAGTCAAGCTAAAATCCAATCTCCATGCACAAGGATCAGAAGACACCTTCCGAGCACCGTATATCTCTAGATAAAATATACCATAAGGTAAACACAAAGGCCCACGCTCAAACATAAACATGATCCACGTGGAACCAAATATCATCAACTTCTGGTACCAACATATCGATTAGCATACTCTAGATATGGAGTTGATAATACCCCATCGCGGGATTGCAAAACCCCAAATTGTGCATCATACTCTGTCTTTAGCCATTTCCGACGTTGAGGTCACGTTCGGCATCTTTCACATGAGTCTTCATCACTCGAATAGAACATGAATCCCCAATTGGATACCCAAATCTCGAATGGATCTCAAAACCACACATGGATTCCAGCACCTCAAATAGATCCACTTCCAAAAGATAGAACACATATCTCAGTCTTGTAGTGATTTTAAATAAGTAAAACACTTACTGATCCTAGTCTCTTTAAGATTGAATCGACAAATTTGGTCATTTTCAACAATAATGAGAATGGTCGCATATGGAAACCAAGTCTCATATACTTACCACGTTTTTGATATTTCATCTCACACTATCCCATAGTTAAGAGTGAAGCTGGTAGGTTAGAGTACTATCACTTCTATCCCTACTCAAACATCAGTCTTAACTCTCATATATAGACAAGCCTATTTCATCGGCTTTTAGTGCTAAGTATATGACTAAATGTTTTCCATAAACAGGTAAACAATCAAAGCACGATTAAGTCACATAAGCGACTTCTAATCCCCTTTTTATTTAATTAATTCTTTTCTTAATTAAAACCTCTTTTATTAATAAAACTTCTTATATCTAGTAAAACTTCATTTACCAATTTCTACTATTCATTTATACTCTTTTCAATACTTTGAAAGTATTCATATACTTATCCCAAATGGTATAAGTATATTCACAAATCATTAACAAGATTTCTTACTTAAAACCGTAACTTTTTCTATCTTTTTCCAAAAGATTCCATACTTATAATTTCCTTCACAATCTCCATTTTAAGGACCTAAGTACTTTCACAAATCCATTCAAAAGGTTTAAGACTAATAGTACTTAAACATTGTCATCCCAAACCTAAAACCATTTCACTTATGCTTATCTTTAAAACATTCTTTTAAAAATTTATTTACATTCATAAGTATAATGAAAAAGGGTTAAAGTTGAATGTTATTAACACATTGCCAATACAAACCCAAAACCATTCCATGCTTATTACTAACTTTAAAAACATTCTTTTAAAGATCTAAGTTAATAATTGGTTAATTTCGATAGTCGACTAATTGACTATAAAGTTTAAAAATAATCACTTGTAGAAATCGGGATTCGTATACTTAACTCATTTCTGACATTCCAACTTATATTATCCCCCATTCAAGAGTGAAGCCGGGTAAATTAGAGCTGCTTGCATATTAAAGCCTTGCCTAGACACTTCTTTCTTAAATCTCAAAGATAGATAAATCTACCTCGTCGGCTTTTAGTGCTAAGTATAGTATTAATGACTTTTATAAACGAGTAAGTAAACAATATGATTAACATATTTTCAACATTCCTGACTTAACTATTCCTCGATCAAGGGGGAACCAGTAGGTTAGAGCTCTATTGCTCATATCCCTACTCGAACATTAATATTAACTCTCACAAATGGATAAGCCTACCCTGTCGGCTTTTAGCGTTAAGAAAGTTAATTACCTTTTCCAAAACTTATGTATATATAAATAATTTAAAAATGATTATAAATAGTTTGTAAATATCTATGTAAAATATCACTTGAAAATAACTAATTTATAATTTGACACAAATAACTAAAAATTATGTTTTATAATTTAAAACCCCTTTACTTTCAAATTCATATATAAATATTAAAAATATATTTAAACTTCAAACCAACTTTAAAGTACTGAAAATATATTCAAAAACATTTCTAAATGGATTAGAGAAAACTACTAAATTTAAATATCATTTTTGAATCCTTAAAACCATAAGCTACTTACTACAGCATTTATAAATGTTGTTAAAAGTCTTGTTAAAGAATCAACATAGAAAATCACGATGTAACTACCCGGTTTTTCGCGTCAGTTTATAAATGACGATTAAATCTTTTTTTTTATTGCTAATGCAGTTTTGAATCGATTCGGAATCTTTTTTGTAAAAGTTTGTTATCGTCACTAGACGATTGAAATTGATAACAAATTACTATCATGAATTTTGATCGAATTGAAATTCTTTTTAAGTTGTAAAATTCTCTAATAAAATGTTGGGTAAATGTTGAAGGGCTTTAACTTATAATCTCAGCCCACATTTTCAGAATGCTGTGATATCTATCAAAGAAAACCCGTTCCCTTTTTCGTTCTTTCCATTCACTTTCGTAACCCTAAACCTAATCAAAGAAACGAGAATGGCGGCTCTCTCGTTCGTCTTCTCCAGCAAAGAAATAGGGTTCCGAGTTTTGCAAAGGCTGCTCGATCAAGAAATTAATTAATTAGGGCTTTAATTAAGAATCGAAGAGGCCGACTTTGCTTAGCATGATCGAATGATGACTCTCGTTCTTATTTGGTCGATCGACGCTCCCTTCTCTTCGTCCACTTCAACTGCTTCTGTCGATGGCGTTCGACTTCGATAAGGTTTCGCGAATCGGAGATTTCGAGGCTTTGGTTAGCAAATCATGCACTTCGAGCAAGGTGAGTTTCCCCTCACATCTAACTCAAATCAATGCTTAGGCAGTTCGATTTCGTTTCGTTGATTTATGATTTTACTGGCATTGGCAATTTCGTGTAGTCTGATACTTGATACTCACGGTATTGATTTTTGGTTTGGTTCGATTTCGTGGTTTCCACGGCTCTGTTATGCTGGGATGATTTTATCACTGACTTGTTCAGTATTGGCTTTAACGTGGATTTTTGCATTTTGGTTGTGGTTCGGTTCCTTCTTGAATTTTGCAGTTTTTTAGCATGTTGAGGCAGTTCGCAATTGTGTTAGCTATCTTGACCATTTGAAATAAGCATGTTGACATCCCCTGGGTGCAGTTTCGTAGATTACTGCTGTTTCATTGTTGCTGTTTCATTGGGTTTGATTTGGTCATTTGGTTTTGTGAATTCCTTGGATTTGAACTGCTTTATATTTGCTTGGGTCTGGGTTTACATTTTTCTTGAGCCTGACTTTGGTTTGGCAGTTCGTACTGTCATTAATCATACTGCCATTGTTCATTTTCCTTCATATCTGGACTTGTATTTCACTGCTCCCCTTCGTGTCACTTTATACCTGTGATATTCTGTCTGGTCATTCTCTAGTTTGTAGTTGTAGCATGTTAAACTGGTCCGAGCTTCTGTACTTCACTTGCATTTGATATCACTTGATTTTGATCGTGATAATAGTTGTCATGGGTATGACTGCCACTTCCTGTTTAATTCTTACACTTGTATATCCTCAATTTCCACGGCCTAATTCAAATTGCACATGGAGTTTGAGTTGTAGCCTAGTCCCTGTCCACTGTTTCATTATGGTGCCCCTGTAGTTGTTGGTGTCTCTGTACATTGCCTGAGTCACTTGTATCTGCTGTTACTTGTTGTTCGATCTATTTGACTTAGGCCATAGTTGTCGTGAACTGTTTAAAATAGTTTGACATTTATTTCGACTTGGTCATATGGAGTTTGAGTTGCTTCGCCTGGTTCATTTGAAGTTGTAACTTGCACTATTGTTTTAAGTTGATGCAAATTGTGTGTAGTTGCGGTCTGTACTTCGTGCACTATCGTGTACTGTGTTTTAGACTTGAGCATTTTGTAGACTCACTGCAACTTCAGTTTGCATGTTCATTATGCATATACACTTGAGTATTTATGTTTGGGCGTATTTCCACATAAAGATTAGAAAACAAAGTTGTACTTTAGTTTGGCAACATATGTTGTAAATTGGTCGTTTTATAACCTGGGTATACTTGACTCTGACCATTCTGGTTATTGCCTCTGTACATTAGTGTAGCCTGCATTTTGAGTACTCGAGCCAGTTCATATATGTGTTTCCGGTCTTGAACCTATCTAGCCTTGATTTCACTCGGTAAGGCAGTCTGCATTTTAGTGATCTTGTGGTGACTGCAGTCTTGTTGTAGATTTCCCTTGTAATCATTTGTGACTGCAGTTTCGTCTTACATGCAGTTTTGGTCCTTGTTGTTTTGCATTGTATTAATGCATTTGGATCTGTTTTCAAATTCACTTGAGTTGAACCCGATCTCGGGGTTTGACCTTGCGATCATTGTGACTTTTACTGAGCTTGTGTGTATCTTCTGCGATAGTGGCGAGGCAGTACACGCGTGCGTGTACTGCAGCCCTATCAGATTTGACAGTTTTAAATTGAGGTTTCGATTTGTTGAATTGTTTTGTTGGTAAATTTCAATGTTTTGGAATTGAACTATGATTTGATTGATCGTTTTGGATCGCTGATTTGATGTTTAACACTGATTAGTGTTATATCTGCCGTTGTCCGACTCTTTTATCGAGGAGTCGGATATACGAGATTTTAGTGACTATCGTCCATTTGATATTTGATTATTATTGCTTCTGTGCATTAATAACTGAGTTTGAGTTAGACTGACCCGTGTATTATTTTCTTTTGAATGTAATACTCGGGTCAGACCCGAGTTATTTCAGGTTGTAGATTTTCTCCTTTGAGTTGCTGTTCAGGATATGAAGACTTTTCACATCTTCTGAAGTTGTCAGTGTCATTTTGTAGTAGTCGTGTCATTGTATAGAACGATATGTATTCATGTATATTAGTCGATAATGTACTTGTATATATAACTTCTAAAGTCGACAGTTGTAGTTGTATCATATGTATCGTGTCAACTATATTGTAACTGACATCGGTTATATATATATGAGAATTTTGTTAATCTGTGTTCCGCAATTATATTATCTGTGTTATTGTTATATCTAATGTCCTAAACTATTATTGTAATGACCACGACTTTCTTTCCATAGAAAGTCGCATCATTATTAAGAAAGAAAGGGATAGAAAAGAGAAAAGAAGAGAAAGAAAGAATAACAACACATCAGAATCTCACAACGGAACGAAACAAATATAATATATCACATAACTATTACATAGTCTTTACATAATCAGAGTATACAACTTATACATCACAAAATAGACAGTTATAAAACCTGTCTATTATACAACACAAGATACAACTCAAACAAACGACTCAGAGAAACCAACACAGCGGAATACTATATATCTACGAATGCTGAAGCCTCCTGCTCCATATCTCCTCCATAGATTCGTCAAAGCTAACCTGAATCCCTTGGCTACTCGTAAAAATTTGAGTACCCAAGGTTTAATAAAACAGAAAATAAACACTTGGGTCAGACATGGGTCTGGTGTGAGTAAACGGGTTAAACTTGCTTAACTTCAAAACCCTTTTGAAAACAAAGGTATCACGTAAGACTTCCCACACATAAACATGGAAAAGTTTTTACCTTACGCTAACCAAAGCATTTGATAGGAAATCCGATTGTATTATAATAGGGTCTAGGGTTTTCAAGTAAAATACAGAAATAGCTGAAATGCTTACATCTCACATTCCAACATAGTTGGGCACAACTAATACGTACGGCACTTATTGGAGTTTGGATTCCATACAATGGCAGGGCTACTGAGGTACCGCCCGTCACAGTACGTGGCCTAGATCACCGTACCGAGGATCACTCCCAATCCCCTGCAACACAAGGTCGGAACATCCCTTACTGGATAATTCCCGCACAAGATACCTCACGGTTGGGATCAGCAACCGCACACACTAAGCCGAAAATAGAAAGGGACTTCTAGACAGAGGTAATCTTGTCCTACTTGGGTGCTACCCACTAACCTTGCTGCACCTCCCCTGTTTTAGCCATTCCCGGTTTGTGAGGCTTGAGGTCACGATTACCTTTAAATAGAACACATCTATCTTAGAATGCTCATCGTCCACCTGACGATGTGCTGAAAGCATTCAGTCCATATAAGTTCGTTCCGGGTTCGAACGAAACCGAAGGCATTATCTCGTTACACTCATTTTGGAATCACCCTCAGAGTTAACGACAATAACCCTTGCACTCTGAATCTTCATCTTCACTTGATTCACGACCTATCGTTAATTTGGATCGATGTGGTATTCGGGTCTCCAGACCTGGAAATCCGGTATACGGAAACCCGATCCCGGTCTCATCGAAATCCAAAGCGTATCTTTTAAGGCCAAGTTGTTTTAAAGGTTAAAACAATTCAATTCATTATCTTTATACACATAGAAAGATAATTCACAATAGATAATCAACATTATCAGATAATCCATATTATCATCACAATTCAACTAACCCCCATATCATACAGCATATATCTCATCAGAGATATCAATCAATACAAAGCATTCAGTATTATCATCCATCCATAAGTAATGATTTATATCATCTCTAATTAATTTAAATTGAATTAAATTAATTACCTCATTCTATAAATCCTTCTTACTTAACCATTAATTAATTACCATCAATTAATTAATTATCCTCTAATAATTCATTTCAATTAATCATCTTGATTAATTATCTTTTAATTACATCCAAGTAATTTATCTTTAATTAATTAAATTAATTATTCTTAACCACTTATAGTAATTAATTACATTAATCCTTAATTAATTACATTGATTAATTACTTCATTTATTAATTATTACTTAATTAACCAATCTTACTTACATCATTAATTATATTAATTAATGATCCTTAATTACAACTTAATTATTAATTACTTAATTAAATTAATTACATTAAGTAATTAATCTTTAATTAAACAACATTTATTAATCACCATTGATTAATCTTCAATCAGTAATTAATTACCCTTAATTACTTTCACTAACTAAATTAATTACTCCTTAATTAATTCCTTAATTAATCCCTTGATTAATTATTCAAAGTAATTAACTCAAATTACTTCTATTAATAAAATCATTATTCAACTAATTACTTCCAGTAATTATCTTATTATTTACTCCCCTAAATAATCTTACCTTAATAATTACATTAAGTAATTTATTATTAAATCATCTCTTGATTATTCTAAATTAATTAAACTTAATTAATTAATTTAACTAAATCAAATTAACTTCAATTAATTACAATAAGTAATTAATTCTTAATTACTTCCAATAAGTAATTACATTTAAACAAATTCATAAATGATTATTCTTAAATTAATTCAACTAATTAATTATCAAAATTAATCCTATTAATTCATTATTTAATAACCCATAGTTAATGACTTCATTAACTATTATTTAATTACTTTCCTTAAGTAATTAACTTATATTAATTATTATTAATCCTAAATTAATAAATCTTAATAACCAATTTATTTAATCTCTAATTACTAAATTAATTAAGTGTTAACCATAACTTAATTAATATTTAATTACTTATTAATTAATTCCTAACCATTAATTAATATTCTAATTTATAATCCTTAATTACAATCTAATTAATAAATCTTAATCATTAATTAATTAGTATAAACCTTTAATTACCTATTTAATTAATCCAAATGATTAATTAATCAAATAAATTAATTATCCATTAAATTTCCTTATAATTTAAATGAACACAAATCACTAATTTTCTTTAAAATAAAACTTGGTTCTTATTGATAATCAAGTTATCATTTACAAAGTATCTTAAATCCTTAATTATAGATTAATTAATTCAAATCATTAATTAATTAAATAAATTAAACCACTTTAATTACCTTAAAGATTTAATGATTTAAACTTTAAGATAAAACATTTCTTAACAATTGTTAAATTATCATTCATAAATACTATTGCAAATATTTATTTTAATTTCAATTTCAATTTCCATTTTAAGTTCAAACTTTAAAATGAAATCAAATTATCTTTAACCAATATGAAATTTGTAAATCATATGTTAAATAATACTTATAAAAGAAATTTTAAGGTTTTAAACCAATTTCTTTTTAATCTCAGATTATTTAAAGTATACTTTAACCTTTCAACTTATTTACAATTTTTAATTTATAAACTTTACTTATTTCCACTTTTAAGATTCAAATCAAATTTGAAATTTAAAAATTTTAACATTCTGATTTAACTTTAATTAAATCTTCTACTACATTCCAAAACTCCATTTAAATTCAAATTCTTTAATTTCATTTAACTTCTTAAACCCTTAATAATATTAAGTCAAATTTGAATTTAAAAACTCATTTCCAAACTAGATTCAAATTCAACTTGAATCTACTTTTAAACTTAGATTTTAAACCTAACTCAGATTTAAAACTAGATTTAAATCTCATTTAAAACTTTACTTCTTTTTATTTTATTTTTTTATTTTTTTTTAAAAAATTAAACAGAGTAACAGGTTTCTGTTTAAACCTGTTACCATACTAAACCCACCCTACCCAAAATCTGCTTCGAGTCACCATGCTAAAAACTCCGAGAAAACTTCCCAAAATCACGAGTAAAACTCACGTGTCCTCCTCTTCCTTTACCTAAACCTCATTATACAAACTACCTCACCAGAAACGAAGTACACCGTGCACATGCACGGTGACTTTGATCACCTCCGACCATCTTCGATGGTCGTCCCACATTGGCAACCTCCTTCACAGCCAAACAGGATCAACAGAATCACCACCAATACTCGAAATCGAATTCGAGTTCAAACCCCCAAACCTGGAACACTGATCTCCTCAAAAACTCTAACCTGGAATCATCTCGTGCTCGAGACTCTGTCCATCGTCAGTTCTGAAACTCCGGCATCACCTACTTCTTCAAGTCAACTCCTTCCTCTCTGAAGCTCGCTGCACTCGATCGTCTCTGGTCATCGAACGAGACCAAAATAAAACCACAGCAAAATCTAGGTTTCCCGAAGAAAAACCACTACCGCATCTTCCTTGTTGAATTCCATCACCACCATCTATTTTTCCTAGCATCTACACTCACTCCTCCATCCACCAGAAGAACCCCGACCTCTCCTGTTACCTAGATGATCAGAAACACCCCAATTTCCCATTTTCATTCAAACCCAAACTGCACCCTCAATACTCCACTAAAAATTTAGATGTTCATCTTAAAAATCATATTTTACATAATCCATTTAAGTTATGTTCCTGGAACAGCCAATTACCACATTTGTTTTATCATGTTGTTTAGATTGCTACTGTATTTCCCAATTTCTAGCATATTTCAAATCTATTTTGCTTAAATAAGATTTTAAGCTTTAATTTATACTCAAACAATCATATTATGTTTGAATTCCAGACCCTAACAATGATCAGAAAAAGAGTTTTGAATTTTGGATTATATTTCAAATTCTGTACTAAGAAACAGAGGGAAACAGGCAAATCCAAACATGCATAGACAAACACATATATATATCAGGTATTCACACTTATAAATACACATGAAAAGCACAATTTAAATCCAAGAATCACATTCAACAGATTATCACTTATTAAGCTTTTAAATAAAATGTTTACTCACCATTTTATAAGCAGAGAACAAACAGAGCAGATTATTTTCCAGGCTTTTAAATTTTGAATTCTGGAAACTGTAAACTTGAAATCCTTGCATGCTTGTAAATAGTTGAATCTTTAATTTGATTATTGTTGTGATACTTTGCATGCTTGAAAACTTGTTGCAGGCTTTTGATTTGCTTGAGAATTTTACAGGGTTTGATTTTAGTTTGAGGATTTGTTTTTCAGTTTAGAATTTCTTTGCCTTGTAGTTCTTTTGATTTTGGTTTTTAGTTTATAAGAACAGAGGAGAAAGAATTGAACTGAGAAAATAGAAGATCAGATCTCTTACTAATACATAATTATTTAAATTTAAACTTTAACTAAGAAGAGTATGCCACTTGTATTTTTAGATTGTAAAATGCTTACAAATGTCCTAATACCTTTTAATACAAATTCCCTCATGCTTACAAGTGTCTTTAACCATGTTAATATGTTTACACATATTACTTAAGTGTTTTTAAATAAATTTTATTTAATTTAAATGTAAATATAAACTTACTTTTTAAGTTACTTAATTAATAAATGTTAGTTTACCTTTAAAAGAATATATGTTAAAACTAATTATAAATATAAATAAATTCCTTATACATGTATTTTAAAATCTAGAACATTTATATAACCATTTAAAATTTAACACTTTAAAGAAAACTAGAATAAAACTTTGATTAAACCCTTTTTTTTTTTAAACTATCATATTTAAAATAAACAATTATCTTATATTTTGAAAACAATTGAATTAAACTTAAATTATCTTTTGAAAAATATTAATTTTAAAACAAAGCTTTAAATCACAATTCATACATATATATTACAAATTTGAAAATTCATCTTTAAAACAAAACAAAAGATATTTCCATTCACAATATATATCAAATATATATATTATAAATAGAATAAGATTTTATTAGCTTTAACAAACAAATCTTATTAATATTGCCAAATTAAGTATTTATTATTTACCTTTAAAAGATTAAATTAACCAATTTAAATTTAATTACATAGGATAATTATCAATCCAATTAAATTATCAATACAGATTATTAAATTTATATTACCCAAAAACCCGGGATATCACATTCCTCCCCCCTTAAAATAATTTCGTCCCCGAAATTAAAAACAAAGTTAATTTAATAATCCAGCAAAGATTTCAATCTCTAACAGCAAAGCATACCTATCATCCAATTACTAACAACCATAGCAACCAATTCATCCAATCAATCAATTCTAACTATCTAGACTAAATTCTAGATAAAATTCCTCGAGTTTCCCCAAGTATATATATATACCGGAATACTCGCTCTACAAACAATCTAAACTATTAAGCTATAGATCTCCTACTCATCTAGATTTACAGAACTAAACAGACTATCAGACTACAGACGAGTCTGACTCAACTACCCAACTTCCAGAACTGCTGATTCTACAATCAAAGATAGATCAAATACGTACTTCCTCAGAGATACGTGAAACTCAATGAATTCAAGTCATCCAAATTGACAATTTAACCAAGTAGACCAATTTCTTATCCAAATCAGAACACAGACGAGATCCAAACATAACTCTACTTCACAACATCAGTAGATTCCAAACTTACTTCTCCCATCCAGAGATACACTCCAAACTGCTTTCGCTGCTCAACTCTGATCTGAGGTAGAACACAAGCACAGACTGGACAACTCATTCCAGAAATAAGGTTCACTGATCCATAAAGAAAACTCAGATACTCCAGCAAAACTTGAGCTGCTTCACCAAACTCTATCTCTAGGAAAACATCCTTCAACTAGACTGAACCACTGGTATCACTCATGGAATCCAGTCGATAAGAAAACTCACCCTTCAGATGCGGACAAACTTCTGACTTCTCTGAAGACATCCAGAAAAACTCTGACAACACAAGAGAACACTCAGCAATCACAAGTCACTTTTGCGATCAACCCAACCTATTTCCAAAGAAAAACTGTTCCTCTTTACACAATCCGAACAGCTCATACTTAACTATCCAATCCATCGAAGAAATGGATTTACTCTTACTGCTTCTGAACTTCACCTTCAGAAAAACTGCTCATCCAGAAAACTTCTTGCCATCACAGAACACTCCGAGTAGCACTGCTGACACTGATTCTCCTATCCAAAGCTCTTCGAGAAACTCGAACTCCAAACCAAAGCAGAAACACCATGCTGAACTCAGCCACAACACCGAAACATTCACACTTCCTAAATCTTGTTCCAAAGAAAACATCTTCGGGAACATCCATCGTCACTGTATCTCATCATACAGCTACTATTACCTGAGGTATCAAGGTACCATCACTCGCTTCTGCCTCATCGACAGATCCAATTTTACTCATCCAAACTTCAGAGATAAACTCCGAATCATTACAGTTTCCTTCGGAGATCGATGAAATCCTTCACCACAGCAAAGCTTACTCGAGACGGTATTGGGTCTACAGTCTCGACAAATACACTTCCAACCTCAACATTTAAATTCCAACCATTGGTAGTCGTGTTTCACACACCACCACCCTATCTACCTTTATATCCTATATTGGAAAACCTGTACGGGTAACCCAACAGATAGGTAGAATATATATATATATATATATTTAAAATGATACTTTTTATATAGAAATTATTTCTGGGTAAAATTATTTCATTTACCTCTTTAAAACAATATTGTGTCCGTTGGCCTGGTTCAAGTGTTTAGAGATCCCTATCAATAACGTTAGCTACTCGTATTGACCAGAATCCATATACCACTCAACCGATCAATTAACACAATATAAAACCATTTTATATAACTAACAAATACGCGCTCTCAAGATAGACACCACTTCAGAGCCTAGGTATTCACTCAACCTACTGCTCTGATATTCAATTAACCAAAAGCTTAGGCATTCGCTCAACCTCGCTCTGATACCACTGTAACGACCCCGACTTTCTTTCCATAGAAAGTCGCATCATTATTAAGAAAGAAAGGGATAGAAAAGAGAAAAGAAGAGAAAGAAAGAATAACAACACATCAGAATCTCACAACGGAACGAAACAAATATAATATATCACATAACTATTACATAGTCTTTACATAATCAGAGTATACAACTTATACATCACAAAATAGACAGTTATAAAACCTGTCTATTATACAACACAAGATACAACTCAAACAAACGACTCAGAGAAACCAACACAGCGGAATACTATATATCTACGAATGCTGAAGCCTCCTGCTCCATATCTCCTCCATAGATTCGTCAAAGCTAACCTGAATCCCTTGGCTACTCGTAAAAATTTGAGTACCCAAGGTTTAATAAAACAGAAAATAAACACTTGGGTCAGACATGGGTCTGGTGTGAGTAAACGGGTTAAACTTGCTTAACTTCAAAACCCTTTTGAAAACAAAGGTATCACGTAAGACTTCCCACACATAAACATGGAAAAGTTTTTACCTTACGCTAACCAAAACATTTGATAGGAAATCCGATTGTATTATAATAGGGTCTAGGGTTTTCAAGTAAAATACAGAAATAGCTGAAATGCTTACATCTCACATTCCAACATAGTTGGGCACAACTAATACGTACGGCACTTATTGGAGTTTGGATTCCATACAATGGCAGGGCTACTGAGGTACCGCCCGTCACAGTACGTGGCCTAGATCACCGTACCGAGGATCACTCCCAATCCCCTGCAACACAAGGTCGGAACATCCCTTACTGGATAATTCCCGCACAAGATACCTCACGGTTGGGATCAGCAACCGCACACACTAAGCCGAAAATAGAAAGGGACTTCTAGACAGAGGTAATCTTGTCCTACTTGGGTGCTACCCACTAACCTTGCTACACCTCCCCTGTTTTAGCCATTCCCGGTTTGTGAGGCTTGAGGTCACGATTACCTTTAAATAGAACACATCTATCTTAGAATGCTCATCGTCCACCTGACGATGTGCTGAAAGCATTCAGTCCATATAAGTTCGTTCCGGGTTCGAACGAAACCGAAGGCATTATCTCGTTACACTCATTTTGGAATCACCCTCAGAGTTAACGACAATAACCCTTGCACTCTGAATCTTCATCTTCACTTGATTCACGACCTATCGTTAATTTGGATCGATGTGGTATTCGGGTCTCCAGACCTGGAAATCCGGTATACGGAAACCCGATCCCGGTCTCATCGAAATCCAAAGCGTATCTTTTAAGGCCAAGTTGTTTTAAAGGTTAAAACAATTCAATTCATTATCTTTATACACATAGAAAGATAATTCACAATAGATAATCAACATTATCAGATAATCCATATTATCATCACAATTCAACTAACCCCCATATCATACAGCATATATCTCATCAGAGATATCAATCAATACAAAGCATTCAGTATTATCATCCATCCATAAGTAATGATTTATATCATCTCTAATTAATTTAAATTGAATTAAATTAATTACCTCATTCTATAAATCCTTCTTACTTAACCATTAATTAATTACCATCAATTAATTAATTATCCTCTAATAATTCATTTCAATTAATCATCTTGATTAATTATCTTTTAATTACATCCAAGTAATTTATCTTTAATTAATTAAATTAATTATTCTTAACCACTTATAGTAATTAATTACATTAATCCTTAATTAATTACATTGATTAATTACTTCATTTATTAATTATTACTTAATTAACCAATCTTACTTACATCATTAATTATATTAATTAATGATCCTTAATTACAACTTAATTATTAATTACTTAATTAAATTAATTACATTAAGTAATTAATCTTTAATTAAACAACATTTATTAATCACCATTGATTAATCTTCAATCAGTAATTAATTACCCTTAATTACTTTCACTAACTAAATTAATTACTCCTTAATTAATTCCTTAATTAATCCCTTGATTAATTATTCAAAGTAATTAACTCAAATTACTTCTATTAATAAAATCATTATTCAACTAATTACTTCCAGTAATTATCTTATTATTTACTCCCCTAAATAATCTTACCTTAATAATTACATTAAGTAATTTATTATCAAATCATCTCTTGATTATTCTAAATTAATTAAACTTAATTAATTAATTTAACTAAATCAAATTAACTTCAATTAATTACAATAAGTAATTAATTCTTAATTACTTCCAATAAGTAATTACATTTAAACAAATTCATAAATGATTATTCTTAAATTAATTCAACTAATTAATTATCAAAATTAATCCTATTAATTCATTATTTAATAACCCATAGTTAATGACTTCATTAACTATTATTTAATTACTTTCCTTAAGTAATTAACTTATATTAATTATTATTAATCCTAAATTAATAAATCTTAATAACCAATTTATTTAATCTCTAATTACTAAATTAACTAAGTGTTAACCATAACTTAATTAATATTTAATTACTTATTAATTAATTCCTAACCATTAATTAATATTCTAATTTATAATCCTTAATTACAATCTAATTAATAAATCTTAATCATTAATTAATTAGTATAAACCTTTAATTACCTATTTAATTAATCCAAATGATTAATTAATCAAATAAATTAATTATCCATTAAATTTCCTTATAATTTAAATGAACACAAATCTCTAATTTTCTTTAAAATAAAACTTGGTTCTTATTGATAATCAAGTTATCATTTACAAAGTATCTTAAATCCTTAATTATAGATTAATTAATTCAAATCATTAATTAATTAAATAAATTAAACCACTTTAATTACCTTAAAGATTTAATGATTTAAACTTTAAGATAAAACATTTCTTAACAATTGTTAAATTATCATTCATAAATACTATTGCAAATATTTATTTTAATTTCAATTTCAATTTCCATTTTAAGTTCAAACTTTAAAATGAAATCAAATTATCTTTAACCAATATGAAATTTGTAAATCATATGTTAAATAATACTTATAAAAGAAATTTTAAGGTTTTAAACCAATTTCTTTTTAATCTCAGATTATTTAAAGTATACTTTAACCTTTCAACTTATTTACAATTTTTAATTTATAAACTTTACTTATTTCCACTTTTAAGATTCAAATCAAATTTGAAATTTAAAAATTTTAACATTCTGATTTAACTTTAATTAAATCTTCTACTACATTCCAAAACTCCATTTAAATTCAAATTCTTTAATTTCATTTAACTTCTTAAACCCTTAATAATATTAAGTCAAATTTGAATTTAAAAACTCATTTCCAAACTAGATTCAAATTCAACTTGAATCTACTTTTAAACTTAGATTTTAAACCTAACTCAGATTTAAAACTAGATTTAAATCTCATTTAAAACTTTACTTCTTTTTATTTTATTTTTTTATTTTTTTTTTAAAATTAAACAGAGTAACAGGTTTCTATTTAAACCTGTTACCATACTAAACCCACCCTACCCAAAATCTGCTTCGAGTCACCATGCTAAAAACTCCGAGAAAACTTCCCAAAATCACGAGTAAAACTCACGTGTCCTCCTCTTCCTTTACCTAAACCTCATTATACAAACTACCTCACCAGAAACGAAGTACACCGTGCACATGCACGGTGACTTTGATCACCTCCGACCATCTTCGATGGTCGTCCCACATTGGCAACCTCCTTCACAGCCAAACAGGATCAACAGAATCACCACCAAAACTCGAAATCGAATTCGAGTTCAAACCCCCAAACCTGGAACACTGATCTCCTCAAAAACTCTAACCTGGAATCATCTCGTGCTCGAGACTCTGTCCATCGTCAGTTCTGAAACTCCGGCATCACCTACTTCTTCAAGTCAACTCCTTCCTCTCTGAAGCTCGCTGCACTCGATCGTCTCTGGTCATCGAACGAGACCAAAATAAAACCACAGCAAAATCTAGGTTTCCCGAAGAAAAACCACTACCGCATCTTCCTTGTTGAATTCCATCACCACCATCTATTTTTCCTAGCATCTACACTCACTCCTCCATCCACCAAAAGAACCCCGACCTCTCCTGTTACCCAGATGATCAGAAACACCCCAATTTCCCATTTTCATTCAAACCCAAACTGCACCCTCAATACTCCACTAAAAATTTAGATGTTCATCTTAAAAATCATATTTTACATAATCCATTTAAGTTATGTTCCTGGAACAGCCAATTACCACATTTGTTTTATCATGTTGTTTAGATTGCTACTGTATTTCCCAATTTCTAGCATATTTCAAATCTATTTTGCTTAAATAATATTTTAAGCTTTAATTTATACTCAAACAATCATATTATGTTTGAATTCCAGACCCTAACAATGATCAGAAAAAGAGTTTTGAATTTTGGATTATATTTCAAATTCTGTACTAAGAAACAGAGGGAAACAGGCAAATCCAAACATGCATAGACAAACACATATATATATCAGGTATTCACACTTATAAATACACATGAAAAGCACAATTTAAATCCAAGAATCACATTCAACAGATTATCACTTATTAAGCTTTTAAATAAAATGTTTACTCACCATTTTATAAGCAGAGAACAAACAGAGCAGATTATTTTCCAGGCTTTTAAATTTTGAATTCTGGAAACTGTAAACTTGAAATCCTTGCATGCTTGTAAATAGTTGAATCTTTAATTTGATTATTGTTGTGATACTTTGCATGCTTGAAAACTTGTTGCAGGCTTTTGATTTGCTTGAGAATTTTACAGGGTTTGATTTTAGTTTGAGGATTTGTTTTTCAGTTTAGAATTTCTTTGCCTTGTAGTTCTTTTGATTTTGGTTTTTAGTTTATAAGAACAGAGGAGAAAGAATTGAACTGAGAAAATAGAAGATCAGATCTCTTACTAATACATAATTATTTAAATTTAAACTTTAACTAAGAAGAGTATGCCACTTGTATTTTTAGATTGTAAAATGCTTACAAATGTCCTAATACCTTTTAATACAAATTCCCTCATGCTTACAAGTGTCTTTAACCATGTTAATATGTTTACACATATTACTTAAGTGTTTTTAAATAAATTTTATTTAATTTAAATGTAAATATAAACTTACTTTTTAAGTTACTTAATTAATAAATGTTAGTTTACCTTTAAAAGAATATATGTTAAAACTAATTATAAATATAAATAAATTCCTTATACATGTATTTTAAAATCTAGAACATTTATATAACCATTTAAAATTTAACACTTTAAAGAAAACTAGAATAAAACTTTGATTAAACCTTTTTTTTTAAACTATCATATTTAAAATAAACAATTATCTTATATTTTGAAAACAATTGAATTAAACTTAAATTATCTTTTGAAAAATATTAATTTTAAAACAAAGCTTTAAATCACAATTCATACATATATATTACAAATTTGAAAATTCATCTTTAAAACAAAACAAAAGATATTTCCATTCACAATATATATCAAATATATATATTATAAATAGAATAAGATTTTATTAGCTTTAACAAACAAATCTTATTAATATTGCCAAATTAAGTATTTATTATTTACCTTTAAAAGATTAAATTAACCAATTTAAATTTAATTACATAGGATAATTATCAATCCAATTAAATTATCAATACAGATTATTAAATTTATATTACCCAAAAACCCGGGAAATCACAATTATGAACTATCGTGGTTTGTTTTATACTGATAATTGGATATGTCGATGGGAGTAAATAAATGATAGATGAAAAATAAAAAGTATATACCACTCCTATCGAGATAACCAATATTAGTGTAAGGCCAATTACGGATGGTCGCTCCTATCCAGCCTTATTCTTCGTAATAATAGACAGTATTTTTTTTAATACTCTTTGTTATTATGAGTATAGAGGTGGGGCGTCACAGTTGGTATCAGAGCTTGGGGTTTATGGACATAATATAAAACTTAACTCGGATGGAACATATGTTACAACTATTGGTCGATGTTTTATTGTGATTTGAGTCAAAACTAAAGTTTTGAATTTTGGATGAAATTTTTAAATATCTTTATTTGAAAATAATAGTGAAATTGTGTTCTGATGAATTGATTGATTTGTGTTCTGTTTATCAGAGTGCGCAGCGGAAACATTGAAACTGTCTTCGCTGAGTACAACTGATAATCTTTTTGATTTAAAAATCAAAATACGAAATTGATATGAATTTCATTTGTTGTTCACATAGCTGTAATTATTTTGTTTCTTTGAGAATTTCGAATCCGAATTGAGGATTCGAAGAAATTGCAGATATGTGATTTTTATTGAAATTTCCGCTGGCTTTCTTTTGTACTAATCATCTATTGATTAGATTTTTGCTGTTTTAAATTATCTTCATTAAAGATACATTTGAATGATTCTTTGTTCATTTTGTAGTACGTGCAAAAATTTAAATTGCACGTTATTGCATTTATTTTACGTTGAACCGATGCTTGGTTATGAAACGTATTTTGTTGCCGTTATTTTTACAACGGAATTTTACACCAATGCTATATTTTGAAGTACGGTGTTTTGTGGCATTTTGATGAATGAGAATTCACTGATATTACATTTTGATGTAGATTGTTTTGATGTGATTTTGACGTTTTAAAACTACTGTCGCTTTGGCTTCCGTAACCGTCAAATTTTAAAAGTGGATTTTCAAGCGGTTATTCTGCAATGCTGATTTGTAACCGTTTTTACGGTATTTTGAGAAGTATAATTTCCTTATCGAAATTGTTACTAATATTGCTGCTTTAATCACGTGATTGGAAAAATCGTTTTAAAAATGAAAATTGTTTTATAAAATTTTAGCAGTTTGCATTTTCAAAAGAATGAGAAAGCGACTTAAACGATTCAGCAAAATCAAGGATTATGACCGCTTTCTTTTACTGTTTCGCTTAACTCCGGACTTGTCCAGTTGAGGAGGTGAATTGTTATTTTTACAAAATAAATAAAATTGCTTTCAGAAATTTAACAGTTTACGCTTTCAAAAGAATGAGGAAGCGATTTAAACGTTTCAGCAAAATCGAGGACTATGACCCCTTTCTTTTACTGATTCGCTTAATTCCGAACTTGTCCGTTTGAGAATGTAAAATGTATTTTTACAAAATACACAATTTTGCACTTTCAAGGAAACGATGAAGTGATTTAAACGATTTAGCAAAAGTGCGGAGTATGGAACCACACTTTTACTATTTCGGTTAATTCCGGACTCGTTAATTGAATATCTGTTGTTTTGATGAATTTGATGATTTCACACTTTCAAGGAAACGATGAAGAGAATCCAACGATTTAGTAAAACACGTGGTATGGGACATGTGCGTTTGCTATTTCGGTTAATTCCGGACTCGTTAATTGAAACATTTTGATGCTTTCGTGTGCTTTCGAGCCACTATGAGGACCTTCGGGTCATTTGTTGGACCTTCGGGTCATTTGTTGGGCTTTCGGGCCACTCTGCGGACCTTCGGGTCAAATACCAGTACTAGACCTTCGGGTCACTCTGCGGACCTTCGGGTCAATCTGATGGGCGCCAAAATTATGTTGAGTACTTGGTAGGCTTCGGCCATATGTTGTTGCACGTGCGGCGAATTAAAAACTCGCCATCTGATGGGATCGATCCAAGCTTTTATGTTGATTTTCTAGTCTTCTTAATTGATTTCTAGATATTTGTTGCTTCCAATTATCTGCAGGTAATTGGATATTTGTTGATATGAGTTCTGATTATCGTTTTTGATAATCAGATATTTGTTGTTTCTAATTATCGCTTGTGATAATTAGATATTTGTTGATATGAGTTCTGATTATCGTTTTTGATAATCAGATATTTGTTGTTTCTAATTATCGCTTGTGATAATTAGATATTTGTTGATATGAGTTCTGATTATCGTTTTTGATAATCAGATATTTGTCGTTTCTAATTATCACTTGTGATAATTAGATATTTGTTGATATGAGTTCTGATTATCGTTTTTGATAATCAGATATTTGTTGTTTCTAATTATCGCTTGTGATAATTAGATATTTGTAGATATGAGTTCTGATTATCGTTTTTGATAATCAGATATTTGTTGTTTCTAATTATCGCTTGTGATAATTAGATATTTGTTGATATGAGTTCTGATTATCGTTTTTGATAATCAGATATTTGTTGTTTCTAATTATCGCTTGTGATAATTAGATATTTGTAGATATGAGTTCTGATTATCGTTTTTAATAATCAGATATTTGTTGTTTCTAATTATCGCTTGTGATAATTAGATATTTGTTGATATGAGTTCTAATTATCATTTTTGATAATCAGATATTTGTTGTTTCTAATTATCGCTTGTGATAATTAGATATTTGTTGATATGAGTTCTGATTATCGTTTTTGATAATCAGATATTTGTTGTTTCTAATTATCGCTTGTGATAATTAGATATTTGTTGATATGAGTTCTGATTATCGTTTTTAATAATCAGATATTTGTTGTTTCTAATTATCGCTTGTGATAATTAGATATTTGTTGATATGAGTTCTGATTATCGTTTTTGATAATCAGATATTTGTTGTTTCTAATTATCGCTTGTGATAATTAGATATTTGTAGATATGAGTTCTGATTATCGTTTTTGATAGTCGGATAATTGTTGTTTTTAATTATCGCTTTTGATAATTAAATATTTGCTGTTTTGAAATTTAATTATCGCCTGAGATAATTAAATATTTGTTGATTTGAGATTTAATTATCGCCTGAGATAATTAAATATTTGTTGATTTGAGATTTAATTATCGTTTGAGATAATTAAATATTTGTTGATTTGAGATTTAATTATCGCCTAAGATAATTAAATATTTGTTGATTTTAGGTTTAATTATCGCTTGAGATAATTAAATATTTGTTGATTTTGAGATTTAATTATCGCCTGAGATAATTAAATATTTGTTGATTTTAGATTTAATTATCACTTGAGATAATCAATTATTTGTTGAATTTGAAATTTGATTATCGTTTTTGATAATCGAATATTTGTTGAATTTGAAATTTGATTATCGTTTTGATGATTGAATATTTGCGATTTTTGAGATTTGAGCTCCGTCTTTTTCTTTGGCGATTCAGGTGAGTAATTTGATTTACTCACATTCAATTCGTGCTCTGTATGGGATTTCTGCTCTGTTTTTCCTTCTCTTTTAGTTGCTGGAACTCGATTGTTCTTGCTTTTGTTAGTCGTCTGATTTTGATCCCTGATTCCCATGATGTTGGTTCTTTTGATTTGAAGTAGTCGAACCTTTCGATTTCTTATCTAATACTTCCCCGCTGACACTTGCTTTGCTTATACATTCGACATTGCCATGCTCTTTTGGTTGTTATCTTTTTCCATTTATTCCCTATGATTGCGTGGACGCAATTTCTTTAAGGAGGGGAGTCTGTAACAACCCGGTTTTTCGCGTCAGTTTATAAATGACGATTAAATCTTTTTATTTTATTGCTAATGCAGTTTTGAATCGATTCGGAATCTTTTTTGTAAAAGTTTGTTATCGTCACTAGACGATTGAAATTGATAACAAATTACTATCACGAATTTTGATCGAATTGAAATTCTTTTTAAGTTGTAAAATTCTCTAATAAAATGTTGGGTAAATGTTGAAGGGCTTTAACTTATAATCTCAGCCCACATTTTCAGAATGCTGTGATATCTATCAAAGAAAACCCGTTCCCTTTTTCGTTCTTTCCATTCACTTTCGTAACCCTAAACCTAATCAAAGAAACGAGAATGGCGGCTCTCTCGTTCGTCTTCTCCAGCAAAGAAATAGGGTTTCGAGTTTTGCAAAGGCTGCTCGATCAAGAAATTAATTAATTAGGGCTTTAATTAAGAATCGAAGAGGCCGACTTTGCTTAGCACGATCGAATGATGACTCTCGTTCTTATTTGGTCGATCGACGCTCCCTTCTCTTCGTCCACTTCAACTGCTTCTGTCGATGGCGTTCGACTTCGATAAGGTTTCGCGAATCGGCGATTTCGAGGCTTTGGTTAGCAAATCATGCACTTCGAGCAAGGTGAGTGTCCCCTCACATCTAACTCAAATCAATGCTTAGGCAGTTCGATTTCGTTTCGTTGATTTATGATTTTACTGGCATTGGCAATTTCGTGTAGTCTGATACTTGATACTCACGGTATTGATTTTTGGTTTGGTTCGATTTCGTGGTTTCCACGGCTCTGTTATGCTGGGATGATTTTATCACTGACTTGTTCAGTATTGGCTTTAACGTGGATTTTTTCATTTTGGTTGTGGTTCGGTTCCTTCTTGAATTTTGCAGTTTTTTAGCATGTTGAGGCAGTTCGCAATTGTGTTAGCTATCTTGACCATTTGAAATAAGCATGTTGACATCCCCTGGGTGCAGTTTCGTAGATTACTGCTATTTCATTGTTGTTGTTTCATTGGGTTTGATTTGGTCATTTGGTTTTGTGAATTCCTTGGATTTGAACTGCTTTATATTTGCTTGGGTCTGGGTTTACATTTTTCTTGAGCCTGACTTTGGTTTGGCAGTTCGTACTGTCATTAATCATACTGCCATTGTTCATTTTCCTTCATATCTAGACTTGTATTTCACTGCTCCCCTTCGTGTCACTTTATACATGTGATATTCTGTCTGGTCATTCTCTAGTTTGTAGTTGTAGCATGTTAAACTGGTCCGAGCTTCTGTACTTCACTTGCATTTGATATCACTTGATTTTGATCGTGATAATAGTTGTCATGGGTATGACTGCCACTTCCTGTTTAATTCTTACACTTGTATATCCTCAATTGCCACGGCCTAATTCAAATTGCACATGGAGTTTGAGTTGTAGCCTAATCCATGTCCACTGTTTCATTATGGTGCCCCTGTAGTTGTTGGTGTCTCTGTACATTGCCTGAGTCACTTGTATCTGCTGTTACTTGTTGTTCGATCTATTTGACTTAGGCCATAGTTGCCGTGAACTGTTTAAAATAGTTTGACATTTATTTCGACTTGGTCATATGGAGTTTGAGTTGCTTCGCCTGGTTCATTTGAATTTGTAACTTGCACTATTGTTTTAAGTTGATGCAAATTGTGTGTAGTTGCGGTCTGTACTTCGTGCACTATCGTGTACTGTGTTTTAGACTTGAGCATTTTGTAGACTCACTGCAACTTCAGTTTGCATGTTCATTATGCATATACACTTGAGTATTTATGTTTGGGCGTATTTCCACATAAAGATTAGAAAACAAAGTTGTACTTTAGTTTGGCAACATATGTTGTAAATTGGTCGTTTTATAACCTGGGTATACTTGACTCTGACCATTCTGGTTATTGCCTCTGTACATTAGTGTAGCCTGCATTTTGAGTACTCGAGCCAGTTCATATATGTGTTTCCGGTCTTGAACCTATCTAGCCTTGATTTCACTCGGTAAGGCAGTCTGCATTTTAGTGATCTTGTGGTGACTTCAGTCTTGTTGTAGATTGCCCTTGTAATCATTTGTGACTACAGTTTCGTCTTACATGCAGTTTTGGTCCTTGTTGTTTTGCATTGTATTAATGCATTTGGATCTTTTTTCAAATTCACTTGAGTTGAACCCGATCTCGGGGTTTGACCTTGCGATCATTGTGACTTTTACTGAGCTTGTGTGTATCTTCTGCGATAGTGGCGAGGCAGTACACGCGTGCGTGTACTGCAGCCCTATCAGATTTGACAGTTTTAAATTGAGGTTTCGATTTGTTGAATTGTTTCGTTGGTAAATTTCAATGTTTTGGAATTGAACTATGATTTGATTGATCGTTTTGGATCGCTGATTTGTTGTTTAACACTGATTAGTGTTATATCTGCCGTTGACCGACTCTTTTATCGAGGAGTCGGATATACGAGATTTTAGTGACTATCGTCCATTTGATATTTGATTATTATTGCTTCTGTGCATTAATAACTGAGTTTGAGTTAGACTGACCCGTGTATTATTTTCTTTTGAATGTAATACTCGGGTCAGGCCCGAGTTATTTCAGGTTGTAGATTTTCTCCTTTGAGTTGCTGTTCAGGATATGAAGACTTTTCACATCTTCTGAAGTTGTCAGTGTCATTTTGTAGTAGTCGTGTCATTGTATAGAATGATATGTATTCATGTATATTAGTCGATAATGTACTTGTATATATAACTTCTAAAGTCGACAGTTGTAGTTGTATCATATGTATCGTGTCAACTATATTGTAACTGACATCGGTTATATATATATGAGAATTTTGTTAATCTGTGTTCCGCATTTATATTATCTTTGTTATTGTTATATCTAATGTCCTAAACTATTATGAACTATCGTAGTTTGTTTTATACTGATAATTGGATATGTCGATGGGAGTAAATAAATGATACATGAAAAATAAAAAGTATATACCACTCCTATCGAGATAACCAATATTAGTGTAAGGCCAATTACGGATGGTCGCTCCTATCCAGCCTTATTCTTCGTAATAATAGACAGTATTTCTTTTAATACTCTTTGTTATTATGAGTATGGAGGTGGGGCGTCACACACGATCTTTGAGATCAGTGTTAACCTCTTAAACAAATGATTGAAGACTTAAATATTTATAGTAATTATTACCTTTAGGGTAATTAAAAACCATGGAAAGAAACCCTAAGAATAACTTTCAATTTATTTAGAAAATTCCCAAAAACAGGACATTTCAAAGTGCTCATATAGCGACCTTCTTCTCGCTATAACATTTTGCAAATTTGGTTCATAATTTCTATAACTTTCCAAATTATTCCTTTACTGTCCAATACATTAAAATATTTTAGAGAACAACCAAATCAAATTATCCCAAGTTAAGATCATAAATACTCTGTTTATACAAGTTAAAGTTAATGGATATCAAAATTCGCTTATAGCGACTATTCTCGCTTCAAACACTTTCAAACATACTTCAATTCAACACAAAAGGCAACCAACCATTCGAATATCAATTCAAGGCCATGCCACATATTTAAGAAGGTACTAGAAGTGATGTTATACAATATAAAGTTGTCATTTTCATTCAAAAGCAAGAGGGGTCCTAAGTTTATAACTTTACTTAGTTAATGTCACTTTAACTTTATATTTTGCGCACACGTATATACACAATATATACAAACAAGATAGTGAGACAACTTACTTAGATCCAAGCCAAACACAAGCACAAACTCCCACAAAGCTAAGAACACTTCCAACCATCACCAAACTCCTAAAGATCTAACCTTTAGCACTATCAAACCAAGGCAACACATCCCCTCCTCTTCCATTGCTCACGGCCCAAGATAGACCCCCCCATCTCATTCACTTTTCTTCCCCTTTGACTTTAGATCTAAGCTTACAAAGGTGTTCTAAGGTGTTGGTGAAAGTATGATGGAGTTTAGAGAAGATTTGAGTCAATTGGAGAAAGTTAGTGAAGAACAAAGTGGATTAGTGCTAATCCACTTCCACCATTTTCAAGTTTTTATTACATTCCAAGCTTTTGTAAATTGTGAAACCCTTAAATGTGTATTTATAGGTTTTTACAAGAGGACATTACCACCTTCTATCTTCAATGAAAGGTCACAAAGGAGCCTCCCTCTCACATGCTACCTTTACACCTCTTATTCTTTACTTAATATTTAAGTATTTTCTTAAAAGCTCATTTTCAAAATATCTTCCCATGACATCACCGGTGACCTCATCAAAAAACTTTTTTTTCCATAAATGGTAAAATATTTTTATTTCATTTTAACGATTTCATAAGCAAATACGGGTATGCAAAAAAGTTTGAACAACTTCTGAAGAGTAAAAAGAAGTTTACCGATAAAACGATTTTCGATCACATTATTGATATTTCTTCAAAGTATTTTTTCTAGACATTTTTCCAAAACAAGTTTACCATCGTTGGTTATCATTTAAAAGGAGGTTAACAAGGTTATTAAATTAATTTAATAATATTTAATCCAAGATTCAAATATTTGAATAATTTAGATATTAAAATACGAAGTGTCCGAAATTCCGGGTCGTTACACACAATTGCATTAGCAATTGTATTGTAGGCTTTTAATTGATCATCATTTAATTTTTCAATGGCTAGTAAATTATCCTTGGAAATAGGAATTGCTAGCTCTTCTTCAATTAGCTTTGAAATATTATCATATGCATTACAATCATATGATCTTAAGATATTTGGAAGATACAATTAGTTGTGCTTTTGTTGTGTTGGAGAAACAACATATTTAAATCTTTCCAAAGATGATTTGTTAGAAGTATTTGATTAGTAGTACTTGAAATTTGATAATCTTACACTATAAGGTCGAAAAACTCATCCCAAAACCTTTGCATACCTGATGGATTGCAAAAAACCAAAATGGTAACAAATAATATTCTTAAAGAAATTGGGATCTTTGTAACTGAAGCTTCAACTAAACATGCTCTTATACTATCATCATTTTTCAAAAGTCCTCGCTTTTCAGCAGCTTCTTTAAATGTTTAACTCCTAAATCCATTAACTGTAAGCAAATCATCATAGGAAGTTGGTCCTCTAATATGATTTAAAAGTATTCTCAAGAAAAAATGTTCTCCTTCTGTAGGTTGGACTATATATGTAACGACCCGGAATTTTGGACCATTCGCATCCATTATAAGTGTATAGGTAGACACTCATGCCGGAGTTGAATTGCTCAAAATACCGCGTTGTTAATTTAAATTTGGCAAAACTGAACATATATAGTAAATTAATAATCACAGATCACAGACACAGAGTAATAAGTGCAGCGGAAATAAAAGAGATAGTAGTTCATGAAGCTACTATATGAATATATAAAGTACATCAGAGTTTACAACAGAAGAGTAATACGATACATCAGAGTTAAACCAGATACAACGGGAGAGTAACCGATACAAATCAGAATACATCACTGGAATCATCGAATATCTGAAAGCTGGATAGATAGCTGGATCTCCACGCGAAGCTCCAACTCTAAAGGTGAGTCTCGTAAGCTGAACTACTCAGTCTGACCCGAGCGTAAAGTAAAAACACAAAACACTCGAGTCAGGATTAACATTCTTATATTAATAAATCCAACTCAAGTGAAATAGCAATTGAAATACAAGTAACTCAAAGGATGTTTGGAATAACCATCCTTTAAGGATCCGTCAAACTATCTACTAGGTAGTAGTGTACGATAAGTAGATAATGTCTATCAGTAATATAAGGATATCAAAATAGCGTTAAGTCATGGCCCATTCCACCCTTAACACATTTTTATTCCCACAAGCATATACAAGACCGTAGTTTACCCAAAACCGGAAGTCACCAGAGGGCAATCCATATACTCAAGGTACAAATCAAAATCGTAGTGGTCGCGCATAAATGGAATACAAGTATGACAAGGCACATGAGGCTATACCCAAGGTAGTGATACTACCGTTCGCCTGATCCGGACTGGTGAGAACGCAACGCCGCAGCGCCCGCAACACCGTGAAACAACACTCCCAAAATCAAGGGTGCACCAATCGACAACAAGTATAAGTAGTTCGAAGAAGTGTGTCCACTTGAGGTATCAATCCTCCATTGGTCCGGCACAGCTCCTGTTTTAGTCATTTCCAATTTGACACAAGTGTCAAGGCTATCCATTATCGTTCTCTTTCTTCAGTCATCACGTACATCATTTCCAACCACTTCATTCTGGATCATCACTCCGCGTATAGTTATTAAAGTGGTTTTCGGTTTAGATAGAGAGTATTCCATAACCGAATTCCGGTCTCTTTAATAACCTCCGTAATTATTTCACCGATTGGTCGTTTAATATATTTCAAAACCAAATCAATTTCAATTTCAATCAGAGTTTATAAACCAATATTTCATTTGTCTTTCCAAATCAATTTCCATAACTTACGTTTCAAACTTCCAAATTCAAAATTTCAAAATCTTAAAATTCAATTTCAATTTCGATTTAAACAATCCAAATATCGATTCAAGTTCGCAAATAAGTTTCCTTCCAAATCATTTGAATTAACTTAATTTAACATTCGAATCAATTTAAACTTATTTATCGATTTCATTCAAATATTCATTAAGTAAATTTGCCATTCAAACAATTTCTATTAAATTTCCAATTCATTAAATCCATTATTTAAATTCAACTTCCTTATATCAAAACTTACAAATTGAATTAAGTTAAATTCGTCAAATCAAATTCTTTAAATTTCAAGCCTTACATTAATTCCAAAAATGTCACATTTTCATTTCTTGTTAAAGAAATTCAATTTCAATTATTTATTTACTTACTTAAATAAATTTCCAAAACTTAATGAATAAAGAAACCCAATTTCATTTATTAATAAAGTTCAAATTTCACTTATTCAATAGTCCAATTTCTCTTATCAAAGAATTCAATTTTTATTCAATTATCCAATGATTCAATCTTATTCAATTATTAAATAATTCAAAACTTAATTATTAAATAATTTCAAAATTTAATAATTTCAAACTTAATTATAATTTCCAACTTAATTCAATCATTTCTCAAATTAAACAACCTTCTTTCATCAATTTCTTTATTAATATTTCATTTCAGATTATTAAATATTCACGTTTAAATTTCATTAAATTCAATTTCCAATTTCGTTTCAAAACCATATTATTTATTCAAATAAAATCTTCATTTTATTTTTAAATCAAATTATTGACCAATCGGGTTTTATTTAATTTCCTATCCTAGGTAAAAATACAATTTGGGTATTTATCATTTCAACCCGGTTCCAATTCAATTCAAAATCAAAACATATCAAAGGGAACTTGCAGTGTGATAACTGGGATGGTGTCATAGTAAATAAACAAGCAATAACAACAATCAATATCAATCCAATAATCAATTCAAATAATCCCAAAATAACTTTATTAATTCGCATTGTTATTTGTACGAATTAATATAATTATTTCTAGAATCTACACTATCATTTCATGCAGATTAAAGATTATTACATTACGGTTTTCACTTGTCATGCAATTTCAATTTCATCCATCATCAATTTAACAACATACATTCAGTGGTTCAAAGTGTAATTAAACAAATCCTACGTGTCAATAAATTTAACAGTTAAAGGGGTCATATTATACAAATGTCATTTAATCAAATTTAACATATATATCAAATCTAACTATCCTACGTCAATTTCAATTTCAAATTATTCATCACTTACATCATTAACAATTTAACGTCCAATATAAACATCAAACAATCAATCATTTAACAACCAAACTGGATTATCATTGCATATATAACAGATAATGGTGTCAGATGTCACAGGTGAACTGATACAGGTAATAACAGTGTAAATATCTAACAGCAGCATATTTCAATTGTCGTTTCAATTGAAATCAAATTTAATAAATAAAAGAACGTTAATCGTGAGTGAGTGCTCACCTTCAGAGGCTAGAAAGATTCGACGATGGAACAAGTTATGAATCCAAGCATGAATTCCAAAGCAAAGTTAGATTGACACGAATTGACGAACAAAGCTGATAAATAGGAATCAAATCAGAACTGGATTTGATATTGATAATTGGTATAAGTGAACCCATATATACAGCTATATATGACTATTTATATAAAAAGATCGTATTCTAAATTTAAACACATGTACAATATAAAATTTGAAATAAATACATATATATATACAAAAAAATGCAAAATATTCACACGTATAATGTATTTCACTTGAAAATATCTTTATATTAAATAATCAATTCAAACATATCTCAAACTTAATATTTAAATTCAAATATATAAACACAAAGTCTCAATATATATAAATTTGAAACTAACTAAGGCATAACCATAAATAGTAAACTTTAAATATACACAGTATTCAACTTATTAACAGTCTATATAACTTATAGATAACCCCACAGAACCATTCACTTATATAACTAATATAATATTATGTATTTGAGTTAAATACTGTCTATAGAATCCATAAAGTAAATATATATACAAACCGTATGTATGTTAAGATCAAAAAATATTATACATACGTAAACTGCATTTATCTATTTAAAACCAAATTCTAGTGTATATATATACACACACAAAATCATATATATAAACACTTATGCAATATAATTTGAACGACACATCTTAATAAATATATAGACAACATAACCTGCCCTTAAATAGCCACTATGTATATACGGTCAATATAAAATGTGAAGATCAAAATACCTATATTTTATATTTTAAAACACTTGTATAGGCAACATATATTTACACTATATATATAAGCACGTAAACTACTACAAATATATCCTTATCACCTTAAATCTAAATGTAGAAACAACAGGCCAAAACTTTATAGTATGATATACATATAATACCTTTCCAGTAGGAAAAAGAAGTCGCAGACCAAAGTATACAATACATTTAAAACAATATATAAAAAAATCAACATGACAGGTTACAGCTATAGGTAGATAACTATATATATTACTATAGATATAAGAACATGACAGGCTGGGTCAAAAGGTAGTAAAGGAGAAGAAAGCGAGTTGAGCTACAGGAATATGAGTTTCACCTTTTATTATAAAAGAAGAGGAGAGCTAATCTGCAGGGTGCTCGAGTGTTTCAGCGCTACCATCATGGAGTGTGGGTCGATGGCAAGGCAGCCAAGGCGAGGGTGGGGCTGTCGGAGGCTGTTCGGTAAAGGGTTTGGGTGATGTCTATGCGTTGTGTGGTGGGAAAGTCAAAGCGAGTGTGGTAGCTATGGCGTTAGGGGCGGAAGGTGGACGAAGGCCTGGGTGACAGTTGCCGCACACGGTGGTTTCAGCGGAGGAAAGGGCGGAGGATGGGAGAGTGGAGACTGGTGAGGCTACACATGGTGGAGGAAGTTGCGGCAGAGGCTAGTGTAGGCGGTGATAGGGAAACAGTGTGGAGACTGGGTGAGTGGATCTGGGTCGGTTGCTGATGCGTGCTAGGGAAGGTGCATGGTGAAAGGACGCGAGAGGAGGGGAAGAACGAGATGGGTGAGGATGGAGTATGGTTCCAGGTTGTTGGAGGTTATGTGATGGGTGGAAAGTGGGGAGTGGCAAGGAGGAATGGGTTTGGTTGTCTGTTCACAGTGGAGATAGAAATAAGGGAAGGAGAGGAGAAGTTAAGGATGTATGGTTCAGGCACCATTTTTTCTTGTTGTATTGTATAAATATTGTAAATTTTCCTAATGAAAGAAACGTAAGTGAAGGTGAAACAAAATAATAGAATAGATTCAATGTAAAAGGAAAGGATGAACCGGTGAACAAAATTGAAATAAAGGGCCAGAGTAATAAATGAACCGGTTACAGTAAATAGAAATAGGAACAGAAGAGTCAGCACAGTTGTAAAGTGAACATTGGAACAGTGGGAAAGTAAAGTCACGAATTTAATTGTATGAAAGAGGTAAATGTCCATTGAAATAAACGGTGAATATACGAAGGGTCACAGGAAATCTAACAGACACGAATCCGGTACCGATACGGTAGGCGTTACGCAAAGTGCAACGTACAACGGAACTCCGAATTTGACAATCGAATATATCGTAGAGATCGGCACGACGAGACGATCAAAACGGTATATAGAAATCAGTGGTACGATCATCCGATAAAAATCGATATCGGTACCAGAATACTGCTATTTTGCAGAAAATAAGAACGACGGAGCCAAAGATGTCCGAATTTGGAAAAACGACAAACTGAAATCTTGCTCAGAAGATGGTTTAGAATTTTTCTATGTAAAAATATTTAGGTTTCGAAAACATTTTATTTTCAACGTTTTTTAACTGATTAAATTGAAGTGAATTTGCGCGCGAAATAAACTTTCATATTTTCGGACGAAAATTTACCAGTTGCTATGTTTAACTAGCCGTATTCCAAATATTAAATTTTTATTTTAAAATTTTATCGTTTAAAATTTCACAAAATTTCAACTAATTACGTTATTAAACAGTTGAAATTTACGGGTCGTTACATTCTCCCCCACTCAAAACTTTTCATCCCCGAAAAGAAACGAGGTAGGAGAATAGAAACAACCAGAAAGAAAACAGATTTGAAATATAAAATAACAATTAATTTAAACCGTATAAATTCAAATTTAAATAAATTGATATTCAATAATTGATTTAATCCCTTTGATTTCACTAAAATCAATCTCAACTATTTCTAAATTCATTATCTTATTGTCCAATTATCTTAAATTTACAATTTCTAAAACCATACATTTGAATAGTCTTTTATTATAATCATATTTTGTTTTCAACAATTTAAATTCTTCTTTATTCCAAATTCTTATTAAGTTTATTTCACTTAATATATCTTATTACATATATTTAAACCATATAAATTAATTTAAACCATTTAAATTTAAATTAATTCATATTCATTAATTGATTTCAATTTCAAGGTATTTCTATAAGTTGATCTAATTTCAATTTATCAATTGACCTTCAAAACAAAATTTATTTTTCAATTATCTTATTATTCTATTTATCTCTATTAACATTTTATAATTAAAATTTAAGGGTATAACATTTATTATAACCACTGAATTTTATTTATAAATTCCATTTATATTATATATTATCCAATTACATATTCAACTTCTGAATGATTTAGGTAAGTTGTATTTGAATGCAGTTGAACAATATACAAAATAAAATTTTCCAAATTCAATTATTCAAGTTTAAATATTTATTCCAAATTTTGGTTTTATTTATAATTAAAATCATCCTTTAACAACATTTAAGAATTAGATTTCCGATTAACTTTAAACAATTTAGAGATATATAAAATATATTTATATCAATCAAATTAAATTTTTAAAATAAGATACTTATATATATGTGAATCAAAAATATACTGAAGAAATTCAAATCGAAATATTTTTTTCAAAACAAAACCGTAGCAAAGCTACAGAATAGTATCTCCACTTCGAAACTCGAAAATGAACGTCGATGATGCGGCCGCCAACACCAAAATTATTTTCCAGCGACAAAGAGAAGAGTACTAATTTTACATTTTAAAATTCTTTGAAAACGATTTCCATTCGAAAATACTTTCAATAATATATACTTTAAAATTTTAAAAACCAAAGTTCGAAATCACCGAAAACTAAATTCTCAAATTTCTGAATTAAGTTCATTTTAAATTCCAAATCAATTTATAAACCATAATTATAAATTCATTTAGAATAATAAATGATAATCAAATATTATCATTTCAAACAACCAATTTAATTATCCTCAAAATTCCAGAAAATTTTCCTTATGCTTTTACAATATAATCAAATAAATTTGAAAACAATATGGTGTCCGTTTGCTCTGCTCAAGTGTTTTGGAAATTCTATCGATAGCGTTGATCAGACGAATCGATCGAAAACCCAAATAAACATCAGCAACTCAAACAACACAATATATAAAACATTTTAAATAAAATTTTACAAATACAATTCCTCATTCCAGGATACAAGAACAGATTTCAAAACATGTATAGAGATTCAAATTTGATGGAAATCAAATCAAAGAGAATTTTGATTCGAAAATAAGTTTGAAACAGAAGATAAGATGATTCAATTACCACAATTGTGAGATGGATGAGTTTACTTAATTCACGGGCAACCTTAACCGGTCGTCCGTAACTTCAAGAATAAGACCGAAGCTAGAATTCCGAGGTAAATCGACATTCGATCTCAAGAAATAAAATTCAGGTATAGCAGGAGATAGATAGCATCGTAAACCGAGGATACAGAAATCTCCGGTAAATCAATGCCTATTATAAAGGAGTTTTGCTCCTTTACGAATCATTTGAAGTTTGGCGAGACCGCCGATCTATTATAGATATCATTTTGGAAGAAGACGAATAGTGAGGGACACGAATGAATTTCGGAACCGAGGGGAAACGTTCCAAAATTCAAAGGAATTGAGTCAATGGAAGAGATTGAAACTCGAATGAGAGTGATTCTGTAAATACATTTACCCTATATGTTAAGTTTGCCTAGAGCTACCAAAGCTCTGATACCAACTGTAACGACCCGGAATTTTGGACCATTCGCATCCATTATAAGTGTATAGGTAGACACTCATGCCGGAGTTGAATTGCTCAAAATACCGCGTTGTTAATTTAAATTTGGCAAAACTGAACATATATAGTAAATTAATAATCACAGATCACAGACACAGAGTAATAAGTGCAGCGGAAATAAAAGAGATAGTAGTTCATGAAGCTACTATATGAATATATAAAATACATCAGAGTTTACAACAGAAGAGTAATACGATACATCAGAGTTAAACCAGATACAACGGGAGAGTAACCGATACAAATCAGAATACATCACTGGAATCATCGAATATCTGAAAGCTGGATAGATAGCTGGATCTCCACGCGAAGCTCCAACTCTAAAGGTGAGTCTCGTAAGCTGAACTACTCAGTCTGACCCGAGCGTAAAGTAAAAACACAAAACACTCGAGTCAGGATTAACATTCTTATATTAATAAATCCAACTCAAGTGAAATAGCAATTGAAATACAAGTAACTCAAAGGATGTTTGGAATAACCATCCTTTAAGGATCCGTCAAACTATCTACTAGGTAGTAGTGTACGATAAGTAGATAATGTCTATCAGTAATATAAGGATATCAAAATAGCGTTAAGTCATGGCCCATTCCACCCTTAACACATTTTTATTCCCACAAGCATATACAAGACCGTAGTTTCCCCAAAACCGGAAGTCACCAGAGGGCAATCCATATACTCAAGGTACAAATCAAAATCGTAGTGGTCGCGCATAAATGGAATACAAGTATGACAAGGCACATGAGGCTATACCCAAGGTAGTGATACTACCGTTCGCCTGATCCGGACTGGTGAGAACGCAACGCCGCAGCGCCCGCAACACCGTGAAACAACACTCCCAAAATCAAGGGTGCACCAATCGACAACAAGTATAAGTAGTTCGAAGAAGTGTGTCCACTTGAGGTATCAATCCTCCATTGGTCCGGCACAGCTCCTGTTTTAGTCATTTCCAATTTGACACAAGTGTCAAGGCTATCCATTATCGTTCTCTTTCTTCAGTCATCACGTACATCATTTCCAACCACTTCATTCTGGATCATCACTCCGCGTATAGTTATTAAAGTGGTTTTCGGTTTAGATAGAGAGTATATCCATAACCGAATTCCGGTCTCTTTAATAACCTCCGTAATTATTTCACCGATTGGTCGTTTAATATATTTCAAAACCAAATCAATTTCAATTTCAATCAGAGTTTATAAACCAATATTTCATTTGTCTTTCCAAATCAATTTCCATAACTTACGTTTCAAACTTCCAAATTCAAAATTTCAAAATCTTAAAATTCAATTTCAATTTCGATTTAAACAATCCAAATATCGATTCAAGTTCGCAAATAAGTTTCCTTCCAAATCATTTGAATTAACTTAATTTAACATTCGAATCAATTTAAACTTATTTATCGATTTCATTCAAATATTCATTAAGTAAATTTTCCATTCAAACAATTTCTATTAAATTTCCAATTCATTAAATCCATTATTTAAATTCAACTTCCTTATATCAAAACTTACAAATTGAATTAAGTTAAATTCGTCAAATCAAATTCTTTAAATTTCAAGCCTTACATTAATTCCAAAAATGTCACATTTTCATTTCTTGTTAAAGAAATTCAATTTCAATTATTTATTTACTTACTTAAATAAATTTCCAAAACTTAATGAATAAAGAAACCCAATTTCATTTATTAATAAAGTTCAAATTTCACTTATTCAATAGTCCAATTTCTCTTATCAAAGAATTCAATTTTTATTCAATTATCCAATGATTCAATCTTATTCAATTATTAAATAATTCAAAACTTAATTATTAAATAATTTCAAAATTTAATAATTTCAAACTTAATTATAATTTCCAACTTAATTCAATCATTTCTCAAATTAAACAACCTTCTTTCATCAATTTCTTTATTAATATTTCATTTCAGATTATTAAATATTCACGTTTAAATTTCAGTAAATTCAATTTCCAATTTCGTTTCAAAACCATATTATTTATTCAAATAAAATCTTCATTTTATTTTTAAATCAAATTATTGACCAATCGGGTTTTATTTAATTTCCTATCCTAGGTAAAAATACAATTTGGGTATTTATCATTTCAACCCGGTTCCAATTCAATTCAAAATCAAAACATATCAAAGGGAACTTGCAGTGTGATAACTGGGATGGTGTCATAGTAAATAAACAAGCAATAACAACAATCAATATCAATCCAATAATCAATTCAAATAATCCCGAAATAACTTTATTAATTCGCATTGTTATTTGTACGAATTAATATAATTATTTCTAGAATCTACACTATCATTTCATGCAGATTAAAGATTATTACATTACGGTTTTCACTTGTCATGCAATTTCAATTTCATCCATCATCAATTTAACAACATACATTCAGTGGTTCAAAGTGTAATTAAACAAATCCTACGTGTCAATAAATTTAACAGTTAAAGGGGTCATATTATACAAATGTCATTTAATCAAATTTAACATATATATCAAATCTAACTATCCTACGTCAATTTCAATTTCAAATTATTCATCACTTACATCATTAACAATTTAACGTCCAATATAAACATCAAACAATCAATCATTTAACAACCAAACTGGATTATCATTGCATATATAACAGATAATGGTGTCAGATGTCACAGGTGAACTGATACAGGTAATAACAGTGTAAATATCTAACAGCAGCATATTTCAATTGTCGTTTCAATTGAAATCAAATTTAATAAATAAAAGAACGTTAATCGTGAGTGAGTGCTCACCTTCAGAGGCTAGAAAGATTCGACGATGGAACAAGTTATGAATCCAAGCATGAATTCCAAAGCAAAGTTAGATTGACACGAATTGACGAACAAAGCTGATAAATAGGAATCAAATCAGAACTGGATTTGATATTGATAATTGGTATAAGTGAACCCATATATACAGCTATATATGACTATTTATATAAAAAGATCGTATTCTAAATTTAAACACATGTACAATATAAAATTTGAAATAAATACATATATATATACAAAAAAATGCAAAATATTCACACGTATAATGTATTTCACTTGAAAATATCTTTATATTAAATAATCAATTCAAACATATCTCAAACTTAATATTTAAATTCAAATATATAAACACAAAGTCTCAATATATATAAATTTGAAACTAACTAAGGCATAACCATAAATAGTAAACTTTAAATATACACAGTATTCAACTTATTAACAGTCTATATAACTTATAGATAACCCCACAGAACCATTCACTTATATAACTAATATAATATTATGTATTTGAGTTAAATACTGTCTACAGAATCCATAAAGTAAATATATATACAAACCGTATGTATGTTAAGATCAAAAAATATTATACATACGTAAACTGCATTTATCTATTTAAAACCAAATTCTAGTGTATATATATACACACACAAAATCATATATATAAACACTTATGCAATATAATTTGAACGACACATCTTAATAAATATATAGACAACATAACCTGCCCTTAAATAGCCACTATGTATATACGGTCAATATAAAATGTGAAGATCAAAATACCTATATTTTATATTTTAAAACACTTGTATAGGCAACATATATTTACACTATATATATAAGCACGTAAACTACTACAAATATATCCTTATCACCTTAAATCTAAATGTAGAAACAACAGGCCAAAACTTTATAGTATGATATACATATAATACCTTTCCAGTAGGAAAAAGAAGTCGCAGACCAAAGTATACAATACATTTAAAACAATATATAAAAAAAATCAACATGACAGGTTACAGCTATAGGTAGATAACTATATATATTACTATAGATATAAGAACATGACAGGCTGGGTCAAAAGGTAGTAAAGGAGAAGAAAGCGAGTTGAGCTACAGGAATATGAGTTTCACCTTTTATTATAAAAGAAGAGGAGAGCTAATCTGCAGGGTGCTCGAGTGTTTCAGCGCTACCATCATGGAGTGTGGGTCGATGGCAAGGCAGCCAAGGCGAGGGTGGGGCTGTCGGAGGCTGTTCGGTAAAGGGTTTGGGTGATGTCTATGCGTTGTGTGGTGGGAAAGTCAAAGCGAGTGTGGTAGCTATGGCGTTAGGGGCGGAAGGTGGACGAAGGCCTGGGTGACAGTTGCCGCACACGGTGGTTTCAGCGGAGGAAAGGGCGGAGGATGGGAGAGTGGAGACTGGTGAGGCTACACATGGTGGAGGAAGTTGCGGCAGAGGCTAGTGTAGGCGGTGATAGGGAAACAGTGTGGAGACTGGGTGAGTGGATCTGGGTCGGTTGCTGATGCGTGCTAGGGAAGGTGCATGGTGAAAGGACGCGAGAGGAGGGGAAGAACGAGATGGGTGAGGATGGAGTATGGTTCCAGGTTGTTGGAGGTTACGTGATGGGTGGAAAGTGGGGAGTGGCAAGGAGGAATGGGTTTGGTTGTCTGTTCACAGTGGAGATAGAAATAAGGGAAGGAGAGGAGAAGTTAAGGATGTATGGTTCAGGCACCATTTTTTCTTGTTGTATTGTATAAATATTGTAAATTTTCCTAATGAAAGAAACGTAAGTGAAGGTGAAACAAAATAATAGAATAGATTCAATGTAAAAGGAAAGGATGAACCGGTGAACAAAATTGAAATAAAGGGCCAGAGTAATAAATGAACCGGTTACAGTAAATAGAAATAGGAACAGAAGAGTCAGCACAGTTGTAAAGTGAACATTGGAACAGTGGGAAAGTAAAGTCACGAATTTAATTGTATGAAAGAGGTAAATGTCCATTGAAATAAACGGTGAATATACGAAGGGTCACAGGAAATCCAACAGACACGAATCCGGTACCGATACGGTAGGCGTTACGCAAAGTGCAACGTACAACGGAACTCCGAATTTGACAATCGAATATATCGTAGAGATCGGCACGACGAGACGATCAAAACGGTATATAGAAATCAGTGGTACGATCATCCGATAAAAATCGATATCGGTACCAGAATACTGCTATTTTGCAGAAAATAAGAACGACGGAGCCAAAGATGTCCGAATTTGGAAAAACGACAAACTGAAATCTTGCTCAGAAGATGGTTTAGAATTTTTCTATGTAAAAATATTTAGGTTTCGAAAACATTTTATTTTCAACGTTTTTTAACTGATTAAATTGAAGTGAATTTGCGCGCGAAATAAACTTTCATATTTTCGGACGAAAATTTACCAGTTGCTATGTTTAACTAGCCGTATTCCAAATATTAAATTTTTATTTTAAAATTTTATCGTTTAAAATTTCACAAAATTTCAACTAATTACGTTATTAAACAGTTGAAATTTACGGGTCGTTACAGTTGGTATCAGAGCTTTGAAATATTATCATATGCATTACAATCATATGATCTTAAGATATTTGGAAGATACAATTAGTTGTGCTTTTGTTGTGTTGGAGAAACAACATATTTAAATCTTTCCAAAGATGATTTGTTAGAAGTATTTGATTAGTAGTACTTGAAATTTGATAATCTTACACTATAAGGTCGAAAAACTCATCCCAAAACCTTTGCATACCTGATGGATTGCAAAAAACCAAAATGGTAACAAATAATATTCTTAAAGAAATTGGGATCTTTGTAACTGAAGCTTCAACTAAACATGCTCTTATACTATCATCATTTTTCAAAAGTCCTCGCTTTTCAGCAGCTTCTTTAAATGTTTAACTCCTAAATCCATGAACTGTAAGCAAATCATCATAGGAAGTTGGTCCTCTAATATGATTTAAAAGTATTCTCAAGAAAAAATGTTCTCCTTCTGTAGGTTGGACTATATATATTCTATCAATCACTCTAATGTTTGATTCTCTTCTTTTCCATTTCTTGACACCTTTAAGCCAACAGTAGCGTTCAGGAAAATCATGATATGAAGTTGTCTTGCTTGTTCATCGACTGAATTTGTATAGAAGAACTCGATAAGCATTATTTTTAGATGACTTTCATCGACTAAAATTTCATTAATTGTTTAATGGTTGTAAAATATAACACTTTGTTTACTTGGAAGATGTATTTGAAGGTGCTCAACTGATGGATATATCTTACTAAGAGAAAATCTAAAGATCCACCTTGCATCAATGAAATGTTGTATCTCATCGTATTTGGTCCAGGTCGAATTTGCATTAAAACACGATCAGGACCTTTGTAAACATATTTGTAAAGATATTTAACACATTGTATACTACTACATATCTCTACGTTGGTATGACAATTATATTGACGTAGTAACCAAGAATTATAGGGTACAATCCATCTATTATCTACCGTCAACTTCCTACTTTTATCGATAGGAATAGATATACTCGTGTCACGTCTTCTATAAATTAGATATGAATCTATACCTTGAACAGTTGTAGCTGAAAATTGTTTTGGATACTCACTATTGGAACTACCAAATTTCATGCAAGGAGAATTACGATTTTGATTGCCACATGGTTCATGAATCATACACTTCGTTACCATTGTATGTAACTCTGGTTCTTCATTAGAATCAGGTATTTCGGCTCTAACAATTTCATCATATTCATCTAGATTAGTAAAAAAAATTCTTCTTCGAAAATTATTATCATATGAACATGTGGTAAACCTCTTTTTTGAAATTCAAGAACATTAGCACCTACTTTTTTAACTGCTCCTTCCATTAAAATATCTTCTTTTAATTCCTCGTATTTTGCACGAAAAACCCTTTTTGTCAAATCTGGTCTGCCTTATGGGTCTTGACCAAATTACTAACAATTTCATCCCAAATTGGATTGCATGTCATTGTAATGAATAAATCAGGCTTGCAAAATTTATGTACTAAATCCATGCATCATGATATCATTGATACATATCATGTGGACATCCAGTATATGAAGAAGGCATGCATTGTTCGTGTACCAATATTTCCTACATAGGAGAATTTATGGACAACTTAGTAGTATGAAGTTCAATTGTGTAGATATAAACATGTACTAATTACAAAAGGAAAAATTTTGTACTCACAAAATACCCACTCATATCATTTTCCCCTACATCTAAAGCATCTAGTAATCCTTGGTACATTTCAGCTCTAGTGGTATTTTGATTACTCCTATACCATCTTAGCATGTTGGTATCTATCTTAACATAATTATCAATAACGTATTGTTGAAACAATCGACCACCTTGATGAAAAAGTGATTTATCATTTTCTCGAATCTACAAAAAAATAGTATAAATATACCAAAAGGTAAAATGTGATGATATAAATATATATATATAATGTATTGTATATTAAAATTGTATATACCCGTAAAATATTACCATAATACTCGCAACATGAAAATTTGTAGCCATTTTCATCTTGACTATTTATATCCCATTCATAACTTCCATAAGGTAATAAAAGTGGATGTTGTAGTGTATCATAATAACCAACTATTTCAAGAACAGTTATAAGCTATCTAGATTTTATCTCAACTACGGTATCTCTTTTACGTAATTTCTCATTTTCAACTCCCTCTATCCAAATTCCAATAGCTTGTGAAGCTATTAGGAGGGCATGTTGTTTTTGGTTTGAAGATGGTTCTTTTATAACCAATTTACAATGCTGGATATTTGGCTTCTGTCCAAGTTATCGAAATAAAAATACAAATATATTATATGTATTTATAGCCTTTTCCAACTTCTTCACAATTTCTCAAATCAGGGTATTATTTTCAACCAATCGATTATCGATTTCGTGCTCTGTATCATATATATAAAGTTGTAGAAATGACGGACGATCACCGGATGTAGGTACCAAATGGCCTATTTTATGATAAATACTACCTTGAGAAAGAAATGTATATACACCATCTCTTCCATTAGCCAAGTTCTCATCAACATGAACTTCCATTGATGTAAATGCAAACATACGGTTATAAGCTCATATGTTTTTTTGAAGTGTTTCCCTTTATCTAATTGGTCAGTGTACAACTCAAAGATCTTATCTGGTGATGAATTTGATTGTAAAATTATTTTTCCATTTAAGCAGTAAAAACTATTTGATTCTCTATAGAAGAGTTTTTCTTGATAATATCTACGTAACCTTGATTGTGGTAGATAATACTTTTGAAAACCAGAATGATCTGTAAAGCTTCTAGCACGGTTATGTCTTGCAGTAGCACTTTGACACGGTTGGCCAGCTATATTTGTCCTTATGTTTCTATTCAAGTCATCCCTTTGTGGAAAAGGTAATTTACTAACATCTTCTTGTTCTTCATTGTTCATTGATCCACTTAGCTCTTGTTCTGCTCAAAATTTTGATAAATAAATTTTGTAAGTTTTTTTAACATGAAATTCACACATTATTTTTCTACTTATGGAATATTTAATAGGAATTTACTCGATGAACCACATGAGTGATAAATTTAATATGACTTAGGTTTTATAAATAATAGCTTGATTATATTGATCAATATATATTGATACGAAACTACTTGTACTACTTGTTTGTGTAACATTATATGCATACGTATATTGGTAACCTAAAATTTGGTAAATATAACTTTTATTTTTATCAAAATATAATGTAGTGAATTATAGTGAATAGTTCTCTGAAGTAATACCGTATATTGTGAGAAAAAGGTATTGAAAAGGAACTACCATACCTACTTGTTTGTGATGCATCATCATTGATATTTTTCGACACTTCTAGATTTTCTAGTACGGTAATTAGTATGATATTGTTCACATTCTGCTTCATTGTCTTCTTCAGTCATTAGCTTTTTTTCTTTCCCTATTGCGAATGTGATGGTGCTCTAATTGTTTTTCCCTTTGTTCAAAACTTAATTCAAAATAACATTGTCCTTTTCTTTCAGCCTTAATTTTAGCATCCAATAATGCTTGTTGGTGAGTTCTCTCAATGATTCTAGGGCTTCTATGAAGTATTGAGGGTGCTTAAGTACATTATACCGCTTGACGTTGGTTTCTTTCAATAATTCTCAGACTTCTACCGGGTACAAAGGGAGGTATGCAGTTGGATTCAATTTGATGGTGTTAAACTCTATCGATAATTTCTACCCTTTATAAGTTGGGACTTGGTTGGCCTCCATTGTTTGATGTTGAGTTCTCTCGCTGTTCTAGAACTTCTACATGGTTTTTAACTTGGAAAATTGGTTAGCTTCCATGAGTTGATGATGAAATGCATAAAGCTAAAAGTGGAATTTGTTTGACTTATAATTCTGGAAAAAAAATACTCAATTTGTATTAAAAGTGAACATCACCATTTAAGTCTTAAGAGCTAAGTCACGTACTTATTAGTAAAAATAAAATACATATTAAGTAAGAATATATTTCATAGTAACATTTGGAACATGCTTTACAAATAAAGTTGGAGTAGAAGATGAATTGTAAAAGAAATTTTCATTAAACGGGAAGTAACATAGTTAACAAAAAATTATTTAACTTATATTAAGCAATTGGTAGGTAGGACATATTATTATGAACTTAATATAAAAATACATATCTTCAACAAACATCATCGTAAGTAATGTTTGGATAAGCTAAATGAATATGAGATATTAACAAAATAAGTTGCTTTCGCTATTCATTTTTTAACAAATTTAAGTTTTCAAGGTGTACCTTTTGAGTAACAATCAAATTTGAGTGATGAGGCAAACAACTTGTTCTGATAACATAGACTGCAGAACAAACAAATTGAAAGTAAGATTAAAAAAAGCAATGAATGCAAGAGAACTTATATATAAATACAATGCAATCGGAAGAAGAATAAGTTTTTCCGACAATGTTTTCGGCACGTTTGTTGACAATGGATCAATTGAAATAGTTTCATTCAATTGGTCATTAAACAAACGTTTTTGACACGTACTAAAAAAATGATTGCAAACTATTTCCATTGGTCATTAAAACACTCAACTTCCTAGTGATATTAATTTCAACCTCAGAATATTCAAAGTTTATCCACTGACAATCATTTGCACTTTTCCTTAAATTTAAGAATTCAAAGGCATTATGTACATGCTAAAATAACCCATCTTCCTTGAAACTACACTTTCCTACTTGGTACTATTTATGCTGATAATTCCAAGCTTGCAAAGCAACTACCACTTGATACCCTCCATGCTCTTAACCCATTTTTTAGCGACCTTAATATTATGCAAGATGCATCTGAAAAATCAGGTGGTACTCCTCTAACCATCAAAGATATTGCTCCCTCTATAATGTTATCGATATTGCAATCATATTGCCTAGGCCATTTTGGTTCTTTCAACACTCAGAATAACTATAGCAGATCTGGAATTCGAACTTTTTGTAAAGTAGATGGAGCAACAATTATGTAATGACCTGCTATTTCGAATCATTCAAATTGACAATCATCCACTCATGTCGGACTTGAATTGCTCAAAACAACAGATTGTTAATTTATAATTGGCAAAACTTAGCATATACAGTAAATAAATCAATCACAGAATCACAGACACAAAGTGATATAACAATAAGCAGCGGAATAGATAAATAGTAGTTCATGAAGCTACTATATAAACATCAGAGTTTAAAGTAAAATACAACCAATCTCAAATACACAGAAGTTACTAATACAAATGCTAATGACAAGTCTGAACAAAAAAACTGGAATAAACTGAAGTAACTGGAAAGCTGAGTAAACAAAGACCGATCATCAAGCAAAGCTCCAAGCTCCGAAGGTGAGTCTCAAATGTTGCGACACTCGGTCTGACCCGAGCATAAAGCAAAACACAAAACACTCGAGTCAGGATTAACATTCTTATACCAGCAAATTTAACTCAAGTGAAATGTCGACTGAAATACAAAATAACTTAAAGGATGTTTAGGATACCCATCCTCTAAGGATCCGTTAAACTATCTACATACATAGTACAATATGCTACATATATAATGTCTATAGTAAAGTAAACTATTGAAATGGCTTTAAGGCGTTACCCATATCCCCCTTAACACATTTTATATATTCCATAGTTTATACAGTATCGTACGCTCCTCCGTAAACTGGAGGTTACCTAGAGGGCACTCCATAGGTATGGTACAAAACAAACTCGTAGAAGGCATGATAAGGCATGTGAACACGGCAAGCGAGGCAATGCCAGGGTAGGGTTCTACTATTTTGCGGATCCGGACTGGTGGTAACGCATAGCAACTACTACCATCCACCTCGAGACACACTCCCAAATACAGGGGTACCCAATCAAATCACAAAGTAATAGAATGGAATCGAAGGAATGTGTCCGATGGGAGGAATGACCTCACTTGGCCCGGCATGGTGTAACGACCGTAATTTTCGATAATTAAAAATAGTAAATTTAATAAGATTTTTGTAATTAAATGTTGGAAGAAATTAAAATTTAAGATTTACAACTGGAATAATACTAAAATGAAATACAACAATGTTAATTAAAGCTAATTATTAACAATTTGAATGGAATTCCAATTAATTGAAATAGTGTAAGGTTATACTTGGTTATAAAGTGAACATAGGAAAAAGAATGTAAATATTGAATTCATTAATGAAATAATATATTGTTATTGGAAATTGAATAAAATTAGTGTTATGAAAGAAATGGTAACATTTGTTTGTAAGTAATAAACATATAAATGTAATTAAAGGCTAATGGTGACAATTATTATATATATTACCTATTTATTTGGTCTATTAAATTTAATTGGAAATAAATGGCAATTTATTCCCTTAATTAGTGCAGTTAATGTAGGTTTAATTGGTAATGGTAAAAAGGTTGATTCTATACAATGTAACCAATGTAAATTTTTATCATAGTATGACCTTTGATTTGAATAAAAGGATGGAAATTAGTTTACTCAAATTTATTGGAATTGGAAATTTTAATAAGTGAATTTATTACAATCAATGGAATAAAAGGTTACGTAAATGAAAGGTAAGATGAAATGGTAAAATATTGATGTAAAGGAAGATATAACAATGTTGACTATGTATTTAAGGTAATAATTGATTTAATAAGAGAATGAAACCAAGATAAATAAATTAATTGAGACTTTTATTATAATTAATGTGTGAAATTAACCAAAATTCAATAAAATGGAAATATAGTAGTTAATACAAATAAAGGATGGAAATTGGAGTATATTAACGTAATGAAATGTAAAACAAATGTCAACTATGTTATTAGATAATAAGTTTGGACCATAAATAAAATTATAAAACAACAAACTACAATGAAGCAATGAAGTGGAAGGTTCTAACGCCTATTAGAATGTAATTTAATAACAGGAATTGAAATAATAAATGTCAGTTTTAATGATGAGTTAAATGAATATTAATTGATAGAGAAAAACATTTATTTAGTATGTAATTTAATGCTTGTTGGATACTGTAATTTTATAAATGTGTTTGCATGACTATAAATAAGGATTACAATGTTCACGTATTTATTTAATTGATTTCATCAATTAGGGTCTGTTTTGAAGTGGAATATTAAAATTAATTGGAAATAAATTTATTGGAATCTTTCAATTGAAAAAGGAAAAAAGAAACAAAGTGCAATTAATAAATTTAATGTAAGAATGTTTTCATTTGGAATGTACATTATTTGGAAATATAAGAATGGATTTAATATTGTATAAGTTGATCATTTTAGAATATAAGAATGTTTACATTTATGAATTGCAAGTAACGAATAAGCATTTTAAGGAAAATAAAAGAATGTTTGAGGAAAATAAAGTGAACGTTTCCATTTTGAATATAAATATATCGTTGTAAAAAGAGAAAATTGAATTTTTAAAACAACATTTTACGGTAGTTAAATAGCAGGCATAGGTTGCACGGAAGTGATTTTATTGCTAACCTTGAATTTAAAATAAATTAAATATTTGAGTTCATAATTACGTGTCGAGAAAAGTGTTATTTTTAAATTTGAATTTTTAAATCATGGTTCATATTTTATTTTATGTAGCGGCGGTCCCCGTTATGTAAATTGGTGTGTTCAAATTTAGTTATGTTGTGGTAATTAAATCTTTAATGAATGTCAAATTTTGTATGTTTGGGGTTAACAAAATTAATTGAGTGAGCAAATTTTTTGAAATTTGAATTCCAAAAGTTATTTTTATAGAGTAGAGTTGGTCCATTCATTCCCTTTCTAATTAATAATTGTCACACTTTTTCATTATTTCCTCATTTGTTCCATTACTCATTTCCATTTACATTGTCTAAAGCCTTTTCATTTCATGAACGTTACCTACTTTCCATATTTTTAATTCTTTCCTTCACCTCTTTTAATACCTACCTTTTTTTAGGGTTGTTCATATTTTTACTTTATTTCAATTCCTACTTTGTTTATATTTAGCTTTATTAGCTTTTCACTAGTTTCAATCTTCATTCCTATAGCTTCATTTCATTTTTTTTAAATATCATCTTCTATAGCTTCATTTTTGTCTCTCTTCACCTTCCTCCTTCCTTTTTTTTCATGTTTCTTCTTCATATCTCCTTTTTTCCAAAGCATTTTTTTCTCTTTTCTTCTTCTTATTCTTCAAATCTTGTTCTTCTTTTTCAAAGCCTCCTTTTCTTTTCTTTTCAATTCTTCTTCTTCTTTAATTTTTTTCCTTTTCAAACCTTCTCTTCTTTCCATGTCTTTTTCTTCAAGATATATATAATCTTCTCTCCAAAACATTCTATAAAAAAAAGATTAAGATAGCAAGGAAACAAAACAAAATGAGAAAGTAGTTGCAGATCCAAATCTGGCTAGAAAAAGGAAAGCAAAAGGGTGAGTGATTCAACCCACTCACGCAATACTAAAAATTCCATTGCAAGTTAAATAAAATATATGATGTGATATATAATTTTTTTTATGCTGTTTGTTGATTTAAGTTGACATTTGAATTGAATTGATATTGAATCTGAATTGACATTTAATTTTATATTGGAATTTAATTGATAGTTAAACCCCGATATTGATAACTATTATATGTTGAAATATATTGGTTGATTTGGATGTTGTTTGAAATGGATCTTATTGATTGATATGTTGGATGTATGGTTGTTTATTTATTTTAATATGTCCCTGTTATCACCTAGTATATTATTGACATCATTTAAGTGGTCCTTGAATCATTCTAGAATTGGATAATTATGACATTTAAATTATGGGTTGAAATGATATATACCCATACAATTTCTTGAATTTGGATTATTTATTGAAACTGAATTATTTAAAAAGTTTAAGTTTTTAATTTAAACTTCGGATTTATTTTAAATAAAGTGGTTAAAATTGGTATTTCGAATTATTTTAAATCTCGTAAATTACTGCACTGGCGTTGTACACTTGATAGGAGATGAAAAATCTCATAACATCTCTGAAGCCATTGCACTCATATTTTTATTTGAGATTGATTTGATTTACATAGGAATTTTTAGTTCTGACTTGAGTGTATTGTTTTTTCATTATGCTCGGGTCAGTCTGAGCTTTTTCAGTGTATTGAAGACCATTTTATTTTCTAGAGGACAAAGACAAAGATTCAGTATATTATTGCTATTTATTATTATTATTCCACTGCTTAGTTCGCTGCATTATTTGTTTATTTATGATGTATATATAACTCTGATTTGAATTTGTAAAAGTGTAATCAAATGTTATTTGTAAAACAGCTTCATGAACTGTTTATTTGATTATTATATTTTGTCGTTCCGCTGTGAGATTTTGTGTTTTGTTTTTTCTTTTCCTTTTTCTTGTTTTTCTTGTTTACCCCATTAACAATCCTCCCTTTTGAATGGTTTGAGTCCGACATGTGTGGTTTATTGTCGATTTGAACCGTCCAAAAAGTTGGGTCGTTACAGTTGGTATCCGAGCTTTGGTTTAGACATACCTTAGCCTGTTGGGGTTAACTCATTAGAGATAGGGTAGTAATACCCTAGAATGAGTTGTACGGGTGTATATACGAGAGCGCGTATTTGTTAGTGTTATAAAAAATGTTTTATATAAGTTTTGAAATGAATGTATTTTTCCTAATATTATATGATATATATAAAGGAATAGGTTTTTATAACTGATATAGTTATTTGTAATGTGTTCGATTTATGAAATGGTAATATTAAGTTATTATCATTTATTGTCGATTAGTTGAGTTTTTGTCAGTTTATAAGCATTGGCTAATTATTGTTGATTGAATTAATAGACTAAACACTAGACTAATAATGGTGTATTAAAGAGAATAAAATGAATAATTTGGATATTTGTTTATGGAATTGAAATTTTTTGTTGTAAAACTTATTGTTTATTGATTGGTAGTTTCAACTATTGAAATAAAATGGAATATTTGGATATTTGGATAGTCAAAACTTCAGAATTAATATATGAGTTGAAACTTAATAATTGTGTTGAATTATGCAGTTGAATTTGATAACCTTAATTTGAAACCAAGTGAAACAAGGTTAATTTGTTATAGTTGAGTAGAATTTTTGTATACGTTATTGGCATGTAATGTAATAATATTTAAAAATTGAAATTGTGAACTTAGTTAACGTTTATGAAATGTGTCATAAATAAATTGAAAGGTAAAGGTGAACTAAAAATGAAATGAATATAAATAAAGTCATGCCTTATAAAATTGTTTATGAAATAAATGGAAGTTGCAATAAATAGTTATAATTAAAGTTGTGATAACTTTAAGCCCGAATAATGCTTATAAAAGAATTTAAGCTTTTATAAATTGGTTATGAACTTAAGAAAATTCCTTATGGAATGATTTGCAAATAAATTGAGTATTAAATGAGAAATATTACATGAGAAATGAATGTAATTTAAATTGAAGAGAAATATAAGCAATACTATGAGAATGAATATATTAATATTTTACACTTAATGGAGAAATTCTGTGAAACAAATATTAAAGTATGAAGTGATATTTGTGTTAATCAATGAGATTAAAAAAAATGAATTTAATTGAAATGTAATTGGGATGAAACAAATTGGAATAATTACATAAGTTGTATGTATATTATTTTATTCGCAAAATTAATTTCATCTGGATTTGAGTACACAAGTTCTAGGTGAATTTCACCGCTTTGTGTTAGGATTTTCCATTTGATTCTTGATGGCGAATATTTGATATGGATTTTTGGTTTGGTTCTAGAATTCTCTATCATAGTATATGGCTATGCAAGGAGAATGATGGTTTCTAGTCAAGAAACCATATTGAAGTCCGCATTAGGGAAGTTGAATGGACAATACTTGTCTGAAAGTGAACTTGTGTAACCGAGCGAGCTATCAAATGTGATTTTGCGAAATGATGTCATATGTACATCTTTTGTTCTAATATTATTGATATGCTTTGACGCTTAAATTGAAAGTTGTTGGATTGGATATCTTTGTAATTTAAATTGGAATTTTTCTTGTATGCAAAACTACTATTAATTTAAAACCATTTTTCAAAACAATTTTCTTTTATTTTTCTTATATAAACTATCTTATTCTATTTTATTTACAAAGCTATTTTACAAACTATTTTATTTACAAACTATTTTATTTACAAAACTGTTTTACAAACTATTTTATTTACAAAACTATTTTACGAACTATTTTATTTACAAACTATTTTATTTACAAAACTGTTTTACAAACTATTTTATTTACAAAACTATTTTACAAACTATTTTACAAAACTATTTTTTATACAAAACTATTTCACAAAATGATTTTATATACGAAACTATTCAAAATTCAAAACCTTTTATAAAGCAAAGATATTGAATCTCATATGGCTTTTCATACAGCGAAATTGAATTTGGAAAAAAATTTATTCTGCTATAAGACGGACTTTATATAAGTATAAGGTGATTTTCAAAACTGTTGATTTTGGAAGGTATTCGATCTGAAGAGATAAATCTTATATATAAAGGATTTTATATAAGAATGATTTGATATATTCGAGATTATTGATTTTGGAAAGTACTTATCTGAAAATGAAATCTTATATATAATGGAATTTATGTAAGTGCGATATTTGAAGCTATGATTTTGAAAGGCTACTGTATATGGTATGTTATATTTTGAAGTAAGAGGTATGGGGAAGTACCCTCCGCGAAGAAGTATAGTATGATATGCTTCGACCCAGATGGACTTGGGGAATCCAGGAATGGATTCGACCGACAAACCCTAATATACTTGGGTGAATTCAGAAATGGATTCGAACCGATATGGTTGTCCGGACTTAAACTCATGAGTTCCTAGATTTATTTTTTCAGGGTAGATGGTTCTTTAGTTTACCCAATGGAGGCGCTTTCGATCCTGGGATCTGTTGTTTATGGATCTTCCTGGAAGGAAGTGCATCCATTGCGTAAATCATTGAATCAGCAGCGTACCACTGCAGCAGGGGTCAATGGTCCCTTGTTTATGAATTGGCTACGATATTTTTCTAGAATCCGGAAGGTAGAAGGATCTTCTGGAAAGTTTTGTGTCCATTGCGTAAATACTGGATCAGCAGCGGGCCACTACTATCGTATTATCATCATTTGACCTTGGATTTTGAGCGGTACTTCTCATACCTATTTTTAAGTTTTTTTCACTGGGTGTTGAAGCAGGACTACTAAGTACTTAGAGAATTCTAGCCTTGCGCCTGATCAACGCATGGCCAGAGCCTGCAAGAACGAGGATAAACCTGTTAAGACATCGAGTTATAAAAGTATTTTGATAAAGTATTATATAAAGGATATTTTGATTATTTTTTTCAATTCTAAATACTTTAAAATGTTTAAAATATTGTTTATTCATGTACAACATGGTTTAATAGTAAATTATTAGTGTTGTAAATATTTGAGAAGTTATTTATTAAATAAAACATATTTAAAGTAAATGATTATTGATTTATTAATAATGTTTGAAAAGTATCTTGAGATAAAACTAATAAATTTATAAATAATGGATTTACGGTTTTCAATAGCTTCTTTGTAAATATAAGTAATGATGTAAATAATTATTTTCAAATAGTTTACATATATTTATAAAGATGGTATTTAAATATTTAAATGGTATTTATACATAAAGCAAGGAATTTTACAAATGAATTTTTTTGAAAAGTATTAAAGTATTAAAGATGGTTGATTTGCAAATGAAGCTTTCAAATGAATATTTCAAGTAAAATTTATATAAGTTTCTTTGAATGTATAATTTAAAGATATTACATAAATGGAAAAAAAATTGATTTGCGAAGTTTATTTATAGTAATATACTTAACAAATAAATGTGAATCTCTATTTTGGAAGTATAATTTGGAATATTTACTTGATTTCAAAGTACTAATAATAAATTTATTGATTTATTTACTGTTTGAATTTTTGTATTAAACCATAATAAATGTTTTCCATGATTTGAATATTCATTTTTAAAACAAGTGCGTAAAATTAATTATGAAGATATGAAATTTTATACTTTGATTTAGAAATATAATGTAAGATTTAAGTATACTATTAGTTTCAGTTTAATAATCTTGAGTTTATACTTATTTTAAAAATAATGAGTTTAATAAATCTTCGGATTTAAAGAACTTTATTTTAAAAGCTTATTATAATGTTTGATATAAATTTCTAACATTGTTTTTGAAAAACTTTACATAATGCTATGAGGATGTTTTAAATATATATTATATTTTTACTAAATGAATAAGGTTAAATGTTTTAATTGAATTTTTAAAGATATTGAAATGTTTCCTTTCTCTTCAAGGGTGAATACCAAAAGCTTAATTTTTATTCAATAACTGAATTAAGTTATAAACTTAAGTAAGGCAGTAGAAGCTTAAGTTATATTTTTTGAATGATTCATTAGTGACTTAAATCCTTAATGGAAAACAAATTATGTAAGTGATTGATCTCTATATAAATAAATGAATGGAAAAGTAAATAATGAGAAGAAAAAAATCCAGTAGAATAAACTAAAGTAAATTTAAATTAGAATTTCAATTATTGTATTAGAATAAAATTTTAACCATTTAATAATTGGAACTTCTAAAGTTGAAAGTAAGAAATTAAATGCTAAGTTATAAATGAAATATACAAGGAATTTGAAATTTGTAACTTGTAAACAAAAAGGATATGAAAATAAGAAATGATAACTATTGAACTTTATTTACTAAAATGAAATAAGATAAACTTGTGTAACTTTCAATTACATCTTATAAACATATATATATAACTTACCAGAATATTAAAAGTTGTAATGTTAAATAAGGATATGTAAGGGAATATTATACAAGAAAAACTTAAATAATGAAAGTGTTCAATGAATTTTACTTTTAAGAATAAGAAATTTGATATGAAATAGTTATATACCTGAGTTATAATTGTAGTGCTACTTAATAAAATGAAATAGAAAGTGAATATTGTAAGCAAAGAATTATGAACTTAAGTTAATGTTTGAAGCTATTGATAATTAAAGTAAATAATTAAATGAATACTATATTAAATTTAATGATTATAACTTCAGAAATGGTTGATTACTTTGATCCCTTGTGAAGATTCTATGCTTGTTTGCAAAGATTGTTGTTATGTTGTATTGATTTATTTTGATTTTATGTGATGATGGTATGCTTTTGGTTGAAAGTAATTGTTGTTATGTTATGTTGATTGTTTGTTATTAATTCAAAACAATATAATCATTTCACTTCTATATAATTATTAACCTCTTTGGATTATATAAGTGGAACACAAGTTATGGAAGCAATTGTTATTGCTTTTGGTTTCATAAAATAAACGTTATTTGCTTGACAAGTAGATACGTTCTCGAATTATGGTTTTCTAGCGATATTATATTATTTCTCCCGTTGTTGGGATATATTATTTTGAAAATATATGATATATTTTGTTATTTTGATATTATGATTTCTCCCGAGCCTCTCCGTACAAAGGATATTCTACCAAAAATTTTCATGAATTTTGGACATAGAAATTTTTGTGAAATGTTTTCCAAACTTTTGTTAATTTGAATATAAAAGGATTTAATTGTTTATAAATTAATATATTTTATTTAAATTATTTATTATGTAAATAAATTGTTTACAAATTTGATATTTTGAATAAGATATATTGATTACTTAATTCCTTCTTTTCCCTTCTATTTTCTTTTCGGGGACAAAAAGTTTTTAGTGGGGGAGAGTGTAAGACCCGTAATTTTTGACAATTAAAAATAGTAAATTTAATAAGATTTTTGTAATTAAATGTTGGAAGAAATTAAAATTTAAGATTTATAACTGGAATAATACTAAAATGAAATGCAACAATGTTAATTAAAGCTAATTATTAACAATTTAAATGGAATTCCAATTAATTGAAATAGTGTAAGGTTATACTTGGTTATAAAGTGAACATAGGAAAAAGAATGTAAATATTGAATTCATTAATGAAATAATAAATTGTTAATGGAAATTGAACAAAATTAGTGTTATGAAAGAAATGGTAACATTTTTTTGTAAGTAATAAACTTATAAATGTAATTAAAGGCTAATGGTGACAATTATTATATATATTACCTATTTATTTGGTCTATTAAATTAATTGGAAAATGGCAATTTATTCCCTTAATTAGTGTAGTTAATGTAGGTTTAATTGATAATGGTAAAAAGGTTGATTCTATACAATGTAACCAATGTAAATTTTTATCATAGTATGACCTTTAATTTGAATAAAAGGATGGAAATTAGTTTACTCAAATTTATTGGAATTGGAAATTTTAATAAGTGAATTTATTACAATCAATGGAATAAAAGGTTACGTAAATGAAAGGTAAGATGAAATGGTAAAATATTGATGTAATGGAAGATATAACAACGTTGACTATGTATGTAAGGTAATAATTGATTTAATAAGAGAATGAAGCCAAGATAAATAATTTAATTGAGACTTTAATTATAATTAATGTGTGAAATTGACCAAAATTCAATAAAATGGAAATATAGTAGTTAATACAAATAAAGGATGGAAATTGGAGTATATTAACATAATGAAATGTAAAACAAATGTCAACTATGTTATTAGATCATAAGTTTGGACCATAAATAAAATTATAAAACAACAAACTACAATGAAGCAATGAAGTGGAAGGTTCTAACGCCTATTAGAATGTAATTTAATAACAGGAATTGAAATAATAAATGTCAGTTTTAATGATGAGTTAAATGAATATTAATTGATAGAGAAAAACATTTATTTAGTATGTAATTTAATGCTTGTTGGATACTGTAATTTTATAAATGTGTTTGCATGACTATAAATAAGGATTACAATGTTCACGTATTTATTTAATTGATTTCATCAATTAGAGTCTGTTTTGAAGTGGAAGATTAAAATTAATTGGAAATAAATTTATTGGAATCTTTCAATTGAAAAAGGAAAAAAGAAACAAAGTGCAATTAATAAATTTAATGTAAGAATGTTTTCATTTGGAATGTACATTATTTGGAAATATAAGAATGGATTTAATATTGTATAAGTTGATCATTTTAGAATATAAGAATGTTTACATTTATGAATTGCAAGTAACGAATAAGCATTTTAAGGAAAATAAAAGAATGTTTGAGGAAAATAAAGTGAATGTTTCCATTATGAATATAAATATAACGTTGTAAAAAGAGAAAATTGAATTTTTAAAACAACATTTTACGATAGTTAAATAGCAGGCATAGGTTGCACGGAAGTGATTTTATTGCTAACCTTGAAATTTCAAATAAATTAAATATTTGAGTTCATAATTACGTGTCGAGAAAAGTGTTGTTTTTAAATTTGAATTTTTAAATCATGGTTCATATTTTATTTCATGTAGCGGTGGTCCCCGTTATGTAAATTGGTGTTCAAATTTAGTTATGTTGTGGTAATTAAATCTTTAATGAATGTCAAATTTTGTATGTTTGGGGTTAAAAAAATTAATTGAGTGAGCAAATGTTTTGAAATTTGAATTCCAAAAATTTTTTTATAGAGTAGAGTTGGTCCATTCATTTCCTTTCTAATTAATAATTGTCACACTTTTTTTCATTGTTTCCTCATTTGTTCCATTACTCATTTCCATTTACATTGTCTAAAGCCTTTTCATTTCATGAACGTTACCTACTTTTCATATTTTTAATCTTTCCTTCACCTCTTTTAATACCTACCATTTTTTTAGGGTTGTTCATATTTTTACTTTATTTCAATTCCTACTTTGTTTATATTTAGCTTTATTAGCTTTTCACTAGTTTCAATCTTCATTCTTGTAGCTTCATTATATTTTTTTTAAATATCATCTTCTGTAGCTTCATTTTTGTCTCTCTTCACCTTCCTCCTTCCTTTTTTTCATGTTTCTTCTTCATATCTCCTTTTTTCCAAAGCATTTTTTTCCTCTTTTCTTCTTCTTATTCTTCAAATCTTCTTCTTCTTTTTCAAAGCTTCCTTTTCTTTTTTTTTCAAATTCTTCTTCTTCTTTAATTTTTTTCCTTTTCAAATCTTCTCTTCTTTCCATGTCTTTTTCTTCAAATCCAGATCTATATAATCTTCTCTCCAAAACATTCTATAAAAAAAGATTAAGATAGCATGGAAACAAAACAAAATGAGAAAGTAGTTGCAGTTCTAAATCTGGCTAGAAAAGGAAAGCAAAAAGGTGAGTGATTCAACCCACTCACGCAATACTAAAAATTCCATTGCAAGTTAAATAAAATATATGATGTGATATATAATTTTTTTTATGCCGTTTGTTGATTTAAGTAGACATTTGAATTGAATTGGTATTGAATCTGAATTGACATTTAATTTTATATTGGAATTTAATTGATAGTTAAACCCCGATATCGATAACTATTATATTATGAAATATATTTGTTGATATGGATGTTGTTTGAAATGGATGCTTATTGATTGATATGTTGGATGTATGGTTGTTTATTTATTTTAATTTGTCCCTGTTATCACCTAGTATATTATTGACATCATTTAAGTGGTCCTTGAATCATTCTAGAATTGGATAACTATGATATTTAAATTATGGGTTGAAATGATATATACCCATACAATTTCTTGAATTTGGATTATTTATTGAAACTGAATTATTTAAAAAGTTTAAGTTTTTAATTTAAACTTCGGATTTATTTTAAATAAAGTGGTTAAAATTGGTATTTCGATTTATTTTAAATCTCGTAAATTACTGCACTGACGTTGTATACTTGATAAGAGATGAAAAATCTCATAACATCTCTGAAGCCATTGCACTCATATTTTTATTTGAGATTGATTTGATTTACATAGGAATTTTTAGTTCTGACTTGAGTGTATTGTTTTTTCATTATGCTCGGGTCAGTCTGAGCTTTTTCAGTGTATTGAAGGCCATTTTATTTTCTGGAGGACGAAGACGAAGATTCAGTATATTATTCTTATTTATTATTATTATTCCACTGCTTATTGTGTTCCGCTACATTATTTGTTTATTTATGATGTATATATAACTCTGATTTGAATTTTTAAAAGTGTAACCAAATGTTATTTGTAAAATAGCTCCATGAACTGTTTATTTGATTATTATATTTTGTCGTTCCGCTGCGAGATTCTATGTTTTTTTTCCTTTTTCTTGTTTTTCTTATTTATCCCATTAACAATCCTCCCTTTTGAATGGTTTGAGTCCGACATGTGTGGTTTATTGTCGATTTGAACCGTCCAAAAAGTTGGGTCGTTACACATGGCTCCTGTTTTAGTCACATCTAAGCTGACTCACGGGCGTCAGGGCTACGTAAATACCTCATACAGAAACGTCGCCAACCATCCTACTTCATTCTGGAATCTCCACCACGTACACAGTTGTTAAAGTGGTTTTCGGTATTGGCAGAGAGTATGACAATATCCGATTCCGGTCTCTTTAACAACCAAACGCTTGTTTCACACCGTGGTCATTTTATAAGTCAAACAGTTTATTATTCATATCAAAATATCATATTCATTTTAAAATCATATCTCTTTCAAAATCATACTCACTTCCGAAATCATATTCACCTTTGAATTCATATCACTTTCCAACTTAAACAGTTTAAATATTGAAAATAGTATATGTATATTAAAATAGTTATAAATCTAAAATAGTTTATATTTAAAATAGGTTATAGATTTAAACATAATTTATTTATTAAATAGTTTATTTATTAAAATTGTTTATATATAAAATTGTTTCATCCAATTTCACAAATCAATTCAAATCAACTTTAGTTCCAAATTCAATTTAAACTAAATCCCAGTTTAACAATTTCAATTATAAGGGTTACAGGTTCACTTGAAATTCGTATTAAACCATTTAAATTTATATCAATTTCAAATCCGAGTTTGAACTATAAATTAAACCACTTCAAACTCGGTAGGTTTCAGAATTAAATATTCAAACATTTACAATAACTCAATTTGATCAATTTCGTTGATATTTCAAAATTCAACTTCAATTTTATTTAAATTTGAAAATATTCATTAAATCACCTTTAATAAAATCCAATTATCAAGTTATAAAATCATATCTTTCAAAATCTTAACATCAATAAGTTTCAAATCAATTTCTATTTAAATACAATTCTTAAAAATTCCAAATCAATTTCATTTATCTTTCCAACCTTAATTTATTAAAGTTATTACAAAATCTACTTTTAAAATATTAATATAATTTTAAATAAATACGTAAACATATTATATATACTAATTAAATTAAATCTTATTATTAAATTTATTTTATATTAAATCTTATTTTGTATATATTTAAAATAATAAAATTATAAGTAAAATCGTAAAATTTATAATTTTCAAAACTAACTTATAAATTTAAAATTTTCAAATATATAATTTTAAAAATCTAAATTTTACACATATATAAAATAAAATTTTATATATTATATTTTAAAAATCGATATTTACTAAAATCCATATATTTCCTTTCAAACCCATGGAAATCATTTTTTTAAAATAGACCAACGGTGTCCATATATAATTTTCTATCCTATGGTCAAGTGATACGGATATTTACCAATTAAATCTGCAATTTAAATTTAATATTTTATGGATATATATATCATTTCAACCCGCAATCCCAAAATGTCAAAATCAATGAAAATCGCTTGGGTTTATCATTTCAACCCATAACGATTTTCCCCTAATCTATAATTAATATCGTTCGGGTATGTTTTATTTTAACCCATAGGGAATTTTTAAACTAACAGGGAACTTGTAGAGTGAGAACAAATATGATAATAATATAACGTATCAACAACTGGCATATATCATCAGTTTCAAATTTAAATATAATATATACACCAGGTCATGGTGTCATATGTCATAGGTAAATAATTACAGATAATGGCATATCATATTTAACAATTAAATAACTTAATAATTCAAATTTAACAGCATATTCCAATTATCATTTCATGTGAATTAAATTTCCGAAATATAAGAATGTTAATCGTGAGTGATTGCTCACCTTTCGAGGCTTGAGAAATTAGACAACTCGACAAGCCACAAATTGAATCACGAACTCGACAATCGACCAAACCAACGACAAATCTCAAAGCAAAGCAAGGTGAACTTGGATTCAATGATCGAAGCAAGGCTGGGCTGGAATTCGGAGGTCGATGAAAGCGAAATATATATAAATTTAAAAAGATAAATATTTACTCATAAAAATCTTTATAATGTATATCTTCCTTTTAAAAATCAATTTGAAACCCAAATTGAAATAAATTCTTTATATATGTATAATTTTTTTTAATATATTATAAAACCAAAACAACATAATATTTATATACCCCGAAATCAGTATTCAAAACCCTTATATAAACATAAAATCTATATGTATAATATATAAAAAAATCATCACTTAATTTAAAACACATATTTTAAAATAACATATCTATATATTATAGTTTACTCTAAAATCAAAACATTTATTGAGAAATCAATATATTTGCAGACTATAAATCTATGAAACAAATACATGCATGCTACTCAAATATATATATATATATATACACACACACACAGTGACTATAGGTATATATAAATAGACAGGTCATAAAAATTTATATAAACTTTTATGTATAACAACAGATCATATATATAGGCTAATATATATAAGAATAGAAACAACAGCCCCAAAACTTTATAATCTAATATATATATATAATTCTGTAAATAAGAAAAATAATTAGAAAAACCAAAGAACCCAAACTATAAACAGCTTATGTATGTTACATATATTATATACTACATACAAAACAAAGAAGCTGTTGTACCCGATGGACTTTTGGTTGGTTACTCGGCCACAGGCGCCTGTTGAGGGTGATTGGCAGGGTGGGACAGTGGCATATGGAGGAGAGGGTGGGGTAGACGAGGTAGGAGACACGGACGGCTGTAACGACCCGGAATTTTCGATCCCGAAAATTCCAGATAGTTATGAAAAAGAAGAAAGAGATAGAAGAGAAGAAACAGAAACACAACACAGATCCTCACATTCGCAGCGGATAAAAATATAATATCAAATAATATTCTTTACACAAAAATATGGTATCAGTCAAATACATTTAAATACATCAGAGTTACAACATATATTCACAGATACTGGACATATACTAAACAACATGTCTCAGGTAACTACAATATATCACAGTGGAATACACTCCATACGTTTCTGCCATCCAGCTCGTCTCCTGAGCTCCTGAACGTCCTCACCTGAAAATCTGTAATACTCGGTCTGACCCGAGCATTACATCAAAGTAACACCCGGGTCAGGCTGGAAACCAGCGTGAGTAAACCCATCTAAGATAGTATACAAAGGTCTACAACTTGTATAAACCCGGGTACTTATATCAATTTACAACTACACAAGTTGCTATAAACATCACTTATTTCACACATAAATTTCCAAGTACCAAACTTATACTAAATGGTCCCATTTACTTAAATCATTTCATTACACCCTAATAATTTCACGTACCAATTTATAAAGAATCGAAGTGGTTTCGGGTACCAACTATTACCCGACTCCGGTTTCTTCGAATCCAGTGTCATTTCTAATCTAAGCTGTCAAGTTATAACAATACAATTCAAATCCAGGATATCATACAACCATTTAACTCAGATAGGTAACCTACATTATCACAGTTTAACCCATTCATATCACGGTACCACTCAATCGCCATCCGAGATAAAATCAATCCTAGTGATCCAATATCATTAAATCATCCATAACAAACTTTATTAGATATATAATTCCTAATTAATTTAATTAATCCCTAATTAAATTAATTACCAATTTTAATCATTTAGATTACCCTAATCATGCATACTCAATATTTATTAATTACGACCCAATTAATGAATCATTCTTTAATCATTCATTCTAAATTTATCATCCTTGATTGATTATCCTTTAATTACATTAATTAATCAATCCTTAAATTACCCCATAGACTGATTAACCTTAGACATTCACATTTAACTTTCAACTAATCTCCTTAATTAATCACATTAATAAAAAAAAGTCTTTAAGTAATTTAAATAATTAATCCTTTCATTACATTGGTAATTTCCCCTTTTAAATTACCTTCATTAAATAATAAATCTTTAATCACTTAAGTCTTTAAATAAATTTATAAGATTTACTATTTATCTTTATTATTTTAATTATCTTTTAATTCTTATTTAATAACCTTTGGGAACAAGTCATCATAAATACATTAATTATTTAAATCTTTAAGGTGGATTAAAGAATATAAACATCTCATTTTCTCAATTATTCACTTAATTACAAAATTTAGTTTATAACTTCCAAATAAAAGTTATATAGATTAAAACACCTTTAACTTAACAAATTTGGAATAAATTTATTATTATTATTATTATTTTCCTTTTTCTTTCAAGTAATCTCAATTTATACGATATTGATTATTAGAAAAGAAAAGTGTTTTAAGAAACCAGTTTTGAATAAACTTGACAAAAATTAAAACCTACTATAAAATTCTTTCCTTTAGAAGAATTGATGACTTAAACTTAACAAAACCCGAGCCAATGCTTGGAATACTCGAGTCCAGCCTCGAGACAGCTCACAACTCCACCTGGCTTCGAGCAAAACAACAGATTACTTCGAGTTCGCCCCGGAACAAACCTTCTTCCCCAATTCGATCGAACGAACCCAGAGTACATCGTGCACGTGCACGTGTACAGATGCACCACCTACCTCCGGCCATCCTCCTGATCTTCCCCAAGTCGACGTTGACTTCGACAACAGCCACGACCATCCCGATCGAAAAATCACCCCACCATCTCAAATCGAGCGATCTGAAACAACCCACTCCCAAACTTCCTCGACCGAGAAGTCATTCGCTACGTCGATCACGGCGACTGAACCCCACACCCTTCTGACATTAGCCTCGCCATCGACCTATGCAACCATCCCCACACCAGCGATCGAACACGACGCCTTGATTAAGTCGAGATCGCTCCGTCACTACTCTTTACAGAACCTCCTCCCAAAACCCTATTATCGATTCGACTCCACAAATCTCGCAATAGAAAAATTTTCTAGCATTTTTCCTATATTCGAGAACCCTCAAGCTAGCTATAAAAAAAATTCAACATTTAAAATTTGTTAAACTAACAGAAATCAATAAAATTGCATTTTGAGTTCATAAAGGATCTGCACCATGTATATTCACCCTAAAATCATCGTTTTTGTTTTAAAAATCTTACCTTCGTATACTTGATCAAAATATGAAATCAAACCCATGATTTAAAACATTCGAATTTTAACATATGATTCCCTTTCCCTGTAAACTTGAACATCCAGTGTTCATATCACACTGTAACTCCTCAACAAAATCCCAAACTATGACTTTAATTCAAACAAACTTATTTAATTTAAATTCCTAAGTTTAAATTATTTATATGAAGAAGTATTTAAGATTTTCTCTGTTTTCTTTACTCAGTAGCAAGAAATATTGAAGAACATGTCAGAGTACAGCTTCCAATAAACAGCAAAACAAAACAACTTCATTTTTACAAAAGATAGCAAGCTCAAGATTTCCATAAATCAATTATCAAGATTTAAACTTCGAGATGGTATGTTTACTCACCTTGACTTCAAATTGAACAGAGAACACAGAGTTTTTTTTTTTTTGAAAACTGTCAGCCTGACCCCCACCTTCTTCCTCCTGCTTGCTAAAGTCTCCTTGTATTTTGATTTTAATGCTTAAGTTAGATTGTCTATTTGTAGTTTTAAGTTTTCAGGTTGTAGTTGCTTTTGTTTTCCCCTTTTTTCTTCGAACTTGGTAATGGAATAAGATATAAACTGTTATAATTATAAAAGAATATGTAGGCTGTGAGATTTTGTATAAGATTGTTGTTTGTACTGGAATATGACTTACTTTGCTAGAGATTTTTTTAGATTGTAGGCTGATAAGAAAAAAAATGTGGCTCATTTATTAACTTTGTCATTTGTAATTTATGATTTTGTACTTGTGCATACATTTTTATAAAATAGTTGCAGCTAGCTTGTATTGTAAGCTTAAGTATATGCAACTTCTTCTTTTGGCTTTGATTGGTATGAGCAGATTTTAGTACTGAGAAAGATAAGATTTATAAATATTTGAATTGACAAAATGTTAGGCTAGAGCAGACATCATTAAATGTTTGTTGCTTAATATGTTTACATAATTGTCATTTTGTTTAGCTGTATATGTATTTGTATGTAAAAGTACACTTTGCAGGTAGGCTTGTGGATGAAGATATTGTCTTGCTACTTCTAGTTTGAACTTGCGGGCAAACACTGTCATATATGAAGATATTTATTTAAATATCTGTTTTGTTATTATGTTATACTTGTTTTTATTTCATTTTACACTTAGTGTTTCACTTAACTCTTGTTTATATTTACATTTGTACTTTATATTTTGACTCTCAATGTTCATATGGGTTACTTGCATTTTATACTTAGATCTTATATTGATAGAATTTGATTCTATTTTAAACATTATTACCTATATATATTTTTTTATACCAAATGTTAACAAGACAAAGTATTTTAATTCAATTATATAAGATAAGTTTTATTATAAATACTATTAAGAGATTTTATTTTAAGTTTACAAATCAAATTCCCTTTTCAAAATACAAATAAATGGCAATTATTTCCAGAAGTCATATTCATTTTAAAATGATAACTTTACTTTTATTTAAATTATATTAAATATTTATTGAAATATATTGCCAAAATTCCGGTCGTCACAACGGCGGAGGGTAGTGAAGTGCGGCTATTGTTGTTGCTAGGGGATTTGTGGGTTGTGCTAGCAGTGGCGGTGACGGTTCAGGGAAGGGGCGGGCGAAGGTGTCAGGCAGTGGTCGAGTGGGTGGAGAGTTGCAGGGCTAAAGGAGGTGAACAGAGGAGGCTAGTGGACGTGGCCGTGGGGTCTGGGAGGAGTCAGGTGGAGATGGCGGCCATGGTGGAAGGCCGAAGATGGATGGGGCGTGGCGGAGATTGGTTGTGCGGTCTGAGTGGTGGACTTTGTGATGCTTGGCTCGGTGGACATGGTGGTTGGAGGGGAAAATAGAGGGGACGTGCGTGAGTTAGGGGAAGATGGTTGTGACCATGCGTGTAGGGTGGTGGTCGACTGGAAGGGAGGCGGATGTTCGTGGTTGATGGGTCATGCGGAGGAGATGGGCGTGCTATGGGTTAAAGCGGCTGTCAAGTCAGGGGTGGTGCTTAGAACGGAGGGGAAGGGAGGAAGAGAGGAAAGGAGGACAAGGTTGAAGGTCGGGTGAACAGTTTCCAAGATTATCGAAAAAAATGCGAGCTATATATTACATTTTATAAAAAAAATGACAGAAATGAAGAGAATTAGCAGAGAACCAAAATATGAACGAATAAGGAGAAAGGAAGAGACAAAAGCAAATAAATGAACCACCAGATAATAAATTGAAATTGGGAATGTTAAAAGTCAGAAATATTAAATTCTGAGAATCTGAAAAGTATTGACCATTTGTTTTCAGCCGCTTGACAATTGAATGATCACAAAAAAACCAAAAGATTTCAGAAATGGATACCAATACGGTTAACCGTTTCGCGGGTTTTGCCACGTACCGGACGCCGAAACACACAAATAAATATATTACGGAGATCAGCACGACGAGACGAACAGAATGGTATACAGATATGAGTGAAACGATCGTCCTATCAAAAGTCGATATTCGCTGCCAAAATGCTGCTAAAACGCCGAAAATAAGATAAATGGAACTGAAGCAGTCCAAATTTGGCGAAATGAAATACGACGCCTCACTCAGAAAATGATTTACATATTTATTATATAAAAATATCCAGATTTCAAAAATATTTAATTTTCATCAAATTAACTGATTTAAATTGAAATTGAAAATTATATAACAAAATTAACTTACATATTTTCCGATGAAAATCCGCCATTCGTTATGCTCCAATAGACGCATACCAAATATCAAATTTTCATCGTTAAATTTAATTGTTTTATTTTTAAGAAAAATTCAGTTAATTACGTTATAAAATCGTTAACATTTACGGGTCGTTACAAATTATGCAGCCTTGAACCAATGGCCTAAATTAATCACTCGTATTCCTCCTCAGTACCTATCAGAACATAGCTGCCCTTTAATCACTTTTGGGACCTGGCAAATACCAAAGGTCGATCATTCTTTAATTTTTTTAATGATTGGACTACTGATATTATACTATTTTAATGACCGATAAAAAAGTTCCATGTTACATAATAACACTCAACTACAATGCCACATAAATAATTCATACTAATGAAACCTTGTTGTTATTTTTATTATATATATATAACATGATTCTAAGTCATACAATATTTATCATTTTTTTACTTCCAATTCATACTTGATATATCATTTAATTGTGTAATTTACACACACATTGCAATTCTACTCGATACGTGGAAACATTATTTATCTTTATTAAGGGTTTCATACTACATTACTTGTTTACAGAAAAGCATTGTACAATATTTGTTTGATTTTCTTACCTTTTGAGCCTATTAAGTTGCAGTTTTTAAATAATTATATTGATCTCATATGATAATTGTACAACCGTCTAATTTTCAAAGAGACAATAAATCTACTTTATAGTAAATCATAGTATTCAAGTTGCTACTATGAACATATTTATAATTCAACCAAACTTCAATAATCATGAATGAATGCCAATCATATAAATAGTCTTATAGCTAAGAACTAAAATCTCAATAGTTTAACAAAGTTTCGTGGTTAATGAAACAAAGTCAAAACTATTGGAAATAATAATCTAAAAAAACATTTAAAAAGAATCATATCTGAATTTCATATTGTTTACAATATATTACTAACGGCGACAATACCTGATAGATACATCAGTTGTTTGTACTCCATTAGGAATATTCCATAATGCATGGTGATTTTAGGTTTCTTCCGTTTGAGCATTACCAAACTCCTCTTCATTGCTGATCAAATAGAAAAATCATATAAGAATTTAATATAATGAGACTGAGATATTTTCATATGATAGCTATTAATTCAACTAAGATAGTATTGATGTTTATTGTTACCTGACATTTTGACCATGCAAATTAGATTCAAACTTGCTCAGTTCTAGCTGTGAGCTATTCGTTCCATTTCTAAATCACAACAGCATCACATTTGGTTATTCTAAAGAAAAATAGATTTTAATAAAACTCATGGATGCATATGCTTAGGTGATTGAAATTTAAATGGACTTCTGCAAAATTAATTAATGATCCATGGGCTTTGTAACGAACCGGGATTTTTGACCCTTGAAAATCGACACTGATACGTCCACTGTATCACATGTCGAGCAATCGAATGCCAGAAAACCCGATTGTTAGGGGAAAAAGAAAGAAGGAAGAAGATAAGAAGAAATCTAAACAACACAGAATCTCACAGCATAAAGAATAATCTACAATATACCATAAACTTTTACACAAAAACAAAACCGTAATATATGTATATACGGCCATCAATCAGAGTATACTAACCTATCTTAGCCTGGACAGTTAAAACAGTTTGTCCTCACAATTGCTGGTGACACAACAATGAATACAGCGGAAAATAACCATCTACGTGGATACATCTCTGGGCCTCCAACTCGTCTCCTGAAGTTCCAAGTGTAACAACCCGAAATTTAACACATAATAATTAATTCATTAATTAATTAAATGATAAAATAACTTTGTGAAATTATCAGAATTGAGCCACGGTTGTTGCACCATTGTGTCCGTGGTAATTTTATGATCAATTTCCATATATATAATGTCAGAATCCGAGTTAGTATGGAGGAGAAACGAAATAAACAAGAAAAGAAGAAAAAAGGAAAAAAATAATGGGCTAGGTCGACCGAAAGGTCGACCTAATCGCGTCCTAGGTCGACCGGCCGGTCGACCCAGGGGGAGGGGCGGTCGACCCACCTTGAGTTATGGACGAAGGAAATTTTCCTTCATCCTGTAACGTCCGTTAGCAAATTTTATTTCTTCATTTGCATTCTTCCAGCTCATCTGGTCCCTTCGTGCTTCTATCAGATGGCTCCTATTCAGCCTATAACGTGCTTGCATTCTATTCAATCTCCAAATCCAACGGTCTGAGGTCCACTTTTACCCCTATAAATAAGACCCTACGCCTAACACTTTTTCTCATTCTAGATTTTCTCCGCTTGGGTTCACATTTTCATGAAGGACCCTAAAATGAATAATTTTCCAAGGAGAGAATCTTTTTAAATAAAATATTTTAATACCCTCAAGTGGATCCGAGAAGACCAAAACGGAAGCGCTTAGAACCATGGGTGAGTGATTGTAATTATTTTAAAGATTTCTTTAAGTGAATTAAAATAATAGGGTTTCCAATAGTTGTAGTTTTACTACGATTATTGGAATAGCCGTTTTACTAGTTTATTTACAGTTTTTAGAATTATTTTTAGTCTATTTCTTTTAGCTATTCTTTTCAGTTAATTTTAGTTTATTTCTGTTAACAATAGCTTTTCCATTTATTTACAGTTTATTTATAGTATTTTAATTTATTTACTATTATTTATGCGTTACTTACATCTTTTTCCTATGCTTTGGATTTTCTTCTATTTTCAGTTTTCTTTTATTTCTCCTTCTTCTTCGCGTATGGATTAGAATAGATTAAACGCGAATATGGATTAAAATTATAAGAATACTGAAATAACGAAAGATAAGATGTAAATTGTAAAGACTGTGATAAAAATGGAATTAAGACTGAAATTGAGCTTAATTATGATATTGATGTTAGAATTGGACTAATTAAAGATAATTGGCCTAGTTATATCTTAGAATTATAACTAAAAAGAGTATAAGATGAAAGGAGCTTATTTTTACACTTAGACCTTGGGTTAAGTAATAAGCATGATTATAACATAGGTTATAATAAGAAATAGAACAAAGTGAGGCTTATTTTAAGACTTAGGATAAATTAATAAGCATAGATAATAAGAACAAAAGTAAAGGCTTATTTAAATAATTTATCTAAGTTAATAAGCAAATATGAAAGTAGGACCTGTACCAAAAAGCATTCCCTATTAGACAAAATGGTGGTCTCACATTAACCCGAAGTGAGACGAGGGCACGCTTATGCTAATAATGGTAGTAATTGGTCAAATAGAAGTCCAAATCATGGGGGATTTAGACAAGGGGCGCAACTAGATATTGTTTGGATGACGGGCCAGCACCAACAGCATTTCCCCTATTTTTCTATGGACACGGTGTTTCACATAATCCTAAAGTGAGACGAGGGGCACGCTTATGCTGGAGCACAAGTGATAAGAAGACCCAATAGGTGGAGCAACAGGTAGCATGCGCATGGTGGCAGTTACGCATGCGACTTCCATTTCGGTGCTCAGTAGTCACTATGAGTTCCAAGCGCTTAAGTTTGTGTGCTTTTCGTAGGCACCATTACCTTCTATGTAGGAAGCTATATAACATCTAGTCCATAATAAATACTTTGTGCATCTTTCGTAGACATCATTGTACATTGTGCGTCTTTCGTGGATGCCATTACCTTATGTGTAGGGAGTAATATTGCGTCTAGTCCGTAGTAAGGTCTATGGAGTAGCAGGCCAATCAAAGGGTAGAATTAGGATTTCAGCCTAATTATAGGATTAGGAATTCAGCCTAATCAAAGCAGCTAACAAAGACAAGTGCAAACAATCAAAGTTAATCAACTATGTCAATTTAGTAATTCGTATTTATTTCCAGCTTATTCCTTCTTCTTCCTATTATCTTTGTTTCCTTTATATATACTAGAACTGTTGTAAGGTTTATTACTTTTACTTTGCTTAAAGATTCTAGTAATTACTATCATTTACCAGACATTTAGTCTGACCCACTCCTCTATTTTCCCCTTTTTCCCCCATAGGCAATCAAGGGCAAGGAAGATAGACTGCAGCTTCTTGGAGACTTGAAGACCCTATCATATATTCCTTCTTTTTATTTCTAGCTTTTTGTTCTTTTATTGTACTGGCACTGTATTGAGGGAAAGTTTGTGTTTGTACTCTTGTTTTTCTGATGAGACTGAGATTTATTATCATAAGACAATTGTATTTGGTATTTGGAACATATGTGGTTTGTCTGAAATATTTATGAAGTATTAATTTTTAAAATCACTTATTGTTTTTAATTACTTCCGCTGTGTTATTATCTATTTATTTTGTCTTGTGAATCTTAGCCTCTGCTAGCTTCGGATATACCTTCAACGCACCACATCTTTTAGTGTGTCCTTTTGGGTATACTAAGGGATGTGGGGTGTTTCATTTGGTATCAGAGCCTAAGGTTATAGGATTCCTAAAAATTTGTTTTAAAAATAAAGTATTTTCCAAAATAACTTGTTTTAAAAAGTATTTTTAGAAAAGAAACTCTTAGAAATAGTTTTCAAGTATAAAAGAGTTTTTATAAAAATCCCCTCAAAGTCCAGTTCAACGTTCTTTCGATTCTTTCAAGCCTAAGTTTCTTTTTCTTTGCATAGTATAGCTGACTGGTTTCATAAAGCTACGATACCAGAGGTGCAAGGGCAAGTGCCCAATACAACACCGGTAGGTGGAAATCCCTTTAATCCACCTACACCAGCCGATTTTTATAAGCTATGCAAGGACTTTGCTAGCATAGGGGGTGGAACATTTTCTGGCATGAAGGATTTCAAGGAGACACAAGCTAGATTGGAGAATGTGGAGCAAAGGTTTAGTCGGTTAGGTTTGGAGGACCGAAAGAGTGATCAACCTACATCTTGGCAGCTGAAGGGAGAGCTTGAGAAGGTTCCTACAGGTTCTAAGAAGCAGTGGTGGAAGGACAAGAAAGACAAGGACAAGAGGAAAGAGGAAGGCCCTCAGAAGCAAATCAAGAAGGGAGCGAAGTGCCATAGCTGTGGGATTATTGGTCATTACGCAAGAAACTGCAAGAAAGAAAAGATGAAGGGAAAGTGTTATACTTGCGGACATCCCGGTCACTTGAGTAGTAATTGTCCCCAAAAGATGGGACAGGGAGCTAGTACACCGGTCGTGCAAATTCAGGCGTTAGACGTGGCACCTTCAGGCAGCATTCCGGATAGAGGTAGGAAAGTCACAGTTGAAGGTTTGATTTCTATTTCTGATTTTCCCATTCGGACTTTATTCGATTCTGGAGCATCGCACTCTTTTATCTCTAGTTCTCTTGTGGATTGTTTGCACTTAGACATTTCTCCAGTAGTAGACATCATCATTGTTTCAAACTCCATAGGAGGATCGACACACTTTTCTATGGTTTGTAGGGGTTTGAAAATTTTTATCCTTGGCGTAGAGTTTGATTGTGACGCCTATGTATTGGGATTTTCTGAGTATGGGGTGATTTTAGGGATGGATTGGCTATCCACATATGGAGCTATATTAGATTGTGAGAGGAGAGGAGTTAGACTAGAGACATGCAGTGGTAGGACTCTCGAGGTTTCTTGCGACTCACAAGGGTCAGTTATGTTGAGCTTCCTTTATTCCCTCGATTCATCATCATCAGAGTTAGATTAGGTTCCTATCGTAAGTGATTTTCCAGACGTCTTTGAGGAGGTTAGGGGACTACCCCCTAAGAGAGAGATTGACTTCGGGATTTATTTGATTGATAATGCTAAGCTAGTAGCGTTACCCATGGCACCTAGGGAGAGGAAGGAATTGAGAAAGCAAGATTGGTGAGCTTTTAGAGAAAGGTCTCATAAGAAGGATCGTTTTCCACTCCCTAGGATAAATGACCTTTTTGACCAGTTATTTGGTTCTGCGGTATTCTCTCGGCTTGATTTAGCCACTGGATTTCATCAGCTTAGGGTCGCTGATAACAGCATTGATAAGACCGCATTTAGGAAACCTGACGGATTCTTTAAGTGGTTGGTTATGCCATTTGGGCTAACCAATGCCTTAGCCTATTTCGTAGATTTGATGAGCCATGTTTTTAGAGATGTCCTAAATAAGTTCGGGGTGGTATTCGTGAATGACATTTTGGTGTTTTCCAAGAGTATGGAAAAGCATGATATCCATCTAGAGGAGGTTCTTCGTACACCTCGCATTCTTCATTTGAAAGCAAAGTTCTTGAAGTATCACTTTTGGCATAAGGAAGTGTGTTTCTTGGAGCACAGAGAAGGTTTACACATGGAAAGAGTTTGATAAACGATTTTGTACATTTATGCTTGGATTGTGAAAATCCAAAGAGTGGTAAGCAAAGATTGGGGATGTAAAATAAAAAAGGAGGTAGCCACGTGTAGATAATTGCAGAAATTATAATTGTTTCATATAAGTGGATTTAACGGTAGCACCTTAGAATAAATATGAGTATAGGAACAAAAGACTTTAAGTAAGGAAATGAGATTTCCAAGGTTTAGGAAGGATACTCCTAGAGTAGTAAGTAGAAAAATCCACTTTATGTATAACCCAATAAACTGAAATTATTAGAATTAAAAAAAGTTATATAATTGTCAAAAAATTTAAAGTAAATATGAGGTTTTTGGGAATATAGTAAGAAATTTAAATTGGTTTTTATATGATGAAAATTTTGTTGAAAAGGTGAAATTCTTTTTGAAGAATTATAGAGTGTATATAGCTCACTAGTTTCTTTGAAAGTAAACAAAGATTTAAAATATGAAAACCTAGAGTGTATTAAGTACCAAAAACGTAGGTACAACATTTATTATCGTAATAGATATTTTCATGAAAAAGGAAGGGAGCATAAACTATAATGCTACCGTTATAGTAATGGTTCCCAAGGGAAATGTTTTACATAATAGGTAAGGGTTATTAGTATTTATTTTTAAATAAATCAATACACTAGTATCTTTGGGTTGTAGTAACGGTGTTTTACGCAACATCGGTTTTAAACCCAAATAAAAATGAATTTTAGAAGATAATTTCTAAGAGTAGAAATAAAAGTGATTTGTAAATACACTTATTATTTAAATAAGTATAAGAAAACGTTTTCTGGCTATGGATATATTAAAACAGTTTTAAAAATGAATTTTTCTGAAAAGAAAAGAGTAAGTTAGATATTAAAAAATTTCTATCGTAAGAGAATATAAATTAAACATACTTTAATCTATTAGAATGAAAATAATAATAGTATAATTTTCTATGAAACCAATAAAAATGTTTTGTGCGAGTTACAAGGAATGCATGAAAGAGATATACAAGGTATGGGAGCATCATATTTTATATAGCCTATTTCAAAAAATATAAAATAAGTTCCTTATAATTTCACATAAACATGAAGTCCTCTTTTAAAAGGTTCATAGAAGATTTTAGCGTTAATAATTTCTTATAGGAGAAAGTAGTTCCAATACATTAAGGTATGAGACCGTTAGGTGTAATAAGAAGATGTTTTGAAAACACAAAAGGATATTTTAAAGATATTTTAAAAGGAAACGGTTTGGTGAAAAAGTAAATAAGTGTTTGAAATGAAAAACTTAATAAAATTAGAATTTGAAAATTCAAATTTTATAGAAAATTGAAAAGGTCTTTAAAAGAAAGCGAAGAATAAGTTTTGGACTTAGAATTTGAAAGTTTTTCACTCTAGGTTTGGGGAATAATGTAAATTCAAAAAGATGTAAGGATGCAAATCTAGAAACATAAAATGTTAAGTAACCGAGTATTTTTGAATTTAATAATAATTTAAGGATTACACTTTTAAGGATAAAGATTTTGAGATTTGAAAATTTAGAAGCCTTAGTTTTTGAAATGAGAGGGTAAATACCAAACCAAACTCTTAAAAGTGGAATAGATAGGACGGAAAATGTGTAAGGCTACAAAGGAGATAGCAGTAATTGCTTTTGGAAGTAATAATAGAGTTTCCATAAAGTATATAGGACCCTAGTGAGAACCTAGGAATGTTGACTCATGTAAGCGGACTAAAGAAGAATAGTAAGACACGCATGGTTGGGAAAGGGTATCCTTGATTTTGGAAGAACTTGGGAGAAGCATCTTTCTTTAGAGGAATCCGCATAAGATAGTAGTTCTCAAGCTAGCATTGGAATGGCACCTTTCGAAGCTCTTTATGGAAGACTGCGCAAGTCACTTTCGTGTTGGATAGAGTCTACAGAGGGATTGTCTTGGTTCCGACATGGTTAAGGAGATTTCGGAGAAGATTAGTTTGATTAGGAGAAAATTCGTATCTCATATCCGCATTTCTTTGATAGTAATTTTTCGAATTTCCTATTTTTCATCTCTAGTTTTGAATAGGTTCTTTCCTTTATTATCCTTTGGGAGGGTAGAACTTAGGACTTAACCCATGGATGGTAGGATTTGATGTAAACATGTTATTAGAGCATGTTATGATTGATGGATGCAAGTGGTTGCAAGTGTTTGCTAGTGGATGCTAATGGACGCATATACTTACACTAGGCACTATTATCTCTTAGGGATCGGCCTAACTAGGACACTAGAGCATATGCATATGGATGTGTGTGCATTTGCATTTTTATTTATTTTCATGGTTGCTATAAATGGATGTTTATCACATGGTTGTTGCATTTGGATGATGATTGAAGCACGCATATAGAACTATCAGTTACCATTAGGAATTTTTGCATTCATTTGGATACATAGCACGGACATGATTGCATAAAAGGAGGTCAACTGAATCAGTGGATCGCCTAATCTTTTGCATTAGTTAGGGACATTAACACTACACTAATTGCATAAGTATCATAAATTGCATTAGAAAAACTTAAGGACAATGAATGAATGGTTGATGATTGAGTAGTTGGTTGTAGAACTTGGATGAAAACATTAAGTTCATTCTTTTATCCTTAGAGATTTCGGGGACGAAATCCCTTAAGGAGGGGAGAATGTAACAACCCGAAATTTAAGCCATAATAATTAATTCGTTAATTAACTAAATGATAAAATAACTTTGTGAAATTACCAGAATTGAGCCACGGGAGTTGCACCATTGTGTCCGTGGTAATTTTTTGGTCCATTTCCATATATAGAATGTCAGAATCCGAACTAGTATGGAGGAGAAATGAAATAAACAAGAAAAGAAGAAAAAAGGAAAAATAAATAAATAAAATGGGCTAGGTCGACTGAAAGGTTGACCCAACCGCGCCCTAGGTCAACCGGCGGGTCGACTTAGGGGAAGGGGCGGTCGACTCGCCTTGGGTTATGGACGAAGGAAATTTTCCTTCGTCCTATAACGTTCGTTAGCGAATTTTTTTCATCATTTGCATTCTTCCAGCTCATCTAGTCCCTTCGTGCTTCCATCTGATGGCTCCTATTCAGCCTATAACGTGGTTGCATTCTATTCAATCTCCAAATCCAACGGTTTGAGATCCACTTTTACCCCTATAAATAAGACCTTAGGCCTAACACTTTTTCTCATTCTAGATTTTCTCCGCTTGGGTTCACCTTTTCAGGAAGGACCCTAAAAGGAATAATTTTCCAAGGAGAGAATCTTTTTAAATAAAATATTTTAATACCCTCAAGTGGATCCGGGAAGACCAAAAGGGAAGAGCTTAGGACCACCGGTGAATGATTGTAATTATTTTAAAGATTTATTTAAGTGATTTAAAATAAAAGGGTTTCCAATAGTTGTAGTTTTACTACGATTATTGGAATAGCCTTTTTAGTAGTTTATTTACAGATTCTAGAATTATTTTCAGTCTATTTTTTTTAGCTGTTCTTTTCAGTTAATTTTATTTTATTTCTGTTAATAATAGGTTTTCCATTTTTTTACGGTATTTTAATTTACTTACTGTTATTTATGTGTTACTTACATCTTTTTCCTACGCTTTGGATTTTCTTCTATTTTCAGTTTTCTTTTATTTCTCCTTCTTCTTCGCATATGGATTAGAATAGATTAAACATGAATATGGATTAAAATTATAAGAATATTGAAATAATGGAAGATAAGATGTAAATTGTAAAGACTGTAATGAAAATAGAATTAAGACTGAAATTAAGCCTAATTATGATATTGATGTTAGAATTGGACTAATTAAAGATAATTGGCCTAGTTATAACTTAGAATTATAACTAAAAAGAGTATAAGATGAAAGGAGCTTATTTTTACACTTAGACCTTGGGTTAAGTAATAAGCATGATTATAACGTAGGTTATACTAAGAAATAGAATAGAGTGAGGCTTATTTTAAGACTTAGGATAAATTAATAAGCACAGATAGTAAGAACAAAAGTAAAGGCTTATTTAAATAATTTATCTAAGTTAATAAGCAAAGATGAAAGTAGGACCTGTACCAAAAAGCATTCCCTATTAGACAAAATGGTGGTCTCACATTAACCCGAAGTGAGATGAGGGCACGCTTATGCTAATAATGGTAGTAATTGGTGAAATAGAAGTCCAAATCATGGGGGATTTGGACAAGGGGCGCAACTAGATATTGTTTGGATGACGGGACAGCACCAACAGCATTTCCCCTATTTTTCTATGGACATGGTGTTTCACATAATCCTGAAGTGAGATGAGCGGCACGCTTATGTTGGAGCACAGGTGATAAGAAGACCCAATAAGTGGAGCAACAGTTAGCATGAGCATGGTGGCAGCTACGCATGTAACTTCCATTTCGGTGCTCAGTAATCGCTATGAGTTCCAAGCGCTTAAGTATGTGTGCCTTTTGTAGGCACCATTGCCTTCTGTGTAGGGAGCTATATAACGTCTAGTCCACAATAAATACTTTGTGCGTCTTTCGTAGACACCATTGTACTTGTGCGTCTTTCGTAAATGCCATTACCTTATGTGTAGGGAGTTATATAGCATCTAGTCCGCAGTAAGGTCTATGGAGTAGCAAACAAATCAAAGGGTAGAATTAGGATTTCAGCCCAATTATAGGATTAGGAATTCAGCCTAATCAAAACAGTTAACAAAGACAAGTGCAAACAATCAAAGTTAATCAATTGTGTCAATTTAGTAATTCGTGTTTATTTCCAGGTTATTTCTTTTTCTTCCTATTTTCTTTGTTTCCTTTATATATACTAGAACTGTTGTAAGGTCTATAACTTTTACTTTGATTAAATATTCTAGTAATTACTATCATTCACCAGACTTTTAGTCTGACCCACTCCTCTATATTCCCATTTTTCCCTCCATAGGCAATCAGGGGCAAGGAAGATAAGTCGTGGCTTCTTGGAGACTTGGAGACCCTATCATGTATTCCAGCTTTTTGTTCTTTTATTGTACCGGCACTGTATTGAGGGAAAGTTTGTGTTTGTACTCTAGTTTTTCTGATGAAACTGAGATTTTATTATCATAAGACAATTGTATTTGGTATTTGGAACATATGTGGTTTGTCTGAAATATTTATGAAGTATTAATTTTTAAAATCACTTATTGTTTTTAATTACTTCCGCTGTGTTATTATCTATCTATTTTGTCTTGTGAATCTTAGTCTCTACTAGCTTCGAATATACCTTCAATGCACCACATCTTTTAGTGTGTCCTTTTGGGTATACTAAGGGGTGTGGGGTGATCATTCGGTATCAGAGCCTAAGGTTATAGGATTACTAAAAATTTGTTTTGAAAATAAAGTGTTTTCCAAAATAACTTGTTTTAAAAAGTATTTTTAGAAAAGAAACTCTTAGAAATAGTTTTCAAGTATAAAAGAGTTTTTATAAAAATCCCTGCAAAGTCCAGTTCAACCTTCTTTTGATTCTTTCAAGCCTAAGTTTCCTTTTCTTTGCATAGTATGGCTGACTGGTTCCCTATTACTCTTACAGGAACAATCATACACATCATTCTTGAGGAAAAAGATTATAGGAAGGGTGTACTACAAGTGACAAATTCGTGTTATAAGAACACACAAGGTCAAGGCAATCTACTTTGTAATCAAGTCCTGTTCGGTTGCTCAGGCGGTCAAGTCATGTTCGGTTGCTCAGGCGGTCAAGTCCTGTTTTGTTGCTCAGGCGGTCAAGTCATGTTCGGTTGCTCAGGAGATGTAAACCTATTCCTCCGAGTTAAGTGAGGGCTGCTAGTTTAAATTCCAGAAGGAGTCTGGGACTAGACGTAGAACGGGAGTTCGAACCAGTGTAAAAATTCCTGGTGTCATTTTACTTTACTGGTATTATTATTTTACAGTTATTTTCCACACTAGTTATCTATTATATATTCCATATTATACGATCCTATAGCATAGTCACTTTCAACTCCAGCTTCGGGTCGGCATTTGGGTGAAGGTCACTTCAAGGGGTCGGCATTCTTCGAGGGGTCGGCATTGAGAAGGTTGGATCGGGTCGACATTAGCTATGCTCCGGGTCGATTAAGAGGAGGACTTCGGCTTGGCATAAAATGTTGGAAGGGGTCGACAAAGAAGGAGCAAGTTGTGGTTGGCAAAGGCTTAACTCCGGGTCGGCAATGAATTGGCTTCGGGTCGGTATTCACCGTACTTCGGGTCGGCGTTTACACTTGGGGTCGGTATTGAGAAGGCATGGGCTAGAGGACGTGTTACTTCGGGTCGGCGTGCATATTACTTCGGGTAGAACAAAGGTTACTTCGGGTTGGAACTCGGGTCAATACACGAACTACTTTGAGTTAGCATAGGATGGACGAGTTAGGCTCGACGATCGTCATGGTGGGCCCATGTAAGTGAGGAGGTCCTGTAGCCAAGATTTCACCTATAAATATAGCAGGCGTGGCTTCAGAAAAGGGATCTCCATTCTGTTTCTCTTCATCTTCTTCTACAAAAAAGCTACTCTGCCATTGTTATTCTAAAATTCCAATTGTAACTGTAATCAGATTTCAGTATAATAAAAAGGATTTTTCTGGAGTGGACGTAGGCCGGAGATAGCCGAACAACTATAAATCTTGTCTTTTTTACTGCTTCCATTTTAATTTTGATTATTCTTCATACTATACTCTCTACATATACTCTATCTATGATCTATGACTGGATATTGGTGCTTTCACTTGCAATTGTGTGTTGGTGGCCAATTTTGACGCAAACATTTTGGTGCTTTCACTGAAAAAGCTAGCACTCAGAGATTTGGAAGCTTGGATCTTGGATTTGAAGGCTTAGGAACTTGGATTTAGGAAGATATGGTTAGGCAATCAACAAGGAGGCACACGGTGGAAAGGAGCCATCATGAAGGAAATCAGGAGGCTTCCTCAGGAACTAATCAGACCTCAATCTATATTACTAGAGACGAGATGGAAACGATGCTGAAAAGGAAGGAGGATATGATGCAGAACCTACTTCGACAGATTGGACAAGCTGGAGTGCAAAACAAAGGGAATGGATTAGCAGGAAATACTGGGAATGTGGATCGTGAAGTCGGAGCAGCAGGAGCAGAGGAAGTCCAGAATCAGAACCAAGGAAATAGAGCAACTAGGATATGGGATAGAGTGGAGCCATCAGGAATAGCCCCTGAACTGGGGGCATGCCCCCGGATCATATTGGCTCAATTCCAGGCAGGATACCAAGCAGTGCTGTGCAGTTTGGCGTTGATAGAGAGGTAAATTCTCATCCAGAAGAATGGATTTCAGGATTCCCTCATGGACTCGGGGGACAGGTTGGAGACAATGGATAAAGACTACCACTTGGAGATAACGACAGGTTGGCAGAAATGGTTAGGCGGGCCATGAGATGAGGATTGGTGAATAAAGATTTGGAGGATGTGAATAGGAGCCCCTTCGCTCCTGCGATTAGGAAAGCCAGGAATCCACCAGAATTCAAACTACCAACACTTGAGACGTATGATGGAAGGACGGATCCCGCTGTTCATCTAACAAAGTATATGAGGAATATCGAAGTACTGGGGTCATCGGAGGAAGTCATGGCACGATGCTTCCCTTTTTATTTGATGGATATAGCAGCACAATGGTTCAGACAATTGGAAAGCAGCTCTATTGGAACGTGGACAGAATTGATCGAAGGATTTATGAGGCAGTTTAGAGTTCACATCTCGAGACCCAAGAATGTGATGAGTTTGGCAACGTTGAAGCAGAGGACCGGAGAGTCCCTAAGGAGTTTTCTAACACAATTTAATGCTGCAGCAGCATCGGTGGATCATCCAGATCCGTCCATGGTATTGATGGTAGCTATATCTGGCATTGCTGATGGCATGGAATTCAAGGATTCACTAACATGGGATTCACCTATGGATTTAGGATAGTTTTATCATGAAGCAGAAAGGTTTTTGCGGCAGGAAGACGCAAAAGCTAATAGAGAGCAAGGAGAGGAAGTTGAGGTTTATGCGATCAAAGGCGGAGATCCGCTCGGGAAAGATTCAAACAAGGATAAAGGAAATCGAAGAGCAGAGAATAGCTTTGATGGACCGAAGCGGCCACGAAAAGAACTGAAATTGACCTCTTACATGGAATTGATCGAAACTTTGGAACAGATATGTAGCAACCCAGAATTTTTGACCCTCGAAAATTGACATAAATACGTTCACAGTATAACATGCCGAATATTCAAGTGTCGGCAATACCGATTGCTAGGGGTAAAGAAGAAAAGGTAGAAGAAGAAACAGAAAAAACAACAACATAGAATCTCACAATCGCGGCAGAACAAAATATAATATATATTATATAATAACAGATTTTTATACAAGAGAATCTGTAACTGTCAATATATATACAACCATCAAAGTAAAACAATCAATACATCAATACGGACAGTTATCTACAACTTGTCCTCACCAGTGTTGACTATACAGTGTAAGGACCCGATTCTTCGACTTCCGAATATCGACATCGATACGTCCACTGTATCAACTGCCGAGCAAACGAATGCCGGAAAACCGAATTCTTAGGGTTTAAAAGAAGAGGTAGAAGAAAAGATAGAAGAAAAAGAAAAGAAGAACAACAGAACAACATCAGAAACAGAAACAATATCAGAATCTCACATATCGCAGCGGAACAATATATAATAGATAATCACTAGTCTTTTAAAACAAAGAACTATATCAGTTTATACATACATCAATCAGAGTCAATATACAACAATGGACAGTTATATAAACTTGTCCTCATACAGAATACACAGCGGAATAAATAATGTCAGATACAAATACTACGTCTCGTCATCCAGCTTATCTCCAAAGCTCCAGAATATCCAGAATATCCTGATAACCTAACTCTAGACTGCCCGTGTGGAAAATTGGTGGGCACCCAGAGTTTAGAAGGGAAACAATAAACTCCAGGTCAGTCATGGTGACTGGTGTGAGATCGTAAAACAGTTATTTTTCACAAAGAAAATAAATCAGATTCGCAATGCTTTTGGAAAATGAAACTACCATAAGACCTCCCACCACACACACAATGCAAACGCAGAATTGGAGGAGATTTCTTCTTATGATAGTCAAAGATGCTTACTACGCAAAATCAAATCATTTTTGATATTATTATTAGTGCATAGTGCAGAAACATTTCGAAAGTAGAATATAAATCTTAGCCAACATAGGTACCATTATATTATGCCTACTATAGCTGCCTCCTGAGGAGACAGGTTATACAATTTCAATCGTAAAGGGTTCGTATTGTTTCTTTGGATTTTCCAACAAATGGTCAGGCTAAGGAACTTCCTTTCCTCCTGCCAAATAGGATCGCCTCTGGCTGGACGTCCCGAGAGACAAACTGCCTCTGCCAAACAAGGCCGGGTTACCCCTGTAACAGGTTACTCATGAATATGTCATCACCCGGTCCTTTGGGACCTTTATCCGAGCGCTCGGTAACCAACATCACACATCATAAATAAAGTGTATCCACATGAGTAAGTATCTGGGCTCCATACCATGATACCACCCCTTTCCAGAAGGAAATGACATACCCTAAAGGGCGCGACCCTCATAACCTTGCCGCAACATTCCTGTTTCGACCATTTCTGGGTTGTTGAGGCCCTGACGAAGTCTCGTCCACAAAGCTACGCTTTTTCAAAAAGCCACGCTTTGGGTCAACAGATGATCAACCTTTGATCAAAAAGATAAATGATCAAACAAATGATCATATCACAAATGATCAAACACTGATCATCACACAGCAACACTCAGCATGCCACATTACCAAATTGGGAATATATCGTTGATAAATTTCAACTACATAACCTCTGAGCTCGTACGTCTCAGAGAAGGGTGTTAAGCTAAGAGAATAAATTCTCCACCACCAACAGAAATGTATTTGAAAGAAATCAGCTTTATATCTCAATCTGTAACGTCAGACACACAATCCATACAAGTCTGTTCCAGGATCGAATAGAACCGAAGGCACTTCTCACAAAGCCCTTGCACATCCGAATAATTTCCAATCACGTCCGGACTTCCCGTCACTAAGGGTGATAAAACCTCTAAATCGGAGATCAACCGATGTAGAGTAACTCGACGGTAATCCTTCCGTTTTCACAAATATCCGGTCTTCAACACCGATCATCAAATGCAATTCATAACGACGTATCACATATTCGGAATGGGTTATACGACCCCATGGTCCTTTCCCGGCTAACCCGAATAGTGAGCGCTTATTCAAAAAAATAAGTGTGGCATTCAAATTCATCCAATTCACAACAAATACCCATTCAAGGTAATTATTGATAGTCGGTTATTTAACTATCAATAAAGATGCGCAACATCATCAGATTCCAAATAATTTTCCAAATTATTTTATTTTCCAAAATATCTTTACTAGATATATATAATTTCCACACTTCAAAAATAAATCAACGTTTATTTTCCTAAACAATTTCCCTTCCCTTTATAAATTCCATAGTGAATTTATATTTTCAAATATCTACTGATATACGATTTTCCATCGATTTCAAATATTCACTTACGATTTATCTTTACAAAGATAAAACTCAAAACGTTTCATTTCATATTGGAAAAGCATTTCCATACCTATTTAATAATAAGTATTCACAAATCATTTATCTTCAACACTTGGAAAATATTCGATATACTTAAATCAATATTAAGTATACATTTCATTCTTTAAGGAAATCTATTTTCTATAACAACATCTATTTGAGCCAAAACGAATGTTACGTAAAACATCGTTACGACGACTCAAAATCACTAGTATAGGAATTCGGACTTTTAAGATAGATAGATAAATCCCAATACTATATAAAAACATTTCCTTTCGGAAATCATTTACTATAACAACAGTGTTATAGTCCACCATTTCCTTCTTTCTCAAAAACGTCTATTTCAACAATAAATGTTGAAATCTATGATTTCGATATTAAACACTTTTGAAAACATCGTTAAATCGTTTTCATTCTATTTCAATATCACTTTCCCAAGACCAGATTCATTTTACTTAATAATATATATTCACTGTCCAAAATCGTGAATATACTTCACTAACCAAATTTTCAATATTTTCTACACATTTTATTTCAAGAATTATCCACTATCCAAAATCGTGGATAAAATTCCCAACCAAACTCTTATTATTTACAACATTTAACTTAAAGGATAATTCGCTGTCCAAAATCACGAATATATCTCCTTTAATAACTTCTACGTTTAAAATTACCAAATTCAATTGGTTTCGGATTTATAAAACGATGTTTACAAATTCCATTTCCATTTATAAAAACTTCAACGTATAAATCTCCTTATTAACCAATTCCATTCTTATCTCAATTAAATGCCAAAATCCCATTTATAAGATTATTACTTATAAATATTTTGTTTTACAAAATCTATTCATTTTGTAACTCCACAATTTATAAATCTGTAAATTTCACACTTACGAATTCCATAAATATTTCATTTTTAACACTTATAAAAACTCGTTTTATAGTTCCAATACTTTTAATTTCATAGATATCAACTTTATAAATCTTTTATATAGACCGTTTACAATATTCAAAAATTCCAACTTAAACCATTTTATAATTAAATCAACTTTTATTTCAAAAATCACACTTTGGTTATATTTCACCAAAATCTTAACTTTAAAATTTCAAACTTTATTTATTGAAATAAATCAATTCAAAAATTCAATAAAACGTCTACTTTCAAAAATCACTTTAAAATCCTTTTAAAGTAAGAATCGTTATTTTTAAATTTCAAAACTGAATTCGATGATGCAACAGCACCAACTAGTCAATCACAACAACAAACATCACATATCAATACGATAACAGAATATACATTAATATCTGTAAATAAATAAATACTGGTGAGGAATCCAGTTTGATCCCTCCAACCTATTTCCCTGCATCCACAGACGTTAGCACAATACCCATTCCACTTCGAGGTGGAATATCGCGGTATATGGGTTTTATAAAAATATCATCCGCTTACTAACGGCGCAATAGGGTCTCATCCGCTATACGAGGCGGAAAATCAATCAATCCAATATATACATATGCCAATATGTATATATTGCTATATATATAGATATATCCTACTATATCTAATATCACATCCAAATAGCAATCAAATCAATCAATAACTGCAAAATAAAATTTCCTTCGAGTGAGAAAATCTCACCTTAGCTTTTATTTTTGCAATCCAATCCAATTCCAGTTTGTTTTTCACGATATTTTAACCTTGTATAAAACAATTTATACAGTTTATTAAAATTCGAGATGATCGAATAATTCATTTCCATTTAATAAAATTTTATTAACCCGTGATTTTCTTATTTTAAAATAACACCTTAAATTTTAAACAAACTTCTATTTGATAATTTATATTAACCAATGATTTTCTTTTCAAAATAAAAGTTTATAATTCGAACTTATTCCTTTTAAATAAATCTATCCAACCAAAATTTTACTTAAAATAAATATCTTTAATTCAAATCAATTTCCCTTAAATAAATTTGCTTAAGTAAAATTTCTTCTTTCTGCTTCCGTATAAACGAATATATAAACTTCCTTTACCGTAAGATTTCCTGATAAATGGCAAGGTAAAACAACAAATTAAAATTACCAGTTTTAAATCTTAAGTAACCTTTAAAATGTGATAAAAATTGAATTACCCTAAGATATATATTTTCAAATTCTGTATGTATATATATATATATATTATTATTATTTTTTAACGTTGAATTAACAGAAATTCAAAAAAACAAAAGAAATCGAACCTCACTGCTCCTCTGCTCGACACCCAGGCTCGAGTTCGCGACTTCGATATTGAACGCGACCCTTACTGTCGATTTTGAAACTCATGAAGCCCTAGCTGAAATCGTGAGCCCCACCTACTCGCCGCTGCCGCCCTACCTATCAGATCGTCACCTTCCCCAATCAACGCTCGACTTTCGCGACCCCACCTGCTCGCGTTTGCCCACGCGTTCGTTCAGGTCGCCGCTTCGCCTTGCTTGCCCACATCGAGCCTCGCGATTTAAAATAGTGGAGAGGGAAACGTGCCATTGTTCGTTGATTTTTTTTTTTGAACGAGAGAGGGGTTTTATTTTCTCGGCCATTACTTGTTCTGCCATTTTTATTTTCTCTGTATTATAATTTGCTTTGTGAAGGAAGGAGCTCGATTTGAATTTAAAAGAGGCTTCGGCCATTTATTTGTTTTTCTCTGAATGATCGAAGTGAGGGAGAGGAGTATTTGAAATTGAAGACGGCATGGTTTACACGATTTTGTTCCGTGATATTTGGCGTGAATAAAGGAGATAACGTGCTGTGGTTGACAAATAATTTATTTTAAATTTTAAATTGAATTTGATTTAATTTCAACGCATTTACTCACCGTACGGTCACATAACAACTCCGAAAAATACGAAATTTGAAATCCGATAATAATACAATATTACGGACCCAATGAAACTGGTTTCGTCGAATTCTGAGGATGCGCCTCGGACGGCTATTTTTTAAATATCGATTCGAACGATTTAATTTCAAAACTGAACAAACACTTAAAATTTAAATTTTTACCACTTCCATTATCTTCAGTGTCATCAATATAAATTTTAAAAGCTTTGGAAATATTTTTCTTCAACTTTAAATTGAAGATTTAAATTTTTATTCAACATTCAACAGATTAAATTTTAAAATTTAATCGCCAATTTCAAAGTTATATTGGGGATTCAAATTAAATCATCGTTCAAATATTTAAAATTAATTAAATATTTTAAATTTAATTTGTTCAAAATTCTAGGTCATTACAAACTTCCCTCCTTAAAAGAATTTCGTCCCGAAATTACAAGTTAGGAAAAATGTTCCTTAACTCGTCTACTATTTTTCACAATCCAATAGTTTTATCAATTCTCAAAACAAATCTTTCTACTAAAGATTCGTTATTATTTCAACTAACTTTCCAACTTCAGTTATAAGTTTCAAACAACATTGTTTACTTCAAAATTCAAATTTTAACTTTCAAAATTTTCTTAAAAAATTTCTAACACTCGAAATTTTCGAAAAATTTCGCCGGCGTCTCCTTTACGCAGCTAACACGGCACGACTACAAAACTTCCCTACGGACTCTCAGATTTCAAAAAGAAAAGAAAAAGCCAAGCGGCTAGACAAGAAAATCATCAAATCTCATATTGAAATTCAAATACTTACCTTTTGTCAAGCCTTTCAAATTTATATTTGAAATCAAATTTTCCAATTCCTTTATAACACCTGTATATCCTACTAGCCATAATATCTAGTTACAACATTCAACTATTTTGCAAATTCTATTACAAAATTTCCAATATAAACTGCTTATACATTTTTTTAGCTTACTATTGAAGTTACATATTCATTTTCATTCAATTTTACACTTCAATTTTCATTTGAATTCAATTCACAATTCCAATCTAATTTGGATTCTAGTTTACTTTCTGAATACTGAATTTCTATCAATTATCTTTAGTTCACTTCAAACTAATCTTAAAACTTCATTTTATTTCGCACAATTCACATTTGTTTTCAACATTCAGTTTCAATTTCCAGTTTTATTCTTTTGTTCATTCCCAAAATTTATTTTCAATTCACTATTTTGGTTTATAACCACTTATATTAAACTGGATTTCAAATTCCATATGAATTTAATTCATTTCAAACCATATTAATTTGTCATTTCTTCAATTAGTTTCAGTTACTAATTTTATTTCAATACTTTACTTTACAAATTCGAAATGAATTTTTCAACATTCAATTTACTTTCATTAAATTAATTCACTTGTACTTACTTTAATTTAACTCCATCCTTTTAAGTTAAATTTATTCTATCAAAATTCAAATTGTATAAGTTATCAACTTAATAATATTTCATAAATATTTTTATATATAGTATTCCAGAGTCTTACCAACATTTCAAAAATCATTTTGAAAACAATTCAAATTATTCTTTGAATTTCCAAAACAAAACCCAATTTTCCAAACAACTTCCATTTAAAATAATTTGGCAGCAATTCCTCTTTTGGAAACCCGAAAATGAACACCGGTGATGCTGCAGTCATTACCAAAGTTATTTTCCAGCGACCGAAAAGAGTTTAGAGCTTTTCATTCCTTCAAAATATTTTTCCAAAATCCTTTGGAAATCATTTTCCACTCCAAAAAGAATTTAATTTCTAAAATTTCCAAATTCTTTCAATTACATTTCCAAAAACTTCTTTGGAATTCTATTTCCAATTATAAGTCACATTTATAATATATATTCTCAAATTCTACTTGTATATGGATTTATTTCTTAACTTTGGAGTTATGATTTCAATTTCATATTCAATTTCATATAATAATGATAACATTTCAATATTATCACTTTCCTAACAACCATGCAACCATATACTATGATAATTCATAGAAAATTATTTCTTTTCTATACAAAAATAGTTTTAGGCAAAATTATTTCATTCACCCTATTTAAAACAATACTGTGTCAGTTTATCTTGTTTAGAGTTTAGAAACTCCTATCAACACAGTTAGCTAGACTGCACCGACCAGAATTCATAAACAATCAACCGATAAGTCAACACAATAGAAAACAATTTTATATTCACTAACAAATACGCACTCGTATCTATTATTACACTCAACTCATTCTAGAGTACTACTGACTCTATCTCTAATGAGTAACACCCAACAGAGCAGGGCTGTCGCTTAACCATATGCTCTGATACCACGCTGTAAGGACCCGATTCTTCGACTTCCGAATATCGACATTGATACGTCCACAATATCAACTGCCGAGTAAACGAATGCCGGAAAACCGAATTCTTAGGGTTTAAAAGAAGAGGTAGAAGAAAAAGAAAAGAAGAACAACAGAACAACATCAGAAACAGAAACAATATCAGAATCTCACATATCGCAGCGGAACAATATATAATAGATAATCACTAGTCTTTTAAAACAAAGAACTATATCAGTTTATACATACATCAATCAGAGTCAATATACAACAATGGACAGTTATATAAACTTGTCCTCATACAGAATACACAGCGGAATAAATAATGTCAGATACAAATACTACGTCTCGTCATCCAGCTTATCTCCAAAGCTCCAGAATATCCTGATAACCTAACTCTAGACTACCCGTGTGGAAAATTGGTGGGCACCCAGAGTTTAGAAGGGAAACAATAAACTCCAGGTCAGTCATGGTGACTGGTGTGAGATCGTAAAACAGTTATTTTTCACAAAGAAAATAAATCAGATTCGCAATTCTTTTGGAAAATGAAACTACCATAAGACCTCCCACCACACACACAATGCAAACGCAGAATTGGAGGAGATTTCTTCTTATGATAGTCAAAGATGCTTACTATGCAAAATCAAATCATTTTTGATATTATTATTAGTGCATAGTGCAGAAACATTTCGAAAGTAGAATATAAATCTTAGCCAGCATAGGTACCATTATATTATGCCTGCTATAGCTGCCTACTGAGGAGACAGGTTATACAATTTCAATCGTAAAGGGTTCGTATTGTTTCTTTGGATTTTCCAACAAATGGTCAGGCTAAGGAACTTCCTTTCCTCCTGCCGAATAGGATCGCCTCTGGCTGGACGTCCCGAGAGACAAACTGCTCTCTGCCAAAAAAGGCCGGGTTACCCCTGTAATAGGTAACTCACGAATATGTCATCACCCGGTCCTTTGGGACCTTTATCCGAGCGCTCGGTAACCAACATCACACATCATAAATAAAGTGTATCCACATGAGTAAGTATCTGGGCTCCATACCATGATACCACCCCTTTCCAGAAGGAAATGACATACCCTAAAGGGCGCGACCCTCATAACCTAGCCGCAAGATTCCTGTTTCGACCATTTCCGGGTTGTTGAGGCCCTGAAGAAGTCTCGTCCATAAAGCTACGCTTTTTCAAAAAGCCACGCTTTGGGTCAACAGATGATCAACCTATGATCACAAAGATAAATGATCAAACAAATGACCATATCACAAATGATCAAACACTGATCATCACACAGCAACACTCAGCATGCCACATTACCAAATTGGGAATATATCGTTGATAAATTTCAACTACATAACCTCTGAGCTCGTACGTCTCAGAGAAGGGTGTTAAGCTAAGAGAATAAATTCTCCGCCACCAACAGAAATGTATTTGAAAGAAATCAGCTTTATATCTCAATCTGTAACGTCAGACACACAATCCATACAAGTCTGTTCCGGGATCGAACAGAACCGAAGGCACTTCTCACGAAGCCCTTGCACATCCGGATAATTTCCAATCACGTCCGGACTTCCCGTCACTAAGGGTGATAAAACCTCTAAATCGGAGATCAACCGATGTAGAGTAATTCGACGGTAATCCTTCCGTTTTCACAAATATCCGGTCTTCAACACCGGTCATCAAATGCAATTCATAACGACGTATCACATATTCAGAATGGGTTATACGACCCCATGGTCCTTTCCCGGCTAACCCAAATAGTGAGCGCTTATTCAAAAAAATAAGTGTGGCATTCAAATTCATCCAATTCACAACAAATACCCATTCAAGGTAATTATTGATAGTCGGTTATTTAACTATCAATAAAGATGCACAACATCATCAGATTCCAAATAATTTTCCAAATTATTTTATTTTCCAAAATATCTTTACTAGATATATATAATTTCCACACTTCAAAAATAAATCAACGTTTATTTTTCTAAACAATTTCCCTTCCCTTTATAAATTCCATAGTGAATTTATATTTTCAAATATCTACTGATATACGATTTTCCATCGATTTCAAATATTCACTTACGATTTATCTTTACAAAGATAAAACTCAAAACGTTTCATTTCATATTGGAAAAGCATTTCCATACCTATTTAATAATAAGTATTCACAAATCATTTATCTTCAACACTTGGAAAATATTCGATATACTTAAATCAATATTAAGTATACATTTCATTCTTTAAGGAAATCTATTTTCTATAACAACATCTATTTGAGCCAAAACGAATGTTACGTAAAACATCGTTACGACGACTCAAAATCACTAGTATAGGAATTCGGATTTTTAAGATAGATAGATAAATCCCAATACTATATAAAAACATTTCCTTTCGGAAATCATTTACTATAACAACAGTGTTATAGTCCACCATTTCCTTCTTTCTCGAAAACGTCTATTTCAACAATAAATGTTGAAATCTATGATTTCGATATTAAACACTTTTGAAAACATCGTTAAATTGTTTTCATTCTATTTCAATATCACTTTCCCAAGACCAGATTCATTTTACTTAATAATATATATTCACTGTCCAAAATCGTGAATATACTTCACTAACCAAATTTTCAATATTTTCTACACATTTTATTTCAAGAATTATCCACTATCCAAAATCGTGGATAAAATTCCCAACCAAACTCTTATTATTTACAACATTTAACTTAAAGGATAATTCGTTGTCCAAAATCACGAATATATCTCCTTTAATAACTTCTACGTTTAAAATTACCAAATTCAATTGGTTTCGGGTTTATAAAACGATGTTTATAAATTCCATTTCCATTTATAAAAACTTCAACTTATAAATCTCCTTATTAACCAATTCCATTCTTATCTCAATTAAATGCCAAAATCCCATTTATAAGATTATTACTTATAAATCTTTTGTTTTACAAAATCTATTCATTTTGTAACTCCACAATTTATAAATCTGTAAATTTCATTCACTTACGAATTCCATAAATATTTCATTTTTAACACTTATAAAAACTCGTTTTATAGTTCCAATACTTTTAATTTCATAGATATCAACTTTATAAATCTTTTATATAGACCGTTTACAATATTCAAAAATTCCAACTTAAACCATTTTATAATTAAATCAACTTTTATTTCAAAAATCACACTTTGGTTATATTTCACCAAAAATCTTAACTTTAAAATTTCAAACTTTATTTATTGAAATAAATCAATTCAAAATTTCAATAAAACATCTACTTTCAAAAATCACTTTAAAATCCTTTTAAAGTAAGAATCGTTATTTTTAAATTTCAAAACTGAATCCGATGATGCAACAGCACCAACTAGTCAATCACAACAACAAACATCACATATCAATACGATAACAGAATATACATTAATATCTGTAAATAAATAAATACTAGTGAGGAATCCAGTTGGATCCCTCCAACCTGTTTTCCTGCATCCACAGATGTTAGCACAATACCCATTCCACTTCGAGGTGGAATATCGCGGTATATGGGTTTTATAAAAATATCATCCGCTTACTAACGGCGCAATAGGGTCTCATCCGCTATACGAGGCGGGAAATCAATCAATCCAATATATACATATGCCAATATGTATATATTGCTATATATATATAGATATATCCTACTATATCCAATATCACATCCAAATAGCAATCAAATCAATCAATAACTGCAAAATAAAATTTCCTTCGAGTGAGAAAATCTCACCTTAGCTTTTATTTTTGCAATCCAATCCAATTCCAGTTTGTTTTTCACGATCTTTTAACCTTGTATAAAACAATTTATACAGTTTATTAAAATTCGAGATGATCGAATAATTCATTTCCATTTAATAAAATTTTATTAACCCGTGATTTTCTTATTTTAAAATAACACCTTAAATTTTAAACAAACTTCTATTTGATAATTTATATTAACCAATGATTTTCTTTTCAAAATAAAAGTTTATAATTCGAACTTATTCCTTTTAAATAAATCTATCCAACCAAAATTTTACTTAAAATAAATATCTTTAATTCAAATCAATTTCCCTTAAATAAATTTGCTTAAGTAAAATTTCTTCTTTCTGCTTCCATATAAACGAATATATAAACTTCCTTTACCGTAAGATTTCCTGATAAATGGCAAGGTAAAACAACAAATTAAAATTACCAGTTTTAAATCTTAAGTAACCTTTAAAATGTGATAAAAATTGAATTACCCTAAGATATATATTTTCAAATTCTGTATGTATATATATATATATTATTATTATTTTTTAACATTGAATTAACAAAAATTCAAAAAAAGAAAAGAAATCGAACCTCACTGCTCCTCTGCTCGACACCCAGGCTCGAGTTCGCGACTTCGATATTGACGCGACCCTTACTGTCGATTTTGAAACTCATGAAGCCCTAGCTGAAATCGTGAGCCCCACCTACTCGCCGCTGCCGCCCTACCTATCAGATCGTCACCTTCCCCAATCAACGCTCGACTTTTGCGACCCCACCTGCTCGCGTTTGCCCACGCGTTCGTTCAGACCGCCGCTTCGCCTTGCTTGCCCACATCGAGCCTCGCGATTTAAAATAGTGGAGAGGGAAACGTGCCATTGTTCGTTGATTTTTTTTTTGAACGAGAGAGGGGTTTTATTTTCTCGGCCATTACTTGTTCTGCCATTTTTATTTTCTCTGTATTATAATTTTCTTTGTGAAGGAAGGAGCTCGATTTGAATTTAAAAGAGGCTTCGGCCATTTATTTGTTTTTCTCTGAATGATCGAAGTGAGGGAGAGGAGTATTTGAAATTGAAGACGGCATGGTTTACACGATTTTGTTCCGTGATATTTGGCGTGAATAAAGGAGATAACGTGCTGTGGTTGACAAATAATTTAAATTTTAAATTTTAAATTGAATTTGATTTAATTTCAGCGCATTTACTCACCGTACGGTCACATAACAACTCCGAAAAATACGAAATTTGAAATCCGATAATAATACAATATTACGGACCCAATGAAACTGGTTTCAACGAATTCTGAGACTGCGCCTCGGACGGCTATTTTTTAAATATCGATTCGAACGATTTAATTTCAAAACTGAACAAACACTTAAAATTTAAATTTTTACCACTTCCATTATCTTCCGTGTCATCAATATAAATTTTAAAAGCTTTGGAAATATTTTTCTTCAACTTTAAATCAAAGATTTAAATTTTTATTCAACATTCAACAAATTAAATTTTAAAATTTAATCGCCAATTTCAAAGTTATATTGGGGATTCAAATTAAATCATCGTTCAAATATTTAAAATTAATTAAATATTTTAAATTTAATTTGTTCAAAATTCAGGGTCGTTACATACAGTCTACACACACAGTGGAATATAATCAAGTACGAGTATACGTCTCTGTTATCCAGCTCGTCTCTTGAGCACCATAGTATCCTAGCCTGAATTTGTAATACTCGTGTTGACCCGAGCATTATAATAAAATACCCGAGTCAGTCTGAAAAACCAGCGTGAGAAAACACACTCAATTTGAATTATTATATTTTCAAAATCCCTTGAAAAACAAAGGTATCTCGTAAGACCACGTCACACATAAACATGACGCGTTATTCCCTTATGATAACCAAAACATTTTATATCAAAATCATCTGATATTATAATAGTGTCTATAGAAAGTAAATTAGAAAATAGATGAAATGCTTGCATCTCACATTTCAGCATAGTTGGGCACAATCAAAACCGTACAGGCTCGTAGTGGATATTGGATTCCATACAAGGACTGGGCTACTGGGGTACCGCCCATCACAGTACATCTCTAGAAAAATGTACCGAGATCGTACCTAACGATCCCTGCCAACACAAGACCGGCCTACCCCTTGTTGGATAGTACCAAATATGTTATCACCCCAGGTGTTCCCACCCTTAATCGAGCACTCACTTTTCCATGCACAACCATATCCACAATTTATAATATATTTCCAAGGGTATCTAGAAAGGTGATAACATACCCTAATTGGGTGCAACCCACAGCCCTGCTGCATCTCCCTTGTTTTAGTCATTCTCGGTTGATGAGGCTTGAGGCTACGTTTTACCTTTAGAATAACATCCATACTTGGAATGCAAACACCGCCTTCCAAGCAAGCAATGCAATGATAGCATTCATCCATACAAGTTGTCCTAGGTCTGGACAAACCGAACCTCCTTCCAAATCGTCATTTTCATTTTCTTCGAGATATCACAATTCGTAATGCACAAACCGGATCGAAGTGGTTTTCAGATAATTAAATCTGATCTCGGTCTCGTCGAAACAATCAACGAATTTGACCAAATTTGGTAGTCGGTTATTTAACTATCGAATGACATCCATAAGCAATCACTAGGCCCATATTATAATTTTCCAAAATATTTATTTTCAAAATATCTTTATAAGATTTATATATTCAATTCTCTTCCAGTATTTCAATATTTGAAAACAAATTCAACACTTATCCATAACAGGATATTTCAATCCGTATCTTACTTCAACACTTATTGAAATATTTCCAATTTCGATTTATAATCCACTACTTAGAAAAATATCTCGATATAAATCCTTCGTCACTAAATATTTCCAAAAACCTTTCATTTCCACACTTAGGAAAATATTATAAATCCATTTTCCGAAATCATTTCTAATATAAATACTTAGGAATTATTTCATATCTTATGTCCTACATTTCTGAAATTTATATTAATTCCTTTTACATTTACCAAAATCGATTATACTCACCTATAATCTCATCTATCCTTTATAACTTCTTTATGAATTTAGATTCAATCCCAAAGTTCTTGTTTTCTAACATTTCGGAAATTTCCTTAAGCCCCCAGAATTTCATCATAAGATTTTCTCTTATAATATCTCATCTGTTAAATAAAACCCATTTACAAATCTCGAGAGAACTTATACATAAATTCCAATCATTCCAAACCTCTTTATATATATGTATAAGTATTTTTAAAGAATAATAATTTATTTTTAAAACCAGTTTAAGTAACTATTTAAAATATCAAAACATTTTTAATAAAACATCAATAAATCATTTTCAACTCATTTTTAAATAAAACTAATCGATTTACAAAGCTGGTTATAAAAATTAGAGATTTATTTCAATTAATATTAAATATTTGAAAAATCCACTTCCGAAGTATTTTATTACTAAAGCAGCTTTGAATTACATAGTTTGAATAAATAAAAATTCTCTTTTAAAATAATTTAACTTCTCGATAAAAATATATATTTTTAAAATCCTAATAACCAATTCAATTTATAAATCCCTCTCGATTCATAACACATCGATATCATTCCGATTCCTAACCATCCCCACTTTTCAAAAATAGAATTCACTATTTTTGCCAAAAATCTATTTTTCATATCTCAATATAAATTCACCCTGTGAAATTATATTCCAATTTATCAATTGATTTCATTTTCCCTTATTTATAAACATTGTTTATAAATTTATAACTCCTTTGAGTTTCACTTGTTTATATAACTAATCCCATTTATAAAATCTCATTTTATAAATCCATTTCTCAATAAATTCCATATATTTCACAAATCTATTTAAAATATCGATTTCAAACTCCTTTTCATATTTTCCAGAAATATCGTTTAAAAATCCTCTATATAAATTATTTTAAAATCTCTATTTTAAAATATTTTTACGAAAAGTTAAATACAACCCAAAATCAATTATTGTTTTTATCCAAATCAATTTCTTTAAAAATAATCCAAATTTTGATGTAAATATTTTTATATTCAAAATCTCCTTTTAAATCCTTTCAAATTCCAAAAATAATATTTATTGTATTTAAAATACTAAAAGTTAGGCCAGTGCTACTATAGCATCCAATAAAACAAATCACACAACAATCCATAACAGATTATGAATTCACATCATATATCATTATATATGAAAACAATCAATATATATTTGAGGAATCCAGTTGGATCCCTCCAACCTGTTTCCCTGCATCCACAAATGTTAGATAACATAAAAATACAAATCCCACTTCGAGGGGGATATCGCGGTAATATAGGGTCATCCGCTATTATGCGGGGCGCATATGGTCTCATCCGCTCCAACGACGGGAAATATATCCAACTACTAATATATACTACTATATATACATATAACATCCAAACTGTTAAAAAATTTATAAATTCAACCAGCATTCAATAATTAATTTTAATTATTTAAATTAAATCCAGCAATCCAAAAAGAGTGAGGTTTACTTACCCTGATTTTTAATTTTCCGAACATCCAAATTTTAAATTTCTAAAATTCCAGCTGACTCCGAAAAATCCCAACCCAAATCTATTGCATAGATTTTCCAAATACGAACCAAACTTGAGTTGTTTAAATTATTTTTGGACCTTGTATGCAAATTACGAATTTTTATAAGTTAACAATTTATATACTTACTAATTATACTTTTATGGAATTTAATTAAAATAAATTATTTATACCTTCTATACTCCCATCAGACTTGAGAATTACAGACATACCAACTGAAGCCCCAAATGGTGACCATCCTCTCCAACTACCCAAGCCCTAGACGAAAACGAGCTCTGTAAAACAGTCGAGCTGCAAAAACTTGGTCGAACATACCCACCTGCTCCCCCACCCTCCAACAACCTAAACTACAACCTACCCAAACCCGAACATCACCATCGCCTCTGTCCAACGCGCCCACGCGCGCCCCCTATCTCCAGCCATCGCGACTCCAGACTGGAAAACCCTCTATGCGCCCTCCATTCTATCTCCTCAGGTCGCGCACTTGCTCCAGCCCACGCCTCAACCATTGCTTCACCATCGTCCAAGGCTACTGCCGCCCATTCCCAGACCTTGCTGCCGCTCAACTTCAGCTGTCCTCGCGTTTCGCGACCGCGCAGTCTATCCTCACGTGCAAACGAGAGCTTCGACCCAACGTTGACCTTGCGATGGCCACCCAAAGTCGATCGCGATTTTGTTCGATCGCGACTTTCGGCGATTGATGGATTTTTTTTCTTTCAATCTGACTTCATGATTTAATTTGAGGAAACAGGAGAAAAGGGATGACGAGATTTTGTTACTTCCTTCGTTCTGTTCGATCCCTTCCCTTTTTTATTTTATAAATGATCTGACTTCGTTTAAAAATGAAAAAGGAGAAGTAGATGCGACTTAAACAAGAAGAGGGTGATGTACATACGAAGGTAGGTCGGCACCTAGGGTGGCTGAGAAAACATTATAGGATTTGACTTTGATTCATAAATTTTTATATTAAAAATATCTCGTATACGTACCTCGAAATTTCAAACCCCTATTGAGGCGTACCACCTGGCATTCTAATGTTATACTGCTATTCCGAACCTAATGGAATAAGTTTCGAGACCTAAATCGATCGTATGTGGAAGATAGCTTTTTAAATCGACTATTTAAATTAAATTCAATTTAATTATTTCTAAGTGTTTTCAGATCGTACGACCGAACAGTAAATCCAAACGCTATGAAATTTGAAATTCGATAATAATACACTATTATGGATCCAATGGAACTGGTTTCGTCGAATTCCGAGATTGTGCCCCAAATCGGTATTTTAACGCGTCGATTAAATCGATGATTTCAAAAATTAATGAAATTGCTTGAAATTTCAGTTTTAAAATCTTACTAACTAAATTAAAATTCCAAATCCAATATTTAAAACCATTTAAATATTCCAAGTTAAACATCGAAAAATCCGGGTCGTTATAGGATATATCTTGACACTAGGAGGCAGTTTCCCTATCGAAGGCCAATCAGGAGGGAGCCCACCAATAATGAAAGGAAATCGGACAAATAGTGCATGTTCCATGAGCTAGGTAGCCATAGTACAAACGATTGCAGACACTTGAGGGATGAGATCGAGGGACATATCTGAAACAGCGAATTGTTACAATACATGAAAGCGCGAGCAGCGGCGATGAGACAGGAGCGACCACCATCCGTATCAAACGAAAAAGGCCCTGAATTGAGGCGTCAAGTTGTCATTAATTGATCGAAATGGAAAAGAATAAGTAATAAACTCCGGAATAAAACGGCTAAGTCACTTACACATGTACGGAATCGCGAACGGTTCTCAGGTATGCTCGGAGATGACAATGAACCGCCACACCCGGAGATGCATGCACTTTGATGTTTTAGTTTTGCTTTTGTTTCTCTTCTTTGTATCTGAACTTGATTTTGTTAGTTGGATATTTCATTTATAAGACTCACTCGAATGTGAAATCTGACATTAATAATTCCGAGTCCCCTCTGGACACTCACATTTTGCCTCGAACGGCACCCGACCTCGAACGGTCACATTTCACCTCGAACGACACCCGAACGATCACATCTCGCCTCGAACGGCACCCGACCTCGAACGGTCACATTTCGCCTCGAATGGCACTTGATCTCGAACAATCACATTTTGCCTTGAACGGCACACGGTCCCAAACGATCGTTATTAACAATCAGGCAAGATCATTGATCTCTTCACATGTCATCCACAGATTTCGAACATCGGGCTTATGGTAATACAAAACACGCCTTCCTATCGCAAGGCATATTTTGGGGAGCAAAGTGTTAACCCGTCTTTTGGTAAGGCATCATACAGGCGGATTTAACCCAATCAACTGCATGGTTATCGAGCCAGTAATATTATGGTTTTGGTTCGAATGGATGGATAGACAATCAATTACGGATAGTAAACATGAATACGAAGCCAGGATTCAGCATAGTCGATGGACAAATGATGCAGGATACTTGGAATATGAATTTCGACAAAGGTCGGGTTGCTTTGGGCCAGCCGAGGAGTTGCTTCGAGTCACTATGTGGTTTGCTTCGGGTCAGGAAGGTGTTTACTTCGGGATGTAATAGGATATGCTTTGGTGGGATCTGCGTTGCTCTTGCTTTGGGTCGGATCGACATTTACTTGGGGTCGGTGCTAGTACTTCGGGTCGGCGTTCAATCTACTTGGGGTCGGCAAAACAGGGGTCGCCATATGGAGGTGCTTTGGGTCGGCGTAGCTCCAGCTCCGGGTCGGCATTTGGGTGAAGGTCACTTCAAGGGGTCGGCATTGAGAAGGTTGGGTTGGGTCGGCATTAGCTATGCACCGGGTCGTCTACGAGGAGGACTTTGGGTCGGCATAAAGGGTTGGAAGGGGTCGGCAAAGAAGGAGCAAATAGGGGTCGGCAAAGGCTTAACTTCGGGTCTGCAACGAATTGGCTTCGGGTCGGCATTCACTCTACTTCGGGTCGGCATCAGGGGAACTTCGGGTCGGCATCAGGGGAACTTCGGGTCGGCATTTACACTTGGGGTCGGTATTGAGAAGGCATGGGCTAGAGGACGTGTTACTTCGGGTCGGCGTGCATATTACTTTGGGTCAGAACCAAAAGTTTACTTCGGGTCGGCACTTGGGTCAATACACGAACTACTTTGGGTTAGCATAGGATGGACGAGTTGGGCTCGGCGATCGTCGTGGCGGGCCCATGTAGGTGAGGAGGCCTTGTAGCCAGGATTTCACCTATAAATACAGCAGGCATGGCTTCAGAAAAGGGATCTCCATTCTGTTTCTCTTCATCTTCTTCTACAAAAAAGCTACTCTGCCATTGTTAGTCTAGAATTCCAAATTGTAACTGTAATCAGATTTCAGTATAATAAAAAGGATTTTTCTGGAGTGGACGTATGCCGGAGATAGCCGAACCACTATAAATCTTGTCTTTTTTATTGCTTTTATTTTAATTTTTATTATACTTCATATTATACTCTCTACATATACTCTATTTATGATATGTGACTGGATATTGATGCTTTCACTTGCAATTGCGTGTTGGTGGTCAATTTTGATGCCAACATACATCTCTGAGCCACACAACCAGAATGATGAATACTCTGAATAAACCACATGATTTAATTAATTTATAATTGTTATAAATTAAAAACTAATTAATATTTATGAAATATTAATTATTTTATTTATTTGTCTTGGGATTTGAATGTCATCAGTATTTAATAAAAACGTATATATAAATTTATGTGTGCGCATATCAATATATGATATCAATAGAATATTTAAACTGGATTTAAATAGATTAATTGCTAATGGTTTTGGAAATTTTTTGAGTCCCATGTTTCCACCTTAAATTGTCGACCAAAGGGGTGAGAGAAAAGGTTTTCAAATTGAAATTAAAAGGGCAAAAGATAATTAAAGGAGGGAAAAAGATCCCTAACCTTTAATTATCTTTTATTACCTTCTTAGTAGATCACATTCATTGAGTTTTTACTCTCTCTCTCTCTCTCCCAACCCTCATCTCTCGGTCGAAAATTCCATGGCATCCGCGGAATAAAAATTCTCAAAACAAATCTCGAATTAAATCAAAATATACAAGGGATGTTGGTCTCCGGATCCTTGCAAAATCCGAAGTCGGATTTAATCAAATCTAGAAGTTCTATTCTTATTCAAGGTGTGATTTTTGGCTACATCGATAAGATAATTTCTAATTTTGATTGATTATGAAATATGTGATGATAATACGGTTAGATCACATAAATGTTAGATCTCTTTTGATTATTTGTTCATATTATATATATACTTTTGATCCCTATAATTCTTCAACGAATTTATATATGCCTATTCACAAACCTATGAACTTAATTGGACTTTTCAAACCCACTTTGAATCATCCTCAATTTAAAACTAGATTTCAATCTGCTAGATTTGATTTTTAAAACATATTAAAACTACGAACTTCACAAAGATATGTTGCTTTAAATTTAAAATATAATTTTCGATTATATGTGTGTGTGTAATTTCATCTCAAAGTATAAAAAAGGGAGTTTTGTGTAAAATCTTCACTTTAATTTAAAGCTTTACTAAATTAAAACTAGATTTGAAATTTTTTATTTTAATTTTCTAAGACATGTCAAATAGTGAAAGTCTATCTTGATGCGTGTGTGTATCTATATGTGCGTGAACACACACACATATATACACACATATACATACACATACATACATATATGTTATTTTGTTTTTAATTAAAAAATACCCAATTGAAAACAAAGGCATATATAATGGAACAAATGGGTATATTGTGGTGTAAATTCTAACACCTATATATAGTCACATTGGCCATGTACACTACTTATATGTTGTACTTGCACTTTACACATATGGATGTATTCGATATACTCACTACAATATACATCTAAATTTAAATTAAATTAAAACTCTTTTAAATAAGTAAAATAAGGACTATATTAAAAATATTTCAGATTGGATCTAAAATTCATTTAGACTTTATAGGCCAAATAAAGATTTAAGATGGAAAAAAATTGAAATTCATCCATTTAGCCCACTTTCGACCGACCTGATTCCTTTAATGTGTCTCATTTGTGCACGTGCGTGCATGATCCTAGTGTCATCATAGAGCCAAGACAACTTATAAATGTAAGTGTTGAATCGGAGGAACCTATACTAGGGGGGCATTTCGTACTGTTGGGCATAGTACAAAGAGGCTTAGAAGAAAAGTGGTCAAGCTTGTACAGGTTCAATGGAGTGATGATGTTGGGGATAACGCTTAGGAACTAGAAGAAGAAGTTTCAACTTCCCACCCGGAGTGATTTGCCGGTATGATTCACTCTACTTTGTAGAACTTGTCTTTTTTTAGCACACACTCACATGATTGGGTAGGACTTGTTTGATTGATGCTTGCTTCTTGTTGTTGTGTGCTTGCTATGTTTATGTTGAGCATTACATTGTTCCGCTTTCGAGAATTTTGGAGATGAAATCCTTTTAAAGGGGAATGTATTTTTGAAAAGAATTATGAATGTGATTAAAATCGTTTTAATAAATTATAACGGGTTTATAACTGGATTTGAGTATGGGGATTCCTTTGGGTTTTTCTACGGTGCGTAGCATTGGGGCAACTTTGACGACTCGGACAAAGCTCGTGGGGTGATTATGGAGTGATGTTTTGGAGTTCTTCAACAAATGAGCAAGCGTATCTCGGGGTCTAGACTTTGGACACGTACTACGATGTATGGTGATCGTGAGATGATTGAAAATTACGATCGGGAACTGAGCATGGATCGAGATATTTCGATTGTCTATGCAAGGAACGACTAGGCGGTTGTGCTCGGTGTGACTTCTATATTGTTTTAATGTTAGGTACGACTTCGTAATCCGATCATTAGGATATCGAAGACATGTGGATTGGGGTTGAGTATGATACGCGCTACTCATACCTGAGGTCTATAGCTATGGCTTAGGCGTTGTTATTTTCCACTGAGACAACCATGGCTTTCATCGAGTGTGATAGTCAGAAAGAGATGCGAACGTTTATCTACATTGGTAATCGACATGAGGTGGCGATGGTCACTTTGTTTTCTCCAATGTACGATAGTTCGATCTAAAGGAAGACTCATTAGTATTGGTTTTAGATATGTGGACGGGTACGATGTGGCATTACCCTGGAGTACGATGCGACGTTACTTAATTTTTCGGTTATGGGTACGTTACAGCGTTATCTTGGAGCTTCGACTCGTTATTTTTACGCATTGGCTTACATAAGCCTTTGTATGAGGTGTTCGATTATTGTATACTTATATTAGCACTATTGTTAGTTGTGCCAGCTTGTTGGATGCAAGAGAAGAGCAAGACTAGGTACGATATGACATTACTCTAGAGCTCTTGTTCCTTCATTTTTTTTATGTATACTTGGCTTATATATGTGATTCGGGGTACCACTGAGCACATTGCCCATGTCATGTCAGTGTACCGGATATTATGTTTAGTAGCGATTTTTTCCTTCCACCAGACTTTATGTTCGATCATCTTCATGTTTTTTCTTTTTATCTATTTCTTGCCTAAGTACATACTAGGGACTTGGAGTCATTGCTAGCCGGAGTTGGTTATGGAGTCATAGCTTTATATTGCTATGATTGTTCATCCAATATTTTGTATATGGACATGTTAGAGTCTATGTTATAGATGGGACATATTATTTTGGTATGTTGTATCATTTGAACTCCATATGTTTCGAATGTTATGTATTATAATGATGGATTCTATTGTGCTTACATTGTTATCTCGTTTATAGTCTTGTTCATATATGTGTGTGCGCATGCGGGTGCATATTGGCATTATATTTTATCACTTCGTTGTAAGTTCTATGTGAACCTGTAATAGATGCTCTATTTTGTTTCTTTTATCACCCTTAAGATTAGTCATGGTACTAGGGAATCCGGGTATCGTAGTGCATGTATTACGAATGGCGGGCCTTCACGGGTATGGTTTAAATAGAGAATATAGTAGTTGTTTTAAGACCTTGTTCTCCGGTTTAACTCAACTGCCACTGAAACTACTTGTAACTTGTGGTTGGTTTTTTGAAGTGAACAAATCATATCTGCTTGCATGACGATTTGTTCAGTGGTTTTTCCAAAGTGAACAAGCAACTATTGGATTTGACTGGAGTTGCCTATTGGATTTGACTGGAGTTGCCATTACGAAAAGAGAGCAACTCAATTGCTAGGACCAAGGACTTTAATCCCTAAGCCCTTATGAATACAGTAGAAATTTTGTATAAAACTTGGCTAGGTACAACACAATGAAGGGTTTATATTTCCAAGGTAGCACGTATAACCGTAAAAATTATTTTGGAAATGAGCACCGAAAGATTGTGCCCACGACAGCTCAACTGAACAATACCTGACAACTGCAAATGAACATTTTTGGGTTATAGTGGGTCGTTGTAACATTGAACTAGCAAACCCAACTATTTTTGGCTCTCTAAAATGTTAAGTAGGAAATTAAATGTTACTGTGATGAAAAACAAATTAAAATACAGTTCGAATCAAGGATCAAGTTGCAAATTTATTCAGAAATAAAAGAGTGAAGTAAATCATCTGAAATGTAGACTATCCACAATTCAAGAGTAGTATCAAATCTGTAATTTACACACCGATAATAAGGTTTTACATGCTATATCAACAAAAGAAAAAAAATTCCACACAAGCAATTAATACTTCAAGAAAGCTCATTTAACCTTCTCAATCTAAAAAATAGAAAGTGAACTGAGGGGACTATATGATGTAAAACAATAATAATACATAATAAACACAAGTTTTCTTTGGGTTTGATCTCATTAACCGAAATTTCCCAAAAGCCTCTCAACTGCAGCATTAACGTTTCCAGCAGTTGCACTTAAAGCTCGAATATTTTCTTGGGTGTCGAAGAAGCCCATTTCTTGGAGCTGCGACAATTGTGTGGCGTATAATTCTTCTGGAGGCACTGTAGTTATGAAAAAAAGAAAATATATGAATAGCCAACGTTCTGTACAGAATATACTTGTTCATTAACAAAAGGTAATTTGTGACATAAAAATGGCTTACGATTAGAAGGATTAGGAACACCGAGACCACCGGCACCAAGACCACCAAACATGTTCATCAAAAAGTCCATGTTATTGTTTGTCATTCCTACAGTTCAGTTGCATAAAGTTAATACATATATAGTTGAAATAGTTATTATATAGCAATTACATTGGACCAGCAACAATCAAAACTTGAAGCTACTACAGCATTTATAAACTGGGAAGTGGACAAAATTGCACTCCTATATACGAGGGAGGAAACCATGAGCATGTGATGTTAAGTAACATATAAAAGTGATGATGGGTCAGTTACCTGTACCAGTGCCGACGGCAGGATTTTGTCCCCTGCAACAAACATTAAGTTTATTAAAAAAGACCATTGAAGTGACCGCAGACAGGAAAATCAACCAAAGCCAGATAACGAAAACGCATGTGATTGCCACATTTATCAGATAAAGAGAATAAGAAGGTAAAAAGAGTTATGGTTATAAAATTTCATGTGTTGATAAAGAGAATAAGACGACATGAGGGCAATTTTTACAAAGCAGCCGAAGATTTTCGTCGCGTTTGCTTAGGGTTTGACGAGTATTTCCTAATGTAGGTAATTGTTCTCGATTTACTTGAAATCGATTTTATCCACACAAAAATTGATCGTTTGTGCTGCCCTAGTCCGAAACCGAATTACTTCACCGGCTTCGGATCGGAGCATAACGGCACTGGTCCGGTACCACCAGAATTTCGGGGTACCGGCCGAAACCTTGTACCAAGGTGTAGATGATGTTGCATTTTACGAGATAAATTGATGAGATAGAAAGCGTATGAGACAATTTTTCTTGTATGAAACAAAGTGTTGAGCACCATAAAAATATGGGTACCATGACATATGACAGACTAGGGCTGCACAAAGGTCGGGTTGAGTCTGATTGAACCAAATACTTCATCCCGCCGATATAGGTATGGGTTAAAGATAGTTCAACCCGTACCCGATCCTATATGAGGTTGGATATGAGTTAGATCAAAGTATGGGTTGGATCGGATTTAGTAAGATTAGGTCGGGTCATATAAACCCAACAATAAAATTGAGAATTTGAAAAAGAATTAAAATAACAAATCAGAATATTCAATTCAAAATAGTAGATTTTAAATGTCACAATGCCATAGGAAGAAAAGATTCACTACAACACATATTTCATTTGAATTTTATAACAAAATACATTGTATAGAAATTATTCACTACATTCCTAGTTAAGAGTTCCATTCTAAAATACATTAAAATGCTCTTACAATATTCCTCTAAAGTTCACAATGAACCATATAGGTTTTGACCATTCCAGTTTTACTTGGACTGACATTAAAAATGATTTTCTAAGTATATTTTTTCTACAATACTTATGCTTTATTCTAAGTTTTGACTACTCTAATTTTATTTGGGTTGATATCGAATAAGCTTTTTCAAATAGGGGTTGGTTGGATTAAAATAGGGTTGAGTTGAATAAAATATCACACCCGACTCATATATAGTATGGGTTGTGAATTGTAAACCATATCCGATCTGAAATAAGATGAGTTGGACCGGATTGGTGGATTGGGTCCGGTCGAGTATGGGTTGTGTGCACCCCTATGACAGACATATGGAAGATTGAAAGGATGTATGACGACACTAAAGAAATAAAGATTTCCAGGCAATCGTAAGAGCAGTTCTAATGGTAAAAGTGGGTCAGTTAATAAATAGTTAATTTACTACACTGACCCACCCCAACGTTCGAGAGCATGTGGCCAATTTATACGGCATTTATAATGCTGGGCAAGCAAATATATTATCTTAACTGTTCAAATTGAAATGATAATAAATCATAACCAGTTATTTAATTAACACCTTTATCTGGCATTTAAAAGGCCGGATAAGAAGCAACCCCCATGGCTGCAAGGCAACCCTGAGTGTTGCTTTTTTTGATGTTTGATGACCCTCTATTGGGTGTGGGTTATTGGGCAAGCCACCCCTATTGGAACTGCTCTTACAATGATCTGTATCAGAGACAATATGAGAGGATGATACTCGATGATGCTCGCGAATTCTCCTGAATTTGAGTTGATCATATTCATGGAAGGCTGACAAATAGTGCTGTCAGAAAAATAGGACAGGAGATTCAGGAGACAATAATCGATCAGGATTTTGCTTAATTTCAAACGTTCTAAATCATCATAGCTTAAAAAAATTGATAATTTTCATTGAATTTACTCATGGACATATATTTAGATAAAACAACCCAGCCTCCTTAATGAGATATATATATATATATATATATATATGTATGTAATTATGTATATATATATGTAATTATGTATGTGTGTGTACGTGTTTGTTTTATACGTTTCAAAATCAATGAAATCCTTAAAAGATAAAATTTAAAACCAAATACTACAGATCCCAAAATAATTTTGACTAAAAATTATTTTGAGTGATTTATATACATCTTAACGGACTGATGTAATATTTATTAAATTTTCACTTAATTTCTAATTAACTAACAACCTGTCGCAGAATTCATTATTGGCTAACAAAATATTTAACCTGATTTCAAATACATCTAGTTGACTAGCTATGGATTTCATTGCACTGTCAGAATTTTATGAAATACTTTTGAATCCTAACCATCCCCCAAAAGAAAAGAGAGGCATGTATGAAATTCGTATAAAAGGGACAAAATACTATGATATGAAGGATGAGATGGTTTCAAGTAACTTTTAAGACGTAGTAACCAATAGCATATCCATCATGTTTATTCATGTTTATATAGTAGATGTTAAACTAATATGAGTCAACAAAAAGAAAAGGAAAACTACAAGTAGCAAAAGAAAACATGCCGGCATGCTTGCGCGCACACAAATGTGTGCATATGAACAAGGTTCTATGGAATCCCTATTTTTAGGGCCCTAAATGCCCCCAATTTCACCATTGAATTCATTAAAAAAAAACACACACACACACAGTGATCCTTCTAAACTACTAAATAGATTGTAAAAGACGAGTGAGATGTGGACATGAGAGAGCTGTTTGATAATACTAAGATCAAACACAGCATATGATATCAGGATCACTGTCGAGATCAGCTATAAACAATAAAAACAACGGTGATCCTTCTACACTACGATACAAACAACTAAGTAAACTGTGCCCATGAAGATAACATCTGTAGGTTGTCTAGGCATTCTTTTCAAAATGTTTGGGAGGAATATGCATCAACCTGAGGTCAGCCTTTGCTAGGTTGAAGAATATGGTAAAAAACATGACAGGTTTCTTACGACAATTGATAACCAATTCACAACCTAAAGAACTATAGTATATTTTAGGTATAGAATAATTCTAAAAAGCAAACAGAACATTCACATACACAGGGACACAGTGCGCACGCGTTGAGTGTGTAGGTTGGGACAACAAACATCCAGCCATACTATTTCCAGGAATTATACGCTTGAACAATCTTTGATGGTTGTACGAGTATCTAGAATACGAACGAGATGGACGTTTGTTGTCTCGGTCTATATATGCATGCATGTTATGTGTATGTATAAGGTTTCGGCCAGAACTTCGGGATTCCAACCATCCCGGATCAATTTCCACCTCAATCGATTCGGAATTCAACCCAAATCTCGGTTCCGACCGTTGCATAAAAGAAAACCCATTTTGTTTTCCAACCATCCTGGATCGATTCCCGCCTCAACTGATCGGGATTTCAACCCCAATCCCGGTTTCGGCTGTTACATAAAAGAAAACCCATTTTGTTTTCTTCGAATAGTGCAGATCGAAGGGAAAAAACAAGAAGAAGAAAAAATCCAAAAAGCAGATGATACAAAACATATAATCATAAGAATCAGTGAAATCGACCAAAAAAACTCAAACTTACCTTGCAGCAGCTTGTTGTTAACTTCAGAATTAAATTTGAGTAACTCTTTCTCTTTCAAAATCAAGTCATGTAACACTAAATTCTTACTGAGTGGGAAGAGTCTCGTAATTCCAATTCTCTTTAAAGCGGAACGGGAGATGAAAGGGCTTAATTTGTTAATAACACGCCTAGGGTTCACTAAATTTTGGGCTGGGGTTGTAAATGGTATACGTCTAGGGTAGAGTTTTATATATTTTGGGATGGATTATATCTGGATTCTGAAGGTTTTTGGTTTATTGATATGCTATAATTAGGTTAATGGTAAATAGTGTCTAATAATGTTTAGTTAAGTTTTGTTATGCTTAAATGTGGGTCTGGTTTGTTAAAAAAATTGAATATAATGTTCAAAATATTTAAACTGAAACAGAAACTACGAATTCTACAAAATGGATCAAAATTTACAAAATTCAAATAACCGAAACCAAGACCGGGACTTTAAACCATGACACACGTTCACACCCAAGAAACTATGCGCCAAGGCTTGACATAAAAGCCAACTTAGCCAAGCAGGATTAAAATTCAGCTAATGAAACTCTAATCGGTAATAACTAAATTTACAGAAAACAAAAAATAAACACAGCAATATGGTACGTGAGAAGAAATAGGACAACTCGTAGAAGGAGCTTACTGGCTTGGCTGTTGACGCCCAAACTGAGAGAACAATGACTGCAGTGACATAAGATGCTGAAGAATAGAAAAATAGGTGAAAACATCAGGTCACAAAAAAGAAATCCGAGATTAGAAGTAAATATAAAAAAATACCTGCATTGTTTCAGGGTTGGCTAGCTGCTGAATAAATTCCGGATTTTGCATCATCTCCCTCAGTTGAGGATTTGTATCCATTGCAGTTCGCAGTTGGGGATTCAAGCTAAGAATCTAAACAATGCCCAAAAAGAATCAGTTTCGAAACTATAGTCATTCAATTGCATACATTTTCGAATGTAGGTTACACATACATCCTAGCCTGCCTAACCATTGTCGGTTGCTAAATACTTCGACTTTTTTGGAAAACAGACATGCACCTAGAATCACTTTAAAACTGAAGTCATTCAATTGCATAAATTTTCGAATGTAAGTTACACATATGCCCTAGTCTACCTAAGCATTATCAGCTGTTAAATACTTTGACTTTTTTTGTGAAACCACAATGTACGCACAAGCACGTGCACACGCACGCACGAGCACGCGCGCACGGCTCGCTCTCACACGCACATATTGTAACTAACTCACTCCTGCTGAAGTTCAAGAGTTCGTTTATAATCTAAATTGAAGTGAAAAAATATGACAGCATCTCAGTAAATTTACCCAAAAATAAGTGGTTCAATTACCTGGTTCATATATTGAGGATTGGCAAGAAGGGACTGCATCATCTGTGACATGGCTGGGTTTTGCATTACCTGATTCAGCATTGAAGGGTCAGGCATGCCTCCAGCCATCCTTTCTAAATCTGGAAACCCAAGTCCACCCAACCCAGCAATGCCAGGAGCCCTTGTTTCTGAATTCGTAGCAGTAGATCTTGTGTTGCTTGTTGGTGTACCCCCTGATGTATATAGCTTTTTTAATACTAATGTGTCAACACACATAATGTTAACATACATGCGGTGTTTGATACTATTTCATTCAAGCAAAGGTCTTCATAATGTATGTCTAGGTATAATAGTACACGAAAAACTGAAAAGGTTATGGAACTGGACAGCACATGAAATGATGAGTACAGTTGAAATAAATACAAGCAATTTCCCTTTATTGGTCTAGAAATGAAAACTTTGGAACAAAAATGACTCAAATCTAACTCATCCTTTGAGCTTTTACCACGTATTCAAGAGCCAATAGCGTAAATGGGCCAACGATTTTAAATGATGTTCAATTTCAGACCTATTATTAACATATATCAAGCTATGAAAACCAGTAAAACATTCATACTGAAAGCTATTAAAATAAATGTGGGGATCAAAGGGGGTAAAGGTAAGTGGAACTTAAATTTGCTTCATGCATTAACCTAATACACTTTAAGCAAGTGCTTTCCAAATCAGTAGCTTACCAGCATTGCCCCATGGATTTGGTAGTGGATTGGTGTTTGGAGCAGGGGAAGCATTAGTTGCTTCAGAACCAGTAGTGCTTGAAGGGTTCGCAGTCTGCACTGTTCCTGCATTAGCCAAAAGTGCTGCAAAAGGATTTGATCCTGCACCACCACTCTCCGCTGGCATAGTGGTGGCGTTCAATAATGGCTCCTGGACAGTTTCATACATTCTCCTAAGCATGTTAAAGCCTTCAGGAGAAGATTCAATGTTACTCATTGCCCTGTCTGTGTTACGCATCATCTCCCTCATTATTTCTGGATTCCTTGCAGCTTCTAGAGTCTGCCTTAGAGTGTTGGGATCATTTAGCATGTGTCCAAGCTCAGGATTTCGGTCTATGACTTCTCTCATTTGTGGATTACTCGTAATCAAGTTATGCATCAAATCAGGATTGTTCATCATGTTTTGAATGGCAGGTAAGTTCATTAATTCTCTCATCATGTTAGGATTTTGTGCGATCTGCTGCTGCATTTGATCTAATTCAGGAAATCCAGATCCAAATAAATTAGCAGCACCAGTTGCGTTGAGATTTGTAACTGGTCTAGGGTTGAAACCTTCAGGAGTTACACCAACACCTCTTGTATCTCCAGGACTTGAATTTGCAGTTCCAGGAGCATTAGCATTAGTTGTTCCTGCGTTAGAAGGTGCTGATTGTGCAAAACCACGAACCAGGTGAATGGTATGGTCACCTTCCACTCCTGTGAAGATTAAACAGCCATTGGTATACTTATAACTGCATACAAATTTTTTTGACTCATATGACTCATATGCCGACAAAAATAGAGAATAAAAAAAATACCATAGCTAGCTAGGGTTTGATCATCCTTCAAGATCCGTCCTTTATAAATCAACCTTTGTTGTGCCGCTGGTACTTCGGCTTTCTCTTCCAACAACACCTTGAACGCCGAGACCGTTGAAGTTAACGGCGTCTCGATGGAAAACTTAGACCCGTTAGAAGACCGTACGTTCACGGTGACGGATTCGCTGAATTCACCGTTACCGCTCATTCTAATTTTAATCCTAACTCTAAATCTATCCTCTACCGCAAAACCCTAATTTTTATTTTGGGGATTTTACGAATGCAAAATATAAGGAAGTCGCATTCCTTGTACAAAATACCAAGGACTATTATTCTCTTTGGAGGAGCCGAAGCCGAAGAGCAACACCACCTTTTTCTTTTTCTTTTCTTTTTTTCTTTTTTTTTAATAAAAAGTATAACTTGGGACATTGTTAATTAGGTTGCGGTGTGGACAAACGGGGCGTTTGAACGAGGGATCTGAACGGGGTACTTGAATGGTGAGTTGGCTAAACGAAAAATGCGTTTGACGATGCGAATGAGATATTTAAACGAAGTATTTAAAATGTGATTTTTAATTTAGTTGATTTATAATTAACGAATCACTTGTTTTGTTGTGTAATATGTGTTTAATTAAAAAGAATAGTATAAAAATCGAAATAAACGCAAATTAGTAATACAATACTGGCAAGTACAGATAAAATGATACAATGTTTCGGTGCAACCCTACTGCAATATTTTCATCTTTTATGATATTTCAAATTGTTAACATTTCATGGCCTACATGTCATTGTACCTATTTAGTTGCTTTGTTTGGTTCGGTTCTCATATTATAATATTTCTCCTAATATTCATCTGGAATAAGATCAGGATCATCATTGTTACACTATATTTCCCGAATCCTATTGAAGGCAGTATGACGCAAGCATCAAGATGAAAACGGAATGCTCTCACAATAAAAGATGGACTATAAAGAAGAAAGACAAAGAATGAAGCGAAGTCAAGAAAATACTGCGCTCAGAAATTGTAAGACAGCAACAAAGATTCAAATTGCGTCGATCCCCCTGATCACGTTGTTACATTATGATACTGAGCCCACCGGACACGGTCACAGGGTGCAGTAGACAATCTACAACTATAATACATGAAACTACAGCGTAACCAAAATCTCAAATAACAATAAAACGTTAATGTTGCGCTGTGACACAAGAAGTTGTATAATGGCATCAAAACATAACACGCTTCACTTAAAAAGACACACGCAATCAATGACATACTGCACTAACGAGCTAATATATACGGATAGCAGAACTGTACTGACAATCTTGCATTGAAGAAAAATAGGAATGTATTGCCCCTTTTTTGACACCAGAAGATAGTGAAATGGCACGACACACTGTCATTAGAAGCACACCGCCATCGAAATATGAGCTCAAATGAGAAGGACTACGTTGGACTCAAAGGGCTGAATAAACTCCAATATCATTCTCAAAGCACGTACAATGCTCATACCTTTAAGAACGGATCTGCACTACACACACTTGGAAATACCTAAACAGTACCATAGGAGTCAAAAGCAATCCAAGTGCCGCACACAGGGCTGCTCAAACAATGCATTAACACAGATCCACGCTCACAAATAAACGACATATATGAGTCTCCCTCATCAATAACCCACTCAGTCCATCATTCAGAGCAACTCGGCGTAGAATCGCATAAAGCGATTGCTTTCACTAATGGCGACACGATCACCATACCCAACCTTGTAAGTATCATCAATGCTTAGGGCAGATCAAAGGAGCAACCATCTTTTGAGGCAAAAGATGGTAAAGCGGCGCAGTCACCCCAATGAAAAAAGGAACAGCAGCTTGTCATACTCACACTCGTAGAAGGAAGTAATGTCTGAGTCATTCACCCTTCGAAGAGAGAGGATTCAGAGCTCATTCAAATTTGGAATTTTCTGCCTCAAATTCAAACATTCCCACTTTAATTTCAGATCACTTGCCAAAACCGAAAATTCAACTACTCAAATCATAATATCCCGCCAATAACACGGCAACAAATCCATGCACACTAAATAAACAAAACGGATGGATGACATATTGCATGATCCATGGGCGGAAATCGAAACAAAGGAAAAAGGAACGTGGTAATCCACTTACATCTCTGTACTATAAACATAAAAGGCACTATAGCAAGAAAGGAATCTTTTTTCGATTTGATTTTTCTAAGGTTTAGAAAGTAAAATCATTATACTCCTGGCTATTGAAATTTGTACCAAGGAATATAAAGAAGAAAGTGACAATTTCCCCATGGATGTAGGATTCCTTAATATCCGAACCACGTAAAATTCTATGTGTCTTTTACTTTTCTGTATTTTGGTTTATTTTCATCTAGATTTCAGTATTAGATTTTGTTCAGTCTTTACTTAAATTAAAGTACTAGTTCGATTTGACATTTTTACAAACAGCTAAAGCACAACTACTTAATTATATAAGCTTCCAATGGCATAATTACTACCTAAATGTAAAGTTAATATTACTTAAATTTGTCGATTCTAAATCATCGAAGCAATTATTACCAAAGTTACTTCACATTCTTTGGGTGTAGTGAGATAAAAAAAATCTCACTAACATTTCGGCGCTAAAAAGAGGGCCCGAACCTTCGTTCATTTCCTACATCCAATAAAAATTTATCCATATTTATTCCGCATACCATGAATCTCACTGATTCACCTATCCCTCCTACTCAAGAACAATTGCACCTGGCTTCAAAATATGCAAAGAAGCCACTTATAACCTCAAAGGTGCAAACTAAGGAGGAAGCCTTAACTACGGCCCCTATAGACCCCATCTTGGCCGCATTCCATTCCTTCACAAATCAAATTAACCAATGCATGGAAGGGTTAGAAAAGATGATGGCCTAACGCACTTCTCTTAGTCCAGACTCCCCTCCACATTCCACAGCTCATCGACATCACTCGCCAACTGCACTTGCTATGCAGCAGGCAAGTGATAACGGCACTTCTAGAAATGGGAATGGTGACGCTGGCCAGAAAAACAACGCTAAGCTAAAAGGTAAAATTCAAGCAAATCCTCATATCAAAACAAAGTCGGTCAATATTAACCCACTATTGCTAGAACAACAAACCCAATCCGCCCTGGATGATGAAGACACAGCTTCTAAGGGTAATTCATCCCAGATCGACCTGAGAAAGAGCGAAATCCGTTTACTAAAGACTCGAGTAAAGCAGCAACAAAAATATGCCAACAAATCACCGGAGAAAGAATACGGTAAGTGATTTCTTCGCTATTCGTTGAGATCGTCATTGAAGCAGATTTCCCTAATAACTTGAAAGCCCTTTTAATTGATAAGTTCGATGGAGCTACCAACTCTGACAACCATCTCTATAATTTTGAGTATTACATTGACATCTTGAAGGTAGGAAGGATGACCCGATGTAAGTTGTTCCTGATTTATTTAGATGGTGTAGCCTTCTAATGGTTTAGGAGGTACAGACCAGAGGAGGTCCGATCTTGGAGACAATTATCTACCAATTTTCTGAGGCAATTCAATTTAGGAAGAGAAGCTTCCTCAAAGGTCAGTAGTATGCCATGTGTAAAGCAAGGTGAAAATAAAAGCCTGCAAATTTGCATTAGATGTTTCAAAGCTGAGGCACTCTGGATTGGAGTGACTAGTGAAGAAGCATTGCTAATGATGGTGCATGCCGAGATTAGAAGAGGAACTGCTATGTGGGATAAAAACAGTAGAAAGTCATGCCGCATCATGAAGGCTTTCTACGAAAGAGCGGTTGGCTATATCAGAATGGAGGAAACCAGATCTGCAGTGCAACCTCAAAGAACTTCCGCCCTCAACTATGACAAGAAAAGAGGGGTAGAAGGATACCACCCACCTGCGAAACGATAAAAGGAATTGAACCTCACCACCAAAAATCCCATCACTCACACTCCTAGGGAGATATATGAGATGACTAAGGCTGAGCTCGCATACAACGTACCAAATCAAGATAAGAAAGCAGAGCAAAATCAGGGTGGAGCATAGTATCGCTTCCATAGAGCCAACAGTCTTCACACCAACAACCACAAGCATTTGAAGAATGAAATAAAAGACTAATCCAAAAAGGGTATCTGGGCAGCTTTCAGAAGGCCGACAATGAAAATAGAAGTGGAAACATCACTCCCGACCCAAACGAAAACCAAGGAGGAAACCCCTCCAACCTCGTAGCCTCGATTCATATAGGACCACACCTTGCTGGGGCAAGCAAAAAAGCACAAGAGAGATATGTACAAGAGGTTAAGGTACATCAAAGGATGATTTTCCATGTCAAATAGAGGCCAGCTCAGGAGATAGTTTTCACTGTAGTAGGTGCAGCAAAAGTGATAATCCCATATCAGGATCTGCTTATTGTTACGATGCGGATCTCAAATTGCACCATGAAGAAATTCCTTGTTAATTCTGGAAGTTCAGTCAATGTCATCTTCAAATCAGCATATGACAAGATGAAGCTTCCCATAGAAATTCTGAAGCCCAGCCCGGAACAAATTTACGGGTTCAACAACATAACAACCATCCTAATAGGATCTACACGCCTGCTTGTTACAGCTGGAACGGCCCCTCTACATAAGTCATTCTATGAAATCTTCTTAATCATTGATCAGCCATCGCTATATAATGCCTTTCTAGGAAGACCCGCATTGATAGATTTGGGGGCCGTCATCTCTAGAAAGACCTGATTATGAAATTCAATGCTTCTATTGGGGTAGAATCAGTAGGAGGCAGATCATTTTTAATTAGGGAACTATACAATGTAACTCTTAACTTTAGCAATAAAATTATTCGAAACTATCCTGATGCCTCTTTTGATATTTGTGATAATAGTAATAAACAAAAAACTAAACCAATTCAAAGAACTGCATCGGTACAGAGCACAAAAGCCGATACCGAGGCAGAGCATTCTACGACACTAAAATCTGTAAAGAAAGAGAAAAGAACATATTTGCACATGATTGGCACCGATAAATATAATTCAATTTATGCGCAGTACTTCTCCAAAGAAGCCTAAAAACAAGCGTCCTCAGTAAACTCATAACTAAAAGAGGAGAGTAGAAAGCGAAATAGACTTGAGATCAGGGGAATCAAAGAAAGAGTTAAAGCCAGTAGGAGACCTTGAAGACATGCAAATAGATCCAGAGGACCCAACAAAGGTACTCAAGATTGGAAAGAACCTTAGTGCAGAAGCACGAGTTGAACTGATAGACTTCTTGTAGAGATCAGTGGATGTATTTGCCTGGACTCATTCAGATATAGTAGGAATAGACCCAGCCATCATCTGTCATGCACTTGACATCGATTCAGAAGCCCATCCAATTAGACAAAAGCATAGAATATTAGATCAAGAAAGGTACAATGCCCTACATGAAGAAGTCAAAAAATTGAAGGAAAATGGATTCATTGGAGAGGTATATTACCCAAAATGGATCGATAACCTAGTGCTAGTAAAGAAACCCAATGGAAAATAAGGAACCTGCATTGATTATACTAGCCTCAATAAGGCATGCCTGAAGGATAGCTTCCATTTGCCTAGAATTGATCAATTGGTAGATGCAACAAGCAGATATGAACTGCTCTCATTCATGGATGCATACTTTGAAGGAACTGGGCCAGCCCGCAGTGGAAGAAATGAGTGAATTTCAAAAAATTTACCATTTTGGATCTTTAATGGGTCTATGAATCCTAAATATAGTTAGAACATTTCTAAGTTTCTTTTAAATAAAGTCAATATTTTATTTAATGTCATAAATAAAGTTTCACTGTAATTTAATGTGAATATAAATTAGAGTATATCACATATACTCTTATATAAATATTTGTGTGTGAAGATTACATATTAAATTTATTTAGAGAATGAAACTTTTTAATTTCCTTTCTCTTAACTTATTCAATTAATGACGGGGCATAAATTTATTTAAAGAATGAAACTTTTCATTTCCTTCTCTTAACTTATTCAATTAATGAGGGGGCACATTATTTATATGGAGAGAGAAATCTTTCATTTCTTTCTCTTTAATTAAATTGATTGATACATTAAATGCCATTGTTAGTAATTAATACATAGCATAAAATGTAAGTTTGTCCAAATATATTCCAGTGTGAATTATGAATATGCAACATTGTGGTGTTTATAAATGATATAAATTTTCGTATTTATTTATATATATGCATACTCATACAATTGTGGTATAAAATGTCAGAATTTCTAACCATCAGTGCAATACTTGTAAATTAGATTATAGTTTTAATTTTAAGATACCAACACCAAATAAAGCAATCCTTTAGTAAGTAATAATTGGCAACAAATAACTATTTATACTCTACATACTTATGGCTATAAATGAAAGTTTTAAAATACACATAAAGACACTTTGAATGCACATTAAATACACTTAAATGCACTTAAAATTACAAAATAATTTTACAACTAAACATATGTTTATACATATGTATATGAATATAGAGATAAAAAATACATATGTGTGTATATATATATATGCATGTTTATATATATATATATATATATAGTTGCATATATGGTTACAAAATATATGAACAAAACTTTGCTTACACTAAATAGATTAAAAAAACTTCCCTTTACATATAATCAGATATATGATTACACAACACCTTAATAAAACTTTCCTTGCATAAAGTAAATTAGCAAAACTCTACCTTAATAAAATTTCCTTGTATAAAGTAAATTAGCAAAACTTTCCCTTTTTATTTTAAATAACATAATTAGTATCTAATAAAATATGTATGTGAATTTAATCTGACAAATGTACAAGCAAACAATTAAACATGTATAAACATATATGATTAATTTAATAACTACATATTAAAAACCACAATTTTCTTTGTTATAAAATAGAACATAGGAACAAATTATATTAATTAGCAAAATCATATGATTATACAGTTATATATGAAATTGTTCGCATGGATTAAAGTTAACCTATTAAAACTTATTTCAAAAATTTGACAAAATTAAAGTTAAGAAGAAAAATATAATTATGAATTCAACAACAAATTTACATCTCCAAACATATAAACATAATAGAGTTTTAATTAAAAATATACACATACATATGATCATGTTTGCATCTCATGTTGACAACATACATGTATAGGGAATTGTGATAATGGATTAATTAATTAGACAAAAGCATGTAATAATTAGTTATAAATGATTATAGGAATTTGTAAATCAAGATGATACATTGCTATTGCCCAAGAGAATACCTTGAACGATGAATTAAAAGCTCTTAGATTTCGTGAATCAATCTTATTACCAAATCTCTGAAGCACACCTAGAAATTGAATTCCCTATAGGATGTTGCCTAGAAGTTAAACCTTGAATGATGATATCTCTATAGATCTTCGAGATCCTCATTCAATCCTTGCAAGAGATTGATGAACCACTTTTGTTTTGTTTTATTTGATCCCTTTTATTTGGAGTTGAAAGATTTTGAAAATTATTTTTGTTTTCTGCCATGAAAAGTTAGAAGGGGAGAAAGAGAAAGAATGAATGAGGAAAATTGAATTGTACGTACAGAATGAATTAGAGAATATGTTTTATTTGAAAGAACGAAACTTTTCTCATTCTTTAATGAAAACTCCTAATTAATTCCCTTGATTATCTCTCTCTCTCCAATCCTTTCTTACACGTATGTCATCAAATGACATAAAATTTCCATAAATCAAATCATCAAATGACATAAAATTTCCATAAATAATTTCATGCAATTATCTTTAAATTACATCGATATCGTATATCAATGCCAAATATAACTTTTATAAATGCATTAAAATAATTACAAAAGACTTTCAAACATCAAATAAATAATAATTAATATTTCTCAAATATCAATTAATTTAATCAATTTACAACATTTTTTAAATTAATTAAATCATGTGGTTTTTCAGAAAATTCATCATTATGGTTGTGCGACTCAAAAGTGTAAATTCAGTCAACGATTAATATCGAACTATTCGAATATTAATGTTCACATGTCACTTAGCAGGTGGTGTGACATTTTGACCGAATTTATCGCTTACACGTCTTTTGGTAAAATCCAATTTTACTTATTATAAGCAGTACCTAATAGTGACAATTATTTACACTAATTCTCTTCGTCAAAACTATATCACTTTGGATTTATGAAATTTGATAATGGTAAAAATTCCAATATCATCCACATTCAACTTTATAGTCCAAACACAAAGTCCTTGGTTCAACAATAACAATTATTATTAACCGAAATGCTCTGGACAGAGACTTTGACTTTGAGTTGACTTCAGTTGACCATGATACTAACCTCATATAACTAAGGAGACGAATCCTCTCATGAATAGTGTTTCACTTCCAATGCTTCCATTCGACCCAACTATATTCGTTCTATGGACGCCGTGCCATGATTTAACTATAATCAAAGCGGAGCTTCCACATTGAAGATCAACAGTATTCTCAAGTCAAGAGAACTATGTAAATTAGTTACATCGATATTCTCTGTTTGACCTTAGTTATATTAACCAACATAAAACTATCGAGTGAGTCATTCTGTAACAACCCGCATATTTTACGATTGAATATTTAAATATTTTATTTAAATATAGAATCGTTAATCGGATTGAGGTCCGAAAAGCTACTTTTTGCAAACAGTCGAATTGGGACTCAAGACCACTTCCATTGAGTCCAAAATGGCGTTTGCGACTTTTTTAAGTATAAACATCGATATATTTGGAGTAAGTTGAATTTTGCTATTTTCTATTTGGGGCTTTTAGGTTTGGGTTTCACCCAAATCATCCTATAGCCTAACTCAGCCCCCCTCTTCATCCATTCATTCTCATTTCATTTCTTTTTCTCAAGCAAAACTGAAAATGGGGGAAGAGAATGGAAAATAGGAATTGCCAAGCCCTAGTTCCCCTTCCAAACTCAAATTCTTTCTCCAAATTCAAGGTGAAGCTTTAGTAAGCATCTCTTCCTTCTTCTCCAACTCATTCTCTCTTCAATTTTAGAAATTTCCTAAACCTAACTTAGGGAATGTTCTTCTTTTTAGCTTAGATTCAAGATACTTGGGTTGAGTGAAGAGTGTTGATCTTTCCTTTGTGATTAAGCTTCTCATTCATTGTTTTTGGGTTTAAAGGTGAGATCTTTATCTCACATCTTTGTCTATAACTATCTTTGATTGTTAGGTATGGATTCCTAACATCTTTACATGTTCATTTGATTTTGGTTTGGATTGATTTGGTGAACATTTCAATTTTTGGTGTTTGAAGTCTAAAACTCTAAAAATCTTAGCTTTGATGTTTGATCATGCTTTTGGTGGTGAATCGGAAAGCCTATAGGGCTGGGTTGTCGATTGGCAAAAGTCCCTTAAGTCCATTGCTTGTCCGATCGTGAATTGGAAGAGTTTGCGCTTCATTTGAATAAGCTGAAAAACAGCTTCAAAGCCAGTCAGTCGACCGACTCTCTGTAGTCAGTCGACTGACTGTAGAAATCAGGCCAATCGGGTTTGTCTGCAGAGAACAGAAGTTTCTGTTTTCTGCAGTCAGTCGACTAACCCTCTGTAGTCAGTCGACTGACTGTAGGAAATGAAACATTCTGGTTTTTGGTTCAGTCGACCGACTCTCTGCAGTCAGTCGACTGACCTGCTTCACTTTGCCTATTTTGCCTAATTAGTTTGAGGATCCAACTTTTATCGATTCGTGACTATCCGATTTATTGTTATCCTTTGTTATTGCCTTTGATGACTTCTTTTTCGGGATTTTTGAGAATGTCCATTTTAATGAAATTGGTATCGATTTCTTTGGATTTAATTCACGTCTTCGTATGTGAATTTTTGATGATTGATTGTTTCTACAATCATTTCTGTGCTTTGTCACTTTAAAATACAAAGGTTTCTATACTAATAGTAAATATTCAAACTCTTTACAAAGATGATTTCAACTCTATTTTTAATACAAAGCTCATTTACAAAATCGTTTTCTAATCTATTAGTATATACAAACCTTTACCTCATTCGTACGAGAAAATATAATTAAACGGCTTAGCAAAACAAGTGGTATGAAACGCTTGCGTTTACTTCGTCGGTTAATTTATGGACTTGTTCGATTGAAACTCTTGTGACAATTTTCGAGTGGAAATCTATAATTTGTTCGTGAATATTTGAGTTAAGCAAGTGGTTATGGGACATGAAGCTAAACTCTTATATTCACTAGCTTAGTGTAATCGACACTTCTTGATGATCAATGATGATCATTTTATGGTTTAGACCAGCAATGTGCGATGTCTCTTTGTCCGCGTGGGGGACAGTACCTCGTCCTAATGAGCTTCGTCTCATTTTTATGGGCTAGCGACCTATGGTCTTTGGACCGTTCGTGGAGCAATCGGCTCAATAAGTCGGTGCATGGGGTGTATCTTTTTAGGTGCGTCGATGTTCGACTTTGCATGGGGCGTATCTTTTTAGGTAAGTCGATGTTAGACTAGGCATGGGGTGTATCTTTTTAGGTGCATCGATGTCCGACTATACATGGGGTGTATCTTTTTAGGTGCATCGATGTTAGTTTATACATGGGGCGTATCATTTCAGGTGCGTCGATGTTCTACTGTGCATGGGGCGTATCTTTCTAAGTGCGTCGATGTTCGGTTTATGGTTAACGACCATAGAATAGCGTTCCATTTGTGATACACGTGTTGGGAGTTTTCATGCTCCCGTTTGTAATAGGCCTCCCCCTTTTGTGATTTCTGGATTTCTCGTTATGATCTCTAGAATTTGTATTTCAACTTTTGCGTTTGGCATTTATATGTTTGTTAATATTTGTAGTTTGGTGAATAAAATAAAGAATATGATATTCTTTTTGGTGTTTTGAGATGATTTGAGATATTGTATGATTTTTGTTGTTATTTGGAGTATACTTGACACCGTATGACATTTCTTTGTTATCATACATTTTTGGTCATATCTCTTATCCTATATCATTTTATCTGATATTTATAGCTAGACTAATCCCTTTATTATTTTCTTCTTAAATAATACTCGGGTCAGATCGAGATATTTCAGGTGCTCCTGCTTGATTTCTTATCAGGGATTATCATCTGATTCTTTTGGCTTACTACTTTAGATTAGTAGTTTTTGTTATTATACATTTGAGATATGGACTCCTTGATGTATAATTATTCTTTTGTCTCGCGTTTGTATCTATTCATTGTGATATAGTGGATTTTATATGACCACTATTTTGATGTACACTTTCATGTGATATATTCATATCTTATTCCGCCATTGTGATATGAATGTCTGTGACTGATTTATTTTATGCTTATTTCTATATTTGTTTCCTAAGGCCCACTTAGCCACTGTGTGGTAGCTTTGTGTTTGTATTAGATATGTCGAATTTCCTCCAAACATGAAATGTAAGTTATATTTTCTGACATATCGGTACTTGCACAAAGCAATTACACAGATGGTCGCTCCTCAACAGCCTTATTCTTCATGCTAGTCGATGGCATTACCCAGTAGTGTCCTTGGCTAGCGTGAGTATAGAGGTGGGGCGTCACAGCATGGTATCAGAGCCAAACTTCGGAACAACGTAGAATAATCTAGCAAGGATCATTGTCCTAAGTCTTTCTTAGGAATCGTGCCATAGGATTTGGTTCGAGTCTTCGTACCGTTCTATCCTATTTCTTTTATGATGCCTTGTTTTTATCAATCAAGTTTGTTTGATATTCATTTTGAGAATAACCTTTTCCTCTTCTTTCTTTCTTTCTTAGAGAAGAGAAATGGTTAGACCTGGCCGTCCCAGCGCCGGTCAATCTAGTGCTACTCCCCAGGATGGAGTATTTATGTCAGCTCAACAACTTTTAGATCTTGTGAATAATACCCAAGCTGCCGGACCCATTCCAGCGCCAACTCACCCTAAATCCGAGTTTGCACGCTTGTGCAGAGATTATACCGCTTTGGGTGGAAGGCCATTCAAGGGATCCGAAAGTGTTATAGAAATCCAGGCTTGGCTTAAATCATGCGATCGCATCTTTTCCCGCATGAATCTTATTGATTCACTTCGTGTCCAAGTGGCTTCTAACATGCTCCAAGAAAGAGCATTAGATTGGTATGAGCTTTTGATTTCTGTAATTATCGAAGCGGATCTTACTTGGGAGCAATTGCGGGAAAGGTTCGAATTAAAATTTGTGCCGGAGGCTGAAAAAGTAACTTTAGCCCAACGCTTTATTGACCTTGTTCAAGGTGAATCTTCTGTGATGGATTACGTCGCATCTTTCGAATCTCTATCTAAATATGGGGTCGAATATATTAATACCCCATTGAAGAAAAATCAGAGATTTATCTATGGGTTGAATAAGAACCTTAAAAAGCCTTTGCTTCTGAAACTAGAAGTTTCTTTTGATCAGCTTGTTGATATCGCTCTTCGACTTGAAGAGGCCGCTAATGAAAGTAATGTTGAAGTTGTGGGTGCCAAACAGAACTTCAACAATAACATGAAGAGGCCTATTAAGTTCAAAGGCCCCAATCCCGACAAGAAAGGGAAGCAAGAAACTTCTGTAGCAAAGACTCCTACCTCTAGTCGTGGACGATGCTACAATTGTGATTCTTTGGACCACTATGCAATCGAGTGTCCGCAACCCCTCTATTGTCGCTATTGCAAAAGTTTGAGTCATCATATATCTGCGTGTCCCATACTTCAAGCAAGGAGGAGGGAAAGCTAAATGTTGTGCAAGCCTCTACTAGCACTTCTCTTGGTCAAGGTATTTCTCCTTCTATCCTTGATGATATTATTTTGTTTCGTGATTTTCTATTCGAATTCTTTTGGTATGAGTGCATCTACTTCTTTTATGTCAAAAGAAATTTGTTGATACTTTTTCTTCAAATATTTTGAGCTTGATGACTTCACTGAAAATTGCGAATCCGGTTGGTGGATCCGCAACACTCAGTTTGCTTTGTAAATGTCAAGATTATTTTATGTGATCATTCTTTTCGAGCCGATTTGCATGTTATGCGTTACTTAGGCTTCGAAATTGATTTTTTGAGAAAGGATTGGCTTGATAATTATGAAGTCCACATCCTATGTCCTGAGCGGACTATTTATCTTCAACATTCTCAATCTGTTGAGCAGATTTCTATTGTTTTTTTAATGATTTTGATTTCCAAAATTTGGTGGTAACATTTTATTCTTTAAAAAAACCCACTTGATGAGGAAAGTGTTATTTCTCTCATTTTGTGCATTTTCCGGTATTTTTTAGCTTGTCTTAGGATTATCACCTAAGCAATCTATTGAGTGGTGCTAAGGTCTTTTCAGCTCGACCTTGCCACCGGTTTTCATCAGCTACGAGTTGCAGAGGATAGCATTCCACTTACCACATTCCGCACTCGTTATGATTCTTATGTGTGGTTCGTTATGTCATTCGGTTTGACGAACCTTCTGCCTTATTTCATCCATCTTATGAATCGAGTATTCTACGAATATCTCGATGAGTTTATCCTTGTATTTATTGATTATGGATGAAAACAATAATTTAAAATTTGCAAACCTTTTTAATAAGATATTTATAAAAATTATTGGGTTTTTTGTTCTTAAAACGAGCAAAGAATATTTGTAAATTTTATAAGAGACATGTTTATCCTATAGAAGATGATTTTGTGTTATTTTTCCCATTGAGTGCTTTAAGAATTCTGGTCGGTGCGCTTGATCAACGTTATCGATAGGAATCTCCTAAATGCTATGATGAGATAGTCAGACACAATAAATTGACTTGTAAAGAGCAAATTTTTCTAAAAAGATGATTAAATAAAGTTAATTATAATTTTGAAAGTCTTAGCTTTTCGGGAAAGAGGATCTCAAAAGAACTCTTTTTCGATGTTTTTATTCTTGCGATTCCCGAAGGGAATCAAGACTTTATTGTTTTTACCGATACTAGTCGTATTGGTTTGGATGCCATTCTCTTGCTAAGGGAATGTGTTTTATCATATGCTTCTTAACAATTAAAGCTTGTCAAGACTAGATATGCCACTCATGATCTAGTGCTCGCGGCCATTGTTTTCGCTCTTAGAATTTGGCGACATTATCTTTTGGAGAGAAATTTGTTCTCTACATCGGTCATAAGTTTTTGGAGTATTTATTTTCTCAAAAGGAACATAATTTGCATCAACAATGTTGGCTCGAGTTCCTTGCATCTTATGATCTTGTTCTTCTTTGTACCCCGGAAAAGGGTAATCGTATTGCCGATGCCCTTAGCCGAAAGCAACAAGCAATTATTTCTATGATGATATTTGAATGGAATGATCTCGAGACTTTAACCACTTGTGAGATTCGAGGTCGTGAATCCAATTCATGTTCATCTCTTGTTTTGTGTAGCCTTGAGGCTCGTCCTTCCCTTTTGGACTATACCTCTGTTGGCTAAACTCTATGTCAAATTAAATTGAATGGAGTTCCTACTTTTATTGTTAGCAATCGTTATCCATTATTTTACTAGTGAATTTTGTTAAGGTCTTCAAAAGCTTTGGGAACAAAAGCTTAATTTTTAGCACCGCTTATCATCCTTTGTCCGACGGACAAACCGAGCGTGTGAGTCAAAATCTTGAAGGTCTCTTTCGTGCATGTGTTCTTGATTTTTGTGGAAGTTGGGAAAATCATATTTCTCTTATTGAGTTTTCTTCCTATAATAGCTTCCAATCTTGTATTTATATGGCACCTTTCGAGGCACTCTACGGAAGGCCGTACCGATCTTCTTCTTGTTGGCTTGAGGCCGGTGAGAAGCTGGTTTTAGGTCTAGATTTTATTTGTGTTCATGTGTGTTCCACCTACGATTGGTGTTGTGCGTTTCTGTTGATTGGGAAAGTTAGCACCTCGATATTTTGGTCCATTTTCCATCACCGAACGTATTTATTCCGTGGCTTTTCGCCTTTTTATTACCGGCTCAATCTTTTGCTATTTATGACGTTTTCCACGTCTCTCTACTGCAGAAATACCCTAGGGATTTCGATTTTTATTCTTGAGTCCCGTGTAATTGTAGAAATTGAGGTTTCACCTAATTTGACTTATGAGCAACATCATATTCTCATCATTGCTCCGGAGGTTGAGCGCCTTCAAAATAAATATTTCCTTTCTTTTTGTGAAAGTTCAATGGTTCTCAAATCCCAAGGATTGCTCTTGGGAATCTGAGAATTCATCGAGCAAACATGTTCGGGCTTACTCTTTCATGCTCTTTATGGTGAACTTCTTATTTTAAAATTTTCTTTTGTGTTGATATGTTTTTATGGTTGTTACTCTTTATTTTCTTCTTAAAGTATTGCGAGGACGCAATTTCTTTAAGGAGGGGAGTCTGTAACAACCAGCATATTTTACGATTGAATATTTAAATATTTTATTTAAATATAGAATCGTTAATCGGATTGAGGTCCGAAAAGCTATTTTTTGCAAACAGTCGAATTAGGACTCGAGAGCACTTCCATTGAGTCCAAAATGACATTTGTGACTTTTTTAAGTATAAACATCGATATATTTGGAGTAAGTTGAATTTTGCTATTTTCTATTTGGGGCTTTTAGGTTTGGGTTTCACCCAAATCATCCTATAACCTAACTCAGCCCCCCTCTTCATTCGATTTATTCTCATTTCATTTCTTTTTCTCAAGCAAAACTGAAAATGGGGGAAGAGAATGGAAAATAGGAATTGCCAAGCCCTAGTTCCCCTTCCAAACTCAAATTCTTGCTCCAAATTCAAGGTGAAACTTTGGTAAGCATCTCCTCCTTCTTCTCCAACTCATTCTCTCTTCAATTTCAGAAATTTCCTAAACCTAACTTAGGGAATGTTCTTCTTTTTAGCTTAGATTCAAGCTACTTGGGTTGAAGTGAAGAGTGTTGATCTTTCCTTTGTGATTAAGCTTCTCATTCATTGTTTTTGGGTTTAAAGGTGAGATCTTTATCTCACATCTTTGTCTATAACTATCTTTGATTGTTAGGTATGGATTCCTAACATCTTTACATGTTCATTTGATTTTGGTTTGGATTGATTTGGTGAACATTTCAATTTTTGGTGTTTGAAGTCTAAAACTCTAAAAATCTTAGCTTTGATGTTTGATCATGCTTTTGGTGGTGAATCGAAAAGCCTATAGGGTAGGGTTGTCGATTGGCAAAAGCCCCTTAAGTCCATTGCTCGTCCGATTGCGAATTGGAAGAATTTGCGCTTCATTTGAATAAGCTGAAAAACAGCTTCAGTGCCAGTCAGTCGACCGACTCTATGCAGTCAGTCGATTGACTGTAGAAATCAGGCCAATCTGGGTATGACTGCAAAGAACAGAAGTTTCTGTTTTCTGCAGTCGGTCGACTGACCCTCTGCAGTCAGTCGACTGACTGCAGGAAATGAAACATTCTGGTTTCTGGTTCAGTCGACCGACTCTCTGCAGTCAGTCGACTGACCTGCTTCACTTTGCCTATTTTGCCTAATTAGTTTGAGGATCCAACTTTTATCGATTCGTGACTATCCGATTTATTTTTATCCTTTGTTATTGCCTTTGATGACTTCTTTTTCGGGATTTTTGAGAATGTCCATTTTAATGAAATTGGTATCGATTTCTTTGGATTTAATTCACGTCTTCGTATGTGAATTTTTGATGATTGATTGTTTCTACAATCATTTCTGTGCTTTGTCACTTTAAAATACAAAGGTTTCTATACTAGTAGTAAATATTCAAACTCTTTACAAAGATGATTTCAACTCTATTTTTAATACAAAGCTCGTTTACAAAACCGTTTTCTAATCTATTAGTATATACAAACCTTTACCTCATTCGTACGAGAAAATCTAATTAAACGGCTTAGCAAAACAAGTGGTATGAAACGCTTGAGTTTACTTCGTCGGTTAATTTATGGACTTGTTCGATTGAAACTCTTGTGATAGTTTTCGAGTGGAAATCTACAATTTGTTCGTGAATATTTGAGTTAAGCAAGTGGTTATGGGATATGAAGCTAAACTCTTATATTCACTAGCTTAGTGTAATCGACACTTCTTGATGATCGATGATGATCATTTTATGGTTTAGACTAGCAATGTGCGATGTCTCTTTGTCCGCGTGGGGGACAATACCTCGTCCTACTGAGCTTCGTCTCATTTTTATGGGCTAGCGACCCATGGTCTTTGGACCGTTCGTGGAGCAATCGGCTCAATAAGTCGGTGCATGGGGTGTATCTTTTCAGGTGCGTCGATGTTCGACTTTGCATGGGTGTATCTTTTTAGGTACGTCGATGTTAGACTAGGCATGGGGTGTATCTTTTTAGGTCCATCGATGTCCGACTATACATGGGGTGTATCTTTTTAGGTGCATCGATGTTAGTTTATACATGGGGCGTATCTTTTCAGGTGCGTCGATGTTCTACTGTGCATGAGGCATATCTTTCTAGGTGCGTCGATGTTCGGTTTATGGTTAGCGACCATGGAATAGCGTTCCATTTGTGATACACATGTTGGGAGTTTTCATGCTCCCGTTTGTAATAGGCCTCCCCCTTTTGTGATTTCTGGATTTCTCGTTGTGATCTCTAGAATTTGTATTTCACCAACTTTTGCGTTTGGCATTTATATGTTTGTTAATATTTGTAGTTTGGTGAATAAAATAAAGAATATGATATTCTTTTTGGTGTTTTGAGATGAGTTGAGATATTGTATGATTTTTGTTGTTATTTGGAGTATACTTGACACCGTATGACATTTCTTTGTTATCATACATTTTTGGTCATATCTCTTATCCTATATCATTTTATCTGATATTTATAACTAGACTGATCCATTTATTATTTTCTTCTTAAATAATACTCGGGTCAGACTGAGATATTTCAGGTGCTCCTGCTTGATTTCTTATCAGGGATTATCATATTATTCTTTTGGCTTACTACTTTAGATTAGTAGTTTTGTTATTATACATTTGAGATATGGACTCCTTGATGTATAATTATTCTTTTGTCTCGCACTTGTATCTATTCATTGTGATATAGTTGACCTTATATGACCACTATTTTGATGTACACTTCATGTGATATATTCATATCTTATTCCGCCTTTGTGATATGAATGTCTGTGACTGATTTATGTTATGCTTATTTCTATATTTGTTTCCGCATGCCCACTTAGCCACTGTGTGGTAGCTTTGTGTTTGTATTAGATATGTCGGATTTCCTCCAAACATGAAATGTAAGTTATATTTTCTGACATATCGGTACTCGCACAAAGCAATTACACAGATGGTCGCTCCTCAACAGCCTTATTCTTCATGCTAGTCGACGGCATTACCCAGTAGTGTCCTTGGCTAGCGTGATTATAGAGGTGGGGCGTCACACATTCCATATTTATCCAATAACTATCAATACATAATCTCTTGGTGCCCCCAGCAGTCATGAGTAATATACCGCCCAACATTTAGAGAGCGTTACGTACTCTAGTCTTAACGGATATATCGATATCCAGTCTCGATGCATCTTGACTAGGAACATTTAAAATGGTATATTTGTTTCATTTTGATAAATTAATCACGGTTACAACACTTTGTAACTACTATCACAAAACATACCATTTATGGATTTTTTATTAAATATACTTTTATTTAAATTGATTAATCAATATAACCACATTATATCAAGTATATAATAGAAAGAAAATACCTTTATTTCGAACAAGATTGGTCAACGAGTTTGATATATATAACAAATTACATAATTTCCCCTAGGACATACCCCTAACTCTATCATACTCAGGATACAATCAAATAGCGATGTTCAAGCCAAACCCAAAGCATACCGGTTTTGTGATAGACAAAGGCTTATATTGTTACAAAGTCATGCCATTTGGGTTAAAGAATGCCGGGGCAACGTATTAGAGGTTAGTTAACATGATGTTCTCAAAGCAGATCGGAAGGAATGTTGAATTATATGTGGATGATATGTTGGTCAAGTCAAAGGTAGCATCGAGTCACGTTCAAGACTGATGTGCACGTAAATGTGCATATTTTTACTTTCATATTTTATCGAATTAAATTAAATAAATGATCATATTGGGTGTTTTAACATGTTTAAACCAAAATTCAAATTATTTTCAATCACATATTCATCTTCATCTAGGGGCAAAATGGTCATTTTTGTGCATATATTAATTTGAGAAAAATTAATTGGAAATTTCTATATTATTTTGTAGGAATTTGGCTTCATATACAGGTGGTTTCATGAAGATATATGCATGCACAAGAGTGAATACAAAGGAATGGAGATGGAAATAATTCATTTCATGGATCATAGAGGACCCCACCTACCCACCTACCTTCATGTACAAATTAGAAGCTAATACACATGATAATGGCCATTAAAGCTTCATGCACACTTAATGATGATTATTTGATGCTAATGATAACTTGGTGGTCACACTTCCTAAGAGGGTAGTTTGGGTAGTTCTCAAAAAATGGATTAGGGTTTTAAAATTTGTATAAATACTCCATATGTTCATGTAACCCTCTTCTTCTTTAAGCTCTCTTTTCTTTGTTTTAGCTTAGATTAAAAAATAAAAGAAAGCTCTCTTTCTCTTTTCATGGCTACTTAGCCATTTCATTTCATGTAATTTTCCTTTTTTTTTATGCAATGTTAATTAGTCTTTTTAATTTTATTTACATGCTTCTATTCTTATGTTAGTAGTGTAGTTTATTTTTCATGCAAGTAGATTAGTATTTACTTCTTTTTACTTAGTTTTTCTTTTCATTTTGCTCTCTTTTTCCTCTTCTTTTTGTTCAATGTTGCAAGCTACATTTGTTGATTTAATAACAAATATGAGAGGCTAAACCCGTTCAATTTAGGAATAATGAAGCTCTCTAATTATATAGCTTCAACATAACTTGTTAATTTGGTCTCTTTTGTGCTTAAATGAATATTGATGTGATTTATTGTTTCATGTTGAATTTGATAGTTTATGTTGTTAATAACAAATAGGCTATGCTTAAACAATCACAAACAATAATTACCTCTTCATCTACATATGAAGAGGGTAATGAAGTGAATGTTGAAATCAAAATTTGACGGTCTATATTTCTAATTAATAGTGAGTAGGCCATACTTAAAATAGATTTCATTTTCAACTTGTTGTCATTTTTCCATGAGAGTTAAAAAGTAGTTTAAATGGTGTGTTATAGTTTGATGGCTTATGTTGAGCTAATTAATAGCACAAATAGGCCATACTTATGATAAGCACATCAATTAAACTTACTAATGACCAAAAAAGAGAGATCATAATTTCATGTTTTGTTGAACTATATGATCTAGAGAGTGGATTTATCTCTAAATTATCTTTCTACTCTCATATTTTTATCACTTTATTTTTGTTAGTTTTCTTACATTTTTATCTTAACATCATCAAATCGTTGGTTAATTTGATTGAATAGAAAATTTTAAAATCTAACAATTCCTTATGGATCGACCCGTACTCGCCACATACTAACTTTTGTATGTCGTGCGCTTGCGGTTAATTTAAATTTAAATTCGTTCGGCAGATTTCTAACTTGATAGAATTCCCGACGACGAACAAGTTTTTGGCGCCATTGCTGGGGAATTGCTTTGAATTTTAAATTTTTATTCTTCGAATTATTTTTGTTTGATTTTTGTGTGTTTCATTTTGTGTGTATTTCATTTAAAGAAAAAAAATATTGTGTGTTTGTGTGATTTTTGATTGCATTTTGTTTGCGTGTGTGGATCTCTTTTTTTTCTATTTGCATTTGAATTTCATATTAAAAAAAAACATCACACTTTCATTTAAAAAAACAAAAAAATATATTTTATTTTCATTGACATTTTACAACTTTTGCTTTACAACTTTCCTTTTTCTTTTTATAAAAAAAAGAAACTATTACATTGAATATTCTGTGTCCTATACACCTATACATTCACATTTCTGCCTCTATTGTTGCCTTACTTCCCTCACACTTACATAACCATACATCCTTACTGCCTGTCCTCACATACAAACTTCCACACTTACACCCACTACCATTCCTTCAACTTCATCGACACCCTGCACACATTAGCTACTGTCCATTCGCCTGATCTCGACCAACTGCCATCATTCACTTCCCTACAACAAACAACTTGCATCACAAACCATCTGACCATCAGCCTTAACAAAACAAAGCAAAACAAAATTGCCATCTACAGTCCATTACTGCACAATCACCCCTTCTACCATCAATTCACCTCCTTCATTGCTGCCTGACCATCAAACAACCATCATCTCACAAGCAACTACCACCTCAACCACCACATTTCCATTAAATACACACCACATTTGAAACCGATCAACATTGCACTTTATTTTCTCATTTCACTGTTTGCAAACTTCTGTTACTGTTCACAACAAACCATTTTCACTGCAAACCAAACAATTCTACCACACAGCAACAAAACTTACACCTCTCTGACCATAACACTTCTTTCACCATCTTCTTCTTCCCCTTGCTCCTCACCCCTAACCACCTCTGCCCAAACTCATGATCATCCCCTGATAACTCACACTTGCCTACAACCTTCATTTCCTTCCCTTGCATATCATCACTACAACTTCATTGCAACAATCATCCAACCACATCCTCACTGTACAATAGCCATCATCTTTTCTGCCATCCTCTCTGTCATTCACAGCCTGACATTTCACTTCTTCACCAGTCACAGCACAACTTTGATCATTCACTCCCTGCCACCAACCCAAAGTTCAACTGCACAACCTTCAACAACCCAAAGTTCAACAATCCTCAAAACGTCGAACATTTCCTCTACTTCACCATAACCATTACACTGCACCGACAACTCCACGATTACATGCTCCTTCACCAACTTCACCTTCACTGCATCCCCTACTCACCAAAATTAATCACGTCCACCCTTCCACCTTAAACCCGAACAACAGTCAATTGCAACCCAACCACCAGCCACATACACATCCCCTCATATCACTGCATTCCCCTTCGACCATCCCCTTCCACTATATCATAGACATACAGACTTCATCATTGCTATCAAACAACCACTGCCACCCATTGTGCAATCATACCATCTGCCTTCAAAACTTCCCAACGTACCTTAAAGAAAAAAAACCAACTGCTTCCTTACTACTGGAGTCACCACCACCACTTGAACCTCCTACCTCGAACTCAAATCGACAACCGCGACCGAATCCTCGCTAAACCAATCGCCTCGACCTCCATACTTTGTCGCGACCGCCTACCTGCCATCCCCTCCTCCAATCACACCCCTCAAAACCAGAAAACCACAACACTTTGCAACTCCCAAACATCCCAATCATCGCCTCGAACCCCCCTTCTAATCGAAGAAACGAACTCGCAACCTGTTTATCAAAAATTGGCTATCACGATTTTGTTTTTACCTTTTTTTTTTAATTTTGATTTCCTAGAATAATTCTCTGTTAAACGAAGGGACTAGAAAAGAGGGAAAAGGAGTTTCGGTTTGCAAGTTAGAGTCGATTTTGGGCCGGTTAAATTTAGTTTGGGCTGTGGGCTTCTTTTTTTTTAAAAATTGTTTTTTATCAGTTTCACTTGAGTAAATTGGAGGGGATATTGGGCCGTGAGTTGTTAGGGCCTTTGTTGTTGTATAGGTTATTTGTTCTTGGTTAGTGAGTTAAATATTTTTTTTCTTAATAAGGAATTGGTATTGTGTGTGTTATTGCGTATTGTTGTTGTGTGTTTTTCATTTGCCGTGGTTTGGTGATACAAAAAAAAAGTTTCAATTTTTTTTATTTTCATTGTTTTGTTTTCACTCATTTTGTTTTGTTTTTACATTAATTTCTTCTTTGATTAAAAAAATACTGTATATACATCTTGTTTTTATTTTCAGGTTGGCAAAGCAGAAAATCGCAAGAAATGGAATAGCTTGTTGAAAACTGCTGCTCTGCTTGCCAAATAAATTGCTTGCTTATAAAAAAAATTTGCACTCTTATCCCTTTTTTTATTTGCATTGTTGGTTGCTTGCATTTGCATTTTATTTCAAAAAACAAAAACAAAAATCCATTCGTAGTTGCATTGTTAATACACGTTTAATTTATGCTTTGCATTTCATCTTAGAATTTTGATTACTAATCACGATTAAACATCGATAACACTTAATTGTATATTGATAAATTGTCTTCTTTGAACAATTTAAATTCTCGGTGTCTAGGCTACGGCGGAGTGATAACTATTTATAAATATTACGGTGATTCGTAAACATTATAGTGGTTGTTCCTCTGAAGGTACTTAAACCTTCGGCTGCATTGTTATGGTGATTCGTGGTGCACCGATAAATCCTATCCGTTACCTGGCTGAGAACTATCTTGTTGATTTAAGACAAAGTGTGATTATACAATTTTGGGTTAGGTTAGAACATTTATAATTAAATCCTTGAATTCATTTAGTTGCTTCAGTTCATGCATTTTTTTTAAAAAAAATTCAAAATAAAAAACTAAAAAAATTGTAAATATTTCTTAACTTAGTTTTTTTTTTAAATCCTTTGAAAATTTTCAAACAAATCAAAAATCCAAAAAAAAATTACTTCGTTTTTTTAAAAAAAAAATTCAAATTTTTTTTTCAAAAACAAAAAAAATTGAAAAACCAAAATACAAAACAAAAAATCAATTTTCCATTTTGAAAAATAAATTCTATTTGTAAATTTATTTTATATAAAAAAAACATTCTTAAAAATATTCGGATTTCCATATTCGAATGAATTTTACGATAGTTGAAAATCAATATAACCCATATAATTTCACATCGAATTCTTATGGATACTTCAACAGCGACTATTGTACAAACAATTCGAATTTTGAACAACAAAGTTATCAAAATAATGAGCAACCCTCGACTCTTGACAATAGCATTTCGTCTTTACTTGAACTTTCTACACAACAAAATCAAATGATAAATGAGTTGTGTAATTCATATTTGTGCGACAACTCAAGTCAAAATTTTCAAAATAATCAAAATTTGAATTCACTTCAAAATTCAAATGACTTCGAGTATATCCCATGCCAATTCAATTTCGAACTTCAAAACGAGTTTCAAAGTCAAAATGAAAATGGAAACAACTTTTTAAATGATTTTGGCAATGAGAATAATCTCGACCATGATACGATTGAAAACTTTTGTCCTCAACAACTTCAAAGTGAAAATTTTCAAGTTAATAATTAAAATTTTGACTTTGTTGAGCAAATGAACGAAATTCACAATAATCACATGGATTTGTTGTTTGAAACATAAATGAAGCAACGTGATAAACAAAATCAAATCCCAACGTGTGACGAGTCACACGATAATCCATCTTTTACCCAAATCGACGATTTTCAAATAACAACTTTTGAAATCGAAGTGACAATCTTAATGAAGTTGTTGAAAAGAAGGCAATTGAGTTGGACTCCAATTCTTTTGAGGGTGAGAAACTTGATTTAAATTTCGGTCTTCCTTTTTCCGATTTCGAAAATTTGAGTACAACAACTTTGGATTTTGAACTTGATTTATGCGATGAAGTTGTTGATAATCCAACAAAGGAAGACGAATTCAATGAACACGATTTCTTTGGACTTTTCGAAAATGAGTTGTTAAATTCTGAAGGCGAAGATTTGAATCACCATTTCAATCTTGAAATCAATAATTTTGAAAAATTTGTTGATCATGAGCTTAACTTTCAATTTGGTGAAAATAAACTTGAATTTCAATTAAATGTTATATCAACCCCGAAAATCTTAGAAAACAAAACAACTCATACGATTTTCAATAAAACGACATTCGTTTTCCCAAATCAACATTCAATTTCAAAATCTTTTATGATTTGGTTTTCCGAGCTTAAGCTGTGTCTCGCATACTTGACGAGACAAATGAATCGGTCTTTGGAAGACCATTTCATTTACTCTTTGACGATATACTTTATGATCTCGTGTAAATATCTTTCACTTTCATGTAAATATAGGTCATATTTTTGTTTTATTTTTCTCCTTTCACTTGGGTTGACTGTGGGAACACAGTTAAAATCAAGTGTAGGGGGAACCTCATCTTTTTTTCCAATTTTTCATGGTTTATTTTTACTTTTTCTTTCCAAAATTTTAAAAAATCTAAAAAAACAAAAAAAACAATTTTTTTTGAAAGCATATTGATTTATTTTTAAAGAAACACTATAGGATAAATATATGGTTTTGCTTAATTAAATTGAAATTTTTGAAAATTTATTTGTCTTAACAAAAATAAAATAAAGTTTGATTACAAATAACGATGGTTTAACTAGTATGTAGGAAGATTCATGGGTGATAATTATGAAGTATATGCTAATTGAAAATCTTTGTTTAAAAGAGTGGTTGATTTAAAGTAAAGGCGATAATATTTTAAATCATTTAAGTTAAGTGGTACTAAGATGATATTGTAAAACTCTCTCTTTCCAAAAAAAAATTGATAAAAACAAAAAAACAAAAAAAGAAGAAAAATCTTGTTATATATATGTATATATTTATTAACACCTACGGTCGATAGGTGTACACACTTGTGTGTACACTCGACATGCTCTGTACCATTCTCACGTAAGCCCAAAAGGCAGTGCATGATCGGTATATCTGGCCACAGTTTATCTGAGCTAGATGTATGTATATAATTTTTTTTATTAATAATGCCTACAGTCTATAGGTTTTCACACTCGTGTGTTCACTCGCCACGCTCTATATTCCCCTCACATAGGCCCGCAAGGTAGTGCATGGGTGGTATATCTGGCCTCAGTTTACCTGAGTTAGGCATATAAATATTTTAAATTTCAATAAAATTTTAAAAAATATAAGAGAGAGTAAGCAATTGAAATCCTAGCACTATTTTTACTTATTTGATTTGACTTGTTATTGAAAAGAAATGAAAATACCACTTTGATAAACTTTGATAATCAATTAAGGATCTATCTCATAGTTACACTGTATTATCGACCAAAACAACGAGTTAAACTATAGCCTATTTGTTACAATAACTTCATTTTTATTGGAAATTTTGACGAGTAAATGACTTAAATTTCAAGATAATGACTAAAACCTATATTTAACTTATTTGTGTCAATTTAAAAGTAAATCCTTCATTGTAAATATTTTCAAAAACTCGCATTCATCTCTTTGTAAATAAATCTTGCATTTTGTAAATATTTTCATTCTGCATTTGGATTTTGTGGGTAGTATCCACTTAAAACCCTCACGAGACAACACTCGTCCTACCGGGGACACCTAGAGGTTTAACAGCTTATTGCATACGCTCAATACAATCGTGTTTTCTACGAAAACAGATTTATTTTAGTTTTTTTCTTTATTCGAGAATGAATAAAAAGATAAGTGTAGGGGTATTTGATGTGCACGTAAATGTGCATATTTTTACTTTCATATTTTATCGAATTAAATTAAATAAACGATCATATTGGGTGTTTTAACATGTTTAAACCAAAATTCAAATTATTTTCAAATCGTCACATATTCATCTTTATCCAGGGGCAAAATGGTCATTTTTGTGCATATATTACTTTGAGAAAAATTAATTGGAAATTTCTATATTATTTGGTAGGAATTTGGCTTCATATAAAAGTGGTTTCATGAAGATATATGCATGCACAAGAGTGAATACAAAGGAATGAAGATGGAAATAATTCATTTCATGGATCATGGAGGTCCCCACCTACCCACCTACCTTCATGTACAAATTAGAAGCTAATACACATGCTAATGGCCATTAAAGCTTCATGCATACTTAAGTGATGATTATTTGATGCTAATGATAACTTGGTGGTCACACTTCCTAAGAGGGTAGTTTGGGTAGTTCTCAAAAAATGGATTGGGGTTTTAAAACTTGTATAAATACCCCATATGTTCATGTAACCCTCTTCTTCTTTAAGCTCTCTTTTCTTTGTTTTAGATTAGATTAAAAAATAAAGGAAATCTCTCTTTCTCTTTTCATGGCTACTTAGCCATTTCTTTTCATGTAATTTTCCTTTTTTTATGCAATGTTAATTAGTTTTTTTTCATTTTATTTACATGCTTCTCTTCTTTTGTTAGTAGTGTAGTTTACTTTTCATGCAAATAGATTAGTATTTACTTCTTTTTACTTAGCTTTTCTTTTCATTTTGCTCTCTTTTTCCTCTTCTTTTTGTTCAATGTTGCAAGCTACATTTTTTGATTTCATAACAAATATGAGAGGCTAAACTTCTTCAATTTAGGGGTAATGAAGCTCTCTAATTATGTAGCTTCAACATAACTTGTTAATTTGATCTCTTTTGTGCTTAAATGAATGTTGATGTGATTTATTGTTTCATGTTGAATTTGATAGTCTATGTTGTTCATAACAAATAGGCATTGCTTAAATAATCACAAACAATAATTACCTTTTCATCTATATATGATGATGGTAATGAAGTGGATGTTAAAATCAAAATTTGGTGGTCTATATTTCTGATTAATAGTTAATAGGTCATACTTAAAATAGATTTAATTTTCAACTTGTTGTCATTTTTCATGAGAGTTAAAAAGTAGTTTAAATGGTGTGTTATAGTTTGATGGCTTATGTTGAGTTAATTAATTGCACAAATAGACCACACTTATGATAAGCACATCAATTAAACTTACTAATGACCAAAAAAAAGAGATCATAATTTCATGTTTTGTTGAACTATATGTTCTAGAGAGTGGATTTATCTCTAAATTGTCTTTCTACTCTCATATTTTTATCACTTTCTTTTTGTTAGTTTTCTTACATTTTTAGCTTAACATCATCGAGTCGTTGGTTAATTTGATTGAATATAAAATTTTATAATCTAACAATTCCTTGCGGATCGACTCGTACTCGCCACGTACTAACTTTTGTATGCCGTGCGCTTGTGGTTAATTTTAATTTAAATTCGTTCAGTGGATATCTAACTTGATAGAATTCCCATCGACGAACAAAGACCTAGAGTAAATATTTGAAGTTCTAAGGCAGTACAATAGGAACCAGAATCCTCTAAAATGTACCTTCACTATTCAATTAGGGAAGTTCCTTAGGTACATTGTAATTGCGCATGGCATAGAAGCGAACCCCAAAAAGGTAGAAGCCATAAGACAAATGGGGATCCCAGAGAAACCAAAGGATTTGATGAGCTTAAATGGAAGAGTGGCAGCACTGAGTAGATTCATATCAAAACAGTAGACAAGTGCATCTCGTTCTTCGACCAAGTAAAGAAAGGGCAAAATTTCAAATGGACGGAGGAATGCAAAGCCGCATTCCAAAACCTAAAGGATCATCTGGTCAACACTCTCATACTATCTAAAGCGGTAACAAGTGAGGACTTGTATGTTTATTTAGCTATAACTGATTAAGCTGTTAGTTCTGCAGTAATATGAAAGGACGAAGAGATGCAAAGGCCCATCTACTTCACAAGCAAGTGGTTGTCAAGAGCCTAGCTGAACTACTTAGTCGTTGAAAAGCTAGCTTACAACATGCTCCTTACAGCAAGAAAGTTGCGACCCTATTTCTAAGCACATCCCATCAAAGTCCTCACAGACAAAACCCTAAAGAAGATACTGCGAAAGCCAGAAACATTAGGCCGCTTACTAAAGTGGGCAATGGAGCTCAGTTGATATGACATTACTTATTTTCCTCGAAAGGTAATCAAAGGTCAAGCACTGGCAGACTTCATCGCAGAATGTATGTTGCCAACCGAACCTTAACTAGAGGAAGAAACCTCAACCTCTCAGTTATGGCAACTATTTGTAGACGGAGCATCAAATGAATAAGGGATAGGAATTGGGTATGTACTTATCATTTCAATTGTGTAGATTGCAACATAGAACAAAAACAAAAGGAAAAAGAGAACTAACTAAATTGCATGTAAATAAATCTAATCTACTTGCATAAAATAAAACTACACTAATTGCATAAAGTAAAGAACAATAATTAAAAGAGCCTGAAATTAAATTGCATTAAAAAATTACATAAGAGTAAAAATGCTAAGAAGCCATGAAAGAGAGAAAGAGAGTTTATGATTACAATTTGTGGCTACCACTAAAGTAACAAGAAGGTGGTAAGAGCTTCATTACATTAAAGATAAGGGTTATTTATACATGCCTAAAACTCTAATGCATATTTTAGGGGACTATCCAAATTGCCTTTGAGAAACTGTGGCTACCAAGTTATCATTAGCATGTAATTAATCTTCCATTAAATGTGCATGTGCTTTTAATCTCCACTAACATGTGCATTGGCTCATAATTGAAGATCATGGTAAGTGGGAAGGTGGGGTCCTCCATGATGCATGAATTGATTTATTTCCATCTTCATTTGCCTTCTTCTCTTTTGTATGCATATTTCCATGAAGCATCTTCCATCTTTCATCCAGTTTCCTATAAATAAAAATAAAATATGCAAATAAATATTCTCAAAATTAATATATGCACAAAATTACTATTTTACCCCCAAATTGATGTATGATTGATGACTTGAAAGCATTTTTGAAAGTTGGTTGTAAACATCTAAAAACACCCTATATGCTCATTTATTTAATTATATTAGATTAAATATGGAAGTATAAATATGCACATTTACGTGCACATCAAATACCCATACACTTATCTTTTTATTCGTCCTCAAATATACTAAAACTAAGATAAATCTGTTTTCATAGGGAGCACGATTGCATTGTGCGTATGCAACAAGCCGTTAAACCTTTAGGTGTCCCTAGTAGGACGAGTGTTGTCTCGTGAAGGTTTTCAGCGGATACTACCCACAAAATCCAAATACAACATGAAAAATTCCTAAATGCAAGATTTATTTATAAAGATATGAATACAAGTTTTTGAAAATATTTACAAATGAAGAATTTACTTTCAAATTGACATGAATAAGTTAAATATAAGTTCTGCTCATCATCATGAAATTTGAGTCATTTTACTCGTCAAAACATCCAACAAAAATTAAGTTATCATCACAATTAGACTCTAGTTTGGCTAGTTGTTTCGACTGATAACATAGTGTAACTATGAAATAGATCCTTAGTTGATTATCAAAGTTTTTAAGAGTGATATTTTCATTTCTTTTGAATAACAAGTTAAATCAAATAAGTGAAAATAGTTATTGGATTTCAATTGCTTACTCTCTCTTTATTTGAAAAGTTTATTGATATTAATAATATTTACATATGTCTAACTCAAAAACTGAGGCCAGATATACCACCCATGCACTGCCTTGCGAGCTTACATGAGGGGAATACAGAGCCTGACGAGTGTACACACAAGTGTGTACACCTATCAACTATATGCATTATAAATGAAAGAATTTTTATATACATACACCCAACTCAGATAAACTGAGACCAGATATACCGATCATGTACTGCCTTTCGGTCTTACGTGAGAAGGGTACAGAGCATGGCGAGTGTACACACTTACATATGAATACATGACTCTAGATGTTTCTTGTTTTCACAAAAACCATTTTTTGTTATATATATATATACACACACTTTTTCTTTTTAAGAGAGAGTTTTGCAAAATCATCTTAGCACCACTTACTTAGAAGATAAAAAAATGTTATAGCCTTTACTTTAAATCAACCACTCTTTTAAACAAAGATTTACACTTAGGATATACTTCATAATTAACACCCATGAACCTTCTTATATACTAGTTAAACCATCGTTACTTGTAATCAAACTTTATTTTTATTTTTGTTGAGACAAATAAATTTTCAAAAATTTTAATTTATAACCAAAAACATATACTATCCTATAGTGTTTCTTCAAAAGTAAATATGCTAAAAGAAAATTTGTTTTGGGATTTTTTTGAGTTTTGGAAAGAATATGCAAAAAATAAACCATGAAAAACCAAAAATAAGCATGAACCCCCCCACACATGATTTTGACTGTGTCCCCAAAGTCAACCCAAGTGAAAGGAGAAAAATGAAATGAAAATATGATCTATATTTACATGAAAGTAAAACGATTATTATTTACACGACATCAGAAAATATACCATTAAAGAGTAAATGAAACCGTATCCCAAAGACCAATCATTTGTCTCGCCAAGTATGAGAGACTTAGCTTAAGCACAGAAAACCAAACCATAAAAGATTTCAAAGTTGAATGTTGATTTGGAAAAACGAATGTCGTTTTATTAAAAATCATATGAGTTGTTTTATTTTCAATGATTTTTAGGGTAGATAGAACAATTGGTTGAAGTTTAAGTTTATTTTTACCAAATTGAAATTCAAACTTATCATTGATAAATTCTTCAAAATCGTTAATTTCAAAATCAAAATGGCGATTTAAGTCCGTCCCTTCAGAATTCAACAACTCATTTTCGAAAAGTCTAAAAAACTTGTGTTCACTAAATTCGTCTTTCTTTATTGGATTATCAACAACTTCATTGCATGTATCAATTTCAGAATCTAAAGTTGTTGCATTTAATTTTTCAAAATCAGAAAAAGGAAGATCGAATTTTAAAATTGGTTCCACACTCTCAAAAGAATTAAAATCCAACTCAATTACTGCATTTTCAACAACATCATTAATATTGTTGTTTTCAATTTCAAAAGCTGTTATTTGAAAATCGTTAATTTTGGTAAAAAGTGGATTATCACTTGACTCGTCACACGTTGGGAGTAGATTTTGTTTCTCACGTTGTTTCATGTATGTTTCAAACAACAAATCTATGCGATCTTTCTGAATTTCATTCAATTGCTCAACAAAATCAAATTCATAATTGTTAACTTGAGAATTTTCAATTTGAAATTATTGAGAGTAAAAATTTTCACCATGATCGAAACTATTCTCATTGCCAAAATCATTTAAACAGTTATTTCCATTTTGATTTTGAAATTCATTTTGGAGTTTGAAATTGAATTGGCATAAGTTATAATCAAAATTATTTGAATTTGGAAGTGAATTCATATTTTGATCATTTTGAAAACCTTGACTTGTTGTTATTGCACAGATTACTCAAATTATATATCATTTGATTTCGTTGTCCAAGTAAAGACCAAATCGTTTCAATACTATTTTCAAGAGTTGAGGATTGGTCATCATTTTGAAAACTTTGTGGTTCAAAATTCGAATTGTCTGTACAAAAGTTGTCATTAAAATATCCATAAGAATTTGATGTGAAATTATATGGATTATATTGATTTTCACAACTATTGTAAAATTTTGGCGAGTAGTAAAATTCAAACATTTTCAATTTTATTTTTTTTTATTTAAAGGAAAAGTATTTACCAAGGAGAATTTATTTTTCAAAAGGGAGATTTAATTTTTGTTTTGTTTTTTGGATTTCCAAAAAAAATTTCTTTGTTTTTGTTTTTGAAAAGATTTTTTTTTTAGATTTTTGCTCTTCTAAAAAAACTAACTTAAAAGTTTTTTCTATTTTAATTGAAAATTTTCAAATGAAAAGATTTATAAACTAAGTTAAGTAAAATGTACAATTTTTTAGTTTTGGATTTTGTTGTTTTTTTAATATGCATGAACTAATGCAACTAAATGAATGCAAGGATTTAATTACAAATTTTCTGTCCTTGTTAGCTTTTAATCCAAAATTGTATAATCACACTTTGTCTTAATCCAACAAGATAGTTCTTAGCCAGGTAACGAATATGAGTTATCGATGCACCACGAATCACCGTAGCAATGCAACTGAAGGTTTAAGTACCTTCAGAGAAACAATCAGTATAAAATTTACGAATCACCGTAATATTTATAACTGATTATTACTCTGTCGTAGCCTAGACACGAAGAATATAAATTGTCAAAAGATGACAACTTATCAAGATATAATTAAGCCCTAGGTGAGCTCGTGACTCCCTTAAGTCGAATGTCTAACCGTTATTATTAGTCAAAATTCTATGATGAAATGCAATTTGTGGGCCAAGGAAGGGGTGATGAAATCCCCCACCTTATGTGAATTTGGGTGTTGCCCATAGAAAAGAAAAATAAGATGAAATGAATGCAAGCTAAAAATAAACGTGAATTAACGATGCAACTACGAATGAAAATTTGTTTTTGTTTTTGAAATTTTTTAAAATGCAAGCAACCAACAATGCAAAGAAAATAAAAATAAGGGATAAGGGCACGATACCAAAGCGTGCAGAATTATTAGCAAATTATTTTAAAAGCAGCGATTTTTTATATAAGCAAGCAAGCAAAGTAGTATTTTAGCAAGCAGAGCAAACTAGCAAGCGATTCTTCCTTTATCTACTTTGGCAACCTAAAATTTCGAACTATATATATATATATATATTCCAAAGATAAAATAAAATAGGGAATGCAACACAACACAAATTAACTAAAAAGAATAGAAAATCAACATTCACGAACTAAAATGAAAACAAAAATTTTCTTCTTTTTTCTTATAAACTAAGAACTTAACAAAATTAATTAACACACAACACAACACAAATTACATAACACCCCGGCCCAAACAATTAAACGAACTGCCCACTACACTAAAATGGAAATGAAATTCTCACGAAACTCAATTCAATAAAAATTTCACTCAAACTTTTCGAACTGCCCAAAGTTCGAATTCCAATCCCAAATTCCCGAAGCTTAAAATCAATTATTTGTTCCCAAATTCTCAAGTTCAGGCGTAGATGGATTTGGTTGCAGTTTTGGGTGAAGTGGTAGAGGAGATTGAAGTACTGGTGTAGGAGTTATACGTGATTTGTTTAAGTCCTCGATTCGGGTTTGTTTTTAGTTTTCCGTTGGTGATTGGAGAGAAAAAGTTGCAATTTTTCTGGGTTCGTGGTGGTTTGCAGTGGTTTGGGTGTTCGAATTCGCAGTGATGGTTGTGATTGTTTTGGGTTTGGATGCACTGGTGGGTGGTTATGAAGGAGGTGTTGGAGTTCAGTGCGATGGCAAAAAGGAGGTTGTTCAATTTGTTTGACTTGGTTCTGGTGGAGGCTGGTGGTTGTGTTTGAATTTACTGTGGTAGTTGGTTTTATAGCAGGTTGTTTGTGTTTGATGGAATGAAGTGTTGGCAGTTTTGAACGTGAGGCTAGTTGGGTGGTTTGGTTAGGCAGGAGATGTTACTGTTGTATGAAGTTGCTGGAAGGTAGTGACAGGGGAATGGAAGGGAAATTGGAAGTGAAGTGAGGAGTTGATGCAAGAGGAGAATTGTGTGACAGAGGTAGGGGATAAGTGGTGATGAAGGGGCAATGTAATGATATAGAAGTTGCAGGGTTATGAAGTGTGGAGTGCACTGATATGGAAGGTGCAGTGCACAATATGGATGGCAGAAGCGGGCTACAAGGTTGTGATAGAAAATGTAGGCAGTGTATGGTTTGATATGAATGAATAAAGAAGGTTGGAAGAAGGTTTGATATGAATGAATGAAGAAAATGTGACAGAAAAAGTAGGCAGTGCAGTTGTATGGTTAATGATGGTCAGGTAATCGAAGATGGTTTTGGAGGAGTTTATGGTTGGTGGAATGATGTAGTGACTGAGGATATGTAGGTGGTGGCAAGGGGTTCGGGCAGTGCACAGTGCACCGTGATGAAATATTGATATTTTGGCACTCTGATGAAGGCAGTTGGATGGAGATAGTAGCAAAGTATGTTGATGTGTATGTTTGTGGAAGTTTTGATGGTTTGGTGATATGAGATGGTGGAAGGATTGTGAAGTAATATTGCTGGTTACAGTTGCACAGTCGCAGGGGATGCCATTTGATGCAAGACAGAAAGGTGGGTTTCTGATCAGGTTGTTTCTAATGGATGAAGCTGGGGTAAAGGGGAGATGAAGATGAAGTTGTTGTGTTATGGCAATGGAGTGGTAAATTGGTGATGTGTGTTTGGTTTTGCTAGATGATGAAGTGAAGGTGATGAGCGGAAATTGATGAGGTGATAGCAAGAATTTTTTGAGGTATGATGGGGGGACTGAAATGTTTTGAAGTATGGGTAATGGGTATAAGGAGCTGTGATCAGTAACTGTTGAGCAGTGGGTATTAGGATGTGCAATGGATGCACAGTAAATGTATGTAAAACAGAAAACGAGTGCAATAAAAATGTTGAGTGAATTTTTTTTGTAAAACAGTGAATAAAATTGTAATGAAATTTTTTGTTTTTGAAATGAAATTGTGGATGTTTTTTTAATATATAAAGGGTGCAAATGCAAATGAAACTAGAAAACAAGAGATGCACACAAACAAAATGGTAACAAAAATTACACACAAACCCAACACTAATTTTTTTAAATGCAAATTAATGCACAAAATAAACACACAATAAAATCAAACAACAAATAATTTGAAGAATAAAACTAAAATCAAATTCGATCCCCGGCAACGGCGCCAAAAACTTGTTGATTGACGAGTTTTCTATCGGTTTAGAAATCGCAAAAAAATTATATGATAAATTTTAACCGCAAGCGCACGGTGTATAATTTTAGTACGTGGCGAGTACAGGTCAATCCACATGTAATTGAAATGATTTTAAATTCTACTCAATCAAATTAACCCAAAGCTAGAAGTTGTTTTAAGCTAAAAATGTAAAAAACTAACTAAAAGAAAGTGAATAAAAATATGAGAGTAGAGGGAAATTTAGAGGCAAATCCCTTCTCATGATCACACAAATCAACGCAATGAAATTATGTCTCTTTTTGGTCATTTGTGAATTTAGTTGATGTGTTTATCCTAAGTATGGTCTATTTGTGCTATTAATTAGCCCAACATAAACCATCAAACTTTAACACACCATCCAAACCACTTGTCAACTCTCATGAAAAATGATAATGAAATTAAAAATAAAATCTATTCTAAGCATGATCTATTTACTATTTATTAGTAATATAGACCATCAAATTTTGATTTTAAAATTCACTTCATTACCAAAATCATATGTAGATGAAGAGGTAATTTGTGTTTATGTTTGTTTACGCATAGCCTATTTAGTGTCAATAACACAGGCTATCAAATTCAAAGTTAAACAACAAAATTGTTATCACATCAAAAGTTTTCATTAAGCATAAAAGAGATCATAAATTAGAAAATATGTTTAATCTACATGATTAAGAGAGCTTCATTACCCCTAAATTGAAGGGGTTTAGCTTCTCATATTTGTTATCATTTCAACACATGAAGATTGCAATATTAAAACAAACAAAAGAAAAGAGAGATCATAATTTCATTATGTTGATTTATGTGATCATGAGAAGAGAATTGCATCTAAATTATCTTCAACTCTCATATTTATTATCATTTCAACAAATGTAGATTGCAACATAGAACAAAAACAAAAGGAAAAAGAGAACTAACTAAATTGCATGTAAATAAATCGCATAAAATAAAACTACACTAATTTCATAAAGTAAAGAACAATAATTAAAAGAGCATGAAATTAAATTGCATAAAAAAATTACATAAGAGTAAAAAGGCTAAGAAGCCATGAAAGAGAGAAAGAGAGAAATAGAGTTTATGATTACAATTTGTGGCTACCACTAAACTAACTAGAATGTGGTAAGAGCTTCATTACAGAACATAAGGGGTATTTATACATGCCTAAAACCCTAATGCATATTTTAGGGGACTACCCAAATTGCCTTTGAGGACATGTGGCCACCAAGTTATTATATCATGTAATTAATCTTCCATTAAATGTGCATGTGCTTTTAATTTAATCTCCACTAACATGTGCCTTAACTCCTAATTGAAGATCATGCTAAGTGGGAAGGTGGGGTCCTCCATGATGCATGAATTGATTTATTTCCATCTTCATTTGCCTTCTTCTCTTCTGTATGCATATTTCCATGAAGCCTCTTCCATTTTTCATCCAATTTCCTACAAATAAAAGTGAAATGTGCAAATAAATATTCTCAAAATTAATATATGCACAAAATTACTATTTACCTCCAAATTGATGTATGAATGAAAGCATGTTTGAAATTTGGTTTTAAACATGTAAAAACACCCTATATGCTCATTTATTTAATTAAATTAGATTAAATATGGAAGTATAAATATGCACATTTACGCGCACATCATGTACCGACCACTCCAGATAAGCAAAATCTATATGAATCAGTGTGACTTTGATTCAAAGCAACCAATAACGTTGCAGAATACGAAGATCTCCTCGCAGGCCTAAAATTAGCCCAAGTAATGAAGTTGATCCATATTAAAATTCACATCGATTCTCAATTAGTTGTGAACCAAGTGTAAGGCAATTACTAAGCAATGGAACCAATCTTGGCCAAATATGTGGAACTTTCTAAGAAATTACTAAAGCAGTTCGAACAGTTTAGCATAGAACAAATTCCACATGAGAGCAACTCATCTGCCGACTCGTTCGCCAAACTTGCAAACACTAAAGCGACTAATGAAATAAATGCAGTACCAATACGGCATCAGGTAGAGCCAAGCATTACAAAATCAAATCAGATACTATAGTCTTAACCCGAGCCCAGAAGGTAGTAATTCAAGGGGCTTAAGATCAGGAGATAGTAGAAAATCAGGAACAGTCCCCAATTGAACCCACACTTTAGAAAACTGAGGAGAACAATTGGATGACTCTTATCAAACAATACCTACTAAATGGGACCCTACCCCGGAATAGAAATGAAGCCCAAATAATAAGATACCAGGCTTCGTACTACTTCTTCCTTGATGGCACATTATACAAGAGAGGGTACTCAACCCCTTATCATAGGTGTGTTTCCAAAGAAGATGTGGTATGGATCATGAGGGAAGTACATGAAGGTTACCTTTTTCTTAAAACACTATTTTTCTTTCCCAAATAATTTTCGAAAGCAATTTCCCTCCGAATTTAACCAATTCGGAAGCCATTTTTAAGTTTAGCCCTTGGGCATAAATAATTTAATATCTTAGTAAACCACTAAGGAAAAATCCCCAAAAATCACCAAAAATCCTTTAAATTATATTTTTAGCACATTAAAATTTCAAAGCATATAAAGATCAATATAATTTAGAATTTATCCAAAACTAAAATAAACTATGTTAATCAGCCCATTAACATTTGAAAACACATATATCTTATCCAAACAAAGGTTTAAATGGTTATATCCTAACCAAAATCACAAACATGAATCAGGTATAACCCATAACCGATCCAAACATAGAAAAATGAGATGATAAACATGATTATTCACCTTGATTAGTTAATTGGAGAATGAGATAATTTCCCAGCTTTAATTCCTTAGCTTTGTCTTCAATTTATATTCTTCCTAGAGCTTTTAATGGCCGGCCGAAATATAGGTGAGGAGTTATGAATGAGAAAGTAAAAGTTTATTAAGGTGGAGGAAGAGATATATATACTAAGAAATGTAGCCCCATTTCCAAGTTTACCCCTTAGGAAATTCCTCCTTCTTAATTTAGTTAAGTCTTATTTTAGTTCATTAAGACACAACCATTGGATTTATTAATCTCATCTCCCTAATTATTCACATTATTCTATTTAATTTATTAGTTAAATATCCCGAATAATGTTAATTAAAATTCAGGGGCATTACAGCTTCCTTCATCCTTTCTCGGATCAACTCGATCTTCTTTGTCGCCTCTCTAACCAGATCTGTACCTAAGACAAATCTGTCTCCAGTCTCCAACCAACATGCTGGTGATTTGCATGGCCTTCCATACAAAGCTTCAAAAGGCGCCATTCCTATACTAGTATGATAACTATTATTATAGGAAAACTCAACCAGATGTAGGTGATCTTCCCAAGATCCACCAAATTCCAATACACAAGCTCTTAACAAATCCTCGAGTACCTTATTGACTCTCTCTGTCTGCCCATCCGTCTAAGGGTGTGCAGTACTCATCTTGAGCTAAGTGCCTAACACATCCTGTAGACTCTTCTAGAATTTGCTAGTAAACAAAACATCTCTGTCACTGACGATACCACTTGGAATCCTATGTAGTCTAACTATGTTCTTCATGAACAACTTAGCTAAACAGGTGCCGTCCTAGTTGACTTAACTGGAATGAAATGGGCACTCTTGGTCAATCTGTCCACTATGACCCATATACTTTCATTTCCTTTATTTGACCTTGGCAACCCGTCTGTAAAATCCATGGATACCAAATCCCATTTCCAAACTGGAATCTCTAAAGGTTGAAGCAACCCACTTGGCTTCTGATGATCGACTTTCACTTGTTGACAGTTTGCACACCGCCTAACCCACAAGCCAACATGCCTCTTCATACCTTCCCAATAGAAGCTCCTCTTCATATCTTGATACATCTTGGTCCCTCCAGGATGAATCGTAAACTTGGATCGATGACCTTCTCCAAGAACTTCTTTCCTCAAGTTCTCAACATTCGGAACACACAATCGTCCCTTCATTCTCAACCATCCCCTCTAGTCAAGACTAAAATCTTTCAGATCATCGATCTTGGTTCCAACCTCAAACCTTCTAATCTTCTCGGCTAATAATGGATCCTCTTTCTACTTAGAAGCAATCCTCTCAATCAACTCTGGTCGAACTTTCAAACAGAACAACATAGGGGTACTTTGACTAGAACTAGCAGTTGATCTTAACTACACAGTACAAGTTGTCAAAGCTTCTAAATCCTTCCACTCTGCCAACATAGCTAACATCACATTCTGATGTCTTCTTCTGAGAGCATCCGCTACTTTATTTCCTTTCCCAGGATTGTACTCTACACCAAAATCATAAGCGGCCAAAAATTCCAGCCACCTCTGCTGTCTCATATTCTGCTCCTTTTGAGAGAATAAGTACCTTAAAGACTTATAATCCATGTATAGCTCAAATCTCTCCCCTAAGGGATAATGCCTCCAAATCTTCAATGTGAAGGTCACCGCGTCCAACTCCAAATCATGAGTAGGATATCTCGCTTCATGCGTTCTAAGTTGTCGTGAAGCGTAGACAATCACTTTACCCTTTTGCATCAACACAGCTCCCAATCAAGTTCCGCATGCATCGGTATATGTTTGCACAAAAAATGAACAAACACCTCAAAGTTGTATGATTTAGTAGATCTTATGTTGTTCTTAGTGATTTGAGTGATTTATGCAAATATATGAAAAGCAGGGGCTAAACTGTAAAAAGACACGCAGATTTATAGTGGTTCAGCCAGAATGTGCCTACGTCCACTTTATATGTTATTTCTATTCTCTTGTTATGATTACAAGTACAAAGCTTTGATACAAGTAAAAGAAAGTTGTTTGAAAGTTCTCTCCGTGCTTGAGCTCTCAAACTTGTCCCCCATTGTTGTACCCCTGCCCCTCTATTTATAGAATGAGGTTGGGAGCAGGGGTCTTGGATGTATATAGCTGCTGGCGGGCCTGGGCTGATGTGATCTGGCCTGGCATGTCTTGGTCCGGTAGCATTTGGTCCGGTGGTAGGAGATGAATTGGTTCGGCGAAGCTTGGAGGTGGGTTGGTTCGACATTGGTTTGAAGGAGGTTGGTTCGGCATTGGTTTGAAGGAGGTTGGTTCGGCATTGGCTTGAAGGAAGTTGGTTCGGCATTGGTTTGAAGGAAGTTGGTTCGGCATTGTTTGAAGGAGGTTGGCTTGGCATTGGTTTGAAGGAAGTTGGTTCGGCATTGTTTGAAGGAGGTTGGCTCGGCATCGTTTGAAGGAAGTTGGTTCGGCATTGTTTGAAGGAGGTTGGCTCGGCATCGTTTGAAGGCCGGATGGAATTTAGGCGAGCGTGAATGAATTAAGCTTCTTGCTCTTGAGCTCTTCTGGGTGAGAACACGCCCAACAGTAGATACCACTGCATGTGTGGTGCCATTCCTCCTCTTAACGCTTAGGTGGCCAGCTTCCTCACATATCTAAAGGTGGCCCCATTCCAGCTTCAACCCAACTCCTATGTTATATTGGTGAGCCTCTTCGTCATTTTCCAGAGGAAGTATGGTCGTGCTCCTTCCAACCGGGAGATCCGGTACTTATATAATCTGAGGGGCTATAAGAAGGGGTCCCCATACATCAGCTTGGAGTCAGCTATAACCTTCAAGCCGGTCTTGGATCTGTATTCCAAATTCAGCATGTTCAAGAAGGAGTGGTTCTTCGTCAGGTACGACTCTGTTTCTATCCGGCGTTTTACTTCTGGATGTAAGTCGATGCTTTATTTATAATTTACATTCTGGCTGCGATGCTTCTTCTCATACATTTTCATTTTTGCTAGCGACAGGTGGCTTTGCAGTTGTGGAGACTGATCGCCTGGTTCAGACGGCGGCTGAGATAGAAGCTATTCTTGGGAGATATAGATCATCTGCCTACCTGATCAGAAACACGACCCTTCTGGAGTATAACTTAATCCTTCCACAGCAGTCAGTAGTCAAGCTGAGGGAAATGGCGGAGGAGAGGGCGGCTGCTCAGGCTAAGGGAGGTGTCACGGTAGAGAGTAGCAAGAGGAAACCTTTCACAAAACCTCCAGCCGTCGGAGGTAAGAAACTTAAGAAGTCGGACGGTCCCTCCCCCAGCAATTGTCCACTTACCCAGGGGGAGGAAGACGTAGAGGAGGAGAGAGGTGAGGGTGGAAGTGACCGGGAAGGTGGCGACGGTGGTGATGGCATCGGGGCCTTGCTTCCTGGGCAGGCAGGCGAGATTCAGGAGTGGACGGATGATGCATTCCACCAAGCTTTTGAGGGGCTGGACGAGGAAACGGCTTTGACAGAGAAATCCGGGAAATCTGGCAAGGCTGGGACTGGTGCAAGCGAGCCTCCTCAGACTATTCCAGCCAAGGTGGCTCTGACGACTCAAGGTGAACTTTTGACTCCTGCAGGCTCCATTTATGATAGGGACTTAGGAATATTTTACGATCCGCTCCCGTCCTGGAATGAATTCCAGGACTTATTGCAGTATCCTACTCCTCCCCAGGGTTTGTATAACAAATGTGTTTCCTTTCCTCTTTTAACTTTTACCTTGCTGTGTTTCTCGAATTATGGGTCAATGTAAGCTTGTGACATTTTTTCTTCGTATCAGGAGCAGGTAAAACGGCCAAGGCCTCAGATCTTCGGCACAGGCTTGAACAGTACAAGCTTTCCAAAGCTTCCGCCAAACCGAAGCCTTTGGCCCACCGTTCCGGGGATGTAGTCGGCTACCGTCCTCTTCTCGGGGTTATTGACGAGGGCATTCAAAAGAGAAAGAATGGCCATCCCTTATCCGAATCTTCACTTGGTCCTCAGCCTCCAGTTCAGCCTCTTCATGATATCACGGAGGAGGATACTGAGTTCGTACTTTCTCCGCACCCGTCTGAAAATCCTACCGTCACTCAGATTGATCATCCTGACTTGGCTCGGAATCCATTTGCGGGTCATCCTGACCTGGATCCAAGTTCCCATGATATTACTTTTGACGAGGATACCGGTGAGCACCTTCTTCCCCGCAATCCCATGGTACGGGTGCTTGATGAGGCTAAGTCCTTAGATCTCGATTTACTTACCACTCGGATAGTTACCATAGGAGACGAGGCCAAGGCTAATATTGATCGGGTGGCGGAGGAGACTAGGAAGCTGATGGGGAATCATGCCCGGCTGGTTAAGGCTGGAGAGGAGATTGGGAGTGCCAATATCCGACTGCGATTGATGGTTTCGGACCAGGCCAAACAGCTTGCTGATCAGGCCATTCAGATTTCTCAGCATGAGGCTGCCGTCGGGCGGTTGAGGAAGACTATGGAGGAGGCTAGTAAGGCGGAATTACGGAAGATGGAGGCTGCTTGCAAGGAGCAGATTAATATGGCTATCTCGACAGTGGATGAGGTTCGGAGGGCGGATCTTGAGCAGGTAGAGGAGCTGTCGGGGAAGCTTGAAGCCGCGAAGCTTACTCAGGTCAGGCTAAAGGAGGAGATGGAGGTGATGAGGAGGTCCCTTCAGGCTGATTGCTCGCGATACCGACTGGAAAGGGATGCTGCCATTGCAAGGCTATCGGTTTCCGAGGTCCGTATGAGGGAGTTTGAGGACAATGAGGGGATGATGGATGACATGCTGCAGGACATGTACTTTCACACTTGGAAGTAGGGCAGCTTATCTTGGATGGACGACTACCCCCGGGTTATGGCTAGGATTTACCTCCTCTAGAGGAGGCCAAGGCTGAGGCAGATAAGGAGGGTGGAGCGGCTTTTAGGATGGATGTGGTCACCGCTCAGTTCACCAAGGAGGAGAGGGTAGCGGTGAAAGAGGGGATGCGGTTGTTCGCGGTTGAGGAGGCCGGTGTGGAAGTAGGGGACGACGACCAAGACGACCAAGAGGAAGTTGCTGGTAACCTCTACTCCACTAGTTTCTTCTTTTGCTAACTATGTTGCTCATCACTAATGATTTTCTTTTTACGACCGGACAGGTGGGCAACAGGACAAAGACAAGACTCCAACGCAGCCGGCTCCCTGATTAGACCTGGAAAATTCTTTTTGCAGACTCGACATGGCTGTATACGTTAGTCTTAAAACAGTAGAGTAACTTTTAAGTTGTAATTCTTGCTACTTGTAATAAATAGCTCTATTCTTGATGTGTAATTCTTCAACTTAAGCTGATTTTGTCGTATGAGAAATATAGCTATGTATATTCTTGTAATTGAATTGTGTTTGATGTCAGGTTCTGGTTTTAAAACATAATTTCATGACTTGCAATATTAGCGTGTGGTGTGAACAAATTATAGTCATGCATTTGTACACAAAAGAAGAAAAATACCGCCTTTCATGTTTTAACTGCAGATGGCAGTTTTGAATATCTTGTATGACCGAGCATGGAACGCAGTCGAATGCCCTGCCATCCAATCGTGAGTTCCTACACCCATTGGCGAGTATCTCTTACTCTGCATCCTGTACTTTAGGGACTGTTATAGAGCATAGGAGAAAAGCTTTTTAAGTAAAATTGAAATATGTGAAAAAGTAAAACTTCCAATCACGGAAGGCCTTCGATGTGCTTAAGTTCGTGGCAAACGGGTTTTGTAGTCACTTTCCCTAGCTATGGGTCTTGGAGACATTTGTCACCCATCTTACGCCTCCGCGGGGAGTTAATTCTTTTTTTACCACAGCCGCACTTAAGACACATCGGAGCCGAGATCGCGCACAGTAACTACCCGGGCCATTATGGCCTGTAATCGTGGGTATTATTTGATTTACCGTGGCCGGCTAGCGTGGGTGCCGATCGTCAACTATGAACTGCCCCTGGCTGGCCATACCTTATGTTGGGGCTTATAGTCGGTTCACAGTTGCCGGCGAGCCTAACGCCGTAATGAGCTGCCTCGGCTATAGTCGGCCTTCTCGGTGGCTTATAATCGGCTCATTACAGTTGGCTTTAAGGGCCGTCGCGAGCAATGAGTTAACCCGCAGCAGAGGGATGCTGGAGCAAAAGTGTCTCATTGACGAGGGCATATATTCGCATAGTACCTGTTAGGTTTTGCCCAGGTGAAGTTGCGCAGTGGAGTGCTTTGAGTGGAAATGCTATACGCATAGGATTTTGTTCAACAGAAAAGGATAAAGTTAACAAGTAGCCAAGATATAAAGGAACAAGTTAAAAAAGAGACAAGGTTTTTTAAAGTGGTTCGGCATGAAAAGGCCTACATCCACTGATTCTCTTTGTTAATTCACTTCATATGGGCAGTACAAGTTAAGAAAAGTATCGACGGAGGTGCTGGATGTTCCATGCCCTCTGGAACACCTCTCCGTCCACTGTTGACAAAATATAAGCTCCATTGTGGAGATCTTTATGAATTACATATGGTCCATCCCAGATTGGGTCTAGTGCTCCGGGGCAAGGGAAGATCCGCTTGAGGACAAGATCCCCTTCTTGTAAGGTACGATGCTTGACTTTGGAGTTGTATTGTGCTGCCACTTTCTGCTTGTGGGCTGCTGTTTTAAGGACTGCATCATTTCTTCTCTCCTCAACTAGATCCAAAGACATATGGAGGAGTTCTTCATTCTCTTCCGGGTTATAGTGGATCCTACGGTGGGAAGGCACAATGGTTTCAACTGGGAGCATAGCCTTCGATCCGTATGCCAAAGAGAAAGGAGTGTGCCCCGTTGATGTTCTGAAAGATGTACGGTAGGCCCACAGTGCCGTAGGGAGTTCATCCACCCAAGCGCCCTTTGACTTTTCGAGCTTCTTTTTTATCATAGTTTTCAGAATTTTGTTGACTGCTTCGACTTGTCCGTTTGCCTGGGGATATGCTACGGATGAGAAGCTTTTATGAATTCCGTGCTCTCGGCACCAGTTGGCGAATTCCTCGCTGTCAAACTGAAGTCCATTGTCTGATATGATTTTGAGTGGGACTCCGTACCTGCATAGAACATTTTTGATCAAGAAGTTAATAACTTTTGCTGAAGATACTTTATTCAGAGGTTCCGCTTCCACCCATTTGGTGAAATAATCAACTGCCACTATAGCATATTTGGCCCCGCCTTGGCCCATCGGTAGCTCGCCGATTAAGTCAATTCCCCATATTGCGAAGGGCCAAGGGCAGGTCATTTGAGTAATCTCAGTTGTTGGTAGCCGCGGAATCTTAGCAAATTTTTGGCATCTGTCACACTTTTTGACGAAATCTAAGGCGTCCTTACTTAAGATGGGCCAGAAATATCCGTATCGGAGTATCTTTTTTGCTAATGTTTGCCCTCCAGTGTGATCTCCGCAGCTCCCCTGATGGATGTTGGATAAGATTTCCTTGGCTTCCCTCCCAGCGACACACCTTAATAACGGGTTAGAGAATCCGCGCCGATAGAGGATGTCTTCTTGTATTGTGTAGCGGGATGCTCTCCTCAAGATTTTCTTGACTTCGTTACGCCCGTTGGGTAGTGTGCCACTTTGTAGGTAGTCTCGGATGGGAGTCATCCAAGTTGCTTCTTCGGTTGCAGCTATCAGATTCACTTGCTCAAAACTTAGGGCCAGTTGCTTTGAGATGGTTACTGCCCCGAAGATGGTGATGTCTCTCACACTTGCTTGCTTTGCCAATTCGTCGGCCTCTTGGTTCTCTTCCCGAGGGATGTGTTTGACTAAGTAGTGGTCCAATCGGCTGAGAAGTAACTTGGTCTTCTTTAGATATGCTATGAGTCGTTCTTCTCGAGCTTGGAATTCTCCTAGTATTTGATTAACAATAAGTTGAGAATCGCTATGAAGACACAAAGAATTGGCTCCGATTTCTATGGCAATTTATAGTCCAGCTATCACTGCTTCATATTCTGCATCGTTGGTGGTGGCAGCGAACTCCAACCTTATAGCATAGTGCAGTTTGTTTCCCCTGGGAGTGATTATTACCACACCTGCCCCCGAGCCTTGTTCGTTTGATACACCATCCACAAAGAGATTCCACTTGATATCTTCTGCTATTTCCAATTTCTCCTTATCTTCGTTGTTAGTGAATTCTGCGATGAAATCAGCCATGGCTTGTCCCTTGATGGCGGTGCGAGGGTGATAGGTGATATCATACTGACTTAGTTCAATGCACCATTTAAGTAGTCGCCCAGAAGTGTCGGGACGATGGAGTACCTGCCTCAGTGGTTGATCAGTCAGAACTTTGATGGAATGGGACTGGAAGTAGTGACGCAGCTTTCGTGATGTAATTAGTAAACAGTATGCTAGCTTCTCAAGTTTAGGATATCTGACTTCTGCCCCAGTAAACCTTTTGCTGACGAAATAAACTGGCCGCTGCGTGCGGTTGTCTTCCCTTACCAAGGCTGCGCTTAGGGCGTGAGATGACATAGCAAGGTATAGGTATAATTCTTCGCCTTCGCTTAGAGTCGAGAGTACCGGTGGTTTCTGGAGGTGTTCGATTAGGTTAAGGAAAGCGGTTAAGCATTCGTCAGTCCATTCGAACTTTCCCTTGTCTTTCCTTAGGGCTTCGAAAAAGGGGACGCACTTGTCCGTCGCCTTGGAGATGAATCGGCTTAGAGCAGCCACTTTTCCATTCAAACTTTGCATTTCCTTCCGAGTGGAAGGTATCTTGATATCCCTTAACGCTCGGACTTGTTCGGGGTTTGCTTCTATCCCTCTGGCATGAACAATGAATCCTAAGAACTTTCCTGATGACACTCCACAGGAGCATTTTAGTGGATTCAACTTCATCCCATATTGTCGAAGTACTTGAAACATCTTGCCTAGGTGGCTTACGTGATCTTTGGCTTTCCTTGACTTTACCAGCATGTCATCCACATATACTTCCATAGTTTGTCCTATTAGCCCTGCAAATATCTTGTTGATGAGGCGCTGGTAGGTGGCTCCTGCATTTTTAAGTCCAAAAGGCATTACCTTATAGCAGTATAAACCCCGGTCGGTGATGAAACTAGTGTAGTCTTGGTCGGGAGCATGCATAGGAATTTGGTTATATCCTGAGTATGCATCCATAAAAGATAGGAGCTTGTGCCCGGCTGTGCTGTCTACAAGTTGGTCGATTCTGGGAAGTGGGAAGCAATCCTTTGGGCAGGCATCGTTTAGGTTGGAAAAGTCAATGCAGGTTCGCCACTTCCCATTAGCCATCTTTACCAGTACCGGGTTGGCGATCCATTCCGGGTAGATAGCTTCTCGTATGAAGTCATTGGCGAGTAGATTCTTTACTTCTTCATCGAGGGCTGTTGATCGTTCTGCCCCCATACGTCTCTTTCTTTGTTTTACGGGCGCCTTGGTAGGATCAATGTTTAATACGTGGCATGCTATGTCGGGGGAGATTCCGGTCATGTCAGCGTGTGACCATGCGAATACATCCAAGTTGTGGCGGAGAAAATCGATGAGTTGTTCCTTCAATTCGGCTTTTAGTTGGGACCCAATTTTTAGTTGTCTACTTGAGTCGTGCTTGTCTACAGATATAAACTCCATAGCCTCTGAAGGCTCGGCGGTGGCCTCCTCCTCTTTGTCCCTAGGGTCTAATTCATTGAAAGGGTCGCTGGTATATCGAAGAGGAGGGGCTTTCTTTAGTTGCTATGCTTCTAGACTTTTCGTGCAGAGGGCAATCTCTACACCCTTCCCTTTATCCTTCCTGTGGTTGTTGCGAAGTTCAGTTACATAGCAGTCTCGAGCAACGTCCTGGTCTCCTTTCACTTCCCCTACTCCATTGTCTGTTGGAAATTTCATCTTTAGGCACCATGGGGCTAGGACAATTTGGAAGTCAGACAAGGCTGGTCTTCCTAAGAAGGCATTGTAGGCCGAAAGGTTTTCTATTAGCACGAATGTCTGCTTCCGTACAATGGAGCGGGGATGGCTCCCAATCTCAACAAAGAGGTCCAGTTGCCCGAGGGGCATCTTAGCATCCCCAGTGAAACCGTGTAGTGGTTTATCGCAGGGAGATACATCCTTCATTGATAGCTTCATTTTGTCGAATGCGTGTTTGAACAGGATGTTTACTGAGCTTCCAGTGTCTACCAGGATTCGGTAAACTTCGACGGGACCAAGTCGGGCGGAGATGACCATGGGATCCATGTGAGGGTACTGCCTTCCTTCTAGGTCACGCTTACCGAATGTGATGTCATCACTTTCTTTCCGCTTCGGGTGGCGTTCTCCTATAACCGAATTGACATAGTCTTTATTGTCTCTAAGCGACTTTCCGTATCTTTCCATCTCTTTCCAGCTTCTGTCTGCGATGTGCGGCCCTCCTGAGATGGTATGGACCACTATCTTTTCTTGACTAGAGCTGCTAGCGTTGCGGTTTCCTCTGTCGACCCCCGGTGAGGGTAGCCTTGGGTTTTCATTGGCAGGAGCTGGGGTCCTGTCCTGACCTTTTACATAACGTTCCAGTTTCTTTCTTCTGATGTGTTCCTCAATCAGATCTCGGAGATGATGGCATTCGTTGGTATCATGCCCGTGAGATTCGTGGAAGCGGCAGAACTTTCCAGACTTCTGTGCGTTATCTGATTCCTTCTTGTATGGTGGGCGTTTGTATCTAACTTCGCCTTGGGTGGCAAGAAAGATATTTTCGACGGTCTCGTTCAAAGGAGTGTAAGTGTCGAATCTTGGTCCTGGCCGATATAGGCGCTTTTCTCCCTTCTTGCCCCCAGCATTGTCTCTGGAATCATTTCTTCGAACGTCCCTTGCCACAGCAGGGGCGTTGCCATGGGTTGTCTTATTTTGCTGTCCTGACTGCCCCTCAACGGCAGCATCCTCAAGCCTCATGTATTTCCCGGCTTCATGGAAGAAATCAGGTAAAGTAGCTGGTTTTTCTTTTGTCAACCTTCTAGCAAATTTAGTGTCCGGATGCACACCACTGCAGAGGGCCATTAGGATAAGCTTCTCATCGGCATCTTGGACTGCGGCTGCTGCGGCGTTGAATCTGGTTAGGTATTGCTGCAGCTTCTCTCCAGGTTTCTGTTTGACGCTGGATAAGGAATAAGCGTCCTTAGGTTGCTCCACATGAATGCGAAACTGATTGATAAATTTTTCTTTCAACATCTCCCACGAGCTGATGGATCCCTGGGGTAGATGACAGAACCAGGAGGTAGCAAGACCTGCTAAGAAGAGCGGAAAGCATTTGCACAGTACTCCCTCTGTCGCCCCACTCATGAGCATATGCTGCGTGTACCTCTGTAAGTGTACAACGGGGTCGGAGGTTCCTTTGTAGGGTTCCATTGTTGGCATCTTCCATTCTCGGGGGGGTGATAGCAATTTCGATATTGCGGGCGAAAGGGCTGGTTACCCTAGCGCCTATCCTTCGATCTCTTTGCTCCCGTTGGACACACTCTCTGAATAAGCGTGCCATCCTTTCATCAGAATTTGGAGCAGATAGAAATGAGTTTGGTTCTGTTCTGCGGGATTTATTCTGTCCAGATGACCTGTAGGGATGGTATCGTCTATCGTTCCTCATATTTTCCAGTGGCTGCCTTTGATCCTCTGGGAGCATGCTAGGGTCAGCTACAGTTGGCCCTTGCCTTGATCTTCCCCTGCCGGGTTCTGATCTAAGCACTTCCTCGGGTCTAACTTCGGGCTGGACTCTAGCTCGGCCCCGTTCACTGGCATTTCCGTGGTTAGGTAGTATGACAGGCTCAGCTACAGTTGACCTCCGTCCGGTACCTCCCCCGTTGGGTTCGGTGCCAAATGTTTCCTCAGGCCTAACTTCGGGCTGTGCTCGGTCTCGGCTCCTACCATGGCTACTTCTGCCGTTAGCTCCTTCGAAGAAGGAAGATCTTTGTTGTCTCTGAGATCCTCCAGACTGGGACTCGCCCCATGATTCAGTGTTGCGGTTGGATTCTTCAGCGTCCCTTAAGCGTGACATGAGATGGTCCACCAAGGCTTCCTGCTGGGATGTGAAGCGGTTAGTTACTTCAACCACAACTCTGTCCAAATCTGCCCTAGTAATTGCTGCAGGCTGTTCTGTGGCAGGAATGGTTGGGTTAGCCTGTCCTTCATTTGTTACCGCTGCTGGAGGAGGACGATTTACTTGATCCGTGACAGCTGGATCTGGAAGACTGCTGGATGCGATGTTTTTTCCTTTGTTAACATCTTTTCTTTGTTTGGGAGGCATGTTTTCTAAGTGGCGGACGATGCTGTTAGGAAAGCTTTGTTAAGTGGATGAAGCTGAAGCTTCGAGCTTCTAGTTCTCAGTGAAAGCACAAAAAATGTTTGCACAAAAAATGGACAAACACCTCAAAGTTGTATGATTTAGTAGATCTTATGTTGTTCTTAGTGATTTGAGTGATTTATGCAAATATATGAAAAGCAGGGGCTAAACTGTAAAAAGACACGTATATTTATAGTGGTTCAGCCAGAATGTGCCTACGTCCACTTTATATGTTATTTCTCTTCTCTTGTTATGATTACAAGCACAAAGCTTTGATACAAGTAAAAGAAAGTTGTTTGAAAGTTCTCTCCGTGCTTGAGCTCTCAAACTTGTCCCCCATTGTTGTACCCCTGCCCCTCTATTTATAGAATGAGGTTGGGAGCAGGGGTCTTGGATGTATATAGCTGCTGGCGGGCCTGGGCTGATGTGATCTGGCCTGTTACATCTTGGTCCGGTAGCATTTGGTCCGGTGGTAGGAGATGAATTGGTTCAGCGAAGCTTGGAGGTGGGTTGGTTCGGCATTGGTTTGAAGGAGGTTGGTTCGGCATTGGTTTGAAGGAGGTTGGTTCGGCATTGGCTTGAAGGAAGTTGGTTCGGCATTGGTTTGAAGGAAGTTGGTTCGGCATTGTTTGAAGGAGGTTGGCTTGGCATTGGTTTGAAGGAAGTTGGTTCGGCATTGTTTGAAGGAGGTTGGCTCGGCATCGTTTGAAGGAAGTTGGTTCGGCATTGTTTGAAGGAGGTTGGCTCGGCATCGTTTGAAGGCCGGATGGAATTTAGGCGAGCGTGAATGAATTAAGCTTCTTGCTCTTGAGCTCTTCTGGGTGAGAACACGCCCAACAGTATACACCACCAACCCTTGGTTTCCGTCTGGAACTACTAACACGGGTGCATTAGTCAACAAATGCTTTAACTTAAGGAATGCTTTCTCACATTTTTCAGACCAAACAAACTTCTCCTCCTTCCTGGTTAGCTTAGTCAAAGGCCCTGCTATTCGCGATAAATCCTTGATGAATCTCCGGTAATAGCCAGCAAGTCCAAGAAAACTTCTAATCTCAGTCACCGTCTCTGGTCTCTTCCAATTATTAATAACTTCGATCTTATTTGGACCGACTGACAACCCTTTCTCTACAATCACGTGACCAAGAAACTTAATCTCTTTCTTCTAAAAATGACACTTGGAAAACTTCGCCTTCAACTGATGCTGCTTTAGTGTCTTAAGCACCACTCTAAGATGATTCTCATGCTCTCTTTCATCCTTATATTATACTAAAATGTCATCTATAAAAACCAGCACAAACCCTCTCGAAAAACTCGGTTGCATTCGTTAACCCGAATGGCATTACCAACCACTCGTACGAACCATACCTAGTCCGAAATGCTGTCAAAGGAATACTGTCCTCTGCCACTCTTAACTAATGGAAACCTATTGCCAAATCCAACTGGGAAAACCCTCTAGCTCCACATAATTGATCAAATAGATCATCAATTCTCAGCAAAGGATACTTATTCTTAATCGTCCTCTCATTCAACTTATGATAGTCGATACACATACTCAATGACCCATCTAGTTTCTTCACGAACACCGCGGCCGCTCCCTAAGGCGAACTGCTTGGTCTAATAAAATTCCTTCCTTCTATATCCACTAGCTGCACCTTCAATTCCTTCATCTCAGTAGGTGTCATCCTGCTAGGTGGTCTAGTCATAGGTTCAGCTCCTGGCACAAGATCTATCCGAAACTCAACAGCTCGTTTCGGTGGTAGTCCTGTAATCGGCTCAAAGACATCTGCAAACTCTCCTGCTACTCGAACCTGACTTAACTCTTCTCCCACTTCCAAAGCACTTAACAAAGCACAACTACTCCGGTTAGAATTCTCCACTGAGAATATGATTCAGTTATGACTATCTGGGTGTCTTAGTGATATCTCCCCATCTTGGAAAAATATCCTAGCCTCACACTTGCTCAACCAATCCATACCCAAAATGATTCCAAAATCTACGAAATTGAAAACATACAGACTGCATGCAAAATTATGACCTAACAAATCAACTTCTAGCTGGTCACATCTCATTCCCAGAGTTGCATAACCTCCTATTGGATTTGCAACCCCTTGGAAGTTACAAGGTATGTGGGTTCTAAGTATAACCTACCAACCAAACACTAGGATATGAATGAATGTGATGCACCGGTATCAAATAGTATCCTAACTGGTATACTCTGAATAAAAAATGCACCTTCCATCACAAACTTTCCTTTTTCAGCTACAGTTGGCTTAGTAGATGATGGTCCAACAGCAAAAACATTTCCCTTGTCCGCTCTAACCGGTTTTGGACACCGATTCTTATAATGCCCAACTTGGTCATAGTTGAAGCACTTGACATTCTTCTTATCTGCAACCTTCTTCCCCTTGCCTGACCAACACTCATGCGCATAATGACCTTTCTTGTCACACTTGAAGCAAACTAAATCAGCCTTTTCCTTCTTGGCTTCCTCCCTCTTTCAGGCTCCATTCTTCTTAAAGAACTTCCTCTTCTTTCCCTGAGAACATTGGGTTTCAACTGGCTTCTCTCTAGCACAAACAGCAAGCATCTCCTCATGGCGAATTTCCATCTCCACCACTACATTACTAGGATCAGGAAGATGTGGCAGGGTCGCCCTAGGAATCTCGGGCCTTAGTCCTTTAATGAACCTCTCATTCCTCCTGATGACGGTGTCTGTAGTATTATATCCATAACGGGACAACCCATTAAACTTAGTGGCATACTCAACAACGACATCTCTCCCTGCTCTAGATCCAAAAAATTTCTCAGCAGCGCTGATTTAACAACCTCGGACATAAACCTCTGTTCAAATCTCCTTCGAAAATCAACCCCATGTCAATTCCTCCTCCAAAACTCCAACAGTAACACTGTTCCACCAATGAAGTGCTGACCCTTGCAACTGCCTAGAGGCCAACCTTCTCTTCTGCTCATCATCTAAACCCAGATCAGCAAATATTCTCTCATAATGCAACATCCAATTCTCTACCTCTATGGCATTCTCCATCCCTATAAATGGCTTCCCACCAAGACTGGTTTAATCTCTGCTCAGCTTAGCATAATTATTCCCAACTGGAGCCACGGGGTTAGCTCCTCCAACGTTTCCAGCAACACCAACAGCAATTCATGCTTGCATCATATTGACAAAGAACTGATACATCTTCCCCATATCTACTGGTGGATTTCCATCACCCACATTGGCATTTGCATTTTGATTAGCATTAGCCTGTCGACCTAAGTTCCTCCTAGTGGGTCGAGCATTTCCATTGGTTGTGGTGCTTCCTCCATTGAGATTTCCTCTTCCGTTTCCTGCCTCCATATCTTCTTTCTCGTAAATCTGCATACGAGCCTTAGTAAGATACAGAAGAACGGTCTAAGAGAGAGGGGAATACGTACTTATACACACACACACACATATATATATATATATATATATATCAAATACAAGTATGTTACTATAGTGTTAACCCAAACTCTGATCTTATTTTAAGATTCATTGGATTATGTTTGAAAATCTTTTAGGTTTAAATTTCTTTTAAGTTTTATAAACCTATGCTCTGATACCAACTTGTAACATCGCCTACTTGGAGGCCCAAAACTAACGGCTACAGATGCTACAGTCATCCATAGTTGTTAATCCTCAGCGACCAAATACGGTAATGTTAGATACATTGATATAACAAAAACACATGGATATGGAAAAAAATTAAAATCAACAAACAACTTTCGCATTCCATTTCAAATTCATTAAATAATCCCAATTCGAGAACCACATTCAGAGAAAATATACTTATTACAACATATGCCAAGAGCGACATATGAAGATGCCCCCTTGATTAATCAGAGTATATATGTAGGCAATTAACAACTTTGCCTTTACAACAAAACAGTGGAATCAAACTAAAAGAGAACTCTAGATAGCTATCATGCCTCCTGCACGTCTCCGAAAGCTTATTCGTCTAAAGAGGTACCTGAAAACCTCAACTCTCAAACTACTCAAAATCAATTGAGTACCCCAGAGTTTAAGGGGAAAACATAAACTTTGATTCAGACTTAAAGCCTGGTATGAATAATAATCTACAATCTCAAACCAATTAGATATCTAGTAGACCACGCCGCTTAGCGGAACGGGTTTTCCCCTCACTAGTATCCTAAAAACTTTTAAAAACCATATACTATGATCCTGCATCCACAATGGTTAAAAATCTCAAAATAATATGATGATATGCAAACAAGTAAATAAATTCTAGATTTTCCATCCCCATTCATTCTGACTATCTGTCTCAGTTATAGTTTCTAGGGTCACTATTAACCTAATAGTTTTCATAGGCTGACTAATAACCTGTTTAATGTTTATGGACTCCCTGTCCAGTTTAATAGTTTTCATGGGCTTACTATTAACCTGTTTAAATTTATGGACTCGCTGTCCTATTTCATAGTTTTCATGGGATCACTAAGAACCTATTGGCCCCGCCAATAAATTCATTGTTTCATGGGTTCTTCCTGAACTTATTGGTAACACCAATAACTTCTCTCTTATCCTAGTTTTGATGGGTTGACTAGGAACCTATTGACATTTGTCAATAACTTAATCCAAATAGAGTGTTCATGTGTTCACTACAAACCTATTGGCCCCTGCCAATAACTCTTCCTAATCATAGTTTTCATGGGTTTTCTATGAACCTGTCTCCATGACAACTTCTTTTATACATAGTTTTCATGGGTTTACTATGAACCTATTGGCCTCTGCCAATAACTTTTCCTAAATATAGTTTTTAGGGGTTTACTATGAACCTGTCTACCTAACAACTTCAATATTTAGACATCCTACATTCTGGTCTATCTGACCTCCTGGATGCAATTCTACTCATTCAAAAGTTAAATTCCATTTATATTCACTACTGGGTCAACCTAGCTGGTTATTATGCCCTTCCCCAAAATATAGTTATGGGTCCATTACAATGTGAATATACACATATATGAAGAAACAAACATAATAACTTAGTTAATCCCTTTAACCTATTAATCAAGGAAAAACTTCTTCAAAAACTCCATACTTAAAATCATTTCAAAACTCTTTATTTATGCCATGGTTTTCCTTTTAAATGAGATTGGGTTATTTTTTTTGAAAACTAAGGCTTTCGAAACCTTAAAACATTACTTTCGAAACCCTTGGATAAACTCCTTTGAAAGCATAGAAAACTACTTTTCAAAACATTACATATAAATCTTTCGAAGCTCCTTAAATCATCTCTTTCAAAACCAACTTCTGAAAGTATCAAAACATTACTTAATAATCCTTAGAAATATAGCTTCGAAACCAATGAAAGTACCCCTTTCGAAACCATTGGGTTTACTCAAATACATCTTTTGGGTCAAAGTGAATATATACGAAAGTATCCCTTTCAAAACCTTTAATCTTCATATAAAATTGTTTGGGGAAAATTTGATGGCGTCGGCACCATCCTTTCGAAAGCTTCAAAAGATTTAAGTAAAACATTGATGGTTAGCATCAAAACCCTCTTTCGAAGCCATTGCCTTCGAAAACCTTGAACCCTTTCAAAAGCGTTTAAGAAGTGGCTTAGTACATCTTTAAAACAAAAGTTACCCTTTAAAAGCATTTATGACTTCAATACACTCGAAAGGCAAAAGAACGGCAGTAGGGCTTTGATTAGGTCGGAACCACCATTTTCGAAAGCATGGTTTTATAAACAAGGGACTCATTCGAAAGCTTATATTTAAAAATGAAAGATGGCAACTTTCTTCGAAAGCTATTTAAAAACCCTTTTTGATGGCATATGTTTCAACTCCTTCGAAAGCTTTAGTAAAACAAAGGCAGGCGCTAATCATTTAAAAGCAAAGCAAAGCTTTCATTCCCATCAGAAGCTATGTTTCGACACCATGACTTCCGCCTTCCTCTAATCCACTACGTACCCATGTTAATACCTTGTGTATTGGTTTCGGCTTTGTGGGGTTTCGACTTGATTGAAGGCGGAAGCTATGAGTCGAAAGGTACTTCTAATAGAGGCGGAACCCACTTTTCTGGGTAAAAGATGATCAATAACAATTAAAGCAGATACTTTCTAACTAACCTGCCTACTTGTAAACATGTGATTGGTTGCCTCAACTTTTCAAATTCTTTACAAAAATAACTGCCGCATAATTTCAGATCTAAACCAAGATTAATTTAACAAATAAGCCCTTCCATTTAGCAAAACAATTAAACCATTTAGGTCCTCCTTTCAAAATAATTTAATTCTCATAATAAATCACTTAGGAAAAATCCCCAAAAATTACAGAAATTCACTTTTAATATGTTATCTAACATATATCTAAATTTCAGACCCAAATTCTCAATATAATTTATGAAATAAATTTCTAAACCCAATTAACCAAACTTTCCTTTGAAAATTCATAATAACCTTTCCATAGCTTGGAAAATTATCAAAATTAAAACCCAACTCCAAAATGATGTTTTAGATAACATATAAATTCCTTATGGCATTCGAAATCAATTATAATCGATTTTACCCTTAAAACCGTGTAAATCATATTTAAACAATCTTGTTTAAATCTAACATGTTATGATCCAAGCATATCATCATCCAAATCATCATAAAATGGATTTAATCTTAAACCCATAAACAAATTATTATATAAAAAAATAGAGATGATATAGATTATTATTCATCTTGATTAAGATAAGGGGATTGGATTGAGATTGAGATTATTCCCCTTGCTTTAATTCCTTAGCTTTAGATTTAATTTCTACTCTTTTCTCCTAGTAATGGTTGGCTCCCCTTTGATTTACGATTGTATTTTGTTTTTGCAAAATGACGTGAATGGGAAATGAAACGTGAATGGTATAAGGAACAAGAATATATAAGGGTAATGGGTTATGTGCGGTATTTCCCAATATACCCTTGTGTAAATTAATTTTCTCATTAACCATTCTTAAGCCCATTTATTTAACTAAGCTCGGCCTTTGGTTTTTTTTCAAATTTCAATCCTCTTATCACTCTAATTATTTACATTATTCTATTTAATTTGTCCAATTAAATCTCTTGAATAATGTTATCAAAAATTAGGGGTGTTACAGGCTCCCCTCCTCAAAGAATTTCGTCCTCGAAATTCAGTAAGGACTAAATACCAAACATAGCAATCATCTGTAACGACTCCTAACAACCATACTAGTCTATCTGACCAGCAATTATCTATATAAATATAATATAGACATACCATCAAAGTAGATCAGGATAAGTATCTCTAATCCTGTCCTCTGTCTCCTAAGTATAGTCCTTCTCGTTGTCGCTCCACTGAACTTTTACCAACTTGACTTTCTTGTTCCTCAATCTGTTCTCATCTCTCGCTACAACCCGAGCCGGTTGTCTAATAAAAGTCAAATTAGGCTCTACTATCAAATCTTCCAACCCTGTTGGAGGAATAGTAGTCTCTACATCATGCACATACTTGTGAAGATGAGACACAAGAAACACATTATGGACACCTGCCATACTGCTCGGCAACTCTACTTTATATGCGAGCTTTCCAATCCTCTCTATAATCGGGAATGGACCAACATATCTCGATTCCAGTTTCCCTGACTTTCCAAATCGTACCACACTCTTCATCGGTGATACTTTAACGAAAACCTTATCTCCAACTGAGAACTCTAGGTCTTTACACCTCTTATCTGCGTAACTCTTCTGTCTGGACTGAGCTTCCTTCATCCTTTCTCAGATCAACTCAATCTTCTCTTTCGCCTCTCTAACCAGATCCGGACCTAAGACAAATCTGTCTCCAATCTCCAACCAACATGCTGGTGATTTGCATGGCCTTCTATACAAAGCTTTAAAGGCGCCATTCCTATACTAGTCTGATAACTATTATTATAGGAAAACTCAACCAAATGTAGGTGATCTTCCCAAGATCAACCAAAATCCAATACACAAACAGATGATACATTTTTAGAGATCAATCAATGTGATTAGAAATGCAACTTCAAACATTCGTCCATAGAAGTTGTCTAGGAACATGACAAATAGAAGGAACTCTCCTACCACATCATATCGGGAATCAACCCTAGAATTAGTAGCATGAAGTCCTTGCATATCGAAGATTTTCATAACAAAGCACCACTACCACCATATACATATAATATGCATCGCGGGTCTAGTGGCAAGTAGCCCTGCATCATGAAGATCTCCATCTTCAAAAATTATCATCATAAACTTGTACATTCAAACACATACATTAGTTTGAAGTGGCTTTTAGATAATTCTGATCTTGGTCTCTTTGGACCGCCAATGATAAGAGGCCCTCAACCTCATATGAAAACCAAGTCTTGTAGACTTATCACGTTTCTAACTCTCAACTTGCTATCCTTTGGCTAAGAAGGAAGCTCGATAGATTACAGTACCATATTCACTCCGCACTACTCGAATAAATATTATTAACACCAAACGATAATCAAGCCTACTCAGTCAGCTTCATGCTAAGTGCATAACTAATTAGTTCCCACATCAAGTTAGGCAACCAAAAATGGCTAAATTTGATAGTTGGTTATTTAACTATTAGAGCAACAAATAAAAACTAGCACATAAGCAGTCACCAGGACCATTTAATTAATCTTTTATTAATTTAATCAATTTCCAAATATTTACTCAAAATATCTTTAAAAGATATATTCTCAAAACCATTTCAACTATTCAATATTGGAAAACATTTCCACATAGTTATATCAATGGTATAAGTATATTTAATAACACTACCATTTTGGAGACACACTAAATAGATTTCTATTACCGTACAACTCCTGAGTTCATACGCCTCCAGACGGGTGTTAAGTATAAGAAGCAATACTCCTATACCACTAAGCCTTTAGTACGATCATAAGAACCAATTCGTGTATTTAACAACAGAAGGTCAAAACACAATTTATTGGGTCAAAACGAATGTTGCTTTAAACATCGTTACGACAACCGAAAAACACTAGTAGGGATTCGATCAAGTAATTATATATATTCTGTATACTATTTAAAACATTTCCTTTCGGAAATCATTTACTATAACAACAGTGTTATAGTCGATTCCTTTCTTATTTTCCTTGAAAACATCTATTACAACAGTAAATGTTGAAATCTATGGTTTCGTCACTTAATAGCTTTTAAATCACTTTAAAAACCATTTAAACTCCATTTGAAATTATTATTTTTAAAAGATTACTTTTAAATATCATCTTTTTTAAAATCCAGTAAACTCCATATATAAATTTCAACATAAATCATTTCTATATTACAAAACATATGTTTATAAATCTCTTTTCTATTTTATAAAACTTCTATTTATAAAATCTCTTTATTTATAAAATTCTATTCATAAATCCGTTCTTTTCTAAATCTCATTTATCATAAAAATCCATTTACAAATCCATTCCCCATATATCAATTACAAATCCACATATATATTTATAAATATAAATTCCGTTTATAAATCTATTTCTTATTTATAAAACATCACTTTATAAATCCTTTATATATACCATTCAAAAATCTTTATTTAAAGTATTTCTCAAACCTATAATTTTATAACATCAAAATCATACATTTTTTATTTATTTAAAATAAATTCATTCCTTTTAATAATATAAAAGTTATTAAAACATATATACTTTCAAACTCAATTTGAAATCCCTTTTAAATCAAAATTATCATTATATAGTATTTCAAAATGCTAAAAATATGGCCCAGTGCTACTATAGCACTAAATAGGCGAAATCATATCAATGTCATCAAATATGGCATCCAAAACATCATATATCACAATATATGAAAAGTAAATTCAACAGTGTGAGGAATCCTGTTGGATCCCTCCAACCTGTCCCCCTACAACACGTACATTATATAATCATAAAATATAAATCAACAGCTTCGAGACGGGATCGTATACAAAGGGTCATCCACTCATACACGGAAATGTAATAGGGTCTCATCCGCTCCAGGGGTGGGAATATATCCAAACCAACTAATAAAACAGTAAATATATCCAAACAGTCAACAAACAATCAGTAATAAAATTATCCACACTTATATAAAAATAAAAATAGACCAGAGAGGTGAGTTACCTCACACTGATTCTAGTTTTTTTCAAAACATTCCGGTTTGAATTAAAATCGAACAACGTTCAGTTTTTAACCCAAATGCCTACAAGCTCCAAACTACTCCAATCCAACTCCATAATGTAGTATTCGTTGATATGATCGCAACGCAACTTATCGCGTTAGAATTCAACCTCGTATGAATGAGATAAATCAATGAACGTTGAGATTATTTAAATTTTAATTAACTTTAAAATAAATTAAATTTAAACCTTAGTTACCCTTCCCTCCATCCGAATTCATGCTTATTTCTAGGAAACCAAATTGACCGCAATTTCCTCATTCGCCGCGCCGCCTCGTATCGCCATTCGCCACCTCGAGCTCGGCGCCGCCGTACCTTGCCCCCTCCTCCCGTTGCCACAGGTCCAAACCCACGAAGCCTCGCCAATCACCAGAAGAAAAACCTAAACGCCCATGAACGAAGCCATTCTCTGGTCACCACGCTCTACCATCGACGATCATGACCGTTGATTGCCTTCATCTTGTCGAGCTATAAAAATTTCATGTAGAAGCTTTGGCCTGAAAGTAGACGGAGTGGCTTCGATCAAGCATGGACGTTAGATGGAGGATTTATCAATGGCGGTTGAATTGTTTAGGTTTTCGAAAAATTGAAAATATTGAGGTTCTTTTATAGAAAATTTTAACGACACTATTCACATGTTAAATTTTCAAACTCCAATCAAGGCATACCGCCTGGCGTTCTCTATGTAATAACTATACTCCAAACACAATGGAACTAGTATCGAGATCCAATTTCATCATATATAGAAGTTAGATTATCAAAATCAAATTATATTAATTTAAATTCCTTTAACTAAATTTTTACGCGTTTCGAGCTCGCACGACTAAACGATATGTCTGATCGCCATGAAATTCGATGGCATATAATAATTCATTATTACAGATCCAATGGTACTGGTTTCGTCGAAATCCGAGACAGTGCCTCGGAAGGCTATTTTCGCATGTTAATTAAAGTGATTATTATAAAACAAATTTATTCACTTTTAATTCAAATTCAAAAGTTTACTACCTTCATTCTTATTCAAATAGAATTTAAATCAACTTTCGAAATCATTTTCATTCATATTAAATTCAAGATTAAACTATTTAAACAATTCCAAATATTCAAATAACCATTATATTTGAAATTCAAGTTAACTTATAAAATTAACTTTTCAATATTTAAAATCAATTAAAAATTCCAAATTCGAATGATTAAAATTCTGGGTCGTTATATTCACCCCCTTAAATGAATTTCGTCCCCGAAATTAGCAAGTAGGAAAAATGCTCCAAACCTATTAACTTTTCAAAACCAATTAGCTAAAATAGATTACCAAATTCTTTTAAGCCTTTAATTTTTCAAGATCAATTTGTTGAATTTTGTTATCACCTTTTCTAAGTCTTTAATTTCATTCATAGATTGAACTAATACCATTCAAAGTTATAACATAAAAATCAAATTTTTAGTTATAAAATTTTTTCTAACCTTTTAATTTATGGAAAATTTCGCCAAAATCTCCTTTGCACGGTTCGATAGGAAAAATTTACAATTTATATTTAATCACAAACATACATCTCAACTTCAAGGATGAGGCATCTTGTAGGGAAAAATATAGAAATACGATATGTAATCCGAGATGTGTACCTTTTTTTAGTATCAGTAGTCATATACAATCTATAAAATGCGAAAGCGAGCTCTAAATGTGAAGCATACGGCATCCGCATTTACTAATCACTCAACAAATAATGAGAATAAGTATAGGGAAAGTAAAATCAATTTACAATACAATAACTATATGCAAATGTAACAAATGCAACAACTGAAACTATCCAACAAATAATATCCATCCAATTAATTTATAACCATATCAATTTACATTTTCCAATGTCAACATTTAATTTATTAAGCCTGTATAATGTACATATACCATCCGTATGCAAAACCATACATGATCGCTCGCTGGATCACACAATTTCACTTCCGAACTAGTATCGTTTACACGACCACTCTAGTGCGGACTCAGATCTGATTCTTGATTAGAAACCTTCATTCTCCTTGCATAGCCATATACCAAGATAAAGAATATCAAAATCAATCAAAAATCCATATCTAGTGTTCGTCATCGAGAATCGAGTGAAAAATTCTAACTCGGACTGATGTAAATCATCTCGAAATCGTATATTTGAATCTGGATCAAATAGTTATGCAAATAAAATGATCTACGTACAACTTACGTATTTATTTCACTTGGTTTCTTATTATCTCCCATTCTTTTTTTTATTCAGATTCTTTTAGCCACATTCATTTATTCATAACCATTATTCACATTGCTTTATTCACATCCATTCATTACTTAGTTTATTTCTTTCAATAATAATATCACTTAACAATCATTCCATCAAATTTTACTTGAGTTTATTACAAACAGTTTATACCATACTTCTCATGTTTATTTTCACTTTACAAGCTAAGTTCATATTTTGAATCAAATTCGATTTCATTTAACTCATTTCATTAATTCACTTCATTTACCTTTACTTGAGTCAAATTTCTTTTCAAAATTCATTTTATTTAACTTAAGTTAAATTCAATTTCATAGTTCAATTTCAAACTTACTTTTCTTAACATTTGTATTCAAATAATTTAAAATTTTGTTTTAACTTACTAATTCTCAAAATTTATAAGTTATAAACTTATTTTCTCATATTTTCACGAAACACTTAAATGAAAATTTTCAAAGTTTAAACACATTGTTCTTATTTCAAATTATTTTGAAACAATACTATAAATAAATTCTTTGTATTTCAAATCATACTTTTGAATTTTAAAATCAAAACTTGTTTTAGTAAAACACAATTTCAATGGTAGTAATCTATCACTTAGAAACTCGAAAATGAACGCCGATGACGCTGCAGTTATCACCAGAATTATTTCCCAGTGACAGAAGTGAGCTTTGTGTTCTCTATCTCTTTTAAATCCTTTTTAAAATATTTCTAGTCATAATACTTTCTAAATAATATCATTATTATTTCTTCAAAACTTCGAAAAACAATTTTCAAAATCACCGAGACTTAAATTCTCAAATTCTCAGCTTTTAAATCCTTTTTATTTACAAATCATATTTATAAATTTTCCTTATATAATTTCACTTTGGTTATATAAAATCATTTCTTAATTGTTTATCTTTGTTTATATTATAATAATAATAATAACTTTTATTAGAACATAAACACAAACAATAAATGATAATAATCAAATATTATCATTCACTAACAACCAAACACACCATATATAACTATAATAATTTCTAAAAAATTATTCTTTTATATATAAAATATAATTTAGGTAAAATTATTTCATTTACCAATTCTCAAAACAATATTGTGTCGGTTTGCCTTGTTTAAGTGTTTAGAAACCCTATCGATATTGTGGTGTCCCACATACCGACCAGAATTGATAAGCCACTCAACAGATAAATTAACACAATATAAAACATTTTTAAAATACTAACAAATACGCTCTGATATATATAATACACTCAAAACTCATAATAAGGCATTCCATTACCTTATCTCTTAATGAGTTGCCCCATCAAAGCTAAGGTTCTCACTTAACCTTGCGCTCTGGTACCAAATGTAACGACCCGCAAATCCGAACAATTCAAGCCGACAATAAACCACACATGTCTAACCCAAATTGAATGGAAAGATGAATAGTATGGGAAATAAAGAAAAAAGAAGAAGAGAAGTAGAAAAGAAGAAGAAACTAAAACAACACAGAATCTCACAATCGCAGGGGAACAACATATAATATAATATTTATGACCTTTACAAAAGAGAAAATATAATTTACATACATCCATCAAAGTATAACCAGAAATCACTAATCATCAGCTAAGACAGTTATAATAACATATCCTCACAAATGCTGATAATTTAAACAACTAATGTAGTGGAAAAATAATCAAATATAGGAATACGTCCCGAAGTCTTCCAGCTCGTCTGTTGAAGCTCCAAAGCACCAAATTAATATCGATAAATATGCTCGATCTGATTTGAGCATTGAAAGGAAAGAACGCCCGGATCAGTCTGGTAAAGCAGCGTGAGAAAACACATCTCGGTTGGATTTTAACGTTATCAAAAGTTTTCAAAACAATGGTATTTCGTAAAACCACGCCGCACATAATCATGGACGGGTTTTTACCTTACGATAACCAAAATACTTTATTCTTAAACAATTTGATATTATTATTAATGACATTGGATTGAAACACTTTTCAGATAAATATATAAAGAAGGTACCAATACCCAGATAATGTCAAACGGTGTATATGATACCACAGGGGTAGCTAAAATGTTTGCAAAGTATTACAGCTATTTTTGGAGTACAATCAAAACCGTAAAGCTCGTATTGGAATTTCGGTTTCCAACATGATAGGGAACTAGTGGCCTTTTCCTTCCTTTGTGGATTTCTTTGTATACAACCATAGTACCCAGTGGTTTCTCATGCAAGGACTTACATACCACTGAACTATTCATATTGCTACACTACTACGTATCTGGTGGCTTCTCCTACAAGGACTCACACACCATTATATCATACAATATAAAGGGTCTAGACATCTTCTAGCCCGTAAGGCAACAAGGCCTAATCATTCCAATCTGCTCATAAACTAATAGCTCAAAATATATGTCAGACCACATCATTACCCGTATCATTTTTGGGGTATGAGGCTTAAGGTAACGTTTATCTTTCACATAGCACATTCCACTTTGAATGCCACATTTCCATTTCCACAATCACACAATTAATTTCTACAAACGTGTAACTCCTGAGCTCGTATGTTTCAGGAAAGAGTGTTAAGCTAAGAGAAGTTGCCTTCTCCACTACCAAACAGATGGTACATTTATAGAGATCAATCAATGTGATTAGAAATGCAATGTAACACCCCTAATTTCAAAAAGCATTAATTATGAGATTTAATTAGATAAATTAAATAGAATAATGTAGAGACTAGAATGATAAGGGAATTGAGATTTTAAAATTGATTAAGGTCATGCCGTAACTAAATGAATCTATAAGAATGGTTTATAAATTAAATACTTAAGAGAATAAGGCAAAGGCAATATGGAAATAGCTGAACCCCATAACCCCTAAAAACCCTTACCACATTCTCATTCTTATTTACATTCTTATAAATAAAAACATAAACAAAAGAAAAACATGGCTGGCCATAACCCTAGGAGAAGAAGAGCTCAAAAAATCAAATAGAGGCTAAGATTCAAGCTAGGAAGATTAAAGTGTAGAACAAATCTCAAGTTCCTTATCCAAACAAGGTGAATAGTGATCTAAACCATCTCATATCAGTCATCTTGAATGTTTAAACTCCGGTTGAGGTTTAAAACTATATGACTGGATGAACGATGATATGTTTTGATTTAAATGCCATGTTATAATTTAAACAAGGATTTTGTGGAATAATGTAGTTCGATTTTAAGGCTAAAATCATGCCAAATGATTTCCAAATGCCATGATTTTTGGATAAGTTATGTAAAACATTATTTTGGAGATGGGTTTAAATTTTCATAATATTCCAAGCTAAGGATAATTTATTATGAATTTTTAAGTGAAAGAAATGGATATTTCAGGTTTTAATTAATTTGAGCAATTAATTAATTACTTTCGAGCTAAAACTTTATATGATAAAGATATTATCATTTTGGAATTTATGTGAATTTCTAAGATTGTTCTCAAGAGACTTGGGTGAGTTTTGGATTTAATTAGAAAGATTAATATTTAATGATTAATTAAATAAAAGGGGTTAGCTAATAATTTTGATTAAATATTAGAGTATTGGGGAATTACATGTGGCAGCAAATTCTAAAATTTATTTTAAAAACGGTTTTGTTATACAATAAAAAATTTACAACATAAAGGGTTAGGGAAAATGAAATTACTTTACTTAGTTAAAAATCAGTTCTTATAATAATTATAGCAATTCCACTTGCCTTCGAAAGCAGTGATACCTTCGAAAGCATTGATACCTTCGAAAGCATGCAATGCCACATTCAATACTAAGGGGATAAGGTTGTTGCTAAAGCTAAACATATGCTAGAATAAAGACGGAAGGGTCCTTGCGCACTAATCAATAGTGTCGAAGGGGTCCCTCTATATACATACACTTTAACAAGTGTGCCCATTGCATTAATTGATACATGAAAGGGACCTTCCGCACTAGTAGATAGTGTCGGAGGGGTTCCTTCCACTCTTATATTCCCCGCAAGTATATTAATCAATGAAGACGGTAGGGTTGTGCCGCACCAATCAATGGTATCGACAACTTACCTTCCGCATCTTTATACTTGAGTAAGTCCGGCCATTATGGAAGGTACCTTCTGCACTAGTTGATAGTGTTGAAATGGTCCTTCTGCATGCATGTTTAATTATGAAGGTGGAAGGGTTGCACCATACCCAATTAATGGTGTTGACAGAGGCTTTTAAATTTTCGTAAGCAATGATTTGGAAACGTCCAACCGTGAGAGTAGAGTAGCAAAAGGGTCATAGCCGCTAGTTTCGAACCCATCAGTTAAATGGAAGGGGACGGAGGGCTTGCTTGCTCTATGATGTCAAAAGGGAGAGTGACGGAGAGTAACTCATGATGTCACAATGATCCGAAGGATATAGTCAAAAGCCTTAGTTTTCAAATTAGGGAACCCAAGCTCATTTTTAAAGCAAATACATGGCAATGTAAAAGAGTTTTAAAATAGCATTTAACTTTGAAATTTTAGAGGAAGCTTTCCTGGCTAAAGATAGTGGGTTAAGGGTATTAACCATATTTCATTAGAAAACGATTACAAGGAATTAAACCATGGATGTTTATATTGTTTTTTTATTTGATCAGTTATCATGTATACTTGTGTAATCATATTCACTTCATTATTAACCTATAACTGCATTTTGGGGGTGTTAAGGGCAGAATAACAGGCTAGGTTGACCCAGTAGTGAATATACACTGGATTACTCACGTGTGAGTAGAATTGCATTAAGGAGGTCAGACGGACCAGAATATAGGATGCCCAAGACTGATCAAAATATTATTAGTTTAGACTGGCTCTTAATTAGCCCTTAAAAACTATGTTATGGAAGTTGTTATTAGCAGGAGCCAATAGGTTCTTAGTGATCCTTTGAAAACTATGTCCGGAATAGGTTGTTGATAGAGATCAATAGGTTCATAGTAAGTCCATGAAAACTATGACATGAAAGATGTTATTGGAGAATCCAATAGGTTCACAGTGACCCCATGAAAACTATGATTGGGTGATGTTATTGGTAGAGACCAATAGGTTCTTAGTGATCCTATAAAAACTATGAAAACGGAAAGATATTCCATAAGCTTGGAACATGTTATTAGTCAGCCCTTGAAAACTAATGGGTTAATAGCGACCCTAGAAACTATAACATGAGACAGATATTTAGGTGAATGGGAATGGGAAATCCAGAGCATATTGCATGTTTTCAAATCATCATGATACATTTTATTATGTTATGTCTTAACCATTATGGATGCAGTTGCATAGTATGTGGTTATTATAAATGATGTTAAGATAGTAGTGAGGGGAAAACCCATTCCACTAAGCGGCATGGTTTCACTAGATATCTATATGGTTCAAGATGGTAGGTTATTATTCACACCAGACTTTTTGTATGACTCAAAGTTTATGTTTTCCCCTTATACTCTCGGGTGCTGAATTGATTTTGAGTAGTTTGAGAGTTAAGGTTTTCAAGTTCTCCTTTAGTCGAATAAGCTTCCGGAGACGTGAAGGAGGCAAGCTAGCTATTAGGAGTTCTTTCTGTTTGATTCTGCCCTGTAATTGGATGTAATGGCAAAGTTACTTTGTGCCTATATTTAGACTTTAATCAACCAAGAGGGAATCTTCATATGTCGTTCTTGGCGTAATTTGTAATAATTATATTTCTTTGAACGTGGTTTGTGAATTGAGATTATGTAATGAATCTGTAATGCAACTTGAAATGAATAAGAAATTTGTTTTCAAATTGAGTTTAAAATTTTCATATCCATGTGTTTCTGGTATATCAATGTATCTAACAAAACCGCATTTGGTCATCGAAAAATAATAACTATAAATGACTGCAACATCTGTAGCGGTTAGTTTTGGGGTTCCAAATGGGGAATGTTACAAGTTGGTATCAGAGCATAGGTTTATGTAAATTTAAAAGAAATTTGAACCTAAAATATTTTCAAAACATAACCCAATGTATCAGAAAATGAGACCGGAGTTTGGGTTAACGCTATAGTAACGTACTTGCATTTGTTATATATATATATAAGTACGTAATGTGATATCCCGGAATTTTTGGGCAATATCAATTTAATAATCTGTTTAAATAATTAAATTGATTTGATAATCTTTATTAAAAATGTTTAAATTGGTTTAACAATCTTCTTTAATAAATATTTAGTTGGTAAATTTATCTTTTAAAACTAATAAAATGTTTTCTATTTATAATGTATATATAATTGTATATATTGTAAATAGAAAAGCTTTGGATTGAATTTAACAAATAAAACATAATTTTCAAATTCTAATATATTTGGTAATTTGGGAATTATGATTAAATTTAATATAAAGATTTTCAAAGATTATTCAAATAGTTAACTATATAGTTTTAAAATACTTAAGGTAAATGTATAATGGTATATATTGTAAATAGATAAATCTTGTTTTTAAATTCTATTATTTTTGGTAATTTGGAAATTTGATTTTTGTTAATATTAAGCTTTTCAAAGCTATTTAATAAATAACTATATGGTTCTAAATGTTAAGATAAAAGTTTAAATTGTTTAAATTGATTTTGGCTTAAGTTTAAATTTAAATTAATTAATTAACAATAAGGTTATTTTATTCCTTTTAAAATTATATATATATATATATATAAATAAGTACTTATAAACTAATTAATTAAGTATAAGCTTATATTAACCTTTAAAAATAAATACTAATTACTTAAAGGACAAGTGTTATTATCCTAAGGCTTCATTTAACATGTGTTAAGTTAATAAACAAGGAATTTCACAAATGTTGTAATATTAGACAAGTGGCATTTTTAAATTTAGTTTTTCTTTTATTTTTATTAAAAATCAATTCAACCTTTATAAAACATGTTTACTTTCTTCCATTTCTTTTTCCATTTTTTTTCAAAAGCTAAGAAGAAAAACTCAAAACTAAAATAACTCAAAATTAAATTTGATAATTATACTTCCTCAAACAGAAATTAATCAAAGACATTAGCCTGTAAATCATTTGCAAAATCAAAACAAAACCTGGGCATTTCTTCAACCTGAGACAAATTAGCAAGCAAACCCGAATTGAATCAAAGCAACTTCTTCTCTGTTTTAAGAAGAAGAATCATCTCAGCAATGCAAAAGATTCAAGTTTTAAAATCAAAGACAAATTCAAGTTTTCAAGTTCTTTTACAAATTCCAGCAACTCCAGTTTAAAGTTTAAAGCTGTTTTCAAAAACAAAGTTGCTCTGTTTATCATTCTTGACTGGTGAGTAAACATTTATTTAAAAACAGTTTTATTTGGCTTAAATATTGTGATGAAATTTTGTAGAATATGGGTGTATATGTCCATGAATATGAATGCATGTATGTATATATGATTTGGCTGTGTATATGATATATAGATATGTGGCTCTGTTAACCCTACAGGTTCAAATTTTCCCAAATAAATTCAAATCCACCTTATACATTCAGTTTTAGGTCTCGATCCCTAAATAGAAAATGATTGTGGATATGTAATATTGTTTCTAAAAATATTTTCAAGAATTTATATTAAGTGATTAATTCAAAAAGGGTAAATTACAGTAAAAATCTAAAATAAGTCAAAGTTCGATTGTTATAAATTCAAGTTTGGATTTTATATTGTGATTCGTATTTACAAATCATGAATTTTGATATGAATATCTAGATTTTTAGGTTTGAGATAGTCGAGATATACTGAGTTGATCAATTTGGGTATTTTCATTGATTTCCGGTAATCGGCGTTGAAGTAAGGGTCGGGGTTGTTGTCGAAGATGGTCGGGGTGTTGATGATCTCTGGAAAAATGGTAGGGGAATTTTCTGGTGACTGTGGTGGTCGAGGGACGGCGGAGTAGGGTTTTGCTGTGTGTTTTGGTCGAGGGTGTTTGCGAGGTGATGGCGTTGGCTATGGCGCATCGGACTCGATCGCGAGGCAGGGGATCGCGACGTGGAGGCATGGTGCTGCTCTAGAAGGGGAGCCGGGGGTTCCAGTTAACTAGATCGTCGACGACAGGAGGATTATCAACCAAAGTTGAATGCCAGTTTGAGTCGTGGTGCTAGTTTTCGTTTTCGCTGATGAATTAACGAAGCTGAGGGTCAGGTCGACTGGGGATGTGGTCGTCGACTTGACAAAGGTCACGGCGGAGGTCGGAGCTATGGCGATGGTGCGTGCACGTGCACGGTGCACTTGCGTGTTTCTGGCGATGTGAGTTCGAGAAGATGATGTTCTTCTCGGTGTTGAGCTCGTACGAATTGTAGTGTGACTCGAAGAAGCTTAGGTGAGTGAGAGCGCGTGGATGGCTCAGGAATTTGAAGTTTTTGGCTCGGTCGTTTTTGTTTCCATGTTTTATTTTTAAAAGTAAAACATGTACAAATTTATATAAGCGAGAAACCTGGTCTAAAAAGCTAAGAATTCAAGTTTTACAAAGTTTCAAAGTTTAAAAGCAAATAAAAACAAGTTTGAAAAGTTTTTCAAAGATCTTAAATGTTGAAATTAAATGTTAAATTGTTTTGTTTTAAAATAGATCATATATTCTTAAATATGAAATTGATTTCTAAATATTTTATAATGAAGTTTAGTAAGTAATTAAGTTATATATTAAGATAAAGAATTTATCTTTAATTAAAGATGTGAGTAATTAAGTGGAATTAATTAAATATTAATCACTTAATGAGATTAATAAAGGTAAATTGATTTATGTTGATAATCATGGATAAGTACTTAGTAAGCAAATTAGTGGATAGTTAAAGAATGAAATTTAAAGATCATTAACTAAGTAATTATGAGTTTATTAATTAATGTAATTAAATTAAGATAATTGGTTTAATTTATTAAGGATAGTTAATTACTTAATTAATTAAGGGTTAATTGATTTAAGTAATTAAAGGTAATTAATTAAAGAATAATTAATTAATGGAAGTAATTTAAGAGATTAATTACTCAATGTGATTAATTAAATTAATGTGATTTATTTAAGTTAATTAACTAGTTTAATTAATTAAAGATAATCACTTGATGATTGATTAAGTATAATTACTCAGTGTAATTAATAAAGTGTGATTACTTAGTGTAAGTAATTAATGGATAATTACTGGACGTAATTAATTAAAGATGATTTAAAAATGGAAGTAATTTGGGTTTAATTACTTTTTGTAATTAATCAAAGGATTAATTAAAGATAATTAATGAAGGAGTAATTAATTTATGTAATGAAGTAATTAAAGGAAGTTAATTACTGGATGAGATTAATCAAAGGTGATTAATAAATGTGGTTTAATTAAAGATTAATTACTTAATATAATTAATTTAAATAGGATAATTAATTAAGAGTAATTAGGGATCATTAATTAATTAATTAATGATGTAATTAAGGGTTGATTAATTAAGATTAATTAATCAATGATAAGTGATTATAGAATAACTAATTAATTGTAATTAATTAAGGATTAAAGTAATTGATTATAATTAATTAATTAATGAAGTAATTAAAGGTTAATTACTGTATTTGGTTAAGAATAATTAATTTGTGAAATTAATTAAGGATAATTACTTAAATGTAATTAAAGGATAATTAATCAAGGTGATTAAATAAAATGGAAAATTAGAGAATGATTAATTAATTTATTTGTAATTAATTAATGATTATATAAGTAAGATTTATAATGATGAAGTAATTAATTTAATTTATTTTAAATTAATTAGAAATGAAGTAATTAATTTAATTCACTTTAAATTAATTAGAGATGGTATAGATCATTGCTTATGTATGAATGGATGATATTGATTGCCTTGAATGGTTTGAGATCTCAGATATGAGATAAGTGATGTTGTTTGATATGGATGCTTTGGTTGAAGTATGATGATAATGTGAATTATCTATTTGTGATAATAGTGTAGATTATCTATTGTGATATTGTGAATTATCTATTTATGTGTATATAGATAATTGAATTGAATTATTTTAACCTTAAAACAACTTGGCCTTAAAAGATACGTTTTGGATTTCGATGAGACCGGGATCGGGTTTCCAGATTTGGATATCCGAATACCACATCGATCCAAATTAACGATAGGTCGTGAATCTCAAGTGAAGATGAAGATTCAGAGTGCAAGGGTTATTGTCGTTAACTCTGAGAGTGATTCCAAAATGAGTGTAACGAGATAATGCCTTCGGTTTCGTTTGAACCCGGAACGAACTTGTATGGATTGAATGCTTTCAGAACATCATCAGGTGGACGATGAGAATTCTAAGTGATGTGTTCTGATTAAAGGTAATCGTAGCCTCAAGCCTCATCAACCGGGAATGGCTAAAACAGGGGAGGTGCAGCAAGGCTTCGTGGGTAGCACCCACTGAGAGTAAGGTCATCCCTGTCTAGATGTCCCTTTTTATTTTCGGCTTAATGGTACGGTTGCTGATCACAACCGTGGGGTGATTTTATTCGGAATTATCCAGTAAGGGATGGTTTCGGCTTTGTGTTGCAGGGGATTGGGAGTAATCCTCGATACGGTGATCTAGGCCACGTACTGTGACGGGCGATACCCCAGTAGCCCTACCATTGTATGGAAATCCAACTTACAATAAGTGATCTCGGACTTGATTGTATAACCCACTTTGTGGCTAGTATGCTGGAATTTAATAATGTAATAATTTCAGCTATATGAGTATTTATTTGAAAACCCTAGACCCTATTATAATATAATCAGATTTTCTATCAAATGTTTTGGTTAGCGTAAGATAAAAACTTTTCCATGTTTATGTGTGGGAAGTCTTACGTGATACCTTTGTTTTCAAAAGATTTTAAAGTTAAGCAACTTTAATCCGTTTACTCACACCAGACCCATGTCTGACCCAAGTGTTTATTTTCTTTTTTATTAAACTCTTGGGTACTCAAATTTTTACGAGTAGCCAAGGGATTCAGGTTAGCTTTGACGAATCTATGGAGGAGATATGGAGCAGGAGGCTTCAGCATTCGTAGATATATAGTATTCCGCTGTGTTGGTTTCCCTGAGTCTTTTGTTGTATCTTGAGTTGTATGATAGACAGGTTTTATAACTGTCTAATGTATTGTGTTGTATAAGCTGTGTAACTCTGATTATGTAAAGACTATGTAATAGTTATGTGATATATTATATTTTGTTCCGTTTCCACTGTGAGATTCTGATATTGTTTATTTCTTTCTCTATCTTTTCTCTTTTCTATCCCTTTCTTTCTTATTAATGATGTGTCATTCTGTGGAATGAATGGTGGGTCGTTACAGTGGTATCAGAGCATAGGTTGAGATAATACCTAGGCTCTGGAGTGGTGTCTATCTTGAGGGAGCGTATTTGTAATTTTTATATAACTATGTATATCTATTCTACCTATTTGTTGGGTTACCTGTTCGGGTTTTCCAATATGGGTTATAAAGGTAGATAGGGTAGTGGTGTGTGTGTAACACGACGACTACCAATGGTTGGAGTTTGAGTGTTAAGGTTGGAAGTATATTTGTCGAGACTGTAGACCCAATACCGTCTCGAGTGAGCTTTGCTATGATGTAAGGATTTCATCGATCTCTGAAGGAAACCTGTTAAGGTTCGGAGTCTATCTTTGAAGTTGGATGAGTAGAGTTGGATCTGTCGAAAGAGCTGAAGCTAGTGATGGTATCTTGGCAACCTCAGGAAGTAGTAGCTGCGTGATGAGATGCAGTGACTATGGATTGTTTTCAAAGATGTTTCTTTGGAACAAGTTAAGGAAGTGTGTCTGCTTCGGTGTTGTGGCTGAGTTCAGCAGAGTGTTTGGATTCGAGTTTCTCAAAGAGCTTTGGATAGGAAGTCTTTGGTCGGTGGCAGCAGTGCAGCTCGGAGTGTTCTGTGTGTTGGCAAGAAGTTTTCTGGTTGAACATTTTTCTTGAGGAGGAGTTCAGAAGCAGCAGAGTGGATCCATTTCTTCGATGGATTGAATAGATAAGTGTAAGCTGTTCTGATTGGTAAAGAGAGAACAGTTTCTTTGGAATTAGGCTGGATAGGATCGCAAAAGTGACTTGCGATAGTTGAGTGTTCTCTTGAGTATTAAAGATTTTTCTGGATATCTTCAGGAAGTTAGAGGTTTGTCCGCATCTGGAGATTGAGTTTTCTTATCGACTTGGTTCCAGGAATGATACCGGTGGTTCAGCTTGTTGAAGGTTGATTCCTAGAGATGGAGTTTGGTGAAGCAGCTCAGGATTTGATGGAACTTCTGAGTTTTCTTTTATGGATTTGATGAACCATAATTCTGGGATGTTTTGTCCAGTTTGTGCTCGTGTTCTTCATCAGCATTTTCATTTACTCCAGATCAGAGTTGTACAGCGAAAGCAGTTTGGCTAGTGCTCCTGTTTGTCTTTTCTGGATAGGAGGAGTAAGTTTAGTCTTCTGTTGTTTGAGTAGTAGAGTTGGTGTTTTGGTTTTGATTGATCTTGAGAGGATCATTTTGTTGGGTTGTTTTAGGTCCAGTTTGTTTTTAGAGACATCAGCAAAGGTTGAGCTGATCAGGAAGGATGTAGGCAGCCCAGGATTGTCCGAAGAGTTTTCTGAATAAGAGACGAAGGAATTTGGATTTCGAAGACGGAGATTTGATTTTGGATAAGTTTTCTCCGATCGAAGGAGCTATAAGATTTGGTAAGACTGGGAAATCAGCTCCGAGGTATTTTGGATATCTTATGTGTTCTGATTTGGATAAGAACTTGGTCTACAAGGTTGAATGGTCAGTTTGGATAACTGGGATTCAATGTGTTTCATGTATCTCTAAGGGAATACGTGTTTGATCTATCTCTGGTTTTAGAACCAGCAGTTCAGGGAGGTTTGGTTGTTGAGTAAGACTCGTCTGTAGTCTGATATCCTGTTTAGTATTGTAGATCTAGATGAGTAGGAGCACTGTAGCTTAGTAGTATTGATTGTTTGGATTTTGTAGAGCGAGTATCCCAGTATTTTTACTTGAGAAACTCTAGGAAATTCTATCCAGAATTTTGTCTGGATAATTAGATTTGTCTGTTTGGATGAATTGATTTCTATGGTTGTTAGCATATGATTGACATATGATTGTGTTCTAAAATTAAATCTTAAATAGATTATTAAATTACCTCTGTTTTAAATTTCGAGAACGAAATTCTTTTAAGGGGGGAGGAATGTGATATCCCGGAATTTTTGGGCAATATTAATTTAATAATCTGTTTAAATAATTAAATTGATTTGATAATCTTTATTAAAAATGTTTAAATTGGTTTAACAATCTTCTTTAATAAATATTTAATTGGTAAATTTATCTTTTAAAACTAATAATTTTTTTTTTATAATGTATATATAATTGTATATATTGTAAATAGAAAAGCTTTGGATTGAATTTAACAAATAAAACATAATTTTCAAATTCTAATATATTTTGGTAATTTGGGAATTATGATTAAATTTAATATAAAGATTTTCAAAGATTATTCAAATAGTTAACTATATAGTTTTAAAATACTTAAGGTAAATGTATAATGGTATATATTGTAAATAGATAAATCTTGTTTTTAAATTCTATTATTTTTGGTAATTTGGAAATTTGATTTTTGTTAATATTAAGCTTTTCAAAGCTATTTAATAAATAACTATATGGTTCTAAATGTTAAGATAAAAGTTTAAATTGTTTAAATTGATTTTGGCTTAAGTTTAAATTTAAATTAATTAATTAAAAATAAGGTTGTTTTATTTCTTTTAAAATTATATATATATAAATAAGTACTTATAAACTAATTAATTAAGTATAAGCTTATATTAACCTTTAAAAATAAATACTAATTACTTAAAGGATAAGTGTTATTATCCTAAGGCTTCATTTAACATGTGTTAAGTTAATAAACAAGGAATTTGACAAATGTTGTAATATTAGACAAGTGGCATTTTTAAATTTAGTTTTTCTTTTATTTTTATTAAAAATCAATTCAGCCTTTATAAAACATGTTTCCTTTCTTCCATTTCTTTTTCCATTTTTTTTCAAAAGCTAAGAAGAAAAACTCAAAACTAAAATAACTCAAAACTAAATCTGATAATTATACTTCCTCAAACAAAAATTAATCAAAGACATTAGCCTGTAAATCATTTGCAAAATCAAAACAAAACCTGGGCATTTCTTCAACCTGAGACAAATTAGCAAGCAAACCCGAATTGAATCAAAGCAACTTCTTCTCTGTTATAAGAAGAAGAATCATATCAGCAATGCAAAAGATTCAAGTTTTAAAATCAAAGACAAATTCAAGTTTTCAAGTTCTTTTACAAATTCCAGCAACTCCAGTTTAAAGTTTAAAGCTGTTTTCAAAAACAAAGTTGCTCTGTTTATCATTCTTGACTGGTGAGTAAACATTTATTTAAAAACAGTTTTCTTTGGCTTAAATGTTGTGATGAAATTTTGTAGAATATGGGTGTATATGTCCATGAATATGAATGCATGTATGTATATATGATTTGGCTGTGTATATGATATATAGATATGTGGCTCTGTTAACCCTACAGGTTCAAATTTTCCCAAATAAATTCAAATCCACCTTATACATTCAGTTTTAGGTCTCGATCCCTAAATAGAAAATGATTGTGGATATGTAATATTGTTTCTAAAAATATTTTCAAGAATTTATATTAAGTGATTAATTCAAAAAGGGTAAATTACAGTAAAAATCTAAAATAAGTCAAAGTTTGATTGTTATAAATTCAAGTTTGGATTTTATATTGTGATTCGTATTTACAAATCATGAATTTTGATATGAATATCTAGATTTTTAGGTTTGAGATAGTCGAGATATACTGAGTTGATCAATTTGGGTATTTTCATTGATTTCCGGTAATCGACGTTGAAGTAAGGGTCGGGGTTGTTGTCGAAGATGGTCGGGGTGTTGATGATCTCTGGAAAAATGGTAGGGGAATTTTCTGGTGACTGTGGTGGTCGAGGGACGGCGGAGTAGGGTTTTGCTGTGTGTTTTGGTCGAGGGTGTTTGCGAGGTGATGGCGTTGGCTATGGCGCATCGGACTCGATCGCGAGGCAGGGGATCGCGGCGTGGAGGCATGGTGCTGCTCTAGAAGGGGAGCCGGGGGTTCCAGTTTTTGGTGCTGCTCTAGAAGGTGCTGCTCGTTTTTGTTTTCGCTGATGAATTGACGAAGCTGGGGGTCAGGTCGACTGGGGATGTGGTCGTCGACTTGACAAAGGTCACGGCGGAGGTTAGAGCTATGGCGATGGTGCGTGCATGTGCACGGTGCACTTGCGTGTTTCTGGCGATGTGAGTTCGAGAAGATGATGTTCTTCTCGGTGTTGAGCTCGTACGAATTGTAGTGTGACTCGAAGAAGCTTAGGTGAGTGAGAGTGCGTGGATGGCTCAGGAATTTGAAGTTTTTGGCTCGGTCGTTTTTGTTTCCAGATTTTATTTTTAAAAGTAAAACATTTACAAATTTATATAAGCTAGAAACCTGGTCTAAAAAGCTAAGAATTCAAGTTTTACAAAGTTTCAAAGTTTAAAAGCAAAATAAAAACAAGTTTGAAAAGTTTTTCAAAGATCTTAAATGTTGAAATTAAATGTTAAATTGTTTTGTTTTAAAATAGATCATATATTCTTAAATATGAAATTGATTTCTAAATATTTTATAATGAAGTTTAGTAAGTAATTAAGTTATATATTAAGATAAAGAATTTATCTTTAATTAAAGATGTGAGTAATTAAGTGGAATTAATTAAAAATTAATCACTTAATGAGATTAATAAAGGTAAATTGAATTATGTTGATAATCATGGATAAGTACTTAGTAAGCAAATTAGTGGATAGTTAAAGAATGAAATTTAAAGATCATTAACTAAGTAATTATGAGTTGATTAACTAATGTAATTAAATTAAGATAATTGGTTTAATTTATTAAGGATAGTTAATTACTTAATTAATTAAGGGTTAATTGATTTAAGTAATTAAAGGTAATTAATTAAAGAATAATTAATTAATGGAAGTAATTTAAGAGAATAATTACTCAATGTGATTAATTAAATTAATGTGATTTATTTAAGTTAATTAACTAGTTTAATTAATTAAAGATAATCACTTGATGATTGATTAAGTATAATTACTCAGTGTAATTAATAAAGTGTGATTACTTAGTGTAAGTAATTAATGGATAATTACTGGACGTAATTAATTAAAGATGATTTAAAAATGGAAGTAATTTGGGTTTAATTACTTTTAGTAATTAATCAAAGGATTAATTAAAGATAATTAATGAAGGAGTAATTAATTTATGTAATGAAGTAATTAAAGGAAGTTAATTACTGGATGAGATTAATCAAAGGTGATTAATAAATGTGGTTTAATTAAAGATTAATTACTTAATGTAATTAATTTAAATAGGATAATTAATTAAGAGTAATTAGGGATCATTAATTAATTAATTAATGATGTAATTAAGGGTTGATTAATTAAGATTAATTAATCAATGATAAGTGATTATAGAATAACTAATTAATTGCAATTAATTAAGGATTAAAGTAATTGATTATAATTAATTAATTAATGAAGTAATTAAAGGTTAATTACTGTATTTGGTTAAGAATAATTAATTTGTGAAATTAATTAAGGATAATTACTTAAATGTAATTAAAGGATAATTAATCAAGGTGATTAAATAAAATGGAAAATTAGAGAATGATTAATTAATTTATTTGTAATTAATTAATGATTATATAAGTAAGATTTATAATGATGAAGTAATTAATTAATGATTATATAAGTAAGATTTATAATGATGAAGTAATTAATTTAATTTATTTTAAATTAATTAGAAATGAAGTAATTAATTTAATTCACTTTAAATTAATCAGAGATGGTATAGATCATTGCTTATGTATGAATGAATGATATTGATTGCCTTGAATGGTTTGAGATCTCAGATATGAGATAAGTGATGTTGTTTGATATGGATGCTTTGGTTGAAGTATGATGATAATGTGAATTATCTATTTGTGATAATAGTGTAGATTATCTATTGTGATATTGTGAATTATCTATTTATGTGTATATAGATAATTGAATTGAATTATTTTAACCTTAAAACAACTTGGCCTTAAAAGATACGTTTTGGATTTCGATGAGACCGGGATCGGGTTTCCAGATTTGGATATCCGAATACCACATCGATCCAAATTAACGATAGGTCGTGAATCTCAAGTGAAGATGAAGATTTAGAGTGCAAGGGTTATTGTCGTTAACTCTGAGGGTGATTCCAAAATGAGTGTAATGAGATAATGCCTTCGGTTTCGTTCGAACCCGGAACGAACTTGTATGGATTGAATGCTTTCAGAACATCGTCAGGTGGACGATGAGCATTCTAAGTGATGTGTTCTGATTAAAGGTAATCGTAGCATCAAGCCTCATCAACCGGGAATGGCTAAAACAGGGGAGGTGCAGCAAGGCTTCGTGGGTAGCACCCATTGAGAGTAAGGTCATCCTTGTCTAGATGTCCCTTTTTATTTTCGGCTTAGTGGTACGGTTGCTGATCACAACCGTGGGGTGATGTTATTCGGAATTATCCAGTAAGGGATGGTTCCGGCTTTGTGTTGCAGGGGATTGGGAGTAATCCTCGGTACGGTGATCTAGGCCACGTACTGTGACGGGCGGTACCCCAGTAGCCCTGCCATTGTATGGAAATCCAACTTCCAATAAGTGATCTCGGACTTGATTGTATAACCCACTTTGTAGCTAGTATGCTGGAATTTAATAATATAACAATTTCAGCTATATGAGTATTTATTTGAAAACCCTAGACCCTATTATAATATAATCGGATTTTCTATCAAATATTTTGGTTAGCGTAAGATAAAAACTTTTCCATGTTTATGTGTGGGAAGTCTTACGTGATACCTTTGTTTTCAAAAGATTTTAAAGTTAAGCAACTTTAACCCGTTTACTCACACCAGACCCATGTCTGACCCAAGTGTTTATTTTCTGTTTTATTAAACTCTTGGGTACTCAAATTTTTATGAGTAGCCAAGGGATTCAGGTTAGCTTTGACGAATCTATGGAGGAGATATGGAGCAGGAGGCTTCAGCATTCGTAGATATATAGTATTCCGCTGTGTTGGTTTCTCTAAGTCTTTTGTTGTATCTTGAGTTGTATGATAGACAGGTTTTATAACTGTCTAATGTATTGTGTTGTATAAGCTGTGTAACTCTGATTATGTAAAGACTATGTAATAGTTATGTGATATATTATATTTTGTTCCGTTTCCGCTGTGAGATTCTGATATTGTTTATTTCTTTCTCTATCTTTTCTCTTTTCTATCCCTTTCTTTCTTATTAATGATGCATCATTCTGTGGAATGAATGGCGGGTCGTTACATATTCCCCTCTCTCTTAGACTGTTCTTCTGTATCATACTAAGGCTCATTTGCAGATATACAAGAAAGGAAGATATGGAGGCAAGAAACAGAAGAGGAAATCTAGGTAGAGGAAGCACCACAACTAATGGAAATGCTCGACCCAATACCAGGAGGAATCCTGGTCGACAGGAAAATGCTAACCCAAACGCAAATGTCAATGTAGGTGCTGGAACCCCGCTAGTAGATACGGGATGATGTATCAGTCCATCGTCAATCTAATGCAAGCTGGAGCAGCTTCAGGAGTAGCTGGGGGAAATGCCATAAATGTTGGAGGAGCTAATCCCGTGGCCTTAGTTGGCAATAACTATGCCAAGCTGAGCAGGGATTACGCCAGCCTTGGTGGGAAAACGTTTTTGGGAATAGAGGATGTTTTTGAAGTAGAAACTGGTTATTGCACTATGAAAGGATTTTTGCTGACTTGGGATTAGATGATGAGCAAAAGAGGAGACTTGCTTCTAGACAGTTGTAGGGAGCATCACTTTATTGGTGGAATGGTATACCGTGGGAGTTCCTGAGGAAGAGTTGACTTAGGCAGAATTTCGAAGGAGATTCGAAGAGAGGTTCTTGTCTAAAGTTGCCAAGTCAGTACTGCTGAGAAAGTTCATGGACTTGGAGCAAGGCAAGATGTCGGTGGATAACTATGCTATGAAGTTTGATGAGTTGTCAACATACAGCTATGCTACCATTGACACCGTCATTAAAAGAAATTAGAAGTTTATTAGAGGGTCGTACCCTAAGATTACTATGGCGACTATGCCGCATCTCCTTGATCCAAGTACAGTTGTAGTGGAGATAGCAATCCGGAATGAAGAGATGCTTTCTACTTTTGGGAAAAAGAAGCAGGTTGAAACCTAGGATTCTCAGAGCAAGAAGAGGAAATTCTTTAAGAAGAAAGGAACTTAGAAAGGAGGACCTGCTAAGAAAGGGAAGGACGATGTAGTTTGCTACAAGTGCGACAAGAAAGGACATTTTGCTCATGAATGTCGAACTGGAAAAGGGAAGAAGATTGCAAATAAGAATGGAGTGAAGTGCTTCAACTGTGACCAGGTCAGACATTACAAGAATCAATGTCTAGAACCGGTTAGAGCAAACAAGGAAAAAGTTTTTGCCTTGGAACCATCATCTTCTAGACCAACCGCTGCTGAGAAGGGAAAAACTATGATGGAAGGTACGCTTTTGATTCATAGTATACTAGTTAGGGTACTATTTGATACTGGTGCATCGCATTCATTTATATCTCGATGTTTAGTAGATAAGTTATGTTTAGAACTGTCATACCTTATTACTTCCTTAAGAGTTGTTAATCTGATAGGAGGGTATGCAACTCTGGAGATGAGATGTGACCAGTTAGAACTGATTTGTTAGGTTATAAGTTTGCATGCAGTTTGCATGTTTTTGATTTCGTAGGCTTCGGGATCATTTTGGGTATGGATTGGTTAGATAAGTGTGATGTTAGGATATTTTGCCAAGATAGAGAAATATCGCTAAGACACCCTAATAAGCGTAACCGAATTATATACTCGGTGGAGAAGTTGGACTCAAGTGCTTGTGCTTTGCAGAATGCAATGGAAGTGGAAGAGGAATTAGATCAAGCGCTGGTAGCAAGAGAGTTTGCAGATGTTTTTGAGCTAGTCACATGACTACCACCGAAGCGAGCCATTAAGTTTCTGATAGATCATGTGCTAGGAGCGGAACCTGTGAGTAGACCACCTAGCAGGATGACACCTACCAAGATGAAGGAATTGAATATGCAGCTAGTGGATTTAGAAGGAAAGAATTTCATTATACCAAGCATTACGCCTTAGGGAGCAGCCATGGTGTTCATGAAGAAACCGGATGGGTCGTTAAGGATGTGTATGGATTAACGTAAGTTGAACGAGTAGACGATCAATAGTAGGTATCCTTTGCAAAGATTCGAAGATTTATTTGATCAGTTGAGTGGAAAAAAAGTATTTTTCCAATTGGATTTGGTGATAGGTTTCCATTAGCTAAGAGTGGCAAAGGACATATTCTATTGATGGGGTTTTGGACTAGGTATGGTTTGTACGAGTAGTTAGTGATGCCATTCGGGTTAACGAATGCGCTAGCTTTCTTCATGGATTTGATGAACCGGGTTTTCCGAGAGCACTTGGAGAGGTTCATATTGGTATTCATAGATGACATGTTAATATATTCTAAGGATGAAAGAAGGCATGAAGTTCATCTTAGAGTGGTGCTTGAGACGCCGAGGTAGCATCAACTGAAAGTGAAGTTTTCAAAGTGTCATTTCTGGAAGATAGAAGTTAAGTTTCTTGGTCACGTGGTTTCAGAGAAAGATTTGTCAATTGATCCGGATAAAATTGAAGCTGTTAACAACTGGAAGAGACTAGAGATGGTGACTGAGATCAGAGGTTTTCTTAGGCTTGCTGGTTACTACCGGAGGTTTATTAAGGATTTCTCACGGATAACAGCACCTTTGACTAAGCTGACTAGGAAGGACATAAGTTTATCTAGTTTGACAAATGTGAGGAAGCATTCCTTATGTTAAAGCTCTTGTTGACCAACACACTTGTGTTAGTAGTTCTAGATAGGAATTAGGGATTAGTGGTGTATACAGATGTATGTGGAACTGGATTGGAGTTGTATTGATGTAGAAAGGTAAAGTTATTGCCTACACTTCACGACAGCTTAGATCGCATGAAATAAGATATCCTACTCATGATCTAGAGTTGGCAGTGGTGACCATTGCATTGGAAGTATGGAGACATAATCTCTTAGGGGAGAGATTTGAGTTATTCGCAGATCATAAGTCCTTAAGGTACTTATTCTCTTAGAACGAGTTAGATATGAGATAGCAGAGGTGGCTGGAGTTTTTAGCAGCATATGATTTTAGTAAAGAGTATACGGTCGGAAAAGGAAATAAAGTAGCGGATGCTCTTAGCAGAAAACATCAGAATGTGGTGTTAGCTATGTTAGCAGAGTGGAAGGACTTGGAGGTGTTAACTACTTGTAGTGTACAGTTAAAATCGACTGCTACATCTAGTCATAGCGCTGCCATGCTACCCTACCTAGAAATCCGACAAGTTCTGACCAAAAGGATTGTTTCTAAGCAGAAAGAGAATCCATTGTTGGTCGAGAAGATTAAAAGGCTTGAGTTTGAATCAGAGATTGATGATCTAAAGGATTTTAGTCTTGACCAGAGGGGATGGTTGAGAAAGAAGGGACGGTTATGTGTTCCAAATGTTTGGGACCTATGGAGAGAATTTCTAAGGGAATGTCATCGATCGAAGTTTACGATTCATCCTGGGGGGACCAAGATGTATCAGGATAAGAAAAGGAGTTTCTACTGGGATAGTATGAAGACAGATGTTGGCCTATGGGTAAAGCAGTGTGTGAAATGTCAACAAGTAAAGGCCGATCATAATAAGCCGAGCGGGTTGCTTCAACCTTTGGAGATACCAGTTTGGAAATGGGATTGGATACCCATGGATTTTATAGACCGGTTTCCAAGGTCGAATCGAGGAAATGAAAGTATATGGCTCATAGTGGACAGGTTGACCAAGAGTGCCTATTTCATTCCAGTTAGGTCAACCAGGACGACACCTGTTTTGGCTAAATTGTTTATGAAGAACATAGTTAGACTACATGGGATTCCTAGTAGTATAGTCAGTGATAGAGATGCTTTGTTTACTAGTGAGTTCTGTAAGAGTCTACAGGACATGTTAGGTACCAAGCTCATGGTGAGTACTTCTTATCACCCTCAGACAGATGGACAGACAAAGAGAGTCAACAAGGTACTCGAGGATGCGTTGAGGGCTTGTATGCTAGATTTTGATGGATCATGGGACGATCACCTACACTTAGTTGAGTTTTCCTATAATAACAGTTATCAGACTAATATAGGAATGGTGCCTTTCGAAGCTTTGTATGGAAGGCTATACAAGTCACCAGCATGTTGGTTGGAAATCGGAGACAGATTAGTCTTAGGTCCAGATCTGGTAAGAGAGGCAACAGAGAAGATTGAGTTGATCCAAGGAAGGATGAAGGAAGCTCAGTCTAGACAAAAGAGTTACGCAGATAAGAAGCTTAAGGATCTAGAGTTCTCAGTTGGAGATAGGGTTTTCATTAAAGTATCACCAATGAAGGGTGTGGTACGATTCGAAAAGTCAGGGAAACTTGCACCGAGATATGTTGGACTGCTTCCAATTACAGAGAGGATAGAAAAGCTCGCATATAGAGTAGAGTTGCCGAGTAGTTTGGCAGGTTTCCATAATGTGTTTCATATGTCTCATCTTCGTAATTATGTGCATGATCCAGAGACTGCTATCCCTGCATTGGAAGACTTAATAGTAGAACCGAATTTGACTTTTGTTAGGCAACCAGTTCGGGTATTAGCGAAAGATGAGAAGAGGCTAAGAAACATGGCAGTTCGGTTGGTGAAAGTTCAGTAGAGCGACCACAAGAAGGACTATACTTGGGAGACCGAAGACACGATTAGAGATACTTATCTTGATCTATTATAAGGTATGTTCTACATCTGTTATATATATAGACTATTCGCTAGTCAGGTAGGCTAGTATGGCAGTTAGGAGATGTTATAGATGATGGCTATGCTTAGTATTTAGTCCTTGCTGAATTTCGAGGACGAAACTCTTTAAGGAGGGGAGATTGTAACACCCATAATTTTAAATAGCATTATTCCAGAGATTTAATTAGATAAATTAAATAGAATAATGTAGAGACTAGAGTGATAAGGGAATTGAGATTTGAAAATTGATTGAGATCGTGCCGTAACTAAATGAATCTATAAGAATGGTTTATAAGTTAAATACTTAAGAGAATAAGGCAAGGGCGATACGGGAATAGCCGAACCCCATAACCCCTAAAAACCCTTACCACATTCTTACTCTTGTTTACATTCTTACAAAACAAAAACATAAACAAAAGAAAAACATGGCCAACCATAACCCTAGGAGAAGAGGAGCTCAAAAAATCAATTAGCGGCTAAGATTCAAGCTAGGAAGATTAAAGTGCAGAACAAATCTCAAGTTCCTTATCCAAACAAGGTAATAATAATCTAAACCATCTCATATAATTCATCTTGAATGTTTAAATTCAGGTTTGAGGTTTAAAACCATATGATTGGATGAATGATGATATGTTTTGATTTAACGCCATGTTATAATTTAAACAAGGATTTTGTGGAATAATGTATTTTGGTTTTAAGGCTAAAAACGTGCAAAATGATTTCCAAATGCCATGATTTTTGAACATGTTATGTAAAACATTATTTTGGAGATGGGTTTAAAATTTCATAATATTTCAAGCTATGGATAATTTATTATGAATTATTGAGTGAAAGAAATGGATATTTTGGGTTTTAATTAATTTTAGGAATTAATTACTTTCGGGCTGAAAACTTTTTATGATAAAGATATTATCATTTTGGAATTTATGTGAATTTCTGAGATTGTTCTCAAGAGATTTGGGTGAGTTTTGGATTTAATTAGAAAGATTAGTATTTAATGATTAATTAAATACAAGAGGTTAGTTAATAATTTTGATTAAATATTGGAGCATTGGGGAATTACATGCGGCAGCAAATTCTGAAAAGAATTTTAAAAAAGGTTTTGTTATCCAATAGAAAATTTACAACATAAGGGGTTACGTAAAAAGAACATGCGGCAGCAAATTTTGAAAAGAATTTTAAAAAAGGTTTTGTTATCCAATAGAAAATTTAAAATATAAGGGGTTAAGTAACAAGAAATTCCTTTACTTAGTTAAAATTAGTTCTTACAATAATTACAGCAACGTCACTTGCCTTCGAAAGCATTGATGCCTTCAAAAGCATTGATACCTTCGAAAGCATAGAATGCCGCTTTGAATACTAAAGGGATAGGGGTGTCGCTGTAGCTAAACATATACTAGAATGAGAGTTGGTTTGAGACAGAAGCAAGTAGTCCAACTCGATTCCTGGCTGACCACTGAAAACAGGCCGAAAAGTAAGGGGGAAGGGTCCTTTCGCACTAACCAATAGTGTTGAAAGGGTCCCTCCGTATACGTACACTTTAACAAGTGTGCACCGCCGCATTAATTGATTCATGGAAATGACCTTCCGCACTAGTAGATAGTGTCGGGTTCCTTCCACTCTTATAGCTCCGCAAGTATATTAACCAATGAAGATGGAATGGATGTGCCACACCAATCAGTGGTGGCGACAGCTTACCTTCCTCATCTTTATACTTGAGTAAGTCCAGCCATTATGGAAGGTATCTTCTACACTAGTTGATAGTGTCAAAAGGGTCCTTCTGCATGCATGTTTAATTATGAAGGTGGAAGGGTTGTGCCGCACCAAATTAATGGTGTCGACAGGGGCCTTCCGCATTGCTTAAGCAATGATTTCGAATGGTCCTGCAGCTAGAGTAGAGTGGCAAAAGAGGCTAGCCACTTGTTGCGAACCCATCAGTTAAATGGAAGGGGACATAGGGCTTGTTTGCTCTATGATGTCGAAAGGGAGAGTGACGGAGGGTAACTCATGATGTCACAGTGATCCGAAGGATATAGTCGAAAGCCTTAGTTTACAAATTAGAGAACCCAATCTAATTTTTAAAGCAAATACATGGCAATGTAAAAGAGTTTTGAAATGGCATTTAACTTTGAAATGTTAGAGGAAACTTTCCTTGCTAAAGATAGTGGGTTAAGGGTATTAACCATTTTCATTAAAAAATGAATACAAGAAATTAAACTACAGATGTTTATATTGTTGTGTTATTTGATCAGTTATCATGTTTGCTTGTGTAATCATATTCACTTCATTATTAACCCATAACTTCATTATGGAGTGTTAAGGGCATAATAAAAGGCTAAGTTAACCCAGTAGTAAATATACATTGGATTACTCCCGTGTGAGTAGAATTGCATACAGGAGGTCAAACAGACCAGAATATAGGATGTCCAAGACTGATCAAAAGATTATTTATTTAGACAGGTTCTTACTAAGCCCATAAAAACTATGTTATGGAAATTGTTATTGGCAGGGGCCAATAGATTCTTAGTGATCCCATGCAAACTATGTTCGGAGCAGGTTGTTGATAGAGACCAATAGGTTCATGTTCAGTCCATGAAAACTATGACATGAGAGATGTTATTGGAGAATCTAATAAATTCATAGGGACCCCATGAAAACTATGATTGGGTGATGTTATTGGTGGACACCAACAAGTTCTTAGTGATCCCATAAATACTATGAAACCGGACATATAGTCTATAAGCTTGGAACAGGTTATTAGTTAGCCCATGAAAACTAATAGGTTAATAGTGACCCTAAAAACTATAACATGAGACAGATGTTCAGGTGAATGGGGATGGGAAATCCAGAGCATATTGCATGTTTTCATATCATCATGATACATTTTATTATGTTATGCCTTAACCATTGTGGATGCATGTGCACAGTATATGGTTATTATAAATTGGGTTAAGATAGTAGTAAGGGAAAAACCCGTTCTGCTAAGTGGCGTGGTCTCACTAGATATCTATATGGTTCGAGATGGTAGGTTATTATTCACACCAACTTTGTATGACTCGAAGTTTATGTTTCCCTCTTAAACTCTCGGGTGCTCAATTGACTTTGAGTAGTTTGAGAGTTAAGGTTTTCAAGTTCTCCTTTAGACGAATAAGCTTCCGAAGACGTGTAGGAGGCAAGCTAGCTATTAGGAGTTCTTTCTGTTTGATTCCGATATGTAATTGGATGTAATGGAAAATTTACTTAATGCCTATGCTAAGACTCTGATCAACCAAGGGGGCATCTTCATATGTCGCTCTTGGCGTAATTTGTAATAATTATATTTCTCTTAATGTGGTTTATGAATTAGGATTATGTAATGAATCTATAATGCGACTTGATATGGAATGAGAAATTTGTTTTAAAATTGAGTTCAAATTTTCATACCCATGTGTTCCTGGTATATCAATGTACCTAACATAACCGCATTTGGTCATTGAAAAATAGTAACTATAGATGACTGCAACAATTGTAGTGGTTAGTTTTGGGCTTCCAAATGGGGTATGTTACAAGTTGGTACCGGAGCATAGGTTTATGTAAGTTTAAAAGAAATTTGAACCTAAAATATTTTCAAAACATAACCAATGAATCAAAAAATGAGACCAGGGTTTAGGTTAATGCTATAGTAATGTACTTGCATTAGTTATATATATTTCTACAAGTACGTATTCCCTTCTCTCTTAGACCGTTCTTCTGTATCTTACTAAGGCTCATATGCAGATATACGAGAAAGGATGATAAGGAGGCAGGAAACAAAAGAGGAAATCTAGGTGGAGGAAGCACCATAACTAATGGAAATGCTCAACCTAATACCAAGAGGAATCCTGGTCGACAGGTAAATGCTAATCCAAATGCAAATGCCAATGTAGGTGTTGGAACCCTGCTAGTAGATATGGGGATGATGTATTAGTTCTTCGTCAATCAAATGCAAGCTAGAGTAGTTGGATGTAACACCCCGCATTTTTATATAAATAAATAAAATCAATTGAATTAACATAATTTCAAAATAGAAGATAAATGTCAAATATATGCATTTAAGAATTAAGAGGTTACATAGATTTATGCGAGCATTGAGTGTGTGATTAATTGACGCATCAATCAATTAAAAGGGGAATTAATTTAGAGACATAGAGGCGTCAATTGTTCAGAGAATAGGTCACTTTTATAACATTAATTAAGTAAGGGATCTTCTAATAAAGGGAAATGTATGTGGGGAATAAATTAAATGATAACATACATATATTAATTTATAATTGACGCAATCAATTAATTTAGAAATTAATTAAAAACATTAAGTAAGCGTCAATTAATAAAAGAGGGAAACTTATATGTCATTTAGTTGGGTAATGAATTGGCGGTTTAAATATATACAACTAATAAATGTGTGATTGAGTGGCGCATAGGAATTAACTTGGATATCGATTAAAATGGGAAAACGTGTCAATTAATTAATTGGCAACCGGTTGAGCATTTTATAAAGGGTGTCAATTAATCAAAGAATACACCCTTGTTACAATAGCTAATAATGTAAATTAATTAACTAGAAGAAAACGCCACTTATAGGATTATTTTTTCCAAGTTAAAAAGAAAAAACAAGAATTGGAATGCGTACAAAAATCAAACGGAGTAATTAAGTTTATGATGAAGGTAAGTTAATAAGAATAAATTAAAAAGTATAAATTTTATATACAATCAATTAATAGAGGTATTAATTGACGTGTTCAAATAGGTAAAAAATTATAACGTATAAGAATCAATTAATATTGGATATACATATACATATACATATGTATGTATGTATGTATGTATGATCTAATTAATTGGATAATTAATGGGAGAATCTTATTTAGAAGGAAACGTGAATTAATAGGGTAGTATAACAAAGGAATAAATGAATAACTTAGAGAATTATACTTTATAAGCTAATGTAAACAAATCAATAAATGATGGTGAGGATTGTTTTTAGGGTTAATCGGATGGTTCATAGTTGTTCACTACACCTATAAATTGAACGTAACTTAACCCTAGCCCACACTATTTTCTCTGAATCAGCTGCTGTCATTTACAACAAACTCCTCTTCTCCCTCTTCCTTTCTCCTCTATCAATCAAATCTTTCCCCAAACAAAAAATAAAATTAAGCAAGGATATACATACAAGCAAACCAGAGAATTGCGCAAACAAATCAGGGAATTTACAGCGAATTAAAAAGGGGGAAAAGTGTAGCAAATTTAAAGGGATAGAGATTGAAGCTAAGGACGGCATGTGAGTGGATGTATTTATATATCTTTTAAGTATAAGATATATTATCGTTAAATTCACATTTAGATAATTTTATTCAATAATCAATCCTATTAATTAAGTTATGATGAAATATATGGAATTTGCTGTTTATTTACAATATTAGTATTTATTTACATCTGTTTCTACGTTTTGGATTTCTATGCAAGCATCATTCTTCTTCTATTTCTCCTCTTTCTTCGTGTATGGATTAAATAGATTAAACGTGAATATGGACTAAATAATTAAGAATACTGAAATGAAGTAAATAAGATGTAAAGTAATAAAATTTTGAGGAATGGAATTACTGTAATAAATTACGTTAAAATGAGAAAAGTTAATTAATATAATAAGTGGATTTGGGAGTAACTAAAGGTTAATTGGCTGGTTTAGAAAATAGGATACATTTCTATAATTTAATATTTAAAAGACAACAATGAACGTAATTGCTAGAATATTGAAAGAAAAAGAGAAATTAGTGTAAAATAGAGAAACTACTGTATTTTACACTATTCCAAAATAGTAAAAGAAATATCTAGCAGTTACAGATTATTGTTTATAGTATTATTTAATATTAAAATATGGAAATGGATTTTTAAATATAGTTTTCATAACCAACCAAATAAAATAGAATTACTTCCTAGAATAGAAGATTAAAAAGTAAAGTATGACATGAATCAAGTAAATTATTAGATAAGAACTTGAAGCTGCAAACGATAATGAACCTAGGTCTGCATTCACTGCGTAGACTATTTACGAAGATAGTTATTATGATAAGTGAATTATATAATATAAGAAAATAAAAGAATATTCTATATCATAATAAAAGAAGGCAGATTAGAACAGAAAAGAAATGCTAGAATTATGTATGAACTATAAAAGAAGAGAAAATGACAATTACAGGTAGAAATATAACATAGGTTATAATTAAGTAATAAGAACGGAAAAGCTTATTTTGAGGCTTTGAATAAATTAATGAGCAATAATAATGGTAGAAGTTTATTTAAATAATTTATATTAAGTCAATAAGCAAATAAAGCAGGAATGATAAAAGAGGCTTATTTTGATAAACTTAAGATTTATATTAAGTTTAATAAGCAAGATAATGAATGTGACTCATACCAACGACATTCCCTATTAAATAAATGGAAATCTCACAATAGATAGAGGTGAGACGAGGGTAAGAATATGCTAATTAGGGTAAATAAGTAGCCAACAGAATTAGAAAGTAAACTAAACGCAAATTTAAAGGTTAGACATAGGGTCTAATAAAAGAGAGAGATGCGTTTGGAGCAGCCCAAAGGATGAAGAGCTTAACGAAGCAGTTCATCATAGATTTCAGTATAGGAGAAGCACATCCAACTTAGTTATTTTGGGCTAGAAGGAAGTACGAGACTTCAGCGCGGCGTGAGGGTACTCTAGGATGGCCCTCTAGGTAGGCCTAATGAAGCTGATTTCCCAGAGGCAGGTCTGTAGATGTTCCATAAAGAGAGTATGCCTTGGCTGCTTTTAGCATGGTAGGACCATTGTAGGCAGTCAGAAGGGTTTGGTGTTAGGAGTATGATATTCTTATGTCCTAGTACTTGCAATTAAGTTTAGTGGGAAGGACCGAAAACCATAGTCGCATGCGGATATCACGCCAGCTCAATACCAAGAACGAGTTCGGGAAAAACTAGAGTTAAACCAACAGACCAATGATTCTTTCACTATCGAGACATTAGGTGAGGGGCACCGCCAATTGGATGTTAGATTGTTTGTAGTAGGCACGACCACTTAACTCTTTAGAAGTCTTTCGGTTAGTTGAGGGGTGGCTGCATGGGGTCATAGCCACGATGAAAAAGAGACAGACCAACTAGAATATCTGTATTGTAGGCCTAACGAAGTAGTCCTTTACAGATATGGAAAATGCCCTACTGAATTCTGTACAAGGTAGACCTTGTTGGCGGGATTCAGATAGTAGACATAACGATTACGTAGTCCTCAATGTATGCATTGGGTGGTACATTGTGGATATCCGAACACTGGCATAGACTATTGCAGATGCGATTTACATTTTCATATTAAGTAGTGGAGCATCTGTATTGTAGGCCTTACGAAGCAGTCCTTTGCAGATGTAGCTACGGAACGCTCGCGGAGCAAGACGATGGAGTATCTGTATTGTAGGCCTTACGAAGCAGTCCTTTACAGATATAGCTACGGAGCAAGACGATGGAGAATCTGTATTATAGGCCTTACGAAGTAGTCCTTTACAGATGTAGTTACGGAATGTTCTCGAAGCAAGACGATGGAGCCCTTTTCGAGGAGGATACGGAAGGTACCATGGGTGGTACCTAGGACCAATATGGTCATTGGGCATATAGCTACATATATGTATATATTAGTTATTAGGTTTTAATCTACTATGGAGTAGATCGACACGGTTCATGAACAGAGGTGAGAGTATTTGTAACCTAATGAACCTAATAAAGAGTAAATGGAAATAAAATGATATATGTGGAATTAAGCCTAGACGTATATAATTTATTCATTCACCAGAACTTTATTTCTGACCCCCTCCTCATAACATCCTACAGGTTAGGTAGATGGCAGAGACTTCCCAGCTTTAAGACACTTGTTTAGGAAGTGTTATTATATTGGTTAGTATTTACTTACTATTATATTTTAGTCAATTCCATTGTGAGATATTTAATCGAGCTCTGATACATTTGTCCTTGCCTATTTGCAGGATACCAGATTCCCTACTCGGGTTTCAGTGGGCTTGGGTTTTAGCATTTTTGTGAAAAATTTGGACCCACTGGAATTCGAGTTGTTACATTTGGTATAAGAGCCTAGGTTTAGGGTTCCTAGGTAGATAGTGAACGTATTTGTTTTTTTGAATAAAATATAAATATATTATGTACTAAAATCCAAATAGTCCCCAACCATAGATTTTAACATATGGAAAGTTTTTAGAAGTATATTTGTGCACCGTTTGCTAGTTGGGTTTGGGATGACCCAAGTATGTTGAGCCATATGTTAGTTATCGATTTATAGCATACAAATAAGCCATGGTTTGAGAGAATATTGGTATCCATATGTTATAGGAAGTGGAGAAGTTCCCTAGGGATAGTAGGGAGAGTGTTCTTATTTTGGAAGAAATAAGAGGTTTTAGTAAGAAGAAAATCCACTTTATGTCTAGCCCAATAAATGAAACTTTTGGAGTTGAAAAGTTGAAAAATACAACTGTTAATATATTTGAGGAAGTAAATATTGGGTTTTTGAAAAAAAAGTGGTATGATATTTAAATTGGTTTTTATTTTGTTAAAAGTGAAATTCTTTTTGAAGAATTATACAGCATGTATAGCTCGCTAGTTTCCTTGTAGGTGAACAAAGATTTTAAATATAAAAACCTAGAGTGTGTTAAGTATCGAAAACATAAGTTACAACATTTATTGTTGTAATAGATTTTTTCGGTAAAAATAAAGGAAGCATAGACTATGACACTATTGTTATAGTAGGTGATGTAACAACCCGCTATTTTCAACCATTCGCATCCGCATATGTCGGACTTGAATTGCTCAAAATATCAGATTGTTAATTTAAATTTGGCAAAACTCAGCGTATACAGTAAAGAAATCAATCACAGAATCACAGACACAGAGAAATACAATAATACGCAGCGGAATAAATAAATAGTAGTTCATGAAGCTACAATATAAACATCAGAGTTAGAAATAAAATACAACAGAATATCTCAAATGTAGTGAAGTCTCCAGTACAACAGATGACCTCTCTGAATAAATCAACTGGAAAAGCTGAAAGCTGAATCAATAGTTGGATCTCCAAATGAAGCTCCAAACTCCAAGGGTGAATCTCAAATGCTGTATCACTCAGTCTGACCCGAGCGTAAAGCAAAACACAAAACACTCGAGTCAGGATTAACATTCTTATACTAATAAATCCAACTCAAGTGAAATAACAATTGAAATACAAGTAACTTAAAGGATGTTTGGAATAAACATCCTCAAAGGATCCGTGGAACTATCTACAATGTAGAAATATACACTATAACACCGTGGCCATTTCAAATTAATTTATACTTCAAAGCCAAGATATCATTTTCATTTCAAATATATCTATTTTCCAAAATAGTATATTTATATTATATAATTTATAAAGTAAAGTATTTGCAATTTCCTCAAATTTCACAAATCGATTCAAATCAACTCAAATTCCAAATTCAAATTTATTCAAAGCTTAATTCATCAATTCAATTTAGTTCTAAATAGACCATTTAAAATTTCAATATATTTCAAAAATTTAATATTCAACTTTTCAAAGTTAAATTTAACAGTTTCATATATCTCTTGATTTAACTTCATTATTATTTAATCAGGGAATATTCACTTAATAAATTCAATATCATTTAACTAGCATTAAATTATATTTTTACTAATATTTCCTTAAATTTATTTAAACAAGAAATATTCATTAAATTACTTAAATCAAACCCAGGTTATAAATCATATTTTAAATCTCAATTTCAATAAGTTTCAAATCGGTTTAATTAAATAAAATTATCTTCCCAAATCCATAAAATTTATTTTCAAAATATTTATATATATGGACCAACGGTGTCTGCATATAATTCTATCATATGGTTAAGTGATACGGATATTTATCATTTCAATCCGTAATTTAAATATATACGGGTAGGTATCATTTCAATCCGTAATCCCAATTTCAGTTCAAATGAAAATCGCTTGGGTTTATCATTTCAACCCATAACGATTTTCTCCTATTCTAAAGTCCGTTCAGGTATGTATCATTTCAACCCATAGTGACTTCTATACTAACAGGGAACTTGCAGAGTGATAACAGATAATATAAAATACAACAACATGCATATATCATAAATAACAATATAATATAAACAACAGGATATGGTGTCATATCCCATAGGTGAACAGTTACAGATAATAGCATATATAACAATTTAAATAACTACAGCAGCATATTTCAATTGTCGTTTCAATTGAAATCAAATTTAATAAATATAAGAACGTTAATCGTGAGTGATTGCTCACCTTTCGAGTCTAGAGATTACAGAAGATGATACCGACACGAACATAGATACAGACACAAGCTAGCGGGACAACAACCAGATAGGAATCACTGCAACAAGTTCGATATTGGGAAAGTAAGCTGAGATGAAGACTAGAGATCGATGAAACGAAGTACATGTTGCAAATATATATAAATTCTCTAAAATCAATTTAAAACATATATTTTAAAATAAAAACAATATATATATTTAGAAACCGGACTAATGTATACTTGTATATATATAATTTGGGATATATACACCTATATATATAAACTTATATACATAATACTTTAAGATCAATATTTATAAAACTTCGTATAAACTTACTTTACTACATAGAATTGAAAGTATGAAAAGTTACTTTATATATAATCAATACTTTATAAAATCAATATATGACTATATATATATAATATTACTAACAACTTTTGAATGCTATCTATATCTCCATATCTAAAACCAATACCAAAATCACAATCTTAAACACATATATATATATATATATATATATATATATATAAAACTGTTTTTGACACCAAATGTTATGTACATAATTGAAACCAAACCTATCTGTATAGCCAGAGTCATTATAAAGTAATATAAAGTAATAGGTACAAACTAGATTATGTAAACTTCACCAAATTATTTAGACACATATATATAAACAGACTGTACAAATTTTCTACATATGTAACATATAATATTCTTTCATAAAACATACCATAACCCATTTATAAAACATGAACTTTGATACATATATATATATATATATATATTAAAGATCAAAGAGTATGTAGTACACATTATATTTTTAAACCTATATAGACTAACTGTTATTTATAAATATATTTAAAACCCAGCGTAAAATAGAAACTTGTAATATAAACATCATATAATTTATATAATATAAGTAAATACTTTAAACACACACCTATAAATCTATATATATATCAACAAAACTTTAAAATCACCAACAATTATATAGCCAAAACCACCTTTGTATGTACAGATCTATGATAAAACAAGTATATAATTCATGCAGAATATATATATATATATATATATATATAAATACAGTACCTACAGCCGGATAGCTATAAACTAATATATATATATATAACAGAATTGAAAACTTGCTTTATTATTATTATTATTATTATTATAACACTCTTTAACATATTACCAAACACCTTTGTAACTGTTGAAGTTTCATATATGAAATACTTCTATAAACCCACATTCTGAAAAAAAAACAAAGAACCTAAAGCTTACAACTTATATAAATATAAACATAATATATATACTTAAATATATAACAGTAAAAATGTAAAACAAATAAAATAAAGTAGTCTAAAATATACATATATATATATATATATATATGTCAACTATACATTTATAACCTATATACATGTGTTTACAACATATAATACCAACAGACCACACTTATATAAACATTATATATATTTAACCAAAATGTACTGTATATACTATTTTATATAATAACAATATATACACTCTAGTATAATATACGAGAGATATATATATACATATATATAATACTTGTAAGAAGAAAGAAGATAGAGCTCAGCTAGAAGACAGAGGAGGAAGTCGGGTTTTTGGGCTGCAAGGTATAGAAGTTGAGGCCAAAACTAGGTGAACTGGAGGAGAAGCATGCGGGGAAGGTGGGAACCGCGGAGGTTGTTCGCGGCACAAAAGGTGGGCTGCCATTTGCATGGTGACTGTTCGGCAAGGAGGGGAGGACGTGGAGGCGGGTGGTGGAACTGCGGGCTGTTGAATGGTCGAGGGGAAGGGTACGGCTGCGATTGGAATGGTGGAAGGAGCTTTGATGTACGATCGGTTGGTGGCCAAGGCTGGAGAAACGGTGGTGGTAAGATCAATGAGGGGTTGAGGATTGGATAGGAAGAGAAAAAGTGGAGAGGAGCAGCCATAAAAGATCTGGAGGGGAAGAGAAAGTTTGAAGGTAAGGGGACGCTCAGGCAAAAGAGGAATGTGAGGTGACAGCAAGTATCTAGCTTTGCAAATGAAGTTATCAAGGAAAAAGTGTGAACCGTTTAAGCTAATAAATACAACGTATACAAATTTACCTTTGATTTTCGAAATGGCTGAAAGATGATTCCGAAAAATAATTATATCAATTTATTAGTTGCTTGGCAGTCACGGTTCAAAGTTTGAAAAGGATTGGAAAGTTGAAAGTCACAATTTTGGTACCGGTACGATGCACAGTTTTATTGTTTTCGTCGCGTACCGGACCTCAAAACACAGAAGTGAATATACCGTAGAGATCATCACAACGAGACGACCAAAACGGTATACTGATATTGATGGTACAATCATCTGATCAAAGGTCTATAATCGGTACCGGAAATGCTGCTATTTGGTCAAAATTAAGATAAACGGAGCAATAGAAGTCAAAATTTGGAAATACGAAAGATGACGTCCCACTCAAAAGAGGATTTAGAATTTTTCTATATGAAAATATGCAGGTTTTGAAATTAATTTATTATCATCAATTATTAACTGTTTTAAATTGAGATAGAATTACACAATAAAATAAACTTTCATATAATCTGATGAAAATTTACCATTTCCTATGTCTAAATAGACGTATTACAAATATTAAATTTTCAATTCAAAATTTTATTATTTAAAATTTCACAAAATTTCAGTTAATTGCGTTATTAAAACTTTTAAAATTTTGGGTCGTTACACTCTACCCCACTCAAAACCTTTCGTCCCCGAAAAGAAAAGAGGTAGGAGAATAGAACAACCAAAAGTAAAGTAGATTGAAAGACAAAATAAACAATTAATTTAAACTATATAAATTTTACTTGAGATATTCATACCTTTCAAAACCCATTTGTAAAATTTCTTGCTTTCTTTATAAATACCATTTATATGTTTAAATCACACATTTATAAATATATGAAAACTATTTGAAAACAATTATTTACAAAGGAGCGATTGAACCATTAAATCCATAATTCATAAATTTATTAATTTTATCTCAAGATACTTTCAAATATTATCAATACTCATTTACTTTAAATATGTTTTATTTAATTGAAACTCAAAAAATATTTATAACACTAAAATTTCCTATTAAACCATGTAGTATATAAATAAACAATATTTAAAAAGGATATAGTCAACAAGAAAAAGAAGGAGGATTTGGAAAAACAGAATATAGGTGAATGAATAAAGCTGAGTAGATAAGGTAGATTCAAAAGAATAGTATCGGGCATGAATAATTAATTCAAACCATAAGAATTTCAATTTCAAATATTAATACAAAATTTCTTTGTTGGAAATACTTTTATAATAAAAATACCTTTATAATAAAACACTTTTATAACTCGATGTCTCAACAAGTTTATCCTCGTTCCTACAGACTCTGGTAGTGCGTTGATCAGGCGCAAAGCTAGAATTCTTCAGGTACTTAGTAGACCTGTTTCAACACCCAGTGAAAATACTGGAAAACATTTTAAAACAGATATGGAAAGTACAATCCAAAAAAACAAAACATGTCGATCATGGATCGCGGATACACAATGGTTACGCTTGGATCCCCCAGGAAACATCCGTACTCGTAGGCCGCCCCCCAACCTTGCGATTACGCCATGAAGACTGGTAGTACTGCAGATACACAATGGTTACGCCTGGATCTCCCAGGAAACATCCGTACCCTAGGCTCTCGCAGCCCCTGCTGATTACGCTACCAAGCAACCCAATAGATCGCAGATACACAATGGTTACGCCTGGATCTCCCAGGAAACATCCGTACCTGTAGGCCGCCCCCTAACCCTGCGATTACGCCATGAAGTTGCACTCATAAGACCATGGAGATTGCCATGAAATTCGATGGAAACTCGAGTATCATATCCGGAAAACCAAAAATCAGAGAAATACCGATAGAATGAATCCACAATGTGGCCACAAAGCGGATATCAAGCAGAAGGCACGTTCCATATCTTTACTTCGTAAATATGTATCATATAGTACCCTTTCAAATCACTTTCAGATATCATACTTATATAAAGTCCATTATATATAAGATTTCATTTTCAAATCAAATACTTTCCAAAATCAATAGTATATCAAATCACACTTATATAGACGTCAATTATATAAGATTTCACTTTTCAAATTGAGTACCTTTTCAAATCCATAGTTTTCGAATCAACATCATACTTATACAAACCAATTTTTATATATAAGTTCGATAACTCCCAAATCAGGTATTTAGTAAAAATAAGGTTCTCAAATTTCAATTTGTTTCAATATCAGTTCAGTTTCAAAATCATATACAATCCCACCAAATTATTTCTTCTCAATTTAAATATCTTTAGTTTCAAAGTTTCCAACATAATAAATTTAGAAAATAATCCAAGTTTCTAAATCAATATCATTTAAGTCAACCAATTCATTTCCAAAATCAATGGTTCTCAAAATCATCCTATATTTACATAAGGTCCATCTTATATCAAATTCAAAATTTTAAAAATAAATTTCGCTGCATGAAGAGCCATATGGGATTGAACATCTTTGCTTACTAAAAGGTTTTTAATTTAGAATAGTTTTGTGTATAAAATAGTTTGTATGTAAAATAGAATAAAACAGTTTGTTTAAGAAGAATAAAAGAAAAATAGTTTTGAAAAATGGTTTTAAATTGATAGTAGTTTTTCATAAAAGAAAAATTCCAATTAAATTGCAAAGATATCCAACCCAACAACTTCCAATTTCAGCGTCAAGTATATCAATGATATTAGAATATAAGATGTACATAAGTCATCATTTCGCAACATTACATTTGATCGCTTGCTCGACCACACAAGTTCGCTTTCGAACTAGTATTGTCCATTCGACTTCCCTAATGCGGATTTCGATATGGTTTCTCGACTAGAAACCATCAGTCTCCTTGCATAGCCATGTACTATGATAGAGAATTCTAGAATCAAGCCCAAAATCCATATCAAATATTCGCCATCAAGAATCAAATGAAAAATTCTAACACGAAATGGTGTAATTCACCTCGAACTTGTGTACTCAAACTTGGATTAAATTAATTATGCAAATAAAACAGCATACGTACAACTTATGTATCTATTCCAACTTGTTAAATATATAGTTTTATAAAGATGTTACCCAGTTAAAACATTTAAACTAAATTTTATTCAAAATATTTTGAAGACCAAATTCTTTTCAAAACATTTCAAATCTAAATTTCATATTAGAAATTCAAAATAGCCTTATTCATTTACTTAACAAAACAGTTTCAACTTATTTAAATCATATTACTACATACTTTAAACAAACATACTAAATTTATATACTTTATGCTTTTCAAAATTTCTTAGCTTTGAAAAGTTAACCTTGATTTGGAAGTGCTCGAACCTTCAAAATAGTCGAAGAAATCATATTTTCAATCCAAGAGTTGGAACTCACCAACAAATTAGTAAATCAATTCCAAAAAAATAGGGTTATATCAAATCAAATCCAAAACTCAAGGAATGAACACCGGCTTACTTCAAATCATTTCAAATATATATATACATATATATTTAGAATATCAAATCTTATTTTGGAATTTGAAATCAAAATGGTTTCACAAAATCACTCGCATAACAAAGCTACTGAAGTGGCCTATCCCCCACACTGAAACTCGAAAATCAATGTCGATGATGCGTGCACTCATCACCGAAATTATTTTCCAGCAACATAAGTGAGTTCTGGACTTCTATTTTCTCAAACTTCTTTTGAAATTTCTTCGAAATCATTCGAAACTCATTAAAATCATTTGAAACATTTCTTATTCGAAAAATACTTTTAAATCATACTATTATTATATATTTCAAAATCTTAAAACCAATTTCAAAATACCGGAGTTCAATTCTCGAATTTCAAATTTAAAATCCTTCAGTTATAAATCATTTTTAGATAAATCAATTTCTTATATAACTTTCAAAATTTCAAATCCTTTCAAAAATTCAAATTCTTATTTTTAAAAGGTATATATAACTTATCGAAAACATTTTCACTTTTATATATAGAATATAATCATACTTATCAAAATAATAATTTTGATATATAAAACAATTTCCAAAATACGAATAAACCCGAATTTTTCAAAGGATGATTCAAGAATGGATTTCAAAACAAAGATAGAAATTCAAATTAGAGGGACTCTAATCAAATAGGATTATGATTCGAAGATAAGTTCGAACGAAAATGAGATAATTAATTACAAAACAGTAGATGGATACTTATATAAATCGCGGGCGACCTTAACCGGTCAACCGTGATTCCAAAATAAGATCGGTGTAGAATTCTGAGGTAAATCGACATTCGATCGCCAGAGATAGAATTCAGCATAACAAGAGATAGCAGCATCTAAGCCGGGGCTATATAAATCTCCGGTGAATCAATGCCAATTGTAAAGGAGTTTCAACCCTTTACAAATCATTCAAAGATGGGCGGGACCGCCGATTTATTATAGAGATCATTCGAAGTGGAGTTATGGGATAATCCAGAATAAAAAAGACATGAATAGGGGAGACACGGATGGACTTTGGAACCGAAGGGAACATTCCAAAATTCAAAGCAAACCGAGTCAAAGGAGAAGGAATTCAAGCTTGAACGAAAGTGATTCTATAATTGAATTTTACTCTATATGCTGAGTTTTGCCTAAAACCTGGCTCTGATACCAACCGTAACGACCCGCTATTTTCAACCATTTGCATCCGCATATGTCGGACATGAATTGCTCAAAATATCAGATTGTTAATTTAAATTTGGCAAAACTCAGCGTATACAGTAAATAAATCAATCACAGAATCACAAACACAGAGTAATACAATAATACGCAGCAGAATAAATAAATAGTAGTTCATGAAGCTACTATATAAACATCAGAGTTATAAATAAAATACAATAGAATATCTCAAATGCAGTGAAGTCTCCAGTACAACAGATGACCTCTCTGAATAAATCAACTGGAAAAGCTGAAAGCTGAATCGATAGTTGGATCTCCAAATGAAGCTCCAAACTCCAAGGGTGAATCTCAAATGCTGTATCACTCAGTCTGACCCGAGCGTAAAGCAAAACACAAAACACAAAACACTCGAGTCAGGATTAACATTCTTATACTAATAAATCCAACTTAAGTGAAATATCAATTGAAATACAAGTAACTTAAAGGATGTTTGGGATAACCATCCTCTAAGGATCCGTGCAACTATCTACAATATAGAAATATACACTATAACACCATGGCCATTTCAAATTAATTTATACTTCAAAGCCAAGATATCATTTTCATTTCAAATATATCTATTTTCCAAAATAGTATATTTATATTATATAATTTATAAAGTAAAGTATTTGCAATTTCCTCAAATTTCACAAATCGATTCAAATCAACTCAAATTCCAAATTCAAGTTTATTCAAAGCTCAATTCATCAATTCAATTCAGTTCTAAATTGACCATTTAAATTTTCAATATATTTCAAAACTTTGATATTCAACTTTTCAAAGTTAAATTTAACAGTTTCATATAGCTCTTGATTTAACTTCATTATTATTTAATCAGGGAATATTCACTTAATAAATTCAATATCATTTAACTAGCCTTAAATTACATTTTTACTAATATTTCCTTAAATTTATTTAAATAAGAAATATTCATTAAATTACTTAAATCAAACCCAGGATATAAATCATATTTTAAATCTCAATTTCAATAAGTTTCAAATCGGTTTAATTAAATAAAATTATCTTCCCAAATCCATAAAATTTATTTTCAAAATATTTATATATATGGACCAACGGTGTCTGCATATAATTCTATCATATGGTTAAGTGATACGGATATTTATCATTTCAATCCGTAATTTAAATATATACGGGTAGGTATCATTTCAACCCGTAATCCCAATTTCAATTTAAATGAAAATCGCTTGGGTTTATCATTTCAACACATAACGGTTTTCTCCTATTCTAAAGTCCGTTCGGGTATGTATCATTTCAACCCATAGTGAATTCTATACTAACAGGGAACTTGCAGAGTGAAAACAGATAATATAAAATGCAACAATAGGCATATATCATAAATAACAATATAATATAAACAATAGGATATGGTGTCATATCCCACAGGTGAACAGTTACAGATAATAGCATATATAACAATTTAAATAACTACAACAACATATTTCAATTGTCGTTTCAATTGAAATCAAATTTAATAAATATAAGAACGTTAATCGTGAGTGATTGCTCACATTTCGAGGCTAGAGATTACAGAAGATGATACAGACAAGAACATAGATATGGACATAAGCTAGCGGGACAACAACCAGATAGGAATCACTGCAACAAGTTCGATATTGGGAAAGTAAGCTGAGATGGAGACTAGAGATCGATGAAACGAAGTACATGTTGCAAATATATATAAATTCTCTAAAATCAATTTAAAACATATATTTTAAAATAAAAACAATATATATATATTTAGAAACCGGACTAATGTATACTTGTGTATACATAATTTGGGATATATAAACCTATATATATAAACTTATATACATAATACTTTAAGATCAATATTTATAAAACTTCGTATAAACTTACTTTACTACATAGAATTGAAAGTATGAAAAGTTACTTTATATATAATCAATACTTTATAAAATCAATATATGACTATATATATATATAATATATTACTAACAACTTTTGAATGCTATCTATATCTCCATATCTAAAACCAATACCAAAATCACAATCTTAAACACATATATATAAAACTGTTTTTGACACCAAATGTTATGTACATAATTGAAACCAAACCTATCTGTATAGCCAGAGTCATTATAAAGTAATATAAAGTAATAGGTACAAACTAGATTATGTAAACTTCACCAAATTATTTAGACACATATATATAAACAGACTGTACAAATTTTCTACATATGTAACATATAATATTCTTTCATAAAACATACCGTAACCCATTTATAAAACATTAACTTTGATACATATATATATTTATATTAAAGATCAAAGAGTATGTAGTACACATTATATTTTCGAACCTATATAGACTAACTGTTATTTATAAATATATTTAAAACCTAACGTAAAATAGAAACTTGTAATATAAACATCATATAATTTATATAATATAAGTAAATACTTTAAACACACACCTATAAATCTATATATATATACCAACAAAACTTTAAAATCACCAACAATTATATAGCCAAAACCACCTTTGTATGTACAGATCTATGATAAAACAAGTATATAATTCATGTAGAATATATATACAAATACAGTACCCACAGTCGGATAGCTATAAACTAATATATATATAACAGAATTGAAAACTTGCTTTATTATTATTATTATTATTATTATTATTATATAACACTCTTTAACGTATTACCAAACACCTTTGTAACTATTGAAGTTTCATATATGAAATACTTCTATAAACCCACATTCTGGAAAAAAACAAAGAACCCAAAGCTTACAACTTATATAAATATAAAAATAATATATATACTTAAATATATAACAGTAAAAATGTAAAACAAAGAAAATAAAGCAGTCTAAAATATACATATCTATATGTCAACAATACATTTATAACCTATATACATGTGTTTACAACATATAATACCAACAGACCACACTTATATAAACATTATATATATAACCAAAATGTACTGTATATACTATTTTATATAATAACAATATATACACTCTAATATAATATATGAGATATATATATATACACACATATATAATACCTGTAAGAAGAAAGAAGATAGAGCTCGGCTAGAAGACAGAGGAGGAAGTCGGGTTTTTGGGCTGCAAGGTGTAGAAGTGTAGGCCAAAACTAGGTGAACTGGAGGAGAAGCATGCGGGGAAGGTGGGAATCGCGGAGGTTGTACGCATCACAAAAGGTGGGCTGCCGTTTGCATGGTGACTGTTCGACATGGAGGGGAGGACGTGGAGGCGGGTGGTGGAACTGCGGGCTGTTGAATGGTCGAGGGGAAGGGTACAGCTGCAATTGGAATGGTGGAAGGAGCTTTGATGTACGATCAGTTGGTGGCTGAGGCTGCAGAAACGACGGTGGTAAGATCGGTGAGTGGTTGAGGATTGGATAGGAAGAGAAAAAGTGGAGAGGAGCAGCCATAAAAGATCTGGAGAGGAAGTGAAAGTTTAAAGGTAAGGGGACGCTCAGGCAAAAGAGGAATGTGAGGTGACAGCAAGTATCAAGCTTTGCAAATGAAGTTATCAAGGAAAAAGTGTGAACCGTTTAAGCTAATAAATACAACGTATAAAAATTTACCGTTGATTTTCGAAACGGCTGAAAGATGATTCCAAAAAATAATTATATCAATTTATTAGTTGCTTGGCAGTCATGGTTCAAAGTTTGAAAAGGATTGGAAAGTTGAAAGTCACAATTTTGGTACCGGTACGACGCACAGTTTTATTGTTTCCGTCGCGTACCGGACCTCAAAACACAAAAGTGAATATACCATAGAGATCAGCACAACGAGATGACCAAAATGGTATACTGATATTGATGGTACGATCATCCGATCAAAGGTCAATAATCGGTACCGGAAATGTTGCTATTTGGTCAAAATTAAGATAAACGGAGCAATAGAAGTCAAAATTTGGAAATACGAAAGATGACATCCCACTCAGAAGAGGATTTAGAATTTTTCTATAAGAAAATATTCAGGTTTTGAAATTAATTTATTATCATCAATTATTAACTGTTTTAAATTGAGATAGAATTACACAATAAAATAAACTTCCATATAATCTGATGAAAATTTACCATTTGCTATGTCTAAATAGAAGTATTACAAATATTAAATTTTCAATTCAAAATTTTATTATTTAAAATTTCACAAAATTTCAGTTAATTACGTTATTAAAACTATTAAAATTTTGGGTCGTTACAGGTGACTACCAAAGGAAATGATTTTAACATAGCATATGGGATTTATTAATATTTATTTTAATTGAATCCATAAACTAGTATTGTTGGGTTGTAGTAACGGTGTTTTATGCGACATCTGTTTTAACCCAAATTAGTTTTGGAGATAATTTCTAAAGTGGTTTGTATGTACACTTATCATTTAAATAAGTATATGAAAATATTTTCTAGTTATAAAGCAGTTTTGAAAATGAGTTCTTTTGGAAATAAATGTACGATAAATTAATGAATTTAGTAGGAAATATCTTATCTAAGTGAGTATAGAGTAAACATACTTTAATCTATTGGAATGAAATGAATAATGATATAATTTTCTATGAATCATAATTAAAGATGTTTTGTGCAAGTTATAAGGAATACGTGAAAGAGATGTACAAGGTATGGAAAGCACCATATTTTGTATAGTCTATTTCGATAATATAAAATAAATTCCTTATAATTTCACATAAATATGAAATCCTCCTCTAAAGGATTCATAGAAGGTTTTAGGTTTAATGGTTTCTCATAAGAGAAATTAATTCCAATACATTAAGGTATAAAACCATTAAATGTAGTAAGTTAGTAACTCATTCAAGGTTAAGTGATTGGAAGAGTAGGAAAGTTAAGAGATTTTTTGATAAAATAATTGTTCTTATTTACCCCAGTTTTAGTAAATTTGAAAATCTAAAAAAAAGGATATTTTGAAAACATGTGAGGTATTTTTTTAAAGTTAAGAAAAAAGAAAAATATTTTAAGAACAAGCAAGACATGTTTAAAAAAAAGATGGTTTAGTGGAAAAGTAAATAAGTTGTTGAAAAGATAAAATTTAGAAGTTTTAATTTTTGAAGAAAATTTGATAAATACCAAACCAAATTAGACTTTTAAATATGGAGTAGATATGAATCATTTCCTAGGTGTAATGGGAAAAGTATAAGGTTATAGCAGTAATTACTCTTAGTAATAGTAAAAGTTCCCGTAAGGTGTATAGGACACTAGTGAAAACCTAGAAATGTTACTTCATGTGTGCAGACTATAGAAGAATAGTGAAATGATATTAGTAATATGATAAGACACACGTGGTTGGGATATGTAGACCTTATTTGGGGAAAAATAAAAGGTAAAGAGAAAATTCCCCAAGCTTAGCTGTCTTTTTAGATAGAGACTGCATAGATTGAAACCCTTATCCATTGCAGTAAATGAGACTTGGTTATTCCTTTTTGAGCATGGAATAGAAGAGATGTGTGATGCCCCACCTCTATACCCACGCTAGCCAAGGACACTACGGGGTAATGCCGTCATCTAGCGCGGAGAATAAGGCTGTTGAGGAGCGACCATCCATGTAATTGCTTTGTACGAGTATCGATATGCTAGATAAAAATATAACTTTTCATCTCAAGAGGAAATCCGACATACCGATACAAACTCAAAGCTACTACACGGTGGCTATGTATATATACTTCAGAAACAAATATAGAAATAAACATAACACAAATCAGTCACAGACAATTCATATCACAAAGGCGGAAATAGATATGAATATAACACATGAAAGTGTACATCAGAGTAGTGGTCAAACAAGATCCACAATATCACAAAAGAAAAGATACAAGTGCAAGACAACAGAATATGTATACATCAATGAGTCAATATATCGAATGTATACAACCAAAAACTACAATGCTAAAGTAGTTAGCCAAAAGTCAGATGATAGTCCCAGATAAGAAGTCATGAGGAAGCACCTGTAAAATCTCAGTCTGACCCGAGTATTATTTAAGAAGAAAATAATAAACGGATCAGTCTAGCTATAAATATCAGATAAAGTGATATAGAATAAGAGATATGACAAAAACGTATGATAACCATAAAGCCATACTGTGATAAGTATCGAATCGAAAATCAATCCTGAGATTAATCAATATCACAAGAATCTTCTCAAAGATTAAAAAGAATGTCATATTCTTAATTTAATTCACCAAGCCACAAATAACGACATACATATCAATGCCAATTGTAAATGCTGGTGAAACATAAATTCCAGAAATCAATAATTAGAAATCCAGAAATCACAAGAAAGAGGATGGCCAATCCCATAAACTGAACATTGATGCACCTAGAAAGATACGCCCCATGTAGAGTCTAGCATCGATACACCTAGAAAGATGCACCCCATGCAAAGTCGAACATCGACGCACCTGGAAAGGTACGCCCTATGCTCTAACATCGATACACCTAGAAAGATGCACCCCATGCAAAGTCGAACATCGACGCACCTAGAAAGGTACGCCCCATGCTCTAGCATCGATACACCTAGAAAGATGCACCCCATGCAAATTCGAACATCGATGCACCTAGAAAGATACGCCCCATGCGTAAAGTGAGACGAAGCTCAATAAAATGAAATACAGTCCTCCACATGGACAAAGAGACATCGCACATTGCTAGTCTAAACCATAATATGATCATCATCGATCAAAAAGAAGTGTCGATTACACTAGGCTAGTAAATATATGAGTTTAGCTTCATGTCCCATAACCACTAGCTTAACTTAAATATTTACGAACAAATTGTAGATTTCCACTCGAAAATTGTCACAAGGTTTTCAATCGAACAAGTCCATAAATTAACCGATGAAGTAAACGCAAGCGTTTCATACCACTTGTTTTGCTAAGCCGTTTAATTAGATTTTCTCATACGAATGAGGTAAAGGTTTGTATATACTAATAGATTAGAAAATGGTTTTATAAACGAACTTTGCATTAAAATAGAGTTGAAATCATTTTAGTAAAAGAGTTTGAATATTTACTACTAGTATAGAAAACCTTTATATTTTAAAGTGACAAATCACAGAAATGATTGTAGAAACAATTAATCACCAAAAATTCACATTTCGATAACGTGAAACAAACCATGGAAATCGATATTCAAATCGATCAAATAGAAACACCAAAAATTCAGAAAAGAAATCATCAAAGTTGATATTAATTGACAATAACTATATGGATAATCAAAAATCGATAAATTTGGAAATCCACATAAAAATAACCAAATTTTAGAATTCGACAGCCACAGACGTCTATGGGAAACCCACAGACGTCTGTCCCCTGTTTCGGGAAATTGTAACCCTGAAGTCACAGACGTCTGTGTGAAATCCACAGACGTCTGTCACCTGTAGTGGGACAGAATTTTCAAAGCCCTTAAATGGGCAAACCTACACAACTTCTCGGATTTGGAATGATTGAATGAGCAACGACGACAAAGGATTTATGCCATGCGACAACCCAGCCCTAAAGGCTCTTCAATTCACCCAAAACAACATGTCTAAACACCCATACTAGGATTTTCATAAATTTTGACTTCAAAATACCAAAATTTGGAAAATTCACAAAACCAATCCAAATCAAGGGCAAATGCACATGAAGAAGTGTTAGGAATTCATACCCAACAACCAAAGATAATTATAAACATAGATGTGAGATAAAAATATCACCTTTAAACCCAAAACAAATGAAGAAGAAGCTATAGAGCAATGGCAAGAACAATCACTCTTCAATTCCAACCCAACAAGCTTGAATCTAAGATTAAAAGAGAAACATTTCCTAAGTTAGGTTTAGGAATTTCTGAAATTGATAAGAGAATGAGTTGGAGAAGAAGAAGAGAAGGCTTACCAAAGCTTCTTCTTTGAATTTGGAGCTAGAACTTGGATTTGCAAAGATGATTAGGGCTTGGAGTTTTAATTTCCCATTCCACTCTCTATTTTTGATGAAGCTTAAGTGTTAGGAAATGAAAGTGAAGTAATGAAGAGGAAAGGGAGTAGAGTTGGGTTGATAAAACCAGAATTGGGCAAATGGGCTGAACCCAAACCCAAAGCCCTAAGTGAAATGGTCAAATTTTTAGCTAGCTCCAAACATATCAAAGTTTATACTCAAAAAAGTCGCAAACACCATTTTGGACTCAATGGAAGTGGTCTCGAGTCCCAATTCGACTGTTTGCAAAAAGTAGCTTTTCGGACATTAATCCGATTAACGATTCTATATTTAAATAAAATATTTAAATATAAAATCGATAAATATGCGGGTTGTTACAGACTCCCCTCCTTAAAGAAATTGCGTCCTCGCAATACTTAAGAAGAAAAATAAAGAGTAACAACCATAAAAGCATATCAACACAAAAGAAAATTTGAAATAAGAAGTTCACCATAAAGAGCATGAAGGAGTAAGCCCGAACGTGTTCGCTCGATGAATTCTCTGGATTCCCAAGAGCAATCCTTAGGATTTGAGAACCATAGAACTTTCACAAAAAGGGAAATCTTTATTTCGAAGGCGCTCAACCTCCGAAGCAATGATGCGAATTGGATGTTGCTCATAAGTCAAATCTGGTGAAACTTCAATTTTCTCAATAACACCAGGCTCAAGAATAAAAATCGGAATCCTAAAGGCATTTCCATAGTTATGTGGAAAACGTCATGAATAGCAGAAAAATTGAGCCGGTGCAACGACGTAGTACAATAACGGTACGCCCGAGAAACTAGAAACTCGAATAACCCCGAACGTCGACGTAGTACAATAACGGTACGCCAGATGAACTGAAACTCGAATAATTTAGAACACCGAAGCAGTACAAAAACGGTACGTCCAATGAACCGAAGCTCAAATAATTCGGAACACCGACGAAGTACAAAAATGGTACGTCCAATGAACCAAAGCTCAAATAATTCGGAACACCGACGCAGTACAAAAACGGTACGTCCGATGAACCGAAGGCCATAAAAGAACATCAGACGCTAGTCCATAAAAGAAATGAAATGAAGCTCACTAAAACGAAGTACATCGAAACGTCCGATGAACTTGGTAAAAAGATTATTCCTTTCAGACATCATCAAAGAAACAACCACTTGTTGCTTACGACAAGGGCATTGGCAACACGATTTCCCCTTTCGGGAGTATAAAGAATATCAAGATCATAAGATGCCAGGAACTCGAGTCAACATGAAGTTCCTTATGAGAAAATAAATATTCCAAAGATTTATAATCGAGGTGGAGAACAAATTTCTCCCCTAAAAATGATGATGCCAAACTGTAAAAGCGAAAACAATAGCTGCGAGCACTAGATCATGAGCGGCATACCTAGTCTCGATCGGCTTTAATGATTTAGAAGCACAAGTGATAGCACGTTCTCTTTTGCAAGAGAACAGCATCTAAACCAATACGATTAGCATTGGTACAAAAGATAAAGTCTTGGTTCCCTTCGGGAATCACAAGAATAAGAGTATCGAAAGGAAAGAATTTCTTTTAAATAATCTTCTTTCCCGAAAAGCTAAAACTTTTAAAATTACAATTATCTTTATGTAATAATCTTTCCAGAATTTTTTTTATTTTACAAGTCAATTTACTATGTCTGATTGTCTCATCAAAGCATTTAGGAGATTCCTATCGATAACGTTGATCAAGCGCACCGACCAGAATTCTTAAAGCACTCAATGGGCAATACAATCACAAAATCATCTTCTATATGATAAACATGTTTCTTAAAAACCTTTAAGAATATTCTTTGCTCGTTTAAGAGCAAAATCAAATTGTACTTATAAATAAATCTTATGAAAATTTTTGCATAATTTTAAATTGCTGTTTTCATCCAAAATCAATATATACAAGAATGGAGTCATCGAGATCGTAGAATACTCGATTCATAAAATGGATGAAATAAGCTGGACAAACTGAATGACATAATAAGTCATTCATAAGTTTCATAACGAGTGTGGAATGCAGTAAATGGAATGCTAACTCCCGCAACTCGTAGCAAATGAAAAACCGGTGGCAAGGCCGAGCTAAAAAGAACTTAACACCACTCAAAAGATTGCTTAGGTGATAATCCTAAGACAAACTCAAAAATACTGGAAAATTCTCAAACTACATGAATGAGAGAAATAACACTTTCCTCATCATGTGAGCTTAAAGAATAAAATGATGCCATCAAATTGGAATCAAAATCACAAAGGAAAAACAGAAATCTGCTTAACAGATTGAAAATGTCGAAGATGAATAGTCCACACGGGACAAAGGATATGGCTTCATAATAATTAAGCCAATCCTTACAAAAGTCAATTCCGAAGCATAAGTAAAAATCGGCTCAAAAAGAAAAATCACGTAAAATAATCTTGACATTTTCACAAAGTAAATTGAGTGTTGCGGATCCATCAATCGAATTCGCAATTCTCAATGAAGTCATCAAGCCAAAAATTTAAAAAGAGAAAGAATCATCAAGTTCTTTTGATATAAAATAATGAGATGAACCTAAATCAAAAAGAACTCAAATAAGATAATCTCAAAACAAATATCGTCAAGGATAGAAAATACCTTGACCAAGAGAAGTGTCACTAGGGGCTTAAACAACATTTAGCTCTCCCTCTCTCCTACTTTGGAGTATGGGACATGTAGATATAAGATGGCCCGAACTTTTGCAATAACGACAAAAAAATGGTTTCGGGCACTCATTTGCATAGTGGTCCGTAAGACCACAATTGTAGCATCGTCCACGACTAGAGGTAGGAGTCTTTCCTACCGAAGATTCTTGCTTCCCTTTCTTGTTGGGATTGTGATTGGGGCCTTTGAACTTAATAGGCCTTTTCATGTTGTTGTTGAAGTTTTGTTTAGCACCTACAACTTCAACATCACACTCTTTATCGGCCTCTTCAAGACGAAGAGCGATATCCATAAGCTGATCAAAAGAAACTTCCAATTTCAGAAGTAACGGCTTCTTGAGATTCTTGTTCAAGCCATAAAATAATCTCTGATTTTTCTTCAATGGGGTATTAATGTATTCAACCCCGTATTTAGAAAGAGATTCGAAAGATGCGACGTAGTCCGTCACAGAAGATTCACCTTGAACAAGGTCGATAAAACGCCGGGCCAAAGTTACTTTTTCAGCCTCCAGCACGAATTTCAATTCGAATCTTTCACAGAATTGCTCCCAAGTGAGATCCGCTTCAACGATTTCAGAAATAAGAAGCTCATACCAATCCAATGCTCTTTCTTGGAGCATGCTAGAAGCCACTTGGACTCGGTGGAGATCAACAAGATTCATGCGAGAAAAGATGCGGTCGCATGATCTAAGCCAAGCTTGGATTTCAATGACGCTCTCGGATCCCAGGAATGGCCTTCCACCCAAAGCGGTATAATTTCTACACAAGCATGCAAAATCGAATCTAGGATGAGTAGGCTCTGGAATGGGTCCGTGACGCAGCGGATAATTCTAGACGATCTTCAATCGATGAAAGTAGCAATCTGTGGATTGATGGATACTGAAATGCTTGAATTCATTGATCCGAAGATACCGAACTCTAGCTATCTCTGACTCGTTGATCCGAAGATACCGGGAAAGAGATCTACGATTCTTCAACGTTGATCTTGCGCACAAGATTCCGTGAATCGGCTTCAGCAAACGATGATTCGAGCGCACTCGAATGACGTAAGTGGAGATAGGAGATACACTCGACTACCAATTGAAATTGAAAGCACAAAGCTAACAAAAAAAGAATTTTATTCAATTTTCAACAACCTTTTACAAATGAGACTCACGGCCTATTTATAGGCGAACAATTTTACAACAGAAATTTCTCCAACTCCTAAGTCGTTTCCGACTCATAGCTATGCTCTACGACTCATCATAAGTCGTATACGACTCATCAAATTACAACATGACTTACGACTTATACAAAACGTTACAATACTAACCTTCAACGACTTATCAACATACAACACGACTCAAAAGTAAACGACTCATAATCAGACGACTTAAAACAGATGCGGCTTAACAATGCAACACAACAACAGCTTTCTACGACTCAAGAGTCAATGGTCTAGATTAACTCGGCATCAGAAACAATGGCATCCATCTTCACGCGACTCAACTAAGTCGTAACTCGTTTCTCCGTCTTCTTGCTTTGTGCTAAGACGTGGACGACTTATACCTCCAGTTTCGTTAAGTCGTGGACGACTCATACCAGCTTCTCCCTTGAGTCGTGGACGACTCATCACCGCCTCCTTGAGTCGCTTACGACTTATTCCTTGACGACTCATTACCGCTTCCTTAAGTCGTAGACGTCTCATACGATTCATGCCTGTCTCTATGAGTCGTAGACGACTCATAGCATTGCCCTTAAGTCGTAGACGACTTATATCTTCCCCTTTGGTTTTCCAGTTGAGTCGTAGACGACTCATCACCGCCTCCTTAAGTCGTAGACGACTTATGTTTTCCCCTTTGGTTGTCCAGTTGAGTCGTGGACGACTCATCACCGCCTCCTTAAGTCGTAGACGACTTATGCCTTGGCCAAATAAAGGTTGCGCTGCATCATCCTTCCCAGGTTGAGAGAAATTCGACCTCGAATTTGCACACTCTTCATCCCCAACAAACTCATCCCCATGATATGGTACGAGATGCTTAACATTGAATACGTCAGATGTATACACATCATCTGGCAGCTTCAGTTTATAAGCATTTTCATTGATTCGTTTCACAACTTCCACCGGACCAATTTTTCTGGCTTTCAACTTGTTGTATGCGCCCACGGGAAAACGATCTTTTGTTAATACTGCATAAACCATATCACCTTCATGAAATTCAACACTCCTTCGTTTCAAATCTGCAGATTGTTTATACTTCTCATTTGCTTTCTCTAGTCGTTCTTGAACGATTTTATGACATTCCGTCAACCCTTCAACAAAATCAGCAGCTTTCTTAACTATCCCTTTTGAGTGTGGTATCGCTGTTAAATCCAATGGTCCCTTCGGTAATCTCGAATAGACAATCTGGAATGGACTGAACCCAGTACTTCGATTCACAGCATGATTATGGGCAAACTCTGCCTGGCATAACTTCACATCCCAACTCTTCAGATTATCTTGAACAAGACACCTCAACAAGTTTCCCAATGATCTATTAACCACCTCTGTTTGTCCATCAGTTTGCGGATGATAAGCACTACTAAATTTCAGCTTCGTTCCCACCATTTTCCACAAACTCAACCAAAAGTGACTCAGAAATCGAGTATCTCTATCCGACACAATAGATTCTGGCAATCCATGAAGTTGATAGATCTCCTTAAAAAACATCTGAGCAACATGAACAGCATCCGCCGTTTTCTTGCAAGCAATAAAATGTGCCATCTTCGAAAATCTGTCCACCACCACATATATGGAATCGTTACCACGCTGTGTCCTCGGTAATCCCAACACGAAGTCCATACTCACATTAACCCATGGTTTAGTTGGTACCGGTAACGGCATATATAAACCCGCATTAGTCGCAGTTCCTTTCGAAACTTGACAGATATGACATCTCTCAACAAACCTCTCCACTTCTTTCCTCATCGATGGCCAAAAGTAGGATTGTGAAATTAACTGTAAGGTACGGTCTCTTCCAACATGTCCTTCTTCATGTAATTCCTTGATAATTTTCATTCTCAAACTACCCCCCGGTATGCACAATCGATTCCCTTTGAACAGAAAACCATTTACCATCACGAAATCATCCGTCTCTCCCTCCTTGACTTTATCAACAAATTTTGCAAAGTAAGGATCATTAGTAAATAAGTCTGGCAACTTTTCAAACCCCGTCACTTCAACCTTTAGTGTAGTCAGCAAATGACTCCTCCTACTCAAAGCATCAGCCACACGATTTGTCACCCCTGACTTGTGTTTAACAACAAAAGTAAACTGTTGCAGATATGCAATCCACGATGCATGTCTCGCTGAAATCTTATCTTGCCCTTGTAAATGCTTTAATGCTTCATGATCAGTATACAGAACAAACTCTCTCTGAAATAGATAATGTCTCCAGTGTTTAATAGATTGTACAACAGCATAAAACTCCACATCATATGTACTGTATCGCATCTTCGCTCCTGACAACTTCTCACTGAAATATGCAATAGGACGCCCCTTCTGGCTCAACACCCCTCCAATCCCAACCTTGGATGCATCAGTATGTAGTTCAAACACCAACTGAAAATCAGGTAGCACTAGAATTGGTGCAGAGGTCAAAAGTTCTTTGATTCGTTCAAAAGCAAACCCGGCTTCCTCCGTCCATGCAAACTGTTTACCTTTCATGCAATCTGTAACAGGTGCCATCACACTACTAAAGTGTGGAATAAACCTTCGATAAAATGAAGCCAACCCATGAAAACTACGAACTTCCGTTATCGTCTTGGGCTGCGGCCAATTTCTGATCGCCTCAACTTTACTTTGGTCAACCTATATTCCTTTCTCTGAAACAACATACCCCAGAAATAAAACATTATGTGTCATGAACACGCATTTCTTCGTTGCAGCATAGAATTGTTCTTGTCGCAATACCATCAGCACTTCTCTAAGATGATTCAAATGTTCCTCTGGACTCCCACTGTAAATAAGAATATCATCGAAATACACCACCACAAATTTCCCAATGAACGGTCGAAAAATCTGATTCATCACCCTCATGAAAGTACTTGGTGCATTGGATAAACCAAATGGCATGACCAACCATTCGTATAGACCCTCCCTGGTTTTAAAAGCAGTTTTCCACTCATCCCCTGGTCTGATACGAATTTGATGATATCCGCTTTTCAAATCAATCTTCGAAAATATAGTAGCTCCGCTTATTTGATCCAACAAGTCATCCAACCTCGGCATTGGAAATCTATATCTCACAGTAATCTTATTTAATGCTCGACTGTCAGTGCACATCCTCCACGTTCCATCCTTTTTGGGTACCAATAAAGCTGGTACAGCACAAGGACTTAAACTCCCCTGCACACGCCCCTGCTCAAGCAATTCCTCTACCTGTCTCCGCAACTCTTCATGTTCCTTCGGACTCATTCTATAATGTGGTCTGTGTGGCAACACAACACCTGGAACAAGATCTATCTGATGTTGGATATCTCTCAACGGTGGCAACTCCGTTGGTAATTCCTCTGGAAATACATCGTCAAATTCTTTCAAATCTGGTTTAACTTCTTATGGAATTTCAACTTCTTCACTGCTCTCACGCCCAATCAACAGGAATACTTCCGGCTCTTCTTCAACTTCTTTAACAAACTCCTTTAAAGTCAATAAAGTTTTCAGCTCTTCAATTTCTTCTGACTTACTTTCTTCTTGTGATCTCTTCTTCGGAACTAAGATAATCTTCGTGCCTTTAAACATAAAACTGTAGCTATTGGTCCGACCGTCATGTAGTACTGCTCGATCATACTGCCATGGTCTTCCCAATAATAAGTGGCAAACATCCATCTCTACTACATCACACCATATTTCATCTTTGTATTTCTTCCCAATAGAGAATGGTACACGAACTCGTCTATCCACTTTCACTTCTCCTCCTTTTCTCAACCATGCTAACTTGTATGGACTCGGATGTTTCTCTGTCTTCAATTTCAACTTTGTCACAGCTTCGGTTGAAATAATATTATCATAGCTTCCTGCGTCAATTACAAACTTACACACCTTCCCCAGAATAGTACATGTTGACTGAAAGATATTACTCCTCAACCAACTAGCTTCCTCCTGCTTCGGTGTTAAACACGATCTCCTCAGCATTAGGTTACAACCTTCATCCCCTGACGCAATATCTTGCTTATCCTCCTCAACTAGACTAGAACAATCCTCATCAACATCCTCATCTTCAACCTCTACAATCATGGTTCTCTTCTTTGGTTTTGGACACTCACTGCTTTTATGACCCAATTCCTGACAATTGTAACATTTGAAACCATTGTTAACCCTTGTCTTCTCAACCTCCTTCACCACTGGTCTACTGATAGGTTTAGAAACATTTGAACTTCCTCCAACACCCTTCGCTTGATTGTTAGAATTAGTAAACACACCACTTCCTCGTCTCCCTTGTTTTTCCCAAGCCAACGCTTTCTGATGTGCTTCTGCCACAGATCTTGGATCGAACATATTAACCATATCCTGAATCTGCATTCTCAATCCCCCAATGAACCTAGATGTCAGCTGCTCTTCTGTTTCCATAATATCGTTCCTTGCAATAAGTTGATAGAATTCATCAACATAGTCATTAACTGTCTTTGTGCCCTGCCTCAAGTTCTGCAAACGTTGATACATCAAAGATTGATAATTGTATGGTAAGAACGTTGCTTTCATCAATTTCTTCATCTTCTCCCAAGATTCAACTTTTGATTTTCCCATCCGATCACGTGTAAGTTTGGTCTGCTGCCACCATGCCAAAGCTCTACCCCTCAGCCTCGTAGCAACCAACTTCACTCTACGATGTTCTGGCACTTCTTTGAAATCAAAAATTTCTTCAACGTTAGCTACCCAATCTAGAAACTCCTCTGCTTGCATACCACCTTTGAATTCAGGAATTTCAGTCTTCATCCCCGATTCCCACTTGTGATCATACTCAGAATAGTTTCTCCCTTGACCTCTTCCTTGAATACTACCACCATCATACTCCTCTTCAAAATCAGATGCATAACGATGTCGATTCTGACCACCAACATCTCTACTACCATTACGTCTTCCACCATCATCCCTTCTATCAACGTTCCTCCATTCACGATCATTCACGTTCCTCCCACGCCCTTGATCATTTTCAACACTTCTGTCTCGATTGGAATGTGGCGAGACTCTACTTCCCCCATGGTTAGATTCTGGTGAAACCCTTCTCCGATTTTGATTCATCTCCGTCATAAGCTTCTCTAACCGGCCAATTCCTTCGTTAAGCTTTTCACTAAAATTCTCATTGATTCTTTGCTCCATCTCATCAGCTTCTTCTCTTCGATACAAAGCTTCTACGTTTTGGTGACGATTAGCTCTTCTTGGCGGCATACTTGAAAATCTTCCAACACTTCAAAATTCAAACACAATTCGGACTTTGATCCAAAATGAAACGGATCGAAAACTTCCACTTTGTAGCAAATCGCAATGAACACGATGGACAAAGTTTCGGCCTTCAATACAAATCCGATCAATCAACTTCGAACAATGATGAACAACTTCACTTGCTCACGGCTCAACTTCACACTTCTCGGCCAAACAACTTCAAACTTCAAAACTCTTCAAAATGATTAGGCTCCAGGTCTCGATCTAACTATGATTGGTTAGAACAAGCTTTGATACCAAAACTGACGCAGCGGATAATTCTAGACGATCTTCAATCGATGAAAGTAGCAATCTGTGGATTGATGGATACTGAAATGCTTGAATTCGTTGATCCGAAGATACCGAACTCTAGCTATCTCTGACTCGTTGATCCGAAGATACCGGGAAAGAGATCTACGATTCTTCAACGTTGATCTTGCGCACAAGATTCCGTGAATCGGCTTCAGCAAACGATGATTCGAGCGCACTCGAATGACGTAAGTGGAGATAGGAGATACACTCGACTACCAATTGAAATTGAAAGCACAAAGCTAACAAAAAAAGAATTTTATTCAATTTTCAACAACCTTTTACAAATGAGACTCACGGCCTATTTATAGGCGAACAATTTTACAACAGAAATTTCTCCAACTCCTAAGTCGTTTCCGACTCATAGCTATGCTCTACGACTCATCATAAGTCGTATACGACTCATCAAATTACAACATGACTTACGACTTATACAAAATGTTACAATACTAACCTTCAACGACTTATCAACATACAACACGACTCAAAAGTAAACGACTCATAATCAGACGACTTAAAACAGATGCGGCTTAACAATGCAACACAACAACAGCTTTCTACGACTCAAGAGTCAATGGTCTAGATTAACTCGGCATCAGAAACAACGTCATCCATCTTCACGCGACTCAACTAAGTCGTAACTCGTTTCTCCATCTTCTTGCTTTGTGCTAAGACGTGGACGACTTATACCTCCAGTTTCGTTAAGTCGTGGACGACTCATACCAGCTTCTCCCTTGAGTCGTGGACGACTCATCACCGCCTCCTTGAGTCGCTTATGACTTATTCCTTGACGACTCATTACCGCTTCCTTAAGTCGTAGACGTCTCATACGATTCATGCCTGTCTCTATGAGTCGTAGACGACTCATAGCATTGCCTTTAAGTCGTAGACGACTTATATCTTCCCCTTTGGTTTTCCAGTTGAGTCGTAGATGACTCATCACCGCCTCCTTAAGTCGTAGACGACTTATGTTTTCCCCTTTGGTTGTCCAGTTGAGTCGTGGACGACTCATCACCACCTCCTTAAGTCGTAGACGACTTATGCCTTGGCCAAATAAAGGTTGCGCTGCATCAGTCCGATAGCTTGAGCATTCTTAACAAGATCTAGAAGCTGCTGGGCAGACATAAATACTCCCTCCTAAGGAGTAGCACTAGATTGACCGGCGTTGGGACGGCCAGGTCTAACCATTTCTCTTCTCTAAGATAGAAAGAAAGAAGAGGAAAAAGGTTATTCTCAAAATGAATATCAAACAACCTTGATTGATAAAACAAGGCATCACAAAAGAAAATAGGATAGAACGGTACGAAGACTCAAACCAAATCCTATGGCACGATTCCTAAGAAAGACTTAGGACAATGATCCTTGCTAGATTATTCTACATTGTTCCGAAGTTTGGCTCTGATACCATGCTATGATGCCCCACCTCTATACCCACGCTAGCCAAGGACACTACGGGGTAATGCCGTCAACTAGCGCGGAGAATAAGGCTGTTGAGGAACGACCATCCATGTAATTGCTTTGTGCGAGTACCGATATGCCAAATAAAAATATAACTTTTCATCTCAAGAGGAAATCCGACATACCGATACAAACTCAAAGCTACTACACAGTGGCTATGTATATATACTTCGGAAACAAATATAGAAATAAACATAACACAAATCAGTCATAGACAATTCATATCACAAAGGCAGAAATAGATATGAATATAACACATGAAAGTGTACGTCAGAGTAGTGGTCAAACAAGATCCACAATATCACAAAAGAAAAGATACAAGTGCAAGACAACAGAATATGTATACATCAATGAGTCAATATATCGAATGTATACAACCAAAAACTACAATGCTAAAGTAGTTAGCCAAAAGTCAGATGATAGTCCCAGATAAGAAGTCATGAGGAAGTACATGTAAAATCTCAGTCTGACCCGAGTATTATTTAAGAAGAAAATAATAAACGGATCAGTCTAGCTATAAATATCAGATAAAGTGATATAGAATAAGAGATATGACAAAAACGTATGATAACCATAAAGCCATACTGTGATAAGTATCGAATCGAAAATCAATTCTGAGATTAATCAATATCACAAGAATCTTCTCAAAGATTAAAAAGAATGTCATATTCTTAATTTAATTCACCAAGCCACAAATAACGACATACATATCAATGCCAATTGTAAATGCTGGTGAAACATAAATTCCAGAAATCAATAATTAGAAATCCAGAAATCACAAGAAAGAGGATGGCCAATCCCATAAACTGAACATTGACGCACCTAGAAAGATACGCCCCATGTAGAGTCTAGCATCGATACACCTAGAAAGATGCACCCCATGCAAAGTCGAACATCGACGCACCTGGAAAGGTACGCCCCATGCTCTAACATTGATACACCTAGAAAGATGCACCCCATGCAAAGTCGAACATCGACTCACCTAGAAAGGTACGCCCCATGCTCTAGCATCGATACACCTAGAAAGATGCACCCCATGCAAATTCGAACATCGATGCACCTAGAAAGATACGCCCCATGCGTAAAGTGAGACGAAGCTCAATAAAATGAAATACAGTCCTCCACATGGACAAAGAGACATCGCACATTGCTAGTCTAAACCATAATATGATCATCATCGATCAACAAGAAGTGTCGATTACACTAGGCTAGTAAATATATGAGTTTAGCTTCATGTCCCATAACCACTAGCTTAACTTAAATATTTACGAACAAATTGTAGATTTCCACTCGAAAATTGTCACAAGGTTTTCAATCGAACAAGTCTATAAATTAACCGATGAAGTAAACGCAAGCGTTTCATACCACTTGTTTTGCTAAGCCGTTTAATTAGATTTTCTCATACGAATGAGGTAAAGGTTTGTATATACTAATAGATTAGAAAATGGTTTTATAAACGAACTTTGCATTAAAATAGAGTTGAAATCATTTTAGTAAAAGAGTTTGAATATTTACTACTAGTATAGAAAACCTTTATATTTTAAAGTGACAAATCACAGAAATGATTGTAGAAACAATTAATCACCAAAAATTCACATTTCGATAACGTGAAACAAACCATGGAAATCGATATTCAAATCGATCAAATAGAAACACCAAAAAATCCAGAAAAGAAATCATCAAAGTTGATATTAATTGACAATAACTATATGGATAATCAAAAATCGATAAATTTGGAAATCCACATAAAAATAACCAAATTTTCAGAATTCGACAACCACAGACATCTGTGGGAAATCCACAGACGTCTGTCCCCTGTTTCGGGAAATTGTAACCCTGAAGTCACAGACGTCTGTGTGAAATCCACAAACGTCTGTCACCTGTAGTGGGACAGAATTTTCAAAGCCCTTAAATGGGAAAACCTACACAACTTCTCGGATTCGGAACGATTGAATGAGCAACGACGACAAAGGATTTATGCCATGCGACAACCCAGCCCTAAAGGCTCTTCAATTCACCCAAAACAACATGTCTAAACACCCATACTAGGGTTTTCATAAATTTTGACTTCAAAATACCAAAATTAGGAAAATTCACAAAACCAATCCAAATCAAGGGCAAATGCACATGAAGAAGTGTTAGGAATTCATACCCAACAACCAAAGATAATTATAAACATAGATGCGAGATAAAAACCTCACCTTTAAACCCAAAACAAATGAAGAAGAAGCTATAGAGCAATGGCAAGAACAATCACTCATCAATTCCAACCCAACAAGCTTGAATCTAAGCTTAAAAGAGAAACATTTCCTAAGTTAGGTTTAGGAATTTCTGAAATTGATAAGAGAATGAGTTGGAGAAGAAGAAGAGAAGGCTTACCAAAGCTTATTCTTTGAATTTGGAGCTAGAACTTGGATTTGCAAAGATGATTAGGGCTTGGAGTTTTAGTTTCCCATTCCACTCTCCATTTTTGATGAAGCTTAAGTGTTAGGAAATGAAAGTGAAGTAATGAAGAGGAGAGGGAGTAGAGTTGGGTTGATAAAACTAGAATTGGGCAAATGGGCTGAACCCAAACACAAAGCCCTAAGTGAAATGGTCAAATTTTTAGCTAGCTCCAAACATATCAAAGTTTATACTCAAAAAAGTCGCAAACACCATTTTGGACTCAATGGAAGTGGTCTCGAGTCCCAATTCGACTGTTTGCAAAAATTAGCTTTTCGGACATTAATCCGATTAACGATTCTATATTTAAATAAAATATTTAAATATAAAATCAATAAATATGCGGGTTGTTACAAGATGAGTAGATCTTATTCGTCATGAGTAATACATCATAAGTTGGTAATAAGTAATAGACGGCAAAAGGAGCATATGAGTTACTTGGATTCCTAGAGTAGGACCTTTCTATGTCAAAGTGGACATGGTCCTAGACCTCCTTGCCCTAGATGATAGTTGTGTTTAGTTGCTGTATAAAAAAGAGTAAAAGCAGAATAAGATAACTAAAAGGAAAATAACAAATTTAAAGAAGGTGATAGAAACGTCAACAGAAAAATTTAAAAAGAGATATTTTCTTATGTAAACTGTGCTTGGGGAAGTAAATATTTTTTTAGAATAGTAACCTAAATCCCAAGTACGGAGGAAGATATGCGCAAAAGAAAATCGAAATATGAAGTTTTTCCATTTTCTACCTTCTTTCTGACATAAGAGATCGAATTCAGAAAATTAGATTTTTCTGAAATTTGAATATTTAAAGTTGTATGGTAGGGTTTGGATGCAAAATTCGTTGAACTACAGCCCTATTCAATAGGAGTGTGGGAAAAATTGGATGAAAAGTGTTTTAAATTTTCAAAGGATTGCATTCATATAGAAATTGCAAGTATATTTAGGATGTGTGCATCATGTTTTAAAAATAAATTTTTAAAGAAGCAAAGCATTCATATAGGAGGTACCGCTTAGAAATTCATGTACATGCATATATTTTGTATTGAATAACACTTTTGCACAAGAGCACGGTTGGTCGAAAAATTGGATGTACACAAAATGGATGCGATTGATGCGAGGAATTACATAATTTTACCCTTGTCGAATTTCGGGGACGAAATTTCCTAAAGGGTGGGAGAATGTAACACCCCACATTTTTATATAATTAAATAAAATCAATTGAATTAACATAATTACAAAACAGAATATAAATGTCAAATATATGCATTTAAGTATTAAGAGGTTACATAGATTTATGCGAGCATCGAGTGTGTGATTAATTGACGCATCAATCAATTAAAAGGGGAATTAATTAAGAGACATAAATGCGTCAATTAGTCAGAGAATATGTCACTTTTATAACATTAATTAACTAAGGGATCTTCTAATAAAGAGAAATGTATGTGGGGAATAAATTAAATGATAACATACATATATTAATTTATAATTGACGCAATTAATTAATTAAGAAATTAATTAAAGACATTAAGTAAGGTCAATTAATAAAAGAGGGAAACTTATATGTCAATTAATTGGGTAATGAATTGGTGGTTTAAATATATACAACTAATAAATGCGTGATTGAGTGACGCATAGGAATTAATTTGGATATCGATTAAAATGGGAAAATGTGTCAATTAATTAATTGGCAATCAGTTGAGCATTTTAAAAATGGTGTCAATTAATCAAAGAATATGCCCTTGTTACAATAGCTAATAATGTAAATTAATTAACTAGAAGAAAACGCCAGTTATATGATTATTTATTTCCAAGTTAAAATGAAAAAAAAAGAATTGGAATGCGTACAAAAATCAAACGGAGTAATTAAGTTTATGATGATGGTAAGTTAATAAGAATAAATTAAAAAGTATAACTTTTATATACAATCAATTAATAGAGGTATTAATTGACGTGTTCAGATAGGTAAGAAATTATAACGTATAAGAATCAATTAATATTGGATATATATATATATATATATGTATGTATGTATGATCTAATTAATTGGATATTAATGGGAGAATCTTATTTAGAAGGAAACATTAATTAATAGGGTAGTATAACAAAGGAATAAATGAATAACATTGGAGAATTATACTTTATAAGCTAACATAAACAAATCAATAAATGATGGTTAGAATTGTTTTTAGGGTTAATCGGATGGTTCATAGTTGTTCACTACACCTATAAATTGAACGTAACTTAACCCTAGTCCACACTATTTTCTCTGAATCGACTGTTGCCATTTACAGCAAACTCCTCTTCTCTTCTCACTCTTCCTTTATCCTCTATCAACCAAATCTTTCCTCAAACAAAAAATAAAATTAAGCAAGGATATACATATAAGAAAATCAGAGAATTGCACAAACAAATCATGGAATTTACAGCGAATTAAAAAGGGGGAAAAGCGGAGAAAAGTGTAGCAAATTAAAAGGGATAGAGATTGAAGCTAAGGACGACATGTGAGTGGATTTATTTATATATCTTTTAAGTTTAAGATATATTATCGTTAAATTCCCGTTTAAATAATTTTATTCAATAATTAATCCTATTAATTAAGTTATGCTGAACTATAAGAAATTTATCATTTATTTACAATATTAGTATTTATTTACATCTGTTTCTACGTTTTGGATTTCTATGCAAGCATCATTCTTCTTCTATTTTCTCCTCTTTCTTTGTGTATGGATTAGAATAGATTAAACGTGAATATGGATTAAATAATTAAGAATACTGAAATGAAGGAAATAAGATGTAAAGTAATAAAAGTTTGAGGGATGGAATTACCGTAATAAATTACGTTAAAATGAGAAAAGTTAATTAATCTAATAACTGGATTTGGGAGTAACTAAAAGATTAATTGGTTGGTTTAGAAAATAGGATACATTTCTATAATTTAACATTTAAAAGACAAAAATGAACGTAATTTCTAGAATAAAAGAAAGAAAAAGAGAATTAGTGTTACCTACTATTGTTTATAGTATTATTTAATATTAAAATATGGAAATGGATTTTTAAATATAGTTTTCATAACCAACCAAATAAAATAGAATTACTTCCTAGAATAGAAGATAATAAAGTAAATTATGACATGAATCAAGTAAATTATTAGATAAGAACATGAAGCTGTAAACGATAATGAACCTAGGTCTGCATTCACTACGCAGAGTATTTAAGAAGATAGTTATTATGATAAGTGAATTATATAATATAAGAAAATAAAAGAATATTCTATATCATAATAAAAGAAGGCAGATTAGAACAGAAAAGAAATGCTAGAATTATGTACGGACTATAAAAGAAGAGAAAATGACAATTATAGGTAGAATTATAACATAGGTTATAATTAAGTAATAAGAACGGAAAAGCTTATTTTGAGACTTTGAATAAATTAATGAGCAATAATAATGGTAGAAGCTTATTTAAATAATTTATATTAAGTCAATAAGCAAATAAAGCAGGAATGATAAAAGAGGCTTATTTTAATAAACTTAAGATTTATATTAAGTTAAATAAGCAAGATAATGAATGTGCATCATACCAATGGCATTCCCTATTAAATAAATGGAAATCTCATAATAGATAGAGGTGAGACGAGGGCAAGAATATGCTAATTAGGGTAGATAAGTAGCCAAGAGAATAAGAAAGTAAACTAAACGCAAATTAATAGGTTAGACTTAGGGTCTAATAGAAGAGAGAGATGCGTTTGGAGCAGCCCAAAGAATGAAGAGCCTAACGAAGCAGTTCATCACAGATTTCAGTATAGGAGAAGCATGTCCAACTTAGTTATTTTGGGCTAGAAGGAAGTACGAGACTTCAACGGGACGTGAGGGTACTCTCGGATGGCCCTTTGGGTTGGCCTAACGAAGCTGCATTCCCGGAGGTAGGTCTGTAGATGTTCCATCAAGAGAGTATGCCTTGACTGCTTTTTGCATGGCAAGACCATTGTAGGCAGTCAGAAGGGTTTGATGTTAGGAGTAGGATATCTGTATGTCCCAGTACTTGCAAGTAAGTTTAGTGGGCAGGACCCAAAAGGATAGTCGCATGCGGATATCACGCCAGCATCAAAACCAAGAACGAGTTCGGGAAAGACTAGAGTTAAACCAACAGACCAATGATTCTTTCACTATCGAGACATTGGGTGAGGGGCATCGCCAATTGGATGTTAGATTGTTTGTAGTAGGGCACGACCACTTAACTCTTTAGAAGTCTTTCGGTTAGTTGAGGGGTGGCTGCGTGGGGCCATAGCCACGATGAAAAAGAGACAGACCAACTAGAATATCTGTATTGTATGCCTAAAGAAGCGGTCCTTTACAGATATAGAAAATGAAACACCCCACACCCTTTATTATACGCAAAAGGACACATTAAAAGGCGTGGTGCATTGTAGGTATAAATAAAACTAAAAGAGACTAAGATTCACAAGACAAAAATAGGTAAAAACAATGGAAACTAAAATAATAACTTATTTAAAATAAAAATTTCGTAATTGGTTCATAAATAAGTCAAATACCAAATACAACATCCATATCTCAAAACCCATCATGTCTTATGAAATAAAAGTTCATAGTCTCAAAAATTAGAGTACATAATATCACTCATAATAAGCTAGCACATAAAAAGAACAAAAGCTGAAATAAAAGGAATACATAGTAAAGAACTCTTCCAAGAAACCAAAGGGCAACAACAATCTACCGACTTCTCCCTTGATTGCCTATGGGGGGAAAACGGAAAATAGAGGAGTGGGTCAGACTAAAAGTCTGGTGAATGATAGTAATTACTAGTCTTTAAGTAAGATAAAAGTAAGAGACTCTATAACAGTTCTAGCATAAATAAGGATAATAAAGGAAATAGGAAAGAGAAAAACTGGAAATAAGTACGATTAATTATTGCTCAATTTAGAAGATAGGTTAACTTTGATTGCTTGCACTTGTCCTTGATTTCTACTTTGATTAGGCTGAATTCCTAATCCTGTAATTAGGATGTAACCGTAATTCTACCGTTTTTTGATCGGCCCGCTACTCCATAGACCTTACTGCGGACCAGCCGCTATATAATTCCCTACACAACAGCCAATGGTATCTATGAAAGATGCACAGAGAAACTACTGTGGATCCGGATGACATATATAGCTCTCTACACAGAAGGCAATGGTGCCTACGAAAGACACCCATACTAAGCGCTTGGAACTCATAACTATTACTGAGCACCCGAATGGAAGTCGCACGCGTAACTACCACCATGCCTATGCTACCTTTTGCTCCACCTATTGGGTCTTCTTATTACCTCCAACTTCCAGCAAAAGCGTGCCCCTTATCTCACTTCAGCTAATGTGAGATCACCGTGTGTCCATAGAATCTATAAGGAAAATGCTGTTGGTACTGGCCCTTCATCCAAACAATATCTAGTTGCGGCCCTTATCCAAATCTCCCGCGATTTGGACTTTTATTTGACCAATTACTACCATTCTATTAACTTAGATAAATTATTTAAATAAGCCTTTATTATCATTTTTACTTTCTACGCTTATTAATTTATCCCAACTCTTAAAATAAGCCCCATTCTATTCTTTTTCTTATTATAAACTACATTATAATCATGCTTATTACTTAATCCAAGGTCTAAGTGTGAAAATAAGCTCTTTCATCTTTTACTTATTTAGTTATAATTCTAAGTTATAACTATGCCTATTATCTTTAATTAGTCCAATTCTAATTATAATTAGGCGTAATTTCAGTCCAATTCCATTATTTATTACATTCCAATTCTATTATTTATTACAGTATTTACAATTTACTTCTTATTTTCTTCATTCAATATTCTTACTTACATAATCCATATTCGCGTTTAATTTATTCTAATCCATACGCGAAGAAAAAGGGGATGAAGAGAATAGACGCTTGCATTAAATCCAAAACGCCGAAAAAGATGTAAATAAGAAATAAATAACAGTAAATAAACTTAAATACTGTAAATAATCTGTTAATAAATAAAAAGCTATGCTTAACAGTAATAAATTATAATTAACAGAAATAAACTAAAATTACTGAAAAGAATAGCTGAAAGGAAATAGACTGCAAATGATTCTAAAAACTATAAATAACCCACTAAAAAGGCTATTCCAAAACTCGTAGTAAAACTACAACTATTGAAAACCCTATTATTTTAAATTACTTGAAGAAATCTTAAAATAATTACAATCACTCACCTCTGGTCCTTAGCTCTACCCTTTAGGCCTTCATGGATCCACTTGAGGTTGTTAAAATATTTTTGTTAAAAATATTCTCTCCTTGGAAAATTATTCCTTTTAGGGTCCTTCCTGAAAAGGTGAACCCAAGCGGAGAAAATTTAGAATGAGAAAAAGTGCTAGGCCTAGGGTTCTATTTATAGAGGTAGAAGTGAATCTCAGACCATTGGATTTGGAGATTGAATAGGATGCAACAACGTCATAGGCTGAATAGGAGCCGTCCGATGCAAGGACGGAAGGACCAGATTGAATAAAAGAGTGCAAATGACGCGTTAAAATTGTATAGCACGAAGAAGAAATCTTCTTCACTTCACACATTGGGCGGGTCGACCTGGCGGTCGACCTTCACCCCCTAGGTCAACCGGCCGGTCGACCTAGGTGATGGTTTGGTCGACCTAGCCCATATAATAATAATAATAATTTTCAATTTCTTGTTTCGTGCGTAACTTCTTCATATTGACTCGGATTCTGATGTTCTATATATGGAAATTGACCAGAAAATTACTACTAACACAATGGTGCAACCCCCGTGGCTCAGTTTTGATAATTTCACAAAGTTATTTTATCATTCATTCATTCATTAATTAATTTTTATAGCTTAAATTTCGGGTTGTTACATTCTCCTTTCCTTAAGGGAATTCGTCCCCGAAATCTCTAAGGATAAAAGAATGTACTAATGTTTTCATCCAATTCTACAACCAACTACTCAATCATCAACCATTCATCCATTGTCCTTAAGTTTTTCTAATGCAATTTTATGATACTTATGCAATTAGTGTAGTGTAAATGTCCTTAACTATTGCAAAAGATTAGGTAATCCACTGATTCAGTTGACCTCCTTTTATGCAATCATCTCCATGCCATGTATCCAAATGAATGCAAAAATTTCCTAATGATACTGATAATTCTATATGCGTGCTACAAACATCATCCAAATGCAACAATCATGTGATAAACATCCATTTATAGCAACCATGGAAATAAAATAAAAATGTGCACACATCCATATGCTCCAGTGTCCTAGTTAGGCCGATCCATAAAGAATAATAGTGCCTAGTGTACCTATATGCGTCCATTAGTATCCACTAGAAAACACTTGCAATCACTAGCATACATCATTCATAACATGTTCTATTAACAAGTTTGCATCAAATTCTACCATCCATAGGTTAAATCCTAAGTTCTACCCTCTCAAAGGATAATAAAGGAAAGAACCTATTCAAAACTAAAGATGGAAAAAGGAAATTCTAAAACCTATTGTCAAAGAGACATGGATATGATATACGAATTTTCTCCTAATCAAATTAGTCTTCTTCGAAATCTCCCTAACCATATTGGAACCAAGAAGCAACCTTTCCGTAGACTCCAACCAACTTGAAGATGTCTTACACGGCCTTCCCCAAAAGAGCTTCAAAAGGTGCCATTCCAATGCTAGCTTGAAAACTACTACCATATGAATTCCACTAAAGAAAGATGCTTTTTCCAAGTTCTTCCAAAATCAAGAATACTCATTCTCAACCATGCATGTCTTACTATCCTACTAATTTCATTTTACTGTTCTTCATGAATCAACATTCCTAAGTTCTTACTAGTGTCCTATACACTTTACAGAAACTTCCATTATTACTTCTAAAAGTAATTATTGCTATCTCCTTACACCTTTTCCGTTACTCCTAGGAAATGATTCTTATCTACTCCATTTTTAAGAGTTTGGTTTGGTATTTATCACCTTGTTTTAAAAATTAAGGTTTCTAAAATTTTTTAAACATCAAATCCCAAAATCTTTGTATTTAAAAGTGTTATATTTTCAGTTTCTATTAATTTCAAAAATACTTGGTCGCTTAATATTATTTCCCAAACCTAGAGGGAAAACTTCCAAATTTTTAAGTCTAAAACTTATATCTCTCTTTCTTTTAAAGACTTTTACAGTTTTCTATAAAAATATGAATTTTCAAATTTTACTTTTATTAAGTTTTTCATTTCAACAACTTATTTACTTTTTCACCAAACCATTTTCTTTTAAAATATCTTTAAAATATCCTTTATGTGTTTTCAAAATAGCTTCTTATTACACCTAATAGTCTCATATCTTAATGTATTGGAACTACTTTCTCTTATGAGAAGTTATTAATGCTAAAATCTTCTATGAACCTTTTAAAAGAGAATTTCATGTTTATGTGAAATTACAAGTAACTTATCATATATTTTTTTTCTTCGAAATAGGCTATACAAAATATGGTGCTTTTCATACCTTGTATATCTCTTTATGTATTCCTTGTAACTTGAACAAATTTTTTTTATCGGTTTCATAGAAAATCATACCATTATTCTTTTCATTCCAATAGATTAAAATATGTTTAAATTATACTCTTCCATGATAAATATTTTCTAATATCTAACTTACACATTTTTCTTTCAAAAAAGCTCATCTTCAAAACTATTTTAATATTTCCATAACTACAAAAACACTTCCTTATACTTATTAATAATAAGTGTACTTTACAAACCATTTTGTTTCTATACTTAGAAATTACCTTTTAAAACACATTTTTATTTGGGTTAAAACTGATGTTGCGTAAAACACCATTACTACAACCCAAAAAAAATACTAGTTTATGGATTCAATTAAATAAATACCAATAAATCTCATATACCTATGTAAAAATATTTCTCTTGAGAGTCGCTTACTATAACAATAGTGTTATAGCCTATGCTCCACTTATTTTCCACAAAAACATTTATTACAACAATAAAAGTTGTAATCTATGTTTTCAATACTTGATACACTCAAGGTTTTTATGTTTAAAATCTTTGTTTACTTACAACGAAACTAGTGAGTTATATATATACCCCATAATTATTAAAAAAGAATTCCAATTTTTCATTATATAAAAACCAACTTAAATTTCATACCATTCTTCAAAAACCCCATGTTTATTTTCTGAAAGAATATACTAAAAATGAAAATTTTTGATTCCAACAATAATTTTTTTTTTCAACCTTAAATTTCGAAATTTCATTTTATTGGGCTTAGCATAAAGTGGGTCTTCCTACTTACTACCATCGGAGTACTTTTCCTAAACTAAAGGCTTTTACTCATATTCCTCTTGTATACTCATATTTATTCTAAGGCATCACCGTCAAATCCACTTGTCTGAGACAATTATAATTTCTGCAATTACCTACACATGGATTTTCTTCTCTACTTATCTACTGAATTTTTACTGCACATCTCCAACCTTTGTCTACCACCTTTTGGATTTCCATAATCCCAATCCTAAATGTACAAAATCGTCTCTTAAATCCCTATCATGTGTATACATTCCCTATGCCCCAATAAACGCACTTCAAAAGTGATACTTCAAGAACTCTGCTCTCAATTGACGAACACGAAGCATACAAAGAACCTCCTTTAGATGAATAACATGCTCTTCCATACTTCTTGAAAAACACCAAAATGTCGACCACGAATACCACCACGAACTTTATTTTAGGACATCTCTAAAAACATGGTTCATTATATCTATAGAATAGGCTGGGACATTGGTTAGCCCAAAAGTCATGACTGTCATCAGCGACCCTAAGCTGATGAAATCTAGTGGCTAAATCAAACTGGGAGAATACCGAAGAGCCAACTAACTCGTCAAAAAGATCATCTATCCTAGAGGGTGGATGATGGTTCTTCTTTGTGAGCTTATTCAATTCTCTATAGTCAATGCAATGTCGAAGAGAACCACCTGCTTTGATAGCGAAGATGATTGGCACTCCCTATTCCGATATGTTTCTTCTTATGAAACCTCCCCCAAAGCTCACAGATCTGCTTGCTCAATCCCTTCCTTTCCTAGGCACCATATGCCCTACAAGTAATGCTACTAGCTAGCCAAATAAATCCTGAAGTTAATCTCTCTCTTAGGGGGTAGTCCCCTAACCTCCTCAAAGATGTATAAAAAAATCTCCGACGACAGGAACCGAATCTAACTCTGATGATGAATCGAGGGAATAAAGGAAGCTCAACATAACTGACCATTTCGGGTCGCAAGGAATCTCGAGAGTCCTACTGATGCATGTCTCTAGTATAACGACTCTCCTCTCACAATCTAATATAGCTCCATAAGTGGATAGCCAATCTATTCCCAAAATCATTCCATACCCCGAAAATCCCAAAATATAGGCGTCATAGTCAAATTCTACACCTAGGATATAAATTTTCAAACCCCTACAAACCATAAACAAGAGTGCCGATCCTCCCATGGGGTTTGAAACAACAATGGGGTCTACTACTGTTACCTGGCACCTTGGCCCGGCTACAAAACGGAGGCTGCAGAAGTTATAATTGAACGTAAGCGAGCGTAACGTCAAGGATTGGTCCACTTCGAATCATAATGGCGATTATTCTGAGTCGGCCTCGATGAATAGAGGTCGATGTGTGATGGATGATGGGTCGGTACTTGGAGCGCGGTTCGGCTGTTCTTAGTCGGTTATTCTCGATCAGTTATATGCACTAAGTCAAGTCAGCGACAATGGTTTGGTCAAAGTAGGTCGGCTATAATGAAAGACTATGGGGTCGGCCTTGATGTGATTAGCATGTTTAGGAGGTTCAGTTTGGATGGTTCGGCCTTGGAGAGGTCAGATCATGTGGATCAGCTGTAAGTGGTTCGACTAATGTGGGTCGGCATGTATCGTTCGGTCATGGTAGAAAAGTTAAGGTGGGTCGGCCAGATATGGTTCGGCCTTAATGGGTCAGCACATATGGATCGGCATACCTGGTTCGGTGCACAACAAGGGAGTTAGCATATTTTTGGGGTCTACAGCAAGGTGATGCGATCGGCATTGTTTTGCTTCGAGATACACCACAAGTTGCTTCGGGTCCCTTGAGAGCTTGCTTCAAGTCAGCTACGAGACGACTGCGGTTTGGCCATAGAGGGTCGGCAACACGTGGTTCGGCCAAAGTGGTTCGGCATTGCCTGTGTCGGTCAATTTGAATTAACGCTTGTGGGCTGAGCTACCTTAGTCATGGGCCTGCATAGGGGAACCAGCCTATCTTCGTCTATAAATAGAGGGGCAGGGGTCACAGTTGGAGGGAGCTTTTTTTCGAGAACTCCAGGGATACTCTGCCATTTTCTGTACTCACTTCTTTTCTGTTAAAATTTGTACTTAAGTTGTTTGTTTACGAATTGTATCTGTACTCAAGTGATTGGAAAAGTAATGAAGATTATATTCAAAGTGGACGTAGGCAATTATGCTGAACCACTATAAATCTGGTGTTCTTGTTTTTCTTTTTTTTTTTGCATTCAACTATGTTACTTCTCTGCTTTAATTTACTTTCTTCATTAATCTCTCTACACAATTCTATTTAAGGGTGTTAGTGACCAATTTTGGTGCTAACAACTACTAAAGAGATGTCTGAGTACAAACAATCTACCAAAGAACTAGAGATGAAAGAGTGTGATGATCTAGGATCGAAAAGAGTCCGAATGGGAAAATCAGAAATAGAAACCAAATTTTCCTACCTCGATCCGGTCCGCTGCTAGAAGGTGTTGCATCCAAAGCCTGAGTCTGCGCTGCAAGTGCACTCGCTCCCTGCCCCATCTTCTGAGGACAAAACTTACTAAAATGACCGGGTTGTTCACAGCTGTAACACTTCTTTACCTTCTCTCTCTTGTAGTCTCTTGCGTAATGACCAGTCATTCTACAACGGTTACATCTCCCACTTTTCTTGATTCGCTTCTGAGGGCCTTCCCTTTTCCTCTTATCCTTCTTGCCATTCTACCATGGTTTCTTAGAGCTTATAGGAACCGCCTTAAGCTCTTCTTCCAGCTACCAAGATATAGGTTGACCACTCCATCGGTCCTCCAAACCTAACCACCTAAACTTTCACTCCATATCTTCCAACCGAGCTTGTGTCTCCTTGAAATCCTTCGTGCCAGAAAATGTTCCGCCGCCTATGCTAGTGAAGTCCTTGCATAGCTTAGAAAAATCGGCTGGTGTAGGTGGATTAAAGGGATTTCCACCTACTGGTGTTGTATTGGGCGCTAGCCCTTGCACCTCTGGTACCATAGCTCTACGGAACTAGTCAGCCATACTATGCAAAGAAAAGAAACTTAGGTTCGAAAGAATCGAAAGAAGGTTGAACTGGACTTTAAGGAGATTTTTATAAAAACTCTTTTATACTTAAAAACTATTTCTAAGAGTTCTTTTCTGAAAAATACTTTTAAAATAAGTTATTTTGGAAAATACTTTACTTTTTAAAATAAATTTTTAGGAATCCTGTAACCTTAGGCTCTGATACCAAGTGAAACACTCCACACCCGTTATTATACCCAAAAGGACCCATTAAAAAGCATGGTGCGTTGTAGGTATAAATAAAACTAACAGAGACTAAGATTCACAAAACAAAAATAGGTAAAAAAAGCAGAAACTAAAATAATAACTTCTTTAAAATAAAACTTTCATAATTGCTTCAAAAATAAGTCAAATACCAAATACAACATCCATATCTCAAAACCCATCATGTCTTATGAAATGAAAGTTCATAGTCTAAAAAATCAGAGTACATAATATCCCTCATAATAAGCCAACACATAGAAAGAACAAAAGCTGAAATAAAAGGAATAAATAATAGAAAACTCCTCCAAGAAACCGCCGAGCAACAGCAATCTACTGACTTCTCCCTTGATTGCCTATGGGGGGAGGAAGGGGAAAATAGAGGAGTGGGTCAGACTTAAAGTCTGGTGAATGATAGTAATTACTAGAGTCTTTAAGCAAGATAAAAGTAATAGACTTTCTAGCATAAATAAGGATAATAAAGGAAATAGGAAAGAGATAAACTGGAAATAAGTACGATTAAATATTGCTCAATTTATAAGATATGTTAACTTTGATTGTTTGCACTTGTCGTTGATTTCTGCTTTGATTAGGCTAAATTCCTAATCCTGTAATTAGAATGTAACCCTAATTCTACCCTTTTTTGATCGGCCCGCTACTCCATAAACCTTACTGCGCACCAACTGCTACATAACTCCCTACAAAGCAGCCAATGGTATCTACTAAAGATGCACAGAGCAACTAACTTATAGCTATTCTTGAGCACCCGAATGGAAGTCGCACGTGTAACTGCCACCATGCCCATGCTACCTTTTGCTCCACCTATTGGGTCTTCTTATTACCTCCAACTTCCAGTATAAGCATGCCCCTCATCTCACTTCAGGCTAATGCGAGATCACCGTGTGTCCATATAATCTATAGGGGAAATGCTATTGGTACTGGCCCTTCATCCAAACAATATCTAGTTGCGCCCCTTATTCAAATCCCATATGATTTGGACTTCTATTTGACCAATTACTACCATTCTTAGCATAAGTGTGCCCTAGGCTCACCGTTTTGTCTAATAAGGAATGCTATTTGGTACAGGTCCTACTTTCATCTTTGCTTATTAACTTAGATAAATTATTTAAATAAGCCTTTATTATCATTTTTACTTTCTACGCTTATTAATTTATCCCAAGTCTTAAAATAAGCCTCATTCTATTCTTTTTCTTATTATAACCTACGTTATAATCATGCTTATTACTTAACCCAAGGTCTAAGTGTGAAAATAAGCTCTTTCATCTTTTACTCTATTTAGTTATAATTCTAAGTTATAACTATGCCAATTATCTTTAATTAGTCCAATTCTAATTATAATTAGGCGTAATTTCAGTCCAATTCCATTATTTATTACATTCCAATTCCATTATTTATTACAGTCTTTATAATTTACGTTTTATTTTCTTCTTTTAATATTCTTACTTATATAATCATATTCGCGTTTAATTTATTCTAATCCATACACGAAGAAAAAGGGGATGAAGAGCATAGACGCTTGCATAAAATCCAAAACGTCAAAAAGATGTAAATAAGAAATAAATAACAGTAAATAAACTTAAATACTGTAAATAAACTGTTAATAAATAAAAATCTATGCTTAACAGTAATAAATTATAATTAACAGAAATAAACTAAAATTACTGAAAAGAATAGCCGAAAGGAAATAGATTGCAAATAATTATAAAAACTATAAATAAACCACTAAAAAGGCTATTCCAAAACTCGTAGTAAAACTACAACTATTAAAAACCCTATTATTTTAAATTACTTAAAGAAATCTTAAAATAATTATAATCACTCACCTCTGGTTCTTAGCTCTTCCCTTTAGGCCTTCACGGATCTTAGTCGACCGAGCCCATATAATTTATTTATTTTTCAATTTCTAGTTTCGTGCGTAACTTCTTCATATTGACTCGGATTCGGACGTTCTATACATGGAAATTGACCAGAAAATTACCACGACACAATGGTGCAACTCCCATGGCTCAATTTTGATAATTTCACAATGTTATTATATCATTTCATTAATTCATTAATTAATTTTTATAGCTTAAATTTCGAGTTGTTACAGAAATTCCTCGACTGAATTTCGTACAAGGTAGACCTTGTTGGCCGGATTCAGATAGTAGACAGAATGATTACGTAGTCCTCAATGTATGCACTGGGTGGTACATTGTGGATGTCCTTTACAGATGTAGCTACGGAACGCTCGCAGAGCAAGACGATAGAGTATCTGTATTGTAGGCCTTACGAAGCAGTCCTTTACAGATATAGCTACGGAGCAAGACGATGGAGCATCTGTATTGTAGGCCTTACGAAGCAGTCCTTTACAGATGTAGTTAGGAAACGCTCTTGAAGTAAGACGATGGAGCCCTTTTCGAGGAGGATACGAAAGGTACCATGGGTGGTACCTAGGACCAATATGGTCATTGGGCATATAGCTACATATATGTATATTAGTTATTAGGTTTTAATCTACTATGGAGTAGATGGGCACGGTTCACGAACAGAGGCGAGAGTATTGTAACCTAATGAACCTAATAAAGAGTAAATGGAAATAAGATGATATATGTAGAATTAAGCCTAGAAATATATAATTTATTCATTCACCAGAAATTTAGTTCTGACCCCCTCCTTATAACATCCTACAGGTTAGGTAGATGACAGAGACTTCCCAACTTTAAGACACCTGTTTAGAAAGTGTTATTATAATGGTGAGTATTTACTTACTATTATATTTTAGTCAATTCCGTTGTGAGTATTTAATTGACCTCTGATATATTTGTCTTTGCCTATTTGCAGGATACCAGATTCCCAACTCGGGTTTCAATGGGCTTGGGTTTTAGCATTTTTGCGAAAAATCCGGACCCATTGGAATTCGGGTTGCTACACTGGAGGAAATGCCGTGAATGTTAGAAGAGATAATCCCGTGGCCCTAGTTGGCAATAACTATTCCAAGCTGAGCAGGGATTACACCAATCTTAGTAAGAAGCCATTTTTGGGAACAGTGGAAGCTATTGAAGTAGAAAACTGGTTATTGCACTGTCAAAGGATTTTCGCTGACTTGGGATTAAATAATGAGCAGAAGGGGAGACTTGCATCTAGATAGTTGCAGGGAGCAACACTTTATTGGTGGAATGGTATTACCGTAGGAGTTCCCGAGAAAGAGTTAACTTGGGCAGAATTTCGAAGGAGATTGGAAGAGAGGTTCTTGTTTGAAGTTACCAAGTCAGTACTACTGAGAAAGTTCATGGACTTAGTGCAAGATGAGATGTCGGTGATCGAGTATGCTACGAAGTTTGATGAGTTTTCTAGATGTGGATATGCTACCATTGACACCGTCATCAAACGAAATTAGAAGTTTATTAGATGGTTGAAGACCGAGACTGCTAGGGCAACTATGCCACATCTCCGTGATCCAAGCACAATTGTAGTGGAGATGGAAATCGGGAATGAAGAGATGCTTTCCACTTTTGGGAAAGAGAAGCAGGTTGAAACCGAGGGTTCTCAGGGCAAGAAGAGGAAATTCTTTAAGAAGAAAGGAGCTCAGAAAGGAGGACCTGCCAAGAAAGGGAAGGACGATGTAGTTTGCTACAAGTGCAACAAGAAAGGACAGTTTGCTCATGAATGTCGAACTGGAAAAGGGAAGAAGGTTGCAAATAAGAATGGAGTGAAGTGCTTCAACTATGACCAGGTTGGGAATTACAAGAATCGGTGTCTAGAACCGGTTATAGCAAACAAGGGATTTTTTTGCCTCAAAACCATCATCTTCTAGACCAACCGCTGCTGAGAAGGAAAAGATTGTGATGGAAGGTACACTTTTGATTCATAGTATACCAGTTAGGGTACTATTTGATACCGGTGCATCGCATTCATTTATACCTCACTATTTGGTAGATAAGTTATGTTTAGAAACCTTATACCTTGTTACTTCCTTAAGGGTTTCGAATCCGATAGGAGGTTATGCAACTCTAAGGATGAGATGTGACCAGTTAGAATTTGATTTGTTAGGTCATTAGTTTGCATGTAAAAAATGTGATTTCTTACCAAGTAACTTGAACATGTAAAAAATGTGATTTCTTTGTTTTTAACTTAAAAAGGAAATCTTATCAACTAACCTGCCTTTGTTTGTCAAATTCTCATTGATTAACAATTACTTTTCAGAAATGTGCTGCCACTATTTTTAAAATTAAATAATCATTTTATTTTATAAAATGCCCATTCTCCTTAATTAAATATATAAAACATTTAAGTCCTATACCTTAAATAATTTTATATATTCATTAAAAAACTTAGGAAAAATAAAAAAAAATTCTATAAAATCTATTTTAATATGTTTTCCAACATATAAAAATTTCAAACCCAAATAATCATTATTTTAGCCGTAAATAATTTATAACCCAATAAACAATTTCCTTTACTAGCAAATTAATATAAAATTCACATAATTTTAGAAAATTATGAAAATTGAAACCCCATCTCTAAATTATTATTTCTAGTCTATATTTAAATTTTCAAGGCATTTGGATGTCATTTAATAGGGTTTTCATATCAAACATATCATAAAACTAACATGAACATGTATAATTCATCAACAAGCATATATATAACTTTAATCATCAAAACATGGCATATACTTCCAAAATCATTTCGGGTCTAATCTTAAAACCGAAAACCAAAAGAAAATGGGATGTAGTAATTATTCGCCTTAGCTGTGAGATTATAGATATGAGATTTGATGTTGATTTAGTTGATTTTCTTCCTTCTTTTGAATCCTAGCTTTAATCTTCTTCTTGAGAATAATAATGGTGGCCGACCTTAGGAAATTTTAGTTTGAGTAAAATGAAAATGAACGTGAGTTATGTTCCTAAGGGTTTAGGGTATAAACCTTACCTATTTCCCATATTGCCCTTCTCATATCCTAACACATTAACTTAGGGTATTTCATTTTAATTAACACACTAACATGGCACGGCTACCCTTTGTTAATCAAATCTCAACCTTTTAATCTTCACATTATTTTATTTAATTTACCCAATTAATTATTCTAAATAATATTATAAAAATATAGGGTGTTACAGACTCCCCACCTTAAGAATTTCGTCCTCGAAATTATGATAAGGTACACAACAAAACAATCAAAGGTAGAATATACCATCAAACAAGTCAGGATAAGCATCTCTAACTCTGCTCTCAGTCTCCCAAGTACAGTTTCTAGCATCGTCACTCCACTGAACCTTTACTAACTTGACTGTCTTGTTCCTCAACTTCTTTTCATCTCTAGCCACAATCTGAATCTGCTTTCTAACTATGGTCAAATCCGGTTCTACTACTAAATCCTCTAACACTGTAGGTGCTATGGTAGTCTTCGGGTTTCTAACACATTTACTAAGATGAGAAACATGGAAAACATCATGGACTCTAGCCAAACTACTCAGTAACTCTACTCTATAAGCAAGTTTCCCGATCCTCTCAATAATACGGAAAGGTCCAATGAATCTAGGTGCTAACTTCCCTGACTTTCCAAATCTAATCACACCCTTCATTGGTGAAACCTTGATAAACACATAGTCTCCGTCAGAAAATTCCAAGTCCTTCCTTCTTCTATCAGCATAACCTTTCTGCCTAGACTGATCTTCCTTCATCCTAGTTCGAATCAGCTCAATCTTCTCTGCATCTTCCTTCACAAAATCCGGACGAAGAACCAATCTATCCTCGGTCTCTAACCAACATACGTGTGACTTGCATGGTCTTCCATACAAAGCTTCAAACGGTGCTATTCCAATACTAGTATGATAACTACTATTATACGAGAACTCGACTAGATGAAGATGGTCCTCCCATGATCCCTCGAAATCCAACACACAGGCTCTTAACATATCCTCTAAGATTTTGTTAACTCTTTCCATTTTCCCGTCAGTCTGTGGATGGTAAGCGATACTCATGTTGAGCTTGGTTCCTAATGCTTCCTGTAGACTTTTCCAGAACTCACTAGTAAACAAAGAATCTCTATCACTGATAATACTATTAGGAATCCCGTGCAGTCTAACTACATTCTTCATAAATATCTTCGCCAAAACAGGTGCCGTCCTAGTTGACTTTACCGGAATGAAATGGGCACTCTTAGTCAATCTATCTACTATGACCCATATGCTTTTATTTCCTCTTCTAGACCTTGGCAACCCATCAATAAATCCGTAAAGATAGAATCCCATTTCCACAACGGAACTTCTAACGGTTGAAGCAATCCACTAGGTTTCTGGTGTTCAGCCTTTGCCTGTTGGCAATTCAAGCACTGCTTAACACACAAACCAATGTCCCATTTCGTACCTTCCCCGAAGAAACTTCTCTTCATATCCTGATACACCTTCGTTCCTCCTGGATGGATAGTGAATCTCGAACGATGGCACTCATCCAAAACTTCCTTCCTCATGTCTCCTACATTCGAAACACACAACCTTCCTTTCCTCCTCAACCACCCATTTTGGTCAAGACTGAAATCCTTTAGGTCATCGCCCTCCATTGCTTCCCTCAACCTTCTGATCCATTCAGCCAAAACTGGATCCTCCTCCTGCTTAGAAGCTATCTTCTCAATCATTACTGGTCAAAATTCTAAACAAGACAACATAGCACTTCCTGCACTTGAACCTTCCTCGAATTTAAACTGCACACTACAATCTGATAATGCTTCCAAATCTTTCCACTCAGCAATCATAGCCAATATTGCATTCTGATGTTTCTGGCTGAGTGCATCCGCCACCTTATTTCCTTTTGCGGGTGTGTATTCAATTCCAAAGTCATAAGTAGCAATAAACTCCAACCATCTCTGCTGTCTCATGTTCAGCTCCTTCTGAGAGAACAAGTACTTCAACGACTTATGATCAGTGTAAAGCTCAAATCGCTCTCCCAAAAGGTAATGCCTCCACACCTTTAAAGCAAATATAACGGCAGCTGACTCCAAATCATGCATTGGATACCTAACTTCATGTGGTCTGAGCTATCTAGAAGCATAAGCAATCACTTTACCTCTTTGCATCAACACAGCTCCCAATCCAGTTCCACATGCATCAGTATAAACAACCAAATCTTGATTACCCTCCGAAAACACTAACACCGGTGCATGGGTCAATAAGTGTTTCAAGCTCTGGAATGTTTCCTCACACTTATCAGTCCATATGAACTTCACATCTTTTCGCGTAAGCTTAGTCATCGGTGCAGCTATCCACGAAAAATCCTTTATAAACCTCCGATAATATCCATCCAATCCAAGAAAGCTCTTAATCTTGGTCACCGTCTTGGGTCTCTTCCAATTATTTACCGCCTCAATCTTAGTCGGATCTACAGACAACCCTTTCTCTGAGATGACATAACTAAGGAACTTCACTTCCTTCTTCTATAAATGACACTTCGAAAATTGAACCTTCAACTGATGATTCCTCAACGTTTCGAGAACAACTCTAAGATGAACTTCATGCTCCTTCTCATCCTTAGAGTATATCAAAATGTCATCTATGAAGACCAACACATATCTATTCAAGTGCTCTTGGAAAATTCTATTCATCAGATCCACAAAGAATGCCGGTGCATTAGTTAGTCCGAATGGCATAACTAACGATTCGTACAATCCATACCTTGTCCTAAACACCGTCAAAGGAATACTATCCTCTGCCACTCTAAGCTGATGAAATCCCGTCGCCAAATCCAGTTGAGAGAATACCCTGGCTTCACTTAACTGATCGAACAAATCGTTAATTCTCGGTAATGGATATCGGTTCTTTATCGTCTTCTCATTCAACTTACGATAATCGACACATAACCTCAACGATCCGTCCAGCTTCTTCGCAAACACTACGGTGGCCCTACATGGTGAACTACTTGGTCGGATAAAACTCTTGCCTTCCAAATCCACCAACTGCACCTTCAACTCTCTCATCTCAGTGGGTGTCATCCTACTTGGCGGCCTATTCACCGGCTCCGCTCCAAGCACCAAATCAATTCGAAACTCTATGGCTTGTTTCGGTGGCAGTCCAACTACCGGCTAAAATACATCAGTAAATTCTCTAACTACAAAGACTCGATGCAAATCATCCTCCAACTCCGTAATACCCAATAAAGCATTCACTTCACAACTAGGGTTCTCTACGGTATAAACTATCCGATCACTACAATCTGGGTGATTAAGTGATATTTTCCTATCATGGAAAAATATCATAGCATCATATTTACTTAACCAATCCATCCCAAGGATAATCCCAAATCCCACAAAGTCAAATACATGCAAACAGCAATCAAAAGTATGGCCTAGCAAATCAAATTCTAAATGGTCACACCTCATCCCAAGCGTTGCATACCCTCCTATCAGATTTGCAACCCTTAAGGAAGTATCTAAGTATGAGGGCTCTAGGTTAAGCTTATCTACTATACATCGAGAAATAAAAGAATGTGATGCACCAGTATCAAATAGAACGCTAACAGACATACCGTGAATCTGTAGCGAGCCTTCCAGAATAGCCTTCCCTTTGTCCTGCACAACTGGCCTTGAGGTTGTGGGCTCCAAAGCATAAACTTGCCCCTTCCTTCTCTTGCAGGCTCTGGGTACTTGTTCTTGTTATGACCGATCTGATCACAATTAAAACATCTAACATTCTTCTTTCCACCAGCCTCTTTTACTTTTCATTTACCAGTTCGACACTCATTAGCATACTGTCCCTTCTTGTCGCATTTGTAGCAAACCACTTTAGCCTCTCCTTTCTTCTGTGCTCCCCTTTCTATGCATTCTTTTTCTGGAAAAACTTCCTTTTCTGGCCCTGTCCCATTTGAGCCTCCTTCATCTTCTTCCTCAAGCAAGCCAACGCAACACCTCTTCTTTCCTTAATTCCATTTCAACCACTACATCACTAGGATAACTCAAATGTGGCAAAGTGGCACTTATCAACTCTAGCCTCAAGCCCCTTATAAAATTTTCATTCCTCCTAATCACGGTGTCTACCAAAGCATGTCTGTATCGGGCCAACTCCTCAAACTTCCTAGCATACTCCAAAACGGACATATCTCCTTGTTCCAACTCTGCAAACTTCCTCACCAACACCGACTGCGCCATTACAGACATAAATCTTTCTGAAAACCTTCTACTAAACTCCTCCCAAGTTATGGTTTCCTCATCAACTCTAGCAGTAACAGTATTCCACCAAAATAGAGCAGCTCCCTGTAGCTACCTCGAAGCCAATCTCCTCTTCTGTGCATCATTCAATCCTAAGTCAGCGAAAATTCTCTCGCAATGCAGTAGCCAATTTTTCACCTCGATTGCATCTTCAATACCAATAAACGGCTTCCCTCCAAGCCTGATGTAATCCCTACTCAAGTTAGCATACTGATTGACCATTGGAACTTCCTGAGCTCCACCTCCAGTAGCATTACCTCCGACAACTCCGACTGCTATTCCAGCTTGCATCATGTTTACAAAGAACTGATACATTGCTCCCATGTCCATCTGGGGAACTCCTGCACCAACAGTTTCAGCTTATGCCTGACCGGGGCCTCCCCTAGTATTTGGTCGAGCATTTCCATTAGTGGTGGTGCTATCTCCTCCAAGATTTACTTTGCCTCTTCTTTCCTTCATATATGTATTCAAACCTCATGAGATACAGATGAATAGCCTAACTAAGATAGGAGTCTAGAGAGATAGCGTATACTTATATATATAGCAAAAACAAGTATGTTACTATAACGTTATCCCATACCCCGATCTTAACTCTAATTTCTAAGGATTATGTTTTCAAAAATCATTTTTAGTTAAAGTATTTCATAAACCATACTTTGATACAAGCTGTAACATCCCCTTCTAGAGGCCCAAAACTAAGCGCTACAGATGCTGCAGTCATCTATAGTATTAGCTTTCAGCGACTAAATACGGTTATATTAATGGTATCTATAATATCAGAAGCACTTGAATATGAAACAAAACACAGATTTCAAAACAACTTTTCTTCAATACATTTAAAACAGATGTTCCATATTCTTAATACATAATCCCAATACGTTCCCAGGCACAAATAAAATATACTTAATACAAAATACCCCAAAAGCGGCATATGAAGATATCCCCTTGGATGATCAGACTTATATTGTTATCCCGCCTTTTGGCAAGGCCGTGACACCAAAAAGTTGACTGGAAAACTAAAGACAGTTCGTCGTTAAAGTTCGTTATACACAAGTTCACCATGGATATCGATGAATTTTGTCCAATCGATCCCAAAGTGGGCCCGGATCTCCATATTTCGGTCGTGTGGGCCCCCTGACGTACTAGAACTGGTCTCCCCTCATTTTAGGCGAAATATCAGCCTCCTACACCTATAAATAGAGCTCCTGGTCATTCAGAAAAGGGGTCGGACAATGTTAGGAGCTAAAGAGCGCCCAGACTCTGCCAGATTTACTCAAAATCACCACTGCTTCCTTAGGTTCAGATTATAATCATACAATCAGTTGTACTACATCAGAAGAAATTGTAATCATCAAGTGAACATCAATAAAATCATCAACTTCAGAGTGGACGTAGGCAAGATCGCCGAACCACTATAAATCTCGTGTTTATGTTCATTATTTCTGAATTGTGATACTCTGTTTGCTTAGATTTGAGATTTGTGTGTGAATATTGTTGATTTATATTCATACACTGGTGCTTTCTCAACATTCGGGGTTTGTGATCAATTTTGGCGCAAACACTTTGGTGCTTTCACTGAGAACTGAACTCAGGAGTTCTATCATTTGAAAGTTGAATCAGAAGGCTAAGAGATTCAGATCCGAAGAATCATGACAAGACAAACAAGTAGAAGGCAGAGGCCAGAGCGAAGTCAGCACAAAGGGAGTCAAGAGGCTTCCTCGGGAGCAAACCAAGCTTCAGTTTTCATCACTAGGGATGAGATGGAGACAATGATGAAGAGACAAGAGGAAATGATCCAAAATTTGCTTCAACAGATTGGACAACTTGGAGCACAAAATCAAGGAGCAACCAAAATCCAGAACGGAGCAGGACCATCTAACGCAGCGCCGGAGCTGGGGGGCACACACTTAGGACATGTTGATCCGAACCTAGGAAGAGAGACAAGGACATCCGAGCAACCTGGCGGCGATAGAGGGATGAATGCTCAGCCAAGGGGCAGACACCCGAAAGCTCACACGGACTTGGGGGGCGGATCGAAGATAGTGAACGCGGACTACAGCTGGGAGACAATGATAGATTGGCGGAGATGGTCAGGCGAGCCATGAGGGGCGGATTAGTAAACAGAGATCTTGAAGACGTGAACAAGAGTCCCTTTTCTCCTGCGATTAGGTTGGCTAGGAACCCACCAGAATTCAAACTGCCAACAGTAGAAAGGTATGATGGGAGGACGGACCCTGCGGTCCATCTAACGAGGTATATAAGGCACATGGAAGTGCTGGGGGCATCACAGGAAGTCATGGCCCGGTGCTTCCCATTGTATTTGACAGACATAGCAGCTTTATGGTTCAGACAGCTGGAGAGCGGCTCCATTGGGACATGGACCGATTTGATTGAGAAATTTATGAGGCAATTCAGGGTTCATATTTCAAGACCCAAGAATGTGATGAGTTTGGCAACGCTAAAGCAGAAAGCTGGGGAGTCTTTGAGGAATTTCTTGACGCGGTTCAATGCGGCAGCAGCATCGGTGTATCGGCCAGATCCATCCATGGTTATGATGGCAGCTGTGTCCGGAGTAGCTGACGGCACGGAATTCAAAAATTCATTAACTAAGGATCCGCCTATGGATCTAGGAGAATTCTATCACGATGCAGAAAAGTTTTTTCGATTGGAAGACGCTAATGCTGAAAGAGAAGAAGGGGAGAGAATAGAAGTTTATTCACTTAAAGACAAAAAGCCCTTTGAAAAGGATTCAGACCAGGATAAAAGAAAACGAAAGGCTGAAGAAAATGATGACAGGTCAAAGCGGCAACGAAGGGAGCCGCGATTTACCACCAATTCAGAACTCAACGAGGGTTTGGAGCGAATCTACCAAGACACCCGAGAGCAAGTTGCCTATCGTAGACCAATACGACGGGATCCAACTACTGACGAGAGAAAATCAGACAAATATTGCTTATTCCACGAGCTGAATGGACATAGCACAAATGATTGCAGACACCTAAAGGATGAAGTAGAAGGGCATATCAGGAACGGTAGGCTACTTCAGTATGTGAGGAGGCGAGCTCCAATGGTGGAACCAGAGCAACCACCGTCTACATCGGCTAGGGGTGATCCTGAACCAGGACACCGTATGATTATCAATTAATTAAAATAACGATGAACAAGTCGTAAACCTCTCACCAACACGGGTAAATCATTTGCACATGTGCGAGATCACGAACGGTCCATAAGCATGCGCTGAATGACTACTAACCCTATCGTTGTGGGAATTTACACTTTGACATCCTTGCTTTGCTTTTGTTTCGTCTTGATTTGAACATTTGAACTTAATTCTGTTTAACATTTCTGCTAAAGACTTATTTTCAATGAGAAAATGCTACTTGTAATTTCATAATGGCTAAGCCACTTACACATGTACGGGATCGCGAACGGTCTCTAGGCATGCTCTGAGATGGCGATAAACCGTTGCAACAAACAATCCGGGAATTCACCCGAACGTGAAACCTGGTATCGATGATACTAAGTCCCTCCCCGGGTACACTCAAATCGCCATGAACGGCACCCGACCACGAACGGTCACAACTCGCCACGAAACGCACCCGACCGCGAACGGTCACAACTCGCCACGAACGGCACCCGACCACGAACGGTCACAAATCGCCACGAACGCCACCCGACCTCGAACGGTCACCATTTGCCTCGTATGGCACCCGACCACGAACGGTCACAATTCACCTAATATGACATTCGATCGCGAACGATCACATTTTTGCCTCGTACGGCACACGATCGCGAACGGTCACGTTCCTCTTTCCACGTCACCCGACTGCGAACGGTCATAATTCGTCTAGAACGACACCCGATCACGAACGGTCGCAACTCGTCTAGAACGACATCCGACTTCGAACAGTCACAATCCGTCTAGAACGACCTCCGACCGCGAACGGTCCCACTTCTTTATTTGCCGCAAACGGCATCCGACCTCGAACGGTCCCATATTACCTCAAATGACATACGGTCGCGAACGATCGTCATTCATGGTCAGGAAAAACTAACAATTTCTTTGCAGGTCATAAACAGGATATGAACATCCAGCTTATGGTATTACAAAACACGCCTTCCTATCGCAAGACATATTTTGGGGGGCAAATGTTATCCCGCCTTTTGGCAAGGCCGTGACACCAAAAAGTTGATTGGAAAACTAAAGACAGTTCGTCGTTAAAGTTCATTATACACAAGTTCACCATGGATATCGATGAATTTTGTCCGAGTCCAGATCAGGCTACAATTGATAAGACATGACAAGTAAAGCCATGCAAACCAACGTTCCAAGTTTCAAGTCAATCCGAGTTCGTATGCTCAAGATATAGTCGATACAAGATGAGGAAATGAGGCTCAGTTCGAATCCATGGGTCGAGGCTCAGTTCGAATCCATAGGCCGAGGCTCAGTTCGAATCCATAGGCCGAGGCTCAGTTCGAATCCATGGGCCGAGGCTCAGTTCGAATCCATGGGCTGAGGCTCAGTTCGAATCCATAGGCCGAAGAACGTCAACTTGAATCGATCATAACTTGAGATCTACAAGTCCAAATGCCATGAAATTTTCACAGAAGCTTAAGCACATGATGAAGAATGTCCACCCCAAATTTCAGCTCGATTGGACTCTTTTTTGATCGATTCGAACCAAGGGTCGAATCGATCCCAAAGTGGGCCCGGATCTCCAGATTTCGACCGTGTGGGCCCCCTGACGTACCAGAACTGGTCTCCCCTCATTTTAGGCGAAATATCAGCCTCCTATACCTATAAATAGAGCTCCTGGTCATTTAGAAAAGGGGTCGGATAATTCTAGGAGCTAAAGAGCGCCCAGACTCTGCCAGATTTACTCAGAATCACCACTGCTTCCTTAGGTTCAGATTATAATCATACAATCAGTTATACTGCATCAGAAGAAATTGTAATCATCAAGTGAACATCAATAAAATCATCAACTTCAGAGTGGACGTAGGCAAGATCGCTGAACCACTATAAATCTCGTGTTTATGTTCATTATTTCTAAATTGTGATACTCTGTTTGCTTAGATTTGAGATTTGTGTGTGAATATTGTTGATTTATATTCATACACTGGTGCTTTCACAACATTCGGGGTCTGTGACCAATTTTGGCGCAAACATATATAGTCATAATAGACTTAATACAAACACAGCGGAAATACAAGAAAACATAAAACTGCAACTCCTAAATAGCTATCCGTTTGCCTCCTGCATGCCTCCAGTAGCTTTATTCGTCATCCTACTAAACCTGAAAAAGACCTTAACCCCTCAGCCTACTCAAATTAATTTTGAGCACCCGAGAGTTTAAGGGGAAAACATAAACTTCAAGTCAAACATAAAGCCTAGTGTGAATAATATTATACATCCCAGAATAATTATGTTAAGTGAGACCATGCCGCTTAGTGGAATAGGTTTCCCCTCACTAACATCCTTTTAAAACGTTTCTTTGCAAAACCTTTCATAAAACCATATACTGCGCTCCTGCATCCACAATGGTTAAATACTATAAAGCAATCGTTATGTAAACATACATAAATATCAGGTAATAATGAACTATATATTCAAACACACAAGTTTTGTTTGGATAACTTTTAACCTTTGGCTGACTCAGGCCTACCAGACAATATAATCAAAATTAACCTAACATCTGTTAGATATTCTTCTTTTCGATTATATATCCTTAACTGTTTGTTAAACATTTCCAATCTGGACGGTCTGTCCTTAACTATTTGTTAAATACTTCACTTCTGGACGGTCTATCCCTAACTTAATCATCTCCAAGTCTTTCCCATCCTAATGATTTTTCGGGCTCACTAATAACCTATTTGTATACAAACATATATTCCTTTTGGTGTGTAACCATAATTTTAGTCTACCTATGACAAAGCCCCACACATTGGAATTTTGGACAAAAATTAGCTGGGGCTATTAGCTAATGTATAGAGTGCGACCCCATACTAGTCCCATCTGGTTTTCTAATATCTGAGTCATTTTCACTTAAGGATCCCCTCCCATAATTTTCCTTGAAAACATTTTCAAAATGATTTAAAACCTTTAAATCAAACTTAACAAGGAAAAGTATATAATCTTTATACTTTACTCAAAATCATATCACCATGTCATATATATATTCTTTACTCAAAATTTAGTTGATGAAAACATTCAACCATTTGAAAGGACCTCTTTCTAAACTTTTGAAATCATCTCTTTCAAAACCAATATTAAACCTTTCAAAATCATTCCTCAAACCTTTCGAAATCATACATCAAACCTTTCAAAATGATTCTCCAAACCTTTCGAACCCATTGAAAAGAAAACCTTTCGAAAGCTATAAAACTTTGGACATCCTTCTTTAAAACCACTTTAAAACATTGCCTTAGAAGAACCTTGGAAAACCATCCATTTAAACCTTTTGAGTCCATTGAATTAAACCTTTCGAAATCATTCAACTAAAACCTTTCGAAACCATTCAATAAACCATTCGAAATCATTCAACTAAAACCTTTCCAAACCATTCAATAAACCTTTTGAAACCATTGAACTAAACCTTTTGAAACCATTCAATAAACCTTTTGAAAGCATTGAACTAAACCTTTCAAAATCATTCAACTAAAACCTTTTGAAACCATTCAACTAAAACCTTTCGAAACCATTCAACTAAAAACTTTCAAAAGCTTTGGGTTTTACTTCAATTTATAAAACAAGAGCGATTCACCTAAGTCGAAAGATTCCTTTCGAAAGCATGGGGAAGTAGCTAGTTTTTAAAACATATAAACCTTTCGTCTTTGTCAAAAGGTTCAAAACAAAACATTTATAAAGAGGCAGTAACCCTTTGAATGTGTCGAAAGGTTTCAAAATAGAATAGTGTTAAAGCAACGGTAACCTTTCGACTGTGTCGGAAGGTTTAAAACCTTTATATTTGACCTGGTTGAAAGCAACCAAGTCGAAAGCTCTTATTCAAAAGCAAATCAGGTGAAAGCTTTTGGTTTATAAAACAAACATACCCCAACCTCTTTTTCCATTAACCATTCGACTAAGAACCTTTCGACCTTGTCCAATTCATTACGTACTAAGTAACTTGATACCATATGTATTGGTTTGACCTTGTCGAAGGCTTTGAACCTCTCGACCTTGTCGGAAGGTCCGGGTCGGAAGGTTTACTGCCGTAAAGGCTGAAACATGTAACAAATGTGATTTCTTTGTTTTTAACTTAAAAAGGAAATCTTTTCAACTAACCTGCCTTTGTTTGTCAAATTCTCATTGGTTAACAATTACTTTTCAGAAATAAGATGCCACTATTTTTAAAATTAAATAATCATTTTATTTTACAAAATGCCCCTTCTCCTTAATTAAATATATAAAACATTTAAGTATCATACCTTAAATAATTATATATATTCATCAAAACACTTAGGAAAAATCTGAAAAAATTCCAAAAAATATATTTTAATATGTTTTCCAACATATAAAAATTTCAAACCCAAATAATCATTATTTTAGCCATAAATAATTTATAACCCAATATACAATTTCCTTCACTAGAAAATTAATATAAAATCCATATAATTTCAGAAAATTATGAAAATTGAAACTCATCTCTAAATTATCATTTCTGATCTATATTTAAATTTTGAAGGCATTTGGATGTCATTTAATAGGGTTTTCATATCAAACATATCATAAAACTAACATGAACATATATAATTCATCAATAAGCATATATTTAACTTTAATCATCAAAACATGGCATATACTTGCAAAAATCATTTCGGGTCTAATCTTAAAACCGAAAACCAAAAGAAAACGGGATGTAGTAATTATTCATCTTAGTTTTGAGATTATAGAGATGTTGATTTAGTTGATTTTCTTCCTTCCTTTGAATCCTAGCTTTAGTCTTCTTCTTGAGAATAATAATGGTGGTCGGCCTTAGGAATTTTAATTTGAGTAAATGAAAATGAACATGAGTTACAATCCTAAGGGTTTAGGGTATAAACCTTACCTATTTCCCCTATTGCCCTTCTCATATCCTAACACATTAACTTAGGTTATTTCATTTTAATTAACACACTAACATGGCACGACTACTCTTTGTTAATCAAATCTCAACCTTTTAATCTTCACATTATTTTATTTAGTTTATCCAATTAATTATTCTAAATAATGTTATAAAAATATGGGGTGTTACACTAGGATGTTACAATTGCTTGTCCACAAAATACTTAGACTATACATACACACATAGCAGAATAATTTTTACTAATAATAGCTATCTACGAAGCCACCTGCTCCAGCTCCTCCAACATGCTTTCGAGAGAAACCTGGATCACATGACTACTTATAAAAATTGAGTACTCAAAAGTTTAGGGAAAAGAAAAATAAACTCTAGGTCAAACATGGGTTTGGTGTGAGTAAACTCAAACAATAATATTTTTATTTGAAAACTCCTTTGAATAACAAAGGGTACCTCATAAGACCACGCCACATATAAACACTAACGGGTTTTTTACCTAACGATAACCATAAACACTTTCTATTTAAAACTAGTGATATTATGATAATGCCTAAGGGTTTAAAATAAATATAGAACATAGCGGGAATGTTTGCATCTCACATTCCAACATATTTAGGTATATAACTAAAACCATAAAGGCACGTATTGGAGATTGGATTCCATAAAATGATAAGGCTACTGAGGTACCGCCTGCCACAGTACACCTCTAGATTAGCGTACTGAGATCATACCGAACGATTCCTACCAACACATGACTGGCCTATCCCTTGCTGGATAGTACCAAATATGATCACACCCATAGTTGGGATCAGAGACCATTTGGGACTATAGTATATCTGAGTAGGGACTCATTCTAGATGGAAATGATCATACCCTGACGGGTGCAACCCACACAGACCTGCTGCATATCTTCTATTTTAGTCATTCCCAGTTGATGAGGCCTGAGGCTATGTCATTACCTTTCACATATTGCACTTCTCTATTGGAATCTAACATTGCCTTCCCGACGTTGACACAATGTCAGCATTCATCCATACAAGTCATTCAGGAGATGAATGAACCGAAAGCGCTACTTCCACTACACCCATTTTGGAATCACCCTCAGGGTTAATGGCAAGATAGCCCTTGCACTTTAAGCCTTGAATCTTGATCATGACTTTGATAGTTCCAATTTAAACGCTTTACGTTGGTTCGAAGTGGTTTTTGGATAACCATTTTTCGTCATCCGATCCCGGTCTCTTCAAGCCAACATTCGATAATTTAAAATGGTCAAGTTATTTGATAGTGAAAAACTCCACTATCAGGTGCAAGATTTACATATGGAAATACACTCCATATACTTAAGTTATCATGAATCGCTTATCGAAATTAACCTCCTTGTGTTTATCACGTTACTGATATTCAGCATTTGTGCTAAACATAAGTCAACTTACTTTCCATAAAATGTATCAATTTTTTATAATCACTACTTTAATTCATTTGGCTACTTAATGGTTTAGACGATGAGATCCTTTGATTTAAAATCACTTAACTTGAAAAGAAGATGGATTTAAAACATAACCAATTAAGTTTAAAAATAGAAAGATTAAAGTATATTTAATTAGCTTAAACCCTAATTATATCTTAATTAAATCAAGATTAATTTGTAATTAAACTTTAATGAACATATTTAAGTCCAAATTAACTTCTTAATGCATCTTAGTTAAGGTTAAAACAATTCATTATTAGTTAAACCCTAATTAATTAAAAGTCAATTAAATAATCACGTAATTAAATAATAATTAATTAACTAATTTACTTAATTAAATAATAATTAATCATTAAATTACTTCTTAACTTCATTAATCACTAATTAAAACTTTATTAATCACTAATTAGTCATCAACCTTCTTTAAGTGTTACTTAACCCTTAATCACTTACTTAATTATCAATTAAGTACTAATTACTTTTAATTAATTTATTAAATAATAAAATATTAATTTAACTTAAATTAATCTCTTTTTATATTACTAATTAATTTTGAAAAACTTTTGCAAAACCATTTCAAAAGAAAACGTTTTAAAACGAAAATCGGAAATTTTGTCGAACTACATCCATAGCGACTACCGCTATGAGCGCAGTTTGCTCTAACATATTTCAACATGAACTACTACACTAACTCTTACTGTTCATGATTTGAAAACATACTTTGGAAAGTTTTTGAAAACTTTAATCCATTTCAAACTTTAAACTTTGAAAACAAAGGTTGATTTCAACCGGATCTCACGTCCGTCGCAAATACACAAAGTTACTAGCTTTGTTTTCTAAACATCATGACTTTGGCTAATGTTTACAATCATGCAAACAAAATATCAAATGATACCATTGTAAATGAGTCACATATCTAGATACATATATATATATATATATATATATATACTTACTAACTTCACATTTATCGCGTCAAACCACATAATCAAATCATACTACACATGCTCAACAAAACATTTACGACCAACATGATAACCATCCAATTAATACACCATATCATCATCATATATTAGCAACATGAAGAAGCTAATATTTTTCCCAAAATAAGCAAGTTTACTCACCTTTACGCTAACTAACTTCACCCAAACTTCGACTATAACTCGACAACGGCTCTACGCTCGAATCTACCTTAAAAATTTAAAACTTTATAGGGGCTAAGGCCTTAGAATGGGTTCGACCAGAGGTGATTTGGCTTGGCTAGGGCTTTGTGGGGGTAGTGATGGCCTTGGTTTTTGGAAGAGAGGCTGTTGGAATGAAAGTATAAGAAGTATGGAAGGTATGGAAGCAAGTTACAACACAAAAGACTAACTTTTTCTAAATTTTTTTGAACTATGGAAGCCATGGAATTTTTTAAAGAAGAAGGTTTAGAAAAAATGAAGTTGGAATGTAAATGAAAATGTGTATGTGAGGATGCGTATTTATAGATGAAAGAAATTAGGAAAATTACCATTTTAACCTTAGTTTTAAAATATCCTAACATGTCATTATTTTGACAAGTCATGTCACCACCTTCCTCCCCCTCATATGTCACATCCTCCCTCTCTAGTCACATCCTTTAGGTCATGATGGATAATGATGGTAATGCTAAGATATGACAAGAGATAATGATATATACTTATATATACAAGTTATTATTTTTAAAACTGACTTGTCACATCACTTGCTAAACATAATTAACATAAGATAATATACTATTAGTGCAGTATTATTATTTGGTTAATTAACTCTTATATATGTGTGTATATAGTGCACAAAGATGAACAACGTTCCTGACAACTTTCCGATGTCGAATGGTCAAAATTTCGGAAAACGTTCTTCGGTCACATTTTCCATTTTTCTACGAACTATTTAGTTTGGTAAACAAATTTTGAAAAAGATTTATCCATCATTATAAATTAATTAAAATGAGTTCATTTATTAATAAAAATCCATTTATTGACTATATAAATTATATATAAATTTGCCTAGTTAAAGCGACCAAACCCTACGCCGTTACACCCTCAGACAGATGGGTAGACAGAAAGAGTCAACAAGGTACTCGAGGATGTATTGAGGGCTTGTATGCTAGATTTTGGTGGATCATGGGAAGATTACTTAGTTGAGTTTTCCTATAATAGCAGTTATCAGAACAGTATAGGAATGGTGTCTTTCGAAGCTTTGTATGGAAGGCAATGCAAGTCACCAACGTATTGGTTGGAAACCAAAGATAGATTAGTCTTAGGTCCAAATCTGGTAAGAGAGGCAACATAGAAGACTGAGTTGATCCGAGGTAGGATGAAGGAAGCTCAGTCTAAACAAATGAGTTACGCAGATAAGAGGAGTTAGGATCTAGAGTTCTTAGTTGAAGATAGGGTTTTCACTAAAGTATCATCGATGAAGGATGTGGTACGATTCGGAAAGTCGGGGAAACTGGCACCGAGATATGTTGGACCGCTTCTAGTTACAGAGAGGATCGGAAAGCTCGCATAAAGAGTAGAGTTGCTGAGCAGTTTGGCAGGTGTCCATAATGTGGTTCATGTGTCTCATCTTTGTAAGTATGTGCATGATCTAGAGACTACCATCCCTTTGACTACATTAGAAGACTTAATAGTAGAACTAAATTTGACTTTTGTTAGGCAACTAGTTCAGGTTGTAGCGAGAGATGAGAAGAGGTTAAGAAAAGACAGTCCGGTTGGTGAAAGTTCACTGGGGCGACAACGAGAAAGATTGTACTTAAGAGACAAAAGACAAGATTAGAGATACTTATCATGATCTATTATAAGGGTATATTCTATATCCATTATTGTTAACAGGGTTTTTAACCCAACATAATTCAAAAGGAGTTAGAACATTCTGATTAAGTCAAAATGACTTGAAACTTGACCTGAAGGACTAAAAGTACGAGACAAAGAAACATAATAAATTTGGCTTAGAATTACGCTAGCTCTTTGGATCGATATCGATCCGATTGGATCGGTACCGATCTGAAATGTTGGCTCACGGTTCTTTCTAACCACTTGCATTGCACTTCTATGCCTCTACTACGCTCACCTATCAAGTTTGGTAATAATCCAAGCAACCAGTTCCAGAAGTGAAGACTCATTTAAATATCTACCCGCTTTTGGACCGAAGCAACCTAAAATGGACCTACAGAACACATACTGACTCAGATTAGCTTGAAATTTAGAAGGGACACTTATAAGACATAAAAGAATGGTCATAAAAAAATGACGTCATTTAGCCAAGCCAATTTGGATCAGAACCGATCCAAACTCATCGGATCATCCGATTCATTTAGGACTGGCCCAACCACCTATGATCCACTTTATAGGTCCCATGCATCCTTTAGAAGCTACCTACAAATTTTTGTCTAATTCTGATAAGTATTGAGTGAGTTATGGATGGATCACCTCCAAATTGAGCTAGTTTGACGGATCAGGTCCGACACACTTAGGATGGGCCCCACCTCATGATATCATATTTGGAGGATCTCCTACTCATGTACATTGCATATATTAAGTTTTGTGCCATTTGGTTAAATATTGAGTGAGTTGTGGATGGATCTCCTACGACCCAGAAGAAGATTCAAAAATAAGATAAGGGTTTGGATCACCGCCGATCCAACTCAATTGGATCATCGTCGATCCAAATACTTAGCTCGAATCCTCATGAGATCTGATTTGGAGGCTCTTCTACTCATGGAAATTGAATTTATGAAGTTTCGTGTAATTTGGTTAAGTATTGAGTGAGTTATGGATGGATCTTCTACGAAGGGATGGATTGGATGATCTATAAAGATGGATGATCAAACTAATTCCAAACAACTTGATATTCGGACAAGACACTCGATTATGAGATAGAAAGACCACCAAACCGAGAAGACTAAAAAATTGCACAACTTTCCAGATCGATACCGATCCAATCCAATCGGATCAGTACCGATCTGAAAAGTTAGCTCCCAACATCCCCACACTTCTTAAGCGGCCTCTACATGATGACTACAAGTTTTTAGTAAAATGGCTCTGCCCAAATGCTCTCTAACACCTATAAATACCATCCTATCTGCAACAGTAAGGGGATTTGATCTGTGCTAAAGCTCTGTCATTATTTCTTCACTCTTCTTCTACCACCCAACAACCATAAAGGGACAATTGAGTTCCTCCTTTTGTCTCTAGCAATAGTGGCTTGATCTAATCTAGGAAAGGAGAGTTATATTGTAATCTAAACTCCTTTGTAATAGCAGTTGATCAACAAAAGAATCTAGAAAGTGGACGTAGGCTTCATTAACAACCGAACCACTATATAAATCTCTTATCTTTTTACCTTTTCTGCTATTTACTATTGTTTTTTCTATTTTAGTTGCCTTGATAAACAGGGCTTGTGCTTTCACACTCAAACCAGGGTGTTAATCCATTTTTTGGGTTAACATTTTGGTGCTTCCAGTAAGAACAAAGGTAGATCCAAAAACTTAAAGCTTGAATCTGAGATTTGAAAAAATGATGAGGCCTAACACTAGATCTAAAACTGGAGTAAGTCAACCAGCGCCTGAGCACAGTTAGGAACTCAAATTCTCACCAATCCAACTATTTAGCTAGAGAAGAAATAGAAAGGCTTATGAAGGAGAGGCAGGATGGAATCTTGGCTAGGCAACAAGAGATGATGGAGGGATTCTTCCAAAGGATAGGACAGCAAGGAACTGCAGGAGCTGTAGGAATTCAGACCCTAGGATACAATACGGGAGCTGCTAGAGTTGGATTAGAATGAGATGGAACATTGCCTCCATGCCCAGAGAAACTGATACTTGGGGGCAACACGGGAGTCAACCTAGGAATCAACACCAACAATGGGATCAATATTAGAGCGGGTACCGAAAGGGCCAACAATGGAGTGACTGTTGAAACTGTAGGAACTGGTGGTACTGGAGCTAATCCGAATACTAGAGTGCAACCAGTAGAGGAATATGTGCCAGGGCTACCACAGAGGAGCGGAGGACAGAATGAGACTAAGAGAGTAGGGCAGAACACTAGTGTGCAACCAGTGGAGTATGCGCCAGATTTTCCTTGCTAAGGCGGGGAGCAGAACATCGCTTTCAGAGGAAGACCTTCATTGGATGATAAAAATCAAATTGCTATATTATTAAGAAGGTTTGTTAGAGGAGGACCCATAGATCGGAGTTTGGAAGATGTGAAGAGAAACCCGTTTTTCTGCTAATATCCGGAATGCGAGAAATCCTCTCGAGTTTAAGCTTCCCGCGTTGAAAATGTACGACGGAAAGCCCGATCTAATGATTCATCTAATGAGATATATTCGACATATGGAAGTGATGGGTACTTCTGAGGAAGTAATGGGGTGGTGCTTCCCATTATACTTGATAGGTTTGGCGACGATGTTGTTTAGACGGCTGGAGAATGGGTCCACTAGCACGTGGACCGAGTTAGTGGGCATATTTTTAAGACAATTCCGAGTTCACGTCTCACAACCAAAGAATGTGATGGCATTGGAAAATGTGAAACAAAGGCCTGGGTAGAACTTGATAAGTTATTTAACATGATTTAATGCAGCAGCAACTGCGGTTGATAGGCCGGACCCATCAGTGATTTTGCTGGTGGCAGTGTTTGGAGTCGCAAGCAAGACCGACTTCAGGGCTGCACTTAAGAGGGATCCACCAATGGATCTTGCTGAGTTTTACTATGAAGTTGAGAGATATTTATGTCAGGAGGGTGCTCACGTGAAGATGAAGCTGAAGACGCCAAAATTTACGCTATGGATGGCAAGGGATCCTCTGGAGCAGGATTTGGAAAAGACAAAGGGAAAAGAGAAGCTGATGATGATTCTAGGGAATCGAACAACAAAGGAGGGAGCTCAAATTCTCTTCCTACTCTAAGCTGACTGAAACCCTGGAAAGGATATACCTAGATACTCGGGGGAAAATTTCCAATCAGATGCCTCCGAGAAGAGAGCCCACAGATCGAGAGAAAGGATCCAGAAAGTTTTGCATCTTCCATGAGCCGGGTAGACATGAAATGAATGAGTGCCAACATCTTCGTGATCTGATAGAAGAACTAGTTCAAAACAACCAGCTGCTGCAGTATGTGAGGAACAGAGCTACGATAGCACAGCTGGAGTATCCATCACCCACAGTAGATGCTTCAAGGAATGCCCAGGTATCTGGGCTAAGGCAGTTAATCCCATAACCGAGATGGATGAGAAATTAGATCTGGCTGGTACTCTTTGCTTTGGTTTCTTTTTTGCACTTTTCTTTTCATATATTAGCGGGAAAAACAATAATGACCCCAGATCGCTTAGACATGTGCTAAACCTAGATTTGTTCCTAGTCGCGCTCTGAGTCGGATATCCGAGATGGCTGCTTAGGATAATAATCTCAAACCGCTTAGACATGCACAAAACCTAGATTGGTCCCTTGCCACGCTCTAAGTCGGATGTCTAGGATAAACATTCATGATTTCTGCTTATTTAATTACTGCTTGTTTGCTTTGATTTGAAATTTGAATTTTGTAAAATCCGTATTTAATGTGATGACCGATTTTGAACGCCATAGTATCCCAACCGGAGAGACAGGACCGGAGTGCAAGGTGCAAGTCCCCTTGCCGAGAGCAAGTAGATAGGATTGCACGATATCGAACGCCATAGAGTCTCGATTGGAGAGGTGGGACCAAAGTGCAAGAAGTAAGTCCCCTCGACGAAGAGTGAGCAGATGGGCTTACTTAATCCCCTTTAACTTAATAAGAAAATGATCCGGAAAGATCATCCCCCTGAACATCGAATGCCACAGAGTTCCGACTGAAGAGACAGGACCCGAGTGCAAGAAGTAAATCCCTTCACCGGAGGGTGAGTGGATGGGATTACTTAATCCCCCTTAACTTAATAAGAAAATGATCTGGAGAGATAATCCCCCTGAACTAAACCAACAAACGATCCGGAGAGATCGTCCCCTAAACTAAACATCAAATGATCCAGAGAGATCGTGCATTAAACTTAAACGGTCCAAAATATCAAACCTTAAAAAGGATTTGAGTTTGCGAAAAGGATTTGAATGCCTTATAATAGAATAAAACAGATAAATTCTGGATAGACACAGGATGATTTTGATATATGATGTGATATAATTTGATTTTGATATATGATGTGATATAATTTTGATATATGATGTGATTTTAATATATGATATTATAACTCTTAATTAAATCTGAGTGGTAATGATGTAAATCCTGGATGAACACGGGATGATTAGAGATGTGTAATGTAATTAGAGACATGTGATGTAATAACTCTGAATGAAACCAGAATGATTGTGATGTATATATTATAGTTAGGCAGAGTCTAAAGTCTTAGGCTATAGCAGGTTTGGAAGAACTTGTGATTAACGAAAGAATCCAAAGGAACTCGACGGTTCACCAAGGCTAAAAGTCGTTGGAAAACTCAACAATCGAGGACTCGTTACTGCAATTTGTTTTGGAGCAAAGCACTCCTTTCATACAAAAGACATACTTTGGGGGGCAAGTGTTAACTGGGTTTTTAACCCAACAGAATTCAAAAGGAGTTAGAGCATTCTGATTAAGTCAGAACGACTCGAAACTTGATCTGAAGGCCTAAAACCACAAGACAAAGAAACATAAAAATTTTGGCCCAGAATTATGCTAACTCTTCGGATCGATACCGATCCGATCCAATTGGATCGGTATTGATCGAAATGTTGGCTCATGGTTCCATTTAACCAATTGCATTGCACTCCTACGCCTCTACTAAGCTCACCTATTAAGTTTGGTAACATTCCAAGCAACCTAGTTCAAGAAGTGAAGACTCATTCAAATATCTACTCGCTTTTGGAGTGGAGCAACTTAAAATGGGCCTACAGTACTCATATAGACTCGGATTGACTTGAAATTTTGAAGAGACATTTAGAAGACATAAAGAAAGGTTCGTACCCAAAATGAAGTCATTTGGCCATACCAATTTGGACCGGCACCAATCCAAACTCATCAGATTGTCCGATTCATTTAGGATGGGCCCCGCCACATGTAATCTATAGTATAGATCCCACATATCCTTTAGAAGCTACTTACAAAGTTTCGTCTAATTCTGATAAGTATTGAGAAAGTTATGGATGGATCTCCTTCAAATTGAGCTAGTTTGACGGATCAGGTCCAACCCACCTAGGATGGGCCCCACCTCATGAGATCCGATTTGGAGGCTCTCCTACTCATGTACTTTGCATGTATAAAGTTTCGTGTCATTTAGTTAAGTATTGAGTGAGTTATGGCTGGATCTCCTACGACCCAGAAGAAGATTAAAAAATAAGCTAAGGATTTTGATCACCGCCGATCCGACTCAATTCGATCATCGCCGATCCAAATACTTAGCTTGAATCCTCATGAGATCCAATTTGGAGGCTATCCTACTCATGTACATTGAATGTATTTAGTTTCGTATCATTTGGTTACGTATTGAGTGAGTTATGGATGGTTCTTCTACGAAGGGATGGATTGGACGATCTATGAAGATGGATAATCAAACTAACTCTAAACGACTTGATATTCGGACAAGACACTCAATTATGGGATAGGAAGACAACCAAACCGAGAAGACTCAAAAATTGCATAACTTTTCAGATCGGTACTGGTCCGAAAAGTTTGCTCCAAACACCCCCAAACTTCTTGAGCAACGTCTACATGATGATTACAAGCTTTTGGTAAAGTGGCTCTGGCCCAAATGCTCTCTAACCACTATAAATACCATCCTATATACAATAGTAGAGGGGCTCGGATCTTTGCTAAAGCTCTATCATTATCACTTTTCTTCTCCCACACAACAGCCATGAAGGGACAATTGAGATCCTCCTTTTGTCTCTAACAATGGTGGCTTGATCTAATCTAGAAAAGGAGAGTTATATTGTAATCTAAACTCCATTGTAATAACAATTGATAAACAAAAGAATCTATAAAGTTAACGTAGGCTTTATTAACAGTCAAACCACTATAAATACCTCTTGTCTCTTTACCTTTTCTGCTATTTACTATTGCCTTTTCTATTTTAGTTGCCTTGATAAACAAGGCCGGTGCTTTCACACTCAAACCAGGGTGATGATCCATTTTTTGGGTTAACAGTTATATATATATATATATTGTTCGCTAGTCAAGTAGGCTAGTATGGTAGTTAGGAGATGTTACAGATGATTGCTATGCTTAGTATTTAGTCCTTGCTGAATTTCGAGGATGAAATTCTTTAAGGAGGGGAGCCTGTAACACCCCTAATTTAAATAGCATTATTTAGGAGATTTAATTAGATAAATTTAATAGAATAATGTAGTGACTAGAGTGATAAGGGAATTTTGATTTGAAAACTGATTAAGGTTGTGTCGTAACTAAATGAACCTATAAGGATGGTTTGTAAGTTAAATACTTAAGAAAATAAGGCAAAGGCAATATGGGAATATCCAAACCCCATAACCACTAAAAACCCTTACTATATTCTCTTTCCTTTTTACATTCTTACAAAACAAAAACATAAACAAAAGAAAAATAAGGCCAGCCATAACCCTAGGAGAAGAGGAGCTCAAAAAATCAATTAGAGGCTACGGTTCAAGCTAGGAATGTTATCCCGCCTTTTGGCAAGGCCGTGACACCAAGGACTTGACTGGAGACCGGTGACAGATCGTCTTGGAAATCAGTTACGCACAAGGATCGCGATGGATATCGATGAAATTTGTCCGAGTCCAGATCGGGCTGCAATCGATAAGGCACGTCAAGCAGAGTAGTAGAAACCAATGTTCCAAATTTCGGGGCAATCCGAGTTCGTATGCTCAAGATATCACCGACGAAGAATGGAGTAGACAGTCCTTAGTTCGAATCCATAGGCGAAGCCTATGTTCGAATCCATGAAGTTCGTATCCACCAGACCGGCATCACCTCAGCATGGTCGAATCCATCAAACGTGTGTTGCCTCGAATCCATGGAGCATAGCCTTGCTTCGAATCCATGGAAATCACATTTACTTCGACTCCATCATGCGTGTCCTCTCTTCGAAACCAACAAGGTAGGGGATCTTCGAATCCATACAGTTAAGGGTGCTTCGGCTCCATTACCTCGAGTCCATTGGAGCACTCCCCACTTCGAATCCATTCAGCAATAGTGTCTTCGTATCGATCGACTATGGGGAGCCCTGATCGATACGAGGGAAGCGGACGACTCGATCGATTCGAAGGAGCATACCTTCGAATCCATCGCCTCGAATCCACCAAGTCGTAACAAGCTGAAACCAAGGGATTCGAACCAGTCAACCCGGAGTGAAAAGCGGATCGATGCGAGAAGTACGCGCACCACGTCACAGCAAGCATCGATTCGACCCAATCGAGTCGAAGGATCGATTCGAAGTGTCCAAATTCACTAGAAATGCAATCTTGGATCGATCATAACTCGAGTTCTACAAGTCCAAATGCCATGAAATTTTCACAGAAGCTTAAGCACATGATGAAGAATGTCCACACCGAATTTCAGCTCGATTGGATGATTTCTTGATCGATTCGAACCAAGGGTCGAATCGATCCCAAAGTGGGCCCGGATCTCCAGATTTCGGCCATATGGGCCCCCTGACGTACCAGAACTGGTCTCCCCTCATTTTAGGTGAAATATCAGCCTCCTACACCTATAAATAGAGCCCCTAGTCATTCAGAAAAGGGGTCAGATAATTCTAAGTACTGAAGAGCGCCTAGATTCTGCTAGATTTACTCCAGAACACCGCCGCTGCTTTAGATTGAGACTTAGCATATAAATTCAGTTGTATTACAGTATAAAGAATTGTAATCTTCAAGTATCGAGCAATAAAATCATCAAACTTCATAGTGGACGTAGGCAAAACGCCGAACCACTCTAAATCGCTTATCTTTGCAATTTACTTTCTGTTATTTGGAGTTTTTGTTAGATAATCCACAGTTTTAATTTTCATTCTTTACTTTTATCTCTTCAAAAACTTCCGAAGAGTGTTGTGCCCATTTTTGGTACAAACAAGGAAGATTAAAGTGTAAAACAAATCTCAAGTTCCTTATCCAAACAAGGTAAGTAATGATCTAAACCATCTCATATAGGTCATCCTGAATGTTTAAATTCGGGCTTGAGGTTTAAAATAATATAATTGGATGAATGATGATATGTTTTGATTTAAATGCCATGTTATAATTTAAACAAGGATTTTATGGAATAATGTTGTTTGATTTTAAGGCTAAAATCATGCAAAATGATTTCCAAATGCCATGATTTTTGAATATGTTATGTAAAACATTATTTTGGAGATGGGTTTAAATTTTCATAATATTCAAAGCCATGGATAATTTATTATGAATTTTTGATTGAAAGAAATAGGTATTTCGGGTTTTAATTAATTTGAGGAATTAATTAATTACTTTCGGGCTAAAATCCTTATATGATAAAGATATTTTCATTTTGGAATTTATGTGAATTTTTTAGATTGTTCTTCAGAGATTTGGGTGAGTTTTGGATTTAATTAGAAAGATTAGAATTTAATGATTAATTAAATACAAGGGGTTAGTTAATAATTTTGATTAAATATTGGAGCATTGGCGAATTACATGCAGGGGCAAATTTTGAAAAGAATTTTAAAAAAGGTTTTCTTATCCAATAGATAATTTACAACATAAGGGGTTAGGTAAAAAGAAATTCCTTTACTTGGTTAAAAACCAATTCTTATAATAATTACAGCAACGCCACTTGCCTTCAAAAGCATTAATGCCTCCGAAAGCATTGATGCCTTTGAAAGCATACAATGCCACTTTGAATACTAAGCGGATGGGGGTGTCGCTGTATTTAAACATATACTAGAATGAAGGCGGAAGGTTCTTTCACACTAATCAGTAGTGTCGAAGGGGTCCCTCTTATACATACACTTTAAAAAGTGTGCGCCGCTGCATTAATTGATTCATGGAAAATACCTTCCGCACTAGTAGATAGTGTCAAAGGGGTTCCTTTCGCTCTTATATGCTCCTCAAGTATATTAATCAATGAAGACGAAAGGGGTGTGCCACACCAATCAATGGTGTCGACAGCTTACCTTCCGCATCTTTATACTTTAGTAAGTCCAGCCATTACTGAAGGTTCCTTCCATACTAGTTGGTAGTGTCGAAAGGGTCCTTATGCATGCATGTTTAATTATATGGAAGGGTTGCACCGCACCCAATCAATGGTGTCGACATGGGCCTTCCGCATTGCTTAAGCAATGATTTCGAAAGGTCTTGCCGCTAGAGTATAGTGGAGAAAGGGGCATAGCCGCTTGTTTCGAACCCATCAGTTAAATGGAAGGGGACGAAGGGCTTGTTTGCTCTATGATGTCGAAAGGGAGAGTAGCGGAAGGTAACCCATGATGTCACAATGATCTGAAGGATATAGTCGAAAGTGTTAGTTTTCAAATTAGAGAACCCAATCAGATTTTTAAAGCAAATACATGGAAATGTAAAAGAGTTCTGAAATGACATTTAACTTTGAAATTTTAGAGGAAGCTTTCCTTGCTAAAGATAGTGGGTTAAGGGTATTAACCGTATTACATTAGAAAATGATTATAAGGAATTAAACTATGGATGTTTATATTGTTGTGTTATTTGATCAATAATCATGTATGCTTGTGTAATCATATTCACTTCATTATTAACACTAACTGCATTTTAGGGTGTTGAGGGCAGAATAACAGGCTAGGTTGACCCAGTAGTGAACATACATTGAATCACTACTATGTGAGTAGAATTGCATCCACGAGGTCAGACAGATCAGAATATAGGATGCATTAGACTGATCAAAAGATTATTGGTATGGGCCAATAGGTTCTTAGTGATCCCATGAAAACTATATTTGGAACAGGTTGTTGATAGAGATCAATAGGTTCATAGTCAGCCCATGAAAAATATGACATGAGAGATGTTATTGGAGAATCCAATAGGTTCATAGTGACCCCATGAAAACTATGATTGTGTGATGTTATTAGTAGACAATAATAGGTTCTTAGTGATCCCATAAAAAATTATGAAACCAGACAGATAGTCCGTAAGCTTGGAACATGTTATTAGTTAGCCCATGAAAACTAATAGGTTAATAGTGACCCTAGAAACTATAGCATGAGACATATATTCAGGTGAATGGAGATGGGAATTCTAGAGCACATTGCATGTTTACATATCATCATGATACATTTTATTATATTATGTCTTAACCATTGTGAATGCATGTGCACAGTATGTAGTCCTTAGTTCGAATCCATAGGCGAAGCCTATGTTCGAATCCATGAAGTTCGTATCCACCAGACCGGCATCACCTCAGCATGGTCGAATCCATCAACCGTGTGTTGCCTCGAATCCACGGAGCATAGCCTTGCTTCGAATCCATGGAAATCACATTTACTTCGACTCCATCATGCGTGTCCTCTCTTCGAAACCAACAAGGTAGGGGATCTTCGAATCCATACAGTTAAGGGTGCTTCGGCTCCATTACCTCGAGTCCATTGGAGCACTCCCCTCTTCGAATCCATTCAGCAATAGTGTCTTCGTATCGATCGACTATGGGGAGCCCTGATCGATACGAGGAAAGCGGACGACTCGATCGATTCGAAGGAGCATACCTTCGAATCCATCGCCTCAAATCCACCAAGTCGTAACAAGTTGAAACCAAGGGATTCGAACCAGTCAACCCGGAGTGAAAAGCGGATCGATGCGAGAAGCACGCGCACCACGTCACAGCAAGCATCGATTCGACCCAATCGAGTCGAAGGATCAATTCGAAGTGTCCAAATTCACTAGAAATGCAATCTTGGATCGATCATAACTCGAGTTCTACAAGTCCAAATGCCATGAAATTTTCACAGAAGTTTAAGCACATGATGAAGAATGTCCACACCGAATTTCAGCTCGATTGGATGATTTCTTGATCGATTCGAACCAAGGGTCGAATCGATCCCAAAGTGGGCCCGGATCTCCAGATTTCGGCCATGTGGGCCCCCTGACGTACCAGAACTGGTCTCCCCTCATTTTAGGCAAAATATCAGCCTCCTACACCTATAAATAGAGCCCCTAGTCATTCAGAAAAGGGGTCAGATAATTCTAAGTACTGAAGAGCGCCTAGATTCTGCCAGATTTACTCCAGAACACCGCCGCTGCTTTAGATTGAGACTTAGCATATAAATTCAGTTGTATTACAGTATAAAGAATTGTAATCTTCAAGTATCGAGCAATAAAATCATCAAACTTCATAGTGGACGTAGGCAAAACGCCGAACCACTCTAAATCGCTTGTCTTTGCAATTTACTTTCTGTTATTTGGAGTTTTTGTTAGATAATCCACAGTTTTAATTTTCATTCTTCACTTTTATCTCTTCAAAAACTTCCGAAGAGTGTTGTGCCCATTTTTGGTACAAACACTTTGGTGCTTTCACTGAGAAAAAACCAGCTTTTTTCTCCTGCTCCTTGGATCTACCATCGATACCGGATTGCACAAATCCAAGAGGAAAATCCAGATCTCTAATTCATAATCCTTCCATTCTATTCAGATTTGCATAAAGTCTAGGAAAAGGATTCATCATTCAAGATGGTTAGCACAAGAACCACTTCTACAGCTGCTGGACAAGAAGGTAGGGATGGACAGAATCCTGCTCAACAGCAGCCATCCAACCAAGATAACGTCGCTCATTCAGAACCGTCCGGACCAGTCACTAGACAAGAATTCCATATGTTGCTTCAAGAGCTGACTCAAAGTCGGCAACAATTGGCCGAACAGTTGCGTGCTAATATTGAATTAACAAACCAACTGAACCGCCAAGGCCGCAGAAGGTCCAGACGAGATGATATCTCCCGATCGTCTACTGAAAGTTCCGCCTCATCGGACTACTATCACAGATCTACCCGTCCTCGGTTAGACGGGAGTCATGCACAAACGGCCGGATATCAACCCGCTTTGACTGTTGGACAGTTGAGGGCAGGACCGTCGACCAGCTTTCAGGCCGGGCCCTCAACACAAGGAGGCCCTACTACATAGCAAACCGCGGACAATCATGCCGCAACTGCCACAATAGAAACAAGGGTTGATACCCGAAATCTTTCAGAGCCAAATGATCAGCAAAGTGGGCGTACTCCTGAACTGTATGTCCCAGAAGACGCTGAGCCAAGGAGGCGAAATTTGGACCGTCGACAGCGCCCGGTCCGAACTTGCGCTGTGGAACCCGACCACACCTTAGCTCAGCAAGCTCAAAATGTAGCAATGCCTGACATTTCGACTATGATACGTCAGATGATCCGCGAAAGCCAAGGTCTTACCAACGACGATTGGGGGATTTCTCAAAGTCATACTCCTTTCACGGACGAGATACTGTACGCTGAACCTCCTCGGTGATTTAGAATGCCAACTCTCCCTATGTACGAAGGAAATTCTGATCCCAATCAGCACATATTGAAATATGAATGGTCAGTGAGCGCCGCAAGGGCCGACGATGCCGTGAAATGTCGAAGTTTCCCCATCTCACTGGGAGGAATTGCAACAATGTGGTTTACAAGATTACCTCCAAGATCTATCTCTTCATTTGACCAATTGGCTAAGAAATTTGTTGAACAATTTCGCATGCATGTCGCTAGACCCAAAGATGTTAACACCCTGTCCAATGTTACCCAGGCTCGTGGGGAAACGTTAAGGCGTTACTTGGAGAGATTCCATGCGGCATGTGTGGAGATTAGCAACCCCAACGATAACTCGATTTTGATGGCGTTAACGAAGGGGATTGACCCTGATTCTGAATTTGGAAACTGGTTAGCAGGAAAACCACCTGCATCGTTGGACCGTTTCTACTCCAAAGCCGCTCAATTCTTACGGCAAGAGGACGCGAAACAGTCTAGGAAGCAGGATGATGCGAAGCCCGGAAGTGAAGGAATACAAAGTAATGTAGCAGTTAAACAGTCCGGTGAAAATTCCGAAAAAGTTCAATTAAATATCCAGAATAAACAAACTCAGCCAAGGGGCAATAGTGGCCAAGATAAGAAAAGAGACTCAAATCGAGGCCCACGGCGTGAGGCTCCAATGTTCGATAATTACACACCGTTGAATACATTGTTGGAAAATGTGTGCCTACAGACTTGCAATACTATGCAATACAAGAAGCCGGCTCCGAAGCAATCGTCGGAGAGGCAGATTCAAACGGGGAAGTTCTGTAGATTCCATGAAAGTTATGGCCACAACACCAATGAATGTCGACACTTGCAGGACCTCATCGAAAAGTTGATCAGGGAGAGGAAGTTAGACCAGTTTGTGCGGGCACCGCAGTCTGAGGGGGCGGGCCCCTCAAATCAAAATCATGTACAGAATCCAGAAAGACAGGAAGAACCAGGTCGTGTCCGAGGAAGACTGGTAATTAACGTTGTAAGTGATAATCCTCGTCCAGCGAAGCGATGCTGGGAAGAAATGAAATCATATAACAACTTAGCTAGACGAACAGACTTTGAGTATGATGATAACTTGGACAATAAAACTTCGACCAAACGAAAGAGAGCGATAATTAACGACATCACTTTCCAAGACAACGATACTGATTATGTCGGAAGCCCGACTACTGACCCACTCGTGATATCGGCACAAGTAGGTCCAGCTTGGATGAAGAGGATACTAATTGACTGCGGGAGCTCTGTGAATATCCTTTTTATACATGCTTATAATCGAGGATGAAAGCCAGGGATTTGGAACCTTGCCAAACTCACCTCCATGGATTCAACGGTAGCGCTACCATACCTATTGGGATGGTGAAGTTACCAGTTAAGTTGGGATCCGAGGAACATAGGAGAGTTCGGACATTACAGTTCGCTGTACTGAACATAGTCTCGCCATACAACGCTTTCTTAGGACGACCTGCCCTTGCTGAATTCAGAGCCGTAATTGCCCCATGGTGCTTAACCTTAAAGTTCCCTACCGTCAACGGAGTTGGAGTCGTCCAGGGCGACCAGGTTGACTTGAGAACAATCATACGCCGAAATCGAGTCGCCCGATTACGCAATGCCGAGGACCGACTTAAAACTTTTGAAAACAATGAGATTGTCATTAAAAAAGAATACCCGGAATTCCCACACATGAAACCAACATGGAAGGGGTCACACGAGATTAAGCAGGAGCTCGGGGATGGTATATATGAGTTAACGACCGCTGATGGTCTAGCTTCACCAAAGGCCTTGGATAGCGAAAGTCTTCGTCGCTATTGCACATAACAGGCTATGTTTATCTATTTAGTTTAAATTCTGTTTTAGAATTTGTTTCTTCATTTCGAAATTAGAATTTGTAATAAGGCAACTGACTTTGCCACGTTTTCTTATTTCAGCAATAAAATGCAATCTCTTCGAGCCAGAGCTGTGATTCATTAAATACAATGCACAACATCACGATGCACGAAGAGTTAAATTCTGTCACACTATGGAATTTATTCAAGTAGGGAGTGGATATGAAGCAATCAACCACTCGCTAAATGAAACCCGAGCTCGAGGGCAAGCCATCACATCCGGCCATAAACGGGTTGATACACGACAACCCTTTACTCAACTCCGTACTCCCAGAGTGCGAGGCGGAGTATAAACATTTTCCTAAATCCCAGAGTACTCCGAGAGCACGAGCTGGGTACAAAACTTTTTACTTAACTCCGTACTCCCAGAGTGCGAGGCGGAGTATAAACATTTTCCTAAATCCCAGAGTACTCCGAGAGCGCGAGCTGGGTACAAAACTTTTTACTTAACTCCGTACTCCCAGAGTGCGAGGCGGAGTATAAACATTTTCCTAAATCCCAGAGTACTCCGAGAGCGCGAGCTGGGTACAAACTTTTTACTTAACTCCGTACTCCCAGAGTGCGAGGCGAAGTATAAACATTTCCCTAAATCCCAGAGTACTCCGAGAGCGCGAGCTGGGTACAAACTTTTTACTTAACTCCGTACTCCCAGAGTGCGAGGCGGAGTATAAACATTTTCCTAAATCCCAGAGTACTCCGAGAGCGCAAGCTGGGTACACACTTTTACTTAACTCCGTACTCCCAGAGTGCGAGGCGGAGTATAAACGTTTTCCTAAAACCCCAGAGTACTCCGAGAGCGCGAGCTGGGTATAAATATCGACAAACTCCAGACTCCGAGAGCGCGAGCTGGAGTATAAACATTACTCAACTCCAAACTCCCAGGGTGCGAGGCGGAGTATAAACATACGTCAACTCCACACTTATCCCCAATACTGGGGGCAGAACCATAACACATAACAAGTTGAAGACAAAAAGGGAATAAATTTGCATTTCCACTATCAACCAAAAGAATCTGATTACAAAGTGTTTCAAAAAGTTTCTGCTAGTGGGAGCCGAATCCACATCTATACACGGCTATAAAAAGAATCAAAATCAACAAAATGCTACCCTACGCAACAGAGATTTAAAGAAAGAGTTCAATCTTTCTTCTTCCTTATCTTCTTCTTCGGGGTAGCTCCACCAGATCCGCTGCCTGATTTTCCCCTCGCCCGCTTACTCTTTTCAGACTTGCCCTCCGACAGCGATATAATGTCAACGTCTTCCTTAGAACTGGAGGCGACGGAAATTCTTCTAGGAGGTCGAGCTGGAGGCATCAGAGTAGTAGCAAGAGGAGGGATAGGAGCAGTTTCAATCACTACAGTACCGCCCGGTGAAATCACCATTAACGGGGCAGGCCCGGGCGGATTCATACTAGCATTCCCTGCTGCCATCTCGGCATCAATCTCAGCAATAATGTCGTCCTCACGGGAAACTTGGGCCGCATCGGATGTGCCAATAGCTGGCATAGATGAACTAATGGCCGGAGCAGCCCCACTCACAGCATCGGACGGGTTGACGGAGGGATCGATGGGCTCATTAAGAAGCTCCTCAATCATTTGAGCGTTGAAAGAAAACATATTTGCATCTCCCTCTTCGCCGATCAAGGTAGAAGTCGTGATGGCTTCAGTAAAAACAACCCCTTGTGTTTGATGTGCAACTGATAGAGCAAGAGGCGCAGAAACAACGACTTCAGTCACTGAAATGCGACAAAACGAAGATTGTTAGCCAAGTGTGTTGCTTAAGGTTCTTCACAACTAAACTACGAGAAGCGTTCAAATACCTTCCTTAGTCTGGACGGGAGCACGAGCAGGAACGTCAGCGGAAGATAATTGTGGCTGGTCGGGATTATATGCAGGGATAGGCTGAGGATCAACCGCACCAGTGGTTTCAGGTAATGTTGGAATTACAGCCTCAACATTTTCCTCGTGATGCGCGATCCCCGAGCCTTCACCCGACTCTGAAGGTTGAACACCAAGCCTCTCTTTTGCTAAAGAAATCACCGCCTCATGAAGGACTTTCCTCTCCTCCTCCGTAAGCAGACGCATCTCCAGCTCAAAGTCATCAAGCGATTCATCTGGATGCGCTGCCCTCTTCTTGTCCACCAGCCGGGTCCAGGCGTTATATAGAATCATGGAGTCATCTCCCAGCCACGCTAAATTTCTGTGCTCCAGCACGTTCGCGTTGTACGTGACCAAGAGATCGTCAAACTCAGCATCCAGCCTGGACCTCTCCTCCAAAATCTTTTCCTGGATTTCTGCTTCCGCAGACTTAGACTTGACCGCCACCGCAGCAAGTTCGGCCCTGAGAGATACTGCTTGATCGCAAGCTTCTTGTGCAGCGGCGTTTGCATCGTCCTTCTCTTTTACCATTTCAGCAAATTTGGCCTTGAGCTCGTTTAGCTCTTTAACGGCTAAGTCTCGCTCAGCTGCAATGGTGGTGTTGCGGTGGCCCATCTCCTCTACCGTGGCGCAATGTTCTTGTTGCATCCTAGCCATTTTGGCCACGGCGTCCTCGTGCTTCTGGAGAGCTTGAAGTTCAGAATTCTGGGACATCTCCGTTTCAGATTGAAGAACTTCAATGATGCGTTTCTGTTTAGCAATTTCAGCATCACGTTCAGCGATAATCTTCGCCCGGTCAAAAGCTACTCTAGAAGCCTTCACGGCTACCTTGTACCACTCCTTATACTGAGCGTAGAAATCGCGGATATAACTATGAGCAGTGGTCTCAGCATCCGAGGGAATTCTTTTAAGGTTAGGAGGGAAGACATAGCCATCCATGCAAATTTCAGGGAAGTCATTTTTCATTTGGGCGAGTTTAGCGGCTCCCTCACTTGTCAACTCAGCCGGAGCTTGTTCTATTATAGCGGCTGCTGTCGGTTCTATTCTTGGCCGCTGAGTATCAGGCCGAGAAGATTGAGAAGGCGGTTGCTGCTGATGAGAAGGCCCTGGAAGGTCTACTGGGACCCTAGGAGGCGGAGGAGAGCGAGATCGAGATCGGTGCTGGTATCCCCAATCCCTGTCAGAATAATCATGGCCAAAGCGGCCACGCGAGTAATCTCTATCCCTATCATAGCGGTCTTGACTTGAATAGCCTCGCCCACGATTCCTATCTGACTCTCTCCTGCGGGAATCATAGAATGGAGAAGATTGGCGCACATTTCGAAGCCTATCCAGAGTAGAGCCACGTCCTGACATCTCACCTGCGATAAGAAAGAATTACGGATTAAGATCCCATAAAGCAATGTTTACTATGCAAAAGTCATGAAGTGCTGTGGAAGTGTGTGAAAATGTGTAAACCCCCAAACCGACCGGAAGTGTTGACCGCACTTAAAGGAAAGGGCTCGTTCATGTTTAGGACATCTTGAAATTCCTCCAACCCAGGATTATGAGAAATCGATATATAATCTGGGATGGGAATATCGTCAAGCCCTTTGAAAATGTCTCTCGAATGAGAAGGGGCGGCCTCAGAAATCATAACTCCGGAAATGGGAGGAGACACATCTACAGATTTCCCCCCCTTGGACTTAAGTTTTTTGGAAACGGCGGCCTTGCCTTTCCGTTTTTCTCCCGATTCTTCAAAGTTTCCCGAGAGATCAGCCATCGGCTCCGAATCCGTGTGGGTTCTTTCTTCGTCACTCGCCTCGATTATTCTGATTCCAAGTAACTTCTTCACCTTTCTCTTCTTGGTTTTCTTCTTATCTTCCTTCTTGTAGGCGGGCTTTGCCAATCCCTCGACGACTATACTCTGATTGATGTCGATCAAACCAAGAATTCTTAAGTTATAATCGTTCAGCACCGAGTCAATATGTCTCAAATCGCTTGGAACTTCTTGAAGACTTCGGATGATACCCTTGAAACGCCCTCCATCGGGTCTGGAAATAATGGCTGTAAAGGGAATGAAATGTCAATTTTAACACCAAAAAGCTATTGGTCAAGAAAACAGGTTAAGGCACTTACGTCTAGACAACCATCGCCTAGCGAAACCAAGAGGACACCGAACATAGAACCACTCGTTCTTGAAATAACTCAGTCGGGTCCAACCTCCAACTACAACTTGGCAATTCCTAACTGCCTCCAGAAATGTAAAAGACGGGCTATCACCCCTACTCTTGAAGTTAAATATGTGTCTGATCTCGGTGGGCCTTGGCGGGCGAAAGAGACAGTCCATAAATATGACAAAGGCACTGTTCAGCAACGCGTGCCCGTTGGGATGAAGTTGTGAAGGAGCGCTTCCTAAATATGATAGCATCCCTCTGATATATTGATTGAAAGGAGGGAGAGTTCCGGCCGCGCAAGCATGGCGATAAAAAGCCGTATATCCATCAGGCGGATTGTGCGGTCTATCATCGGCATTAGGTAATAACACATCATCCAGAGATATATTATGCTTTAAGCATATTCGTCCCAATAAGGATTCAGAGATGTTAGATTGAACCGAATCAACAGGGTCCTCAATAAATATAGCCTCGGGCAATTCATCTGGAGCTGGATCGATTACATCGGCAGGAATATCGGGAATCTCAAGCACCGGAGGAGTCGAGCTTTGTACCTCTTGTTGTTGGGAGCTCGAAGATTCCATAATTAACTAACTCATCAGAAAGCAACGTTAAGATCATAAACAGCCCGTGCATGCCCCAGTGTAGTGTGTATGAATGTGTCGTGCAGTGCAAGTGCTATGCGTTACTTAAGCAGATTCTACAGATCAAAGCAAAATGTCCGTACGACAAAAACTTGGGGGTTTGAGAACGAAGATGACCGTCATCGCTGACCGTCACTTCCACACCATCCAGACGCTACTGACCACTTCAAGTATAAATCAGTTGTATTATTGGTTAAGTCATAGTTCCATCGACGAGCCTCAAGGGAAATTCAAGTATAATCTTTCAGTCAAGTTCGATTATGCAAGGCCGAAGCTCGTCGGAGTCAAGTATGCTAAAGTTCATTATGTTCGTCAGAGTACAAACTTGAAGATTGGTCGTAGTTCAGATAATGAAACAACTCAAAACAGCAATGGTATCAGGGGACGAAGACGTTCAAATCCATCGACTTCGAATCGGTAAGGGTCGAATCGATGGAGTTTGATTCCCGGTGCTTCGAACCCATATGATTCGACTCGATGTAACTTAATGATAGAGGAGCGTTTCGTATCCATAGGCTCCACACTACTTCGAATCGATCAGTATTTAATTCCTTCGAATCGATCTAGATAACATCACTTCGAATCGATCAAATCGATACCCTTTCCCTCCAAGTCATCGATTCGAAACCTTGCTCTCGAGATCGATTCGAACCGGTCATTCCTAGATCGATGCGAAGCAACGGGAGATGGCACTCTAATCGCTGTAACACGAATGGCATCACTCCTCAACTCCATCGAGTCGACCCACTCCATTCAGATCTCATCACTCCTCGACTCCGTCGAGTCGACCCATTTCATTCAGATCTCGTCACTTCTTAGAATTTTCTAAAGACGAAGATAGTTCTATTTTCCTCATCTCGAATCGATTCCTTGAGTACCTGATTTGATTGCGAGTGGAAGCGTGGACGTGTTCGATCGATTCGTGGTAAGCACGTCAGTTATAGCTCTGGGAAGTCGATTCGAAGAAACAGCTGAAGCAATGGTAAAAAGTAAAAAATGAGAAGTGAATAGGACCCCGGTATATATAGGGGAAATATGGCGATTCGCCTCCCGGTATACCTGACCGGCTTCTACAGGTGAGGGAATCGAATCGAATCGATTCGTTGCGGCAAGTACGAATCCATTGTGAGCCACTGCTTCGAATCCATCACAACACAGAGTCGTTCCACCAGTTCGAATCCATCCCTTAGTTCGAATCCATCCGGTTTCGAACCCTTTACAACATCGAATCCATTCATGCAAGTATCGATGCAAAGCATCATCGATTCGAAGGAGTAGCCGAACAAAGGCTGGGATGATAGTCTTATCAACTCGAAGCACGAAGTCCCTAGGGCCATCGATTCGGAAGCCATCGATTCGAACATACATAGCTTCGAATCCATCACAGACCACTGACGAAAATGGACGAACCATTTCAATGTGAAGTTTTTTGCTTATCTACTCTTTATACCGATTCAGGAGAGGATCGATACAAGAGGATGACCATAGACAATCATAAAAGCGATGTTTTAACTCGAGTCTCAAATCGGTTCAGGAGAGGACCGATGCAGATTTCGATAGCAAACCGAACTGACAACAACATGCGATCACGCAGCGTTAACCAAAGTCAAGATAATACACGTATGCACGTATTTCTGACTAATGTTTTGGTCTTTATCATCTACAGGAATCAAATGTTCATCTCGTCATGACTCAAAAACCTAACAGCCAGTCACAATTATACGACAGTCGATTACTGCGATACAGAATGCAACTTTCGGTAAAGCATGTCATAGCCGTCCAGTAAGAGACTGCAGCTTGTCAAAGCACGTCATGTTTACACAAGACGTACTTTGGGGGGCAAATGTTATCCCGCCTTTTGGCAAGGCCGTGACACCAAGGACTTGACTGGAGACCGGTGACAGATCGTCTTGGAAATCAGTTACGCACAAGGATCGCGATGGATATCGATGAAATTTGTCCGAGTCCAGATCGGGCTGCAATCGATAAGGCACGTCAAGCAGAGTAGTAGAAACCAATGTTCCAAATTTCGGGGCAATCCAAGTTCGTATGCTCAAGATATCACCGACGAAGAATGGAGTAGACAGTCCTTAGTTCGAATCCATAGGCAAAGCCTATGTTCGAATCCATGAAGTTCGTATCCACCAGACCGGCATCACCTCAGCATGGTCGAATCCATCAACCGTGTGTTGCCTCGAATCCACGGAGCATAGCCTTGCTTCGAATCCATGGAAATCACATTTACTTCGACTCCATCATGCGTGTCCTCTCTTCGAAACCAACAAGGTAGGGGATCTTCGAATCCATACAGTTAAGGGTGCTTCGGCTCCATTACCTCGAGTCCATTGGAGCACTCCCCTCTTCGAATCCATTCAGCAATAGTGTCTTCGTATCGATCGACTATGGGGAGCCCTGATCGATACGAGGAAAGCGGACGACTCGATCGATTCGAAGGAGCATACCTTCGAATCCATCGCCTCGAATCCACCAAGTCGTAACAAGCTGAAACCAAGGGATTCGAACCAGTCAACCCGGAGTGAAAAGCGGATCGATGCGAGAAGCACGCGCACCACGTCACAGCAAGCATCGATTCGACCCAATCGAGTCGAAGGATCGATTCGAAGTGTCCAAATTCACTAGAAATGCAATCTTGGATCAATCATAACTCGAGTTCTACAAGTCCAAATGCCATGAAATTTTCACAGAAGCTTAAGCACATGATGAAGAATGTCCACACCGAATTTCAGCTCGATTGGATGATTTCTTGATCGATTCGAACCAAGGGTCGAATCGATCCCAAAGTGGGCCCGGATCTCCAGATTTCGGCCATGTGGGCCCCCTGACGTACCAGAACTGGTCTCCCCTCATTTTAGGCGAAATATCAGCCTCCTACACCTATAAATAGAGCCCCTAGTCATTCAGAAAAGGGGTCAGATAATTCTAAGTACTGAAGAGCGCCTAGATTCTGCCAGATTTACTCCAGAACACCGCCGCTGCTTTAGATTGAGACTTAGCATATAAATTCAGTTGTATTACAGTATAAAGAATTGTAATCTTCAAGTATCGAGCAATAAAATCATCAAACTTCATAGTGGACGTAGGCAAAATGCCGAACCACTCTAAATCGCTTGTCTTTGCAATTTACTTTCTGTTATTTGGAGTTTTTGTTAGATAATCCACAGTTTTAATTTTCATTCTTCACTTTTATCTCTTCAAAAACTTCCGAAGAGTGTTGTGCCCATTTTTGGTACAAACAAGGAAGATTAAAGTGTAAAACAAATCTCAAGTTCCTTATCCAAACAAGGTAAGTAATGATCTAAACCATCTCATATAGGTCATCATGAATGTTTAAATTCGGGCTTGAGGTTTAAAATAATATAATTGGATGAATGATGATATGTTTTGATTTAAATGCCATGTTATAATTTAAACAAGGATTTTATGGAATAATGTTGTTTGATTTTAAGGCTAAAATCATGCAAAATGATTTCCAAATGCCATGATTTTTGAATATGTTATGTAAAACATTATTTTGGAGATGGGTTTAAATTTTCATAATATTCAATGCCATGGATAATTTATTATGAATTTTTGATTGAAAGAAATAGGTATTTCGGGTTTTAATTAATTTGAGGAATTAATTAATTACTTTCGGGCTAAAATCCTTATATGATAAAGATATTTTCATTTTGGAATTTATGTGAATTTTTTAGATTGTTCTTCAGAGATTTGGGTGAGTTTTGGATTTAATTAGAAAGATTAGAATTTAATGATTAATTAAATACAAGGGGTTAGTTAATAATTTTGATTAAATATTGGAGCATTGGCGAATTACATGCAGGGGCAAATTTTGAAAAGAATTTTAAAAAAGGTTTTCTTATCCAATAGATAATTTACAACATAAGGGGTTAGGTAAAAAGAAATTCCTTTACTTGGTTAAAAATCAATTCTTATAATAATTACAGCAACGCCACTTGCCTTCAAAAGCATTAATGCCTCCGAAAGCATTGATTCCTTTGAAAGCATACAATGCCACTTTGAATACTAAGGGGATGGGGGTGTCGCTGTATTTAAACATATACTAGAATGAAGGCGGAAGGTTCTTTCGCACTAATCAGTAGTGTCGAAGGGGTCCCTCTTATACATACACTTTAAAAAGTGTGCGCCGCTGCATTAATTGATTCATGGAAAATACCTTCCGCACTAGTAGATAGTGTCAAAGGGGTTCCTTTCGCTCTTATATGCTCCTCAAGTATATTAATCAATGAAGACGAAAGGGGTGTGCCACACCAATCAATGGTGTCGACAGCTTACCTTCCGCATCTTTATACTTTAGTAAGTCCAGCCATTACTGAAGGTTCCTTCCATAATAGTTGGTAGTGTCGAAAGGGTCCTTATGCATGCATGTTTAATTATATGGAAGGGTTGCACCGCACCCAATCAATGGTGTCGACATGGGCCTTCTGCATTGCTTAAGCAATGATTTCGAAAGGTCTTGCCGCTAGAGTATAGTGGAGAAAGGGGCATAGCCGCTTGTTTCGAACCCATCAGTTAAATGGAAGGGGACGAAGGGCTTGTTTGCTCTATGATGTCGAAAGGGAGAGTAGCGGAAGGTAACCCATGATGTCACAATGATCTGAAGGATATAGTCGAAAGTGTTAGTTTTCAAATTAGAGAACCCAATCAGATTTTTAAAGCAAATACATGGAAATGTAAAAGAGTTCTGAAATGACATTTAACTTTGAAATTTTAGAGGAAGCTTTCCTTGCTAAAGATAGTGGGTTAAGGGTATTAACCGTATTACATTAGAAAATGATTATAAGGAATTAAACTATGGATGTTTATATTGTTGTGTTATTTGATCAATAATCATGTATGCTTGTGTAATCATATTCACTTCATTATTAACACTAACTGCATTTTAGGGTGTTGAGGGCAGAATAACAGGCTAGGTTGACCCAGTAGTGAACATACATTGAATCACTACTATGTGAGTAGAATTGCATCCAGGAGGTCAGACAGATCAGAATATAGGATGCATTAGACTGATCAAAAGATTATTGGTATGGGCCAATAGGTTCTTAGTGATCCCATGAAAACTATATTTGGAACAAGTTGTTGATAGAGATCAATAGGTTCATAGTCAGCCCATGAAAAATATGACATGAGAGATGTTATTGGAGAATCCAATAGGTTCATAGTGACCCCATGAAAACTATGATTGTGTGATGTTATTAGTAGACAATAATAGGTTCTTAGTGATCCCATAAAAAATTATGAAACCAGACAGATAGTCCGTAAGCTTGGAACATGTTATTAGTTAGCCCATGAAAACTAATAGGTTAATAGTGACCCTAGAAACTATAGCATGAGACATATATTCAGGTGAATGGAGATGGGAATTCTAGAGCACATTGCATGTTTACATATCATCATGATACATTTTATTATATTATGTCTTAACCATTGTGAATGCATGTGCACAGTATATAGTTTTTATAAATTGGGTTAAGATACTAGTGAGGGGAAAATCCGTTTCGCTAAGCGGCATGGTCTCACTAGATATCTACATGGTTCGAGATGGTAGGTTATTATTCACACCAGACTTTTTGTTTGACTCGAAGTTTATATTTTCCCCTTAAACTCTCTGGCGTTCAATTAATTTTGGGTAGTTTGAGAGTTAAGGTTTTTAGGTTCTCCTTTAGACGAATAAGCTTCCGGAGACGTGCAGGAGGCAAACTAGCTATTAGGAGTTCTTTCTGTTTGATTCCGCTATGTAATTAGATGTAATGGCAAAGTTACTTAATACTTATATTTAGACTCTGATCAACCAAGGGGGCAACTTCATAAGTCGCTCTTGGTGTAATTTGTAATAATTATATTTCTCTGAAATTAGTTTATGAATTGGGATTATGTAATGTTTATTTAATGCGACTTGAAATGGAATGAGAAATTTGATTTAAAATTAAGTTTAAAATTTTCATATCCATGTGTTTCTGGTGTATCAATGTATATAACATAACCACATTTGGTCACCGAAAAATAAGAACTATAGATGACTGCAGTATCTATAGCGGTTATTTTTGTGCTTCCAAATGGATCTGGGTCACCGAAAAATAATAACTATAGTCACCGGAAGGCTATTTTCACACGTTAATTAAAACGATTATTATGAAACAAGTTTATTCACTTTTAATTCAAATTCAAAAGTTTGCTATCTTCATTCTTATTCAAATAGAATTTAACTTAGCTTTCAAAATCATTTTCATCCATATTAAATTCAGGATTCAATTTTTTAAACAATTCCAAATATTCTAATAACCATTATATTTGAAATTCAAGTTATTTAACTTATAAAATTAAATTTTCAATATTTAAAATCAATTAAATATTCCAAATTCGAATGATTGAAATTTCGGGTCGTTACAACGATCTTCGGTAGTGATAACACTAATTCTCTTCGTCAAAACTTTACCACATTAGGACATATAGAATTTGGTATTGGTCAAAATTCCAATATCGTCCATATCAACTTATATACTTTAAACACTAAATCCTTAGTTAAATAATAACAATTACTATTAACTGAATTGCTTTTGCCGGGGAATTCGACTTTCAGTTAACTATAGATGATTGTGATACTAACCTCATATAACTAAGAAGACGAATTCTCTATTGAATAGTATTTTGCTTCCAATGCTTCAACTCAGAGCAAATTATGGTCATTTGATGGACGTCATGTCATAATTTAACTATAATTAATGTGGAGTGTCCACACTAAAGTTTGACAGTATTCTCAAGTCAAGAGAATTATGTAATATTCTCATTTTGATATTTTCTGTTTGACCTTAGTTATATTAACCCACTGAAAAAATTATAGTGATTAATTCCATGGTTATCCAATAACTATCAGTACGTAACCCTTTGGTTCCTCTAGTAGCCACGAGTAATACATTGTCCAACATTTGGGGAGAGTTGCCTACTCTCGTCTTAATTGATGTATCGATATCCGGTCTCGATAGATCTTGACTAGGAATATTTAAAATGATATGTTTATTATATTGTGATAAATTTCTCATGATTACAACGCATTATAATTACTATCACAAAACATATCATTTATGGATTTTCTAGTAAATATACTTAAATTAAATAATTGATTAATGTAACACATTATAATAAGTATGTAATAACACTACAAGAAAACATGTTATTAATAACGCCATTTAATAACGCATTATTCTAAAGCGTTATTATTTACCTTTAATTATTTGTCCTTTTGTTTTGTACGGTACATGTGTAACGTTTTGGCCCCAAAATTTGCGTCTCCCTCCATAAACACTTAACCGGTTTGATCTCCCTCCCAAATAACATTTAACAATTTTCATCTCCCTCCTAAAATGAAATAACCCTAACCGACGTTCTCTTCCATCTCCACCTATAGTTACCAAACTTTAGCCGTTCTACTCCATCTCCGATCTTCAACAGTTGTGAAGTCCATGTCGTCTCAAACCATAATCTCCAATCTTCGATTTCTCTCTTCATCAATATCTGCTAGATTCGATGTTCATTTAGTTACATGTTTACGATGCTCCTAGCAATGATTTAGTTTACAAAAGATACTTATATGAACATAAACGAATTCAAGCCTACTATTACTGATTTTGATTTGGCGGATGATTTGATGGCCTATTTTGATGCAATAGAACAAGTTGATCCTTTAAGCGCAGATCAATCAGACATTAACAATCATAAAGTCAAGTCAGAGGTAATTTCAAATTATTGAGTGCTTATTTTCCCGTGTTTGGTAGGCTAGTGCTTGGTGAGTTAAAAGTTTAATGTGATTAATTCATGGTTATATGTCAACACCACTGATTCGTATAACGTTATTCGTGAATCCCAACAGGTTCTGATTGCTCTGTAAACTATTTGTCCTTGTTAAATGAAACATATTTTGATTTACTCTATTGTTAGTTGGTGGAAATTTTTGGTTCAAAGAATACAATGATATGATTCAGCAAGTTGTTTCAGATCAAATTGCAGCGTTTTTATAGTTTTATTTACATCTAAATGCTCTTATCTTCCTTATATTGACATGATAACTTGCTCTTGTTCATAAAAGCCTACAATATATTTTGGATCAAGCTTTTAAGATGGACCTCTATCTTGAGCTCGTTTTAAACAGTAGATCCGGGATTCATTGGGTTAAACCATTAAGTTAGGGTCAAGAAGATGTAGTGCATGTTTAACCGTACTGTAAACCTTTTTACTAATTTCCAATATTAATTATTGGGTGAAATGATGATGTAAATTCATTGTCTGTAAATCCACTAACTGCTATGATTTTTTTTATGAATACAGACAGGTTCTAATCACTCTTCTTTGTGTTTTTATTCAATGAACATAACAATGAACTTTTTTTTTCCAAATTTATTGTACTGATCATTTCCTAGTTTTTCAAATATCTTTCTTGTGATATTTTTTGTGTGCAATATTGTAGTTTTTATTTTCGAACGTGAATATATACTATATGCGCCAGTCTTTAGTTGATTAACATGCATTGAATTGTTGCCATGTACAACTATTCAACTGACAATTTATGATTGATACAGCGAAGAAATGATATATCTTGCTTCAAAAAGTTGCTCAGTAAACTTGCAGAGATTTTATATGCAGGTGGTAGAAGTCGCATTCATTCTACTATTAACCGTTGTTTATTATAATATAAAAGGGAGTTACATTATTTTCAATTATTGTCTAGGAGCGAGGTAACCAGGGAAAAATTATGATATTGCCTTGTTTATATGGAATGCTTAATATTTGAACATGCATTGAATATGTGGTATGTAAATGTTCTAGGAGTTTTAAAAGCGAACTAATTAATTGAAGTACGACCTGGAATGGTATGTATTCATTGACTACAGTTTGCAGTGCATGCAGTACTTATTGGAGTTGGAACAACTATGGACCCTACATTGACTAGAGTTGATAGTCTTGTTGGTCAAGTTCTTGGTGAAGTTTGTTCTCTACCAAATGTTTTTTTTGAGCATGAGGTATGTGTTCATTTTTTGGTATTATTCCACTTAAATAACCTTGCATTCATGTTTATTTACACCCTAATTTCAGAAGACTATATTTAATTTAACCATGTCAATCTCAAACTTATGCTTTGTCGTTGGTAATTTCTTTTGAGGGTCACTTTAGTCGTGTCAAGTTGCTTATAATAATAATGATAGTGATGATGATGATGATGAAATTTTCAAACTTAAACTAAGGAAAATTATAGATAATCTAACTTATAATTAGTGACGTGATGTTACGGTGTTATTAAGAAAACATTTAACTGAGGAACAGAAGTACCTTGATATTTTTGTTGTAATTCAATGCATTTTTATTCGTAGGAAAAAATATTGTTCAGTCATGTGCCTTATTATCTTGATTTATCCTACATACAAGCTATTCCTTAAACATCTTAAGTGTATTAACCAATTTTCTTTGCCCGGAAAAAGAATACACACATGTTTAATTAGAACGAACAATAGATTCTGATCTTTTTTCTGCTTTTTCTAAAACTACTGAACAATTCATGTTTCTTCTAGCACATTTTCTGTTTTTTAAACCCTTCCTATTTTTTGGTTGGAAGCAATTCAGTAATGAGCATCAAAATGTGGCAAAATAAAGCGAGGACGACATCAGATCCGAACTGAGACAGAAATGCTAGACAATAATAAGGAATGCCTAAAGCAACTGAAATGAAACTGAAGCTCTGCGTAGTTCTTGGATGGAGCAAAATGTGTGTTGAAAACTGAATTGTGGGCCCTTAAGCTATATGCATAACAATCGAACATGGCTAGACTGCAGTTGTACAAAGTTGATGCACACCTGAGACAATTTTTGCTAGGTTGTGTATCTGAATATCTAAAGTCTTAATAAATTATAACAGGGCAGTCTAGTCCATTATCGTTTATATCTTATGTTTTTTTATCACCTGATAATTTTTAATTATGTATTTTATTCCACTGTAGTTTCGGTTGGTTAGTGGCCGTAGTTGCCTATCCGGAATTGGTTTTCCTAAAGTGCACTTGTAAGTACATATATTTTTAGTTAATTACCAAATTTACTTATTCAATGCGTAGGACTTTAATTTTATTTTACTGGATAAAAAAGCAACGCGGTAGCAGGTATTTCACATGGATTAAAAGCACTACCGCACACTACGTAGTTATGCATTACACGTCTATTGATGTTCGGTTATTTTCACATGATCATGATGTCAAACATTGATTACAAATTTACATGAACTCCATGAATTACTTTATCTTTAGCTTATGGTTAGTTTCTGAACATTATAAAATCCTAGAGCCCAATTAACAATGGTTTCAAAGTGTGGAGGCTTAAATTCCACTTCATGTTAATTTCACCTCAACCGTACAACTTTATTCACAAGTTGCATTGATGACCGTTGTTTATGGTTGTATTTTAAATACTGATCATGAGTTTCTTCCATGTTAAGTTATGACATATTCATGTTTCCACGCACAATATGAACCATTCTTTTTGAAACACGGGAAAATAAACAATTACACTACTCGTCGCTCTTTAGGTTACTTCAACTGTGGATTCAATATCTTCTTAGCATTTTAAAATATGATAAGATGTGTAGCCAATCTTTATTCATACATGCATACTTACATGTTACATCCGATACACTTGGATGGTTTGTTACAAACTGTTGCTATCAATAGACAACTCGTTTAGAAATACATCTAATATACATGTTTGATTTGTTAGCAGTTTATGATGGTTTTATCTATGATAGATTTTCTTCATCAAGTAGTAGTAATAATACATAGTATTAATCGGTAACAACAATAATGTTTGAAACCTGGCAGTTTCAATTTAAATATTTAAATAGTTTTATAAGCATCCTGTATGATACATGTATTTACATATATTAATCAAATTATCGTATGTCTATGTATCTATTCTATCAATTCGGTATACACTTTGTGACTTAAGCTCCTCTTTAGTCACAAAAAGTCCATGAAAACCATAAGGGACTCGCCTCGGCAGCAATACCTTTACGACAATCTCTAAATCCTCAAATTTAGCATCCATCACCACAAACCTAGAATCGCATTTCCTCTCATCATGCACATACGTAACGACATACCCATCATCCTCGTCCCCATTTTTTCCGCCCTTAGCAATAAAGACCAAAACATCCTTCTCCAAACTTTATTTTCGCCACCATACAGTCTCCACCCTTACCCACCTTCTCAAAATCAAGTTTCGCCACTCCCTTAATTTTAGGCATCATATATCCTATTCCTAGGTAACCATACCTATTTTTCCTTCCTACGAATCCAAGATATATAACCCCATAATCCAAATTTCCTGCAGATAGTGGAGTTCTAAAAACAACATTAGTCCTTAAATCTCTCCTAACTATCTCTACGCGACTGTGCATAAGTCCCCTATTCTCCAAAGCGTGCTTTATTGACATCACATCGACGCCACCATAAGAATGACATTTCCTCCCTTTCCTCTAACACATTCAAGGTGTGTATTATCTTAAATTTGGTTGGGTGTCCTTCCATTTTTTATGTGATTAATATAGCATCCACTGGAGAATGGATAACCCCATTTCTACTTATCAATGATGCAATGCTATTTTATTTTGTGATTTAACTCTATAGTTTTTGAAGAGATTAAATGGATATCCTTAGGATTGTGTTGTAGTGTGCTTTTTTATTTCAAACTAAAACCTGATTGAATGGAATTCTAACCTAGTTTAGAATATTTATGCAAAAGCCAAAGAAATTGGTATATGTTCTTTTTACGATATAGTGTATATGTGATTTTAACTAAATGATATAGTGTATATGTGATTGTATATTTATGCAGTTGGTAGATGATAGATTGTAAGGGGGAGTAGTGGTGATTGCTTGTGACTATGAAGTGGATGTTTGGTTGAAGTGGAGTTGATGTGGGTAGATAATGTGTGAAGTTGATGGAACTGGATGATAGGCACTGTTGTTTATTATCGAGGGAACGATGATATGTGTGATGTTGTGTGGGCAAGTGGATGGTTTGACCGGGTTTGAACAGGGTGGTCAGGAGCTGAATGATATGCGGGTGGCGATGTGTTTATTGAGATTATGGAGGTTGAATTGTGGGTTATATGCAATTGTTGGTGTTACTGGTGGTAGGAGCACTAGGATGTAAGGCTTGTAGTGGGTTGTTGGTGATGTAGCAGTAGTCGTATTGAGAGGCGGATGGTGATGGAAGAGTTGATGTTGTGGGTATGTGAGTCACAACAGGTTATGACAGCAATCAGGTAAGGTAGGAAAATTGATGGTGATTTTGACTATACTGGCTGTTGTTGGATGGTTTGTAAGGGAGAGTGGAAGTGAAATGAAATGAAAGTATGGTGGCAGTGGGATGTAAAATGATCGCAGCAGTTAGAGATGATGGAGGCTGGGAGTTTGTTGCAAGGTAGAACAGAGGGAGGATGTGCAATTTGAAGTTGATGAAGGGTGCACTGATATTCGATGTGCACTGGAAGTTGAAGTAGTGTTGGTAGAGGCAGTTTCAGGTGGTTTATAATTTCACTGTTAAAGGTAGGACAATGGAAGGCAACAGAGCAGTTTAGTTTGAAGGTAGGCTGCTGTTGTAGATTAGAAAATGGTAGATGAAGAAGATGACAATTATGTGAGTTGCAACAAATGTATATGACAGAGATGAAGTAGCACAGTGAAAAGAGGATTAAAATGTATGTAATGTGAACGATAATGTAAAATATATCACATTTCTTTCTGAGCATGCTCTTGTGTTATATTTGTTGATTATAATCTTTATTCGTTTATGAAGATTTAGTTTGATTGCTATTATTAAAATGTAATATATAGGCATAGCTCTTGAAAAGTGTATCTACGATTTTTATAGCGGCATATATGAGCTGTAAAAGAATTTATCAATACTATAACATGTTGATTTAATAGCGTGAAATGACCGCTATTGAATAAATATTTTATAGCGGCAAAATGGTGTTATAAAGATTTCCAATTCCGTTGAGATTTAGCTGTATTATAGCGGCTATAATGAGCTATTGAATAAATATTTTATAGCGGCAAAATGGTGTTATAAAGATTTCCAGTTCCGTTGAGATTTAGCTGTATTATAGCGGCTATAATGAGCTATTGAATTAACGTACCATAGCGGCGAATTTGCGTTATAAAACTAAGCTCAACCATAGCGGCATATTTTGTGTTATAAATATTCAACAGTTTTTTATAACATGTCGATATACAGCGCTTATCAAACCGCTATGGTTGTGATTAATAGCGGCTATATGCCGCTATAAAAGACACTTTTTGTTGTAGTGTAAAAAGAAAAAAACCTTTTATTTTGAATGAGGTTTTATTATAGAGTTAATAATTTACAATAAATTACAGAATTTCTTTTAGGGCATAACCCTAACTCTATCAATCTCCCACTTGCACTTGGGGCCAATTATGGAATCTCAATCCTATCCCTTTGATCCGCTTGACGAGAACTGATCGAGCTAGTCCCTTTGTGAATGGATCTGCTATGTTGTCCTTCATATCCTCTCTTCCTATCATGACCTCTTTCTTCCTAATGAATTCTTTAATCAAGTGGAACTTTCAAAGAATCTGCCATGATTTCTTATATGCTCTAGGTTCCTTTGCGATCTACATCGCTGAATTGTTATCGCAAAACTATGTCATCAGATTTCTCCGTTTCTGGAGTCACTCCTAATTCACTCAAAATTTTCATATCCAGATCACTTCGTTAGCTTCTTTATTGAGGGCGATGTACTCAGACTCTATTATGGAATCATCTACCGATTGGAACATTTCCAACTGACGGCCCCACCTTTTATAGTAAAGACATAACCTACACCGGCTTTCTATTGTCAATATCACTTTGAAAATTAGAGTTTGCGTACCCCATCATATGGAGTTTTCCATTCCCATATATTAGGAATAAGTACCTTGTATTTCTTAAATACTTTAGTATACATTTTACAGTCGTCTAATGCTTTTTGTCAAGGATTAGACTAGTATCGGCTCATGCATCATAATGTGTATGCCACATTCAATCTTGTATATAGCATAGCATACGTTATGGAACCAATTGCTGATGCATACAGTATCTTCTTCATACGCACTTTATCCACATCAGTTTGAGGAGCGTTCTTCTTAAAAGGATGATTCTAGACCATGTCGGAACATTTCCATGCTTTGAATTTTCCACACTGAACCCTTTTGGTATGGTATCCATGTACAAGGACTGAGAAAGTCCCAACAGCCTCTTGGATCTATCTCTATAGATTTTTATACCTAGTATATAGGCTGCTTATCCCCAATCCTTTATGGAGAAATTCTTGGAAAGCCAAGCTTTCACTGATTGCAACTACAAAATGTCATTGTCAATCTATAGCAGATCATCAGCCTATGAAACTAAGAATACGATAGCATTTCCTTGTTCCTTTCAGTACACACACGCTACCTTTGTGTTTTGATAAAAAGCAAATTGTTTGATTACTTTATCAAAATGCATATCCCAACTCCTTGAAACTTATTTACACCCATAAATGAATCTTAACAACTTTTAAGTTTTGCATTCACTTCCACTGAACTTGAAACCCTCGGACCGTAGCATAGGTATCTTCTAAATCACTATATATCATATACATACATACATATGTATGTATGTATTTATAAATTATTAAAACTAATTTAATTCCATTATATTACAAAACAAATTATATATATATATATATTTTGAATATATAATAAATATACATATATATCAGTTTTTTTAATTTTTGAAAATAATATATTTAAAAATCAACAAAAAAATTACAAGTATTTAATGTTAATTTATTTTCATTTAAAAATTCAATTTTCTTTAAAATTCCTTTTAAATTAATTTTAAATTCGAATTTATTTTTTAAATCTAGGCCAAAAATAAAAGATGCGTATATTTATGAGTTTTTAATTTATTTTAACAACAATACATATAGATATATGAATCCTAGATTAATATAATATATATAAGGATTCGTGATATATACAACTAATCTAGCTAAATATAACATAATAAATGAAATATATAGATATATATTATTTTTAATTAGTACGTTCCCTAATATGTTGCCTAATGATAATGCCTTGAATGTTGAATCCACCAGACTCCTAGGATTTCAATCCAATCTCTTCCAAAAAGCGCTACCAAACAAAGAGAGCTACACACATTTCTGCTATTTGACTTGACTTTATGTTTTAAGTTTGAAAAATGATGGAGATGGTTATGGGATGATTTCGGCCAAAGGTAGAAGAGAGTAAAATGCAAAAATAAGTCAAAAAAGTGATGGACAAACGAGTTTAAATAAGAGAGAAAGGAAAGAGTAAAATGTGGATCTAGATCCACCCTTTTCTCTATTAATCCAAACCTGATAAAATATCTTCACAAGCCCCTCCTATCCTCATGTATTTGCCGGCCATTCCATAGGCCTAAATAGGCTTCCTTTCCACTTCGAACTAGATCAGACAATTCATATTTAAATCGAAAGGAGTATGCACGAAAGAGTCAGATGCTTCTTCTATTCTTTTCCCTGGCGCACCTGGGCCATCCTGGACTTGAACCAGAGACCTCGCCTGTGAAGTAAATCATCGCACCTATGATCCAACCAATTGGGAGAGAATCAATAGATTCTTTTTCGGGAGCGATTCATCCTTCCCGAACGCAGCATTCAAACTCTTCGTTGTACTGCGCTCTTTAAGTGTGCTTGTTCCCCCTTCTCCCTTACCATGGCAAGTCTTTGTGAAATAACTTCGATGGGAAGAAAAAAGAAGGCATTAAGAGACCTCCTAGCCTAACCCTAGACACTCTAAGATCCTTTTTCAAACGTGCTCCCATTTTGAGTCAAGAGATAGATAAATAGACACATCCCATTGCACTGATCGGGCTCTTAGCGGCTGAGGGGGTCGAAGACCAAGAAGTGGGTTATTTATACCAAGCATTCTTCTTATAGCTAGATCCAATCTCCTGGTCCCTGCGGAAAGGAAAAAGATTTCACGTTCTTCCTTTTGGGAAGGGAGGATTAGGGAAATCCTATTGATTGTTGCTTTCTCCAGATCTCCGGTAAAAGCATGAAAAAAAGGCTCGAATGGTACGATCCCTCCATCACCCCAGAATGAAAGGGGCGATCTCGTAGTTCTTGGTCTATGAAGATGCGTTGTTAGGTGCTCCATTTTCCTTTAAACGTGCATCGATATCGTATACGATGCTTATGCATATAACTTTTATATATGCACTATTTTCAATACTGATCAACACAAATCAAATAAAAATTTATAATTAATATTTCACGAGTATTAATTAATGTATAACGATTATAATTTAATTAAACCTGGTGGTAGTCGGAGTATTCAACATTGTGGTTGCATGACTCTTAGGTGTAAATCCGGTTAGCAAGTAATATCGAACAATTCAAGTATTAATGTTCACATGTCACCTTAGGTAGTGGTGGGACAATTTAGCAAAATTTGTTGCTAACATATTTTCATTTTTACATGTTTTAAGTGGTCCCCGGCAGTGACAATTATTTACATGAATTCTCTTTATCAAAACTAAATCACATTAGGACCTAGGAATTTGGTTATCGTCTACATTCAACTCGTATACTCCAAAAACAAAGTCCTTAGTTTAATAATAACAATTATTATTAACCAAACTACTCTGGCCAAAGACTTTGACTTTGAGTTGAATTCAGTTGACTGTGATACTAACTTCATATAACTTAGGAGGTGAATTCTCTATTGCACCCAACTATAGTCATTCGATGGACGTTGTGCCAGGATTTAACTATAATAAAAGTGGAGTTTCCACATTGAAGTTCAACAGTATTCTTAAGTCGAGAGAACTGTGTAATATTGTTACATCGATATTTTCTGTTTGACCTTAGTTATATAGAGTGAGTCATTCCATAGTTATCTAATAACTATCAGTATGTAACCTTTTGGTTCCCCTATCAGCCATAAGTAATACCTCACCTAACATCTGGATAGCGTTACATATTCTAGTTATAACAGACGTATCGATATCCAGTCTCGATACATCTTGACTAAGAATATTTAAACTGATGTGTTTATTATATTATGATAAATTTCTCATGATTTCAACACATTATAAGTACAATAACAAGACATACCACTTGAACCAAAATTGCCACAACACACCGAATCTATTAGAAACGAGATAAATCTAATTGAAACAATAGAAAACAATAAAAACATGAAGGATTTTATAGTGGTTTAGCAAATTCGTTCGCCTATATCCACTTTAATCTTATTATAGATTAGTTGTCACAAGCACAAAGCTTTGCAGTTTTATTTTTGGTGTAGAACAATAAAGGTAAGCTCTAAAATGACTAGGTTGGGTAGAGAGTTGAAGGTGAAGAAAATGGAGGCCAAAGGTCCTTTAATGGTTGCTCTATGCTTGCTATTTATAGGAGAATCACCCACTAGAATCGCCAGAACACGAAAGACCAAGTAAACATCCAAATCCATGAGAATAGGAAGAAAGAAGAGGTCATTCCATAGCATAAATCATGTCGATACTGAGATGATTTCCTTGTGCAATCTGTTGCCTTTCATTCATTTTAACTTGCATCTTCAAGTCTTCAAGCTTTGAGCATATTTTCCTATAAACTCCTTTTGGTATCCAGATGATCTGTCCTATATGGTTCTTGTTCTTTTCTACATAGCTTTGGAATTGTTTACTTAGTGCTTCAGAAGTGGACTCCAATAGGATCACCATAACACTCTATTCCTTGATGACAACACTAAAGTCCAAAAAACGCTAGCAAAACCACTCGATACTGACGGGAATTCATGCCGGTACCAAGTTCTTTTCTTCTTCACTTTAGGACTGCAAACTGCCTGAAGTCCTTCACATCATCATTTCAAGCTTGTCCTAAGTTCGTGAACCATCTTGTTTTCATCTCGACATACATAATCATTTGGAAGATGCCTTATTCAAATAATGTATAACACTTGCCCCCCAAAGTATGCTTCTATTGAAAACGAAGCATGCTTTGAATCAAGACAAGCAAATATAGTCATATGCATGAATCCATTGGTCATCCAAGAATCACTTTGAAATGTCACCTCTATTGCAAGAACATCCATTCGATTACTTTAAATAGTTGATGTGCCACTTTTTACACCAAGGTCTAAATTTGCATCACTTTGAAGATTATTCCTAGCCTTAGCCAAGTAAGAATTTTTCTTATCTTTTTTCTTTTTATTGAAATATTATTTCGGTACTAATTTCGGTACCGTCTTCTACATATCGGTACCGACATGAATTTCAACATATGCAGAATGCTATAAATGTTTTGGACATGGTCTTTTTACTCACACCTTTTCTTCTTAGCACTGAATCGTTTCTTCTCCCACTACTTCATTTTCTAGCCATTGCTACCACCTCTTAAATTCGATCACCAACCACTCCCCCTCTTAGAGCCGCTTGAAGCATCCCAACATTATCGTAGTTGGCTTAGTCATCATCCTAGGAAGTCGGGTCCCGACCTCTCATGCCTCAGTCTCCTAATTCAGATCTTGATTAAAACTAGGTGGGTTCTTGAGGCATGTCACTACCATGGTCGTCGCGAAGGCGTGGTCGGAGTTCAGTTGCGACCAAAGACTAGTTACAGCCTCAACCACTGACCGACCATCATTTACACCTTTTCCTACTTAGCTATTGCAATACTGACCGACCATTCAATGGCTTCCTTCAATTCTTTCTAAAATAGATCAGGCTACTCAAACTCAAGTGCATCCCAATGAATGTGCCCTTCTCAACTCCTTATATGTCCTATTCATAATGCAACTACAGGGACCACCAACCTTTGTGGAACCGACACATCTTTTGTGTTTCAAGAAGAGATCTTACTTAACCTCCTTATTAATCATGGAAGCTTGGTGCCACTATAAAGTAATCAATGTGCTTGACAACAAGCGTTCTTACTTTAAGAATGAATATTTTTTCGTTCGATGCCCATTCGGCTTCAACTGGCTCTGGTTGTCTAAACGTAAGGCTTCTTCCTTAACCTCCTTTTTGCACTTGGATTCTCTTCATCTAAGTATCTAACTTCATTTCCATTCTCTTCACAGATATTCCCCAACATGATGCTAGCGATGTGCAATCAAGCACCTTGGAAACTCTGAAAGGATATAACATCCAGCATCGCACCAGCACCTATCTATTTTCAAGCAAAAGGCTTTGCCAGTGTAACCTTCTTCATCTCGTCAAAAAATTCATTCCACTTCCTTCTAAGATGTCTCAGCCTACTGTCAGGTCCTTTTTCCCCCACTCATGATTTTGACAATGGTAATGAAGGGCATGATGAAGACCAAGGCTGTGAGATGAACGTCCACGAAGGAGAAGAAAGAGTGGTGGAAGAGAATGTGGCCAACATAATAGAATATGTAAGAGGAGAGGAAAGAAAAGAAAGAGATGAAGGAAGGGAAGGAGAAGGAGTAGAAGAGAAAGTAGAGGAAGTAGAAGAAGAGAGTGAGGAAGGCGATGAGGATAATGATGACTTCGATTTAGGGGACATGGATTATACGGTAAAATGTCTCTTGGAGGTGATATAGCTCTTGTGTTGCATCATTCGAATCGGCCAGTCATCAAGTCTTCACAATAAGCACTCTTTCCAAGTTTAGCTCTAATTATAGAAGCGACTCCCCCAATGTGCTCCTCAGAGAATATTTTTGGCACCTTGGGCGATTTGAATATCCCAATCGAGAGCATTTTCAACGAGAGTCCCGAAGAGTTCGGTTTTCCATCTAGGGATCTCATAACCGAGGTAGATGAAACCCCATCATTACAAATTACTTAACACCGTCCATATGATACTCGGGGAAATATTAGCACTTCACACACCTCTAAGATCATGAACACCCACATTCGGCACTCATCCTCAATTCAGTGCATTAATTCTAATGTTCCTTTTTTTCCTTTTAAGGTATAATGGGAAGAGATTGTATGGTCCACTTTGGTTTGAGCATTAGTCAGCTGTGCTCGTCCACTCAGAGCCCATATTCACAATGCCCCAGCTCACACCAGGAGACCAAGAAAGAAAGAAGAAGGAGAAAAGAGAGAGAATATCGGGAGGAGGAGGATAGGGGAGATGCCGAATAGAGGAGAAAGAGCATCGTGATCTTATTAAGAAACCATGTGATTCTCGCGAACATCCGGGCCTATTTCTGGCTCGTCTCAACCACATACTCAACACTAAATTCTTCAACATCAACCTTAGACATCTCAACCTCTATTCACCACCATATCAACCCCTCGCAAATCCAAAGAAGTCTCAGGCTATATTGCTCCACCACTACCCCTCCAAGTTAACCCACGACTATCAGTACTAGAATGCATGCCGCTTTACCTGGCCATTGCTTGACATGGGTGATGTTTGATTATAACATCAAAGACATCTTCAATGAGGATGCCAACCGCAAAGTCGAAGGGATGAACGAAATGATTGCCAGTATTTTGAATGGAATTTTTTTGTCAAAATCCTCTCTGACATCAATAGAATTAATGAGACAGAAATCCAGTCATTTGACCGTGAAAGAAGAGACCATGATCGAATAGTTGCTAGTTATAACACTGAACTAGCCAATACCACTAAAGAGAGGGAGGATGCTCTGAAATCCATCAAGCTCGCAGAAAATCTAAATGAGGAGTTATCTAAAGTTCATACCCAAGCTACCACAGTGATGTACAATCGAATAAATGGCCCACCAAGAGAATGTCGAGCTTATGGTGTAAATCAAGGCCAAATGTGAGAAGTTACAGGCCAAGGAGTTAGAGTTGAAGGTGCTTCAGGCCGAAGTTGATAGGTTCAAGGCCGATTTGAGGGCCAAAATAGATTCTAAGACTCAGGCTCAGGTTGACCTTGCTACGGTAAAAGCCGAAATTAGATAGATCAAAGAGCGGGCCAAGAAGAGAAATAAGGAGATGAATGCCGAACTCCAAGAAATTTTTGCAAATGTCGTGGAGAAAAATATGAAATGGCTCAAGGATAACTATCCTGTTACACTTGCTGATGCCTGGAAAGAGATTCTTCATTGATCGATCGAAGCCGGAGAAGGCCAGACTGAAGTTGAGCTAAAAGCAAAGCTTCAAGATGAGGAAGATATACTAGATCTAGAGAAAGAAAAAGCCATCTTAGCTGAAGAGTGCATGATTGCGAGAAAGATAGTCATCGAGGCTCCTGTCGACCCTAATGCATTGGGTCGAGCAGAATCTTCAACTCCAAAAGCTACAGAGTCTGCAATGGATATTACACCTCCTCTGGTGACCACCTTTGAGGCCACCCACAATGGAATCCCAATTTCTACTACAATGACTACCATTGAGCCTTATATTCCTTCCTTTGTTATTTAGTCCATTCAGTCGTCTATTAAAGAGGATGAGTTCGCTAAGTCTACAATCAAAGAAGCTCCACCCGGCAAAGGTACTTTCCTTTTGTAGCACTCTTTCTTATATTATAAATCATGGCACTCTATGAAGGTGTTTCTGTCATTCATTTTGTCTATTGGGGAGAGTTCCCTTTGACAAATAATCTTTGATTGGGGTAATCCATGATTCTTTTTCCTCTTCGTTATTTAGGATCTAGTCGGTATCTATCTAGTCGATTCTTGGAGCCGATAAACTTTAACCGAAACTAACGACATCAGCTGCGCATCCCCAAAGCGGGCTAGCTTGGCTAACGAATCAGCTTCTATGTATTCTACTCTGGGAATGTGCATTATTGTGTAGTGTTCAATATCATTCAACAGTTCTAGCATCTCTGTTAGGTAAGGGGAAAGTCTCACTCCTTTAGCCTAAAATTCCTTTTTTTAATATAATCAATAGAACCTGACGAACGGGAAACCCCTGAGGGAAATTAAGTTGTGCATGTCCGCTTCAACTCATGGCACCTATAACCCTCAGGTTATGTTTTTTGCAAGAAGTGTGTACCTGAGAGAAATTCTCGCTCTCTTAGCCTGAAATTCCTTTTTTACTTAGCAGATCACCAACTAAGAGTCGCTGTATACATGCAATGTCCCGACTCTCAGTTCCTTCGCTATCTTAAGTCCACCTATCAACACTTCGTACTTGCTTCGTTGTTCGACATCGAGAACTCTTGCTTTAGTGCGTACCATACCATTCATCCTTTTGGGGTTATGAAAACCACTCCTATCCTAGAATGACGTTCGTTGGAAGCTCCATCTACATACAACTTCCATTGAATAGGTTGGACTATATCATCTTCCTCTTCTCAATCCCAAACGGTAAATTCAACGATGAAATCAGCCAACACATATCCTCCTATCGCCCTTTTAGGATGGTGAGTTATGTCATATTGGCCTTGCTCAATATTCCACTTCAATAATCTTCCCGAGGCTCGGGTCGATGTAGTACTTGCTTTAAGAGTTGATCTGTTACCACCTTTACCAGGTGCGCCTGGAAATATGTTCAAATTTCCTCGAAGCAATTAATAAATAGTATGCTACCTTTTCCAACTTCGAGTAGTTCTTTTCTGCTCCAGTAAACTGCTTACTGATATAGTATACATGCCTTTGGATCTTCGCCTCTTCATGCACCAGGGCTGCACTTAGTGTGTGAGCAGATACTAATAAATAAATAAACAAATCTTCACCTTCCAAAGGCTTCAATATGATCGGTGGTCTCTCTACGTTTTTCAATAATTCTTCGAAAGCATTCTGACACTCCTTTGTCCAACCAAACTTTTCCTTTATCCTTTTTAAAGGCATCAAAGATCGATATACACTTATTAGTCTCTTTGAGATTAATCAACCTAACACAGCTACTTTTCCATTCAAGCTCTGCATTTCGGTCCTCGTCCGTAGGGCAATTATATATTTCAAGGCATTAATCTGCTCTAGATTAGCCTCAATGCCTCTTGAATTCACAATAAAACCCAAAATCTTGCTCGATGCAACTCCTAAGGAACACTTCAATGGATTTAGCTTCATTCCATACCTCCACAGCACATCGAACATTTTAGAAAGATCATCTACATGGTTCATTGATAACTGTGACTGCACAAGCATATCATCCACATTCACTTCTATTGTCCACCCGATTTGATTTTCAAACATCTTATTTACCAACTGCTGGTAGGTAGCCCCAACATTCTTCAAACCAAACGACATAATTCAATAGCAGTGTAGGCCCAAATCAATGATAAAACTCATGTTCTCCTGATAGAAATATGCATTGCAATTTGATTGTAGATGGAATATGCATCCATAAAGGATAACTATTCATGTATGGCCGTTGAGTCCACAAGTCGATCTATCTTCGGCGGTAGGAAGTTGTCCTTTGGACAAGCTTTATTCAAGTCTGAATAATCGATGCATGTCCACTAATTTCCATAAGGCTTCTTGACTAACACATGATTCGATACCTATTCAGGGTATAAGGTGTCCTGGATAAAGCCATTTGCCTTCATCTTATATATTTCTTCTTTCAACGCATCAGATCGCTCCGGATCCAAGATTTGTCTTTTCTTTTTCACAGGAGGACACTTCGGGTTCACATTCAATGCATAACATGTTATCTCTAATGGTATTCTATATATGTCCCAGAGAAAACCAACCAACCCCATTTTCAACTTGGCACTAAGTTGAGATTCGATCTTAAGGACCCGAGTAGGATTATCCATATCGATTGGGATATTGATCGACAGCTCTGCCAGCGCTACCTGTGCATCTTATGGCTCCTTCCAATATCCATAGGCTAGAAGAATTTTCTATGACTCATGAGCCAGGGCTTGGGCATTGATTGCTATGCATCCACGGTCTTGATGTAAAGAGTTTTCTCTGCACCCTTTCCTTTCTCTCGTTGCATTGCCTCTCTGAGCTCAGTGACATGGCATTCATAACCTGCACTTTGGTCGCCTTGAATAGCACCAACCCCATTCTCCATTGGAAACTTCATCATCAAGCACCAAGGAGCTAGTGCTACTCTGAAACTGTCAAGGACCGGTCGGCAAAAAGGGCATACACCAAAAACTCATCAACAATAACAAATATTTGCATCTGCATAATCTCTCGGTCTCCTTTACCTAATTCCACTGATAGGTCAATAGTTCCGACAAGTTAATTTGCATGTTCGGTAAATCCCTGAATTTTGGATTTACTTAGCTTGATATTCTATGGAATAATTTCCATCTGATCAAAATTCTTTTTGAACGGAATATTTACCCAGCTTCCATTATTAATCAATACTCGACACACAGTAATTGGCCCAACAACAGCCGTAATTATTATAGGATCAAGCGTTGGCACTTTAATCCCATCAGTCTCTCATAAAATACAATATCATCCTTCATTGTCTTTAATTTTTTACCGGAGCTCCATCCTTGATGGAAAAACAGTTCTCCTACGGCACATGCTTTAACGAAGTTCCATACCATTCCATAACATTCTAGCTCTTCTCCATTGGATGAGGTCCTTAGTTATCATATTAATCGCAATCCTACCATCAGATCGCATGGGCCCTTCTCCATTGGACAATGGTTAATTCCTTTGGGCGTTCTACCCCTAAGGTCTATTATCCTTTCCTCCATCCGTAGATCCCTCACATACTACTGCAACTTGTTTTTCTATATTAATTCCTCAATCATGTCTATTAAGTGATGACATTCGTTGGTGTTATCTCCATGAGTGTCATGGAAGCGACAATACTTCCCAGAACATCATTCAACTTATGTTACCTCCTTCTGAGGTGGCTTCTTATACCTTTCCATTCCTTGTGTAGCAACATATATATTCTACATAATATCATTCAGAGGAGTGTACTCCTTTGGTCTCATATGTCTCAGACGCTTTTGGCATCGTTTCTTCTATCACTTGCACCTTGACTTCTTTTCTTCTAGCTATTATTATTATTTCCCACATTTTTTTCAACATTATAGGTGCTCTCACCATGCTTAGTAGCAATGTTACTTTTTACGACTCAACCATTCCGACAACCATATCTGCCTCTTCTAAGCCCAGATATTGGTTGGCCTTTTGATAAAACTCCTCCATGGTATATGGTTGTTTCATCTTCAACCATTTACCCGAAGCCCGTGTCCAGATGTATCCCCCAGACCAACGCCATTAGCATAATATAGTCTTTCGGGTTATTCACTTCCGCCACAATAGTATTGAATCTACTTAAAAATCCTTTCAGAGTCTCTTTGGGACCTTGATTGATATTTGACAAGGACATTACATCCTTCGTCGGGCAGTGTGGAGCCTAAATTACTCTATAAACATCTTTGCTAGTTCATCAAACGTTGATATGGATCTCGGTGTGAGCTAGATAAACCACATTGAAGCAGATCCATCCGAAGATGGGAAAACACCTAAATATTACTGCATAAGTCACTCCGGCGCCATCCATATGCCGTAGATATTTTAACAGATGCTGCTTAGGATCTGTTGTTCCATTATATGGCAACACCATAAGCATTATGAACTTCCTGGGATACTTCTCCCGCAAAATATTTTGCCGAATGGAGTTCTGCTAGGTGCATAACCCCACTCTTCATTCTTCCTCTATTGTTTTCATCCACTAATAGTTTCACCATATTGACAATATATTCCTTACTGGCCCGATGATCAAAAAATGATTGTCAAAAGCATTCCCGAGTATTCGACTTCAGAAATGGTCTTGGTCCGCTCGATGATATTTAGGCTCTTCTATTTTTGGAAGAGCCACTCCTTCGGATCTTCTATGAAGCCTAGCTAGATCTGTTATGGTTGTTTGAGCACCGACGTTTTGCATTCCAACATTCTACCCAGTGTTATTGTAAGTGTCCTGCAAATCATCTTCACTATTTGACAAGTTGAAGGCATCATTTGACCGAACTCCAGGACCTCCACCATTCATCTCTGTAACGACCATCCTGCATTGGCCAATACTTGGCCACTTCCTTCTATGGTCTTCCTTGAGTCTCCAACAGTCTTTTCCTTTATTTTTTTTTATCTCCATCCCTTCTGTTCTGATCAGACGCAAATGAATTCTCTTCTCTCGAACTAGAAGATGGCACATCTCTCCAGCTTTTCCTAGGCATTTGGGATTGCTGGGTCAACATGGTAATACTTGCATCCATCTTATCAAGAAGTGATTTCTGGCTATCCACCATCCTCTAGTAAGTTCAGCCATCATCCTATCAAACTCAACTTTTGTAACCATCTCTTATGGAGCAGATGGTCCTGGTAAAGCATTCATCGGTTGGTTAGTCTCTTCAATGTGTTGAGAAGCTTCATCTTCTCCACCAACTATAGCTCTAGATCTTTTGGATTTCCTAGGGGCTATTAGTTCAAATTTGCGACAAGAAAGGCCTGGATCCGACTTCTAAATGCTCCAATCCACAATGCTAAGCTAGATCTACGCCTAAGATGCTTTGTTCTTAGTGAAAGCACAAAAAATGTTGAACCAAAAATTGACATAATACTGAAAATCTACTAGAAACGAGATAGATATAATTGAAATAGCGGAAAACAATAAAAACACGAAGGATTTTATAGCAGTTCGATAAATTCTTTAGCATATGATGAACATATTTTTCTGCATTTAAAACTGTTTGTTTCATGTATTTTTATTTTACTAAAACGGTATTATACAGGTATTTTGTTGTGGTGTTTGTAGGTTATAGATCCCGAAATGCAACGTTGAAGTTAATCAGTTGTGGCGTCCTTAGGTTCAAAAGACAAGCAGCATGAAGTGCAACATTTTGAGCACCAAATCTATCAAAGCAATGCCACACTTCAATTTATGCGTAATAAGTCAGTTCACGTTTTCAACTCAGCATATGGGTGCAAGCAACGTGGGAAACATATCATATATATCTCAATTTACTCCCATTTCAAATTCAATAAAGCAAGTCACGTGTTCAATTCAAAGCATGGACCAAATATAATTAATTCAAGCAAATGTGGACTCAACTTATATATTTTTTCAATCAATGACGTGGCAAAGCATGCACATGCTTTGATTTAGTATTTGCTATATTCTAAATATTGGCTGCATTTTCTCATCTTTGGACCATTCAAACAAGGCTACATGTTCAAGTCAAGAATTCAAATATTGCAATGGACCAGTTCTTCCAGAAGGACCTCTATGAAAGTGGAAAATATATTTCATTCAGAAGCCTATATATACCAGGGAGATACAACACTTTGGAAATCATCTCTTACCCCGTCACTCTTCATCTAGTTTAGTTTAATTTCAGTAGTGTTTTTATTTCCGAACAAAATACGTAGGATTGTTAATTAGATTTAGCAATTTATTTATTCTTGTTCTTAGTTATTTTTTTGCACTCTTTCCAGTTAGTTAATAAATTCAGTTCATTTTATTTTAGTTGTTTACTCTGTTATTTTCTTTTAAGCACTTTTAGTTTCTGCTCTGATTTCTGCAATTTTATATTTTGATTGCAATTTTGATTAGCTTCGAAATCGATTCGGAGTATATTATTGTTCTTGTTTCCTGTTTAAGATCCTGTTCAAGAACCACCATCGAATTTGTTTAACACGCCTAAGATTTAAATATGGATTTCAAATATTTTAAAACACAATTCCCTGTGTTTGACCTGCATACTACACGCTTGTGCGCTTGCAGAATTTATTAAAATTTGTGTTTTTCTAATCAATAGAAAAGTCGCAACAACATACTCCACTTTAGTCTTATTATACATTGGTTGTCACAAGTACAAGAGCATTGCAATTTGATTTCCGGTCTAGAATAGCAAAAGTAAGCTCTAAAATGGCCAGGTTTAGTAAAGAGTGGAAGATGAAGAAAATGGAGGCCAAAAATCCTTTAATCGTTGCCCTAGGCTTGCTATTTATAGGAGAATCACCCATAATAGTCGCCTAATCATGAAAGACTAGGTAAACATCTAGATCCGTGAGAATAGGGAGGAATATGAGGTCATTCTGAAGCATAAATCATGTCGATACCAAGATAATTGCCTTATGCAATCTGTAGCCCTACCACCATTTTAGCTTTTATCTTCAAGTCTTCAAGCTTTGAGCACATTTTTCCTATAAACTCTCTCGGTACCAAGATGATTTGTCCCATCTAGTTTTGTCCTTTTCTGCATAGCTTTGGAGTTATTCACTTAGTCCTTTAGAGGTGGACTCCGATAGGATCACCATAGCACTCTATTCCTTGATTATAGAACTGAAGTGGAAAATCACACGAGCAAAACCACTTGATACCGACATGAATTCATGTCGGTGGTGAGTTCTTTTTTCTTCACTTTGGGACTTCAAACTTCTTAGGTCCTTCCCATCATCATTTCAAGCTTGGCCCAAGTTCGTGAACCACCATGTCTTCATCTCGATGTCCAAATTCATTTGGAAGCTGCTTGGTTCAAATACTAGATAACAACACCATTTATGGATTTTATATTAAACATACTTAAATTAAATAGTAATTAATATAACATATTACAAGTATATAATAGAAAGAAAAACACCTTACATTTCGATTGAGACTTTATTATAGAGTTAATAAACAAAAGGTGGAACCCAGTGCACGAGGCTCCCGCATGATAGTGGGCTCTGGGGAGGTCGATAATGTACGTAGCCTTTCCCTCACATTGCGAAGAAGCCATTTCTGGACTCGAACCTGGACGCCAAAATCACCATGCGGGTGACCTAACCGTTGCGCCAAGGCTCTACCTCTTTATTATAGAGTTAATAATTTACAATAAATTATAGTATTTCCCCAAGAACATACCCTAACTATATCAATCTCCCACTTGCACTTGGGACTAATTATGAAATCTCATTCCCAACCCTTCGACCTAATTGATGAGAATCAATTGAGCTAGTCCCTTCGTGAATAGATCTACTATGTGTAATGACCCTAAAATAAAAATAAAATGATATATATATTTATATTAGAAAATTCTGAGATATATATATATAAGTATATATATATATATTGCATTAAAACAGAAAAGGATTTAGCAATAAATAAAATTAAATGGGAGCTTCTGTTTGATAAAATGCAAGGAATTAAGGTAATTAGAAGAAAAATGGGAACTCAAAATAAATATAGCTTTATGTTCAAAGAATTATGTAAATATATACACACATTTAATATATATGGGGTGTTTGCTGTTTTATATGAAGATAAAATAAAATGAAGTTTAATATAAAGGTTTATATGTCTTATAATTGTGCCAGAAAATAATTAGCATAATATATGTGATTTTTAATTTAAAAGGAAGTTGACTGATTTGAAATAAAGGCAGAAATATATATATATACACATATATAGAATCAAATAAAATTTCCATACCATATTTATTCCAAGCAAATAATTTGTGTAAATGATTTTACATTACAAAGTATGGTAGTATGTCTGATTTAATGGAGGTAATAGATAGGTAGAAAAAAAAATAATACAAAGTAGTTTTTCAGATATCCTTAAAACTTATAAAAAGAAATAATGAACTGAGGGTCACATGCTTATTGCATGAGTAGAAAGGAGTCATGAAAATAGTATTAAGTGTCTAAAAATGCATGATCCCCGAAATAGCTAATTAAAGTGTGCATTTCCAATTTATGATCACACAGAAATATGATGTGTACATAAACATCTAAGGGTATCAGGGGAATTACCCATTTTCTAAAACACTAGAATGGATTTATAAATAACTGCACATAACCAAAACCATCACTCTCTCGGGATCAAAAACAAAATAAAATAAACAAGGAGAAAACACTAGCTTGAGGCTTTGGGGGATTTGCTGTTCTAAGAAATTAAGGCAGTGAAAGGAGAAACATTATGTGAGTATTTATCTTTTGTATGCAATGTGATGCAGCGCAACCTTTATTTGGTCAAGGCATAAGTCGTCTACGACTTAAGGAGGCGTTGATGAGTCGTCCACGAATCAACTGGACAACCAAAGGTGAAGATATAAGTCGTCTACGACTTAAGGGCAAGTCTATGAGTCGTCCACGACTCATAGAGACAGGCATGAGTCGTCCACGAGATAAAACTAACACGGCAGATATAAGTCGTCTACAACTTAAGAGCAATGTTATGAGTCGTCCACGACTCATAGAGACAGGCATGAGTCGTCCACGACTCATAGAGACAGGCATGAGTCGTCTACGACTTAAGGAGGCGGTGATGAGTCGTCCACGACTCATCTGGAAGACCACAGGGGAAGGCATAAGTCGTCTACGACTCAAGGAAGGTGAGGAGATGAGCCATCCACGACTCAAGGGCGAGGCTGGTATAAGTCGTCCACGACTTATCGAAACTGGGTTAAGTCATAGAGGCCTGGAGCTGGATATTCTGATGCCGCTTTAATCCATGCCGTAGATTCTCCTGACGAGTTAATCTGAACCGATTGTTTTCTAAGTCGCATCTGTTGTAAATCATAAGTCGTAGTGTGTTGTAATTTGATAAGTTGTAAACGACTTATGATGAGTCGTCTGATTATGAGTCGTTTATTTTTGAGTCGTGTTGTAATGTGATGAGTCGTATACGACTTATGATGAGTCGTAGAGCGTAGCTATGAGTCGGAAACGACTTAGGAGTTGGAGAAATTTCTGTTGTAAAATTGTTCGCCTATAAATAGGCCGTGAGTCTCATTTGTAATTGTTGTTGAATATTGAATAAAATTCTCTTTTGATTGCTTTGTGCTTTCATTTAAATTGGTAGTTGAGTGTAATCTCCTATCTCCTCTTTCGGATAATCGAGTGCGCTCGATTCAACGATTGTAGAAGCCGATTCGCGTAATCAAGTGTGCTTGATCAACGCTTGAAGAATTGAAGATCTTCGAACCCGGTATCGTGCGCGATCAACGAGTTCAGGATAGCTAGAATTCGGTATCTTCGGATCAACGAATTTGGGCATTTCAGCATCTTCCAATCCACCGATTGCTACATTCAACGATCTACATCATTTTTGTAATATCCGCTGCGTCAGTTTGGTATCAAAGCCTGTTCTAGCCAATCATAGCTAGATTGAGACTTGGAGCCTATTCAATTTGAAGAGATTTGCCGAGATTGAAGGTTGCTTATCACGGCCGAGAGAAGAGTCATCATTGATTTGAAGATTGAAGTTCGGATTTGAATTGAAGGCCAAAACTTTGTCCATCGTGTTCATCGCGATTTGCTACAAAGTGGAAGTTTTCGATCCGTTTCATTTTGGATCAAAGTCCGAATTGTGTTTGAATTTTGAAGTGTTGGAGAGTTGTGAAATTTTCAAGTATGCCGCCAAGAAGAGCTAATCGCCACCAAAACGTAGAAGCTTTGTATCGAAGAGAAGAGGCTGATGAGATGGAGCAAAGAATCAATGAGAATTTTAGTGAAAAGCTTAATGAAGGAATTGGCCGGTTAGAGAAGCTTATGACGGAGATGAATCAAAATCGGAGAAGGGTTTCACCAGAATCTAACCATGGGGGAAGTAGAGTCTCACCGCATTCTAATCGAGACAGAAGTGTTGAAAATGATCAAGGACATGGGAGGAACGTGAATGATCATGAACGGAGGAATGTTGATAGAAGGGATGATGGTGGAAGACGTAATGGTAGTAGAGATGTGGGTGGATGAGATAGACAACGTTATGCATCTGATTTTGAAGAGGAGTATGATGGTGGTAGTATTCAAGGAAGAGGTCAAGGAAGAAACTATTCTGGGTATGATCACAAGTGGGAATCGGGGATGAAGACAGAAATTCCTGAATTCAAAGGTGGTATGCAAGCGGAGGAGTTTCTAGATTGGGTAGCTAACGTTGAAGAAATTTTTGATTTCAAAGAAGTGCCAGAACATCGTAGAGTGAAGTTGGTTGCTACAAGGCTGAGGGGTAGAGCTTTGGCATGGTGGCAGCAAACCAAGCTTACACGTGAACGTATGGGGAAGTCAAAGATTGAATCTTGGGAGAAGATGAAGAAATTGATGAAAACAACGTTCTTACCTTACAATTATCAGTCATTGATGTATTAACGTTTGCAGAATTTGAGACAGGGCACTAAAACAGTTAATGATTACGCAGATGAGTTTTACCAGCTTATTGCCAGGAATGATATTATGGAGACGGAAGAGCAGTTGACATCTAGATTCATTGGGGGATTGAGAATGCAGATTCAGGATATGGTTAATATGTTCGATCCAAGATCTGTAGCAGAAGCACATCAGAAAGCGTTGGCTTGGGAAAAACAAGGGAGACGAGGAGGTGGTGTGTTTACTAATTCTAACAATCAAGCGAAGGGTGTTGGCGGAAATTCTAATGTTTCTAAACCTATCTGTAGACCAGTGGTGAAGGAGGCTGAGAAGGCAAAGGTTAACAATGGTTTCAAATGTTACAATTGTCAGGAATTGGGTCATAAAAGCAGTGAGTGTCCAAAGCCAAAGAAGAGAACCATGATTGTAGAAGTTGAAGATGAGGATGTTGATGGGGATTTTTCTAGTCCAGTTGAGGAGGATGAGCAGGATATTGCGTCAGGAGATGAAGGTTGTAACCTAATGCTGAGGAGATCGTGTTTAACACCGAAGCAGGAGGAAGCTAGTTGGTTGAGGAGTAATATCTTTCAGTCAACATGTACTATTCTGGGAAAGGTGTGTAAGTTTGTGATTGACGCAGGAAGCTGTGATAATATTATTTCAACCGAAGCTGTGACAAAATTGAAACTGAAGACAGAGAAACATCCGATTACATACAAGCTAGCATGGTTGAGAAAAGGAGGAGAAGTGAAAGTGGATAGACGAGTTCGTGTTCCATTCTCTATTGGGAAGAAATACAAAGATGAAATATGGTGTGATGTAGTAGAGATGGATGTTTGCCACTTATTATTGGGAAGACCATGGCAGTAAGATCGATCAGTTCAACATGACGGTCGGACCAATAGTTACAGTTTTATGTTTGAAGGAACGAAGATTATCCTAGTTCCAAAGAAGAGACCACAAGGAGAAAGTAAGTCAGAAGAGATTGAAGAGCTCAAAAATTTGTTATCATTGAAGGAGTTTGTGAAGGAAGTAGAGGAGGAACCTGAAGTGTTTTTGTTAATTGGGCGAGAGAGTCAGGAAGTGGTTGAAATTCCAGAAGAAGTTAAACCAGTTCTGAAAGAATTTGACGATGTATTTCCAAAGGAGTTACCAACGGAGTTGCCGCCGTTGAGGGATATACAACATCAGATAGATCTTGTTCCAGGTGCTGTGTTACCACACAGACCACATTATCGAATGAGTCCGAAGGAACATGAAGAGTTGCGAAGGCAGGTAGAGGAATTGCTTGAACAGGGGCGAGTGCAGGAGAGTTTAAGTCCTTGTGCTGTACCGGCTTTATTGGTACCCAAGAAGGATGGGACGTGGAGGATGTGCACTGACAGTCGAGCATTGAATAAGATTACTGTGAGATATAGATTTCCAATGCCAAGGTTGGATGACTTGTTAGATCAAATAAGCGGAGCTACTATATTTTCGAAGATTGATTTGAAGAGCGGATATCATCAAATTCGTATCAGACCAGGAGATGAGTGGAAGACTGCTTTTAAAACCAGGGAGGGTCTATACGAATGGTTGGTCATGCCATTTGGTTTATCCAATGCACCAAGTACTTTCATGAGGGTGATGAATCAGATTTTTCGACCGTTCATTGGGAAATTTGTGGTGGTGTATTTCGATGATATTCTAATTTACAATGGGAGTCCAGAGGAACATTTGAATCATCTTAGAGAAGTGCTGATGATACTGAGACAAGAACAATTTTATGCTGCAACGAAGAAATGCGTGTTCATGACGCACAGTGTTTTATTTCTGGGGTATGTTGTTTCAAAGAAAGGAATACAGGTTGACCAAAGTAAAATTGAGGCGATCAGAAATTGGCCGCAGCCCAAGACGATAACGGAAGTTCGTAGTTTTCACGGGTTGGCTTCATTCTATCGAAGGTTTATACCACACTTTAGTAGTGTGATGGCACCTGTTACAGATTGCATGAAAGGTAAACAGTTTGCATGGACAGAGGAAGCAGGGAGTGCTTTTGGGAAGATCAAGGAATTGCTGACGTCTGCACCAATTCTAGTGCTACCTGATTTTCAGTTGGTGTTTGAACTACATACTGATGCATCCAAGGTTGGGATTGGAGGGGTGTTGAGTCAGAAGGGGCGTCCTATTGCATATTTCAGTGAGAAGTTGTCAGGAGCGAAGATGCGATACAGTACATATGATGTAGAGTTCTATGCTGTTGTGCAATCTATTAAACACTGGAGACACTATCTATTTCAGAAGGAGTTTGTTCTTTACACTGACCATGAGGCATTGAAGCATTTACAAGGGCAAGACAAGATTTCAGCAAGACATGCATCGTGGATTGCATATCTGCAACAGTTTACTTTCGTTGTTAAACACAAGTCAGGGGTGACAAATCGTGTGGCTGATGCTTTGAGTAGGAGGAGTCATTTGTTGACTACACTGAAGGTTGAAGTGACGGGGTTTGAAATGTTGCCAGACTTATTTACTAATGATCCTTACTTTGCAAAATTTGTTGATAAAGTCAAGGAGGGAAAGACGGATGATTTCGTGATGGTAAATGGTTTTCTGTTCAAAGGGAATCGATTGTGCATACCGGAGGGTAGTTTGAGAATGAAAATTATCAAGGAATTACATGAAGAAGGGCATGTTGGAAGAGACCGTACCTTACAGTTAATTTCACAATCCTACTTTTGGCCATCGATGAGGAAAGAAGTGGAGAGGTTTGTTGAGAGATGTCATATCTGTCAAGTTTCGAAAGGAACTGCGACTAATGCGGGTTTATATATGCCGTTACCGGTACCAACTAAACCATGGGTTGATGTGAGTATGGACTTCGTGTTGGGATTACCAAGGACACAGCGTGGTAACGATTCCATATATGTGGTGGTGGACAGATTTTCGAAAATGGCACATTTTATTGCTTGTAAGAAGACGGCGGATGCTGTTCATGTTGCTCAGTTGTTTTTCAGAGAGATCTATCGACTTCATGGATTGCCAGAATCGATTGTGTCGGACAGGGATACTCGTTTTCTGAGTCATTTTTGGCTAAGTTTGTGGAAAATGGTGGGAACGAAGCTGAAATTTAGTAGTGCTTATCATCCGCAAACTGATGGACAAACAGAAGTGGTTAATAGATCATTGGGAAACTTGTTGAGGTGTCTTGTTCAAGATAATATGAAGAGTTGGGATGTGAAGTTATGCCAGGCAGAGTTTGCCCATAATCATGCTGTGAATCGAAGTACTGGGTTCAGTCCATTCCAGATTGTCTATTCGAGCTTACCGAAGGGACCATTGGATTTAACAGCGATACCACACTCAAAAGGGATAGTTAAGAAAGCTGCTGATTTTGTTGAAGGGCTGACGGAGTGTCATAAAATCGTTCAAGAACGATTGAAGAAAGCAAATGAGAAATATAAACGAGCTGCAGACTTATAACGACGAAATGTTGAGTTTAATGAAGGAGATATGGTTTATGCAGTATTAACGAAAGATCGTTTTCCAGTGGGCGCTTATAACAAGTTGAAAGCTAGGAAAATTGGTCCGGTGGAAGTTGTGAAACGAATCAATGAAAATGCTTATAAATTGAAGCTGCCAGATGATGTGTATATATCTGACGTATTCAATGTTAAACATCTTGTACCATATCATGGGGATGAGTTTGTTGGGGATGAAGAGTGTGCAAATTCGAGGTCGAATTTCTCTCAACCTGGGGAGGATGATGCAGCGCAACCTTTATTTGGCCAAGGCATAAGTCGTCTACGACTTAAGGAGGCGTTGATGAGTCGTCCACGAATCAACTGGACAACCAAAGGTGAAGATATAAGTCGTCTACGACTTAAGGGCAAGGCTATGAGTCGTCCACGACTCATAGAGACAGGCATGAGTCGTCCACGAGATAAAACTAACACGGCAGATATAAGTCGTCTACAACTTAAGAGGAATGTTATGAGTCGTCCACGACTCATAGAGACAGGCATGAGTCGTCCACGACTCATAGAGACAGGCATGAGTCGTCTACGACTTAAGGAGGCGGTGATGAGTCGTCCACGACTCATCTGGAAGACCAAAGGGGAAGGCATAAGTCGTCTACGACTCAAGGAAGGTGAGGAGATGAGCCATCCACGACTCAAGGGCGAGGCTGGTATAAGTCGTCCACGACTTATCGAAACTGGGTTAAGTCGTAGAGGCCTGGAGCTGGATATTCAGATGCCGCTTTAATCCATGCCGTAGATTCTCCTGACGAGTTAATCTGAACCGATTGTTTTCTAAGTCGCATCTGTTGTAAATCATAAGTCATAGTGTGTTGTAATTTGATAAGTCGTAAACGACTTATGATGAGTCGTCTGATTATGAGTCGTTTACTTTTGAGTCGTGTTGTAATGTGATGAGTCGTATACGACTTATGATGAGTCGTAGAGCGTAGCTATGAGTCGGAAACGACTTAGGAGTTGGAGAAATTTCTGTTGTAAAATTGTTCGCCTATAAATAGGCCGTGAGTCTCATTTGTAATTGTTGTTGAATATTGAATAAAATTCTCTTTTGATTGCTTTGTGCTTTCATTTAAATTGGTAGTTGAGTGTAATCTCCTATCTCCTCTTTCGGATAATCGAGTGCGCTCGATTCAACGATTGTAGAAGCCGATTCGCGGAATCAAGTGTGCTTGATCAATGCTTGAAGAATTGAAGATCTTCGAACCCGGTATCGTGCGCGATCAACGAGTTCAGGATAGCTAGAATTCGGTATCTTCGGATCAACGAATTTGGGCATTTCAGCATCTTCCAATCCACCGATTGCTACATTCAATGATCTACATCATTTTTGTAATATCCGCTGCGTCACAATGGCATTAAGTCCTATTGCAGGCAGCCTAAAAATACTATGAGTTATTTGAATCTCCGAAATGATTTGTTATGGGTGATATGGATGTTTGTTTGTGCATTTTTGTTTGGAGCATTGATATGTAATTTGGCTCTCAGAATTAACATGTTTTAAGTATTCTTGTTCTATCATCATTAAACATGGATCAAGATTAATAGGGGAACATGGGGTTGAGCCAGAAAATATGCAGGCAGTCATATTTCTCTGATATATGAAAAAAAAACTAATTTGGTCACTTGGGGGTAGTCAATGATCTGCTTACTTCAGGTGGAAGCAAGTATATGCATGGTGCAACTGCACCCTGAGGCCTTTGTGTGTTGGAATAATTTAAACAACCTGGGAGTTTCCATCACAATGCATACATAGTGTTCATTTGACAAGGAGTTAAAGACCATAAAATAAATGGGGGTAGGGGTTTAAAAATCTGGGTTATAAACTTTCAGATTTGGTGTTAGATTTAATCAAGATAAATATTCTTCATTGATTAATTGCTGGGTGGAAGCTTGGAGTATAAATCAGTGATTACTTATCCAAGATTTGATGAGGATGAATTAAAATTGTACACATGATTAATCTTAACTGACTGTTGTGCATTGTATAATTTGTTGAATGTGATATTGTGTCTTCTTGCATGAACCAAAACTTGCTAAGTATAAGACCTGTTAATCTAGGAAGGCATTGCAAGATTACTACAATTATGTACATGTATACAAAATTGATAAATGCTCATACCAGTGTAAACTGACCCTTTTGGTTGCCCTTGCAATCATTTGGGTGTCTCAAAAATTATTTGGGGCAGCTAAATGATTTGCTTGCAGGAAATTGAAGTTGGCTTGATGAGTAAAGAAGGCATTGGCTGCTAGTATAAATAAGAGAGACTTGTTTTAAATTTGCAGTTGCTTTGTAATGGAATTACTAGACAAAATTCTATTTTCTGTAATTGAAGTACTTGTAGGAAACTTTCTAAGTATTTGGGGAAGAAAACTTGTACTTAAGTAAAATTCATTTTGAATGATATTTGATGGAGTTTGATTTTTATTGATTTTATGATCATCTGATTGGGAGAAAACAAGGGGATGGATATAACACATAAATATAAAATGTGAATGTAATGATCTCTGGTTTTATTGCCTGAGTTTATTCTATGATTTTCTTTAAATAAAATTACAATAGATTTGACAAGATTTGAATAAGAAATACTCAAGTGGAATAAAATGTATGCATGTCAGATAACTGATACTGAGATATATATATATATATATATATTTGAAACTGATACTGAGATATATATATATATTTGAAACTAATACTGAGATATATATAAATATATTTGAAACTGATACTGAGATATATATAAATATATTTGAAACTGATACTGAGATCTATATAAATATATTTGAATCTCTGATTTCTATTGTTCATATTTTGTCTTATGGAAATTAAACAGCTAAGGGGATATAATTTTTGAAATGAACTCTCAAAGATCTTAGCAGAACATTCAAGCAAAAAATGAATTTGTGCATGGCAAGTAAATGATACTGGCAGGTGCATAAATTCTGGAAAATTGTATGGATTTGAGCATTTAAAATTTCAAATAAAAAGGGATCTTTGAGAATAGTAGACCTGGAAGGGTAATGGACTTTGGATATTTGGGTGAACACCTATAAGAAAGTATTTTTCCAGAAAACTTGAACTAGGCACAAAAAGGCTTGGAAATTTAGGAGTAGGAATTTTGTAAAAGCTTGCCAAAATGAAGGGTATGGGTTTGCAAGTGGTAAAAGGGGGACTATGGCTGGTCTAGGTGGCCATGGGTCAAACCCTTGGAGCCTGGAATCTCTCCATTTCAATTGATGAAGTGTGAGTGCATCCGGGACAAAACCAAGAAAAACACCAAGCAACCCTCATATAACACCAAGCAATTTTAGAGATATACCAAACAACTAAAAATCTGTACCATGTCAAATATTGAAATGCAATCTAACTTCAATTGTTTAATTTGAGACAGTGATTAGGAAATCACTTTTAATGTTCCTAACTACAAGTAGGATCTTGAAATAATTTTATGCATAAGCCTAATAACTGTCACAAGAACAAATGAATGCAAATAGCCTTATTCAGGCAGATTAATATTTATATATAGCCAGATAACAAGTTTAGGTATTATAATTTGCTAAAAATATACCTCTGGCAGTAGAATAAGATTTAAATAGGAAATAAGTGGCTAGTCAATAGCTTGTATGATATTTTGTTTTCAAATTGATTTAAATTGACTCTGATATAACTAATAATAAAGGAACAATTGTATATCATCAAATATATAATTGGTTTAATCTTTGTATACTGATATGATTATATTAGTAATTCCAGGGTCTTGGGAAAAATATTTGGAAACTATATAAAAATTTAAATATAAAAGTATTTGGGGTTTAGTGGTGAGTTCCTTTTGAATAAAAAAAAATCTAAGTGATTTTAAAGATGAGGGTCACCACAGTTGGTATTAGAGCTATGTTTTAAATAACATAGTAAATGTTGTTGTATGCATATGGATGTTTGAATGCATTGTTTGAATTGTTGGTGTTGAATGTTTTTGCTTTATGTCAAGAAATATATGTGTGTACATGTGACACATGCACAGTGTGCACAGAAATGAAAATGAACCAAGTAAAGACACCAAAAACTGATAGGGGTAAATAAACTAACATAAAAAATCATATTTATAGCATTATGGTAGGACCAAGGCATCACACAGGTGTAGCATCATCACGTGAGCCACCTGTGATGAGCATGGAGGATTTTGTGAGAGCTTTAAGGGATGGAATGGCACCAAGGCAAGACAATCCTCATGAGGAACTCTCCAAACTGCTTAAGACTTGTACCACTTTGGGAGGAAAGGATTTTGAAGGTACTGAAGGAGCTATAGGTGTTCAAACTTGGATAAAAACTATGGAGAGGGTCTTCACAGATATGCAAATCAATGACCAAAGAAAGAGACAGATAGCTTCAAGGAAATTGAAGGGGGTTGCACTGGATTGGTGGGAAGTTGTGACAGCAGGAAGACAAGAGGATACCATTACTTGGAATAATTTCAAGGACATGCTTGAGGCCAGATTTGTCCAGCATCTGCCAAGGCCACACTGCTTGAAGACTTTATCAGATTAAGGCAAGGAAGCATGAGTGTGAATGAATACACTCAGAAGTTTGAAGCATTATCCAAGTATGGATTGGTGTTAATAGGGAATGCAGAAGCAAAGAATGCAAGGTACATTCAAGGCTTGAACCCTAGTTTGTCAAGGGCAATGTTGCCATACAAGGACAAAACTTTTGATCAAGTAATTGATCTAACTCTCTCATTTGAGCAACATGACACTGCAAGAGAGAAATTCAGGAATATGAAGCTCAACAAGAAGAAGGGTGGTCAGAACAAAGTGCAACCTTATGACAAGAGAAATGCAAGTAAAGGGGCTAAGAAAGGGGAAGGAGCAACATCACCTGAAAGCAAGAAGTTTACTCATTGTTTTAATTGTGGAAAAGCTGGACATTATAGTAACCAATGCCCTGACCCCAAGATACCCAGAGGAGGATGCTATAATTGTGGAAAGATGGGTCATCTCAAGAAGGATTGCCCAGAAACCAATAGGGGAACAGCAAGGGTAGGAGCTTTGGCAGCAAGTAACACTGGGAATGTTGGGCAACTTGAAGGTATAATTTTTATTCATACCCAACCAATATCAGTCATATATGACACTGGTGCCTCACATTCACTAATATCTTTGGAAATTGTAAAGAAGTTAACACTTGCATGTGTTTCCATTGATCAGCCCTTGGTTGTACACAGTCCCATAGGGAGTCATTGTATGTTGGGGATGAAGTGTTTGGGTCTGAAATTAATTATAGGGGGTTATGAATTTAATTCAGATTTATATACCTTAAATTATCCTGGTATTGGGATTATTTTGGGGGTAGATTGGTTAATGAGAAATAAAGCAATTTTAAATTTAGAAAACCTTACTATTTCTTTGGAAACAAATGAAGGCAAAAGAATTACCATCTTAAGTGAAATAGCAAAGAATACATGTTTTAATAAAATCTGGAGTATTAATGAAGTTCAAAAGGAATTAAAAATAGAGGAAATCCCAGTAGTCAATGAATATGCAGATGTGTTTGGAGAAGTGAAAGGAATTCCTCAAAACAGACCAGTTGAATTTAAAATAAAATTAATTCCTGGAACAAATCCAATCATTAAGAAGCCTTATAGAATGGGTCCAAAAGAGTTGGTAGAATTAAAACATCAACTAGAAGAATTAGAAGAGAAAGGATTCATAAGATCAAGTAGTTCCAGTTGGGGTTCCCTAGTGCTATTTGTCAAGAAACATGATGGAACAATGAGGTTGTGTGTAGACTACAGAGATTTAAACAAGGTGACTATTAAAAATAAGTACCCACTGCCTAGAATAGATGATCTATTTGATCAATTGCATGGGGCTAAAATATTTTCAAGGCTAGACTTAGCCTCTGGATTTCATCAGATGAAAGTTGCAGAGGAAAGCATTGAGTACACAGCCTTTAATACAAGGTATGGCCTTTATGAATTTCTAGTAATGCCATTTGGCTTGACCAATGCTCCCTCCTATTTTGTAGACTTGATGAATAGAATTTTTAGAGACTTTTTGGATAAGTTTGTCTTGGTATTCATAGACGACATATTAATTTATTCAAAGATAGAAAATGATCATGCCATGCACCTACATTTAGTATTATCCAGACTTAGAGAAAATGAATTAAAAGCCAAGTATTCAAAGTGTACATTTTGGCAACATGAAGTAAAATTCTTAGGACACATAGTGTCACAGCAGGGAGTAAGTGTAGATCCAAGCAAGGTCATTGCAGTTCAATCATGGAGTAGACCCAAAACAGTGACTGAGGTGAGGTCATTCTTAGGTTTGGCAGGGTATTATAGGAGGTTCATCAAGGATTTTTCAAGAATAGCCGCACCAATGACCAAACTAACCAAGAAGAACCAACCATATGTGTGGACTGAGCAGTGTGAACAAGCTTTTGAGAAATTGAAGCAAGCATTGGTGGAAGCTCCTGTCCTACAAATCCCAGAAGCAAATGAAGGAATGGTTGTATACACTGATGCTAGTGGGTCTGGGTTAGGTGCAGTGCTTATGCAACATGGCAAGGTAGTGGCATATGCATCAAGACAGCTTAAACCCAATGAAACCAAATATGCAACTCATGACCTAGAATTAGCTGCAATAGTGTTTGCACTAAAACTATGGAGGCATTATTTGCTTGGGGCAAAATTTGAATTATTCACAGATCATCAAGCATTGAAATATTTATTTTCTCAAAAAGATTTAAATATGAGGCAAGCAAGGTGGTTGGAGTTTCTAGCTGCATATGATTTAGATATATTGTACACCCCTGGAAAAGCTAATAGAGTGGCAGATGCTTTGAGCATCATGTTAGATTAGCCAGTTTGATGATTGATGAGTTTAAAAATCTTGCAGTGCTTGGGGAGGCTGATATATACAGCAAGGATACAGTGAATTTTAAAGAACATGGTGATATGGTGGAGTATGGTACACTGGGAATAATCACAGTGAAGTCTAATCTGGTGGAGAAAGTTGGTAGCATGCAAGATCAAGATCAAAGTCTAAAGGAGAAGAAAGAAATGTTATTAAATAACATTGAGTCAGAGAATTTTAAAATAGATTCCCAAGGTTATTTGAGGAAAAATGATAAACTTTGTGTACCAAACATTGCAGAATTGAAGGAAGAAATCATGAATGAGCATCACAAGACCAGGTACACCATACACCCTGGTGGTACTAAGATGTATCATGATTTAAAAAGAGGCTACTGGTGGCCAGGAATGAAGCAAGTAGTGGCAAGATATGTGGCAAAATGTTCCACATGTCAACAAATTAAAGCAGACCACCAAAAGCCCTCTGGCATGTTGCAACCTTTGGAGGTACCTCAGTGGAAGTGGGAAAGTATTTCCATGGATTTTGTGGATGGTTTGCCTAGAACTAAGAAAGGCAATGATAGTATATGGGTAATTGTTGATAGACTAACCAAATCAGCTCACTTTGTTCCTGTCAGGTCAGATAGAAATGCATCTAGGCTTGCACTATTGTTTATTAAGGAAGTGGTGAGGCTACATGGTATACCCAAGACCATTGTAAGTGATAGAGACACTTTGTTCACCTCAAGATTTTGGGAAAGCTTCCAAGAAGCAATGGGAACACAACTTTGTTTAAGCACTGCCTACCATCCTCAAAGTGATGGGCAAACAGAAATAGTGAATAAAATATTGGAAGATTTACTTAGAGCATATGTGCTTGATTTTGGGGGTAATTGGGAGGATCATATCCACTTGGCAGAATTCACTTACAACAATAGCTATCAATCAACCATAGGAATGGCTCCCTTTGAAGCCTTGTATGGGAGACCTTGCATGTCTCCTGCCTATTGGTTGGAAGCAGGAGAGGGTGTAATGTTGGGGCCAGATCATGTTAAAGAAACTTCCAACATGATTGAATTGGTTAGGCATAGGATGAAGGCAGCACAATCAAGACAAAAGTCTTATGCAGATAGAAAGAGAAAGCCAATGGAGTTTGATGTAGGAGAGCATGTTTTTCTGAAAGTATCACCAATGAAGAAAGTGTTCAGGTTTGGAAAATCTGGTAAGCTATCACCAAGATTTGTAGGACCATATGAAATTATACAGAGGATTGGTGCTATGGCCTACAGACTTAAGTTACCTGAGGAGTTGAGTGGTGTGCATCCTGTATTTCATGTTTCTCAATTGAGAAAATGGGTGCATGATGAAGGAGCAATTCTGGAGTCACCTACTCAATTTCAAGTCCAGAAAAATTTGGTTTATACCAATGAACCAGTAGGGATAGTTGCCAAGGAAGAGAAAAAGTTGAGAAACAAGGTGATCAAACTGGTGAAAATCCAATGGAGCTTGGACACTAATGATTGTACATGGGAGGTTGAAGATAAAATGAGGGCTAAATACCCCAATTTGTTTACTGATGAAGAGGTATGTTTAAGCAGCCTAAGATAATTTTTCTAAATATACTTATACATTGTTTGTTTTCATAAAATATGGGTATGGGGTTATGGAGTTAAAACAGGCTATGGATTAGTGCTTTTAATTGGAGAAATTAGGTGAAATTATGAGGACATAATTCCTTTAAGGGGGAGGGTATGTAATGACCCTAAAATAAAAATAAAATGATATATATATTTATATTAGAAAATTCTGAGATATATATATATAAGTGTATATATATATATATTGCATTAAAACAGAAAAGGATTTAGCAATAAATAAAATTAAATGGGAGCTTCTGTTTGATAAAATGCAAGGAATTAAGGTAATTAGAAGAAAAATGGGAACTCAAAATAAATATAGCTTTATGTTCAAAGAATTATGTAAATATATATACACATTTAATATATATGGGGTGTTTGCTGTTTTATATGAAGATAAAATAAAATGAAGTTTAATATAAAGGATTATATGTCTTATAATTGTGCCAGAAAATAATTAGCATAATATATGTGATTTTTAATTTAAAAGGAAGTTGACTGATTTGAAATAAAGGTAGAAATATATATATACACATATATAGAATCAAATAAAATTTCCATACCATATTTATTCCAAGCAAATAATTTGTGTAAATGATTTTACATTACAAAGTATGGTAGTATGTCTGATTTAATGGAGGTAATAGATAGGTAGGAAAAAAAAATAATACAAAGTAGATTTTCAGATATCCTAAAAACTTATAAAAAGAAATAATGAACCGAGGGTCACATGCTTATTGCATGATTAGAAAAGAGTCATGAAAATAGTATTGAGTGTCTAAAAATGCATGATCCCCGAAATAGCTAATTAAAGTGTGCATTTCCAATTTATGATCACACAGAAATATGATGTGTACATAAACATCTAAGGGTATCAGGGGAATTACCCATTTTCTAAAACCCTAGAATGGATTTATAAATAACTGCACATAACCAAAACCATCACTCTCTCGGGATCAAAAACAAAATAAAATAAACAAGGAGAAAACACTAGCTTGAGGCTTTGGGGGATTTGCTGTTCTAAGAAATTAAGGCAGTGAAAGGAGAAACATTATATGAGTATTTATCTTTTGTATGCAATGGCATTAAGTCCTATTGCAGGCAGCCTAAAAATACTATGAGTTATTTGAATCTCTGAAATGATTTGTTATGGGTGATATGGATGTTTGTTTGTGCATTTTTGTTTGGAGCATTGATCTGTAATTTGGCTTTCAGAATTAACATGTTATAAGTATTCTTGTTCTATCATCATTAAACATGGATCAAGATTAATAGGGGAACATGGGGTTGAGCCAGAAAATATGCAGGCAGTCATATTTCTTTGATATATGAAAAAAAAACTAATTTGGTCACTTGGGGGTAGTCAATGATCTGCTTACTTCAGGTGGAAGCAAGTATATGCATGGTGCAACTGCACCCTAAGGCCTTTGTGTGTTGGAATAATTTAAACAACCTAGGAGTTTCCATCACAATGCATACATAGTGTTCATTTGACAAGGAGTTAAAGACCATAAAATAAATGGGGGTAGGGGTTTAAAAATCTGGGTTATAAACTTTCAGATTTGGTGTTAGATTTAATCAAGATAAATATTGTTCATTGATTAATTGCTGGGTGGAAGCTTGGAGTATAAATCAGTGATTACTTATCCAAGATTTGATGAGGATGAATTAAAATTGTACACATGATTAATCTTAAATGACTGTTGTGCATTGTATAATTTGTTGAATGTGATATTGTGTCTTCTTGCATGAACCAAAACTTGCTAAGTATAAGACCTGTTAATCTAGGAAGGCATTGCAAGATTACTACAATTATGTACATGTATACAAAATTGATAAATGCTCATACCAGTGTAAACTGACCCTTTTGGTTGCCCTTGCAATCATCTGGGTGTCTCAAAAATTATTTGGGGCAGCTAAATGATTTGCTTACAGGAAATTGAAGTTGGCTTGATGAGTAAAGAAGGCATTGGCTGCTAGTATAAATAAGAGAGACTTGTTTTAAATTTGCAGTTGCTTTGTAATGGAATTACTAGACAAAATTCTATTTTCTGTAATTGAAGTACTTGTAGGAAACTTTCTAAGTATTTGGGGAAGAAAACTTGTACTTAAGTAAAATTCATTTTGAATGATATTTGATGGAGTTTGATTTTTATTGATTTTATGATCATCTGATTGGGAGAAAACAAGGGGATAGATATAACACATAAATATAAAATGTGAATGTAATGATCTCTGGTTTTATTGCCTGAGTTTATTCTATGATTTTCTTTAAATAAAATTACAATAGATTTGACAAGATTTGAATAAGAAATACTCAAGTAGAATAAAATGTATGCATGTCAGATAACTGATACTGAGATATATATATATATATATATTTGAAACTGATACTGAGATATATATAAATATATTTGAAACTGATACTGAGATATATATAAATATATTTGAAACTGATACTGAGATCAATATAAATATATTTGAATCTCTGATTTCTATTGTTCATATTTTGTCTTATGGAAATTAAACAGCTAAGGGGATATAATTTTTGAAATGAACTCTCAAAGATCTTAGCAGAACATTCAAGCAAAAAATGAATTTGTGCATGGCAAGTAAATGATACTGGCAGGTGCATAAATTCTGGAAAATTGTATGGATTTGAGCATTTAAAATTTCAAATAAAAAGGGATCTTTGAGAATAGTAGACCTGGAAGGGTAATGGACTTTGGATATTTGGGTGAACACCTATAAGAAAGTATTTTTCCAGAAAACTTGAACTAGGCACAAAAAGGCTTGGAAATTTAGGAGTAGGAATTTTGTAAAAGCTTGCCAAAATGAAGGGTATGGGTTTGCAAGTGGTAAAAGGGGGACTATGGCTGGTCTAGGTGGCCATGGGTCAAACCCTTGGAGCCTGGAATCTCTCCATTTCAATTGATGAAGTGTGAGTGCATCCGGGACAAAACCAAGAAAAACACCAAGCAACCCTCATATAACACCAAGCAATTTTAGAGATATACCAAACAACTAAAAATCTGTACCATGTCAAATATAGAAATGCAATCTAACTTCAATTGTTTAATTTGAGACAGTGATTAGGAAATCACTTTTAATGTTCCTAACTACAAGTAGGATCTAGAAATAATTTTATGCATAAGCCTAATAACTGTCACAAGAACAAATGAATGCAAATAGCCTTATTCAGGCAGATTAATATTTATATATAGCCAGATAACAAGTTTAGGTATTATAATTTGCTAAAAATATACCTCTGGCAGTAGAATAAGATTTAAATAGGAAATAAGTGGCTAGTCAATAGCTTGTATGATATTTTGTTTTCAAATTGATTTAAATTGACTCCGATATAACTAATAATAAAGGAACAATTGTATATCATCAAATATATAATTGGTTTAATCTTTGTATACTGATATGATTATATTAGTAATTCCAGGGTCTTGGGAAAAATATTTGGAAACTATTTAAAAATTTAAATATAAAAGTATTTGGGGTTTAGTGGTGAGTTCCTTTTGAATAAAAAAAAATCTAAGTGATTTTAAAGATGAGGGTCACCACACTATGTTATCCTTGGTATCTACTCTTTGTATCACGACCTATTTCTTCTCAATGGAATCTGTAATTAGATGAAACTTTCGAAGAATGTGTCATGATTTCTTATGTGCAATAGGCTCCTTTGCAATTTGCATGGTTGCATTGTTATCACAAAACAATGCTATCGAATTCTCTATGTCAGGAATCACTCTAGTTCACTTAAAAAATTGCGCATCCAGACTACTCCTTAGCTACTTCATTGAGGGCGATCTACTCAGCCTCCAATGTGGAATCATCTACTATTTCCTATTAGGAACTTTTCCAACCGATAGCCCACCCATTTATAGTGAAGTCGTAACCTGACACTATCTTACTATTCGTCGATATCACTCTGAAAGCAAGAGTCATATACCCTTCACAAGGAGGTCTCCATTACTATATATTAGGAATAAGTCCTTAGTATTCTTAAATACTTTAGTGTATATTTTATAGCTTTCTAATGCTTTCTCCAAGATTAAATAGGTATTGGCTTATGCATCCTAATGCATATGCCACATCCGATCTAGTACATAACATAACGTACATAATGGAATAGATTACCGAAGCATATAGTATCCTCTTCATATGCTCTTTCTTCTCATTAGTTTAAGGAGTGTTCTTCTTAGAAAGAACGATTCCAGATTGCGTCAGAACATTTTTGCACTTGGGATTCTCCATACTGAACCTTTTCGGTATGAATCTATGTACAAGGATTGGGACAATCCCAATAGCCTCTTAGATCTATGTCTATGGATCTTTATAACTAGTATATAGAATGCTTCTCCTAATTCCTTCATGGAGAAATTCTTGAAAAGCCAAGCTTTCACTTATTACAATAATGAAACGTCATTGCCAATCAGTAGTAGATCCTCGACATATAAAACTAAGAACACGATAGCATTTCTTTATCCCTTTCGGTATATGCATGCTCTCTCTGTGTTCTGATAAAAGCTAAACTATTTGATTATTTATCAAAACACTTATTCCAACTTCTTGAAGCATGTTTAAGTCCATAAATGGACTTTAACAACTTTCAAGCCTTGCTCTTACTTCCTTTGACCTCGAAACCCTCAGGTTGTGACAAATAGACTATCTCTTCTAAATCACCATTTAGAAATGTTTTCTTTACATCCATTTGCTATACTTTATAGTCGTAGAATGAACTGATAACTAGAATTATCCGAATGGACTTAAGCATTGTTATGGGTAAAAAAGTTTCTTTATAATCAACACCTTGAATTTGAAACATGCAACTAGTCTTGCTTATTAAGTCTCCACTTGTCCATGTACATTTACCTTTTTCTTAAAAATCCATTTGTAGCTAATGGTTTTAATCCCTTCGAGTATGTTAGCCAAAGTCCATACTTTATTTTTGTACATGGAATCCATTTCGAATTTCATAGCTCCAAACCAAAATGCAAAGTCCTTACTATGCAATGCTTGTTGGAATGATAAAGGAGTGTCATCATCTAAGACGTAGTCTTATTTCATGTCATTCATGAGAAACCGTAGTATCTCTCTAGTACGTGAGATTTCCCTACTAGACCTTCTAATGGATTGTGTATTTTTGCATACGGGTGAAATTGTTCTCCCACTAGTTGGTCTCCATGTTAGACTCTCGGATCTCATCCAATTCCACAACTTTGCTGTTAATTCTTTTGATAGAAATTCCTTTTCTAAAAATACAACATGTTGAGAAATAATAACCTTTTGTTCTTTAGTGTTGCAGAAAATATATCCCATGGAGTTCATGGGATATCCTATGAGTTTACACAAGACCAATCTTGCCTCAAGTTTATTGTGACCAACATTCATAACGTACGTTGGATAACCCCATACCTTCAAGTTTGAGGCTAGGTTTCTTCCTATGCCAAATATCATATGAAGTCTTAGGCACAAATTTCATCGTTATCAAATTCAACATATGTGATGTAGTTTCTAGAATCCTCAATAGACAAGTAATTCAACCTTACTTATCATGGAATAAACTATATCTAATAAGGTTCGAATCCTTCACTCCGAAACATCATTGTATTGCCAAGTATATAGTGGAGTAACCTGAGAGATAATCTCATTATCTTTAAAGTACCATTGGAGCTCTTGTCCAATGTGCTCAGCTCATCACTTAGATTGAAGTATTTTAATCTTATGGTTCATCTGATTATCACCTCATTTTTATATGAATAAATTTCTCACAAACGTCGGATTTATTCTTCATAAGATACACATATCCTAGACTTGAGAAATCATCTGTAAAAGTTACAAAGTAAGAAGAATTATCTTTCATAACTGTATGCATCGATCCACATACATCACTACGTACGAGACCTACGAGTTCATTAACTCTTTCATTGCTTTGGTCATTTTTCCTTTGATACAGGACTTCCATGTTTCATATGACTCGGAATCAAATGAAGGTAGAAAACCCTCGGTTTTTAGTTTATGTGGTCGTTTATCACTTATATGACCTAGCCTACAATGCCAAAGATAGTTTTATTTATGTCAACATTTGAAGAAGTACCCATAGCATAAACATAATCGGTGTTAATCATATAAATGCCATTATCTAAAATACCATCACAAACTTTATTACCAACCAATGTTAATGTAGTGAAAAATATATCTAGTCTCGAACAATCCAGACGCGAAAATAATACCACAAATAAAGTCTTTTACATAATACCAATTATTTAATATTAAAACTAGTCCATTAGATAAAGGTAAATGATAATCTCCAACTGCCATTGCATCCACCAAAGTTCTGTCAGCAACTTAAAGCCTCATTTCTCCCTTTGCCATATGGCAACAGTTCCTAAGTCATTATAGATAAATACAGACGTGAGTTCCAGATTGAGTATCTAAAATCCATGATAATTTATTGATTGCAAAATAATTTTGAATCATAACTAACCTGTAGGTGCAGCAGAACTATTCTGTTTCTTCTCTTTGACAATCTTTAAGTACTCCAGATTGTTCCATTCCTAATGACCCTTCTTGTATCGGAATAACACTCACCCTTATCTGCTAGAGGAATCTTCTTGTTCTTCTTATTAACCCTTTTCCACTTCTTTAAACATTTCAAAGATGATGAGTTCCCTTTAATCGCGAGTATGACGCCCTGATCCTTAGACTAAGACTCGGTTGACCTCAATATATTGAGGATCTCTACGAGGGTTACATTCAACTATTTCATATTATAGTTAAATATGAATGGCTTAAAACAAGGAGTAAGAGAACCTAGGATTTGATTCTCTTTCAACTCGTTGCCTATCGTCACATCCTATTGAGAAGGTCTATCAATATAGCCTTTCATAATAAGAACGTAATCACCTACTTTCATGCCCTTTGTCATTTTCATATTAAATAGTTTCTTTATAAGTTCGTACCTTGTAGAACGAGACTGTTCCCCAAAAAAAGCTTTGAGGCTATCGAAATTTTGATGGACATTCATATTTTCATGTTATCTGTACAACGGTTTGTCTAACATAGACATCATGTAAACTTAAGCAATTTCAAGGTCTATGACCCATTTGTTATAGGCTATGTTTAGTTTAGGGTTCGCATTATTAGTGGATTTTTGCCTTGGAGGTTTAGTTATTGATGACCATAGAAGTTTGTATATTAGTGCTATCTTTATTTCCTGTAACCAGTCTATGTAGTTAGGTTCAGTGAATTTTTCGTTCTTAGAAAATAACTTGGGTGTAGATATTTTCTACAAATTTTGACTTTGTATATTAGGACATTATTCATAGTAGATGCTTTTAGAATATTAGTAAGGTTAAACATTTCATTTTACTAATAAGTTCTCACTATCCTTTTATGTTTCTCAAAACCCTAAGATGAAACATTAAAATCTTTCGACTTTACTACTGGGTGTTAGGACTTGTTTGCATTGGGATTTTAACCCTAAAGAATATAAACCAATCATGCTCCCACAAAGAATGGATAACCAATTATTGGTTGTATCATATACAACACCTAACCCATGGTTCCTTGTCCTAATCTCATTTCGACCTTGAGGAATATTTTTAATTAAATAATGATCATATTAGCGTATTTTTTACGTGTTTTTACCAAAATCAAAATGTCATCAAATCATCATTCATTCATCTTCATTTAGGAGAAAAATGGTAATTTTGTGCATGTATTAATTTTGAGAATATTTTTTTGAACATTTTGGTTTTATTTGTAGGAATTTGGATGGAAAATGGAAGAAGCCTTCATGAAAATATGCATGCACAACAGTTAAAAGGCAGATGAAGATGAAAATAAATGAATTCATGTAATCATGGAGGACCCCACCTACCCACTTACCATGATCTACAATTAAGAGCCAAAGCACATGTTTGTGGGGATTAAAAGCACGTGCACATTTAATAGAGGACTAATTACTTGCTAATGATAACTTGGAGGCCACACTTCCTAAAGGGGCATTTTGGGTAGTCCCCTAAAATATAGATTAGGGTTTTAGGCATGTATAAATACCCCCTTATGTTTCATGTAGAGAGCTTTTACCACCTTCTCTTTAGTTTAGTTGTAGCATGCAAATATAAACTCTCTTTCTTTAATGGCTTCTTAGCCTTTGCTTATGCTATTTATTTTTATGCAATTTTGATACATGTTCTTTTCTTTGTTGTTTCTTTTATATTAGTAGTGTAGATCTCTTTATTTTATGCAAGTAGATTAGCTTTTAGTTTATTTTAATTAGCTCTCTTTTTCCTCTTATTTTTGTTTATGTTGCAATCTACCTATATTGAAATGATAACAAATATGAGAAGCTAAACCCATTTAATTTAGGGGTAATAAAGCTCTCTTAATCATGTAGATTCAACATATTTGCTAACTTATGATCTCATCTTGTGTTTAATGACATATTGATGTTTGTGTGATTTTGTGTTTAATATTGAGTTTGATAGCCTATGTTGTTCAAAACAAATAGGTTATGCTTAGTCATATGAATCACTAATTACCTTTTCATCTACATATGATTATGGTAATGAAAAAATAATTAGAATCAAAATTTGATGGTTTATGTTACTAATTAAATAGTAAATAAGGCATTCTTAAAATAGATTCTACTTTTAATTTCATGACATTTCCATTAAAGTTAGTAAGTGGGTTAGAGGTTGAATTAGAGTTTGATGGTTTAAGTGTTTTAATTAATAACACAATTAGGCCATGCTTATGATAAATGCATCACTAATTCTACTTAGATTAAATAAGAGATCATAGATTGTTTTTGTGTTGATTTATGTAAGAGTATGAGAGTGGAATTTCCTCTAAGTTATCATTTAATCTCATATTTGTATTCACTTTTGTCTAGTTTAATTTTTGCTATCTTTCTTAGTTTTAAAAACAAACTTGCAAATTTGGGTTAATTTGATTGAGTGGAATTTTATAATCACTTCAATTCCCTACGGATCGACCCGTACTCACCCCGTACTAAAATTGTACGTCGTGCGCTTGCGGTTATTTTTATTACAATACTTTTCGACGGTTTTCTAACCGATAGAAAATTTGCCGCTATTAAGATTTTGGCGCCATTGTCGGGGAATTGCAATTTGATTTTATTTCTATTCTTCAAATTATTTTTATTTGATTTTATTGTGTGTTAATTTTGTGTTTGGATTTGCATTTAAAATAATAATAATATAGTGTGTTGTGTGTTTATTGTGTGATTTTTGCTTTCATTTGAGTTGTGTGCTCTTTGCATTTCTATTGGCATTTGCAATTATATATAAAAAAGCACTTCAAGAAATTGTGAAAATCTCAATTTCATTTGCATTTGTACAAACTTTATATTTACATTTACATTGCAATTTCACATTGCTTCTTCATATTGTTTTTTACATTTCTTTTTGTTACATTGCCAACCACAACCCAAAGATCATCATACAACTACAAACAACTACACACTTCACTGTCAGACTTCACCGGCAACCCTTCACATCAACAACTCCTCCACATCAATACCACAATTCAGTCATCTCCGACCACTCCATTCACCACAACCTTGCCACTATCAAACTACATTGCCCAGTTCCAAAACACCACAACAACCTCCCCTCCTCCTTGTTCCATTCCTACTATCACCTCATCAACACACAAAGCATCACCTACTTCATCAACAAACCACCAGCCTTCTTCCATCACTTCCACCACAACAATATCTAACAACATAACTTCACACAATTCTACACTACTACTTCACACAACTCCACAAACCACAATAGCAACCAACAATCCAAGACTACACTATCACCACCCCCTACACACCAGTGCATACAAACAATCCCATTCACAACATCCACTACCGTGCTTCAAGCAACTATAGCCACCAATCACACCACATCACCTTCCTCTAACCATCTCAACCTACCTTTCATCTCCTCACCACTACCTTGCTTCGATTAATCTCCTTCACCATCAGCTCCTACAAAAACTACCGAAACTTCATTTGTCACTCTACCATTACTTCTGCCTCATCAAACTGCACTCCCTCAACAGCCATACAACTGATCATTTCTGTAACACCCTTAATTTTTAATAACATTATTCAAGAGATTTAATTAGATAAATTAAATAGAATAATATAAATGTAAGTGATAAGGGGATTGAGACTTGAATTAATTAATTAAGGCCATGCCTAATATAATAATTAATGGGCTAAAGAATGGTTTTAGGTTAAACAAATTACATAAGGGTATAATTGGAAATTTCCACCCAATGACCCTTACCCATATATATATTTTTTCGTTCCTACCATTTCTTCCCATTCACGTCATTTTAAAATGCAAACTAAAAGATAAAGGAAAAGCCAGTCATTAAGAGGAAGAAGAAATTCAAATTAAAAGCTAGAGATCCAAGCTTAGGGGAAATCAATCTCAATCCAATCTCCTTACCTAAATCGTGGTGAATAATAAGTCCATCTCCATTTGGTTTTGAATCATATGTTTTCGGATTTAAGGGTAAATTCATTTTATGATATATTGGATGATGATATGCTTGATTTATGATTTATTTGATTTAAATAAGATTGTTTAAAAAGAGTTTTTGGATGGTTTTAGGTCAAAACCGAGATCTAATGATGATTAAATGGCATGGGAAAATTTTATGTTATGAGAAACATGATTTTGGAGTTGGGTTTCAATTTTGATAATTTTCCAAGCTATGGAAAGATTATTATGAATTTTCAAATGAAATTATGGTTATTTGGGTTTATAAATTTATTTTGAATATTATATTAAGAATTTGGGTCTGGAATTTTGATAAGTTAGATAACATGAATAAAGTGAATTTTTGGAATTTTTGGGGATTTTTCCAAAGTGATTTGCTATACAAAATAAATTGTTTTAGAAGAGAGACTTCTTTGCAAAAATTGGAAGTGCTTAATTGATTAACTTAACCATGGTTTAGATCTGGATTAGCGGCAGTTATTTTTGAAAAAGAATTTCAAAAGTTAAGGCAACCAATCTAGAGTTGACACGTGGCAGGTTAGTTAGAGAAAAGTTTACTTAAAGTAGTATAAAACCTTGTTTACATCAGAAATTTGGTTCCCCTACCTAGGAAAGCAACTTTCGACACAGAAGCTTACGCCTTCTTTCTTGTCGAAACTAAATATGCCCAAACCAATACACATGGTATCACTATGATGGTACACAGTGGATTAGAGATAGGCGAAAGGTTAAGTGTCGAAAGCATAGCTTCCGAAGGAGTCGAAACTTTGGTTTCTTTTTAAAATGAAAAGCGCCTGCCTTTGTTTGTTTTAAGCCTTCGACAAAGTTGAAGCATTTGGTTTCGAAAGAGGATTTAAAAAGGTCTCAAAAGGGTTGCCATTAACTTATAATTTCTTTGACTGGGTTCCTTTACTTATGAAAGAATGTTCTGAAAGAAGGGGTTCCGACCTAGTCGAAACCCTGCTGCCGTTCTATAGCCTTTCGATGGTGTTGAAGATATCAATGCTGTCGGAAGGTACTTTGTTTTATAAAGTTTAAGACACTTCCTATAGCTTTCGAAAGGGGTTAGGGGTTTCAAAGGTGATGGTTTCGAAAGGGGTTTCGACGCCAACCTTCCATTGTTTTAGCCAGATGTTTTATGCTTTTGAAAGAGATGGTGTCGATGCCATCATATTTCCCTAATATTTTTATATGATAAAGGATGGTTTCGAAAGAGTTTCTTTCACCTATATTCACTATGACCCAAATAATGTTTTATGTATAAACCCAATGCTGTCAAAAGGGGTACTTTCAATGATTTTGGAAGGGTTACTTCCAATGGTGTCGAAAGGGGTACTTTCAACTAGTTTCGAAGCTAAGCTTCTAAAGGTTAAATATTAATACTTTAATGTATTCGAAAGGTTTTGAAAGGTTGATTTTAAAGTATTAAAAGGTAGGAGGCTAATGTTTTTGAGTGCTTTCGAAGGAGGTCATCCTATGAAGTCGAAAGCTAGGTTTCAAAGGCATCGAAAGGTTTTATATAACCCAAACTCTATTTTTAAAAGGAAAACCCCAAGGCTAAATTAAAGGAGTTTTTATAATGGTTTTGAGAAGAAGCATTCTTTGATAAAGTAATAGGTTAAAGGAATTAACCATGGTTTATATTAAGCCCACAGGAGTGGTATTGCTATGTTATTATATTGCTTCTTCTATTATGAATATATTCACTTTATAATGGACCCATAACTGCATTTTGGGGATAAAGGGTTGAAGAACTAGTTAGGTTAACCTAGATGTGAATATAATAGAATAAACTCCTGAATGAGTAGAATTGCATCCAGAAGGTCGGGAAGACCAGAATATAGGGTGCTAAAATATAAATGAAAGATATTGGCAGGGGCCAATAGGTTCTCAGTAAGCCCATGAAAGCTGTATATAGGAAAAGATATTGGCAGGGGCCAATAGGTTCATAGTTAGCCAATGAAAACTATGTATAAATGAAGATGTCAGAAGGACAGGTTCATAGTAAGCCCATGAAAACTATGATTTGATACTGGCAGGGGCCAGTAGGTTTGTAGTTAGCCCATGAAAACTATATCCAGATGAAATGTTGATATATGTCAATAGGTTCCTAGTCAACGCATGAAAACTAGGTTAAGAGTGAGATATTGGAGTTACCAATAGGTTCATAGTGATCCCATGAAAACTATGTAATTGGACAAGGAGTCCTTAAATGTTTAACTGGTTATTAGTTAGCCCATGAAAACTAATAGGTTAATAGTAATCCTAGAAACTATAATTAAGGCAGATAGTCTAAAATGAATGGGAATGGGTAATCCAGAATTGATTCATTTGTTTTGCATATCATCATATTATACTGTTTTGATTTTTTTTAACCATTGTGAATGCAGGAGCACAGTATATGGTTTATAAAGGTTTTGGCATACCAGTGAGGGGAAACCCATTCCGCTAAGCAGCATGGTCTCACTAGATATCTAAATGATTTGAGATGGTAGATTATTATTCATACCAGGCTTTATATATGACTCGAAGTTTATGTTTTCACCTTAAACTCTCGGGTACTCAATTGATTTTGAGTAGTTTAAGAGTTGAGGTTTTCAGGTACCTATTAAGACGAATAAGCTTCCGGAGACGTGCAGGAGGCATGATAGCTATTTAGAGTTCTCTTTTCTTTTGATTTCACTGTGTTGTTTGTAATGGCAAAGTTGTTATTGTAACAACCATGCATTTTGTGATTTATTTTAATTATTTATTTTGATTATTTTATTTGAATTTTGATTTAAAAACTTTATTTTATTTATTAAAATGAATAAATTATGTTATTTTAAATATAAATGTTGATTTTTATGAGAATTATAATTTCAAACCTGAATAAATTGAATATTTCCAGAAAAAGTGGATTTTTGTCAATTTGGTCAAACTTTGACTTTTAAATTTTAAATTTAATTATTTGAATTCTTGAATTTTATATTTTATTATGAAAATAGACTTAATATCATGAACACTGCTTTTCGTTTCGTTAAAATTGGATTGAAATTGTGAAAGTTATATTGTTTTCAATATTGTGTGTATATTAAGTTATTTAACAATTTTCTTTATTTTTAATTTATATAAATGACATTTTTATTTGATATATCTTACTTAAATTTGTATATTTAGGTTATACTATATATGTTTTGACTTTTAAATATTTTTAAAGTGATAATAAGATTTTTCCAAAGTGTATTGAATTTATTTCTAATTTTTAAAGCCTAGTTTGCATTTTAAAGCTATTTTCTTAATTTAAATTCTATTTAATTAAAAATTTAATTATTTATTTTATACATTTATTTTATTTCTGAGTTTTATCATTATTTATCAGTATTTATATGTATTTATACATTACAAAATAAATAAAAGAAATTTGAAGAGTTGTGACTCTTGATTTGCTTAAGGCTTTTGGTTTTCCCACCTCTTTGTTTTCCAAACTCATGCATTCAATTGCTTTGGCCGACCTTATCATTCTTTTAGCCGCATCTCCTTTCATTTTCACGTATAGGAAAGTTTCTCAAACCAAAAATTTCGGCCATCATCTCCTGAAGCAAAGATTGGTAAATCTCTTCTTCTTTTTTTCTCTTTTTCTTCTTGTTTTCTTATGTTCTTTGCACTTGCCTTCACCTTTGTAGCTCAGCCCTTGCTCCTCCTTCACTATGGCCACCTCCACCACCACCACATCAGTCCACCATCTCCTCCAGCCCACTGACCATCCATAGCCATTGTAACGACCCTCAATTTTAGACCATTCAAATCGACAATAAATCCACACATGTCGGACTTGAATAATTCAAAATATCAGATTGTTAATTTAAATTTGGCAAAACTCATCATATACAGTAAATATATAAATCACAGAATCATAGACATAGAGTAATACAATAATACGCAGCGGAATAGATAAAATAGTAGTTCATGAAGCTACTATATAAACATCAGAGTTAGAAATAAAATACAACAGAATATCTCAAATGCAGTGAAGTCTCCAGTACAACAGATGACTTCTCTAGACAAATCAACTAGAAGAGCTGAAAGATGAGGCGATAGTTGGATCTCCAAAGGAAGCTCCAAACTCCAAGGGTGAGTCTCAAATGCTGTATCACTCGGTCTGACCCGAGCGTAAAGCAAAACACAAAACACTCGAGTCAGGATTAACATTCTTATATAAATAAATCCAACTCAAGTGAAATATCAACTGAAATACAAGTGACTTAAAGGATGTTTGGGATAACCATCCTCTAAGGATCTTCAGAACTATCTACAAGGTGGAAATATACATTATAACACCGTGGTCATTCCAATTTAATTTATACTTCAAACCCAAATATCATTTCATTTCAAATATATCTATTTTCCAAAATAGTATATATAGGTTAAATAATTTATAAAGTATTTATAATTTCCTCAAGTTTCACAAATCGATTCAAATCAACTCAATTTCCAAATTTCAATTTTATTCAATCTAAATTTTCCATTTTAATTCAATTCAGTTCCTAAATAACAAATTCAAATTTTATTGATTTCAAATACAGATCTAAATCACAAAATAAACTATTTAAATTCCAATATATTTCAAAGCTTTAATATGCAACAATTTCAAAGTTAAATTTAACAGTTTCATATAGCTCTTGATTTAACTTCATTTATTTTTTAATCAGGGAATATTCACTTAATAAATTCAATATCATTTAACTAGCCTTAAATTTCATTTTTACTAAATATTTCCTTAAATTTATTTAAACAAGAAATATTCATTAAATTATTTAAATCAAACTCAAGTTATAACTCATATCTTAAATTCCTATTTCAATAAGCTTTATATTTTTACTAAATTCAAATTATCATCCCACCTCAACTTATTCAAATTTTTACCAAAATCTATTTTGAAATATGAATTTTATACTTAACATATTATATGTATTAAATCCATCTTAATTAAATTAAATATCATTATTAAATCTATATATATCATTACCATTTATATATAAAATTTTAAGAATCAACATTTGTTAAAACCATATATTTCTTTCCAAAAACATAGAATTTAATTTCAAAATTTTTATATATATATGGACCAACGGTGTTTGTATATATATTTATCATATGGTTAAGTGATACGGATATTTATCATTTCAATCTGAAATTTAAATATATACGGGTAGATATCATTTCGACCCGTAATCCCAATTTCAATTCAAATGAAAATCGCTTGGGTTTATCATTTCAACCCATAACGATTTCCTCCTATTCTAAAGTCCGTTCGGGTATGTATCATTTCAACCCATAGTGAATTTTATACTAACAGGGAACTTACAGAGTGATAACAGATACTAAAAAAAAAATAACAACAGGCATATATCATCAGTATAAATAACAGATACGGGTGCCAGATGTCACAGGTGAACAGATACAAATAATAGTAATAACAGGCATATAATACTAGATATTGGTGTCAGATGTCACAGGTGAACAGATACAAATAATAGTAATAACAGGCATATAATACTAGATACTGGTGTCAGATGTCACAGGTGAACAGTTATAGATAATAGCATATATAACAATGTAAATAATTACAACAGCATATTTCAATTGCTATTTCAGTTGAAATCAAATTTAAATAATAAAAGAACGTTAATCGTGAGTGATTGCTCACCATTCAAGGCTAGAGAGGAATTTGACAAAGAAATCGAGTTACGAAATCCAAAGCTACATCAGATGGACACGATTTGCTGAAGAAAACAAGCACGACTGACAAAGCTGATAAATGGCAAATCGAATTCAAATCAGAACTAGATCGATGATGACGAATAGTATAAGTGAATTTATATATGCAACCCAAAATAACTATATTCAATGTCATATATTAAATCCAAACACACACAATAAATTAAATCAAAACCATTGTTTTTTTTAACAGCTCAATTATGCAAAATAATATATATACTGCTAAAAATAAGACAAATAACAAGGTAGCTTTCAGATTGGCAAAAGTATATATGTGCGCATTGTTAAAAAATCAGATGTTTCCTCATAAAACACAAACAAACCTATAAACACACAAATATATAACTTTCATTTTTATAAAACAACGCATACATTCAACTATATATACACACGCAACACATATTTATTTACAAATTATAATATATATATATTTTTTATATATATAGGATCCAATAAATACAGTATTTATATATGCATAGCTAATATATATCTGTTAATATATATTGAACTATTAAAAAAACTCATTCTAAACAACTAAACACACATATACCCCTCAGCGTATCAAATAGAAGTATAGGCTAAGTAAACATTTACATACAATATATACGTTCATATTCAGTTTCTTATATACCATATAACATATATCCCATACACATATAACATATAGAACCGTTTTAAAATATTTTTTTTAAACACGTATTTGAAAGCAACATCTAATACTTCCTTATAATATTGCATTTTAAAAACACAGTATACACTTTATTTGACATCAGGATATATTTCAAAATCAAATTACTTGTATAAACACAAACTTATACCATAACTAGACTATATTATAACAAGCAAACATACATATATGTACCACTATAACCTGTACTTCAGACGCTATACATGCTTGTAAAATCAATAACAAGAATAATATATACACAGTTATATAAAAATCATACCTACCATAGATTATTATTAAAACCATATCAATAAAAATAAAAATAAAGGTGAGCTGTTAAAATATATATACGCATTCACTTACAGGTTTCAAAAGAACGAGTTGTTGCCTAATAAGGCAGAGGTGGAAAACTGATGAAGGAGCGCATGGGGAATGAACGTGAGTTGCGAGAGGGCTTCCGCAGGTGGCTGCGGTGGCTAGCGGTTGCGTCAGAGAATGGGGAGGCGGATGCTTGCCTGGTGTTTAAGGTCGCGGAAAAGTGGGCTGATGGCGTGCTCGGGTGGGGTGTGGGAAGGCGGGTGCTGGACGAAGAAAAGATGAGACCGAGGGAGGCAGGCTTGCATGTCTGGAGGAGATCGGCCACAGGTTAGGCGATGAAGTGGGTGCTTGATGGCAGGCAATGACGCAGAGCGCTGGGTGTTAGCATCGGCTACAAAGTAGGTTGAGGCCAATCAAAAAAAAAACTCGAGGCAAATGAAAGAGGAGGAGCCACATTATTTTCTACTTAAGTTTAGATTCTCAGAAATGAAAACGAAATGAGGAAGTGATGTTTGCGTGAAGAGAAGGAAAGCAGAAAATGTACAGTCTTAAAATGAAAAGAGAATGCAACCTCAAATAAATTGAAATAGTGAAATAAATTTAACGTTAGGAATAGGGAAATTCAAACGCTGGAATTCAAGACAAAAATTAAAATGATGACCGTTGAGTTTTTAACAGTGGAAACTTTGAATAGTCACCGAACAAAAATAGACTCGAACAGGTATCCATACGTTTGACCGATTCACGGTTTCCATTGTGTATCGGACTTCGAAACACCGAATTAAATATACTACAGATACCAGTACGATGAGACGGTCAAAACGGTACACAGATATTAATGGTATGATCGTCCGATCAAAAGTCGATAATCGGTACTGAAAAATGCTGCAAATCTGCCACAATTAAGATAAACGGAGCAATAGAAATCCAAATTTGACGAAACGAAGACTGATGTTTCACTCAGAAGATGATTTAGAAATTTACTGTATAAAAATATTCAAGTTTGGAAAACATTTTATTTTCATCAATAATTAACCGACTTAAATTGAAATAGAATTTCACAAGAAAATAAACTTTAATATTATCAGATGAAAATTTACCAGTTGCTATATTAAAATAGACGTATTCCAAATAATAAATTTTTATTTTCAAATTTTATTGTTTAAAATTTCACAAATTTCCAGTTAAATATACTTTTAATACCATTAAATTTTGCGGGTCATTACACTCTCCCCCACTCAAAACTTTTCGTCCCCGAAAAGGAAGGAGGTAGGAGAATAGAACAACCAGAAATAAAAGTAGATTGAAAGTCAAGATTAAACAATTAATTTGAACTATATAAATTTTACTTAAATTTGAAAACTTCATTTGCAATTCAATTGTCTTATATACTTTAAAACTTTTTCAAGACCCATTTGCAAAATTTCTTGCTTCCTTACAATTACCATTTATATGCTTAAATAACAACTTTATAAATATATGAAAACTATTTGAAAATAATTATTTACATTATTACTTATGTTTACAAAGAAGCTATTTGAAAACATTAAATCCATAATTCATAATTTTTTTTATCTCAAGATACTTTTCAAATATTATTAATAATCCAATAATCATCTTCTTTAAATATGTTTTATTTAACCGATAACTTCAAAATATTAATAATTCTAATAATTTGCTATTAAACCATGTAGTATATAAATAACAATATTTTAAACGGATATATTCAAAAGGAAAGGAAGGTAGATTCGGAAAACGGAATATAGGTGAATAAATAAGCTGAGCAGATAAGGTAAATTTGAAGAATAGTATCGGGCACGAATAGTTAATTCAAACCATAAGAATTTCAATTTCAAATATTAATACAAAGTTTCTTTGTTGGAAATACTTTTATGATAAAATAACTTTATAACGAAACAAATTTCCTTTCGAAAATACTTTTATAACTCGATGTTTCAACAAGTTTATCCTCGTTCCTGTAGACTCTGGTAGTGTGTTGATCAGGCGCAAAACTAGAATTCTTCAGGTACTTAGTAGACTTGTTTCAACACCCAGTGAAAATACTGGAAAAAACTTTTAAAAACAGATATGGAAAGTACAATCCAATCAAAAACACAAACAAAACCTTTGTCCAACCATGGTTCGCAGATACACAATGGTTACGCCTGGTTCCCCCAGGAAACAATCCATATCCGTAAGCTTTCTCAGCCCTGCGACTTACGCCATGATGACTAGTAGAATGCAGGATACATAATGGTTACGCCTGGATCCCCCAGGAGATAATCCGTACCCCCAGGCAAGACTCAGCCAAGAATTTGCGCTACTATTCGCGACCTACACAGATTGCAGGATACACACTGGTTACGCCTGGATCCCCCAGGAAACAATCCGTACCCCTAGGCAAGACTCAGCCAGGCAGTTGCGCTATGCAGTCACGAGAGAAAAATAAGACCATGGGTAACGCCATGGAATTCGAAGGACACTCGAGTATCATATCCGGAAAACCAAAATCAGAGAGAATAATATCGATAGAATGAATCCAAGATGTGGCCACAAATCGGATATCAAGCAGAAGGCACTTTCCATATCTTTACTTCGAAAATATGTATCATATAGTACCTTTTCAAATCACTTTCAAATATCGTACTTATATAAAGTCCATTATATATAAGATTAAATTTTCAAATCAAATACCTTTCCAAAATCAATAGTATATCAAATCACACTTATATAGATTTTAATTATATAAGATTTCACTTTCAAATTGAGTACCTTTTCAAATCTATAGTTTTCGAATCAATTTCATACTCATACAAATCAATTTTATATAAGTTCGACCACTCCCAAATCAAGTACTTAATAATATAAGGTTCTCAAATTTCAATTTGTTTCAATATCAGTTCAATTTCAAAATCATATACAATTTCACAAAATTATTTCTTCTCAAATTAAATATCTTTAGTTTCAAAGTTTCCAAAATAATAGATTTAGAAAATAAATCCAAATTTCCAAATCAATATAATTTAAGTCAACCAATTCATTTCCAAAATCAGATGTTTCCAAAATCAATCTTATACCTACATAAGGTCCATCTTATATAAGGATCAAATTTTACAAAATAAATTTCGCTGTATGAAGAGCCATATGGGATTTGAATATCTTTGCTTTTATGGGTTATATATCTTTGTAATTTAACTTGGAAATTTTCTTTTAGTAAGTAAAGATATTCTAACCCGACAGCTTTCAATTTAAGCGTCACAATATATCAATGATATTAGGATATAAGACGTACAAACATCATCATTTCACAAAATCACATTTGATCGCTTGCTCGATCACACAAGTTCGCTTTCGAACTAGTATTGTCCATTCGACTTCCCTAATGCGGATTTCGATATGGTTTCTCGACTAGAAGCCATCAGTCTCCTTGCATAGCCATATACTATGATAGAGAATTCTAGAATTTAGCCCAAAATCCATATCAAATATTCGCCATCAAGAATCGAATGAAAAATCCTAACACGAAATGGTGTAATTCACCTCGAACTTGTGTACTCAAACTTGGATCAATTTAATTATGCGAATAAAACAGCATACGTACAACTATATTAGTTTCATAAAGATGTTACTAAGTTAAAACATTTGACTAAACTTTATTCAAAATATTTTGAAGATCAAATTCTTTTCAAAACATTTCAAATCTAAATTTCATATTAGAAAATTTTAAAATTGCCTTATTCATTTACTTAACAAAACAGTTTCAACTTATTTAAATCATATTACTACATACTTTAACAAACATACCAACTTATATACTTTATACTTTTCGAAATTTCTTAGCTTTGAAAAGTTAGCCTTGATTTGGAACTACTCGAACTTCAAAATAGTCGAAGAAATCATTTTCAACTTCAAGAGTTGGAAATCAGCAACAAATCAGTAAATCCATTTTAATAGATAGAGTTATATCAAATCCAAAACTCGAGGACTGAACACCGGCTCGCTTCAAATCATTTCAAATATATATACATATATCTTTCGAATATCAAATCATACTTCAAAATTTGAAATCAAAATTGGTTTCGCAAAATCACTCGCGTAGCAATGCTACTAAAGTGGCCTATCCCCCACTCTGAAACTCGAAAATCAATGTCGATGATGCGTGCACTCATCACCGAAATTATTTTCCAGCGACATAAGTGAGTTCTGGACTTCTATTTTCTCAAACTTCTTTTGGAATTTCTTCGAAATCATTCGAAACTCATTAAAATCATTGGAAACATTTCTTATTCGAAAAATACTTTTAAATCATACTATTATTATATATTTCAAAATCTTAAAACCAATTTCAAAATACCGGAGTTCAATTCTCGAATTTCAAATTTTAAAATCCTTCAGTTATGAATCATTTTTAGATAAATAAAATTTCTTATATAATTTTTCAAAATTACAAATCCTTTCGAAACCTCAAATTCTTATTTTAAAAGGGTTTATAATCTTTATCGAAAACATTTCACTTTTATTTATAGAATATAATCATACTTATCAAAATAATTATTTCAGTTTAGAAAACAATTTCCAAAATACAAACAAACCCGATTTTCGAAGGATGATTCAAGGATGGATTTCAGAACAAATGTAGGGATTTAAATTAGAGGGACTCTAATCAAATAGAATTCTGATTCGAAGATAGGCTCGAACGAAGATGAGATAATTAAATTTCAAAAATAGAAAATGAATATACTTATATAAATCGCGGGCGACCTTAACCGGATCAACCGTGACTTCAGGAACAAGATCGATGCAGAATTCCAAGAAAAACCAACATTCGATCGCAAGAGATTGAATTCGGCATATCAAAAGATAGCAGTATCCAAATCGAGTGATATATAAATCTTCGGTGAATCAATGCCAATTGTAAAGGAGTTTCACCCCTTTACAAAACATTCAAAGATTGGCGGGATCGCCTATTCTTATAGAGATCATTCGAAGTGGAGTTATGGGATACTCCATAATCAAAAGAATACAAATAGGGAGAGACAAGAATGAATTTTGGAACCGCAAGGAACGTTCCAAAGTTCAAAGGAAATCAAGTCAAAAGGAAGAGATTCAAACTCGAACGAAAGTGATTCTGTAAATAAATTTACTATATATGCTAAGTTTGCCTAGAGCCAAAGCTCTGATACCAAGGGTAACGCCCACCGTAGCATACAACAGTACCTGTGTTCTGCCTTTACGGCCAGCGTCTCGACTGCACCAACCCCGCAGGGACATGTAGGAGTAAGAGTCATCCGCTCGCTACCAAACCAAATGCGAGAACCCCCTATCATGTTGCACCCGCCAAGTGCATAGGCAGACACACATGTCGGACTTGAATAATTCAAAATATCAGATTGTTAATTTAAATTTGGCAAAACTCATTATATACAGTAAATATATCAATCACAGAATCACAGACACAGAGTAATACAATAATACGCAGCGGAATAGATAAAATAGTAGTTCATGAAGCTACTATATAAACATCAGAGTTAGAAATAAAATACAACAGAATATCTCAAATGCAGTGAAGTCTCCAGTACAACAGATGACTTCTCTAGACAAATCAACTAGAAGAGCTAAAAGCTGAGGCGATAGTTGGATCTCCAAAGGAAGCTCCAAACTCCAAGGGTGAGTCTCAAATGCTGTATCACTCGGTCTGACCCGAGCGTAAAGCAAAACACAAAACACTCGAGTCAGGATTAACATTCTTATATAAATAAATCCAACTCAAGTGAAATATCAACTGAAATTCAAGTGACTTAAAGGATGTTTGGGATAACCATCCTCTAAGGATCTTAAAAACTATCTACAAGGTGGAAATATACATTATAACACCGTGGTCATTCCAATTTAATTTATACTTCAAACCCAAATATCATTTCATTTCAAATATATCTATTTTCCAAAATAGTATATATAGGTTAAATAATTTATAAAGTAAAGTATTTATAATTTCCTCAAGTTTCACAAATCGATTCAAATCAACTCAATTTCCAAATTTCAATTTTATTCAATCTAAATTTTCCATTTTAATTCAATTCAGTTTCTAAATAACAAATTCAAATTTTATTGATTTCAAATACAGATCTAAATCACAAAATAAACTATTTAAATTCCAATATATTTCAAAGCTTTAATATGCAACAATTTCAAAGTTAAATTTAACAGTTTCATATAGCTCTTGATTTAACTTCATTTATTTTTTAATCAGGGAATATTCACTTAATAAATTCAATATCATTTAACTAGCCTTAAATTTCATTTTTACTAAATATTTCCTTAAATTTATTTAAATAAGAAATATTCATTAAATTATTTAAATCAAACTCAAGTTATAACTCATATCTTAAATTCCTATTTCAATAAGCTTTATATTTTTACTAAATTCAAATTATCATCCCACCTCAACTTATTCAAATTTTTACCAAAATCTATTTAGAAATATGAATTTTATACTTAACATATTATATGTATTAAATCCATCTTAATTAAATTAAATATCATTATTAAATCTATATATATCATTACCATTTATATATAAAATTTTAAGAATCAACATTTGTTAAAACCATATATTTCTTTCCAAAACCATAGAATTTAATTTCAAATTTTTTATATATATATGGACCAACGGTGTTTGTATATATATTTATCATATGGTTAAGTGATACGGATATTTATCATTTCAATCCGAAATTTAAATATATACGGGTAGATATCATTTCGACCCGTAATCCCAATTTCAATTCAAATGAAAATCGCTTGGGTTTATCATTTCAACCCATAACGATTTCCTCCTATTCTAAAGTCCGTTCGGGTATGTATCATTTCAACCCATAGTGAATTTTATACTAACAGGGAACTTGCAGAGTGATAACAGATACTAAAAAATATATAACAACAGGCATATATCATCAGTATAAATAACAGATACGGGTGTCAGATGTCACAGGTGAACAGATACAAAAAATAGTAATAACAGGCATATAATACTAGATATTGGTGTCAGATGTCACAGGTGAACAAATACAAATAATAGTAATAACAGGCATATAATACTAGATACTGGTGTCAGATGTCACAGGTGAACAGTTATAGATAATAGCATATATAACAATGTAAATAACTACAGCAGCATATTTCAATTGCTATTTCAATTGAAATCAAATTTAAATAATAAAAGAACGTTAATCGTGAGTGATTGCTCACCATTCAAGGCTAGAGAGGAATTTGACAAAGAAATCGAGTTACGAAATCCAAAGCAACGTCAGATGGACACGATTTGCTGAAGAAAACAAGCACGACTGACAAAGCTGATAAATGGCAAAATCGAATTCAAATCAGAACTAGATCGATGATGACGAATAGTATAAGTGAATTTATATATGCAACCCAAAATAACTATATTCAATGTCATATATTAAATCCAAACACACACAATAAATTAAATCAAAATCATTGTTTTTTTTAACAGCTCAATTATGCAAAATAATATATATACTGCTAAAAATAAGACAAATAACAAGGTAGCTTTCAGATTGGCAAAAGTATATATGTGCGCATTGTTAAAAAATCAGATGTTTCCTCATAAAACACAAACAAACCTATAAACAAACAAATATATAACTTTGATTTTTATAAAACAACGCATACATTCAACTATATATACACACGCAACACATATTTATTTACAAATTATAATATATATATTTTTTTATATATATAGGATCCAATAAATACAGTATTTATATATGCATAGCTAATATATATCTGTTAATATATATTGAACTATTAAAAAAAACTCATTCTAAACAACTAAACACACATATACCCCTCAGCGTATCAAATAGAAGTATAGGCTAAGTAAACATTTACATACAATATATACGTTCATATTCAGTTTCTTATATACCATATAACATATATCCCATACACATATAACATATAGAACCATTTTAAAATATATTTTTTTAAACACGTATTTGAAAGCAACATCTAATACTTCCTTATAATATTGTATTTTAAAAACATAGTATACACTTTATTTGACATCAGGATATATTTCAAAATCAAATTACTTGTATAAACACAAACTTATACCATAACTAGACTATATTATAACAAGCAAACATACATATATGTACCACTATAACCTGTACTTCAGACGCTATACATGCTTGTAAAATCAATAACAAGAATAATATATACACAGTTATATAAAAATCATACCTACCATAGATTATTATTAAAACCATATCAATAAAAATAAAAATAAAGGTGAGCTGTTAAAATATATATACGCATTCACTTACAGGTTTCAAAAGAACGAGTTGTTGCCTAATAAGGCAGAGGTGGAAAACTGATGAAGGAGCGCATGGGGAATGAACGTGAGTTGCGAGACGGCTTTCGCAGGTGGCTGCGGTGGCTAGCGGTTGCGTCAGAGAATGGGGAGGCGGATGCTTGCCTGGTGTTTAAGGTCGCGGAAAAGTGGGCTGATGGCGTGCTCGGGTGGGGTGTGGGAAGGCGGGTGCTGGACGAAGAAAAGATGAGACCGAGGGAGGCAGGCTTGCATGTCTGGAGGAGATCGGCCACAGGTTAGGCGATGAAGTGGGTGCTTGATGGCAGGCGATGACGCGGAGCGCTGGGTGTTAGCATCGGCTACAAAGTAGGTTGAGGCCGATCAAAAAAAAAAAAACTCGAGGCAAATGAAAGAGGAGGAGCCACATTATTTTCTACTTAAGTTTAGATTCTCAGAAATGAAAACGAAATGAGGAAGTGATGTTTGCGTGAAGAGAAGGAAAGCAGAAAATGTACAGTCTTAAAATGAAAAGAGAATGCAACCTCAAATAAATTGAAATAGTGAAATAAATTTAACGTTAGGAATAGGGAAATTCAAACGCTAGAATTCAAGACAAAAATTAAAATGATGACCGTTGAGTTTTTAACAATGGAAACTTTGAATAGTCACCGAACAAAAATAGACTCGAACAGGTATCCATACGTTTGACCGATTCACGGTTTCCATTGTGTATCGGACTTCGAAACACCGAATTAAATATACTACAGATACCAGTACGATGAGACGGTCAAAACGGTACACAGGTATTAGTGGTATGATCGTCCGATCAAAAGTCGATAATCGGTACTGAAAAATGCTGCAAATCTGCCACAATTAAGATAAACGGAGCAATAGAAATCCAAATTTGACGAAACGAAGACTGATGTTTCACTCAGAAGATGATTTAGAAATTTACTGTATAAAAATATTCAAGTTTGGAAAACATTTTATTTTCATCAATAATTAACCGACTTAAATTGAAATAGAATTTCACAAGAAAATAAACTTTAATATTATCAGATGAAAATTTACCAGTTGCTATATTAAAATAGACGTATTCCAAATAATAAATTTTTATTTTCAAATTTTATTGTTTAAAATTTCACAAATTTCCAGTTAAATATACTTTTAAAACCATTAAATTTTGCGGGTCATTACAGCCATGGCCATATATGATGAAGATCCACCAAAAATATGAGCAAACTCCACCTAAACTTGCATAGCCTAGCACTTATTGCCTTCACCACTCCAACCACCACGTTGGCCACCACTTGCACCACCTACTCCAGCCACTTCCTGACCTGACACCACCTGCCACACCACCTCCTGACCCCACCAGGCTTGGCCGTGCCCATACTTGCCTAGGTCGTGGCTTGTAGTTGCATAGAAACCTTGTTTGTTGCCTTGTACTTGTAGTTTCATGCATCACCACCTTTCACACCATCATATCCATGTTTGGATGACCCTATTGATCCAAAGACCAGATCCAAATCCACACCTTAGCCTTGTATTTTAACCTATGGCTGAAGCATAAGTGGTTGAAAGCAAGTGCAAGGAGTTTTGGTTACTTTTGTGCTTGTATTTCTTTGTTATTTCAAATTTTGTTTAAGTAAATATTCATGGGTTGTATATTGTTTTGTTTCATATGTGACAAGACAAATAGCCTTGGCTCTTCCTCTCACTTGAATCCGTAGTCGTGTTTTCGTGCCTTTGTGGATCTTTGTTTGTGTGTCTGAATCTATTATCTCCAGCTTGTAGAGGTGAGTAATTCTCACCAGACGATTTGTACTTATATAACTAGTAAACCGACACCATTTGAATTTGTAAAAAAATAAAAAAATATCATCATGTTATAACTGCTTATGCTATGATCATATGATGCTCACCCTTATTATTACACCATGTTATATTATCTGTTACTGTTATTTATTGTTAAACTGTTCATTTATACATGTTTATCACACTACAAGTTTCCTGTAGATTAGAAATCACTATGGGTTGAAATGATACATACCCGAACGGACTTTAGAATAGGGAAAAATCGTTATGGGCTAAAATGATAGGCCTGAACGATTTTTATTTATTTCATTTAACTTGGGATTGCGGGTTTGAAATGATAAAACCCGGATTTTTCCTTTGAAAATTACGGATTGAAATGATATATTATCCGTATCATTTTATTTAAGTTAGAAATTTTTATACAGACCGTGGTTAAAACATTTCTCTAAATTTTAAAGTATATAAAAAAAATGTAAATATTATGATATTTTGATTTAAATTTAATTAAAAATTATTTTTATAAAATATTAGTGATTTTCTATAAATTAAATAAGTGAATTAAGTAAATGGTGAAGTGGAATTTGAAATATAAGTTAATTTTGGAATTTATGATTTTGTTTATAAATAGAATTTATGTAAAGTAAGAAAATATGACAATTTTTCTTTAAAATGAAATTAAATGATTTTTATAAAGTGTTAATGATTTTTGTATAAATAAAATATGACATAAATGGATATTTAAGTTGAATTTTGAAATATAACTTAAATTGGAAATTTGTTAATTTTGTAAAAATGTGAATTTCTAATTAAGTAAATAAAATAAAAAAATAGGTTATATTTTGAAATATAAACTTAAATGTTAAGTTAAAATATTTAATTATAAAGAAAAGAAATTAATGCTGGAATTTAATAAGTAAATTATTATTAAATTTGATTTTGAATTCAAATTTAACTTTATAAAATCATAAATATAACGGTATTTCAATGATTGTTTTAAAGTGTGAAATTATATGATTTTATAAGTTAAAATGATTTAAATTAAAATTTAATTGGTTATTAAATTGTATTTAAATTCTTGAATTTTAATTGGTAGCCTTTTTAAAATGCTATCATTTCTAATATAAAGGATATTACAGCATTTTGTAAATGCTGTAATTGATAAATGAACTAAATGGCTAAAATGAACTTAGGGCTGTTACTGCACTTTGTAAGTGCTGTATTTGTTGAATTTAACTAAAGTTTTATTTGAAATCTAAACCTATTACAGCATTTTAAATGCTGTCTTTTGCTAACTGAATTGTTTTTAAACATAACTTTCCGTAACATTTTCTAAGTGCTGCGAAAGTTGAAATTTCACTGTTCTAATAAACTTAAGTGAATAAATGAATTGTGAAAAGACTAAAATTTTGAGTATTGGATATTTGAACATTACATATAATAATTTCGTTTTTGAAATGGTTTAATTGGAATATTTTGATTTGAAAATATTTGGATATTTTGAAATGGATTTGAAATGATATTGAATTTTGAAATGATATTTGATTTATAAGTATAAAATACCAATTTTGAAATTTTAACCACAGGATGTATTTAATTTATGGTTTAACTGATCCTTAGAGGATGGGCGATCCCAAGCATCCTTTAAGTTATTATGCATTACTATTATAGTTCACTTGAGTTGGTTTACATTATATAAGTATATATTGTCCTGACTCGAGTGTTTTGTATTTTGCTTTACGCTCGGGTCAGCCTGAGTATTTACAACTTAGCTTTGGATCTCTTTCTGGAGCTTGGAATCGTTGGAGATTCTGCTTATCTAGTTATCTATCCATTTCAGTTTCAGTTGTTCTATTTCAGCTCTAGTATTATAAACTTCTATGTATTTGAGATTCCTATTGTATATGTTTTCAGACTGATATTATGTATTTTGTTTTGAGAGTTTGTTATAGTAACTTCATAGACTACTATGGTATTTTAATTTCCGCTGCGAGTTATTCTGATATTTCTGCCTCTATGATTCTGTATTTGATTTTATTTGCTCCAAATTTTATTACAATATGTTATTTTGAATTATTCAAGTCAGACATGTGTGGATTATTGTCGATTTGAATGGTCCAAAATAGTGGGTCATTACAGTTATATTGCCTGTATATACTTTGATCATCCAACGGGGCATCTTCATATGTCGCTCTTGGACGTATGTTGGAATAAATATATTTTCTCTGAACGTGGTTTGCGAGTTTGGGATTATGTAACAAATTGTATTTTGAAATAATTTGAGATTTCATTTGAAGTTTAATTTTTTTCCATATTCATGTGTATCAATGAATTTAACACCGTCGTATTTGGCCGCCGAGGATTAATAACTATGGATGACTGCAGTATCCGTAACCATTAGTTTTAGGCCTCCAAGTAGGGGGATGTTACAAGTTGGTATCAAAGCATAGGTTTATGAAACTTTAAAAGAAAGTTAAACCTGAAAGATTTTCAAACATAATCCAATGAATTTGAAAATATGATCGGGGTTTGGGTTAACGCTATAGTAACGTACTTGTATTTGATATATATATATATATATACACAAGTACGTAGGCACGTCCGATGGACGTGTGCGTAGATAACCGTGACCAAAGCTGGATTTGAGTTGTAAGTTGGATTGTTGCTACCATTATCTTCCATTTGTTCCTTTGCTTGTTTGTAGTTGCAGTGATGATAAATATAATTTGTATTATTTAGTGTGAAGAGACATCAATAGTAATAGACATTGAAATTGTACAACATATATATTTTTAGTACTCGTCATAACAAAATGATATGTAATAAGTTTGCACATATTAAAAGAGTTGTATTGGAAGGGCGGAAGTACAATAGTTGACTTACAAAAGATGAAACAACTTCTTTTTTAATAATGTACTATGTACTAAAATTGAAAATATATAGATAAACAGTGGTTGCATTAATCACATTCCAACTTGTCTTACGTATTCACTTATCTTCATTAATGATCGCCTTCAATATTAAACAAAAATATGGAAAGCAGAACATAAGTTTGACCATTTTTAAAAGAAGGATGAAAATTACAGTGGTTAATTTGAAAAAAATACATAACTTTGCGGTAGGTTACAAATTAATTTAAATAGATTCTGAAAGATGAAAAGTGAGAAAAAAAGATGCATGGAGTATGAGCATTAGTGTGAACGGTCTGCAAGAAAAAGCTCAACAGCCCTATCATATTCTTCAATCTGCAAGTGGAAAAAAATTATGGTAGGTATAATAACAACATATACAAAGAGACACATGTGTGTGTAGACACACACACACACTTCTATACATGTAGCATAATTGCACATGAATCTCAGTTTATAATATATGACTGAATTAGAAGCAAATATAGTAGGAAAAATAGTTGTACATAAAAATATTGAAACCTAGTAGGTTGAGCCGTTGAGGATGGTAAAGTTTTCATGCATGTTGGCGAACCTCTATAACAAATTGATACTGAAGTAATGTTCATCAAAATTTCACACAGAATTTCTTATTATTAAGAATATAAATGCATAATTTCCTGAATACTTTAACAAATACACCTTTTAACATGCACTTTATAAAAGCTTATTGTCCTAGTTTCAAGACATATTAGTGCCTTCAGTGGTCATGACATGACTTCTAACACATGCATCCACCTCCAAGTTTATATTTGGGCTGATGTCAAGCAGCAACATATGAATTGAATGATAATGCAGCCTTGCCCATCAATGGTTCAACTTCTTTACCATGTCTAGCTAGGCTGCAGTTAAATTAATTATTAGAGGAGGAAAGAATGCAAACTGTAAATTATAATTCTAGTGTCAATATCAACCCAAATATACTATTAAATTCTTTATTTTTGTGTTTATTTCACATCATTAGAATTTAGCATAACAATATGATGGACGCATAACATTATATTTGATCATTATTCCTGTACAGATTAAGTTGGATTAGTTGTGCATGCATATCCATTTGCATCTCAGTTGCAAAAATCTGTATTTATTATTATAATCAGTATCTAGTTTTATGAAATTTACATCCAATAGATGGCCCTATAATTTAACATGTGATCATTATATTATAGAATAACTTTACAGCTATAGATGAATTTTAACAAATCATTTCAAGTTATATATTAAGATGAATGCATCTCTAGTATTCTAAAAGAAACATCATTGGATAAGGTATTTTATTCTTGTCTTCATCTGGCAAGGGAAGCATAATTTTTAATGTTAGAAATCTTTAACATATCGAATATTACTCATGCAATAAACTGACTAAATCAAAGCTAAACCACAGCTAAGCTTGTGTAATAATTGCAATGAGATACCCCAATGATAAAAGTTAAATTAATCAATATAAAAGAGCTTTATAATAATGCATTGCTATCTTATAATTACGCCGTTTCGATCCTTATATATATAGACATACATATAGAGAGAAGGATGGAAATGCAAAAAATACAAATAAAAAAAGATGCAAAGAATTGATAGAACAAAAATATATAGGTTCAGATTCACGAATCGAGTAAAAGAGAAAAAATAGAATATAGAATTCCAGTACCTCAAATCCATCACCGCAAGTAGTCTACATCTTAATCTTGTCCAATTTCCCCTGTATAATAGCATAATGAAAAATTAATTGGGACATATATGATTTGAATTTTCAAAAAATATTTCATTACTTTGCACCGAGGTAGAACATAAACTATAGTGAAAATTAACCATGAGTGGTATAAACAAAAAACAAAAGAAAACCTAACATAAAAGATTGAATACAGTGTGTTTTTAATATATCGAACCCAAACTTTAATATCAATTTAAGTGGAAAACTAATACACATAGGTACTAACATTCAAATTCAGTTAGAGTTCACTATATTATGAATTTAAGAAATGGAAGGAAAAAATGCTACCTTCCTGTTCAGGTTCGAAGTATATAGTAGTAGGTTCTTCTCCCAAATCGATCATTTCCTCAACGCTTTCCTTTTCCTTTTTACCCTTGTTGTTCTTTAAATAAATAAAACAAAAAATTACAACATAAAGATGGAATACAACATCCTTTTTTTCAATACTGAAACTATACTTTGATATCAATTTTAAGTGAAAATCAATTTTTTTATTCTTGTGAAAACCAAATGGAAATCGGCTTAATCAAAAATCAAAATATATACGTGTCTGTCAAATTGATAGCTGATCACCTCGAAGAGATAGTGTTATAAAAATTAAAGTATATAAGATTTTGATTCAATGGTTAGATGGAAAGGAAAAAAGTACATAACCATCTGGTTCAAAAAGTGCAGTAGGTTCTCCCACCATATTTTTTACTGAAACTATACTTTAATATCAATTTTAGGTGGAAATCAACTTTTTTATTTTTGTAAAAACCAAATGGAAATCATCTTTATAGATACTGTAATAAAAAATCAGAATATACACGTATGTCTCTCAAATTGATTGTTGATCACCTTAAAAGATAGTGTTATAAAATTAGATGTACAAAAGTATATAAGATTTTGATTCAATGGTTAGATAGCAAGTAATAATGTACAAAACCTTATGGTTCAGAAAATACAGTAGGTTCTCTTTCCATTTTAAGCACTCTCTCTTCAATTCTTTTTTCTTGTTCATCCTTCTTGCTCTCTGAATGGTAAATTAACAAAGTATAATATTAAGAACTGATATAGTGTATATAGCATTCAATTTTGTTGGTACTGCCATCTACATTGATCTCATTTTTGATAGTGCTAAAGACTTTAAAAGATAATAATCCTTTTCTCTCAGCTTCCTTTACCCACTACTGTCCTATAAGTACAAAGATTGCAGAGAATACAAAATATAAAACCATCCCATTAAGATTGAATTATACTTGAATTGCTGCAAATTAATCTCCAATTTTAGAATGATATTAGCTTTAATGATAGTGTTTTCTAAAATTAGAATACCTATATATTTCTCTCAAAATTTAATAACAGATCACTATGAAAATATAGTTTACAGTAAACAATAAAAACACAAAAGTATGGCATTTTATTTCAACATAGAGTTAGTTTACTATAAGTTTCATGATAGGAGAAAAAGGCGGGTAAAAACAACACCTTAAATCGGTTTGAAGAATACAGTAAGACCTGTCAATCACAACCAAATTTAGCAATATGAAGTATGAATACTCACCTTTTAAGTGGAATGGATGAAATTTGAATGAATTATAAGCAAGGTCCTACTTAATAATAAACGGAAAAGAAAATTAACAAAAAGTAAAACTAATAAAAAATGAATAAATTTCATAACTTAATGCAACACAAACTTACATAGTTGCTTAATAATGACTTCATAAATCATATTATAACTTTCTTTAAAAATTAATGATTAATTACCGTTTTGAGCTTTTGGTAATTTTCATAAAGCATCTTCGAAGGAGACTTTTTATTATAGAGCAGGCTCTCCTTTTGTTACTTCAATTTCTATACATATCGAATATTCCAAATTAAGCATGAAATAACAGAAAAAAACCAACTCTACATATAGATGAAGTTGGAACTGCAAAATGGATACGACTTCTCTTATAGAACTTATTTTATACTGTACTTATACCGTGATTAAACCTGAACCTGCAAGTTAGTTCGCCGACCAGCAGATCCGGACCTGAGAACGCGACAACGGGAACGGAATGATACCCGAGTCCCTACGGCGGCGAAGACAAAAAATCTATGGTCGAATTAGGTCGACGGAAGGAGGTAGACATGTACGTGGAGAGAAACAGTGGGAGGAGATAGTGGGGAGAGGAGGTAAAGTAGTTTGGAGAAGAGCAGTGCGGATTAGGGTGTGGAGGGAAGGGAAGAAAGGGAAGAAGTTAAAGGCGGCTGAGGGGGAGTAAGGTTGGGGAAAGGCGGTTGACATGTTTGGGGGAGTAAAGGTAGTGCGGAGAAAGTGGATAGAGGAGATAGAGGGGAATGAACGAAAATGGCCGATATTTTAGTGGGAGTAAAAAGTGGATATGAGAAAAGACGGATATGCCCTCTGTCCTGTATTGGTACGTACATGTGGCTGCAGTAGGAGGAAGGGCTTGGTCGGAAGTTCGAAAAAGCTTCACCACAACAAAGTATTTGTATTATTAGTAGATATATATATATATATATATAAGTACGTGTTTCCCTTTCTCTTAGACTGTTCTTATATATCTTACTAAGGCTCATATGCAGATTTACGAGAAAAAGGTATGAAAGCATGAAATGGAAGAGGAAATCTAGGTGGAGGAAGAACCACAACCAATGGAAATGCTCAACCTAATACCAGGAGGAATCAAGGTCGACAGGCTAACGCTAATCCAAATGCCGAAGCCAATGTAGGTGTTGGAAATCCGCCAGTAGATGCGGGGATGGTGTATCAGTTATTAGCCAATCTTTTGCAAGCTAGAGTTGCTAGTAATGTTGGAGGAGTTAATCCAGTGGCTCCAGTTGGGAATAACTATGCTAAGCTAAGAAAAGACTACACCAGTTTGGGTGGAAAGCCGTTTGTTGGAGCGGAGGATGTTGTAGAGGTTGAGTATTGGCTGTTGAGTTGTGAAAGGATCTGTACTGATCTAGGCTTAGATGATGGGAAAAAGAGAAGGCTAGCCTCTAGGAAGTTGCACGGGGCAGTGCTTCACTGGTGGAATAGTGCAACCGCCGGGGTACCGGAGGAAGAACTGACATGGGCTGATTTCAAGAGAAGGTTTGAGCATAGATTTCTGTCTGAAGTTGAAAAGTCTACATTGATGAGGAAGTTCATGGATCTGGTTCAAGGAGAGATGTCAGTGATCGAGTATGTTGCTTAGTTTGATTTGCTGTCTAGATAAGGATATGCTATGGTTGACACTAATGTTAGAAGGAATGAAAGGTTCATTCGAGGACTAAGACCTGAGCTTGCTAGAATGACCATGACCCATATCCGAGAACCTAGTAATGTGGTGGTGGAGATGGTCATTCGCCATGAAGAGATGCTTGCTATATCAGCTAGAGAGAAGCCAGTTGAACCCCAGGGTCCTCAGGGAAAGAAGAGGAAATTCTTTAAGAAAAAGGGAGCCCAAAATGGGGGTGCTGCCAAGAAGGCAAGGGCTGATTTGATATGCTACAAATGTGAGAAGAAGGGTCATTATGAAAATGAGTGTCGGTCAGGTATGGGAAAGAAGGCTGCAGATAAGAAGAAAGTGAAATGATTTAACTGTGATCGAGTTAGGCATTACAAGAACCAGTATCCAGAGCCAGTCAGGGCGGACAAGGCGAAAGTTTTTGCTGTTGGATCATCAGCTAGGCCGACTGCAGCTGATAAAAGGAAAACTGTGATGGAAGGTACGTATTTGATTCAGAGTATACCAGTTAGGATACTTTTTGATACCGGTGCGTTACATTCATTTATATCCCAATGTTTGGTTGATAGGTTATGCTTATAACCCACATACCTTGTTACTTCTTTAAGGGTTGCGAATCCAATAGGAGGGTATGCAACTCTGGGGATGAGATGTGACCAGTTAGAACTTGATTTGCTAGGTCATAAGTTTGCACGCAGTTTGTATGTTTATGATTTCGTAGATTTCAGAATCATTTTTGGTATGGATTGGTTGAGAAGGTATGAGGCCAGGATATTCTACCAGGATGGGGAGATATCTTTGAGACATCCTGATAGTCATAACCGAATTATATTCTCAGTAGAGAATTCTGACCGGAGTTGTTGTACTTTGTTAAGTGCAATGGAAGTGGTGAAGCGCTAAGTCATGTTCGAATTGCAAGAGAGTTTGCCAATGTCTTTGAGCTGGTCACAAGACTACCACCGAAATGAGCTGTTGAGTTTCAGATAGATCTTATGCCAGGAGCTGAACCTATAAGTTGACCACCCAGCCGGATGACACCGACTGAGATGAAGGAATTGAAGGTGCAGCTAGTGGATCTAGAAGGAAGGAATTTTATTAGACCAAGTAGTTCGCCTTGCGGAGCGGCCACGGTACTCGTGAAGAAACTAGAAGGGTCGTTGAGGGTGTGTATCGACTATCGTAAGCTGAACGAAAAGATGATATGGAATAAGTATCCTTTGCCGAGAATTGATTATCTGTTTGATTAGTTGAGTGGAGCTTGAGTGTTTTCCCAGTTGGATTTGGCAATAGGGTTCCATCAGTTGAGAGTGGCGGAGGACAATATTCCTTTGACAACATTTCGAACTAGATATGGTTCGTATGAGTGGTTAGTGATGCCATTCGGGTTGACTAATGCACCTGCTTTCTTTGTGGACTTGATAAACCGAGTCTTCTGAGGGTATTTGGATAGATTCGTGTTGTTGTTTATAGATGACATTTTGGTATACTTTAAGGATGAAAGAGAGCATGAAAATCATCTTAGACTTGTGCTAGAGACACTGAGGCAGAATCAGATAAAGGTGAAGTTTTCCAACTGTCATTTTTGGAAGAAAGAGGTTAAGTTTCTTAGTCATGTGGTTTCAGAGAAAGGATTGTCGGTCGATCTAGATAAGATCGATGCTGTGAATAATTGGAAGAGACCAAAGACGGTGACCGAGATCAGAAGTTTTCTTGGACTTACTGGCTATTACTGGAGATTTATCAAGGATTTCCCGCGGATAACAGCGCCTTTGACTAAGCTTACCAGGAAGGAAGTGAAGTTTGTTTGGTCCGACAAATGTGAGGAATCATTCCTTAAGTTAAAGCATTTGTTGACAATTGCTCTAGTGTTAGTAGTTCCAGATGGAAACCAAGGGTTGGTTGTATACATAGATGTGTATGGGACTGGATTGGGAGCGGTGTTGATGCAGAAGGGCAAAGTCATTGCTTACGCATCTAGGCAGCTTAGACCGCACAAAGTAAGATGTCCTACTCATGAATTGGAGTTGGTTGCGGTGATTTTTGCCTTAAATATTTGGAGCCATTATCTCTTGGGGGAGAGATTTGAGTTATATACTGATCATAAGTCTTTAAGATATCTATTCTCTCAAAAGGAGTTGAATATGCGACAGTAGAGATGGCTAGAATTCTTGGCTGCTTATGATTTCGGTATGGAGTATACACCAGGGAAAGGTAATAAGGTAGCGTTTGCTCTCGGCAAAAGACATCAAAATGTGGTATTGGCTATGTTGGCAGAGTGGAAGGATCTAGAAGTTTTGGCCAGTTGTGGTGTGCAGTTAAGATCGACTACTAGTTCTAGTCAGAGCACTGCAATGTTGTCCTGTTTAGAAATTCAACCAGTGTTGATCGAAAGAATTGCTTCTAAACAGAAGGGGGATCCATTATTAGCTGAGAGGATCATAAGGCTTGAGGTTGGAAATCAGGTCGATGATTTGAAAAAAAAATTGTCTTGACCAGAGAGGATGGTTGAGAAAGAAGGGACGGTTATGTGTTCCAGATGTGGAAACTTGAGAAGAGAAGTTCTTTAGAAGTTTCAGCGATCCAAGTTTACGATTCATTCTGGAGGGACCAAGATGTATCAAGATATGAAGATGAGCTTCTATTGGGAAGGCATGAAGAAGGATGTTGTCTTGTGGGTTAGGCAGCGTGTAAACTGTCAACAAGTGAAAGTCGAACATCAGAAGCCAAGTGGGTTACTTCAGCCTTTAGAGATTCCAGTTTGAAAATGGGATTCGATATCCATGGATTTTATAGATGGGTTGCCAAGGTCAAGGAGAGGAAATGAGAGTATATGGGTTATTGTGGACAGCTTGATCAAGTGTGTCCATTTCATTCCAGTAAAGTCGACCAGGACGACACCTGTTTTGGCAAAGTTGTTCATGAAGAACATAGTTAGACTTCATGGAGTTCCTAGTAGCATAGTTAGCGACAGAGATGCTTTATTCACTAGTGAATTATGGAAGAGTCTACAGAATGTGTTTGGCACTAAGCTCAAGATGATTAAAGCATATCACCCACAGACGGATGGGCAGACAGAGAGAGTCAATAAGGTGCTCGAGGATTTATTGAGAGCTTGTGTGTTGGACTTTGGTGGATCTTGGGAAGATCACCTTCATTTGGTTGAGTTTTCCTATAATAATAGTTACCAAACTAATATAGGAATGGCGCCTTTTAAAGCTTTGTATGGAAGGCCATGCAAATCCCCTGCATGTTGGTTGGAGAGTGGAGACAGATTGGTCTTAGGGTCTAGATTTGGGAAGAGAGGCGTCAGAGTAGATTGAGCTAATCCGAGAACGGATAAAGGAAGCTTAATCCAGACAGAAGAGTTACGTAGATAAAAGGCGTAACGACCTAGAGTTCTCAGTGAGAGATAGGGTTTTGATTAAGGTATCACTAATGAAGGGTGTGGTACGGTTTGGAAAATCAGGAAAGTTGGCTCCAAGGTATGTTGGTCCATTCCAAATTATAGAAAGGATTGGAAAGCTCGCATACAGAGTTGAGTTGCCGAGCAGTATGGCAGGTGACCATAATGTATTTCATGTGTCTCATCTTCGTAAATAGTGCATGATCCAGAGGCCACCATTCCTCAAACAGAGTTGGAGGACCTATTAGTAGAGCCCGATTTGACATTTGTTAGACAACTAGTTCGGGTCGTAGCGAGAGATGAGAAAAGATTGATGAACAAGATAGTCAAGTTGGTGAAAGTTCAGTGGAGCGACAACGAAAAGGACTGTACTTGGGAGGCAGATGACATGATTCAAGATACTTATCCTAATCTACTTTGAGGGTATGTCTATATTAGATTTATATAGATATTTCCTAGTTAGGTAGACTTGTATGGTTGTTAGGAGTCATTACAGATGATTGCTATGTTTAGTATTTAGTCCATACTGAATTTCGAGGACGAAATTATTTAAGGAGGGGAGCCTGTAACACCGCTAATTTTTTATAACATTATTCAGGAGATTTAATTAGATAAATTAAATAGAATAATGTAAATGTAAGGGATAAGGGGATTGAGACTTGAATTAATTAATTAAGGCTGTGCCTAATATAATAATTAATGGGCTAAAGAATGGTTTTAGGTTAAACAAATTACATAAGGTTATAATTGGAAATTGCCGCCCAATGACCCTTACCCATATATATATATATATATATATATTTTGTTCCTACCATTTCTTCCCATTCACGTCATTTTAAAACGCAAACTAAAAGGTAGAGGAACGATCGGTCTTTAAGAGGAGGAAGAAATTCAAACTAAAAGTTAGAGATCCAAGCTTAGGGGAAATCAATCTCAATCCAATCTCCTTATCTATATTAGGGTGAATAATAATTCCATCTCCATTTGGTTTTGAATCATATGTTTTTAGATTTAAGGGTAAATTTGTTTTTATGATATATTGGATGATGATATGCTTGATTTAGATTTATTTGATTTAAACAAGATTGTTTAAAAAGAGTTATTAGACGGTTTAAGGTCAAAACCAAGATCTACTGATGATTAAATGCCATGGGAAAATTTTATGTTATGAGAAACATGATTTTGGAGTTGGGTTTCAATTTTCATAATTTTCCAAGCTATGGAAAGATTATTATGAATTTTCAATGAAATTATGGTTATTTGGGTTTATAAATTTATTTTGAAAATTATATTAAGAATTTGGGTCTGGAATTTTGATAAGTTAGATAACATGAATAAAGTGAATTTTTGGAATTTTTGGGGATTTTTCCAAAGTGATTTGCTATGCAAAATAAATTGTTTTAGAAGACAGACTTCTTTGCAAAAATTGGAAGAGCTTAATTGATTAACTTAACCATGGTTTAGATCTGGATTAGCGGCAGTTATTTTTGAAAAAGAATTTGAAAAGTTAAGGCAACCAATCTAGAGTTGACACATGGCAGGTTAGTTAGAGAAAATTTTACTTACGTAGTATAGAACTTGGTTTACATCAGAAATTTGGTTCCGCCTACTTAGGAAAGCACCTTTCGACACAGAAGCTTCCGCCTTCTTTATTGCCGAACCAACTATGCCGAAACCAATACACAAGGTATCACCATGATGGTACGCAGTGGATTGGAGATAGGCGAAAGGTTAAGTGTCGAAAGCATAGCTTCCAAAGGAGTCGAAACCTTGGTTTGTTTTTAAAATGAAAAGCACTTGCCTTTGTTCTGTTTTAAGCCTTCGACAGAGTCGAAGCGTTTGGTTTCGAAAGAGGATTTAAAAAGGTTCGAAAGGGTTGCCATTAACTTATAATTACTTCGACCGGGTTCCTTTACTTATGAAATAATGTTTTGAAAGAAGGGGTTTCGACCTAGTCGAAACCCTGCTGCCATTCTATAGCCTTTCGATGGTGTTGAAGATATCAATGCTGTCGGAAGGTACTTTGTTTTATAAAGTTTAAGCCACTTCCTATAGCTTTTGAAAGGGGTTAGGGGTTTCGAAGGTGATGGTTTCGAAAGGGGTTTCGACGCCAACCTTCCATTGTTTTACCCAGATGTTTTATGCTTTCGAAAGAGATGGTGTCGACGCCATCATATTTCCCCAATATTTTTATATGATAAAGGATGGTTGCGAAAGAGTTGCTTTCGCCTATATTCACTTTGACCCAAATAATGTTTTAATTATAAACCCAATGCTTTCGAAAGGGGTACTTTCAATGATTTCGGAAGGGTTACTTCCAATGGTGTCGAAAGGGGTACTTTCAACTGGTTTCGAAGCTAAGCTTCTAAAGGTTAAATATTAATACTTTAATGTATTCGAAAGGTTTCGAAAGGTTTATTTTAATGTATTAAAAGGTAGGAGCCTAATGTTTTTGAGTGCTTTCGAAGGAGGTCATCCTATGAAGTCGAAAGCTAGGTTTCGAAGGTATCGAACGGTTTTATAACCCAAACTCTATTTTCAAAAGAAAAATCCCATGGCTAAATTAAAGGAGTTTTTATAACGGTTTTGAGAAGAAGATTTCTTTGATAAAGTAATAGGTTAAAGGAATTAACCTTGTTTTATATTAAGCCCACAGGAGTGGTATTGCTATGTTATTATATTGCTTCTTCTATTATGAATATATTCACTTTATAATGGACCCATAACTGCATTTTGGGGTTAAAGGGTAGAAGAACCAGTTAGGTTAACCCGGATGTGAATATAAATTGTATAAACTCTTGAATGAGTAGAATTGTATCCAGGAGGTCGGGGAGACCAGAATATAGGATGCTAAAATATAAATGAAAGATATTGGTAAGGGCCAATAGGTTCTTAGTAAGCCCGTGAAAACTGTGTATAGGAAAAGATATTGGCAGGGGCCAATAGGTTCATAGTTAGCCCATGAAAACTATGTATAAATGAAGATGTCGGAAAGACAGGTACATAGTAAGCCCATGAAAACTAAGATTTGATACTGGCAGAGGCCAGTAGGTTTGTTGTTAGCCCATGAAAACTATATCCGGATGAAATATTGACAGATGTCAATAGGTTCCTAGTCAATCCATGAAAACTAGGATAAGAGTAAGATATTGGAGTTACCAATAGGTTCATAGTGATCCCATGAAAACTATGTAATTGGAATGGGAGTCCTTAAATGTTTAACTGGTTATTAGTCAGCCTATGAAAACTAATAGGTTAATAGTAATCCTAGAAACTATAATTGAGACAGATAATCTAAAATGAATGGGGATGGGTAATCCAGAATTGATTCATTTGTTTTGCATATCATCATATTGTACTGTTTTGAATTTTATTAACCATTGTGGATGCAGAAGCACAGTATATGGTTTTATAAAGGTTTTGGGATACTAGTGAGGGGAAACCCGTTCCACTAAGCGGTGTGGTCTCACTAGATGTCTAAATGATTTTAGATGGTAGATTATTATTCATACCAGGATTTATGTCTAACTTGAAGTTTATGTTTTCCCCTTAAACTCTCGGGTACTCAATTGATTTTGAGTAGTTTGAGAGTTGAGGTTTTCAGGTACCTCTTAAGACGAATAAGCTTCCAAAGACGTGCAGGAGGCTTGATAGCTATTTAGAGTTCTCTTTTCTTTTGATTCCACTGTGTTGTAGGTAATGGCAAAGTTGTTATATTGCCTATATATACTCTGATCATCCAAGGGGGCATCTTCATATGTCGCTCTTGGACGTATGTTATAATAAATATATTTTCTCTGAACGTGGTTTGGGAGTTTGGGATTATGTAATGAATTAGAAATATTTTGAAATGATATGAGATTTTGTTTGAAGTTTAAATTTTTTCCATATTCTTGTGTTTCTATGTATCAATGAATCTAACACCACCGTATTTGGTCGTCGAGGATTAATAACTGTGGATGACTACAGCATCCATAACCGTTGGTTTTGGGCCTCCAAGTAGGGGGATGTTACAATCTCTTCCCACCGCCTTACCACATTCATTCACAATTACCATAACCAATTCCTTCATCTCCTCATCCAATTCAACCACACATCCAACAGTTCACCAACCATCTACTGCCTTCTCTGGTCATCTCTCCTCCAACCATCCTCATCAATTCCCTCTTCCATACGCTATACTGCTACTTCAACCACAGCAAACAAACCAGAATCTGACCTGCTTGCTATACAAACTGCAACCCCTGCCATCACCCCTTCACTTATCAATTCAATTCCTGCACCTCCCACCACCTTCAAAATTCATACAACAGTCACCACTCCTTAACAAACAACCAACCATAACTGCAAACTGCATCTTCTTCACCTTCATCAAAACCACCCACTTCTGGCTCGATACAAACCAACACAAATAACCCACGACCTTACCTAAACTCCACCTTCACCTCAACCCGCACCCAAATGGAACACCACAAGTCGCCAGAAACCCTCCGTCATTTCCAGCCTCGAACTCTACCCGAACTTCGACATACTCTAACCCGCGACCTAGTCTCCCTCCGCACCACCCAATTCACGAAACCAGAATCGCCTTAACTTACCACCTACCTCTACAAATCGCCAACCACCGCGACCCTCAAATCGCCATTAATCCACGTGAATCAGCTTGCCACCTCCACGACATAGACCATCTCCTCAAGACTTGAAATCAACCCGCGAGTCTTCACCCCGAATCAATTCCTCAATCGCAACATCAATTTATCTTCTTTTCTCTGATTGATTTCATTTTTCTTTTTTTTAAATTCGTGTTTTCTGTTTGAAGAGATAAAATAAATGGAATTAGGATAATAAGGGTTTCTTTTGGACTGTGTTAGTGGGCTTGTAATTGGGTTGCTTTGAACAAAAAAAGAAATTTAAAGTGCAAACTAAATTTTCTTTTTCTTCTTTTTGTTTCTCTAAATAAAAAAATTCCTTTCATTCATTGTGGTAACTTGGGTTATTTGGATTTGGTAATTCGGGTTGAGTTTCCTTTGGTAAAAAAAAATTAGTTTTTACCTTTTTTTAATTTTAGATTTAATTCTTCTTTCTTTATTCTATAGTTTAAAAAAAATTTGTTTTCATTTGGTATTAGTTGTATAAAAATAATTTAATAATAAAATTTTTTCTTTCATTTGTGTTTGTTTTTGTTCTCATTTTCAGGTTGCAAAAGCAGATAAGGAGAGGAATTGCTGCTAAAATTGCTTTGCTTGCTTGCTTAAAATAAATTGCTGCTTTAAATAAATTGCTAATTATTTGGCACGCTCTGGTATCATGCTCTTTTATCTTGTTTTTATTTGATTTGCATTGTTGGTTGGTTGCAATTTTAAAAAAATTCAAAAACAAAAACAAATTTCATTCACAGTTGCATCGTTAGTTCACATTTAATTTCTATTTTGCATTCATACCATCTTATTTTCTTTTCTAAGGGCAACACCCAAATCCACATAAGGTGGGGGATTTCATCACCCCTTCCTTGGCCCACAAATTGCATTTCATCATAGAATTTTGACTAATAATAATGGATAGACATTTGACTTAAGGGAGTCACGAGCTCACCTAGGGCTTAATTGTATCTTGACAAGTTGTCTTCTTTGAACAATTTATCTTCTTGGTGTCTAGGCTACGGCAAAGCAATAATCATATATAAATATTACGATGATTCGTAAATATTATAGTGATTGTTTCTCTGAAGGTACTTAAACCTTCAGTTGCATTGCTACGATGATTCGTGGTGCAGCAATAAGTCGTGTCCATTACCTGGCTAAGAGATATTTTGTTGTATTAAGGAAAGTGTGATTATATAATTTTGGGTTAGGAGCTACTAAGGACAGAAAATTTGTAATTATGTCCTTGCATTCATTTAGTTGCACTAGTTCATGCATATTTAAAAAAAAATTAAAATCCAAAACTAAAAAAAATTGTAAATTTTCCTTAACTTAGTTTATTTAATCCAAAAGAAAAAAAATTAAATCTTTTCCTTTGAAATTTTTCAAAAATCCCAAAAAAATAAACTTTTCAAAAACCAAAAAAAAGAACAAAAGCATATATAAAAATTTTGAAAATCCAAGATCCAAAAAAAACAAAAAAAATCAAATTTACCTTCTAAAAAATAAACCCCTTGTAGTAAATATTTTTCCTTTATATAAAAAACCCTTTTTGAAAATGTATGAATTTCCCTACTTGCAAGAATTTTACAATAGTTGTGAAAATCAATATAATCCATATAGTTTCACATCAAACTCTTATGGATATCTTAATAACAATTATTGTAAAACCAATTCGAATTTTGCACCACAAAGTTTTCAAAATGATGACCAACCCTTAACTCTTGAAAATAGAATCGAAACAATTTGTTCTTTATTTGAACAACGAAATCAAATGATATTTAATTTGAGTAATTTGTGCAATAACTCATGTCAAGGATTTCAAAATAATCAAAATATCAATTCACTTCAAAATTCAAATGATTTTGATTATAATTCATTCCAATTCAGTTTCGAACTCCAAAATGAATTTCAAAATCAAAACGAAAATGGAAACAACTTTTTAAATGATTTTGGCAATGGGAGTAGTTTCAATCATGGTAAAAATTTTTACTCTCAACAATTTCAAATTGAAAATTCTCAAATTAATAGTTATAAATTTGATTTTGTTGAGCAAATGGACGAAATTCAGAAAAACCACAGGATTTGTTGTTTGAAACATACATGAAACAACGTGAGAAACAAAGTCAAATCCCAACGTGTGACGAGTCAAATATAATCCACCTTTTACCAAAATTGACGATTTTCAAATAATAATTTTTGAAATTGAAAATGAAAATCTTGATGAACTTGTGGAAAATGCGGTAATTGAGTAGGATTTCAATTCTTTTGAGATAGTGGAACCAAATTTAAAATTCGATCTTCCTTTTTCCGATTTTGAAAAAATGAATGCAACAACTTTAGATTTTGAAATTGATACATGCAATGAAGTTATTGACAATTCAGCAAAGGAAGATAAATTTAATGAACATAATTTTTTTGGACTTTTCGAAGACGAGCTGTTGAATTGTGAAAGGGTAGATTTAAATCACCATTTTTATTTTAAAATCAATAATTTTGAAGAATTTATCAATGATGAGTTTGAATTTAAATTTGGTGAAAATAAACTTGAACTTCTACTAATTGTTCTATCTACCCCACAAATCATCAAAAATAAAACAACTCATATGATTTTTAATAAAATGACATTCGTTTTCCCAAATCAACATTCAACTTTGAAATCTTTTATGGTTTGGTTTTCTATGCTTAAGCTATGTATCTCATACTTGATGAGACAAATGAATTGGTCTTTGAAAGACCGTTTCATTTACTCTTTAATGGTATATTTTCTTATGTCGTGTAAATAATAATTGTTTCATTTTCATGTAAATATAGGTCATATTTTAATTTTATTTTTCTCCTTTCACTTGGGTTGACTGTGGGGACACAGTCAAAATCAAGTGTGGGGGGGGGTCTCATGTTTATTTTTGATTTTTCATGGTTTACTTTTTGTATTTTCCTTCCAAAATTCAAAACCCAAAAAAATTTCCAAAACAAATTTTCTTTTTAGCATTTTGATTTATTTTTGAAGGAAAACTATAAGATAAGTATAGGTTTTTGGTAATTAAATTGAATTATTTGAAAATTTATTTGTCTCAACAAAAATAAAAATAAAGTTTGATTACAAGTAACTATGGTTTAACAAGTATATAGGAAGGTTCATCGGTGTTAATTATGAAGTATATCCTAATTGTAAATCTTTGTTTAAAAGAGTGGTTGATTTAAAGTAAAGGCGATAACGTTTTTCATCTTTTAAGTTAAGTGGTGCTAAAATGATATTGCAAAACTCTCTCTTCAAAAAAAACATAAAAAAATTGTTTTTGTGAAAATAAGAAACACCTAGAGTCATGTGTTCATACGCAAGTGTGTACACTCACCATGCTCTGCACCCTTCTCACGTAAGCCCGAAAGACAGTGCAGGATCGGTATATCTGGCCTCAGTTTATCTGTGTTAGGTGTATGCATATAATTTTTTTGTGATATCCCGAAATTTCTAGGAATTTAATGTGATAATCTCTTAATTAAATTATTTAAATTTGATAAAATTGTTATTTTCAATATATAAATAACCAATTAATTAATAATGTGATGTTTTAAATTATGGTTATAGATTGATTTTAAATAAGAATAATTATTTAATTTGTGTTATTTTAAAAATAGATTTTTAATATACATTAGTTAAATACATTAAGTTTAAAAATAGAAAAGAATATTTCAAATAAAATTATGGTTAAGTAAAAATATAAAATGAGAACTTAAGTTAAGTCTAGAATTATATAGTATACATGTATTTGCAGGCAAGAAATATATGTACTATAGCAATATCAAGATATGCAAGGCAAAAAGAAATAACATCTAAGTACATACGAAATTTAATAGGGGATAAGTAGGACAATACAAGACATGTTAATAAATGCTTGTACAAAATGTTTCATTTCAGCCCCCATGTATAAAAAAATCTCTCACAAAAAATTGCACCAGTTTATAAAAGCCTGCATACTTGTTGCTTATTTATCAATCTTCGTTTTCTTTTGTTCATTTAAAAACTTAGAATACTCAAGTTCAAAAGCCAAAACCTGTAATCATCTCCTCTAAAACAAATCAAAACCCTGTAATCACTTTTCAAGAGCTTGAGTCTGTAACCATCTCAAAACAATAAGCCTGTAGCATTTATCAAAACTGCAAGCCTGGAATCAAAGTTTAAATCATCATGTTCCAGACCAGTTCATTTTCAAAGCTTCAGTTTTCCAGTAGGTTAATCAAAGCAATGCAAATATTTTCAGTTTTGAAGTTTCAAATGTTCAAAGCTTTTCAAGTTTTCAGTTTCAAATGAAATAAAGCATCCCAGTTCTTTTCAAAGCCTCTGCTTTTCAAAAACAGGTGAGTAAACTCTTATTTTAAAAAGTTAAGTAGATACAGGATTGTTGCTTGTGAAATTCTGAAATAAGTAATGCTTGCATTTGTAGATATAAATGTGGAGTATGTTTGTTTATGCTTTGAACTGTGCATGTCTGTTGTTTTTAATACCTCTGTTCTTAGTTCAGGTTTTAAATTTTTGATCTAAATTCCAAATCTCTTTCCCTGATCTCTGTTAGGCCGTAGTATTTAAGCAAATTCAGTTTGTTAAATCATAAACTTGAATCTAAAAATATTTTTAAATAGGGTTGTTATATATGGAAATCTGGAACTCAAGATTTACAGTAAAAATCTTATAACATGTAAAATCAATCATCTTAATTTGCATTGAGTTTGCAATTTGGGAATGACTAGAAATTGAATTTGAGGCAACCTATGGCGATCAAGGGGTAGAAGAGTCTCGGGGTTTTAACTGGAGATAGGTGAAGTTACAGGGAGTACGGCAAAAATAGCTGGTGGGTTGCCTGATCATCGAGGCGTCGGCGACGAGTAGATTTAGGGTTCTAAACCTAATTTTGGTCAGGTCTGTTCACTGGGGCAGTTCGAGTCCTCTGGGTGATCGAGTGACATCGCGTTCTGGTGTTGGATGCGTGGAAGTGTGACGACCGCCCATGACCCCTGCACCGAATCTAGAGATAGTGCGCTGTAAAGTGTGCCAGGCGACCATGGACGATTGTCAAGGTAAATTAAAGACAGCAGAATCTATCGTATTACTCACAGCGCATGGACAAAATACAATAGAACATATGTATAGTGAAGCTTTACAGAACAAAATGTCATCATATAAAACTCCATAATAGTTGAATACAAGCATCCAAATAGCCAATACATCAAGCCTCACTACAAACAAACTCAGAGAATACAAAACAGCGGAACATCCAGTACATATAATAAGAAGATAATATGCAACCCTCCAGCTAGTCTTCGATATCAGCATCGTGAGAAAAGAACAGCACCTGTCACCTGCTACCTAGTCTGCCCGTCCCAAAAATGGACGAACAACCCAAGGCAATAAGAATTAAAACATAAAGCCTTGAGTCAGACAACAGTCTTAGTGAGCAGTAAATTAACTAACAACATACCAAGAGAGCATAAAGGAAAAGGAATAGGAATACAACCCTCCCACTCCACCTCTTTCTACAGTGATAGCCCCCTGACACACACTAAGTAGAAGCAACATAGCAGAGCATACAATTTAAGGTAAAATAATAATCATTCGAGTTAAGGGCGATGTTTTCCAAGTACCAACTCCAAGGTCTATACCAAGGTCAGATAAGCACCCAGGAAATACCGCTCTTAAAACCGAATGACGATACAACCAAACATCCATGACTCTGGCTATCACTGTTATCATTGCTGCGATATCACCGTTAATTGAATGACCGGCACATTCTTTCAGCCGTCCGTCAAGGGCTAATGGTAACCCCGGTTCTAGACATAACTCCCGCACGTCATCGTGACCCGTGCCTAGGATTATCGAATCTACCCAGAGTACTTGACCATCAACTTAGTCTTTTGGGCGTCCCCATGTACTCTTGCTTAGAGCATGCTAGAACCTTCAACAACGATGAGACCTCAACCTCCTAGTCATCCTCCTCGATGACTATTTCCATACTAGCTCAAGCGCCTCTCGAGCATCCATTATCCTCAACTCAAATCATATCACCGAGTTATCAGCATGCTTGGAATGATCCCGTCTGGATTAGACCAAGTCTTCATCACATGATGCCTCGCTTCATTACATCCTCGCAAAGCCTCATCTCAACATCACATCATCAGATCTATGCATAAGAGCTTCATCATCCCGCTACATATGCCACGAGCAGCTTTCCCAATCCAAGAGCCTTTCCCTTAGCTTTTGAATCATCTTCGACCAACTTGTCTAAATCAATTCATCAATCATCTAATTCATAGCAATCAATCAAGTCAAACATTAATCCAAGTAAACAAGCATTCAAATATGATCTAAGTAGACAATTATCACAATAATCGCATTTTCGTAATTAAAGAGTTGAAAGTCTAACAAGCATGAAATCATGAGAAATATCTCTACAATCTTGATGAATGAACTTGCATAGGTTAACACTTAGTAAAATGGTTGTCAAATCATCATGAACAATGGATCTACATGGATCTACACTTAGGATGAAGAAAATGTATGGAAATCACTATTTTAACACCAAATTGAACCAACGATCCGATATACTTCTTTGGATCCGTGTGAGAGATAATCACCACTCACCAAATCACCTAAACAACCTCAAATCAACACGCTTTAGTTCTGGACAGCGAAGGATCAAGCTTGATCTATCACGAATCCGCTTCAAACGAAGAAATCTCTCTTGAAAAGATGAAGGTCTTCAATCTAAGCCCTTGAATCTTCAATCTTGATCTTCGATTTGGATGGATGGAAGCACTAGATTAGAGTGGAGAAAAGAAGTGAAGAAGTGTAGAAGTCGAGCTCTCAAAATGGCAGCACTTCGTCGCTTCGAAATCCGGATTCCAAAAAAAAAAGTGAGAACAACCCCCTCTATTTATAGCAGAAATCTCTCTAAGTCGCTAGCTCGGAATTAGGTCGTCTGCGACCTACGACCTAAAACCCCTCCGACCTAAAGCCTCTACGACTTAACACTTAGCGCCTAACAACCTAACGACTTATTCCCCAGGCGCTTCAACGACCTAACAAGGTTACGACCTATGACTTAAGGGGATACGACATAGCACATCAGCGCACCCAAGCGACCTAACAGATGCACTTCCATGCGACCTACCAAATAACTGGGTTACGACCTAACAGCTATCTCCTAGGTCGCTCGCGACTTAAAACATAGGCTTCGACCTAACAACTTAGCAACCCACGCGACCTAACAATGCCGCGACTTAAGACTTAAGCCCTCTTACGACCTAACACATAAGTTTTCCTCGCGACCTAACGTAAGTCGCGAACAACTGGGATGCGACCTAACACTTAGCCAGAATATGACCTAACTGACTACTGACCTAGCGACCTAACCAAAAACGGAGCCCACGACCTAACTCTTAGGTCGCTAACCTATAGGTCGCTCCACCATACTAGGTCGCTAACTATTATCACTAGTTCCTTAGGTCGCTGCCGACCTATCCCCTTAGGTCGCTAACTAATCTCAGGTTGCCAAATCCTATAAGACGCTAACTTTCTTAGGTCGCTCACTCGACCTAGCCTTCCCCACGACCTAAGCCAGCATACGACCAACCCATCCCTTAGGTCGCCTACGACCTAACTTCCCTCACGACCTAAGCTAACATGCAACCTAACTCCTAGGTCACCCCACCTTCTTAGGTCGCCAACCACGACCTAACACTTAGAAAAATTCTGCCTAAAAATCTGAAATGGCTCAACAACACTAAAATTCTAGATTTTGACAAACTTGTCGATCCGTAAAAATACGGGTCGTTACATTCCCTCCCCCTTAGGAATTTCACCCCCGAAATTCCAAACAACCAAAGCAATCAAAGACTATTCTGTACGCCTACCATCCATAACAATCAACAAACCATGCATCCAATTCTAGCTTAGCGTACAGAATTCTAACACTAGAACAAGTCACAATATCGTGAGATGACACGACACCTTAGGGCCATACCTTGAAGAGTTCAGGATGAGCTGCTTTCATCCTCTCTTCCACCTCCCACGTACAGTCGTTATCATCATCACTCCATTGTATCTTGAGCAACTTAACTACCTTCCTCCTAAGCTGTTTCGTGTCAGTTTCAACAACACGGAGCGGCTTACGAGGTCTTCTATCGACTGGATCAACTTCGAAATCTTCACAGCCATCAGCAGAAACCACCGTACTCGAGTCGTGCACATACTTCCGTAGATATGATACGTGAAAAACATTGTGCACACTCGACATCTTCTCCGGTAACTCCAATCTGTAGGCGAGCTTTCCAATTCGCTCGATGATCGGGAATGGTCCAACAAATCTCGGAGTCATTTTTCCTTTCTTCTCGAATCGAATAACATTCTTCAGTGGAGAAATCTTCACAAAAACCATATCTCCTAAGTCGAATTCCAAATCCTTACGACACTTATCGGCATAACTCTTCTGACGGTCTTGGGCTGCCTTCATTCGTAGCCGAATGATCTCTATACAATCTGAAGTTTGGCGAATCATCTCTGGCCCAAGCATCAGCTTCTCTCCTGTCTCTATCCAACATGTCGGAGAGTTACATGGTCTTCCGTATAATGCCTCATACGGTGCCATAACAATACTTGACTGGTAACTGTTGTTGTATGCAAACTCCACCAAATGAAGGTAATCTTCCCATGATCCTCCGAAGTCCAAAACACATGCTCTAAGAAGATCTTCCAAAACTCGGTTGACTCTCTCGGTCTGACCATCTGTTTGAGGGTGATAAGCTGTACTCAAACACATCTCGGTTCCCAAAACTTCCTGGAAGCTCTTCCAAAATCCACTAGTGAACAATGGGTCTCGATCGCTCACTATACTCTTCGGAATACCATGGAATCGAACTATCCACTTAACATACAACTCAGCCAACTTTGATGCAGTCCTAGTCGATCGAACAGGAATGAATCTTGCACTCTTGGTCAGATGATCTACAATGACCCAAATCCCTTCATTTCCCGTTCTTGTTCTAGGTAGTCCATCAATAAAATCCATCGATATCTGCTCCCACTTCCATGTAGGAACTTCTAATGGCTGAAGCAATCCACTTGGCTTCTTCTGTTCAGCCTTTACCAACTGGCAGTTCATACACTTGGAAATGAAATTTCCAACATCCTTCTTCATGCCTTCCCAGTAGTAGGTTCTCTTCATATCCCGATACATCTTATTTCCACCTGGATGAATTGTCAGCTTCGAGTGATGACTTTCCTTCAGGACTTCACTCCTCAATTCATCTATATCTGGAACAACTAGCCGTCCTAGCTTTCGAAGCCAACCCTCTTGATCGACCTTGAATCCTTTATCCTTTTCTGGATCCAATCCAGATTCTAATCCACGGATAATCTTGACAAGCTTATCGTCTCGCTTTTGGCTTTCGCCAATCCTTTCCACAAGAGAAGGTCTTATCGATAAGTTTGCCAATATCTCAGGTTCCAATTCACATCTAGGCCTGAAGTCAAATCCAGCTAAATACTCGAGACTCTTCCATTCTGAAAACATGGCTCCCAATCCTGCATGTCTTTGACTTAACGCATCTGCCACTGCGTTACCTTTTCCCGGAGTATAAGCTATACCGAAATCATATGATGCTAAAAACTCTAGCCAACGTTGCTGCCGAAGATTCAAATCCTTTTGGGAGAAAAGATACTTCAACGACTTATGATCCGTAAACAACTCGAATTGAACTCCCAATAGATAATGTCTCCATATCTTCAGAGCAAAAACAATTGCCGCTAACTCCAAATCATGAGTCGGGTAATTCCTTTCATGCGGCTTCAGTTGTCGACTGGCATACGCAACAACCTTATCCCTCTGCATTAGCACTGCTCCAAGTCCAGTACCACATGCATCGGTGTAAACCACCATCCCATCATTCCCACTTGGAATAGTTAAAACAGGAGCACTCGTCAATCGCTCTTTCAGGATTCCAAAAGCTTGCTCACACTTAGCATCCCAACTGAACACTTGGTTCTTTTTCGTCAATCCTGTTAACGGTGCAGCTACCCTGGAGAAGTCTTTGATAAACCGTCGATAATATCCTGCTAATCCAAGAAAACTTCTCACATCAGATGCATTCTTAGGTCTAACCCAATCCTGGATTGCTGCCACCTTAGCGGGATCAACCGCTATTCCACTTCCAGAAATCACATGGCCTAAGAACCTCACTTCACTCTTCCAGAAGTGACACTTCGAAAACTTAACCTTCAGCTGATGCTTCCGTAAGATCTCCAAAACAAGTCGCAAGTGCGTCTTGTGCTCTTCTTCCGTTCTGGAATAAATCAGAATATCATCCACGAACACAAGTACAAACTTGTTCAACTGATCTTTGAACACTCTATTCATAAGATCCACAAAATATGCTGGCGCGTTAGTCAATCCAAACGGCATTACCAGCCACTCAAAGAAACCGGATGGTGTCCTAAAAGCAGTCTTCGGCACACTATCCTTAGCCACTCTCAATTGGTGAAATCCCGTTGCCAAATCCATCTGAGAAAACACCTTAGCTTCGTGAAGCTGATCAAACAAGTCATCTATCCTCGGCAATGGATACTTGTTCTTCTTAGTCACCTTATTCAGCTCACGATAATCCACACACAATCTCAACGACCCATCTTCCTTGGTTGCAAACACAACTGGTGCACCCCACTCGGACACACTACGCCGAATAAATCCTTTCTGCAAAAGATCATCAACTTGCACCCTCAACTCCTGCTGTTCCCTAGGCGCCATCCGCCTAAGAGGCATCACAACAGGTCTGGCTCCTTCAACTAGATCTATACGAAACTCGATCTCTCTATGCGGCGGCAACCCTTTGACTACGTCAAAGCATCCTCGAATCCATTTGCGATTGGCACTAAAAACAGTCCATCCCGTGGAACAACTAGTGAATACATGAAGCTCATGAAGACGCCTTCCTCATGCTTACATCGTATCACAATCTTTCGCCCCTCCACATTCTCGACTGTCACCTCCAGCCTCTCACAATCAACCTTAGCCGCATACTTCCTAAGCCAGTCCATACCCAAAATAATTCCGAACCCCGCAAAGTTCAGAACAAAACAATCACAAACAAAAGAGCAACCATGACTCGACACAATCAGACCACGGCATAACATACACAAACCAGACGAACCCCCAACTGGATTAGTCACAACCAATGGCCTATCAACAATATCCGGCTCCAAACCTAACCGGCCTACCAGTTCACTACAAACAAACGAATGCGACGCTCCAGTATCAAACAGAACTCTAACTGGAACACCACATAGGAAAAGAGTACCTTGAACCGCCACACTCTTCCCTTTCTCTTCCGCAGTAGGAGCTTTTGAAGACGACGGAACAGCTCCCAAAGCATAGGCTTGCACAACCTGCTCGTCCCTCCTCGGTTCAGGACAATTCTTCCTGAAATGCCCTGGCTTGTCGCAGTTGTGGCACTTCGCCGACGCCTTCGGATTCTTGCAACCCTTGGAGAGATGGCCTTTCTGCTGACAGTTGTAGCAAGTCACTTCGCCTTTCGGCTTCTTCTGACCATCCTTACCCTTCTTCTGCTGCTGCTTCCTCTTCTTGTTTCTACCCTGCTGGGGTTTAGATTCTTCCCTGGTCATAGCAACAACAGATCCTTCCTTAGGAAACAGATTCTCGTGTCTGAGAGCTTCCTCCACAAGCTTCCTAAATGAATCGTCCAAGTGATCCATCAATCTTGGAGCCTGAACTTGATCCCCAACATCTACTGATGGCCCCGGGGCTGACATCCTTTTCCTGATCGAAGTCATCATGGTTTCGAACATAGCAACATAATCAGCAGCCCCTTCAGTAGCACGGCCTTCCCTAGCAGCTGGTCTCCCTCTTTGACTCATTCTCAATATCTACAAAAAGGAATGATTAGCATATCGAGAGAAACAACTACATAAAGGACTCAAACTCTACTAAGCTACTATATTATATATAGTAATCATCCATCAAAATACAATTACGTCTCTCATACGTAGTTATGTCAGCGAGCGTTGGATAAAATCGATTAACCAAGGCTCTGATACCAAATGTGACGACCGCCCAAGACCCCTGCACCGAATCTAGAGATAGTGCGCTGTAAAGTGTGCCAGGCGACCATGGACGATTGTCAAGGTAAATTAAAGACAGCAGAATCTATCGTATTACTCACAGCGCATGGACAAAATACAATAGAACATATGTATAGTGAAGCTTTACAGAACAAAATGTCATCATATAAAACTCCATAATAGTTGAATACAAGCATCCAAATAGCCAATACATCAAGCCTCACTACAAACAAACTCAGAGAATACAAAACAGCGGAACATCCAGTACATATAATAAGAAGATAATATGCAACCCTCCAGCTCGTCTTCGATATCAGCATCGTGAGAATAGAACAGCACCTGTCACCTGCTACCTAGTCTGCCCGTCCCAAAAATGGACGAACAGCCCAAGGCAATAAGAATTAAAACATAAAGCCTTGAGTCAGACAACAGTCTTAGTGAGCTGTAAATTAACTAACAACATACCAAGAGAGCATAAAGGAAAAGGAATAGGAACACAACCCTCCCACTCCACCTCTTTCTACAGTGATAGCCCCCTGACACACACTAAGTAGAAGCAACATAGCAGAGCATACAATTTAAGGTAAAATAATAATCATTCGAGTTAAGGGCGATGTTTTCCAAGTACCAACTCCAAGGTCTATACCAAGGTCAGATAAGCACCCAGGAAATACCGCTCTTAAAACCGAATGACGATACAACCAAACATCCATGACTCTGGCTATCACTGTTATCATTGCTGCAATATCACCGTTAATTGAATGACCGGCACATTCTTTCAGCCGTCCGTCAAGGGCTAATGGTAACCCCGGTTCTAGACATAACTCCCGCACGTCATCGTGACCCGTGCCTAGGATTATCGAATCTACCCAGAGTACTTGACCATCAACTTAGTCTTTTGGGCATCCCCATGTACTCTTGCTTAGAGCATGCTAGAACCTTCAACAACGATGAGACCTCAACCTCCTAGTCATCCTCCTCGACGACTATTTCCATACTAGCTCAAGCGCCTCTCGAGCATCCATTATCCTCAACTCAAATCATATCACCGAGTTATCAACATGCTTGGAATGATCCCGTCTGGATTAGACCAAGTCTTCATCACATGATGCCTCGCTTCATTACATCCTCGCAAAGCCTCATCTCAACATCACATCATCAGATCTATGCATAAGAGCTTCATCATCCCGCTACATATGCCACGAGCAGCTTTCCCAATCCAAGAGAATTTCCCTTAGCTTTTGAATCTTCTTCGACCAACTTGTCTAAATCAATTCATCAATCATCTAATTCATAGCAATCAATCAAGTCAAACATTAATCCAAGTAAACAAGCATTCAAATATGATCTAAGTAGACAATTATCACAATAATGGCATTTTCGTAATTAAAGAGTTGAAAGTCTAACAAGCATGAAATCATGAGAAATATCTCTACAATCTTGATGAATGAACTTGCATAGGTTAACACTTAGTAAAATGGTTGTCAAATCATCATGAACAATGGATCTACATGGATCTACACTTAGGATGAAGAAAATGCATGGAAATCACTATTTTAACACCAAATTGAACCAACGATCCGATATACTTCTTTGGATCCGTGTGAGAGATAATCACCACTCACCAAATCACCTAAACAACCTCAAATCTACACGCTTCAGTTCCGGACAGCGAAGGATCAAGCTTGATCTATCACGAATCCGCTTCAAACGAAGAAATCTCTCTTGAAAAGATGAAGGTCTTCAATCTAAGCCCTTGAATCTTCAATCTTGATCTTCGATTTGGATGGATTGAAGCACTAGATTAGAGTGGAGAAAAGAAGTGAAGAAGTGTAGAAGTCGAGCTCTCAAAATGGCAGCACTTCGTCGCTTCGAAATCCGGATCCCAAAAAAAAAAAGTGAGAAAAACCCCCTCTATTTATAGCAGAAATCTCTCTAAGTCGCTAGCTCGGAATTAGGTCGTCTGCGACCTACGACCTAAAACCCCTCCGACCTAAAGCCTCTACGACTTAACACTTAGCGCCTAACAACCTAACGACTTATTCCCCAGGCGCTTCAACGACCTAACAAGGTTACGACCTATGACTTAAGAGGATACGACATAGCACATCAGCGCACCCAAGCGACCTAACAGATGCGCTTCCATGCGACCTACCAAATAACTGGGTTACGACCTAACAGCTATCTCCTAGGTCGCTCGCGACTTAAAACATAGGCTTCGACCTAACAACTTAGCAACCCACGCGACCTAACAATGCCACGACTTAAGACTTAAGCCCTCTTGCGACCTAACACATAAGTTTTCCTCACGACCTAACGTAAGTCGCGAACAACTGGGATGCGACCTAACACTTAGCCAGAATATGACCTAACTGACTACTGACCTAGCGACCTAACCAAAAACGAAGCCCACGACCTAACTCTTAGGTCGCTAACCTATAGGTCGCTCCACCATACTAGGTCGCTAACTATTATCACTAGTTCCTTAAGTCGCTGCAGACCTATCCCCTTAGGTCGCTAACTAATCTCAGGTTGCCAAATCCTATAAGACGCTAACTTTCTTAGGTCGCTCACTCGACCTAGCCTTCCCCACGACCTAAGCCAGCTTACGACCAACCCATCCCTTAGGTCGCCTACGACCTAACTTCCCTCACGACCTAAGCTAACATGCAACCAAACTCCTAGGTCACCCCACCTTCTTAGGTCGCCAACCACGACCTAACACTTAGAAAAATTCTGCCTAAAAATCTGAAATGGCTTAACAACACTAAAATTCTAGATTTTGACAAACTTTTCGATCCGTAAAAATATGGGTCGTTACAGGAAGTGTGGCGAAGACATGGCCGGGGTTGCAGCTGCTCAGATGATCGGAGGCGTGTGATCGAAGGGAATTTCTGGTGGTGGTCATGAGTTCCAGTTTCTTTCCCATTGCTCGATTTCGTTTTGAGGCTCGTACGAAAGTTCTGGTGATCGATTCTTGTTGCAACGTTGATGAGTGACGTGCCAGAGGGTTCGTCACAGGTCGGAGATGGCTCCGGCGATGGTGCATGTGCACGAGATGGCTTTGAGTGTTAGTGGGTTTTGCCATGGAAGTGACTCGAAGGGGTGCTCGGGATTTTGGGGTATTGGCTCGAGTTTGTACTCGAGTAGTTTGTGGGAGATTGCCTGTAATTTTTTAAAACTGTAAAATTTAAACTTAAGTTTTGAAAAATCGGAAGTAGGGGAGAACTCGGGTTTAAACCCGAGTGGCATTCGGGTATGACCCGAAGTAAGTCAAAAATCCAGTTTTTTTAAAAGGGTTTTTATATTAAGATTTTTGAAATTTAAAAACAAATTGGTTAAAACTTTCTTTATAACATTACTTTATAAATATCAAATTGTTTCTTAACATTTGTTAAGAAGTTTTAAAATTTATTTAATCTAAATTGTGTTAAGTAAAGTTAATTATAAAGATAAAGGGTTTTAATATGTTTATGGTAATTAAGGTATTTGTAAAATAATGTTTTATCTTAAGATAGTTATAGTTTTAATGTCTTGATATTGATTAAGTTAATTAAAGGAAATTAAGTATAATTAATTAATTTAATTAATTAAGGATAAAGGATTAATTAAGTAATTAATTAAGAATAATTAATTAATTTACTTAACTAATGATTATGATTGATTAATTAATGATTAGAGATTAATTAATTTGTAATTACAATTTACTTAATTAAGTAATTAAAAGTTGATTAATTGGTAATTAAGAAATATGTAATTAAGTTTTATTAATTTATAAATAAGCTTTATTAATTAATAATTAAGAAATAATTAATCTATAATTAAAGTTAATTAAGAAATAAATTAACTATTATTAAGGGTTAATTAATTGTAATTATGGATTGATTAACTGATTAATTAAGAATTAATTAATTGTTATTAAGTTTTATTAATTGATAATGAAGGTTTATTAATTAATAATTAAAAGGATAATCTACAATTAAAGATTAATTAATTTGTTTTAAGGGGTAATTAAGGAATGAATTACCCAATTGTAATTAATCAAATGAATGTGATTAATTTAAGATAATTAATTGTTAATTAATTAAAGATAATCATTTGATGGTTGATTAAGTATAATTACTTAATGAAATTGAATAGTGTAATTACTCAGCGAAGTAATTGATGTATAATTACTGGATGCAATTAATTAAAGGGAATTACTTAATGGGAAGTAAATTAAAGTATAATTACTTAGTAGAAGTAATTAAATATTTATTACTTAGTGAAATAAATCAAAAGATTTATATAATTAATTAAGAATTTAATTAATTAAGGTAAGTAATTGCAGGATGGTAATTTCTGTTTATGATTAAGGTTGATTAATGAAAGTGATTAATTAAAGTTAATTAATTAATGTAATTAATTAATTAATGTAATTAATTATAGTTAATTAATTAATGGAAGAAATTAATTAAGGATCATTAATCAATGTAATTAAATGAAATAATTAATGGTTAATTATTGTGAATGGTTAAGGATAATTAATTTGTGTAATTAATTAAAAGCTAATTACTTAAGGTAATTAAGAATAACTAATCAGGATGATTAATTAAGATGGATAACTAAAGGATGATCAATAAATTGATTTGTAATTAATAATGATTAAGTAAGCATGATTTATGTGATGAAAGTAATTAATTTAATTTATTTAAATTAATTAGAGGTGGAAGTAATTAATTTAATTCACTTTAAATTAATTATAGATGGTGATTAATTAATCATTGCTTATGGATGTTGAATGATATTGATTGTCTTGAATGGTTTGAGATCTCGGATATGAGATAAGTGATGTTGTGTGATATGGATGCTTGGTGTGATGATAATCTGAATTATCTATTTATGATGATAATGTGAATTATCTGTTTATTATGATAATGTGAATTATCTGTTGTGATGATGTTATAAATTATCTATCTGTGTATATATAGATAATGGAATTGAATTGTTTTAACTTTGAAACCACTTGGACCTAAAAGATGGAGATTTGGATTTCGATGAGACCAGGATCTGGTTTCCAGATTTGGATATCCGAAAACCACATAGATCCAAATTAACGATAGGTCATGAATCTCAAGTGAAGATGAAGATTCAGAGTGCAAGGGTTATTGTCGTTAACTCTGAGGATGATTCCAAAATGAGTGTAATGAGATAATGCCTTCGGTTTCGTTCGAACCCGGAACGAACTTGTATGGATTTAAATGTTTTCAGAACATCGTCAGGTGGACGATGAGCATTCTAAGTGATGTGTTTTGATAAGGTAATCATAGCCTCAAGCCTCATCAACTGGGAATGGCTAAAACAGGGGAGGTGCAGCAAGGCTTTGTGGGTAGCCCCCACTTGAGAGTAAGGTCATCCCTGTCTAGATGTCCCTTTTTATTTCGGCTTAGTGGTGCGGTTGTTGATCACAACCGTGGGGTGATTTTATTCGGAATTATCCAGTAAGGGATGGTTTCGGCCTTGTGTTGCAGGGGAGCGGGCGTACTCCTCGGTACGCTGATCTAGGCCAGGTACTGTGATGGGCGGTACCCCAGTAGCCCTGCCATTGTATGGAATCCAAACTCCAATAAGCGCCGTACGATTTAGTTGTGCCCAACTATGTTGGAACGTGAGATGTAAGCATTCTAGCTATTTCTGTATTTTACTTGAAAACCCTAGACACTATTATAATATAACTGGATTTCCTATCAACTGTTTGGTTAGCGTAAGGTAAAAACTTACCCATGTTTATGTGTGGGAAGTCTTACGTGATACCTTTGTTTCAAAGGGTTTTTAAAGTTAAGCAACTTTAACCGTTTACTCATACCAGACCCATGTCTGACCCAGAGTTTATTTCTGTTTTTCTTAAACTCTCAGGTACTCAAATTTTTACGAGTAGCCAAGGGATTCAGGTTAGCTTTGACAAATTCTGGAGGAGCAATGGAGCAGGAGGCTTCAGCATATAGATATATATTGGTTCCGCTGTGTTAGTGTTTATCAGCATTTCCGCTGTGTTGTATCTCTGTGATGTTTTGAGTTGTATGAAAGACAGGTGTTTATAACTGTCTAGTATGTGATGTAAAATCTGTGTAACTCTGATTGTTGTTGTATACTATGTAATATCTTATGTGATTAATATAATTTATTCATTCCACTGTGAGATTCTAATGTTGTTTATTTCTTTCTTCTCTATCTTTCTTTTTTTCTACCCCATTCTTTCTTAAAAATGATGCGACTTTCTGGTGATAGAAGGTCGGGTCATTTCATTTTTGATAAAACTTACCATCTAGAGTCATGTGTTCATACGCAAGTGTGTATACTCACCACGCTCTATACCCTTCTCACGTAAGTCCGAAAGGTAGTGCATGGTCGGTATATTTGGCCTTAGTTTATCTGAGTTAGGTGTGTAAATAATAATAATACACTTTTCAAAAATAGAGAGAGCAAGAAATTGAAATCCAAGCACTATTTTCACTTAGTTGATTCGACTTGTTATTCAAAAGAAATAAAAATACCGCTTTGAAAAAACATTGATGATCAACTAAGGATCCATTTCATAGTTGTGCTATGCTATCAACCGAAACAACTAGCCAAATTCGAGTCTAATTGTGATGATAACTTAATTTTTGTTGAAAGTTTTGACGAGTAAAAGGACTTAAATTTCTTGATAATGGCCAGAACTTATATTTAACTTATTCGTGTCAATTTAAAAGTAAATTATTCATTTGTAAATATTTTCAAAAACTGGCATCCATCTCTTTATAAATAAATATTGCATTAAGGAATTTTTCATGTTGCATTTGGATTTTGTGGGTAGTATCCCTGAAAACCTTTATGAGATAACACTCGCCCTACTGGGTACACCTAGAGGTTTAACGACTTGTTGTATGCTCAATGCAATCATGTTTCCTATAGAAACGGATTTATCTTAGTTTTAGTTTATTCGAGGATGAATAAAAAGATAAGTGTGGGGGTATTTGATATGCACGTAAAAGTTTATATTTATACTCACATATTTAATCTTGTTTTAATTAAATAATGATCATATTAAGGTATTTTTCACATGTTTTTACCAAAATCCAAATGTCGTCAAATCATCATTCATTCATCTTTATTTAGGGGCAAAATGGTAATTTTGTGCATGTATTAATTTTGAGAATATTTATTTGCACATTTTGGTTTTATTTGTTGGAATTTGGATGGAAAATGGAAGAAGCCTTCATGAAAATATGCATGCACAAGCGTTAGAAGGCAAATGAAGATGGAAATAAATGAATTCATGTAATCATAGAGGACCCTACCTACCCACTTACCACGATCTACAATTAAGAGCTAATGCACATGTTAGTGGGAATAAAAAGCACATGCACATTTAATGAAGGATTAATTACTTGCTAATGATAACTTAGAGGCCACACTTCCTAAGGGGCATTTTGCGTAGTCCCCTAAAATATGGATTAGGATTTTAGGCATGTATAAATACCCCCTTATGTTTCATATAGAGAGCTCTTACCAACTTCTCTTTAGTTTAGTTGAAGCATGCAAACATAAACACTCTTTCTATAATGGCTTCTTAGCCTTTGCTTATGCTATTTATTTTTATGCAATTTTGATACATGTTCTTTTTGCTGTTGTTTCTTTTATGTTAGTAGTGTAGATCCCTTTATTTTATGCAAATAGATTAGCTTTTAGTTTATTTTAATAAGCTCTCGTTTTCCTCTTGTTTATGTTGCAATCTACATATGTTGAAATGATAACAAATATGAGAAGCTAAACCCCTTTAATTTAGGGGTAATGGAGCTCTCTTAATCATGTAGATTCAACATATTTGCTAATTTATGATCTCTTCTTGTGCTTAATGACATATTGATGTTTGTGTGATTTTGTGTTTAATATTGAGTTTGATAGCCTATGTTGTTCAAAACAAATAGGTTATGCTTAGTCATATGAATCACTAATTACCTCTTCATCTACATATGATTGTGGTAATGAAAATATGATTAGAATCAAAATTTAATGGTTTGTGTTACTAATTAAGTAGTAAATAAGCCATGCTTAAAATAGATTCTACTTTTAATTTCATGACATTTCCATTAAAGTTAGTAAGTGGGTTAGAGGTCGCATTAGAGTTTGATGGTTAAAGTGTGTTAATTAATAACACAATTAGGCCATGCTTATGATAAATGCATCACTAATTCTACTTAGATTAAATGAGAGATCATAGATTGTTTTTGCGTTGATTTATGTGAGAGTATGAGAGTGAATTTTTCTCTAAATTGTCATTTAATCTCATATTTGTATTCACTTTTGGCTAGTTTAGTTTTTGCTATCTTTCTTAGTTTTAAAAACAAACTTGCAAATTTGGGTTAATTTGATTGAGTAGAATGTTAAATTCACTTCAATTCCCTACGGATCAACCCGTACTCGTCACATACTAAAATTGTACGCCATGCACTTGCGGTTATTTTTATTACAATATTTTTCGACGATTTTCTAACCGATAGAAAATTTGCCATTAAACAAATATCAACAAATAGAAAGAGATTATTCACTCATACCTACCATTTTTCGATGACCTAGATAATGTATGTGCCATGAGGAATATCAACAAATACATACATATAACTTACCTCATCTATTCAATATATTAATAGTACTATATATAACATCCTGAGGTCGAGAAATATCACCAACTATGGAGTATGTAAGTAATCTATTCACATATATAAATAGTAGAGGACAACTTTATATTAAATATTCATAATCTTTAATATATCTAATTGAGCAATATAGACTTATCGAAAAATGTATTTGTATGAAATACTACCATGATTCAAGTGTCAATCACATCTGAAATTACGGTATATGTATTATATGTATCTATCCCTTAAGTCTATCGAGAGTTTCTTGTTGTTCCACTTTTTATTATACATTCATATTACACAAGATTTAATTATTATATAACTTTTATAGTTTAATTAACTTATATAATAGTCTTATGTGTAATCTTATATTCATATGAATATGTATACTATAACATTTATAGTTATAAAAAATATCTTTATCTATATGTATTTTTATTATTTGCTAGTTAATATTTACTAAATTAATTTAATTAACTAATTTTAGTTAATTATTAATTTTGGAAATTTCATTTATACTCACATCACCTTAAATATTTCAAGATAATATAACACATATCATTATATATATACGTATGTATGTATGTATGTATGTATGTATTTAGGTATTATAATTTAATTAATTAACAATTTATTTAATTTATTAATCTGACTAATAGTTAATTAAATTTTGAAACCATAAATTTTTAAAACAGTTTTGATAATCATATTATAACAATTATAATAATTTTCTTATTAAATTTTACCTTTTAAATTTTATTTTAGTTTCAAAATAGATTTTGAAAATTCGCCAAAGGCCAGAAATTCAAATTAGGTCTTTCATATTAGGGATAACCTTTTAAGCTCACTTCACTTTTTGGGCCAGGTTGGTAGTCAGACAGGGCAGGGTACTTGACTACCCAAATCCAGCCTAGACACCATACTGAATGTGTATGCTTAATTAGTTTTTCTTAATACTACTAATTTAGATTGCATAGGCAATTAGGCTCTGATACTATTGTTGGCTTTGGGCCAGCAAGCGGTGGGTTAAATAAGTAAATTTCAAAAAAATTGCCCTTTTGGATCTTATTAGGCATAAGAATTCTAAATTGATTTAGATCTGGTGTAAATTAATTATAAATAAAATCATTATTTAATTTAATTCAATTAATTATGGGATTTTATTTAATGTTAAATAATATACATATTGTGTACATGTGTATTATAAACACATATACATGTACGTGCACATGCAAGGTATACAATGTGCTTGATTTAACATGCCCATATCTAAGCTCTGGATCTATACTGCAACAGATATGTTAGCCCCTCCATATAGATATATATTGTCCAATATATATATATATATAATTAAAATGATTTAATTGTATTTATATAAGACTATATACACATGCATAAAACAATGAAAATGTAAGCCTATATAATATACATATGTACGTACAGACAAATATACACATATAAAATAACATATAAAAATATAAATATAAAAAATTTATATTTAAATTCTCATTTAAAATATAAAATTTAAAACTAGATCTAGATCTGAAAATATCTTTTAAGTTTAAATTTGAATAATAAAATATGTATTGTTAAAATATATATACACATGTGAACAATTTTTTATAAACGTAAATATACATCTATTTATATAAATACATACAGATATTAATATGTTAAAACCATTTATAATATAAAATGATGTTACATAATAAAGGGCGTGCGTGCATATAATGTATTGTATAGTTTCTGCTATAATTACATTATCACAAAATCAATTTTTTCTAAATAAATTCATATGTAGTTTTTTTAAATTTATAACTAAATCCATACGAATTTTTTTAACGTGAAATAAAATATCAAGTAATATTTGTAAATTTATGTATATTAACATATACATACTTACATACATATTATTAATTATTAAAATCAATTTAATTTAATTATAATACATAACAAATTATATATTTACATATATCGAATATTACATATACATACATATATATACATATATATACATATATACATATATATATACATATATACATATATATACACACATACACACACACACAAATATATATATATGTATGTATGTATGTATGTATGTATGTATGTATATATAAGAAAAAATTATTTTTCGAAAACAATATATTTAAAAACCAACAACTAAATTATAAGTATTTAATGCTAATTCATTTTGATTTAAAATTTTAATTTTTTTATAATTAATTTTAAATTAATTTTACGTTCGAAATTTTTATTAAATCTAGGTTGAAAATAAAAGATGCATATATACGTGGAAGTTAATGGTCTTTTTATTTTATCAGTAATATATATATATATATGAATCCAAGATTGACATCATACACATATAAGGGTTCATGATATATACAAATAATCTAGTCAGATATAACGTAGTAAAAGTAAAAAAGTTATATATAAATAATCACGAATAGTATGTTACCTTAACCGTGGCCTAATGATAACACCTTGAATGCTAACTCTACTATACTCCAAGGATTTGAATCCAACCTCTTCTAAAAAGTGGTACTAGACAATGAGATCTATGCACTTTTCTTCAATTTGACTTGAATTTATGTTTTAAGTTTCAAAAATAATGAAGAAGAGGATGGGATGATTTAGCGCAAAGGTAGAAGGGAGGAAAAACAAAATTTAAGTCACAAAAGTAAGGAGCAAATGGGTTTAAATAAGAGAGAAATGAAAGAATAAAATGTGGATCCAGATCCACCCTTTTCTCTACTAATTCAAACCCTACAAAAAATCATCACAATCCCCTCCTCCCCTTATGTATTGGATGGCCAATCCATAGGCCCATAAAGGCTTCCATTCCACTTCAAATTGGATCAGACAATTTATATTTAAGTCAAGTTTAAACGTAAGTCAACATCATGTATCGATATTTGTGTATATAAGTTTTATATACACACTATTTTCAATACTGATCAACACAGATCAAATAAAATTTTATAATTAATATTTCATGAATATTAATTGATTCAACTAATCTTTAACAATTATAATCTAATTAAATATGATGGTAGTTGGAGTATTCAACATTATGGTTGCATGATTATTAGGTGTAAATTCGGTCAGCGATTAATATAGAACAATTCGAATATTAATGTTCACATATCACCTTATCTAGTGGTGTGACAGTTTAACCAAATTTACCGATTACATGGTTTCTATAAAATCTAATTTTACTTAATTTAAGCGATCCCCGGTAGTGACAATTATTTACAAAAATTCTCTTCATCAAATATCCCATTAGGACTTATGAAATTTGGTAATGGTCAAAATTCCAATATCGTCCACATTCAACTTGTATAGTCCAAACACAGAGTCTTTGGTTCAATAGTGTAACTAACCATTTTTCCGTACCCTTTGAATCGACAATAAACCACACATGTCCAACTCAAATTGCATGAATAAGCGGATTATTAAGGGTAGAAAGAAAATAAAGATAGAATAGAATCTCACACGAATGGAATAACATTATTATTTCAATAATAATCTTTACAGCGGAAAATTTTAAAATACAATATCAGAGTCTAACCTAGATTCAGCTTGGACAGTTATAACACCTGCCCTTACAAATGCTGACAAACAACAAAACAAATGAAATAGATGCATCGGATAATAGAATACGTCCATACGATGATGAAGATCTCCAGCTCTCCTCTGGAAACTCCAACCGTCTTCAACTCAACCTGAAACTACTTGGATCTGACCCGAGTATTAAAAATACCTGGATCAGGCTTGATAAACCGGCGTAAGATACTCGAAATTTAAAATGACTAAATTATCAAAACCTTTGAAAAGAAGAGTATCTCATAAGACCATGTCCACACATAAACACGGACGGGTTTTTACCTTATGATAACCAAAAAACTTTATATATCAAAACATTTGATATTATTTCTAATGACATCTCTTTGAAAACATTTGCAAATAAAATTATTAATCTTAGCCGAAATTGTTACATTGATTAAATTCCAGCATAATAGGTTTACAATCAAGTCCGTAGGTTCTTATTGGAGAATGGATTTCTATACAAATGACCAGGTGAAGGATCTACCTTCCGAATGGGTACACCTCTAGATGGATGTCCCGAGGAACCATCACAAAGCTCATCTACCAACACAAGACCGGCCTACCTCTATAACTAGATAGTACCGAATATGTCATCCCCCGGTCGTTACCGACCTTTAACCGAGCGCTTGTTTTCCATACACCACATTAATTTACATCCCGAACGTCATAGCGGGAAGAAATATATCTAGAAGGGGATGATCATACCCTAATTGGGAATGACCCACTTAGCCTTGCCACATCTAATCCTGTTTTGGTCATTTCCGATTTGATGAGGCTTGAGGCTACGATTACCTTTTCACCTAACACATCTTCTTTCACTTTGAATGCCACGCTGCCATTCCTTTGATTACTATTTGACTCCCACAAGTATACAACCTCTGAGCTCGTATGTCTTAGAGAAGGGTGTTAAGCTAAGAGAAGTTGCCTTCTTTGCCACTAAGCAGATGTACATTTGTAAAAGTCAAATGTTGTATCTCAGAAATGCAACGTTGGACATTCGTCCATACAAGTTCGTTCTGGGACTGAACGAAACCGAAGGAACTTTCCTCGGCCATTACTAGGCGAGAAGCCCTTGTGGTTTTGAGGGTTTTCATAACAAAGAGACCACTGCTACAATATAGTGAATCAGGAGTTTATCCCCAATTAATCAACAAGTAGTCCCTCATTATTATTCGTCTCAATATCTCCGTCTCCAAATATCTTCATTCTTCGAACATGTAAACTGGTTCGAAGTGGTTTTCGGATAGGGATCACCCAAATCCGACTCCAGTTCCTTCGAAGCCAATTATCGGTTTAAAAGATGTTAAGTTTATATGTGGATATCAATCATCAATCAATTACTTCATCTTTTATAAAATATCTTGCTTAGATATATTCTTTTCAATTTATTCCATTTTCTTTTCAAATGTATATGAAATCATTAAGCCTCATTTATCAAATTATTTGGTTTATTAAACCTTTCTTAAATCATGGAATAATTCCAAATCATTTTCTCTTTTACTTAGGAAAACCTTTCCAAATCATTCTTTTAATCTTAATCAAAGATTTTCTTATATTCAAGCTATAACTTTTAACTTAAGGAAAATATTCCCAAATCATTCATTAAATCTTAAAAAAAGATTTCTTTCTTAACTTCAAGTCATATTTTTGCAAATCGAAGATTTTCATAACATATCACTATTGCCACTTTAGATATGGTAAATTCACCTCCAGGGACTAATGGCAAGTAATCCTACATCATGAATATCTTTGTCTTTAATGATCTTTGTCTTCAATATGTTTTATTTTGAAAATTAGTTTGAAGGAGTTTTCGGATAGGAATCACCCAAATCCGATCCCGGTTCCTTCGTACCAATCATCGATAAAAGATGTTAAGTGGTTAATTAACATTCAAAGAATCTGTTTCTTTTATTTTATTTTGGAAAAACTTAAATATGATCTTTTTAGAGCATCCGGGCTTTCCTTTCGATTTATTCCACCCCTCGCCTAAAAAGAGAAAACATAGGCCAGCTAAGTTCAAGGCACTGGTTGCTCCATCCCTAACCTTAGTTAAACACCTTGTTTTATCTTCCCAGATCTCATAGGCGGGACAAATGTACTAGTCATTTCCACATACTTAGTTTGTTATTACATTCAATATTCTTCAATTTTTGTTTAAGTGGTATAAACAATTCGTCTTAACCATTTATTCAAACTCTTATTAAAACTTCCAAATCATCTTTACATTACTTAATTATTCTTTTAAAATCGTTCACAAAATATTTACGAAAGAATTGTTACGTTTAAACTCATAAAAGTGCTGCGGAAAGTGCTATATAAGCTTATTTGATTTAAAAATCTTTTTAATATTTGAAAATTCATATTTTCCATTCCAAATCTCTTTTAAACCATTTTAATAGATTTATCAAATTTATTTCATATTTTTTTATCATTTAAAAATATCATTTATAAACAAATCCCCTTTTGGATTCTGAACTGCAAAACCGCGATGCTTTTAGAAAATTGTTTTGGACATATTTCAAAATCTACTCGATGAAATCTTGATTTTCTTTCTTCATTAGAAAACTATTATCATTGTGGACCAAAGAATTTTTATTTCGAAGAAATCCGACTTAAAAATCATTCTCTACGTTAATTTGAAGTTACGGGTCGAAATTTACGAACTACCGCTACGCGACGAGCTCGATTTTGACCAATTTTGTGAATTGCTTTGGAACTTGTCCGAAACACTTCAAATTTGTTTTAAAACACATTTAAACTATTTTAACTTATTTAAAATCATTAAGAGGCTAAATAATTTCCATACACACATTTATATGGATTTAATTTCATTTAATTAACTATACTTACTAACCGTTTCTCTTATCATTTATCAAACCAAGTTATCATCCATATTACAAACATATATTCAACCAATTTTGCATCCAAGTTATCAAACATTTAATCATCCAACATATTTAAACTTTCAAATCATTATACTTGAAATAATTTATGGATAAATAAGAGTACTCACCTTTAACCAAATCGATTAACTTCCTACCAACATTCTTACTAACAACACTTTACTTAAACTTCAACTCATCAACTTCTACTCCATTTATTTTACTTTATGCTATCGACCCCTTTTTCCAAACTCCCGAAAATCCGGCAGAGCTTCCGCGGCACCTTGAATTTGCTCCTAGCTCCTTGGAATAAAATCGACGGCACTTCCTTCTCTTTTTCTCGCTCTGGAGCTTCACGACTTACATTCTTCTCTTATATAGGTTCGGCCTCTATGTTTCAAACCTCTCCTCCATCATTTCTTCACTTCTTAGATGTTAAACCATGTTCTAATGGTATTCTAAGAACTTTGGCAAAGTTTGGTTATGTTTGGAGTTGATTTGATATAGTTTTGAAAAAGTTAGTAAGGATTTGGAAGAGAAGAAGCCATTAGAGAAGTGGAGAAAAGCTTGAAAAAGGAAGAAGAAGAAGCAAAAAAAAGTGAGAAAATGGATGCTTATTTATAGAAAAAGTTTTGGATTAAAATAATATTTTGTAAAAAGACCAAAATACCCTTACTAACTTATAAAGTAATCTTATTTTTTTTCAACACTTAACATCACATTTCAAATCATTACTTTATGTCATTTTCACTTAAGTATCAAGTAAAGAAAGTAATAATTATGTTTCTTTGATTTGATGTTTTACCTTTTGCTTTGAAGTGACATTTTTGTCTTTTTGTGCTTACTTTTTGTTAATTATATTCTAGAATTTTCTAAGCATGTTTAGTAAAACTAAACTTGATTAGTGAATTAATTAATACTTATACTATTTGAATATATGTTCCTATATAACAAAATAAAGGTGCGACGACGTTGCGACAACTTTTAATCGACAAAACATTGATTTTCGACAAAATATTTTACGGTCACATTTTGACGTTTTAGTTAAACTATTTATTTATGTAAACCAAATTTAAAAATGAACTTTTTACTTCTTTAAATAAATTAAAACATGTCTCTTTATATTTAAAAATCATATTTAAATAATATCAAAATCTCTAATTTTACAGTGTATGTAAACTGACAAAATTTGACAAAATTTGGTTATTTTTGTAAAACGATTATTAACATACTTTTAAATATTTTAATATACTTTTATTATCTTTATTAAATGTTTTCAATAAGATTTATCTTTTTAAATAAACATTTAAACCTATTTATTTAAGCATTTATTTATTTTTAACAAAACTTAACTTTTGTTGATTTGTTCTAAAATTCAAATTTATACTTTTTAAATTATCAACTACAAGAACAAATAATTTCTCTATTATTATCTATTATATATAACTTATTTATTTAAGTTTTAAACCTTTTTAAATTTAAAACAAATGAAATCTCTCAATTTCGATGTAGCGAAATTACGGATCGTTACAAATAGTAATAAGTATTATTAACCGAATTCCCCTGGCCAAAGATTTCGACTCGACTTCAGTTGACCATGATACCAACCTCATATAACCAAGGAGACGAATTCCTTATTAAATAGTTTTTCACTTCCAATGTTTCAATCTGGCCTAACTATAGTCATTCGATGGATGTTGTGCCATGATTTATCACTATTTAAAGTGGAGTTTCCACATTGAAGTTCAATAGCTTTCTCAAGTCGAGAGAACTGTGTAATATCGTCACTTCGAATCTCTGTTTGACCTTAGTTATACTAACACGAAAAACTCTCGAGTGAGTCATTCCATAGTTATCCAATAACTGTTAGTACATAACCCCTTGGTGGCCTCAACATCCATAAGTAACACACTGCAGAACATTTGGAGAACGTTACGTACTCTCATCTTAACAGACGTATCGATACCAATCTCAATATATTTTAACTTGAAATATTTAATACGATGTGCTTATTATATTGTGATAAATCTCTCATGATTGTAGCACATTGTAATTACTATCACAAACATAAAATTTATGAAATTTCTATTAAATATAATTAAATTAAATATTTAATTAATATAACACATATTAACAAGTATACAATAGAAAGAAAAACACATTTTATTTCGAATAAGATTTTATTACAGAGTTAATAATTTACAATAAATTACAAAATCATCCCTTAGGGCATACCCTTAACTCTATCAGAAACAACAATTTATTTCTTAGTGTGATGGATTATGCATTCAATTTTTTTACGAATTGCCTATATATGCTTACAAAAAATAAAATTAACTTAGAGTTCATAAAATTGACTTTTATAATGTAGGTCGGATAACCACATATCTTAAACTATTTGTGATGGAGTTTTTTCCCAATTAATATCTTATATGGAATCATAAACTTTAGACGAAACCAAATTCAACATATATGCTTACTCTTAAGTACATTTCTTTACAGAAAGAAGTGACTCAACTTCAATCATTATAAATCATACTTTTTCCAATTGGGTACAATTACTCTCTTTCGATATATCATAATGTATCATAAGGAGGAGAGAATATGAGAGTGAATTAGTTCCCTTTTAGATACTTTTTGTAACGGCCTATATTTCCTGTATCGAAGGATTTTAAAATATTATTATTTAATCATTTGAGGATGTATGACTCTATAATTTTGGTAAATGATTACTTAGGACATTTTCCACCTAAAGAATTTTTACCAAACATTTTTGACCTTGAAAATCTTGTAAAGCCTACAACTTTTGATAGGATCTGAATTGGAGTTTAAGACAACTTCCATTAGAATGATATGATGGTTTCTCTATTCGTAGAGTGGTCATAGTAGAAATATAGAATTGTTTAGGAGATATGGCTATTTTAAGTTTAGACTGCTGCTGGCCAGATTAGTAGGTAATTAGTTAAGCCTATACTTAAGCTCACAAATCCATTTCGAAATTTGTGCCTAATTGGAGACGATAGTAAAGATCTAATCACTTTTGTGATTGGTATAGATCACTTATGATGGTGACTAATGGGCTCTAGTTTTGGGGGACGTGAATGGGATGTCTCGGTGTTCATGTACTTGTGTTCGATTAATCGTTCGATGTTCATTTTCGATAGTGGCAACACGAAGAAGATCGACGATAAAACAACAAGGCGAAGGCATGACTCTTCGATGTGATGGCTTTAGAAGTTTGATGTGTTGATTCTACGACCGACGTGGATGACTAAAAGTATTCCAAAGATGAAAGCTCGATTAATGGAGTCATGATGATGATGATCCACTAGGGCAGGTTTGTTGAAGGAAACTCATGGATAGAATGTTGAAGGGATCTATCATGGAGAATGGAACATTGAAGGGTTCCATGAAAATGAATGAAAATAGATGGAGCGATGAAGGGCTCGAATAAGTGTGCAAAGGGATCGTTGGTACTTGGAGTGCTTTTCTGATGTACTCGTAAGTAAGGATATTATAAGGACTCTCATTGGCTACTTTGATGGTTACCTCGGATTATTGAAGGGATCCACATACCCTAAGCCGTTGAAGGGGTCTAGTGTCAACTACATGGACTAGTGTTTGGGTGCATAAAAAATTAGGATTTTCCATTAATCCCTGTTAGTTGATGGTGATACGATTTATCATTTATTCAAGTACATCAAGTGACGGTGAGGATTGTTTGATGGATGTCATGTTTGCCATGATTACTATGTTGTTGTTTGTCACTCTTAGGATGTCACATGATGTATGTATCGAAGAGATCGATGCTTTGCCGCTCGGTAGTATTCCAGGATTTTTGTATACTTTATTATGATGATAGTAGAGTAGCATATTATTATTGTTATGTACTAACCCTTTGGATGCAAGGACATGTCAAGTATGATTTTGTATACCTTTGTTCCTTACTATATCGACTTGTATAGTATTTTGAGATTGCTTATTGCTCACACCAGACTGTTGTCTAACTCAAGGTTTTATGCTTTGCCTCTTATTATTTCTATGACTCTTAAATTAATAGACTAGATAGCAGGTTTGGATGATATGCAGTGTCATGCAGATGGACGAGCAAGAGATGGTGTTTCTTGTATTTATGTGTGCCTTACTATTTCTTATTCTATTGTGCAACACTATGGAGTCTAGACAGTATTACCTATTTTTATTAAAGATAATGTATCTTTGAGTTTATTTCTAGTTGTATAAACTCTACTACAATTTTGTATAACTCTGTGATCCTTTGCACTTTGATGTTCGTGGTTCATTTTGTTATTACTATGTTACCTGTTTTATATCTATGATGATTATTCTGCTTTATTTGATGTGTTGTGGGACATAAGATAGGTTCCACGATAGTTTCCTCTGCTTTTACCCTTGACAATCTCCTATAATGGCCGAGTACCATAGCGGCGCACTCTATGGGTATATTGGGTGCCGGAGGTATATGGTGGTCATCACATTTGGTATCTGAGCTTAGATTGCATAGTTAACCAGAGTTGATACTGAGGTCCAGTAGAGATAGGGTAGGAGTTATCACCCTAGACTGGATCGAGAGTGTGTGTGTATGAGAGAGCGTACTTGTTATATATATTTTGGTTTTCAAAACTATATAGTAAAATGTATATAATACATAAGTCGCGTTGCACACATGACTACCACTGATGTAGTTTTCTTTATGAGAGACAGATCATTCTTGTTATAGATCAAGAATGAGCCAGTATACAAGAAACACAAGGAACTCCGTCTTTGGAGTCAAGGAGGAAGGAGCAGGCTCGGGGGTTGCTAACCCTGAATTGTAAGCGATGTTCAATACTACGATGGCTACCATGTTGCAAAATGCCTAAGTGGTTGCTCCAAATGTTGTTATTAGTGGTGGTGCTCAAGTGTAGGCACCTAAGGTTTATTTCACAAAGCTGAATAAGGATTTTTCCAGTCTTGGTGGCAAACTATTCCAAGGAACGGAATCGGATATAGAAGTGCAAGATCGGTAGGACATCCATGAGAGAATTTTTGATGATTTGGAATTGGACGATGCTATGAGTAAGAGGTTGGCTACTCGACAGCTCCAAGGTAGTGCTATGAACTGCTGGAACTCTATAAAATTTTCTACTCCCGAGGACCAATTCACTTGGGACAAATGCAAAACTAGATTTGAGAAGAAGTTCAAACCGGCTGCCCAAAAGTCGGTGTTTTAGGAAGTTTGCATAGTTGAAGCAGCGAGATATGTCAATTTTCGAATATATAGCTAAGTTTGATGCTTATTCTAAGTACGGGATGTCTTTGACTGACACTCTGAAGAAGAATGAAAAGTTTATTATGGGTTTGTACGACTATCTTAGACAGAAGTTAGTGGGTCATATTGATGAGCCTTTTGTGAAACTCGTAGAAAAAGGTCTTTGCCACGAGAGTTTGTACCCTAAGTCCAAACCAGTTGTTTCTTCTAAGGAAGAGCCAAAGTCGCGGCAAGGTGGTAGAGGCAAGAAGAAATAGAATGGGAAGAGAAAGCAGTCATAGGGGAAGGATGCTTAGAAGAAGGCAAAGTTGAATCTTGTTTGCTACAACTATGGTGATCGGGATCATCTGAGTAAGGTCTGCATGTTCAAGGAGGGAAAGAGGTGTTATAACTGTGGTAAGGCAAGTCCACTGTAGAAGAGGCATCCAACACCGGTAAGATAGAAGTGGATGGTTAAGGCATACGCTTTGGATGTTGTTCCAACTTTGTCGAGTGCTCCCTCGATAAAAGAGAGGGAAGGGTATCAGTATTCAAGGTATGCTTTCTATTTATGGTGTTCCCATACATGTTTTGTTTGATATCAGGGCTTTACATTCCTTTATATTTAGTGACATGGTAGATAGACTATGATTGAAACCCGAAATTATTAACCGACCTTTAGTGGTGAGGAACCCAGTTAGAGGACCTACTAGTCTTTGTATGGTTTTTCATGGTCTGGTCGTAACGAGTCATTGATGCTCTTTTGTTTGTGATTGCTTTGTTTTGGGCTTCAGTGGTTTTGGTATTATCTTGGGGATGGACTAGTAAAGGAAGTATGTTGTAGAGGTAGATTGCGAGAAGCTGTTGGTGAAAATTAGGGCTAATAAGGGACGGAATGTAGAGATTGGATTCCTACAAAAGGATGAGTTTATGGCCAACTTTCTATATTTGCTAGAGGTACCATAGGATGAGTTGTCGTCTATGCTTATCGTTAGAGAGTATTCAAACATATTCGAGGAGGTGACCGAATTACCGCCACGCTAAGAAATTGGGTTCCGTATAGACTTAGTGAAAGATGCCAGACTGATAGTGTCCGTTGGCCAAATTCTATCGAATTTGAAAATTAGCCGGACGAATTAATAATAAAAATAACCGCAAGCGCACGGCGTACAATTGTTAGTACGTGGCGAGTACAGGTCGATCCGCAAGGAATTGTTATTTACAGTGAGTTGCTGGTCTGGTTCGGAAGTCGAGCTTGAGTATGGATATGGGTTCGTGGTTTGAAGGCGGTGATTTGTATGTATGGCTGGTGATTTTTGGCAGTAGGTGGTTCGGCTGCGGTCGGGGCTGGTGATGATGGCGGAGGGAGGATGAATAGGCACTGTTGGTTAGAGTTCGAGTTCGAATAGCACTAAGAAGGATGATATTTTGTTGAGTGGAGGCAGTATGCTTCCAGGCTGCAGTCTGGGTGGGAAGATGTTGATGGGGATGTAGGGTGGTGCAGAAATTCTTTATGGAGTGGGATGTGAAGTTTGACACAGTTTGAATAGGAAATGAGTTGAAGTGCACAATTATTGACAAAAGCTGTCAGTCGAGCGGAGGTAGGTGGTGACTGTTTCTGGTAAGAGGGGAGTTTGTATGGTATTATACAACAGTCTTCTCTTTTTTTGGGCACTTGTTTGTTTGATAAAGGCAGAGGGATGTAGTGGGCAATTGAAAGAAGTTGAAGTATTTGTAGTTGGTGAATGTGGTCTGTTGATGTCAGTGAAGTTGTAGTTGTGGTTGTCAGTGAAGCTGGTGGTTTGTAAGCCTGAAGTGGACGTTGGTGGTGATTCTGGTAGTTGAATTTCTGGTGCTTGAATGCTTGTATCAGTGGCAACAGTTGGTTTTCTAATGGAAGTGGAAGATGTTGTGTGGTTGATGGGAAGATTTGGTTGTGGTGATAGAGGTACGGTGCACTGGTAGTGTGTGTGCACAGTTGGTTGTGGTGATAGAGGTGCCAAAAACTTATTGATGGGGGAGATGTTGATTTGTGTTTTTGTGACAGTGTTGTAGTGAAGTAACTGCTGTCCTATCCCACTCTCAACACCAGAGGGTATGTTGATTGCAGTGAAGGACGGACGATGATTGGGTGCTGGTTGTTGATGAGATGGGTCAAATGAGCAGGGGTTGTATCAGTGGAGTTGCTGTTACAGGCTGGAGATGAGAGTGGATTGGGCTGTTGATGGTTGATGAAGTTGCAGAGAGCTGCAGTTGCAATTGTGTTATGTGCATTGATGGTTTTATGGCAGTAGTATGGCACTAGGTAGTGTTTTGAGTATTTGGAGTTGGGGTATTTGCTTAGTAGTATGGGTGAGGGATGATGAAGTTACAGATGTAAGGTATGGGAAGGAGGAAGCATGGGATGGTCTGAACAGTGCCGTTGCACAACAGGGTGGGTGGTTTTGTAAGTGTGAAAGTTGTGGTTGTAGGTAGTTCTGTGGTATGTTGGTCCATGAAAGGGCTGTTAGTTCTCTAGTTATGGGAGATCAGTGAAGTATGTAGCAGACTGGGTGGTGACTGGGTGGTGAGAGAATGAAATGTTTATTGTGGTTTGTATGACAGAGAACAACGATGGGGAAGTTGTGGTGAGTTTGTATGCTGTAGTGGTTTTGCTTGTAAAGGGAAGCAGTGTTTGAAGCACTGAAAATGTATGTATGCATTGAAAATAAATGTGTGAGTGGATGTAACAGTGCAGTAATGTGGAACAGAGAGTTGTAAAAACAGATAATGAAAATTGTAACTTGCAATAAAATAAAATATTTTTGTTTTTTGAAATTGTATGTTTTTTAATATATATGCAAATGCAAAACAAACAAAAAGAAAACAAGCACACAAACAAATGCACACAAAAATCAAACAAACAAACAATATTTTTTCTTTTAAATGCAAACACACACAAAATAAAAACACACAAAAATCAAACAACAAATAATTAGAAGACTAGAAAATTAAAATCAAAGCAAATCTCCGACAACGGCGCCAAAAACTTATTCGTTGACCAACTTCTATCGAATTAGAAAATTAGCCGAACGAATTAATAATAAAAATAACCACAAGCGCACGGCATACAATTGTTATACGTGGAGAGTACGCGTCGATCCGCAAGGAATTGTTAGATTTTAAATTTCTATTCAATCAAATTAACCAAAGTTGAGAGTTGTTTAAGCTAGAAAATGAGAAAACTAACAAAAGAAGATTGATAAAAATATGAGAGTAGAAAAAAAATTTAGAGATAAATTCACTCTCTAGATCACATAGTTCAACAAAATTGAAATTATGATCTCTCTTTTTTTGGTCATTAGTGAATTTAAATGATGTGTTTATCATAAGTATGGCTTATTTGTACTATTAATTAGCTCAACATAAGCCATCAAACTATAACACACCCCTTAAACCACTTACTAACTCTCATGAAAATGACAACAAAGTTGAAAATGAAATCTATTTTAAGTATGGCCTATTAACTATTAATTACAAATATAGACCATCAAATTTTAATTTCAACATTCACTTCATTACCATCATCATATGTAGATGAAGTGGTAATTATTGTTTGTGATTGTTTAAGCATAGCCTATTTGGTGTCAACAATATAGGCTATCAAATTCAAAACAAAAACAACAAGTTAAACCACTTCAAGCACTGTCATTAAGCACAAAAAGAGAGCTATAATTATCAAAATGTTGAAGCTACATATTTAGAGAGCTTCATTACCCTTAAATTGAAGGGGCTTAGCCTCTCATTTGTGTTATCATATCAACACTTGTAGTATGCAACATGAAACTAAAAAAAAGGAAAAAAGAGCAAAATGAAAAGAAAAGCTAAGTAAAAAGAAGTAACACTAATCTACTTGCATGAAAAGTAAATTACACTACTAACATAAGAAGAGAAGAAGCATGTAAATAAAAGAGAATACTAATTAACATTGTATATAAAAAAGAAATTACATGAAATAAGAAATGGCTAAGTAGCCATGAAAAGAAAGAGAGCTCTCATTTTCTTTTTGATCCTAAACTAAACTAAGAGAAGAGAGCCTAAAGAAAAGGAGAGGATTACATGAAACATAAGGTGTATTTATACAAGTTTAAAACCCTAATTCACTTTTTAGGGAACTACCCAAAATACCCCCTTAGGAAGTGTGGTGGCCAAGTTATCATCAACTTCAAATAATTATCCATTAAGTGTGCATGAAGATTTAATGGTCTTTTAGCATGTGCATTAGCTCCTAAGTGTACATTAATGTTGGTGGGTAAGTAGGGTCCTCCATGATCATCACTTTGAATTATTTCCATCTCCATTCCTTTGTATTCACTCTTGTGCATGCATATCTTTATGAAACCACTTGTAAAATTCACTAAAATTCCTACAAAACAACATAGAAAATTCCAAGTAAATTTTCATAAATTAATAAATGCACAAAAATGACTATTTTGCCCCTATATGAAGATGAATATGTGACAATTTGAAAATAATTTGAATTTTGGTTTAAACAAGTTAAAACACCTAATATGATCATTTATTTAATTTAAATAGATTAAATATGGTGGTAAAAATATGCACATTTGTGTGCACATCAGATAGTTATTGAGGCATATGGCACCTAAAGAGAAGGAGTTAGAGGTTGAAGTAAATGACCTGTTGAAGCGAGGATTCATTCACAAGAGCATATCTGAATAAGGGCGCCCATAGTATTCACCACTAAGGAAGATGGCTCTCAGAGTTTGTGTTGATTACTGTGAGATGAATAAGGTGACGAGGAAGAACAAGTATTCACTCTTGTGTATTGATGACTTATTCGATTAGCTCCACTGTGCGAAGGTGTACTCTTAGTTGGATCTTTCAGCGGGGTTTCACCAGCCAAGGGTAGCAAAGGAAATTGTGCCAATCACAGCATTCCGTACTCCATCTGGATTCTACGAGTGGTTGGTTATGCCGTTCGAACTGACCAATGCATTTGCATGCTTTGTTGATCTTATGAACCATGTCTTCAGGGATTAACTAAACAAGTTCATGCTTGTTTTCATGGGCGATATTCTAGTCTATTCTAGGATGAAGGTGGAAAACAAGGCATATATGAGAACTATGCTTGAATTGTTGAGGAAGCACAGATTGAAATCAAAGTTTTCAAAATATGACTTTTAAAGGAGGGAAGTGCAATTCTTAGGTCATGTCATCTCTGAGCAGGGTATTATAGTTGATCCTGTAAAGGTTGTAGCAATTTAAGATTGTAACCAACCCAAGAACGATAAGAATGTAAGGAGTTTCTTTAGATTGATGGGATAGTACATACGTTTTATCAAGAATGCCTCGAAAGTAGCAGCACCGTTGACCAATGTAACGAAGAAGGATCACGCTTATGTTTGGGATTCGAAGTGTTATCATGTGAGAATGAGGAGATGACGGCTTATACCAATGCTTTTGGTACTGGATTGGGTGTGGTACTGATGCATGGAGGTAAGGTTGTCGCATACGCTAGTCGACAGTGGAAACTGCATGAGAGGAAGTACCTGACCCACTATTTGAAGTTGGCGGTGATAATATTTGCTTTGAAAATATAGAGGCATTATCTACTTGGACAATGGTTTGAGTTGTTCATGGACCACAAATCCTTGATAACACTTTCTCCCAGAAATATCTCAACATTTGTTTGCAGCGGTGATTCCAATTCTTAGCCTCTTACGACTTTAGCATTTCTTATATACTTGGTAAATGAAATGCAATCACCAGTGCTTTAAGTAGGAGACATACCAATTTGGGGTGATGTTCTTGGAATGGAAGCCGCTCGAGACTATTGCTGGCAAAAACTTCGGACCTCATTGCGATTTAGAGCCAAAATATTGGCGAGTTTGACCATCAGACCGAATTGATTGAGAGAATTAGTACTAGTCAAAAACGAGACGCTAAGCTAGCAGAGATCATAACGAAGGTAGAAGTAGTAGAGTCTAATGAGATGAAGAAGTACAGACCCGACCGAGATGGTTAGCTTCGTAAGGATGGGAGATTGTTTGTTCCCGACGTTGATGGATTACGAGATGAGGTACTACGAGAGTGCCATCATTCTAAAATGACTATACATCCCGATGTTAATAAGATGTATCATGGTATGAATCGGGTGTACTACTGGGAAGGGATGAAGAAGGATGTTGGGGCATTCATCACGAAGTGTATGAATTGCAAATCGGTAAAGGCAAAGCAGAAGAAGCCAAGTGGGTTGATGCAACAACTTGAAGTTACTGAATACAATTGAAACCAAGTATATATGGATTTTATTGATGGATTGCTAAGGACCAGAGGAGGGTACAATAACATCCGGACCATAGTCAAGGGATTGACGAAGAGTGCTCGATTTATACCCATTAATTCTAATAGAATGACATCCAAATTGGCCGACTTGTATGTGAAATGGGTGGTGCGATTCCATGATGTGCCAAAGAGCATTATGAGTGATCGGTACAACTTACCACCTGCAAGCCGGTGGATAGACTGAGAGGGTGAATCATATATTGGAGGATCTCTTATGAGCTTGCATACTCAATTTGGAGGCTTGTGGGATGATCATTTTCATATGGTGGAGTTTTCTCCACAATAGTTATCAGTCTAGTATCGGTATGGCACCATTCAAGGAGTTGTATGGCCGACCGTGTAACGCTACTTTGGGTTGGTGGGAAATGGGCGAGAAACTGATACTTGGACCAGATATGATTTGAGAAGATTGAAATTATTCAATAATGAATGTAAGTTGCTCAGGATAGACAAAAGAGCTACGTTGATAAAGAAGTAGAGATTTGGAGTTCTTTATTCGCGATACGGTGTTTGTAAAGATTTCTCCACTGAAGAATGTTGTTTGATTCAGTAATAAGGGGAAGTTAGCACTGAGATTTGTAGGTTCTTTTCCAATAATAGAGTGGATCGGGAACCTGCTTATAAAGTCGACTTACCTTAGAAGATGGTAGGCATGCACAATTATCTCTCACTTACAAAAGTTTGTGCATGACTCAAGCGCGGCGATTGCACCGAATCAATTTGATGATATCGAGATTGAACCAGAAGCTTCAAAACCTCGTAGGTCGATTCGTATTGTCTGACGTGATATGAAGCATCTTTGGAGGAAGATAGTGGAGTTAGTAAAGGTTCAATGGGGTGAAATTGAAGATGACTGCACGTGCGAAACCGAGGAGACTATGAGGGTTGCATATCCAGAGCTCTTTATGTGGTAAGGTCAACTGTTTATTGTATTTACTTTCACTTAAGATCATATACGGTAATTTAGTATCTGGCATGGTAGTACAAGTTCGTATATATTATTGATTGCATAGTTGCATGATTGATATGTTTGATGATTACTTATGATTATTAGGCATGTGGGGTAACTATGTTTGATTATTCCTTGATTTACTTGGGAATTTTGGGAGAAAAAATCCTAAAGGGGGGAGAGTGTAATGACCCATATTTTATAACCAAAGGATCATAAAATATTATTATTTTATTCATTTGTGATCGTATGACTCTATAACTTTGGAAAATGACTACTAGGGACATTTTCCATCCTTAAAATTTTTATCGGATGGTTTTGACCTGAAAATTTTGTAAAGCCTATAACTTTTGATAGAAGCTGGATTAGGAGTTGAATTTTGGTCTGAACTACTTCTATTAGATTGAGATGATGGTTACTCTTTCCGTAGTGTGGTCATAATAGGAAAACGGACTTACCTTTAAGGAAATATGGATGTTTTAAGTTTAAATTACTACTGGCCAGATTAGTGCGTAATTAGTTAAGCCTATACTTATGCTCACTAACCCATTTCAAGATTTGGCCTAATTGGAAATGATTGGATAGATCTAGTCACTTTTCCTACTTCCTAAAACAAGTCTAAACCTCCATTAATTCATTTTCCATCAAAAAGTCCTCTTTTCCATACTCTAATTAGCCAAAAATCATCATCAGAAGGTAATCAGTAAGAGGAATCTCTAGATCTACTATTTGTCTACATAGGAAATTGTTCCACTACCGTTCATCTTGGATTTGAAGGGATTATTGAGTAATTTTGGTGCTAGGTGAGTGATATTCTTTCTCCCTTTATACCATGTAGATAGATATGGTTAAACTATGGGTTTTTACTGATTTTCGGAATTTATTGACTTTAAAATTTAGATCTAATAATAATAACACCCTAAAACCATATATAAAAAGATATGTTCGAACTTTGAGATGATTTACACCATTTACCCTTCATAATTGTTATTTCCTAGAAAACTAGATCTAGAGTGATTCATGCATATAATCTGTGTTTGGATGATTTATATGTGTTATTTGGATGATATGGAATGATGTTTGATTTTTGGATAAATTTTTTTGATGTGTTTTCTAATTTTTTCTATAGTTAGGAATATGATACGCCGTTTGGTGAAAATGACAACAAATTGCTCGAAACGCGATGAAAGTTGGATATGGTGTGCTTGAGGCTGTGGGAAGCCTATACAGAAAATTTAAAGTTGATTTGGGTCCTCAAATCAAGTCGGTAAGAACCAAATCAGATCAATAAGAACCAAAATAGTGGTTAGGGTGAAGTGCTTTGTATCAAGAGGTAGATTGCTTCAGGTCAGGGGGCAAAGACTTCGGGTTTCTAGGCTATGTGCATGGGGTCAGGCTTGTGATAGAGCAGGGGAGAAATTTTGGACCTAGCCAGATTTTGATGGGGAAAAGAACCCAGCATTGATCACTCCCAACTTAAGGAAAATGGGAAAAAGGCTTCGGGGCTTTAAGAGGTTTGCTTTGGGCTGGGCCAAAGGAGCTTTAGGGTGACTGGGAAAAGCGAGGGAAGAGGAAAACTTCAACTTTAAGAAGCTCTAAGGAAGGAAATAATGATCGGTACCGATCACTTTTCTGATGGGTACTGATCACTTTTGATGGTGACCAATAGGGTCCAGTTTTGAGGGACGTGCATGTCGTGTCTTAGTGTTTGGGTACATGTGTTCATTCGATCGGTCAAAGTTCATTTTTGATGGTAGTAACATGATGAAGATCGACGATAAAATGATAAGGCAAGGGCATGGCGCTTCGACGTGATTGCTTCGGAATTTTGATGTGTTGATTCTATAACTAATGTGGAGTCTAGAAGTGTTCCGAAGATGGTGGCTCGATTGATGGAGTCATGATGATGATGATCCACTAGGGCAGGGTCATTGAAGGAAACTTATGGATAGAACTTCGAAGGGTTCTACTGTGGAGAATGGAGTATTGAAGTGTTCCGTGATGATGAATAGAAATAGATGGAGTGATAAAGGGCTCAGATATGCGTGAAAATGGATTGTTGATGCTCGAAGTTTTTTTCTAATGTACTTGTAAGCAACGATATTGTGAGTACGCTCATTGGGTACTTTGATGGTTACCCTCGATCATTGATGGGATCCATATATCCTGGATTGTTAAAGGGATCCAGTATGAGCTATATAGGCTGGTGTTTGGGTACATAGAAAACCATGATTTTCCATTAATCTGTGGCAGTTGATGGTCATACGAGTTATCATATATCCAACCACATTGAGTGACAGTTAGGATAGTTTAATGGATGTCATGTTTGCCATGATTGCTATGTTGTTGTTTGTCGCTCTAGTGATGTCACATGACGTAGGGATCCAGAAGATCATTGCCTAGACGCCCGATAGTATGCTAGGATGTTTGTATACTTTATGATGATGATAGTAGAGTAGCATATTATTGTTGTTATGTACTAACCCTTTGGATGCAGGGACATGTCAGGTATGATTTTCTATACCTTTGTTTCTTACTATATCGACTTGTATAGTATTTTGAGATTGTTTATCGCTCACACCAGACTGTTGTCTGAATTGAGGTTTTATGCTTTGCTTCTTATTATCCCGGGTACTCTTAAATGAGTAGACAAGATAGCAGGTTTGGGTGATACGTGGTACTGTGCATATGGACAAGTAGGAAATGGTGCTTTCTCATATTTATATGTGGCTTACTATTGCTTATTCAACTGTGCGACACTGTGGAGCCTATACAGTGTTAGTTATTCTTATTAGAGATAGTTTATTGTTGAGTTTATTTCCAATTGTATAAAGTCTTTTACCATATTATATAACTTCGTGAACCTGTGCACTCTGATATATGTGGTTCGTTTAGTTATTATCATCTCGCCTATATTATATCTGTGATGATTATTGTACTTTATTCAATACGCTGTGAAATACACGATAGGTTCTATGATTGTTCCATTACTTTTCACCCTTGATAATCATCCTACATGGACCAGGCACCGTACCAGTGCAATCTACAGGTATATTAGGTGTTGGAGGTGCAGAGTGGTCATCGCACCTTTTGAACTCTTATCTAAGATGCTCACATATTCGATTAAATCGCATTATTCATTTCTTTTCCATCTTATATTTTTCTACTTCCTTTTATATATTATGAATTTATCATAGTTCTCTAACTTGTGTATCAAATACACAAGTTCATATCACATAAAATTCATCAGTGAATTTAACGAAGTGAATGTATCCATTTTCGGTATGATTAGACCTTGGACCATATACATTTATATGTGTCAGTCCAAAGAGTTCATTAACTCTTTTGTCGCTCCCACATAATGAGTGCTTGGTCATTAATCATTTGAGATACAATTCACAATTGCTATATAATTCATAATCCTATAATTATTGAATAATTTCTCAAAGATATGGCTTAGTCCATGATCCCAAAACTAATTGTTAGGTGCTTTCAGTACAAGAAAAGTTTATTTTCTTAGCATAAGGGAATATTGTTTTTTAATGTTTGCAGTCACAATTAATAATTAGGCGTTAAATTTCTTTACCCCAGTGATGTGCGCTATGTGGGTTAAAGGCGCTAAATTTCACTTTCCCTCCCTCCATTTGTAAGTACTCATTAGAAAAAAAAATTCTCCAAAATTTTAATTCCTCGATCCAAATAAACAACTAAAAATATTTCAATCCAAAAGAAATTTATTTACAAAATCTTCCTCCCTTGAACTAAAGTTCCATCGCCATGAGCCTTCATTACCATTAGCCCTCTTCTAAGTTGCAGTCAATTAGCTCACCTGTGGAAGCCAATCGACAGCCTTTATCACCAATAGCCGTAGCCTTTGTCCTTGATGTTTCAGAGTAAGTTTAGTTTCAAGTCGTTGGCTCGCTTGCACAAGTTTTTATACATGAATTCAATTATCACTCTTTTTTAATTCGATTAATGAAGGACTTCCGGTACTCGTTAAAATCCTATTTTCATACTTTTTTCATACTTGATGAATGGTAACAAATTAAATTTTGAATATGAACAACAGCTGATAGTTTAGTTTCATTATATGAGTGCCGAACTTTTTGTTAGTGTGAACAATTGCATTACATGCTTTAATTGATTTTTAGATGTGAATAACCTATATCTTCGCTGTTCGTGTATGAATTATAGAAATACTTGTTCGATGTTATATATAATCAAAATAGTTTCTTATGAATACACATACTATTCCTATACCAAACTATATTTACATGTTTAGTGGATGATATATTAACTACAAAGAATATTTGTCAAGGTATAATATATTTAGTTCATCATATTATCATTTTCTTGCGTTCTTTTTAACTTTCGAGTTCTTCATGGAGATGGAGTTATATTATTTGAGTGTTGAAGAACCCTTTTACTGTCAATATTGACCATTTGGGAAATTGAAATGGTTTAAGTAACATTTAAAGTGGTTGCTGCCAAGGTTTTAAATCTTGGATTTCGGTCACGTCTCGTATCGAAGAATTTAGAGAGCTTACCTCGTATCGGGTGAGATCTCGAACGAGATGAGTGCATATCGGTCGTCCATCTCGGATTTACATCTCGGTTCCTAAAATTTATTTCGGAGTTATCTCGGAGTATATGTCATGTCAAAAATTAGTTTTCATACACCTAAATTTATACTACTAGTCACTACCTTAAGGAAAACGCTATGCACTTACCTTGAATATATCACACGCTTATCATTAGTAATTTAGTATGGAAAAATATCACTTGTATCATGTAAAATAAACAAATAACTAGATTTCATGAATAATGTTCAATATAATATCATATGAGATAAAGTAGACAAGAAACAAACCATAACATATGCACCTTTACTTTGTTTGATCATTCACTTAACTTTCCTACACAATATAATGTCTCATTTCTACCTTTTATGATTTATAGTGCTGCAAGGGAAATCTTAATATTATAACTTCAAATACAAAAGTCTACAAGTAGAATTAAGATATTCTATGTCTGATTATAGTATTTAATTATTAGCAAACAAAATCTCATTAAGCAACTAATAGCATAGATATTTCAAACAAACGTAGAAAATAGCATACATAGTACAAACAATTTTCAAACATTTAGTAATATTATAAGAAAAGCAAAAAAATGATGTATGATGGCCGAGATGAAAAATCCGAGATATCAGCCAAAATCCGAGATTTGGCAGCCTATTTAGTTATAAGTGTTTTAAATATCGCCCGAGATAGCCGAGATATTTTCCCGAGATATTGGCCAAAATCCGAGATTTAAAACACTGTGTATGATTGAACATGTATTCATCAAATGAAATTAATAGATGAAAGAGAATTCCTTTATTGCTTAAAAATAAGCCTTGAGGAAAAAAATTATAGCAGCAAAGACTAAATGAAATCAAATTGGGAATCCATTTGGAACATAAAGTTAAATAAGTGAAGCCCAAAATTTATAGCCGCAAAAAAAATAGGATTAGGAAAAAAACTCAAGAAAGTGTCAAAAAAAATGAAATCGGATGTAACTTAATTTGGATCAGAAACCTAAATGAAAATCATAAAGTGAAATACTTACCATAATCGATGTAGATTTTATCATCTTCTTACACTCGTCACTGTCGTAAAATAAGAGATGAAGATTAAATGAGATTTATATAAGAAATAAGGGTTAAAATAAGCACAATTAAGAAGGCTTAAATTAAGGTAAAGGATGAGCTAGCCCAATACGGAAAAAGAGTTGATTTTTTCCAAAATTCAACAACTCGGCCGATATCTCGCTATCTCGTCCAAGATACCGAACGAGATATTGAAATATCGTCCGAGATTCAGGTCAGACGAGATTCAAACGAAATAGCCTGTTTCGAATCGCCCAGGCTTGAAAATGAGATCTCGGCCAAGATGAGCGAGATTTAAAACCTTGGTTGCTGCAATTTAGACATCGTCTTTAATTGAAAAATACAATGCTACTAGTAGTACTAGGCTTGCAAATTTATCCATATGCACTACCATTCTTTCATGTCCATTTATGTGTTTGGACAATATACATCTTTCAAAATAGTATTTCATGTTAGTTTATTTATAAGCCATTAGATTTCCATCAGTGGATTACCCAGACACCTCAAGTTTATAATACAATTTTGCTTATTAAATATGTAATTTTGTAGCCTTTTTCTTTTGGCTTTTTTTTCTTTGCTGACAAGTGAGCCACAAATTGTTCAAAGCATTTTCATATAAAATTCTTATTAATATTGTAAATAGATTGGGTCAGTAGTTTCTAAAATTTAATAAAACCTTTTTGTCTAAATATCTTCATTAAACTAATTATTGTTTTTGGCCGTAGCATCTTTTTTGTTTCATTCGTAATTTGATTTCTGAAATCAACGTTTTCAAATTTGTTTCGTGATATTTTGTTTTTGCATATTATCACTAAATTTATGGATTTGATGTACTAGGTATTTAGTTTATCCAATTTATCAACGTCTATTTTTTGATTTAGAATTTATTTTCCGCAAATGAGATTCAAGGGATTTTATGTGTTATAAAATTTATGTCTATAGTTGTAATTAACTCTTTTAGTCATTCTGTTAATTTGAATTTGAATTTACCATTCAAAAAATAATAATTTTCTTGTTAAAAATAAAACTATATGACATGATGGCATATTAGGACAATTTTTTAATTGGAAATGACCCTTAATTTGGAGTACCATTATATTAATACAGATATGCTAAATTTAGCAAATCAACATAAAGATTAATCATGTATGCTTTGATGTACTTTACTTGAGGATCATATGTCAACAGTTAAGTCATAAAACTTAATTAATAAATATATGCAGTATAATTTTGTCGATCTTTATAACTTATAAATAACATGCTTAAATAATTTATAATTTGTTCTTTGTAAATATAAATCTATATATTGAGTTTTAGTGGACATATAAGGCTTGCCCATCTAAGACCTCTTCCTATCCCTGTTAAGATTCCTTTACCCCGTCCTCTTCCAGGAAAGTGGGTTCTTAAGTCTAAGCTCACTGTCACTCCTGTTGATGTTCCGATAGATATTGACCATGATTCAAATCCCTCTCGTGTTCCTCCTCTCCCTTCCATTATGGTTCTAGCCCCTCCTGCTAAACGTTTTATTTATTGGCAACGTAGTGAGCGATCTTGGATTCATGGACCTTCTGAAATGAGATATATTAAGACGGTTAAATGTGAGATATTTTAATGCCCCAAGAACACTACGATATAGCGTAGGATCAGTGACTTGTTTACCACTATGAATCGATAGCTTGTTCTTCGTATTAAGTGGAGTTGAGACTGGATGAGCACCAACCATCTTGGTACGTTCCAATATATCATTGATATACTTTCTTTGAGATAAAAACAAACTAGTAGAGGTCTATATAGCCTCAATACCAAGAAAATAGTTCAAATGTCTAAGATCATTGATTGCAAAATAAGAGTTCAATGATTTAATAAGCGAATGAATACAAGCATCGGAGGAGCCTATGACAATGATGTCATCAACATACACCAAAACATAAATGGTAAAATTGGTATCATGTTTATTGAACAAGGTGCAATCTTCACGAGAAATTTGATAGCCCAAATTAAGAAGATAAGAGCTAAGTTGGTGATACAATGCTCATGGTGCATGCTTGAGGCCATACAACGACTTGTGTAGCCGAAAAATAAAGGACAGATGTTGTTTATCAACAAATCTAGGTGGTTGATGCATATAAAACTCTTCTTGAAGAAAACCATGAAGGAATGCATTTTGAACATCAAGTTGCTGAATCGGCCATCCTTTAGAGAGAGCAATAGTGAGCATTGTATGTATGGTGCAAAATTTGACAACTGGACTAAAAGTTTCCTTAAAGTCAATGCCTGGTGGTTGATGAAACCCTTTAGCCACCAGTCGAGCTTTACAATGATCAATAGAACCATCCTCTTTTCTTTTGATTCGATATATCCATTTTCAACCCACGATATTAATTCCCTGTTTTGTAGGAACTAGAGTCGATGTTCCATTGCAAAGTAGTGCATTGATTTCAACGTCCATTACTTGCTTCCATTCTTTATGTTTAAGAGCTTGAGTGCAATAGCTTGGTTCTTGGAGATGAAGATTAGACATTGGGTGTTTGGTTGATATGTAAATCTTAGGCTTGAATATGCCATCTTTTGAACATGTTTGCATAGGGTGTGTTGGCACTACATATGCTGTTGGAGTTGGTGCAAGTTGTGAAGATTCAGTTTGTGGTGATGAAAGATTCATGTAGATGTTCTATGTGCTGGTGGTATTGTGGTAGTTGAAGCATGTGAATTTGGTTCTGGAAAAAACACTCCTGCAGAAATATTTGTAGAAGGAGGGGAACTTGGAAAACTTGTAGTAGAAGAAGCAGGAACTAGTGGTAGTGTAAGCATAGGAGGAGGACTAAAGATGGTCAGAATATTAGTGGATCTGAAGGTGCCATCATAGGGTGTATTAGCAGTTTCTGCAAAAGAGAATATGTTCTCTTCAAAAGACACATGTCGTGAGATGTATAATGATTCATGGGGATGTTAAAGCAAAGATAACCCTTGTATGATGAATGATATCCAATAAATACACAAGGACCTAGGTGCTAGTTTGTGTTCAGCATAGGGTTTTAAATGAGGATAGTATAGAAAACCAAAGACTCGCAACATACTTTAGCCGGGAATGGTACCAAACAACACATGAAAATGTGATTTATTTTCTATAACAGGAGAGGGAAATCTATTTAATAATAACATGCAGTTTGAAAAGCTTCAACCCAAAATCGTTCAGGGAGGCTAGGCAGTTTCAGTTTCTCGAATGTGTCGATGACGTCTTTCAGCTAGTCCATTTTGTTCGGCGGTGTGTGGACAACAGAATCTATGATAAATACCATTTGCTTCAAGAAATGTTATGAATTTTCGATATTCGTTACCATTATCAGATTGAAAAACTTTTATTTTTGTGTTGAGTAAGTTTTTTTTTTGTTTTTGAAATTGATAAATACCGTCAATGCTTCGGATTTTTGACGTAAAGGAAATATACAAACAAAATGATTGAATACGTCCATTAGTAGTAAATAATAACGGAACCCATCTTTAGATATCATAGGTGAAGGTCCCCATAAATTAGAATCTCTCAAATGCAAAGGAGATGAATAAGTAGTTAGACAATCATGGAATGGAAGTTTTCAACTTTTATTGACATGACATGAATTGCAACAATTGATTTTATTACTGCTAACTAGAAGGAAAAAATTAGAAACAATATGTTTCACAATTCTAAACATAGGATGTCCTAATCGCTGATCCCAAACATCCAACATAAATTTATTCAACAAAAAGGCTGAAGAAACAGATTTAGAAAAATCATGAGCATTGGTGAAATAATAGAGACCGTCTTTAATCAGCCATTGTAATACTATTTTCCTCGTACGATGATCCTTCACAAGAAAATAAGTAGGATGAAATTCAATACAAACATTAGTTTTAGTAGAGAATTGAGAAATAGAAAGTAAGTTTGCTTTAAGCGAAGGAACATAATGACCTGGACTCATAATAAATGTACGAGAGTTTGAACAGCAGATAATCTTACCAATATTAGTTATAGGAAGGTTGGAAGCATTACCTACACGAACTTGGTTAGGTCTACCATAAGGGCTATGAATATGCAGATTCTGAAGATCCTTAGTTACATGAGTAGAGGCGCCACTGTCTGGTATCCACTGACCACTATGATGGGTATTTGAGTGAAAAACATAGGTTGTATTTGAGTGTGGTTGTCATGTAGGGTTTTGACATTGTTGTGGAGATCTATAGTCTTAAGTAGCGAAGGTTTGATCAAACCACTGCCAACTTCGTTGAGCCGTGTGGTTTCTTTTACCACATATTTGACATGTTCCTTATAATGAAGTATTAGGTTGACAATTTACATTTGATCGACTGCTGTTACCACGTCTGCCTTGATCGAATCGACCTCCATGTCCATGAGATAATTGATTGGTGGTGGCTATGTTGATAGTAGGTTGAAAGGAAAGTGAAGCTTGCCATGCTTGAATGTGCATTTCAAAGGCTTGGAGATGTGCTCGAAAATCATCCATGGGGTAAGAAATATTATCAATAGTGGCAGATAAGGTGGTTACTATTGGATCATAGGTTGATTCCAATCCCATGAGAATGAGTTGTTGAACGTCGGATTTGTTATCTTTTGTCCAGAGGCAGCGAGGAGATCAGCTATGGAACAAGCATGAACCAAATATTCAGTCATTGTCTTGTCTCCTTTGCACATATGTTGTAGCTTGTTTTGAAGCTGCATAGTACGTGCTTGAGATTTGGATGCACATAGTTTTTCTATGGCTGTCTAAAATTCTTGAGAAGTCTCATATCAAGAAACACTAGCTAGGATAAGTTCGGATAGAGAGGAGAGAAGCCAACCGAGTCGGACTTGGTCTTGTTGTTGCCAAGCGTCATACTCGGGTTTAGAGGAACCGTCGTCTTTGGTGGTGGACGTGGGACATGGATAGCTGCCATCAACATACTTCATTAGTTTATAGCCACGAAGAAGAGGAAGGAAATGAGCACACCAGAGCACATAGTTTGTGCCATCAAGCTTCACTGAAACTATATGGGGGATGTTAGTGGTGGAGAAGGAAGAAAGGGAGGAGGTTGAGGAAGGAGATTTTGACTTTTTTGTAAATTAAGGTATCATTACTGCTTTGATACCATGAAGAAAAATATGATTCAACCTCTCTTCTAATTTTATTAAGCTGTAATCATGGCTATATATAGCCTTACAGTACATGCACAGAAGTTTGAATTTAAAAATGCAAAACCATTTCAAACTATTAACTAAAAGAAGGAAAACTAAAGTAAATAAAGGAGGTTGAAAGGCTTGACAAAGTCTTGTTAACTGACTTTGTATTTGTTGTTGATAGTAACACCTACCATATATATGTCGAGGGAGTAGGTGAAGAGCGTAACTTGAATTATCTTGTTGAGGGGAAAGGGTTGATATTATCTACTGATGGAGAAGATGGTGGATGTAATAAAATTGTTTTAAAAGATGAAACTTGAGATAGGAAATTTTTATTCTATCCTGAATCTGGGAACTTTGTGCCTAACCTAACATCGCTTTTTTCTAGGTATATGAATGTTATGGGACCTGTATCTGATGATGATAGCAATAGCACTACCAAGGACTAGTGTACATGTCCGTTAGTAGTAAAGGTGTTTCTGTCTATCTCCTATTTCTTTTCTTTTATTTAGTTGTTTTAACATCTGTGCCAAACACCAGTTCATAATGGTTAGTAATATAAGTGGACGACCCAGTTTAAAGCCAGCTAGCTTTGCTAAAAAAAGATTATGTAAAACTATGTCATTCACGTTTTTCATTTTAGTTTTGTTCGTATCAATATTTTTCTTAGTTCTAGTAAATCTCCCTTATACTATAATGGAATCATTTCTTTGATCTTCTCTGTTATTTTTACTTTCTATAGAGTTTGTACATAAAAATGTTTCAATTTGAATCAGAAGAGATGGTTAAGTGGACTGAGAGACATGTTTCTAATACATTGTATAAGTTATTTATACCAAGGTTTCGAATCTTCACTCTCCTCGATCGCTTTAGCCTTTCAACATCTATTTGTGTTCCTCACATTTATGACTCTGTTGACTTGAATGTTCTTTATTTTTATTCGAATCCCATTGATTGAACCATCTATCTCTGCAACATGTAAAACCCGATTGGAATAGTACACCATATCAGAAAAAAATTGTTTGTTATTTTGTAGGAAATCATATCGACAAGAAACAAAAGTACTATTGTGTTTCTTGAGTCATTGTTTAATAATGTATCATTTTTACTATATGTTGTAAACCTGTCAGAATGAATATTCTTTTTAATTCTGTTGTTAGCTTTTGTCACCATCCCAGTTGTTGAACTGTTCTCGAGACTGTAGGTTTGTGAAGAAAATTATCATTAATCTAGTAATTCATTTGACACATGTCACTAAAATCTATCTTCATTTAATAATTTGTGTCATTAATTTAGTTAGATTTTGGAACCTGCATTTTAGCAGAAGTACAGAGTTTCTCAAAATATGTAACGACCCGTAAATTAATCACTTTATATTTGAATATTTAAATCATTTTTAAATATTTAAAAAATGGATTTTAATAACCAAATAAACATCTTTTAAATAATAATTAATGATGTTAAAATCTTTTCAAATTATGTTTACTAAAATAGTTAGTTCAGATAAAAATAGAAAATGTGACCGAAAAACGTTTTCCAAAATTACGACTTTTCGGCATCGAAAAAGTCATCAAAAATGTCGTGCACATTTGTATCAACATGCACACATATACATGTGTCATATGATAAGTTAAGTATTGTGCTAGTAGTAATAAATCATGCTTAGTTTAAATTAAAACTTTTTTAGACTTTGAATAAATCATGTATGGCATGAATAGTAACCTATTAAAGAAATACCATACCACCATACCTTAGGATTATAGGATGTACATGAAGGCATGCTGCTTGCATGATTTAAGAGGATGGTGGCCATTACCAACGTGTATGGCAAGGTGGAGGGAGAGCGAGGTGGCATTTTGTGAGTGGAGGGAAGGTACTAGGGTCATTTTAGTAATTTTGCCTTTTCATGCCTATAAATACCCAATTTCATACACCTTATTCATTTTAAACTCTCATTCTCCAAATTTATAATTCTCTACATTATCTTCATATCTCCATTCATGGCTTCCATAGTGAAGTTCATAGCATGAAACACTAGTTATTTTCACTTCCATTACTTAAACGAGCTACTTACTGCACTACCCATTCTACTTACCAAACAATACCTTAACTCCTCAAATCAACCTAGGCCGAGCCCATGACTGAGCCCAACAGTCCCATGGCCGAACCAAAATCAGTCCAGAAGTGGCCCAAAAGTGCAAGCTAAGGTGTAGTGAAGGTAGTTCGTGAGTTTGGCAACTTGTTGTGGTGATCCGACTAAGTTAGTAGTGTTCTGGTGAGCAAAACTTCACCCTTAAAACCAAAGTTTTTAAACTATATTCATGTTCATATTAGTAGCTAATTAATGCTTGTAGTATGTATTGGATGATGTATTGGTTGTTGTTTGGTTTATGCTTTGAAAAGTTGTCTGGTTTGAAAGTTAGTAAGCATGTAGTTAGCTATACGAAAAGTTAGTGGTTAAAGTTAATATAATTGTTAGTGAATACTTATTACATGTTGTTTCATAGTAAATTAATAGGTATATATACTTATATCCTAGCTATTTAATGTTTGGTTGTAATGATAATGTCATAAACTTGTTTGCCGAACTACCCGTATAGCGATAGTCGCTATATCGGTAGTTCCGAAAAATCACTTTTTATCGAAGCGTATGGTTTCATTATCGTGCTTAGATTAGTTTTACAAGTTAAGAAAGTTTTGAAATGATATTGATTTCAAATTTAATTAATTATTTTAATAATAGTTATTTAATTTAATTAATTATTTAATTAATAAGGATTAAGGTTAAATAATTAACTTATTAATGACGTGTTTTAAATTTAACTAATTACTTGGTTAATGATGGTTTAAATTAATTAATAATTTTATTTGATGACTTTTTAGGATAATTAATCATTCAATAATGATGGATTAAAGATAATTAATCAATTTTCTAATGATGTTTTTAAATTAATTAATCTTTTTAATTAATGATTTTTAAAGTTAGTATATTTGTTTTAACTATAAGTAATCTTTCCTTTAATGATGTTTTAAAGTTGTTAATCATTTTAAATAATGATATTTAATTATTCATTAATTATATTTAAATATTACTAAATAATTGAATTAATGATGTCTCAAAGGTCATTTACCCTTGTTAATTAAAGGTAGTTGAAGTTAATTTATCAACTTAATTAATGAAGTTTCAAAGTGAATTTATCAAAGTAACAAGGATGTTTTGACTTTTTATTCATTTAATTATTGATAATAAATTATTTATTTAATTTAATTAATTATAATTAATTTTTACTTAAATTAATGGTGTTTAAAAGTGATTAACTTCTTTTGGATTAAAGACTATCGAAGTAAATTCATCAACTGAATTAATGAAATTTTAAAGTTAATTAAATAATATAATAAGGATGTGTTTAAGTTATTAAATCCTTTTTATAATGATGTTTCAAAGTTATTAAACTCTTTTAATAAAGTGTTTTAAAGCTAATATTTGTAATGTAAAGCCAAGCACAAATTCAATTTTAAAAGCAAATGTTTGATTCGATATGGAACTTAATTAAGTTCCATAAAACAATATCACTTATTTGGAAATGATTTATCTGTGTATTTAACACTAAATATCGATGAGGTAGACTTGTCCCTCTTTCGAAAATTAAGAATGATCGTAGGACATGACTTTGATGTAACACTACCTTGACTTGTCCAGCATTACTGTTAACCAAGGAATAGTACAAATCTGAAATCTACAAGTGTTGATGGCTATACTAGAATTAATTTCCATATTCAATCATTTTACATCCTCGATAGTTGTTATCCTAGTTATCGTTACTTCAACTTCTTGATTTTCGTCATTCTAAGACGATTTGTTGCTCTTTTGAACTTTGTTACCTAGTCGATAAATGATTGAACCCAAAGTGCGAAAGGACGTCCAGCTATGTGGGGTTGCTCCCATTAGGGTATTTTCACATTTCATCAAGATCAGATTCGTTTGCACATTTTGATGTGAAATATTCGGATACTCAATAACTTTTGGCAGGATCTGGCTGGTTCATTTTCGAGAAGTGTCATGGAGTATATGAGCTTCTCAGAAGTATATTACTAGAGGTATACTTTAAGGGTGGTGCACCTTCCTAGTCATTTTTGGAAAAATTTCCTTTCCTTATTTGATTCGAACCTTAGAATTGTTTTTCTGTAATTGCGACAGCAAGAGTCAACCAATCTTCACGATGTTTATTTAAAGGTTTTGTCCATTATATCAAGTTTGGACTATTATCTTGTTTTATCCATTCTGTCTAGTTTGGAATTTATTCAGACTATTTCCATTCTTTCAAGTCTGGATCTTTATACTATTTTTGTCCATTATCTATGTTTGGATTTGTTTCCTATTGTTCTTTTCCATTCTTATATTTGGTTGTTATTTATGTGGGAGAAAATCCATTTCGCGTTAGCGGCGTGGTCCCACATATTATTGTTAAATACACTCCCTTTTGTTTCAGAGTTTTACTCATACCAGACATATTGTCTGACCTCCCTAAACTCTCGGGTACTCAATTATGTTTGAGTAGTCCGAGAATAGCAGGTTTCTCTTTTAAGCTCTTTGAAGACGATGATCGAGCAGGCTGCTCCTTAGTTATCTAGTTATTTCTTTCTATTGTATGATTATGACGATGTATTTTGTATCTAAAAATGGCAAGTCATAATGTATACGTGCAAATCTGTTAGATGTAGTACTTTTTCAACTCTAATAGCTCTATGTAAGGAGTAACCTTTTGTGCTTTATCATTTTGTATTATATGTAACCATTCCGTTGTGAGGTTTTTTTCTATTATGTCTTGTTCTGTTCTTTAATTTTCCCATGACAACTTGTCTTTCAAATGCTTAGGCAATAACACATGAATACCATGGATGTATTAAGTGTCGTTCCCAGGAGCCAGAAAGGTGGGTCGTCACAGTTGGTATTAGAGCTTAGATTTAGCGAACCCCTAAGCCCTAGTTGGGTAAACTCTCTAAGGGTAGGATTAGTAATGTCTTAGGATAAGTGTTTGCACAAAAATTGGACAAACACCACTATGTTTGAATTTGGCTAAGTCACGTTTAAATTGTTTGATATGAAGTTTTTAATGTTCCAATACGTTAACAGATAGTTTTTGCAGTCACAGAACAGTTCACAGGTTCAGAGTTGGAAAGCAGCTAAAGGAAGTAAATCACACAAAAATTTATAGTGGTTCGGCAAGAACGTGCCTACATCCACTGTCCATCTTATTACACTTCTTTGATTTGATTACAAGTACAAGTTTGATTAGAAAGAGCAAAAACTTAGAGCAGTTGGAGTGGTTAAGTCTCAGTAGAGTTTTCCCTCTTTTCTCAGAAGTTCCGATACCCAGTGTTGTTGAAGAGCTCTGGTGTTTGTAGAGTGGAGTTGTGGAGTGTGGAGGTTGAGATTATAACTCCTTGAATCTGGTACAGAATTTTGGGCAGGAAGGTCTGGTTCGGTGTTTGGTCAAGGAGCATGCTTTGCTTGGTTTCTCTTCCTTGTCTGGTTCGGTGTTTTGCCTTGGAGCTTCTTATTTGCCGGAAAAAACATTTGGTCCGGCATGTTTGTGTATCGGACCAAATGTTTAGTAGTTCGGTGTTATGTCAAGCTAGACCAAACATTTGGTCCGGGATTTCAGAGAGTGCCGGACCAAATATCAAATCCGGCATGCCAGACCAAATGTTTGGTCCAACATTTTAGTGAATGCCAGACAAAATATTTGGTCTGGCAGTTCTGCCTTCTACGTCATTACCCAACTCTCAAATGTAACGACCCACTATTTTGGACCATTCAAATCAACAATAATCCACACATGTCTGACTTGAATAATTCAAAATAACAAATTGTAATAAAATTTGGAGCAAATATAATCAAATACAGAATCACAAACACAGAATATCATAATAACTCGCAGCGGAAATAAAATACCATAGTAGTTCATGAAGCTACTATATACAAAATCTCATAGTCAAAATAGATACAATAGAAGTTAGGATACATAAATCAATAATACAGAGACAATACCGAATAGTAAATAACTGGATTAGAAGATATGAAATAACAGATGAACAGATAAGCTCCAGCAAATCTCTAGCTCCAGAAGATAAATTCCAAAGCTGTGATTCTCAGGCTGACCCGAGCGTAAAGTAAAACACAAAACACCCAAGTCAGGACATAGATACTTATACAATGTAAACCAACTCAAGTGAACTGTAATAGCAATGCATAATAACTTAGAGGATGCTTGGGATCGCCCATTCTTTAAGGATCCATAAAACCATCAATTAAACAATAGTGACAATATCACAGAAATGTCCATATCGAAGTAAACAATGCAACTAACAGTGTTAATATGCATCACAGCCATCATCAGGAAATCAAATGACATACATAGAAGTATACCCATGGTTATAATATTTCAAAACAATATTTTATACTTCAAAATTTAATATCATTTCAAATCCAAATCTTTATCAAAATAAAGATTAAATCATTTCCAAACCATTTCAATTTATCAAAATATCATATCTTTTCAAAACATCCTTTCAATCATTATTTGAATTCAAATCCAATTTATCAAATAAAATACCTTTTAAAATTCCAAAATATCATTCATTTATTTTCTTATCAAATCACTATATAAATAGTTTTCCATTTAAACCATTTAAAAGTGAAATTATTATTCTTTCAAGTCAAGTATTCAATTTCCAAAGTTTCAAATCATTCTAAGTTCATTTACTAGGTCAAAACCCATAAACATTGAAAATTTCAGCCTTTCACATCATTTAGAAAAGGCTGTTATAAGTTATATTTGAAAACATTTTATTTCAGAAAAGACAGCACTCTAAACTGCTGTTATATCTCATTTTAGTTAAAATTTAATTTAAAACAGCAAAGACAGCATTTCTAGAAATGCTGTAATAGCTCAGGTTCAAAACAAGGGTTTTACTTAATTTCAGCAAAGACAGCAAGCAGCTACAGCAGTTTACAGAACTGCTGTAATAGCCCATATTAAGTTCTTTAGCCTTTATATTTACTACAGCAACTACAACATTTCAGAAATGCTGTAATAGCCTCTTTTTACTAAGTTTTAGTTCAATTCTGAAATCATAGCATTTCTGAATGCTATTAAAAGTATTTTCCAGATTTTAGTGTATTTCCAACCAATAATAAAATTCATTTTAAACCATTAAACATTATAAAAATCATACTTTAACATCCAAAATGTTCATTTAAAATACTTTTAACTTATGATTTTTATAATAAATTTTCTTATAAATGAAACCAGTTTTCAAGAATTCACTTAATAAAATTTAAGTGTAAAATTTCTATTCTCTTCATTTTTTAACAATTAAACTTAACACTTAAATTTTTATTTCCATTTTTCCAATAATATTAAATTTCCATTTTTTATTTATATAACTCAAATTTTCTGTTAAACCCAAAAATCCAAATTTCCAGACTTAAGTTATATTTCAAAAATTAAAATTTAACTATTCATTTAATTACATTTTTAACTTATAGAAGAATCAAAATTTCTTTATTTAAACATTAAAAATCTAATTTAAATCAAATTTTCATAAATTTACACTCTTAAGCATATTTAAAATATTTAAAATACTATATAAAATAACCACGGGCCTGCATATAGTTTTCTAACCTAGGTCAAGTCATACGGATATATATCTTTTCAATCCGTAGTTTAAAAAGCAAAAATCCGGGTTCTCTCATTTCAAACCCGCAATCCCAAGTTAAAATAAAATAAATAAAAACCGTTCAGGCCTATCATTTCAGCCCATAACGATTTTTCCCTATTCTAAAGTCCGTTCGGGTATGTATCATTTCAACCCACAGTGAATTTAATCTACAGGGAACTTGCAGTGTGATAAATAGGTATAAATGAACAGTTTAACAATAAATAACAGTATTAGATAATATGACAGGTAAAATAACAGGTTTAACATCATATAATTAATAATCATAGGCAGTTATAACATCATATATAATATTCTACACATTCAATTGTTGTCAATTCACATTTGCATAAGTATAAATGTCAGGTGAGATTTACTCACCACTTTTGCTGGAGACGTAAGTTCAAATGACACAACACAAACCAGAACACAATGACAAAGCTATGAACTTGAGTGGAGAGCGAGATCCAAGTTATAGATCTTGTGTTACAACCCAAAAACAAAACCAAAACAATAGTTAAAAATCAATACGATTGAATTTGACTAACTTTGAAACAAAAAGCAGTTTGAATACGAAACTTTTTGCCTTGCTTTCTCTGCTTGTTTGCATGGCCTAGGGGATCAATTAGGTCAGGTTTGTACTTGGTTTGGATCAAGTATGGGTCTGGAAAAGGTAAGGCTACAAGGTAGAACATGATGGAGGAAGTTACAACATAGGGTAAGTGAAGGGTTTCTAGGCAAATAGGTGGAAAATGGTCCAAACTACGGCTCGGCCATGGGAAATTTCATTCGGCCAGAGGGTGTACATCTTAGGTCAGTAGCTGGAGTGATGAGGTAGGGTCTGGACAAGGTGGTGGCGGCGGCCAAAGGTGGTGGTGGTGGTGGAAAATGAAGGGTATGGTCAAGGGGAGCTCGGCTAGCATTGTTTTTAAGGCATTGTTTGCATTTTGGTGGAGTTTTGTCATCATGGAGGGTTTGGCCATGGATGGATCTGAAGTGGTAGGTGGTGATGATGCCAAGGAGGAGTGGTAGGAGGCGGTGGCTGTGAAAATATAGAGGAGGCCGAGCAAAACTAGGGGAGAAACAAGGCAAAATACATGAAAAAATGAAGAAAAGAAGAAAAAGAAGGAGGAAGACATTACCAAAATTTTTGAAGCTGTGAATGAAAAATGAGATGGTGATTTTTTTTCGTGAAAAGCAATGGGGAATACACGGCAACAAATAAAAATGCACATCCAAACAAAGAATTAATGAAGAGTTATGGGAATTAAAAAGTTTTTATGCAAATGAAAGGTCTTAGGTTAAAGCTTAAATGTCTCTTCAATTTTCCATTCTTTTTAACTAAATAAAGACCAATGAAAATTTAGTAAATGAGTTTTAAAACTGAAACAAAGTAAAATAAAATAGAAATAAATAATTAAATTTAAAGAAAATAGAAAAAGAATTAAAGAAATTGCTTAAATATTGAAAACAGGGTTTCAAAAATTACAATTAAATCATCACAAGCTTTAGAAAAATATCTACTTCATTTTAAAAATATTTTAAAACAAAAATGTGAAGTAAAATAATTCATTTATATTTTCAAAATGGAATAAATAATTAAATTTAGAGAAATTAGAAAAAGAACTAAAGAAATTGTTTAAAAATTCAAAATAGGACTTAAAAATTTCAAATAGAATATCACTAGTTTTAGAAAAATTATAACTTTACTTCTAAACCAAATAAAAGTCAAGTAAAATAAAATAAATGCTGAACAAAATGAAGTGTAAATGAAAATAAAAATAAAGTCTTAAGAAAATAGAAAATAAACAAAGAATTTCTTTAATTAAATGAAACTAGAAATTAGAAATTATAAACAAAATACAACTGACATTGGAAAATGTCAATTACACTTTGAAAAATGTTTTAAAACCAAAATATATACATAACATGTTATTTTACCCATACAAATATAAATTAGAACATTACATGACCAAATAAAATATTATTTATATAATTTAAAATAAACAATTTTGTTAAATACAGCAAATTACACTCAATATTGAAAAAGGCATAACTTTCACATTATAAATCAGATTTTAACGAAACAAAAAGCATTATTCTTAAAATTTTATTTACTTTCATAATAAAAGATAAAATTAAAATTTTCAAACTTTCAAATTTCTAAATTAAGAGTCAAAGTTTGACCATATTGACCAAAATTCACTTTTCTGAAAAATATTCCTTTTAGTCATGTTTGGAATTCTAATTCACATCAAAATCAAAATTTATATTTAAAATAACAAAATTTATTTAGAGAAAGACGGTTGTGCAGTGATATACTACACAGCCAGTTAATAATAGTAGAATAGTAGGAAATAAGGTCCGGTTGACAAGCCCAACCGGTGGCCCAAAATATAGGCTAAGCTAAATATCATAATAATGTACATAAGATAAATGAATTACAGGATGGAACACAAGCACCATATTCGATGATTCAACAAACAAAATGGGGTCAGACAGATTCGCTTTGGAGCAGCTACCGAGGGTTGGCACTGGTGCTGGCCATTGATTCCGCAGAGTTAGCAGGAGCGGACCTCAGTCGAAGTCTGAACGGGGTCGAGTTGGTACCTGTCCAATAATTGAAAAGATGTGAGATTCGACTATAGATGGTTGTGAGAGAAGATCTAGGTTTGTTGAAGACATAGGCATTTCTTTCTTTCCAGATGCACCAACAGAAAATGGTGATAAAGATGTCGAGTTTGTGATTTTCGAGATCTTGCTGCCAGTATTCAAAAATGAAATGAGCTCCGATATGTAACCCAAGAGATGCGCGCTGGCTGGGGCCCAAATTGCGAATGAGAAATCACAGTCTATGAAAAGGTGAGTAATGGTTTCTACGTAAGAGGAGCAAAGTACGTAGAGTGGATCTGTGGGGATGTTTAAGCGAATAAGTCTGCCCTTGGTGTTGATGCGGTTACGAATGAGGCACCATTGGAAGAAGAGGAATCTTGGGTGTGAATGGCATTTCCAAATCCTGCTGAAGGGGAATAGGGCGGCCAGGGTGGGTGAGGAAAGAGTAGCAAGATGATACGGAGAAGCCTTTAGATGGATTGAGTGCCCAGATGAAGCAGTCCGGTGAGTGGGATAGGCGAAGAGATTGGAGGTTTTTAGAAGCTTAGAGAAGTTCATTAAAAGTTTCGATGGAAAAAAGGGAGGGGGGATGAAGGCTATTGGGGCCCAGGTGACAGAGGGTATTGATGGTGGCGAGTTGGAGGTTTGAGGAGGAGAAAAGGTTAGGTAGTGTTTTGGCCAGAGGGGAAGGGTCCACCCACGTGTCATGCTAGAATAGGTAGTTGTTGCCATTGCCTATTAAGACATGAAAGAGGGATTTGACTCGGGGGATGGTGTGGAGGACGTTGGACCAGAATGGAGATGGTCTGCAACTGGGGGGGAGATGCAGGGCTAGGTGCGGATTAGAGTAGTGATATGAATGTAGGATCCAATCTTTCCAGAGGAAATTGTCAGGGGAGAGAAAACGCCAGAGCCATTTTGTTAATAGGGCAGTGTTGAGCGAGGAGAGATCAGGGACACCAAGGCCACCATGGGGTTTTGGGAGGCAGACTGAGCGCCAGTTGATTAGGCACTTTGCTTTGGAGCCATTCCATAAGAAGGTCCTACGAGATTTGTCAATTTTATTGGAAACCCAAGTGGGGAGTTTGTGGAAGGAGATCCAGTAGGAGGGGATGGCAGAGAGGACCGATTTAACTAAGATTAATCTACCAGCTAACGAGAGGGAACCAGCTTTCCAGGATGCAAGGCGGGATTCAATTTTGTTAATGAGGGGTAGCCAGTCAGGACGTGTGAGTCTGGTGGGCCGAATAGGTAGGCCAAGGTAGGAGATTGGAAACTGAGAAAGTTTGCAGTTGAGGACGGCAGCGGTTGCAGGGCCAAGGTGGTTGGTATTGCCAAGCATGATTAGGGAGCTTTTGTGGAAGTTGATGGAGAGGCCAGAGATTAATTCGAAGACATAGAGGAGAACTTTGAGGCAGTGGAGGTGGTTAGGATTAGGTGAGGCAAAGAGGATGGTGTCGTCAGCAAATTGTAGGTTGGATATTTGAAGGTTAGATGTAGGGATGCTGATTCCGGCCAAGTGATTGTTGGAGATGGACAGTTTAATCATGCGGTTGAAGACATCTGCAATTAGAACAAAGATTAGGGGGGAGAGAGGGTCACCTTATCGTAGGCCTCTCGTAGACTTGATCAGACCACCAAGTTCACCATTGACTGATACGGAAGACATGCTGGAGTTCAGGATAGAGGATATCCAGGAGCACCATCTCGGTGGGAAGCCTCTATGTCGTAATAGTGCGAGAATGAAGTTCCAGTTGACTGAGTCAAAGGCCTTAGAGAAGTCAAGTTTAAGTAGGATTCCTGGGGTGTTGGTTCTGTGGCAGAAAGACACCACTTCTTGAGTGGCGGCCACACAATCTAGGATATTGCGACCGAGTATGAAGGCCGATTGCTCCAAGCCCACTAGGGGGGATATTACAGCTTGAAGTCGGTTTGCAAGGATCTTTGTAATGATTTTGAAAGTGGTGTTGAGGAGGCTGATAGGTCGAAAGGAATCAAGGGAGGTAGGGTCATCAGTTTTTGGGATGAGGGTAATGATGGCATAATTAATTCACGCAATCGAGCTGTGATCATTTTGAAATTTAAGGCACATGGCTATAATGTCAGATTTCACTGTACTCCAGAAGTGTTTGAAGAAAAGGGGGCCAAAACCGTCTGGTCCAGGAGCTTTATTGTCTGACATATCTTTGACTGCAGCCCAGATTTCTTCTTCCGTGAATGGATGATCAACTTGCAAATTCTGTGGGTCAGGGTAAAGGAGATTCCAGTCTAAGTCTGGTAGAGGGGTGGAAGGTTTGCCTAGGATGTTGCGGTGATAGTTGGTGAAGAGGCGGAGGAGATCGGATTGGTCAGAGTAGGTGACGGTGTTGTGTTGAATGTTAGAGATAGTCGAGGATCTGCGGTGCCCATTTGCTAACCTGTGGAAGTAGGTCGTGTTTCTATCTCCTTCTTCAAGCCACTTTGCTCTGGAGCGTTGCTTCCAACCAATTTCTTCCTATTTAAGGAGCCTTTCCAATTCCTTTTCAAGGAGGATCAACTGTTGCATTTCTGGTTCGACTAGGGGTTGAGAATCAGCAAGGATATTAAGATTGAGGATTTTGTCTTGGGTTTGTGAGATGCGAAATCTAAGGGAACCCCAGATGTATTTGGCCCAAGGTCTTATCAACTTTCTGAGCGAACGGAGTTTGGCCACAATACGAGCAGTAGGAGATTCTAGATTGGTGGGTTGAGACCAGGCCAACTTGACGAAATCATCAAAGGAGGGCTCTAGAAGCCATAGCTGTTCAAATCTAAACGGTTTGTGAGTGGCGTTCAGTGAGCCAGAGTCAAACAGGAGGGGGCAGTGATCAGAGATCGTGGTTGCCAATCCCGAGACAGTTGAGAGGGGATGTTGGTCTTCCCAGGCTGTGTTAAAGAGGAATCTATCTAATTTGGCCAGGGATGGGTGGTCTCTACGGTTAGTCCAGGTGAAGAGGCGGTTACGGATGGGGGGATCAATCAACACACAAGAGTTGATGAAATTATTGAAGGCGGTTGAATCTTAAGATAGGTTTCCAGAGTTTCTTTCGGAGGGGTGTCTAGTGGTGTTGAAGTCTCCGGCAATAATCCATGGGCCATTTATTCGGGCTGCGAAGTCCATACAATGTTCCCACAGGACAGCCCTACCTTGTGAGTCGGTGGGTCCATATACGTTCGAGAAGAAGTAGATAATGCTAGATTCAGAGTTGCGAAGTGCAACATTAAGTATTGAGGGGAATTTGATAATTTAATGTAGGGACCATATATTTTCATTCCATGCTGTGATGATCCCTCCTCGGGATCCAATAGCATCAATGTGGGCCCATCCAGTTAAAAGTGTACCAACAGTTTGTGTCAAGTGTGATTGTGTGGGGTCAGATAACTTAGTTTCTTGAAGCATTAGAATATCAATTTTGTGGGGGGACAGAATAGTGTTAACAGCGTAACGCTTAGATGGGTCCCCCAACCCACAAACATTCCATGTAATGAGTTTCATTGGGATTGGGAAATACGCTCTTGTTCAAGAGTTTGCATGCATGTGTAGTGTTCATCATGCAAACTCACACCCACGCAACGTGATAAGATTTTATTAAGCCTTTTATTTGCGGAGGAAAAAACAACAGGCATTAAAAAACTACCAGTTTGACTAGGATCTGAAGCTGCCCCAACCAATCTAGAGCTAGGCCTAACCAGTGCTGGGGAGAAGAATTGCGCTGAGTCTATCTGGGTTGTCTGAACTTCCTCTTCTCGTACAAAAAGTTGCAGATGAGAATCTTCCTCCTGGGTAGCGTTTTCTTGATTAAGTTCATGCGGAGGGGCCACGTTTATGGGGGAAGTAAGGTTGATGGAGTGGGTGTCAGCTTGGGTAGGATCTGGGATAATGGGGGAGTCAGGGAGGATGGGGATGGAGGGGGCAAAGTCGGGTTCGGGAGGCTGGATAGATTGAAGGTAGAGAGGGTCGGAAAGATCGAGGTCTAGCATTGGGTCCCATCAATCCGTTTGGGCTGGGACCCCTCTTCTAGGACCCGAAACTTCAAAAGAGTCATCTTGGGGTGGCAGAGCTGGAAGTATAGGGGGAGGCAAGGTGGCTTCATGAACATGGCGTCAAAGAGGTCATCTTGGTCTAGAAGGATTTCGGGGGTAGTCCACTTCTGGTCAAGAAAGTTGAAGTTTTGTTCAAGGTTGAAATCTAGGCCAAGGTAGGTGATGTCAGAGGCACGGTTCGGATGTGAGTGTTCCCATCGGTTAATGGTTAGGAGGAAGTCAGTGTTATTAAGGGAGGCCACATAGGAGCAAGGGGTGGAGATGCCCTTGAAGAATTGGAATCTGGCGTAGAGAAACCGGTGGTCAATGTAGGCCCAGTCACACTCGTCCAAGGAAATGAATCTGCCCATGGGTTTCAAGGCTTCTCTAATAGCATCTGAGTTTTCCTTGAGGAGTTCGGGGAAACCTTCAACTCTCGCCCATGACTCGGGTTCTAGGGAGGGGGCAGTGAAGTTATCTTGGTCAGCCCAAGGTCTTAGGAATACAGTGCCACCTGGTTTTGCTAAGGAGCCAGTCGTGACGAAGACATTTCTCTCGATCTCAGAGTCATAGTAGATTAGAAAGCTATTATCAGTCAACATCCAGATCGGTCTTTCTCGATACCCATGTTGGTTAAGGGCAGCTTGGATATCTAGCGCACTCCAGAAGCCTTGGGTTATTGTGGCAATGAGGTAGCGGGCTAAGTTCTCCATGAGAAATTGAGGGCTTGGAAATTTTTTTGTGGAGAGAGGGGCTAATGGATTGTGTGGGGTGATTTTGGGAGAGGAAGGGTTTAAGTTGGCATTGGAAAATGGAGATAGGGCTGATGATGACGATGGGATGTGAATCGACTTTATTTCAGTATGAGGGACCCGCACGTTTCTGCCTGTGGGACCTTGGGAAAGATTTGGTCTGGGAATTCGGGTTTGGGATGCGGAATGGGGATTATTATTTGGAGGGGAGTGCTTTTTGGCATTATTAGTCTTGGAAGACGAGAGGACGGGCTGCACAGGGAACGAAGCCTGTCTCTTCGAGGGGCAGGTGGATGAAAAATGACCAAAGAATCCGCAATAATAGCAAATCTTTCCATTTCTACAGGATTTTGCCACGTGTCCAATACCCACACATTTCAAGCACTGCCCTCTGAAACTCAGGAAAATGACCGTTTCCCGCGTGGATTTGAATTTTGGGACGAGTTTGGGACGCTTAGGTTTGGGAAGGAGAGGCGGAGGTGGTTGAGATAACACAACCTGAACGTAGCTACGACCGTCCTTTTGGTAAGTGGGGGGTTTGCGGGCATAGCAGTTGGACACTTCTGGCGAGGCAAGCATCGGGTCATCGGGGGGTGAGGCAAACGATGGTGGTGTAGGGAGGACGGAAGGATAGGCTGAGGCAGGATGACTGAAGTGTGGAGCATATCTGGGGGGAACAAAGGAGATTGGAGGAGGATGGGGAGTGGAGGAAGTGATGTGGGCAGTGGAAGACGCCATTGAAATTTTAACTTACCTTAATTTTTAGGAGAAATTTTGATAAAAAATAACAAAATGTATTCATTTTAATAAATAAAATAAAGTTTTTAAATCAGGAAATCAATTAAAATAACCAAAATATACAATTAAAATAATCAGAAAATACAGGGTTGTTACACTCTCCCCCACTCAAATCTTTTCGTCCTCGAAAAGGAATGAGGTACGGAAAACACAGAAAAGATAGAATGAAATAGGATTAAGACAAGATGACAAGAAGATTAAAATTATACCTGATAACCGTTGTTATAGGTAAGTTTAACAAGGTGGAAAATAGGAATAACTAGAAGGGAAAATAGGACGAAAGACAAGGATGAGCCATTAATTTAAAACTATATAAATTTCAATTGGAATTCTTTAATACTTAATAATTTGGTTAAATCCATTTTATTATATCCATAAAAGTCATTTAAATTCAACTTGTTAGTTAAGAAGTAAACAATATTTAAAACACTTTAAAATCTTTTTTAAAAAGGAAGTAACTGATCAAAATATCCTTTATATAATATTTTATCAAAATACTTTTATAACTCGATGTCTTAACAAGTTTATCCTCGTTCCTGCAGACTCTGGCAGTGCGTTGATCAGGCGCAAAGCTAGAATTCCCCAGGTACTTAGTAGACTTCTTTCAACACCCAGTGAAAATACTGTAAAAACTTTTAAAAACAGATATGGAAAGTACAATCCAAAAAAAAACAAAACATGTCGATCATGGATCGTGGATACACAATGGTTACGCCTGGATCCCCCAGGAAACATCCATACCCGTAGGCCACCCCCAACCTTGCGATTAAGCCATGAAGACTGGTAGTACTGCAGATACACAATGGTTACGCCTGGATCTCCCAGGAAACATCCGTACCCTAGGCTCTCGCAGCCCCTGCTGATTACGCTACCAAGCAACCCAATAGATCGCAGATACACAATGGTTACGCCTGGATCTCCTAGGAAACATCCGTACCCGTAGGCCGCCCCTAACCCTGCGATTACGCCATGAAGTCGCGCTCGTAAGACCATGGAGATTGCCATGGAATTCGACGGAAACTCGAGTATCATATCCGGAAAACCAAAAATAAGAGATATATCGATAGAATGAATCCACAATGTGGCCACAAAGCGGATATCAAGCAGAAGGCATTTTCCATATCTTTACTTTGAAAATATGTATCATATAGTACCTTTTCAAATCACTTTCAAATATCATACTTATATAAAGTCCATTATATATAAGATTTCATTTTCAAATCAAATACTTTCCAAAATCAATAGTATATCAAATCACACTTATATAGACTTCAATTATATTAGATTTCACTTTTCAAATTGAGTACCTTTTCAAATCCATAGTTTTCGAATCAACGTCATACTTATACAAACCAAATTTTATATAAGTTCGATAACTTCCAAATCAAGTATTTAGTAACACAAGGTTCTCAATTTCAATTTGTTTCAATATCAATACAGTTTCCAAAATCATAAGTTTAGAAAATAATCCAAATTTCTAAATCAACAAAATTTAAGTCAACCAATTCATTTCCAAAATCAATGGTTTTCAAAATCATCTTATATTTTCATAAGGTTCATCTTATATAAGAATCAAAATTTTTCAAAAATAATAAATTTCGCTGCATGAAGAGCCATATGGGATTGAACATCTTTGCTTTATAGAAGATTTTTAATTTAGAATAGTTTTGTATATAAAATAGTTTGTTTAAGAAGAACAATAGAAAATAGTTTTGAAAAATAGTTTTAAATTGATAGTAGTTTTTCATAAAAGAAAAATTCCAATTAAATTACAAAGATATCCAACCCAACAACTTCCAATTTCACCGTCAAGTGTATCAATGATATTAGAATATAAGATGTACTTATGTCATCATTTCGGAAAATCACATTCGATCACTCGCTCGATCACACAAGTTTGCTTTCGAACTAGTATTGCCCATTCGACTTCTCTAAGGCGGACTTCGATATGGTTTCTCGACTAGAAACCATCAGTCTCCTTGCATAGCCATATACTATGATAGAGAATTCTAGAATCAAGCCCAAAATCCATATCAAATATTCGCCATCAAGAATCAAATGAAAAATCCTAACATGAAATGGTGTAATTCACCTCGAACTTGTGTACTCAAACTTGGATCAATTCAATTATGCGAATAAAACAGCATGCGTACAACTTATGTATCTATTCCAACTTGTCCAATATATAGTTTTATAAAGATTTTACCCAGTTAAAACTTTTAACTAAATTTTATTCAGAATATATTGAAGACCAAATTCTTTTCAAAATATTTCAAATCTAAATTTCATATTAGAAAAATTCAAAATAGCCTTAGTCATTTACTTAACAAAACATTTTCAACTTATTTAAATCATATTACTACATACTTTAAACCTACATACCAAACTTATATACTTTATACTTTTCAAAATGTCTTAGCTTTGAAAAAGTTAACCTTGATTTGGAAGTGCTCGAACCTTCAAAATAGTTGAAGAAATCATATTTCAATCCAAGAGTTAGAAATCACCAACAAATCAGTAAATCAATTCCAAAAGATAGGGTTATATCAAATCAAATCCAAAACTCAAGGACTGAACACCAGCTCATTTCAAATTGTTCAAATATATATACATATATCTTTCGAATATCACATCACACTTTGGAATTTTAAATCAAAAATTGGTTTCACAAATCAATCGCATAGCAAAGCTACCGAAGTGGCCTCTCCCCCACTCTAAAACTCGAAAATCAATGTCGATGATGCATGCATTCATCACCGAAATTATTTTCCAGCGACATAAGTGGGTTCTGGACTTCTATTTTCTCAAACTTCTTTTGAAATTTCTTCGAAATCATTTGAAACTCATTAAAATCATTTGAAACATTTCTTATTCAGAAAATACTTTCAAATCATATTATTTTATTTCAAAATCTTAAACCAGTTCCAAAATGCCGGAGTTCAATCACTCAAATTCAGATTCAAAACCTTCAGTTATAAATTATTCTATATAAATCCATTTCTTATATAAATTTCAAAAATTCAAATCCATTCAAAACTTTAAATTCTCAATTTTAAAATGGTATATAATCCTTATCGAAAACATTTCACCTTTATATAAACATATGGTCATCCTTATCAAAATAACAACTTCGATGAATGCACAATTTTCAAAAGACAATCGACCACAAATTTTCCAAGGGATGATTCAAGTATGGATTTCAAACAAAACAGAGATTCAAATTTAGAGGACACTCCAATTAAATAGAATTCTGATTCGAAGATAAGCTCGAACGAAGATGAGATAATTAAATTACCAAATATAAGATGGATAAACTCATATAAATCGCGGGCGACCTTAACAGGGTCAACCGTGACTTCAGTAATATAATCGATGCGAAAATCTAAGACAAATCGACCTTCGATCGTCAGAGATAGAATCCAGGTATAGCAGAAGATAGATAGCATTGTAAACCGAGGATACAGAAATCTCCGGTGAATCAATGCCAATTGTAAAGGAGTTTCACCCCTTTACAAATCATTCAAAGTTTAGCGGAATCGCCAGTCTTTATAGTGGTCATTCAAAGTGGAGTTATGGAATGCTCCAAAAATCAAAAGAATACAATTAGGGGAGACAGGAATGGATTTCAGAACAAGTGGGAGCGTTCCAAAATTCAAAGGAATCCAAATCGAAGAAATCCCAACTAAGATAGAAGTTCAGAATTTTAAGGAAATCCTAATCAAAGAAATTACTAACAAGGTGGATACGAAAGGGATAAAGTCCAGAAAATTTTCTTTCAAAACAAGAAAATTTTATATCAAAATAATCTTTAAAAATCCTTTAAAATCATTTGAAAATCATTTTATACTTCGAAAATACGTTCTCTCACAAAGGAAGGATTCTGAGAATGATTTCACTCATTCTAGGGTATTTCTACCCTATCTCTAATGAGTTTTTGCTTCGCAGGCTAAGGTTTGTCTAAAACCTGGCTCTGATACCAAATGTAACGTCCCACTATTTTGGACCATTCAAATCGACAATAATCCACACATGTCTGACTTGAATAACTCAAAATAACAGATTGTAATAAAATTTGGAGCAAATAAAATCAAATAAAGAATCACAGACACAGAATATCAGAATAACTCGCAGCGGAAATAAAATACCATAGTAGTTCATGAAGCTTCTATATACAAACTCTCAAAACATATACAAAATCTCATAGTCAAAATAGATACAATAGAAGTTAGGATACATAAATCAATAATACAGAGACAATACCGAATAGTAAATAATTGGATTAGAAGATAAGAAATAACAGATGGACAGATAAGCTCCAGCAAATCTCTAGCTCCAGAAGATAAATTTCAAAGCTGTGATTCTCAGGCTGACCCGAGCGTAAAGTAAAACACAAAACACCCGAGTCAGGACATAGATACTTATACAATGTAAACCAACTCAAGTGAACTGTAATAGCAATGCATAATAACTTAGAGGATGCTTGGGATCGCCCATCCTTTAAGGATCCATAAAACCATCAATTAAACAGTAGTGACAATATCACAGAAATGTCCATATCGAAGTAAACAATGCAACTAACAGTGTTAATATGCATCACAGCCATCATCAGGAAATCAAATGACATACAGAGAAGTATACCCGTGGTTATAATATTTCAGAACAATATTTTATACATCAAAATTTAATATCATTTCAAATCCAAATCTTTATCAAAATAAAGATTAAATCATTTCCAAACCATTTCAATTTATCAAAATATCATATCTTTTCAAAACTTCCTTTCAATCATTATTTGAATTCAAATCCAATTTATCAAATAAAATACCTTTTAAAATTCCAAAATATCATTCATTTATTTTCTTATCAAATCACCCTTTAAATAGTTTTCCATTTAAACCATTTAAAAGTGAAATTATTATTCTTTCAAGTCAAGTATTCAATTTCCAAAGTTTCAAATCATTCTGAGTTCATTTACTAGGTCAAAACCCATAAACATTGAAAATTTCAGCCTTTCACAGCATTTAGAAAAAGCTGTTATAAGTTATATTTGAAAACATTTTATTTCAGAAAAGACCGCACTTTAAAACTGGTGTTATATCTCGTTTTAGTTAAAATTTAGTTTAAAACAGCGAAGACAGCATTTTCAGAAATGCTATAATAGCTCAGGTTCAAAAACAAGGGTTTTACTTAATTTCAGCAAAGACAGCAAGCAGCTACATCAGTTTACAGAACTGCTGTAATAGCCTTTACATTTACTACCGCAACTACAGCATTTCAGAAATGCTGTAATAGTCTTTTTTTACTAAGTTTTAGTTCAATTCTGAAATCATAGCATTTCTGAATGCTATTAAATGTATTTTCTAGATTTTAGTGTATTTCCAGCCAATAATAAAATTCATTTTAAACCATTAAACATTATAAAAATCATACTTTAACATCCAAAATGTTCATTTAAAATACTTTTAACTTATGATTTTTATAATAAATTTTCTTATAAATGAAACCAATTTTCAAGAATTCACTTAATAAAATTTAAGTGTAAAATTTCTATTCTCTTCATTTTTTAACAATTAACCTTAACACTTAAATTTTTATTTCCATTTTTCCAATAATATTAAATTTCCATTTTTATTTATATAACTCAAATTTTCTTTTAAACCCAAAAATCCAAATTTCCAGACTTAAGTTATATTTCAAAAATTAAAATTTAACCATTCATTTCATTACATTTTTAACTTATAGAAGAATCAAAATTTCTTTATTTAAACATTAAAAATCCAATTTAAATCAAATTTTCATAAATTTACACTCTTAAACATATTTAAATATTCAAAATACTTTATAAAATAACCACGGGCCTGTATATAGTTTTCTAACCTAGGTCAAGTCATACGGATATATATCTTTTCAATCCGTAGTTTAAAAAGCAAAAATCCGGGTTCTATCATTTCAAACCCGCAATCCCAAATTTAAATAAAATAAATAAAAACCGTTCAGGCCTATCATTTCAGTCCATAACGATTTTTCCCTATTCTAAAGTCCGTTCGGGTATGTATCATTTCAACCCATAATGAATCTAATCTACAGGGAACTTGCAGTGTGATAAACATGTATAAATGAACAGTTTAACAATAAATAACAGTAACAGATAATATGACAGGTAAAATAACAGGTTTAACATAATATAATTAATAATCATAGGCAGTTATAACATCGTATATAATATTCTACACATTCAATTGTTGTCAATTCACATTTGCATAAGTATAAATGTCAGGTGAGATTTACTCACCTCTTTTGCTGGAGACGTAAGTTCAAATGACACAACACAAACCAAAACACAATGACAAAGCTATGAACTTGAGTGGAGAGCAAGATCCAAGTTAAAGATCTTGTGTTACAACCCAAAAACAAAACCAAAACAATAGTTAAAAATCAATACGATTGAATTTGACTAACTTTGAAACAAAAAGCAGTTTGAATACGAAACTTTTTGCCTTGCTTTCTCTACTTGTTTGCATGGCCTAGGGGATCAATTAGGTCAGGTTTGTACTTGGTTTGGATCAGGTATGGGTCTGGAAAAGGTAAGGCTACAAGGTTAAACATGATGGAGGAAGTTACAACATAGGGTAAGTGAAGGGTTTCTAGGCAAATAGGTGGAAAATGGTCCAAACTACGGCTCGGCCATGGGCAATTTGGTTCGGCCAGAGGGTGTACATCTCAGGTCAGTAGCTGGAGTGATGAGGTAGGGTCTGGACAAGGTTGTGGTGGTGGTGGTGGTGGAAAATGAAGGGTATGGTCAAGGGGAGCTCGGCTAGCATTGTTTTTAAGGCATTGTTTGCATTTTGGTGGAGTTTTGTCATCATGGAGGGTTCGGCCATGGATGGATCTGAAGTGGTAGGTGGTGATGATGCCAAGGAGGGTGGTAGGAGGTGGTGGCTGTGACAATATAGAGGAGGCCGAGCAAAACTAGGGGAGAAACAAGGCAAAATACATGATAAAATGAAGAAAAGAAGAAAAAGAAGGAGGAAGACATTACCAATATGTTTGAAGCTGTGAATGATAAATGAGATGGTGATTTTTTTCGTGAAAAGCAATGGGTAATACATGGCAACAAACAATAATGCACAGCCAAACAAAGAATTAATGAAGAGTTATGGAAATTGAAAAGATTTTAGGCAAATGAAAGGTCTTAGGTTAAAGCTTAAATGTCTCTTCAATTTTCCATTCTTTTTAATTAAATAAAGACCAATGAAAATTTAGTAAATGAGTTTTAAAACTGAAACAAAGTAAAATAAAATAAAAATAAATAATTAAATAAAAGAAAATAGAAAAAGAATTAAAGAAATTGCTTAAATATTGAAAACAGGGTTCAAAAATTACAATTAAATCATCATAAGCTTTAGAAAAATATCTACTTCATTTTAAAAATATTTTAAAACAAAAATTTGAAGTAAAATAATTCATTTATATTTTAAAAATGGAATAAATAATTAAATTTAGAGAAATTAGAAAAAGAACTAAAGAAATTGTTTAAGAAATCAAAATAAGGACTTAAAAATTTCAAATAGAATATCACTAGTTTTAGAAAAATTATAACTTTACTTCTAAACCAAATAAAAGTCAAGTAAAATAAAATAAATGCTGAAAAAAATGAAGTGTAAATGAAAATAAAAATAAAGTCTTAAGAAAATAGAAAATAAACAAAGAATTTCTTTAATTAAATGAAACTGGAAATTAGAAATTATAAACAAAATACAACTGACATTGGAAAGTGTCAATTACACTTTGAAAAATGTTTTAAAACCAAAATATATACATAACATGTTATTTTACCCATATAAATATACATTAGAACATTACATGACAAAATAAAATATTATTTATATAATATAAAATAAACAATTTTGTTAAATATAACAAATTACACTCAATATTGAAAAAGGCATAACTTTCACATTATAAATCAGATTTTAACGAAACGAAAACATTATTCTTAAAATTTTATTTACTTTCATAATAAAAGATAAAATTCAAATTTTCAAATTTCTAAATTAAAAGTCAAAGTTTGACCATATTGACCAGAATTCACTTTTCTGGAAAATATTCTTTTTAGTCATGTTTGGAATTCTAATTCACATCAAAATCAAAATTTATATTTAAAATAACAAAATTTATTCATTTTAATAAATAAAATAAAGTTTTTAAATCAGGAAATCAATTAAAATAACCAAAATATACAATTAAAATAATCACAAAATACAAGGATGTTACAATTTCCTTACCCCTCTCTCTCTACCTGTTGAAAAACCGAGCCAACACTTTCCCCCAAAGTATGTTGTGTAGACACACAACGTGCTTACAACTGGTTTGAAAATTTATGACTGTTCGACTTCCCTTCCTTTTCCCTTTTAAATACCGCTCCCTTCTTCTTATTCTCCTTCTTTTATTTTCCTAATTAAAATTCTTCAATCTACTCCAAGTCGATTGAAGCTTTTATTGCCTGAATTCTTGATATTTCTGCTTCTCCATTACTCGAGGTAAGGCCTTCTAGATACGATTTCTGTCCCAAGGCTTTAAGGTTTAGATTTTAGGGGAGTTTGGTACGTGTTGTGAGCATGGATGGCCTTTGCTCCGAATTAAGGAAAGGAAGTGAGCAATGTGATTCTAGAGTAATTCGGTGATGGAGAAATTCATGTTTGGTGATGGTAGGGTGGTTGTGACTATGGATGGCGAAAGGGTTTTCCGTTGGATTAGTCATTCCCTCCATTTTACGTGTGGTCGCTCGGCTAGGCTAGGGCCTGAGACATGTTTCTATGTGGTGGGATTGTGAGCGTGGCTTAGCTGTAGGAGGGTGAGCTTCAGGCCAAAATAGTTGTTAATCAGTGGGTTTGGTTCAGCATCGTGGTGTTGTTCGGTTTTTGGGATAGGGTGATGCCGAACCAGTTTAGTTCGAGCACAGCAATCATAAGTATGTTGAGCCAAAGGAGGAGATCCTTGGAACGGTAGTCTGAATTTCGTAGGGTTAGGTTTGGAGTATGGTTTTAACTGGACCAGGCGATAGGAGGCTTTAGACGAGCGTTTAAATTTCCATTATTATTGCATATTTATTGGGGTGTTGGACTTATGTTTGCTTTTTATTTCCTTGTGCAGGAAAATGTCGTCTGGTCGTGAGCTTCGATCCAAGCATGCATCATCACAGCCTTCCGGCGCTGCCACGTCTTCTTCTAATGCTCCTGCTAATCCTCCAAAACAACCTAGCTCCGCTTACTCTCTGGTGGAGGGCTACGCTCCCAACCAGATGCTAGTGAAGCCTTTTGAGTCTTATCCTAGCGTGCTGACAATATAGAAGCTTAATTCCATAGCCACAACATTCGGTATTGTTCATCGGGACATCCTACTACCCGGACCAAATTATAGGGCATGCTCTCCCCTAGAGGGATACATGGCATTCAGTAAATATCACTGTATGTGTGGTGCAATTCCTCTGCTCACTCTCTGGATTGCCAGCTTCATGGTCTATTTAAAAGTTGCTCCGCTACAGCTTCAACTGAACTCCTATGCTATCTTGACATGCTTGTATCTGATATTTGTGAAGCGCTATTAGAGACCCCTTACCAGAGAGGTTGGGTACTTGTACAATGTGAGAAGTTACCGAATGGGGAGCCCCTTCATCAGCCTACAGTCAGCTCACAAATTCAAGCCCGTTCTTGACTTATAATTGAAGTTTATTATGTTTAAGAAGGAGTACTTCTTTGTGCGTGATGATGCCGTCCCTCAACATGATTTCACTTCTGGGTGTAAGTTTCCTTTATATCCTCTTCTAAGTTTTCTGTCGACTTGGTTCCCTGATTCTTCATATTTTTAGGTTGTGTGAAGGCGACAGAGGACGAAGGTTTGAAGAAGATGGCAAAGGAAATCTTAGCTATCCCTGAGGCTGATGGGGAAGCCTCGTTCCTGCTTTGTGACACAGCCCTTTGTTTTTACAACCTAATCGGCCCCGGTCAATCCGCGTTCAAGATCAGGCCAAGTTCAGCTGAGAGAGAAATGGGAGCCGAAGGAGAAGGGGGAGATGCTGGCAAAGGCAAGGAACCAGAGGAAGAGGGTAAAGGGGCTAGAGCCCCAAAGAATTTGAGGCGTAAGAAGAGTGCAGTTCCTCCTCCTCGTTCGGGGAAATCTTTGTGCATACGGGACGCGCCTTCTCCTGATGACGAGGAGGGTTCTCATTTGTAGGGTAATAGCGAGGATGATGAAGGGTCGGAGGGAGATTCCGGGGCGACAGAATCGGAGGCCTATGCTTCTCAGGATGTGGAGATTATTGGCAGCGAAGGTTTGGGCGCGACTCCCTTGAAGAATACTGAGGCTGTGCGGGAGTGGCCCGAGCAGTTAGATCAATCTGAACCGGTACCTGGACCAACTTTTGTTGCTGATCCCTCTTAAGAGAATGTGGCTACAAGTGACTGGAGTGGAATGCCAGTTCTTCCAGTGCAACGTGGAGCGGGAATCGGTGAGGCGTTCGGGCTGCCTCCTGGTACTTTCGATTTCTGCATAGATTTTGGGGTACTTCTTGAGAATTTTTTGTTTTTAGATGAGTCCCAGTCTCCACTTGCTCCTCGGTCCAATGAAGTCCAGTCACCATGTGTCCTTCCTCTAAGTGGAGTCCCATCCCAGTGTATTCCCCACTTGATTGAGACCCCGTCCCGGCCACTTGATTTAGTCTCCCCTAAGGGTCTGAGGTAGCTTGCAGTGTCCAAGTGTCTTACATGTTTTGTGTTTATGCTTCCTCCGTTTCTCTGCTCTAAAGTTGTTATTCACTTTGTAGGGAAAAGAAGAAATCCGAAGAGGAATGAAATGTCTCGGCGACTTGAACAGTTCAAATGGATGAAAGGGGCCTCCATTCCTTCTAAGACGGCCTCTCAAAAGGAAAAGACTGCCAAAGAGAATGTCGAGGAGACTCCGTCAGGCTTGGATAGAGGAGAGAGCCATGAGACATCGCAGAAACATGCAAGGTCTCCGGATGAGGATGCTACCTCCCCTGGTTCTTAAACTTCTTCCCGTCGCCATCGCCAAAATCCATCTGGTCCTAAAGTGCATGAGGTGCCTTGCGACTTATGGGAAGAAAATGTCAGTGCTTATTTCTCATATTTTCAACCACCGATGAGGAATCCCTTCGACAGTCGCCTTCATATTAACCTTGGCTATCCGGGTGCCATCCAACGGATTTTGATACCGAGTTCCTTCTGCCTCGAAATCCTCTAGTCCGAATCTTAGATGAGGAAAAACTCTTGATTTCGCCAATTTGACAACGAGAATGGTCCAGATTACTGATGAGACTAGAAAAATTGTCGATTATCAATCCCACTTAGCCAAGGCCAGTGGGGAAGTGGGGAGCGCTAATGTACGATTACGCCTGGAGGTGGAGGATCTTTGTAGAGTGTTCAGGGAGAAGGATGTGAAGTTGGAGGAGATTGAAGCATCTCGTGCAGCCGAGATAAAGAAAGCCAAGTAATAAGCGACGAGAGAGGCTACTGACTTATGCAAGGCACAGATTGATGAGGCTATAAGTTCAGTGGACGAAGTTAGGTAGAAGGATCTAGAGCGGATTCACTCTCTCAAGGGTAAAATAAAGAAATCGCAAGAAGTCTTGACTGAGCTGAAGAAGTTTCAGGGTGAGTGGTGGAAGGAAAAGGATTCGTACAAAGCTGAGATCAATATACTGAAGGCGTAGCAGATCAAACTCAGGAAGGATAAGGAACAGTATATAAATAAAGTGGTGTCCCTCCAAACCGAAGTCGACAAGTCCAGCGACTTTCGTGAGACGGTTAACCAAATGTTGAAGGACACTTACTACATGTTCTGGAAATAGGGGAACCTTCAGTGGATGGACGACTATCCCCAGGTGATGGCAGGAATCCATGCTCGGCTTATTAAAGAGACTAAGGCTGCGGTTGCGCAGGAGGAAGGAGCCATGTATGATGTTGGGATGGTGAACCATCAATTCATGGTGGAAGAGACTAAGGCCATCGCTAAGGGATATGAGCTGTTAGTGGAGGATGAGGATGATGAAGATGGTTCGGACCTCGAGAGGCTTGGTGACCCACACAATATTACCGTAGGTATCTCGTCCTTTTACTTCTAGTTTGTTATTACTTATCTTAGACTGCAAAACTTATGATCTTTCTTACTTGCATCGCACAGGGATGTCTTCAGGACAGGTTGGGCCACCAAAGGGTGTTGATGGGGCGTCGTAAAAAGAGGGCGAGTCCTCTGAGCGACCCGAGCTTCCGAAGGACATGGTCGGAGGGAGCGGGCCGAGTGACAAGGACGTCCCCCCCGCTTAGCCGAGGAAAATTTTCCTTCTCTTTCTACATGTATTTTTGGAGGATGCATGGTTTTTCTGCATATGTATATATAAACGAAAATCTTTGTACATACAGATTTTAATGTTGTAATGTTTGACTTTTGTCTTTTGCATGTTTATCTGGAATGACTTTTGTGACGTGTGATTTTTATAGTCTGCCTTGTCTACTTGTGAACTCCTTATGATTTAGTTAATCATTATTGTGTTCTGGGACGTAGAAAACCATAAACACGTTATGTTCAAGGCCGATCGTGAACGATAATTACTCGGGCTATTGCCCGTGTCGTGAGTATTATTCGATTTATCGTTGTCGGTGTGCGTAATGCCGATCGTTAATTGCAAACTACCCCTAGCTGCAGCCACGCCTTAATCGTGGGGTTTAAATCGGTTTGTAGTTGCCGGTGAGCCGAACGACAATGATGAACTGCCTAGGCTATAAATTGTGCCTAATCCGTGGCTTATAGTTGGTTCATCATTGCCGGCTTGAGGGTTCCGATCGTCAGTAGGAATTGCCAAGGCTTGTTTCGTGCCTCTTGTCATAGCTATCTTGTTTTAACCACTGCCGGCGAGCGCTTGCGATTGCTCGCAGTAGGAATAGTCATCAGATAAACAATTAAATGAAGGAAATTTTAAATAAGACAAGTAATGTGAGACACCAAATTTTTATAGTGGCTCGGCCGAAATATGCCTACGTCCACTATCTTTCTTTTATTGCTTCAGTTAATACATACTTCCTTACAATTCAAGAGAAATAATGACGGAGGTGTTGGAGATTACATGCTTTCCCAAACACCTCCCCGTCTACTGTTGATAAGATGTAAGCTCCATTATGAAGATCCTTATAAACAACAAACGGTCCCTCCTAAATTGGGTCTAGTGCTCCTAGCCGTGGGAAGACCCGCTTGAGTACCAAGTCTCCTTCTTGCAGCGCTCGAGGCTTCACCTTAGATTTATATTGCCTTTCCACCTTCAGTCTATGAGCGGCGGCTTTGAGGGCAGCGTCGTTTCGCTTCTCCTCGATTAGATCGAGTGACATACTCAAGAGCTCCTCATTTTGTTTCAGATTGTAATGCTCCCTTCGGTACGAGGGGACGACTGTTTCGACTGGGAGCATGGCTTTGGCCCCGTATGCTAATGCGAATGGCGTGTGCCCTGTCACGGTCTTGTAGGAAGTTCGGTAGGCCCACAGTGTAGTAGGCAGTTCGTTGACCCATGCCCCCTTGGACTTCTCTAGTTTCTTTTTTATCAGCGTTTTCAAAACCTTGTTTACCGCTTCGACTTGCCCATTTGCCTGGGGATAAGCTACAGCCAAGAAGCTTTGAGCAATCTCATGTTCTTGGCACCAACTGGATAATTCTTCGTTATCGAATTGGAGTCCGTTATCCGATATGATCTTCTACGGTACCCCATACCTGCACAGGATGTTACGTATTAGGAAGTTTATTACCTTGGTAGATGAAATTTTGCTCAAAGGTTCCGCTTCCACCCATTTGGTGAAATAATCCACTGCCACTATGGCGTATTTTGCTCCTCCTCGACCCATGGGGAGTTCCCGAATCATATCAATCCCCCAAATTTCAAAGGGTCAGGGGCTGACCATCTGGATCAAACTGGTAGGTGGCAGTCTCGGGATTTTGGCAAATATTTGACATTTGTCGCGTTTCTGAGTGAACTCGGTTGCATCTTTGTTTAGCGTGGACCAAAAGTATTCATAGCGTAAAATCTTCATGGCTAGAGTTTGCCCTCCAGTGTGATCGCCGCAACTCCCTTGGTGGATGTTGTTTAGGATATCTTTTTCTTCGTTCCCAGCAACACACCTTAGTAGCGGGATGGAAAAACCGCGATGGTACAATATGCCATTCTGGATGGTGTAGCGGGATGCCCTCCTTAGGATTCTCCTGACTTCGTTACATTCTATTAGTAAGGTTCCATCCTGTAGGTATCTAACGATGGGGGTCATCCATGTCTCCTTCCTGTTTGCGGTCGCTGTGATTTGAAGACACTAGAAACTTGGTGTGAGCTGACTCATGACAGGGGTTGTCCCCGGCATTGGTTTGGTTCTTTCGCTGGCCTCTTTGGCGAGGGCGTCCAATTCTTGATTTTCTCCTCGTGGGATGTGTTTTATATCATAGTAGTCTAGCTCATTGTAGAGGGTTTTGGCCCTTTTAAGGTAAGATGCAAGGTTTTGTCCACGAGTCTGGAATTCTCCAAGGATTTGGTTTATAATCAGTTGTGAGTCACTGTGAATACATATTGATTTAACCTCTATTTCCTTAATGATTTCTAGGCCATCTATCACTGCTTCGTATTCAGCTTCGTTATTGGTTGCAGCGAACTCTAGTCTTAGTGCATAGCTTAACTTTCTTCCTCGGGGAGTGACTATAATGACTCCTGCCCCCAAGCCGAGCTCGTTTGACGCTCCATCAACGAACATATTCCATTTGACAGTTTCCTCAATTTTTACTGATGCCTCCTCATCTCGCATCGTAAACTCAACTATGAAATCAGTCAAGGCTTATCCTTTAATTGCATGGATGGTAAGTAATGTCATACTGGCTCAGCTCAGCGCACCATTTTAATAGGTGCCCCGACGTGTCTGGTTTATGTAGGACTTGTCTCAAGGGTTGATCTGTTAGAACCCTAATGGAGTGTGATTGAAAGTAATGTCACAATTTCCTGGATGCTATGAGCAGACAGTAAGCCAAATTTTTGATTTTAGGGTATCTGGATGCTATAAGTCACAATCTGTTAGAACCCTAATGAAGTATACCGGTCTTTGGACGCGATCATTTTCTCGTACTAGTGCGGCACTTAGGGCACGGGAGGATACAGCTAGGTATAAGTAAAATCTCTCTCCATCCATCGGAGTGGAGAGTACCGACGGCTTTTGCAGATGTTCGAGCAAACTCTGGAAAGCTGAGTAGCACTCGTTAGTCCATTCAAACTTCCCTTAGTCTTTTTTGAGGGCTTCGAAGAACGGGACGCACTTGTCCATTGCTTTGGATATAAACCTGCTCAGAGCGGCTACCTTTCCGTTTTGGCTCTGCATTTCCCTTCGTGTTGCCAGGACTTTGATGTCTTTCAAAGATTGTACCTTTTTAGGATTCACCTCTATCCCTCTGGCATGTACAATGAAACCTAAGAATTTACCCGAAGATACTCCAAAAGAGCATTTTAGTGGGTTCGGCTTCATTTAGTATTTGCATAATACTTGGAACATCCCGTCCAGGTAGCCTAGATGATCCGCTGCTCTTCTTGATTTAACAAGCATGTCGTCAACATAGACTTCCATGGAGTGACCAATTTGTTGCTTAAACATCTTATTAACTAGACGTTGATAGGTAGCGCCGGCGTTCTTAAGTCCGAAGAGCATGACCTTGTAGCAATATATGCCTAGATCCGTGATGAAGCTAGTGTGTTCTTGATCTGGCACATGCATGGGAATCTGGTTGTATCTTGAATATGCGTCAATGAATGACAACAGCTCATGCCCTACGGTTCCGTCCACCAATCGGTCGATTCGGGGTAAAGGAAAGCAGTCTTTGGGGCAAGCATCTTTGAGGTTGGAGAAGTCAATGAAGGTTCGCCACTTTCCATTAGGCTTCTTCACCATGATTGGATTGGAGTTCCATTCTGGGTAAATGGCTTCGCGGATAAAACCATTGGCAAGTTGGTTCTTCACTTCTTCATTGAGAGTGGTTGATCGTTCTACCCCTATGCTTCTTTTCTTTTATTTGATCGGGATCTTGGTTGGGTCAATATTGAGGGAATGGAAAGCTACCTCCGGGGATATCCCCACCATGTCCTCGAGGGTCCATGCAAATAAGTCCAAGTTCTTTCGTAGAAATCCTATCAACTGGACTTTGAGGTTCAGGTTTAATTGAGAACCTATCTTTACAAACCTTGTTTTGTCATGCTCGTCTACCATCACATGCTCTATAGCCTCCACAGGCACGACATTGACCTCCTCCTCTCTATCTCTGGGGTCCAATTCATTGAATGGGTCGCTAGTACATTCGAGAGGAGGGGCCTTCTTTGATTGCTATGCTTCTGCATTTTTGGCGCAGAGGACGACCCCCCCACCTTTCCCTTTTTCCTTTTTTCTTATTTTGGCGAAGTTCAGTCACATAGCAATCGTTAGCTGCGTCTTGGTCCCCTTCAACTTCTCCTATTCTATTATCGGTTGGGAATTTCATCTTCAAGCACCATGGTGCTAATACTATCTGGAAGTCTGACAATGCGGGCCTCCCTAAGAATGTGTTGTAGGCAGAGTGCCCGTCCACCAGCATGAATGTTTTCTTTCGGACAAGCGATCGGGGGTGACTTCCTAGCTCAACAAACAAGTCTAGCTGCCCAAGTGGCATTGTGGCTTCCCTAGTGAACCCGTGTAAAGGCTTATGGCATGGAGATACATCTTTCATCGACAATTTCATTTTATTGAATGCATGTTTGAATAAAATATTCACCGAGTTTTCTATATCGACCAAAATGTGAAACACCTCTGTCGGGCCGATCCAGACGCAGATAACCAGGAGGTCAGTGTGCGGATACTGTTTTCCAACCAAATCTTCGTCATTGAAGGTTATATCGACTCTTTCTCTCCATTTTTCGACGCATCCTTTAGTTATGGAATGAACATATCCTTCCCTATCCTTCAAGGATTTTCCATACCTCTCCATTTCGGCCCAATTTCCGTCACCTACATACGGGCCTCCAGATATGGTGTGGACAATTATCTTTTTCTTAGTTGGAGCGGCTCGCACCTGCTCCTTCCTTATTATTCCCTTTCGGGGGTTGCCCAGATCCTTCGTGGGCCAGAGCGGGAGAGTTGCGTCCTTTCTGCATGTATCGCTCTAGTTTCTTTTTTCGGATATATTCCTTAGTGAGATCCCGCAAATGCTGGCATTCTTCTGTGTTATGCCCATGAGACTCATGGAAGCGACAATATTTCCCTATCCTAATTGCGGCTTCTGACACTTTCTTGTACGGAGGGCATTTGTATTTCAATTCGTGTTGAGTAGCCATGTAAATGTTTTCCACGGTGTCGTTTAGAGGTGTGTATGAATCGAATCTTGGTCCGGGTCGGTATCGTCGCTTATTCCCTTTTTCATTTCCAGGGTTGCCTTGGTGGCCATTTTTGCTTCGCTATTCTATTTATTCCCCTCCCCTCGGGGTGGGGCACCCATGTTTCCTTGGACGCTAGAAGCCTTTGCGGGTTGCTCGCTATGTTGGTTAGTCGTCGCGTCCTCATTCTCATGTATTTTCCAGCTTCATGAAAGAAATCCTGAAGAGTTAGAGGCTTTTTCTTTGTCAATCTTCTCGCGAGCTTTGAATCCGGGTGGACGCCTCCGCATAGCGCCATCAGTGTAAGCCTTTCATCGGTGTCTTGCACTGCTGCCGTGACGGCGTTAAATCGGGTAAGATATTGCTGCAGCGGTTCTCCTGCTTTTTGTTTTATGTTTGGTAGGGAATAGGCATCCTTGGGTTGTTCCACGTGGATTCAGAATTGACTTATTTGTCTTTCCTTCAACATTTTCCAAGAGCCAATTGAGCCATGAGGCAGGCTACAAAACCATGTGGTTGCTACGTCCGACAAGAAAAGCGAGAAACATTTACACAACATACCCTATGTTGTTCAATTCATGAGCATGTGTTGGGTGTAGCGCTATAAGTGGATGATTAGGTCAGATGTGCCTTTGTAGGTATCCATGGTGGGCATCTTCCATTCCCGAGGAGTGGTCGTCCCTTCTATGTCTCAGGTGAATGGGCTAGACACCCTTGCTCCTACCCCTCTTTCGAGTTATTCACGCCTGAGATATTCCCTAATGAGGCGCTTCATCCTGTCCTTGGATTCTAGGGCAGTCCTGGGAGAAGTAGGGGCTTCCCTTTGATGTCGCTAGCGTCTGAAACCTTGGTTGAGATTGGAGTGGCGAATGCTGGCTCGAAGCATGACAGGGCCAGTCATAGCCGGTCCTTGCCTGTTGCCCCCTTGACTGGGCCCGGACCCTGTTGACCTTTCAGGACCGACTTCGGGCTGAGTCCTGGCTCGGTTTTGAGTTCTTGTATCTTCTTGATTGAATTCTTCATTTGCAGGAGATCTATTCTGTTTACGAGACTCTCCAGATTGGGATTCACCTCGAGATTCTGTGTTGTGAGCGGATTCCTCTGTGCCTCTCAAGTGTGTCATGAGTTGGTCCACTAAAGCTTTTTGCTGGGCAGCGAAGCGGTCAGTCATCTCATTCACAACCCTATCTAAGTCTTCTCAGGTGACAGTTGAGCCTGGATGTTGAGAGTGGGTAGTTGGGTTTTCTTGATCCTCTTGGACGGGATTGAGTGTACTAACAGTGGCATGTTCTTACCCTTATCGGTGTTCCGCCTAGAGGGAGCCATGTTCTAATGACGTGTTAAGGCTTGGAAGGAGAGTGGATAGAAGAGTTCGGCTCTCTACGCCCCAACTCTCAGTGAAAGCATAAAAAATGTTTGCACAAAAATTGGACAAACGCCTCTAAGTTGGAATTTGGCTAAGTCACGTTTAAATTGTTTGATAGGAAGATTTTAATGTTCCAATACGTTAACAGACGGTTTTTGTAGTCACAGAACAATTCACAGGTTCAAAGTTAGAAAGCAGCTAAAGGAAGTAAATCACACAAAAAATTATAGTGGTTCGGCCAGAATGTGCCTACATCCACTGTCCATCTTATTACACTTCTTTGATTTGATTACCGGTACAAGTTTGACTAGAAAGAGAAAAAACTTAGAGCGACTGGAGTGGTTAAGTCTCAGTAGAGTTTTCCCTATTTTCTCAGAAGTTTCGGTCCCCATTGTTGTTGAGGAGCTCTGGTATTTATAGAGTGGAGTTGTGGAGTGTGGAGGTTGAGATTATAACTCCCTGAATCTGGTTCGACATTTTGGGCAGGAAGGTCTGGTTCGGTGTTTGGTCAAGGAGAATGCTTTGATTGGTTGCTCTTCCATGTCTGGTTTGGTGTTTTGCCTTGGAGCTTCTTATTTGCCGGACCAAACATTTGGTCCGGCATGTCTGTGTACCGGACCAAATGTTTGGTTAGATGTTTGATATGCCAAGCCAGACCAAACATTTGGTCAGGCATTTCAGAGAGTGCCGGACCAAATATCTGGTCCGACAGTTCTGCCTTCTACGTTATAACCCAACTCTGCTTCCTTACCTCCCTCTCTGCCTGCTGAAAAACCGAGCCAACACTAAGTTTGAGAGTATAAATATATATTGGGTAAGTATTTGTTAGTGTTATAAAAATGTTTTATATTGTGTTGTTTGATCCGTTGAGTGGTATATGAATTCTGGTCGATGTGTCTAATCAGCGTTATCGATAAGGATTCCTAAACAATTGAACAGACCAACCGATACAGTATTATTTTAAAATGGTAAATCAAATAATTTTACCAAGGAATATACTTTATATATACAAGAATGATTTTCTAAATTAATATAGTTGTATTGATGAGTTGATTATTAGGAGATGATAATATTTTATTATTATCATTTAGGATTTGTTTAGGTATGCTTGTCCAGTTTGAGCATTAACTGTTGTTGATTAGTTCGTAAGAGATTTTCCTTAGTAAGATATAGGTTAGGTAAGTAGGAATTAGGGAACCTTGAGAACGAACCCCTTGTGAATTTAGTTTCATAGTTTGATTATAAGGTGTTCGGTGAAAGGGTTAAGTTAAAAGTTATCTTTTAACAGTGGTAAGCTGAAAGTAAACTTTTAATAAAATTGTTTAATATAATTTTAATGGTAGGATGATACATTTAGAGGATAATTAATGAGAAAATATAGTTATAATAAAGGAGAATTATTTAAATATGAGTTTAACTCACACCCAAATTTACTATATCATATATGTGATGCTATAAACTATTGTTGATTTCTTGGATGATAGTTAGATTTGTTTGATTGATTGTTTAACTTAATCTAGATATTCCATTTAAACTATTTAAGTGTTATTATAGCAATTTTCGCGATACCGTCATTTATTGAATATCATCCCTAAACCTTTATATGTGTATTCAAACTTGAGCTTGTGTTTTCACAAAAGTAGATATCTAAAATTCATTAATCATTTTGGTTAATGATATTTTAAATTAATTAACCATTTTAACTAATGATTTTGGAATTAGTTAACCAATTTTAATGAAGTTTAAAATTGGTTAACCTTTTGATTTAATGAGATTTGAATTTAATTAAATCAATTTAAGTAATGATATTGAACTTTGATTGATCATTTTAATTAATGATTATTTAGATTCAATTAATTTTTCTAACTAATAATGCTTTGAAATTTAACTAATGACCAAACACAATTTTTGCGATTTTGTGGATTATGATGATCGAGGTTCATGTTAGCAAGGAAAAGTTTAACTAAAAGGTGATTAATTTTGATATTGTTAGGATCATACATAATGAGACTTTCGAAATGATTTTGCTCGACTAGCTCTCGAATTCTATATCCGGCAAAATCAGGAAACTTCATGAATGCTCCCTCAAAGATTTTCGAATTTTTCATGCTATTGAAGCAAAAAACAGCAGTGTCATTCCACAACCATGCTCGGATTTGATCTTCAGATGTCCGGAGGTGGATTCTCTTATCCTCTTTGAACTTGGAGGCATGTTTGTTTAAAATTTAAAGGAGAAAAATGGAGTTTTTTTTGAAGGAATGGAGGCTAAGGTTCTGTGGTAAGAAAGTAAAAGGTGAAAAAGTAGATTTATAGTAAAGGGTAAATAAGTGGGTAGAATGGGTTATCGGGTTAGAAGCCCATAAAAAAATTGTTCTGGGAACATTCAGCCGGTTGGGTTACTGTAATCAGCCATCTAAATGCTTTCCCGCAAGATTATAGTGCAAAAATCAACATATTCGGCCATCTGAATGCACAGTGAAAATATTGTTACCCTTCTTTCAGCCTATAAACACCAATTTTAAAGAAATATATATATATATATATATACACACACACACACACACAAACAAATAACAGAGTACAAAAAGAAATAATTAAACAATTAACTAAAAAAAATTAAACAGAGTTAGATGAAGAGCTCGGAGTTCTACGATCTTCTGGCTCAACCTTGGTATTCTCCTGGAATGGTCGGAGAGGGGACCAACCATTACCACGTTCCCAAGAGTTTGGTGACACGGGAGGACGTTGTGGCGATCGTTCCCAAGGATTGTGTCAAGCAGAAGAACGAATAGGAGAAGGCTGATGAACCGTGTTCGTAGATAAAGATCCGTAGAATTTCAATGTGATTTGCTCTAAAAAGCTTAAACGCTTAGTGTTAAACTTTTGTTCATAATAGTGTTCGCGTTGTAATTCTAGCGTTTCTCTCTAGTAATGGTGAATGTCATCTATCTTCTCTTTAGCAGACAGACAACCAAAGAATAAAGAATGTTTGGCTCATTTTCTGGGTGGAGAATAACCCGTATGAGTGGAAGGGGGGACAATGGGGACAGGTTCATAGATAGGTGTAGGAGTAGATAAATTGATTGAACCCGAACTAGGGGAAGTGTAGTCAATTGAGGAGTATTCAGAATTACCTTGGGAAGAAATTATTATAAGAGATTGATAGAAAATTTTTCTTTTCTTTTAAATGATATATAAACTTGGATAAAAGTAAGGTATTTATAATACAAAGTAATTCAGAAATAGTAAGAAGATTAGAGGTGAAATAGATTTTAACCAGAGAAAATTGTTTGGTCAAAAAGAAAGAAGAAAATGTAAGGTTAAAAATGTTAGATAAGAAAAAAAATATAATAGAAAATGAAACTATGGTTCTAATGTGAAGTAACATATAGTAGAGTGGCAGTGCATATGACTTGTAAGTGAGAGACTAGAGTTCGAGTTCTTAGTTTTATAAAAATATTTTCATTTAAAGGTTTTGTAAATATACCAGCCAGCTGGTTTTCAAAGGATACAAATTCCAATCTGACTATATCCTTTTCAATATTATCACGAAGGAAATGATGATGAATGTCAATATGTTTAGTTCATGAATGATTGACAAGATTTTTAGATAAGTTTATAGCACTTGTGTTATCACAAAAAATAGTTGATTTAGATAAATTTACACCAAAATCTTGAAGTGTTTGTTGCATGTAAATGACTTGAGTACATGCTAAAGCAGTAGAAATGTATTTCGCTTCACATGTCGATAGTGAAACACAATTTTGTTTCTTGCTAATCCAGGAGACTAAGGATTGTCCAATTAAGTGACAAGTTCCACTCGTACTTTTTCGATCCGTTCGACATCCTCCAAAGTCAGCGTCACTATATGATACTAACTTGAAAGGACAATCTTTCAGATAGAAAAGTCAGAAATCTTTGGTTTTGCTTAGATGACGTAATATTCGTTTCACTGCTCGCATATGTGATTCTTTAGGATTTGCTTGAAATCGAGCACATAAACAAACACTCATCATTATGTTAGGTCTACTAGCAGTTAGATAAAGTAATGATCCAATTATACTTCGATATAATTTTTGGTCAATACTCTTGCCATCTTCATCTCTATCGAGATGTATTGTTGTACTCATTAGAGTTGGGTTGACAGAATTATTTTCCATACCAAAGCGTTTAATTAGATTATTACAATATTTTTCTTGATTAATAAAAATTCCATTAACTAATTATTTAATCTATAATCCAAGTAAATAAGATCATTCTCCCATATGCGACATTTCAAATTCTTTGGTCATTATATTAGAAAATTCCTAACATAACTTATCATTTGTAGAACCAAAAGTAATATCATTAACATAAATTTGAATAATTAAAATATCATTTTTAGTTCGTTTAATAAAAAAGAGTTAGATCAACCTTCCCAATTTCAAAGCCAGAATCTATAAGATAGCTTTTAAGACGTTTATACCAAGCACGGGGTGCTTGTTTTAGACCCTATAAAGCTTTCTTAAGTTTATAGACATGGTATGGAAATTTTTCATGTGAGAAAAGAGGAGGTTGTTTAACATAAACATTTTCTTTAATATATCCAATTTAAAATGCACTTTTAACTTCCATTTGATAAAGTTTAAAATTATGAAAACATGCAAAGGCCGATAAGATACGTATTGCATCTTGTCGAGTGACTGGAGCAAACGTTTCTTTATAGTCAATTCCTTCTTCTTGATTATATCCTTGTGCAACTAATCTAGCTTTATTCCTAGTTATATTTCCTAGTTCATCTGCTTTATTTTTGAAAAACCATTTAGTACCAATGACTGTTTGATCACTCGGTCTAGGAACTAATTCCCAAACTTCGTTTCGCTCGATTTGGTTTAGCTCTTCTTGCATAGCTATAATCCAATAGTCATCAGTAGAGGCTTCTTTGGCATTTTTAGGTTCAATATTAGAAAGGAATGCTACATGACTCATTTGATTAAGTTGATTTTTAGTTCTGACATGTGAATTGTTGGTTCATGTCAGCAATCAAAACCTATTCACGAATCTACAACTACGACAACATCCGGACTCAACGACTCAAAGTATGGTTCATATAGTTATATATTTTAACAAGAGTCATCAAATATGTATATAGACTCTAGTTTAGTGCTTTGTTAAAATCTTTCCTCAAGAATCATCATTCAGATTCAAATAAACTTGCATGCATATTTTAATCAAAATCAAGTTTTCAAAAAATGCATGGAGCGGGGCTCGTACCCGAGTCACTAGTTTAGAAGGCAAGTGCTCTAACCAAAGGAGCTAAGGTGATTTTTTATTATCAACAGAATTCAGTCGACTGAACAAAATCAACCAGTCGACTGAATATCTATAAACAACCTATTGAACTTGTGCACATATGTATACACGTTTATATTTTCAAATTCAGTCGACTGACCGATAACGACTAGTCGACTGAACCTGTTCAGTGCACAGATATGCACCGTTTTACACTGTCTTTAAATATTCAGTTGACTGGTCGATTTTTCTCAGTCGACTGACCTAGTTCCAACTGCTATTTTTTTGAAAAGACACTTCCTTTTTTGAATAGCCTTCGTCCTCACGAAGAGTTGCAGCCATTGTTATTCGTTGAGAAATCTTCACCAACAGTTGCAACTCCTTAACTACTATATATATATGCATGAATTTCAAGATCAAATCACTTCACTTACTTGCTTATACTTGAATCATATTTTCTGAATCAACTACTCTCTTGAATTCATACATTCATTGCTCACAATCACAATTCTATATTTCTAAACAATTTGAAACTTCCTGATCTTCATATACACACAACTATACACATCATACTTGAGAAAAAGATTATAGGAAGGGTGTACTACAAGTGACAAATCCTTGTTATTAGAACACACAAGGTCAAGACAATCTACTTTGTAATCAAAGTCATGTTCGGTTGCTCAGGCGGTCAAGTCCTGTTCTGTTATTTAGGCGGTAAAAAGTCCTCTTCGGCTATTTGAGGTGGAAAAATCTTATTCGGCTACTCAGGTGTTGTATACCTATTCCTCCAGGTTAAGAGAGGGGTTTATAGAGTTTAAATCCAGAGTGTAGTCTGGGACTGGATGTAGAACGGGAAGTTCGAACCAGTATAAAAACTCCTGGTGTGCTTATTCTTATTTACTTTACTACTATTATCTGTTTTCGCATTTAGATTATAATACATTCCATATTACCCGATCCATAGCATAATTTAATTTACTGCTATTATTATTTTCTGCACTAATTATTTTTTATACTCATATTCCGCATCAGCAGATAACTTAGTTTATATCGCACTACCACTGCATTTACATTGTTTACAACTGTTGGCCATTTCGATCCCATAGCAGTCACCTTCATTTGGTATCAAAGCATAGTGACTTTCATGAATCAATTTCTCCTATGGCATTTTCTACTGGGTGATCTGTAAAATCCTACGAGGAGATCTTAATTCATTTTCATTTTGAGCAATGTTTTCAATTTCTTCAAAATTATGAACAATGTTTTCATCTTCTTCAAAATTATTTTGAAAAACCGTATTTGTGACCGTCTTAGTTATTATCTCATCATCTTTAAAAAATTTATTAAACAAATTTTCATCGAAGGAAACATGTAGTGTTTCTTTGATTGTTTTAGTTCTTTTGTTAAAAATTTGATAAGCCTTGCTTCGTTCCGAATATCCTATGAAAATTTCTTCATTGGATTTTGGATCGAATTTTCCAAGCTGATCTTTTGTATTTAAAATAAAACTTTTTGAGCCAAAAACTTTAAAATATGAAATATTTGGTTTTCTTTCATGAAATAGTTCATATGGAGTGTGTTTAGTTAGTGGGCGTATGGAAACACGATTCAGAACATAACAGGCACTTGCTTCAGCTTCTGCCCAAATTTTTTTGGTAAAGTGCTTTCGTTTAATAAAGTTCTTGCACATTCTTGTGAAGCTCTATTTTTCCTTTCTACAATTCCATTTTGTTGTGGTGTTCTAGAAAAGGAAAAATTATGGTATATTCCCTTTTTATTACAAAAATGTTCAAAAGCTTCATTTTCGAATTCACCTCCATGATCACTTCTAATATTTTTTATTTTTAAGCTTTTGAGATTTTGAACTCTTTTAGCAAAAAATTTGAAATTTTCAAAAGTGTCACTTTTATTTTTCAAAAAAATAGTCCAAGCATATCTTGAAAAATCATCCACTATAACAAACACGTCTATGCTATGGTTTATAAATTGAACTTGAGTTAGTCCAAAAAGATCCAAATGCAATAGTTCAAGTGGTTGTACAGTAGAAATGTTTTTCTTTGATTTAAAGGATGATTTTGATAATTTTCCCAATTAACAAGCATCACAAATATTGTTTACTTTAAAATTCATCTTTGGTAAACCTTTTACTAATTCATTTTTAGATAATTTATTTATAGCTTTGAAATTAATATGACAAAACCTTTTATGCCATAACCAAGGATCAATTTCTTTGGCTATTAAACACATATTAGTATTGTAATTTATATTCGTATTCAAACATATATATTTTTATCTCTAAAATCTTCAAAAATAAGATTTTTTATTTTGATAAAAAATGTTACACTTATTTTTAGAAAAAGATATATTGAATCCTTTGTCACACAGTTGGCTGATGCTAATTAAATTATGTTTTAAATTTTTAACTAATAAAACATTTTTAATAAGAGGTAAATTAGATATATCGTTATTGCTCACATCGCCTTTGCCGATGATATATCCTTTGGAATTGTCTCCAAAAGTGACACATCCTCCATCTGAGTAGGTAATGTTTATTAGCATCTCTTTGTTTCCTGTCATGTGTTTCGAGAAACCACTGTCCAATATCCATTTTCCTCTCTTTTTAGGTGGTACCTGCAAAATATAGAATTAACATTGGTACCCACTTTTTTATTTGGGTCCTCAAAAGTTAGTTCTTAGGAAACCAAACCCAAGAGGGTTCAGAATTCCTTTTTAAAAAAAATTATTTTCGTGAACAGTTTCTATAAACGATTTTATTTATTTATTTCTAATCAAAGAATTATTTGTTTTAGGAACCCAAATCTTAATTGATTTAGAATAATTTCCAGCTTTTGAAATAGATTTTTCAATATTATTATTATTCCTTTTAAAATTGTTATATAAAGAATTCTTTTTCTTTGGAATACCTTTAGAAGCTTGCTCATACCCTAGTCCTCTTTTGTTTGAAACAGTCTGAGAGTTTTCTATAATTTTAGAAAGATTTTCTCTACCTTTGTTAAAATTAGAGACATTTTTAGTAATATCATCTAATTTTGTTTTAAGACTAGAAATATCTAACTCCAATATTTTAACATTAGCTTTAAGATCGTGATTTTCAACTAAAAGAGCATCATTCTTTTCTTTCTGAGTTTCTATCTCTTAACTTAACATAGAGAGTTGAGATGTTGTATTAGAATACGATTCTTGAGTAGTTTCAAATTCTTCTTCTAAAATTTGTTTCTCATCTCTTAACCTATCTACCTCAATTTCAGTCCTATTTAATTTTTCAAGAGTTTCTTTATATTTTCTTTTGATGTTTCTTAGTTTATCAAGCAATTCTGAGTTTATTTCCAATAAATCAACAAAAGTTAGATCACTTACCTTGTTATTTATGGCCATAAAACATACGTTGGCTTGTTCTGTATCGCTATCTGAGTCACTATCTGGTGATGAAGATGATTCTAAATCATCCTAAGTGACAGAGAAAGCTTCCTTTTTGAATCTGTCTTTCTTGTGCTTAAATTTGTCTCTCTTTCGATCAGGACGGTCTTTCTTGTTGTGACCTTTCTTGTGACACTCATAACATTCTAGAGCAGAAGATGATGGTTTGTTGTTGTTGTTGTTATTATTGTTGCTGGAGTTGTTCTTGTTGTTTTTGAATTTGTTGCTCGTTTTGAATTTCAAAAACATTTTGAAATATTTAGCAATGAACGCCATATCTTCCTCATCTGAATCTGATTCATCCTTTTCTGCTGGGAATGCTATATTCTTCTTATCTTGAGCCTATACTCGTTTAGCTTGGAGATTAACTTCATAAGACATTAGATTTCCTATCAATTCCTCTGGTTTAATGGTTGAAATGTCATTAGCTTCTTCGATTGCTAAGACCTTTCGTTCCCACTCATCCATTAGAGAGTTGACTATTTTTGATACAATATCAAAGTTTGTATATGTTTCTCCTAATGTTAAAAGAGAATGATATATATCTTGGAATCTAGGGTACATTTCATTTATTGTTTCATCTTGCTTCATTTTGAAATTTTGGAACTGATTTTTGAGCATAGAAATTTTACTCTACTTTACTTTGTTAGTACCTTCATGTGTAATTTTAAGTGTATGCCAAATTTCATAAGCTATTTTACACATGCTCACTCTATTAAACCCATTCTTGTCTAATGCACAATATAACATATTCATGGCTTTAGCATTTGTAGTAGCCTCCAGTTTTTGTGTGTTAGACCATTGTGAATATTCTGTAGTAGGTATGGTATATTCAGTTTGAGTAATATTCCAGGTTTTATACCTATTAGCTTGTATATAAATTCTCATCATAGTAGCCCAATAGTTATAATTCATTCCGTTAAATAGTAGTGGTCGTGCAGTAGATTGACCTTCAAGGAAACTTGTGTTAGTTACTGTGCTAGTGTTGTTTTCCATATTAAAATATCAGATAACTATGTTACGGTTATAAGATGACCAATCTCTGATACCAAATGAAAGTGACTGTGCTATAGGGTCGTGTAATATGGATGAATTTATAAACTACTTATGCGGAATATAAAATAAGTAAGTAAATAAATAAAGCAGTAAAGAAAATGACACCAGAGATTTTTATACTGGTTCAAACTCCCATTCTATGTCCAATCCCAGAGTTCTTCTGGAATTGAACTAGTAACCCTCACTTAACCCAAAGGAATAGGTTTACACCGGCTGAGCAACCGAATAGGACTTCTATCACCTAAGCAACCGAATAGGAATCCTACCGCCTGATCAACTGAACAAGACTTCTTTACAAATAAACAAAAGTATCTGACTATGATATGCTCTTTAAAATAGCACAGATAAGTCAATGAAGTACAATCTTCCTATAATCTTCTCCTTTATGATATATAGTGTAATGTGCTTGAAGAATGTGGAAGATAGAGTGATCAACGATCAGAGATTGTATGTAGCTCGAGTGCAAATTGAAAATAGAGAATAAGAGATAAGAATTCAAGAGTACTAAAATTAGTTAAGTGAATTGTTTGTTGAATTATAGATTCTATTTATAGAGTTTTAAGAGTTGCAATGTTTGATGAAAAGGAACGATGAAAAGAAAAGATGCAACCTTTAGATTAGAAGATGTTTCTCTTCATTGAAGAGAAGCATCCTTTCAGAAAACTAGCCGTTATAGATAATCAACCGTTTGAATTTTCAATTCAGCCTTTTGATTTACTTTAAATTCGATACAGCAAGCAAATAGGCCATTTTTGGCCTTATTTAGCCGTCTGAATTAGGGGTGGGCATTTAACCGAGTTAACCGACTTAACCGACATCGACCGAACCGCATTAACCGATATATCGGTTAACCGAATTTTAGGTTGACCGACCTTAACCGATTAACTTCGAGTCGGATAACGGTTAACACACTGGTTAACCGCGGTTAACCATTAACCAAACCAATAATTTTTCAAGTGTGTTCGACTGTAACCCTAACCGGCCCATTAATGCAGTACATATCCTATTATTCTCAAAACCCAGTAAATGCATATCGCCGCTTCCTCTTTTGGTTAAAAAACCCTAGATCGACTCAACTCCACTACCGATTTTGCAAAATCAATAGCTAATCCTAGGAATTTCGATTCGATCGATAGATCATCTCCTTAAAGGCTTAAAATCTTTCAATTCGTCAACGTGCTGCAATCTTGCGAGTTGCGATTCCAATTTCACATCGATTTGAGGCTTTGAGATATAGTGAATACTAGCCAAAAGAGGAAGAATGTGAGATTGTTCTAACTTTTACATGTTTTATTTGATTATCTATTTAATTATTAGATTAGAATCACAATTTGTTGTTAAATTCTTTATACTATCCATTAACCTAGAGTTGCGAAAATTTATTGTTATTTGTTTAAATATTACAAAATTAAACTATAAATTAAAATATATATTACTGAGTTAAACAAGACTCAAGTATCTGATATGTTTTACGAGTTTAAGTATTTTCAGTTTAAGTATCTGTTTAAAGTTTAAACAGATATTCAGTTCACAAAATTATATGTTTATGTATTTATAGTTTGAATTGTGTTATCAGATTTAACTTGATATGTTTATAGATATTTACAGTTAAATATTCTTATAATAACTTTAGAATATAATAACAAGTTAAATATTTATAGTTTGATATTCGATAATAACACAAGTTTTGTAAAAATATGCATGTAACATGGTATATTTAACTTAAATAACAAAAGCTGTAAAAATTGTTTTGTACTGGACATAAATAATGTCCTAAAGTAGTTGTTTATTGATACATTGTTGTTATTTACAGCATCCTGGTTCACATTTATTAACTATTCATGCAAACTAAGATGTTAGATTTGTCATTTTTAGTTGTTCTGAGATCGAGTTTTTAGTTATACTAAAAATGCTTTGCTTTATTGTTATTCAGAATGTGTTTTAGAGAATATTTTATTATTAAAATTAACGCAACTCTTCAAATTATAATATTTGTTCCTATTTTGAATATTTCTAAACACAAATTAATAGAAGAGGAAAACAAAGTTGAAATATGGAAAACAATTCGAAAAAGCCGAGAACACTTGGGTTTTAAGTCAAGTTTTCTAAACAAAAATAAATCAAAAACAGATCCACAAAAGTTTAAGCTAAGCATGTTTTCTAAGTATTTTAGAAATAAAATTTCTGATCAATTAAACTTCAAATTGTGTAATGTTCTGTTTTCCTTTTGAAAATTGATTTTCAAACTACTTGAACCAATTTCGATTCAAAAAATTTAAAATACCTCATGACCTTGTCTTAACATTTCCTTTTAACGGATGTACTCTCTGTTGAATAGGCCAACATTCTTGCTAACTCCGTCTCTGAAATAAGTTGAATGCCATAGATGAAAAAACTCTCAAAAGAAAGCTTTTGAGTAAAAATACAAATGATGTTGGATGCCATAAATTCTGAAAAGGAAATTCAAATAAAGAAATAGAACAAAATTTATTGTTAAATGGAAAATGTAATATTCTGTATTACTGTTATGTATACTTCTTTTTTTAACCTTAATATTTTGAAGAATACATAACATAAGTGCACATAGTTTCAGTATATATATACATGTGAGTTTAGATTTATACTTACCTAGTTTTTGAAATGTAAAATGAGTTGAGAAAATAAAAATATCAAACATGTAGATTTCAAAAAATAAAGGGTTTTTAGCATATTGGTTTTGAATATATGCATGTGCAGTTTCAAGTGCATCTGCCTTTTGAAAGAATACATATTTCAAATATGTATGTGGTATTGAACATGCATTCATGTTTTAGTACATATATAAATTTTGATCATATGCTTGCTTTTAGTACAAAGGTTTATGAAGTTTTTAACTGTATATGCATAATTTCAAAGGCATATATGTTTTTGATCTATGGCAGTTTCAATGTATTGACTTTTGATATACATATGAGTGAGATTTTAGAAGAATATATAGATTTAATACATACCATATTTCGAAGCCGTTATAATACCAGTTTTTGAACAAGTTTTAGTTTTTGAATACTCATATTTAGTTGGTTTTGGATACATGAATGTGCAATTTTAGGAGCTCAAGATTCTTAGATGATTATCAGTTTCATATATGAGTCCATTTTCATATATATTAATGTGCTATATTTATGTTAATTGTTAAGAGCATAAAGCTCTAAAAATGTATGGTAAGTTTTAGAGTATTGGATTGCACATAAACATCAGTAGTAGGTTTCAAAAACATTAAAATACCGTATATCGCTAACCTTAAGATATATGTTAGTTTTTAAATTTATATTAGCTTTAAATATATATAATATGGATATGTGATTTGATGAATAAAGATTTCAAATGTACACACATCCAAGTTTTGAAACATACATAACATTAATACAGAATATTACCTTTTGATACATAACAGTACACATATCCAAGTTTTGTGTTTTGAAGTAGTACATAATAGTTCCAGTTGATAGTTCCAAATGCCATAAATTCTGAAATATGCCATTGTTAGAAAATTTATTGTTATTATTTGATGAAATTCTTTTTTTAACCTTAAACAGGTCCAGTTGATAGTTATTGCATGGATGATCTTCACTTTGGTGTAACCATGGTCAATGCTATCGCACTGTGATGATTGTTAGTTGCTGCACTCTAGACTCTAGTTGTGATCAACAGTTCAGCTCTGGCTGAATTTTCATTACATTTTGTAGTTGAAAATGAATATAATTGTATCTACTATGTAGTATTGTAGTTTATATAATTCCAAACTATGAATTATGGACTGTTGTGGATTGTAAAATGTGAACTTAGTTGTGAACTTGTGATCTTTGTTTATGATTGTGGACTATTTATGTGATTGTGGACTGTTTATGTAATTGTTTATGTTTATGATGCTATAGTGAATTATGTGATCTTTACAGTACATGATGCTCAAATGAATTATGTGCTCTAGTGAGCTTAGCTGGGCTAATCTCACGTCCCATATATGAAGTTATGAAGTATGAACTGACCTATACAGTATACATGCCATGAATTAACTTTGCAACAAATATGTATGGTTAACCATCGGTTAACCAGAACATGGTTAACCGTTTGGATTAAACGGTTAATCGTGCAACAGTTAACCGCTTGATCGACCGATTAACCGAACCGTTAAATTTGACCGGTTAACCATGGTTAAATTTAACCGGTTCGGTCGGTATGCTTAGCCCATTTTAACCGATGAAACGGTTAACTGAACCGTTACTTTTCACTGGTTAACCATTCAATTTAACCGATCGGTTCGGTTAACCGACTGTACCCACCCCTAGTCTGAATGATACCATTCATCCGGCTAAAAATGCATAGAAAATATTCTATGTTTCAGCAAACAGACGGCTGAATGGTGTCATTCAACCGGCTGTTTATAGCCTGTTTTGTGCATATGCATGGTTTGTGTACTTGTTAGTGTGTATTACCATATTGGAATATTTTAACATATTTCCAATAATATACAGACTCTAAACAAAAGAATAACACTTTATAGCTTTCTGAATCTGAATCTGCAATGAATCTCCTGCATAAATGATTAGTACACAAGAATATTGACTTATATAGTTGTCACAATCAAAACACTAAAAATCGAGGTTCTAACAAAAACAAATCATCCTTTTGAAATGATATCAATATACAAGCATACAAAACTATATGCTACCTGATCGAGAGGTTTCTAGCCATAACAAGGCAACTGGGTCCCAGCCTTCCGAAAATAAATATAGATACCTATATCCCTCTACAATGAGAGCGGACTATACTGAGGCTACAGAACATCCACACCTCCCTTGCCCACTTTTTTGTTATGGGTTACCCGAATCATCGGTAATATAACAAATCACTTTTATATCTGAAGTGGCAAAATCATTTACACTAATAATTACAAATACTTCAAATCTATAATAATTTCCATTTCCAAATCCTCTCAGAAATCATCTTAAAACCATCAGGTTTAGTCCTCGAAATTCTTTTCATTTTATAAAACACCTTTATGAAATCATTCTTTATATAAACCACTTTTATATAAAATCATTTCAAAAATATTCATTTCTAAATATTTCTATTTCTTTAAAAAATTTATAAACTTTCATTTCGAAAAACAAACTTTGAAAACAATTCCATTGACGTCAAATTATTATAATTAATTATAACAATTAAATGAACCAATATTACCGCTAAACACCTTTTAGTCAAATCGTGAAATAAATCACAAGGTGTTAACCTACAATTATTTTCTACCCAGCCCATACATATTGTAAGAGTCCTAAAACTCGGCCTTCAAAAATCGGCACCCGTACTTCACTTGTACTCAAATGTCATAGATTCAAACGCCGAATCTGGCTCCCCGGAGCTTATAACACAACAAGTATAACAACACAGCGGAATAAAGAAATAGATGATATCATATACAACTCCACTGAATACAATATCCAGAATGATATACAACAATGATATCAATATGATACAAGAATATCAGAGATAAATATTGATACAGCGGAAAACAGAAGTGATAACTCCAAATGATCCCCAAAAGAGAATGAGACTAATAACTCCAACATCAGCTCGAACCACCATCACGTTGCACCAAGATAAGCAACGTCAGTCATCCGTGAACTCCGAACACTGAACTAGCTCCCAATAATCTACTAAACCTGACTATCTGAAAAACCCAACTCTAGACTGCCCGTGTGGAAAATTGTGGGCACCCAGAGTTTAGGAAGGGAACAATAAACTCCGAGTCAGTCATGGGACTGGTGTGAGTAACAAAAACAGTTTATCTTTAAACAAACAGCAAAGTATTTTAAACATTGAAATCCGCAATGCTTTTGGAAAATGAAACTACCATAAGACCTCCCACCACACACACAATGCAATCGCAGACTTGGAGGAGATTTCTTCTTATGATAGTCAAATATGCTTACTACACAAGAAAAACTCTTTTGATATTATTACTAGTGCATAGTGCAGAACAAATTTCAAAAGTATAATATTAATCTTAGCCAGCATAGACATTCCGAACTATGCTTACTATAGCTACTATGTTCAATAGCAGGTTACCGCCACATTCCATAGCAGGTTATACAACTAAAACCGTACTGGGTTCGTATTGTTTCTTTGGATTTTCCCACAAATGGTCAGGCTAAGGAACTTCCTACTGCCAATGGGTACGCCTCTGGAGGGACGTCCAAAGAACCTACCCGGATCTCTGCCAACACAAGGCCGGGTTATCTCTGTCACTAGGTAACTACTACTCGAGTATGCCACCCCCGGTCGTTTGGGACCTTTATCCGAGGCCTCGATCACACAGCAACAATCACACAGTAAATGAGATTGGAGCAACCACACAGGTAAATATCTGGGCTCCATACCATGATATAACCTTTTTCCAGAAGGAAATGACATACCCTAAAGGGAGCGACCCTCATAACCTTGTCGCATCTTTCCTGTTTCGACCATTTCCGATCTGTGAGGTTCGATGAGGTCTCATCCACAAAGCTACGTTTTTTCACAAAGTCGTGCTTTGATCAACAAATGATCAGCAATTAACCATCAACACACAGCAACACTCAGCATGCCACACTACCAAATTTGGAGTATATCACTGATAACCTTCAACTACATAACCTCTGAGCTCGTACGTCTCAGAGAAGGGTGTTAAGCTAAGAGAATAAATTCTCCGCCACTAAATAGAAATGTATTTGAAAGAAATCAGCTTTATATCTCAAAGTGTAGTGTCAGATATACAACCATACAAGTCTGTTCCGGGTTCGAACAGAACCAAAGGCACTTCCGAAGAAGCCCTTGCAATCCGGGTATTCACAATCCCGATCGAACTTCCCATCACTTAGGGAATCTCTATACCGGGCGCTACCCAGTGCAGAGATAATCGATAGGTTATCCTATCGTTTTCACAAATACCCGGTTTTCAACACTGGTCTTCAATTGCTATCCATATACGACATATCACTTATTCGGAATGGGTTATATGACACAAAGTCCTCTCCCGGCTAAACCGAATAATGAGCGCAATATTTAAAAACATATGGATAATGGGATTTCAATTAAGTCCCGACTTATTATCCAAATTTCCTCTTTAAATGGTTTAAACACATTACAATTTTAATCTTTTACAAAAAGATTCATCTCACAAAGTTCACCCAGTTTCACAAAGATCTATTCATAGATTTTCAAATCGATTTCCATTTCAATTGGATTAACTCATTAAATCTTTAAATCAAGATTTAACTCATAGCTTTCAAAAAGAATCACTCATAACTTGGAAAAACTTTTTTTCAATTCAAACTTGAAATTCCTTTAACTTAAATTGGAATTTCATTTCTTATATGAAAGCTTTTATCATTTGAAAACAAACAGTTTTCATTTTGGAAAATCTGATTCATTTATACGAGTTAAAGTCCTTGGGTTAAATTCAAATTTCCCAAACAATATTTTAAAATGGTTCAAGCCTATATAAACACATTTATAACTTGTATAACACTCTTAAACCATAATTTTCAACATAGAATTCAATTCCTTATTTTGAATTCAAATTCAAATTGAATTATTTAAAATTCAAGATATTCAAAATATCTTTAAAACTCCTTTCAAAAGCTTTTCATATTAAACCCCAATTTCCAATTTCAAAATCAATTGAAATTAAAATTTCAATTTCAAAAACATTAAATTTAAATCATCTGTGACTTGACCGATTTCCTCGTGAAATCCATATTTGTGTGTGTAAAAGTGTGGTCCAGGGGTTTCACACAATAGTGCAACATTAATAAATCATCACAGATCAGAATACCGAAATATAGTTGATAAGCGGTATAACTATAACGCTTATCTTTTATTCACAGATCACAGATATATAAATTACAGATAATATATTACATTCATCCCAGATAAATGAACTACAGTACAGATCACACACAAATCAGAATATATCACATAGCATCACAGATCAGGGAATATCAAGAATTCAATCATTCAATAAAATCCAAACATCCATAAGTAAGATCAATTTAAGATGTATGATTAATCTAAACCAGATCATTTGCCTATGGATTATTCCTAGTCAGGGTTAATTAATTAATTAATTTCAAACATTTAATTAATTTTTCTTTAACTAATCATTAATTACCCTTGATTAATTAAACTCTAATTACATTAAGTAATTATCCTTAATTACTTCACTAATTAATGATCCCTAATTATTTTCATTTATTAATCACTCTTCTTAATTAATTATATTTAACAAGAAACCTTTAATTTATCACATTCATTAATCACCCTCAATTTAATCTTCAATCAATCCTTAATTAATTATTTTTTAATCACTTGATTAATCAATTTTAATCATTAATTAATTACTTTTAATTAAGTAATTAAGTAATTAATCATTTAATTACTTTCATTAAGTAATTATCCTTTTAAGTAATTGTCCTTAATTACTTCCATTAATTAATAAATCATTAACAACTTAAGATCTTAATTAACTAAAAGATAAACCATTTTATCTTTATTTATTACTCCATAAATTTTGAAAATAAATTATCATCATTCTATTAACTTAAACCCTTAAGTAAATTAACCTTTTTAAAACTTGTAAAATCATAAACCCGAGGCCATTCGAGTGAGACCCGAGCCAGATGCCATTGTACCCGAGACCCTCTTCGAGTTAAACTTCAAAACCCCCGAGTTACCCCTTTTCATTTTAAAACTTTGTTATATATTTAAAATATTAAACCTGTAAAAATGATTTGAATCACCTGCTGTGATGCTCGAGTCATCTCATCACCATACCCGAGCCAAACTCGTAAATCCCCGAGACAACCCCGAAGCCTATCCTTCTTCTTCTTCCTTTTCTTACCACTGATATGCACCATCTCATGTACACATGTACAGATGAACGCCGCCGTATTGATCATCGATGCCATCATCGGCAATACGTTCTCGACCACTTCCCTTGATTCCGGCCATCAAGCTTTTGAATTAAACTCGATATCGACATTTGGTTGTCTGAAACTCCACTGGAACCAACTCAAACACCCAAAATCGCCTCAAACCGCCACCTCCAGCCACCAGCGACCACGAAACTTCGACCAGCCACTCGTCCACACTCCCTCGACCATCTCCTAGAATCCCATCGCACTCGATCGAACGATGGCGACGAACGAATCAAATCTTTCAGCCTCAACAAAACTAGGGCTACAAACTTCAACCTCATGCCGCCTTCGCCCCAGTCGTTATTACCACCTCCAACCATTTTTCTCTAACACCCAGTAAACTCCTTCACCTCCACGAACAACCCCGACATCCACAAATCACTTGATCGCCAAAAATTGGTAAAAATCCATTTTTTAAACAAAAACAAACTGCTCCTAACTCCCATCACTAAAAATCATCAATCCACGCTTAAAAATCATGACTTTCAATATAGATTCAAGTTATATCCTTGAATCAATAGTTCACAAGATTCAAAAATCCCGTAATTTAAAGCCTTTACTGTAAAAATTTGATTTTTCACTCTATAAACACTTATACCTCATGAGACTATTTTTAAATTGTAACTTACTCTTAAATACAATTATTTTGTTTTGAAACTAAGGTCTGGTATGGATTAGAAAACAAGAATTTGAAGTTTTCAGGTTGGGTTGTATTCTGGAACTAAACAGAGGAAAAACATTCACTGATACATGCATGTACACAGAGCCATTACAACAGATAACTTAAGTTTAAATGATGAGTTGTTACTCACCTTCCACATCTTGATTCCAGAGTTTTCAGATTAAAGTTGAAGTCTTTCTTAAATTTGCAAAGTTGAAAATCTGGGTTAAAGTTGCTAGCTGGAACTTCTTTTTCTTGATCCAGGCCTTCTTTGATTGCTTTGATGTTTTAAGTGGATGTTTGTTTGAATACAAGATGATATTACTTTGGTTTTTTTCTTAGTTTCCTTGGTTTCCAGCGATAATACTGATTCATTTTGACTTAAATAAATTTTTAGATTAAAGCTTATGATTAGACAACCAAGTTTTGTTTTAAGCTTGAATTAAAATCATGCTTAGATCAAGAGAAATGATTTTTTGAAGCAACTTATGTTCAGAGTTTTTAGAACAGAGAACAATAGCCTGCATACCACATCAATTCCAGAAACTCATACATATGTGTATATATATATATATGCACCAATACACCCATACTAATTCACTAATGTGCAAGCAACAGATTATATTTTAAATTTCAAAAGATGAGGTTACTCACAGTTGTTTCCAGAGGAAGAAGAACAGAAAATGATGATGAACAGAATTTGCTATGTTTAAACAGGCTTTGAAAATACAAGCTGGACTCTTCACTTGATCTTCTGGTTTGAATTGATTTGTTTGTTTGTTTTAAGTTGAAGTTTTGTTTCAAATTTAAATAGTATTTTACTTTCAGTTTTCATAGCTTAGAATGGAACGAAACTGAGATAAAGAGTTGATGTATGGAAATGAGTTTACAGGGTATTGTTATTGGTACAAGGTAATATTATTTTGTACAAATTAGTTCAGAGATTTTTTCTTGTTTTCTGTTTGACTAAGTTGATATTTATTACTTTGGTGGCTGAAGATAATATTGCGGTGTACTAATGTTTCATGCATTAATTATCTTGTACAATCTACACTTATCTAATTTGTTTGTACATTCCTATATAGGTTTGTTGTCTTCTTTTATAAGCTTTCATGTATATCTCTTTATTTGTTTGTACCATACTTAAATGTATTAGACTTTACTTTGGCCAAAGATATTTATAAAACTGAAATGATTTTGTTTTGGTGCTTATATCTCCCTATATGTTTACATACTATCCTATTCCTTGTATGTACTTAGATTTGTTTGTGTATAGATATTTTTGTTTGCTTTATTCAAGAAGTTTCTTGCATTGCACATCAAACACACTTTGTTATTAATATATTTCTTTATTTTATTTCTATTTCTAGTATAAACCATTTATTTAAAATTTAATTCAAATCCCATACATACATATTCACATATATACACAATATTTAAATTTAACACATATTTTATCTGAATTTGGGGAAACTCGAATCAATCTACAGTTAATTTTACAATTTTTTATTCAAAAATTGAATTAATTATCAATTTAAATTTAATTAAAATCCGGGATCGTTACACATATGAATAATTAATTGCTTATAAACTGGTCGAGCAATATCATTAATCGATAACTAATAATCAGTGCTACTAATCCTGAGGGTGATTCCAAAATGGATGTAGTAGGAATAGTGCCTTCGGTTTCTTTCAGACCCCGAACAGACTCATACAGATGAATGCTATCAGCACATTGTCATTGGAGGGCGATGAGCATTCTAAGTGTAAATGTTCTTAAAAGGTAATCATAGCCTCAAGCGTCATCAACTGGAAATGTAACAACCCGGGATTTTGGCAGTATTAGCATTTAAAAAAATATATAAAGTCCTCCTAAAATATTTAAAATAAAATTTAGCTTGTTCACATTGGATTAAAATAGAGCTCTACTATATATATACATATGATGTAATTTTGACGATAATGGTTAATTATAAAGTAAATCTTATACATATCTATAAATACAAGTAAAAGAATTATATAGTTAAAATAAAATATATCTTGCCATTTTTTAAAACATAAGTATAATAAATAATAAATAGAAGATTAAATGTGGATAGTTAAATGAAGTAGAATAAGTAATTTTGGTGTACATACAACATAAACTGAAAATTTGAAAGCACAAATGTATAAAGTTAAAATAAGGCAAGTGTATAAACTAAAACCTGAAAACTATACGTTCATAAAATAAAACGATAAAACAAAAATATCTTCATTCACAAGACTAAATCTGTAGAGCTGGACCAGACAAAACATGTATATGAGTTATTCCAGCTAAAACAAACATCTCTAAAACAAGATATCTTCATTTACAAGCCAAATGCATACCTGCTAAGTGTACGTCTTCGTACCAAATATCAATATACACAGTAAAAACATAGTTATAATATGTAAACACATTTGGAAACAAGGCATTTATTGCCATCAGCTCAGCCAACATTTTGTCCATTCAAAATATTTAGCAATCTTTACTTTTCAGTAATAAAAATCTGAGCAACCAAAACAAAAGAAGGAAACAACTTAACTAGATAATACCTTCCTTAGACATCTTGTATTCTCTTCTATATATATGTGTCCATCTTTCTGTCTTAGGTTCGTTCAGTAACACAAAAAAAAAAAAAAAGGGGCAAGCTCAAATATAAATTCAAACAAAATCAAATAGGGATTAAAGGCAGATTCAAAGACAGTTTCATACTTTAGGTTTTCAAAAGGAAACAAGATATGTTCTTTGTTCAGCAACCATGTTTGGTGAGTAAACATACTTTCTGGAAATTTAAAACTTGATAATTAGTTCATGAAACCTTATGCCTGCTATATATTAAATATAAGATGCTCTGTGATGTTGTTACTGGAGGCTCTGCTATGTGTTGCTCTTCAATATTTCAAATTTCTGAACAAAGAAAGAAATAGATAAAGATTTATACTTTTTCTGGTAAACCATTTTAAATTAGGATTTTTAAACAAAATAGGATGTTTAATCTTCAATCAGAAATCTGGTCTTCGTTTTGAAGCTTTACAGTAGGATATGGACTCTGCATATTTAAATTTTGCAGTAAGAAATCAATATGTGCAAAAATTCAAATATTTTAATTTGCTAATTCGAATTCATATCTTAAATAAACATGCAAAGTTAGGATTTTTAAAATAGAAACGATGATTTTTAGATCAATATTTAAGGTACAGTTCGAAAATGGATAAAAGAAGCATTTTTATCAATATCTGTCGATTTAACAAATTTTAATTGATGAAGTTAATTGTGGAGCAAGATTGGTGATTTACAAACACAATAAAAATGCTAAAAAAATTATTCAATGCAAGGATTTTGGGGTCGAATCAAATGTAGGGTTTGGTTCGAGTTCTTTTTGGGTCTGTATGCTCGTTGATTTCGTCATCCTGGTACGATCGAGCTGTGTGTGCCTTTAAGGGATGGTAGGGGAAGTGGTTGGCAATGCGTGGCAGAAATCGCGATGCCACTGGTGGTCGGCGTTAGGAGGAAGAGGCGTTTTCCTCTTGGGATGTTCGACTTACAGTTCGTCCAGATGAGTGTTTTTCGATTTCGAGCTTTTCGCATCGAATTGGCTTTTGTTTTCGAGTGTATGGTCGAATCGTGGTTTGCAGGAGTCATCGGGGGTCGCCGGAGTGGGGGCGGCGCACCGTGCACGTGCACGGTGTCGTGAAGGTGTCAGCAGTTTCAAAAGATTTGGTCGTCTCGAGTGATACTCAAGATATTGGGAACGAGTTTGGCCTGGGTTTGTGCGTGGGTTACTTTCACGTGTTCTGCTGTTATAATTTAAACTTAAACTAAAAAAAAAAGGAAATAAAACAGAAGAGAAAAGGAAGATTAGAAGAGGAAGAAGAACACGAGCAGGGGAAAGAAGGAACGCGGGAAAATGCTGGGGAAACTCGGGCCTTACTCGAGTAATTGTCGGGCTCGACTCGGGCCCATTTTAAGAGGTTAAGCCTAAACTCTTTTATATTATTCTTGTTAACAAAACCCAGTATTATGTAAGTAAACATTGTTGACAAGGTTTAAGCTAAGACTTGATTTAAAATTTATTAAGAAAGGTTTTAAAACATAAGATGGATAATTTAAATTGAAAGTTAATTAAGAATGTAATTAATTTATAATGGTGATTAAATAAATAGTTTAAGATTTAATAAGTTTGAAGTTAAAGATTGATAATGATAATCTTGTGTAATTAAGAATAATTAAACTATAATTGTAATTAGAGTTTGGATAAATTAATGATAAATTGATAAATAAATTTGTAATTAACTACTTAAAGTTAATTAACGAATGATTAGTAGTTAAGTAAATTAAGTAATTAACTGGTGATCAAGGACTACTAAATGTGTAATTAAGTTGTGTTAATCAATAATTAAGGATTATTAATTAATGGTTAAAGAATAATTAATCTGCAATTAAGATTGATTAATTGGGTTTAAGGGTAATTAAGGGATGGATTACCCGATTAAAATTAATTTGTTAATTAATTAAAGGTAGTCTCTTGGAGATTAATTAAATACTTGATGAGATTAGTGAAGAAATTCATATTTTACAGGATGTAATAAATTAAAAGGAATTACTTAATGAGAAGTAATTAAAGGGTAATTACTCGGGTAAGTAATTACAGAGTGGTAATTACTGTTTATGAGTAATTGGGGTTGACTAATGGATACAATTAATTAAGTTAATTGATTAATTAAGGATAAACATTCATGAAGTTTGGTTAATTATAATTACTTAATGAAAGTAATTAGACAATGATGATAATTTTAGCCTAATTAAAGAATAATTAATCTGGCGGATTGGCTAAGATAAATGATTGTGGGATGGTAAATCATTTAGGTTGTAATTAATAAGCAGGACTTAAAGGTAATTGATTTAATTCAATTATGATTCATTTGTATAATTCGAGATGGTGTGATTGATTATCTTGCTTATGTATGATTAAGTGATTGTTTAAATGCCCTGAATTGGTTGATACCCCTGATATGAAATGGTTCGTGATATGATGTGTTGGGTGGGAAATGATAGTGTGGTTATCTGTCAATGATGAATTACAGAGTAAAAAGGGTGACATCTTCTATTTAAAGTTGAATTGCATTTCACTTGAATATCACGTGTTAAGATGAACTGAATTCATAGAGAACAGAGTCGGGTATTTGTTAATAACCGAAACCACTTCGATTCTATATAGATTGATATGTGATATCAATTGGCTGAAATGAAATAATATTAACCCTTGAACTAAGTTAGAATACCCAGTATTTGTGTCGTGAAATAAGTGTTGAGCATAACAAGTAATGAACTCGTAGTGAAGTACGAGTTACCCGGGTTTCCTTTTTAAAGTTGGACTTAGTATTTCAAATTATATGGGTTTACTCACGCTGGTTTCCAGCCTGATCCGGGTGTTACTTTGATGTAATGCTCGGGTCAGACCGAGTATTACAGATTTTCAGGTGAGGACGTTCTGGAGCTCAGGAGACGAGCTGGATGGCAGGAACGTATGGAGTGTATCTCACTGTGATATATTGTTGTATATTTGGACATGTTGATTTTATATGTCCAGTGATTGTGTATATGTTGTAACTCTAATGTATTATAAATATAAATTGACCGATATAGTATTCTTTTGTAAACTGTTATTATTGCTATTATATTTTAATCCGCTGCGAATGTGAGATTCTGTGACTTGTTTCTATTTCTTTTCTTCTATCTCTTTCTTCTTTTTCATAACTATCTGGAATTTTCGGGTTCGAAATTTCCGGGTCGTTACAGTTGGTATCGGAGCGAGGTTAAGCGAGAACCTTGGCTCTGGTGGGTGTACTCATTAAGGATAGGGTCAATAGTACCCTAGAATGAGTTGAGCGTATATATATACGAGAGAGCGTACTTGTTATTTTCTTATATAAAGATTTTAAATGATTTTAAGTAAGAATATATTTCGATATATATATATAAAGCAATATTTCTTACTAATAAATGTTAAAGTAACTGATTGTTAAAAATTATTGGAATTAAATTAGGTAGTAACAGAAATATAACTAAAATGAAAGTAAAATAAGTTTGAATTGGATTCAAACTGAAATTAAAATCCTGAATTTGTAGAAATATTTTTAGAATAAAGATAATTGGAATTGGTTTCCAGTTGTAATAACATTGGTTATTTTCCTAAAATGATGAAATGTTTGTTAATGATTTAGCAAAAAAATAAAATGTTTGTGGAAGTAAACATTTAGGTGAGTATGACTTATGAATTGAAATTGAAAAGGGTTTAAATGGTGAAGTATTAAATCTAAGTCCAGAAAATATGGGAATTTGTTCCAAGTGTTTGAAAGAAATAATAAATAGTACTATTTGAATAAAAGAGCTTGATTCAAACAAGAGTTGTTTGAAAATTTATAGGAACATGTTTTGAATTTAAAACCAAAGGTGGTTTAAAATTTAAAGTAATTTGGTGTGTAAAGGAAATAGATATGTATATGAAAAAAAAAAAACTCTAGGATTGAGTTTTGAATAATCCTTGGGAAGTGATGTGAAACCCCAAAGTGGTATAAGTTTTGAACTAATAAGTAAGAATGAATATTATTAGAAATTTGAAAATTTGAAGTAGAAATTCAAATTGAGTATGGTTGGCTGGATTAAGTAAATTGAATTTAACTTTGGGAAAGTTAAATAATTTAAAAGACAACCTGAATTAGAAATTTCAATATGAAATTGAGATTTAACTTAGGAAAGTTAAATGGGTTGATTTGGTAAGGAATTATAAGTGATCTCAAATGGGTTTGAGATATGGGAATTGAAAATGGATGCTGTAAAATGGGTGTTTGGATAAATTTGGATGTTTATTCATCCTGATATAATTCTATTGTAATAAATAATTTATGAAACTGAGAATTGGTTTTGAAGTTACAAATGGATAATAAATTAGAATCTGAAGAATTAATTGTTTTGAGTTTTGAAATATGTTAAATAAAAGATAATTTAAAATGGAATTTTGAAATTTGAACTCAGAATTAAATGGTTAGGCTGTTAAATTAAAAGTAAAAGGTAAAATTTGATTTATGGGATTAAATCAACATTTGAAAAGTTAACTCGAATTTATATAACTCGAGATGGTTTAAAATTGAGATTTAAATTGAATTGGTTCAAAATGGAATTAGATTTGAATTGTGGATAAATTCAACTTGAATTGGGACTGGATCAATTTAATGGGAAATTTATTGAAATGGAGATTGGGAAGTTGAACAGTTTGACTCTGGACTATTTTCAGAATAAATTATTTTAATATAAATCTATTTTTTCCAAACTATTTACTATACAACTTTTCTTTTAAAACCTAAAACTATCTTAAACTTGTTTTACGATTACTTTTGGAACTATTTAACTATTTTACAACTGTTTAGTAAACTAATTACTATTTTTCTATTATTTTATATCTGATTACTATTTTACAATTATTTTACAATTACTTAACTATTTTACAGCTATTTTATAAACTAATAATTATTTTTCAACCACTTATCTATTTTCAAAATTTTCAAGCTATTTTGTAAATATAAACTGGTCGGAGTTCAAACTGTTATTGATTAAATACCCAACTGAGATAAGAATTGAGGTGATAATCCACACGGGGATTAAGGTAAATGTGGATAAGTGAATAAAATTAAAAGTGAATGTGAATAGAAAGGAAATTGATTTGGCTAATAATCAATGAAGATAAATACGTAGGGTGTACGTATATTATTCTATTCGCATAGTGATTTGATCCAGATTCGAGCACAGAATTTCGAGATAGTATTATCGATCCGAGTTGGGATTTTTCGCTCGATTTTCGACGGCGAACCTGGATATGGATTTTTGATTGATTCTGGATATTCTCTATCATAGTTGTGACTATGCAAGGAGAATGACGGTTTCTGATCAAGAAACCAGATCTGAGTCCGCACTAGGAAGTCGGGTGGACAATACTAGTTCGGAAATGAAATTGTGTGATCGATTGAGCGATCAGATTGATATGGCGTACGAATGATATGTGGACATCGTACGGGTTTGAATAAAATTGATATTGAAAATTTGTGGATAAAAACCGTAAATGATTTTGAAATTAAAAGTATATTTTATGAAATATATGATGAAGTAAAGTGGGAATTGAACATTTCTATGATTAAAATTTATTTTATGAAAGTAGGCAATATGGAGGATGACTTTACAAAAGAGTAATCAAAATTTGAATATTGATTTGAACAAAGTTATATATCTTTGTTATATATATGGAAAACTCTCCTTGTTGAATCTATTGCTAGAAGAAAATGATTTTTGAAAGTATTTGAAGTATAAAAATGAATTTATACAAATATGAATTGATTCAAAAGTTTCTCAAGATTATTTTATATATAGATATAAAAGATTTTATGAAAATGATTTTGAGAAGGGTTTTGAGAACCTATGGATTTGGAAAGGCTTTTGATTTTTGGAAAAAAATCAATATTGGAATTTGGGAAAGCCTACTTTGAGAATTATCGATTTTGGGAATCGATTTTGTGCAAAGGCACTTATATGTGATTCATACTGGGTGTATGATTTGGAAAATACTATATGTGTATAGTATAAAGTGTTTTGAAAGTGGCTCTGGGGAAAAAGGCGCTCCCTTGAATGAACTTCTCAGGAGTGCCACTGAGTGGTACTGCCTTGAGCCTCTAAAGGGGAGGTTCTAAAGTTGATCCTGTGAGGAGTCCGGACAAACTAGTTCCTGAGGATTATTTGGTAGCGAAAGTCGATGGCGTGATGCCTACAGGGGCATTTGGGTTATGCTGTGACGACAGTGTAACTCGATGTCGCTGCGATCTACTGTGTGGGGACCATAGCGAAAATCGTGTGGAGGATGAGTGCCAACAGTCTACACTTGATTCTGTCGGGATGGCAGCGCAACATCGGTAGACTGCGATCTATGGTCAAGTGGAGGAGTTTCATTCTTTGGCAGCGAAATTCGGTGGCGCTGATGCCTACAGTTATATGGGTCTTTGCTGTGATAGCAACGTATAGCCTAGGTATAACTGCGATCTGTAGCGGGTTCCATGGCGTAATCGAGTGGCGCGGAGACCTACAGTTATCTATGGATTTTGCCGGGACGGCAACGTAACCATCGGGTTAACTGCGACCATGGATGGGGGTGATGATTTCCAGAGCATTTTTACCAAAGATATTTCCTCTATTTTCGAAACCGTTTTCTATATTTTCAATAAAATTATTTTCCACAGTATTTTCACTCGGTGTTGGGAACGAGTTTACCAAGTACTTATAGATTTTCAGTCCTACGCCTGATCAACGTATGACCGAATTTCTATGAGAACAAGGATGGACTTGTTGAGACATCGAGTTATAAAAAGTATTTTTGTATAAAACTATTTCCATAATATTTTGTAGATTTTGAAGTGTCTTAAAATTTTAATGAAAAAGGGGTAAAAGAGTTAAAAGATGTTTAAGGAATATTTTAATTAAGATAAACAGTAAATTAAAATTCTTGCTTCGATCCTTTTCGAGGACGAAAAGTTTTAAGGGGGGAGGAATGTAACAACCCGGGATTTTGGCAGTATTAGCATTTAAAAAAATATATAAAGTCCTCCTAAAATATTTAAAATAAAATTTAGCTTGTTCACATTGGATTAAAATAGAGCTCTACTATATATATACATATGATTTAATTTTGACGATAATGGTTAATTATAAAGTAAATCTTATACATATCTATAAATACAAGTAAAAGAATTATATAGTTAAAATAAAATATATCTTGCCATTTTTTAAAACATAAGTATAATAAATAATAAATAGAAGATTAAATGTGGATAGTTAAATGAAGTAGAATAAGTAATTTTGGTGTACATACAACATAAACTGAAAATTTGAAAGCACAAATGTATAAAGTTAAAATAAGGCAAGTGTATAAACTAAAACCTGAAAACTATACGTTCATAAAATAAAACGATAAAACAAAAATATCTTCATTCACAAGACTAAATCTGTAGAGCTGGACCAGACAAAACATGTATATGAGTTATTCCAGCTAAAACAAACATCTCTAAAACAAGATATCTTCATTTACAAGCCAAATGCATACCTGCTAAGTGTACGTCTTCGTACCAAATATCAATATACACAGTAAAAACATAGTTATAATATGTAAACACATTTGGAAACAAGGCATTTATTGCCATCAGCTCAGCCAACATTTTGTCCATTCAAAATATTTAGAAATCTTTACTTTTCAGTAATAAAAATCTGAGCAACCAAAACAAAAGAAGGAAACAACTTAACTAGATAATACCTTCCTTAGACATCTTGTATTCTCTTCTATATATATGTGTCCATCTTTCTGTCTTAGGTTCGTTCAGTAACACAAAAAGAAAAAAAGAAAAAAAAGGGGCAAGCTCAAATATAAATTCAAACAAAATCAAATAGGGATTAAAGGCAGATTCAAAGACAGTTTCATACTTTAGGTTTTCAAAAGGAAACAAGATATGTTCTTTGTTCAGCAACCATGTTTGGTGAGTAAACATACTTTCTGGAAATTTAAAACTTGATAATTAGTTCATGAAACCTTATGCCTGCTATATATTAAATATAAGATGCTCTGTGATGTTGTTACTGGAGGCTCTGCTATGTGTTGCTCTTTAATATTTCAAATTTCTGAACAAAGAAAGAAATAGATAAAGATTTATACTTTTTCTGGTAAACCATTTTAAATTAGGATTTTTAAACAAAATAGGATGTTTAATCTTCAATCAGAAATCTGGTCTTCGTTTTGAAGCTTTACAGTAGGATATGGACTCTGCATATTTAAATTTTGCAGTAAGAAATCAATATGTGCAAAAATTTAAATATTTTAATTTGCTAATTCGAATTCATATCTTAAATAAACATGCAAAGTTAGGATTTTTAAAATAGAAACGATGATTTTTAGATCAATATTTAAGGTACAGTTCGAAAATGGATAAAAGAAGCATTTTTATCAATATCTGTCGATTTAACAAATTTTAATTGATGAAGTTAATTGTGGAGCAAGATTGGTGATTTACAAACACAATAAAAATGCTAAAAAAATTATTCAATGCAAGGATTTTGGGGTCGAATCAAATGTAGGGTTTGGTTCGAGTTCTTTTTGGGTCTGTATGCTCGTTGATTTCGTCATCCTGGTACGATCGAGCTGTGTGTGCCTTTAAGGGATGGTAGGGGAAGTGGTTGGCAATGCGTGGCAGAAATCGCGATGCCACTGGTGGTCGGCGTTAGGAGGAAGAGGCGTTTTCCTCTTGGGATGTTCGACTTACAGTTCGTCCAGATGAGTGTTTTTCGATTTCGAGCTTTTCGCATCGAATTGGCTTTTGTTTTCGAGTGTATGGTCGAATCGTGGTTTGCAGGAGTCATCGGGGGTCGCCGGAGTGGGGGCGGCGCACCGTGCACGTGCACGGTGTCGTGAAGGTGTCAGCAGTTTCAAAAGATTTGGTCGTCTCGAGTGATACTCAAGATATTGGGAACGAGTTTGGCCTGGGTTTGTGCGTGGGTTACTTTCACGTGTTCTGCTGTTATAATTTAAACTTAAACTAAAAAAAAAGGAAATAAAACAGAAGAGAAAAGGAAGATTAGAAGAGGAAGAAGAACACGAGCAGGGGAAAGAAGGAACGCGGGAAAATGCTGGGGAAACTCGGGCCTTACTCGAGTAATTGTCGGGCTCGACTCGGGCCCATTTTAAGAGGTTAAGCCTAAACTCTTTTATATTATTCTTGTTAACAAAACCCAGTATTATGTAAGTAAACATTGTTGACAAGGTTTAAGCTAAGACTTGATTTAAAATTTATTAAGAAAGGTTTTAAAACATAAGATGGATAATTTAAATTGAAAGTTAATTAAGAATGTAATTAATTTATAATGGTGATTAAATAAATAGTTTAAGATTTAATAAGTTTGAAGTTAAAGATTGATAATGATAATCTTGTGTAATTAAGAATAATTAAACTATAATTGTAATTAGAGTTTGGATAAATTAATGATAAATTGATAAATAAATTTGTAATTAACTACTTAAAGTTAATTAACGAATGATTAGTAGTTAAGTAAATTAAGTAATTAACTGGTGATCAAGGACTACTAAATGTGTAATTAAGTTGTGTTAATCAATAATTAAGGATTATTAATTAATGGTTAAAGAATAATTAATCTGCAATTAAGATTGATTAATTGGGTTTAAGGGTAATTAAGGGATGGATTACCCGATTAAAATTAATTTGTTAATTAATTAAAGGTAGTCTCTTGGAGATTAATTAAATACTTGATGAGATTAGTGAAGAAATTCATATTTTACAGGATGTAATAAATTAAAAGGAATTACTTAATGAGAAGTAATTAAAGGGTAATTACTCGGGTAAGTAATTACAGAGTGGTAATTACTGTTTATGAGTAATTGGGGTTGACTAATGGATACAATTAATTAAGTTAATTGATTAATTAAGGATAAACATTCATGAAGTTTGGTTAATTATAATTACTTAATGAAAGTAATTAGACAATGATGATAATTTTAGCCTAATTAAAGAATAATTAATCTGGCGGATTGGCTAAGATAAATGATTGTGGGATGGTAAATCATTTAGGTTGTAATTAATAAGCAGGACTTAAAGGTAATTGATTTAATTCAATTATGATTCATTTGTATAATTCGAGATGGTGTGATTGATTATCTTGCTTATGTATGATTAAGTGATTGTTTAAATGCCCTGAATTGGTTGATACCCCTGATATGAAATGGTTCGTGATATGATGTGTTGGGTGGGAAATGATAGTGTGGTTATCTGTCAATGATGAATTACAGAGTAAAAAGGGTGACATCTTCTATTTAAAGTTGAATTGCATTTCACTTGAATATCACGTGTTAAGATGAACTGAATTCATAGAGAACAGAGTCGGGTATTTGTTAATAACCGAAACCACTTCGATTCTATATAGATTGATATGTGATATCAATTGGCTGAAATGAAATAATATTAACCCTTGAACTAAGTTAGAATACCCAGTATTTGTGTCGTGAAATAAGTGTTGAGCATAACAAGTAATGAACTCGTAGTGAAGTACGAGTTACCCGGGTTTCCTTTTTAAAGTTGGACTTAGTATTTCAAATTATATGGGTTTACTCACGCTGGTTTCCAGCCTGATCCGGGTGTTACTTTGATGTAATGCTCGGGTCAGACCGAGTATTACAGATTTTCAGGTGAGGACGTTCTGGAGCTCAGGAGACGAGCTGGATGGCAGGAACGTATGGAGTGTATCTCACTGTGATATATTGTTGTATATTTGGACATGTTGATTTTATATGTCCAGTGATTGTGTATATGTTGTAACTCTAATGTATTATAAATATAAATTGACCGATATAGTATTCTTTTGTAAACTGTTATTATTGCTATTATATTTTAATCCGCTGCGAATGTGAGATTCTGTGACTTGTTTCTATTTCTTTTCTTCTATCTCTTTCTTCTTTTTCATAACTATCTGGAATTTTCGGGTTCGAAATTTCCGGGTCGTTACAGGAAATGACTAAAACAGGGGAGATGCTCCAAGGCTATGTGGTTCGCTACCATTAGAGTATGGTCACCACCCAATCTAGATTGATATTATAGATCATGTATGTTCGGGGCCCATTTAGGTTGTTGATACCAACCAAGGTGATAACATATTCGGCGCTATCCAGCAAGGGGTAGGGCCAGTCTTGACTCGTAGGGAGTCCATGTGAGGCTCTCGTGTATTTTGTCTAGAAATGCACCATGACGGGCGGTACCCCAGTAGCCCAGTCATTAGTTGGAATCCATTCTCCAATACGAGCTTTTCGATTTTAATTGTATACCAAATATGTTGGAACGTGAGATGCAAGCATCCCAGTTATTTTAATATTTTACTTTGACCCCTAGACATTATGGTAATATCATTGGATTTGATATAAAATGTTTTGGTATCATAAGGTAAAAACTCATCCGTTTTTATGTGCGGTGTGGTCTTATGAGATACCCTTTGTTTTGAAAAGTTTTTGAACATAAAATCAGTTTGGTTGTTACCTGTTATCGAGTTTTACTCACGCTGGTTTACCAGACTGACCCGGGTGTTATTCCATATAATGCTCGGGTCAGACCGAGCATGTTTCCCCAGGTTTAGCTGGATACTTTGGAATTGGGAAGGAGCTGGATGATCAGGACGTATTCACGTATATTCTCCGCTTTAATATGGAATTGGTATGCTTTTTCAATAACAAGGACAAGTTATTATTACTGTCCAAATGTAGGATAAGTCTGATGTACTCTGATGTTATATATCTAAATAAAGATGTTCCTTTTTGTAAAGATCATTTTTGTATTATATATTATTCGCTGCATTGTGAGATTCTGTGTTATTTAGTTTTCTTTTACCTTCTTCTTTCACCCTGACAAATTGATATTTCCGACACTTGAATATTCGGCATGAGAAACAGTGAACGTATTAGTGTCGATTTTCAAGGGTTATAAATCCTTGTTACATTTTTAAAAGAAAATTTACCGATTTAGTGAAAGCATTTTAGAGGTAATTAACTATTTTATTAAAGATAATTGATTTGTTTATTAATGGAAATTATAAATTTTATTAATTATCTTTCAGGATAATTAATATTGTTTTAGATCAAAAAAAGAGTATTATTAATCATTCCCCGGGACGAGTAACATTGTTTTGAATTTATAAAAGGTATTTAATTTGTTTTAAATTTATAAACGATGGCTTTTAAATGAGAAATTATTTTGGGTCTATAGTAAACGATGTTTTAATGACATTTTTACCCTTGTTTTAATACACTTAGTGTTATATATTTGTCTCTTAAAAAGGACATTTGAAAGAGTTTTTAAGAAGATTAAATCTCGGAATTTGTTCGAAATGGTTACAAAAGATTTGAGAAAAGGTAATAGTGGTATTATTTGGATATATTTCTAAAATATAAATATTTTGGAAAATAAATTTTAAGCGGAATGCATTTTCTTTATGATATTTCTAAGAAGAACATTTTGGTTAGTTTTGTGGTAATATGAATAACCTTCTAAGTGATGATCGGATGTTTGCTTAGGCGAACGTTGTAGAGTACTTACTTTATCATTGTACGATCGAAATGAGTCCAAATCCGAATGAACCCAAACCGAGTTTTAGTAAATAAAATTATTTGAAGTTATTTCATAAAAAAGAATATATGTTGTATGCGTAATTATTTTTTTAAGTTCTATAGAAAGGAATTGATTTCCAAATAAAAAGTATTTTTGATAAAAGATTGTTTTGATAAATGAGTTTTTACCCTTAAATAAGATAAGGGATAATTTAACACTGATTTAAATGGGTTAGATTGGATAGGAAGGTTTTAATAGACATTTTTTTATTAAAACAATAGCTTTTGTTTAAAAAATGTAAGTGGTGTAAACTATTTGTTATTTTGGATCAACCCATAAGCATCGTCCATTTTAACACTCTAAATTAAAGAGGTCGAGAGGTTGATTCAGTTTTAAAAGACCCAAATTTTAATTAGATCTTTGCCTAAATTGTGAAAAGTAAAATAAAACTTGTATTTGTATGTACTTTTAGGATATAGAAAAGTATTATACTGGTAAATAAGGTAGAATAAGTTATTTTTTGGTGTTTTATAAAGAAATGACTTTATAAAATATTTCTAAACTTAGGTGAAAATTTATGAAATAATTCATAAATGAAATTGGTGTTGAATAAAATACTAAATGCAAACTAAAGTGATTTAGAAATACTAGTATAATAAGAAACCAATAATTTTAGAAAGTCACTTTCAGTTTTGTCTGAAGGAGCATAGGTATCCTCTAAGTAATAACCAAAAGCTGATGAGAAAAATGGTACGCTTAGGAAATTATTTGTATTCTTAAGCAATCCAAAAAGTTTTAAACATAAGCTAAGATTTGTTTATTAGTCATTTGACATTTTAAGTAATGTTAAGTGTTAGATTTTTCCTTTACGGATTATGATTGGTTTGATTGAATTGGTTGATTGGGTGATCTTATATACTATAGTTTATAGAGATAAAATTTATAAACCAAGGTTTTTGAATTGTTGTTATTAGGACCTAAATCTTGGTGATTTTGAAAAGTGATTTTTGGGAAACTTTGATAAACAAATAGATTGTTTGCTCCAGTCGTTGTTTTAGGAGGAACCGCAATACCACTAGAAGCTCCATATTGTTTTGATTCTAGAGTTTAACATGTTTTGTTAGGAGGACCCCCTCCTTGACATTTTTGATTTTGGTTTTGATTACTTCTCTTTTTGAGGAACTCAAAAATAATTTTTGAAAATATTTTGAATATAAAACCCGGGCATTTAGTTCTAAATATTGGAAGTATTTTGAAAAATGTTGGATGCATGGCATTTATTATAGATATTCTCTTTATTTTGTTGCATATGTCTGCTATATTACTTTTGGTTACATCATGTTACCTGATTGCATATGGTTGTTATAGTGTTTATTTACATATATTTATGATAGAAATAATATAACGAAGGAAAATATAGCTAATCAAATTTACTGAAAACCAAGTAAGTAAATTTATTTTTCTTAGGTTAGTTATTACTTCTTCCACTCCGTAATCATTTTGGGGACGAAATTCTTTTAGGGGGGAGAGTGTAACGACCCATAAATTAATCACTTTATATTTAAATATTTAAATCATTTTTAAATATTTATAAAATAGATTTTAATAACTAAATAAACATCTTTTAAATAAAAATTAATGATGTTAAAAACATTTTTAAAGTATGTTTACTAAAATAGTTGGTTCAAAAAAAATAGAAAATGTTACCGAAAAACATTTTCGAAAATTACGATTTTTCAGCATCGAAGAAGTCATCGAAAACATTGTGCACATTTGTAACAACATGCACACATATACATGTGTCATATAATAAGTTAAGTATTGTGTTAGTAGTAATAAATCATGCTTAGTTTAAATTAAAACTTGATTTGACTTTAAATAAATCAAGTAAGGCATGAATAGTAACTTATATTAAAGAAATACCATACCAACATACCTTAGGATCCTAGGTTGTACATGAAGGCATGGTGCTTGCTTAATTTAAGGGGATATGGGTCCATTACCAATGTGTATGGCATATTGGAGGGAGAGTGAGGTGGCATTTTTTGAGTGGAGGGAAGGCGCTAGGGTTATTTTGGTAATTTTGTCTTTTCATGCCTATAAATACCCCATTTCCTACACTTTATTCACTTTAAACTCTCATTCTCCAATTTTCTAATTCTCTACCTTATCTTCATATCTCCATTCATGGCTTCCATAGTGAAGTTCATAGCTTGAAACACTAATTATTTTTACTTTCATCCACTTAAACTAGCTCCTTACTTCACTACCCACACTCCACTTACCAAACAACACCTTAACTCCTCAAATAAATCCAGGCCGAGCCCAAAACAGCCCATGGCTAGGCCTAATAGGCCCATGTCTGAACCAAAATCAGTTCACAAGTGGCCCAAAAGTGCGAGCTAAGGTGTAGTGAAGGTAGATTGTGAGTTTGGCAACTTGTTGTGGTGATCCGATTAAGTTAGTAGTGTTTTGGTGAGCAAAACTTCACCCTCAAAACCAAAGTTTTTAAACTATATTCATGTTCATATTAGTAGCTAATTAATGCTTGAAGTATGTATTGGATGATGTATTGGTTGTTGTTTGGTTGATACTTTGAAAAGTTGTCGTGTTTGAAAGTTAGTAAGCATGTAGTTAGCTATATGAAAAGTTAGTGGTTAAAGTTAATATAATTGTTAGTAAATACATATTACATGTTTTTTCATAGTAAATTACCATGTGTGTACGCTCATATCCTTTCTATCATTCTATGTAATGTTTGGTTGTAATGATAATGGCATAAACTTGTTTTTCGAACTGGCCGTATAGCGATAGTCGCTATATCGGCACTTTCGGAAAATCACTTTTTATCGAAAACGTTTGGATTCATTTTCATGCTTGGATTAGTTTTACAAGTTAAAAAGTTTTGAAATGACAATGATTTCAAATTAATTAATTATTTCAATAATGATTATTTAATTTAATTAATAAGGAATAAGGTTAAATAATAAACTTATTACCGATGTGTTTTAAATTTTACTAATTACTAGGTTAATGATGGTTTAAATTAATTAATCATTTTATTTAATGATGTTTATGGATAATTAATCATTCAATAATGATGTATTAAAGTTAATTAATCAATTTTCTAATGATGTTTTTAAATTAATTAAATTTTTAAATTAATGATTTATAAAGTAAATCTATTTGTTTTAACTTTAAGTAACCTTTCCTTTAATGATGTTTCAAACTTGTTAATCATTTTAAATAATGATATTTAATTATTCATTCATTAATTAATTTAATTAATTATATTTAAATATTGCTAATTAATTGAATTAATGATGTTTTAAGGGTGATATACCCTTGTCAATTAAAGGCATTTAAAGTTAATTTATCAACTTAATTAATGAAGTTTCAACGTGAGTTTATCAAAGTTACAAGAATGTTTTGACTTTGTTATTCATTATAAATAATGATAATAAATTATTTATTTATTAATTTAGTTAATTATAATTAATTTTTAAATTAATTAATGGTGTTTAAAAGCGATTAACTTCTTTTGGATTAGAGGCTATCGAAGTAAATTCATCAACTGAATTAATGAACTTTTAAATTTAATTAATCAATAAGGACATGTTTTAGTTATTAAATCCTTTTTATAATGATGTTTGAAAGTTAGTAAACTCTTTTAACAAAGTGTTTTAAAGCTAATACTTGTAATATGAAGCCAAGCATAAATTCGGTTTCGTTTGATTCGGTTATGGAACTGAATTAAGTTCCGTAAATCAATATCACTTATATGGAAATGATTGATTTGTGCACTCAACACTAAATGTCGATGAGGTAGACTTGTCCCTATTTCGAAAGTTCAGAATGGTCTTAAGACATGACTTTGAGGTAACACTACCTTGACTTGTCCAGCATTATTATTGACCATGGAATAGTACAAGTCTGAAATCGACGAGTGGTGATGGCTATACAAGACTTAATTTCCATATTCGATCATTTTATATCCTCGATAGTTGGTATCCCGACTATCGGTTACTTTAGCTTCTTGATATTCATCATTTTAAGATGATTTGTTGCTCTTTTGAGCTTTGTTATCCTTTATCGGTAAATGATTGAACCTAAAGCGTGAAAGGACGTCCAGCTATGTGGGATTGCTCCCATTAGGGTATTACCACATCTCATCTAGATTGGATTCGTTTGTGCATTTTTGATGTGAAATATTCGGATACTCGGTGAGGGTTTGGCGAGGTTTGGCTGGTACATTTCGAAGAAGTGCCACAGAGTATATGAGCTTCTTAGAAGTATATTACTAGAGGTATACTTCAAGGGTGATGCACCTTCCTAGTCATTTATTGGAAAATTTTCCTTTCCATATTTAATTCGAACCTTCGAATTATTTTTCTATAATTTCAACAGGAAGAGTCAACCACTCTTCATGATGTTTAAATATAGGTTTTGTCCATTCTATCAAGTTTGGAAAGTTATCTTGTTTTATCCATTCTATCCAATTTGGATTTTATCCAGACTATTTCCATTCTTTCAAGTCTGGATCTTTATATTATTTTTGCCCATTATCTATTTGTGGAATTGTTTCCCATTGTTCTTTTCCGTTCTTATGTTTTGTTGTTGTTTATGTAGGAGAAAACCCGTTCCGCATTAGCGGCGTGGTCCCACATATTATTGTTATATACACTCCCTTTTGTTTCAGAGTTTTACTCATACTAGACATATTGTCTGACCAGAGTTTTTTATTTTCCCTAAACTCTTGGGTACTCAATTATATTTGAGTAGTTCGAGAATAGCAGGTTTCTCATTCGAGCTCTTTGAAGACGATGATCGAGCGGGCGGCTCCTTAGTTATCTAGTTATTTCTTTCTGGTGTGCGATTATGAAGATGTATTTTGTATCTAAAAATGACAAGTCAGAATGTATAGCTGCAAATCTATTAGATGTAGTACTTTTATTTAACTCTGATAGCTCCATGTAAGGTGTAACCTTTTGTGCTTTATCATTTTGTATTATGTGTAACCATTCCGTTGTCAGGTTTTTTCTATTTTGTCTTATTGTGTTCTTTATTTTTCCCTATGACAACTTATCTTTCGGGCGCTTAGGCAACGACACATGAATACCATGGATGTATTAAGTGTCGTTCATAGGAGTCAGAAAGGTGGGTCATCACAAAATATCTTAAACGATAAAAGTTATTGCAATTTACATAAAGCCATCCATGGTCCACTTCGCCAATGCATGTTATTAGCTGTATCCACCATAAGGATTCAGATGGGTGATTTTTATAGTAATCAATCTCAACTTATACCTTGGTAAAAGCTATCTGAATCATTCATTAAGTAAATTGATTTAATTTTACAACTCTACCAATTATTGAAACATTTGGACTTATGCATTCACCGGTCATATAGTCAAGGTCTAAACTGGCTAGATGCATCCAAATTAGAATATATCTTAAGAATTATTTTGTAACTTCTCAGCATTATGAGCTTTTTATCATAAAATAAGGGCCTCCTTGAAGAATATGGTCACAATCGTCCTTTTAATCAACCTTGATAATATGAAAACATTCCTCCTTGTTATAGATTTAAAAGTCCCTACAAGGTCTCGAGACACACTGAATGTAAGCTTTTAATACTGGAACAAGGCCTTGTCCGTAGCATAAAAGATTGACGAATTCTCTAATTTTGTGTGAGCCTATTTCTCAAGATCATCAATGATTTGTAACGACCCAGAATTTCGCACAAATTAAATTGAGAATATTTAATTAATTTTAAATATTTGAACGATGATTTAATTTGAATCCCCGATATAACTTTGGAATTTGCGGTTAGACTTTAAAATTTAATCGATTGAATGCTGAATAAAAATTTGAATTATTCAATTTAAAGCTGAAGAAAAATATTTCAAACGCTTGTAAAATATATATTGATAATTCTGAAAATAATAGAAGCTTCAGAATAGAAGTTTACATTTATTGTTCAGTTTTGAAATTTAATCGTTCGAATCAATAATTAAAAATAGTCATTTTTCAAACAGTCTCGGAATTCGACGAAACCGGTTCCATTGGATCCGTAATATTGTATTATTATCGGATTTCAATTTTTGTAGTGACTGGAGTTGTCGTGTGATCGTACGAGATAAAAATGTCTGGACAATAATTAATCGATTTAATTTAAAAATAAATTTATACACTAAGATAATCAGCCACCCTATTCTCTGATTCGCGTCGACCTACTCTCTGCTTAATCACGTACTTGTTGTCTTCCCATCTACCTCCTTTCGTTCAAAAAATTAAAGCTTCACATAATGGCCGAAAGAAAAAAATAAAACGAAAACCATCTCGTTTGAAATAAAGTCCCTTCTTCAAATTCACGAAATGCTTCCGTTCGAAAATCAAAACCCAGGTTTCCTTTTTTTTTCGCGAGTTCATTCGTATGTAATAAAAATTGATGTCGAGCTGTTCTTCGTCTCATTGACAACTCGATCGAGCAAAAGGGCTTCGCTTGTGGGGGGGGGGATTCGCGAATCATTTCATCGCGAGTTCTTCATCGCGAGTTCGAGAGGACAACGTGGATTGGGAAGCGCGACAGCTCTGGCGAAGATCGACCCTAATGTCGCAAGCTAGGGTTCTTTGTTCGTGGTTTTTGGGGCAGCGATAGGTGAAGTGGAGGCCGAAGTATCGAGGAGGGTTTCTCGTTCATGACGAGATGCACGCGATTCTGGGTTGGCTGTCGTCATCGACTTCGGGTCGCGAGGCCAGTGCGAATCGAGGCGAACTCACGATGGGGTTCGCGAGGAGCGATCGCGTTTTCAGTCAAGGCAGTTGAACTCGGCTAGGGTTTCGTTCATTTTCGAGCTTGGCAGTAAGGTCAAGAACTGTTGGTCGATCGTTTGGTGAGGTATTATTATTATTTTTCTTAAATTTCTATATACAGGAATTTTTACAGTAAAGGAAAAAATGTATATAAACATTTTTCAGTAAGCTATAGATGAAGTTGAGAAGAAAAATAGATTTTTAAAATCTATATAGATGATTTTCAGAGAAAATTTTGTTGGTATGTCCAATAAAAAGAAATTGATTTTTATCAATAAAAATAATAATATATTAAAGAAAATTTAGTTTTAAATTTTATTTGTAGTCAAATAAATTTGTTAAAAGGAATTTTTTTTTTAAAATTAGGAGTATTAATTTAAATTAAAAAAATTGGTTAATTAAATTTATCAAAGGAAAAATTTAATTGTTCAATTGATTCGAATATTAATAAAATTATATAATTGTTATACAAGGTCTAATTCTGTGAAGAAACAAACTGGATTGGAAATGAATTGCAAATTAAAAGCAAAGGTGAGATCTTCTCACTCAGATTTATAATTGAATTGCAGTTATTGATTGATTTGTTTGAATGTGCTATTAGATATGATAGGATATATATATATAGCAGTATATACATATTGGCATATGTATATATTGGATCGATTGATTTCCCGCCTCGTATAGCGGATGAGACCCTATTGCGCCGTTAGTAAGCGGATTTTTATAAAACCCATATACCGCGATAATTCCGTACTGGAGCGGGATTGGTATTGTGCTAACATCTTTGGATGCAGGAAAAACAGGTTGGAGGGATCCAACTGGACCCCTCACATTGATTGAATTTATTTCTATTGTGATATGAATCTGTGAATGATTATAGTGATGCTATTAATCATATTGATATCTGGAAATTGTTTGAAAAGCTAAAATTTAGCTGAATGGATGTTTGGCATCATCGGATTCCAAAGATTAACGAAATTGAATTTTTGAAATTCAAGTAGAAATTTTCTAAGTGAATCAATTTTAGAAATTGAATAAATTTTGAAGAAAGGAAGTTTTAAAGTATAAAAAGTTAATTTTTATAATCTTATCAAATTTATTCCAGAATCAAGTGAAAATGTTAAATAAATGGATTTCGTAAAATAGTGATTATAAATTGAAGAATTTAATTTAAGAATCTGGATTTTTAAATAGATTGAAAGAAACGATTGAAATTTATTTTCTTAAAAAGGAATTTATTAAAAGAAGATAAGTTGGAAATCCGATTAGAAATTTACTTGGTAAATTGAAATGATTTGGGAAGTAAATGTAAAATGACTTCAATTTAAAGAATCCATTTAAAAATAGGATATTGAAAATTTTGAAGGAAAATAAGAATTTATTTTAGTAGGGATAAATAAAATTAGAAATCAATCTGTAATTGATTTAATATTTGGAAATGAATTTTTGAGAAATCAGTATGGAAATTTTATTTTAAAGTTGAAAATAAATTTAGAAATCAATATTGAAATTGATTTGGTATTGAAGTTTTTTTTTATGAATGGAATTGGAATTTATAAAAGTTGGTTATAGATCCGAAATCACTTATCTTGATAAGTAAAGTATAAAAGTTAATAAAAAGAAATGTATAAGTCGAAGTTGTTATAAAATGGAAATAGAATTTATAATCGTTGGTTTATAAATTCGAAATCAATTGAATTTGATAAATCAAATATAGAAGGTTTGTGACGACCCGAAATTTTAAGCATGTGAAATTGGAATATTTAATTTGTTTTAAATATTCAAAAGTTGAATTTTAACTTGAATTTCAGATATAAATATTTGTTGGATAATTTAATTTTGAATTAAACAATTGAATATAGGGTAAAATAGAGAATCCTGAGTTTTGAGCCAGATAAAAATAGTTTAAAGGTTCAGAAAATTTATATTATTAATATTGAAGGTGATGAAACTTTTAAAATTGAATTTCAAAGTAATTTGTTCAGTTTTAAAATCTTATTGTTTAAATTGAATTTAAAAATACCCGTCCGAGGCACAGTCTCGGAATTCGACGAAACCAGTTTCATTGAATCCGTAATATTGTATTATTATCGGATTTCAAATTTGGTAGTGTTTGGAGTTGATGTGTGAGTATACGATAAGTAAAAGCGCTGAAAACTATATCAAAATTCAGTATTTAAGTAGAAGAAAAATAAATATTATAAATGTTAAATCAGTAGCCACCCTATCATCTAATTTCCGTCGACCTAGTTGTCTCCTCTTCTCGTTTAAAACACGCTACCCTGTCTTCCTTTGGAAGCAATTCGATCCTCGAAACAAATCAGTTCGATCTCTAAAATAACGAGGCCGATGTTCCTATTCCTCTCAAATTAAACTACAATCAAATAAATTTATTTTACCCATACCCAATCTTCTGAAAAAAAAATAAATAAATCGATCAGCTCGTTTCAAAATTTAATGGCCGAAGGGACTCGGTTTGTCTTCGAATTGGTGATAAGCAGGGTGCGACTGTTCGCGATGGGGAACTTGAGCATCACGCGGGCACGATTTGGCCAGGTCGAGGTGGATGTTTCGTCGAGTCGCGGTTGCCTGTAAGGATTCGCGAGGCGGCAGTGGTCACAACTTCTGGCGAACACGAGGAGGGACGACGCGGCAAGGGTTGGAGCCGCGGTGTTGGCTGTTGTGGGCGGTGCAGTCGAGTCAAGGCTAGGGTTTCGATCGTGAGAAGGGGAGTCGAGGCCAATCGAAGCTGAGGCAGTTAGGTGATCAGCTCGGGAGGGTTCGACTGGTCTATGATGTAGTTTGGGGTCGGTTCTCGATCGGGCTGCTGCAAGGTTCGACTAGGAAGAGGATTGTTCAGATGTGGCTTTTGCGGTAATTTATTTTTAATCTGATTTTATTTTATAGATATATGTATATGATTTCAAAAGAAAAGGAAAGAGCTTGGAAATACAGGGAATTTAAAATGTTTATGGGATTTAAAATTTGTATATAAGCCCACTATTTTTAAAAATAGCTTATGTTGTAGTTAGGTCAGGTTTTAAATTAATAAGAGTTCAGACAGAATAATAATAAATGTAACTCATGTTGGTTTTTAACAATAAGACATAGAAAGGGGAAATTTGTCTAAAAATTTAATTGTTGGTTAACATTAAATCATTAGTTTGAAATAAAATAAAATTGAATTAGTAAGTGGAAATTAATTGATCGATAGGTTAGTTCTAAATTAAAAGAGGTATTTAAGTAAATCTATTTAAAAGAAAATTTGATTATTCGATTTTACGAATCTTAATAATTAATAAATGGTATAAATATTTATACAAGGTCCGAAATCTTGAAGAACAAGCTGGTTTGGATTGGATTTCAAACAAAAATCAAAGGTGAGTTAATCTCACTCAGTTAAATTTAAATTTAAATGGTTAAATTTAAATAATTTATTGAATGGTTGATTTGATTGATGTGATATATATAGTAGTATATACCAATATATATATATTGGCATATGTATATATTGGAGTTGATATTCCCGCGTTATATAGCGGATGAGACCCTATGCGCCGCATAATAGCGGATGATTTTATATAAAACCCATATACCGCGATATTCCACCTCGAAGTGGAATTGGTATTGTGCTAACATCTGTGGATGCAGGGAAACAGGTTGGAGGGATCCAACTGGATTCCTCAAAATATTTAATTTTGTTTAAATATTCTGTGATATGATTGTTGATATCATGATGATTTATATTGGATAATCTGGTTGGATTAAATTTCCCAGTATAATGAGTTATCAAAAGCAATTGAATTGAATTTTGGAAAGAAATAAAAGAGTAAAATTTAAGTTAAATAATTCTAGTGAATTCGAATAAATTAAATAAGGAATTGTAAAAGAAATAAAGAAATTTCTTAATTCGAACAAATATGGGAAAAGAGAATTTTGAATTTAATAGTGAAGAAATAAATCTTTAACTAAAGTGATATTATTTAAAAATATAAAAGAATTGATTTTATTGAAATTTAAAGATTTAATTTAATTAAAATATTAATTGAAGAAGTTTGGAAATCCGAAATTGGTATTTTAGTTAAAAAGGGTTTTAACTCATAATAAAGAAATAAAATCTGAGAGTAAATGTAATTTGAAATAAATAAAGTAAATAAGAAATTTATTTCAAAGTAAAGTAAAGTAAATTGGAAAATCAATTGGAAATTGATTTAGTTGTTTAAAATTGGAATTTAAAAGAGAAGTGAGATTTTGGAATTTATAAACTGGGTTTATAAAGTGAAATAAAATATCAGTGGATATTTTAAATATAAATTCAAGGTGGGAATTTATTGAGAAATGTAAATGTGTTTAAAAATAAATGGTGAGTTATTTTTAAAAGATATGGAAGAAAGTGTATTCCCTGGATGGCCAAGTACGATTTCAAAGAGAATTCTTAAATATAAGTTAAAAGTTTTCGTGTTGTTTAAAAAGGTATGTTTAGAAAATTTATTATTTCTAATATTTAAATTCTAAAGTAAATATTTTCCAAATCTATTATCGTAATAATTATTTAAAGGGTGACTAGTATTTTATTTAAAAAGGTGAAAACTTAGTTTTATATTGTATAAAGTAACCTTATTTTAAATATTCTTAAAAGTATTATTTTTAATTAAGTATTAAAGTAGTTTTCCAAATTTAAATGTTAAAGTATAATTATAATAAAGTGTTTTAAAGTTATTTTAAAATCTATAGGTATTTTGTACTTGGTGATTCAGTGGAATAATTATTTGGGCCGTAAGCGGGAACTGTTTTGAAATTGTTTTCAAATGAGCTTTGAAAATTTGGAAATATATCTTGGAAGGATATTTGGGCAAATAAATAATGTGGGAAATTATTTATTGTGTGATGGTTGCTTGTGGATGTTAATTGATAGTTAAATAACCGACTATCAATATTGGCCAAATGCGTTGATCGTTTCGAAGAGACCGGGAACGAGTTTCCGTATACCGGGATTCTAGGTCTGGAGACTCGAATACCACTTCGATCCGGTTTGTACGTTTCGTGTAACGTGTTCGAAGTCGAAGATGGAGCAGTGAAGTGCAAGGGCTAGTCGCTACTAATCCTGAGGATATTTCCAAAATGGATGTAGTAGGAATAGTGCCTTCGGTTCCGTTCGGACCCGGGACGGACTTGTATGGACGAATGCTTGCGAAACATCGTCAGCGGATGATGGGCATTCTAAGGGATATGTTCTATAAGGTATCGTTTAGCCTCGAACCTCATCAACCGGGAATGACTGAAAATCAGGGGTTATGCAGCAAGGCTTCGTGGGTAGCCCCACTTGAGAGTAAAGTCATCCCTGTCTAGATGTCCCTTTATTTCGGCTTAGTGGTGCGGTTGCTGATCCCAACCGTGGGGTGATTTTACTTGGAATTATCCAGTAAGGGATGATTCCGGTCTTGTGTTGCAGGGGAGCGGGCGTACTCCTCGGTACTGTGATCTAGGCCACGTACTGTGACAAGTGGTACCCCAGTGCCTAGTCATTCGTTGGAAATCCATTCTCCCTACGTGCCTGTACGGTTTTGATTGTGTCCAACTATTGTTGAAATGTGAGATGCAAGCATTTCAGCTAGATTCTATTTTACTTTCTGTAGACACTATTATAATATCAGAGGATTTTGATATAAAGTGTTTTAGCTATCGTAAGGTAAAAACCCGACATGTTTATTTGTGGCGTGGTCTTACAAGATGCTTTTGTTTTCAAAAGGATTTTTGAAACTTTAATAATCAATTGAGTGTGATTTTCTCACGCTGGTATTCCAGACTGACTCGGGTATTGTTTTATATAATGCTCGGGTCAGACCGAGATAAACAGGTTCAGGATATGATGCTGTGGAGCTCAGGAGACGAGCTGGATGGCGATACGTACTTCCGTATTTGTTTTATTGTTCCGCTGTGTATTTGGATGTATGTCATTGATGTGATGAACTCTGATGATGTATTCTGTAAATATATTGTATAAACAGATATATTTTTCTGTTTGAGTAAAGATCTGTTTTGTATATATTATATTTTATTCCGCTGCGATGTGAGATTCTGATGTTGATTTTCTGTTTCTTCTTCTTCTACCTCTTCTTCTTTAACACAAATGGTTCGATTTTCCGGGTCTGGAAAGTCGGGTCGTTACAAGGTTATTAAAGAAGATATATTCGCTAATTTGGATAGCGAATTAGTTTTGAAATAAATGTGTAGGAAAGATTGAAATTTGGTTAAGTGAAGTATATTCACGATTTTGGACAGTGAATATATTATTGAATAAAATGGATTCATTTTTGAAGAAGTGATATTAAAAATGAAGTTAAACATTTTAAAGATGTTTTAAAATGTATTGTGAATCGAAATCATAGATTTCAACATTCATTGTTGAAATAGACGTTTTCGGGAAATAAGGAAATGATGGACTATAGCACTGTTGTTATAGTAAATGATTTCTGAAAGGAAATGTTTTTATCTAGTATTGGGATTTACATATCTATCTTAATTTCGAATCCCTATACTAGTGATTTTGAGTCGTCGTAACGATGTTTTACGTAACATTCGTTTTGACTCAAATTGATGTTGTTATAGAAAATAGATTTCCTAAAAAAATGAAATATATACTTAATTTGATTTAAGTATATCGAGTATTTTCAAATGTTGAAAATAAAAGATTTGTGAAACACTTATTATTAAATAAGTATGGAATGTTTTCCAATATGAAATGAAACGTTTTGAGAATTTATCTTCTTTAAGATAAATTGAAATTGAATATTGGAATCGATTTGAAAATCGAATATCAGTAGATACTCGAAGATATAAATTCACTATGGAATTTATAAAGAAAAGGGAAACCGTTTAGAAAATAAATATTGATTTATTTTTGAAGTGTGGAAATTATATATCTAGTAAAGATATTTTTGAAGCTAAATAATTTGGGAAAATTATTTGGAATCTGATGATGTTGCGCATCTTTATTGATAGTTAAATAACCGACTATCAATAATTACCTTGAATATGGTATTTGTTGTGAATTGGATGAATTTGAATGCCACACTTATTTTGAATAAACGCTCACTATTCGGGTTAGCCGGGAAAGGACCATGGGGTCGTATAACCCATTCCGAATATGTGATACGTCGTTATGAATCGCATTTGAAGACCGGTGTTGAAGACCGGATATTTTTGAAAACGGAAGGATTACCGTCGAGTTACTCTACATCGGCTGATCTCCGATTTAGAGGTTTTATCACCCTTAGTGACGGGAAGTCCGAACGTGATTAGAAATTTATCCGGAAATGCAAGGGCTTCGTGAGAAGTGCCTTCGGTTCTGTTCGATCCCGGAACAGACTTGTATGGATTGTGTGTCTGACGTTACAATTTGAGATATAAAGCTGATTTCTTTCAAATACATTTCTGTTGGTGGCGGAGAATTTATTCTCTTAGCTTAACACCCTTCTCTGAGACGTACGAGCTCAGAGGTTATGTAGTTGAAATTTATCAGCGATATACTCCCAATTTGGTAACGTGGCATACTGAGTGTTGCTGTGAAATGATCAGTGTTTGATCATTTGCGATATGATCATTTGTTTGATCTTATATCTTTATGATCATAGGTTGATCATTTTTGTTTGACCCGAAGCAGGGCTTTTTGAGAAAGCGTAGCTTTGTGGACGAGACTTCATCGAGCCTCACACCCCGGAAATGGTCGAAACAGGAAGGATGCGGCAAGGTTCTAGGGAGTAGCGCCCCTTAGTGTATGTCATTCCTTCTGGATAAAGGTGGTATCATGGTATGGAGCCCAGATACTTAACCTCTGTGGTTACTGCATTATTATTATCTATGTGGTTTGTTGGAAATCGGGGATCCTCGGGAAGATCGGTGACGATCGGGGGATGACATACGCGTGTCAGTAGTTACCTACTTTTGCAGAGGTAACCTGGCCTTGTGTTGGCAGAGATCTAACCGTAATGTTAGGTTATTTCTCGGGTCGTCTATTCCAGGGACGTACCCATCGTGGAAAAGGAAGTTCCTTAGCCTGACCATTTGTTGGAAATCCAAAGAAACAATACGAGCCTTGTACGGTTTTAGTTGTAGAACCTGCCATTTAATATGGTAGCTATAGCAAGCATACTATAATGGTACCTATGCTGGCTAAGATTTATATTCTACTTTCGAAATGATTTCTACACTATGCCCTAATAATAATATCAAAAATGATTTGATTTTGCGTAGTAAGCATTTTTGACTATCATAAGAAGAAATCTCCTCCAATTCTGCGTTTGCATTGTGTGTGTGGCGGGAGGTCTTATGGTAGTTTCATTTTCCAAAAGCATTGCGAATTCAAATAAAGTTTTCCTGTTGTTTATTCTAAAGATAAACTGTTTTACGATCTCACACCAGTCACCATGACTGACTCGGAGTTTATTGTTCCCTTCTAAACTCTGGGTGCCCACCAATTTCCACACGGGCAGCCTAGAGTTATATTATCAGGATATTCTGGAGCTTTGGAAGCAAGCTGGATGGCGAGACGTAGTATTTGTATCTGATATTATTTTATTCCGATGTGTATTCTGTATGAGGACAAGTTTATATAACTGTCCATTGTTGTATATTGACTCTGATGATTGATGTATGTATAAAATGATATAGTTCTTTGTTTTAAAGATTATTCATTTATCTATTATATATTGTTCCGCTGCGATGTGAGATTCTGATATTGTTTTCTGTTTCTGTTCTGATGTTGTTCTGTTCTGTTTTTCTCTTCTTCTTCTACTCTTTTCTTCTTCTTCTGCCTTTTTCTTCTTTCTTAAACCCTCACTATTGGAGTTTCCGGCACTCGATTGCTCGACAGTCGATTAAGGGAGTATCGATGTTGAATTTTCGAAAGTCGAAAAATCCGGTATGTGACAGCGTGGTATCAGAGCATATGGTTAAGCGACAACCCTGCTCTGTTGGGTATTACTCATTAGAGATAGAGTCAGCAGTACTCTAGAATGAGTTTGAGTGTAATAATATATATGAGCGCATATTTGTTAGTTAATATAAAATTGTTTTGTATTGTGATGATTGGTTTATTGAGTGGTATATGAACCTTCGTCGGCACAGTCTTGCAAAACTGTATCGAAGGGGTTTCTAAACGCTCGAATAGAACAGTTCGGCACAGTATTGTTTTAAAATAGGGTGAATGAAATAATTTCGTCCAAAGCTATTTTTGTATAGAAAAGAAATGGTTTTCTATGAATTATCATAGTATATGGATGTTTGGATGTTAGGAAGTAATGACATTGAAATATTATCATTGTTATGTTGAAATTGAATAAGAAATTCAAATCGTAACTCCAAAGTTAAGAAATAAATTCACATACAAATGGAATTTGAGAATGTAAACTGTAAATGTGACTTATAATTGGAAATAAAATTCCAGAGAAGTTTTTGGAAATGTTTTGAAAAGAATTTGAAAATTTTGGAGATTTGGAAATTTAAATTTCTTTTTGATTTGAAAATGGATTTCGAAGGTTTTGAAAAGTATTTTAGAAGGATGAAAGCTCTAAACTCTTTTCGGTCGCTGGAAAATAATTCCGATGATGATCGCGACATCACCGGTGTTCATTTTCGGGTTTTCAAAAGAGGAATTGCTGCCAAATTGTTTTAAATAGAAGTTGTTTGAAAAATTTGGAATTTGTTTTAGAAATTCAAAGAATGATTTGAATTGTTTTCAAAATGGCTTTGAAATGTTGGTAAACTCTGGAATGCTATATAAAGATATTTATGAAATATTACTAAGTTGATAACTTATACCAATTGAATTTTGGTAGAATAAATTTAACTTAAAGAATGAAGTTGAATTAAAATAAGTATAAGTGAATCAATTAAATGAAAATGAAATTGAAAGTTGAAATTCATTTCGAATTTGTAAGCAATAAATTGAATTGAATAATTGTAAATGAAAGATGAATTAAAATTCGTATGGAAATTGGAAATCCAGTTTAAAGATAAGTAGATTTAACCGAAGTAGAATTAAAATAAATTGAATTGATATCAATTTGAATTAGTAATTGGAACTAATTTAAGATAGTGCAGTTGTAAATGACAGATAATTGATAAAATTCAATATTTCAGAATTGAAAGTAAATTGAATCCAAATTTAGTTGAAATGGTAAACTAAATTCAAATGAGATTAGAAATGTAAAATTGAATGGATATGAATATGTATAACTTCAACAGTGAAGTAAAAATGATATAAGTAGTTATATTGAAAATTTTGTAATAGAATTTACAAAATGGTTTGAATATATGTAACTAGATATTATGGCTAGTAGGATATACAGGTATAAAGGAAATTGGATTTGATTTCAAAGATAATTTGAATTGCTCGACAAAAGGTAAGTATTTGAATTCCAAATATGAGATTTGCTGATTTCTTGTCTAGCCGCTTGGCTTTTTCTTTTTCTTTTTGAAATCTGAGAGTCCGTAGGGACGTTTTGTAGTCGTGCCGTATTAGCCGCGCAAAGGAAACGCTGGCGAAATTTTTTGAAAATTTAGAGTGTTAGAAAATTTTTGAGAAATTTTGAAAGTTTAAAAATTTGAATTTAAACTTGAATTTGAATTTTGAAGTAAACAATGCTGTTTGAAACTTATAATTGAAGTTGGAAAGTTAGTTGAATTGATAACGAATCCTTAATGGAAAGATTTGTTTTGATGAATTGAAAATTGATAAAACTATTGGATTGTGAAAGATAGTAGACGAGTTAAGGACTTTTTTTCCTAACTTGTAATTTCGAGGACGAAATTCTTTTAAGGGGGGAAGTCTGTAACGACCCAGAATTTCGCACAAATTAAATTGAGAATATTTAATTAAAATTTAAATATTTGAACGATGATTTAATTTGAATCCCCGATATAACTTTGGAATTTGCGGTTAGACTTTAAAATTTAATCGATTGAATGCTGAATAAAAATTTGAATTCTTCAATTTAAAGCTGAAGAAAAATATTTCAAATGCTTGTAAAATATATATTGATAATTCTGAAAATAATAGAAGCTTCAGAATAGAAGTTTACATTTATTGTTCAGTTTTGAAATTTAATCGTTCGAATCAATAATTAAAAATAGTCATTTTTCAAACAGTCTCGGAATTCGACGAAACCGGTTCCATTGGATCCGTAATATTGTATTATTATCGGATTTCAATTTTTGTAGTGACTGGAGTTGTCGTGTGATCGTACGAGATAAAAACGTCTGGACAATAATTAATCGATTTAATTTAAAAATAAATTTATACACTAAGATAATCAGCCACCCTATTCTCTGATTCGCGTCGACCTACTCTCTGCTTAATCACGTACTTGTTGTCTTCCCATCTACCTCCTTTCGTTCAAAAAATTAAAGCTTCACATAATGGCTGAAAGAAAAAAATAAAACGAAAACCATCTCGTTTGAAATAAAGTCCCTTCTTCAAATTCACGAAATGCTTCCGTTCGAAAATCAAAACCCAGGTTTCCTTTTTTTTTCGCGAGTTCATTCGTATGTAATAAAAATTGATGTCGAGCTGTTCTTCATCTCATTGACAACTCGATCGAGCAAAAGGGCTTCGCTTGTGGGGGGGATTCGCGAATCATTTCATCGCGAGTTCTTCATCGCGAGTTCGAGAGGACAACGTGGATTGGGAAGCGCGACAGCTCTGGCGAAGTTCGACCCTAATGTCGCAAGCTAGGGTTCTTTGTTCGTGGTTTTTGGGGCGGCGATAGGTGAAGTGGAGGCCGAAGTATCGAGGAGGGTTTCTCGTTCATGACGAGATGCACGCGATTCTGGGTTGGCTGTCGTCATCGACTTCAGGTCGCGAGGCCAGTGCGAATCGAGGCGAACTCACGATGGGGTTCACGAGGAGCGATCGCGTTTTCAGTCAAGGCAATTGAACTCGGCTAGGGTTTCGTTCATTTTCGAGCTTGGCAGTAAGGTCAAGAACTGTTGGTCGATCGTTTGGTGAGGTATTATTATTATTTTTCTTAAATTTCTATATACAGGAATTTTTACAGTAAAGGAAAAAAATGTATATAAACATTTTTCAGTAAGCTATAGATGAAGTTGAGAAGAAAAATAGATTTTTAAAATCTATATAGATGATTTTCAGAGAAAATTTTGTTGGTATGTCCAATAAAAAGAAATTGATTTTTATCAATAAAAATAATAATATATTAAAGAAAATTTAGTTTTAAATTTTATTTGTAGTCAAATAAATTTGTTAAAAGGAATTTTTTTTAAAATTAGGAGTATTAATTTAAATTAAAAAAATTGGTTAATTAAATTTATCAAAGGAAAAATTTAATTGTTCAATTGATTCGAATATTAATAAAATTATATAATTGTTATACAAGGTCTAATTCTGTGAAGAAACAAACTGGATTGGAAATGAATTGCAAATTAAAAGCAAAGGTGAGATCTTCTCACTCAGATTTATAATTGAATTGCAGTTATTGATTGATTTGTTTGAATGTGCTATTAGATATGATAGGATATATCTATATATATAGCAGTATATACATATTGGCATATGTATATATTGGATTGATTGATTTCCCGCCTCGTATAGCGGATGAGACCCTATTGCGCCGTTAGTAAGCGGATTTTTATAAAACCCATATACCGCGATAATTCCGTACTGGAGCGGAATTGGTATTGTGCTAACATCTTTGGATGCTGGAAAAACAGGTTGGAGGGATCCAACTGGACCCCTCACATTGATTGAATTTTTTTCTATTGTGATATGAATCTGTGAATGATTATAGTGATGCTATTAATCATATTGATATCTGGAAATTGTTTGAAAAGCTAAAATTTAGCTGAATGGACGTTTGGCATCATCGGATTCCAAAGATTAACGAAATTGAATTTTTGAAATTCAAGTAGAAATTTTCTAAGTGAATCAATTTTAGAAATTGAATAAATTTTGAAGAAAGGAATTTTTAAAGTATAAAAAGTTAATTTTTATAATCTTATCAAATTTATTCCAGAATCAAGTGAAAATGTTAAATAAATGGATTTCGTAAAATAGTGATTATAAATTGAAGAATTTAATTTAAGAATCTGGATTTTTAAATAGATTGAAAGAAACGATTGAAATTTATTTTCTTAAAAAGGAATTTATTAAAAGAAGATAAGTTGGAAATCCGATTAGAAATTTACTTGGTAAATTGAAATGATTTGGGAAGTAAATGTAAAATGACTTCAATTTAAAGAATCCATTTAAAAACAGGATATTGAAAAATTTGAAGGAAAATAAGAATTTCTTTTAGTAGGGATAAATAAAATTAGAAATCAATCTGTAATTGATTTAATATTTGGAAATGAATTTTTGAGAAATCAGTATGGAAATTTTATTTTAAAGTTGAAAATAAATTTAGAAATCAATATTGAAATTGATTTGGTATTGAAGTTTTTTTTTTATGAATGGAATTGGAATTTATAAAAGTTGGTTATAGATCCGAAATTACTTATCTTGATAAGTAAAGTATAAAAGTTAATAAAAAGAAATGTATAAGTCGAAGTTGTTATAAAATGGAAATAGAATTTATAATCGTTGGTTTATAAATTCGAAATCAATTGAATTTGATAAATCAAATATAGAAGGTTATTAAAGAAGATATATTCGCGAATTTGGATAGCGAATTAGTTTTGAAATAAATGTGTAGGAAAGATTGAAATTTGGTTAAGTGAAGTATATTCACGATTTTGGACAGTGAATATATTATTGAATAAAATGGATTCATTTTTGAAGAAGTGATATTAAAAATGAAGTTAAACATTTTAAAGATGTTTTAAAATGTATTGTGAATCGAAATCATAGATTTCAACATTCATTGTTGAAATAGACGTTTTCGGGAAATAAGGAAATGATGGACTATAGCACTGTTGTTATAGTAAATGATTTCCGAAAGGAAATGTTTTTATCTAGTATTGGGATTTACATATCTATCTTAATTTCGAATCCCTATACTAGTGATTTTGAGTCGTCGTAACGATGTTTTACGTAACATTCGTTTTGACTCAAATTGATGTTGTTATAGAAAATAGATTTCCTAAAAAAATGAAATATATACTTAATTTGATTTAAGTATATCGAGTATTTTCAAATGTTGAAAATAAAAGATTTGTGAAACACTTATTATTAAATAAGTATGGAATGTTTTCCAATATGAAATGAAACGTTTTGAGAATTTATCTTCTTTAAGATAAATTGAAATTGAATATTGGAATCGATTTGAAAATCGAATATCAGTAGATACTCGAAGATATAAATTCACTATGGAATTTATAAAGAAAAGGGAAACCGTTTAGAAAATAAATATTGATTTATTTTTGAAGTGTGGAAATTATATATCTAGTAAAGATATTTTTGAAGCTAAATAATTTGGGAAAATTATTTGGAATCTGATGATGTTGCGCATCTTTATTGATAGTTAAATAACCGACTATCAATAATTACCTTGAATATGGTATTTGTTGTGAATTGGATGAATTTGAATGCCACACTTATTTTGAATAAACGCTCACTATTCGGGTTAGCCGGGAAAGGACCATGGGGTCGTATAACCCATTCCGAATATGTGATACGTCGTTATGAATCGCATTTGAAGACCGGATATTTTTGAAAACGGAAGGATTACCGTCGAGTTACTCTACATCGGCTGATCTCCGATTTAGAGGTTTTATCATCCTTAGTGACGGGAAGTCCGAACGTGATTAGAAATTTATCCGGAAATGCAAGGGCTTCGTGAGAAGTGCCTTCGGTTCTGTTCGATCCCGGAACAGACTTGTATGGATTGTGTGTCTGACGTTACAATTTGAGATATAAAGCTGATTTCTTTCAAATACATTTCTGTTGGTGGCGGAGAATTTATTCTCTTAGCTTAACACCCTTCTCTGAGACGTACGATCTCAGAGGTTATGTAGTTGAAATTTATCAGCGATATACTCCCAATTTGGTAACGTGGCATACTGAGTGTTGCTGTGAAATGATCAGTGTTTGATCATTTGCGATATGATCATTTGTTTGATCTTATATCTTTATGATCATAGGTTGATCATTTTTGTTTGACCCGAAGCAGGGCTTTTTGAGAAAGCGTAGCTTTGTGGACGAGACTTCATCGAGCCTCACACCCCGGAAATGGTCGAAACAGGAAGGATGCGGCAAGGTTCTAGGGAGTAGCGCCCCTTAGTGTATGTCATTCCTTCTGGATAAAGGTGGTATCATGGTATGGAGCCCAGATACTTAACCTCTGTGGTTACTGCATTATTATTATCTATGTGGTTTGTTGGAAATCGGGGATCCTCGGGAAGATCGGTGACGATCGGGGGATGGCATACGCGTGTCAGTAGTTACCTACTTTTGCAGAGGTAACCCGGCCTTGTGTTGGCAGAGATCTAACCGTAATGTTAGGTTATTTCTCGGGTCGTTTATTCCAGGGACGTACCCATCGTGGAAAAGGAAGTTCCTTAGCCTGACCATTTGTTGGAAATCCAAAGAAACAATACGAGCCTTGTACGGTTTTAGTTGTAGAACCTGCCATTTAATATGGTAGCTATAGCAAGCATACTATAATGGTACCTATGCTGGCTAAGATTTATATTCTACTTTCGAAATGATTTCTACACTATGCCCTAATAATAATATCAAAAATGATTTGATTTTGCGTAGTAAGCATTTTTGACTATCATAAGAAGAAATCTCCTCCAATTCTGCGTTTGCATTGTGTGTGTGGCGGGAGGTCTTATGGTAGTTTCATTTTCCAAAAGCATTGCGAATTCAAATAAAGTTTTCCTGTTGTTTATTCTAAAGATAAACTGTTTTACGATCTCACACCAGTCACCATGACTGACTCGGAGTTTATTGTTCCCTTCTAAACTCTGGGTGCCCACCAATTTCCACACGGGCAGCCTAGAGTTATATTATCAGGATATTCTGGATATTCTGGAGCTTTGGAAGCAAGCTGGATGGCGAGACGTAGTATTTGTATCTGATATTATTTTATTCCGCTGTGTATTCTGTATGAGGACAAGTTTATATAACTGTCCATTGTTGTATATTGACTCTGATGATTGATGTATGTATAAAATGATATAGTTCTTTGTTTTAAAGATTATTCATTTATCTATTATATATTGTTCCGCTGCGATGTGAGATTCTGATATTGTTCTCTGTTTCTATTCTGATGTTGTTCTGTTCTGTTTTTCTCTTCTTCTTCTACTCTTTTCTTCTTCTTCTGCCTTTTTCTTCTTTCTTAAACCCTCACTATTGGAGTTTCCGGCACTCGATTGCTCGACAGTCGATTAAGGGAGTATCGATGTTGAATTTTCGAAAGTCGATTGTCCATTCTATCAAGTTTGGAAAGTTATCTTGTTTTATCCATTCTATCCAATTTGGATTTTATCCAGACTATTTCCATTCTTTCAAGTCTGGATCTTTATATTATTTTTGCCCATTATCTATTTGTGGATTTGTTTCCCATTGTTCTTTTCCGTTCTTATGTTTTGTTGTTGTTTATGTAGGAGAAAACCCGTTCCGCATTAGCGGCGTGGTCCCACATATTATTGTTAAATACACTCCCTTTTGTTTCAGAGTTTTACTCATACTAGACATATTGTCTGACCAGAGTTGTTTATTTTCCCTAAACTCTTGGGTACTCAATTATATTTGAGTAGTTCGAGAATAGCAGGTTTCTCATTCGAGCTCTTTGAAGACGATGATCGAGCGGGCGGCTCCTTAGTTATCTAGTTATTTCTTTCTGGTGTGCGATTATGAAGATGTATTTTGTATCTAAAAATGACAAGTCAGAATGTATAGCTGCAAATCTATTAGATGTAGTACTTTTATTTAACTCTGATAGCTCCATGTAAGGTGTAACCTTTTGTGCTTTATCATTTTGTATTATGTGTAACCATTCCGTTGTCAGGTTTTTTCTATTTTGTCTTATTGTGTTCTTTATTTTTCCCTATGACAACTTATCTTTCGGGCGCTTAGGCAACGACACATGAATACCATGGATGTATTAAGTGTCGTTCATAGGAGTCAGAAAGGTGGGTCATCACAAAATATCTTAAACGATAAAAGTTATTGCAATTTACAGAAAGCCATCCATGGTCCACTTCGCCAAAGCATGTTATTAGCTGTATCCACCATAAGGATTCAGATGGGTGATTTTTATAGTAATCAATCTCAACTTATACCTTGGTAAAAGCTATCTGAATCATTCATTAAGTAAATTGATTTAATTTTACAACTCTACCAATTATTGAAACATTTGGACTTATGCATTCACCGGTCATATAGTCAAGGTCTAAACTGGCTAGATGCATCCAAATTAGAATATATCTTAAGAATTATTTTGTAACTTCTCAGCATTATGAGCTTTTTATCATAAAATATGGGCCTCCTTGAAGAATATGGTCACAATCGTCCTTTTAATCAACCTTGATAATATGAAAACATTCCTCCTTGTTATAGATTTAAAAGTCCCTACAAGGTCTCGAGACACACTGAATGTAAGCTTTTAATACTGGAACAAGGCCTTGTCCGTAGCATAAAAGATTGACGAATTCTCTAATTTTGTGTGAGCCTATTTCTCAAGATCATCAATGATTCTTGCACACATCTAACAACTCACTCAATCTGAAGCAAAATATGATAAAAGGGACCGTTTTATCATAACCATGCCTGAAACCACATCACTATAAGTTCTGGACTTTCTTTGAGAAACACATGTGCTCCAAATAAAACTAAAAATGGTTTTGATACAAACCTGATGTTAATGCCTCAATTATTGATTTTGATGACAACAACCATATACAAACATATAAAATATAGATGCTAATGTTTTGCCAAGTTATATAGTATATAGTACATAATTTTACATAGGTGTTGAATTGAAGACTGTACAATATAAAGACTCGCGAAATAGACATGAAAACTCATGAGTTCAAATACCAAGATATGAAAATCTCAAGGTAATAATTTAGTGCATTGAGTCAAAACATATATTGTTAAAATTCTTGATAGCAATCCTTGATCTCTATCTCGAATTTTATAGACTTTTATATTTTTAACCAAAATAAATTTCAAAATAAATTTTAATATATTCCATAAAAGTTTTTCAAAGTTCAAAATGTTCATAAACTTTGTTCAAAGTATTTTACAAAGTATCAAATTATTTTATAAAGTACAGGATTTTCAAAACAATTTTAAAAGAAAATAATTTTCATTTACAATTAGCATATGTCGACATATAGGTATAGGGCATGTCACATACATGCCACCAAATGATTTTTCAAATTTTGAAAGGAAGTGTCTATTCATCGCAACTCTTCATGAAGAGACACAGCTATTAATTTACTATATAAAGGGGAGTGCAAACGAATTTTTCGATAACTAGTTACTTACTTTCTTCCCTCCTCTTACTCTCTTAAAAATTCTATTGAAAAATATACTCTATTCTCTTCAAAATCACATAGAATCAATTCATACTAATTTGTATTGATTCAATACTACTTTCTTACTATTTGGAAATATCTCTCTCTCGGTTCAAAGATCAAAGTGCTATCCAAGAGGCAATAGGATTCATTGTATCCAAAGTACAAGAATTTTTCTTTGGAAAAAATATCAACTCTATTTGTATTTGCTTAGGAGTGCTTGTAGCCCATTCAAATCAAGTGGGTGTGTTTGTAGCCCATTCAAATCAAGTGGGTGTGCTCGTAGCCTATTCAAATAAAGTGGGTGGACTCGTAGCCCGTTCAAATCAACCGAGTCTGCCTTAAACTCTTAAATCAAGAGGGTCTATCGCGTAGCCTTGAAATCGAGACTGTAATGGGTTTGTTTGCTATATGTTTAAAGTAGGCATTCGAAAATAACTCTGTAAAAGAAATTATACGGGACTAGATGTAGGAGAAATATGAACCAGTATAAAATCCCTTGTGTCATCTCTCTAACTCTCTATGTTGCTTTACTGTTTTTATTTTTATCTGCGATTGCATATATGATTAATTATTGGTATATTTCTATGTTGATAATCTATGATTTAATATTAATCTTGAAAGAAATTTAAAAAGATATACGTAAGTTAGAAAATAGTATTCACCTCTTCTGATGTTTAATTTGCTTTAAGATCAAAAATTCCGCAGCCCACATTTGGTATCAGAGCATTAATATTTTAAAAACTCATAATTTAATTTTTTTAAAGTATAAATGGCAAGTAATATTGTTAGTACTCTTTTTAACACTTTTATGAAAAAATAATTTTTTGAATCCAATATGTTATTTTAAATTCGATTAGAAACTAATTATTTTGAAAAGTCACTTGATATTTTGGAAAGGTATAATGTTGAATTGTAGGAACAAGTATGTTATATGGTTGATAGACACTTGATAGTCATACATCATAAATCAAGAAGGAAAAATGAATTTTAGATAGCGGATGTTTAAAAGACATGATAGAAGATAAAGAGAAAGGAAGAGTAATAATGCAGATATTTATGCTTAAAGATAAACCTTTGGATGCAGAAACAATAATATTAGAATAGAGGACATCAGCAATATCGGTAATCTTGAAACTTTATTTAATTTTTGTATATTCCTTTTTAATGAGTTCTTTAGTTAGAAAGACATTTTAGTTCTTCATCTATGTTCCAAATAACCAAAATGGTTTAATAAGTAGAAAACAAGTTTTCCTCTAAAAATAGCGGCTAGTTTTCAAATTGAAAAGACGCTTTAATTTTTGAAATGCCTTATAATTTTATCTATAAAATATCCTAAATATTTATTTATTAAAAATTATATTTTTATTATAAGTAATATTATGTATTAAAAGTCCAGAAAAAGATTTCAAAGAAAAATATTAATTTTTAAATTTTATAGAACTTTTACAAAACTGGCTACACACTTTGAAAACAGGGTAGAAAATATTGAATGCAGTAGTATGTTTTAAATCTTAGAAATTATAAACTAATAGTTTTTAAATGAAATTTTTTACATGAGTATAAGATGGATATACTTGACTCTATAAAAAATTTGGAGCCAAAACTCAAAATTTATCTTTTTTATTATTTCTGAATGAACAGACACTTAGTAAATTACACGACTATATTTCAAGATTTTGGAGATAAAAATTGAATTTTTATGGCCTGCAAATTAAATCATTTTTCAGCCATAAAAAAATTCTAGAAATAAATTAATATATTTAACCGTATAAAAAGTCTAAAATCATTTTAAATAATTTAACATTTTCTAGATTTTCGTACAAATTTGACTACTCTCTTTAATTATCGAACAAACATGTTAAACATAGTAATTTTTTGGAAAATCTCAAAAAATATCAATTGCATATTTGTACATGAAACTTTTTTATATTATAAAATGTACTGTGAACTACTTATGTAAAAAATTTCATACCAAAATTCGAAAGTTAACTATTTTATTATTTTCAAATAAACAGACACTTGGTGGTTACAACAGCCATATTTCTGATGCGAGCCATTGCAATTTTGAATTTTTTTGCCCTTTTACGTAAAAAAATGTAACATAAAAAAATTCCAAAATATCATTAGTACATAAATACATAAAAAAGATTGAGCACTTTAAAATAATATAACAGTTTCTGTTATTTTGCTAAATTCAAATAGACACATCAACTGCCAAGTTGTGCTTTTATTTTTTATTTTATTTTAAACGGTCATGCCTCTTTGTGATTGGTCATACTTCTTCACTAATGACTTTTATAAAGTGCGTCATTTCTAATGATGTCCCACTAATCATTTATCTTGACTATACTAAATAGAAACGCATACCTTCTTTCATGATTTCAACTTTTCTAATATTGATTTTACTTCTTTCATTCTTATTTCTTACTAACTTTATGATGAGATATTAACTTTATGACTTCATGAAATAATTGAATGTATTTAGAGTATATGAATAAGGCTCTATTTATAGAATTTTTTTATCAATGAGAACACGCCACATCGTTTGACACTTGTCATATAAACAAATAGTAACACATCTGCAAAATGACATGTGTTATTACACTTGTCCTTTAGGAAGATCATTGTATACATGAATGATGTTAAGTGTCTTTACACATGTAATTCATTAATACACTTGTAATTTAAATAATGAATGTGATATGAAATACATTATGTTATATGTTAAAGTCACATTATCTCACACATAATAGTGTTCTGAATGAATTTTAGAACTTTGCTTGTATTGAATCAAAATTTGAAAAATAGAAGATTTAGTATAATATCACATTTTTTATGTTTTTCATTGTATATAATCATTTATGTTTTTTCATGATTTAAACATTGATGATCATAAACTCTTAAAAATATTGGTTTTGATTTCTGAAAAACTAACCATACGGATCCGACATATTATGGATAGCAGTACAAATATATTCTATTCCTTTAGGCACTGCATATAGTAAGATGAAAAAGACAAAAAATGACTATGGAGACCTTTTATATGATCAATCATATCATGATATGCTCCAGAAAAGAAAATTTTTAAGATGGCATAGACACTGAACATATGATCGACCATCTTACTGCCATTCCCAGGTTCTTTTTATTATTATTGAATTTATATAATGCTTTTTAGTGATATTTTATAACTCTACATATCTCACTTATACTTTTCATATTAGCATAAAAAATTAATATAAATTATCATGTCTTTCTAAAAATAAACAATGTATAAGAATAAAATAATATTTACTTCAAAAACTTATTAAACTTATATTTGATCATATACATAGTTACATTTATCAAATATTGTGATTAGTGTAACGACCCAGAATTTTGAACGAATTAAATTGGAAATATTTAATTTATTTTAAATATTTGAACGACAATTTGATTTGAATCCCCGATATAAATTTTGAAATTGGCGGTTAAATTATAAAGTTTAATCTGTTGATAGCTGGGTTTAAATTCGAATCTTCAATTTAACGTTGAAGAGAAATATTTCGAAAGCTTTTAAAATTTATATTGATGATACCGAAGGTAATAGAAGCTTCAGAATCTGATTTCAAACTATTCTGTTCAGTTTTGAAATAAATCGTTCGAACCGATATTTATAAAATAGTCATTTTTCAAACAGTCTCGGAACTCGACGAAACCAGTTCCATTGGGTCCGGAATATTGAAAACATTCTCGGATTTCAATTTTCGTATTTTTCAGTGCTTGTATGTGAGCACACGACAGGAAAACGCATTGAATTTTTAACGAAATTCAAATTTAAATTTAATATTTTAATTTGTCAACGATCAGCCACGTTCCTCTCCTCAAAACACGCCTTTAATCACGAAAGAAGATCGTGCAGTCATCACACAAACCCATACCTCCTTTCGTTCAAAGTTAAAGCTTCAAATTAAATGGCCATCTATTCAAAGGAAACCAAACGAAATCGAACGAACGAATTAAATCTCGTTCTAAGTTAAAAATTCTCGTCTTCCCTCCTATCTCCTTCAATCGATTCGTTCGACAATAAAAAAGAAACAGCCGAACCTTGTTATCTTCAAAAGAGAAAAATTAAAAAAAATCAAAATCGTGGCTGAAGCCTCGTTTGAATATAGTTTCGAAAATTTCGTTCGATTCAAATCGTGGAGTTCGTTCAATCTGGAAGTCGAGACTTCGACGCTGGGGAAGTTCATTGGTGGCAGGCGCGCGGTGGCATAAAGGGGGGTCTCGCGTCAGGTGATGCTCGTTCGAGACGATCTGGAGCTGGCCGGCGTGGAGCAAGGCAGAGGTAGGCGGAGGTAGGGATTGCTCGCTGTTCGATTGGGGTTCGTGCCAGGCTTGGGAACGCTCGTGTTTGAGCTCGCGTTTTTGGTCGGGGATTGGTGGTAGCGTCGAAGCTAGGTTTCGCGATGGCGATTGGACGATGGGGCGAGTTGCGAGGGGAAAGGGCAGAGGTATTCGTTTTCTAATTTAATTCTTAGTTAAATTAAATTTAAATTTATATTAGTTTGGATAATAGAGAGGAAAATTATATATATATTAAGGTATAACTTGTTTAGTTAGCTTATTTAATTTTTTTAGTTATTGGAAATTTATTTAAAATTAAAATTTTTGGGTTTAATTCTTCATTTTAAATTTTAACTTATTACTGTGAGATTTAGAAACAGAATTGGGGTTAAAATGAATATTTGTAGATATATTAGGAAATTATGTTAAGAAAAGTTTAATTTGAAAACTATAGGAAGTTCTAAAGAAAAATAAATATGTGTATGCACACTTTCAACTCATTGGTTATTTTAAAAAAAATATGTGTTTAAGTGATTTATTTATTTAATAAACTTATGTAGCTATTTTGTTACTGAAATGATTTATTAAAAAGGGAAATAATTAGTCTAGAATGAATTATTAGTCAAATAAATTTATTTAAAGGAGAATTGGTTTAAATAAAACTATCAGTTAATTCGACTATTAAACAGAAATTAATTATTCAGTTGATTCAAATATTAATAAATGGTGTAAATATTTATACTAGGTCAAAAGATCGTGAAAAACAAACTGGAGTTGAAAATAGATTGCAAAATAAAGCTAAGGTGAGATTTTTCTCACTCAAATGAAAAGTGGAATTTTCAGTTATTTATTGATTGATTTGTTTGGATGTGATATTAGATATAGTAGGATATATCTATTATATATATAGCAATATATACATATTGGCATATGTATATATTGGATTGATTGATTTCCCGCCTCGTATAGCGGATGAGACCCTATTGCGCCGTTAGTAAGCGGATTTATAAAAACCTATATACCGCGGTAATTCCGTACTGGAGCGGAATTGGTATTGTGCTAACATCTGTGGATGCAGGGAAACAGGTTGGAGGGATCCAACTGGATTCCTCACCAGTAGTTATTTATTTTCAGATATTGTGATATATTCTGTTATCATATGATGATATATGATATTTGACTGTTGTGATGGACTGATTGGTGTTGTGACATCATCGGATTCAGTTTTGAAGTTTAAAAATAACGACTTTTATTTTTAAAAAGATTTTTAAAGTGATTTTTGAAAAGTAGACGTTTATCGAATTTTTGAATTGATTTATTTCAGAAAATAAACGTCTAGAATTTTAAAGTTATAAGAGTTAAGATTTTTGGTGAAATATAACCAAAGTGTGATTTTTGAAATGAAAGTTGATTTAATTGTAAAATGGGTTAAATTGAGATTTTTAAAGTATTATAAAAGATGTACAGAAAAATTGATGTATTTATCAATTAAAATTTTTGGAATTTTAAAACGAGTTTTTATAAGTGAAGATATGAATCTTATAGAATTTTAAAATTGTGAAGGTATGAAATTTATAGATGTATAAATAGTGAAGTTAAAATGAATGAAATTGTAGAATAAAAGATTTATAAGGAATTAACTTATAAATTGGATTTTTACCTACAAAAGAAATATTGATCGAATTTGTTAATAAAGGAGATGTACAAATCAAAGTTGTTATAAAATATAAAAGGTGAAATTTATAAACATTGTTTTATAAATCTAAAACCAATTGAAATTGATAGGTTAAACATAGAAGTTTAATAAAGGAAATATGTCCGCGATTTTGGATAGTGGATATTTATTGAAATAAAATGGGTAGAAAATATTGAAATGAGGTTAATGAAGTATATTCACGATTTTGGGACAGTGAATATATTGTTAAGTAAAATGGATTTATTTTTGAAGAAGTGATATTAAAAATGAAGTTAAACATTCTAAAGATGTTTTAAAATGTATTATAAATCGAAAACAGAGATTTCCGCAGTTCTTGTTGAAATAGACGTTTTCGAGGAAATTTAAGGAAATGGTGGACTATAACACTGTTGTTATAGTAAATGATTTTCGAAAGGAAATATTCTTAGGTAGTATTGGGATTTATATATCTATCTTAATTCCGAATCCCTATACTAGTGATTTCGAGTCGTCGTAACGATGTTTTACGCAACATTCGTTTTTGACTCAAATAGATGTTAAAATTTATGATTTCCTTAAAGAATGAATATATACTTAATTTTGATTTTAAGTATATCGAATATTTTCAAATGTTGAAAATAAATGGATTTGTGAATTACTGACTTATTTTTAAATAAGTATGGAAATGCTTTTCCAATATGAAATGAACTGTTTTGAGATTTTATCTTCAAAGATAAAATGAAATGTGGAAATTGATTTGAAATTGTTTTCAAACGGTTAAGTGTGGAAATTTTATATCTAGTAAAGATATTTTTTTTTTTGGAAGATGAAATAATTTGGAAAATTATTTGGAATCTGATGATGTTGCGCATCTTTATTGATAGTTAAATAACCGACTATCAATAATTACCTTTAGATAGGTATTTGTTGTGAATTGGATGAATTTGAATGCCACACTTATTTTTGAATAAACGCTCACTATTCGGGTTAGCCGGGAAAGGACCATGGGGTCGTATAACCCATTCCGAATATGTGATATGTCGTTATGAATCGCATTTGAAGACCGGTGTTGAAGACCGGATATTTTTGAAAACGGAAGGATTACCGTCGAGTTACTCTACATCGACTGATCTTCGATTTAGAGGTTTTATCACCCTTAGTGACGGGAAGTCCTGACGTGATCGAAAATTATCCGGATATGCAAGGGCTTCGTGAGAAGTGCCTTCGGTTCTGTTCGATCCCGGAACAGACTTGTATGGATTGTGTGTCTGACGTTACAATTTGAGATATAAAGCTGATTTCTTTCAAATACATTTCTGTTGGTGGCGGAGAATTTATTCTCTTAGCTTAACACCCTTCTCTGAGACGTACGAGCTCAGAGGTTATGTAGTTGAAATTTATCAGCGATATATCCCAATTTGGTAACGTGGCATACTGAGTGTTGCTGTGAAATGATCAGTGTTTGATCATTTGTGATATGATCAATTGTTTGATCTTATATCTTTGTGATCATAGGTTGATCATTTTGTTTGACCCGAAGCAGGGCTTTTTATAGAAAGCGTAGCTTTGTGGACGAGACTTCGTCGAGCCTCACACCCCGGAAATGGTCGAAACAGGAAGAATGCAGCAAGGTTCTAGGGAGTAGCGCCCCTTAGTGTATGTCATTCCTTCTGGATAAAGGTGGTATCATGGTATGGAGCCCAGATACTTAACCTCTGTGGTTACTGCATTATTATTATCTATGTGGTTTGTTGCGAATCGGGGATCCTCGGGAAGATCGGTGACGATCGGGGGATGGCATACGCGTGTCAGTAGTTACCTATTTTTGCAGAGGTAACCCGGCCTTGTGTTGGCAGAGATCCGGTTAGGTTCTCGGGTCGTCTATTCCAGGGACGTACCCATCGTGGATAGGAAGTTCCTTAGCCTGACCATTTGTTGGAAATCCAAAGAAACAATACGTGACTTGTACGGTTTTAGTTGTAGAACCTATCATTCACTTATGGTGGCGCCCCACTGTTTGGATGGTAGCTATAGTAGGCATAGTTCGAAATGTCTATGCTGGCTAAGATTTATATTTTACTTTCGAAATGATTTCTACACTATGCACTAATAATAATATCAAAAAGAATTTGATTTTTTCGTAGTAAACATCTTTGACTATCATAAGAAGAAATCTCCTCCAATTCTGCGTTTGCATTGTGTGTGTGGTGGGAGGTCTTATGGTAGTTTCATTTTCCAAAAGCATTGCGAATTGACTTTAAAATATTTCTGTTGTTTATTTTAAAGAATAACTGTTTTACGATCTCACACCAGTCACCATGACTGACTCGGAGTTTATTGTTCCCTTCTAAACTCTGGGTGCCCACCATTTTCCACACGGGCAGCCTAGAGTTATATTATCAGGATATTCTGGATATTCTGGAGCTTGGAGATAAGCTGGATGGCGAGACGTAGTACTTGTATCTGATATATTTATTCCGCTGTGTATTCTGTATGGGGACAAGTTTATATAACTGTCCATCGTTGTTTATTGACTCTGATGATATGATGTGATGTAATGTAATAACAGATATAATTCTTTTGTTTTTAAATGATATTCATTTATCTATTATATATTGTTCCGCTGCGATATGTGAGATTCTGATATTGTTGTTCTGTATCTGTTGTTGTTTTGTTCTTTCTTTCTTCTCTTTTTCTTCTATCTTCTTCTTCTCCTACTTTTTCTTCTTTCTAAACCATCACTATTGGAGTTTCCGGCACTCGATTTCTCGGCAGTCGATAAAGTGAGTATCGATGTCGAATTTTCGAAAGTCGAAAATTTCGGGATGTGACAAAGTGGTATCAGAGCATATGGTTAAGCGACAACCCTGCTCTGTTGGGTGTTACTCATTAGAGATAGAGTCAGCAGTACTCTAGAATGAGTTGAGTGTAATAATAGATACGAGTGCGTATTTGTTAGTGAATATGAAATTGTTTTGTATTGTGTTGACTTATCGGTTGATTGTTTATGGATTCTGGTCGGTGCAGTCTAGCTAACTGTAGTCGATAGGGGTTCCTAAACTCTTAAACAAGATAAACTGACACAGTATTGATTTTAAATGGGGTAAATGAGATAATTTTGCCCAAAACTATTTTTGTATATAAAAGAATTGATTTTCTGTAAATTATTACAGTATATGATTGCATGGATGTTAGGGAAGTGATAATATTGAAAGTTATCATTATTATATGAAATTGAATACGAACTGGAAATCGTAACTCCAAAGTTAAGAAATTAATTCACATGCAAATGAAATTTGAGAATGTAAATTATAAATATAATTTGTAATTTAAAATGAGATTCCAGAGAAGTTTTTGGAAATGTTTTGAAAGGAATTCGTAAATTTTGAAGATTCGAAAAGTTTAAAATCATTTTTGGAGTTGAAAATGTATTTCGAAGGTTTTGAAAAATATTTTGGAGAGTTGAAAGCTCTAAACTCTTTTAGGTCGCTGGAAAATAATTCCGATGATGATCGCGACATCACCGGTGTTCATTTTCGGGTTTCCAAAGGAGAAATTGCTGCCATATTGTTTTAAATGGAAAATTTGGGTTTTGTTTTGGAAATTCAAAGGATAATTTGAATTGTTTTCAAATGATTTTGAAATGTTGGTAAGATTCTGGAATACCATATGAAAATATCTATGAATATTATGAAGTTGAATTAGATAAATTGAGACTTGAATTGTGAACTAAATAAAAGAATGATTCGAATTTGCAGATAAATTCAAGTAAGTAGAAATAAATTTCTGAATGAATGGAATTTACAATTGCAAGTAAATGAAATTAAAGATGAATGTTAAACTCTGTTTTGAATTTGTTAGCAATTGTAATTCAAGCTGAATATTGGAAATTGGAATTTGTAACGAATTAGTAATTGGAACTAATTTAAAATAGTACAGTTGTGAATAAAAGGGTAGTTGATAAATTCAATGTTCAAAAGTAAACTGAATCCAAATTAGATTGAAATTGAATTCAAATAAATTGAAATGTAAAGTTGAATGAAAATTGAATATGTAACTTCAATAATGAACTTAAAGAGGATATAAGCATATATTGAAAATTTTGTAATTGAATTTGCAAAATAGTTTGAATACTGTAACTAGATATAATGGCTAGTAGATATACAGGTATTAAAGGAATTGGATTTGATTGTAAAGATAAATTTGAATTGCTCGGAAAAGGTAAGTATTTAAATTTGAATATGAGTTTTTGATGATTTCTCTCTAGCCGCTTGGCTTTTTCTTTTTCTTTTTGAAATCTGAGAGTCCGTAGGGACGTTTTGTAGTCGTGCCGTACTAGCCGCGCAAAGGAGACGCTGGCGAAATTTTTCGAAAATTTAGGGCGTTAGAAAATTTTTGAGAAAATTTTGAAAGTTTAAATTTGAATTTGAATTCGAATTTGAATTTAGAAGTTAAACAATGTTGTTTGAAACTTAAAATTGAAGTTGGAAATTTAGTTGAATTGATAACGAATCTTTAGTAGGAAGATTTGTTTTGATAAATTGATAAAACTATTGAATGTTGAAAAATAGTAGACGAGTTAAGGACATTTTTCCTAACTTGTAATTTCGAGGACGAAATTCTTTTAAGGAGGGAAGTTTGTAACGACCCAGAATTTTGAACGAATTAAATTGGAAATATTTAATTTATTTTAAATATTTGAACGACAATTTGATTTGAATCCCCGATATAAATTTTGAAATTGGCGGTTAAATTATAAAGTTTAATCTGTTGATAGCTGGGTTTAAATTCGAATCTTCAATTTAACGTTGAAGAGAAATATTTCGAAAGCTTTTAAAATTTATATTGATGATACCGAAGGTAATAGAAGCTTCAGAATCTGATTTCAAACTATTCTGTTCAGTTTTGAAATAAATCGTTCGAACCGATATTTATAAAATAGTCATTTTTCAAACAGTCTCGAAACTCGACGAAACCAGTTCCATTGGGTCCGGAATATTGAAAACATTCTCGGATTTCAATTTTCGTATTTTTCAGTGCTTGTATGTGAGCACACGACAGGAAAACGCATTGAATTTTTAACGAAATTCAAATTTAAATTTAATATTTTAATTTGTCAACGATCAGCCACGTTCCTCTCCTCAAAACACGCCTTTAATCACGAAAGAAGATCGTGCAGTCATCACACAAACCCATACCTCCTTTCGTTCAAAGTTAAAGCTTCAAATTAAATGGCCATCTATTCAAAGGAAACCAAACGAAATCGAACGAACGAATTAAATCTCGTTCTAAGTTAAAAATTCTCGTCTTCCCTCCTATCTCCTTCAATCGATTCGTTCGACAATAAAAAAGAAACAGCCGAACCTTGTTATCTTTAAAAGAGAAAAATTAAAAAAAATCAAAATCGTGGCTGAAGCCTCGTTCGAATATAGTTTCGAAAATTTCGTTCGATTCAAATCGTGGAGTTCGTTCAATCTGGAAGTCGAGACTTCGACGCTGGGGAAGTTCATTGGTGGCAGGCGCGCGGTGGCATAAAGGGGGGTCTCGCGTCAGGTGATGCTCGTTCGAGACGATCTGGAGCTGGCCGGCGTGGAGCAAGGCAGAGGTAGGCGGAGGTAGGGATTGCTCGCTGTTCGATTGGGGTTCGTGCCAGGCTTGGGAACGCTCGTGTTTGAGCTCGCGTTTTTGGTCGGGGATTGGTGGTAGCGTCGAAGCTAGGTTTCGCGATGGCGATTGGACGATGGGGCGAGTTGCGAGGGGAAAGGGCAGAGGTATTCGTTTTCTAATTTAATTCTTAGTTAAATTAAATTTAAATTTATATTAGTTTGGATAATAGAGAGGAAAATTATATATATATTAAGGTATAACTTGTTTAGTTAGCTTATTTAATTTTTTTAGTTATTGGAAATTTATTTAAAATTAAAATTTTTGGGTTTAATTCTTCATTTTAAATTTTAACTTATTACTGTGAGATTTAGAAACAGAATTGGGGTTAAAATGAATATTTGTAGATATATTAGGAAATTATGTTAAGAAAAGTTTAATTTGAAAACTATAGGAAGTTCTAAAGAAAAATAAATATGTGTATGCACACTTTCAACTCATTGGTTATTTTAAAAAAAATATGTGTTTAAGTGATTTATTTATTTAATAAACTTATGTAGCTATTTTGTTACTGAAATGATTTATTAAAAAGGGAAATAATTAGTCTAGAATGAATTATTAGTCAAATAAATTTATTTAAAGGAGAATTGGTTTAAATAAAACTATCAGTTAATTCGACTATTAAACAGAAATTAATTATTCAGTTGATTCAAATATTAATAAATGGTGTAAATATTTATACTAGGTCAAAAGATCGTGAAAAACAAACTGGAGTTGAAAATAGATTGCAAAATAAAGCTAAGGTGAGATTTTTCTCACTCAAATGAAAAGTGGAATTTTCAGTTATTTATTGATTGATTTGTTTGGATGTGATATTAGATATAGTAGGATATATCTATTATATATATAGCAATATATACATATTGGCATATGTATATATTGGATTGATTGATTTCCCGCCTCGTATAGCGGATGAGACCCTATTGCGCCGTTAGTAAGCGGATTTATAAAAACCTATATACCGCGGTAATTCCGTACTGGAGCGGAATTGGTATTGTGCTAACATCTGTGGATGCAGGGAAACAGGTTGGAGGGATCCAACTGGATTCCTCACCAGTAGTTATTTATTTTCAGATATTGTGATATATTCTGTTATCATATGATGATATATGATATTTGACTGTTGTGATGGACTGATTGGTGTTGTGACATCATCGGATTCAGTTTTGAAGTTTAAAAATAACGACTTTTATTTTTAAAAAGATTTTTAAAGTGATTTTTGAAAAGTAGACGTTTATCGAATTTTTGAATTGATTTATTTCAGAAAATAAACGTCTAGAATTTTAAAGTTATAAGAGTTAAGATTTTTGGTGAAATATAACCAAAGTGTGATTTTTGAAATGAAAGTTGATTTAATTGTAAAATGGGTTAAATTGAGATTTTTAAAGTATTATAAAAGATGTACAGAAAAATTGATGTATTTATCAATTAAAATTTTTGGAATTTTAAAACGAGTTTTTATAAGTGAAGATATGAATCTTATAGAATTTTAAAATTGTGAAGGTATGAAATTTATAGATGTATAAATAGTGAAGTTAAAATGAATGAAATTGTAGAATAAAAGATTTATAAGGAATTAACTTATAAATTGGATTTTTACCTACAAAAGAAATATTGATCGAATTTGTTAATAAAGGAGATGTACAAATCAAAGTTGTTATAAAATATAAAAGGTGAAATTTATAAACATTGTTTTATAAATCTAAAACCAATTGAAATTGATAGGTTAAACATAGAAGTTTAATAAAGGAAATATGTCCGCGATTTTGGATAGTGGATATTTATTGAAATAAAATGGGTAGAAAATATTGAAATGAGGTTAATGAAGTATATTCACGATTTTGGGACAGTGAATATATTGTTAAGTAAAATGGATTTATTTTTGAAGAAGTGATATTAAAAATGAAGTTAAACATTCTAAAGATGTTTTAAAATGTATTATAAATCGAAAACAGAGATTTCCGCAGTTCTTGTTGAAATAGACGTTTTCGAGGAAATTTAAGGAAATGGTGGACTATAACACTGTTGTTATAGTAAATGATTTTCGAAAGGAAATATTCTTAGGTAGTATTGGGATTTATATATCTATCTTAATTCCGAATCCCTATACTAGTGATTTCGAGTCGTCGTAACGATGTTTTACGCAACATTCGTTTTTGACTCAAATAGATGTTAAAATTTATGATTTCCTTAAAGAATGAATATATACTTAATTTTGATTTTAAGTATATCGAATATTTTCAAATGTTGAAAATAAATGGATTTGTGAATTACTGACTTATTTTTAAATAAGTATGGAAATGCTTTTCCAATATGAAATGAACTGTTTTGAGATTTTATCTTCAAAGATAAAATGAAATGTGGAAATTGATTTGAAATTGTTTTCAAACGGTTAAGTGTGGAAATTTTATATCTAGTAAAGATATTTTTTTTTTTGGAAGATGAAATAATTTGGAAAATTATTTGGAATCTGATGATGTTGCGCATCTTTATTGATAGTTAAATAACCGACTATCAATAATTACCTTTAGATAGGTATTTGTTGTGAATTGGATGAATTTGAATGCCACACTTATTTTTGAATAAACGCTCACTATTCGGGTTAGCCGGGAAAGGACCATGGGGTCGTATAACCCATTCCGAATATGTGATATGTCGTTATGAATCGCATTTGAAGACCGGTGTTGAAGACCGGATATTTTTGAAAACGGAAGGATTACCGTCGAGTTACTCTACATCGACTGATCTTCGATTTAGAGGTTTTATCACCCTTAGTGACGGGAAGTCCTGACGTGATCGAAAATTATCCGGATATGCAAGGGCTTCGTGAGAAGTGCCTTCGGTTCTGTTCGATCCCGGAACAGACTTGTATGGATTGTGTGTCTGACGTTACAATTTGAGATATAAAGCTGATTTCTTTCAAATACATTTCTGTTGGTGGCGGAGAATTTATTCTCTTAGCTTAACACCCTTCTCTGAGACGTACGAGCTCAGAGGTTATGTAGTTGAAATTTATCAGCGATATATCCCAATTTGGTAACGTGGCATACTGAGTGTTGCTGTGAAATGATCAGTGTTTGATCATTTGTGATATGATCAATTGTTTGATCTTATATCTTTGTGATCATAGGTTGATCATTTTGTTTGACCCGAAGCAGGGCTTTTTATAGAAAGCGTAGCTTTGTGGACGAGACTTCGTCGAGCCTCACACCCCGGAAATGGTCGAAACAGGAAGAATGCAGCAAGGTTCTAGGGAGTAGCGCCCCTTAGTGTATGTCATTCCTTCTGGATAAAGGTGGTATCATGGTATGGAGCCCAGATACTTAACCTCTGTGGTTACTGCATTATTATTATCTATGTGGTTTGTTGCGAATCGGGGATCCTCGGGAAGATCGGTGACGATCGGGGGATGGCATACGCGTGTCAGTAGTTACCTATTTTTGCAGAGGTAACCCGGCCTTGTGTTGGCAGAGATCCGGTTAGGTTCTCGGGTCGTCTATTCCAGGGACGTACCCATCGTGGATAGGAAGTTCCTTAGCCTGACCATTTGTTGGAAATCCAAAGAAACAATACGTGACTTGTACGGTTTTAGTTGTAGAACCTATCATTCACTTATGGTGGCGCCCCACTGTTTGGATGGTAGCTATAGTAGGCATAGTTCGAAATGTCTATGCTGGCTAAGATTTATATTTTACTTTCGAAATGATTTCTACACTATGCACTAATAATAATATCAAAAAGAATTTGATTTTTTCGTAGTAAACATCTTTGACTATCATAAGAAGAAATCTCCTCCAATTCTGCGTTTGCATTGTGTGTGTGGTGGGAGGTCTTATGGTAGTTTCATTTTCCAAAAGCATTGCGAATTGACTTTAAAATATTTCTGTTGTTTATTTTAAAGAATAACTGTTTTACGATCTCACACCAGTCACCATGACTGACTCGGAGTTTATTGTTCCCTTCTAAACTCTGGGTGCCCACCATTTTCCACACGGGCAGCCTAGAGTTATATTATCAGGATATTCTGGATATTCTGGAGCTTGGAGATAAGCTGGATGGCGAGACGTAGTACTTGTATCTGATATATTTATTCCGCTGTGTATTCTGTATGGGGACAAGTTTATATAACTGTCCATCGTTGTTTATTGACTCTGATGATATGATGTGATGTAATGTAATAACAGATATAATTCTTTTGTTTTTAAATGATATTCATTTATCTATTATATATTGTTCCGCTGCGATATGTGAGATTCTGATATTGTTGTTCTGTATCTGTTGTTGTTTTGTTCTTTCTTTCTTCTCTTTTTCTTCTATCTTCTTCTTCTCCTACTTTTTCTTCTTTCTAAACCATCACTATTGGAGTTTCCGGCACTCGATTTCTCGGCAGTCGATAAAGTGAGTATCGATGTCGAATTTTCGAAAGTCGAAAATTTCGGGATGTGACAATTAGGCTATGATTAAATTTCATAATCAATATGGTTTGTTATGTAAATATATGAATTTATGTAATAAATCTAATATATAAATTTCTTTGTCAAATTTGGATGCTTAGGATTATAAAATAATACCATTTATGTCATACTGAATTATTTTCCGTACTCTCGTAATTGAAATTTGATTTCATATATATCATCCAGTTTATATTGGTTTTAGTACATTAGGCATTGATTTTGATGCATATATCATCTTACTTAGGAGTTTATTCCTATAATTATTGGTAATGATTATAGTATCCTACATTCATATTTTGTATTATTAAATAAATAGTTTAATTTATAATTATTTAACAAAATTTTATTTGTCTTATTTAATGTCTTTAATATCTATCATCATTCATATATGCCATATAATTAAATCCATATTACTTAGCGTTCTAATATAGTTTATAGGTGTATCATTTAGGGGGAGTTTTATTTTTTTCCCATTTTTGTTGATGACAAAGGAGAGAAAAATATAAAATATACACATGCATATATTCAGAGGGAGTTATCTAACTCAAGATGAGTTACATCACATTTTATATACAGGAATATTTAATGGTTGTCATCATCAAAAGGAGGGAGATTGTTAATACCTTAACTATTGATTTTGACGACAACAACCATATATAAACATACAAAACATATAAAATATAGATACTAATGTTTTGCTAAGTTATATAGTATATAGTGCAGAATATTACACAGGTATTGAATCGAAAATTGTACGGTATAAAGACTCAAGAAATAGACATGAAGACTGATGAGTTCAAAGACCAAGATATGAAGATCTCAAGATTATAATTTAGTGTATAGAGTCATAGCATATATTGTTAATGTCCTTGATAGCAATCCTTGATCTCTATCTCAAATTTTCTTAACTTTTATATTTTTAACCGAAATATATTTCAAAATATTTTAATAAAGTTTTTCAAAGTTCAAAATGTTTATAAACTATGTTCAAAATATTTTACAAAGAATCAAATTATTTTACAAAGTATAGAATTTTCAAAGCAATTTTGAAAGAAAATAATTTTCATTTTTGACTAGCATATGTCGACATATAGATATAGGGTATGTCGACATACATACCACCAAATGGTTTTTAAAATTTTAAAAGAAAGTGTCTATTCTTTGCAATTCTTCACGAACATAACCCTGCAAAAAGTGGAGTGCAAACACATTTTTTTAACTAATTACTTACTTTCTCCCCTCCTCTTACTCTCTTGAAAATTCCACTGAAAAATATATTCTACTCTTCAAAATCACATAGAATAAATTCATACTTCTTTGTATTGATTCAATACTACTTTCTAACTATTTTGGAAACATCTCTCTCTCTCTCTCAATTCAAAGATCAAAGTGATGTCTAAGAGGCTATAGGATCCGTTGTATCCAAAGTACAAGAATTTGTCTATAAAAAAACTATCAACTCTATTTGTATTTGCTTGGGTGTGTTTATAGCCTGTTCAAATCAAGCGGGTGTGCTTATAGCACGTTCAAAACAAGTGGGTGCACTTGTAGCCCATTCAAATCAAGTGAGTCCACCATGAACTTGAGAATCAGGAGGGTGTATCTCGTAGACTTGAAATTGAGACTGTAATGGGTTTGCTTGCTACCTGTTTAGAGTAAGCATTTGAAAAGAACTCTATACAAGAAATTGTACGGGACTGGATGTAGGAGAATCTGAACAAGTATAAAATCACTGGTATCATATCTTTAACTCTCTACTTTTGTGATGACCCACCTTTCTGACCTCTGAGAACGACATTTAATACATACACGGTATTCATGTGTCGTTGCCCAAGCATCCGAAATATGAATTGTCATGGGGTAAAATAAAGAACAGAACAGAAAATTTCACAACGAAACTGTTGAATAGATCATGACGGTAATATAGTACATAAGGTTACTCCTTAACTTGGAGTTATCAGAGTTACACAAAAGTACTACAATCAGCTTAGGTAGTTATAACAACCTGCCTTTACACATGTTGGAAACAAAATACTCTTATAAGAACTAAACAAATAGCGGAAATAGATGACTAAATAGATAAAGGCCTCCTACTCGAACATAGTCTCCAAAAGAGCCCATCAAAGACCTGCTACTCATGGACTACTCAAATAAAAATGAGTACCCGAGAGTTTAGTGAAAACAAACAACTCGGGTTAGACAATATATCTGGTATGAGTAAAACTCCAAACAATAAGTCTAATTAAACAACAACATGTGAGATCACACCGCCAAATACGGAACGGGTTTCCTCTCACAAGAACAACATCCAAATGTAAAGAATGGATACGAAAAATAAAGAAGGCCGAGGTAATCGATAGTCGACAAACCGACTATCAAAGATAACAAAATGATAATATATGGATAGTAAACCTCATATTCCTACCACTACTCGTCGATTTCAAACTTGTACTATTTCTGGGTTAAAAATGAAGACGAGCAAGTGAAGGTAGTGTTACCTCTAGACATTGCCTTGACGATAATTTTAACTTTCAAGATAGTGACAAGTTTCCATACGTCAACGTTTAGTGCAAAGAGTATGAGTAAATTCTTTCCATATAAGCGATATCGTTTCTGGAAATTTCTCTTCCATAATCGAATCGAACTTTTACTTTTAACATTGAATTCGTACTTGGGCTTCTCATTACAAGTTTTTAACTTTAAAACAACTTTGTTAAAATGGTTCATTAACTTTAAACCACCATTATCAAAAAGATTTAATCACTTAAAACATCCTTATTAAATAGGTTAATTTTCTTTAATTAACATTAATAAGAATGATTAATGATCTTTAAACTTCATTAATTTATTTGATTAATTAACTTTAAATACCCATAATTAAAAAGGGTTAATCATTTTAAAACATCATTAATTTAATTAATTAATTTTAAATCTCATTAATTAAGTTGATTAATTAATTTTAAAACATCATTTACTAAAAAGGATTAAATAATTTAAAATATCATTAATGGAAAAGATTAATTAAATTTAAACTAATTAATTAACTTTAAAAGTAAATAATTAAAAATGATTAATTAATTTTTAAACACCATTATTTGAAATAATTAATTAACCTTAACTAATCATTATTTAAGAGATTAATTAAACTTAATCACCATTAGATAAAATGGTTAATTAATTTTAAACATCATTAACTAAGTAATTAATTAATTTTAAACACATCGTTATTAAGATAATTAATTATCCTTAATCCTCATTAATTAAAATAATTAATTAAATTTAAAATCGTTATTAAATTAGTAAATTAATTTTAAATCCATCCTTATTCAATAACTTAATCAACTTTGTAAAGTTAGACCCAAGTTTGAAAGTAAAACAAAAGAAGTCGAAGATATGGTATTTTCTAGAAGTGCTGATATAGCGATAGTTGCTATACAGACACTTTGAGAACTACTTTCATGCCATAATGATTTTCATCCAAGCCTCACATCACATAACATAAACATGGCATATAAACAAAGCAAACAATATTTATGTACATAAAGAAGGCATCACTTATACAAATTTACTTCAAACTACACAACTAGTTTTTTACTGCTTACTAACTACTTAAGGTGTCGACTTTTTCACAAGCAAACCAAGTAACAAACATTACAACCAAACCTCCATAACCAAGTGACTTAAATAGTTACAATTATGTGACAGAGATAAAGTTCGAAACTTCAGTTAAAAAATGAGCTTTACAAAAAATTTGCAAATTCAACTCTAACTTCTACACGAACTTGAGCATGACCGAGATCTTTGCTCCTAACTTGAAAAAAAAGGATTTTTGAATGCTTTGAAATGCCAAAGTGGTTCAGTCTAGGAGGGTTAGTGCTTGGCCTGGATGAATATGGGTGTGTGTGGACTTGTTTTGAGTGGTTAAGTGATTTAGAAAAGAAAGGAGGATGTTTTATGGATTTTTCTTAAAGAATAAATGAAAAGGAGAATGATTTTTGAACTTAAGAACTCTTAGATGCAATTAAAGTTTTCATGAGAACTTTAATGGAGGTTTGAAAATGAAAATAGAAATGAGAAAATGAGAAAAAGAATTAGGAAATTTCGTTATATACTAAGGGATAAATTAAATTACCAAACTACCCTTAAAGGGCATAACCTCCACTCCATGCTTGACATGTCATCAGCCTTGTCTCCCCCTTACCAACATGCATTTAAAACTCAAGTTGCCAAAATATCAAATCATGTCTAAACATGTTTCATTTAATGTGACATTTGCTTTTTGTTTTAATTTTAAACTTAGGAAATTGTCACATCACTTTTTTTTATATTCTTAAATTATAAATAAATATATATTATCATTTCTAAATCCTAATTTATTTTATAAATTTTAGTTTTATGTATACTAAAATGTTCACAACGTTTCAGACAACTTTTAGAAGCTGTAAAGTCGAAAATTCAAAAACGATTTTCAGTCACATTTTCGATTTTTCATCGAATTAAATATTTTTGTACACAAATTTTGAAAACCATTACACCATCACTAGTTATTATTTAAAAGAGTTTTTATTTGATTTATAAAATACATTTATTAATTATTAAAAAATATGTTAAGCATCCATATTTTAAAGAGGTTAAATTATGAGTCATTACACTCTCCCCCCTTAAAAGAATTTCGTCCCCGAAATTAACACTTTAGGAGATAACTCAAAAAGGGCATATATATATATATCCTGAAACTCATACAACTTATACCCACTAAGCAACTATATCACAAATAATGCATACATAATTCATACACACAAATAAACACTATCCTAACATCAACTCAGGGTAAGCTTTCCTCATACTATCTATAGTCTCCCAAGTGCAATCTCTAGGATCTTCACTCCACTGTATTTGACCAAGTCCACCACCTTGATCCTTAATCGTTTCTTATCCCATTCGACAATTCGAATAGGCCGTCTTACAATGGTCAAGTCAGGCTCAACTTCCACATCCTCCTGCTGAGATGGCAGACAAAGTAGGATCATGTACATACTTACGTAGATGAGATACATGAAAGACATCATGTACGCCTGACCATCTAGTCGGTAACTCCACTTTATATGCAAGAGTTCATATCCTATGATTATCTTAAAAGGTCCAATAAAACGAGGAGCTAGCTTTCCTTCTTTCCCAAACCGAATCACACCTCTTATCGGAGAAACTTTGATGAACACATAGTCCCCAACTGCGAACTCCAAATCTCGACGTCTCACATCTGCATAGTTCATCTACCGACTCTGAGCTTCCTTTAAGTGCTTTCTAATCCAATCTACCTTATTCGTGGCATCATGAATTATATCTAGTCCAAGTACTAAGCAATCTCCTGGTTCGACCCAACAAGATGGAGACCTACAAGGCCTTCCATACAATGTCTCAAAAGGTGTCATCCCAATACTTTCTTGAAAACTATTTTTTATAAGCGAACTCAACCAATAGCAAGCGGTCCTCCCAAGAACCTCCAAAGTCTAGCACAAAATCTCAAAGTAAATCTTCTAGAACATGATTCGCCCTTTCGGTATGCCCATCTATCTGAGGGTAATAAGCTATGCTCAAACTCAGCTATGTCCCAAGTGCATCATGTAGACCTTTCCAGAATCGACTTGTGAAGATCGGATCCCGATCACTCACAATACCACATGGAATGCCATTTAGCCCAACAATCTCTTTAACATATAACTGAGCCAAACTAGCAGTCGTCCTTGTTGTCTTGACTGGTAAGAAGTGAGCGCTCTTGGTTAACCTATCAACGATAACCCAAATTCCTTCATTACCTTTCCTCGATCTAGGTAATCCATCGATGAAATCCATAGAAATCTGCTCCCACTTCCACTTCGGTATCTCAAGTGGTTGAAGCATTCCGGTTGTCTTCTGGTGAGTTCCCTTTACCTGTTGGCAGTTAGTACATCTACTTACAAATATAGCAATGTCTCTTTTCATCCCTTCCCACCAGAAAGTATGCTTCATGTCCTGATACATCTTAGTGACTCCTGGATGTATCGTTAGTTTAGAATGATGAGAATCTGTTAGAACTTCCTGTTTAATCCCATCTACGTCCGGAACACACAACCAATCATTCATCCTTAGAACGCCATGATCATCTATTATGGATCATGGCCACTTCTCTAGCGAAACATTTTCACTAATAGCTTTAGCTATTTGAGCCAGGCAAACATCCCTTTGTTGATTGTTCTCAATTCATCAGATAAGAGTCAGAAAAACTTCCATATTAGCCAAAACTGCGTAATTCCTGCTCAGCACAACAACTATAGCATTTACTTGTCCCGGTGTATACAAAATCTCAAGATCATAAGTTGCCAGAAACTCTAGCCAACACTGTTGCCTTAAGTTCAAGTCCTTCTAAGTAAAGAGATACTTTAAAGATTTGTGATCTGTATATAACTTGAACTTTTCACCTAAAAGATAATGCCTCCACATTTTTAATGCGCAGACAACTGCCAAGAGCTCCAAATCGTGCGTAGTATAATTTTTCTCATGTGGTTTCAACTATCGACTTGCATACGCAATAAATTTTCCATGTTGCATCAGAACTGCTCCCAATCCTGTTCCGCAAGAATCCATGTATATAGTTAACCCTTCGCTCCCATTTAGAATAGTCAAAATAGGAGCATAGGTCAATTTCTCCTTCAATTCATTGATTGCTTGATCGCACTTAGGTGTCCACACAAACTTAGCATCTTTCTTCGTCAACTTCATCAGATGAGAAGCAATCTTCAAGAAATATTTGATGAATCTTCAATAAAAACCAGCCAATCCCAAGAAACCTCTGACCTCTATTGCATTTTCGGGCTTCTTCCAGTCTTGATCCCCAACTACTTTAGCTGGGTCCACTGATATGCCTTCTCCCGAAACTACGTGTCATAAAAACCTAACTTCGGATTTCCAGAAATGGCATTTAGAAAACTTTACTTTCTACACATGACTTCTTAAAGTATTTAGAACAGCTCGGAGATGATACTTGTTCTCTTCCTCCGTCTTAGAATAAACAAGAATATCATCAATAAAGACGAGGACAAATTTATTAAGAAAATCCCAGAATATCTGATTCATTAAGTCCACAAAATAAGTGGGTGCGTCAGTCAGTCCGAACGGCATGACTAACCACTCATAGAAACTATTAAGAGTTCGAAAAGCTGTTAGGGTCACACTCTCCTCTGCTACCCTTAATTGATGAAAACCAGTGGCAAGATCCAATGGAGAAAAAAATCTGAGCTCCATGGAGTTGCTCATGGTAAAGGATACTTATTCTTGATAGTCCTTTTATTTAACTCTTGGTAACCTACACATAACCTAAGAGAACCATCCGCCTTCGTAACGAAAACTACCGGTGATCCCCAACTTGATATGCTACGCCAGATCAAACCTTTCTGCATTAAGTCAAACGTCTGCTTCTCTAATTCCCTTCTTTCTTTCGGGGCCAACCTTCGAGGAGGTTGTACAATCAGTGTCGTTCCTGGAATCAGGTCAATACGGAACTTCACTTCACGGTGAGGAGGTAAACCTTGCACTTCATCGAAAATATCCTTAAAGTCCCAAACAATCGGTATATCTTTTATCTCCACTTTAGCCATTTCAAGTGAATAGAGAAAACTATTCAAAAGTTCATTAGGCCCCTCACAACATATATCAATGCTTCTACCTATTGCATCCTTTACTACGACCACTCTACTAACACAATCTAATATGGCTTCAAACTTAGATAACCAATCCATACCCAACAATATCCCAAACCCATGAACCCGAGGATGAACAAATCGAAAAAGAAGTACCGATCTCGATATGAAATAGGCACATTCAAACACATAGTGTTAAGGTCTACAGGACCCCCAATTGGATTTGACACCCAAAGAGAATTATTTAGAAATATGGGTTTAAGGTTAAGTTTATCAACAAGATCGACTGAAATAAAACTATGGAAAGCACCCGTGTCAAATAATACTCTAATGGGAATACCATAAATGGATAATGTACCTAGCAACGCCTACTTTCCCTTTTGATCCGTAGAAGTAGATGGTATTTCCTTAATAGCAAAAGCTTGTCCTTGTGCCCTCTTCTTTGGGAAACGATACTCATTCTTCATGTGTCCCAGTTGGTCGCAGTTGTAACAGGAGACACTTGGACATTGATTTGCAAAGTGGCCCATCTTGTTGCACTTGAAACAAAGAACGTTAGCCTAGTTCGGCAGCTTCTTCTGAGTTAGGTTTCTTTCCCAACCACTGCTTCTTTCCTTTGCGTTTAAAATTCGGCTTGTTTGCAACAGGGAAAATTAATAAAGGTTGGGCACTAACTACTAGCACTACACCTTTTTGAACTCCTTGCTTAATATCCAAACCTTGAAACCTCAAGGCCATGTTGATAAATTGGTAAAGGTACCATTAACATGATTGGTCATCTCACGATGGAATTCTGGCCTCAGTCCGTCCATGAACATCTCATTCTACTTAAGTGGCGTGTCTATCAATCCTGGTCCAAAGTGAGACAAAGCATTGGATCGATGCTCATACTATGCCACTATTATATCTCCCTACTTCAAATCCATGAAACTCCTGAACAACTGATTCCTCCCCGCCTCCAGAATAAACTGAGCTTCAAAGACTTCCTTAAATTGAGCCCAAGTAAATCTTCTTCTGGGGTATTAACTGTCACTGAATCCCACCATTGCATTGCTGACTTTTGAAGCTATCGTGACGCCAACAATCGCTTCCTTGCATCCTCCAACTGAAGATCCCCAAATATCTGTTCACAAGAGCGGAGCCATGTCTGAACTCCCAGAATATCTTCGGTACCAAAGAATTGTTTACCACCCAAAGCAGTATAATTTTTGCACAGAGTAGGAAAGTTTTGAGGTGGTTGAACTTGCACTATTGCTACTTCTACCGGCTCTACAACTGGCCTATTTTTAGGAGCTCTGCCATTTGTCGCTGTGCTGGTTCCATATCCTCTCCCTCTTCTTCCTCTTGTACTCATTTTCAATTACCTAAACAATGATAGGTATTATTAGAATACAAAGATAAGATAAAAATGGTTTAAAGGAAACAACAACAAAGGATCTAAAACAAATCTTAAGGATGGGTGATAAAAAAACATGCTCTCTAAATATTAACTCATTCTAGCGCTCTTCTCATCCTATCTCTAATGAGTTGTATCCCAATCAGGCTAATGTATTCGCTCAATCGAAGCTCCGATACCAACCTTGACGACCCACCTTTCAGACCCCTGGGAACGACATTTAATACATCCATGGTATTCATGTGTCGTTTCCCAAGCATCCGAAAGATGAATTGTCGTAGAGTAAAATAAAGAACAGAACGTAAAATCTGACAATGAAACTGTTGAATAGAACATGACGGTAATATAGTACATAAGGTTACTCCCTAAATTGGAGTTATTAGAGCAACACAGAAGTACTACAGTTAGCTTAGGCAATTATAACAACTTCCTTTACATATGCTGAAAACAAAATACACTTACAAGAACTAAACAAACAGCGGAAACAGACGACTAAATAGATAAAGGCCTCCTGCTCGAACGCAGTCTTCAAAGAGCCCATCAAAGACCTGCTACTCTCGGACTACTCAAATAAAAGTGAGTACCCGAGAGTTTAGGGAAAATAAACAACTCGGGTTAGACAATATGTTTGGTATGAGTAAAACTCCAAACAATAAATGTAATTAAACAACAACATGTGAGACCACACCGCCAAACGCGGAACGGGTTTCCTCTCACCAGAACAACATCCAAATGTAAAGAATGGATACGAATAATTAACATCACGAAGAGTGCTATACTCTTCCCAATGTAATTAAGGAAAACAAATTTGAAGGTTCGAATCAATAATGGTAGGGAAATTTACCAACAATGACTAGAAGGGTGCATGCCCCCACCGAAAGTATACCTCTAGAATATATACTTGAGAACTCCGATGACACTCGGATATGTCCAAGCCGGACCCCACCAACGGTTACCGAGAATCCGAGTAATTCACATCTTGGTGCACAAATATCCGGACCAAATCTAGTGTAGATGTGATAATACCCTAATGGGAGCAACCATACATAGCTTGGCTTCCACTCGCTCTTTGGGTTTAGTCGTTTCCGATAAAGGATAACAAAGCTCAAGTGAGCAACACATCGTCTTAGAATGACAAAAAACAAAGAAGGGTGAGGTAATCGATAGTCGACAAATCGACTATTGAAGATAACAAAATGATCGTATATGGACAGTAAACCTCATATCCCTACCACTACTCGTCAATTTCAAATTTGTACTATTTTTGGGTTAAAAATGAATTCGGGAAAGTGAAGGTAGTGTTACCTCTAGGCATTTCCTTGACTACAATTTTAACATTCAAGATAGTGACAAGTTTCCATACCTCAACATTTAGTGCCAAGAGTATGAGTAAATTCTTTCCATAAGCGATATCGTTTATGGAAATTTCTCTTCCATAATCGAATCGGACTTTTACTTTTTAAAATCGAATTCGTGCTTGGGCTTCTCATTACAAGTTTTTAAATTTAAAACAACTTTGTAAAAATGGTTCATTAACTTTAAAACACCATTATCAAAAAGATTTGACCTCTTAAAACATCTTTATTAAATAGGAAATTATCTTTAATTAACATTAATAAGAATGACTAATAATCTTTAAACTTCGTTAATTAATTTGATTAATTAACTTTAAATACCTATAATTAAAAAAGGTTAATCATTTTAAAACATCATTAATTTAATTAATTAATTGATTTTAAACCTCATCAATTAAGTTGATTAATTAATTTTAAAACATCATTTACTAAAAAGGATTAACTAATTTAAAATATCATTAATGGAAAAGATTAATTAAATTTAAACTAATTAATTAACTTTAAAATTAATTAATTAAAAATGATTAATTAATTTTTAAACACCATTAATTGAAATAATTAATTAACCTTAATCAGTCATTATTTAAGAGATTAATTAAACTTAATCACCATTAGATAAAATGGTTAATTAATATTAAACATCATTAACAAAGTAATTATTTAATTTTAAATACATCGTTATTAAGATAATTAATTATCCTCAATCCTCGTTAATTAAAATAATTATTTAAATTTAAATCATTATTAAATTAGTAAATTAATTTTAAATCCATCCTTATTCAAAAACTTAATCAACTTTGTAAAGTTAAACCCAAGCTCGAAAGTAAAACAAAAGAAGTCGAAGAGATGGTATTTTCTGAAAATGTCGATATAGCGATAGTATCTATACGGACACTTCGAGAACTACTATCATGTCATAATGACTTTCATCCAAGACTCGCATCATATACATAAACATGGCATATAAACAAAGCAAACAATATTTATGTACATAAAGAAGGCTCACTTATACAAATTTACTTCAAACTACACAACTAGTTTTTTATTGCATACTAACTACTCAAGGTGTCGACTTTCTAACAAGCAAACCTAGTAACATATATTACAACCAAACATTCATAACCAAGTGACTTAAATAGTTACAATTATGTGAAGGAGATAAAGTTCAAAACTTTAGTCAAAAAACAAGCTTTACTCACAAAAAGTTTGCAAATTCAACTCTAACTTCTACACGAACTTGAGTACGACCAAGATCTTTGCTCATAACTTAAAAAAATGGTTTGGCCTAGGAGGGTTAGTGCTTGTCCTAGATGAATATGGGTGTGTGTGGACTTTTTTTGAGTAGTTAAGTGATCTAGAAAAGAAGGATGTTTTATGGATTTTGCTTAAAAAATAAATGAAAAGGGTAATGGATTTTTGAACTTAAGAACTATTAGATTCCATTAAAATTTTCATGAGAACTTGAATGGAGGTTTGAAAATGAAAATAGAAATGAGAAAATGAGAAAAAGAATTAGCAAATTAAGTTATATACTAAGGGATAAATTAAATTTCCAAACTACTCTTAAAGGACATAACCTCCACTCCATGCTTGCCATGTCATCACCCTTGTCTCCCCCTTACCAACATGCATTTAAAACTCAAGTTTCCAAAATATCAAATCCTGTCTAAACATGTTACATTTGATGTGACATTTTTTTTTATTTTAATTTTAAACTTAGGAAATTGTCACATCACTTTTTTTTATATTCTTAAATTATAAATAAATATGTATTATCATTTCTAAATCCTAATTTGTTTTATAAATGTTTGTTTTTATGTATACTAAAATATTCACAATGTTTCGAACAACTTTTAGAAGATGTAAAGTCGAAAATTCAAAAACTGATTTTCGGTCACATTTTCGGTTTTACTTCGAACTAAATATATTTGTAAACAAATTTTGAAAACCATTACATCATCACTAGTTATTCTTTAAAAGAGTTTTTATTTGAGTTATAAAATACATTTACTAATTATTTAAAAAAATATTGAGCATCCATATTGTTGGAACAGGGCCAGCCCGTAGTGGTAGTGGTGGGTGTATTTCAATTTTTTTTATCATATTGGATCTTTATTTGGCCTATGAAGTCTAATTCATTTAGAACAATTCAAAATTTGTTTTAAATAAAATCGTGTATTTTATTTAAATTTAAGTATTTTGTAATGTAAAGTTAATTTGAATGATTTAATTTATATATATACATGTATCATATACATATACATATGTGTGTGCATGTGTAATATAATAATCCGTGAAGGGTATAACATGCTCGCATATAGATGTTGGGATTTACATCGCAACGGGCATATCAGCTCATTTTGTTTGTATTGTATGTTGTCTAAATATGTGCATAAATCTATAATGCAAAGTATATTTATATAAATACGTATACATTTATTTTAATATATTTTATAACTAAAAGTTTCAAAATTAAATAAATAAATATATATATATAATTTAAAACATTTGTATAAATATATATACATAATTAAACATATAAAATTATACATACATATATATATAATAATTAAAATTATATATATATAAGGTTAAATAAAATGTATATATATGAATAATTAATTACAATGAAATACTTAAAATATAAATGTATATATTTTAAAATTATTTCCAGATCGAAATTAGCATAACAAACATAAAATAATAATTTTATAATTTTATCATTATTACATATATATAATAAATAATTTTGATCATAATAATTAAAAATATTAGTAATAAATGTCAAAAAATAAAATATTAAAATTTACGAAAATTTAGGATCATAAAATACAGGTTCTAAAAAATTTTCATGATTTTTTGAAATAAAATATTATCCTAATAAATAAAAGAAATGTTAAACCGAAGTAAGTTAATTATTAAAAATATTTAAAATTAACAAAAAAAATTGAAATTTTTTTCCTGGGTAAATACATAGATTTACTAATTTAAAAAAATATAAAATCAAATTTTTAGTATAATAATTATTTTATATATAATAAACAATTCAAATAATCAATAAAAGATAATATAAATTATTTATATATATATATATATAATTTTTATTTTTGAATTTGATAATTCATATTATGTATAAATAGGTGTAAGAAAAAATTCTAAGTTATTTATAAATTATAAATATACATATATGTAATTATATGTTTAAAATATACATTAGTCTATATTTAAATTAATATATAAATATACATAAAATAATTAATAATGACAAAATTTAATTTTTTACAGCAAATTAGATTTGTTTATACATAAATTATAACACATAATAATATAACCATGCACATAACCAAACTAATTTGTGACAACTACATATACCTACGAAAATCCCACCTAACTAGATATACAACATTAATATATATACAGATTTGGGATTAATCAATATTAAATCATAAAATATGATATGATTACTGTAATATATAAATAAAATACCAATTGATGATGCCTTTGAGTCCACTTGAATCAATGAATTCCCTTCTCTAGTTATGCTCGATCCGTCAAATTGCAAGTCTGGAATCGTCGATATTTTCTATCAAATAGTGCTTTTATTAACTTGAATTGATTTGAGATTCTTAGAACTAATATGATGATTAATTTTGGCCAGCAAACTTGATAATTGTGGCAACCAAAAGTTATTTTTGATTAAGGGTTTAGAGAGCCTTATATATTGCCTTGTACAAGACAGATATCAGGACAATCTCATTACCTATTCTCTCTTAATCTTAGCCATCCATCTCTAGGTCTAATCCTAAGTTTTAGCCGCCTCCAATAACTTGTCAAAACCAAAATTTACAGCCCTAATTATGGGCTTTAAACCCATTTAAGCCCAAGCCAAAATGTTATGCAATTAAATCTAATTTAATCGTTTATCTATATAGTATATCGATTCGTACATTTATAACTATTATAAATATATAACAATTTTTATTTCCCAAACCATATTCAAATTTTATAATTAATATTTCATAAATACTAATTAATTTAATTTATTTATAACAATTATAAACTAATTAAATCATTTGGTCTTAAGGAAATTCATCATTTCAGTTGTGTAACTCTTGGGTGTAAATTTGGTCAGCAATTAACACCGAACTATTCGAATATTAACGTTCGCACGTCATTTAGCAAGTGGTGTGACATTATGGCCAAATTTATCACTTATTCATTTTTAGTAAAATCTTATTTAATTTAATAAGCGTTACTAGTTAGTGACATTTATATACACCAATTCTCTTCGTCAAAACTGTATCACTTTGGATTTATGGAATTTGGTAAGGGTCAAAATTCTAATATTGTCCATATTCAACTCTATAGTCCAAACATAGAATTCTTGGTTCAATACTAACAATTATTATTAACCGTACTACTCTGGCCAGAGATTTTGACTTTGGGTTGACTTGAGTTGACCAAGATACTAACCTCATATAACTGAAGTGACGAATCCTCTCTTGAATAGTGTCTTCCTTCCAATACTTCCACTCGACCCAACTATAATCACTTGATGGATGTCGTTCCATGATTTGACTATAATCAAAGCAGAGTTTTTCATATTGAAGGTTGACGGTATTCTCAAGTCGAAAGAATTGTGTAAATTAGTCACATCGATATTTTCTGTTTGACCTTAGTTATATTAACCAATAGAAAACTACCGAGTGAGTTGTTCTATAGCTATCTAATAACTATCAGTACATAACCTCTAGGTGCCCCCGGTAGTCATGAGTAATACACTGCCCAACATTCGGAGAGCATTACGTACTCTAGTCTCAATGGATACATCGATATCCAGTGTCGATGCATCTTGACTAGGAACATTTAAAATGATGTGTTTTGTAACAATGTGATCCAATACTCATGACTATCACAAACACGACATTTATGGATTTTCTTTTAAATATATTTCTAATTAAACATTTAATTATTTATAACACATTATAACAAATATATAACAGAAGAAGAAACACCTTTATTTCGAACAAGAATTGATTTCGGAGTTAACAAATTACAGAATTGCCCCTAGGGCATACCCTAACACTATCAATCTTCCACTTGCACTTGGGGCCAATAATGGAATCTCAATCCCATCCTCTTAATCGGTTTCTTGAGAACTAGCCGAGTTAGACCTTTAGTGAATGGATTTGATATGTTGTCCTTGGTATCTACCCTTTGAATCACAACTTCTTTCTTCTCAACGAATTCAATCAGGTGGAACTTTCGAAGAATGTGTCGTGACTTCTTATGCGCTCTTGGTTCCTTTGCGATCTGTATCGATGCATTGTTGTCGAAAAACAATGTCGTTGGATTCTTAGTATCGGGAATCACTCCGAGCTTACTCAAAAACTTGCGCATCCATACTACCTCTTTTATTGCTTCATTGAGGGCGATATACTCGGCCTCCATCGTGGAATCAGCAACTGTTTCTTGCTTGGAACTTTTCCAGCTAACAGCTCTTCCATTTAGTGTAAATACATAGTCGGATACTGATTTACTATCATCTATATCACTTTAAAAGCTCGAATCTGTATACCCCTTCATAAGGAGGTGTCCATTCCTAAAAACAAGGAATAGGTCCTTAGTATTTCTCAAATACTTAAGTATATATTTTACGGTCGTCCAATGTTTTTCTCCGAGATTAGATTGGTATTGGCTTACACATCCTAATGCATATGCTACATCCGGTCTAGTACATAACATAGCATACATTATGGATCCTATGGCTGAAGCATAGGGAATCCTCTTCATATGCTCTTTCTCATCATCGGTATGAGGAACGTCCTTTTTAGAAAGGTCAATTCCATATTGCGTTGGAACACTTCCACCCTTGGAATTCTCCATACTAAACTGTTTTTGTAACAACCCGTAAATTTTCGATAATTAAAATAGTTAATTTAATAAGATTTCATGGTTTAATGTTGGAAGAATTAAAATTTTGTAATTTATTTATGATGATGATAACTAGAATGAATTATAACAATATTTATCTAAGTTAATTATTAATGAATTAAATGATATTCCAATCAATTGAAATGACTTAAATATTATAACTTAGTTCTAATGGAAATATAAGAAAAACAAATGTAAATATTGGGTTAACTAATGAAACAATATACAGTCAGTGGTAATTGAATCAAATTGGTATTGTGTAGGAAATGGTGACACTTTTTGTAAATAATAAACTTAAGTGTTATAAAAGGTTAGTGGTGTTAATTATTTTAAGTTGCCTGTTTATTTTGTCAGTTGAATTGAATTTGAAAACCAGTTGTAAATGAAATGAAATTTTATATATTAACTGGGTTTACAATCAATAACTGAAGTTGAATAATACATGTTAGATGCTTTGGATGTGAATAAGGTAATTGAGTGATAACTAAAATTCAATTGAAATGTAATATTGGGATTTGTTGAATATTGAACAATTTAAATTATTTAAATTCAATATTTGAAATTTAATGAATAATTGAATGACGAGGAATTGAATAACTGTATAACGGAAATAATTGTTCCATAATTTGAATTCGTTTTAAAGTTAAATTTTATAAGTTCATTTTCAAATATCTCAAGATAATGAATTTCGAATAATCAAAATTGTTTAAAATTTAAATTTGCAAATATTTGAATAATTGAATTTTGAATATAATATGATTGAAAACGATATAGAAGATTGATATAAAATTTTATTTAAACAACAATGAATTTGTGAACATTCTAATTAAGTAAAATAAATCCTATAAATTTGTATAGTATCAAATTGCATTCTAATAACATATAATAGGACTTACCAAATGTTTAAAAGTTAAAAGAATGATTTGGATAAAAGAAATTGAAATATACAAGCAAGCAAAACTTAAAAGTAATTAAAATGTGTATAAATGGAAATTTGGTTGTGATAAAGAAAAATGTTATATACTTATGTATAATATGAAATGATGAATGGCTAAATGGAATAAGTAAGTGAACTTAAGAAAACTGACAAATGAAGCAAATAATATCTTTGTGAATTTGTTACGGAATTGAATATAAATTTGCAAAGAAATGGTGAAATTGAAATTTGTAGTTTTTGAGGTAATTATAAACTTGGATAAAGTCAACTTCTTATGTATGACTTTTATAGAATAATTATAAACTAAGTGATGATTGATAAAATATTCCACAAATAAATTTGTTATTAACTGAAAATTTTGAAAATAAAGTAAATGTTAACAAATGAATTTGGTATAGCTAAGAATCAATTGAAAAATGAAATTGAATTTAATTAAATTACATGGAGTGTTTAAAATGAACTTAACTAAGCAAAATTTTATGGAATGATGTTTAAGAGATGATAGTATAAAGAATATGCTATGTAAAGAAATGGATATGCTAAGTAATTAAGGTGTGAATAATGCATTGTGGATAATTAATTGTAAACGAAATAAAGGTAAGTAAATTAATTGAATATAGATGAATTGTATAGAAATCTATTGAAAGTTAATAGTAAGTTGTACGTATATTATTTTATTCGCATAACAATTTGATCTGAATTCGAGCACAGAATTTCGAGATAATTTATATCGATCCAAGTTAGGATTTTTCACTCGATTTTCGACGGCGAACCCTGGATATGGATTTTTGATTTGATTCTGGAATTCTCTACCATAGTATATGGCTATGCATGGAGAATAACAGTTTCCGACCAAGGAACCAAATCTGAGTCCGCACTAGAGAGTCAGGTGAACGATACTAGTTTGGAAGTGAAATTTTGTGATCAAATGAATGATCAGATTTGATATTGCGTACGGATGATATATGTACTTCGTACAGGTTTAGGTGAAGCTAATATTGAAAATTGATAATGCAAATTATAAATTGTTTTAAAATTATATGATTGGATATCATTGAGAAATAAGATGCAGGTATTTTAAAATCAAGAAAATTTGGATTGCCCGACAAAAAGGTACACGTTTATTTGTCATTGGATTTGATGGTTTTTGGATGGAGCCACTTGGCTTTTGTTTTCTTTTATTGGTTTGGGGCTCGTAGAGGCGTTTTGTAGCTGTACCGATCGAGCCGTGCAAAAGAGACGCTGCCGAAATTTTCCGTAAATCCGGGTGTTAGAAAATTTTTGAGTTTTAAAATTTTATAACTCATTTGGATAACCAACTTGTAAATTTCGTAAGCTTATCGGAGTAGCGTAGTGGAAGTGTAGTAACGACTTTATAAATGAAATTTCATTGTTTTATAAGTTGAAAACTTTGAATAAAATATTTCAAATGTTGAATTCTTTACTTAGTTCCTTTTCCCTTCTTTTTCCTTTTCGAGGACGAAAAGTTTTGAGTGGGGGAGAGTGTAACAACCCATAAATTTTAGATAATTAAAATAGTTAATTTAATAAGATTTCATGGTTTAATGTTGGAAGAATTAAAATTTTGTAATTTATTTATGATGATGATAACTAGAATGAATTATAACAATATTTATCTAAGTTAATTATTAATGAATTAAATGATATTCCAATCAATTGAAATGACTTAAATATTATAACTTAGTTCTAATGGAAATATAAGAAAAACAAATGTAAATATTGGGTTAACTAATGAAACAATATACAGTCAGTGGTAATTGAATCAAATTGGTATTGTGTAGGAAATGGTGACACTTTTTGTAAATAATAAACTTAAGTGTTATAAAAGGTTAGTGGTGTTAATTATTTTAAGTTGCCTGTTTATTTTGTCAGTTGAATTGAATTTGAAAACCAATTGTAAATGAAATGAAATTTTATATATTAACTGGGTTTACAATCAATAACTGATACTGAATAATAAATGTTAGATGCTTTGGATGTGAATAAGGTAATTGAGTGATAACTAAAATTCAATTGAAATGTAATATTGGGATTTGTTGAATATTGAACAATTTAAATTATTTAAATTCAATATTTGAAATTTACTGAATAATTGAATGACGGAAATTGAATAACTGTATAACGGAAATAATTGTTCCATAATTTGAATTCGTTTTAAAGTTAAATTTTATAAGTTCATTTTCAAATATCTCAAGATAATGAATTTCGGATAATCAAAATTGTTTAAAATTTAAATTTGCAAATATTTGAATAATTGAATTTTGAATATAATATGATTGAAAACGATATAGAAGATTGATATAAAATTTTATTTAAACAACAATGAATTTGTTAACATTTAAAATTGGATTTGTAAGAAATTCTGTAAATTTTGAAAAGTCGTCGATTTAATCGTCGAGTAAAAATAGCCTTCGAGGCGTAGTCTCGGAATTCGACGAAACCTGTTCCATTAGATCCGTAATAGTTTATTATTATCGGATTTCAAATTTCGGAGCAATCGGAGTTGCCATTTGACCGTGGTAGCTGAAAACGTTTAGAAATTCATTTAATCGGTTTAATTTAAAATCGATCGTTTATTTCCATAACTCATACTGACGATCGAATTAGCCTCCGAAACACGTTCCATTATGTTCGGAAGGTAGGTAGAACCTTACGGACGCCTGTCGGCACGTCTATTTTCGAGTTCATTCAGAAAAGTTAAATATATTGATAAAACAATATTCTATACGCGTATATATTCACGTATCCTCAGCCGAAACCCTAGCTATCTTTCGTGGCCGCTAGTGTAAAATTTCAATGGCCGAGATAATACGAACTTCCTCTTTCAATTCCGCCTCATCCATCTCGTTTTAGCCTTAACCACCAACACGAAGATCGAAGAGCTCATCGAGACAATCGTATCCATACGGTCGAGATCGTGAACGAGTCGAGGTAGATGCCTGAATTTGCTTGAGTAGGTGGGGCGTTTGTTCGCAATTTTCGAAGTGACGAGGGCGCGTGGCAGTGCCGCTCGTGGCACGGGGGTCGAGGAGGCTGTGACGCGTCGTTTGGTGGTTCTCGATCAACTTCTCGAGCAACGTGGGTGGAGCGGCGATCAGTTGTTGGATGCGTGTGTTTGGGTTTCTTCTTGCGTATGAGTAGCCTGTAGCACGCGATTTGGAGAAGAAGGCTAGGTCGGCTTTGACCTTCTGATCTAAATCTACGGCCAGATCTGGTTGCTTTTATTTAATTGTTTAGTTAAAGAGAAATTTGTTTATTTAAATTGTATTAAAACTTTAACAACTCATATCTCATTCATACGTTATCAGAATTGGACGGAACTTCTTGCATTAGAATCATGGTGACAAGCTCTACGTCATGGAATTGATTTGGGGACGTTTGGATCTAACTAAAATTTTTGATTAAATCGAACGTCGTTCGATTTGATTTAAAATTGAAAATCAAGGTGAGTGTTTTATAACGCTCACAATGTACTAGAATATTCTGATGCTAGTTAAATTTAATATTGTGAAGTGATATAATTTTTATTAGTCGTTGTTGATAAAATTTAACTGTCATCTAGATTGTCATCGAATTTAATGTTAGAAATTTAAATTTACAGTCAAATTAGAATTGAAATCGACAGTCAAATTAGAATTGAAATTTAATCGCAATTAAATTACCGAACATTTATAACTATGAAATTTCCGTGATTTATATTGTCTGTTTGGATGATTGGTTGCAATGGATGCTATTGATTGATGTTTGAATGTTTGGATGTTTATTTGTTGTATATATCCTGTCATCACCCTGTGTATTATTTACAGTTGTAAATTAAATCATTTTGAATAAATTGAGAAATAGGTTGAAATGATATATACCTATGACACTATAATTCGAATTGAAATGATATATCTCTATTCCTGAAATTTAATTGAAATAACTGATCACTTGGCCATAAGATAGAAAATTATATATGGGCACCGGATTGGTTAAATTAAATAATTTGTAAAATCTTCGATTTGGAATTATTTTAAATGGTTTGATTTAAAGGAATTTAGAAATCAAATTTTATAGAAATTGAATTTATTGCGAATTTGATGTTGAGAGGTTGAAATAAATTTGGTTAAACAAATTGGTTAATAGTTGAAGTTAAGACTTTGAAATTAAAATTGCGATATGATTGGATTTCGTAAATTGATTTGATTTTTAAAGGATTTAACTTTTATTCGGATTTTGAATATTATTAAGTAAAAGTGTGATAAAGAACACTTTGAAATTTGAGGAAATTGGATTTGGGATAGAATTGAATTAATTTGAAATAGAAATTGATTGAACTGAAATTTAGATTTGAATCGACTGAATGGAATTTGAATTTGATTCAGAATTGGTAAGTTGGAAATTAAAATGGTTGACTTTGAAGCTATTTCAAATTTGGTTTTCTGAAGTTATTCTGCTATATAAACTATTTTAAATACTTAAACTATTTTATACTAAACTATTTTAACCTATATTAATTATATTAAGTTATTTTAACTTATTTAAACATATTAACTTATTTTAATCTATTTTAAATCTACTTAATTTAATTTAATTTATTTTAAAATAATTAACCTATTTAATTTATTTTTAATTATATTTAATCTATTTTTAAAGCTATTTAACCTATTTAATTATATTAAATCTATTTTTAAATCTATTTAACTATATTAAATCAATTTAAAACTATTTTGAAATCTATCTTTAATATTTAGAGTATTTTAACTATTTTCAATTATTTAAGCTACTTTAAACTATTCAAAACTATTTTCCAAAATTTCCAACTGGTCAATAAGGTGAAATGTTTATATTCAAATCTTGGATTTAAATACGAATTGGGCTAAATGAAGTTACAACCTAAATTGAAATGTGAAATAATTTTTAAATTGAAATGAGATATTGGGGCGAAATGATTTTTGAAATGAAATCGTATATTTGCGTAAATACGATGATTTTGAAATGGATTTGATTTTTGAAGCGAACTAGATATTTTGATATCAATTATGAATTGATTTTTGAAAATGTAAAAGAACCATCCGGTGTGTAATAAGCGTTCGGTTGTTAAAGAGACCGGGATCGGATATGGGCATACTCTCTGTCGATACCGAAAACCACTTTAACAACTGTGTACGTGGTGGAGATTCCAGAATGAAGTAGGATGGTTTGGCGACGATTCTATATGGTATGACGTGACCCTGACTCCCGTGAGTCAGCTTAGATGTGACTAAAATCAGGAGCTATACCGGGCTAATGTGAGGTCATTCCTCTTATCGGGCATATTTCTTCGATACCATTATATTGTTTTATGATTCGATTTGGTGGCCACCCCTCGATTGTTTGGGAGTGTGTCCGAGGTGGGCGGTAGTAGCTGCTATGCGTCACCACCAGTCCGGGATTGCAATTGGTATATCTACCCTGGCATCTCCTCGTGTGCCGTGTTCACATGACCTAGCGTGCCTTCTACGAGTTTGTTTTGTACCATACCTATGGGGTGCCCTCTGCGTAAACCTTTCGGAGGAGCATACGGTACTGTATAGACTATGGGAATATATAAAATGTGTTAAGGGGGATATGGGTAACGCCTTAACGCTATTTTAATAGTTTATTTTACTATAGACATATTATAATAGCGTATTGTACTACATAGTAGATAGTTTAACGGATCCTTAGGAGATGGAAAATCCCGTAACATCTCTTGAGTTATTGCACGCACGTCGACACTGGATAAGAGATGTCAAACCCCGTAAACATCTCTGACGCCGTTACACTCATATTTATTTACGACCGATTTAACTTACATAAGGATGTTTTAGTCCTGACTCGAGTGTTTTGTCTTTTCATTACGCTCGGGTCAGTCCTGAGTTTTTCAGCTTATTGAAGATTTATTCTGGAGGACGAAGACGAAGATTTGGTATACTATTACTATTATTATCCTTGCATCATGCTGTCTGCTGCATTATTTTATTTGTTCTGTTGTATATGTATAACTCTGATAAATGTTGTATTAATGATAATCAAAAGTATATTAAACAGCTTCATGAACTGTTTATTTGATTATTATATTTTATCTTTCCGCTGCGAGATTCTGTGGTTGTTTCTTGTTCCTTTTCTCTTCTTTTCTTATTTACCCCATTAACAATCCTCCCTTTTGAATGGTTTGGAATCGGCATGTGTGTTTACTTGTCGATTTAAATTGTCCAAAAAGGTGGGTCGTTACAGTTTTAGTATAGTGTCTATGTACAGGGAGTGGGACAATCCCAACAGCCTCTTAGACCTATCTCTATAGATCTTTACACCAAGTATATAGGCTGCTTCTCCCAAATCCTTCATGGAGAAGTTTTTGGAAAGCCAAGCTTTCACTGATTGCAATAATGAAGTGTCATTGCCAATCAATAATAGATCATCAACATATAGTACTAAGAATACGATAACATTTCATTGTTCCTTTCTGTATATGCACGCTTCCTCTGTGTTTTGGTAAAAACCAAATTGTTTGATTACTTTATCAAAACACTTGTTCTAACTCCTTGAAGCTTGTTTGAGTCCATAAATGGACTTTAACAACTTGCAAGTTCTACCTTCACTCCCACTGACTACAAAACCCTCTGGCTGTGACATATAAATGATTTCTTCTAAACCACCATTTAGAAAAGCCGTCTTTACATCCATTTGCCATATTTCGTAGTCATAAAATGCGGCAATGGCTAACATAGTCCGAATAGATTTAAGCATAGCTACGGGCAAAAAGGTCTCGTCGTAATCAACACCTTGAATTTGACGAAATCCTTTTGCAATTAGCCTTGCTTTATAAGTCCCCACTTCTCCATCCGCATTTAGCTTTTTCTTAAAAATCCATTTGCAGCCATTCGGGTACGTCCAACAAAGTCCAACTTTGTTTTCGTACATGGAGTCCATCTCAGATTTCATAGCTTCAAGCTAGTGTGCAGAGTCTTTACTTTGCAGTGCTTGTTGGAAAGATAGAGGAGTGTCGCCATCTAAAACACAGTCCTCCTTTTCACCCATGAGAAAACCCTAGTATCTCTCTGGTGCGCGGGATTCCCTACTAGACCTTCTAATAGGTTGCGTGTTTTCATATACGGGTCCACTGTTTCGGCTTCAGTGTTAGTTTCTCGGATCTCATCCAAGTCTACAACTTCGCTGTTAATTTCTTTTAACAGAAATTCCTTTTCTAAAAAGACAGCGTGTTGAGAAACAATGACCTTTTGTTCCTCGGTATTGTAGAATATATACCCCATCGAGGTTTTGCGATATCCTATAAACTTACATAGTACCGATCTTGCCTCTAATTTATTTGGACCAACGTTCTTAACGTATGTCGGACAACCCCATACTTTCAAATATTTGAGTTGGGGTTTCTTACCACACCACATCTCATATGGTGTTTTGGGCACAGATTTAGTGGGTAACAAGTTTAACATATGTGCTGCAGTTTCTAGTGCATATCCCATATAGGACAGAGGTAACTCAGCCTTACTCATCATGGAACAAACCATATCTAATAGGGTTCGATTCCTTTGCTCTGACACACCATTGTGTTGCGGAGTATAGTTTGGAGTAACCTGAGAGATAATCCCATTATCTTTTAAGTATTGTTGGAAATCCTGTCCAACATACTCACATCCTCGATCTGATCAAAGAATTATAATTTTACAGCCCGTTTGATTTTCTACTACATTTTTTACTCAACAAATTTCTCATAAACGTCGGATTTGTTCTTCATAAGATATACATATCCTAGTCTTGAGAAATCATCAGTGAAAGTAACAAAGTAAGAACTATTATCTTTGGTTAATACAGGCAATGGGCCACATACATCACTATGTACTAACCCTAAGAGTTCATTAACTCTTTCATTGCTCCTGTTGAAGGGCTGCTTGGTCATTTTACCTTTAAAACATGCCTCACAAGTTTCAAATGATTCAAAATCAATTGACGATAGAAAACCATCGGTTTTCAATCTGTATAGTCGTTTCTCACTAATATGACCAAGCCTACAATGCCAAAGATAATTGTCATTTAATTTATTATAAACTTCATTCACAGAACATACATAATTAGTATTAATCACATAAATGCCATTTTTAAGGACACCTTGGCAGACTTTATTTCCATCCAAACTAATGTTCATAACATTATTTGCACAATGAAAAATATATCCAGTCTTAGACAATCTAGAAACAGAGATAATTCCACAAATAAAGTCTTTTACATAATAGCAATTATTTAATACTTATACTAATCCTCTTGGAAAATCTAAATGATAGTCTCCTACTGCCGTTGCATCTACTATAGATCCATCAGCAACTTGGAGCTTCATTTCTCCTTTTGACACGCGATGCTAGTTCCTAAGGCCCTGCAATGAATTACATATATGGGTACCAGAATTGTAACGACCCGTATTTTTAAACATTTAAAAGTAATAAATTAAATAAGATTTTTTGAATAAAATTGTTAGGAATAAAAAAAATTAAGATTTTATTTATACAAATTTGATTTTAATACAAATTATGAGCTTAATTAAAATTTCTATTAATGTCATATGTTTGCAACAATATAAGGATGATAAAAAATGTTAGTGTGTATTTTAATAATATTGGTTTGAATGATATTTGTAATTGTCTGAATGTAAATTTCCAATTGATTGGAATAATAAATGTTAATAAGAAATAATAAATGTTTCTTTATTAAAAAAAAGAATCATAAGTTTATTTATTTGAAATGTTTGGTAGCTGAAAGATTGATTGTAGAGATGAGAAACTATTATTTGGTAAGAAATGTATAATTTCTGTTTGTATCCAATAGTGCATAAATATGTTTCAATCACTGTTTGATAGGAAATAATTGTTTTATTTCTCATTACCTTTATTTTTTCCATTTTGAAATTCACCCTTGTAAACAATTGAAAATAATGTAATTGAATAATTTCAATTAATGATAGAGAGGACACCAAACTGTAAATTAATAGGTGTAATAAAACGTAGCTTATGTTTTGTGAAAATATAAGGAAAGTCGGTTTAATGAAAAGAACATTTATAACAAATAAAATGGATGTTTCATTTGTGAATGTAGGTTTAATTTCATTAAAATAAAGAATAAGATGATTGATGTAACATCCCGAAAATTTTCGACTTTCGAAAATTCGACATCGATACTCACTTTATCGACTGCCGAGAAATCGAATGCCGGAAACCCGAAATATTATGGTTTAGAAAGAAGAAAAGGTAGAGGTAGAAGAAAAGATAGAAGAAAAGAGAAAGAAGAAGAACAACAGAACAACATCAGAACAGAAACCAATATCAGAATCTCACATATCGCAGCGGAACAACATATAATAGATAAACACTAGTCTTTTAAAACAAAGAACTATATCAGTTTATACATACATCAATCATCAGAGTCAATATACAACAATGGACAGTTATATAACTTGTCCTCATACAGAATACACAGCGGAATAAATACTATCAGATACAAATACTACGTCTCGTCATCCAGCTTATCTCCAAAGCTCCAGAATATCCTGATAACAAAACTCTAGGCTGCCCGTGTGGAAAATGGTGGGCACCCAGAGTTTAGAAGGGAAACAATAAACTCCGAGTCAGTCATGGTGACTGGTGTGAGATCGTAAAACAGTTATTTTTCACGAAGAAAATAAAACAAATTCGCAATGCTTTTGGAAAATGAAACTACCATAAGACCTCCCGCCACACACACAATGCAAACGCAGAATTGGAGGAGATTTCTTCTTATGATAGTCAAGGATGCTTACTACGCAAAATCAAATCATTTTTGATATTATTATTAGTGCATAGTGTAGAAACATTTCGAAAGTATAATATTAATCTTAGCCAACATACGACCAGTATCGTATGTCTACTATAGCTACCATCTAAACAGTGGTGACCACCGTACGTAAATGGCAGGTTCTACAACTAATACCGTACAAAGCTCGTATTGGAGTTTGGATTTCCAACAAATGGTCAGGCTAAGGAACTTCCTATCCACGATGGGTACGTCCCTGGAATAGACGACCCGAGAACCTAACCGGATCTCTGCCAACACAAGGCCGGGTTACCTCTGCAAAAATAGGTAACTACTGACACGCGTATGCCATCCCCCGATCGTAACCGATCTTCCCGAGGATCCCCGATTTCCAACAAACCACATAGATAATAATGCAGCAACCACATAGGTTAAGTATCTGGGCTCCATACCATGATACCACCTCTATCCAGAAGGAATGACATACACTAAGGGGCGCTACTCCCTAGAACCTTGCTGCATCCTTCCTGTTTCGACCATTTCTGGGGTGTGAGGCTCGACGAAGTCTCGTCCACAAAGCTACGCTTTCTCAAAAAGCCCTGCTTCGGGTCAAACAAAATGATCAACCTATGATCACAAAGATATAAGATCAAACAAATGATCATATCACAAATGATCAAACACTGATCATTTCACAGCAACACTCAGTATGCCACGTTACCAAATTGGGATATATCGCTGATGAATTTCAACTACATAACCTCTGAGCTCGTACGTCTCAGAGAAGGGTGTTAAGCTAAGAGAATAAATTCTCCGCCACCAACAGAAATGTATTTGAAAGAAATCAGCTTTATATCTCAAATTGTAACGTCAGACACACAATCCATACAAGTCTGTTCCGGGATCGAACAGAACCGAAGGCACTTCTCACGAAGCCCTTGCATATCCGGATAAATTTCTAATCACGTCCGGACTTCCCGTCACTAAGGGTGATAAAACCTCTAAATCGGAGATCAGCCGATGTAGAGTAACTCGACGGTAATCCTTCCGTTTTCAAAAAATATCCGGTCTTCAACACCGGTCTTCGAATGCAATTCATAACGACGTATCACATATTCGGAATGGGTTATACGACCCCATGGTCCTTTCCCGGCTAACCCGAATAGTGAGCGCTTATTCAAAAATAAGTGTGGCATTCAAATTCATCCAATCACAACAAATACCTACTCAAGGTAATTATTGATAGTCGGTTATTTAACTATCAATAAAGATGCGCAACATCATCAGATTCCAAATAATTTTCCAAATTATTTCATCTTTCAAAATATCTTTACTAGATATAAAATTTCCACACTTAACCGTTTGAAAACAAATTTTCAAATATTCACTTTTCAATTTATCTTTAAAAGATAAAATCTCTAAACAGTTCACTTTATATTGGAAAAGCACTTCCATACTTATTTAAAAATAAGTAATTCACAAATCATTTATTTTCAACACTTAGAAAATATTCGATATACTTAAATCAAATTAAGTATATATTCATTCTTTAAGGAAATCATAAATTTCAACATCTATTTGAGTCAAAACGAATGTTGCGTAAAACATCGTTACGACGACTCGAAATCACTAGTATAGGGATTCGGATTTAGATAGATATATAAATCCCAATACTACATCAAAACATTTCCTTTCGGAAATCATTTACTATAACAACAGTGTTATAGTCCACCATTTCCTTAAATTTCTCGAAAACGTCTATTTCAACAAGAACTGCGAAAATCTCTGCTTTTGATTTATAATACATTTTAAAACATCTTTAAAATGTTTAATTCATTTTTAATATCACTTCTTCAAAAATAAATCCATTTTACTTAACAATATATTCACTGTCCCAAAATCGTGAATATACTTCACTAACCAAATTTCAGTCTTTTCTACACATTCAATTTAAGGATAATTCGCTATCCAAAATCGCGAATATATTTCCTTTAATAATCTTCTATATTTAATTTATCAAATCTAATTGATCTCGAATTTATAAAACAACGTTTATAAATTCTATTTCTATTTTCTAACGACTTCAATTTAATAAATCTCCTTTATTAAAAATTCGATAAATATTCCATCTAAAGGTAAAAATCCAATTTATAAGTAAATCTCTTATAAATCTTTTATTCTACAGTTTCATCCATTTTATAATTTCATAATTTATGAATCTATAAATTCCATATCCTCACGATTTATAATTCTATAAATTTCATCTTTAACACTTATCATCTCGTTTTAAAATTCCAATATTTTAAATTTATAAATATCAACTTTTTAAATCCTTTAAATAAACTGTTCACAAAAATTCGAAAATCTCAGTTCAAACCATTTTATAAATTGCTTAAACTATTTATTTCAAAAATCACCTTACGGTCATAATTCACAAAAATCTTAACTTTTATAACTTCAAAATTTTACGTTTATAAATCGATTCAAAAATTCCATAAAACGTATATTTTCAAAATTCACTTTAAAAACCCTTTTTTTTTAAAGTAAAAGTCGTTATTTTTACATTTCAAAACTAAATTCGATGATGCAACGCATCAATTAGTCCATCACAACAACAACATCATATATCAACATATGATAACAGAATATACATCAATCCTGTAAATAAATAACTACTGGTGAGGAATCCAGTTGGATCCCTCCAACCTATTTTCCCTGCATCCAAAGATGTTAGCACAATACCAATTCCGCTCCAGTACGGAATTATCGCGGTATATGGGTTTTATAAAAATCCGCTTACTAACGGCGAAATAGGGTCTCATCCGCTATACGAGGCGGGAAATCAATCAATCCAATATATACATATGCCAATATGTATATATTGCTATATATATAGATATATCCTATCATATCTAATACCACATCCAAATAGCAATCAAACAGTCAATAATAACTGTAAAAGAAAATCCACTTTCATTTTTGAGTGAGAAGATCTCACCTTAGATTTTATTTTGCCATCCATTTTCCATTCTCGACCCAATTTCTTGATTTATACCTTGTATAAATAATCATATAAATTTATTAATATTCGAACCAATCAAATGATCCGTTTCCATTTAGCAGAATTTTATTTTATCTAATCAATTCAATTTCAAACAAATTTCCGTTTACATAATTTTAATCATTCAATGATTTTACTTTACCCTAGTTTTTCTTTTAATAATTTTATCTAATCAAAAATTTAAAATTAAGCTTTAAACAAAAATAGGTACATATGTGTATTTATATAACGATACATATTTGAATCAATTTGTAAAAGATGAAATCGAGAATACCTCTTCTACCTTATCGAATCGAACCCTAGCTGTCGACCTTGTTCACGCAAACGAGACCCAAAGGCTACAGCTTGAACTCATCTCGTTGCCAGAACATGGCTTGAACCCGACCTCCTCGAGACCGCGACCTCCAAATCAAATCGCGATGCAGCTCGCCCGCGACATCACACTGTGCCCTAGCTCACGATCCTCTTTGTCGACATCAAAGTCGACCACGATCTCTTCCTCCCCCAGTACTCGCGATTTCCCCTCCATCACAGCGCACGCGAGTACGAGTTTCATTGCCGCCGACTGAGTCGCCCCCGTAGTACGTGCCTCCTCATCGATGCCCTCGAGCTCGAGCTCGCAGCTATCGCGATTTAATCGATCGCGTGCCCAAGGATTCGAACGCGCCGCCTTGCTATTTCTTCAATTGATCGCGATTTGTACTGAGAGGAGATGTTTGGGGACCGGCCATTAAAGTTGTTTTGTTTTCGTTTGATTGCCGAGAAAATTGAAAGATGGAAGGGAAAGTATGGTACGGGGGAGACAATAAAGGGGCGGGTTGTACGAGTTGTTTGTGGGAGTTGAATAATATATTCTTTAAATTTTCTCGCTATAGACACCATCGCGTATATCCATCGTACAACCACACGTCAACTCCGAATGCCACGAAATTTGAAATCCGATAATAAAACAATATTACGGACCCAATGGAACTGGTTTCGTCGAATTCCGAGACTGCGCCTCGGACGACTATTTTTAAATATCGATTCGAACGATATAATTTCAAAATTGATAAAATCATTTTCAAATTCCTTTTCGAAGCTTCAATTATCTTCGGTATTATCAATACGAATTCAAAAAGCTTTTCGAAATATTTTTCTTCAACTTGAAACTGAAGATACAAATTTTTATTCAACTTACAATAGATTAAATTTTAAAGTTTTAATCGCAAATTTTCAAAGTCATATCGGGGATTCAAATTAAATCACCGTTCAAATATTTAAAATTAATTAAATATTTCCAATTTAAATTTGTTCAAAATTCTGGGTCGTTACAGACTTCCCCCCTTAAAAGAATTTCGTCCTCGAAATTACAAGTTAGGAAAAAAAAAGTCCTTAACTCGTCTACTATCTTTCACAATCCAATAGTTTTATCAATTTTCAATTCATCAAAACAAATCTTTCCATTAAGGATTCGTTATCAATTCAACTAACTTTCCAATTTCAATTATAAGTTTCAAACAGCATTGTTTACTTCAAAATTCAAATTCAAGTTTAAATTCAAATTTTTAAACTTTCAAAATTTCTCAAAAATTTTCTAACACTCTAAATTTTCGAAAAATTTCGCCAGCGTCTCCTTTGCGCGGCTAGTACGGTACGACTACAAAACGTCCCTACGGACTCTCAGATTTCAAAAAGAAAAAGAAAAAGCCAAGCGGCTAGAGAAATTAGTCATCAAATCTCATATTCGAATTTAAATACATACCTTTTTCGAGCAATTCAAATTATCTTCAAAATTAAAATCCCAATTCCTTTACACCTGTATATCCTACTAGCCATTATATCTAGTTACAGCATTCAAATCATTTTGCAAATTCTTTTACAAAATTCTCAATATAACTGCTTATATCATTTTTAAATCTACTATTGAAGTTACATATTCAATCTTTTTACATTTCGAATTTCATTTGAATTCAATTCACAATTCCAATCTAATTTGGATTCAGTTCGACTTCTGAATATTGAATTTTTATCGATTATCTTTCATTCACAAGTGCGTCATTTTAAATTAGTTTCATTTACTAATTCATCACAAATTCTAATTCACTTTATTCAAATTTGTTTTCAACATTCAGTTTCAATTCCCGTTTTATTCTTCCGTTCAATTAGCTTCACTTACTAATTTTTAGTTTAATCCTTCACTTCATTTTTCACAAATCAAATTCAAATTTATTTATTCGTTCACAAATTCTTTCATTTTAAATTTGAATCTCTCATTCCAATCAAATTTCAAATATTCTATAAGTTATCAATTTATTTACATTTTGATATATACAATCATTTATACATTCACATTCACAATTCCATTTCATTAAGGAATTTTATTGTCAATTATCTTCTTGGAATTCTATTTTCATTCATAAATCACATTACAATTTATATTCACAAATTTTATTTGTATATGGATTTTATTTCTTTAAGTTAGATTTTTATTTAAACTTTAAACTTTACAAGTTATCAACTTCATTATATTTCATAGTATTCCAGAGTCTTTTCAATCTTTTCAAAACCATTTTTTTGAAAACAATTCCGATTATCCTTTGAATTTTCTAAAACAAAACCCAAATTTTTCAAACAACTTCCTTTTAAAACAATTTGGCAGCAATTTCTCTTTTGGAAACCCTAAAAGGAACATCAATAATGCTGCAGTCATTACCGAAGTTATTTTCCAGCGACCGAAAAGAGTTTAGAGCTTTTATCTTTTCAAAATACTTTTTCAAAATCCTTTGAAATTCATTTTCAACTCCAAAAAGAATTTAAACTTTCCAAATCTCAAAAATTTCAAATTCTTCTCAAAACATTTCCAAAAACTTTTCTGGAATTCCGTTTTAAATTACAATTCACATTTATAATTTATATTCTCAAATTTCCATAGTATGTGAATTTATTTTAACTTTGGAGTTATAATTCCAATTTCTCATTTAATCTCAATGATAATAGTTTAATGTTATCATTTCTAGCAACCATGCAACCATATACTATAGTAATTCATAGAAAATCGTTTCCTTTCTATACAAAAATAGTTTTGGGCAAAATTATTTCATTTACCCTATTTAAAACAATACTGTGCCGAATTGTTCTATTCAAGTGTTTAGAGATCCCTATCAATGATCGTTAATTACTCGTATTGACCAGAATCCACATACCACTCAATAAACCAACCATCACAATATAAAACAATTTTATATTCAATAACAAATACGCGCTCATATCTATTATTACACTCAACTCATTCTAGAGTACTGCTGACTCTATCTCTAATGAGTAACACCCAACAGAGTAGGGTTGTTGCTTAACCATATGCTCTGATACCAGCTGTAACATCCCGAAAATTTTCGACTTTCGAAAATTCGACATCGATACTCACTTTATCGACTGCCGAGAAATCGAATGCCGGAAACCAGAAATATTATGGTTTAGAAAGAAGAAAAGGTAGAGGTAGAAGAAAAGATAGAAGAAAAGAGAAAGAAGAAGAACAACAGAACAACATCAGAACAGAAACCAATATCAGAATCTCACATATCGCAGCGGAACAACATATAATAGATAAACACTAGTCTTTTAAAACAAAGAACTATATCAGTTTATACATACATCAATCATCAGAGTCAATATACAACAATGGACAGTTATATAACTTGTCCTCATACAGAATACACAGCGGAATAAATACTATCAGATACAAATACTACGTCTCGTCATCCAGCTTATCTCCAAAGCTCCAGAATATCCTGATAACAAAACTCTAGGCTGCCCGTGTGGAAAATGGTGGGCACCCAGAGTTTAGAAGGGAAACAATAAACTCCGAGTCAGTCATGGTGACTGGTGTGAGATCGTAAAATAGTTATTTTTCATAAAGAAAATAAAACAAATTCGCAATGCTTTTGGAAAATGAAACTACCATAAGACCTCCCGCCACACACACAATGCAAACGCAGAATTGGAGGAGATTTCTTCTTATGATAGTCAAGGATGCTTACTACGCAAAATCAAATCATTTTTGATATTATTATTAGTGCATAGTGTAGAAACATTTCGAAAGTATAATATTAATCTTAGCCAACATACGACCAGTATCGTATGTCTACTATAGCTACCATCTAAACAGTGGTGACCACCGTACGTAAATGGCAGGTTCTACAACTAATACCGTACAAAGCTCGTATTGGAGTTTGGATTTCCAACAAATGGTCAGGCTAAGGAACTTCCTATCCATGATGGGTACGTCCCTGGAATAGACGACCCGAGAACCTAACCGGATCTCTGCCAACACAAGGCCGGGTTACCTCTGCAAAAATAGGTAACTACTGACACGCGTATGCCATCCCCCGATCGTAACCGATCTTCCCGAGGATCCCCGATTTCCAACAAACCACATAGATAATAATGCAGCAACCACATAGGTTAAGTATCTGGGCTCCATACCATGATACCACCTCTATCCAGAAGGAATGACATACACTAAGGGGCGCTACTCCCTAGAACCTTGCTGCATCCTTCCTGTTTCGACCATTTCCGGGGTGTGAGGCTCGACGAAGTCTCGTCCACAAAGCTACGCTTTCTCAAAAAGCCCTGCTTCGGGTCAAACAAAATGATCAACCTATGATCACAAAGATATAAGATCAAACAAATGATCATATCACAAATGATCAAACACTGATCATTTCACAGCAACACTCAGTATGCCACGTTACCAAATTGGGATATATCGCTGATGAATTTCAACTACATAACCTCTGAGCTCGTACGTCTCAGAGAAGGGTGTTAAGCTAAGAGAATAAATTCTCCGCCACCAACAGAAATGTATTTGAAAGAAATCAGCTTTATATCTCAAATTGTAACGTCAGACACACAATCCATACAAGTCTGTTCCGGGATCGAACAGAACCGAAGGCACTTCTCACGAAGCCCTTGCATATCCGGATAAATTTCTAATCACGTCCGGACTTCCCGTCACTAAGGGTGATAAAACCTCTAAATCGGAGATCAGCCGATGTAGAGTAACTCGACGGTAATCCTTCCGTTTTCAAAAAATATCCGGTCTTCAACACCGGTCTTCGAATGCAATTCATAACGACGTATCACATATTCGGAATGGGTTATACGACCCCATGGTCCTTTCCCGGCTAACCCGAATAGTGAGCGCTTATTCAAAAATAAGTGTGGCATTCAAATTCATCCAATCACAACAAATACCTACTCAAGGTAATTATTGATAGTCGGTTATTTAACTATCAATAAAGATGCCCAACATCATCAGATTCCAAATAATTTTCCAAATTATTTCATCTTTCAAAATATCTTTACTAGATATAAAATTTCCACACTTAACCGTTTGAAAACAAATTTTCAAATATTCACTTTTCAATTTATCTTTAAAAGATAAAATCTCTAAACAGTTCACTTTATACTGGAAAAGCATTTCCATACTTATTTAAAAATAAGTAATTCACAAATCATTTATTTTCAACACTTAGAAAATATTCGATATACTTAAATCAAATTAAGTATATATTCATTCTTTAAGGAAATCATAAATTTCAACATCTATTTGAGTCAAAACGAATGTTGCGTAAAACATCGTTACGACGACTCGAAATCACTAGTATAGGGATTCGGATTTAGATAGATATATAAATCCCAATACTACATCAAAACATTTCCTTTCGGAAATCATTTACTATAACAACAGTGTTATAGTCCACCATTTCCTTAAATTTCTCGAAAACGTCTATTTCAACAAGAACTGCGGAAATCTCTGCTTTCGATTTATAATACATTTTAAAACATCTTTAAAATGTTTACTTCATTTTTAATATCACTTCTTCAAAAATAAATCCATTTTACTTAACAATATATTCACTGTCCCAAAATCGTGAATATACTTCACTAACCAAATTTCAGTCTTTTCTACACATTCAATTTAAGGATAATTCGCTATCCAAAATCGCGAATATATTTCCTTTAATAATCTTCTATATTTAATTTATCAAATCTAATTGATCTCGAATTTATAAAACAACGTTTATAAATTCTATTTCTATTTTCTAACGACTTCAATTTAATAAATCTCCTTTATTAAAAATTCGATAAATATTCCATCTAAAGGTAAAAATCCAATTTATAAGTAAATCTCTTATAAATCTTTTATTCTACAGTTTCATCCATTTTATAATTTCATAATTTATGAATCTATAAATTCCATATCCTCACGATTTATAATTCTATAAATTTCATCTTTAACACTTATCATCTCGTTTTAAAATTCCAATATTTTAAATTTATAAATATCAACTTTTTAAATCCTTTAAATAAACTGTTCACAAAAATTCGAAAATCTCAGTTCAAACCATTTTATAAATTGCTTAAACTATTTATTTCAAAAATCACCTTACGGTCATAATTCACAAAAATCTTAACTTTTATAACTTCAAAATTTTACGTTTATAAATCGATTCAAAAATTCCATAAAACGTATATTTTCAAAAATCACTTTAAAAACCCTTTTTTTTAAAGTAAAAGTCGTTATTTTTACATTTCAAAACTAAATTCGATGATGCAACGCATCAATTAGTCCATCACAACAACAACATCATATATCAACATATGATAACAGAATATACATCAATCCTGTAAATAAATAACTACTGGTGAGGAATCCAGTTGGATCCCTCCAACCTGTTTTCCCTGCATCCAAAGATGTTAGCACAATACCAATTCCGCTCCAGTACGGAATTATCGCGGTATATGGGTTTTATAAAAATCCGCTTACTAACGGCGAAATAGGGTCTCATCCGCTATACGAGGCGGGAAATCAATCAATCCAATATATACATATGCCAATATGTATATATTGCTATATATATAGATATATCCTATCATATCTAATACCACATCCAAATAGCAATCAAACAGTCAATAATAACTGTAAAAGAAAATCCACTTTCATTTTTGAGTGAGAAGATCTCACCTTAGATTTTATTTTGCCATCCATTTTCCATTCTCGACCCAATTTCTTGATTTATACCTTGTATAAATAATCATATAATTTTATTAATATTCGAACCAATCAAATGATCCGTTTCCATTTAGCAGAATTTTATTTTATCTAATCAATTCAATTTCAAACAAATTTCCGTTTACATAATTTTAATCATTCAATGATTTTACTTTACCCTAGTTTTTCTTTTAATAATTTTATCTAATCAAAAATTTAAAATTAAGCTTTAAACAAAAATAGGTACATATGTGTATTTATATAACGATACATATTTGAATCAATTTGTAAAAGATGAAATCGAGAATACCTCTTCTACCTTATCGAATCGAACCCTAGCTGTCGACCTTGTTCACGCAAACGAGACCCAAAGGCTACAGCTTGAACTCATCTCGTTGCCAGAACATGGCTTGAACCCGACCTCCTCGAGACCGCGACCTCCAAATCAAATCGCGATGCAGCTCGCCCGCGACATCACACTGTGCCCTAGCTCACGATCCTCTTTGTCGACATCAAAGTCGACCACGATCTCTTCCTCCCCCAGTACTCGCGATTTCCCCTCCATCACAGCGCACGCGAGTACGAGTTTCATTGCCGCCGACTGAGTCGCCCCCGTAGTACGTTCCTCCTCATCGATGCCCTCGAGCTCGAGCTCGCAGCTATCGCGATTTAATCGATCGCGTGCCCAAGGATTCGAACGCGCCGCCTTGCTATTTCTTCAATTGATCGCGATTTGTACTGAGAGGAGATGTTTGGGGATCGGCCATTAAAGTTGTTTTGTTTTCGTTTGATTGCCGAGAAATTTGAAAGATGGAAGGGAAAGTATGGTACGGGGGAGACAATAAAGGGGCGGGTTGTACGAGTTGTTTGTGGGAGTTGAATAATATATTCTTTAAATTTTCTCGCTATAGACACCATCGCGTATATCCATCGTACAACCACACGTCAACTCCGAATGCCACGAAATTTGAAATCCGATAATAATACAATATTACGGACCCAATGGAACTGGTTTCGTCGAATTCCGAGACTGCGCCTCGGACGACTATTTTTAAATATCGATTCGAACGATATAATTTCAAAATTGATAAAATCGTTTTCAAATTCCATTTTGAAGCTTCAATTATCTTCGGTATTATCAATACGAATTCAAAAAGCTTTTCGAAATATTTTTCTTCAACTTGAAACTGAAGATACAAATTTTTGTTCAACTTACAATAGATTAAATTTTAAAGTTTTAATCGCAAATTTTCAAAGTCATATCGGGGATTCAAATTAAATCACCATTCAAATATTTAAAATTAATTAAATATTTCCAATTTAAATTTGTTCAAAATTCTGGGTCGTTACAATTGATTTAAAGGAAGTAAATATGTGTATTTGAACTGTGTTTTAGCATATAGATGGATTACAAGAGTAGAAAAATAATTTATTTAAGTAAGTTATTTATAGCTCTGCTGTATAAACAACAAATTTATAAACGTGTTTAAATGACTAAAGGAAACAATTATTCTATTTTTCATCCATTTTAGTTGACTGTTTTGAAATTTAACTTTATAAGTAATTGTAATTAATGTAATTGAAATATTTCAATTAGAAGGGAAGAAAACGTTGATTGCAATTAATAGATTTAATAAAAGAAACGCACCTTTTGTGTTAAACAGGATTGATGTTTTAATGGAAATAAAAGATCATTTTGGGAAAACCAAATTGAACGTTTTCATTTTTATAGTAAGTAATTTTATTTATTATGCATAGATAAAAAAACTAAATGCATACAAATTTGAATATTATTTGAGTTAATGAAGTTAATTTGGTTACGTTTCACAAATTGAATTTCAAAAAGGTTGTGCAATGTACATGGTCCATTCATTTCTTTTGTTATTAATTGTTGCATGTTTTGAGACGTATAAAAATAAACTTTCATTTTAAGCAAGAATGATTTTGGAAAAAAAAATTTGAATTTTAGAATAATACAGACACACACACACATTAATATTCAAACTTTTAAGTATATCAGAGGATTCATGGTTTTGTAAATATTGTGGAATCAATTAGAAATTACCTTTTATTAACAGTTGTACATTAATTACATAAGTTCATATATATATTTTTACATTTTATATATGGTTAAAACTTGTAAATTGGTTGCATTAATGTGACCGTTATAGTCATTAGAAAAGTAAAGTAAATCATTTTTATAGTGCACAGATAGATATATATTCATTAAATAATGAAATTGGTTTGAGTAACGTAAATAAATATATAGATTGATTGGTTGATTAATTGATTGATTGATTTTTAATTGATTGATTGTGTTAATGTAGTATGCAAATATATTGACATAAAACGAATGTTTTAATATGAAATTAAATTATGTAAATATGTGTATATTTGGGTTTATTGATATGAATTAATTGGAGTGAGTTTTGGAATTTGGACCCCAAAGGTTTGTTTATAGGTTATATGTGGTCTCTTCATTTGCTTTACATTATTATCACCTCCATTCTCTCTCTTCCGTTTTCAAGTTCTTAACGTAGTCTCCACTTGTGCATCCATTTAATTATTAGCCTACTCATTCGTTTCTTAGTAATTAGTAATAACCTCATTTGATTTATTTCTAATTAATAATTGCCTCATTCTTTTCATTTGTTTCTCCTTTATTCGTTTGCTCTTTTCAAATGCTTTACCTGAAGTTTTTCTTTTCTTTTCTATTTTTCCGTTTTTAATGTGAACATCAAATTAATATTCATGCCATCTAATTAGCATTTACTATTCTCCATTTCTGAAGTTTATTTTACTTATGCATCATTAGTTCTTGTAGCTTCCTTTCATTGGCAATTCTTTCTCCTGAAACTTCATATTTAAAACGGAAGATTTATTTTTATCTTTGTTGATATATTTATTCCTTTACTTCACCTCTTTCAATACTACCATTTTAAGACTATTCATATTTTTACTTTATTTCAATTCCTAGTTTGTTTATATATACTCTATTAGCTTTTCATTTGTTTCCATCGTCATTTCTGTAGCCTCATTTCATTTTTCAAATCTCATCTTTTGTAGCTTCATTTCTCCAAACAAACTTCCATCTCATTTTTTTTCCTCTCTTCATTTTCTTCCTTCTTCATTTTTTTCTTCTTCTTCAAATCTCCTTCTTCTCTTTTTTTTTCTTTCAAAGCTTTTTCTTATTCTTATTCTTCAAATCTTCTTCTTCTTTTAAAGCTTCTTTTTTTAGCTTCGTTTTCTTTTTCAATTCTTCATCTTCCTTGAATTTTTTTTTCTTCTTTTCCAAACATTCTTCTTTTTCCAAATCCTTTTATTCAAATTCAGACCTATACAAACTTCTCTGTCTCTAAAAAAAAAGAAGAAGATTAAAATAGCAAGGAAATAAATCAATAGGAGGAAGTAGTAGCGGATCCAAACCCGACTAAGAAACGGAAATCCATAAGGTGAGTGTTTAAAACCACTCACGAAATACTAAAATTTTATTGCAAGTTAAACCAGGTCATATAGTGGTAAAGTTTTGATTGTTGGTTTGGAATTTTTATTGGTATTTAGTTTGAATAGCTAAATTCCAATATATGATGACTAATAATTAATATGACATGTTATTGAATTGGTTGATTTGTTGAATTGATTGATTTGAATGTTGATTGTATGATGTGATGGATGCTATTGTGATTGAATGTGTATTTGTTCATTTATTTTGATATATCCTTGTTATCACCCTATAGCTTATTGTAATCATATAAATTTTCATATTGATTATTTGAGCACTGAATAAAGATATAAAACGGATGAAGTTCATGTATTTACATGAGAGGAAAAAAAACTAGTATGTTTAGACTTACCATTTGAACCATAAAAATGATTTTGGGAAATAAACTGTCGTTACCTTATTTGAAAGTTTCCAAAATTAAATTTTGAAACATTGGGAAGTTTCCATAAAATTGAATGTTGAAACTTTGAAACATTTTTATAAATCAAATCTCTTGAACTATGAAATTTAATTGGGCATTGTTCTGTAAATTTGTAAGTTACTAGAATGGATCTATTGTGAAATCTATTGTATTTTGAATATGGAAACAATAACATTTCCAGAAATTTGAACCTTCAAAAATGTAGTTATTTGCATACCTTATTACATCAAATTTTGATTTAGTTTGCATAAGAATTTTAGTTCTGACTCGAGTGTTTTGTGTTTTCCTTTACGCTCGGGTCAGACCGAGCGATACAGCATTTGAGACTCACCCTTGGAGTTTGGAGCTTCCTTTGGAGATCCAACTATCGCCTCAGCTTTCAGCTCTTCTAGTTGATTTGTTCAGAGAAGTCATCTGTTGTACTGGAGACTTCACTGCATTTGAGATATTCTGCTGTATTTTATTTCTAACTCTGATGTTTATATAGTAGCTTCATGAACTACTATTTTATCTATTCCGCTGTGTATTATTGTATTACTCTGTGTCTGTGATTCTGTGATTGATTTATTTACTGCATATGCTGAGTTTTGCCAAATTTAAATTAACAATCTGATATTTTGAATTATTCAAGTTAGACATGTGTGGATTTATTGTCGATTTGAATGGTCCAAAATAGCGGGATGTTACAGTTGGTATCAGAGCTTTGGCTCTAGGCAAAACCTAGCATATATATTAAATTTATTTACAGAATCACTTTCGTTCGAGTTTAAATTTCTTCCTTTTGACTCGATTTCCTTTGAACTTTGGAACGTTCCTTGCGGTTCCAAAATTCATTCTTGTCTCTCCCTATTTGTATTCTTTTAATTCTGGAGTATCCCATAACTCCACTTCGAATGATCTCTATAAGAATAGGCGATCCCGCCAATCTTTGGATGATTTGTAAAGAGGTGGAACTCCTTTACAATTGGCATTGATTCACCGGAGATTTATATATCTTTGGTTTAGATACCGCTATCTCTTGCGATCGAATGTTGGTTTTTCTTGGAATTCTGCATCGATCTTGTTCCTAAAGTCACGGTTGACCCGGTTAAGGTCGCCCGCGATTTGTATAAGTATATCCATCTCCTATTTTGTAAGTTAATTGTCTCATCTTCGTTCAAGCCTATCTTCGAATCAGAAATTTTATTTGATTAGAGTTCCTCTAATTTGAATCTCTATCTTTGTTGAAATCCATTCTCAAATCATCCTTTGAAAATCGGGTTTTGTATTCTAGAAATTGTTTTCTAAACCGAAATTATTATTTTGATAAGTATGATTTTATTCTATATATAAAATTAAAATGTTTTCGATAAGGATTATATACCCTTTTAAAAATAAGAATCTGAGGTTTTCAAAGGATTTTGAAAAAAAAATTATATAAGAAATTTGATCTATCTAAAAATGATTTATAACTAAAGGATTTTAAATTTGAAATTCGAGAATTGAACTCCGGTATTTTGTAACTGGTTTTAAGATTTTGAAATATATAATAATAATATGATTTAAAAGTATTTTCCAAATAAGAAATGTTTCAAATGATTTTAATGAGTTTCGAATGATTTCGAAGAAATTTCAAAAAGAAGTTTGAGAAAATAGAAGTCCAGAACTCACTTATGTCGCTGGAAAATAGTTTTGGTGATGAGTGCACGCATCATCGACATTGATTTTCGAGTTTCAGAGTGAGGGATAGGTCACTTTAGTAGCATCGCTACGCGAGTGATTTTGCGAAACCAATTTTGATTTCAAAATTTTGAAGTATGATTTGATATTCGAAAGATATATGTATATGTATTTGAAACGATTTAAAATGAGCCGGTGTTCAGCCCTCGAGTTTTGGATTTGATATAACCCTATCTATTAAAATTGATTTACTAATTTGTTGCTGATTTCCAACTCTTGAATTTGAAAATGATTTCTTCAACTATTTTGAAGGTTCGAGCACTTCCAAATCAAGGTTAACTTTTCAAAAGCTAAGAATTTTGAAAAGTATAAAGTATATAAGTTGGTATGAATGTTAAAGTATGTAGTAATATGATTTAAATAAGTTGAAACTGTTTGTTAAGAAAATGAATAAGGCAATTTTAAATTTTTCTAATATGAAATTTAGATTTGAAATGTTTTGAAAATAATTTGGTCTTCAAAATATTTTGAATAAAATTTAGTTTAAATGTTTTAACTTAGTAACATCTTTATGGAACTATATATTTAACAAGTTGGAATAAATATATAAGTTGTATGTATGCTGTTTTATTTGCATAATTAATTTGATCCAAGTTTGAGTACACAAGTTCGAGGTGAATTACACCATTTCGTGTTAGGATTTTTCATTCGATTCTTGATGGCGAATATTTGATATGGATTTTGGGCTAAATTCTAGAATTCTCTATCATAGTATATGGCTATGCAAGGAGACTGATGGCTTCTAGTCGAGAAACCATATCGAAGTCCGCATTAGGGAAGTCGAATGGACAATACTAGTTCGAAAGCGAACTTGTGTGATCGAGCGAGCGATCAAATGTGATTTTGCGAAATGATGACGTATGTACATCGTATATTCTAATATCATTGATATATTTTGACACTGAAATTGAAAGCTGTCGGGTTAGAATATCTTTGCTTACTAAAAGAAAACTTCAAATTTAAATTACAAAGATATATAACCCATAAAAGCAAAGATATCCAATCCCATATGGCTCTTCATACAGCGAAATTTATTTTGTAAAGATTTGATCCTTATATAAGATGGACCTTATGTAAGTATAAGATGATTTTGAAAACATTTGATTTTGGAAATGAATTGGTTGACTTAAATTATATTGATTTGGAAATTTGGATTTATTTTCTAAATCTATTATTTTGGAAACTTTGAAACTAAAGATATTTAATTTGAGAAGAAATAATTTGGTGAAATTATATATGATTTTGAAATTGAACTGATATTGAAACAAATTGAAATTTGAGAACCTTGTGCTACTAAATACTTGATTTGGGAGTTATCGAACTTATATAAAATTGATTTGTATGAGTATGAAATTGATTCGAAAACTATGGATTTGAAAAGGGTACTCAATTTGAAAAGTGAAATATTATATAATTAAAGTCTATATAAGTATGATTTGATATACTTTTGATTTTGGAAAAGTATTTGATTTGAAAATTAAATCTTATATATAATGGATTTTATATAAGTACGATATTTGAAAGTGATTTGAAAAGGTACTATATGATACATATTTTCGAAGTAAAGATATGGAAAGTGCCTTCTGCTTGATATCCGATTTGTGGCCACATCTTGGATTCATTCTATCGATATTATTCTCTCTGAATTTTGGTTTTCCGGATATGATACTCGAGTGTCCTTCGAATTCCATGGCGTTACCCATGGTCTTACGAACTCGACTGCATAGCGTAATTCGCAAGGCAGTGATTGCTTAAAAGGTACGGATGTTTCCTGGGGGATCCAGGCGTAACCATTGTGTATCTGCGATCTATGGTCGTGTTAGTGGCGTAATCCGCAAGGCAGAGATTGCTTAAGGGGTATGGATGTTTCCTGGGGGATCCAGGCGTAACCATTTTTATGTATCCTGCGGTCCACCGTTTTGTTATCATGGCGAAATTCGCAAGGCAGTGAATGCTTAAAAGGTACGGATGTTTCCTGGGGGACCCAGGCGTAACCATTGTGTATCTGCGATCCATGATTTGTTTGTTTGTTTTTGTTTGGATTGTACTTTCCATATCTGTTTTTAAAAGTTTTCCAGTATTTTCACTGGGTGTTGAAACAAGTCTACTAAGTACCTGGAGAATTCTAGTTTTGCGCCTGATCAACGCACTACCAGAGTCTGCAGGAACGAGGATAAACTTGTTGAAACATCGAGTTATAAAAGTATTTTATTATAACAGTATTTTATTTTAAAAGTATTTCCAACAAAGAAATTTTGATTAATATTTGAAGTTGAAATTCTTATGGTTTGAATTAATTATTCGTGCCCGATACTATTCTTTTGAATCTACCTTATCTGCTCAGCTTTATTTATTCACTTATATTCTGTTTTTCCAAATCCTCCTTCTTTTCCTTGTTGACTATATCTTTTTTTAATGATTATTGATTTATTAAAGATGTTTGAAGAGTATTTTGAGATTTAAAACTAATAAATTTATAAATAATGGATTTAAGGTTTTCAAAGACTTTTAAATGGTATTTATAAAGGAAGCAAGAAATTTCATTGATGAATCTTTGTAAAGTGTTAAAGATGATTGATTTTCAAATGAAGATTCAAATAAATATTTTAAGTAAAGTTATATGTGTTTCTTTGAATGTATAATTTTAAGGATATTAAATGATTTGGGAAATTTATTTTAGTAATATGCTTGAAAAATAAATTGGAATTGCTATTTGGAAGTCATGTTCTGGAATATTTACTTGATTACGAAGTACTAATAGTTGTATGTGATATATTTGTTTCATAGGAAGTGGAATTTTATAAATATTGATTGCAAAATAGTATTTATAAATAAAATGAATTTAATTGGAAATTTGAGAACTCAAGTTACGGGATTTTGAAATTGTTTTTCAAGTGATTAATGAAATATATAAGAAATTGAAAATAACTTGTAAATATGAAAATTTTAGAAGATATAATTATTAAACATTTTGTTAACTGAAGTGAATAAGATAAACTTGTGTAACATTCAAATTCATTCTATAAAACATATATATAACTTACCAAAATGTTAAAGTTGAAAATGTTACAGAGGAATATGTAGTGGAATTATATAGGTAAAACTTAAGTAATGGAAGTGTTCAATGGAATTATTTCAAAATAAAAATTTTGATGTACAAGAAATGTTATAAACGTAAGTTAATATTGTGAAATAATTTATGTAAGTACATGAAAGAAAGAAAAAGACATTGTATGAATGAATGAAAATAAATAAAAAGGTAAATAATGATGTGAAAAGAAATCAATTGAATAAACGAAAATAATATGTCGAAATTATTGGTTGTTTTGGCTTATGGGGTGTTTTATTTTTGAAATATGATACATATATTGTAATTATTGATATTATTGTTTTTCCGGACCTCTCTATACAAAGGAGACTCTACCGAAATTTTTCAAAATTTAAGACTTAGATTTTTTTTGTTGAATTGGAGTTATTTTTTTTAATTTTTATTAAACTTAAATATGTAGGTTTAATTGTTTATAAATTGACTGTTTCAATAAAATATAACAAAATTTTGGATTCCTTCTTATTTCTTTTCGGGGACGAAAAGTTTTGAGTGGGGGAGATTGTAACGACCCGTATTTTTAAACATTTAAAAGTAATAAATTAAATAAGATTTTTTGAATAAAATTGTTAGGAATAAAAAAAATTAAGATTTTATTTATACAAATTTGATTTTAATACAAATTATGAGCTTAATTAAAATTTCTATTAATGTCATATGTTTGCAACAATATAAGGATGATAAAAAATGTTAGTGTGTATTTTAATAATATTGGTTTAAATGATATTTGTAATTGTCTGAATGTAAATTTCCAATTGATTGGAATAATAAATGTTAATAAGAAATAATAAATGTTTCTTTATTAAAAAAAAAGAATCATAAGTTTATTTATTTGAAATGTTTGGTAGCTGAAAGATTGATTGTAGAGATGAGAAACTATTATTTGGTAAGAAATGTATAATTTCTGTTTGTATCCAATAGTGCATAAATATGTTTCAATCACTGTTTGATAGGAAATAATTGTTTTATTTCTCATTACCTTTATTTTTTCCATTTTGAAATTCACCCTTGTAAACAATTGAAAATAATTTAATTGAATAATTTCAATTAATGATAGAGAGGACACCAAACTGTAAATTAATAGGTGTAATTAAACGTAGCTTATGTTTTGTGAAAATATAAGGAAAGTCGGTTTAATGAAAAGAACATTTATAACAAATAAAATGGATGTTTCATTTGTGAATGTAGGTTTAATTTCATTAAAATAAAGAATAAGATGATTGATTTAAAGGAAGTAAATATGTGTATTTGAACTGTGTTTTAGCATATAGATGGATTACAAGAGTAGAAAAATAATTTATTTAAGTAAGTTATTTATAGCTCTGGTGTATAAACAACAAATTTATAAACGTGTTTAAATGACTAAAGGAAACACTTATTCTATTTTTCATCCATTTTAGTTGACTGTTTTGAAATTTAACTTTATAAGTAATTGTAATTAATGTAATTGAAATATTTCAATTAGAAGGGAAGAAAACGTTGATTGCAATTAATAGATTTAATAAAAGAAACGCACCTTTTGTGTTAAACAGGATTGATGTTTTAATGGAAATAAAAGATCATTTTGGGAAAACCAAATTGAACGTTTTCATTTTTATAGTAAGTAATTTTATTTATTATGCATAGATAAGAAAAACTAAATGCATACAAATTTGAATATTATTTGAGTTAATGAAGTTAATTTGGTTACGTTTCACAAATTGAATTTCAAAAAGGTTGTGCAATGTACATGGTCCATTCATTTCTTTTGTTATTAATTGTTGCATGTTTTGAGACGTATAAAAATAAACTTTCATTTTAAGCAAGAATGATTTTGGAAAAAAAATTTGAATTTTAGAATAATACAGACACACACACACACATTAATATTCAAACTTTTAAGTATATCAGAGGATTCATGGTTTTGTAAATATTGTGGAATCAATTAGAAATTACCTTTTATTAACAGTTGTACATTAATTACATAAGTTCATATATATATTTTTTACATTTTATATATGGTTAAAACTTGTAAATTGGTTGCATTAATGTGACCGTTATAGTCATTAGAAAAGTAAAGTAAATCATTTTTATAGTGCACAGATAGATATATATTCATTAAATAATGAAATTGGTTTGAGTAACGTAAATAAATATATAGATTGATTGGTTGATTGATTTTTAATTGATTGATTGTGTTAATGTAGTATGCAAATATATTGACATAAAACAAATGTTTTAATATGAAATTAAATTATGTAAATATGTGTATATTTGTGTTTATTGATATGAATTAATTGGAGTGAGTTTTGGAATTTGGACCCCAAAGGTTTGTTTATAGGTTATATGTGGTCTCTTCATTTGCTTTACATTATTATCACCTCCATTCTCTCTCTTCCGTTTTCAAGTTCTTAACGTAGTCTCCACTTGTGCATCCATTTAATTATTAGCCTACTCATTCGTTTCTTATTAATTAGTAATAACCTCATTTGATTTATTTCTAATTAATAATTGCCTCATTCTTTTCATTTGTTTCTCCTTTATTCGTTTGCTCTTTTCAAATGCTTTACCTGAAGTTTTTCTTTTCTTTTCTATTTTTCCGTTTTTAATGTGAACATCAAATTAATATTCATGCCATCTAATTAGATTTACTATTCTCCATTTCTGAAGTTTATTTTACTTATGCATCATTAGTTCTTGTAGCTTCCTTTCATTGGCAATTCTTTCTCCTGAAACTTCATATTTAAAACGGAAGATTTATTTTTATCTTTGTTGATATATTTATTCCTTTACTTCACCTCTTTCAATACTACCATTTTAAGACTATTCATATTTTTACTTTATTTCAATTCCTAGTTTGTTTATATATACTCTATTAGCTTTTCATTTGTTTCCATCGTCATTTCTGTAGCCTCATTTCATTTTTCAAATCTCATCTTTTGTAGCTTCATTTCTCCAAACAAACTTCCATCTCATTTTTTTTTCCTCTCTTCATTTTCTTCCTTCTTCATTTTTTTCTTCTTCTTCAAATCTCCTTCTTCTCTTTTTTTTTTCTTTCAAAGCTTTTTCTTATTCTTATTCTTCAAATCTTCTTCTTCTTTTAAAGCTTCTTTTTTTAGCTTCGTTTTCTTTTTCAATTCTTCATCTTCCTTGAATTTTTTTTTCTTCTTTTCCAAACATTCTTCTTTTTCCAAATCCTTTTATTCAAATTCAGACCTATACAAACTTCTCTGTCTCTAAAAAAAAGAAGAAGATTAAAATAGCAAGGAAATAAATCAATAGGAGGAAGTAGTAGCGGATCCAAACCCGACTAAGAAACGGAAATCCATAAGGTGAGTGTTTAAACCCACTCACGAAATACTAAAATTTTATTGCAAGTTAAACCAGGTCATATAGTGATAAAGTTTTGATTGTTGGTTTGGTATTTTTATTGGTATTTAGTTTGAATAGCTAAATTCCAATATATGATGACTAATAATTAATATGACATGTTATTGAATTGGTTGATTTGTTGAATTGATTGATTTGAATGTTGATTGTATGATGTGATGGATGCTATTGTGATTGAATGTGTATTTGTTCATTTATTTTGATATATCCTTGTTATCACCCTATAGCTTATTGTAATCATATAAATTTTCATATTGATTATTTGAGCACTGAATAAAGATATAAAACGGATGAAGTTCATGTATTTACATGAGAGGAAAAAAAACTAGTATGTTTAGACTTACCATTTGAACCATAAAAATGATTTTGGGAAATAAACTGTCATTACCTTATTTGAAAGTTTCCAAAATTAAATTTTGAAACATTGGGAAGTTTCCATAAAATTGAATGTTGAAACTTTGAAACATTTTTATAAATCAAATCTCTTGAACTATGAAATTTAATTGGGCATTGTTCTGTAAATTTGTAAGTTACTAGAATGGATCTATTGTGAAATCTATTGTATTTTGAATATGGAAACAATAACATTTCCAGAAATTTGAACCTTCAAAAATGTAGTTATTTGCATACCTTATTACATCAAATTTTGATTTAGTTTGCATAAGAATTTTAGTTCTGACTCGAGTGTTTTGTGTTTTCCTTTACGCTCGGGTCAGACCGAGCGATACAGCATTTGAGACTCACCCTTGGAGTTTGGAGCTTCCTTTGGAAATCCAACTATCGCCTCAGCTTTCAGCTCTTCTAGTTGATTTGTTCAGAGAAGTCATCTGTTGTACTGGAGACTTCACTGCATTTGAGATATTCTGCTGTATTTTATTTCTAACTCTGATGTTTATATAGTAGCTTCATGAACTACTATTTTATCTATTCCGCTGTGTATTATTGTATTACTCTGTGTCTGTGATTCTGTGATTGATTTATTTACTGCATATGCTGAGTTTTGCCAAATTTAAATTAACAATCTGATATTTTGAATTATTCAAGTTAGACATGTGTGGATTTATTGTCGATTTGAATGGTCCAAAATAGCGGGATGTTACAAGAATCTAAAACCCATGACATTTTATTGATTACAAAACATTTTTGAATCAAAAATGTACCTGATGGAGCTGCAAAACCATTCTGCTTCCTTTCCTTGACAATCTTCAAGTAGTCGGGACAATTTCTCTTCCAGTGACCTTTCTTGTGGCAATGGTGACATTCACCCTTGTCAGCGGTCTTCTTACTTTTCTTTTTCTTACTATCTCTTTTCCGCTTCTTCAAAGCTTTCGAAGATGATGCATTTCCCTTCATAGCAAGTACGACACCTTGATCTTTAGATGTTGACTCAGCTGACCTCGACATATTGAGGAGCTCCACGAGATTCACATTTAATTGGTTCATGTTGTAATTCAGTATGAACGGTTTTTACTGAGGAGTGAGAGAACCAAGGACCAAGTCTACCTGCATTTCGTTGCTTATCTTTATGTCTAATTGTGCAAGTCTATCAATATAGCCTTTCATCATTAGAACATAATCGTCCACTTTCCGTCCCTTGGTCATTTTGGTGTTAAACAGTTTTTTCGAAAGCTCATACCTTGCAGAACGGGACCGTTCACCAAAAAGAGCTTGGAGACTATTAAAAATCTCATGAACAGACATGTTCTCATGTTGCTTTGCAACGGTTTGTCTAAGGTAGACAGCACGAAAACTTGGGCGATCCCTAAGTCAGATTGCCACTTTAAATAAGCAAGTCATTCTTCAGGGTCTGCACCATTAGCGGGTTCTGTTTTGGGTTCACATGTAACAGAAGTCCAAAGGCGCTCGTAAGTCAATGCTATTTTAATTGCTCTTAGCCATTCGGTATAGTTAGGTCCAGTGAGTTTGTCACTTTCAGAAAATAGTTTTGGAGTTGACATTTTCTACAAGTTTAAATGGTAGATTACTAGGACAAAACATAATAGATGTTATTATAATATTAGTAAGGTTAAACACTATGTTTCATTTTACTAATAAGCTCCCATTAGTCTTTTATGTTTTGCCAAACCCTAAGTCAAAACATAGAAGTCTTATGACTTCACTAGTAGGTGTTTGGACTTGTTCATCTTGGAATTCCGACCTTGAGTTTGCTCAACAAGTCATAGCTCCACGAACATTGGGTAACCTTTTATCGGTTGTATCACATACAACTCCTAACCCTTGGAACCTTGTCCTAATTTCATATTGATCTTGATTTTGCTCAACAAATCGAAATGAAATTATTCACTCGTACCTACCATATCATGATGGCTTAAGTATAGTATATGTACCTTGAGTTTTCTCAACAAATACATATAGTTATCTTACCTCATCTATTCAATATATTAATAATACTACACATAACATCCTTAGCTTGAGTTTGCTCAACAACTAAGGAGTATGCAAGTAATTTATTAACATATATATAGTAGAGGACAACATTAAATTGAGTGATATCTGTAACGATCCGGATTTTCGCGTTCGAAAATCGACATCCATACTTTACATCGTACTCGAATGCCGTAGATTCGACCGTTCAAATCCGAGTCGCCGGAGCTTATAACACAGTTAAGTAAATAACACAGCGGAATAAATAAATAATACATTGATATACAATATCTGATACAACAGAGTGATACAATGGATATCAATATACATCAGAGATATGATACAACAAATAGCAGCGGAAAAGAAAACGGTAACATCAGCAGCGGATAATCTCCATCTTCAAAGCACTAAGCCAGATATAGCTCGAACTCCCAATAACGAGGCACAAAGATAAGCAAGTGCAGTCTGATCCAAAGACTGAACTAGCTCCAGATAAATCTACAAATCCTGACTATCTGAAAAACCCAACTCTAGACTGCTCGTGTAGAAAATTTTGAGCATCCAGAGTTTAGGAAGGGAACAATAAACTCCGGATCAGTCATGGGACTGGTGTGAGCAACAAAAACAGTTTATCTTTAAAACAAATAGCAGAGAATTTTAAAGTCAATTCGCAATGCTTTTGGAAAATGAAACTACCATAAGACCTCCCACCACACACACAATGCAAACGCAGACTTGGAGGAGATTTCTTCTTATGATAGTCAAAGATGCTTACTACGCGAAATCAAATCATTTTGATATTATTATTAGTGCATAGTGTAGAAAACAATTTCGAAAGTAGAATATAAATCTTAGCCAGCATAGGTACCATTATACTATGCCTACTATAGCTACCATATTAGATGGCAGGTTCTACAACTAATACCGTACACAGTTCGTATTAGAAGATGGATTTCCAACAAATGATCAGGCTAAGGAACTTCCTTCTCCACGATGGGTACGTCCCTGGAATAGACGACCCGAGAACCTAACCGGATCTCTGCCAACACAAGGCCGGGTTACCTCTGCAAAAATAGGTAACTACTGACATGCGTATGTCATCCCCCGATCGTCACCGATCTTCCCGAGGATCCTCGATTTCCAACAACCACATAATAATAATAATGCAGTAACCACAGAGGTTAAGTATCTGGGCTCCATACCATGATACCACCTTTATCCAAAAGGAATGACATACACTAAGGGGCGCTACTCCCTAGAACCTTGCCGCATCCTTCCTGTTTTGACCATTTTCGGGGTGTGAGGCTCGACGAAGTCTCGTCCACAAAGCTACGCTTTCTACAAAGCCATGCTTCGGGTCAAACAAATGATCAACCTATGATCACAAAGATATAAGATCAAACAAATGATCATATCACAAATGATCAAACACTGATCATCATACAGCAACACTCAGCATGTCACATTACCAAATTGGGATATATCGCTGATAAATTTCAACTACATAACCTCTGAGCTCGTACGTCTCAGAGAAGGGTGTTAAGCTAAGAGAATAAATTCTCCGCCACCAACAGATATGTATTTGAAAGAAATCGGCTTTATATCTCAAAGTGTAATGTCAGACATGTAACCATACAAGTCTGTTCCGGGATCGAACAGAACCGAAGGCACTTCTTACGAAGCCCTTGCAATTCCGGGTAATTTCCAATCACGTCCGGACTTCCCGTCACAAAAGAGTGATATAAATCTCTATACCGGAGCAACTCAGTGCAGAGACATTCGACAGGTTGTCCTTTCATTTTTGAAAAATATCCGGTCTTCAACACCGGTCTTCAAATGCCATCCATATACGACGAATCACTATTCGGAATGGGTTATATGACCCAAAGGTCTTTTCCCGGCTAACCCGAATAGTGAGCGCAATATTCAAAAACATACGGATATTGGGATTTCAATTAAGTCACAACTTATTACCCAAAATCTTTCTTCTCAAATGGTTTAACAAATTACCATTTTAATCTTTTAAATAAAAAGATTCATTTTAAACAACATTCAATGGTTTAAACAATTTCCACATTTTTTTATCTTTTAAACAAAAGATTCATTCACAGATTTTCCAAATCAATTTCCATTTCAATTTAATTAATTCGTTAAATCTTTAAATCAAAGATTTAACTAATAGCTTTCAAAACAATTCCATTTCAAATGGTTTAAACAAACATCATTCTAAATCTGTTAAAAATAGACAGATTCAATTCATAGTTTTCAAAAAGAATTCATTTATAACTTGGAAAAACCATTTTTCAATTCGATCTTGAAATTCCTTTAATTAAACTGGAATTTCATTCCTTATATATATGAAAGCTTTTATCATTTGAAAACAAACAGTTTTCATTTTGGAAATCTGATTCATTCATACGAGTTGAAATCCTTGGGTTAAATCTAAATTCCCAACTTATACTTTTAAAATGGTTTAATTCATACAAACACATTTATATCATCTTTAGTCCCTAGTTTCAATCATAGATTTAATTTCAGACTTGAATTCAAATTTAAATCAAATTATTTAAATTTTCAAAAACTCGGTTAAGTTATTCAAAATAACTTTTATCTTTGAAATTCTATTTCAAAAGCTTTTCACTTTTAAACCCAAATTTCTGATTTCCAAAATCAATTGAAATTAAAATTTTAATTTCAAAAACATCAATTCTACATTATCTGTGACTTAACCGATTTCCACGTGAAATCCATATTTGTGTGTGTAACAGTGTAGTCCAGGGGTTTTACACACAATAGTGCAACACAATAAATCATCACGATCAAACTACAGGATATAGTTGATAAGCGATATAAACTATAACGCTCATCTTTATTCACAGATCACGGATATATAAATCACAGATAAGTAAATTACATCACAGATAATTTATCACAGATCGTAACATAAATCAGGGTGTATAACAAAGCATCATATATCAGGGATATCAAACAACTCAAATCATCCAATATAATCTAAGCATCCATAAGTAAGGTCAATTTATACCTGATTAATTTAAACAGATTAATTTCTTATGAATTATTAATCCTGGTTAATTAACATTAACTAATTACAAATTATTTTGATTAATTATTCTTTAATCATTTATTAATTAACTTTTTTTTTAAAAATGAATTAATTAACCTTTAATTTTTTAATAATTAACTTTTAATTATTTAATTCTCCATTTAATTAATTATCATTCCTTAATCACCTTCATAAATTAATTAACCTTTAAATATTTATTCTCAGATTTATTACCTTAATAAATAAATCATATTAATTATTTAATCTTTAAACCAATTACATAATTAATCAACCCCTTATTCAATTATTCTTAAATTAATCATCTTTGTAATTAATTTTCATTAACAATCCTTAATTTCTAATAAATTAAATTGCTAAATTATTAGTTTACCAATTTATTAATTACAAATCTATAAATCCCTAATTAATTACAATTACAAATTAATTAACCAAATCTTTACTTATCTTTATAAATAAATCATTATTAACACATTAATTTATTCAAGAAATTAAGGTTAATCAAATTATAAATCTATCTTAATTACAGTTTTTAAATCCAATTTTAAACTTTAAAATTCACATGTTAAGAAATACTTTTACATTAAAACTTATTCAACCATTTAAAGTTGTAAAACTTTATTTAATTCAAAATATTGAATTCAAATTTAGATTTAAATCCAGATTAAACTTTGATTTATAAATTTACATTCAACCTTTTAAAATTTGAAAACTGGACAGGTTAAAACCTGTAACCAATATCCTACCCGAGTCAGTTCCCCTTTACTTCGAGTCGTACATCAGAAAAACTCGGCCACACCCTAAATTGACTCGAGAATGAAACAAAGCCCAAAAAAAAACAGCGACAGTTCACTTGGAACCAACCCAACTCCACTGCTTCGAGAAAATAAACAAACTCCCGTGCTTGGCTTCGAGCCTCCCCTTTCTTCCCCAAAACTGATACACGACATTCTCGTGTATGCATGCACAAGCACGCTGGCCAACGCCGAACAACGTCGAGGCCATCTACACATCATCGTTGATCACCTGAACCCACTCGAACAATCATAAACCCAAAACTACTGCTTAATCGAAATCGAGCACTATCACTACCAACCCAAGCCTGGAAACTCGAGACCACTTCAATCACCCAAACCTGTCATCGCTCCAACCACGTCGCCTCGACCACCAGTGGCCACGAAATTCCGGCCATCTCTTCGTCATCACTCCATCTTCCATCTCCCACCACCACGCGTCGCTCGATCAAGCGATATTGACGAATGAAACAAAAGTCTCGGCCTTACAAAAACTAGGGTTAGAAAACTTCAACCCATTTCCGACGCCACCTCGTGATCTATCCACCATCCTTATATTTTTCCTCCACACTCCGTTGGCTCCCCCATCACCAGAAAGAGGCTCGACCCCTCCAGTCGCCATGGTCATCGGAAATCGCCAAACAAATGAAGTTCGAATGAACCCAAACTACTTTTTGATTTTTGGTCTAAAAATCCTAATTCTTGCTTTAAAAATTATGTTTAAGCTTGCGAATTCGATCTATATATCTGGATCTATAAATCAAAAAGTTTAAATTTTGATTTATATTAACATGCACTGATGTTTTAATACTTTCAGAGACAAACAAGTTTTATTTTTGACCAACTTAAATTTTTAAACATTAGTCCTTGTTAAATTGAACAACTTTGATTTGTAAATTACTTCCTAACAAAAACTAGATTAAGAGTTAATGGTTTTAATTGGAAATTTAAACCTGGAAAACAAAACAGAACAGAGCAATTCTAACAGCATGCATTCAATCATACAGATATCTCTTCCATATATGTATATACTCACATCAAACATAAATCAAGCAATCAGTTATAAAAATACTTAAGCTTTTGAAAATGAAGTTACTCACAGATAAATAAGAAAAATTGCTCACCTTGATGGGAAGAAGCAGAGACAAAGAACAGGGAACAGAGGAGCTTTTCATTTTTTTGTTTTAAGCCTGGAATTTGATACTTGAATCTGCAGTTGATTTGAATTGTTGTTTATATTTGAATCCTTGTTTAAGTTTGTAGATGATGCTTCAGATGTAAAAATACTTGCTATGTTTTGATATAAACGAATAGAAGTGAAGAGGCTTGATGTATTATATAAAATGAAGCATACAGGTGATATATTTTATTCAACAAAGTCATTACATTATCTTGTACAATATACCAGAGATGTCCTTGCTTATGGAGGCTGAAAGCACATTTGTATATTTTCGAATGACCAAAGTATGGCTGAGATGATCTTGCATTAAATGAAATGGTCCTTTTATCTTTGTTTATGCTTGCTTACATTTTTATTTTACAGGCATTATTCTACTTGCCTTTCATCTCTTTGTCTTGGCTGCAGCTTTGTTTTCTTGCTAGTTTGTTTCTTTTACTTGTTAATGTAAATAAGTTTCTATTTTAAATGTTGTTTTACATATTATATTCGAATGAAAGATGTTTATATTTTTGCTTCGTATTTATATTTACTTGTATTTGTTATTTTATTACTTTACAATATAATTGAATTTCTAATTTATTCTATTTCAAACATTTACTTCTATTTTAACTTAATATTATTTATTAAACCATTTATCAAAGATTCAAATCACCTATATATACAATATTTAAAATTAAATGATTTAACAAATTTTAATTTGGATCCGGGGAAACTCGCTTCTATTTATAAATTTAATTTACAAATTTTTTATCAAAAATTTATTTAATCATTCAATTTAATTTAAAAATTCATTTAATTATTAATTTAAATAAATTTAAATTTCAGGGTCGTGACAAACTTCCCCCCTTAAAAGAATTTCGTCCTCGAAATTCGCAGGCACGAAAACAACACAGAGATAGACAGATTCGATCTCCTATAACTCCTCAAACAAAAGATACGGATTCCGAATTCAAGTCGGAATATCTCAAAATACATACCAATTTGTCCCTCTTCGGACTTTGGTATTCAAAAGAAATTACAATAGAATTTCAAATTTTGTTTTAAACGAAATCGTTTTATTGATTTAATTCAAATTTAGCTTCATATTCTTTTAATTAATTTAACTCAAATTAAAACTTCCAATTTCAAATTCATTAAAGTTTAAATGGAAAAGCTGATAAGAAATCGATGAAATATGAAGTAAGAATTTTCTACAACGATTCGTAGAGCTACCATCATATCGAAACTTCTTCTGGAGCTGTCACGAAGCAATCAAAAGAATTTGGAAACGAATCAAAAAAATATTGATGGAGAAAGATTGTTTCCACTGTTGCAGGGTATAGACCATTTATAGTCGTATTCCCTTGTTCCCTATCTCGTCTTCTTCTTGCACTCATACTCACTATCAGTGGATAGTAAGAGAATTTACTGAGACGTTCAGACGGATATCTTAAGGATTACTCATTCTAGAGTTTACTTCACTCTATCTCTAATGAGTTACTTAACGTGTTATACTCCTGAGCTAAAGTTCAACCTTAGCTCTGATACCAAATGTAACGATCCGGATTTTCGCGTTCGAAAATCGACATCCATACTTTACATCGTACTCGAATGCCGTAGATTCGACCGTTCAAATCCGAGTCGCCGGAGCTTATAACACAGTTAAGTAAATAACACAGCGGAATAAATAAATAATACATTGATATACAATATCTGATACAACAGAGTGATACAATGGATATCAATATACATCAGAGATATGATACAACAAATAGCAGCGGAAAAGAAAACGGTAACATCAGCAGCGGATAATCTCCATCTTCAAAGCACTAAGCCAGATATAGCTCGAACTCCCAATAACGAGGCACAAAGATAAGCAAGTGCAGTCTGATCCAAAGACTGAACTAGCTCCAGATAAATCTACAAATCCTGACTATCTGAAAAACCCAACTCTAGACTGCTCGTGTAGAAAATTTTGAGCATCCAGAGTTTAGGAAGGGAACAATAAACTCCGGATCAGTCATGGGACTGGTGTGAGCAACAAAAACAGTATTCAATTTAATTTAAAAATTCATTTAATTATTAATTTAAATAAATTTAAATTTCAGGGTCGTGACAATATCGCCCTATGAAATAATGTAATTCTTATGAACTACCCTCGTGATTCAAGTGTCGAACACATCAGAAATCACGATATACGTACGATTACGTATGTGTTTATTTCTTAAGTCTATTATGGGTTTTATACATTCATATTATATAAGTTTTATTTATATAGTTTTTATATTTCACATTACTTATATAATAGTCTTGTGTATAATATTATATTAATTAAATCATAGTTAATTAATTTTAATTAATTAACATTGTAATTAATTTTATATTGATATAACATTTATATTATTATGTACTATAATCTTTATAGTATAACACATATATCATATACATGTGTAATTATAATTTCAATTAATTAACCTTTTCATTAAATTAATTAAATTATCTTGATTTCAAAAATCATTATTCCTATGTATGCATGCATATTTATGATACCTTAAACGTTTTAAAATATCATAACATATTTCATAATATATTTACTACATGCACATACATTTTATTACTTAACTTATTAATAAAATTTATAATTTTCAAAAATTATGTTATTTTGTTTTTCAAACATTTTGAAAAATATGTTACATTATAACTATTAAAATAAACATATATTTTATTTTAAATTTAACAATTAAATTTAAAATCTTTTACTTTATTTTTCAAGACAATTTTGAAAATTAGCCAAAGGCCCAAATTAAGTTGGACCTTTTCTATTAGGGGCAACCTTTGGGCTCACTTCACCTTTCAGGCCAGGCTGGTAACTAGGTAGGACAGGGAGCTTTATTACCCAATTCCAATCCTAGACATTACCTTTCTAGACACCGTACTGAGTAGGCAAGCTTAATAAGTTAGCCCTAACAAGACTAATTTAGACTACATAGGCTATTGGGCTCCGATACCATTGTTGGAACTGGGCCAGTCCGCAGCGGTAGTGGTGGGTGTATTTCAATTTTTTTTATCCTATTGGATCTTTATTGGACCTATGAAGTCTAATTCATTTAGCACAATTCTAAATTTGTTTTAAATAAAATCATGTATTTTATTTAAATTTAAGTATTTTGTAATGTAAAGTTAATTTGAATGATTTAATTTATATATATACATGTATCATATACATATACATATGTGTGTGCCTGTGTAACATAATAATTTGTAAAGGATATAACATGCCCATATATAGATGTTGGGATATACATCACAACAGACACATTAGCTCATTTCGTATGTATTGTATGTTGTCTAAATATGTGCATAAATCTATAATGCAAAGTATATTTATATAAATACGTATACATATATTTAAAATATATTTTATAACTAAAAGTCTCAAAATTAAATATATATATATATATATTATTTAAAACATTTGTATAAATATATATACATAATTAAACATATAAAATTATACATACATACATACATACATATATATATAATAATTAAAATTATATATATATATATATATAAGGTTAAATAAAATGTATATATATGAATAATTAATTACGTTCAAATACTTAAAATATAAATATATATATTTTAAAATTATTTCCAGATCGAAATTAGCATAAAAACAATAAATAATAATTTTATAATTTTATCATTATTATATATGTATAATAAATAGTTTTGATCATAATAATTAAAAATATTACTAATAAATATTAAAAAAATCAAAATTCAAAATTTATGAAAATTTAGGATCATAAAATACAGGTTCAAGCTTTTTTTCATGATTTTTTGAAATAAAATATTATTTTTAATAAATAAAAGAAATGTTCAACCGAAGTAATTTAATTATTAAAAATATTAAATATTAATAAAAATTCTGAAATTTTTTGCTTGGATTTCTACATAGATTTAGTAATTTAAAAAAATATAAAATTAAATTTTCAGTGCAATAATTATTTTAGATATAATAAACAATTCAAATAATCAATAAAAGATTATTTAAAATTATTTATATATATAAAAAAATTATTTTTGAATTTGATAATTCATATTATGTATAAATATGTGTAAGTAAAAATTCTAAGCTATTTATACATTATAAGTATACATATATGTAATTATATGTCTAAAATATACATTAGTCTATATTTAAATTAATATATAAATATACATAAAATAATTAATAATGACAAAATTTAATTTTTTTACATCAAATTAGACTTGTTTATACATAAATTATAACACATAATAATATAACCATGCACATAACCAAACTAATTTGTGACAACTACATATACCTACTAAATTATCACCTAACTAGATATACAACATTAATATATATACATATTTGAGATTAATCAATATTAAATCATAAAATATGATATGATTACTATAATATATAAATAATATACCAATTGATGATGCCTTTGAGTCCATTTGAATCAATGAACTCCCTTCTCTAGTTATGCTCGATACGTCAGATTGCAAGTCTGGAATCGTCGACCTTTTCTATCAAATAGTGCTTTTACTTAACTTGAATTGATTTGAGATTCTCAAAACTGAAATGGGGATTAATTTCGACCAGCAAACTTGATAATTATGGTAGCCAAAAGTTGCTTTTGATTAAAGGTTTAGAGATCCATATAGGTAGCCTTGTACAAGAGAGATATTAGGACAATCTCATTACCTATTCTCTCTTAATCTTAGTCATCCATCTCTAGGTCTAATCCTATGTTTTAGCCACCTCCAATAACTTGTCAGAACCGAAATTTGCAGCCATAATGATAGGCTTTAAACCCATTTAAGCCCAAGCCAAAATGCTATGCAATTAAATCTAATTTAACCGCTTACCGATATCGTATATCGATTGGTACATTTATAACTATTTTTTTAAAATAAGGTAAATGGGCCAAGCCCAGTACAAAAGCGGGTTAAAACATTACAACCCGAGTCAATATCTCAAAATACCCAGCAACCCTAGCTGACACTCATTCGAAACTAAATATCAAAACCCTAAAAATGGCGGAGAGGGTGAGTCGGCGATTCTCCATCTATGTCTCTATGCCACCATACGTTGTACCGTTCGATTCTCCTCTCTCCCAATATGATAAGCTATTGTTAAAACCACCTTGCATCCCATCAATACTCACTTTAAAGTGGTTTCTTCTCTGATGAAGTGAAAACCAGTGGGAATTAGCAGATCTGAGGTCATTGCGACTCAGATCTGTTAATTCCTTCCCCATATCTATGCCTTGGCCTAAACATGAGCTCCAATTCAACCTGGTAACCTCGTTTGTTCGCTGATTAGCAAGGAAGTCTTTGTCACCAACAACTGAGCTCTGGTGAAGGTCGTTAACTTCAAATGGTTGTTGATTGTCTTGAGATTCTTTTGCATGAGCGAGAAATAGCTCTAGTGTTTGCTGCCAGCTTTATGGTTCCATTCATCAGCTAAAAAATAAAATTTGTTTGATCCCTGACTTTTCTCTTTGATTTATGAAGAATAATCCTGATGTTTGTCTCGATAAGTATCCACTTATGTTCTATGTTCATACTGCTTTTATTATGTGTTCGAAAGTTCCTTTCTTTCCAAATATGGAACACGGCAGTAGTTATTAATATGTGAGCATAGTCTCTTTCGTAGTTTTTAGCTTTAAAATTGTTGTTGATATGTTGAATAGCTTGTACTAAACCCATCTGACCATTATTGGCAATATGCAATATGGTTTGAATACGGTTCCAGATGTAGTAAGAATAACTGCATTCAAAAAACAAATGATTAGCACTTTCATTTACTAAATTGCATAAGGAACAAAGTGAATTATTTGAATTTCCCCATTTATTTATTTTATCCCAAGTTGGCAATCTGTTATTAACTGCAAAATATGCACAAAAGCCATCTTGGGACAATTCACTTTGTTCCATATACAGTTATACCATTCAACAGTGGGTACTTTATTTCTAATATTTTCCCAAGTAATTTTAAAAGAAAACTTCCCTCTGGTGCTTGCTTTCCAGTCCCAATAATCACTGTCTGCATGAATATCAATAGGAATTTGACATATATTATTCTTATGTGGGTATGTGATAGGGTGCAACTGTGGCTGCCATTGATTATCCTTTATTATCATAGACATTGTATCATTAACCCCGCCACAAATGACCAAACTATCCCAACCCACTTTATTAACAAAAGACTCATTATTAAACCAGGGGTCAAACCATAAACTAGTTTGTTCTCCTAGTTTAAATTTTCTCTCCAAAAAACACTTACCAATATTCCTGCATTTTAAGATTTGTTTCCATGCATAAGACTGATTATTTTTTGGTAAAGTAGTCCAAAAGTTATCATTTTTGAGGTATTTGGACCTCATCCATCTAGCCCAAAGAGAGTCTGCATTCACAAATCTCCAAAATAATTTTAAATGGCATGTTAGAATGAGATCATTCCTATTCCTAATACCAAATCCCCCCTCTTTTTTAGGTCTGCACACTTTTTCCCAGCTGATTTTATGATATTTACCCTTCAATAAAAAATCCGCACATCTACTTTCAATATTTTTAATTGAGACAACTAGGATATGATATGTTTGTATCCAATATAAAATAATGGCATAAATCAGTTTTTATAAGCTCCAATCTGCCAGCAATAGAAAGTAGTTTACAAGACCAAGTTTCCATTTTTTCTTGAATTTTTTCTATAAGAATAGAGCGGTCAGAATCTCTAATCTGATTAATAGACAAAGGCAGACCTAAATATTTAATAGGAAGTTTACCTTCTGCTATATTTAGAGATTCTAACATCTCACTTTTGTATCTATTGTTTTTACTGAAATAAGCTTTACTTTTGCATTCATTAAGTTGAAGGCCAGCATATTTATAAAGTTTTCCAAAAATGTTTTTGATAGCATCTGCACTAGTCTTATTAGCCTTAATAAAGACCATAAGGTCATCTGCATATATAAGATGATTAATACAAGGCTGGATTTTATTCATAGGAGTAATATTACCTTTAATAGCTTCTTTTTCCATTAAAATAGAAAAGTACTCCATGACCATAGTAAAATGGTAAGGTGATAATGGATCACCTTGCCAAATACCCCTATTACTTTTTATAAAACCCTCTGACTTACCCTGAATGAGAATAGAAAAGGTAGGAGAATTTATACATTCAAAGACCAAATTACAAAACTTACTAGGGTAGCCCATACATTTCATTATATGATATATAAAGTGTCTGTTTACTTTGTCATAGGCCTTTTGCAAATCCACCTTAATACAAACATTATCAACAATTTTATAATTAAAGTTTCTGACTAGTTCATGGGCTAGAAGAGAGTTTTCATAAATGAGTCTGCCAGGAACAAATGCACTCTGATTTTCAGAAACAATAAATGGCATAAATTTTTTAATCCTATTACTTAATAAAGTAGCAATGATTTTATAAATGAAATTGCAGCAAGAGATGGGTCTATAGTCACCAATACAAATGGGATTTTTATTTTTAGGGATTAAAGTAATAAAGGTATGATTAATGCTTTTAATAATTTTGCCTTTATCAAAAAATTCATTTACTACATCCAGAACCTGACCTTTAATGCTATCCCAGTGATTTTTATAGAATTTTGCATTAAAGCCATCAGGGCCAAGACTCTTGTTGTCACCAGCATTGAACACTACATATTTAATTTCTTCAATAGAAACTGGAGAGAGTAATATATCAGAAGCATTAGCATTTAAAACATTTTTACAAATAATATGAGGAAAGTTATTAATAATAGATTCAGAAAAAAAACAGTTTTTCATAATAGTCAACTGCATCTTTAACCACTTTATCATATGCATTAGTTAGATTACCAGTTTTATCAATAACATTACCTATGTTATTTATATGCCTCCTACTACTCATTTTTGCATGAAAAAATTTAGTACAATCATCACCCATTGTTAGCCAATCAACCTTGGCTTTTTGTTTAGCATTCATAGTATTAGTATAAAGCTCTGTTGATAAATTTTGTTGATTGGAAAAGAATTTTTTAACAGCAGTAATGTCCCCAAGATTTTTATCAACCATTTCTTATAACAGTTTCCCTTTCTGTCTTAACAGTTCCAGCTTATTATTCTTCATAAAGTTATTTTTATTCCGAACTTTAAGTTTACTTTTGGCATTCTTCAGAAACATATTAAATTGGAACTGTTTAGTACCATTACAAGAAAAATTCATACATTCTTCCATTAGGACTCTATAATTATCATCTAAAATCCACCCATTCTTAAATCTAAATGGGGGTATTTTTTTATCAGAGGTTAAATCCTTGAAAGAGTGATCAGTATTGGAGTACGATCACTAGTATTTTTCTCAAGAGTAGAACAGATAAATTTGGGGAAAACATTAGAAAATTCTTTATTGATCAGAGCTCTATCTAATTTACAATGAATATTCCTTTCTATACCAGATTTCCAAGTAAATTTATTACCACTAATATTTGGTTCTATTAACCCAGTCTCAATTAAAAATTTGTTAAGTCTATCTAATTTGCTTTGAAGTATTTTATGACCCCCAAAATTTTCAGATGCATGTAAAACAGTATTAAATTCCCCTAAAATAAGCCAAGGGAAATTATAGTTTAAATTTAAAGCTTTTAACCTACTCCACGTGCCATTTCTTTCATTTTCCAAATTGCTACCATAAATACTAGTAATTTGTAGAGAAAAACCACCAATATTTTCAAATTGACAATCTATAAACTGTTTATCTTTATTACTACTTAACATATTCCAAATATTGGAGTCCCATATAACAATAATTCTGCCTTTACAACCAAATCATTATTATTTATAGCTTTCCAATTTCTGGGTAATTTAAAACAGAATTTTTCAAGATTGTCTTCATTCAATTTATTCTCAATCAATGCTATAACAGAGGGTTTGTATACACTAAACATATGTAAGGTATCAGATTGTTTAGAAGAGGAATTCATACCTCTTACATTCCATGCCAGTATAGACATAATCAGGAAATAAAAGTAAGGGTTTAAATAGTACCTGATACTGAAGTACTCTTACCTCTTCTTTTATTCTCAACACTTTTTGCTTTTAACCTGGTTGACATTTCATCCCAGTCTAGATTTATAGAAATGTATTTTTGTTTAAAAGCTTTCTTCTCTTTATTACCCTTGTTCTTACCAGTAGCCTTTGTTTTTGGTATATGCAGTTTACAAATATCAAACTGATCAATAGCATGCACCATTTCCATTTCTTCTCCAGTATTATCAACACCTTCTGGAATTTTAATAAGAGAAATATCAAATGGGTCAGTAGTGCGAGGCATGGCTGAGTCAGACTCCTCAGCCAGTGCAGCCTGCTCAGGTGGAGGGGCTGTTTCAGTAGCCTTTTCCAAATCCAGAGTTGCAGATTGTAGATGATCTTTATTATCATTATTGTTGTTTGTACCATAATTATCTGTAATTAAAAAAGGGTCTGTAACTGGTGGGGTTACAGATTCTAAGACCATTATATTCTTTTCACCCACCACTTTATTGTTCTGTGATTTTCCCTTTGAGATGATTTCCATATCGGCATGGTGAACTTACTTAGCTATGACCTGATCATCTTGATCAAAGAGCACACTATCATTCTTTCTTTGATCGGAACTGATACCTATTTGGTTGATTCGATCATTATCCCCGGACAATGTAGTCTGTTTTTGTGATACTGAATAGTTTCTTGGATCAGAATTTGAAGTTTCTTTATCTTGAGTTTCTTGATTATTGCTCTTGGGTACCCATGCCTGTTTTAGGTTACACTAATCTCTAGTGTGACCAAAACATTTACATACATTACATTTTGGCGGAACCCATTCATATTCAACTTTTTGAATAATTTTCTCTCTATTATACAAAGAAAGATAGATCTCATTAAGAAGTTCATCAATTGTAGACACTTCTGCGAGAAGGCGAGCGTAATTCAATCTTGTCTTCATAGTTATGGCTGCATCCATTTTAATGGGTTTTCCTATGATACTTGCCATGACACTGAAGGCCTCTCTGTCCCATAACTTCAGATTAACACAGGGTAATCTTGCCCAAATCGGCATAGACGTTAACAAGTCTCTGTCCATTTTCAGAGAATCAGACCACTTTCTCACTATGATGAGTTTGCCATTGTAGAAATATGGTCCATTTTTTAAAACTGAATTACAATCTTGATATTCTTTAAACTTTACTAGAAAGAACCCGTTCTCTCTAGTAAAAATTTCAAAATCACCAATCGGATTCCAAACTCTTTGTATATATGATTTAAAAAACAAGTAGTATGGTTTGGTACCCACTACATAAACAAAAACAGAATTATTCCATGATCCATTTGCCCTTCTACATACCTCTTCCATAACCAGACCATACTTCTTGTTGTTAATCTTGATTGGTGCAATATGCTCGAGATTGCATTCTTCATCATTGGGTTCTTGAGGCTGATCAGCAACAATATCAGCCCAAGATTTCCGGCCTTGCTCTCTGTTCAGTGAGATGGCTACCGGTTTTCTCTATATCGATAGCATTTCACCTTTCTTTGCGATCTGGGTGGTTATATTCTCACCATCTCTACCTTTTTGATTGTCTTTATTGAGAACCGGTAGCAACTCATATGCTTTCTTGGCCTCTTTCCTCCTTTGTTGTTTAGATTGGACCAATTTAAAACCATCATTATCTATGTTGATAACCCCTGATGGCTTACTGATGTGAGAAGACTCAGGTGGTCTGATTAGGGAGGAAGAATTAGAGAAATTTGAGGAAATTTGGTGAAGGAATTAATTTTCCCCCATGGCTGAGAGTAAACCCTAGATTTCAAAGAAAGATAAACTTACTCTTATCTGAGAGTTATTACTTACCTATCTCTGTTTATAACTATTTTAAATATATAACAATTTTTATTTCTCAAACCATATTCAAATTTTATAATTAATATTTCATAAATACTAATTAATTTATTTTATTTTATTTATAACAACTATAAACTAATTAAATCATTCGGTCTTAAGGGAATTCATCATTTCAGTTGTGTAACTTTTGGGTGTAAATTTGGTCAGCAATTAACACCGAACTATTCGATTACTAACGTTCACACATCACTTAGCAAGTGGTGTGACATTATGGCCAAATTTATCGCTTCTTCATTTTCAGTAAAATCTTATTTAATTTAATTAGCGTTACCTGTTAGTGACATTTATATACACCAATTCTCTTCGTCAAAACTGTATCACTTCGGATTTATGGAATTTGGTAATGGTCAAAATTCCAATATTGTCCATATTCAACTTTATAGTCCAAACACAAAATCCTTGGTTCAATAATAACAATTATTATTAACCGTACTACTCTGGCCAGAGAATTTGACTTTGGGTTGACTTGAGTTAACCATGATACTAACCTCATATAACTAAAGTGACGAATCCTCTCTTGAATAGTGTCTTCCTTCCAATCATTCCACTCGACCCAACTATAATCACTTGATGGATGTCATTCCATGATTTGACTATAATGAAAGCAGAGTTTTGCATATTGAAAGTTGACGGTATTCTCAAGTCGAAAGAATTGTGTAAATTAGTCATATCGTTATTTTCTGTTTGACCTTAGTTATATTAACCAATAGAAAACTACCGAGTGAGTTGTTCTATAGCTATCCAATAACTATCAGTACATAACCCCTAGGTGCCCCTAGCAGTCATGAGTAATACACTGCCCAATATTTGGAGAGCATTACATACTCTAGTCTCAACGTATATGTAACGACCCGCTACTCATTCTACAGAATGACGTATCGTCAATAAGAAAGAAAGGGGTAGAAAATAGAAAAGAAGAGAAGAGAGAAAGAAACAACATTAGAATCTCACACATCGGAACGAATAAATTATATTAATAACATAAACTGTTACATAGTATACAACACTTATCAGAGTTATACAACATATACATCACATACTAGACAGTTATAAACATCTGTCTAGTTATTACAACTCGATACAATACAAAACACTATCATAGAGATAACACAGCGGAAACTACTATCTATCTACAACGCTGAAGCCTCCTGCTCCATTACTCCTCCAGATTACTCGTCAAAGCTAACCTGAATCCCTTGGCTACTCGTAAAAATTTGAGTACCCAAGAGTTTATAAAACAGAAAATAAACACTTGGGTCAGACATGGGTCCGGTGTGAGTAAACGGGTTAAACTTGCTTAACTTCAAAACCTTTAGAAAGAAAAGGTATCACGTAAGACTCCCCACAAATAAACATGGGTAAGTTTTTACCTTACGCTAACCAAAACATTTGATAGGAAATCTGATTTTATTATAATAGGGTCTAGGGTTTTCAAGTAAAATATAGAAATAGCTGAAATGCTTACATCTCACATTCCAACATAGTTGGGCACAACTAATACGTACGACACTTATTGGAGTTTGGATTCCATACAATGGCAGGGCTACTGGGGTACCGCCCATCACAGTACGTGGCCTAGATCACCGTACCGAGGATCACTCCCAATCCCCTGCAACACAAGGCCGGAACATCCCTTACTGGATAATTCCCGCACAAGATACCTCACGGTTGGGATCAGCAACCGCACACACTAAGCCGAAATAAGAAGGGACTTCTAGACAGAGGTAATCTTGTCCTACTTGGGTGCTACCCACTAACCTTACTGCACCTCCCCTGTTTTAGCCATTCCCGGTTTGTGAGGCTTGAGGTCACGATTACCTTTAAAAAAGAACACATCACTTAGAATGCTCATCGTCCACCTGACGATGTGCTGAAAGCATTCAATCCATACAAGTTCGTTCCGGGTTCGAACGAAACCGAAGGCATTATCTCGTTACACTCGTTTTGGAATCACCCTCAGAGTTAACGACAATAACCCTTGCACTCTGAATCTTCATCTTCACTTGATTCACGACCTATCGTTAATTTGGATCGATGTGGTATTCGGGTCTCCAGACCTGGAAATCCGGTATACGGAAACCCGATCCCGGTCTCATCGAAATCCAAAACGTATCTTTTAAGGCCAAGTTGTTTAAAGGTTTAAACAATTCAATTCAATTTAATACTGGAATTCACATAGCATTAACATAGATAAATATCACACATTTATCACAGATATATTCAATATCATATCACAGAATACCATAGTATATCATCAAATAGATATCAACCAAATCAGACATTCTACTCAAACAATCATCCATAAGCAATCATTTATTAATCCATATTATAATCAATTTAATCAACTTAAATTAAATTAATTACTTAAGAATTAATTCCTATCCTTGCTTAATCAACATTAATTAATTACAATCCATTTAATTAATTAATCATTAAATATTAATCACTCTTGATTAATTATTTATTACATAAAGTAATTATCCTTAATTAATTTCACAAATTAATTATCCTTAATCATTTATAGTAATTAACCTTTAATTACTCTCCTTAATTATAATAATTAATGATCCTTAATTAATTACTTCCATTAATTAATTAACTATAATTAATTACATTATTCTTTAATTAATTACATTAATTAATTATGCATTAATTAATTACTTTCATTTATCAACCTTAAATAATTACTCCAATTACATATAGTAATTTATTTATTAATTACTTACACTAAGTAGTTATACTTAATTAATCTTATTAAGTAACTATACTTAATCAATTACCAAGTGACTATCCTTAATTAATTAACAAATTAATTAACTTAAATAAATCACATTCATTTCTTAAATCATAACTGAGTAACTCATCCTTAATTACCCTTTAAACAAATTAATTAATCCTTGATTAATTATTCTTCAACTATTAATTAATAAACCTTAAATATAAATCAATATCCTTTAATACAAAGTAATCAATCCTTAATTACTTTTATTTTAGATAATAATTTCTTAATTATTAATTAAGAAAACTTAATTATTACTTAATAAAACTTTATTAAGTACTTCTTAATTACTAGTTTAATTAACCCTTAATCATTTCATTCATCCTTATCAATAATTAATTAAATTAATTAAACTTAAATTTCTTAATTAACTTAATTAATTTCAACTCTTTAAAAATCTTAATTAACCTTGAGATAAAACATTTAATCTTAGTAATTAACTTACTTAATTAAAATCATTAATTAAGTTTTAAAATAAATTATCATTAATTACTTATCTTTAATTATAAATTAACAATCCTTAATTACAAGTAAATAAAACACTTGAAAACTTAATTGTTAATTTACTTATCCTTAATCATCAACTAATTTAATTTAATAATCATTCTTTATTTATTCCATTATTATTAAACTTAAATTAAGTTTTAAGACAAACCATTTCCTTATTAATTACCTTATTTCCAAATTAAGTTTGAAAATAACTTAAAATTTTAACTTAATATATTTAAGTTAATTAAATCATACAACTTTAATTTAGTCAAAACATTTATTACAAAATAATGAATTTTCAAAACAATTGTTTTAACTTGATTATTTAAATTTAAAATCTTACCTTTATTTAATTTTAAAAAAACTGATTTAAATATTTACTTTGGGTTTTCTCATATGTACTTGAAACAAAAGCCAAGTTTTCTTCCTCTTATTTTCTTTGTTTTTAAAAACAGTTTGGTTTTTAAAAAAAAAAAATTAAACTGTTAAACCTTAACAGTTATCATTCTAATTTACTCGCGTACGTCCCTACAACATACCCGAGCTAAAACCCTTTCTTCCCCGAGAAATTTTTTAACTGTTTGCTTTAAATTTTAAATTGTTAAAAACTTTAACAGTTAACATTTAAACACTCGCGTTCGACCCAAATATTACTCGAGCCAAATCATGGTCTACGCGAGTTCTTCCCGAGACGAACTCGAGTAAACTTCATCTTCCCCATTTCACAAACCCACAGATATACATACATTTGATCGTGCACGTGCACCACCCATCGATGAACTTCCGACCACCGTCAGTCTCTCCCACACATCCCCGATCGCTCCCGTAACACATCGAAATCATCAAAACACTATCATATGCCAAGATTCAAAATCGAGCTTCTCAGCAGGAACACGAACTTGAACATCACCAGAAATCGCCTCGAATTCATCAATTCTGGCCACCGGAGGTTGAACCACTTCGTCCACGCCTTGCCGAACACCTACGCCATCAAATCCCACAGCCTCGAGCCACTCGATCACCCATAGACGAAGAAATGATCACAATTCCGACCTTAAGCCAAACTAGGTTAAAAATCTAGTTCTTCCTACCGCTGCCACCACGATGAACTACCACCACTCCTACCATTTTCGCCCACTACCCTGATCATTCACCTAACTCAAGCAACAATTCCGACTACCAGAAACGTTCCAGTCACCAGAAAATCCCCAAACTCCCAACTCTGGTCAACTGAGAACTGCCCCCGAAATTCAATTCTATAAATTGTAATTTTGGTCTTAAAAATCTTGTTTTCCAAAGATGATTCAAGACACACATTTGAATTAATAAAATTCGATATTTGGTTTTACATGTTTTAAAAGATTTCTACTGATATTTCTCACATGCAAGCATATTTTAAAACATACATACCTGTTTATATTTTTATTACCTAGATTATGCTATAACTAAACTAATTTGTCTTTAATTGAAATCCTAACAGTGAATGAATAAAAAGATATGGAATTTTGCTAAACTGGTTAACTCTAAAACTGGGAAACAGAGATATATCAACATGCACAGTCAATTTTCTCACATACATACAGAATACATACATAAAAATAAACATGCAAAGATAATTCATTCAACAATCATTCGAAAGCAAATTTATATCTATTTTAACTTTTGAAAAAAAAAATTTGTTTACTCACCAATTTCAAAGATGAACAGAGCCTTGAAAACTGGAAACTTTGAAAAATTGAAATGCTTGCTTTGATTTCTTTTAAAAATTTGAAAAGCTTTTGAAAACTTGCTTCTGCCTCAAATTTTCTTGCATGCATACTTGAAATGATTCAGACTTGAAGAACATTGCAGATTTGTCTTGAAATATGGTTTCTGGTCTTAGGATAATTGGTTTCAGGCTTGAGATGAAATGATTACAGGCTTTTGGTAGATTACAGGTTTTGAGGAGTGTTTTCAGGTTGAAGATAAAAAGAATTCACAAGTTTTTAATCTTGCATTTCAGAAGGTTACAGGAAAAACATTGCAGATTTGTCTGAAAAGATTTTAGGTTGTAGATTCTTTTGTTTGAGATGATTTCATTTTGGGTTTGAGAAGAATTTCAGTTTTGAGGAGATTTTAGTTTTGGCTGGAGATCATTTCGGGGTTGATACATCTATTCTTTTGGTTTTAGTTTTTGAACTGAAAATGTGAGAATAGAAACAAGAAAATGGAAGAGAGGGATGATGTAGATTTATATAGATTTGTTAGGATTTGTTTTAAAATTAAAGAAAATAAAATAAACTATGACACTTGTCTCATACAATCCTTAATTATCTTACACATGTATTTATGATGCATATAAAACTAACACTTGTAATTTTCTATTTTTATATTATTTTTAAAAAGAGTTTTAAAAGCTTTTATATAAATTTCTAAATTAATAAACACATTTCTTAATTATAAATGCTTTTCTATATTATAAATAAATGAAACCTTTAAAAGAAAATAAAATAAAACTCATTTATATCCTAATAAAATCATATACATGTATTTCATTCATTTTTAAGTGTAAAAATACCTCTTGTATTCAATTCACTATTTAATAAATATTTTCTAAATTTATATGAATAAAATTCCTTTTAAAGAAAATATTGTAAACAAATCTTATTTTAAATAAAAGTCTTGTTCATATATTTTTAGACCCAAATATATTAAAATAATTATCTTTTAAAGATTCAAATTTAAATCCAGAATCAAATTCAAATTTGACTTTTAAAATCCAATTTAAAAATCAACTCAACATTTATATTTTTAAATAAACATATTATTAACTTTGAAATTGATATAAAACTACTCAAGACAATATATATATATATATATATTTAAACAATACTATTAAATATTGGAAATGATAAATCTATTTTAAAATCAAATTTATAAAATAACATAATTAAATAATTATCCTTATTATAATTCAATCTATATCATAATTAATACATCACATTATTATTATTTGGTTATTTATATTTGAAATAACAATATTATCAATTAAAATAATTTAAATTAAGAGATTATCACATTTTAAACTTCTCGAAATTCCGGGATATCACATTCCTTCCCCCTTAAAAGAATTTCGTCCTCGAAATTTAAAACAAAAGATAATCCAAAAAATTTTAAATTTATTTTCAAAAATCCAAGCATACACTATCAATCAAACAACCATTCATCCAAACAAACAATTTCATCCAATCAAACAATTCTAGCTATCCGGACATAGATCCGGATAAACTACCTAAAATTATCCAGAGTTTCCCAGATACAGATACTGGGTTACTCGCTCTACTAAATCCAAACTGGTAATTCCATACCGAAGCCAAAACACTTATCCTCACAAAAACTCAGAAAGATCCAATATACTCGGAGCTGGCTTTCTAGTTTAACCCAATCTTAAATGCTCCTTTTTACTGGAGAAATAACAACGAAGTCTCCAACTTTGAATTCCAAATTCTACATCTCTAATCCACAGAACTCTTCTGACGATTCTGGGCTGCCTTCATCCTTCCTGATCAGCTCAATCTTTGTTGATGCCTCTAGAAACAAACTAGATCAAAAACAACCCAACACAATGATCTCCTCAAGATCAACCAACAATCAAAAACAAACTCTACTCATCAAACAATAGAAGACTAAACTTACTCCTTAAATCCAGAAAGAACAAACAGGAGCACTCGCCAAACTGCTTTCGCTGCACAACTCTGATCTGGAGCAGATGAGAAAATCCATCGATGAACACGAGCAAAGACTAGTCAACATATCCCATAAATATGGTTCAACAGATCCATAAAGAAAACTTAGATACTCCATCAAAACCTGAGCTGCTTCACCAAACTCCATCTCAAGGAATCAACCTTCAACTAGTTGAACCACCGGTTCTACTCCTGAAATCCAAATCGATAAGAAAACTCAATCTCCAGATGCGGACAAACTTCTGACTTCCCTGAAGACATCCGGAAAAGCTCTGACAACCCAAGAGAACACTCAGCAATCGCAAGTCACTTTTGCGATCAACCCATCCTAATCCCAAACAGACTGTTCTCTCTTTACCAATCAGAACAGCTTACACTTATTTATCCAATTTATCGAAGAAATGGATATACTCTGCTGCTTCTGAACTCCACTTCAGAAAAACTGCTCAGCCAGAAAAACTTCCTGCCAATCCAAGAATACTCCGAGCTGCAACGCTGCCACAATGCCAAAGACTTCCTAACCAAAGCTCTTCGAGAAACTCGGACTCCAAACCAACAGAAACACTATGCTGAACTCAGCCACACTACCGAAACATACACACTTCCTTAATCTTGTTCCAAAGAAAACATCTTCGGGAACATCCATCGTCACTGTATCTCATCATACAGCTACTATTACCTGAGGTATCAAGGTACCATCACTCACTTTTGCCTCATCGACAGATCCAACTCTACTCATCCAAACTTCAAAAATAAACTCCGAACCTTTAAAAGGTTTCCTTCAGAGATCGATGAAATCCTTCACCACAGCAAAGCTTACTCGAGACGGTATTGGGTCTACAGTCTCGACAGATACACTTCCAACCTCAACACTCAGACTCCTAATCCTAGATGATAAATTATTATCATCTCAACCAATTATTACAAATACCATATACATTTAAAATGATACTTTTTTTATATAGAAATTATATCTGGGTAAAATTATTTCATCTACCTTTTTAAAACAATATTGTGTCCGTTGGCCTGGTCCAAGTGTTTAGAGATCCCTATCAATAACGTTAGCTACTCGTATTGACCAGAATCCATATACTACTCAACCGATCAATTAACACAATATAAAACCATTTTATATAACTAACAAATACGCGCTCTCGTATATATATATACTCAGACTCAAATAGGTTGCTACAGATCCTATCTCTAATGAACAATCCTTCTGAACCTAGGTATTCACTCAACCTAGTGCTCTGATATTCACTTAACCAAAAGCTTAGGCATTCGCTCAACCTCGCTCTGATACCACTGTAACGGGACGAGCCAGTGGCGACTGGTAGGCTTTGCAACCATCCCAGACCCACCGTGGCATACAGTGATACCTCGAATTTGCTTTTACGGCCAGCCTCTCGACTCGCAACCAACCCTCACAAGGCCTTTACCTCTCAGGGACATGTAGGGGTAAGAGTCTCCCGTTCGCCACCAAACCGCGAAGCGAGAACCCCCTATCACGCTGTAATATAGCAAACCCGATCCCCGATCGCTCCCGTAACACATCGAAATCATCAAAACACTATCATATGCCAAGATTCAAAATCGAGCTTCTCAGCAGGAACACGAACTTGAACATCACCAGAAATCGCCTCGAATTCATCAATTCTGGCCACCGGAGGTTGAACCACTTCGTCCACGCCTTGCCGAACACCTACGCCATCAAATCCCACAGCCTCGAGCCACTCGATCACCCATAGACGAAGAAATGATCACAATTCCGACCTTAAGCCAAACTAGGTTAAAAATCTAGTTCTTCCTACCGCTGCCACCACGATGAACTACCACCACTCCTACCATTTTCGCCCACTACCCTGATCATTCACCTAACTCAAGCAACAATTCCGACTACCAGAAACGTTCCAGTCACCAGAAAATCCCCAAACTCCCAACTCTGGTCAACTGAGAACTGCCCCCGAAATTCAATTCTATAAATTGTAATTTTGGTCTTAAAAATCTTGTTTTCCAAAGATGATTCAAGACACACATTTGAATTAATAAAATTCGATATTTGGTTTTACATGTTTTAAAAGATTTCTACTGATATTTCTCACATGCAAGCATATTTTAAAACATACATACCTGTTTATATTTTTATTACCTAGATTATGCTATAACTAAACTAATTTGTCTTTAATTGAAATCCTAACAGTGAATGAATAAAAAGATATGGAATTTTGCTAAACTGGTTAACTCTAAAACTGGGAAACAGAGATATATCAACATGCACAGTCAATTTTCTCACATACATACAGAATACATACATAAAAATAAACATGCAAAGATAATTCATTCAACAATCATTCGAAAGCAAATTTATATCTATTTTAACTTTTGAAAAAAAAAATTTGTTTACTCACCAATTTCAAAGATGAACAGAGCCTTGAAAACTGGAAACTTTGAAAAATTGAAATGCTTGCTTTGATTTCTTTTAAAAATTTGAAAAGCTTTTGAAAACTTGCTTCTGCCTCAGATTTTCTTGCATGCATACTTGAAATGATTCAGACTTGAAGAACATTGCAGATTTGTCTTGAAATATGGTTTCTGGTCTTAGGATAATTGGTTTCAGGCTTGAGATGAAATGATTACAGGCTTTTGGTAGATTACAGGTTTTGAGGAGTGTTTTCAGGTTGAAGATAAAAAGAATTCACAAGTTTTTAATCTTGCATTTCAGAAGGTTACAGGAAAAACATTGCAGATTTGTCTGAAAAGATTTTAGGTTGTAGATTCTTTTGTTTGAGATGATTTCATTTTGGGTTTGAGAAGAATTTCAGTTTTGAGGAGATTTTAGTTTTGGCTGGAGATCATTTCGGGGTTGATACATCTATTCTTTTGGTTTTAGTTTTTGAACTGAAAATGTGAGAATAGAAACAAGAAAATGGAAGAGAGGGATGATGTAGATTTATATAGATTTGTTAGGATTTGTTTTAAAATTAAAGAAAATAAAATAAACTATGACACTTGTCTCATACAATCCTTAATTATCTTACACATGTATTTATGATGCATATAAAACTAACACTTGTAATTTTCTATTTTTATATTATTTTTAAAAAGAGTTTTAAAAGCTTTTATATAAATTTCTAAATTAATAAACACATTTCTTAATTATAAATGCTTTTCTATATTATAAATAAATGAAACCTTTAAAAGAAAATAAAATAAAACTCATTTATATCCTAATAAAATCATATACATGTATTTCATTCATTTTTAAGTGTAAAAATACCTCTTGTATTCAATTCACTATTTAATAAATATTTTCTAAATTTATATGAATAAAATTCCTTTTAAAGAAAATATTGTAAACAAATCTTATTTTAAATAAAAGTCTTGTTCATATATTTTTAGACCCAAATATATTAAAATAATTATCTTTTAAAGATTCAAATTTAAATCCAGAATCAAATTCAAATTTGACTTTTAAAATCCAATTTAAAAATCAACTCAACATTTATATTTTTAAATAAACATATTATTAACTTTGAAATTGATATAAAACTACTCAAGACAATATATATATATATATATTTAAACAATACTATTAAATATTGGAAATGATAAATCTATTTTAAAATCAAATTTATAAAATAACATAATTAAATAATTATCCTTATTATAATTCAATCTATATCATAATTAATACATCACATTATTATTATTTGGTTATTTATATTTGAAATAACAATATTATCAATTAAAATAATTTAAATTAAGAGATTATCACATTTTAAACTTCTCGAAATTCCGGGATATCACAGTATACATCGATATCCAGTGTCAATGCATCTTGACTAGGAACATTTAAAATAATGTGTTTTGTAACAATGTGATCCAATACTCATGATTACAACTAATTGTAATTACTGTCACAAACACGTCATTTATTGATTTTTTTTAAAATATTTTTAATTAAACATTTAATTATTTATAACACATTATAACAAATATATAACAGAAAGAAGAAACACCTTTATTTCAAACAAGAATTGATTTCGGAGTTAATAAATTATAGAGTTGCCCCTAGGGCATACCACTAACACTATCACATATTTTAAAGAGGTTAAATTATGGGTCGTTACAACTTTGCTTTATTTTTTTATTTTTATCTGTGATTGGTTATTGGTATATTTCTTGTTAATAATCTGTAATTTAATATTAATCTTAAAAGAAATTTAAAAAGATTTGCATAAGTTAGAAAACACTATTCACCCCCTTCTAGTGTTTAATTATCCATAAGATCCATAATTCCATAACCCACATCTGATATAACATGTGTGCCTAAAACCACACCAATATAAATACCCAATCAAAATATGTTATGAAAAGAGCCTTGTGAGTATGAATTGGAAATTTATAAAATAATTAACACCATGCACTGCTTCATGCTCGCACATATAATTAGACATTGGATTGTGTAGTCTAATTACATTCATTCAGCAATAGCTATAATATGTACATTTATGTTACCTCTATCAAAGCTAAATGATTTTTTATTCCTGTTATTTTATTTTTATTTTTAACTTCACTTTTTTAGTGTTTTAAGGTAATACTATTTTTTATGACAAATAATAACTACAACAATACCAACAATCTGGGAAAAAATAATCTGACATTACACTTTGTTTATAGTCAATGTCACATATTACCTAATGTGTCTTAAATTTTTTTTATGGTGTGTTAATTGTGTGTATAGATAATACATTGTAATTGCTCATGCTTGATTCATTTACACTGGAACAATATTATATCAATAATCATTACTTTGCTTAGAATTAATAGCTAAATTTTACTTTGATTTTTAGATATTTGCTTGTTTGCATATTATATGTGGTGGTGAAAAATATTGGATGCATTTGCATAGGTAACAAGATAATACTTAACTCAAAACTTAATTTTAGAATTTAAAAACCTGATATTAAAGTCAATATTAGTGTTGTCTATTTTTCATGATTGATCTAGTATAGAGTACCACGAGCATGGAATTTTGTGCAGGCCACGAAGAAAAATTTAGTAATTATGGATTTTTTTTATGTCCTCATGAAGATTATCGAAGTCTTAGTCATCATTATGATAAGATTTTCTTTGAGCATTTGATTATAAATGAAATGGATCCTAAGTACAAGTGCGCTAGTTGGTATAATCACAGTGAACAAATAAATATAGTCGAAGAAACGAAGTTGAGTGACACATATGACTTATTTCAAGCCATTCAATATAAAGATGAAAATTTTGTCAATCGTACTTTTTTTATTGATGATAAAGATAATGATGTCACGCAAAGATGAGAAGATGATTTACTTAAGAGTTTGAAAGATGCATAAACCCCATTGTACACCGATTGTGTAGGGCAGGCAAAATTATCTGCCATCACCGCATTGTATAACCTTAAATGGGAGACTGAATTATCCAATAGTGGTTTTGATAAGCTATTAAATGTGCAACAGTTGTTATTGCTAAAGAATAATGTACTTTCCAAGACATTATATAAAGTAAAAATATTTCTTAAAATATTTGATATGGATTTGGAGAAGGCTCATGCTTGTAAAAACAATTGTTGCCTTTTTAGAAAAGAGTACAGAGATTTGAATTACTGTCCAAAACGTGGTTCTTCAAGATGGAAGATAAATGAGGGTAAAAAGATTATGCAAGGCGTTCCTATTAAAGTGCTGAGATATTTTCTTATCATTCCAAGATTGATGAGAATGTTTAGATCTCATAATCAGGCAGAAGATCTAAGGTGATATTATAGTAATAAAAGCAATGATGGAAAATGTGTTATCGTGTGGATTTTGTAACTTGGATGTAGTGGATAAGAAATGGTTATTTTTAGTTGAGCCAGGTAATTGCAGGCTTGGTCATACTATGGATGGTTTCAATCTATTTGCCATTAAGAGTTCTAAATATAGTTACTGACCAGTAATACTCATGAAATATAATTTTCCACCTATGTTGTGCATGAAAAAAGAAAATATCATGTTAACCTTGGCAGTTCTTAGTCCAAAGCAATCGATATATATATATATATATATATATATATATATATATATATGCATACATACATACATATGTATGTATGTATGTATATGTATGTTGTATATAGTGTCATTAGTAGAAGTCTTACATCACTTATGGAATAATGGTGTTGATATTTATAATGCATTTAGTAAAATACTTTTTAATTTAAAAGCAATTTTACTATAGATGATAAATGACTTTTCCGCTTATGGAAATCTTATAGGATGTTATGTAAAAGGTAAAAAAGCTTATCCATTATAAGGTGGTAACACACATCATTGATGGTTGAATCATAATCGAAAGAATGTGTATAGGGTCGTAAAAGACATTGGCGGATCTGGCCCAAGGCTCAACTGGGCTATAGCATAGGTCTTTTTTTCCAACAAAAAAGTAAAAACAAAAATTCACTCCCATTTTCAAAACCATAGCCTAAGATGCTTACGCAAATTACAACAGAGATGAGTTGTCATGTCTTCTCATTCCTTGAATTTCACCTGTTTGAACTTCGTTTTCTCTTCATCCTCTCTCTTAAAGGCTGAAAAAAGGTGTAAATTTTTTATGAATCAAATTTCCATATGATTGTTCAACCCACACTCTGAAGTCCACTACTCAACATAATTTGATTCCCTTTTAATAGTTATTGATATTGTGTATTTAATCATTTTGATAAATGATCTATTTTTGCAATTGGATTATGGTTAATTGACCAATCTTTGGATTGAATTTGAGGTGATTCTTAGATATATGATAGACTATAATTGGATTTGGTATTTTGGGATAGGAAATATTGAGAATAAATCTTTAAGGGAAATCTAGTAGTAGTTGGGTTTAATTATTTTAATAGTTTTACTATAATAAAATTTCAATTCTGAAACGTTCAGTAACAAATAGGGCTATATGGGTATGACCTTCAAGTATGTTTAATCGCAAATAATACATAAACACATATCTTAGGTAAAGAGTAATTCAAGTCTGTTTGTCTAACATACTAAACAAGCTTACTTTGGTTTTTTGTAAAAAGTCAATCAGACTTTTATGAGGTGAAATACTTTAATGTACTAGACCTTTTTTGATTTAAAATAGAAATTGTATTAACGTTCAAGCTAATTTAAACATACATAATTGATAATGTAATTGTAATTCAGAGTTGATCTATGCTCTAATAGACCTCCTACTAATGGCTAGATGTATAATAAGTTTCAACAATACACGGCCAGAGTACTGTACATGATATCCAAGTACGTATACATTTACAGTGGATTGTTGGTGCATCGTTTTCTATTTTAAGATGGCTATAAAAAATTTTCTCTATCAAAGCAAGTGGGGACAAATGGTATTATGTATTGGAAGTAAAATGTGAATTTGGTATTTGTTATTATTACTAAGTATATTTTTATTTTTATTAGCGTTTTCTAGTAGTAATTGTGATGTACTATAATAAAAAAGCTATATATAAAAAATAAATCATCTTTAAAAGTTAGCGCATCCCTATGTGAAGTCCTAGATCTGCCATTGATTCAAGATTTTTGCCTCCTTCAGATTAATTAAGGAAACAAATGATTTGGTTTGATAATACTTTGGAGAAAGGAAACAAGCCTGGAAATAAATAGGTAGAAACATTTCTGTTATTTTGAAAGATTTTCCAAATGATTTTTGGAAAAGATAAGAAGAAACGAAAATGAAAGAAGATAAAGAATAAGAAAAGACCCAATAAGGAGTAGAGAAAAAAGAGAGCGAGTAAAAAAGAAGGTGTGTCCAGAATAAAGAAGATGAATATGATGACCCCTATAAAAACAGAGTTATCGAGGTGGAAAATGTCAATTTTATTTGATTTTCCATATTAGGAGGTTAGTGTTCAATTTTTTGACTACATTGATTTAACAGTAAAAAAATTGTAAACCAAAAATGTTACACTTTTGATGTTTATAGAAACTTCCATTGCAACACAATTTTGATGTAATGCACGTCGAGAAAAATGTTGGAGAAAGCTTCTTAGGCACAGTATTGCATGATAGCAAATCAAAAAAATGAAACTATACAAGAAAGGATTTAGAGGATTAGGGGAATTCTACATAGTATTTTTGCACAACCTCGTGGTAACTACCACCGGCTCGGTATACATTGTCAAGTTGCGAAAAAAAATTTTTGCAAGAGATTATATGATTTCAAGAGGTCTAATGGTTATTGTTCAAATTTTAAAAGATATATATCATTGGAAGATTACAAAGTTAGTGGCTATAAGCCTCACGATTATCATGTTTTAATGCAGCAAATGTTTTCGGTTGCAATGAGAGGGTTGCTGCTAAAGAAGGTAAGGAAAAGAATAATCCATTTTTGTTCGTTTTTCAATAATCATCAACATGTTCTTGATTAAGAAAAGCTGCGGCAACTCGATGATGAGTTCATTGTAATTTTATAAGACCTTGGAAGATTTTTTCCACCTTCTTTTTTATATATAATGACACATCTAACAATTCATCTTGGAAAAAAACCTTGATTGTGTGAACCGGTCCATTTTCATTGGATATACCCCTCTGAAACGTATATGAAGACGCTTAAAGATTATATAAGGAACTATGCACTAACTGAAGGGTGTATTGTCGAGTCCTACCTTGTAGAAAAATCCATGGGATTTTTTAGAGAATTTAAAAAAAAATCATCACAAATATGGGAAAAACGGATCAAAATAAATTAGACCGCAAAAACTATGCAATACTCGAAGGATGTCTGATTTCAAAGCTTGAGATAATTATATTGTCATCCAATTAAAAAGAAAGTGCTCATTTGGCTGTCTGGATGAATATGGTCATATTGGAACCATTTTAAGAGTAAGTAGATATTACATTTTGATTTTATTATTTTGACATGTGTGTAATTGCATGTACAACTTAGCATCATTTGTTTTGTGCTAGTTTTCATTTGGAGGGGTTGAAAATTCAAGCTAAAGTATGAAAAAAATGCGACATTGCTTTGAAATAATCATACTAAAAACTTCACTGATTAGGTTTAAAAAAGGTTATTTTAAATACTCTTTCATTGGCTTCATAATACTATTTTTGAAATTTATGTTAAATACATTGATTTTTTTTAGAAATATATTGATTCAAAGGATCATGATAGATCGTTAAAATGGATCACCTATGGTTCGAGTAGTAATGCTTTACCTACAAAGGATATATTATAAATGGGTGGCCTTTTCACATAAAAGATGTTGAGTGAGAAACTCAAAATTGTGGGGTGACTTATGATGCGACTACCATGCGTAAAGCAAATGAAAAAGGTATATCTCAAGTGGTTGACATGGTCACATACTATGAGATTTTAACTGACATAATTTTGTTAGACTGTCATATCTTTTATATTCCCATTTTTAATTGCAATTGTGAAAACAAAGGAAACGAGGTGAAGGTTGAAGACGGGTTTATCTTGTTAATTTATATCAAAGTCGAGCTTCATTTTTAGGAGATTCATATATTCATGCATCTCAAGTGAAATAAATCAATTATTCAAAAGAAAATGATTCTTCTAGTTGGTATGTTGTATTGAAAACACCGCCATGTGGCTTTCATGAATTAGAGGTAGATGTGTATATTGTGGATGTAAGTTATTGTGATATCCCGGGTTTTTGGGCAGTATAAATTTAATAATCTGTATTAATAATTTAATTGAATTGATAATTTTCCTTTATAATTTTAATTTAAATTGGTAAATTAATCTTTAAAGGATAATAAATATTTAATCTGGCAATATTGATAAGATTTATTTTCAAAGCTAATAAAGTTTTAATCTATTTATAATATATATTTTGCTATATATATTGTGAATAGAAATCTTTTGTTTAAATAAAAGATGTATTTTCAAATTGTAATATATATGTATGTATATATTATTATTTGAAGTTGTATTGAAATTTAATATAATAATTCTCAAATTTATGTTAAAAATATTTTCTATTTAAAGATATATGTATATTTGTATATATTGGAATTTTGGTTTGAAAATTAATAAAGTGTTTCAAATTCTAATATATATATATATAAATTGTAATTTGGAAAGTATAATTTAATATAATACTTTTTCAAAGGGTATTTGGTATTTTAATTTATATCTCTTGAACAATAAAAATAATGATTTTGGATTTAAAAATATGTGTATAAGAATTTATTTGTATTATAATTGGATTTATAATATTTGCTCTAAAGTAGTTTATATATACATATATACTAAGATAAATGTTTATTAATTAAATAAATTAGTATGAAAAGCTTTATATTAACATTTAAATTAAATAAAAATTCATTTAAAAATACTTATGACATGTGTTAATACATTAGGACATGTAAGTAACATTTGTAAGGTAATTAAGTAATATAAGTGACAAATGTAACTTTTAAAAACAAGTGTCATCATTTCAAATTTTATTTTCTTTAATCTTTAAACCATAATTTAATTCATAAAGCTTATTCTTTATCTCTCCCATTTCTTTTTCTCTTCTCAGCTGAAAAACAAAGATAATTCCATGTCTGAAAAATTTCTCAAACCAAAACCTGTAATCATATTCAAAACATTTTCAAAGTCTATAAAAATTTCAAATATCAAGTTTTAACCTGAGACTTTGCATGTCAAAGTGAAGATAAACAGCAAGTTCAATAGCCTGATTTCATCTTCAATCTGGAATCAAGCAACTAAATCAAACAACTTCAACCTACAACTCAACTAAGCAAGAAAACCTGGAAAGCAACTAAATTCAAAGATTAACACCAGATAAAAATTCAACAACAAAAAGGAAATTCGAGAGCCTGGAACAAGTCTGGAAATCAAGAACAGGTTATCTGTTCTCTGTTTTAACAGGTGAGTAAATCTTCATTTTTAAAAACAGTTTTTAATAAATCTGTAGTGGGATGTTGATGCATGTGTTAAATTTGCTATGATATTGAATGCATGTTTGGTTTAGAATGCCTGTAAACAAGAAAATAGGTTCTGTTGTTAACAGTTTTGATTTTTCTCTCTTTAAATTCAATATCTCATTCTTTATTCATTGTAAATCTGTAATTTGCAAACAATAGATGATTGAGATCATGTAACTTCACTACAAAAATCATTCCAGATGTTTAAAATAAATAATTATATTGAAATCTTTTAAACAACAGTGAAAACTAAGTTTTTGTTAAAAATCAACTACTTTAATTTCCAATTTGGATTGCATGCATGTAATCATGATAGGAAATCGTGAATTTTGATATGCATATTGTAAATTTTAGTTGAGAAATTCTTGTGAAATTGGGTTTTGTTCAATTTGGGAACTTTGGTGAATTGCCGTCGATTGGAATGATGATTGTAGCTAGAATTTTGGTTGAAGCTCGTCTGCATGTTGAGGATGATGGGAAAAATGTCGTTGAATTTTTCCAATAGCCGTGATGATCGTAATCGATCTAACTAGGGTTTTAGGCTGCTTTGGGTAGGTTGAACTGTTGGGGAATTCGCGACTTGGATGATGATGCGGAGGCAATCGCGAGGTGTGGGTTTTGTTCGACATGGAGTTGAGCGTCGTCAGGTAGGTTGGTGATGATCAATGATGAAGGGAGGGTCGGCGGCGATGGTGGTAATGGGGTCGAGTGCTTCTGCAGTTTTCGAGCACGAGGTCGAATTTTTGTTTCGAGTGAATTGGTTCGATCTGGGTAGGGAGTAGGGATCGCGTGGGTTCGTGGAGTCGGAGAGGAGCATTGCGACGATCATCTATGGTCGGAGACGCTGGTGCAAGTGCACCACGTGCACGTGTACACGTTCATACCAGGTGAGTTCGACATTGGGGAAGAAGAAGATTTCCCAGGATTTGTCTCGTGTTGGTCTCGTGTGTGACTCGAAGAAGATGAGTTCTCGGGTTTGTTTACGTGAGTTTTCGGGTTTGGCTCGAGGAATTGAGAATTTGGCTCGGGTTAATTACTTTATGTTCCGGGTTTTAAAATCTATAAGAAAATTATTACCAGGTTTAAGTTGAAGCTTGAATAAGATTTTAATCAAGTTAAAAGCAAAGTGAAGACAAGTTTTAAAGTTATAAAAATAAAATAGGTTTCAAAAGGAAAGTGTTTAACCGAGTTTTAAGATATATTTAAGGAAATAAGTTTTAAAAAGAATAATTAAAGATTAATTAAATTATAGTTAAAATTTAAATAAATAAATAATTAAAGGTTAAATTTAAGATGCTTTAAACTTCTTTAAAAATTGATTTCTAAAATGTTTTATTTTTAAATATGGTTTAATTAAGTAATCAATTATAATAAAGGATTTATCTTTAAGTTATTAAGATTTTGTTTAATTTTAAATAATTAATTTGTGGAAATAAATAAGATTAATTAATTATTGTTATTAACTTAAGAATAGTTAATTAATGTAAATGACTTGTTAATAAGTAAAAGTTTAATTAAGATAAATGATTTTCTTAATTTATTTAAGTATTTCTAAATATAAGGAGTTAACTAATTATTTAATTTATTTTAAATAATTTGTTAAATGTTTGGTTAATTTAAATAATTACTTAATTATGAATAAATTAAGTATAATTAGTTGATAGAGTAAATTATGGATAATTACTAAATGTAATTAAGAAAGAGAAATTACTTATGGAAGTAATTAAATGAAAGTGATTAAGAGTAATCACTTGATGTTATTAATTAGAAATAATTGATTTGAAATTAATTAATTAAAGAGTAATTAATTAATTAAAGGATTAAGATTAATTACTAGTTAAGGTAATTAATTAAAAGAGAGTAATTAATTAAGGAAGTGATTAATTAATTAAGGGTTAATTAATTAAGATTAATTAATCAATAATAAGTGATTAAAGAATAATAAATTAATATAATTAATTAAAAAGTAATTAATTAAGATAAGTAATTACAAATTGTTAATTACTGTTTATGATTAATTAAGTCTAATTAATTAATGAAGCGGTTGATTAAAATTAATTATTTAATTAATAAAAAAAAGAGGTTAATTAATTAATAAGGATTATTGTAATTAATGATAGTAATTAAAGGTTAATTACTGTATATGGTTAAGGATAATTACTTGATGTAATTAAAGATAATTAATCAAAGGAGATTAATTAAGGAAGATCATTTAGATGTTTAATTAATTAATTTGTAATTAATTGATGATAGTAAGCAGGATTAAGATAATCCAAGTAATTAAAGGATAGTAATTAATTTAATTAAAGGTTAATTAAATTGATTAGAGTAAATCAATTCTGTTTAGATAATTGATTAATACTGGATGTTTGATATTGGGTGATTGGTTGATATTGGATGATTTGTATGTCTCTGATATATATATGATATATGCTGCTTTGTGAGATGAATGTTGATATGAATTATCTATTGTGATAATGTTATTTATCTATCTGTTTATATCATTCAGAATATAAGTTTAAATGTTTAAACCTTTAAACAACTTGGCCTTAAAAGATACGTTTTGGATTTCGATGAGACCGGGATCGGGTTTCCGTATACCGGTATTCCAGGTTTGGAGACCCGAATACCACATCGATCCAAATTAACGATAGGTCGTGAATCTCAAGTGAAGATGAAGATTCAGAGTGCAAGGGTTATTGTCGTTAACTCTGAGGGTGATTCCAAAACAAGTGTAACGAGATAATGCCTTCGGTTTCGTTCGAACCCGGAACGAACTTGTATGGATTGAATGCTTTCAGCACATCGTCAGGCGGACGATGAGCATTCTAAGTGATATGTTCTGATTAAAGGTAATCGTAACCTCAAGCCTCATCAACCGGGAATGGCTAAAACAGGGGAGGTGCAGCAAGGCTTCGTGGGTAGCACCCACTGAGAGCAAGATAGATCCCTGTCTAGATGTCCCTTTTCTTTTATTCGGCTTAGTGTGTGGTTGGTCGCGCCAACTACGGGATTGTCTTGTTCGGGATTATCCAGTAAGGGATGGTTCCGGCTTTGTGTTGCAGGGGAGCGGGCGTACTCCTCGGTACGGTGATCTAGGCCACGTACTGTGACGGGCGGTACCCCAGTAGCCCTGCCATTGATGGAAACCCATTCTTCCTACGAGACCCTACGGTTTTGATTGTATAACCCACTTTGTTGGCTAGTATGCTGGAATTTAATAATGTAACAATTTCAGCTATTTCTTATTTATTTGGAAACCCTAGACCCTATTATAATATAACTGGATTTCCTATCAAATGTTTTAGTTAGCGTAAGGTAAAAACTTACCCATGTTTATTTGTGGGGAGTCTTACGTGATACTTTTGTTTTCAAAGGTTTTCAAAGTTAAGCAATTTAAACCGTTTACTCACACCAGACCCATGTCTGACCCAAGTGTTTATTTTCTGTTTTATTAAACTCTTGGGTACTCAATATTGTATTGAGTAGTCGAGGGATTCAGGTTAGTCTTGACGAATACTGGAGGAGCTGTGGAGCGGGAGGCTTCAGCGTATAGATATATAGAGTTTCCGCTGTGTTTGTATTAGTCGGTATTGTATTGATGTATGATAGATATACTTGTGTTGTATAATAGACAGAAGTTTATAACTGTCTATTCTGTGATGTATAAATTGTGTACTCTGATGTATATGATACTATGTAATATCTTATGTGATATAATATATTTTTCGTTCCGCTGTGAGATTTCTGATGTGTTGTTGTTCTTTCTTCTCTTCTTTTCTTCTTCTACCCCTTTCTTTCTTCATAATGATCCGACTTTCTGTGGAGAAAAAGTCGGGTCGTTACTGTTATGTTAGAGAAGATAAGAAGAAAAGGATATTGATGTTGATTTTGTGGAGGATGCTAGCTATGTTAGGGGAGGATTGGAAAGACATACTTGAAAAATTTTAAAAGTTTATTTTCTTATAAAGATTGTTATGCTTAATCTTGCCATTTTGTTGCCTCTGCGTTTAAATTTGAGGTAAGTAATCTTAATGAATTTAGTTTGTTTAATCCTCTAGATTTAAGTATATATGAGTTGCTAGGCCTAACGTGTTGCTCTCTGTGAATGTTGGTGTGTCATGTAAGAGTATCAACCCAGTGCAGCCCTATGAAATATTCTGTAATATATTATGATAATATATTTAAGAGAATTATATATTATGAAATTTTAATTGTAAAACAATTAAATAGTGTGACATATATGGATGGTGACAAGGAAGATGAAATTGTAAGTATTGAAGAGTTGGATGTAATATTCTTTTCTAATTAATTCACTCTTATTCATCTCACACTTGTTTTTTTAAATATATAAATGCAGTTGTAGATGTATGTATTGAAAATATTTTGGAACTACAAAATCAAGAATGTATGTAGTATATACATATTCAAGATACTAACTGTTGTTACAATGGTATCAAAATTATTTCAAAAGCAAATAGTTTTACATGGATAGTAATAGTTAATAGGTAATGAAAAGAAAGATGGAAGGAATGTTAAATGAAATTATTGTAGTTTTAAAAGAGTTAGCTGTATGCATCAATATATGCATATATAATTTACATGGATAGCGAGTGTTTTATTCATGACATACATGTTTTGTTAAATATTTTCACTGGTAGAAAAGAGGACTATTTTCGGCAGAGGTTTTCGACCACCTTTGACAGCTCTGTCCTTCAATTTTCGACGGCTTCCGACGACGACTTATTTCATTCAATTAAATTTATTACATTATTATAATATATTAGTTATATAAGTTAGAAATTTGTTTAAAAATACTAATTTAAATCCTAAAAAATAAAAGAAAAAGTTTTATTCAATTATTCAAATTTACGACGGTTTGTGGTTAATTAAATTAGTGTTGTTGGTAACCTTTTGTTGTATAATTATATCGATATTTAACTTTAGTGAAATTGAAAATAAACAATCATTATATGCAACTTTCATTCCGTCAAATATACAACTTCGGCGAAGTTTATGTTATGTAATAGTTTTATGAATTTAAATATATATTTTAACCATTGTTTAACTATAATTAAAAAAAATTTAATTTGAGAAGGCCGATAAGAGGTTTTAATAATTAATATTGATTTCATATTCATTGATAACTAATATAAACTATTCAATTTTTACAAAAAATTGAATTTTTCTAAAAAATTAATTTTCATTAACTTTATTTTAAAACGAGTGAAATTTTAATGAAATGTATAAATTAACCGTCACTGCAACAGAATACCTTTTGTACAACGAACAATAATCGTGGTAGTAGGATTTTACAACGGGCCAGCGCCCGTCGTATTATGCGATGTTTTACAATTGTTTTTGCCCGTTGCAATAGGGTCTTTTACAACTATTTTACCCGTTGTTAAAAGAATTCAAATGAGAAAAATATATAAATACTATTACATGCAATCATAAATATAAAATTAATTTGCTATTGAAACCAAAATATTGTACCGATAACAACCATATCCATTCATATATAATAAAAATAACAAAAAAGATTAATATTTCTAAATGCCAAAAAGATTCATGTATTGTTAGTCTCTTATAATACATAATCTATATAATAACTACATATACCTATTAATACAATGGAAATACATATACCCAACACCTGAAACTCACATCCTCATCCTCATCCTCAGTCAACATGCTATCATGAGCATGTCTTCTTCAGCATCTTATCGCCTAGTCCTTCCACTGTAGTCATTCAAAAGTTGACTATTTGCCTTGCTTAATCAACACATGCCCTAGCTATTCAGGCATCAGCACCTTGGTAACTTGATCTGTAGCTCCAGCGCAAATACTGCACTCCTCATCACATCATTGGTCTTGCCCCTGCTCACATCAATTCTCCCTGTGTAGCTTCATCGCTAGCTCCAACAATTGGCCCGCTTGTTGCTTGTAGTTTCACAATTGCTCCGCCCATGCACTTGTCCATGCATTACATTCGGCTTTTGCTATCCTTTTCTGGCTATAGTTATCTATCTTCTTAAAATATGTGGAAGTTGGTGATATGTCATAGTAGTAAATTGTGCTATTCATTTGCATCAATGCTAAACTAGGCCAGAACCATATTTCAGGTTAACAATGAACATATACAATAGTACGAATACATTTAAGAAAAAAGATGCAACAACTGAAACAACAATAGATCGAAAATGAGCAGTATTAGTTCAGAATTGTAGCAAACACTTAAAACAAGGTCTAAAGTCAATATGACCAATAAAAAAGTATGTCACCTCTTTATCTCTATTTCTGCCACCCTCCCTATTTATCTACGCGCTGCATCAATGTCGGTCTCATCATTTTCCCACCCTGTTTCTCCATTATATTAAGTAAATGAAAAACTTTGTATAGTGATAGTAATAGTTTATATATTAGAGTAATAGAAACTTAATCTATTTCGAATATTATTTACCTTTGGAAAGATAAGGTCACTCCTGTTTGGGGTTGAAAACCATATGGACTAGCCGTATGTCCTTCAAATTGCCATCTTTGCCTTGCTTAAATTTGTAGGGAATGCACTTGTTCAAAAATTGTCAAATTCTGTGTATAATATGTGCGTAAAAATAATGTATATATATTTTCATTTATTGGTAATATTCCTTTTAGTTTAATTAAACAATACAAATTGATGAATTTTGAACTCAAACATAAAAACGATAAAGATTAAATTATCCCACTAACAAGGTAAGATGTAATAAACAGAAACATTTTTACTTTGAGTTTAAATTTTGAAGCGATTTAAATAGATAAAGAGGAATTCAATCAAACAAAGTAACCTGAAACAAGGCAAAATCCATTCTCTTATCTCTATTTCTGCCTTTTTATTCTTGCAACAAATTCAGACATATGGAAACTTTGAATAAAAGCTCAAATACTCACCAATGTCATCAAGAAAACTCAGATTGCTTTTAGATATAAAGGAACAAAGAAAATGAAGAAAATATAGTTATTTTTTTTCTTATTCAACAACCCACTGCCAACACTGATCTGTTCCAGGGCAATAAATATAGTTATTTTTAGATATAAATGTGTAAAGTGATATTCATGAATTTAATGTTGTAGCAAAAATGATTCAATGTCATAATATCTCAAAAGCATTAACAGGTAGCATAAATGCAAGCACTATAAAAATAGGTGAGGAGGATAAAACAAAACAGAGTACCAAGGGTAATATAAAATTTCAAAATAATGAACCAATAATTGCAGTATTATTTCATTAGCACCTAGCAAAAACTTTTAAACTTCCTCTAACAGGATATAAAAGTTTAATTTCTATGTTCATTTATGCATAATCCTTTCATTTTTAGTTGCTATCATGTGCAATTTGTCATTTGACTCATTTGTCCAGTTCAAAATCTATTTAGATTGGAGAAATCAAGTCCATGTTTTAAAAACCGGACCGAACCAGCGGTTCAACCGAAAAAACCGCGAATCGTGAGCCTATTCGGTCCGGAATCCAATCAAGCCTTCATTTAGATCGAGCCGCGAGAACCGCGGTTCAACCTTTAAAAGCCTGGTTTTTTTACTTAATAAACCGGAAATTAAACCGGAAATATAATATTTTATTTATATGCCAACAAGGCTTTAGTTTAGTGGAAGGAAACAGTCCAAAAAAAACACTAAATGTCTGCTGTGTGTGTATAGGCAGAAGGAGCAAGTATATTTATAGAAGTAAACATGTGAGAGTTTTTCATTATTATGGGATGTGGGACATATATTCTCCAGTGAACTTCATTTTTATTCAAAAATATTCATATTAGAAGCATACTTAGTAGTTGTATAATACATAGATCACTTTTTATACCAAGGAGTGATTTGCATGAGATTAGTTCTAGTGGCTATCACGATTTTTTTTCTAGTTTCTTATTAAGGACTATTTTTTTTCATTAACACGCTAATTTTAATTAAATTTTCCACATGCACAGCTTTTACGGTTCGACCGGTCAGATCTTCAAAACCTCTGACCTTGAACCATCACGGTTTGACTTACGGTCTGGTTCTCAAAACTATGCTTTTTACAGACTGTCGTTTACAATTTGTGTTTAGATTCAAGCGCATAATATTTTACTTGAAACTAACATATGCTTAATGTTTTACTATACATTTCCCTTCCTTTTAGGCTCATTTTGAAACCAACATCTTCTTGATGTTTCACAATACATTTCCCTTCCTTTTAGGCTTATTGTTCTTATACAACATTTTCGAAAGTGTTCCCCAACAATATTTAGTTGTTCATAGTCAAAATGTGCGTAACACGGTTTTGAACTGGTAAAGAATAGATCATTCATGTTGTACCTTGTAATTTTTTTAGAAAAATGAACGTGTCCAACAACCAAAGTATATATCAGTATATCACCCAAAAATGCTAATTCAAGATTGCATTAGGAATCATAATCTAATAATTATCATGGACGACACATACATAATACATAATTTCCGACTGGAACATCAGGCCGAACAAATGAGTTTGAACATAAAAACAACATTAAAATATCATTAAGTATACAAATCAGATTCTAACCGGGAAGAAGTAGAACCAGGGCCTGCAGTCGCTTCCTGTGCAGCAGCATCATCAAACTCAATCGCCAAAGGCCCTTAACCAACCTCCTCAAAACCCTCATGCCACGGCCAGCACCGGCCACAATCACGACCATCATCCCCTTCTTTCCCTTCATCTCGCACTCCCCCTTTATAGTTGCACCTATTCCATCCACCAGGCTCCCCGACCCCAAACTCCTGATTTCCGCAACTAACCCTTCCTCTCTCGCCCTCCTTGTTTCCAGCTTGAACACCTCTTCCTCTTTCCCAAAGTTTCCCCTATAGTTCTCCAACTTAGTCGTGCCGAATATGATTTGTTGTGAATTTTGCGGTTCGAGACAAATTTGATGGCGATTGTGAAGAAGATAATGTTGTACTTTCGACTTCAAGGATCTATGGAATAGATTCATTCAGACAATAGTTCAACTTACCAGGTACAAACGGGTTATCGAACTATCGACTTTCCGGATTCAATGAAGCCCTATAACAGCGAAATCGGATTCAAAGTTTGTACGCCTTTGATCCGACCAAGAACACTTTAGTAATGGTTTCTGATGATGCAATTTGTATGGAATAGAATAAAGATGAAGAAGAGAGCAATTCTACGACGTTTTTTGAGTTTGCAACACCCTAGAGGCGTCACAAAACAGAGTAATGGTGGCACACTATTTTGTAACACTTTCTGGCGTCGCAAAAACTGCTCTGTGAAGAAGAAGAAGATTCAGAATTATCTCTAACGTTTTCTGGGCGTCACTATTTATAGTGGTAGAGAGGTGTCTATTCGCTAAGCGTCACAACCGTTTGCAACAGTTACAAACGGCTTTATCCATTCAATATTTAAACGTCGCGTCTATTCATTTTGTATCGTTTAGAAAACGTTACAAATTTCCCGCCATTTATTCAAATTCACGAATTTCGGTTTTGGGTCCTTAACGGGCTGAAATCTGGTCCGTTACTATTCACATATGATCCAAAAAATATTTTCGGATCCGAACACGAAACCCGTACCCGACCCGGTTCGGTTCGGACGGACGGCGGCGGCGCGCATGTGGTGTTGCATGACTTCTCTCCTCACAACAAGGCAAACATGTGGGAGCCCCAAGGCCCCAACATCCACATGAGAAAGCTATATTTATACAAATATAGTCCTTGATTTTCTAGCATATGGGACTATCTTTTCTTTCTTCTTTCCTTCTTCTCTTCCAAATAATAACCCAAAGCCCCAAAACTTATTTGAAAATTTTACAACAATCTCCCCCAATTTTCAAAATAAGTAAAATAAATAAAATAGACGGTTGCATCACTAGAGTGACTACCTACATACCCAAGTGTGATCAAGCCAATGTAGTTCCAAGATCAAGTTTTGCGTCATCGTGGAAACTAATACATAAATGATAGGTATCTTTTGGATTTGAACCTTCACTTAGTGTGAACCATTCAAAGTTCTATCGAGGTCTATGGTGAACGTATCTTGAACCAAGTACCCTAGTGATAGTACCGGAACAGTCATACATACTTATTTCCGTATATATAGTATTCTGTATGCTTAGCACATTAATGGCCATGTGCTTAAATCCTTGGTTCATGAGTCTACGTCAGAAAGCGGTCTTACTTTCTTAGGAAACGGCCTGATTTCCATACTCATATAGGTAAGTCTCTTAAGGTGTTTCTGCGATACACCTTTTTTAAGGTAACTAAACTTATTAAGGACATATTATCCATCCTCTGTTCTTGCAGAATCCAACACTACATCTTATGGGATTATTGATTTAATGTTCCATAATCATTCTCTTAACTTGTTGGTACCCATTGAACTTTGTCTATCCTTTTCAAGACATAAGTTGGGTTTCTGTTAAGGATGATCAACCTTCATTCACAGACCTTAGTCCCATTTCTTGTGACTTTATAGAAACCATTGCATTTGGAAGACTCTTTGTAAGTGGGTCAGCCAAGTTTTTCTTCGTTTCTATGTAGTCAACAGTTATAACTCCTCTTTTGAGTAACTGTCTCACCATTTGATGTCTTAGACTCACATGTCTAGACTTTCCATTATATGTCTTATTAAACACATTGTATATCGTTGCTTGATTGTCACAGTTAATCAAGACTGCTGGAGATGGCTTCTTCCATAAAGGGATTTCCATTTATAAATTCATAAGCCATTCCGGTTCTTTACATGCATCTGCTAACGCAATCAACTCTGACAACATTGTTGAGTCAGAAATACAGGTCTGCTTCTTAGAAGCCCAAGACACAACAGCGCCTCCTAATGTAAAGATCCATCCAGTCGTAGACTTGGATTTGGAATCTGCATTGTTCCAGGTTACATCACTATATCCTTCTATTACAGCAGGATATCCTTTATAAGATAAACCATATTTAATGGTTCCTTTCAAATAAGCTAAAACTCTGGAAATAGCTTTCTAATGTTCGAAACCTGGATTACTCATAAATCGACATAATATACTTATAGCATATGCGATGTCTGGTCTAGTGCAATGCATAACATACATAAGACTCCCAATAACACTGGAATACTCTAGTTGAGAGATAGTACGTCCAGTGCTCTTTTCTTATTTAATACTAGGATCTAAAGGAGTTGGTGATGGTTTGTCATCGTAATGACCATACTTTTGTAGGAATTTCTCTATGTAATGAGATTGAGTTAGTAATAACTCCCCCTCTTTCCTAACAATTTTAATTTCCAAAATTACATCAGCTTCTCCTAGATCTTTCATATCGAATTTAGAAGACAGAAACTTTTTAGTTTCATTCACACAGGATATATTGGAACCAAATATTGGCATGTCATCAACATATAAACATATTATAACACTACCATTGTTATCCGATTTTCTATAAATACATTTATCAGCATCATTAACAATGAATCCATATGACAGTGCAACTTTATCAAATTTCTCATGCCATTGCATGGGAGCTTGCTTCAGGCCATAAAGAGATTTCACTAATTTGCAAACTTTCTTTTCTTGGCTTGGGGTTTTGAAACCTTCAGGTTGTTCCATATATATCTCTTGTTCTAAGTCTCCATTTAGAAAAGAAGTCTTTACATCCATTTGATGTATGACTAATTTATGAATTGATGCAAGTGCAATTAGACAGCGTATAGAAGATATGCGAGCAACTGGAGCATATGTATCAAAGTAATCTACTCCATGTCTTTGCTTATATCCCTTAGCAACTAATCTGGCTTTAAACTTATCAATGGATCCATTTGTATTCAACTTTTTCTTGAATATCCATTTACATCCTATAGGTTTAGCACCAGGAGGTAAATCAGTTAAAACCCAAGTTTGGTTTAACAGTACGGAATTCATTTCATCATTGATAGCTTCTTTCCAGAAATTGAAATCTCTGGAACTCATAGCCTCAGAATAAGTTTTGGGATCGTCATCGACGTTCATTACATATTTAGTCACATTAAGGACTTCATCCTTACTGCCTTCTACAAGATATGTAATGAAGTCAGGACCATAGTCCTTCTCTATTCTCGCTCTTTTACTTCTCCGTTGTTCAGTACTATTATCTAGTACTGATACTTCCTTGTTGTTTTGAGTAGGAGCATAATCATCATCATTGATATCATTAGCCATACTAGGTTCTGGACTAGGTAATCTCAATGGGATCTCAACAGTTTGATTTTCAAAAAATTCTACATCTACATATTCTATAACTTCTAGGGTGTCAAGAATAAGGAATCTATAAGTTATACTATTAAGTGAATATCCTATGAAAACACATTTAAATGCTCTATTTCCTAACTTTGGTCGTTTAGGGTCTGGTTTTCTAACATATGCTAAGCAACCCCAAACTTTAAGTCTAGTTAGGTTAGGTTTTCTATTAAACCATAATTCATAAGGAGAAATATTATTCCTTTTAAGTGGTACTCTATTTAAAATATAACATGCAGATAACATAGCATCACCCCATAGGTTAAGGTAAATTAGAACTTATGAGCATGGCATTAACCATTTCTTCTAAAGTTCTATTCTTTCTTTCAGCAACACCATTTTGTTGTGGTGTATATGGGGCAGTACATTGGTGAACTATACCTTGTTGTTTATAAAACAAGTTGAATTCATTTGAGAAATATTCACCACCACGATCTGAATGTAATATTTTAATTTTAACTCCTAATTGTGTTTCGACCTCTGCTTTGTAAATTTTGAATTTATCAAAAGCCTTGTCTTTAGTTTTCATTAGATATACATATATATATATATATATATATATGCATATCTAGTATAATCATCAATGAATGTTATATAGTATTGGTTACCACCATAGGAGATATGACTTTTTAAGTCACCCACATCACTATATACCAAATCAAGCAAACTAGTTTTCCTTTCTACGGATTTAAAGGATTTTCGGTGTATTTTTGCTTGAACACATATTTCACATTTAGAGATGGTAGAAATCACAATCAGAAATTAATCCTAATTTATGCATATTTCTAATGGAATTATAATTAACATGTCCTAATCTACCATGCCATAAATTAATAGAATCAACAATATAAACAGAAGATTTCTTTATTAGATTCAACTTAATCATGTCGTTACAAGAGTATCCTTGTCCAATGAATCTACCATTCTTAGACAACACTAGCTTATCAAACTCATACACCATCTTGAATCCTCATTTATTAAGAAGGTATCCAGAAACCAAATTCTTACACATATCAGGTACATAAAATACATTTACTAATGTAAGAACTTTTCCAGAGGTGAAAGGAAGTTCTATAGTGCTTTTCCCAGAACTTTGCTCGGAACCTTATTTGCTCCAGTAACTTCGTCGGCTTCTCCTTTATTTTCTTCGTAACTCTTGAACAGATTACGGTCTTTGCAAATGTGAATGGTTGCTCCAGTATCGAACCACCAATCATTATCATTGCCGCTAACGGAGTTCACCTCTTGCACTACAGCCACAAGCGAGTCTTCGACCATGTGACGACCCAGAATTTTTGTATATTTGAAATAGGAATATTTAATTAATTTTAAATATTCAAAGATTAATTATTAACTTAAATTTCAAATATCGCTGTTATTGAGTAATTTAATAATTAAATTAAATTTATTTGATGTTGGATAAAATAGTAAATCTGGTATTCTAAGCTGATTAAAAATATTTCAAAAGCTTGTAAAATTCATATTGATAGTACTGAAGATAGTAAAAGTGTTGAAACTGAATTTGGAAGTAATTTGTTAAGTTTTAAAAATATATTGCTTAAATTGAATTTAAAAATAGCCTTCCGAGGCACAGTCTCGGAATTCGACGAAACCAGTTCCATTGGATCCGTAATATTGAATTATTATCGGATTTCAAATTTCGTATTTTTCGGAGTTGTTATGTGAGCACACGATGAGTAAACGCGTTGAACTTAAATCGAATTCAATTCAAATTTAGATTTTAAATTAAGTCAAATGTCAGCATTATCTCCCTTGAATCACGCCTATAATCACGAAAGGAAATCGTGCAGAGCATACCTCATTCAGTTTTAAATATCTCGTCCCCCATTTCTTCCTCTTGAAGCCTTCCGTTCAAACTAAAACGAAAATTCATTCGTAAAAAAAAAAAAGCTGCTTCGAAATTAATAGCCGAACGAATTTCTTCCCTCTTTCCATTTCTTTTATATTATCTCGATTAAGACAATTTTCGTTTCCCTTATTCAAAATCCACGAAAATCTTTCCTTCTCAACCCAAATCAAATCGATGTTCGATCTTTCCTATTGAAGCCGCATTCGATATGAGATGGATTTCCGAGCTCGAGTTCGAGATCTAGAAACTCGGTGAGGCGCGTCGACCTGGGGGTTTCGATCACGTGACGAGGCGATTCACTAGGCTGGGCTCGAGCTTTGCAAAGCAAGACAAGGTGGTTTAGCGACGAAATGGATCGGCGAGATGAAGGCGACGACTGTTAGGCTTGGAGGGGGGTCTCGATGATGTGGTTTTGATGCTGCGTTGTGTGTTTGGGAATCTCGAGTTTAAGATTTTGCTGCAGGTAATCGTTTCATTTTAATTCGAATCATGTATTTGTGGTTAAATTACAGAGAAAATATAAGGTTGTCTCTGTGCCGTGGAAACAGAAGAAAATAAAATGTTTATAGTATAACAGAAAATTATTTTTACAGTAAGGAATAAAATAAATTAATATTTCAGTTTGAAAATTTGGAAAATAGAAATTTTAAAGGTTGAAACAGAAAATATAATTATACAGTGAGGTATATATTATATGCAGTTTTTCACATGTATATGTATAATCGGAAAGCAGAAAAGTAGATTAACAGATAAGAAATTATTTGTAGGTAAGATTTAGGCTAGTAGAAGACTTTAAATGGTGATACAAATTATTTTATAAGGATACTTATAAATATTTTCACTTGCTGTTTCATTTAGAAATAAATATTTAGATAGTTAACTTATCTAATTAGTTTATTTAATTTATTTTACTTACTAGAAATAATTTATTAGAAGGGAAATTTGTTTGGAATCGAATTATTAATTTAAAACCAAATTCCTAATCAATTAGATTTATAAAAGAGAATCAGTTTAAAACTTAATTAATTGTTCAAATTTAAATCACATTACTAATGTTAATGTAATAAAGGAAATTAGCTTTTAACCAAACCATTTTGTTAAATTTAAATTGGAAACTGATTACTCGATTTATTTCGAATATTAATCAACTGTAAATATCTATACAAGGTCTAAAATAGAGAAACGAGCTGGAATGGAAGTGTTTGGGAAATGGACTGCAAATTTAAGGGGTAAAGGTGAGTTAATCTCACTCAGTTAAATTTAAATTTAAATGGTTAAATTTAAATAATTGATTGGATGATTGCATTGATTGATGTGCTATATATATATATAGTAGTATATAGCAATATATACATATTGGCATATGTATATATTGGAATTGTTGATATTCCCGCATTGTATAGCGGATGAGACCCTATGCGCCGCATAATAGCGGATGATTTATATAAATCCCATATACCGCGATATTCCACCTTGAAGTGGAATTGGTATTTTATATTGTGCTAACGTCTGTGGATGCAGGGAAACAGGTTGGAGGGATCCAACTGGATTCCTCAAAAGTATTAGATTATTTAATATTCTGTGTTCTGAATATTTGATATCATGTGATGATTTTATATTGGATGATGTGGTTGATTTTGATTGTCCAGTATAATAAATTATAAAATCTATGGAATTGAATTTTTGGAAAGAAATCAAGGAATAAAAGTTTAAGTAAAATAATTCGAGGAATTGGGATAAAATTTATAACGAATTGAAAAAAAATAAGGTGATTTGGAATTTTTAACAAATATGAAATAAGGGGATTTTGAATTCACAAGGGATAATAAATTTTATACTTAAGTGATATTATTTGAAGAATAAAAGAAGTTATTTTTGAAATTAAGGATTAAAGTTAATTAAAGAATAAATAAGGAGTTTTGGAAATCTGTAATTGATATTGGTAAAAAGGGGTTTAACTCGTAATAAGGAATAAAAATCTAAAGGTTAATGTATTTTGGAATAAATGAAGTAGCAAAGGAAATTTATTTCAAAATAAGTAGAGTAAATTGGGAAATCAATTGGAAATTGATTTAGTTGTTTAAAATTGGAATTTTAGAAGAGAAATGAGATTTTGGAATTTATAAACTGGGTTTATAAAGTAAAATAAAATATCAGTGGATATTAGAAAATATAAATTCAAGGTGGGAATTTATAAAGGGATATGAATTGGTTTAAAATAAATGTTGATTTATTTTTAAGGGATGGGAATGAGAAGTGTATTTCTCTGGATAGCCAAGTACGTTTTTCAAGGTAGTTTTAATATAAGTTAAAAGTTTTAATATGTTTTAAAAAGCATGTTTTAGAAAATTTATTATTTTTAATGTTAAATTTTTAAAGTAAGTATTTTCAAAAATCTATTATTGTAGTAATTATATAAAAGTGATTTGCTATTATGTTTTAAAAGGAGAAATTTAGTTTATATTTATAAAGTGGTTTATTTTAAAGTATATATTTTTAATAAAGTATTAAAGTAGTTTAATTTCAATGTTATAAGATATATTTAAAATAAAGTGTTTTTAAATTATTTTAAAATTAAAAGTATTTTGTACTTGGTGGTTCAGTGGAAATAAATATTTGGAAATGTATTCCGTAAGCGGAAACTGTTTGAAATTGTTTTCAAATGAGCTTTGAAAATTTGAAAATATATCTTGGAAGGATATTTGGGCAAATAAATAATGTGGGAAATTATTTATTTTGTGATGGTTGCTTGTGGATGTTAATTGATAGTTAAATAACCGACTATCAATATTGGCCAAATGCGCTGATCGTTTCGAAGAGACCGGGATCGAGTTTCCGTATACCGGGATTCTAGGTCTGGAGACTCGAATACCACTTCGATTCGGTTTGTACGTTTCGTGAAAACGATTTCAGAGTCGAAGATGGAGCTGTGAAGTGCAAGGGCTAGTCGCTACTAATCCTGAGGATATTTCCAAAATGGATGTAGTAGGAATAGTGCCTTCGGTTCCGTTCGGACCCGGGACGGACTTGTATGGACGAATGCTTTCGTGACATTGTCAGGTGGACGATGGGCATTCTAAGGGATATGTGCTATAAAGGTACCGTTTAGCCTCGAGCCTCATCAACCGGGAATGACTGAAAATCAGGGGTTATGCAGCAAGGCTTCGTGGGTAGCACCCACTTGAGAGTAAGGTCATCCCTGTCTAGATGTCCCTTTTATTTCGGCTTAGTGGTGCGGTTGCTGATCCCAACCGTGGGATGATTTTATTTGGAATTATCCAGTAAGGGATGATTCCGGCTTTGTGTTGCAGGGGAGCGGGCGTACTCCTCGGTACTGTGATCTAGGCCACGTACTGTGATAGGTGGTACCCCAGTGCCTAGTCATTCGTTGGAAATCCATTCTCCCTACGTGCCTTGTACGGTATTTGTTTGTATGCCTAGTATGCTGGAATTTAATCATGTAACAATTTCAGCTATTTTAATAAGTATTTGTGAATAGACACTATTATAATATCAGAGGATTTTTATAAAAAGTGTTTTAGCTATCGTAAGGTAAAAACCCGACATGTTTATTTGTGGCGTGGTCTTACGAGATGCTTTTATTTTCAAAAGGATTTTGAAATTTTAATAATCAATTTGAGTGTGATTTTCTCACGCTGGTATTCCAGACTGACTCGGGTATTGTTGTATATGATGCTCGGGTCAGACCGAGATAAACAGGTTCAGATTTATGCTGTGGAGCTCAGGAGATGAGCTGGATGGCGAGACGTATCTCCCGTACTTGTTTATATATATATATATTCCGCTGTGTTGATTGTTGTACTCTGTTGTATTGAGGACATGATATGACTATTGTCCAGTTGTATGTTATGTGTTCTCTGGTGTATACTCTGATGCTATATTATATAAAACTGGTACAGTTTTGATTTGTGTAAAGATCTATTAATATATATTATATTTTATTCCGCTGCGATGGTTAGATTCTGTTGTTGTTTTCTATTCTTCTCCTTCTTCTACCTCTTCTTCTTAAATTAAATGGTTCGATTTTCCGGGACTGGAAAGTCGGGTCGTTACAGTTGGTATCAGAGCTTAGGCTGGCGATAACCTTGGCTCTGGTGGGAATTTTGAGAGTATTAATAGATATGAGCGCGTATTTGTTAGTGAATATAAAATGGTTTTATATTGTGTTGACTTATCGGTTGAGTGTTTATGGATTCTGGTCGATGTGTGGGACGCCACAATATCGATAGGGGTTTCTAAACTCTTAAACAAGATAAACCGACACATTATTGCTTTAAAGTAGGGTAAATGAAATAATTTTACCCAAATTATTTTTGTATAAAAAGAAAATGTTTTGTAAACTATTCTAGTTAATATATATGGTTGTTTGGATGTTAGAAGTGATAATATGGAATTATTATCATTAATATTTGGAAATTTAACTAGAAATTGAAATTTATAACCAAAGCAAAGAATAAAATTTTATAATAAAATAAAATTTGAGATATAGATTACAAATGTAATTTATAAAATTGAAATAAACTTCATATACAAATGAGATTTGTACTTTAAAATAGAATTCCAGAGAAATGTGGAAAATAAATCGGAATGGATTTTAAGTTTGGAATTTTGGGAAAGGTTTGAAATTCCTTGAGATTTGGAAATAGTTTTCAAAGAGTTTGAGGAAATAATAAGTGGTATTATTTCAGGAATATTTTGAGTTGAGTTTGGAATCTGGAAGGATTTGAAATTTAAAAATATCTAAAATGGTTTAAAGAGATAAAAGCATTTAATTCTCTTTCGGTCGCTGGAAAATAACTTCGGTGATGACTGCAGCATCATCGATGTTCATTTTCGGGTTTTTGAAAGAGAAATTGCTACCTAGATGTATGGGCTGGTGTTTGTTTGCAAAACTGAGTTTGGTTTTGAAATTGAAAAGGGTTTTGGGTATAGTTGATTTCAAAAGTGATTTTGAAATTCTGGGAAATTGTTTAAACTCTGGAATCTTATTTAAAATGTTTATGGAATGATGAGAAAAATAAAATATATATTAGTTAAATAAATTGTATAATCCCTAATTAAAAGTAAAAGTATAAATGGGATTGAATTTAAATAGATGGAAGTATGGATATAAATAAATTGTGGCTTATAAAATTTAGAAGTGGAATAAATAAGCCAAAATAAAAGTTGTTTTGAATTGTGAAAAATGGATGTAAATCCAAAACTTGAATTATAAAATAGATTGAACTTCAGTAAAATAGTTAAGTGATTTTCGAAGTAAAAATCAAATATTGAATTGTAAAAGAAGTGTGCTAATTTGGAATAAATTAGAAAAGTGGATATGTTAATGGAATTTGGATTTGGTAATAAAAGTGGAAGTATAAATGAATAATGGAATTGGAGTGTAATAGTGATAATTTGAATTGTAAATAAATTCAAGTAAGCAGAAATGATTGAAGTGGCATTGTTATTAATATAATACAATTCAGGAATAAGTATTGAATGTGGATTAGAGATTATATTGGATTAAATGAATATACCACTTATATTAAAATGGAAGAGAGTTAAAAATAAATTGAATTGGAATCAATTTAAATTGGTTATGAAACTTAAGCAATTATTTATTCTTATGGATATCATCAAAACTGCATAAAATAAACCGTCGTTTGACGTAAGTAAAGTAAATTGAAGTTCTATCAGTTGATAGAAGTTAAATAAATTGATTTTGAGATCAATTGAATTAAATATAAGTTTGATTTGCTAAAATGAGCCGAATGTGAGAAATTGAGATGTGAACCATTTAAATTGGATGTAGTCGTACATAAATGGGTTGTAACAATTTAAATTTATGTTGGAACCAAAACATTGCTTATAAGTGTTGTTTAATCTACTTTCCTCATGGAAATTCTCTTGTTTGTTAGTTAAATATGTGAAATGTTGTTAAGTTGCATGATCTTGGTACTTACATTTTTGAAGTAAGTAAGTACAGGTTCAGGGAAGCCGTATAGCTGATTTTGGGTTGCACTAATTGCTAAATAAATCGCTGCTTTGCTTAAAAATAAAAAAATTTGCTATAATAAGGTACGCTTACGCAAAAATTCAAAATAGGAAATATGAACTGCATATATTGATATATATTGTGATTTCCGGCCTGAGGCCGATGTATATATATATTTGTGCATCCTGCGATATCGCAGAAGTCCCTTCGTACAAGGGAGACTCTGCCAAAATTTTCCGTAAATTTTGGGAGTTAGAAAATTTTTGAAAATTTTTGGAAATTTTCACTAACAACAAATGATTTAAAATTTGTTAAACAAATAAGGTTGAAACTGAGTATTGAAATCTATTTAAAATGTGAAAGTAAAGTAAGTGAAATCGAAGGAACTAACGAAAGTAAAGCTTGCAAATAAACTTTTAATTGAGATTTAAATTAATTAGTAAGTGGAACTAACTCAATAGTCAAATGGAAGCCAATTTGAATTCAAATGAAGTTGCGTGGGCATAATGAATAGTAATGAAAATAAACTATGATAGTAAAGTGAAAATTAATGTAAGAAGTGTATAAAAATTTATATTGAACTTAAGAATTGAAGAATGAAATTCTTAAGAAAATTGGTATTGGAAATATACTTAGTAATTTTGGAAAAAAATATATACTAAGTGAATAGTTGAATGAAGACTGAAACTGAAGTTGTGAAATGGGATAGTTTTGAATAAGGGGATAACAATCAAAAAGGAATGTGAATAAAAGAGAATTGATATAACTGACAATCAATTGGAATTTATACGTAAGATGTACGTATATTATTTTATTCGCATAGCTATTTGGTCCAGATGTCGAACACAGAATTTCGAGATAGATATATCGATCCGAGTTGGAATTTTTCACTCGATTTTCGACGGCGAGCCTGGATATGGATTGTTGATTGATTCTAGATATTCTCTATCATAGTTTGTGACTATGCAAGGAGAATGACGGTTTCTGATCAAGAAACCAGATCTGAGTCCGCACTAGGAAGTCGGGTGGACGATACTAGTTCGGAAGTGGAATTGTGTGATCGAGTGAACGATCGAATATGATATTGCGTACGGATGATATATGTGCATCGTACGGGCTTAAGTAAAGCAAATATTGAAAATTTGTAAAAGAAAAGTATAAAATGACTTTGGGATTGGGAGTGAATATTATTGCTTAGCATGATATACAGGTGTATAAAAGCAATGGATAAATTGGGATTTTGATTTTAGAAGATAAATTTAATGGCCCGACAAAAGGTATGTATTTGAATTTCTATATGAAATTTGATTGGGTTTTGGATCCAGCCACTTGGCTTTTTGTTTTCTTTTTGAGATTGGGAGGCCGTAGAGCCATTTTGTAGTTGTACCGAGCTAGCCGCACAAAGGAGACGCTGGCGAAATTTTTCGGAGATTTAGGGAGTTAGAAAAATTTTGAGAAATTTTTGATAATTCAAATTTGGTTTTAAATTTAAATTTGAATTGATAAGTAAGTGATATTGTTTGGGACTTATGGATAGGTTTGGAAAGTTAATAAGAGGGATAGTGTGTCTTTGATAAAAAGATCTGTTGGCAAATTGTTGGGAACTATTGGGTTGTGGGGAAATAGTTAATGGGGATTGAATCATTCTTCCTAACTAGTAATTTCGGGGACGAAATTCTTTTAAGGGGGGAGGAATGTGACGACCCAGAATTTTTGTATATTTGAAATAGGAATATTTAATTAATTTTAAATATTCAAAGATTAATTATTAACTTAAATTTCAAATATCGCTGTTATTGAGTAATTTAATAATTAAATTAAATTTATTTGATGTTGGATAAAATAGTAAATCTGGTATTCTAAGCTGATTAAAAATATTTCAAAAGCTTGTAAAATTCATATTGATAGTACTGAAGATAGTAAAAGTGTTGAAACTGAATTTGGAAGTAATTTGTTAAGTTTTAAAAATATATTGCTTAAATTGAATTTAAAAATAGCCTTCCGAGGCACAGTCTCGGAATTCGACGAAACCAGTTCCATTGGATCCGTAATATTGAATTATTATCGGATTTCAAATTTCGTATTTTTCGGAGTTGTTATGTGAGCACACGATGAGTAAACGCGTTGAACTTAAATCGAATTCAATTCAAATTTAGATTTTAAATTAAGTCAAATGTCAGCATTATCTCCCTTGAATCACGCCTATAATCACGAAAGGAAATCGTGCAGAGCATACCTCATTCAGTTTTAAATATCTCGTCCCCCATTTCTTCCTCTTGAAGCCTTCCGTTCAAACTAAAACGAAAATTCATTCGTAAAAAAAAAAAAGCTGCTTCGAAATTAATAGCCGAACGAATTTCTTCCCTCTTTCCATTTCTTTTATATTATCTCGATTAAGACAATTTTCGTTTCCCTTATTCAAAATCCACGAAAATCTTTCCTTCTCAACCCAAATCAAATCGATGTTCGATCTTTCCTATTGAAGCCGCATTCGATATGAGATGGATTTCCGAGCTCGAGTTCGAGATCTAGAAACTCGGTGAGGCGCGTCGACCTGGGGGTTTCGATCACGTGACGAGGCGATTCACTAGGCTGGGCTCGAGCTTTGAAAAGCAAGACAAGGTGGTTTAGCGACGAAATGGATCGGCGAGATGAAGGCGACGACTGTTAGGCTTGGAGGGGGGTCTCGATGATGTGGTTTTGATGCTGCGTTGTGTGTTTGGGAATCTCGAGTTTAAGATTTTGCTGCAGGTAATCGTTTCATTTTAATTCGAATCATGTATTTGTGGTTAAATTACAGAGAAAATATAAGGTTGTCTCTGTGCCGTGGAAACAGAAGAAAATAAAATGTTTATAGTATAACAGAAAATTATTTTTACAGTAAGGAATAAAATAAATTAATATTTCAGTTTGAAAATTTGGAAAATAGAAATTTTAAAGGTTGAAACAGAAAATATAATTATACAGTGAGGTATATATTATATGCAGTTTTTCACATGTATATGTATAATCGGAAAGCAGAAAAGTAGATTAACAGATAAGAAATTATTTGTAGGTAAGATTTAGGCTAGTAGAAGACTTTAAATGGTGATACAAATTATTTTATAAGGATACTTATAAATATTTTCACTTGCTGTTTCATTTAGAAATAAATATTTAGATAGTTAACTTATCTAATTAGTTTATTTAATTTATTTTACTTACTAGAAATAATTTATTAGAAGGGAAATTTGTTTGGAATCGAATTATTAATTTAAAACCAAATTCCTAATCAATTAGATTTATAAAAGAGAATCAGTTTAAAACTTAATTAATTGTTCAAATTTAAATCACATTACTAATGTTAATGTAATAAAGGAAATTAGCTTTTAACCAAACCATTTTGTTAAATTTAAATTGGAAACTGATTACTCGATTTATTTCGAATATTAATCAACTGTAAATATCTATACAAGGTCTAAAATAGAGAAACGAGCTGGAATGGAAGTGTTTGGGAAATGGACTGCAAATTTAAGGGGTAAAGGTGAGTTAATCTCACTCAGTTAAATTTAAATTTAAATGGTTAAATTTAAATAATTGATTGGATGATTGCATTGATTGATGTGCTATATATATATATAGTAGTATATAGCAATATATACATATTGGCATATGTATATATTGGAATTGTTGATATTCCCGCATTGTATAGCGGATGAGACCCTATGCGCCGCATAATAGCGGATGATTTATATAAATCCCATATACCGCGATATTCCACCTTGAAGTGGAATTGGTATTTTATATTGTGCTAACGTCTGTGGATGCAGGGAAACAGGTTGGAGGGATCCAACTGGATTCCTCAAAAGTATTAGATTATTTAATATTCTGTGTTCTGAATATTTGATATCATGTGATGATTTTATATTGGATGATGTGGTTGATTTTGATTGTCCGGTATAATAAATTATAAAATCTATGGAATTGAATTTTTGGAAAGAAATCAAGGAATAAAAGTTTAAGTAAAATAATTCGAGGAATTGGGATAAAATTTATAACGAATTGAAAAAAAATAAGGTGATTTGGAATTTTTAACAAATATGAAATAAGGGGATTTTGAATTCACAAGGGATAATAAATTTTATACTTAAGTGATATTATTTGAAGAATAAAAGAAGTTATTTTTGAAATTAAGGATTAAAGTTAATTAAAGAATAAATAAGGAGTTTTGGAAATCTGTAATTGATATTGGTAAAAAGGGGTTTAACTCGTAATAAGGAATAAAAATCTAAAGGTTAATGTATTTTGGAATAAATGAAGTAGCAAAGGAAATTTATTTCAAAATAAGTAGAGTAAATTGGGAAATCAATTGGAAATTGATTTAGTTGTTTAAAATTGGAATTTTAGAAGAGAAATGAGATTTTGGAATTTATAAACTGGGTTTATAAAGTAAAATAAAATATCAGTGGATATTAGAAAATATAAATTCAAGGTGGGAATTTATAAAGGGATATGAATTGGTTTAAAATAAATGTTGATTTATTTTTAAGGGATGGGAATGAGAAGTGTATTTCTCTGGATAGCCAAGTACGTTTTTCAAGGTAGTTTTAATATAAGTTAAAAGTTTTAATATGTTTTAAAAAGCATGTTTTAGAAAATTTATTATTTTTAATGTTAAATTTTTAAAGTAAGTATTTTCAAAAATCTATTATTGTAGTAATTATATAAAAGTGATTTGCTATTATGTTTTAAAAGGAGAAATTTAGTTTATATTTATAAAGTGGTTTATTTTAAAGTATATATTTTTAATAAAGTATTAAAGTAGTTTAATTTCAATGTTATAAGATATATTTAAAATAAAGTGTTTTTAAATTATTTTAAAATTAAAAGTATTTTGTACTTGGTGGTTCAGTGGAAATAAATATTTGGAAATGTATTCCGTAAGCGGAAACTGTTTGAAATTGTTTTCAAATGAGCTTTGAAAATTTGAAAATATATCTTGGAAGGATATTTGGGCAAATAAATAATGTGGGAAATTATTTATTTTGTGATGGTTGCTTGTGGATGTTAATTGATAGTTAAATAACCGAATATCAATATTGGCCAAATGCGCTGATCGTTTCGAAGAGACCGGGATCGAGTTTCCGTATACCGGGATTCTAGGTCTGGAGACTCGAATACCACTTCGATTCGGTTTGTACGTTTCGTGAAAACGATTTCAGAGTCGAAGATGGAGCTGTGAAGTGCAAGGGCTAGTCGCTACTAATCCTGAGGATATTTCCAAAATGGATGTAGTAGGAATAGTGCCTTCGGTTCCGTTCGGACCCGGGACGGACTTGTATGGACGAATGCTTTCGTGACATTGTCAGGTGGACGATGGGCATTCTAAGGGATATGTGCTATAAAGGTATCGTTTAGCCTCGAGCCTCATCAACCGGGAATGACTGAAAATCAGGGGTTATGCAGCAAGGCTTCGTGGGTAGCACCCACTTGAGAGTAAGGTCATCCCTGTCTAGATGTCCCTTTTATTTCGGCTTAGTGGTGCGGTTGCTGATCCCAACCGTGGGATGATTTTATTTGGAATTATCCAGTAAGGGATGATTCCGGCTTTGTGTTGCAGGGGAGCGGGCGTACTCCTCGGTACTGTGATCTAGGCCATGTACTGTGATAGGTGGTACCCCAGTGCCTAGTCATTCGTTGGAAATCCATTCTCCCTACGTGCCTTGTACGGTATTTGTTTGTATGCCTAGTATGCTGGAATTTAATCATGTAACAATTTCAGCTATTTTAATAAGTATTTGTGAATAGACACTATTATAATATCAGAGGATTTTTATAAAAAGTGTTTTAGCTATCGTAAGGTAAAAACCCGACATGTTTATTTGTGGCGTGGTCTTACGAGATGCTTTTATTTTCAAAAGGATTTTGAAATTTTAATAATCAATTTGAGTGTGATTTTCTCACGCTGGTATTCCAGACTGACTCGGGTATTGTTGTATATGATGCTCGGGTCAGACCGAGATAAACAGGTTCAGATTTATGCTGTGGAGCTCAGGAGATGAGCTGGATGGCGAGACGTATCTCCCGTACTTGTTTATATATATATATTCCGCTGTGTTGATTGTTGTACTCTGTTGTATTGAGGACATGATATGACTATTGTCCAGTTGTATGTTATGTGTTCTCTGGTGTATACTCTGATGCTATATTATATAAAACTGGTACAGTTTTGATTTGTGTAAAGATCTATTAATATATATTATATTTTATTCCGCTGCGATGGTTAGATTCTGTTGTTGTTTTCTATTCTTCTCCTTCTTCTACCTCTTCTTCTTAAATTAAATGGTTCGATTTTCCGGGACTGGAAAGTCGGGTCGTTACAGACCACATTCACTTTTTGTTGTTTCTTCCACAGACGGCAGTCTCGGGTATAGTGGGTGGGCTTGTTACAAAAATAACAAGCACCTTTCTTTTTGTTGTTGGTTTTGGAATGATTTTTCTTCTTAAACTGTGTCTCATTCTTTGGCTTTAACGTATTAGTAATTTCAACATTATTTGCCTTAGAATGGGACTCAGTTTGCGGATTATCATCTAGATCGCGTTTGCGAGAGTCTTCTTCAATATGAAGATGATGGTGTAAACTGTCTAAACTATAATCGGTTTCTGCATGGTTTATCTTTTTCTTATAATCATTCTAACTATGCGGAAGTCTAGAAATTATAAATCCAAAAACAAAAGATTCAGGGAGATCAATTCCAACATCTTTAAGTTGATTATCAACAGTAAGATTTCGCTTACTTGTCCAATTATGGACTTATTGGTGACCATTTTGAAATCCATAAAATTGGAAATAAGAAACTTTTTATTACTTGCCTTGGATATGCGGTACTTATTCTACAGTGCAGTCTAGAGTGCCTTCGCTGTTTCTAAGGTCCTATGAGCATTGTAGACCGAGGTAGATAGCGCATTCAGAATATGGCCTTTGCATAGAAAATTGTCCTCTTTGCACTTTGCACGTCTAGCCTTTAGAGCAGCATCATCCTTATCAGTTTCATCCGGGATTTCTTCCAAGTCATCTTCCAAAATGTAGAACAACTTGACGGTGACCAAGAAAAATTTCATCGTCTCTTGCCAACGAGTGAAATTGTCGCCATCAAAATGCTCTAATCGAGTTAGATGCTGATTCATACCTTGTAGAGCGCTCGAACCTTCCATGGTTGAAAATTATTGTCTGAAAGTTGTTGTGAATTTTGCGGTTCGAGATAAATTTGATGGCGATTGTGAAGAAGATAATGTTGTACTTTCGACTTCAAGGATCTATGGAATAGATTCTTTCAAACAATAGTCCAACCCACCAGGTACAAACGGTTTATCGAACTATCGACTTTCAGGATTCAATGAAGCCCTATAACAGTGAAATCGGATTCAAAGTTTGTACGCCTTTGATCCGACCAAGAACACTTTAGTAATGGTTTCTGATGATGCAATTTGTATGGAATAGAATGAAGAGGAAGAAGAGAGCAATTCTGCGACGTTTTCTGAGTTTACAACACCCTGGAGGCGTCACAAAACAGAGTAATGGTGGCATAGTGTTTTGTAACACTTTATGGCATTGCAAAAACTGCTCTGTGAAGAAGAAGAAGATTCGGAATTATCTCTAACGTTTTGTGGGCGTCACTATTTATAGTGGTAGAGAGGTGTACTCGCTAAGCGTCACAACCGTTTGCAACGGTTATAAACGGCTTTATCCATTCAATATTTAAACGTTGCGTCTATTCATTTTGTAACGTTTAGAAAACGTTACAAATTTCCCGCCATTTATTCAAATTCACGAATTTCGGTTTTGGGTCCTTAACGGGCTGAAATTTGGCCCGTTACTGTTCACATATGATCCAAAAAATATTTTCGGATCCGAACACAAAACCCGTACCCGACCCGGTTCGGTTCGGTCGGACGGACGGCGGCGGCGCGTGTGTGGTGTTGCATGACTTCTCTCCTCACAACAAGGCAAACATGTGGGAGCCCCAAGGCCCCAACATCCACATGAGAAAGCTATATTTATATAAATATAGTCCTTGATTTTCTAGCATGTGGGACTATCTTTTCTTTCTTCTTTCCTTCTTCTCTTCCAAATAATAACCCAAAGCCCCAAAACTTATTTGAAAATTTTACAACATGATTGCTATGTCAGATCCATAACAAGGACGAATGGAAAAGTTCACCCAAGCTAGGTCTAGGAATGGATTAGGGTAGAAGCTTTGATTCAGGGCTAAGGGAGAGGAGGGTGGAGCAGTAGGAGGAGAGGGCAAAGTAGAAGAAGGAGAGGGTGAAGAGAGCTGGTGATGGAGCAAATTATTTACGGGTATGGATTTAGATATAGGTTTAGAGCAAAGGAATGAAAATTTGGTAAAGTGTGTGATTTTGATTTTTCCTAGGACCTAGATGTTTAATTTAGGGCGAAAGGTATGCAAAATTTTAAGCAGGAGAATGAAAATACAAGGAAATTTTAAGTAGGAGAATGAAAATACCAAGCAGAATAACTTATTAAGTATAAATTAGTTTTCAATGCTTAATGAAGTCATTTCTAAATGTCTACTATAGTCCATTATTTATGAATTATAGTCCATTATTTATGAATTATGAATTATAAATCATTCATTCTAATAACTTATAAAATATAAATTATACATCATTAGGTATATACTATTATTTATAGATTATTTTTATAAATTATTATCTATAATTTACTAATTATTAATAAATAATTATATTAAATTATTATTTATTAGAAATAATAATAGATCATATCCAAATTATTTATTAACAATCATTTGTTATAGTAGAAACTAAGACTGGTTTAATATTTTACTTCTTAACTATAATTGAATATTATTATTAAATACTAGTTATTATGTATATATTATTAATTATTAATAGTAATTAGTAATCATTAATGACTAATTATTAATTATTAATAATTAATTAAATATATTACTATATAGTAAATTAATTAGTATTATTGATTATTAATTATTAAATGTTAATTATTAAGCTATAATAAATTATTAATTATTAAAACAGTAAATTAATTAAATATTAAATATTAAATATTAATTATTAAATTTAATTACTTATTATTTAATAGTAATTATTTAATGTTAATTATTTACAACTTATAAACTAAAAAGATTGTAATACGTATTTGTTACAACTAATAAAAGAGTGGTGAAAATTGACATCTATTACACCGAGGAAAACAAAAAGGTTGTGATAGGCTTCTATTACAACGGGCAAACAGGGACGAAAATTGGTATCTATTACAACAGGCAGAAAATAGTTGTAATAAGCATACATTAAAATGGGCAAATAAAAAACGTTATAATATGTATTTATTATAACGTGTAAAGAAAAATAGTTGTTGAAAAGTGACATATATTACAATAAGCTATATAAAAAACTATTGTAATAGGTTTCTATTACGACGGGCATCTATAGACCGTTGTAAAACCGGTGTTGTAATAGGATATTTTTGTTGTAGTGCGTCGGCAGCCGTTGATAATAATAGCCGACGACGGCCATTGGAAGCCGTCGGAATTATGCAGCAGCCTAAGCCAAAACATTTTCATTATCTTCTTCTTCCCCGTAAAACCTAATTTCTCCCCCAAATTCAACCACCACCGTCATGGCCACTGCACTCTGTCCCCATCCATCGAAATCTTCACCAACTTGCAATCTCCAATCCTCTACGCCTTTAATTCAACAAAAATAAGGTATATTCTTCCCCTAAACTAATTAATTCAAATTGTGGTGAAATTAGTGTTAATTTATGGTTTTATTTGTTGATAATGGCTCATTGATTATTGACAATTGTATATTGGTTGATTGAGATATATTAATTACAGTTATTAGTGTTTAAATCCATAAGTTAAATTTTAATTAGGGCTAATTTGGATTGATTAGTGTATGTGCTTATTAGTGTAAAATAATTTAATGTTAATTAGTGTATGTGTTAGCTAAAATGTCGACAAAAATAATTTATTTACATAATCCTTGATTAGTTTATACCCTTAATTATATATAAATCTAGTTTACTTGTATGTGGTATGTGGTAATATAAAAAAATTAGTGCATAAATTCAAACTAGTCTTTGCTAAACATTGAAAAAAATATTTATAAACAAAATTAATGTATAATGCTAATACATTATATAATTAATAAAACATTAAATTGTATAATGACAATATAAACAAATTAGTGTATAATGTACTTTATTTTTGAAATCCCTTAAAGAGTTTTTAGCCCCGTCTGACATGTATTGTATATGATCATTATACAGATATTATTTTTTATAAAACGGACATCAATATTCATCTGATACAATATTTGTCGGATTTGTCCATGTATTGGACAAGTTACAAACACAATAAAGTAATTACATTTTGTAAATTATTTCACCTTAAACGGTTCACAAAATTTCAACAATGCTTCCATTTTGTTCCCTATATATATGCATTTGTATACGATACAAGGAACAAATGGAAAGTGCTGTTGAATTTTGTTGAATCATTTAAAATGAAATGTAATTATTATTGTGTTTATAATAGGAAGTAGGATGACCGACCATCAAAGTAGAGAATAATAAAGTAAAATATTATATTATATTCATAATTTGTTAAAATTGAAAACATATAAGATTTTATAATAAAAAGTTAAAAAAAATAATATATTATATATTTAATAAAACATTAAAATATAAACAAATTAGTGCATAATGATAACATATTATATAATTAATAAAACATTAAAATGTATAAATAAATTGAAAAATAAAATATCAATCCATAAAATGATCAATAAATTTATGAATTTCTATAATATTTTTTGAAATAGAAAAAATGATCAATTATGTTATTGATCGGAAGAGCTGGATGTATCAACGAAAGAGAATGAGAGGCTCAATAAAGAAACATTTTTATAATGGTGTCCACGTATTTATTGAATTCGCTTTAAGTAATAATGGAAATACGAAGAAATTCGTTGCTCGTGTAGTAATTGCAAACATTTGGAGCATTTGAAACTGGATATGGTTAAATTTCACTTGTGTCAAAACGTTTTTGTGCCGGATTATTTTATGTGGGATCGTCATGGAGAATTTGTTGCACCTAATCTTGTAGTGTCGAAAGAGGAGGTGGGTAATGATAATGTTATGGCTAATCTCATATAAGATATGGTTGAAGATGCAGCATGATCAATGTTCTCTACGGTTGAAGTTGATGATGGCGATGTAAATGTCGAAGAAGAACCAAATATTAGAGCAAAGAAAATCCATGGTTTATTGAAATACTGCTAAGGAACCATTTGGGATGACTGTAAAAGCGACACTCAACTATCAGTAACTATAGAATACATTGCTATGAAATCTAAATTCAACTTCACAGAAGCCGGATTTATAGCTATTGTACAGGCTACAAAACGACATATGCCACCCAATAATTTAATTTGCGAAAATCATTATGAAGTGAAAAAACTTATGTCTGCTTTCAGTTTGTCGTACCAAAAGATAGATACATATTTAAATGGTTGAATGTTGTTTTGAAAAGAGGACGTTAATCCTAGGAAGTGCAGGATATGTAATGTGGAAAAGTACAAACCAAGAAAAAAAAGGGAAATGAAGTTCCATATAAGAGAATGCATTACTTACCCATCACTCCTAAATTTCAAAAGTTATATGCATCTTCTGTAACCGCACCTCATATGAGATGGCACACTGTAAGAACATAGAAAAAAGGTATTTTGACACACCTAGCTGATGGAGAAGCCTGAAAATATTTTGATAAGACTTATCCCGCTTTTGGAGCAGAGAGCCGTAATGTTAGACTTGATTTGTGTACTGATAAATTTTCACCATTTTCTCAATTTGGTTCTAAATATTCATCTTAGCCTATTATTGTTACACCTTATAATTTACCTCCATGGATGTGTATAAAAACTCCATATATGTTTCTCATTATCGTCGTCCTTAGCCCTGATGATCCGACACAAGGAATCAATGTTTATTTACAACCATTGATTGAAGAGTTGAAAACATTGTGGCACGAAGGAGTTGAAACATACGACATTTTGAAAAAAAAAGAATTTTCACATGTTTGCTTCTTTTTTACGGACTATTAGTGATTTTCCTGCATATACACTGCTTTTAGTTTAGAGTACGGCCAATCGTCTAACTTGTCTTTATTGTATGGAAGAAACACGAGCATTTTCTTTACCACATAGGAAGAAAATTTCATAGTTTGATTGCCAACGATGTTTTCTCCATGTTAATCATACTTTTAGAAGAGATAAAAAAACATTATAGCTAACAGAGAAGAGACTAGACAACCACCAACGATGTGGTCAAGCACAGAAATATATGATCTTGTAAAGGAATATCCAAAGATACATGAAACTAGAGTACAAATTGAAATTCCAAGTAAATCGACGACTCATAATTAGTGCAAATAAAGTATATTTTAGGAGTTACCTTATTGGAAAGATCCTTACTTCGTCATAATATTAACGTGATGCACAATGAGAAAACGTGTTTGATAATCTGTTTAATACAATTTTGAATGTTAAGGGGAAAGGATGTTTTGAAATCAAGACGTGATATAGGAGAATTATATAATCGTCCCGAGCTTCATATCAAGCCAAACAACACTAAAAAAACCTAAAGCATGCTATGAGTTTGATAATAACCAATTAAAACTTGGGTTAAAATGGTTGGAAGGATTAAGATTTTCAGATGGGGTTTCTTTTAATCTTCGTAGATGTGTCAACTTTAAAAACAATAAATTGAGTGGGATGAAAAGTCATGATTACCACGTAATGATGGGAAATTTGTTATCCATCGTTTTCAATGAAGTGTTACCCGTAAAAGTTTGGACAGTTATAATGGAACTTAGTTTGTTTTATAAAGAGCTTTGTTCAACCACGTTAAAAGTTGAACTTCTACATAAACTTGAAGTGGATATCTCTATCTTGCTTTGCAAACTGGTGAAATATTTCCTCCGGGTTTCTTTAATGTAATGGAGCATTTACCTGTTCACCTTCCATTTGAAGCACGTTTTCGAGGTCCTATGCAATATTTATAGATGTATCAATTTGAGAGGTAATAATATTGAGTATGTTAAATATTAATAACATAAGCAAAATTTAATTTGAAATAATTTTTTAATAGGTACTTAAACCATTTGAAGGAAAAAGTTTGACAAAAAGCACGAGTTGAAGGTTCGATTTGCAAATCATATATCAAAGAAGAAGCTTCATTCTTTTTCTCTCATTATTTCAGTGACTATATGATTATCGTCTGAAAGTTATCTGCGTAATAATGAAGGCATTGAACAAGATTTTTCTCAAGCAATGTTATCTATTTTTAGACAACATGGTCGACCTGTTGGAAAATTGTGGAACTATGGTTAGACGATAGAGATTACCATGTAACACACACATCTGTTCTTCTTAATTGTGCTTAAGTTGCACCATTTATTAGGTAATATTAAATAATATTCTCGATATACGAATCACAACATCCAGGTGATGATCTCAACAAAGAATTCGCTGATTGGTTTTCAAGCTATGTTTATGATCCGAGAAATTGTGTAGTCGATGATAGATTGAAATTTTTTGCATTGGTACCCAAAAAAATGTTAAGACATATCTAATATTCTTCATCAATGGATTTAAATTCAACACCAAAGAATATGGTGCTGAAAAATTAAATAACAATACTGGTGTATTTGTTAAAGGTAGTGATGATCCAGATAATCATATAAATGATTTTTATGCCGTGTTAACCCAGGTTTTGAAATCGACATATTTCGCACTACCTACGAAGAAAGTTTTTATTTAGATTCAATTGGTTCGGCAATGTTCAGGTTCTGGAATCAATGTGCACAAAGATTATAATCTTACTGAAAAAAAACATACCTCGCATTACCATAGGTATGATCCTTTTGTACTAGCCAAACAAATACTACAAGTTTATTATGTTCTGTATCCATCTCTAAAAAGAGATAAAGCAGATTGGTCGGCGGTTTTTAAAACAAAGGCAAGATTTACGTTTGATGGAAGAATATTCCAAACGAACAAGCTTATCAGGTAGATCTTAAGCAAAATAATGAAATGATAATAATCGACGATCATACTGATTTTGGGCTTTTGAACGATGAATCAAATGTTTTAGAAGAAGCATTTGATGATTGAGTTAGGGGTATGCCCTAGGGGCAATTATGTAATTTGTTACATATATCTAACTCTTTGACCAATCTTGTTCGAAATAAATGTATTTCTTTTTATTATATACCGAATATAATGTGGTTATATTAATTAATCAATTTAATTCAAAGTATATTTAATAGGAAATCCATAAATAGTATGTTTTGTGATAGTAGTTGCAATGTGTTATAACCGTGAATAATTTATCGCAATGAAATATATATACCATTTTAAATGTTCCTAGTCAATATGCATCGAGACTGGATATCGATGTATTCATTGAGATAGAGTACATGATGCTCTCCAAATGTTAGACAGTATATTACTCATGACTACTAGGGGCACCAAGAGGTTACGTACTGATTGTTAGTGGATAATTATAGAATGACTCACTGGATAGTTTTCTATTGGTTAATATAACTAAGGTCAAGCAGAGAATATCGATGCGTCTAGTTTAGACAGTTCTCTCGACTTAAGAATATTGTTGATCTTTATTGCGGAAGCTCCACTTTAATTATGGTTAAATTATGGCACGACGTCCATCAAACGATATAGTTGGGTCGAGTGGAAGCATTGGAAGTGAAACACTATTCAAGAGAGGACCCGTCTCCTCAGTTATATGAGGTTAGTATCACGGTCAACTAAAGTCAGCTCAAAGTCAAAGTCTCTAGCCAGAGCATTTCAGATAATAATAATTGTTATTATTGAACCATGGACTTTGTGTTTGGACTATAAAGTTGAATGTGGACGATATTGGAATTTTGACCATTACCAAATTCCATAAGTCCTAATGTGATATAGTTTTGACGAAGAGAATTGGTGTAAATAATTGTCACTATCGAGTACCGCTTATAATAAGTAAATTTGGATTTTACCAAAAGATGTGTAAGCGTTAAATTCGACCAAATGTCATAGTACCTACTAAGTGACGTATGAACGTTAATATTTGAGTAGTTTGATATTAATCGCTGATTGAATTTAAACCTTTGTGTCGCAAAACTATGTTTATTTGTTTGAGGTCGTGTATCGCATTTTACGAGTTTCAAACTTTAAAAGTAATACAAGACTATGGATATTTGATCCATATACTATCACTTATAAATTTATATGATGAACGGTCATAGTTCATAATGTATGATACTTCAATGAATATAGTTCATTCGAAATAAGCCAAAAAACTGTACTATGAGATCGAGAATTCAATTTGATCGATTACATAAAAGATCATATTGTGTTAAATGTAACATAAGACAAAAACTACAGTATAGATCTAAGAGCTTGATCGCTGAAATGTCAGTTTGATTATTTTACATAAAGTGCAATATATTTGATGTCCTTAAATGTTAAGGATAATCGAGTGCGCTTTTGTAAAGAGTTCATTATGATATTGTATGTAACATCCCGTAAATTTTCGACTTTCGAAAATTCGACATCGATACTCACTTTATCGACTGCTGAGCCATCGAATGCCGGAAACCCGAAAAGTTATGGTTTTAAGAAAGAAGAAAAAGGTAGAAGAAGAAGATAGAAGAAAAAGAAAGAAAGAAAGAAGAACAACAACAGAACAACAACAGAACAGAAAAACAATATCAGAATCTCACATATCGCAGCGGAACAATATATAATAAATAAATGAATATCATTTAAAAACAAAAGAATTATATCTGTTATTACATCACATCATATCATCAGAGTCAATAAACAACAATGGACAGTTATATAAACTTGTCCTCATATAGAATACACAGCGGAATAAATACTATCAGATACAAATACTACGTCTCGTCATCCAGCTCATCTCCAAAGCTCCAGAATATCCAGAATATCCTGATAATCTAACTCTAGACTGCCCGTGTGGAAATTGGTGGGCACCCAGAGTTTAGAAGGGAACAATAAACTCCGAGTCAGTCATGGTGACTGGTGTGAGATCGTAAAACAGTTTATCTTTAAATTAAACAACAGAAATATTTTTAAAGTCAATTCGCAATGCTTTTGGGAAATGAAACTACCATAAGACCTCCCACCACACACACAATGCAAACGCAGACTTGGAGGAGATTTCTTCTTATGATAGTCAAAGATGCTTACTACGCAAAAATCAAATTCTTTTTGATATTATTATTAGTGCATAGTGTAGAAAACATTTCGAAAGTAGAATATAAATCTTAGCCAGCATAGGTACCATTATAGTATGCTTGCTATAGCTGCCATATTAGATGGCAGGTTCTACAACTAAAACCATACAAGGCTCGTATTGTTTCTTTGGATTTCCAACAAATGGTCAGGCTAAGGAACTTCCTATCCACGATGGGTACGTCCCTGGAATAGACGACCCGAGAACCTAACCGGATCTCTGCCAACACAAGGCCGGGTTACCTCTGCAAAAATAGGTAACTACTGACACGCGTATGCCATCCCCCGATCGTCACCGATCTTCCCGAGGATCCCCGATTCGCAACAAACCACATAGATAATAATAATGCAGTAACCACAGAGGTTAAGTATCTGGGCTCCATACCATGATACCACCTTTATCCAGAAGGAATGACATACACTAAGGGGCGCTACTCCCTAGAACCTTGCCGCATTCGTCCTGTTTCGACCATTTCCGGGGTGTGAGGCTCGATGAAGTCTCGTCCACAAAGCTACGCTTTCTCAAAAAGCCCTGCTTCGGGTCAAACAAAATGATCAACCTATGATCACAAAGATATAAGATCAAACAAATGATCATATCACAAATGATCAAACACTGATCATTTCACAGCAACACTCAGTATGCCACGTTACCAAATTGGGATATATCGCTGATAAATTTCAACTACATAACCTCTGAGCTCGTACGTCTCAGAGAAGGGTGTTAAGCTAAGAGAATAAATTCTCCGCCACCAACAGAAATGTATTTGAAAGAGATCAGCTTTATATCTCAAATTGTAACGTCAGACACACAATCCATACAAGTCTGTTCCGGGATCGAACAGAACCGAAGGCACTTCTCACGAAGCCCTTGCATTTCCGGATAATTTTCAATCACGTCAGGACTTCCCGTCACTAAGGGTGATAAAACCTCTAAATCGAAGATCAGTCGATGTAGAGTAACTCGACGGTAATCCTTCCGTTTTCAAAAATATCCGGTCTTCAACACCGGTCTTCAAATGCAATTCATAACGACGTATCACATATTCGGAATGGGTTATACGACCCCATGGTCCTTTCCCGGCTAACCCGAATAGTGAGCGGTTATTCAAAAATAAGTGTGGCATTCAAATTCATCCAATTCACAACAAATACCATTCAAGGTAATTATTGATAGTCGGTTATTTAACTATCAATAGAGATGCGCAACATCATCAGATTCCAAATAATTTTTCCCAAATTATTTCATCTTCAAAAATATCTTTACTAGATATAAAATTTCCACACTTTTAAAAATAAATCAACGTTTATTTTTAAAACAAATTCCCATTCCATTTATAAATTCCACAGTGAATTTATATCTTCAAAATATCTACTGATATACGATTCTCAAATCGATTTCAAGTATTCAATTTCCTTTTATCTTTAAGAAGATAAAATCTCAAAACGTTTCATTTCATTTTGAAAATGCATTTCCATACTTATTTAATAATAAGTATTTCACAAATCATTTATTTTCAACACTTGGAAAATATTCGATATACTTAAATCAAATTAAGTACATATTTCATTCTTTAAGGAAATCTATTTTCTATAACAACATCAATTTGAGTCAAAACGAATGTTACGTAAAACATCGTTACGACGACTCAAAAATCACTAGTATAGGGATTCGAGATTAAAATAGATATGTAAATCCCAATACTAGATAAAAACATTTCCTTTCGGAAATCATTTACTATAACAATAGTGTTATAGTCCACCATTTCCTTATATTTCTCGAAAACGTCTATTTCAACAATAAATGTTGAAATCTATGCTTTCGATTCATAACACATTTTAAAACACCTTTAAAATGTTTAACTTCATTTTTAAAATATTACTTCTTCAAAAATGAATCCATTTTACTTAACAATATATTCACTGTCCAAAATCGTGAATAAAATTTACTTAACCCCATTTCAATCACTCCTACACATTTTTATTTCAATAAAAATTCGCTATTCAAAATCGTGAATATATCTTCTTAAATAATCTTCTATATTAAATTTATCACATTCAATCTATTTTCGAATTTATAAGCACGTTTATAAATTCTATTTTTCTTTTAATAACAACTTCGACTTATAAACCTTCTTTTATCAACTCCTATATTTAACTTATCAAAATAAGTGACTTTGGGTTTATAACAACTTTTATAAATTTTAATTCTATTTATAAAAGCTTCCATACCAAATCAATCTCAATATTGATTTCTAATTTTATTTTCAACGTTTGAATAAAATTTCCATATTGATTTCTCAAAAATTCATTTCTAAATATTAAATCAATTACAAATTGATTTCAAATTTTATTTATCACTACTAAAATAAATTCCTTATTTTTCTCAAATTATTCAATATTCTGTTTTGAAATGGATTCTTCAAATTGAAATCATTTTACATTGATTTCACAACTTATTTCAATTTACCAATTAAATTCCAAACTGAATTTCCAACTTATCTTCTTTGAAATAAATTCCTTTTTAAGAAAATAAATTTCAATCGTTTCTTTCAATCTATTTAAAAATCCAAATTTAAATTAATTTCTTCAATTTAAAATCACTGTTTTATGAAATCCATTTATTTAGCATTTTCACTTTATTCTGGAATTTATTCGATAAGATTATAAAAATTAACTTTTTATACTTTAAAATTTTCTTTCTTCAAAATTTATTCAATTTCAAAAATTGATTCACTTAGAAATTTCTACTTGATTTCAAAAATTCAATTTCGTTTATTTTTGGAATCCAATGATGTCAAAACATCCATTCAGCTAAATTTTAGCTTTTCAAACAATTTCCAGATATCAATTCAATAACAACAATAATCATTCACAGATTATCACATCACAGTAGAAATAAATTCAATCATTGTGAGGGGTCCAGTTGGATCCCTCCAACCTGTTTCCCTGCATCCAAAGATGTTAGCACAATACCAATTCCGCTCCAGTACGGAATTATCGCGGTATATAGGTTTTTATAAATCCGCTTACTAACGGCGCAATAGGGTCTCATCCGCTATACGAGGCGGGAAATCATCAATCCAATATATACATATGCCAATATGTATATATTGCTATATATATATAGATATATCCTACTATATCTAATATCACAATCCAAACAGTCAATCAATCAAATCAATAACTGCAATTCAAAATTAAATCTGAGTGAGAAGATCTCACCTTAGCTTTTAATTTGCCATCCATTTCCATTTCTTCTTTTGTTTTCTCGATTTTTACCCTCGAACAATCATCTCGACAGCTCGTGAACCAAACCCTCCGTTCACAGCCTCGATCCCTAATTCGTGCCACTATCGCGACTTCGTCGCCTCACGCGCGTGCCTCGCCACTGCCAACTCGATTCCAGTCGCCTCCCAATCTGGCCGCGCGACCATCACTGCGACCTCGTCGCGAAACCAGCCTCTTCCAATCGACACTTCACTCGAGAAATTGACTTGGTCGTCGCCATTCCCTCTGACACGCCGCCGCGCTACCTCCCACCTACACCGGTCTACGCGCGCGCCTCCTAGAACACTGCCCAGGCCATCGACGAACGCCGCCGCCTCCACAACGATGCCGCGCTCGCACTCGTCCAAATCGCGATGCCCTAAATCTCGCGAACGCGAGAACGTCCCACTCCCATTTAATTTCGTTCGAACGTAGAGGAGGAATTGGCTGAAGAGGGAATTGGATTTGAATTAGTGAATGAAATTGAAGGAAGAGAGGGGGGCTCGTAATTCATTTTTATCTCTGGGGAGGCCGGTTTCGTTCAAATGAAACGAAATAAAGTGGACGCCATTTTTATCTTCGTTTGATTTTAAAATTGGAAAGAGAAGTATCGTGCGTTTCAACAGAGAAAAGATCGTGCTTTCACGATCTCGTATCGTGCTTTCTGCGTGAATTTAGGCGTAGGTTAAGGGAGATAACATGCTGTGTTGACTAAATATCTAAATTTTAAATTTAATTCGATTTACTTTCAACGCATTTACCCACCGCACAGTCACATAACAGCTCCGAAAAATACGAAAATTGAAATCCGGTAATAATTCAATATTACGGATCCAATGGAACTGGTTTCGTCGAATTCCGAGACTGTTTGAAAAATGACTATTTTTAAATATCGGTTCGAACAATTAAATTTCAAAACTGATCAAATCAATTCGAAATTGGATTCTGAAGCTTCTGTTATCTTCAGAATTATCAATATAAATTTTAAAAGCTTTTGAAATATTTTTCTTCAGCTTAAAATTGAAGATTCAAATTTTTATTCAATTTAATAGATTAAAAATTAAAGTTTAATCGCAAATTTCAAAGTTATATCGGGAATTCAAATTAAATCATCGTTCAAATACTTAAAACTAATTAAATATTCTCAATTTAATTCGTTCGAAATTCTGGGTCGTTACATTGTAGTAAGGGTATTTATGAATGGTATGACCATTTAGAAAGGAAAACGAAGGTACAAGGGTATATTTGATTTAAGGTACAATTGGAATGAAGAGAGTGAATTATTACTTTTGCTTCGTAAAGAATCATCAGAAACGAGAATTGTGATAATAATGATTGATACTTAACATTGGAATAAGAAATATGATTTCTATTCCGAACTGTATTTTCATACAGAAAATAGTTTTCTGTGAGATTTATTTTTTGAGTTTAGGATATTTGATCAAAGAACTCTCGACTGTAAACTAGTTGCATTATATAAGATAAATAATTTATATTAAGTGAATGACGGGCCTCTAAATTAAGTACGTTGTTATAGTAATAGCAGAAATAGTGGGAGCATGCCATATATCACTTATTGATTGCATCAAATTATGAAAATAGTTTTTGTAAAACGTACCGAACATTATTTATGAAATAACGACTATTTTTAGGTATCGACTAAGAAATAGACATAGCTATATTTCAGTATGAATATTATGAATATTCATTTTGAAATAAAACTATAATGTGGTATTTGTTATCATAATAAAAGTGATGCATTCGAAAATACAGAAGTATCTAATATTATTTACAGCTGTTTTGGAATCATAGACTAAGCCATAGTTTTGAGAAATAATTTTATTATATAATAATTAATCATATGATACTGACTAATTATCTCAAACAATTAAGGGTTATTCACCCATTCAATGGAAGCATAACAAGAGTTGATGAACTCTTTGGATTGATATATAGATGTATGCAATCGTAAGTCTATTAATACCAAAACGATTCCACGTACTTTGTCATATTCACGATGAGTTATCATCGACATGGACATGTGTATCTGATACACATGTAGTATGTCTATGGTAAACTCATAGAGTATGAAATAGAAGTAGAAAAAATAACATGCGATAGAAATGATTTGACTTGATCAAATGAGTGAGTATATTTCAAAACATTCTGAACGTACCTAAAATGAATAAAGATTCAGTCTCAAAAGTCACTCCTCCATGTGATACATAATGATGCATCGATAAGGAGTAATCGAACTTTGTTGGACAATGTACAATTAATTATGAGTGAATTTGAGCTAGTTTCTTTTTCATATACTTAAATGTAGTACAGAAGCTTAATATTGTTTCATCTAAATAACATTTTACAAAATCACACAAGATAAGGGTTTACAAGGAACTCCAACAAATCCTAGACCAAGGACTTAGCAGGTTGTGAGAGTTGAAAGATTGCACGTAATAATTGTTCATGAGGGTTCTTATATGAATCTCCCCAAAAGGATTTTGGGAAAGACTGTCATTGGATGACACATTCATGTTTTGAACATAAGTTTTGTAAACTAAAACCAAATCAGTTTATAAATAAAGAAGTCCATATAATGTTTATAAATACCCATTTTGTTGCATTGAGAAACAATTGTTATTTCAAGAAATACCAACTTCATTGTGAAAGAATTTCTTTAAGGAATTATTGGTAGTAAATAGAATTGGACATGATCCAAAGATAGAATTGATTAGATGAGATGAAATGAAATTAACTAACTTAAATGGACAGATTTCATTAGAGTGTCTAAGAAGTATCTTGCATTTTCAAGAGAAACTATGAGTTTCTTATCAATGACGAAGATATATAATCCTCGATTGTTTAATTAAACCATTAAGAGTGCTGCCTCTATGATACGGTATGATGCGCAAATCCGAAAGAATTCCAAGTATGCAATCAAAATATAATTTTGGTATTTGTAACCAAAGGGATGTGATCCATCAGTCGCGATTGTGCCTTTATGAGCAAGACTAATGCAATTGGAATTAAATAAGCAATGTTGATAAGAATAATATCACAAATTTCAATTGTTGAAATTAGCGTAATAGATTTAGTATTCAACGTGCTCAAGTTAATGCTGATTTACTCACAAAATTGCCACTAAGTATGACGTTATGTTTGGTACATATGTATTGAAATAGAAAATTCTAAATAATGATTTAGAGTAAACTGTTTACACATAATAACCAAAAATGTCTCAAAGTCAGTGGGAGCACGATGTTAAGTTTGTGAGTCTCTGGATATGATCCGAGAAATGATAGAAAGTATCATTTTATAAGCATCAAAATTGAAAAAATATTTTGATAGAAATATCAAATAGTTTGATTATCAATCGACATACAGAGGAAGCGTGTGTTCGTAAGAAAGAACGTTAAAAGGTACATTGATATTTCTAAACTATAAGTAAACAACACGTTGTTGATTTTAATGATGTACTTGTGTTAAAATCAACCTTAGTTATTTTAATACTCAACTTTGGATTGTAAAAATGATGTCTTTTATAGTGAGTATAAAAGGTATTGGGAATGTCCCAAATCGATATGCAAAGATACCTTATTAAATTGTTTAATACGGAACAAGTGAGATTAGTTCCTTATGCCTTGGCAATAGGAATTATCATAAATGTTATGTGTTCTACGATATCGTGATTTGTTTATGTATTTGATACATGAAGAAAATATCAAATCCAAATCGATATCACTAAATGTTTGTTTGAAGTGTTCTCATGTATTTATGAAATACTAAAGAATTGTTTAAAGAAACAATAACTCCTTATTAAGGAGTGTTCGGACTCAAACTTCGTAAGTGATATTGAGTATAGTATGTCAATAATAAATTCAAGTTAAGAATCTTTAAGTTGGAAATTTTCCAAATGAAAGAGCGTGGTTGATTCAATGAAAAATGCTAAGTATATTGCCTTGAATAGCGCTGCAATAAAAACAATGTATACAAAAATATAAGTGCACAAATTTATAACTGAGCGGATTCCAAATGTTGAGAATCTCATAACATTGTTATATGATAACAATGTTGCGATATAGTTCGTAATAGAACTTAAGCTCACTAAAAGTCGAGAGACATACTTCGAATTGTTCCACATGATAAAATAGTTTATCACCGTCGGAGAGAGTTGATTGCCAAAGTAGATAATTAAAACATAATAACATACCCATTCACAAAGAGACTAACCCAATTGGGTTTGAGAAATCCGATTGGAGAAGTTGGAATAAGATTCCATAATTGACCCCAAGTGCAAGTGGGAGATTAATAGAACTAGGGGTATACTCTAGGGGCAATTGTGTAATTTGTTACATATATCTAACTCGTTGACCAATCTTATTCGAAATAAAGGTATTTCTTTCTATTATATACTTGATATAATGTGGTTATATTAAATAATCAATTTAATTAAAAGTATATTTAATAGAAAATCCATAAATGATATGTTTTGTGATAGTAGTTAAAATGTGTTGAAATCGCGAGTAATTTATCACAATGAAACAAATATACCGTTTAATGTTCCTAATCAAGTATCAAGACTGGATATTAATGTATCCGTTGGGACTATAGTACGTAACACTCTCCAAATGATAGCTATTGGATAACTATGGAATGACTCACTCGATAGTTTTCTGTTGGTTAATATAACTAAGGTCAAGCTGAGAATACCAATGCGACTAGTTTACATAGTTCTCTCGACTTGAGAATATTATTGATCTTTAATATGGAAGCTCCGCTTTGACTATAGTTAAAACGTAGCATGGCGTCTATCGAACGACTATAGTTGGGTCGAGTGGAAGCATTAGTAGTGAAACACCATTCAAGGAAGGATCCATCTCCTCATTTATACGAGGTTAGTATCGCGATCAACTAAAGTCAACTCAAAGTCAAAGTCTTTGGCCAGAGCATTTAGGTTAATAATTATTATTATTATTGAACCAAGGACTTTGTATTTGGACTATAAAGTTGAATGTGGACGTTATTGGAATTTCGACCGTTTCCAAATTCCATAAGTCCTAATGTGATATAGTTTTGATGAAGGGAATTGGTGTAAAAATTGTCACTATTAGGTACCGCTTATAATAAGTAAAATTTGATTTTACCAAAAGATGTGTAAGTGATAAATTCGGCCAAAATGTCACACCACCTGCTAAGTGACGTGTGAACGTTAATATTCAAATAGTTCGATATTAATCACTGACTGAATTTACACATTTGAGTCGCACAACTGTAATGATGAATTCTTTGAAAAAAACACATGATTTAATTAATTTATAAAATATTATAAATTGATTAAATTAATTGATATTTCAGAAATATTAATTATTATGTATTTGATGTTTTGAAGTTTTTTGTAATTATTTTAATGATTTTATAAAAGTTATATTAGCTACATTGGTATACGATATCAATGTAATTTAAAGATAATTGCAGGAAATGGTTTATGGAAATTTTATGTCATTCGATGACATGATTTATGTAACGACTCAGAATTTTAGTCGTCGGGTATTGGGCAATTAACTAATTTTAATTATTGGGATATAAATTTTATTAGTCGAATAAATAAATGTAAATATATGTGTATATGATGACAACAATATATATAAATAGATATATATGTTCATAAAAGTATTGTATGTGTAGATATGTATTTAAAACTTCACCATTTCAAACTCGGGATAAAATAATCTCTATATAAAAATGATATATTTATATATGTAGAAATTTAAATATGTGAACATATGTAAACATAGGCAAATATGTAAATATATGTAAGAAAGTGTATATGTATATATGTTGTGTAAAATAGCGAATAGGTAAATGTTTATATATTTATAAAAATATTGTATATGTGAATAAGTATATACACACATGAATGTACAAGCTTCATAATGGCAAAATCTCATATTTTTGACCATATATGTATATGGTTAAATGTTTATAGAAGTAATGCATATAGGAATATAAATTTCTCTCTCTCTCTATATATATATATGTAAGCATGTTTGTATCTTAATATATATATGTATATATAGGTGTGTGTAAATGTGATTAAATGGATATGTATATATCTAAAGGACGAAGGTAATTGTAAATGTGTGCATATATATATATATAAGTATTCATTATAAAATAGAGCAAAGGAATGCATATCCATATATACACACACACACACATATAATTGTATATAAACATATAGGGGAACATCATCATGGCAAAAACATCAATTCAAGCACCAACATTAAATCAACTTAAGATCAAATTAAATGCACATTTAATCAAGCCATAAAAGATCAAATCACTCAAGTTTTCAATTCAATCAACTTATCAAAATTTAGTCATTTTTTTAAAATGAAAAAAAAGCCTGTACATGATGTTCAGCCTATCTATATGTACATAGCCACCCTACTCCACTATTTGTTTTCATCTTCTGTATAAATAACCAAGCTTTTTCACTTGTTCATACTCATATAAAAAAAGAGATAATCTGCCATTAAACTTCAAAAGACCCAGACAGTAAAGGCTTGAAGAAATAAACAAAACAAAGTGTTCATGTCTTAAAAACAGTGAGTAAAACATACACTATGCCATAGATGGCCTATTGTAACGAAAATACAAGATGTTGCTATCTACAATGTAACGATAGCTATGCCGATTTTTGTCTATTACAACATTAGCTTCAGGATGTTAGCATAGATATCAACACTATGTTGTAGTAGCTATAGACTTATAAAAATATTATAAAAAATGAGTGCGGGCTGAAAAAAAGCGGGCTAAAATAATTTTTAATGCGGAAAGCAAAAACAAAGCGGTAAAAGTTAACAAATTAAAAATGAATCCCTTTTTCTTTTCCTTTGTTCGACCGGTTCCTTTTCTCGTATGTGATAATGGCTGCTCCTATCTTGTTCCTCTTTTGCTCTGAAATTAGGGCTTTGGCCTCATGTTCGCTCCTGTGAGATTAGCTAGGGCTTCGGCCTTGTCTTCGCTCCTGTGAGATTAGCTAGGGCTTTGGTCTTGTGCGATTAGGGCTTCGGCTAATATCGAAGGACCCGATTGATTGTCGATCGATTACAATTGCTGTTCTTCTGATTTGCTTTGACAATCGATCGTCTCCTTGCTTCGAATACAGCTCCTTCGATTTTGCTTGAGTTCAACTGTGAATTCGGGTATGTAATTTGTTGCTTTTACTTTACTGTATTTCTTGCTTGAACTCGATACTATCTGCCGATGATGTTAATGTGTTTATATAGGGTTCGAACCCCTAGATTTACGTTTGTATATATCTGTTTGAATTTGTCAACTAATTTATCTCGGCCACTTGATTTAAGTTGAATGTTTGTGATGATTTCTGACTTTGTCAATTTCGTATATTTGTTACTTGATTCCCACGGTGTTGATTTCTGACTTGGTTCGATTTCTTGGCCACCACGGTTTTGGTTTTGGTTTGATGATGGTTGTCACGGCTCTGACTTTACTTTGTTGACATCGGTCATTTAATTGATTGTTCATCGCGACTTTGCCTTTGACATTTAACTAAACTTCGGCAACTTGATTTGAATTGGTTGAACTTGCTACTGTTCGTGGTTGACTTTGGCTATGTCTGTTCATCCTGTAGCTTGAACTTGTAATATATATTCTGGTTGACATCCTGTAGCTTGAACTTGTAATATATTTCACTTAAGTTGTTGCTTGAGTTGTTGTAGTCGAGTTGCTTCACCATACTGTTTCCATTGGTGCCACACACACACTCGTGTACCTTTCTCTTCGTGCTTCACTTGTTCACTGAACTGTTGTATCACTTATTTTTTCCATTATCATGTATATATATGCAGTCATGTATGTATATATGTGTTTGTTGTTGCACTTGAACATGTATATATGCTGCACTGGGTTTGTTTTTTATTTGATGTTGAGGCCTTCTCTTGTATTTAGTTGCCTTCGAGTCATATAAGTTTCTTTCCCTTGTGCCAGTCTTGCTTTGTTTTGGTCTTGGCCATTCACTTGTTAAGGCTGCTTGTTTCATTGATGCATGTTTTTGTATTCACCCCTTTGCATTGGTCATTGTATATCTGTGCTCTGGTCCTTTGAGCCTGTTTGCACTGCCTATATATATACATGTTATTTCACACATGTATATATGTATGGTTGCTTTCATATGGTAGCTGGACTTGCTCGAGTTCATATTTCTTAAATTATCTGACTTCGGTCATTTTTGAAATTGCTGCAGCTCATTCACTTGACACTTCTGTTGGTCTGTATTTTTGAATATGGTTGAAGTTTTGGTTTAATTGTGAGTTTGAGTTGTTTTGTTGAGCTTTGTCCACTGTTGTTTTATGTCTGGCATACAAGTCTGGTATAGTTTGCTCTGACCAATTCATTGAGCATGTTATTTTTTTATGTAGCATGCTTCTGGTTCATTTTTGTTCTTGTGCATTGTCAACTTGTAACGACCCAGAATTTTCGATCCCGAAAATTCCAGATAGTGATGAAAAGAAGAAAGAGATAGAAGAAGAAGAAACAGAAACACAATACAGATTCTCACATTCGCAGCGGATAAAATATAATATCAAATAATAGCAGTTTACAAAAGAATACTATATCTGTCAATTTGCTTTATAATACATCAGAGTTACTCTCATACACAACACTGAGTATATACAAATGAAATATATCTCTGATAAACAGAAATAATAGTCACAGCGGAAACACTCCATACGTCCTGCCATCCAGCTCATCTCCTAAGCTCCAGAACGTCCTTACCTGAAAATCTGTAATACTCGGTCTGACCCGAGCATTACATCAAAGTAACACCCGGGTCAGGCTGGAAACCAGCGTGAGTAAGCCCATCTAACCAGAAATGTAAAAGCATACAACTTATATAGAACCCGGGGTAACTCATATCAATTTACAATTCTTCAACTTGTTATAGTCATCACTAATTTCACACATCAATTTCTAAGTACCAAACTTAGATTAAATGGTCCCATTTACTTAAATCATTCCATTCCAGCCTATTGATTTCACATATCAATTTATAAAGAATCGAAGTGGTTTCGGGTATTAACAAATACCCTACTCTGGTCTTTTCGAATCTAATGTCATCTTAACCCAAGTTATTCAAGTGAATTAAATTTTCTTTTAAATACTAGATGCCAACCTGTACACAGTAGTTTATCCTTGATAGATAACCATATTATCAGTGTTCAACCTACATATCATCTCACATAGCATCACAATTCACATATCAGAGATATCAATCATCCCAGGGTAATTCAATATCATTCAATCATCTATAAGAAAGGTTAATTAATTTCCAAATAAATTAATTAATTACCTAACCCAGCTTAATAAATATTAATTACACCTTTCTTAAATTATTAATCTAAATTAATTATCCATAATTACTTTCATTAAGTAATTATCCCACTGATTGATTATCCTTAATTAATTAACCTAAATTTTAATTAGTTATCCCCAAATTTCTTATTATAATAATTAACCTTTAGCAAATTAATCCTTTAATTACTTACAATTAAGTAATTATCATTTAATAAATCACTTTTAGTAATCACCCATTAATTACCCACCCTAACAAATGACACTAAGTAATTATTGTCTAATTACCTTCATTCTGTGATTATCGTTAATTAATTGCATAAATAAATAAATCCTTTAAATTGATTACACAAATTAAATTACCTTAAGTTAATTAATCAATTCCTTACTGATCACATTAATTAATTTACGATCCTTTAATACGTTAAAAATCAATACTTTATTAAATTACATCATTTAAATCACCTTTGAAACATATTATATAATTGCTTTTAAACAACAATTTTAAAGTATTTTTAAAACCTAAAAAAAACTCGTTTAAACTTGCTAATACTTTATTTTAGATCTTGGTTTATATTTTTCTTTAAAACTTATCCATTTTTGTTAAACTCTTACAACTTGATTAAACAATTTACTTTGGAATTTGATAAATACTTAGGCTTAGCAACTTATTTTTGTTGCTTTAAACAACCTGTACCTTATTATTAATAAAACTGTTCCCTATTCTTATTTTCAAAAAGAAACAGTTCGTAGAACAAACAGTACCCGAGTATTCCAGATAAAACTCGAGCAAAACCCACAAAATCACCGAGCTAACCCTGCATCACTCACGAACTTATCTCCTTACTTCAATACTTCGAGACAAACACGAAATCGCCCCAACTAAACCCAGGCAAACTCCATCCAAATCTTGAACACACTGCCATGCTCAAACCCGCCACAACGTGCACGTGTGCACGTGTACAGAACCCCCGGCCACCGCCGGTTATCATCACGACCATCTGCCAGTCGTCTACGACTCCACTACTTCTTCCGACAACCCAGAATCGAAGACGACAATGCAAATCGGAAAACGGCCTCTCGATCAAAACTGGAATGAACACTGACGACAAAATCCTCTCGCCGCCGATGATCACGATGGATGGAACTTACCGGCTTCGCTCCAGAGCAACACTACGTCCCTATGCGGCTATCCCACGTCTTGCGATTGACTCCGGTCTCTTCATGGTGGCTAAATCCTCTCGAAACCATCTACGACCCAAAACTAGGTTTAGAAACTCCCTCAACCAACCGATGCCTCCATGGTGATCTGGAGCTCCATCAAATAATTTTTCCGGCCTCCCTGATTGACGTGCTAACCTCGACAAAAACTTCGACCATCAACAATTCGTCGATCATCAGATAAAGGTCAAAATTTGTTTCCTGTTCTACCAATGATTTCTCACAATACACACTATTAAAAATCAAAATTTCCATCTTAAAAATCCTAATTCTCGAAGTAGATTCAAGCAGTATACTTGAAACAATCAATTGTTGAAATCAATTTCCTGGTAAATCCTGAGTTTGTCTGTATATTGAATATTCTGGTTGATATTCTTCTTAATTCTTGCTTTCACTTTTTTTTTTAAATTTTATATCTTGCAATCTTAAACAAACTTTGTTTAAACATTCCACTACACCACTAATCGGTGAAGGAACCAACCGATCTTTGAATTTTATTACACCAGAAATTCAAAACAGGATAAACCCTGGCCTGCACATCTCATATATATATATATATATATATAGAAATCATTATATATGTATACTAGGCAATTTTCACAGCACATTTCATACATGCAATAAAACTTATACCACAGAAATGTTTAAATACTGTTTCTAAGCAAAGTTTACTCACCTGAAATTTTAGAACAGAGAATAGTTTCAGGCTTTGAGAAGAACACAGTCTTGATCTTGCTTTCCCAATCTCTTGCTTTGTTGATGAATTTGTTTGAGTTTATAAAGTAAAGATGTTTATTTTATTTATTATATTTTTTTCTTCCTCAGGTTTGCTTCTAAGTTTTGTAACGAAATGAGATAAGAAGGGATGATACACAAAACAATATGTAGGCTGAAGTTTATACAAGTACAAGATATTATTGTACTGTTAGAGATTTTTTTCCTTTTGTAAGGTGGCTGAAATGATATTTGTTGAGCTTGCATTTATTGACCTTGGCTTGTTTTATAAGCTTAAGCTTATCTTCTTCTTTTTTTTTTAACATTTTACACTAAGATGGCCGTATAGACTTAGATAAAAAGAAATATGCAGTGGAAGCTAAGGCATTGTACAGGTTTTATCTGGAAAGGTTTGATCTGCTATTAACTTGGTACAATGTTTGAAATGATATATTGTATGCTCAAGATGTCTGTGCATTAAATGCTTGCTATGATGGTGTTTCATATGCATATATATTTATATACACTCTTGCTTACATATATCTATATGTATATATAGCTACATATACCTATACGTTTGCATATTTATTTGCTTACATGACATAAACACACACTTATATTTATACATATTTTAATATACATTGCTTTATATACATATATATATATATATTCACATTCAAACAAACTTCTCCTATATTTCATTCCACATAGGTATATACATATATTTATATTCTTGTATATGTATATACTTATATATGTATATATTTTCAACATCACAAGGTTGTATCTATTTATTTATACATGTATTTAAGGATATTTCATTCAAATTTAAATGATGAGTTTATCATTTATTTTCTATGGGATTTGTCATATCCAAAGATTTATAGTCCAATATCTAATATAGGTTTTAAATCGGTCCATATATGTTATAACTTAAGTTTGTATATAGTGTTTAAACTAATGTATATATATATCCAGATATTTTGAATTATCAGAAATTTTATTGGTTCGACTTATAAAATTAGTAATTCAATAATTAAAATCAAATTTTTACCCAATTACAGACGTCAGAAAACCCGGGTCGTCACATTCCTCCCCCCTTTAAATCTTTTCGTCCTCGAAAAGGAACGAAGCCATTTTTATTAGCATGCTTAAAATCAAATAAATTTCTTTGATCATTTTTAAACTACTTTAAAAATATATATAATATTTCTAAAATAGTTTTTATAAAAATACTTTTATAACTCGATGTTTCAACAAGTCCATCCTTGTTCTCACAGAAATTCGGTCATACGTTGATCAGGCGTAAGACTGAAAATCTGTAAGTACTTAGTAAACTCGCTTTCAACATCCAGTGAAAGTACTTTGGAAAATAATTTTATTGAAAATATAGAAAACAGTTTCGAAAATAGAGGAAATATCTTTGGTGAGAATGCTCTGGAAATCATCACACCCATCCATGGTCACAGTTAACCCGATGGTTACGTTGCCGTCCCGGCAAAATCCACAGATAACTGTAGGTCTCCGCGCCACTCAATTACGCCATGGAACCCGCTACAGATCGCAGTTATACCCGGGCTATACGTTGCTATCACAGCAAAGACCCATATAACTGTAGGCATCAGCGCCACCGAATTTCGCTGCCAAAAGAATGAAACTCCTCCACTTGACCATAGATCGCAGTCTACCGATGTTGCGCTGCCATCCCGACAGAATCAAGTGTAGACTGTTGGCACTCATCCTCCACACGATTTTCGCTATGGTCCCCACACAGTAGATCGCAGCGACATCGAGTTACACTGTCGTCACAGCATAACCCAAATGCCCCTGTAGGCATCAGCGCCATCGACTTTCGCTACCAAATAATCCTCAGGAACTAGTTTGTCCGGACTCCTCACAGGATCAACTTTAGAAACCCCCCCTTGGGGCTCAAGGCAGTACCACCCAGTGGCACTCCTGAGAAGTTCATTTCAAGGGAGCGCCTTTTTCCCCAGAGCAAATCTCAAAACACTTTATACTATACACATATAGTATTTTCCAAATCATACACCTAGTATGAATCTCATATAAATGCTTTTACACAAAATCGATTCTCAAAATCGATAATTCACAAATCAGGCTTTCCCAAATCCCAATATTGATTTTATCCAAAAATCAAAAGCCTTTTCCAAATCCAAAGGTTCCCAAAACCTTTTTCTCAAAACCATTTCCAAAAAATCTTTTTTTATATATATATTCATATATATAATTTTCTTGGGAAATCTTTAAATCACTTCATACTTATATAAGTTTCCTTTGTATACTTCAAAACTTTCGAAAACCTTTTTTCTTCTGGCAATGGATTCAATAAGGGGAGTTTTATCATATATAACAAGGATACGTAACTTTGTTTATTCCCAATCAAATATTCAAATTTGATTACTTTATAAAGTCACTTGCCAAATTTCTTACTTTTATTATAAAGTAAACTTTAACTCAGAAAAATATTCAATTTCCACTTTATTTCCATAAAGTTAATTTCTACCATAGAAATATAAATTTTAAATTTATTTTAATTTAGTTCCTCATATATTCACAAATATATTTTCCATTTCAAAAATCATCTTATAACCTTTTATCTACAACTTCAAAATCAATTTCCACCTTTATTCATTGTCAATTTCTCAAAATGTACTTTTAATTTCAAAAATCTTTTCAGTTTTTATCCACAAATTTTCAATGCCAATTTCATTCAAACCCGTACGATGTCCCCATATCATTCGTACGCAATATCAATCTGATCGCTCACTCGATCATACAATTTCACTTCCGAACTAGTATCATCCACCCGACTTCCTAGTGCGGACTCAGATCTGGTTTCTTGATCAAAAACCGTCATTCTCCTTGCATAGTCACACCTATGATAGAGAATATCCAGAACCAATCAAAAATCCATATCCAGGTTCGCCGTCAAAAATCGAGCGAAAAATCCCAACTCGGATTGATAATACTATCTCGAAATTCTGTGCTCGAATCTGGATCAAATCACTATGCGAATAGAATAATATACGTACATCCTACGTATTTATCTTCATTGATTATCGGTCAAATCAATTTCCTTTCTATTCACCCTCACTTTGATTTTATTCACTTATTCACATTTGGCTAAATCCCCACTTGGATTATCACTTCAATTCTTATCTCAGCTGGGTATTTAAACAATAACAGTTTGAACTCCGACCAGTTTATATTTACAAAATAGCTTGAAAATTTTAAAAATAGATAAATAGTTGAAAGATAATTATTAATTTGTAAAATAGCTGTAAAATAGTTAAGTAACTGTAAAATAATTGAAAAATAGTAATTACTTATAAAATAGTTGAAAAACAGTAATCAGTTTATAAAGTAGTAGAAAAATAGTAATTAGTTTATAAAACAGTTGTAAAATAGTTAAATAGTTCCAAAGCAATTGTAAGACAAGTTTAAGATAGTTTTAGGTTTTAAAAAGAAAAGTTGTATAGTAAATGGTTTGGAAAATAGATTTATATTAAAACAATTTATTTTGAAAATAGTCCAGAGTCAAATTGTTTAATACCCCATCTCCATTTCCCTAAATTCAATTTAAATTTCCACTTATATTTAAATTGACTCAATCCCAATTTGAATAACTTCAATTTTATTACAAATTAATCCAATTCAAATTTCTCATTTGAATTTTATACTTATCCATCATAAACCACAATTCTCATTAATTCAAATCAAATTCAGTTTGAACTGATTCAATTTAAATCCCAATTTTAAACCATCTCGAATTATATAAATTCAAGTTAAATTTTCAAAGTTGATTTAACCCCTTAAATCAAATTAACCTTTATTTTTAAATTAATAATCCAAATCTTTAAACAATTTAATTCTGAGTCCAATTCTCAAAATCTCATTTTAAGTTATCCTTTCTTAACTTAATTCGAAGTTCAAATAAGAATTCAAAACAATTTTAATTTACAATTGCAATTATCCAAATTGTTCAGTTCAAAACAATTCTATATCCTTATTTTCAAATTAAAGTTTAATTTCCTATTATCACAATAGTGGATATATTACCACACTTCATTCCTTATCCATTTAAACAAATTTAATTCACAATTTAAAGATTATCAATAACAATAGGATGATGCCATCCAATTATTTTAAAACTTCATCCATTTCCAATTTCTAGATCTCAAACCCATTTTGAGATCACACACACTCCCAATTCAAATTAACCATTTAACTTCCCAAGTTAAATCTAAATTTCATCTTGAAACTTCCAATTCAGGTTACTCGTTCCAAACTTATTTAACTTCTTTTAAGTTAAACTCAATTTAATCTCGTCAAACTTACTCAAATTTGAATTCCCACTCCAAATTTTAAACTTCACATAATCTTATAGGTTCAAAAACTTATCACCTCTGGGTATCACATCTCATTCCCAATTTTAAACTCAACATTTAGAGTTTATTTCAAACCATCTTTGTATCCATATATACATATTTATTTCTTAGCCTGCCAGGCTATACTTTAAAATTTAAACCACCTTTGGTTTTTAATTTATGACAGATCTCTTTTTAAGTTTTCAAACAACTTCTTATTTAAAATAAGATCACATTCAAGTATATTCTGAACAGTATTATTTATTCTTTTCTTTTAACACTTTGAAACAATTCAAATGTTTCTAAACTTAGGTTTAAACTTCACAATTTAAATCCGTTCTAATTTACAAGTTATACTCCTCTAAGTTTATATCCTTAACACATTTTATTTTGCTTACTCATTAACACACATTCCACTATTAAATACAACAACCACTTATGATAATAACCAAGATTATCGTATCTGGGAAACCAATTCAATATTATCTTACTCTAAAACTTTTCCCCAAATTCAAGGTTTAATTTCAGTTCAAATCCATTTCAAATTTATCTTTATTCAATTACAATTTGGTTGTATTACTATTAACTCTTAATTCTCATTATTTTATTTGATTCCAAGGATTTAACAACCAACTACCTTAATATTTATTAAAAGTAATATTGTATATATCAAATATAATCTTATATAAAAATCATTTGAAATCTTTATATATGAAAATAACAAGTACGCTCTCATATATGTATATACACACTCAACTCATTCTAGGGTACTATTGACCCTATCCTTATGAGTACACCCACCGGAGCCAAGGTTTTCGCTTAACCTTTGCTCTGATACCAACTGTAACGACCCAGAATTTTCGATCCCGAAAATTCCAGATAGTTATGAAAAGAAGAAAGAGATAGAAGAAGAAGAAACAGAAACACAATACAGATTCTCACATTCGCAGCGGATAAAATATAATATCAAATAATAGCAGTTTACAAAAGAATACTATATCTGTCAATTTGCTTTATAATACATCAGAGTTACTCTCATACACAACACTGAGTATATACAAATGAAATATATCTCTGATAAACAGAAATAATAGTCACAGCGGAAACACTCCATACGTCCTGCCATCCAGCTCATCTCCTAAGCTCCAGAACGTCCTTACCTGAAAATCTGTAATACTCGGTCTGACCCGAGCATTACATCAAAGTAACACCCGGGTCAGGCTGGAAACCAGCGTGAGTAAGCCCATCTAACCAGAAATGTAAAAGCATACAACTTATATAGAACCCGGGGTAACTCATATCAATTTACAATTCTTCAACTTGTTATAGTCATCACTAATTTCACACATCAATTTCTAAGTACCAAACTTAGATTAAATGGTCCCATTTACTTAAATCATTCCATTCCAGCCTATTGATTTCACATATCAATTTATAAAGAATCGAAGTGGTTTCGGGTATTAACAAATACCCTACTCCGGTCTTTTCGAATCTAATGTCATCTTAACCCAAGTTATTCAAGTGAATTAAATTTTCTTTTAAATACTAGATGCCAACCTGTACACAGTAGTTTATCCTTGATAGATAACCATATTATCAGTGTTCAACCTACATATCATCTCACATAGCATCACAATTCACATATCAGAGATATCAATCATCCCAGGGTAATTCAATATCATTCAATCATCTATAAGAAAGGTTAATTAATTTCCAAATAAATTAATTAATTACCTAACCCAGCTTAATAAATATTAATTACACCTTTCTTAAATTATTAATCTAAATTAATTATCCATAATTACTTTCATTAAGTAATTATCCCACTGATTGATTATCCTTAATTAATTAACCTAAATTTTAATTAGTTATCCCCAAATTTCTTATTATAATAATTAACCTTTAGCAAATTAATCCTTTAATTACTTACAATTAAGTAATTATCATTTAATAAATCACTTTTAGTAATCACCCATTAATTACCCACCCTAACAAATGACACTAAGTAATTATTGTCTAATTACCTTCATTCTGTGATTATCGTTAATTAATTGCATAAATAAATAAATCCTTTAAATTGATTACACAAATTAAATTACCTTAAGTTAATTAATCAATTCCTTACTGATCACATTAATTAATTTACGATCCTTTAATACGTTAAAAATCAATACTTTATTAAATTACATCATTTAAATCACCTTTGAAACATATTATATAATTGCTTTTAAACAACAATTTTAAAGTATTTTTAAAACCTAAAAAAAACTCGTTTAAACTTGCTAATACTTTATTTTAGATCTTGGTTTATATTTTTCTTTAAAACTTATCCATTTTTGTTAAACTCTTACAACTTGATTAAACAATTTACTTTGGAATTTGATAAATACTTAGGCTTAGCAACTTATTTTTGTTGCTTTAAACAACCTGTACCTTATTATTAATAAAACTGTTCCCTATTCTTATTTTCAAAAAGAAACAGTTCGTAGAACAAACAGTACCCGAGTATTCCAGATAAAACTCGAGCAAAACCCACAAAATCACCGAGCTAACCCTGCATCACTCACGAACTTATCTCCTTACTTCAATACTTCGAGACAAACACGAAATCGCCCCAACTAAACCCAGGCAAACTCCATCCAAATCTTGAACACACTGCCATGCTCAAACCCGCCACAACGTGCACGTGTGCACGTGTACAGAACCCCCGGCCACCGCCGGTTATCATCACGACCATCTGCCAGTCGTCTACGACTCCACTACTTCTTCCGACAACCCAGAATCGAAGACGACAATGCAAATCGGAAAACGGCCTCTCGATCAAAACTGGAATGAACACTGACGACAAAATCCTCTCGCCGCCGATGATCACGATGGATGGAACTTACCGGCTTCGCTCCAGAGCAACACTACGTCCCTATGCGGCTATCCCACGTCTTGCGATTGACTCCGGTCTCTTCATGGTGGCTAAATCCTCTCGAAACCATCTACGACCCAAAACTAGGTTTAGAAACTCCCTCAACCAACCGATGCCTCCATGGTGATCTGGAGCTCCATCAAATAATTTTTCCGGCCTCCCTGATTGACGTGCTAACCTCGACAAAAACTTCGACCATCAACAATTCGTCGATCATCAGATAAAGGTCAAAATTTGTTTCCTGTTCTACCAATGATTTCTCACAATACACACTATTAAAAATCAAAATTTCCATCTTAAAAATCCTAATTCTCGAAGTAGATTCAAGCAGTATACTTGAAACAATCAATTGTTGAAATCAATTTCCTGGTAAATCCTGAGTTTGTCTGTATATTGAATATTCTGGTTGATATTCTTCTTAATTCTTGCTTTCACTTTTTTTTTTTAAATTTTATATCTTGCAATCTTAAACAAACTTTGTTTAAACATTCCACTACACCACTAATCGGTGAAGGAACCAACCGATCTTTGAATTTTATTACACCAGAAATTCAAAACAGGATAAACCCTGGCCTGCACATCTCATATATATATATATATATATATATATATAGAAATCATTATATATGTATACTAGGCAATTTTCACAGCACATTTCATCACATGCAATAAAACTTATACCACAGAAATGTTTAAATACTGTTTCTAAGCAAAGTTTACTCACCTGAAATTTTAGAACAGAGAATAGTTTCAGGCTTTGAGAAGAACACAGTCTTGATCTTGCTTTCCCAATCTCTTGCTTTGTTGATGAATTTGTTTGAGTTTATAAAGTAAAGATGTTTATTTTATTTATTATATTTTTTTCTTCCTCAGGTTTGCTTCTAAGTTTTGTAACGAAATGAGATAAGAAGGGATGATACACAAAACTATGTAGGCTGAAGTTTATACAAGTACAAGATATTATTGTACTGTTAGAGATTTTTTTCCTTTTGTAAGGTGGCTGAAATGATATTTGTTGAGCTTGCATTTATTGACCTTGGCTTGTTTTATAAGCTTAAGCTTATCTTCTTCTTTTTTTTTAACATTTTACACTAAGATGGCCGTATAGACTTAGATAAAAAGAAATATGCAGTGGAAGCTAAGGCATTGTACAGGTTTTATCTGGAAAGGTTTGATCTGCTATTAACTTGGTACAATGTTTGAAATGATATATTGTATGCTCAAGATGTCTGTGCATTAAATGCTTGCTATGATGGTGTTTCATATGCATATATATTTATATACACTCTTGCTTACATATATCTATATGTATATATAGCTACATATACCTATACGTTTGCATATTTATTTGCTTACATGACATAAACACACACTTATATTTATACATATTTTAATATACATTGCTTTATATACATATATATATATATATTCACATTCAAACAAACTTCTCCTATATTTCATTCCACATAGGTATATACATATATTTATATTCTTGTATATGTATATACTTATATATGTATATATTTTCAACATCACAAGGTTGTATCTATTTATTTATACATGTATTTAAGGATATTTCATTCAAATTTAAATGATGAGTTTATCATTTATTTTCTATGGGATTTGTCATATCCAAAGATTTATAGTCCAATATCTAATATAGGTTTTAAATCGGTCCATATATGTTATAACTTAAGTTTGTATATAGTGTTTAAACTAATGTATATATATATCCAGATATTTTGAATTATCAGAAATTTTATTGGTTCGACTTATAAAATTAGTAATTCAATAATTAAAATCAAATTTTTACCCAATTACAGACGTCAGAAAACCCGGGTCGTCACACAACTGCTTGGACCTTGTTGTGCATACTTCTGTTTCATTTTTGTTCTTGTGCATTTGGTTTAAAACTGTTGCATGTTGTAGTGTTTTACTTGAATCTTGGTTGCACCATCCACTTGAGTTCATTTAGCTCTGTCCTTTGTTTGGTTCATCTTATAGTCTGGTACATTGTTTCATTTTGTATGCATTTGCTTGTATACTTTAATTTGGTTCATTCCAGAAAGTTTTGTTCATTGTATATGTTGTCTTGACAATTTTCTTGAACTTGCACCTGCGTTGAATCCAGCTAATAGCTCGGGTTTGACTTTGTGCTGATATCATGATTTTATTTGTATTTCACTTGAGTTGAACCCGGCTTTTGATTTGGGTTTGACTTTGTGCTCACCTGTCCCTGTAACTTTATCAAGTGTATATCGGTGTGCACGGCCTTGTGGCATATACAGTGATACACTGTGCATTTCACAAGTTGTTCGTGTGTGATGAATTCAAAATTAAATGATGACGAACAACCCAAATAACTGAGGCAAATAATATTTTCAAAATTACATTTTATTTTATACTGCAAAAATATTTCCTTTCAATTTTACTGCGTCAGTGTGTATTTTTGTAGATTGCTCAAATGCTGGATTCAAATCTGGAATGGAGTTGAAGATAAATATGAGTGAACAAGCGATATGTAGTTAGGTCAACTGTAAATGTGAATCATGATGTAATCAAAGTTGTATTGTAATCAAAATTGTGTATATATATAGTGAGAGCTCAAATTTGTACTATTCAAAATTGTAATAAATATTTATTTGGATAAAATATTTGTTTGAATTTAAATTTGTTATTTATTTATCATCAAACAAAAATCATATACTAGCATACTAGCATATTCAACAGTTGGGGCCCAGATTGTGCGGCCCACCTTTTTAGTAAATTTGGTATGTGGGGCCCACTTTTTAGTAAATTTGGTACCTATAGCAACAACAGAACCGATGTTGCCCTAGGGCCGCAAAGATGTTGCCTTTGACTCTAGGGCAATGAGGCAAAATGCATCACCGAGAAAGTGTTGCCTTTGCCCTTTTTTAGCCTATAGCAACATTTTTTGGCACTTCCTGCATCACTTCTTGGGTGTTGCAGTATGCAATCTATGGCATAGTGATACCAAGTTTTTGCTTCTGGTCATTATATATATCTGCATATCTTTAAGTCTTGAATGAATTTTTACTTATGACAAGTACACAAGGTAGCTAGGTATATATGCTTTTGTAAATGCAAGTTTAGACAAGCCTGTAACCAAGAAAATACTGCACTACCCTCTGTTCTAAATTCTTTTTGATAGACAGGTAGAGTCTTCCTCTAAAAAAAATCAGTAACTCGAAATCTCTTTAGTTTTTAAACTTAGTTCCAAAACAAAAGTTGTTCACCTTTGAGTATAGTATAGTCTAAAATTGGTTTCATTCAAGTTTATCAAAAAGAGAGGGAAGAAATGACATTTTACAGTGAACAGGTTAACTAAGGACAAAATTCGACATTCATATTTTAATGAATGGATTACATAGTTGAAATCGTTGTGGGAAATCGTAAATTTTAGAGATGGTTTGGTGGTTTTAAATCATGTGTGGAAGGAGAAAATGGATGATGACAAGAGATTGGGTTTAGGTAAAATTCAGGCGGTCGAGTCGTTTGGGTGGTTCATCGTTCGGCGTGGAGGTGGCTTGGGGTTGAAGAATCCACAAAAAATGGTGTTGGATTTTCTTATTGGATGTTTTGCCTGGTCGAAGTGATTGTAGGGTTTTGGGTTGTTTGGGGTTGGGTTTCGTTCGTGGTCGAACTACGTCAAAGAAAGGAAATGAGGAGGTTGCGCACGGAGGGGAAAGGCAAGAGGAGGCCATGGCGATGTTGTTGGTGAAGTTTGGGGGTATGCGATCAACTACGGTGGCGTCGTGTTCGTGTGGCGTGTTGGGGTGCAATTTTGGGTTGGCTGTTCGATTTTTGAACGAGGAGTTTTGTCGAGTCTTTAGGTGGTGGAGCATGGTGAGGGGGTTGGCGGCGACTTGGATGGGTGGTCGGCGGCAAGTGATGACGTCTGGAGCGAGCGTGCACATGCACACGTACGTGCACACATACGTGCAAGACTTGACTACTGGAAAATGAGAGAGAAAGGAAGGAACTGGGAAAAGAAGGAGAAGGGGGAAGTTGGGCCGGGTATGGGCCAAAGCAAAAGAAAAGGAAAAAAAGGAAAAGGAAAAGAAAAAAAAGAAAAGGAAAAGGAAAGGAAAAAAGAAAAGAAAACGGAAAGGAAAAAAGAAAGAAAAAGGAAAAAGGAAAAGAAAGAAAAAGAGAAAAAGAAGGAAAAAAGAAAAAGGAAAGAGGAAGAATGGAACTTATATATTTATACGATAACTTAAAATTTTAAACTTTTTAAACTCTAAAATCTATTGTCATTTTAAATCCAAATCAATATTGAAGATTTTTGCATCTTAATCCTATTACCCGATGTTATAAATTAGTATAATGGATTTTTCCGTAATTTAGAGTTTAATGATATTTTATAATCAAAATGGGAAATTAACTAATTATATTATTATTATTTGACTTAAAACTTATGTAAATTAACAAATTAGATGTTAAATAGAGTGTTTAATTTTGATTAACTAAAAATAAATTTTCTTATAATTTCTTTAATTTGTAATTAATTTGGATAAAAATATAATTAGGTTCGGTTTATTAAAGTTAATAAAATCCTGATTTGCAAATTGTTTAATATTGACTATTAATCGTTAAATTAGTCAACGATCTATATCTTGGATTAACTCTATTGGATATTTATTTCAATTATTCTTGTTTGTGCCATCAAGTGGTCAGACGAGTATAAATAGTTAGATTAAAATGATGATACGTTTTATTTGAAATAAAAATCTGTAATAAATGCCCATATGTGAATATTTCCACCCTAAATATAAATTGTTTATTTTAAACAATTTACCCTTTTAAATTTATTACTTGGATTCGAAGAGACCGGAAACGGATACCAGTGTTATCCGGAACCACTTCGATTGATAATCACTACGAACCTTTACGGGTTCATTATAGAGTTTAATATGCTGGAATTGGATTAATTTCACAAATTCAACTATTTTAAATAAGAAGTTGTATTTAGACATGGTCAAAATATCAATGGACTCTATAAAAGTGGTTGGGTTTAAATAAGATGATAACTCGTCGTGTTTGTGTGAGTTACCTTGGTTTTCAAAAAAAATTATTACTTGAGTATTTCAAATTTAAGTGTGTTTACTCACGTTGGTTTCCAGCCTGACTCGGGTGTTACTTTATTGGAATGCTCGGGTCAGACCGAGTATTACAGAATTTCAGTATATGACACTCTTGGAGCTCAGGAGACAAGCTGGATGGCAGAGACGTATTGCACGTATTTGATTATATTCCGCTGTGTACTGTAGGTTGTATATTCAGCATTTGAGGACAAGTTATTATAACTATCCGGTTTTATATATTGATGATTGTACTCTGATAACCTGTATGTATAATAACAGGTTTAGCTTTCATTTGTATAAAAGCTGTTGTTGTATATTATATTTTGTTCCGCTGCGATGTGAGATTCTGTGTTGTTTTCTGTTTTCTTATTTTATATCTTTTTCTTAAATCATAACAACCTGGTATTTCCGGCACTCGATTGCTCGACACTCTATACAGTGAACTTATTAGTGTCGATTTTCGAGGGTCGAAAATCGCCCGGTCGTTACACGTGGTATCAGAGCTGAAGGTTAAGCGAGAACCTTGGCTCTGGTGGGGATTACTCATTAGAGATAGGGTCAGTAGTACCCTAGAATGAGTTAAGTGTATTATATGAGGGCGTATTTGTTATTTTCCTATAGAATGATTTTAAAATCGATTTTAAAATAATTTTTTATATAAGATTATATTTTGATATATATATATAAGAATAAATAAGTTTCTAAATTATCATGGTATATTAAGGTGATTGTTGTTATTATTATAATCAAATGAGATTACAAAATTTAAGTGGTAATATATATACCCAAATAGAAATTTGGGTAAGAATAAATTATGCAAATGAGTTAAGCTAACAAAACATAAGTTTAAGTAGACTCAAACCAGAATTTAAAATTTCGAAAATTTCGGGAGTGTTTTTCAAAAGTGTTTAAAACGAAATAAGTTTACCCTGATTATATTTTTCAGGAAATTATTATGGAATATATGGTATGTTTGGTTTCTAGGTATGACAATATTGATTATTATCATAAATTGGTTGATGTCTCTTAATAAAGGGTGTTTATTGCAAAATAAAACACGGTGAAATGTTTTAAGGAAGTGAAATTATATATGCTTAATTTATAATATGACTTATAAATTAAAATGGATCTAAATTGTGAGGTTTTGAATCTAAGTCCCGAAAATTTTGAAATGTGTTTCAAAATGTTTAAGGAAATAATAAGTAATATTATTTAGAATATTTTGATATGAAAATTTTTGTTTTAAAACAAGAGTTGTTTGAAAATGAGTTTGTTTTGGGATAAAAACCAAGGTTGGTTTAAATTTAAAAAGGGTGATTTGGTATGTAAATGAGATATATATATAGGATTTCAAAGTTGATTTGAAATAACTACTGGGTGTTGAATTCTAGGATTTCCTTGAAATGAGAAGTATAACCCAAAGAAAAGTAAGTTTTTGAACTTATAAGTGGGAAGTGATATTGATAAGAAATTTAAATTTGGAATGTAAAATTTAAATTAAGTAAGTTTAAATGGATTGAAAGAATTAGGAATTTAACTCAGGCCAAGTTAAATAAGTTTTGGAACTCATAACCTGAAATTGGGAATTTCAAGGTAAAATTAAAATTTAATTTATGGAAGTTAAATGAATTAAATTGTAAAAGAAAAAGGTATAGATTTGGTAAGAGGAGCAAAAGGAGTTATGCATGAATGATTTCAAAACGATTATTGAAATAATACGAGTTTTGAATTCTAGAAATTTATGATGGATGCTATTGAGTGATGTCTTAGATAATTTGGATGTTTATTTACCTTGATATATCCTGCTATCATTTTATATATTATTTACAGTATATAAGCTGTAAATCAGATTATTTCGAATAAGTTAAGAAGTGGATTGAAATGACATTTATTTGGATTGAAATGATATATATCCATTCCTGAAATTAAAAAAGAAATAAAACTTTGATTTGAAACTATTAAATGATTTTGATTTTAAGAAATAAAAATCGAGATTGAATCAATTTCAATGGGAATGGAAACTGAAATTGAGTTGAATTGAAGATTGGGAATTGAATCAGTTTGACTTTGAAACTATTTTCAAACAAATTATTTTAATATAAACTGTTTAAGAATCTATCCTTTTAAATATTCAAATTATTTTGATTTTCCAAGCTATTTACTATACAGACCATTTTTGAAAAACTCAAACTATCTTATATTTAACTATTTTTTTAAAAAAATCTATTCAAGCTATTTTCTAAATTCAAACTGGTCAGAGTGGAAATTGTTTATATTTAAATCATGGATTTAAATACGAATTTTGATAAATTGAAGTATTAACCCGAATGGAAATTCGATGCAATTCTGAATTGGAACCGAAATCAGAATATTTAGGCAAAAATTATTTTTGAACTGAAATAGTATATTTGAGTAAATATGATGATTTTAAAATGAAGATTTAATAATTACTATAACTAAAACTTACTCTATAAGAAGTAAGGAATGTGATAAATAACTTTGAAAGAAAATCAAACTTGAAAATTTGATTTGGCATTAATGAAAATATAAATGTTAGTTATATATTCAAACTCCCTTATTGAATGTATAACCAGAAAGAAATGATCTTGGACGATGTTTGAAATACTAATAGAGTTTATATAAGTATGAGGTGGACTTAGAAATTATTAATCCGAAAATTATTCGAGTGGGAAAGAATAATTTTATATGTATATGAGAATGAAACTAAAAAGGTTTTGGAACACATTAATTTTAAAAGACTTTTGATTTGGGCAAATAGTCAATTTTGGAAATTGGCTAAACCAAATTTGAAAACTATCGATTTTGAAGATATCGATTTTGTATAGATAAAGTTTATATCTGAGACATATAAAGAGTATGATTTGAAAGGTACTATATATGTATATAGTATGATATGTTTTGAGACAAAAGTATGGAAAGGCACCCCAATGAAAGTCGAAACTTAGAAAAGGAGATCCACTGGGTGGTTCTGCCTAGGAATCCGAAGGGTGGGTTCAATGAGAATTGGGATCCCAAAGGACGTCCGGACAAAACTCATGGGTCCTGGTGATCATTTGTTGGGTAGTGTAAGTCGAGTGGTGCTGATGCCTACAGTTACATTAGGTTTTGTTGTGATGGCAACGTAACCTTTATGTAACTGCAATCTATCGCGGTTCCATAACGTAAGTCGGGTGGCAGTGATTGCCTATAATCTACGTTTGATTTCGTTGGGATAGCAATGTAACATCGGTAGATTGCGATCTATGTGGTTTGGTTCCATAGCATAATTTGAGTGGTAGCGAGTGCCTACGGTCTACATTGGGTTCCACTGGGATAGTGACACAACCTTGTGTAGACTGCAATCTATGTGGTATAGTTTCATTTGACAGCGTAATTCGAGGGGCAGTGATTGCCTACAGACTACTTACAGTTTTGTTGTGATAGCGACACAACCTTGTTGTAGCTGCGATCTGTGGTGTTCCTATGGTGAAAGTCGAGAGGTGTGGATGCCTACGGTTTCCTTATGATTTCGCTAGGATGGCTGCAATCATTAGGTTAACTGCGATCCATGGTGGTAAAGGGGGGGGGGGGTGATACTTTCCATAGCATTTTGAAAAAAAAGGTTTTTAAGTATTTTCACTGGGTGTTGAAAACGGGTCTACTAAGTACTTATAAATTTTCAGTCCTACACCTGATCAACGTATGACTGAATTTCTGTGAGAACAAGAATGGACTTGTTTAGACATCAAGTTATGAAAAATATTTTTATAAAAATAGTTTGATAATACTATAGGATTTAAAGTATTTTAAAATTTATAGTAAAAGAGTAAGGAGTTAAAATGTTTAAAAATAATTTAATTAATAATACACATCAAAATTCAAATTTCTTGTCTCGTTCCGTTTCTTTTCGAGGACGAAACGTTCTAAGGGGGGAGGAATGCCATGACCCGGAATTTTAGCCGTCGGGTATTGGGCAATTAACTAATTTTAATTATTGGGATATAAATTTTATTAGTCGAATAAATAAATGTAAATATATGTGTATTTGATGACAACAATATATATGGATAGATATATATGTTCATAAAAGTATTGTATGTGTAGATATGTATTTAAAACTTCACCATTTCAAACTCGGGATAAAATAATCTCTCTATATATATATATATATGTGTAGAAATGTAACTATGTGAACATATGTAAATATAGGCAAATACGTAAATAAATAGAAAGTGTATATGTATATATGTTATGTAAAATAGCGAATAGTAAATGTTTATATATTTATAAAAATATTGTATATGTGAATAAGTATATATACACATGAATGTACAAGCTTCATAATGGCAAAATCTCAAATTTTTGACCATATATGTATATGGTTAAATGTTTATAGAAGTAATGCATATAGGAATATAAATTTCTATATATATATATATATATATGTAAGCATGTGTGTATCTTAATATATATATATGTATATATATAGGTGTGTGTAAATGTGATTAAATGGATATGTATATATCTAAAGGAAGAAGATAATTGTACATGTATGCATATATATATATATATTAGTATTCATGATAAAATAGAGCAAAGGAATGCATATCCATATATATACACATATAATTGTATATAAACATATAGGGGAACATCATCATGGCAAAAACATAAATTCAAGCACCAACATTAAATCAACTTAAGATCAAATTAAATGCACATTTAATCAAGCCATAAAAGATCAAATCACTCAAGTTTTCAATTCAATCAACTTATCAAAATTTAGTCATTTTTTTTAAATGGAAAAAAAGCCTGTACATGATGTTTAGCCTATCTATATGTACATAGCCACCCTACTCCACTATTTGCTTTCATCTTCTATATAAACATAACCAAGCTTGTTCACTTGTTCATACTCGTATAAAAAAAGAGATAATCTGCCATTAAACTTCAAAAGACCCAGACAGTAAAGGATTGAAGAAATAAACAAAACAGAGTGTTCATGCCTTAAAAATGGTGAGTAAAACATACCAAGTTTTTGCTTCTGGTCATTATATATATATATATATATATATATATATATCTGCATATCTTTAAGTTTTGAATGAATTCTTACTTATGACAAGTACACAAGGTAGCTAGGTATATATGCTTTTGTAAATGCAAGTTTTGATAAGCCTGTAACCAAGAAAATACTGCACTAGCCTCTATATTATTATTATTTGACTTAAAACTTATGTAAATTAACAAATTAGATGTTAAATAGAGTGTTTAATTTTGATTAACTAAAAATAAATTGTCTTATAATTTCTTTAATTTGTAATTAATTTGGATAAAAATATAAATAGGTTCGGTTTATTAAAGTTAATAAAATCCTGATTTGCAAATTGTTTAATATTGACTATTAATCGTTAAATTAGTTAACGATCTATATCTTGGCTTAACTCTATTGGATATTTATTTCAATTATTCTTGTCTGTGCCATCAAGTGGTCGAACAAGTATAAATAGTTTGATTAAAATGATGATACATTTTATTTGAAATAAAAATCTATAATAAATGCCCATATGTGAATATTTCCACCCTAAATATAAATTGTTTATTTTAAACAATTTACCCTTTTAAATTTATTACTTGGATTCGAAGAGACCGGAATCGGATACCAATGTTATCCGTAACCACTTCGATTTTATAATCACTACGATCCTTTGCGGGTTGATTATAGAGTTTAATATCCTGGAATTGGATTAATTTCACAAATTCAACTACTTTAAATAAAAAGTTGTATTTAGACATGGTCAAAATTTCGATGGATTCTGGAAAAGTGGTTGGGTTAAAATAAGATGATAACTCGTCGTGTTTGTACGAGTTACCTTGTTTTTGAAAAAATTTTATAACTTAAGTATTTCAAATTTAAGTGTGTTTACTCACACCGGTTTCCAGCCTGACTCGGGTGTTACTTTATTGTAATGCTCGGGTCAGACCGAGGATTATAGAATTTCAGGATAGGACACACTTGGAGCTCCGGAGACGAGCTGGATGGCAGAGACGTATTGCACGTATTTGATTATATTCCGCTGTGTACTGTAGGCTATATATTCAGCATTTGAGGACAAGTTATTATAACTGTCCGGTTTTATATATTGATGATTGTACTCTGATAACCTGTATGTATAATAACAGTTATAGCTTTCTTTTGAATAAAAGCTGTTGTTGTATATTATATTTTGTTCCGCTGCGATGTGAGATTCTGTGTTGTTTTCTGTTTTCTTATTCTATCTCTTTTTCTTAAACCCTAACAACCTGGTATTTCCGGCACTCGATTGCTCGGCACTCTATACAGTGAACATATTAGTGTCAATTTTCGGGGGTCGAAAATCGCTCAGTCGTTACAATTTATAAAAAATGTCATTTGATGACATGATTTGTGGATATTTTATATCATTTGATGACGTACATGTAAGGAAAGGATTGAAGAGAGAAACAATCATGGGAATTATTTAGGAAAGTTTTCATTAAAGAATGCAAAAAGTTTCATTCTTTCAATTAAAACATATTCTTTAATTCATTCTGTACATACAATTCATTTTTCCTTCTCTTTCATTTTTTCTCTTTCTCTCCACCTATATTTTCATGGCAGAAAAAACGAATTTCTAAAATCTTTCAACATCAAATAAAAGGATCAAATAAAATAAAACAAAAATGGTTCATCCATCTCTTACAAGGATAGGATGTGGATCTTGAAGATCTGAGGAGATATCATCATTCAAGGTGTGATTTCTAGACAACATCCTAAGGTGATTCAATCAAATATATAAGCATTCTTCATTCAAGGTGCAAATCCAAGGCAACATCAACAAAGTGTTTTTTAAGGATTGGGTAGCAAGGTATGTCATTTTCTATATATAGATAGTGATTTTGTAATGTTTGATGGAAATTTAATTTGACTTTCATAATTTGTATGACGTATTACTATCTTGCTTACTTAAAAAATTGTTTATGAAGATTGAATTATTTGTTAAATGATATGATTAAGATTTCATTTGATAGATCAAAATTAAATTTGTTTATGTTTTAAAACAATATTTAAGTGTAGATCTATGTTTTTAAACATTCTAAATATAGTGTAATTCTTTAGATCGGAATGTTTACATATTCGAATTGATTAGCTGCTTGTCTTCACTTTGTTAAATTGAAACTAAATCTATATATTTTAAAATAAAATGTTTTATATTAGTTATATGTTTTAACATTTAATTTAAATTTCATTTCTTTAAATCTAGAAATATACATTTTCATGTTGATTGATTGAATTATATTTAAAGTTAAAAATGAAATTTATATGTAATCGATACAATGTTTCAACGGTAGATCTATGTTTTAATCTTTCATAACAAAGTGTGATTTTATTTTTAAATGCTAATATATGTATGTATGTAAGCATGTATTACTTGCACTTTTTACTGCATATATATTTACATATGAATAAAAGGAATTTTAACAATAAATCAAAGTTTTGAAATTGGCTATAGTAACTATCTAATTTATATTATATGAAAACTTTGATTAAATTCCATATATACATATTTGGATCTACTTGTATGTGTTCATATAAAATTTATTTTTCTTTACATATATTGTCATAGTATGAAATCATTTCTCTTTATTAATCAAGACTGTAACATATACATATAATTCATTGTTTACCTTCTATATTCTTACATTATGGACCTATTGATTGTCATTAATATGTTGCATTAATTAAGTTTGCTAAAAGGGAAACTATATCAATCAACCTTGTCATCCTTTATTAATTTCCATTTTAATTCTTATGTAATCACCATTCCAATTATTCTTGTTTATTTTATGGTACATATCAATTACCACTGGCTAAGCACACTCCCTATATGTTGCACTTTCATAATATTTACTGTGAATATATTTACAATTCATGTCATATTTAGATTAGTCATTAATGTTATTTTATTAATCAATTATTTAATTTAATTAAGAAAAGAAAATGAAAATTTTCATTCTCTAACTAAATTTATGATCCCTTATTAATTGAATCATTTCAGAGAAAAGACATGAAAAGTTTCCTTCTCTCAATAAATTTATGCTCACTCAGTAATTGAACAAGTTAAGAAAAAGGAAATGAAATATTTCCTTCTTTGAATAAATTTGAAAAGTAAACGTTACATACAAATTTGTATATAAGAGTATATTTGATATACTCTAACTTACATACACATTAAATTAAAGTGAAATTTTATTTATGAAGTTAAATAAAATATTGATTTTATTTAAAAGGAACTTAAAAAAATTCCAAATGAATTAAGAGTTCATAGGCCAATCAAAGATCCAAAATGGTTAAATTTTTTGAAATTCATCAATTTCTTCTGCTGCGGGCTGGTCTAGTTCTAACATTTGAGACTACATAGGAAAATGATATAGAATACGAGACCGAGTCTGAATTGGAAAACAGAGAAGAGTGATATTAATGTACATTTTGATAGAAGGTAATTTATACGATTACTAATCTTACATTTTTTCATAAATATGATATGTTTTCCCATAATTAAATGATATGTTCTCTCAAAATAAAATGATATGTTTGTGATAGGTATTATGTTTCGACATCGAAGATTATCCCATTCATCTGGTTCTCGATGTTTCCAAGGCTGATTATAAGAGTAGAATGACCCCGTGCTGGCCTAGGTGGGATAATATCCCACCCCACATTTTAGAGTGTATCTGGCAGGATTTCATCATAAATGTAAACCTTTATTTCATTTTATATATAACCACTGTACAATTTGTTGACTATGTATAAATGTATAACTTTTTTTTTCAATGTGCAGAGGTAGGAAGACTTATAGGAACATGACCTTCTGTGACGCCCCACCTCTATGCTCATAATAACAAAGAGTATTAAAGGAAATACTGTCTATTACTACGAAGAATAAGGCTGGATGGGAGCGACCATCCGTAATTGGCCTTACACTAACATTGGTTATCTCGATAGGAGTGGTACATTCTTTTTGTTTTTCTTCTATTATTTATTTACTCCCATCGACACACCCAACACTAGTATAAAACGAACTACGACGGTTCATAATAGTTTAGGACATTAGATATAACAATAACACAGATAATATAAATGCGGAACACAGATAAAAACAAAAGTCTCAGATATATATAACTGATGTCAGTTAATACATAGTTGACACTATACATATGATACAACTACAACTGTCGACTCTAGAAGTTATATATACAAGTACATTATCGACTAATATACATGAATACATATCATTCTATACAATGACACGACTACTACAAAATGACTCTGACAACTTCAGAAGATGTGAAAAGTCTTCAATCCCGAACAGCAACCCAAAGAAAGAAATCTACAACCTGAAATACTCGGGTCTGACCCGAGTATTACATTCAAAAGAAAATAATACCCAGGTCAGTCTAATTCAAACCAGTTTATTGGTGCATATAGGCAGTGATAATTTAAATAGGCGACAGTCACAATAATTCCCGTCTATCCGATTCTTTAAACAAAGAAACCGGATAACGGTCAATATAACACTTAACAGTGTTTAACCAAAAATCAGCAGATTTAAATTATGAACAGAGATAAATAACAATTTTTCAAATCGACTAAATCAATTTAAAATTGTCAAATCTGATAGGGCTGCAGTACACGCACGCGTGTACTGCCTCGCCACTATCGCGGGAGATACACAAAAGCTCGGTGAAAGTCACAAGTGATCACAAGGTCAAACCCCGAAATCGGGTTCAACTCAAGTGAATTCAAGGACAAATCCCAACAGGGGGAAAAACTGCAAAGCGCATGCGACTGCAGACATAAGCGAATACGAAGCAACCGCCACGATGAAGCTATAGTAGCAAACAGTTGCAAAGACAAGGGCAGAATGCAACTACAAAGAAGACAGTGGCAGCAAGTGAAACAATAACAACAACAAGTGTCATCAATGAACTCAAGCCGATATACAATAAGAAGTGCACCAGTTCAATGTACACATGGGTCAAAGTCTACAAATGTACAACTGCAACCATAATGTCAAAGCAAACAAGTGAAGTTCAGGCAGAGATCAATAGGGCAGCGAGCATAAATACAACACTGTCTGTAACAATTGCCGTCTAGAAAGCAAGGACCAAGGAGTAAAATAAATAGACGACAACTTCGACTTAAACCACTAAGAGGCCAAACAAACGAGTACGCATGTACACAATGCTAAGCGCACATGTACCTAATGCTACACCTACGACTGATACAAGTATTATCAGTTTTGTGATGCTCAAACCCAGGAACTAACAATTACACGAAAACCAAGTGACCAAAGAAAGGTGCAACTGAACATGCCTGCCACAGTGGGATGACTAAAAGTAACAAAACATGAAGACTTCAAGATACCACAATACCACTGAAATGCAGACTGCCTTACAGAGTGAAAATCAAGGCCAGACAAGTTCAAGACTGGAAACACATATATGAACTGGCTCGAGTACTCAAAAATGCAGGCTACACGAATGTACAGAGGCAATAACAAGAATGGCCAGAGTCAAGTATGCAACAGGTTATAAAACGACCAATTTGCAAACATAAGTTGCCAAACTAAATTACAACTTTGTTTTCTAAACTTTATGGGGAAATATGCACAAACATAAATACTCAAGTGTATCTGCATATTAAACATGCAAACTGAAGTTGCAGTGAGTCTACCAAAATGCTCAAGTCCAAAACACAGTACACGACAGTGCCCGAAGTACAGAATACACTACACACAATTTGCATCCACCAAAACAATAGTGCATCACTGACTATACCCAAAACAAGCTCACTGGACAGTATAGATGTAACTCAATGCAGTCTCGACCCAAAATCAAAAAGAAACAAATGCAACTCAATATTCAAACAAATGCACTGCATCATGTATACAAGGTACGGGCACCCGTGGAACAAAATATCTCAAAATATACATAACTCATAAGCAACTACCAAGATACATGTATGAAGGCGACTGGCACACTAGAATGCAATTTATCTCACACATGATACAGTGAAGATACACACAGAAAATGTAAAGCCAAAGTCATCAGGATTTTACAAAAATAGTTCAATATCAAATAACCAGATTAAAGACAGAGCCGAGAAATCAAGGAGCAACTAAGTCAGAAAAGGTCAAAGCCGTGGTCACCCCAGAGACCAAACTCAAAACAAAGTCAACACAGTATAATTAGGCATGAAGTCGAGGTGGACTATGTCAGTGTCGTAGTCGGGGAAGCATACCAATTTATCAATCAGAGAAAATCACGAAATCAAAAATCAATTGTCACAAGTTCAAGCCGACACGTATATACAAAAATCAATATCAATCCAACCAAGAAATCATAGCATATACGAATGGCCAGAGAAAACGATGGACGAATTCAAACATAATTATACGAACTAGAAAACAGGGGTTCACACCCGGCAACATACGAATTGAACAAGATGTGAGTAATTTAATTACTCACCTTAGCATTCGAAGCGAAGAGGATTCGATCAATCGAGGAGCTGCTACACACGATCGCAGCGATGGACATATCACGAAGCCCCAATTTGAGAACGATACGAGCTTGCCCTAATTTCTTTTGAAGAAAAGGGGAACGAAGAAGGAAGCCGCCATTTATTTTCGTTTGTTTTCTTACGTTTAGGGTTAAAGCGAAAAAATGAATGAAAAGGGGGCAGGTCGATTTATTTGTATAAGGGAACGACATTCCTTTTGGTAATTAACCCAGCAAAGCAACTAAAGAAATATGGGCGACCATATTAAATTTTTAAAGTCTGCATATCTCCTTTACAAACTTTCAAAAGAATCTCAAATCGATTTAAACTGCAATAGCGATTAACAACGATTTAATCGTCTACTGACGAAGATAAATTAACAACAAAACCCCGGGTTGTTACAGACTCCCCTCCTTATAAAAATTGCGTCCCCGCAATTTTCCTAATCAAGATTGTCTATAACAATTTTTTTCTAACCTAAACTAGTTATGCTAGAAAAATAAGAATTGAGAACACAATTATCAAAGAAATTGCGTCCACGCAATCATAGGGAATAAATGGATAAAAGGTAACAACCAAAAGAGCATGGCAATGTCGAATGTACAAGCAAAGCAAGTGTCAGCGGGGAAGTATTAGATAAGAAATCAAAAGGTTCGAGTGCTTCAAATCAAAAGAATCAACATCGTGAGAATCATGGATCAAAATCAGACGACTAACAAAAGCAAGAACAATCGAGTTCCAGCAACTAAAAGAGAAGGAAAAACAGAGCAGAAATTCCATACAGAGCACGAATTGAATGTGAGTAAATCAAATTACTCACCTGAATCGCCAGAGAAAAAGACGAAGCTCAAATCTCAAAAGTCGCAAATATTCAATCATCAAAAACGATAATTGAATTTTCAAATCGCAAATATTTACTTATCTCAAACGATAATCAGAAGACAAAACAACTATCTGATTATCTCAAACGATAGTCAGAAACAAATATTTAATTACCAAAAACGATAATCAAATTTCTTAAATCAACAAATATTCGATTACCACAAACGATAATCAAATTTCAAATTCAACAAATATTTAATTATCAAAAGCGATAATTAAATCTCAAATCAGCAAATATTTAATTATCAAAAGCGATAATTAAATCTCAAATCAACAAATATTTAATTATCTCAAGCGATAATTAAATCTAAAATCAACAAATATTTAATTATCTGAAGCGATAATTAAATCTCAAATCAACAAATATTTAATTATCTAAAGCGATAATTAAATCTCAAATCAGCAATTATTTAATTATCAAAAGCGATAATTAAATCTCAAATCAACAAATATTTAATTATCTAAAGCGATAATTAAATCTCAAATCAACAAATATTTAATTATCTCAAGCGATAATTAAATCTAAAATCAACAAATATTTAATTATCTGAAGCGATAATTAAATCTCAAATCAACAAATATTTAATTATCTAAAGCGATAATTAAATCTCAAATCAGCAATTATTTAATTATCAAAAGCGATAATTAAATCTCAAATCAATAAATTTTTAATTATCTAAAGCGATAATTAAATCTCAAAGCAACAAATATTTAATTATCTAAAGCGATAATTAAATCTCAAATCAGCAAATATTTAATTATCTAAAGCGATAATTAAAAACAACAATTATCCGATTATCGAAAACGATAATCAGAACTCATATCAACAAATATCTAATTATCACAAGCGATAATTAGAAACAACAAATATCCGATTATCAAAAACGATAATCAGAACTCATATCAACAAATATCTAATTATCACAAGCGATAATTAGAAACAACAAATATCCGATTATCAAAAACGATAATCAGAACTCATATCAACAAATATCTAATTATCACAAGCGATAATTAGAAACAACAAATATCTGATTATCAAAAACGATAATCAGAACTCATATCAACAAATATCCAATTACCTGCAGATAATTGGAAGCAACAAATATCTAGAAATCAATTAAGAAGACTAGAAAATCAACATAAAAGCTTGGATCGATCCCATCAGATGGCGAGTTTTTAATTCGCCGCACGTGCAACAACAAATGGCCGAAGCCTACCAAGTACTCAACATAATTTTGGCGCCCATCAGATTGACCCGAAGGTCCGCAGAGTGGCCCGAAAGCCCAACAAATGACCCGAAGGTCCTCATAGTGGCTCGAAAGCACACGAAAGCATCAAAATGTTTCAATTAACGAGTCCGGAATTAACCGAAATAGCAAACGCACATGTCCCATACCACGTGTTTTACTAAATCGTTTGATTCTCTTCATCGTTTCCTTGAAAGTGTGAAATCATCAAATTCATCAAAACAACAGATATTCAATTAACGAGTCCGGAATTAACCGAAATAGTAAAAGTGTGGTTCCATACTCCGCACTTTTGCTAAATCGTTTAAATCACTTCATCGTTTCCTTGAAAGTGCAAAATTGTGTATTTTGTAAAAATACACTTTACATTCTCAAACGGAAAAGTCCGGAATTAAGCGAATCAGTAAAAGAAAGGGGTCATAATCCTCGATTTTTCTGAAACGTTTAAATCGCTTCCTCATTCTTTTGAAAGCGCAAACTGTTAAAATTTCTGAAAACAATTTTATTTATTTTGTAAAAATAACAATTCACATTCTCAACTGGACAAGTCCGGAGTTAAGCGAAACAGTAAAAGAAAGGGGTCATAATCCTCGATTTTGCTGAATCGTTTAAGTCGCTTTCTCATTCTTTTGAAAACGTAAACTGTTAAAAATTTATAAAACAATTTTCATTTTAAAACGATTTTCCAATTACGTGATTAAAGCAGCAAATCAGTAACAATTTCGATAAGGAAATTGTACTTCTCAAAATACCGTAAAAATGGTTACAAATCAGCATTGCGGTATAACCGCTTGAAAATCCACTTTTAAAAGTTTGACTGTTACTGAAGTCAAAGCAACAGTAATTTTAAAACATCAAATATCTCATCAAAATAATTCACATCTAAATGTGACATCAGTGAATTTTCATTCATTAAAATTGTCAACTAAACACCGTGCTTCAAAAAAATCTAGCATTGGTGTAAAAATCCCGTTACAAAAATAACGGCAACAAAATACGTCTCATAACCAAGCATCGGTTCAACGTAAATAAATGCAGTAACGTGCAATTCAAATTTTTGCACGTACTACAGAATGAACAAAGAAATCATTCAAATGTATCTTCAATGAAGATAATTCAAAACAGCAAAAATCTAATCAATAGATGATTAATACAAAAGAAAGCCAGCGGAAATTTCAACAAAAATCACATAACTGCAATTTCTTCGAATCCTCAATTCGGATTCGAAATTCTCAAAGAAACAAAATAATTACAGCTATGTAAACAACAATTGAAATTCATATCGATTTCGTATTTTGATTTTTAAATCAAAAAGATTATCAGTTGTACTCAGCGAAGACGGTTTCACTGTTTCCGCTGCGCACTCTGATAAATAGAACACAAATCAATCATATCATCAGAACACAATTTCACTATTATTTTTAAATAACGATATTTAAAAATTTCATCAAAATTTCAAAACTTTAGTTTTGACTCAAATCACAGATAAAACATCGACCAATAGTTGTAACATATGTTCCATCCAAGTTATGTTTTATATTATGTCCATAAACCTCGCTCTGATACCAACTGTGACGCCCCACCTCTATGCTCATAATAACAAAGAGTATTAAAGGAAATACTGTCTATTACTACGAAGAATAAGGCTGGATGGGAGCGACCATCCGTAATTGGCCTTACACTAACATTGGTTATCTCGATAGGAGTGGTACATTCTTTTTGTTTTTCTTCTATTATTTATTTACTCCCATCGACACACCCAACACTAGTATAAAACGAACTACGACGGTTCATAATAGTTTAGGACATTAGATATAACAATAACACAGATAATATAAATGCGGAACACAGATAAAAACAAAAGTCTCAGATATATATAACTGATGTCAATTAATACATAGTTGACACTATACATATGATACAACTACAACTATCGACTCTAGAAGTTATATATACAAGCACATTATCGACTAATATACATGAATACATATCATTCTATACAATGACACGACTACTACAAAATGACTCTGACAACTTCAGAAGATGTGAAAAGTCTTCAATCCCGAACAGCAACCCAAAGAAAGAAATCTACAACCTGAAATACTCGGGTCTGACCCGAGTATTACATTCAAAAGAAAATAATACCCAGGTCAGTCTAATTCAAACCAGTTTATTGGTGCATATAGGCAGTGATAATTTAAATAGGCGACAGTCACAATAATTCCCGTCTATCCGATTCTTTAAACAAAGAAACCGGATAACGGTCAATATAACACTTAACAGTGTTTAACCAAAAATCAGCAGATTTAAATTATGAACAGAGATAAATAACAATTTATCAAATCGACTAAATCAATTTAAAACTGTCAAATCTGATAGGGCTGCAGTACACGCACGCGTGTACTGCCTCGCCACTATCGCGGGAGATACACAAAAGCTCGGTGAAAGTCACAAGTGATCACAAGGTCAAACCCCGAAATCGGGTTCAACTCAAGTGAATTCAAGGACAAATCCCAACAGGGGGAAAAACTGCAAAGCGCATGCGACTGCAGACATAAGCGAATACGAAGCAACCGCCACGATGAAGCTATAGTAGCAAACAGTTGCAAAGACAAGGGCAGAATGCAACTACAAAGAAGACAGTGGCAGCAAGTGAAACAATAACAACAACAAGTGTCATCAATGAACTCAAGCCGATATACAATAAGAAGTGCACCAGTTCAATGTACACATGGGTCAAAGTCTACAAATGTACAACTGCAACCATAATGTCAAAGCAAACAAGTGAAGTTCAGGCAGAGATCAATAGGGCAGCGAGCATAAATACAACACTGTCTGTAACAATTGCCGTCTAGAAAGCAAGGACCAAGGAGTAAAATAAACAGACGGCAACTTCGACTTAAACCACTAAGAGGCCAAACAAACGAGTACGCATGTACACAATGCTAAGCGCACATGTACCCAATGCTACACCTACGACTGATACAAGTATTATCAGTTTTGTGATGCTCAAACCCAGGAACTAACAATTACACGAAAACCAAGTGACCAAAGAAAGGTGCAACTGAACATGCCTGCCACAGTGGGATGACTAAAAGTAACAAAACATGAAGACTTCAAGATACCACAATACCACTGAAATGCAGACTGCCTTACAGAGTGAAAATCAAGGCCAGACAAGTTCAAGACTGGAAACACATATATGAACTGGCTCGAGTACTCAAAAATGCAGGCTACACGAATGTACAGAGGCAATAACAAGAATGGCCAGAGTCAAGTATGCAACAGGTTATAAAACGACCAATTTGCAAACATAAGTTGCCAAACTAAATTACAACTTTGTTTTCTAAACTTTATGGGGAAATATGCACAAACATAAATACTCAAGTGTATCTGCATATTAAACATGCAAACTGAAGTTGCAGTGAGTCTACCAAAATGCTCAAGTCCAAAACACAGTACACGACAGTGCCCGAAGTACAGAATACACTACACACAATTTGCATCCACCAAAACAATAGTGCATCACTGACTATACCCAAAACAAGCTCACTGGACAGTATAGATGTAACTCAATGCAGTCTCGACCCAAAATCAAAAAGAAACAAATGCAACTCAATATTCAAACAAATGCACTGCATCATGTATACAAGGTACGGGCACCCGTGGAACAAAATATCTCAAAATATACATAACTCATAAGCAACTACCAAGATACATGTATGAAGGCGACTGGCACACTGGAATGCAATTTATCTCACACATGATACAGTGAAGATACACACAGAAAATGTAAAGCCAAAGTCATCAGGATTTCACAAAAATAGTTCAATATCAAATAACCAGATTAAAGACAGAGCCGAGAAATCAAGGAGCAACTAAGTCAGAAAAGGTCAAAGCCGTGGTCACCCCAGAGACCAAACTCAAAACAAAGTCAACACAGTATAATTAGGCATGAAGTCGAGGTGGACTATGTCAGTGTCGTAGTCGGGGAAGCATACCAATTTATCAATCAGAGAAAATCACGAAATCAAAAATCAATTGTCACAAGTTCAAGCCGACACGTATATACAAAAATCAATATCAATCCAACCAAGAAATCATAGCATATACGAATGGCCAGAGAAAATGATGGACGAATTCAAACATAATTATACGAACTAGAAAACAGGGGTTCACACCCGGCAACATACGAATTGAACAAGATGTGAGTAATTTAATTACTCACCTTAGCATTCGAAGCGAAGAGGATTCGATCAATCGAGGAGCTGCTACACACGATTGCAGCGATGGACATATCACGAAGCCCCAATTTGAGAACGAGACGAGCTTGCCCTAATTTCTTTTGAATAAAAGGGGAACGAAGAAGGAAGCCGCCATTTATTTTCGTTTGTTTTCTTACGTTTAGGGTTAAAGCGAAAAAATGAATGAAAAGGGGGCAGGTCGATTTATTTGTATAAGGGAACGACATTCCTTTTGGTAATTAACCCAGCAAAGCAACTAAAGAAATATGGGCGACCATATTAAATTTTTAAAGTCTGCATATCTCCTTTACAAACTTTCAAAAGAATCTCAAATCGATTTAAACTGCAATAGCGATTAACAACGATTTAATCGTCTACTGACGAAGATAAATTAACAACAAAACCCTGGGTTGTTACACCTTCTCCTTGGCATAAATTACTGGATGAAAATAATGAGAAAAAATTACCGCGATACGATGTCGACCATAAAAAATGAGGAAAAAACCCGACTGGATGAGTGGAAGCGTATTGCAAGCTTGGGTTGCTTTCTAGCAAAGCAATGAAGTGAAGATAAGTTTAATAGTCTCGTATATTTATTAAATTTTTTCTAGAATTAGCATAATAATTTCATCAATTTACAAATGTGAAATATATAGTTCATTATAAATTTACAAGCAGAGTCGAAAAGGAAATCTGCATATATAAATAAAAATCTAGTCACATGCCATGGGGTTCGAAGTCATTCCAATATTACCGTCAAGAGTTGGTAAATTTATTAATTGCGATTATAAATAGTTATTACATTGTACAATTTTATATATGTAATAATAATATATAATAATTATTTCAAAAAAGAAAGCATGGTCATCCTGTCTCCTACATGGACGTGTTTGCTCGTACTTATGCCATCCAGAATGAAAATGAAAATGGCATAGTGACATACACATGGCATGACTAAAATCACAACAGGTCATGGTAAACATATTTTAAATTATAAGTTATTAATAATCACTTAAAATAATAAGTTATAGATAATTACAATTATGTAGCATGAATTTTAATTGTAATTTTATTTGGAATCGCAGGAAAAATTCATGCAAGGACGAGAGAAACTACTTGAGGGAATAGGATGGGAAGAGCTGACTGCTGATGTAACGAACCGAATTTTTAAACAGTTTATAATTAAATATCGGAATTATTTAAATATTTAAATCTTGGATTTGATGTGAATGAAAATGATTTCAAAGCTTATTTAAATTCAATTTAAATAAGAATGATAATAGAAAACTTTTAATTTAGAATTAAAAGTGGTTAGATTGGTTTTAATGATAATTTGTTTTAATTAACGTGTGAAATTATCATTTCGGGCACTATCTCAGACTTTGACGAAACAAGTGCCATCAGATCCGAAATAATGAATTGTTGTACATCGACGAGTTTCGTGACGATCAGACGTGTTGTGTGGTCGTGGGTGCTCAAAATACACAATGTAAAATTAAAGAGAATAAAATATAATATAAATTTCCTATAAATACATCAGCAACCATTAACCTAATTCTAAAATTCCCTCTTTCACGTCGTTTCAAAATTTAGCATGCCACCACCATTTCGTTGGTTCCATCAATTGTTCCCGGAGATTAAGGCAACGATAATCAACGATGTTCGATTCAATGGCTTCATTTGGGCGAGATCTTCATGATGGTATGTGCAAAATTGGGAGCAATTCAGTTTGGGTGTGTTCGACTTGTGAACAGCTAAGCTTGGGGCAAAAGTGTGTTGGAGCTAGAGGAGGTGGTAGGTTGAATGGATGGTGTCGTTGCACTTGTTTTTCGAAGATGAGCAGATTGATATAGGCAAGTGGTGGTGCAATAATGGTTTGATGGTCGCGACAATTCATTTGTCATCGACTGGCTTCAGGTCATGAATCTATTGGTGAGGCTGGAGGTCGATTTGAAGATGCAGGCGAGTTCCTAGAGGCGAGGCAATAAGTTTGGCAATGGTTTTTTGTCCCCTAGTGGTCGGAATCAGATTGCGACCTGGGAGCTCAAATTGGGGGAGTGATAGCCAGAATTTGAGGTGGCTGATCGGTTTGGACGAATTGGGGTCCATCGAGAAGCTCAGGTGAAGGGGACTTTGCCGATGATATCTATTTGTTGTTCGGTGGTAGTTTAGAGCATGACAGTGATACATGGGACGACGTGCATAAGTGGGGTAGCAATTTGAATTAAAGAATGAGGGAGAAAGAGATGAGTGAGGGATTAAGAAGGTATCAATTTAATTAGTTTATTAATAAGTTAATTTATTTAATTTATAATCTGAAACTTATAATTGTATCTTATTCATACGAGGTCCAATCGAGGTGCCGTTTACGTCGTTGCGTCTGTATCGGAATTATCTACGCAATGGAGTTGGACTCAGTGAGTTTGGAGCTTGTGAGAATTTTAGTCAAAATCGAACGACACTCGATTTTTGACTATTCAGATACGCGAAAGCATTAAATGGAGCTTGGGTGAGTTTTACTGACCAGTTAATTATATATTTTTGTATATATAATTGTTGTTATATTGAAAATATAAACTGTATAACTAACAATGCAAAGTTATTACTTTTGGACCCCGTCTTGTTTTGTAAAACAAGTGAGAACATTATTACTGAGTATAATAATATTTATTTGATCATCTATAACATGCATCGTGGCCCAGACTACTTGTTTACATGTTTGATATTGCTTTGTGAAAAGTGATAGTATGTTATGAATGTTAGAAATGATATAGTTGTTATAAACGTGCTTTGAAATCCCTGATATTTTGACATATGTTAAATTGGATAATTTGGATAAATTGTGGAAATATATATGTATGTATATATATACATATTAGGTTGGTCTACACAGTTTGGTGTGTTAGGCATAAATGGGATTGGTTTGGACATTTTTGGAATTTGAAAATGAAAGTTATAAGTAGTAGAAGCGAAACGGTCGCGATGGATGCACTTCGAAATTGCTGTGATCTGCGATTTTAAAATTAATTTGAAAGACATCTTAGGGATTTTTCATATCTAATTAATAAGTACCGTTAGTGTACTTGTTATGAGAAATTATCAAGGTTTAAATATATTTTGAAAATCATTTATGGATTTATAAAGTGATGGTTTTAAAATTATAAAACAGGTTTTTATATGGGTATTAAATAAAAGGTTTTAAAAATATAGTATAAGTATTTTTAAAAGTATATTTTATTATATATATGGTTTTAAAAGTTATTTAATATATTTTTTAAGAAATAAAAGGATTTTATATAATAACATTTTACAAATGATTTATAGAATTTTATTTACTATCTTTGTTTTATAAATAAATTAGTATATGTAAATATCTATCTTGTTAAAAGTATTTTAATATAAAGGAGGTTTGGTATGTGTAAAGGAATTATAAAGGAGTTTTGGATTATAACATTATGTTATAATGGATTGTTTTATAAATTGATTAAAAAGGTATATTACCTTGTTTAATAAAGGGATAAGTACTTAGAACTTTATATGGATAATTTGAAGTTAATGGCAAGTATTAAAGTGCATTTTGGGTTTATAGTATCGATATTTATGCAACATCTGTTTTAACCAATCTAATTATACTTTTGAAAAGAAATTGGATCTTTAAAATGGAATTTTAAAGATAATGGAATAGTGAATTGTTTTAGGGTTTGTCGTAGACAATGTTTTAGTAACATTTGTTTTTAACCCTTTAGTAATATTTTAAAGTGTTAAAATATTTTAAATGAGTTTGAAAAAATACTTATATCTTTAATAATGGGATTTTAAAGAGGATAATGAGTATGATTTGGTTTTTGGGTTTGTTGTGGCAATGTGTAAGTAACTTTTTCCATTAACCCGTTTTGATTATACTCGTGAATGTAAATGGTTCTTTAAAACGAATGTTTTAAGGATAATCATAAGTGAATTGGTTTTGGGTTTGTAGTGATGATGTTTGAGTAACATTAACTTAAGCCATTTGAACTGATTTGTGAATATACTTATACGATTGGAATAAGTATATGAATACTTTTGGGAAGTGTTGAGATGTGTTGAATATGAATAGTGATGTTTTAATTAAGTAGTGGAGTTTAGTTAACAAATGGAGTTTCATTTATAAAGGGTTTATTGAGTAAAAATGAGTTTTACTAATAAAAGAGATTTTTAATTAATAAAGGAAGATTAATTAAAAAGAGGATTAGAAGTCGTTTATATGACTTGATCGCGGTTGCTTGTTTCGATTGTGCTTTGTGTGTTGCTTTTTATGGACAGTATACGGGACTTTTGGTTTTCCAAATGTGATTATTCTTATTATAGTGGATTGTTTGTTTAATTGATAGTTAAATAACCGACTATCAAATCTTGGCCAGAATATACTCTGGAAACATATAGAAGAAACACGAGGATTATATGGTACAGTTATTTTCGGTGATGCTATATTGTACGTATAGACTCATTTTGCTCTTCTAGGAAAAATGATAAGGAAATCTGTCATGACCCTAAGTTTTTAGTAACATTATTAGTAACATTTAATTAGTTAAATTAAATGAAATAATGTAAAATGCTTAAGGGATTAAGATTTGTGATTAGTAAGGGTAGTCGTGCCATGTTAACAAATGAACTAAGTAAATTGAAATGGAATAAAATGTTAGAAAATATATAAGGGCAATATAGGAATAGGTATTATTCATATACCCTATACCCCATAAGCCATATTCTATATGCTCAATTCATATTCACAAAACAAAATATAAACTTGAGGCCAGCCACAATTAAGGTAAAACAAGAGAAGATAAAGCTAGGATCAAGAAGAAAGCTTAAGCAACAAAATCAAAGATCAAATCTCAAATCCTTAATCTCAAAGCTAAGATGAATAATGAATACATCTTATGTTTTCTAATTGCTTTCGGTTTTAGGTTAAATTTAATTATTTTAAAAGGTTTTGCCATGTTTTGATTGTTAGAAATAAATATATATGCTTGTTAATAATTTGTGATATTTCATATGGATTTTATGATATGTTTTAATATGAACCTTATTAAATAACATCCAAATGCCAATTTTTGATTTAGATCAGAAATGATATTTTAGAGATAAGTTTCAATTTTCATAATTTTTTGAATTAATGTGGAATTTATATTAATTTTCTAGTAAGGAAAATGGATATTTGGGTTTAAAATAATTTACGGCTAAATTATATATGTTTGGGGTCTGAAATTTAAATATGTTAGAAAACATATTAATAGTTATTTATAAGAATTTTTGTAGAATTTTCCTAAGTGTTTTAATGAATATATAAAATTATTTAAGGTATGGGACTTAAATGTTTTATATATTTATAAAAGGAGAAGGGGTATTTTGTAAGTAAATTAAATTGTTTATTTCTAAAATATTAGCAGCACTTTTAGAAAAGAAATTAGCAAACAATTATGTTTTGACAAACAAGGCAGGTTAGTTGAAAAGAATTGCTTAAAAAGGTTAAAAATAGTTTAAAAATGATTTTTACTTGTTTCACCACTTTTGGCACTTAGCTCTCAACACAGTACTTTCGCCTCCTTCTCAATCGAAACCAATGCGCCTGGTATCGATACTTGGTACGTAGCGAATTGGACTAAGGCGGAAGTTATGAAGTCGAAGCATAGGGTTCCGAAGGGGTCGAAGCGTGTATTCGTTTTTAAAAGATAATGCACCTGCTTTGCTTTCGACTTAATTAGCTTTCGACTTGGTTAGCTTTCGACTGGGCTAAATTTATTTAAAGAAATAGTTGCGCCTTTGTTTTAAGAAATTGTTTTCACCTAGGTCGGAACCCCGTGCTGGCGCCTTTTTCCTTTCGATGCCGTGCGTTCGAAAGGTCCCCTTTGTTTTAAAATCCAAGCCGCTTCTCCATTGCTTTCGAAGGGAATGGTTTCGGCACCATCACTTCTTTCACTTAGGAAATAGCTTTCGAAAGTGTTGCTTTCGACCCTGTTCTTTTATGACCCTTTTGAGATTTTTAAAGATAAACCCAAAGGTTTCGAATAACATAGTATTGAATGATTTTGAAAGGTTGTTCCACATGTTTTACTTAAACCCAAATGCTTTCGAAAGGTTCGATGGATTTAATGCTTTCGAAAGGTTTTAAAAGAAAGGTTTCGAAGGGGTGGTTCCCCAATGGTTTCGAAAGGTTTAAAAGGAAGTTTTCCAATTTTTTTGAAAGGCAATGTTAGTGTTTTATAGATAGGATGTCTAAGGTTTTAAAGCTTTCGAAGGTGATGTTTTTCAGTGATTTTCGAAAGGTTGATTATGAATGGTTTCGAAAGGTATGTTTTGGCCTTTTGGCCTAAGGTTTCACTTGTATCCAAAAGGGTACTTTCAATGGATTTAAAAGGGGTACTTTCAAAGGTTTCAATGTTTTCATCAACAAAGTTTTGTGTAAACTATATATAACATGGCAAGGTCATTGAGTAAAGCATAGAGTATATTTTCCTTGTTTAAAGTACGATTTAAAGGATTAAATCATTTTGAAAGAAAAGGTTTTCAAGGAAAATTTATGGATAGTTAACCCTAAGTAAAATGACTCGGATATTAGAATACCAAATGGGACTGGTATAGGGTCACGCCCTATATATTAGCTATTAACCCCTAGCTATTTTAGTCCAAAATTCCAGTGTGTCGGGCTTTTTAACAAGTAAGACTAAAATGATGTTACACACAGAAAGGAATATATATGTATAGAGATAAGTTATTGGTGAGCCTGCAAAACCATTAGAATTGGTTGACCCTAGAGAATTAAGTTAGGGACAGACCGTCAAGAAGAGGAGTATCTAACAGAAGTTAGATTATTTGTTTATTTTGTCTAGTAGGCCCGAGTCAGCCAAGGTTAGTAGTTAGCCAAACAAAACTACATTGTTGAACAGATAATCCTTTTGTTACCTGATTTATGTTCTTTAATGATATTGATATTGATATTATTATTTTAACCAGTTTTGCTTGCAGGATTAAGATTTGCTAATGATGTGTTTTAAAAGGATATTAATGAGAGGAAACCCGTTCCGCTAAGCGGCGTGGTCTCACTAAATATCAAATAACCCAGATGTATAGTATTATTCAAACCAGGCTTTATGACTGACTCAAAGTTTATGTTTTTTTCAATTAAACTCTCGGGTGCTCAAAATTGATTTGAGTAGGTTGAGGGTTGAGGATTTACAGGTTTTAGTAGGTGGACGAATAATGCTTCCGAAAACGAGCAGGAGGCTGAAGTTAGCTATATATAGGAGTTGATATGTTTTTATTTCAGCTGTGTTGTATTAAGTCTGTTATGAATATTTAGTACTCTGGTCATCCATGGGGGCATCTTCATATGTCGCTCTTAGCGTATTTTGTAATAATTATACTTGATCTGAACTTGGGAAACGATTGGAATTATGTAATGGAATATGAAACATGTTTTGTGAAATGTAATCAGAAAAGTTGTTTTTGAAATCTGTGATATGTGCTTTTGATATTATGGATACAATTAACATTGCTGTATTTGGTTACCGGAAGTTAAAACTATGGATGACTGCAGCATCTGTAGCACTTAGCTTCGGGCCTCCAGATAGGGGATGTTACAACTTGGTATCAAAGCATAGGTTTATGAAATTTTTTTAAGTTAAAATGATTTTTCAAAACATAATCCTAAGGAATTAGAGATAATATCGGGATATGAGATAACGCTATAGTAACGTACTTGTATTTGCTATATATATATGTATACGCTATATCTCTATTCTCCTATCTCTCTTAGGTTATTCTTCCGTATCTCATGAGACTTGAATACAGATATAGAAGCTAGAAGTGGAAGGGTTAACCTTGGGGGAAGCACCATAACAAATGGAAATGCCAGACCAATTACCACGAGAAACCCAAGTCAAGCATAAGTAGGAAATGTGGGTGCTGGAGTTTCGCAAGTTGACATGGGAGTAATGTATCGTTTCTTTGTCAACATAATGCAGGCGGGTGTTGCTGCTGGTGTAGTTGGAGGAGGAATCCAGGAAGCTCCGGTGGTGAATAACTATGCTATTCTAAGTAGAGATTACGATCGATTGGGAGGAAAGCCATTTATAGGAACCGAGGACGCAATCGAAGCAGAGAATTGGCTGCTTCATTGCGAAAGAATTTTTGTTGATCTAGGGCTCAATGATGAGCAGAAGAGAAGACTTGCTTCTAGAAAACTTTAAGGAGCAGCACTGTATTGGTGGAACAGCGTTACGGTTGGAGTTAATGAGCAGACCATGACATGGGCTGAGTTTAAGATGAGTTTCAAGGAGAGGTTCATGTCCGAGATTGCGAAGTCCACTCTGCTTAGGAAGTTTGCTGAGTTGGAGCAGGGGGATATGACTATACTTGAGTATGCAAGGAGGTTTGAGGAGCTAGCAAGATATGGCTATGCTAAGATTGATACTAATATTAAGAGGAACAAGAAGGTCATTAGTGGGTTGAAGCCTGAATTGGCCAAGGCTACATTACCGCATATCAGGGATCCGTATGATGTTGTAGTGGAAATGGCTATCAGGAATGAGGAGATGCTTGATTTTCTAGAAAGAAACAAGGCCAAGGAAGTCCAGGTGGGGCAGAGTTAGATAAGAAAGTTTTTCCACAAGAAAGGAGCCCAGAAGGGTGGAGCTGCTATGAAGGGAAAGGCAGAAGTAGTTTGTTATAAGTGTGACAAGAAGGGACACTATGCTCATTAGTGCTGGACGGGCAAAGGAAAGAAATCCGCGGAGAAGAAAGAGGTGAGGTGTTTCAACTGCAATCAAATTGGTCATTACAAGAACCAATGTAGGAGCCTGCTAAGGATGGAAGGGGCAAAGTATTTGCATTGGAGCCAGCTAACTCGAGGCCAACGGCAGAGGAAAAAGGAAAAGCTATGTTGGGAGGTACGCTTCAGATTCATGGTATGTCAGTTAGCGTTTTGTTTGATATCGGTGCATTGCATTCTTTTATATCTCGTTGTTTGGTAGATAATCTTAACCTAGAACCCTCATACTTAGTTACTTCTTTAAGGGTTGCAAATCCGATAGGAGGGTATGCGACACTTGGGATGAAATATGACCACCTAGAGTTTGATCTGTTAGGTCATACCTTTGTTTGCAGTTTGCATGTGTTTGATTTCATAGGGTTTGGAATTATTTTGGGTATGGATTGGTTAAGTAAGTACGATGCTATGATATTTTGCCATGATAGAAAAATATCGCTTGGACACCCTGACTGTAGTGATCGGATTGTATATACCGTAGAAAACCCTAGCCGTGAGGTGAAGGCTTTGTTGGGTGTTGTGGAGGTAGAAGCCGAGTTAGATCAAGCTTTCGTGGTTAGAGAATTCTCAGATGTGTTTGAACCTGTAGTAGGGTTGCCACCAAAACGAGCCATTGAGTTTTGGATAAACTTTATACCTGGAGTAGAACCGGTGAGTAGACCGCCAAGCAAAATGACACTTACCGAGATGAGGGAGCTGAAGGTGCATTTAGTGGATTTGAGGGAAAGAATTTTATTAGACCAAGTAGTTCGCCTTGGGGAGCAGCCGCAGTGTTTGCTAAGAAGCCGGACGAATCGTTGAGGTGATGTATTGATTATCATAAGTTGAATGAGAAGACGATAAAGAATCGATATCTGTTGCCTAGAATTGACAATTTGTTTGATCAGTTGAGTGGAGCCAAAGTATTTTCTCAGTTGGATTTAGCAACAGGTTTCCATCAACCTAGAGTAGCAGAGGATAGCATTCCTTTGACGATGTTTAGAACTAGATATGGATCGTACGAATGGTTAGTGATGCCGTTCGGACTAACTAATGTGTCGGCATTCTTTAAGGATTTGATGAACTGAATTTTCCAAGAGCACTTGGATAGGTTCGTGTTGGTGTTTATAGATGATATTTTGATATACTCTAAGGATGAAAGGGAGCATGAAGCTCATCTTAGAGTGGTGCTTGAGACGGTTAGGCAGCATCAGCTGAAGGCGAAATTTTCGAAGTGTCATTTTTGGAAGAAGGAAGTGAAGTTTCTTGGTCCTGCAGTCTTAGAGGAAGGGTTGTCTTTAGATCCGACTAAGATCGAGGCAGTGAATAATTGGAAGAGACCCAAGACAGTGACTGAGATAAAGAGTTTTCTTGGATTGGGTAGATATTAAAGGAGGTTCATTAAAGATTTTTCATGGATAGCAGCACCGATGACCAACCTAACGCAAAAAGATGTGAAGTTTGTTTGGACCGATAAGTGTGAGGAAGCATTCCAGAGAAACACTTATTGACTCATGCACTTATACTAGTTGTTCCAGATAGGAATCATGATTTGGTAGTATATATAGATGCGTGTGGAACTGGATTAGAAGCTGTGTTAATGCAGAGAGGTAAAGTGATTGCCTATGCTTCTTAACAACCTAGACCGCATGAGGTTAGATATCCAACGCATGATTTGGAATTAGTTGCGGTGATATTTGCATTGAAGGTGTGGAGACATTATCTTTTGGGAGATAGATTTGAGTTATATACGGATCATAGGTTATTGAAGTATTTATTCTTTGAGAAGGAGCTGAACATGAGACAACAGAGGTGGTTGGAATTTATAGTTGCTTATAACTTTGGAATTGAGTACACAACAGGAAAAGGTGATAAGGTTGCGAATGCACTTAGCAGAAAGCATCAAAATGCAGTGTTTGCAATGATAGATGAGTGGAAAGATTTGAAAGCGTTGACGACATGTAGAGTAAAGTGGAGATCTGAAGCTAGATCTAGTAAGGAAACTGCTATGTTGTCATGTTTAGAAGTTCGACCAGTGATAATTAAATGGGTTGATTCTAAGCAAGGAGAAGATCCAGTATTAGCTGAACGGATCATGAAGTTAAGAGATGGAATGGAGAGCGATGCCTTGAAGGATATTAGTCTCGACCAGAATGGGTGGTTTAGAAAGAAAGGAAGGTTATGTGTTCCGAATGTGGCATGCATTTGGAAGGATGTTTTGGAGGAATGCCATCATTCGAAGTTCATTATTCATCCGGAAGGAACTAAGATGTATCAGGACATGAAGAGGAGTTTCTTCTGGGAAGGTATGAAGAAGGATGTAGGCTTATGGGTAAAGTAGTGTTTGAACTGCCAACATGTAAAAGCCGAACATCAGAAGCCAAGTGGGTTACTTCAACCATTAGATATTCCGGTATGGAAGCGGGATTCTATTTCTATGGATTTGTAGATGGGTTTCCAAGGTCTAATAGAGGAAATGAAAGTTTATGAGTCATAGAGAATAGATTAACTAAGAGTGCCCATTTCATTCCAGTTAAGTCAACTAGGACGGCACCTGTTTTAGCTAAGTTATTTATGAAGAATGAAGTTAGACTTCATGGAATTCCCAGTGGCATGGTAAGTGTTAGAAAGTCCTTGTTCACTAGCGAGTTCTGGAAGAGTCTATAGGAGATTTTAGGAACCAAGCTCAAGATGAGTACCGCTCACCATCCACGGACCGATGGGCAAACAGAAAGAGTTAACAAAGTCTTGGAGGATTTGTTACGAGCTTGTGTGCAAGATTTTGGAGGATCATGGTAAGACCATCTACACTTAGTCGAGTTTTCGTATTACAACAGTTATCATGTTAGTAAGGGATGGCACCGTTTGAAACTTTGTATGGAAGGCCATGAAAATCTCCATTTTGTTGGTTAGAGATCGGGGATAGGTTAGTTCTTGTTTCGGATTTAGTTAGAGAAGCTGCAGAGAAGATTGAGTTAATTCGGATAGGATAAAGGAAGCTCCGTCTAGGCAGAAGAGTTATGCAGATAGAAGACGGAAAGACTTAGAGTTCTCTGTTGGAGATCATGTTTTCGTCAAGGTATCACCAATGAAAGGTGTAATTCGATTCGGGAAATCAGGGAAGTTGACACCAAGATTTGTAGGACCATTTCCTATTATAGAGAGGATCGAGAAACTCGCATATAGAATAGACTTACCGAACAGTTTGGCAAGAGTCCATGATGTTTTCCATATTTCTCATCTAAGGAAGTGTATAAGAGACTCAGAGACTACTATAGCACCGACTATGTTAAAGGACTTAGTAGTAGAGCCGAATTTGACAATAGTTAGAAAGCCAGTTCGTATAGTCACGAGAGATGAGAAGAGGCTAAGGAACAAGACAGTTAGATTAGTTAAAGTCCAGTGGAGCGATGATGGGAGAGACTGTACTTAGAAGACTGAGAGTAGGATTAGAGATGCTCCTGATTTGATTGATGGTATGTTTTACCTTTTTGATTGATTTGTTGAGTGCCTTATCGTAATTTCGAGGACAAAATTCTTTAAGGAGGGGAGTCTGTAATAACCCTAATTTTTTTATTAACATTTAATTAGGTAAATTAAATGAAATAATGTCAAATGGTTAAGGGATTGAGATTTGTGATTAGTAAGGGTAGCCGTGCCATGTTAACAAATGAACTAAGTAAATTGAAATGGAATAAAATGTTAGGAAATAGACAAGGGCAATATAAGAATAAGTATTATTCATATACCCTAAACCCCTTAAGCCATATTCTATACGCTCATTTCATATTCACCAAACAAAATATAAACTTGAGGACGGCCACCATTAAGGGAAAACAAGAGAAGAAAAAGCTAGGATCAAGAGGAAAGCTTAAGGAACAAAATCAAAGATCAAATCTCAAAGCTAAGTAAAATAATGACTACATCTCATGTTTCTAATTACTTTCGGTTTTAGGTTAAATTTGAATTATTTTGTAAGGTTTTGCCATGTTTTGCGATTTTAGATTTAGATCAGAAATGAAATTTTAGAAATGGGTTTCAATTTTCATAATTTTCTGAATTAATGTGGAATTTATATTAGTTTTCTAGTGAGGAAAATGGATATTTGGGTTTAAAATAATTTAGGCTAAATTATATATGTTTTGGGTCTGAAATTTATATATGTTAGAAACATATTAAAAATGATTTATAGGAATTTTTGTAGACTTTTCCTAAGTGTTTTAATGAATATATAAAATTATTTAAGGTATGAGACTTAAATGTTTTATATATTTATAAAAGGATAAGGGGTATTTTGTAAGTAAATTAAATTTTTTATCTTCTGAAATATTAGCAGCACTTTTAGAAAAGAAATTAGCAACCAATTATGTTTTGACAAACAAGGCAGTTAGTTGAAAAGAATTACTTAAAAAGGTTAAAAATCAGTTTAAACATGCTTTTTACGTATTTCACCACTTTTAGAACTTAGCTCTCGATCTAGTACTTCCGCCTCCTTCTCAGTCGAAAACAATGCACCTGGTATCAGTACTTGGTACATAGTGAATTGGACTAAGGCAGAAGGTATGAAGTCGAAGCATGGGGTTCCGAAGGGGCGAAGCGTGTCTTCATTTTTAAAAGAGAATGCGCTTGCTTTGCTTTCGACTTAATTAGCTTTCGACCTGGTTAGCGTTCGACTGGGCTAAATCGTTTTAAAGAAATATTTGTACCTTTGTTTTAAGAAATTGCTTTCGCCTGGATCAAACCCCTTGCTGCCACCTTTTTCCTTTCGGTGCAATGCGTTCGAAAGGTCCCCTGTTTTAAAATCAAAGCCGCTTCTTCATTGCTTTCGAAGTGAATGGTTTCGACACCATCACTTCGTTTACTTAGGAAATAGCTTTCGACCCTGTTCTTTTATGACCCTTTTGAGATTTTTAAAGATAAACCCAAAGGTTTTGAATAACATAGTTTTGAATGATTTCGAAAGGTTGTTCCATATGTTTTACTTGAACCCAAATGCTTTCGAAAGGTTTGATGGACTTAATGCTTTCGAAAGGGTTTAAAAGAAAGGTTTCAAAGGGGTGGTTCCCCAATGGTTTCGAAAGGTTTCAAAGGAAGGTTTCAAATGTTTTCGAAAGGCAATGTTAGTGTTTTATAGATAGGATGTCTAAGGTTTTAAAGCTTTCGAAGGTGATGTTTTTCAATGATTTCGAAAGGTTGATTATGAATGATTTCGAAAGGTATGTTTTGGTCTTTCGGCCTAATATTTCACTTGTATCCAAAGGGATACTTTCAATGGATTTGAAAGAGGTACTTTCAAAGGTTTAAATGTTTTCATCAACAAAGTTTTGTGTAAAGTATATATATCATGGCAAGGCCATTGAGTAAAGCATAGAGTATATTTTCCTTGTTTAAAGTATGATTTAAAGGATTAAATCATTTTGAAAGAAAAGGTTTTCAAGGAAAATTTATGGGTAGTTAACCCTAAGTAAAATGACTTAGATATTAGAATACCATAAGGGACTGGTATAGGGCCGCACCCTATACATTAGCTATTAGCCCCTAGCTAATTTAGTCCAAAATTCCACTGTGTAGGGCTTTGTCGCAGGTAAGATTAAAATGATGTTACACACAGAAAGGAATATATATGTACAGAGATAGGTTATGGGTGAGCACGCAAAACCATTAGGATCAGTTGACCTTGGAGAATTAAGTTAGGGATGGACCGTCCAAAAGAGGAGTATCTAACATAAGTTAGATTATTTGTTTATTTTTTCTGGTAGGCCCAAGTCATTCAAAGGTTAGTAGTTAGCCAAACAAAACTACATTGTTCGGACAGATAGTCTATTTGTTACCTAATTTATATGCTTTAATGATATTGATATTATTATTTCAACCAGTTTTGGTTGCAGGATTAAGATTTGCAAAAGATATGTTTTAAAAGGATATTAGTGAGGGGAAACCCATTCCGCTAAGCTTTATGTCTAACTCAAAGTTTATGTTTTCCCTTTAAACTTTCGGGTGCTCAAAATTGATTTGAGTAGGCTGAGGGTTGAGGATTTACAGGTTTTAGTAGGTTGATGATTAAAGCTTCGGAAGACGAGTAGGAGGATGAAGTTAGCTATATTTAGGAGTTGATATGTTTTTATTTCCGCTGTGTTGTATTAAGACTGTTATGACTATTTAGTACTCTGGTCATCCAAGGAGGCATCTTCATATGTCGCTCTTGGCATATATTGTAATAATTATAATTGATCTGAACCTGAAAAACGATTGGGATTATGTAATGGAATAGGAAACATGTTTTTTGAAATGTAATCTGAAAAGTTGTTTTTGAAATCTGTGATTTTGTTTCATATCAAGTGCTTCTGATATTATGGATACCATTAAAATTACCGTATTTGGTCACCAGAAGTTGATACTATGGATGACTGCAGCATCTATAGCGCTTAGCTTTAGGCCTCCAAATAGGGGATGTTACAAAATCTGTCCCCTTAAACGATTAGGAGGTTATCTCTGATCTTATGTATTGTCTGTTATTTCCCAAAGAACCGAGGTTGAGGTTCCCGAGAAATCAATCGATCGGTTTTGTAGCACCCGGTAAGCGAGGGAGTGTACTTATATAAAATGAGTTGATATCATAACCACTCCAAAACCATATATAGGTTCTATGCTTTGGAAGAGGTTTGTGATTGCTTCGTGATTGCTTCATGATTGCTTTGTAATGGCTTCATGATTGGTTCATGATTGCTCTGTGATGCTGGATCTATGTGGAGATTCAAGATTTGTTTGAGAAGATCGAACACATGTATTTGTTCATGTTCTATTCAGGATGTGGGAATCCATGTGTGATTCCGAGGCCTGTCGATGATAGGAATTCATGTGTCATTCCGAGATCTATTTAGGACCCATGTGTGGTTCCGAGATCTATTGAGATATGGGAATCAATGTGTGATTCCGAGATCTGTTAGAGTTGGAGTTGGTGTGGAAGATCTATTTAAGTTCTGGCTCGTGTGCTGAGTTTTTGATCGTGACTTCACCATCGGTAATGACAAAAACCAGATATATAAGACATATCCTATAGGGTTTAGCTAACTTAAAGGGTGAAGGCACTCTAGTCTAGTGTTACTTACAAATATGCATGCGTGAGTGATGTGACACGGTGCCACGTGTTCGAGGGTGGACCAGCTATCTTTTCCTATAGTATATTTTATCTCGAGATATACGATGCTCGGAAGGATATCTCTGATCCTTGTGCAGTAGTTCAGATTCGGCTTTCCCAAAGAGATCTACGTGGAATCCTATAGAATTAGCGAATGTGTCTTAACGGTTGTGATTGTATACCTATTATTGTTGTTATGTACACTCACTTGCAGCGCAGCTATGTAATTACTTATATTTCACACCTTAGACATTATTATGTTACAACTGGATTTTATAATAGAATGGTTTGGTTATCGTAAGGGAAAAACCCATCCGTGCTTATTGACGGCGTGGTCTTACGATATACTCTTGTTTTGAAAGGTTTTAAGATTTAATAAATTCTATGTGATTTGAGTTTCTCACGCTGGTTTACTAGACTGATCCGGGTGTTATTCTCTTATAATGCTCGGGTCGGCTCGAGTATGTTTTTAGATTTAGCTATTGTTCATTAGAGCTCTAGGAGAGGAGCTGGATGATTTCCTACCGTACTTTATTTCCGCTGCATTACTTGATTGTATCTACCAGCATTTGTGAGGACATGATGTTATAACTGTCCAGGCTGATGATATGTTAGTTTTCTCTGATTGATGCATGTATATAAAGTTTTTTTTGGTAAAGACCTATTGATATATTATATATTATCGTTCCACATGTGAGATTCTGATATTGTGTTCTCTTCTTTCTTATTCTATTTCTTTTTATTTTACCCTAACTATTCGTCTTTTCAGCAATTGGGTGCTCGACACGTGGATACCTTGGATGTATTAGTGTCGACATCCGAGGGTCGAAAAGTTGGATCGTTACAACTGGCAAGGAGGATTGGATCTTTGACTTTATCATGGAGCTGGCAACGTGGAATAGGCATTATGGTTATGGGTACTAAGAGATAATGTTTACGTATAATATATTTGTGAATAACATATAATATACTGATTTTATTATCAGACTATATGAAACTCATACACTTTGTCAAACAATATTATAGGCTAGATGCAGGCAAAGTGACTATAAAAAAGTTCAGGACAATGTGGAGATTGCAGAGTTGAGAGCTAGGATTGCTGAGATGGAGGAACGAGATAGGCGTTGGTCTGTGGAGATGACCCAGCTGCTGGACGAGCGCATTGCTGCGTATATGCAGGAGTATGACACATTTCCATCATCAGCAAAATCCAGAGGCGATGATCAAGATTGATAGGTATCATTTTTTATGTTTGTGTTGGGACATTGTACATATATGCACTTTAAGATGCATAAGGTAGATTGACTTAGTTGCTATGGTGTTTGAGAGTTACATATACTATTTGAGATGGGTAAGATTGATGTAATTTGATATGTTTGATAGTTTTTGAGATATTTGATGACGATGATTTGAGTTGTTTTGAGATGTTGTTGGATATTACTGATACATTTTGGGATGTATTTTGACATGTTGGCCGATTTGAATTTGGTTTATCGCATAATGTTGGATATTTGAGTATATTGTTGGTTATTTGAGTCTGGTTTATTGTAGATATTGATTGTGATGCCCCACCTCTATACCCACGCTAGACAAGGACACTACGGGGTAATGCCGTCGACTAGCGCGGAGAATAAGGCTGTTGAGGAGCGACCATCTGTGTAATTTCTTTGTGCGAGCACCGATATGTCAGAAAATATAACTTACATTTCATCTCAAAAGGAAATCCGACATACCGATACAAACTCAAAGCTACCACACAGTGGCTATATATATATATTTTGGAAACAAATATAGAAATAAACATAAATGAATCAGTCACAGACAGATCATATCACAAAGGCGGAAAAAAATATGAATATAACACATGAAAGTGTACATCAGGGTAGTGGTCAAATAAGATCCACAATATCACAAAAGAAAAGATACAAGTGCTAGACAACAGAATATGTATACATCAATGAGTCAATATATTGAATGTATACAACCAAAAACTACAATGCTAGAGTAGTTAGCCAAAAGTCAGATGATAGTCCTAGATAAGAAGTCATGAGGAAGCACCTGTAAAATCTCAGTCTGACCCGAGTATTATTTAATAATAAAATAATAAACGGATCAGTCTAGCTATAATTATCAGATAAAATGAGATATAAGAAGAGATATAATAAAAACGTATGATAACCAAAAATGTCATACCTCGATAAGTATACATTAGAAAATCAACAAAGGAAAATCATACAAATATCTCACGAATCTCATAGCATAAAAAGAATGTCATATTCTTTATTTAATTCACCAAGCCACAATAAATGACATACATATCAATGCCAACTGAAAAAGGTGGTGAAACATAAATTCCAGAAATCACATCGAGAAATCCAGAAATTACAAGAAAAGAGGATGGCCAATCCCATAAACTGAACATCGACGCACCTAGAAAGATACGCCCCATGCAAAGTCTAGCATCGATACACCTAGAAAGATGCACCCCATGCAAAGTCGAACATCGACGCACCTAGAAAGATACGCCCCATGCTCTAGCATCGACGCACCTAGAAAGATACGCCGCATGCAAAGTCTAGCATCGATACACCTAGAAAGATGCACCCCATGCAAAGTCGAACATCGACGCACCTAGAAAGATACGCCCCATGCTCTAGCATCGATGCACCTAGAAAGATACGCCCCATGCAAAATCTAGCATCGATACACATAAAAAGATGCACCCCATGCAAAGCCGAACATCGACGCATCTAGAAAGATACGCCCCATGCTCTAGCATCGACGCACCTAGAAAGATACCCCCCATGCATAAATAAACAATGACGCACCTAGAAAGATACGCCCCATGTAATATCTAACATCGATGCACCTAGAAAGATACACCTCATGCAAAGTCGAACATCGACGCATCTAGAAAGATACGCCCCATGCATAGACGAACATCGACGCACCTAGAAAGATACGCCCCATGCCCCGACTTATTGAGCCAATTGCTCCATGAAGTAAACAAACATCGACGCACCTATATAGGTACGACCCATGCATAAAGTGAGACGAAGCTCAATAAAACGAAGTACAGTCTTCCACATGGACAAAGAGACATCGCACATTGCTAGTCTAAACCATAAAATGATCTTCATTGATCATCAAGAAGTGTCGATCACACTAAGCTAGTAAATATAAGAGTTTAGTTTCATGTCCCATAACCACTTGCTTAACTCAAATATTTACGAACAGATTGTAGATTTCCACTCGAAAATTGTCACAAGAGTTTCAATCGAACAAGTCCATAAATTAACCGACGAAGTAAACGCAAGCGTTTCATACCACTTGTTTTGCTAAGCCGTTTAATTATATTTTCTCATACGAATGAGGTAAAGGTTTGTATATACTAATAGATTAGAAAACGGTTTTATAAACGAACTTTGTATTAAAAATAGAGTTGAAATCATCTTTGTGAAAGAGTTTGAATATTTACTCTTAGTATAGAAACCTTTGTATTTTTAAAGTGACAAGTCATAGAAATGATTGTAGAAACAATCAACCATCAAAAATTCACATCCAAAGACGTGAATCAATTCCAATGAAATCGATACCAAATCCATCAAAAATGGATAACCACAAAAATCCTGAAAAAGAAGTCATCACGGTAGATAATAAAAGATAACAACAAATCGGATAACCTTGAATCGATAAAGGCTGGAAATCAAAACAAAATAATTAGGTAGGTTGAGATGATCAGGTCGGTCAACTGGACCAGGGGGTCGGTCGACCGATACAGATCCAGGCAATTTCCTGGGTCTGGTTCGGTCGATTGAACCCCTGGTTCGGTCGACCGAACCTGCTTCCGAGACATCCTGTTTTCCTGTTCTGTCGGTTGAACCCCTGGTTCGGTCGACTGAACCTGCTCCAGAAGCATTTTCAGTCTAGGCCCCTTTGGGGCAAATTCGATAACGTGGACGTAAGTGGACGAACAAGCATCTACGACTGAGGATTTACGCCTAACGACAACCTAGCCTTGTATGGCCCTCCGAAACACTCCACTAACGTGTTCAAACATCAAAGATTGGATTTTTATAAAAATTGGATTCCAAAAACCAAAAATTGAACAATTCACCAATTCAATCCAAATCGAAAGAAAATGAACATAAATAAGTGTTAGGAATTCATACCTAACAATCAAAGATAGTTATAGACATAGATGTGAGATAAAAATCTCACCTTTTACACAAAAATAATGAAGAGGGAGCTATAGAGCAAGGCAATGATAATCACTCTTCAATTCCAACTCAACAAGCTTGAATCTAAGCTTAAAAGAGAAACATTTCCTAAATTAGGTTTAGGGAATTTTTGAAATTGAAAGGAGAATGAGTTGGAGAAGACGAAGAGGATGCTTACCAATAGCTTCTCTTTGAATTGGGAGCTAGAAGAAGGATTTGCAAATGAACTAGGGCTTGGAGTTTTAATTTCCCATTCCACTCTCCATTTTTTATGAAGCTTAAGTGTTAGGAAATGAAAGTGAAGTAATGAAGAGGAGAGGGAGTGGAGCTTGAGTTAATGAAACCAGAATTGGGCAAATGGGCTGAACCAATCCCAAAGTCCAAAGTGAAAAAGTAGCAAAATTCTACTAACTCCAAACATATCGAAGCTTATACCCAAAAAGGTCGCAAACGGCATTTTGAACTCAATGGAAGTGGTCTCGAGTCCCAATTCGACTGTTTGCAAAAAGTAGCTTTTCAGACTAAAATCCGACGAATGATGAAATATTTAAATAAAATATTTAAATATACAATCGTAAAATATGCGGGTTGTTACAGACTCCCCCTCCTTAAAGAAATTGTGTCCTCGCAATACTTAAGAAGAAAAATAAAAAGTAACAACCATAAAAGCATATCAACACAAAAGAAAATTTGAAATAAGAAGTTCACCATAAAGAGCACGAAAGAGTTAGTCCGAACGTGTTCGCTCGATGAATTCTCTGGATTCCCAAGAGAAATCCTTAGGATTTAAGAACCATCAGACTTTCACAAAAAGAACATCTTTATTTCGAAGGCACTCAACCCCCGAAGAAATGATGCGAATAGAATGTTGCTCAAAAGTCAAATCTGGTGAAACTTCAATCCCTACTATAACACCAGGCTCAAGAATAAAAATCGGAAACCTAAAATCATTACCATAGTTAAAAGACATGGAAAACGCCATGAATAGCAGAAAAATTGAGCCGGTGCAACGACGTAGTACAATAACGGTACGCCCGAGAAACTAGAAACTCGAATAACCACGAACGTCGACGTAGTACAATAACGGTACACCAAATGAACGGAAACTCAAATAATTCGGAACACCGACGCAGTACAAAAACGGTACGTCCAATGAACCAAAGCTCAAATAATTCGGAACACCGACGCAGTACAAAAATGGTACGTCCAATGAACCGAAGCTCAAATAATTCGAAACACCGACGCAGTACAAAAACGGTACGTCCAATGAACCGAAGGCCATAAAAGAACATCGGACGCTAGTCCATAAAAGAAATGAGACGAAGCTCACTAAAATGAAGTACATCGAAACGTCCGATGAACTTGGTAAAAAGATTATTCCTTTCGGACATCATCAAAGAAAGAACCACTTGTTGCTTGCAACTAAGCGCATTGGCAACACAATTTCCCTTTAGGGAATAAAAAGAATATCAAGATCATTTAGATGCCAGGAACTCGAGTCAACATAAAGTTCCTTATGAGAAAATAAATATTCCAAAGATTTATGATCGAGGTGGAGAACAAATTTCTCCCCCAAAAATGATGATGCCAAACTCTAAAAGTGAAAACAATAGCCGTGAGCACTAGATCATGAGTGGCATACCTAGTCTCGATTGACTTTAAAGATTTAGAAGCACAAGTGATAGCACATTCTCTTTTGCAAGAGAACGGCATCCAAACCAATACGATTAGCATTGGTACAAAAGATAAAGTCTTGGTTCCCTTCGGGAATCACAAGAATAAGAGTATCGAAAAGAAAGAATTTCTTTTAAATAATCTTCTTTCCCGAAAAGCTAAAACTTTCAAAATTACATTTATCTTTATGTAATAATCTTTCTAGAAAAATTTACATTTTTACAAGTCAATATATTGTGTCTGACTGTCTCATCAAAGCGTTTAGGAAATTCCTATCGATAAAGTTGATCAAGCGCATCGATCAGAATTCTTAAAGCACTCAATGGGCAATACAATCACTAAATCATCTTCTATATGATAAACATGTTTCTTAAAAACTTTTAAGAATATTCTTTGCTCGTTTAAGAGAAAAAAATCAAATTGTACTTATAAATAAATCTTATGAAAAAGATTTGCAAAATTTTAAATTGTTGTTTTCATCCAAAATCAATATATATAAGAATGGAGTCATCGAGATTGTAGAATACTCGATTCACAAAATGGATGAAATAAGCTGGACAAACTGAATGACACAATAAGTCATTCATAAGTTTCATAACGAGTGCGGAATGCGGTAAATGGAATGCTAACTCCCGCAACTCGTAGCAAATGAAAATCGGTGGCAAGGTCAAGCTAAAAAGACCTTATCACCACTAAAAAGATTGCTTAGGTGATAATCCTAGAACAAACTCAAAATTACTGGAAAATTCTCAAACTACATGAATGAGAGAAAGAACACTTTCCTCATCATGTGAGCTTACAGAATAAAATGATGCCATCAAATTGGAATCAAAATCACAAAGGAAAAACAGAAATCTGCTTAACAGATTGAAAATGTCGAAGATGAATAGTCCACACGGGACAAAGGATATGGCTTCATAATAATTAAGCCAATCCTGACAAAAGTCAATTCCAAAGCATAAGTAAAAATCGGCTCGGAAAGAAAAATCACATAAAATAATTTCGACATCAATAAAAAACAAATTGAGTGTTGCAGATCCACCAATCCAGATTCGCAATCCTCAAAGAAGTCATCAAGCCCAGAAATGTTTAAAGAAAAAAGAAGCACAAGTTCTTTTGATATAAAAATAATGAGATGAAACCCATATCAAAAAGAACTCGAATAAGATAATCACAAAATAAATATCGTCAAGGATAGAAAATACCATGACCAAAAGAAGTGCTAGTAGAGGCTTGCACAACCTTTAGCTTTCCATCCTTCTTGCTTGAAGTATAGGACACGCAGATATATGATGACTCGAACTTTTGCAATAGCGACAATAGAGGGGTTGCGGACACTCCTTTGCATAGTGGTCCATAGAATCACAATTGTAGCATCGTCCATGACTAGTGGTAGGAGTCTTTGCTACAGAAGTTTCTTGCTTCCCTTTCTTGACGGGATTGGGATTGGGGCCTTTGAACTTAATAGGCCTCTTCATGTTATTGTTGAAGTTCTGTCTGGCATGCACAACTTCAACATCAATTTCTCTATCGGCCTCTTCAAGTCGAAGAGCGATATCAATAAGCTGATCAAAAGAAACTTCTAGTTTTAGAAGCAAATGCTTTTTAACGTTCTTATTCAACCCATAGACAAACCTTTGATTTTTCTTCAATGGGGTATTAATATACTCGACCCCATATTTAGAAAGAGATTCAAAAGATGCGACGTAGTCCGTCACAGAAGATTCACCTTGAACAAGGTCAATAAAGCGTCGGGCTAAAGTTACTTTTTCAGCCTCCGGCACAAACTTCAATTCGAACCTTTCCTAGAATTGCTCCCAAGTAAGATCCGCTTCGATAATTTTAGAAACCAAAAGCTCATACCAATCTAATGCTCTTTCTTGGAGCATGTTAGAAGCCACTTGGACTCGAAGTGAATCAATAAGATCCATGCGGGAAAAGATGTGATCGCATGATCTAAGCCAACATTGAATTTCTATAACGTTTTCGGATCCCCTGAATGGCCTTCCACCCAAAGCGGTATAATCTCTGCACAAACGTGCAAATCCAAATCTAGGATGAATAAGAACTGGAGCGGGTCCGGCAGCTTGGGCATTATTCACAAGATCTAAAAGTTATTGAGCTGACATAAATACTCCATCCTGGGGAGTAGCACTAGATTGACCGGCGCTGGGACGGCCAGGTCTAACCATTTCTCTTCTCTAAGAAAGAAAGAAAGAAGAGGAAAAGTTTATTCTCAAAATGAATATCAAACAACCTTGATTGATAAAACAAGGCATCACAAAAGAAAATAGGATAGAACGGTACGAAGACTCGAATCAAATCCTATGGCACGATTCCTAAGAAAGACTTAGGACAATGATCCTTGCTAGATTATTCTATATTATTCCGAAGTTTGGCTCTGATACCAAGCTGTGACGCCCCACCTCTATACCCACGCTAGACAAGGACACTACGGGGTAATGCCGTCGACTAGCGTGGAGAATAAGGCTGTTGAGGAGCGACCATCTGTGTAATTTCTTTGTGCGAGCACCGATATGTTAGAAAATATAACTTACATTTCATCTCAAAAGGAAATCCGACATACCGATACAAACTCAAAGCTACCACATAGTGGCTACATATACATTTCGGAAACAAATATAGAAATAAACATAAATGAATCAGTCACTGACAGATCATATCACAAAGGCGGAAAAAGATATGAATATAACACATGAAAGTGTACATTAAAGTAGTGGTCAAATAAGATCCACAATATCACAAAAGAAAAGATACAAGTACTAGACAACAGAATATGTATACATCAATGAGTCAATATATCGAATGTATACAACCAAAAACTACAATGCTAGGGTAGTTAGCCAAAAGTCAGATGATAGTCCCAGATAAGAAGTCATGAGGAAGCACCTGTAAAATCAGAGTTGCGCAGCGGAAGCGTGGTGGGCCCATAACCCACAGGTCCCAGGATCGAAACCTGGCTTTGATACCAAGCTGTGATGCCCCACCACTATACCCATGCTAGACAAGGACACTACGGGGTAATGCCGTCGACTAGTGCGGAGAATAAGGCTGTTGAGGAGCGACCATCTGTGTAATTTCTTTGTGCGAGCACCGATATGTCAGAAAATATAACTTACATTTCATCTCAAAAGGAAATCAGACATACCGATACAAACTCAAAGCTACCACACGGTGGCTATATATATATTTCGGAAACAAATATAGAAATAAACATAAATGAATCAGTCACAGACAGATCATATCACAAAGGTGGAAAAAGATATGAATATAACACATGAAAGTGTACATCAGAGTAGTGGTCAAATAAGATCCACAATATCACAAAAGAAAAGATACAAGTGCTAGACAACAGAATATGTATACATCAATGAGTCAATATATCGAATGTATACAACCAAAAACTACAATGCAAGAGTAGATAGCCAAAAGTCAGATGATAGTCCCAGATAAGAAGTCATGAGGAAGCACTTGTAAAATCTCAGTCTGACCCGAGTATTATTTAATAATAAAATAATAAATGGATCAGTCTAGCTATAATTATCCGATAAAATGAGATATAAGAAGAGATATAATAAAAACGTATGATAACCAAAAATGTCATACCTCGACAAGTATACATTAGAAAATCAACAAAGGAAAATCATACAAATATCTCACGAATCTCATAGCATAAAAAGAATGTCATATTCTTTATTTAATTCACCAAGCCACAATAAATGACATACATATCAATGCCAACTGCAAAAGGTGGTGAAACATAAATTCCAGAAATCACAACGAGAAATCCAGAAATCACAAGAAAAGAGGATGGCCAATCCCATAAACTGAACATCGACACACCTAGAAAGATACGCCCCATGCAAAGTCTAGCATCGATACACCTAGAAAGATGCACCCCATGCAAAGTCGAACATCGACGCACCTAGAAAGATACGCCCCATGCAAAGTCTAGCATCAATACACCTAGAAAGATGCACCCCATGCAAAGTCGAACATCGACGCACCTAGAAAGATACGCCCCATGCTCTAGCATCGACGCACCTAGAAAGATACGCCCCATGCAAAGTCTAGCATTGATACACCTAGAAAGATGCAACCCATGCAAAGTCGAACATCGACGCACCTAGAAAGATACGCCCCATGCTCTAGCATCGACGCACCTAGAAAGATACGCCCAATGCATAAATAAACATCGACGCACCTAGAAAGATACGCCCAATGCATAAATAAACATCGACGCACCTAGAAAGATACGCCCCATGTAATGTCTAACATCGATGCACCTAGAAAGATACACCCCATGCAAAGTCGAACATCGACGCATCTAGAAAGATACGCCCCATGCATAGACGAACATCGACGCACCTAGAAAGATACGCCCCATGCCCCGACTTATTGAGCCGATTGCTCCACAAAGTAAACAAACATCGACGCACCTATATAGGTACGACCAATGCGTAAAGTGAGACGAAGCTCAATAAAACGAAGTACAGTCCTCCACATGGACAAAGAGACATCGCACATTGCTAGTCTAAACCATTAAATGATCGTCATTGATCATCAAGAAGTGTCAATCACACTAAGCTAGTAAATATAAGAGTTTAGCTTCATGTCCCATAACCACTTGCTTAACTTAAATATTTACGAACAGATTGTAGATTTCCACTCGAAAATTGTCACAAGAGTTTCAATCGAACAAGTCCATAAATTAACCGATGAAGTAAACGCAAGCGTTTCATACCACTTGTTTTGCTAAGCTGTTTAATTAGATTTTCTCATACGAATGAGGTAAAGGTTTGTATATACTAAAGATTAGAAAACGGTTTTATAAACGAACTTTGTATTAAAAATAGAGTTGAAATCATCTTCGTGAAAGAGTTTGAATATTTACTATTAGTATAGAAACCTTTGTATTTTTAAAGTGACAAGTCATAGAAATGATTGTAGAAACAATCAACCATCAAAAATTCACATCCGAAGACGTGAATCAATTCCAACGAAATTGATACCAAATACATCAAAAATGGATAACCACAAAAATCCCGAAAAAGAAGTCATCGCGGTAGATAATAAAAGATAACAACAAATCGGATAACCTTGAATCGATAAAGGCTGGAAATCAAAACAAAATAATTAGGTTGAGATGATCAGGTCGGTCGACTGGACCAGGGGGTCGGTCGACCGATACAGACCCAGGCAATTTCCTGGGTCTGAACCCCTGGTTCGGTCGACCGAACCTGCTTCCGAGACATTCTGTTTTCCTGTTCGGTCAGCTGAACCCCTGGTTCGGTCGACCGAACCTGCTCCAAAAGCATTTTCAGTCTAGGCCCCTTTAGGGAAAATTCGATAACGTGGACGGAAGTGGACGAACGAGCATCTACGACTGAGGATTTACGCCTAACGACAACCTAGCCTTGTATGGCCCTCCGAAACACTCCACTAACGTGTTCAAACATCAAAGATTGGATTTTTATAAAAATTGGATTCCAAAAACCAAAAATTGAACAATTCACCAATTCAATCCAAATCGAAAGCAAATGAACATAAATAAGTGTTAGGAATTCATACCTAACAATCAAAGATAGTTATAGACATAGATGTGAGATAAAAATCTCACCTTTTACACAAAAACAATGAAGAGGGAGCTATAGAGCAAGGCAAGGACAATCACTCTTCAATTCCAACTCAACAAGCTTGAATCTAAGCTTAAAAGAGAAACATTTCCTAAATTAGGTAGGGAATTTCTGAAATTGAAAGGAGAATGAGTTGGAGAAGATGAAGAGGATGCTTACCAATAGCTTCTCTTTGAATTGGGAGCTAGAAGAAGGATTTGCAAATGAACTAGGGCTTGGAGTTTTAATTTCCCATTCCACTCTCCATTTTTGATGAAGCTTAAGTGTTAGGAAATGAAAGTGAAGTAATGAAGAGGAGAGGGAATGGAGCTTGAGTTAATGAAACCAGAATTGGGCAAATGGGCTGAACCAAACCCAAAGTCCAAAGTGAAAAAGTAGCAAAATTCTACTAACTCCAAACATATAGAAGCTTATACTCAAAAAGGTCGCAAATGGCATTTTGAACTCAATGGAAGTGGTCTCGAGTCCCAATTCGATTGTTTGCAAAAAGTAGTTTTTCGGACTAAAATCCGACGAATGATGAAATATTTAAATAAAATATTTAAATATACAATCGTAAAATATGCGGGTTGTTACATTGATTTTTTATTATCGATGTTATATATCTTGTTTCGGCTTTGATATATATTTTTTTATGTAAAATTGAGATGCGATACATATTGATATATGTAACATCCCCCTACTTGGAGGTCCAAAACTAACGGCTATGGATGCTGCAGTCATCCATAGTAATTAATCCTCGGTGACCAAATACGGCAATGTTAGATACATTGATACACAAAAACACAAGAATATGGAAAAAATTAAAACAACAAACAAGATCCACATTCCATTTCAAAATATTTCAAATTCAATTACATAATCCCAGTGTGCAGACCACGTTCAGACAAAATATACTTATTACAGAATACGCCAAGAGCGACATATGAAGATGCCCCTTGGATGACCAGAGTATATAATAAGGAAATAAAACAAGTTTGCCTTTACAACCAAACACAACGGAAATAAAAGAACTCTAAGTAGCTAGCATGCCTCCTGCATGTCACCTGAAGCTTTATTCGTCTAAAAGAACACCTGAAAACCCTAAACTTCAAACTACTCAAAATCAATTGAGTACCCGAGAGTTTAAGGGGAATACAAAACTTTGAGTCATACATAAAGCCTTGTATGAATAATAATCTACCATCTCAAATCATTTAGATATCTAGTGAGACCACGCCGCTTAGCGAAACGGGTTTTTCCTTCACTAGTATCTTAAAAACTTTATAAAACCATATACCATGCTCCTGCATCCACAATGGTTAAAACAATTCAAAACAATGTGATATGATGATATGCAAAACAAGTGTACCTATTCTGGATTATCCATCCCTATTTATATTTGGCGATCTGTCACGGTTATAGTTTCTAGGGTTACTATTACCCTAATAGTTTTCATGGGTTAACTATTAACCGGTAAAAGGACTATGGACTCCCTGTCCAGTTACATAGTTTTCATGGGATCACTAAGAACCTCTTGGTAACTCCAATATCTTTACCCTTATCCTAGTTTTCATGGGCCGACTAGGAACCTATTGGTAACTCCAATATCTTCTCTTCTTATCCTAGTTTGCGTGGGCTTACAAGGAACCTATTGACGTCTGTCAATATCTTAATCTGGATATAGTTTTCATGGACTAACTACAAACCTATTGGCTCCTTCTAATATCAAATCATAGTTTTCATGGGCTGACTATGAACCTATTGGCCCCTACCAATATCTTTTGCTCTACATAGTTTTTATCGGCTTACTGTTAACCTATTGTCCCCTGCCAATATCTTTGATAAAGATTTTAACATTTCTTAAGTTATATTCGCTACTAGGTTAACCTAGCTAGATATTCTGCCCTTCCCCAAAGTGTCGTTAGGGGTTAATTACAATGTAAATAAATATATGAAGAAGCAATCATAACAACAAAATAATACCAATACCTGTGGTTTAATATCCTTTAAATCATTTTATATAAATCCTGGTTAAACTCTTTAACCTGTTAATCAAGGCAAACTTCTTCAAAAACATTATTTCAAATCTCTTTGTTCATGCCATGGTATTTCCTTTTAAAATGAGAATGGGTTTACTGTTTTGAAAACCTTAAAACATATTTTTCGAAACACCTGGATAACCCCCTTCGAAAGCAAAGGAAACTCCTTTTCAAAACACTATGAATACACCTTTCGAAGCCCTTGTTTAATAATCTCTTTCAAAACCAAGTATACCTTTCGATGGTATCAAAACATTACTCAAAATCTTTAGAAACATAGCTTCAAAACAAGTGAAAGTACCTCTTTCGAGATATTGGGTTTTACTTTTAGAAAGATCTTTTGGGTGAAAGTGAATATAGGCGAAAGCATCTCCTTCAAAACCGTTGATAAAATTGTTTTGGGGAAAATATTGATGGTGTCGGAAACATCCATTCGAAAGCTCAAAACCTTTGAGTAAAACTTAGAAGGATAGCATTGAAACCCCCTTTCGACACCATTGCCTTAGAAACCCATGACCCCTTTCGAAATCATTTAGGAAGTGGCTTAACATAGTTTAAACCAAAAGCACCCTTCGAAAGCATTGATGACTTTAATACCCTCGAAAGGTAAAGAATAGCGGCTGGGTTTAGACTAGGTCAGAACCACTACTTTCGAAAGCGTTTATTTTAAAACAAAGGAACTCGTTCAAAAGCTTATACTTTAAATATAATATGGCAACCTCCTTAGAAAACCCTTTCAAAAACATATATTTCGACTACGTCGAAAGCTCTAAGTAAAACAAAGCAAGCACTTAACATTTGAATAACCAAACTAAGGTTTCGACCACATCGGAAGCATTGCTTTTGACACCATGACTTCCGCCTTTCATACAATCCACTACGTACCATCTAAGTGATACTTTGTGTATTGGTTTCGACTGGGTAGATTTCGGCTGGGTTGGTTTCTGTAACGACCCGGAAATTTTAACGATTTTTATAACGTAATTAACAGAAATTTTACTTGAAATTAAATAGTTAAATTTAACAATGAAAATTTGATATTTGAAATATGTCTATTTAGACATAGCAAATGTCAGATTTTCATCAGAGCATATGGAAGTTAGTTCTATTGTGTAATTTTCAATTTCAATTTAAAATTGATTAATTTGATGAAAATAAAATATTTTTGAAACTTGAATATTTTTACATAATAAAGATGTAAATCATTTTCTGAGTGAGATGTCATATTTCGTTTCGCCAAATTTGGATTGCTCTAGCCCGTTTATCTTATTTTCGGCGAATTAGCAGCAGTTTGGCAGTGAATATCGACTTTGGATGGGATGATCGTATCGCTAATATTGGTGTACCATTCTGTTTGTCTCGTCATGCTGATTTTCACAGTATATTTATTTGTGTGTTTCGCATCCGGTGGACGGCGAAATCTGTGAAACGGTGGAAAGTATTGGTACCCGTTTGAGCCTTTTGATTTACTTGTGTCAATTTGTTACCTACCGTGAAAATCAATAGACATCAGGAATTAATATTTTCAAACGTGACCTTCACTATTCCTACTATTTTCTTTATAATGCTGGTTCGTATTTTATGGCTCTTCGTTTCTGTTCATTTCTTGAAAATATAAATAATATATATAATAGATTGTTTGCTTCCTCCTTCCTTTTGAAACTCCTCAGCCTGTGCTCTGGAACCAAAATCCAAACCTTGCTTTTGAAAATTATATATAATATTTATATAATACAAAGTCATATATATATTTTTCTTTGTCACTTTGCATTCCTATTATTCCTGTAGCCGCTCTCATGGCTAAAAGCAAGCACGTCCGCCTTCCTTCCCCTTTCCCAATACAGCACGCACCTCACCTCTGTCTTGTAACCCATAGCCGGCAGCCCGCCTTGCTTTCCTAAGCGCCACCGCCAAACACCTTAACCCGCTTGCCTCTCTCACTCCTCCATCTCCCGTTGCTAAGCTTCAACTGTCACCTCTCTCTCCCGCTCGCCAACCCGCCTCCATCTTCTCACTTGAAGCCGTGACCTCCTCTGACCTGACCACACCCTCTCTCCCTCCCCACGCCCAACCTTTCCCCTTCACCGAACTAACCCGCTACCTTCCCGAAACCCATAGCTCCGCCTGTGTCCTCCTCTTTAGCCCTGTTCTCTGACCATCCACACCCATCCAAACCAAAGCGCCACACTTCCCATGCACCTTGCCGCCCACAGCCCTACAACCTCGGACCACTCCTCCAAGAACTCACAGCATACATTTTCCTACAGACCCGCCCTCACCAAGTGCCACAGCTACCCAAACGCCTTGCCAGAACTACTCCGCTTGTTTTCTCCCTACCTCTCTTGTATGTTCTATTCTATATATTTGATACTTGATTTTATCTTACATATATATTATACCATTGATTACATATATATTACCATATATATTATATAGTTGATATTTGGTATTTGTTTGGAAGGGTATATATGTGTATAGTATGTTAAAGTATATATATTTAAATTTATGTTAATATGTGGAAATAGTTTTTGTTGTAATAGCTTTTTAAAAAAATATTATGTCTAAATGTTCATTTGGAAATCTTTTGAAAAGAAGTAAACGGGTTTTATAAATTTTGAGGAAAAAATTATATGTTTTGATTTTAAATTAAAATATAATGTATAGATTTCATTTTAAATGTGATTTTAATATATATATATATATATATATAGTTTATATATATAAGTTCACTTATATAATTGATCTTCATCAAATCCAGTTCATCGTGCTTTGCTTTTGTCTCGCCGCTGTCCAAAATTGGTCGCAACATCTGTTTGCTTTGCTCGTGTCCGTATCCGTGTGTGTGTCCGTGTCACCATCTCCGTCATCATTGTTCTTTAGCCTCGAAAGGTGAGCAATCACTTACGATTAACACTCTTATATTTAGTAAATTAATTTCACATGAAATGACAATTGAAATATGCTGCTGAATTTGAACTGTTAAGTTATTTAATTTTTAAATATGATATGCCATTATCTGAAATTGTTCACCTATGACATATGACACCATAACCTGTTATATATATTATATTTAAAATTATTACTGATGATATATGCCTCTTGTTGATATGTTATATTATTATCATATTTGTTCTCACTCTGCAAGTTCCCTGTTAACTTAGAAATCTCTATGGGTTGAAATGATACATATCCGAACGATCTTATAGATTAGGGAAAAGTCGTTATAGGTTGAAATGATAAACCCAAGCGATTTTTTTTTGATTTTGGAAATTTGGGATTGCGGGTTGAAATGATATATACCCGTAAAATATTAAATTTAAATTACGGAAATTTGGGATTGCGGGTTGAAATGATATATATCCGTATGGAATCCAATCTCCAATTAGCGCCGTTGGTTTATACTTAAATTTGTAATTTATTTTGTTAAGAATTGAATTTAAATAAGAATTGATTTATAATTAAATTTTTTTAGTATTGCATTTAAATAAGGTTTGATTTGAACTTATTGATTTTGAGATTTTGAAAGGTATGATTTTATATCTTGATTTGATAGAAGCGATTAAATTAATATTTTCAACTTTAAATAACATTGTAATTGAATATTTAATTTCAATGTAAATTTGTAATATGGTATTTTATTTAAATATTTATAACCAAAAAATTAAGTGAATAATTTCAAATTAGATATAATTGAAACTGAATATTTAATGTTGATTTAAATTTGTAATTTTGGAGATTTTATTTGAATGTTATTAAAAATGATTAAGTGAATATTTCAAATTCAAATAAAATTATAATTAAAATTTTAAAATATAAATGGAATTTATCAAACTGAGTTATTGTAAATTGTTTGAATATTTAAACTTCGAAACCTATTGAATTTGAAATGGCTTTAAATTTGTAGTTCAAATCTGGATTTGAAATCGATAAATTAAAATGGTTTTAATAAGAATTTAAATTGAGATTGATTTGAATTAAATTTAGAACTAAAAGTAGATTTGAATTAATTTGTGAAATTGGAAGAAACAATTCTTATTTTAAACTATTTTAATATATATACACACTATTTTAATATATATACTTTTTTTTAATATATAAACTATTTTAATCTATAAACTATTTCAATATATAAACTATTTCAATATATAAACTATTTTTAATTTATAACTATTTCAATATATATAAACTATTTTCAATATTTAAACTATTAAAGTTGGAACTGTTATGATTTAGATTTAATGGATTTAAATGCGAATATTTTGATATGATGGTTTAACTATTCTGTGGTTATGATTTTGGAAGTGAATATGATTTTTAAAGTGATATGATTTTGAAAGTAATATGATTTCGAAAGTGATATGACTTTGAAATGAATATGATATTTTGATATGAATTATGAACTGTTTGAAATATAAAATGACCACGGTGTGAAATAAGCGTTTGGTTATTAAAAAGACTAGGATCAGATATTGTCATACTCTTTGCCAATACCGAAAACCACTTTAGCAACTGTACACGTGGTGGAGATTCTAGAATGAAGTAGGATGGTTTGGCGATGATTCTGTATGAGGTATTAACGTAGCCCTAACTCCCTGACTCATCTTAATGTGACTAAAACAGGAGCCATGCCGGGCCAAGTGAGGTCGCACCTCCGATCGAGCATGCTTCGTCGATACCATTCTATTACTTTATGATTTGATTGGGTGCTACTTTGATTTGGGAGTGTGTCTCAAGGTGGGCGGTAGTAGCTGCTATGCATTACCACCAGTCCGGATCCGCAAAATGGTAGTATCCTACCCTGGGCATTGCCTCGCGTGCCTTGTCACATACCTTATCGCGCCTTCTACGAGTTTGGTTTGTGTCGTACCTATGGAGTGCTCCTTGATAGCCCACCGGTTTGGTGGAGTATACAGTACTATATAGACTACGACATTTATATAAAATGTGTTAAGGGGGATATGGGTAACGTCGTAATGCTATTTTAATAGTTTACTTTACTATTGACATTATATATGTAGCGTATTGTACTATGTATGTAGATAGTTTAATGGATCCTTAGAGGATGGGTATCCCAAACATCCTTTAAGTTATTTTGTATTTCAGTTGACATTTCACTTGAGTTAAATTTACTGGTATAAGAATGTTAATCCTGACTTGAGTGTTTTGTGTTTTGCTTTATGCTCGGGTAAAACTGAGTGTCACAACATTTGAGACTCACCTTTGGAGCTTGGAGCTTTGCCTGAAGATCTATTGTTATCTATTCAGCTTTCAGTTTATTTCTAGTTTTATGTTCAAACTTATCATTTGCTTATGTACTGAAACTTCTATGTTTTCGGGATTTCTGTTGTATTTTGTTTTAAACTCTGTTGTTTGTAGTAGCTTCATGAACTACTATTTATCTATTCCTTTGTTTATTGTTATATTACTCTGTGTCAGTGATTTTGTGATTGATTTATTTACTGTATATGCTAAGTTTTGCCAAATATAAATTAACAATCTGTTGTTTTGAGCAATTCAAGTCTGACATAAGTAGATGATTGTCGATTGGAATGGTTCGAAATGTCAGGTCGTTACAGTTGGTATCAGAGCTATGGTTTAGGCAAACTTAGCATATGGAGTAAAAACTCATTAGAGATAGGGTAGTGATACCCTAGAATGAATAGAATTAATTACAGAATCATTTTCGTTCAAGCTTGAAATTCTTTGTTAAGATTCTCTTTGATTTGGATTTCTTTTAAATTTCGGAACTTTCCCTTTGTTCAGAAATCTATTCTTATCCTTTCCTATTCATATTCCTCTCGATACTAGAGCATCCTATAGCTCTATTTCTGTTGATCTCTGTAATAAATTTGAGCCATCTTGCAACCTCAACTGGCAACTTCATCCTTTTGTGAGACTAATCCCATCGGCGGTCTCGCCAATCTTGTATGACTTGTAAGGGGGTTAAACTCCTTTACAACAGGCATCAATTCACCAGAGATTTCTATGTCCTCGGTTTGATGCTGTTATTTCTTCCGAAGCCCAAACCGTTTCTCTTGTAAACGACCAGGGTAAATTCTCTTGTGATCGAATGTCGATTACCTCAGGATTTTGCAGGCAGTTTTATCTTTTCAGCCTAGCAATCTTGACTACCCGATAGTTAGGGATTATCCTGATGTTTGGTGAACTCGCTTCCCTCCCTCCCAAGCGAGAAATTGAATTCCGCACCAATCTTATTTCCAGAACCTCTACCTGTTGTTTTTGTAACATCCCGTATTTTTAAGCTATTGAATTTGAACATTTAATTCGTTTTAAATGTTAATGTGGATTCTTAATTGATTTTGAAATGAATAGATTTGGGTTCAATCAATGAAAATGAGCTATAATTTTAATTTATAGCAATTCTGGTTGAATTTGATTAATGGAAAAATAATAATTAAATATTCGGGATTAGGATAAAAAGGTGAATCTGGGTGTAAATAGCTATAAAATGGTTTTAAAATTTATTTTAAAGTCTATTTGGACATAAATAATGTTGTTGGACTTTTAGAGGAATTTTTAAGTTGATAAATTATTTTTTGGGATTTTATATTAATTTAAAAATGAATTTAATATTACTAAAATGCAAATTAATCAGATTTTAGTTCGGAATGAGCCAGAATGATTTTTAATGTGTTTATAAATTTTATATGATGTATTGTTAAGTTATTAAAATTTTAAAAGTGAAAATTTTAAGCGTTTCTGATAATTTCAGAAAATCGCTCGATTTAATAGACGAGTTAAAATAGCCTTCCGGGGCACAGTCTCGGAATTCGACGAAACCAGTTCCATTGGATCCGTAATGGTTAGTTATTATCGGATTTCAATTTTCGTAGCAATCGGAGTTGTCGTTTGACCGTGGCAGCTCGAAACGCATCGAAATCGATTTAACCAATTTAATTTTAAATTGATCATTTAATTCCGTAACTCACGCATATGATCAAATTAGCTTACGAAACCTGTTCCATTGTGTCCGGAACGTGGAAAAACCCCAAGGTAGCCTGTCGGAACGTGAGAATTGGAGGTCGTTTGCATTAACTGTTAAATCGAGAAATTTTATTAATTAAATAATATTAACTATTTTATATATTCATTAATTATTCAAACCCTAGCTACAAACTTCATCGGCCGCCTCCTCCTTTGTTAATGGCCGAAATCGATTTCGCTTCTTCCTCTCAAATCTTCCAATTCACTCATCGATTTCAAAAATTATCAACTGAGGAATTGTAGTACTCGACGAGTACTACACATCCAACGGCTGGAATCTCGATCGAGTCGACGTGGAGGCCGGGATTTGCGTGTATAGGGCCACCGTTCGTGCGTCGTTTCTGGGCTAGGGGAACCACCGGGCGCCACCGCGTTTGGGTCGGAGGTGTAGAGGATGAAGGCGCATGTTGTGGTGGTCTTTGATCTCCGGCTAGGGCTTCGTGGAGGGGGGCGATTTTGGTTGTTCATCGACCGAGATGGGTTTCGCGTATCCTGTATGTGAGCGCGTGAGAGGGAAAGGAAGAAGGTTTGCACGACCTTGATTTCAAATGTTGATTGTACGGCTGAGATTGATGGTATCATTTTAAATAAAAGAAATTGCTTTAAATTTAATTCAACACTTTATAAAATCATAACGAGCTCTTACGTATTCGGATTTTGACGAATCAGGGTGCGTTGGAATCGCAGGAAACGTACTACGTGATGGCGCAGATCCGGAGTCATTCCGGGCAAGTAGAAATTTGAGTTAAATCAGACGTCGTCCGGTTTAATTTAAAATTTCGAACGCTCGCCGAAACTCAAGGTGAGTTATTCTCACTCACATCTGGATGCTAGACATTATAAATAGTTGATATTTAAATATCTATGTGAATGGTTGATTATATCTGTGATTATCAGTCTGGATTGATATTTATATTGCGATGTGCTAATATCTGTGATGCAGGGAGAAACAGGTTGGAGGGATCCAACTGGATTCCTCACAATGTAGCAATTATTTTATAATTGATAGTGATACCTGTTTATATGATGTGATTGATAAATCTGGAAATTTAGTTGTTCTGTGACATTGTGGTCTAAATTGTAATCACAGAATTTAATTATAAATGGATAAATTGTGTTTTTACGAAATAAAATGAATTGTTAAATCTAGAATTTCAAAGAATAAAATTTGAAATCGGATTTGAAAGGAAAAATGTAAATTGGGCCAAATTGGGATTTTGAATATAATGGGAAGTTTATGAAATGGGTAAATGGAAAGTATAGTTTTCTGGAGATTAAATTTATGAAATTATAAATTGTTTAAAATAACGGTGTTTATTTTAATAATGACTAATGTTATCCGGAAATTAAAAATATGTTAAATGGAGTTTCCAACTATAAATTAACAAGTTCAAATGAAAAATAGAATGTTTTGAAATGCCATATTTCATTGGAATTTAATTAAGTGAATTGGAAATTTGGCTTCCATTAGAAATTCACCAAAAATGTTTAATTTAAAATGTTTAAACTATGATTTAAAAATGAATTTCCGGATATGGGAAATTGGGTGTGAACTTCGGATGAAGTCATAGTTAAATATGGGATTTGGGATTTATGTTGTAAAACATAATTGACTTGAAATAAATCAGTGGATTTATATGGAAGAGTACTTTGGAATGTTTAGAAACGGGAAAGTGTTTCCCTGGGAAAACCAAGTAAATGTTTATAAAAAGATTTTATTTAACTAAGGTTAAGTTTTAAATCGTTTTAAAAGTATTTTTAAGAAATCGTTATTTTTAAAGAAATAAATTAATAATTTTTAATACCATAATAATTTGGGAGTATATTAGCAATTATTTTACAAATGGATTTATTTAAAAGTTGGTTTTAGCTTAAGCTGTTAAAATTAGTATTTTTCTTCTTATAACGCTATTTTGAATTTAGTTAAACTAAAACCCTTATTTTTAAATCAAAGTTTATGTGTTAATAACTAGTTTTCTTCACATATTTTAAATTTATATTTTGAGTAAATAAATAGAAGTAATTTTCATATTTTAAAGTATATTTCAGTATAAAGTATTTTTAACTGTTTTAAATGCAAATTGTTTTATACTTGGTTATTCCCGATGGGAATAAAGGGTAAAAGATTTACCTTGTAAAGGAAGAGTTTTGGAAAATTGTTTTCAAACGAGTTTTGAAAATGTGAAAATATATCTTTGAAAGATATTAGAAGAAAATAAATAATATGGAGATTATTTATTGTGTGATGGATGTGTATGGATGTTTGTGAACATTAATTGATAGTTAAATCACCGACTATCAATATTGGCCAAATGCGCGATCGTTTCGAAGAGACCGGGATCGAGTTTCCGTATACCGGGATTCTAGGTCTGGAGACTCGAAAACCACTTCGATCCGGTTTGTACGTTTTGCGAAAACGATTTCGGAGTCGAAGATGGAGCAGTGAAGTGCAAGGGCTAGTCGCTACTAATCCTGAGGATATTTCCAAAATGGATGTAGTAGGGGTAGTGCCTTCGGTTCCGTTCGGACCCGGGACGGACTTATATGGACGAATGCTTTCGTGACATCGTCAGGTAGACGATGGGCATTCTAAGGGATATGTGCTATAAAGGTATCGTTTAGCCTCAAGCCTCATCAACCAGGAATGACTGAAAATCAGGGGTTATGCAGCAAGGCTTCGTGGGTAGCCCCCACTTGAGAGTAAGGTCATCCCTGTCTAGATGTCCCTTTTATTTCGGCTTAGTGGTGCGGTTGCTGATCCCAACCGTGGGGTGATTTTACTTGGAATTATCCAGTAACGGATGATTCCGGCTTTGTGTTGCAGGGGAGCGGGCGTACTCCTCGGTACTGTGATCTAGGCCACGTACTGTGACAGGTGGTACCCCAGTGCCTAGTCATTCGTTGGAAATCCATTCTCCCTACGAGCCTGTACGGTTTTGATTGTGCCCAACTATTGTTGAAATGTGAGATGCAAGCATTTCAGCTAGATTCTATTTTACTTTCTATAGACACTATTATAATATCAGAGGATTTTAATATAAAAGTGTTTTAGCTATCGTAAGGTAAAAACCCGACATGTTTATTTGTGGCGTGGTCTTACGAGATGCTTTTTGTGATATCCCGGGAATTTGGACAGTATCAATTTAATAATCTGCATTGGAAATTAAATTGATTTGATGATCTTTGTTAATAAAATTGAATAAATTTAATAATCTAATTAAATAAATATTTAATTAGTGATTTATCTTTTAAAAGTTTAATAGAATATTTTCTATTTATAATATATATGTATAATTGTATATATTATAAATAGATGAGTTGGTCTGAATTTAACAAATGAAATTATGTTTTCAAATTTCTAATATGTTGGGTAATTTGGAAATCATGATTTAATTTAAAACTATTAAGCTTTTTGATAAATAACTATATAGTTTTAAAATACATAATATAAATGTTTAATTGTTTAAAATAGATTTTTAACTTAAGTTCAAATTTAAATAAAAAGGTTTGTTTATTTCTTTTTAATATTACTTGAGATATATGATTTAAAAATAGAAGTAATTTATAATCTCTTTTATAAATTATTTAAATTTGTCAAATTTGATATTTTCAAATAATAATTATAATACTTTGTTTTTATAAAAATAAATAGACTTTAAATAAAATAGGATTGTTATTGTAAATTTAAATTGAATATGAATTTGGATTTATAATAGAAATTCAAAAGAGAAATATTTTAAAATATTTTGGATTTAAAATATAGATATAAGATTTTATTTATATATATATTGGTTATTTACATTTTCTTTAAAGTAATTTATATACATATACATATTAGGTAAGTATTTATAAATAGTAAACTAGTGTAAAAAGCTTTTATTCACATTTTAAAAATATATAAAATTATGTATTAAATACTTAAAAGACAAATGTCATTATATTAAGGCCTAATGTGACATGTGTTAACTAATTAATAATACAATGAGACAAGTGTCATTTAATTTTATTTTTCTTTTATTTTTATTTATAGATAATTTCAGTTTATATAAACAAACATCTTCAATTTTCTTTTTTTTTTTTCAAAAACCTCCTTTCTAAACAAAGAAATGAAGTAATCTCAGATCATCAAAACCTGAAAACAAACAGATCAAAAACAGATCTGTGATTAAATTTCTTTTCTAACTCCTTCTATTCAAAACCAAGAATAAACTCAATCAAATCCTCATAAACAAATCTGAAATCAATTCACTCTTCAGACCAAACTTGCAAATCAAAGGCCAGTTCAAAACAACAAAAGGCCTGAATTAAATTCTTAAACCAGAGATCATGTTCAAATCAAAACCTGTTATCCATTTTCCAAATCAAAAGCCAGTGCATTTTCTTCAACCTGAAATCAAGAGCATGTAACATCTTCATGATGCAATCTGAAGCAAGAAAGCAAAGCCTGCATTTCTTTTCAAATCTGGAAGAGTGCATGCAGTTTTTAAAAGCTAAGATCAAAGGCAAGATATCAGTTAAGCTAAAGCATTCCAGTTTCCAATTTTAAAAACAATTCAGGATTTCAAAAATCAGAGGCTCTGCTTCTTTTAAAATTAGGTGAGTAACATCATTTTTAAAGTTTTAAGTATATAAAATAAGGTTGCATGATAAATATCTGAAGCCAAATATGTTTGTGTGATTTTATAAGTAAACTATCTGGATGTATTTATGAGTGCTTGGATGTTGGAATTATATATCTCTGTTTACAGTTTCATGTTCTAGTCTTGTGATCAAAATTCATATTCACCTGAACACATTATTGTTAGGACTTAAGATCTAAATAAAATTTGTTTGTTTGATCAAGAAATAAAGTTTAAAAATTGATTTAAATAAATTACAAATTTAAATGTGCTCTGGAATTCAAAATCAGTTCAAGCTCAAGAAGAGTAAAAACTCAAACATCCTATTTTCTTGTTTCAGACATATGAGTTGAAAACACAATTGAAACCATGATTTTTGAAAGAGAAATCATAATTTTTATTTTAGTTTTGGATATGAATTTCTGAGTTGAACAGAAATTAGTTTATGGGTAGTATCTGGTGATCTCCGTGATCGGAGAGGATGGCGTCTTCACTGATGGTAGTGGAGTAATAGAGGAATGTGGGAAAAATACTAGGCAGTTGATCGAAGCATGGTGGAGACAACAGGAGGTCGATGTTGTTTTTAAACCTAGTTTATATGGTGGAAGGAAATCTATTCATCACGGCAACTCTATTGGTTCGAGTTCAACAAAACTTGGGAGAATGGTAGATAGGGCATATGCGAAGTCATGGCCGGAGTCTCTGGCATTCTGGTGATCAGTAGTGGGAAGACGAGGTGAATTTCAGGTGGTCAATGGTTCCAGTTTTTAGCTTGAGGGTTCGATTTTGTTCGAATTCGTGTTGGAGGTCGTCTCGAAATTCTGGGTGGTCGAATCGAGAGAGAAGGTCGACAACGACTTGCTGGTGGTAGCGGAGATGATCGGAGCAACAGCGAAGTGTTGTGCACGTGCACGTATATGTCTGGGTATCTTCTGTGTGTTTGGGGAAGAAGGAAGAGGCAACTCGAAGGAGGATTCGTGATATTGGGTTGTGGACTCGAAGTAGCTCTCGTGATTTTGAGGGAGAGTCTCGAGTTAATTAAGTATAACAGGTTTCAACAGAACCTGTTTTGCCCAGTTTTTAAATTTTAAAATAGAATTTAAAAGTAAAGTTTAAATATAAAAGTAAAGTTTAAATAAGTTTAAATCTAGTTTTAAATCTGGAGTTTAAGTTAAAATTCTCAGTTTTTAAATAAGATAAAGTTTTTAAATTTTGAATTGACTTAACTACTTTAAAAGGAGTTAAGTAGTTTGAATTTTAAATTAAAGTTTTAAATTGTAGATAGATTTTAAATCTTAAATTTAAAATGAAATTTAAAAGTAAATTTAAAAGTAAATTGTTTTAAATGCTTTATTAATGATAATTTAATCATTAATAAGAATAAAGTGTTATTTTAAAGATAATTAAGATTTAATAATTTAGGATAAAATAAATTATTAAGGTAATTGAAAGTTAATTAATCAATTTAATTAAATTATGATTTGGATTAATAAATTTAATAATTAAGGGTTTAAATTGATTAAGTAAAGTTTAATTAAATTAATTAAAGGTTAATTAATTTGAAAATTAAGGATCATTAATTTTATAAGTTAAGATTATAAATTAATGGTTAGGAATAAAATTATTAAAGTAATTAAGGTTTAATTAAGTTATTGTTAAGTACTTAACCAATTTAGTAATTAGAGATTAATAAATTGGTTATTAAGATTTATTAATTTAGAATTAATAATAATTAATATAAGTTAATTACTTAAGGAAAGTAATTAAATAATTGTTAATGAAGTCATTAACTATGGATTATTAAATAATTAATTAATAGGATTAATTTTGATAATTAATTAGTTGAATTAATTTAAGAATAATCATTTATGAAATTGTTTAAATGTAATTACTTATTGGAAGTAATTAAGAATTAATTACTTATTGTAATTAATTGAAGTTAATTTGATATAGTTAAATTAATTAATTAAGTTTAATTAATTTAGAATAATCAAGAGATGATTTGATAATAATTACTTAATGTAATTATTAAGGTAAGTTTATTTAGAGAAGTAAATAATAAGATAATTACTGGAAATAATTAGTTGAATAAATGATTTTATTAATAGAAGTAATTTGAGTTAATTACTTTGAATAATTAATCAAGGGATTAATTAAGAAATTAATTAAGGAGTAATTAATTTAGTTAATGAAAGTAATTAAGGGTAATTAATTACTGATTAAAGATTAATCAAGAGTGATTAATAAATGTTGTTTAATTAAAGATTAATTAATTAATGTAATTAATTTAATTAAGTAATTAATAATTAAGTTGTAATTAAGGATCATTAATTAATATAATTAATGATGTAATTAAGATTGGTTAATTAAGTAATAATTAATAAATGAAGTAATTAATCAATGAAATTAATTAAGGATTAATGTAATTAATTATAGTTGATTAAGTTAATTAATTTTAGTAAATTAATTAATGAAGTAATTAAAGGTTAATTACTATAAGTGGTTAAGAATAATTAATTTAAGTAATTAATTGAGGATAAATTACTTGGATGTAATTAAAAGATAATTAATCAAAGATGATTAATTAAAATGAATTATTAGAGGATAATTAATTAATTGATTGTAATTAATTAATGGTTAAGTAAGATGGATTTATAAAATGAAGTAATTAATTTAATTCAATTTAAATTAATTTAAGATGATATAAATCATTACTTATGAATGGGTGTTAGTATTGGATACTTGACTTTGATGGATATCTCTGATGAGATATATGCTGTGTGATATGGATGTTAGTTGAATTGTATGGATTATCTGATAATGTTGATTATCTGTTGTGAATTATCTTTCTATGTGTATAAAGATAATAAATTGGATTGTTTTAACCTTTAAAACAACTTGGCCTTAAAAGATACGTTTTGGATTTCGATGAGACCAGGATCGGGTTTCCGTATACCGGATTTCCAGGTCTGGAGACCCGAATACCACATCAATCCAAATTAACGATAGGTCGTGAATCAAGTGAAGATGAAGATTCAGAGTGCAAGGGTTATTATCGTTAACTCTGAGGGTGATTCCAAAACGAGTGTAACGAGATAATGCCTTCGGTTTCGTTCGAACCCGGAACGAACTTGTATGGATTGAATGCTTTCAGCACATCGTCAGGTGGACGATGAGCATTCTAAGATAGATGTGTTCTTTTTAAAGGTAATCGTGACCTCAAGCCTCACAAACCGGGAATGGCTAAAACAGGGGAGGTGCAGCAAGGTTAGTGGGTAGCACCCAAGTAGGACAAGATTACCTCTGTCTAGATGTCCCTTTCTATTTTCGACTTAGTGGTGCGGTTGCTGATCCCAACCGTGAGGTATCTTGTGCGGGAATTATCCAGTAAGGGATGTTCCGACCTTGTGTTGCAGGGGATTGGGAGTGATCCTCGGTACGGTGATCTAGGCCACGTACTGTGATGGGCGGTACCCCGGTAGCCCTGCCATTGTATGGAATCCAAAATCCAATAAGTGCCAACGGACTTGATTGTATAACCCACTTTGTGGCTAGTATGCTGGAATTTAATAATGTAACAATTTCGGCTATTTCATATTTACTTGAAAACCCTAGACCCTATTATAATACAATCGAATTTCCTATCAAATGTTTTGGTTAGCGTAAGGTAAAAACTTACCCATGTTTATTTGTGGGAAGTCTTACGTGATACTTTTTCTTTCAAAAGATTTTGAAGTTAAACAAGTTTAACCTGTTACTCACACCAGACCCATGTCTGACCCAAGTTGTTTATTTCTGTTTTATAAACTCTTGGGTACTCAAATTTTTACGAGTAGCCAAGGGATTCAGGTTAGCCTTGACGAATTATGGAGGAGCAATGGAGCAGGAGGCTTCGGCGTTGTAGATATAAATAGTAGTTTCCGCTGTGTTGATCTTGGTTAGATCTTTGTTTTGTATTGAGATGTAACAACTAGACAGATGTTTATAACTGTCTAGTATATGATATGTAATCTGTGTAACTCTGATAAGTGTTGTATATGATATTATGTAATATTTATGTGATATAATATATTTTGTTCGTTTCCGCTGTGAGTATTTGTGTTTGTTTCTTTTCTCTTCTTCTCTTTTCTACTTCTCACCCCTTTCTTTCTTATTAGCGATACGACTTTTTATGGAGAAAAAGTCGTGGTCGTTACAGTGGTATCAGAGCTTAGGTTGGCGATAACCTTGGCTCTGGTGGGAATTTTGAGAGTATTAATAGATATGAGCGCGTATTTGTTAGTGAATATAAAATTGTTTTATATTGTGTTGATTGGTTTATTGAGTAGTTTATGGATTCTGGTCGATGTGTGGGACGCCACAACATTGATAGGGATCTCTAAACACTTGTATAGAACAATTTGACACAATATTGTTTTAAAGAGGTAAATGAAATAATTTTACCCAGAAATAATTTCTATATAAAAAGTATCATTTTAAATATATATATTTCTACCTATTTGTTGGGTTACCTGTTCGGGTTTTCCAATATAAGTTATAAAGGTAGATGGGGTAGTGGTGTGTGAAACACGACTACCAATGGTTGGAGTTTAAATGTTGAGGTTGGAAGTGTATTTGTCGAGACTGTAGACCCAATATCGTCTCGAGTAAGCTTTGCTGTGGTGAAGGATTTCATCGATCTCCGAAGGAAACTGTAATGGTTCGGAGTTTATCTCTGAAGTTTGGATGAGTAGAGTTGGATCTGTCGATGAGGCAGAAGCGAGTGATGGTACCTTGATACCTCAGGTAATAGTAGCTGTATGATGAGATACAGTGACGATGGATGTTCCCGAAGATGTTTTCTTTGGAACAGGATTAAGGAAGTGTGAATGCTTCGGTGTTGTGGTTGAGTTCAGCATGAAGTTTCTGCTTTGGTTTGAAGTTCGAGTTTCTCGAAGATCTTTGGAGTAGGAAGACCTTGACATCAGTGACAGCAGTGCAGCTCAGAGTATTCTGTGCATTGGCAGGAAGTTTTCTGGATGAGCAGTTTTTCTGGAAGTGAAGTTCGGAAGCAGCAGAGTGGATCCATTTCTTCGATAAATTGGATAAATAAGTGTAAGCTGTTCTGATTGGTAAAGAGGAACAGTTTTTCTTTGGAAATAGGTTGGGTTGATCGCAAAAGTGACTTGTGATTGCTGAGTGTTCTCTTGTGTTGTCAGAGTTTTTCTGGATGTCTTCAGAGAAGTCAGAAGTTTGTCTGCATCTGAAGGTTGAGTTTTCTTATCGACTGGATTCCAGGAGTGGTACGGGTGGTTCAGCCTAGTTGAAGGATAGTTCCTAGAGATAGAGTTGGGTGAAGCAGCTCAAGTTTTGATGGAGTATCCGAGTTTTCTTGTTGAATCTGTTGAACCATTTTTCTAGATGAGTTGTTCAGTCTTTGTTTGTGTTCTCCATCAGTATTCTTATCTACTTCAGATCAGAGTTGTGCAGCAGAAGCAGTTTGGAAGTGCATCTGTCTCATTTTTGGATAGGAGAAGTAAGTTCAGTCTTCTATTGTTTGAGGAGTAAAGTTGTGGATCTCTTCCTTGTTTTGATTTGGATAAGTATTTGGTCTTCCGGATTGAATTGTCAGTTTGGACAACTGGAATTTGTTGTATTTTACGTATCTCTGAGGGAGTACGTATTTGATCTATCTTTGGTTTTGGAACCAGCAGTTCAGGAGGTTTGGTAGTTGAGTCAGACTCGTCTGTAGTCTGATATCCTGTCTAGTTCTGTAGATCTAGATGAGTAGGAACCCTGTAGCTTCGTAGTTTAGATTGTTTGTAGAGCGAGTGTCCCGGTATATATATACTTGGGGAAACTCGAGGAAATTTTATCCAGAATTTTGTCTGGATAATTAGAATTGTTTGATTGGATGATTGTTTGCTATGGTTGTTAGCATATGGCTGATAATATATGCTTGTTAAATATTGAATAGATTATTAAATTACCTTTGTTTAAATTTCGGGGACGAAATTATTTTAAGGGGGAAGGAATGTGATATCCCGGGAATTTGGACAGTATCAATTTAATAATCTGCATTGGAAATTAAATTGATTTGATGATCTTTGTTAATAAAATTGAATAAATTTAATAATCTAATTAAATAAATATTTAATTAGTGATTTATCTTTTAAAAGTTTAATAGAATATTTTCTATTTATAATATATATGTATAATTGTATATATTATAAATAGATGAGTTGGTCTGAATTTAACAAATGAAATTATGTTTTCAAATTTCTAATATGTTGGGTAATTTGGAAATCATGATTTAATTTAAAACTATTAAGCTTTTTGATAAATAACTATATAGTTTTAAAATACATAATATAAATGTTTAATTGTTTAAAATAGATTTTTAACTTAAGTTCAAATTTAAATAAAAAGGTTTGTTTATTTCTTTTTAAATATTACTTGAGATATATGATTTAAAAATAGAAGTAATTTATAATCTCTTTTATAAATTATTTAAATTTGTCAAATTTGATATTTTCAAATAATAATTATAATACTTTGTTTTTATAAAAATAAATAGACTTTAAATAAAATAGGATTGTTATTGTAAATTTAAATTGAATATGAATTTGGATTTATAATAGAAATTCAAAAGAGAAATATTTTAAAATATTTTGGATTTAAAATATAGATATAAGATTTTATTTATATATATATTGGTTATTTACATTTTCTTTAAAGTAATTTATATACATATACATATTAGGTAAGTATTTATAAATAGTAAACTAGTGTAAAAAGCTTTTATTCACATTTTAAAAATATATAAAATTATGTATTAAATACTTAAAAGACAAATGTCATTATATTAAGGCCTAATGTGACATGTGTTAACTAATTAATAATACAATGAGACAAGTGTCATTTAATTTTATTTTTCTTTTATTTTTATTTATAGATAATTTCAGTTTATATAAACAAACATCTTCAATTTTCTTTTTTTTTTTCAAAACCTCCTTTCTAAACAAAGAAATGAAGTAATCTCAGATCATCAAAACCTGAAAACAAACAGATCAAAAACAGATCTGTGATTAAATTTCTTTTCTAACTCCTTCTATTCAAAACCAAGAATAAACTCAATCAAATCCTCATAAACAAATCTGAAATCAATTCACTCTTCAGACCAAACTTGCAAATCAAAGGCCAGTTCAAAACAACAAAAGGCCTGAATTAAATTCTTAAACCAGAGATCATGTTCAAATCAAAACCTGTTATCCATTTTCCAAATCAAAAGCCAGTGCATTTTCTTCAACCTGAAATCAAGAGCATGTAACATCTTCATGATGCAATCTGAAGCAAGAAAGCAAAGCCTGCATTTCATTTCAAATCTGGAAGAGTGCATGCAGTTTTTAAAAGCTAAGATCAAAAGCAAGATATCAGTTAAGCTAAAGCATTCCAGTTTCCAATTTTAAAAACAATTCAGGATTTCAAAAATCAGAGGCTCTGCTTCTTTTAAAATTAGGTGAGTAACATCATTTTTAAAGTTTTAAGTATATAAAATAAGGTTGCATGATAAATATCTGAAGCCAAATATGTTTGTGTGATTTTATAAGTAAACTATCTGGATGTATTTATGAGTGCTTGGATGTTGGAATTATATATCTCTGTTTACAGTTTCATGTTCTAGTCTTGTGATCAAAATTCATATTCACCTGAACACATTATTGTTAGGACTTAAGATCTAAATAAAATTTGTTTGTTTGATCAAGAAATAAAGTTTAAAAATTGATTTAAATAAATTACAAATTTAAATGTGCTCTGGAATTCAAAATCAGTTCAAGCTCAAGAAGAGTAAAAACTCAAACATCCTATTTTCTTGTTTCAGACATATGAGTTGAAAACACAATTGAAACCATGATTTTTGAAAGAGAAATCATAATTTTTATTTTAGTTTTGGATATGAATTTCTGAGTTGAACAGAAATTAGTTTATGGGTAGTATCTGGTGATCTCCGTGATCGGAGAGGATGGCGTCTTCACTGATGGTAGTGGAGTAATAGAGGAATGTGGGAAAAATACTAGGTAGTTGATCGAAGCATGGTGGAGACAACAGGAGGTCGATGTTGTTTTTAAACCTAGTTTATATGGTGGAAGGAAATCTATTCATCACGGCAACTCTATTGGTTCGAGTTCAACAAAACTTGGGAGAATGGTAGATAGGGCATATGCGAAGTCATGGCCGGAGTCTCTGGCATTCTGGTGATCAGTAGTGGGAAGACGAGGTGAATTTCAGGTGGTCAATGGTTCCAGTTTTTAGCTTGAGGGTTCGATTTTGTTCGAATTCGTGTTGGAGGTCGTCTCGAAATTCTGGGTGGTCGAATCGAGAGAGAAGGTCGACAACGACTTGCTGGTGGTAGCGGAGATGATCGGAGCAACGGCGAAGTGTTGTGCACGTGCACGTATATGTCTGGGTATCTTCTGTGTGTTTGGGGAAGAAGGAAGAGGCAACTCGAAGGAGGATTCGTGATATTGGGTTGTGGACTCGAAGTAACTCTCGTGATTTTGAGGGAGAGTCTCGAGTTAATTAAGTATAACAGGTTTCAACAGAACCTGTTTTGCCCAGTTTTTTAATTTTAAAATAGAATTTAAAAGTAAAGTTTAAATATAAAAGTAAAGTTTAAATAAGTTTAAATCTAGTTTTAAATCTGGAGTTTAAGTTAAAATTCTCAGTTTTTAAATAAGATAAAGTTTTTAAATTTTGAATTGACTTAACTACTTTAAAAGGAGTTAAGTAGTTTGAATTTTAAATTAAAGTTTTAAATTGTAGATAGATTTTAAATCTTAAATTTAAAATGAAATTTAAAAGTAAATTTAAAAGTAAATTGTTTTAAATGCTTTATTAATGATAATTTAATCATTAATAAGAATAAAGTGTTATTTTAAAGATAATTAAGATTTAATAATTTAGGATAAAATAAATTATTAAGGTAATTGAAAGTTAATTAATCAATTTAATTAAATTATGATTTGGATTAATAAATTTAATAATTAAGGGTTTAAATTGATTAAGTAAAGTTTAATTAAATTAATTAAAGGTTAATTAATTTGAAAATTAAGGATCATTAATTTTATAAGTTAAGATTATAAATTAATGGTTAGGAATAAAATTATTAAAGTAATTAAGGTTTAATTAAGTTATTGTTAAGTACTTAACCAATTTAGTAATTAGAGATTAATAAATTGGTTATTAAGATTTATTAATTTAGAATTAATAATAATTAATATAAGTTAATTACTTAAGGAAAGTAATTAAATAATTGTTAATGAAGTCATTAACTATGGATTATTAAATAATTAATTAATAGGATTAATTTTGATAATTAATTAGTTGAATTAATTTAAGAATAATCATTTATGAAATTGTTTAAATGTAATTACTTATTGGAAGTAATTAAGAATTAATTACTTATTGTAATTAATTGAAGTTAATTTGATATAGTTAAATTAATTAATTAAGTTTAATTAATTTAGAATAATCAAGAGATGATTTGATAATAATTACTTAATGTAATTATTAAGGTAAGTTTATTTAGAGAAGTAAATAATAAGATAATTACTGGAAGTAATTAGTTGAATAAATGATTTTATTAATAGAAGTAATTTGAGTTAATTACTTTGAATAATTAATCAAGGGATTAATTAAGAAATTAATTAAGGAGTAATTAATTTAGTTAATGAAAGTAATTAAGGGTAATTAATTACTGATTAAAGATTAATCAAGAGTGATTAATAAATGTTGTTTAATTAAAGATTAATTAATTAATGTAATTAATTTAATTAAGTAATTAATAATTAAGTTGTAATTAAGGATCATTAATTAATATAATTAATGATGTAATTAAGATTGGTTAATTAAGTAATAATTAATAAATGAAGTAATTAATCAATGAAATTAATTAAGGATTAATGTAATTAATTATAGTTGATTAAGTTAATTAATTTTAGTAAATTAATTAATGAAGTAATTAAAGGTTAATTACTATAAGTGGTTAAGAATAATTAATTTAAGTAATTAATTGAGGATAAATTACTTGGATGTAATTAAAAGATAATTAATCAAAGATGATTAATTAAAATGAATTATTAGAGGATAATTAATTAATTGATTGTAATTAATTAATGGTTAAGTAAGATGGATTTATAAAATGAAGTAATTAATTTAATTCAATTTAAATTAATTTAAGATGATATAAATCATTACTTATGAATGGGTGTTAGTATTGGATACTTGACTTTGATGGATATCTCTGATGAGATATATGCTGTATGATATGGATGTTAGTTGAATTGTATGGATTATCTGATAATGTTGATTATCTGTTGTGAATTATCTTTCTATGTGTATAAAGATAATAAATTGGATTGTTTTAACCTTTAAAACAACTTGGCCTTAAAAGATACGTTTTGGATTTCGATGAGACCGGGATCGGGTTTCCGTATACCGGATTTCCAGGTCTGGAGACCCGAATACCACATCAATCCAAATTAACGATAGGTCGTGAATCAAGTGAAGATGAAGATTCAGAGTGCAAGGGTTATTGTCGTTAACTCTGAGGGTGATTCCAAAACGAGTGTAACGAGATAATGCCTTCGGTTTCGTTCGAACCCGGAACGAACTTGTATGGATTGAATGCTTTCAGCACATCGTCAGGTGGACGATGAGCATTCTAAGATAGATGTGTTCTTTTTAAAGGTAATCGTGACCTCAAGCCTCACAAACCGGGAATGGCTAAAACAGGGGAGGTGCAGCAAGGTTAGTGGGTAGCACCCAAGTAGGACAAGATTACCTCTGTCTAGATGTCCCTTTCTATTTTCGACTTAGTGGTGCGGTTGCTGATCCCAACCGTGAGGTATCTTGTGCGGGAATTATCCAGTAAGGGATGTTCCGACCTTGTGTTGCAGGGGATTGGGAGTGATCCTCGGTACGGTGATCTAGGCCACGTACTGTGATGGGCGGTACCCCGGTAGCCCTGCCATTGTATGGAATCCAAAATCCAATAAGTGCCAACGGACTTGATTGTATAACCCACTTTGTGGCTAGTATGCTGGAATTTAATAATGTAACAATTTCGGCTATTTCATATTTACTTGAAAACCCTAGACCCTATTATAATACAATCGAATTTCCTATCAAATGTTTTGGTTAGCGTAAGGTAAAAACTTACCCATGTTTATTTGTGGGAAGTCTTACGTGATACTTTTTCTTTCAAAAGATTTTGAAGTTAAACAAGTTTAACCTGTTACTCACACCAGACCCATGTCTGACCCAAGTTGTTTATTTCTGTTTTATAAACTCTTGGGTACTCAAATTTTTACGAGTAGCCAAGGGATTCAGGTTAGCCTTGACGAATTGTGGAGGAGCAATGGAGCAGGAGGCTTCAGCGTTGTAGATATAAATAGTAGTTTCCGCTGTGTTGATCTTGGTTAGATCTTTGTTTTGTATTGAGATGTAACAACTAGACAGATGTTTATAACTGTCTAGTATATGATATGTAATCTGTGTAACTCTGATAAGTGTTGTATATGATATTATGTAATATTTATGTGATATAATATATTTTGTTCGTTTCCGCTGTGAGTATTTGTGTTTGTTTCTTTTCTCTTCTTCTCTTTTCTACTTCTCACCCCTTTCTTTCTTATTAGCGATACGACTTTTTATGGAGAAAAAGTCGTGGTCGTTACACTTTTGTTTTCAAAGGATTTTTGAACTTTAATAATCAATTGAGTGTATTTATGATGCGCTGGTATTCTAGACTGACTCGGGTGTTATTTTATTATAATGCTCGGGTCAGACCGAGTATATTACAGGATAGGTTGCTATGGAGCAGAAGAGGAGCTGGAGTCGAGGCGTATTATTCGTACTTGTTTATATTCCGCTGCTATGATTGTTGTTAGTCATGTATCTGATTACTATTGATTGTGTTGTGATGGACTCTGATGATGTATTGTATATAAACAGATATAGTTTTGATTTGTGTAAAGTTCTGTTCTATATATTATATTTTATCCGCTGCGATTGTGAGATTCTGATTTGGTTGGTTCTTTCTTCTTCTATCTACTTTCTTATTCTTCTACAATCTGTCTTTTCCGGCATTCGATCGTCGTCATATTATACTGTTGAGTATTTTGTGTCGATTTTCGAGGGTCGTGAAGAGCGGGTCGTCACACTTGGTATCAGAGCTTAGATTGGCGACAACCTAGGCTTTGGTGGGAAAATTACTCATTTATAATAGAGTCAGAAGTACTCTATAATGAGTTGAGTGTAATAATAGCTATGAGAGCGTACTTGTTAGTGGATATAAAATTGTTTTTATACTGTGTTGACTTATCGGTTGAGTGTTTATGAATTCTGGTCGGTGCGGGAAGTACAACCGTATCGATAGGGGTTTCTAAACTCTTAAACAAGATAAACCGACATAGTATTATTTTAAAAGTGGGTAAATGAAATAATTTTACCCAAAATTGTATTTTGATATAAAGAAATAATTTTCTAAATTATTATATATATTGGATGTTTGTTTGATTGTTAATACAGTAATCAAATAAGAAATTGAAGTATGTTCTAAAATTTGAAATGATTTCTAAGCAAATAAGAATTTAAAATATTAAAATGGTTTATAACCAAATGGAATTGATTGAATATGTTTAAATAAGAAGAAGTGAAATTGAAATTTGATTTAAACCGGAATTTTTACCCCGGAAATTTTTGAAAGGGATTTCAAGTGAATTTAAACAAAGGTTTGGAAAAATTTAGAAACCTTGGGAATGTTGAAATGTTTTCCAAAGGTTTTGAAGTTAATGATGGAATATATTTTGGAAAATATTTTCGAATGGAAATTTATTTGAGGTGAATTTTGGAAGTGGAAAGCACTGAACTCACTGCAGTCGCTGGAAAATAATCCTGATGATGCTGGCCACATCATTAGAATTCATTTTCGAGTTTCTAAAGTGATGGATTGCTACCAAAATAGTTGGTTATGACATTGTTTGGACTTGTTTGGGAAACAAGTGATTTTGGAATTTTCAAAGGAAAATTGTTTGGTAAAAGCAGTTTGTTTTGGAATTTGGTATTTGATTTGAATATCAAAAGAGGAATGTGTTGATTTTTATTTCAAATTGGTTTTGAAATAAATCCAGGTAAATTGAATTCTGGAAATTCTATTTTAAAATAAAAATGTGAAAGTTGAAATGATTCAACTACATAACCTATAAAGGAAAGTTGATTTAACGAAGAATTGAGTATATATGGAATGTAAATTTACTTTGAATAAATGAAGGTGAATGGAATATATCTAGATTTAACTTATGATAAGTTAAATTAAATTAAGGATTTGAAATTGAATTAAATCTAAATGAATTGGAATTAAATGGAAGTTGAGATAACGGTGAAATGTAAATGCTTATGATTGTGCAAATGAATTCATATTCTTAAATTATTAAGTGTTAAAATTTGACATTGTGATTATAAAAATGTGGATTGGTTTGAAATGAGCAATATAAACTTACAAGTAAATAAGTTGGAGAACTTGAGAATGGAAGATTTTATTTTAACTCAAGTAAAATGGAATTATAATCACAAATGGAAATAATAAATGGAATGGGAATTCGAACTTAATTTTAAATGGAATGCAAAGTAAGGTGAAACAATGATAAAATATAAAAGAGGTAAGTAAACTGAAGTTAGTAAATAAGTTGAACTTGGATATGGAGAATTAAGATTAAATTGAATTTGGTTTAACTTCGACTAAGATGGAATTAAGTTGAATATTAAAATTTCTGTTGTGTTATGAATAAGAATGAATGTAATTAAATTCTTATTTAAAGTAGTAAAGGAAATGGTTTAAATTCAGGTGGGCTAAATAAAATTTAGATGAACTTGAATTAATTCTGGAAAGGAATTAAATTGAAAATGCATATATAATCTAGTTAACCTTGAATTAAATTTGGATAAGAATTTAATTAAATGGAAATTTAATTTAGTTGAAGTGATGTTGAATGAAGTAAATGCTTACTCAATTAAATCCAAAATGGTTGTTTGGAAATAAATCTTGTGTAAGCTAAATTAAATAGAGTTTGTATTGGCATGGATGAAATTTTGATAGTTGTTAGAATTTGGAAAGTAAGAATAAGACCCAGTTCTGGAATGGAATTTGTATTGCAATAAATAGAATTTTGATAGTTTGATTAAAATGTGAAGGTAAATAAAATCCAGTTTTGGGATGGAATTTAAGTTTGGTAATAAATGTTGGAAGTGAGAATGAATAATGTAATTAGCTTATAATAGTGATGGTTTGAATTGTAAGTAAATTCAAATGAGAGAAATAATTTAAATGGTCTCTTTGTTGATAAAATAAATCTAAAATGGATTGGATAAATAAACGAAGAGCATTAAACTTTGTAAATGAATTGAAATTGGTTGAATGAAAATCAAATGGAAATGAAATAAAATCGATATAAGAAGATAATGAAACTTTTGTGAAAGAACTTAAGTAACTTGGAAGAAAAAAAAATGAGTGTGGATGGGCTTTATTAAGTAATCTTGAATGCAATTTGTTAAATAATAAAATGGAAATGCATGTGTAATTGTATTAATTTATTATTGAGATGGAATAAAATGTAAGGAAAGTTTAATTTAATTAACAAATTGCATTGGAATAAAAATACTTGGATTGTGAACCATGGAAATGGAATAAAATTTATATGAATCTAAGTTGAAATTAGTTTTAAATAGTTATAAGCTTGAGTGATAATTATTTTGCTTCAATGACATGAAATTTGCATGTATTTGCAATTGAGTGTTTAAAAGCAATTGGAATTGAATTGTGAATAAATTGATATGAATGGGAACCCAATTCAAAGAGTTTGTATATAAATGCAAGTGAATTGATTTAAAGGGAGAATGGAATTATTTTTGAATCAATCAGAATGGGTCGCATTTTAATGAGTAATGTTTGCATATGAATGGAAATGGATCATAACTGAAATGCAAATGTTTCAAGTTTAAAATGAAATGTGATGGTAAATCAAATTGGGAATGTAAGTTAAAATAAAGAAAATGTAAGTATATCAAAATTAAGAATAAGAATTTGATTGTGAATCAATTTGTAATTGAATTGAAGTAAATTGATGCAAGTGATACGCATGTAATCAAATTGATGTAAATATGAATTGAGAATGTTAAACTTGAATGTAAGTCATTCAAGTGAAATAAAAATGAAGTTTGGACTTGTATAAGGAATTTAAAAAGATGATTGAAATCTTTGAATTGTTAATAAATTATGGTTAACATTGTTAAATTATGAACTATGCTTGGGTTGGTTATGCAATGAATATGTTTGGTTTGCATTTGTATTGGAAATGTTGTTAAAATGCTCATATTGGGAAACTGATGAGTTTGTTGAGTTTAGTACAGGTACGAGAGGCGTTCGAGAGAGTTGGAGCGCGTATATGCGTTATAGTAGCCGCTCGCTATTAAAAAATTTGTTAAAAGGTACGCCTACGCAAATATAATTGGGAAATGATATATATATTGTGATATATTTTGGTTTCCGGCCATGTGAGCCGATGTATATATATTTGTGTATCCTGCGATATCGCAGAAGCTCCTCCGTACAAAGGAGACTCCGCCAAAAATTTTGAAAAATTTTGGGAGTTAGAAAATTTTTGAGGGTTTTTGGAAAAATTTATTAACTTGGAAAGTTATGTTGAAATAGGTTAAAATTCAAAAGCTTTTGAATGTAAAGGAGGCAAATGGATTTGGGTTTGGGTTAAAGGATTTTAAGAAGTGAATATAAGTTTTTAACTAAGCAAATTGGGTAAGTAAATGGGTTGGAGAGTATTCTCTACCTTAGCAAATTTCGGGGACGAAATTTTTATAAGGGGGAAGGAATGTAACATCCCGTATTTTTAAGCTATTGAATTTGAACATTTAGTTCGTTTTAAATGTTAATGTGGATTCTTAATTGATTTTGAAATGAATGGATTTGGGTTCAATCAATGAAAATGAGCCATAATTTTAATTTATAGCAATTCTGGTTGAATTTGATTAATGGAAAAATAATAATTAAATATTCGGGATTAGGATAAAAAGGTGAATCTGGGTGTAAATAGCTATAAAATGGTTTTAAAATTTATTTTAAAGTCTATTTGGACATAAATAATGTTGTTGGACTTTTAGAGGAATTTTTAAGTTGATAAATTATTATTTGGGATTTTATATTAATTTAAAAATGAATTTAATATTACTAAAATGCAAATTAATCAGATTTTAGTCCGGAATGAGCCAGAATGATTTTTAATGTGTTTATAAATTTTATATGATGTATTGTTAAGTTATTAAAATTTTAAAAGTGAAAATTTTAAGCGTTTCTGATAATTTCAGAAAATCGCTCGATTTAATAGACGAGTTAAAATAGCCTTCCGGGGCACAGTCTCGGAATTCGACGAAACCAGTTTCATTGGATCCATAATGGTTGGTTATTATCGGATTTCAATTTTCGTAGCAATCGGAGTTGTCGTTTGACCGTGGAAGCTCGAAACGCATCGAAATCGATTTAACCAATTTAATTTTAAATTGATCATTTAATTCCATAACTCACGCATATGATCAAATTAGCTTACGAAACCTGTTCCATTGTGTCCGGAACGTGGAAAACCCCAAGGTAGCCTGTCGGAACGTGAGAATTGGAGGTCGTTTGCATTAACTGTTAAATCGAGAAATTTTATTAATTAAATAATATTAACTATTTTATATATTCATTAATTATTCAAACCCTAGCTACAAACTTCATCAGCCGCCTCCTCCTTTGTTAATGGCCGAAATCGATTTCGCTTCTTCCTCTCAAATCTTCCAATTCACTCATCGATTTCAAAAATTATCAACTGAGGAATTGTAGTACTCGACGAGTACTACACATCCAACGGCTGGAATCTCGATCGAGTCGACGTGGAGGCCGGGATTTGCGTGTATAGGGCCACCGTTCGTGCGTCGTTTCTGGGCTAGGGGAACCACCGGGCGCCACCGCGTTTGGGTCGGAGGTGTAGGGGATGAAGGCGCATGTTGTGGTGGTCTTTGATCTTCGGCTAGGGCTTCGTGGAGGGGGGCGATTTTGGTTGTTCATCGACCGAGATGGGTTTCGCGTATCCTGTACGTGAGCGCGTGAGAGGGAAAGGAAGAAGGTTTGCACGGCCTTGATTTCAAATGTTGATTGTACGGCTGAGATTGATGGTATCATTTTAAATAAAAGAAATTGCTTTAAATTTAATTCAACACTTTATAAAATCATAACGAGCTCTTACGTATTCGGATTTTGACGAATCAGGGTGCGTTGGAATCGCAGGAAACGTACTACGTGATGGCGCAGATCCGGAGTCATTCCGGGCAAGTAGAAATTTGAGTTAAATCGGACGTCGTCCTGTTTAATTTAAAATTTCGAACGCTCGCCGAAACTCAAGGTGAGTTATTCTCACTCACATCTGGATGCTAGACATTATAAATAGTTGATATTTAAATATCTATGTGAATGGTTGATTATATCTGTGATTATCAGTCTGGATTGATATTTATATTGCGATGTGCTAATATCTGTGATGCAGGGAGAAACAGGTTGGAGGGATCCAACTGGATTCCTCACAATGTAGCAATTATTTTATAATTGATAGTGATACCTGTTTATATGATGTGATTGATAAATCTGGAAATTTAGTTGTTCTGTGACATTGTGGTCTAAATTGTAATCACAGAATTTAATTATAAATGGATAAATTGTGTTTTTACGAAATAAAATGAATTGTTAAATCTAGAATTTCAAAGAATAAAATTTGAAATCGGATTTGAAAGGAAAAATGTAAATTGGGCCAAATTGGGATTTTGAATATAATGGGAAGTTTATGAAATGGGTAAATGGAAAGTATAGTTTTCTGGAGATTAAATTTATGAAATTATAAATTGTTTAAAATAACGGTGTTTATTTTAATAATGACTAATGTTATCCGGAAATTAAAAATATGTTAAATGGAGTTTCCAACTATAAATTAACAAGTTCAAATGAAAAATAGAATGTTTTGAAATGCCATATTTCATTGGAATTTAATTAAGTGAATTGGAAATTTGGCTTCCATTAGAAATTCACCAAAAATGTTTAATTTAAAATGTTTAAACTATGATTTAAAAATGAATTTCCGGATATGGGAAATTGGGTGTGAACTTCGGATGAAGTCATAGTTAAATATGGGATTTGGGATTTATGTTGTAAAACATAATTGACTTGAAATAAATCAGTGGATTTATATGGAAGAGTACTTTGGAATGTTTAGAAACGGGAAAGTGTTTCCCTGGGAAAACCAAGTAAATGTTTATAAAAAGATTTTATTTAACTAAGGTTAAGTTTTAAATCGTTTTAAAAGTATTTTTAAGAAATCGTTATTTTTAAAGAAATAAATTAATAATTTTTAATACCGTAATAATTTGGGAGTATATTAGCAATTATTTTACAAATGGATTTATTTAAAAGTTGGTTTTAGCTTAAGCTGTTAAAATTAGTATTTTTCTTCTTATAACGCTATTTTGAATTTAGTTAAACTAAAACCCTTATTTTTAAATCAAAGTTTATGTGTTAATAACTAGTTTTCTTCACATATTTTAAATTTATATTTTGAGTAAATAAATAGAAGTAATTTTCATATTTTAAAGTATATTTCAGTATAAAGTATTTTTAACTGTTTTAAATGCAAATTGTTTTATACTTGGTTATTCCCGATGGGAATAAAGGGTAAAAGATTTACCTTGTAAAGGAAGAGTTTTGGAAAATTGTTTTCAAACGAGTTTTGAAAATGTGAAAATATATCTTTGAAAGATATTAGAAGAAAATAAATAATATGGAGATTATTTATTGTGTGATGGATGTGTATGGATGTTTGTGAACATTAATTGATAGTTAAATCACCGACTATCAATATTGGCCAAATGCGCGATCGTTTCGAAGAGACCGGGATCGAGTTTCCGTATACCGGGATTCTAGGTCTGGAGACTCGAAAACCACTTCGATCCGGTTTGTACGTTTTGCGAAAACGATTTCGGAGTCGAAGATGGAGCAGTGAAGTGCAAGGGCTAGTCGCTACTAATCCTGAGGATATTTCCAAAATGGATGTAGTAGGGGTAGTGCCTTCGGTTCCGTTCGGACCCGGGACGGACTTATATGGACGAATGCTTTCGTGACATCGTCAGGTGGACGATGGGCATTCTAAGGGATATGTGCTATAAAGGTATCGTTTAGCCTCAAGCCTCATCAACCGGGAATGACTGAAAATCAGGGGTTATGCAGCAAGGCTTCGTGGGTAGCCCCCACTTGAGAGTAAGGTCATCCCTGTCTAGATGTCCCTTTTATTTCGGCTTAGTGGTGCGGTTGCTGATCCCAACCGTGGGGTGATTTTACTTGGAATTATCCAGTAAGGGATGATTCCGGCTTTGTGTTGCAGGGGAGCGGGCGTACTCCTCGGTACTGTGATCTAGGCCACGTACTGTGATAGGTGGTACCCCAGTGCCTAGTCATTCGTTGGAAATCCATTCTCCCTACGAGCCTGTACGGTTTTGATTGTGCCCAACTATTGTTGAAATGTGAGATGCAAGCATTTCAGCTAGATTCTATTTTACTTTCTATAGACACTATTATAATATCAGAGGATTTTAATATAAAAGTGTTTTAGCTATCGTAAGGTAAAAACCCGACATGTTTATTTGTGGCGTGGTCTTAAGAGATGCTTTTGTTTTCAAAGGATTTTTGAACTTTAATAATCAATTGAGTGTATTTATGATGCGCTGGTATTCCAGACTGACTCGGGTGTTATTTTATTATAATGCTCGGGTCAGACCGAGTATATTACAGGATAGGTTGCTATGGAGCAGAAGAGGAGCTGGAGTCGAGGCGTATTATTCGTACTTGTTTATATTCCGCTGCTATGATTGTTGTTAGTCATGTATCTGATTACTATTGATTGTGTTGTGATGGACTCTGATGATGTATTGTATATAAACAGATATAGTTTTGATTTGTGTAAAGTTCTGTTCTATATATTATATTTTATCCGCTGCGATTGTGAGATTCTGATTTGGTTGGTTCTTTCTTCTTCTATCTACTTTCTTATTCTTCTACAATCTGTCTTTTCCGGCATTCGATCGTCGTCATATTATACTGTTGAGTATTTTGTGTCGATTTTCGAGGGTCGTGAAGAGCGGGTCGTCACAGTTTTTCTCCTAGACGAATGGTTAGTCATGCCCTTTGGATTAACCAGTGCTCCTGCACTCTTCGTCGATCTCCTGAATCATGTTTTCCGCGATGTTCTCAACGAGTTTGTCCCCAATTTCATTGATGATATTCTTGTCTTTTCTAAGTCTCGGTTGGCCCGGTTAAGGTCGCCGCGATTAATATAAGTCTATCCATCTTCCTCTTTTGTAATTTAATTATCTTATCTTCCTTTCGAACCTATCTCCTTAGTTAGAATTCTCTTTGATTAGGGACCGTCTAAATTTGAATATCGATCCTCATTCTTGAATCCATTCTTGAATCATCCTGTGAGGGAGTGTATTTGTAATTAATATAAAAATATGTTATATTGTGTTGTTTGAGTTTTTAAGTTTGATTTGGGGTTTCGATCGATTCGTCTGGCCAACGCTATCGATAGAAATTTCAAAACACTTGAACAGAGCAAACTGACACAATATTGTTTTCAAAATTGGTAAATGAAATAATTTTTGTATGATTATATTTTATATATAAAGTGTAATTGTCTGAAATTAAATAGTTAAATGAATTGGTGTTTGAAATGATAATACTAGATTTTCATTTTTTGTTTTGTCAACCATTAACTATTGTTGTATGCTATATGGAAATGGATTTTTAAAGTATAGTTTATAAATATGATTTACAAATGAAATGAATTTAAATTTGAATTTAAATTTCCAGTGCTTATCAATATTTGGTTTTTAAGGTTTTGGAAAACCATTATTATTTGAAAGTATTTTCGAATAGGAACTGTTTCCAAAGAATTTTTAAAGAAGTAAGTCAGTACTCTCCTCTTTTGTCGCTAGAAAATAATTTCGGTGATGACTATAGCATCATCGACATTCATTTTCTAGGCTTAAAGTGGAGAGACCACTCAGCGGCTCGCTGCACTTTTGTTTTGGAAAATTGATTTGATTTAAATTTCTTGAGTATGATTTGGTGTATAAATTATATATATGTATATTTATTTCAAAATGGTTTGAGGTGAAACCGAAAATTTAATTCTTAAATTCTGAGTTAAATGATGTTTTCAATTACTGAAATAGAGCAAAACTTTTGAATAATTAGAGTATCTAAAATAAGAAATGAATTGAATAACTTGAAATAGTTGAATTAGGATAAAATTTATTTGTATAATACTCAATTGCATTCTAGAACATATATAACTTGCCTGAAATATTCAAAAGTTAAAATGTTCATGTGAATATGTAATTGAATAATATACAATATAGATGAAAGTAATATGATGTCCAAAATTGAATTTTGATAAATAAAAATTGAATTGTTATAATGAAGGTTTATACATTTAATTTGTGTTATAGGAAATGTAAGTGAAATAAATTGAATAATAAAAGAGAAATACTATTTAAGTAAATAAATATGATCTTAGGAATAGTTGAAATTGGACTATAAGTGGAAGTAACTTAAGTGAAGGTAAATGGATAAAATGAATGAGTTAAATAGAATAAATTTTGTTTTGAAAGAAAATTTTGTAACAAATGTTAATAAATTAAAATCAAATCTATTGATTGAAATACGTTGAATTGTAATCAACAAAATATGAATGCAATGAATAGTTATTGATTGAATAAAACGGATTGAACCCAAATTTATTGAATGTTAATCAATTTAAAAATGAATAAAATTTATATGGTTTTAAATTAATTGTTGTATCTAATACTGTGCATTTCAAATCTATCTTTCATGTATGTTGCTTCTATTCTCCTATCTCGTTTCTTTTCGTAGACGAAAAGTTTTGAGTGGGGGAGAGTGTAACGACCCGGAAATTTTAACGATTTTTATAACGTAATTAATTGAAATTTTGCTTGAAATTAAATAATTAAATTTAATAATGAAAATTTGATATTTGAAATACGTCTATTTAGACATAGCAAATGTCAGATTTTCATCAGAGAATATGGAAGTTAGTTCTGTTGTGTAATTTGCAATTTCAATTTAAAATCAGTTAATTTGATGAAAATAAAATATTTTCGAAAGCTGAATATTTTTACATAATAAAAATGTAAATCATTTTCTGAGTGAGACGTCATATTTCGTTTTGCCAAATTTGGACTGCTCTAGCCCGTTTATCTTATTTTTGGCGAATTAGCAGCAGTTTGGCAGCGAATATCGACTTTTGATGGGATGATCGTATCGCTGATATCTGTGTACCATTTTGTTTGTTTCGTCATGCTAATTTCCATAGTATATTTATTTGTGTGTTTCAGTGTCCGGTGGACAGCGAAATCCGTGAAACGGTGTACAGTATCGGTACCTGTTTGAGCCTTTTGATTTACGTGTGTCAACTCGTTACCTACCGTGAAAATCAATAGACATCAGGAATTAATATTTTCAGATGTGACCTTCACTATTCCCACTATTCACTTTATAATGCTGGTTCGTATTTTATAGCTCTTCGTTTCTGTTCATTTCTTGAAAAGATAAATAATATATATAATAGATCGTTTGCTTCCTCCTTCCTTTTGAAACTCCTCCGCCTGTGCTCTAGAACCAAAATCCAAACCTTGCTTTTGAAAATTATTTATAATATTTATATAATACAAAGTCATATATATTTTTTGCTCTATCACTTTGCATTCCTATTATTCCTGTAGCGGCTCTCATGGTCGAAAGCAAGCACGTCCGCCTTCCTTCCCCTTTCCCAACACAACACACACGTCACCTCTGTCTTGTAACCCATAGCCGGCAGCCCGCCTTGCTTTCCCAAGTGCCACTGCCAAACACCATAACCCGCTTGCCTCTCTCACTCCTCCATCTCCCATAGCCGAGCTTCAATCATCACCTCTCTCTCCCGCTCGCTAACTCGCCACCATCTTCTAACCTGAAGCCATGACCTCCTCCGACCTGACCACACCCTCTCTCCCTCCCCACGCCCGACCTTTCCCTTTCACCGAACTAACCCACTACCTTCCCGAAACCCATAGCTCTGCCTGTGTCCTTCTCTTCGGCCCTGTTCTCTGACCATCCACACCCATCCAAACCAAAGCGCCACACTTCCATGCACCTTACCACCCACAGCCCTACAACCTCGGACCACTCCTCTAAGAACTCATAGCACACATTTTCCTGCAGACCCGCCCTCACCAAGTGCCGCAGCTACACAAACGCCTTGCCATAACTGCTCCACCTATTTTCTCCCCTACCTCTCTTGTATGTTCTGTTCTATATATTTGATACTTGATTTTATCTTACATATATATTATACTATTGATAACATATATATTACATATATATATTATATAGTTGATATTTGGTATTTGTTTGGAAGGATATATATGTGTATAGTATGTTAAAGTATATATATTTAAATTTATGTTATATATGGAAATAGATTTTTTTGTAATAGCTTTTAAAAAAAATATTATGTCTAAATATTCATTTGGAAATCTTTTGAAAAGAAGTAAATGGGTTTTATAAAATTTGAAAGGAATTTAGAGAAAAAATATATGTTTTGATTTTAAATTAAAATATAATGTATAGATTTTATTTTAAATGTGATTTTAATATATATATATAGTTTATATATAAGTTCACTTATATAATTAATATTCATCAAATCCAATTCATCGTGCTTTGCTTTTGTGTAACAACCCAGAATTTTGGATATTTGAAATTGGAATATTAAATCAATTTATAATATTTAAATTTTAAATTTTAACTTGAATTTCAAATATAACTAATTCTTGGATAATTTAATTTTTGGATTTAATAATGGAAAATTGATTAAAATAGTGAATCTGGAGTTTTAAGCATGATAAAAATAATTTAAAGGCTTATAAAATTTATATTAATAATACTGAAGACAATGCAACTTTAAAATTGGATTTAAAAGTGATTTGTTCAGTTTTAAAAATACATCGTTTAAGTTTACATTTAAAAATAGCCTTCTGAGGGACAGTCTCGGAATTCGACGAAACTAGTTCTATTAGATCCATAATAATGTATTATTATCGAATTTCAAATTTCGTAGTGTTTGGAGTTATCGTTTGATCGTACGGAATATAAACACGTTGAGATTAATATTGAAAATTCAATATAATAATTGAGTCCAAAAAGCTATCTTCTCCATGCAAACGAATTAGGACTCGAAACCTTTTCCATTGCGTTCGGAATAGGGGTACAACATTACAAATGCCTGATGGCATGCCTCGATAGGGGTTCGAGATTTTGAGTCGCGTAGAACGAGGTATTTTGATTTAAAATAAATGGAAAAAATCAAACCCTGTCCTTTCTCACAGCCACCCTACATTTGAATCGTGTGAATCATGCTACCCTTCAAACTTAGAGGATGCGACATTCCCTCTCCTCTCAATCAGTTTGTATGATCGAAATCAAATCGAGAACTAACCGCTCTTTTTCTTTTTAAACGACAATCTCCTTATTCCCTTCAGCCCCAAATCGAAATCAAACTTTGACCATTAAAAAAAAAGGAATATCTGGCGATGATCGCAATGGGGAAGAGCCGCACGGTGAGGGGGGTTGCTCACGTGGTGGAGGCGTGGTTCGTCCTCGATCGAAGGCCGAAGTCGCGGAGTTCGCGAGGAGAAACACGACGAGATGGAGTTCGCATATGTGCGTATGTACGCGCGGATTGGCTGGGCGTGAGGCATCGAGGGCTCGTGACTGGTGGGATGGGAAGGGGAAACTCGACGCGATGGTGAGCATAGCAGTTTCTTGGAATTTGCAGTGTTGCGATGGAGAACGCGGGCGGTTGAGGTGAAGTCGTGACTACAGGCGAGCGCGACAAGGAGAGGAGGTCGCGAGTGGTGGCTACAGGAGGCGCTATTTTATCGTTGTGGTCGCGTGCGCGATGGAGGTTGGAGGTGGAGGTCAGAGGGAGTGCGGTGATGGACTGTGGGGATCTCTGGTGGCTATCACGGCGGCAGTTCGGGTCGAGTTCGTCTACGATTGTGGGGAGTTGGTTGTAGTTAGCGTGATGGTAATTAACCTTAATAATTAGTTAATTTAATTTAATTTATTAATTAGTAATAAATTGTTTTCATTTAATCGAATTCTTATAAAATATTTAACCTTTTATTTTGAGGTAAAAGTCGCATGAACTGAAATTGTTGGATTCGTAATGTCGTAGAATACTAAATAGAATTGGAGTGGATTGCAAATAAAATCAAGGTGAGAATTTATCACTCATTTGGATTACCACTTTTAAATTTAAATGTTTAAATTTAAATTATTTGATGCTTGATTAGATTGATAGATTTTAATTATCTGTTGGATGATCATATATACAGTAGTATATATATTAGTAATTGGAGTGATATTCCCGCACATTATAGCAGATGAGACCCTATGTGCCCTGCATAATAGCGGATGACGCTATATACTACGATATCCCCTTCGAAGTGGGATTGGTATTTTATATTGTCTAACATCCATGGATGCAGGGGAAACAGGTTGGAGGGATCCAACTGGATTCCTTAAATATATTAGTGTTTTTCATATATATAAAAATATATGATATGATTTAATAATCTGCTAGATTATTGTGTGTTGTAAATCTTTAAATGTTAAATAGCATGGAAATTAACTTGGGTATATTAGATACCATAAATATTATTATGAAATTTAAGGAATTAAAAGGAAATTTTAATATATATATATATATATATATCGAATTTTGGATTATTTAAAAGAGATTGATTTGAATAAGCAATAATGGATTTTTGATCATATTAAATAAAGCGGGAAAAATATTTTAAATAGAGATTTTAAAATAAATTATATAAAGGAATTTTTAAGACTGGAGTTTTAAAATGATATTCGGAAAATATAGAAAGAAGTTGAAATCGATAGTAAAAATAGATTGGCAAAAATAAATGGAATTGATAAGAAATTGAATTTATAAATGGAATTATTATAAATGAGATTATTTCTAGTGAAACTCAAAGGAGTTATAAAAATTTATAAACGATGTTTATAGAAAAAGTAAATTGATATCAGATGATAAATTGGAAATATAAATTTACAGGGATAATTTATATTTGAAAAAGGAAATAGGGTGAGAGAAAATTAGTGGGTACTATTTTTGAAGTGAAAATGGTTAAGGAGACCGAAAAGGAAGTGATGTGGTGGAAATCGAGAGGGATTTATAAATTTAAAATTTGGTTATTGAGATTTAAAAATATGTTTTTGTTTATAAGTTAAGCTTTATTTTAAAAAGGAAATTTTATTTATTAAACTATGCAAATTAAAATCGGTTAGTATATAAATACCTCAGAAGTTATTTTTTTTTAAATACTTAATATATATATTAATAAATCCCAAATTTTTAAACCTGTTTTGAAAAGTGATGTATAAAGAGTATTTCAATATTTTAGAAGATCATTTGAACATGTCTTAAAAATAAAATTATTATTATTCTTTTAAATACTTATTATATATATATATGTATGTATGTATAGAGTTTTGAAATGTTTTAAATTTATTTATAAACCTTTTCGGAAGTCTGGAAATGGGTTATTCAGTAGATGGGATTATAAGAAAATCCTTAAAATGGAATTGGGAAGAAAGTAAGGAAATTTTCGAAGTAGTTAAGTAAAAGTGAACTTCGAAAAAATGAAATAGAATTCATAAAGAAGAATATAGGGGAATTGAATTTTAAGCAAGTATAATTGGATTTGGAAATATTAAAGGGAATTAATTAAGAAATTCTGGGATTTATAGGATTCATTATAAAACTAGTCAAGGAATTTACAAATAGAATTGTAAATGCTTTCGAGAAATAGGAGTAAGGAAATAGATGAAATACTTTCTAAGTGTGAATATGAATGAAGTGGAAAAAATATATTCTATGTATTGGAATTGGTAGAAATATTCCATCAAGAATATAAGAATTTGAAACCATTTTCAAATGTTGAAGTACTGGACGTATATCTTTGTAAAGATATTTTGAAATGAGTAACTTGGAAGAAATTACAAATAATGGCCTAGTGACTGCTTAAGGATGTTATATTGATAGTTAAATAACCGATTACCAATTTCGTTAATTGTTTCGAAGAGACCGGGATCGGATTTAATTATCCGAAAACCACTTCGATCCGGTTTGAACGTTACGAATGAATACCATGAAGATGTTGAAGATGGTGATTCGGTTTGTCCAGACCCAGGACAACTTGTATGGATGAATGCTATCAGAACATTGTCACTGAAGGACGGTGAGCATTCTAAGTGAAATTATTCTTGAAAGGTAATCGTAGACTCTAGCCTCATCAATCGGAATGGCTGAAAACCAGGGGATACGCAGCAAGGCTAAGTGGGTCATACCCAATTAGGGTATGTTATCACTCTTCTAGATACCCTCGGATATATTATATTAGATGGATACGGTGCATGAGAAAGAGCTCTCGGTAAGGGTGGGAACACCCGGGGTGATAACATATTCGGTTTTATCCAGGTTAGGGATAGGGCCGGTCTTGTGTTGCAGGGGATCCCGGCGAGGTCCTCGGTACATGCTTCTAGAAGTGTACCATGATAGGTGGTACCCCAGTGCCTAGTCATTGTATGGAATCCAATCTCCAATAAGCGCCGTACGGTTTTGATTGTGCCCAACTATGCTGAAATGTGAGATGCAAGCATTTCAGCTATTTTCTATTTACTTGATATAGACACTATTATAATATCAGATGGATTAGGTAAACATGTTTTGGTTATCGTAAGGTAAAAACCCGTCGTGTTTACGTGTGACGTGGTCTTACGAGATACCTTTGTTTTCAAAAAAATTTGATAAAAGTTAATAATTCAAATTGAGTGTGTTTTCTCACACTGGTTTTCCTAACTGACTCGGGTGTTATTTTATTATAATGCTCGGGTCAAACCGAGTATTACAAATTCAGGTTAGAATGCTATGGAGCTCATGAGACGAGCTGGAGGAGTTCAGACGTATATCACGTACTTGGTTATTTTCTCTGTGTGAGTAATTTATACTAGGGCAGGTTATTATAACTGTCCAGGTCCATGTACTGATTGTTGTACTCTGATGATTGTAAGAAGTAAACAGCTACAAATTCTTTTGTATAAAATCTATTATTATATTTTAAATTTTGTTCCGCTGCGATTGTGAGATTCTATGTTGTTGTGTTCTATTTTCTTCTACCTTTTTCTTCTTCACCCCTAATGAACTTGTATTTCCGGCACTCGGCTGCTTGGCATTTTATACAGTGGATGTATTAATGTCGATTTTCGAGGGTCGAAATCCCGGTTCGTTATAGTTGGTATCAGTGCAGAAGGTTAAGCGAGAACCTTGGCACTGGTGGGGATTACTCATTAGAGATAGGGTCAGTAGTACACTAGGATGAGTTGAGTGTATTAATAGATATGAGCGCGTATTTGTTAGTGAATATAAATTATTTTATATTGTGTTGACCTATCGGTTGAGTGTTTATAAATTCTGGTCGGTACAGTCTAGACAACTATATCGATATGGATTTCTAAACTCTTAAACTAGGCAAACCGACACAGTATTGTTTTTAAAATGTGGGTAAATGAAATAATTTTACCCAAATTATATTTTGATATAAAAGAAATAATTCTCTAAAATTATTATATATAGTTGGGGTGTTTGGATGGTAATATTATAATCAAATAAGATTATAAAATTGAAAATGGTTTATATAACCAAATGAAAATTTGTATAAATTATACAAATGGATTATAATTAAAGATTGGATTCAAAACAGAATCTGGAAATTTAATCCCCGGGAATTTGAAAAAAAATATATTTTTTTAAGTGGTATGGAAAATAATAATAAGAGTATAATTTTTGAATATTTCGAAAGAAAATTGTTTTAAAATGGATTTTGGAAGAGATATAGCACTGAACTCACTTCAGTCGCTGGAAAATAATTCTGGTGATGACTGCAGCATCACCAGTATTCATTTTCGAGTTTCTAGGTGACGGATTGCTACCATAGTAATTTGATAGGGAGATTTTTGTGAAAAAAACAAATTGTTTGGAATAAAATTAATTAAGTATAAATAAGTGAGAATATGGTTCGAAAATATTGGATAAAGGAAATTGAAAATAAAATTTAATTGAATTGAATTTGGATAAATAAATTTGAAACCATATTGAATATAATATATAAACGTGGATTGTTAAGTGACTAAATAACTATAAGTGTAAAATTTTAAATGGAATAGAATTTGAGTGAAAATTTGGGATTGTGAATGAATAAATTTGAATAGCTTATAAAAATTTGGAATTAATGGAATAAGTATAGATTTAAGCCATAAAATGATGTACAATCTCGAGTTAAAATAAATTTAAATATACTCGAGTATAAAATTGAGGGGAATGTGACAAAATAAGTGTGTAACTTATAAAAATTGGGAAAGAGGAATAGAAAACCAAAAATAAAAATGGTTTGATATTTTAGTGAAGGAAATAAAATCCAAACCTGGATTATAAAATAAAATTGAACTCAAATGGATTAAATAGAATGATTTTTGAAATAAAAATCATATATTGAATTATAAAATGGAAATGAACTAATTAGATAGGTTAATTTGTTAATTGAATATGAAATGGAATTTAACTTGATTAAATAGAAGGGATTGTGGGCTGAAACTGAAGTTGAATATGGAACTTGAATAATAAACAAAATTCGACTTGTATATAAGCTGATAAATATATGTTCATTGTGATCAAATAAAATGGAATTGGATTGAAATAAAAATGGCTTGAGTTATAAATAAATTCAATGTGAATGGAAATAAATTAAATATGGCCTTGAACATTATTTTAAATGAATTCGAGAATGAATTCGAGTTTGAAATTGAAATTTGAAGTAGGATAAATGAAGGGACTAATTAAATTAATTAATAAGAATGGAATGGAATTTGATTGAATAAAAATCAAATAAAAAATTTGAATTGGAATTTGATGGCAAGGGAAACAAACTTAAGTATATGATCGAATAAATTGAAAATAAACAAATTAACTTAAGTTAATAGTTTGGATGGAAGTTTGGCTCGAGTAAATTGTGAAATAGTTATTAAATAAATAGCGTGGAGTGATTCTGAGCTTAATAAAATGGATTTGAAACTAATGTGGATATGAATGGATTGAATTTGAAATGGAATAGAATTAAAATAAATTGATTTGGAAACAATTTAAAATAGCTATGAACTGAAATGATTATTCTATTGAATGAATAGCGCCAAATTTGCATAGAAAAATTGGCGTTTGTCGTAAATGGAAGTAAATAAAATTCTATAAATTAATAGAAGGTGAATAAATTGATTTTTAATCAATTTAAAATGGATATCGGTTTGTTTGGTATAAAAATGAGTTGAATGCAAATTATTGGGTTGAAAATCATTCGAATTGAATGAAGTGATATATAAATGGATTGAAAATGAATAATCGAATGTTAGAACCTTGTGGTTATATAGTCATGCTATGAAAATTATGTGTTTAATTGGTTAATTAAATGAAATGCTATTGAACTTTCATATTTTGGTACTTACGTGGTTTAAATTGAGTAAGTACAGGTAACTGGAGGCTGTTGGGCTAGATTTTGGTTGCGTATTTGCATATGAAGTAAATTGCTTGCTTAATAATGCTTAAAAATGCTAAAATAAGGTATGTTTTCGGATAAAATACTGATATTTATCTTGTTTTCCGACCGTGTGGGTTGATGTATACATTTTAATCTCTCTTGTCATATTGCAAAAGGCTCTCCATACAAGGGAGACTCTACCAAAAAATTTCGGAAATTTAGGGTGTAAGAAAATTTTTGGAAATTTTTGTTAACTAAAAAGTTAATGTTCAAATTGAATTGAAATAAGAGATTTTGGTTTAGAAAGGGAAACTTAATGTTTGGATAGGACTAAAGAGGTTAGAAAAGTGAAATGTCGAGTTTCACTAAGTGGGTTTTTAATAAGTAACGGGATTGGAGCAATTTTTCCAACCTATCAATTTCGAGGGCGAAATTCTTTTAAGGGAGGAGGAATGTAACAACCTAGAATTTTGGATATTTGAAATTGGAATATTAAATCGATTTATTTAAAAGTTAAATTTTAGCTTGAATTTCAAATATAACTAATTCTTGGATAATTTAATTATTGGATTTAATGGAAATTTGATTAAAATAGTGAATCTGGAGTTTTAAGCTTGATAAAAATAATTTAAAGGCTTATAAAATTTATATTAATAATACCGAAGACAATGCAACTTTAAAATTGGATTTAAAAGTGATTTGTTCAGTTTTAAAAATACATCATTTAAGTTTACATTTAAAAATAGCCTTCTAGGGGACAGTCTCGGAATTCGACGAAACCAGTTCCATTGGATCCGTAATAATGTATTATTATCGAATTTCAAATTTCGTAGTGTTTGGAGTTATCGTTTGATCGTACGGGATATAAACGCGTTGAGATTAATATCGAAAATTCAATATAATAATTGAGTCCAAAAGGCTATCTTCTCCATACGATCGAATTTGGACTCGAAACCTTTTCTATTACGTTCGGAATAGGAGTACAACATTATAAACGCCTGGCAGCACGCCTCGATAGGGGTTCGAGATTTTGAGTCGCGTAGAACGAGGTATTTTGATTATAAAATAAAATGGAAAAAATCAAACCCTGTCCTTTCTCACAACCACCCTACGTCCGAATCACGCTACCCTTCAAACTTAGAGGACACGACATTTCCCTCTCCTCTCAATCAGTTTGTATGAACGAAATCAAATCAAGAACCGACCGCTCCTTTTCTTTTTAAACGACAATCTCCTTATTCCCTTCAGCCCCAAATCGAAATTGAACTTCCACCGTTAAAAATAAGGGAATATCTGGTGACGAACGCAATGGGGAAGAGGCATACGAAGAGGGGGAGGGTTGCTCGCGTGGTGGAGGCGTGGTTCGTCCTCGATCGAAGGTCGAAGTCGTGGCGTTCGCAAGGGGAAACACGACAAGGTGGAGTTCGCGTACGTGCGTATGTATGCGTGGATTGGCTGTGCGCGAGGCATTGAGGGCTCGTGACTGGTGGGATGGGAAGGGGGAAACTCGACGCGTTGGCGAGCATAGCAGTTCCTTGGTATTTGCAGTGTCGCGATGGCGAACGCGTGCGGTTGAGGTGAAGTCGTGACTACAAGCGAGCACGACAAGGAGAGGAGGTCGCGAGTGGTGGCTGCAGGCGACGCTGTTTTGTCATGATGGTCGCGTGCGCGATGGAGGTTGGAGGCGGGGGTCAGGGAGGGGTGCGGTGATGGACTGTGGGGGTCTCTGGTGGCTATCACGGTGGCAGTTCGGGTCGAGTTCGTCTACGATCGTGAGGAGTTGGTTGCAGTTAGCGTGATAGTAATTAACCTTAATAATTAGTTGATTTAATTTTTTAATTAGTAATAAATTGTTTTCATTTAATCGAATGCTTATAAAATATTTAACCTTTTATTTCGAGGTAAAAGTCGCATGAACTGAAATTGTTGGATTCGTAATGTCGTAGAATATTAAATAGAATTGGAGCAGATTGCAAATAAAATCAAGGTGAGAATTTCTCACTCATTTGGATTACCACTTTTAAATTTAAATGTTTAAATTTAAATTATTTGATGCTTGATTGGATTGATAAATTTTAATTATCTATTGGATGATCATATATATATATAGTAGTATATATATTAGTAATTGGAGTGATATTCTTGCACATTATAGCAGATGAGGCTTATGCGCCCCGCATAATAAGGGATGACCCTATATACCGTGATATCCCCATCGAAGTGGGATTGGAATTTTATATTGTCTAACATCTGTGGATGCAGGGGAAACAGGTTGGAGGGATCCAACTGGATTCCTCAAATATATTAGTGTTTTTCATATATATAAAAATATATGATATGATTTAATAATCTACTGGATAATTGTGTGTTGTAAATCTTTAAATGTTAAATAGCATGAAAATTAACTTGGGTATATTAGATACCATAAATATTATTTTGAAATTTTAAGGAATTAAAAGGAAATTTTAATATATATATATATATATATATCGAATTTGGATTATTTAAAAGTCATTGATTTGAATAAGAAATAATGGATTTTTGATCGTATTAAATAACGCGGGAAAAATATTTTAAATAGAGATTTTAAAATAAATTATATAAAGGAATTTTTAAGAATGGAGTTTTAAAATGATATTCGGAAAATATTGAAAGAAGTTGAAATCGGTTGTAAAAATAGATTGGCAAAAATAAATGGAATTTATAAGAAATTGATTTTATAAATGGAATTATTATAAATGAGATTATTTCTAGTGAAACTCAAGGGAGTTCTAAAAATTTATAAACGGTGTTTATAGAAAAAGGAAATTGATATCAGATGATAAATTGGAAATATAAATTTACAGGGATAATTTATATTTGAAAAAGTAAATAGGGTGAGAGAAAATTAGTGGATACTATTTTTGAAGTGAAAATGGTTAAGGAGACCGAAAAGGAAGTGATGTGGTGGAAATCGAGAGGGATTTATAAATTTAAAATTTGGTTATTGAGATTTAAAAATATATTTTTATTTATAAGTTATGCTTTATTTTAAAAAGGAAAATTTTATTTATTAAACTATGCAATTTAAAATCGGTTAGTATTTAAATACCTCAGAAGTTTTTTTAAAATACTTAATATATATTTTAATAAATTCCAAATTTTTATACGTGCTTTGAAAATTTATGTATAAATGGTATTTCAATATTTTAGAAGATCATATGAACATGTCTTAAAAATAAAATTATTATTATTCTTTTAAATACTTATTATTATTATTATATATATATATATATATATGTATAGAGTTTTGAAATGTTTTAAATTTATTTATAAACCTTCTCAGAAGTCTGGAAATGGGTTATTTAGTAGATGGGCTTATAAGAAAATCCATAAAATGGAATTGGGAAGAAAAGTCAGGAAATTTCTGAAGTAGTTAAGTAAAAGTGAACTTCGAAAAAATGAAATAGAATTCATAAAGAAGAACATAGGGTAATTGAATTTTAAGCAAGTATAATTGACTCTGGAAATATTAAAGGGAATTAATTAAGGAATTCCGGGATTCATAGGATTCGTTATAATACTAGTCAAGGAATTTACAAATAGAATTGTAAATGATTTAGAGAAATAGGAAGTAAGGAAATAGATGAAATACTTTCTAAGTGTGAATATAAATGAAGTGGAAAAAAAATATTTTAAGTATTGGAATGGGTAGAAATATTCCGTTAAGAATATAAGAATTTGAAACCATTTTCAAATGTTGAAGTACGGAACGTATATCTTTTGAAAGATATTTTGAAATGAGTAATTTGGAAGAAATTACAAATAATGGCCTAGTGACTGCTTATGAATGTTATAATGATAGTTAAATAACCGACTATCAATTTTGGCTAATTTCGTTAACCGTTTCGAAGAGACCATGATCGGATTTAATTATTCGAAAACCACTTCGATCCGGTTTGAACGTTACGAATGAATACCGTGAAGATGTCGAAGACGGTGATTCGGTTTGACCAGACCCAGGACAACTTGTATGGATAAATGCTATCAGAACATTGTCACTGAAGGACGATGAGCATTCTAAGTGAAATTATTCTTGAAAGGTAATAGTAGACTCTAGCCTCATCAACCGGAATGGCTGAAAACCAGGGGATATGCAGCAAGGCTAAGTGGGTCATACCCAATTAGGGTATGTTATCACCCTTCTAGATAACCTCGGATATATTATATTAGATGGATACGGTGCATGTGAAAGAGCTCTCGGTAAGTGTAGGAACACCCGGGTTGATAACATATTCGGTTTTATCCAGGTTAGGGATAGGGCCGGTCTTGTGTTGCAGGGGATCCCGACGAGGTCCTCGGTACATGCTTCTAGAACTGTACCGTGATAGGTGGTGCCCCAGTGCCTAGTCATTGTATGGAATCCAATCTCCAATTAGCGCCGTTGATTTATACTTAAATTTGTAATTTATTTTGTTAAGAATTGAATTCAAATAAGAAATTATTTATAATTAAATTTGTTTAGTATTGCATTTAAATAAGGTTTGATTTGAACTTATTGATTTAAAGATTTTGAAAGGTATGATTTTATATCTTGATTTGATAAAAGTGATTAAATGAATATTTTCAACTTTAAATAACATTGTAATTGAATATTTAATTTCGATGTAAATTTGTAATATGATATTTTATTTAAATATTTATAACCATGTGATTAAGTGAATAATTTCAAATTAGATATAATTGAAACTGAATACTTAATGTTGATTTAAATTTGTAATTTTGGAGATTTTATTTGAATGTTATTAAAAATGTTTAAGTGAATATTTCAAATTTAAATAAAATTATAGTTGAAATTTTAAAATATAAATGGAATTTATCAAATTGAGTTATTGTAAATTGTTTAAATATTTAAACTTCGAAACCTATTGAATTTAAAATGGTTTTAAATTTGTAGTTCAAATCTGTATTTGAAATCGATAAATTAAAATGGTTTTAATGAGAATTTGAATTGAGATTGATTTGAATTGAATTTGGAACCAAAAGTTGATTTGAATTGATTTGTGAAATTGGAGGAAACAATTCTTATTTGAAACTATTTTAATATATATACACACTATTTTAATATATATACTATTTTTAATATATAAACTATTTTAATCTACAAACTATTTCAATATATAAACTATTTTTAATTTATAACTATTTCAATATATATAAACTATTTTCAATATTTAAACTGTTTAAGTTGGAACTGTTATGAATTAGATTTAATGGATTTAAATGCGAATATTTTGATATGATGGTTTAACTATTTTGTGGTTATGATTTTGGAAGTGAATATGATTTTTAATGTGATATAATTTTGAAAGTAATATGATTTCGAAAGTGATATGACTTTGAAATGAATATGATATTTTGATATGAATTATGAACTGTTTGAAATATAAAATAACCACGGTGTGAAATAAGCGTTTGGTTGTTAAAAAGACTGGGATCGGATATTGTTATACTCTTTGCCAATACCGAAAACCACTTTAATAACTGTGCACGTGGTGGAGATTCTAGAATGAAGTAGGATGGTTTGGCGATGATTCTGTATGAGGTATTAACTTAGCCCTAACTCCCGTGACTCAGCTTGATGTGACTAAAACAGGAGCCATGCCGGGCCAAGTGAGGTCGCACCTTCGATCGAGCATGCTTCTTCGATACCATTCTATTACTTTATGATTTTATTGGGTGCACCTTTGATTTAGGAGTGTGTCTCGAGGTGGGCGGTAGTAGCTGCTATGCGTTACCACCAGTCCGGATCCGCAAAATGGTAGTATCCTACCCTGGGCATTGCCTCGCGTGCCTTGTCACATGCCTTATCGCGCCTTCTATGAGTTTGGTTTGTGTCGTACCTATGGAGTGCTCCCTGATAGCCCACCAGTTTGGTGGAGTTTATAGTACTATATAGACTACGGCATTTATATAAAATGTGTTAAGGGGGATATGGGTAACGCCTTAATGCTATTTTGATAGTTTACTTTACTATAGACATTATATATGTAGCGTATTGTACTATGTGTGTAGATAGTTTAACGGATCCTTAGAGGATGGGTATCCCAAACATCCTTTAAGTTATTTTGTATTTCAGTTGACATTTCACTTGAGTTAAATTTACTGGTATAAGAATGTTAATCCTGACTCGAGTGTTTTGTGTTTTGCTTTATGCTTGGGTCAGACTGAGTGTCATAGCATTTGAGACTCACCTTTGGAGCTTTACTTAAAGATCTATTGTTATCCATTCAGCTTTCAGCTTATTTCCAGTTTTATGTTCAAACTTATCATTTGCTTATGTACTGAAACTTCTATGTATTCGGGATTTCTATTGTATTTTGTTTTAAACTCTATTGTTCTGTAGTAACTTCATGAACCACTATTTATCTATTCCACTGTTTATTGTTATATTACTCTGTGTATGTGATTGATTTATTTACTGTATATGTTAAGTTTTGCCAAATATAAATTAACAGTCTGTTGTTTTGAGCAATTCAAGTCCGACATGAGTGGATGATTATCGATTTGAATGGTTCGAAATGTTAGGTCTTTACAGTTTCGACTAAGTTGTAGTGGAAGCATTGGAGTCGAAAGACACTACTACAGGAGGCGGAACCAACTTTTCTAAATAAAAGTTGAAATTATGTTACTTTTAGTAATTGCTTCATAACTACCAGCCTATTTGTAATCCTTTGATTGGTTGCCTTAAAACTTTTCAAATACTTTACGAAATAACAGCCGCATTTTTCAAATCTAAATCAAGGGAAAAAGCAACGTTTAAGCCCTTCCATTCAGTAAAACCAATAGTGAAAATAAGTCCTTCTTTTAAAATAATTGATTCTCCATACCAAATCAATTAGGAAAAATCCCCAAAAATAACAGAAATTCACTTTCATCATTTTATCAAACATATTATAATTTCAGACCCAAGTTCTTCCTGAAATAACCAAAATAAATTTTAAACCTAAATATATCATATTTTCCTTAAAAAATTCATAATAAATTTTCCATAACTTGGAAAATTATGAAAATTGAAACCCATCTCAAAAATCATTTTTACCTAACATATAATTTTTCCATGGCATTCTAAAATCAATGACAACCGGTTTTGCCCTAAAACCATGCAAATTCATTTGTAAATGAATTTGTTTAAATCAAACTTATAATAATTTAAGCATATCATCATCCAAAACATCATAAAAATGAATCTAATCATAAATCCGAAAACATATAATCATAAAACAAAAATAAAGATGGTATAAATTATTTTTCACCTTGGATATGATAAGGACTTTGAGATTTGTTGTTGAATAAATCCCCTAGCTTTAATCCTTAGCTTTGAATAAAATTTTCCCCCATTTTTCTTCTTCTTTGTAATGGTCGGCTTCTATTTTAGGTTTTTGATTTGCATTTGTGAAAATGAAGGATGGATGGGAGAAATGAAAAGGTACGTGTATAATAGGTGCGGCTATTCACTAATAAGGTCTTATGTAAATTAATTAGCTTATAAACTCTTTTAAGCCCATTTAATTAACTCTAAGCACGACCTTTTTATAGTTTATTCAAATCTCAATCTCCTTATCACTCTAATTCTTACATTATTCTATTTAATTTATCTAATTAAATTTCCTGAATAATATTATCAAAAATTAGGGATGTTACAAGCTCCCCCTCTTATAGATTCGTCCTCGAAATTCAATAAGGACTAAATACTAAACATAGCAATCATCTATAACAACTCTAGACAACCATACTAGCCTATCTGACTAGAAACTATCTATATAAATCTAATATAGACATACCCTTAAAGCAGCTCAGGATAAGTATCTCTAATCATGTCTTCTATTTCCCAAGTATAGTCCTTCTCGTTGTCGCTCCATTGAACTTTCACCAACTTAACTGTCATGTTCCTTAGTCTTTTCTCATCTCTCGCTACAACCCGAACTAGTTGTCTAACAAAAGTCAAATCAGGCTCTACTATCAAACCTTCCAACCCTGTCGGAGTAATAGTAGTATCTGGATAATGCACATACTTGCGAAGATGAGACACATGAAATACATTATGGACACTTTCCATACTGCTTGGCAACTCTACTCTGTATGCGAGGTTCCCGATCCTTTCTAAAATCTGGAATGGACGAACATACCTAGGGGCTAACTTCCCTGACTTTCCAAATCGTACCACACCCTTCATCGGTGACACCTTAATGAAAACCTTATCTCCAACTGAGAATTCTTGGTCTTTTCACCTCTTGTCTGCGTAACTCTTTTGTCTGGACTGAGCTTCCTTCATCCTTCCTCGGATCAACTCAATCTTTTCTAACGCCTCTCTGACCAAATCCGTACCTAAGACTAATCTGTCTCCAATTTCCAACCAACATGCTGGTGATTTGCATGACCTTCCATACAAAGCTTCAAAAGGCGCCATTCCTATACTAGTCTGGTAACTATTATTATAGGAAAATTCAACCAAATGTAGGTGATCTTCCCAAGATCCACCAAAATCACGCAAGCTCTCAACAAATCCTCGAGTACCTTATTGACTCTCTCTGTCTACCCACCTGTCTGAGGGTGATATGTAGTACTCATATTAAGCTTGGTACCTAATACCTCTTGTAGACTCTTCTAAAATTCACTAGTGAACAAAGCATCCATTTCACTGACTATACTTCTAGGAACTCCATGCAGTCTAATTATGTTCTTCATGCACAACTTAGCTGAAACAGGTGTCGTCCTGGTTGACTTAACTAGAATGAAATGGGCACTCTTGGTCAGTTTGTCCACTATAACCCATATACTTTCATTTTCTCTATTTTACCTTGGCAACCCGTCTGTAAAATCCATGAATATCGAATCCCATTTCTAAACTGGAATTTCTAAAGGTTGAAGCAACCCACTCGGCTTCTGATATTCAACTTTCACTTGTTGACAGTTTGCACACTGCCTAACCCACAAGCCAACATCCCTTTTCATACCTTCCCAATAGAAGCTCCTCTTCATATCATGATACATCTTGGTTCCTCCATGATGAATCGTAAACTTGGACCAACGACATTCTCCAAGTACTTCTTTCCTCAAGTCCTCCACATTAGGAACACACAATCGTCCCTTCTTTCTCAACCACCCTCTCTGGTCAAGGCTAAATTCCTTTAAATCATCGATCTCATTTCCAACCTCAAGCCTTTTAATCCTCTCGGCTAATACTGGATCCTCCTTCTGTTTAGAAGCAATCCATTCAATCAGCACTGGTCGAACTTCTAAACAAGACAATATGATGGTACTCTGACTAGAATTAGCAGTCGACCTTAACTGCATACCACAGCTGGCCAAAGCTTCTAAATTCTTCCATTCTGCTTACATAGCTAACACCACATTCTGATGTCTTCTACTAAGAGCATCCACAACCTTATTACCTTTCCCTGGTGTATATTCTATACCAAAATCATAAGCAGCCAAACTCCAGCCACATCTACTATCTCATATTCAACTCCTTTCGAGAGAATAAATACCGTAAAGACTTATGATCGGTATAAAGCTCAAACCTCTCCCCTAAGAGATAATGTCTCCGAACCTCCAAGGCAAAGATCACCGTAGCCAACTTCAAATCATGAGTAGGATACGTCACTTCATGCGGTCTAAGCTGTCTGGATGCGTAGGCAATAACTTTACCCTTCTGCATCAACGCTGCTCCCAATCCAGTCCCACATACATCGGTATATACCACCAATCCTTAGTTTCCGTCTGGAAGTACTAACACTGGTGCATTGGTCAACAAATGCTTTAACTAAGGAATGCTTCCTCACATTTGTCGGACCAAACAAACTTCACCTCCTTCCTGGTTAACTTAGTCAAAGGTGCTGCTATCCACAAGAAATCCTTGATGAATCTCCGGTAGTAGCCAGCAAGTCAAAGAAAACTTCTAATCTCAATCAGCGTCTCTGGTCTCTTCAAATTATTCACAGCTTCGACCTTGTCTGGATCGACTGACAAGCCTTTCTCTGAAACTACATGACCAAGAAACTTAACCTCTTTCTTCCAAAAATGACACTTGGTAAACTTCTCCTTTAGCTGACTCTGCCTCAGTGCCTCAAGTACCACTCTAAGATGAACTTCATGCTCTCTCTCATCCTTTGAGTATACTAAAATGTCATCTATAAACACTAGCACAAACCTATCCAAGTACTATTGGAAGATTCGGTTAATCAAATCCATGAAGAAAGTAGGTACATTCGTTAATCCAAATGGCATCACTAACCACTCATACGAACCATACCTAGTCCGAAATGCTGTCAAAGGAATATTGTCCTCCACCACTCTTAACTGATGGAAACCGATCGCCAAGTCCAACTAGGAAAACACTCTGGCTCCAATCAACTGATCGAACAGATCATCTATTCTTGGCAAAGGATACTTATTCTTAATCGTCCTTATATTTAACTTACGATAGTCGATGCACATCCTCAACGACCTATCTGGTTTCTTCACGAACACCGCGACCGCTCCCCAAGGCGAACTGCTTGGCCTAATAAAATTCCTTCCTTCAAGATCCACTAGCTGCACCTTCAATTCCTTCACCTCTGTAGGGGTCATCCTGCTAGGTGGCCTACTCACAGATTCAGCTTCGGGCAGAAGATCTATTCGAATCTCAACAGCTCATTTTGGTGGTAGTCCTGTAACTGGCTCAAAGACATCTACAAACTCTCTTGCTACTCGAACCTGACTTAACTCATCTGCTATATCCATAGACTTAACAAAGCACTAATACTTCGGTCAGAATTCTCCACTGAGAATATGATTCGGTTATGACTATCTAAGTGTCTCAGTGATATCTCCCTATCCTGGAAAAATATTCTAGCCTCATATCTACCTAACCAATCCATACCCAAAATGATTCCAAAATCTACGAAATCAATAACATACAAGCTGCATGCAAACTTATGACCTAACAAATCAAGTTCTGACTGGTCACATCTCAACCCTAGAGTTGCATATCCTCCTATTGGATTCGTAACCCTTAAGGAAGTAACAAGGTAGGTGGGTTCTAAGCATAATCTATCAACCAAAAACTGAGTTAGAAATGAATGTGATGCACCGGTATCAAAAAGTACTCTAACTGGTATACTCTGAATCAAAAACATACCTTCCATCACAGTCTACCCTTTATCAGCCGCGGTAGGCCTAGCTAGTCCAATAGCAAAAACCTTTCCTTTATCGGCCCTCACCGACTCTGGACATTGATTCCTGTAATGCCCAACTTGATCACAGTTGAAGCACTTCATATTCTTATTATTTGCAACCTTCTTCCCATTACCTGACCGACACTTATTCGCATAATAACCCTTCTTGTCACACTTATAACAAATTAACTCTGCCTTAGCCTTCTTGGCAGTATCTCCCTTCTTCTTAAAGAACATTCTCTTCTTCCCCTGAGAACCCTAAATTTCCACTGGCTTCTCTCTAGCACAATTAGCAAGCATCTCTGCCTGGCAAATGACCATCTCCATAACTAAATTACTAGGATCGCGAAGATGTGGCAGGGTCACCATAGAAATCTCGGGCCTCAGTCCCCTAATGAACTTCTCATTCCTTCTAGTGACGGTGTCTATAGTATTATGTCCATAACAGGACAACTCCTCGAACTTAGTGGAAAACTCAACAACCGACATCTCTCCCTGCTCCAGATCCATAAACTTCCTCATCAGCTCTGACTTATCAAACTCAAACACAAACTTTTGCTCAAATCTCCTTCTAAACTCAGCCCAAGTCAATTGATCTTCCGGAACTCCTGTAGTAATGTTGTTCCACCAGTGAAGCGCTGACCCTTGCAACTGCCTAGAGGCCAAGATTTTCTTTTGCCCATCATTTAAACCCAAATCAGCAAATATACGCTCACAATGCAACAGCCAATGTTCTACCTCCATGGAATTCTCCGTCCCCATGAACGGCTTCCCTCCAAGACTGGTGTAGTCTTTACTCAGCTTAGCATAATTATTCCCAACTAGAGCCACATGATTAGCTCCTCCTATATTTCCAGCAACACCAGCAGCAGCTCCTGCATGCATTATATTGACGAAGAACTGATACATCGCCCCCCATATCTACTGGTGGATTTCCAGCACCCACATTGGCATCAACATTTTGGTTATTAGCATTAGCCGGTCGACCCGGGTTCCTCCTGGTGGTGGGTCGAGCATTTCCATTAGTTGTGGTGCTTCCTCCACCGAGATTTCCTACTTCCGTTTCCTGCTTCCATATCCCCTTTCTCGTAAATCTGCATACGAGCCTTAGTAAGATAAAGATGAATGGTCTAAGAGAGCGAGGAATACATACTTATATATATATATATATATAACTATATATCAAATACAAGTACGTTACTATAACGTTAACCTAAACCCCAATCTTGTTATCTGGTTCATTGGATTATGTTTGAAAAATCTTTTAGGTTTAAGTTTCTTTTAAAGTTTTATAAACCTATGCCTTGGTACCAACTTGTAACATCCCCCTACTTGGAGGCCTAAAACTGACGGCTAACGGATGCTGCAGTCATCCATAGTTATTAATCCTCAACGACCAAATACGGCAATGTTAGATATATTGATACACTAAAAAACAAGGATATGGAAAAAAAATAAAACATCAAACAAGATCCACATTCCATTTCAAAATATTTCAAATTCATTACATAATCCCAGTACGCAGACCACGTTCAAACAAAATATACTTCTTAGAAAATACGCCAAGAGCGACATATGAAGATGCCCCCTTGGATGATCAGAGTATATAATAAGGCAATAAAACAAATTAACCTTTACAACCAAACATAGTGGAAATAAAAGAACTCTAAGTAGTTAGCATGCCTCCTGCACATCACTGGAAGCTTTATTCGTCTAAAAGAACGCCTAAAAACCCTAAACCTCAAACTACTCAAAACCAATTGAGTACCCGAGAGTTTAAGGGGAAAACAAAAAATTCGAGTCAGACATAAAGCCTGGTATGAATAATAATCTACCATCTCAAATCATTTAGATATCTAGTGAGACCATGCCGCTTAGCGGAATGGGTTTTCCACTCATTGGTATCTTAAAACCTTTATAAAACCATATATTGTGCTCCTGCATCCACAATGGTTAAAATAATTCAAAACAATGTGATATGATGATATGCAAAACAAGTGAATCTATTCTGGATTACCCATCCCCATTCATTTTTGATGATCTGTCATAGTTATAGTTTCAAGGGTTACTATTAACCTAATAGTTTGTATGGACCGACTATTAACCAGTAAAATGATTATGGACTCCCTGTCCAGTTACATAGTTTTAATGGGATCACTAAGAACCTATTGGTAACTCCAGTATCTTTAGTCTTATCCTAGTTTTCATTGGCTAACTAGGAACCTATTGGTAACTCCAATATCTTTTCTTCATATCCTAGTTTCCATGGGCTGACTAGGAACCTATTGACATCTGTCAATATCTTAATCTGGATATAGTTTTCATGGGTACAAACCTATTGGCCCCTACCAATATCAAATCATAGTTTTCATGGGCTTAATATGAACCTATTGGCCCCTGCCAATATCTTTTGCTATACATAGTTTTCATGGGCTTACTGTGAACCTTTTGGCCCTTGTCAATATCTTTAATAAAGATTTTAACATTTCTTAAGTTATATTCACTACTAGGTCAACCAAGCCGGTTATTTTACCCTTCCTCAAGGTTCCGTTAGGGATTAATTACAATGTGAATAAATATATGAAGAAGCAATCATAACAACAAAATAATACCAACACCTATGGTTTAATATCCTTGAAATCATTTTATATAAATCATGGTTAAACCCTTTAACCTATTAATCAAGGCAAACTTCTTCAAAAACTTTATTTCAAAACTCTTTGCCCATGCCATAGTATTTCCTTTTAAAATGAGAATGGGTTTACTGTTTTGAAAACCTTAAATATCTCTTTCGAAACCCCTGGATAACCCCCTACGAAAGCAAAGGAAACTCCTTTTCAAAACACTATGAATACACCTTTCGAAGCCCTTGTTAAATCATCTCTTTCGAAACCAAGTATACCTTTCGATGGCATGAAAACATTACTCAAAATCTTTAGAAACATAGCTTCAAAACAAGTGAAAGTACCCCTTTCGAAAGTATTGGGTTTTACTTTTAGAAACATCTTTTGGGTGAAAGTGAATATAGACGAAAGCATCTCCTTCGAAACCATTGATAAAATTGTTTTGGGGAAAATTTTGATGGTGTCGGAACCATCCATTCGAAAGCTCAAAACTTTTGAGTAAAACTTAGAAGGATAGTATCGAAACCCCCTTTCGACGCCATTGCCATCGAACCCATGACCCCTTTCAAAATCATTTAGGACGTGGCTTAAAATAAGTTTAAAACAAAAGCATCCTTCGAAAGCATTGATGACTTCAATACCCTCGAAAGGTAAAGAATAGCGGCTGGGTTTAGACTAGGTCGGAACCACTACTTTCGAAAGCGTTTATTTTAAAACAAAGGAACCCATTCGAAAGCTTATACTTTAAATATAATATGGCAACCTCCCTATAAAATCCCTTTCGAAAACATATGTTTCGACTACATCAAAAGCTCTAAGTAAAACAAAGCAAGCACTTAACATTTGAAAACCTAAACTAAGGTTTCAACCCCATCGGAAGCATTGCTTTCGACACCATGGCTTCCACCTTTCCTCCAATCCATTATGTACCATCTAAATGATACCTTGTGTAGTGGTTTCGACTAGGTGGGTTTCGGATGGGTTGGTTTCGACTGAGTGGAGCGAAAGCATTGGAGTTGAAAGGCACTACTATAAGAGGCGGAACCAACTTTTCTAAATAAAAGCTGAAATTATGCTACTTTTAGTAATTTCTTCATAACTACATGCCTATTTGTAATCCTTTGATTGGTTGCCCTAAAACTTTTCAAATACTTTACAAAATAACTGCAGCATTTATCAGATCTAAATCAAGAGAAAAGGTAACGTTTAAGCCCTTCCATTAAGCAAAACCAATATTGCAAATAAGTCATTTTAAAATAATTTATTTTCCATAGCAAATCAATTAGGAAAAATCTCCAAAAATCACAGAAATTCACTTTCATCATGTTATCAAATATAATAAAATTTCAGACCTAATTTCTTCCTGAAATAATCGAAATAAATTTTAAACCCAAATATATTATATTTTCCTTAAGAAATTCATAATAAATTTTCCATAGCTTGGAAAATTATGAAAATTGAAACCCATTTCAAAAATCATGTTTTGCCTAAGATATAATTTTTCCATGGCATTCTAAAATCAATAACAATCTATTTTTCCCTAAAACCGTGAAAATTCATATGTAAATGAATTGGTTTGAATCAAACATATAATAATTCAAGCATATCATCATCAAAACATCATAAAAACGAATTTAATCTTAAATCCGAAAACATATGATGATCATAAAACAAAAATAGAGATGGTATAAATTATTATTCACCTTGAATATGGTAAGGACTTTGAGATTTGTTGTTCAATAAATCTCCTAGCTTTGAATAAATTTTTCCCCTTTTTTTCTTCTTTGTAACGGCCGGCTTCTATTTTAGGTTTATGATTTGCATTTGTGAAAATGAAGAATGGACGTGAGAAATGAAAAGGTACATGTATAATAGGTGCGGCTATTCATTAATATGGCCTTATGTAAATTAATTAGCTTATAACATCTTTTAAGCCCATTTAATTAACTCTAAGCATTACCTTCTTAGGTTTATTCAAATCTCAATCTCCTTATCACTCTAATTCTTACATTATTCTATTTAATCCATCTAATTAAATTTCCTGAATAACGTTATCAAAAATTAGGGATGTTACAGTATATATGAGTTGTTAGGGATTGAAAGGCTGTTGAAATACAATAAACCTTCAGATTTTTTACGGCTTCCAGTGGCTTTCTAGTACCAACTAATCGGCTGCTTCTGATGGCTATATTCCGATGGTTTTCGACGGATTTTGACACTAAATTAGGTAAACTGTATCTTCCTACGTATGCATGACGGATCGTCGGAAACCGTCAGAAAAGTCGTCAACAGCCGTCGGAAGTAAATCAATGAAGCAGTTGGAAGTAGATCAATGAAGCTGTCAGAAAGATGGATCTTCTATGGTCTTCATTTCGACGGTTTTTTGTGACGGCTTTCGACGACCATCGACGGTTTAAAACTGTCACAATACTGTTGTTTCTTGTAGTGTTTGAGACTGCATATGCAATAATGTATGCACATATAATTTAAGATAATAAGATGCAATACATTGTTCCATAAGTATCTTAATTATACACATAATACTAAGTCTTAGCTTCACATTTTAAGTAATATTCGTGTAAATCAAATTGTGTATAAGGTTTAGGTTTCATAGCACAATTGGAATAGGAAACCCAAAATAGTATTCTGCAGGTATATTATGCACAAGGAAAAATAATTGTGGAGAAGATGATAACATTAAGTAAGCAAATCTCAAAATTTCAAATGTATATACACTGGAATCTGCCAATATTGCATAGGTACTTTTTCAATGTATCAATGTTCAGCAGCTTAGTTGTGCGTGTCTATGTTGATCTGGCAATATGATATGGCCAAAATTATACTATTACTTCTGTCCTTTCCTTGTTAGTTGTTTACATTTTTTGTTTTTGTTTTTACTTATGGTTCATAATTCATTTTTTTAGCAAATTTTTTACAAGATGTGTACTCTAATCATAATGGTGTTACATTTTAGTCTATAGAAAATGGGTAAAATGTGAAAAAGAAGAAGTTTGCGGTAAACAACAATATTCAGGATGAAGGCAATTCTAAAAAATAACGATTTTTAAACTCAAAACAACTCACAAGGAATCATCAACAATATAATGCAATAAGAAGGAAATGTTATAGTTGCGGTAGAAAGGAAGAGAAATGGCACTGCCGATGCAAACCCAGTAGTGAAAAAAACTCGAGAATGCCAAGTAAAATGAAAAGGCTTCCTTCAAATATTTCAAGTCGAATTTAATGGGTAAGCTGAACCAATAGAAGAGGGGTCAGTTAAGTTATCTTATCATTAGGTCCACTTTTACGAGAGCATGTTTCAGTTACACTTGATAATTGAAAGTATCTAAGCAACGAATTAAAGGTTGCTCGTTGGGAATCTATTTAGGTAAGAAACAATTAGTTAAATATCTTATGTAACCCTTATATTTTAGGACAAATTTTCAAACGAGGCTCGACCTAGAAACTAATTTCGCAAATAGGCTCAAAGGAAAACTAATTGCAAACATATGCCTCGTTTACGTATAGCTTGTGCAAATATGGATTGCGCAAGATATATTTTTTTAGATGAGACTTGCGCATTCCATATTTGCGCATATGGAATGCACAAGCTATAATTCGGGCTTCAAAGTTCCAACAAACACAGAATCCATCCTCACTTCTCAAACCCCTCTCCTTCTTCTCAAAATCCATCTTAATCCCCAATCCAACCCAACTATTTTTCCAAATCAAACCTCTCATTTACATTTTCAACCAAGCATTTGTTAAATCTCTATATGGAAGACTCTATTTCATCTTCACAAAAAAGGTAATAGTTTATGTTGTTCAAATTTTTAATTTTTGTTGTTTTTGAAAATTAACAGTTATTGGTGTTGATAATTACTATGTAATGGTGTTGTTATTGTTGAAATATTAGTTAATGGTTAATGAAATTGGAAAACCTAGTTATAAACTGGAAACCCTAATTGATATGTTAATGTTTTATTGTTTATTTTGACGGTAAACATGGTTGTTTGGGAGATTGAGGATGAAACGTTGATGAAACATTGTTATGTACTTGAAGCGCAAATCGGTATTGCGAGCTTAGGTTATATTGACATTGATATTGATCATGTTCCGGAGAAACGGTTAGAAACAATACCGTGTAAATTCTATTCTGTACCATCAACCTTACACGCTCATTTATGCGAAGTTGTTTCTAGCGAAAAACCCGATCATCAAATTTGCATTGATGGAAATATGTTTACGCCTTTACATCTTGTTGGTCCATCCATGCCATGGGGGCAACAACCATATCCAAATTGTTATTATGGAGAAATGTGTATAGTTGTCGTTTGTGGAAAGCAAAAGAATGCCAGGCGAAGATTTTTCGGTTGTAGTTCGTACGACGAACACAGACTGAACCCTCGTGAAGCTGATTGTTGTAATTATTTTAAATGGATTGATCAACCATTATGCGAAAGAGGACTCGAGTATGCCTACAAATTGCAAGCCGAAATAAGGCATTTCAAAAAGGTGAATGAAGAACTAAGGGAAACCAGTTAGAGGCCAAGATTTTGGTATTCGTTTGGGCCTAGGAGAACGTTGTCGATTTCTTGTTTTTTTTGTTGTTTTAATCTGTATTCTATGCTAGTTAATCACTTAGATAAACAATGAAGTAACTTTGGGTTTAAATGTAATGTAGAACTATAGTCTTGATTCCGTTGGTGAAATATATTGGTTATGTTATTATATTGAATTGCTTGCTTGATTTTGCTTGAAGATTGATTTGAGTGCTTTTGGTAGGAGATTGCCTACGGAAACAAAATCTTCTTGAGAAAATAAGGTATTAATTCAACAAATTTTTGTTTAGGGATTTTGTCACAAAATCAAGATTTTGAATGTAGTCTTGTAATTGATTTTGTAGATAATGTCAGCAGTTCCAACTATATTTTACTATGATGGAGAATTGTTGGTTGATGATGAAGGTAAACCTAGATATGTTGGTGGAAAATGAAAAGGATCGAAAATAAATAATTATTGTAGCTTTGTATAGCTTAAACAACGGGCATTTGAAGTGACAAAAGTCAATCCTCTTGAGTATGATTTAAAACTAGCGATGAAATGGGTGGTTCATCCACTATTGATTTGGAAGATGACAATGATTTGAACTCTACATTTGTGGTTGGAATGAGAGTGATAGAAATATTTATTGTGAAAGCAAAACATGTTAAGGTGGTAGAAACACATCCGTTCGTAATTTTTGTGGATGAGCATGTACCCATGTAACACCCTGCATTTTTAGATAATTAAATAACCAAAATAATTATTAACAGTGAAAATGAGTGTTTTTGGAATTGTCAGATTTAGCTAAGGGAGTTGCACCATTGGGTCCACGGCAATTTTCTGATCAATTTCCATATATTACTTATCAAAATCCGAGCTAGTATGAAGAAGTTACGAGAAGAATAAGAAATCAGAATTATATAAATATATAAACAATTAAACGAAAAAAAAGACCCGACGGGTCGACCCACAAAACCCCCTAGTCGACCCGCATTTTGCCCTGGACGAGAAATCGTCCATGGACGTGCCAAAGTTTTATAATTTGATTTTCGTGCGATCTTAAGCGTTGTTCTCTTGATTCAACAATTCGCAGCAAGCCCGTGACGTGGTTGCACCAGATTCAATCCTAAAATCCGACGGCCTGAGATCCCTAAGCCACACTATAAATAGAACCCTAGGCCTAACTACTTTTCTCATTCAGATTTTCTCCCAATTGGGTTCATTGCCTAAGGCTGAACCCTAAATAGAAAAAAATTTTAGACAGGAAATCTTTTTAATAAAAATATTTTACACCCTAGAAGTGGATCCAGGAAGGCCTAAAATTAGAGCTAAGGACCGTAGGTGAGTGTTTTGTAATTCTTTTAGATTTGTAAGCAATTTAAAATAATAGAGTTCTCAATAGTTGTAGTTTTTCTACAATTTTGAGACAATTTTTACGTAAGTTTATTTACAGTAAGTTTTTAAGTAAATTTCAAAAGTTCTTTTTAGCCTATTTTTATTTAGTTATTTGTAGTTATTTATAGTTATTTACATCTGTTTTAAGTTAAAATTTAGCGCGTAAATATTAGTTTCTTTTTATAGAGATTTAATCCTTTTTGACGTGAATAAAATATTAAAAAGAGAAGAATTTGCAAATATGGGTTAAAATAGAAAAACACTAAATTTACAGAAATCAGATGTAAAATGAAAAAAACTGTAATAAAATGGAGATGGACTGAAATAGGCAAATTTGAGATATTTGCAAGCATGACTATAACAAGTGGTTATACCTAAAAAGAGAAAATAAAAGAGTAACAGTTGCAAGAACAATTATAACACATAGGTTATAATTAGTAAGAAAGAAATAACAGAAGGGGCTTATTTTAAAACTTAGATCTTGGATTAAGTTAATAAGCAAATATAGCAGTAGTGGCCCATACCGGCAGCATTCCCTTTCAGGTCTAGGACTGGTGGTCTCACATGTGGGTGAGGCTGGGCACGCTTATGCTGCTTAGGGTAAATAAGTGGCCAATAGATAGAGGCTCAAATTTGGGGATTTGGACAAGGGGCGCAAAGTTAGAAGATTTTTTTGTTAGGACCAGTACTGGCAGCATTCCCTTTCAGGTCGAGGACTGTTGGTCCCACACGTGTGTGAGGCTGGGCATGCTTATGCTGATTAGGGTAAATAAAGGGTTAAATAGAGGGCGACAGTTAGTGTGTACCAGCGATGACCGAGCGTGCGGCATCGATTATGGTAAATAGTTCGCTACTACATCTCAAGCGCTATGAGGTGTCTTTTACTGTGGGACAACATGATGGGTTCACAGTGGCACAATAGAGATAGGAAGGTCGATCAATGGGTAGAATTAGGATTTCAGTCTAATCAAGTTAGAAGTTGAGATAGGATTAGGGTTTCAGCCTAATCACAACAGTTTAAGACAAGTGCAAACAATCAAAGCAAACAGTCGAACAGAATCAGAAAAAGTATTTTATGCGAGTTTTATCTTTTTTGTGCCTTCCTTTCATGCTAGAACTATTGCTTAGTCTATTATATTTATCTTGCTTAGAAATTCTTGTAATTACCACTCACCAGACTTATTGTCTGACCCACTCCTCTATCTTTCCTTTTCCCCCAATAGGCCAGCAAAGTTGAGGATAGTTGATTCAGGTTGCTTGGAGATTCATTTCCGGAGTTTCCTCATTTTAGATGTATTCTTCTACTTTTCATCTTCTTCATTTGGCTTATGATGGTTTGGCACTTGTGAGATGGATTATTATTGTTACTTTTACTCTGATTATGTGAGACTAAGATGTATTTTCATAAGACATGAGAGATTTTGAGTTTTTGAGACATGTTATGTTTTTATGACTTATTTTGAGATAAAGATCAATTCTGAATGATAAGTTATTGTTTAAATGTTTTCCGCTGCTTTTACTTATTTGTCTTATGAATCTTAGTCCCTATGATGCTTTAGCTATACCTATAACGCACCACATCCTTTGGTGTGCCCTTTTTGGGAATACTAACGGGTATGGGGTGTTTCATTTGGTATTAGAGCCTAAGGTTACATGATTCCTAAAAACTTGTTTAAAAGTAAAGTATTTTTCAAAGGTAACATATCTTCAAACTAAAAGTATTTTTCAGAAAGAAACTCTTATTATAGAAATAGTTTTCAAGTATAAGAGAGTTTTTATAAAAATCCCCTCAAAGTCCAGTTCAACCTTCTTTCAATTCTTTCGAGCTTAAATTTTCTTTTCTTTGCATAGAATGGCGAACGCCCCAAATCTTCCAAAGGGTGTCCATGTCCTTAGTTGGTTCCGTAGATACCTCCAAGCTACCATACCAGAGGTGTAAGGGCAAGCGCCCAATGCAGCACCGGCGGGTGGAGGTCCCGTTAATCCACCTACGACAGCCAATTTTTCTAAGCTATGCAAGGACTTCACTAATCTAGGAGGCAAGATGTTTTATGGCATGGAGGATTTCATAGAGGCACAAACTTGGTTGAGGAATACGGAGCAGATATTTGGGCTGTTAGGATTGGAAGACCGACATAGAGTTCAGCTTGCATCTTGGCAGCTGAAGGGAGAGGCTTATTACTGGTAGGAGATTATAGAGATGGAGGGTAGAGACATTGGTTGGGTTGGATTTCAGAAAAGGTTTGAGAGAAAGTTCTTGTCGTAAGCCGAGGAAAGCATGCGGTTGGAGAAGTTCATTAGTATGAAGCAGGGGAGTCTTTCGATGAAAGAGTATATAAATCAGTTTAATGAGTTATTGAGGTTTGGAATGGAGCTTGTTAATACACCGCATTAGAAGGCCACCAAGTTTGTTAAGGGTTTGAACCAGCCCCTCCAAGGGTTGGCATTGACACATGTACCTATGGAAGAGACATATGAGTCACTTGTGGAAATGGCACTCATATCAGATGTTGCTAAGGAAGAAGAGGTTAAGGAGGTTCCTAAATCAGAAAACTCAAAGAAGTAGTGGTGGAAGAATAAGAAGGATAAGGACAAGAAGAAAGGAGGAGGACCTCAAAAGGGACAGATCAAGAAGGGCGAGAAGTGTCATAATTATGGATTGGTTGGGCATTACTCAAAGGACTGTAAGAAGGACATGATGAAGGGGAGGTGTTATAGCTGTGGGTAGCCTGGATAACTTAGTAGAGCTTGTCCTCAGAGGACAGGGCAAAGAGAAGGCGCACTTACGGCGCAAGTACAGGCTTAGGATGCAACAACTTCTAGTAATGGACCTGACCGAGGTAGGAAAGTCTATGTAGAAGGTTTGATCTCTATTTCGGATTTTCCTATTCGGACTCTTTTTGACTCTGGAGCATCGCATTCTTTCATTTCTAGTTCCTTGGCTGATTGTTTGCACTTAGATATCTCTCTAGTTGTAGACCATATAGTTGTTTCAAACCCTATAGGAGGATTGGAACATTTATCCATGATTTGTGGCGGTTTGAAAAAATTTATACTAGGTGTAGAGTTTGATTGTGATGCCTATGTACTGGAATTTTTGGGATATGGGATGATTTTGGGGATGGACTGGTTATCCACTTATGGTGCGATGTTGACTGCAAGAGGAGAGTCGTCAGGCTAGGGACATGTAGCGGACGGACCCTCGAGGTTTCTTACGACTCACAGGGGTCAATCATGTTGAGCTTCATTTATTCACTTGATTCATCACTAGGAGAGTTAGATTCAGTTCTAGTTGTTAGAGATTTCCCAGACGTTTTTGAGGAGGTTAGGGTGCTACCCCCTAAGAGAGAGATCGACTTTAGGATCTATCTAAATGACAATGCTAAGCCAGTGGCATTGCCCGTGAGACATATGGCTCCTAGGGAGAGGAAGTAGTTAAGTAAGCAGATTGGTGAGCTATTAGAGAAAGGCTTCATCAGATGGAGCATATCTGAGTGCGGGGGCCAGTCGTCTTCGCTACAAAGGCAGATGGTTCCCTTCAACTTTGCGTAGACTATAGAGAGTTGAATAAGCTCACAAAGAAAAATCGTTACCCACTTCCTAGGATAGACGATCTTTTTGATCAGTTGGTTGGCTCTTCAGTATTTTCTCAGCTTGACTTAGCCACTGGATTTCATCAGCTTAGGGCCGCTGACGATAGCACCGATAAGACAGCATTTAGGACACCTGATGGATTCTTTGAGTGGTTGGTTATGCCATTTGGGCTGACCAATGCCCCAGCCTATTTTGTAGATTTGATGAGCCGTGTTTTTCGAGATGCCCTAAATAAGTTCGTTGTAGCGTTTGTGGACGACATTCTAGTGTTTTCCAAGAGTATGGAAGAGCATGATATTCATCTTGAGAAGGTTCTTCGTACACTTCGTGTTCATCGGTTGAAAGCAAAATTCTCGAAGTGTCACTTTTGACGTGAGGAGGTGCGTTTCATGGGGCATGTAGTCTCAAGAGAGGGTCTAGCTGTGGATCCCGCTAAGGTAGTAGTGGTACAGGATTGGAAGGTCCCCCAAGAATGTTACCGAAGTTAGAAGCTTCCTAGGTTTGGCTGGTTATTATAGGAAGTTTATCAGAGAGTTTGCTAAGATTTCAGCATCGCTTACTCGCCTCACTAAGAAGAATGAGGCATTCGTATGGGACGTAGATTTTGAGGATTCCTTCACGATGCTAAAGTGGGCCCTTACTAGTGCACCCATGTTAGTTTTACCCCGACGGAGATAAGCCTTTTACAGTATACACTGATGCATGTGGGACTTGCCTTGGGGCAGTATTGATGCAGAAGGGGAGGGTAGTATGCTATGGGAGTAGATAGTTGAGAACTCATGAGAAGAACTACCCCACACATGATCTGGAGCTGGCTGCTATTGTTTTCGCGCTCAAGTCTAGGAGACATGTCTTTCTAGGAGAGAGGTTTGAGCTTTTCACTGACCATAAATCATTGAAGTACATGTTCTCACAAGAGGATTTAAACTTGAGGCAGCAACGTTGGATGGAGTTTCTGGCATCATATGACTTTGAGATAGCTTACACCCCTGGCAAGGGGAACGTGGTTGCGGATGCATTAAGTAGGAAGAGAACAACCCTTAGCCCAATGTTCATGGAGTGCAAAAGCCTAGAGTTTATTTCCACCTTTGATTTTAAGCCCTCTACGGACATTACTCCTGGATTATTGGCAGCGCTTGAGGTTAAGCCTACTCTCATAGATCAGATTGGCTCAAGGCAGCGAGAGGATTCAAAGCTTGTGGATATTCTGGATAGGATTAGCAGAGGAGAGGACTCTAGACATCTCCAACGCTATTCCATCGATAGAAAAGGGTGGCTAAGGAGAGATGGAAGACTTTGTGTCCCCCGCACTGATGATTTGATGAGTGCAGTTCTAGCAGAAGCACACCATTCTCAGATGACTATTCTTTCGAGTGGTGATAAGATGTATAGGGACATGAAGAAAGTGTTTTTATTGGAGTGGCATGAAGAAGGATGTTGTAGAGTTTGTGGCTAAGTGTCTTGTGTGACAAAAGGTTAAGGTAGAGCAGTAGAGGCCTGGTGGATTGCTTCAACCATTGGATGTACCCGAATGAAAGTGGGATAGTATTTCGATGGACTTCATAGATGGTTTACCCCGATCTAGGAAGGGGAATACTAGTATTTGGGTGATTGTAGATCGTTTGACTAAGAGCGCCCACTTTATTTCGGTCAAGAGTAAGAGGACAACACCTTATTCGGCATCCATATACGTTCATGAGATAGTCCGACTTCATGGAATTCCCTTTAGCATAATGATCGACAGAGACCCTATCTTTACTAGCGATTTTTGGAGGAGCTTGAAAGAGGCTTTAGGGATACAACTTAGATTGAGTACGGCCTATCACCCTCAAACGGATGGCCAAACGGAGAGAGTTAATACAGTTCTTGAGGATTTGTTGAGGATGTGCATTCTTGATTTTGGAGGGACTTGGGAGGAGCACCTTCCTTTAGTGGAATTCGCTTATAATAATTGTTTTCAGGCTAGCATTAGGATGGCTCCTTTTGAAGCCCTTTATGGATGACCTTGCAAGTCGCCTTCGTGTTGGTTGGAGTCTACAGAAAGATTGCTGCTTGGTCCTGACATGATTAGAGAGACTTCGAAAAAGATTGATTTGATTAGAAGAAGAATGAAGACGGTCCAAGATAGACAGAAATCCTATGCAGATAAGCGGAGAAGGGATATTGAGTTTGAGGTAGGAGATTTGGTTTTCATTAAGGTGTCTCCGCTAAGAAAGATAGTGAGGTTTGGACCAAGTGGGAAACTTGCTCCCAGATTCGTAGGACCGTTCCCTATTGTGGAAAGGGTAGGGAATATGGCATATCAGATAAAGCTACCGGAGAGGCTCGAGGGAGTTCATGATGTTTTTCATGTTTCGCACTTGAGAAAGTGCTTGCATGATTCGGCAGAGGTAGTGGAACCTAGCCAACTTGAGGAAGTTGAAGTGGAGAGAGAAACATCGGTTCGTCGCATTCCTACCAAGATCGTTGGACATGATATCAAGAAGCTTAGGAATAAGGAAATCCCTTTGATTAAGGTGCAGTGGGGAGATAGTATTGAGGACGCTACGTGGGAGGCTGAGGAGAAAATACGTATCTCTTATCTGCATCTCTTCGACGGTACGTCTTGAATTTCCTATTTCCATCTTTAGTTTTGAATAGGTTCTTTCCTTTAGTATCCTTTAGGAGGGTAGATCTTAGGATTTAACCTATGGATGGTAGGACTGAATGTAAACATGTTACTAGAACATGTTATGTATGTTGGACGCAAGTGGTTGCAATTGTTTACTAGCGAATGCTAATGACGCATACACACACACTAGGCACTATTATCTCTTAGAGATTGGCCTAACTAGGTCACTAAAGGATATGCATATGGATGTGTGTGCACTTGCATTTTTATTTCATGGTTACTATGAATGGGTGATTATCATATGATTGTTGCATTTGGACGATGATTGTGGCACGCATATAGAACTACCAGTTGTCATTAGGCAATTTGCATTCATTTGGATACATGGCACGGACAAGAGCGCATAAAAAGGAGGTCGACTGAATCAGTAGACCGCCTAATCTTTTGCATTAGTTAGGGACATTGACACTACACTATTGCATATATCATAAATTACATTAAAAGCTTAAAGACAATGGATGAAATGGATAATGGTTGAATATGTGGTTGTGGAATTTGGATGAAAATATTTATTTCATTCTTCTGTCCTTAGAGATTTCGAGGGCGAAATCCTTTAAGGAGGGGAGAATGTAACACCCTACATTTTTATATAATTAAATAACCAAAATAACTATTAACAGTGAAAATGAGCATTTTTGGAATTGTCAGAATTTAGCTACGAGAGTTGCACCACTGGGTTCGCGGCAATTTTCTGATCAATTTCCATATATAACTTGTTGAAATCCGAGCTAGTATGAAGAAGTTACGAGAAGAATAAGAAATCAGAATTATATAAATATATAAACAATTAAAGGAAACAAAAAGACCCTACGGGTCGACTCTTGCCAGGGTCGGGTCGACCTATAGGTCGACCCGTAAAACCCCCAGGTCGACCCGCGTTTTGCCCTGGACGAGAAATCGTCCAGGGACGTGCCGAAGTTTTATAGTTTTATTTTCGTGCGATCTGAAGTGTTGTTTTCTGGATCTAACGATTCGCAGCGAGCCTGTGACGTGGTTGTACTAGATTCAATCCTAAAATTCGACAGCCTGAGATCCCTAAGCCACACTATAAATAGAACCCTAGGCCTAACTACTTTTCTCATTCAGATTTTCTCCCAATTGGGTTCATTGCTTGAGGCTGAACCCTAAATAGAAATATTTTCTAGGGAGGAAACCTTTTTAATAAAATATTTTACACCCTAAAAGTGGATCCAGGAAGGCCCAAGATTAGAGCTAAGGACCGTAGGTGAGTGTTTTGTAATTATTTTAGATTTGTAAGCAATTTAAAATAATAGGGTTCTCAATAGTTGTAGTTTTTCTACAATTTTGCGACAGTTTTTATGTAAGTTTATTTACAGTCAGTTTTTAAGTAAATTTCAGAAGTTCTTTTCAGTCTATTTTTATTCAACTATTTTATTCAGTTATTTACGTCTGTTTTAAGTTAAAATTTAGCCTGTAAATATTAGTTTCTTTTTATAGAGATTTAATCCTTTTTGACACAAATAAAATATTAAAAAGAGAAGAATTCAGAAATATGGGTTAAAATAGAAAAACACTAAATTTACAGAAATCAGATGTAAAATGAGAAAAACTGAAATAAAATGGAGATGGACTGAAATAGGGAAATTTGAGATATTTGCAAGCATGACTATAACAGGTGGTTATAACTAAAAGAGAAAACAGAAGAGTAATAGTTGGAAGAACAATTATAGCATGTAGGTTATAATTAGTAAGAAAGAAATAACAAAAGGGGTTTATTTTAAAACTTAGATCTAGGATTAAGTTAATAAGCAAATATAGCAGTAGTGACCCGTACCGGTAGCATTCCCTTTTAGGTCTAGCACTGATGGTCTCATATGTGGGTGAGCTGGGCACGCTTATGCTGGTTAGGGTAAATAAGTGGCCAATAGATAGAGGCTCAAATTTGGGGATCTGGGCAAGGGGCGCAAAGTTAGAAGATTTGTTTGTTAGGACCAGTACCGACAGCATTCCCTTTCAGGTCGAGGACTAATGGTTTCACACATGGGTGAGGCTGGGAACGCTTATGCTGGTTAGGGTAAATAAAGGGTCAAATAGGGGGGCGACAGTTAGTGTGTACCGGCGGTGACCAAGCGTGCAGCATCGATTAGGGTAAATAATTTGCTACTACATCCTAAGCGCTAAGAGGTGTCTTTTGCTGTGAGACCAACATGATGGGTTCACAGTGGCACAACAGAGATAGGAAAGGCCGATCAGTGGATAGAATTAGGATTTCATCCTAATCAAGTTAGCAGTTGAGATAAGATTAGAGTTTCAGCCTAATCACAGCAGTTTAAGACAAGTGCAAACAATCAAAGCAAACAGTCAAACAGAATCAGAAACAGTATTTTATGCGAGTTTTATCTTTTCTGTACCTTCCTTTCATGCTAGAACTATTGCTTAGTCTATTATATTTATCTTTCTTAGAAATGCTTGTAATTACTTTCACTCACCAGACTTATTGTCTGACCCACTCCTCTATCTTCCATTTTCCCCCAATAGGCCAGCAGGGTTGAGGATAGTTGATTCAGGTTGCTTGGAGATTCATTTTCGGAGTTTCCTCATTTCAGATGTCTTCTTCTGCTTTTCATCCTTTTCATTTGGCTTATGATGGATTGGCACTTGTGAGAGGGATTATTCTTGTTACTTATACTCTGATTATGTGAGACTGAGATGTATTTTCATAAGACATGAGAGATTTTGAGTTTTTGAGACATGTTATGTTTTTATGACTTATTTTGAGATGAAGATTAATTTTGAATGATAAGTTATTATTTAAATGTTTTCCACTGCTTTTACTTATTTGTCTTGTGAATCTTAATCCTTATGATGCTTTAGCTATACCTATACGCACCACATCCTTTGGTGTGCCCGTTTTGGAAATACTAAGGGTTGGGGGGTGTTTCAACCCACCATAAAGTTTCAAGAAACACAATGGCCGACATATTCTTCTTATTTGACAAGTCATTAAGGCGGGGAGTTTACAAAATTATTGCATAGGTGCAGCGAAATGGTTGGAGTATCTTCAAGTAAAGCACAAAATTTGATGCATAACTCTGTACATCCAAATCAATTGCAAGCATTGGGAAAGTGAGTAATATTATACTCCAGCACTTGCATTTTGACTTACGTTCATGGAATTTACTCTTAACGTTATTTTTTGTATTTGTAGTGTCAAAATAAATGTAGGGGAAGAAGCATTCATTGGTTGTGCTGATGACGACGATGATGATCGTGTTGATATTGCAAATGAGAGCAGAGCGCAATTGGATAGCGTGCAAGTAGCTTGTGCGGATGCTGTAGATAGAACTTTGATCGATCAAATGGAAGTTAACAATAATGCAATCATATATGCAGACAGTGAGCAGACCGATGATGGAAATGTCAAAGATGAGCAAATCACATATGAAGATTCCCCAGGCGATGATTTATGCACTGCAATAATGATGGTGAAATCGATTATGGACAATTTTCAATTAGACGTGGAAGTGTTTGAAAGAGAATGTGCTGAAAAGGGACCACGAGTTGGGTTATATTTTGAAAGTAAACAGAAGCTCGTTGAACAATTATGTGAATGGGCGATTAAATGTTCGGTTTCTATTCAAGTTCTGAAATCACATGCAAATCAATACACGATTCGTTATGATGTGGATGAAACATGTCCTTGGCGAGTGCATGCTAGCCTATCAGTGAGAAAATCTCAAAATTGGTGGAAAATAACAACATATGGCGGCGATCACACTTGTTTAAATGCAACCGTCAACTCAAACCATCGACATGCAACATCAAAGTTTATATGTAGCAAAATACTTCCCTTGGTTAAGCTGAAACAAATATGACTGCAAGAACAGTTCAAGAGGCAATGTCAAATATGTTTCATATTAAAGTGAGTTATTTCCGAGCGTGGCATGGACTATAGAAAGCAGTTGCAATAATTTATGGAGATTGGGAATCGTCATACGCATAATTGCCAAAATATCTTCGAGCCCTGCAATGTACCAACCTTGGAACGGTATATGATGTTATTCATAGTTGTGGTGTGTTTGATGGTGTTTTTTTGGTCTTTCGGACCTTCTATCGATGGTTTTAACCATTGTCGACCTATACTATCTATTGATGCCACTCATTTATACGGAAAGTATCTGGGTATATTACTAGTAGCTACTGGTGTAGACGCAAACCAAGGCCTTTTTCCGTTAGCCTTTGATATTGTACAAACAGAGTCTTGGCAAACATGGGTTTGGTTTATTCGTTGTATATGGAATTATATTCCATCTGTACATACCCGATGTATTACATTTATCTCAGATCGTATGAAAGGAATTCCACATGTGCTAAGACAAGCTTGGCCAATCGAACATCATCATCGCTATTTTATTCATCATATTAAAGCAAATTTCAAGAAAGTAGGGTTTGGTACGGATGAGCTACAAAATTTGTTACATGCATGTGCCATGGCATCGGAGGTTGTAAAATATAATAAACTACGAAAACAGTTGAAGGCTGTAAATTGAGAAGCCGATGCGTGGATTGAAAGAAGTTTGAAAAATCAGGAATCAAGCTGGACTCATTGTTACGATGGTGGCGTAAGATTCAATATGATGACAACTAATGTTTCTGAAAGTTTTAACAGTGTGCTGAAAGGAACTAGGAATTTACCAGTTAGATCATTGGTTGCACGTACGTTTCATCGATTGAACTATTACTTTTTTGAACATCAAACTCAAGGAGAAGAGTGGACGTCACAGTTGACGCCAAAGCGGGAAGCATTAGCAAGGAGAAGAATGGAAGAATCAAGGCTCATGTCTATAGAGAGATATAGCTTCACAGAATGGCAGGTGAAAAATGTTCATATGTTTGATTATACGGTGAATATCGATGATAATGTCGCCAAGAGTTCGTGCAACATGCCAACTTTAGATCAATTTCTGTGTTCTCATGTATTAGCAGCGTGTTCACGTGGGTCAGGTGGTGCGAATAGAGCGTATTTTGACTTAATATCAACGTGGTACACAACGACTAAGTATACCACTGCTTATGCTCCTTTATTCCACCGTGTACCTGATAGTCGACAATGGGATATCTACGAAGGTCCTACTATACAACCACCACCGGTGCACAGAAATTCAAGATGTCCACGATCTGCTCGAATAAAAGGTTCCATGGATCCACCATCTTAATCCGACCATAATAGATGTAGCAAATGTGGTACTTTTGGCCATAAGAAAATAACATGTTCTCGTTGAATTGTTTCCTATGTATGAGTTGTTGTATTTATTTCTGATTGCATATGTAAAAAACGTTGGATTCTAGTCCTGTTGTTTGCTTTAAGAATTGTTGAACTACTGTTCTTTTCAATGTAAGAATTGTTGAACTCTTTTCTCTTTTCCTATGTTGTAGCAATATGGATTTTAATTCATGATATAAGATGTTTACATGGTTATATGGTGTCGTATTGGTGCAATAGGGGTGAGTTTTGAGGTTGTAAATATGTGGGAATGGAGTAGCAGCTCACCGTGGGAATGGAGCAAGCTATATTTGCACAAAATAACTTACGCATTTTTGAAATGCGTAAACTATATACGAAAATATAGCTTGCGCATTTCAAAAATGCGCAAGCTATATTCTGTTGTTCTAAAAGACAACGAGTTGCTGCTCCTTCCTCCCCCACACAACACCGTCATACCATTAACATTTCATCAACGTAAAATCATTTATACGCCAACATGAACAACAAACTATCATCAATACAACTGAATATCATCAACACAACCCATCAACAATACATATCAAGACGATGTTCCAATAAACCAACACACATACCAACGCCAACATTAAGTTGAACAAAATATACCATCCATACACTACATAAACATCAACAACTACAAAAACAATTAAATAAACATCAACATGATATGTCAGCTAAAGAACAAAACAACTCAATCGTAAAGCCTTCTAACCTCAAGAGGTGTGTCTCTTTTCTTCTCCTTCTTCCTTTTATAGGTGATTGGAGCTGAAATTTGGGCTTCATCAAAGATTGAAACATGTATTTTTTATTCTTAAGTAGGACCGAAAATTAATTCTTCTTGTTTTCTCTCCCACTGCGGCCACTCTTCATTTTTCTCTTGAGTGGGTTCACCAACATACCCAAATTGTTGTTCGCCTTTATTCTAAATAGGCCATTGAGGATGAATTTCTCCCCCGACGTCATGTGTTTCCTCCACTTTTGTATGTTGTTCCTGCCCTACTGTTTGTCCTTCCTCTGTTTCCTCCACTGTTGTACGTGTCTCCTCCCAAGTACGTGGTTGTTCTTCTGCAATACGCAAAGGTTTTGCTGGCCTTCTTAACTTGTTTCTACCTAGAATCGTATCAGGTATACGTCGTAGGTCAATACATTTAGTTTTCACCTTCTTCGGCCCCCTACGATTCACTTCAATTTCGTCAACCACATCCAAAGCGCTATATATCTCGCTTACCTACGCGAAATGCAAAACAATGTAACAACGAATATGATCTAAAAGTATGGATAATAAAAATTTATAAATGATAATACTAACCACATCAAGCTCTAGTGGAGCTTAGGGAATGAAAGCAACCAATTTCCTAGCCGACTTTTTCAAAATATATTGGCGAGTTATTTGCCAATACCAATACTCATACTCACTCAACGGTGTCAGAGTATTACGTGCTAGTTTGGCACGATCAATTCTTGAATTCCATAAAGCGATACTTTCCTGAAGGAAGTCCATCCAACTATTGGGTTCTGGGTCTAATGGCACTACGGGATCAGGAATGTGTTGATAGTCAAAGCCAAACTATCACATCACTCGGTCAGGAGCATATAATTCAAAGTCCAAAAAAGAATTAGTCTACTCTTAGCGATCCAACCCACATATATATACTCAATGTCAAGATGCCCAAATTTAATCAACAAAGAATATGGTTCCCAAGTCACGGCGTCATCCGCTAACAAATTCAATTCATTTCAGTAAAATTGTACATTTTTGAGAGTTTCACGCCAACTCCTAGCACAATTCCACCTACACCCAAATGGAAGATAAGGATCTAAACCCATAGGAATTCTTACAGAAGACTGTCCAATAGCAATATGAGACCAAGACCATATTTGCAACAATGTTGCAGAATTGCCTAAAACTTTTCTTTTTGTAAAACAACGTTTGTCAATTCACTATACAAATAATAAAGTACAACACTACCCCATGAACGGTAACCACAATTTGCTAAATCTTCCAGTAATGGCAAAATTTTCAAATTCAATCTACCTTTTAAATGATCTGGAAAAGGACGACAACCTAAAAAGTACAAGATAACAGCATGACTACGGCGAAGTATATCTAAATCTGTCGCACCTTCAGCTAGTGGTTTAGAAAATTCACTTTTAAATTAAGTCATTGCTAGCTCACTTTTAGATTTTACTGCCTCTTTTGGTGGAAAAATACCAAGCAAATCATGACACAATTCCATATAATCAATATCCAAATTTTGTAAACATACCGGAAAATCGACCGTGCCTAGACCAAATAGAAAGTAAACACCGGCTAGAGTTACAGTCATTTCTCCCACTCTTAAATGAAAAGCATTTGTCTCAGGTCTCCATCTATCACACAATGCCGTAATAAGATGATGATCTACTCTAATGTAATCAACTTGCATTGTTTTCCAAAACCCGGCTATCCTTGGCTTTTGTTCCAACCTGGGATCTTTAAAATCAATTTTTGAAGCTTGCTTGAATGATCCCAAAGTTTAATTGTTTTTACATCCTGATTTATAACAAAGAATTGCAATTAATAATTCATATTTGCATTTTGGATTAATAATAATTCGATGTGTTTAAAATAAATACCTCCATAAGTGAATTATTTTGACTTCTATGATGATCTTGAAGATAAAGAACACTTCTATCTTCGGGTCCGATAGGCAATTCTACAATATATTTATCACCCAATTAATCAGTCAAAAATTGATTTTTCAATTAGGGTTTTAGGAATGATTTATTAATAATTAAAATTTCAACTATGACAACAACCATAGGTGGTAGTTGTCAATGACAACAACCATAGGTGGTAGTTGTCAATGACAACAACAACAATACTTAGTACATTACTAACAACATTCACGTGTTAATCTAACATCAATTTCAACCAATTTTTTTTTACCTCTAATTGTCATGGATGAAGAAGTTCCTTCCATTTATAGTAAAACAATTAATTACTTCAAGGTATACTTGAGATTAATGTAAATGAGGTGTTTGATTTGGAAAAATAGTTGGGTTGGATTGGAGATTGAGATGGATTTTGAGAAGAAGAAGAGGGGTTTGAGAAGTGATGATGGATTCCGTGCTAGCTGAAATTTTGAAGTCTGAATTATAGCTTGCGCATTCAATATTTGAATAAGCTATAAATACACACCTTGCGCAAATATGGATTGCGCATGCTATATATACAGAGCTTGCGCAGGAATATGCAAGTATCATTTTAAAATATATAAATATACCTTTTGCAATCCATGTTTGCGCAAACTATATGAAAACGAGGTATATTTTTTTAATTGGTTTTCCTCTGAGCCTATTTGCAGAATTAGTTTTTAGATCGAGCTTCGTTTGAAAATTTAGCCTATATTTTACATATGTAGATCTTTGTAATCAAACCGACCGTAGGGAGGTTTGCTTACTTCTACTGGCCAAAATCAATTTTCCTGAAGTCAAAAAATCATTCTTCCTGTTTTGTTTTTTTTTTCGGTTTCCTTCTCCCCGGATTTTCTCTCGTTCTTTTTCCCCGTTTCCTTCTCCCCCGAATTTTCTCTTTCTCGCCGCGTATTCTCACTTTGACAATTTCACCTTCGTTCTTTCGGTCAAGTCTCTCTTCCACATACTCCTCTTCTCCCCCCAAATAAAACCCTAACCCAGTATGAAAGATTGTTCCACATACTCCTCTTCTCGAACGATCCTCCTCTCCACGTAAGTTTCTCCTTCACGAATTGCGGCACTCACTGGATTAGAGTACGACGTATCGTTTCTTCTCCCCTAAATTTTCTCCTCTTGACCGTAATCGTGATAAGTATTCTCCTTTGACATTTTCCCTTCCATTTTCTCTGGTTGTATCTGCGATTGACAATTTCCCTTCCGTTTTCTCTGTTCGTATCTGCGATTACCACTCCTCTTTATTTCTCCTTAAACCAAATAAAACCCTAATCCGGTGCCAGAGATTGTTCGACCACGCTCCTCCTCTCGAACGCTCCTCCTCTCGAGCCTTCCTGGTTGTTCGACCACGCTTCTCGTCTCGAGCCTCCCCTAGTTGTTCGACCACGCTACCTTGGTACCAGGAAAATATCGACTAAAATCAATTTCAGTTTTACTCTTTTTTGCTGTTCATCTCCTCACTTTGTGAAAAAGTTGTTCTTTTCCTCTTTCCTTTTTGGGTGCCGCTAATTTTGTTTGTGGGAACTCGAGAGGTTGCCAAGATACCATTTTGCTTCTTCATGAGGTCAATTTAAAGTTTGAACTTGTTAATCCCGAAGGTCATAAAGAAGCTGGCAGAATAATGATTTCAGGTACCTTTTCAGTAACAATAATGGTTGCTTTTCTTTGTCAACACTGTTATTAAGATACTTTTACCAAAATTTGCTATCAAGTAAAGGTAGTGTCAAGTGATAAGTTTAAGTAGTTTTAAGCGAATGCTAAATAGCAGAGGAACAAATATTAGTAAATTTCAGTTGTAATTGATGTCTAATGAAATAAGCAGCTATATGCAAACTGAAACGTGCAAAACGGAATGATTCTGGTACATATGACAAGAACATAGAGGAGCGGCCTCAAAGAGGAGGAGCTAATGGAAGCTTGCGATATGAAGTTGAATTAAAACATGCAGCTAATGCTGGTATCAATCTTTTTTTTCCTTGCATAATTATATACAGAATCGCTAATGTATAAAAAGTAATAATGTGGTAACAGGTCTTAATAATGCTATAAAGCTCATCCAACCTCTCAAGGACAAGTATCCAGGCATTTCGTATGCTGACTTGTTCCAATTGGCGAGTGCTACAGCTATTGAGGTCGGGACTGAAATGTATTTGGTTAAACAAAAATATGCTAAAATTGTGTTTCTGTATATAATTTCAGGTATACTATGTTTTTCAGGAGGCTGGTGGACCCAAGATTCCCATGAAATATGGAAGAGTAGATGTTTCTGCACCTGAGCAATGTCCAGTAGAGGGGAAATTGCTCGGTACACCACTTCAATCTTATACCATAACTCATGCATTGTGCACCTTCCCACTGTTTCTTATTACATCATTAACTGGAGAATTTGGTAGGAGCTTTTAAAGGTCAATACAATTATATTTAATTTGATACTGAACTAACATATAGTTTTCTCTCCATGTCACTATCTTGATCAAGTTTTCACTAGCCCTTGGGTTAGAAAGGTCATGCGTACGACTTGAACTTGTGATGGTTTGAATTACATTGGTGAAGATAATCTATGTAGGATAACTTACAAACTAAGCAAATTGCCTGCTTTTGCTGACTACATCAATAACACGAAACTTTTGTAGTAGCTTAGAAAAGTGAACACAAAAATAAATAAGGTGATGCTGAAGTAGCATACAGTTTTTTCTCCATGTCAATATCCTGATTAAGTTTGCATCAATCGTATGTTTTAAGAGGCCATGTTTGGGACTTGAACCTGCCACCAGAGAATACATTGGTGAAGACGAGCCAATGTATTTTTGTTGGTTTGAGGCCTAAATATAACCTCGTTTTAAAAGGGTAGGCAAATATATTTTTGTTGGTCTGTTGGTTTGAGGCCTAAAATCCATTCAGATATGATGCATTAGGTCCCATCATCGTCTTGATCGTGACATATTTCGATCAGTTGCATGGCCAATATGATATGGATATTAAGTTATCAACAATGAAATTGATTTTTGACGTTTTGCAATATTGATTCTAATTTTTATGTAATATTTTGCAATTTTGAAACTGATTTTGACATTTGAGGTTCTACATCTTAACTTAAAAAGAATTTCCTTTCTTTTCTATCTTTAGAAAACAATAAAATTTGAATTACCAATTCAGATAATTAACTTTGTATTCTTATTGTAGCATGGTTGATTTTTTTCCCCAATCTTGACTTCAGTTGAGTTTGCACCGTAAATTGCACCTTGAGGGATCGAATTGAAATTGGAGAGATTCGATTTGAATTCGATTCGAAATAGGATTCAGATCGTAAGATTTTAAGAATTTTTGACATCAGTGGAACCCGATGCTGTCAAAACCCAAACATGGTAGCAAGTTAATTACTTGGCACAACTGCTGGTAGGACTACAAATGACTTCAAAGTGAATGACAACATTAAGTTACAACTAATAGTGGAAAATTTACTTTGTAGTCTACAATACATTACCCATAGTTGTTCATATGCGTGTCTAAATTATTTACTTAAGTTCTTCCAAAAATAAAATAAAATAATTTACTTAAGTAACCCATCTAAAAGCATTCAACCCACCCTACTAACTGAAATGATGAATGTTAATTATGAAACCAATTGACAACAGATTATCAGAGATATTACAGCAGCAAATGTCAAGGAGAAATCAACAAGCTGTGAAAAATAATAATAATAAATAAACTCATTAAACAAATCTGAATGCATTTGTTCAAGCCCTGTGTTATTCCGAGTTTTAGTTGTGGTGCTTAGGGCACCTAAAAGAGGTGAAGCATAAATATCTAAGTATGGTTTGACTCATCTTTATTTTGAAAAAGGCAAGCAATTTACAAGTCTGTGGTGTATATCATAAAAAAAATGCACGGTATTGGTTGTTCTATGTTTATAACTTCTTAAATAGGAGTTTAGATCTTTTGTTCTCTTTTTTGACGTCTTCAAGTGCCTCAATGACTCAACCATCCATCACAATGATTTGATTAATGGTTGAGATCCACTATATTATCAAAAACACTTGTGATGCAAATATCAATGGTTGAGATAAGGTGAGCGCATGATGACAAGTGATACGGGGATAGAGGATTTGAGCTGCAAATTATTGGGACCATTCACAATGTGTGATCATGAAAATTCACATCCATTATGAATCCCTGCTGGCCATTATAAAGCTCTCTGCAAATTTTGAAGTGCCTTCCATTCTGATACAATTTCAATATGCCAGAAGCATCAATCTATGCAAAATCATTTGCAGCTGATGCCCAGATTTCTGCACTTCTGAACTCATTGGAATAAAAATATGTTGGTTATTTCTTATTTTAGATGCTGGACCACCTTCTCCTGCAGCACATTTAAGAGAAGTATTTTACAGAATGGGACTTAATGATCAGGAGATAGTCGCATTATCTGGAGCGCATACATTGGGAAGAGCTAGATCAGAAAGAAGTGGATGGGGAAAACCAGATACCAAGTACACAAAAGATGGCCCTGGAGCACCTGGTGGACAATCATGGACTGTTAAATGGCTGAAATTTGATAATAGCTATTTCAAGGATATCAAAGAGGCAAAAGATGAAGATCTCCCACTATAAAATGTTTTTCTTTCATATCTAATATCACAACGGTCAGTTTCCCCACCGTTGTGCGGTCATACTAGTTTTAGCTTCTCTAAGAGTCTAAGGGCATCCAAAACCTGTACAAAGCGCAAGGTTTAGCAGGTTATAAAGGTTTCTAGGACAATTTACTCATCATTCTTGTAGCCCGTACTCCAAACCATGGCTGTTATCTTTGTAGGGGCAATGAATTAAGGAGAGCAGCGCGTTTTGAGTTCTAATGTAGTGATATAGCTTAGATAGAGAGGTTTAGTTGAGTGGTCTACTAGGTTAGTTCAATTAATACATTGCCATGGTTTAGTCAAGGAGTCAAATATGACCAATCCAGTAAGCCATAAAAATAATTATGGGTATTGCTATTCACAATATCAATTGAAAAAACCATGTCAGAGATTTCTGTATTAACATGTTGATATATTGAACTACTTTTAATTCTAATTATTTGGTTCATCCATTAAATGTTATGATTTTGGTGCTCTTATTCCCTATATTCGTAATATTTGTGCATAATATATTTTATAATGTTATTTCATAAAACATAACCCAAATTAATGGAGTAGGATTTTTAAAGATCCGCTGTGTTTATTGGTCTTTTGGGAAAGAAAATTGATTTTTCATCCTGCGTTAGTATATTTCGGAAGTTATTTCATAAGTTGATATTTTTTACAAGATTAAGGTGGAGGCACCAGGGTAAAAATGGAAATACATTCTTTTTTTACTATCTACAACATGACAAGTTAATAGTTCAATAAAGTCCTGCAGATGAAATATAATAATATAATACATTTTTGCTTCGAATAGGTATAAATAAAATATATAAAAAATAAAATAAAAATATTATCGTTCCTTGTAGACAGTATTAGACACATCCATATTGCAAACAGCAATACCCATAACTATCAATCATGTTTTACTCCCAGGGTATGGCTTAAATGGTGATTATTTTTCCATTGAACAAAATTTGAATTTGTACTACCTTGGGAATCTTTTTTTAAATTCAAATTTTCGTATTGTTTTATTGAATTTTGTGCAAAATGCCAAAAAATTAGGAGATATTTGATGTAGTATGGCCATCGCTTTTTTTACTGGATTCTTTTCTGATTCATATCGGGAGGTTCTTTATTTTCTGTTTTAACTTGCTGTTTTTTTAGTCGTTATTTGTGTTGTTTCTCATTTTTTGCAACTGTTCAGTTGCCTGATTTATTGTGTCAGTACCACTTATGTCCTGCTATCCTTTAATGAGTAGAAGACATGTTTATGTGACTACTCCTTTTTTCCTCGGTAGCTATTTTATGTGTGATACATGGTTTTCAATGTTGTTGTCGGTTTACAGTATTCACTAATCATGCTAAAATTGCTCACTATCTATTCTATTTTGAAAGTGAAATTTGCTGCATATTCTTGACTTGCAGGGTTTGTACTTTGTAGCGTGGTTCGATATTCTGGCCGGCACGCCAAAATCCCAGCCATTTTGTTTTGGTTTCGGCGTTAACCGGACACAAATATCCCTAAAATTTCCTTTTCGAGCAATCGCATCAGAGAAAAGAGATTTTTTATTTATTTTTATTTTTATCTACAATTACCTGAGAAGATTTGTATTTGAGCAAAAAATTACTTTTGCTTTGTTGAGCAGACACGTTCTTCCATAGTTACATTTGCACGAGATCGATGTTTAGGGTTTTAAAATTAAGCAGCTTTGAGATTTAGGGTTAGGAAGTAGACTTTTATTGTTTTAGATGTTGGGCTTACAGCCTATTCTGGGTTACAGCCTTCTTAAAGAGTAGGATTCTTTTTTGTTTCAAATGTTTATATTTATAACTTCGCAAAATTTTACTTAATATACACAGACCTACCACATTTTTGTATTCAAATTAAGTGGGATACGAATAACAAAATAAGAAATAACGTTCATATTTAAATTGCAATGTGGTTTACATGTCTGACAACAAACACATATCCATATATGAGTCAAGTGTAACCCAAAAAGCTTTAAAAATTAACAAATCCAAAGTCGGAATTTCAGCGGAATTTCCAAAACAAAACCAAAGTTTCAAAGGAACCGGAATTTCAAATATTCAGGCATACATTTTCTGCACTTTCTTATTCTTATGTGAATGGTCATATATGCTTATCATTTCTTTTTTATTTACTCAGCATGTATGTATGTATGTATACATATACAATTGTGACAGAATCCAAGTCCGTGCATCATTTCACTTCTTGCCATGTGTCTCTTCATCGTCATAATCTTAACCTAAATCCCAGTTTGTTGGAGTAGGCTATGTACTATAGAAACATGAACAGTCATTCAGGTTGGATCGTATCATGGAATGTTGTCCATTACTAGCTTTTCACATATCACAACCTATATTAACCTTATTACTTCTGTTTATAATTTCTTTTGTCTTCATCTCACTGTTTTCTGCTTTTAACTTTCATAGTCTCCATGTCCAGTTCATTGTAGCAGCATCCACTGGCCTTCTGCAAACAACCAAATATACACCAGCAACTTGTAAAACTTTGATTAGTTCTACTACTAGCCGACAAATTTAACTTAAAAGACAAGCTATTTAATTATATAAGCAGCTTCAATTCAATACTGCATTGTATTGAAGGTGAGAAGTGTGTAATGGTAGGCAATCAACCAAATATTAATTTGTTAATGAATAAAGATAGTTTACTTCAGAACTTATTATTGCATTATCTTCTGCTATAATGGATTCGGGTTTATCATGTAAAAAGCCCATTTAGTCCAACGGTTCATCTGTATATAAGTACTCTGTAATGCACTGTCAATAATAATAATAATACAATTTACAATTCAATTTCTCATTCAATACAATCTTCAATTCATTATATTCCATCAAATTCTAACATGGTATTAAAGCAATTTGAAGCTTAACGGCATTTAATCAAATTTACTTATACTTAATTAAATCTGATCTATCATCAGATTAAAGATCATCATCTAATAGTCAGATTCTCATCAAAGTTAATTCTCATCATCTGAAATTTCAAGAACTTGCCAAAGATCAGTGCCTTGCCTAGAATTTCATCAATTTCTGGCTACAACTCAACTTAACAAATTCCGAGATAAGAAAGGATTCAGAAAAAATAAAACAGAAATAAAGAATTTCATCAAAGTTTACAAGAAAAGTAAGTGCAATGTCAAGAACTTATCGAGTAATCTCATTACTTAAGTTCGGCTGCATCAAACCTGTTTCCTACTTCTTGAAGCTCTTCTTGAATCTGCCAGCCTTCAAAACCTTTCAGGTCATTCAACTTTAGAGTCCCATCATCATGGCTAAAGATAACAGCAATTCAGCAACATTGGAAAACTCTGCTAATACTCAACAACTTGTCACAGCCAATGAAAATCTCATTATGTAACGACCCGTTATTTTGGACCATTCAAATCGACAATAAATCCACACATGTCGGACTTGAATAATTCAAAACAATAGATTGTTAATTTAAATTTGGCAAAACTCAGAATATACAGTAAATAAATCAATCACAGAATCACAGACACAGAGTAATACAATAATACGCAGCGGAATAGATAAAATAGTAATTCATGAAGCTACTATATAAACATCAGAGTTAGAAATAAAATACAACAGAATATCTCAAATGCAGTGAAGTCTCCAGTACAACATATGACCCCTCTGAACAGATCAACTGGAAAAGCTGGAAGCTGAGTCGATAGTTGGATCTCCAAACGAAGCTCCAAACTCCAAAGGTGAGTCTCAGATGTTGTATCACTCGGTCTGACCTGAGCGTAAAGCAAAACACAAAACACTCGAGTCAGGATTAACATTCTTATATCAATAAATCTAACTCAAGTGAAAAATTAACTGAAATACAAGTAACTTAAAGGATGTTTGGGATAACCATCCTCTAAGGATCCGTGGAACTATCTACCATGTAGAAATATACACTATAACACCATGGTCATTTCAATTTTATTTATACTTCAAACTCAAATATCATTTTCATTTCAAAATATCTATTTTCCAAAATAGTATCTATAGGTTGAATAATTTATAAAGTAAAGTATTTATAATTTCCTCAAGTCTCACAAATCGATTCAAATCAACTTAAATTCCAAATTCAAATTTATTCAAAGCTCAATTCATCAATTCAATTCAGTTCTCAATAGACCATTTAAATTTTAATATATTTCAAGGCTTTAATATTCAATATTTTCAAAGTTAAATTTAACAGTTTCATATAGCTCTTGATTTAACTTCATTATTATTTAATCATGGAATATTCACTTAATAAATTCAGTATCATTTAACTAGCCTTAAATTACATTTTTACTAAATATTTCTTTAAATTTATTTAAATAAGAAATATTCATTAAATTACTTAAATCAAACCCAAGTTATAATCATATCTTAAATCTCAATTTCAATAAGTTTCAAATCGGTTTAATTAAATAAATTCTTTATTGAATACAATTTCAACTAAATTCAAACTATTACCGAGATCTATTTTGGAATATAAATTTAAATACTTAACCATATTATATGTATTAAATCAATCTTAATTAAATTAAATATTATCATTAAATCTATATATATCATTACCATTTATATATAATAATTTAAGAATCAACATTTATTAAAACCATATATTTCTTTCTAAAGCCATAGAAATTATTTTCAAAATATTTATATATCGACCAACTGTGTTTGTATATAATTTCCTATCCTATGGTCAAGTGGTACGGATATTTATCATTTCAATTCGTAATTTAAATACATACGTGTAGATATCATTTCGACCCGCAATCCCAAATTTACTTCAAATGAAAATCGCTTGGGTTTATCATTTCAACCCATAACGATATTCTCCTATTCTAAAGTCCGTTCGGGTATGTATCATTTCAACCCATGGTGAATTCTAAACTACAGGGAACTTGCAGAGTGATAACAGATAATAATATAACAACATATATCATCAATAACAATATAATTAAATAACAGGATATGGTGTCATATCCCACAGGTGAACAGTTACAGATAATAGCATATATAACAATTTTAAACAACTAACAGCAGCATATTTCAATTATCGTTTCAATTGAAATCAAATTGAATAAATATAAGAACGTTAAATCGTGAGTGATTGCTCACCTTTCGAGGCTAAAGGAGTTTTGACAAGGAAATGAGCTACGAATCCCAAAACGAACAAGGTTGGCACGAATTGGACAGACGAACAGAGCTGATAAATAGAGATCAATGAAAATAGATCAAAAACTGCTTGATGTAGACCGAACAAAATATATATATTCTAATATATTATTTTCTTAACCAATATAAATTTTGAGACTCATTAAAATTTATATATACATACGTTTTTTTTCAAAAAATTTGAAGCAAACTATAAACCACACGTTATGTGCAAATCAACATATATACATTTATATTGAAACAATCTCTAACAAAAATACAACACACATAAGACTAACTAACCCAATATATATATATAGCTGGCAGATCCTTGTAACTTTCATAACACAAATAACTCACAGACTAATATAAACTCATAGAAGCCTGAATATATACAAACTATATAACTAACATATCTTATATAAACTATCTATAAACTTATACAACTATGCAGACAACCCAACAGCAACCTATTATAATATATGCAAACTATCACCGAAAAAATGCAGACTACAAACATACTCAGACAACATACTTTATGATAATATATATTTTTGTTTGAAAATACATCCACTAACTTATTATATAACTAATATTATAAAACTATTTTATATTAACTGAACATGTATAACTATCATAATATAAGACTATTCAACATATACAACTTAACAGCTTCTATTTATATAAACTATATAACATAATATATATAACTGACAGACGTATAAATATGTCACCTTTTAAGCAAATTATATAAAACTCATATAAACTTATACATAACTGTAAACTTTATAACTTTATAACTTTATAACATCATCAAAAACTATAATTTAAACCAAAATATATTAATATTACAAGACTCTGTTTAAATACAAAGCCGGTTACAAATTTTATCAAACTATATATATGTACATATTTATATATGTCTAACTTTCATAAACAACAAATATATATAGTACTATAACTCTCATATAACTTCCTTTCGGCAATTAGTAGCAGTAAGGCAAATATGCACAAATATATATAGCACGTATGACTAACAGTATAAAGAAAAGTGTTAAAGTCTATGGATGATATATTACATGATTTACTTAAGCAATATATATAGGTTAACACAACATATGAAAAGCTCATATATAATACAACATATATAAACTTACACTAGTCTATAAATTGGTTATCAAACCCCTAAGTATATGTATATATATATATATCCACCGATGATAGTATAAAACTTAAAATAAACAACCGAACAAATCATTTACAACTTCTGTAAATTTATATACATCAGAGCTTATAAATATCATATAGACCTATATAGCTTTAAACATACAACAGATATATATACCAACATAAACATTCTAAAGAGTACACTGTTATATATATAACATAAAATAAACATTCATATAAAAATACATATATATATATATAAACCCATACATACCTAAATAAAATATAATAAAATATATAAACATTTATACCAAAATATATATAAAACAGAGATGAGAAGGAGACGCCGTACGTTGCTACAGGAAGAAGAGTGATATGCGCTGTCGACGTGGTGGAGCACGGTTGTAGGCTGCTGAGTTGACAGAGAGGGGAAGAGGAGGAGATGAAGGCGGCGTTGGTCTGAACGAGGTGGAGGGAAAGAGTCGGGTGGTGGTGTTTGCCACGCACACGTGAGTAGAAGCAAGGGATTGGAGGTGGGTGGTCTGGGTCGCGGATCTGAGGCTAAGGGGCAGGCGAAGTGGTTAAGGCCGATGGGGTCTGGATCTCGAAAGTGAAGGGCAGGCGAAGGTGATGGGCTCTGGTTGAACGGTGATGAGAGGAGCAGCGCACGGGCAGGTAGGTGGTGGAAGCGGGTCGTAGTGGAGAGTGGTGGGAGATATGAATTTGTATTTGTAAAAAGGGGATTGGACGAATGAAATCATCACAGGCAAAATATGTGAATGCCTTTGTTATATTGTTTTATATTTCCTAAATGAAATAACAGAAAGGAAGAGGAAGGAACAGAAGAAAAATGACGAGCCAACGTATGAATTGAAACCAGCAAATATAAATTTAATGATGGGAATAAGGAAAGTCAAAATAATAAATTTTTGGAAGTTAAACTCCATTTGTTTCAACAGATGGATAAAAGGACAAGGAATCCGAAAAGTTGAAAATTGGGTACCGGTGCAGTTATCGATCTATTGATTTCACTGGGCACCGGAAGCCGAAATACAAAATTGAATATACTACGAAGATCAACACAACGAGATGATCAAAACGGTATGCAGATATCAGTGGTATGATCAACCTATCAAAAGTCGATAATCGGTACCGAAAATGCTGCTATTTTGTCAGAAATAAGATAAATGGAGCAACAGAAGTCCAAATTTGGAAAAACAAAAGATGACGTCTTACTCAGAAGATGATTTAAAATTTATTATATAAAAATATTCAAGTTTGGAAAACGTTTTATTATCATCAATTTTAAACTGATCTGAATTGAAATAAAATTATACCATAAAGTAAACTTCAATATTATCAGGTGAAAATTTACCATTTGCTATGTTTTCAAATACATATCCCAAATATTATATATTTATTTCAAAATTTTATTATTTAAAATTTCACAAAAATTCAATTAATTACGTTATAAAAATTATTAAAATTTACGGGTCGTTACACTCTCCCCCACTCAAAACTTTTCGTCCCCGAAAAGAAAGGAGGTAGAAGAATAGAAACAACCAGAAAGAAAAATAGATTGAAAGTTACGATTAAACAATTAATTTGAAACTATATAAATTTTACCTGAAATATTCATACTTTTCAAAACCCATTTTAAAATTTCTTGCTTCCTTCATAAATACCATGTATATGTTTAAATAACACCTTTATAAATATATGTAAACTATTTGAAAACAATTATTTATCATTACTTATATTTACAAAGAAGCTATTGAAAACATTAATTCGATAATTCATAAATTTATTAATTCTCAAGATACTTTCAAATATTATCAATAATATTTTACCTTTAAATATATTTTATTTAATTAAAACTCCTAAAATATTTATAACACTAAAATTTTCTATTAAACCAAGTAGTATATAAATAAACAATATTTAAAAAGGATATAGTCAACAAGGAAAGGAAGGTGGATATGGAAAAACAGAATATAGGTGAATAAATAAAGATGAGCAGATAAGGTAGATTCAAAGAATAGTATCGGGCATGAATAATTAATTCACCATTAGAATTTCAATTTCAAATATTAATAAAAAAAAAATTCTTTGTTGGAAATACCTTTAAAATAAAATACTTTTATAACTCCATGTTTCAACAAGTTTATCCTCGTTCCTGTAGACAGTGGCAGTGCGTTGATCAGGCGCAAAGCTAGAATTCTCCAGGTACTTAGTAGACTTGTTTCAACACCCAGTGAAAATACTGGAAAACTTTTAAAAACAGATATGGAAATTACAATCCAAACAAAAGAACAAACAAATTATGGATCGCAGATACACAATGGTTACGCCTGGGTCGTCCAGGAAACATCCGTACCTTTTAAGCATTCACTACCTTGCGAATTTCGCCATGATAACAAAACTGTGGACCGCAGGATACATAACAATGGTTACGCCTGGATCCCCCAGGAAACATCCATACCCCTTAAGCAATCTCTGCCTTGCGGATTACGCCACTAACACGACCATAGATCGCAGATACACAATGGTTACGCCTGGGTCCCCCAGGAAACATCCGTACCTTTTAAGCAATCACTGCCTTGCGAATTACGCTATGCAGTCGAGTTCGTAAGACCATGGGTAACGCCATGGAATTCGAAGGACACTCGAGTATCATATCCGGAAAACCAAAAATCAGAGAGAATAATATCGATAGAATGAATCCAAGATGTGGCCACAAATCGGATATCAAGCAGAAGGCACTTTCCATATCTTTACTTCGAAAATATGTATCATATAGTACCTTTCAAATTAATTTCAAATATCATACTTATATAAAGTCCATTATATATAAGATTTCATTTTCTAATCAAATACTTTCCAAAATCAATAGTATATCAAATCACACTTATACAGACTTCAATTATATAAGATTTCACATTTTAAATTGAGTACCTTTTCAAATCCATAGTTTTCGAATCAACATCATACTTATACAAACCAAATTTTTATATAAGTTCGATAACTCCCAAATCAAGTTTTTAGTAACACAAGGTTCTCAATTTCAATTTGTTTCAATATCAATGTATTTTCCAAAATCATATACGCTTTCACCAAATTATTCTTCCAAATCAAATATCTTTAGTTTTAAAGTTTCCAACATAATAAATTTAGGAAATAAATCCAAATTTCCAAATCAATATAATTTAAGTCAACCAATTCATTTCCAAAATCAAATGTTTTCAAAATCATCTTATACTTACATAAAGTCATCTTATATAAGAATCAAAATTTTACAAAATAAATTTCGCTGTATGAAGAGCCATATGGGATTGCATATCTTTGCTTTTATGGGTTATATATCTTTGTAATTTAAATTGGAAATTTTCTTTTAGTAAGCAAAGATATTCTAACTCGACAGCTTTCAATTTCAGCGTCAAAATATATCAATGATATTAGAATATAAGATGTACATACGTCATCATTTCGCAGAATCACATTTGATCGCTCGCTCGATCACACAAGTTCGCTTTCGAACTAGTATTGTCCATTCGACTTCCCTAATGCGGACTTCGATATGGTTTCTCGACTAGAAGCCATCAGTCTCCTTGCATAGCCATATACTATGATAGAGAATTCTAGAATCGAGCCCAAAATCCACATCAAATATTCACCATCAAGAATCGAATGAAAAATCCTAACACGAAATGGTGTAATTCACCTCGAACTTGTGTACTCAAACCTGGATCAAATTAATTATGCGAATAAAACAGCATACGTACAACCTATATATTTATTCCAACTTGTTAAATATTTCATAAAGATGTTACTAAGTTAAAACATTTAAACTAAATTTTATTCGAAATATTTTGAAGACCAAATTCTTTTCAAAACATTTCAAATCTAAATTTCATATTAGAAAATTTTAAAATTGCCTTATTCATTTACTTAACAAAGCAGTTTCAACTTATTTAAATCATATTACTACATACTTTAACATACATACCAACTTATATACTTTATATTTTTCAAAATTTCTTAGCTTTGAAAAGTTAACCTTCATTTGGAAGTGCTCGAACCTTCAAAATAGTTGAAGAAATCATTTTCAAATTCAAGAGTTGGAAATCAACAACAAATCAGTAAATCAATTTCAAAAGATAGGTTTCAAATCCGAAACTCAAGGACTGAACACCGGCTTAGTTCACATCATTTCAAATATATATATATATACATCTATCTTTCGAATATCAAATCTTACTTCCGAATTTGAAATCAAAATGGTTTCACAAAATCACTCGCATAGCAAAGCTACTGAAGTGGCCTACCCCCACTCTGAAACTCGAAAATCAATGTCGATGATGCGTGCACTCATCACCGAAATTATTTTCCAACGACATAAGTGAGTTCTGGACTTCTATTTTCTCAAACTTCTTTTGAAATTTCTACGAAATCATTCGAAACTCATCAAAATCATTTGAAACATTTCTTATTCGGAAAAATACTTTTAAATCATATTATTATTATATATTTCAAAATTTTAAAACCAATTTTAAAACACCGGGGTTCAATTCTCGAATTTCAAATTTAAAATCCTTCAGTTATAAATCATTTTTAGATAAATAAAATTTCTTATATAATTTTTCAAAATTACAAATCCTTTCGAAACCTCAAATTCTCATTTTAAAAAGGGTATATAATCATTATCGAAAACATTTCACTTTTATATATATAATATAATCATACTTATCAAAATAATAATTTCGATATATAAAACAAATTCAAAATACAAACAAACCCAATTTTTTAAAAGATGATTTAAGAATGGATTTCAAACAAAGATAGGGATTCAAATTAGAGGAACTCATAATCAAATAGAATTATGATTCGAAGATAAGCTCGAACGAAGATGAGAAAATTAAATTTCAAAATAGTAGTCCGATACACTTATATAAATCGCGGGCGACCTTAACTGGGTCAACCGTGACTTCAGGAACAAGATCGATGTAGAATTCCAAGAAATATCAACATTCGATCGCAAGAGATAGCGGCATCTAAACCAAAGATATAGAAATCTCCAGTGAATCAATGCCAATTGTGAAGGATTTCACCCCTTAACAAATCATTCAAAGATTGGTGGGATCCTATTCTTATAGAGATCATTCGAAGTGGAGTTATGAGATACTCTAGAATAAAAAAAATACGAATAGGGAGAGACAAGAATGAATTTTGGAACCGCAAGAAACGTTCCAAAGTTCAAAAGAAATCGAGTCAAAAGGAAGAGATTCAAACTCGAACGAAAGTGATTCTGTAAATAAATTTACTATATATGCTAAGTTTTGCCTAGAGCCAAAGCTTTGATACCAACTGTAACGACCCGTTATTTTGGACCATTCAAATCGACAATAAATCCACACATGTCGGACTTGAATAATTCAAAACAATAGATTGTTAATTTAAATTTGGCAAAACTCAGAATATACAGTAAATAAATCAATCACAGACACAGAGTAATACAATAATACGCAGTGGAATAGATAAAATAGTAGTTCATGAAGCTACTATATAAACATCAGAGTTAGAAATAAAATACAACAGAATATCTCAAATGCAGTGAAGTCTCCAGTACAACATATGACCTCTCTGAACAGATCAACTGGAAAAGTTGGAAGCTGAGTCGATAGTTGGATCTCCAAACGAAGCTCCAAACTCCAAAGGTGAGTCTCAGATGTTGTATCACTCGGTCTGACCCGAGCGTAAAGCAAAATACAAAACACTCGAGTCAGGATTAACATTCTTATATCAATAAATCTAACTCAAGTGAAATATCAACTGAAATACAAGTAACTTAAAGGATGTTTGGGATAACCATCCTCTAAGGATCCGTGGAACTATCTACCATGTAGAAATATACACTATAACACCATGGTCATTTCAATTTTATTTATACTTCAAACCCAAATATCATTTTCATTTCAAAATATCTATTTTCCAAAATAGTATCTATAGGTTGAATAATTTATAAAGTAAAGTATTTATAATTTCCTCAAGTCTCACAAATCGATTCAAATCAACTTAAATTCCAAATTCAAATTTACTCAAAGCTCAATTCATCAATTCAATTCAGTTCTCAATAGACCATTTAAATTTTAATATATTTCAAGGCTTTAATATTCAATATTTTCAAAGTTAAATTTAACAGTTTCATATAGCTCTTGATTTAACTTCATTATTATTTAATCATGGAATATTCACTTAATAAATTCAGTATCATTTAACTAGCCTTAAATTACATTTTTACTAAATATTTCTTTAAATTTATTTAAATAAGAAATATTCATTAAATTACTTAAATCAAACCCAAGTTATAATCATATCTTAAATCTCAATTTCAATAAGTTTCAAATCGGTTTAATTAAATAAATTCTTTATTGAATACAATTTCAACTAAATTCAAACTATTACCGAGATCTATTTTGGAATATAAATTTAAATACTTAACCATATTATATGTATTAAATCAATCTTAATTAAATTAAATATTATCATTAAATCTATATATATCATTACCATTTATATATAATAATTTAAGAATCAACATTTATTAAAACCATATATTTCTTTCCAAAGCCATAGAAATTATTTTCAAAATATTTATATATGGACCAACTGTGTTTTTATATAATTTCCTATCCTATGGTCAAGTGGTACGGATATTTATCATTTCAATCCGTAATTTAAATACATACGGGTAGATATCATTTCGACCTGCAATCCCAAATTTACTTCAAATGAAAATCGCTTGGGTTTATCATTTCAACCCATAACGAAATTCTCCTATTCTAAAGTCCGTTCGGGTATGTATCATTTCAACCCATGGTGAATTCTAAACTACAGGGAACTTACAGAGTGATAACAGATAATAATATAACATCATATATCATCAATAACAATATAATATAAACAACAGGATATGGTGTCATATCCCACAGGTGAACAGTTACAGATAATAGCATATATAACAATTTTAAACAACTAACAACAGCATATTTCAATTGTCGTTTCAATTGAAATCAAATTGAATAAATATAAGAACGTTAAATCGTGAGTGATTGCTCACCTTTCGAGGTTAGAGGAATTTTGACAAGGAAATGGGCTACGAATCCCAAAACGAACAAGGTTGGCATGAATTGGACAGACGAACAGAGCTGATAAATAGAGATCAATGAAAATAGATCATAAACTGCTTGATGTAGACCGAACAAAATATATATATTCTAATATATTATTTTCTTAACCAATATAAATTTTGAGACTCGTTAAAATTTATATATACATACGTTTTTTTTTCAAAAAATTTGAAGCAAACTATAAACCACACGTTATGTGCAAATCAACATATATACATTTATATTGAAACAATCTCTGACAAAAATACAACACACATAAGACTAACTAACACAATATATATATAGCTGGCAGATCCTTGTAACTTTCATAACACATATAACTCACAGACTAATATAAACTCATAGAAGCCTGAATATATACAAACTATATAACTAACATATTTTATATAAACTATCTATAAACTTATACAACCATGCAGACAACCCAACAGCAACCTATTATAATATATGCAAACTATCACCGAAAAAATGCAGACTACAAACATACTCAGACAACATACTTTATGATAATATATATTTTTGTTTGAAAATACATCCACTAACTTATTATATAACTAATATTATAAAACTATTCGTATATTAACTGAACATGTATAACTATCATAATATAAGACTATACAACATATACAACTTAACAGCTTCTATTTATATAAACTATATAACACAATATATATAACTGACAGATGTATAAATATGTCACCTTTTAAGCAAATTATATAAAACTCATATAAACTTATACATAACTGTAAACTTTATAACTTTAAAACTTTATAACATCATCAAAAACTATAATTTAAACCAATATATATTAATATTACAAGACTTTGTTTAAATACAAAGCCGGTTACAAATTTTATCAAACTATGTATATGTACATATTTATATATGTCTAACTTTCATAAACAACAAATATATATAGTACTATAACTCTCATATAACTTCCTTTCGGCAATTAGTAGCAGTAAGGCAAATATGCACAAATATATATAGCACGTATGACTAACAGTATAAAGAAAAGTGTTAAAGTCTATGGATGATATATTACATGATTTACTTAAGCAATATATATAGGTTAACACAACATATGAAAAGCTCATATATAATACAACATATATAAACTTACACTAGTCTATAAATTGGTTATCAAACCCCTAAGTATATGTATATATATATATATCCACCGATGATAGTATAAAACTTAAAATAAACAACCGAACAAATCATTTACAACTTCTGTAAATTTATATACATCAGAGCTTATAAATATCATATAGACCTATATAGCTTTAAACATACAACAGATATATATACCAACATAAACATTCTAAAGAGTACACTGTTATATATATAACATAAAATAAACATTCATATAAAAATACATATATATATATAAACCCATACATACCTAAATAAAATATAATAAAATATATAAACATTTATACCAAAATATATATAAAACAGAGATGAGAAGGAGACGTCGTACGTTGCTACAGGAAGAAGAGTGATATGCGCTGTCGACGTGGTGGAGCACGGTTGTAGGCTGCTGAGTTGACAGAGAGGGGAAGAGGAGGAGATGAAGGCGGCGTTGGTCTGAACGAGGTGGAGGGAAAGAGTCGGGTGGTGGTGTTTGCCACGCACACGTGAGTAGAAGCAAGGGATTGGAGGTGGGTGGTCTGGGTCACGGATCCGAGGCTAAGGGGCAGGTGAAGTGGTTAAGGCCGATGGGGTCTGGATCTCGAAAGTGAAGGGCAGGCGAAGGTGATGGGCTTTGGTTGAACGGTGATGAGAGGAGCAGCGCACGGGCAGGTAGGTGGTGGAAGCGGGTCGGAGTGGAGAGTGGTGGGAGATATGAATTTGTATTTGTAAAAAGGGGATTGGACGAATGAAATCATCACAGGCAAAATATGTGAATGCCTTTGTTATATTGTTTTATATTTCCTAAATGAAATAACAGAAAGGAAGAGGAAGGAACGGAAGAAAAATGACGAGCCAACGTATGAATTGAAACCAGCAAATATAAATTTAATGATGGGAATAAGGAAAGTCAAAATAATAAATTTCTGGAAATTAAACTCCATTTGTTTCAACAGATGGATAAAAGGACAAGGAATCCGAAAAGTTGAAAATTGGGTACCTGTGCGGTTATCGCTCTATTGATTTCACTGGGTACCGGAAGCCGAAACACAGAATTGAATATACTACGGAGATCAGCACAACGAGATGATCAAAACGGTATGCAGATATCAGTGGTACGATCAACCTATCAAAAGTCGATAATCGGTACCGAAAATGCTGATATTTTGTCAGAAATAAGATAAATGGAGCAACAGAAGTCCAAATTTGGAAAAACAAAAGATGACGTCTTACCCAGAAGATGATTTAGAAATTTATTATATAAAAATATTCAAGTTTGGAAAACGTTTTATTATCATCAATTTTAAACTGATCTGAATTGAAATAAAATTATACCATAAAGTAAACTTCAATATTATCAGGTGAAAATTTACCATTTGCCACTACAACAGTTTATGGGTTTCATAGCGTTTTAAAAACGCTATAACAGGCTACCATAGCGTTTCGAAGAACGCCGTGGAACCACAAGCTATGGTAGGCCGGCAACATTACATAGCAGGAAGGAAAACGCTATAATAACTAATAGCATTTACAAAAGTGCATAGCGTTTGCACCCTACCATAGCGTTTTTTCTCTGTTATTAAACTTAAATGCTATAGGGAATTTAATCCTTCATTTAACTTCTAAAGCGTTTTTGAGCACATTTTATAGCGTTTCATCAAACCATGTTATAGCGTTATAATGTTTTTCGATAGCATTTTTTGTCATTCTTGTATAGCGTTTTTTATTTTCTACTATAGCGTTTTTGATTCTATTATAGCGTTTTTGATGCATAAATCTTACATCTCATATAGAGTTGCGATAGCGTTTGATGAATCAATAGCGTTTTTCAAACGCTATCCTATATAATATTAATTTTCAGCATTTGTTTCAATTTTCTTTTTTTTATATTATATTATATATATATGCACACATATAGATATATGTATATACAACATTACATAATAACAACATTACATTACATAATAACAACATTACATTACATTACATTACATTACATTACATTACATTACATTACATAATAACAGTCTTGGTCATAATTAGCAGTTTGCCTCCAACATTACATAATAACAGTCTTGGTCATAATTAGCAGTTTGCCTCCAACATTACATAATAACAACATTATCTAGCATAATGTACTAATACAAGTATGAAGAAAACATAAGCATATTACTTAGCCCAGGCATCCATCTTTCCCATCATTTTTGCAATCACAGGAGATACCTTAGGATTTGCTTGATGTTTCGCCAAACTTGCAGTATTACTCGTACCTGTGCAAATTCAATGAACATATGAGGTAATTTGCAGATAATTTTATACTGTCATTACAAAAGCACACTCAGAATTTCCCAACAAAAAGAAACTGTAGAATTTCATGTATACATCTCACAGAACAGAGGTAGAACCATTTAACTGTCAAGTGTGCATAAATAGAAACGTGTTTCTACATGTATGAATTATCTCAGACTGAACATCACCGGAAACACCTACCATTGTGTACATCATTCTCCAAACCACACCGTGTGTCTCTAGCTTTGACCTCAGCAGTTAACAAAGGAACTCAAAAAAAAGGACACACAACATGCCTAAACTCAGACTGAACATCACCAAGAACACCAACTGGTATGAACTCAGACCGATCTCTGTGTAAACTATCTCTGTGTAACTCAGACAAGATGCGTGGTGGTCAGGTCAGAGGACCAACTGGTATGAACTTAGACTGGTAAGAACACCAACTGGTCAGAGGACCAACTGGTAAGAACACCAACTGGTATGAACTCAGACCAACTAATTGTTGATGAAATTTGAAACCTAATATAGGAATGGGCGTAGAAAAAATACCTGCAAAATCAACCAAAGAGCCCAGCAACAACAACTACTAACAAGATAGAGACACCCTAATATCCATTTATCCTGCAAATGAACGCTCGTTATAAACATTTGACCTTTGAATAGTGTAATTGATATGACTCCTCCAACATAAATGGTTGTATCGATTATCCCGCTAATTGCTAGGTGCATTTTGTAATCTCTAATCAAATGAAGGATAAAGTACATTTTCTACAAATTCCCACAAACACAAAAGCATCTATTCAATGTAACATTGAATTTAGCTTCACAATATACCCATAAGGCACATGTTATAATTATAATTATACTAACTTAACGTATGATGTATTAAATTCATTATTTATAGTAAGAATGAGGAGATTTATAATATTATTATTATTTTGTTTGGGATGTGTTTTTTTGCGTTTACTAATATATATTTTCAAGTTTACTAATGTGTGTTCAGTGAGTAACTTAACAAAGCCGATGTTTCATCACATATCTTAATAAATTAATTGAGCACAATCCATTACCATGAACGAAACCTCAGATTGTGCAAAAACATCAGCGGCTCATATGGCACCAGACTGATCCACATTAAGTTTCTCAAATTCCTGCATTAGAAGTGCAATATCCTCCTATTTAATTTTCCTCATCTCCTTTAACTTGTACACCACAAACTCTGTAAAGGTGTAAAAAATGAAAAATAGAAAATTCAAAAGCACATGTTATTATTACTATTACTATTACTATTTTGTGATGAATGAAGATAATTGAAAAGTTTACTTGACTATGACATCATCATCCAAATCAGCAACTTAAATATCGAGAAATTGTATCCATCTAGAAACAACCCACTTAACCAACTGCCTCTGCCTTTGTTCACTGCAGACTTTAGCAAGGTAAAGAAAGCCCTGCACCAAGTAAACAGTGTGATACTTCTTGAGCATTTGCATTGAAGAAATGAATACCATGTGAATTATGAGCTAAAGAAATGTTAGCCTCATCGGTTGGCATGGACAGACATGAATCAAGATGAGAATGGACATTCTAAATGATAATAGCCTTATCCAAGATAAATGTCATACAGGAAAATCTGACAATTCATAAATAATTTAAGCAGCAAATAAAACACAGCTTGCGTACTATTTGTAGAGTATGAATATATAATATAACTGCATATACTATTTGTAGTTTGTCAGATGATTAATATTAATCGATAATTATAACTGAGTTATGAATGTCTTGGATCATCTCTGCTCTAATAATGCAGGGTTAACCCAATTACGTGAAACCATTAGATTAAAGATATTATTTTTTAGATTTGTTAGTGTAATTGTGCTGCATTGAACATCAAATACTTCAGTGCTCCTCCGTTGTGTGACATGTTCAGATATTTATAAAGATTATTGTTTTTATTTTTACAATTTGCATTTAAGTTTATTTGTAAATTAGGGCGATGTATTGAATTCAATGTGTCAATATATAGTATGTAATATGAATCCGTTCAATCATTTTCCTAACAGATACATGTTTTTATGCATCTTTAGTTACCATAACTTATGCACTGCCAAAACTAGAACAAGAAAATCAAATATAAATTTAACTATATGTATACCGTTAAAAGAATCAAAGATAATCCAATAGTTCTCTAAGGGCTCAGGAATCTACATCTCAGTTGCTATAAGATTCTGAAAATCATTATATAGTCAGAAAAATACACGTATAAGAAATCATTAAATAATTCAAAATAGTTATATAATCCTTAAAAGGAATTTAATACAATATAGCCAATATTTTTCTGAAATCTACCACTACTTCCTTGCATATGATGATTAATTTGGATGATTACAAATGTAGCAGGCTCCAGTTTCTACAATAGAATTTTATATAAGCTCTGTCTTAAATATGAATGTTTTGTCAAATAAGACTTTCATCTATTTCAACAATATGAGCTATTTCTGTCAACCACGGTCTTAGAATTATTCAGGAAAACAACCAGTGGAACGGAAAAAACATTGATGGAAGCCCACACTTTAATTGAGTTGCTTAAACTAAACGACAAAAAACATAGCTTGTCATATACATGGTCCTAACAACACATTATACTGTATTTATTGATTGCTGACTAATCACACTCATCTATACATTCCTTGTTATGTTGACCCTAGAAAGAAAACAAGAAAAATGAACTCATTTTTGATACATTGCCAAAAAAAGGATTAGGGAAGTAATATGGAGTCAATGGTAAACAAGTATATGCATGTTAAAATGATACAGGCAATTATGCATAAGAAATCTATCTTATTTGTTTGTTTAATATCTAATTTCTTATACAAATCTACCTGCATGCAAAACATCAGAAAATGCAATACTAAATATGATGCCAAATAATGCTCAACCGATTATAGCTATTGACTCTACAAAGCAATTGAATTCAACAAATTTTTAACCACTTAAGTTGTGGTCACCTTTAATCACAAAATTATACTAAAAACCTTCACCTTCAATCACAAAATTATACTAAAAACTCTAATTTGGGTGCATGCATGTGCATGTGCGTGTGCGTGTGCGTGTGCGTGTGTGTGTGTATCTCTAATTTGTGTAGTTAGAGATGAAGTAATAAAGTTAGCGAAGGTAATTTTGTTTCAATATGATGTGTATGTGTGTGTATTTATATAATATGGATATATACATCATACACACACAAACATGGTGTTTAGATGTTGAGTTTTTATTATTAGTTATAATTAGTATAGTTAGAGATGACATAATGAAGTTAGCAAAGGTAATTTTATAGAAATCATTTATACAATTGTTACACTAAATACATTATAAAATTTCATGAAGAACACCATGGTTGTTCACAATACACACTAGACTCCTCAACAAGAATTTCCTTTTATCAAGACGCATAATAGGACCCCTCAACCTTTTCACAAACTACACATCAGGCTCCTCAACATTCTAAATAGTTCAACTTGCAGTAAATTCATAATATTCAAATACAACCTTGTCTCAGTCAATATGATTATAAAACAAAGAAGCTGAACAATGCATATTAAAACAAAATGATCGCATCAAATTACTTTGGCATGCACATGCTTATTTAAGATATGAAGGCTGCATGATAATGGTAGTTGGTCATAGTGTTAATAATAAGTCAAGCAAAGTAACTGTAACGAGATTAAAATAGTAATTTAAAGACTTCATCTTGATTCAAGGTTATGTGTTGCAACCACCAACGAACTAGAACCATTAGCAAAAATTTAAAGCATAAAAGAGGTGCATTCTTCATACCATGCGTGTGTATTTTGAATACTGCCATGAATCATAGAAGCTACACCTAAAGGGTTAGCCAACTATGTTTCTCTTGTCAAATAAGTTCCTTTTACTAACTTAAGCCCAATGCGAAACTCTGTTCTTTTTGCAGCTACCAGTGCTTTGAGCCATTGTCTCTTTTGAACCTTCAAATAAACCTGAATAGTTGCATAAAGTGTTAGATGATTGCCATTGTTAAATTCTAAAATAGCTAAATATGTGAAATAATCAGTTGTATGCTGAACTAAAACGTAAACTTGGTTAGAAGTATTTCCATCATCAATAAGCAATCAGACAAGCTATGATAATGTTAAAGTATTAACATTTAGTTAAATATTTCAAATACGCATCATATATTTAGATAGATAAACTCAAGCATGTCAAATTCAATTATTTAAGATTTTTTTATATGAAATTAATTTATAATGATAATTTTAAAATTTTCTTAATTATAGCTAAGCAATAAACTAAAAAAGACTCAAACTGAAGCTTAGAAACCCAGAAAAACAACTTGAAGACAAGGTACACACTCAATACCTTTGAACTTACACACATTTTTGAACTTTCACACATTATATATGTTTCATTAGTTTAAAAACGTATCATTATGCATCACAAAATATTGGGATAAAGAAACAAAATATCAAGAAGAAAGAGGCCTTAGCTGCCCAATTTGTTATCAAAGCAACTCTAAGAAGAGTCCATGCAAATCTGAAGGATGAAGATCCTGTGAGTAGGATATATAATAGTCATATTTTGATTCTTGTTATTTTCTTCTTCTATGGCTTGTATCTCTAAAAAAATAAAAAGGCATATGAACATATTATAAAGTATGTAGCTCTACTGGAAGCTGCTAAAGTTTTGCATTCTACTCATGAAAAGGTGACGATCGTAGAAAGCTTATAGAACCAAAACTTTGAACAAGGCAATGGAAGTAGATTTGAAGAAATTGAGAAGAGAAGCTTTTTGAAGCAGCAGGCAGTAAGCTACTAAATGTGATGCATTTTGTACTGTTAAAAAACTTGGTGGATTTCCAATAACCAACAATCAGGAAAAGTTCCATACATGTGCTAAACAACGTGTTTTCATTTTTTCCCCCTTGATTTGTGCAAAACCGTTGTAACATGTGCAAGTTAGATCGTCAAAATGCAATTCGAAAAAGAATATGACCAAAGATAGGATAAAGTTGTCGGTGACAAGAGTCACCATGTAAATATCTGCTATTAATTCTGTAAGGTGACTAATAAATAAACAACTGTAGTCTAATTGACAAAAGAGGAAAAGAATAATTCCAAAAGACCGCTCATCTTCATCCCTCAATTAGACCAATTTCTAAAGCATAAATTATTGGTATATTTTAAAACAGTATTAAGCCAAAATAAATAAAGTTCTGCCTTTTCTACCATAAATTCATTAGCCAAAGTTTCTCAGATCACGTTTCCTTAATATGAAAAGTATATAATAATTCCCAAAAAAATAATCAAAAGCCTTGATTTTATTGAGACATGGGAGTTGATATTCGTGACCATGCCATCTAAAATTTAGTTACAGAGCTTTGGAGTGATTAGACATTAACTCCAATATTTTTCAAGTATTATATGGCATAGCTGAGGATTATGGTAGAGGATTGTAGTAGAGTAGTACAATGAACTTTTTAATAAACTTCAAACTAAAGCTGTCTAAAATTACATAAACATCTACTTCTAAAGAGGAAAAATCTAGAGATAAAAAGAGATTTTACCGAATTAGAAGATGGAGGAGAAAATTGCAAGAATTCACAGACAACTATGTTCTTCACTTGTTCGTTAATGGAAGGGGAGAGGGAAATTAATGAGAGTTTGCGCCTTTGTTTAAAAATAGGAAACGAAGAGTAAAGATAGTGGAGAAGAGAATATCACGTGAAATTGAAAAAATTAGCGGCCTAGCAAAAAATTTTTAGAATAAAAGGAGGGAAACATGTGACAGCGTTTTCATATACATTGATACTAGGGATTAACGTTTGAAACAACGCTTAGGATTTAAACGCTGACAGTGAGTGCTATGAGTAGTAAGTTTTTTTGTAGTGTTTATTCTTTATTCTACATTCTATCCTTTATTTTGGTTATACTATTTATTCAAATAGTATAACGCTGTTGTTGTAATTTATTTACAACATTCATATTGTTATAATAATTAACACAGAATTCCAGTGTAGTGGAAATCTGAGTTATAAACTTGTGCGACGAGTTTATAATTGATTATTCTCTGTTTTGGTATACTAGACGTATAACATTATTAACCTTCATATTCGAGAGATATTTATGCAATTTAAATTTAAAAACGGAGAGCGTGGAAAGTGCTAGGATTTGAGATAATTTAATTAGTTATTAAAAAGCCTAAACAAGGCTTGGCAGCAATTTAGCATTTAAAATGCTTAACAATTAAATGAAACGGTATAAATTATATACCTCAGGCATGAAAATGACATAAGGACTGGTAGTTTCAACATCAAATTCAGTGCTGTTTGCATCATGCATGTTAAGAACTGAACGTGCAAACTCCATAACTGCAGTTTGCACGCCAAGGAAAATCCTAAGATATGGTACATTGTATTCACGATCATATTTTGCTGCTTACTAAACTATATTTGGAGCATTCAGCACATCTGCTCCAAAAGATGATCACAGCAAAAATACATTTACCAATTAAATTTGAATTATAGCAGTTCAAGTTAAAAATATATATCCAGTAGATACTAGTGTACCCAAGATAATCGGTTAATATTTGATGAGGTTAATTGATGAAGCCTTCAGTACAAAAATATACAAGCTAAAGAAAACAACACATTTCTAATACAAGAAAAGAAGAATGACAAAAGGAACTTGTGCAAAAAAGAATTATTGAAATTATATTGTCTTGCTGCTAAAAATAATGGATTTCATTCGTATGTTTATTAAAAATAGTTACTTATGACATTCACCAAAGCATTCATTTGTTTTGTTGTAACCTCTACTTATATACATGTGGGTACATATCTTATAAGCTTCTTTTGAGAAAACCAAGACGTAGATATATATAGAGCAATTCAGAAAAACAAGCAAAACACATATGTTATGTAACAATGTAATGAAATAAAAAGATCAATAAGTAAATGACATATATGGAGTTTAATATACAAAAATCTTGCTTTCTTTTAATTACCTACTTATTATTTTTTATGTATCTTTTTTTATTATATAAAAACGTAATCATAATCCAGATTCTCTAAAACTTCCTTTATAGTTGTATCCAAAGAAAGATTCACAACACATAGCACATAAAAACATTAGATGATGATTCTTTTCCAACCAAATTAGCAAGGTTAATCTTTTCAAAATATCTTTCATCAATGTTCCAAATGGCGAATCATCATTTATGACACATATCATTATTAATGCTTAAGAGCTAATATGTGAGTTTGCACTGTCTAGACAATTAGTTTGAATAAACAGAATGATACACACTACATCAAAGACACAATCCTGAATGCAAACTTGATATTTATATAGCAAGACATTTTCAAAACCCAAAAGCTACCGTAAAACATATACCAGAAGATTCAACTTCCAATGCAAACACAACACATAAAAGTACTAATTCTTAGAAAATTGAAGCCTCGTTTCTTTTCAACATTGGAAAATACCAATCCATCTACCAGTTTTGTGTGAAGCCCATATGAATATGATTTTTCACATAACACCCATTAGCTAAAATTGAAAAAAAACAAAAAAAAACAGAAAAAACAAGCGATTCATTTCATTAAACTAAAGATCCTCAAATGTATTTTCTTTCGGCTCCGTCTAAAACTTTGTCCTCAAATGCACATATTATCAATTTTGATGAAAATTTACACCATATTTAAATAAAATGCACTTTGCTGATGCTACTTATATTTGATGGTAGAATATACCTATGATATCTTTTATGGCAGGTTATTGAATCTTAATGAATGAACCTAAATCAAAAGATTAACCAAATCCTAACGTTAGATGAACTGTTATTTGACTACAACTCATCAATGATTAGATATATGTCTTCCCTAAATCATACAATGAAACTAAAAAGGTACTTTTCATTCTTAGATTGAATAATTACTTCAGTTAGAAATAATATATAATAAATGGACCGAATTAAAAATAAATAGCTAAGTATATATACTTTCCTGTATGCATATTTGATAGGTGAATAGGAGGTTATTTTGACTTAGATCATCTGTAAAAAATGTCAAAACTGGTCGGTACAAAATTGGTAAACCAACTCATAACTCTTACTTTAGTTTTAAACTCAGTTTTAAAGATATATATTGTTATATAGACTGTACAATATCATTTTTTGGTAACCAACTAAGGTCAAACTGTAAAACAACAATCTATTAAATTATAATAGATCATAGATCTGTAACAATATTATAATATACTATTGGACCAGCTTATCTTGTTTTTTTTGTTTTCCTTGTCTTTTGACATGCGAAGTCACTGATCTAATTTGACTGCTAGAAACTCCATCATCATCATTAACTATTTCCAATCGACCATTAAATTTGGCAAATTATAGAACTCGAGTTTGAGTAATTAGAAAAATGATAGTTAATTTCCAATCAGTTTCTCTATCTAGATATAAGACTAGCCACCCAATCTAAATCGCAGTCAACCAATAGCTTTCTCATCTAAAGACTAGAAAAGCTTGTTCCAAACAACTTATAAATATATAATAATACCTCTCATGGCGGTTTAAATCAGAGAAGCGCGGATGATGGCTGCGTTTAGGGATTGGGATCCACTGTGTGAGTGAGAGATTCAGGTTAGGGTTACATGGATGGTGGCATCGATTAACTGTTGATGACAAATGGTGGCACCGATCGACTCTTGACGAAGGCTGTTAGGGTTACGTGAATGGGATTTCGTGGAGTTTTTGTTTCCTGGAGGCGATGAACTGAATGGAAGATTGTTTTCTGGAGAAACTGACAAAGGCAATACACGCTTTTTTTCAACCACAAAAATTTCATTTCCCGCCTTTTTTACTATATAGCGTTGAGTACACCATATTTACGTGGTCAATAGCGTTCGAAACCCTAGATTGCATAGCGGTCAAAGGGGATCGGCGGAAACGCTATATGTTGATGCTACCAAAAGTCCATATTTTTGTAGTGTGCTATGTTTTTAAATACGTATCCCAAATATTATATATTTATTTCAAAATTTTATTATTTAAAATTTCACAAAAATTCAATTAATTACGTTATAAAAATTATTAAAATTTACGGGTCGTTACACATTAAGACAGTAATTAGCCCTTAGAGCCAACTGATAACTGTTCATCTTGACGAAGATAACTATCTGTTGTAGAAGCTCCAAATAGAAACTGCACTTCAAGGTCGTGTCGAATTCTCACTTTAAATGTAGTGACTCGTCCATGACACCATGATGTGCTATTGATATCTTTACTAGTATGTCATCAATTTCCAACAACTTATATGATCTTTACTTATTGTTCCGAATCTTCAATTCTGTAACGACCCGGAATTTTGGTCGTTAGTTTTTGAACATTTAATTTATTTTAAATGTTGAATTTGGATTTTTAATTGGTTGTGAATACGGAGGATTAGGTTGAATTAGTGAAATAGTTTATAATTTCAAATATAGCGATTTAATTGGATGTGGATAAATAGTAATTTAATATTTAAAATTGGGATAATATGTGAATCTGAAATGAATGGATATGAAAATGATTTCTAAAATTTATTTAAAGTCTATTTGGATTTGAATTGTTATATTGGACTTTTGGATCGAATCAGAAGTCGATAATATAAAATTGGAATTTATATATTAGTTTAATAGTGGAATTTAATATATATGATAATAGGGAAAATAATCGAATTTTGATTTAATATGAATATAAATTCTATTTGAATTATAATTGATTTAGTAAGTTTTAAAAATTGAAATTTTTAATGATTTCGACGATTTTGAGAATCGCTCGATTTAATCGACGAGTTAAAATAGCCTTCCGAGGCATAGTCTCGGAATTCGACAAAATCAGTTCTATTGGATGCGTAATAGTGTATTATTATCGGATTTCAAATTTCGTAACGTTTGGAGTTACCGTTTGCTCGTACGAAATAGAAACGCGTTGAAATAAATATCTAAAATTTAATATTTAAATTCGATTCAAAAGGCTATCTTCCACATACGATCGAATTAGGCTCCGAAACATGTTTCCTTGTGTTCGGAATAGGGGTAAAACATTGTAAATTTCAGCTGACACGTTTTGTTTGGAGTTCGTTTGAAAAAACATGTAAAGATTGGAAATAATAATAATAAAATATATAAAAAAAACCGTATATATATAGATGCGCAGTAGAAAACCCTAGTCTATTTTCCTCAGCCGCCACGGTTCATTTCTATGGCCGAAAACCTTCGAACTTTCTCCCTTAATCTCTCGAAATCCATCCACCTATAGCAAAATCCTCCAACTGCAAACTCGAAGGGCTCGTCGAGCTCTACATTGTGAACGGCTGTGATTGAGATTGGCATGGTGGATTGACGGCGAATGCCTTTTGAAAGCCGGCCATTCGAACCGGTTTTGCGCGTAAATGGTTGTGCCGAGCATCATGGGGTTTTGGTCGTGGGTGCGCGTGGATGCAGGGCAGTGTGTGGTGGTCGCCGATATTTTTTTTGGTTGTCGTGGAGGTAGTAAAAATTGAGGGGACGAGGTGCGGCGTTGGGTTTCGAAGCCTGAGGAACGCGCGTGGAAGAAGATGTTTTTAGCGGCCGAGATTTTCTTGCTTCTAACGTATGGCCAGATTGTTTTTTTTATGATAAGAGAAAAAATATTTATGTTAATTTATATATACAAACTTTAGAAATCCATATCTCATTCATACATTGTCAAAATTGGACGAAACAAGCGGCGTCGGAATTGCAACGACGAGCTCTATGCAGTGGAACAGACCTGGAGATGTTTGGAGCAAGCGGAAATTTTAGATTTAATCGAACGTGCTCGATTTAATTTAAAATTAGAGCGTTTGGCGAATTAAAAATCAAGGTGAGTTAATCTCACTAAATTTTGGGACTGCTAGCATAAATTTTAAATAGTTAAACTTTATAAATGATTGATTGGTTAAATTGATGCATTTTTATCAATTGGATGTGATAATATATATGGTACTATATGTATATTAGAGTGATTGATATTCCCGCATATATATAGCGAATGAGACCTTATGTCCCCCGCATAATAGCGGATGACCCTATATACCGTGATATTCCACCTCGAAGTGGAATTAGTATTTTTGTGTTGTGCTAACATCTGCGGATGCAGGGAAACAGGTTGGAGGGATATCCAATGAGATTCCTCAAAATGTTGAATTTAATTGTATATATATAGTGATATATGTTTTGTTGAAATTATCCGTGACTGGTTATTGTGTAATTTGGATTGATTGGATGTTGTAGCAGGTTTGACCTAGATTTTGGGGTTTTAAATACCAGCAATATATGTTTAAATTGGAAAAGAAAAATAAAAAAGGAGTTTGAAGCAAAATGTTTTATAAAGAATTTTGGGTTAACCAATTGGATAAAATAAATGTTTTTTTGAAAATTGGTTCTTAGCCAAACCGAAATATTGCGAATAGGATTTTTGGAATAAAAGTATTATATAAAGGATTTTTAAATATTAAATCTGTAAACGGTATTTGTTTAAAAAATAAAGGTTTTAAAATCGAGAACTTGGGCTTGTTTTAAAAAGAGGATTTTTAATTTATTAATTTGATCATTTGTAAGGTGTTAAGATATTCTAGAAAAAAATTAACTGTTTAACTATTTTAAATTGTTCCAAGCATATTTTATTATTAATTAGCTTCTTTATAATGAGTGTTAAGATTTATTATTATTTAAGCACCGGTCAGCATTTTGTTTTTAAAAGATAATTATTAGTTTTAATATGGTTTTGTATAATAACTGTTATTTAAGTATATTTGACTAGATTTAACTTGAAAATTTATTTTAAGAACTTACAAGCATTATTTTGAGATAATTATTAAATAGAGTTTTCGGGAAGTAATAGTATACTCGCGTGGTGTAATCAGAGGCAGTGAGTGCCTGCAGCTAAGACTTGAATTTCTTTGGGATAGAGACGTAACCATTGAGTTGTGACCATGGTTTGATACCACAATGGTACTTTCCACCTTTATTTAAAAAAAAGGGTTTTCAAGTATTTTGAAAAGAGTAATTTGTAAATTTATTAAATTCGATAAGAGAAGTATGAATAATTTGAATAAGGAGATTTATTCAATTATTTAAAAAATTTAAATTTAAGAAGGGATTTAATGTTTCACTAAAATGAAGTGTTTGGTTGAATTGATTGTTTTATTTAATAGTTAAATAACCGACTATCAAATCTGGACCCAAATATAACTTTGGAAATATCTAGAAGAAGTACGGAAATTATATGGTACAGTTACCGTTCGAGGTGCTATACTGTACGTGTAAACTTGTTTCATTCTTCTAGGACGTTTATAAGGAAATCCGTCCACTAACGGTTAGGAGGTGATCTCCGATCTTATCTTCGTCTGTGTATTTCCTAAAGAACCGGGTTTGAGTTTACCGGGAAATATCGAACGTTGTTTCGGAGAGACCGGGATCAGATTTGTGATCCGAAAACCACTTCGATCCAACGAGTACGTTTTCGTAATGAAGACAAGAGCATGGAGTCGAAGATGGAGCACTGAAGTGCAAGGGCTAATCGCTACTAATCCTGAGGGTGATTCCAAAACGGATGTAGTAGAAGTAGTGCCTTCGGTTCCATTCGGACCGGATACGGACTTGTATGGATGAATGCTATCAGTACATTGTCATTGGAGGACAATGAGCATTCTAAGTGAATATTTCTAAAAAGGTAACACTTAGCCTCGATCATCATCAACTGGAAATGACTGAAAATCAGGGGAGATGCAGCAGGGCTAAGTGGGTCGCACCCAAGTAGGGTATGGTTACCCCTATCTACAGTCCCTTTCTTTTATTCGGCTGTGTGGTGTGGTTGCTAATCCCAACCGCGGGGTAATCTTATTCGGGCTATCCAATTTAAGGGGTAGTCCGGTCTTGTGTTGCAGGGGACCCCGGAGTGGTCCTCGGTACAATGTTTCTAGACAAGTACCGTGACAAGTTGTAACGAAGCGGATTTTGCCCGCTCGAAAATCGACATCCATACTTTACATCGTACTCGAATGCCGTAGATTCGACCGTTCAAATCCGAGTCGTCGGAGCTTATCACCTCCGTGCATGTGCAGGGCTAGGAAACTCGCCACCGACCATCTCTCTGGCCACCCTGAACTCGCAATCGACCACGAAAATCATCACGTCCAAGCAGAAATGTGAAATCGACATCCAGACAGAAAACGATCATTTCGCTCAAAACAGAAACCATTAGCCGATCGGAAAACGCCACTCCACGACGATCCTGACCTCGATGAGCCTCGCCGTCCTCGCCCAAGCTTCATCTCGAACCCCCGCATCTATCTCCCCTAGCGCGATCGAGTCCGGTCCACCATCAACGCCGCCATCACCTCGAAAACAACCTCGACCGAAACACACCACTAAACCCTATTCCGACCCCCCTGGCCACCACAGTCACCAGAAAAATAATCCACTATTTTTCCAGAGATCCTCAACACATCGGCCACCTCCAGCCTTAGTCCCGACCAAAATGACCTCAACGTTCGCCGTAAATCAACCAATACCCAAATTTTGATCATCCCAGAACACCACATTCAATATTTCATTAAAAATTGTAAATTTGATTTTAAAAACCCTATCTTTTATAAACAATTCCAGATATGTAATTATATCAACAAATTCCAAGATTTGATTTTTTAACATTTTTCAAGTTGCTCTGTGTTTTAATTTTCCAGACAATGTTTCTAACTAAAATTCTTGCAACTATTTTTAAAGCTTAGCTAAGTTTAAAACAACCAACTTTGTTTTAAGTACTTAAGCCAAAATGAAATTAGAGTGTGAAGTATTTTTGAAGTTAGATCTAAGTTTAAATCTCTGGAACATTAAAACAGAGATGGTCACAAGCATTATCTAACATACTCACAAGTTTACAGAGGCTTAAAAACCATCATACAAACATATTTTCAAGCATACATCACAAGTTACTTCAATCATAGGTCGTATGCATCAAAACGAGGAGATGTCTCATGTTAATAGTTTAAAGGCAAAGACTTATCTAAGATCAGAGAAGTTTTAGTATCAACAGATATGCACCATACATAAGTTCACAAAGCATTGCACATACACATACATATAGACAAACATAATCACATAAATTCTCAGAGTATTTAAGTTTTAGTTTAAAAGTTTACTCACCTGACTTTTTAAAACAGAAAGCTAAATCTTTTGTTTGAAAAGAGGAAAGCTTGAACTGGAAACTTGAAACTTGCATATTTTGTTGACTTGATTCTCGAAAACTTTGAAATGGCTTTAAAACTTGAACATGAATTGTAGAAAATCTTGCTTGTTGATTCTTTGCATAGATCCTTAAATTTCAGTTACAGGTTTGTATATTTCTACCCTTTCTTTTTCTTAGGTTGTATTTGTTTAAACTTTTAGAAACTGGGATTGCAAAGTCTTTTGTAACGAATGAAGTGAGATAGGTTGATAAATAAACAAGTATACTCAATTGTTTATTGACCAGGTACACAAAAATTCAGAGATTTTTATCTTCTTTGGGGCTGAAAGTATTTTCGAACAGACCTTGTTTTGTGCTAGGATGAAAAGCATTAAATGCTAATGTACCTGATGTATCATACTTTCCTTCTTTGTACAAAGATGTATTATATTTTTACTTTGTTTATACACTTGGATTCTTACCTGCATACTTATTTACATGCCTACTTTACATACCTACCTATGCTATTGTACTTATGTACATAGATATTTTATTCACTTACTTACCCCAGTCATATCCGAATGCACTTATATGATTTTTCTTGCCTTACCTATTATCTTGTACTTAGGTGATTTCCATGCCTGCAAACATATGTTTTGCTATAGTGTATAATATTTTACTTAAGTTTTTAGTTTGTAATTGTTATGGTTATTGTTATTGTGTTAGCTTGTTATTTATTTCTATCTCTAACATAAGTGTGTTTATTTTTTTATTTTAAAAACTCAAACTATCTAATATAAAATTTCCTATTATTATTTTATTTTATACTTACTTTAAACATTTATAAGGTATATTTTATTATACATATTATTCTTTTGAGAGATTTATATAAATTTTTAAAAACCATAATTTCTTTTAAAATATATATAAAACAATTTCTATTTATATTTCTAACTCAAATATTATTATTTTACTTTAATACTTATCGTCTTGTATTTATTTCATAAATTCAAATCATTATTAATCATTTACTTGAAATTTAAATCTAAATAACATATATACAATATTTTAGATTTTAATTGATTTAACATAGAATTTATTTGAATGCGGGGAAACTCGTTTCAATTTACAATGAATTTTACAAATTTAATTCAAAAATTAAATAAATTATAAATTTAAATTTATATAAAATTCGGGGTCGTTACACAAGTGGTACCCCAGTGCCTAGTCATTCAGTTGGAACCCATTCTCCAATACGTGCCTTTACGGTTTTGATTGTAGAGCCTAGTATTGCTGGAATTTAATTAATGTAACAATTTCAGCTATTTGAATAAGTATTTGTACTTAGACGCTATTATAATATCAGAGGATTTTGGTATGAAATGTTTTGGTTATCGTAAGGTAAAAACCCAGCATGTTTATTTGTGACGTGGTCTTACGAGATACCTTTGATTTTCAAAGGATTTTGGAACTTTAATAATTCAATTTGAGTGTGATTCCTCACGCTGGTTTCCAAACTGACTCGGGTGTTATTTTATTATAATGCTCGGGTCAGACCGAGTATTACAGGTTCAGGTCAGGATGCTATGAAGCTCAGGAGACGAGTTGGAGACCGAGACATATTCTCGTACTTGTTTATTTCCGTTGCAGTGTTGTTTGAAATTACAAGCAGTTGTGAGGGCAGGCTGTTATAACTGTCCAGACTGGTAATTATTGATGTGTGTACTCTGATGTGAGATGTATATTACAGTTTTGACTTGTGTAAAGAGCTATTAATATTATATATTGTTCTATCTGTTGTGAGATTCTGTTTTTGTTCAGTTTTCTTCTTCTAGCTACTTTCTTTTCCCTCAACAATCTGTCTTTTCGGTACTTGATCGTTCGGCATGTTATACAATGAGCGTATTTATGTCGATTTTCGGGGGTTATGAAAGGCGGGTCGTCACAAATTCCAACGCCTTCATCTTATACTTCTGATAGCTTACATTTCATAATTTTTGCAGCCTTCATCGCATGCTTCCAATAGCTTACGTCTCACACTTTCGATAGCTTTCATGTCATACTTTCCATAACATATATCTCATACTTCTGATAGCTTAGATCCCATACTTTTGATAGATTCCATCTCGTAATTTCGATAGCTTACATCTTATATTTTCTATAGCTCTCATCTGGGACTTTCGATAGCAATAAGCTATAAACTTCGGTATGACACATACTCACTGTTGTGAAAAATCATTAACATCTATTTACTCCAAATTTTCACCCAACAGTTGCTGAAAACTAATTATATACCAACAATATATGTCCACGTTGAATTGAATCCAAATGATATACATTTAACAATGAAAATTGAAATCCTGAAGAACAATTATGATAAACAAATAATTAACCCCTGATTAATCGTTGGCATGTAAAAATGTCATGCTCCGCAACTTTTACAACTTGTATTTTAAGAGAATTTTCGGCAGGTGCATTTTAACTTGCACATCTAAAAATGCAAGTCATTATGCACAAAAATAAGGTAAATTTTGATCCAAATATGTGTATGAAACCATGTATGAGGCTATGAGCATTGTGAACTGATATCGATTTCAAATGGTTGATAACTAGTGGTGATTGTGGAATGACACTTGGTTGTGTAACCAGGATTCCTAAGCATATACTATAAGTAGTCAAATTTGAAGGAAGAACACTATTTAAACAATTTCGCCTGGAGGCAACTCAGATATTTTTGGGGGAGCTTCAAGAACTTTTTCCATGTCAAAGCGGACTTCAATATTGCGAATGTTATAGCCCACCACCATTAACCAAAACAGCATATTTGCAAGTTCAGGAGCACTGGTTTGAATCACTGCTGTCTGTGAATGGATAAAAAGATGTGTGAGATATCCATATTATTGAAGTTAATGAATATGTACAGTAATATAGTTAAAATCAGTATATATCCACATTAGTTTTATTGAATAACATTGATGAAGTTACTTATTGTCAGTATGTTTTGCTCTTTGATTACATTATAAAAAAATGTAAATATTTACCTTTATTTGAACAGGATCTGAAATTGACAAGAGTCGAGTTATGAATGCTTTCATGGAAACAATCACATCCTCACCAGCAGTATTAGTCAGTTCCTAGAGACATGCATCGAATATAACAGAACACGGTTATTATTTAGTTATTGTAATATACTTAATCCAGAGAAGAAAATGTTGATGTGATAAAAACTGAAAATTGACAATGTTATATAAATAGTTTTTCTAAAGAAAAAAAAGTAACATTATACCTTCAAATTTTGAGGTTCGAGCGATTTGATATACTCCAGAATGTCATTGGTGCCATTTGCAGATCTCTTTTTCAATTGGCGATTTAATTCTTCAATTTCAGATTCTAGAAATTCTATGTACTCAACCGCATCAATTTTCTCAGGACCAGTAGCTTTATTCCACTTAATTACTTCTCCTGTCACCTTCTTTTGTGTGCCCGGTGCATAATCCGGAGAATCCTTTAATAGCCATAGAAAAAAATGTCATAAAACAGTATACAATTTAATTGTAAAATTTTCGTTAAAATTGTAAGATTAAGTCATGCAACAAATACCTTGTCAGTTGCATGATGGGGAAGAGCAAGCTTTTCTAGGCTTTGCTGTAATTCAAGCCGGTATTGTGCATTTCTAAACATGTAACCAGTCATCATAATGCTGTACATTAACTGTGCAAGACTTTCAGCAGCCTGAACTCAACTCCATGTAGATTACCATCAATAATAGCAGATTATCGATACAATCATGTTGCCATAAGTAGTAGATGATGTTGGATGTAATGAATATACTTACCGAGGTAATAGTTATGGCAAAAAACTGGGGAGGAAGTGTTCCTATCATATTAGCCACAGTTTGGCGCATTGCATCAACCACCTTCATTTAAGGGTAAGTGTGAGTAGTTTTGTTTTTACAAATCATCTCTTAAATAAATTTAACACATAAAATAAAGCAATTTATAGAAGTTGTTTGAGCAAAAAATTTCTATGTTAATATTTGGTGGGTCGCTTAAAAACTCAAGACTCAATATAGTAAGCTCGTATATGATTGAGTTTAAAGCACTGCATAACATGAATTTAATTCAATTGACATGAAAGACTATATTTTATATATGTAGCAGAATTTTCAAAGAGGCTTCAACGGTAATGAACATGGTAATAATACAAGAAGAAGTGAACCTGTTTAGGTGCTTTTTGGGCAAATACTCCCACATACTCTGGCTGAATATTTCTGACATACTCCAAAAGGATTTCCCTCCTATTCTTCGGCTGCCAAGTGCCAAAATCAACTCTATAAAATATTTAAAAAGATTTGTATAGTTTTTACCTAGAAACACATTTAGAATGTTGATCAAATGTACAATAAAATGTAAAGCGTGAAGTTGAAACAAATTCTGTTGTGAAAGGCTAAGATATCTGTAGATGTTCATCCTTGCATTGCTTAATTGGTTATTTGAAGAGCATAAACACTTAGAGAAGAAATGTTTGGAATAAGGAAATTAAGACGGTTTCTAATGCCAACAATTTACAAATTGCTATAAATCTAGTTTTCTACCATTAATGATATGAAAAAGCTTTCATGTGATACAATGGAGGTTCAATCAAGGACTAGAGTCATGTTTGGCTTAAATCCCAATGTTACAATTCTACCAATTTTTTAGTAATTTGACACATTAAATAAATTAGGATTGGATGTACAAAACCAAACAATGACAAATTATGTTCACATTCAAAAGGGGGCAACAATAGATTAAAAACTACAAATTGTTCCCAACAAATTAACTATCAATTAATAACACCGCATTATTAACAAATCATTCACTAATATTACCTTATTTCCATTAGATGATTTAGTGTCTTCTTCGTTTGGATTCAAATTGTTGCTAGAACCATTTAGGGCTTTTAAAGTTCTGCAAACATTAGAGCTTCTTCGACTATACTGCCGGCTTCGAAAATGGATAAGTTTTGGATTTGGAGATGGAATTGATGTGAATAATTTGCAGTAGGATGTGGAAACTGAATTTGGAGCAAGAAGAGAAGACGACATTAGGAATTTAGCAGCTTGTATTGTACAAAGCTGATAGCAGAAATAAATTTCATGAAAATACGAACTTTATTTTAATGTGCATCATGTAATTAATCTCCTCTACTAATAAGTAGTATGATTGGTTCTAGAAGACATTTTGGTTTCTTTTACTTTATCCTTTTCGTTTTGTTTACTGCAAGCCACGTGGATATGCACTTTATCTTTCAAAAACATGTCTGTTTTTGTCGTTCAATTTTGAATTGTACTTCCTTACTCGTCATCTGGATTATTATTAAGGGTTTTGTTATTGTGTGTCCTTAGGGCATATGTTAATAAGCATTTAATAGTTAGTTGGATTATGGGAAATTGTTAAAACACATCACATTTAATAGTTAGTTGGCTGAAGTATTGAGATTTATAATGGAGTGGAGGTACAAGCATCACATCATTAAAGTGTTTTAACAATTTCCCATAATCCAACTAACTATTAAATGCTTATTAACATATGCCCTAAGGGCACACAATAACAAAACCCTATTATTAAAATTAATTAATTTTGGTAGTTGCAACTTTGGGACAAAGCATGGAGGAATGTAAATACTCATTTTAAATCGTGGAAAGAGGGGGTGATGAGTCTCAATCATTATTGAATCATCAAAACGATACATGATCGCTGGTCCAAAGTCTAGGGCCCCGTTTGGTTTCGTTTTGAATTTTGTGTTTTGTGTTTTCAACATACACTACAAAATACAAGAAAACGTGGGAATTTTTTTACAATTCTTAGCCATCGCGACGATGGACGGAAAACGGAGGAGATGAATTGATTTCCATCCTTTTGTTATGTCTCAAAACACGAAAAATCAAATAAACTTGTTTTCTATTTTCTATGTTAGTTTCATTTTTCAAAATTTTGTGTTTTTCAACAATACATAATAAATGCGAATTTTTCTTTAGACGAAAACACAAAACTAAAAATAGCAAACCAAACGGGGCCTAAATGTTCCCATTTCTCAATTTAATTTCAACCATTGGTCTATACATCATCCATCTTTCACATGCAACAATAAATATCAAGTACTAATAAAATCATGGTGGTCGGTGTAAGTTAGTCGATGGATATCTGAAAGACCCGAAACTCGCATGCATCCTGTTAGTCACTAAATAATCGATTTCGTTAAGATTAGGATTCTATGTCCTTTAACCAGATCAAAGAACAATAGATCAATTGAAAAGATATTAAAAATATGAAGAAGAAAAGAGATCAATTGAAAAGATATTAAAATATGAAACCATATTAAAATATGAAACCATATTAAAATATGAAGAAGAAAAGATGAAAAACAAAGACACATAATATTCAGATATACCTACATCCACTTTAATGATATTTTACACACCGGATTCGGAAGAATTACGGGTATGATCTCAAAAATCTATTCAAAAATTGAAATAGCGGCACTTTTCTTGATATATATGTAAGAACAATAGACCTATAAACTTTTTCTGTTGCATGTAGGAATCAGCAAAGAAAAGAAAAACGATTCTTGCAGGATGAATATTATTCCCAATGTTTTAGCATAGATATCGACTTAACTGGACCTATGCCTGTGATAAAGTAGACCCTATGGATGCTCTTGTCCGTTTGGATATGCCCTGTATTTACAGCTCAAGTTGGTTGTTATTGGCCACTAAGTCTTTATATTACATTAGAAATCGTCATATATAAGGGCCCACAAAGCTAATAGAAGTCCGGATCTAAATTTGATAAGTTGATGGATCGGTATGAACACTTGGCCGTTATGCTTTTCTTTTTACTTTTTTCGAGATTTTTTGCTATATCTTATGTTGATCGACTTTATGCATCTAAGCTTGTCTTTTCATGTATTCACTAGGAAGGATGACCAAGACAGAAGGGATCGATGGATCGGTACCGATCAATTTATGGATCGGTGTCGATCCATATACTTAGCTTGATATTTCCTATATCCACTGGGAAATGGGGATAAAAGTAGAAAATGATGGATCGGTACCGATCCATGGACGTAGCAATTTTTCCACCTTTCCTTTAGTTATTCTTCGTACTCGGTCGCCTTTAAGTTGACATTCACTCCTTCATCACTTTGTAGTCCAATATCATCGAAGTATCGCTTATAAAAAAATACTGGATAACAGTTGCCCCTCCCCCCTCTAAAGTATGTTTTTGTGGGTACAAAGCGTGTTTTAATGAAGACAAGCGACTAAACCATGATCTACATAGACGCTTCGTTGTTTCCATGAAACTCATGTTTCAAAACACTTTGCTTCTATAGAGTCATCGAGTAACGTCTTTTAAGCAAACATAAATCTCGCAGCTCTAAAGTCCCAAAAACTCATTTCTTCTGCTCATCGTGAGAATTGATCCTATTTATGGTTAGGTTAACATATTCAACTCTTCCATTTTTAAAGGTATTTTGTGGATCGATACTGATCTATTCATGGATTGATGCAGATCGATTCGGATACTTATGTTTTAACACAGATTTTTTTTAATTATTTTCACTTTGGTTATTGATCATTTTCTTCCTCGTGCGACCTAGAGCTTTCAGATCTCATAGCTTCAAGCACTCAATATCTTGTCGATCTCGCTCCAGCTTTAAACCTAAGGTACATCATCAATGTCGTGCATACCTCATCTTGACCTCGCTTCAGCTATCTCCCATTCTTCTTCGCCACCGACCATCCCCTTTCAACTTTGCCTATGGCCACTTCCAGATAGCGTCAAATTGATTTTGCTGAGATGACATATCGGTTTAAGTGGAGTTGTGAATGAATTTAGCTTAAGATGAGGAGGTCCCCTCAATTTTGTCAATTTCCAAATCAGTTTTGTCAATTTACGGAATAATTTCCCGAGTCCTTCAGTTTTGATTGGAGAATATTATTGAACTTTTGACGTTGGCAAGTTTGAGAATACATGTCCCGTTAGCGTTTGCCTCCAATGGTCGAGAAATCTCCATTTTTTAGGAAATTACATCGCCACTCTTGGAAAAAAACTGATCAAGTGCCAAAGTTCCTATCTATGTTGGATCAATCCGGGGTTGTTAACATAATAGCTAAGCTAGTAGTCTCCTTCTAACACATGGTTTAATTTCTTATCGAGACTCGATTGCAAGACGAACAATGTTAAAGTCAATAATGGATCGACACCCAAGGACCTGTAGAAATATTGAGATCTAGCAGGGAATAAACGAAAAACAGTAAGAGCAACAAGATTTTTAAAGTGGTTCGACAATCTCTAGCCTACGTCTACTATATATTTTATTGATTGTGGATTTGAGTGTCAGTAATACAAGGTATTTACTTATCTAAAGACTAGAACATCAAATAGTAGCTTCCTCGGTGATTTTAATGGAGGAGGGACAGAAGATGAAGAAAATAACGAGCCAAATGTCATTCTCCAGTTTCTATAGGGTTTGTATTTATAGGAAAACTATCCAATAGAATTGAAAGCCCACGAAATACTAAGTCCAGATCCAAATCCAAGAGTATAGGAGAGAAAGATGGGCCCTTTAGGCTATAAATCCTACTCGGTACCTACCAAAAGTTTGGAGGGGAAACCCCCCCTTCTTCCCTCTTTTGGTCTTCTATCTTCGATTTGTTGTGTTCGGAGCACTTTTTCTTAGAATTAGTGTTGTGTTTAGGAGGTTTTGATATCGCTTGCACTTATTTGCTTTCCTTCATAAAATCCTTAGAGTTGATTGTCTATTCCTATAGATACGTAACCCATGACGATAGCCAAGGCAATAACATCATGTACAAGAGCTTTAGGGGGCCCTAGAGGCAAAATGAGTGGTCGGTACAGGGTAGAAGTGTTCGGTACCGAGTTGTTTCTTTAGACCCAATTCCGTTGCAACTTCTTAAGTGTATTCTACTGCATTTCTAAGCATATTCCCATGTTCATGAAATGTTTTGTCTTCATCCTGATTTCCAGATTCCAGTGCAAAGCCACTTGATCAAAAAGCCGAATAACACTTGCTTCCCAGAGCATGCTTTCATTGAAAACAAAGCATGCTATAGAACAAGCCAAGCATTCTATTATTCATGTATGCCCATTGGTTATCCAAGAGTCGCTTAAAAGCATTCTCTGTTCCGTGGACGCCCGTCAACTGTCTTAAGTGGTAGGAATTCCATTCTCCATGCTAAGGATGAGATCTATGCTTCGGGGGTCATTCCATGCCTTAGCAAGGTATGCTCTTTCTTTCCCTTTCTTTTTCTCAATTTTTGGTCGAAAAAATCAACTCGATACCGAGTTCTTTTGTTTGCCTCGAGTACTATAAGTACTCGTGTACTTAAAATAATTCCTCACTTTTTTCATTTCCGTTTTCTTATGCCAGACTCCTTTGAGTTCTTGACCTTGTTCTAAATTCTTGCAATCATCTTCCAACTGCCTTAAACCGCTCGTCGATGTTAATCCAAGGTCATCATCGATCACCTGAACTCGCCACCGCCACCAGGTCGTCGTCCCAACCATCGCCGCTTGTTCTAGAGCAATCGCCACCGATCTTTTATTCACTTGACCCGATCACTTTCGACTCAAATTCTCGATCCAAAACTCTAGGTGGGTTTTCGTTGGCAATTAGGTTGCCGATGGGGGTGGCTTTGGGTTACCTACGGCTCGGGCTGACGATGGTGATGGGGATAGTCGATTTAGGTTGGAGCAACTCCAAGGTTCTCCCAAGAAAGTGCTTGGGTATGTGCTTGGGAGAATCGACCAAATTCGTACACTCAAGTTCTTACTCTGCAAAGTCCTTCGATTTGCTTCGATCAACGCTTGACTGATTGCATGTTGTAAAATGGATGTCAATAGGATGATTCTTTTCCCAAGAACGGTCATATTGAGTGATCCCGTAGCATTGCACTTCCCGAGTTCCTACAAAAGAAAACTTTTGCATCGCCTCAGATAATGGTTCCGTTATCGATTATCCGACAATAACGAGTAAGATCTAATGCGCTATTCCGTTGTGCTACGTGGCTCGTCTTTCTAAGATGAGTGGGCTATCTACATAAGATGGCCGGCTTGTCGTGTATGGAACACGGGATTCACACTGCATAGGTTACACTTTTATCTGCCTCGATCGATGTTCAAAATCCAATTGGTTAGCACATGCTGACATCCATCGAACTTTGGACGTCGCCCACATGGGTTTAAGTTTAAACTTTAATTCTAGAATAAAACATACTTGATCATGTTGAAAGGCAAGTTTTCCTGTCCAGAATGACTCATCAATCACCTTGCTTTAATACTGGCATTGGGCCATCCACTCCTTTTGAAGCCGGATCCACCACTGCTCAAGCTTCACCTACCGTACATACTGGTGCTAAGCGCTCGATCGCCACTGAATTACAAGGGATGATTTTCCCAACAGAGCCAATGCAAAATCTACCTCCTCCTCTAAACAAGTATATCGGTATGAGGTTTCTAGATGATCCGCCAGAATAGGTGCCGACAATCCTCAATTCTAAGATGCTTCAAAACATTTATCGTCAACATGGGATCCCTAAAAGTGATGTCTTATTCCCTACCCATGGACAAAGAGCTCATAACCCTCCGATAGGATATACGACTTACAATCGATATATGTGCTTGAGGGGTGCTATTCCACCATTCAATCCATTCTTTCATATGATTTTACAAGAACTTGGGTTGGCTCCATCATAAGTTTATCCCAACAGATATGCACTGCTAAGCTCCTTGTACGTACTGTTCATGAACTAATTCCAGCAACCTCCAACTTTTAATAAGCTAGCTTATCTCCTAAGCTTCAACCATCGATAAGGTTTTCCATCCTATATGATAATCGAGGCCTGGTGTTGATGCAAAGTTATAAAGAAGCTTCATAATAGACGCTCATACTTCAAGAATGAGTACTCTTCCTCTGGTGCTTATACGGCTTCAACGGGCGCTGGCTCTCCGGTAGTAAGCTTCTTTTTTCCTTCACAATTTTCGCACTTGGATTCCTTTCGGTCGAGCAGTTAACTTCTTATCCAATTATTTCAGAGATATTCCTGGTCGAGATGTCCATGATGAACATGTCGCAACTTTAGACACTTTGAAAAGAGTCAACTTTCTTCACCGCACCATTATGCACCTTCTAACTAATGAAAACCTTCGTTGATCGCTCCACCGTTCCTATAACAACTCCGCCTAGCAGTTCTAAGATACCAACCTGATCTTCAGCCTCCACTCATAGTTTCGGCCATAATCTTCAAGGGAAAGTTGAATTGGTCCGTTGGGCGCATCACATGTAGATAAGTCTGTTGAAAGGGCAGCAAAAGAGCCGACCACTAGCGAAATCCCGAGAGAAGGGGATGGAGGAGTTAGAATGCAACCGATTCTGGTGTAGAGTGAAGGTGAAGGAAGAAGAAAAGGGAAAGAAGAGATGAGAGAAGAGGAAAGAGAAGAAGAAAGAGAAAGCGTTGGGGAATGCAGTAGCGATACAATGTTAGTTCGGAGGAAGACGAATTATTTCAAGAGATGTCCTTGGAGGCACTGAGTCTCCTGCCTCACCTCATCCAATACATGTAATTATCAAGTCTCCAAAGAAAGCTATGGAGATGAGCACGTCACCACCAACCAAGATGACTCCTTCAGTTCACTCTTTTGACGACAGCTTTTGCTCTTTGGGAGGCTTCGATATTAAATTCGAAAATCTTCTTAAAGTCGACTCCCCAGGCTTTAGCTTTCTTTCTTAGGATATCCTTGCTCAAGGAGGTGATACTCTATCTTTAATTTCATGTAAACACGGTCCGTAGAGTACTTAGGGGGACACTGGCACATTATGCTCTTCACTAGGATCACGAGCACACATTCCAACATTCATTTAAATCCTAAAATTCCAAAACTTATACGACCTTTCTTCTTAGTTCAGGTACCATGACAAGAGATAGACACGGCAAGCTCCAATATGGTGTTAGAGAATCAAGAAGGCAAACTCTCGACCTATATCTGCATCGTTCTAGCTACTGGGGACTTCAAGAGACGGATGAAGAGAGAGATAGACATAAAGATAAAGAACATAAAGCAGAAGATGATCATCATGCAAGAAGAGAGGGAAAGAAAAGGCATGCTAAAGAAAGGCAGCCCAGCGATCCAACCAAGTAGGACAAAGACTCACATGATCACCGCGACTCCTCTTCCAGCATTCCTTTGCCTTGCACCGAATCCTAGCTACCTTCTCACCAACAAGTTCCTGCTCCACGATCCTTGACCACTACTCTACCTTCGCATTCCGAATGAATTACCATCCCCCTTATTCCTACTCCCGATGCACCGCCACATCTAAATACTTCTTTTCCTGAAATTTTATTGTAGGGTGTCATGTTTAACAATAACATCTAAGATATTCCAAAGAAAAAAGTGGACTGGGATGTCCAAAAGATCTAAAAGCTCATTGACCAGGGTTATGAGTGGAAAAAGCTCACATATGCTCTCTGAAAGGATAACCTCATCAATCACATGAATATCCAATCCTTAGAGTCTAAAAAAAGACCTATGATGGCCTCATCAGGAGGTACAAAGAGGACTTAGAGAAGATGGAGACAAAGAGAGATGCCACTATGGAATCCAAAGCTAAAACTGATAGCCTGATGGTTGAAATGAGGTTGGCGCACACCAATGCAGAGCTTGTGTTGAAAGACTTGATAAATATTACACATAAAGATAATGTCGCTCTAAAGACGTGGATTTCTAATAAAGACCTAGCCCATACTACAAAAGATGAAACTGTCCAGCCTAGAGACAAAACCATGGAAGAGTCGGCAACCGAGATTCAAAAGCTGCATGCGGAAAATATAAACTCAAGGAGAGCCTGCTATTGGTGGAAACCAAGAAATTGGACATGGAGGTCGATTATTCCTTTACTACACAAGAATTGAAAGAACTCAAAGAGGGAAAGGAAAAAGACAGGGAAGAACTGAACGATACTCTCCAGTAATTTTTTTCCAATGTGATTTAGTTCAAAATTCTAAAATGACTGGGGAGTACATATGCCGTAACTTTCGCCGATGCTTGAGAAAAGGTGCTGCATAACTCAGAAGCAGCCGGTAAAGGCCTCATCGAGGTGGAACTGATGGCCAAATACCTCGAAGCTAAAGGTATCGTAAAACTCAAGAAGGGAAAGGCCTTCCTTTACGCAGAAGATGTCGTTGCTACTATTGCCATTATCGAGGCTTCCGCTGGCCCAATTACATTAGGTCAGCATGAATCTCCAACTCAAAATTTCCTAGGAGCCTTCGACGAATATTCATATTACAATGGGTGCTATCCCTGAAGCCGCCCGAATTATTCCAGCATCTGCAACAAATAGCTTTATTGAACCTTATATTCCTCCATTCATCGATCAACCACTCCAGCATTCACCCGAAGAAGGTGAAATTTCCAAATCTCCTGGCCAACACTTAACTTCGAGCAAAGGTATTTCCCTTGTTTCACTAGTTTTCGAGAAACTCAAGTTCTCGCAAGAGTCCGTTTCTAACCTTTACCATTCTGTTTACCAACTTGTAGGTCATCCGCATCTTCCTCCTCTACCGCCAGCCACTCAAGGTATGGGTTCTATTGCGATCTCACCGGGCCAACCTTCATCTCTATAGGACTTATTAACCTATCCCTCCTCCAAGTTCTATCCCAGGACCAAATTCTGAGAAAATAGCTGCTCTGGAGAACTTGGAGGGTATGTCCTTGTGCTTTGGAGGAAGACACCGCTATCACCAGTGCCATAGGCCCAATCGATCAAGTTACCATGGCGGAGCGACTAAAGATTGACCTTTCCAAGGTTAAAATTGAAAAGAAACTTGGTGCCAAATAATCTATCGGTTCCGTTCCTACATGCCCCACTACTATGCTTACCCCGATTAAGCTAAAGCCTTTTAAAATCAAATCCTCCGAGATCTCTAACGAGAAGACTACCGAGCCCTATGCTGCAACTGAAGGAGATACTACCCAGTTTGAGGCCGACACACCCTAAGAAGGGAAATTCTAGGGAAAATGAAAGCACAAGAGGCAATCAGGTAGCTTCGACAACAAGGGTAGAAATAAAGAAGAATAAGTAGATAATTCCTAGGTCTTATGAGTGAGATGGCCCTTTTTATTGCTCTTTTTGACTTTTCTTTTTTTAAACAGGCTGTGTTTATGCGAGAGTGATCCCCACGATCTTATGCTTATGTACAATCGCCTACATACATAATATAATTGTTTGTACTGCAATTTACTTATATTATGTATTTCCATTTCCAAGTAATGCTTTTATTTACTGCAACTCCGTGCATATAAATAAAATTCCTTCGATTTCTCTAAGTATATTCTATTGTTTAGTCCTATTTTTGTTAGGTTGAGTTTCCTTCGACCAATTATTAATCATAAATAATTCAAGTTCCATGTTGCTCCCTATTACCGGGGAGCACCGATTGGAATGCTTATTTCCTTTATATATATTTCTCTTGCAAACCAAATCCTGTTCGTGGGACTTGCTGTTCCAGATGCCAGAATTTGGGCATTAGTAGGAGATAAACATTGTAGCGGCAAATTATCCAATTGCCCTTAATCGGATTACGCTTTTCCAGTCCTGATCCTGGACTGGAAGAGTCTAATAATTCTTGCCTTGGTTTTTAATGATTATCCTAGCATGTCCCACCAAGCTACAAATTATTCGATCGACCCTAATGATTATCCTCCTTAGTCCTTATCCCAGACCAAATGAGTCTACACCCGATCATACTGCTAATCGTACAACACAAAATTTCCTGCTTATAAGAACACGATTAAATTGGTTCAATAAGAAAATCATATTTATGAATGAGAAAAATGTCAAGTTCTGCCTTATTACATTGCCCCAGAATCCTTGGGTGGCTTATTTTGAAAATAAACTAAATATAATAGCGCCATAGCAAGTCGTTGTTCCATGCCCGTGTTATCGGGATTCCATCAACCGTAGCTAGCTTAAATATTCCATCTCCAAGCTTTTTTTTGATTGCATAAGGACCTTCCTAATTTGGACCAAGTGCCCCCATACCTAGGAGAATTCGTTTCAAAATGAGATCACCTACCTCAAAAGTACGGTTCTGGATCTTGGTATTAAATTGTCGTGCTACTCTTTCCTAGTGAGCAGCTACCCACAATTTTGCTTCCTTCCTTTTCTTATAAACCAAATCAAGGGACTCAAGCAAGAGTTCCTCATTCACCTTTGGATTGTAATGCCTTTTATGAAGAGAAGGGACTTCCAATTCTAGTGGGATAATTTCCTCCGACCCGTAAGCCAACAAAATGGAAAAAAATGCACCATACGATAGGTATGCTCCGTTGTCTAATTGCATACCTATCTGTCGTTAAATCCCATGCCATCTCATTGCACATCAGACCATAAATATGGCCCAATGCTACAACAACACTAAATATGGAGATTCACATGGATAATAACAACCATGGCATCCAACACTACAAAATCACATGATACAACATATATATCAATATCTGTAAATAAAATCAACAATAGTGAGGAATCCTGTTGGATCCTTCCAATCTGTAACCTGCAACAAATATGCATATGAGAATATGTACAATGTCTGCTTCGAGACAGACGTGCGCACAAAGGGTCATCTGCTCATACACGAGAACGTATAGGGTCTCATCCGCTAAAATATGCTGGAATATATACAACCAACCAATATATATTTATATAATTTACATCCAAACAGTCATCAAAATAGCACAATAAAAATGTTCCCACTTATAAAAAAATATAACCGAGATAGAGAGAGTGAATTTTACTTACTTTGGTTGCAGTCGTCGCAATAGCAATCCGGTTTAATTAAAAATGAACAGCCATTTGAATTTAACTAAAATTCTAGCTAGCTCCAAATCCATCCAAACTAGCTCTAAAATGTAGTGCTCGTCTATATGAATCCAATGCAATTCGTTTCGTGCGAAACGAACCTCGTATGACAAAGTTATGGATTTTTAAACATTAGATAATTAATAATTTTAATCAACTTTAAATAAAATAAAATTTTTAAAACCTAACCCTTCTTCCTCTTTTCCCTCTCATTCATGTTTTCCAGGCCGACATCGAACCCATCACGCACGCAACTTCCACAATCGCCGCTCCTCGCTCGCTCCAAAAGACGATCGGCCATCACCGCATCGAAGCACATCACCCCACGCCCCAACACCGTAAATCCGGTCGTCCAGCTCACCTCCTATCACCCCCAATCGACCATGAAACTGCCCAAGGTCAAAGCGACCTAGCCGATGCCTCGCTACTCCGATCCTAATCATGACCGTATGGATGTGAATATCTCACCTAGCTCTTCAACTTTGTAGTTGAAGGTTTCACCTGAATATTGATGGATTGAGAGGAATTGAGGGAAGAAGCACGATGATTCAGCCATTGAACATTGTCAGTGGTGGCTAGCCCTAATTGTTTTAGGGTTTTAACAAATGAAGGTCCTTATATAGACAACTACAAAACACTATTCACCCAAAAAAATTCCGAACTCCAAACAAAGCGTGCCGCCTAGCGTTCATAATGTTTTACCCCTATTCCGAGCATAATGGAATATATATCGGATGCCAATTCCATCATATACAGAAGATAGGTTTTCGAAATCGAATTATTTTAATTAAAATCCTTTAATTAAGTTCTATGCGTTTCAAACTCGCACGGTCAAACGGTAAGTCCGATCGACATGAAATTTGAAATCCTATAATAACTCACTATTATGGATCCAATGAAACTAGTTTCATTGAAATCCGATATAGTGTCAAAAATGACTATTTTTACACGTTAATTAAATATTAAAATTTCCAATTTATGTAAATCAACCTTTAATTCAAATTTAAAAGTTTACTATCTCTATTCTAATTCAAATTAGATTTAAAACAATGTTGGAAATCATTTTTATTCATATTAGATTCAATATTCAATTAATCAACTGATTTAGCTTATAATATTCATTTTCAATATTTAAATTCAATTAAATATTCCAAATTCAGATGACTGAAAAACTGGGTCGTTATAGGAGCCTAGGTTGAGCGAACACTTAGGTTTTGGGTTGTAATTCATATCAAGATTTATCTTGTCTATGTATTCTAGGATTATCTTAGTAGTCCAAGTAGTAAGACATGAGTAATAGAGGCAGATGAGGTAGGGGAGCAGGTAGCACTATGACTACAAATGGTCGAACCCCAAATCCTGGAGGAGTTCAGATTACTAAAGAGGCAATGCCCTAGTAGCCAAGAGTGAATTTCACAACCTTATGCAAGGATTACACTAACCTCGGAGGGAAACCATTTAAAGGAACAGAGTCTATCATGGAAGTTCAAGCTTGGTTGCGATCTTGCGAGAAGATTTTTAAAGGTCTTGGTTTGTCAGATAGGCAGAAAAGATTCTTAGCAGCGTGGCAACTGCAAGAGGGAGCAACAGCTTGGTGGGACTCTCTTACTGCAAATATCCCTGAAGACGAGTTTTCGTGGGCCCAATTTAAAGAAGTTTTTGAGGACCAATTATTACTAACAACAGGAAGGACCTGGATGTATTAGAACTTTATGGATTTGAAGCAAGGAGATCTGTCTGTAGTAGAGTATAAGACAAAGTTCTACGAGTTGTCTGGTTTTGGCCCAAAATTGATCAACACCCCATTAAAGAAGAATGAGATGTTTGTTTTGGGTATGAAGGAGGAATACCATGAGAAAATGACTGCTCGTATTAAAGGTACTTTTGTGGATCTAGTTGACATGGCTCTGAGGTACGAGGCCCTAGAAAAGAAGAAGCCTACTTCTGCAGCACCTAGTGGAAATACCGGTGGAAACGGTTCTAACAAGAGGAAATTCAATCCAAACTGGAAGAATCAAGGAAAAGGGAAACATGGAGAAGGTCAAGGAGGCAAGTTCAAGAATATTAGTTGTTATATTTGCAAGTAAAAAGGTCATATTTCAAGGTCCTATCTGAACCCTGAAGCTCCGAAGCAGCAAAGTGGACCCATCTCTCCAATGGTCCTGAAGTCGCTTGGTTTCAATTGTCATCAACCAGGTCATATGATTAAGGACTGTCCACTCATAAAGAAGGTGCAGCAGCCCAAGGTGTACGCCATTAAGAATGAACCGTCTACTTCAACGGATGTGAAGGGGAAAGGCGTCCTTGAAGGTACCTTACTGATTAATGGTATTTTTGTTCGAACATTATTTGATACTGGTGCCTTGCATAGTTTTAGTTCTTATGAATTAGTAGGTAAATTTCAACTTATTCCTAGTATTGTAAAAAACCCCATGTGTGTGTCTAACCCCATAGGTGGTGTAACCCATTTGAATATGATTCGGGAGAAAGTGCAAATTTCCTACCATTCTCATCACTTTTCTTGCCACCCATATGTCTTGGACTTTAAAGGATTTAATATTATTCTAGGTATGGATTGGTTATCGAAACATGGATCTATATTAGATTGTGCTGAAAGGACTGTATCATTAGAAACCAAGTTGGGAAGAATAGCTAAAGTACCATGTAAGGAACCTGGTATTAATATGTGCAGTTTCTTGTATGCAATGGAATCATCCCAGGATGAGTTAAGTTATGTAGAAGTTGTTAAGAATTTTCCCGATGTGTTTGAAGGGGCCAATAGTTTATCTTTGCACTGTGAGATAGAGTTTCACATTGATTCGATCCCTGGTGCAAGACCCATGGTTCAACCCAAGAGAAGGATGGCCCCGAAAGAGTGGAATGAACTAGAAAAGCAAACCAATGACCTTTTAAGGAGAGGATCGATTAGACCCAGTAATTTGAGTTGGGGGTCTTCCGTGGTATCTACGGCCAAGTCTGATGGATCTTTAAGGTTGTGCATAGACTATAGGGAGTTGAATAAGTTGACCATTAGGTATAAGTATCCCTTACCCTACATCAATGATCTTTTTGATCAACTTCATGGAGCTACGGTATTTTCTCAGATGGATCTAGCTACTGGATTCCATCAATTGAGGGTTTCTGAAGATAGCATAACCTTAACTGCTTTTAGAGGCCCTGATTGTTTCTTTGAGTGGTTGGTTTTGCCTTTCAGGCTGACCAATACACTTGCATATTTTGTAGATTTCATGAACCACGTTTTTCGAGTTGTCCTTAATAAGTTTATGTTAGTTTTCATCGGTGACATCCTTATCTACTCCAAATCTAAGGAGTAGCATAAACATCATTTGGAAGTGGTGTTGGAAATATTGAGGAGACATGTCCGGAAGGTAAAATTTTCTAAATGCCATTTTTGGAAATCAGAAGTAAGATTCTTAGGACATATTGTGATAGGAGAAGGTATTTCAGTGGATCTAGTGAAGGTGGAAGCTGTTCAGGGATGGAAGCGACCACGAACTCCTACTGAGTTTCGTAGTTTCTTAGGTTTGGCTGGATACTATAGGAGGTTTATTCAAGATTATTCCAAGATTTCCTCCCATTTGACTAAGCTAACTAAGAAGGAGGAGAAGTTTGTATGGACCCCTAAGTGTGAAGAGGCATTTCTGGAATTGAAGAAGGGATTGTCCAGTGCACCAGCTGTTCCAGATGGAAATAGTAGGTTCACAGTTTACACGGATGCGTGTGGAGTATGACTTGGTGCTGTTCTGATGCATCATGGTACAGTGATTGCATATGCAAGTAGGCAGTTGAAGCCTCACGAGAAGAACTATGCTACGCATGACCTGGAGTTGCTAGCTGTTGTCTTTACATTGAAAATGCGGAGACACTACTTGCTGGGTAAGGATCCTTTTATTCCTCTTAGTTTCTTTCTAATCTTTAAATACTTTAGGAGTAAGTTTTCTTTCTTTAGTTAGGTGAAAAATTTGAGCTCTTTACAGATCATAAATCCCTAAAGCATCTTTTTACTCAGAAGGTTTTGAACCTGAGGCAATAGAGATGGTTAGAGTTTCTGGCTGCTTATGACTTGGATATTGTGTATACGCCAGGGAAGGCTAATGTAGTGGCGGATGCCTTGAGCAGGAATGCCGTTTTGACACATTTGGAGGTTACCCTGACTCTCCTATAAAGAATAGCGAGCAAGCAAAGAGAGGACAGAAGCTTAGTGGCGATCATCGGGAAGGTTGAGGAGGGGCAGTGTACGAGTTTTAAGATTGATAACTGAGGAGTTTTGAGGATGAATGGACGGATCTATGTACCGAATGTCAACGGTCTTAGACATGAAGTTTTTTCAGAATGCCATCGTTCAAAGTTGAGTATCCATCCAGTTGTCTCAAAGATGCATAGGGACATGAAGTAGATGTTTTGGTGGAAGGGAATGAAGAGAGATATCTTTATCTTTGTTAGTAGGTGTTTGTGCTGTCAACAAATAAAAGGTGATCATCAAAAGACAGCCAAATTATTACAACCTTTGGAAATACCCAATTGGAAATGGGAAATGACATCAATGGATTTTATTGATGGTTTAGCCAGGACCAGAAAAGAAAATGAAGGAGTATGGGTTACCGTGGATCGGGTAACGAAGAGCGCACATTTTATCCCCGTGAAACCAACATGGACCGCTGCTTCTTTAGCGGAAATTTTTACGAGGGAGATAGTCAGGTTGCATGGAGTTCCTATGAGTATAGTAAGTGATCGAAACCCCATATTTATTAGCCGATTTTGGGAAACATTGCAAACAACTCTTGGAATAAAGTTGAGCTTAAGCACAACATATCACCTCCAAACAGACAGACAGACGGAGCAAGTGAATCAGATTCTAGAAGATTTCTTGAGGGCGTGTATTCTGGATTTTGGTGGATCATTGGAGGATCATTTGCATTTGGTTGAGTTCTCCTACAATAATAGTTTCCAAGAAAACATCGGAATGGCACCATATGAAGCCTTGTATGGAAGACCGTGCAATTCACCATCATGTTCGGTTGAGATGGGAGATAGATTAGTTCTTGGACCGAATATGATCCGAGAGGCAACAAAGAAAGTTGCAGTGATTAAGAAAAGAATGAAGCCCAAGATTGCCAAAAGAGTTATGCGGATAGGAAGTGAAGAGATTTGGAATTTGTCATTTTTAGTGTTCGTAAAGATTTCACCAATATGAGGAGCTATTAGATTCGGAAAAGCTAGGAAGTTAGCTCCAAGGTATGTTGGACCCTTTCATATTCTTGAGAGGATCAGATTGCTTGATTATAGGGTCGAGTTGCCAAAGAGGTTGGCGGCAGTTCACAATGTATTCCACGAGTCTCATTTGAGGAAATATGTTCATGACACATCTTTGATTATGGAGCCATCGATTCAACAAGAATTGAAAATAGAACTGAACCTGATAGTGCTTAGAGATCCATTTTATGTTGTGGAGCAGGATGAAAAGAGGTTGCGTAACAAGGTGGTGCGACTAGTTACGATTCAATGGAGTGAGGATCCAAGACACTACACTTGGGAGACGGTGGATCGTATGAAGGAAGCCTATCCCGAGTTGTTATTAGGATAGCTAGTCATAGATTGTATGTATAGTGTAAGTTTGTTTGCTATGGATGCTAGTGTATGTATTTGTATGTGTTTTCTAATATAATTATATGGCTTTTTGTGTAGTTTGAATTATCTCCTTAATTGCAAATTTCGGGACAAAATTCTTTTAAGGGGGGAAGAGTGTAACGACCTAGAATCCTAGAATTTAAACGCTACTTAAATGAATATTTAGTTATATTTTAAATAATTAATAAATGGATTTTTGTTAACAAATAAAACTATTTTAAATACAAATGAAGGATCATATAATCATTTCCCAAAATTTGTTTACCAATATATATAGTTTATAGAGAAATAGAAAATATGATCGGAGATTATTTTCCGAAATGTCGATTTTTCATTGGTTAAAAGTTATTCAAAAGGTTATAACACTATGTTAAACATACATGCACACATTACAAGCTACTTTAACATGTTGTGTACATGTACATATGTATGTACACATTTATACACTTAAACATATTAACATATAAGATCTTATTTAATAAAGTAAGTATATATACATATATAAACATATAAAAATGCACTTTTTTTTCAACACAAGGTGTGATATGGTATGAATTGTGCAAGGAGAGGGGGTACTAGGTATGGACGGATTTAGGGGGGATAGGGGTATGGAAATTGTAACACCCCTTCAAAATGGGAATAATAGTCCCACATTGTGGAAAAACACTATGAAGTGGGTGCTTATATACCAAAGCCTTCACCTCATAACAACGTCGAGGCCTTTTGAGGAACAAAACCCCACACCTTGGCTTGGCCCATGAGGCAGAGATGACTAAGTTTGGGACAATATCTACGTTAAGTGAGGTGCGGGCTATTACAATGGTATCAGAGCCATACCCAGTCGGAATTGTGGTCTGTACGTGTTATAGCCACAACGCCTGGGTGGTGTTGTGTTCATGTGCCAACGAGGACGTTGGGCTCTAAAGAGAGGGAGATTGTAACACCCTTTCAAAATGGGAATAATAGTCCCACATCGCGGAAAAACACTATGAAGTGGGTGCTTATATACCAAAGCCTTAACCTCATAACAACGTTGAGACCTTTTGAGGAACAAAACCGCACACTTGGCTTGGCCCATGAGGCGGAGGTGGCTACGTTGGGGACAATATCTACGTTAAGTGAGGTGCGGCTGTTACAGCAATGCATGCATACATGTATTTTAATATAAACACTAATATATTTTATAATTAAATCCTAAGCCTATAAATATCCCTTACTTTCATTCTTCTCATTTTACATTCTCTTCTTCCACTTTGAAAATCCTAAGAGCTTAAGAAAAGTAGCCATGGCCTCCTCATCATAAATTCTAAAACAAGAAATATCACTTCTTCCACCAAAAATCACCCCCTTATTTCATAAAACCACTTCTACATCTTCTACAACATCTCTTCTTCCAAGTTGCAAGCCACATCCACAAAAGAACATAAGGGCCGAGCCCAAACACCACTTGGCCGAGCCCAATTCAAGTGTTCAAGGGCCTAAAAATTTCAAATTTGCAACATTCTTAAGCGTTTTCAAGTTTTGGAAAAAAGTTCGCTTTGATTTAGAAAAGTTTTGGTGAGTACAATTTTTGTTTTTGGAAAAGAAATTAATTTGATTTTTATGGACTATATGTTGTGAAAATATGGTGATTGTTATGTTGAATTATCATGTCGTATTGATGACATATGATGATATGTATATATTTGAACTTGGATTTGGTGATTGGTTGATATGTTGATATGTTTGGATATGTATATGGATATGGAAATGTGATATTAGGTATGATATTATGGTAGTATATTTATGAAAATGAAACCATGTGTATATGATGTAAATGTTGTGAAGTTTGCACCTTGAAAAGTCGTAAAGGACTTGAGATCCGATTTGAAAATGAAAGCTATTTTCTAGCTTTGGATATTTTAAAATGTTTTTCCAAGTTTTTACCATTGTTCTAAGTTTTCAGAACTTTCCCTTGTCTGTTTTCAAAGATGTAGTACCTAGAGTTAAAGTGAAGATTTCACCTAGAAATCAATTCTAGCGAACTGGTTTATAGCGATAGTCGCTATGGATGCAGTTTGGAAAATTTCATGGTTTCAAGTTTTAAGTGTTTTCCTTTGGATTGTTTTTGAAAACTCATTTTGAATTAATTAAGTAAGTCAAAAGTTTAAGTTTTTAATAATTTAATAATTTTAATTTAAATTAATTTGGATAACTATTAATTAATTAAGTAATTAGGTTAAATAATTAGAGTTTAAGAAATTATTAACTAAGTTAATTATTTTTAATTAAGTAAGTTTTAAATAATTATTAATTAAGATAAAAGGGAATAAATTTTATTTAATAAAGTTTATTTTATTTAATTAGTTATTTAATTAGAGTTAGTTATTTAATTAATTATTATTTAATCAAAGGTTAATTATCCACTTAATTTAGGTTTAATTTTAAATAAATGTTATCCAATCAGAGTTTAGTTAAAGTTTAAATGTAAATAAAATTAGGGTTATTTATGATTTAATTTTAATTTACTTAAGATTAACTAAGGTTTAATTGAGGGTTTAAACTTATGATTAAAATGGGAATTTATTTGTTTTAAAATTTTCTTTTAAATTCTATCGGTTATTTATTTTTAACAAACTTCCTTGTATAAGAAAATTGTTTTGGAAAAAAAGGATCTCTTGTCCATGCTATTAAGTAGCCGAATTAATTAAAGTAGTTGTAATAAAACGTTGACACATTTTATTGAAAATAAGTCGACTTGTACTTATCACAAATTCCTTACTTCGGGAATGTGATGAATACAGGGGGGGTTAATTTCGATAAGCGGGACATGATAATCTAAGCATATGGAACATATGTACTTCTTTACACCCTAATAGTAGGATAGTCCATTATAAACAACTTGACCATTTAAAATTATCGAATGTTGGTTTGGAGAGACCGAGATCGGATATTATTGTTATCCGAAAACCACTTTGAACCAACGTAAACGTTCGAATTGGAAATAGTAAGGCAAATGTCCAAGATGAAGTCTTTTAAGTGCAAGGGTTGTTTGCTACTAACGCCGAGGGTGATTCCAAAACGGGTGTAGTGGAAATAGTGACTTTGGTTCGTTCATCTCCTGAACGACTTGTGATGCAGCAGCGAAATAACAAAAATGATGATTCTGTGAAAGTAGCAATCGATGGAATGAAAAATACTGAATGGCCCAAATTCGTTGATCCGAAGATACCGAATTCTAGCTATCTTCGTCACGTTGATCGCGCACGATACCATGAAAGAAGATCTGCAATTCTTCAGACGTTGATCAAGCGCACTTGATACCGTGAATTGGCTTCTACGATCGTTGATCCGAGCGCACTCGAATGCCGAAAGAGGAGATAGGAGATTACACTCAACTACCAATTTAATGAAAGCACAAAGCTAAAAAACAAAAGTTTTTATTCAAAATCAACTAAACTTTACAAATGACCAACACTCCGCTATTTATAGAAGTTACAACTCAACACGACTCAATTCTGGACAACACTTAGGTCGGCAATGACCTAACACTTACGACTTACGACCTAACAAAGGTCGTCTGCGACCTAAAGAAACAACACAGAAATACAGTACGAAACATAGCACATTACAACACATGATATCACATATTTAAAACACATAGATCAGTCTCGACCTAAAATACAACTCACGCGACCTAACTTCAATACATCAGCTTCCATCAGCGACCTAGTATAGGTCGTTAACGACCTAACACTTCATGTGACTCCAGAATTCCAGGCAGCATAAGCTTCAGCGACCTAACATAGATCGTAACCCTTCCTCGCGACCTAACATAGGTCGTACCTCCTCTCCGCGACCTAACTTAGGTCGTAACCCTACCTCGCGACCTAACATAGGTCATACCTCCTCTCCGCGACCTAACTTAGGTCGTATCTTGTTCCAGTCCATACTCGTTAGATCGGAGCGACCTAATGCTTGTTCACTTAGTTCGTTCAGTTGCTTGCCTTCCTTACCACTGATCTCCTTAACTCGCGTGCGACCTTCATTAGGTCGAGAACGACCTAAAATTTCACTAGGTCGTGAGCGACCTAAAATTTCACTAGGTCGTGCGCGACCTAAAATTTCTGTGCGACTCAAATCTGTTGAATTGGCATATCGCGCTACATCATCCTCCCCCGGTTGACAAAAATTCGACCTCGAATTTGCACTTTCCTCTTCCACAACAATCTCATCTCCATGATACGGAATCAAATATTTGACATTGAAAACATCAGAAGTATGAACATCATCCGGCAATTTCAACTGATATGCATTCTCATTGATTTTCTTCAAAATTTCCACTGGACCGATTTTTCGAGCTTTCAACTTATTGTACGTTCCCACTGAAAAACAATCTTTTATCAACACGGCGTAAACCAAATCACCTTCTCTGAAAGTCACATCCCTTCGCTTCTTATCCGCCAGTTGTTTATACTTCTCGTTTGATGTAAGCAATCGTTCATGAACAGTTCTATGGCACTCCTGCAACTCAGTCACAAAATCACTAGCTCGCTTAACAACTCCCTTCTGATATGGCACTGTTGTCAAATCCAATGGACCCTTCGGACTTGCTGAGTATACTACTTGAAACGGACTGAAACCCGTACTATGGTTAACAGCGTGATTATGTGCAAACTCTGCCTGACATAATTTCATATCCCAACTCTTCAAGTTATCCTGCACAAGACATCGCAACAAATTTCCCAATGATCTGTTTACCACTTCTGTTTGCCCATCTGTTTGCGGATGATAGGCGCTACTAAAATTCAACTTCGTTCCGACCATCTTCCACAAATTTAACCAAAAATGGCTTAGAAATCTAGTATCCCGATCTGAAACGATAGATTCAGGTAGCCCATGTAATCTATACACCTCTTTAAAGAATAACCGAGCAACATGGACGGCATCAGCTGTCTTCTTACAAGCGATAAAATGTGCCATCTTGGAAAATCTATCTACCACAACAAATATAGAATCATTTCCTCGCTGAGTTCTAGGCAAACCCAAAACAAAATCCATGCTGATATCAACCCACGGTTTAATAGGCACAGGTGATGGCATATATAATCCCGCATTTGTCGCCGTTCCTTTGGAAACTTGACAAATATGACATCTCTCCACAAATCGTTCAACTTCCTTTCTTATAGTAGGCCAAAAATATGATTGCGAAATCAACTGTAAGGTACGGTCTCTTCCCACATGACCTTCCTCATGTAACTCTTTCACAATCTTCATTCGTAGACTGCCTTCTGGTATACATAATCTGTTACCCTTGAATAGAAAACTATCCACTAAGACATACTCATCCGTCTTTCCTTCATTGAATTCATCCATGATCTTAGCAAAGTAAGGATCATCAACAAACAAATCTGGCAACACGTCAAACCCTGTCACCTCTACCTTCATTGTAGTCAACAAATGATTCCTTCGACTTAACGCATCCGCCACTCGATTCGTAATTCCCGATTTATGCTTCACCACAAATGTAAATTGTTGTAAGTATGCAATCCACGAAGCATGCCTAGCTGCAATCTTGTCCTGTCCCTGCATATGCTTCAACGCCTCATGATCAGTATATAAAACAAATTCTTTATGAAACAAATAATGTCTCCAATGTTTCACAGCTTGCACAATAGCATAAAATTCCACATCGTAAGTATTATATCTCATCTTTGCTCCTGATAACTTCTCACTGAAATATGCAATAGGACGTCCCTTCTGACTTAACACCCCTTCAATTCCAACCTTTGATGCGTCAGTATGCAATTCAAACAACAACTGAAAATCCGACAACACTAGAATTGGTGCTGTCGTCAAAAGTCCTTTGATTCTCTCAAAAGCGAATCCTGCTTCTTTCGACCATGAAAATTGCTTCCCTTTCATACAATCAGTAACTGGAGCCATCACGCTACTGAAGTGTGGAATGAACCTTCGGTAGAATGACGCCAAACCATGAAAGCTTCTAACTTCTATAATCGTCCTGGGTTGTGGCCAATTTCTGATTGCTTCAACTTTATTCTGATCCACCCGTATACCTCCATCCGAAATAACATATCCCAAAAATAAAACACTATGCGTCATGAACACGCATTTCTTCGTTGCAGCATAAAATTGTTCCTGTCGCAATATCATCAACACTTCCTTCAGATGTTGCAAGTGTTCTTCTGAGCTTCTACTATATATCAGTATATCATCAAAATACACCACCACTAATTTCCCAATGAATGGTCTAAAGATTTGATTCATCACCCACATAAATGTACTAGGTGCATTCGAAAGACCAAATGGCATAACCAGCCATTCGTACAACCCCTCACGTGTCTTGAACGCCGTTTTCCATTCATCCCCTGGTCTGATTCTAATTTGATGATAACCGCTTTTCAAATCAATCTTCGAAAAGATAGTAGCTCCACTAAGCTGATCCAACAAGTCATCCAATCTAGGCATAGGAAATCTATATCTCACAGTAATCTTGTTCAGTGCCCGACTATCAGTGCACATCCTCCACGTCCCATCCTTCTTCGGTACTAACAATGCTGGCACATCACATGGACTTAAACTTTCCTGCACATGCCCCTGTTCAAGCAATTCTTCCACTTGCCTTCTCAACTCCTCATGTTCTTTTGGACTCATTCTGTAGTGTGGTCTATGTGGTAACACAGCTCCTGGTACAAGATCAATTTGATGTTGAATGTCTCTCAACGGCGGTAACTCCATTGGTAGCTCCTCAGGAAATACATCGTCAAATTCTCCCAGCACTGGCTTTACTTCTTCAGGGATCTCAACCACTTCATGACTCTCACGTCCAATCAACAAGAATACTTCAAGCTCCTCTTCTACCTCCTTAACAAACTCCTTCAATGATAACAAAATTTTCAACTCTTCAATCTCCTCCAACTTGCTTTCTTCGTGCTGTCGCTTTTTAGGAGTTAAAGTAATCTTTGTACCCTCAAACATGAAACTGTAACTATTAGCACGTCCATCATGTTGAACAGCCCTATCATACAGCCATGGTCTCCCCAACAACAGATGACATACATCCATGTCCACAACATCACACCAAATTTCATCTTTTTATTTCTTCCCAATTGAAAAATTAACACAAGCTCTTCGCCCAACTTTCACCTCCCCACCTTTCCTCAACCAAGCTAACTTGTAAGGTTTCGGATGCTTCTCTGTCTTCAGTGATAACTTCTTCACAGCCTCTGTAGAGATAATGTTGTCACAACTTCCTGCATCAATAAAAAACTTGCAAACCCTTCCCAAGATAGTACATGTTGATTGAAAGATGTTACTCCTAAACCAGCTAGTTTCCTCCTCCTGTTTTGGTGTTAAACAAGATCTCTTCATCATCAATGAATACCTTTCGTCTCCTGACACATTTTCTTCCTCCTCATCATGTAGTGAATTAGAACCTTCAGTTTCTACCTCCTCATCTTCCACTTCAGCAATCATAGTTCTCTTCTTCGGTTTCTGTGATGCCCCACCTCTATACCCACGCTAGCCAAGGACACTACGGGGTAATGCCGTCAACTAGCACGGAGAATAAGGCTGTTGAGGAGCGACCATCTGTATAATTGCTTTGTGCGAGTACCGATATGCCAGATAAAAATATATCTTTTCATCTCAAGAGGAAATCCGACATACCGATACAAACTCAAAGCTACTACACAGTGGCTATATGGACTTCAGAAACAAATATAGAAATAAACATAACACAAATCAGTCACAGACAATTCATATAACAAAGGCGGAAGAAGATATGAATAAATATATAACACATGAAAGTGTACATCAGAGTAGTGGTCAGAAAGATCCACGATAATACAAAAGAATAGCAACACGTGCTATACAAAAGAATAAGTACATAACATAGAGTCTATATCTCAAAAGTGTACAACCAAAAACTACTAATCTATGTAGTTAGCCAAAGGTCAGAATAATCCTGAAGAGAAGTCAATAAGAAGCACCTGTAACATCTCGGTCTGACCCGAGTATTATTTATAAGAAAATAATAAACGGATCAGTCTAGCTATAAATATCAGATGATATGGTCTATAGTAAAAGGCATGACATGAACATGTAATAACCATAACGGCATACTACGATAAGTATGTAAATAATAACCAACAAAAGATTAATCAATATCACAAGAATCTTCTCAAAGATAAAATAGGGTATCATACCCTAAACTTGTATTCATAACAAGTCAATGACACATGAATTCACCAATGCACAAAAACTGACAAACACATGAAAATTGGTGAAGCACAAATTCCAGAAATCAGCACACGAAATCCAGAAATCACATAAAAAGGGGGAGGCCTATGAGCCGAATGCTCCACGAATGGTCCGAAGACCTATGAGCTGAATGCTCCACGAATGGTCCGAAGACCTATGAGCCGAATGCTCCACGAATGGTCCGAAGACCTATGAGCCGAATGCTCCACGAATGGTCCGAAGACCTATGAGCCGAATGCTCCATGAATGGTCCGAAGACCTATGAGCCGAATGCTCCACGAACGGTCCGAAGACCTATGAGCCGAATGCTCCACGAATATGAAGTATAGTCCTTTACATGGACAAAGAGACATCGCACATTGCTAGTCTAAACCATAAAATGATCATCATGATCATAAAGAAGTGTCGATTACACTAAGCTAGTAAATATAAGAGTTTAGCTTCATGTCCCATAACCACTTGCTTAACTCAAATATTTACGAACAGATTGTAGATCTCCACTAGAAAATTGTCACAAGAGTTTCAATCGAACAAGTCCATAAATTAACTGACGAAGTAAACGCAAGCGTTTCATACCACTTGTTTTGCTAAGCCGTTTAATTATATTTTCTCATACGAATGAGGTAAAGGTTTGTATATACTAATAGATTGGAAAACGGTTTTAAGAAACGAGCTTTGATATTGAAAATAGAGTTGAAATCGTTTTGATGAAGAAGTTTTGATATTTAATACTAGTATAGAAAACCTTTATATTTTGAAGTGACAAATCATAGAAGTGATTGTAGAAACAATCAATCATAAAAATTCACCTTCGAAGACGTGAATAAAATCCAAAGAAATCGATACTGAATCCATCAAAATGGATATTCCCAAAAATCCCAAAGAAAAGAAGTCATCAAAGTCGGTAATAAATGATAACAACAAAAGGGAAACAACACGAATCGATTAAAGTTGGAAATTCAAACAAATAGACAATATAGGAAAAATTGGCAAATAGGAGCAGGTCGGTCAACCGGACCCTGAGGTCGGTTGACCGGACCAGAGGCAGAAGTGCTCGGGTAGCAGGTCGGTCGACCGGACCCTGAGGTCGGTCAGCTGAAGCCTGTAACCTGCACTCCCCAAAACAGAGGCAGGGAAATGCTAGAGTAGCAGGTCGGTCGACCGGACCCTGAGGTCGGTCAGCCGAAGCATGTAACCTGCACTCCCCAAAACAGAGGCAGGGAAATGCTAGAGTAGCAGGTCGGTCGACCGGACCCTAAGGTCGGTCGACCGGAGCCTGTTTCCAGCACTCCCATGCCAATCAAATGAATGCCAATCCCTTCCGAAATGCAATCGGTCGAGCAACGTCACTAAGGGTTTACGCCCATCGACTACCCGGCCATATAAGCTCTTCGATTCATCACCAAAAACATGATCAAAACATCAAAGTTAGGATTTTCAAAGAATTGAACTCAAAATACTAAAAATTGGAATATTCACTAAATCAATCCAAACCAAAAGCATTTGCACAAGAATAAGTGTTAGGAAATCATACCTAACAATCGAAGATAGTTATAGACTAAGATGTGAGATAAAAATCTCACCTTTGAAACCAAAAACAATGAAGAAGATGCTATGGAGCAATGGCAAGAACAATCACTCTTCAATTCCAACCTAACAAGCTTGAAATTAAGCTTAAAAGAGAAACATTTCCTAAATTAGGTTTAGGGAATTTTCTGAAATTGAAAGAAGAATGAGTTGGAGAAGATGAAGAGGAGGCTTACCAATAGCTTCTCTTTGAATTTAGAGCAAGAACTTGAATTTTCAATGGAACTAGGGCTTAGGAATTTCCTAATTCTTTTTCTCTTCCTCCATTTTTGATGAAGCTTGAGACTTAGGAAATGAAAGTGAAGTAATGAAGAGGAGAGGGGGTGGAGTAAAGATATAACCAGATTTGGGCAAGTGGGCTGAACCCAACCCAAAGTCCAAAGTGAAAAAGTAGCAAAATTCTACTAACTCCAAACATATCGAAGTTTATACTCAAAAAGGTCGCAAACGGCATTTTGAACTCAATGGAAGTGGTCTCGAGTCTCAATTCGACTGTTTGCAAAAAGTAGCTTTTCGGACTTCAATCTGATTAACGATTCTATATTTAAATAAAATATTTAAATATTCAATCGTAGAATATGCGAGTTGTTACAGTTTCGGACATTCGTTGCTCTTATGTCCCACTTCCTGGAAATTATAGCATTTGAAATTGGTGTTGACTTTTGGTTTAGCCACTTCATGAACAACCGGCTTATTCGATGCTTTAGGAACATTAGAACTACTACCCGTTCCTTTTTTCTGCCCCGTAAAACTTGGAAACACACCTCCCCCACGTCTACCTTGTTTCTCCCAAGCCAACGCCTTTTGATGTGCTTCTGCCACAGATCTAGGGTCGAACATGTTCATCATATCTTGGATCTGTGTTCTAAGTCCACCAACAAACCTCGCGGTCAATTGTTCTTCTGTTTCCATAATGTCATTTCGAGCAATCAACTGGTAGAACTCATCTGCATAATCAGTAACCGTCTTCGTCCCTTGCCTCAGGTTTTGTAATCTCTGATACATTAGTGATTGGTAATTTTAGGGTAAGAAAGTAGCCTTCATCAATTTCTTCATCTTTTCCCAAGCAACAATCCTTGACTTCCCCATCTGCTCTCTAGTAAGTTTGGTTTGCTGCCACCATGCCATAGCTCTCCCCCTCAACCTAGTAGCAACCAACTTCACTTTACGATCCTCCGGAACCTCTTTGAAGTCAAAAATTTCTTCAACATTTGAAACCCAATCCAAAAATTCCTCAGCTTGCATACCTCCTTTGAATTTCGGTATTTCAGTTTTCATCCCAGACTCCCACTTGTGATCATACTCCGACTGATTCCTTCCTTGTCCTCGTCCTCTTCCATGAACACTACCACCATCAAAATCCTCTTCAAAATCTGATGTATATCGATGTCTATCCCGACCACCAACATCTCTACTACCATCATTTCTTCCACCAACATCCTTCCGATCTACATTCCTCCGATCACGATCATTCACATTCCGATCTCGACTTCGATCATCATCATTTCTATAACAATCTCGACTCACACTTCTATGATCATTATCGACACTTCTCTCTCGATTGGAATATGGTGAAACTCTACTTCCTCCATGGTTAGATTCAGGTGAAACCCTTCTCCGATTTTGATTCATCTCTTCTCTAATCGACCAATCCCTTCATTAAGCTTCTCACTAAAGTTTTTGTTTATTCTTTGCTCCATCTCACCAGCTTCTTCTCTTCTATACAAAGCTTCAATATTTTGATGTCGATTAGCTCTTCTTGGCGGCATTGTCAAATGAAACAAACTTCAACTCTCGACTTGTACAAATCAAAATGATACCAAATGATGTACGACCTTCAACTTCAAACTCTCGGCTCTAACACTTCTCTTAGCTCGGCTTTGGTTGATGTAGCTCGGCTCCACTAACTCTTCGATAGAATATTGGCTCCAAGACTCGGCTTAGCTATGATTGGCTAAGTCTAGCTCCGATACCAAATGATGCAGCAGCGGAATAACAAAAATGATGATTCTGTGAAAGTAGCAATCGATGGAATGAAAAATACTGAATGGCCCAAATTCGTTGATCCGAAGATACCGAATTCTAGCTATCTTCGTCACGTTGATCGCGCACGATACCGTGAAAGAAGATCTGCAATTCTTCAGACGTTGATCAAGCGCACTTGATACCGTGAATTGGCTTCTACGATCATTGATCCGAGCGCACTCGAATACCGAAAGAGGAGATAGGAGATTACACTCAACTACCATTTTAATGAAAGCACAAAGCTAACAAACAAAACTTTTTATTCAAAATCAACTAAACTTTACAAATGACCAACACTCCGCTATTTATAGAAGTTACAACTAAACACGACTCAATTCTGGACAACACTTAGGTCGGCAACGACCTAACACTTACGACTTACGACCTAACTAAGGTCGTCTACGACCTAAAGAAACAACACAGAAATACAGTACGAAACATAGCACATTACAACACATGATATCACATATTTACTACACATAGATCAGTCTCGACCTAAAATACAACTCACGCGACCTAACTTCAATACATCAGCTTCCATCAGCGACCTAGTATAGGTCGTTAACGACCTAACACTTCATGTGACTCCAGAATTCCAGGCGGCATAAGCTTCAGCGACCTAACATAGATTGTAACCCTTCCTCGCGACCTAACATAGGTCGTACCTCCTCTTCGCGACCTAACTTAGGTCGTAACCCTACCTCGCGACCTAACATAGGTCGTACCTCCTCTCCGCGACCTAACTTAGGTCGTATCTCGTTCCAGTCCATACTCATTAGATCGGAGCGACCTAATGTTTGTGCACTTAGTTCGTTCAGTTGCTTGCCTTCCTTACCACTGATCTCCTTAACTCGCGTGCGACCTTCATTAGGTCGAGAACGACCTAAAATTTCACTAGGTCGTGAGCGACCTAAAATTTCACTAGGTCGTGCACGACCTAAAATTTCTGTGCGACTCAAATCTGTTGAATTGGCATATCACGCTGCATCAACTTGTATGGATGAGTGCTGACATTATGTCAACATATGGAAGGCAATATTAGCATTCCAAGTGGCAATGCTATAATAAAGGTAAACGTAGCCTCAGGCCTCATTAATCGGGAATGACTAAAACAAGGAAGATGCAGAAAGGCTAGGTGGGTCGCTCCCATGAGGGTAAGGTCATCCCCATCTATAGTCCATACTATTAACTCATTTATGCTTCGGTATGGTTGCTGATCCCAACCGAGGGGTGATCTTATTCGGTACTATCTAGTAAAGGGTGGGCCGGTCTTGTGTTGGCAGGGGTTAATATGTTCGACCTCGGTGTTATTTTATCTAGAGATGCACCATGATAGGCAGTACCCCAGTAGCCTAGTCATTGTATGGAATCCATTTTCCAATAAGTGCCTTCGGTCTAAGTTGTATACCTATTATTCTAGAATTTAATTAATGCAACAATTTCGACTATGTGAACTATTTATTTGAAAACCCTAGTCATTGTGATAATATCACTGGATTTCTATATAAAGTGTTTGGTTATCGTAAGGTAAAAACCCATCCGTGTTTATGTGCGGCGTGATCTTACAAGATACCTTCGATTTTCAAATTGTTTTATAAAAGTAAGATTTAATTTGTTTTAGTTTACTCACACCAGACCCATGTCTGACCCGAAGTTTTATTTTCTTTTCCTAAAACTCTTGAGTACTCAAATTTGTATGAGTAGCCAAGTGATCCAGGTTTCTTACGGAAGCATTTTGAAGGCGCTGGAGCAGGTGGCTACACCGTTAGCTAATTGTTATCTTATTCCGTTGTGTTTTGTGTATTACCAATGTATTTTTTATGGGTAGGTAGTTATAACTGTCTAGTTGAAGTTGTAATATAATGAACTCTGATGTATTAAATATTATGGAAATGACTATGTAATATCCTATGTTATCTATTATATGCTGTTCTGATTCGTTTTGAGATTCTATGACTGTGTAGTTTCTTCTTATCTTTCCTTTTCTTCTACCCTTAATGGCTTGTCTTTCGGTGCAAGAAAGGCGGTCATTATAATGGAGTTTAATTAATCATTTTAATTAATGATATTTGAAATTAATAATCATTTAATTAATGATATTTAATAGTAATTAATCATTTTAATAAATGATGTTTGAAATTTATTAATCTATTTGACTTATGAGATTTGAATTTAATTAAGTCATCATAATTAATGATTTTTAACTTTAATTAATCATTTTTATTAATGATTCTTTTAAATTTAATTAATTGTTTTAACTAATGATTTTTGAAGTTTAGCTAATCATTTTAATTAATATGGTTTATAGTTAATCAATCATTTTAATAAATGATGTTTTAATTTATCATTTTAGCTTATGATGTTTGAACTTAATTAATCCGATTAATTAACGATTATTGGAACTTAATTAATTGTTTAATTAATGGCATTTAAAAATTATTCAATCATTTTAATTAATGATGGTTGAGATTAATCTTTCATTCTAATTAAAGATTATTCGAATTTAATAAATCTTTTTAATTAATGATATTTGAAGTTAATTAATTGATTTAATAAAAGTGATTAAAGTAAATTAAATAATATAAAAAAATGTTTTAAGTTATTTAACCGATTTAATGTTTTTAAAGTTAGTAAACTGATTTAATAAAGATTTTAAAGTTAATTTACTGATGATATAAAAGTGTTTGTCAATAACCAACTATTTTATTAAAGATAATGGATTTGTTTATTTTATTAAATATAACCAATATACTTTTAAAATTATAAAGGTATTTAAATCGTATTATTTTCTTTGAGGTAATAAATGCTGTTTTAATTTTATAAATAATGGTTTATAAATGAGAAAATCCTTTAAAAGGAATTTATAAATAAAGCTAAGTGTAAATTATTTTTTGTTTATAGGAAACAATGTTTTAATAACATTTGTTTTGACCCTTGTTTTAATACACTTAGTTTTATAAATTTTGTCTTGTAAAAGAACATTTTAAACGAGTATTTTCCAAATAGTTCCGTAATTGATATTGCTTATATGGAAAGGATTTAGTCATACTTTTAACGCTAAACGTTACGGCTTTGACCCGTTTCTATGTCAAAGGTTAAAAATGTCATCAAGGCGATGTAACACTATCTCAACTTGCGTGGTTTCATTTTCAACAGAGAGATAGCACTTGTTTGGAATCGACGAGTAGTGTTAAATATATGATATTTAATTTCCATATACGATAATTTTAATTATCCCTGATAGTTGATTTATTAATTATCGGATTCAGCTTTATTCATGGTGTATCGTCACCTTAAAAACGATTTGTTGCTCTTTTGAGCTTTGTTATCCTTTATGGGTAAATGACTAAATGCAAAGCGAAAAAGGGGGCCAAGCTATGTGGTGTTGCTCCCATTAAGGTATTTTCACATCTCATCTCTATTTTGGTGTATCGTCACCTTAAGAACGGTTAAGATTTAGATGTGAAATATTTGGATTCGTGGTAAGGTTTGGCGCGGTCCGGCTTGGTGGGTCGCGAGAAGTGTTATGGAATATATAAGCTTCTCAGATTATATTACTTGAGGTATACTTCAAGAGGGTGCACTTTCCTAGTCATTTGTTGAAAATTCTCCTGTCCTTGTTTGATTTGAACCTTTGAATCTTTTTTTCTTTAATTGCAATGGGAAGAGACAACCACTCTTCGTGGTGTTTAATTATTGGTTTAAATTCTCCTTTCCTTATTTGATTTGAACCTTTGAATCTGTTTTTCTTTAGTTGCAACGGGAAGAGACAACCACTCTTCACAGTGTTTAATTATTGGTTTTTGTCCATTCCATCAAGTTAGGACTGTTACCTTATTTTTTCCATTCTATCAAGTTTGGACTGTTATCTTGTTTTATCCATTACGTCCGGTTTGGATTTTGCTCGGATTATTTTCATTTTTTCAAAGTATGGTTTTTGATACTATTTATGCCCATTCTCATTTGGATTTGTTTCTTGATGTTTATCTCTACTCTTGCCTGTATGGATCTTATTTTTGTAAGTTAAAAACCCGTTCTGCGTTAGCGATGTGGTCTCATAGAACTTTAATATGTTCCATATTATTTAAGTTATCTCACGCTGGTATTTCCAGACTGATTCGGGTGTTATTTTATTATAATGCTCGGGTCAGACTGGGTACTTTTCCAGGATGTTTCTGGTGTTATGGAGATCTTGAAGAGGAGATGGAGGATCACCTATCGTAGTGTTTTATTTTCCGCTGTATTATATAGTATCCCTATCAGCAATTGTAAGGTCGGGATTTTATAACTGTACAGTTGATAAGGTTGTTCTTAACTGTGATATACTCTGTATTTTTGGAATGATAGTTTTTACCGTCTTGTTATATTATATATTATCGATTCCGTTGTGAGATTCTAATTTTCTCCATTCTCTATTCTTTTCTTTTTTATTTACCCTAATAATCTGCCCTTTTTTCGATTGGATGCTAAATATTTGAACATAGTGGTTGTATTCGGTGTCGACTTTCAATGGTCAAAAATGTGGGTCGTTACATCATGGTATCAGACCACAAGGTTAAGCGAAAACCTTAGCTTTGGTAGGGTCTGGCTCATTTGAGATAAAGTAAGCGACACCATAGAATGAGTTTGAGAGTATTATATATACGAGAGCGTACTTGTTGGTGTTATAAAAACGTATTATGTTAATTGGTCTATTGAGTTTTTATGAATTCTGGACGAGACGTGGGATGCTACTGTATCGATAGGGGTTTCTAAACACATGAACAAGGCCAACGGACATGATACTGATTTTTTTTTGAAAATGTAGCAAATGAAATATTTTGCCTAGGAATATATTTTATATATATCAAGGGATAATTTTCAAAAATTAATTTAGTTATAGAGTGTGTTTGTTTGAATGTGATAATATTTATTATCACTATTGTTTTATCAGTTATGCTCAATTAAATTAAAAGCATTGACTGTTGTTTGTTAGTTCTTAAATCGTACTTGGTTTATTCAGGAGCATTTATCGATTTTATTTAAAACGAACCCCTTTATGAATTATTTTTTCACAATTTGACTGTAAATGGTTTTCGGAGAAAATGTTAACTTGAAAATTCACCTTTTAATAACAGTGGGTTAAGGATTAAACTTTAATAAAAGTTCTTTAATATAATCTAAATCGTGGGATAAGACCTTTAGAGAATAAATATTTAAGAAAATTCTATAATAATAAAGAAGAGTTATTATAATATAAGATGATATTATATAAAGGAAATTTTATATAAATTTAGTTTATAAAATGCGTTTAAGAAGGATTTTTTAATCTATATGCTGAAATTTTTGAAAATAATTTTAAAGGGTTTTTGAGAAATGAAATTGTAGTATTTTTGGAAGTAATTAAAAGTAAAGGAAATATTTTGGGAAGTATAATTTTAAATGGAATGCATTTTCTTTAGGAAAATTAGAAAGTCACTTTGATTAGTTTTGTGGTAATCCGAATAATCTTCTAAGTGACGATCAAATGTTCGCTTAGGAAAACGTTGTGGAATACTTAGTAAATTATTCTCTTTATCACTGTGCGATCAAAATGAGTTCAAATCTGAATAAACCCAAAGTGAGTTTTAATAAATAAATCGTTTAAAATTATTTCATATAAAAATATATGCAATATGCTTTCAAAAATGAGTTATTGAAATTAAAAACCGGTATTTGATTTTTAAGTTCCCTTAAAGGGAATTGGTTTCGAAATAAAAAGTATTTCTAATAAGAGATTGTTTTGATAAATGAGATTTTACCCTTAGATAAGATAATGGATAATTTAAAACATGTTTAAAATGAGTTCAAAATTGGATAGAAAGGTTTTGATAAACATTGTTTTATTAAAACCATATAATTATTTTAAAAACATATAAGTAGTGTAAACTATTTGTTGATTGGTTCGACCCATAAATATCTTCCATTTTAACACTCTAAGTTAAAGAAGTCGAGACGTCGACTCAGTTTTAAAAGACCTAAATTTTGATTAGATCTTTACCTAAATTATGGAAAGTAAAATAAAATTTGTATGCACTCCTAGGATATAGAAGAGTATTATATAAGTAAATAAAGTGGAACAAGTTATTATTTGATGTTTTATAAAGAAATGACTTTAAAAAATATTTTTAAACTTAGATGAAAAATTATGAAATAATTCATAAATAAATTTAGTATCGAATAAAATACTAAGTGAAAATATAAGTGATTTAGAAATATTGATGTAGTTAAGAAACCAATAAATTTAGAGCATAACTTTCCACTTTGTCCAAGTAAGTTTGGATAATCTTCTACGCAATAACCAAAGGCTAATAAGAAAAATGGTACGCTTAGATAGATATTTATATTTTTGGAAAATCGAGAAAGTTTTGAATTTTTTTTAAGAGTTGTTTGTCAATCATTTGACATTTTGAACAATGTTAAGTGATAAGTTTTCCCTTATGGAATTTGATTGATTGACTGATAGTGTTGGTTTATTCCTATACGGATTTCGATTTGATTTGATTGAATTTGATTAATTGATTGTGTGATCTTATATATAAGAGTTTATAAAGTTACAGTTTATAAACCAAGGTTTTTGATTTGTTGTTATTAGACCTAAATCTTTGATTTTGAAAAAAAGAGATTTTGAAGATTTTAGGAAAGAAATAATATTTATTCACCCTAGTTGATGTTTTTGGAGGAACCGAAATACTACTGGATGCTGCATGTTGTTTTGATTCTAGAGTTTCACAATACTTTATTAGGAGGAATTTCCTCCTTGTCACTTTTATTTTGATCTTTGATTTAATTCCCGTCTGAGAAAATTTGAGAATAAATTTGTGAATTTAAAAACCCGAGCATTTAGTTCTAAATTTATATTTTGAAAATATTGGATGCATAAGAATTTGTTATAAAATATTCTATGTATTTTATTGCCTATGATTGTGATATGGTTGTTGTTTGCATGTAGCTTTATTTTATACTATAGTTCCATGTAGATTTATATCATGCTAGCTTTTGCATGTAGAGTTACATCAGTATTTCTTTTGTCAACTTGATTCTCTTTTAGATTATCAAAGTACAGGGAAGCAAGAGATTTCCATTTGACTTCTTGCGCACCTGCATTTGCATAGAGATAATAAATTACTTTCCAAAATATAAATCAAACGCCAAAAGGTATGTAATAGATTTAAAAATTTGAATTGGTTGATGATTTTATGCCACGATTATGTGTAGCCATTTGGCTTTTGTTTTCTTTGGTTGGTTTAGAGCCCGTAGAGGCAATTTGTAGTTATTCCAATCGAGCCGCGTAAACGTTGTTGAAATTTTTCGTAAAATTTCAAGATCTAATTAAAATGTTTAATAACTCATTTTAACTAGTAGTTTTATACATAAGGGTTTGGAAATATTTTCTTCCTTGGGAATTTCTGGGATGAATTTTTTTTAAAGGGAGAGAATGTAACAACCCAAAATTTTGGTCATTTGATTTTAAATGTTTAATTAATTTATTTAAATAATTGGATTTTAGAATTTAATAACTTATAATTCAAATATAGGGAATGTTTAAATGTTTGAATTGATTGAATGTTAATTAAATTGGTTTAATAATTTTATTTAACTCCTTTTAATTAATAAATGATATAGGTGTATTCAATTTGGAAAATTTATCTACAAAATAGATCGGATAAATATTGATAATTGGATCAAAAATATAAAGTGATATTAAAATTTGTAAAATTAACATTCCAAGGCACTGTCTCGGATTTCGACGAAACCGATTTCATTGGATCCGTAATAATGAATTATAATACGCTGTCGAATTTCATGGCGATTAGACGTATCGTTTAGTCGTGCGAGTTCGAAACGCGTAGAAATTAATTTGGAAATTTATAATATAATTGGGTTTGAAAAGCTATCATCTATATATTATCGAATTAAGTCTCGAAACTAGTTCCATTGAGTTCGGAATAGGGGTATTTAGTATAGAATGCCAGTTGACACACATCGATTAGAGTTTGATATTTTGGGGAGAACGACACTTGAGATTATTAAATAAAAATTAAATAAAATAATCCTACATTCTATATTTTATTTCCATACTTCAATAGTCCTTCACCATACCCCCACGTCTAAAGCCATTCCTTATCTCCTTTATAAAAATTGTTCCAATGAACTAAAATGAAGGCGAGAACTTCAAAAAGAAAAAAGAAAAATGGATATGAAAAGAAAATTTCAACGAAAAATTGCAAAGTAAGTTTCTTTGAGTTCCCATCGATTAAGGCTTCGATTCCATATGGTTACTATTATAGGCAATCGACTTTGGTCGAACTCGACAAGGAACATCCATGCCTGGGGTTAGCTTTAGGTAGTGTTTCAAGTGACGAGAGCATATGGAGTTGATTTCTTTGGGTTTGTTGAGGCTAGGAGATGCTATGGCCGAATTTTGGCATGGTGCGTTGGTTAAATAGGAGTCATGATAGTTACTGGATTTGATTGCAATGGCGTCAGGTCAAAATTCAATCGAGGGGGTCGGAGGTGAAGTTGTGGCGGCCTATAGGTCAGTTTGAGGGAAGATGTAACTACCCGGATTTTTCGTCTGTTGAGTTTGAGTATTTAAATGGCTTTAAATATCGGATTTGGAATTTTAATTTAGTTAGTAAGATTTTAAAACTGGAGTTTCAAGCGATTTCATAAATTTTTGAAATCGTCAATTTAATTGACACGTTAAAATAGCGATCCGGGGCACAGTCTTGGAATTCGACAAAACCAGTTCTATTGGATCCGTAATAGTGTATTATTATCGGATTTCAAATTTTGTAGTATTTGGAGTTATTGGATGGCCGTACGGGATATAAACTCGTTTGAAATTAAAATCGAAATTTAATATTTTAATTGGGTCCAAAAAGCTATCTTCTCCATATGATCAAATTAGGACTCGAAACGTTTTCCATTGCGTTCACAATAGAGGTATAACATTATAAACGCCTAGCGCATGCCTCGATAGAGGTTCGAAGTTTTGAGTTGCGTAAAACGAGACATTTGAAATTTAGTAGTATAGATTGACTAGTCAAAAACCTATCCTATCTTTTCAGCCATCCCTACCTGTCCAATCCATACTTACCTTCTTTCAAATCATGTTCCCTCTTTTGAAAACAACACGCAACTGTTCAAAGAAAACACGTTATTTTTTTAAGATAATATACATGAAAAGTGTGCATTCTACATAGCAAAAGGGAATTCAAAAGTTCAAAAGGGATAATGGCCGAACACGCAGCTAAAACCGCGAGTTCCCTTCCTTTCTCTCTTCAGTTAATTCACGAAATCAACTCGTATAAAAAAAAGGGTTTGAAGTCGCGTTCAAATAGGCAGAGGCATGGGGATTCTCGAACTCGAGTTCGAACTCGAGAGGCACTGACGCGCGTGATTGGGGACGAGATGATGGTGTTTGACATGAAGGGCGATGGCAGAGCTAAGTGCATCATTTTTGGGTTGTCGCGACATCAGGATTGGGAAGGGTGATTCGAAATGGGGTTATAGGGTTGGACGTGTATATCGCAGTGAGGGAAGAGGCTCGGCATGGGAGGCATGTTCCGATGGTGGTATGCGGTCAACTGGAGGTTGCAAGTTTCGCGGTGGGTTCTAGGGCTTGCTCGATTTGAGGCTTTGCGTGAATGAGACGGGGAGGCATGGGTTATAGCTGATTTAAATTTTAAATTGATAATTAAATGAATTTTTGAATAAAATTGTAAATAAATTGTTTAATAATAAATGATAATAATAATAACTTGAATTTATAAAAATAAATAAATGTATATATATAAATATAATTATTAAAGTAAAATTTATAATAGAAATAAATATATTTAAGATTGACTATAAAAATATAAAGTAACAAATAGATAAAAATTAACAACATATTAGAATAGAAGTTTATTTATATTGTAAAGTAATAAAACAACAATTAATACAAGTAGGGAAACATAAGAACACATAAACATTCAAGTAGGGATCTTGCAAAAGAAGAAAATGTTATTATTCAAGTTGAACAAATGTATATAGATAAATATGAATTAACTTGTATAAGAAAACTAAGAAGTACAAGCAAATAAATGATAAGTATGTAGGCTGTAACTAGGAAAGCAATATGTGCTTAAATATAAAACAAGACAAATATCATATCAGCCAAATTAATGCAAGATGTCTTTAGCCAAAATATAATATCTTCTCAGCCGAGTTAAAGCTTGCAAAAGCAAGTACATATATATGTGTAGTAGTAGGATAGAACAAGTAAAGGAAGTACCTAGGTACATATACAAAATAGGCAAAGTAAAGTGAAAAGAAAATATAAATATTATAAGGAAACACAAAGTACTCAGGCATTTAATGACATTATTTTCGGCAACCAAAAAGAAGCAATATCTTTGCCTATACCTGTACTATAAAAGAAAAGGAAGATGGCAATACTTATTTTATATATTATCACTTGTACACTTCACTTCCTACATGTCAACTCCCCTCTGCATATACCAACCAACTTCTCTCTATTTCATTTCGTTCCTTCCAACTGAAGAAAGAAGAAAAAAAAACTAAAGTAAACATCACCTAAAACAACAATCAAATCTGGAAGCATGCGATTTCAAGCAAAGAATGCAAAAAGCTTTCACCTGGAACAGAGCTGCAGTTTTGTTAATGCAGTAGATTTCTGGAAAACAATCTAAAGTGATATCATCTAAAACAAATACCACTGTTCTCTGCTTCATCCATATTCAGGTGAGCAAACTCTGTTCTTTCCCACTAAGTGAGTAAACTTTTCTTTTATAAACAGTTTTAAATCTGTGATTATACTTTGTTGCATCTGATGAAATCTTGTAGTAATATAGTTTATAATGTTTACATGAATGTTTGGATGTGAATGCATTTATATGTATATGATATGTCTGCATATATATAACTGGACTCTGTTGTTTTCACAGGGTAGAAATAAATTCAAAAATCCTTTACTATCTTCCCAATCCTTATCTGGCTATGGTCTCTAAAAGAAAAATGATTGCATTGATGTAAATTTATATTTAAAAATGGTTTCAAAAATTTAGGTTTAGTAATTAATTCAAAATAGGAAAATTTCAGTAAAAATCTAATTTAAGTCAAAAATTGATAATCATAATTTCGAGTTTGGATTTTACCACCAGATTCGTAGTGAAAAATTATGATTTTTGATAATCAACTTAAGATTTTTAAATTTATATTCGTAGAGAAATTTGGGTTTGAACGGAATAGGCAAATTCGTCTATTTCTGTCGATTGGTAAATTTAACTTCATTGAGATCATGATGGGAGGTAGCTCGGGTGTGATAGATTGGTGGAAAAATGGAGCTACATTTTTCTGATGACCAGATTGGTCGTGGAACGAGGATTTAGGGTTTAAGGGTAGGTTTGGGTTGTCGATGTACTCGAGGCGATTTCATCGTCGTAGGGGAAATCGGAGTGGGTCGCGAGGGGATAGGATCGTAGTATGGTGACGTGACGTTTCTCTGGACGTGGCGGCAGGTTTCTGGTGGTCGGATTTGATGGCGCGAGACATTTATCCGATAATGGTTTGGGTTTCTGGAGTGGTTGAGTTGCTCGATTTTGTTTTCTGTTGCAATCGAGGGTACTGGGTGGTTGGATCGTTGGAGGAGATGGTCGTCGTCTTGCTGATGGCCTCGGCGAGGATAGGAGGTGGTAAGATAACTGGTGCATGTGCACGTGTGCACGTTGTATCATGGGGATTGATTTTTGGGGAAGAAGCAGGAGATTCTTGAGTTTGCTCGAGAAGGTTTCAATGTTGTCTCGGGAAGGGGATCGAGTTTCTGGGCTTGTGACTCGAGAGGGAACTTGGTAGGGAAGTGTTTTGGCAACACAGTTTTAAAACTTAAGAATTTTCCTAAGTATTTTTCGAAATGAATAAGTAGGGGAGGACTCGAGTCTGAACTCGAGTTAGTCTCGGGTAGGACCCGAAGGAGCTTTAAAGCAGATTTTAACAGTTTTTAAAAACAAGTTTTAAGTTTAAATTGAATCTAATTCTAAATTATTATGTAAAGAAAATGTTTCTTTTAACATTTGATTTAGAAGTATCATAAATTGTTTTACTTAAAATTTGTTAAGTTAAATTGTAAGTTATTTCTTTAAAACGTTAAGTTAAAAGTGGAATGTTTTAAATGTATTTAGATTATGTTAATGTTAAGTGAGCCATTAAATAAAGATAAAGATTTATCTTAAAAGTTAAATTAAGATTTTGATAATTAATGTCTAATTATTAAAATGATGTGATTAAGAGTAATTAAGAGAAATTAGTTAATTTAATTAATAATGATTAAGGATTAATTAAGTAATTAATTAAGAATAATAAATTAATTTAATTAACTAATGAATATGATTTGATTTTTGATTAAGAAATAATTAATCTAAAGATTAGTAAGGGTTAATGGTAATTAAGGATTGATTAACTGATTAATTAAGAAGTAATTACAGGATGGTAATTTCCGTTGATGATTAATTATTTAATTAATAAAGTGATTTAAAGATTAATTACTTAATATAATCAATTAAAGGGGTTTATTAATTAAAGGAGATTAATTAATTAAGATAATTACTTAATTAAAAGTAATTAATTTATGATCAAAGTGATTAATTAAAGCCTAATTTATTAATAGTGTTAGTTAATTAAAGAGATTAATTTGAGGGTAAGTAATTAATTAAGATTAATTAATTAAGGAAAGTAATTAAAGTTAATTTATTTAGGACAATTAAATCAGATAATTAAATTGGTCATACTTGTGAATGTTTGGACTTGACTGAAAAATTGAATTGTTTGATATCCTTTATATATGATGCTTTGTGATACATCCTGATTTATGTTGTGATCTGTAATTTACTTATCTGTGATATATATCTGTGAATGAACGATAAGCGTGATAGTTAATACCGCTTATCAACTATATTTCTGTATTCTGATCTGTGATGATTGTATGATGTTGCACTACTGTGTAAAACCCCTGGACCACACTTATACACACACAAATATGGATTTCACGTGGAAATCGGTTAGGTCACAGATGATTTAAAATTAATATTTTTGAAATTGAAATTTTAATTTCAATTGATTTTGGAAATGAATTTGGGTTAAATGTTAAAGCTTTTGAAATGGAGTTTTTAAGATAAAAGTTATTTTAAATAACTTAATTAAATTTCCAATTTAAATAATTTAATTTGAATTTGAATTCAAAATAATTTGGAAATTGAATTCCATGTTTGGAAATTATGGTTAAAGATGTTATAAATGTGTTTATATGAATTTAAACCATTTTAAAAGTAAAATATTGATTTGAGAATTTGAATTTAACCCAAGAACTTTAACTCGTATAGATGAATTAGATTTCTAAAATGAAAACTGTTTGTTTTCAAATGATAAAAGCTTTCAGATAAGAAATGAAATTCCAGTTTAATTAAAGGAATTTCAAGATTGAATTGAAAAATGGTTTTCCAAGTTATGAATGAATCTTTTTGAAAGCTATGAATTGAATCTGTTTATTTTTAACAGATTTAAAATGATGATTTGTTTAAACCATTCGAAATGAAATTGTTTTGAAAGCTATGAGTTAAATCTTTGATTTAAAGATTTAACGAGTTAAATTGAAATGGAAATTGATTTGGAAAATCTATGAATGAATCTTTTGTTTAAAAGATAAAAATGTGGAAATTGTGTAAACCATTGTAGGTTGTTAAAATGAATCTTTTTGTTTAAAGATTTGAAAATGGTAATTTGTTAAACCATTTGAAAAGAGAAGTTTGGGTAATGAGTTGTGACTTAATTGGAATCCCAATATCCATATATTTTTAAATATTACGCCCACTATTCGGGTTAGCCGGGAAAAGACCTTTGTGTCATATAACCCATTCCGAATAGTGATACGTCGTATATGGATAGCATTTGAAGACTGGTGGTGAAGACCGGATATTTTCGAAAATGAAAGGACAACCTGTCGAATGTCTCTGCACCGAGTTGCTCCGGTATAGAGATTTATATCACTCTTTTTGTGATGGGAAGTCCGGACGTAATTAGAAAATTATCCGGATTTGCAAGGGCTTCTTCGGAAGAGCCTTCGGTTCTGTTCGAACCCGGAACAGACTTGTATGGTTACATGTCTGACATTACACTTTGAGATATAAAGCCGATTTCTTTCAAATACATTTCTGTTGGTGGCGGAGAATTTATTCTCTTAGCTTAACAGCCTTCTTTGAGACGTACGAGCTCAAAGGTTATGTAGTTGAAGGTTATCAGCGATATATTCCCAATTTGGTAATGTGACATGCTGAGTGTTGCTGTGTGATGATCATTATTTGATCAATTGTGATATGATCATTTGTTTGATCATTTATCTTTGTGATCATTACCTTGATCATCTTTTGACCCAAAGCATGGCTTTGTGACAAAGCGTAGCTTTGTGGACGAGACTTCGTCGAACCTCACAACCCGGTAATGGTCGAAACAGGAAAGATGCGACAAGGTTTCAGGGGTAGCTTCCCTAGGGTATGACCATTCCTTCTGGAAAAGGGTAGTATCATGGTATGGAGCCAAGATACTTACTCATGTGGACACACTTTATTTATTATGTGTGATGTTGGTTTAGAGGCGCCTCGTTTAAAGGTCCCAAAGGACCGGGGGTGGCATATATGAGGTTTTGTATATTCCCCGGGAAGGGGGGTAGCCGGCCTTGTTTGGCAGAGAGCAGTTTGTCTCTCGGAGCGTCCAGCCAGAGGCGTTCTTTCGTGGAATAGGAAGTTCCTTGGCCTGACCATTTGTTGGAAATCCAAACAAAACAATACGAGCCCTGTACGGTATTAGTTGTATTACCTGCCATGGAATGTGGCGGTAACCTGCTATTGAACATGGTAGCTATAGTAGGCATAAGTGCGAAATGTCTATGCTGGCTAAGATTTATATTCTACTTTCGAAATGTTTTCTACACTATGCACTAATAATAATATCAAAAATGATTTGATTTTGCGTAGTAAGCATCTTTGACTATCATAAGAAGAAATCTCCTCCAATTCTGCGTTTGCATTGTGTGTGTGGCGGGAGGCCTTATGGTAGTTTCATTTTCCAAAAGCATTGCGAATTGACTTTAAATTCTCTGCTATTTTTTTTAAAGATAAACTGTTTTTGTTGCTCACACCAGTCCCACGACTGACTCGGAGTTTATTGTTCCTTTCCTAAACTCTGGGTGCTCATAATTTTCTACACGAGCAGTCTAGAGTTGGGGTTTTCAGATATTCAGGTTGAGTAGATTATCTGGAGCTAGTCAGTCCTTGGATGACTGACCTTGCTTTTCGCTAGCTATGGATTGGAGCATTCTATTGGAGATATTCTATCCACTGCTGATGTTATCGTTTTCTTTTCCGCTGTTATTTCTTGTATCATATCTCTGATGTATATTGATATTCATTTTATCATTCTGTTGTATCAGATATTGTATCAAAGCTGTATATCAATGTATTATTCTTTTTCTTCCGCTGTGTTATTTACTTAACTGTGTTATAAGCTCCGGCGACTCGGATTTGAACGGTCGAATCTACGGCATTCGAGTACAATGTAAAGTATGGATGTCGATTTTCGAACGCGAAAATCTAGGACGTTACATTTGGTATCAGAGCTAAGGTTGAACTTTAGCTCAGAAGTATAACACATTAAGTAGCTCATTAGAGATAGGGTGAAGTATACCCTAGAATGAGTAATCCTTAAGATATCTGTCCATATGTCTCAATAAATTCTCTTACTATCCACTGATAGTGAGTATGAGTGCAAGAAGAGGACGAGATAGGGGACAGGGGAATACGACTATAAATGGTCAATACCCTGCAACAGTGGAAATAACTTTCTTATCAATCTCCTTTGATTCGTTTCCAAAATTCTTTTGATTGCTTCGTACCAGCTACAAGAAGAAGTTTCGGCGTGATGATGGCTCTACGAATCGTTGTAGAAAATCCTTACTATGTATCTTCATCGTTTTCTTATCAGCTTTTTGATTTAAACCTTAATGAATTTGAAATTGGAAATTTTAATTTGAGGTAAATTGATTAATAGAATATGAGGAAAAAATTGAATTAAATCGATAAAACGATTTCGTTTAAAACCAAATTTGAAATTTTATTGAAATTTCTTTCGAATACCAAAGTCCGAAGGTGGACAAATTGGTATGTATTCTGAGATATTCCGACTTGAGTTTGGAATTCATATCATAAGTTTGAGGAATTATAGGAGATCGAATCTGTCTATCTCTGTGTTGTTTTCGTGCCTGCGAATTTCGAGGACGAAATTCTTTTAATGGGGGAAGTTTGTAACGATCCTAGATTTTTATTTAATTTAAATTGATAATTAAATGAATTTTTGAATAAAAATTGTAAATAAATTGTTTAATAATAAATGATAATAATAATAACTTGAATTTATAAAAATAAATATATATATATAAATATAAGTATTAAAGTAAAATTTATAATAGAAATAAATATATTTAAGATTGACTATAAAAATATAAAGTAACAAATAGATAAAAATTAACAACATATTAGAATAGAAGTTTATTTATATTGTAAAGTAATAAAACAACAATTAATACAAGTAGGGAAACATAAGAACACATAAACATTCAAGTAGGGATCTTGCAAAAGAAGACAATGTTATTATTCAAGTTGAACAAATGTATATAGATAAATATGAATTAACTTGTATAAGAAAACTAAGAAGTACAAGAAAATAAATGATAAGTATGTAGGCTGTAACTAGGAAAGCAATATGTGCTTAAATATAAAACAAGACAAATATCATATCAGCCAAATTAATGCAAGATGTCCTTAGCCAAAATATAATATCTTCTCAGCCGAGTTAAAGCTTGCAAAAGCAAGTACATATGTATGTGTAGTAGGAGGATAGAACAAGTAAAGGAAGTACCTAGGTACATATACAAAATAGGCAAAGTAAAGTGAAAAGAAAATATAAATATCATAAGGAAACACAAAGTACTCAGGCATTTAATGCCATTATCTTCGACCACCAAAAGGAAGCAATATCTTTGCCTATACCTGTACTAAAAAAGAAAAGAAAGATGGCAATACTTATTTTATAAATTATCACTTGTACACTTCACTTCCTACATGTCAACTCCCCTCTGCATATACCAACCAACTTCTCTCTATTTCATTTCGTTCCTTCCAACTGAAGAAAGAAGAAAAAAAACTAAAGTAAACATCACCTAAAACAACAATCAAATCTGGAAGCATGCGATTTCAAAGCAAAGAATGCAAAAAGCTTTCACCTATAACAGAGCTGCAGTTTTGTTAATGCAGTAGATTTCTGGAAAACAATCTAAAGTGATATCATCTAAAACAAATACCACTGTTCACTGCTTCATCCATATTCAGGTGAGCAAACTCTGTTCTTTCCCACTAAGTGAGTAAACTTTTCTTTTATAAACAGTTTTAAATCTGTGATTATACTTTGTTGCATGTGATGAAATCTTGTAGTAATATAGTTTATAATGTTTACATGAATGTTTGGATGTGAACGCATTTATATGTATATGATATGTCTGCATATATATAACTGGACTCTGTTGTTTTCACAGGGTAGAAATAAATTCAAAAATCCTTTCCTATCTTCCCAATCCTTATCTGGCTATGGTCTCTAAAAGAAAAATGATTGCATTGATGTAAATTTATATTTAAAAATGGTTTCAAAAATTTAGGTTTAGTAATTAATTCAAAATAGGAAAATTTCAGTAAAAATCTAATTTAAGTCAAAAATTGATAATCATAATTTCGAGTTTGGATTTTACCACCAGATTCGTAGTGGAAAATTATGATTTTTGATAATCAACTTAAGATTTTTAAATTTATATTCGTAGAGAAATTTGGGTTTGAATGGAATAGGCAAATTCGTCAATTTCCGTCGATTGGTAAATTTATCTTCATTGAGATCAAGATGGGAGGTAGCTCGGGTGTCGTAGATTGGTGGAAAAATGGAGCTACATTTTTCTGATGACTAGATTGGTCGTGGAACGAGGATTTAGGGTTTAAGGGTAGGTTTGGGTTGTCGATGTACTCGAGGCGATTTCATCGCCGTGGGGGAAATCGGAGTGGGTCGCGGGGGGATTGGATCGTAGTATGGTGACGTGACGTTTCTCTGGACGTGGCGGTAGGTTTCTGGTGGTAGGATTTGATGGCGCGAGACGTTTATCCGATAATGGTTTAGGTTTCTGGAGTGGTTGAGTTGCTCGATTTTGTTTTCTGTTGCAACCGAGGGTACTGGGTGGTTGGATCGTTGGAGGAGATGGTCGTCGTCTTGCTGATGGCCTCGGCGAGGATATGAGGTGGTAAGATAACTGGTGCATGTGCACGTGTGCACGTTGTATCATGGGGATTGATTTTTCGAGAAGAAGCAGGAGATTCTCGAGTTTGCTCGAGAAGGTTTCAATGTTGTCTCGGGAAGGGGATCGAGTTTCTGGGCTTGTGACTCAAGAGGGAACTTGGTAGGGAAGTGTTTTGGCAACACAGTTTTAAAACTTAAGAATTTTCCTAAGTATTTTTCGAAATGAATAAGCAGGGGAGGACTCGAGTCTGAACTCGAGTTAGTCTCGGGTAGGACCCGAAGGAGCTTTAAAGCAGATTTTAACAGTTTTTAAAAAACAAGTTTTAAGTTTAAATCGAATCTAATTCTAAATTATTATGTAAAGAAAATGTTTCTTTTAACATTTGATTTAGAAGTATCATAAATTGTTTTACTTAAAATTTGTTAAATTGTAAGTTATTTCTTTAAAACGTTAAGTTAAAAGTGGAATGTTTTAAATGTATTTAGATTATGTTAATGTTAAGTGAGCCATTAAATAAAGATAAAGATTTATCTTAAAAGTTAAATTAAGATTTTGATAATTAATGTCTAATTATTAAAATGATGTGATTAAGAGTAATTAAGAGAAATTAGTTAATTTAATCAATAATGATTAAGGATTAATTAAGTAATTAATTAGGAATAATAAATTAATTTAATTAACTAATGAATATGATTTGATTTTTGATTAAGAAATAATTAATCTAAAGATTAGTAAGGGTTAATGGTAATTAAGGATTGATTAACTGATTAATTAAGAAGTAATTACAGGATGGTAATTTCTGTTGATGATTAATGATTTAATTAATAAAGTGATTTAAAGATTAATTACTTAATACAATCAATTAAATAGGTTTATTAATTAAAGGAGATTAATTAATTAAGACAATTACTTAATTAAAAGTAATTAATTTATGATCAAAGTGATTAATTAAAGCCTAATTTATTAATAGGGTTAGTTAATTAAAGAGATTAATTTGAGGGTAAGTAATTAATTAAGATTAATTAATTAAGGAAAGTAATTAAAGTTAATTTATTTAGGACAATTAAATCAGATAATTAAATTGGTCATACTATTGAATGTTTGGACTTGACTGAAAAATTGAATTATTTGATATCCCTGATATATGATGCTTTGTGATACATCCTGATTTATGTTGTGATCTATAATTTACTTATCTGTGATATATATCTGTGAATGAACGATAAGCGTGATAGTTAATACCGCTTATCAACTATATTTCTGTATTCTGATCTGTGATGATTGTATGATGTTGCACTACTGTGTAAAACCCCTAGACCACACTTATACACACACAAATATGGATTTCACGTGGAAATCGGTTAAGTCACAGATGATTTAAATTAATATTTTTGAAATTGAAATTTTAATTTCAATTGATTTTGGAAATGAATTTGGGTTAAATGTTAAAGCTTTTGAAATGGATTTTTTAAGATAAAAGTTATTTTAAATAACTTAATTAAATTTCCAATTTAAATAATTTAATTTGAATTCAAAATAATTTGGAAATTGAATTCCATGTTTGGAAATTATGGTTAAAGATGTTATAAATGTGTTTATATGAATTTAAACCATTTTAAAAGTAAAATATTGATTTGAGAATTTGAATTTAACCCAAGAACTTTAATTCGTATAGATGAATCAGATTTCTAAAGTGAAAACTGTTTGTTTTCAAATGATAAAAGCTTTCAGATAAGAAATGAAATTCCAGTTTAATTAAAGGAATTTCAAGATTGAATTGAAAAATGGTTTTCCAAGTTATGAATGAATCTTTTTGAAAGCTATGAATTGAATCTGTTTATTTTTAACAGATTTAAAATGATGATTTGTTTAAACCATTCGAAAAGAAATTGTTTTGAAAGCTATGAGTTAAATCTTTGATTTAAAGATTTAACGAGTTAAATTGAAATGGAAATTGATTTGGAAAATCTGTGAATGAATCTTTTGTTTAAAAGATAAAAATGTGGAAATTGTGTAAACCATTGTAGGTTGTTAAAATGAATCTTTTTGTTTAAAGATTTGAAAATGGTAATTTGTTAAACCATTTGAAAAGAGAAGTTTGGGTAATGAGTTGTGACTTAATTGGAATCCCAATATCCATATATTTTTAAATATTACGCTCACTATTCGGGTTAGCCGGGAAAAGACCTTTGTGTCATATAACCCATTCCGAATAGTGATACGTCGTATATGGATAGCATTTGAAGACCGGTGGTGAAGACCGGATATTTTCGAAAATGAAAGGACAACCTGTCGAATGTCTCTGCACCGAGTTGCTCCGGTATAGAGATTTATATCACTCTTTTTGTGATGGGAAGTCCGGACGTAATTAGAAAATTATCCGGATTTGCAAGGGCTTCTTCGGAAGTGCCTTCGGTTCTGTTCGAACCCGGAACAGACTTGTATGATTACATGTCTGACATTACACTTTGAGATATAAAGCCGATTTCTTTCACATACATTTCTGTTGGTGGCGGAGAATTTATTCTCTTAGCTTAACACCCTTCTCCGAGACGTACGAGCTCAGAGGTTATGTAGTTGAAGGTTATCAGCGATATATTCCCAATTTGGTAATGTGACATGCTAAGTGTTGCTGTGTGATTATCATTGTTTGATCATTTGTGATATGATCATTTGTTTGATCATTTATCTTTGTGATCATTACCTTGATCATCTGTTGACCCAAAGCATGGCTTTGTGACAAAGCGTAGCTTTGTGGACGAGACTTCGTCGAACCTAACAACCCGGTAATGGTTGAAACAGGAAAGATACGACAAGGTTTTAGGGTAGCTTCCCTAGGGTATGACCATTCCTTCTGGAAAAGGGTAGTATCATGGTATGGAGCCCAGATACTTACTCATGTGGACACACTTTATTTATTATGTGTGATGTTGGTTTAGAGGCGCCTCGTTTAAAGGTCCCAAAGGACCGGGGGTGGCATATATGAGGTTTTGTATATTCCTCGTGAAGGGGGGTAGCCGGCCTTGTTTGGCAGAGAGCAGTTTGTCTCTCGGAGCGTCCAGCCAGAGGCGTTCTTTCGTGGAATAGGAAGTTCCTTGGCCTGACCATTTATTGGAAATCGAAACAAAACAATACGAGCCCTGTACGGTATTAGTTGTATTACCTGCCATGGAATGTGGCGGTAACCTGCTATTGAACATGGTAGCTATAGTAGGCATAAGTGCGAAATGTCTATGCTGGCTAAGATTTATATTCTACTTTCGAAATGTTTTCTACACTATGCACTAATAATAATATCAAAAATGATTTGATTTTTCGTAGTAAGCATCTTTGACTATCATAAGGAGAAATCTCCTCCAATTCTGCGTTTGCATTGTGTGTGTGGCGGGAGGCCTTATGGTAGTTTCATTTTCCAAAAGCATTGCGAATTGACTTTAAATTCTCTGCTATTTGTTTTAAAGATAAACTGTTTTTGTTGCTCACACCAGTCCCACGACTGACTCGGAGTTTATTGTTCCTTTCCTAAACTCTGGGTGCTCATAATTTTCTACACGAGCAGTCTAGAGTTGGGATTTTCAAATATTCAGGTTGAGTAGATTATCTGGAGCTAGTCAGTCCTTGGACGACTGACCTTGCTTTCCGCTAGCTATGGATTGGAGCATTCTATTGGAGATATTCTATCCACTGCTGATGTTATCGTTTTCTTTTGCGCTGCTGTTTCTTGTATCATATCTCTGATGTATATTGATACTCATTTTATCATTCTGTTGTACCAGATATTGTATCAAAGCTGTATATCAATGTATTATTCTTTTTCTTCCGCTGTGTTATTTACTTAACTGTGTTATAAGCTCCGGCGACTCGGATTTGAACGGTCGAATCTACGGCATTCGAGTACGATGTAAAGTATGGATGTCGATTTTCGAACGCGAAAATCTAGGACGTTACATTATTTAAACTGAAATGTGAAAATTTTGATAGCTAATTAAATTTAATAAATTTTACATACGAGGTCTAAAAGTCGTCAGAACAAGTCGAGATCGGAAGGGATTTGCAAATTAAAATCAAGGTGAGGAATCCTCACTCTTATGGATTACCAAATTAATTTTAAATAGTTAAAATTAATTATTGGATGCTTGTTGAATTTATAAATTATTATCAGTTGGATGTAATATATATAGTAGTATATATGTTAGTATTTGGAGTGGTATTTCCACACATTATAGCGATATCCCCCTCGAAGTGGGATTGGTATTTGTATATTGTATTAACATCTGTAGATGTAGGGAAACGGGTTGGAGGGATCCAACTGGATTCCTCAAAAATGTTAAATTTAATTTCATATATTGTGATATATGGATTATGTAGAATAATCTATATAGATTATTATAGTGATCGGAATTATTGGATGCTAATGTAGCACTGGCCTGAATTGTGATAATTTAAATACTATAAATACATTTTTAAAATTTATGAAATTAAAAGGAATTTGGTATAAAAATATATATATTGAAATTGGAGTTATTTTACAGAAATTGAATTAGGGGAAAAAATATATTTGATTTATGGTTATACTTAACTGTTGTGATAAGGAAGCCTCACACTAATGCTCCTGTTCTTGTGGTTCCCGAAGGGAATAAGGATCTTATTGTCTATACTGATGCCAGTCATAGTGGCCTCGGTGCTGTTCTTATGCAGAAGGACAGGGTAGTTGCCTACGCTTCAAGGCAATTACGTCCAAACGAGGTTCGGTACGCTACTCATGATTTAGAGCTTGCCGCCATTGTCTTTGCTTTAAAGATGTGCCATCATTATTTGTTGGGAGAGCACTTTACTCTCTTCACCGATCATAAGTCTCTCAAATACATGTTCACCCAGAAGGAGCTCAACATGCGACAACAGCGTTGGCTCGAGTTTCTAGCTTCATATGATTTCGATATTCAGTATACCCCTACCAAGGGGAATCGAGTGGCTGAAGCTTTGAGTCGCAAGCATTCAGCTATTGTTTCCATGATGATTACAGAATGGAAAGTTCTTGAGACTCTTTCCATGTGTGATATTCGCGAACGTGCTTCCATATCCAACTCTCCTATTCTATTATATAACATGGAAGCTCGTCTTACCCTTCTAGATCGGATTGTCGAGGCTCAGTTGCAAGGCTCCGATATATTTGCTCTTATTCAGAAGTGTAAGTCTGAATCCAATGATGATATTGAGATGAGGGATTTCATTATCATTATTCATGGGTGTCTTCGAAAGAAGAACCGTCTAGTCATGCCTCCTATTCCAGAACTTAGGCAGGACATTCTAACTGTATGTTACCGTTCTAAGTATACTATCCATCCAAGCAGCAGCAAGATGTATGCTGGTATGCGCCGCTTGTATTACTGGGAAGGCATGAAGCGAGATGTGGCAAGTTATGTGAGTAATTGCATGACTTGTCAGCTTATTAAGGCCGAGCATCAACGACCCAGTGGTCTTCTTCAGCCTTTAGAGGTTCCATTGTGGAAGTGGGACCAAGTTTCTATGGATTTCATCGATGGCTTACCTCGTTCGAGGTCAGGCCATACCAGTATTTGGGTTGTTGTGGACCGTCTCACCAAGTCCGCACATTTTATTCCTATTAAACCTAATAGGATGACATCTCTCTTATCGAAGCTATATATTAAGGAGATCGTGCGATTGCATGGTGTTCCTTCATCTATTGTATGTGATCGTGATCCTCTTTTCACGAGTCGCTTCTGGAAGAGTCTCCAGCAAGCTTTAGGCACAAAGCTTAATCTTAGCAAAACTTATCACCCACAGTCTGATGGACAGACTGAACGGGCGAACCGTATTTTGGAAGACTTGCTTCGTGCTTGTATCTTGGATTTTGGTGGTAGATGGGAGGATCATCTTCCTCTAGTTGAGTTTGCTTATAATAATAGCTACCAATCTTCTATCGGCATGGCTCCTTTTGAAGCCTTATATGGAAGGCCGTGTCATTCTCCATCTTGTTGGCTGGAGTCGGGCGAAAAGCTCATTTTAGGCCCCGAGTCTATTCGTGAATCATCTGAGAAGATCCATCTTATTCGCGAGAGAATGAAAGAGGCACAAAGTCGCCAGAAATCCTACGCGGACAACCGTAGGAGTCCTCTTGAATTCTCAGTGGACGACCTTGTTTATATTCGAGCTTCTCCTTTGAAAGGAGTGGTACGCTTTAGCCAGACCGGGAAATTGGCACCACGTTATATTGGGTCATTTCCTATTATAGGGCGTATCGGTCTGGTTGCTTATCGTTAGCACTTCCCGATTAGTTTTCTGGAGTTCATGACGTATTCCACGTTTCTCAGTTAAGGAAGTGTCTACGAGATTCATATTCCATGCTTGATACTCGTGCTTTAGAGAAGTTGGAGGTCTCTCCTGATCTATCTTATGTGCAGCATCCTTTGAGAGTTCTTGCTTCGGAGACTAGACGTCTTCGAAACAAGAGTGTTCCGCTCGTGAAGATTCAATGGTCCGATAATCCCAATGACTGCACTTGGGAAACCAGAGAATTCATCGAGCGATCGTATCCTCATTTCTTATCTTCTCACTCCGATGGTAAGAATTTTCCATTTTAATCTATCTAAATTTCCTTTGATTGATGAAATAAAGTGCGTTGAATATAGATTTCCTCTAGAAATTGTAAGGACGTAATTTTGATAAGGGTAGGAGTTTGTAACAACCCTGGTATTGGTGATTACCTATAATATTGAATTATAACGATAGTTATAATTTAATATTGAGAATCAAATAAATTTGAGAAGAAGAATTTTTATTAAAGTTGTTTATTTTAAATAAACAATGGATTTAAAATGTGAAAATAAAGTTCCGAAACTTTATTTTTGATTGTTTGTGTTAAAATGTGCAAAATATGATTTTAATTTAAAGAAATGCAATAATTTTGATAATTATTGCCAAATGTTTCTTTTATATATTTTTAAAAGAAGCATTTGATTTAAAATGTGGTTTATTATAAATAAAAATGATAAATTTGGTTTAAAAATAAGTTTTGGTTGTAAAAATGATGAAAGTATGATTTGTTAAATTTAATTACACAAGTAATTTTTATGTAATTTTTTTAGTTAAAAATGAAGTTTTATGTAATTATTATGTAATTTGTGCATTTTAAGTAAAATAAGAGTTTCTATTAGTGAAAATAAAATTTTAAAGTTAAATAATCTTTTATTTTGATGTAAAATAAATTTTTATGTACATAAGAATAGTGCTGTACGTATTTTGTTTTTCTTCTTTCTGAAACAAAAACTTATAGTAAAGAACAAAAAAAAAACAATTGCTACTCTCAACAAAAATCAATTTCTGTCCAAATTTGCTGCTAATTCAAGAAAATATTAATCTGAATCAAGAATAGAAATGGTAATCCAAACCAATACTATAAAAATTTCATCAAAATCCATGAATTAGATATGAAATTGTATGTAACTTTCTATTTTATTCTTGCTTGTCTTCGAAAACTCCATTTCTAGGTTGTTGAAGCATCATTCAAGCAAAAGCTCGCCTCTTTTCACCAATTTGATCTTGAAGCTCAGGTATTATGAAAGGTATCAATCTCACAATAGCGACCTCATGCAATGCCAAAAATCGCAAACTGAAATAAAAAATTTGCTAAAAAATTCATTTTCGAACTATTTTGATTGTGTAAACTGTCTTGAGTTGCAACTTTGTACAGTCATATCTTTCTATTCCGGCAACGAAATGCTGCCAGATTTTTTTGTTTTGTAGACCATGTTTTGTAGATTATTCATATCAAATTTGAGGTCATTTCGACCTAAATAGCGTATAGAAATATGCTGTCGAACTTTGATTCGGAGCATGTTTTTGCCCATATTTTTACAATGAAAACACTGCCTAGGTTCAACTTTGAGACATCATAACTTTTTCATACTTTGTCTAAATTGTGTGATTCTTCATGTAGTTTAAAGTCTTTTTGTTGAGCTTTATACATGTTAAATTTCAGGTCATTTTGACCTATATAACTTATAGAAATATGCTGCCGAACTTTGATTCGAAGCATGTTTTTGCCCAGATTTTTACAGTGAAAACACTGACTGGGTTCAACTTTGAGACATCATAACTTTCTCATACCTTGTCTAAATTATGTGATTCTTTTTGTAGTTTAAATTAAAGTTGTTGAGCTTTATGTATGTTAAATTTCAGGTCATTCCGACCTCTGTAGTCTTTAGAAACGTGCTATCAAACTTTGAATTGGAGCATGTTTTGCTCCAGCTGTTGACAGTGAAATCTGGCTGCAAGTCCAACTTTAAGAGATCATATCTCTCTCATTTCTTGTCCGATTGTATCCATTCTTTTTTTTAAATTAGAGTTGTTGAACTCTATGCCTGCAAAATTTTACAGCTTTTAAACCTTTTTAACTAGTTGAAAATTTGCTTAGAACTTCGAATCGGAGCATGTTTTGTTCCAACTGAACATTTGAATTGTTTTACATGGATTTTTTTCCGATGATGTTTTTGATCGGCTTGATCCTAAGATGGAAGAGCCAATATTACCACTGATCCATATTTTGGATTTGTGAGTTTTTAGGAGATTTTCGTATGACGATTTTATGAATAATTTCATTGAATTTTTGTTGATTTTTGTTGTTTCTTTGCACGTCTTTCTAAATCGTTTTTGGAAGATTTTGTTTTAGCTTTCAAAATAAATATTTTACAATATTTATAATTAATTTAAAGCTATTAAAATTATACATTATCTATAATAAAAGAATTTCAAAAGTTATTTTCCAAATGATTTCGAAAATAGTTTTAAAAGCTTGTTTTCTATAATAAATTATTTTCTATATAATAATACATGTTTATGCACTTTTTAGATGTATGAGAAAGAGAATTAAATGATTTAGTAAAACATGTGGTATGGGACACGTGAGTTTACTTTTTCGGTTAATTCTGAATTTGTATGATCGAAACCTCTTAAGTATTGTATTTTGAGTTGATATTTGAGATTTAAAATTCCTATTATAGGAATTATCTGGGTTGGCCAATATTTGGCGAGTTGAGATGTTCGAGATCTCCTGTTATAGGAGTAATAATCGATGAGAACCACTTATAGATGATGTTTTACTCGCCGATGAGACGAGGCGGGCCTTGAAATGAGATTTCCCTTTTGAGGAATTAAGGTTTATAAGAAACCATTATGGATTTATTTGCACTTGCCGATGATACGAGGCAAGATATATAAGTATTCCGAGATTTCTGAGGTTTGAGATTTTATTTTTATGATGTGGAGTTAACTAGGGTTAGTAAACCATTTAGTGCAAACGTGCGGTATGGGACGCATGTTAACACTTTTCGGGTTCCTTTCCGAGAGTTTGTGACACATCCACGAGTATGCCAGTGCTATAGACCTTCGGGTCATCAGAGTTATGTGACTTCAGTCACCATGAGTTATGTGACTTCGGTCACCACGAGTATGACCTTCGGGTCCATGAGTTAGGTACCTAAATTATAAATAGCACTGGACAAGAGTTTAGCATGTGCAGCATTGCTTCAGCTTTGCAATCAAGGATCTGACCAATCCGGGGTTTTCTGAGTTTTATATGATTTCACCATTTTGATATATTTTTGTTACATCGATAGCCTAGTGCTACATGAGATGTTATATAGGGTGATTTCATTTTTATGAGATTTGAACTCTATCTTAAGTTCCATGAGATTCATATTGGAATTTTGATGAGTTTCTCTTATGACTTTTGTATGATTCCTTGCATTTGAGTTGAATGCCATTAAGTATGGATTTCTTATGCTGAATTAAACCAATTCATGCGACAACCCTTGGTGAACATATACCATGCATTGAGATTATACTATACTTACTAGCTAGCTTTAAATTTGAACATATACCATGTATTCTCCAAACTTCATCACCAGCTGCCGATCCCTCTTGCCTTTAGATATTATGCCGATCCCTAATCATTCATTAACAAGTCATGTTGAACTAGGCACGATCACCTATGCTGACCCCTCCTCTACACTCCTCATACTGATTATCTATTCAAATAGACACACCGATCCCTATGTTTCGCTTTGCTGTACCGTTCCCTCTATTATTTTATCTATGTTGACAAATGACTATGCCGATCCCTACTCCATCCAAACTGGTTTCCATATTTCTAACACCTTGCGTTGTCTGCCTATCAACTCTGTTCTATTCGAGATTCGTATAATTGTCCGAACTCTATTTTAGGGTCCTATAACCACTGCTTCATGGTCATCCTTCTTGACAATAGTTGAGTCTGTCTTGCATAACCAGTTCAATATAGCCGGGTCAGGGTACCGAGTAACACTAGGTATATCCTGTAACGACCTAGAAATTCAGTCATTTGAATTTGAAATATTTAATTGATTTTACATATTGGAAAGTTAATTTTATAAGTTAAATAACTTGAATTTCAAATATAACGATTTATTTGCTAATTAAATTATTGAATTTAATATTTGGAAATATTTAAAATAATTGAATCTTGAATTTGAAATGAATGAATGATTTTGAAAGTTGATTTAAATTCCATTTAAATAGGAAAGAATATAATAAACTTTTAAATTAGATTTAAAAGTGATTTATTTAGTTTTTATAATAATTTGTTTTAATTAACACAAAAAATAGCCTTCCGGGGCATTGTCTTGGATTTCGACGAAACCGGTTCCATTGGATCCATAATAGTATAGTATGTATGCCGTCGAATTTCGTGGTGATTGGTCATATCGTTCGGTCGTGCGAGATTAAAATGCATATAAATAAAATTTTAGAAAATTTATATAATAATTAGGTTTGGAAAGCTATCTTTTGCATATGATCGAATTAGGTCTTGAGACTAGTTCCATTTCATTCGGAATAGGGGTATAACAAATAGAACACTAGGAGGCACGCCTTGTTTGGAGTTCCAGAATTTTGGACGTTTAAAGCTAGACATTTCTATTTTAATATACATACATACATACATACATACATACATATATAGATATATATACACACACGCACACATATATATAGTCATGCCTACCAAACATTAGCCATACCTCTTTACTATTCAAACTATACCTTGCCTATGCCAGCCACGTTCTAACCATACTCCCTCCTTTATAAATTCGCGTTTATAAACCAGAAAGAAAGTTCAAAAAATTTCAAATATAAAAATGGCCAAATCCAACGGCCAACATTGCATGACGAGCTAGAGGGCGATCTGGCCTTCGACCCCAAAAGGAAAGATGTACTCATCGACCCCACGAAACCATCCATTATAGCCGATCATCCATCGGAGTCATGGTCGGGCTGAATTTGGGCACGACGTTGGTAGCATTTGGGTTTGATTTCACGTGTACGGTGGATGTAGGCGCGTGGGCAGCAACGGCGATAGGCACGTGAACGGCGGCGTGGTAAGGCGAGCTCGAGGGTGAGGCGGCGATCGATTTTCGAAAAAAAGAGTATCGCGATGCCTGGAAGAACAAAATCGCATGCATGGAATAGAGGAACGAGATTAACGGGGTAATTTAAATATAAATTTTTATTTAATTAAATGTTAGTGAGTTTAATTAATTTAAACATTTATAGATCCATAACTTGTCCGTACGAGGTCCAATTTGGAGGCAATGAGTTGCATTGCGATCGTATCGACGGATACTATGCTTTGGATTTGGATTGGACAGATTTGGAGCTAATAGAAATTTGGGTTAAAATTGAACGTCTTTTCAATTTTAATTCAAACTCGAACATTTCAACGAACTGGAATTAATGTGAGTTTATCTCACTTTTTGGTTAATCTTAAAATATCATATAGTCAATAAAATTATTATTAGATGTATGGATATTTTATTGTTGATTGTTATTGACTGTGTGGATGGGTTACTAATTTATATTGTTGGTTTGGATATATTACCACCCTGGAGCGGGTTAGACCCTATTACGTTCCCGTGTAAGAGTGGATGACCCTTTGTATATGAATCCCATCTCGAAGTGGTTAATTTTTATATTATTTTATTATATATTGTATGTGATGCAAGGGGATAGGTTGGAGGGATCCAACAGGATTCCTCACAGTGGTTATTTCACTTTTAATATATATAGTGATATATGACTTATTGGATGCTATATTGATGACATGGATATGATTTTGCTTGCTAGTGCTTTAGTAGCACCGGGCCTTAATTTTAGTATCTTAAAATACTATAAAATAATGATTTCGATTAAAAAAGATTTTCAAAGTGATTTTGGAAATTATATATGTTTTAATAATTTTTCTTGAAATAAATTAAAGAAGATATTATTTTAAAAAAAAAGGTATGACTTTTAGATATTATAAATTGATTGTTTTATGAAATATTTTAAATAGAGATTTTTGAACTATAAAATAAAGATTTTTAAAATCTTAATATAAGTCCATCTTTCAAAATAAAGGGATATGGTTTTTGAAAGAAAATAGAAATATTTTGATATAAATATTTTTTACCATTTTATATAAAAGTGATATTAAAATTTATTTTCAAATGTGAAATTTATAAATGTGATAATTTAAAAAAGTGTTATTTTACAAATGAAGTTGTTGGCGTCAAAATTGGCCACCAACACCCAATTATGTGAAAGACCAAAATCTAATCAATCATAGAAATATGAAAAGAAATAATAAAGAACAAAATTAAAACAATCAAAAAGTAAGTAAATAGAGACACAAGTTTATAGTGGTTCGGCTAACTCCGGCCTACGTCCACTCCAAAGATTTTCCTTTCATTAGCTTATGCCGCTGATTACAATTACAAATCCATTAAATTCAATAATAAAAATGGCAGAGTCTAGCCTAGGTTGAAGATGAAGAGAAGCAGAATCCAAATCCCCTTTTCTGTAGCCATGCTTGCTGTAAGAAACTTTGGCTATAGGTCCTTCTTATCCATATGGGCCTACCATAGGGGTCGCTAGGCCCAAATCTTCATGTGGTGGGATCTGTACTGGTCCCTTCCTTAGTTGATTCCTAGGCAGCGACTCCTATGGTTGATTCTTCATGATGAAATATACTTAATCCCCTAATTTCACGTAATTTTGAATAAGGGAGCTCGAGTTATTGATTGTTGAATTTAAGATTGTACTTGTTGCATTAATAAGCACCGACCCCCATCAATGAAGTCTGCCGATCCAATGCATTCAACCATGTCGACCGCTCCATCTTGACAAGCTAATGAAGTATATCGATCCCTCTAGAACCAACCATGTAGATCCACGATTCACCTCGTCTTTGCCGATCCCTGGTGTAACCAGTCATGCTGATCCACACTTCACCTCGTCTTTGCCGATCCTTCGTGTAACCTCGTCTTCGCCAATCCCTTTGACGCTACCCAACTATGCCGATCCATGCTACTTCTCAACACTATGCCGATCCCTCCTATGCCATGGAGGTATGCCGATCCCTTGGGTTCCAAGCTAACATCCAAATTTCAAGCGCTTTGCATCAGTTATCTACCAACTTCATCCAACTCTGGCTTTGTGCTATTACCTATACTTGACTTTCGAGTCATACAATCGTCGCTCTGTACTCTTTGGCCTTGATAATCGAGAAGTCTGTTGGGTTAAATCTGCCTGTATACTGCCTTAATGAAAGGCGGGTTAACATTTTTCCACCCAAAACATGCCTCGCGATAGGAAGGCGTGTTTTGAATTGCCTTGAGTCCATTGTTCGAAACCCGTTGATGACCTGTGAACAAATCAGTGATCTTGCCTGATTGTTAATAACGACCGTTCGGGATCGTTAATCAAATTTGTATCTGTCCCAAGCTGATGACGATCGCATGAGATCGAGTGTTTGTTCAAGGCTAAATGTGATTGTTCGAGATCGTGTGTCGTTCGAGGCGAAATGTGATCGTTCAAGATCGAGTGCCGTTCGAGGCGAAATGTGATCGTTCGAGATCGAGTGCCGTTCGAGGCGAAATGTGATCGTTCGAGATTGAGTGTCGTTCGGGGTGAAATGTGATCGTTCGAGATCGAGTTCCCTTCGGGGAGAAATGTGATCGTTCTAGATCGAGTGCCGTTCGAGATCGAGTGCTGTTCGGGGCGAAATGTGATCGTTCGAGATTGGGTGTCATTTGGGGTGAAATGTAATCGTTTGAGATCGAGTGTCGTTCGAGGCGAAATGTGATTGTCTGGATGGGACTCAAAATTATCAATGTCAGGTTTCACGTTCGAGTGAGTTTTAGGACTAATTACCAAAAGAGAAACAAAAACAAAAACTAAACACTATAATGCATGCATCTCCAGGTGCGATGGTTCATTGTCATCTCAGAGCATGCCCAGGGACCGTTCTCGATCCCGTACATGTGTAAGTGACTTAGCCGTTTAATTGTGGAGTTTATGACTTATTCTTTGCCATTCCGGTCAATTGATGATAAGTTGATGCCTCGATCCTGGGCAGTTCCCATTCGATGCTGATGGTGGTTGCTCTAGTTCCACTGCCGCTGCCAGAGTTCTCACGTATTGTAACAGCCTGCCGTTCTGGACATGTCCCTCAATCTCATCCCTTAAGTGCCTGTAGTCGTTTGTACTATGCCCGTTTAGCTCATGGAATAGACAATATTTTTTTGATTTCTTTTCATCGTTTGTAGGCTCTCTCCTTATTGTCCTTCGATAGGGGACGTGCCCCATAGTATCCAAATATATATGTTCCAATGTTTCAGTCAATTCCATGTAAGAGGTGAATCTCGGTTCCTTTCGTGGACGCTTCGATCAATCAAAGCCATCCTTTGCTCTCCACTTTCCTTTATCCTTGTTTGAACCTTCCTCGGGTGGACCTTCACCTTGCACGGCATTCACCTCCAGTTTGTTTGCTCGTGCGTCTTCCTGTCGTAGGGACCTTTTTGCTTCATGATAAAACTCTCCGAGATCCATAGGTGGATCCCACGCCAGTGAATCTTTGAACTCCATGCCATCAGCAATTCCAGATATAGCTACCATCAAAACCATGGATGGATCTGGATGATCCACCGATGCCACCGCGGCATTAAACCGTGTTAAGAAACTCCTTAAGGACCCTTTGCTCCTTTACTTCAGTGTTTCCAAACTAATCACATTTTTGGGTCTAGAGATGTGAACCCTAAACTGCCTTATAAAGCTTTCGATCAATTCCGTACATGTGCCAATAGAGCCGCTTTCCAAATGTCTGAACCATAGTGCAGCTATATTCGATAAGTACAAGGGGAAGCACTGTGCCATGACTTCCTCCGATGCCCTCAATACTTCCATGTGTCTCATATATCTCGTCAAATGAACAACATGATCCATTTTCCATCATATGTCTCAAGCGTTGGAAGTTTGAACTTCGGTGGTTTCCTAGCATGCCTGATTTTGGAGCGAATGGACTTCTATTTACATCCTCGAGATCTTCGTTCACTAATCCTCCACACATAGCTCGCCTTATCATCTCCGCAATCCTGTCATTGTCTCCCAACGGTAGTCTCCTATCATCATGCCTAAGCTGCACCCCGAGTCTACGAGGGAATTCCGAAACATACTCCTTCGGACTCGCATCCACATTTCGATTTGCACCAAGCTGCAAGGGATCGATCGTAGGTCCTCCAACATCACGATTGACCAGACCCGAGGGAATGACCCCTAGCCTTTGGGGATTGGTATCGATCCCTCCGGAGGGATCAGTGCCGATCCCTCTTAGATGGCAGAGGACTGCACCCGGCTGCTCTAGTCCACTCCTTTGTCTATTCGCTCCATTTCCATGTTCCTGGTTCTGATTTTGGTTTTGCATTCCAGCAGCTCCTATGGCTCCAACCTGTCCGATTTTTTGGAGTAGATTCTGTAACATCTCCTTCTTCCTTTTCAACTTCCTCTCCTACATAGCATCCATCATTGTTTCCATTTCATCCCTGGTGATGTAGATAGATGCTTGATTAGCTCCAGCTCTTGAGGAAGCCTCCTGACTCCCTCCATGGTGACTCCTTTCCGGTAGCACTCTCCTTGTTGATTGCCTAGCCATTGATTTCTAGATCCAAGTATCCAAGCTTCCAAATCAGCAGGTGCAAGTTTTCTCAGTGAAAGCACCAAAATGTTGGTGTCAAAATTGGCCACCGACACCCAGTTATGTGAAAGATCAAAATCCAATCCAGTCACAGAAATATGAAGAGAAATAAAAAAAAATTTAAATTAATCAGAAAGCAAGTAAATAGAAACACATGTTTATAGTGGTTCGGCTAACTCCAGCCTACGTCCACTCCAAATATTTTCCTATAGCTTATACTGCTAATTACAGTTACAAATCCATGAAATTCAAGAATAAAAATGGCAACGTCAAGCCTAAGTAGAAGATAAAGAGAAGCAGAATCCAGATCCCTTTTTCTATAGCAATGCCTGGTGTATTTATAGGTAAAACTTCGGCTACAGGGCCTTCTTATCCTTATGGGCCTACCATAGGGGTTGCTAGGCCCAAATCTTCATGAGGAGGGATCGGTATAGATCCCTCTTCCTTAGTTGATTCCTGGGAAGCGACTCCTATGGTGGATTCTTCATAATGAAATATGCTTAATCCCCAGGTTTCACGTCATTTAGAATAAGGGAGCTCGAGTTATTGATTGTTGAATGTAATAATGTACTTGTTGCATTAATAAGCACCGACCCCTATCAATGAGGTCCGCCGACCCAATGCATCTAACCATGCCGACCCCTCCATCTTGCCAAGCTAATGAAGTATACCGATCCCTCTAGAACCAACCATGCCCATCCACGCTTTGCCTCGACTTTGCCGATCCCTCATGTAACGAGTCATGCCAATCCACACTTCACCTTGTCTTTGCGGATCCTTTGTATAAACTCGTCTTCGCTGATCCCTCTGACACTACCCAGCTATGCCGATCCATGCTACTTCTCAACACTATGCTGATCTCTCCTATGCCATGGAGGTATGCCGATTCCTTGGGTTACAAGCTAACATCCATATTTCAAGCGCCCTACATCGGTTATCTATCGACTCTATCTAACTCTGGCTTTGTGCTTTTAGCTGTACTTGACTTCTGGGTCATACAATCGTCGCTCTGCACTCATGGGCCTTGATAATCGAGAAGTCTGTTGGGTTAAATCCGCTTGTGTACTGCTTTGGTGAAAGGCGGGTTAACAGAAGTGAAGACTTGCAAAATTGTATTTTGTTAATAACAGTATGGATTTATAAACGGTGTTTATAAATTAAAGGAAAATATTATCATTTAATAGATTGGAGAAGAAATCAAACAGTGGATTTATTATAAGATATGGAATGATATTTTAGAAGATACTCTATTTTGGAAATTGATGGTGAGGGAAAAATTTGGGAATGTTAAACGATATTTTATAAATATAAAGGAATTTATAAAAGAAATTTATCCATATGAGGCAACATAAAAAATGGATGGTGATTGATGTTTTTAAATGGGATTTATAAATTAGCGAAATTTATAAAGGAAATAGAGTTATAAATGTAGTTCATAACAAAAGGGATATTATGAAAGGAAGTTTATCAAAGAGAAGGGGATTTATAAATATAATTCTATAAATATGGAAATGATCATGTTGGAAATTAAGTATGGATTTTGATCAAAGAAATATAATTATGTCTTAAAAGTTGTTTATTTATATTAATATTGTTTTAAAAGTTTTTTATTAATATTTTAATGTTTTGAAAAGTTAATTATTTTAAATTATTAATATGGTTTGAAATTAATTATAATTATTTATCAATTAAGTGTTGGAAATTAATTATTATTATTTATAATAATTTTTAAGATAAATTATTATTGTTTTATTAAGAATGTTTGAAATTATTAATTATTATCTTAATGATGTTTTGAAGTTAGTTACTGTTTATTTATACTGTTTATTATTATATAATAGTGTTTTAAAATAGATGGTTAGAATTTTTTTTGTAAGTGTTCTAGATTTATAAATAGAGTTTTATAATGGACTTGGATTTTATAAGGGTAGTTTAATAAAATGGTTAAAAGGCTTAAAGGGTGATTTTATAAGGTAAAAGTGTTTTATAAATGGCTCGATATTTTTAAATGAATTTTTGAAATGGGTTTATAGATTTATAAAAGGAGTTTATAAATGGTTTTATTGAATTATAAAGGGGTTATAAAGGATTTTTGGAATGTATGGAAGAGTTTTATAAATTGTTCCTGAGATTTATAAAATAGTTTTAGAAATTTATAACGGAGTTTGTAAATGATTTAAAATCGTTTAAAAACAAAATCTTCCACAATGTTTGGTGAATATACTTACACCGTTGAGATAAGTATATGGATATTTTTCCAAGCATTGAGAAATAGGGATTGTGGTATATATATCTTTATAAAAAGAATTTTGATTCAAGTATTGCAAAGTGAATTTAAATTATCGAAAGATTAATTAAAAGGATATTAATGGTTGCTTATGTGCTTAACTAATGTTGGTTTTCCCTATGGAATAAATCCATGACTTGAATGTTTGTTGTTCGATAGTTAAATAACTGACTATCAAATTTGGACGCAAAATGTAACTTTGGAAATATCTAGGAGAAACATGTGAGTTATATGTCACAGTAATTTCCGATGATGCCGTACTATGCGTATAAATCTCATTTCGTTCTCCTAGGACAATGATAAGGAAATCCGCCCACTAACGGTTAGGGGGTGATCTCCGCTCTTATCATTGACTGTTATTCCCTAAAGAATCTGGTGTTGAGTTTACCGAAAATTATCGAATGTTGTTTCAAAGAGACCAGGATCAGATATGTCATCCGAAACCCACTTCAATCCTACTCAAGTGTTTCGAAGTAAAGATATCTTGAAAATGATGGAATTGTAGACGGAGCTCTTAAGTATTTCGTTCAGTCCCAAAACAAAGTTGTATGGATGGATGCTAATATTGCATTGTTGCCTGGAGGGTAGTGTTAGCATTCTACGTGGGAAGTGTTATATAAAGGAAAAACGTAACCTCGAGCAACATCATGAAAATGACTAAGGATCGTGCAATATGGAATATTAAATAAACTATCTAATTATGCAGAATGTAAATGTAAAGGTAAAGTAATAAAGTAAATGACACCAGAGATTTTTATACTGGTTCGAACTTCCCGTTCTACGTCCAGTCTTAGACTCCTTCTAAAATTTAACTATCAACCCTCACTTAACCCGGAGGAATAGGTATTACACCGCCTGAGCAACCAAACACGACTTCAACCGCCTAAGCAATAGAATATGACTTCAACCGCCTGAGCAACCGAACATGACTCCAATACTACAGAGAATTATCTTGACTGAATGTGCTCTTTGTTGAATATGCGACTATATGATTTTTGTTTGATGATAATAAACATATATATATATATTCAATTAAATGTATTTGTTAATGTACTATTTTATTTTCCCAGATTAAATAAATATTTGCTGAATAAAATAAATAACACAAAGTTTAAATTCAAACATATATTTTATTCAAACAAATATTTTATTACAATTTTGAATAGTACAAATTTGAGCTCTCACTATATATATATATATATATATATATATAATTTTCAGTTACAATACAAATTTGACTACATTACATTTTTCAATTTACAGTTGACCTCACTACATATCACTTGTTCACTCAAAATTTATCTTCAACTCCATTCTAGATTGAATCCAGCATCTGAGCAATCTGCAAAAATATACACTAACACAGTAAAATTGAAAATGAAATATTTTTGCAGTATAAAATAAAACATGATTTTGAAAATATTATTTGCCTCAGTTATTTGGGTTGTTCGTCACCATTTAATCATACACGAACAGCTTGTGACATGCACAGTGTATCACTGTACATGCCACAAGGCCGTGCACACCGATATATACACTTGATAAAATTACAGGGACAGGTGAGCACAGGTCAAACCCAAATGAAAAGCCGGGTTCAACTCAAGTGTAATACAAATGAAATCATGACACGAGCACAAGGTCAAACTCGAGCTACTAGCTGGATTCAACTCAGGTGCAAATTCCAAAAAGCAAACCCAAATGTACACGAACAAACAAAGCAACCAAGTTCAAGTCATACACATGAAAACAACTCAAGCTCAAAGCAACGTGCACCACTAAACCAACAAATACAAATGAAGACACAGTAAGGCCAAATACACATTCAATTGCACCAAAGATCAACAGCAAGTGTCTACCAAGAAAAATTAACAAATGCAAATACAACGAACCAGACTACAAGATGATCCAAACAAGGCTATGACTTCAAGTGTATAAGACCAGTTCACTTACAACAATGCAAACCTGATCAAAAACAGAGGCAGTGAAACTAGAGGCAAATGTACAAAGACAAAACTAACTACAAACTTTATGGTGATACAGCAATGGTGCACATGTATATTTCAGTGCAACTCATCACAAACGTGTACCAGCTCAATATGTTATGCATAAGAACCAAAGCTAGAGGCAACAGACATAGTCACACTGCACCAGACCAAGGCAATAAGGAGATGACTGCATATGCACAGCATGGCACAAAAACAGCACCAAACCAGTTCATGAGCAAACCAGACTATATCAACTCAACAACAACAAAATGCACAAGAACAAATTATGCAGTGGCATCGACAATCATTAATAAGTGGTTCTCGACAAATTACAAACTGGAATGTTTATGAAACTGTGTAACAATCAATCACATATATACATACATGAATGCATATATATATGAAGCAATGCCATAGTCAAGTATGCTACAGATATGAATGAAGTGGCCGAAGTCATGGAACAGCAAGCAGATATCATCGATCAAGTCAGAGTATAAACTTTCCAGACTATCAAAAATCAACAGAATAAAAAATCCTAAAATGGCTGAGCAATGAAACTATTACAGTAAATTTAACAGTTTCAACAAGTCAATGTCATGTTTCAAATCAAAGTCAGAGACGTGATGACCAGGGAAAGATCGAACAGCTCAATATCAAAGCTGTGGTGACCAAGATTCAAAGCCGTGGTTATCAAGTAAACAATCGTCAAATTATACAAATTGGAACAAGTCAGAAATCATCATCAACGTCCAAGCAGTATCAAACGGCCAAAACAAAAGAGTTGACGAATTCAAATAAATTGATACGAACGAAGAAATAGGAATTCGAATCCTATATAAACAATCAACATCATCGGCTAAAAGTGACCGATTTCAAGTATGCACAAACAGTAAAGCAAAAGGCAAAAATCACGTACCAAAGTCAGGAGTCGAACTCGATCAAAAATCGAAGCAGTCGAAGCTGAGCAACAAGGAAACGATCGATCAAAGCTACATGCGAAATCACATATTCGATCATTCTAGTTAAAGTCTGCTTCTTCGTATTTCACAAGCCCTAATTACAGAGCAAAGAGGAAAGAACAAGGCCGCCATTTTACAGAGGGAAGAAGAGTGAAGATATAAAAGAAAAAGGGGCCGACCTTTCTATTGTCTTAAGTTTATAATTGGGCTTAACTTTTTAAATTAGGGTTTTATTATTTAAATTTGTTTTAAATTTAAATTCTTCTGTTAAACCGTTGTTAATTACTAGTCGTGTGACTAGGGGACAAACTACATTGCATAGTTTGAGAATTCGCAACTCAGTGGCTGAGTTGTAGCAGGGTTTTGAGCGTAGAGTTAAGGCTAGTCGATAGCGGGTGTCGCGAGTTTACGTGTGTAAGCGTTTGACTGCTTAATTTCTAGTAGAAACCTTGGGGGCTGCACGTAGGTAGGGTTTTGCTGAAGCTGGGTAAATTCTGTGTCGTTCTATTTTCTGCATTTACTATTCTGCTATTATCTGTGCTGATATTATTCTGCTGTGATCTGTGTTGAAAATATTTTATATAAACTTTCGCAATAATTTTTATAATTAATAGTATCACCCTATTCACCCCCCCTCTATGGTGAAATCAATCCTACAAGTGGTATCAGAGCTAGGAATAAAAGTCATTTTTTGATTTAAAAATTCGATTTTTCAAAAATCAATTTTTGTTTTAAAAATTTGAATTTTTAAAATGGCTTCTTTTAATAATGCTTTTGCTGAGGGTCAGTCCATAGTTAGACCACCAATGTTCAATGGTGAATATGCTTACTGGAAAAATAGGATGGAAATTTTTCTGAAAACCATTGACGCTTGGGATATTGTTGAGACAGGGTATAAAGCACCAACTATAATTGTAAATAATCAGGAAATAAATAATACGAAGGATCAATGGACAGAGCTAGAAAATAAATTACAAAATGCTAATGCTAAAGCTATGAATTCTATTATCTGTTCATTGGATCAATTTGAATTTAATCGTGTCTCACATTGTCTAACTGCGTAGGAAATATGGCACACACTCGAAGTGACTCACGAAGGAACGTCTCAAGTCAAAGAATCCCATCTTGCCATGCTAAGCTACCAATACGAGAATTTCACAATGGCCAAGGATGAAAATGTCAAAGAGATGTACGGACGACTTTCCAATATCGTATACAAATCAAAAGCTCTTGGAAAATCATACATAGAAGTGGAAATAGTCCGAAAAATCCTCAGAGTCCTTCCACGAAGCTTTGAAGCGAAAGTTACTTCCATTCAAGAATCAAAAGATTTGAAACAACTCAAAGTTGAAGAACTTATCGGAAATCTCACCACTCACGAGCTAGAGATAAAATTCAAGGAAGAACGAGAAGGAGGTGATACTCGAAAGAAATCGATAGCTCTCAAAGGAACAACTGAAAGTGATGATGATGACGATGATGATGGTGCAGCAGAACTAGAGCTGTTAATAAGGAAATTCAAAAAGTGGAATCACAAATATGGAAATTCAGCTCTAAATTAAAAATTAAAAAGCAGAATAGCCAAAGCACTAGACCACTCAGAAGAACATAAGATCATCTGTTACAAGTGCAACAAACCCGGTCATATAAAGCCCGATTGCCCACAAAATAAATTCAGCCATGGAAAGAAACAGAAAAAGAAAAGTTTTGCAGCCACTTGGGATGAAACGAATGAGGATGGTCAAAGCACTGGCAGTGAAAGCGAAAAAGCAGAATTGTGCCTTCGAGGTGATATAACTGACAGTGATGATGACGAGCCAAGTGAGGTATCAAAACTTACCCATTCTGAGTTGCTTATTTATTTCCACGAAGTAAACGGCTGTTTTGAACGACTTAGGGAAAGATACGCTAAACTTGAATCACAAAGAGATAGTTTGATAGAATTAAATGAACAACTTGATCAATTAGTTAAAAACTATCAAAGTAGAATCCCTAAGTGTGATAAGTGTCCAACATTCGAAGAAGAAATTAAAAAATAAGAAATTAAAATTAAATCGCTTGAAAATGAAATTATGATTTTAAAAGAAAGTGAAAACACAAGGAGAGAAAATTCTATCAAAATGTGCACACAATTATTGAATGAAAACGAATCACTCAAATCACAAGTCCAACAATTGTCTACTACTTTAGATAAATTTTTCAAAAGTGAAAAATCATTAAATATGTTATTAGGGAAACAATCTGTCAATATTGATAGACAAGGACTTGGGTATACTCAAACAGAACGGTGTAGAAGCGAAATTAAACAAGTCAAGTCAATGTGCACTATTTGTAGAAAAATTGGACACAATCAAAATATTTATTGGTATAGACCCAAAAATGTGAAATCAATTCCAATTTGGGTTCCAAAAGGCACGAGTATAAAATCCCTCAAAGTTAAACAAATCTGGGTGCCAAAAGGAACATATATAAATAGTTATGAGTCTCCACAAAATTATTTTTCAAAATATTCTACCACTAACAACAATGGACCTATAAAAACAAATAGGTCAGAAAAACCTTTTATCGTGTAGGTGTGGTGGCAGGCTAAGGAACAACATCAGTGTTATTTGGATTCTGGCTGTTCCAGACACACAACAGGCGACAATTCAGAGTTCCTTAGCCTAGTATAAAGGTGACAGATTCACAATAGACAATAACGAAAGATTATCGTAAAGGTAAAACAGGAAATTGTATTTATTTTTTAAACGATATATTAAATGTGATAATCTGCACCATAATCTGAATTAAATCAGCCAGTTATGATTGATGATGTTGATTCTGACTTATTCAAAATGTTGACTAATCATCTTTAAATAGAATTGCTTGGATTAATTATGATATTTGATTGATTACTGACTACTTATGCTACAAGTGGATATATTTTTTTATCTGTTCTGACACTATGAGCACTGTTTGTTTATTTCAACGGCTTCAATTCAAATTCAAGAGAACTTCATTTAAAAAGCTGTTAAAAATTATTTCAAAGAAATTTGTTTCAGGTTCACAAGTCCGGTCTATAACATTTAAACAATGATAATGTTGAGTGAAAGAAAAATTCAGATGCATATTACACTGGCAATCTAGTTGATGAAAAATTACTAGTGGAATGTTATTTAACATTCAGTAATTGCATCGTTTTTCAAAGAAAATATCTGCATATTTTTTCATTTCAAATAATTCTCAATTAATAGATATTTTTCTTAGAAATACCCTTTCTAGAAAATCATTTTTGATGACCTTGTTTAAGATTAGTCATTTTGAAAATTTTGATAATTATTTTTGAATTTGATTTTAAATGACTACATTAACTAATCTGACCCCCTACTGATTATTGAAAAGATAAATAGTGATTGAAAAAGTGATGAGTGTTGATATTAATCATATATTATAACTCGAGACAGTATATTTAGTAAATTTCTTTAGAAATTTAAACAAGAGTTATAAAAAACTTTTTGTTGGCAAAAATTCCATGACCATTTCTATTTCTATCATATTTCTATCGACCATCACTCATCAAAATCTAATATAGTATGTCAATATGTGGTATTTTAAACGGGAATCGTTCGTTATTCATTTTATTATATTTTTAACAAATAAAAACATCCAAAGTATTCACTATCATTTAAAAGTCCTCACGGTTATGCATGGGTGAATTACTTGGATTTTTGATTATGTGCTTCCATGCTCATTTAAAAGTCCTCACGGTTATGCATGTATAGAACGCATATCAAAATTGATTAATTAAATACACAAGTTGATTCTAATCCCATTTAAAAGTCCTCACGGTTATGCGTGGTTAGAAGATACTTGAATTCATTTTTTTTAAAGTTTGGAATACTACTAATCTCATTTAAAAGTCCTAACAGTTATGCATGGTTAGTAGATATTCAAATTCCTGATATAAATATACCACAAATAGACACAACTATATGGTTTTATATGATGACATCATCCCTATCATTCTAAAGTGGAATATGCGTCAAACAGAGTATTTATGATTTTTGTTTGATTTTTTATTGAAATTTTATATTTATACCCGATTGAGTTTTAATGTTGTATTAATGTCAATCACTTCATCTCTATTTTTCTAACACTATTACTCTTTTGCTGATAACAAAAGGGGGAGAGAAAGTTAAGATTTTGGCAAATAAAGGTCAAATATTTTCTATTTGCATCTAAGCTCATTTGCATATTTTTATTACATGCATATATGAAGGGGGAGTTTTGTGTAGAGAGGAAGCATTCAAATAGGGGGAGCAAATTGAATGATTGATCAAATACATTTAATATATTCAAAATCTTAAATATATGTTTGTTATCATCAAAAGGGGGAGATTGTTGAATATGCGACTATATGATTTTTGTTTGATGATAATAAACATATATATATATATATTCAATTAAATGTATTTTTTAATGTACTATTTTATTTTCACAGATTAAATAAAGGGGCATTTTACCAGAAGGACAAATTTTGCAGTCCAATTAGTTTCTAGGACACACATTTAAAGAAATTACTTTCAAGGCCAAAGTCAGTAGAATAATTACTTTCAAGAACAAAGTCACCGGTCCAATTACTTTCAAGGACATAATTTCATAGGTTTTTAGGCCCTAGAAACTAATTATTTTGCGTTTTGTCCTTGAAAGTAATTATTTCAGTTGTGTGTCCTAGAAACTAATTCCACTTGCTAAAGAGGCCCTTATGGCTAATTTCCACTTAATAAATAAATATTTGCTGAATAAAATAAATAATACAAAGTTTAAATTCAAACAGATATTTTATTCAAACAAATATTTTATTACAATTTTGAATAGTACAAATTTGAGCTCTCACTATATATATATAAAATTTTCAATTACAATACAAATTTGACTACATTACATTTTTAAATTTATAGTTGACCTCACTACATATCACTTGTTCACTCAAAATTTATCTTCAACTCCATTCTATATTGAATCCAGCATCTGAGCAATCTGCAAAAATATACACTAACACAGTAAAATTGAAAATGAAATATTTTTGCAATATAAAGTAAAACATGATTTTGAAAATATTATTTGCCTCAGTTATTTGGGTTGTTCGTCATCATTTAATCATACACGAACAGCTTGTGACATGCACAGTGTATCACTATACAGGCCACAAGGTCATGCACACCGATATATACACATGATAAAATTACAGGGACATGTGAGCACAGGTCAAACCCAAATGAAAAGTCGGGTTTAACTCAAGTGTAATACAAATGAAATCACGACACGATCACAAGGTCAAACCCGAGCTACTAGCTGGATTCAACTCAGGTGCAAATTCCAAAAAGCAAACCCAAATGTACACGAACAAACAAAGCAACCAAGTTCAAGTCATACACATGAAAACAACTCAAGCTCAAAGCAAAGTGCACCACTAAACCAGCAAATACAAATGAAGACACAGTAAGGCCAAATACACATTCAAGTGCACCAAAGATCAACATCAAGTGTCTACCAAGCAAAATTGACAAATGCAAATACAACGAACCAGATTACAAGATGATCCAAACAAGGCTACGACTTCAAGTGTATAAGACCAGTCCACTTACAACAATGCAAACCTGATCAAAAACAGAGGCAGTGAAACCAGAGGCAAATGTACAAAGACAAAACTAACTACAAACTATATGGTGATACAGCAATGGTGCACATGTATATTTCAGTGCAAGTCATCACAAACGTGTACCAGCTCAATATGCTATGCATAAGAACCAAAGCCAGAGGCAACAGACATAGTCACACTGCACCAGACCAAGGCAATAAGGAGATAACTGCATATGCACAGCATGGTACAAAAACAGCACCAAACCAGTTCATGAGCAAACCAGACTATCAACTCAACAACAACAAAATGCACAAGAACAAAGTATGCAGTGGCATCAGTAATCATGAATAAGTGGTGCTCGACAAATTACAAACTGGAATGGCTATGAAACTGTGTAACAATCAATCACATATATACATACATGAATGCATATATATATATGAAGCAATGCCACAGTCAAGTATGCTACAGATATGAATGAAGTGGCCAAATTCATGGAATAGCAAGCAGAAATCATCGATCAAGTCAGAGTATAAAATTTCCAGACTATCAAAAATCAACATCATAAAAAATCCTAAAATGGCCGAGAAATGAAACTGTTACAGTAAATTTAACAGTTTTAACAAGTCAATGTCATGTTTCAAATCGAAGTCAGAGATGTGATGACCAGGGAAAGATCGAACAGCTCAATATCAAAGCCGTGGTGACCAAGATTCAAAGCCGTGGTTATCAAGTAAACAATCGTCAAATTAGACGAATTGGAACAAGTCAGAAATCATCATCAACGTCCAAGCAGTATCGAACGGCCAAAACAAAAGAGTTGACGAATTCAAATAAATTGATACGAACGAAGAAATAGGAATTCGAATCCTATATAAACAATCAACATCATCGGCTAAAAGTGATCGAGTTCAAGTACGCACAAACAGTAAAGCAAAAGGCAAAAATCACGTACCAAAGTCACGAGTCGAACTCGATCAAAAATCAAAGCAGTCGAAGCTGAGCAACAAGGAAACGATCGATCAAAGCTACACGTGAAATCACATATTCGATCATTCTAATTAAAGTCGGCTTCTTCGTATTTCACAAGCCCTAATTATAGAGCAAAGAGGAAAGAACGAGGCCGCCATTTTACAGAGGGAAGAAGAGTGAAGATATAAAAGAAAAAGGGGCTGGCCTTTCTATTGTCTTAAGTTTATAATTGGGCTTAACTTTTTAAATTAGGGTTTTATTATTTAAATTTGTTTTAAATTTAAATTCTTCTGTTAAACCGTTGTTAATTACTAGTCGTGTGACTAGGGGACAAACTACATGGCGTAGTTTGAGAATTCACAACTCAGTGGCTAAGTTGTGGTAGGGTTTTGAGCGTAGAGTTAAGGCTAGTCGATAGCGGGTGTCGTGAGTTTACGTGTGTAAGCATCTGTCTGCTTAATTTCTAGTAGAAACCTTGGGGGCAACACGTAGGCAGGGTTTTGCCGAAGCTGGGTAAATTCTGTGTCGTTCTATTTTCTTCATTTACTATTCTGCTATTATCTGTGCTGATATTATTCTATTGTGATCTGTGTTGAAAATATTTTATATAAACTTTTGCAATAATTTTTATAATTAATAGTATCACCCTATTCACCCCCCTCTAGGGTGAAATCGATCCTACACTCTTTTAATAGCACAGATATGTCTTTAGAAGACACCCTTCCTATAATCTTCTCCTTTGTGGTATATTGTGTAATTTGTGAAGAAAGGAAGTTTATTAAATAACTAATGTAGTAATCTTGAATGAACAAGTGATCAGAATGAAGTATGGAATGTTTAGAGTTGAAATAGCAAGATAGATTAGAAAACAAGAATTAGAATTAGTATTAGTGATTAAAACAATGGAATTCATGGCTATTTATAGAAATTGAAGAGTTATAATCATTCGTGAAAGATAGCCATAAAGAGATATGGAAGCAACTCTTGAATCAAGAGTTGTTTCTGTTCATTTGAATTGAAGTGTCTTTTCAAAATATAGCCGTTAGGAAGATTCAGTTGTCTGAATGGAGCGATTCAGCCAGTTGAATGGATTTAAAAACAAACCAGCAAGAAAACAGTTCAAAAGTGACTCAATTCAGTCGGCTGAATTTGCATGCTCAACCGTCTGAATATTTAAATCAAGTTGTGCACTTACACAGTATTCAGCCGGCTGAATCATGCTATTCAGTCGATTGAATTTAGTGTTTTTTGGTATATAATCAATGTTTTTGAAAAACTAAATCGTGTGCATGCATATATCACTACAGAGACATTTTATCTTAAATCTACTACTAAAATCAGACCTTAAACTTAATACTTTGACGAAGCTTCAATCCAGAATCTGGTCTACAAATTGTTAGACTATTTCTCGAATAAATACAATATCTTCTCCTACAAGTATGATTAGTTCATATAATATTTACTTATATAGTTGTCATAATCAAAACATCAAAATTCTAGGTTCTAACATTCTCTCCCTTTTCGATGATGACAACTATGTAAGTTTTTAAATATATAAAGTAATTTTCTCCCCTAACTGAATACTCCCCTTATCAATTGTATTCTCCCCCTTTGTCATCGACAAAAAGAAAAAATAATTGATATGAGTTTTTAAAATGGTTAAATCTTCCGACAAGAAAAGATGGGATACTTCATCGTGATTGTACATATCAACATCAACATCATAAATATCCAACCCCTTAGATGGACATCTTAAAATGTGGCCTAATCTTTTAAGGGGTAAATAAATTTTTACTCCACAAACCAACGTCCATATACAATCATCTTTGTTTTGGGGATTTTGATGATCGAGATTCATATTGGCATAGAATAGCTTAATTAAAAGAGGGTAGATTTTAACATTATTAGAATCATACCCAATAAGTGAATCGAAACCATGAGCTTCGGCTTTCTCTCTAACCGTGTAGCCATTGAATTTCGAAAATTTCATGAATGCTCCTTCGAAAAGCTTTGAATTTATCATGTTATTGAATCTATTAACCGGTGTATCATTATATAACCATGATCAGATTTGACTTTCAGAAGGTCTGATTGTTGATTCTCTTGCTCTCTTTGAACATGGAGCCATTTTGTTTTATGAAATTGGAAGAAAAATTGAATTTTTGAAGAAGTTAGGATTTTCTTATGGGTTTTTCTTAGTAGTGAATGGTTTGGTAGGTTGAAAATGAAGGGGTAGATGGTATAAAGAAGTAGGTTAGATTGAATAGTTGCATTGAAAAACGTGTAGATCTATTTTAAATAATAGAAAACAGATGAACCAGCCGGTTGAAATGATGAAGGCAGTCGGCTAAACTTGGGAAAATTAGAACCCGCAAGAATTTAGTTGAAAAATGGTATAAAATAGCTGGCTAAAATGGGGGGTCGGTCGGTTGAAATCTGGGCTATATTTTTGTACATTTGAATGTTCAGTCTGCTCAATCCTACTAGTCAGCCGACTGAAATTGAAAAATTGCAACCCGCAAGTTTATATTTCAAAAATGCCATGTTTCACTCGGCTGAATTTGGGAATTCAGTTGGCTGAATTTAGAATAAAATTTTAATATTCTTGAATTTTCAATCGACTGAACCCATAGGTTCAGTCGGCTGAAACTGTTGATTTTGTGAGGTTGAGATTATTTTTAGTTCATTCTAATTTGGTTAAACAAACAAGCTACACACATACACAGATACATACATACATACATACATACATACATACATACATACATACATACATATATATATATATATATATTTGTTTTTTGAGCTTTATTCTTATGTAAAAAAATATAATTTTATTTCAACAAACGTGTTACATATCAAAATTACAATATCAATTTCATGAACATAAATTTATAAAAACGTAGATTTTATTTTTTCGAAGACTTGGATTCGTTTGAGCGTGGTTCAACTTTGGTGACATCACATAATGGATTAATAGGAGACCAAACAGTACGCTGAGCACCTTGTTCCCTAGAATTTAAAGATTCGTGAGGTTGTTGAGGAGATGGATTGTGCACACCTTGCTTAGGAGTCGTTCCATAGAATTTGAGAGCAAATTGTTCAAGAAAATTTAAACGTCTACCATGATGTTTTTGCTCGTAATACATCTCACGTTGTAAACTTAAGGTTTCACGCTGATAGTGATGAATATCATCGATTTTCTCCTTGGTAGAAGGTGATCCAAAGTCTTGTTTTTCTTAGCTCGTTTTCCGTTTGGTGTATATCTAGTATGATGATTAGGAGATGGAGTAATCTTCACTGGAATATACACAAGAGTAGATTTATTTGACGAATCCAATGTTGGAGTGCTGAAAACAATTAATGAAACACTAGAACTTTCTTAAGACGACATGTTATAAGAGAATGTGTATATATATATACACTTTAATGTTAGTTTTATATAAATTAAAAAATCTCATCATGTATATATATATTGGATTTATTTTCTATTTCTGATGTTTTTTAGCTTTTTGTTAATATTGTTTACTAAATTTCAGCCAATAGAAAGAATGTAAGGTTAAAATTATAAAAATATTATAGTTGTATATTAAATAGAAAGAATGTAAGGTGTTAAAGCAAGTAACACAATAGAATATTGGAATGACATGTGACTATCTCCCATGAGTGCATAGTTTGAGTGCCATCATCTGCAATTTTTGTCCAATTAAAATTTTATTTATTTTATTACTTTTTATACTTTAATATCAAATTATAAATCATGTAATGACATAATTCCTAGTTTACGTCTAAATTTAAGATAAATATTTTCATTTAAAGGTTTAGTAAATATATTTGCAACTTGATTTTCTGAATATTCAAAATCAAGAGAGATATTACCTTTTTCTATGTTATCATGAAGAAAATAATGTCGGATGTCAATATGTTTAGTTCTAGAGTGGTTTATAGGATTTTTTGATAAATTAATAGCACTTGTATTATCACAATAAATTGTTGATTTAGATAAGTTTATACCAAAATCTTGAAGTGTTTGTTGCATATATATATTACTTGATCACATGCCAAAGCAGTAGAAATATATTCTGCTTCACACGTCAAAAGTGAAACACAATTTTGTTTTTTACTAAACCAAGATACTGAAGATTGTCCAATGAAATGACATGTACCACCTGTACTCTTTCGATCCATTCGACATCCTCCAAAGTCAGCATCACTATGATACTAACTCAAAAGGACATTCTTTTGGGTAAAAGAGACCGCAGTCTTTAGTTTTGATTAAGTAGCGTAAAATTCGTTTCACTGCTCGCAAATGTGATTCTTTGAAATTTGCTAGAAATTGTGCACATAAGTATACACTCATATTATATCAGGACAACTAGCAGTTAAGTAAAGTAGAGATCCAATCATACTTCGATATAGTTTTTGGTCAATACTTTTTCCATTTTCATCTCGATCGAGGTGTACCAAGGTACTCATAGGTGTTGGTTTAGCAGAAGTATTTTCCATACCAAAACGATTTATTAGATTATTACAATAATTTTCTTGATTAATAAAAATTCCATTATTTAATTGTTTAATTTGTAATCGAAGAAAATATGAAAGTTCTCCCATATGAGACATTTCAAATTCTCTTGTCATAATATTCGAAAATTCTTAACATAATTTTTCGTTTGTGGAACCAAAAATGGTGTCATCTACATAAGCTTGTATAATTAAAATATCATATTTATCTTGTTTTATAAACAAAGTTTGATCTACTTTTCCAATTTTAAAACCAGAATTTATAAGATAACTTTTAAGACGATCATACCAAGCACGAGGTGCTTGTTTTAAACCGTATAAAGCTTTCTTTAATTTATAAACATGGTTTGGAGATTTTTCATGTGCAAATAGAGGTGGTTGTTCTATATACACATTTTATTTTAAAAAACCGTTTAGAAAAGCACTTTTTACATCCATTTGATATAGTTTAAAGTTATGAAAACATGCAAAAGCCAATAAAATACGTATTGCTTCTAGTCGAGCTACATGAGCAAATGTTTCTTTATAGTCTATTCCTTCCTCTTGATTGTAACCTTGGACGACTAATCTAGCTTTGTTTCATATGATATTCCCTTGCTTATCGGCTATATTTTTGTAAACCCACTTAGTACCGATGACTGTTTGATTACTAGGTCTAGGAACTAAGTCCCAAACTTCATTTTGTTCAAAGTGATTTAAATCTTCTTGCATAGCTATAATCCAATGTTCATCAGTTCAGGCTTCTTTAGCATTTTTAGGTTCAATGTTCGATAGGAAAGCTACATGACCCATTTGATTTAATTGATTTCGTGTTCTTACGTTTGAATTTATTTCTCCAATAGCATTTTTAATTAGGTGATTTCTTAGTAGTCTGGGTGGAGATCGAATCTCATTTTCATTAGGTAAATTATTGTTTTCAATTTCAATAATATTTTCAATATCATCTTCTATGATATTTGATCTAGGAATTATTTCTTCATCTTCAATTTTATTATTAAATTTGTAATTTTCATAGAAGGACACATGAAGTGTTTCTTCGATTATTTTAGTTCTTTATTATAAACTCTATATGCTTTACTTCATTCCGAGTATCCAATGAATACTCCTTCATCGTATTTTGGATCGAATTTACCAAGTTGGTCTTTTGTATTTAATAAAAAGCATTTTGAACCGAAAACTTTAAAATATGATATGTTAGGCTTTCTTCTATTAAAAAGTTCGTATGGGGTATGTTTTTTAATGGTCTAATGGAGACACGATTTAAAACATAACAAGCAGTTGCTACAGCTTCTGTCCAAAAATGTTTAGGTAGAGTTCTTCCATTTAGTAAGGTTCTAGCACATTCTTGAAGTGTTCTATTTTCCTTTCTACAACTCCGTTTTGTTGCGGAGTTCTAGGAAATGAAAAATTGGGAACAATTCCTTTCTTATTACAATATATTTCAAAATTATCATTATCGAATTCACCACCATGATCGCTTCAAATGTTTTTAATTTTCATATTTTTAATATTTTGAATTCTCTTAGTAAAGTTTTAAAATTTTCAAAAGTATCACTTTTATTTTTCATAAATATTGTCCAAGTGTATCTTGAAAAATTATCTACAATTAGAAAAACATATCTGTTATGATTTATAGATTGAACTTTAGTTGGTCCAAAAAGATCTAAATGTAATAACTTAAGTGGTTGTAATGTAGAACTAATTTTCTTTGATTTAAAAGTATATTTGGTTAACTTTCCTAACTGACAAGCATCACAAATACTATTTACTTTAAAATTCATTTTTAGTTAACCTTTTACTAAATTATATTTAGATAATTTGCTTGTTGCTTTAAAGTTTATATGATAAAATCTTTTGTGCCATAACCAAGGATCATTTTCTTTGGCTACTAGACACATATTAGTGTTATGATTAACTTTCATATTTGATATGTATATATTACGTTCTCTAGTTCCTTCAAAGATAAGATTCTTGTTTTGATCAAATATGTTACATTTATTTTCCCAAAAAGATATATTAAAACCTTTATCGCATAGTTGACTTATACTAAGCAAATTATGTTTTAAATTCTTACTGGTAAAACATCTGTAATAAGAGGTAAGTTAGATGTACCGTCATTGCTCACAACGCCTTTTTCGATGATATATCCTTTGGAATTCACTCCAAATGTGATAGATCCTCAATCTAAGTAGATAATGTTAGTCAGCATATCTTTGTTTCTTGTCATATGTTTTGAGCAACCACTATCAAGTATCCACTTTCTTGTTTTCTTAGTTGGTACCAGCAAAAAATATAGAGATGATGTTGGCACCCACTTTTTATTAGGGCCCTAAGAGTTAGGTCTTAGGAAGCCAAACCGAAAAGGGTATAGAATTCCCTTTATAAGTAATTTTTTTATTTTTATGAACTGTATTTATAAAAGTCTTAATATACTTATTTCTAATTGAATTATCATTAGTTTTTGGTACCCAAATCTTTAAATTTTTTGTGGTGTAACTGTCCTTCTTTTGAGTGAAAACCTTTGGATTTGGTTTTGCTTTTACAAAATTCTTATGTATATTGAAATTTTTATATAGTGAAATGTTTCTCTTTGAACTTGATTTTGAGGAATTTGTTTATCCTAAATGTAACAACCCGCATATTCTACGATTGTATATTTAAATATTTTATTTAAATATAGCATCGTTAAACGGATTAAAGTCCGTAAAGCTACTTTTTGTAAACAGTCAAATTGGGACTCGAGACCACTTCCATTGAGTCCAAAATGGCATTTACAACTTTTTTGAGTATAAACATCGATATGTTTGGAGTTGGGTGAATTTTGCTATTTTCCATTTTTGGGCTTTGGGTTTGGGTTTCAGCTCATTAACCCAACTGAATTCCCTAACTCCACTCAACTCTCTTCATTCATTTCATTTCCTAATACTCTCAAGCTTAAGAGAAAAATGGGGAAAAGAATGGGAAATTAGAGTTCCAAACCCTAGTTTTAATTAGGAAATACAAATTCTTGCTCCAACATCAAAGAGAAGCTAAGGTAAGCATCATCTTCTTCTTCTCCATTCCAATCTCTCTTCAGTTCTTAGAAACTCCTAACCCTAACTTAGGAAAAACTTCACCTTTGATAATAGATTGAGGATTCTAGAGGTGTGTTGAAGAGGAATTGTTCTTGCCTTGTTTTAAAAGATTCTCATTCATTGTTTTTGGGTTTAAAGGTGAGTTCTTTAACTCACATCTACGTCTATAGCTATCATTGTTGTTAGGTATGAATTTCTAACACTTGTGCATATTCATTTGCTTTTGATTTGAATTGATTTGGTGCATTTTCCAAATTTTGGTGTTTTGGTCCAATTTTATGAAAATCCTTCCATGGATATTTGGATATTGATATTCGGGGTGTATCGAAGAGCCTTTAAGGCCGGGTTGTCGCTTGGCGTAAATCCTCAGTCGCCGTTGCTCGTCCGATCGCTTCCGATTAGTTTTGGCCACTTTGGCCTAGGCAAAATGGTGCCCAGACCAGTTGACCAGACGTCTGGTGACCAAGTCCAGACGTCTGGTTTGGAGCTGGAGCAAAAATGTATGCACGCAGAGTTTATAAAAAAAAGCCAGAGACTAATTCCAGACATCTGAAATCTCAGATCAGATGTCTGGATAAGTCTCAGACGTCTGACTTGAAGTTTCAGATGTCTCGTGGTTCTCTGGATTATTTCCAGAGATCAAAACCAGACGTTTGGGTTCAAAACTAGACGTCTGGTCATGGCTCAGACGTCTGATTCGATATTCCAAACGTCTGGGTGGCTTTCTGAACTATTTCCAGAAAACAAATCCAGACGTCTGGATTCCAAATCAAACGTCTGGAAATGTTTATTTTTGCCTATTTAGGCTGTTTTGTGTGGATTTTCTATTTTTAATCGATTATTGTTGATCCGGATAGTTGTTATCACTTACTATCGACTTTGATGACTTCTTTCTTTGGATTTTTGAGAATATCCATTTTGATGGATTTGGTATCTATTTCTTTGGATTTAATTCACGTCTTCGAATGTGGATTTTTGTGATTGATTGTTTCTACAATCATTTTTGTGATTTGTCACTTCTAAATACAAAGGTTTCTATACTAGTAGTAAATATTCAATCTCTTTCATCAAAATGATTTCGACACTATTTTAAATATAAAGCTCTCTTTCAAAACCGTTTTCCAATCTATTAGTATATACAAACCTTTACCTCATTCGTATGAGAAATCTAATTAAACGGCTTAGTAAAACAAGTGGTTGAAACGCTTGCGTTTACTTCGTCGGTTAATTCTTGGACTTGTTCGATTGAAACTCTTGTGACAATTTTCGAGTGGAAATCTACAATTTGTTCATAAATATTTATGTTAAGCTAGTGGTTAGGGGACATGAAGCTAAACTCTTATATTTACTAGCTTAGTGTGGTTCACACTTTTATTGATCAATGATGATCATTTTGTGATTTAGACCGGCGATGTCTATTTGTTTGTGTGGGGACTAAAAACCTCGTTTGTGGAACTACGGTTCAAATTGGTGGGGGTAGCGACCCATGGTCTTCGGGCCGTTTGTGGAGCTTCGGCTCAAAATTGATGATTAGCGACTATGGAATAGCGTTCCGTTTGTGATACACGTGTTGGTGAGTTTTCATGCTCCCGTTTGTGATAGGCCTTCCCCCTTTTGTGTTTTCTGGATTTCTGGTTGTGATTTCTAGAATTTGTGTTTCACCAATTTTCGTGGATTAGCATTGATATGTTTTGTCAATATTTGTGTTTTGGTGAATTATTTAAAGAATATGACATTCTTTTTGGTGTTTGAGAATATTTGAGATATTGTATGATTTTTGTTGTTATCTGATGTATACTTGTCACAGTATGGCATTATTGTTATCATACGCTTTTGTGATATCTTTTATCCTATCTCAATTTATCTGATATTAATAGCTAGACTAATCCGTTTATTATTTTCTTCTTAAATAATACTCGGGTCAGACCGAGATGTTACAGGTGCTTCTGCTTGACTCCTCTTCTGGGACTATTATCTGACTTTTGGCTAACTACTTAGCTTAGTAGTTTTTGCTTTTAAACATTCGAGATAGAGACTCCGTGATGTATAACTATTCTTTTGTCTAGCACTTGTACCTATTCTTTGTGATGTAGTGGATTTTTGTTTGACCACTACTTTGATGTACACTTTTATGTGATATATTCATATCTGATTCCGCCTTTGTGATATGTGTCTGTGACTGATTTGTGTTATGTTTATTTCTATATTTGTTTCCGAAGGCCACTTAGCCACTGTGTGGTAGCTTTGAGTTTGTATTTGATATGTCGGATTTCCTCTTGAAATGAAAGGTAAGTTATATTTTCTGACATATCAGTACTCGCACAAAGCAATTATACAGATGGTCGCTCCTCAACAGCCTTATTATTCGTGCTAATCGACGACATTACTCAGTAGTGTTCTTGGCTGGCGTGAGTATAGAGGTGGGACGTCACACTAAACCTTTCTTATTGAAAGAGGTTTGAGAGTTATTAATAATTTTAGAAAGATTTTCTCTACCTTTATTAATGTTAGAAACATTTTTAGTAATATTTTCTAATTCGGTTTTGAGACTAGTACTATTTAATTCAAGAATTTTGACATTTAATTTTAAATCATGATTTTCTATAGCTAATGACATATTCTTTTCTTTTTAAACTTCAATCTCATTTGATAGCATAGTGAGTTGAGAAGATACATTAGACAAAGATTCTTGTGTTTTGACAAGTTCTTCTTCTAAGATTTTCTTTTCATCTCTAAGCATATCAATTTCTATTTCACTCCTGTTTAATTTTTCTAAAGCATCTTTATATTTTTTAACATCTATTAGTTTATCCAATAGCTCCGAGTTTATATCAATTAAATCATCAAAGGTTAGATCACTTACTTCGTCAAATGAAGCCATAAAGTACACATTGGTTTGTACGTAGTCAGTGTCAGTGTCACTGTCGGATGAGGAAGACGATTCTGAATCATCCCATGTAACAGAGAATGCTTGCTTTTACTTATATTTGTCCCTTTTATTCTTGTACCTGTCTTTCTTTCGATTAGGACAGTCCTTCTTTATGTGGCCCTTTTTGTGACATTCATAACATTCGAGATTTGAAGCTGATGGTTTGTTGGTGTTGTCTCTCTTGTTGTTTCCAAATTTCTTATTCTTCCGAAATTTTAAAAATTTCTTAAAGTTCTTAGCAATAAAAGCCATGTCATCTTCATCTTCTTCCGAGTCCTCTTGTTCAGCTTGGAATGCTATGGTCTTTCTGTCTTGTGCTTGATCTCTTTTTGGTTGTAAATTTACTTCATATGACATTAGATTTCCAATCAACTCTTCTGGTTTAATGGTTGAAAGGTCATTAGCTTCTTCAATTGCTAAGACTTTCCATTCTCATTCATATGTTAAAGAGTTGAGGATTTTTGAAACGATATCAAAATGTATTTTTCTCCCAGTGCCAATAGTGAGTGAAATATGTCTTGAAATCTGGAATACATTTCATTTATAGTCTCATCCTGTTTCATTCTAAAATTCTGGAAATTGGTTCTTAAGCATAGAAATCTTGCTTTGCTTAACTTTATTAGTACCTTCATGTCACTACAAGAAAAAAGAGCTTTTGCAGCGTTTTAATAATGCTGCCATAATCATTCGCAACGTTTCGAAGAAGGCTGCCTAATGTCATGTTGCAATAGAGTCCGGGAATACTGCAGCGTTTCTAAAATGTTGCTAAAAAAGGCTATTGAAGCTTTTGCGAAACGCTGCAGTAAATAAATTTGCACCGTTTTTGAGAATGCAGTCTATAGCATGTTTTAAGTAGAACTAGTAATATACAGCAGTTTTGAAACGTTGCAAAAATATTTTACAGCGTTTTCATTTTGCTTCAGTTTGATATTTTACAGCATTTTGTTGCTTTTATTATTGCAGCTCTTTTTAAACGCTGCGGTATATCAACAATTTTGCTTCATTTTACAATTACTGCAGCCGTCTTAAAACAATTATAAAAGCCATGAATAATGTATTCAAAAACAAATTGTTCAATTTATAAAACACTAATATATATAATATGATATTATAAGAAGTTATAAAAGTTAAACATAATCAAAGTTACATCAATTTCATACACCATAAAGTTTAGTCATATACAACATTTCATATGTTTTGACCACAAATGTGAACGATATAAAATCTTACAAAAAGTGCTTTCTAAAAGAGAAAATATAAATCGTAGAAAGTCCAAGCCCGTCTCCTTCAAAAGTCCAATATGCCTATAAAAAATGCAATTAAAGATTAGCAATAGAGAACAAATATGGTAGAATGTGAAATTGTGTCTTGAATAAGTTTGCCAGGGAAATTTATTTAATGTATTTTCATTGAAATGTTAGCTTAATATGTGTGCTTTGCATGCTAATTGGTTATAGGAATAGAAGATGTAGTTCCATCTCCTATACCCAATGCTTTCCATGATGTATATATTGCAGCCGAGCTTATGGATACTTATCTTCATAATATCATCTGATCCAATAAAGATTTATTTAAGGAATATGTCAGGTAACATCCATATCATATACGAAAAAAACTCAATTGGTCAATAAACACTATTAAATCTGTTCTTTTTCTTTCGAAATTCTGCAGTGCTTTCTATACCAAGTTGTGAGAGGGATTGAATTGCAATTATAGGATACATTAGATAAAAGCAAGTATACATGATTCTGTTTCTTAATTGATAGCGCAATTGTTCAACAACATTGGTAATAGATAGTTCAGAAGACTTAAATTGTTCGGTTTCTTCGTTTTTAACATCAACCGATACTATTAACCTGTTATTTACATCGTGCGTTACTGTACTTACAAGAACTAATACTATAAACCTGTCTGCATAAATCAACTGTTTGTAAGCTAAAATCAAGGGTTGATAAGCATGACATAGACCATTATATAAACATGATCTTAACTATTGTGTCATCATAGTCATGTCACTAAGAATTACATAATAAGCTAAAAAGGAATGAAATGTTAAAATTCCAGGATACTGAATGATGTCTACTACAATCCAGGGTACTTGATGCTTACATGCATCTACCTAGTGATGGACCGTCCAGTAAGAATAACGGAAATTACATTTATGCAATTTATCCTACTATAAAATTGAAAGAAATTTCATACCTTGAGAGAGAGACCTCCTTTGTGTAACTGGGATTCCACGGTGGATGCTCATTTGCCAAATGCAGTTGTCAGGCCTTTGGTAGATACAGATTTGTCAGTGCAGTAACTACAAGTGCGAAATATTTTCATCTTATATGTTTGAATGTAAAGCTATCTAAATTTCAATGTTTCTGTCATGTTCAAATTGAGTAATATTGTCAGAGAAAAAACAGTTTGCTTATTTTAATTAAATTTTTAATACCTTACAGTTTCTTTCAACTTATACCAACATTTTGAACTGGGAACTATGCATAAATCTAGTTTAATCTTTATCAATTTTGAGGTTTCAAAAATCGAAAAAAAACCAAGAAAGAATATTTACTAATTGGGTGAAAAATCAAATCTATGAACATGTCCAGTACTTGTATAATTGTACATGTCAATGTGTGAACAATTTTAGTGATCCCTGATTTCAAAGAAAGTATACATTATACCCATATACAAAACAAAACCAATTGTATCATAATATTTCACTCCAGTTTCGATTTTGAAGCTTCACACAGAATTGAGATATATTAACAAAAATTTGATTATCCTTTTCACCCACACTCGGTACCCTTTCCTAGCTGTTAGACATCCAAGTATTAGTTTAATACTTGCAAGGTAAAAAAATAACCGAGTTCTCTATTTAAGTTGCAAAGAAAGTACATAGGTAATTGGCATATTTGATCCGAGACTAATTAGAAAATTAAGCTATGTTTTCCTTATTTATTGCATCAAATACTACTTTTGAGTCTCGATGTGGAAAGATGAGACAAAGTATAATAAAAAGGTCAAAATAGTGTGATATGCATTCCACCACACATAGTAGTTTTTCCTTCTATGACGTAGCGGAGTTCCTTTAATCCACTATATTACTCCTGACTTGCTTACTAAAATATTCCAAAACTTGAGAAGATTTACAACCTTTGAGATTTAATGCAAAGAGGAGTTCACTATAACTTCCATGTACATATTATGGAATTTCCATGTGGCTACCGATACATGGTAAGCCGAAAAACTAAAAGATGATTCCTAAAAATATTTTGGAAATTATAATGCTGCTAAAAAATCTTTGTTATGTATTTCTTTGTTTAGCATTACTTCTATAAAATTATTATTATTATTATTACTATTATTATTATTTAGTTATATTTTTATAATACTCGGTTAATTTTTATAAACTTATTGAATTTTTATAAAACTTAGTTAATTTTTAAAAAACTTGGTTAATTATTAAAAACTTAGTTAATTTTTATAAAACTTATTATTATTATTGTACTCCTTATTTAATTTTTATTATTATTATATATCTTAGTTAACTTATTATTATACATCTTAATTAATTTATTATTATTATAAATCTTAGTTAATTGTTATAAACTTATTTAAGTTTAATATTTATAAATCTTAGTTAACTTATTATTTTAGTTAATTTAGTACTATTATTATATATCTGAGTTAATTTTTGTAAAATTATTTATTATTATTACTATTTTTATACTTAATTAATTTTTTGTAAAATTTATTATTATCATTGTTGTTGTTATTGTTATTATTATTATACTTAGTTAATTTTCTATAAAATTTATTATTATTGTTATTGTTATTATTAAGTAGTTGTTGTTGTTGTCGTTATTATTATTTAGTTATGTTTTCATAATACTTACTTAATTTTTAAAAACTTATCGAATTTTTATAAAATGTAGTAAATTTATTATTGTTGTTGTTGTTACCGTCGTCGTTATAATACACTCGTTTAATTATTATTATTATTATTATAAATCTTAGTTAATTTTTATAAAATTATCTATTTATTATTATTATACTTAGTTAATTTTTCATAAAATTTGTTATTATTATTATACTTAGTTAATTTTTCATGATAAACATTTCTTTAATCATAATGTAGAGTACTGAATGTCAGAAGTTTGTACAGAATTACCATGGAGATGATTACAAAGGTTCAAGAATCATAAGCAGGGCTCATGAGCTTCGGGACATGGTACATTCTCTAGTTATGTTTTTCACTATAAATATAGTAAATCTTAATTCCAAATTGAAAAAAAACAGTGGGTTAATCTCATTTGAATCAGGTTCACGAAATACTGTCATAAATGGACCCTACATTAGTCTCTTATTATGACAAGATTGCAGAATAGGGAGGCCCACTGTTTGTATCAGGTGAAACTAAAGTTTATTCACCTATTGTGCAATTTTATTCTACAACTCCACCAAGTATGATGCAGCAGTGGAATAACAAATTGATGATTCTGTGAAAGTAGCAATCGATGGAATGAAAATACTGAATGGCCCAAATTCGTTGATCCGAAGATACCGAATTCTAGCTATCTTCGTCACGTTGATCGCGCACGATACCGTGAAAGAAGATCTGCAATTCTTTAGACGTTGATCAAGCGCACTTAATACCGTGAATTGGCTTCTACGATCGTTGATTCGAGCGCACTCGAATGCCGAAAGAGGAGATAGGAGATTACACTCAACTACCAATTTAATGAAAGCACAAAGCTAACAAACAAAAGTTTTTATTCAAATCAACTAACTATTACAAATGAGACCACCTGCCTATTTATAGGTTTACAATTCACAACACAAAACTGTACAACACTTAGGTCGGCCACGACCTAACACAACACGACTTACGACTTACGACCTATTATAGGTCGTTAACAACTTAACAGTTATTTACAACTCAATAACGACTCAACAGTTTACACATAACATCAATATGCGACCTAAGTACAACACACACGACCTAGGTACACCACCTCATAAGGTCAAACGACCTAAAAACTTACGACAGCGACTTATCTTGAACGACCTAAAGCATAGCGGCATAAGGAATCCATGGCTTCAAGCGTCAGGAGCGACCTATAGTAGCGGCAGATGAGTTAGGTCGTTCGCGACCTAAAGGTAAGCTTTGTACGCGACCTAAAAGAACGGCATGTGAGTTAGGTCGTTCGCGACCTAAAAGAGCGGCATGTGAGTTAGGTCGTTCGCGACCTAAAGAAGCGGTAGGTCGTTCGTGACCTAAAGAAGCGGCATGTGAGTTAGGTTGTTTGCACCCCTCTTCAGCGGCCTTGGACTTAGGTCGTACACGACCTAGGACTTTGTTAGCTCGCATTGCTTCTTCGAAGTTAGGTCGCAGCTCCTTATCTCGCGACCCATTAGGTCGTTCTAGACTCAAGAATTGGTTAGGTCGCTCGCGACCTAACACTTCACCATTCTGGGCTGCATCATCCTCCCCTGGTTGAAAAAAATTTGTCCTCGAATTTGCGCCATCCTCTTCCACAACAAGCTCATCCCCATAATATGGTATAAGATGTTTAATATTAAACACGTCAGAAGTATATATATCCTCCGGCAGCTTCAACTTATAAGCGTTTTCATTGATCCGTTTCACAATCGTTACAGGACCAATCTTTCGAGCTTTAAGTTTATTATATGCTCCTACTGGAAAACGATCCTTCGTTAGTACAACATATACTAAATCTCCTTCCTTAAATTCAACGCTTCTTCGTTTCAAATCCGCAGATCATTTATACTTTTCATTTGCTTTCTCCAATCGTTTCTGAACGATTTTATGACATTCTGCCAATCCATCAACAAAATCAACAGCCCGTTTGACTGTCCCTTTTGGTTGTGGTACTATCGTCAAGTCCAATGGCCCCTTTGGTAAGCTTGAATACACTATCTGAAATGGACTGAAACCCGTACTACGGTCTATAGCATGATTATGAGCAAACTCTGCTTGACATAACTTCATATCCCAACTCTTCAGATTATCCTTCACCAGGCACTGCAATAAATTTCCCAAAGATTTGTTAACAACTTTAGTCTGACCATCGGACTGCGGATGGTAAGCACTGCGGAAATTTAGCTTTGTTCCCACCATCTTCCACAAACTCAGCCGAAAATGACTTAGGAATCTCGTATCCCGATCAGAAACAATAGATTCTGGTAAACCATGTAAGCGATACACTTCTTTAAAGAATAACTCGGCAACACGGACGACATCCACTGTCTTCTTACACGCTATGAAATGTGCCATTTTCGAAAACCTATCCACCACAACAAATATAGAATCATTCCCCCTCGGAGTTCTAGGTAACCCCAAAACAAAATCCATACTGATATCAACCCATGGTCTAACCGGCATGGGTAACGGCATATACAATCCCGCATTCGTCGCTGTCCCTTTGGAAATTTGGCAAATATGACATCTCTCCACAAACCTCCCAACTTCCCGTTTCAACGAAGGCCAATAATAAGATTGAGAAATTAATTGCAAAGTACGATCTCGGCCCACATGACCTTCCTCATGCAACTCCTTTACAATCTTCATACGTAAGCTGCACTCTGGTATGCACAATCGATTTCCCTTAAAAAGAAACCATCCACCAACACAAACTCATCCGTCTTTCCCTCCTTGACTTTATCTACACACTTCGCAAAGTAAGGATCATCAACAAACATTTCTGGCAACACATCAAACCCCGTTACTTCAACCTTCATTGTAGTCAGCAAATGATTCCTTCGACTCAATGCATCCGCCACTCTATTCGTAATTCCTGATTTATGCTTCACCACAAATGTAAATTGTTGTAAGTACGCAATCCACGAAGCATGCCTTGCTGCAATCTTGTCCTATCCCTGCATATGCTTCAATGCTTCATGATTAGTATATAAAACAAATTCTTTATGAAACAAATAATGTCTCCAATGTTTTACGGCTTGCACGATAGCATAAAATTCCACATCATATGTACTATATCGCATCTTTACTCCCGATAGCTTCTCACTGAAATATGCAATAGGACGACCTTTCTGACTCAACACCCCTCCAATTCCAACCTTCGATGCATCAGTATGCAATTCAAACAACAACTGAAAATCTGGCAACACTAGAATTGGTGCTGTCGTCAAAAGCTCCTTGATCCACTCAAAAGCAACCCCTGCTTCCTCCGACCATGAAAATTGTTTCCCTTTCATACAATCAGTAACTGGGGCCATCACGCTACTGAAGTATGGAATGAACCTTCGGTAGAATGATGCCAAACCATGAAAACTTCTAACTTCTGTTATCGTCCTGGGTTGTGGCCAATTTCTGATTGCTTCAACTTTATTCTGATCCACCTGTATACCTCCTCCCGATATAACATACCCTAAAAATAAAACACTATGCGTCATGAACACGCATTTCTTTGTTGCAGCATAAAATTGTTCCTATCGCAGTATCATCAACACTTCCTTCAGATGTTGCACGTATTCTTCCGAGCTTCTACTATATATCAGTATATCATCAAAATACACCACTACAAACTTCCCGATAAATGGTCTAAAGATCTGGTTCATCACCCGCATAAAGGTACTTGGTGCATTCGAAAGACCAAATGGCATAACCAGCCATTCATACAACCCCTCACGTGTCTTGAACGCTGTTTTTCACTCATCCCCTGGTCTGATTCGAATTTGATGATAACCGCTTTTCAAATCAATCTTCGAAAAGATAGTAGCTCCACTAAGCTGATCCAACAAGTCATCCAATCTAGGCATAGGAAATCTATATCTCACAGTAATCTTGTTCGGTGCCCGACTATCAGTGCACATCCTCCACGTTCCATCCTTCTTCGGTACTAACAAAGCTGGCACCGCACAAGGACTTAAACTTTCCTGTGCACGCCCTTGTTCAAGCAATTCTTCCACTTGCCTTCTCAACTCCTCATGTTCTTTTGGACTCATTCTGTAGTGTGGTCTATGAGGTAACACAGCTCCTGGAACAAGATCAATTTGATGTTGAATGTCTCTTAACGGCGGTAACTCCGTTGGTAGCTCCTCAGGAAATACATCGTCAAATTCTCCCAGTACTGGCTTTACTTCTTCAGGGATCTCAACCACTTCATGACTCTCACGTCCAATCAACAAGAATACTTCAGGCTCCTCTTCTACCTCCTTAACAAACTCCTTCAAAGATAGTAACGTTTTAAGTTCTTCAATCTCCTCCAACTTGCTTTCTTCGGGTTGTCGCTTCTTAGGAATCAAAGTGATTTTAGTTCCTTCAAACATAAAACTGTAACTGTTAGTACGACCATCATGTTGCACCGCTCTATCGTATTGCCATGGTCTTCCCAACAACAGATGGCATACATCCATGTCAACCACATCACACCAAATTTCATCTTTGTATTTCTTCCCAATTGAAAAATTCACACAAGCCCTCGTCCAACTTTCACTTCCCCACCTTTCCTCAACCAAGCTAACTTGTAAGGTTTCGGATGCTTCTCTGTCTTCAATGATAACTTCTTCACAGCTTCTGTAGAGATAATATTATCACAGCTCCCTGCATCGATGACAATCTTGCAAACCCTTCCCAAGATAGTACATGTTGATTGAAAGATGTTACTCCTCAACCAGCTAGTTTCCTCCTCCTGTTTTGGTGTCAAGCACGACCTCTTCATCATTAATGAATACCCTTCATCTTCCTACACATTTTCTTCCTCCTCATCATGTAGTGAATTAGAACAGTCAGCCTCTACCTCATCTTCCTCTGCCTCAGCAATCAAAGTTCTCTTTTTCGGTTTCTGACATTCGCTGCTCTTGTGTCCCACTTCTTGACAATTATAGCATTTGAAATTAGTGTTGACCTTTGGCTTAGCCACTTCATGAACAACAGGCTTATTCGATGCTTTAGGAACATTATAACTACTACCCGCTCCTTTGTTCTGCCCCGTAAAACTTGGAAACACACGTCCCCCACGTCTTCCTTGCTTCTCCCAAGCCAACGCCTTTTGATGTGCTTCTGCCACAGATCTAGGGTCGAACATGTTCACCATATCCTGGATCTATGTTCTAAGTTCACCCACAAACCTCGCGGTCAATTGTTCTTATGTTTCCATAATATCATTTCGAGCAATCAACTGGTAGAACTCATCTGCATAGTCAGTAACTGCCTTCGTCCCTTGCCTCAGGTTTTGTAGTCTCTGATACATTAATGATTGGTAGTTGTAGGGTAAGAATGTAGCCTTCATCAATTTCTTCATCTTTTCCCAAACAATAATCCTTGACTTCCCCATCCGTTCTCTAGTAAGTTTGGTTTGTTGCCACCATGCCATAGCTCTCCCCCTCAACCTAGTAGCAACCAACTTCACCTTATGATCCTCCGGAACCTCCTTGAAGTCAAATATTTCCTCAACATATGCTAACCAATCAAGAAATTCCTCGGCTTGCATTCCTCCCTTGAATTCTGGTATTTCAGTCTTCATCCCAGACTCCCACTTGTGATCATACTCCGACTGATTTCTTCCTTGACCTCGTCCTCGTCCATGAACACTACCACCATCAAACTCCTCCTCGAAATCTGATGTATATCGATGTCTATCCCGACCACCAACATCTCTACTACCATCATTTCTTCCACCAACATCCCTTCGATCTACATTCCTCCGATCACGATTATTCACATTCCTATCACGACTTCGATCATCATCATTTCTATAACAATCTCGACTCACACTTCTATGATCATTATCAACACTTCTCTCTCGATTGGAATGTGGTGAAATTCTACTTCCCCCATGGTTAGATTCAGGTGAAACCCTTCTCCGATTTTGATTCATCTCCAACATCATATTCTCTAATCGTCCAGTCCCTTCATTAAGCTTCTCACTAAAGTTTTCGTTTATTCTTTGCTCCATCTCATCAGCTTCTTCTCTTCTATACAATGCTTCTACGTTCTGATGGCGATTAGCTCTTCTCGGCGGCATGATTTGAAACTTCACAAACACTTCAATTCTCGGTGTGAACAAATATGATGCACGACCTTCAACTTCAATCTTTGGCGCAAAGCTTCCACGCAAAATTCAAACACTTTTCCTCCTTAGATCCGAAATGATACGGATCGAAAACTCCAAACTTGTTGCAACTTTGTGATGAACGCGATGAACAACCAACTTCTCTAAATGATGTACGGCTTCAATTAACTCCTCAAACTCTTCGAATAAATTGGCTCCAAGACTCGGCTTAGCTATGATTGGCTAAGTCTAGCTCTGATACCAAATGATGCAGCAGCGGAATAACAAATTGATGATTCTGTGAAAGTAGCAATCGATGGAATGAAAAATACTGAATGGCCCAAATTCGTTGATCTGAAGATACCGAATTCTAGCTATCTTCGTCACGTTGATCGCGCACGATACCATGAAAGAAGATCTGCAATTATTTAGACGTTGATCAAGCGCACTTGATACCGTGAATTGGCTTCTACGATCGTTGATTCGAGCGCACTCGAATGCCGAAAGAGGAGATAGGAGATTACACTCAACTACCAATTTAATGAAAGCACAAAGCTAACAAACAAAAGTTTTTATTCAAATCAACTAACTATTACAAATGAGACCACCTGCCTATTTATAGGTTTACAATTCACAACACAAAACTGTACAACACTTAGGTCGGCCACGACCTAACACAACACAACTTACGACTTACGACCTAGTATAGGTCGTTAACGACTTAACAATTATTTACAACTCAATAACGACTCAACAGTTTACACATAACATCAATATGCGACCTAATTACAACACACATGACCTAGGTACAACACCTCATAAGGTCAAACGACCTAAAAACTTACGGCAGCGACTTATCTTGAACGACCTAAAGCATAGCGGCATAAGGAATCCACGGCTTCAAGCTTCAGGAGCGACCTATAGTAGCGGCAGATGAGTTAGGTTGTTCGCGACCTAAAGGTAAGCTTTGTACGCGACCTAAAAGAACGGCAGGTGAGTTAGGTCATTCACGACCTAAAAGAGCGGCATGTGAGTTAGGTCGTTCGCGACCTAAAGAAGCGGTAGGTCGTTCGCGACTTAAAGAAGCGGCATGTGAGTTAGGTCGTTTGCACCCCTCTTCAGCGGCCTTGGACTTAGGTCGTACACGACCTAGGACTTTGTTAGCTCGCATTGCTTCTTCGAAGTTGGGTCGCAGCTCCTTATCTCGTGACCCGTTAGGTTGTTATCAACTCAAGAATTGGTTAGGTCGCTCGCGACCTAACACTTCACCATTCTGGGCTGCATCAAAGTGGAAGATTACGCAATGTCCTGTCTCTGGCTATGAAGCACGAGCGAAGAGAAACACAGATCATGAGCAACTAGGTAACATCATAATCCATTTTAGTGATTACTTAATGTTCATAAATCAACATTGTTATCTTTCAAATAAGTAATGTTGCATTGGGGATTACATAATGAAAGTATTTTTGGATAATGTATGACCAAACTATTTTTCTATTTGAATGAATTACGTCAAGATCAGAGAGTAAAGAAACTGCAAGGCCTTCAGTAGAACAAGAAAAACAAAGACCGATCTCTGCTGATTAGGAACCATTTCAAAAACCTGATTCAAATTGGTGTGTAGCTGTGGTAGGTGAGAAGGAAACTAAGAGGAGATGGAGCAATATGCTGATGGGTGTAGCTACTAAGATTGAGAATGGATGGCTGACATGGCTGGAGGTGGTGGCAGGCGAGGCTATTAGAGGGTGGAAGGAGCGTCAAGATGACAACTTTGAGAAGGTCAATAAAATTGGGCAATGTACCTACTGTAATATATACAAGGCAAGAGGCGCATTAACTGGAAAAATTGTGGCACTAAAGAAGGTCGGATTTGGCAATTTGGAGCCAGAAAGTATTAAATTCTTGGCACGTAAAATCCCAAGATTAAGGCATTTAGATCATCAAAATGTTGCAATGTTAGAAGGCCTAGTCATAACAAGAATGGCATGCAACTTGTACTTAGTGTTTGAATATATGGTGCGTGATTTTGCCTTGCCCATTCTTACAAGTGGAGGATTGGCATGTAAAACACAGTTGGTGCTTGTATTTTCCAAGACATGTAAATGGCCTTGCCTATTCTTACATTTCTTGAGCAGTCTTGTATCTTAGTGATTTCATTTGCTGCACTAAGTCACTGGTTTTTTTCCAATTTACTAGACCTTCAAGACTATAATTTATAAATCATTTTTCAAGACTAGACCTTTAAAATGATACTTCTATACGAAGGCTATTAGTGAAATCGTGGAACTAATTACAAATAGCTCAGATAAAATTATAATATATTTTAAGTATTCTGCCTACGAATTAATATAATAGGTGTGGTTTAGACACTACACCAGCCTTTTTGCATTAACATTACAACGCACCATGTCAATACTATTAATATACATCATTATTGAGCAGAAAAAATTATCCGCACTACGAAAATGATGCAAGTTAGCTTGTATCATATATATGGGTATAAACTGAATTCACCTTCGTGTCGAATATAAGAATGTTTGCAATAACCTGTAGTCCCCCACCCGAACCACTTTGTCTCACCAATGCAGTCGACTAACCCATACAGATTCTATGCAAGTCTGCATAAACTGTGAATACCTATCGCCTTTAACACTACTGATAAACTCACATATACTTCAACTGAATAAAACTAAAATTTGTTTAATACTTCCTTATTATTTATTATATAAAAAAAATATGAATGCAACGACAAAGTATTAACATGGCCTGATTAGAAATTTACTGTATAGATATACACTACTGAATTTAAAACCCAACCCTATGAACTAATTGAATTAATGGTCACTACTACTTATTGGAACATTGAATTGAATTTAGTTTAAACAAAGAAATTTACTGTCCATTAGATATTAAGATTGGTTAAGTTAATACCCCAAAACATATTTGAAAGCATATTCACCTAAAACAAATAAAAATCCTATTATCATCATTAATTTTTCTCAGAAACTTTCCTTAATTTTCAAAGTTTGTTTTCACTTCTAAATTACTTTTTAAATCATCATTCTTATTTAATTTTTCCTTGATCCCGTTCTTGTGATCATCTTAAGTGGTTTTGCTATTAGATTTTTCAAAAATGAAGAAATATTTTCGCCCATATTTGAAAAAATTTGGGATCTGTTAGGAAGCGGATGTTTTAATATGGGATCAATTTCTTAAGAAAAATGTTTTAATTTTACTTAATAGTTACAAAACAAAAGTTAGGAAGCTTCACAAAGAAAGAAATTACCATATAGTGTTAGTTCAAGTAGAAACTAGTCTATTTTTCACATATATCTTTTACATTTTACACCTACAGTTAATATTAAACTATAAGAAAGATTCAATAGGAAATTAACCGAGGGAAATTGAACTTAACCATACATGAAGGCAGATAATTAAATTCATCCATTAATGTACTGGCTGAAGGAAGAGAGAAAAGGAAGAGTGTTGATGAGACATAATATTAGTAGATTGGTACACGTAATGTCAGTAGGCATGCACCTACATAGATAGATATGTGCACAGTGATTGATATATTCCAATAATAATAGTTGAAGTTTTCAGTTTACTTCATTTCAAACATGGATATAATGATATTAAATTTGTCAGTCATAAATTTTACTCTTTTGCAATGCTGTGTTTACACTAGAATCTAAAGTAACCATATCTAAAGACCATCACAAATATGAAAATAAGTTAATTTTCTTCAATATTTTAAGTGATTACCTCTGCATATGAACTGTCTTCCCCTTCATGATTATTCCTTAAATGGGTTTTTGGATTCTTCAGCCTTGTGTACATTTTGGACGCGAACTCTTTCAACACCTCTTACAAAAACAAGAAACAAAGAGAAATTTGAGTATCAAAACCGTAGTTTTTTTAGTGTTCATATGGACAGTTTAGTGAAACACACCTTCAAAGGTAATGAGGCTATAAACATGGCCGATATAAAGGGTATCAGAAGGGCAAAGAAGCTTCAGATAATGCTTCATTTCTGCACCATTTTGGTTGCGGCCGCCATGGCTGTTAGTGATAGTACTGAGAGCAAAATAGGTGAGTTTTTTTGTAGTGGGAGTGATGATAACATCAACATAGTGACCAGGGTTGGAAGCCATGACCTGATTTGCAGAGAGCGACCAATATATTCTTTCTACTGTACCATTTGGATGCTGGATCATTACTGTTGCTGCCTCTGCTGCTTGGCAATTTTCTATTTTTTGCTGGTCCAATTCTTTTGGTTTTGGTAAAAGGTTGAAAATGTAAAAGTGGGGTGAGTAAGGGGTTTTATTTATATTGGAAGTGCATTATTAAGATATCACATCATTGAAGATCTTTCATATTCTTTGTTTGGAAAGATACATGGGTCGACCAATTGGTTTTCAAATATAGTCCAAAGCAAAAAAGATACACTTGATGCTAACGCCTTGTTCTTGGACAACATCACCATACGAGTTAGAGCACTAGACCTATGGAAGTTTACATTTGACATAAGCAAATATGCGCCGAACATATATCAAATGTCTACAGTTAACGCACTTTGTAGAAATTCAAAGAATTCGTAAGGGACATAAGCTTTACTTCTAACATAAAGCAAGATGTATGTAACGTAAGGATTGGCTTATTAAAAAAAGTTCATTATAAATAGTATTTTTTATTTTCATTCAAACACAAAAAAGAAAAAAACAAAATAAAACCAATTAAAACAAATTATAGTAAAAGGTTATCTCATCTTCCTCTAACAACAGTCATACATTATAGCAATGGACCTAATTTTTTTTACTAAAGTGTTTCTTGAAGCTTTTATGTTACAAGAAATAAAATTATGAGATATGTCAATAAATTTTTATTGCAAAGTTCAAAATTTGTTCGAATTGACTACTTGTAAGTTAATGGTGTCGCGTTTGTTGAATAAGGTTAATTCATTTTCTATGCAAATACAAACCAAGTATCTTTGATTTGTTAAAGACAAAACTGAATACAAAAAGGATAGATTATTCTACTGCCAAATTACAAACTCATTGGGCAATATTGCATAAGAATGAGATTTGGAAAATGGCAGAAATGAGCCAAAGTAATCAACACATTACTTGTTTGGCTACTAGTCTTGCTGGTTTTCAAATGTATGTTACAACAGTATATGCTAGTAACTTGTATACATAAAAGAAATTCTTTGGCAGAGCGTGATAGAAGACTTCAATTTAACAAACAATGCACGATTATTATCTGGAGTCTATAATAATGTGCTGGGCCATTAAGATCAAAAAAAGGGAATAATGTTTCTTTCTCACATATCAGAGGCTTCAATAATGGCCTAACACAATGTGGATTAGTTGAAACAATACTTCAAGGCTTCTATTTCACATGGAGAATGAGGGGCATTGCTACCCACATTGATAAATTTCTCATAAATGATTTATTGCTTAAAGTATTTCAAAATATAAAGACGGCGGCACTGTCTTCCAATTTAAGTGATCACAATCCAATCATGACTATTTTCTACAATGATGCAAATAAAAACAAGGGGAGACCATTCAGATATGTTAACACCTGGCATTTAGTGGATGGATATAAAGAAGTAGTGCAGCTATGGATGTCTCAAGATACATAGGCTGACTATTAACATAATCTCGTACTCAAATTAAAGTCAACTAAAAGGAAGTTTAAACTATGGAACAAAGAAAGAGGAAGAAATGGCACTTCCATCACCGTACTCGAGGAAGATTACCATCAATTGTTGATGCAAGCAGACAGGGATCTTACTGGTGTATATAATTATAATGATATGGTGCAAGATATTCAACTTTAAAAACAACTACAAGTTTAGTATTAAAACTGCAAACAGTAATCCAAAGTAGACCGATCGACCAAGGGAGATAAAAACACATGAATCTTTTATGCTAAATTGTATATTATAAGATACAATAACCCAATTCAATCACTAGTTAATGCATAGGGAAAACTCATATGTGAAGATGAAAAGATAGAACAAGAAGCAATTCTTTTTTCCATAGAACTATTTTTTAGTGTTTACGTTGCTTCTTTTGATGTGTTATTACGATATGTTGTGTTGTAGTTTATATTTGAAGTGTATAAATAACCAAGGAAAAATGGGTTGTTTCCATACAATAAAAGAAATAATGTCAGACAATGGTTATGGGGAGAAAAGTGAAACCATCAACCTTGAGGAGGATAGTGATTCAAAACCGCCAGATATCAATACACAAAAAACTTCAAGGGAGGAGAAGAAGAGGGTGGAGCAAATTGGAGTGCTAGTTTTCAATAACCTGAAAATTACAGGCCGGATGAAGCTCAATTGAAGATGTCATACAACTATGAAAACTGTTCATATATCAGGTTTGGTCAAAATGTTTGCAAGATTTAACATCAAGTATTAATTTATAGGAACCAAAACTTAATGCCAGGTTTCTTTGGTGCATATATGATGCAGTTAACATTATGTATTTTCTTGTTCTGATACCTTACATAAAAAACCAAATTTCCAATGTAACATCTCATAAAACTCAATGCCACTTCATAGATCACACTATAATCTTCCATAAGAATTAAAGACTCTAAAAAGTAATAGGGAGAAAAAAGAAAATTAATGTTTCAAAATTACTATAACTACCTTTAACATTTAACAAATACAATCCATGACCACACAAGTTTCAGGCACAAAAACAAATTTTAATCAATGATCAAGAGTATTATGTATAATTCATTCCAAAAAGCAAGCTCTACTTGGGAAAAAAATAAATAAGAAATAAATGGATATCAAACATCAACCCTACACGCATATGCACATAAAGGGTCATATGGTACAATAGTGGATATAATACCATAATAAGCAAAGCTTCATCAGGATGTATCTTTTATGACATGTATATACGAAAATTTATTGAGTTACTTTCCTATGGACAAATAATGAATAATAGTTATGTCAAATTATGTAGAATACGATTTGGAAAGAAGCTTGTATGAAAAACTATTTGGCAAAAAAAGAGGTCTTAGCGAAAATTCAATGAATAGACACTCAACCATTTATAATATTTGTATTTAACATAGCAAACTATCAAATATAAATTTAAAACGGAACCGATGCATTGGTTATTAACTATTTTAGTTTTAATTAGGGAAAGTTTCATATCATAACCAAGTATGGATTTCAGTTGATACTTTTTCCACTTTATACAATTAAAGCATAATGATGTGCACACGTACAACTCACATAGAACCAAACCAATATATTGATGGATATACTCTAGTAAACTAAATTTTAAACTGAAAAAAAACAGTCTCAATTACTATGTAAAATTGTTTGCATATAAGAGAAATCCATTTTCACTAAAAATACTAATTAAACCCATATGATCGAAAATATATATGTTAACATGATACCTTCATAAAGCTGAACCCAAATTGTTTTGTTTAATTTTTGCTTCCCATCAGAAACAACATTACATATTCCATGCACTGAATTATTTCAAATTCACAAAGAGGAGAATAATTATTATATTCTGCAGTTTCAGTATGAATATGATTTCAACAGAATTTTACATAATAAACACATTCTTACTTCGGAAAATTATTGATAATGGATTAATGGGCTCCTGGTTACAAATGCAAATAAACAATAATCGACAATGTTCAAATACAGACAATGTTCAAATACAGACAAATATTCATTCACTAGATATAGAGTTATGGACAGAGGAAGCCCTATCCAGAATTGAAAGTTAAATTGGTGTGTCAATAACTCTTCATAACATTGCAACAATAATGAAAATAACAAAGTTTGCAAAAGTCCTTGTTCAAATTAATTTACACACTTCGTTGCTATGTTCAGTGATAGTAAAACTACACAATGGAGACAATAGGATTTTCAAAATAACTTATAACTAAATTATAGCAAAATGTACTCAATCTATAAATTCTGACAATTCTAAAAAGATACATATGAAAGACGCAGACCATATAAATTATCTAAAGTCATGAAACATGGAATTATTAAAGGCACTGTGTGAAACCATGAGGTATAGATGAAAAAGGAAAATAAAAAAATAAACATTTTCACCTTAGCAAGGACTGTAATAACTTGATAGTTGGCCAAAAGAGAGAAGCACTGGAGGGTTTCTGAAGATCGCGTATTCTGGAGATGAACGGCGGAGTTGTGGTGCGCGTCTTCTGGAGTTCATCAGTGGAGAGAGGAAGAGAGATCGACAGTAGAGAGAGGGAGAGAGATCGATAGTTCAGCGCGTATTCTGGAGATGGACAGTGAAGAGAGGGAGAGCTAGGGTGTTGGAGAGTTTGATTTTTTAGTTAATTTAGGGATATGGATAGGAATATATGGGGAGAGAGGGAGAGAGGACAATGTTGAGTGGTGAAGGAGCGCGGCATATTTTTCCTTTCCCTCCCTTTTCACTTTGACGTTGAAGCAGCGTTTTGGAGATTTTTTTCGGTTTTTTAATAATCCATCCACATAATCGCAACATTTTCATTAAAACACTACTTCATCGTGCTGCGAAAAATAGATTTTTTTGTAGTGTGTGTAACTTTAAGAGTTTGCCAAATTTCATAAGCTGGTGTACACATGCTAACTCTATTAAATTCATTCTTATCTAAAGCACAAAATATCATATTTTTTGCTTTTGCATTTGAGGTAACGTATATCTTTTGTGTGTTTGACCATTGTGCTTATGGTGTGGTTGGTATAATATATTCATGCTGAGTTATATTCCAAGTATCATATCCATTTTCTTGCATATAAATTCTCATGCAAGTTGACCAATAATTGTAATTCAAACCGTTAAATAATGGTGGTCGTGCAGTGGATTGACCTTTCAATAAAACTTGCGCTGGTGTTATTTTCCATATTAACTGAATATCAAATAACCGTGTTATGGTTATATGATGACCTGGCTTTGATACCAAGTGAAAATGACTAAGGATCGTGCAATATGGAATATTAAATAAACTATATACTTATACATAATGTAAATGTAAAGGTAAAGCAATAAAGTAAATGACACCATAGGTTTTTATACTGGTCTGAACTTCCCGTTCTACGTCAAGTCCCAGACTCCTTTTGGAATTTAACTATCAACCCTCACTTAACCCGGAGGAACATGTATTACACCGCCTGAGCAACCGAACGTGACTTCAACCGCCTAAGCAACATAATAGGACTTCAACCGCCTGAGCAACCAAACAGGACTTCAATACTACAGAGAATTACCTTGACTGAATGTGCTCTTTTAATAGCACAGATAAGTCTTTAGAGTACACCCTTCCTATAATCTTCTCTTTTGTGGTATATCGTGTAATTTGTGAAGAAAGGAAGTTTATTAAATCACTAATGAAGTAATCTTGAACAAACAAGTGATCAGAATGAAGTATTGAATGTTTAGAGTTGAAATTGCAAGATAGATTAGAAAACAAGAATTATAATTAGTATTGGTGATTAGAATAATGGAATTCATGGCTATTTATATAAATTGAAGAGTTTTAATCGTTCGTGAAAGATAGCCATGAAGAGATATGGAAGCAACTCTTGAATCAAGAGTTGTTTCTGTTCATTTGAATTGAAGTGTCTTTTCAAAATATAGTCATTATGAAGATTCAGCCGTCTGAATGGAGCAATTCAGCGAGCCGAATGGATTTAAAAATGAACCAGCAAGAAAATAGTGCAAAAGTGACTCAATTCAACCGGCTGAATTAGCATGTTCAGCCGTCTGAATATTTAAATCAATTTGTACACATGCACAGTATACAAACGGCTGAATCATGCTATTAAGTCGACCGAATTTAGTGTTTTATGGTATATAAACATTGTTTTTGAAAAACTTTAAATCGTGTCCGTGCATATACCACTTTAGAGAGATTTTAACATAAATTTACTACTAAACTCAGACCTTCAACTTAATACTTTACTGAAGCTATAATCTGGAATCTGGTCTTCAAATTATTAAACTATTTCTCGAGTAAAAACAATATCTTCTCCTACAAGTATGATTAGTTAATATAATATTTACTTATATAGTTGTCAAATCAAAACATCAAAATTCTAGGTTCTAACACATCAATCAGGCAATGACAAAAATCGGGCATGCAGCTGGGCCAAGTGGGTCGCTCCCAAGTAGGGTATGATCATTCCAAATCTAGATCGGTTACTATTTATTCATGTATGCTTCGAGGCCCATTAATGAGAATGGTGATAATATTCGGTACTACTAGTCAAATTGACGCAGCGGATATTACAAAAATGATGTAGATTGGTGAAAGTAGCAGTCGATGGATTGATGAATGCTGAATTGCCCGAATTCGTTGATCCGAAGATACCGAACTCTAGCTATCTCGAACTCGTTGATCGCGCACGATACCGGGTTCAAAGATCTTCAATTCTTCAAGCGTTGATCAAGCGCACTTGATTCCGCGAATCGGCTTCTACAATCGTTGAATCGAGCGCACTCGATTATCCGAAAGAGGAGATAGGAGATTACACTCAACTACCAATTTGGAATGAAAGCACAAAGCAATCAAAAGAGAATTTTATTCAAAAATCAACAACTATTACAAATGGCACCACCGGCCTATTTATAGTATTTTACAACTCACACAAAAAAAACAACAAATTTCATCAAGTCCTAAGTCGGTTCCGACTTACCACCTTCCGACTTACGACTCATAACATCTTCCGACTTAGCCTATGCACACGTCTTACGAATTACCACACAGAAAGACAACTCTACGACTTATCTCTTAAGTACAACGACACACGACTTATACAAAACATACGACTTAAAGAAAATACAACACAGTACCACAACCCTTAACTCGGCTCCGACTTAAGATATCCTCCGACTTAGCATATGGCGACATACGACTTAAAGACAGAAAAGTACAAACAGAACATTACTTAAGTCGTTGCCGACTTAACAACATATCACGATTCATTAATAGCAGTGACTTCAGAAACAACGGTCCAGATTAACTCGGCAGGAAATCCATGGCTTCAGGGCTTTCGCGACTTAAAATTTCGACCGACTTAAATAAGTCGTAACTCGGTGCCGACCTATCACTTTCCTTAAGTCGTATCCGACTTAACACATGTGCATTCTTCTTGTTGAGTCGTTGACGACTTATCTCCTTGCCTTCGTTAAGTCGTAGACGACTCATGTCCGTTTCCTTAAGTCGGTCACGGCTTATGCCTTCCATCCAGTTAAGTCGTAGACGACTCAAAACGTTTCCCTTAAGTCGTTGATGACTCATCGCACCTTCCTTAAGTCGGTCACGACTTATGCATTCGCCTTTCTTAAGTCGGTCACGACTTATGTCCTTTGCTCTGATAAGTCGGCTGCGACTTATGCCTTGGGAAATAATAGCTTGGTCTACATCATCCTTCCCAGGTTGAAAGAAATTCGTCCTCGAATTTGCACTTTCCTCCCCCTCTATATGCTCATCCCCGTGATATGGTACGAGATGCTTCACATTGAATACGTCGGATGTATACACATCATCTGGAAATATTTCAAACCCCGTCACTTCAACCTTTAGTGTAGTCAACAAATGACTCCTCCTACTCAAAGCATCAGCCACTCGATTCGTCACCCCTGACTTGTGTTTAATAACAAAAGTAAACTGTTGCAGATATGCAATCCACGATGCATGTCTCGCTGAAATCTTGTCTTGCCCTTGCAAATGCTTCAATGCTTCATGATCAGTATACAGAACAAACTCCTTCTGAAATAGATAGTGTCTCCAGTGTTTAATAGATTGTACAACAGCATAGAATTCCACATCATATGTACTGTAACGCATCTTCGCTCCTGACAATTTCTCACTGAAATATGCAATTGGACGCCCCTTCTGACTCAACACCCCTCCAATCCCAACCTTGGATGCATCAGTATGTAGTTCAAACACCAACTGAAAATCAGGTAGCACTAGAATTGGTGCAGTCGTCAGCAATTCCTTGATCTTCCCAAAAGCAACCCCTGCTTCTTCTGATCATGAAAACTGTTTGCCTTTCATACAATCTGTAACAGGTGCCATCACACTACTAAAGTGTGGTATAAACCTTCGATAGAATGAAGCCAACCCATGAAAACTACGAACTTCCGTTATCGTCTTGGGCTGTGGCCAATTTCTGATCGCCTCAACTTTACTTTGGTCAACCTGTATTCCTTTCTCTGAAACAACATACCCCAGAAATAAAACACTATGCGTCATGAACACGCACTTCTTCGTTGCAGCATAAAACTATTCTTGTCGTAGTACCATCAGCACTTCCCTAAGATGATTCAAATGTTCCTCTGGACTCCCACTGTAAATAAGAATATCATCGAAATACACCACCACAAACTTCCCAATGAATGGTCGAAAAATTTGATTCATCACCCTCATGAAAGTACTCGGTGCATTTGATAAACCAAATGGCATGACCAACCATTCGTATAGACCTTCCCTGGTTTTAAAAGCAGTCTTCCACTCATCGCCTGGTCTGATACGAATTTGGTGATATCCGCTCTTCAAGTCAATCTTCGAAAAGATAGTAGCTCCGCTTATTTGATCTAGCAAGTCATCCAACCTCGGCATTGGAAATCTATATCTCACAGTAATCTTATTCAATGCTCGGCTGTCAGTGCACATCCTCCACGTTCCATCCTTTTTGGGTACCAATAAAGCTGGTACAACACAAGGACTCAGACTCTCCTGCACACGCCCCTGCTCAAGCAATTCCTCTACCTGCCTCCGCAACTCTTCATGTTCCTTCGGACTCATTCTATAATGTGGTCTGTGTGGCAACACAGCACCTGGAACAAGATCTATCTGATGTTGTATATCTCTTAACGGCGGCAACTCCGTTGGTAACTCCTCTGGAAATACATCGTCAAATTCTTTCAAAACTGGTTTAACTTCTTCTGGAATTTCAACTTCTTCACTGCTCTCACGCCCAATCAACAAGAATACTTCTGGTTCTTCCTCAACCTCCTTAACAAACTCCTTCAAAGATAATAAAGTTTTCAGCTCTTCAATTTCTTCTGACTTACTTTCTCCTTGTGATCTCTTCTTCGGAACTAGGATAATTTTCGTGCCTTCAAACATGAAACTGTAACTATTGGTCCGACCGTCATGTTGTACTGCTCGATCATACTGCCATGGTCTTCCCAATAATAAGTGGCAAACATCCATCTCTACTACATCACACCATATTTCATCTTTGTATTTCTTCCCAATAGAGAATGGTACACGAACTCGTCTATCCACTTTCACTTCTCCTCCTTTCCTCAACCATGCTAACTTGTATGGACTCGGATGTTTCTCTGTCTTCAATTTCAACTTTTTCACAGCCTCGGTTGAAATAATATTATCACAGCTTCCTGCGTCAATCACAAACTTACACACCTTTCCCAGAATAGTACATGTTGACTGAAAGATATTACTCCTCAACCAACTAGCTTCTTCCTGCTTTGGTGTTAAACACGATCTCCTCAGCATTAGATTACAACCTTCGTCTCCTGACGCAATATCCTGTTCATCCTCCTCAGCTGGATTAGAACAATCTCCATCAACATCCTCATCATCAACTTCCACAATCATGGTTCTCTTCTTTGGCTTTGGACACTCACTGCTTTTATGACCCAATTCCTAACAATTGTAACATTTGAAACCATTGTTAACCCTTGTCTTCTCAACCTCCTTCACCACTGGTCTACTGCTAGGTTTAGAAACATTAGAACTTCCTCCAACACCCTTCGCTTGATTGTTAGAATTAGTAAACACACCACTTCCTCGTCTCCCTTGTTTTTCCCAAGCCAACGCTTTCTGATGTGCTTCTGCCATAGATCTTGGATCGAACATATTAACCATATCCTGAATCTGCATTCTCAATCCCCCAATGAACCTAGATGTCAGCTGCTCTTCTGTTTCCATAATATCATTCCTTGCAATGAGTTGATAGAATTCATCAGCATAGTCATTCACAGTTTTCGTCCCTTGTCTCAGGTTTTGCAAACGTTGATACATCAAAGATTGATAATTGTAAGGTAAGAACGTTGCTTTCATCAATTTCTTCATCTTCTCCCAAGATTCAACTTTTGACTTTCCCATCCGATCACGTGTAAGTTTGGTCTGCTGCCACCATGCCAAAGCTCTACCCCTTAGCCTTGTAGCAACCAACTTCACTCTACGATGTTCTGGAACTTCTTTGAAATCAAAAATTTCTTCAACATTAGCTACCCAATCCAGAAACTCCTCTGCTTGCATACCACCTTTGAATTCAGGAATTTCAGTCTTCATCCCAGATTCCCATTTGTGATCATACTCAGAGTAGTTTCTTCCTTGACCTCTTCCTTGAACACTACCACCATCATACTCTTCTTCACAATCAGATGCATAACGATGTCGATTCTGACCACCAACATCTCTACTACCATTGCGTCTTCCACCATCATCCCTTCTATCAACATTCCTCCGTTCACGATCATTCACGTTTCTCCCACGCCCTTGATCATTTTCAACACTTCTGTCTCGATTGGAATGTGGCGAGACTCTACTACCTCCATGATTAGATTCAGGTGAAACCCTTCTCCGATTTTGATTCATTTCCGTCATAAGCCTCTCTAACCGGCCAATTCCTTCGTTAAGTTTTTCACTAAAATTCTCATTGATTCTTTGCTCCATCTCATCAGCTTCTTCTCTTCGATACAAAGCTTCTACGTTTTGGTGGCGATTAGCTCTTCTTGGCGGCATACTTGAAAATCTTCCAACACTTCAAAATTCAAACACAATTCGGACTTTGATCCAAAATGAAACGGATCGAAATCTTCCACTTTGTTGCAAATCTCGATGAACACGATGAACACGACTTCTCCAAATCACAAATCCAAACTTCAAATTTCAAAGGTATGCACGACCCACTTCCTCAAACTCTCGGCCGTGATTGATAACTTCAAATCTTCAAATGAATAGGCTCCAAGTCTCGATCTAACTATGATTGGTTAGAACAAGCTCTGATACCAAAACTGACGCAGCAGATATTACAAAAATGATGTAGATTGGTGAAAGTAGCAGTCGATGGATTGATGAATGCTGAATTGCCCGAATTCGTTGATCCGAAGATACCGAACTCTAGCTATCTCGAACTCGTTGATCGCGCACGATACCGGGTTCAAAGATCTTCAATTCTTCAAGCGTTGATCAAGCGCACTTGATTCCGCGAATCGGCTTCTACAATCGTTGAATCGAGCGCACTCGATTATCCGAAAGAGGAGATAGGAGATTACACTCAACTACCAATTTGGAATGAAAGCACAAAGCAATCAAAAGAGAATTTTATTCAAAAATCAACAACTATTACAAATGGCACCACCGGCCTATTTATAGTATTTTACAACTCACACAAAAAAAACAACAAATTTCATCAAGTCCTAAGTCGGTTCCGACTTACCACCTTCCGACTTACGACTCATAACATCTTCCGACTTAGCCTATGCACACGTCTTACGAATTACCACACAGAAAGACAACTCTGCGACTTATCTCTTAAGTACAACGACACACGACTTATACAAAACATACGACTTAAAGAAAATACAACACAGTACCACAACCCTTAACTCGGCTCCGACTTAAGATATCCTCCGACTTAGCATATGGCGACATACGACTTAAAGACAGAAAAGTACAAACAGAACATTACTTAAGTCGTTGCCGACTTAACAACATATCACGATTCATTAATAGCAGTGACTTCAGAAACAACGGTCCAGATTAACTCGACAGGAAATCCATGGCTTCAGGGCTTTCGCGACTTAAAATTTCGACCGACTTAAATAAGTCGTAACTCGGTGCCGACCTATCACTTTCCTTAAGTCGTATCCGACTTAACACATGTGCATTCTTCTTGTTGAGTCGTTGACGACTTATCTCCTTGCCTTCGTTAAGTCGTAGACGACTCATGTCCGTTTCCTTAAGTCGGTCACGGCTTATGCCTTCCATCCAGTTAAGTCGTAGACGACTCAAAACGTTTCCCTTAAGTCATTGATGACTCATCGCACCTTCCTTAAGTCGGTCACGACTTATGCATTCGCCTTTCTTAAGTCGGTCACGACTTATGTCCTTTGCTCTGATAAGTCGGCTGCGACTTATGCCTTGGGAAATAATAGCTTGGTCTACATCACAAATGGTAGGCCAATCCTATGTGGCAGGGGTATAAGATGTTCTTGTTAGACCCCGGTGCATTTTATCTAGAGATATACCATCGAAAGTTAGTTCCTTAGCTTGTCATAGTATGGAATCCAATCTCCAACACGTGCCTTTACGGTTTTGATTGTAGAAACTAGTATGCTGGAATTTAATAATGTAACAATTTTGGCTATGATTAATAAGTATTTGTATTCTAGACATTATTATATTAACAGAGGATTTTCTATAGAAAATGTTTTGGTTATCATATGGTAAAAACTTGTCCGTGTTTATGTGCGGCGTGTCTCACGAGTTACTTTTGATTTCAAAAGGTTTTTATAACTTAAAAATCCAGTTGGGTGTGTTTTCACACGTTGGTTTTCCAGACAAACTCAAATGTTATTGTATTGTAATGCTCGGGTCAGACCGAGCATATTTACATATTACTTAGATTAATTGGAGCTCAGGAGACGAGTTGGAGGTCTTCAAGTCATATTCACGTGTATGTTTATTTTCGATGTTTGTTGTTGAAATCATCAGGAATTATGAGGACAGGTTGTTATAACTATCTAGGCTGATGATCGTGGTATGTGTTGTACTCTGATGGATGTAAGTATAAAATAGTTTCTCTATTGTAAAGATTATTGATATTATATTATATATTGTTCCACTGTGATTGGGAGATTCTGTGTTGTTTTTAATTTCTTTTCTCTTCTTCTTCTCTTCTTCTTTTTTCTTTCTTTCCCATAGCTATCTGTCTTTCATTCAATTTGGGTTGGACATGTGTGCTTTATTGTCAGCTTGAATTGTGCGAATTGGTAGGTTGTTACACTTGGTATCAGAGCGCAAGGTTAAGCGAGAACCTTGGCTTTGGTGGGGTAACTCTTTAAGAGATAAGTTAATGGAATACCTTATTAAGAGTTTTGAGTGTATTATGTATATGAGGGTGTATTTGTTAGTGTTATAAAAATGTTTTATATTGTGTTAATTGATCTATTGAGTGGCTTATAAATTCTGGTTGGTACGTGGGATGCCACGATATCAATAGGGATTTCTAAATGCTTAAACAAGGCAAACTGACACAGTATTGTTTTGAGAATTAGTAAATGAAATAATTTTACCTAAATTTATATTTTATATATAAATGAATAATTTTTTTAGAAATTATTATAGTTATATATGGTGTGTTTGGCTGTTAGTGAATGATAATACTTGGTTATTGTCATTTATTATTTGTTGTTCTAATAAAGGCTGTTATTATTGTAATCTAAACAAAGATATAAAAAATTGTAAGTTGAGTTATATAAGGAAATGAATTTATAAGTATGAATTATAGAGTATTGATTATGATTAAAATAATCAACAATTGTGAAATAAATTACATAAGTAGTGATATTTTATAAATATGATTTATAAACGTGATTCATAAATGGAAAGGAAATAAAATTGCCTAAGTATATTTATAAATATGATTTGAAAATAAAAAATGGATTTAAAACAAGAAGTTTGAGAATTTAAAACCCATTGATTTTGAAAATTGTTTTCAAGAGGTTTTAGAAAAACAATAATTGTATTATTTTGAAAATATTTTTGTTAGAAATATTTTGAAATAGGATTTAAAAGAGATAGAAAGCACTAAACTCACTTTAGTCGCTGGAAAATAATTTTGGTGATGACTTCAGCATCATCCGTATTCATTTCCGAGTTTCTAAGTAAGGAATTGCTACAATTGAGGTTTTGTTTTGGTAAAACAAATTTGTTTTAGATTCCAGAAGTGTAAATTGATATATAAAGGAGTTATGTATATATATGATTTCAAAATGATTTGAAATAAAACCTGGTGTTTAAAAATACTGAATTTTTTTATCTAAATGTTTTGAGAAAACATAAGATGATATGTTTTTGAACTTTGAAGATGGTATAGATAAGAAAAAAAGCTTAGAATTGAGATATGGAATTAAAAAGTTAACTGAAATAAAGTAAATTAAATTGAGTAACGGAATAAATTAACGGAATTAATGAGATGAATATGGACTTGAGTTATAAAGTGAATTGAATATGTTTGGAGTGTTGTTTGATAGAACTTAATACGAACTTAAGTTTTGAAGTGAAGATAAACATAAGAAGTGTTATATAAAATGTTGATAATGAACTTAAGTAAAAAAAATTGATGGAATGGTTAGTAAATAATATTAGTATTGAAGAAATATACTAAGTGATAATAAAATAAAATTTAACTTAGGAAGATTTAAAATGAAATGATTTATAAAATAATCCATAAATAAATTAAATATGGAATGAAATGTTGTTGAACACAATGTGGATTAATTGAATGTAAATAAATGGGATGAAAATTAATTGGGCATGAATGAATGAATTGGATAAGAATAAATTGGATGTAAATAATAATGTTAATAATAAATGGGATGGATATTATTTGTTTGATGGTTTCTCTTGTTCCCTTTGCTACATTTGCATATAGTTATTGTATATTCTATATTATATATTGATATTACTTCCCCTATAATTATTCTCATTGTTTGTTGAGTGATTAGTAGGTGCGGATGGCGTATGTTCGGATTTGGAGCTCGCTTTCACATTAAATTGGTTGTACATGCTTGCTAATACTAAAATAAGGTGCACATCTCGAATTACATATCTTACTTTTATATTTTTTCCAATGGAATGCGTCATCCTCGAAGATGAGATGTATATTTATGATTATATATATATTGTAAATTTTTCTGATCGAGCCGCGCAAAGGAGACGCTGGCGAAATTTTCCGTAAATTTAAGGCGTTAGAAATTTTGAGAATTTTGGAAAATTTTTGATAACTAAAAATTGATTTTGAGTTACAACTTGGAATAAATGAATGGATGGAAATTAGTTGATATGGGTGGGTGAATCTAAAAGACTTAGAAATTTTATGATTTATTTCAACTAATTGGTTTTGAAAAGTTAATGGGTTTGAGGCATTTTTCTTACATGCAAATTGCAAGGAAGAAATCCATTGAAGGGGGGAGAATGTAACGATCTAGAAATTCAGTCATTTGAATTTGACATATCTAATTGATTTTAAATATTGGAAAGTTAATTTTGTAAGTTAAATAACTTGAATTTCAAATATTGTGATTTATTTGGTAATTAAATTATTGAATTTAATATTTGGAAATATTTAAAATAATTGAATCTTGAATGAAATGAATGGATGATTTTGAAAGTTGATTTAAATTCTATTTAAATAAGAAATAAGATAATAAACTTTTAAATTAGATTTAAAAATGATTTATTTGGTTTTTATAATAATTCGTTTTAATTAATGTGTAAAAATAGTCTTCTAGGGAATTGTCTCGGATTTCGACAAAATCAGTTCCATTGGATCTGTAATAGTATATTATAGTATGCCGTCGAATTTCGTGGTGATTGGACATACTGTTCGGTTGTGCGAGATCAAAACGCATATAAATAAAATTTCAGAAAAGTTATATGATAATTGGGTTTGGAAAACTATTTTCTACATATGACCGAATTAGGTCTTGAGACTAGTTCCATTGCATTCGGAATAGGGTTGTAACATATATAACGCTTGGCGGCATACCTCGTTTATTTTGGACGTTTAAAGCTAGACATTTCTATTTTAATATATATATATATATATATTAATATATATATAGTCATGCCTGCCATATATTAGCCATACCTCTCCACTGTTCAAACTATACCTTGCCCATGCCAGCCACGTCCTAGCCATACTCACTCCTTTATAAATTCGCGTTTATAAACAAGAAAAAAAGTTAGAAAATTTTCAAACATAAACATGGCCAAATCCAACGGCCAACATTGCAGGATGAGCTAGAGGGCGATCTGGCCTTCGACCTCAAAAGGAAAGGTGTGCACCTCGACCCCACGAAACCATCCATGGTGGCTGATCTTCCATCGAAGTCATGGTGGGGCCAAATTTCAATGTAACGTTAGTAGCATTTGGGTTTGGTTTTGTGTGAACAGCGGCGGAAGGCACGTGGATGGCAGTGGCGACAGGCACGTGGACGGCGGCGCGGCAACGACGAGCTCGAGGACAAGGCGGCAATCGATTTCCAATAAAAAAGAGCATCGCGATACTTGGAAGAAGGAATTCGCATGCATGGATTAGAGGAACGAGATTAGAGGAGTAATTTAAATTTAAATTTTTATTTAATGAAATGTTAATGATAGTTTAATTAATTTAAACGTTCATAAATTCATAACTTTTCCGTACAAGGTCCAATTTGAATGCGACGAGTTGCATTGCGATCGTATCGACGAATACTACACTTTGGAGTTCGATTGGATAGATTTGGAGCTAATAGAAATTTATTTTAAAATTGAAAGCCTGTTCAATTTTTATTCAAACTGGAACGTTTCAACGAACTATAATCAATGTTAGTTTATCTCACCTTTTTGGTTAATCAGAAAATATTATACAGTTAATAAAATTATTATTGGATGTGTGGATATTTTATTGTTGATCGTTATTGACTGTTTGGATAGGTTACTAATTTATATTGTTGGTTTGGATATATTCCCACCCTAGAGCGGATGGGATCCCATTACGTTCCCGTGTAAGAGCGGATGACCCTTTGTATACGAATCCTGTCTCGAAGCGGTTGATTTTTATATTATTTGATTATATAATGTATGTGATGTAAGGGGGACAGGTTGGAGGGATCCAACAGGATTCCTCCCACTGTTGATTTTACTTTTCATATATATGGTGATATATGACTTGTTGGATGCTATATTGATGACATGGATATGATTTCGCTTGTTAGTGCTTTAGTAGTATTGGGCCTTAATTTTAGTATCTTAAAATACTATAAAATAATGATTTCGATTAAAAATGATTTTCAATGTGATTTTGGAAATTATATATTTTTAAGAATTTTTCTTGAAATAAATTAAAGAAGAAATTATTTAAAAATAAAAGGTATGATTTTAGATATTATAAATTAATAGTTTTACGAAATATTTTAAATAGAGATTTTTGAACTGTAAAATAAAGATTTTTAAAATCTTAAAATAAGTCCTTCTTTCAAGGTAAAGGGATATGGTTTCAAAAAGAAAATAGAAATATTTTGATATAAATATTTGTTAACAGTTTTATATAAAAGTGATATTTTAAAATTTATTTACAAATGTCAAATTTATAAATGTGATAATTTATTAAAGTGATATTTTACAAATGAAGTGAAGACTTGCAAAATCGTATTTTGTTAATAAAAGTATGGATTTATAAACAATATCTATAAATTAAAGGAAACTATTATCATTTAATTGATTGGAGAAGAAATCAAACGGTGGATTTATTATATGACGTGGAATGATATTTTAGAAGATAGTTGACTCTATTTTGGAAATTGATGGCGAGGGAAAATTTTGGGAATGTTATCGATATTTTATAAATATAAAGGAATTTATAAAACAAAATTATCCATATGGAGCAACGTTAAAAATGGTTGGTGATTGATGTTTTTAAATGGGATTCATAAATTAGCGAGATTTATAAAGGAAATAGAGTTATAAATGGAGTTCATAAATAAAGGGATTTTATGAAAGGAAGTTTATAAAAGAGAAGGGTTTTTATAAATATAATTCTATAAATATGGAAATGATCATGTTTGGAATTAAGTATGAATTTTGATCAAGGAAATATAATTATATCTTAAATCTTGTTTATTTATATTAATATTGTTTAAAGTTTTTTTATCAATATTTTAATGTTTTAAAGAGTTAATTATTTAAAATTATTAATATGGTTTGAAATTAATTATAATTATTTATCAATAAAGTGTTGGAAATTAATTATTATTATTTATAAAAATGTTTAAGATAAATTATTATTGTTTTATTAAGAATGTTTGAAATTATTAATTATTATCTTAATGATGTTTTGAAGTTAATTACTTTTATTTATACCGTTTATTATTATATAATAGTATTTTAAAATAGACGATAAGAATTTAATTATAAACGTTCGAGATTTATAAATAGAGTTTTATAATGGACTTGGATTTTATAAGGGGAGTTTAATAAAATGGTTAAAAGACTTAAACGGAGATTTTACAAGGTAAAAGAGTTTTATAAATGGGTAGATATTTATAAAAGAATTTTAGAAATAGGTTTATAGATTTATAAAAGGAGTTTATAAAAGGTTTTATGGACTTATAAAGGGGTTATAAAGGATTTTTGGAATGTATGAAAGAGTTTTATAAATAGTTCCTGAGATTTATAAAATAGTTTTAGAAATTTATAAAGGAGTTTATAAATGATTTAGAATTGTTTAAAAAGAAAATCTTCTCAAATGTTTGGTGAATATACATACACCGTTGAGATAAGTATATGGATATATTTCCAAGTATTGAGAAATAAGGATTGTGGAGTGCGTGTGTGTGTGTGTGTATATATATATATATATATATTTATAAAAACAATTTTGATTCAAGTATTGTAAAGTGAATTTATATTAATGAAAGTCTAATTAAAAGAAGGTTAGTGGTTGCTTATGTGCTTAACCAATGTTGGTTTTCCCTATTGAATAAATCCCTGAGTTGAATGTTTATTATTCGATAGTTAAATAACCAACTATCGAGTTTAGACCCAAAACGTAACTTTGGAAATATCTAAGAGAAACACATGAGTTATATGGCACAATCATCTCCGATGATGTTGTACTGTGCGTATAAATCTCGTTTCGTTCTCCTAGGACAATGATAAGGAAATCTGTCCACTAATAGTTAGGGGGTGATCTCCGCTCTAATCTTCGACTGTTATTTCCTAAAGAATCCGGGATTGAGTTTCACGAAAGTATCGAATGTTGTTTCGAAGAGACCGCGATTAGATATGTCATCCGAAAACCACTTCGATCCAACTCAAGCGTTTTGAAGTGAAGACATCTTGAAGATGATGGAATTGAAGACGGAGCTCTCAAGTTTTTCGTTTAGTCCCAAAACATAGTTGTATGGATGAATGTTGATATTGTATTGTTGCCTGGAGGGCAGTGTTAGCATTCCTAGTGGGAAGTGCTATATAAAGGTGAAACGTAATCTCAAGCCTCATCAACCGGGAAAAGACAAAAATTGGGCATGCAGCAGGGCCAAGTGGGTCGCTCCCAAGTAGGGTATGGTCATTCTAAATCTAGATCGGTTACTATTTATTCATGTATGCTTTGGGGCCCATTAACAAGTGGGATGATCATATTCGGTACTACTACTCAAGTGGTAGGCCAGTCCTATGTGGCAGAGTACAAGATGTTCTTGTCAGACCCCAATGCATTTTATCTAGAGATGTACCTTCGGAAGGTAGTTCCTTACCTTGTCATAGTATAGAATCCAATCTCCAATATGTTCCTTTGCGGTTTTGACCGTAGAACCTGGTATGCTGGAATTTAATAATATAACAATTTCAACTATTATTAATAATTATTTGTATTCTAGATGTTATTATAATATCATAGGATTTTCTATAGAAAATGTTTTTGTTATCGTAAGGTAAAAACCTGTACGTGTTTATGTGCGATGTGGTCTTATGAGATACTTTTGATTTCAAAAGGTTTTTATAACTTAAAAGTCCAATTGGGTGTGTTTTCTCACGCTGATTTTCCAGATGGACTCGGTGTTATTTTATTATAATGCTCGGGTTTGATTGAGCATATTTACAGATTGCTTGGATGCATTGGAGCTCAGGAGACGAGTTGGAGGTCTTCAAGTCGTATTCATGTATATGTTTATTTTCGCTGTTTGTTGTTGAAATCATCAACAATTATGGGGACAGGTTGTTATAATTGTCCACACTGATGGTCATGATTTTTGTTGTACTCTGATGGATGAAAGTATATAACATTTTCTCTATTGTAAAGATCATTGATATTACATTATATATTGTTCAGCTGCGATTGTGAGATTCTGTGTTGTTTTTAATTTCTTTTTTCTTCTTCTTCTCTTCTTCTTTCTTCTTTCTTTCCCATAACTATCCATCTTTTGTTCAATTTGGGTTGAATATATGTGGTTTATTGTCAGCTTGAACTGTGTGAATTGGCGGGGTGTTACATATCCTATCCAATTTATTAATATTGAGTCGACCATAAGGCCCATGGCCTATTTCGTTTGCATACCCTCGAAGTGTTTCTACTAGACTCTGCCTTTACTCTAAGATATCATGGCCTTTTTCATCCGTATATCCCTCAGTCAAATGTTGTGGATGCCCGAACATGATCTACTTGTTGCATAATCTTCTCTCATTATCATTATTGATCACCTCATCATGCAACAATAATCGCCTCGTTTCGTCTCCATCTTTTTTACGATCATCATCGTTTGTTTTGTAACTATAACGACTCGACTATCGACCCTCGAATGTCGACACTAAATACATTCACGGTATTCGTGTGCCTAACACCCAAGTGGTAGAAAGACAAAGTTAGGGTAAAATAAAAATAGAGTAGAACAAGAAAGGGAGAACACAACATCAGAATCTAACAATAGAACGATAATATATATTATCACAAGAACAGTACAAAGGGCTACACTGAATATAGAAATTTTAGAGTCATAAAACCTAAGTACAAACATCAGCCTGTACAGTTATAACTGCCTTTCCTTGCAATGCTGACATATACAATACAGTAATGCAGCAGAAATAAGAGTACTATGGTAGGTAAAAATCCGCTCATCTCCATAAGCTCCAAAGTGGTCCCAAGCTAAGTGTGGAAATATACAAAGGCTGACCCGAGCATTATAAGAAAATAACACCTGGATAATTCTGGTAAACTAGTGTGAGAATCTTAAGAAATATGTAACAAGTAACAGTAACAATTGAACTGTACAGATTCCCATAACGGTTTTCTCTCAAATGAAACTAACCATCCGATGAGTGAATATATCGGTATAATAGATAATGTCTAAGGTGTATAACATATATCAAAAAATAGCTGTTGTGCGTACGACACAATAGTAATAGGTATACAATCAATACCGCTAAGGTACGTTCACATAATGGATTTTTTTGTGGACATGCTTTCAGTAAACTGAAGCGGATCTCCATAACAAGAACCAGAAACTACCTTCCGATTATCGTATATCTCTAGATAAAATATACAATAAGGTAAACACAACTAGACCATCGCCTGAATGTAGTATGAATTGCGTGGAACTAAGTACCATCAACTCCCGCTAGCATCATCTATAAGCATCTCTAGATAATGGATTTGATATAGCCTCAAAGGTTAACTAAACCTGAGATTGTGCATCCCACTCTTTGTTTAGCCATTCCCGATGTCGAGGTCTCTCTTAACATTTCTCACACGAGTCTTCATCACTCGAACAAAACACAAATCCCCAAATGGATTCCATCACCTCGAATATATTATGAATCGCTACATGGATTCGAGCATCTCAAATAGATCTCGAATCTTCACATAGATTTCCGCATAAGTATTTCGACGAATGCAGACACTATCCTCTCTCTTGGAATACTCCTCAAGATAGACAGTCCTACATAATAGCATCGTTTGAAATGTTAATTCTAACCTCTCCCTTAGACTTAACCTTGGGATAGACATTTTAACTCTATGACATTTCACTTCACAATCGCTCCCAAAACATGGAACTCATGTGACGACCCGGAATTTTTGTATATTTGAAATGGGAATATTTAATTTATTTTAAATATTCGAAGGTTAAATTTTAACTTTAATTTCAAATATACAGTATTTATTGGATGATTAATTGTTGAATTTAATTATCGGAATTGGGTAAATTATCGAATCTGGAGTTTTAAGCTTGTTAAAAATATTTTAAGGGCTCAGAAAATTTATATTGATAATACTGGAGGTAATAGAACTTTTAAAATTGAATTTCAAAGTGTTTTGTTCAGTTTTTAAATTGTATCGTTTAAATTGAGTTTAAAAATAGCCTTCCGGGGGACAGTCTCGGAATTCGACGAAACTAGTCCCATTGGATCCATAATATTGTATTATTATCGGATTTCAATTTTCGTAGTGTTCGGAGTTGTCGTGTGATCATACGATAGGTAAACGTGCTGAAATTAATATCGAATTTAATTTAAATAGTTGGTTCAAAAAGCTATCTTCTCCATATGATCGAATTTGGACTTGAAACCTTTTCCATCGCATTCGGAATAGGGGTACAACATTATGAACGTTAGGCGGGCACGGGTCATTTGGAGTTTGGAAGTTTTGTGGGATGTTGGTTAGATATTTTCTAATTTGATAAATATATTTGCACTTCCTTAGCCCGACATTACGTACATCCCACACCCAAACTGTCTCCTTCGTACCCTTTTCTCTTCTCAAACACGCAATTCCCCTCTCCACTTTTTTTTAAATCACGACCAGATGTTCCCTTCCTTCTTTTTACTGCCGAGCTTTCTCATTTGAAATAAAATAAATTGCCTGTGATTATCTTCTTTCTCCTATCTTCAATTACAATCCACCGAGCCATTCGAAATAAATACCCAATCGAATCCCTCCCATTTCCTCTCAATTCATTCTCGAGGCCGATCTCGTCGTCTCTAGTACGAGTTGAAGCTTCGAATCGTCCAAATCTTCTGGGTTCAGCTAGGGTTTCGAAACATGATTACGTTAGAAGTCGAGTGAAGGCTCGCGATGGTTTCGTGCTATCTGGCGGTGTTTTTGAGGAAGGGATCACGCATGCATAACATCGAGCAAGGGCGCTCAATGAGGGAGGCTCACGACTTGGCGTTTTCATGACCAGAGCTGCGTCTTTGCAATGGCAACATAGATCGAGGCTGGCAGTAGACTGGAGGCGCGTGCAAGCCGAAGTGGTCTCGCGCATTCGTGCTCGCGTTGAAGGCAGAGTAGCTAGGGTTTTCGCAATTTCAAAGGCAAGGCCGCAGTCGTGGGTTCGTCAAGCACTGAGACAGTGAGGTGCCATTGATTTACTTTCGATTAATTTATATACACACATATACAGAAAGCAGAAAATAAATAATTACATTTTGAATCGATATAAAGTAAGTTTTCAAATATATATAGTTAAGTAGGAATATTATGGACAGTCTAGTAAATTTCTGGTATTTTATTAAGAAAAGGAAAACAAATTTTGATAATAAAATTATATATATAAATATACACATCTATTTTAATAAATATGGGAAATTGGTTTAATAAACTTATTTGATTTACTTTAGTCATTAAAAATATTTTATTGATAGAAAATTTGTTTAAAAATAAATTATCGGTTTAAACCCAAATTATTAGCTAAATTAAATGAATAAATAGAGATTAATTATTTGACTAATTTAAATATTAATATACCGTACAAATGCTTATACAAGGTCTAAAATCGAGAAAATACAATTCAGAATGGGACTGGAGTGGAATAGACTGCAAATTTAAAAGCAAAGGTGAGTTAATCTCACTCAGTTAAATTATAATTTAAATTTAATTAGTTAAATTTAAATATTGATGAATGATTGAATTGATTGATTTGATTGATATGGTATATAGTAGTATATACCAATATATACATATTGGCATATGTATATATTGGAGTTGTTGATATTCCCGCATTATATAGCGGATGAGACCCTATGCGCCGCATAATAGCGGATGATTTTATATTTAAACCCATATACCGCGATATTCCACTTTGAAGTGAAATTGGTATTGTGCTAACATCTGTGGATGCAGGGAAACAGGTTGGAGGGATCCAACTGGATTCCTCAAAATATTTAATTTTGTTAAATATTCTGTGGTATGATTTTTGATATCCTGTGATGAAATATATGGATAATTGGATGTTATGGTTTGGTTGGACCGATTTGGATAATGCTGAGTTATCAAAATCTCTAGAATAGAAATTTTTAAAGAAATAAAGGAGTAAATTTTTAAGCTAAATAATTCTAGTGAATTTGAATAACTTAAATAATGAATTGTAAAAGAAATAAAGCAATTTCTAAATTTGAACAAATATGGTTAAAGGGGATTTTGAATTAACATGAGGATAATGAATTTTAAACTAAAGTGATATTATTGGAAAGAATAAAGAAATTATTTTTGAATGTAAGGATTAAATTTAATAAAGGGATAAAGAAGGAATTTTGGAAGTTTTAAATTGGGATTTTCAGTTAAAAGGGTTTTAACTCAAAATTAAGAAATAAAATCTGAGAGTAAATGTAATTTGAAATAAATGAAGTAAATAAGAAATTTATTTCGAAGTAAAGTAAATGGGAAAATCAATGGGAAATTGATTTGGTTGTTTAAAATTGGAATTTAAAAGAGAAGTGAGATTTTGAAATTTATAAACTGGGTTTATAAAGTAAAATAAAATATCAGGGGATATTTGAGAATATAAATTCAAGGTGGGAATTTATAAAGGGATATGAATTGGTTTAAAAATAAATGTTGATTTATTTTTAAAGGATGTGAAGAGAAGTGTATTTCCTTGGATTGCCAAGTACGTTTTCAAAGCAATTTTTAATATAAGTTAAAAGTTCTAATTTGTTTAAAAAGGCATGTTTTAGGAAATTGATTATTTCTAAATGTTAATTTCCTAAGTAAGTATTTTCAAAAATCTATTATTGTAGTAATTATATAAAAGTGATTTGCTATTATGTTTTAAAAGAAGAAATTTAGTTTATATTTATAAAGTGGTTTATTTAAAGTATATATTTTTAATAAAGTATTAAGCTAGTTTAATTTCAATGTTATAAAGCATATTTAAATAAAGTGTTTTTAAATTATTTTAAAATTAAAAGTATTTTGTATTTGGTGATTCAGTGGAAATAATTATTTGGGAAATGTATTCCGTAAGCGGAAACTGTTTTGAATTTGTTTTCAAATGAGTTTTGAAAATTTGGAAATATATCTTGGAAAGATATTTGGGAAAATAAATAGTGTGGGAAATTATTTATTGTGTGATGATTGCTTGTGGATGTTAATTGATAGTTAAATAACCGACTATCAATATTGGCCAAATACGCTGATCGTTTCGAAGAGACCGGGATCGGGTTTGCTACATTACAGCGTGATAGGGGGTTCTCGCTTTGCGTTAGGTGGCGAACGGGAGACTCTTACCCCTACATGTCCCCGGGGGTAGTATAAGGCCTTTTGGGGTTGGTTGCGACTCGAGAGGGTGGCCGTAAAAGCAAACCCGAGGTATCACTGTGAGCCACAGCGGGGCTGGGATGGTTGAAAAGCCTACCGGTCGTGAACCGTTGCTGAAGGTTGAAAAGCCTAGGACGTTACAGTTGGTATCAGAGCTTAGGCTGGCGACAACCTTGGCTCTGGTGGGAATTTTGAGAGTATTAATAGATATGAGCGCGTATTTGTTAATGAATATAAAATTGTTTTATATTGTGTTGATTGGTTTATTGAGTAGTTTATGGATTCTGGTCGATGTGTGGGACGCCACAACATTGATAGGGATCTCTAAACACTTGTATAGAACAATTCGACACAGTATTGTTTTAAAGTAGGGTAAATGAAATAATTTTACCCAAATTATTTTTGTATAAAAAGAAACGTTTTGTAAACTATTCTAGTTAATATATATGGTTGTTTGGATGTTAGAAGTGATAATATGGAATTATTATCATTAATATATGGAAACTTAACTAGAAATTGAAATTTATAACCAAAGCAAAGAATAAAATTTTATAATAAAATAAAATTTGAGATATAGATTACAAATGTAATTTATAAAATTGAAATAAACTTCATATACAAATGAGATTTGTACTTTAAAATAGAATTCCAGAGAAATGTGGAAAATAAATCGGAATGGATTTTAAGTTTGGAATTTTGGGAAAGGTTTGAAATTCCTTGAGATTTGGAGATAGTTTTCAAAGAGTTTGAGGAAATAATAAGTGGTATTATTTCAGGAATATTTTGAGTTGAGTTTGGAATCTGGAAAGATTTGAAATTTAAAAATATTTGAAATGATTTAAAGTGATAAAAGCACTAAACTCTCTTTGGTCGCTGGAAAATAATTCCGATGATGATCGCGACATCATCGGTGTTCATTTTCGAGTTTCCAAAGAGAAATTGCTACCGAATTGTTTCAAATTGAAATTGTTGCGAACTGGGTTTGATTTTAAAATTCAAAAAGATAATGAAATTTACCAAAGGAATTTGGATATAGTTGATTTCAAAAAGGGATTTTGAAATTTTGAAAATTTGTGTATACTTTGGAATCTTATTTTGGAATATTATAGAATAATAATAATGGAAAAAAATATATACTTGACTAAAATTTAATGTATAATCCGGAGTAAAGAGTAAAATGTGAATGGGACTGCTTTTTAATGAATTGAAGTGATGAAATAAACCAAATATTAGGTATAAATTGGAATAAATTACCTAATGGAGTAATGGATTATGGAAATAGAACCTTAATTGGCTGAAAGAAAGTTGATTTTGTAATTTGGATATGAAATGGGAAATGAACTTGGATTAAGTAGAAATTATTAATTGCAATCCGAGATAAAATACTAACAAATCGAATGTGGATGATATAAATAAAGCTCGACACATATATTTTGGATGCTGTTAAGTGAAATAAATTGGAACAAAATTAACTTAAGTGTGAATGAACTCAAGTATAAATAAATGGAATATGACCTTGAAATATTATCCAAATGAGTTTGGGTTATGGAATTTAAATTGGTTAAATAGAAATTGGATTGTGAATTAATGAAATCGGGTAGTGAATTAAAAATGAATAGTAGAATCAGAATTTGAGTTATTAATTAAAATTCGACTTGGAGTATTAACACATTAAATATAAGTGGAAATGTGTTAAACAAAAAAAATGAAAATTTGAATTAAAATAGTGATGGCTTGTATTGCAAACGAAAATTCAAGTGGGTATGAATGAAAATGGCCTTGGATATTATTCAATGAACGGAATATTGAATTTAGAATTAAAAAGGGACAAATTGAATGAATTGGTGCAAACTGCAATGAAAATGAACTTAAGTTGTTAACTTAAGTAAATGTTGGATGAAGACTGTACTCAATTCGAGGTTGTTGAAATCAATTGAGAATTAATTATTGAATGAAATAGCCTGGATTGTTTTCGAGCTAAATAAATGGATGTGAATAAATTAAATGGAATGGGTTGAGTATTGTTTGGAAAAAATGGGAATAAGGGTCGAAACATTTCATATGTGCTTATGGAAGTATATAACATGCATTGTTTGTAGAATCCATGTTTTAGCAATTTAAATTTTAGTGAAATGTAAATAAACTTGGTATATTTGACACTTACATGTTGTAATTGAGTTAGTACAGGTTCATGGAAGTCGGTTGGCTGAATCTGATGGCACAACATGCTAAAATAAATAACCGCTTTGCTTTAAAAATGCTAAAATAAGGTACGCTTACGCAAAAATTCAAAATAGAAGATATGAACTGCATATATTGATATATATTGTGATTTCCGGCCTGAGGCCGATGTATATATATTTGTGCATCCTGCGATATCGCAGAAGTCCCTCCGTACAAAGGAGACTCTGCCAAAATTTTCCATAAATTTTGGGAGTTAGAAAATTTTTAGAAATTTTCATTTACGATAAATGATTTAAATTTGTTAAGCAAATGAAGTAAAACAAATCCAAGAAGTATATAAAATGTTTATATTGGACTTAAGAAATGAATGGTGAATTCTTAAGTAAATTTGGTATGGAGGAAAATTATTCTAGGTGAATAATTGAATGACGATTAAAATTTGAAGATGTGAATGGGATAAGTGTGATAAGTGAATAACAATCAAATGAATGTGAATAAAAAGGAAATTGATATAATTGATAATCAATTGGAATTTATACGTAGGATGTACGTATATTATTTTATTCGCATAATGATTTGATCCGGATTCGAGCACAGAATTTCGAGGTAATTATACCGATCCGAGTTGGAATTTTTCACTCGATTTTCAACGGCGAACCTGGATATGGATTGTTGATTGATTCTGGAAATTCTCTATCATAGTTTGTGGCTATGCAAGGAGAATGACGGTTTCTGATCAAGAAACCAGATCTGAGTCCGCACTAGGAAGTCGGGTGGGCGATACTAGTCCGGAAATGAAATTGTGTGATCGAGTGAGCGATCGATTGTGATATTGCGTACGAATGATATATGTGCATCGTACGGGCATAAGTAAAGCAAATATTTGAAATTTGTAAAGAAGTCGATAAAATGTTTTTGGAAAGTTGTGATTTGATATTAGTGCTAAGCAGGATATGCAGGTAATTGATTTTGATTTTAGAGGATAAAATTTAATGGCCCGACAAAAAGGTATGTATTTGAATTTCTATATGAAATTTGATTGGGTTTTGATCTAGCCACTTGGCTTTTGTTTTTCTTTTGAGATTTGGGAGGCCGTAGAGCCATTTTGTAGTTGTACCGAGCTAGCCGCGCAAAGGAGACGCTGGCAAAAATTTTCAAAAATTTAGGGAGTTAGAAAAAATTTTGAGAAATTTTGATAAGTTAAATTTTGAATTCAAATTTAAATTTGAATTGATAAGTAGGTGATAGGGGTTGAAATTATGAATAAGTTTGGGAAGTTAAAAGATGATTAGTGTATTATTAATAAAAGATTGTCTGGGTATTGTTAAAACCGTTTGAATTTGGGAAATAGCTAACGAGATATGGGACATTCTTCCTAACTAGTAATTTCGGGGACGAAATTCTTTTAAGGGGGGAGGAATGTGACGACCCGGAATTTTTTTATATTTGAAATGGGAATATTTAATTTATTTTAAATATTCGAAGGTTAAATTTTAACTTTAATTTCAAATATACAGTATTTATTGGATGATTAATTGTTGAATTTAATTATCGGAATTGGGTAAATTATCGAATCTGGAGTTTTAAGCTTGTTAAAAATATTTTAAGGGCTCAGAAAATTTATATTGATAATACTGGAGGTAATAGAACTTTTAAAATTGAATTTCAAAGTGTTTTGTTCAGTTTTTAAATTGTATCGTTTAAATTGAGTTTAAAAATAGCCTTCCGGGGGACAGTCTCGGAATTCGACGAAACCAGTCCCATTGGATCCATAATATTGTATTATTATCGGATTTCAATTTTCGTAGTGTTCGGAGTTGTCGTGTGATCATACGATAGGTAAACGTGCTGAAATTAATATCGAATTTAATTTAAATAGTCGGTTCAAAAAGCTATCTTCTCCATACGATCGAATTTGGACTCGAAACCTTTTCCATCGCATTCGGAATAGGGGTACAACATTATGAACGTTAGGCGGGCACGGGTCATTTGGAGTTTGGAAGTTTTGTGGGATGTTGGTTAGATATTTTCTAATTTGATAAATATATTTGCACTTCCTTAGCCCGACATTACGTACATGCCACACCCAAACTGTCTCCTTCGTACCCTTTTCTCTTCTCAAACACGTAATTCCCCTCTCCACTTTTTTTTAAATCACGACCAGATGTTCCCTTCCTTCTTTTTACTGCCGAGCTTTCTCATTTGAAATAAAATAAATTGCCTGTGATTATCTTCTTTCTCCTATCTTCAATTACAATCCACCGAGCCATTCGAAATAAATACCCAATCGAATCCCTCCCATTTCCTCTCAATTCATTCTCGAGGCCGATCTCGTCGTCTCTAGTACGAGTTGAAGCTTCGAATCGTCCAAATCTTCTGGGTTCAGCTAGGGTTTCGAAACATGATTACGTTCGAAGTCGAGTGAATGCTCGCGATGGTTTCGTGCTATCTGGTGGCGTTTTTTAGGAAGGGATCACGCATGCATAACATCGAGCAAGGGCGCTCAACGAGGGAGGCTCACGACTTGGCGTTTTCATGACCAGAGCTGCGTCTTTGCAATGGCAACATAGATCGAGGCTGGCAGTAGACTGGAGGCGCGTGCAAGCCGAAGTGGTCTCGCGCATTCGTGCTCGCGTTGAAGGCAGAGTAGCTAGGGTTTTCGCAATTTCAAAGGCAAGGCCGCAGTCGTGGGTTCGTCAAGCACTGAGACAGTGAGGTACCATTGATTTACTTTCGATTAATTTATATAAACACATATACAGAAAGCAGAAAATAAATAATTACATTTTGAATCGATATAAAGTAAGTTTTCAAATATATATAGTTAAGTAGGAATATTATGGACAGTCTAGTAAATTTCTGGTATTTTATTAAGAAAAGGAAAACAAATTTTGATAATAAAATTATATATATAAATATACACATCTATTTTAATAAATATGGGAAATTGGTTTAATAAACTTATTTGATTTACTTTAGTCATTAAAAATATTTTATTGATAGAAAATTTGTTTAAAAATAAATTATCGGTTTAAACCCAAATTATTAGCTAAATTAAATGAATAAATAGAGATTAATTATTTGACTAATTTAAATATTAATATACCGTACAAATGCTTATACAAGGTCTAAAATCGAGAAAATACAATTCAGAATGGGACTTGAGTGGAATAGACTGCAAATTTAAAAGCAAAGGTGAGTTAATCTCACTCAGTTAAATTATAATTTAAATTTAATTGGTTAAATTTAAATATTGATGAATGATTGAATTGATTGATTTGATTGATATGGTATATAGTAGTATATACCAATATATACATATTGGCATATGTATATATTGGAGTTGTTGATATTCCCGCATTATATAGCAGATGAGACCCTATGCGCCGCATAATAGCGGATGATTTTATATTTAAACCCATATACCGCGATATTCCACTTTGAAGTGAAATTGGTATTGTGCTAACATCTGTGGATGCAGGGAAACAGGTTGGAGGGATCCAACTGGATTCCTCAAAATATTTAATTTTGTTAAATATTCTGTGGTATGATTTTTGATATCCTGTGATGAAATATATGGATAATTGGATGTTATGGTTTGGTTGGACCGATTTGGATAATGCTGAGTTATCAAAATCTCTAGAATAGAAATTTTTAAAGAAATAAAGGAGTAAATTTTTAAGCTAAATAATTCTAGTGAATTTGAATAACTTAAATAATGAATTGTAAAAGAAATAAAGCAATTTCTAAATTCGAACAAATATGGTTAAAGGGGATTTTGAATTAACATGAGGATAATGAATTTTAAACTAAAGTGATATTATTGGAAAGAATAAAGAAATTATTTTTGAATGTAAGGATTAAATTTAATAAAGGGATAAAGAAGGAATTTTGGAAGTTTTAAATTGGGATTTTCAGTTAAAAGGGTTTTAACTCAAAATTAAGAAATAAAATCTGAGAGTAAATGTAATTTGAAATAAATGAAGTAAATAAGAAATTTATTTCGAAGTAAAGTAAATGGGAAAATCAATGGGAAATTGATTTGGTTGTTTAAAATTGGAATTTAAAAGAGAAGTGAGATTTTGAAATTTATAAACTGGGTTTATAAAGTAAAATAAAATATCAGGTGATATTTGAGAATATAAATTCAAGGTGGGAATTTATAAAGGGATATGAATTGGTTTAAAAATAAATGTTGATTTATTTTTAAAGGATGTGAAGAGAAGTGTATTTCCTTGGATTTCCAAGTACGTTTTCAAAGCAATTTTTAATATAAGTTAAAAGTTCTAATTTGTTTAAAAAGGCATGTTTTAGGAAATTGATTATTTCTAAATGTTAATTTCCTAAGTAAGTATTTTCAAAAATCTATTATTGTAGTAATTATATAAAAGTGATTTGCTATTATGTTTTAAAAGAAGAAATTTAGTTTATATTTATAAAGTGGTTTATTTAAAGTATATATTTTTAATAAAGTATTAAGCTAGTTTAATTTCAATGTTATAAAGCATATTTAAATAAAGTGTTTTTAAATTATTTTAAAATTAAAAGTATTTTGTATTTGGTGATTCAGTGGAAATAATTATTTGGGAAATGTATTCCGTAAGCGGAAACTGTTTTGAATTTGTTTTCAAATGAGTTTTGAAAATTTGGAAAGATATTTGGGCAAATAAATAATGTGGGAAATTATTTATTGTGTGATGGTTGCTTGTGGATGTTAATTGATAGTTAAATAACCGACTATCAATATTGGCCAAATGCGCTGATCGTTTCGAAGAGACCGGGATCGAGTTTCCGTATACCGGGATTCTAGGTCTGGAGACTCGAATACCACTTCGATCCGGTTTGTACGTTTCGCGAAACGATTTCGGAGTCGAAGATGGAGCAGTGAAGTGCAAGGGCTAGTCGCTACTAATCCTGAGGATATTTCCAAAATGGATGTAGTAGGAATAGTGCCTTCGGTTCCGTTCGAACCCGGGACGGACTTGTATGGACGAATGCTTTCGTGACATCGTCAGGTGGGCGATGGGCATTCTAAGGGATATGTTCTGAAAAGGTATCGTTTAGCCTCGAGCCTCATCAACCGGGAATGATTGAAAATCAGGGGTTATGCAGCAAGGCTTCGTGGGTAGCCCCCACTTGAGAGTAAAGTCATCCCTGTCTAGATGTCCCTTTTTATTTCGGCTTAGTGGTGCGGTTGCTGATCCCAACCGTGGGGTGATTTTATTTGGAATTATCCAGTAAGGGATGATTCCGGTCTTGTGTTGCAGGGGAGCGGGCGTACTCCTCGGTACTGTGATCTAGGCCACGTACTGTGATAGGTGGTACCCCAGTGCCTAGTCATTCGTTGGAAATCCTTTCTCCCTACGTGCCTGTACGGTTTTGATTGTGCCCAACTATTGTTGAAATGTGAGATGCAAGCATTTCAGCTAGATTCTATTTTACTTTCTGTAGACACTATTATAATATCAGAGGATTTTGATATAAAGTGTTTTAGCTATCGTAAGGTAAAAACCCGACATGTTTATTTGTGGCGTGGTCTTACGAGATGCTTTTGTTTTAAAAAGGATTTTTGAAACTTTAATAATCAATTTGAGTGTGATTTTCTCACGCTGGTATTCCAGACTGACTCGGGTATTGTTTTATATAATGCTCGGGTCAGACCGAGTATTTTAGGTTACAGGATATGATGCTGTGGAGCTCAGGAGATGAGCTGGATGGTGAGACGTATCTCTCGTACTTGTTTATATATATATATTCCGCTATGTTGATTGTTGTACCCTGTTGTATTGAGGACATGATATGGTTATTGTCCAGTTGTATGTTATGTGTTCTCTGGTGTATACTCTGATGCTATATTATATAAAACTGATATAGTTTTGATTTGTGTAAAGATCTGTCAATATATATTATATTTTATTCCGCTGCGATGGTTAGATTCTGATGTTGTTTTCTATTTTTCTTCTTCTACCTCTTCTTCTTAAATATAATGGTTCGATTTTCCGGGTCAGGAAAGTCGGGTCGTTACAGAACTCGTATACTAATTTTGAAGTGGTATTTAATAAGTAAAACACTTACAAATCTCGGTCTCTTCAAAACCAATTCAATGAATTTTTGGTAAGCTAAATTCCAGTTCTTTCATAAGTAAGCGAAAGCTAGCGACGTTTCGTACCAATGCTCCTCCCTGGGGGTTCTCATGGTATGAAATCCTGAAGATTTTAGATACTTCCTAAGTTAATATTAGGTCAAGTTGATAATGATTAATCGATTATCTAGTCGAAACCAATTGCTTATACAAGTCAACATTCATATTCTTAACTCATTTCTGACATTCCGAGTTAACTATTCCTTGTCCAAGAGTGAAGCCAGGTAAGTTAGAGCATTGGTTGCATCTAATCTTTTCCTAAACACTTCATTCTTGAATCTCATAAATAGATAAGTCTACTTCATCGACTTTTAGTGTTAAGTATAGTTTCAATGATTTCGATAAATAAGTAATCAACATGATTAACACGTTTCTGATATTCTAGACTTAACTATCTCGGTCAAGAGGGAACTTGATAAGTTATAGCTCCATTGTCCATACCTCTACTCGAACATCAATCTTAACCCTCACAAATAGATTAGCCTACTTTGTCGGCTTTTAGTGTTAAGCATTGTTAACTACCTTTCAAAGAAGCATTTAAACAATTAACCATTTGGCCATTAAGAAATTCCTAACCTCATTCTAAATCTTCTATTTTATTTTTAAAATCCATTAGAGATGAATTCGTATGTATAGTAATTTTATTTATAAAACTAAATATTTAATAAAACATTTTAAAAGATAATTTTACATAAGAATTTTATACTTTAATAAAAAAATCAACTAATCTTCTAAAAGCTATATATAGTTAAAAATTCTTTTAAATACTTATAATTGGTATTGTAAATTTTATCCAAAATATTACTTGAAAATAACAAGTTTATAAATCCTTTAAAACATAGAATAACATGTTTCCATTATAAAAACCTCTTCTTTACAAATTCATAACTAATTCTTAAAAATTCATGAATATCTATAACAACTTTGAAATACTATAATATGAGTCAGAATACAAATGAAACAAAATATTTATATTTAAATATCTTTTCAAACCTTTTAAGTCCAAAAATCAAGAATAAACGGGGCAGTTTTGCACAAGTGAAGTTTTGGCCACTTTTCAAAATGTTACTTGACTTTTTACTATTCAAACTTTTTATAGAAGTAAGCATACATATAAAACATAATAAATAAGGTAAGAAACCCCTAAGGATCTCTCTATAAAGTTTCATAGAAATCGTCGAAAACATGGCAATTCCAAAGTGCATTCACAACGACTATCACTATAAGTGCACTTTCAAATCCATATCCAATATAAACCAAAGTCCATCTCAACCTATATGCTTTGTTTCAAGGTTATGCCATATTTTATACAAGTATGTTCAAATCCGTTCAATTCCGTTTAAGTCCATACATATGTCACTTGCTTTCAAAGCAAGAATCAAAACCAAAGTTTTAACAAATGTCACATCAATTCAAATAATATAAAAACAATCAAACACAAACAAATACATGCTATATTTCCAATCAAAGTGGTTTGTTAACTCACCTTTAACCCAATAAACAACTAAGTCCAAGCTAATCAAGTCCAACCCCACCCTTGCAACCACCTTACCTTCCCTTCCTCTTCCTTGCTTTCACTTTCATTTGCCCTCCAAACCCCCTTTATGCTCATGGCCTATGCATGTGGGAAGAGATGTTCTTCACTTCTTCAATATTTAACATCCTAGAAGGTGTTGTCATGTTGTCCCAAAGCTTCACTCCAAATTTGAGTTGTTTTGGATGAGTTTTGAAGATGAAGACATTAAAAAGCTTGGTTTTGCTTTGTGAATTTTTGATTTATTATCAAGGGTATGCCCCTCCTTATGTAGGCTTCAAATGGTGCACTTTAAGCTTGTTCTCACCCTCTTTTTATGTCATGGAAGACTTGCCCCCCTTACTTCTCCTTTACATCATTTCCTTTAGCAAATTTACACTTATACCCTTAACATGATAATTTCTCTTATCCACTTGGAAGCTTCTAGAACCTTCCATTTCTTTATGAAGAGAAGTGTGTTAATTAGTTGCTAATGCGTTTATTTAATCATTAGACAAGTGCAAAAGAGTTCGAACAACTTATATCGATTAAAAAGTTGTTTGCCAATAAATTAATTTTCGGTCACATTATCGATTTTTCTTCGAAGAATATATTTTTGCAAACAAATTTCAAAAACAAGTTTATTATTATTATTCATTAATTAAATGATGTCTAATAAGACTATAAAATCATATTTATAACTCTTAATTATATTTCAAAACATTTCGATATTCAAACATGAAATGTTTGAATTTTAGGATCGCTACATTTTCCTCCACTTAGAACATTTCATTCTCGAAATTAAAACATGAACAAATATCAAAGGAGATAGAAGAATAAGATATATATATATATATATATAATACCGCTGAAACTATATACAAACTAAACTGCAAACATAAATTCATACTAAGTGACTCCTCCTCAAGCGGTGAGTACACAACAAAAGATATACTATACTAAAATATAAAAGAACTCCTTCAAACTGTCCTCCTTTTTCCTCGTATAACCCTAAGCACCCTTGCTCCACTACTAACAAAGGAACAAGTACACAAATACTCAAATAGAATTCACAATCACTAGCAAGCAAAGCTCATGGTTTGCTCAGACTCAAAACTCTCCCATCGCCCAAGGACGAAAAACAATCTACTAAGAATACCTTACGCTCAACAGCCTTAGATTATTACTTAGACTATTATTCATACTACCTCATAATAAACCAAAGATACATTCCTAAAACTCTTTATAAATTAACATAACACATCATAAAATGTGTTATAGCCTTTACATTGCACATGGACATACGCAATATCTGATCTGATCACTTACTTGATCACACAGATTTCCATTCCAAACTAGTATAGATCACTTGACCTCTCTAGTGTAGACTTTGATTTTATTCCTTGATTAGAAACCTTCGTTCTCCTTGCATAACCATATACTATGATATAAAACATCGGAATCGTATCATGAATCTATATCAAGTGTTCGCATCAAGAATCGAGTGAAAAATCCTTATTTAGACCGGTGTAAACCACCTTGAAAACATTTACTCGAATACTAGATCAAGAATAATTATGTGAATAAAATGATCTACGACTACACCAATTCCTTTAACTTACATTCCTTTATACAAATAGTATGCCATTCAATACTAAAATCATTTATGAATCATTTCATAAAAACATTATTTAAGTTCATAAAACCTATTTATAACTTAAGTTATACTCATATAACACTCCACTACATCCTAAGCGTATATACAAAATATCAGATTCATCTTACTTAACAGGGATGATCGATAATTCAAACTGGTTTTAACTTACTACATTAAAAAATTCCAGTGTTACATAAACTCAACATTATATTTTCAAAAACACTTAACTATAAGTTCTATAATGATTAGGAAGTTTTCGACTATCCAAAATCATTGAAAATTCTGTTTCATTTTCACAATTGAAAAACCACCAACAACATATCATATCATGACGCATGTACTATACTTTCGTAATGCATAGGCAACATGTGACCATGAAATAACTTAACAACAAAACTTTAGAACTAAACATTGTTTTTTATTTCAAACAGTTTTGAAATAATATATACATATAACTTTTGTATACCAAATCATACTATCGGGATTTAAATCAAAATATTTTTACCAAAACAACTCTGTAGCGTCCTCCACTCAGAAACCCAAAAATGAACGCCGATGATGTTGCAGTCATCACCAAAATTATTTTCAAGTGACAGAAGTGAGTTCGATACACCTAAAGTATACATTTGGTACTCAACCAAAATTATTTCAGAGCAGTATCAAATACTTTGTATAATAATACTAAGTATCATGATCCCAGTTTCCTAAATCAATTTCCCAAATATTTACTTTCAAATAATTCTATTATTATTTTCGTTAAAATCATGAAAAACATTTTCAAAGATATTGGAATTTAAGTTCTCGAATTCCCTGTTTAAATACTTTTTGTTTATAAATCATATTTTTTAAACCATACTTACATAAAATAACTTTCTTAATAAATCTTTGCACCAATATTTTTTCAAAAATATTCTATATTTCCCTTTTTATTATAGTAAACGTCTTATACTAAATTTAATTTCTAACCTAACATTATCACCGAATGCCTCATAGTTAAACCATAAAAACCAATTCATAAGGTGTTCGTTTCAATGTACCCACAATTACTATCTACCCAACCCATCATGTAGAAAGGTAAAACTGCTCATAAACTAGTTGAGCACAAATCAAAAACTAACAATAGTCAATGTTCCTAAACTGGCCGAGCATAATTTAAACAATCATCAATGTTATCGGGTATGAAACTATGAGAAGAACTAGAGTAAAAAAACACGAATATGAAAGCCATAATAGATAGTATACCCTCAAGAATCTACTTTCCCTTCTCAGCTGCAGAAATAGCAAACACCCTAGGCTGCCCCTTTCTTGAGCATGGGACAATCTATAACAAACTGGCCAGGTTGATGAGAACTATAGCACTCCCTCAGTGCCTTAACCATCTGCCCTCCTCTGCCTAACCTAGACATATTAGAAAAGTGAACCATCTTCTAACACTTGTTGCAAATAAGGTTAGACCTATTCGGCTAAAACTTGCACTTTTTATCCCCAGCCGATATATAAACAATAGGTCTTGGTGCCAACTCTCAAACCTCAAACCTAGATTCACCAAATTCACAAAAGGACCCATAAGGTGATTAGTCATGTCTCTCTGAAACTTGGGATGTGTTAGCACCAAAAATTGGTCACTAACCTCGTTGAGAAAGATTGTGTAGAGAGATAAATGATGAAAGTAAACTTAAACAAGGAACAATATGCTAAATTGAATGCAAAAGACGAGAACACCAGATTTATAGTGGTTCGGTGTAACTGCCTACGTCCACTTTGAGGTTAATCTTTATTGCTTTACTAGATAATTGATTACAGATACAATCCGTTTGCCAACTACTTGAATACAGTTGCTAAGTAAAGAGGATGAGTCTTGAAAGTGGCAGAGTCTCCCCAATGTTCTCGAAAAAAAGGTCCATTTCACTGTGCCCCTGTCTCTCTATTTATAGACAAAGATGGGTTGGACTTCCCTGGTGGGTCTGGTAGATGAATAACTCGGCCCAAATGGAGTGGTCTCCATATGCCGATCCATAGATGTCGAACGCTGAATGCCGAACTAGGCGTGAATGCCGAACGATCTTCTCATGCCGAACAGAAGTGAGGCCGAACACCCTGAATGCCGTGGGAAGCATTTGTGCCGACCGATACTGGAGCCCGATCCAGTGTATTTGTGCTGAACGACTGAATGTCGAGCAGAACTTAGGCTGGACGATACTCTGGCCGAACGCTGTCAAGGCCGAACCATGTCTTGGTCGAACGACACTTAGGCCGAACAATAGTTAGGCCGAACGATATTTTATGACGGACAATTCTGCCATGCCGAACGTTCGTACATGTCGAACGTTATACCATGCCGAACGTCTCTCGATGCCGAACGTTCCTTGATGCCGAGCGCTTTTGACTGTCGAGCGCTTCCGGGATGCCGAGCGTATCATGACGCTGAACTCCATCTGGATGTCGAGCGCTTCTTGGATGCCGGCCATAGCGAGACGCCGACCGAACCAGTTGTGCCGAACGACAGAGATGTCGAGTACTAAGTTGCCTGGTCAAATCTCCAGGAAACAGGATGCATACCTGCCACAAACATCTCATTCTTCTTCAATGTCATGTCAACTAATCCAAACCCAAACCGAGACAAAATGATGAACCGGTTCTCATACTCCGCCACTATCATGGCCCCCTACTTTAGATCTAGAAAACTCTTAACAACAAAGTCTTTTCGACTTCTTGAACAAACTTCGTCTCAAACTCATCTTTAAATTGGGCCCAAGAAAAGTCATTCTCTTGGTCATCATCTATAATAGAACTTCACCAATCCATGGTCGCATCTGTTAGATGTCATGATGCCAACCTACGCTTCATTACGTCATCTAGCTCCATATCTCCAAATATCCGATCACACAATTTAATCCAAGTCTGGACTTCTATAATCATCTCCGTACCACCAAACCTCTTACACCTCTACCTCTCATAATTACGGTAGAGCGAAGCAGAACTCATCTGAGGTCTAACTTGCACAACCTCCTCTATGACATTATCCCATGGTTCTTCAACTTGAGCAACATTTCTTGGTGCTCGATTTCTACCATTCATGACAGTACTATACCGACCACCTCTAGCATTGGTGCTATAGTACCCATATTTTTTACTACCGAATCAAAGTAAAGCTTCTTTAGGACATGAAAGGATAAAGTTATTTCAAAGAGAGGGTTACTAAGAAAAAGATATTTCTAAGGAATAATTTTAAAAGTCTATTTTTCAAAATACAATTACGCTCTCAAATGTATAAAAACTCGACCCATTCTAGGGTTACCCTATCTCTAATGAGCCACACACAACCAAATCCAAGGTGTTTGCTCAACCTTGTGCTTTGATACTAAATTTAATGATCCGAGTTTTTGACCTCCAAATGTCGACACTAAATACATCCACGGTATTCATGTCTCGAACACCCAAGTGTTGGAAAGATAGAAAGTTATGGTAAAATAAAAATAGAATAGAACAAGAAAGAGAGAACACAACATCATAATCTCATAGTGGAACGATAATATATAATATCAGAAGAATAGTACAAAAGGTTACTCTGAATACAGAAATTTTAAAGTTATAAAACATAAGTACTATCATCAGACTGGGAAGTTATAACTTCATGTCCTCACAATGCTAATATATACAATATAGTAATGTAGTGGAAATAAGAATACTATGTGTAACAACCCAAAATTTAAGTTATAATAATTAATTAATGAATTAATTATATAATAAAATAAGCTTGTGAAATTATCATAATTGACCACGGGAGTTACACCATTGTGTCCATGGTAATTTTCTAATCAATTTCCATATAAAGTTTGTCAAAATCCAAGCTAAAATGATGAAGTTACGATATAAACAAGAAACGAACAAAACGAATATATATATATATATATATATATATATATAAGGTCAGGTCGACCCTCCCCTTAGCTAGGTCGACCCTAGCATATGATGGTCAACATGAATGTCGACACGCCTTCAATCTTTTACGTAGTGTTGTTCGAACATGTCATTTTGCAATTCTTTTGAATCCAGTGTGTTGGTGCTTCCATCCGACGGTTCCCAGCGAGCCTATGAATTGGTTGAACCAGATTTAATCTTCAAATCCAACGGTCTGAGATCCTCAAATGACACTATAAACAAGACCCTAGGCCTAGCTATTTTACTCATTTAGATTTTCCCCTATTTTGGGTTCATTGCTTGAGGCTGGACCCTATAAAGAAATTTTCTCTTGGGAGAAGATCTTTTTGTTAAAAATATTCTACACTCTAGAAGTGGATCAAGGAAGACCAAGGACTAGAGCAGAGGACCACAGGTGAGTGTTCAGTAATTATTTTAGATTTTTAAGTAATTTAAAATAATAGGGTTCTCAATAGTTGTAGTTTTTCTGCAATTTTGAGACAATTTTTGTAAAAGTTATTTACAGCTAGTTTTTAAAGTTCTTTTCAGTCTATTTTATTCAATTATTTTTATTCAGCTATTTTATTCACTTATTTACTATTATTTGCATTTATTTATGTCCGTTTTACGTTAAAATTTAGTCTGCAATTGTTAGTTTCTTTTTATTCCTTTTTACGCGAATATAATATTAAAAAGAGAATAATCCGCTAATATGGATTAAAATATAATAACACTAAATTTACAGAAATTAGATGTAAAATAAGAAAGACTGTAATAAAAAGAAGATAGACTGAAATAGGCAAATTTGAGACATTTGCAAGCAAGTTTATAACTAGTAGTTATAACTAAAAATATAGAAAAGAAGAATAACAATTATAACGTAGGTTATAATTAAGCAGAAAGAACAGTAAGGGCTTATTTTAAAGCTTAGAATAAGCTAATAAGCAAATATAGCAGAAATAACAAACGAGGCTTATTTTAAAGAACTTACACTAAGTTAATAAGCAAAGATAGAAATAGGACCCATAACCAATAGCATACCCTTTCAGTCAGGTTCTGATGGTCTCACAATAGATTAGGTGAGGCTAGGACACACTTATGCTAACTAGGGTAAATAAGTGGCCGATAAATAGAAGCTCAAATCGGGGGATCTGGGCGAGTGGCGCAACTAGATTTTGTTTGATAAGACCCATACCAACATCATCCCCTTTTCAGACTAGTACTGATGGTCTCACAACACACTTTGGTGAGGCTGAGCAGGACCCGTTCAAGTTAGGACTGATGGTCTCACAATAGATTAGGTGAGGCTGGGCATTCTTATGCTGACTAGGGTTAGTAAGAGGTCAAAAGATGGAGCAACATATAGTGCGAACCGGCGATGGCCGAGCGTGCGGCCTCGAAGTAAGGAGATAAGTCGCTATTAAGTTCCAGAGCACTAAACAGTTGTCTTTTTGTTGTGGGACCCACATCATGGGATCAGCTCATAATGGCACAATAGAGATAGAAGGCCGATCAACGGGTAGAATTAGAACTTCAGCCTAATTAAACTAGGATTGGGATTTCAGACTAGTCAAAGTAGTTTTAGAGATGTGCAAACAATCCAAAGAATCAAAATAACTGAAGCAAGCAGTTAAACAGTATTTTATTCTAGTTCTATCTTTTCTTTATTTCCTTATATATTAGAATTGTTGCTAAGTCTATTACCTTTATCTTTCTTAAAAATGATAGTAGTTACTTTCACTCACCAGACTTATAGTCTGACCCACTCCTTTGTTTCCCCTTTTCCCCCCATAGGCCAGCAGAGGCAAGGACAATAGGTTTGCATTTCTTGGAGACCCGTTTGCAGAGCTTTCTCATTCTTCATGTATTCGTTTCCTTTCAGTTTTCTTTTCGCTTGAGTTTGGATGTACTGGTACTTTATGAGAGGGATGATTTTTATTATTATCTATGTACTCGGATGATGTGACTGAGACGGTATTTTTCATGAGACATATGTATTCGGTTTTCAAGACATATTATGTATTTGGTTTTATGACTCATTTTATGGAGGAATGAAGTTTAATTTTAAATGTTTCCGCTATTTTATTTATTTTGTCTTATGAGTCTTAGTCTCTGTAAAGATTTTAGCTATACCTATAATGCACTATATCATTTAGTGTGTCCTTTTGGATATACTAAGGGGTGTGGGGTGTTTACTTGGTATTAGAGCCTAAGGTTACATGATTCCTAAAAACTTGTTTTAAAAGTAAAGTATTTTTCAAAAATTAAACTTTTTTTTAAAAAAGTATTTTTCAGAAAGAAACTCTTCTGGAAGGGATATTTTTTCAAGTATAAAAGAGTTTTTATAAAAATCCCTTCAAAGTCCAGTTCAACCTTCTTTCGGTTCTTTCGTGCCTAAATTCTCTTTTTATTTGCATAGCATGGCGGATGCCCCTAATCTTCTAGAGGATATCCAAGTCCCTGGCTGGTTCCGTAGATACCTCCAAGCTATGGCACCAGAGGTGCAAGGGCAAGCGCCCAATCCAAAACCAACGGGTGGAGATCCCATTAATCCAGCTACAGCAATCAATTTTTATAAGTTATGCAAGGACTTCTCTAGTCTAGGAGGCAAGATGTTTTTTTGCATAGAGGATTTCGAGGAGGCACGAGCTAGGTTAAAGGATACAGAGCGAATGTTTAGGCTGTTAGGATTGGAGGACCGATAGAGAGTTCAGTCTATATCTTGGCAGCTGAAGGCCGGAGAGCTTAAAGAGGTTCCTAAGTCAGAAAGCTCGAAGAAGCTGTGGTGGAAGAATAAGAAGGATAAGGACAATAGGAAAGAAGGAGGACCACAGAAGCGGATCAAGAAAAGCGGAAAATGTCATAGCTGTGAATTGGTTGGTCATTACACAAAGGACTGTAAGAAGAAAATGATAAAGGGGAGGTGTTACAACTATGGGCGGCCTGATCACCTTAGTAGAGCTTGTCCTCAGAGGACGGGGTAGAGAGCAGGCGCACCTACAGCATAAGTAAAAGCTTTGGATGCAGCACCTTCTAGCACTGGATCAGATCGAGGTAGGAAATTTTCCGTAGAAGGTTTGGTCTCTATTTCGGATTTTCCTATTCATATTCTTTTTTATTCTGGAGCATCACATTCTTTCATTTCTAGTTTATTGGTTGATTGTTTGCACTTATATATTTCTCTAGTAGTAGACCCAATAGTTGTATCAAACCCCATAGGAGGATCGGCACATTTATCCATGATTTGTAGGGGTTTGAAAATTTTTATCCTAGGTGTAGAGTTTGACTGTGACGCCTATGTATTGGGATTATCGGGGTATGGGATGATTTTGGGGATGGATTGGTTATCCACTTATGAAGCGATATTGGACTGCGAGAGGAGAGTCGTTAGAATAGAGACATGCAGCAGTAGGACTCTCGAGGTTTCTTGCGACCCACAAAGGTCAGTTATGTTGAGTTTCCTTTATTCCCTTGTTTCATCACCAGGAGAGCTAGATTCCATTCTAGTCGTTAGAGATTTCCCAGACATTTTTGTGGAGGTTAGGGGACTACCCCTAAGAGAGAGATTGACTTTAGGATCTATTTGAATGACAATGCTAAGCCAGTGGCATTGCCCATGAGACATACGGCACCTAAGGAGAGTAAGGAGTTAAGTAAGCAGATCCATGAGCTATTAGAGAAAAGGCTTCATCAGACAGATTCTTTGGGTGGTTGGTTATGCCATTTGGGCTAACCAACACCCCAGCCTATTATGTAGATTTGATGAGCCGTGTTTTTGGAAATGTCCTAAATAAGTTCGTAGTAGTATTCGTGGATGATATTTTGATGTTTTCTAAGAATATGGAAGAGCATGTTATTCATCTAGAGGGGGTTCTTTGTACACTTCGCGTGCATTAGTTGAAAGCAAAATTCTTGAAGTGTCAATTTTGGCGTAAGGAAATGCGTTTCTTGGGGCATAGAGAAGGGCTACACATGGGAAGAGTTTGAGAAACGGTTTTCTACATTTAGGTTCGGATTGTGGAAATCCAAAGAGTTGTAGGCCAAGATTGGAGATGTACAATAGATTCAGTTGAAAAAAAAGGGAAAGTCCATGTGTAAATAATTTCAAAAATTATAATTGTTTCAGATAAGTTGATTCAACGGTAGTGCCTTGGGATAAATATAAGCATAAAAGAGGAATAGGACTAAAAGACTTTAGTAAGGAAATGAGATTTCCAAGGTTTAGGAAGGGTACTCCTAGGGTAGTAAGAGGAAAATCCACTTTATGTCTAGCCAAATGAAATGAAATTGTTGGAATTGAAAAGTTAAAAAATGTAAACTTTGTTAAAAGTGAAATTCTTTTTAGAATTATAGAGCATATATATAGCTCGCTAGTTTCTTTGTAGGTAAACAAAGAATTTAAATATAAAAACCTAGAGTGTATTAAGTATCGAAAACATAGGTTACAACAATTATTGTTGTAATAGATGTTTTCGTGAAAAATAAAGGGAGCATAGACTATAACACTTCTGTTATAGTAGGTGACTTCCAAAGGAAATTTTTTTACATAGTATATGAGATTTATTAGTATTTATTTTAATTGAATCCATACACTAGTATTTTTGGGTTGTAGTCACGATGTTTTATGCAACATCTGTTTTGACCCAAATAAAAATGTGTTTTGAAGATAATTTCTAAATATAGAAATAAAGTGGTTTGTAAGTCACTTATTATTTAAATAAGTATAAGGAAATGTTTTCTAGTTATGAAAATATTAAAACAATTTTGAAAATGAGTTCTGAAAAAAAAGGTGTAAGTTAAATATTAGGAAATTAATCAATTTCATAGAAATTGTCTATCGTAAGTGAATATATATTAAACATACTTTAATCTATTGGAATGATGAATAATGATATAATTTTCTATGAAACTAAATCACAAATAAAGATGTTTTGTGCATGTTATAAGGAATACGTGAAAGAGATGTACAAGGTATGGGAAGCACCATATTTTGTATTGCCTATTTTGAAAAAATATAAAATAAGTTCCTTGTAATTTCACATAAACATGAAGTCCTCTTTTAAAGGATTCATAGAAGGGTTTAGCGTTAATAGTTTCTCATAAAAGAAAGTAGTTCCAATACATTAAGGTATAAAACCATTAGGTGTAATAAGAAGGGATAGTGTTAGTTAAGAGAGATATTATAGCGAGCCTTAGTAGAAAAAGCTAAGCAATGGAAATTTCATATATTTTTTCCATTGATTATGCGCATTGGTTGCTTGCCTTTGTAGAAAGTCCCAATTTGTAGTAAGTTAGAAACTCCTCCAAGGTTAGGTAAATGGAAAGTTAAGGGGTTTTTAATAGAATAATTGTTCTTATCTACTCCAGTTTCTGCAAAATTGAAAATCTATGAAAAAAGATGTTTTGAAAACATGTGAAGACATTTTAAAGATATCTTAAAGAAAAATGGTTTGGTGAAAAAGTAAATAAGTTTTTGGAAGCAAAAAACTTAGTAACGGTTAAATTTAAAAATCCAAATTTTTATGGAAAGCAGTAAAGGCCTTTAAAAGAAAACGAGGAATAAGTTTTGAACTTAGAATTTGTAAGTTTTCCCCTCTAGGTTTGGGGAATAATGTTAATTCAAAAAGCTGTAAGGATGCAAGTCTAGAAAGATAAAATGTTAAGTAACCAAGTACCTTTGAGTTTAATAGAAACTTGAAAATAACACTTTTAAAGGCAAAAATTTTGGGATTTGATGTTTTAAAAATTTAGAAGCTTTAGTTTTTGAAATGAAATAATAAATACCAAACCAAACTTTTAAATGTGGAGTAGATAGGAATCATTTCCTAGGCATGACGGAAAAAGTGTAAGGCTATGTAGGAGATAGCAATGATTACTTTTAAAAGTAATAATAGAAATTTCCGTAAAGTGTATAGGACGCTAGTGAGAACCTAGGATTGTTGCTTCATGTGTGTAGACTATAGAAGAATAGTAAGGTGATATTAGTAAGATAGTAAGACACAGGTGGTTGAGGATGTGTATTCTTGATTTTAGAGGAACTTGGAAGGAGCATCTTCCTTTAGTGGAATTCACGTATAAAAATAGTTTTCAGGCTAGCATTGGAATGGCACCTTTCGAAGCCCTTTATGGAAGACCGTGCAAGTCGCCTTCATGTTGGTTAGAGTCTATAGAGAGATTGCTACTTGGTCTCGGCATGGTTAGAGAGACTTCGGAGCAGATTGATTTGATTAGGAGAAAATACGTACCTCTTATCCACATCTCGTTGATAGTAAATTTTGAATTTCCGGTTTCCATCTTTAGTTTTGAATATGTTTTTTCCTTTACTATCCTTTGGGAGGGTAGATCTTAGGATTTAACCTATGGATGGTTGGATTTGATGTAAACATGTTATTAGAACATGTTATGTATGATGGATGCTAATGGTTGTAAGTGTTTGCTAGTGGATGCTAATGGACGCATATATATACACTAGGCATGATTATCTCCTAGGGATCGGCCTAACTAGGTCACTAGAGGATATGCATATGGATGTGTGCCCATTTGCATTTTACTATATTCCATGGTTGCTATAAATGGATGATTATCATATGATTGTTGCATTTGGATGATGATTGTAGCATGCATATAAAACTATTAGTTATCATTAGGAAACTTGCATTCATTTGGATATATAGCACTGACATAATTGCATAAAAATGAGGTCGATTGAATCAGTAAACCGCCTAATCTTTTGCATTAGTTAGGGACACTGACACCACACTATATGCATATATATCATAAATTGCATTAGAAAAAACTTAAGGACAATGGATGATGGTTGAGTAGTTGATTGTAGAATTTGGATGAACATATTTATTTCATTTTTTTGTCCTTAGAGATTTCGGAGACGAAATTCTTTAAGGAAGGGAGAATGTAACAACCCAAAATTTAAGCTAAAATAATCAATTAATTAAATAATAAAATAAGTTTGTGAAATTATCAGAATTGAGCCACGGGAGTGCACCATTGTGTCGGCGGTAAATTTCCGGTCAATTTCCATATAAAGTTTGTCAAAATCCGAGCTAAAACGAAGAAGTTACGAAATAAACAAGAAACGAACAAAATGAAATATATATATATATATATATATATAAGGTCAGGTCGACCCTCCCCTTAGCTAGGTCGACCTATGGGTCGAATCCTAGCATATGATGGTCGACATGAACGTCCACCCCCCTTTATTCTTTTACGTAGTGTTGTTCGAACACGTCATTTTGCAATTCTTTTGAATCCTGTGCGTTGGTGCTTCCATCCGACGGTTCCCAGTGAGCCTATGACGTGGTTGCACTAGATTTAATCTTTAAATCCAATGGTCTGAGATCCCCAAGTGACACAATAAATAAGACCCTAGGCCAAGCTATTTTTCTCGTTTAGATTTTCTCCTATTTGGGTTCATTGCCTGAGGCTGGACCCTAAAAAGAAATTTTTTCTTGGGAGAAGACCTTTTTGTTAAAAATATTCTACGCTCTAGAAGTGGATCAAGGAAGACCAATGACTAGAGCAGAGGACCACATGTGAGTGTTTAGTAATTATTTTAGATTTTTAAGTAATTTAAAATAATAGGGTTCTCGATAGTTATAGTTTTTCTTCAATTTTGAGACAATTTTTGTATAAGTTATTTACAGCTAGTTTTTAAAGTTCTTTTCAGTCTATTTTATTCAGTTATTTTTACTCAGCTATTTTATTTAGTTCTTACAATCATTTACAATTATTTACTATTATTTGCATTTATTTAGTCTGCAAATGTTAGTTCCTTTTTATTCCTTTTTACGCGAATAGAATATTAAAAAGAGAATAATCCGCTAATATGGATTAAAATAGAATAACACTAAATTTACAGAAATTAGATGTAAAATAAGAAAGACTATAATAAAAAGAAGATAGACTGAAATAGGAAAATTTGAGACATTTGCAAGCAAGTTTATAACTAGTAGTTATAACTAAAAAGATAGAAAAGAAGAATAACAATTATAACGTAGGTTATAATTAAGCAGAAAGAAAAGTAAAGGCTTATTTTAAAGCTTAGAATAAAGCAAATATAGCAGAAATAACAGAAGAGGCTTATTTTAAAGAACTTATAATAAGTTAATAAGGAAAGATAAAAATAGGACCCATAACCAATAGCATTCCCTTTCAGTGAGGAGCTAATGGTCTCACAACATATTAGGTGAGGCTGGGACATGCTTATGCTAACTAGGGTAAACAAGTGGTCGATAGATAGAAGCTCAAATCGGGGGATTTGGGCGAGGGGCGCAACTAGATTTTGTTTGATAGGATCCATACCAACAGCATCCCCTATTCAGACTAGTACTGATGGTCTCACAACACACTTAGGTAAGGCTGGACAGGACTCGTTTAGGCTAGGACTGATGGTCTCACAATAGATTAGGTGAGGCTGGGCATGCTTAAGCTGACTAGGGTTAGTAAGAGGTCAAAAGAGGAAGCAACAGATAGTGCGAATCGGCGGTGGCCGAGCGTGCGGCCTCGAAGTAGGGAGATAAGTCGCTATTGAGTTCCAAAGCGCTAAACAGGTGTCTTTTTGTTGTGGGACCCACAAGATGGGACTAGCTCACAGTGGCACAACAGAGATAGAAGGCCGATCAATGAGTAGAATTAGGATTTCAGCCTAATTAAACTAGGATTGGGATTTCAGCCTAATCAAAGTAGTTTTAGAGAAGTGCAAACAATCCAAAGAATCGAAATAACCAAAGAAAGCAGTTAAATAGTATTTTATTCTAGTTCTATCTTTTCTTTATTTCCTTTTATACTAGAACTGTTGCTAAGTCTATTACCTTTATCTTGCTTAAAAATGCTAGTAGTTACTTTCACTCACCAGACTTATAGTCTGACCCACTCCTCTATTTCCCTTTTTCCCCCCAAAGGCCAGCGGAGGCAAGGCCAGTAGATTTTGAATTTTTGGAGATCCTTTTGCAGAGTTTTCTCATTCTTCATGTATTCTTTTTCTTTCAGTTTTCTTTTCGCTTGAGTTTGGATGTACTGGTACTTTATGAGAGGGATGATTTTTATTATTATCTATGTACTCTGATGATGTGACTAAGACGGTATTTTTCACGAAACATATGTATTCGGTTTTCAAGACATATTATGTATTTGGTTTTATGACTCATTTTATGGAGGAATGAAGTTTAATTTTAAATGTTTCCGTTGTTTTATTTATTTTGTCTTATGAGTCTTAGTCTCTGTAAAGATTTTAGCTATCTATATAATGCACAATATCCTTTAGTGTGTCTTTTTGGGTATACTAAGGGGTGTGGGGTGTTTCACTATGGTAGTTAAACATAAAGCTCATCTCCATAAACTACAAAGTGTCCAAAGCTAAATATTAAAATATACACGGGATGACCCGAGCATTATCAGAAAATAACACACGGATCAGTCTGGTAAACTAGCGTGAGAAATTCATGAAATATGTAACAAGTAACAATAACCATTGAGACTGTACGGATTACCGTAACAGTTTTCCCTCAAATGAAACAAACCATTCGATAAGTGAATATATTGGTATAATAGATAATGTCTAGGGTGTAGAACATATATCATAAAATAACTGTTGTGCGTACGATACAACAATGACAGATATATAATCAATACCGTTAAGGTACATTCATATACTGGAATTTTTCGCTGAGATTCTTCATTAAATTGAAGTGGATCTCCATGACAAGGACTATAAACTACCTTCTGAGCACCTTATATCTCTAGATAGAATATACCATAAGGTAAACACAACTAGCCCATCCCTAGAACATAGTATGAACTGCATGGAACCAAGTACTTTCAACTCACGCTAGCATCATCTATAAGCATCTTTAGATAATGGAGTTATATACCCACAAAGGTTAGCGAAGCCTAAGATTGTGCATCCCACTCTTTGATTAGCCATTCCTGATGTTGAGGTTACATTCGGGATGTCTTACATGTGTCTTCATCACTCGAACAGAACACGAATCCCCAAATGGATTCCCTCATCACAAACAGATTACGATTCACTACATAGATTCGAGCATCTCGATCAGATCTCGAATCTCTATATAGATTCTCGTGTAAGTCTTCCGACGAATGCTATTGTTGTCCTCTCTCTTGGAATACTCCTTAAGATAGACAGCCCACACGGTAGCATCGTTTGAATTGTTAATGCTGACTTCTTCCTTAGACTTAACCTTAGGATTGACAGTTCAACTCTATAACATTTCACTTCACAATCGCTCTTAAAATATAGAAATTGTATACTAGTTTTAAGGTAATATTCGATAAGTAAAACACTTACCGATCCCGGTTTCTTCAAAACCAATTCGATGAAATTTCGGTGAACTCAATTCTAGTTCTTTCAAAAGTAAGCGAAAGCTAGAGACGTTTCATAGCAGTGCTCCTTCTAGGGGTTCTCATTGGTATGAAATCATAAGGATTTCAGATACTTACGAAGTTAATACTACGTCAAGTTCGATAATCGATTAATCAATTGTTAGTAAAAAACAATTGCTTTTAGAAATCAACATTCATATACTTAACTCATTTTCGACATTCCAACTTAACTATTCCTCGTCTAAGAGTGAAGCCAGGTAAGTTAGAGCACTGGTTGCATCAAAGTCCTGCCTAGATACTTCATTCTTAAATCTCACAAATAGATAGGTCAGCATCATCAGCTTTTAGTGTTAAGTACAGTATCAATGATTTCCATAAATAAGTAACTAGTCAACAGAATTAACACAATTTGACATTCTCGAGGTTTTTAGTGTTAAGCATTGTTAATTACCTTTTAAACAATTAATTAAAAAAATAACCATTTGGCCATTAAGCAATTTCTAACTCCTTTTTAAACCTTTTGTTTTATTTTTAAAGCCCTTTTGGGATGATATACATATGTATAGTAATTTTATTTATAAAACTAGATATTTAATAAAACACTTTAAAAGATAATATTAAATAATTTTTATACTTTAATAAAAAAAATCAACTAACCTTCTAAAACCTATATGTATTTAAAAATTCTTTTAAAATACTTTAAAATATTAATAATAGGTTTTAAAACATTTATCCAAAATATTACTAGAAAATAACAAGTTTATAAAATCATTTAAGACTTGAAAAATAAGTTTTCATTATAAACACCTCTTCTTTAAAATTCACAACTAATTCTTAAAAATTTATAAACATCTGAAATCACTTGTTAAATACTCTAATATGAGTTAATAATCACTTGTAAAAAGAATGAAATAAAATACACAAATTTAAATATCTTTTCAAACCTTTTAAGTCCAATATATAGGCTAAACGGGGCAGTTTTGCATAAGTGAAGTTTTGGCCACTTTTCGAAATTTTATATAACTTTTTACTATCCAAACATTTTATGGAAGTATGCATACATACAAAACATAATAAGGCAAAGAACCCCTAAGGATCTCTCTACAAAGTTCCACAGAAATCGCTGAAAACAAGGCAATTCCAAAGTGCATCTACAACGACCATCGTTATAAGTACACTTTCAAATCCAAGTCCAATCTGAACCAAAGTCTGTCTACAACCTATATGCTTTGTTTCTAGGTTATGACACATGTAATACAAGTCCATTCAAGTCCGTACGTATGTCACTTGCTTTCAAAGCAAGAATCAAAACCAAAGTTTTAACAAATGTCACATCAATTCAAATAACTTAAACACAATAAAATACAAATAAATATTGGTTATATTTTTGTTAAAGTGGTGTGTTAACTCACCTTTAACCCAAAAAACAACCAAGTCCAAGCTAACCAAGTCCAACCCCACTCTTGCAACCATGTTTCCTTCCCTTCCTCTTCCTTGCTTTCACCTTCTTTTGCCCTCCAAACTCCCTTTATGCTCACGGCCTATGCATGTAGGAAGAGATGTGCTTCACTTTTTCAATATTTAATCGGTGTTGTAATGTTATCTCAAGGCTTCACTCCAAATTTGAGTTGGTTTGGATGAGTTCTGCAATTATTTTCTTTAGAACATAAGAAAAGAAGAAGACAATAAAAAGCATGGTTTTTCTTTGTGAATTTGTAATTTATTATCTAGGGTATGCCCCTTCTTATGTAGGCTTCAAATGATGCTCTTTAAACTTGTTATCACCCGCCTTTCATATCATGGAAGAATCACCCCCCATCACTTCTCCTTGACATTATTTCCTTTAGCAAATTTACAATTATACCCTTTATATGATAATATCTCTTATCCACTTGGAAGCTTCTAGAATATTCCATTGATTTATGAAGAGTGTTAGTCCCTGAGGAGTTGGTTTTGATGACAACAACCTTAGAATAGATTATAAAATATAAATACTAACATTACAAGTTTAGATATATATGTATATGCAGGATCTAACCATGCAGGTATCAAGAATGAAGACTGTACAGTATAGAGATTCAAGATATAGAGATAGAAGACTCATGAGTATCAAGATTATCAAGACTATCAAGATTTCAAGGTTAAGTTTGTTTTATTAGGAATATTTGTTAAAACTCATAGAAAGGCAATGACATCTTAATATCCAATTTATTCGTGGAATGGAATCCACTACGAGCCCATTAAAGGGATGGAACCCTAAGTAGGATGGAACCAACGAAAATCTAGTGGGACATTGTTTTGTATCCACTAATATTAATTCAAATGATTTTTCAAAATTATCTTGTTTTCAAAATGATTTCAAAACTTTGCTTTAAAAAGATTCAAAACCCTCGATTCCGTTTTTAAATAATTTTAGCTTCAAAAACATCTTTATTTTCAGAGTCAAAATTACTCCTGATTTTAAACTATTTTTTCAAATAATATATTTAACTTTTAAATATTTATACTTAGATTTAAATATAAAATTATAGTTAAATTATGTATATATTGTTCTTTATATTTACTTATGTATTTTAACTATAGTTAAGTATATTTATAAAGTTTAAAATAATTTTAATATAAGATAGAGGTTATTTTCAAAGAAAATCAAAACACCAAAAATCCCTTTGGGATGTCGACAGATCCATATACCCCATGTCGACATAGTGTCAGTTGGCTTGAAAATTCAAATTTCAAAAGAAGTGTCTATTCGCCATAACTCTTCACGAATGGACATGACTGTTGTTCTTCTATAAATATGGGTCAGTTTCAACGAATTTTTAATCATATTTTTTTGGTTTTCACTCCTCTTCTTCTTCCACATTTCTTAATAAAAAATCATACCATTACTCTACCGAAATCAACATCGAATCATACTCGATTATTTCTAGTATGATTCTCCATCACTATCTCTACAAGATCCAAGTGCTAATCTGAGTTATAGACTTCTTTGTAATCAATCGCGCAAGAAAAGGTGTAATTGTAGCCTTGGAAATCAATTGAGCGAGAAAAGGTGTGATTGTAGCCTTGGAAATCAATTGGGTGAACTTGTTGCCCCGGAAATCAAGTATCTCTACCAAGAGGATTGTTATTCTGGAGGGTGTACCTCGTAGCCTTGAAACCGAGGGTTGTAATCGTTGAATTGGCTTTAAAAGGAAATCCGTACTTAGTTGTGCGGGACTGGATGCAGGGTAACTCCGAACCAGTATAAAATCAGGTATGTTCTTTCCTTTACTGATTTTACATTATATTTGCATCTGTGTTTGATTTTGTGTTCATATCTGTGTCTGATTAGTTCATACATTGTTAACAAATTAAGATAAACTCAAAAAGATTAACAGATTTCTTTAAACACTATTCACCCCCCTGTAGTGTTAATTCTAGCCTTAAGATCCTTAATCCGCATTTCTTTCATTTGGTATCAGAGCTTTGTTTTCAAAAGTTTCATAATCTGAATTGTGAAAAGTTTTAAAATGGCTACTAACACTAGTACTGCTATTTCCACCAACACTAGTTCATTTGTAGAAGGTCAGTCTACTGCCAGACCACCACTTTTTAATGGCGGTAACTATGCATATTAGGCATGTAGGATGAAAATATATTTACAATTTGTAGGATTAGAAACATGGAATATCACACAAACTGAATATTCTGAACCCACAACTAATTTTGCATAGTGGACCACTGAGCAAAAGACTGTTGCACAAAATAATTCTAAAGCAATGAATATTCTGTTTTGTTCACTTAAAAGAAATGAATTTAATAGAGTGTGAGTTTGTAAGTCTGCATATGAAATCTGGAAAACTTTGCAAGTAACTCACGAAGGAACAAGCAAAGTTAAACAGACCAAAATTTCCATGCTCACAAATCAGTTTCAGTTATTTAAAATGAATACTAATGAGTCTATTTCAGATATGTATAGTCGATTTCAAGATATTGTGCATTCTTTAATATCTTTGGGAAAGGAATTTTCGGAAGAAGATCAAGTCAGAAATTTTTTGAATTCTCTCACTCCAGAATGGGATCAAAAGACACTTGCGATTGAAGAGGCAAATGACATCAGTACTTTAAAGATAGAAGAATTGATAGGAAATCTAATGTCATTTGAAGTTCAAATGATCGGGAGAAGAGAAAGCAAATCATCTGAGAAGAAATCAATGGCATTCAATGCATTAACCGATGGATCAGATTCAAACAGTGGTAATGATGAAGAGATAGCATTTATGACCAGAAATTTTCAGAAATTTCTAAAATACAAAAAGATGAATAATCTCAAGCGAAACAACTTTAAGAATTCCGGTAATCAGACTACAGTACCAAACTTTATCAAGTGCTTCAATTGTGACGAACCAGGTCATACCAAAAGAGACCGTCCGTATCCAGATAGGCAGAATCCTCCTATGAACAATGAACCAGAAAAGAAACGGAAGCATGCATTTACTGCTACTCAAGATGACTCAGACGCGTCCTCAAGTGATGATGATCAAAAGATGGATAATTCGAATTTGTGTTTCACTGCAGTTCACGAATCCGACGAATTCAAAGAAATGAATTCAAAAAAAGGTACACGTTTACAATCCAATTGGTTGAAATTGCTTGCATAGAATTAGTTGCTTGATTGTTTGATTGATTGATTTTGAATTGATATGTTGTTTGAATTTTAAAATTTATTTTCTATTTTTACTATTATTTTATTATTTTATTATTATTTTTATTGTTTTTGACACATTCTGAAATATATTATAAGTATAATAATATTTCAGAAATATAGACATTAATAATAATATTTATTTATATATATGTATTAGATAACTTAGGAAAAATCATGTCATGAAAATTCAAAGGCACATGTCGACATGGCCCCTACTACGATGTCGACATGCCTACCTGAATTTGAATTTCAAATTTTGAATTCAAATGTTTGAATTTCCCTCCACCTTTTCACTTCATTTATTTCTCTGAAAAGATACCTTTTGACCAGAGAATATGTCCTTTGAAAGTTTATTTATTCACTATCTTTTATCATATCTTTTCACTTTCATTTTCAAATTCAAACTCTCTCTTCATATCCTCAAGCTCTCTACTCTCTACTCTAATGGCTTCTTCAAGCAACCCCTCAACCATGAGAATTTCCAAAAAAATCAAAGAGCAATTACTCAATGATCCGGAGGCAATTAAAGCATACATCAATTATGCTAATTATGCCAAAGTCCATCCCGGAAAATTTGCTATTTTTCAAGATTTTTCATCTTATGAAATTGATTCTCTTTTTGCAAACAATGGTGTTTTAAGTCTTATTGACTCATCTCAAAATGATTTTGTTCGCTATCCCAATCTTGTCAAAATCTTCTATGCTAATTTAAACCGTGGTTTTTATAATGGAAATGAGAATGAAATTTGGAGTATTGTCAAAGGCACTCAAATTGTTTTGAATTGTGATCTTTTGGGTACCATTCTTAATTGCAAAAGCACGGGAATGGATCTTTCTAGTTTTAAAATCGATGAACATGATCATGAGACATTTCATCATATTTTTGAAGGAGATGAAAACTTTGAATTTAAAAACTGAAACTTTCGTCCTAAAGCAAGGATTGTCAATCTTCTCTTACAACATACTTTGACCCCAAGATCGGGAAATTTTAACAATCCTACCTCAAAAGTGTGCAAAGCACTTTTTGCTATTTTCGGAAACTATGATATCAATTGGGCGCAAGTTATTTTGGATGAACTTCATCCTAAAAATTTATCATGGAATTTACCTTACTCGGATTTTCAACTATTTTGGAGTGGATTTCAAAGGTGAAGAATTTGTCTCTAGAAAAGTTTTTAATATTTCAAACATTTCTCTCATGAAAATCCCATATGTTTTTCAACCTTATGAGACTCTTACCGAAAAGGAAGAGCGTTTGGCTCATGAAGAAATGGAAGAGGAAGAAGAAGAAGAAAGGGATGAAATGGAAATAGAAGAAGAAGAAGGTGAAACATCCTTAGAAAGTATTGAATATCCTTCCAATCCATCCAACAAAACCCTTCTCAAAAACCAAAAGATAATTGTGGAGAATCAATGGATTTCAAAACGATCCGTTAGTAAGAAGTTGGATAGCATGTCTTCAAAGATGAACAAGTTCTTTCCAAAAGTCAGCAAGAAACTTGGATTATCTTCATCATCTTCATCCTCTAACTAGTTTTATCTTTTAGTATCTTATTGTATTTGTCTTAGTTTGCTTTATTTCGAATGTTCGTGTAGTTCTTTATGTTTAACCATTGTATTGTCCTATTATGCAATGAAATTGAATTTCCTTCCTGTCATCTAGCTTATTTTATATCTTGAATAAATGTTAGTATAGTATAGAAATATATACATCATTATTCACAAAATAAAATTATCATCAAAATTCACTATAGTATGTCGACATACCCCTCTAGACCATGTCGACATGTACTGGTCAGAAGTGATTATTGATTTTGAATTTTAAATTGGAATAACTACCAAATGTCTATTCATTTCAAACGAATTTCTACACCTATTTTGTGACGCCCCACCTCTATACCCACGCTAACCAAGAACACTACGATGTAGTGCTGTCAAATAGCACGGAGAATAAGGCTGTTGAGGAGCGACCATCCATGTAATTGCTTATCACATGGTGGCTATAAAATAATCTTCGGAAACAAACATAGAAATAAACATAACACAAATCAGTCACAGACATCCATATCACAAAGGCGGAAGAAGATATGAATATATAACTAACACATGAAAGTGTACATCAGAGTAGTGGTCAAAAAGATCCACAATAATACAAAAGAATAGCAACACGTGCTATACCAAAAGAATACAACTATGAGTCCATATCTCAAGTGTATACAACAAAAAAACTGCTAAACTAAATAGTTAGCCAAAAGTCAGAGTAGCAAATCCCGGGAGGAAGTCAAGTAGAAGCACCTGTAACATCTCGGTCTGACCCGAGTATTATTTAAGAAAATAATAAACGGATCAGTCTAGCTATAAATATCAGATGACATGATATAAAATAAAAGATATGGCATAAACATAAAATATCCATACTGACATACTACTATAAGTATGCAAATGATGATCAACAGGAGATCAACCGATGAGAAATGATCAATATCACAAGAATCTTCTCAAAGATCCAAAGAGGGCATCATACCCTAAACTTGTACTCATAACAAGTCAATGACATAAAAAAAATCCAGAAATCAAAGCAAGAAATCCATAAATCATAAAAAGAGAAAGAGGCCTATCACATGACGGTCCAAAGACCATGGGGAGCTACCCCATGTGTGTGATTCGGAATCACACAGATTGAGGTCTAGGCTAACCAAAAAGCAAAAAGGTATGTGTGAGTGGAATCACACAAGTGGTGTCTAGCCTAACCTCGCAAACAAAAAGGTATGTGTGAGTGGAATCACACAAATGGTGTCTAGACTAACCTTGCGGACAAAGAGATATGTGTGAGTCTGTGAAGACCCAAAATTTATGAGACAAAAATAATGCTGAAATAAAGAAAATATATAATATAATAAAATTAGTAAATAGAAGACAATTGAAGAATAAGATGATTTGAAAATGAATATTAAAAAGGGAATAAATGTTTCAACAAATAATGAGAATAAAAAGAAACTTAACTAAGTTATGAATGAGTTTTAAATACACACATCTCCTGAAAACTATAAATTTATATGGCCAGAAAAGTATTTAGGTAGTAAAATAGTTTATCTTTATAATTGAAATGCATACCAACCAGTCAAGTAATATTTATAGGTATGAATGTATTTTTTTTATAAAGCAAGATAGATAATAAAAATTTGTTAGCTAAAAATCAAGCTTACAAAAGAAAAGAGAAAAAGAAATATAGGGCTGAGTCACATAAAAATGATGTGCAAGGAAATCATGCAAATAGCATGTGCACAGAAAAGTAATGAGGCAACAGTTTTGCTGAAAATGGAAACCAAGAGAAAATGGCACTTATAGCCATAAGAATGCATACATTAATCCCTTAGTAAGGTAAGGACAGAATGGGTTTTTCCTCCATTTAAAACCCTAACAGAATGATTTAAATCAGGGGAGGAACAATAGTTGTCCAAGGGGAGAAAACAGAATTAAAATAAAATAAACTTATATTGTCCTCAGACCTGAGCACTCCCGGAGAGAAGCAAAGGAAGGTGAGTGGTAATCACTTTGATATGTATGGCACTAAGACCCATGTTAAGGGCAGCCAAGTTATTTTCATGTATAAAAATTTATTATGATTTTCAGTTTGATTTTATTCTCTGAATAAATGCATGCAAATTATGGGTGATATTTTGATTGAACTTTTGGTTGGAGTTTTGATCTGTCTTGGTTTGACAAGATTGTTTCAGTCTTTTGTTTTAAAATATAAGTAATCAAACATATATCCAGATCATAGAAGTGGATTTAATGATCCAGTTTTATGTGAGAAATAAACTGAATGTTTTACTGAGAAATGGGATATCAAAGAAAGATAGCAGGCAGTATGAATAATGAGATTTATGCTTATGCCTAGTCTATATTAAAATGGTATGAACAATGCAGTATCATGCATAAGTGATAAGTTGTTATGTTTTTATGGGTTTTTCTTAAAGGAAAATCATGTCCTATGTTCCTAATAAAAGTAAATAAATGGGATATGGTTTCATCAGATTTATGAGATATAGGAAAACTTCTTGTAGATATATATGTATGAAAGTTTCAGAAATATGATTTGAATAAATCAACCTTGGGATGGGATTTAGTATTTTTGCATGAAAAGCATGTTATGGCTAATTAAAAACCCCTGATGTAGTTCCTTAACTATTGACCCATGAGAGAAAAGGAAAGGAATGCAAAGCATTCTAAGAGATAATAAAATTCTCAGAAGATAAATAAATATGGTCTCTCAATTATAAAAATAATTTAGGAATGGTGCCTTGATCTGCTCATCATCAGGAGGATGATGGGTATGTGCATGACTTGCTAAAGTCCTGTAGGCCTCTGTGAAAAGGGATAACAGAACTGAGCCCCTTTTCAATGCACACATAGAGTTCAATGGCAAGGAGTTAGACCAAACACAAAATGTAAAAAAATAAATGAAATGAGATTGATCAGTCAGGCTATGGAATTGGAAATAATTTCATAGGAGTATGTATATAATAATCTGGATGGAATGAATGCATGGTTGTTTGAGTGTATAAATGATAGACAAGTTTACAAATATTCAGATTTTAGTATGAATTAGTTCTCATTAAACTGATATGTTTTTCTCTGTAGCATTAAGAATTTACAAAATGTTTAACATGTGATTTCACTCATACCAGAAATTTATTTCTGACCCTATTTGTTGCTTTGTGACATTTGGGGTGTCTCATTTTTATTGAGGCAGCTCTAGATGTTGCTGCAGGAAAGGAAGCATAAGAAACTTGTTAGCATGGATACTTGAAGACCCACTTGCATTTAGAATGCTTAAGGAATTTGGCAGAAATATTGTAATAATTAGGCCAAGCAAAACTTCATTATGTTTAAGTATTTTCTGGATTGATATATGTGCTTAACTTTCTGAGTGAAGAATATGTAGAAGCCTTTGTATTGCATATGTGTGTTTATTGGTTTCTGTTTCAAATGACTGAACTGGATAATCTCTGGTGAAGTATGATGTAGGGGATCATGTCATATAATTTGATATGTGACCATGTCTCCCTTGGCAATGTCTGACTAGTTTTCAAAAAGGCAAAGTAGAAATAGTTAAAAAAAGAAGGAATATAGACATTCAGTAAATTTTCTAAAGTCTGAGTTGAACCAAAACTGAGTTAATCAGAAATGCATGATCATGGCTTATAATTGATATAAGTATATGTCAAGCCTGAAAATGATACCCCTAATTTCTTAGTTTAGGCATTTAAATCACAGTAGAATCTTGCATTGATTTATGAAGTAGACCCATATGCATTTTTATATTACTTGTAGTTTTCACAGCACTATGTTCAACATATCTCTCTATTTAGGTATAAGACTCAAGTCGGGATGCATTTGGTCATAACCAACTTGAGGCTGGTTAAATAACTAGTAGTCCTGTTTGCAATAGGCATGTCCATCACTTAACAACACCTTAGATACTACCATTCAATATTAAAAAGAACATTAGTTGTCTACCAGATGAGTTCACCTGAGAATTTGTATTAATTTAGTTTGTAACTTAGCTTAAATCATTTTGTCTCCAAATATATGCTAAGTCTTAAGGCATTATGTGTGTTGCACTTATACCCTGTCTAAATGGATTGTGTTTTCTCTGCTTGGTCTTCTACTCAATTTGTTTCTTGATCACTCATATGATTCCTGCAAAATAACAAAATTAATATATGAGTACCTTTACCTAATACACAAATTTGTTTAAATATGAATTAGGAACCCCGGGCCAAACTAGAAGGAATGAGCTATTTTAAATACCCTCTCATTTAGCATAGAACTATAAGTATCAAATTAGAAAACCCCAGAATCTAATTATATATGGCTTTAAATCCAGGAATTAAACAACTGAGAAGAAAAGCAAGAAAATTAGGAAAAATGTTATTACTTGATCTTATAATCAAGCCTAAGTTTTAAGTAAGAAAATCAAGGAAAGGAGGGCTATGTGACACCAAAAACTCTGAAACATGAGAAATAAGGTGTGATTAAATTCCTTTGCCAACTTCAATTACTCTGATAGGCAAAGAGTCATCTATATATCTTCATATATATAAATGAACTAATCTGATTTTATATACTGATATTTTTATATTGGTAGACTAAGGAATCTTGGGAAAAAATGATTAAATGGGAAGTGATCCAGTGAAGTATATATATATGTATAGAGATATATACATATGAAAAAAAAAACTCAACTGAAAATTCATTAAAAATAATTGAATAAGTAGAGGGTCACTTCAGTTGGTATCAGAGCTATGTTATTAAACATAGCAGAAATAAAGATCAGATTCTCTTATCAAAATAAATTCTTATGAGACTAAATACATCACACAATTTTCAGTACAAATGAGATTACTGAAACAATTAAGTTACAAATTAAACTAACTAGTTATGTAAAAATTGTATAGCAAATCATGGTAGGAAGACCACCAAGTCATGGAGCAGGACCCTCCAATACAACACCAATGGTTAATTTGCAAGATTTGGTGAGGGCCTTTAGAGAAGGAGCAGTGCACAGGGAAGAGAATCCTCATGAGGAATTAGCTAAGCTATTAAAGACATTCTCAAACCTAGGAGGCAAGGACTTTGAGGGCACTGAAGGGGTTATGGGTGTGCAAACATGGTTGAGAACTTTAGAAAGAATATTTGCAGACATGCAAATTAATGATCAAAGGAAAAGGCAGATAGCTTCAAGAAGGCTCAAAGGAGCAGCACTAGATTGGTGGGAAGTAATTATTACAGGAAGGCCAGAAGATGAGATAACATGGAATCAAATCAAGGAGATGCTTGAGGCAAGGTTTGTTCCAGCAACAGCTAAGGCAACATTGCTTGAGGAATTTATAAGGTTGAGGCAAGGACCAATGAGTGTGACTGAATACACTCAAAAATTTGAGAGTTTGTCCAAGTATGGAACTATGCTCATAGGGAATGAAGAATCAAAGAATTCAAGGTTCATTCAGGGACTCAATGCTAGTTTGAGTAGAGCAATGCTACCATATAAAGACAGAACATTTGATCAAGTCATAGATCTTACTCTTTCTTTTGAACAACATGACAATGCAAGGGAAAAGTTCAGAAACATGAGAACTAACAATCAAAAGAAAGGGAAGAATAGAGCACATCCTTATGACAAGAAGAATGTAGACAAGAAAGTTGAAGGAGCAGCCACTGGGGAGGTTAAGAAGAAGGTTACTTGCTACAATTGTGGCAAGGAAGGACACATGAGCAATAGGTGTCAAGCAGCTAAGAAAGCACCATTCAGCTGCTACAACTGTGGGAAAGAAGGTCACATTAAGAGGAACTGCCCAGAATTCAAGAAAGGGGCAAGGGTAGGAGCACTGGAAGCCAAGGCTAAGGCAAATGCAGTGGGAAACTTTGGACAATTGGAAGGTATACTTCTAATTAAAAATTACCCAATCACAGTTATATATGACACTGGAGCTACACATTCTCTGATATCACAAGACATAGTGGATAAATTAGCTCTCACATACAATACAGTTGAAAAACCCTTGTTTATTCAAAGCCCACTAGGTAGCTCTTGTCTGCTAGGATTAAAATGTTTGGGAGTAGAATTAAACATAGGAGGAAATATGTTTAAATCTGACTTGTTTGTGTTAAAATATCCTGGAATAGGAATTATTCTAGGAGTAGATTGGTTGAATAAATTCAAAGCAATTTTGAATTTAGAAAATTTTACAATTTCTTTGAAAACAGAAAATGGTAAAAACATCATAGTCATGAGTGAAGTAGCCAAAACAAATTGTCTTAATCAAATATGGAGTATGACTGAAAAGGAATTTACCTTAAAAGACCAAAAAGTAGTGAATGAATATCCAGATGTTTTTGGGGAAGTTGTGGGAATTCCAAAAAATAGACCAGTGGAATTTCAGATAAGGCTGATCCCAGGATCAAGTCCTATTATCAAAAAGCCTACTAGAATGGGTCCAAAGGAATTAGTAGAATTAAAGCAACAGTTGGAGGAATTAGAGCAAAAAGGCTTCATAAGGCCTAGTAGTTCAAACTGGGGTTCTCCAGTTGTATTTGTGAAAAAGCATGATGGTACACTAAGAATGTATATTGATTATAGAGAACTAAATAAAGTCACCATCAAGAACAAATACCCACTCCCCAGAATTGATGATCTATTCGATCAATTGAATGGAGCAAGGATTTTCTCAAGACTAGATTTAGCCTCTGGATTTCACCAAATGAAGGTTGAAGAGGAGAGCATTAAATACACTGCTTTCAATACAAGGTATGGCTTATATGAATTCTTGGTAATGCCTTTTGGATTGACAAATGCACCATCCTATTTTGTAGATTTAATGAATAGGACATTTAGAGACTTTCTAGACAAATTTGTGGTTGTTTTCATTGATGACATATTAGTGTTTTCAAAATCAGAAGAGGATCATGTAAAACACTTGCATCTGGTTTTGTCTAGACTGAGGACACATGATTTAAAGGCCAAATTCTCTAAATGTACATTTTGGCAAAATGAAGTAAAGTTTTTGGGGCATATTGTATCACAACAAGGAGTTAGTGTAGATCCAACTAAGGTGATAGCAGTGCAGTCATGGGATAGACCCAAATCAGTGACTGAGGTGAGATCATTTTTAGGAATGGCAGGCTACTATAGAAGGTTTATAAAAGACTTTGCAAGAATAGCCATTCCATTGACCAAGTTAACTAAAAAGGAGCAACCCTATGTGTGGACAGAGAAGTGTGAACAAGCTTTTTCATCACTAAAGAAAGCACTGGTGGAAGCTCCAGTTTTGCAAGTGCCAGAGGGTAATGAAGGGCTAGTGGTTTATACAGATGCTAGTGGATCTGGATTAGGGGCAGTGCTCATGCAACATGGTAAAGTCATAGCATATGCATCAAGGCAACTCAAGCCAAATGAAACCAGGTATGCTACACATGATTTAGAACTAGCTGCTGTAGTATATGCATTGAAACTATGGAGACACTATTTATTAGGTGCTAAGTTTGAATTGTTTACTGATCATAAGTCACTTAAATACTTATTTTCTCAAAAAGACTTGAACATGAGGCAACATAGGTGGGTGGAATTTCTAGCTGCCTATGATCTTGATATATTATATACCCCTGGAAAAGCTAACAAAGTGGCAGATGCATTGAGTAGGCATCAAGCAAAATTGGCAAACTTAATGATGACTGAATTCAAGGGTTTGACCATCCTTAGTGAAGTAGAAGTAAAAGAAGGAAAGGGGGTATCAGATGAAGCACACAATGATATGACCGAATATGGAAAACTAAGCCTCATTTCTTTAAGGTCAACTCTGGTTGATAAAATAGGACAAATGCAGGATCAAGACACAGATTTAAAGGAGAAGAAAGATATGATGTTACAAGGCATGACAGTGGAAAATTATGAAGTGGATGAAAAAGGTTATTTAAGGAAAAAGGGGAAACTCTGCATACCAAACATGGAGGAATTGAAGCAAGAAGTTATGGATGAACATCACAACACAAAATATACAATACACCCAGGTGGTACAAAAATGTACCATGATCTCAAGAGAAATTACTGGTGGCCAGGGATGAAAGGAGCAGTGGCAAAATATGTGGCAAATTGTTTAACATGCCAACTAGTTAAAGCAGATTATCAAAGACCCTCAGGCTTACTGCAGCCTTTGGAAGTGCCTACCTGGAAGTGGGAAAGCATTTCAATGGATTTTGTGGATGGTTTGCCAAGAACAAGAAGAGGCAATGATAGTGTTTGGGTGGTGGTTGATAGGCTTACAAAGACAGCACACTTCATCCCTATAAGTTCCAGCAGAAATGCTCATAAGCTAGCTCAATTATTTGTAAAAGAGATAGTGAGATTACATGGTATTCCTAAGACTATCATTAGTGATAGAGACACCCTATTTACCTCAAGATTTTGGAGTAGCTTTCAAGAAGCCATGGGAACAGAACTAAGTCTAAGCACAGCCTACCACCCACAAACTGATGGGCAAACTGAAATTGTTAATAAAGTTTTAGAAGACTTACTCAGAGCATGCATACTTGATTTTGGTGGCAACTGGGAAGATCACCTTTATTTAGCTGAGTTTGCTTATAATAACAGCTACCAGACCACCATAGGTATGGCTCCATTTGAGGCTTTGTATGGAAGGCCTTGCTTATCTCCTGCATGTTGGATGGAGGCAGGTGAAAGAGTATTGCTTGGACCAGAACATGTGAAGGAAACCTCTGCAAGAATTGAATTAGTGAGGCAAAGAATGAGAGTGGCACAAGAAAGACAGAAAGCATATGCAGACAAAAGAAGGAGGCCAGTAGAGTTTGAAGTGGGGGATTATGTATTTCTCAAAGTTTCACCCATGAGGAAAATACTAAGGTTTGGCAAAGCTGGAAAGCTATCACCAAGGTATATAGGCCCATATGAAATTGTTCAAAGAATAGGAACTTTGGCTTATAAATTGAAGTTGCCAGAGGAATTGAGCAACATACATGATGTATTTCATGTATCTCAATTAAGAAAGTGGGTGCATAACAAGGAAACTATTCTTGAATCCCCTACACAAGTTGAAATTCAAGAAAACCTGGTTTATAAGAAGGAACCAGTAGGCATAGTGGCTAGAGAGGAGAAGAAATTGAGAAACAAAATAATAAAGTTGGTTAAAATACAGTGGAGTCTAGATGGAAATGATTGCACTTGGGAGGCTGAAGATAGGATGAAGGATAAATATCCTAATCTATTCTCTGCATAAAGGTATGCCTGAAATTATAATAAATTTGAGAACTATTTAAACATATATATATATTTGAATAGTTCTGGATGCATAAGTTTTTTTTAAGCTTCTTAGATCAAGATTAAAACTCTTGCACAGTGGAAAAGAAAAATATGTATTTATAATTGTGGGACACAATTCCTTTTAGGAGGAGAGTATGTGAAGACCCAAAATTTATGAGACAAAAATAATGTTGAAATAAAGAAAATATATAATATAATAAAATTAGTAAATAGAAGACAATTGAAGAATAAGATGATTTGAAAATGAATATTAAAAAGGGAATAAATGTTTCAACAAATAATGAGAAGAAAAAGAAACTTAACTAAGTTATGAATGAGTTTTAAATACACACATCTCCTGAAAACTATAAATTTATATGGCCAGAAAAGTATTTAGGTAGTAAAATAGTTTATCTTTATAATTGAAATGCATACCAACCAGTCAAGTAATATTTATAGGTATGAATGTATTTTTTTTATAAAGCAAGATAGATAATAAAAATTTGTTAGCTAAAAATCAAGCTTACAAAAGAAAAGAGAAAAAGAAATATAGGGCTGAGTCACATAAAAATGATGTGCAAGGAAATCATGCAAATAGCATGTGCACAGAAAAGTAATGAGGCAACTATTTTGCTGAAAATGGAAACCAAGAGAAAATGGCACTTATAGCCATAAGAATGCATACATTAATCCCTGAGTAAGGTAAGGACAGAATGGGTTTTTCCTCCATTTAAAACCCTAACAGAATGATTTAAATCAGGGGAGGAACAATAGTTGTCCAAGGGGAGAAAACAGAATTAAAATAAAATAAACTTACATTGTCCTCAGACCTGAGCACTCCCGGAGAGAAGCAAAGGAAGGTGAGTGGTAATCACTTTGATATGTATGGCACTAAGACCCATGTTAAGGTCAGCCAAGTTATTTTCATGTATAAAAATTTATTATGATTTTCAGTTTGATTTTATTCTCTGAATAAATGCATGCAAATTATGGGTGATATTTTGATTGAACTTTTGGTTGGAGTTTTGATCTGTCTTGGTTTGACAAGATTGTTTCAGTCTTTTGTTTTAAAATATAAGTAATCAAACATATATCCAGATCATAGAAGTGGATTTAATGATCCAGTTTTATGTGAGAAATAAACTGAATGTTTTACTGAGAAATGGGATATCGAAGAAAGATAGCAGGCAGTATGAATAATGAGATTTATGCTTATGCCTAGTCTATATTAAAATGGTATGAACAATGCAGTATCATGCATAAGTGATAAGTTGTTATGTTTTTATGGGTTTTTCTTAAAGGAAAATCATGTCCTATGTTCCTAATAAAAGTAAATAAATGGTATATGGTTTCATCAGATTTATGAGATATAGGAAAACTTCTTGTAGATATATATGTATGAAAGTTTCAGAAATATGATTTGAATAAATCAACCTTGGGATGGGATTTAGTATTTTTGCATGAAAAGCATGTTATGGCTAATTAAAAACCCCTGATGTAGTTCCTTAACTATTGACCCATGAGAGAAAAGGAAAGGAATGCAAAGCATTCCAAGAGATAATAAAATTCTCAGAAGACAAATAAATATGGTCTCTAAATTATAAAAATTTAGGAATGGTGCCTTGATCTGCTCATCATCAGGAGGATGATGGGTATGTGCATGACTTGCTAAAGTCCTGTAGGCCTCTGTGAAAAGGGATAACAGAACTGAGCCCCTTTTCAATGCACACATAGAGTTCAATGGCAAGGAGTTAGACCAAACACAAAATGTAAAAAAATAAATGAAATGAGATTGATCAGTCAGGCTATGGAATTGGAAATAATTTCATAGGAGTATGTATATAATAATCTGGATGGAATGAATGCATGGTTGTTTGAGTGTATAAATGATAGACAAGTTTACAAATATTCAGATTTTAGTATGAATTAGTTCTCATTAAACTATATGTTTTTCTCTGTAGCATTAAGAATTTACAAAATGTTTAACATGTGATTTCACTCATACCAGAAATTTATTTCTGACCCTATTTGTTGCTTTGTGACATTTGGGGTGTCTCATTTTTATTGAGGCAGCTCTAGATGTTGCTGCAGGAAAGGAAGCATAAGAAACTTGTTAGCATGGATACTTGAAGACCCACTTGCATTTAGAATGCTTAAGGAATTTGGCAGAAATATTGTAATAATTAGGACAAGCAAAACTTCATTATGTTTAAGTATTTTCTGGATTGATATATGTGCTTAACTTTCTGAGTGAAGAATATGTAGAAGCCTTTGTATTGCATATGTGTGTTTATTGGTTTCTGTTTCAAATGACTAAACTGGATAATCTCTGGTTAAGTATGATGTAGGGGATCATGTCATATAATTTGATATGTGACCATGTCTCCCATGGCAATGTCTGTCTAGTTTTCAAAAAGGCAAAGTAGAAATAGTTAAAAAAAGAAGGAATATAGACATTCAGTAAATTTTCTAAAGTCTGAGTTGAACCAAAACTGAGTTAATCAGAAATGCATGATCATGGCTTATAATTGATATAAGTATATGTCAAGCCTGAAAATGATACCCCTAATTTCTTAGTTTAGGCATTTAAATCACAGTAGAAGCTTGCATTGATTTATGAAGTAGACCCATATGCATTTTTATATTACTTGTAGTTTTCACAGCACTATGTTCAACATATCTCTCTATTTAGGTATAAGACTCAAGTCGGGATGCATTTGGTCATAACCAACTTGAGGCTGGTTAAATAACTAGTAGTCCTGTTTGCAATAGGCATGTCCATCACTTAACAACACCTTAGATACTACCATTCAATATTAAAAAGAACATTAGTTGTCTACCAGATGAGTTCACCTGAGAATTTGTATTAATTTAGTTTGTAACTTAGCTTAAATCATTTTGTCTCCAAATATATGCTAAGTCTTAAGGCATTATGTGTGTTGCACTTGTACCCTGTCTAAATGGATTGTGTTTTCTCTGCTTGGTCTTCTACTCAATTTGTTTCTTGATCACTCATATGATTCCTGCAAAATAACAAAATTAATATATGAGTACCTTTACCTAATACACAAATTTGTTTAAATATGAATTAGGAACCCCGGGCCAAACTAGAAGGAATGAGCTATTTTAAATACCCTCTCATTTAGCATAGAACTATAAGTATCAAATTAGAAAACCCCAGAATCTAATTATATATGGCTTTAAATCCAGGAATTAAACAACTGAGAAGAAAAGCAAGAAAATTAGGAAAAATGTTATTACTTGATCTTATAATCAAGCCTAAGTTTTAAGTAAGAAAATCAAGGAAAGGAGGGCTATGTGACACCAAAAACTCTGAAACATGAGAAATAAGGTGTGATTAAATTCCTTTGCCAACTTCAATTACTCTGATAGGCAAAGAGTCATCTATATATCTTCATATATATAAATGATCTAATCTGATTTTATATACTGATATTTTTATATTGGTAGACTAAGGAATCTTGGGAAAAAAATGATTAAATGGGAAGTGATCCAGTGAAGTATATATATATGTATAGAGATATATACATATGAAAAAAAAAACTCAACTGAAAATTCATTAAAAATAATTGAATAAGTAGAGGGTCACTTCAGAGTCGGAATCACACCAATGCGGTCTAGTCTAACCTTGCAAACAAAGAGACATCGCACAATTGCTAGTCTAAATCATAAAATGATCGTCATGATCAACGAGAAGTGTCAATTACACTAAGCTAGTAAATATAAAAGTTTAGCTTCATGTCCCATAACCACTTGCCTAACTTAAATATTTACGAACAAACTGTAAATCTACACTAGAAAATTGTCACAAGAGGTTCAATCGAACAAGTCCAAGAATTAACCGATGAAGTGAACGCAAGCGTTTCATACCACTCGTTTTACTAAGTCGTTTAAGTCGATTTCTCATCCGAGTGAAGTAAAGGCTTGTATATACTAGTAGATTGGAAATCGATTTAAGAAAATGAACTTTTGATATTTAAAATAGTGTTGAAATCGCTTTGATGAAAGAGTTTTGATATTTACTACTAGTATTGAAACCTTCATATATCTTTAAAGTGACAAGTCATAAAGCGATTGTTGAAACAATCTATCACAAAAATTCACATTCGAAGACGTGAACAAAATCCAAGGAAATCAGCTCAAAATGCATCAAAGTGGAAGTTCTGTTGAATGCTTTTCAGATAAGATCGCCTACGCAGAGGTGTACGGGGTTCGACCTGCCCAGTTAGGTCGCGGGGGTCCAGGGGGCAGTGCCCCGGCGGGGTGCGGGGCAGCGCCCCGTCAAAACGGTACGACCTATTGAAGCCAAGCTGGTCAAGCGACCTAAGGAAAAGTAGGTCATACGACCTAAGGGTTCACGCGACCTAACACAATGGCCAAGCGACCTAACAAAATAGTCGAGCGACCTAACTGGAGCAAGCGACTTATAGGTCATACGACCTAATGGTAAGCGACTTAAGGGAGGTGAGCGACCTAAGGAACTCGCGACCTAAAACTCGCGACCTAAAGAAGGGTGCGCGACCTAACAGGTTCGCGACCTAAGGAGGGTGCGCGACCTAACTGGTTCGCGACCTAAGGAGGGTGCGCGACCTAAAAGTGGCGACCTAAAAGTGGCGACCTAAAAGTGGCGACCTAAAATGTACGCGACCTATAGACTCGCGACTTAACTGGGCACGCGACCTAAAGAAGTACGCGACCTATAGACTCGCGACCTAACTGGGCACGCGACCTAAGGAACTCGCAAACGACCTATGACTTAAGGCTTAACTCGCGAATGACCTACGACTTAAGGCTTAACCTGCGAACGACCTAACACTGTGTGACTTTTCAACGCGAACGAGCTACAGTTCTGGGCGACCTATGGAGGCAGAACGACCTAAGCTCAGGAAATCTCCAAAAACACTAAAAATTTGGGTTTTTCGCCAATCCAATCCAAACCAAATGCAAATGTGCATGCTAAAATGATAGGGAACCATTCCCAACAGTCCAATGACAATTATAGGCAAGATGTGAGATCAAAAATCTCACCTTTTCCACGAAATTGATGAAGATGAGACTTGAGAGCAAAGCAAGCACACCAACAAGCTTGAATCAATGTTCTTCACATGAATTTGATGTTGAATCTCGGATTTGCAATAGAATTTAAGTTTGGAGTTTTAATTTCCACTTCCCACCACCATTTTTGATGAAGCTTGAATGTTATTTGATGAAGTGATGAAGAGAAGAGGGGGTTGGGCTGAGTTAGTGTGTGTTCAGCCCCAAACCAAAGTCCTAAGCCAAAAAGTGTCGAAAATTTCACTATCTCCAAACATATCGAAGTTTACACTCAAAAGGATCGCAAACGTCATTTTGAACTCAATGGAAGTGGTCTCGAGTCCTAATTTGACCGTATGCAAAAAGTAGCTTTTCGGACTAACATCCGACTAACGATAAAATATTTAAATAAAATATTTAAATATAAAATCGATAGATATGCGGGTTGTTACTTATTTATACCTTTTTCTTCCAGAAATCTTCACTGAAATTTATTTTTCATTCTCTATATCCTTCATTTCTTTCTCTAATTCAATTATGGCCAATCCTATTCACAATCTTGAAGAAAGTCTCAATTCATTCAAGAATATTCTCTCTATCATCCTCTGTAATCAACGTCACTTAGAATTGAGTCAAATGCAGATGATCAAGGAATAAGAGAGACACTTCGATGCAATTCGTTGGATGATCTCCTCCCTGCACAAGGATAATAATGAAGCACATCCTCCCGTTTCTCTATCTGTTGATAATGAGAATTGGGATGCCATCAAACAAGACCCTATCTTTGGAGAAGAAGGATGGGTTGATGTTCCTCGTAACGTTTAATTTTCTTTCTTTGTTTGATTTGTCTGAATTAATTTGTTTGATTTATTTTAGTTTGATTTGATACTTTATGTGGATTGATTTTATTTGGTTTGAAGATTGGTGTGTGAAACATATATATATACACTGAAATGAATATAGTCTTTAATTAAGTTATTATGCTCATAAGTATCATTATTTCTTAATATATATATTATATATTCCATTGAATAGTTTATCAATGCAGGTACTAAAGTCCAAATGTAAGGGGGAGTAAATTTTTGTTGATGACAAAGGGGGAGAAATATAAAATAGGGTAGTTAGGCATAGATTAAGGGGGGGTTGTTAGTTTTAGGGGGAGTTATTAGGATAGAAGGAATATTTTATAAACCAAGGTTGTCATCATCAAAAAGGGGGAGATTGTTAGTCCCTGAGGAGTTGGTTTTGATGACAACAACCTTAGAATAAATTATAAAATATAAATACTAACATTACAAGTTTAGATATATATATGTATATGCAGGATCTAACCATGCAGGTATCAAGAATGAAGACTGTACACTATATAGATTCAAGATATAGAGATAGAAGTCTCATGAGTATCAAGATTATCAAGACTATCAAGAGTTAAAGATTTCAAGGTTAAGTTTGATTTATTAGGAATATTTGTTAAAACTCATAGAAAGGCACTGACATCTTAATATCCAATTTATTCGTGGAATGGAATCCACTTCGAGCCCGTTAAAGGGATGGAACCCTATGTAGGATGGAACCTAGGAAAATCTAGTGGGACATTGTTTTGTATCCACTAATTTTAATTCAAATGATTTTTCAAAATTATCTTGTTTTCAAAATGATTTCAAAACTTTCCTTTTAAAAAGATTCAAAACCCTCGATTTTGTTTTTAAATAATTTTAGCTTCAAAAACATCTTTATTTTCAGAGTCAAAATTACTCCTGATTTTAAACTATTTTTTCAAATAATATATTTAACTTTTAAATATTTATACTTAGATTTAAATATAGAATTATAGTTAAATTATGTATATATTGTTCTTTATATTTACTTATGTATTTTAACTATAGTTAAGTATATTTATAAAGTTTAAAATAATTTTAATATAAGATAGAGGTTATTTTCAAAGAAAATCAAAACACCAAAAATCCCTTTGGGATGTCGACATACCCATATACCCTATGTCGACATAGTGTCAGTTGGCTTCAAAATTCAAATTTCAAAAGAAGTGTCTATTCGCCATAACTCTTCACGAATGGACATGACTGTTGTTCTTCTATAAATAGGGGTCAGTTTCAACAAATTTTTAATCATATTTTTCTTGTTTTCACTCCTCTTCTTCTTCCACATTTCTTAATACAAAATCATACCATTACTCTACCGAAATCAACATCGAATCATACTCGATTATTTCTAGTGTGATTCTCCATCACTATCTCTACAAGATCCAAGTGCTAATCTGAGTTATAGACTTCTTTGTAATAAATCGAGCGAGAAAAGGTGTAATTGTAGCCTTGGAAATCAATTGAGCGAGAAAAGGTGTGATCGTAGCCTTGGAAATCAATTGGGTGAACTTGTTGCCCCGGAAATCAAGTATCTCTACCAAGAGGATTGTTATTCTGGAGGGTGTACCTCGTAGCCTTGAAACCGAGGGTAGTAATTGTTGAATTGGCTTTGAAAGGAAATCCGTGCTTAGTTGTGCAGGACTGGATGTAGGGTAACTCCGAACCAGTATAAAATCCGGTGTGTTCTTTCCTTTACTGCTTTTACTTTATATTTGCATCTGTGTTTGATTTTGTGTTCATATCTATGTCTGATTAGTGCATACATTGTTAACAAATTAAGATAAACTCAAAAAGATTAACAGATTTCTTTAAACACTATTCACCCCCCCTCTAGTGTTAATTCTAGTCTTAAGATCCTTAATCCGCATTTCTCACAAAGAGAAGTATGTTAATTAGTTTCTAAAGTGTTTATTTGATCATTGGACAAGTACAAAAGAGTTCGAACTACTTATATCGATCAAAAAGCTGTTTACCGATAAACTGATTTTCGTTACATTATCGATTTTTCTTCGAAGAATATATTTTTGTAAACAAATTTCAAAACCAAGTTTCTTATCATTATTTAGTAATTAAATGATGTCTATTAGGGTTATATAATCATATTCATAACACTTAATTAGATTACAAAATCTTTTGATATTCAAAGACGAATTGCTCGAATTTTAGGGTCGCTACAGTGACTGTCTCCGTGGTTGTGTCCGCGCAATGGATCGTTTGGTCAAAATAGTGACGTTGGAGCAGCGCGTCATGATTCAGGTGGCAACCTTAAATCTTTTCACTAGGTTGGATACTAGCGTTTAGAAGTTCACCGTGCACTGATCTTCTATGGTCTATATAGATTGAAATCATCATTACAGTAAGTGTTTTTGATCAGTAAATGGAAAACTGATTAAGTTATATGAAATGGGTTGAAACACCCCACACCACTTAGTATATCCAAAAAGGACACACTAAAGGATATGGTGCGTTATAGGTATAATTAAAGCTTCGTAGAGGCTAAGATTCACAAAACAAATAAATAAAACAACGGAAACTTTTGAATAATAACTTGACATTCAAAATTAAACTTCATAAAATAATGTCATAAAACAGAGTATGTCTCAAAACCAAATACACATGTCTCGTGAAAATAAAATCTCAATCACATCATCAGAGTACGTAAAAATCATCCCTCTCATAAAGTACTAGTACATCCAAAGTCAAATAAAAAACTGAAAATAAGAAGAATACATGAAGAATGGGAAAGCTCTGCAAATGGGTCTCCAAGAAATCCAAGTCTATAAGTCTGGTGAGTGAAAGTAACTACTAGTATTTTTAAGCAAGATTGTAACATCCCGAAAATTTTCGACTTTCGAAAATTCGACATCGATACTCACTTTATCGACTGCCGAGAAATCGAACGCCGGAAACCCGAAAAGTTATGGTTTTAAGAAAAAGAAAAAGTAGAAGAAGAAGAAGATAGAAGAAAAAGAGAAGAAAGAAAGAAGAAGAACAACAGAACAGCCACAGAAACAGAACAATATCAGAATCTCACATATCGCAGCGGAACAATATATAATAAATAAATGAATAATCTTTAAACAAAGAACTATATCGTTTTATACATACATCAGTCATCAGAGTCAATATACAACAATGGATAGTTTTATAAACTTGTCCTCATATAGAATACACAGCGGAATAAATAATATCAGACACAAATACTACGTCTCGTCCTCCAGCTTATCTCCAAAGCTCCAGAATATCCAGAATATCCTGATAATATAACTCTAGGCTGCCCGTGTGGAAATTGGTGGGCACCCAGAGTTTAGAAGGGAAACAATAAACTCCGAGTCAGTCATGGTGACTGGTGTGAGATCGTAAAACAGTTATTCTTTATAACAACAAAAATAATTTTTAAAGTAAATTCGCAATGCTTTTGGAAAATGAAACTACCATAAGACCTCCCGCCACACACACAATGCAAACGCAGACTTGGAGGAGATTTCTTCTTATGATAGTCAAAGATGCTTACTACGCAAAATCAAATCATTCTTGATATTATTATTAGTGCATAATGTAGAAATCATTTCGAAAGTAGAATATAAATCTTAGCCAACATACGACCAGTATCGTATGCCTACTATAGCTACCATCTAAACAGTGGTGACCACCGTACGTAAATGGCAGGTTCTACAACTAATACCGTACAAATCACGTATTGGAGTTTGGATTTCCAACAAATGGCCAGGCTAAGGAACTTCCTATCCACGATGGGTACGTCCCTGGAATAGACGACCCGAGAACCTAACCGGATCTCTGCCAACACAAGGCCGGGTTACCTCTGCAAAAATAGGTAACTACTGACACGCGTATGCCATCCCCCGATCGTCACCGATCTTCCCGAGGATCCCCGATTTCCAATAAACCACATAGATAATAATAATGCAGTAACCACAGAGGTTAAGTATCTGGGCTCCATACCATGATACCACCTTTATCCAGAAGGAATGACATACACTAAGGGGCGCTACTCCCTAGAACCTTGCTGCATTCTTCCTGTTTCGACCATTTCCGGGGTGTGAGGCTCGACGAAGTCTCGTCCACAAAGCTACGCTTTCTCAAAAAGCCCTGCTTCGGGTCAAACAAAATGATCAACCTATGATCACAAAGATATAAGATCAAACAAATGATCATATCACGAATGATCAAACACTGATCATTTCACAGCAACACTCAGTATGCCACGTTACCAAATTGGGATATATCGCTGATAAATTTCAACTACATAACCTCTGAGCTCGTACGTCTCAGAGAAGGGTGTTAAGCTAAGAGAATAAATTCTCCGCCACCAACAGAAATGTATTTGAAAGAAATCAGCTTTATATCTCAAATTGTAACGTCAGACACACAATCCATAAAAGTCTGTTCCGGGATCGAACAGAACCGAAGGCACTTCTCACGAAGCCCTTGCATTTCCGGATAATTTCAAATCACGTCCGGACTTCCCGTCACTAAGGGTGATAAAACCTCTAAATCGGAGATCAGCCAATGTAGAGTAACTCGACGGTAATCCATCCGTTTTCAAAAATATCCGGTCTTCAACACCGGTCTTCAAATGCAATTCATAACGACGTATCACATATTCGGAATGGGTTATACGACCCCATGGTCCTTTCCCGGCTAACCCGAATAGTGAGCGATTATTTAAAAATAAGTGTGGCATTCAAATTCATCCAATTCACAACAAATACCTACTCAAGGTAATTATTGATAGTCGGTTATTTAACTATCAATAAAGATGCGCAACATCATCAGATTCCAAATAATTTTTCCCAAATTATTTTATCTTCAAAAATATCTTTACTAGATATAAAATTTCCACACTTCTAAAATAAATCGATATTTATTTTTAAACAAATTCCCTTTTCTTTTATAAATTCCATATTGAATTCATATTTCAAAATATCTTCTGATATACGATTTTCAAATCGTTTTCAATATTCAATTTCAATTTATCTTTACAAAGATAAAATCTCAAAACGTTCATTTCATATTAGAAAAGCATTTCCATACTTATTTAAAAATAAGTATTTCACAAATCATTTGTTTTCAACATTTGAAAATATTCAATATACTTAAATCAATATTAAGTATACATTTCATTCTTTAAGGAAATCATAAATTTTAACATCTATTTGAGTCAAAAACGAATGTTGCGTAAAACATCGTTACGACGACTCAAAATCACTAGTATAGGGATTCGGAATTAAAATAGATATATAAATCCCAATACTACATAAAAATATTTCCTTTCGGAAATCATTTACTATAACAACAGTGTTATAGTCTACCATTTCCTTATTTTTCTCGAAAACGTCTATTTCAACAATGAACGTTGAAATCTATGTATTCGATACTTAACACGTTTTAAAACATCTTTTAAAACAGTTACTTCATTTTTATAATATCGCTTTCCCTAAACCATATCCATTCTACTTCAAAAATATATTCACTGTCCAAAATCGTGAATATACTTCACTAATCACATTTCACTATTAAATTCATCAAATTCAATTTATTTCGAATTTATAAAACAACGCTTATAAATTCCATTTCTGTTTTATAACAACTTCGGTTTATAAATCTCCTTTTATTAATTTCTATAATACACTTATTAAAATAAGTGATTTCAGATTTATAAAACAACGTTTATAAATTCAACCTTATATTTCACAATAACTTTGATTTATAAATCCCCTTTATTAACAAGTTCGATCAATACTCCCTTTAAAGGTAAAAATCCAATTTTATAAGTTAATTTCTTATAAATCTTCCATTCTACAATTTCATTCATTTTAACTTCACGATTTATAAATCTATAAATTTCATTCTTTTTACTTACAATTTATACATCTATAAATTTCATATCGATTTAACTTTACAATTTATACATCTATAAATTTCATATCGATTTTCCAAATTCGCTTCAATTAGCCAATTAAATTTCTAATTGGACTTTCCACTTATTTCTTTTTAAATAAATTCCTTTTAAAGAAAATCAATTTCTTTATCTCTTTCAATCTATTTAAAAATCCAAATTTTAAATTAAATTCCTCAATTTAAAATCACTATTTTATGAAATCCATTTATTCAGCATTTTCACTTTATTCTGGAATTTATTCGATAAGATTATAAAAACAGCTTTTATACTTTTAAATTCTTTTCTTCAAAATTTCTTCAATTTCAAAAATTGATTCACTTAGAAATTTTCTACTTGAATCTCAAAAATTCAATTTCGTTTATCTTTGGAATCCAATGATGTCAAAACATCCATTCAGCTAAATTTAGCTTTTCAAACAATTTCCAGATATCAATTCAACAACATCAATAATCATTCACAGATTATCACATCACAGTAGAAATAAATTCAATCAATGTGAGGGGTCCAGTTGGATCCCTCCAACCTGTTTCCCTGCATCCAAAGATGTTAGCACAATACCAATTCCGCTCCAGTACGGAATTATCGCGGTATATAGGTTTTTATAAATCCGCTTACTAACGGCGCAATAGGGTCTCATCCGCTATACGAGGCGGGAAATCAATCAATCCAATATATACATATGCCAATATGTATATACTGCTATATATAGATATATCCTATCATATCTAATAGCACATCCAATAACAATCATCAATCAATAATAACTGTAAATTCAAATTTCCTTCGAGTGAGAAAATCTCACCTTAGCTTTTTATTTCGCAATCCATTTCCAATTCTTCTTTCGTTTTCTCGACTTTAACCTTGTATAAATAATTATACAATTCTATTAATATTCGAATTGAAATCGAACAATTAAATTTCGTCAAATAGATTAAATTTCAACTAATTATTATATTTGAACAAAATTTCCTTTGATAATTAATTTGGTAGCCAAAATAAGTTAAACAAATCTTCTTAATAAATCATTTTTGTTGAACTACCCGAACAATCCATTTTTATTTTCCAATGTAATTTACACTCGTCTTCTTTAAAATAATTTCTAATAACCAAATAACTATATAAGTTCTTTAAATACATAAATTTTCTTTTGTGACAAAGATATTTTAGATTCAACTACACAAAAATAAAATTTAAACTATCTTTACAATTTAAAACTGCCTCATACCTAACCTCATATAAATTTTAGTTTAAACATAGATATATCATAACATCAAATAAACTGTGAAATTTAAACCAATTCAATTGCTCAACTTCATACAAGATTTATACCTTACTGTCGAAAGGAGAATCCAAATCGAAGCCAGCCTCGTCGCACTAGCCTCGCGAGCTCCCCCACTTCACGCTTCCAGTCCCTTACTTTCGATCACTAGTGACAATCCCACCATCGCGGCCCACGTCGCCATGAATCGAATCGCGAGCCTCTACCATCGATAACGAGCTCCAGCACGTCGCCCCTACGCGAGTCGCCTTCACCTCCAGTTGCCACGAGCTTTGCCACTGCCTAAATCTGTCGCGAGCTCGAGTTCATCGCGAATCCCCCAATCGTTCGCCTGTTGCCAAGGTCGAGCCACCCAACCCTAGGCGCCTTCCCACGCGCGCGCGTACTGCCTCGCGTGCGACACTCCTCCTCGGCCACCATCCATTCCACTGCCGCGTGCCAGTTCGCGAGCTCCTCCTTCTTCTCTAACAAGCGCACGCATTCACGAATCACGACGCGCCTCTGCCCTCGCCCTAATTCGATTCACCACTGCCTCGCGCGATTTGATTTTGAGATTTGCACGAGGCTTCGGCCCTTCTTGTTTTGATTTGGGGATGGGTTTGATACTGAGGAGAACGGCCATTAATTTCTTTTAAACGAGAATTTTTGTTTTCGTTTCGATTTGAACTGGGGAGGGAATGGAGAAGACGTATTTGAAAACAAAGGGAATGGTTGGCACGATTTCTTTTGCGTGATGCTCGGCGCGTTTAAAGGCTGAAACAAAGGGGAGACAATGTACTGAGTTGACCAGATTTTAAACTTTAAATTTAAATCGAATTTGATTTTATTTCAATGCGTTTGCGAGTCGTATTCTCACACAACAACTCCGATTAACACGAAATTTGAAACCCGGTAAAAATACAATATTACGGACCCAATGAAACTGGTTTCGTCAAATTCCGAGACTGTTTGAAAAATGACTATTTTATAAATATTGGTTCGAACGATTTATTTCAAAACTGAACGAAAAAGTTTGAAATTAGATTCTGAAGCTTCTGTTATCTTCAGTACCATCAATACGAATTTTAAAAGCTTTTGAAATATTTTTCTTCAGCTTAAAATTGAAGATTTAAATTTTTATTCAACTATCAACGGGTTAAATTTTATAATTTAAATCGCCAAATTCACAGTTATATTCGGGGTTCAAATTAAATCATCATTCAAATATTTAAAATTAATTAAATATTCTCAATTTAATTTGGTCAAAATTCTGGGTCGTTACAGACTTCCCCCCTTAAAAGAATTTCGTCCTCGAAATTACAAGTTAGGAAAAATGGTCCTTAACTCGTCTACTGTTTTCCAACATTCAATAGTTTTATCAAATTCTTTCAAAACAAATCTTCTACTAAAGATTCGTTATCATTCAACTCTTTTTCCAACTTCAATTATAGTTCAAAACAACATTGTTTTTCTTCAAAACTCAAATTTAAATTCAAATTTCAAATTTAAACTTTCAAATTTTCTCAAAAATTTTCTAACGCCCTAAATTTTCGAAAAATTTCGCCAGCGTCTCCTTTGCGCGGCTAATACGGTACGACTACAAAACGTCCCAACGGACTCTCAGATTTCAAAAAGAAAAAGAAAAAGCCAAGCGGCTAGAGAAGAAATCAGCAAAAACTCATATAGAAATTAAAATACGTACCTTTTTCGAGCAATTCAAATTTATCTTTGAAATTAAATTCCAATTCCTTTATACCTGTATATCCTACTAGCCATAATATCTAGTTACAGCATTCAATCCAATTTGCAAATTCTATTACAAAGTTTCCAATATCAACTGCTTATACATCTTTACTTCACTATTGAAGTTATATATCCATTATGATTCAATTTTACATTTCAAATTTCATTTGAATTCAATTCACAATTTCAATTCAATTTGAATTCTATTTAACTTCTGCATATTGAATTTATCATTTATCTTTCATTCATAACCGCACTATTTTAAATTAGTTTCATCTACTAATTCATTCGTCTTCAATTTGAATTTCATTCCAATCAGATTTCAAATATTCTATAAGTCTTCGACTTACTTACCTTTCGATTTATAAGATCATTGATACATTCACCTTACTAATTTCATTCCATTAGAATTTTAAATTTTCAATTACCTTCTTGAATTCTATTCCAGAGTCTTACTAACATTTTCAAAACTATTTTTGAAAATAATTCAAATTATCCTTTGAATTTCTAAAACAAAACCCAAATTTTCAAACAACTTCCATTTTAAACCAATTTGGCAGCAATTCCTCTTTTGGAAACCCGAAAATGAACACCGACGATGCCGCGGTCATCATCGAAGCTATTTTCCAGCGACCGAAAAGAGTTTAGAGCTTTCATCTCTCCAAAATATTTTTCAAAACCTTCGAAATTCATTTTCAAATCAAAAGGATTTAAACTTCTCAAATCTCCAAAATTTTCAAATTCTTTTCAACATTTCCAAAAACTTCTCTGGAATTCTACTTCCAATTATAAGTCACATTTATAATTTATAGTCTTAAATTTCATTTGTATATGAATTTATTTTCTTAAATCTGGAGTTATGATTTCAATTTCTCATTCAATTTCAGTGATGATAATTCACTATTATTACTTCATAGCATCCATGCAACCATATACTATAGTACTTTATAGAAAAAACATTTCTTTTCTATACAAAAAAATAGTTTTAGGTAAAATTATTCCATTTACCCTATTTAAAACAATACTGTGCCAAATTGTTCTATACAAGTGTTTAGAGATCCCTATCGATAGAGTTGTACGGACAATACCGACCAGAATCCATATACCACTCAACAAACCAATCATCACAATATAAAACAATTTTATATTCACTAACAAATACGCACTCGTATCTATTATTACACTCAACTCATTCTAGAGTACTGCTGACTCTATCTCTAATGAGTAACACCCAACAGAGCAGGGTTGTCGCTTAACCATATGCTCTGATACCAAATGTAACATCCCGAAAATTTTCGACTTTCGAAAATTCGACATCGATACTCACTTTATCGACTGCCGAGAAATCGAACGCCGGAAACCCGAAAAGTTATGGTTTTAAGAAAAAGAAAAAGTAGAAGAAGAAGAAGATAGAAGAAAAAGAGAAGAAAGAAAGAAGAAGAACAACAGAACAGCCACAGAAACAGAACAATATCAGAATCTCACATATCGCAGCGGAACAATATATAATAAATAAATGAATAATCTTTAAACAAAGAACTATATCGTTTTATACATACATCAGTCATCAGAGTCAATATACAACAATGGACAGTTTTATAAACTTGTCCTCATACAGAATACACAGCGGAATAAATAATATCAGACACAAATACTACGTCTCGTCCTCCAGCTTATCTCCAAAGCTCCAGAATATCCAGAATATCCTGATAATATAACTCTAGGCTGCCCGTGTGGAAATTGGTGGGCACCCAGAGTTTAGAAGGGAAACAATAAACTCCGAGTCAGTCATGGTGACTGGTGTGAGATCGTAAAACAGTTATTCTTTATAACAACAAAAATAATTTTTAAAGTAAATTCGCAATGCTTTTGGAAAATGAAACTACCATAAGACCTCCCGCCACACACACAATGCAAACGCAGACTTGGAGGAGATTTCTTCTTATGATAGTCAAAGATGCTTACTACGCAAAATCAAATCATTCTTGATATTATTATTAGTGCATAGTGTAGAAATCATTTCGAAAGTAGAATATAAATCTTAGCCAACATACGACCAGTATCGTATGCCTACTATAGCTACCATCTAAACAGTGGTGACCACCGTACGTAAATGGCAGGTTCTACAACTAATACCGTACAAATCACGTATTGGAGTTTGGATTTCCAACAAATGGCCAGGCTAAGGAACTTCCTATCCACGATGGGTACGTCCCTGGAATAGACGACCCGAGAACCTAACCGGATCTCTGCCAACACAAGGCCGGGTTACCTCTGCAAAAATAGGTAACTACTGACACGCGTATGCCATCCCCCGATCGTCACCGATCTTCCCGAGGATCCCCGATTTCCAATAAACCACATAGATAATAATAATGCAGTAACCACAGAGGTTAAGTATCTAGGCTCCATACCATGATACCACCTTTATCCAGAAGGAATGACATACACTAAGGGGCGCTACTCCCTAGAACCTTGCTGCATTCTTCCTGTTTCGACCATTTCCGGGGTGTGAGGCTCGACGAAGTCTCGTCCACAAAGCTACGCTTTCTCAAAAAGCCCTGCTTCGGGTCAAACAAAATGATCAACCTATGATCACAAAGATATAAGATCAAACAAATGATCATATCACGAATGATCAAACACTGATCATTTCACAGCAACACTCAGTATGCCACGTTACCAAATTGGGATATATCGCTGATAAATTTCAACTACATAACCTCTGAGCTCGTACGTCTCAGAGAAGGGTGTTAAGCTAAGAGAATAAATTCTCCGCCACCAACAGAAATGTATTTGAAAGAAATCAGCTTTATATCTCAAATTGTAACGTCAGACACACAATCCATAAAAGTCTGTTCCGGGATCGAACAGAACCGAAGGCACTTCTCACGAAGCCCTTGCATTTCCGGATAATTTCAAATCACGTCCGGACTTCCCGTCACTAAGGGTGATAAAACCTCTAAATCGGAGATCAGCCGATGTAGAGTAACTCGACGGTAATCCTTCCGTTTTCAAAAATATCCGGTCTTCAACACCGGTCTTCAAATGCAATTCATAACGACGTATCACATATTCGGAATGGGTTATACGACCCCATGGTCCTTTCCCGGCTAACCCGAATAGTGAGCGATTATTTAAAAATAAGTGTGGCATTCAAATTCATCCAATTCACAACAAATACCTACTCAAGGTAATTATTGATAGTCGGTTATTTAACTATCAATAAAGATGCGCAACATCATCAGATTCCAAATAATTTTTCCCAAATTATTTTATCTTCAAAAATATCTTTACTAGATATAAAATTTCCACACTTCTAAAATAAATCGATATTTATTTTTAAACAAATTCCCTTTTCTTTTATAAATTCCATATTGAATTCATATTTCAAAATATCTTCTGATATACGATTTTCAAATCGTTTTCAATATTCAATTTCAATTTATCTTTACAAAGATAAAATCTCAAAACGTTCATTTCATATTAGAAAAGCATTTCCATACTTATTTAAAAATAAGTATTTCACAAATCATTTGTTTTCAACATTTGAAAATATTCAATATACTTAAATCAATATTAAGTATACATTTCATTCTTTAAGGAAATCATAAATTTTAACATCTATTTGAGTCAAAAACGAATGTTGCGTAAAACATCGTTACGACGACTCAAAATCACTAGTATAGGGATTCAGAATTAAAATAGATATATAAATCCCAATACTACATAAAAATATTTCCTTTCGGAAATCATTTACTATAACAACAGTGTTATAGTCTACCATTTCCTTATTTTTCTCGAAAACGTCTATTTCAACAATGAACGTTGAAATCTATGTATTCGATACTTAACACGTTTTAAAACATCTTTTAAAACAGTTACTTCATTTTTATAATATCGCTTTCCCTAAACCATATCCATTCTACTTCAAAAATATATTCACTGTCCAAAATCGTGAATATACTTCACTAATCACATTTCACTATTAAATTCATCAAATTCAATTTATTTCGAATTTATAAAACAACGCTTATAAATTCCATTTCTGTTTTATAACAACTTCGGTTTATAAATTTCCTTTTATTAATTTCTATAATACACTTATTAAAATAAGTGATTTCATATTTATAAAACAACGTTTATAAATTCAACCTTATATTTCACAATAACTTTGATTTATAAATCCCCTTTATTAACAAGTTCGATCAATACTCCCTTTAAAGGTAAAAATCCAATTTTATAAGTTAATTTCTTATAAATCTTCCATTCTACAATTTCATTCATTTTAACTTCACGATTTATAAATCTATAAATTTCATTCTTTTTACTTACAATTTATACATCTATAAATTTCATATCGATTTAACTTTACAATTTATACATCTATAAATTTCATATCGATTTTCCAAATTCGCTTCAATTAGCCAATTAAATTTCTAATTGGACTTTCCACTTATTTCTTTTTAAATATTCCTTTTAAAGAAAATCAATTTCTTTATCTCTTTCAATCTATTTAAAAATCCAAATTTTAAATTAAATTCCTCAATTTAAAATCACTATTTTATGAAATCCATTTATTCAGCATTTTCACTTTATTCTGGAATTTATTCGATAAGATTATAAAAACAGCTTTTATACTTTTAAATTCTTTTCTTCAAAATTTCTTCAATTTCAAAAATTGATTCACTTAGAAATTTTCTACTTGAATCTCAAAAATTCAATTTCGTTTATCTTTGGAATCCAATGATGTCAAAACATCCATTCAGCTAAATTTAGCTTTTCAAACAATTTCCAGATATCAATTCAACAACATCAATAATCATTCACAGATTATCACATCACAGTAGAAATAAATTCAATCAATGTGAGGGGTCCAGTTGGATCCCTCCAACCTGTTTCCCTGCATCCAAAGATGTTAGCACAATACCAATTCCGCTCCAGTACGGAATTATCGCGGTATATAGGTTTTTATAAATCCGCTTACTAACGGCGCAATAGGGTCTCATCCGCTATACGAGGCGGGAAATCAATCAATCCAATATATACATATGCCAATATGTATATACTGCTATATATAGATATATCCTATCATATCTAATAGCACATCCAATAACAATCATCAATCAATAATAACTGTAAATTCAAATTTCCTTCGAGTGAGAAAATCTCACCTTAGCTTTTTATTTCGCAATCCATTTCCAATTCTTCTTTCGTTTTCTCGACTTTAACCTTGTATAAATAATTATACAATTCTATTAATATTCGAATTGAAATCGAACAATTAAATTTCATCAAATAGATTAAATTTCAACTAATTATTATATTTGAACAAAATTTCCTTTGATAATTAATTTGGTAGCCAAAATAAGTTAAACAAATCTTCTTAATAAATCATTTTTGTTGAACTACCCGAACAATCCATTTTTATTTTCCAATGTAATTTACACTCGTCTTCTTTAAAATAATTTCTAATAACCAAATAACTATATAAGTTCTTTAAATACATAAATTTTCTTTTGTGACAAAGATATTTTAGATTCAACTACACAAAAATAAAATTTAAACTGTCTTTACAATTTAAAACTGCCTCATACCTAACCTCATATAAATTTTAGTTTAAACATAGATATATCATAACATCAAATAAACTGTGAAATTTAAACCAATTCAATTGCTCAACTTCATACAAGATTTATACCTTACTGTCGAAAGGAGAATCCAAATCGAAGCCAGCCTCGTCGCACTGGCCTCGCGAGCTCCCCCACTTCACGCTTCCAGTCCCTTACTTTCGATCACTAGTGACAATCCCACCATCGCGGCCCACGTCGCCATGAATCGAATCGCGAGCCTCTACCATCGATAACGAGCTCCAGCACGTCGCCCCTACGCGAGTCGCCTTCACCTCCAGTTGCCACGAGCTTTGCCACTGCCTAAATCTGTCGCGAGCTCGAGTTCATCGCGAATCCCCCAATCGTTCGCCTGTTGCCAAGGTCGAGCCACCCAACCCTAGGCGCCTTCCCACGCGCGCGCGTACTGCCTCGCGTGCGACACTCCTCCTCGGCCACCATCCATTCCACTGCCGCGTGCCAGTTCGCGAGCTCCTCCTTCTTCTCTAACAAGCGCACGCATTCACGAATCACGACGCGCCTCTGCCCTCGCCCTAATTCGATTCACCACTGCCTCGCGCGATTTGATTTTGAGATTTGCACGAGGCTTCGGCCCTTCTTGTTTTGATTTGGGGATGGGTTTGATACTGAGGAGAACGGCCATTAATTTATTTTAAACGAGAATTTTTGTTTTCGTTTCGATTTGAACTGGGGAGGGAATGGAGAAGACGTATTTGAAAACAAAGGGAATGGTTGGCACGATTTCTTTTGCGTGATGCTCGGCGCGTTTAAAGGCTGAAACAAAGGGGAGACAATGTACTGAGTTGACCAGATTTTAAACTTTAAATTTAAATCGAATTTGATTTTATTTCAATGCGTTTGCGAGTCGTATTCTCACACAACAACTCCGATTAACACGAAATTTGAAACCCGGTAAAAATACAATATTACGGACCCAATGAAACTGGTTTCGTCAAATTCCGAGACTGTTTGAAAAATGACTATTTTATAAATATTGGTTCGAACGATTTATTTCAAAACTGAACGAAAAAGTTTGAAATTAGATTCTGAAGCTTCTGTTATCTTCAGTACCATCAATACGAATTTTAAAAGCTTTTGAAATATTTTTCTTCAGCTTAAAATTGAAGATTTAAATTTTTATTCAACTATCAACAGGTTAAATTTTATAATTTAAATCGCCAAATTCACAGTTATATTCGGGGTTCAAATTAAATCATCATTCAAATATTTAAAATTAATTAAATATTCTCAATTTAATTTGGTCAAAATTCTGGGTCGTTACAAAGATAAAGATAATAGACTTAGCAACGGTGCTACTATAAAAGGAAATAAAGGAAAGATAAAACAGGAATAAAATACTATTTAACTGTTTGCTTTGATTGTAATTGTTTGCACTTGTCTTAGATTGTTGTGATTAGGCTGAAATCCTAATCTTATTTTAATTAGGCTGAATCCTAATTCTACCCGTTGATCGACCTTCTATCTCTGTTGTGCCACTATGAGATAGTCTCATCCTTTGGGTCCCACAGCAAAAGACGCATGTTTAATGCTTGGAACGCGGTAACGACTTATTGATGCCGCATGCTCGGTCATCGTCGGTACACACTAACTGTTGCCCCCTCTTGTGACCTCTTACTTACCCTATCAGCGTAAGCGTGCCCAGTCTCACCTAATCTGTTGTGAGACCATCAGTCCTAGTCTGAAAGGGTCCTGCCTCACCTAAGTGTTTTGTGAGACCATCTGTCCTAGTCTAAAAGGGAATGTTGTTGGTACAGGTCCCAACAAACAAAATCTAGTTGCGCCCCTTGCCTAAATCCCCCGATTTGAGCTTCTATCTATTAGCCCCTTATTTACCCTAGTTAGCATGTCCCAGCCTCACCTAACTATTGTGAGACCATCAGTCCTAGTCTGAAAGGGTCCTGCCCAGCCTCACCTAACTATTGTGAGACCATCAGTCCTAGTCTGAAAGGGAATGTTATTGGTACGGGCCCTATTTCTATTCTTGCTTATTAACTTAGTGTAAGTTCTGAAAATAAGCCTCTTCTGGCTATATTTGCTTATTAAGTTAATCTAAGTTTTAAAATAAGTCTTTTCTGTTATTTCTAATTATAATATATGTTATAATTTGCTTATTAACTTAGTCAAAGTTTTATAATAAGCCTTTCTGTTCTTTCTGCTTAATTATAACCTACGTTATAATTGTTACTCTTCTGTTTTATCTTTTTAGTTATAACCACTAGCTATAAACATGCTTGCAAATGTCTCAAATTTTCCTATTTCAGTCTATCTTCCTCTTATTACAATTTTTCTAAATTTACATCTAATTTCTCTAAATTTAATGTTTTCTATTTTAATCCATATTTGCGAATTATTCTCTTTTTTAATATTCTTATATTTTATTGGCGCAAAAAGGAATAAAAAGAAACTAAAATTTACAGGCTAAATTCTAACGTAAAACAGATGTAAATAACAGTAAATAACTGTAAATAACTGATAAAATAGCTGAATAAAATAACTGAATAAAATAGACTGAAAAGAACTTTAAAAACTAGCTATAAATAACTTATATAGAAATTGTCTCAAAATTGTAGAAAAACTACAACTATTCAGAACCCTATTATTTTAAATTACTTAAAAATCTAAAATAACTACTAAACACTCACCTGTGGTCTTTAGCTCTATTCCTTGGTCTTCCTTGATCCACTTCTAGAGCGTATAATATTTTTATCAAAAAGATTTCCTCCTTAGAAAAATTTTCTATCTAGGGTCCAACCTCTGGCAATGAACCCAAATAGGAGAAAATTCGAATGAGAAAAATAGCTAGGCCTAGGGTCATATTTATAGTGTAGTTTGGGGATCTTAGACCGTTGGATTTGAAGATTAAATCTGGTGCAACCACGTCATAGGCTTGCTTGGAACCGTCGGATGGAAGCACGAACACGTAGGATTGGAAGAGAATAGGAAAAACACGTCTTGTTCAAACCTGGACAAATTCACGTTTACATACATGGGTGGGTCGACATGTAGGTCGACCTAAGCCTTTGGGGGTCGATCCTAGGGTCGACCTGGCTTTGCTTTGGGTCGACCTGACCCTTAGTTTATTATTATTTTTTTCGTTTTTCTTATTTTTAATTTATTCTGTATCGTCTTCATATTAGCTCAGATTTTGACATTTATATATGGAAATTGACCAGAAAATTACCACGGGCACAATGGTGCAACTCCTATGGCTCGATTCTGATAATTTCACAAAATTATTTTATTATTTAATTAATTCGTTAATTAATTATTCTAGCTTAAATTTTGGGTTGTTACATGGGTGTATCGATTTTTGATGATTTTTGAACTTCTGAAGTTGATTTTGAAATCATTTAAAATGAATGTTATATTTCTAAATTCCATTTTAAAGTTTGTTCAAATGGTTTGGAAATATGAAGCATATTTGCAAAGAAGATTTTATTTATGGATTTTAAAAAATAAAAGAAATGCAATTATTATTTAAAATGATTCAACTTGATATCCTTTGGCAAATGCTTTACAAATATATTTCTAGAGGAAGAACATCACTTTGATGAGCTGAATATATAAAAGAATTTGAAATGTAACACTCTAGAAATTTTAATAAATAAACTAAAATATTAATAAGGGTAAAATGTAATTTGACATAAAAGGACAAAATAATAATTTTTCATAAACATTGGTACTAAGGCTAGAGGACCTATTCCATTGTGTTCGGAATGTCGTTTACAGTTAGTTTATATATATATATACATGTATATATATATATGTGTGTGGATAGCAAAAAATATGACCAATTGCATTTTTGTAAATATGGATTTTTGGTTTGAATTAGAAAATCCTTGTTTTCAGTAATAAATTTAGCCCTAGCCTCCACTATTACATATTCCTAACCCTAGTCGTCACTTGTACATACATTTCTTCTTTCTCTTTCTAAAAAACTCCTCAATCTCAACAAACTTCTCTATCTCTTTCAAAATTTTCTAAATAAAAATAAAATAAAGTAAAATGAAGATAGCGAGAGAGAATCCTAATTAGAAGAGAAAAGAGGAGGAAGGCGAATAAATCTAGGAGATCTAGATTCAAATCAAGGTTAGAAAGAGGAAAGCTTCAAAAAGGTGAGTAAATTGATTACTACGTTTATGATGGTTATAAGTAATTGAATTCCTTTATAATTTTATGTGATTTGAAAATAAATTTTTTGGAACCAAATAATAATTAGCTTCAATCTATTTTGAAATGCACATTTAATTATGAATTAAAATGAATGGTGATAAAAGGAAACCCTAGTTGTTAGTTTAATTGAATAATTATTGAAAAGTGAAAATATTATATTACTGAAATACATATCAATTTCTATAAAGATAAATCCTTGTTGATAATGTTTAGGTTGGTTTGAATAAATAAAGAAACTAAATAATTTTTATTTCACTATGAATTGGTTTTGAAATTGAAATATACGTAAAATTTTCATTAGAAGTACATAGTAGTTTTAAATAAAATTGGTGTGAATATATGTATATAATCGTGAAATTAACAAGTTAAATTCGTGTGAACAAACGTATGGATTATACATAGACATCTAGTTGAAAACAAGTCCTTAAACCTATATTCGAAATCATGAAGAAGACGAATGAAAACAACAAAAACAAACAAACCTTAAAATCTAGCACTATACAAACTAGATGTCTAAAAATTAAGACCAGACGTCTGAAATAGGGGTTAGACGTCTAAATTTCAGGAAATTCCTACCCAAGAGCAACTAGTTCGAAAGTGACTCGATTCAGACGTCTGAACAACTTTCAGACGCCTAGAATCGAAGTCTAACGTCTGATAAGTGGGGTCAGACATCTGAATGCATGGAATTCATTTTTTTATATATAAGTAAATGTCAGATATCTGAATTAGAGGACCAGACATCTGAATTATTCTAGGAAGCACAAGTTGAACCTAGACCTAGTGCAAGCTAAGTAGGGGACTTATATTTCACTTTATCGACTATTAGGAGTTCGCATTACTTCATGGTGAAGATGCAACAAGTAGTATCACTTTATAGTGGACGTAGCGTGGAACTCAACAGGATGGGTGTTAGCAGCGCATTTAGAAGCTCTTATTGTTACCAAGGTACCTTGGTCGCATCTTAAGCATGTAGGAACCGGAGAAGGGAAGAAGAGGCATCCGCCATAGTAGGGCTACATAGTTGGGTAGCAGTTAGACCTACAGGGAAATACTATAGTTATTTTTTTTGAATACTTCAGGTTGAATGATAAAGAGCATAAGAGTTACCATTGAGATGTTGACATGAATGCTTAGGTAGTTTATAATTTGTTGAGGTAGTATACTTCGCATGGCTATAGGCTTTGCGATGCTCGCTCTATGTGTAAGTGCGGTATACGTAGTTTGTCATTTAGGGATGTTAACCCAATGTTGGTTAGGAAGTTAATCGTCTGGTTTCACCTACTAGGGATTGACTTAGAGTTGTTAGAGGTTGGTTTTTCAACCGTTATTTGGAAACCTTTGTAGGCTGTTTATGGTGGTATGTGTAATTAGAATTATAGCCATGATCTGGAAAATAACCAATCCTTTATATATAGTAATTAAACATAAATGGACACCCTAGGTCATGTAGGTTATAAATAAAGTCAATTATTTGCGAACACCATACACAATTAACATAATTTATTCACCGAACCTATTCCGATCCACTTCTTTTCTACCCCTCTTATACCCACTATAAGAGGACATGTTTGTAGATAATCAAACCAAACACAGTACGAATGAGGAGGCTAGGCACCTAGAGATATATTAATTACGGTTACTCTCCATGTACTATTTATCAAATTATATTATTTTGTCATTTGGACTTATTATTGTCATTTGAGGAGACATTATTGTAGGAACTACATATTATTGAGACTATTATCTGACCTATGTTATTTTTAGTATTTATAGTTTATTTCCATCACCTGTGAGTTCTGAAATGTAGGATGGTTTAAATTTTGTATAGTCTCCGTATCATGAAATGTTCTAAAGTCCCCGATGGCTCGTACTTCTTGGCACGGTACAAGTTCGTAAGTCATTTTAGGGTTTGGATCGGTGTTCCCAGAAGTGCAGGTTGTCATAGTTGGTGTTAGAGCCTAGGTTCAGAATGCATTAGGAATTAGGTGCGTACTGAGAGAGCATACTTGCATATTTTCAAAAGGTTGTATAAATATAAGCACAACGGTAAAAAAACCCATATAATTCCAATGACGCTTAATACTATCCATGGAATGTTGCTAATAATTCAAATTTACAGATAGATGAGAATGAGTAATCAAACTAGAAATAGTTCTAGTGAGGCAGTTGAAGTTCCAGGCCTGAACATTCCAATATGGTTCCACCGATATCTTCATGCACTACTACAAAGGAGGTCATTTGCTTCGCTTGTTTACCCCTCGTTGCTTTGGTCAACAACCGTAGCAAATGAAGACGACGCAACATGATAGAACCTGTTGTTCAATTGGTAGATCAAGAAGAAGCAACAGGGGTCATTTGCTTCAGTTCTTTAAACAACAGGGAACGGTTGTTAAACCGAAGCAATAGAGGTCATTTGCATCGGTTTTTAAACAACTGAAGCAACTGATTGAGTATTTTGCTTCGGGTTATTTACCCTACGTTGCTTCGATTCAACAACTGAAGTAAATGTCAATTTATAGGCCAAAAAAATTGATACCGTCTTGGGCTTTTGAAACTGGAAATGGTAACTGTTGTGTGCATTTCTACCACCGAACCAAGAGGCAAGGACCAACTCTCATCCGGTCTCCCACCGAACCGACTATCATCCGGTCTCCCACCGAACCAACCTACATCTGGCCTACCACCGGACCAAGCTTCCACCGGACCACCATTCTCCTACCACCGGACCAAGCTGCCACCGGACCACCAAGCTCCTACCACCGGACCAAGCTTCCACCGGACCACCATGCTCCTACCACCGGACCAAGCTGTCACCGGTCCACTCATCCTCTTCCGCCGAACCAAGGCAAACCGAACCAACTCCACCAGGCCAGGTTAGATTAGCCCAGGCCCATCAGCAACCATATACATCCAAGACCCCTGCTCCCAACCTCACTCTATAAATAGAGGGGCAGGGGTACAACAATGGGGACAAGTTTTGAGAGCTAAAGCACGGAAGGAACTTTCAAACAACTTTCTTTTACTTGTATCAAAGCTTTGTACTTGTAATCACAACAAAAGAAGAGAAATAACATATAAAGTGGACGTAGGCACATTCTGGCTGAACCACTATAAATCTGCGTGTCTTTTTACAATTAAGCCCCTGCTTTTCATATATTTGCATAAATCTCCAAAATCACTAAAAACAACATAAGATCTACTAAATTATACGACTTTGAGGTGTTTGTCCATTTTTTGTACAAACATTTTTGGTGCTTTCACTGAGAAAATAGAAACTCGAAGCTTCAGCTTCATCTACTTAACGAGTTTTCCTAACAGCATCGTCCGCCACTTGGAAAACATGCCTCCCAAACAGAGAAAAGATGTTAACAAAGGAAAAAACATCGCATCCAGTAGCCTTCCTGATCCAGCTGCCGCGAATCAAGTAAATCGTCCTCCTCCAGCAACGGCAACAAATGAAGGACAGGCTAACCCAACCACTCCTGCCACAGAACAGCCTGCAACAATTACTAGGGCAGATTTGGACAGAGTTGTTGTTGAAGTAACTAACCGCTTCACGTCCCAGCAGGAAGCCTTGGTGGACCATCTCATGTCACGCTTGAGGGACGCTGAAGAATCCAACCGCAACACTGAATCATGGGGCGAGTCCCAGTCTGGAGGATCTCAGAGACAGCAAAGATCTTCCTTCTTCGAAGGAGCTAACGGCAGGAGTAGCCGTGGTAGGAGCCGAGACCGAGCTCAGCCCGAAGTTAGGCCTGAGGAAACGTTTGGTGCCGAACCCAACGGGGAAGGTACCGGGCGAAGGTCAACTGCAGCTGAGCCTGTCATGCTGCCTAACCACAGAAACACCGGTGAACGGGGCCGAGCTAGAGTCCAGCCCGAAGTTGGACCCGAGGAAGTGCTTAGATCAGAACCCAACAGGGGAAGATCAAGGCAAGGGCCAACTGTAGCTGACCCAAGCATGCTCCCAGAAGATCAAAGGCAGCCACTGGAAAATATGAGGAATGATAGACGATACCATCCCTACAGGTTGTCTGGACGGAATCAACCCCACAGAACAGAACCAAACTCATTTCTGTCCGCTCCAAATTCTGATGAAAGGATGGCGCGCTTATTCAGAGAGTGTGTCCAACGGGAGCAAAGAGATCGAGGGATAGGCGCTAGGGTAACCAGCCCTTTCGCCCGCAATATCGAAATTGCTATCACCCCCCGAGAATGGAAGATGCCAACAATGGAACCCTACAAAGGAACCTCCGATCCCGTTGTACACTTACAGAGGTACACGCAGCATATGCTCATGAGTGGAGCAACGGAGGGAGTGCTGTGCAAATGCTTCCCGCTCTTCTTAGCAGATCTTGCTACCTCCTGGTTCTGTCATCTACCCCAGGGATCCATCAGCTCATGGGAAATGTTGAAAGAAAAATTCATCAGTCAGTTCCGCATTCATGTGGAGCAACCTAAGGACGCTTATTCCTTATCCAGCGTCAAACAGAAACCTGAAGAAAAGCTGCAGCAATACCTGACCAGATTCAACGCCGCAGCAGCCGCAGTTCAAGATGCCGATGAGAAGCTTGTCCTAATGGCCCTCTGCAGTGGGGTGCATCTGGACACTAAATTTGCTAGGAGATTGACAAAAGAAAAACCAGCTACTTTACCCGATTTCTTCCATGAAGCCGGGAAGTACATGAGGCTTGAGGATGCTGCCATGGAGGGGCAGTCAGGACAGCAAAGTAAGACGACCCATGGCAACGCCCCTGCTGTGGCGAGGGACGTTCGAAGAAATGATTCCAGAGACAATGCTGGGGGCAAGAAAGTAGAAAAACGCCTATATCGGCCAGGACCAAGATTCGACTCTTACACCCCTTTGAACGAGACCGTCGAAAATATCTTCCTTGCCACCCAAGGCGAAGTTAGATACAAACGCCCACCGTACAAGAAGGAATCAGATAGCGCACAGAAATCTGGAAAATTCTGCCGCTTCCACGAATCCCACGGACATGATACCAACGAATGCCATCATCTCCGAGATCTGATTGAGGAACACATCAGAAGAAAGAAACTGGAACGCTATGTAAAAAGTCAAGACAGGACTCCAGCTCCTGCCAATGAAAACCCAAGGCTACCCTCACCAGGGACCGGCAGAGGCGACCGCAACGCTAGCAGCTCTAGTCAAGAGAAGATAGTGGTCCATACCATCTCAGGAGGGCCGCACATCGCAGACAGAAGTTGGAAAGAGATGGAAAGATATGGGAAGTCGCTTAGAGACAGTAGAGACTGTGTCAATACGGTTATAGAAGAGCGCCACCCAAAGCGGAAAGAAAATGATGACATCACATTCAGTAAACGCGACCTAGAAGGAAGACAGTACCCTCACATGGATCCCATGGTTATCTCTGCCCGACTCGGTCCCGCCGAAGTTTACTGAATCCTGGTAGATACCGGAAGCTCTGTAAATATCCTGTTCAAACACGCATTCGACAAAATGAGGCTATCAATGAAGGATGTATCTCCCTGTGATAAACCGCTACACGGTTTCACTGGAGATGCGAAAATGCCCATCGGGCAGCTGGACCTCTTCGTTGAAATTGGAAGCCATCCCCGCTCCGTTGTAAGGAAACAGACGTTTGTGCTGATAGAAAACCATTCGGCCTACAACGCCTTCCTAGGAAGACCAGCCCTATCTGACTTCCAGATTGTCCTAGCCCCGTGGTGCCTGAAAATGAAATTTCCGACAGACAATGGGGTAGGGGAAGTGGAAGGAGACCAAGATATTGCACGAGACTACTATGTAACCGAACTTCGCAACAACCACAGGAGAGATAAAGGGAAAGGTGTAGAGATTGCCCTCTGCACAAAAAGCCTTGAAGCATAGCAACTAAAGAAAGCCCCTCCTCTTCGATACACCAGCGACCCTTTCAATGAATTAGACCCTAGGGACAAAGAGGAGGAGGCCACCGCCGAGCCTGCAGAGGCTATGGAGTTTATATCTGTAGACAAGCACGACTCAAGTAGGCTACTAAAAATTGGGTCACAACTGAAAGCTGAATTGAAGGAACAACTCATTGATTTTCTCCGCCACAACTTGGATGTATTCGCTTGGTCACACGCTGACATGACCGGAATCTCCCCCAACATAGCGTGCCACGTATTAAAAATTGATCCTACCAAGGCGCCTGTAAAACAAAAAAAGAGAAGTATGGGGGCAGAGCGATCAGCAGCCCTCGATGAAGAAGTAAAGAATCTACTCGCCAATGACTTCATACGAGAAGCTATTTACCCAGAATGGATCGCCAACCCGGTATTAGTAAAGAAGGCTAATGGGAAGTGGCGGACCTGCATTGACTTCTCCAACCTAAACGACGCCTGCCCAAAGGATTGCTTCCCGCTTCCCAGAATCGATCAACTTGTAGACAGCACAGCCGGACACGAACTCCTGTCTTTTATGGATGCATACTCAGGATATAACCAAATTCCTATGCATGCTCCCGACCAAGACCACACTAGTTTCATCACCGACCGGGGTTTGTACTGCTACAAAGTGATGCCCTTCGGACTTAAAAATGCAGGAGCCACCTACCAGCGCCTCGTTAACAAGATGTTCGCAGGGCTAATAGGACGAACAATGGAAGTATATGTAGACGACATGCTGGTAAAATCATGGAAAGCCAAAGATCACGTAAGCCACCTAGGCAAAATGTTCCAGGTACTTCGACAGTATGGAATGAAGTTGAATCCACTAAAGTGCTCCTTCGGAGTGTCATCGGGAAAATTCTTAGGATTCATCGTCCATGCCCGAGGGATAGAAGCAAACCCTGAACAAGTCCGAGCATTAAGGGACATCAAGATACCTTCCACCCGAAAGGAAATGCAAAGCCTAAATGGAAAAGTGGCTGCCCTAAGCCGATTCATCTCCAAAGCAACGGACAAGTGCGTCCCCTTTTTCGAAGCTCTAAAGAAAGATAAAGGAAAGTTCGAATGGACGGACGAATGCTTGACCGCTTTCCTTAACCTAATCGAACACCTCCAGAAACCACCGGTACTCTCGACCCCAAGCGAAGGCGAAGAATTATACCTATACCTTGCTGTGTCATCTCACGCTCTAAGCGCTGCCTTGGTAAGGGAAGATAACCGCATGCAACGACCAGTTTACTTCGTCAGTAAAAGGTTTACTGGGGCAGAAGTCAGATATCCTAAGCTTGAAAAGTTAGCATACTGTTTACTAATCACTTCACGAAAGCTGCGTCACTACTTCCAATCCCATTCCATCAAGGTTCTGATCGATCAACCACTGAGGCAGGTACTCCATCGTCCCGACACTTCCGGGCGACTACTTAAATGGTGTATTGAGCTGAGTCAGTATGATATCACCTATCACCCTCGCACCGCCATCAAGGGGCAAGCCATGGCTGATTTCATTGCAGAATTCACTACCAACGAGGATAAGGAGCAACTGGAGATAACAGAAGATATCAAGTGGAATCTCTTTGTGGACGGTGCATCTAACGAACAAGGCTCGGGGGCAGGTGTGGTAATAATCACTCCCAGGGGAAATAAACTGCACTATGCTATAAGGTTGGAGTTCGCTGCCACCAACAACGATGCAGAATATGAAGCCGTAATAGCCGGATTAGAAATTGCTATCGAGATCGGAGCCAAGTCTTTGTGCCTTCACAGTGATTCTCAGCTTATTGTTAATCAAATACTAGGGGAATTCCAAGCTCGAGAAGAACGACTCATAGCATATCTAAAGAAGACCAAGTCGCTTCTCAACCGGTTGGACCACTACTTAGTCAAACACATCCCTCGGGAAGAGAACCAAGAGGCCGACGAATTGGCAAAGCAAGCAAGTATGAGAGACGTCGCCATCTTCGGGGCAGTAACTGTCTCAAAGCAAACGATCCCAAGTTTTGAGCAAGTAAATCTGATAGCTGCAACCGAAGAAGCAACTTGGATGGCTCCCATCCGAGACTACCTACAAAATGGCACACTACCCGACAGGCGTAACGAAGTCAAGAAAATCTTGAGGAAAGCGTCCCGCTACACGATACAAGGAGACATCCTCTATCGGCGCGGGTTCTCTAACCCATTGTTAAGGTGTGTCGCCGGAAGGGAAGCCAAGGAAATCTTATCCAACATTCATCAAGGAAGCTGCGGAGATCACACCGGAGGGCAAACGTTAGCAAAAAAGATACTCCGATACGGATATTTCTGGCCCACCTTAAGCAAGGACGCCTTAGATTTCGTCAAGAAGTGTGACAGATGCCAAAAATTTGCTAAGATCCCTCGGCTACCAACAACCGAGATTACTCAGATGACCAGCCCTTGGCCCTTTGCAGTACGGGGAATTGACTTAATCGGTGAACTGCCAATGGGTCGAGGCGGCGCCAAATATGCTATAGTAGCAGTCGACTATTTCACCAAATGGGTGGAAGCAGAACCTCTAAATAAAGTATCTTCAGCGAAAGTTATCAACTTCTTAATCAAAAATATTCTGTGCAGGTACGGAGTCCCACTAAAAATCATATCAGACAATGGACTTCAGTTTGACAGCGAGGAATTCACCAACTGGTGCCAAGAACACGGAATTCACAAAAGCTTCTCATCCGTAGCATATCCCCAAGCAAACGGACAAGTCGAAGCAGTCAACAAAATTCTGAAAACTCTGATAAAAAAGAAGCTCGAAAAGTCAAAGGGCGCTTGGGTGGATGAACTCCCTACGGCACTATGGGCCTACCGCACATCTTTCAGAACATCAACAGGGCACACTCCTTTCTCTTTGGCATACGGATCGGAGGCTATGCTCCCAGTTGAAACCATTGTGCCTTCCCACCGTAGGATCCACTATAACCCAGAAGAGAACGAAGAGCTCCTCAACATGTCTTTGGATCTAGTCGAGGAGAGAAGGAATGATGCAGTCCTAAAAACAGCAGCCCACAAGCAAAAGGTGGCAGCACAATACAACTCCAAAGTTAAGCATCGTACCTTACGAGAAGGGGATCTTGTCCTCAAGCGAATCTTCCCTCGCCCCGGAGCACTAGACCCAATCTGGGATGGACCATATGTAATTCATAAAGATCTCCACAACGGAGCCTATATTTTGTCAACAGTGGACGGAGAGGTGTTCCAGAGGGCATGGAACATCCAACACCTCCGTCGATACTTTTCTTAACTTGTATTGCCCATATGAAGTGAATTAACAAAGAGAATCAGTGGACGTAGGCATTTTTTCGTGCCGAACCACTTTAAAAAAGCCTTGTCTCTTTTTTAACTTGTTCCTTTGTATCTTGGCTACTTGTTAACTTTATCCTTTTCTGTTGAACGAAATCCTGAGCATGTAGCATTTCTATTCAAAGCACTCCACAATGCAACTTCACGTGGACGAGACACAACAGGTACTATGCGAATCTATGCCCTCGTCAATGAGACACTTTTGCTCCAGCATCCCTCTGCTGCGGGTTAACTCATTGCTCGCGACGGCCCTTAAAGCCAACTGTAATGAGCCGATTATAAGCCACCGAGAAGGCCGACTATAGCCGAGGCAGCTCATTACGGCGTTAGGCTCGCCGGCAACTGTGAGCCGATTATAAGCCCCAACATAAGGTGTGGCCAGCCAGGGGCAGTTCACAGTTGACGATCGGCACCCACGCTAGCCGGCCACAGTAAGTCGAATAATACCCATGAGTACGGGCCATAATGGCCCGGGTAGTTACTGTGCGCGATCTCGGCTCCGGTGTGTCTTAAGTGCGGCTGTGGTAAAAAAGAATTAACTCCCCGCGGAGGCGTAAGATGGGTGACAAATGTCTCCAAGACCCACGGCTAGGGAAAGTGACTACAAAACCCGTTTGCCACGAACTTAAGCACATCGAAGGCCTTCCGTGACTGGAAGTTTTACTATTTCACGTATTTCAATTTTACTTAAAAAACTTTCCTCCTATCCTCTATAACAAACCATAAAGTACAGGATGCAGGGTAAGAAATACCCGCCAATGGATGCAGAGATTCACAATCAGATGGCAGGGCATTCAACTGCTTTCCATGCTCGGTCATACAAGATATTCGAAACTGCCATTTACAAACAGAACATGAAAGGCGGTATTTTCTTCCTTTATGTGCAGATGCATGACTGTAATTTAATTTTTTTTCACACCACACGCTAACATTGCAAGTCATGAGACTATGATTTAAAACCAGAATCTGACATCAAACACAATTTAATTACAAGAATATACATAGCTACATTGCTCATACGATATGTCGAAATAGCAACAAATATTCAAGAAACGACAAAATCAGCTTAAGTTAAAAAATTACACGTCAAGAATAATGTTGATTATTACAAGTAGTAAGAATTACAACTTAGAAGTTACTCTACTATCTTAAGACTAACAGATACAACACTGCCAAGCCTACAAAAAGAATTTTCCAGGTCCAATCAAGGAGCCGGTTACATCGAAGTCTTGTCCTTGCTCTTTTGCCCACCTGTCCGGTCATGAAAAGGATTCATTAGTGATGAGTAACCAAGTTAACGGAAAGACTAGAAAGGGAAACTTACCAGCACTTGCTTCTTGACCGTCCTGGTCGTCATCCTCTACCTGCACACCTGCCTCTTCAGCAGCAAGCAGCCGCATACCCTCCTTTACCGCCACTTTCTCCTCCTTGGTAAATTGGGCAGTGACCACATCCATACTGAAGACCGTTCCACCCTCTTTATCTGCATCAGCCTTAGCCTCCTCCAAAGCCCGAAGATAGGTCTTGGCCATGACCCTGGGATAATCATCCATCCAAGAGAGATTGCCCTGCTTCCAGGTCCGGAAATACATGTCCTGGAGCATGTCATCCATCATTCCCTCGTTCTCCTCAAACTCCCTCATCCGGGCATCGGAGGCCGACAACCTTTCGACGGCAGCATCTCTCTCCAGTCTGTATCTCGAGCAATCGGCCTGAAGGGACCTCCGCATCACCTCCATCTCTTCCCTCAACTTAGCTTGGGCAAGCTCTGCAGCCTCAAGTTTCTCGGACAATTCCTCCACCTGCTCGAGATCCGCTCTCCGAACCTCGTCCACCGTGGCAATAGCCATGTCAATCCGCTCTTTGCAAGCAGCTTCCATTTTCCGCAATTCGGCCCGAATGGCCTCTTCCATGGTTTTCCTTAATCGCCCAGTAGCAGCCTCATGCTGAGAAATCTGGATGGCCTGATCCGCAAGCTGCTTGGCCTGATCTGAAACCACCAATCGAAGTCGGATATTGGCGCTCCCAATCTCCTCTCCGGCCTTAACCAACCGAGCATGATGCCCCATCAGCTTTTTGGTCTCCTCTGCCACCCGATCAATGTTAGCTTTGGCCTCGTCTCCCATAGTGACTATATGAGTGGTGAGTAGATCGAGATCTAAGGACTTGGCTTCATCAAGTACTCGTACCATGGGGTTACGGGGGAGAAGGTGTTCACCAGTGACTTCGTCAAAAGTAATATCATGAGAACCTGGATCCAGATCAGGATGACCCGCGAATGGATTACGGGCCAAGTCGGGACGGTCGATATGAATAACAGAAGGGTTTCCGGACGGGTGTGGAGACGGTACAAACTCGCTACCCTCCTCGGTAATATCATGAATAGGCTGAGCCGGAGGCTGAGGACCGAGCGAAGTTTCGGATAAAGGATGACTCCTCTTCCTCTGCTGAATACCCTCTTCGATGACCCCAAGAAGAGGACGGTATCCGACTACATCCTCGGAGCGTTGGGTTGAGGGCTTCGGCTTAGCAGAAATTTTGGAAAGTTTATATTGCTCGAGCCTGTGTCGAAGGTCTGAAGCTTTGGGCGTCTTGCCTGCTCCTGATATAAAGAACAAGTGTCACAATCTTACATTACTATATGATTCAAGAAACGCGGTAAATTACAAGTTAGAAAAGGAAAAGAAACACAGCTGTGGTTGTACAAACCCTGGGGAGGAGTGGGATACTGCAATAAGTCCTGGATTCCATTCCAGGACGGGAGAGGGTCATAAAATATTCCTAAGTCTCTATCATTAGTGAAGCATGCAGGGGTCAAGAGTTCACCTTGAGTCGTCAGAGCCACCTTGGCCGGAATAGTCGGAGAAGACTCACTTGCACCAGTCCCGGCTTTGTCCACCTTCCCGGTCTTCTCTACCAAAGCTGGATCATCATCCAACCCCTCAAAAGCTTGGCGGAGAGCATCATCCGTCCACTCTTGCATTTCGCCTACTTGCCCAGAAGATAGAGCCCTGGAACCATCACCACCCTGTCCATCGCCACCATCATCACCAAGACGCTCAACGTCACTTCCGCCCTCCGCCTCACCTCTTTCTTCCTCCGCATCTATCTCCCCCTGAGTAAGTGGACAATTGCTGGGAGAAGGACCGTCCGACCTCTTAAGTTTCTTACCTCCGACGGCTGGAGGTTTCGTGAATGGTTTTCTCTTTCCACCCTCTGCCGCAACGCCTCCCTTAGCCTGAGCAGCCGCCCTCTCTTCCGCCGTTTCCCTCAACTTAACTACAGACTGCTGCGGAAGGATCAAGTTATATTCCAGAAGAATCGCATTTCTAATCAAGTAAGCAGATGATCTGTATTTCCCAAGAATGGCTTCTATCTCCGCCGCCGTCTGAACCAGGCGGTCAGTCTCCACAACCGGAAAGCCACCTGTCGCTAGCAAAAATGAGAAAGTATGAGAAGAAGCATCGCAATCGGAATAAGAATTATAAGTAAAAGCATCAACTTACATCCTGAGGTAAAGCGCCGGATGGAAACGGAGTCGTCCCTAACAAAGAACCACTCTTTCTTGAACATGCTGAATTTAGAGTACAGGTCCAGGACCGGCTTGAAGGTCACAGCGGACTCCAAGCTAATATATGGGGACCCCTTCTTATAGCCTCTTAAATTATACAAGTACCGGATCTCCCGGTTGGAGGGTGCGCGACCATACTTTCTCCGAAAGATAACGAAAAGGCTCACCAGTATGGCATAAGAGTTGGGCTGAAGCTGGAATGGGGCCACCTTCAGGTACGTGAGGAAGCTGACTACCCAAGCATTGAGAGGCGGGATAGCACCACACATGCAATGGTACCTACTATAAGCAAAGTATCCTTCGGGAGGACTGTATGGCATGACTCCTGGGCCCGGCAGCAGCATGAGGGCTCTATCGATCCCAAAGGAACGGGATATAACATCGAGTTGCTCCTCTTTGAGAGAGCTAGGAAAGCAGTCAGGCGGGGAATCCAGCAACTCCTGGGGACCATACCCATCCACTAATGACCTCGGGGCGGGCCCATGACGCTCCGATCCTGATTGAGCTGGGGGCACGGCCGAGGACTCTCCTTCACCCCCGGATCTCCTCTTATCTGATCGAGTTTCAACTTTTCGAGACATTTATCTGCAAACATGGGAGAAGTATATCGTTAGAATATACAAGCAGTGTAATCTGGAATTTCGCTTAAAAATTCGAAGTATGAAACACATGTTCACTTGATATAAAGTTCATTCGGCGCTCAACTCATGAGTTCATTCGGCACTCAACTCGTGAGTTCATTCGGCACTCAACTCGTGAGTTCATTCGGCGCTCAACTCATAAGTTCATTCGGCAAATAGAACCTCACCTTGATTCGGCTAGCAACGTGATTCGGCAAAGAAGCTGATTCGGCTGGGAATGATCTGGTCCGGCTGTTACACTTGGTAGGGAATAACGGTGGCACGTAGCCTCTACTTATAGACGAAAGTGGACTACCGGACCGGTTGGCTCGGTAATGAAAACCGAAAGAAAGCTCCTCCAAACTTAAAGCAAAGCACGCCATGCGCACGCGCATACCCTACTTTGGGGGGCAAGTGTTGTGTGCATTTCTACCACCGAACCAAGAGGCAAGGACCAACTCTCATCCGGTCTCCCACCGAACCGACTATCATCCGGTCTCCCACCGAACCAACCTACATCTGGCCTACCACCGGACCATGCTTCCACCGGACCACCATTCTCCTACCACCGGACCAAGCTGCCACCGGACCACCAAGCTCCTACCACCGGACCAAGCTTCCACCGGACCACCATGCTCCTACCACCGGACCAAGCTGTCACCGGTCCACTCATCCTCTTCCGCCGAACCAAGGCAAACCGAACCAACTCCACCAGGCCAGGTTAGATTAGCCCAGGCCCATCAACAACCATATACATCCAAGACCCCTGCTCCCAACCTCACTCTATAAATAGAGGGGCAGGGGTACAACAATGGGGACAAGTTTTGAGAGCTAAAGCACGGAAGGAACTTTCAAACAACTTTCTTTTACTTGTATCAAAGCTTTGTACTTGTAATCACAACAAAAGAAGAGAAATAACATATAAAGTGGACGTAGGCACATTCTGGCTGAACCACTATAAATCTGCGTGTCTTTTTACAATTAAGCCCCTGCTTTTCATATATTTGCATAAATCTCCAAAATCACTAAAAACAACATAAGATCTACTAAATTATACGACTTTGAGGTGTTTGTCCATTTTTTGTACAAACAGTAACAAACTGCATTTAAGAAATTCATATTTACAATAAATTTAATACAAAATAAACATATTTTAACCAATAATCATGAATATAATTATTAGTAAAGTCGCTGATATAAGAATTAACTAATTTAGGATCTGCTCTTCTTTATGATTACATATCTGCAAATGATTTCTGATCTACACCTGATGGAATAAGTGCATGATGTGCACATCGAGACTACTACATATCTTTTCTAGAAATTTAGATCGAACAACATCGAGTCCTGATGCTACTCATGTTATCATCAGACTTGCTGCATATTCACTATACTAATGATGACCATTTTGCGAACTTACTATTACATATCCTTTACATTAATTTTCCACTTTACAGTTGCTTCACCCCATTCTACCCACTGCTTTCATCACATGCTAATACGGTCTCATGCTGCTATTGTCCATTCATAGGCAATGCATGGTTTACTTGCATATATAGCAACGGAAATTTGAGACTCAAGTATGTAAAACCATGCACCTAAAAGAAAGTTGTATTATTCATATTCAAATCTGCGAATCAAAAATACCTAGAGAAAGAAGTGACATATATCACCAGAGATATAACAAACAAGAACTTTCATCAATATGCCAATATATAATACTAGGATTTAGGCATCGATTTATTTAGCAAGAAATGTCAAAACATCACTAAAGCTGTTGGGGTTGATGCAATGGAACTTCATGCCCTGCTCCCCTCACCATTACCATTGTTAGTCCCTTGTATATCTCACACCAACCCCAACCTTCAGGTTTAAAAAAAATATGTATTATCTGATTTATGTTTAAAGCAACAAATAAACATAATTTGCTAATATTTATTACCTGTCAATGATGGTATGAAGGAAACCGGCTGACTAGAGTTGTAAGGTTAAGAGCATCAATTGAGTATCTTATTCCTGCCAGTGGTACTATTGCATCCGCGTCTCCACTATTCAAATGTAACAGTTTATAAGCTTGTGAATAATTTTTGAACAGAAAACGTAATAAACTTAATTTTACCTGAAAACCCATATTCTCAATCCAGCTTCAATTAACTCTTTATAAATCGAAAGCATGGACTTTGGTGGATCGCACCAATATATTCCCACAATGTCATTGATAAATTAATTATAATAAAAAAAATAAAAATAGAAAAACAAAATTAGTCCATAATGTTGCTTAAATTCCAATATATACAAATCACAATGTTACCTGTATGTATCCTAAGGTGATTCCAGTAACGTTTACATGTAGAGATTTTTGCACTTCAGGACTATTGTAGTATTTCTTAGAGTAGTGTTCAGGATGATTCTAGTATGCACCTGTCCAAAAATGTGCATCCTCTATATTTAGTGAGTCCTCAAACTCCCCATCCGCTAAAAGGTTGAAACTTGAAAACAAAAGGAGGAAAATTAGCTTTAGAACTGCATTTGCTTTATTAGTAGGCAAAGTTAAGCCTTCTTCTTAGACACACGGTGGCAGTAATAATATATAGCACAAGTTGATACAATGAAAAATCTACAGTTATACATCCTAGGTGATTTTTTTAAAGCCATGAATTAGGTGCCAAAGTGTCCATATGTTTGTATATTATTAGTCAGTGTTCATGCAATGCAATTGTGAGATGCATCACAAGCAAGTTAACTGTCATAATCACTCATACCGTATCAGCCATACCTGAGTGTCTCCATATACTGATTCTCTGTGGTGTGTATAATCTTGGATTGAGTGCTGTAGCTGTCACTCAAATATTGAGAATGTGTGTAACGACCCATATTTTAATTGTTTGAATAAATTAAATTAAATAAGAAAGTTTGAATAAAAATTTTAGGAATTTAATTTTTAAGTTCTTTTTTTATACAAATTAAACTATAATATAAAGTTGTGATCTTAAATTAAATTTCTATTAATGACATAGGTTGGAATCTAGAACGTATATTAATGTGTATTTTAATGACATTGTTTCAAATGTGATTAATGGATAGGAATACCAAAGGCTAATTGTAATAAGGAATATAATTTAGGAATATAAGTGGTAGAAAAATAAAAATTTATGATTTTATTTGTGTTAACATATGTTAAGAGATATGTTTATGATATTAATTTGAATTTCTACTAATAACATGTATTATAGTAAGATAAAAAAAATGATAACATATGTTAGGTGTATTTAATGACATTGTTTGACTGTAATTAATAACGGTGATTATAATAATAAATGTTAACGAAGAATAAAATGAATAAATTTATTAAAGGAGAAAACATATGATTATTTATTTGAAACATGTTTTAGCATAGAGTAAGAAATTAATTATTTGTAAGTAAATTTCTAACTCATATTTGTAACCAATAATGTTAATAGATATGTTTGAAATACAATTTAAAGGAAAACAATTAGATTAACTATCTTCCTAGTAATCAGCGTATGTTTTGAAATTTAATTGTTGGAACTAATAATAATTAAAATCTTTCCATTAATAAGAAATAGAAGTGAATTGTAATTTATTAGTGAAATTTGCAACTTACGTTTTATGTTAAAAATACAATAATTATTTTAATGAGAAATATTAAGTTAATTGGCCTTTTCAATATTATTTATTGTATGTAAAAAAATATTGGTTAAATTAACATATATTTATGTGTATATTTGGAGTTAATGAAATGTATTAAAGGAAATATACATTTTAAAATTGAATTTTAAAGTTGTTGCAGTATACTAATCCTTCCATCCTCATTAATTTATTACCTTACTTTATTCTACTGCCATCTCACATTTCGTTGACCCCTCTCTTTTGCATATTTCATTCCATTTGTTCTCTCACTTCTTGCCATAAATTGAATTATTAATGAGGGGTTACTTTGCATTTGAAATGAAATGTGTATGTGCATTAATTCATGAATTCATTCATGCACTATTCACTCATGCATGCATTCATTTCCCTTTAGAAACAAAAAAAACTTTTCACCTAGCACGTTAGTCTAAACTGATTTAAATGCTCTGTTCTTTCTTTGTGTAATGAATAGTCTTAAATATGTTAGAATTTCATATTCCACTATTCACGTTCATTAATCTTTTCATTTATTTATCTTCTCAAATTTCAACCGCCCCTATCATTTATTTATTTCCATTATTATTTTCTTTTACTAAATACTAGCCTTTTTTGGTTTTCCTGTAAGTTTCATTTATTTACACATGAGCCTTGCCCTGAAACATTTCCTATTAATTAAATTAATTGAGGTAGCACACGTTTTGAAATTTTATACCAAAAGTATTGCTTGCTTTGTAAACATATCTTTTAAAATTTAAACGTGTATTTTTCATTCTTTATTTAATACCTGCCTCATTTCTTTCCTCATTTTTTGTTTGTTTCATCATTTTGGTTGTTCCTTCTTCTTTTTCCTAAAGCTGCATCTTCTCAGACGTGAGTTTCATTTTATATGTATACATATTTTTTTATTTAACCTTTCTTCACCTCTTTACACCATGTCGTACCTCCAATTCTTAAAAAAAATGTGAGTTCGTTGTTTTCTCCATCTCATTTCATATTTCTACAGCCACTTCAATTCTTTTCATTTTGTTTTCATGTAGCCTTCTTCCACAACCTCATATTTTTGTTTTATTTTGGTAGCCTATATTTTCTAAAGCCTTCATTTTAGAAACGTGACATTCATTTTTGTCCCTCCACCTTCATTTCTTTTTTATTAAATAACCTGTTACTTTATTTCTTCTTTTATGTTTTGTTTCTCCTGACAACTCATATTCATTTAGTTCAAATTATTCTTTGCTGAAGCTATAATCTCATCAGCAAATTTTTTATGTTCTTCTAATCGTTTCTTCATTTTTTTTGTCACCGCTTCATTTCCTATGTTTAGATCTCCATTTCAAATCTTCCTTCCCCTGAACCATTTTAATGTGAACTTACAAATTCAAAAGCTCTCATTTTTGCAAATTCAAAAGCTTTATTTTATGAAACATGAGTTTCATTTTTTTCATTTTTCCTACACGTCCTGCCTACATCTTAGTTTGTTCTTCAATCTTTGCCTGAAGCCTTATCTTGAGAAAAATGTAAGTATTAAACTTTGTTTATTTTTTTTAAACGTGTACCAATTATTATTTTAATAATATTTCTTATAACATGAATATCTTTTGCATATAAACTTCGATTCACGCGTGATTTCTTCTATTGGAATTTTGGGTTTTTATTTGGATTTCAAGCCGATTTGAAATCAAAGGTGAGTGTTTTAACCCACTCATAACTACTAAATTATCTTATGTTAGTTAAATTAAATTTATGATGTGTTTAGAAATTGATTGGTTGATGTTTGGTATATTTAAATTGTCATTCTAGTTTAATTTGACTTTTATTGCATTTAATCAGCGTTTAATTGAATATTTAATTTAATTTTCAATTTAATTTATGTTATTGATTTCCAGTTATCTATTGATGTTTATTGATTGATTCAGATGATGATTGTGATGGATGTTTGATTGTTGATATTGGATGATTGGATGTTGTATTTTACATTGTTATAACACTACAAGTTCCCTATGGGTTGAAATGATACATACCCGAACGATCTATAGATTAGGGAAAATATCGTTATGGGTTGAAATGATAGACTCGAGCGATTTTATGGATTTTTATTTAATTCGGGATTACGGTTTGAAATGATATAAAACCGTAAAATTGTAAATTGCGAATTGAAATAATAAATATCCGTATCACTTGACCATAAGGTAGAAAAATATATATGGACACCGGATTGGTTAAATTAAATGATTTTTGAATCTTTAAAATTTTGAATTTAGTTAACTGGTATTGTGAAAAAGAAATTGATTTATATAAACTGAATTCTTTTCGATAATTTGAGCGTTAACGATAAAATTGGAATTGATTTAATGAATTGTTTAAAGGATTTAAATTGGAGTTTCAAGTTGAAGTGTCAAATATAAATGAAGTTCTCGAAATTGAGTTATTGAAAATATTTGGATATAACTTTAAATCTACTTTAAATTAATTTAAACTATTTTAATGAATTTAAACTATTTTAATTAATTCAAATTTTAATTCATTTAATCTATTATAATTAATCCAATTTAATATATTTTAAATTTATTTAATCTATTTTAAATCTATTTAATATAATTTAAATCTATTTAATCTATTTTAATTCTATTTAAACCATTTTTAAATCTAATATTCTAATTTAAATCTATTTAAACTATTTAAACTATTTTAATCCATTTTAAACTATTTTAAATCAATTAAACTATTTTAGAGTATTTTAACTATTTTAAACTATTTTTAAACTATTATAAACTATTTATGACTATCTAAACTATTTTCTAAAATTTCAGACTGTGTAAAGTTGAAGTATTTATATTTAACTCCTTGACGATGATACAACCTAAGTTGGGATTTGAAATTGATACCCTTTTTGTGATGACATATTTGAGAAAATATGATGATTTTGGAACAAGGATTTAATTATCCTATCTTATCGATAAATTCAAAGGTGAATATGATTTGAAAGTGATATGGTTTAAGAATATGATATTTTAATATTAATTATGAATTGGTTTTGGGAAATGTAAAAGAACCATCCGGTGTGTAATAAGCATTTGGTTGTTAAAGAGACCGAGATCGGATATTGTCATACTCTCTGCCAATACCGAAAGCCACTTTAACAACTGTGTACGTGGTGGATATTCCAGAAATGAAGTAGGATGGTTTGGCAAACGATTTTGTATGAGGTATTTATGTGACCCTGACTCCCGTGAGTCAGCTTAGATGTGACTAAAACAGGAGCCACGCTGGGCCAAGTGAGGTCGCACCTCCGATCGGACACATTTCTTCGATACCATATTATGACTTTGTGATGATTTGGTGTCCACCCCTTGATTTTGATTATGGGAGTGTGTTCCGAGGTGGGCGGTAGTAGTTGCTACGCGTTACCACCAGTCCGGATCCGTAATTGGTATATCTACCCTGGCATTGCCTCGAGTGTCGTGTTCACATGCCCTATCACGCCTTCTACGAGTTTGTTTTGTGTCGTACCTATAGAGTGCTCCCTAATAGCCCACCTGCGGGTGGAGTTTACAGTATCCGTATAGACTACGACATTATATAAAATGTGTTAAGGGGGATATGGGTAACGTCTTAACGCTATTTTAATACTTTACTTTATTGTAGACACTATTAAAATAGCGTATTGTACTATGTATGTAGATAGTTTAACGGATCCTTAGGAGATGTAAATCCTGAATATCTCTTAAGTTATTGCACTCACGGTTAACACTGGATATGAGGTGTCAAAACCCGTAAACATCTCTGACGCCGTTACACTCATATTTTATTTACTATTGATTTAACTTACGTAAGATCTTTTAGTTCTGACTCGAGTGTTTTGTCTTTTCTATTGGCTCGGGTTAGCTTGAGCATTTCAGTTTATTGAAGACTGCTTTCTGGAGGATGAAGACGAAGATTTTGTACTATTATTATTTATTATATTTATTCCATTGCATTATGTTGTTCTGTTGCATTTACTTATTATTTATTCTTGTTGTATGTAACTCTGATCTATATTATAAAAGTTTAATCAATGTTATTTGTAAACAGCTTCATGAACTGATTTTTGATTTTTATATTTTGTCATTCCGCTGTGAGATTCTGTATTTGTTTTCTTTCCTTCTCTGCTTTTCTTATTTACCCCACAACAATCTGCCCTTTTGAATAGTTTGACATGTGTGGTTTATCGTTGATTTAAACCATCCAAAAACGCAGGTCGTTACAGTTGGTATCAGTGCTTTGGTTTAGCGATAACCTTAGCTTTGTGGGGTCTGACGCATATTAAATAGGGTAGTAATACCCTAAAATGATTCGTTGAGTATATATATATGAGAGAGCATATTTTTAGTGTTATAAAAGGTTTTTATATTGTGTTAATTTGTTCTGTTTAGTATTTATAAATTTCGGTCAGTACATAGGGCGCTATAACATCGATAGGGATTCTAAACACTTAATAGGGCAGACCGACACAATATTTGTTTTGAAATATAGGTAAATGAAATAATTTTGCCTATTATATATTTTTGTATATAAAATAATAAATTTTATAAATGATATAGTTGGATGTAATATGTTGTTTGTTAGGTAGAGAAATTTTATAAATATTTATTGAAAAATAGGATTTAAAAATAAAGTAAATATAAATTTGAAGTTTAGAACTGAAGTTTGGGGATTTTTGAAAATTTCTTTCGAAAGATTTTGGAATATAATACTAGTAGTATTTAGAAATATTTTCTGATATAAATATTTCAAGATGATTTGAAAAAATGTTTTAAAAGAATTTTTTTAAAGGAAATAAGTTCTGTACTCCCCTATCTGTCGCTGGAAAATAATTTCGGTGATGAGTGCACGCATCATCCACGTTCATTTTCGAGTTTCAAAGTGGAAAGACAGCTGTAGTAGTTTTATTACACATCTGTTTTGATAAACGAATTTCAATTTTAATTTCTGAAGGTTGATTTGAGATATATATATATATAAGTTATGAGTATATATATATTATTTTAAAAGGGATTGAAATGGAACCTGGTTGTTTAGTTCTTAAGTTTCTATAAATTAGAAATTGAAATTATTGTAAAGAATGGAATCTTGACTATAGTAATAATTAGAAAGTTCTAAAATAAAAATAAGAAATTTGATGTTAAAATGATTTATGAAATATATAAGAAATTGGAAATTTGTAACTTACAGGTTTAAGAATAATAAAATTTTAGAAGATGTAATTATTAAACATTTTGTTTACTAAAGTGAATAAGATAAACTTGTGTGACATTCAATTGCATTCTTAGAACAATATATAACTTACCAAAATATTAAAAGTTGAAATGTTAATAGAAAAATGTAATAGAATATTATACAAGTAATGCTTAAGTATAATTAAAGGGTTTAATAAAAAAATTCTGTAAATAAGGATTCCGATGTTATCAATTGTTATAAACTTAAGTTAATAATTTGAAATGCTAGTAATTATAATTAATAGAAAAGTGAATACAGTAATTAAATAATTATAACTTAGGTAATGTTTGAAGCCAATTATAATTAGAGTAAATAGTAAAAGTGGATACTATTAAAGGGTTTAATAGAATTTTTCTATAAATAAGGATTCTGATGTTATCAATTGTTATAAACTTAAGTTAATAATTTGAAATGCTAGTAATTATAATTAATAGAAAAGTGAATACCGTAATTAAATAATTATAACTTAGGTAATGTTTGAAGCCAATTATAATTAGAGTAAATAGTAAAAGTGGATACTATATGTGAAAGAAATAAAAGTGAAAGGTGAAAATCCTTTATAGGTATGAGTTGTTTCACAAATGAATATTTATATAAAAAGGGAAATCAAACTAAATAGTAAATGTGAAGTAAACTGAAATAAAATATATACAATACTTCAATAATGAATTCATTTATGATCCAAATAATTGAAATGGATATAACATATGTAAGCATAAAATGTAAATTAATGAAATAAGCCTTATATGAATGAATGAGAATTAAAATTTTGTAAGTAATGAACGTGAATTAAAGAAAAATCATTATTTGAAAAAAGGAAAAAGAAAAAATTGAAAAATATTGATGTGAGAAAAAGATTAATAGAATAAACTTAAAATATGTGCTGAACTTTTTGTTTGTATTGGCTTATGGGATGGTTGGGAAAGGACACTTCTAACTATATAAAGAGTGTAAATAATCTATTGAGTTTTATCTAAGACTATTGAGTGTATGGTATACATAGTAGTTTATTTACCAGTTTATACAATTAAAAGTTTCTGAACCCGAACAAACCGTTCGTTTGGTTGCTATTGATGGATGGTTGATTACTTTGATTGCATGTGATGATTGTATGGTTTTTGTTGCAAGTGATTGTTGTTATGTTGTGGTGATTTGTTGTTATAAATTGAAACAACGTAAATATTTCCCTTTTGCAAAATTCCGACTCTTTGGATTGTATAAGTGAAATACAGGTTTATGGAATCAATAGCTACTGCTTTTGGTTTCATAAATAAGCGTTGTTTGTCCGACAAATAGGTACGTTTTCGGATTACGGTTTTATAGCGATATTATATTGCTTTTCCGTGGTTTGGGATATTTGATTTTGAAATATATAATATATATTGTTATTATTGATATTATTATTTCTTCAAGACCTCTCCGTACAAAGGAGACTCCACCAAAAAAATTTCGTAAATTTTGGACTTAGAAAATTTTGTGAAAGTAAAGATGTTCTTAAACTTTTATTAACCTGAATATGAAAGGATTTAATTGTTTATAAATTGATATATTTTATTTAAATTATTTAATTAATTGTTTATAAATTTAATACTTTGAATAAGACATATTAATTCCTTAATCCCTATCTTTCTTGTTCCTTTCCGAGGACGAAAAGTTTTGAGTGGGGGAGATTGTAACGACCCATATTTTAATTGTTTGAATATATTAAATTAAATAAGAAAGTTTGAATAAAATTGTTAGGAATTTAATTTTTAAGTTTTTTTAATACAAATTAAACTATAATATAAAGTTGTGATCCTAAATTGAATTTCTATTAATGACATAGGTTGGAATCTAGAACGTATATTAATGTGTATTTTAATGACATTGTTTCAATGTAATTAATGGACAGGAATACCAAAGGCTAATTGTAATAAGGAATATAATTTAGGAATATAAGTGGTAGAAAAATAATAATTTATGATTTTATTTGTGTTAACATATGTTAAGAGATATGTTTATGATATTAATTTGAATTTCTACTAATAACATGTATTACAATAAGATTAAAAAAAATGATAACAGATGTTAGGTGTATTTAATGACATTGTTTGAATGTAATTAATAACGGTGATTATAATAATCAATGTTAATGAAGAACAAAAAGAATAAATTTATTAAAGGAGAAAACATATGATTATTTATTTGAAACGTGTTTTAGCATAGAGTAAGAAATTAATTATTTGTAAGTAAATTTCTAACTCATATTTGTAACCAATAATGTTAATAGATATGTTTGAAATACCATTTAAAGAAAAACAATTGGATTAACTATCTTCCCAGTAATCAGCGTATGTTTTGAAATTTAATTATTGGAAATAATAATAATTAAAATCTTTCCATTAATATGAAATAGAAGTGAATTATTATTTATTAGTGATATGTGCAACTTACGTTTCTGTGTTAAAAATACAATAATTATTTTAATGTGAAATATTGAGTTAATTGGTGTGTTCAATATTATTTATTGTGTGTAAAAAAAATATTGGTTAAACTAACATATATTTATGTGTATATTTGGAGTTAATGAAATGTATTGAAGGAAATATATGTTTTAAAATTGAATTTCAAAAGTTGTTGCAGTATACTAATCCTTCCATCCTCATTAATTTATTACCTTACTTTATTCTGCTGCCGTCTCACGTTTCGTTGACCCCTCTCTTTTGCATATTTCATTCCATTTGTTCTCGCACTTCTTGCCATAAATTGAATTATTAATGAGGCGTTACTTTGCATTTGAAATGAAATGTGCATGTGCATTAATTCATGAATTCATTTGCATGCACTATTCACTCATGCATTCATTCATTTCCCTTCAGAAACAAAAAAAAATTCACCTAGCACGTTAGTCTAAACTGATTTAAATGCTCTGTTCTTTCTTTGTGTAATGAATAGTCTTAAATATGTTAAAATTTCATATTCCACTATTCACGTTCATTAATCTTTTCATTTATTATCTTCTAGAATTTTAACTGCCCTTTTCATTTATTTGTTTACAATATTATTTTCTTTTACTAAATACTAGCCTTTTTTGGTTTTCTTGTAAGTTTCATTTATTTACACATGAGCCTTGCCCTGAAACGTTTCCTATTAATGAAATTAATTGAGGTAGCACACGTTTTGAATTTTATACCAAAAGTATTGCTTGCTTTGTAAACATATCTTTTAAAGTTCAAACGTGTATTTTTCATTCTTTATTTAATACCTGCCTCATTTATTTCCTCATTTTTTGTTTATTTCTTCATTTTGGTTGTTCCTTCTTCTTTTTCCTGAAGTTGCATCTTCTCAAACATGAGTTTCATTTTATATGTATACATATTTTTTTATTTAACCTTTCTTCACCTCTTTACACCATGTCCTACCTCCAATTCTAAAAAAATGTGAGTTCGTTGTTTTCTCCATCTCATTTCATATTTCTACAGCCACTTCAATTCTTTTCATTTTGTTTTTCTGTAGCCTTCTTCCATAACCTCGTATTTTTGTTTTATTTTGGTAGCCTATATTTCCTAAAGCATTCATTTTAGAAACGTGACATTCATTTTTGTCCCTCCACCTTCATTTCTTTATTATTAAATAACCTGTCACTTTTTTTCTTCTTTTATGTTTTGTTTCTCCTGACACCTCATATTCATTTAGTTCAAATTATTCTTTGCTGGAGCTATAATCTCATCAGCAGATTGTTCGTGGTTTTTTTAATTGTTTCTTCATTTTTTTGTCACCGCTTCATTTCCTATGTTTAGATCTCCATTTCAAATCTTCCTTCCCCTGAATCATTTTAATGTGAACTTGCAAATTCAAAAGCTCTCATTTTTGCAAATTCAAAAGCTTTCTTTTATGAAACATGAGTTTCATTTTTTCATTTTTCCTACATGTCCTGCCTACATCTTAGTTTGTTCTTCAATCTATGCCTGAAGCCTTACCTTAAGAAAAATGTAAGTATTAAACTTTGTTTATTTTTTTAAAACGTGTACTAATTATTATTTTAATAATATTTCTTATAACATGAATATCTTTTGCATATAAATTTCGATTCACGTGCGATTTCTTCTATTGGAATTTTGGGCTTTTATTTGGATTTCAAACTGATTTGAAATCAAAGGTGAGTGTTTTAACCCACTCATAACTACTAAATTATCTTATGTTAGTTAAATTAAATTTATGATGTGTTTAGAAATTGATTGGTTGTTGTTTGGTATATTTAAATTGTCATTCTAGTTTAATTTGATTTTTATTGAATTTAATCAGCGTTTAATTGAATATTTAATTTAATTGTCAATTTAATTTCTGTTATTGATGTTCATTGATTAATTTGGATGATGATTGTGATGGATGTTTGATTGTTGATATTGGATGACTGGATGTTGTATTTTACATTGTTATAACACTACAAGTTCCCTATGGGTTGAAATAATACATACGCGAACGATCTATAGATTAGGGAAAAATCGTTATGGATTGAAATGAGAGACTCGAGCGATTTTACGGATTTTTATTTAATTCGGGATTATGGTTCGAAATGATATATAACCGTAAAATTGTACATTGGGGATTGAAATGATAAATAACTGTATCAGTTGACCATAGGGTAGAAAATTATATACGGACACCGGATTGGTTAAATTAAATGATTTTTGAATCTTTAAAATTTTGAATTCAGTTAACTGGTATTTTGAAATAGAGATTGATTTATATAAACTGAATTCTTTCCGATAATCTGAGCGTTAACGCTAAAATTGGAATTGATTTAATGAATTGTTTAATCGATTTAAATTGGAGTTTCAAGTTGAAGTGTCAAATATATATGAAGTTCTCGGAATTGAGTTATTGAAAATATTTGGATATAACTTTGAAATCTACTTTAAATTAATTTAGACTATTTTAATGAATTTAAACTATTTTAATTAATTCAAATTTTAATTTATTTAATCTATTATAATTAATCCAATTTAATATATTTTAAATTTATTTAATCTATTTTAAATCTATTTAATATAATTTAAATCTATTTAATCTGTTTTAAATCTATTTAAACCATTTTTAAATCTAATTTAATTCTATTTAGACTATTTTAACTATTTAAACTATTTTAACTATTTTAATCCATTTTAAACTATTTTATATCAGTTAAACTATTTTAGAGTATTTAAACTATTAAAAACTATTTATGACCATCTAAACTATTTTCTAAAATTTCAGACTATGTAAAGTTGAAGTATTTATATTTAAATCCTTGACAATGATACAACCTATGTTGGGATTTGGAATTGATACCCTTTTTGTGAAATGACATTTTTGAGAAAATATGATGATTTTGCAACAAGGATTTAATTAACCTATCTTATCGATAAATTCAAAGTTGAATATGATTCGAAAGTGATATGGTTTAAGAATATGATATTTTAATATTAATTATGAATTGGTTTTGGGAAATGTAAAAGAACCATCCGGTGTGTAATAAGCATTTGGTTGTTAAAGAGACCGGGATCGGATATTGTCATACTCTCTGCCAATAACGAAAGCCACTTTAACAACTGTGTACGTGGTGGAGATTCCAGAAATGAAGTAGTGGCGAATGATTCTGTATGAGGTATTTACGTGACCCTAACTCCCGTGAGTCAGCTTAGATGTGACTAAAACAGGAGCCACGCTGGGCCAAGTGAGGTCGCACCTTCGATCAGACACATTTCTTCGATACCATATTATGACTTTGTGATGATTTGGTGACCACCCCTTGATTTTGATTATGGTAGTGTGTTCCGAGGTGGGCGGTAGTAGCTGCTATGTGTTACCACCAGTCCGGATCCGCAATTGGTATATCTACCCTGGCATTGCCTTGAGTGCCGTGTTCACATGCCCTATCGTGCCTTCTACGAGTTTGTTTTGTGTCGTACCTATGGAGTGCTCCCTGATAGCCCACTTGCGGGCGGAGTTTACAGTATCTATATAGACTACGACATTATACAAAATGTGTTAAGGGGGATATGGGTAACGCCTTAACGCTATTTTAATACTTTACTTTATTGTAGACACTATTATAATAGCGTATTGTACTATGTATGTAGATAGTTTAACGGATCCTTAGGAGATGTAAATCTCGAAAATCTCTTAAGTTATTGCACTCACGGTTAACACTGGATATGAGGTGTCAAAACCCGTAAACATCTCTGACGCCGTTACACTCATATCTATTTACTGTTGATTTAATTTACATAAGATCTTTTAGTTCTGACTCGAGTGTTTTGTCTTTTCAATTCGCTCGGGTCAGCTTGAGCTTTTCAATTTATTAAAGACTGCTTTTTGGAGGATAAAGACGAAGATTTTGTACTATTATTATTTATTATATTTATTCCATTGCATTATGTTGTTCTGCTGCATTTACTTATTATTTATTCTTGTTGTGTGTAACTCTGATCTGTATTATAAAAGTTTAATCAATGTTATTTGTAAACAGCTTCATGAACTGTTTATTTGATTTTTATGTTTTGTCATTCCGCTGCGAGATTCTGTATTTGTTTTCTTTCCTTCTCTGCTTTTCTTATTTACCCCATAATAATATGCCCTTTTGAATAGTTTGACGTGTGTGGTTTATCGTCGATTTAAACCGTCCAAAAACGCAAGTCGTTACAGTTGGTATCAGAGCTTTGGTTTAGCGATAACCTTAGCTTTGTGGGGTCTGACGCATATTAAATAGGGTAGTAATACCCTAGAATGAGTCGTTGAGTGTATATATGTGAGAGAGCGTATTTGTTACTGTTATAAAAGGTTTTTATATTGTGTTAATTTGTTTTGTTTATTATTTATAAATTTCGGTCGGTACATAGGGCGCTATGACATCGATAGGGATTTCTAAACACTTAATAGGGCAGACCGACACAATATTTGTTTTGAAATATAGGTAAATGAAATAATTTTGCATATGATATATTTTTGTATATAAAATAATAAATTTTATAAATGATATAGTTGGATGTAATATGTTGTTTATTAGGTAGAGAAATTTTATAAATATTTATTGAAAAATAGGATTTACAAATAAAGTAAATATAAATTGGAAGTTTAGAACTGAAGTTTGGGGATTTTTGAAAATTTCTTTCGAAAGATTTCGAATATAATACTAGTAGTATTTAGAAGTATTTTCTGATATAAATATTTCAAGATGATTTGAAAAAATGTTTTAAAAGAAATTTTTTAAAGGAAATAAGTTATGTACTCCCCTCTCTGTTGCTGGAAAATAATTTCGGTGATGAGTGCACGCATCGTCGACGTTCATTTTCGAGTTTCAAAGTGGAAAGACTGATGTAGTTGTAACGACCCGTAAATTTCAGTGGTTTTATTTATTTAATTAATTGAATTTTGTGAAATTTTAAACAATAAAATTTTGAAATAAATAATTTATTATTTGGAATACGTCAAATTAAACATAGCAACTGGTAAATTTTCATCTGATAATATGGAAGTTTATTTTCTTGAGTAATTCTGTTTCAATTCAAATCAGTTAATAATTGATGATAATAAAATGTTTTCCAATCCTGAATATTTTTATACAATAAATTTGTAAATCATCTTCTGAGTGAGACGCCATATTTCGTTTCTCCAAATTTGGACTGATATTGCTCCGTTCATCTTATTTCTGACATTTTAGCAGCATTTCGGTACCGATATCGACTTTTGATCGGATGATCGTACCACTGATATCGGTATACCATTTTGATCGTCTCGTTGTGTTGATCTCTACGGTATATTCAATTCTGTGTTTTGAAGTCCGATACACAACAGAAACCGCGAAACAATTAATCATACCGGTATCCAATTTCAAACTTTTAGGGTTACTTTCCTTTCATCTAACTAACTGTTGAATCTAATAGCCACTTGTTTTTCGTATTCCCGTAATTAATATTTGACTGTTGCTTTTCTTGATTCGTTCATTTTCTCGGTTTCATTCGAATACCATTTAATACAGCCTGTTAATTCTCTCTTCACTTTTCGCTTCATCTTCATTGGCTCTAGAAAAGAAAAAAAAACACAATTTCTTCTGATATATGCGAAAGCATATATATATATATATATATGTAGTAACCCATGCATCACGCCCGAAGCCACGCGTAGCAACATATCACACCTCTGATCCCTTCCACGCCCGCCTTCTTTCCCTTCACCATCACCGCATGGCATAGTAGTAGCGGCCTTCCATCCACCTTAACCGAGACCACGTTTCCCATCTCCACACGTTCGGGCAACCGAGACTTGTTCCTCCTTCAACTTTGGCTCACCACCACCACAGCTATGCTTCCTTCCCTTCCCTATCGTCTCTCCACTTGACCATTGCCGAAGCCCACAATCCATCACAGCACCGAATCATCACTGTCGGGCCTTGTCTCGGCCTCCCTACTCTCCGTTGGCAACCTGAGCCTATCAGGCCGAAACATCATCAACTCCCCTCCTTGCTCGAGCCATCTTTGCCTTGCCGTGAGTCTTTGTGTGCAGCAATGTATATATGTGAGTACATACATTCTGTTGGATTTAAATTTTATGGCTTTTGGGTTCAAAACAGTTTTATTACTTAAAAGTTTTGTTTTGTATAGTATGTAAATACGCCTGATTTCGACGTATATTTAGTTATGAAAAGTCTACTTAAGTCATTATATAAGTTTTATATAAGCAAATGGTTATGTCAGGTTTCCCATATAAAAGTTATATTAATCATATATTATGTGATGATTTGATTTTAAAGGGTATTATATCTAATGTATATAAGTGTATTATTTTGTAATGAATAAACATCTGTTAGTATATATCATATATTATATTATTATTTGTCTGTTAGTATCTGTTAGCATGCGTTATATATAAATATATACGTTTATATTTTTGAAAGAAAATCATGTGTTGAATGTACAACATATATATATGAGAAGTATATTTATATAATATCTTAGTTTTATAATTTTTCAGTAAATATGTTAGTTATAATATGTTGGTTATATACTCAGTTTATATAAATTTTAAATGTTTTGCTTTTACAGATGAAATGAATTGTATATATTATACAGTTCTTGCCTATTTATTTCTAGCCATATATATAAGAGTTACAAGTTATACAAGTTTATTTTCTGTAGTTTATCAGGTTACATGCTTTTATTTAAATGTGTTTATAAAGTTTATATAGATTTTGAGGTGTATATGTTCTGAGGGTACAAGTTTGTATAATTTGAAATATATTGTTTGCGCCAAAAATGGTCACAAACCCCGAATGTTGTGAAAGCACCAGTGTATGAATACAAATCAGCAATATTCAAACACAAATCTCAGATCTAAACAAACAACAAATAGCAATCCAGAAATAATGAACAAAAACACGAGATTTATAGTGGTTCGGCTATCTCCGGCCTACGTCCACTCCAAAGTTTTTATCTTTTATTGATCGATGCTTGAAGATTACAATTTCCTATCGCCTAGTACAACGGATTTTATGATTATAATCTGAATCTAAGGCAGCAATGGTGATCTGGAGTAAATCTGGCAGAGTCTGGGCGCTCCTTAGCTCTCAAAATTGTCCGACCCCTTTTCTGAATGACTAGGGGCTCTATTTATAGGTGTAGGAGGCCGATATTTCGCTTAAAATGAGGGGAGACCAGTTCTGGTACGTCAGGGGGCCCACATGGCCGAAATCTGGAGATCCGGGCCCACTTTGGGATCGATTCGACCCTGGGTTCGAATCGATCAAGAAATCATCCAATCGAGCTGAAATTTGGCGTGGACATTCTTCATCATGTGCTTAAGCTTCTGTGAAAGTTTCATGTCATTTGGATTTGTAGATCTTGAGATATGATCGATTCAAGTTGGAGTCTTCCGCCACCTGAAGTCGTTCGAATCGATTCCTTCGAATCGATTCGTTCAAATCGATCTGTTCTTATTGATTCGTTCGAATCGATTCTCTTTGCATGCATGCGCTTCGAGTCAGTCCTCCACTTCCTCCGAGTATTCTGGGCCAAATCCCTGGATTTCAGGCGCTTCAACCTAATGGATTCGAAGTGAGGGATTCGAAGGAATGTTCCTTCGAATCGATCAAATGGAATGCTATTCGAATCGATCAGGTTGTATCGTAGTCTGATGGGTATGGAACTACGTTAACGAGACGGATTCGAAGATGGTTGTGACGACCCGCCCTTCTCGACCCTCGAAAATCGACACAAAATACTCAACAGTATAATATGCCGACGATCGAACGCCGGAAAAGACAAATTGTAGGAAAAGAAAGAAGGTAGAAGAAGAAGAAGAATGAACTAAACAACATCAAAACCTCACAGTCGCAGCGGAATAAAATATAATATATAGAACAGAACTTTACACAAATCAAAACTATATCTGTTTATATACAATACATCATCATCAGAGTATATCAATACAATCATCAATATCCAGTCAATCAGTCAATACAACAATCACAGCAGCGGAATAATACAAGTACGAGAAATACGTCTCGAACTCCAGCTCCTCTCCTGAGCTCCATAGCAACCTATCCTGAAATATACTCGGTCTGACCCGAGCATTATAATAAAATAACACCCGAGTCAGTCTGGAATACCAGCGCATCATAAATACATCCAAACTGATTATTAAAGTTTCAAAAATCCTTTGAAAACAAAAGCATCTCGTAAGACCACGCCACAAATAAACATGTCGGGTTTTTACCTTACGATAGCTAAAACACTTTTTATAGAAATCCTCTGATATTATAATAGTGTCTATATACAAATACTTATAAAATAGCCGAAATTGTTACATTTATTAAATTCCGGCATACTAGCCACAACGTGGGTAATACAAACAAAACTCGTACAAGGCACGTAGGGAGAATGGATTTCCAACGAATGACTAGGCACTGGGGTACCACCTGTCACAGTACGTGGCCTAGATCACAGTACCGAGGAGTACGCCCACTCCCCTGCAACACAAGACCGGAATCATCCCTTACTGGATAATTCCAAGTAAAATCACCCCACGGTTGGGATCAGCAACCGCACCACTAAGCCGAAATAAAAGGGACATCTAGACAGGGATGACCTTACTCTCAAGTGGGGGCTACCCACGAAGCCTTGCTGCATAACCCCTGATTTTCAGTCATTCCCGGTTGATGAGGCTTGAGGCTAAACGATACCTTTATAGCACATATCCCTTAGAATGCCCATCGTCCACCTGACGATGTCACGAAAGCATTCGTCCATATAAGTCCGTCCCGGGTCCGAACGGAACCGAAGGCACTACTCCTACTACATCCATTTTGGAATATTCTCAGGATTAGTAGCGACTAGCCCTTGCACTTCACTGCTCCATCTTCGACTCCGAACACGTTACACGAAACGTACAAACCGAATCGAAGTGGTTTTCGAGTCTCCAGACCTAGAATCCCGGTATACGGAAACTCGATCCCGGTCTCTTCGAAACGATCGCGCATTTGGCCAATATTGATAGTCGGTGATTTAACTATCAATTAATGTTCACAAACATCCATACACATCCATCACACAATAAATAATCTCCATATTATTTATTTTCTTCTAATATCTTTCAAAGATATATTTTCACATTTTCAAAACTCGTTTGAAAACAATTTTCCAAAACTCTTCCTTTACAAGGTAAATCTTTTACCCTTTATTCCCATCGGGAATAACCAAGTATAAAACAATTTGCATTTAAAACAGTTAAAAATACTTTATACTGAAATATACTTTAAAATATGAAAATTACTTCTATTTATTTACTCAAAAATATAAATTTAAAATATGTGAAGAAAACTAGTCATTAACACATAAACTTTGGTTTAAAAATAAGGGTTTTAGTTTAACTAAAATCAAAATAGCGTTATAAGAAGAAAAATGCTAATTTTAACAACTTAAGCTAAAACCAACTTTTAAATAAATCCATTTGTAAAAATAATTGCTAATATACTCCCAAATTATTACAGTATTAAAATTATTAATTTATTTCTTTAAAAATAATGATTTCTTAAAAATACTTTTAAAACGATTTAAAACTTAACCTTTAGTTAAATAAAATCTTTTTATAAACATTAACTTGGTTTTTCCCAGGGAATCACTTTCCCGTTTCAAAACATTCCAAAGTACTCTTTCATGTAAATCCACTGATTTATTTCAAGTCAATTTATGATTTCAACATAAATTCCAATTCCATACTTAACTATAACTTCCTCCGAAGTTAAATCACAATTTTTCATTTTCGGAAATTCATTTTTTAAATATAGTTTAAACATTTTGGTGAATTTCCAATGGAAGCCAAATTTCCAATTCACTTAATTAAATTCCAATGAAATACGGCATTTCAAAACATTCTATTTTTCATTTGAACTTGTTAATTTATATTCGGAAACTCCATTTTAACATATTTTTAATTTCCGGATAACTTTAGTCATTATTAAAATAAACACCGTTATTTTAAAAAATTTATAATTTCATAAATTTAATCTCCAGAAAATTTATATTTCATATTTATCGATTGATAAATTTTCCCACAATATTAAATCCCAATTTGACCCAATTTACATTTTTCTTTTCAAATCCGATTTCAAATTTTATTCTTTGAAATTCTAAATTTAACAATTCATTTTATTTCGTAAAAACACAATTTATCCATTTATAATTAAATTCTGTGATTATACTTTATACAACAATTTCACAGTACAATTAAACTTCCAGATTTATCAATCACAACATATAAACAGGTATGACTATCAACTATAAATAATTGCTACATTTTGAGGAATCCAGTTGGATCCCTCCAACCTGTTTCTTCCTGCATCACAAATGTTAGCACATCACAATATAATTATCAATCCAGACAGATAATCACAAATATAGACAATCAACCACACAGATATTTAAATATCAATTATTTATAATGTCTAGCATCCAGATGTGAGTGAGAATAACTCACCTTGAGTTTCGGCGAGCGTTTGAAATTTAAATTAAACCGGACGGTGTCCGATTTAACTCAAATTCCTACTTGCCCGGAACTCCAGATCTGCACCATCTCGTAGTGCTCTTTCCTGCGATTCCAACGGTTCCAGTTTCGTTTGAATCTGAGTACGTATGAAATAGATATGAATTTTTATAGTTTATACAATATTCAAAACAATTTTTTTTTTTTTAAACTCCCAATACCATCAGCCGTTAGATCTGCCATCAACAATCAAGGCCGCACACTGTAACAACCCGAGTTTTTCTAACACGAAAAACCGGACCATTTGGGTAAAAAGAAGAGGTAGAAGAAGAAGAAAAATAGAAAACAACAACAGAATCTAACCATCGCAGCGGAATAAAATATAATATATCAACAGATCTTTACACAAATCAAAAACTATATCTGTTTATATAATACATCATCAGAATACATCATCAGAGTACATCAACATCCATAACATACAACTGAATACACAGCGGAAAAATAATAACAAGTACGTGAGTACGTATCGTCATCCAGCTCGTCTCCTGAGCTCCACAGCATCATATCCTAAACCTGTTTATCTCGGTCTGACCCGAGCATCATATAAAACAATACCCGAGTCAGTCTGGAAAACCAGCGTGAGAAAATCACACTCAAATTGATTATTAAAGTTTCAAAATCCTTTGAAAACAAAAGCATCTCGTAAGACCACGCCACAAATAAACATGTCGGGTTTTTACCTTACGATAGCTAAAACACTTTATATCAAAATCCTCTGATATTATAATAGTGTCTACAGAAAGTAAAATAGAATCTAGCTGAAATGCTTGCATCTCACATTTCAACAATAGTTGGGCACAATCAAAACCGTACAAGCACGTAAGGAGAATGGATTTCCAACGAATGACTAGGCACTGGGGTACCACCTGTCACAGTACGTGGCCTAGATCACCGTACCGAGGAGTACGCCCGCTCCCCTGCAACACAAGGCCGGAACCATCCCTTACTGGATGATCCCGAATAAAATCACCCCACGGTTGGGATCAGCAACCGCACCACTAAGCCGAAATAAAAAGGGACATCTAGACAGGGATGACCTTACCCTCCAGTGGGAGCTACCCACGAAGCCTTGCTGCATAACCCCTGATTTTCAGTCATTCCCGGTTGATGAGGTTCGAGGCTAAACGATACCTTTTAGAGAACATATCCCTTAGAATGCCCATCGTCCGCTGACGATGTTTCGCAAGCATTCGTCCATACAAGTCCGTCCTGGGTTTGAACGGAACCGAAGGCACTACTCCTACTACATCCATTTTTGGAAATATCCTCAGGATTAGTAGCGACTAGCCCTTGCACTTCACAGCTCCATCTTCGACTCCGAAATCGTTACACGAAACGTACAAACCGGATCGAAGTGGTATTCGAGTCTCCAGACCTAGAATCCCGGTATACGGAAACCCGATCCCGGTCTCTTCGAAACGATCAGCGCATTTGGCCAATATTGATAGTCGGTTATTTAACTATCAATTAACATCCACAAGCAACCATCACACAATAAATAATTTCCCACATTATTTATTTGCCCAAATATCTTTCCAAGATATATTTCTATTTTCAAACTCCTTTTTAAAACAATTTCAAACAGTTTCCGCTTACGGAATACATTTCCAAATATTTATTTCTCTTCACATCCCTTTAAAAATAAATCAACACTTATTTTTAAACCAATTCATATCCCTTTATAAATTCCCACCTTGAATTTATATTTCAAATATCCTCTTATATTCCATTTCACTTTATAAACCCAGTTTATATTTCCAAAATCTCATTTCTCTTTAAATTTCAAATCCCAAAATATTTAAATCAATTTATAATTGATTTCCCAATTTATTTTACTTTGAAATAAATTTTCTTACTTAATCCATTTATTTCCAAATTCATTAACTTCCAGATTTTATTTCTCATTATGATTTAAAATCTTTAAACCGAAACACAAGTTTCAGATTTCCCAAATTCCTTCTCTTTTTAATTACATTTAAACATTGAATTAAAATAAATTTTTATCCCTTTAAATAACATCACATAAGTCTTCTTTAAATTCAACATTTCTCTATTTATTCAAAATTCCTCTTTTCCATATTTAATTTATTCGTATTCACTAGAATTACTTAACTTAATTTTACTCTTTTATATTTTCCAAAAATCCAATTCAATTGCTTTTGATAACTCATTATACTGGGAAATTCAATCCAACCAGATTATCCAATATAAATTATCACAGGATAACAACAATCATATCACAGAATATTTAAACAAAAATTAAATATTTTGAGGAATCCAGTTGGATCCCTCCAACCTGTTTCCCCGCATCCACAGACGTTAGCACAATACCAATTCCACTTCGAGGTGGAATATCGCGGTATATGGGTTTATAAAATATCATCCGCTATTATGCGGCGCATAGGGTCTCATCCGCTATATAATGCGGGAATATCAACAACTCCAATATATACATATGCCAATATATATATATTGGTATATACTACTATATATAGTATAGCATATTCAATCAATGCAACCATTCAATCAATTATTTAAATTTAACCATTTAAATTTAAATCTAACTGAGTGAGATTAACTCACCTTTCTTAGTTGTAGTCCACTTCAACCCCAACTCGATTCTCGCGATTAATGACCTTACAGAAAAGATGAACCCAGACTGAATCTAATCGTTGCCTTCAAGAAGTTGGATCTGGGCTGTGGATTTTTGGTTCACGTACGCGACTCCCTACCACCTGCTACAAGAGATTAACTCCACTGATATTCCATTTCACAACTCCAAGGCCATCACGAATTTCAAAAACACCACCGCTGCCCGGACCGAGCACCAACCTAAACTCAACGCCTGAGAACTTGGAATCACCTTGCCGGCCTTCGAATTCAAACTCACAAAAAATCGAAGTCCAAAGTTGAACCACGCAGCACCCTCGGAGCACTACCGAACGATGTGGATCCCACCTTCAATTGACGCCAACTGTCCTCGAGTTGCGAGCCCGAAAACCCCAGCTTGCAAATCGCCGATACCACGCGTGCTAGGTCGCGACTATCCTCGAGTCGCCCCACGCGAATCAAAACCCTAGTCGATCGAAATTAATTAGCAGTGGCAGTAAAGAGACTGTAGCAGGACTTCGAAACAGCAGCAGAAAATATCGCGTAGGGCAAGGATGAGTCGACAATGGCTGATGGAATAGCCGAGTTCGCAGCAATGAGATTTCGAAGGCGTTGATTTTTGAAACTCGTTATTTTCTTTTTGGGTTCCAGCATCGCAACCATGGAGATTGTTATTGAGCTGTAACTTCGAAGTAAACAGATGTTTAAAAAGGGGAAAGGGATGGAACGAATTTTAACTCTGTATTTCTTGAGAGAGGACGCAGGTTACCAGGGAGAACACGTGTTTTGAACTGCCTTGCGTGTCTGCATAGGCTTGTTACAGGTGTTGAGAAATGAAAGCTAAAAAAAACACTGATGGGAGATATATCGACCAGTTAAAATATTAAATTTCCGATTAAATTTCAGCGCGTTTACATTCCGTATGATCACACGACAACTCCAAATACTACGAAAATTGAAATCCAATAATAATACAATATTACGGATCCAATGGAACTGGTTTCGCTGAATTCCGAGACTGTGCCTCGGACGGCTATTTTTTTTTAAATTTAATTTCAACGATATATTTTTAAAACTGAACAAAACTCTTTTAAAATTCCATTTTAAAAGTTCTATCATCTTCAGTATTAACAATATAAATTTTCTGAACCTTTGAACTATTTTTAACAGGCTTAAAATCAAGATTCAATATTTTACCCAACTTCAAATAAATTTAATTTAATTATTAAATTACTCAATAACAGCGATATTTGAAATTTAAATTTATAATTAACCTCTGAATAATTTAAATTAATTAAATATTCCAATTTTAAATATACAAAAATTCCGGGTCGTCACATTCCTCCCCCCTTAAAAGAATTTCGTCCCCGAAATTACCAGTTAAGAAGAATGTTTCAATCCCCATTAACTATTTCCCAAAATCAAACAGTTTTAACAACACCCAAACAATCTTTTATTAATGATACACTAATCATCTTTTAACTTCCCAAACTTATTCATAAGTTCAACCCATACCACCTACTTATCCATTCAAATTTAAATTTGAATTCAAATTTTGAATTATCAAAATTTTCTCAAAATTTTTCTAACTTTCTAAATTTTCGAAAAATTTCGCCAGCGTCTCCTTTGCGCGGCTAGCTCGGTACTACTACAAAATGGCTCTACGGCCTCCCAATCTCAAAAAGAAAACAAAAAGCCAAGTGGCTGGATCCAAAACCCAATCAAATTTCATATAGAAATTCAAATACATACCTTTTGTCGGGCCATTAAATTTTATCTTCTAAAATCAAAAATCTCAATTTATCCATTGCTTTTATACACCTGTATATCCTACTAAGCAATAATATTCCATCACAATTCCAAAGTCATTTTATACTTTTCTTTCCAAATTTTAAACATTTGTTTTACTTAAGCTCGTACGATGCACATATATCATCCGTACGCAATATCACATTCGATCGCTCAATCGATCACACAATTCCACTTCCGAACTAGTATCGTCCACCCGACTTCCTAGTGCGGACTCAGATCTGGTTCCTTGATCAGAAACCGTCATTCTCCTTGCATAGCCACAAACTATGATAGATAATATCCATAATCAATCAACAATCCATATCCAGGTTCGCCGTTGAAAATCGAGTGAAAAAATCCTGATTCGGATCGATAAAACTATCTCGAAATTCTGTGTTCGACATCTGGACCAAATAGCTATGCGAATAAAATAATATACGTACATCTTACGTATAAATTCCAATTGATTACCAATTATATCAATTTTCTTTTATTCACATTCATTTTGATTGTTATCCCCTTATTCACAACTATCCCATTTACATCTTCATATTTTAATCGTCATTCAATTATTCACCTAGAATAATTTTCCTCCATACCCACTTCACTTAAAGAATTTCATTTTTCCAATCCTTAAGTTTAATATAAATATTTATACACTTCTTACATTAATTTTCACTTTACTATCAAAGTTTATTTTCATTACTATTCATTCTGCCCACGCAACTTCATTTGAATTCAAATTGGCTTCCATTTGACTATTGAATTAGTTCCACTTACAAATTAATTTAAATCTCAATTAAAAGTTTACTTGCAAGCTTACTTTCCTCAGTTCTTTCGATTCCACTTACTTTACATTCATATTTAAACTAGATTGAATTATTCGGTTCCAATTCCATTTGCTTAGCAAATTTAGATTATTTATCGTTATTTATAAAAGAATATGGATTGGTTTAAAAATAAATGTTGGTTTATTTTTAAAAGATGGAAATGAGAAGTGTATTTCCTTGGATTGCCAAGTACGTTTTTCAAAGCAATTTTAAATATAAGTTAAAAGTTCTAATTTGTGTAAAAAGGCATGTTTTAGGAAATTGATTTTTTCTAAAGGTTAATTTCCAAAGTAGTATTTTCAAAAATCTATTATTGTAGTAATTATATAAAAGTAATTTGGTATTATGTTTTAAAGAGGAAGTTAGCTTATATTTATAAAGTGGTTTTATTTTAAATATTCTTAAAATATATTTTGTTAAGATATTAAAGTAGTTTTTAAATTTCAATATTATAAAGTATATTTATAGTAAAGTGCTTTTAATTTATTTTTAAAATGAAAAGTGTTTTGTACTTGGTGTTTCAGAGGAAATAAATATTTGGAAATGTATTCCGTAAGCGGTAACTGTTTGAAATTGTTTTCAAATGAGCTTTGAAAATTTGGAAATATATCTTGGAAAGATATTTGGGCAAATAAATAATGTGGGAAATTATTTATTGTGTGATGGTTGCTTGTGGATGTTAATTGATAGTTAAATAACCGACTATCAATATTGGCCAAATGCGCTGATCGTTTCGAAGAGACCGGGATCGGGTTTCCGTATACCGGGATTCTAGGTCTGGACACTCGAATACCACTTCGATCCGGTTTGTACGTTTCGTGTAACGATTTCGGAGTCGAAGATGGAGCTGTGAAGTGCAAGGGCTAGTCGCTACTAATCCTGAGGATATTTCCAAAAATGGATGTAGTAGGAGTAGTGCCTTCGGTTCCGTTCAAACCCAGGACGGACTTGTATGGACGAATGCTTGCGAAACATCGTCAGCGGACGATGGGCATTCTAAGGGATATGTTCTCTAAAAGGTATCGTTTAGCCTCGAACCTCATCAACCGGGAATGACTGAAAATCAGGGGTTATGCAGCAAGGCTTCGTGGGTAGCTCCCACTGGAGGGTAAGGTCATCCCTGTCTAGATGTCCCTTTTTATTTCGGCTTAGTGGTGCGGTTGCTGATCCCAACCGTGGGGTGATTTTATTCGGGATCATCCAGTAAGGGATGGTTCCGGCCTTGTGTTGCAGGGGAGCGGGCGTACTCCTCGGTACTGTGATCTAGGCCACGTACTGTGACAGGTGGTACCCCAGTGCCTAGTCATTCGTTGGAAATCCATTCTCCCTACGTGCTTGTACGGTTTTGATTGTGCCCAACTATTGTTGAAATGTGAGATGCAAGCATTTCAGCTAGATTCTATTTTACTTTCTGTAGACACTATTATAATATCAGAGGATTTTGATATAAAGTGTTTTAGCTATCGTAAGGTAAAAACCCGACATGTTTATTTGTGGCGTGGTCTTACGAGATGCTTTTGTTTTCAAAGGATTTTGAAACTTTAATAATCAATTTGAGTGTGATTTTCTCACGCTGGTTTTCCAGACTGACTCGGGTATTGTTTTATATGATGCTCGGGTCAGACCGAGATAAACAGGTTTAGGATATGATGCTGTGGAGCTCAGGAGACGAGCTGGATGACGATACGTACTCACGTACTTGTTATTATTTTTCCGTTGTGTATTCAGTTGTATGTTATGGATGTTGATGTACTCTGATGATGTATTTGGATGATGTATATGTAAACAGATATAGATTTCTTTTTGTGTAAAGATCTGTTATTATCTATTATATTTTATTCCACTGCGTATGTGAGATTCTGTTGTTGTTTTCTATTTTTCTTCTTCTTCTACCTCTTCTTTTTACCCAAATGGTCCGGTTTTTCGTGTTAGAAAAACTCGGGTTGTTACAGCACACGATCCCTCCTTCTTCCCACTCGCGATACTCCAGACAATATCGAACCCATCAGTCGACCTAGGGTTGACAACCGCGACCACCCTCGTCGCATCCAGCTCGATCGGAGCTCGCCACCGCAGTCGCCTCCACGCTCTCCACCAACGCCCACGAACGCGCAGAGCTCGGTCGACCCAAGGTCGAGCAAAACACCCACGAACGCAAAGGAAACGCGGCCTCCCTACACGTTCCACGTTGCTCGAAATGCGATCACCACCGTCCAACTCGAAGAACTCAACCTCCTCTCCAATTTTGTAGTTAAAGATTTTTCCTAAAAATCGATGGATTTTGCGAATTCAAGGAGAAAAGAATGGTGATTTCCGGCCATTAATTTTATCAGTGGCGGCCGCGTTTGTTTCTGAGGCTAGGGTTTTGAGATATTTAAACATATATAAAAATTTTAATATTATTTAATTAATATAAATTCTCAATTTAACCGTTAATGCAAACGACCTCCAATTCTCACGTTCCAACAGGCTATCTTGAGGTTTTTCCGCGTTCCGGACACAATGGAACAGGTTTCGTAAGCTAATTTGATCGTATGAGCGAGATACGGAATTAAACGATCAATTTTAAAAATTAAATCGGTTAAATCGATTACGATGCGTTTCGAGCTGCCCCGGTCAAACGACAACTCCAATTGCTATGAAAATTGAAATCCGATAATAACTAACTATTACGGATCCAATGGAACTGGTTTCGTCGAATTCCGAGACTGTGCCCCGGAAAGCTATTTTAACTCGTCTATTAAATCTAGCGATTTTCTGAAATTATCAGAAATGCTTAAAATTTTACTTTTACAAATTTAGTAACTCAATAATAAATCATATAAAATTTATAAACACAATAAAAATCATTCCGGCTCATTCCGGACCAAAATCTGATTAATTTGCATTTTAATAATATTAAATTCATTTTAAAATTAATATAAAAATCCCAAATATTAATTTATCAACTTAAAAATTCCTCTAAAATTCCTACCACGCTATGCCCACTCAAATAACTCAAAATAACTTTCAAAACCATTTTTATCACTATTTAAATCCAGATTTACCTTTATCTCAAATTCGAATATTTAATTATTATTTTTCCATTAATCAAATTCAACCCGAAATTACTATAATTAAAAATTACAGCTTATTTCATTGATTGAATCTGAATCTATTCATTTTAAAATCAATTAAGAATCCACATTAACATTTAAAATGAATTAAATGTTCAAATTCAATAGCTTAAAAATACGGGATGTTACATTCTTCCCCCCTTACAAAAATTTCGTCCCCGAAATTTGCTAAGGTAGAAAATACTTCCCAACACATTTACTTACCCAATTCTCTTAGTTAAAAGCTTATATTCACTTTCCAAAATCCTTTAGCCCAATCCCAAACTCAATTGCTACATTTACTCTAAAGCCTTTATTTTAACACTCGCTTTCAAAATAACTTTACTTATTAATAAATTTTCCCAAAAATCCCAAAAATTTTCTAACTCCCAAAATTTCTGGAAAATTTTGGCGGAGTCTCCTTTGCACGGAGGAGCTTCTGCGATATCGCAGGATACACAAATATATATACATCGGCTCACATGGCCGGAAACCAAAATATATCACAATATATATATCAATTCCCAATTATATTTGCGTAGGCGTACCTTTTTAGTAAATTTTAATAGCGAGCGGCTAATATAACGCATATACGCGCTCCAACTCTCTCGAACGCCTCCCGTACCTGTACTAAACTCAACAAACTCATCAGTTTCAATGATATGAGCACTTTATTAGCATTTCCAATACAAATGCAAGCCAAACATGTCCATTTCATAACCAAACCAACAATTTCATCATTAACAATGTTAACCATATTTATTTCAACAATCCAAAGATTTCAATCATCTTTTTAAATTCCTTATACAAGTCCAATCTTCATTCTATTTCTCTTGAATGACTTAAATTCAAGTTTTCAATCACCTTTCAAGTTACTTATTCAAGTCCAACTATTTTATTTCATTTGAATGATTTACATTCAAGTTCACCATATACAATTCATATTTATTTCAACCAATTCACCTTTATTTTAAATTTAAAGTGTTCGCATTACTACAATGATCCACTTCCATTCATATGCAAATCACTAAATAAAATTCCAATTCATTCCAATTACTTCAAAATCAATTCCATTTGCATTCATTAACAAACTCTCTGAATTGGATTCCAATTCATATCAATTTATTCAAAATTCAATTTCAATTGCCTGTTAAACAACTCAATTCCGATTACAAGCAATTTCATGTTATACAAACAAAATTTATTACCACTTAAGCTTATAACCATTTAAAATTAATTTCAACTTAGATTCATATAAATTTTACTCCATTACAAGGTTCACAAACCAAATATTTTCTCTTTCCAATGTAATTGTTAAATTACATTTCCCTTACATCTTTATTTCCATTAACCAAATTCAAGTTTATATTAATATCATTCATTCCTGAGTTATTTACAACTCTTATATTTTTAACTCATACATTCTTAATTTACCACAATAATTAATGAATATCATTTCACTTTCAATTCAATTTTATTATCCAACAAATTCCATTCAAATTTCTTAATAAAGCTCATCCACAATCATTTGTTTCTTTCAATTTGCTTAAGTAGTTTCACAATATTACCATTATCTATTTAATTTTATTTCCATCTGATTCTCATTCAACCAGTTTCAATTCATTTACAAAGTTTAATGCTCTTCGTTTATTTATCCAATCCATATCAATTTTATTTTATTAACAAAGAGACCATTTAAATTATTTCTCTCATTTGAATTTACTTCCAATACAATTCATCCTTATTACAATCTAATTCCATTATCCATTCATACTTTCCAATATCTTGTTACCAAAATTAAATTCCATTCCACAACTGGATTTTTCCCTTACTTTCTAAATTTTGACCAAACTATCAAAATTCTATTTATTGCAATACAAATTCCATTTAATTTAGCTTACACAAGATTTATTTCCAAACAATCATTTTGGATTTAATTGAGTAAACATTTACTTCATTCATCATCACCTCAACTAAATCAAATTTCCATTAAACTAAATTCTTATCCCATTTTAATTCAAGGTTAACTAAATTATATATGCATTTTCAATTTAATTCCTTTCCAGAATTTATTCAAGTTCATCTAAATTTTATTTAGCCAACCTGAATTTAAACCATTTCCTTTACTACTTTAAATAAGAATTTAATTATATCCATTTTTATTCATAACACAACTGAATTTTAATATTCAGCTTAATTCTATCTTAGTCGAAGTTAAACCAAATTCAATTTAATCTTAATTCTCCATATCCAAGTTCAACTTATTTACTAACTTCAGTTCACTTACCTCTTTTATATTTTATAATTGCTTCACCTTACCTTGCATTCCATTTAAATCTAAGTTCGAATCCACCATTCCACTTAACCATTTTTATTTGTGATTATAATTCCATTTTACTTGAGTTAAAATCAAATCTTCCATTCTCAAGTTCTCCAACTTATTTACTTATAAGTTTATATTGCTCATTTCAAACCAATCCACATTTTTATAATCACAATGTCAAATTTTAACACTTAATAACTTAAGTATATGAATTCATTTGCACAATCATAAGCATTTACATTTCACCGTTATCTCAACTTCCATTTAATTCCAATTCATTTAGATTTAATTCAATTTCAAATTCTTAATTTTATTTAACTTATCATAAGTTAAATCCAGATATATTCCATTCACCTTCATTTATTCAAAGTAAATTTACATTCCATATATACTCAATTCTTCGTTAAATCAACTTTCCTTTATAAGTTATATAGTTGAATCATTTCAACTTTCACATTTTTATTTTAAAATAGAATTCCCAGAATTCAATTTACCCGGATTTATTTGAAAACCAATTTGAAATAAAAATCAACACATTTCTCCTTTGATATTCAAATCAAATACCAAATTCCAAAACAAACTGCTTTTACCAAACAAATTTCCTTTGAAAATTCCAAAATCACTTGTTTCCCAAACAAGTCCAAACAATGTCATAACCAACTATTTTGGTAGCAATCCATCACTTTAGAAACTCGAAAATGAATTCTGATGATGTGGCCAGCATCATCAGGATTATTTTCCAGCGACTGAAGTGAGTTCAGTGCTTTCCACTTCCAAAATCCACCTCAAAACAATTTCTATTCAAAAATATTTCCCCAAAATATACTCCATTCTTACAAATGCTTTTGAAAACATTTCTAACATTTCCACAAATTCAAACTCCCAAAACTTTGTTTAATTCCATTTGAAATCCCTTTCAAAATTTCCGGGGTCAAAATTCTAGTTTAAATCAAATTTTAATTTTTACTTTTCTTATTTAAAACATATCCAGTCAATTCCATTTGGTTATAAACCATTTTAATATTTTAACTTCTTATTTTCTTATATATATATCATTTCAAATTTTAGATCATGTTTTAATTTCTTATATAGAAGAAACAACCAAACAAACATCCAATATATATAATAATTCAGAAAATTATTTCTTTTATTTCTTTATATCAAAATATAATTTTGGGTAAAATTATTTCATTTACCCGCTTTAAAAACAATACTATGTCGGTTTATCTTGTTTAAGAGTTTAGAAACCCCTATCGATACGGTTGTACTTCCCGCACCGACCAGAATTCATAAACACTCAACCGATAAGTCAACACAGTATAAAAACAATTTTATATCCACTAACAAGTACGCTCTCATAGCTATTAATACACTCAACTCATTATAGAGTACTTCTGACTCTATTTAAAATGAGTAATTTTCCCACCAAAGCCTAGGTTGTCGCCAATCTAAGCTCTAATACCAAATGTGACGACCCGCCCTTCTCGACCCTCGAAAATCGACACAAAATACTCAACAGTATAATATGCCGACGATCGAACGCCGGAAAAGACAGATTGTAGGAAAAGAAAGAAGGTAGAAGAAGAAGAAGAATGAACTAAACAACATCAAAACCTCACAGTCGCAGCGGAATAAAATATAATATATAGAACAGAACTTTACACAAATCAAAACTATATCTGTTTATATACAATACATCATCATCAGAGTATATCAATACAATCATCAATATCCAGTCAATCAGTCAATACAACAATCACAACAGCGGAATAATACAAGTACGAGAAATACGTCTCGAACTCCAGCTCCTCTCCTGAGCTCCATAGCAACCTATCCTGAAATATACTCGGTCTGACCCGAGCATTATAATAAAATAACACCCGAGTCAGTCTGGAATACCAGCGCATCATAAATACATCCAAACTGATTATTAAAGTTTCAAAAATCCTTTGAAAACAAAAGCATCTCGTAAGACCACGCCACAAATAAACATGTCGGGTTTTTACCTTACGATAGCTAAAACACTTTTTATAGAAATCCTCTGATATTATAATAGTGTCTATATACAAATACTTATAAAATAGCCGAAATTGTTACATCTATTAAATTCCGGCATACTAGCCACAACGTGGGTAATACAAACAAAACTCGTACAAGGCACGTAGGGAGAATGGATTTCCAACGAATGACTAGGCACTGGGGTACCACCTGTCACAGTACGTGGCCTAGATCACAGTACCGAGGAGTACGCCCGCTCCCCTGCAACACAAGACCGGAATCATCCCTTACTGGATAATTCCAAGTAAAATCACCCCACGGTTGGGATCAGCAACCGCACCACTAAGCCGAAATAAAAGGGACATCTAGACAGGGATGACCTTACTCTCAAGTGGGGGCTACCCACGAAGCCTTGCTGCATAACCCCTGATTTTCAGTCATTCCCGGTTGATGAGGCTTGAGGCTAAACGATACCTTTATAGCACATATCCCTTAGAATGCCCATCGTCCACCTGACGATGTCACGAAAGCACTCGTCCATATAAGTCCGTCCCGGGTCCGAACGGAACCGAAGGCACTACTCCTACTACATCCATTTTGGAATATCCTCAGGATTAGTAGCGACTAGCCCTTGCACTTCACTGCTCCATCTTCGACTCCGAACACGTTACACGAAACGTACAAACCGAATCGAAGTGGTTTTCGAGTCTCCAGACCTAGAATCCTGGTATACGGAAACTCGATCCCGGTCTCTTCGAAACGATCGCGCATTTGGCCAATATTGATAGTCGGTGATTTAACTATCAATTAATGTTCACAAACATCCATACACATCCATCACACAATAAATAATCTCCATATTATTTATTTTCTTCTAATATCTTTCAAAGATATATTTTCACATTTTCAAAACTCGTTTGAAAACAATTTTCCAAAACTCTTCCTTTACAAGGTAAATCTTTTACCCTTTATTCCCATCGGGAATAACCAAGTATAAAACAATTTGCATTTAAAACCGTTAAAAATACTTTATACTGAAATATACTTTAAAATATGAAAATTACTTCTATTTATTTACTCAAAAATATAAATTTAAAATATGTGAAGAAAACTAGTCATTAACACATAAACTTTGGTTTAAAAATAAGGGTTTTAGTTTAACTAAAATCAAAATAGCGTTATAAGAAGAAAAATGCTAATTTTAACAACTTAAGCTAAAACCAACTTTTAAATAAATCCATTTGTAAAAATAATTGCTAATATACTCCCAAATTATTACAGTATTAAAATTATTAATTTATTTCTTTAAAAATAACGATTTCTTAAAAATACTTTTAAAACGATTTAAAACTTAACCTTTAGTTAAATAAAATCTTTTTATAAACATTAACTTGGTTTTTCCCAGGGAATCACTTTCCCGTTTCAAAACATTCCAAAGTACTCTTTCATATAAATCCACTGATTTATTTCAAGTCAATTTATGATTTCAACATAAATTCCAATTCCATACTTAACTATAACTTCCTCCGAAGTTAAATCACAATTTTTCATTTCCGGAAATTCATTTTTTAAATATAGTTTAAACATTTTGGTGAATTTCCAATGGAAGCCAAATTTCCAATTCACTTAATTAAATTCCAATGAAATACGGCATTTCAAAACATTCTATTTTTCATTTGAACTTATTAATTTATATTCGGAAACTCCATTTTAACATATTTTTAATTTCCGGATAACATTAGTCATTATTAAAATAAACACCGTTATTTTAAACAATTTATAATTTCATAAATTTAATCTCCAGAAAATTTATATTTCATATTTATCGATTGATAAATTTTCCCACAATATTAAATCCCAATTTGACCCAATTTACATTTTTCTTTTCAAATCCGATTTCAAATTTTATTCTTTGAAATTCTAAATTTAACAATTCATTTTATTTCGTAAAAACACAATTTATCCATTTATAATTAAATTCTGTGATTATACTTTATACAACAATTTCACAGTACAATTAAACTTCCAGATTTATCAATCACAACATATAAACAGGTATGACTATCAACTATAAATAATTGCTACATTTTGAGGAATCCAGTTGGATCCCTCCAACCTGTTTCTTCCTGCATCACAAATGTTAGCACATCACAATATAATTATCAATCCAGACAGATAATCACAAATATAGACAATCAACCACACAGATATTTAAATATCAATTATTTATAATGTCTAGCATCCAGATGTGAGTGAGAATAACTCACCTTGAGTTTCGGCGAGCGTTTGAAATTTAAATTAAACCGGACGGTGTCCGATTTAACTCAAATTCCTACTTGCCCGGAACTCCAGATCTGCACCATCTCGTAGTGCTCTTTCCTGCGATTCCAACGGTTCCAGTTTCGTTTGAATCTGAGTACGTATGAAATAGATATGAATTTTTATAGTTTATACAATATTCAAAACAATTTTTTTTTTTAAACTCTCAATACCATCAGCCGTTAGATCTGCCATCAACAATCAAGGCCGCACACGATCCCTCCTTCTTCCCACTCGCGATACTCCAGACAATATCGAACCCATCAGTCGACCTAGGGTTGACAACCGCGACCACCCTCGTCGCATCCAGCTCGATCGGAGCTCGCCACCGCAGTCGCCTCCACGCTCTCCACCAACGCCCACGAACGCGCAGAGCTCGGTCGACCCAAGGTCGAGCAAAACGCCCACGAACGCAAAGGAAACGCGGCCTCCCTACACGTTCCACGTTGCTCGAAATGCGATCACCACCGTCCAACTCGAAGAACTCAACCTCCTCTCCAATTTTGTAGTTAAAGATTTTTCCTAAAAATCGATGGATTTTGCGAATTCAAGGAGAAAAGAATGGTGATTTCCGGCCATTAATTTTATCAGTGGCGGCCGCGTTTGTTTCTGAGGCTAGGGTTTTGAGATATTTAAACATATATAAAAATTTTAATATTATTTAATTAATATAAATTCTCAATTTAACCGTTAATGCAAACGACCTCCAATTCTCACGTTCCAACAGGCTATCCTGAGGTTTTTCCGCGTTCCGGACACAATGGAACAGGTTTCGTAAGCTAATTTGATCGTATGAGCGAGATACGGAATTAAATGATCAATTTTAAAAATTAAATCGGTTAAATCGATTACGATGCGTTTCGAGCTGCCCCGGTCAAACGACAACTCCAATTGCTACGAAAATTGAAATCCGATAATAACTAACTATTACGGATCCAATGGAACTAGTTTCGTCGAATTCCGAGACTGTGCCCCGGAAAGCTATTTTAACTCGTCTATTAAATCTAGCGATTTTCTGAAATTATCAGAAACGCTTAAAATTTTACTTTTACAAATTTAATAACTTAATAATAAATCATATAAAATTTATAAACACAATAAAAATCATTCCGGCTCATTCCGGACCAAAATCTGATTAATTTGCATTTTAATAATATTAAATTCATTTTAAAATTAATATAAAAATCCCAAATATTAATTTATCAACTTAAAAATTCCTCTAAAATTCCTACCACGCTATGCCCACTCAAATAACTCAAAATAACTTTCAAAACCATTTTTATCACTATTTAAATCCAGATTTACCTTTATCTCAAATTCGAATATTTAATTATTACTTTTCCATTAATCAAATTCAACCCGAAATTACTATAATTAAAAATTACAGCTTATTTCATTGATTGAATCTGAATCTATTCATTTTAAAATCAATTAAGAATCCACATTAACATTTAAAATGAATTAAATGTTCAAATTCAATAGCTTAAAAATACGGGATGTTACAATGGTGGATTCGAAGCTTTCTCAACCGTGTGGATTCGAAGAATACTTCCTTTGTGGACTCGAAGTAGGGAGCCAGTCTGATGGATTCGAACCAAGGGCATTTGGATGGAGTCGAACTGAGGGCCGAGGTGAGGCTAGGTTTCCATGGATTCGAACTATCGCATTTCGAGGAGGGATTCGAGGCAAGGCTCTGGGCCAATGGATTCGAAGCAAGGACTTGCTTTATGGATTCGAACTGTAGAAGGATTCGAACTAAAGCATACTTCTTCCATTTTCCAATGACGATAGCTTGAGCATACGAACTCGGATTGCTTCGAAATTCAGAACGTTGGTTTCTACTACTTTACTTGACGTGTCCTATCAATTGTAGCCCAATCCGGACTCGGGAAAAATTCGTCGATATTTGTAGCCGTCCAACAATCATCCAAAGCTGAGGGCGTATGATCTTGTTTTCTCACAGTCAGTTCCTTGGTATCTCGGCCTTGCCAAAAGGCGGCATAACATTTGCCCCCCAAAACATGCCTTATGATAGGAAGGCGTGTTTTGAATAATTCCGTATCTGATATCCAAAGTCCACAGTCAATTCCATGTCCATCCGAACTCAAAGACCGAGCCTTTGATCCATTCTTATCCAACAACCGAATCCAAGACCTCTCCGGGTCGATATCCAAATCTGTAACCTCTCTGGGCTCTTGCCAAGCGCAATCCACACTCGACGACCGTGGTCCAGTGTCCCTGGACATTGAGCTAACCTCTCCGGGTTCTTGCCAAGCGCAATCCACACCTGACGACCGTGGCCCAGTGTCCCTAGGCGTAAGTAATGCCATGGCTTAAGTCCTAAGCCGAATCCTGGTCACTCCGGACCCTTGCCGAGCATAGTCCATACTCGACGACCGTGGTCCAGTGTCCCTGGACGTAAGTAATGCCATGGCTTAAGTCCTAAGCCGAATCCTGGTCGCTCCGGACCCTTGTTGAGCATAGTCCATACTCAACGACCTGAAACAATAATCGTTAATAGGGGGCCTAAGTCCTAGGCCGAATCCTGGTCACTCCGGACCCTTGCCGAGCATAGTCCATACTCGACAACCTGAATGAGTCAATTTACCACGTTTGGGCAAAAAGGGCTCACCCCTTGCCAGGCGTAATCCACACCTGACGATCGTTTATCAAAAACCAAAAAGAATCCAATCAAAATCCAATCCAAAATCCAAATCAAATCGGAAAGCCAGAAATCCATACCAGAAATCAAAATCATCATCCAAAACGGAGAACAATCATCCGAATGAATGCAAAAACCAGAAAAAACAAGCAAAATCAGGAGTTCAATCTGAACCCCAAAAACCAAACCAGAAAACCAAGTGTCCAATCAAAAACAAAAGACAGATTACGCAAACCATGGCTTTGCGGTTTATCATCATTCAGAGCATGCCTAGGGGCTATCTCCGTCCCCATACATGTGTAAATGACTTGGTTGCTCGCCAATGGTTTGTTACTTATTTCATATTATCCTGGTCAATGGATAACCAATCGACCATCATTCCTAGGCCTCATGCCATCATGGCTTGAGGTGGGCGGTGGTTGCTCCTGCTCCACCGCTGCATTCCGAGCCCCAACATACTGCGTCAATTGTCCATTCCTCACATGCTCCTCAATTATGTCCTTTAGGTGCCTGCAGCTGTTGGTATCGTGTCCATCCAAATCATGGAAGAGACAGTGCTTTCCTGATGCCCTTTCCCGTTCAGATGGCTCTCTTCTAGCCGGCCTTCGGTAAGGAAGGCGATTCCGGGTTTCCATGTATATCCGCTCCTGCGTCTCGTTTAATTCTGTGTATGTGGAAAACTTTGGATCCTTCCATTGCTTCCTGGTTTTTCCTGAATCGTCGTCCAGCTTCCTTTTTCCTTTATCTTTATCCGAGCTTCCGTTGGATGGTCCTCCACCCCCAGTCACATTCACCTCCTTTAACTTTAAGTCCATACATGCATCTTCTTGCCGAAGGAACCTTTCAGCTTCATGGAAGAATTCCCCGAGATCCAGTGGCGGGTCTCGTACTAAAGATACCTTAAAATCTGAATCCTCTCTGACTCCCGACACTGCCGCCATCAAAACGATCGATGGATCCGGCCGATCCACCGAAGCAACCGCCGCATTAAACCGAGTTAAAAATGCTCTAAGTGATTCATCCGTCCTTTGCTTTACCGATGTTAACGTCATCACGTTCTTAGGTCTTTTGATATGAACCCGAAACTGTCCCAAAAACCTATCCACCAATTCCCTCCAAGTCTTGATAGATCCTTCTTCCAGCTGCCTAAACCACATTGCCGCTAGATCTGTCAAGTATAAAGGGAAACATCTGGCCATTACTTCCTCCGATGCCCCCAGCACTTCCATGTGTCTAGTGTATCTCATCAAGTGGTCAGTCGGGTCAGCCTTTCCATTATATACTTCCACGCTAGGTAACTTGAACTTAGGTGGATTCTGAGCCATCCTGATTTCCCGAGCGAACAGACTCCTGTTCACTCCTTCCAAGTCTCTATTGATCGAACCTCCACGCATAGTCTTCATAATGATTTCCATTAATCCAGCATTGCCTGTTAGGTGTTGCCCCCCATGCTCCCGAGGGAACTCCGGCACATATTCTTCATGTGGCTCATTAGCCGCAACGTTGGTTCTAGCCTGCTGAACTCCTTCCAAAGGTCCTTCTGCGTTGGATCCTGTGGGCCTGCCCCCAAGCCCTTGTTGATTGCCTTCCGGTTCTATATTCTGTCCTCCATTGGGTTCCTCAACCCTAGTTCCTTGTTCCACATTTGTAGTCGCTGTAGTTGGTCCAAGGTTCTGTGTTCCTGCAGCTCTCATCTGCTCGAAGAAAGTCTGCATCATATCCTGTTGGCTCTTCAGCAACCTCTCATGCAATGAATTTGCCATAGCTTCCATTTCGTCTCTCGTAATGTAAATCGAAGCTTGTCCTTCTCCAGCTCCGGAGGATGCCTCTTGACTTCCTCCCTGTTGGCTTCTCTCAGCTCTTTGCCTTGTTTGTCGAGTCATTGTTGAGTCAATCTGAATCCTTCAAACTTTTAAGTCTAAACTTTGAATCTGGTGTAGCGGGTGCTAGTTGTTCTCAGTGAAAGCACCAAAGTGTTTGCGCCAAAAATGGTCACAAACCCCGAATGTTGTGAAAGCACCAGTGTATGAATACAAATCAGCAATATTCAAACACAAATCTCAGATCTAAACAAACAACAAACAGCAATCCAGAAATAATGAACAAAAACACGAGATTTATAGTGGTTCGGCTATCTCCGGCCTACGTCCACTCCAAAGTTTTTATCTTTTATTGATCGATGCTTGAAGATTACAATTTCCTATCGCCTAGTACAACGGATTTTATGATTATAATCTGAATCTAAGGCAGCAATGGTGATCTGGAGTAAATCTGGCAGAGTCTGGGCGCTCCTTAGCTCTCAAAATTGTCCGACCCCTTTTCTGAATGACTAGGGGCTCTATTTATAGGTGTAGGAGGCTGATATTCCGCCTAAAATGAGGGGAGACCAGTTCTGGTACGTCAGGGGGCCCACATGGCCGAAATCTGGAGATCCGGGCCCACTTTGGGATCGATTCGACCCTGGGTTCGAATCGATTAAGAAATCATCCAATCGAGCTGAAATTTGGCGTGGACATTCTTCATCATGTTCTTAAGCTTCTTTGAAAGTTTCATGTCATTTGGATTTGTAGATCTTGAGATATGATCGATTCAAGTTGGAGTCTTCCGCCACCTGAAGTCGTTCGAATCGATTCCTTCGAATCGATTCGTTCAAATCGATCTGTTCTTATTGATTCGTTCGAATCGATTCTCTTTGCATGCGTGCGCTTCGAGTCAGTCCTCCACTTCCTCCGAGTATTATGGGCCAAATCCCTGGATTTCAGGCGCTTCAACCTAATGGATTCGAAGTGAGGGATTCGAAGGAATGTTCCTTCGAATCGATCAAATGGAATGCTATTCGAATCGATCAGGTTGTATCGTAGTCTGATGGGTATGGAACTGCGTTAACGAGACGGATTCGAAGATGGTGGATTCGAAGCTTTCTCAACCGTGTGGATTCGAAGAATACTTCCTTTGTGGACTCGAAGTAGGGAGCCAGTCTGATGGATTCGAACCAAGGGCATTTGGATGGAGTCGAACTAAGGGCCGAGGTGAGGCTAGGTTTCCATGGATTCGAACTATCGCATTTCGAGGAGGGATTCGAGGCAAGGCTCTGGGCCAATGGATTCGAAGCAAGGACTTGCTTTATGGATTCGAACTGTAGAAGGATTCGAACTAAAGCATACTTCTTCCATTTTCCAATGACGATAGCTTGAGCATACGAACTCGGATTGCTTCGAAATTCAGAACGTTGGTTTCTACTGCTTTACTTGACGTGTCCTATCAATTGTAGCCCAATCCGGACTCGGGCAAAATTCGTCGATATTTGTAGCCGTCCAACAATCATCCAAAGCTGAGGGCGTATGATCTTGTTTTCTCCCAGTCAGTTCCTTGGTATCTCGGCCTTGCCAAAAGGCGGGATAACATATATATATTTATATATATATATATATACACACACACACACACACACACCTGGTTTTATTTACGTGTTAATTTATAGTATATATATGTTTTAAAAAATATCTGTTTTTTCTTTATGGTTAGTGTATATATATTTGAGTTATATTTAAGTATGTGTATATATGTAAGTTTTTCTACTTTCATTAAAACGTATATTATATCTATATATTTTGGTCTGACAGCACATATATATAAAAGTAGCTTATATAGTAGACAGATTTTATCTAAACATGTAGTGTTATATAAGAGTGTTGTTTGGCTACATGTTTTAAATTTTTATTTTTATTTTTATATAGATATATAAGGTTGCTTAGAATATAAGTTATATAATAGACTAGTGTACATATATGTTTCGATTTTTAAATTTTAGGTGTCTAAAATTTGGAAATGATTTTTTTTAATATAATACATGGATTTTTATGTTATATATTTTATTATTGATTTTATTATATTTGGATATGGATTTTGATTAATTATATGTATATATAGATTTAAAATGTGTTTGAATTTAGAATTTGATTTATAGTTATATATAGTTATAAGAAGATCTCTTATACCATTGATCTTTGTCAATCCAGTTTGATTTGATTCATCAATTCCGAACTATCGGCTGTCTATCAAATTCGTGCCCATCTTGCTTTGCTTTGGAATTCGTGCCTGGATTTTTAGCTCAATTATGTATCTTATCTCTAGCCTCGAAAGGTGAGCAATCACTCACGATTAATGTTCTTTTATTTATTAAATTTGAGTTCAATTGAAACGACAATTGAAATATGCTAATGTTAGTTATTTACACTGTTATATATATGCTATTACCTGTATCAGTTCACCTGTGACATCTGACACCATTATCTGCCAATTGAAATATGCTGATGTTAGTTATTTACACTGTTATATATATGCTATTACATATATCAGTTCACCTGTGACATCTGACACCGTTATCTGTTATTTATATTGATGATATATGCCTGTTATATTATTATCATATCTGTTATCACTCTGCAAGTTCCCTATTAGTATAGAATCACTATGGGTTGAAATGATACATACCCGAACGGACTTTAGAATAGGAGAAAATCGTTATGGGTTGAAATGATAAACCCAAGCGATTTTCAATTGAATTGAATTTGGGATTGCGGGTTGAAATGATATATACCCGTATACGTATATGTAAATTGCGGATTGAAATGATAAATATCTGTATCACTTGACCATAGAATAGAAAATTATATACAGACACCGTTGGTCTATATATAAATATTTAAAAAAAATAGAAATGATTTCTATGGTTTTGAAAAGAAATATATGGTTTTAATAAATATTGATTTTAAAGATTTATTAAAGTTGATTTAATAAAGTTGATATATAATATGTTTAAGTATTTATTTAAAATATATATTTTCAAATATAGAGTTTATAATGATTCAGGTTGGAAAGATAAATTTGAAATTGATTTGAAATTAATTTATTTAAGAATTTTACTTAAATACGGTTGATTTGAAATTTATTAAATTTGAAAATTGAAAAGATATGTTTTATAACTTGAATTTGATTAAAAGTGACTTAAATGAATATTTCAAACTTATATAAATTTAAATGGGATATTTTGTTTATTTAAATTTTTAAATTGAAGTTGTACTTAGATGTATTGAAATGATTAAAGCAATATCTCAGAAACTAAATGAAATGAAATTAAATTGAGATATAAATGGAATTATCAAATTTAGTTTTTGAAATGTGGAATATTTAAAGCTTTGAAATATATTGAAATTTAATGGTTTATTTTGTGTTTCAACTCTATATTTGAAATCGTTATAATTCGAAATGATTTATTGAGAAATTGAATTGAGTTGAAATTTATGAATTGAGATTGAATTAAGTTGAATTTGGAAGTCGAGTTAATTTGAATCGATTTGTGAATATGTGGAAGCTATTTTATTTTATAAAGTATTTTTAAACTATATCTACAACTATTTATATTTTACTTTATAAATTATTTTAATATAAACTATTTTATATAAATCAGTTCAATATATATTATTTTAATACAAACTATTTTAACTTATAACTATTTTATATAAACTATTTTTATTTTATAAACTATCTTATTTTATACACTAATTTTAATATCTAAACTGTTTAAGAGGGAAGTGTTATGGATTCCAAAATGTTATGATTTCAAGCTATAGTTTCAAAGTGTTATGAATTTCAAGGTTTTGATTTCCAAAGTGTTTTGATTTTAAAAGACTTACGATTTCGAAAGCTGTAACGACCCGTATTTTTACGGATCGAAAAGTTCTTCAAAATCTGGGATTCTTAGCGTTGTTGAGACATTTCAGATTTTAGGCAAAATATTGTTAAAGTCCTAGGTCGTACACGACCTAAGTGATAGGTTGTGACCGACTTATAGATTGGACGACCTAAGAGTTAGAACGTTGGAAGCTTAGGTCGTGTAGGAAGTAAGTCGTGAGTGGCTTAGGTCGAGTGACGACTTAGAGGTTAGGTCCTCTTGGTTTAGGTCGTAGACGACCTAAGAGGTAGCGCGACCTAAGTGATTGGAGACTTAGGGTTTTGAGTGACCTAGTGTGTGAGCGACCTAAGTTTGGGAGTTGAATTGTTAAGTCGTCTAGACGACTTAAGGAGGTTTTACGACCTAAAGAAGTGAACTGGTTTAGTGTTAGGTCGGTTGGAGCAACCTATAGAATTAGGCGACCTATAGGAGTTATCGACCTATAGGAGTTAGCGACCTAAGGACCATGCGACCTAAGAGTTAGAGTTATAGGAAGCAGGGTAAGTTAGCGACCTAAGAAGGATAGGTCGGCAACGACCTAAGGAAGGAGTAGTTAGGTCGTATGACCTGTGTGTAGTTAGGTCGCTTGTGTGTTAGGTCGCATGGGATTGCTAAGCAGTTAGGTTGTGGCATTGATAGGTCGCATGGGTCTAAGTGTTAGGTCGTAACACTGTTAGGTCATGTGGGTAACTCAGTAAGTCGTAGGTCGTGTAGCGCGAATAAGTTAGGTCGCGCGCATGATAAGTCGTAGGTTGAGGGGCTTTGATAGGTCGTTGAAGCGCCTGGGTGTTAAGTCATAGAGACTTAGGTCGGTGGGGGTCTTAGGTCGTAGGTCGGAGATGACCTAATTCCGAGTTACGACTTAGGGAGATTTCGCCTATAAATAGAAGGGGGTTGGCTTCATTTTTGGGATCCGGATTTCGAAGCGACGAAGTGCTGCCATTTTGAGAGCTTGACTTCTACACTTCTTCACTTCTTTTCTCCACTCTAATCTAGTGATTCCATCCATCCAAGTTGAAGATCAAATTGAAGATTCAAGAGCTTAGATTGAAGATCTTCATCCATCAAAGAGAGATTTCTTCGTTTGAAGCGGATTTGTGATAGATCAAGCTTGATCCTTCGCTGTCCAGATCTGAAGCGTATTGATTTGGGGTTGTTTAGGTGATTTGGTGAGTGGTGATTATCTCTCACACGGATCCAAAGGAGTGTATCAGATTGTTGGCTCGATTTGGTGTTGAAATAGTGATTTCCATACATTTTCTTCATCCTCAGTGTAGATCCATATAGATCCATTGTTCATGATGATGTTATATCCATTTTACTAAGTGTTAACCTATGCAAGTTCATTCATTAAGATTATAGAGATATTGTTCATGTTTTCATGCTTATTATACTTTCAACTCTTTAATTACGAAATTGCCATTATTGTGATAATTGTCTACTTAGATCATATGTGAATGCTTGATTGCTTGGATTAATGTTTGACTTGATTGATTGCTATGAATTAGATGATTGTTGATTTGATTTAGATCGAGGATGATTCAAAAGTTAAGAGAAAGGCTCTTGAATTGGGAAAGCTGCTTGTGGCATATGTAGCGGATGATGAAGCTCTTATGAATAGATTTGATGATGATGTTGAGATGAAGCTTTGCGAGGATGTGATGAAGCGAGGCATGATATGAGATAGTCTTGGTCTAATCCAGACGGGATCATTCCAAGCATGTTGGTAACTCGGTGATATGGTTCGAGTTTGAGGATAATGGATGCTCGAGAGGCGCTTGAGCTAGTATGGAAATAGTCGTCAAGGAGGATGACTAGAAGGCTGAGATCTCATCGTTGTTGAAGGTTCTAACATGCTCAAAGCAAGAGTACGTTGGGCAGATTCGATAGTCCCTGAAGGCTTCAAATTGGTAGTCAAGTACTTTGGGCAGATTCGATAGTCCTAGGCACGGGTCACGATGACGTGCGGGAGTTATGTCTAGAACCTTGGTTTCCATTAGCCCTTGACGGACGGCTGAAAGAATGTGCCGGTCATTCAATTAACGGTGATATCGAAGCAATGATAACAGTGATAGCCAGAGTCATGGATGTTTGGTTGTATCGTCATTCGGTCTCAAGAGCGGTATTTTCTGGGTGCTTATCTGATCTTGGTTTAGGCCTTGGGGGTTTGTACTTGGAAAACATCGCCCTTGACTCGAGTGATAATTGCTTTACTTTACATTGTATGCTCTGCTATGTTTGCTTCTACTTAGTGTGTGTCTGGGGGCTATCACTGTAGAAAGAGGTTGGAGTGGGAGGGTTGTATTCCTATTCCTTTTCCTTTATGCTCTTTTGGTATGTTGTTAGTTAATTTACCGCTCACTAAGACTGTTGTCTGACTTAAGGCTTTATGTTTTAATTCTTATTGCCTTGGGCTGTTTGTCCATTTTGGGACGGGCAGACTAGGTAGCAGGTGACAGGTGTTGTTCTCTTCTCACGATGCTGATATCGAAGACGAGCTGGAGGGTTGCATATTATCTTCATATTATATGTACTGGATGTTTCGCTGTTTGTATAATATCTGAGTGTTATGTAGTGAGGCTTGATGTATTGACTATTTGGATGCTTGTATTCAACTATTATGGAGTTTTATATGATGGCATTTTATTCTGTAAAGCTTCACTATACATATGTTCTATTGTATTTTGTCCATGCGCTGTGAGTAATACGATAGATTCTGTTGTTTTTATCTACCTTGACAATCGTCCATGGTCGCCTAGCACACTTTACATCGCACTTCCTCTAGTTTCGGTGCAGGGGTCATGGGCGGTCGTCACATTTGGTATCAGAGCATTGGTTAATCGATTTTACCCAACGCTCGCTGACGTAACTACGTATGAGAGACGTAATTGTAATTTTGATGGATGATTACTATATATAATATAGTAGCTTAGTTGAGTTTGAGTCCTTTATGCAGTTGTTTCTCTAAGATGTTCTAATCATTCTTTTTATAGATATTGAGAATGAGTCGAAGAGGCAGACCAGCTGCTAGGGAAGGCCGTGCTGCTGAAGGAACTGCTGATTATGCAGCTATGTTCGAAGCCATGACGACTTCGATCATGAGAAGGATACCAGTTCCGGGGACAGCAGTTGATGTTGGAGTTTAAGTCCAAACTCCAAAGCCGGTGGATTTTGCTAAGCTGTGTAAGGACTACACTGCTCTTGGAGGAAAGGTTTTCTTGGGAACAGAATCAACCATTGAAGACCAGAGGTGGATAGATGCTTGTAGAAGGATCTTTGGTGATTTGGGAATCAATGATGCAACTAAGAGGAAGTTGGCATCAAGACAGCTTCAAGGGAGAGCCTCTGATTGGTGGAACTCTATTACCATCAATACTCCGGAGGAAGAGATTACTTGGGAGCAATTCCAAGCCAGATTTGAAGCTAAGTTCATTTCTACAGCTCAGAAGTCGGTTCTGTTCAAGAAGTTTGTGGAGCTCAAGCAAGGTGGAAGATATGTTCTTGAGTATGTTTCTGAGTTCGAAGCTTTGTCCAAGTATGCCCGGTCATATATTGAATCTGCTTATCAGAAGAATGAGAAGTTTGCGACAGGCTTGGATAGTTATCTTGGGAGATAGTTAGTGGATCATTTGGATGATTCATTTGAGAAGCTTGTGGAGAAAGCTCTCAGGCATGAGAGTCTGTTTCCTAAGGAAGGATCTGTTGTTGCTGTGACCAGGGAAGAGTCTAAACCCCAGCAGGGTGGAAACAAGAAGAGGAAGCAGCAGCAGCAGAAGGGTAAGGATGGCCAGAAGAAGCCGAAAGGCGAGGTGACTTGCTACAATTGTCAGTAGAAGGGCCATTTCTCGAAGGATTGTAAGAATCCCAAGGTGCCGATGAAGTGTCACAACTGTGACAAGCCGGGGCATTTCAGGAAGAATTGTCCAGAACCGAGGAGGGACAAGCAGATTGTGCAAGCTTATGCTTTGGGAGTTGTTCCGTCATCTTCAAAAGCTCCTACCGCTGAAGAGAAAGGAAAGAGTGTGGTTGTTCAAGGTACTCTTTTCCTATGTGGTGTTCCAGTTAGAGTTCTGTTTGATACTGGGGCGTCGCATTCGTTTGTTTGTAGTGAACTTGTTGGCCGGTTAGGTTTGGAACCGGATATTATTGATAGGCCATTGGTTGTGACTAATCCAGTTGGGGGTTCGTCTTGTTTGTGTATGCTATGCCGTGGTCTGATTGTATCGAGTCATGGTTGCTCTTTTGTTTGTGATTGCTTTGTTCTGAACTTTGCGGGGTTCGGAATTATTTTGGGTATGGACTGGCTTAGGAGGTATGCAGCAAAGGTTGATTGTGAGAGGCTGGAAGTGACAGTCGAGAATGTGGAGGGGCGAAAGATTGTGATACGATGTAAGCATGAAGAAGGTGTCTTCATGAGCTTCATGTATTCGCTTGTTGTTCCACGGGATGGACTGTCATTAGTGCCAATCGCAAATGGATTCGAGGATGTCTTTGACGAAGTCAAAGGGTTGCCGCCGCATAGAGAGATCGAGTTTCGTATAGATCTAGTTGAAGGAGCCAGACCTGTTGTGATGCCTCTTAGGCGGATGGCGCCTAGGGAACAGCAAGAGTTGAGGGTGCAAGTTGATGATCTTTTGCAGAAAGGATTCATTCGGCGTAGTGTGTCCGAATGGGGTGCACCAGTTGTATTCGCAACCAAAGCAGATGGATCGCTGAGGTTGTGTGTCGATTATCGTGAGCTGAATAAGGTGACTAAGAAGAACAAGTATCCATTGCCGAGAATAGATGACTTGTTTGATCAGCTTCACGAAGCTAAGGTGTTTTCTCAGATGGATTTGGCAACGGGATTTCACCAGTTGAGAGTGGCTAAGGATAGTGTGTCGAAGACTGCTTTTCGAACACCATCCGGTTTCTTTGAGTGGCTGGTAATGCCGTTTGGATTGACTAACGCGCCAGCATATTTTGTGGATCTTATGAATAGAGTGTTCAGAGATCAGTTGAACAAGTTTGTACTTGTGTTCGTGGATGATATTCTGATTTATTCCAGAACTGAAGAAGAGCACAAGACACACTTGCGTATTGTTTTGGAAATCTTACGGAAACATCAGCTGAAGGCTAAGTTTTCGAAGTGTCACTTCTAGAAGAGTGAAGTGAGGTTCTTAGGCCACGTGATTTCTGGAAGTGGGATAGCGGTTGATCCCGCTAAGGTGGCAGCAATCCAGGATTGGGTTAGACCTAAGAATGCATCTGATGTGAGAAGTTTTCTTGGATTGGCAGGATATTATCGTCAGTTTATCAAAGACTTCTCCAAGGTGGCTGCACCATTAACAGGATTGACGAAGAAGAACCAAGTGTTTAGATGGGAAGCTAAGTGTGAGCAAGCTTTCAGAATCCTGAAAGAGCGATTGACGAGTGCTCCTGTTTTGACTATTCCAAGTGGGAATGATGAGATGGTGGTTTACACCGACGCATGTGGTACTGGACTTGGAGCAGTGCTGATGTAGAGGGATAAAGTTGTTGTGTATGCTAGTCGACAACTGAAGCCGCATGAAAGGAATTACCCGACCCATGATTTGGAGTTAGCGGCGATTGTATTTGCTCTGAAGATGTGGAGACATTATCTATTGGGAGTTCGATTCGAGTTGTTTACAGATCATAAGTCGTTGAAGTATCTTTTCTCCCAAAAGGATTTGAATCTTCGGCAGCAACGGTGGCTAGAGTTTTTGTCATCATATGATTTTGGTATAGCTTATACTCCGGGAAAAGGTAACGCAGTGGCAGATGCGTTAAGTCGAAGACATGCAGGATTGGGAGCCATGTTTTCAGAATGGAAGAATCTCGAGTATTTAGCTGGATTTGACTTCAGGCCTAGATGCGAATTGGAACCTGAGATGTTGGCAAACTTATCGATAAGACCGACTCTTGTGGAAAGGATTGGCGAGAGCCAAAAACGAGACGATAAGCTTGTCAAGATTATCCGTGATTTGGAATCTGGATTGGATCCAGAAAAGGATAAAGGATTCGAGGTCGATCGAGAGGGTTGGCTTCGGAAGCAAGGACGACTAGTTGTTCCCGATATAGATGAATTAAGGAGTGAAGTTCTGAAGGAAAGTCATCACTCGAAGTTGACAATTCATCCAGGTGGAAATAAGATGTATCGGGATATGAGGAGAACCTACTACTAGGAAGGTATGAAGAAGGATGTTGGAAATCTTATTTCCAAGTGTATGAACTGCCAGTTGGTAAAAGCCGAACAGAAGAAGCCAAGTGGATTGCTTCAGCCATTAGAAGTTCCTACATGGAAGTGGGAGCAAGTGTCGATGGATTTTATTGATGGACTACCTAGAACAAGAACGGGAAATGAAGGGATTCTGGTCATTGTAGATCGTCTGACCAAGAGTGCAAGATTCATTCCTGTTCGATCAACTAGGACTTGCATCAAAGTTGGCTGAGTTGTATGTTAAGTGGATAGTTCGATTCCATGGTATTCCGAAGCGTATAGTGAGCGATCGAGACCCATTGTTCACTAGTGGATTTTGAAAGAGCTTCCAGGAAGTCTTGGGAACCGAGTTGTGTTTGAGTATAGCTTATCACCCTCAAACAGATGGTCAGACCGAGAGAGTCAACCGAGTTTTGGAAGATCTTCTTAGAGCTTGTGTTTTGGACTTCGGAGGATCATGGGAAGATCACCTTCATTTGGTAGAATTTTCGTACAACAACGGTTACCAGTCAAGCATTGGTATAGCACCGTATGAGGCATTGTATGGAAGACCGGGTAACTCACTGACGTGTTGGATAGAAACTGGAGAAAAGCTGATGCTTGGGCCAGAGATGATTCGGCAGACTTCAGATTGTATAGAGATCATTCGGCAACGAATGAAGGCAGCCCAAGACCGTCAAAAGAGTTATGCTGATAAGCGTCGAAAGGATTTGGAATTCGACGTAAGTGATATGGTTTTTGTGAAGATTTCTCCACTGAAGAATGTTATTCGATTCGGGAAGAAAGGAAAATTGACTCTGAGATTTGTTGGACCATTCCCGATCATCGAGCGAATTGGAAAGCACGCCTATAGACTGGAGTTACCTGAGAAGATGTCGAGTGTGCACAATGTTTTTCATGTATCATATCTACGGAAGTATGTGCACGACTCGAATACAATGGTTTCTGTTGATAGCTGTGGAGATTTCGAAGTTGGTCCAGTCGATAGAAGACCTCGTAAGCCGCTTCATGTTGTGGGAACTGACACGAAACAGCTTAGGAGGAAGGTAGTTAAGTTGCTCAAGATACAATGGAGTGATGATGATAACGACTGTACGTGGGAGGTGGAAGAGAGGATGAAGGCAGCTCATCCTGAACTCTTCAAGGTATGGCCCTAAGGTGTCGTGTCATCTAACGAAATTGTAACTTGTTCTAGTTTTAGAATTCTGCATGCTAAGCTAGAATTGGATGCATGGTTTGTTGATTGCTATGGATGGTAGGCGTGCAGAATAGCTTTGATTGCTGTTTGCGCCAAAATTGGTCACAAACCCCGAATGTTGTGAAAGCACCAGTGTATGAATATAAATCAACAATATTCACACACAAATCTCAAATCTAAGCAAACAGAGTATCACAATTCAGAAATAATGAACAGAAACACGAGATTTATAGTGGTTCGGCGATCTTGCCTACGTCCACTCTGAAGTTGATGATTTTATTGATGTTCACTCGATGATTACAATCTCTTTTAATGCAATACAACTGAAATTATATGCTAAGTCTCAATCTAAGGTAGCGGTGGTGTTCTGGAGTAAATCTGGCAGAATCTGGGTGCTCTTTAGTACTTAGAATTATCCGACCCCTTTTCTGAATGACTAGGGGCTCTATTTATAGGTGTAGGAGGCTGATATTTCGCCTAAAATGAGGGGAGACCAGTTCTGGTACGTTAGGGGGCCCACATGGCCGAAATCTGGAGATTCGGGCCCACTTTGGGATCGATTCGACCCTTGGTTCGAATCGATCAAGAAATCATCCAATCGAGCTGAAATTTGGTGTGGACATTCTTCAACATGTGCTCAAGATTTTGTGAAAATTTCATAGCATTTGGACTTGTAGATCTCGAGATATGATCGATTTAAGATTGCATACTCGGCTGAAACGTCTCTTCGAATCAATCCTTTTCGACTCGAGTACTTCGAATCGATTGCCTCGACTCGATTCAGTGTGTCTTCGCGATGACGTAGCGCGCCTTCTTCGTATCGATCCGAGTTGTGCTCCGAGTTGTCTGGGTCGAAACCCCTCGTTTCAGGCGCTTCGACTTAGTCGATTCGAAGTGATGGGTTTGAAGGAATGCTCCTTCGAATCGATCGAATAGGCGCCCTTCGAATCGATTCGACTGGTGGATACAAAGCTATCTTGACGGAGTGGGTTCGAAGTAACTTATGGGATGGAGTCGAAGGGTATTGGTTGCATGGATTCGAAGTGGAGGAATACCTTGAGGGGTTCGAAGTGTTGGATTCGAACGTAGCCTGTTTGGATGGATTCGAAGCAGGGAGAACTCGATGGTTTCGAACGACTAAGACCTCATCGATTCGAACTAGATCATATGAATTTGAGGTGGTGGATTCGAACATGCTGAGGCGATGGATACGAACTCCATGGATTCGAATAGTGGCTCTTCTATCTCGAACATCGTATCTTCCCTAACTTGCATTTATCATATCTCATTCATACGAACCCCGATTGACTCAAAATTTGGAACGCTGGTTCTCATGACTTTGTTTGATGTGTCTTATCAATTGTAGCCCGATCCGGACTTGGAAAAAAATCATTGATATCCATGGTGAAACAGTGTATAACGAACTTTTACGACGAACTGTCTTTAGTTTTCCAGTCAACTTTTTGGTGTCACGGCCTTGCCAAAAGGCGGGATAACATTTGCCCCCCAAAACATGCCTTGCGATAGGAAGGTGTGTTTTGTAATGCCATAAGCTGGATGTTCATATCCTGTTGATGCCCTGCAAAGAAATTGATAGTTTTATATGACCTCAAATGACGACCGTTCGCGATCAAGCCATTTGAGGTGGAATTCGACCGTTCGCGATCTAGCATTTCTATATGGCCCCAAATGACGATTGTTCGCAATCAAGCCATTTGAGGTGAGGGGTGCCGTTCGAGGCAAGTTGTGATCGTTCGCGATCGGGTGCCTTTCGTTGCGATTTGTGACCATTTGCGGTCGGGTGACGTGGAAAGAGGAATGTGATCGTTCGCGATCGTGTGCCGTACGAGGCAAAAATGTGATCGTTCGCGATCGAATGTCGTATTAGGTGAATTGTGACCGTTCGTGGTCGAGTGCCGTACGAGGCAGAGTGTGATCGTTCGTGATCGAATGTTATACTAGATGAAGTGTGACCGTTCGCGGTCGGGTGCCGTTCGAGGCAAACGGTGACCGTTCGAGGTCGTTTGCCGTTCGAGGCTAATGGTGACCGTTCGAGGTCGGGTGCCGTTCGAGGCTAATGGTGACCGTTCGAGGTCGGGTGCCGTTCGAGGCTAATGGTGACCGTTCGAGGTCGGGTGCCGTTCGTGGCGAAGTGTGATCGTTCGCGATCGAATTGTGACCGTTCGCGGTCGGATGCCGTTCGAGGCGAATTGTGACCATTCGTGGTCAGGTGCCGTTCGAGGCGAATTGAGTGTGCCCGGGGAGGGACTTAGTATCATCAATACCAGGTTTCACGTTCGGGTGAATCCCCGGATTGTTTCTTGCAACGGTTTATCGCCATCTCAGAGCATGCCTAGGGACCGTTCGTGATCCCGTACATGTGTAAGTGGCTTAGCCGTTATGAAATCACAAGTAGCATTTTTTCATTGAAAATAAGTCTTTAGCAGAAATGTTAAACAAAGTCAAGTTCAAATATTCAAATCAAGATGAAACAAAAGCAAAGCAAGGATGTCAAAGTTTAAACTCCCACAACGATAGGGTTAGTAGTCATTCACAACATGCCTATGGACCGTTCGTGATCTCGCACATGTGTAAATGACTTACCCGTGTTGGTGAGAGGTTTACAACTTGTCCATCGTTATTTCAACTAATTGATAATCATACGATGTCCTGGCTCGGGGGCACCCCTGGCTGATGTAGACGGTGGTCGCTCTGGCTCCACCGCTGGAGCTCGCCTCCTCACATACTGAAGTAGCATACCGTTCCTGATGTGCCCTTCCACCTCATCCTTCAGATGTCTACAATCGTTAGTGTTATGACCATTTAGTTCGTGGAATAAGCAGTATCTGTCTGATTTCCTCTCGTCAACAGTGGGATCCCTTCGTATTGGCCTACGGTAGGGAACTTGCTCTCGTGTATCTTGGTAGATTCGCTCCAAACTCTCATTCAGCTCTGAATAAGTGGTGAATCATGGCTCTCTCTGCAGTCGCTTTGACCTGTCACCATTGTCCTCAGCCTTTCGTTTTCCTTTATCCTTGCCTGAATCATTTTCGAGAGGCTTTTTGTCTTTAAGTGCATAAACTTCTATTCCCTCTCCTTCTTCTCTTTCAGCATTAGCGTCTTCCAATTGTAAAAACTTTTCTGCCTCGTGATAGAATTCTCCTAGATCCATTGGCGGATCCTTAGTTAATGAATTTTTGAATTCTGTGCCATCACCTACTCCGGACACAGCTGCCATCATAACCATGGATGGATCTGGCCGATACACCGATGCTGCTGCCGCATTGAACCGCGTCAAGAAATTCCTCAAAGACTCCCCAGCTTTCTGCTTTAGCGTTGCCAAACTCATCACATTCTTGGGTCTCGAAATATGAACTCTGAATTGCCTCATAAATCTCTCAATCAAATCGGTCCATGTCCCAATGGAGCCGCTCTCTAGCTGTCTGAACCATAAAGCTGCTATGTCTGTCAAATACAATGGGAAGCACCGGGCCATGACTTCCTGTGATGCCCCCAGCACTTCCATGTGCCTTATATACCTCGTTAGATGGACCGTAGGATCCGTCCTCCCATCATACCCTTCTACTGTTGGCAGTTTGAATTCTAGTGGGTTCCTAGCCAACCTAATCGCAGGAGAAAAGGTACTCCTGTTCACATCTTCAAGATCTCTGTTTACCAATCCACCTCTCATGGATCGCCTGACCATCTCTGCCAATCTATCATTTTCTCCAAGCTGTAGTCCTCGTTCACTACCTTCGATCTGCCCCCCGAGTCCGTGTGAGCTTTCAGGTGTTTGCCCCCCTGATTGAGCGTTCATCCCTCTATCGCTGTCAAGTTGCTCGGATGTCCTTGTCTCTCTTCCCGTGTTCGGATCAACATGTCCTAAGTGTGTGCCCCCCAGCTCCGGCGCTGCGTTGGATGGTCCTGCTTCGTTCTGGGCCCTGGTTGTTCTTTGATTTTGCGCTCCAAGTTGCCCAATCTGTTGAAGCAAATTCTGGATCATTTCCTCCTGTCTCTTCATCATTGTCTCCATCTCATCCCTGGTGATGAAGACTGACGCTTGGTTTGCTCCCGAGGAAGCCTCTTGACTTCCTTCGTGCTGACTTTGCTCTGGCCTCTGCCTTTTACTTATTTGTCTTGTCATGATTCTTCGGATCTGAATCTCTTAGCCTTCTGATTCAACTTTCAAATGATAGAAGTCCTGAGTTCAGCTCTCAGTGAAAGCACCAAAGTGTTTGCGCCAAAATTGGTCACAAACCCCGAATGTTGTGAAAGCACCAGTGTATGAATATAAATCAACAATATTCACACACAAATCTCAAATCTAAGCAAACAGAGTATCACAATTCAGAAATAATGAATAGAAACACGAGATTTATAGTGGTTCGGCGATCTTGCCTACGTCCACTCTGAAGTTGATGATTTTATTGATGTTCACTCGATGATTACAATCTCTTTTAATGCAATACAACTGAAATTATATGCTAAGTCTCAATCTAAGGTAGCGGTGGTGTTCTGGAGTAAATCTGGCAGAATCAGGGCACTCTTTAGTACTTAGAATTATCCGACCCCTTTTCTGAATGACTAGGGGCTCTATTTATAGGTGTAGGAGGCTGATATTTCGCCTAAAATGAGGGGAGACCAGTTCTGGTACGTCAGGGGGCCCACATGGCCGAAATCTGGAGATCCGGGCCCACTTTGGGATCGATTCGACCCTTGGTTCGAATCGATCAAGAAATCATCCAATCGAGCTGAAATTTGGTGTGGACATTCTTCAACATGTGCTCAAGCTTCTGTGAAAATTTCATAGCATTTGGACTTGTAGATCTCGAGATATGATCGATTTAAGATTGCATACTCGGCTGAAACGTCTCTTCGAATCGATCCTTTTCGACTCGAGTACTTCGAATCGATTGCCTCGACTCGATTCAGTGTGTCTTCGCGATGACGTGGCACGCCTTCTTCGTATCGATCAAAGTTGTGCTCCGAGTTGTCTGGGTCGAAACCCCTCGTTTCAGGCGCTTCGACTTAGTCGATTCGAAGTGATGGGTTTGAAGGAATGCTCCTTCGAATCGATCGAATAGGCGCCCTTCGAATCGATTCGACTGGTGGATACAAAGCTATCTTGACGGAGTGGGTTCGAAGTAACTTATGGGATGGAGTCGAAGGGTATTGGTTGCATGGATTCGAAGTGGAGGAAAAACTTGAGGGGTTCGAAGTGTTAGATTCGAACGTAGCCTGTTTGGATGGATTCGAAGTAGGGAGAACTCGATGGTTTCGAACGACTAAGACCTCATCGATTCGAACTAGATCATATGAATTTGAGGTGGTGGATTCAAACATGCTGAGGCGATGGATACGAACTCCATGGATTCGAATAGTGGCTCTTCTATGGATTCGAACATCGTATCTTCCCTAACTTGCATTTATCATATCTCATTCATACGAACCCTGATTGACTCAAAATTTGGAACGCTGGTTCTCATGACTTTGTTTGATGTGTCTTATCAATTGTAGCCCGATCCGAACTTGGACAAAAATCATTGATATCAATGGTGAAACAGTGTATAACGAACTTTTACGACGAACTGTCTTTAGTTTTCCAGTCAACTTTTTGGTGTCACGGCCTTGCCAAAAGGCGGGATAACAATTGCTTTGTTTATTTGGAATTTCGAGGGCGAAATTCCTAAGGGGGAGAGAATGTAACGACCCGTATTTTTATGGATCGAAAAGTTCGTCAAAATCTGGGATTCTTAGCGTTGTTGAGTCATTTCAGATTTTAGGCAAAATATTGTTAGAGTCCTAGGTCGTACACGACCTAAGTGATAGGTTGTGACCGACTTATAGATTGGACGATCTAAGAGTTAGAACGTTGGAAGCTTAGGTCGTGTAGGAAGTAAGTCGTGAGTGGCTTTGGTCGAGTGACGACTTAGAGGTTAGGTCGTCTTGGTTTAGGTCGTAGACGACCTAAGAGGTAGCACGACCTAAGTGATTGGAGACTTAGGGTTTTGAGCGACCTAGTGAGTGAGCGACCTAAGTTTGGGAGTTGAATTGTTAAGTCGTCTAGACGACTTAAGGAGGTTTTACGACCTAAAGAAGTGAACTGGTTTAGTGTTAGGTCGGTTGGAGCAACCTATAGAATTAGGCGACCTATAGGAGTTAGCGACCTATAGGAGTTAGCGACCTAAGGACCATGCGACCTAAGAGTTAGAGTTATAGGAAGCAGGGTAAGTTAGCGACCTAAGAAGGATAGGTCGGCAACGACCTAAGGAAGGAGTAGTTAGGTCGTATGACCTGTGTGTAGTTAGGTCGCTAGGTTATTAGTCAGTTAGGTCGCTTGTGTGTTAGGTCGTGTGGGATTGCTAAGCAGTTAGGTTGTGGCATTGATAGGTCGCGTAGGTCTAAGTGTTAGGTCGTAACACTCTTAGGTCACGTGGGTAACTCAGTAAGTCGTAGGTCGTGTAGCACGAATAAGTTAGGTCGCGCGCATGATAAGTCGTAGGTTGAGGGGCTTTGATAGGTCGTTGAAGCGCCTGGGTGTTAAGTCGTAGAGACTTAGGTCGGTGGGGGTCTTAGGTCGTAGGTCGGAGACGACCTAATTCCGAGTTACGACTTAGGGAGATTTCGCCTATAAATAGAAGGGGGTTGGCTTCATTTTTGGGATCCGGATTTCGAAGCGACGAAGTGCTGCCATTTTGAGAGCTCGACTTCTACACTTCTTCACTTATTTTCTCCACTCTAATCTAGTGATTCCATCCATCCAAGTTGAAGATCAAATTGAAGATTCAAGAGCTTAGATTGAAGATCTTCATCCATCAAAGAGAGATTTCTTCGTTTGAAGCGGATTTGTGATAGATCAAGCTTGATCCTTCGCTGTCCAGATCTGAAGCGTATTGATTTGGGGTTGTTTAGGTGATTTGGTGAGTGGTGATTATCTCTCACACGGATCCAAAGGAGTGTATCGGATTGTTGGCTCGATTTGGTGTTAAAATAGTGATTTCCATACATTTTCTTCATCCTAAGTGTAGATCCATATAGATCCATTGTTCATGATGATGTTATATCCATTTTACTAAGTGTTAACCTATGCAAGTTCATTCATCAAGATTATAGAGATATTGTTCATGTTTTCATGCTTATTAGACTTTCAACTCTTTAATTACGAAATTGCCATTATTGTGATAATTGTCTACTTAGATCATATGTGAATGCTTGATTGCTTGGATTAATGTTTGACTTGATTGATTGCTATGAATTAGATGATTGATGATTTGATTTAGATCGAGGATGATTCAAAAGTTAAGAGAAAGGCTCTTGAATTGGGAAAGCTGCTTGTGGCATATGTAGCGGATGATGAAGCTCTTATGAATAGATTTGATGATGATGTTGAGATGAAGCTTTGCGAGGATGTGATGAAGCGAGGCATGATATGAGATAGTCTTGGTCTAATCCAGACGGGATCATTCCAAGCATGTTGGTAACTCGGTGATATGGTTCGAGTTTGAGGATAATGGATGCTCGAGAGGCGCTTGAGCTAGTATGGAAATAGTCGTCAAGGAGGATGACTAGAAGGCTGAGATCTCATCGTTGTTGAAGGTTCTAGCATGCTCAAAGCAAGAGTACGTTGGGCAGATTAGATAGTCCCTAAAGGCTACAGATTGGTAGTCAAGTACTCTGGGCAGATTCGATAGTCCTAGGCACGGGTCACGATGACGTGCGGGAGTTATGTCTAGAACCGGGGTTTCCATTAGCCCTTGACGGACGGCTGAAAGAATGTGCCGGTCATTCAATTAACGGTGATATCGAAGCAATGATAACAGTGATAGCCAGAGTCATGGATGTTTGGTTGTATCGTCATTCGGTCTCAAGAGCGGTATTTTCTGGGTGCTTATCTGATCTTGGTTTAGGCCTTGGGGTTTGTACTTGGAAAACATCGCCCTTGACTCGAGTGATAATTGCTTTACTTTACATTGTATGCTCTGCTATGTTTGCTTCTACTTAGTGTGTGTCTGGGGGCTATCACTGTAGAAAGAGGTTGGAGTAGGAGGGTTGTATTCCTATTCCTTTTCCTTTATGCTCTTTTGGTATGTTGTTAGTTAATTTACCGCTCACTAAGACTGTTGTCTGACTCAAGGCTTTATGTTTTAATTCTTATTGCCTTGGGCTGTTCGTCCATTTTGGGACGGGCAGACTAGGTAGCAGGTGACAGGTGATGTTCTCTTCTCACGATGCTGATATCGAAGACGAGCTGGAGGGTTGTATATTATCTTCATATTATATGTACTGGATGTTCCGCTGTTTGTATAATCTCTGAGTGTTATGTAGTGAGGCTTGATGTATTGACTATTTGGATGCTTGTATTCAACTATTATGGAGTTTTATATGATGGCATTTTATTCTGTAAAGCTTCACTATACATATGTTCTATTGTATTTTGTCCATGCGCTATGAGTAATACGATAGATTCTGTTGTTTTTATCTACCTTGACAATCGTCCATGGTCGCCTGGCACACTTTACAGCGCACTTCCTCTAGTTTCGGTGCAGGGGTCATGGGCGGTCGTCACAAAAGCGATATAACTTTGGAAAGTGATATGATTTTGGAAATGGATCTATTTGAAGTGAAAATGATATCGTATGGATAAGGTTTTGAAATGGCAATGATATTTTGGTTTTGAAATATAAACTATTTTGAAAGTTTATTAAATGACCAATCGGTGTAATAATTACGTAGTTATTGAAGAGTCCGGGATCGGTTAGGGACATACTCTCTATCTAAATCGAAAACCACTTTAATAACTATTATATGCGAAGTGTGATCCAGAATGAAGTGGTTGGAATGATGACATTGATGATTTGAAGAAAGAGAACGATAATGGATAGCCTTGACACTTGTGTCAAATTGGAAATGACTAAAACAAGAGCCGTGCCGAGCCAAATGAGGTTAGCTACCTCGAGCGAACACACGTCTTTGTAAACTACTCATTACTTGTTTTTGATTGGTGCACACCCTTGATTTGGGAGTGTTGTTTCGCGGTGTTGCGATCGTTGCGGCGATGCGTTCTCACCAGTCCGGATCAGGTAAACGGTAGTTTCACTACCTTAGGTATTGCCTAATGTGCCTTGTCATACTCGTATCCCTATGCGCGACCACTACGATTTGTTTCGTGTTATACCTACGGAGTACTCCCTGATAGCTCACTAGTTTACAGTGGAGTTTACAGTGCTGTATAGTCTATGACGCTTATATAAAATGTGTTAAGCGGGATAACGGTAACGCCTTAATGCTATTTTGATACTTTATATTACTGATAGGCATCATCTACTTAGCGTACACTACTATATATAAATAGTTTAACGGATCCTTAGAGGATGGTTATCCCAAACATCCTTTGAGTTACTTGTATTTTCAGTTGTTATTTCACTTGAGTTGGATTTATTGATATAAGAATGTTAATCCCGACTCGAGTGTTTTGTGTTTTTCTTTACGCTCGGGTCAGATTGAGTGGTACATCATTTAAGACTCACCTTTGGAGTTGGAGCTTCGCTTGGAGATCCAGCTATCTATTGTGATAACCCTGATTTTTTTGAGTAATTTCATGATTTAATTTAGTTTGTATTTGTTTGAAATTGCATTGGGAAAAATTGGAATAGGAAATTGATTTGCAGATACAAAGTATAAAACATGTACATGTGCACAGGACAGTGTACACATGCACACAGATTTCTGTGTAACAAAATTTGGCAGAAATTAATAGATAAAATAAAATAACTGATTTAGAAATACATATGCACAAAGATAGAATTTTGTATTTAAATAAAATAGAGTACAAAGAAAATAAGAGCTAGGCTGAAATAAACTTAAAATTATTTAAAGAAAGAAAAATAAAAGGCTTAGGTATACATAGGTTACACATGTATACAGTCAAGCAATCCCTGGAAGGAAACAGAAGTTGCATGAAAATGGCATGAGTCCCTAAACAAGCACTTTATCTATTCTCAGTAATTTCTTTTATTAAGAAAATAATAATAATAATAATAATAAGTCATGCATATGACATGACCAGGGAAAATTAAAAGAGAGGGACTAATTTCTGGAAAGGAAGACAAGGACCACATACCCTTTTATTTTCTTGAATCAAACCAGAGGCAGGCTATGTTTGGGATGGGGTAGAACTGACATTGGGTAAGTCCATAAACCCTAGTAACAGCCAAGATTTATATAAAAGGCCTAGTATAGTAAGACCATATATTTTTGTTCTTCATTAACCTAAAAAAAACAATATACAAGACATAAACCAGAGAAAATAGGAGAAGGCAGAAGACTAAAAGGGGATTCATAAGGTATAGGAAGAAGAAGGATTAAGGTGAGTAACCTCACTGAAAACTTTGGCATTAAGACCTGAATATTGAGGCAGCTAGTTTGAACTAATTTTCTTTTACAAGTTATGTTTTATGATTGGATGACTTTGGTTTGTTAATGATTTGTTTAAGGGTAAAACTTCTATCTGATTTACCCAAAAAAATAAGAGTCATGGATTCATGAACTAAAATGTTTGTCTGAGACATGGGTTAGCTTTGAGATTGAGTGTTTTCTTTTATAAGTTTTCTTTATAAGTTGTTTATAAAAATCCCCGGATTCAAGTAGTGGGTATATGGTCTGAAGGTAGAAAGAAATATGGGCTGTAACATTGTGTTGTTGCTTATGTCTCATATTAAATAAAACAAAAGAAAATGTAGAAGTGCAATGTTGTACATGTGCTGAGCTTCTATGTTTTATGAAATACCCAAATCAAATATACTTGTGGTTTAGCCAGATCATGAATCTGATTGAACCAGAGGTAAGGGAAAAAATATATATCTAGCAAATTACTCAGGACCATGTGCTTACATCTTGATCCAGTGAAACCCATAGGCAAAATAATGTGCTAAGAAGTCACCTCCCTCTTTCATGATAAAATGTTTGCTTCTGAGAATATAACTTACCAAACTCTGGATGAATACATGTTGCTTGCATTATTTATATTTCTCTGATTAAGAAGTGAGATGCAGAAGGGATTAGCACTGCTATGAAAAATAATAATAACACTTAGTAATTTAACTAAGGACTTGGGATCTTAGGGCTACCAAAGTATAGCTTGGCAAGGGGAATATTGCAAGTTCACACATGGTATGTTTATACCCAGGGGCCTGAGTGTGCTGGGTTAACAGAGAAATGTCCCAGGCAGTGTGTGTTTAAAAAGGAGAAAGTAGCTAAAGACCCTGCTATATTTGATAATGAATTCTAGGAATAGATTCAGGAGAGGCCTGGGCAAAATCCCTGATGGCCAGTAAAGTTGAAAAGGGGATGATAACTGAATTGATGTTTGTATTTGGTTGTTTTGGTGCTTTTTATGGATGAATTTTATGATTGTTTTCTATGAATCAAGTCATGGTGATTATATGTGTAAATAATCTGTCAACACTGAGATGAAGGAACATGCTACACAAAAAAAAACAAGCATAAGGAAGATACTGAGTTTCTTATTCATGTAAAGTTTGTTTATAAAGAGAATTGAATGAGATCATGTTTTCAGTTGGATTATTCATACCAGACAAATAGTCTGACCCTTTTGTGTTTATGCACCATTGGGTGTCTCATATTCATATGGGGCAGTTCATGGTGATTTTGCAGGGAAATAGGAATTGCTTTGATCAGGCTTTGGATGTTAAACTGCTTAAGATTTGGATGCTATGTTTTTTTTAAAGACTTTGCTGAAGTAAACTACACCTTCATGATGAACTAGATTAAGACCTATTGTTTAAAATTACTTTGAGAAACCAATGTATGGTTAATTGATGTTTTGTAGTTGTTGAACTTATATGTCTCAGCTGAACTATGTGCTTTGTTTTGTTAAATGCTTTACTAAGGAAAAATGAATTTTAAGCTTCAAGAACAGTTAGGCTATAATGGTAGAAAATCTGAGATTGAAAGAATTTGTGGTTTGTATGTATATCTAAAGAACTGGCATAAGAGAATCCATGTTCAAGTCAAAAATAAAATCTGATAGAAAGAATTTGAGTTGCTTTGAAAAGAAAATAATATAGCAGGTATTTTGTAACAAAGTAGTGCAAACCAGAACAGGGCTAACATAGCCATTTTTCTTGAGCCTGGGTCAAGCCAGCAACCAAGGGTTTAAATTAAATTCTCAGATATGTTTAATAGCCAAAGTATATAATAGGTTCAGTCAATTTTGTTAACAGGAGAAAAATAAAAAGAAAAAGAAAAAAAAACAAAAATTGGGTTTGAACCGACCAGCATAGCACTCGAACTCGTGACCTCTCATGTGTAAGTTAGGCGCGTTTCCATTACGCCTAGATGTTGCTTGTGTTCACTTATGATCCACTTTCTTTTAGCCTGAGTTTGATACTATACAGGCTTTAACATAATCATTCACATTTTAATAGATTTAAAAGGATTTCTACTTACATATTATCATGCTCTGATTCTAGTAGAATATAACATAGATATCTTCATATATGTATGTTAGGAATGATTTAGATTTAAAACAATATTTTTTTATTGTGAAAGATCCTGGATATATTTTGTTTATTGGAGAAAGAAAATGACCCTGGGAAATATATTTGTAATGAATGAGATATCTATATATCATCTCTAAAAAAAAAATCCTTATGAAATTAGGGTGGAAAATAGGAGGGTCATTTGAGTTGGTATCAGAGCTATGTTGTTAAATAACATAGCAAAAATTTTTGTATGAATTTGTTTGCATTGGATGTATAGAAGTGTTTACTACTTTGGATGTTTTGTTTTTATTTACACTATTGATATCTATTATGATAGAATAAGTGATAAATTAAAATGAATTAATCTATAGAGCATTAGGCAAAACAGACTAACCTAAGTGTTATATCCATAGAGCTATGGTAGGACCCAGACATCAAAATGTAGGAACAAGTGAACCACCCATGGTGAATGTGCAAGAATTCATGAGGGCCATAAGAGATGGAGTAGGCAACAGGCAGGAAAATCCACATGAGGAACTTTCCAAACTACTCAAGACTTTTACCAATCTTGGAGGCAAAACCTTTGATGGCACAGAAGGAGTTATGGGGGTTCAAAATTGGCTTAGAATTTTGGAAAGAATCTTTGCAGACATGCAAGTTGAAGACCAAAGGAAGAGGCAAATTGCATCCAGGCAATTGAGAGGAGCAGCTTTGGATTGGTGGGAGGTTATCATAGCTGGAAGACCTGAAGGAGAAGTAACATGGGATCAATTTAAAGCAATGTTGGAAGGCAGATTTATCCCTGCATCAGCTAAGGAGTCTTTACTGGAGGAATTCATCAAATTGAGGCAAGGGACTATGAGTGTCACTGAGTACACTCAAAAGTTTGAATCATTGGCAAAGTATGGTGCAGTGCTCATCACTACTGAGGAAGCTAAGAATGGCAGATATATCCAAGGGTTGAACTCTAGCCTTAGTAGAGCCATGCTACCATATAAGGATAAAACTTTTGATCAAGTTTTCGATTTGACTCTGAGCATTGAACAACATGATAAAGCTAGAGAGAATTCAGGGCATTCAAAAATAATCAAAACAAGAAGGGAAAGGGTAAATTTCACCCTTATGATAAAAAGAAAACAGACATAACTTCCACCAAGAAACCAGAAGAAGCCAGAACTGCTGAAGTTAAGAAGAGGATCACTTGTTACAACTGTGGACAAGAGGGGCACATGAAAAATAGGTGCACCAATCCTAGACCAGCATCCTTCAATTGTCACCATTGTGGGAAGGAAGGTCACATAAAGAGGAACTGCCCAGATTTTAAGCAAGGAAAATTAGGGGCTTTGGAAGGGAAAGGCAAGGCAGCTGAGGGATCAAATGTTGAAAAGCATGGTCAAGTTGAAGGTACTTTGCTTATCCATTCAATACCTTTAACAGTAGTATATGATACTGGGGCTACACACTCATTGATCTCTCATGATATTGCACAACAATTAAAATTGAACTGTATGATTGTTGATAAACCACTGCTAATTAGAAGCCCTATAGGTAGTTCATGTGTCATGGGTATGATGTGCATGCAACTGGGATTAAATATAGGAGGACATGTGTTTGAGTCAAACCTATATGTGTTGCAATATCCAGACATAGGAATTATTTTAGGAGTTGATTGGTTGAGTAGATATAAGGCTATCATAAATATGGAGACATCCACCATATCATTGAAGGTTTCTGATGGACAAAGAATAATCGTTCTTTGTGAGGCAAACAAAAATAGAAGTATAGCCAACCTTTCTGCATTGTCAAATGAAAAACCCATGCCTGCATTAGAAGAGATCCTCATAGTTAATCAATATGATGATGTGTTTGGGGAAGTAAGAGGAGTTCCTAATCACAGGCCAGTTGAATTTTCAATTAGAATAATTCCAGGAGCTAGCCCAGTGGTTAAAAGACCAACCAGAATGGGGCCTAAGGAATTGATGGAGTTGAAAAAGCAATTAGTTGAACTAGAAGAAAAAGGTTTTATTAGACCCAGTAGCTCATCATGGGGAGCACCAGTAGTCTTTGTTAAGAAACATGATGGATCCCTGAGATTATGTATTGACTATAGGGAATTAAATAAAGTCACAATTAAAAATAAATACCCCTTACCAAGAATTGATGATCTCTTTGATCAATTGAGTGGTGCAAAGATATTCTCCAGGCTTGATTTAGCTTCAGGCTTTCATCAGATGAAAGTAGAAGAGGAAAGCATTAAGTATACAGCCTTTAACACCAGATATGGACTTTATGAATTTTTGGTGATGTCATTTGGCTTAACAAATGCTCCTTCCTATTTTGTTGATTTGATGAATATGATTTTCAGAGAATACTTGGATAAGTTTGTATTAATATTTATTGATGATATACTAATTTATTCTAAGTCAGTTAGAGAGCATGAGAACCATTTACATATAGTATTTGAGAAATTGAGACAGGAAGACTTGAAAGCAAAGTTTTCAAAATGCACTTTTTGGCAGAATGAAGTGAACTTTCTAGGCCATATTATATCAGAAAAAGGAATAGCTGTGGACTCCAATAAAGTCATTGCAGTGCAAGCTTGGAAAAGGCCTACTAATGTCACTGAAGTCAGATCATTCATGGGAATGGCTGGTTACTATAGAAGATTTATAAAAGATTTTGCAAAAATCTCAATTCCATTAACCAGATTGACTAGGAAAAATCAAGTGTTCACTTGGACTGAGGAATGTGAAAATGCCTTTGGAAAATTAAAAGAAGCACTGGTACAAGCTCCAATTCTTAAGGTACCTGAGGGAAATGAAAACTTGGTGGTGTATACTGATGCAAGTGGACAAGGGCTTGGAGCAGTGTTGATGCAACAACATCAGGTAATAGCTTATGCTTCTAGGCAGTTGAAATCAAGTGAAGTAAGGTATGCTACTCATGACCTTGAATTGGCTGCTGTAGTGTATGCCCTTAAGCTATGGAGACACTACTTGTTAGGGGCAAAATTTGAAGTATATACAGACCATAAATCACTCAAATATTTGTTTTCACAAAAAGAATTAAATATGAGGCAGCAAAGATGGATTGAACTCTTAGCCTCATATGATTTTGAAATATTTTACACACCAGGTAAGGCTAATAAAGTAGCAGATGCCCTAAGTAGACAACATGCTAAAGTGGCTAGATTAATGATAGAAGAGTTTAACACTTTATCATTATTAATTGATTCAGAGATAAAAATTGATAACATAGAAAACATGAGCTTATGCAGTGGGAAGGTAGAAATGGGAAAATTAAGTTTTATTACTCTGGGATCAGAATTGAAAAATAAAGTTGCAATGCTACAAAACCAAGATCCATTTTTATTTGGAAAGAAGACACAAATATTAAATGGTGAGACAGTAGAAGGTTTTCAGTTGGATGATCAGGGCCATCTGAAGAAAGGAGAAAGAATATGTGTTCCAGCAATGGATGAGTTGAAGCAAGAAATTTTGGATGCTTACCACAAAAGCAAATATACTATACACCCAGGAAGCACAAGAATGTATCACAACCTCAAGAGAGATTATTGGTGGAGTGGTATGAAGAGTGCAGTGGCAACCTATGTAGCAAAATGTATGGTTTGCCAGCAGGTGAAGGCTGAGTATCAAAAACCCTCAGGAATGCTTCAACCTTTACAAATACCACAGTGGAAATGGGAAGACATATCAATGGATTTTATTGATGGTTTGCCTAGAACTAGGAGGGGAAATGATAGTATTTGGGTAATGGTTGATAGGTTAACCAAGTCAGCCCACTTTATACCAGTGAAATCAGAAAGAAATGCAAATACCCTAGCCCAGTTGTTTATTAAAGAAGTAGTCAGACTGCATGGTATACCAAAGACTATAGTGAGTGATAGAGATACCATCTTCACTTCAAAATTTTGGCAGAGTTTTCACAAGGCAATGGGGACTGATTTATGTTTGAGTACAACAAACCATCCTCAATCTGATGGTCAAACAGAAATTGTGAACAAATTGCTTGAAGACATGTTGAGAGCATGTGTATTGGATTGGGGAGGAAGCTGGGAAGATTACATATATCTAGCTGAATTTGCATACAATAACACCCATCACAGTAGCATAGGCATGGCCCCCTTTGAAGCTCTCTATGGAAGGCCATGTTTATCACCTTCAAGTTGGCATGAGTCTGGAGAAAAAGTGGTCTTAGGACCAGAAAATGTGAAGGAGACTTCTGAAAAGGTAGCCTTGATCAGAAAAAGAATTGCCTCTGCCCAAGATAGGAAAAAAAAATGCAGATCAAAGAAGGAAGGCAGTACAATATGATGTTGGGGATTATGTGTTCATCAAGATATCACCCATGAAAAAGGTTCTAAGGTTTGGGAAACAAGGAAAGTTGATTCCTAGATATATAGGACCATATAAAATTCTAGAAAGAATAGGGACAGTAGCCTATAAATTAGAATTGCCAGAAGAAATGAGAGCAATGCATGATGTCTTTCATGTGTCTCAACTAAGAAGATGGGTTCATGATAAGGAAGCAATACTAGAATCCTCTAAGGATGTGCAGATTGATCCTAGAATGATCTATGAAAAGGAGCCAGTGGGCATAGTTTCTAGAGAAACCAAGAAATTGAGAAACAAAGAAATTAAATTAGTAAAAGTACAATGGAGTCTAGACCCAAATGATTGCACATGGGAAGTGGAGGATAAAATCAGAAACGATTATCCCCAGCTGTTTGATTGAAGAAAAGGTAAATCTATATATATACATACTAATGAATGTGTTGGTCGAATATGCATTGTGATTTTTATCTTGTGTTGATATGCATAGTGCTTAATAGGTGATTGGTTTGGAAAATGGTTTTGAAATCAGAAAAATTCATTTTTCTGAAGAGATGATACTTAAGTTAAGTATGAAAGAATTGTGGGACACAGTTCCTAAAAGGAGGGGTATATGTGATAACACTGATTTTTGTGAGTAATTTCATGATTTAATTTAGTTTGTATTTGTTTGAAATTGCATTGGGAAAAATTGGAATAGGAAATTGATTTGCAGATACAAAGTATAAAACATGTACATGTGCACAAGACAGTGTACACATGCACACAGATTTCTGTGTAACAAAATTTGGCAGAAATTAATAGATAAAATAAAATAACTGATTTAGAAATACATATGCACAAAGATAGAATTTTGTCTTTAAATAAAATAGAGTACAAAGAAAATAAGAGCTAGGCTGAAATAAACTTAAAATTATTTAAAGAAAGAAAAATAAAAGGCTTAGGTATACATAGGTTACACATGTATACAGTCAAGCAATCCCTGGAAGGAAACAGAATTTGCATGAAAATGGCATGAGTCCCTAAACAAGCACTTTATCTATTCTCAGTAATTTCTTTTATTAAGAAAATAATAATAATAAGAAGAAGTCATGCATATGACATGACCAGGGAAAATTAAAAGAGAGGGACTAATTTCTGGAAAGGAAGACAAGGACCACATACCCTTTTATTTTCTTGAATCAAACCAGAGGCAGGCTATGTTTGGGATGGGGTAGAACTGACATTGGGTAAGTCCATAAACCCTAGTAACAGCCAAGATTTATATAAAAGGCCTAGTATAGTAAGACCATATATTTTTGTTCTTCATTAACCTAAAAAAAAAATATACAAGACATAAACCAGAGAAAATAGGAGAAGGCAGAAGACTAAAAGGGGGTTCATAAGGTATAGGAAGAAGAAGGATTAAGGTGAGTAACCTCACTGAAAACTTTGGCATTAAGACCTGAATATTGAGGCAGCCAGTTTGAACTAATTTTCTTTTACAAGTTATGTTTTATGATTGGATGACTTTGGTTTGTTAATGATTTGTTTAAGGGTAAAACTTCTATCTGATTTACCCAGAAAAATAAGAGTCATGGATTCATGAACTAAAATGTTTGTCTGAGACATGGGTTAGCTTTGAGATTGAGTGTTTTCTTTTATAAGTTTTCTTTATAAGTTGTTTATAAAAATCCCCGGATTCAAGTAGTGGGTATATGGTCTGAAGGTAGAAAGAAATATGGGCTGTAACATTGTGTTGTTGCTTATGTCTCATATTAAATAAAACAAAAGAAAATGTAGAAGTGCAATGTTGTACATGTGCTGAGCTTCTATGTTTTATGAAATACCCAAATCAAATATACTTGTGGTTTAGCCAGATCATGAATCTGATTGAACCAGAGGTAAGGGAAAAAATATATATCTAGCAAATTACTCAGGACCATGTGCTTACATCTTGATCCAGTGAAACCCATAGGCAAAATAATGTGCTAAGAAGTCACCTCCCTCTTTCATGATAAAATGTTTGCTTCTGAGAATATAACTTACCAAACTCTGGATGAATACATGTTGCTTGCATTATTTATATTTCTCTGATTAAGAAGTGAGATGCAGAAGGGATTAGCACTGCTATGAAAAATAATAATAACACTTAGTAATTTAACTAAGGACTTGGTATCTTAGGGCTACCAAAGTATAGCTTGGCAAGGGGAATATTGCAAGTTCACACATGGTATGTTTATACCCAGGGGCCTGAGTGTGCTGGGTTAACAGAGAAATGTCCCAGGCAGTGTGTGTTTAAAAAGGAGAAAGTAGCTAAAGACCCTGCTATATTTGATAATGAATTCTAGGAATAGATTCAGGAGAGGCCTGGGCAAAATCCCTGATGGCCAGTAAAGTTGAAAAGGGGATGTTAACTGAATTGATGTTTGTATTTGGTTGTTTTGGTGCTTTTTATGGATGAATTTTATGATTGTTTTCTATGAATCAAGTCATGGTGATTATATGTGTAAATAATCTGTCAACACTGAGATGAAGGAACATGCTACACAAAAAAAAAAGCATAAGGAAGATACTGAGTTTCTTATTCATGTAAAGTTTGTTTATAAAGAGAATTGAATGAGATCATGTTTTCAGTTGGATTATTCATACCAGACAAATAGTCTGACCCTTTTGTGTTTATGCACCATTGGGTGTCTCATATTCATATGGGGCAGTTCATGGTGATTTTGCAGGGAAATAGGAATTGCTTTGATCAGGCTTTGGATGTTAAACTGCTTAAGATTTGGATGCTATGTTTTTTTTAAAGACTTTGCTGAAGTAAACTACACCTTCATGATGAACTAGATTAAGACCTATTGTTTAAAATTACTTTGAGAAACCAATGTATGGTTAATTGCTATTTTGTAGTTATTGAACTTATATGTCTCAGCTGAACTATGTGCTTTGTTTTGTTAAATGCTTTACTAAGGAAAAATGAATTTTAAGCTTCAAGAACAGTTAGGCTATAATGGTAGAAAAATCTGAGATTGAAAGAATTTGTGGTTTGTATGTATATCTAAAGAACTGGCATAAGAGAATCCATGTTCAAGTCAAAAATAAAATCTGATAGAAAGAATTTGAGTTGCTTTGAAAAGAAAATAATATAGCAGGTATTTTGTAACAAAGTAGTGCAAACCAGAACAGGGCTAACATAGCCATTTTTCTTGAGCCTGGGTCAAGCCAGCAACCAAGGGTTTAAATTAAATTCTCAGATATGTTTCATAGCCAAAGTATATAATAGGTTCAGTCAATTTTGTTAACAGGAGAAAAATAAAAAGAAAAAGAAAAAAAAACAAAAATTGGGTTTGAACCGACCAGCATAGCACTCGAACTCGTGGCCTCTCATGTGTAAGTTAGGCGCGTTTCCATTACGCCTAGATGTTGCTTGTGTTCACTTATGATCCACTTTCTTTTAGCCTGAGTTTGATACTATACAGGCTTTAACATAATCATTCACATTTTAATAGATTTAAAAGGATTTCTACTTACATATTATCATGCTCTGATTCTAGTAGAATATAACATAGATATCTTCATATATGTATGTTAGGAATGATTTAGATTTAAAACAATATTTTTATATTGTAAAAGATCCTGGATATATTTTGTTTATTGGAGAAAGAAAATGACCCGGGGAAATATATTTGTAATGAATGATATATCTATATATCATCTCTAAAAAAAAATCCTTATGAAATTAGGGTGGAAAATAGGAGGGTCATTTCATCTATCCAGCTTTCATTTATTCAGTTGATTCTAGTGATGTATTCTGATATTGTATTTGACTATTGTATTGAGACATCTATGTATTCGAGACTTCTGTTGTATCTTGTTTTAACTCTGTTATATATTTATAGTAGCTTCATGAACTACTATTCTTCTATTTCCGCTGCATTATTGTTATATTACTCTGTGTCTGTGATCTGTGACTATTTTATTTACTGTATATGCTGAGTTTTGCCAAATTTTATTTACAATCCATTGGTTTGAATTATTCAAGTCTGGCATGTGTGGATTTATTGTCAATTTGAATGGTCCAAAATACTGGGTCGTTACAGTAGTAGTTTTATTGCACATCTGTTTTGATAAACGAATCTTAATTTTAATTTCTGAAGGTTGATTTGAGATATATATATATATATATATATATAAGTTATGAGTACATATATATTATTTTAAAAGGGATTGAAATGGAACCTGGTTGTTTAGTTCTTAAGTTTCTATAAATTAGAAATTGAAATTATTGTAAAGAATGGAATCTTGACTATAGTAATAATTGGAAAGTTCTAAAATGAAAATAATAAATTTGATGTTATAATGATTAATGAAATAGATAAGAAATTGGAAATTTGTAACTTACATGTTAAAGAATAATAAAATTTTAGAAGATGTAATTATTAAACATTTTGTTTACTAAAGTGAATAAGATAAACTTGTGTCATATTCAATTGCATCCTTAGAACAATATATAACTTACCAAAATATTAAAAGTTGAAATGTTAATAGAAAAATGTAATAGAATATTATACAAGTAAAGCATAAGTATAATTAAAGGGTTTAATAGATTTTTTCTAAAATAAGGATTCTGACGTTGTCAATTATTATAAACTTAAGTTAATAATTTGAAATGCTAGTAATTATAATTAATAGAAAAGTGAATACCGTAATTAAATAATTATAACTTAGGTAATGTTTGAAGCCAATTATAATTAGAGTAAATAGTAAAAGTGGATACTATTAAAGGGTTTAATAGAATTTTTCTATAAATAAGGATTCTGATGTTATCAATTGTTATAAACTTAAGTTAATAATTTTAAATGCTAGTAATTATAATTAATAGAAAAGTGAGTATCGTAATTAAATAATTATAACTTAGGTAATGTTTGAAGCCAATTATAATTAAAGTAAATAGTAAAAGTTGATACTATATGTGAAAGAAATAAAAGTGAGGTGAAAATCCTTTATAGTTATGAGTTGTTTCACAAATGAATATTTATATAAAAAGGGAAATCAAACTAAATAGTAAATGTGAAGTAAACTGAAATAAAACATATACAATACTTCAATAATGAATTCATTCATGATCCAAATAATTGAAATGGATATAACTTATGTAAGTAAAGAATGTAACTTAATGAAATAAGCCTTATATGAATGAATGAGAATTAAAATTTTGTAAGTAATGAACGTGAATTAAAGAAAAATCATTGTATGGAAAAAAGGAAAAAGAAAAAAAATGAAAAATAATTAATGTGAAAAAAAGATTAATAGAATAAACTTAAAATATGTGTTGAACTTTTGTTTGTATTGGCTTATGGGATGGTTGGGAAAGGACACTTCTAACAGTATAAAGAGTGTAAATAATCTATTGAGTTTTATCTAAGACTATTGAGTGTATGGTATACTTAGTAGTTTATTTACCATTTATACGATTAAAAGTTTCTAAACCCGAACAAACCGTTTGTTTGGTTGCTATTGATGGATGGTTATTACTTTGATTGCATGTGATGATTGTATGGTTTTTGTTGCAGGTGATTGTTGTTATGTTGTGGTGATTTGTTGTTATAAATTGAAACAACGTAAATATTTCTCTTTTGCAAAATTCCGACTCTTTGGATTGTATAAGTGAAATACAGGTTTATGGAAGCAATAGCTACTGTTTTTGGTTTCATAAATAAGCGTTGTTTGTCCGACAAATAGGTACATTTTCGGATTACGGTTTGATAGCGATATTATATTATTTTTCCATGGTTTGGGATATTTTATTTTAAAATATATGATATATATTGTTATTATTGATATTATTATTTCTTCCAGACCTCTCCGTAAAAAGAAGACTCTACCGAAATTTTCCGTAAATTTTGGACTTAAATTTTTTTGTGAAAGTAAAGATGTTATCAAACTTTTATTAACCTGAATATGAAAGGATTCAATTGTTTATAAATTGATATATTTTATTTAAATTATTTAATTAATTGTTTATAAATTTAATACTTTGAATAAGACATATTAATTCCTTAATCCCTTCTTTCTTGTTCCTTTTCGAGGATAAAAAGTTTTGAGTGGGGGAGATTGTAACGACCCATATTTTAATTGTTTAAATATATTAAATTAAATAAGAAAGTTTGAATAAAATTGTTAGGAATTTAATTTTTAAGCTTTTTGGATACAAATTAAACTATAATATTAAGTTGTGATCTTAAATTGAATTTCTATTAATGACATAGGTTGGAATCTAGAACATATATTAATGTGTATTTTAATGACATTGTTTCAAATGTAATTAATGGATAGGAATACCAAAGGCTAATTGTAATAAGGAATATAATTTAGGAATATAAGTGGTAGAAAAATAATAATTTATGATTTTATTTGTGTTAACATATGTTAAGAGATATGTTTATGATATTAATTTGAATTTCTAATAATAGCATGTATTACAGTAAGATTAAAAAAAATGATAACATATGTTAGGTGTATTTAATGACATTGTTTGAATGTAATTAATAACGGTGATTATATTAATAAATGTTAATGAAGAATAAAATGAATAAATTTATTAAAGGAGAAAACATATGATTATTTATTTGAAACGTGTTTTAGCATAGAGTAAGAAATTAATTATTTGTAAGTAAATTTCTAACTCATATTTGTAACCAATAATGTTAATAGATATGTTTGAAATATACCATTTAAAGGAAAACAATTGGATTAACTATCTTCCCAGTAATCAGCGTATGTTTTGAAATTTAATTATTGGAATTAATAATAATTAAAATTATTCCATTAATAAGAAATAGAAGTGAATTATAATTTATTAGTGATATGTGCAACTTACGTTTTTTTGTTACAATAATTATTTTAATGTGAAATATTAAGTTAATTGGTGTGTCAATATTATTTATTGTGTGTAAAAAAATATTGGTTAAATTAACATATATTTATGTGTATATTTGGAGTTAAAGAAATGTATTAAAGGAAATATACGTTTTAAAATTGAATTTCAAAAGTTGTTGCAGTATACTAATCCTTCCATCCTCATTAATTTATTACCTTTGTAACGACCCGGAATTTGACCACTTTAAAATATACTATTTAAAGTGATTTTAAATATGAATTAAGTAAGTTTATATGATTCAAAAAAAATTAGATAGGGTTTGGGAAGAGAAGTATACACAAAAATAGTAACATTTGCCTATGTCGACAAAAGTGACAAAAGGCTGATTTTAGATAAGTAACTTTCAATGGTTAAACAAATTATTTTAATTAATTTATGAGTGTTTATATTTTTAAATAACATTATACAAATTTATTTTTAAATTTGGTTTACATAAATAAATGGTTTAACCAAAACGCCAAAATGTTACCGTAAAACATTTTGTCGAAAATCAATGTTTTGTCGGTTAAAAGTTGTCCCAACGTCGTCGCACCTTTATTTTGTTATATAAGAACATATATTCAAATAGTGTAAGTATTAATTAATTCACTAATAAATTTTACTTTTACTAAACATACTTAGAAAATTCTAGAATATAATTAACAAAAAGTAAGCATAAAAAGACAAAAAAGTACAAAAGTCAAAAAATAAAACATCAAATCAAAGAAACATAATTATTACTTTTTTTACTTAATATCTAAGTGAAAATGACATAAAGTAATGATGTGAAATGTGATGTTAAGTGTTGAAAAAAAATAAGATTACTTTATAAGTAAGTAAGTGTATTTTGGTCTTTTTTCAACATATTATTTTATCCAAAACTTTTCTATAAATAAGACCACCATTCTTCCACTTGGTTTTACGCATTTCTACATTTTCTTCTTCTTCCTTTCTCAAGCTTTCTAAAAGCTTCTTTAATGGTTTCTTCTCTTCCATTTCCTTACTAACTTTTTCATAACCATATCAAACAAAGTCAAAACACCACCAAACTTTGCCAAAGACCTTAGAATACAATTAAAACATGGTTTAGCATCTAAGAAGTGAAGAAATGATGGAGGAAGAGATGGAATATGGTGAGGCCGAACTATTAAGAAGGAGGAGCAAGTTTGTGAAGCTCCGGAGTATGAAAAAGAGAAGGAAGTGCAGCCGATTTCATTCCAAGGAGCTTGGAGTAAATTCAAGGTGCTGCAGAAGCTCTACCAGATTTTCGAGAGTTTGGAAGAAGAGGCCGATAGCATAAAGCAAAATAAATGGAGTAGAAGTTGATTAGTTGAAGTAGTTAGTGAAGTGTTGTTAGTAAGAATGTTGGTAGGAAGTTAATCGGTTTGGTTAAAGGTGAGTACTCTTATTTACTAAAAAATCCATAAATTATTTCAAGTATAATGATTTAAAAGTTTAGTCTATGTTGGATGATTTAATGGATGATAACGTGGTTGATATTATGGTTGATTATATGTTTGTGATATGGATGATAACTTGGTTTGATAAATGATAAGAGAAATGATTAGTAATTAACCATAGTTAATTAAGTGAGATATTCTCATCGCTTTTGAATTTATATTTTGGTTATGTTAAAACAATCATATTTATATCCTTATGACATATGAATGTTTATTTGATTGTTAATATGGATGATTCGATAGTTGGTTAGATAATTGAATTGTGATAATATATCCCGTTATGGTATTAATAGGGAATGTTGGATTTGAAATCATATGTTATGTGATTTGTTGAATGGATGTTATGTTAGTGATGAATATGGATATTGGTTATGTTCATTTTGGTTAAGTGATCTTTTGTTAATAAGACCATATTTTAGTGATATGAGATATTTTGGAAAAATAAGTCTCTTTTCAATTAAAAGTGAAATTAAAGTAAAAATAAAAGAGAGTTTGAAATTTGAAGTGAAACGGGTTTGAAAAGGATAGTTAATTTGAAATTGAAATTTAGATGAATAGTGAAATTGAAATTGAAATCGATCTTGAAAATTTAAGTTTAGTTTGAGATTGAATTGAAGTTTAAATTGAAATTAGATTTGAAATCTAAGTTTTAAATATATTTAATTTGAAGTTAGAATTGAATTTGGAATTTAAAAATTTAATATTAAAATAATGTGAATATAATAATATTATAATATGGTAATAGTGAAAATATATTTTAAATACTTTAAAAAGTGAAAATACTGATTTATAATGATTTTATAAGTGATAGAAATCAAATTGAATAAATTATTTCAAATATTGAAAAATAAGTTAAAACTATGTGTGTGACGCCCCACCTCTATACTCACACTAGCAAAGGACACTACGGGGGTAATGCCATCGACTAGCACGAAGAATAAGGCTGTTGAGGAGCGACCATCTGTGTAATTGCTTTGTGTGAGTACCGATATGTCAGATAATATAACTTACATTTCATTTCAAGAGGAAATCCGACTTATCAAATACAAACTCAAAGCTACCACATAGTGGCTATGTGGACTTCGGAAACAAATAAAGAAATAAACATAACACAAATCAGTCACAGATATTCATATCACAAAGGCGAAAACAGATATGAATAAAACACATAGAAGTGTACATCAAAGTAGTGGTCAGACTAGATCCACTACATCACAAAAGAATAAATACAAGTGCTAGACAAAAGAATAAGTATACATCAAGGAGTCTCTATCTCGAATGTATAACAACAAAAACTACTAAGCTAAAGTAGTTAGCCAAAAGTCAGGTGACGAACCCTGATAAGAAGTCAAGCAGAAGCACCTGAAATACCTCGGTCTGACCCGAGTATTATTTAAGAAGAAAATAATAAACAGATTAGTCTAGCTATAAATATCATATAAAATGAGATAGGATAAGAGATATGACAAAAACGTATGATAACGAAAATGTCATACTGTGACAAGTATACATAAGGTAACAACAAAAATCATACAATATCTCAAATATTCTCAAACACTAAAAAGAATGTCATATTCTTTAAATTATTCACCAAAACACAAATATTGACAAACATATCAAGGCCAATCGCAAAATCGGTGAAACACAAATACTAGAAATCATCAACTAGAAATCTAGAAATCACAAAAAGGGGAAGGCCTATCACAAACAGTAGCATGAAAACTCACCAACATGTGTATCACAAACGGGTCGCTATCCCATGAACCGAACATCGACGCACCTAAAAAGATACGCCCCATGCACAGCCGAACATCGACGTACCTAAAAAGATATGCCCCATGTCTAGTCGAACATCGACGCACCTAAAAAGATACGCCCCATGCCAAGTCGAACATCGATGCGCCTAAAAAGATACGCCCCATGCCTAGTCGAACATCGACGCACCTAAAAAGATACGCCCCATGCACCGACTTATCGAGCCGATTGCTCCACGAACGGTCCAAAGACCATGGGTCGCTAGCCCATAAAGAAATGAGACGAAGCTCAATAGAACGGGGTATAGTCCCCCACGCGGACAAAGAGACATCGCACATCGCTAGTCTAAATCACTAAAGGATCATCCTTGATCGATAAGTGTAAATTACACTAAGCTAGTAAATATAAGAGTTTAACTTCATGTCCCATAACCACTAGCTTAACTTAAATATTTACGAACAGGTTGTAGATTTCCACTCGAAAATTGTCACAAGAGTTCAATCGAACAAGTCCAAGAATTAATCGACGAAGTAAACGCAAGCGTTTCATACCACTTGTTTTGCTAAGCCGTTTAATTAGATTTCTCGTACGAATGAGGTAAAGGTTTATATATACTAATAGATTGGAAAATGGTTTTAAAAATGAGCTTTGTATTTAAAAGTAGTGTTAAAATCGTTTTTGTGAAAGAGTTTGAGTATTTACTACTAGTATAGGAACCTTTGTATTTTAAAGTTACAAATCACAAAATGATTGTAAAAACAATCAATCACCAAAAATTCACATACGACAATGTGAATTAAATCCATAAAAATTTATACCAAATCCATCAAATGGATATTCCCAAAAATCAAAAGAAAGAAGTCATCAAAGTCGATAGTAAGTGATAACAACCAACCGGATCGACAAAAATCGATTAATATTGGAAATCCACTCAAAAAACAGCCAAAATAGGCAAAACTGCACATTTCAGACGTCTAAAATTACCAAACAGACGTCTGAACCACTAACCAGACGTCTAGATGGATTTCCAAACGTCTGGATTTTGTCTTTGCCTTTTTGCCTTTTCCAGAGACCAATTCCAGACGTCTAAATTTGAATCCAGACGTCTAAATTGGAATTCAGACGTTTGAAATCCACCTGTAGGCAAAAATCAGCCTAGCCCATAAAGGGCGAAAATCCAAACGAAATGCGATCGATCGAGCGATGGATGTTAGGGGTTTATGCCAATCGACAACCCAGCCCTATAGGCTCTTCGATACACCACCAAAACATGTCCAAACATCCAAGATAGGATTTTTAAAGATTTTGACTTCAAAACACCAAAATTGGAGAATTCACCAAATCAATTCAAATCAAAAGCAAATGAACATGCACGAATGTTAGGAATTCATACCTAACAACAATGAAAGTTATAGACATAGATGTGAGTTAAAGAACTCACCTTTAAAACTCAAAAACAACGAACGAGAAGCTCTAAAACAAAGGAAAGGCCAATTACTCTTCAACTTCAACTCAAGAAGCTCCAATCTAAGCTAATAAGCAAATATTTCCTAAGTTAGGGTTTAGGAATTTTTGAAATTGAAGAGAGATAGAGATGGAGAAGATGAAAAGGATGCTTACCTAAGCTTCTCCTTGATTTTGGACTTGAATTTGAGTTTCCTAAACAAAACTAGGGTTTAGGAATTTCCATTTCCCTTTCTTTCCTCCATTTTTACTTTGAGCTTGAGTGTTAGGAAATAGAATAAGTAAATGGATGAAGAGTAGATATTATGTTGGGTTAGTGGGCTGAAACCCAAACCCAAAGCCCAAAATAGAAAACACCAAAATTCTACTCAACTCCAAACATATCGATGTTTATACTCAAAAAAGTTGTAAACACCATTTTGGACTCAATGGAAGTGGTCTCGAGTCCCAATTCGACTTTTAACAAAGAGTAACATTTCAGACTTTAATCTGATTAACGATGTTATATTTAAATAAAACATTTAAATATACAATCGTGAAATATGCGGGTTGTTATAGACTCCCCTCCTTAAAGAAATTGCGTCCTTGCAATAATTAAGAGAAAGATAAAAAGTAACAACCATACTAAGACATAACAACACAAAAGAAGAAATTTTGAAATGAGAAGTTCACCATAAAGAGCACGAAAGAGTAAGACCGGATGTGTTTGCTCGATGAATTCTCAAGATTTTTAAGAGCAATCCTTAGGATTTGTGGACCATTGAACTTCCACAAGAAGAACATCTTTATTTCGAAGGCGTTTAACCTCAGAAGTAATGATACGAATAGAATGTTGCTCATAAGTCAAATTTGGTGAAACTTCAATTTCTTCAATTACACCGGGCTCAAGAATAGAATCGGAATCCCTAAAGCATTTCTGTAGTTGAGAGACGTGGAATACGTCATGAATAGCAGAAAACTGAGCCGTAATAAAAGGCGATAAGCCATGGAACCAATACGTTCGGTGATGGGAAATGGACCAAAATATTGGGGTGCTAACTTTCCCGATTGACTGAAACGCACAACACCCTTCATAGGTTAAACACAAATGAACACCAATAAGTTCTGTACCTAAAACCAGCTTCTCCCGGCTTCAAGCCAACACGAAGGAGATCGGCACAGCCTTCCGTAGAGTACCTCAAAAGGTTCCATACCAATACTAGATTGGAAGATATTATTATAGGAAAACTCAACAAGAGAAATATGATCTTCCTAACTTTCACCAAAATCAAGAACACATGCATGAAGGAGATCTTCAAGAGTTTGATTCACCCGCTCTATTTGTCTATCGGATTGAGGACGATAAGCGGTGCTAAAAGAGAAGGATGAGCCTCAAGGCTACATAAAACAAGAGATGAACATGAATTGGATTCACGATCTCGAATCTCACAAGTGGATAAAGTCTCGAGATCACTCCATTCAGATATCATCATGGAAACAACCGCTTGTTGCTTACGACTAAGGGCATCGACAACACGATTTCCCTTTCCGGGAGTATAGAGAATATCAATATCATAAGATGCAAGTAATTTGAGCCAACGTTGTTGACGCAAATTAAGTTCCTTTTGAGAAAATAAATACTTCAAAGATTTATGATCGGTGTAGAGAACAAATTTCTCTCCCAAAAGATAATGACGCCAAATTCTAAGGGCGAAAACAATAGCCGCGAGCACCAGATCATGAATGGCATATCTAGTCTTGATAAGCTTTAATTGTCAAGAAGCATATGCGATAACACATTCCCTTTTGCATGAGAACGGCATTCAAACCAATACGACTAGTATCGGTATAAACAATAAATTCTTGGTTCCCTTCGGGAATCGCAAGAATAAAAGCATCGAAAAATAGTTCTTTTAATTGATCATCTTTCCCGAAAAGCTAAGACATTCAAAATTATAATTAACTTTATGTAATCATCTTTTTAGAAAAATTTACTTATTACAAGTCAATTTACTGTGTCTGACTATCTCATCATGGCGTTTAGGAGATTACTATCGATAACGTTGATCAAGTGCATCGACCAAAATTCTTAAAGCACTTAATTGGCAAAACAACACAAAATCATCTTTTATATGATAAACATGTCTCTTAAAAATTTCACGAATATTCTTTGCTCATTTTAAGAACAAAATCCAATCATACTTATAAATATCTTATTAAAAAGATTAGCAAATTTAAAATTGTTGTTTTCATCCATAATCAATAAATACAAGGATAAACTCATCGAGATATTCGTAGAATACTCGATTCATAAGATGGATGAAATAAGGTAGAAGGTTCGTCAAACCGAATGACATAACGAACCACTCAAAAGAATCATAACGAGTGCGGAATGCTACCCTCCACAACTCGTAGCTGATGAAAACCGGTGGCAAGGTCGAGCTGAAAAGACCTTAGCACCACTCAATAGATTGCTTAGGTGATAATCCTAAGATAAGCTCAAATATACCGGAAAATTCACAAACTACTAGAATGGGAGAAATAACATTTTCCTCATCATGTGGGTTTAAAGAATAAAATGATGCCACCGAATTTGGAAATCAAAATAACTAAGAACAACAGAAATCTGCTTAATAGATTGTGGGTGTCGAAGATAGATTGTCCACTCAGGACATAGGATATGGGCTTTATAATGATTAAGCCAATCCTTTCCCAAAAATCAATTTCGAAGCCTAAGTAGCACATAACATGCAAATCGGATCGGAAATCACAATCACATAAAAAAATCTCAAATTCTCCACAAAGTAAACTGAGTGTTGCAGATCCACCAATCGGATTCACAATTCTCAATGAAGTCATCAAACCCATAATATTTAGAGAAAAGGTATCAACAAGTTCTTTTGATATAAAATATTGAGATGAACCCGTATCAAAAAGAACTCGAATAGGATAATCACAAAACAAATTAATGCCATCAAGGATAGAATGAGAAATACCTTGACCAAGGGAAGTGCTAGTAGAGGCTTGCACAACCTTTAGCTTTCCCTCTTTCTTGTTTGGAAGTTTGGGGCATGAAGATAAAAGATGACCCGAACTTTTGCAATAACGACAAAAAAATGGTTCTGGGTACTCATTTGCATAGTGGTCCGTAGAACCACAATTGTAGCATCGTCCACGACTAGAAGTAGGAGTCTTTGCTACCGAAATTCCTTGCTTCCCTTTCTTGTAGGGATTGGGGCCTTTGAACTTAATAGGCCTCTTTATGTTATTGTTGAAGTTCTGTTTGGCACGCACAACTTCAACATCACTTTCTCTATCGGACGCTTCAAGTAGAAGAGCGATATCTACAAGCTGATCAAAAGAAACTTCTAGTTTCATAAGTAAAGGCTTTTTGAGGTTCTTATTCAACCCATAGACAAACCTCTGATTTTTCTTCAATGGGGTATTAATATACTCGACCCCATATTTAGAAAGAGATTCAAAAGATGCGATGTAGTCGGTCACAGAAGATTCACCTTGAACAAGGTCAATAAAGCGCCGAGCTAAAGTTACTTTTTCAACCTCCGGCACAAACTTCAATTCGAATCTTTCCCGGAATTGCTCCCAAGTAAGATCCGCTTCAATAATCTCAGAGACCAAAATCTCATACCAATCTAATGCTCTCTCCTGGAGCATGCTAGAAGCCACTTGGACACGAAGTGGATCAATAAGATTCATGCGGGAAAAGATGCGATCACATAATCTAAGCCAAGCTTGGATTTCTATAACATTTTCGGAACCCTTGAATGACCTTCCACCCAAAGCGGTATAATCTCTGCACAAGCGTGAAAACCCGGATTTAGGGTGAGTAGGCTCTGGAATAGGTCCGACAGCTTGAGCATTCTTTACAAGATCTAGAAGTTGTTGGGCATACATATATACTCCATCCTGAGGAGTAGCACTGGATTGACCGGCGCTAGGATGGCCTGGTCTAACCATTTCTCTTCTTTAAGAAAGAAAGAAAGAAGAGGAAAAAGGTTATTCACAGAATGAATATCAAACAAACGTGATTGATAAAACAAGGCATCACAAAAGAAAATAGGATAGTACGGGTCCAATGACTCGAATTAAATCCTAAGGCACGACTCCTAAGAAAGACTTAGGACAATGATCCTTGCTAGATTATTCTACATTGTTCCGAAGTTTGGCTCTGATACCAAGCTGTGACGCCCACCTCTATACTCACACTGGCCAAGGACACTACGGGGTAATGCCGTCGACTAGCACGAAGAATAAGGCTATTGAGGAGCGACCATCTGTGTAATTGCTTTGTGCGAGTACCGATATGTCAGATAATATAACTTACATTTCATTTCAAGAGGAAATCCGACATATCAAATACAAACTCAAAGCTACCACACAGTGGCTATGTGGACTTCGGAAACAAATATAGAAATAAACATAACACAAATCAGTCACAGATATTCATATCACAAAGGCGGAAACATATATGAATACAATACATAGAAGTGTACATCAAAGTATTCGTCAGACTAGATCCACTACGTCACAAAAGAATAGATACAAGTGCTAGACAAAAGAATAAGTATACATCAAGGAGTCTCTATCTTGAATGTATAACAACAAAAACTACTAAGCTAAAGTAGTTAGCCAAAAGTCAGGTGACGAACCCTGAAAAGAAGTCAAGCAGAAGCACCTGAAATACCTCAGTCTGGCCCGAGTATTATTTAAGAAGAAAATAATAAACGGATCAGCCTAGCTATAAATATCATATAAAATGAGATAGGATAAGAGATATGGCAAAAAGTATGATAACGAAAATGCCATATTGTGACAAGTATACATAAGGTAACAACAAAAATCATACAATATCTCAAATATTCTCAAACACTAAAAAGAATGTCATGTTCTTTAAATTATTCACCAAAACACAAATATTGACAAACATATCAATGCCAATCGCAAAATCGGTGAAACACAAATACTAGAAATCATCAACTAGAAATCCATAAATCACAAAAAGGGAAGGGCCTATCACAAACGGGAGAATGAAAACTCACCAACACGTGTATCACAAACGGGTCGCTATCCCATAAACCGAACATCGACGCACCTAAAAAGATACGCCCCATGCACAGTCGAACATCGACACACCTAAAAATATATGCCCCATATCTAGTCGAACATCGACGCACCTAAAAAGATACACCCTATGCCTAGTCGAACATCGACGCACCTAAAAAGATACGCCCCATGCGCCGACTTATCGAGCTGATTGCTCCACGAACGGTCCAAAGACCATGGGTCGCTAGCCCATAAAGAAATGAGACGAAGCTCAACAGAACAGGGTATAATCCCCCACGCGGACAAAGAGACATCGCACATCGCTAGTCTAAATCACCAAAGGATCATCATTGATCGATAAGTGTAAATTACACTAAGCTAGTAAATATAAGAGTTTAGCTTCATGTCCCATAACCACTAGCTTAACTTAAATATTTATGAACAGATTGTAGATTTTCACTCGAAATTTGTCACAAGAGTTCAATCGAACAAGTCCAAGAATTAACCGACGGAGTAAACGCAAGCGTTTCATACCACTTGTTTTGCTAAGCCGTTTAATTAGATTTCTCTTACGAATGAGGTAAAGGTTTGTATATACTAATAGATTGGAAAACGGTTTTTAAAATGAGATTTGTATTTAAAAGTAGTGTTAAAATCATTTTGGTGAAAGAGTTTGAGTATTTACTACTAGTATAGAAACCTTTGTATTTTAAAGTGACAAATCACAAAATGATTGTAAAAAAATCACCAAAAATTCACATACGACAATGTGAATTAAATCCATAAAAATCGATACCAAATCCATCAAATGGATATTCCCGAAAATCCAAAGAAAGAAGTCATCAAAGTCGATAGTAAGTGATAACAACCAACCGGATCGACAAAAATCGATTAATATCGGAAATCCACTCAAAAAACAGCCAAAATAGGCAAAACTACACATTTCAGACGTCTGAAATTACCAACCAAACGTCTGAACCACTAACCAGACATCTGGATGGATTTCTAAATGTCTGGATTTTGTCTGCCTTTTTGTGTTTTCCAGAGACCAATTCCAAACGTCTGGATTTCCAATCCAGACGTCTGAATTTGAATCTAGACGTCTGAATTGGAATTCAGACCTCTGAAATCCACCTGTAGGCAAAAATCAGCCTAGCCCATAAAGGGCGAAAATCCAAACGAAATGCGATCGATCGAGCGATGGATGCTTGGGGTTTATGCCAATCGACAACCCAGCCCTACAGGCTCTTCGATACACCACCAAAACATGTCCAAACATCCCAGATAGGATTTTTAAAGATTTTGACTTCAAAACACCAAAATTGGAGAATTCACCAAATCAATTCAAATCAAAAGCAAATGAACATGCACGAATGTTAGGAATTCATACCTAACAACAATGAAAGTTATAGACGTAGATGTAAGTTAAAGAACTCAGCTTTAAAACTCAAAAACAACGAACGACAAGCTCTAAAACAAAGGAAAGGCCAATTCCTCTTCAACTTCAACTCAAGAAGCTCCAATCTAAGCTAATAAGCAAATATTTCCTAAGTTAGGGTTTAGGAATTTCTGAAATTGAAGAGAGATAGAGTTGGAGAAGATGAAGAGGATGCTTACCTAAGCTTCTCCTTGGTTTTGGACTTGAATTTGAGTTTCCTAAACAAAACTAGGGTTTAGGAAATTCCATTTCCCTTTCTTTCCCCCATTTTTACTTTGAGCTTGAGTGTTAGGAAATAGAATGAGTGAATGGATGAAGAATAGAGGAGTTAGGGTATTATGATGGGTTAGTGGGCTGAAACCCAAACCCAAAGCCCAAAATAAAATATATCAAAATTCTACTCAACTCCAAACATATCGATGTTTATACTCAAAAAAGTTATAAACGCCATTTTGGACTCAATGGAAGTGGTATCGAGTCCCAATTCGACCGTTTACAAAAAGTAACATTTCGGACTTTAATCCGATTAACGATGTTATACTTAAATAAAACATTTAAATATACAATCGTGAAATATGCGGGTTGTTACAAGGTGCGTCGCGCAACGGTAGTTCGCGATTTCGCGCAAAAAAGTTCAAATGAATGTGTAGAGGGGAATATAGCTCGGAATTCTTCGAGATAAGAAAATTCCGGACTATTATGTCCATATCTTCTAAATGAAGAAAGGAAATCAAAATTTTGTTGAGTAGATTTTGAATTAAGTCCAAATCAATTTTCTAGAAAAATCGCGCTAGTGCAGTTAAGTGACCATAATAGGAAGTCTATTTAAATGAACGTTTTTAATATCGAAAAAATATGAAATAAATTTGATAAATCTATTTAAATGGTTTAAAAGAGATTTGGATTGGAAAATATGAAATATTGAATGTTTACAAGTTGATTTAAACAAATAAGCTTATATAGCACCTTCCGCGACACTTTTATGCTACGAATGGTATAACTTTTCGAAAATAAGTTTAAATGTAACGATTTTTCCCAGAATCAATTGTGAATGTTTTTAAAAGGAAAGTTAAGCATTTTAAAAGATAATTGGGAATCTTTATAATCAATTCCAAAATAAAGTTGACAACTGAGTATGCGGAAACGACTAGTACATGTGTCCCGCCTGTGAGATCTAGGAAGGTAAAACAAAGTATTTAACTAAGGTTAGAGATGGAGCAACCAGTGCCCTGAAATTACATGGCCTATGTTTTCTTTTCTTAGGCAAGGAGCGGAACAGATCGAAAGGAAAGCCCGGATGCTCTTAAATAAAAAGATTCTATTAAGTTTTCCAAAATAAAAGAAGATTAGTATTATCAAATTTAAGCAATCTCCAAAATGAACAAACTACGACTTGGATTGCATAGAGATAATCTTCTTATACTAGGTATTGAAATCCGAAGAGGGAACTCATCCTATTCGTGGAATTTAAAAGATGATTTCACCGTTATTCCGCCCATAGCACTTATTGAATACGGAAATTGATGTTAATTAAAATTAGAATGATTTCTATGATCCTATTTACTCAAAAATGTTTGCTAAGATTGATTTTAGGGTTTATCGTAAACGATGTCTTAAATAACATTGTTTTTGACCCGCCTAAAAGTAAAGGAATTTGGATCAACGGTTAAGTAAGGAAATTTGAAAATATTATCCAAAGAAAAAGAATGAATTTCTTAGAATTATTCTAAGTCGAAGGGAAGAGATTTCGAAATCATCCGAAAAGAATTAAAGTGAAAAGAGACTTAATAAATCCTGTATACTCATATTCACTTTTTTATCGATAATTGGAGTTCGAAAGAACCGGGGTCGGATTTGGGTAATCCCTATCCGAAAACCACTTCGAACCAATTTATACATTCAAAAGTGAAGACATGTTGAAGATGATGATTATTGAAGACTGTGGATCTTTATAGAGTGAGGACTGCTTGTTGACTTGCTCTGGGTAGCTCCCGAGTTATATATAGGAGTGGTCATCTCGTTGTGGAGATTTTTCGGATTGCAAGGACTACTCGCTACTAGTGGTAGTAGGAGAGTGCCTTCCATTTGTCCTGTTCCTGGACAAATTTGCATGGACATTTGTCTGACATTGCATTTCTAATGATTACGAACATTACTTTTTACAAACGTACATCTGTTTGGTGGTGGAGAAGGCAACTTCTCTTAGCTTAACACCCTTCCTTGAGACGTACGAGCTCAAGGGTTGTAATTTTGTGGAAGGCAATTAGTAGTGAACGGAATGGCAATGTGCATTCAGAGATGTGATATATGCTATGTGAAAAGGTAATCGTTGCCTCAAGCCTCATCAAACCGGAAATGACCGAAATAGGATTAGATGCAGCAAGGCTAAGTGGGTCATTCCCAAGTAGGGTATGATCATCCCCTTCTAGATATATTTCTTTCTGCTATAACGTTCGGGATGTAAATTAATGTGGTGTGTGGAAACGAGCGCTCGGTTAAAGGTTGGTAACGACCAATGGATGACATATTCAGTGCTACCTAGTTAAAGAGGTAGGCCGGTCTTGTGTTGGTAGAGGAGCTTTGTGATGGTTCCTCGGGACATCCATCTAGAGGTGTACCCATTTCGGAAGGTAGATCCTTCACCTGCTCATTTATATGGAAATCCACTCTTTAATAAGAACCTACGGTTTTGTTTGTATTGGCATAATGAATAGCCTCGAAATGCTATATGGGTAACCATTTCGTATAAGATTAATAAGTTTATTTGCAAATGTTTTCAAAGAGATGTCATTAGAAATAATATCAAATGTTTTGATATAAAAGTGTTTTAGTTATCATAAGATAAAAACCCGTCTGTGTTTATGTGTGGGCGTGGTCTTATGAGATACTATTTTTTTCAAAGGATTTTGTTCAAAGGCTGATATATGGCACTATTATTTATTATTGAGTTTTTCTCATGCTGGTTTATCAAGCCTGATCCGTGTATTTTCAATACTCGAGTCAGATCCGAGTAGTTTCAGGTTTAGTCGAAGACGATAGGAGTTTCCAGAGGAGAGCTGGAGATATTCATTTACGTATGGAGGTATTCTATTATCCACTATACTTAGTTTGTTTTATTTGATGTTTGTCAGCAATTGTAAGGTCAGATGTTTATAACTGTCCAAGCTGAATTTAGGTTAGACTCTGATATATGTATTTAAAAGTTTTCCGCTGTAAAGATATTTGTTCAATATTATATTTTATTGCATTCGTGTGAGATTCTGTTCTACCTATTTTTCTTTATTACCCTTCATGTTCCGTATTTTCGTGCAATTTGAGTTGGACATGTGTGGTTTATTGTCGATTCAAAGGGTATGAAAAAACGGGCCTTGACACGTGGTATCAGAGCTTAGGTTAGGTGCCTAAGTAAAATTCATCTAGGGTTAGTATATCAACCTAGGAATTTTAAAAATGAAACTACCTTAATTCGATAAATAAAATGGATAGGATATGGCACCGTACCTCTGACCGGGGTTATGGGTGATATTACTATTTTTGGTGTGCTTAACTTCGATAATTGTTGTTTTTTCGTTATATTTTTTCGTCCTTTTAATTTCGAGAACGAAATTCTTTTAAGTAGGGAGAATGTAATCGCCCAGAATTTGACCACTTTACAATATACCTTTTAAAATGATTTTAAATATGAATTAAGTAAGGTTATATGATTCAAACAAAATTAGATAGGGTTTGGGAAGAGAAGTATACACAAAAATAGTAACGTTTGCCTATATCGACAAAAGTGACAAAATGCAGATTTTAGAAAAGTATGTTTCAATGGTTAAATAAATTATTTTAATTAATTTATGAGTTTTTATATTTTTAAATAACATTATATAAATTTATTTCTAAATTTGGTTTACATAAATAAATGGTTTAACCTAAACGTCAAAATGTGACTGTAAAACATTTTATCGAAAATCAATGTTTTTTCGATTAAAAGTTGTCGCAACGTCGTCGCACCTTTATTTTGTTATATAGGAACATATATTCAAATAGTGTAAGTATTAATTAATTCACTAATCAAGTTTACTTTTACTAAACATACTTAGAAAATTCTAGAATATAATTAACAAAAAGTAAGCGTAAAAAGACAAAAAAAGTACAAAAGTCAAAAACTAAAACATCAAATCAAAGAAACATAATTATTACTTTTTTTACTTAATATCTAAGTGAAAATGACATATAGTAATAATTTGAAATGTGATGTTAAGTGTTGAAAAAAAATAAGATTACTTTATAAGTAAGTAAGGGTATTTTGGTCATTTTATAAAATATTATTTTAATCCAAAACTTTTCTATAAACAAGACCACCATTCTTCCACTTGGTTTTACACATTTCTACATTTTCTTCTTCTTCCTTTCTCAAGCTTTCTAAAAGCTTCTCTAATGACTTCTTCTCTTCCATTTCCTTACTAACTTTTTCAAAACCATATCAAACAAAGTCAAAACACCACCAAACTTTACCAAAGACCTTAGAATACAATTAAAACATGGTTTAGCATCTAAGTGAAGAAATGATGGAGGAAGGGATGGAATAGGGTGAGGCCGAGCTATCAAAAAGGAGAAGCAAGTTTGTGAAGCTCCGGAGCAAGAAAAAGAGAAGGAAGTGCCGCCGATTTCATTCCAAGGAGCTTGGAGTAAATTCAAGGTGCTGCGGAAGCTCTGCCGGATTTTCGGGAGTTTGGAAGAAGAGTTCGATATCATAAAGCAAAAGAAATGGAGTAGAAGTTGATTAGTTGAAGTAGTTAGTGAAGTGTTGTTAGTAAGAATGTTGGTAGGAAGTTAATCGGTTTGGTTCAAGGTGAGTACTCTTATTTACTAATAAAACCATAAATTATTTCGAGTATAATGATTTAAAAGTTTAGTATATGTTGGATGATTTAATGGATGATAACTTGGTTGATATTATGGTTGATTATATGTTTGTGATATGGATGATAACTTGGTTTGATAAATGATAAGAGAAATGATTAGTAATTAACCATAGTTAATTAAGTGAGAAATTCTGATCGCTTTTGAATTTATATTTTGGTTATGTTAAAACAATCATATTTATATCCATATGACATATCAATGTTTATTTGATTGTTAATATAGATGATTTGATAGTTGGTTATATAATTGAATTGTGATAATATATCCCGTTATGGTATTAATAGTGAATGTTGGATTTGAAATCATATGTTATGTGATTTGTTGAATGGATGTTATGTTAGTGATGAATATGGATATTGGTTATGTTCATTTTGATTAAGTGATCCTTTGTTAATAAGACCATATTTTAGTGATATGAGATATTTTGGAAAAATAAGTCTCTTTTCAATTAAAAGTGAAATTAAAGTAAAAATAAAAGAGAGTTTGAAATTTGAAGTGAAACGGGTTTGAAAAGGATAGTTAATTTGAAATTGAAAATTGAGATGAATAGTGAAATTGAAATTGAAATCAATCTTGAAAATTGAAGTTTAGTTTGAGATTGAATTGAAGTTTAAATTGAAATTAGATTTGAAATCTAAGTTTTAAATATGTTTAATTTGAAGTTAGAATTGAAATTGGAATTTAAAATTTTCATATTAAAATAATGTGAATATAATAATATTATAATATAGTAATAGTGAAAATATATTTTAAATACTTTTAAAAGTGAAAATATTGATTTATAATGATTTTATAAGTGAGAAAATAATTTGAATAAATTATTTCAAATATTGAAAAATAAGTTAAAACTAGGTGCGTCGCACAACGGTAGTTCGCGATTTCATGCCAAAAAGTTCAAATGAATGTGTAGAGGGATATATAGCTCGGAATTCTTCGAGATAAGAAAATTCCGGACTATTATATCCATATCTTCTAAAGGAAGGAAGAAAATCAAAATTTTGTTGAGTAGATTTTGAATTAAGTCCAAATCAATTTTCTAGAAAAATCGCGCTAGTGCAGTTAAGTGACCATAATAGGAAGTCTGTTTAAATGAACGTTTTTAATATTGAAAAAATATGAAAAAATTTGATAAATCTATTTAAATGGTTTAAAAGAGATTTGGATTGGAAAATATGAATTATCGAATGTTTACAATTTGATTTAAACAAATAAGCTTATATAGCACTTTCCGTAGCACTTTTAGGCTGCGAATGGTATAACTTTTTGAAAATAAGTTTAAATGTAACGATTTTTCCCAGAATCAATTGTGAATGTTTTTAAAAGGAAAGTTAAGCATTTTAAAAGATAATTGGGAATCTTTATAATCAATTCCAAAATAAAGTTGATAATTGAGTATGTAGAAACGACGAGTACATGTGTCCCGCATGTGTGATCTGGGAAGATAAAACCAGGTGTTTAACTAAGGTTAGGGATGGAGCAACCAGTGCCCTGAATTTACCTGGCCTATGTTTTCTTTTCTTAGGCGAGGGGCGGAACAGATCGAAAGGAAAGCCCGGATGCTCTTAATTAAAAAGATTCTATTAAGTTTTCTAAAATAAAAGAAGATTAGTATTATCAAATTTAAGCAATCTCCAAAATGAACAAACTACGACTTGGATTGCATAGAGATAATCTTCTTATACTTGGTATTGAAATCCGAAGAGGGAACACGTCCTATTCGTGGAATTTAAAAGGTGATTTCACCGTTATTCCGCCCATGGTACTTAATGAATACGGAAAATGATGTTAAGTAAAATTAGAATGATTTCTATGATCCTATTTATTAAAAAATGTTTGCTAAGATTGATTTTAGGGTTTATCGTAAACGATGTCTTAAATAACATTGTTTTTGACCCACCTAAAAGTTAAGGAATTTGGATCAAGGGTTAAGGAAGGAAATTTGAAAATATTATCCAAAGCAAAAGAATGAATTTCTTAGAATTATTCTAAGTAGAAAGGAAGAGATTTCAAAATCATCCGAAAAGAATTAAAATGAAAAACTTAATAAATCCTGTATACTCATATTCACTTTTTTATCGATAATTGGATTTCGAAGGAACCAGGGTCGGATTTGGGTAATCCCTATCCGAAAACCACTTTGAACCAATGTATACGTTCGAAAGTGAAGACTTGTTGAAGATGATAATTATTGAAGACTGTGGATCTTTATAGCGTGAGGACTTCTTATTGACTTGCTCTGGGTAGCTCCCGAGTTATATATAGCAGTGGTCTCTTTGTTGTGGAGATTTTTCGGATTGTAAGGACTACTCGCTACTAGTGGTAGTAGGAGAGTGTCTTCGGTTTGTCCTGTTCCTGGACAAATTTGTATGGACGTTTGTTTGACATTGCATTTCTAATGATTACGAACATTGGTTTTTACAAACGTACATCTATTTGGTGGCGGAGAAGGCAAACTTCTCTTAGCTTAACACCCTTCCTTGAGACGTACGAGCTTAAGGGTTGTATTTTTGTGAAGGCGATTAGTAGTCAACGGAAATGGCAATGTGGCATTCAGAGATGTGATATATGCTATGTGAAAAGGTAATCGTTGCCTCAAGCCTCATCAAACTGGAAATGACTGAAACAGGATTAGATTCGGCAAGGCTAAGTGGGTCATTCCCAAGTAGGGTATGATCATCCCTTTCTAGATATATTTCTTTCCGCTATGACGTTCAGGATGTAAATTAATGTGGTGTGTGGAAACGAGCGCTCGGTTAAAGGTCGGTAACGACCGGGGGATGACATATTCGGTACTACCTAGCTAAAGAGGTAGGCCGGTCTTGTGTTGGTAGAGGAGCTTTGTGATGGTTCCTCGGGACATCCATCTAGAGGTGTACCCATTTCGGAAGGTAGATCCTTCACCTGGTCATTTATATGGAAATCCATTCTCCAATAAGAACCTACGGTTTTGTTTGTATTGGCATAATGAATTGCCTCGAAATGCTATATGGGTAACCATTTCGGATAAGATTAATAAGTTTATTTGCAAATGTTTTCAAAGACATGTCATTGGAAATAATATCAAATGTTTTGATATAAAAGTGTTTTAGTTATCATAAGATAAAAACCCGTCCGTGTTTATGTGTGGGCGTGGTCTTATGAGATACTATTTTTTTCAAAGGATTTTATTCAAAGGCTGATATATGGCACTGCCATTTTTTATTGAGTTTTTCTCACGCTGGTTTATCAAGCGTTATCCGGGTATTTTCAATACTCGGTTCAGATCCGAGTAGTTTCAGGTTTAGTCGAAGATGATAAGAGTTTCTAGAGGAGAGCTGGAGATATTCATCTACATATGGACGTATTCTATTATCCGCTGTACTTAGTTTGTTTTAGTTGATGTTTGTCAGCAATTGTAAGGTCAGATGTTTGTAACGGTCCAAGCTGAATTTAGGTTAGACTCTGATATATGTATATAGAAGTTTTCCGCTGTAAAGATATTTGTTCAATATTATATGTTATTCCATTCGTGTGAGTTTCTGTTCTGTCTATTTTTCTTTATTACCCTTCATGTTCCGTATTTTCGTGAAATTTGAGTTGGACATGTATGGTTTATTGTCGATTCAAAGGGTACGGAAAAACCGGCCTTGACACGTGGTATCAGAGCTTAGGTTAGGTGCCTAAGTAAAATTCATCTAGGGTTAATATATCAACCTAGGAATTTTAAAAATGAAACTACCTTAATTCGATAAATAAAATGGATAGGATATGTCACCGTACCTCCGACCGGGGTTATGGGTGATATATCTATTTTTGGTGTGCTTAACTTCGTTAATTGTTGTTTTTTCGTTATATTTTTTCGTCCTTTTAATTTCGAGGATGAAATTCTTTTAAGTAGGGGAGAATGTAACGACCCAGAATTTGACCACTTTAAAATATACTATTTAAAATGATTTTAAATATGAATTAAGTAAGGTTATATGATTAAAACAAAATTAGATAGCGTTTGGGAAGAGAAGTATACACAAAAATAGTAACATTTGCCTATATGGACAAAAGTGACAAAATGCTGATTTTAGAAAAGTAAGTTTCAATTGTTTAATAAATTATTTTAATTAATTTATGAGTGTTTATATTTTTAAATAACATTATACAAATTTTTTTTTAAATTTGGTTTACATAAATAAATGGTTTAACCAAAACGTCAAAATGTGACCGTAAAACATTTTGTCGAAAATCAACGTTTTGTCGATTAAAAGTTGCCGCAACGTCGTCGCACCTTTATTTTGTTATATAGGAACATATATTCAAATAGTGTAAGTATTAATTAATTCACTAATCAAGTTTACTTTTACTAAACATACTTAGAAAATTCTAGAATATAATTAACAAAAAGTAAGCATAAAAAGTACAAAATTCTAGAGAAACCAACTCAAGTCCAAATAAATCCAAATTTGGTCTATGAGAAAGAACCAGTGGGGAGTCTGTAACAACCCGCATATCTATCGATTTTATATTTAAATATTTTATTTAAATATTTTATCGTTAGTCGGATGTTAGTCCGAAAAGCTACTTTTTGCATACGGTCAAATTAGGACTCGAGACCACCCCCATTGAGTTCAAAATGACGTTTGCGATCTTTTTGAGTGTAAACTTCGATATGTTTGGAGATAGTGAAATTTTCAACACTTTTTCCCGCCTTTGACTTTGGTTTGGACTGCACCCCTTTAGTTCAGCCCAACCATCTTCCTCACTCTATCAAAACACTTCAAGCTTTGTCAAAAATGGTGGTGGGAAGTGGAAATTAAAACTCCAAACACAAATTCTATTGCAAATCCGAGATTCAACATCAAATTCACGTGAAGACCATTGATTCAAGCTTGTTGGTGTTCTTGCTTTGCTCTCAAATCTCCATCTTCATCAAATTCCGTGAAAAGGTGAGATTTTTGATCTCACATCTTGCTTATATTGTCATTGGGCTGTTGGGAATGATCCCCTATTGCATTTGCATCAACATCTGCATTTGGTTTGGATTGGATTGGCGAAAAACTTCAATTTTCAGCGTTTTGGTGATTTTTCTGGCCTTAAGTCGTTTCTGGCCTTCGCTGAGTCGTCCACGAGTTAAGCCTAAGTCGTAAGTCGTTCGCGAGTTAAGGGCTTAAGTCGCGCGCGTTGAAAAGTCACCGCCTTTGTATTTCTGTTCGCCTGGCTTGAGTCGTTCACGAGTTAAAGGCTTGAGTCATTCACGAGTTAAAGGCTTGAGTCGTTCACAAGCTAAAGTGATGAGTCGTTCACGAGTTACTGGCTTGAGTCGTTCGCGAGTTAAGTGCTAAGTCGTTCGCGAGTTAAGTGATAAGTCGTAGCTCGTATTTGAGCTTAAGTCGTAGCTCGTATGGCTCTTAAGTCCTAGGTCGTTGGCTTTTAAATCGTTAAGTCGTAGGTCGCTGCTTCTACTAAGTCACTAGGCCATGCCAACTCTGCTAGCTCGCAACTGTTAAGTCGTATGACCTTAAGTCGTAGGTCGTCCCCGACCTAACTCCACTAGGTCGTTCCAGCCTTAGCTCGTAGCTCGAATTGAAGCTTAAGTCGTTAAGTCGTTCGTTCCACTAAGTCGTTCAAGGCTTAAGTCGTAAGTCGTTCGCGAGTTGGTACTTGGTCGTTTGACCTGTTTTTCCCCTAGGTCGTTCGATCTGTTCTTCTGCTAAGTCGCGTGGCATTCTCCACTTAGGTCGTATGACCTTATCCCTTAAGTCGTAAGTCGCTTGCCTCCCTTAAGTCGTAAGTCGTTCGCGAGTTAGTACTTGGTCGTTTGACCTGTTTTTCCCCTAGGTCGTTCGCGAGTTAGTACTTGGTCGTTTGACCGGTTTGGCTTCTCGAGACCGCTTGCCTTCACTAGGTCGAACCCCGTATTACTCTGCGTAGGCAATCTCTTCTGAAAGACATTTATCAGAATTTCTACTTTGGTGGTTTTGGGATTGACTTCTTTGGACTTTACTCACGTCTTCGAAAGTGAATTGATTTGTTTCTACAATCGTTTTATGACTTGTCACTTTAAAGATATATGAAGGTTTCAATACTAATAGTAAATATCAAAACTCTTTCATCAAAGCGATTTCAACACTATTTTAAATATCAAAAGTTCGTTTTCTCAAACCGATTCTCAATTTACTAGTATATACAAGCCTTTACTTCACTCGAACGAGAAATCGACTTAAACGACTTAGTAAAACGGGTGGTATGAAACGCTTGCGTTCACTTCGTCGGTTAGCTCTTGGACTTGTTCGATTGAACACTTTTTGTGATAATTTCCTAGTGAAGATTTACAGCTTGTTCGTAAATATTTAAGTTAAGCAAGTGGTTATGGGACATGAAGCTAAACTCATATATTTACTAGCTTGGTGTGATTGACACTTCCTTATGATCATGACGATCATTTTTGTGATTTAGACTAGCGATTGTGCGATGTCTCTTCGTCCGTGTGTCGGACTTGCCTTCGGGCCATCCGTGTGTTCGGAAAATTCAAATGGATAGCTTCCATGAGATAGCTTCTCGTCCGTGTGTTCGAACTTCCCCCTTTTAGTGATTTCTGGATTTCGTGTGTTGATTTCTGGGATTTGTTCTGGATTTCGTGTGTTGATTTCTGGATTTAGTGCTTCACCATGTAATACCCCAAAATTTTTTGAAAAATCATTTTTGTAAAATGATTTAATTTTTGAAATATTTAGATTTAAATATGGTGAAATTTCTGGAATAAATAGTGTGCAAGTATATGTGTGCACGTGCACACTGAAATGGCACAAGGAAGAACTCCAGGTTTCTTGGATTTAAAACAAGAATTAAAAAGCAATACAAACATGATTTTGCAACATGGATATTTGATTTCTGGAATTATATGGATCATCTTAGAAAATAAGAAAAGTAAGTTTTACTTTAAATCAGTAAACAAATTTTATTTAAAACCCAGAAAAGAAAATCCTATATATATATTTGTAAACCTGTATACATATAGGTGCATATGCTTCTGAAATTAAAGAGGAATTAAATAAGCCTAGATAAGATATGTATACAAATATATATATATTTTTAAGTACTGAAAAGTATAAATATATATATATATATATATATATATATAAGCAAGTGAAACTATAACATTAAAATGACATGAAATGTAATACAAGTCAATCTGCTTGTATAGGCAAAAATAGCAAAGGGGATTCTCAGAAATAATTAAAATATGAAATATGGTAGTCACACTTTTAACATGACTAGGTGAGTGGCCATTTTCTGAAAAGTAAAAGAAAGAAAATGCAGCCTTTAAATTGGTTAATATAGCCGGGGTATTATGAATGAAAAATGCATGATGCTAGCCATGACAGAAATGGAATTCTGTTTTAACAAAACCCTAGTGGAAAAATGCATATAAATAGGCAGTAGAATTGTCTTTACCCCGAGCTGCACAAAAATAAGAAAAGAAGAAAAATATTGGAAGGAAGGAGAAAATACTCATACAAGGGTTTTCTGGATTAATAAGAAGAAACATTTATGTGAGTAACCTCACTGAGTTCATGGCATTAAGACCTGAGATGAGGCAGCCACTTTTTATTGCCATTTATATATATTTCTGGTTTTGATGTATATGATTTCATCAATGCTTTTTGGATGTCTTATTTTAAATCTGATATGATTTAATATGGATGATTTTGATGATCTTTGATTTGCTGAGACATTTGTCTTTGGATGTGTATCATACTGTTTTATTTATACTCAAAAATGTTAAAGTCTAGGATCTTAAAATTATATACAGAATACTCTCAACTGTTATAGATCTATGGCATGGAAACTTTACAAAAATGTTGGGAGCTGCATTATACTTGGTATAAGTGCTGAGGCTTGAGAAGAAAAATGTTAAGGGTGCAATAGAAATTTTCTAAGTGCTGAGCCCTTGATCAAATCAAAAAAAAAAAGAAGAAACTCACAAGCTAAAATTATGATTGAACCAGATCTTGAATCTGAATCAATCATAAAGGCTTGCAGATCAATATAATAAGAACATGCCATGCCTCTTTTTTTTACAGTTGAAAATATTCTTATATTTTACTAAGATCAAGACATATTGACCCCATTTAGGAAATAACTGTCTGCTTATTTCTGAGGAGAACTATGCTAGGATAGATTATGGATGTTTCCATGTTTGTAGTGACATGTTCACTTAGCATATTTGATGATAGGATTTAAGACAATACACTAGTAAATAAACTAGGGAAGGGAAGGCCAAGAAGACTGCTGGAATGCTTGTCATATTTGAAGTATGCAAGTTGGCACATGGTTTGTTTAAGCCCTGAGATCTTTGTGCAATGATGTGAATTAGTTCATTGCAATGTGTCCCAGTGATTCCTTAATAGCAGATGAGGCAGGGATTTAACTTGAATAATACAACCTGTAAATGAAGAAATAGGAATATGGATATTTCTTAGGTTGAATGGTATGGAACCAAGATGGTTCCAGTGAATGCAATTGTTGCAAATAGATAACTATGTTTGCATGATTATGTATGCAAGTGTAAGAATGATAAATGAATATATCATACCTGAATCAACTTAATTATACTATGTTAAAGTAATTGTTTGCAGGAATTTGCTTAAATAACTAATTGGTGCTCTTATATTCTCTATTGCTTAATATCATGAATGTAATGATGTTACTCATACCAGATCATAGATCTGACCCTTGTTTGCTCATGGCATATGGGGTGTCTCATTTTAAAATGAGGCAGCCACTCATGCTCTTTCAGGTAACCCAGGCACTAAGTAAAAATGAAGTTATGGCTATTATGGAGGAGTGAATGAACATGCTAGCTTGTTTCAATAAGAGCTTAAATTGATTATATCTACATGTATTCAGGAAAAATTTATGTTTCTAAGATTTCCAGTTATGTATTGAATATTTTATGGTTAGTGATCAAGTTGCCCTTATGTTCTGTAAAGTGTCAGATTAAGATTTGTTGTTCTGTTGAAATTGTTGTGTGTTAAGGTTTGATTTGTTTTTGAAGTAGTGTCTGAAACATAAACAAGAAAAATATGCTCAAGTATCAGCTATAAAAATCTGGTAAGAAATATACAATTATGTGAGCTACTGTTTTGCACAATTTATATATATGTATTAGCTAATCTTGAGACATAACAGAGCACTGAGTTTTAGAATAAAATCTGAATTTAGCAAGAAGTAAACTTAAAAGGATTCTATTTTCTTTTACTGAAATGCTTTGTAAATAAGTTTGAATTCATTTCTGAATTGTATTGAGAAAAGTAAAATGTTTTTAAAAGCTTCAGACAGAATGCAATGAATGGTATCTCCATTGCTTTGAACTAGGTGTAGCAGATACAGGATTCATGAGTTAACCAGCTTCAAATAAATGAAGTATTGGTTGATCATGATAGATTGTATTCTGAAAATAAAAATGCATTTCAAGAGCTTAGTACTTTTAGCAAATGTTTCACGCAGTTTTCTGGAAAATGAGCAAAGATATTGATATATACATGTATATCTGTGTACATGTTGATATCTGGGCAAAAATATAAACCTAAATTCCTAGAACAGTGTAGGAAGGGGCTTCAAAAATAATAAAGTAAGAATTATTGTTTTGTATGTTAGATTATAGGCAAAAATTAAATATATATGTGCAAATATAGGTAGATATCAGATTTCAAACCCTAGAGGAGAAATAAAAGAAAAACAAAAATTGTGTTTGAACCGACCAGCATAGCACTCGAACTCGTGACCTCTCATGTATAAGTTAGGCGCGTTTCCATTACGCCTAGATGTTGCTTGTGTTCACTTAGGATCCACTTTCTTTTAGCCTGATTTTGACACTATACAGACTTTAACACAATCATCTATATTAAAAGCTTGTTTACCACTGACTATTACTTGATCATTTCTTATTTAGAATAACATACAAAAGTACCTGTCTCCAATGGATTCTATAGCCAAAAATCAGGATACAATAATTAAATCTGAATTGCTAAAAATCCAAATCAAACAGAATGTTCTTGTACAAAAGAAAATAAAGTATATACTCTGAATTTAAACAAGAGGAACACATACATCTTCATATGTATGTGTATGTTATTAGATATACACTGATATATTTATATTGGTAAGTTATTTTGATCCTGGATATATTTTGTTTATTGGAGAAAGAAAATGACCCTGGGAAATATATTTGTAATGAATGATATATCTATATACCATCTCTAAAAAAATATAAAAAAAATCCTTATGAATTTAGGGTGGAAATAGGAGGGTCATTTCAGTTGGTATCAGAGCACTTGGTTGCATTGATTGTTAAGTATTATAGAAATGTATTATGTCTGTTTGTTTTGGATGAAATAATTTAGATAAGAAATTAGAAATTATAGAAGTACTCATAATATACTAATACCATTTACCCAGAATTTAGTTAGCAGACCATGGTAGGAAGAGGATCTCATCACAATGCAGGACCCAGTGCACCTCAAATGCTTGTTATGCAAGAATTTGTGAGGGTTTTAAGAGATGGAATTGGGCATAGGCCTGAGAACCCACATGAAGAGCTTTCAAAACTACTGAAGACTTATTCCAATTTGGGAGGCAGGAGTTTTGAAGGAACTGAGAGTGTGATGGAAATTCAAGCATGGTTGAGAACACTTGATAGGATTTTCAATGACATGCAGTTGGATGACCAAAGGAAGAGGCAAGTAGCTTCAAGACAACTGAAAGGGGTAGCTTTAAGCTGGTGGGAGGTGATCATAGCTGGAAGAAATGAAAATGAAATCACTTGGAATCAGTTCAAGGAGATGTTGGAGGCAAGATTTGTACCAGCATCAGCCAAGACCATTTTGCTTGAAGAATTTATCAAACTTAGGCAGGGAACTTTGAATGTCACTGAATACACTCAAAAGTTTGAGGGGCTATCTAATTATGGAGCAATGCTAGTGGCAGATGAAGCATCCAAAAACGATAGGTATATAAAAGGACTGAACCCAGGACTTAGCAGAGCTATGCTACCATATGCAGATAGAACATTTGATCAAGTAATTGATCTGGCCTTGAAACTGGAACAACATGACAAAGAAACAGAGAAATATAGGAATTTTAAGAGCAACAACAAGAAGGATAAGGGAAGATATCACCCTTATGATAAAAAGAAGGAGGAGGCAGACAACAGGAAGAGTAAAGATACAAAAGCCAATGATACTAAGAAGAAATTGGTTTGCCATCATTGTGGAAAAGAAGGACACATCAAACCAAGGTGCCCAGAGTTAAAAGGAGGAGCCTTCAAATGCTACCTATGTGGGAAAGAGGGGCATATGAAGAGGAACTGTCCTGAGAATAAACAGCAAGGGAAATTGGCAACTTTGGAAGGAAAAGGCAAATCTGCAGTGAAAATTGATGCTGAAAATCATGGCCAAGTGGAAGGTACATTACTCATTTGTGCCATACCCATACCAGTAGTATATGATACTGGAGCAACACACTCTTTGATTTCCTATGAATTAGTTAAAGTGTTCAAATTAAACTGCATATTGGTTGAAACCCCATTGCTTGTACAAAGTCCCCTAGGGAGTTCTAGTGTTTTGAACATGAATTGTGTGGATGTGGAGTTAAACATAGGAGGAAATATTTTTATTTCCAATTTATATGTTTTAAATTACCCAAATATAGGAGTTATATTGGGGGTAGATTGGTTAAGGCAATTTAAAGCCATAATTAATTTAGACTCATCTACCATATCATTGCAAAATTCTAGAGGCCAGAGGATCACAGTTCTATGTGAAATAGCTAAGGAAGGGAAATTGTATCATTTAGTTGACTTAGAAAAAGATCTGAGTGAACTAACTATTGAAGAAATTCCCATAGTTAATGAATACTTGGATGTGTTTGGGGAAGTTAAGGGTGTTCCACACCACAGACCAGTTGAGTTCCAAATTAATCTCATTCCAGGAGCAAGTCCAATAATCAAGAAACCTTATAGAATGGGGCCAAGTGAACTGAAAGAATTGAAAAATCAGTTGGAAGAATTAGAAGGCAAGGGATTTATAAGGCCAAGCAATTCCTGCTGGGGTTCTCCAGTAGTGTTTGTAAGAAAACATGATGGTACCTTGAGAATGTGCATAGATTACAGGGAACTAAATAAAGTAACCATCAAGAATAAATACCCATTGCCTAGAATAGATGATCTCTTTGACCAACTCAGTGAAGCTAAAATATTTTCTAGACTAGACCTAGCATCAGGATTCCATCAAATGAAGGTTGAAGACTCAAGTGTTAAGTATACTGCATTTAACACAAGATATGGCTTATATGAATTTTTGGTTATGCCATTTGGTTTGACAAATGCTCCTTCATATTTTGTTGATTTGATGAATAGAATATTTAGAGATTATTTAGACAAGTTTGTATTGATTTTTATTGATGACATTTTGATTTATTCCAAGACAGTGGAAGAGCATAAAAATCATTTGCATTTAGTTTTGTCAAGGCTAAGGGAAAATGATTTAAAGGCAAAATTTTCAAAATGTGCATTTTGGAAAGAAGAAGTGCATTTTCTTGGGCATGTTATCTCTGCCAAAGGAATATCAGTAAACCCTAACAAGGTAGTGGCAATCCAAGCATGGAAAAGGCCTAGCACCATCAATGAGATTAGATCATTTATGGGGATGGCAGGATATTATAGGAGATTTATAAAAGATTTCTCAAAAATATCATCACCACTTACCAATTTAACTAGAAAGAACCAAGCCTTTGTATGGACAGAAAAATGTGAGCAAGCTTTTATCAAAATAAAAGAAGCTCTGATTAATGCACCAGTATTGAGAGTGCCAGAAGGAAATGAAAATTTGGTTGTGTACACTGATGCAAGTGGCTCTGGGTTAGGGGCTGTGTTGATGCAGCAAGACCAGGTGGTAGCCTATGCATCTAGGCAATTAAAGCCACATGAAACCAGATATGCAACCCATGATCTTGAACTAGCAGCAGTTGTGTATGCTTTGAAACTTTGGAGACATTATTTGTTAGGTGCCAAATTCATTTTGTACACTGATCATAAGGCACTGAAATATTTATTCTCACAAAAAGATTTGAATATGAGGCAACATAGATGGGTAGAGTTCCTAGCTGCCTATGATCTAGATATACTGTATACACCAGGCAAGGCAAATAAAGTTGCAGATGCCTTGAGTAGACAACATGCCAAAGTAGCCATGTTGATAATGGAAGAGTTTAGGGATTTGTCTATACTTACTGATTTGGAAATTGAGGAAAATAGTAAGGTACAAATGATGTCCATTGAAGAAGGTGAAGGTAAAGGGAAATTAAGTATGATATCTCTGCAATCAGATTTACTTCTTAAGATTGGGAAAATGCAGGAACAAGACCTAAACATGGTGGAAAAGAAAATGCTTATATCAAAAGGGGAGGAAGTAATAAATTATCAAGTTGATAAAAATGGTTATTTAAGGAATAAAAATGGGATATGTGTTCCAGAAAATATAGAATTGAAGGAGGAAATATTAAATGAGTACCATAGGAGTAAGTACTCCATACACCCAGGTAGCACCAAGATGTATCAAAATTTGAAAAGAAATCTTTGGTGGAAGGGGATGAAGTCAGATGTGGCCAGATATGTTGCAAGGTGCATGACTTGCCAACAAGTCAAGGCAGAGACACAAAGGCCATCAGGACTATTGCAACCCCTTAGTATACCACAATGGAAGTGGGAGGATATATCTATGGATTTCATAGATGGTCTGCCTAGATCTAAGAAGGGAAACACAAGTATATGGGTAATTGTGGATAGGCTAACTAAGGTAGCACATTTTATCCCAGTTAAAACAGAAAGAAATGCTCCAAAATTGGCTCAAATTTTCATGAAAGAGGTAGTAAGGTTGCATGGCATTCCCAAAACCATTGTGAGTGATAGGGATACCATCTTCACCTCAAGATTTTGGAAAAGTTTTCAAGAGGCCATGGGGAGTGAATTGTGCTTAAGCACTGCCTACCATCCACAATCAGATGGTCAAACTGAGGTGGTGAACAAAGTCTTAGAGGATTTGTTGAGAGCATGTACACTGGACTTTGGAGGCAACTGGGAAGACCACCTCCATCTAGCTGAATTCACATACAATAACAGTTACCAAAGCACCATAGGGATGGCACCATTTGAAGCCTTATATGGCAAGCCATGTTTATCACCTATATGCTGGGTAGAGACTGGAGAAAGAGCTATTCTAGGACCTGAATATGTTAAAGAAACTACAGAGAAAATTGGGTTAATAAGAAAAAGAATAGCAGCAGCTCAAGATAGGCAAAAGAAATTTGCAGATAGGAAGAGAAAGCAAGTGGAATATGAAGTGGGAGACTTTGTTTTCATCAAGATTTCACCTATGAAGAAAGTCATGAGATTTGGCAAGCAAGGTAAGCTCACACCAAGGTATGTTGGACCCTATAAAATTCTGGAAAGAATTGGTTCATTGGCTTACAAATTAGAGCTACCAGAGGAAATGAAAGCAATGCATAATGTTTTTCATGTGTCCCAACTTAGAAGATGGGTACATGATAAAGAAGACATTTTGGAAGAGCCTACCAGAATTCAAATAAATCCTGACTTGGTTTATGAAAAAGAACCAGTGGGGATTGTAGCCAAGGAAGAAAAGAAATTAAGGAGCAAAACCTTGAAACTAGTTAAGATCCAGTGGAGTAGTGATCCTAATGACTGCACATGGGAATTAGAGGATAAGATTAGAGTGGATTATCCTAAGCTTTTTGCAAATTAAAAGGTAATTTTTTTTATGGAAAAAATTTTTGTTATGCATGGTTGTTATGGTTGAATTTGTTTGCTTATGCATATGTTTGATAAGTTTTCAGAAAAGAAAATGATGCTTGTTATAAATGTTAGAAAAATTGTGAGGAAACAATTCCTAAAAGGAGGGGTGAATGTAATACCCCAAAATTTTGTGAAAAATCATTTTTGTAAAATGATTTAATTTTTGAAATATTTAGATTTAAATATGGTGAAATTTCTGGAATAAATAGTGTGCAAGTATATGTGTGCACGTGCACACTGAAATGGCACAAGGAAGAACTCCAGGTTTCTTGGATTTAAAACAAGAATTAAAAAGCAATACAAACATGATTTTGCAACATGGATATTTGATTTCTGGAATTATGTGGATCATCTTAGAAAATAAGAAAAGTAAGTTTTACTTTAAATCAGTAAACAAATTTTATTTAAAACCCAGAAAAGAAAATCCTATATATATATTTGTAAACCTGTATACATATAGGTGCATATGCTTCTGAAATTAAAGAGGAATTAAATAAGCCTAGATAAGATATGTATACAAATATATATATATTTTTAAGTACTGAAAAGTATAAATATATATATATAAGCAAGTGAAACTATAACATTAAAATGACATGAAATGTAATACAAGTCAATCTGCTTGTATAGGCAAAAATAGCAAAGGGGATTCTCAGAAATAATTAAAATATGAAATATGGTAGTCACACTTTTAACATGACTAGGTGAGTGGCCATTTTCTGAAAAGTAAAAGAAAGAAAATGCAGCCTTTAAATTGGTTAATATAGCCGGGGTATTATGAATGAAAAATGCATGATGCTAGCCAGGACAGAAATGGAATTCTGTTTTAACAAAACCCTAGTGGAAAAATGCATATAAATAGGCAGTAGAATTGTCTTTACCCCGAGCTGCACAAAAATAAGAAAAGAAGAAAAATATTGGAAGGAAGGAGAAAATACTCATACAAGGGTTTTCTGGATTAATAAGAAGAAACATTTATGTGAGTAACCTCACTGAGTTCATGGCATTAAGACCTGAGATGAGGCAGCCACTTTTTATTGCCATATATATATATTTCTGGTTTTGATGTATATGATTTCATCAATGCTTTTTGGATGTCTTATTTTAAATCTGATATGATTTAATATGGATGATTTTGATGATCTTTGATTTGCTGAGACATTTGTCTTTGGATGTGTATCATACTGTTTTATTTATACTCAAAAATGTTAAAGTCTAGGATCTTAAAATTATATAGAGAATACTCTCAACTGTTATAGATCTATGACATGGAAACTTTACAAAAATGTTGGGAGCTGCATTATACTTGGTATAAGTGCTGAGGCTTGAGAAGAAAAATGTTAAGGGTGCAATAGAAATTTTCTAAGTGCTGAGCCCTTGATCAAATCAAAAAAAAAAGAAGAAACTCACAAGCTAAAATTATGATTGAACCAGATCTTGAATCTGAATCAATCATAAAGGCTTGCAGATCAATATAATAAGAACATGCCATGCCTCTTTTTTTTACAGTTGAAAATATTCTTATATTTTACTAAGATCAAGACATATTGACCCCATTTAGGAAATAACTGTCTGCTTATTTCTGAGGAGAATTATGCTAGGATAGATTATGGATGTTTCCATGTTTGCAGTGACATGTTCACTTAGCATATTTGATGATAGGATTTAAGACAATACACTAGTAAATAAACTAGGGAAGGGAAGGCCAAGAAGACTGCTGGAATGCTTGTCATATTTGAAGTATGCAAGTTGGCACATGGTTTGTTTAAGCCCTGAGATCTTTGTGCAATGATGTGAATTAGTACATTGCAATGTGTCCCAGTGATTCCTTAATAGCAGATGAGGCAGGGATTTAACTTGAATAATACAACCTGTAAATGAAGAAATAGGAATATGGATATTTCTTAGGTTGAATGGTATGGAACCAAGATGGTTCTAGTGAATGCAATTGTTGCAAATAGATAACTATGTTTTCATGATTATGTATGCAAGTGTAAGAATGATAAATGAATATATCATACCTGAATCAACTTAATTATACTATGTTAAAGTAATTGTTTGCAGGAATTTGCTTAAATAACTAATTGGTGCTCTTATATTCTCTATTGCTTAATATCATGAATGTAATGATGTTACTCATACCAGATCATAGATCTGACCCTTGTTTGCTCATGGCATATGGGGTGTCTCATTTTAAAATGAGGCAGCCACTCATGCTCTTTCAGGTAACCCAGGCACTAAGTAAAAATGAAGTTATGGCTATTATGGAGGAGTGAATGAACATGCTAGCTAGTTTCAATAAGAGCTTAAATTGATTATATCTGCATGTATTCAGGAAAAATTTATGTTTCTAAGATTTCCAGTTATGTATTGAATATTTTATGGTTAGTGATCAAGTTGCCCTTATGTTCTGTAAAGTGTCAGATTAAGATTTGTTGTTCTGTTGAAATTGTTGTGTGTTAAGGTTTGATTTGTTTTTGAAGTAGTGTCTGAAACATAAACAAGAAAAATATGCTCAAGTATCAGCTATAAAAATCTGGTAAGAAATATACAATTATGTGAGCTACTGTTTTGCACAATTTATATATATGTATTAGCTAATCTTGAGACATAACAGAGCACTGAGTTTTAGAATAAAATCTGAATTTAGCAAGAAGTAAACTTAAAAGGATTCTATTTTCTTTTACTGAAATGCTTTGTAAATAAGTTTGAATTCATTTCTGAATTGTATTGAGAAAAGTAAAATGTTTTAAAAGCTTCAGACAGAATGCAATGAATGGTATCTCCATTGCTTTGAACTAGGTGTAGCAGATACAGGATTCATGAGTTAACCAGCTTCAAATAAATGAAGTATTGGTTGATCATGATAGATTGTATTCTGAAAATAAAAATGCATTTCAAGAGCTTAGTACTTTTAGCAAATGTTTCACGCAGTTTTCTGGAAAATGAGCAAAGATATTGATATATACATGTATATCTGTGTACATGTTGATATCTGGGCAAAAATATAAACCTAAATTCCTAGAACAGTGTAGGAAGGGGCTTCAAAAATAATAAAGTAAGAATTATTGTTTTGTATGTTAGATTATAGGAAAAAATTAAATATATATGTGCAAATATAGGTAGATATCAGATTTCAAACCCTACAGGAGAAATAAAAGAAAAACAAAAATTGTGTTTGAACCGACCAGCATAGCACTCGAACTCGTGACCTCTTATGTATAAGTTAGGCGCGTTTCCATTACGCCTAGATGTTGCTTGTGTTCACTTAGGATCCACTTTCTTTTAGCCTGATTTTGACACTATACAGACTTTAACACAATCATCTATATTAAAAGCTTGTTTACCACTGATTATTACTTGATCATTTCTTATTTAGAATAACATACAAAAGTACCTGTCTCCAATGGATTCTATGGCCAAAAATCAGGATACAATAATTAAATCTGAATTGCTAAAAATCCAAATCAAACAGAATGTTCTTGTACAAAAGAAAATAAAGTATATACTCTGAATTTAAACAAGAGGAACACATACATCTTCATATGTATGTGTATGTTATTAGATATACACTGATATATTTATATTGGTAAGTTATTTTGATCCTGGATATATTTTGTTTATTGGAGAAAGAAAATGACCCTGGGAAATATATTTGTAATGAATGATATATCTATATATCATCTCTAAAAAAAAATATAAAAAAAAATCCTTATGAATTTAGGGTGGAAATAGGAGGGTCATTTCACACCAACTTTTGTGGTTTTCACTGATATGATATCAGTTTTTGTGTATTGGTGAATTTGTGTGTCATTACCCTTTTTATGTGTTTGAATCTTTGAGAAGATTCTTGTGACATTGATTAATCCCTTGTTGATTATCATTTACATACTTATAGTAGTATGTCGTTATAGTTATTTCATGTTCATGTCATGCCTTTTACTTTATACCATATCATCTGATATTTATAGTTAGACTGATCCGTTTATTATTTTCTTATAAATAATACTCGGGTCAGACCGAGATGTTACAGGTGCTTCTGCTTGACTTCTCTTCAGGATATTTCTGACTTTTGGCTAACTACATAGATTAGTAGTTTTTGGATGTACACCTTTGAGATATAGACTCTATGTTGTGTACTTATTCTTTTGTATAGCACGTGATGCTATTCTTTTGTATTATCGTGGATCTTTCTGACCACTACTCTGATGTACACTTTCATGTGTTTTATATTTATTCATATCTTCTTCCGCCTTTGTGATATGGATGTCTGTGACTGATTTATGTTATGATTATTTCTATGTTTGTTTCCGAAGGTTATATATAGCCACCGTGTGATAGCTTTGTGTTTGTATCGGTATGTCGGATTTCCTCCTTAAAAGATATGCATTCTATTCTATCTGACGTATCGGTGCTCGCACAAAGAAGTTACATGGATGGTCGCTCCTCCACAGCCTTATTCTCCGTGCTAATTGACAGCACTACATCGTAATGTTCTTGGTTAGCGTGGGTATAGAGGTGGGGCGTCACAGCTTGGTATCTGCTAAAGAGGAAAAGTGTAACGACCCGTAAAATTTCAACTGTTTTAATAACGTAATTAGTTGAAATTTTGTGAAATTTTAAACGATAAAATTTTGAAATAAAAATTTGATATTTGGAATGCGTTTAGTTAAACATAGCAACTGGTAAATTTTCGTCCGAAAATACGAAAGTTTATTTCGCGCGTAAATTTACTTTAATTTAATCAGTTAAAAAGCGATGAAAATAAAATGTTTCCGAAACCTAAATATTTTTACATAGAAAAATTCTAAAACATCTTCTGAGCAAGATTTCAGTTTGTCGTTTTTCCAAATTCGGACTTCTTTGGCTCCGTCGATCTTATTTTTCAGCGTTTTTCTTGCATTTTCCACTATTAGAAAATTCGAATTTTTATAATTCGATCATAACACAGATATATGTATACCTTTTTGATCGATTTGTCATGCTGATCTCCACAGTATACTCTGTTGCTTGTTTCGGCATCCGACGGACAACGAAATTTGTAAAACTGTTAATCACATCGGTACGTTTGTGGTGTCCATCCAAATTTCAAACTGCAGCCATTACCATTCATTTGCCTCAATTCAAACCAATAGCCAATAGCCTTGGGACTATTAAGGATTTTATTTTTTTTATTTTTTTGAATTCACGCATTTTCTATTCCCAAGTTCCATGCATATGCTGTTTGTCCCTTCATCTTTTGTTCACGTTTACTGTAAATTAAGTCTCCTCTTCTTTTGGTTAGTTCTCTCTAAAGGGAAATTTAAATAAAAATAAGATACCTGCTAGTGATCAATGGCCGTTCCTACCAATCTCTTTGTTTCCCTAACCCTCATCACCAAAGACAAGCCAGCCTAGACCTAGCTCTTCCACCAAACGCAACTCCACCTTCCCATATTGCATGCGCACGACCTCCTCCATAGGCCGAGCATCCTATGCTACTGCATGGCAATGTCTTCTCCCCTCTCACCACCGTCAGCTAGCAATCCATTGTCACCCACCGCCTACAAGCGCCAAACAACCAAACAATGGCCGATTCTTCCCTCTGTGCTTAGCCTACTTTGCCTCAAGTTTGCAGCACACCTTCCATTCTCAGCCAACTGATCCTCACGCGACCTCCCCTGCCCTGACACGTCCCCACCTTCCGAAGCCACCTCAACAAGTTGCTCCGTGCCTTCACCCACCACCATAGCCTAGCCCCGGCCAAAGCTTTTGTAAGTGACATATAGTTTGATTTTGTTCTTTTCATATATATATATATATATATATAGTTTCGTAAGTTGCATATATAGTTCTATTTTAAAATTATGTGTTATATATATAATAAGTATTGTATATATATAAGTTATGCTGTCAAATCATTTACATATGTGTATAGGTTTGCTTGAGTTGTATATTTATACATAAAGAAATATTAGTATTTGATTTTTTGAATGGGTATATACAAGTATGGCCTGTCCATTTTTTTTATATGCTTAGGATCCCTCTGTTTTGTATACTCTTTGCTTTTACTGTTTATATGTCTGTAACCTGTGTTTTGTTTTAGTGATATATATATATCTGTTTACTTATATACTTTATATTATGATATGTTTATAGGTGTGGTTTTCATGTGAAATTGTCTTTCGGGTATATACATATATATAAGTAAGTATATTTTGATATACACACATATGTTTGATTCTGCTATATATAAACGTATATAAGTTTAGGTTTGATTTTATATGTACATTATACATATATTTTGAGTTCAACATATATTGTGTTATAATGTGTATAAGTTTTTGAACGTATGCATTGATTTAAAATGAGATATGTACGTGTGTTAGATTTTAATATATGAGAGTATAAGCCAGTTTAGCTATGCGAGTTAGTTATTATAATACATAAAATATATGTAAAGTCTTTATATCCTGTAGTTGTTTAGTCTAAATGCATTTTTGTGAACCTATCCATCTACTTTGTTTTGTTTTGAATTGCATATAGGTTTACATTTTAAGTTTATATTAGTTGTGTATATTGATTTGCTTTAAAGTATTGATTTTGTAATAAGTAACTCTTCATACTTCATTTGTATGTATACATTACAGTAAAATAAGTTGTGTGGATTTTTATAATAAATATTGTTTTATTATTATTTTAACATGTGTGTAAGTTTGTATATAGGCATATAGACATTAGTTTTATGTATGCATATGTGAATTTGGTTTTTCAATCTTATATAGATATTTATAGGTTGGGATTTAATATTTATTATATATATATATATAATTTTAAATATATGTTTTAAATTGATTTTTGAAATTTATATATATGTAATATACCTTGTTTTATCGATCTCGTGCCATCTTAACTTACCATCTCAAATCGATTTATCATAGCAAATCCTAGCTTGTCGATGTCCCATGTGCGTATCTGTTTCTGTATCATCTTCTTGTCTCTCTAGCCTCGAAAGGTGAGCAACCACTCACGATTAACGTTCTTTTATTTATTAAATTTGATTTCAATTGAAACGACAATTGAAATATGCTGCTGTTAGTTAATTACACTGTTATATATGCTATTGCCTGTATCAGTTCACCTGTGACATCTGACACTATTATCTGTTAATTATTTATGCGATGATAATACAGTTTCGCTGATAATTGATTGATTTTTGATGTTTATATTGGACGTTAAATTTTTAATGTTAAAATGATAAATAGTATGCAATTGAAATTGATATAGGATAGTTAAATGTTAAATTTGATTAAATGACATTTGTATAATATGACCCATTTAACTGTCAAAAAATTTATTGACACGTAGGATTTGTTTAATTACATCTTGAACCACTGAATGTATATTGTTAAATTGATGATGGATGAAATTGTAATAGATGACAAGTGAGAACCGTAATGTAATAATCTTTAATCTACATGAAATGATAGTGTGGATTCTAGAAATAATTATATTAATTTGCACAAATAACAATGCGAATTAATACGATTATTTCGGGATTATTTGAATTAATTATTGGATTGTTATTGATTGTTGTTATTTCTTGTTTATTTACTTTGACACCATCCCAGTTATCACACTGCAAGTTCCCTTTGCTATGCTTTGATTTTGAATTGAATTGGAATCGGGTTGAAATGATAAATACCCAAATTAAACTTTGACCTAGGATAGGAAATTAAATAAAACCCGATTGGTCAATAATTTGATTTAAAATAAAACAAAGATTTTATTTGAGTAAATAATATGGTTTTGAAATGAAGTTGAAATTTGAATTTTAATGAACGGAAAATGTTGATATTTAATAATCTGAAACAAAATATTATCAATGTAATTGATGAAAGAATGTTGTTTAATTGGAGAAATGATTGAATTAAGTTTGAAATGATTTAATAATTAAGTTTGAAATTATAATTAAGTTTGAAATTATTAAACTTTAAATTTTTTAATAATTAAGTTCTGAATTATTTAATAATTAAATAAGATTGAATTATTGAATGATTAAATTGAATTGAATTCTTTAATAAGCGAAATTGAACTTTTGAATAAGTGAATTTTACTTCGTAAATAATTGAAATTGAGTTCTTTATTAATTAAGTTTTGGAAAATTATTTAAGTAAGTAAATAAGTGAAATTGAATTTCTTTAACAAGAAATAAACATGTGATTTATTGAAATTAATGTAAGACTTGAAATTTAAAGAATTTGGTTTGATGAATTTAATTTATTCAAATTTGTAAGTTTTGATATAATGAAGTTGAATTTAAAAAATGGGTTTAATGAATTGGAAATTTAATAGAAATTGTTTTGAATGGCAAATTTACTTAATGATTATTGAATGAAATCGATAAATGAATTTGGAATTGATTTGAATGATAAATTAAATTAATTTAAACGATTTCGAAATGAAACTTATATACGAACTTGAATCAATATTTGAATTGTTTTAAAAAGAGATTGAAATTGAATTATAAGATTTTGAAATGGTAATTTGGAAGTTTTGAAACGTAAATTATGGAAATTGATTTGGAAAGACAAATGAAATGTTGGTTTATAAATTCTAATTGGAATTCAAATTGATTTGGTTTTGAAATTTATTAAACGACCAATCGGTGAAATAATTTCGAAGGTTATTAAAGAGACCGGAATCGGTTATGGATATACTCTCTATCTAAACCGAAAACCACTTTAATAACTATACGCGGAGTGGTGATCCAGAATGAAGTGGTTGGAATCATGTACGTGATGACTGAAGAAAGAGAACGATAATGGATAGCCATGACACTTGTGTCAAATTGGAAATGACTAAAACAGGAGCCGTGCCGGGCCAATGGAGGTCAGCTACCTCAAGTGAACACACTTCTTCGAACTACTCATTACTTGTTGTCGATTGGTGCACCCTTGATTTTGGGAGTGTTGTTTCACGGTGTTGCGGGCGCTGCGGCGTTGCGTTCTCACCAGTCCGGATCAGGCAAACGGTAGTATCACTACCTTGGGTATTGCCTCATGTGCCTTGTCATACTTGTATTCCCTATTCGCGACCACTACGAATTTGTTTTGTACCTTTAGTATATGGATTGCTGTAACGACCCTAGATTTTTACTTAATTTAAGTTAATAATTAAATAAATTTTTGGATAAAAATAGTAAAATAAATCGATGAAGTAATGCGAGTTTCCCCGATATTCAAGTATATTTGTATAAATCGTTTAAAAATTTAAAAATATTGTATATATGATAATATATATTTGACTTGAATTTAAATTGTAGACAAATGGTTTAATAATAATTTAGTTTATAAAATATATACAAGTAAATTCCATAGTTTTGTAAATAATAAAATGAAACATAGCACTAAAGAATGATTTCCCAGCCTCAGAGTGATCCGCATAGCTAAGTAGGCTTGTATAGGTAAGTATGGAAACCTGTTCGAATATGCCTGCAAAACTTAAGAGCAACAATAAGATTAAAAGCAAAGTAAAAATATAAAATAGGCTTGTGGCTTGTAAAGTAAGACTCAGGCAAGAAAAAATATATAGGATAAGTATAAGATAAAAACATCAAGGACAATGCCATTTAATGCTTGCTAAGATAATATCTCCTCTAGTACAATAGTATACAATCTCGGCCACCAAAATATAAAATTTTCTCTGATAATTTGTACAAATGTGTACACTGTTTGTATAAGATATTATTACCTGTAGCTTGTATAAACATCACTCTGTAAACTATTTCCCATATCACCTTTTCATTCCATTCGAGCTAAATACAAAACTTAGTTGAAAACTCCATTAAAACCAAAACCACATTCTACAATCATCAAGCAACTCAAAAAGGCAGAGAGCAAGATGATTTGGCAGAATGATCAAGGTGGAAACATGTTTCCAGTTTTCAAATTCAAAACAGATTTCAAAAACAAGTCTCTGTTCTTTCTTCAAACGATGGTGAGTAACTTTTCTTTTAAACCCATAACATGGTTTAATATTTGGATGCCTGTGAGTAAACATGATGTTATAAAGGATATAGAGTTTATTTAAAATAGTTTAAACTTCAATTATCACTGCTTTGTTCATATTCCAGTATATAACATCCCAGTGATGCTCTGTACCATTCATACAGGGATTTCCATTGTTTTTAAAATTGAAGTCTATTTGTTTTGATCACTGAAGCTTGGGTTTCAAATAAATCAAGTTGTTTTAATCCTCGAACATGATCTTGTAAAGTATTTGAACCTGCAGCATATTAATTTCCACTGGAAACATGTTTTACAGTTTTCAAGTTGAAATTTGATAAAAATTAATTGTTGTGAAATGTTGATTCAATATTAAAATCTGAATCTACACTTGAAATTATGATTTTTAAACCTTGAATGAAGATTTGTAGTTAAGTAACTCAAGAGCAGTTCACCAAAGAACTGGAAATGCATTTTGGTCGATTCCCGATCACCAACGAATTTTTAAATGTTTTTTACTTGAATCGAAGGTAGTATAAACATCTGGGATAGCACGAAAATTATCAGAAAAATTTCCCATCGTATGGATTGGGAGTTGAGACCCAAAATAGGGTTTAAGTTCGAAAAATACACAGTTTGAAAACGTGGTCGCTGTTCCGTCTATGGGCCATCGGACTTCGAGACTCCGGTGGGGATAGTGGCGTTAGGTCGAGACGAAGCTCCAGTCGAAATTTTATGGCCTCTGATGGCCAGAGGAGGTGGCACGAGATCGACTTCCGGCGCTGTATCAATGGGTTCTTTTGAACAGGGTGACTCGATTTCGCTCTCGAGTTTAATTCGAGGATCGGGGTGTTCGAATCAATTTGGGGAATGGTAGGCGACTTGCTGGAGGTCACGATCGCCACTGGAGCGGAGGCGCGGTGGTGTACACGTGCACGGTGGCGTGAGTGTGTCAGCGTTATGGGAGGGTGCTTCGACTCGAAGGAAACTCGAAAAAATGGAGGGGATGCTTGGAAGTAGACTGGGTGCCTGCGTGGGTTGTGGTATAGTGCTACAGATCTAAGTTTTAACTTAATTTAAACTAAGAGAAAAAAAAAGAAATCAAGGAAGATTTTAAAATATGAATTAAGATAAGAAATTATTATTAATCAATTGTTTGAAAAGGTAATTAAGTGAAAAGGGTAATTAAGGATGATTAATTTAAAATTTGGTTAATAATGAATTGTCTAACTTATTGATAATTAAGAATTGTTAATTAGATAAATTTAAGCTGATTAATTTATAATTATTAGTCAATTAATAAAATTGATCAGGGAATCATTAATTATAAATCTAATTAATTTAATCATTAAGAATAATTAATCATTGATTTAAATAAATCAATAAAAATAGTCATATAGTTAATTCTTTTAAATCACTTTCACTTTAAATCAAAGATGATTGACTATCATCGAATAATGTTACCTGGATTGATATTTCTGTTTGTGACTGTGATGCTATGTGATGTGAATTGCCTGATGCTATACTGTGAATTGTGATTGTTTCTGTATATATATGTGAAACCCCTTTTGCCCGTAAAACGGCACTTGAATTTCGATGCGACAGGGAGTCGGATTCCAGTTGGTTATCCGAAACCCACATCGAATTGTAATGATGAATCTTTGTGACTGATAAATTTATTTTATCTATGAATCGGTGAATGAGGATAAGCGTTGCCGATTTTACTGCTTATCGATATATCTGTGATGATTGATGTTGCACTATTGTGTGAAACCCCTGGACTACACTTTTACACAGACAAATATGGATTTCACGTGGAAATCGGTTGAGTCACAGATGATGTAAATTTAATGTTTTTGGAATTGAAACTTTAATTTCAATTGATTTTGAAATTGAAATTTGGGGTTTAAAGTGAAAAGCTTTTGAAATGAGTTTCAAAGATAAAAGTTATTTTGAATAACTTGATGAAGTTTTGAAATTTAAATAATTTGATTTAAATTTGAATTCAAGTTTTAAATTGAATTCTATGATTTGAAACTAAGGATTAAAGATGCTGTACAAGTTATATATGGGTTAAACCATTTTAAAGGTATTGATTTGGGAATTTGAATTTAATTCAAGGGTTTTAACTCGTGTAAATATAACTGGATTTTTCTGAAATGAAACTATTTGTTTTCAAATAGTAAAATCTTTCACATAAGTAATGAACTTCCAATTTGTGTTGAACGGTTTCAAGTTTGAAAAAGAATTGAAATGTTTTGAAAATTATGAAATGAGTCTTTGATTTCAAAGACCGGATGAGTTAATCTAACTTGAAATGAAATTGTTTTGAAAGGCTATGAATGAATCTTTGGAAATGAGTTTTGAAAGCTATAAGTTAAATCTTGATTTAAAGATTTAACGAGTTAATCAAATTGAAATGGAAATCGATTTGAAAATCTATGAATGAATCTTTGTGAATGGGGTTAACTTTGTGAATTGAATCTTTTTGTTTAAAAGATTGGAAATGGTAAATTGTTTAACCATTCGAATGAAAAGTTTTGGGCTTTAAGCTGTGATTTAACTGAGACCCCAGTATCCATATGATTTTTTAAATATTGCGCTCACTATTCGGGTTAGCCGGGAAAGGACCTTTGGGTCGTATAACCCATTCCGAATAGTGATACGTCGTATATGGATCGCATTTGAAGACCGGTGATGAAGACCGGATATTTTCGAAAATGAAAGGACAACCTGTCGAATGTCTCTGCACTGAGTTGCTCCGGTATAGAGATTTATATCACTCTTTTGTGACGGGAAGTCCGGACGTGATTGGAAATTATCCGGATTTGCAAGGGCTTCATGAGAAGTGCCTTCGGTTCTGTTCGAACCCGGAACAGACTTATATGGTTACATGTCTGACATTACACTTTGAGATATAAAGCTGATTTCTTTCAAATACATTTCTGTTGGTGGCGGAGGATTTATTCTCTTAGCTTAACACCCTTCTCTGAGACGTACGAGCTCAGAGGTTATGTAGTTGAAGTTATCAGCGATATATCCCAATTTGGTAATGTGACATGCTGAGTGTTGCTGTGTGATGATCAGTGTTTGATCATTTGTGATATGATCATTTGTTTGATCATTTATCTTTGTGATCATAGGTTGATCATCTGTTGACCCAAAGCGTGGCTTTTTGAAAAAGCGTAGCTTTGTGGACGAGACTTCGTCGAGCCTCACAACCCGGTAATGGTCGAAACAGGAATCGTGCGGCAAGGTTTTCAAGGGTAGCTCCCCTAGGGTATGACCATTCCTTCTGGAAAAGGGTAGTATCATGGTATGGAGCCCAGATACTTACTCATGTGGACACACTTTATTTATGACGTGTGATGTTGGATTAGAGGTACCTCGGTTAAAGGTCCCAAAGGACCGGGGGTGGCATATCTGAGGTTTCTTTTATCCCTTGGGAAAAGGGGTTGCCGGCCTTGTTTGGTAGAGAACGGTGTGGTTCTCGAAACGTCCCGCCAGAGGCGTTTCTTTCGTGGAATAGGAAGTTCCTTAGCCTGACCATTTGTTGGGAATCCAATCAAAACAATACGAGCCCTATACGGTTTTAGTTGTATTACCTGCCATGGAATGTGGTGGTAACCTACTATTGAACATGGTAGCTATAGTAGGCATAAGTGCGGAATGCCTATGCTGGCTAAGATTTATATTATACTTTCGAAATTGTTTTCTGCACTATGCACTAGTAATAATATCAAATGATTTGATTTTGCGTAGTAAGCATCTTTGACTATCATAAGAAGAAATCTCCTCCAATTCTGCGTTTGCATTGTGTGTGTGGCGGGAGGTCTTATGGTAGTTTCATTTTCCAAAAGCATTGCGAATTGACTTTAAATTCTTTTGTTGTTCGTTTTTAAAGATAAACTGTTTTTGTTGCTCACACCAGTCCCATGACTGATCCGGAGTTTATTGTTTCCTTCCTAAACTCTGCGTGCCCACTATTTTCCACACGGGCAGTCTAGAGTTGGGGTTTTCAGATATTCAGGTTTAGTAGATTTTCTGGAGTTGGTTCAGTCTTTGGATCAGACTGCACTTGCTTATCTTTGTGCCTCGTTATTGGGAGTTCGAGCTATTTCTGGATCGTGCTTTGGAGATGAAGATTATCCGCTGCTGATGTTATCGTTTTCTTTTCCGCTGCTATTTGTTGTATCATATCTCTGATGTATATTGATATTCATTGTATCACTCTGTTGTATCAGATATTGTATATCAATGTATTATTCATTTATTCCGCTGTGTTATTTACTTAATGTTGTTATAAGCTCCGGCGACTCGGATTTGAACGCTCGAATCTACGACATTCGAGTACGATGTAAAGTATGGATGTCGATTTTCGAACGCGAAAATCTGGGACGTTACATTTGGTATCAGAGCTAAGGTTGAACTTTAGCTCAGGAGTATAACACGTTAAGTAGCTCATTAGAGATAGAGTGAAGTAAACTCTAGAATGAGTATATCCTCAGATATCCGTTCGAGAGCCTCAGTAAATTCTCTTACTATCCATAGATAGTGAGTATGAGTGCAAGAAGAGGATTGGATAGGGGACAGGGGAATACGACTAAAATGGTCGATACTCTGTAACAATAGTGGAAGCAATCTTTTCTCTATCAATCTATTTTGTTCATCATCTCTTCTGAATCCTTCGATAGTTCCTGGTAGATCCAGGAAGGAGATTCGATATATTAATATGGAACATAAACTCCGGCTGGACCAAATTTTTTTGTATGAATTGGTTGCTTTGTTTGCTATGGTTGATAGGTATACTTTAGTTCTAAACTGAAAGTTTTGGAATTGTATCCATATATCTGTCTATTCTTTGGGTCCCGATATGTTCTATGAATGGTTAGTTATCCTTTCGAACTGACCGATGCCCCTGCATATTTTGTAGATCTGGATAACCCGAGTATTTTGTTGATTATTAAACAGATTCGTTCTCGTATCTGATTTTAGATATTCTGATTCGATAAGCCAAATGCAGAATCAATGTTCAGTTTGATCAGATGAAAACATTCTTCATCTATCGTTGTTTTCGTGCCTGCGAATTTCGAGGACGAAATTCTTTTAAGGGGGGAAGTTTGTAACGACCCTAGATTTTTACTTAATTTAAGTTAATAATTAAATAAATTTTTGGATAAAAATAGTAAAATAAATCGATGAAGTAATGCGAGTTTCCCCGATATTCAAGTATATTTGTATAAATCGTTTAAAAATTTAAAAATATTGTATATATGATAATATATATTTGACTTGAATTTAAATTATAGACAAATGGTTTAATAATAATTGAGTTTATAAAATATATACAAGTAAATTCCATAGTTTTGTAAATAATAAAATGAAACATAGCACTAAAGAATGATTTCCCAGCCTCAGAGTGATCCGCATAGCTAAGTAGGCTTGTATAGGTAAGTATGGAAACCTGTTCGAATATGCCTGCAAAACTTAAGAGCAACAATAAGATTAAAAGCAAAGTAAAAATATAAAATAGGCTTGTGGCTTGTAAAGTAAGACTCAGGCAAGAAAAAATATATAGGATAAGTATAAGATAAAAACATCAAGGACAATGCCATTTAATGCTTGCTAAGATAATATCTCCTCTAGTACAATAGTATACAATCTCGGCCACCAAAATATAAAATTTTCTCTGATAATTTGTACAAATGTGTACACTGTTTGTATAAGATATTATTACCTGTAGCTTGTATAAACATCACTCTGTAAACTATTTCCCATATCACCTTTTCATTCCATTCGAGCTAAATACAAAACTTAGTTGAAAACTCCATTAAAACCAAAACCACATTCTACAATCATCAAGCAACTCAAAAAGGCAGAGAGCAAGATGATTTGGCAGAATGATCAAGGTGGAAACATGTTTCCAGTTTTCAAATTCAAAACAGATTTCAAAAACAAGTCTCTGTTCTTTCTTCAAACGATGGTGAGTAACTTTTCTTTTAAACCCATAACATGGTTTAATATTTGGATGCCTGTGAGTAAACATGATGTTATAAAGGATATAGAGTTTATTTAAAATAGTTTAAACTTCAATTATCACTGCTTTGTTCATATTCCAGTATATAACATCCCAGTGATGCTCTGTACCATTCATACAGGGATTTCCATTGTTTTTAAAATTGAAGTCTATTTGTTTTGATCACTGAAGCTTGGGTTTCAAATAAATCAAGTTGTTTTAATCCTCGAACATGATCTTGTAAAGTATTTGAACCTGCAGCATATTAATTTCCACTGGAAACATGTTTTACAGTTTTCAAGTTGAAATTTGATAAAAATTAATTGTTGTGAAATGTTGATTCAATATTAAAATCTGAATCTACACTTGAAATTATGATTTTTAAACCTTGAATGAAGATTTGTAGTTAAGTAACTCAAGAGCAGTTCACCAAAGAACTGGAAATGCATTTTGGTCGATTCCCGATCACCAACGAATTTTTAAATGTTTTTTACTTGAATCGAAGGTAGTATAAACATCTGGGATAGCACGAAAATTATCAGAAAAATTTCCCATCGTATGGATTGGGAGTTGAGACCCAAAATAGGGTTTAAGTTCGAAAAATACACAGTTTGAAAACGTGGTCGCTGTTCCGTCTATGGGCCATCGGACTTCGAGACTCCGGTGGGGATAGTGGCGTTAGGTCGAGACGAAGCTCCAGTCGAAATTTTATGGCCTCTGATGGCCATAGGAGGTGGCACGAGATCGACTTCCGGCGCTGTATCAATGGGTTCTTTTGAACAGGGTGACTCGATTTCGCTCTCGAGTTTAATTCGAGGATCGGGGTGTTCGAATCAATTTGGGGAATGGTAGGCGACTTGCTGGAGGTCACGATCGCCACTGGAGCGGAGGCGCGGTGGTGTACACGTGCACGGTGGCGTGAGTGTGTCAGCGTTATGGGAGGGTGCTTCGACTCGAAGGAAACTCGAAAAAATGGAGGGGATGCTTGGAAGTAGACTGGGTGCCTGCGTGGGTTGTGGTATAGTGCTGCAGATCTAAGTTTTAACTTAATTTAAACTAAGAGAAAAAAAAAAGAAATCAAGGAAGATTTTAAAATATGAATTAAGATAAGAAATTATTATTAATCAATTGTTTGAAAAGGTAATTAAGTGAAAAGGGTAATTAAGGATGATTAATTTAAAATTTGGTTAATAATGAATTGTCTAACTTATTGATAATTAAGAATTGTTAATTAGATAAATTTAAGCTGATTAATTTATAATTATTAGTCAATTAAAAAAATTGATCAGGGAATCATTAATTATAAATTTAATTAATTTAATCATTAAGAATAATTAATCATTGATTTAAATAAATCAATAAAAATAGTCATATAGTTAATTCTTTTAAATCACTTTCACTTTAAATCAAAGATGATTGACTATCATCGAATAATGTTACCTGGATTGATATTTTTGTTTGTGACTGTGATGCTATGTGATGTGAATTGCCTGATGCTATACTGTGAATTGTGATTGTTTCTGTATATATATGTGAAACCCCTTTTGCCCGTAAAACGGCACTTGAATTTCGATGCGACAGGGAGTCGGATTCCAGTTGGTTATCCGAAACCCACATCGAATTGTAATGATGAATCTTTGTGACTGATAAACCTATTTTATCTATGAATCGGTGAATGAAGATAAGCGTTGCCGATTTTACCGCTTATCGATATATCTGTGATGATTGATGTTGCACTATTGTGTGAAACCCCTGGACTACACTTTTACACAGACAAATATGGATTTCACGTGGAAATCGGTTGAGTCACAGATGATGTAAATTTAATGTTTTTGGAATTGAAACTTTAATTTCAATTGATTTTGAAATTGAAATTTGGGGTTTAAAGTGAAAAGCTTTTGAAATGAGTTTCAAAGATAAAAGTTATTTTGAATAACTTGATGAAGTTTTGAAATTTAAATAATTTGATTTAAATTTGAATTCAAGTTTTAAATTGAATTCTATGATTTGAAACTAAGGATTAAAGATGCTGTACAAGTTATATATGGGTTAAACCATTTTAAAGGTATTGATTTGGGAATTTGAATTTAATTCAAGGGTTTTAACTCGTGTAAATATAACTGGATTTTTCTGAAATGAAACTATTTGTTTTCAAATAGTAAAATCTTTCACATAAGTAATGAACTTCCAATTTGTGTTGAACGGTTTCAAGTATGAAAAAGAATTGAAATGTTTTGAAAATTATGAAATGAGTCTTTGATTTCAAAGACCGGATGAGTTAATCTAACTTGAAATGAAATTGTTTTGAAAGGCTATGAATGAATCTTTGGAAATGAGTTTTGAAAGCTATAAGTTAAATCTTGATTTAAAGATTTAACGAGTTAATCAAATTGAAATGGAAATCGATTTGAAAATCTATGAATGAATCTTTGTGAATGGGGTTAACTTTGTGAATTGAATCTTTTTGTTTAAAAGATTGGAAATGGTAAATTGTTTAACCATTCGAATGAAAAGTTTTGGGCTTTAAGCTGTGATTTAACTGAGACCCCAGTATCCATATGATTTTTTAAATATTGCGCTCACTATTCGGGTTAGCCGGGAAAGGACCTTTGGGTCGTATAACCCATTCCGAATAGTGATACGTCGTATATGGATCGCATTTGAAGACCGGTGATGAAGACCGGATATTTTCGAAAATGAAAGGACAACCTGTCGAATGTCTCTGCACTGAGTTGCTCCGGTATAGAGATTTATATCACTCTTTTGTGACGGGAAGTCCGGACGTGATTGGAAATTATCCGGATTTGCAAGGGCTTCGTGAGAAGTGCCTTCGGTTCTGTTCGAACCCGGAACAGACTTATATGGTTACATGTCTGACATTACACTTTGAGATATAAAGCTGATTTCTTTCAAATACATTTCTGTTGGTGGGGGAGGATTTATTCTCTTAGCTTAACACCCTTCTCTGAGACGTACGAGCTCAGAGGTTATGTAGTTGAAGTTATCAGCGATATATCCCAATTTGGTAATGTGACATGCTGAGTGTTGCTGTGTGATGATCAGTGTTTGATCATTTGTGATATGATCATTTGTTTGATCATTTATCTTTGTGATCATAGGTTGATCATCTGTTGACCCAAAGCGTGGCTTTTTGAAAAAGCGTAGCTTTGTGGACGAGACTTCGTCGAGCCTCACAACCCGGTAATGGTCGAAACAGGAATCGTGCGGCAAGGTTTTCAGGGGTAGCTCCCCTAGGGTATGACCATTCCTTCTGGAAAAGGGTAGTATCATGGTATGGAGCCCAGATACTTACTCATGTGGACACACTTTATTTATGACGTGTGATGTTGGATTAGAGGTACCTCGGTTAAAGGTCCCAAAGGACCGGGGGTGGCATATCTGAGGTTTCTTTTATCCCTTGGGAAAAGGGGTTGCCGGCCTTGTTTGGCAGAGAACGGTGTGGTTCTCGGAACGTCCCGCCAGAGGCGTTTCTTTCATGGAATAGGAAGTTCCTTAGCCTGACCATTTGTTGGGAATCCAATCAAAACAATACGAGCCCTATACGGTTTTAGTTGTATTACCTGCCATGGAATGTGGTGGTAACCTACTATTGAACATGGTAGCTATAGTACGCATAAGTGCGGAATGCCTATGCTGGCTAAGATTTATATTATACTTTCGAAATTGTTTTCTGCACTATGCACTAGTAATAATATCAAATGATTTGATTTTGCGTAGTAAGCATCTTTGACTATCATAAGAAGAAATCTCCTCCAATTCTGCGTTTGCATTGTGTGTGTGGCGGGAGGTCTTATGGTAGTTTCATTTTCCAAAAGCATTGCGAATTGACTTTAAATTCTTTTGTTGTTCGTTTTTAAAGATAAACTGTTTTTGTTGCTCACACCAGTCTCATGACTGATCCGGAGTTTATTGTTTCCTTCCTAAACTCTGGGTGCCCACTATTTTCCACACGGGCAGTCTAGAGTTGGGGTTTTCAGATATTCAGGTTTAGTAGATTTTCTGGAGTTGGTTCAGTCTTTGGATCAGACTGCACTTGCTTATCTTTGTGCCTCGTTATTGGGAGTTCGAGCTATTTCTGGATCGTGCTTTGGAGATGAAGATTATCCGCTGCTGATGTTATCGTTTTCTTTTCCGCTGCTATTTGTTGTATCATATCTCTGATGTATATTGATATTCATTGTATCACTCTGTTGTATCAGATATTGTATATCAATGTATTATTCATTTATTCCGCTGTGTTATTTACTTAATGTTGTTATAAGCTCCGGCGACTCGGATTTGAACGCTCGAATCTACGACATTCGAGTACGATGTAAAGTATGGATGTCGATTTTCGAACGCGAAAATCTGGGACGTTACAATTGCCCTCTGGTGACTTCCGGTTTTGGGGAAACTACGGTCTTGTATATGCTTTTGGGAATAAAAATGTGTTAAGGGTGGAATGGGCCTTGACTTAACACTATTTTGATATCTTTATATTACTGATAGACATTATCTACTTATCGTACACTACTACATAGTAGATAATTTAACGGATCCTTAAAGGATGGTTATTCCAAACATCCTTTGAGTTACTTGTATTTCAATTGCTATTTCACTTGAGTTGGGTTTATTGATATGAGAATGTTAATCCTGACTCGAGTGTTTTGTGTTTTGCTTTACGCTCGGGTCAGACTGAGTGTACCAGTATTCGAGACTCACCTTTGGAGTTGGAGCTTTGCTTGAAGATCCAGCCATCTATTCTGCGTCCAGTATTCGATGATTCCAGTGATGTATTCTGATTTGTATCTGATGTATCATATTACTCTTCCGTTGTATCTGGTTTAACTCTGATGCATCGTATTACTCTTCTGTTGTAAAACTCTAATGTATCTTATACATTTATATAGTAGCTTCATGAACTACTATCTCTTTTAATTCCGCTGCATTTATTACTCTGTGTCTATGATCTGTGATTATATTTATTTACTGTATATGTTCAGTTTTGCCAAATTTAAATTAACAACGCGGTATTTTGAGCAATTCAATTCCGGCATGAGTGTCTACCTATACACTTATAATGGATGCGAATGGTCCAAAAATAGCGGGTCGTTACAGTTGGTATCAGAGCTTTGGTAGCTCTAGGCAAAACTTAACATATAGGGTAAATGTATTTACGGAATCACTCTCATTCGAGTTTCAATCTCTTCCTTTGACTCAATTCCTTTGAATTTTGGAACGTTCCCCTCGGTTCCGAAATTCATTCGTGTCCTTCACTATTCGTCTTTTTTCAATCATGGAGCACCCCATAACTCCATTCTGAATGTTATCTATAATAGATCGGCGGTCTCGCCAATCTTAGAATGATTCGTAAAGGAGTAAGCTCCTTTACAATAGACATCGATTTACCGGAGATTTCTGTATCCTCGGTTACGATGCTATCTATCTCCTGCTATACCTGAATTTTATTTCTTGAGATCGAATGTCGATTAACCTCGGAATACTACAACGATCTTATTGTTGAAGTCACGGTCGACCCGGTTAAGGTTGCCCGCGATTTATATAAACTTATCCATCTTCCTATTTGTTTTTTAAATCATCTTATTTTGTTTCGAACTTATCTTCGAATCAGATTTCTCTTTGATTTGAGTCCATCAAATTTGAAACCCTATCCTTATTTTGATAATACATTCCTGAACCATCGAGCAAAGAAATGTATTTGAAAATTAATATTAAATGTTTTATATATTGTGTTGTTTGAGTTGTTGATGTGATTTGGGTTTCCGATCGATTCGTCTGATCAACGCTATCGATAGGATTTCTAAAACACTTGAACAGAACAAACTGACACAATATTGTTAAAAATTTGGTAAACAAAATAGTTTTGTATGATTATATTATGAAACTAAATTGTTAATAAATTTGTTGTCAAAAATAATAATATTTGATTTTCATTTATTGTTTTGTAAACCATTGACTATTGCATAATATAAATAAATGAATTTATAAACTTTGTTATAAACTGATTTAGAATTTGAAATGAAATTAAATTAAGAATTTGAGAATTTAATTTCCAATGATTTCGAACTATGGTTTTGAAAGTTTAAAATGCACATGATTTAAAGGTATTTTGACTATAATTTGTTTCCAAAGAATTTTAATGTATATTATTTAAAGTATTTTCAAATAGAAACCATTTTCAAAGAATTTTAAAATATTGAAATCAGTGCTCTTCTCTTTGTCGCTGGAAAATAATTTCGGTGATGACGGCTGCATCATCGACATTCATTTTCGAGTTTCGAAGTGGAGAAACCATTCAGTAGCTTTGCTACGGTTTTGTTTGGAAAAAAAAATTATTTAAATTTGAATTTCTTAAGTATGACTTGATTTATATGGGTTTATTATTAAATTTAGTTTGATTCAATGTATATGGTATATACATAATTATCTCTAAAGGGTTTGAAATTAAACGGATTTTGATTATATAAAAATGCTAATAAAGATGATAAAATAATAAGTTAATTGAATAATAGATGAGACAAATAAATTTGTTTTGAAAGAATTAATAAATTTGTTTTGAAAGAATTAACATATTGAAATTTGATCAACTTATGAAAATACCTTGAATTCAAAAGCAATTAGTAAATATAAATTAATTTAAATCGGAACTTTTATGGTTTAAATTAATATGGGTTAAATATATGTGGTTAGATATATTAAGTAGAATAAATTTAACAATAATTGGGAATAAAGAAGAATTTAAATTGTTGAAAATAAAATATGATTATAATAAAAGATTATTCAAATTTATGGTTTTAGAAATTGTAAATTTAGGATAATTGGATAGTAAGATAATGAATTTAGAAATAGTGAGATTGATTTTAGTGAAATCAAAATGATTAAATCAATTATTGAATATCAATTAATTTAAATTTGAATTTATATGGTTTAAATTAATTGTTATTTTGTATTTCAAAATCTGTTTTTCTTTCTGGTTGTTTCTATTCTCCTACCTCGTTCCTTTTCGGGGACGAAAAGTTTTGAGTGGGGAAGAGTGTAACGACCCGTAAAATTTCAACTGTTTTAATAACATAATTAGTTGAAATTTTGTGAAATTTTAAATGATAAAATTTTGAAATAAAAATTTGATATTTGGAATGCGTTTAGTTAAACATAGCAACTGGTAAATTTTCGTCCGAAAATACGAAAGTTTATTTCGCGCGTAAATTTACTTTAATTTAATCAGTTAAAAAGCGATGAAAATAAAATGTTTCCGAAACCTAAATATTTTTACATAGAAAAATTCTAAATCATCTTCTGAGCAAAATTTCAGTTTGTCGTTTTTCCAAATTCGGACTTCTTTGGCTCCGTCGATCTTATTTTTCAGCGTTTTTCTTGCATTTTTCCACTATTAGAAAATTCGAATTTTTATAATTTGATCATAACACAGATATATGTATACCTTTTTGATCGATTTGTCATGCTGATCTCCACAGTATACTCTGTTGCTTGTTTCGGCATCCGACGGACAACGGAATTTGTAAAACTGTTAATCACATCGGTACGTTTGTGGTGTCCATCCAAATTTCAAACTGCAGCCGTTACCATTCATTTGCCTCAATTCAAACCAATAGCCAATAGCCTTGGGACTATTAAGGATTTTTTTATTTTTTATTTTTTTGAATTCACGCATTTTCTATTCCCAAGTTCCATGCATATGCTGTTTGTCCCTTCATCTTTTGTTCACGTTTACTGTAAATTAAGTCTCCTCTTCTTTTGGTTAGTTCTCTCTAAAGGGAAATTTAAATAAAAATAAGATACCTGCTAGTGATCAATGGCCGTTCCTACCAATCTCTTTGTTTCCCTAACCCTCATCACCAAAGACAAGCCAGCCTAGACCTAGCTCTTCCACCAAACGCAACTCCACCTTCCCCTATTGCATGCGCACGACCTCCTCCATAGGCCGAGCATCCTATGCTACTGCATGGCAATGTCTCCTTCCCTCTCACCACCGTCAGCTAGCAACCCATTGTCACCCACCGCCTACAAGCGCCAAACAACCAAACAATGGCCGATTCTTCCCTCTGTGCTTAGCCTACTTTGCCTCAAGTTTGCAGCACACCTTCCATTCTCAGCCAACTGATCCTCACGCGACCTCCCCTGCCCTGACACGTCCCCACCTTCCGAAGCCACCTCAACAAGTTGCTCCGCGCCTTCACCCACCACCATAGCCTAGCCCCGGCCAAAGCTTTTGTAAGTGACATATAGTTTGATTTTGTTCTTTTCGTATGTATATATAGTTTCGTAAGTTGCATATATAGTTCTATTTTAAAATTATGTGTTATATATATAATAAGTATTGTATATATATAAGTTATGATGTCAAATCATTTACATATGTGTATAGGTTTACTTGAGTTGTATATTTATACATAAAGAAATATTAGTATTTGATTTTTTGAATGGGTATATACAAGTATGGCCTGTCCATTTTTTTTATATGCTTAGGATACCTCTGTTTTGTATACTCTTTGCTTTTACTGTTTATATGTCTGTAACCTGTGTTTTGTTTTAGTGATATATATATCTGTTTACTTATATACTTTATATTATGATATGTTTATATGTGTGGTTTTCATGTGAAATTGTCTTTCGGGTATATACATATATATAAGTAAGTATATTTTGATATACACACATATGTTTGATTCTGCTATATATAAACGTATATAAGTTTAGGTTTGATTTTATATGTACATTATACATATATTTTGAGTTCAACATATATTGTGTTATAATGTGTATAAGTTTTTGAACGTATGCATTGATTTAAAATGAGATATGTACGTGTGTTAGATTTTAATATATGAGAGTATAAGCCAGTTTAGCTATGCGAGTTAGTTATTATAATACATAAAATATATGTAAAGTCTTTATATCCTGTAGTTGTCTAGTCTAAATGCATTTTTGTGAACCTGTCCATCTACTTTGTTTTGTTTTGAATTGCATATAGGTTTACATTTTAAGTTTACATTAGTTGTGTATATTGATTTGTTTTAAAGTATTGATTTTGTAATAAGTAACTCTTCATACTTCATTTGTATGTATACATTACAGTAAAATAAGTTGTGTGGATTTTTATAATAAATATTGTTTTATTATTATTTTAACATGTGTGTAAGTTTGTATATAGGCATATAGACATTAGTTTTATGTATGCATATGTGAATTTGGTTTTTCAATCTTATATAGATATTAATAGGTTGGGATTTAATATTTATTATATATATATATATATATATAATTTTAAATATATGTTTTAAATTGATTTTTGAAAATTTATATATATGTAATATACCTTGTTTTATCGATCTCGTGCCATCTTAACTTACCATCTCAAATCGATTTATCACAGCAAATCCTAGCTTGTCGATGTCCCGTGTGCGTATCTGTTTCCGTATCATCTTCTTGTCTCTCTAGCCTCGAAAGGTGAGCAACCACTCACGATTAACGTTCTTTTATTTATTAAATTTGATTTCAATTGAAACGACAATTGAAATATGCTGCTGTTAGTTAATTACACTGTTATATATGCTATTGCCTGTATCAGTTCACCTGTGACATCTGACACTATTATCTGTTAATTATTTATGCGATGATAATACAGTTTGGCTGATAATTGATTGATTTTTGATGTTTATATTGGACGTTAAATTGTTAATGTTAAAATGATAAATAGTATGCAATTGAAATTGATATAGGATAGTTAAATGTTAAATTTGATTAAATGACATTTGTATAATATGACCCATTTAACTGTCAAAAAATTTATTGACACGTAGGATTTGTTTAATTACATCTTAAACCACTGAATGTATATTGTTAAATTGATGATGGATGAAATTGTAATAGATGACAAGTGAGAACCGTAATGTAATAATCTTTAATCTACATGAAATGATAGTGTGAATTCTAGAAATAATTATATTAATTTGCACAAATAACAATGCGAATTAATACGATTATTTCGGGATTATTTGAATTAATTATTGGATTGTTATTGATTGTTGTTATTGCTTGTTTATTTACTTTGACACCATCCCAGTTATCACACTGCAAGTTCCCTTTGCTATGCTTTGATTTTGAATTGAATTGGAATCGGGTTGAAATGATAAATACCCAAATTAAACTTTGACCTAGGATAGGAAATTAAATAAAACCCGATTGGTCAATAATTAGATTTAAAATAAAACAAAGATTTTATTTGAGTAAATAATATGGTTTTGAAATGAAGTTGAAATTTGAATTTTAATGAAAGGAAAATGTTGATATTTAATAATCTGAAACAAAATATTATCAATGTAATTGATGAAAGAATGTTGTTTAATTGGAGAAATGATTGAATTAAGTTTGAAATGATTTAATAATTAAGTTTGAAATTATTAAACTTTGAAATTTTTAATAATTAAGTTTTGAATTATTTAATAATGAAATGAGATTGAATTATTTAATGATTAAATTGAATTGAATTCTTTAATAAGCGAAATTGAAATTTTGAATAAGTGAATTTTACTTCGTAAATAATTGAAATTGAGTTATTTATTAATTAAGTTTTGGAAAATTATTTAAGTAAGTAAATAAGTGAAATTGAATTTCTTAAACAAGAAATAAAAATGTGATTTATTGAAATTAATGTAAGACTTGAAATTTAAAGAATTTGGTTTGATGAATTTAATTTAATCAAATTTGTAAGTTTTGATATAATGAAGTTGAATTTAAATAATGGGTTTAATGAATTGGAAATTTAATAGAAATTGTTTTGAATGGCAAATTTACTTAATGATTATTGAATGAAATCGATAAATGAATTTGGAATTGATTTGAATGATAAATTAAATTAATTTAAACGATTTCGAAATGAAACTTATATACGAACTTGAATCAATATTTGAATTGTTTTAAAAAGAGATTGAAATTGAATTATAAGATTTTGAAATGGTAATTTGGAAGTTTTGAAACGTAAATTATGGAAATTGATTTGGAAAGACAAATGAAATGTTGGTTTATAAATTCTAATTGGAATTGAAATTGATTTGGTTTTAAAATTTATTAAACGACCAATCGGTGAAATAATTTCGAAGGTTATTAAAGAGACCGGAATCGGTTATGGATATACTCTCTATCTAAACCGAAAACCACTTTAATAACTATACGCAGAGTGGTGATCCAAAATGAAGTGGTTGGAATGATGTACGTGATGACTGAAGAAAAAGAACGATAATGGATAGCCTTGACATTTGTGTCAAATTGGAAATGAATAAAACAGGAGCCGTGCCGGGCCAATGGAGGTCAGCTACCTCAAGTGAACACACTTCTTCGAACTACTCATTACTTGTTGTCGATTGGTGCACCCTTGATTTTGGGAGTGTTGTTTCACGGTGTTGCGGGCGCTGCGGCGTTGCGTTCTCACCAGTCCGGATCAGGCAAACGGTAGTATCACTACCTTGGGTATTGCCTCATGTGCCTTGTCATACTTGTATTCCCTATTCGCGACCACTACGAATTTGTTTTGTACCTTTAGTATATGGATTGCCCTCTGGTGACTTCCGGTTTTGGGGAAACTACGGTCTTGTATATGCTTTTGGGAATAAAAATGTGTTAAGGGTGGAATTAGCCATGACTTAACACTATTTTGATATCTTTATATTACTGATAGACATTATCTACTTATCGTACACTACTACATAGTAGATAGTTTAACGGATCCTTAAAGGATGGTTATTCCAAACATCCTTTGAGTTACTTGTATTTCAATTGCTATTTCACTTGAGTTGGGTTTATTGATATGAGAATGTTAATCCTGACTCGAGTGTTTTGTGTTTTGCTTTACGCTCGGGTCAGACTGAGTGTACCAGTATTCGAGACTCACCTTTGGAGTTGGAGCTTTGTTTGAAGATCCAGCCATCTATTCTACTTCCAGTATTCGATGATTCCAGTGATGTATTCTGATTTTTATCTGATGTATCATATTACTCTTCCGTTGTATCTGGTTTAACTCTGATGCATCGTATTACTCTTCTGTTGTAAAACTCTAATGTATCTTATACATTTATATAGTAGCTTCATGAACTACTATCTCTTTTAATTCCGCTGCATTTATTACTCTGTGTCTGTGATCTGTGATTATATTTATTTACTGTATATGTTCAGTTTTTCCAAATTTAAATTAACAACGCGGTATTTTGAGCAATTCAATTCCGGCATGAGTGTCTACCTATACACTTATAATGGATGCGAATGGTCCAAAAATAGCGGGTCGTTATAGTTGGTATCAGAGCTTTGGTAGCTCTAGGCAAAACTTAACATATAGGGTAAATGTATTTACGGAATCACTCTCATTCGAGTTTCAATCTCTTCCTTTGACTCAATTCCTTTGAATTTTGGAACGTTCCCCTCGGTTCCGAAACTCATTCGTGTCCTTCACTATTCGTCTTTTTTCAATCATGGAGCACCCCATAACTCCATTTTGAATGTTATCTATAATAGATCGGCGGTCTCGCCAATCTTAGAATGATTCGTAAAGGAGTAAACTCCTTTACAATAGACATCGATTTACCGGAGATTTCTGTATCCTCGGTTACGATGCTATCTATCTCCTGCTATACCTGAATTTTATTTCTTGAGATCGAATGTCGGTTAACCTCGGAATACTACAACGATCTTATTGTTGAAGTCACGGTCGACCCGGTTAAGGTTGCCCGCGATTTATATAAACTTATCCATCTTCCTATTTGTTATTTAAATCATCTTATTTTGTTTCGAACTTATCTTCGAATCAGATTTCTCTTTGATTTGAGTCCATCAAATTTGAAACCCTATCCTTATTTTGAAAATTCATTCCTGAACCGTCGAGCAAAGAAATGTATTTGAAAATTAATATTAAATGTTTTATATATTGTGCTGTTTGAGTTGTTGATGTGATTTGGGTTTCCGATCGATTCGTCTGATCAACGCTATCCATAGGATTTCTAAAACACTTGAACAGAACAAACTGACACAATATTGTTAAAAATTTGGTAAACAAAATAGTTTTGTATGATTATATTATGAAACTTAATTGTTAATAAATTTGTTGTCAGAAATAATAATATTTGATTTTCATTTATTGTTTTGTAAACCATTGACTATTGCATAATATAAATAAATGAATTTATAAACTTTGTTATAAACTGATTTAGAATTTGAAATGAAATTAAATTAAGAATTTGAGAATTTAATTTCCAATGATTTCGAACTATGGTTTTGAAAGTTTAAAATGCACATGATTTAAAGGTATTTTGACTATAATTTGTTTCCAAAGAATTTTAATGTATATTATTTAAAGTATTTTCAAATAGAAACCATTTTCAAAGAATTTTAAAATATTGAAATCAGTGCTCTTCTCTTTGTCGCTGGAAAATAATTTCGATGATGACGGCTGCATCATCGACATTCATTTTCGAGTTTCGAAGTGGAGAAACCATTCAGTAGCTTTGCTACGGTTTTGTTTGGAAAAAAAATATATTTAAATTTGAATTTCTTAAGTATGACTTGATTTATATGGGTTTATTATTAAATTTAGTTTGATTCAATGTATATGGTATATACATAATTATCTCTAAAGGGTTTGAAATTAAACGGATTTTGATTATATAAAAATGCTAATAAAGATGATAAAATAATAAGTTAATTGAATAATAGATGAGACAAATAAATTTGTTTTGAAAGAATTAATAAATTTGTTTTGAAAGAATTAACATATTGAAATTTGATCAACTTATGAAAATACCTTGAATTCAAAAGCAATTAGTAAATATAAATTAATTTAAATCGGAACTTTTATGGTTTAAATTAATATGGGTTAAATATATGTGGTTAGATATATTAAGTAGAATAAATTTAACAATAATTGGGAATAAAGAAGAATTTAAATTGTTGAAAATAAAATATGATTATAATAAAAGATTATTCAAATTTATGGTTTTAGAAATTGTAAATTTAGGATAATTGGATAGTAAGATAATGAATTTAGAAATAGTGAGATTGATTTTAGTGAAATCAAAATGATTAAATCAATTATTGAATATCAATTAATTTAAATTTGAATTTATATGGTTTAAATTAATTGTTATTTTGTATTTCAAAATCTGTTTTTCTTTCTGGTTGTTTCTATTCTCCTACCTCGTTTCTTTTCGGGGACGAAAAGTTTTGAGTGGGGGAGAGTGTAACGACCCGTAAAATTTCAACTGTTTTAACAACGTAATTAGTTGAAATTTTGTGAAATTTTAAATGATAAAATTTAGAAATAAAAATTTGATATTTGGAATGCGTTTAGTTAAACATAGCAACTGGTAAATTTTCGTCCGAAAATACGAAAGTTTATTTCGCGCGTAAATTCACTTCAGTTTAATCAGTTAAAAAGCGATGAAAATAAAATGTTTCCGAAACCTAAATATTTTTACATAGAAAAATTCTAAACCATCTTCTGAGCAAGATTTCAGTTTGTCGTTTTTCCAAATTCGGACTTCTTTGGCTCCGTTGATCTTATTTTTCAGCGTTTTTCTTGCATTTTTCCACTATTAGAAAATTCGAATTTTTATAATTCGATCATAACACAGATATATGTATACCTTTTTGATCGATTTGTCATGCTGATCTCCACAGTATACTCTGTTGCTTGTTTCGGCATCCGACGGACAACGGAATCTGTAAAACTGTTAATCACATCGGTACGTTTGTGGTGTCCATCCAAATTTCAAACTGCAGCCATTACCATTCGTTTGCCTCAATTCAAACCAATAGCCAATAGCCTTGGGACTATTAAGGATTTTTTTTTTTTTTTTGAATTCACGCATTTTCTATTCCCAAGTTCCATGCATATGCTGTTTGTCCCTTCATCTTTTGTTCACGTTTACTATAAATTAAGTCTCCTCTTCTTTTGGTTAGTTCTCTCTAAAGGGAAATTTAAATAAAAATAAGATACCTGCTAGTGATCAATGGCCGTTCCTACCAATCTCTTTGTTTCCCTAACCCTCATCACCAAAGACAAGCCAGCCTAGACCTAGCTCTTCCACCAAACGCAACTCCACCTTCCCCTATTGCATGCGCACGACCTCCTCCATAGGCCGAGCATCCTATGCTACTGCATGGCAGTGTCTCCTCCCCTCTCACCACCGTCAGCTAGCAACCCATTGTCACCCACCGCCTACAAGCACCAAACAACCAAACAATGGCCGATTCTTCCCTCTGTGCTTAGCCTACTTTGCCTCAAGTTTGCAGCACACCTTCCATTCTCAGCCAACTGATCCTCACGCGACCTCCCCTGCCCTGACACATCCCCACCTTCCGAAGCCACCTCAACAAGTTGCTCCGCGCCTTCACCCACCACCATAGCCTAGCCCCGGCCAAAGCTTTTGTAAGTGACATATAGTTTGATTTTGTTCTTTTCGTATATATATATAGTTTCGTAAGTTGCATATATAGTTCTATTTTAAAATTATGTGTTATATATATAATAAGTATTGTATATATATAAGTTATGCTGTCAAATCATTTACATATGTGTATAGGTTTACTTGAGTTGTATATTTATACATAAAGAAATATTAGTATTTGATTTTTTGAATGGGTATATACAAGTATGGCCTGTCCATTTTTTTTATATGCTTAGGATCCCTCTGTTTTGTATACTCTTTGCTTTTACTGTTTATATGTCTGTAACCTGTGTTTTGTTTTAGTGATATATATATCTGTTTACTTATATACTTTATATTATGATATGTTTATATGTGTGGTTTTCATGTGAAATTGTCTTTCGGGTATATACATATATATAAGTAAGTATATTTTGATATACACACATATGTTTGATTCTGCTATATATAAACGTATATAAGTTTAGGTTTGATTTTATATGTACATTATACATATATTTTGAGTTCAACATATATTGTGTTATATTGTGTATAAGTTTTTGAACGTATGCATTGATTTAAAATGAGATATGTACGTGTGTTAGATTTTAATATATGAGAGTATAAGCCAGTTTAGCTATGCGAGTTAGTTATTATAATACATAAAATATATGTAAAGTCTTTATATCCTGTAGTTGTCTAGTCTAAATGCATTTTTGTGAACCTGTCCATCTACTTTGTTTTGTTTTGAATTGCATATAGGTTTACATTTTAAGTTTATATTAGTTGTGTATATTGATTTGTTTTAAAGTATTGATTTTTTAATAAGTAACTCTTCATACTTCATTTGTATGTATACATTACAGTAAAATAAGTTGTGGGGATTTTTATAATAAATATTGTTTTATTATTATTTTAACATGTGTGTAAGTTTGTATATAGGCATATAGACATTAGTTTTATGTATGCATATGTGAATTTGGTTTTTCAATCTTATATAGATATTTATAGGTTGGGATTTAATATTTATTATATATATATATAATTTTAAATATATGTTTTAAATTGATTTTTGAAAATTTATATATATGTAATATACCTTGTTTTATCGATCTCGTGCCATCTTAACTTACCATCTCAAATCGATTTATCACAGCAAATCCTAGCTTGTCGATGTCCCGTGTGCGTATCTGTTTCCGTATCATCTTCTTGTCTCTCTAGCCTCGAAAGGTGAGCAACCACTCACGATTAACGTTCTTTTATTTATTAAATTTGATTTCAATTGAAACGACAATTGAAATATGCTGCTGTTAGTTAATTACACTGTTATATATGCTATTGCCTGTATCAGTTCACCTGTGACATCTGACACTATTATCTGTTAATTATTTATGCGATGATAATACAGTTTGGCTGATAATTGATTGATTTTTGATGTTTATATTGGACGTTAAATTGTTAATGTTAAAATGATAAATAGTATGCAATTGAAATTGATATAGGATAGTTAAATGTTAAATTTGATTAAATGACATTTGTATAATATGACCCATTTAACTGTCAAAAAATTTATTGACACGTAGGATTTGTTTAACTACATCTTGAACCACTGAATGTATATTGTTAAATTGATGATGGATGAATTTGTAATAGATGACAAGTGAGAACCGTAATGTAATAATCTTTAATCTACATGAAATGATAGTGTGGATTCTAGAAATAATTATATTAATTTGCACAAATAACAAAGCGAATTAATACGATTATTTCGGGATTATTTGAATTAATTATTGGATTGTTATTGATTGTTGTTATTGCTTGTTTATTTACTTTGACACCATCCCAGTTATCACACTGCAAGTTCCCTTTGCTATGCTTTGATTTTGAATTGAATTGGAATCGGGTTGAAATGATAAATCCCCAAATTAAACTTTGACCTAGGATAGGAAATTAAATAAAACCCGATTGGTCAATAATTTGATTTAAAATAAAACAAAGATTTTATTTGAGTAAATAATATGGTTTTGAAATGAAGTTGAAATTTGAATTTTAATGAAAGGAAAATGTTGATATTTAATAATCTGAAACAAAATATTATAAATGTAATTGATGAAAGAATGTTGTTTAATTAGAGAAATGATTGAATTAAGTTTGAAATGATTTAATAATTAAGTTTGAAATTATTAAACTTTGAAATTTTTAATAATTAAGTTTTGAATTATTTAATAATTAAATAAGATTGAATTATTTAATGATTAAATTGAATTGAATTCTTTAATAAGCGAAATTGAACTTTTGAATAAGTGAATTTTACTTCGTAAATAATTGAAATTGAGTTCTTTATTAATTAAGTTTTGGAAAATTATTTAAGTAAGTAAATAAGTGAAATTGAATTTCTTTAACAAGAAATAAAAATGTGATTTATTGAAATTAATGTAAAACTTGAAATTTAAAGAATTTGGTTCGATGAATTTAATTTAATCAAATTTGTAAGTTTTGATATAATGAAGTTGAATTTAAATAATCGGTTTAATGAATTGGAAATTTAATAGAAATTGATTTGAATGGCAAATTTACTTAATGATTATTGAATGAAATCGATAAATGAATTTGGAATTGATTTGAATGATAAATTAAATTAATTTAAACGATTTCGAAATGAAACTTATATACGAACTTGAATCAATATTTGAATTGTTTTAAAAAGAGATTGAAATTGAATTATAAGATTTTGAAATGGTAATTTGGAAGTTTGGAAACGTAAATTATGGAAATTGATTTGGAAAGACAAATGAAATGTTGGTTTATAAATTCTAATTGGAATTGAAATTGATTTGGTTTTAAAATTTATTAAACGACCAATCGGTGAAATAATTTCAAAGGTTATTAAAGAGACCGGAATCGGTTATGGATATACTCTCTATCTAAACCGAAAACCACTTTAATAACTATACGCGAAGTGGTGATCCAGAATGAAGTGGTTGGAATGATGTACGTGATGACTGAAGAAAGAGAACGATAATGGATAGCCTTGACACTTGTGTCAAATTGGAAATGACTAAAACAGGAGCCGTGCTGGGCCAATGGAGGTCAGCTACCTCAAGTGAACACACTTCTTCGAACTACTCATTACTTGTTGTCGATTGGTGCACCCTTGATTTTGGGAGTGTTGTTTCACGGTGTTGCGGGCGCTGCGGCGTTGCGTTCTCACCAGTCCGGATCAGGCAAACGGTAGTATCACTACCTTGGGTATTGCCTCATGTGCCTTGTCATACTTGTATTCCCTATTCGCGACCACTACGAATTTGTTTTGTACCTTTAGTATATGGATTGCCCTCTGGTGACTTCCGGTTTTGGGGAAACTACGGTCTTGTATATGCTTTTGGGAATAAAAATGTGTTAAGGGTGGAATGGGCCATGACTTAACACTATTTTGATATCTTTATATTACTGATAGACATTATCTACTTATCGTACACTACTACATAGTAGATAGTTTAACGGATCCTTAAAGGATGGTTATTCCAAACATCCTTTGAGTTACTTGTATTTCAATTGCTATTTCACTTGAGTTGGGTTTATTGATATGAGAATGTTAATCCTGACTCGAGTGTTTTGTGTTTTGCTTTACGCTCGGGTCAGACTGAGTGTACCAGTATTCGAGACTCACCTTTGGAGTTGGAGCTTTGTTTGAAGATCCAGCCATCTATTCTACTTCCAGTATTCGATGATTCCAGTGATGTATTCTGATTTTTATCTGATGTATCATATTACTCTTCCGTTGTATCTGGTTTAACTCTGATGCATCGTATTACTCTTCTGTTGTAAAACTCTAATGTATCTTATACATTTATATAGTAGCTTCATGAACTACTATCTCTTTTAATTCCGCTGCATTTATTACTCTGTGTCTGTGATCTGTGATTATATTTATTTACTGTATATGTTCAGTTTTGCCAAATTTAAATTAACAACGCGGTATTTTGAGCAATTCAATTCCGGCATGAGTGTCTACCTATACACTTATAATGGATGCGAATGGTCCAAAAATAGCGGGTCGTTACAAAAAGAAGTTGAGGAGCAAAACTTTGAAATTGGTAAAGGTTCAATGGAGCCTAAACCCTAATGATTGTACATGGGAGTTAGAGGATAAGATAAAGATGGATTACCCAAAGCTTTTTGCAGTGGAAGGTAAAATCTAAATTCCTAAAAAGTTTAATATGTATGGTTGTTTTGACTAAATTGTTTGCTTATGCAATGTTTGATAGATTTTATAAAATCTGGAAATGTTTAAAGTCAAAATGAGAAAATTGTGAGGACACAATTCCTAAAAAGGTGGGGTGATTGTAATGCCCCAGAAATTCATGGAATCTTATTTTGGTTAGATTTTGAAAATATATGAATTTAATTGTATAGGAATATATGGAATTAATGGTGTAAAAGTGTGTGTGCATGTGTGCACGTGCACACTGATATGGCACAAGGAAGAACTCCAGATTTCCTGAATTTAAAACAAGAATTAAAAAGCATTACAAACATGATTTTGTGATATGGATATTTGATTTCTGGAATTATATAAATCATCCCAGAAAATAAGAAAAGTAAGTTTTGATTTGAATTCAGTAAATAGATTTTATTTAAAACCAATATATATATATATATATCACAAGGATTTGAAAAAAAAACCTGGATGCACATATTGGTGCATATCTTTCTGAAATTAAGGAGGAGTTAAATAAGCCTAGATAAGATATGTATGCATATGTACATTTCTATAAGTATTGAAAGTATTAAAAAGAAATAAGCAAGGAGAAGTTTAACACTAAAATAGCAAAAGACAAATTGCAAGCAAAATAATTGCTTTAGGCAGAAAATAGAAAATAAACAAGTGACAATGTCACACACAATTAACATGACTTGATAAGAATATGATATTTTGGAAAAGTAAAAAGGGGAGGTAAGCATCAAATGGCTGGGGTATTAAGGGTGAAAAATGAGCAAATCTGAAATGCAGAATGCATGAGTCTTGGCCAGGGTAGGAATGGGATTTTACAATGATAAAACCCTAGAAAAACCTCTCTTATAAATCCAAGTATAAACCAGAAAGATCATTTGCTACCCAAGACATTTAAGAAAACAAAGAAGAAAATATTTGCAAGCAGGAAAGCAAGTTTTAAAAGGTTTATTTCTGGATTAAACAAGAGAAGCATTTTTCTGTGAGTAATCTCACTAAACCCATGACATTAAGTCCTGTTATGAGGCAGCCAAGCTTATATTATTTTCTACATATTTTGGATTTTATTACTATGGTTTTAATGGATGCTTTAATGGGTGTTTTGTAACGACCCGTAAATTTTAACCGTTTTAATAACATAATTAATTGAGATTTTACGAAATTTTAAACGATAAAATTTTGAAATAAAAATTTAATATTTGAAATACGTCCAGTTAAACATAGCAACTGGTAAATTTTCGTCCGAAAATATGAAAGGTTATTTCGCGCGTAAATTCACTTCAATTTAATCAGTTAAAAAGCGATGAAAATAAAATATTTCCGAAACCAAAATATTTTTACATAGAAAAATTTTAAACCATCTTCTGAGCAAAATATCAGTTTGTCGTTTTTCCAAATTCGGACATCTTTGGCTCTGTCGATCTTATTTTTCAGCGTTTTTCTTGCGTTTTCCGCTATTGGAAATTTTGAATTTTTTTTATATTAAATCATACCATTGATACCTTTATACCGCTTTGATCGTCTCGTCGTGCTGATCTCAACAATGTATTCGTTTGTGTATTTTGGAAACCCGGTACGTGATGAAATCTGTGAAATGGTTAATCGTACCGGTACACGTTTTAAACTTTTGGTTTCTACCCACCTTTCATATACCTACCGGTTGAATTCTAGCATTCTCGATGACCTTTCATTTGTCTACCGATTGAAACAAACCGTCATTGCTTTTATTACTTTTAGGAAATTGAAGTATCCATTTAGTATATTCATTAAATTGTTAGCTACTGTTCTTTCATTTTCCATAAGAATACTAGACTGCTTTTCACGTTTCCTTTCCTCTGTTCATTCTTTCTTCATTTTTCTTATCATCTTCATTTCCTCTTTCCTATGTTTTCTTTCTTTTGGTTGTGGAATTATATGTGCGACATATTTAACCTTGCCGAGATGGTGCTCACCACCCATCAAAGCCAAACCCGCACCACCCCTATCAGCCGAGCCTGCCCACTTACACACCTCCGTGACCTACCTCGCCCCTCCTCCTTGCTCATGCCGCCTTCCCAAACCCTTCGACCCACGGCTCTCCACCATATACCACCGAACCACCACCCATCCTTCTGCCGAGCTAAACCTCCCACACCAGAGCACACAAGTGCAGCCGACAACCATCTCCCACCCTTCGCCGAAGCCAGCCTGCCTCCCTCTCTTCAGGTTCTAGTCGAACTGTATTTTCAAATTTGAAAGATATGTTATACTTGGGAGAAAACGTATATACTATATTATATTTTATCCTATTATACTATATTACTTTATATCTTATCAAGAGTTTTGGCTGTGTGTTTTATATATATGACTCTATAGGTTATATGTGACGTGTTGTTTGTTTATGTATAGGTTGTTTATAATATTACACATACATAATGTTTACAATATTTCATTTTTTATATATTTATATATTTTCGTAGGTATATGGAATGATATGTATATAAATGTTGAAACCTTTGGGATAATGGCTTTCATATGTTCACAGCACTATGTTAGTTATAGAAGTTATATATATATATATTTAAGCGTGCAGCTATGTATGTATTCATTATAAAATCTGTTTTACAGTTCGCATGTATATATACATATGGGTGTGTAGTATACCATATTACAGTCTGCACATATATTTATATTAAGTATATTCAAGAAGTATAAATATGGTTGGTTGTGTAGACCTGTTCTTAAAAGTATCATAGTTACAGTACATATTATATTTGAAGAAAGATTGCACGTCTACTGTGAATATATAAATGATTGCTATTTACAGCCTATATGTTAGTATATAATATACGTATTGTTTAAGTATAAAATACTGCTTTATTTTCCAAGTATACAATATCTACGGTATTATGTATATCATTATATAGTATTTTGTTTCGTATATGAAGTTCTTTTCGCTTTGATTTATGATCCACATATATACGTTTGAGTCTGCATTGTATATTTCTTTGTTTGCTATTAGATATAAATTTTACACATATGGTTTTTGAATTTTGAAATATATATAGATTTAAATTATAAGTTCATATAAGTCACTTGTACCTATTATCTGCATCGATCCTATTCTGATTTGATTTGTCAAATTCCTGTTTATCAGCTCTCTCCGTCGAATTCGTACAAATCTTGCTTTATGTTGGAAATCGTCATTTGGATTTGGTCAATTTCGCAATTCAATCGTAGTAGGTTGTGTTGTCTATCTTCTCTCTAGCCTCGAAAGGTGAGCACTCACTCACGATTAACGTTCTTTTATTTATTAGATTTGATTTCAATTGAAACGACAGTTGAAATATGCTGATGTTTGATATTTACACTGTTATTACCTGTATCAGTTCACTTGTGACATCTGACACCATTATCTGTTATATATGCAATGATAATCCAGTTTGGTTGTTAAATATTTGATTGATTAATGATGTTATTTTGGACGTTAAATTGTTAATGTTAAAGTGATAAATAATTTGAAATTGAAATTGACGTAGGATAAATAAAAATTTGAATCGACATATATGTTAAATTTGATTAGTGAATATGACCCCTTTTAATTGTTAAATTAATTGACATGTAGAATAGTAATAATTACACTTTGAACCATCGACGTATATTGATTGTTGTAGTGTAAAAATTGAAACTGAATGACAAGTGAAACCGTAATGTAATAATCTTTAATCTGCATGAAATGATAGTGTAGATTCTAGAAATAATTATATTAATTCGCACAAACAACAATGCGAATTAATACGATTATTTCGGGATTATTTGAATTGATTATTGGATTGATATTGGTTGTTGTTATTGCTTGTTTATTTACTTTGACACCATCCCAGTTATCACACTGCAAGTTCCCTTTGTTATGCTTTGATTTTGAATTGAATTGGAATCGGGTTGAAATGATAAATACCCAAATTGAACTTTGACCTAGGATAGAAAATTAAATAAAACCCGATTGATCAATAATTTGATATAAAAATAAAACGAAGATTTTATTTGAATAAATAATATGGTTTTGAAATGAAGTTGAAATTTGAATTTTTATGAAAGGAAAATATTAATATTTAATAATCTGAAACAAAATATTAACAATGTAATTGATGGAAGAATGTTTTTTAATTTGAGAAATTACTGAATTAAGTTGAAATTATTAAACTTTGAAATGATTTAATAATTAAGTTTGAAATTGTAATTAATATGGATTGCCCTCTGGTGACTTCCGGTTTTGGGGAAACTACGGTCTTGTATATGCTTTTGGGAATAAAAATGTGTTAAGGGTGGAATGGGCCATGACTTAACGCTATTTTGGTATCTTTTTATATTACTGATAGACATTATCTACTTATCGTACACTACTACATAGTAGATAGTTTAACGGATCCTTAAAGGATGGTTATTCCAAACATCCTTTGAGTTACTTGTATTTCAATTGCTATTTCACTTGAGTTGGATTTATTAATATAAGAATGTTAATCCTGACTCGAGTGTTTTGTGTTTTTGCTTTACGCTCGGGTCAGATTGAGTGTACCAGTATTCAAGACTCACCTTTGAAGTTGGAGCTTTGCTTGAAGATCCAGCCATCTATTCTGCTTTCAGCATTCGATGATTCCAGTGATGTATTCTGATTTGTATCTGATGTATCGTATTACTCTTCCGTTGTATCTGGTTTAACTCTGATGTATCGTATTACTCTTCTGTTGTAAACTCTGATGTATCTTATATATAGTAGCTTCATGAACTACTATCTCTTTTATTTCCGCTGCAATTATTACTCTGTGTCTGTGATCTGTGATTATTTATTTACTATATATGTTCAGTTTTGCCAAATTTAAATTAACAACGCGATATTTTGAGCAATTCAACTCCGGCATGAGTGTCTACCTATACACTTATAATGGATGCGAATTGTCCAAAATATCGGGTCGTTACATGTTTCTGAATGCTTTTGATTGTTTTGATAGCTGAGTATTTTTCTCTGTTTAGCTATATCCAGAAATGTTAAAGTGTGAAATTATGAAAGTAAATAGAGAATACTTGTAACTGGTTTAGATATGGCATGACAAATATAGAAATCAAAAATATATATGAGTTGCATTACGCTTATGTAAGTGCTGAAGCTCAAATGAAATATTCAAGGTTGCAATGGAAATACCCAAAAGTGCCGAACCCTTGATCAAATAGAAAACCATGAGCTAGAAATCTTGTTTAAGCTAGATCTTTAATTTAGTTCAAACATGGTTGCTTATGAAACAACAATAACCCACATGCCTAGTCTCTATTCACAGTTAATAAATATTCTTGTATTTTCTTTAAGCTAGAATATTTGAAAATATGATTTCCCTGGATATGAAAGTTAGCTTTTTCTTGAATTATGCTTGTAAGCTCTATATAATGTTTCAGGAACACTGCGATTCAGTCATCTAGCTATCTTATGATAGGATCAAACATGAACACTTAGTAAATAAACTAAGGATTATGAGCCAAGAAGACTGCTCGAATGCTTGTTGTATTTAAAGTATGCAAGTTGGCACATGGCTTGTTTAAGCCCTGAGATCTTTGTGCAATATTGTGAATTATTTTATTGCAATGTGTCCCCGTGATTCCTTTATGGCAGATGAGGCTAGGAAGAAAGTTGGTAAATGCAACCTCAAATTGATGAAGTAGGAACTTGTGTTATTCCTAGGTTGGTTGGACTGGTGCTATGATAGTTCCTGAGTATTTCTATTTGAAATATATGTTTGCATAGTTGAATGTGTGTACATAATTAGTTTTAAATACTAATCATATATGCACAATATATCATAAAGAAGTCAGGCAAATTGATCAAAGAAGCTATGCCAACCTATACAAAATGTTTATGTCTCACTTATTTACTTAATATCATGGAATTTTTGATATTGCTCATACCAGATCTTGTATCTGACCCTTGTTTGCTTATGGCATCTAGTGTGTCTCATTTAAAATGGGGCAGCCTCTAATGCTCTTACAGGGAATGCTGGATCCAAATAGGAAGCTGCTATGGCTAATGAGAATGATTGGATAGGCATGCTAAATTAGAATTAAATAAGAACTTAGAATGAATTATTTGCATGTAATCTGGGAAGTTTTTATAGTTCTGCTTTGGTTGTTATGTAATGATCTTGAATGTTTGGATTTATTTAGTTGTTTTAATTGAATCTAGCAATGCATTGAGTTTGGGATTAATCAAAGACTTAGTTGAATCTATGCAAGAAAATATATACTTGAGTATCATGGTGGAAATCTGTAATTGACATATGCCTATATTTGAGAAATGGATATGTACATACATATACTGTATTAGTTAATTACAAGTTACATAAAACTTTAAGTTTGAAGGTTAAAAATCTGAATTTTTAGCTAGAAGTAATATTTCAAGAATTTAGTAATAATATGCAGAAGTGTTTTGATAAAAGAAGAAACTATATATATATAATTGTGTATTTTATAAAAGAGGTGTACATGTTCTAAGAGATTTTCCAAGTGTCTTAAATCTGAATTCACCTTGCAATAGTCAGGCTCTAATGTTTTGATGATCCAGTCATGAAGTTAACCCACTTCAAAATAGTGAGGTCTGGGTTGATCAAGATGACCAGAGTTTTTGGGTGTAAAGGAAGGAAATGCATTTGTAAAAATCTGAAGCTTCCTTTGCAATTGCATGTACAAAGACATTTTCGAATACTTGAGCCATTCTCTTTTATTCTTGAGAAGCTTTCTTAGTCTAGAGAGTACAACACAGCTGATATGCACACATTTTACTTAACTATTACTTTTACCAAGTGACCATAAGATCTGGATTCTCTAAATCCAGCAAAGCAACCTGTAAATTAGATGCCAACTGAGGTAACTCAGGTATTAGGGAATAAATTTGGTCCAGAAAAATACAACCATATAGATCATGAAAGAATTACTAAACTGGCTTGGTTATAAGTAAAGGAATTTGGATAAAAAATCACTTGTGTTGAAAATGATAAATGAATATATCATTTTCCTTTCTGGCTTTGATCAAATACCAAATAATCAAACTAAAATTATGGTGGCTTGCTATATATAATCTGAGATCACTTTGCTATCTCAAACTAACAGACAATCACTATAGAAATGGTCAAGAATTAGTAAATATGGATTGCATATGATTATGGGATTCATTACCCCGACTCAAATATCAATATTTTGGAAAATGAGCTATGAACTGGTTGATTAGAAATTCAAATTCAATCAGGATGCACTCTTGCTAAACAACACTCTGATCCAAGCAAGGGGGTCACATACATCTTCATATGTATGTAAATATATTTATTAACAAACTGATATAAATATATTAGTAGAAAAAATAGGATCCTGGATAATTTAGTAAAAAGGCTAAATGACTCTAGGAAAAAAAAATTTAGGTGAAATAACTAGGGTCATTTCATTTGGTATCAGAGCTATGTTAAAATTATACATAGCTAAGAATGATTGTATTGATTGATTGAAGTATTATAACCATATGTATGTACTGATTGTTTGTTTGAGTAAAATAATAATTTAGATAGAAAGTAATAAAAAAAATACCCATGATAAACTAACCCCATTTACCCATACTCTAGTTATCCAATCATGGTAGGAAGAGGATCTCATCACAATGCAGGATCAAGTACACCACAAATGCTTGATATGCAAGACTTTATGAGGGCTTTAAGGGATGGAGTAGGGCAGAGACTTGAGAACCCACATGAGCAACTTTCCAAACTATTAAAGACTTATACCAATTTAGGAGGCAAGAGCTTTGAAGGAACTGAAAATGTGATGGAAATTCAAGCATGGTTGAGAACACTGGACAGAATTTTCAATGACATGCAATTGGATGATCAAAGGAAGAGGCAAGTGGCCTCAAGACAATTGAAAGGTGTGGCTTTAAGCTGGTGGGAGGTAGTCATAGCTGGGATGATTGAGAATGAAATCACTTAGAATCAATTCAAGGAGATGTTGGAAGCTAGATTTGTTCCAGCATCTGCCAAAACTCTATTGCTTGAAGAATTCATCAGGCTTAGGCAGGGAACTTTTAATGTGACTGAATATACTCATAGGTTTGAGGGCTTGTCTAAGTATGGAGCTATGCTTGTGGCTGATGAGGCATCAAAGAATGATAGGTATATTAAGGGTTTAAACCCAGGACTTAGTAGGGCTATATTGCCATATGCAAATAAATCTTTTGATCAGGTCATTGATCTGGCCTTAAAATTTGAGCAACATGACAAGGAAAGGGAGAAGTATAAGAGTTTTAAGAATAACAACAATAAGAAAAATAAGGGAAGGTATCACCCCTATGACAAAAAGAAGGAGGAGACAGAAAGCAAGAAAACCCATGATACTAAGACCACTGATACAAAGAGGAAAATAACATGTCATCATTGTGGAAAAGAAGGACATATCAAACCAAGGTGCCCAGAATTAAAGGGAGGAGCTTTCAAGTGCTACCTATGTGGTAAGGAGGGACATATCAAGAGGAATTGCCCTGAGTATAAACAGCAAGGGAAGCTAGCAAGTTTGGAGAGAAAAAGCAAATCCACAGTAGAAGCTATTGCAGAAAACCATGGTCAAGTGGAAGGTACCTTATTTATTTGTACCCTACCTATATCAGTAGTGTATGACACAGGGGCAACACATTCTCTGATTTCCCATGAATTAGTTGCATTGCTTAAATTAAATTGCATACTGGTTGAAACTCCTTTGTTAGTGCAAAGCCCATTGGGGAGTTCTAGTGTTTTAACCATGATTTGTGTGGATGTGGAATTAAACATAGGAGGAAATGTTTTTATTTCCAATTTATATGTTTTAAATTACCCAAATATAGGTATTATATTGGGTGTAGACTGGTTAAGGCAATACAAAGCCATAATTAATTTAGACTCATCCACCATATCATTACAAAATTCTAGAGGTCAAAGAATCACAATTTTGTGTGAAATAGCCAAAGAAAGAAAATTATATCACTTGATTGACTTAAATAAGGATTCCAGTGAGCCTTTTATTGAAGAAATCCCCATAATTAACGAATACATAGATGTGTTTGGAGAAGTTGAGGGTGTTCCACACCAAAGACCAGTGGAATTTCAGATTAGTCTGATACCAGGAGCAAGTCCAATTATTAAGAAACCCACTAGGATGGGGCCAAGTGAGTTGAAGGAATTGAAGAAACATTTAGAAGAGTTGGAAAGCAAAGGATTTATAAGACCAAGTAATTCATGCTGGGGTGCTCCAGTAGTGTTTGTAAGGAAACATGATGGCACTTTGAGAATGTGCATAGATTACAGGGAGCTAAACAAAGTCACTATCAAAAACAAGTACCCCTTACCTAGAATTGATGATCTTTTTTATCAACTTAGTGGGGCAAAAATATTCTCTAGATTAGACTTGGCATCTGGATTTCATCAGATGAAGGTTGAGAACTCAAGTGTTAAGTATACAGCCTTTAACACTAGGTATGGTTTATATGAGTTTCTTGTCATGCCATTTGGGTTGACAAATGCCCCATCATACTTTGTAGACTTAATGAATAGGATATTCAGGGATTATTTAGACAAGTTTGTATTGATTTTTATTGATGATATTTTGATTTATTCTAAAACAGTAGAGGAACATGAAAATCACTTACACCTTGTTTTGTCAAGATTAAGAGAAAAAGATTTAAAGGCAAAATTTTCTAAGTGTGCATTTTGGAAAGAAGAAGTGCATTTCCTTGGGCATGTTATATCTGCCAAAGGCATTTCAGTAAACCCCAATAAAATTGTGGCTATCCAAGCATGGAAAAGGCCAAGCACAGTAGGAGAAGTTAGGTCATTTATGGGAATGGTAGGGTATTATAGAAGATTTATAAAAGATTTTTCTAAGATGTCATCACCTCTTACCAACCTAACTAGAAAGAACCAACCCTTTATATGGACTGAGAAATGTGAACAAGCCTTTAGTAAAATCAAGGAGGCCTTAGTCAAAGCACCAGTATTGAGAGTACCAGAAGGAAATGAGGATTTGATTGTTTATACTGATGCAAGTGGTTCTGGGCTAGGAGCTGTATTGATGCAGCAAGATCAAGTTATAGCCTATGCATTAAGACAATTGAAGCCACATGAATCAAAGTATGCAACCCATGATCTTGAGTTGGCAGCAGTAGTGTATGCACTAAAGCTCTGGAGACATTATCTCCTAGGTGCTAAGTTTATTTTATACACTGACCATAAGGCATTAAAATATCTCTTTTCACAAAAAGATTTGAATATGAGGCAGCATAGATGGGTTGAGTTTCTAGCAGCATATGATTTAGACATACTTTATACACCAGGAAAAGCTAATAAGGTTGCAGATGCTTTGAGCAGACAGCATGCTAAAGTAGCCATGTTAATGATAGAAGAATTCAGAAATTTATCTCTACTTACTGATTTGGAAATTGAGGAAAATAATAAGGTAAACATGGAGATGATTGAAGAAGGGAGTAAAGGAAAATTAAGTTTGATAACTCTGCAATCAGATTTAATTTTGAAAGTGGGAAAAATGCAAGAGGAAGATCCTGATCTATTAGAAAAGAAAACTCTAATAGAAAAAGGAGAAGAAGTAATAAACTACCACATTGATAAGAATGGTTACTTAAGGAATAAAGGTAGGATATGTGTTCCAAAGGATATGGGATTAAAGGAAGAGATACTTAATGAATATCATAGGAGCAAATATTCTATACATCCCGGTAGTACCAAGATGTACCAAAACTTGAAGAGGGATTATTGGTGGAGAGGGATGAAAACTGATGTGGCTAAACATGTTGCAAAGTGTATGACTTGCCAACAAGTCAAGGCAGAAACCCAAAGACCCTCAGGCCTATTACAACCTCTAAGCATACCACAATGGAAGTGGGAAGATATATCTATGGATTTCATAGATGGTCTGCCTAGATCAAAGAGAGGAAATACAAGCATTTGGGTAGTAGTTGATAGACTGACTAAAGTAGCACACTTTATACCAGTGAAGGCAGCAAGAAATGCACCTAAACTAGCTCAAATATTCATGAGAGAAGTAGTAAGGTTGCATGGAATCCCTAAAACTATAGTGAGTGATAGGGACACAATCTTTACATCCAGATTTTGGAAGAGCTTTCAGAAAGCCATGGGGAGTGAATTATGTTTGAGTACTGCATACCACCCCCAATCAGATGGTCAAACTGAAGTAATAAATAAAGTTTTGGAGGATTTGTTGAGGGCATGTGCATTGGACTTTGGAGGTAATTGGGAAGATCACCACCATTTGGCTGAATTTACATATAACAATAGTTATCAAAGCACCATAGGCATGGCACCATTTGAAGCCTTGTATGCCAAACCATGTTTGTCACCAATATGTTGGGTTGAAGCAGGAGAAAAGGCTGTCTTAGGGCTTGAGTATGTTAAAGAGACTACAGAGAAAATTGAACTGGTGAGGAGAAGAATGGCAGCAGCTCAAGATAGGCAAAAGAAGTTTGCAGATGAAAGGAGGAAGCAGGTAGAATATGAAGTTGGTGATTATGTTTTCATCAAAGTTTCACCTATGAAGAAGGTGCTAAGATTTGGCAAGCAGGGAAAACTTACCCCAAGATATGTTGGACCTTACAAGATTTTGGAAAGAATAGGTTCATTAGCATATAAGTTGGAGCTACCAGAAGAGATGAGTGCAATGCACAATGTATTTCATGTGTCACAACTTAGGGGATGGGTGCATGATAAAGAGGAAATTCTAGAGAAACCAACTCAAGTCCAAATAAATCCAAATTTGGTCTATGAGAAAGAACCAGTGGGGATTTTAGCTAAAGAGGAAAAGAAGTTGAGGAGCAAAACTCTGAAATTGGTAAAGGTTCAATGGAGCCTAGACCCTAATGATTGTACATGGGAGTTAGAGGATAAGATAAAGATGGATTACCCTAAGCTTTTTGCAATGGAAGGTAAATCTAAATTCCTAAAAAGTTTAATATGTATGGTTGTTTTGACTAAATTGTTTGCTTATGCAATGTTTGATAGATTTTATAAAGGGTACTTTTGACACAGGTCCTTATTAAATTTCAAAATTCACGAAAAGTCCTTCACTAAATTTCAGTGTAAATTAGGTCCCTGTTTTTTATTTACGATTATTGCAGAGCATGATGCAACATTTCATAAAAGTTGCTGACATTTCCGCAACATTTCTGTACACTGTGAACATAGTGTATGAAAGTTGCTGAAATATCAACACTTATTTATAAAAGTTGCTGATATTTCAGCAACATTTATGTACACTGTGAACACAGTTTGTGAAAGTTGCTGAAATATCAGCACTTATTTATAAAAGTTGCTGACATTTCAGCAATAATTTTTCTTTGTTTTTACAATAAAAGTTTGACACAGATAGTTGCTGAAATATCAGCACTTATTTATAAAAGTTGCTGACATTTCAGCAATAATTTTTCTTCATTTCCAGAAAACAGGGACCCGCTTTACAATGAAACTTTGACAAGGACCCGCTTTACAATATGAAAGTATGATAGGGATGCCTACCTAATTTCCACTTTTATAAAATCTGGAAATGTTTAAAGTCAAAATGAGAAAATTGTGAGGACACAATTCCTAAAAAGGTGGGGTGATTGTAATGCCCCAGAAATTCATGGAATCTTATTTTGGTTAGATTTTGAAAATATATGAATTTAATTGTATAGGAATATATGGAATTAATGGTGTACAAGTGTGTGTGCATGTGTGCACGTGCACACTGATATGGCACAAGGAAGAACTCCAGATTTCCTGAATTTAAAACAAGAATTAAAAAGCATTACAAACATGATTTTGTGATATGGATATTTGATTTCTGGAATTATATAAATCATCCCAGAAAATAAGAAAAGTAAGTTTTGATTTGAATTCAGTAAATAGATTTTATTTAAAACCCAAAAATATATATATATATATATATATCACAAGAATTTGAAAAAAAAACATGGATGCACATATAGGTGCATATCTTTCTGAAATTAAGGAGGAGTTAAATAAGCCTAGATAAGATATGTATGCATATGTACATTTCTATAAGTATTGAAAGTATTAAAAAGAAATAAGCAAGGAGAAGTTTAACACTAAAATAGCAAAAGACAAATTGCAAGCAAAATAATTGCTTTAGGCAGAAAATAGAAAATAAACAAGTGACAATGTCACACACAATTAACATGACTTGATAAGAATATGATATTTTGGAAAAGTAAAAAGGGGAGGTAAGCATCAAATGGCTGGGGTATTAAGGGTGAAAAATAAGCAAATCTGAAATGCAGAATGCATGAGTCTTGGCCAGGGTAGGAATGGGATTTTACAATGATAAAACCCTAGAAAAACCTCTCTTATAAATCCAAGTATAAACCAGAAAGATCATTTGCTACCCAAGACATTTAAGAAAACAAAGAAGAAAATATTTACAAGCAGGAAAGCAAGTTTTAAAAGGTTTCTTTTCTGGATTAAGCAAGAGAAGCATTTTTCTGTGAGTAATCTCACTAAACCCATGGCATTAAGTCCAGTTATGAGGCAGCCAAGCTTATATTATTTTCTACATATTTTGGATTTTATTACTATGGTTTTGATGGATGCTTTAATGGGTGTTTCTGAATGCTTTTGATTGTTTTGATAGCTGAGTATTTTGCTCTGTTTAGCTATATCCAGAAATGTTAAAGTGTGAAATTATGAAAGTAAATAGAGAATACTTGTAACTGGTTTAGATATGGCATGACAAATATAGAAATCAAAAATATATATATGAGTTGCATTACACTTATGTAAGTGCTGAAGCTCAAATGAAAGATTCAAGGTTGCAATGGAAATACCCAAAAGTGCCGAACCCTTGATCAAATAGAAAACCATGAGCCAGAAATCTTGTTTAAGCTAGATCTTTAATTTAGTTCAAACATGGTTGCTTATGAAACAACAATAACCCACATGCCTGGTCTCTATTCACAGTTATAAATATTCTTGTATTTTCTTTAAGCCAGAATATTTGAAAATATGATTTCCCTGGATATGGAAGTTAGCTTGTTCTTGAATTATGCTTGTAAGCTCTATATAATGTTTCATGAACACTGCGATTCAGTCATCTAGTGTTGGGTAAATTTCTCACCCAGAAGATCTCAAGACCATGGAAAGCTAAACTTCATTCGGCATCCTCACCACATCCGAACCAGCCACCACCGAACGAGAGACACTCGCCTCCACCGAATCAAGCTTCCTACCGAACCACCACTTCCCACCGAATCAAGCTTCCTACCGAACCACACTTCCACCGAATCAAGCTTCCTACCGAACCATACTTACCACCGGACCAAGACGATGCAGAACCAGATTTGCCAGGCCAGATTGTATCAGCCCGGGCCCATCAGCAGCTGTATACATCCAAGACCCCTACCTCCAGCCTCACTCTATAAATAGAGGGGCAGGGGTACAACAATGAGGGACAAGTTTTGAAAGCTCAAGCACGGAGAGAGCTTTCAAACAACTTTCTTTTACTTGTATCAAAGTTTTGTACTTGTAATCTAAAGAAGAAAAGAGAAATAACATATAAAGTGGACGTAGGCACATTCAGGCTGAACCACTATAAATCTGCGTGTCTTTTTACAGTTTAGCCCCTGCTTTTCATATATTTGCATAAATCGCTCAAATTACTAAGAACAACATAAGATCTACTAAATCATACAACTTTGAGGTGTTTGTCCATTTTTTGTGCAAACATTTTTGGTGCTTTCATTGAGAGCTAGAAGCTCGAAGCTTCAGCTTCATCCACTTAACAGTTTTCCTAACAGCATCGTTCGCTACTTGGAAAATATGCCTCCCAAACAGAGAAAAGATGTTAACAAAGGAAAAAACATCGCATCCAGCAGTCTTCCAGATCCAGCTGTCCAGAATCAAGTAAATCGTCCTCCTCCGGCAGCAGTAACAAATGAAGGACATGCTAGCCCAACCACTCCTGCCACAGAACAGGCTGCAGCAATTACTAGAGCAGATCTGGACAGAGTTGTGGTTGAAGTAACTAACCGCTTCACGTCCCAGCAGGAAGCCTTGGTGGACCATCTCATGTCACGCTTAAGGGATGCTGAAGAATCCAACCGCAACACTGAATCATGGGGCGAATCCCAGTCTGGAGGATCTCAGAGACAACAAAGATCTTCCTTCTTCGAAGGAGCTAACGGCAGAAGTAGCCGTGGTAGGAGCCGAGACCGAGCACAGCCCGAAGTTAGGCCTGAGGAAGCGTTTGGTACCGAACCCAATGGGGAAGGTACCGGGCGAAGGTCAACTGTAGCTGAGCCTGTCATGCTGCCTAACCACAGAAACGCCAGTGAACGGGGCCGAGCTAAAGTCCAGCCCGAAGTTGGACCCGAGGAAGTGCTTAGATCAGAACCCAACAGGGGGAGATCAAGGCAAGGGCCAACTATAGCTGACCCAAGCATGCTCCCAGAAGATCAAAGGCAGCCACTGGAAAATATGAGGAATGATAGACGATACCATCCCTACAGGTCATCTGGACGGAATCAATCCCACAGAACAGAACCAAACTCATTTCTATCTGCTCCAAGTTCTGATGAAAGGATGGCACGCTTATTCAGAGAGTGTGTCCAACGGGAGCGAAGAGATCGAGGGATAGGCGCTAGGGTAACCAGCCCTTTCGCCCGCAATATCGAAATTGCTATCACCCCCCGAGAATGGAAGATGCCAACAATGGAACCCTATAAAGGAACCTCTGATCCCGTTGTACACTTACAAAGGTACACGCAGCATATGCTCATGAGTGGAGCAACAGAGGGAGTACTATGCAAATGCTTCCCGCTCTTCTTGGCTGATCTTGCTACCTCCTGGTTATGTCATCTACCCTAAGGATCAATCAGCTCGTGGGAAATGTTGAAAGAAAAATTTATCAGTCAATTCCGCATTCATGTGGAGCAACCTAAGGACGCTTATTCCTTATCCAGCGTCAAACAGAAACCTGGAGAAAAGCTGCAGCAATACCTAACCAGATTCAACGCCGCAGCAGCCGCAGTTCAAGATGCCGATGAGAAGCTTATCCTAATGGCCCTCTGCAGTGGTGTGCATCCGGACACTAAATTTGCTAGAAGATTGACAAAAGAAAAACCAGCTACTTTACCCGATTTCTTCCATGAAGCTGGAAAATACATGAGGCTTGAGGATGCTGCCGTTGAGGGGCAGTTCGGACAGCAAAATAAGACGACCCATGGCAATGCCCCTGCTGTGGCAAGGGACGTTCGAAGAAATGATTCCAGAGACAATGCTGGGGGCAAGAAGGTAGAAAAGCGCCAATATCGGCCAGGACCAAGATTCGACACTTACACCCCTTTGAACGAGACCGTCGAAAATATCTTCCTTGCCACCCAAGACGAAGTTAGATACAAACGCCCACCATACAAGAAAGAATCAGATAACGCACAGAAGTCTGGAAAATTCTGCCGCATCCACGAATCTCACGGACATGATACCAACGAATGCCATCATCTCCGAGATCTGATTGAGGAACACATTAGAAGGAAGAAACTGGAACGTTATGTAAAAAGTCAAGACAGGACTCCAGCTCCTGCCAATGAAATCCCAAGGCTACCCTCACCAGGGACCGACAAAGGAAACCGCAACGCTAGCAGCTCTAGTCAAGAGAAGATAGTGGTCCATACCATCTCAGGAGGTCCGCACATCGCAGACAGAAGTTGGAGAGAGATGGAAAGATATGGGAAGTCGCTTAGAGACAATAAAGACTGTGTCAATACGGTTATAGAAGAGCGCCACCCAAAGCGGAAAGAAAGTGATGACATCACATTCAGTAAGCGTGACCTAGAAGGAAGACAGTACCCTCACATGGATCCCATGGTTATCTCTGCCCGACTCGGTCCCGCCGAAGTTTACCGAATCCTGGTAGACACTGGAAGCTCTGTAAATATCCTGTTCAAACACGCATTCGACAAAATGAAGCTATCAATGAAGGATGTATCTCCCTGCGATAAACCACTACACGGTTTCACTGGAGATGCGAAGATGCCCCTCGGGCAGCTGGACCTCTTTGTTGAGATTGGAAGCCATCCCCGCTCCGTTGTAAGGAAACAGACGTTTGTGCTGATAGAAAACCATTCGGCCTACAACGCCTTCTTAGGAAGACCAGCCTTGTCTGACTTCCAGATTGTCCTAGCCCCATGGTGCCTGAAAATGAAATTTCCAACAGACAATGGGGTAGGGGAAGTGGAAGGAGACCAGGATATTGCACGAGACTGCTATGTAACCGAACTTCGCAACAACCACAGGAAAGATAAAGGGAAAGGTGTAGAGATTGCCCTCTGCACAAAAAGCCTTGAAGCATAGCAACTAAAGAAAGCCCCTCCTCTTCGATACACCAGCGACCCTTTCAATGAATTAGACCCTAGGGACAAAGAGGAGGAGGCCACCGCCGAGCCTGCATAGGCTATGGAGTTTATATCTGTAGACAAGCACGACTCAAGTAGGCTACTGAAAATTGGGTCCCAGCTGAAAGCTGAATTGAAGGAACAACTCATTGATTTTCTCCGCCACAACTTGGATGTATTCGCTTGGTCACACGCTGACATGACCGGAATCTCCCCCGACATAGCATGCCACCTATTAAACATTGATCCTACCAAGGCACCTGTAAAACAAAAAAAGAGAAGTATGGGGGCAGAGCGATCAGCAGCCCTCGATGAAGAAGTAAAGAATCTACTCGCCAATGACTTCATACGAGAAGCTGTTTACCCAGAATGGATCGCCAACCCGGTACTAGTAAAGAAGGCTAATGGGAAGTGGTGGACCTGCATTGACTTCTCCAACCTAAACGACGCCTGCCCAAAGGATTGCTTCCCGCTTCCCAGAATCGACCAACTTGTAGACAGCACAGCCGGGCACGAACTCCTATCTTTTATGGATGCATACTCAGCATATAACCAAATCCCTATGCATGCTCCCGACCAAGACCACACTAGTTTCATCACCGACCGAGGTTTATACTGCTACAAAGTGATGCCTTTCGGACTTAAAAATGCAGGAGCCACCTACCAGCGCCTCGTCAACAAGATGTTTGCAGGGCTAATAGGACAAACTATGGAAGTATATGTGGATGACATGCTGGTAAAGTCAAGGAAGGCCAAAGATCACGTAAGCCACCTAGGCGAGATGTTTCAAGTACTTCGGCAATATGGAATGAAGTTGAATCCACTAAAATGCTCCTTCGGTGTGTCGTCAGGGAAGTTCTTAGGATTCATCGTTCATGCCAGAGGGATAGAAGCAAACCCTGAACAAGTCCGAGCGCTAAGGGATATCAAGATACCTTCCACCCGAAAGGAAATGCAAAGCCTAAATGGAAAAGTGGCCGCCCTAAGCCGATTCATCTCCAAGGCAACGGACAAGTGCGTCCCCTTTTTCGAAGCCCTAAAGAAAGATAAAGGAAAGTTCGAGTGGACTGACGAATGCCTGACCGCTTTCCTTCACTTAATCAAACACCTCCAGAAACCACCGGTGCTCTCAACTCCAAGCGAAGGAGAAGAATTATACCTATACCTCGCTGTGTCATCCCACGCCCTGAGCGCTGCCTTGGTAAGGGAAGACAACCGCACGCAATGACCAGTTTACTTCGTCAGTAAAAGGTTTACTGGGGCAGAAGTCAGATATCCTAAACTTGAAAAGTTAGCATACTGTTTACTAATCACTTCACGAAAACTACGTCACTACTTCCAATCCCATTCCATCAAAGTTCTGACCGATCAACCACTGAGGCAGGTACTCCATCGTCTCGACACTTCCGGGCGACTACTTAAATGGTGTATTGAGCTGAGTCAATATGATATCACCTATCACCCTCGCACCGCCATCAAGGGACAACCCATGGCTGATTTCATTGCAGAGTTCACTACCAACGAGGATAAGGAGCAACTGGAAATAACAGAAGATATCAAGTGGAATCTCTTTGTGGACGGTGCATCTAACGAACAAGGCTCGGGGGCAGGTGTGGTAATAATCACTCCCAGGGGAAATAAACTGCACTATGTTATAAGGTTGGAGTTCGCTGCCACCAACAACGATGCAGAATATGAAGCAGTGATAGCTGGACTAGAAATTGCCATAGAAATCGGAGCCAATTCTTTGTGTCTTCACAGTGATTCTCAACTTATTGTTAATCAAATACTAGGAGAATTCCAAGCTCGAGAGGAACGACTCATAGCATATCTAAAGAAGACCAAGTTGCTTCTCAGCCGATTGGATCAGTACTTAGTCAAACACATCCCTCGGGAAGAGAACCAAGAGGCCGACGAATTGGCAAAGCAAGCGAGTATGAGAGACATCGCCATCTTCGGGGCAGTAAACATCTCAAAGCAAACGGTCCCAAGTTTTGAGCAAGTGAATCTGATAGCTGCAGCCGAAGAAGCAACTTGGATGACTCCCATCCGAAACTACCTACAAAGTGGCACACTACCCGACGGGCGTAATGAAGTCAAGAAAATCTTGAGGAAAGCGTCCCGCTATACAATACAAGAAGACATCCTCTATCGGCGCGGTTTCTCTAACCCATTATTAAGGTGTGTCGCCGGAAGGGAAGCCAAGGAAATCTTATCCAACATCCATCAGGGGAGCTGTGGAGATCACACCGGGGGGCAAACATTAGCAAAAAAGATACTCCGATACGGATATTTCTGGCCCACCTTAAGCAAGGACGCCTTAGATTTCGTCAAGAGATGTGACAGATGCCAAAAATTTGCTAAGATTCCACGGCTACCAACAACTGAGATTACTCAAATGACCAGCCCTTGGCCCTTCGCAATATGGGGAATTGACTTAATCGGCGAGCTACCGATGGGCCGAGGCGGGGCCAAATATGCTATAGTGGCAGTTGATTATTTCACCAAATGGGTGGAAGCAGAACCTCTGAATAAAGTATCTTCAGCAAAAGTTATTAACTTCTTGATCAAAAATGTTCTGTGCAGGTATGGAGTCCCACTCAAAATCATATCAGACAATGGACTTCAGTTTGACAGCGAGGAATTCGCCAACTGGTGCCGAGAACACGGAATTCATAAAATCTTCTCATCCGTAGCGTATCCCCAGGCAAACGGACAAGTCGAAGCAGTCAACAAAATTCTGAAAACTCTTATCAAAAAGAAGCTCGAAAAGTCAAAAGGCGCTTGGGTGGACGAACTCCCTACGACACTATGGGCTTACCGCACATCTTTCAGAACATCAACGGGGCACACTCCTTTCTCTTTGGCTTACGGATCGGAGGCTATGCTCCCGGTTGAAACTATTGTGCCTTCCCACCGTAGGATCCACTATAACCCAGAAGAGAATGAAGAGCTCCTCAACATGTCTTTGGATCTAGTCGAGGAAAGAAGAAATGATGCAGTCCTTAAAGCAGTAGCCCACAAACAAAAAGTGGCGGCACACTACAACTCCAAAGTCAAGCATCGTACCTTACAGGAAGGGGATCTTGTCCTCAAGCGAATCTTCCCTCGCCCCGGAGCACTAGACCCAATCTGGGATGGACCATATGTAATTCACAAAGATCTCCACAACGGAGCCTATATTTTGTCAACAGTGGACGGAGAGGTGTTCCAAAGGGCATGGAACATCCAACACCTCCGTCGATACTTTTCTTAACTTGTATTGCCCATATGAAGTGAATTAACAAAGAGAATCAGTGGACGTAGGCATTTTCGTGCCGAACCACTTTAAAAACCTTGTCTCTTTTTTAACTTGTTCCTTTGTATCATTGGCTGCTTGTTAACTTTATCCTTTTCTGTTGAACAAAATCCTGAGTATATAGCATTTCTATTCAAAGCACTCCACAACGCAACTTCACCTGGACAAGACCCAACAGGTACTATGCGAATCTATGCCCTCGCCAATGAGACACTTTTGCTCCAGCATCCCTCTGCTGCGGGTTAACTCATTGCTCGCGACGGCCCTTAAAGCCAACTGTAATGAGCCGATTATAAGCCACCGAGAAGGCCGACTATAGCCGAGGTAGCTCATTACGGCGTTAGGCTCGCCGGCAACTGTGAACCGACTATAAGCCCCAACATAAGGTGTGGCCAGCCAGGGGCAGTTCACAGTTGACGATCGGCACCCACGCTAGCCGGCCACAGTAAATTGAATAATACCCACGATTACGGGCCATAATGGCCCGGGTAGTTACTGTGCACGATCTCGGCTCCGATGTGTCTTAAGTGTGGCTGTGGTAAAAAAGAATTAACTCCCCGCGGAGGCGTAAGATGGGTGACGAATGTCTCCAAGACCCACAGCTAGGGAAAGTGACTACAAAACCCGTTTGCCACGAACTTAAGCACATCGAAGGCCTTCCGTGATTGGAAGTTTTACCTTTTCACGTATTTCAATTTTACTTAAAAAGCTTTTTCCCTATCCCCTATAACAATCCCTAAAGTACATGATACAGAGTAGGAGATACTCGCCAATGGGTGTAAGGACTCACAGTGGCAGGACATTCGACTACATTCCATGCTCGGTCATACAAGATATTCAAGACTGCCATCTACGATTAAAACATGAAAGGCGGTATTTTCTTCTTTTATGTACAAATACATGACTATAATCTGTTCACACCACACACTAATATTACAAGTCATGAAATTATGTTTTAAAACCAAAACCTGACATCAAACACAATTCAATTACAAGAATATGCATAGCTATATTTCTCATACGACATGTCGAAAAAGCAACAAACATTCAAGAAAATCAGCCCAAGTTAAAGAATTACACGTCAAAAATAAGACTATTTATTACAAGTGGCAAAATATTACAACCTAAAGGCTACGTTACTATCTTTTCGACTAACATATACAACACTGTCGAATCCACAAAAAGAGTTTTTCCAGGTATAATCAAGGAGCCGGCTGCAGTGGAGCTTTATCCTTGCCCTGTTGACCCCCTGTCCAGTCAAAAAAAAGAGGACTCATTAGCAATAAGCAACCAAGTTGATGGAGAAACTAAAAAGGGAGACTTACTAGCGCCTGCTTCCTGACTATCCTGATCGTCATCCTCTACCTGCACGCCTACCTCCTCAGCGGCAAGCAACCGCATACCTTCCTTCAACGCCACCTTCTCCTCCTTGGCAAACTGGGAAGTGACCGCATCCATGCTGAAGGCCATGCCACCATCTTTATCCGCATCGGCCTTGGCCTCCTCCAGAGCCCGAAGATAGATCTTAGCCATGATCCTGGGATAATCATCCATCCAGGATAGGTTGCCCTGCTTCCAGGTTCGGAAGTACATGTCCTGGAGCATTTCGTCCATCATCCCCTCATTCTCCTCAAACTCCCTCATCCGGGCCTCGGAAGCCAACAACCTTCCAACGGCAGCATCTCTCTCCGATCGGTATCTCGAGCAGTCGGCTAGAAGGGATCCCCGCATTGCCTCCATCTCCTCCCTCAACTTAGCTTGAGCAAGCTCTGCAGCCTCAAGTTTCCCGGACAATTCCTCCACCTGCTCGAGATCCGCTTTCCGAACCTCGTCCACCGTGGCAATAGCCATGTCAATCCGCTCTTTGCAAGTAGCTTCCATTTTCCGCAATTCGGCCCGACTGGCCTCTTCCATGGTTTTCCTTAATCGTCCAGTAGCAGCCTCATGCTGAGAAATCTGGATAGCCTGATCCGCAAGCTGTTTGGCCTGATCCGAAACCACCAATCGAAGTCAGATATTGGCGCTCCCAATCTCCTCTCCGGCCTTAACCAGCCGGGCATGATGCCCCATCAGCTTCTTGGTCTCCTCCGCCACCCGATCAATATTAGCCTTGGCCTCGTCTCCCATAGTGATTATACGAGTAGTGAGTAAATCGAGATCTAAGGACTTAGCTTCATCAAGTACCCGTACCATGGGGTTGCAGGGGAGAAGGTGTTCACCAGTGGCTTCATCAAAGGTAATATCATGAGAGCTCGGATCCAGATCAGGATGACCCGCAAATGGATTACGAGCCAAGTCAGGACGGTCGATATGAGTAACAGAAGGGTTTCCGGACGGGTGCGGAGAAGGTGCAAACTCGCTATCCTCCTCCGTGATATCATGAAGAGGCTGAGCCGGGAACTGAGGACCAGGCGAAGGTTCGGATAAAGGACGACTCCTCTTTCTCTGCTGAATACCCTCTTCGATAACCCCGAGAAGAGGACCGTAGCCGACTACATCCCCGGAGCGGTGGGTCGAAGGCTTCGGCTTGATAGAAGTTTTGGAAAGCTTGTACTGTTCAAGCCTGTGCCGAAAATCTGAGGCTTTGACCGTTTTACCTGCTCCTGATATGAAGAAAAAGTGTCACAAGCATATATTGTTCTATACTTCGAGAAAACACAGCAAATTAAAAGGAGAGAAACACATCTGTGGTTGTACAAACCCTGAGGAGGAGTAGGATACTGCAATAAGTCCTGGATTTCATTCCAGGACGGGAGCGGGTCATAAAATATTCCTAAGTCCCTATCATTAATGAAGCATGCAGGAGTCAAGAGTTCACCTTGAGTCGTCGGAGCCGCCTTGGCTGGAATGGTCTGAGAAGACTCGCTTGCACCGGTCCCGGCCTTGTCCGCTTCCCGGTTTTCCCTACCAAAGCCGGATCTTCGTCCAGCCCCTCGAAAGCCTGGTGGAACGCATCATCCGTCCACTCCTGAATCTCGTCCGCTTGCTCAGGAAGCAAGGCCCCGATGCCATCACCACCTTTATCACCTTCCCGACCATCTCCACCCTCACCTCTTTCCTCCTCTATATCTTCCTCCTCCTGGGTAAGTGGACAGTTGCTGGGGGAGGGACCATCCGACTTCTTGAGTTTCTTACCTCCGACGGCTGGAGGTTTCGTGAAAGGTTTCCTCTTGCTACTCTCTACCGTAACACCTTCCTTGGTCTGAGCAGCCGCCCTCTCCTCCGCCGTTTCCCTCAGCTTAACTACTGACTGCTGTGGAAGGATTAAGTTATACTCCAGAAGAATCACATTTCTAATCAAGAAGGCAGATGATCTACATTTCCCGAGAATAGCTTCTATCTCAGCCGCCGTCTGAACCAGGTGGTCAGTCTCCACAACCGCAAAGCCACCTGTCGCTAGCAAAAATGAGGAAGTATGAGAAGAAGCATCGCAATCGTAATGGAAATTATAAGTAAAAGCATCAACTTACATCCCGAAGTAAAGCGCCAAATTGAAACAGAGTCGTCCCTAACAAAGAACCATTCCTTCTTGAACATGCTGAATTTGGAATACAGATCCAAGACCGGCTTGAAGGTCACAGCTGACTCCAAGCTAATGTATGGGGACCCCTTCTTATAGCCCCTTAGGTTATATAGATACCGGATCTCTCGGTTGGAAGGAGCACGACCATACTTCCTCCGGAAAATGACGAAGAGGCTCACCAGTATAGCATAGGAGTTGGGTTGAAGCTGGAACGGGGCCACCTTAAGGTATGTGAGGAAGCTGGCTATCCAAGCGTTCAGAGGAGGGATGGCACCACACATGCAGTGGTATCTACTGTAGGCGAAGTACCCTTCAGGAGGATCATACGGCATAACGTCTCTCCCAGGCAATAGCAAGCGCGCCCTATCGATTCCAAAGGATCGGGAAATGACATCGAGCTGCTCCTCCTTGAGGGAGCTAGGAAAGCAATCGGGCGGGGAGTCCAGGAGCTCCTGAGGGCCGTACCCGTCCACTAGTGATCTCGGGGCAGATCCGTGACGTTCTGGATTCGGCTGAGCTGGGGGCACGGCAGAGGAACCTCCTTCACCCCCGGATTTCTTTTTGTCTGATCGAGTTTCCACTTTACGAGACATTATCTGCAACACCAAAAAAACATGCTGTTAGAACGGAGGATGTAAACAAATAAACATCAGTAGCCCATTCGATAATATGTAGTATAAGCTTTCATTCGGTGGTAAAGCAACTCACGTGATTCGGCTACAAGTGATTCGGCTACAAGTGATTCGGCACACGTGATTCGGCACACGTGATTCGGCTACAATGATTCGGCGCACGTTGATTCGGCTGCAAGTGATTCGGTTACAATGATTCGGCGCACGTTGATTCGGCTGCAAGTGATTCGGCTACAAGCAATGTTCGATGAAGAAATGCAATGGCCTAAGCCTTCCATTTATAGGAGGAGGTTGAATCATCGAACCACATGGTTCGTTTCTGGAGCCAGATGAGATTGCTCAAACTCAAACAAAGCAGGACATGCGCGCACGCACATCCTACTTTGGGGGGCAAATATTGAGTAAATTTCTCACCCAGAAGATCTCAAGACCATGGAAAGCTAAACTTCATTCGGCATCCTCACCACATCCGAACCAGCCACCACCGAACGAGAGACACTCGCCTCCACCGAATCAAGCTTCCTACCGAACCACACTTCCACCGAATCAAGCTTCCTACCGAACCATACTTACCACCGGACCAAGACGATGCAGAACCAGATTTGCCAGGCCAGATTGTATCAGCCCGGGCCCATCAGCAGCTGTATACATCCAAGACCCCTACCTCCAGCCTCACTCTATAAATAGAGGGGCAGGGGTACAACAATGGGGGACAAGTTTTGAGAGCTCAAGCACGGAGAGAGCTTTCAAACAACTTTCTTTTACTTGTATCAAAGTTTTGTACTTGTAATCTAAAGAAGAAAAGAGAAATAACATATAAAGCGGACGTAGGCACATTCAGGCTGAACCACTATAAATCTGTGTGTCTTTTTACAGTTTAGCCCCTGCTTTTCATATATTTGCATAAATCACTCAAATTACTAAGAACAACATAAGATCTACTAAATCATACAACTTTGAGGTGTTTGTCCATTTTTTGTGCAAACATCTAGCTATCTTATGATAGGATCAAACATGAACACTTAGTAAAGAAACTAAGGATTATGAGCCAAGAAGACTGCTGGAATGCTTGTTGTATTTAAAGTATGTAAGTTGGCACATGGCTTGTTTAAGCCCTGAGATCTTTGTGCAATATTGTGAATTATTTTATTGCAATGTGTCCCCGTGATTCCTTTATGGCAGATGAGGCTAGGAAGAAAGTTGGTAAATGCAACCTCAAATTGATGAAGTAGGAACTTGTGTTATTCCTAGGTTGGTTGGACTGGTGCTATGATAGTTCCTGAGTATTTCTATTTGAAATATATGTTTTCGTAGTTGAATGTGTGTACATAATTAGTTTTAAATACTAATCATATATGCACAATATATCATAAACAAGTCAGGCAAATTGATCAAAGAAGCTATGCCAACCTATACAAAATGTTTATGTCTCACTTATTTACTTAATATCATGGAATTTTTGATATTGCTCATACCAGATCTTGTATCTGACCCTTGTTTGCTTATGGCATCTGGGGTGTCTCATTTAAAATGGGGGAGCCTCTAATGCTCTTACAGGGAATGCTGGATCCAAATAGGAAGCTGCTATGGCTAATGAGAATGATTGGATAGGCATGCTAAATTAGAATTAAATAAGAACTTAGAATGAATTATTTGCATGTAATCTGGGAAGTTTTTATAGTTCTGCTTTGGTTGTTATGTAATGATCTTGAATGTTTGGATTTATTTAGTTGTTTTAATTGAATCTAGCAATGCATTGAGTTTGGGATTAACCAAAGACTTAGTTGAATCTATGCAAGAAAATATATACTTGAGTATCATGGTGGAAATCTGTAATTGACATATGCCTATATTTGAGAAATGGATATGTACATACATATACTGTATTAGTTAATTACAAGTTACATAAAACTTTAAGTTTGAAGGTTAAAAATCTGAATTTTTAGCTAGAAGTAATATTTCAAGAATTTAGTAATAATATGCAGAAGTGTTTTGATAAAAGAAGAAACTATATATATATAATTGTGTATTTTATAAAAGAGGTGTACATGTTCTAAGAGATTTTCCAAGTGTCTTAAATCTGAATTCACCTTGCAATAGTCAGGCTCTAATGTTTTGATGATCCAGTCATGAAGTTAACCCACTTCAAAATAGTGAGGTCTGGGTTGATCAAGATGACCAGAGTTTTTGGGTGTAAAGGAAGGAAATGCATTTGTAAAAATCTGAAGCTTCCTTTGCAATTGCATGTACAAAGACATTTTCGAATACTTGAGCCATTCTCTTTTATTCTTGAGAAGCTTTCTTAGTCTAGAGAGTACAACACAGCTGATATGCACACATTTTACTTAACTATTACTTTTACGAAGTGACCATAAGATCTGGATTCTCTAAATCCAGCAAAGCAACCTGTAAATTAGATGCCAACTGAGGTAACTCAGGGATTAGGGAATAAATTTGGTCCAGAAAAATACAACCATATAGATCATGAAAGAATTACTAAACTGGCTTGGTTATAAGTAAAGGAATTTGGATAAAAAATCACTTGTGTTGAAAATGATAAATGAATATATCATTTTCCTTTCTGGCTTTGATCAAATACCAAATAATCAAACTAAAATTATGGTGGCTTGCTATATATAATCTGAGATCACTTTGCTATCTCAAACTAACAGACAATCACTATAGAAATGGTTAAGAATTAGTAAGTATGGATTGCATATGATTATGGGATTCATTACCCCGACTCAAATATCAATATTTTGGTAAATGAGCTATGAACTGGTTGATTAGAAATTCTAATTCAATCAGGATGCACTCTTGCTAAACAACACTCTGATCCAAGCAAGGGGGTCACATACATCTTCATATGTATGTGAATATATTTATTAACAAACTGATATAAATATATTAGTAGAAAAATTAGGATCTTGGATAATTTAGTAAAAAGGCTAAATGACTAGGAAAAAAAATTAGGTGAAATAACTAGGGTCATTTCATAAGGGTATTTTGGTCTTTTTACAAAATATTATTTTAATCCAAAACTTTTCTATAAACAAGACCACCATTCTTCCACTTGGTTTTACACATTTCTACATTTTCTTCATCTTCCTTTCTCAAGCTTTCTAAAAGCTTCTCTAATGACTTCTTCTCTTCCATTTCCTTACTAACTTTTTCAAAACCATATCAAACAAAGTCAAAACACCACCAAACTTTACCAAAGACCTTAGAATACAATTAAAACATGGTTTAGCATCTAAGAAGTGAAGAAATGATGGAGGATGGGATGGAATAGGGTGAGGCCGAACTATCAAAAAGGAGAAGCAAGTTTGTGAAGCTCCGGAGCAAGAAAAAGAGAAGGAAGTGCCGCCGATTTCATTCCAAGGAGCTTGGAGTAAATTCAAGGTGCTGCGGAAGCTTTGCCGGATTTTCGGGATTTTGGAAGAAGAGGTCGATAGCATAAAGCAAAAGAAATAGAGTAGAAGTTGATTAGTTGAAGTAGTTAGTGAAGTGTTGTTAGTAAGAATGTTGGTAGGAAGTTAATCGGTTTGGTTCAAGGTGAGTACTCTTATTTACTAATAAAACCATAAATTATTTCGAGTATAATGATTTAACAGTTTAGTATATGTTAATTAAGTGAGAAATTCTCATCGCTTTTGAATTTATATTTTGGTTATGTTAAAACAATCATATTTATATCCTTATGACATATGAATGTTTATTTGATTGTTAATATGGATGATTTGATAGTTGTTTATATAATTGAATTGTGATAATATATCCCGTTATGGTATTAATAGTGAATGTTGGATTTGAAATCATATGTTATGTGGTTTGTTGAATGGATGTTATGTTAGTGATGAATATGGATATTGGTTATGTTCATTTTGATTAAGTGATCCTTTGTTAATAAGACCATATTTTAGTGATATGAGATATTTTGGAAAAATAAGTCTCTTTTCAATTAAAAGTGAAATTAAAGTAAAAATAAAAGAGAGTTTGAAATTTGAAGTGAAACAGGTTTGAAAAGGATAGTTAATTTGAAATTGAAAATTGAGATGAACAGTGAAATTGAAATTGAAATCGATCTTGAAAATTGAAGTTTAGTTTGAGATTGAATTGAAGTTTAAATTGAAATTAGATTTGAAATCTAAGTTTTAAATATGTTTAATTTGAAGTTAGAATTGAAATTGAATTGAAATTGGAATTTAAAATTTTAATATTAAAATAATGTGAATATAGGGAACAACTCAAAGTAAACGCAAATGGCGGTCTCTCCTCCTCCTCCTTCTTCTCCCTCATTCCCGTCCCTTCCTCCTCCCTCTTCTTCGATTCCTTCTTCACCCAATCCTTTTCCCGTGTATCCTCCTCATCCTCCCCCTCCCCCTCCTCCTCCTCCTCCTCCCCCTCATCCATTAAAATCTTCTATGTCCATCCCTTCTCTTCCTTCTTCTTCTTCATTTTCTTCTTCTCATTTGATTCCTCCATTATCTTTGTCTGATTTGAATTCTTGTTTTTTCTCTGATAATCAAGAAACTTTAGGATCTGTTAAGAATTTTCCTCCTCTATCTGATAATGTGTCTTCAAAGAAGATCTTTAATTCATCTAAGTCCTTGGAAATTGATAATAAATGGTCTTCACTTTTTAAGAAAAAGCCAAGAAATGCAAGTGTTTTTGTGCCAAAGCAATTTGAGATTAAGAGAGATGGATTACCGAAACCTTTACCCGAAGAAGTTAAAAGAGAAGGTATTCAGTACTGGAGTGATCATTTAGTTGGATTTTTCTTGGATGGATCTCTTTCCTATTTGACTGTAACTAAGCACTTGAGGAGTGTTTGGAGGTTGAAAGGTGAAGTGGATACTAAATCTGATAATGAAAATTTTTATTTCAAATTCTCAAATGATATTGATAGAATGAAGATCTTACAATCTGACCCGATCTTTATCAAAGGAAAAAAGTTCATTATATCAACTTGGAATCCATCGTATGGTTATGTTCAAGAACAGATTAGGACGGTTCCAGTATGGGTTCATTTCTATAAAATTCCCTTGATTGCTTGGACACTAATTGGAATTAATTGGTTGGCCTGTCATATTGGTAAGTTGATCTGCCTTGATGAAAGTACTGAAAAACTGACAAGATTCAAATATGCCAAGGCTCTGATTGAAATATCCCATGATCAAGCTTCCTGAGTTCATTGTCATTGATGAATTAGGTGATAGTTGCCCTCATGTAAAAGTTGTATATGATTGGAAGCCTAAAATCTGTTGTTTTTGCAAAGTATTTGGACATGATATGTAACGACCCGTAAATTTCAACTGTTTTAATAACGTAATTAGTTAAAAAAATTTGAAATTTTAAACGAAAATTTTGAAATAAAAATTTAATATTTGGAATACGTCTAGTTAAACATAGTAACTTGTAAATTTTCGTCCGAAAATACGAAAGTTTATTTCGCGCGTAAATTTACTTCAATTTAATCAGTTAAAAAGCGATGAAAATAAAATGTTTCCGAAAACTATATATTTTTACATAGAAAAATTCTAAATCATCTCCTGAACAAGATGCTAGTTTGTCGTTCTTCAAAATTCTGACATCTTTGGCTCCGTCGATCTTATTTTGTCTACGTTTTCTTGCATTTTTCCGCCAGTAGAAAAATTCGAATTTTTATAATTCAATCATACCACTGATATTTTTATACTGTTTTGATCGTCTCGTCGCGCTGATCTCTACGGTATATTCAATTCGGTATTTTGTTGTCCGATAAGCGGTGGAATTTATGAAACGGTAACCGTATCGCTACCGTTTTGAGCGTTTTGTCTCCGTGTGACCGTTCATCTATCTATCAATTGAAACCAGATAGCCATTGGCATTTATTCCTACCAATCCACGCATGCAACCTTTCATGTTTCTATGACTTTAATTATTCCAAATTCCAACCGTTCAAATTTATATTGGTTGTGCCTTTGAAATTACAATTATGAGTGAATGCTGGGGAACTGTTCCTTCCAATTTCTTTGCCAGCTTACGTTGCTTTACCTTGCTCATTTCTTTCTTTCACCTACCACTTGTTCATCTTCTTTAAAAAAAATATGTTAAAACTTGAAACACTTTGCAAAACCCAAGCCTTCATCTCAGATTCCCCGTCCCTGCAGATCCAACCGAGCACCATCTCACCAAGACAAACCCATGCTACCCTCCACGCCTTCACACCCCAAAACATCTCCGCCTCCTCCTGCTCCGCCTAATCCTCCCCTCCCAAAGCCTGTCGCCCTCATCATATCAACGTCCACCCATATCCTTGCCACATGCGACTGCCACACCACCGGCCACGTCAGCCCCTTCCACGCGACCTCGTCAACCCATGACCATCTCTAACCCAACCGCCTTCTCCCTCCACGCGCGGCAGCACTCGTGGCCAACTTTGCCGAACCTCCCCTCAGCCTCTAGTCCACACGCCACCACAACCGGAAGCCATCCACTGCCGTTCCAGTCTCCACACCGCAACCCACCTGACCCTCATCAACCTTCCATACTCCACGTTTGCAGCCAGGGTCTCATCCCAAATCTTGTCCAAGTGAGTGTATTGGGTTGTTCTTGCTTTCTCGTTTTCGATGCTAGTATATATATACATATGTTTACAAAGGGTATGAAAATGGATTTTTGTTTAGTGATGGCATATATTTTATAGCAGTATATTATTACCTTGTTTAAATATATACTAAGCTTCGTTTATAAATATAAGAAGTTGTAAAGTTATCTAATCCCTGATGTGTATATATATTGTTTAGGGAAATATGAAGGTATGTAAGTTATACATTGGGTAAAACATATTATTTGTTAGTTATAAAGAGTGTGCAATATTATTATATGAGAGGTATTGTCTTTTACCCTTGTTTCACTGTTACAATACGTTGATTTTATACAGTGTGAATGTCAGCTACATAGAGTTTATACTTTATATATATTGGGTCTACATATGGTTACAGTAATTTGTTTATTTATGTGTGTTATTAACTATTGGTATTTGAAAAATTATATGTATAGATATGTTTTAGATTTATATGAGATATTTCTAATACATATTATGTTTTGTTAGTATTTTCAGTGCACGGATTCGAAAGGAAAGAAAGGCATGTAAATGTTTTGTTATACATGATAGTATATAAGTAGTTTACATGTTCTGTTATTGTTGAAATGTCTGTTATCATACAAAAGTCGTATCTTATATGGTTCTATGCTTATAATATATTGTATATATATTAGCTTTACACTATGTTAGTTGAGATATATATTGACTGGTTTAGTTCATATATTTTATATATCTAGTTGTTACAGTGTTTATAGGTTTACAGTACGATATTTTCATGCCTTATAATCTTGAATATTGCTTAGTTACAACCTACATATATATCTTTTTCATGTTTAGGTCATTATCATATGGTTAGTATTCTATTTTATAAGCTGTGTATATATTTTTAACTGTATGTTTTAAATTTATATATATATATATATATACATATATTGAGTTATAGTTAAGCAATGAATTTTGAAACACATGTATATGTATATTTAATTAAATAAGTGTTTGAAATTAGAATATGATTTTGTGTGTGTATATATGTAACTTTATATATTATTTCAATATCAATTCGCTTATATTAATTATCTTCATCAATTCAGTCTGATTTATTTCGCCGATACCTTTTATCAGCTTTGTCGTCAAAATTCGCGTTCAATCGTGCTTCGTTTTAGGATTCGTGCTTGGATTCGTAACTCATTTCGCTCTCGTTCTTCTCTAACCTCGAAAGGTGAGCACTCACTCACGATTAACGTTTCTTGTATTTATTAAATTTGATTTCAATTGAAACGACAATTGAAATATGCTACTGTTAGTTAATTACACTATTATATATGATATTGCCTGTATCAGTTCACCTGTGACATCTGACACCATTATCTGTTAATTATTTATGCGATGATAATACAGTTTGGCTGATAATTGATTGATTGTTGATGTTTATATTGGATGTTAAATTGTTAATGTTAAAATGATAAATAGTATGCAATTGAAATTGATATAGAATAGTTAAATGTTAAATTTGATTAAATGACATTTGTATAATATGACCCCTTTAACTGTTAAATTTATTAACACGTAGGATTTGTCTAATTACATCTTGAACCACTGAATGTATGTTGTTATATTGATGATGTATGAAATTGAAATTGAATGACAAGTGAAAACCGTAATGTAATAATCTTTAATCTACATGAAATGATAGTGTAGATTCTAGAAATAATTATATTAATTCGTACAAATAACAATGCGAATTAATACGGTTATTTTGGGATTATTTGAATTGATTATTGGATTGATATTGATTGTTGTTATTGCTTGTTTATTTACTTTGACACCATCCCAGTTATCACACTGCAAGTTCCCTTTGCTATGTTTTGATTTTGAATTGAATTGGAATCGGGTTGAAATGATAAATACCCAAATTGAACTTTGACCTTAGGATAGAGAATTAAATAAAACCCGATTGGTCAATAATTTGATTTAAAATAAAACGAAGATCTTATTTGAATAAATAATATGGTTTTGAAATGAAGTTTAAATTTGAATTTTAATGAAGAGAAAAATGTTAATATTTAATAATCCGAAACAAAATATTAACATTGTAATTTATGAAAGAATGTTGTTTAATTTGAGAAATGATTGAATTAGGTTGAAATTATAATTAAGTTTGAAATTATTAAAGTTTGAAATGATTTAATAATTAAGTTTGAAATTATAATTAAGTTTGAAATTATTAAACTTTGAAATTATTTAATAATTAAGTTTTGACTTATTTAATAATGAATTATTTAATGATTAAATAAAATTGAATTCTTAATAAGAAAAATTGAACTTTTGAATAAGTGAATTTTACTTCGTAAATAATTGAAATTGAGTTTCTTTATTAATTAAGTTTTGGAAAATTATTTAAGTAAGTAATAAGTGAAATGGAATTTCTTTAACATGAAATGAAAATGTGATATTTTTGGAATTAATGTAAGACTTGTAATTGAAAGAATTGATTTGACGAATTGAATTTAATTCAAAATTATAAGTTTGATTTAATGAAGTTGAATTTGAATAATGGATTTAATGAATTGGAAATTTAATAGAAATTGTTGAATGGCAAATTTACTTAACGAATATTAAATGAAATCGATTAATGTATTTAAATTGATTTGAATGTTAAATTAAATTAATTTAAATGATGTTGAAATGAAACTGATATTCGAACTTGAATCAATATTTGAATTGAAATTGAATTATAAGATTTTGAAATGGTAATTATGAAGTTTTGAAACGTAAATATTGGAAATTGATTTAGAAAGACAAATGAAATGTTGGTTTACGAATTGAAATTGAAATTGAATTTGATTTGGTTTTGAAATATATTAAACGACCAATCGGTGTAATAATTACGGAAGTTATTAAAGAGACCGGAATCGGTTATGGATATACTCTCTATCTAAATCGAAAACCACTTTAATAACTATACGCGGAGTGATGATCCAGAATGAAGTGGTTGGAATGATGTTCGTGATGACTGAAGAAAGAGAACGATAATGGATAACCTTGACAGTTGTGTCAAATTGGAAATGACTAAAACAGGAGCTGTGCCGGGCCAATGGAGGATTAGCTACCTCAAATGGACACACTTCTTCGAACTACTTATACTTGTTGTCGATTGGTGCACCCTTGATTTTGGGAGTGTTGTTTCACGGTGTTGCGGGCGCTGCGGCGTTGCGTTCTCACCAGTCCGGATCAGGCGAACGGTAGTATCACTACCTTGGGTATTGCCTCATGTGCCTTGTCATACTTGTATTCCATTTATGCGCGACCACTACGATTTTGATTTGTACCTTTAGTATATGGATTGCCCTCTGGTGACTTCCGGTTTTGGGGAAACTACGGTCTTGTATATGCTTTTGGGAATAAAAATGTGTTAAGGGTGGAATGGGCCATGAGTAAACGCTATTTTGATATCTTTTTATATTACTAATAGACATTATCTATTTATCGTACACTACTACATAGTAGATAGTTTAACGGATCCTTAAAGGATGGTTATTCCAAACATCCTCTGAGTTACTTGTATTTCAATTGCTATTTCACTTGAGTTGGATTTATTAATATAAGAATGTTAATCCTGACTCGAGTGTTTTGTGTTTTGCTTTATGCTCGGGTCAGACTGAGTGCACCAGTATTCGATGCTCACCTTTGGAGTTGGAGCTTTGCTTGAAGATCCAGCCATCTATTCTGCTTTCAGTATTCGATGATTCCAGTGATGTATTCTGATTTGTATTTGATGTATCGTATTACTCTTCTGTTGTAAACTCTGATGTATTTTATATATTCATATAGTAGCTTCATGAACTACTATCTCTTTTAATTCCGCTGCATTATTTACTCTGTGTCTGTGTTCTGTGATTATTCATTTATTTACTGTATATGTTCAGTTTTGCCAAATTTAAATTAACAACGCGGTATTTTGAGCAATTCAACTCCGGCATGAGTGTCTACCTATACACTTATAATGGATGCGAATGGTCCAAAATGGCGGGTCGTTACATGATACTAAGGAGTGTTCAGGATGTTATAAGGATGATAAATCTAATTGTCATAATGGTAGTGATTTTGGAAATACTATTTTCAGAGAAAATAATGAACAAAATTTATTGAATGAGAATGATTTGAAGCTTCAAAATTCTAGAAATTTAAAGCTGAAGCCTATGAAAGTTTGGAGGAGAAAAGGAAAAGATCAACATATTACAAAGGATGATAATAAGTGGAATAAAGAATCAGATAATTTGTTATCTGCCTCTGGGCAGAAGATTGGGGATAAAAGACAAATTATTCAAGAGGAAAAAGATAACAGTATTAACAAAAGTTCTCCAGTTTTAAATACTGATCATATTATTTTAGATGACTTAGGATTTAAGGAGAATTTATCAACTTCAAATTCTTTTATGATACTGTCTGATTTAAATGAGGAAGCTGCTAATAATATTCATATAAAAGAAAGTGAGACATCATTTTCACATTCTGGAAATTTTCAGGATATCTCTAAAACAATTAATTATCATGGATTGGGGGAAGATAACATGAGTGATAGGATTTCTGTTGGAAAAGTTCCTGATACTAACTCAATGGTTCATAATAAAATTTTAATAGAAAACTCAGATGAACTGTTGAAATGTCAAGACAACAAGGAGATATCAGATACAAATAAAGTCATAGATATGATATCACCTATTTTATTAAAGCAAGAAAATTCCTTGGAATGCAGAAAAGATGTTACCTTTGAACAATTCTCTCCATACATCAATATTACTCCTCCTGAATTTCTAATTTTACCTCCACCCTGTACTTCTAAAGAGAATATAGTGGAACAAGTTATATCAAACAATAAAAAAGGAAAAAGGGGTAAAAAGAGTGTCTCATTCAATGAAACATCTGATGACCTTAACAGTGGAATTAATTACAGCATTGATGAATTTCAGCCTAGAAATAATAATATATCATATAAGGAATTCTCATCAATTTTTGGTGGAAAAGGCATACAAGGAAGAATCCTTCAATAATTATATCTCCAAAACTTTTATGATGATGGTTAATAACATTGCTTATTGGAACATTAGAGGAGGGCACTTACTATCAAAGCAAGCAGAAGTGGAGAAATTGATTAAAGTCCAAAAAATACAACTTTTAGCTATTAGTGAAACAAAGTTGAATAGAGAAAAGACAGTTCTAGCTTGTAAAAATATTGCTCCTGATTGGTCCTTTGAAGATAATCTGAATAGTGCTCCTTTTGGAAGAATTTTGGTTCTATGGAACTCTCATTTTTTCAAAATGACAAAGGTAATGGAGGATGATCAAATCATTCATTTCAGTGCTTTATCTTTAACCTCTAACACAAATTTTCTGATTTCATTTGTTTATGCTCAAAACAATTTGGATAGAAGACTTTCTTTCTTATCCAATCTCTCTTCTCTTGCTCAACAAAATATCCCCTGGATAGTAATTGGTGATTTCAATTGCATGTTTGCATCTGATCAAAAATCTGGTGGCAATCCATTATCTTTAAAAGAAATAGCTCCTTTGAAACAAGCTTTAAATACTTCATCTCTCTCACATATAAATTATATTGGAGCTGATTTTACTTGGAATAACAAATGCAAAAATGGTCCTAGAACTTTTTGTAAACTTGATCATGCATTCCATAATATCCATTCTATTAATCTTTGGCCAAATCTCCTGTGCAAATTTCTAAGCGCTTCAATCTCTGATCACTCACCAATTATATTATCATGGGGAGATATTATTAAAAATAACAAAACATCTTTCAATTTTTTTAAATCATGGACTAATCATAAAGATTTTCATTGCTGTGTATTGCAGGTATGGCAGGAGATTATATTTGGGAATCCTATGTATATACTCAAAACAAAGCTTCGAAGGCTGAAATATAAACTTAAACTGTGGGCTAAAGAAAAGTTTGGTGATGGTTCAAAAATCTCTGATGGAATAAGGAATCAGCTTATTCATATACAACATCAAATGCAACTATACCCCCTGAATGGAAGATTAGACTGCCAAGAATCTGAACTTTCTAAAGCTTTGTTTGAGGCACTAGAATTTGAAGCTTTAATGAGGAAAGAAGTATTGCATGAATCTTATGAAAAGCTTGGAGATAGGAATACAAATTTTTTTCATGACTCTATTAAAATCAAACAGGCAAAAGAGAGGATCTTATGCATTAAAGATGTGAATGGAACATTGCAGGAGAATGAAGATTCTATTACCAAAGCCTTCATAGATTATTTTTCATCTATTCTATCCAATCCAAAACCTTTAATTCCAAATATCCTACCACTGTTTGAGTTACATACTCCAAGCTTGGATGATCAACAAGCTAATAAAATGATACAACAAATAACATCAGAGGAGATTGAAAAGGCAATATTCTCTCTCAAATCGGATAATAGTGCTGGCCCTGATGGATATAATGCATTTTTCTTCCAGAAATCATGGAAAATTATTAAAGTGGATGTTATCAAAGCTATTCAATACTTCTTCTCTCATAATAAATTACCAGTTAGTGTAAATTCCACAAACATAGTTCTGGTGCCAAAGTGTAATAATCCAAGTTTTGTTGCTGACTTCAGGCCAATATCGTGTTGCAATGTATTATACAAAATCATAGCAAATATTATTGCAAATAGATTGCAAATTGTGCTGCCATCTATAATTTCTAGAAATCAAGTTGCTTTTTTGCCACATAGAAATATCAGTGATAACATCTTATTAACTCAGGAACTCTTAAGAGGCTATGGTATTTCAAATATCTCTCCTAGATGTATGTTGAAGCTTGATATTCAAAAAGCATTTGATTCAGTTTCTTGGAACTCTATTGCTGCTATTCTTTCCAGAATGAATTTCCCGAAGCCAATTATAGCCTGGATATATACATGTATCTCAACATCCCACTATTCCATAATTAGAAATGGAAGTGCAAGAGGTTTTTTCAAAGGCACTCAAGGAGTTCGTCAAGGTGATCCTATTTCTGCTCTGTTATTCATAATAGTGATGGAAATACTAAACTCTCTTTTTCTTGAGCAAGTGAAATTCAAGAAATTTCAACTCCATCCAAAATGCAAAGATCCTTTTATGACTCATCTTCTTTTTGCTGATGATCTAGTTATCTTTTCCAAACCAACTTCAACTAATATTGCTTCTATTCGGGAGGTTCTGAAAGTGTTTCATGAAATTACTGGATTAAAAATAAATCTTAATAAATCAAATATTTTATTAGCAGGGATAAATGATAATCTGAAGGCAGACATTATAGCTCAAAGTGGCTTGAAGGAAATGAAGCATAATGCAAAATATTTGGGCTTACCACTTATCATTGCTAGACTTACTAAAAATGACTGTCTTCCTTTATATGAGAAGATTACTACAAAACTTTCTTTATGGCCTAATACTCAACTAACTCAATCAGGAAGATTGGTAATAGTTCAAAGTATAGCAAGTACAATGGCAAATTATTGGATGAGGCATTATATTCTTCCTAATAAACTCATTTCTATGGTTAATAGTGCTTTGAATAGATTCTTTTGGCATGGTGATCCTTTTTAAAAAAAAATCATCCCAATTTCTTATAAAAAGATTCAGCTTCCAAAAGATAAAGGAGGTCTTGGTATTGCTAATCTTAAACTTTGGAATATAGCAGCGGTATCTGTTCATTTTGATAAAATAGTATCGGATAGTGGTGATCTTTGGACAGAGTGGATAAAGAAAAATCTAATTAAAGGAAAGGAATTTTGGTCTATGAACATCCCAAGTCTTTGCAGCTGGAGTTGGAGAAATATATTAAAACTTAGGCAAATTCTTCTTTCTTTGATTCAGTGTAATCCTCTTGAAACTAAAGATTTGTCTTTTTGGTCAACTCCTTGGGCAAAAACTGGATTCATAATTAAAGAAAACCTTCCTTACTCATTACAAAGACAGTCTGGTATTCCTTTAAATGCAAAAGTGTCAGAATATATTACTGAAAATATAATTGTCTTACCTTACTGCAGCTCAAATCTGGTGAGGCAATTATGGCAGAAAATTTCTTCAATGGATCTACCATCTACAAAAAATAAAGTCCTCTGGTCCAGCAAAAATAAGCCGCACTCAATAGCTTTGGTATATAAATCTTTGATTGAAAAAGCAAGTTTGGATTTTTTTGCATGGTATAAAAGAGTTTGGAATGATAAATCTCCTGCAAAAGAGAATTTATTACTATGGAAAGTCATGGCAAATGCTTTAAACACAAAACAGAAGTTGACAATGATTGGAATGATAAATAATGAAGACTGTATACTCTGCAATAATCAGATGGAAACAAACACTCACTTATTTTTTGAATGCAAATTTGTTTTTACAATCTGGTGTAGGTTGCTTATTAATGGAAAATTTCACAAGCCGATCAAATCTTCTAGAATTGAATGGTTCAATATTTTTAAAGCAACAAGGTGGAAAACTGCAAATGCTATGACTCTTTTGATTGTCTTGAAGTCTTTTGTTTATGAAATATGGTGTGAAAGAAATAGAAGAATATTCAAATTGAAGATGGAAGATTCAAACACTTTATATAGAATTATTAATAAGAGAATATTAAGAAGAATAAACAGACTGTAATGAAAGTAATTAGGAATAAGTCTTGATGTTGGTCTTCTATGTAAGTTGTATACATTGAATGTAAGGTTTAGGTACTGTCTTTTTATAGTTGTGTTGTACTGTTGTATTTCTCTTGAGCTTTAATAAAATGGGCAGGGCTCCCTTAGCCCATTGCTTTTCTAAAAATGTGAATATAATAATATTATAATATAGTAATAGTGAAAATATATTTTAAATACTTTAAAACGTGAAAATATTGATTTATAATGATTTTATAAGTGAGAAAATAATTTGAATAAATTATTTCAAATATTGAAAAATAAGTTAAAACTAGGTGCGTCGCACAACGGTAGTTCATGATTTCGTGCCAAAAAGTTCAAATGAATGTGTAGAGGGGAATATAGCTCGAAATTCTTCAAGATAAGAAAATTCTGGACTATTATATCCATAACTTCTAAACGAAGAAAGAAAATCAAAATTTTGTTGAGTAGATTTTGAGTTAAGTCCAAATCAATTTTCTAGAAAAATCACGATAGTGCAGTTAAGTGACCATAATAGGAAGTCTGTTTAAATGAACGTTTTTAATATTGAAAAAATATGAAATAAATTTGATAAATCTATTTAAATGGTTTAAAAGAGATTTGGATTGGAAAATATGAATTATCGAATGTTTACAATTTGATTTAAACAAATAAGCTTATATAGCACTTTCCGTAGCACTTTTAGGCTGCGAATGGTATAACTTTTTGAAAATAAATTTAAATGTAACGATTTTTCCCAGAATCAATTGTGAATGTTTTTAAAAGGAAAGTTAAGCATTTTAAAAGATAATTGGGAATCTTTATAATCAATTCCAAAATAAAGTTGATAACTGAGTATACAGAAACGACTAGTACATGTATCCCGCCTGTGTGATCTAGGAAGATAAAACCAGGCGTTTAACTAAGGTTAGGGATGGACAACCAGTGCCTAGAATTTAGCTAGCCTATGTTTTCTTGTCTTAGGCAAGGGGCGGAACAGATCGAAAGGAAAGCCCGGATGCTCTTAAATAAAAACATTCTATTAAGTTTTCTAAAATAAAAGAAGATTAGTATTATCAAATTTAAGCAATCTCCAAAATGAACAAACTACGACTTGGATTGCATAGAGATAATCTTCTTATACTTGGTATTGAAATCCTAAGAGGGAACACATCCTATTCGTGGAATTTAAAAGGTGATTTCACCGTTATTCCGCCCATGGTACTTAATGAATACGGAAAATGATGTTAAGTAAAATTAGAATGATTTCTATGATCCTATTTACTTAAAAATGTTTGCTAAGATTGATTTTAGGGTTTATCGTAAACGATGTCTTAAATAACATTGTTTTTGACCCGCCTAAAAGTTAAGGAATTTAGATCAAGAGTTAAGGAAGGAAATTTGAAAATATTATCCAAAGCAAAAGAATGAATTTCTTAGAATTATTCTAAGTAGAAAGGAAGAGATTTCAAAATCATCCGAAAAGAATTAAAGTGAAAAGAGACTTAATAAATCCTGTATACTCATATTTACTTTTTTATCGATAATTGGATTTCGAAGGAACCAGGGTCAGATTTGGGTAATCCCTATCCGAAAACCACTTCGAAACAATGTATACGTTCGAAAGTGAAGACTTGTTGAAGATGATGATTATTGAAGACTGTGGATCTTTATAGCATGAGGACTGCTTATTGACTTGCTCTGGGTAGCTCCCGAGTTATATGTAGTAGTGGTCTCTTTGTTGTGGAGATTTTTTGGATTGCAAGGACTACTTGCTACTAGTGGTAGTAGGAGAGTGCCTTCGGTTTGTCCAGTTCCTGGACAAATTTGTATGGACTTTTTTCTGACATTGCATTTCTAATGATTACGAACATTGGTTTTTACAAACGTACATCTATTTGGTGGCGGAGAAGGCAACTTCTCTTAGCTTAACACCCTTCCTTGAGACGTACGAGCTTAAGGGTTGTATTTTTGTGAAGGCAATTAGTAGTCAACGGAAATGTAAATGTGGCATTCAGAGATGTGATATATGCTATGTGAAAAGGTAATCGTTGCCTCAAGCCTCATCAAACCGGAAATGACTGAAATAGGATTAGATGCGGCAAGGCTAAGTGGGTCATTCCCAAGTAGGGTATGATCATCCCCTTCTAGATATATTTCTTTCCGCTATGACGTTCGGGATGTAAATTAATGTGGTGTGTGGAAACGAGCGCTCGGTTAAAGGTTGGTAACGACCGGGGGATGACATATTCGGTACTACCTAGCTAAAGAGGTAGGTCGGTCTTGTGTTGGTAGAGGACCTTTGTGATGGTTCCTCGGGACATCCATCTAGAGGTGTACCCATTTCGGAAGGTAGATCCTTCACCTGGTCATTTGTATGGAAATCCATTCTCCAATAAGAACCTACGGTTTTGTTTGTATTGGCATAATGAATAGCCTCGAAATGCTATATGGTTAACCATTTCAGATAAGATTAATAAGTTTATTTGCAAATGTTTTCAAAGAGATGTCATTAGAAATAATATCAAATGTTTTGATATAAAAGTGTTTTAGTTATCATAAGATAAAAACCCATCCGTGTTTATGTGTGGGCGTGGTCTTATGAGATACTCTTATTTTCAAAGGATTTTATTCAAAGGCTGATATATGGCACTGCCATTTTTTATTGAATTTTTCTCACGCTGGTTTATCAAGCCTGATCCGGTTATTTTCAATACTCGGGTCAGATCCGAGTAGTTTCAGGTTTAGTCGAAGACGATAAGAGTTTCCAGAGGAGAGCTGGAGATATTCATCTACCTATGGACATATTCTATTATCCTTTGTACTTAATTTGTTTTAGTTGATTTTGTCAGCAATTGTAAGGTCATATGTTTATAACAGTCCAAGCTGAATTTAGGTTAGACTCTGATATATGTATTTAGAAGTTTTCCGCTGTAAAGATATTTGTTCAATATTATATGTTATTCCATTCGTGTGAATTTCTGTTCTGTCTATTTTTCTTTATTACACTTCATGTTCCGTATTTTCGTGAAATTTGAGTTAGACATGTATGGTTTATTGTCGATTCAAAGGGTACGGAAAAACGGGCCTTGACACGTGGTAGGATAGCTTAGGTTAGGTGCCTAAGTAAAATTCATCTAGGGTTAGTATATCAACCTAGGAATTTTAAAAATGAAACTACCTTAATTCGATAAAAAAATGGATAGGATATGGCACCGTACCTCCGACCGGGGTTATGGGTGATATATCTATTTTTGGTGTGCTTAACTTCGTTAATTGTTGTTTTTTCGTTATATTTTTTCGTCCTTTTAATTTCGAGGATGAAATTCTTTTAAGTAGGGGAGAATGTAACGACCCAGAATTTGACCACTTTAAAATATACTATTTAAAATGATTTTAAATATGAATTAAGTAAGGTTATATGATTAAAACAAAATTAGATAGCGTTTGGAAAGAGAAGTATACACAAAAATAGTAACATTTGCCTATATGGACAAAAGTGACAAAATGCTGATTTTAGAAAAGTAAGGTTCAATGGTTTAATAAATTATTTTAATTAATTTATGAGTGTTTATATTTTAAAATAACATTATACAAATTTATTTTTAAATTTGGTTTACATAAATAAATGGTTTAACCAAAACGTCAAAATGTAACCGTAAAACATTTTGTCGAAAATCAACGTTTTGTGGATTAAAAGTTACCGCAACGTCGTCGCACCTTTATTTTGTTATATAGGAACATATATTCAAATAGTGTAAATATTAATTAATTCACTAATCAAGTTTACTTTTACTAAACATACTTAGAAAATTCTAGAATATAATTAACAAAATTTAAGCATAAAAAGACAAAAAAAGTACAAAAGTCAAAAAGTAAAACATCAAATCAAGGAAACATAATTATTACTTTTTTTACTTAATATCTAAGTGAAAATGATATAAAATAATGATTTGAAATGTGATATTAAGTGTTGAAAAAAAATATATTACTTTATAAGTAAGTAAGGGTATTTTGGCCTTTTTACAAAATATTATTTTAATCCAAAACTTTCCTATAAATAAGACCACCATTCTTCCACTTGGTTTTACACATTCTACATTTTCTTCTTCTTCCTTTCTCAAGCTTTCGAAAAGCTTCTCTAATGGCTTCTTCTCTTCAATTTCCTTACTATCTTTTTCAAAACCATATCAAACAAAGTCAAAACACCACCAAACTTTGCCAAAGACCTTATAATACAATTAAAACATGGTTTAGCATCTAAGAAGTGAAGAAATGATGGAGGAAGGGATTGAATAGGGTGAGGCCGAACTATCAAAAAGGAGAAGCAAGTTTGTGAAGCTCTGGAGCAAGAAAAAGAGAAGGAAGTGCCGCCAATTTCATTCCAAGGAGCTTGGAGTAAATTCAAGGTGCTGCGAAAGCTCCGCCGGATTTTCGGGAGTTTGGAAGAAGAGGTCGATAGCATAAAGCAAAAGAAATGGAGTAGAAGTTGATTAGTTGAAGTAGTTAGTGAAGTGTTGTTAGTAAGAATGTTGGTAGGAAGTTAATCGGTTTGGTTCAAGGTGAGTACTTTTATTTACTAATAAAACCATAAATTATTTTGAGTATAATGATTTAAAAGTTTAGTGTATGTTGGATGATTTAATGGATGATAACTTGGTTGATATTATGGTTGATTATATGTTTGTGATATGGATGATAACTTAGATTGATAAATGATAAGAGAAATGATTAGTAATTAACCATAGTTAATTAAGTGAGAAATTCTCATCGCTTTTGAATTTATATTTTGGTTATGTTAAAACAATCATATTTATATCCTTATGACATATGAATGTTTATTTGATTGTTAATATGGATTATTTGATAGTTGGTTATATAATTGAATTGTGATAATATATCCCGTTATGGTATTAATAGTGAATGTTGGATTTGAAATCATATGTTATGTGATTTGTTGAATGGGTGTTATGTTAGTGATGAATATGGATATTGGTTATGTTCATTTTGATTAAGTGATCCTTTGTTAATAAGACCATATTTTAGTGATATGAGATATTTTGGAAAAATAAGTCTCTTTTCAATTAAAAGTGAAATTAAAGTAAAAATAAAAGAGAGTTTGAAATTTGAAGTGAAACAGGTTTGAAAAGGATAGTTAATTTGAAATTGAAAATTGAGATGAACAGTGAAATTGAAATTGAAATCGATCTTGAAAATTGAAGTTTAGTTTGAGATTGAATTGAAGTTTAAATTGAAATTAGATTTGAAATCTAAGTTTTAAATATGTTTAATTTGAAGTTAGAATTGAAATTGAATTGAAATTGGAATTTAAAATTTTAATATTAAAATAATGTGAATATAATAATATTATAATATGGTAATAGTGAAAATATATTTTAAATACTTTAAAAAGTGAAAATATTGATTTATAATGATTTTATAAGTGATAAAAATCAATTTGAATAAATTATTTCAAATATTGAAAAATATGTTAAAACTAGGCGCGTCACGCAATGGTAGTTCGCGATTTCACGCCAAAAAGTTCAAATGAATGTGTAGAGGGGAATATAGCTCTGAATTCTTCGAGATAAGAAAATTACGGACTATTATATCCATATCTTCTAAACGAAGAAAGAAAATCAAAATTTTGTTGAGTAGATTTTAAATTAAGTCCAAATCAATTTTCTAGAAAAATCGCGCTTGTGCAGTTAAGTGACCATAATAGGATGTCTATTTAAATGAACGTTTTTAATATTGGAAAGATTTGAAATAAATTTGATAAATCTATTTAAATGGTTTAAAAGAGATTTGGATTGGAAAATATGAATTATCGAATGTTTAAAAGTTGATTTAAACAAATAAGCTTATATAGCACTTTCCTCAGCACTTTTATGCTGCGAATGATATAACTTTTTGAAAATAAGTTTAAATATAACGATTTTTCCCAGAATCAATTGTGAATGTTTTTAAAAGGAAGGTTAAGCGTTTTAAAAGATAATTGGGAATCTTTATTATCAATTCCAAAATAAAGTTGATAACTGAGTATGCGGAAACGACTAGTACATTTGTCCTGCTTGTGAGATCTGGGAAGATAAAACAAGGTGTTTAACTAAAGTTAGGGATGGAGCAACCAGTGCCCTGAACTTACCTGGCCAATTTTTTATTTTCTTAGGCGAGAGGCAGAACAAATCGAAAGGAAAGCCCAGATGCTTTTAAATAAAAAGATTCTATTAACTTTTCCAAAATAAAAGAAGATTAGTATTATCAAATTTAAGCAATCTCCAAAATGAACAAACTACGACTTGGATTGCATAAAGATAATCTTCTTATACTTGGTATTGAAATCCGAAGAGGGAACTCGTCCTATTCATGGAATTTAAAAGGTGATTTCATTATTATTCCGCCCATAGCACTTATTGAATGCGGAAATTGATGTTAAGTAAAATTAGAATGATTTCTATGATCCTATTTACTAAAAAATGTTTGCTAAGACTGATTTTAGGGTTTATCGTAAACGATGTCTTAAATAACATTGTTTTTGACTCGCCTAAAAGTTAAGGAATTTGGATCAAGAGTTAAGTAAGGAAATTTGAAAATATTATCCAAAGCAAAAGAATGAATTTCTTAGAATTATTCTAAGTCGAAAGGAAGAGATTTCAAAATCATCCGAAAAGATTTAAAGTGAAAAAAGACTTAATAAATCATGTATACTCATATTCACTTTTTTATCGATAATTGGATTTCGAAGGAACCGGGGACGGATTTGGGTAATCCCTATCCGAAAACCACTTCGAACCAATGAATACATTCGAAACTGAAGACATGTTGAAGATGATGATTATTGAACAATGTGGATCTTTATAGCGTGAGCACTGCTTGTTGACTAGCTCTGGGTAGCTCTCGAGTTATATATAGCAGTGGTCTCCTCGTTGTGGAGATTTTTCGGATTGCAAGGACTACTCGCTACTAGTGGTAGTAGGAGAGTGCCTTCGGTTTGTCCTGTTCCTGGACAAATTTGTATGGACGTTTGTCTGACATTGCATTTCTAATGATTACGAACATTGGTTTTTACAAACATACATCTGTTTGATGGCGGAGAAGGCAACTTCTCTTAGCTTAACACGCTTTCTTGAGACGTACGAGCTCAAGGGTTGTATTTTTGTGGAAGGAAATTAGTAGTAAACGGAAATGGCAATGTGGCATTCAGAGATGTGATATATGCTATGTAAAAAGGTAATCGTTGTCTCAAGCCTCATCAAACCGGAAATGACCGAAACACGATTAGATGCGGCAAGGCTAAGTGGGTCATTCCCAAGTAGGGTATGATCATCCCCTTCTAAATATATTTCTTTCCGCTATGACGTTCGGGATGTAAATTAATGTGGTGTATGGAAACGAGCGCTCGGTTAAAGGTCGGTAACGACCGGGGGATGACATATTCGGTACTACCTAATTAAATTAGTTAAATTGAAACTTGAATTGTGAACTAAATAAAAGAATGGTTCGAAATTGCAAATAAATTCAAGTAAGTAGAAATAAATTTTCAAATGAATGGAATTTACGAATGTAAGTGAATAAAATTAAAACTGAATGTTAAACTTTGTTTTGAATTTGGTAGTAAATGAAATTCAAGCTGAACATTGGAAATTGGATTTGATTTGTGATAAATAAAGTGAAGTATATAAGAAAATTTGTAAGCGAAACTAAGTGTAAAAAAATAGTGATATGAATCAGCTATAATTGAAAGATAAAATTCAATATTTCAGAATTGAAGATAAATTGAATTCAAATAGAATTGAAATTGTAAATTGAATTCAAATGAAATTGAAATGTAAAAATTGAATGGAAATGAATATGTAACTTCAATAGTAAGCTAAAAATGTATAAGAAGTTTATATAGAAATTTTGTAATAGAATTTGCAAAATGATTTGAATGTTGTAACTAGATATTATGGCTAGTAGGATATATAGGTGTATTAAAGGAATTTGGATTTGATTTTCAAAGATAAATTCGAATTGCTCGACAAAAGGTAAGTATTTGAATTTCAATATGAGATTTGATGATTTTCTTGTCTAGCCGCTTGGCTTTTTCTTTTTGAAATCTGAGAGTCCGTAGGGACGTTTTGTAGTCGTGCCATGTTAGCCGCGCAAAGGAGACGCTGGCGAAATTTTTCGAAAATTTCGAGTGTTAGAAAATTTTTGAGAAATTTTGAAAGTTTAAAATTTGAATTTAAATTTAAATTTGAATTGTTAAGTAAACAATGTTGTTTTGAATCTTATAATTGAAGTGGGAAATTTAGTTGGATTGATGACGAATCTTTAGTAGAAAGATTTGTTTTGATGAATTGATAAAACTATTTTGATTTTGAAAAATAGTAGACGAGTTAAGGACTCTTTTTTTCCTAACTTGTAATTTCGGGACGAAATTCTTTTAAGGGGGGAAGATTGTAACGAACCAGAATTTTGAACAAATTAAATTAAAAATATTTAATTTATTTTAAATATTTGAACGGTAATTTAATTTGAATCCCCAATATAACTTTGAATTTGCGATTAAATTATAAAATTTAATCTATTGAATTGAATAAAAATTTGAATCTTCAGTTTTAAGCTGGAGAAAAATATTTCGAAAGCTTTTAAAATTCGTATTGATAATACTGAAGATAATTGAAGCTTCAGAATTGAGTTTGAAAACGATTTGATCAGTTTTGAAATTTATCGTTCGTATCGATATTTAAAAATAGCCGTCCGAGGCACAGTCTCGGAATTCGATGAAACCACTTCCGTTGGGTCCGTAATATTGAATTATTATCGGATTTCAAATTTCGTATTGATTGGAGTTGTTATGTGACCACACGATAGGTAAACGCATTGAAATTTAATCGAATTCAATTTGAATTTAAATTTAAATTATTGGTCAACAACAGCACGTTCTTCCTTAAATCACGCCGAAGACCACGAAATTTATCGTGCAAAGCTTACCCCTTCATTTCAAAGTATGGCTGAGTACCCTTTTTCTCGTTCAAAATCAAAAACGAAATCACTTCCTCAGTTCCAAATACGAGAAATAAAATGGCGAACGTTTCTTCTCAAATGAAATTTTCGTTCAAAATTTAAATTCATCTTTTCGTTCAAAATTTATGGCCGAAACCGTTCTCCCCAGTTCGAACAAAAGAAAAACGAGAAATGGCTGCCTTCTCCTATTTTTCAAATCAAATCGTTCAAGACAGATTCATGGTCACGACTGCAACTTAGGGCGACGCTCGCGAGCACGGAAATTGGGGGCGCAGCTTTGGTTCATCTTCTCGAAGCGACGACAGGCAAGGCGACGACATGGTCGAACTGTGGCAGGTCAGGTCGAAAGCTCGCGATGATGGGCGAGGCGAGTGGGCGTGCGGGTGGATGGTTCGATAGCGATTGGCGAACGAGAAATGGGAATTCGATCGAAGTCTCAGGTGGTCGCGGCGACAATCTCGATTTCGAGATGGAGCAAATCATTGGTGGTATGGATTTCGATCGGCTATTAGGTCTAAAATCGATCGCGAGTTCGTCTGAGTGATGGCAATTGCGATTGCCTGTGAGGTATTCCCTTTCATTTTATATACATGTAGATTTTCTAATGTATATATATATACAGATTCAGGTAGGAAAAAAAATGCATATAGGTTAGGTAAATAATAATAACAGTTTATTTTCATAAACTTATTAATTCGTATATATATGTATAAAGATATAGTAGGATATATTACTACTATTATTTTCAGAAGTAGAAAAAACAAAGTTATATGTTTACAGTAAACAGAAAATTAATATAAGGATTTATAGAAGATTAGATTTTTAATATAGTTTATTTTTATAAGTATATATATGGTTTCAAAAGAAAATATATATTTATATATATAACAGAAAGATTTAAATGTTGGAAGTTATATAAATTAGATTTGTAAATCTATAGATTTTTAAATAGAGATATACATAGGTAGTTTCAAAAGGAAATAAATATACTTGTATACATTTTTAATTTACTTGTTTACTTTATACAATGGATCTGGTGATTAAATTGGTAAAGTAACTAATTTGAATTATTTTAGTTACTAAAATACTTTTTCTAAAAGAAAAACCATTAGTTTAAAATAAATTACTAGTTAATTTAAATTTTTAAATGGAAATGGGTTGTTGAATTAATTCGAATATTAATTAATCGTATAAACTTGTTTATACAAGGTTAACAATCGAGAAAACAAAAGAAGGATTGGATTGGACTGCAAATTAAAAATAAAAGCTAAAGGTGAGATTTTTTTTCTCACTCAAATGAAATTTGATATTGCAGTTATTGATTTGATTGCTATTGGATGTGATATTAGATATAGTAGGATATATCTATATATATATATATATATAGCAATATATACATATTGGCATATGTATATATTGGAGTTGATTGATTTCCCGCATTGTATAGCGGATGAGACCCTATTGCGCCGTTAGTAAGCGGATGATATTTTTTATATAACCCATATACCACGATATTCCACCTCGAAGTGGAATTGGTATTGTGTTAACATCTGAGGATGCAGGGAAACAGGTCGGAGGGATCCAACTGGATTCCTCACCAGTATTTATTTATTTACAGATATTGTTGTATATTCTGTTATCATATGTTGATATATGATGTCTGTTGTCGTGATTGACGAATTTGTGTGTTGCATCATCAGATCAATTTTTGAAATTTAAAAATGACGAAGTTGATTTTAAAAAGAGATTTTTAAAGTGATATTTGAAAATAGACATTTTATTAAATTTTTGAAGTGATTTATTATAAATAAATAAACGTTAAAATTTTAAAGTTATAAAAGTTAAGATTTTTGTGAAATATAACCAAAGTGTGATTTTTGAAATAAAGGTTGTTTTATTTTATGAAAAGGTTTAGATTGAGATTTTCACAGTATTATAAACGTTTTATTTAAAGGATTTAAGAAGTTGATATTTATAAATTTAAAATATTGGAATTATAAAAGGAGTTTTATAAGTGTTAAAAATGAAATATCAATGGAATTCGTAAGTGAATGAAATTTATAAATTGTGAAGTTATAAAATGGATGAAACTGTCAAATAAAAGATTTATAAGTAATTTACTTATAAATTAGATTTTTGCACTTAGATGGGATATGAATAGAATTTGCTAATAAAATGATTTTATAAGTTGAAATTCTTATAAAGTATAAATGTGATTTATAAACGTTATTTATAAATCTAAAATCACTTATTTTGATAAGTGGATTATAGAAGTTAATAAAAGGAGATTTATAAATCGAAGTTGTTATAAAATAGAAGTAGAATTTATAAACGTTGTTTTATAAATCCGAAAATCAATCAAATTTGATGAATTTAATATAGAAGGTTATTAAGAAAATTTTATCCACGATTTTGGATAGTGGATAATTCTTGAAATAAATGTGTAGAAAAGATTGAAATTTGGTTAGTGAAGTATATTCACGATTTTGGACAGTGAATATATTATTAAGTAAAATGGATATGTTTTGGAGAAGTGATATTACGAAATGAAGCAATTGTTTTAAAAGATGTTTTAAAACGTGTTAAGTATCGAAATCATAGATTTCAACATTTATTGTTGAAATAGACGTTTTCGAGGAAGAAGGAAATGGTGGACTATAACACTGTTATTATAGTAAATGATTTCCGAAAGGAAATGTTTTTATATAGTATGGGGATTTTGTATCTATCTTAATTCCGAATCCCTATACTAGTGATTTTGAGTCGTCGTAACGATGTTTTACGTAACATTCATTTTGACTCAAACTATATGCTTAAGAGAATGATTTCCTTAAAGAATGAAATATATACTTAATATTGATTTAAGTATATCGAATATTTTCAAATGTTGAAAATTAATAAGATTTGTGAATTACTTATTATTAAATAAGTATGGAAATGTTTTCCAATATGAAATAAAACGTTTTGAGAATTTATCTTTATAGAGATAAATTGAAATTGAATATTTGTAATCGATTTGAAAATTGTATATCAGTAGATATTTGAAAATATAAATTCACTATGGAATTTATAAAAGAAATGGGAATTCATTTTAAAAATAAACGTTGATTTATTTTTGAAGTGTGGAAATTTTATATCTAGTAAAGATATTATGGAAAATAAATAATTTGGGAAAATTATTTGGAATCTGATGATGTTGCGCATCTTTATTGATAGTTAAATAACCGACTATCAATAATTACCTTGAATGGGTATTTGTTGTGAATTGGATGATTTGAATGCCACACTTATTTTTGAATAAACGCTCACTATTCGGGTTAGCTGGGAAAGGACCATGGGGTCGTATAACCCATTCCGAATATGTGATACGTCGTTATGAATTGCATTTGATGACCGGTGTTGAAGACCGGATATTTTTGAAAACGGAAGGATTACCGTCGAGTTACTCTACATCGGCTGATCTCCGATTTAGAGGTTTTATCACCCTTAGTGACGGGAAGTCCAGACGTGATTAGAAAATTATTCGGATGTGCAAGGGCTTCGTGAGAAGTGCCTTCGGTTCTGTTCGATCCCGGAACAGACTCGTATGGATTGTGTGTCTGACGTTACAAATTGAGATGTAAAGCTGATTTCTTTCAAATACATTTCTGTTGGTGGTGGAGAATTTATTCTCTTAGCTTAACTCCCATCTCTTTGACGTACGAGCTCAGAGGTTATGTAGTTGAAATTTATCAGCAATATACTCTGGTAACGTGGCATACTGAGTGTTGCTGTGAAATGATCATTGTTTGATCATTTATGATATGATCGTTTGTTTGATCATTTATGATATGATCGTTTGTTTGATCATTTATCTTTGTGATCATTTCTTTGATCATTTGTTTGACCCGAAGCATGGCTTTGTGACAAAGCGTAGCTTTGTGGACGAGACTTCGTCGAGCCTCACACCTCGGAAATGGTCAAACCAGGAAGGATGCAGCAAGGTTCTAGGGAGTAGCGCCCCTTAGTGTATGTCATTCCTTCTGGATAGAGGTGGTATCATGGTATGGAGCCCAGATACTTAACCTATGTTGATACTACTTATTATGTGGTTGTTGGAAATCGAGGATCCTCGGGAAGATCGGTTACGATCGGGGGATGGCATACGCGTGTCAGTAGTTACCTATTTTTGCAGAGGTAACCCGGCCTTGTGTTGGCAGAGATCCGGTTAGGTTCTCGGGACGTCATTCCAGAGGCGTTCCTTCGTGGCAATGGGAAGTTCCTTGGCCTGACCATTTGTTGGAAATCCAAAGAAACAATACGTGACTTGTACGGTTTTAGTTATATTACCTGCTATGGAATGTGGCGGTAACCTGCTATTGAACATAGTAGCTATAGTAGGCATAAGTGCGGAATGCCTATGCTGGCTAAGATTTATATTATACTTTCGAAAAGTTTTCTACACTATGCACTAATAGTAATATCAAAAATGATTTGATTTTGCGTATCAAGCATCTTTGACTATCATAAGGAGAAATCTCCTCCGATTCTGCGTTTGCATTGTGTGTGTGTGCGGGAGGCCTTATGGTAGTTTCATTTTCCAAAAGCATTGCGAATCTATTTTAAAATAATTCCTCTGTTGTCTTTTAAAAATAACTGTTTTACGATCTTACACCAGTCACCATGACTGACACGGAGTTTATTGTTTCCCTTCTAAACTCTGGGTGCCCACCAATTTCCACATGGGCAGCCTAGAGTTATGTTATCAGGATATTCTAGAGCTTTGGAAGCAAGCTGGATGGCGAAACGTATCACCTATACTTTGTATTATTCCGCTGTGTATTCTGTATGAGGACAAGTTTATATAACTGTCCATTGTTGTATTGAGTTGTATATTGACTCTGATTGATGTATGTATAAACTGATATAGTTCTTTGTTTTAAAAGACTAGTGATTATCTATTATATATTGTTCCGCTGCGAATGTGAGATTCTGATATTGTTTCTGTTTTGTTTTCTGATGTTGTTCTATTGTTCTTCTTTCTTTTTCTTCTATCTTTTCTTCTACCTCTTCTTTTAAACATTAAAGTTCGTGTTTCCGCCATCCGATTGTTCGACGGTTGCTACAGTGGACATAGCAGTGTCGGGTTTTCGGAAGACGAATTTGCGGGTCTTTACAACGTGGTATCAGAGCATATGGTTAAGCGACAACCCTGCTCTGTTGGGTGTTACTCATTAGAGATAGAGTCAGTAGTACTCTAGAATGAGTTGAGTGTAATAATAGATATGAGCTCGTATTTGTTATTGAATATAAAAATTATTTTGTATTGTGTTGACTTATCGGTTGATTGTTTATAGATTCTGGTCGGTGCAGTCTAGCTAACTGTATTGATAAGGGTTTCTAAACTCTTAAACAAGATAAACCGACACAGTATTGTTTTAAATAGGGTAAATAAGATAATTTTGCCCAAAACTATTTTCTTATATAAAGGAAAAAAAATTTCTATGAATTATCATAGTATATGGATGTTTGGTTGTTAGGAAGTGATAATATTGAAATGTTATCATTATTATATGAAATTGAATAAGAAATTGAAATCATAACTCCAAAGTTAAGAAATAAATTCATATACAAATGAAATTTGAGAATATAAATTATAAAAGTGATTTGTAATTTGAAATGAAATTCCAGAGAAGTTTTTGGAAAGGTTTTGAAAAGAATTTGAAAATTTTGGAGATTTGGAAAGTTTAAATCCTTTTTGGAGTTGAAAATGTTTTCAAAGGATTTTGGAAAAATGTTTTGAAGGAATGAAAAGCTCTAAACTCTTTTCGGTCGTTGGAAAATAATTCCGATGATAATCGCGACATCACCGGTGTTCATTTTCGGGTTTCCAAAAGAGGAATTGCTGCCGAATTGTTTTAAATGGAAGTTGTTTGAAAAATTTGGATTTGGTTTTGGAAATTCAAAGGATAATTTGAATTGTTTTCAAAAGTGATTTTTGAAATGTTGGTAAGACTCTGGAATCCTATTTAAAATATTTATGGGAGTAATAAAGTAGCTGATAACTTATACAATTTGAATTTTAATAGGATAAAATTTAACTTAAAGAATGGAGTTAAATAAATGTAAGTACAAGTGAATTAATTTAATGAAAGTGAAATTGAAAGTTGAAATCCATTTCGAATTTGTAAGCAATGAATTGAATTGAATAATTATAAATGAAAGATGAATAAAAAATTCAATAATGAAATGTGATTTGATTTGAATCACGTTGAATAGAAAATTCCTAACTTGGAAAAGAAAAATAAAATGGATTGAATCCGAATAAACTACTTTGATAATTGATTAATTCATGAAATAGAAGTTGAATTAGTTAAATTGAACTTGAATTGTGAACTAAATAAAAGAATGGTTCGAAATTGCAAATAAATTCAAGTAAGTAGAAATAAATTTTCAAGTGAATGGAATTTACAATTGTAAGTGAATAAAATTAAAACTGAATGTTAAACTTTGTTTTGAATTTGGTAGTAAATGAAATTTAAGCTGAACATTGGAAATTGGATTTGATTTGTGATAAATAAAGTGAAGTATTGAAATAAGAAAATTAGTAAGCGAAACTAAGTGTAAAAAAAATAGTGATATGAATCAGCTATAGTTGAAAGATAAAATTCAATATTTCAGAATTGAAGATAAATTGAATTCAAATAGAATTGAAATCGAATGAAATTGAAATGTAAAAATTGAATGGAAATGAATATGTAACTTCAATAGTAAGCTAAAAATGTATAAGAAGTTTATATAGAAATTTTGTAATAGAATTTGCAAAATGATTTGAATGTTGTAACTAGATATTATGGCTAGTAGGATATACAGGTGTATTAAAGGAATTTGGATTTGATTTTCAAAGATAAATTCGAATTGCTCGACAAAAGGTAAGTATTTGAATTTCAATATGAGATTTGATGATTTTCTTGTCTAGCCGCTTGGCTTTTTCTTTTCTTTTTGAAATCTGAGAGTCCGTAGGGACGTTTTGTAGTCGTGCCATGATAGCCGCGCAAAGGAGACGCTGGCGAAATTTTTCGAAAATTTCGAGTGTTAGAAAATTTTGAGAAATTTTGAAAGTTTAAAATTTGAATTTAAATTTAAATTTGAATTGTTAAGTAAAAAATGTTGTTTTGAAACTTATAATTGAAGTGGGAAATTTAGTTGGATTGATGACGAATCTTTAGTAGAAAGATTTGTTTTGATGAATTGATAAAACTATTTAGATTTTGAAAAATAGTAGACGAGTTAAGGACTCTTTTTTTCCTAACTTGTAATTTCGGGACGAAATTCTTTTAAGGGGGGAAGATTGTAACGACCCAGAATTTTGAACAAATTAAATTAAAAATATTTAATTTATTTTAAATATTTGAACGGTAATTTAATTTGAATCCCCAATATAACTTTGAATTGGCGATTAAATTATAAAATTTAATCTATTGAATTGAATAAAAATTTGAATCTTCAGTTTTAAGCTGGAGAAAAATATTTCAAAAGCTTTTAAAATTCGTATTGATAATACTGAAGATAATTGAAGCTTCAGAATTGAGTTTGAAAACGATTTGATCAGTTTTGAAATTTATCGTTCGTATCGATATTTAAAAATAGCCGTCCGAGGCACAGTCTCGGAATTCGACGAAACCAGTTCCGTTGGGCCCGTAATATTGAATTATTACCGGATTTCAAATTTCGTATTGATTGGAGTTGTTATGTGACCACACGATAGGCAAATGCATTAAAATTTAATCGAATTCAATTTGAATTTAAAATTTAAATTATTGGTCAACGACATCACGTTCTTCCTTAAATCACGCCGAAGACCACGAAATTTATCGTGCAAAGCTTACCCCTTCGTTTCAAAGTATGGCCGAGTACCCTTTTTCTCGTTCAAAATCAAAAATGAAATCACTTCCTCAGTTCCAAATACGAGAAATAAAATGGCAAACGTTTCTTCTCAAATGAAATTTTCGTTCAAAATTTAAATTCATCTTTTCGGTCAAATTTATGGCCGAAGCCGTTCTCCCCAGTTCGAACAAAAGCAAAACGAGAAATGGCCGCCTCCTCCTATTTTTCAAATCAAATCGTTCGAGACAGATTCATGGTCGCGACTGCAACTTAGGGCGACGCTCGCGAGCACGGAAATTGGGGGCGCAGCTTTGGTTCATCTTCTCGAAGCGACGGCAGGCAAGGCGACGACATCGTCGAACTGAGGCAGGTCAGGTCGAAAGCTCGCGATGATGGGCGAGGCGAGTGGGCGCGCGCGTGGATGGTTCGACAGCGATTGGCGAACAAGAAATGGGAATTCGATCGAAGTCTCAGGTGGTCGCGGCGACAATCTCGATTTCAAGATGGAGCAAATCATTGGTGGTATGGATTTCGATCAGCTGTTAGGTCTAAAATCGATCGCGAGTTCGTCTGAGTGATGGCAATTGCGATTGCCTGTGAGGTATTCCCTTTCATTTTATATACCTGTAGATTTTCTAATGTGTATATATATATATATAGATTCAGGTAGGAAAAAAAATGCATATAAGTTAGGTAAATAATAATAACAGTTTATTTTCATAAACTTATTAATTCGTATATATATGTATAAAGATATAGTAGGATATATTACTGCTATTATTTTCAGAAGCAGAAAAAAGAAAGTTATATGTTTACAGTAAACAGAAAATTAATATAAGGATTTATAGAAGATTAGATTTTTAATATAGTTTATTTTTATAAGTATATATATGGTTTCAAAAGAAAATATATATTTATATATATAACAGAAAGATTTAAATGTTGGAAGTTATATAAATTAGATTTGTAAATCTATAGATTTTTAAATAGAGATATACATAGGTAGTTTCAAAAGGAAATAAATATACTTGTATACATTTTTAATTTACTTGTTTACTTTAAACAATGGATCTGGTGATTAAATTGGTAAAGTAACTAATTTGAATTATTTTAGTTACTAAAATACTTTTTCTAAAAGAAAAATCATTAGTTTAAAATAAATTACTAGTTAATTTAAATTTTTAAATAGAAATGGGTTGTTGAATTAATTCAAATATTAATTAATCGTATAAACTTGTTTATACAAGGTTAACAATCGAGAAAACAAAAGAAGGATTGGATTGGACTGCAAATTAAAAATAAATCTAAAGGTGAGATTTTTTTTCTCACTCAAATGAAATTTGATATTGCAGTTATTGATTTGATTGCTATTGGATGTGATATTAGATATAGTAGGATATATCTATATATATATATATATATAGCAATATATACATATTGGCATATGTATATATTGGAGTTGATTGATTTCCCGCATTGTATAGCGGATGAGACCCTATTGCGCCGTTAGTAAGCGGATGATATTTTTTATATAACCCATATACCGCGATATTCCACCTCGAAGTGGAATTGGTATTGTGCTAACATCTGAGGATGCAGGGAAACAGGTCGGAGGGATCCAACTGGATTCCTCACCAGTATTTATTTATTTACAGATATTGTTGTATATTCTGTTATCATATGTTGATATATGATGTCTGTTGTCGTGATTGACGAATTTGTGTGTTGCATCATCAGATCAATTTTTGAAATTTAAAAATGACGAAGTTGATTTTAAAAAGAGATTTTTAAAGTGATCTTTGAAAATAGACGTTTTATTAAATTTTTGAAGTGATTTATTATAAATAAATAAATGTTAAAATTTTAAAGTTATAAAAGTTAACATTTTTGTGAAATATAACCAAAGTGTGATTTTTGAAATAAAGGTTGTTTTATTTTATAAAAAAGTTTAGATTGAGATTTTCACAGTATTATAAACGGTTTATTTAAAGGATTTAAAAAGTTGATATTTATAAATTTAAAATATTGGAATTATAAAACGAGTTTTATAAGTGTTAAAAATGAAATATCAATGGAATTCGTAAGTGAATGAAATTTATAAATTGTGAAGTTATAAAATGGATGAAACTGTCAAATAAAAGATTTATAAGTAATTTACTTATAAATTAGATTTTTGCACTTAGATGGGATATGAATAGAATTTGCTAATAAAATGATTTTATAAGTTGAAATTGTTATAAAGTATAAATGTGATTTATAAACGTTATTTATAAATCTGAAATCACTTATTTTGATAAGTGGATTATAGAAGTTAATAAAAGGAGATTTATAAATCGAAGTTGTTATAAAATAGAAGTAGAATTTATAAACGTTGTTTTATAAATCCGAAAATCAATCAAATTTGATGAATTTAATATAGAAGGTTATTAAGAGAATTTTATCCACGATTTTGGATAGTGGATAATTCTTGAAATAAATGTGTAGAAAAGATTGAAATTTGGTAGTGAAATATATTCACGATTTTGGACAGTGAATATATTATTAAGTAAAATGGATATGTTTTGGAGAAGTGATATTACGAAATGAAGCAATTGTTTTAAAAGATGTTTTAAAACGTGTTAAGTATTGAAATCATAGATTTCAACATTTATTGTTGAAATAGACGTTTTCGAGGAAGAAGGAAATGGTGGACTATAACACTGTTGTTATAGTAAATGATTTCCGAAAGGAAATGTTTTTATATAGTATGGGGATTTATATATCTATCTTAATTCCGAATCCCTATACTAGTGATTTTGAGTCGTCGTAACGATGTTTTACGTAACATTCATTTTGACTCAAATAATATGCTTAAGAGAATGATTTCCTTAAAGAATGAAATATATACTTAATATTGATTTAAGTATATCGAATATTTTCAAATGTTGAAAATTCATAAGATTTGTGAATTACTTATTATTAAATAAGCATGGAAATGTTTTCCAATATGAAATAAAACATTTTGAGAATTTATCTTTGTAGAGATAAATTGAAATTGAATATTTGAAATCGATTTGAAAATTGTATATCAGTAGATATTTGAAAATATAAACTCACTATGGAATTTATAAAAGAAATGGGAGTTCGTTTTAAAAATAAACGTTGATTTATTTTTGAAGTGTGGAAATTTTATATCTAGTAAAGATATTTTGGAAAATAAATAATTTGGGAAAATTATTTGGAATCTGATGATGTTGCGCATCTTTATTGATAGTTAAATAACCGACTATCAATAATTACCTTGAATGGGTATTTGTTGTGAATTGGATGAATTTGAATGCCACACTTATTTTTGAATAAACGCTCACTATTCGGGTTAGCCGGGAAAGGACCATGGGGTCGTATAACCTATTCCGAATAAGTGATACGTCGTTATGAATTGCATTTGATGACCGGTGTTGAAGACCGGATATTTTTGAAAACGGAAGGATTACCGTCGAGTTACTCTACATCGGCTGATCTCTGATTTAGAGGTTTTATCACCCTTAGTGACGGGAAGTCCAGACGTGATTAGAAAATTATCCGAATGTGCAAGGGCTTCGTGAGAAGTGCCTTCAGTTCTGTTCGATCCCGGAATAGACTTGTATGGATTGTGTGTCTGACGTTACAAATTGAGATGTAAAGCTGATTTCTTTCAAATACATTTCTGTTGGTGGCGGAGAATTTATTCTCTTAGCTTAACACCCTTCTCTGAGACGTACGAGCTCAGAGGTTATGTAGTTGAAATTTATCAGCAATATACTCCCCATTTGGTAACGTGGCATACTGAGTGTTGCTGTGAAATGATCATTGTTTGATCATTTATGATATGATCGTTTGTTTGATCATTTATCTTTCTGATCATTTCTTTGATCATTTGTTTGACCCGAAGCATGGCTTTATGACAAAGCGTAGCTTTGTGGACGAGACTTCGTCGAGCCTCACACCCCGGAAATGGTCAAAACAGGAAGGATGCGGCAAGGTTCTATGGAGTAGCGCCCCTTAGTGTATGTCATTCCTTCTGGATAGAGGTGGTATCATGGTATGGAGCCCGGATACTTAACCTATGTTGATGCTGCTTATTATGTGGTTGTTGGAAATCGAGGATCCTCGGGAAGATCGGTTACGATCGGGGGATGGCATACGCGTGTCAGTAGTTACTTATTTTTGCAGAGGTAACCCGACCTTGTGTTGGCAGAGATCCGGTTAGGTTCTCGGGACGTCATTCCAGAGGCGTTCCTTCGTGGCAATGGGAAGTTCCTTGGCCTGACCATTTGTTGGAAATCCAAAGAAACAATACGTGACTTGTACGGTTTTAGTTGTATTACCTGCTATGGAATGTGGCGGTAACATGCTATTGAACATAGTAGCTATAGTAGGCATAAGTGCGGAATGCCTATGCTGGCTAAGATTTATATTATACTTTCGAAAAGTTTTCTACACTATGCACTAATAGTAATATCAAAAATGATTTGATTTTGCGTATCAAGCATCTTTGACTATCATAAGGAGAAATCTCCTCCGATTCTACGTTTGCATTGTGTGTGTGTGTGTGCGCGGGAGGCCTTATGGTAGTTTCATTTTCCAAAAGCATTGCGAATCTATTTTAAAATAATTCCTCTGTTGTCTTTTAAAAATAACTATTTTACGATCTTACACCATTCACCATGACTGACTCGGAGTTTATTGTTTCCCTTCTAAACTCTGGGTGCCCACCAATTTCCACACGGGCAGCCTAGAGTTATGTTATCAGAATATTCTGGAGCTTTGGAAGCAAGCTGGATGGCGGAACGTATCACCTATACTTTGTATTATTCCGCTGTGTATTCTGTATGAGGACAAGTTTATATAACTGTCCATTGTTGTATTGAGTTGTATATTACTCTGATTGATGTATGTATAAACTGATATAGTTCTTTGTTTTAAAAGACTAGTGATTATCTATTATATATTGTTCCGCTGCGAATGTGAGATTCTGATATTGTTTCTGTTCTGTTTTCTGATGTTGTTCTATTATTCTTCTTTCTTTTTCTTCTATCTTTTCTTCTACCTCTTCTTTTAAACATTAAAGTTCGTGTTTCCACCATCCGATTGTTCGACGGTTGCTACAGTGGACATAGCAGTGTCGGGTTTTCGGAAGACGGATTTGCGGGTCTTTACACCTTCCCCTGAATCATTTTAATGTGAGCTTGCAAATTCAAAAGCTCTCATTTTTGCAAATTCAAAAGCTTTCTTCTATGAAACATGAGTTTCATTTTTTTCATTTTTCCTACATGTCCTGCCTACATCTTAGTTTATTCTTCAATCTTTGCCTGAAGCCTTATCTTGAGAAAAATGTAAGTATTAAACTTTGTTTATTTTTTTAAAACGTGTACCAATTATTATTTTAATAATATTAGTTATAACATGAATATCTTTTGCATATAAACTTCGATTCACGCGCGATTTCTTCTATTGGAATTTTGGGCTTTTATTTGGATTTCAAACCGATTTGAAATCAAAGGTGAGTGTTTTAACCCACTCACAACTACTAAATTATCTTATGTTAGTTAAATTAAATTTATGATGTGTTTAGAAATTGATTGGTTGATGTTTGGTATATTTAAATTTCCATTCTAGTTTAATTTGACTTTTATTGCATTTAATCAGTGTTTAATTGAATATTTAATTTAATTGTCAATTTAATTCCTGTTATTGATTTTCAGTTATCTATTGATGTTTATTGATTGATTTGGATGATGATTGTTATGGATGTTTGATTGTTGATATTGGATGACTGGATGTTGTGGATTCCAGTTAACACTACAAGTTCCCTATGGGTTGAAATGATACATACCTAAACGATCTATGGATTATGGAAAAATCATTATGGGTTGAAATGATAGACTCGAGCGATTTTATGGATTTTTATTTAATCTGGGATTACGGTTTGAAATGATATATAACCGTAAAATTGTAAATTGTGGATTGAAATGATAAATATCTGTATCACTTGACCATAGGGTAGAAAATCATATACAGACACCGAATTAGTTAAATTAAATGATTTTTGAATCTTTAAAATTTTGAATTCAATTAACTGGTATTTTGAAATAGAAATTGATTTATATAAACTGAATTCTTTTCGATAATCCGAGCGTTAACGCTAAAATTGGAATTTATTTAATGAATTGTTTAAAGGATTTAAATTGGAGTTTCAAGTTGAAGTGTCAAATATAAATGAAGTTCTCAGAATTGAGTTATTGAAAATATTCGGATATAACTTTGAAATCTATTTTAAATTAATTTAAACTATTTTAATGAATTTAAACTATTTTAATGTATTCAAATTTTAATTTATTTAATCTATTATAATCTATTTAATCTAATTTAATATATTTTAAATATATTTAGTCTATTTAAATCTATTTAATATAATTTAAATCTATTTAATCTATTTTAAATCTATTTAAACCATTTTAAAATCTAATTTATCCTAATTTAAATCTATTTAAACTAAACTATTTTAACTATTTTAATCCATTTTAAACTATTTTAAATCAGTTAAACTATTCTAGAGTATTTTAACTATTTTAAACTATTTTTAAACTATTAAAAACTATTAACGACCATCTAAACTATTTTCTAAAATTTCAGACTGTGTAAAGTTGAAGTATTTATATTTAAATCCTTGACAATGATACAACCTAAGTTGGGATTTGAAATTGAAACCCTTTTTGTGAAATAACATATTTGAGTAAAAATGATGATTTTGGAACGAGTATTTAATTAACCTATCTTATCGATAAATTCAAAGGTGAATATGATTCGAAAGTGATATGGTTTGAGAATATGATATTTTAATATTAATTATGAATTGGTTTTAGGAAATGTAAAAGAACCATCTGTTGTGTAATAAGCATTTGGTTGTTAAAGAGACCGGGATCAAATATTGTCATACTCTTTGCCAATACCGAAAACCACTTTAATTAACAACTGTGTACGTGGTGGAGATTCCAGAAATGAAGTTGGATGGTTTGGCGAACGATTCTGTATGAGATATTTACGTGACCCTGACTCCCGTGAGTCAGCTTAGATGTGACTAAAACAGGAGCCACGCTGGGCCAAGTGAGGTCGCACCTCCGATCGGACACATTTCTTCGATACCATATTATGACTCTGTGATGATTTGGTGGCCACCCCTTGATTTTGATTATGGGAGTGTGTTCCAAGGTGGGCGGTAGTAGCTGCTATGCGTTACCACCAGTCCGGATCCGCAATTGGTATATCTACCCTGGCATTGCCTCGAGTGCCATGTTCACATGCCCTACCGCGCCTTCTACGAGTTTGTTTTGTGTCGTGCCTATGGAGTGCGCCCTGATAGCCCACCTGCGGGTGGAGTTTACAGTATCCGTATAGACTATGGCATTATATAAAACGTGTTAAGGGGGATATGGTAACGCCTTAACGCTATTTTAATACTTTACTTTATTGTAGACACTATTATAATAGCGTATTGTACTATATATGTAGATAGTTTAACGGATCCTTAGGAGATGTAAATCCCGAACATCTCTTAAGTTATTGCACTCACGGTTAACATTGGATAGGAGGTGTCAAAACCCATAAACATCTCTGACGCCGTTACACTCATATTTATTTACCGTTGATTTAACTTACGTAAGATCTTTTAGTTCTGATTCGAGTGTTTTGTCTTTTCAATTCGCTCAAGTCAGCCTGAGCTTTTCAGTTTATCGAAGACTACTTTCTGGAGGATGATTTAATTTGTACTATTATTATTTATTATATTTATTCCATTGCATCATGTTGTTCTGCTGCATTTATTTATTATTTATTCTTGTTGTATGTAACTCTGATCTGTATTATAAAAGTTTAATCAATGTTATTTGTAAACAGCTTCATGAACTGTTTATTTAATTATTATATTTTGTCATTCCGCTGCGAGATTCTGTATTTGTTTTCTTTCCTTCTCTGCTTTTCTTATTTACCCCATAATAATCTGCTCTTTTGAATGGTTTGACGTGTGTGGTCTATCGTCGATTTAAACCGTCCAAAAACGCAGGTCGTTACAATGTCCGTGCATAGGTTAAAATATTAGATTTTTATTTTCTTTTTTTCAAAATGATTAGCATGTGTATATTGAAGAAGCAACTTTAATATTTGTTATTTTTTATATTTTCCCAAGGATTTAGGTATTAAAACGTTTATATCTTGAATATTTATAAAGGATCTATCCTTTGTGATTAATAATTGGATAGGAAAGATTTAGCCGCATCATGCGGACCAAATCAAAGCTTAAATTGACATTTTGTTTCTTCAGTTGACAAGGTGTGCACAAGCCTTCGAAGATGAACATTTTTTAACTAATCCATTTATGTCTTTAAATGCCAGCTGCTTAAATGTTTTAATTAGCTTAAATATGAGAACCATTAGCTTTAAAAGAATAAAGAATTAATAGACGTACTAACAAGATGCTCGAAAACAATATCAGCAACCTCAAAAGAATCAGATGGTGTTTCTATTAGAGAATTAGAAGCTAAACTTCCACATCGTAGTTGAACATCTTGTTATTCTTTTAAAAGAAATATCGCCTTTGGAGTTTGATAGAGCAACATAATCAAATAGAGATGAAAAACATGGGAACTCAACATATAAGTCTATGTGCCAATCTTTACTATTTATTTAATAAACAAAAAAATCATTCAAGGAAAGCCTACAAAGTTGTATATCATTAATACTCAAATGTGCATGTTTAGCAGGCACTCCAAATGAAATAAAAAGTGAGGAGCACTTTGGAAAATGTAAGCTGTGAAAACATAAAGTGAGCCAAATGTTTTAATGATTAATATCATGCTAGTTAGAAAGTTAAAGTGCATGATTACTTGTTTCTGGAGATCGTTAATCTCCTATTGTGCAATGGTATAGTTAGGTTGATGCATCTTCACTTCAACCTGAATTGTACGTTTTAGCACAGTTATAATAAAATCAATAAGAGAGATAAAAGTGACATACCTTTAATCTCCTAACTGAATCCTCAAGACTGTCATGCTCCAACAGTGCATCCTGCTATTTTTGATCCAGCAAATTGTATGTTTCTAACATTCCCGTGCTCGGCTGATAAAAACAATGGACATTCCCAGTTACTGAGAGAATAAATAAAGAAAAAAGCAGATTAATATTATTTCATGCAGATAAAATTCGCATCATTCTTTAGAAATCATTCTCTCGTAGTCACTTGATTAGGATCGCCGCCTAGTCGCCGTCGTGGTTGAGTCACCATCGTCGGTCGGAGTGTAGAGTCGCCAGTCACGTTAATTGTGTGTTATGCTGGCGCTGCTACTTTCGCCTCTTTTGAGTCGTGAATGGAATCGACCGTGATAGTTTATTTACCCTTGTTCAAAATTTCTATTCAAAATTATACAATTATTTACCTCTGATGTGGAACATAATAAATTTCTATTCTAAATTCTATCCTAAAATGGATGAGCACATTTTCCAGGTAGTGAACATAATTTTGACAATAACAAAGGCTTAGCTAACATGATATATTTGATATTTAATTCTGTTGTGGAATAGAAATGCATTTATTAGTTCTGTTGTGGAATAGAAATGCATATATTAGATACCATATTACGTGCAAATACTTTGATTTGCGAGCTCACATGACTCAGCTTTGTACCATCAAATTTGATGTATGACTTTTTCCTTGATCAATTTCAAAGCCTCACCAATTCCATTCTTATATGACTCGGCTTTGTTCTCATAAAATTTGAGCCACCGCTTGAAACTAGCTCCCATCATCGCTTTGTGTCTTGAAATGACAACTGACACCGTCGCGATCTAAAGTACACTCTGAAACGTTGTTGCTAACGTCGATGTCAAAATCTAGAGCTGCTATCACCGTTTGGAGTTCTGAACCTACCATTAATGATCAAATCGACATAACTGGAGGAGAGACTACTGGTTATCATGGACTGCAACATCATTTTTAAACGTTGCCTATTTCTGAAATATGCCTGCTTCCTGATGCCAAAATTTGCAATGACTTCATGAATTTCGTCGATGAGAATTGCTTGAAAGCTATGTTTTTTAAGATCTGAGACTTTTCTGCCTATCTAAATAATCACCAAAGATTTGTTCACTACCTGATATGGTGACTAGCACCTGTCGCTATCAACTGAGGATGATGCTCCTTGGTTGCCGAGGACAACACTGTCGTGTTTAGACTTGATGGCTACTACTCGAAATTTTGAGGTAAATTTGAAATGCTCTTGTTGCTGAAGTTTTGGCTCTGGAAACACTCTCTATTTGCTCACTGGTTTGATGAGATTTTGTGTCTGGAACATTGATATCATGCAAGCTTGATACATGATTATTTGAGGTTGAAGGGATTTTAATATTCGGTATTGGATTTGAGAAGAGTTAATGTAATGAAAAGAAAATAGTTAAAAATTTGGCAGTGGCGCCAAAAATTTGGATGTGGAGCCAAATGTACAAAGCCAAAATAAGACTAGTGTGCGAAATGTTTTAAAGAGGGCCTATAATCAATTGCTTCGGTTGCGTTAGCAACCGAAACAAATGATACTATTTGCTTCGGTTGCTAACACAACCGAAGCAAATAACATACTTGCTTCGGTGCATTTGCTTTGGTTGTAAACAATAATCGAAGTAAATTGCATTTTTGCATTTTCTAATGCTTTGCATGTACCAATTGCTTCGGTTGTTAAGGGAAAATCGAAGCAAATGATACTATTTGCTTTAGTTGTTAAGACAACCGAAGCAAAGGAGGCGAAAAACAGACATATTTTGTATGAGTGAAGCAAGAGGCTAGACTGAAATCAACCCTAATGGACGACCCACAGTGTAAGCGCAAGTTGCAGCCCTAGCTCATCCGCAGCTTTGGATTTTCCCAAGATATGTCAGGATTTTCAGAGTCTAGGTGGAAAGAATTATCATCGTACCGAATCATTTATAGAGATGTGGGCTTAGTTGAGAAATTGTGATATGATTTTTGCTACGATGGGCGTGGAGGATGCAACGAAGGGACGGTTAGTTTTTTGGCATTTGTAAGGAGAGGTCTTAAACTGGTAGGAAATTATTATTATCGAGAAAGATGAGATTAGTATTACTTGGACCTATTTCAAGAGGCGCTTTGTGACTAAGTTCATTTCTGAGGCGGAATGGGGAGTAGGGCCAGAGAAGTTCATTTACTTGGATTAAGGTGGCCATAGTGTCAAAGAGTATGTGAATGAGTTTAATTTTCAGCTAGTGAAGTGTGGTTTAGACCTTATCAATTACACCAACAAAATAGGCAATGAAGTTTGCTAAGTGTTAAACTCACCTTTGAGAGGTATTGCTTTGAGCCATACACCCACTAAAGCTATTTTTGATAGCCTGGTTGAGATAGCGTTGCTGAATTTGATTAGAAAGGAGAAACCTAAGAAAGTAGAGGTAAGGCAAGTTCAGCAAGACTACCACTGTAACGACCCAGAATTTCAGTCATTCAAATTTGGAATATTTAATTTATTTTAAATATTGAAAAGTTATTTTTATAAACAAATAAGTTGAATTTCAAATATAGCGATTTATTTGATAATTAAATTGTTAAATTGAATATTTGAAATTGTTTAAATAATTGAATCTTGAATTTAATGTGAACGAAAATGATTTTGAAAGTTGATTTAAATTATATTTGAATAAGAAGGAAGGTAGTAAACTTTTAATTTGGATTTTAAAGTGATTAAATTGAAATTGGAAATTAGTCATTTTAATTAACATGTAAAAATAGCCTTTCGTGGCACTATCTCGGATTTCGACGAAACTAGTTTCATCGGATCCGTTAAAGTGAATTATAGTATGACATCAAATTTCATGGCGATCGGATGAATCGTTTGGTCATGCGAGATCGAAACGCATAGAAATTAATTAAAGGAATTTATATGACATATTTGGATTTGAAAAACTATCTTCTGCAAATGATCGAATTAGGTCTCGAGACTACTTCCATTGTGTACGAAATATGGGTATAATATATATAACGCCAGGAAGCATGTCTCGATAGGGGTTCGGAATTTTTGAATGTTTAAAAGCACGTTATATTTTTTAATTTAAGAATATATATATATATATATATATATATATGTGTGTGTGTGTGTGTGTGTGTGTGTGTACTATATTCACCCACGCTGCCTTGTCTCTGCCTATACCCATGCCTTGTTTAACCCAAACCTTTCCTTCCTTTTTAAAACCGCCTCCAATCCAATCGTCGAGATCATCGGCTCCGCCTCAGGCATTTTCAGGCGTCGACTTCAACTAGCATTTTCTCCATGATGACGAGATGAAGGGTTTCAACGGTTGGATCATGGTGATGTGGCACGGCTGGCCGTAGATGGGGCCGTGTTCGAGTAAGCTTTGGGTTCGATTGCACGCGAGCGCTCGCGTGGCGTAAGCGCTCGCGTGGAGGCGAGGGCAAGAGGCGGTGACATGCGGGGCGCGCGTGGTGGTGGCTGGGTGAGCGATCGACGATTGTTTTAGAAAAGAAAAAAAAGAACGAAGGCGCCTAGAAACGTGATGCAGAGCGAAGGAGGATAAGGTTAATTTTAATTATTTTAGTTAATTTATGATATAGTTATTCAAATATTCATTAATCAAAATCAAACTCGTACGAGGTCCAAATTGAATGAGATGAGTCGCTTTGCGATTGTTTCGACGAAGGCTATGCTTTGGAGTTGGATTGGATGAATTCAGAGCTAGTTGGAATTTTTGGTTAAAATTGGACGTTCGTTCAATTTTAATTCAAATTAAACGTTTTGGCTACTACTAAAATCAAAGTGAGTTAATCTCAACTTTATTTTTAATCGGAAAATTTATGTAGTCAATATAATTATTTATGTGATTCGTGGATATTTTTTATTGGCTGTTATCGACCGTGGGATAATTTACTAATTATTATTAGTTGGATTAGATATATTCCCGCCTATTGGATCAGATGAGACCTTATTACGTTCCCATGTAAGAGCGGATGACCTTTGTATACGAATCCCTCTCAAAGCGGTTGATTTATAATTTTATGACTATATACTGTATGTGATGTAGGGGGACAGGTTGGAGGGATCCAATAGGATTCCTCACACTATTGATTTTATTTTCATATATATGGTGATACATGACTTGTTGAATGCCATATTGATGACATTGATATGATTTGCTTAATCAGTGCTTAAGTAGCACTGGGCCTCATTTTTGGTATTTTAAAATACTATAAAATAGTGATTAGATTTAAAGGGATTTCAAAGCGATTTTGGAAATTATATATGTTTTAAATAATTAGCCTTGAATTATTTGAAGGGGTAATTTATTTAAAAATCAAAGATATGATTTTTGGATATTATAAATGGATAGATTTATAAAATATTTTAAATAGAGATTTTCAAATTGTAAAATAAAGATTTTTGAAAATCTTAAAATAAGTCCATCTTTTATAATGAAGGGATATGGTTAAAAGGAAATTAGAAATATTTTTACATCAATATTTATTAACCATTTTAGACAAAGTAATATATATGAAAGATTAATTACAAATGTGAGATTTTGTAAGTGTGATAACATATAAAAGTAATATTTTACAAATGAAGTGAAGATTTGCAAAATCATATTTTGATAATAAAAGGCATAGATTTATAAACGGGTTTTATAAATTAAAGAAAACTATTTTCGTTTAATAAATTGGAGAATAAATCAAACAGTGGATTTATTATAAGGTACAAAACAATATTTAGAAATAGCAGACTCTATTTTGGAATTTGAAGGCGAGGATAAATTGGAATGTTAATATATATTTTATAAATAGAAAGGGATTTATAAAAGGAATTTATCCATATGGAAGTAATGTTTAAACGGATGGTGATTTACGTTTTAAATGAGATTTATGAATAAGTGAGATTCATAAAGGAAATAAGTTATAAATGGAATTCATAAATAAATGGGTTTTATGAAAGGAAGTTTTTATAAAATTGAAAGAGATTCTTAAATGTAGTTTTATAAATATGGAAATGACTGGGTTGAAGATTTAAGAATGGATATTTATCAAGGAAATATATTATGTTTTAAAGTTGGTTATTCATGTTCATATTGCTTAAAGTTGTTTATAAATATTTAAATAATTTTGAAAGTTAATTATTTAAATTGTTAATCTGGTTTGAATTTAATAATAATGATTATTAATAATATTTTGGTGACTTATCATTATTATTTATATGGTAAAGATTAACGATGGTTTTATCCATAATGGTTTGAATTATTAGTTATTATTTTTAAGAGGTTAAGAGTTAAAAATAATTATTTATTTGGGGAATTTCACTATAAGGGCCTTTTACCATCAACTAATTATTGTCTAGGACACGTGTTCAAAAAAATTAGTTTCCAGGACATGAGTCGAAAATAAAGCCACTACTTCTCGCTAATCCATATCTGCCGCCAAACCTCCGAATGAAAAATAAAACAAGGGCTTAGAAACAAAATCGCCTCAGTTGGATTATCGATTGGCTGAAGAAATCGTACCGCCTAACTTTTCTTAGTTGAACAAGTAAATAGTTGTTTATTTCTGCTGTTTGCTATATATCGATTGATTCACTTTTCTTCAACTGAACAAGCAAATTGGTAATCGCCTCACCTTTCTTCAACTGAAGAAACTAAGACGCGATTTCTATTCACTAGTTGCAACACGCGATTTCTATTCACTAGTTGCTGAACAAGTAAATACTTGTTTATCTTTGCTGTTTGTTATTCATCGATTGTTTTTTTTGCTATATATCGATTGTTTTTGTTAGCTGAAGTAAGTAGTCATTCACTGATTGATTTTCTTTGCTATTTATGGGTTGTTTTTGCTTGTGTTTGAACAATTAAAAATAAGTTCTATTGATTGTGTTTATATATAACAGTTTTTGTAATGCATGTAAGGTGTTTGTTATTTTTGTAATGGTTTAACGTGATCTAAAACTGTTCATAGTCAACAGCTTAAAAAAAATAAATATGTTTATCTTTTAATCTAAATGATTTAATTCAAGAATGTAATGGATTTAACATGTTTGTTTATCTTTGAGTTGCTTTAACGTAATTTTAACTTCAGTACTTCAAAAATCGTATGTATTGTGTAAACACAGTTATGTTGTGATGTTCCTATGTTCAACAGCTACAAAAATAAACATATTTATCTTTTGCTATAATTGGTTCAAATCAACTTAAGCCTTAGTTATCTTAAATAGTGACTAGTATATGTTATACATGTTTGCCATTTTTTCATGATTTAAAAGTTATTACAAAAGATATACAGCAAATTTACACCCTACTTAAAAAAGATAAAAGCATTTATGTTTTTATACAAAACGATTTAATTAGATAATGAACTATATATGATTTCATAGTCAGTAATGCATATATGTATAACTCTTCATTCTTACTAACATATTATTACACATGATAATATTCATGCAGGATACAAATGCAGACAAGATCAAGAAAACAAAAGTTTTTATTGAAGAAGCTATATGCATCTTCATTAACAACGGAAAACAGTGTATCAACAGAAGACCAATATCTAGTCCATTTTGTGATGAACACAGTCAGCACAAATCTTTATCACTAACACCGTTGGTAACTTTTTTTCCTTAATTATGTATACAATAATATTTAATTACAAGTTGAATTGTTACATACCATATGAACAAGTTACTGTATTTAACTACTAAAGAAAGATAAGCACGTTTAGCTTCATTTGTGTAGGACTTAATTGGATGTTTAGCTTTACTTATATTTTAAAAAAAGCGATACATGTTAAACAAGCTATACATGTTTAGCATTAGTTATATTTAATTACATGTTTAGCATTAGTTATATTTGAAATAAGCTATACATGTTAAACTAGTTTCAAGTTTTATTCAATATTTAAATTTGTTTCATACCATATGAACATGTTACTGTATTCAACTACTGAAAAAAGATAAACAAATTTAGCTTTATCTGTATGGGATTTAATTAGATGTTTAGCTCTACTTACATTTGAAAAACAATGATAAATATTAAACAAGTTTGCTGTTTTATTAATTATTTAAAATTATTACATACCATATGAACTTGATTTAAAGCTTGCATAAAAATGATAAAAGCATTTATGTTTTTGTAAAAACAACTTAATTACATAATAAATTATAACGAAATTCTTTTAGTTGTTTATGAATATCAAAAGATATGCCAATGTATTACTACATAGTTACTTATTTGTTATATACGTTAACTGTCAATGCTTATTGGAAATGTAAATCCCTCTATAATCAATAGGGTTTAAGGGCACCATTGAATTTGCAGCATATTTTTTATGGACCATATTTTTAGCATTTTATTCACTAGCTTCTACATTATTAACACTACTGTATACAAACTACTTAACAATTCTTCATTGACAAAAAATATCTTAATCCCAAGAAAATACAAAATAATTAAAAAGATAAACCATATTATCTTTTTATACAGACTATTGTTGTTAGCGCCAAAATTGGTCACTAACCCCCAAATGCAAATGAAAGCACCAAATAACAATCACCGTTCACAGATAGAATGTATGTAGAGGATGTTAATATGAAGAATAACAGAAATTAAAATGAAAGCGGTAAAGACAAAGAATTTATAGTGGTTCGGCTGACTCCGGCCTACGTCCACTCTAGAAATTTCCTTTTTATTGATGTTCGAATCAATTACAGTTACCAACTGGTAGGATAGCCTTAGCCTTAGGAAATAGAAAGTTAGAGAGTAGGAGAGAGGATCCCCTTTTACTGTGCCCCTGCCTCTCTATTTATAGACAAAGATGGGTTGGACTTCCCTGGTGGGCCTGGTAGCCGAGTACCTCAGCCCAAATGGAGTGGTCTCCATATGCCGAACAATGGATGCCGAACGCTGAATGCCGAACGTTGGGAGGTGCGAGGTACCGAGGTATGGAGGTGCGAGGTACTGAGGTATGGAGGTGCGAGGTACTGAGGTATGGAGGTGCGAGGTGCAATGCCGAGCGATCCTTAGTGTCGAACCTCCATCATGCCGAACGTCTCCAGATGCCGAACGATACTGGGGTGAGGTGTGCCGAACGGTCTTGGAGTGGAGGTATGCCGAACGACATTAGAGTGAGGTGTGCCGAACGGCATTGGAGTGGAGGTATGCCGAACGGTCTTGGAGTGGAGGTATGCCGAACGATACTGGGGTGAGGTATGCCGAACGGTCTTGGAGTGGAGGTACGCCGAACGACATTAGAGTGAGGTGTGCCGGACGATACTGGGGTGAGGTGTGCCAAACGGTCTTGGAGTGAGGCCGGACGCTCTGCATGCCGAACGACCTTAAATACCAGTTGACCCATTCGTGTCGAATCGTAGAATAGCCGAACGTTCATGGATGCCGAACGTTCCTTATATGCCGAACAAAGCAGTTGTGCCGAACGTCATTTGAGTGAGGTGTGTCAAGCGACACCCGGGTGAGGTGTGCTAAGCGACACCCGAGTGAGGTGTGCTAAGCGACACCCGAGCGAGGTTGATTCCTGAAATTTGTATCGATCATAACTTGAGCATATGAAGTCCGATTGACTTGAAACTTGCAACTTTGGCTTCCTCCTCTTTGATCGTCGTGTCATATCAATTCTAACTTGATTTGGACTTGGACAAAATTCATCGATGTCCATAGTGAACCTGCGGTATACAACTAATATTCGGAACAAGTAATCATTGATTTTTTGCTAATTCCTTGATATCTCGACCTTGCCAAAAAGTGGGTTAACACTTTGCCCCCCAAAACATGCCTTTTGGTAAAAGGCGTGTTTTGAATAGCTTCAGATCGAATGCAGTGAGCTTATGTTCTATTTATTCTTTTAGTATTGTCAATCAGATTTATGGTTGTTCGAAGCCGAATCAGTATCTACTTCCACTTACGGAAGTCAGTAACCAAATTCTATAGCCTCTCTGAACTATCGATGGTCACTCCGGACCCTTGCTAAGTCCATTCCAGACTTAACGATTGAATAGAAAGATCATGTTGCACTCCGGCGTTGCTTTCTATCCCTTACACTCCGGCCCCAGTTAGGGAATATAGCGATGTCTTGGTTGTTCTAAACCGATCATAGCCTCTTCGGGCTCTTGCTGGATCCCATCCTGTCACTCTCCGGTGAAGGGGAAACAACGTTGAGTGAGCCGATCCTGTCGCTTTTCGGCAAAGCGACTCACTTCTTGCACTCTAGTTCAGTGTGTCTGAACATTAAGCGATATCTTGGCCTAAATCGTCGGCCGATCATAGCCTCTCCGGGCCCTTGCTGGATCCCATCCTGTCACTCTTCGGTGAAGGGGAAACAGCGCTTAAGCAAGTCAATCCTGTCGCTCTCCGGCGAAGCGACTCACTTCCTGCACTCTGGTTCAGCGTTTCTGAACATTAAGCGATGTCATGGCCAAAATCTTTAAGCCGATCATAGCCTCTCCGGGCTCTTGCTAGATCCCATCCCGTCACTCTCCGGTGAAGGGGGAAACAGCGCTCAAGTGAGTCGATCCTGTCGCTTTTCGGCGAAGCGACTAACTTCTTGCACTCCGGACCCCGTCTCTCCGGGTAGGGTCATAAAGCGATCATCATTTTGTATCAGTACGTAATATTCGTCCTTTAACTCTCCGGTCAAAGGCTTATTCAGGAAATTCAAGTTTATTTATTAAATTCAGACCCTAGATGTTCAATCTCAAACATCAGGGAAAAACTAAACAACGCCTCTCCGGGCTGAACGGTCTGTACCATCTCAGAGCATGCCTAGGGATCTCTCTGGTTCCCATACATGAGTGAGTGGAATAGCCGTTTTATTTTGAAAGCAAATCTAAGAAAAGTGATTGACCAGAGTTCATATCTTGAACTTGGCCCTTGCCATCATGATCAGTTGATGACGAGTCGTGATCCCGATCCTGGATCGTTCCTGTTACGTGGAGGCGGTGGCTGTTCAGGCCTTACCGCTGCTGTCGGTTCTCTGACATATTGTGGCAATCTACCACTCCTAGCATGTTCTTCCACCTCATCCTTTAGGTGGCGGCATTCATCGGTCGTGTGCCCATCCAGCTCATGGAATAGGCAATATTTTCCAGTTCTGCGTTCCCGCTCTGTGGGATCTCTTCTCGGCGGCTTTCGATAAGGGAGCTGCCCCCGAGTTTCAGTGTAAATTCGTTCCAGGCTTGCTGTCAAACCGGTGTATTGCCTGAATCTGGGTTCCCGGAATTTCTTCCGTTTATCAGGACCGTCCTGTGCATCGTCCTGCTTTCTCTTTCCTTTGTCTGCTCCAGACTGTCCTCCTGCGGTTCCTTCGCTTTGTGTAGTGTTTATTTCCTGCCTCTCGGCTCGTGATTCCTCTAGTCGAATGAATTTTTCAGCTTCATGATAAAACTCTCCTAGATCTTGCGGTGGGTCTCTGGTCAGAGAATCTTTGAATTCGGTGCCTTCTGCAATTCCTGCTACTGCCGCCATCAAAATCATTGATGGATCCGGGCGATCTACGGAAGCCACCGTTGCATTGAATCGCAATAGAAAATCTTTTATGGACTCTCCGGTCCTTTGCTTTATCGAGGCTAAAGTCATCACACTCTTGGGTCGCGTCACATGGACCCTAAACTGTCTCATGAAGCATTCCACTAGCTCACCCCATGTCCTGATTGATCCAGTCTCTAGTTGTCTGAACCAAAGCGCAGCCAAATCTGATAAAAATAAAGGGAAGCATCGTGCCATCACTTCCTCGGATGCCCCCAGCACTTCCATATGCTTGATGTATCTGGTAATGTGCATGGTCGGGTCTGACTTTCCATCATAAGTATCCAGCGTGGGTAACTTGAACTTTGGAGGATTCCTCGCATTCCTGATATTCGGAGTGAACGGGCTCCGACTGACATCCTCTAAGCCTCCGCTTGACAATCCTCCTCTCATTATTCGCCGCACTAATCCAGCCATCCTTTCATCTCCATCAAGGGGTTGTCCCCTCAACATGCCTCTATCCTGCCCCCCAGGTCTCGAAGGGTATTCTGGGTAATATTCTTTATGTGGTTCATTAATGTTGGCGTTAGCTCTAGCCTGCTGAGCACCGTCCGTGGGTCTTCCAATGTCAGATCCTGAGGGTCTGCCCCCAAGCCCTTGTTGATTGCCTTCGGGCACTGCATTCTGTTCTTGGTTCTGACCTTCAGCATTCTCTGTAGCTCTAGTCTCCTATCCCATATCGGCAGTAACTGCAGCCGGTCCTAAGTTCTGTGCTCCGGCTGTTCTCATCTGTTCAAAGAAGCTCTGCATCGCTTCTTGTTGGCTCTTCATCAATCTTTCGTGAATCGAGTGCATCATTGCCTCCATCTCGTTTCGAGTGATGTAGATCTAGGCTCGGCCCTCTCCAGCTCCAGAGGAAGCTTCTTGACTCCCTTCCTGATTGCTCCTTCCTGTCGCTTGCTTCCTAGTTGATGGCCTGGCCATTGCTTTCTAGAATCCAAGTTCCTAGCTCCAAAATTCCCAAGTGTTTGCGTTCTCGGTGAAAGCACCAAAGTGTTAGCGCCAAAATTGGTCACTAACCCCCAAATGCAAATGAAAGCACCAAATAACAATCACCGTTCACAGATAGAATGTATGTAGAGGATGTTAATATGAAGAATAACAGAAATTAAAATGAAAGCGGTAAAGACAAAGAATTTATAGTGGTTCGGCTGACTCCGGCCTACGTCCACTCTAGAAATTTCCTTTTTATTGATGTTCGAATCAATTACAGTTACCAACTGGTAGGATAGCCTTAGCCTTAGGAAATAGAAAGTTAGAGAGTAGGAGAGAGGATCCCCTTTTACTGTGCCCCTGCCTCTCTATTTATAGACAAAGATGGGTTGGACTTCCCTGGTGGGCCTGGTAGCCGAGTACCTCAGCCCAAATGGAGTGGTCTCCATATGCCGAACCATGGATGCCGAACGCTGAATGCCGAACGTTGGGACGTGCGAGGTACTGAGGTATGGAGGTGCGAGGTGCAATGCCGAGCGATCCTTAGTGTCGAACCTCCATCATGCCGAACGTCTCTAGATGCCGAACGATACTGGGGTGAGGTGTGCCGAACGGTCTTGGAGTGGAGGTATGCCGAACGACATTAGAGTGAGGTGTGCCGAACGGCATTGGAGTGGAGGTATGCCGAACGGTCTTGGAGTGGAGGTATGCCGAACGATACTGGGGTGAGGTATGCCGAACGGTCTTGGAGTGGAGGTACGCCGAACGACATTAGAGTGAGGTGTGCCGGACGATACTGGGGTGAGGTGTGCCAAACGGTCTTGGAGTGAGGCCGGACGCTCTGCATGCCGAACGACCTTAAATACCAGTTGACCCATTCGTGTCGAATCGTAGAATAGCCGAACGTTCATGGATGCCGAACGTTCCTTATATGCCGAACAAAGCAGTTGTGCCGAACGTCATTTGAGTGAGGTGTGTCAAGCGACACCCGGGTGAGGTGTGCTAAGCGACACCCGAGTGAGGTGTGCTAAGCGACACCCGAGCGAGGTTGATTCCTGAAATTTGTATCGATCATAACTTGAGCATATGAAGTCCGATTGACTTGAAACTTGCAACTTTGGCTTCCTCCTCTTTGATCGTCGTGTCATATCAATTCTAACTTGATTTGGACTTGGACAAAATTCATCGATGTCCATAGTGAACCTGCGGTATACAACTAATATTCGGAACAAGTAATCATTGATTTTTTGCTAATTCCTTGATATCTCGACCTTGCCAAAAAGTGGGTTAACAATTGTGCAGTATGATATTTTCTGATAATATTGCTTTGATTTATGTGCATTATGATTCTTGAGCAGAATGATATTATCTTCATGAATATGCAGAAATAAATGTAGGATCCCAATTAATGATATTATTTTCATGAATGTAGGATGAAGCTGAACCAACACAGCAAACCTCACAAATTTCTGAAAAAGAACAGCTAACAAACTCAGATGAAGAGGGAACAATTTTGGAAAAACTGAGTGAAGAAAATTCTGATTCTGAAGAAATAAATATTGAAACAGATGAGTCAGATGATGTTGACAAATATGAGATTCAAAACAGACTGAAAAGACAGAAAAAACATCTGTACACTAGAACATACAAATGTAATTTAGATGTTGTGCACAAAGTTACGATGACTGATAAGGAAAAAAACATTCTGTCTTCTGAAGTAAAAAGTTATATCAACAAAATGACATTCAAAAAATTTCTTAATATGTTTCTCACCAATGGCATAGAACGGCAAAACATACGGAAAAGCGCTTCAAATTTAGACCAAATAATTACTTCTTTCAGTATTAAAGAAAAAGCCTTCAAAATTGGAAACAAACTGCTGAAAATCACACCTGAAGAAGTTAGCCTTATATTTGGAATGCATTTATCTGGAGAGGACTTATTTCCGATACCAACTTCAAATAAGGCCACAGCAATGGAAAGTTTTTTAGAGTTTCTGACTACAAATTTTGAAGAAAATGACATAATTAGCCAGAAGACAGTCACAAGAAGGTTGAAAAAAATGATAGAGGAAGAAAACAGGAATGAAGATTTAGTCAAATTGTTGTTGCTCTTGTTGATTATTACTTTTCTCTTTCCTAACAATCAGAGCTACATGCAGTGGGGCTTCTTATCAAAGTTGTTAAACTTAAGAAAATTGAACTCAATCTCTTGGCCGAGAGCAATATGCGAAAATGTCATGAAAAATGTTCAAAAATACTATAATGATCCAAGATGCACACCTGGATGTACTATGGTCTTATTGGTATGATTTAAAAACTTTAAGTAAATATAAATATATTTATACTAATGATTTTTACAAAAATGTTAAATATTAATGCTTATTTGTATGGTCTTATTGGCAGTACTGGTTTTGTGAAAGGACGCAAATCATCGATGAAAAAGAAAATTTGGAAAGCAAAATCCCAAGGATGAGAAAATGGGATTTTTCAAAATTAAAAGATTTGGACCTCGACGAAATAGACAATGATAAGGTATGCTACTTTTATATATATTTCTTGATATACAAAATCATATATATAAGTACATAATGATTTAAGTAAAATTCAGTTTCTGCCCAACTCCATAGTTCATAATTAATTTAGCATCACTACCAAACCACCAGAAAATCACCACGAACACCCCACATTCAATTTCTGCCAAAATCCACAGTTCGGTACAATTCAAACTTGTTGAACAATGCTATTCAAACTTTGTAAATGGTGCAATATATCCACCCCACATTCAACCACAAACTACTCCTCTTCTTCACCTAATTTAATCTTTGTCTACAACCTGACTAAACAAACAACAAACTGCTGCACCAGCCACATGCTACTTGAAACACCTAAATAAATTCAAGAACTCAACCAAATTCAACCAAACAACCTTTTATCAACTCCTTGTCCTGCAAACCCATTACTGCTTACATCACTAAAGGTGGTTTGCCAATGATGTTATGTATTCTGTTAACAAATTTAAGGTTTAATTTTACCATGCTTAAAAGCTATAAAAGATAAAAACATTTATCTGTTAATGTAAACGATTTAATAACAAGTTAGGCCTTACTTATATTTGATATATAGTTATACATATTAAATATTTTTCTTCATTTACTCATATTTTAAATTTATTACAGAAAATATACAACTAAATTAAACCCTAGTTAAAAAAGATAAAAAGCATATATGTTTTTACAGAAAATGATTTAAGTACATAATGAACTATATATATTTGTTGATATACAAAATTATATGAGTACATATGTTTATATGTGTGTTATTTAATAGGGATAGTGTTCTAAATTTATGTAGTTTGTAGGTTAGTTAATTACATATCTATGTTTATATGTAACGACTATTGTGTGTGCATTATAGATTTTCCTGAGGTCTTCTCTCCTTCCCATATGAATGTGCTTACATGTTGTATCCATTTATGAAGTGTTTGAAATTTTCTTACTTGTATATTTTTAATAATTTCTAATTCTAACTTTATAGTAATTCAATGATATTACATGTCCAAATTTAATTTCAAATACCTTCCATGCAGATTTTAAAGAAATTTTCAAATGCAACTAAAGAGGAAAAAGACTTTCTTTCAAAAAAAAAATATTGGGTTGGAAGATGAAAAATATGCTATGGACTGCTCTAGTAGCATAAAAGAGTTAGAGATGAAAGTGAACTTTTTATCTACTGAGATGAAAAGCATGGTAGAACAACTGAATGAGGAACAACATTCAAGACAACTGGTTGAACAAAGACTCCACAATCTTGAAATGAAACTTCAAAAGCTGGAAAATTTTGAAGAGCATAATGTGGAGAGAAAAAACGATTTCAAAGAAAAAAGTGAAGCTGAAAAAGGTACGAAAAAAAGAAAGATAGTTGGTATGATGCACATAAATAGTTCTGCTAACTTTCCATGTTTTGATTTGATGCAAACTCAAGATTTCATTCTAGAAACCGAAGACGGTTTAAAATTTGAAAATATCAAACAAGATAGTGAAGAATTTGCTGCAAAAAAAACCAATTGTTGTTGAAGATGTCAGTCCTAAAGAACAAAAAAGAAGAAGAAGCAAAAGAATGTTGAAAAGTGTCCACTCAGGAAGCATCTTACTGAAGAACAGCAACAAAATGTAAAACTTTTTTTCAAAGTTTTGGGAGGAAACAAGTAAGTAATTAAACTACTTTTCACTCATACAAACTATACATCAACTATTTGTTAAATTAATTATTAGTTCTGTTTTGGTTCTGTTTTAGTTTGGTAAACTATCAGTATATCTGTCAACTACTGTACACTCACACACTTACTCAAAAATAAACAAAAACTAAACAAAACTAAAAAAGATAAATTAATTTATCTTTAACTTTTCATACATACTTCCATAAAGGCTTCTATTTTGTTTTACTACCAAATGCAAACAACATAGTACGTACTAAACTTAATTTCTTTTATTAACAACCGTCCAATTTTTCAACGACGAAGCATTTAGTTGTGATGATGAAAAATTCATCACCATAACAAAATTCATGATAGAAGACCTCCTCTATCAACAAAGTATTTTTGGTCAAGTAAGTACAACAAACTAAACTTTCCTTTATTATAAATTATATACTTTATCCATATTATTTTTCAAATGTAGATCATTGATTGGTTTTGGTTCCGAAAAACAAAGCAACTAGAAGAAAGCAATAGCATTATCTATGTAAACACAACTATGACAGTAAGTGAACTATATTCTCAAATTAACATTTTTTATACAACATAAATTTTCTAAAACAAATTTTTTACAGAAAAGCGCAACGGATGGAAGCTTGGAAAATATCAAGAAACAAATGTTCAATCCTTTTATGAAAAGAACACTTTTTGATCCATTATGTTGCAACATATTATTCCCAATACATGGCAATGAACATTGGAGCCTGCTTGAACTAGTTGTTGGAGAATGCACTTGGAACCACTGCGACTCTCTGCACTTGACCACGAGATCAAAAACCTACAGAAGTGGACATACAAAATTTTCCATTAATGTGGTAACTAAAAATACACAAATAGTAAAAATGATAAATGTGTTTATATTTATTCTAATTTTCTTTTAGTGTTTGCAGAAATCAGCAGTAAACAACCTAAACAAAGAGCTACAAGAAGAAGGGCACAAAACAATTCTCAGCAAAAATTCAGTGCTTAAAAATGTTGACTGTTCTCAACAAAGCAATGGGTAATTTTGAAGATAGTTCAGAATTTTATACAAAAATTCACGATACACAATAAATACCTACACACATATTACCAATTAGATAATATTATTTACTCACATACAATTACTTAGATAAACATAATACTAATTACAATTCATTATTAAAATAAAGAAAAGATAATCTGTTTTATCATTATATTCAAAGTACTAAACTTCAGAAATACAGGTACGACTGTGGAATTTTTGTGATGATGTTCATGCAAAAAATAGCACAAGAAGTGCAGACTACATCAAAAGTTAGTCTTGAACAAGTTAATGCATTAAGAGCACAAATAGCTGCAGAAATACTCTCTGACGAACCATACTGCTGGCTTGACAAGTTTTGCAGCTCTCCTTCAGCCCATAAAAATGTAATGGCTGATGAATGAGATGATGAATTTGTAATGGCTGATGTTAAAAATTAGATAATGAATTTGGTGATGAATTTGTAACGGCTGGTACTAAATTGATCATAGATTTTAGGGAGTATATTTGAATTTACTGATGAATTACATAATGAATTTGTAGTAACTGATATTGAAAATTTGATGATGAATTTGATAATGAATTTCTAATGGCTTTGTTGTTTTGATGATGTTATTCAGATAAATATGGATCATGAATTTGTAATCCAAAATATGATTCTACTGCTCTTTTAAGAAAGATAAATCCTTTTATCTTTTATTGATAATTTATAGTTTTATGTTTATTATTATGTTTTCTAATTCCGTTGTTCTACACAGCAAAAGGATGCAGTATGGGCTACTTTTCCTAGACAAGAAGAAGCTTTAAGATTTGTCCAAACACATGCAAACACTTACGTTTTTTGCTACCAAGATCATTTGACTGCACAAAGAAGGTTCCTTGTTTCTACATATGATGAGTTCTAGAGAAGGTACAAAACCATGAATCCTAAGTTACGCCACCATTATGAGGTTATTCAAGTCGGACTGCCTTGCCACTTGTATTATGATCTGGAGTTCAATAAAAAGATTAACACTGGAAAAAATGCCGATGAAATGGTAGATATTCTGGTATCTATCACCTTCAAAGCTCTAAATGACAAATACAAAATCCAGGGAAATCAAGATTGGGTTATAGAGCTTGATTCATCTACTGAAGAAAATTTCTCTCGACATGTGATCATTCGTATCCTAAATATTGCCTTCAAAGACAACTCGCATGTTGGAGCATTCATCTCTAAGGTATGCTCATGTATAATAAATTTAAGAGTAAGTGATCCACCGTTTGAAAAACTGTACATCAAGAAAGATTCAAGCTCATCAGACAATACGGAGCGTCTTTTCATTGATACTAGAGTTTATACCCGTAATCGTTGTTTTCGTCTTCCTTTCTCATCAAAAGCATGGAAGAATGCTTTACTCCTGCCAAGCGGACGCTTTGGATGTAAGAATCTGAATGAGGAACAAGTGTTTATCAAATCACTTATTTGCAGAATAGATGCTGATTTTGATAAGCTATTAGAGTGCAAAATGGATCTGGACTATTGCAAAATTCTTCATTTTGAATCTGAGGTCAATGATAATAGCACCTACACCGAGGGAGATAAGTCATTACATGTTCATGGTAGAAATATACCTAAGTCCTATTGTTCAGGAAAATCTCCCTTTCCAGCTTTGGATGATAAAATTTCATCTTTTGCCTCTCATGGAAATGTTTCGGGTAAAATCAGAAGGTGGTATTGGTTTTCTGCACATGGCTACATAATTTATAGCATGTCCAGAAGTCGATATTGTGAACGAATTGGAAGAGAACATAAAAGTAATCATGTTATGTACATTGTTGATTTCCAAAGGGGTGGCTATTATCAAAAATGCTACGACCTCGATTGTAGAGGCTATCGATCTCCAGTGCGCCCAGTACCATGGGATGTATTGTCAAACTATTATGATATTGTGAACCAAGAAGGCAAGACTGTCTAGAACCAATGCATCTGTCAAATGAAATATTAACTACATAACCACTTCAGTCTATGTTGCTTTTGTGTTAACTAGCAAGTACTTACACAACTGATTTTAAATTTGATAATGAAATTCTGGTAATTGATAATGAATTTGTAATGACTAACGTTTCTAATGCTCTGTTAAAAAGATAAAAGCATTTATGTTTTATTGACAGTATGTTGCATCACTTTTATTGACAATTCGGCGTATGCTCTGTTAAAAAGGCTATACATAAGAACATCACTTTTATTGATAGTATGTTTCGGGTAGCAATATACTAGTCATACTTATCTCCAGTTGTTCTGTTTGATTTGTATTCCTACCGCTGTGCGTGAAACTCGTGGATTAACAGATGATTTGGTTCGAATATCCTTTGGCATTGAGGATATAGAAGATTTCATTGTAGATTTGGATTATGCTATTAAAACTGGTCCTATTTGATACCATTTTGATTTTGTTGTAGTGACCAGCGTCAGGGCTGGAGTGGATGAATAGAAAAGACTATATCTTAAGAATAGACATAATAACTACAGTAACATATAATAACAAAAAAAAGACTATACATAAGAATTAAAAAGATATATCATTTTATCTTTTTTAACAGAACAAACAACATTGTATTCCAAATAACAGTTAAACATAAACAATTGCATACAACCAAAAGTAATCAAAATCAGATCATAACCAATTCAACATACGCAATTATCCAAATATTCAACTCAAAGTATTCATAGAACAACCAATCAAATACACTGGACTAAATCAATCAACTCAATTATTTAACTCAAAGTATTCATAGAACAACCAATCAAATACATTGGACTAAAACAATCAACTCAATTATTCAAAGAACACCCCCTTCTATTATGTCCTAGTTTTTTACACTTTCCACATCTGTTTTTCTTAGCATGAAAATCAGCCCCTTCAATCCTATTCATCCTAGGCCTACCAGCTCCACGAACAGGCTTAGGAGGAAGAACAATAGATGATTCTTTAGCTTCAATTGCTTCCTTATCAAAAGTTGGAATAGGATTGATCAAATGTGAATACGAAGCTCGATAATACTCAATAGTAAAGTAATTCTCAATATATTCATAAACAGAATTTCTGGTTAAAGAAATACACTTCAAAGCATGTGCACAAGGAAAACCTGTCACTTTCCATTGATTGCAACTGCAAATGCGATTTTTAAGATCAACCTTTTGAGATGTTGGAGAATGAACTTCAAAAATATACCTACAAAATTTTAAATTAAAAACAGTTAAAATATATAAACAGATTGCATTTCCAAAAAAGGATTATTAGCACTATATATATTCTATCTAATCTATCTAATAAATAAGACCCAATTCATGTGCAGTGAACTAATAGTGAAAAATAAGACTCATAAACCAAAACAATTAACAACGGTCATACTGTTCATATTCTTAAAGATCACAGAAGCTATGCTATAAGGGAAGAAAAAAAAAGATAATGTATGTTTGCTCATGAATTCTGCATGTGAGCATTGCTCAATATTTCCATTATATATTTACTGTTAATCTTTAAATTTACAAACTTGAAAATATCTTGTCACAGCTTTCAGTTAGACCAAAAACCACAAATACTGTCAAAATAAAACACTCATGCATGTGAATAAACCCTAAGCAGACACACTAATGCATCATACTCCTATGCACAACATCAGTTTTTACCATAACAAAATCTCAAAAATAAAACACTACAATGATACTTTCTTTATATTACTTGGTCCTTACATTATTCATATTATCATAAGCCTCAATGCAGACAAAGAGAAAATATGTAGCAAGCGACACCAACAAAATGAAATCATAACACAGGCTACATAGCAAGTTGAAAAAAGATAAATGCATTTATCATTTTTCAGAAACTGTGAACATCATGTAAAAAAATAGAAATACATACCTAGATGATTTAGAAACACTCCACCCAAATCCTTCTTCCTTCAATTTCAACAAATGAGCTTCCATTTTTGGACATAGCACACTAGTCCACTTTGATGCCTCTTCTCTACGATTAGACATTTGCATCATAAGTTTTACCCTAATTCCATCAAGACAAGCAGTAACAGGCAAACTTCTTTCATCCAAAATCCAAGAATTAAAACTCTCAGCTACATTGGACTTATTTTCACCATATTGGTTCCCCAGAAAAAACAAATTGGCCCAATGATCATATGGCTTATCATTCAAGTACTCTATATCTTTAGCACCTCCAATTTCTTTGTACTTGGACATGGCTTTTTCAAACTCATGATGATTAGAAGCTATAGCACAATGCTCAAGTAAATGAGCTACCCAAACACCCCTTCCACTTTTCATAATGCTAGCAATATTATTTTGCATATGATGCAAACAATAAGAATGATGACTATTTGGAAAAAAATTTGGAATACTTAACAATAAACCCCAATGTCTATCACTTAAAAAAGTTAATATTCTATCACAACTAAGAGCATTCTTTAGGTGTTTTAAAAACCAACTCCAACGCTCTTTATTTTCTTTGGGAACAAGAGCCATTGCTAATGGGAAAAAACCTGGAAAAAAAACAAAAAAAATAATTCATTGTTTATGTATTACATTTGAAGCAACAAAATGCACTATATTTGAAACAGTATTATCTAATAGTAGACAATCACATGAACACTATGCCCTCAGCCCAAATAAAAATGGAAAAATAAATTTGCTAGAGGCAATTCATCCTTTTTTCTTTCTTTTTTAAAATTTTGCTACTTAAATGTGTAGTCTACGCAGGAAGGGTAGAAATTGCAAAGATATGATACATAATTCATGCATACAATACAAAGACTTATATTCGAACTTCTAAAACATATATGCTTTTATCTTTCTATATGCTATTTAAATCATTTGTATACCTTATGTAAGAACTTCAAATAATGAGAAAAATGATAAATATGTTTAACATGTAGTAGTAACTATGATATATAAGTAGGGCTTAATATGTTATTTAATTCTTTATCTTAAAATATAAATGCATTTATCTTTTTTAACTCCTGTATACAGTAACATTTTGTACATCAAATTAAAGAACATTAAATCTTTTACAGTGTTTGTTTTGGATCAAATTTACAGTAAGAAGGAGCATGGCTATACATTGAACAATTGTACCTACTTTGTAACTAGTGCAACTAGATTGAAGATGTTATAGATAAAAACATATATGCATTTATCGTTTGAAATATAACAAATTCTGGTGAATCCAATATAAGCAGTATGTATCATGACATTTGGTGGCTAAACTGAAAAAATAAAACATCTAAATTATGTATCTATCAAGAAAAAAACAACCAACATTAATCATTGTTAATTTTTAGTAGAACTAAATTGTGAGTCTGAATTCATTTCTACAATAATTTCACATGCTAATCCCTAACGCAGAAGAAACTATAATGAATTGAACTGGATATTACTACATTTGAAACAACCAAATGCACTATATTTGGAACAGTACTATATAACAGTAGACTAATCACTTGAACAAAATGCAGTATGTACACAACAAAATTCACTAGAACAATCACTTAAAGAAACAGTACTATGTTACATAAATTTATAACAAGGAACTAATGCAAATAGTACAAAGTAAATACAACAGCAAAAAAAGATCAAAATCAGTACCTTGATTCCCATTTTTTGAAGTGGCAGCCATCAAAATACCACTTCGCCCTTTCAAAAAGGTAGCATCTAAAAACACCATAGGACGACAATATCTAAATCCAAATATACATGCCTCATAACATACAAAAACTCTCTCAAATTGATTAGTGTTAGAATCCACATCCATACTTGAATAACTATTCGGATTATTTCTTTCCAATGCCTTCAAATACCAAACTAATTCATTGTAAGATTTCTTTTCATCACCATAAATATAGCCAATTTCTTACCCTTATAAGCAAAATAATAGCTCAGCTCCACATCATAATCTCTTCTAAAACTTTTAATGATATCCTTGGTTCTTCTTTTTGGCTCATCACGAATTTGATTGACGATTAAACTTTTCACAAGATCACTATTAATAGTTGGACTACCAATCGAACGAAATCCACCACCAAAAGTATGAATCAGCTGAATGTTTTAACAAACAGTTGGTCCAATTGCTTCAGTTTGCAAGAAGCATGAATCCTAAAAGGACAACTAGCTATAGCACATCGAACTGTCAATCATTCTTTACAATTCTTAATATATTGTACTTTAAACCCGTTCTTCAAACAATAAGCACTAACCGTTCTACGGAATCCAATAGCAGAATCAAACTGTTGACCAACCCCAGTAAAAAATTCCATATTTGAATTCTTCTTCAACAACTCATGTAAATCCTTTTGTTGAGTAAAACCAGAATCTAAATCATCATCATAACCTAACATATTATTACTTGACTCACCACCAACTACTGAACCAGACTTGCTGTTTTCACCAACAAAATTATCCGTTGAATCATTCTTCAACCATAGAAAAAATACCAAAAATCCTTCCTTTTTAAACCAAGACAAACACAATATAGCTTGAAGATCACTATCCGTTTCAACAAAGGTAGTCTTTGATTCTCGAATATAAAAAATATCAAAGCATAATGGACTAAAATTATTCCACTCCTCGCAAATCCTATTCCTAACGGAAGAAATAGAAGCATCCAATCCAAAACGAGCACTAAAACAATTGTTATTGAAATCAAACACAACTATAACAGATGAATCACACCTGCAAAATAAATGTAAACAAAAAATAACTATGTGAAACTGATCTTAATTAGAAACTAATAGCATAAAATACTACATAACAACTCATTTTCTATCCCACTTTTCGAAAAAAGATAAAACAATTTATCTTTTACAGATCACAAATCACCAAGAACTAAAGAACAAACAACGTCAACTAATATTATTTCAGATCCAATTTCATACCCAAAGTGAGTACAAACAGAATTGACTGACAAAAATAACTGCTTTGATTGCTCAAACCAAATATGAAGTGATAGTCTAAATACTAAAATCATAATCTAAAGTGAATGATGCAACCAGGCTAAATACACAGTGCCTGTGTTATCAGAATAAAAGAATACCATTCAGAGGCCATTATTCCAACTACATCAAACAAAACCTTCCTCCAATAGATCAAAACCGCCTCCCCTGATAAGAAATATACAATAACATCATGAACATCATAAAACATCGAATTGACAATGAAAAACACCAAATAAAATTGAGACTCACCAAAGAACAAGCAATCCAATAGAGAAAATCGATTAGCCTATCCAAATGAAGAAAATCGCCTCACGATTTCCCACAATTAAAGTCGAATTTGATTTCAGAAGAAACTAACGCCTAATTATTTCCAAAAAAATCAACGAGCGCTTTGATTGCACAAGAAACGACGGCCTAATTTTGCCTAATTTCCTCGAGCACTAGATTTCAGAAGATACGGACGTCATTTGAGAAGATGAAGACCCACGCCGCCTAGATATTTGTCCTAGAAAATAATAATTTCAAACCCGTGTCCTAGAAAAAAATCGGGCCGTATAATTAGGCCCTTCACACCAATTTCCCCTATTTATTTATTATGTTTTCGAGATTCATAAATAGAATTTTGTAAACGGACTTGGATTTTTATAAGAGGAGCTTATAAAATGGTTTGAAGGTATAAAGGAAGATTATTTACAAGATAAAGAATTTCATAAATAAATGGATATTTATAACGAATTTTAGAAATGGGTTTATATATTTATAAAAAGAATTTATAAGTAATTGAATTGTTTTATATGGGTTTATAAATGACTCAAGAAATAATTTATAAATGGTTTTAGAAATTTATAATGGAGTTTATAAATGATTTTAGAATTTGGTAAAAGAGAGATCTTCCTTAGTGTTTGGTAAATATACTTATACCTACGAGATAATTATATGGATATTTTCTAAGTATTGAAAATAGAAGGGTTTGTGAATATATCTTTGTAAAAGTATTTTGATACAAGTATTTACAAGATGGTTTTAATTAATGAAAAGATTAATTAAGGAGGCTTGGTGTTGCTTGGTGCTTAAGCAAATGTTGGTTTTCCTTATGAAATTAAATCCTCGATTGAGTGTTTGTTATTCGATAGTTAAATAATGGACTATCAGAATTTAGACCAAAAAGTAACTTTGGAAATATCTAGTAGAAACACGTGAGTTATATGGTACAGTCATCTCCGATGATGATGTACTGCGCGTGTAAATCTCGTTTCGTTCTTCTTGGACAAATGATAAGGAAATCCGTCCACTAACGGTTAGGAGGTGATCTTCGATCTTATAATTGACTGTTTATTTCCAAAAGAACCGGAGTTGAGTTTACTGGAAACTATCGAATGTTGATTCGAAGGGACAGAGATCGGATTTGTTATCCGAAAACCACTTCAATCCAACTCAAACGTTCGAAGTGAAGACACCTTGAAGATGATGGAATTGGAGACGGAGCTCTCAATCGTTTTATTCAGTTCCAAAACGAACTTGTATGGATGAATGTTGATATTGCATTATTGTCTAGAGGGCAGTGTTAGCATTCCAAGTGGGAAGTGCAATATAAATGGTAAGATCGTGGCCTCTTCGAGCCTCACACCCGAAAAATGAATAAAGCAGGGACATGTGGCAAGGCTAAGTTGGTCGCATCCAAGTATGGTATGATCATCTCAAATCTAGAGCGATATTCATGTATGCTTGGGGATCTCATTGTGTGGTTGTTGATTTCAACCAAGGGGTGATCATATTCGGTGCTACTCGAGAAGGGGGTAGTGCTAGTCTTGAGTAGCAGAGGTGCAACAGGTTGTAGCCTCCCGTACATTTTATCTAGAGATGTATGGATTCCGTGTGTAAACCCTTACTCTTTCATAGTTGGAATCCATTCTCCAATACAAGCCTTCGGTTTTGGTTGTAGAACCTAGTATGTTGGAATTTAATTAATGTAAATATTTTGGCTATGATTGATAAGTACTTGTATATTAGACACTATTATAATATCAGAGAATTTCATATGAAATGTTTTGGTTATCGTAAGGTAAAAACCCGTCTGTGTTTATGTGCGGTGTGGTCTTACGAGATACCTTTGATTTTTGAAAGGTTTTGATAACTGTAAAAGTTCAGTTGGGTGTGTTTTCTCACACTGGTTTTCCCAACTAACTCGGATGTTATATTATTATAATGCTCGGGTTAGACCGAGCATATTTACAGATTGCTTTGGATGCGTTGTGTAACATCCCACTATTTTGGACCATTCAAATCGACATGTCTGACTTGAATAATTCAAAATATCAGATTGTTAATTTAAATTTGGCAAAACTCAGCATATGCAGTAAATAAATCAATCACAGAATCACAGACACAGAGTAATACAATAATACGCAGCGGAATAGATAATATAGTAGTTCATGAAGCTACTATATAAACATCAGAGTTAGAAATAAAATACAGCAGAATATCTCAAATGCAGTGAAGTCTCCAGTACAACAGATGACTTCTCTGAACAAATCAACTAGAAGAGCTGAAAGCTGAGGCAATAGTTGGATCTCCAAAGGAAGCTCCAAACTCCAAGGGTGAGTCTCAAATGCTGTATCGCTCGATCTGACCCGAGCGTAAAGGAAAACACAAAACACTCGAGTCAGAACTAAAATTCTTATGCAAACTAAATCAAAATTTGATGTAATAAGGTATGCAAATAACAACATTTTTGAAGGTTCAAATTTCTGGAAATGTTATTGTTTCCATATTCAAAATACAATAGATTTCACAATAGATCCATTCTAGTAACTTACAAATTTACAGAACAATTCCCAATTAAATTTCATAGTTCAAGAGATTTGATTTATAAAAATGTTTCACAGTTTCAACATTCAATTTTATGGAAACTTCCCAATGTTTCAAAATTTAATTTTGGAAACTTTCAAATAAGGTAACGATAGTTTATTTCCCAAAATCATTTTTATGGTTCAAATGGTAATTCTAAACATACTAGTTTTTTTCCTCTCATGTAAATACATGAAATTCATCCATTTTATATCTTTATTCAGTGCTCAAATAATCAATATGAAAATTTATATGATTACAATAAACTATAGGGTGATAACAAGGATATATCAAAATAAATGAACAAATACACATTCAATCACAATAGCATCCATCACATCATACAATCAACATTCAAATCAATCAATTCAACAAATCAACCAATTCAATAACATGTCATAGTAATTATTAGTCATCACATATTGGAATTTATCTATTCAAACTAAATACCAATAAAAATTCCAAACCAACAATCAAAACTTTATCACTATATTACCTGGTTTAACTTGCAATAAAATTTTAGTATTTCGTGAGTGGGTTTAAACACTCACCTTATGGATTTCCGTTTCTTAGTCGGGTTTGGATCCGCTACTACTTCCTCCTATTGATTTATTTCTTTGCTATTTTAATCTTCTTCTTTTTTTTTACAGAATTTTTTTGGAAGAGACAGAGAAGTTTGTATAGGTATGAATTTGAAGAAAAGGATTTGGAAAAAGAAGAATGTTTGGAAAAGAAGAAAAAAAATTCAAGGAAGATGAAGAATTGAAAAAGAAAACGAAGCTAAAAAAAGCTTTAAAAGAAGAAGAAGATTTGAAGAATAAGAATAAGAAAAAGCTTTGAAAGAAAAAAAAAGAGAAGAAGGAGATTTGAAGAAGAAGAAAAAAATGAAGAAGGAAGAAAATGAAGAGAGGAAAAAAAATGAGATGGAAGTTTGTTTGGAGAAATGAAGCTACAAAAGATGATATTTGAAAAATGAAATGAGGCTACAGAAATGACAATGGAAACAAATGAAAAGCTAATAGAGTATATATAAACAAACTAGGAATTGAAATAAAGTAAAAATATGAATAGTCTTAAAATGGTAGTATTGAAAGAGGTGAAGTAAAGGAATAAATATATCAACAAAGATAAAAATAAATCTTCCGTTTTAAATATGAAGTTTCAGGAGAAAGAATTGCCAATGAAAGGAAGCTACAAGAACTAATGATGCATAAGTAAAATAAACTTCAGAAACGGAGAATAGTAAATGCTAATTAGATGGCATGAATATTAATTTGATGTTCACATTAAAAACGGAAAAATAGAAAAGAAAAGAAAAACTTCAGGTAAAGCATTTGAAAAGAGCAAACAAATAAAGGAGAAACAAATGAAAAGAATGAGGCAATTATAAATTAGAAATAAATCAAATGAGGTTATTACTAATTAATAAGAAACGAATGAGTAGTCTAATAATTAAATGGATGCACAAGTGGAGACTACGTTAAGAACTTGAAAACGGAAGAGAGAGAATGGAGGTGATAATAATGTAAAGCAAATGAAGAGACCACATATAACCTATAAACTACCTTTGGGGTCCAAATTCCAAAACTCACTCCAATTAATTCATATCAATAAACCCAAATATACACATATTTATATAATTTAATTTCATATTAAAACATTCGTTTTATGTCAATATATTTGCATACTACATTAACACAATCAATCAATTAACAATCAATCAATCAATTAATCAACCAATCAATCTATATATTTATTTACGTTACTCAAACCAATTTCATTATTTAATGAATATATATCTATCTGTGCACTATAAAAATGATTTACTTTACTTTTCTAATGACTATAACGGTCACATTAATGCAACCAATTTACAAGTTTTAACCATATATAAAAAAATGTAAAAAAATATATATATGAACTTATGTAATTAATGTACAACTGTTAATAAAAGGTAATTTCTAATTGATTCCACAATATTTACAAAACCATGAATCCTCTGATATAGTTAAAAGTTTGAATATTAATGTGTGTGTGTGTATATTATTCTAAAATTCAATTTTTTTTTTCCAAAATCATTCTTGCTTAAAATGAAAGTTTATTTTTATACGTCTCAAAACATGCAACAATTAATAACAAAAGAAATGAATGGACCATGTACATTGCACAACCTTTTTGAAATTCAATTTGTGAAACGTAACCAAATTAACTTCATTAACTCAAATAATATTCAAATTTGTATGCATTTAGTTTTTTTTATCTATGCATAATAAATAAAATTACTTACTATAAAAATGAAAACGTTCAATTTGGCTTTCCCAAAATGAATTTTTTTTCCATTAAAACATCAATCCTGTTTAACACAAAAGGTGCGTTTCTTTTATTAAATCTATTAATTGCAATCAACGTTTTCTTCCCTTCTAATTGAAATATTTCAATTACATTAATTACAATTACTTATAAAGTTAAATTTCAAAACAGTTAACTAAAATGGATGAAAAATAGAATAATTGTTTCCTTTAGTCATTTAAACACGTTTATAAATTTGTTGTTTATACAGCAGAGCTATAAATAACTTACTTAAATTAATTATTTTTCTACTCTTGTAATCCATCTATATGCTAAAACACAGTTCAAATACACATATTTACTTCCTTTAAATCAATCATCCTATTCTTTATTTTAATGAAATTAAACCTACATTCACAAATCAAACATCCATTTTATTTGTTATAAATGTTCTTTTCATTAAACCGACTTTCCTTATATTTTCACAAAACATAAGCTACGTTTAATTACACCTATTAATTTACAGTTTGGTGTCCTCTCTATCATTAATTGAAATTATTCAATTACATTATTTTCAATTGTTTACAAGGGTGAATTTCAAAATGGAAAAAATAAAGGTAATGAGAAATAAAACAATTATTTCCTATCAAACAGTGATTGAAACATATTTATGCACTATTGGATACAAACAGAAATTATACATTTCTTACCAAATAATAGTTTCTCATCTCTGCAATCAATCTTTCAGCTACCAAACATTTCAAATAAATAAACTTATGATTCTTTTTTTTTAATAAAGAAACATTTATTATTTCTTATTAACATTTATTATTCCAATCAATTGGAAATTTACATTCAGACAATTACAAATATCATTCAAACCAATATTATTAAAATACACACTAACATTTTTTATCATCCTTATATTGTTGCAAACATATGACATTAATAGAAATTTTAATTAAGCTCATAGTTTGTATTAAAATCAAATTTGTATAAATAAAATCTTAATTTTTTTTTCCTAACTATTTTATTCAAAAAATCTTATTTAATTTACTACTTTTAAATGTTTAAAAATACGGGTCGTTACAATCTCCCCCACTCAAAACTTTTCGTCCCCGAAAAGAAATAAGAAGGAATCCAAAAATTTGTTATATTTTATTGAAACAGTCAATTTATAAACAATTAAACCTACATATTTAAGTTTAATAAAAATTAAAAAAAAAATAACTCCAATTCAACAAAAAAAAATCTAAGTCTTAAATTTTGAAAAATTTCGGTAGAGTCTCCTTTGTATAGAGAGGTCCGGAAAAACAATAATATCAATAATTACAATATATGTATCATATTTCAAAAATAAAACACCCCATAAGCCAAAACAACCAATAATTTCGACATATTATTTATGTTTATTCAATTGATTTCTTTTCACATCATTATTTACCTTTTTATTTATTTTCATTCATTCATACAATGTCTTTTTCTTTCTTTCATGTACTTACATAAATTATTTCACAATATTAACTTACGTTTATAACATTTCTTGTACATCAAAATTTTTATTTTGAAATAATTCCATTGAACACTTCCATTACTTAAGTTTTACCTGTATAATTCCACTACATATTCCTCTGTAAAATTTTCAACTTTAACATTTTGGTAAGTTATATATATGTTTTATAGAATGAATTTGAATGTTACACAAGTTTATCTTATTCACTTCAGTTAATAAAATGTTTAATAATTATATCTTCTAAATTTTTCATATTTACAAGTTATTTTCAATTTCTTATATATTTCATTAATCACTTGAAAAACAATTTCAAAATCCCGTAACTTGAGTTCTCAAATTTCCAATTAAATTCATTTTATTTATAAATACTATTTTGCAATCAATATTTATAAAATTCCACTTCCTATGAAACAAATATATCACATACAACTATTAGTACTTCGTAATCAAGTAAATATTCCAGAACATGACTTCCAAATAGCAATTCCAATTTATTTTTCAAGCATATTACTAAAATAAATTTCCCAAATCATTTAATATCCTTAAAATTATACATTCAAAGAAACACATATAACTTTACTTAAAATATTTATTTGAATCTTCATTTGCAAATCAATCATCTTTAACACTTTACAAAGATTCATCAATGAAATTTCTTGCTTCCTTTATAAATACCATTTAAAAGTCTTTGAAAACCTTAAATCCATTATTTATAAATTTATTAGTTTTAAATCTCAAAATACTCTTCAAACATCTTTAATAAATCAATAATCATTAAAAAAAGATATAGTCAACAAGGAAAAGAAGGAGGATTTGGAAAAACAGAATATAAGTGAATAAATAAAGCTGAGCAGATAAGGTAGATTCAAAAGAATAGTATCGGGCACGAATAATTAATTCAAACCATAAGAATTTCAACTTCAAATATTAATCAAAATTTCTTTGTTGGAAATTCTTTTAAAATAAAATACTATTATAATAAAATACTTTTATAACTCGATGTTTCAACAAGTTTATCCTCGTTCCTGCAGACTCTGGTAGTGCGTTGATCAGGCGCAAAACTAGAATTCTCCAGGTACTTAGTCGACTTGTTTCAACACCCAGTGAAAATACTGGAAAACTTTTAAAAACAGATATGGAAAGTACAATCCAAACAAAAACAAACAAACAAATCATGGATCGCAGATACACAATGGTTACGCCTGGGTCCTCCAGGAAACATCCGTACCTTTTAAGCATTCACTGCCTTGCGAATTTCGCCATGATAACAAAACGGTGGACCACAGGATACATAAAAATGGTTACGCCTGGATCCCCCAGGAAACATCCATACCCCTTAAGCAATCTCTGCCTTGCGGATTACGCCACTAACACGACCATAGATCGCAGATACACAATGGTTACGCCTGGATCCCCCAGGAAACATCCGTACCTTTTAAGCAATCACTGCCTTGCGAATTACGCTATGCAGTCGAGTTCGTAAGACCATGGGTAACGCCATGGAATTCGAAGGACACTCGAGTATCATATCCGGAAAACCAAAATTCAGAGAGAATAATATCGATAGAATGAATCCAAGATGTGGCCACAAATCGGATATCAAGCAGAAGGCACTTTCCATATCTTTACTTCGAAAATATGTATCATATAGTACCCTTTCAAATCACTATCAAATATCGTACTTATATAAAATCCATTATATATAAGATTTAAATTTCAAATCAAATACTTTTCCAAAATCAAAAGTATATCAAATCACACTTATATAGACTTTAATTATATAAGATTTCATTTTTCAAATTGAGTACCCTTTTTCAAATCCATAGTTTTCGAATCAATTTCATACTCATACAAATCAATTTTATATAAGTTCGACAACTCCCAAATCAAGTATTTAGTAACACAAGGTTCTCAAATTTCAATTTGTTTCAATATCAGTTCAATTTCAAAATCATATACAATTTCACCAAATTATTTCTTCTCAAATTAAATATCTTTAGTTTCAAAGTTTCCAAAATAATATATTTAGAAAATAAATCCAAATTTCCAAATCAATATAATTTAAGTCAACCAATTCATTTCCAAAATCAAATGTTTTCAAAATCATCTTATACTTACATAAGGTCCATCTTATATAAGGATCAAATCTTTACAAAATAAATTTCGTTGTATGAAGAGCCATATGGGATTGGATATCTTTGCTTTTATGGGTTATATATCTTTGTAATTTAAATTTAAAGTTTTCTTTTAGTAAGCAAAGATATTCTAACCCGACAGCTTTCAGTTTCAGCGTCAAAATATGTAACGACCCGCCATTTTGGACCATTCGCATCCATTATAAGTGTATAGGTAGACACTCATGCCGGAATTGAATTGCTCAAAATACCGCGTTGTTAATTTAAATTGGCAAAACTGAACATATACAGTAAATAAATAATCACAGATCACAGACACAGAGTAATAAGTGCAGCGGAAATAAAAGAGATAGTAGTTCATGAAGCTACTATATGAATATATAAAATACATCAGAGTTTACAACAGAAGAATAATACGATACATCAGATACAAATCAGAATACATCACTGGAATCATCGAATACTGAAAGCAGAATAGATGGCTGGATCTTCAAGCAAAGCTCCAACTCCAAAGGTGAGTCTCGAAAGCTGAACCACTCAGTCTGACCCGAGCGTAAAGCAAAACACAAGACACTCGAGTCAGGATTAACATTCTTATATTAATAAATCCAACTCAAGTGAAATAGCAATTGAAATACAAGTAACTCAAAGGATGTTTGGAATAACCATCCTCTAAGGATCCGTTAAACTATCTACTAGATAGTAATACACGCTAAGTAGATAATGTCTATCAGTAATATAAAGATATCAAAATAGCGTTAAGTCATGGCCCATTCCACCCTTAACACATTTTTATTCCCACAAGCATATACAAGACCGTAGTTTCCCCAAAACCGGAAGTCACCAGAGGGCAATCCATATACTCAAGGTACAAAACAAATTCGTAGTGGTCGCGCATAAATGGAATACAAGTATGACAAGGCACATGAGGCTATACCCAAGATAGTGATACTATCGTTCGCCTGATCCGGACTGGTGAGAACGCAACGCCGCAGCGCCCGCAACACCGTGAGACAACACTCCCAAAATCAAGGGTGCACCAATCGACAATAAGTATAAGTAGTTCGAAGAAGTGTGTCCACTTGAGGTATCAATCCTCCATTGGCCCGGCACAGCTCCTATTTTAGTCATTTCCAATTTGACACAAGTGTCAAGGCTATCCATTATCGTTCTCTTTCTTCAGTCAACACGCACATCATTCCAACCACTTCATTCTGGATCATCACTCCGCGTATAGTTATTAAAGTGGTTTTCGGTTTAGATAGAGAGTATATCCATAACCGAATTCCGGTCTCTTTAATAACCTTCGAAATTATTTCACCGATTGGTCGTTTATTTATTTCAAAACCAAATAAATTTCAATTTCAATTTCAATTCGCAAATCAACATTTCATTTGTCTATCAAAACAGTTTCCATACTTTACGTTTCAAAACTTCCAATTTACCATTTCAAAATCAAATTCAAATTTTATCTAAACAATCCAAATATTAACTCAAGTTCGAATATAAGTTTCATTTCGAAAACATTTAAATTAATTTAATTTAACATTTAAATCAATTTAAATTCACTTATCAATTTCATTCAATATCGTTAAATTAATTTATCATTCAAAACAATTTCTATTAAATTTCCAAATCATTAAATCAATTTCTTAAATTCAACTTCATTAAATCAAAACTTACAAATTTTGAATTAAATTAAAATCATCAAATCAAATCCTTTAATTTTCAAGTTCACATTAATTTCAATAAATCACCTTTTATTTCTTGTTAAAGAAATTCAATTTCAGTCATTTACTTACTTAAATAAATTTCCAAAACTTAATAAATAAAGAAACCCAATTTCATTTATTAATAAAGTTCAAATCTCACTTTTTCAAAAGTCCAATTTCTCTTATCAAAGAATTCAAATTTTTTTTTTCAATTATCAAATGATTCAATCCTATTCAATTATTAAATAATTCAAACTTAATTATTAAATAATTTCAAAATTTAATAATTTCAAACTTAATTATAATTTCAAACTTAATTCAATCATTTTTCAAATTAAACAACCTTCTTTCATCAATTTCTTTATTAATATTTCATTTCAGATTATTAAATATTCACGTTTTAATTTCATTAAATTCAATTTCCAACTTCGTTTCAAAACCAAATTATTTATTCAAATAAAATCTTCATTTTATTTTTAAATCAAATTATTGACCAATCGGGTTTTATTTAATTTCCTATCCTAGGTAAAAATTCAATTTGGGTATTTATCATTTCAACCCGATTCCAATTCAATTCAAAATCAAAACATATCAAAGGGAACTTGCAGTGTGATAACTGGGATGGTGTCAAAGTAAATAAACAAGCAATAACAACAATCAATATCAACCCAATAATCAATTCAAATAATCCCGAAATAACCGTATTAATTCGCATTGTTATTTGTACAAATTAATATAATTATTTCTAGAATCTACACTATCATTTCATGTAGATTAAAGATTATTACATTACAGTTTTTCACTTGTCATCTATTTACAATTTCATACATCATCAATTTAACAACATACATTCAGTGATTCAAAATGTAATTAAACAAATCCTACGTGTCAATAAATTTAACAGTTAAAGGGGTCATATTATACAAGTGTCAGTTAATCACATTTAACATTTAATTATCCTATATCAAGTTCAATTGCATGTTATTTATCATTTTAACATTAACAATTTAACGTCCAATATAAACATCAACAATCAATCAATTATCAGCCAACTGCATTATCATCACATAAATAATTAACAGGTAATGGTGTCAAATGTCACAGGTGAACTGATACAGGTAATAGCATATATAACAGTGTAATTAACTAACAGCAGCATATTTCAATTGTCGTTTCAAATGAAATCAAATCTAATAAATAAAAGAACGTTAATCGTGAGTGATTGCTCACCTTTCGAGGCTTAGAGAGATTTGAAATGGGTTACGAATCCAAGAGCGAATTTCCAAACAAACAAGATTTGCACGAATTGGATGGACATGGCTGATAAATAGAGATCAATGAAAATAGATCAGCAACTTCTCGATGTAGACCGAAACAAAATATAAATTATCCTAATATATTATTTACTTAACCAATATAAATTTTGAAACTCATTAAAATTTATATATATATATATATACACATTCTTTTTACGCAAGTCACTATATACATATCTATCTACTAAAGTCTACAAATAAAATTTTTATATAAGCCTCATATATAAACACACGACAATCCCCTATGACCTATCATATTGCAATTTCATATAATAAACTTATTAAATGAACTTATACGTTCATCTTACTGTTACAAACCCATATAACTTACAACTGATATGAGCATATTATACAGTAACCAACTTTCTATACTTTAATATATATAAACTGCAAAGCTTTATATACGATACAGTCCTTTACAACAATGCCTATCAAACGAACATATATATCTACTTATACAATGCAAAACTAATGTATAGCATAAAGCCAGTCCATACTTATAATATATAATAGCTTAATTTGTATAAACTGTCAGATCAACTATACAAAAAGTTATACCACTGTATACTAAAATCCAACTTGAATAAACTATATATATATATATCTACTTTATTACTACACATAAAAGTCTCAGCAGATTACACTGTCGAATCCTTTTATAACTGCTATGTCCAACATCTTATTTAAACCCAACACGACATATATTATACAGGTTTATAAACATATATAATCAACAACTTAACTTATAACTTGTATAACTTCTCCAAAATATATAGACCAACATGTATTACAACCTGTGAATATTTAAAACTAATGTATATATAACTTAGATTATATGCAAATTATAATACCTAGAATATAATAATACTTACGCATATAACGCTGGTAAACTGCTGAGCAAGGGAAATAGGCGTGCACGCTTGTCGAGGCCGGAAGGGAAGCTACGACCAAGCTTGGAAGGCGGAGGCGTTGCTGAGATAGCGGAGGTGGCGCAACTGCCGAGGCAAGATGCTTCGGTCAGGGCACTAGTAGGGAAAACGAAGGCACGGTGTGAGGGGAAGTGGTTGCACGTGGAGGAGAAATAGGTGGAAGATGGCGGAGGCTGGTGGGCGTTGGCCAGAAGTGGTTCGGGAATGAACGGGGCAGAGGCGGAGTTTGGCGTTTGTGGGTGGAGTGTGGTGGTGGGAGGCGGAGAAGGGTGGGCGACGGTGCCTAGGTTGAGACGCGAAGGGAAAGGCATGCAAGGAGAGGGACAAAGAAGAGAAAGAAGGCTTACTGTAATTGTTGGTCTCATGTATATATGCATGCATGGTAGGAAAGTGAAGTGGTTTCTTTTTTTTTTATTGCGCATGAAGAAACAGAGAAGGAAGATAAAGAAGAATGCACAGTAGAGATCTAAATGAATGGAGAGTAATTTAAGTAACGTGAACAAAAGTATGAAAGGTCAAATGAAATATGAATGGGATTCTGGGAATAGCAAAAGTTAAGGCTGAATTCAAGGAACATTTATGGTTAGTGGCGATTGGGTTTCCAACCCGTGAATAAATGAATGGTTATAGAAATACCAAAGGGCTTAACGGGTACCGATACGAAAGGCGTTACGCAAAGTGCAACGTGCAACGGAACTCCGAATCTGACAATCGAATATACCGTAGAGATCGGCACGACGAGACGATCAAAACGGTATATAGAAATCAGTGGTACGATCATCCGATAAAAATCGATATCGGTACCAGAATACTGCTATTTTGCAGAAAATAAGAACGACGGAGCCAAAGATGTCCGAATTTGGAAAAACGACAAACTGAAATCTTGCTCAGAAGATGGTTTAGAATTTTTCTATGTAAAAATATTTAGGTTTCGAAAACATTTTATTTTCAACGCTTTTTAACTGATTGAATTGAAGTGAATTTACGCGCGAAATAAACTTTCGTATTTTCGGACGAAAATTTACCAGCTGCTATGTTTAACTAGACGCATTTCAAATATCAAATTTTATTTCAAAATTTTATTGTTTAAATTTTCACAAAATTTCAACTAATTACGTTATTAAAACAGTTGAAATTTACGGGTCGTTACATTCTCCCCCACTCAAAACTTTTCGTCCCCGAAAAGGAACGAGGTAGGAGAATAAAACAACCAGAAAGAAAATAGATTTGAAATACAAAATAACAATTAATTTAAACCATATAAATTCAAATTTAAATTAATTGATATTCAATAATTGATTTAATCCATTTGATTTCACTAAAATCAATCTCAACTATTTCTAATTCATTATCTTATTATCCACTTATCTTCAATTTACAATTTTTAAACCATAAATTTGAATAGTCTTTTATTATAATCATATTTTTCTTCAACAATCTAAATTTTTTTTTTTTTTATTCCAAATTATTTTTAAATTTATTCTACTCAATATATCTAATCACATATATTTAACCCATATAAATTAATTTAAACCATAAAAGTTTCGATTTAAATTAATTTACATCTATTAATTTCTTTTAAATTCAAGATATTTTCATAAATTGATCAAATTTCAATTTATTAATTAACCTTCAAAACAAGATTTATTTTCAATTATTAACTGAGTTTTATTTATTATCCTATTAAACTCTATTTACATCTTTATAATCAAAATTTAGTGTATAACATTTATTATAAACACTCAAATTTTATTTATAAATTCAATTTATCTTATATATTATCCAATAACATATTCAACTTCTGAATGATTTTGGTAAGTTGTATTAGAATGCAGTTGAACAATATACAAATAAAATTTCTCAAATTTAATTATCCAAGTTTAAATATTTATTCCAAATTTTGGTTTTATTTATAATTAAAATCATCCTTTAACAAAATTTAAGAATTAGATTTCCGATTAACTTTAAACAATTTAGAGATAAATATATATAGTATATATCAGATCAGAATTAAATTTTTAAAATAAGATCAAAATATACTGAAGAAATTCAAATCAAAATATATTTTTCTCAAGACAAAACCGTAGCAAAGCTACAGAATGGTATCTCCACTTCGAAACTCGAAAATGAATGTCGATGATGCGGCCGCCATCACCGAAATTATTTTCCAGCGACAAAGAGAAGAGCACTGATTTCAACATTTTAAAATTCTTTGAAAACAATTCTATTCGAAAATACTTCCAATAATATATACTTTTAGAATTTAAACCAAAGTTCGAAATCACTGGAAACTAAATTCTCAAATTTCTGGATTAAGTTCATTTTAAGTTCCAAATCAATTTATAAACCATAATTATAAATTCATTTAGAATAATAAATGATAATCAAATATTATCATTTCAAACAACCAATTTAATTAACCTCTACATTCCAGAATATTTTACTTATATTTTTACAATATATCAACAAATTTGTAAACAATATTGTGTCAGTTTGCTCTGCTCAAGTGTTTTGGAAATCCTATCGATAGCGTTGATCAGACGAATCGATCGAAAACCCAAATCAACATCAGTAACTCAAACAACACAATATATAAAACATTTTTAATATAAATTTACAAATACACTTCCTCGCTCGACGATACAAGACTGAACTCAAAGCAAGGATAGAGATTCAAATTTGATGGACTCAAATCAAAGAGAATTCTGATTCGAAAATAAGTTTGAAACAGAAGATAAGATAATTCAATTACCACAATCAGAAAATGGATGAGTTTATTTAATTCACGGGCAACCTTAACCAGATCGACCGTGACTTCAAGAATGAGATCGGTGTAGAATTCCGAGGTAATTGACATTCGATCTCAAGAAATGAATTTAGGTATAGCAGGGAATAGATAGCATCGTAAACCGAGGATACAGAAATCTCCGGTAAAACAATGCCTATTATAAAGGAGTTTTACCCCTTTACAAATCATTCGAAGTTTGGCGAGACCGCCGATTCACTATGAGGGTCATTCGAAGTGGAGTTATGTGATGCTCCAGAATTGAAAGAAGACGAATAGTGAGGGACACGAATGAAATTTCGGAACCGTAGGGAACGTTCCAAAATTCAAAGAAATCGAGTCGAAAGGAAGAGATTGAAACTCGAAATGAAAGTGATTCTGTAAATACATTTTACTCTACATGTTGAGTTTGCCTAGAGCTACCAAAGCTCTGATACCAACTGTAACGACCCGCCATTTTGGACCATTCGCATCCATTATAAGTGTATAGGTAGACACTCATGCCGGAATTGAATTGCTCAAAATACCGCGTTGTTAATTTAAATTGGCAAAACTGAACATATACAGTAAATAAATAATCACAGATCACAGACACAGAGTAATAAGTGCAGCGGAAATAAAAGAGATAGTAGTTCATGAAGCTACTATATGAATATATAAAATACATCAGAGTTTACAACAGAAGAATAATACGATACATCAGATACAAATCAGAATACATCACTGGAATCATCGAATACTGAAAGCAGAATAGATGGCTGGATCTTCAAGCAAAGCTCCAACTCCAAAGGTGAGTCTCGAAAGCTGAACCACTCAGTCTGACCCGAGCGTAAAGCAAAACACAAGACACTCGAGTCAGGATTAACATTCTTATATTAATAAATCCAACTCAAGTGAAATAGCAATTGAAATACAAGTAACTCAAAGGATGTTTGGAATAACCATCCTCTAAGGATCCGTTAAACTATCTACTAGATAGTAATACACGCTAAGTAGATAATGTCTATCAGTAATATAAAGATATCAAAATAGCGTTAAGTCATGGCCCATTCCACCCTTAACACATTTTTATTCCCACAAGCATATACAAGACCGTAGTTTCCCCAAAACCGGAAGTCACCAGAGGGCAATCCATATACTCAAGGTACAAAACAAATTCGTAGTGATCGCGCATAAATGGAATACAAGTATGACAAGGCACATGAGGCTATACCCAAGATAGTGATACTATCGTTCGCCTGATCCGGACTGGTGAGAACGCAACGCCGCAGCGCCCGCAACACCGTGAGACAACACTCCCAAAATCAAGGGTGCACCAATCGACAATAAGTATAAGTAGTTCGAAGAAGTGTGTCCACTTGAGGTATCAATCCTCCATTGGCCCGGCACAGCTCCTATTTTAGTCATTTCCAATTTGACACAAGTGTCAAGGCTATCCATTATCGTTCTCTTTCTTCAGTCAACACGCACATCATTCCAACCACTTCATTCTGGATCATCACTCCGCGTATAGTTATTAAAGTGGTTTTCGGTTTAGATAGAGAGTATATCCATAACCGAATTCCGGTCTCTTTAATAACCTTCGAAATTATTTCACCGATTGGTCGTTTATTTATTTCAAAACCAAATAAATTTCAATTTCAATTTCAATTCGCAAATCAACATTTCATTTGTCTATCAAAACAGTTTCCATACTTTACGTTTCAAAACTTCCAATTTACCATTTCAAAATCAAATTCAAATTTTATCTAAACAATCCAAATATTAACTCAAGTTCGAATATAAGTTTCATTTCGAAAACATTTAAATTAATTTAATTTAACATTTAAATCAATTTAAATTCACTTATCAATTTCATTCAATATCGTTAAATTAATTTATCATTCAAAACAATTTCTATTAAATTTCCAAATCATTAAATCAATTTCTTAAATTCAACTTCATTAAATCAAAACTTACAAATTTTGAATTAAATTAAAATCATCAAATCAAATCCTTTAATTTTCAAGTTCACATTAATTTCAATAAATCACCTTTTATTTCTTGTTAAAGAAATTCAATTTCAGTCATTTACTTACTTAAATAAATTTCCAAAACTTAATAAATAAAGAAACCCAATTTCATTTATTAATAAAGTTCAAATCTCACTTTTTCAAAAGTCCAATTTCTCTTATCAAAGAATTCAAATTTTTTTTTCAATTATCAAATGATTCAATCCTATTCAATTATTAAATAATTCAAACTTAATTATTAAATAATTTCAAAATTTAATAATTTCAAACTTAATTATAATTTCAAACTTAATTCAATCATTTTTCAAATTAAACAACCTTCTTTCATCAATTTCTTTATTAATATTTCATTTCAGATTATTAAATATTCACGTTTTAATTTCATTAAATTCAATTTCCAACTTCGTTTCAAAACCAAATTATTTATTCAAATAAAATCTTCATTTTATTTTTAAATCAAATTATTGACCAATCGGGTTTTATTTAATTTCCTATCCTAGGTAAAAATTCAATTTGGGTATTTATCATTTCAACCCGATTCCAATTCAATTCAAAATCAAAACATATCAAAGGGAACTTGCAGTGTGATAACTGGGATGGTGTCAAAGTAAATAAACAAGCAATAACAACAATCAATATCAACCCAATAATCAATTCAAATAATCCCGAAATAACCGTATTAATTCGCATTGTTATTTGTACAAATTAATATAATTATTTCTAGAATCTACACTATCATTTCATGTAGATTAAAGATTATTACATTACAGTTTTTCACTTGTCATCTATTTACAATTTCATACATCATCAATTTAACAACATACATTCAGTGATTCAAAATGTAATTAAACAAATCCTACGTGTCAATAAATTTAACAGTTAAAGGGGTCATATTATACAAGTGTCAGTTAATCACATTTAACATTTAATTATCCTATATCAAGTTCAATTGCATGTTATTTATCATTTTAACATTAACAATTTAACGTCCAATATAAACATCAACAATCAATCAATTATCAGCCAACTGCATTATCATCACATAAATAATTAACAGGTAATGGTGTCAAATGTCACAGGTGAACTGATACAGGTAATAGCATATATAACAGTGTAATTAACTAACAGCAGCATATTTCAATTGTCGTTTCAAATGAAATCAAATCTAATAAATAAAAGAACGTTAATCGTGAGTGATTGCTCACCTTTCGAGGCTTAGAGAGATTTGAAATGGGTTACGAATCCAAGAGCGAATTTCCAAACAAACAAGATTTGCACGAATTGGATGGACATGGCTGATAAATAGAGATCAATGAAAATAGATCAGCAACTTCTCGATGTAGACCGAAACAAAATATAAATTATCCTAATATATTATTTACTTAACCAATATAAATTTTGAAACTCATTAAAATTTATATATATATATATATACACATTCTTTTTACGCAAGTCACTATATACATATCTATCTACTAAAGTCTACAAATAAAATTTTTATATAAGCCTCATATATAAACACACGACAATCCCCTATGACCTATCATATTGCAATTTCATATAATAAACTTATTAAATGAACTTATACGTTCATCTTACTGTTACAAACCCATATAACTTACAACTGAGATTAGCATATTATACAGTAACCAACTTTCTATACTTTAATATATATAAACTGCAAAGCTTTATATACGATACAGTCCTTTACAACAATGCCAATCAAACGAACATATATATCTACTTATACAATGCAAAACTAATGTATAGCATAAAGCCAGTCCATACTTATAATATATAATAGCTTAATTTGTATAAACTGTCAGATCAACTATACAAAAAGTTATACCACTGTATACTAAAATCCAACTTGAATAAACTATATATATATATATCTACTTTATTACTACACATAAAAGTCTCAGCAGATTACACTGTCGAATCCTTTTATAACTGCTATGTCCAACATCTTATTTAAACCCAACACGACATATATTATACAGGTTTATAAACATATATAATCAACAACTTAACTTATAACTTGTATAACTTCTCCAAAATATATAGACCAACATGTATTACAACCTGTGAATATTTAAAACTAATGTATATATAACTTAGATTATATGCAAATTATAATACCTAGAATATAATAATACTTACGCATATAACGCTGGTAAACTGCTGAGCAAGGGAAATAGGCGTGCACGCTTGTCGAGGCCGAAAGGGAAGCTACGACCAAGCTTGGAAGGCGGAGGCGTTGCTGAGATAGCGGAGGTGGCGCAACTGCCGAGGCAAGATGCTTCGGTCAGGGCACTAGTAGGGAAAACGAAGGCACGGTGTGAGGGGAAGTGGTTGCACGTGGAGGAGAAATAGGTGGAAGATGGCGGAGGCTGGTGGGCGTTGGCCAGAAGTGGTTCGGGAATGAACGGGGCAGAGGCGGAGTTTGGCGTTTGTGGGTGGAGTGTGGTGGTGGGAGGCGGAGAAGGGTGGGCGACGGTGCCTAGGTTGAGACGCGAAGGGAAAGGCATGCAAGGAGAGGGACAAAGAAGAGAAAGAAGGCTTACTGTAATTGTTGGTCTCATGTATATATGCATGCATGGTAGGAAAGTGAAGTGGTTTCTTTTTTTTTTATTGCGCATGAAGAAACAGAGAAGGAAGATAAAGAAGAATGCACAGTAGAGATCTAAATGAATGGAGAGTAATTTAAGTAACGTGAACAAAAGTATGAAAGGTCAAATGAAATATGAATGGGATTCTGGGAATAGCAAAAGTTAAGGCTGAATTCAAGGAACATTTATGGTTAGTGGCGATTGGGTTTCCAACCCGTGAATAAATGAATGGTTATAGAAATACCAAAGGGCTTAACGGGTACCGATACGAAAGGCGTTACGCAAAGTGCAACGTGCAACGGAACTCCGAATCTGACAATCGAATATACCGTAGAGATCGGCACGACGAGACGATCAAAACGGTATATAGAAATCAGTGGTACGATCATCCGATAAAAATCGATATCGGTACCAGAATACTGCTATTTTGCAGAAAATAAGAACGACGGAGCCAAAGATGTCCGAATTTGGAAAAACGACAAACTGAAATCTTGCTCAGAAGATGGTTTAGAATTTTTCTATGTAAAAATATTTAGGTTTCGAAAACATTTTATTTTCAACGCTTTTTAACTGATTGAATTGAAGTGAATTTACGCGCGAAATAAACTTTCATATTTTCGGACGAAAATTTACCAGCTGCTATGTTTAACTAGACGCATTTCAAATATGAAATTTTATTTCAAAATTTTATTGTTTAAATTTTCACAAAATTTCAACTAATTACGTTATTAAAACAGTTGAAATTTACGGGTCGTTACAAAATATATCAATGATATTAGAATATACGATGTACATACGTCATCATTTCGTAAAATCACATTTGATCGCTCGCTCGATTACACAAGTTCGCTTTCAAACTAGTATTGTCCATTCGACTTCCCTAATGCGGACTTCGATATGGTTTCTCGACTAGAAGCCATCAGTCTCCTTGCATAGCCATATACTATGATAGAGAATTCTAGAATTTAGCCCAAAATCCATATCAAATATTCGCCATCAAGAATCGAATGAAAAATCCTAACACGAAATGGTGTAATTCACCTCGAACTTGTGTACTCAAACTTGGATCAAATTAATTATGCGAATAAAACAGCATACGTACAACTTATATATTTATTCCAACTTGTTAAATATATGGTTCCATAAAGATGTTACTAAGTTAAAACATTTAAACTAAATTTTATTCAAAATATTTTGAAGACCAAATTATTTTCAAAACATTTCTGTAACGACCCACATTTTTTAGTGATTTTTTTATTAAATTAATTGAAATTTTGTGAAATTTTAAACAATAAAATTTGAAATTAAAAATTTACTATTTGGAATACGTCTATTTTAATATAGCAACTGGTAAATTTTCATCTGATAATATTGAAGTTTATTTTCCTGTGAAATTTCATTTCAAATCAAACCGGTTAATAACAGTGAATTTAAAAGTTTTCCGAAACCAAAATATGTCAACAGGATAAAATTCATTCAGAGCATTCTGAATCAGATTGCGAAATTCGTTTCGCGAAATTTGGACTTCTATTGCTCCGTTTATCTTAATTCTGGCAAATTAGCAGCATTTCTGGTACTGATTATCGACTTTTGATCGGTTGATCGTGCCACCGATATCTGTATACCGTTTTGATCGTCTCGTCGTGCTGATCTCAATGGTATATTCATATCTATATTTTGAAGTCCGGTACGCGACGGAAACAGGAAAAAACAGTGTCGTATCGGTATTGTAATCTGTGACCTTTTGTTTTCTTGCCCTTTTAACTCTTGACGTACTGTCCAAACAACAATAATTTTTGCTTTAAATGAGCCAGCTGGATTTTCGTGACCATTGCTCTGTTTTCCTTTATTTCCTCTCCACGTTTGCGGTTCACTTGCAAATATCTCAAATACAAGTTCATCATCTTTCCCTTTCTTCTCCTCAATCATTTTTCTCTTCTACCTGCTGTGTCCCCGTCCAAACCTCCTCTTTTCCTAGATCCATCATCACCGAGCTTTTATATATTTCAATACAATTTGCCTCTTTTCTAGTTCAAAATATATAATAAAAAAAATACGAAGAGAAGCCTGAAGGCTGTTTTCCGTCTGTTCGCCACCCTATAGCCGAACACGGCAACGACCCCCACAACTCCACGCCTCACCAGACCCGAACCTCGTCTCCTCCGCCTTCCCCTCTTCCCTGACCGACCTACCTCCTTGTGCCCCTCCGCTCTACATCTTTGCCTAACTTTTGTTGCCAGCAGCCGCATAAACTTTGGGTACGAATCGTATTTATATGTTAATATTTTCATATATATATATATAATATACGTATTCTATTTTCTCAGTATATAATTATTTATGGCAACTATTTATGTATATATCTATACAGTGACAACCTTGTTTTTTTTCTGTAAATGAAATAGTAAGTTAAGGTTGGGTAAGTTAATAGGATAATGGTTATACGCATGAAAAAAAAATGTATGTACGTTAGTTTATATATATTATGACTGATCTTTATATTGTGCTTTGATTTCAAGAGGAAGATATTAAGTATATTGTCTATATATATGTTAGTATATATTATATAACGGTGCCACTGTGACGTTGCATACATATTTTTAACTATACAATTTTAATATGTGTACTGTATATATGGTTTAGACTATAGGTTGTATTATATGTTGGTTATATTTAAAGTTTTAGATATATATTTGGTGTACGATCTGTTGGAGTTCATTGTATAGGTTATAATAGTCTTCATACATACAATCTGTTGTTAATGTATATATAGTTTAAATGACATATATTTTATAATTTTATAATACAAAGAAAATTTTGTTTACATATATACTTATTACTTGCAACATGTATATGGGATGAGTTTTGCAAAATTTTGTCTATAGATATATATATATATATATTTTAAGTGGGTTCTCTGGTTTGGTTTTATAAACACTTGTATTTATACTGAATAAATAATGAGGAGGAAAATCTGAGAAATAGTTTTCAAATTTTTTCTAAAACCTATATATATATATATATTTGAGTAATGGGTATGTTGTGGATATAGCTGTATAGGATCTGGTAACTAGTATGTTGGTTTTAGGTATGGTTTTATTAAGTGAGTGTACATGAATTTTAAGGATTGAACTGAATTGATTTTTTTTTTTTTATAAGTATGTATTTTTTTTTCTATATATATATATTTTATTTTAATTTTGTCTTAGATTAAAATATGGTTTTTATAAAATATCAAGTATTTTCCGTATATATCAAACTGATTCTGATTCAGTTCATCAATTCTTGATTCTCAGTCTCGTTCGTCCAACTCGCGTTCAATCTTACTTTTCTTTGAGATTTGTGCCTGGATTTCGTGACTCCGCTTCATTGTCTATCTCTCTAGCCTCGAAAGGTGAGCAATCACTCACAATTAACATTCTTGTATTTATTAAATTTGATTTCAATTGAAACGACAATTGAAATATGATGCTGTAGTCATTAAATTGTTATATATGCTATTATCTGTATATGTTCACCTGTGACATCCGACACCAGTATCTAGTATTTATATGCCTGTTATTACTATTATGTGTATATGTTCACCTATGACATCTGACACCAGTATCTAGTATTTAAATGCCTGTTATTACTATTATGTGTATATGTTCACCTATGACATCTGACACCCGTATCTGTTATTTATACTGATGATATATGCCTGTTGTTATATTTTATTATTATCTGTTATCACTCTGCAAGTTCCCTGTTAGTATAGAATTCACTATGGGTTGAAATGATACATACCCGAACGGACTTTAGAATAGGAGAATTTCGTTATGGGTTGAAATGATAAACCCAAGCGATTTTCATTTGAATTGAAATTGGGATTACGGGTCGAAATGATATCTACCCGTATATATATTTAAATTTCGGATTGAAATGATAAATATCCGTATCACTTAACCATATGATAAATATATATATAAAGACACCGTTGGTCCATATATATAAATATTTTAAAAAAAATGAATTCTATGGTTTTGGGAAGAAATATACGGGTTAAAATAAATGTTGATTCTTAAAATTTTTATATATAAATGGTAATGATATATATAGATTTAATTATAATATTAAATTTAACTAAGATGGATTTAATACATATAATATGGTTGAGTATTTAAAATATATTTCAAAATAGATTTCGGTAATAATTTGAATAAGTCAAGGTTGGGAAGATAATTTGAATTTAGTAAAGAATTTTATTTAATTAAACCAATTTAAAACTTATTGAAATTGGGATTTAAGATATGATTTATAACTTGAGTTTGATTTAAATAATTTAATGAATATTTCTTGTTTAAATAAAGTTTAAGGAAATATCTAGTAAATGTGATTTAAGGCTAGTAAATGATATTGAATCTATTAAGTGAATATTTCCTGATTAAATAATAATGGAGTTAAATCAAGAGCTATATGAAACTGTTAAATCTAACTTTGAAAATGTTGAACATTAAAACTTTGAAATATATTGAATATAAATGGTATATTTAGAACTAAATTAAATTGATAAATTGAGCTTTGAATAAATTTGAATTTAAAAATTTAGTTGATTTGAACCGAGTTGTGAAACTTGAGGAAATTATAAATACTTTACTTTATAAATTATTTAACCTATATATACTATTTTGAAAAATAGATATATTTGAAATGAAAGGATATTTGGGTTTTGAAGTATAAATTTAATTGAAATGACCACGGTGTTATAATATATATTTCCACCTTGTAGATAGTTCTGAAGATCCTTAGAGGATGGTTATCCCAAACATCCTTTAAGTTACTTGTATTTCAGTTGATATTTCACTTGAGTTGGATTTATTGATATAAGAATCTTAATCCTGACTCGAGTGTTTTGTGTTTTGCTTTACGCTCGGGTCAGACCGAGTGATACAGCATTTGAGACTCACCTTTGGAGTTTGGAGCTTCCCTTGGAGATCCCACTATCGCCTCAGCTTTCAGCTCTTCTAGTTGTTTTGTTCAGAGAAGTCATCTGTTGTACTGGGGACTTCACTGCAATTGAGATATTCTGTTGTATTTTATTTCTAACTCTGATGTTTATATAGTAGCTTCATGAACTACTATTTTATCTATTCCGCTGCGTATTATTGTATTACTCTGTGTCTGTGATTCTGTGATTGATTTATTTACTACATATGCTGAGTTTTGCCAAATTTAAATTAACAATCTGATATTTTGAATTATTCAAGTCAGACATGTGTGGATTTATTGTCGATTTGAATGGTCCAAAATAGCGGGTCGTTACAGTTGGTATCAGAGCCAGGTTCTAGGCAAACTTAACATATATGGTAAACTGATTTGCGGAATCACTTTCGTTCTGGCCTCTCCCTAATTATATTCTTATTTGAGTATATCCATCTTCTCTTTTTGAATTTTAATTATCTCATCTTCATTCGAGTCCTTTCCCTTTGTTTTGAAACTCCCCTTGATTTAATTTCCCCTTAAATTTTGAACTTCTATCTTGTTGATTTTTGACTCATTGAATATTTGAATGATAGGAAACTATCTTGTAATGGCAAAATCAAAAGAGCAGAAAGCAGCCCGTCGGGCACGAAGAGCACTGGCCCGTAAGGAACGGGAGGAAGCAATCGAGGAACAAGAGGGGCTGTGGAGAGAAAGAGCAGAACCGGGTCCTTATGACCATGTCATTTGTTATCGGTGTCAGGAAAAGGGACACTATGCAGTCATGTGCGGGAAAAGGAATGTAGGAAAGAAGAAAGAGGGCAAGCGTTTTCGATCCAAGATCTTCTGTTTTAGATGCCGTAGTGGGGGGCACTTTCCCAGTCGCTGCCAGAAGGTGAAGAAAGTGAAATCTGCATCCACTACATCAGTCGACCTATCAACCATTTGCTATCACTGTAAGAGGCCTGGGCATATAGCCAGGAATTGTTCTGTGCGAAAGTATGGAAAGAAGGTTGCGTACCCGCAGTTCATTAAGGAAGATGGGAGCGTAGTGCACCTATGCCAGAAATGCAGATGTTGGGGGCACATTGAGGGGGAGTGTTCTGGACCCGTTGATGTACCACCTGGAAGAATTAATACCGATGCTTTGTTTATGTAGGAGTGGTAAATCTGTGGACCTTTTGTTATCTGTTGTATGTTAGGTTGCTTTAAGCGAACTCTATTGTATCTTTTGCTTAGCTGAAGTTGTCAAACTGGAGACATTTATGCTTCTGTCTTCGTATGTTATGAATTCGAGTCTTTCCAAATTTTGAATGGAAATTCTTTTGTATCGATATAGGTTATATATCTCTAATCTTGGTGGGGATTTGCTTCGATTAGGATTCCTTTGAACTTTGGAACGTTCCCTACGGTTCCAAAACTCATTCTTGTCTCTCCCTATTTGTATTCTTTTGATTCTGGAGTATCCCATAACTCCACTTCGAATGATCTCTATAAGAATAGGATCCCACCAATCTTTGAATGATTTATGAAGGGGTGAAATTCCTTCACAATTGGCATTGATTCACCGAAAATTCCTATATCTTTGGTTTTGATGCCGCTATCTCTTGCGATCGAATGTTGATTTTTCTCGGTGTTGGGTATATTTTGACCCTACCGGACCAAACATCCACCATGTTCAACTCCCCACCGAATCAGTCTATGCCGAATCAACCTACACGCCGGTCCAAACTACACGACCGGACCAACTCCTCGCCGAATCAAACTACACGACCGGAACAACTCCCCACCGAATCAGTCTATGCCGAATCAACCTACACGCCGGTCCGAACTACACGACCGGACCAACTCTTCACCGAATCAACCTACCACCGAATCAAGGGATGCCGAACCAAGGTGTTCCAGGCCAGATTGTCTCAGCCCAGGCCCGCCAGCTGCTATATACCTCCAAGACCCCTACCCCCAGCTTCACTCTATAAATAGAGGGGCAGGGATACAACAATGGGGAGAAGTTTTTGAGAGCTCAAGCACGGAAGGAACTTTCAAACAACTTTCTTTTACTTGTACCAAAGCTTTGTACTTGTAATCACAACAAAAGAAGAGAAATAACATATAAAGTGGACGTAGGCACATTCTGGCTGAACCACTATAAATCTGCGTGTCTTTTTACAGTTTAGCCCCTGTTTTTCATATATTTGCATAAATCACCCAAATCACTAAGAACAACATAAGATCTACTAAATCATACAACTTTGAGGTGTTTGTCCATTTTTTGTGCAAACATTTTTGGTGCTTTCATTGAGAGGTTGAAGCTCGAAGCTCCAGCTTCATCCGCTTAGAAAGTTTTCCTAACAGCATCATCCGCCACTTGGAAAACATGCCTCCCAAACAGAGAAAAGATGTTAACAAAGGAAAAAACATCGCATCCAGTAGCCTTCCTGATCCAGCTATCGCAAATCAAGTAAATCCTCCTCCTCCAGCAACGGTAACAAATGGAGGACAGGCTAACCCCACCACTCCTGCCACAGAACAGCCTGCAGCAGTTACTAGGGCAGATTTGGACAGAGTTGTTGTTGAAGTGACTAACCGCTTCACGTCCCAGCAGGAAGCCTTGGTGGACCATCTCATGTCACGCTTGAGGGACGCTGAAGAATCCAACCGCAACACTGAATCATGGGGCGAGTCCCAATCTGGAGGATCTCAGAGACAGCAAAGATCTTCCTTCTTCGAAGGAGCTAACGGCAGGAGTAGCCGTGGTAGGAGCCGAGACCGAGCTCAGCCCGAAGTTAGGCCTGAGGAAACGTTTGGTGCCGAACCCAACGGGGAAGGTACCGGGCGGAGGTCAACTGCAGCTGAGCCTGTCATGCTGCCTAACCACAGAAACACCAGTGAACGGGGCCGAGCTAGAGTTCAGCCCGAAGTTGGACCCGAGGAAGTGCTTAGATCAGAACCCAACAGGGGAAGATCAAGGCAAGGGCCAACTGTAGCTGATCCAAGCATGCTCCCAGAAGATCAAAGGCAGCCACTGGAAAATATGAGGAATGATAGACGATACCATCCCTACAGGTTGTCTGGTCGGAATCAACCCCACAGAACGGAACCAAACTCATTTCTGTCCGCTCCAAATTCTGATGAAAGGATGGCACGCTTATTCAGAGAGTGTGTCCAACGGGAGCAAAGAGATCGAGGGATAGGCGCTAGGGTAACCAGCCCTTTCGCCCGCAATATCGAAATTGCTATCACCCCCCGAGAATGGAAGATGCCAACAATGGAACCTTACAAAGGAACCTCCGATCCCGTTGTACACTTACAGAGGTACACGCAGCATATGCTCATGAGTGGAGCAACAGAGGGAGTGCTGTGCAAATGCTTCCCGCTCTTCTTAGCAGATCTTGCTACCTCCTGGTTCTGTCATCTACCCCAAGGATCCATCAGCTCGTGGGAAATGTTGAAAGAAAAATTCATCAGTCAGTTCCGCATTCATGTGGAGCAACCTAAGGACGCTTATTCCTTATCCAGCGTCAAACAGAAACCTGGAGAAAAGCTGCAGCAATACCTAACCAGATTCAACGCCGCAGCAGCCGCAGTTCAAGATGCCGATGAGAAGCTTATCCTAATGGCCCTCTGCAGTGGGGTGCATCCGGACACTAAATTTGCTAGGAGATTGACAAAAGAAAAACCAGCTACTTTACCCGATTTCTTCCATGAAGCCGGGAAATACATGAGGCTTGAGGATGCCGCCATTGAGGGGCAGTCAGGACAACAAAGTAAGACGACCCATGGCAACGCCCCTGCTGTGGCAAGGGACGTTCGAAGAAATGATTCCAGAGACAATGCTGGGGGCAAGAAAGTAGAGAAACGCCTATATCGGCCAGGACCAAGATTCGACTCTTACACCCCTTTGAACGAGACCGTCGAAAACATCTTCCTTGCCACCCAAGGCGAAGTTAGATACAAACGCCCACCATACAAGAAGGAATCAGATAGCGCACAGAAATCTGGAAAATTCTGCCGCTTCCACGAATCCCACGGACATGATACCAACGAATGCCATCATCTCCGGGATCTGATTGAGGAACACATCAGAAGAAAGAAACTGGAGCGCTATGTAAAAAGTCAAGACAGGACTCCAGCTCCTGCCAATGAAAACCCAAGGCTACCCTCACCAGGGACCGGCAGAGGCGACCGCAACGCTAGCAGCTCTAGTCAAGAGAAGATAGTGGTCCATACCATCTCAGGAGGTCCACACATCGCAGACAGAAGCTGGAAAGAGATGGAAAGATATGGGAAGTCGCTCAGAGACAATAGAGACTGCGTCAATACGGTTATAGAAGAGCGCCACCCAAAGCGGAAAGAAAGTGATGACATCACATTCAGTAAACGCGACCTAGAAGGAAGACAGTACCCTCACATGGATCCCATGGTTATCTCTGCCCGACTCGGTCCCGCCGAAGTTTACCGAATCCTGGTAGACACTGGAAGCTCTGTAAATATCCTGTTCAAACACGCATTCGACAAAATGAGGTTGTCAATGAAGGACGTATCTCCCTGCGATAAACCGCTACACGGTTTCACTGGAGATGCGAAAATGCCCATCGGGCAGCTGGACCTCTTCGTTGAAATTGGAAGCCATCCCTGCTCCGTTGTAAGGAAACAGACGTTTGTGCTGATAGAAAACCATTCGGCCTACAACGCCTTCCTAGGAAGACCAGCCCTATCTGACTTCCAGATTGTCCTAGCCCCGTGGTGCCTGAAAATGAAATTTCCAACAGACAATGGGGTAGGGGAAGTGGAAGGAGACCAGGATATTGCACGAGACTGCTATGTAACCGAACTTCGCAACAACCACAAGAAAGATAAAGGAAAGTTCGAATGGACGGACGAATGCTTGACCGCTTTCCTTAACCTAATCGAACACCTCCAGAAACCACCGGTACTCTCGACCCCAAGCAAAGGCGAAGAATTATACCTATACCTTGCTGTGTCATCTCACGCTCTAAGCGCTGCCTTGGTAAGGGAAGATAACCGCACGCAACGACCAGTTTACTTCGTCAGTAAAAGGTTTACTGGGGCAGAAGTCAGATATCCTAAGCTTGAAAAGTTAGCATACTGCTTACTAATCACTTCACGAAAGCTGCGTCATTACTTCCAATCCCATTCCATCAAGGTTCTAACCGATCAACCACTAAGGCAGGTACTCCATCGTCCCGACACTTCCGGGCGACTACTTAAATGGTGTATTGAGCTGAGTCAATATGATATCACCTATCACCCTCGCACCGCCATCAAGGGACAAGCCATGGCTGATTTCATTGCAGAATTCACTACCAACGAGGATAAGGAGCAACTGGAAATAACAGAAGATATCAAGTGGAATCTCTTTGTGGACGGTGCATCTAACGAACAAGGCTCGGGGGCAGGTGTGGTAATCATCACTCCCAGGGGAAATAAACTGCACTATGCTATAAGGTTGGAATTCACTGCCACCAACAACGATGCAGAATACGAAGCAGTAATAGCCGGATTAGAAATTGCTATCGAGATCGGAGCCAATTCTTTGTGTCTTCACAGCGATTCTCAGCTTATTGTTAATCAAATACTAGGGGAATTCCGAGCTAGAGAAGAACGACTCATAGCATATCTAAAGAAGACCAAGTTACTTCTCAGCCGATTAGACCACTACTTAGTCAAACACATCCCTCGGGAAGAGAACCAAGAGGCCGACGAATTGGCAAAGCAAGCAAGTATGGGAGACGAGGCCATCTTCGGAGCAGTAACTGTCTCAAAGCAAATGATCCCAAGTTTTGAGCAAGTGAATCTGATAGCTGCAACCGAAGAAGCAACTTGGATGACTCACATCCGAGACTACCTACAAAATGGCACACTACCCGACAGGCGTAACGAAGTCAAGAAAATCTTGAGGAAAGCGTCCCGCTACACCATGCAAGGAGACATCCTCTATCGGCGCGGGTTCTCTAACCCATTATTAAGGTGTGTCGCCGGAAGGGAAGCCAAGGAAATCTTATCCAACATTCATCAAGGAAGCTGCGGAGATCACACCGGAGGGCAAACGTTAGCAAAAAAGATACTCCGATACGGATATTTCTGGCCCACCTTAAGCAAGGACGCCTTAGATTTCGTCAAGAAGTGTGACAGATGCCAAAAGTTTGCTAAGGTCCCTCGGCTACCAACAACCGAGATTACCCAGATGACCAGCCCTTGGCCCTTTGCAGTATGGGGAATTGACTTAATCGGTGAACTGCCAATGGGTCGAGGCGGCGCCAAATATGCTATAGTAGCAGTCGACTATTTCACCAAATGGGTGGAAGCAGAACCTCTAAATAAAGTATCTTCAGCGAAAGTTATCAACTTCTTAATCAAAAATGTTCTGTGCAGGTACGGAGTCCCACTAAAAATCATATCAGACAACGGACTTCAGTTTGACAGCGAGGAATTCGCCAACTGGTGCCAAGAACACGGAATTCACAAAAGCTTCTCATCCGTAGCATATCCCCAAGCAAACGGACAAGTCGAAGCAGTCAACAAAATTCTGAAAACTCTGATCAAAAAGAAGCTCGAAAAGTCAAAGGGCGCTTGGGTGGATGAACTCCCTACGGCACTATGGGCCTACCGCACATCTTTCAGAACATCAACAGGGCACACTCCTTTCTCTTTGGCATACGGATCGGAGGCTGTGCTCCCAGTTGAAACCATTGTGCCTTCCCACCGTAGGATCCACTATAACCCAGAAGAAAACGAAGAGCTCCTCAACATGTCTTTGGATCTAGTCGAGGAGAGAAGGAATGATGCAGTCCTAAAAACAGCAGCCCACAAGCAAAAGGTGGCAGCACAATACAACTCCAAAGTCAAGCACCGTGCCTTACGAGAAGGGGATCTTGTCATTAAGCGAATCTTCCCTCGCCCCGGAGCACTAGACCCAATCTGGGATGGACCATATGTAATTCATAGAGATCTCCACAACGGAGCCTATATTTTGTCAACAGTGGACGGAGAGGTGTTCCAGAGGGCATGGAACATCCAACACCTCCGTCGATACTTTTCTTAACTTGTATTGCCCATATGAAGCAAATTAACGAAGAGAATCAGTGGACGTAGGCATTTTTTCGTGCCGAACCACTTTAAAAAAGCCTTGTCTCTTTTTTAACTTGTTCCTTTGTATCTTGGCTGCTTGTTAACTTTATCCTTTTCTGTTGAACAAAATCCTGAGCATATAGCATTTCTATTCAAAGCACTCCACAATGCAACTTCACGTGGACAAGCCCCAACAGGTACTATGCGAATCTATGCCCTCGCCAATGAGACACTTTTGCTCCAGCATCCCTCTGCTGCGGGTTAACTCATTGCTCGCGACGGCCCTTAAAGCCAACTGTAATGAGCCGATTATAAGCCACCGAGAAGGCCGACTATAGCCGAGGCAGCTCATTACGGCGTTAGGCTCGCCGGCGACTGTGAACCGATTATAAGCCCCAACATAAGGTGTGGCCAGCCAGGGGCAGTTCACAGTTGACGATCGGCACCCACGCTAGCCGGCCACAGTAAGTCGAATAATACCCATGAGTACGGGCCATAATGGCCCGGGTAGTTACTGTGCGCGATCTCGGCTCCGGTGTGTCTTAAGTGCGGCTGTGGTAAAAAAGAATTAACTCCCCGCGGAGGCGTAAGATGGGTGACAAATGTCTCCAAGACCCACAGCTAGGGAAAGTGACTACAAAACCCGTTTGCCACGAACTTAAGCACATCGAAGGCCTTCCGTGACTGGAAGTTTTACTATTCCACATATTTCAGTTTTACTTAAAAAAAAAACTTTCCTCCTATCCTCTATAACAAACCATAAAGTACAGGATGCAGGGTAAGAGATACCCGCCAATGGATGCAGAGATTCACAATCAGATGGCGGGGCAGTCAACTGCTCTCCATGCTTGGTCATACAAGATATTCGAAACTTCCATTTACAAACAGAACATGAAAGGCGGTATTTTCTTCCTTTATGTACAAATGCATGACTATAATTTGATTTTTTCACACCACACGCTAACATTGCAAGTCATGAGATTATGATTGAAAACCAGAATCTAACATCAAACACAATTTAATTACGAGAATACACATAGCTACATTTCTCATACGATATGTCGAAATAGCAACAAATATTCAAAGAAATGACAAAATCAACTTGAGCTAAAAAATTACACGTCAAGAATAATGTTATTACAAGTAGCAAGAATTACAACTTAGAAGTTACTCTACTGTCTTAAGACTAACAGATACAACAATGCCAAGCCTACAAAAAGAATTTTTCAGGTTCGGTCATGGAGCTGGTTGCGTCGAAGTCTTGTCCTTGTTCCTTTGCCCGCCTGTCCGGTCATAAAAAGGATTCATTAGTGATGAGTAACCAAGTTAACAGAAAGACTAGAAAGGAAGACTTACCAGTACTAGCTTCTTGACCATCCTGGTCGTCATCTTCTACCGGCACGCCCGCCTCTTCAGCAGCAAGCAGCCGCATACCCTCCTTTACCGCCACTTTCTCCTCCTTGGTGAAGTGGGCAGTGACCACATCCATACTGAAGGCCGTTCCACCCTCTTTATCTGCATCAGCCTTAGCCTCCTCCAAAGCCCGAAGATATGTCTTGGCCATGACTCTGGGATAATCATCCATCCAAGAGAGGTTACCCTGCTTCCAAGTCCGGAAATACATGTCCTGGAGCATGTCATCCATCATTCCTTCGTTCTCCTCAAACTCCCTCATCCGGGCATCGGAGGCCGACAACCTTTCCACGGCAGCATCTCTCTCCAGTCTGTATCTCGAGCAATCAGCTTGAAGGGACCTCCGCATCACCTCCATCTCTTCCCTCAACTTAGCTTGAGCAAGTTCTGCAGCCTCAAGCTTCTCGGACAAATCCTCCACCTGCTCGAGATCCGCTCTCCGAACCTCATCCACCGTGGTAATAGCCATGTCAATCCGCTCTTTGCAAGCAGCTTCCATTTTCCGCAATTCGGCTCGACTGGCCTCTTCCATGGTTCTCCTCAATCGCCCAGTAGCAGCCTCGTGCTGAGAGATCTGGATAGCCTGATCCGCAAGCTGCTTGGCCTGATCCGAGACCACCAATCGAAGTCGGATATTGGCGCTCCCTATCTCCTCTCCGGCCTTAACCAACCGAGCATGATGCCCCATCAGCTTCTTGGCCTCCTCTGCCACCCGATCAATATTAGCTTTGGCCTCGTCTCCCATAGTGACTATACGAGTGGTGAGTAGATCGAGGTCTAAGGACTTGGCTTCGTCAAGTACTCGTACCATGGGGTTACGGGGGAGAAGGTGTTCACCGGTAGCTTCGTCAAAAGTAATATCCTGAGAACCTGGATCCAGATCAGGATGACCCGCGAAGGGATTACGGGCCAAGTCGGGACGGTCGATATGAATAACAGAAGGGTTTCCGGACGGGTGTGGAGAGGGTACAAACTCGCTACCCTCCTCAGTAATGTCATGAATAGGCTGAGCCGGAGGCTGAGGACCGAGCGAAGTTTCGGATAAAGGGTGACTCCTCTTCCTCTGCTGAATACCCTCTTCGATGACCCCAAGAAGAGGACGGTACCCGACTACATCCCCGGAGCGTTGGGCTGAGGGCTTCGGCTTAGCAGAAATTTTGGAAAGTTTATATTGCTCGAGCCTGTGTCGAAGGTCTGAAGCTTTGGGCGTCTTGCCTGCTCCTGATATAAAGAACAAGTGTCATAATCTTACATTACTATATGATTCAAGAAACGCGGTAGGTTACAAGTTAGAAAAGGAAAAGAAACACAGCTGTGGTTGTACAAACCCTGGGGAGGAGTGGAATACTGCAATAAGTCCCGGATTTCATTCCAGGACGGGAGCGGGTCATAAAATATTCCTAAGTCCCTATCATTAGTGAAGCATGCAGGGGTCAAGAGTTCACCTTGAGTTGTCAGAGCCACCTTGGCCGGAATAGTCGGAGAAGACTCACTTGCACCAGTCCCGGTTTTGTCCGCCTCCCCGGTCTTCTCTACCAAAGCCGGATCATCACCCAACCCCTCAAAAGCTTGACGGAGAGCATCATCCGTCCACTCTTGCATCTCGCCTACTTGCCCAGAAGACAGAGCCCTGGAACCATCACCACCCTGTCCATCTCCACCCTGTCCATCGCCACCCTCGTCACCAAGACGCTCAACGTCACTTCCGCCCTCCGCCTCACCTCTTTCCTCCTCCGCATCTATCTCCCCCTGAGTAAGTGGACAATTGCTGGGAGAAGGACCGTCCGACCTCTTAAGCTTCTTACCTCCGACGGCTGGAGGTTTCGTAAATGGTTTTCTCTTTCCGCCCTCTGCCGCCTGAGCAGCCGCCCTCTCTTCCGCCGTTTCCCTCAACTTAAATACAGACTGCTGCGGAAGGATCAAGTTATATTCCAGAAGAATCGCATTTCTAATCAAGTAGGCAGATGATCTGTATTTCCCAAGAATGGCTTCTATCTCCGCCGCCATCTGAACCAGGCGGTCAGTCTCCACAACCGGAAAACCACCTGTCGCTAGCAAAAATGAGAAAGTATGAGAAGAAGCATCGCAATCGGAATAGGAATTATAAGTAAAAGCATCAACTTACATCCAGAGGTAAAGCGCCGGATGGAGACGGAATCGTCCCTAACAAAGAACCACTCTTTCTTGAACATGCTGAATTTAGAGTACAGGTCCAAGACCGGCTTGAAGGTCACAGCAGACTCCAAGCTAACATATGGGGACCCCTTCTTATAGCCCCTTAAATTATACAAGTACCGGATCTCCCGGTTGGAGGGGGCGCGACCATACTTCCTCTGAAAAATAACAAAGAGACTCACCAATATGGCATAAGAGTTGGGGTGAAGCTGGAACGGGGCCACCTTCAGGTACGTGATGAAGCTGACTACCCAAGCATTGAGTGGCGGGATAGCACCACACATGCAATGGTACCTACTATAAGCAAAGTATCCTTCGGGAGGACTGTATGGCATGACTCCTGGGCCCGGCAGCAGCATGAGGGCTCTATCGATCCCAAAGGAACGAGATATAACATCGAGTTGCTCCTCTTTGAGAGAGCTAGGAAAGCAGTCAGGAGGGGAGTCCAGCAACTCTTGGGGACCATATCCATCCACTAATGACCTTGGGGCAGGCCCATGACGCTCCGATCCTGATTGAGCTGGGGGCACGGCCGAGGACTCTCCTTCACCCCCGGATCTCCTCTTATCTGATCGAGTTTCAACTTTTCGAGACATTTATCTGCAAAAATGGGAAAAATATATCGTTAGAATATACAAGCAGTATAATTTGGAATTTCACTGGAAGATCGAAGTATAAAACACATGTTCACTCGGTACAAGTTCATTCGGGAAACAGATGCACAGTTCATTCGGTAATCTCGGGTTACCCGAGTTCATCCGGCTATTCACGAATGGGATTTTATTCGGCACTCGGTATCCATGAGTCGATTCGGTAAAAACTCATTCGGTGTTCTCATTACGAAGTCTCATTCGGCAGAAAAAATCTCACCTGGTTCGGCTAAGTTGCTTGGTCCGGCTAAATTGCTTGGATTTGGCAAACGCTCGAGATTGATTCGGATACACTTTGATTCGGCAAGAGACAACGGAATGGTTCGGTAGATGGAAAAACGAAGGCCCTAACCATCTACTTATAGACAAAAGCGGGCTACCGGACCAGATAAAAACGGGGAATTAGGATGGTCAAAAACAAAGCAGGATACGTGCATGCACCTACCCTACTTTGGGGGCAAGTGTTGGGTATATTTTGACCCTACCGGACCAAACATCCACCATGTTCAACTCCCCACCGAATCAGTCTATGCCGAATCAACCTACACGCCGGTCCAAACTACACGACCGGACCAACTCCTCGCCGAATCAAACTACACGACCGGAACAACTCCCCACCGAATCAGTCTATGCCGAATCAACCTACACGCCGGTCCGAACTACACGACCGGACCAACTCTTCACCGAATCAACCTACCACCGAATCAAGGGATGCCGAACCAAGGTGTTCCAGGCCAGATTGTCTCAGCCCAGGCCCGCCAGCTGCTATATACCTCCAAGACCCCTACCCCCAGCTTCACTCTATAAATAGAGGGGCAGGGATACAACAATGGGGAGAAGTTTTTGAGAGCTCAAGCACGGAAGGAACTTTCAAACAACTTTCTTTTACTTGTACCAAAGCTTTGTACTTGTAATCACAACAAAAGAAGAGAAATAACATATAAAGTGGACGTAGGCACATTCTGGCTGAACCACTATAAATCTGCGTGTCTTTTTACAGTTTAGCCCCTGTTTTTCATATATTTGCATAAATCACCCAAATCACTAAGAACAACATAAGATCTACTAAATCATACAACTTTGAGGTGTTTGTCCATTTTTTGTGCAAACACTCGGAATTCTGCATCGATCTTGTTCCTAAAGTCACGGTTGACCCGGTTAAGGTCGCCCGCGATTTATAAGTGTATCCATCTACTGTTTTGTAATTAACTATCTCATCTTCGTTCGATCCTATCTTTGAATTAGAATCCTATTTGATTAGAGTCCCTCTAAGTTGAATTTCTATCTTTGTTTTGAAATCCATTCTTGAACCATCCTGTGAAAAATCTGGCTTGTTTATATTTTAGAAATTGTTTTATATATCGAAATTATTATATTCTATATATAAAAATGAAATGTTTTCGATAAAGATTATAAATTTTTTTTTAAAAAAAATGAGAATTTGAGATTTCGAAAGGATTTGAAATTTTGAAAAAAAATTATAAGAAATTTGATTTATCTAAAAATGATTTATAACCGAAGGATTTGAAATTTGAAATTCGAGAATTGGACTCCGGTGTTTTGAAATTGGTTTTAAGATTTTGAAATATATAATAATAATATGATATAAATAATATTTTCCGAATAAGAAATGTTTCAAATGATTTTAATGAGTTTCGAAGAAATTTCAAAAGAAGTTTGAGAAAATAGAAGTCCAGAACTCACTTATGTTGCTGGAAAATAATTTCGGTGATGAGTGCACGCATCATCGACATTGATTTTCGAGTTTCAGAGTGAGGGATAGGCCACTTTAGTAGCATTGCTACGCGAGTGATTTTGCGAAACCAATTTTGATTTCAAATTCCGAAGTAAGATTTGATATTCAAAAGATATATGTATATATATTTGAAATGATTTGAAGTAAGCCGGTGTTCAGCCCTTTTGTTTCGGATTTGAAACCTATCTTTTGAAATTGATTTACTGATTGGTTGATTTCCAACTCTTGAATTTGAAAATGATTTCTTCAACTATTTCGAAGGTTCGAGCACTTCCAAATCAATGTTAACTTTTCAAAGCTAATTTTTTTTTGAAAGTATGAATTATTTGATAAAGTATATAAATTTGTTTTGAATGTTTAAGTATGAAGTAATATGATTTAAATAAGTTGAAACTGTTTTGTTAAGTATATGAATAAGGCAAATTTTAAAATTTTCTAATATAAAATTTAGATTTGAAATGTTTTGAAAAGAATTTGGTCTTCAATATATATTTTGAATAAAATTTAGTTTAAATGTTTTAACTTAGTAACATCTTTATGAAACTATATATTTAACAAGTTGGAATGAATATATAAGTTGTACGTATGTTGTTTTATTCGCATAATAAATTTGATCCAAGTTTGAGTACACAAGTTCGAGGTGGATTACACCATTTCGTGTTAGGATTTTTCATTCGATTCTTGATGGCGAATATTTGATATGGATTTTTGGCTTGATTCTAGAATTCTCTATCATAGTATATGGCTATGCAAGGAGACCGATGGCTTCTAGTCGAGAAACCATATCGAAATCCGCATTAGGAAAGTCGAATGGACAATACTAGTTCGAAAGCGAACTTGTGTGATCAAGCGAGCGATCAAATGTGATTTTGCGAAATGATGACGTATGTACATCTTATATTCTAATATCATTGATATATTTTGACGCTGAAATTGAAAGTTGTCCTGTAGAATATCTTTGCTTACTAAAAGAAAATTTCCAATTTAAAATTACAAAGATATATAACCCATAAAAGCAAAGATATTCAATCCCATATGGCTCTTCATACAGCGAAATTTATTTTGAAAAATTTGATCCTTATATAAGATGGACCTTACGTAAGTATAAGATGATTTTGAAAACATTTGATTTTGGAAATGAATTAGTTGACTTAAATTTTTGATTTGGAAATTTGGATCTATTTTCTAAATCTATTATTTTGGAAACTTTGAAACTAAAGATAATTAATTTGAGAAGAAATAATTTGGTAAAATTGTATATGATTTTGAAATTGAACTGATATTGAAACAAATTGAAATTTGAGAACCTTGTGTTATTAAATACTTGATTTGGGAGTTGTCGAACTTATATAAAATTGATTTGTATGAGCATGAAATTGATTCGAAAACTATAGATTTGAAAAGGGTACTCAATTTGAAAGTGAAATCTTATATAATTGAAATCTATATAAGTATGATTTGATATACTATTGATTTTGGAAAGTATTTGATTTGAAAATTAAATCTTATATATAATGGATTTTATATAAGTACGATATTTGAAAGTGATTTGAAAAGGTACTATATGATACATATTTTCGAAGTAAAGATATGGAAAGTGCCTTCTGCTTGATATCCGATTTGTGGCCACATCTTGGATTCATTCTATCGATATTATTCTCTCTGATTTTGGTTTTCCAGATATGATACTCGAGTGTCCTTCGAATTCCATGGCGTTACCCATGGTCTTATTGTTCTCTCGTTTAGCGCAACTGCCTAGCTGAGTCTTGCCTAGGGGTACGGATGGTTTCCTGGGGGATCCAGGCGTAACCATTGTGTATCCTGCAATCTGTGTAGGTCGCGAATAGTAGCGCAAATGCTTGGCTGAGTCTTGCCTGGGGGTACGGATTGTTTCCTGGGGGATCCAGGCGTAACCATTGTGTATCCTGCATTCTACTAGTCATCATGGCGTAACTCGCAGGGCTGAGAAAGCTTACGGATATGGATTGTTTCCTGGGGGACCCAGGCGTAACCATTGTGTATCTGCGAACCATGGTTAGACAAAGGTTTTGTTCGTTTTGTTGTTTGGATTGTACTTTCCATATCTATTTTTAAAAAGTTTTTCCAGTATTTTCACTGGGTGTTGAAACAGGTCTACTAAGTACCTGGAGAATTCTAGTTTTGCGCCTGATCAACGCACTGCCAGAGTCTACAGGAACAAGGATAAACTTGTTGAAACATCAAGTTATAAAAGTATTTTCGAAAGGAAATTTGTTTCAACTATAAAGGTATTTTATTATAAAAGTATTTCCAACAAAGAAATTTTGAATTAATATTTGAAATTTAAATTCTTATGGTTCTAGATAAATTATTCGTGCCCGATACTATTCTTTTGAATCTACCTTATCTGCTCAGCTTTATTTATTCACCTATATTCTGACTTTTTTCCAAATCCTCCTTCTTTCCTTGTTGACTATATCCTTTTTAAATAATTATTGATTTCTTAATAATGTTTGAAAAAGTTTTAAAGTATTAAAGATAAGTGAATCTCAATGAAGTTTTCAAATGAATATTTCAAGTAAAATTTTATATAGTCTCAAATTAATTGTTTAATCTTGACTTTCAATCTACTTCTATTTTTGGTTGTTCTATTCTCCTACCTCCTTCCTTTTCGGGGACGAAAAGTTTTGAGTGGGGGAGAGTGTAACGACCCACATTTTTTAGTGATTTTATTATTAAATTAATTGAAATTTTGTGAAATTTTAAACAATAAAATTTGAAATTAAAAATTTACTATTTGGAATACGTCTATTTTAATATAGCAACTGGTAAATTTTCATCTGATAATATTGAAGTTTATTTTCCTGTGAAATTTCATTTCAAATCAAACCGGTTAATAACAGTGAATTTAAAAGTTTTCCGAAACCAAAATATGTCAACAGGATAAAATTCATTCAGAGCATTCTGAATCAGATTGCGAAATCCGTTTCGCGAAATTTGGACTTCTATTGCTCCGTTTATCTTAATTCTGGCAAATTAGCAGCATTTCTGGTACTGATTATCGACTTTTGATCGGTTGATCGTGCCACCGATATCTGTATACCGTTTTGATCGTCTCTTCGTGCTGATCTCAATGGTATATTCATATCTATATTTTGAAGTCCGGTACGCGACGGAAACAGGAAAAAACAGTGTCGTATCGGTATTGTAATCTGTGACCTTTTGTTTTCTTGCCCTTTTAACTCTTGACGTACTGTCCAAACAACAATAATTTTTGCTTTGAATGAGCCAGCTGGATTTTCGTGACCATTGCTCTATTTTCCTTTATTTCCTCTCCACGTTTGCGGTTCACTTGCAAATATCTCAAATACAAGTTCATCATCTTTCCCTTTCTTCTCCTCAATCATTTTTCTCTTCTACCTGCTGTGTCCCCGTCCAAACCTCCTCTTTTCCCAGATCCATCATCACCGAGCTTTTATATATTTCAATACAATTTGCCTCTTTTCTAGTTCAAAATATATAATAAAAAAAATACGAAGAGAAGCCTGAAGGCTGTTTTCCGTCTGTTCGCCACCCTATAGCCGAACACGGCAACGACCCCCACAACTCCACGCCTCACCAGACCCGAACCTCGTCTCCTCCGCCTTCCCCTCTTCCCTGACCGACCTACCTCCTTGTGCCCCTCCGCTCTACATCTTTGCCTAACTTTTGTTGCCAGCAGCCGCATAAACTTTGGGTATGAATCGTATTTATATGTTAATATTTTCATATATATATATATAATATACGTATTCTATTTTCTCAGTATATAATTATTTATGGCAACTATTTATGTATATATCTATACAGTTACAACCTTGTTTTTTTTCTGTAAATGAAATAGTAAGTTAAGGTTGGGTAAGTTAATAGGATAATGGTTATACGCATGAAAAAAAATGTATGTACGTTAGTTTATATATATTATGACTGATCTTTATATTGTGCTTTGATTTCAAGAGGGAAGATATTAAGTATATTGTCTATATATAGGTTAGTATATATTATATAACGGTGCCACTGTGACGTTGCATACATATTTTTAACTATACAATTTTAATATGTGTACTGTATATATGGTTTAGACTATAGGTTGTATTATATGTTGGTTATATTTAAAGTTTTAGATATATATTTGGTGTACGATCTGTTGGAGTTCATTGTATAGGTTATAATAGTCTTCATACATACAATCTGTTGTTAATGTATATATAGTTTAAATGACATATATTTTATAACTTTATAATACAAAGAAAATTTTGTTTACATATATACTTATTACTTGCAGCATGTATATGGGATGAGTTTTGCAAAATTTTGTCTATAGATATATATATATTTTAAGTGGGTTCTCTGGTTTGGTTTTATAAACACTTGTATTTATACTGAATAAATAATGAGGAGGAAAATCTGAGAAATAGTTTTCAAATTTTTTCTAAAACCTATATATATATATTTTTGAGTAATGGGTATGTTGTGGATATAGCTGTATAGGATCTGGTAACTAGTATGTTGGTTTTAGGTATGGTTTTATTAAGTGAGTGTACATGAATTTTAAGGATTGAACTGAATTGATTTTTTTTTTATTTATAAGTATGTATTTTTTTTTCTATATATATATATTTTATTTTAATTTTGTCTTAGATTAAAATATGGTTTTTATAAAATATCAAATATTTTCCGTATATATCAAACTGATTCTGATTCAGTTCATCAATTCTTGATTCTCAGTCTCGTTCGTCCAACTCGCGTTCAATCTTACTTTTCTTTGAGATTTGTGCCTGGATTTCGTGACTCGGCTTCATTGTCTATCTCTCTAGCCTCGAAAGGTGAGCAATCACTCACGATTAACATTCTTGTATTTATTAAATATGATTTCAATTGAAACGACAATTGAAATATGATGCTGTAGTCATTAAATTGTTATATATGCTATTATCTGTATATGTTCACCTGTGACATCCGACACCAGTATCTAGTATTTATATGCCTGTTATTACTATTATGTGTATATGTTCACCTATGACATCTGACACCAGTATCTAGTATTTAAATGCCTGTTATTACTATTATGTGTATATGTTCACCTATGACATCTGACACCCGTATCTGTTATTTATACTGATGATATATGTCTGTTGTTATATTTTATTATTATCTGTTATCACTCTGCAAGTTCCCTGTTAGTATAGAATTCACTATGGATTGAAATGATACATACCCGAACGGACTTTAGAATAGGAGAATTTCGTTATGGGTTGAAATGATAAACCCAAGCGATTTTCATTTGAATTGAAATTGGGATTACGGGTCGAAATGATATCTACCCGTATATATATTTAAATTTCGGATTGAAATGATAAATATCCGTATCACTTAACCATATGATAAATATATATATAAAGACACCGTTGGTCCATATATAAATATTTTAAAAAAAATGAATTCTATGGTTTTGGGAAGAAATATACGGGTTAAAATAAATGTTGATTCTTAAAATTTTTATATATAAATGGTAATGATATATATATTGATTTAATTATAATATTAAATTTAACTAAGATGGATTTAATACCTATAATATGGTTGAGTATTTAAAATATATTTCAAAATAGATTTCGGTAATAATTTGAATAAGTCAAGGTTGGGAAGATAATTTGAATTTAGTAAAGAATTTTATTTAATTAAACCAATTTAAAACTTATTGAAATTGGGATTTAAGATATGATTTATAACTTGAGTTTGATTTAAATAATTTAATGAATATTTCTTGTTTAAATAAAGTTTAAGGAAATATCTAGTAAATGTGATTTAAGGCTAGTAAATGATATTGAATCTATTAAGTGAATATTTCCTGATTAAATAATAATGGAGTTAAATCAAGAGCTATATGAAACTGTTAAATCTAACTTTGAAAATGTTGAACATTAAAACTTTGAAATATATTGAATATAAATGGTATATTTAGAACTGAATTAAATTGATAAATTGAGCTTTGAATAAATTTGAATTTAAAAATTTAGTTGATTTGAACCGAGTTGTGAAACTGGAGGAAATTATAAATACTTTACTTTATAAATTTTTTAACCTATATATACTATTTTGAAAAATAGATATATTTGAAATGAAAGGATATTTGGGTTTTGAAGTATAAATTTAATTGAAATGACCACGGTGTTATAATATATATTTCCACCTTGTAGATAGTTCTGAAGATCCTTAGAGGATGGTTATCCCAAACATCCTTTAAGCTACTTGTATTTCAGTTGATATTTCACTTGAGTTGGATTTATTGATATAAGAATCTTAATCCTGACTCGAGTGTTTTGTGTTTTGCTTTACGCTCGGGTCAGACCGAGTGATACAGCATTTGAGACTCACCTTTGGAGTTTGGAGCTTCCCTTGGAGATCCCACTATCGCCTCAGCTTTCAGCTCTTCTAGTTGTTTTGTTCAGAGAAGTCATCTGTTGTACTGGGGACTTCACTGCAATTGAGATATTCTGTTGTATTTTATTTCTAACTCTGATGTTTATATAGTAGCTTCATGAACTACTATTTTATCTATTCCGCTGCGTATTATTGTATTACTCTGTGTCTGTGATTCTGTGATTGATTTATTTACTACATATGCTGAGTTTTGCCAAATTTAAATTAACAATCTGATATTTTGAATTATTCAAGACAGACATGTGTGGATTTATTGTCGATTTGAATGGTCCAAAATAGCGGGTCGTTACAATTTCAAATCTAAATTTCATATTAGAAAAATTTAAAATTGCCTTATTCATTTTCTTAACAAACAGTTTCAACTTATTTAAATCATATTACTACATACTTTAACATTCATACCAACTTATATACTTTATACTTTTCAAAATTCTTAGCTTTTGAAAAGTTAACCTTGATTTGGAAGTGCTCGAACCTTCAAAATAGTTGAAGAAATCATTTTCAAATTCAAGAGTTGGAAATCGGCAATAAATTAGTAAATCAATTTTAATAGATAGGGTTATATCAAATCCAAAACTCGAGGGCTGAACACCGGCTCATTTTAAATCGTTTCAAATACATTTACATATATCTTTCGAATATCAAATCATACTTCAAAATTTTGAAATAAAAATTGGTTTCGCAAAATCACTCGCGTAGCGATGCTACTAAAGTGGCCTATCCCTCACTCTGAAACTCGAAAATCAATGTCGATGATGCATGCACTCATCACCGAAATTATTTTCCAGCGACATAAGTGAGTTCTGGACTTCTATTTTCTCAAACTTCTTTTGAAATTTCTTCGAAATCATTCGAAACTCATTAAAATCATTTGAAACATTTCTTTTTTGGAAAATATTTTTAAATCATATTATTATTATATATTTCAAAATCTTAAAACCAGTTACAAAATACCGGAGTTCAATTCTCGAATTTCAAATTTAAAATCCTTTAGTTATAAATCATTTTTAGATAGATCAAATTTCTTATATAATTTTTTTTTCAAAATCCTTTCGAAAACCTCAAATTCTTATTTTAAAAGGGTATATAATCCTTATCGAAAACATTTCAATTTTATATATAGAATAAAATCATACTTATCAAAATAATAATTTCGGTTTAGAAAACAATTTCTAGAATACAAAACCCGATTTTCAAAGGATGATTTGAGAATGGATTTCAACAAAGATAGAGATTCAAATTAGAGGAACTCTAATCAAATAAAATTTCTAATTCGAAGATAGGCTTGAACGAAGATGAGACAATTAACTTACAAAATAGGAGATGGATATACTTATACAAGTCGCAGGCGACCTTAACCGGGTCAACCGTGACTTCAGGAACAAGATCGATGGAGAATTCCAAGAAAAACCAACATTCGATCGCAAGAGATAGCGGTATCTAAACCGAAGATATATAAATCTCCGGTGAATCAATGCCAATTGTAAAGGAGTTCCACCCCTTTACAAATCATCCAAAGATTAGCGGGATCGCCTATTCTTATAGAGATCATTCGAAGTGGAGTTATAGGATACTCCAGAATCAAAAGAATACAAATAGGGAGAGACAAGAATGAATTTTGGAACCGCAAGGAACGTTCCAAAGTTCAAAGGAAATCGAGTCAAAAGGAAGAAATTCAAACTCGAACGAAAGTGATTCTGTAAATAAATTTACTATATATGCTAGGTTTTGCCTAGAGCCAAAGCTCTGATACCAACTGTAACATCCCGCTATTTTGGACCATTCAAATCGACAATAAAACCACACATGTCTGACTGGAATAATTCAAAATATCAGATTGTTAATTTAAATTTGGCAAAACTCAGCATATGCAGTAAATAAATCAATCACAGAATCACAGACACAGAGTAATACAATAATACGCAGCGGAATAGATAATATAGTAGTTCATGAAGCTACTATATAAACATCAGAGTTAGAAATAAAATACAGCAGAATATCTCAAATGCAGTGAAGTCTCCAGTACAACAGATGACTTCTCTGAACAAATCAACTAGAAGAGCTGAAAGCTGAGGCGATAGTTGGATCTCCAAAGGAAGCTCCAAACTCCAAGGGTGAGTCTCAAATGCTGTATCGCTCGATCTGACCCGAGCGTAAAGGAAAACACAAAACACTCGAGTCAGAACTAAAATTCTTATGCAAACTAAATCAAAATTTGATGTAATAAGGTATGCAAATAACAACATTTTTGAAGGTTCAAATTTCTGGAAAAGTTATTGTTTCCATATTCAAAATACAATAGATTTCACAATAGATCCATTCTAGTAACTTACAAATTTACAGAACAATTCCCAATTAAATTTCATAGTTCAAGAGATTTGATTTATAAAAATGTTTCAAAGTTTCAACATTCAATTTTATGGAAACTTCCCAATGTTTCAAAATTTAATTTTGGAAACTTTCAAATAAGGTAACGATAGTTTATTTCCCAAAATCATTTTTATGGTTCAAATGGTAAGTCTAAACATACTAGTTTTTTTCCTCTCATGTAAATACATGAAATTCATCCGTTTTATATCTTTATTCAGTGCTCAAATAATCAATATGAAAATTTATATGATTACAATAAACTATAGGGTGATAACAAGGATATATCAAAATAAATGAACAAATACACATTCAATCACAATAGCATCCATCACATCATACAATCAACATTCAAATCAATCAATTCAACAAATCAACCAATTCAATAACATGTCATAGTAATTATTAGTCATCACATATTGGAATTTAGCTATTCAAACTAAATACCAATAAAAATTCCAAACCAACAATCAAAACTTTATCACTATATTACCTGGTTTAACTTGCAATAAAATTTTAGTATTTCGTGAGTGGGTTTAAACACTCACCTTATGGATTTCCGTTTCTTAGTCGGGTTTGGATCCGCTACTACTTCCTCCTATTGATTTATTTTCTTGCTATTTTAATCTTCTTCTTTTTTTTTACAGAATTTTTTTGGAAGAGACAGAGAAGTTTGTATAGGTATGAATTTGAAGAAAAGGATTTGGAAAAAGAAGAATGTTTGGAAAAGAAGAAAAAAAATTCAAGGAAGATGAAGAATTGAAAAAGAAAATGAAGCTAAAAAAAAGCTTTAAAAGAAGAAGAAGATTTGAAGAATAAGAATAAGAAAAAGCTTTGAAAGAAAAAAAAAAGAGAAGAAGGAGATTTGAAGAAGAAGAAAAAAATGAAGAAGGAAGAAAATGAAGAGAGGAAAAAAAATGAGATGGAAGTTTGTTTGGAGAAATGAAGCTACAAAAGATGAGATTTGAAAAATGAAATGAGGCTACAGAAATGACAATGGAAACAAATGAAAAGCTAATAGAGTATATATAAACAAACTAGGAATTGAAATAAAGTAAAAATATGAATAGTCTTAAAATGGTAGTATTGAAAGAGGTGAAGTAAAGGAATAAATATATCAACAAAGATAAAAATAAATCTTCCGTTTTAAATATGAAGTTTCAGGAGAAAGAATTGCCAATGAAAGGAAGCTACAAGAACTAATGATGCATAAGTAAAATAAACTTCAGAAACGGAGAATAGTAAATGCTAATTAGATGGCATGAATATTAATTTGATGTTCACATTAAAAACGGAAAAATAGAAAAGAAAAGAAAAACTTCAGGTAAAGCATTTGAAAAGAGCAAACAAATAAAGGAGAAACAAATGAAAAGAATGAGGCAATTATAAATTAGAAATAAATCAAATGAGGTTATTACTAATTAATAAGAAACGAATGAGTAGTCTAATAATTAAATGGATGCACAAGTGGAGACTACGTTAAGAACTTGAAAACGGAAGAGAGAGAATGGAGGTGATAATAATGTAAAGCAAATGAAGAGACCACATATAACCTATAAACAACCTTTGGGGTCCAAATTCCAAAACTCACTCCAATTAATTCATATCAATAAACCCAAATATACACATATTTATATAATTTAATTTCATATTAAAACATTCGTTTTATGTCAATATATTTGCATACTACATTAACACAATCAATCAATTAACAATCAATCAATCAATTAATCAACCAATCAATCTATATATTTATTTACGTTACTCAAACCAATTTCATTATTTAATGAATATATATCTATCTGTGCACTATAAAAATGATTTACTTTACTTTTCTAATGACTATAACGGTCACATTAATGCAACCAATTTACAAGTTTTAACCATATATAAAAAAAATGTAAAAAAATATATATATGAACTTATGTAATTAATGTACAACTGTTAATAAAAGGTAATTTCTAATTGATTCCACAATATTTACAAAACCATGAATCCTCTGATATAGTTAAAAGTTTGAATATTAATGTGTGTGTGTATATATTATTCTAAAATTCAATTTTTTTTCCAAAATCATTCCTGCTTAAAATGAAAGTTTATTTTTATACGTCTCAAAACATGCAACAATTAATAACAAAAGAAATGAATGGACCATGTACATTGCACAACCTTTTTGAAATTCAATTTGTGAAACGTAACCAAATTAACTTCATTAACTCAAATAATATTCAAATTTGTATGCATTTAGTTTTTTTTATCTATGCATAATAAATAAAATTACTTACTATAAAAATGAAAACGTTCAATTTGGCTTTCCCAAAATGATTTTTTTTTTCCATTAAAACATCAATCCTGTTTAACACAAAAGGTGCGTTTCTTTTATTAAATCTATTAATTGCAATCAACGTTTTCTTCCCTTCTAATTGAAATATTTCAATTACATTAATTACAATTACTTATAAAGTTAAATTTCAAAACAGTCAACTAAAATGGATGAAAAATAGAATAATTGTTTCCTTTAGTCATTTAAACACATTTATAAATTTGTTGTTTATACAGTAGAGCTATAAATAACTTACTTAAATAAATTATTTTTCTACTCTTGTAATCCATCTATATGCTAAAACACAGTTCAAATACACATATTTACTTCCTTTAAATCAATCATCCTATTCTTTATTTTAATGAAATTAAACCTACATTCACAAATCAAACATCCATTTTATTTGTTATAAATGTTCTTTTCATTAAACCGACTTTCCTTATATTTTCACAAAACATAAGCTACGTTTAATTACACCTATTAATTTACAGTTTGGTGTCCTCTCTATCATTAATTGAAATTATTCAATTACATTATTTTCAATTGTTTACAAGGGTGAATTTCAAAATGGAAAAAATAAAGGTAATGAGAAATAAAACAATTATTTCCTATCAAACAGTGATTGAAACATATTTATGCACTATTGGATACAAACAGAAATTATACATTTCTTACCAAATAATAGTTTCTCATCTCTGCAATCAATCTTTCAGCTACCAAACATTTCAAATAAATAAACTTATGATTCTTTTTTTTAATAAAGAAACATTTATTATTTCTTATTAACATTTATTATTCCAATCAATTGGAAATTTACATTCAGACAATTACAAATATCATTCAAACCAATATTATTAAAATACACACTAACATTTTTTATCATCCTTATATTGTTGCAAACATATGACATTAATAGAAATTTTAATTAAGCTCATAATTTGTATTAAAATCAAATTTGTATAAATAAAATCTTAATTTTTTTTTTCTAACAATTTTATTCAAAAAATCTTATTTAATTTACTACTTTTAAATGTTTAAAAATACGGGTCGTTACACGTTGGAGCTCAAGAGAGAGTTGGAGGTCTTCAAGGCGTATACACGTATACGTTTATTTTCCGCTGCTTGGTTTTTGAAATTATCAGCAATTATGAGGACAGGATGTTATAACTATCCATGCTGGTAATTGTGATTGTTGTTTTACTCTGATGGATGTATGTATATAATAGTTTCTCTTTTGTAAAGATCATTGATTTTATATTATATTTTGTTCCGTTGCGATTGTGAGATTCTGTGTTATTTTAGTTTCTATTCTCCTTCTCTTCTCTTCTTCTTTCTTCTTTCTTCTTTCTTTCCTTTCATTATCCATCTTTCCGCTCGATTTGGGTTGGATATGTGTGGTTTATTGTCAGCTTGAATTGTATGGAAAAGCGGGTTGTTACAACGTGGTATCAGAGCTTAGGTTGAGCGAACACCTAGGCTTTACTTGGAATTTACTCATTTGAGATAGGGTAAGCAAGACCATAGGATGAGTTTGAGTGAATATATATGAGCGCGTATTTGTTAGTGATTATAAAAAAATGTTTTATACTGTGTTAATTTATCTGTTGAGTGGGTTATGAATTCTGGTCGATATGTAGGACCCACGATATCGATAGGAGTTTTTAAATGCTTAAACAAGGCAAACCGACACGGTATTATTTTAAAGTGGGTAAATGAAATAATTTTACCTAGATTATATTTTATATATAAAAGAATAATTTTTCAGAAATTATTATAGTTATATATGATGTGTTTGGATATTAGTAAATGATAATATTTGATGTTATCATTCATTGTTTGTTGTTTTAATAAAAGTTGTTATTATCATAATTTAAACAAAGATAAACATGTGTAAATATGAATTATAGAGAATTGATTATAACTAAACAATCAACAATTGTGAAACGAATTTCATAAGAAGTGAGATTTATAAATATGATTTATAAACATGATTTACAAATGAAAAGGAAATGAAATTGGCTAAGTATATTTATAATATGAGTTGTGAATAAAAACGGGTTTAAAATAAGAAGTTGGAGAATTTAAACCCCTTTGATTTTGAAATTTATTTTTCAAAGGTTTGGAAAAATAATTATAGTATTATTTTGAAAGTATTTTGGGTTAGAAATATTTAATGGAATTTAAAAAGACAGAAAGCGCTAAACTCACTTCAGTCATTGGAAAATAATTCTGATGATCACTATAGCATCATCGGTGTTCATTTTTGAGTTTCCAAGTGAGGAATTTCTACCGGTGAAGTTTCGTTTTGATAAAAAAAAATTATTTTAGATTCCAGAGGTGTAATTTGATATATAAAGGAGTTATGTATAGATATGATTTCAAAATGATTTGAAAATAAAACTGGGTGTTAAAAACTTGAAATATAATCTAAATGTTTGAGAAAACCTAAGATAATAAGTTTTTGAACTTATAATTTGAAAATAGCATAGATAAGAAAAGAAATTTGGAAATCGAGATATGAAATTAAAATTTAACTTAGGTTAAGTTAAATAAATTGAGTAAAGGGTTAAATGAAATTGAAATGGGATTTGAAATGAATTGGATAAAATAATGAAATGAATCTACACTTAAGTCGGAAAATGATTATATAACCCTGAATTGTAGATATAGTATGTGAATAAACATAAGACAAATAAATTTCATGAAATTTTAAGTAAAAAAGTTTGTATAACTTATAGAATTGAGGAATATTGAGTTAGAAACAAATTTTAAATTTGTTAAATGTGAATGTTAAGGAATGAAAATCATAAATTGAGCTAGGTATTTAAATTTAACTTAAAGAAGATGATTTTTGAAATGGTTTTTGGAAATGGAATTGATTGTGATTTGAAACAAATTAATGAATGAACTAATTAAATAAACTAGTGAACTGAATATGGTTTAGAATGTTATTGATAGAATGGAATATTGGCTTTAAGCAATGAATTGAGTCAAATGAGATTGCATTTGATTTATAATGAATTAATAAAATTGATATGAATTTAGGTTATAAAATAAAATTCAACTTAAGTTGCAAATTAAATTGAAAGTGGTTTGAAAGGTTGTCCAATAGAATTGAATATGAACTTAAGTTATGAAGTGAAATAAACATTAGAAGTGTTATATAAAAATGTTTATAATGAACTTAAGTAATATGGAATGGTTGTTAAGTATTGTTAGTATTAAAGAAATTATACTAAGTAAATTGAATATCGAATGAAATGTTGTTAAAAATAATGTGAATAATTAGATGTAAACCAATGAATGTAAATAGGTTGAGCGTAAATGAAGTGAACATAAATAATTGAATGTAAATCAATTGAATGGAAGTAAATGGAAATAAATATGTAAGTTGTACGTATATTATTTTATTCGCATAACTGTTTGATTCAGATTCGAGTATACGATTTCGAGGTGATTTATACCGATCCGAGTAAGGATTTTTCACTCGATTTTTTGATGGTGAACCCTGGATATGGATTTTTGATTGATACAGATATTCTCTATCATAGTATATGGTTATGCAAGGAGAGTGATGGTTTCTAATCATGGAACCGAATCTGAGTCCGCACTAAAGTGGTCATGTGAACGATACTAGATCGGAAATGAAATTGTGTGATCGAGCGAGCAATAAGGTATGCCATTGCGTACTGATGATATATGTACATCGTCCGGGCTTTAATAAATTAAATGTTGACATTGGAAAATGCAAACTGATATGGTTATGAATTAATTAAATGTTGACATTGGAAGATGCAAACTGATATCGTACGGGATTTAAAACTAGTTTCGTCGTATCCATTAAAGTGAATTATAATATGACGTCAAATTTCAAGATGATCGGACAAATCGTTTGGTCGTGCGAGATCGAAATGCATAGAAATTAATTAAATGAATTTATATAACATGTTTGGGTTTGAAAAACTATCTTCTGCACATGATCTGTAACGACCCATAAAAGTTTAGCAATTTTTAATTGGTTTATAACGTATTGAATTGGATTTTTGAGAAATTATTAATAATAAAATTTTGAAAAAAAAATTTATTTGGATTACATATAATTAAATATAGCAAATGGTAAATTTTCAATTAATTATATGAAAGTTTATTTATTATGTAATTCTATTAAATTCAAATCAGTTAAGAATTGTTGAAAATAAATTTGCATGAAATCAAGGGAATCGACTGTTACCATAAATTTTATTTCTTCCCTATCCATTCAAGTTTTACATCAGTTACAATCCAATCAATACCATACCTTTATTACTCCCCGTATTCATGTTGTAGCTCTTTAATTTTCTATCCGTTGCTATTTCATTTCGGGTTTGTTCTTCCCTATTTATTCCATTGAATGTGGCACGTTTCATTGTTAACGTTTTATTCCATTTATATGTGTGGCTTTCCTTTTGCAACCTGTTTCATTTCTATTTTCTTCGTTTTCAAAATTTGAAATGTACAGACTGGACCACAGTATTAATTGCTTTCCAATTCACGTTCAAACGTTGCTATTCCTAGCTACTAATAAATTTAGAAATCAGTGTCTGTTACTTAATTTATGGCATACTTTCAAAGCATTGGCTTTTATTATTCAGCTCAATTAAGGGTGACCGTTGCCATCACATAACCGGTAAAAGATTTGTATACGTTTTATTTGTTTATGTGGCAACGATTCACATTTACACTATTATTGCCTTTTTAACTTCACTGGTAATCATTTATTTGTGTACGTTTTCATTTCAATTATTGTACACATCATGGTTCCTTTTATAAATTCATCGCCCATAAATAGTTTATTTCATTTCCCCTTCATCTTCATTTGTACCATATTCATTTATTTGTGTATATTTTCATTTCAATTATTGTACACATCATGGTTCCTTTTATAAATTCATCGCCCATAAATAGTTTATTTCTTCCCCTCTTCATTTTCATTTATTCTATATTTATTGCCAACGTTATAAATTTGAAAGATCACTTGCTTCCCTTGTCTCCCTGATTTCACATCTCTGTGCCTATCCTTTTGAGTTTCTTACTTTTATATTCTATTATTAGCCTAAATGTGCATTTTGACTGTTGCCATCCCCGTATTTATTTCTTTCCTTTTTGAAATTAAAACGTATACGTTTTACATTTTATTTATTTCTAAACCATTCATTGCCTTTCCTTTAAATCAATCCATTCTCTTCTTATTTGCTTTAACTTCTCTGCTGAATCAACGCATGAACGTTGATTTTCATTTATTATTACCTTTTATATTATATTTTTCTCTATAGCTTTCCACTACCTCTCTCTTCATATATTTCATTGTTGCCTGCTCCTTCTTCATTTTCGAGATCCACTCCCCACCATTGCTTACTTTTCCTCCCAAATTTTTCCATGGCCTACGGCAGATTAAAAAAAAGAAGAAGAAGATTAAAATAGCAAGGAAATAAATCAATAGGAGGAAGTAGTAGCGGATCCAAACCCGACTAAGAAACGGAAATCCATAAGGTGAGTGTTTAAACCCACTCACGAAATACTAAAATTTTATTGCAAGTTAAACCAAGTCATATAGTGATAAAGTTTTGATTGTTGGTTTGGAATTTTTATTGGTATTTAGTTTGAATAGCTAAATTCCAATATGTGATGACTAATAATTACTATGACATGTTATTGAATTGGTTGATTTGTTAAATTGATTGATTTGAATGTTGATTGTATAATGTGATGGATGCTATTGTGATTGAATGTGTATTTGTTCATTTATTATGATATATCCTTGTTATCACCCTATAGTTTATTGTAATCATATAAATTTTCATATTGATTATTTGAGCACTGAATAAAGATATAAAACGGATGAATTTCATGTATTTACATGAGAGGAAAAAAAACTAGTATGTTTAGACTTACCATTTGAACCATAAAAATGATTTTGGGAAATAAACTGTCGTTACCTTATTTGAAAGTTTCCAAAATTAAATTTTGAAACATTGGGAAGTTTCCATAAAATTGAATGTTGAAATTTTGAAACATTTTTATAAATCAAATCTCTTGAACTATGAAATTTAATTGGGAATTGTTCTGTAAATTTGTAAGTTACTAGAATGGATCTATTGTGAAATCTATTGTATTTTGAATATGGAAACAATAACTTTTCCAGAAATTTGAACCTTCAAAAATGTAGTTATTTGCATACCTTATTACATCAAATTTTGATTTAGTTTGCATAAGAATTTTAGTTCTGACTCGAGTGTTTTGTGTTTTCCTTTACGCTCGGGTCAGACCGAGCGATACAGCATTTGAGACTCACCCTTGGAGTTTGGAGCTTCCTTTGGAGATCCAACTATCGCCTCAGCTTTCAGCTCTTCTAGTTGATTTGTTCAGAGAAGTCATCTGTTGTACTGGAGACTTCACTGCATTTGAGATATTCTGCTGTATTTTATTTCTAACTCTGATGTTTATATAGTAGCTTCATGAACTACTATTTTATCTATTCCGCTGCGTATTATTGTATTACTCTGTGTCTGTGATTCTGTGATTGATTTATTTACTGCATATGCTGAGTTTTGCCAAATTTAAATTAACAATCTGATATTTTGAATTATTCAAGTTAGACATGTGTGGATTTATTGTCGATTTGAATGGTCCAAAATAGCGGGTCGTTACAGTTGGTATCAGAGCTTTGGCTCTAGGCGAAACTTAGCATATATTATAAATTTATTTACAGAATCACTTTCGTTTGAGTTTAATCTCTTCCTTTTGACTCGATTTCCTTTTAACTTTGGAACGTTCCCTACGGTTCTAAAATTCATTCTTTTCTCTCTCTATTAGTATTCTTTTGATTCTGGAGTATCCCATAACTCCACTTCGAATGATCTCTATAAGAATAGGCGATCCCGCCAATCTTTGAAGGAATTGTGAAGGGGTGAAACTTCTTTACAATTAGCTTTGATTCACCGGAGATTTATATATCCCTCGGTTTAAATGCTACTATCTTTTGCTATGTCGAATTCTATCTTTGGCGATCGAATGTCGATTTGCCTTAGAATTCGGCACTGATCTTATTTTGGAATCACGGTTGATCCGTAAAGGTCGCCCGCGATTTATATAACTGTATCGATCTATTGTTTTGTAATTAATTATCTCATTTTCGTTCGAACTTATCTTCGAATCAGAAATCCTAATCGATTAGAGTCCCTCTAATTTGAATCTCTATCTTTGTTTGAAATCCATTCTTAAATCATCCTTTGAAATCGGGTTTGTTTGTATTTTAAGAAATTGTTTTCTAAATCGAAATTATTATTTTTATAAGTATGATTATATTCTATATATAAAAGTGAAATATTTTCGATAAAGATTATATACCCTTTTTAAAATGAGAATTTGAGGTTTCGAAAGGATTTGTAATTTTGAAAAGTTATATAAGAAATTGATTTATATAAAAATGATTTATAACTAAAGGACTTTAAATTTGAAATTCGAGAATTGAACTCCGGTATTTTGAAATTGGTTTTAAGGTTTTGTAAATATATAATAATACGGTTTGAAAGTATTTTCCGAATAAGAAATGTTTCAAATGACTTCAAATGAGTTCCAATGAGTTTCGAAGAAATTTCAAAAGAAGTTTGAGAAAATAGAAGTCCAGAACTCACTTGTGTCGCTGGAAAATAATTTCGGTGATGAGTGCACGCATCATCGACATTGATTTTTGAGTTTCAGAGTGAGGGATAGGCCACTTCAGTAGCTTTGCTATGCGAGTGATTTTTTTTAAACCATTTTTATTTCAAAATTTTGAAGTATGATTGATATTCGAAAGATATATGTATATGTATTTGAAACGATTTGAAATGAGCCGGTGTTAAGTCTTCGAGTTTTAGATTTGATATAACCCTATCTATTAAAATTGATTTACTGATTTGTTGCTGATTTCCAACTCTTGAATTTGAAAATGATTTCTTCAACTATTTTGAAGGTTCGAGCACTTTCAAATCAAGGTTAACTTTTCAAAGCTAAGAAATTTTGAAAAGTATTTTGATAAAGTATATAAGTTTGTTTTGAATGTTTAAGTATGAAGTAATATGATTTAAATAAGTTGAAACTGTTTGGTTAAGTAAATGAATAAGGAAATTTTAAATTTTCTAATATGAAATTTAGATTTGAAATGTCTTGAGAAGAATTTGGTCTTCAAAATATTTTGAATAAAATTTAGTTTAAATGTTTTAACTTAGTAACATCTTTATGAAACTATATATTTAACAAGTTGGAATAAATATATAAGTTGTACGTATGCTGTTTTATTCGCAAAATTAATTTGATCCAAGTTTGAGTACACAAGTTCGAGGTGGATTAAACCATTTCGTGTTAGGATTTTTCATTTGATTCTTGATGGCGAATATTTGATATGGATTTTTGGGCTTGATTCTTGAATTCTCTATCGTAGTATATGGCTATGCAAGGAGACCGATGGCTTCTAGTCGAGAAACCATATCGAAATCCGCATTAGGGAAGTCGAATGGACAATACTAGTTCGAAAGCAAACTTGTGTGATCGAGCGAGCGATCAAATGTGATTTTGCGAAATGATGACGTATGTACATCTTATATCCTAATATCATTGATATATTTTGACGCTGAAATTGAAAGCTGTCGAGTTAGAATATCTTTGCTTACTAAAAGTAAATTTCCAACTTAAATTACAAAGATATATAACCCATAAAAGCAAAGATATTCAATCTCATATGGCTCTTGATACAACGAAACTTATTTTTGAAAAATTTGATCCTTATATAAGATGGACCTTAGGTAAATATAAGATGATTTTGAAAACCATTTGATTTTGGAAATGGATTGGTTGACTTAAATTATTGATTTGGAAATTTGGATTTATTTTCTAAATCTATTATTTTGGAAACTTTGAAGCTAAAGATAATTAATTTGTGAAGAAATAATTTGGTGAAATTGTATATGATTTTGAAATTGAACTGATATTGAAACAAATTGAAATTTGAGAACCTTATGTTACTAAAAACTTGATTTGGGAGTTATCGAACTTATATAAAATTGATTTGTATGAGTATGAAATTGATTCGAAAACTATGGATTTGAAAAGGGTACTCAATTTGAAAAGTGAAATCTTATATAATTAAAGTCTATATAAGTATGATTTGATATACTTTTGATTTTGGAAAAGTATTTGATCTGAAAATTAAATCTTATATATAATGGATTTTATATAAGTACGATATTTAAAAGTGATTTGAAAAGGTACTATATGATACATATTTTCGAAGTAAAGATATGGAAAGTGCCTTCTGCTTGATATCCGATTTGTGGCCACATCTTGGATTCATTCTATCGATATTATTTTCTCTGATTTTGGTTTTCCGGATATGATACTCGAGTGTCCTTTGAATTCCATGGCGTTACCCATGGTCTTATCGTTCTCTCGTGACTGCATAGCGCAACTGCCTGGCTGAGTCTTGCCTAGGGGTACAGATTGTTTCCTGGGGGATCCAGGCGTAACCATTGTGTATCCTACAATCTGTGTAGGTCGCGAATAGTAGCGCAAATGCTTGGCTGAGTCTTGCCTGGGGGTACGGATTGTTTCCTGGGGGATCCAGGCGTAACCATTGTGTATCCTGCATTCTACTAGTCATCATGGCGTAACTCGCAAGGCTGAGAAAGCTTACGGATATGGATTGTTTCCTGGGGGAACCAGGCGTAACCATTGTGTATCTGCGAACCATGGTTAGACAAAGGTTTTGTTTGTTTTTGTTTGGATTGTACTTTCCATATCTGTTTTAAAAAAAAGTTTTTCCAGTATTTTCACTAGGTGTTAAAACAAGTCTACTAAGTACCTGGAGAATTCTAGTTTTGCGCCTGATCAACGCACTACCAGAGTCTACAGGAACAAGGATAAACTTGTTGAAACATCGAGTTATAAAAGTATTTATTTATAAAAGTATTTTCAACAAAGGAATTCTGTATTAATATTTGAAATTGAAATTCTTATGGTTCTAAATTAATTATTCGTGCCCGATACTATTCTCTTGAATCTACCTTATATGCCCTGCTTTATTTATTCACCTATATTCTCTTTTCCGAATCTATCTTCTTTCCTTCTTTGGAATATATCCTTTAAAATATTGTTTATTTATATACTACATGGTATAATAGAAAATTTTTAGTGTTTCAGAAGTTATTAATTAATTATAACATATTTAAAGTGAATGATTATTAATTTATTATAATGTTGGAAGTATCTTGAGATAAATAAAAAAGTTTTTTTTTTATAAATTTTGGGTTTAAAATTTTCAATAGCTTCTTTGTAAATATAAGTAATAATGTAAACAATCGTTTTCAAAGGATTTTTGAAAAGTATTAAAGTATTAAAGAAAATTAAATTTCAAATGATGTTTTTAAATGAATATTTCAAGTAAAATTTGTATAGTTTTAAATTTATTGTTTATCTTGTCTTTCAATCTATTTTCTTTCTGGTTGCTTTAATTCTCCTACTTTGTTCCTTTTCGGGGACGAAAAGTTTTGAGTGGGGGAGAGTGTAACGACCCATAAAAGTTTAGCAATTTTTAATTGGTTTATAACGTATTGAATTGGATTTTTGAGAAATTATTAATAATAAAATTTTGAAAAAAAAAATTTATTTGGATTACATATAATTAAATATAGCAAATGGTAAATTTTCAATTAATTATATGAAAGTTTATTTATTATGTAATTCTATTAAATTCAAATCAGTTAAGAATTGTTGAAAATAAATTTGCATGAAATCAAGGGAATCGACTGTTACCATAAATTTTATTTCTTCCCTGTCCATTCAAGTTTTACATCAGTTACAATCCAATCAATACCATACCTTTATTACTCCCCGTATTCATGTTGTAGCTCTTTAATTTTCTATTCGTTGCTATTTCATTTCGGGTTTGTTCCTTCCCTATTTATTCCATTGAATGTGGCACGTTTCATTGTTAACGTTTTATTCCATTTATATGTGTGGCTTTCCTTTTGCAACCTGTTTCATTTCTATTTTCTTCGTTTTCAAAATTTGAAACGTACAGGCTGGACCACAGTATTAATTGCTTTCCAATTCACGTTCAAACGTTGCTATTCCTAGCTACTAATAAATTTAGAAATCAGTGTCTGTTACTTAATTTATGGCATACTTTCAAAGCATTGGCTTTTATTATTCAGCTCAATTAAGGGTGACCGCCATCACATAACCGGTAAAAGATTTGTATACGTTTTATTTGTTTATGTGGCAACGATTCACATTTACACTATTATTGCCTTTTTAACTTCACTGGTAATCATTTATTTGTGTACGTTTTCATTTCAATTATTGTACACATCATTGTTCCTTTTATAAATTCATCGCCCATAAATAGTTTATTTCATTTCCCCTTCATCTTCATTTGTACCATATTCATTTATTTGTGTATATTTTCATTTCAATTATTGTACACATCATGGTTCCTTTTATAAATTCATCGCCCATAAATAGTTTATTTCTTCCCCTCTTCATTTTCATTTATTCTATATTTATTGCCAACGTTATAAATTTGAAAGATCACTTGCTTCCCTTGTCTCCCTGATTTCACATCTCTGTGCCTATCCTTTTGAGTTTCTTACTTTTATATTCTATTATTAGCCTAAATGTGCATTTTGACTGTTGCCATCCCCGTATTTATTTCTTTCCTTTTTGAAATTAAAACGTATACGTTTTACATTTTATTTATTTCTAAACCATTCATTGCCTTTCCTTTAAATCAATCCATTCTCTTCTTATTTGCTTTAACTTCTCTGCTGAATCAACGCATGAACGTTGATTTTCATTTATTATTACCTTTTATATTATATTTTTCTCTATAGCTTTCCACTACCTCTCTCTTCATATATTTCATTGTTGCCTGCTCCTTCTTCATTTTCGAGATCCACTCCCCACCATTGCTTACTTTTCCTCCTCCCAAATTATTCCATGGCCTACGCCAGATTAAAAAAGAAGAAGAAGATTAAAATAGCAAGGAAATAAATCAATAGGAGGAAGTAGTAGCGGATCCAAACCCGACTAAGAAACGGAAATCCATAAGGTGAGTGTTTAAACCCACTCACGAAATACTAAAATTTTATTGCAAGTTAAACCAGGTCATATAGTGATAAAGTTTTGATTGTTGGTTTGGAATTTTTATTGGTATTTAGTTTGAATAGCTAAATTCCAATATGTGATGACTAATAATTACTATGACATGTTATTGAATTGGTTGATTTGTTGAATTGATTGATTTGAATGTTGATTGTATAATGTGATGGATGTTATTGTGATTAAATGTGTATTTGTTCATTTATTATGATATATCCTTGTTATCACCCTATAGTTTATTGTAATCATATAAATTTTCATATTGATTATTTGAGCACTGAATAAAGATATAAAACGGATGAATTTCATGTATTTACATGAGAGGAAAAAAAACTAGTATATTTAGACTTACCATTTGAACCATAAAAATGATTTTGGGAAATAAACTATCGTTACCTTATTTGAAAGTTTCCAAAATTAAATTTTGAAACATTGGGAAGTTTCCATAAAATTGAATGTTGAAACTTTGAAACATTTTTATAAATCAAATCTCTTGAACTATGAAATTTAATTGGGAATTGTTCTGTAAATTTGTAAGTTACTAGAATGGATCTATTGTGAAATCTATTGTATTTTGAATATGGAAACAATAACTTTTCCAGAAATTTGAACCTTCAAAAATGTAGTTATTTGCATACCTTATTACATCAAATTTTGATTTAGTTTGCATAAGAATTTTAGTTCTGACTCGAGTGTTTTGTGTTTTCCTTTACGCTCGGGTCAGACCGAGCGATACAGCATTTGAGACTCACCCTTGGAGTTTGGAGCTTCCTTTGGAGATCCAACTATCGCCTCAGCTTTCAGCTCTTCTAGTTGATTTGTTTAGAGAAGTCATCTGTTGTACTGGAGACTTCACTGCATTTGAGATATTCTGCTGTATTTTATTTCTAACTTTGATGTTTATATAGTAGCTTCATGAACTACTATTTTATCTATTCCGCTGCGTATTATTGTATTACTCTGTGTCTGTGATTCTGTGATTGATTTATTTACTGCATATGCTGAGTTTTGCCAAATTTAAATTAAAAATCTGATATTTTGAATTATTCAAGTTAGACATGTGTGGATTTATTGTCGATTTGAATGGTCCAAAATAGCGGGTCGTTACATGATCAAATTAGGTCTCGAGACTAGTTCCATTATGTTCGAACTAGGGTTATAACATATAAAACTCCAGGCGGCACGTCTCGATAGGGATTCAGAATTTTTGAACGTTTAAAAGCACGATATTTTTTTAATTTAAATATATGTACATACATATATATATATATATATAAACTATATTCACCCATGTTGCCTTGTCTCTGCCCATACCCATGCATTGTTCTACCCATACCATCCCTTCCTTTTTAAAACCGCATGTACCAAAGAAGTTCATTCGTGCATTTTTTATAAAAATTTAATTCACCTCCAATCCAATGGTCGAGATCATCGGCGCCGCCTCAAGTATTTTCAGGCGTCGACTTCAACTAGCATTTTGTACGCGACGACGAGATGAAGGGTTTCAACGGCTGGATCATGGTGATGTGGCATGGCTGGCCGTAGATGGGGCCGCGTTCGAGGAAGCTTTAGGTTCGATTACACCCAATTTCGTGCGCTCGTTTGGTACAGGCGCTGGCGTGGAGGCGAGGGAAGGCAGCGGTGTTGGTGGCTAGGCGAGAGATCGGCATTGTTTTAAAAATAAAAAAGAAAGAAAAAAAGAAGAAGGCGCCTGGAAACGTAATGTAGAGGGAAGAAGGATAAGGTTAATTTTAAAACTTTAATTATTTTAGTTAATTTATAATTAGTTATTCGAATATTCATTAATCAATATCAAACTTGTACGAGGTACAATTTGAACGAGACGAGTCATGTTGCAATCGTATCGATGAAGGCTACACTTGGAGTTGGTTTGGATGAATTCGGAACTAGTTGGAATTTTGGGTTAAAATTGGATGTTCGTTCAATTTTAATACAAAAGAAATGTTCAGGCAACTAATAAACTCAATGTGAGTTAATCTCACCTTTTTGGTTAATCAGAATATTTATATAGTCAATATAATTATTTATTTAATGTGTGGATATTTTATTATTGGCTGTTATTGACTGTTAGGATAATTTACTAATTACTGTTAGTTGGACTGGATATATTCCCGCCTATTGGAGCGGACGTGACCCTATTACGTTCCCATGTAAGAGCGGATGACCCTATGTATATGAATCCCGCATCGAAACTGTTGATTTATATTTTTATGATTATATACTGTATGTGATGCGGGGGACGGGTTGGTGGGATCCAACAGGATTCCTCACAGTGTTGATTTTATTTTCATATATACGGTGATACATGACTTATTGAATGCCATATTGATGACATTGATATGATTTGCTTAATTAGTGCTTTAGTAGCACCGTGCCTCATTTTTGGTATTTTAAAATACTATAAAATAGTGATTTGATTTAAAGGGATTTCAAAGCGATTTTGAAAATTATATATGTTTTAAATAATTAGCCCTGCATTATTTGAAGGAGTAATTTATTTAAAAATCAAGGGTATTATTTTTGGATATTATAAATTGATAGATTTATAAAATATTTTAAATAGAGATTTTCAAACTGTACAATAAAGATTTTTGAAAATCTTAAAATAAGTTCGTCTTTTATAATGAAGGGATACGGTTAAAAGGAAATTAGTAATATTTTTACATTAATATTTACTAACCATTTTAGACAAAGTAATATTTAGATGTATATGTGTATATATATTGAAAGATTAATTACAAATGTGAGATTTTGTAAGTGTGATAACTTATAAAAGTAATATTTTACCAATGAAGTGAACATTTGCAAAATCGTATTTTGATAATAAAACGTATAGATTTATAAACGGGTTTTATAAATTAAAGAAAACTATTATCGTTTAATAAATTGGAGAATAAATCAAATAGTGAATTTATTATAAGGTACGAACTAATATTTTAGAAATAGCTGACTCTATTTTGGAATTTGAAGGCAAGGATAAATTGGAATGTTAAACGATATTTTATAAATAGAAAGAGATTTATAAAAGGAATTTATTCATATGGAAGTAACGTTAAAATGGATAGTGATTTACGTTTTAAATGAGATTTATGAATAAGTGAGATTCATAAAGGAAATAAGTTATAAATGCAATTAATAAATAAATGGGTCTTATGAAAGGAAGTTTTTATAAAATGGAAAGAGATTCTTAAATGTAGTTTTATAAATATGGAAATGACTGGGTTGAAGATTTAAGAATGGATATCTATCAAGGAAATATATTATGTTTATAAGTTGGTTATTCATGTTAATATTGCTTAAAGTTGTTTATAAATATTTAAATAATTTTGAAAGTTAATTATTTAAATTATTTATATGGTTTGAAATTAATAATAATGATTATTAATAATATTTTGGTGACTTATCATTATTATTTATATGGTAAAGATTAACGATGGTTTTATCCATAATGGTTTGAATTATTAATTATTATTTTTAAGTGGTTAAAAGTTAACAATAATTATTTATTTATGATGTTTTCGAGACTCATAAATAGAGTTTTGTAAACGGACTTAGATTTTTATAAGAGGAGCTTATAAAATGGTTTGAAGATTTAAAGGAAGATTATTTACTAGGTATAGAGGTTTATAAATAAATGGATATTTATAACAAATTTTAGAAATGGGTTAATAGATTTATAAAAAGAATTTATAAATAATTGCATAGTTTTATAAGGGTTTATAAATGACTTGAGAAATTTATAATGGAGTTTATAAATGATTTTAGAATTTGGTAAAAGAGTGATCTTCCTCAATGTTTGGTAAATATACTTACACCGATGAGATACATATATATATATATATTTTCTAAGTATTAAAAATAGAAGGGTTTGTGAATATCTTTGTAAATGTATTTTGATACAAGTATTTACAAGATGGTTTTAATTAATGAAAAGATTAATTAAGGAGGCTTGGTGTTGCTTCGTGCTTAACCAAATGTTGGTTTTCCCTATGAAATTAAATCCCTAATTGAATGTTTGTTATTCGATTGTTAAATAACCGATTATCAGAGTTTGGACTCAAAAGTAAGTTAGGAAATATCTAGGAGAAACACGTGAGTTATATAGCACAGTCGTATCCCATGATGTTGTACTGTGCGTGTAAATCTCATTTCGTTCTTCTAGGACAAATGATAAGGAAATCCGTCCAGTAACGGTTAGCAAGTGATCTTCAATCTTATCTTTGACTGTTTATTTCCTAAAGAACCAGGGTTGAGTTTACCGGAAATCGTCGAATGTTGTTTCGAAGAGAACGGGATCAGATCGTTTATCTGAAAACCACTTCGATCAAACTCAAACGTTCGAAGTGAAGACATCTTGAAGATGATGGAATTGGAGACGAAGCTCTCAATCGTTTCATTCAGTCCTAGGACGAACTTACATGGATGAATGCTGATATTGCATTGTTGCCTGAAGGGCAGTGTTAGCATTCCAAGTGGGAAGTGCTATATAAATGGTAAGAGCGTGGCCTCTTCGAGTCTCATACTCGGAAAATGAATAAAGTAGGGACATGCGGCAGGGCTAAGTGGGTCGCACCCAAGTAGGGTATGATCATCCCAAATCTAGAGCGATATTCATGTATGCTTCAGGATCTCATTATGTCGTTGTTGATTTCAACCAAGGGGTGGTCATATTCGGTGCTACTCGAGAAGGGGGTAGTGCAGGTCCTGAGTAGCAGTGGTGCAACGTGATGTAGCCTCCCGTACATTTTATCTGGAGATATACGGATTCGGTGGGCAGACCCTTACCCTTTCATAGTTGGAATCCATTCTCCAATACGAGCCTTCGGTTTTGGTTGTAGAACCTAGTATGCTAGAATTTAATTAATGTGACAATTTCTGCTATGATTAATAAGTACTTGTATATTAAACACTATTATAATTATGAGGATTTCATATGAAATGTTTTGGTTATCGTAAGGTAAAAACCCGTCCGTGTTTATGTGCGGCATAGTCTTACGAGATACCTTCAATTTTTGAAAGGTTTCGATAACTTTAAAAGTCCAGTTGGGTGTGTTTTCTCATGCTGGTTTTCCAGACCGACTCGGGTGTTATTTTATATAATGCTCTGGCTAGACCGAGCATATTTACAGATTACTTTGGATGCATTGGAGCTCGGGAGATGAGTTGGAGGTCTTCAAGGCGTGTACACGTATATGTTTATTTTCCGTTGCTTTGTTTTTGAAATTATCAGCAATTGTGAGGACATGATATTATAACTGTCCAGGCTGATATTGTGATTGTTGTTGTACTATGATGGATGTATGTATATAATAGTTTCTCTTTTGTAAAGATCAATGATATTTTATTATATTTTGTTCCGCTGCGATTGTGAGATTCTATGTTGTTTTAGTTTCTTTTCTCTTCTCCTTCTCTTCTCCTCTTCTTTCTTCTTTCTTTCCCTTAACTATCCATTTTTCCGTTCGATTTGGTTAGACATGTGTGGTTTATTGTCAGCTTGAATTGTATGGAAAAGTGGGTTGTTACAACCACAAAAGTGGAATGTGAGTTTAGAGCAAGATAAAGAAGCCAAACTTTGAGTGTAAGAAGTGCCCAGCAGGTGGCATCTTGCAAAGGATTGCATGGCGGGCATTGCAAAGATAAAATGCTATAAGTACAACTAATTTGGCCATATGAAGAGAGAGCATCTGAATGCACCTAAGAATTCTACCCAGATGGTTCCAGCATATGCACTAAGTGATATTCCTAGCTCGAGCGCTGCTCCAACTGTGGATAAGGGAAAGAAAGATGTTATTAAAGATGTGTTAACTCCTTTTGATTTAACTATTCATATTTTATTATACACCGAAGCATCACACTCTTTTATTTCAAGTAGACTAGTTGATGAATTGCACTTAGAAACTAGCATAGTTACAGATCCTATAGTAGTATTAAACCATATTGGAGGATCAATTCAATTATCCATAATTTGTAAGGGTTTGAAGTTATATATTTTAGGTATCTAGTTCGACTTTGATGCATTTGTTTCGGGACTTTCTGGGTTTGGTTTAATTTTAGGAATGAAATGGTTGACTACGTATGGAGCAGTGCTAGATTGTGTTAGGAAGGTGGTTCGTTAGGTACTTGTAGTGGGTGCATCCTTGAGGTTTACTACCGCCCCATGAGTTTGGTTATGTTGAGTTACCTATATTCTTTAGACCTATTGCATGAAGAGTTTGCTCTACCAATAGCTCGTGACTACCCAAATGTCTTTTCCAAAAAAATTAGTCTTCTGTACCATATAAAGATTGAATTTCGAATTTACCTTAAAGAGAATACCAGACCTATCGCCTTACCTATTATCGCTCCTAGAGAGAGGCGCATTCTAAACATGCAAATAATAAATTGTTGGAGAAGGGCTATATTCAGAGGTGTTTAAGAGTGGGGAGCACCAGTTGTCTTTGCTACTAAAGCAGATGGCTCTCTAAGCCTTTGCATCAATTATTATGAATTGAATAAACTAACAAAGAAGAATTATTATCTGTTGCCTTTTATAGACGATCTCTTCGATCAGTTGATTGGAGCAAAGTTAGTCTCTCAGTTTTACTTAGCTACTGGATTCCATCAGTTGTATGTAGTTGAGGATAGTATTTAGAAAATAACTTTTCGTACATCCGACAGACTTTATGAGTGGTTAGTCATGCCATTTGGAAGGACCAATTCACCAGCATATTTTATCTACCTCATGAGTTGAGTCTTTAGAATGTTTCTAAATAAGTTCGTGGTGGTATTCGTTAATGACATACTTGTCTATTCGAAAAGCAAGAAAGAGCATGTGTCGGATTTAGGAAAAGTGCTTAATACTCCTCGTTGGCATAAGCTGAAGGTGAAATTTTCCGAATGTCATGTTGGCGTAAGGATGTTCGCTTTTTAGTTCATGTTGTCTCTGAGCATGGACTAGGGCGTTGTAGCATAGGATTGGTACGTACTGAGTAATGCCACGAAGGTGAGAAGTTTTCTTAGTTTGACTGGCTACAATAGGAACTTCAATAAGGACCTCGTTGAAATTTCCTCACCGTTGATCCGCCTGACCAAGAAAATTTTGGTTTTCTTGTGGACCTCATATTGCGATGATACTTTTATCAACCTAAAGGAGTTGTTGACTGGTGTACCTATTTTATTACTTCCCAATAGTACGAAGGCGTTCACAATATATACTAATGATTATGGTACAAGATTGGGCTTACTGTTGATGTCAAAGGGTAGAGTTGTCTTTTATACTAGTCGATAATTGAAAGTTCACGAGAGAAACTATCCCACCCATGATCTTGAGTTGGTAGCTATTGTCTTTGCTCTCAAATCATGGAGGCGTTATCTTTTAGGGGAATAGTTTGAGCTATTCACGGATCATAAGTCTTTGAAGTGTTTATTCTCCTAGAAAGGTTTGAATTTGAGGTAGCACAGGTGGGTGATGTTCTTGATGTCATATGATTTCAGTATCTCATATACTTTAGGCAAAGGGAGTGTTGTAGCTGATGCCTTGAGTAGAAAGCATGCAATGTTACGCCTTATGTTCTTAAAATAGAAGCACTTAGAGTTCATTTATACATTTGATTGTCGGCCTTCGTCGAACATTATACTAGGATTGTTGGCAACTTTAGATGTTCAACCTTGACTTATGAACTGTATTTTTTTGAATAAGAGGCAAGACAAGGAGTTGATGGATAGTTATAAGAAGCCGAACAGGGAAGATCATTTAAGTCATTTGGATCGCTATTCCATTGATTTGAAAAGATGATTGCAGAGAGATGGTAGGATGTGTGTTCCTCTTATAATGGAGTTGATTGACATGGTAATAGCCGAGTCCCATCGTTCTAGGATGACCATTCGTCCCGACGGTGCAATATGTATCATGATATAAAGAGGGTCTTTATTGGCCTAGTATGAAGATGCATGTAGCAGAGTATGTTTCCAATTATGTGACTCGTTAGAGGGTAAAGGCGGAGCAAAAAAAGCTTATTACAGTCGTTGGATATTCCGCAGTGGAAATGGAAAAGTATCCCTATGATCTTTATTGATGGAGTAGAAAAGGGAGTGATAGTATTTGGGTTATGGTTGACCGACTGACTAAATGCATTGATTTTATTCCAGTCAGGAGTTCGAGGACAACTACATCTTTGGTGACTTTATATGTAAGAGGGTTAGTTCAGTTGCATAGAGTTCCTTCTAGCATTATTAGTGATAGAGATTCGCTTTTCACCAGTGAGTTTTGGTAGAGTCTTTAGGATGTCTTGGGAACTGATGTAACACCCCTAATTTTAGTAACATTATTTAGGAGATTTAATTAGATAAATTAAATAGACTAATGTAAAGATTAGAGTGATAAGGGGATTCAGATTTGTAAATTCATTAGAGGCCATGATTAACTAAATAAAAATTTAAAAGAATAAGTCTTTCGAAGGTCTTTGTTTTGCTTTACAAGGAGATGTCTCTTACCTTGCTTTTAATGAATGCTTTCGAAAGGGTTGAATTACTTTTATATAGCTTTCGAAGGAGTTGTCGCCTTTTGTTTTAAAGGGTATCTTTCGAATGAGTTGCTGCGTTTTATGTTTTAAAGAGAAGCTTTCGAAAGGGTAGTTATGGACCAAGTCGAAACCTTGCTACTGTCTTCACACCTTTCAAATAGGTTGAAGTTTTCAATGAGTTCGAAAGGCTAGCTTTTGTTTTATAAATATAACAAGCCGCTTCCCAATGCTTTCAAAAGGGCTCTAGTAGCCAATTACACTAAAGGTTTCGAAGGCAATGGCTTCGAAAGGAGTTTTGAAGCCATCCTTCTAAGTGTTTTACTTGAAGACTAATGCTTTCGAAAGGATGGTTCCGAAGCCATCTGTTTTCCCCAAACTCTTTTACTTGAAGTTTAATGGTTTTGAAAGGGTTACTTTTGTTTATATTCACCTTGACCCAAAAGTTATTTCTAAGAATAAACCCAATGGTTTCGTGTAACGACCAGCTTTTTTGGACGGTTTAAATCGACGATAAACCACACACGTCAGGACTCAAACCATTCAAAAGGGAAGATTGTTATGGGGTAAATAAGAAAAGCATAGAAAGAAAGAAAACAAAACACTGAATCTCACAGCGGAATGACAAAATATAATAATCAAATAAATAATTCATGAAGCTGTTTCGCAAATAACATTTGATTACACCTTTACAATAAAAAAATCAGAGTACATACAATAGCAATAAATAAATAATGCAGCGGAACGGTATGATGCAGCGGAATAAATGAAATAAATAATAATAGTACTAAATCTTCGTCTTCGTCCTCCAAGCAGTCTTCGATACACTGAAAAGCTCAGACTGATCCGAGCGAATTGAAAAGAAAAAACACTCGAGTCAGAACTAAAAGATCTTATGTAAGTTAAATCAACAGTAAATAAATATGAGTGTAACGGCGTTAGAAATGTTTACGGGTTTTGACATCTCTTATCCAGTGTCTAACGTGAGTGCAATAACTTAAGAGATGTTCGAGATTTCCATCTCCTATGGATCCATTAAACTATCTACATACATAGTACAATACGCTATTATAATAGTGTCTATAGTAAAGTAAAGTATTAAAATAGCGTTAAGGCGTTACCCATATCCCTCTTAACACATTTTATATATTCTCATAGTCTATACAGTACCGTAATTCCTTCGTAAACTGGAGGGCTATCAGAGGGCACTCCATAGGTATGGTACAAACCAAACTCGTAGAGGGCGCGATAGGGCATGTGAACACGGCACTTGATGCAATGCCAGGGTAGGATTCAACCATTTGCACTCCCGGACTGGTGGTAACGCATAGCAGCTACTACCGCCCACCTTGGAACACACTCCCATAATCAAAATCGAGGGGTGGCCACCACATTAATCACAAGGTCATAATATGGTATCGAAGAAATGTGCCCGATAGGAGGAATGACCTCACTTGGCCGGTATAGCTCCTGTTTTAGTCACATCTAAGCTGACTCGCGGGAGTCAAGGTCACGTAAATACCTCATACAGAATCGTTCGCCAAACCATCCTACTTCAATTTGGAATCTCGACCACGTACACAGTTGTTAAAGTGGTTTTCGGTATTGGTACAGAGTATGACAATATCCAATCCCAGTCTCTTTAACAACCAAATGCTTATTTCACACCGGATTGTTCTTTTACATTTCCAAAACCATTTCATATTGGTATCAAAATATCATATTCAATTCAAACCATATCACTTTCAAAATCATAATTTCCAAATAGGTTAAACCCTCATTTCAAAATCATCGTATTTACTCAAAATATGCTATTTAAATCCCAACTTAGGTTATTACATCATTTAATCATATTTACTTTTAAACCAAGGATTTAAATATAACCACTTTCACTTTACAATTTAGAATTTAGAAAATAGCATAGATAGTTACAAATAGTTCAAATAGTTTAGTATAGTTTGAAAATATAATTTATATGGTTTGAAATACTTTAAAATAATTTAAAAAGTGGATTAAAATAATTTAAATAGATTTAAAATAGTTTTAGTTGAATTAAAATAGATTAAATAGTTTAAATGGTTTAAAATAGATTAAAGTATATTAAAATAGATTAAATAGGTTAATTAGTTTAAAATAGGTTAAATTAGATTAAAATAAATTAGAATAGTTTAAATTGATTAAGTTGGTTTTAAAATAGATTAACTTATTTTCATAGTTGAAATCTTAATAATTACGATTTAAAAATAATATTTTTAACAGTTTATTATTAAAATAATAAATTTGAAATTAAAATCAAATTTTACTATTTCTTCCATTTTAACAAATCTCGACCATATCCAGATTTCAAATTAAAACCAAATTTCCAATCCCGGAATATCAATTTAAACTACTTCAATTTCAATAGATTTCAAAGTTACAATTTCAAACATTTCAATAACTCGATTTCAATAAATTTCGTTTATACTTCGAATTCAGCTTTAAAATTTCAATTTAAATCCTTTAAATAATTACTTAAAACGATCCAATTTATACCAGTCAAATTTCTATTTCAAATATCGTTTAACTAGATTCAAAGTTTAAAGATTTAAAATCATTTAATTTAACCAATCCGGTGTCCGTATATAATATTCTACCCTATGGTCAAGTGATATGGATATTTATCATTTCAATCCGCAAATATTTTAAATTTTATGGTTATATATTATTTCAACCCGCAATCTGAAAATTTATTTCAATGAAAATCCCTTGGGTTTATCATTTGAACCCATAACGATTTTCCCCTATTCTATATGATCGTTCGAGTATGTATCATTTCAACCCATAGAGAATTTGCAGTTTTATAACAATATAAAATATAACATCCAGTCATCCAATATCAATTATCAAACAACCATCATAATCATCATCCAAATAAACCAATAAACATCAATAGATAACTAATTATCATTAACAGGTATTAAATTTTCAATTAAATTCAATATTAAATTAAACGATGATTAAATGCAATAAAATTCAAATTTAACTAGAATGACAATTTAAATATACCAAACATCAACCAATTAATTTCTAATTGCATCTTAAATTCAATTTAATAAACATAAGATAATCTAGTAGTTGTGAGTGGGTTAAAACGCTCACTTTTGATTTCAAATCGATTTGAAATCCAAAATAGGGCCCAAATTTCAACAGTCTCAGAATTCGTCCAAACCTATTCCATAATGTTCGGAATTTCAATACGATCCCAACAGAACAAACCTCGCATGAATCCGACCTCGTACACAAAAGTTATCGACATTAGAAGATAAACGATTTTAAATTATATAAGAAAAATAAAATTAACACAAAACTTACATGTAATCGTCTTCAATAGCTACAGGAACCATAACCGTGAACCATCGTTCGAATTCGACCCTAAGCCACCAGCAAGACCCCATGTTCATGCCATTTACGGCCATGCGCGGCCACCAGAATGACGCGCCACCTCGCCTACACCCTCCTCGATCATCACGGCCACACCTATCGCCGAACGATGCCCTAAAACCTACCGGCCGCCGCCGCTAATTCCAAACCCTAATCCAATTTCGCCCATCGATCTAACCGTTGATTCGCCAAACAATCTACATGGATGAACTACACGCGCCACTCTCCATGCAATGGTACCCTCCAATCGTCGATCCATCGAAGTTGATCACGACACTATGAACGGCCGAGACTTACCCTTCAATTTCTAGACACACACAGGCTCAAATCGAAAAAAAAAACTGTAGATTTGACTTGCGCTCATCGAGAGCTTCGAATCGATATATAATATGATATGGTTTGGAGGAGCTTGATTTTGAAATTGGTTTGGAGATTGAATTGTAGGGTTTGTAATTTAACTGTTTGCCACCATTGAGAAGAGAGAAGCGGAAAGAATTGTACATATAGGAATGAGGAATAAAAGGCTGCTAGGGTTTGGAGAGATCTATTTAAATTAACAAAGCCCGATAAGAAAAATAAACACATATTGAATTTGTACGAACAACGAATAGCGATCCAAAAAGCCCGTTCTGCCTCTAAAACGAAAGTGGGTCATCTCATATATCAAAATAGATGTTTTCGATATTTTTAGACTCAATGGAATAGGTTTCAAGTCCTAATTCCATCGTATGGAGAATTTAGCTTTAAAATCAGCTTATTTCAAATTGATTTTAATTGAATTAAATTAAATTGATTTCTACAAGTTTCGAGCCCGTACGATCAAACGACAAGTCCGATCGCTACGAAACTTGAAACCTTACAACAATTCGCCGTTACGGATCCGATGAAAGTGGTTTCGTCGAAATCCGAGATAGTGGCCAAAATGGCTATTTTCACGTAAATTAAATAAATTAATATTAAATTAATTAAATCACTTTTTAATTTCAAATTTAATAGCTAACAATTTTTATCATTTCAGATTCCTTAAACCTTACCAATAATTTAAAACAAATTTACATATCAATTCTGTGTTAAATGTTACACCAATTACAGTGTTAAATTTCAACTGTAAAAAAATCTAATTAATTATTATTTAATTCCAATAAATTGATTTAATTTGGTTTCAAGCTCTCTATTAAATCAATTGTCATATTATGAATAAAATTAACATTGGTTTACATCTTATTACACTTATTCTACAATTATCATCTTAATTTACATTAACGTCATATTTAATTACATTTATTGCAATTAATTTCCAATTTAATTCAACAAATTAAATATATTTAATTACATATACAATCGTAACCTTTTGCTTAATTTAATCACATTTATAAGTTTGTTATCCACAAACAAATGTTATAACCACTTATACAGCACTAATTTTAACCAGTTACAATTAGTTACATATTATTTCATCAATTAGTACAACATTTAATTTATTTCCTTATTTACAATCTATAAACAATTATAACCTTTCAATCATTTCAATTAATCGGAATTACATTAAATTAGTTACCAATTGCCCTAAATTACTTTATTACATTACATTCTAGTTATTTCTCTTATTAAAAATTCACAAAAAAAATTTCTTCCAATATTAAATTAAAACCTAATTAAATTCAATATTTTAATTGTCGGAAAATTAAGGATTGTTACATTTTGAAAGAGGTACTTTCGAATGGATTTGAAGCTATGCTTCTATAAGCTAGAAAATATGTTTTAATACTTTAGAAAGGAAGGTTTTGATGCTTTCGAAAGAGATATTTCAAGTGTTTCGAAAGGAATATGTTTAAGAGTATTGAAAAGAAGATTTGTACGCTTTCGAAAGATATATTTTAATGGTTTCGTAAGTAAAGTTCTAAGGTTTCGAAAGCCTTAGTTTTCAAAACAAAGAACCCAATCTCATTTTTGAAGAAAACCCATGGCACTATAAAATAGCTTTGAAATGGTTTTTAAATTTGGAGTTTTTGAAGAAGCTTGCCTTGATAAAAATAATGGGTTAACGGGATTAACTAAATTTCAAGTGAAAATGATTTCGAGGAAATTTAAACCATAAATGTTGGTATTGTTATGTTATCATATATGCTTCTTCTATAAATATATTCACTATAAAATAGACCCATAACTGTATTTTGGGGAGTAAGGACAGAATAACTAGCTAGGTTGACCCAGTAGTGAATATAACTTGAGTTAACTCCTAGATGAATTGAGTTGCGTCCCGGAGGTTAGGTAGACCAGAACATAGGATGCCCAACGAACTATCAAAAAAGTTGTTAGATTATACAGGTTCATAGTAAACCCATGAAAACTATGTTTGGATAGAGTTATTGGTAGGGGCTATTAGGTTCATAGTCAAACCCATGAAAACTATGATATGAGGGAAGTTATTGGAGATATCGATAAGTCCAAGCAGAGCCCATGAAATAATTGAATGAAGTTATTAGCAGGGGCCAATAGATTCTTCATATGTCACTCTTGGCGTAGTTTGTAATAATTATATTTTCTCTAAACGTGGTTCTCGAATTTGGCATTATGTAATGAATTTGAAATATGATTGAAATGGAATGAGAAATTGGTTTAATAATTTTAAAAATCTTTCATATCCATATGTTTCTATTATATCAATATATCTAACATTACCGCATTTGGTCACTGAGAATTAATAACTATGGATGAATGTAGCATCTGTAGCCGTTAGTTTTGGACCTCCAAGTAGGGGATGATACAAGTTGGCATCAGAGCATAGGTTTATGAACACTTAAAAGAAATTTCAAACTTAAAATGATCGTTCAAAACATAATCCAATGAATCAAAAAATAAGACTGGAGGTTTGGGTTAACGCTATAGTAACGTACTTGTACTTGATATACATACATAAATATATAAGTATATATTCCCCTCTCTCTCAGACCATTCTTATGTATCTTACTAAGGCTTGTATGCAGATTTATGAGAAAGGAAGATATGGAGGCGGGAAATGGAATAGGAAATCTCGGTGGAGGAAGCACCACAACAAACAGAAACGTTCGACCCACCAGGAGGAACCCGAGTCGACAGGAAAATGCTAATCAAAATGCAGATGCCAACGTAGGTGCTAGAAATTCGCCAGTAGATATGGGGATGATGTATCGGTTCTTCGTCAATTTGATGCAAGCTGGAGTAGCTGCTGGAGTAGCTGGGAATGTTGGAGGAGCTAATCTCGTGACTCCAATTGGAAACAACTATGCTAAGTTGAGCAGAGATTATACCAGTCTTGGTGGGAAGCTGTTTTTGGGAACGAAGGATGCTATATAAGTTAAGAATTGGCTATTGCATTGTGAGAGAATATTCGCTGACTTGAAGTTGAACGATGAGCAGAAAAGGAGGCTTGCTTTTAGACAGTTGCAGGGAGCAGTGCTTCATTGGTGGAATAGTGTTACTACCAGTGTTCCCGAAGAAGAGTTGACTTGGGTGGAATTTTGGAGAAGATTTGAGCAAAGGTTTTTGTCTGAAGTTGCCAAGTCAGCATTGTTGAGGAAGTTTATGGACTTGGTGCAAGGCGAGATGACGGTGATTGAGTATGCCATGAAGTTTGATGAGTTATCAAGGTTATGCTATCATTCACACTGTCATCAATAGGATTGAGAAGTTTGTTTGGGGATTGAGACCTGAGATTGCTAGGGCGACCCTGCCACATTTTTGTGATCCTTGTAATGTTGTTGTGGAAATGGCAATCTGAGGAGATGCTTGCTACATATGGGAAGGAAAAGCAAGTTGGAACCCAGAGTTCTCTTGGCAAGAAGAGGAAGTTCTTCAAGAAGAAAGGAACCCAGAAGGGAGAAGCTGCCAAGAAGGCAAAGGCTAATCTAGTTTGCTTTAAGTGCGATAAGAAGGGTCATTATGCTCATGAATGCTGAACTAGTAAGGGGAAGAAGGCCGTAGACAATAAGGGTGTGAAGTGCTTTAATTGCGACCAGGTAGGGCATTATAAGAATCAGTGTCCAGAACCAGTCAGGGAGGACAAGGGAAAAGTCTTTACTGTTGGACCATCGTTTGCTAGGCCAACTGCTGCTGAGAAGGGAAAGACTATGATAGGAGGTACGCTTTTGAATCGAAGTACATCAGTTATGGTACTATTTAATACCGGTGCATCGCATTCATTTATAACTCAGTGTTTGGTTGATAGGTTATGTTTAGAACCCAGATACCTTGTTACTTTCTTATGGGTTGCGAATCCGATAGGAGGGTATGCAACACTAGGAATGAGATGTGACAAGTTAGAACTTGATTTATTAGGTCATAAGTTTGCATACGGTCTGTATGTTTTTGATTTCGTAAACTTCAGAATCATTTTGGGTATGGATTGGTTGGGTAAATATGAGGCTAGGATATTTTGCTAGGATAGGGAAATATCGTTGAGACACCCTGATAGTCATAACCGAATTATATTCTTAGTGGAGGATTCAGACCGGAGTGCCTATGCTCTGTTGGGTTCTATGGAAGTAGAAGAAGAGTTAAGTCAGGTCCGAGTAGCAAGAGAATTTGCAGATGTTTTTGAGTCGGTTAAATGATTACCACCAAAACGACCCATTGAGTTTCGGATAGATCTTATGCCAGAACCTGTAAGTAGACCACCTAGCAGGATGACACAGACTGAGACGAAGGAATTGAAGGTGCAGCTAGTGGATCTAGAAGGGAGAAATATTATCAGACCAAGCAGTTCTCCTTGAGGTGCAGCCACGATGTTAGTGAAGAAACCGAATGGGTCATTGAGGATGCGTATTGGCTATCGTAAATTGAACGAGAAGACGATCAAGAATAAGTATCCTTTGCCGAGAATTGACGATTTATTCGATCAGTTGTATGGCGCCAGAGTATTTTCCCAATGGCATTTGGAGACAGGTTTTCATCTGTTAAGAGTGGCAGAGGACGATATCCCGTTGACCGCGTTCCGGACTAGGTATGGTTCATACGAGTGGTTAGTAATGCCATTCGAGTTGACGAATGCACCAGCTTTCTTCGTAGATTTGATGAACCGAGTTTTCTGAGAGTACTTGGACAAGTTCGTATTGGTATTTATAGATGACATTTTAGTATACTTTGAAGATGAAAGAGAGCATAAAGATCATCTAGGAGTAGTGCTTGAGACGCTGAGGCAGCATCAGCTGAAAGCGACATTTTCAAAGTGTCATTTCTGAAAGAAAGAGGTTAAGTTTCTTGGTCACGTGGTTTCAGAGAAGGGTTTGCCAGTTGATCCAGCTAAGATCAAAGCTAACTGTAAGAGACTAGACACGGTGACTGAGATTAGAAGTTTTCTTGGACTTGCTGGCTATTACCGTAGATTAATTAAGGATTTCTCGCGGATAGCAGCACCTTTGACTAAGTTAACCAGGAAGGATGTGAAGTTTATTTGGTCTGACAAATGTGAGGAAGCATTCCTTAAAACATTTTTGACCAACGCGCTTGTGTTAGTAGTTCCAGACGGAAACCAAGGGTTGGTGGTGTATACTAATGCATGCGGAACTGGATTAGGAGGTGTGTTGATGTAGAAAGGTAAAACCATTGCCTACGCCTTACGATAGCTTAGATCGCATGAGATGGGATATCCTACTCACGATTTGGAGCTGGCTGTGGTAATCTTCGCATTGAAGATATGGAGACATTATCTCTTAGGGGAGAGATTTGAACTATATAATGATCATAAGTCCTTAAGATATTTATTCTCTTAGAAGGAGTTAAAAATGAGACCACAGAGGTGGCTGGAGCTTTTAGTAGCTTATTATTTTGGTATAGAGTATACACCTGGGAAAGAAAATAAAGTAGTGGATGCTCTTAGTAGGAAACATCAGAATGTGGTGTTAGCCATGTTGGCAGAATGGAAAGATTTAGAAGCTTTGACTACTTGTAGTGTCCAGTTAAGATCGACTACTAGTTCTAATCCGGGCACCACCGTGTTGTCCTATTTGGATGTTCTACTAGTGTTGATCGAAAGGATTGCTTCTTAGCAGAAAGTTGATCCATTATTAGCCGAGAAGATTAGAAGGCTTGAGGTTGGATCGGAGATCGAGGATCTAAAGGATTTTAATTTTGACCAGAGGGGATGGTTGAGAAAGAAGGGATGGTTGTGTGTTCCAAATGTTGAGGACTTAAGGAAAGAAGTTCTTAGGGAATGTCATCGATCTAAATTTACGATTCATTCTGGAGGAACCAAGATGTATCAGGATATGAAGAGGAGCTTCTATTAGGAAGGTATGAAGAAGGATGTTGACTTGTGGGTTAGGCAGTGTGCGAACTGTCAACAAGTGAAGGCTGAACATCAGAAGCCGAGTGGATTGCTTTAAACTTTGGAGATTCTAGTTTGGAAATGGGATTCGATATCGATGGATTTTATAGACGGGTTGCCAAGGTTAAACAGAGGAAATGAAAGTATATGGGTCATAGTGGACAGGTTAACCAAGAGTGCTCATTTCATTCTTGTTAAGCCAACCAGGACAACACCTGTTTTAGCTAAGTTGTTCATGAAGAACATAGTTAAACTGCATGCAATTCCTAGTAGTATAGTAAGTGATAGAGATTCCTTATTCGCTTGCGTGTTCTGAAAGAGTCTACGGGAGACTTTTGGTACCAAGCTCAAAATGAGTACTGCGTATCACCCTTAGACAGATAGGTAGACAGAGAGAGTCAATAAGGTACTCCAAGGTTTGTTAAGAGCTTGTGTGTTGGACTTTGATGGATCTTGGGAAGATCACCTACACTTGGTTGAGTTTTCCTATAATAATAGTTATCAGACTAGTATAGGAATGGCACTATTTGAAGATTTGTATGGAAGGCCATGCAAATCACTAACATGTTAGTTGGAGACTGGAGACAAATTAGTCTTGGGTCCAGATCTGGTTAGAGAGGCGACAGAGAAGATTGAGTTGATCCGAGAAAGGACAAAGGAAGCTCAGTAGGCAGAAGAGTTACGTAGATAAGAGGCGTAAAGATCTAGAATTCTTAGTTGGAGATAGAGTCTTCATTAAGATATCACTGATGAAGGGTGTAATATGATTCAGAAAGTCAGGGAAACTTTCACTGAGATATGTTGGTCCATTCCCGATTATAGAGAGATTGGGAAGCTCGCATACAGAGTAGATTTGCCAAGCAGTATGGCAGGTGTCCATAACGTGTTTCATATATCTAATCTTCGCAAATATGTGCATGATCCAGAGACTACTATTCCTCCAACAGAGTTGGAAGATTTGATATTAGAACCAAATTTGACTTTTGTTAGACAACCAGTTTTGGTTGTAGCGACAGACGAGAAGAGGTTAAGGAACAAGACAGTTAAGTTGGTGAAAGTTCAGTGGAGCGACAACGAGAAGGACCGTACCTGGGAGACAGAAGACAGGATTAGAGATACTTATCCTGATCTATTGTGTGGGTATGTTCTATATTTGCTTTATATAGATTGTTGCTAGTCAGGTAGGCTGGTATGGTAGCGAGGAAATGTTACACATGATTTCTATGCTTAGTATTTAGTCCTTACTGAATTTCGAGGACAAAATTATTTAAGGAGGGGAGCCTGTAACACCCCTAATTTTAATAACATTATTCAGGAGATTTAAATAGATAAATTAAATAGAGTAATGTAAGATTAGAGTGATAAGGGGGTTGAGATTTTGAAATTTATGAAAGGCCGTGCTTAACTAAATAAAAATTTAAAAGAATGAGTTTATGGAAATGGTTTTATAAGTTAACTAATAAGAGAATAAGGCAAGGGTATTATGGGGAATAGCCATCCACCATAACCCTTAACCCCTAAACCGTATTCCCATTTTCATTTCACAAGTTCGTAATTTTAAAACATAAACCAAGGAGCTCAAGCCGGCCATAACATAGGGGATAAGAGGATTATAAATCAAGTAAAAGCTAAGGAATCAAGCAAGGAGAATTAAGCAAGATCAAATCTCTAGTTCCTTATCCAAAGCAAGGTGAATAATAATCAAAACCATCTCATTTTCGTTCTTAAAGTGCATTTGATTTTGGGTTTTAAGTAAAGCTTTATGATGATTTTAATGATGATATGCTTGGATTACATGATACGTTAGATCAATCAAGTATGTTTGATAAATGTTTTATTCAATTTTAAGGCTAGAAATCGTATATATTGGGTTTCGAATGCCATGAGGATTTAATATGTTATGTAAAGCATTATTTTGAAGATGAGTTTAAATTTTCATAGTTATCCAAGTTATGGATAATTTACTATTAATTTTTGAAGGAAGAAATAAATAATTGGGTTTAAAATTTATTTCGGCTATTATATAAAAGATTTTGGGTTTGAAATTTATATATGTTAGGTAACATATTAAAATTGAATTTTGATGATTTTTGGGGATTTTTCCATAGATTCATTATTTCGCCACTTCCAGTAGCAACCTTTCGACCCCATACCTCCGACCCCAACCAAGTTGAAATCAATACACATGGTATCAATGCTTTGGTACATAGTGGATTGGAGAAAGGAGGAAGGTATAGAGTCAAAACCATGCTTTCGAAGGGGTCAAGGCCACTTTAAATAGCTTTCGAAAGTCTTTGTTTTGCTTTCCAAGGAAATGCCGCTTGCCTTGCTTTTAATGAATGCTTTCAAAAGGGTTGAATTACTTTTATATAGCTTTCGAAGGGGTTTCCGCCTTTTGTTTTAAAGGGTAGCTTTCGAATGAGTTGTCACATTTTATGTTTTAAAGAGAAGCTTTCGAAAGGGTAGTTTTGAACTAAGTCGAAACTGTGCTACCATCTTCATGCCTTTCGAATAGGTTGAAGTTTTCAATGAGTTCGAAAGGCAAGCTTTTGTTTTATAAATATAACAAGCCGCTTCCCAATGCTTTCGAAAGGGCTGTAGTAGCCAAATATACTAAAGGTTTCGAAGGAAATGGCTTCGAAAGGAGTTTTGAAGCTATCCTTCTCAGTGTTTTACTTGAAGACTAATGCTTTCAAAAGAATGTTTCCGAAGCCATCTGTTTTCCCCAAACTCTTTTACTTGAAGTTTAATGGTTTCGAAAGGGTTACTTTCGTTTATATTCACCTTGACCCAAATGTTATTTATAAGAATAAACCCAATGGTTTCGAAAGAGGTACTCCCGAATGGATTCAAAGCTGTGCTTCTATAAGTTGGAAAATATGTTTAATACTTTCAAAAGGAAGGTTTTGATGCTTTCGAAAGAGTTATTTCAAGTGTTTCAAAAGGCATATGTTTAAGAGTTTTGAAAAGAAGATTTGTATGCTTTCGAAAGATATGTTTTAATGGTTTTGAAAGTAAAGATCTAAGGTTTCGAAAGCCTTAGTTTTCAAAACAAAGAACCCAATCCTATTTTTAAAGAAAACCCATGGCACTATAAAAGTGCTTTGAAATGGTTTCTAAATTTGGAGTTTTTGAAGAAGCCTGCCTTGGTAAAAATAATGGATTAAAGGGATAAACCAAATTTCATGTGGAAATGATTTCAAGGAAATTTAAACCATAAATGTTGGTATTGTTATGTTATTGTATATGCTTCTTCTATATATATTCACTATAAAATGGACTCATAACTCTATTTTGGGGAGTAAGGGCAGAATAACCAACTAGTTTAGCCCAGCTTGAATATAATTTGAGTTAACTCCTGAATGAATAGAGTTGCATCCCGGAGGTCAGGTAGACAAGAACATAGGATGCCTAAAGACAGATCAAAGAAGTTGTCAGATTAGACGGGTTCATAGTAAACCCATGAATACTATGTTTGGATAGAGTTATTGGCAGGGCCATTAGGTTCATAGTCAACCCATGAAAACTATGATATGACGGAAGTTATTGGAGATGCCAACAGGTTCAGGGAGAACCCAAGAAATAATTGAACGAAGTTATTGCCAGGGGCCAATAGGTTCTTAGTGATCCCATGAAAACTATGAAACCAGACAGATAGTCCGTAAACTTTAAACAAGTTATAAGTCAGCCCATGAAAACTAATAGGTTAATAGTAACCCTAGAAACCATAATTGAGATAGATAGTCAAATGAATGGGGATGTGAAATCCAGGACATCTTGCATGTTTGCATATCATCATGATATTATAAATTGCTATGTTTTTAATTATTGTGGATGCAGGAGCACAGTATATGGTTATTATAAATTTTTTGGTAAGATACAAGTGAGGGGAAAACCCGTTCCGTTAAGCGGCGTGGTCTCACTAGATATATAAATGGTTCGAGATGGTAGGTTATTATTCATACCAAGCTTTATGTCTGATTCGAAGGTTATGTCTTCCGCTTAAACTCTCGGGTGCTCAATTAATTTTGAGTAGTTTGAGAGTTGAGGATTTTCAGTTTCTCCTTTAGATGAATAAGCTTTCGGAGATGTGCAGAAGGCAAGCTAGCTAATAAGGAGTTCTTTTCTATTTGATTCCGCAGTGTTTTAATGTAAAGGCAAAGTTTTTTAGTTGCCTTATTATATATACTCTGATCATCAAGGGGGCATCTTCATATGTCACTCTTGGCATAGTTTGCAATAATTATATTTTCTCTGAACAAGGTTCATGAATTTGGGATTATGTAATGAATTTGAAATATGATTGAAATGGAATGACAAATTTGTTTAATAATTTTAAAAATCTTTCATATCCATGTGTTTCTGCTGTATTAATATATCTAACGTTACCGCGTTTGGTCATTGAGCATTAATAACTATGGATGACTAAAGCATCCGTAGACGTTAGTTTTGGGCCTCCAAGTGGGGATGTTACATCTGAATTAAATTTGAGTACCACATATCACCCACGAAGTGACGGGCAGTCTAAGAGGGTGTATAGAGTTTTGGAACAATTCTTCAAATGTGTATTATTGATTTTGGAGGCTTCTGGGAGGATTACTTACCCTCAATAGTGTTTTCATATTATAATAGTTATCAGGAAAGTATAGGGATGACACTATTTGAGGCATTGTATGGGAGGCCTTGTAGATCACTATCTTGTTGGTGGGATACTGCAGATAGAATCATTTTTGGACCAAAGATGATAAAGGACACTTCGGAGAAAGTATACTTGATCCGTAGAAGAATGAAGGTTGTCCATGATAGGTAGAAAACTTACGTTGATAGGAGATGCACAGAGTTGGAATTCATAATGGGTGACATGGTCTCTGTGAAGGTATCGTTGCTCAGACACGTTATGAGGTTTGGTAATTTGGGAAGGTTTAGGACCAAGGTTTGTAGGTTCTTTTCTGATCATTGAAAGAGTTGGGAAGTTAGCTTACAAAGTGAAGCTTCCTAAAAAGTTGGCAGGAGTTCACAATGTCTTCCATGTGTCACACTTGTGGAAGTGTATACATGATTCAACTAATGTGGTCGAGCCTATTCAGTTGGAAGAAATTGAAGTAGAGAGAGTCAATACTATGTTGTGTGCCTACCTGTGTTATTGAGCATGGAACAAGGTGACTCCGCAATAAAGTAATTAAACTGGTTAGAGTCTAGTGAGGAGATGAACCAGCGGATAGTATGTGAAAGACCAAGGAGAAGATCTAAGTTACCCATCCAGAACTCTTTTGTAGTACATTTCCGTTTTAGTTAGTATAATTATTTATATGCATAATATTTAGCTTAGTATATTCCATAGGTAGGAATGTTTGGATGTTAGGCATAACTGTGAATGTGTCACTATGACATGTTATGGATGATGCTTGCTAATGGATAATTTTATGTGTTAATATTACAAAAATAGGCTAATATATTCAACTTAGCCTACATTACACACCACCTTACTCATTTATTTTATCAGTTATATGCCTAATGGTTGTTGCATTTAATGCTTCCTCACGCATAGAGAATTTCAAGTATAGGACATTGCATACATTTCGGATACATGGAAAAAGAACCTGCATTTCAAAAGGTCAACTAGTTCAGGAGTCCATCTAATTTTCCATTTCTTATATGCTCATATGCATTCCATACATATATGTACATGTTGCATTAGAAATTAAATTTAAGGACAATGGTTGCAAGTGGTTAATGGTTGAGAAGATGGTTGTAGATATTGGTTGTGTTAGCAAATTACAATTTTTAATCCTTAGAAATTTCGCGCACTAAATCTTTTTAAGGGGGAAAATGTAACACCCCAGAAATTTTAATAAATTAATTAAAAATATATTTTTTTTGGCAAAGCCAGCGGGGTTAACTGGGCCCCTACCAGTTTTATTGCAAAACAATAAATGATACAGAAGATACAATGAGAAAACAAAGGAGGGAAAACAAAAAGAAAAGCAAACAGGACTCAATCCCAATTATGCAGCAAATCAGGTGAGAAAACAGCATGGCGATTCTTCAATTGAGTATATGTACCATATTTAACTTCATTCCAAAGCTCATCCCAATTCTTTCTTTGATTTTCAAAAAATATTGCATTTCTTTCTCTCCATATGATAGACATATACATTTTCATGCAAACAGCTAGAATTCTACCTTCTTCATTTTTCATCATTGTTTCTGAGTAGAATACATCCCAAACATCCCCAGAGTTAGCAATAAAAAGATTTATACCAGCTTTAGTACCAATTCTATGTAAAAGAAAAAGAAGAGCTGGACAGTCAAAGAAAATATGTTGAGGAGTCTCTTCATACTGGTCACAAAACAGGCATTTCAAAGAACATCCCAAAGCATATTTGGTCAGAACATTACTAGTTAGCAAGGCTTGATTTATAACTTTCCAGAGCATCAAATTATCCTTTGGTTGGGAATCACTAGACCAGATGACAGAGCACCATTTAGATGCAGGCAAAGGAGCACAAACAGAGACATAGTTGTAAACTCCTTTAATAGTATGAGGCTTCATATCCCAAACAACAGTATCATAATGATTAGCATGGTAGTATTGTTGTTGCATTTGACTCCACAGTTGCCTTAAAATTTGATTACTATTGTATGGCAGCATAATTTTGCATCATGTATGTAATCAAAAGCCTTTGCATCAATGTGTATCCCTGACTGCATAATCTGATTATAATCACACAAATTAGACAAGATAAGACCCTTACAGACCCAAGGATCGTGCCAGAAACTGACAGAAGAGTTAGCCTTAATAGAATATTGGATCATAGGTAGGAAAACATCTCTCAGTTTCAAAATATTTCTCCAAATCCAACTACCATTCAGAGGATTGGGCATACACCAAAAATATTTATTCTTTATATTGTAATGCCATGCCCAGTGAACCCATAAGCTGTCTCTCTTGTTGATAAGATCATCAATGTGTTTACTAATTGCTGCAAAATTCCACTTCCGTACATCAATAACCCCAAGACCACCCATCTTCTTAGTGGTTTCAAATTTAGCAAAGGAACAAGGAATCAGCTTCCTATTATGAATACTACCTGTCCAAAAAAATCTATTCATTGCAGACCTAACTAGTTGCACTAGTCTGACAGGGAGAATCATAGTGCGAGCCCAGTAGACAAGTGAGGAAAAAACAGAAGATTTAATCAGCACTAATCTACCACTCTGAGACAAATGCCTATTTTCCCAAGCATTCATGACAGAAGTGATTTTATTGTAAAGAGGAAAACAATCAACTTTTTTTATTCTTTTTGTAATTAATGGAAGACCAAGATACTTCATATCAGTGTCCATGGAAGAGAAACCAGTATGTCGTTGTAAAGCAGTAGCTTGAGCTTCACTAACTCCAGAAACCAACATAGAAGATTTGTCTTGATTTATCTTAAGTCCAGTCATTCTATAAAATTCTTGCAAAGCTTCAGATATAGCATTTAAGGATGGTAACTCAAGTTTTGTAAACAACATGACATCATCAACAAACATAATAGAAGTTATATGATGTTGAGAACACTTTGGGTGGAATTTAATTTTCTTCTGAGCATACCTAGTTTGGAGAATAACAGTAAAGACTTCCATAACTAGCAAGAATAAATACGAATATATTGGATCACCTTGTCTAATACCTTTACTACTTCTGAAGTTACCCACCGGTCTACCATTAATAACAACAGAGAAGGAGGGAGAGGAGATGCACACATATATCCAGGAGACAAAATTTTTGGGAAAACCCATCTCAGCCATGACCCTAACTATAGAAGCCCAGTGGATGGTATCATAAGCCTTGGAAATATCAATTTTAATTGTTGCTGTAGTGGGAACCTTACTTCTACCATAACCTTTCGATAATTCTTGAGCAAGAAGCAGGTTATCAAGAATACTCCTAGATGGTATAAATGCAGCCTGATTACTGGAAACAACAGAGGGGAGTACTTTGACTAAACGAGTAGCAAGAATTTTAAATATGCATTTGTATACAACATTACAGCACGATATAGGTCTGAAAGAGGAGACACAAGTTGGAGGATTGACTTTGGGTATAAGAGCAATATTAGTACAATTAACTTCACCTAGCAACTTACATTTATTGAAAAAGTTGTGAATAGCTCGACAGAAATCACTACCTAGCACACTCCATGTAGAGATAAAAAAGATCACATTTAGCCCATCAGGCCCTCCTGATGAATGTTGATTCATAGAGAAGAAAGTATTCTTAATTTCCTCATCTGAAACTGGGCAAATGAGGGTTGCACCTTCCTGAGAAGAAATGCTAGGTAGTGCAAGTGATGATATAAGTTCAAGTTCCGGTATAAATCCGTCAGAGTTACCAAGCAAATTTGAGAAATAGTCTATGAAAGCCTTATTAACAGATTCTGCAGTTGAAAAAAAGAACCTTGTTCATCTAAAATACTATAAATATTCTCTCTCGCATGCTTAACCTTTATAGAATCATGATAAAACTTAGTGTTTTTATTTCCTTCAGCAATCCATCTTTTATGCAGTTGTTGTCTCTTAATACTAGCCTCCAAGTACAGAGCATCATTAACCTCCTTGAAAAGTTTACTTTCTTCTTCAGCAGCTTGGACATCAAGTGGGTGCTCCATCATGTAATCCTGTTGTTTCTTCAGCTTTTCCTTTAGGCTTGATGACAGCAGGCAACCAGTACCAAAAGTGGAGGAAGCCCACAATTTAAGCTCCTGCTTAATACTTTTAAGCTTCCTGCAAAACTTATACATTGGGTTACCAAAACATGAAAAATCAGTGTTGACTTTAGAAACTAAAACAAGGAAGTATTCATGTTTAACCCAAGCATTAAAAAATTTAAAACTTCTCTTTTCCTTTTTAAAATGGAGACCAAGAGTTAGGATTAAAGGGGAGTGATCAGACATAATTGGTTGTGGAAGGTAAACAGAAAGAGTTGGCCAGAGGGTGATAGCTTGGAAATTACAGAAGCAGTGGTCAATAGTAGTGAAGGTATGTATACCACTACGACTTCTATTATTCCAAGAATACTTAGCACCAGATTTATTGACCATAATCAAATCAGAATCAAAAACAGCAAGGTTGAGAGGATCAAGGTCCACTGAAGTAAGGGGAGTTCCACCAAATTTGTCACTATATTCATAGCAAGAGTTAAAATCACCCAACACAATCCAGGGGTGAGTGGATTGTCTTAATGGTGGAAAAGAGTTAAAGAAGACTTTCCTGGAGTTGACCGAGTTGTCAGCGTAAACGAAAGTAGTGTAGAAGGAGGAATGGGATTGAGTTTCAAGAACATGAAGGTGGATGTACTGTCTTGTTGTTAGGAGGGGAGTAAGAGATATGACAGCAGGATCGTAGATAACTAGAATCCTACCATAAGAGGCACTGTCAAGATTATGATGAAAGGACCAGGATGGATTGATATAAGAAGCAGCTTTAATTGTTAAAGGTAAATTTAACTTTGTTTCGAGAAGACCAAAGAGACAAATATTATACTTAGAGATAGTGATTTTTACTTGATCTAGTTTCAAATTACTGTGTGCTCCTTTAAGATTCCACGATGCAATTTTTTTAATCATAAAAATTATTGAGGAAAGGAAGTGTTATTTCTTCTCTTAGCAGAAAGAGATCTAGTTTCTATTTTCCTACGTGACTGAGATCGAGGGGAAGATGGTTGGGGGTTAGTTTGGATGGAGGTAGAATGAAAAGGAGGAACTGAGGAAGATTGGAAATTGGTGATACATGCTGGCCATCTTGGAAACTCAATAGAAAAGTTATAGTGAGTTGGGTCAGGAGCTTGAACATCTACAGAGGTTTCATACATGGAGGTTATTAGTTGTGTTACTTGTTGCTCAAAAGTTTTGCACCAGTCTTTATCCATTTCAGATACATGAATATCTTTGGGAGCATGCACATCATATTTTCCAATTCCATTTACAAGGCAAGTTTCTAGGCTATTTGTATCTTTTGTATGCAAGTTTTGGTATTCTTCAGTTGTTGTCAGATCATTATTTTCATTTTCTTTACCTTCAGCAGAAGTAGTATTGTATTTGTGTCCACCAACACATTGTACTTTACTAAAGTCTTCATTTGTTATTTCACCTTCCTCAACATCAAGCATATCCATTAAGTCTTCCTCATCAACAAAAGTATTGAGCAAGTGGAACTTGTTTTGTGTGGATACAGAACAAGCTTGATAACATCTTGGAGTTTTATGCACATCATTATGCCCAATTCTAATTTTCCCATTTCCATCATTCTCTTAAACTAAATTTTCACCTTGCATCTTCAAAACATTTGCTCCCACATCTTCACTCAAAATTCTTCTTGTATCCTTGTTCTTGTTTACCTTTTGCCAAACTTGCTTCACTTTATGTTTATCATTTGTTTTCCCCTTCTTTATCTTGTTCTTTATATCATCACTAGATTTCCGTTGGTCATTTGTTTCACATTGCTCAACAATTTTATCACTTTTATATTTCTTGCAGTTTTTATTCAAGTGCCCAAACTCTTTACAAAAGGTACAAATTTCCGGTTTCCACAAGTATTCTACTTTCACAATTTGTTCAGTTCCATCAAGCAACATCGCTGTGAAGTTATCCGGTAGTTCATTGTTTGGAGAAACTTCAACTAAACATTTGGCAAAAGAGATACGCTCAAATTTTTCAGTTGATGAATCCATACAAAGAAGCTTTCCAACCCTAGCAGTTAACCAATTTATACCCAAAGGAGACCAAGCATACAAAGGAATATTAGATAGCTTAATCCACACTGGTACCGCTTTGATGCTACTACAGCTATTACCTATATTTTCATCCCAAGGCTTCACTATGAATAACTTAGTCCTCATTACTACCGGGTCTGATTCAGATATTCTTTTCCTATCGTCTTCATTACTGAACTTGAACAAAAACAGGAACCCATCCGATTTAACAGAAATGGACCCAGAAAGATTCCATGCACGCTTGAGATAATACAAAACAGTGGAGTACGGTAGAGGATTATCTAGGAAAAATCCAACAAGATAATCACTCCACAAAGAACTACCTGCCTTGACGACTTCAGTAGGTGGCACAATAGCATCTCCTTGGAATTCTAGTTGAATGACACGAGGCACATAGGAGCCAGCATTATTGGGTTTAGCTTTGAAAAGAGAGTTCCAAGCTAATGGAGGCTTAGGGAGAGAAAGAGATGACATAGAAGGATTAGAGAGAAGAGGAGGAGCAGGCAAAGATGAGGCAGGAGCAGGAAAAGGAGGGACAAGATCGACACTGACAGAGGGGAGTTGAGAAGAAGAAGAATGGTCTGGCAGTGGAAGTATGGGTGGCACAGAGGGAGGTACGAGAATAGGTGAAGAAGGATAAGTAAAATATATTTTTACATAAAAAGTCAAAATAATAATTTTCACATACTTTAGAATTGGGCCATAGGACATATTCCATTGCCTCTGAAACATGGTTTAAAGCTAGGAAACATATATAACTTGTTAAATTTGATAAACGAGTCGAAAATAGTAGAAAATATGGCTAGTGGCATTTTTGTAAATATGGATTTTGGGTTTGAATTAGAAAACCCTAATTTTCAGTTGTAAATTAGACTCTAGCCTCCACTATTTTTTATTCCTAATTCAAACCATCACTTATACATAAATTTACTCTTTCTGTCACTCAGAAACTCCTCAACCTAAACAAACTTCTCTATCTCTTCTAAAATTTTCTAAATAAAAATAAAAATAAAACAAAGTAAAATCAAGATAACTGAAGATAATCCAAGTTAGAAAAGAAAATTAAGAGGAAGGCGAATCATTCAAGGAGATCAAGATTCAAATAAAGGTTAGTAAGAGGAAAACTTCGAAAAGGTGAGTGAATTGATTGCTGCATTTATGATGATTATAAGTAATTGAATTCCTTTATAATTCTATTTGATTTGAAAATAAAGTTTTTTGGATTCAAATAATAATTCCAACTTGAATTTAATTTGAATTACAATTTCAGTTTTGAATTAAAATGAATGGCGATGAGGGAAAACCCTAATTGTTAGTATTATTGAATATTTATTGACAAGGGGAAAGATTAGATTAGTGAAATCCGTATCAATCTCTATAAAGACTAGTGCGAACCCGTGCTTCGCACATGAATGTTGAAAAAATATTGTTGTTGCATAGGTCATATCCAAATGTATAAGAAATTTAATACGGTGGTAATGAAAAAACATTGTTGAACGATAGTGTTACATCATGAATAACAATTTGGTAGGATAAAGAATACATAGATATATTTGGTTATGATAATCACAATTAAAATCGAACAAAACAATTACAGTGAATATGTTAAAGTTCACAGACTATTTAGAGGATAATGTGTTAAAAATTTATCCGCTAATGCATAGATATATTCACTGTGGCATATAACGCCAATGTTGTTGCTTTTGCAATTACACGGCTGCTTCAACGTGCATAGATATAGTTGAAGTATTCACTGTGAACTATAGACACAAAGACACAGTGCAGTTCGATTCAATTAAATAAGAGTAAAAAAAGTTTTTTGCAATGGGGAGAAATATAGTAATAGGATGAAATTTGTAAACAATCAGGAAAAGTATTTGTCAACAGCTGAAAAAAGGGAGCAAAAGAAAAAAGAAAAAAGCAACAGAGGTAGTACAGGGGAAAAGTAGTAAAACAGAAGATTCAATTGAAATAGAAATGATGATGCAATAAGAAAATAACATGGGTTCCAATATAAATTACTATTGTTCACCAAATCTGATCTATGTCGATGCAGGGTACAAAACACGGCATACAGCTGGTCGCAGTAACCAATATTTGAAAATATCCAAAACATACAGAAGAGAACAATTTTGAGAAGTCCATTCATTTTTTAGCCTCAGAAATAACTGCTAGCAACGCATGTATGATATTGGCTTGAGCGCAAATAGGTGATGTTTTCTTGGCCTTAATAGATGCATTACATCAGTCAATTATTTTAACCATTGAAGGTATTTGTACCTGCAGCCAAAAAAGGCAAAAGTGTCATTGATGCAGTATTATTACTAAATTCTCTCACTACTCGTCTGACCTATTAACTGTATCTAATAATCAAACTATGACTACATAATCATCTATACAAAGATACATTCATCAATTGTTTTCTAGAAGTTTTCCGACGGTGGTAGTGCAAGTGATTTTAGAATTTACTGCAAAAAATAAAAAAATAAACTCTTTTAGGTGGTTATCAACATTATTCTCACTACAACACATGTTTTGACCCAGCACTTAAACTGTGCATCTACCTTAAGCCCGAATACAACAACTTATATGCTTATTGTATTATTGATCATCGTAATTGTAAACGAAATTGAGTAAACTTAGCCAAAATTATGTCATCAAACCTGGAAGCAATGTATTAAACGTTGAGCTGCACGGTTGAATCAAGCATTAATTATGGGAAGTCATTATTTAATCATCTCAAGCTATCAAAAATCAAAATTCATTTTTCAATTATATTTTCATATTGCGGTTAAATAACTATCGTTAACATCAAACAAAATTATTACTACAGCTAAATTAGTATTGCATCACACAAATGCAGTTAAAATATTCAAAAACAATAATTGCTTAATTCCAAAAATACTGCAAAATAATAACTACTTTTGCTTAATGCATTTAAATTTTAACTACAGTAAGCTCGAATAAATCATCGTGTACAACCAAAATTATTACTGCATCACATAAATATAGCTGAAATATTCAATTTCTACCATGCATAATTCAAAATTGTCATTAGATTATAACTGCATTTTATTAATGTAGTTAAATTTTAATTGTATTAAGATTGAACAAATTCCTGAAATGTAGCCAAATTTATTACTTCAACACATAAATGTGGTTAAAAATCTTCAAATATAGTTAAATTTACCCAAAACTTGCTGGTAAATTATAATTGCATTTTCTTAATTTCATTAATTTTTAATTGTTTTAAAATTGAATAAAATTATCAAATATAGTCAAAATCATCAATAGTAAATGCAATAAAAAAATGCTAACGTAGTTAAATTAATTCAAAAAATGCTTATAAATTATTACACCATTTTTTGATGGGGTTAAATTATAACTGCACTAAGTTTGAATACTATCAAACACAATCAAGATTATTACTTTATTACATAATGTAGTTACAATATTCAAAGGCAACCATAATTGTATAATTCAAAAAAATATTCCTTTCAAATATGTTAAAAGATAATAAATACATTATAATAATCTAGGTAAAACTACTATGTAATATTTATGATCATCATAATAATGCTGTTACAGAAACGCGGTACACAACGGTGACACAAAATAATTGTGCAATTAAAGCTGCTATATAAAATTATGATTTTAAAAAATTTATTTTTAGCTATCAACAATGGATATCATTGGAAAGCAAATTAAATTTGAGATTTAATAGTGAAAACGATTCTTAAATCCAATCAATGTAGAAAAAGTTATCACATTTTAAAGTTTGGAATATAAAAAAATTAAAAATGCGACTGTTCAGTTGCCAAATTTCAAGGGGGCCTATGTGAGCTTGAAATTCAACTCACTAATAATAATATAGTATAGATAAATCCATATTGATAATATTTGGGTTACTTTGAATAAATGAAGAAACCAAATACTTTCAATTTCATCTTGAACGAGTTTTGAAATTGAAATATACATAGAATTTTCATTGGAAGCACGTAGTAGTTTTAATAAATGGTGTAAATATACATATAGAATCATAAAATTAACAAGTTAAATTCGTGTAAACAAAGGTATGGATTATGCACAAATATTTGATTGAAATAAGGTCCTTAAACATATATTCGAAGTCACAAAGAAGATGAATGAAACAACACAAATCAACAAACTTTAAAATAGGGAAATTCAAGAACGAGGCATTTGAAAATTCGTTCAGATGTTTATACATTATGACTAGATGTTTGAAATAGGTGTTAGACATCTGGATTTCATGAAATTCTAACCCGGGAGCAACTTGTTCGAAAGTGACTTGATTCAGACACTTGAATCGATTTTTATACATCTAGAATTGAAGTCGGACATCTGAAAAATGGGGTCAGACGACGACATGTCGAGAAAATAATTTTTTTGTATAAGTGAAGGTCAGACATTTGAATTAGAGGACCATAGGTCTAAATTATTCCAAAAATCACATGTTGAACCTAGACCTAGCGCAGGCCAAGTAGGGTGAAGCAAGGGACCTGTATTTTACTTTATCAACTACTAGGAGTTCGTGTAGCTTCATAGAGAAGGTGCAACGAGTAGTATCACTTTATGGTGGGTGTAGCATGGAACTCGAGAGGGAAGGCATTAGCAGCCTAATTAAAAGCTCTTACTATTACTGAGGTACCCTGGTTGCATGTTAAACATGCAAGAGCTAAGGAAAGGAGGCGGAGGTATCCACAATAGTAGGGCTACATGGCTAGGAAGCGGTTAGACCAATGGGAAAATCACTAGTGATTTTTCTTAATACTTCAGGTTGAATGATAAAGATAATAGGACACGTTTTCCACTAAGATGTTGACATTAGTGCTTAAGTAGGCCATAAATCGTCAAGGTAGTATACTTGGCGCGAGCCCAAACATTGCATTTTTCACTCAGTATTTATGTGTGATATACATAGTTTGTCATTTGGATTTTTAACCTAATGTTGGTTAGAAAATTAACCCACTAGAAATTGACCTAGAGTTGTTAGCGATTGGTTGTTCGACCCTTATTTGGAAACCTTTGAAGTTGCTTATAGTTTTAGGTGTAATTAGAATTATATCCTTGATTGGTAAAATAACCAATAAGAACACCCCAAAAATTTAACCGAAAATTTAAACTAATTTTACTATCAAAATCCACTTATAAATCCATTCCTTTATAAATCAAATTTATTTATAAAATCCATTTATAAATATATTTACTAAATCAACTTCAAAATCATTTAATATCATTTATAAATTAAGATTATAAATCTATTTCTTTATTTATAAAAATATCACCTTTATAAATCTTTTATATAAACTTATTCAAAATTCTTTTCTCAAAGTATTTCTCAAAACTATATTTTTAAAACATCAAAAGTCATAACTTTTTATTTAAAACAAATTTTTTTTCCTTTTAAAATAAATCAGAAATCATTAAAACATATTTACTTCCAAAATCACATCGAAAACCTTTTCAATTCAAAATCATCAATTTCAATATTTCCAAAATATCGAAAACAAGGCCCAGTGCTACCATAGCACTAAATAAGTCAAATCACATCAAAAACATCATCATGGCATCCATAACATCATATATCATCATATATATGAAAATAAATCAACAGTGGTGAGGAATCCTGTTGGATCCCTCCAACCTGTTTCCCAACAACAAATACAGCATATGAGAAAAATGTACAATGTCTGCTTCGAGGCAGACGCGCGTACAAAGGGTCATCCGCTCATACACGGGAACGTATAGGGTCTCATCCGCTAAAATATGCGGGAATATATCCAACCAACATATATATATGTATAATATACATCAAAACTGTCATCAAAACAGCATAATAAAAATATTCCCACTTATATAAAATATAAGCGGGCCAAAGAGAGTGGGTTTTACTCACTTTGGTTCCAATCGTTGCAGCGTTTTATTTGGAATAAAATTAAACCACGCGAGCCCCAAATCACTCCAATCCAAATCCATCGCGTAGTATTTTTAGTAACGAGTGCAACGCAACTCGTTTCATTCCAATCGGACCTCGTATGAAGAAGTTATGAATTTTATAAGTTACATGATTTTAAATAATAAATTAATTAACATCATTAACGAACTAATCACCATCATTAATATAATTAATCCCCCTAACCCTTCTTCCTACTCTCGTAACTCCAGTAAACAACGAACCCAACACGCACGTCTTTAATCGATCACCGCTCCACCATCATTCGTCGAGAACCCCATTGGACTTCACCCACGCGTGCGCCTACCACCACCACACCTACGGCCGTGCTCCGCCCCTCTGCGATCATCCCAGGCCCACGAAAACACCCTCGAACAACAGCAAAATCATAGCTAGTTTTCTCCTTCATCGTCGTGCCGTTCTAGATCATAACCGTCGATCATGAAGATCTCGACGAGCTTGACATTTTTCGTTTAGGAATTTTTTTTTAATTCTCGATGGATTGAGAGGAAATTGGAGGAGAAGGTGCTTAATTTTCGACCCTAGAAAATGGTTGTGGCGGCTGAACCTAAATTGGCTAGGGTTTTGTGAAAGTTTAGGGCGTGGGGGTCCTTATATAGCCACTTAAACGACACTATCACCCGAATATTTTTCGAACTCCAAACGAAGCATGCCGCTTCGCGTTCCTAATGTTTTAACCATATCCTGAACATAATGGAATATGTATCAGAAGCCAATTCCATCATATATAGAAGACAGGTTTTCAAAATCGAATTATTTAAATTTAAATTACTTAAATAAATTTCTATGCGTTTCAGCTTCACCCGATGAAACGGTAGGTCCAATCGACACGAAATTTGGAATCCTATAATAATATACTATTACGGATCCAATGAAACTGGTTTTTCCCAATTCTGAGACAGTGTCCCGAATGGCTATTTTTTTACTCGTCTAATTAAATATTAAAATTTCCAATTTCTGTAAATTAACTTTTAATTCAACTTTAAAAGTTTACTAACTTCATTCTAATTCGAATAGAATATAAATCAACTTCGAATTCATTTTCATTCTCATTAAATTCAATATTCAATTATTTAGCCAATTCTATTGTTCAAATAACAGTTATATTCGGCTTTTAAACTGGTTAATTTATAAACTTAACTTTTTAGTATTTAAATTCAATTAAATATTCTAAATTCGAACGACTAAAAAACTGGGTCGATACAATATCCATACACCTCAAAAGCAAGTTCATTCTCCTCCTCTACCCATTATAAACTCACGACCACCAACGCCATTCACCCTTGGCCAAGCTAACACCGTCAAGAGGGTCATGGTCGAGCATGCAAGAAGAAAGAAGGAAGATCCAGGAAGCTTCAAAGTGAAGAAAGCAGAGAGAATTGTTGCTGGAATGCCGTCGAAGTAATTCAGAGAAGTTACGGAGGGAATGCTACAATCGTGAGTACTTGATTTACATACATCTTAAAATGTTTAGAAAATAATGATATACATGTTTAATTAGTAAATTAATATGCTTGATGATTAATATGTTTGAATATTGGTTGATTATATGGTTGATAACTTGGTTGTGATAAATATAACAAATAATGTGAAAATCATATTTATCAAAATAAGAATGGTTAACTAATTAACCATAGTTAATTCATGGACAATAAATCCATATAATATATGCATGGAGATTATTAAGCCTCTTTATGGTTTTGAATTTAAAAAAATAGTAATTTGGATGGTTTAAAATAGAAAAGATATCACTTTGAGATTTATTTAAAAAGAGGAGTTTTGGTTATTTTGGAAAAATAAATTACAATGTTTGATTTGGAAAATGAGAATTTGAAAATTTGAAATTTCATATAAGATATCATATGAGAATTTTATAAATGGATTTTCAAACAAAACGATAGTAAATTGAATATTATAATAATATAATATTATAATATGGAATAAAAATTAATATGAGTTTTAATATGAAAAATATTGTCCAAAAATAGTTTAAAATGATTTATTATGGTTTCAAAATAGTTTAAAAGTGTTTCGGACAAGTTTCATAAAATTTGACTAAAGTGATAAAAATAAGTCATCGTGTTTCGGTAGTACGCGATTTCGCAACCCGAAAAGTTAAACGAATGTGTAGGGTGGATTATAAGTCCGAATTCTTTGAAATGAGAGTTTTCCAGACCCTTGGGGTTATAGTTTTCAAATGTAAGAGATAAATCGAGATTTCATTTAGTAGAGTTTGAGGAATGTCCAAATCAAGTTTTTAAAAATGTCGCGTTTTGGCAGTTCGAAAACCAAAGTGGTAAATTCTTTAAAAATGGATATTTTAATCTTTAAAAAATATTAAATAAATTCCATAAATATGTTACGATGTTTTAAAAGGGATTTAAGTTATAAAATAGACTTATTTGAAATGGAAAAAGTGGTTTGATCAAAGAAGCTTTAAAAATACTATTCACATCAGTTTTTGTGACGGTTTTGGTAACATTTGAAAATCAGGGTTTTAACTTAATTATTCTTCCCCAATCTTTTTAATAATCTTTTCAAATGAACAATTAAGTATTTTGAAAGTGATTTGGAAGTTATACTATTATTTAATGGAGTATAAAATAAATTGTTAAAAGGAAATTGTTTACAAAACTTGAGTTTTTCTTCCCAAATCTTTTGTGAATGTTTTTCAAATAATTAATCAAGTATTCTAAAGCCAATTAAGAAGTTAATAAGGTTAGAGTCGATCAAAAAACTTGACCACCTTATGGCTGACAGAAAGATGTTCCCTTGGCTTGAGTTTGGAAAACTAGTTTCCTGCTCTCCCTAGCTATCCAAACTGGCCCGACGGAGGTAGCTAATTTGATTTACTCAGACCACATCTTCCTAAGATAAGGGAAAAGGAGATTTGGAGTTTTTCAAAGGATAAACAAGATTTTAAAAATTTTGGAAGCATAGAAAACATTCAAGTTAAACTCTGTGTTAAATTTCGAGGAGAGAACTCATACTATCCGTATGAATTTAAAAGGCGATTTCATCGTTATTCGACAAATAGTACGGGTTGAATATGGAAACTATATTGAGTATAATTAATCTAATTTCTATGGATCCCTTTTTTTACTTAATATAAACTAGTTTGGGTTTACAGTAAATGATGTCTTAAATAACATTGTTTTTGACCCATTAAAGATATGTTTTGGAAATATAAAATCTTCATTTAGATTTGAATTATACTAATAATAGAATACAAAAATATTTTCCCTAAGTAATTAAAGAAAAATGAGATGGTATTTCCAAAGATGAAAAGGGGTTTTAATTTACCAAAGGATTTGATAAAAGAACTTAATGATTCCATATACTCTCGATAAGATAAAGGAATAATTTAGAAGAACATATCTTTGAGAGATATTTATTTGGATGAAAATATTTATAAATTAAATGATGTTTAATAATCACCTACATAGCTGACATCTTTTTATCGATGATTGGTTCGGGGAGACCGAGATCTGATTTGGGTCATTCCTATCTGGAAACCACTTCGAACCAACATATGCGTTCGAAAGTGGAAATAGGTCGAAGACAATGATTTTGAAGACGGAGATCTTCATGATGTAGTGCTACTTGCCACTAACCTCTAGGGTGATTCCCATATTATATATACGGTGGTAGTAGTGCCTTCGTTTGGAAAATCTTCAATTCGCAAGGACTACTTGCTACTAATCTTAGGGGTGATTCCGAAACAGAATTGAGTAGAAGGAGTGCCTTCGGTTTGTCCTCCACATGGACAACTTTTATCGATGAATGTATGACATTGCATTTCTAAGACCATGTACATTGGTTTTTACAAACGTACATCTATTTGGTGATGTAGGAGGTAACTCCTTTTATACTTAACACCCTTCCTTGAGGCGTATGAACTCGGGGGTTGTACTTTTATGGAAATCAATAATGTGTTGTTAGAAATGGCAATATGGCATTCTACGTGGAATTTTCTTTGTGAAAAGCAAATCGTGGCTTTGTGGAAAGCAAAGCGTGGCTTTGTGCAAAATAGAACGTAGCCTCAAGAGGCTTATATCCCGGAGATGATACGGGTATTTATGTGGTCTGCATTACATATTTCGGGCTATCGGTTTTATTGTGGATAGAGGATTCCAATATCTAGACCCTCAATGGTTTAAATGGACAGGTATTGGAGGCTCAATTGAGATGGTGCAAAGCCACCGAGATACGTTGTTCCGTAGTAGTGTAACAATATAGTACGTAGGTTTGCTTGAGACAAGTGAATAATCACCGGAGATTAGGATTGTTATGCATGGATTCCACATCGGAGGAAATCGCCACTAGTTCCCTATCATGTTGGAAATCCAATTCTAATATGAGCTTTACGGTTTTAATTTAACAACTAAATTAGTCAACTAGATGGCAAAGTAATTATCCACAAAAATGCCTAAATTCTTTAATTTAACAACTAAATTAGTTTACTCAAGGACACGGTCATACATACTATGAGTACTATCAATATGAATAGTAGTCAGTTCAACTATTAATTTTCAGCTTGCGGTGCGAAAATCATCTTTTATCAAGAGTCATTCACATAAACATTATTGCTTAATTTATTTGATCTTGCTCGTGCATAATGCTTATTATTCTCCTCCTTAATGTTTTTATCAAAATAATATTAGATTCAACAATGAGGAGATAAAAGCCAAGGTATAGAACTCCCACTATACACAACTAGATCTATTCATTCTAGTTCATTGATATAATCTCATTATGGATAAAATAAATTAAACATGTGAATGAGTATAAGGAGAATATAAACATGCTCACAACATTAGTCAACACATTAATAAAACTTATGTGGCTAAGATTTTGGTAATACTATGAATGGGTGATGTGTCATATGAACAAAACAAGCATGGCATTTATGGATGTCCTATACTCATTTATCATAGATACGTGCAACCCCTTAATTTTATCCAATCTAACCTATGTTTGATCTACCTATGGGTTGGTCGAAGATGCAAGTGAATAAATAGACAATAATGAACTTAGTCGAATATTCAAAATAATATTTGATCCACTGTGGTGAAACAACTCATAATATGAATGTTTGAGAAAGTTTAATATTCATGTGATGTATTGGAATCACTATGGTGGATACCAATAGAATACTTTATATGAATATAACACGAACAATGTTCATATCCAAAATTGGCTCACTTTGATGATACCAAATCCTAATGATATAAATCCTAAGGGAATAAATATGCATCGGAACAAAAAAATATATCACAAAGCATCTTACTCTAGAGATAATCTAATAGATGCCAGACATGAATAATATGGGTCTAAACCCTAAGAATTAGCATAAGATATGCAAGTTTGAATTAAGCATGGAAGTCAATAACATCATGATATGAACTAGCAAAAAAGATAATCTAAGTGTAATGCCCAAACACATTAATCATAAGCTATAACCATTAGGCCCAACGATATGGTGTTATCTTTAAGGAAATCTTGTGCAAATAGTAATTAAAAATACTAAACTACCAAAACATTAATGGACAAGACTATAAGTCTAAATGATAATGGGTCTAATATTACGAGATGGTATATTCATAAACATACTTGGATTCACTGTGGTAAATGACAATAAAAATCTTAACATGAATATTGCACAAGAAATTAAATTTTATAACACTTAAATTGGAATCGCTATGGTGAGTACCAAAATGTTCTTGCTATGAATACAACTAGTACATAAGTCTAACTTTTGACCCAAAACAATTAATATAGGCTATAACAGTAAGGCCCAATGGGTTTTATATTGAGAGAAAGAACTAGAAATCAGGTTGATTGATAACCTTTAGTTTGGGTGCTTAATACATGTAATTCTGAAATAGGCATGGTATAAGCAGATATGACTATTTGAAAAAAGAATTAGCATTCAATATTCATAGGCATACATGGATTAACTGTGGTTAAATACCAATAAAACACAATACGAATATAGAATAACAATAAAAAAACACTTATTGAATTCTCACATTTATATGTAATCATGCTTGTTACACATGGATGTCAAGTTGTGATTATGCATATATTCATATGAGTCACACTAAAAAAATCATGCATAATCAAAAGTTTCTCACTATTTCCATTTCATGAATTCAGTGAAATAATTGTTAATAACGACTATGTACTATTAGTATGTTATAAACCTTTCAAGATGTAACGACCCGGATTTTTCGATGTTTAATTTGGAATATTTAAATGGTTTTAAATATTGGATTTGGGATTATAATTTAGTTAGTAAGATTTTAAAACTGAAATTTTAAGCGATTTCGTAAAAATTAGAAATCGTCAATTTAATCGACGCGTTTAATTAGAGATCCGGGGCATAGTCTCGGAATTCGACGTAACTAGTTCCATTGGATCCGTAATAGTGTATTATTATCGGATTTCAAATTTCACAGCATTTGAATTTACCGTTTGGTCATGCGATCTGAAAACGCCTAGAAATGATTTAATTGAATTTAATTTAAATAGTCCATTTAAAAAGCTATCTTCTCGCGAGACTTGTTCCATTGTGTTCAGAATAGGGGTATAACACTATGAACACCAGGCGGCACTCCTTGATAGGGATTCGAAATAAATATCTATGTATTTTGAAATTAAATAAAATATATTAACGTCGATTTAACCCTGCAGCCGCCTTCTTTCATTTCAAAGCCAACTTATGCAACTCAAGGCCGACCTATCGCGTACGAATAGCCGCCCCTCTCTAGATTTAAAACCACGTCTACCTTCCTTTTCCTTCGTCCACGAAAATTCAAAACCAAATCGAAGAAAAAAAAGAAAAAAAATAAATCGCGATTCGTACGAAAGCGTGAGGCCGAGGTAGATGTCGAGGCATTGGAGGGATTTTGTCACCTTCCAGTCGAGTTATTTGAAGCTAGGGTTATGATTCTCGAGCGATTTGGGAAATGAAAGGCGTTGGAGTTTACGGCGTGGAGTGGTGGCGTCGTAGGCATTGGCATGCGGTGTTGGGTGGAGTGCGGCGTTGAAATGTGAAGTGCGACATTTTCCTTGTCGCGACTATAAGAAAGCTTCATGCACTAGGTGGAGACAAGGTCGATGGCTAGGTTGCGGTTGATGCCGTGAATTTTGGTCCAACCGTGGGTGCTAGGTGGGCGATCAGGGGAGCATGGATGGAGTGGCGAAATCGATCAGGGTTGAGGGGGAGGATGAACTTTGGAGGGGATTTCAATGGAGGGGAGGAAACCACAACATTTGAAGTCGCATCCAGGAACTGGTGTTCACGATTGATAGGAGAGCTCGAGGTGTATGTTGAGGAGTCGGGTGGGTGGAGGTCGGAGATAGGTGATCGAGGGCAAGGCTCTGGTGGCTAGCGATGGTTCGAGAGGTGAGAGGCTGGAGAAGAGGGTAACGTTCTGATTCCTATGTTTTTTTAATGTTAATGATGTGATTAAATATATATAATTATATTATATAAGATCGTTAACTTATAAATGCAATATTTAATTTATAAGAGGACCAAAAACCATGAAACAAATTTCTTTGGGATCGTATGAACATATACTATGTACTGGATTTGATTTGGAGTCATTTGCAGTCAGCCGTGATTTTTGGGTTTGAATCAAACGTCGGCTCGATTTAATATAAAATTGGAACAGATTAGAAAAATAGAAATCAAGGTGAGTAAATCTCACTCAATTTGGTTGACTAGATTTAGTTTTAAAATAGCTAAAATTAATTATTGGATGATTGGTTGAATTGATATATTATTATCAGCTGAATATTATATTATATATGGTCGTGTATGTATGTATGTATGTATATATATATATGTATGTATGTATTAAGAGTTGGATATATTACCGCCGTTTAAGCGGATGAGACCGTACGCGCCCCGCATAATAGCGGATGACCCTATATTACCGCGATATCCCCCTCGAAGTGGGATTGGTATTTTTGTGTTATCTAACATATGTGGATGTAGGGAAACAGGTTGGAGGGATCCAACTGGATTACTCAAAAATATATTAATTGTTCGTATATTTGATATATGATGTGTGTGAATAAATCTGATATAGATTTATTGTGATTGAATTTTGGATGCTATAGTAGCACTGGCCTTGATTTTGGTATTTTAAATACCATAAATATTATTTTTAAATTTTTAGGGAACTAAATGGAGATTTTGAATATAAAAATAATTATATCGAAATTTGGACTATTTCAAAAAGAAATTGATTGAATAAGACAATAATTTGATTTTTGGTTGTGCCTAATAAATTCGATAACTGTTTAAATAAGGTTTTTTAAAATAATCTATATAAAGGATTTTAAATGATATCCGAAAAATGTAAAAAGGTGTTGAAATCGATATTTAAAATTTTATTAGCAGAATAAATGGAATTTATAAGGAAGTGGATTTATAAAATGAAATTTTATAAATTAGATTTGTTTTTATAAACAAGTAAAATCCTAAGGAGTTATAAAAATTCATAAACGATGTTTATATATAAGGGGAAATGATAGCAGTTGCTAAATTGGGAATATAAAATTCATTGAGTGAATTTATACTAGATTATGGAAACAAGGTTGAGGAAAATAGTGGATACTATTTTTGAAAAGTGGAAATGGTTAGGAGAATCGTAATGAAATCGATGGGTTGTGAATCAAGAGGAATCCATAAATTAATTGGTTATTGAGATTTTAAAAATATATTTTACTACTAAGAAATTAAGTTATTTCTAAAAGGGAAGTTTTATTCATCAAATTATGTAATTTTGAACTAGTAGAATTGAAATATATCGAAAAGTGAATTTTTTCCAAAAATATAATATTTATTTTAATAAATCCTAATTTTTAAAATCAGCTTTGAAATTGATTGTTTATCTAAAAATGAGTTATTGATGTTTATAAAAAGAGTTTCAATATTTTTAAATAAATACTTGAACATGTTTTAAAAATAAATTATTATTCTTTAAATACTTATTATATATATATAGAGTTTTGTATTGATTTAAATTTATTTACAAATCTTCTCGAGATTTGGAAACGGGGTTTATTCAATAGATGGGGTTTATAAGAGAAATTCTCAACATGGAATTCGGGGAAATGTAAGGAAAATTTCCGAAGTATTTAAATAAAAGTGAACTTCGAAAGATGAATTAGGATTCATAAAAGAAGTTAGAAATGGATATTTGGAATTATAGACAAGTGTTTTGACTTTGGAAATATTAAAGGAAATTAATTAAGGAACCCCGGAACTTATAGAATTCGTTATAAACGAGTTAAGGAATTTACAATATAAATTGTGAAGGATTTTGAGAAAAAGAGAAATAAATGGAACTTTCCTAAGTGTTGAGAAGTAAGGGGTTTGAAAAATATATTTTTAAATATTTTTCTAAGTGTTGAAATAAGAGATGGTTTGAAATATCCTGATATAGATATAAGTATTTGAGTTGTCTCAAATATTGAAAATTTGGAAGGGATTTGAATACATATCTTATAAAGATATTTTGAAAATAAATTTTGGAAAATTATAATATGGGCCTAGTGACTGCTTATGGATGTTATATTGATAGTTAAATAACTGACTATCAAATATTGGCCAATTTCGTTGATCGTTTCGAAGAGACCGGGATCGGATTTTATTATCCAAAAACCACTTCGATCCGATTTGAGCATTACGAATGGATATCGTGAAGATAGTGAAGACGGTGGTTTGATTTGTCCAGACCCATGACAACTTGTATGGACGAATGCTATCAGAACATCGTCATTGGAGGACAATGAGCATTCTAAGTGGAATTATTCTTGAAAGGTAAACCTAGCCTCAAGCCTCATCAACCGGGAATGACTAAAACAGGGAGAGGCAGCATGGCTAAGTGGGACGCACCCAATTAGGGTATGCTATCACTTTTCTAGATACCCTCGGATATATTATAAAATTATGGATATGGTTGTGCATGAAAAGAGAGCACTCGATAAGGGTGAGAACACCCGGGGTGATAACATATTCGGTACTATCCAGTTAGGGGTAGGCCGGTCATGTGTTGGCAGGGATCGTTACATACGATCTCGGTACATTTTTCTAGAGGTGTACTTTGGCGGGCAGTACCCCGGTAGCCCAGTCATTATATGGGATCCAATATCCACTACGAGCCTGTACGGTTTTGATTGTGGCCAACTATGCTGAAACGTGAGATGCAAGCATTTCAGCTATTTTCATATTTATTTTCTATAGACACCATTATAATATCAGATGATTTTGATATAAAATGTTTTGGTTATCGTAAGGTAAAAACCCGTCGTGTTTATATGTGACGCGGTCTTACGAAATACCTTTGTTTCCAAAGGATTTTGAAAAAAGTAATAATTCAAATTGAGTGTGTTTTCTCACGCTGGTTTTCCATACTGACTCGGGTGTTATTTTATTATAATACTCGGGTTAGACCAAGTATTATAGATTCAGGATAAGGTGCTTTGGAGCTCAGAGACGAGCTGGATGACAGAGACGTATTCTCGTACTTGATTTATATTTCCGCTGTGTGAGGACAAGTTATTAGAACTGTCCAAATTTATTGCTGACTGTTGTACTCTGATGATTGTATATATATTAATAGCTATAGTTTCTTTTGTACAGAGATCTGTTATTATATATTTTATTTTGTTCCGCTATGATTGTGAGATTCTGTGTTGTTGTTTCTGTTTCTGTTTCTTCTACCTTTTCTTCTTCACCCCTAGCAAATCGGTATTTCCGGCTCTTGAATATTCGGCATATTACACACTGAACGTATTGTTGCCAATCTTCGAGAGTCAAAAATCTCGGTTCTCTACACTTACTATCAGAGCTGAAGGTTAAGCGAGAACCTTGGCTTTGGTGGGGATTACTCATTAGAGATAGGGTCAGTAGTACCCTAGAATGAGTTTGAGTGTATTAATAAATATAAGCGTGTATTTGTTAGTGAATATAAAAAGTTTTATATTGTGTAGATTTATTGGTTAAGTGGCATATAAATTCTGGTCGAGTAATGGGACGCCACGACATCGATAGGAGTTTCTAAACACTTAAACATGATAAACTGGCACAGTATGGTTATGGAAGCAGGTAAATGAAATAATTTTACCCAACTATATTTTTATATAATAGAAATAATCTTCCAGAAATTTTTATAGCATATTGGTATGTTTGGTTGATAATATTATACTCCAAACAAGACTATAAAATGGGAAATGGTTTATAGAACCAAAATTTAATTGTATAAGTATGAATTTTGCAAATGAGTTAAAACTGAAAATTGATTCAAACCGGAAATTGGAAAATTAAATCCAGGAGATTTTTGGAAATATTTTCCAAAGTGTTTTGAAATGAATAATAGTAATATTATTTGGACTATTTCTGAATGGAAATTGTTTTCAGTGGATTTTGAAGTGATAAAAGCACTGAACTCACTATAGTCGCTGGAAAATAATTCCGATGATGATCACAACATCATCGGTGTTCATTTTCGAGTTTCTAAGTGACAGATTGCTACCGTAATTGATTTATTTCAGATATTGGGCAAATGAGTTTTTTTTTAAATTCTGAAAGGAATTGTTTTAGATAAAATCAGGTTGATTTTGAAATTCCAAGGAAGTGGTTTGTTAAACCAAAGAGTGTGTATGTGTGTGTGTGCTTGATTTCAAAGTGATTTGAAATAAGTACCGGGTGTTTAAAAATTCTGGAATCCTTAATTAAATGTTTTAGAAAATATCGAATAATAAGTTTTTGAACTTATAATTGGAGGATGATATTAATAAGGAAAGAAGTGCAAAAATTGAAATTTAGAGAGTTAAAATGGAATTCAACTTATGTTAAGTTGAATGAATTAAATTTCAAAAATTTAATGGATTGTGATTTGAATGGAATAAAAATTTAAGTGGAAAAAGATTTATGGAATTGTAAATAAATAAGTTTGAATAGCTTACAAAAATTTGATTTAATGGAAATGAAGTTACTAGAGATGGGGAAAGTGAATTATATGAATTTAAAATTTAACTTAAGGAAGTTAAATAAAAATTTAATTGAAATTGAGACAATAACCAATTAAATTGAATGTAAAATTTGAATTAGTGGAATAAAAATAATTTGATATTTTGGTGGAGGAATAAAAGCCCAAACTTGAATTATGAGATAAATTTGAACTCATGAAACTAAATAAGGTGATTTTTGAAATGAAAATCAGATATTGGAATTTAAATTAAAAGTGAACTAATTAAATAAGTTGACTGAATATGGAACTTGAGTTATAAATGAATTTCGACTTAAATGTAAGCGAATTAAAATCTGAGGTGGAAATGTATATAAGTGATGCAAAAAGGTTATAATACATCTTAATATAATTTTATGAAGTGATTCGTAAATTAAATGGCATGAATTGGTTTGTTGTTGAATATAACGAATGTGGATATGAATGGAACGCAAATGAATGTATTGAGAATCAATTTGAAATGAAATAAAATTGGATATAAATTGATTTGGAATCAATTTAAAATAGCTATAAACTTTGGTGATTATTTTATTAAATGAATATCACCAAATTTTCATGGAAATATTGTTGTTCGACACAAATGGAAGTAAATAAAATGTTACAATATATGTGGAAAATAAATAAATTGATTTTTAATCAATTTGAAATGGATATGAATTTATTTGGTATAAATATGAATTGAATGATAATAAATGGCATGTGAATCATTGGGGATTGAGTGAAATGGCGTATAAATTGAATTTGAAGTGAATAACTAAATGTTGGAACCCTGAAATTGCATGGACCTTCTAAAATACATGATATACCATGTTTAGTTATGAAATATATGTGCTTGCACTATTTAAATGAATGCAAAGTTATTAAATTTCATATTTTTGTTACTTACGTATTTTAATTAAGTAAGTACATGTACCGAGAGACTATTGGGCTAGATTTGGATTACGAAATTGCATATGAAGTAAGCTCGCTTGCTTAATAACGCTAAATAAAGGTACGTTTTTGGATTAAATACCGCAAATGAATAAATATTGTTATATATTGTGTTTTCTGACCGTGTGGGTCGACATATATATTTTTATCACTTCTGTCATATTGCAAAAGGCTTTCGTACAAGGGAGACTCTGCTTAAAAATTTTGAAAATTTAGGGTGTTAGAAAATTTTTGGAAATTTTTTGTTAACTAAAAAGCTGATTTTTGAATTGTAATGAAAATAAAGGGTTTTGAACTAGAAATGGAAACTAATTGTATGGTTGAAACTAAAGGATTTAGAAATGTGAAATAGCAAGTTAACTAAGTGGGTTTTTGAAAAGTAACGGGTTTGGATCATTCGTCCTATCTTAGCAATTTCGGGGACGAAATTCTTTTAAGGGGGAAGGAATGTAACGATTTGGATTTTTCGATGTTTAATTTGGAATATTTAAATGGTTTTAAATATTGAATTTGGGATTATAATTTAGTTAGTAAGATTTTAAAACTGAAATTTTAAGTGATTTCGTAAAAATTGGAAATCGTCAATTTAATCGACGCGTTTAATTAGCGATTCGGAGCACAGTCTCGGAATTCGACGAAACCAGTTCCATTGGGTCCATAATAGTGTATTATTATCGGATTTCAAATTTCGTAGCATTTGGATTTACCGTTTGGTCGTGCGATTTGAAAACGTCTTGAAATGATTTAATTGAATTTAATTTAAACAATAGATTTAAAAAGCTATCTTCTCCATACGATCGAATTAGACCTCGAGACTTGTTCCATTGCATTCGGAATAGGGTATAACGTTATGAACCCTAGGCGGCATGCCTTGATACGGATTCGAAATAAATATCTAGGTATTTTGAAATTAAATAAAATATATTTATGTCGATTTAACCCTGCAGCCGCCTTCTTTCATTTCAAAGCCAACCTATGCAACCTAAGGCCGACCTATCGCGTACGAATAGCTGCCCCTCTCCAGATTTAAAACCACGTCTATCTTCCTTTTCCTTCTTCCATGAAAATTCAAAACCAAATCGAAGAAAAAAAAATTAAATCGCGATTTGTACGAGAGCATGAGACCGAGGTAGATGTCGAGGCATTGGAGGGATTTTGTCACCTTCCAGTCGAGTTATTCGAAGCTAGGGTTATGATTTTCGAGCGATTTGGGAAATAAGAGGCGTTGGAGTTAACGGTGTGGAATGGTGGCGTCGTAGGGCATTGACAGGCGGTGTTGGGTAGAGTGCGACGTTGAAATGGGAAGTGCGACATTTTCCTTGTCACGACTACGAGAAAGCTTCGCGCGCTGGGTGGAGGCGAGGTCGACGGCTAGGTTGGAGTTGATGCCGTGAATTTCGGTCAAACCGATGGTGCTAGGTGGGCGATCAGGGGAGCATGGATGGAGTGGTGAAATCGATCAGGGTTGAGGGGGAGGCCGAAGTTTGGGGGGATTTTAATGGAGGGTAGGAAACTGCTACATTTGAAGTCGTGTCCAAGAACTGGTGTTCGCGATTGATAGGGGAGCTCGGGGTGTATGTTGAAGAGTCGAGTGGGTGGAGCTCAGAGAAAGGTGATTGAGGGCGAGGCTCTGGTGGCTAGCGATGGTTCAAGAGGTGAGAGGCTGGAGAAGAGGGTAACGTTCTATTTCCTGTGTTTATTTAGTGTTAATGATGTGATTAAATATTTATAATTATATTATATAAGATCGTTAACTTATAAATGCAATATTTAATTTACACGAGGTCCAAAAATCATGAAACAAATTTCGTTGCGATCGTATGAACAATACTATGCACTGGATTTGATTTGGAGTCATTTGGAGTCAGCCGTGATTTTGGGATTGAATCGAACATCAACTCGATTTAATATAAAAATGGAACAGATTAACAAAATAGAAATCAAGGTGAGTAGATCTCACTCAATTTGGTTGACTGGATTTAATTTTAAAATAGCTAAAATTAATTATTGGATGATTGGTTGAATTGATATATTATTATCAGTTGAATATTATATTATATATGGTAGTGTATATATATATATTAGTAATTGGATATATTCCCGTCGTTGGAGTAGATGAGACCCTATGCGCCCTGCATAATAGCGGATGACCCTATATTACCGCGATATCCCCCTCAAAGTGGGATTCGTATTTTTGTGTTATTGGACATCTGTAGATGCAGGGAAACAGGTTGGAGGGATCCAACTGGATTCCTCAAAAATATATTAATTGTTCATATATATTGATATATGATATGTGTGAATAAATCTGATATAGATTTGTTGTGATTGAATTTTGGATGCCATAGTAGCACTGGCCTTGATTTTGGTATTTTAAATACCATAAATATTATTTTTAAATTTTTAAGGAACTAAAAGGAGATTTTGAGTATAAAAATAATTATATTGAAATTTGGACGATTTTAAAAAGAAATTGATTGAATAAAACAATAATTTGATTTTTGGTTTTGCTTAATAAATTCGATAATTGTTTAAATAAGGATTTTTAAAAATAATCTGTATAAAGTATTTTTATATGATATTCGGAAAATGTAAAAAGGGGTTGAAATCGATATTTAAAATTTTATTGGCGGAATAAATGGAATTTATAAGGAAATGGATTTATAAAATGAAATTTTATAAATAAGATTTGTTTTTATAAACAAGTAAAATCTTAAGGAGTTATAAAAATTCATAAATGATGTTTATAAATAAGGGAAAACGATAGTAGTTGCTAAATTGGGAATATAAAATTCATAGGGTGAATTTATATTGAAATATGGAAACAGGGTTGAGGAAAATAGTGGATACTATTTTTGAAAAGTGGAAATGGTTAGGAGAATCGGAACGAAATCGATGAGTTGCGAATTAAGAGGAATCTATAAATTAAGTGGTTATTGAGATTTTAAAAAATTATTTTATTACTAAGAAATTAAGTTGTTTTTAAAAAGGGAAGTTTTATTTATCAAACTATGTAATTTTTGAACTAGTAGAATTGAAATACATCAAAAAGTGAATTTTTTTCAAATACTTAATATTAATCTTAATAAATCCATATTTTTAAAATCAGCTTTGAAAATTGATTTGTTTATCTAAAAATGAGCTATTGATGTTTATATAAAGAGTTTCGATATTTTTAAATAATTACTTGAACATGTTTTAAAAATAAATTACTATTCTTTAAATACTTATTTTATATATAGAGAGTTTTGTAATGATTTAAATTTATTTATAAATCTTCTCGAGATTTGGAAACGAGGTTTATTCTGTAGATGGGGGTTTACAAGAGAAATTCTGAACATGGAATTTGGGGAAATGTAAGGAAAATTCCCGAAGTATTTAAATAAAAGTGAACTTCGAAAGATGAATTAGGTTCATAAAGAAGTTAGAAATGGATATTTGGAATTATAAACAAGTGTTTTGACTTTTGAAATATTAAAGGAAATTAATTAAGGAACCCCGGAACTTATAGAATTTGTTATAAACGAGTTAAGTAATTTACAATATAAATTGTGAAGGATTTTGAGAAAAAGAGAAATACATGGAACTTTACTAAGTGTTGAGAACTAAGGGGTTTAGAAAAACATATTTTTAAATATTTTTCTAAGTGTTGAAATAAGTGATGGTTTGAAATATCCTGATATGGATATAAGTATTTGAGTTGTCTCAAATATTGAAAATTTGGAAGGGATTTGAATACATATCTTATAAAGATATTTTGAAAATAAATTTTGGAAAATTATAATATGGGCCTAGTGACTGCTTATGGATGTTATATTGATAGCTAAATAACCGACTATCAAATATTGGCCAATTTCGTTGATCGTTTCGAAGAGACCGGGATCGGATTTAATTATTCGAAAACCACTTCGATCCGAATTGAGCGTTACGAATGGATATCGTGAAGATGGTGAAGACGGTGGTTCGGTCTGTCCAGACCCAGGATAACTTGTATGGACGAATGCTATCAGAACATCGTCATTAGAGGACGATGAGCATTCTAAGTGGAATTGTTCTTGAAAGGTAAACGTAGCCTCAAGCCTCATCAACCGGGAATGACTAAAACATGGGAGATGCAGCAGGGCTAAGTGGGTCACACCCAATTAGGGTATGTTATAACTTTTATAGAGAGGATATATTATAAAATTATGGATATGTTTGTGCATGAAAAGAGAGCGCTCGATAAGGCTGGGAACACCCGGGGTGATAACATATTCGGTACTACCCAGTAAGGGGTAGGCCGGTCCTATGTTGGTAGGGATCATTAGGTACGATCTCGGTGCATTTTTCTAGAGGTGTACTGTGGCGAGCGGTAACCCAGTAGCCCAGTCATTGTATGGGATCCAATATCCACTACGAGCCTGTACAGTTTTGATTGTGCACAACTATGCTGAAACGTGAGATGCAAGCATTTCAGCTATTTTCTAATTTATTTTCTATAGACACTATTATAATATCAGATTATTTTGATATAAAATGTTTTGGTTATCGTAAGGTAAAAACCCGTCATGTTTATGTGTGACGTGGTCTTATGAGATACCTTTGTTTCCAAAGGATTTTGAAAAAAAAAGTGTTAATTCAAATTGAGTGTGTTTTCTCACGCTGGTTTTCCAGACCGACTCGGGTGTTATTTTATTATAATGCTTGGGTCAGACCGAGTATTACAGATTCATGGTAAGGTGCTTTGGAGCTCAGGAGACGAGCTGGATGACAGAGACATATTCTCGTACTTGATTTATATTTCCGCTGTGTGAGGACAAGTTATTAGAACTGTCCAAATTTATTGCTGACTGTTGTACTCTGATGATTGTATATATATTAATAGCTATAGTTTCTTTTGTACAGAGATCTGTTATTATATATTTTATTTTGTTCCGCTGTGATTGTGAGATTCTGTGTTGTTGTTTCTGTTTCTTCTACCTTTTCTTCTTCACCCCTAGCAAATCGGTATTTTCGGCACTTGAATATTCGGCATATTATACAATGAACGTATTGTTGTCGATCTTCAAGAGTCAAAAATCCCGGTTCGCTGCACAAGACATAGTTGTTGACCGTGTTTAATCAAAATAAATATGTTAACCATGCTATTATAGTCATCATGATATATAATCATAGTCCATGGATATCAAAACAGTTTTTTCTTGTAATCTTAATCTTATTAATGTTGGTGCAACATGTTGTCATTGTCATAATATGCACTGTTATTATTATTGATGTGATTTATGCTATTACTGATATTAAACAAAAACATAAATAATGAAAAACCTGAAAATCCCATACCTCAGGAAAACATCAAATAAACAATTCGACATACAAATATGGATTCACACAAGATAAAACATAGATTAAAATACAATAATTCAATTAAACGAGATACGCTTTTTAGTTTTGAAGCAAAACAGAATTAGTAATGGATCTGTACATGCTGATTTATTCTGATTTATATAAATCATTTTAATGGATAATCATGCATTCTAAATTTAGCTTTGATACCACATGTTAGATATTTTATACATAACATGAACCCTAAGTCTTAAATTACATGACTATCACGTATGTAATGAAAGTTAATCAATTATACATACCTCCAGACATCCTGATGAAGAGAGCAATCTGATTCTATGCCTGGAACTGTTGTAGTTGTTTCTAAAAACTATTTCAATATAGGAAGAAATGGTTTCTCCCCCTTACCTATATTCTTAAGTTATGTGTTTCTTGATAATGATTTGAACAGCCTTTGTGATGGACAAAGACTTTGTTTTATAGGTGGAGAGAGGACCGAATTTCCTAATCTTAAGGCTTAACCTTGACCATCCATCAAGGTCAATAATTAAAGAAAATTAATACTTTAATTGAACCATTTCAATTGTTTATAGCATAGTTAATAAGAAAACGATTTCCTATAATGACCATATTTTGAGGAAGGAAAACGTATGGTCCTATTTATGGACATAAATGATGTCCTTATAATTTTACCCTATAGCTTGTAAATTGACTAATTCTTTATACATAGTACATGCACACAAATGAACTCTCTTAGGTTGTGTATAAATGATTTATTTAATCGTCTATTAACACCATACTACTAGTTATATTATCCACTCACCTAACCTTGTCTGATCTCCTCTATTTTTTCCTCCTTATACCTATTATAGGATGACGGGGCAGTAAATGGTACGATGATAAGATGCAAGGAGGAGGTGACCATGAGCTTTGGAGCTATATTTATTATTATCATTCTCTACGTATCATATTTCACCCATCAGTTGGACATGTATTCCTATTTAGAGACACTATTTAGACATTCCCTCTCTAGATACCGTTATTTTGAAATAATAATGAATTTGGAATATTTCAATATTTATATTTTATTCCTTCCACTATGACATCTGGAAGTATAGAATGTTTAAAAGTATATTAGTTTCTGTATCATGCAGAGTATAAAAACCTAACAATTCGTAATTTTTGGCACGGCGCGAATCCAAGTGCCAGTTTTGGGCTTTGGATTGGTATGTCTTGAGGTGTGGGTTGTTACAACGTGTGTCTGAAAATTATTGTTGATAATTTTCATTTAAAAAACATATAAACAAAAGATACCTTGGTTCTTTTCATTGTAGTGATACAAACATAAATAATAAATGTAGTAAATATCAAGTAACAATTGGATTGACGTAAATCAGAAGAAGTAGTTGACAAATAATAATATACAAATTAATGAAATGAATAATATCCATGCTATATTAACTGGTCCTACAGTACATTCAACATAAAATGTTAATAAGTTTGATTCAATTTTAAACATCCTTCCATTATGCTATTCACCATCATATGCAACAACAGCAACAACAAAAGTGCTAAAAAGGGCCTAATTCAGCAACAAAATAAGAGTCTAAACCCTTTAAGAAGAAAATTCATTTTGAACCCTCTCGTGTCTCATAGGTTTGATAAAATTCTTGATACTTGCGAATGTCATGGTTACTCGGCCCTATGTGCAAATTTTATTGGTCATTCAAAATAAAGCAACTTTGATCTCGTCCTATTTGTATTCATTCTTACTTCAACATAGTATTGTTTATTTAACTCTTATCATGCCCTATAGATAAGTTGTTCATTGGTCAAAATAATGGAATCTTCGAAGAAGTAAATGATGAAGTTATGTAGGTCAATAAATATATTGCATTATAACCACTTACAAATATTGTCTAAATTCGTTCCTCAACGATGCAATCCCATATAACTAAAAAGTTATAGCATAACTGGATGTTATAATTTCAATAAACATTTTTCTTAATTATTATTATATATATATATATTGAAAGTAGGCTAGGTAGAAAATGAATCAACTACACAAATAGTAAGATTTTGGAAGTATGGTGATGGAAGAAAAGTCATTATCCATTTGCTAATGGAACAAACAATAGTGCATTCAATAATTATGTAAATTTTGATGTGGATGGCGACATGAGTTTTTTTAAAACTTGTGTAGAAAACATGGTAATAGAGGGAAAATATTTTAGAGATGATATATGTTACCCCAAATATGTAGTTTAAATACCACTTTGCCATGAGTTGCACTATTGTAATGACCTAGAATTTCGAGCACTTCAGGCTTAAATATTTGAATCTTCGATTTAATATGATTAAATTGATTTTATAACCTTGTTAACCCCTTTTAACTAATAAATGATGATGGCAAATTTTAGTTTGAAATATCTTTACAAAAATAAATAGTTCGAATAAATATCGATAATGTGACCGAAATTATTTTATCGATAAAAGACATTTTTCTCGATAAAAGTTGTTTGAAATTTTTAGGCATGTCTAATGTGTAATTAATTAGCAACTAAAAATATTTTAGTGTTTATGGTTAAATAAATGTGAATAGTAAAAAGGTTAGCAAGGGGATCGCAGAGAAGAAATTTTGATGAATAGTAAAAAGATATTTTCCTAAGGGAATGAGGTGTAAAGTTGGCATGTGAGGGGGGGCATGCATGGCGATCTTCCATGGACGGTAAGAGGTGAGTGGTTACCTCGTGGAAACTTCTACATAAGAACCTTCATATGTTACATTAATCTATTTGTTACTTTTTAAAGATAGAAACACTTAGTCTTGATCCACTTCTAACTTCACTAATCAATCTTTAATCATAGTTACTCTTATTTAATCTTCACCAAACTCAAGTTTAAGGCTTAATAGATCATAGCAACATGGAATAACAACTAAAATCATGAAGAAATGGAGCAAGACACCCCACCATAACTTGGGCCGTGAGCAACAATGGGAGGAGAGAGGTGGCCAAGAGCATAAAGAAGGGAAAGGTAAAGTCTTTTGGATGTTTGGTGATCGTATGATTCTAGGTTGTTTGTGCTTGTGTCGGCTTAGTTTTGGGTGAGTTTAATCACCATTTGATTGTATATATTGTGTATAAATATAAAATTAAAGTGAACTAATTAAAGTTATAACTTTGGACCATACATGCTTTTGAAAGCAAGTGACGACTCTGTATTGTATATCATCACTTCTAGTACTCTCTACAACATGTAACGTGACTTTGATTTTGTGTTTACATGTTTGGTTTGGTTGTGTGAGGCATTGAAGTGTGCTTGAAAGTGTTTGAAGCAAGAAAATTCGCTATAAGTGCACTTTGAATTCCTTGTGTTGAATGATGAATATATTATGAAATAATATACTTTGATTGTTCCCTACACTTATAATAGTATATAGGATAACAAGGAAATGGTTTTAAAAATTATAGAATGATTGAACAAAGTAGTAAAGTTAGGAGCGAAATACTTACTATAGATGCACTTTGAAATGGCTTGTTTTTGTGAATTTTTATAGGATTTTGTAAAGACATCCTTAGGGGTTTCTTTGCATAGTATTAAGTAAAATCAATAAAATACTTGCTATAAAAAAAATTGGAGTTTAAATTGATTAATAGCTAGTTGAAAACTAGTCAAACATATAGGCAGTAAAATTGGTCTTATGGCACAAATAGGAAACTTTCAACACTTTCTGGACGTTTTGAACCTTTGATAGCACTTCTGTAAAATGCTATTGTTTGCTGTTTAAAACTTTAAATGGTTTAAATGACATTTAAAAAAAGTATTTTTTACAATCTTTTTAGAAGTGTTTAATAACATATAATAAAGTATTTAAAAAGTGTTTTTAAGTATAAATATATATTTTTTAATTATTTATTGATTTTCAGAGTAAAGAGTTTTTAAATATAAAACATGTTTTTTAATGATTTTTTTAAATTTGAAGTAAGTTATTTTTAAGTAATATTTTATATAGATATTTAAAGCCTATTTAAAATTATTTTTATATATAAGTTTGGTAACGTAAGTTAAGTATTTTATAAAAGGATAAAGTGATTTTATTATACATTAAGCTAAATGAATGGCTTTGAGAAGGTAATTAAAAGTACATTACTTTATTAAATAATTATAGAGATACGTAGATTTTAAAAAAATGTTTAAAGATAATAACAAATATAAAATAGTTTTGGGTTTTTAGTAACATTTATTTTAACCCATTTGAATTTACTTTTGAAATGTGAAATCTTGTTGAGAGATTTATGAATACACTTATACATTTGAGATAAGAATATGAATACAATTCTAAGTATTGAAAAGAATAGAAATGGGTAAAGGAATAGTAGTATACATGTGTATACCTTTTGTAAAGGTATTTTAAATACATGCGCACACATAAGTATTCACAAAGAAGTTTTAATTAATAAAAGAATTAATTAAATATAAAGAGGATTAAAAGTCGCTTATGTGACATAATCGTGTATTGTGTGTTTTCTTGTTTATGGAAAATACATAATCCTATATTTAACACTAAAAGCCAACAAAGTAGACTTATTATATATGTGAGAGTGGAGGATGAAGTGTAAAGATAGGGATTTAATGTAACCAGTGCTTTAACCTACCTAGCTTCCTTCTTGACCAAGGGATAGCGTAAGTTGAGAAGGTCGGAATGGTGATAAGTATATAAGACTTGATTTCAATATGCAATCGTTTCTGATTAGCACTGGGTGCACATGATAGGGGATTCTTGCATTGTGAATTATGTTGAAGCTTTGACTCTTACCCTTACACATCCCTTTAAGGGTGGGTTGGCTTAGAAAGTCAAGAGGTTGGCTGTAAAACTAGTCTAGGAGGAACCAGTGATGGCCACAACCGGGTTAGCCATGAAAGATCATTACACTTGGTATCATAGCTAAAGATTAAGTAAGAACCATGGATTTGTTTGGGTATAACTCATTAGAGAAAGGGTAATTGATGCCTTAGAATGAGTTGGGTTAATTATATATACGAGGGCATATTTGTATTTGTTATAAACATATGCCTTAAAGGTAATTCTAACTAAGAAAATTAAAAGATCTTATGTATATGTAACTTATACAAGTATGATTTGTAATTTAGTTTAATTAATATTAGGATTAATGATGTTCATTCATTATCCCACATTGATTAGTCTAGTCATGTTTTGCCAGTTTATGAGCATCGTTATCCTTTATTAGATCGATTAACCTTGCTCAACCAGTTTACGAGTATTTATATCATTTGTAGATTGAATAGTCATGCTTGGCCAGTTTATGAGAATTGATTACTGTTTAGTGATTGTTGATTTATGCTCGGCCAGTATATGAGCATTTATTATCGTCTATATATTATTAATTTGTGGTCGACCAGTTTATGAGCAGTTTACCTTTTTACTACATGAGTTGGGTAGACACTATTTATGGGTACATTGAAACGAACAACTTGTGAATTGAATTTCATAGTTTGACTATAAGGCATTCGGTGATATTGTTGGGTTGGAAGTTTATTCAAATAAAGGAAGCTTTTCTAAGTATGATTTATAAAATATGGTTTATGAATAAAGATAATTTAAATTGATGTTTTAAGAACTTAAACCCCAATGCCTTAGAAAATGTTTTTCAAATTTTATATTAAATAATAACATTATTATTCAAAAGTACTTGTGGATACTAATATTTTGAAAAGAGTTTTAAGATTTGTTCGAGTTCAATGTTTATCTCGAAATCAGCAAGTCAATTTAGGAACAAAATATTTTTATGTTATCTAGTTCGAGTGGCTCGAAAGTGAGTAAATGGGCGAGAGATGTGTAAAGTTGGTAAGCACTTCTCATGAGCACTACCCTTCTTAGTAAGGGAATAATTGTACAACTTAGTAGGACCCGCTTCCATGGTATCATTTATGTGTTACTTGGAATGACCCTCCTATTTCTACCCTAATTTCATAAGGATTTTTTTTTTACTTCATCAAAGGGAATTTAAATCAAATAGAAATCAAAATGCCATACAAGCTATTGACATAGCCACTTGTTTCTTTTTTTTAAATAGGAAAATTAGGCAAAATCAACAGTTCAGACGTCTAAATAATTATGACAGGCGTCTAAACTTAATCCCAGACGTCTAACTAATTATGACAGACGGCTCAGAGATCTAAAATTGAAACAGAGAGAAAAAGACATTTTGAACTGAATTCAGACATCTAATTTTTTTGTGACAGACGTCTACATTTAACCTCAGACGTCTAAATTATTATGACTGACGTCTAAGTTTAATCTCAGACGTCTAAATTCGATCTCTATGTACATGCATATGCACATTCAATTTTATATGTGTCTGGATGTCCACCTACATTCATTTACACATTTAAGTTTGATTTAAACTTCCTTTGAACTATCAGAGATGATATATAGATTGATCATTCATTACAAATATATTTTCCAGGGTCATCTTCTTTTTCCAATAAACAAAATATATCCAGGATCAAAACAATTAACCAATATAAACATATCAGTACATTCACAAAGATATGCACATACATGTGAGGATGTATATGCCTCTCTTGTTTGAATCAGAGTTCTGGAAAACAAGAGGATATTGGATTGATTGAATTTAATCAATCCACACATAGTACAGTGTTATATGCAATAAGATCTGAGTGAAATTCAGATTCCTATTACAAATACAAAGGAAAAGGTGTGTTAATATTTGCACAAAACATGTTTATGTGCGTATATAACTGCAACTATTTGGATCTGGGTTTCAACTCCCTTATTACAGATCCTTTCTTTATTTAAAAATAAGACATGAGACATTTGTATGAAACAAGTTGAATTATGGGAACCTTGCAGTCATATAAAAACATTCAACCTATGCCTATTATCTTTTGTATACATATGCCATGGTAGAAAGATAAAACCATTAAATTTTTCTGAGAATCAACTATCCAGATTTTCCAAAACTAAAATCCTTTCTAAAGACTCAAGATTGACTAATACATTTATAAAATATAATTATTTAATTTAAACATGGTGTTCTTACTAAATCCACTTACAATATTTTGATTAACTTCTTTAATATCAGATATTAACTAGATTTATAAATTCCAGATACAAGTCAATCTCTTAATAAAACACTTAACAAAATATCCATCCCATATCCAACACTTAATACAAGTAACAATTTAAATCATTAATACATGCGGATTTTATCATTTAGGCTCTTATCTAACTAGGTTTAGCATGCTATAATCTTCTTCTCAAAGCCTTGCTCCTACTCCTACTTAGTTGCTGCAATCCCTGAAAAAGCATTTGAAACTGCCTCATTTTAAATGAGACACCCCAGATGCCATTAGCACACTAGGGTCAGACACATGTCTGGTATGAGAAAATTCACAAAAGCAATTAGTTAATTAGGTTAAAATCAAATTAAATATATATACATAAAGTTCTGCCCATTGGAATCAGATCATACTTGTGTGCATGCTCTGTGTCATTGTGCATGTGCACACTTTAATTTTTCTTTCCAGAGACTACATATATAAATATGGCACATACATTCAAGCATACAATTCAGTCATAATCAAACAATTATTCACACCAAACAGGAAAATAACCAATATGAGTTAAATCATTTATTCAATCCTCATATTTCAATTCTGGGAAAAACTCTAGTTTTCTCATCATCTCAAATATTTTTCCCTTGGTATATTTATCTATCCTGGTTTCATCTGCAATATTTATGAATCAATGGACACACTGTAATGAACTAATTCACTCCATTACACAAAGATCTCATGACTTAAACAAGCCATGTGTCAACTTGTGTTACTCAAGAACACAAGTCATTCCTGCAGTGTTCTTGATCCCATTTTCCTAGTCAGGTTTAAGTTAATAGTAACTCTTTTGATTTTCCATGACTAAACCATTCAGTGATCCATTTTACTAACTAAAAACATCCATATCATGGCATCTCATATTATTCATAACCATACAGAGACAAACAAGCAACAACCATTGGTGACTAAATAAATAAGGCTCTGTATGTATATATATATATACATTCTGGTATTTTGAAAAGGGGTATAGGCAACTAACATTAGCTTATGGCTTCTGAGAGAGTTTTTCCTTTTTGCAAACATTTGTGCTTGAGTTAAACTCAGAATGATCTGGTTTCACTGAATCACAAAATTTTGTTTGCTATGTATATATATCTTTTTGCATTTTTATTAAATTAGGAGCATCAGCACATAGGCAACCCTATTGCACCCCTAATTCCTCTTTGTCTCAAGCCTCAGCACTTATACATGAGTATATTGCAGCTCAATATGTTTTCATTTCTCTGAGTTAAGCCAAAACCAATACTACTTGCCTATATTCAACATTTATTTTATGTTCCTAAGCATCTACATATCAGAGATCTGGGTTCAAAAACATATATGTATACTAACTACACATAAAACTTTCTTATAAATAAACAAGTAGAACAACCAAAGAGAATCAAAACATTTTCAGATTTAAAATCACAGATAAGCATTCATATATGAAAATACTCTTTTAAGAAAATTACTTATAACTGGCTGCCTACATTAGGACTTATTGCCTTAGATTTTTGAGTGAGTTTTCTCACCTAGCTCTCTTCTTTGCTTCCTTAATTAATTGATGAACTTCTGCCTTTAGCCTCAAACTCTTTTCCTTCCCTTGCCTTATGATTTCTATGGTGTTGTTTCCCTTTTTTTTCAAAGTTCTTTTCTGAGAAGGAGAGGAGGCTGCTGCATATACATGTATATATACAGGGTCTTCCTTAGGGTTTTGGGTATTGGCTAAAGCCATTTTTGCCCACCAGAAAAATCATGTTATCTGTATTTTATTTGAACCCAAAATTCTACCCTTCCCGGCTTAATTTAGGTGAAGAGAAAAGTGGTTACATTCTTTTTGGTTAATTTCAGAATTTTGCTTTTCAGAAAATAATTTTTCCTTTGTCTACAATCATGCAAAAAAATGTGACTTGATTTGTTATTTATCAAATACTCTTCCTAATTCTGCCTATACCAAGCATTTCCCTGCTTTATCTTATTTTTTCTTATTTTTAGCTTTCATGTAAATGGTATGTACTTCCTTCATTTATTTATAAGAGGATTTCCCCTTTTTATATCTTCATTCTTTTTATTTCTGCCTACATATATAAAATATATTGGTATGTTTTATTTGCTGAATTGAACTCTAGTACCTTATTAACATATCTATATATATATTGTTAGCACCAAAATTGGTCACTAACCTCGTAGAAGAAGATTGTGAAGAGATATAAGTGATGAAATCAAATTGAACAGAGAAGGCAGTGCTAATCTAAATACAGAAAGTAAGAACACCAAATTTATAGTGGTTCAGCGTAATTGCCTACGTCCACTTTGAGGTTAAACTTTATTGATCTTCTTTATAGTTGATTACAAATACAATTCGTGAATCAAATGCTTGAATGAAGTTGTTAAGTAGAGAAGATGAGTCTTGAAAATGGCAGAGTCTCCCCGGTGTTTTCTCTCCAAAAAAAAGGATCCATTTCACTGTGACCCTGCCCCTCTATTTATAGGCAAAGATGGGCTGGACTTCCCAAGTGGGCTGTTGTTAGCCGAACGCTCTAGCCCAGGCGCTGCATGCCGAACCAGGTACGCCGAACGCTTCCATGCCGAACGGTCCTTCCTATGCCGAACGGTGCTTCTGATGTATGGGAAGTGTAGGATGGTTGCAGTGAAGCCGAGCGTATCTCTGTTCGAAGCCCTTGACCGATCAATGTATGTAGGTCGAATGATATCGTTATCTTGCGTAGTGGTGCATACTGAATGCCTTCTGAATGCCGAACGCTCTAGTTGCCGAGTTATCCTATCGCCGAGTTCTACTGACGCCGAGTGCCTCTGGATGCCGAGTACTCCGGATGCCGAGTACTTCGGATGCCGAGTACCACGGGGTGCCGAACACTAGTTGACGCTGAGCATAGGTTGTTGCCGAGTACTACGCCGAGTAGTCTCGATGCCGAGCGTTGGTTGATGTTGAGTGCCAGTTGACGCCGAACACTGCTGAGTACTACGCCGAACACTCTTGGACGCCGGACACTATGGATGCCGAGTACTACGCCGAGTACTCATGGATGACAGTTTCTTCGCCGAACACTCCTGGATGCCGGACACTCTCTGATGCCGAGCACTTATTGCCGAGTACTAGTTGCCTGGTCAAATCCCCAGGAAACACTTGCCCCCCAAAGTGTATTGCGTGGCCGAACGTGATGCGCTTTGAATCTGGTACAATCTATCTCGGAGGTACCTCTTCAAGAATGTTAGCGAAGGAGGTGCGAGACGAACAAGGTTGGGATGCCGAACGATACGTCCGAAGCCGAGCGTACCTCGTGTGCCGAACGCTCTGGTATTGACCGGTTCTACCGGGTATAGCCTCTTCGTCTTCTAACTCCCTCTATATAACCAGGCGCCCTTCCACCATTTTATTTTACGTCTTCTTTATTATCACTCTCAAAGATTTGCAACCCTATCAGATATAAAGCCTATATAATCCATTCTCAACTTCGATCGTCGAATTAGGTATCCTTCCTCTAACAATTGCATTACTTCCATTTTAGGTTCAATTTATGGAAACAGAGTATTTCCTTTAGTTGTGAACGCGTGGCTAGTAGGAGTGGTTCGCTCGTTTTGAGTTGTCTAATTGGGGCTAGCTCCTCCATGCCGAACGATAGAAAGGTAGATGGGGTGTTGGACGGCATAGTCTTTGCCGGGCGATCCGTCTCTGTCGTTCGGCGTGGATGGAGTAGGTGTAGGGTGGAGTTGAAATCGTGGTGGAGCACCACTTTTAGCAGAACGATGACTTTAGCCGATCAATACAATTGATACGCCGAACATTGACTTTAGCCGAACAATATAACTGACATGCCGAACGATGACTTTAGCCGAACAATACAATGGACACGCCGAACATTGACTTTAGCCGAACAATACAATTGACACGCCGAACATTGTCTTTAGCCGAACAATATAACTGACATGCCGAACGATGACTTTAGCCGAACAATACAATTGACACGCCGAACATTGACTTTAGCCAAACAATATAACTGACATGCCGAACACTGACTTCAACCGAACAACCCTTAGGTCGAACCATTACCTTAGTCAAACAAAGCAATTGCCGGACAATTATTGGACCGGATAATGTCTTTAGCCGGACAATACAAATGCCGAACAACATTAAAAATGCCGAACAGTATAAGTGTCTAACTACACTTAAGCCGGTTACTTTTGAAATCATATGTCTTCTGAATCTGGGACTGTAATCTCCTCAAGGCGAGCTTTCTGAGACGGTCAGCGATGACGGTCTTCGAAGGCGATGATTCGAAGCTAAATATTACATCTTTAGAACCTTTAGATTCTTATTGCCTGCACACAATTGCTTGCACTAGTTCACACACCACATGGGGGAAAAATCGTGTTGCTAATTCTAACGTTCAACATTTTTTAAGTATAGCTTTCTCAAGCATTTAGCCAGGTTCATTATTTATTCGGGATGTCGAGAAAATCTAGTTCTGCCACCATATCTGACAGGCCTGGGCCGTCAGCAAGGCAAGGAGTCGCTGATGCTTCTAACCCATCAACTTCTCCTGCTCATAACTTGGCGCCCGACGCTCTGGAGGCAACCATCTTACTAGACAATCCGATCAATTCTCAAGCCTCGAAGATCAACGAAGCTGCTCTGCGACGGATATGTTCTATTCACGGGATTCCTTTTGCCGACGTGTTAGTTCCTTCAAGACACGATCGCCCTCATCTGCCCCCAGTCGGGTACACTACCTGACACAAGTTTATGTGTTGGATGGGCAGCGTGCCTCCATTCAACTTATTCCTCCGGGATGTACTACAGTACATAGACATAGCTCCGTCGCAGCTGCACCCGAACGGCCATGCATTTCTGTACGGGACTTATCTACTTTTCATGGCTGTCTTCTCCAGACCTCCAACCCTTGGTGATATCAGATACATTTATATGTTCAAGAGACGGAAAGACAGTCCTTCCTTTATGTTTCTCGAGCCATACCACAAGTGCCAGATCTTGACAGGGGCATGTAGCAAATTCGCCCTGTACAAACAGGAATGGTTCTATGTGCGCTGCCCGTCTGGTTTTGCTAGGAGATGGGTTGAAGGCAGTAAGTCTCTCTGCTGAATCGTTATTCGTATTTAATTTGGAGTCGTGCTTTTCCTAACTCTTCATTTCATCTTTTCAGGTATCAACCCGCGTCCGGAAGGCCGAGGATATTCTGAGGCTGTTGAAGCCATTAGAGCTCTTCCTGCTGAGGATCGAGACATCCGGACTATCATTTCAAATGAATCGCTGTCGGGGTTTGGCTTGCTAGCCCCTGGTCGTCGGATCAGCCTTCCAGAAGGTGTTACAATTCCCAAACCTCCATCTGGTAAAGGAAAAAAACTTGCCGGACCGTCGTCGCGTCGCGTTCCCGACACGCACGAAGAAGGCTCGCGCAAAGAGGATGATGCCCCCGAAATTCAGGGCGAGAACGTGGGTCCCGCTTGGAATCCGGCAATCGAAGTTCAGGATATTGAGACATCATCCTCCCCTTCGAAGGGAAAGAAGAAGTTAAAATATACGGTTCAAAAGGAGAAAGTTGGTAGCACCTCAAAAGTTACGCCTACCCCTCCTGAGAAAGAGGCTTCTTCGCAGCATCTGGAAAGTTCCTTGAGAGGTCTATCGAACCTTTCTATTCCCGAAGACATACTTAATTACGGGTTCGATGATCCTGAAGCTCTCAAATTCTCTTCGCCCGCTAGAGGCAATGTAGGAGTTCAACTCCCGGCTCAAGGAGACAATACTCCGATTAGCAAAGAAAAACGAACGGGTCCGTCGGGGGGAACACTAGGACACACACGCACATGCGCATTCCATAATATACTTCAAGTCTTTTTAATTCGTGAATTCTCCTTAACTCGTTGTTATCTCCCTTCTTTGCAGGTGATATGGGCCGCTCACACGGACTTGATCGCCTTCAGGGGTCTTCTATATTCCATCACTCCGGACGGGATTCCGGTTCAGGCAGACGCCGGGACCGAGGTGATTATGAAGATAGGGACAATCGTCCGCGCGAGTCGTCTCACCGCAAGAAAGCACACTATCAATCTTCCCAGTCCCGCGATCTTCCTCCTCCAACTGAGCCGGATAAAGAGAAGTCTTTGCAGAAGGGTTATCAGTCTGATGCTGCTCGAGAGCAACATTCCAGTTCATCGAGTACGAGGCAAGTTCGAGAGCAACGCAAAAGAACGGAATTCTCTAAGCCTCCTCCTCCTATTCCTGCCGTGGACCCAACTGTTGCGGAAAAGATGGTCGACCTTAAGGCCAAGTTTCCGAAAATCTGTTTTGACGGTTTGAAATTCCTCCCAGCCATCCATCACATTCCTGGGCACGTGAAGCAAAGTGCCAATGCCTGCAACAATGATGTCTATGTTCAACATGACGCATTCGTGCACTTGGTGGAGAAGATCTCGGAAGTATCTGTCGAGCGTCAACACGAGATTGACCGTCTGAATCTGGAGGCTGACAGCGATAAGAAAATCATCAAACTCCAAGACGAAGAGCTTGCTTCATATAAGTCAAAGCTAGAAGCCGCTGAACAAGGTGCGAAAGATACTACTGAGGCAGTTTCTCGCTTAGAGGTGGCTCACAAAAAGGAGCTTGACGAAGCAGTTCAGCGCAGCGGCGCCCTTGCCCTAGAAAAAGACTCTGTCCAAAAAGAAAGGGACACGCTCGCTACTCAAGTCAAAGAGCTGAAAGAACAACTCTCCAAGGAGAAAGAAGACAAAATAGCTGCTCAGGAAGAATCGCAGCGATATTGTGATGAGATTGTTGCTACCCGACTCCTGAAGACAAAGCTCGACAACGAACTTGCCGGGGTCGAGAAAATGAAGGATGAGGCCCGTGAGGAGGGCAAAAGAATGGCTGTGGAGGAGCTTGATTCTCGCCTTGAGGCGGCCGCAGAGGCCGGCAGGGAAGAGGTCAAGAGTATGTTTGACCCGCTGATCGCCGAGTACGGAGCTCGCGTCCTTATGCACCGCGACCTAACATTCTTGGGCGATGGCTACCACGAATCCCTGGCTGAGGCATGGGAAACTCTGATAAAGATCAAGAAAATCGAGTCAGGCTCCGAAGAGATCGACGAGGATGCATTGGTGAAGGAGTTCTTGAGGGGGAATGAGCCATCGGATTTATCCGCAGCATTGGCTCTTTATGGCAAAGGCTCTTCCCCTTCGAAAGAGAAGAACGACGAGGCTGGCCCGTCAGAGGCCGACGCTACTACTCCTCACATCGCCGCTCCTTATGCTGCTCAATCGGCCGGTCGGTCGACGCTTGATCCATTCGAGCAGCATGCCAGTTACGATCCCGAAGATCCCGGGCTCGGCGTTCATGTGCTGTCACCTATCCTGGAGGGTGAAACCCCGCGCGCCACCGATAGCCAACCGGATCCTGGTAGGAAATTCTTCTTTCTCTAGAAGTCGAAGAGATCCCGTCATTTTTCAGCAATGGTTATTCGTTCTAATGCCCATTTCTTATATTTTCGTGCAGGTTGTTCTGACGCCGAGCTAACTCCGAGGAGCGATGACGCCAAGGAGGAAGCAGGGAAAACAAGCGACGTTGCTCACGCAGGGGTAACTCCTGGTCCAGACGCTCAAGTGATCGGGGCGCTTGATGATGACAAACTTGATACTTCGTCTCCTGCCGAAGGAAGCGATGAAGTTAAAATCACTGGCGCCTCTGAACATACTTCAGAGATGAGCATGAAGGACCGTCTCGCCGACGAGGAGAAGAAAAAGGTCAAAGTCAAAGTTGAATCTGAAGTACTGGAACTCACTGACCCGCGGAACAGACCTTTGAAAATCATTCTCCCGGGCAGGTCCAAACCACTAGATGTTCCATCTCCTACTCCTGACTCCGTCTCTCTAGCAAGCAAAAAGTCCAAGAAAAAGCGTGAGGGAGAGGAGTCATCGGAAACACCAAAGGCAGACAAGAAGAAGAAGTCGAAAAAATAATCGATGCACTTGTTCAACAAGTTTCCTGATTAAGTTTTGTAATTGTTTTGTAGTTTGTATAGATAGGTCTGAATTTTGTAGGAGTGATCATGTATCCCCATTTTGGACTTATTGAATAAAGTTTTAGTTTCTTTTTGTTTGAATGATTCTCTTGTCTTTATTTGGTTTGCCGACACTGCGCTCCGAGGACTTGGAGACTTGAGACTGTTCACACTCCAGTCCGCGCTCTGGGGACATAGAGTTCTCCGTTCTGCATTCTGGGGATCCGGAGATTGGAAATCGTTTATACTCTAGTCCGCGCTCTGGGGACATAGAGTACTCCGCTCCGCGCTCTGGGGACATAGAGTACTCCGCTCCGCACTCTGGGGATTCGGAGATTTGAAGTCGTTTATACTCTAGTCCGCGCTCTGGGGACTTAGAGTACTCCGCTCCGCACTCTGGAGATTCGGAGATTTGAAGTCGTTTATACTCTAGTCTGCGCTCTAGGGACTTAGAGTACTCTGCTCCGCACTCTGGGGATTTGGAGATTTGAAGTCGTTTATACTCTAGTCCGCGCTCTGGGGACTTAGAGTACTCCGCTCCGCACTTTGGGGATTCGGAGATTTGAAGTCGTTTATACTCTAGTCCGCGCTCTGGGGACTTAGAGTACTCCGCTCCGCACTCTGGGGATTCGGAGATTTGAAGTCGTTTATACTCTAGTCCGCGCTCTGGGGACTTAGAGTACTCCGCTCCGCACTCTGGGGATTCGGAGATTTGAAGTCGTTTATACTCTAGTCCGCGCTCTGGGGACTTAGAGTACTCCGCTCCGCACTCTGGGGATTCGGAGATTGGAAATCGTTTATACTCTAGTCCGCGCTCTGGGGACTTAGAGTACTCTGCTCCGCACTCTGGGGATTCGGAGATTTGAAGTTGTTTATACTCTAGTCCGTGCTCTGGGGACTTAGAGTACACCGCTCCGCACTCTGGGGATTCGGAGATTTGAAGTCGTTCGTACGAGTCTGCATGTAGTGAATGATAGCGTAATTTATCATCCAATTAAGAGATATAGAAACTTCATAGAAAATATGGCTTCAAGCCTTTATTAACGAAAATCAACTGAATCGCTCGATTACAACTTTAAAAGGAAACTAAGTCATTATTGAATGGAAACATGCAGGAAACAATAGTGCCTACAACAAGAAAGGAAAACATGCTAAATGTAATAGTGCCGCAAATGTTCACTGTTCCATGCTCGGGGGAGTGTCGCGCCGTCAACGGTCGCTAGCTTGAATGTTCCTTCTCCAAGCTTCCGTTCAATGGCGTATGGACCTTCCCAGCTGGGATTCATGCGTGATGGTACCGGGAAGACTCGTTTCAGAATGAGATCTCCCACATCAAAGATTCTTGGGTGGACTCTGCCGTCATAATAACGCTTGACTCGATGTCTGTGCGCCGCCGCCCTTAATTCAGCTTCTTCCCGCTTTTCATCGATGCAGTCCAGTGATTCCAGCAAGAGGTTTTGGTTCGTCTTGGGATCATAGTATGTCACTCGGTGCGATGGAACTTCAAGTTCCACGGGTATAACGGCTTCAGAGCCGTATGCCAAGGCGAACGGAGTGTGGCCGGTCGCGGACTTGTGTGTAGTTCTATACGCCCATAATGCTGTCGGGAGTTCATCTACCCATTTGCCTCCAACCTTCTCCAGACGCTTCTTTAGTATGGACTTGATTATTTTGTTAATGGCCTCGACTTGTCCGTTAGCTTTTGGGTGTGCAACGGCGGCGAACTTTTTCTCGATGCCGTACTTTAAACAGAACTCTTTGAACTCTCTACTTTCGAATTACGTTCCGTTGTCCGTAATGATGGTGCGTGGAAGGCCAAAGCGGCATATAATGTTTCGTACAACGAAGTTAATGACCTTCTTAGAGGTGATAGTGGCCAGAGGTTCTGCCTTAGCCCATTTCGTGAAATAGTCGACTGCAACTATTGCGTATTTCGCACCACCTTTGGATAGAGGCAGAGAGCCGATTATGTCGATTCCCCAGATCGCAAATGGCCAGGGACTGATCATTTGTGTGAGTTCCGTTGATGGAGCCCTCGGGATTTTTGCATATCTTTGACACTTGTCGCATTTTCTTGCGTAGTCCGCGGCATCCCGGTTTACGGTGGGCCAGTAATATCCATAGCGGAGGATCTTCTTTGCTAGCGTTTGCCCCCCAGTATGGTCGCCGCATTCCCCTTCATGAACTTCTCTCAAGACTCGCTTTGTTTCATCATGAGCGATGCACCGCAATAATGGGACTGAGAATCCTTTTCGATACATTGATCCATCCTGTATTATGTATCGCGCAGCCTTCCGAAGGACCTGTCGTCTTTCGCTTCTTTTTTCTGGTAAAGCCCCGGTTGTCAGGTACAGTTTGAATGGGGTTATCCACGAGTTCTTCTCGATTTCTGTTTCCAACACGCGATCGATTTTCATCTTATCTATGCTCGGGGCATGCAAGACTTCAACGGGATACAATCCCATTTGTTGAGCATCGTCGGTACTTGCGAACTTAGCCAACAAGTCGGCTTCTTTGTTCTGTTCTCGCGGGATATGTGAAATGTCATAACGCTCAAGATTTGATAGTAGTTCTTGGACCTGAACGAGGTACGGAGCAAGTTTTCGTCCTTTTGCTTGGTAGTCTACTCGTACTTGGTAAACCACCAACTGCGAGTCACAAAAGATTTCGACTGATTCGATCCCGAGTTCTTTGATGATCTTCAAGCCAGCGATTAGTGCTTCATATTCAGCTTCGTTGTTCGTAGCCGGGAAATCGAGCTTCAGGGCATAACAGATTGATCGGTTTTCCGGAGTTATAAGAACTACGCCCGCGCCGGAGCAACGGTCGTTTGATGCACCGTCATTGTATAATTTCCATCGAATGGGGGGAATGATGTCGTGATCGTCCGGTTTGATGGGTATGGTAAATTCAGCGATGAAGTCTGCTAACGCTTGCCCTCGGATGGCTCTCCGTGGTAAGTACGTGATATCGAATTGGCTCAACTCGATGTTCCATTTTAGCAATCTTCCAGAAGTTTCCGGTCGCTGAAGTACCTGCCTCAGGGGTTGATCGGTATAAACACCGATTGAATGCGCTTGAAAGTATGGGCGCAGCTTGCGTGATGCAATCACCAAGCAATAAGCCAATTTCTCGATTTTAGGGTAATTCTTCTCTGCCCCCGTTAAACGCTTGCTAACATAATACACCGGCTTCTGGACTCCATCCTCCTCACGAACCAAAGCTGCGCTTATCGCATGAGGGGATATAGCCAAGTAAACGTACAGCATCTCATGGTCAACTGGTTTAGATAGCATTGGTGGGCTCTCCAGATGCCTTACCAGATTCCGGAATGCTTCCTCGCAGCTAGACGTCCATTCAAAATTTCTCTTTCCTTTCTTTATTATGTCAAAGAACGGGATGCACTTGTCAGTTGCCTTGGATATAAATCGACTCAGCGCAGCTACTTTCCCGTTCAAGCTCTGTACCTACTTTATAGTCCTGGGCGCTTGTACATCTCGAATAGCTTGGATCTTTTCTGGGTTGGCTTCGATTCCCCTAGCGTTGACGATGAATCCTAAAAACTTCCCTGATGCAACGCCGAAAGAACACTTCAGCGGGTTGATCTTCATTCCATAGAACCTGAGTATGTTAAACATTTCAGCTAAGTCTTGAATGTGGTCGTTTGACCGTCGTGACTTCACAAGCATGTCATCCACATAGACTTCCATGGTTTTGCCCAGCTGGTCCTTGAACATTCGATTCACCAAACGTTGATAAGTCGCTCCAGCATTCTTCAATCCGAAGGGCATCACTATATAGCAATACAGCCCGACATTTGTAACGAAGCTGGTGTGTTCTTGGTCCGGAATATGCATTGGGATTTGGTTGTATCCTGAGTAAGCATCCATGAATGACAGTAACTCGTGTCCTACGGTGGAATCGACCAACTGATCGATCCTAGGCAACGGGAAACTGTCCTTAGGGCATGCTTTGTTCAAGTCGGAATAATCTATGCAAGTTCTCCATTTCCCATTCGCCTTCTTTACTAGCACGGCGTTGGAGACCCATTCCGGGTAGAGGGCGTCGCGGACGAACCCATTTGCTTTGAGTTTGTCCACCTCCTCTCCAAGAGCAGCGGACCTCTCCGGATCCATTCCTCTCCTTTTTTGCTTGACTGGGACGTATTTCGGGTCTATGTTCAACATATGACTCGTGATGGCGGGAGAAATCCCACACATATCAGAATGCGTCCAGGCGAAAACATCAAGGTTCGCCCGGAGGAAGTCGCTAAGGTCTTCAGTCATTGCGGGGCCTAGCTGTGATCCGATCTTCAGTATTCGCGAAGGGTCGTCACGGCTAACTGAAATGTCAATTGTTAATTCAGCCGGTGCCGCCTACTCTTCCCTGGGTTCCTCATCGTTGTCTCTCGGATCTATATCTCCGTAGATCCGAGAACTATGCCCGAGCCAGGGCTCGGGCGCTACTTGTCAATTATCTGCATTGAGGATGCGGACGGGGTTGTCCGCAACCTTTCCCTTCTCCCTCCGATGGGCCTCTCGGAGCTCGGCCACATAACAGGAACGACCAGCTGCTTGGTCACCGTGAACAATGCCTACTCCTTTGTCAGTCGGAAACTTCAAAGTTAAGCACCACGGGGCTAATACCGCCCTAAATTCAGCCAGGGCCGGCCGACCCAAGAAAACATTATACGGAGAGTCCACATCCAAAACTACAAAGGGTAGAATTCGTACCCTCCGACGCTCGCCTTGTCCCAGTTCAACTGGTAACTCGACATATCCTACTGCATCAGTCGCAGCACCGTTAAAGCCGTGGATACGAGCTTTGGATGGTTTCAAGTCTTTTGTCTCTAGCTTCATCTGATCGTAGGCCTTCTTGAAGATGATGTTGACTGAACTTCCACAATCAATCAAAATTATTTTTACATATGCTGGTCCGATCGTTGCAGATATGACCATGGGATCGATGGTCGGAGCCTCTACCTGATCAGCGTCTCTGTTCCTGAACACAATATCGTCTGTCATTACGCGCTGCTGCTTAGCAGGGGCTCCGTCCTCCACGTTCGAACAACACTCAAAATCTGAATGCTTCAAGGAACTTGCATATCGCTCCATCTCCTGCCAATTCTTATCCGTGGGGTGAGGCCCGCCGATGATTGTATTTATGACCAGTCTACCCACGGTCCGAGCAGGCTCCTCGGGATGACGTGGAGCTGGTGCACGACCTGGGTTGGACGTCCCCTGTCCTCCTTCTTGTGGATCCTTCACAAATTCCTGCAATTTCTTCTGCCTGATCAACTTTTCGATAGCGTCGTGCAAGTGTCTACATTCTTCCGTATTGTGTCCATAAGTCTCATGGAAGCGACAATATTTCCCGGTCCGCTTCTGTTCTTCAGTTGATTCTTTTGGACGTGGTTTTCTGTACTGAAAAGTATTGCATGTGGATAGGTAAATGTTCTCAAGTGGGGCGTTTAGCGGAGTGTACTCGCTGTAGCTGGGAATTCTCGACTTCCACTTTCCCGCTTCTTTCCTCTTTCCTTGAATTCTTCCTCCGGACTCTTTGGGCTGCACAGGCTTACTCTGGACATTGACTTGGACCTTTCCCGAATTGTCTCCAGATTGCTTCACAGCAATGTTGCTCTTGATTGACTCTTGGGCAGGTCCCGGTGCCTTATCTCGTCGTACCCACCTAGCTTCCTCTCTTCTTATGAACTGGTGTGCCTTGGAGTAGAAACGCTCTAGCGTAGCCGGAGGTTTTCCTGCCAGCCAGTCTCCAAACTCAGAATCCGGATCTACACCTCTCATTACAGCCATTAGAATTGCATGGTCATTGGGATTACTAACTTCAGTTGCCACAACGTGGAATCTTTGTAAGTACTCCTTCAGCGACTCTTCGGGATTTTGGATTACACTTGACAGAGACATCACGTCCTTCGGGCGTGTAGTGTGTATCCTGAACTGCTCAATAAACTTCTTTGCCAACTCCTCGAAGTTTGATACGGATCGCGGAGGAAGTCGGGTGAACCACATAGTAGCGATCCCAGACAGAGTAATCGGAAAGCACCTACACTTGGTGGCATCATTTGCTCTGGCTGAATCCATCATCCATTCATACCTCATTACATGTTGTCTGGGGTCAGTCTTTCCTTCGTATGCAGGAATGGTTGGCATGTTAAACTTCTTGGGGTACGTTGCTTGCAGCACAACATCCGTGAACGGAGTATGACTTCTTGACACTCCCCAGTCGTCATTTGATAAGCCCTGATTTTCTTTCATCAGTTGCCTGATCATGGCTGTCAGATCGGGTGTCTGTATGGAAGCTGGGAGGTTGGAATCAGTTCTACGTGCTTGTCCATGCTGATGCCTCCTTTCCTGGCGATCTGCCAATCGTGCGTCGTGAGGTTCAACATTGTTAGCATTTTGATGATCTGGAGCTCCATCCTCCATCTGTACTCTGGTTCGGAAGCTTCCAGTTCTGGCTTGGTCGCGGTCTCCAGCTGTTCGAACAGCAGCATCCGCCCTTGCAGCTTCAGTCTTACGGCATCTACGCCTGGGTGGTTCATCAAAAGAAGTAGAGCTGTCAGATGAGGAATAAGCAGCTGGATTGCCCCCAGCATTCTGTTGCTGCTGTTGAGTGAGTTGTGCCATCAAGTTGGCATTAGCTTGTATCTGTTCTCCCCGTTGTCTCCTGCTTTCCCTAAGTTCTCTCATCAAGTCATTGAACTCTACTCTGGTGACAACTGGAGTTTGTTCTTGAGCGGCAATCCCTGCACTCGGGATCGCTGGTTGATTGCTAGGTCCTGCTTGTTGCACGCTAGCAGTCTCTCGGGCATCCACATTAAGAGAAGCTGACCTGGTACGTGGTCTTGCCATTGTAGAGTTATTGGTATGAACTCTGAGTAGAATCAACGGATGTCCTATCAGTAGGTCGGATCTTCTTTGGGGGATTTGTTCAATCCAGTAGCTTCAAAGCAGATCCTTGAGGTATGAGAATTCGATTCTCAGTGAAAGCACCAAAGTGTTAGCACCAAAATTGGCCACTAACCTCGTAGAAGAAGATTGTGAAGAGATATAAGTGATGAAATCAAATTAAACAGAGAAGGCAGTGCTAATCTAAATACAGAAAGTAAGAACACCAAATTTATAGTGGTTCAGCGTAATTGCCTACGTCCACTTTGAGGTTAAACTTTATTGATCTTCTTTATAGTTGATTACAAATACAATTCGTGAATCAAATGCTTGAATGAAGTTGTTAAGTAGAGAAGATGAGTCTTGAAAATGGCAGAGTCTCCCCGGTGTTTTCTCTCCAAAAAAATGGATCCATTTCACTGTGACCCTGCCCCTCTATTTATAGGCAAAGATGGGCTGGACTTCCCAAGTGGGCTGTTGTTAGCCGAACGCTCTAGCCCAGGCGCTGCATGCCGAACCAGGTACGCCGAACGCTTCCATGCCGAACGGTCCTTCCTATGCCGAACGGTGCTTCTGATGTATGGGAAGTGTAGGATGGTTGCAGTGAAGCCGAGCGTATCTCTGTTCGAAGCCCTTGACCGATCAATGTATGTAGGTCGAATGATATCGTTATCTTGCGTAGTGGTGCATACTGAATGCCTTCTGAATGTCGAACGATCTAGTTGCCGAGTTATCCTATCGCCGAGTTCTACTGACGCCGAGTGCCTCTGGATGCCGAGTACTCCGGATGCCGAGTACTTCGGATGCCGAGTACCATGGGGTGCCGAACACTAGTCGACGCTGAGCATAGGTTGTTTCCGAGTACTACGCCGAGTAGTCTCGATGCCGAGCGTTGGTTGATGTTGAGTGCCAGTTGACGCCGAACACTCCTGGACGCCGGACACTATGGATGCCGAGTACTACGCCGAGTACTCATGGATGACAGTTTCTTCGCCGAACACTCCTGGATGCCGGACACTCTCTGATGCCGAGCACTTATTGCCGAGTACTAGTTGCCTGGTCAAATCCCCAGGAAACATATATATATGTATATATGTTTATAAAGCTTACTAAATTAATTAGTATACTCATCTGTATATATTTATACATTATTTTGTACTGACACACACATGTATATGTATACTCAAAAATACTCTGTAGCATTCATATATATATATTGCTTATGCATACAGTTTTTAAGGATTAATCTATATATATATATATATATATTCCCATACATATCAATATGTATTTATTCTTAGAGTTCAGGGATTTTTAGCTTTTTGTTCATGTGCATTTCCTGTGCACACATGTACACACATACTGATACACTACCAAGCTATATCAATCCCCTTTCAAAATTTATTCAAAAATTATTTTGAATTCATTTATACTTGTCAGAATAAATTCCTAAAATCTTGGGTCATTACATACACCCCTCCTTTTAGAAATTGTGTCCCACAATTTACCTAAGCTTAAAATAAACTTTAAACTTAATTCAGAGAACAAGTACATTCTCAATCAAATAGATTTTTAGTTCTATAATAACTAAAAACATATGCATCTAAAAAAACAATCAAAAATCAGAATTACCTTTACTCTGAAAATAGCTTAGGATAATTCATCCTAACTTTGTCTTCTAATTCCCATGTGCAATCACTAGGATCAAGACTCCACTGTACCTTCACGAGTTTCAGAGATTTATTTCTCAACTTCTTCACATCTTTTGCCAAAATCCCCACTGGATCCTTTTCATAAATCAAATTAGAATTTATCTGCACTTGGGTTGGGGTCTCAAGAATTTCTGCCTTGTCATGGACCCACCTTCTCAATTGTGATACATGAAAAACATCATGTATACCTTGCATGTTTTCTGGTAATTCCAACTTATATGCCAAGGGACCAATTCTTTCCAGAATTTTGTATGGTCCAATATATCTTGGGGTTAATTTGCCTTGTTTTCCAAACCTCAGCACATTTTTCATAGGTGAGATTTTGATGAAAACAAAATTCCCCACTTCATATTCTACCTGCCTCCTTCTCATGTCTGCATATTTCTTTTGCCTATCTTGAGCTGCTGCCATTCTCCTTCTTATTAACTCAATTTTCTCCTTAGTTTCTTGTATGTACTCAGGTCCTAAAATAGACCTTTCTCCTGCTTCTACCCAACAAACAGGTGACAAAGAAGGTTTTCCATATAAGGCTTCAAATGGAGCTATTCCTATGGTGCTTTGGTAGCTGTTGTTGTATGTAAATTCAACTAGATGAAGATAATCTTCCCAGTTGCCCCTAAAATCCAGTATACATGCCCTCAACATGTCCTCCAAAACTTTGTTTACTACCTCAGTCTGCCCATCTGATTGAGGATGGTAGGCAGTACTTAAACATAGTTCACTTCCCATTGCTTCTTGAAAGCTTCTCCAGAATTTTGAAGTGAAGATGGTATCCCTATCACTCACAATGGTTTTGGGAATGCCATGTAACTTTACCACTTCCTTTATAAAAATTTGAGCTAATTTTGGTGCTGTCCTTTCTGATTTGACTGGGATGAAGTGTGCTACCTTGGTTAGTCTATCCACTATCACCCATATACTTGTATTACCTCTCTTGGATCTAGGCAGTCCATCTATGAAGTCCATAGATATGTCTTCCCACTTCCACTGTGGTACACTAAGAGGCTGCATCAACCCTGATGGCCTTTGGGTTTCAGCCTTGACTTGTTGGCAAGTCATACATTTGGCAATGTATTTAGCTACATCAGATTTCATCCCCTTCCACCAGAAGTCTCTTTTCAAATTTTTGTACATTTTTGTGTTGCCTGGGTGTATGGAGTATTTACTTCTGTGATATTCATTCAATATCTCTTTCTTCAATTCTGTGTCCTCTGGTACACACACCCTATTCTGGTATCTCATATAACCATTTTTATCAATATGGTGATTCATCACTTCCTCCCCTCTTGAGAGGAGCATTTTCTTCTCTAATAAGTTGGCATCTTGTTCTTGCATTTTTCCTACCTTCAAAATTAAATCTGGTTGAAGTGTCACTAAGCTTAACTTCCCTTTATCTTCTTGTGCACCAAGCATCTGCTCATCAATGTGCACACAACCATTCTCCCCAATTTCTAACTCAGTTAGCAAGGACAAGCCCTTAAATTCTTCTATCATCATCATGGCCAATTTAGCATGCTGTCTACTTAGAGCATCTGCAACTTTGTTTGCTTTGCCTGGTGTATAGAGTATGTCAAAAGTCATAGGCAGCTAAGAACTCCACCCATCTATGTTGCCTCATGTTCAAATCTTTTTGTGAAAATAAATATTTTAGAGACTTATGGTCAGTGTAAAGTTCAAACTTTGTGCCTAACAAATAATGTCTCCAAAGTTTTAAAGCATAGATCACAGCTGCTAATTCGAGATCATGTGTGGCATACCTTACTTCATGGGGTTTAAGTTGTCTGGATGCATATGCAATGACTTGGCCTTGTTGCATCAGCACTGCACCCAAGCCAAATCCACTAGCATCAGTGTATACAACTAATTCTTCATTTCCATGAGGTACCTTTAAAATTGGAGCATTTACCAATGCCTCCTTCAATTGTTCAAAAGACTTTTCACATTTTTCTGACCAAACAAAAGCTTGGTTCTTCCTGGTTAGGTTAGTGAGTGGTGTAGAAATTTTTTAAAAATCTTTTATAAACCTCCTATAATACCCTGCCATCCCCATAAATGACCTCACTTCACTCACAGTGCTTGGTCTCTTCCATGCTTGGATAGCCACTACTTTATTGGGGTTCACTGAAATTCCTTGAGAAGATATAACATGGCCAAGGAAATGTACTTCCTCTTTCCAAAATACACATTTTGAAAATTTTTCCTTTAAATCTTTTTCCCTTAATCTAGACAAAACCAGGTGCAAATGATGCTTATGTTCTTCCACTGTTTTGGAATAAATCAAAATGTCATCCATAAAAATAAGCACAAACTTGTCTAAATAATCTCTAAAGGTTCTGTTCATTAGATCTACAAAGTATGATGGTGCATTGGTCAAGCCAAATGGCATAACCAAAAATTCATACAACCCATACCTAGTGTTAAAGGCAGTGTACTTGATGCTTGATTCTTCCACCTTCATTTGATGAAAACCAGATGCTAAATCTAATCTAGAAAATACTTTTGCCCCTGCTAATTGATCAAAAAGATCATCTATTCTTGGCAATGGGTATTTATTTTTAATGGTTACCTTGTTTAATTCCCTATAATCTATGCAGAGTCTCAAAGTTCCATCTTGTTTCTTAACAAATACCACTGGTGCTCCCCAGCAAGAATTCCTGGGTCTTATAAAACCCTTTTCTTCCAATTCTTCTAACTGTTTCTTTAATTCCTTTAGTTCATTTGGCCCCATTCTTGTTGGCTTTTTAATCACTGGGCTTGCTCCTGGAACTAGATTGATCTGGAACTCTACTGGTCTATGGTGTGGAACACCCTTGACCTCAACAAACACATCCAAATATTCATTGACTATGGGAATTTCTTCAATGGTTAGTTCACTAAAATCTTTTTCTGAGTCAACTAAATGATATAGTTTTCCTTCCTTAGCTACTTCACATAAAACTGTGATTCTCTGACCTCTAGAATTTTGCAATGATATGGTGGATGAGTCTAAATTAAGTATGGCTTTAAATTGCCTTAACCAGTCTACCCCCAATATAACACCTATATTTGGGTAATTCAAAACATATAAATTGGAAATAAAAATATTTCCTCCTATGTTTAATTCCACATCCACACAAATCATATTTAAAACACTAGAACTCCCCAGTGGACTTTGTATACGTAATGGGGTTTCAACCAATATGCAATTCAGTTTTAGCATTTTAACTAGTTCATAAGAAATTAAAGAGTGAGTTGCCTCAGTATCATATACTACTGCTATGGGTATGGTACAAATAAGTAATGTACCTTCCACTTGGCTATGGTTTTCAGTGTTACTCTCCACTGTGGCTTTGCCTTTTCCTTCCAAATTTGCCAATTTTCCTTGCTGTTTGTACTCAGGACAATTCCTCTTCATATGCCCCTCTTTCCCACATAGATAGCACTTGAAGGCTCCTCCCTTCAATTCTGGACATCTTGGTTTGATGTGTCCTTCTTTTCCACACTGATGGCACACAATTTTCTTCTTAGTTTCCTTAGCTTTGACATCTCCAGTGCTTTTGTTACTGGCCTCTTCCTTCTTCTTATCATAAGGGTGATACCTCCCCTTACCTTTCTTGGTGTTATTGTTCTTAAAATTTCTGAACTTCTCCCTTTCCTTGTCATGCTGCTCCAACCTCAAAGCTAAGTCTATCACATGGTCAAAAGTCCTATCTGCATAGGGTAACATGGCTCTACTAAGTCCTGGGTTCAACCCTTTTATGTACCTATCATTTTTGGATGCCTCATCTGCCACAAGCATTGCTCCATATGTGGAAAGCCCCTCAAACCTTTGAGTGTATTCTGTGACAGTCATGGTTCCTTGTCTAAGTCTAATAAATTCTTCTAGCAAGGTAGTCTTTGCTGATGCTGGTACAAACCTTGCTTCCAACATCTCTTTGAATTGATTCCAAGTGATTTCATTCTCATTCCTTCCTGCAATGATTACTTCCCACCAGCCTAAAGCTACTCCTTTTAGCTGTCTTGAAGCCACTTGCCTCTTTCTTTGATCATCAAGTTGCATGTCATTGAAAATTCTTTCCAATGTTCTCAACCATGTTTGAATTTCCATGATACTCTCTGTCCCTTCAAAGCTTTTGCCTCCTAAATGAGTATATGTCTTAATTAATTTTGAGAGTTCTTCATAGGAATTTTCTTGCCTTTGTCCTGCCCCATCCCTAAATGCTCTCACCAAGTCTTGCAGATTGACCATTGGTGGTGCATGGGAAGATCCTGCTCCCTGATTTGGTGGTCTCCCTACCATAGTTTGCTAATAATAATTTACATAGCTGGTTAGTTTGATTGGTAATTTTTATTATTTCAGTGGGTTTTTTTTCACACTAAAAACATTGATATATATATTTAGTTCCTTTAAATTTTATTTCTATCTAAGAACTTGATCTTTACTTCTACTATGTTGAATAACATAGCTCTGATACCAAATGGAATGACCCTCCTATTTCTACCCTAATTTCATAAGGATTTTTTTTTTACTTCATCATAGGGAATTTAAATCAAATAGAAATCAAAATGCCATACGAGCTATTGACATAGCCACTTGTTTCTTTTTTTTAAATAGGCAAATTAGGCAAAATCAGCAGTTCAGACGTCTAAATAATTATGACAGGCGTCTAAACTTAATCCCAGACGTCTAACTAATTATGACAGACGGCTCAGAGATCTAAAATTGAAACAGAGAGAAAAAGACATTTTGAACTGAATTCAGACATCTAATTTTTTTGTGACAGACGTCTACATTTAACCTCAGACGTCTAAATTATTATGACTGACGTCTAAGTTTAATCTCAGACGTCTAAATTATTTAGACTGACGTCTAAATTCGATCTCTATGTACATGCATATGCACATTCAATTTTATATGTGTCTGGATGTCCACCTACATTCATTTACACATTTAAGTTTGATTTAAACTTCCTTTGAACTATCAGAGATGATATATAGATTGATCATTCATTACAAATATATTTTCCAGGGTCATCTTCTTTTTCCAATAAACAAAATATATCCAGGATCAAAAAAATTAACCAATATAAACATATTAGTACATTCACAAAGATATGCACATACATGTGAGGATGTATATGCCTCTCTTGTTTGAATCAGAGTTCTGGAAAACAAGAGGATATTGGATTGATTGAATTTAATCAATTCACACATAGTACAGTGTTATATGCAATAAGATCTGAGTGAAATTCAGATTCCTATTACAAATACAAAGGAAAAGGTGTGTTAATATTTGCACAAAACATGTTTATGTGCGTATATAACTGCAACTATTTGGATCTGGCTTTCAACTCCCTTATTACAGATCCTTTCTTTATTTAAAAATAAGACATGAGACATTTGTATGAAACAAGTTGAATTATGGGAACCTTGCAGTCATATAAAAATATTCAACCTATGCCTATTATCTTTTGTATACATATGCCATGGTAGAAAGATAAAACCATTAAATTTTTCTGAGAATCAACTATCCAGATTTTCCAAAACTAAAATCCTTTCTAAAGACTCAAGATTGACTAATACATTTATAAAATATAATCATTTAATTTAAACATGGTGTTCTTACTAAATCCACTTACAATATTTTGATTAACTTCTTTAATATCAGATATTAACTAGATTTATAAATTCCAGATACAAGTCAATCTCTTAATAAAACACTTAACAAAATATCCATCCCATATCCAACACTTAATACAAGTAACAATTTAAATCATTAATACATGCGGATTTTATCATTTAGGCTCTTATCTAACTAGGTTTAGCATGCTATAATCTTCTTCTCAAAGCCTTGCTCCTACTCCTACTTAGTTGCTGCAATCCCTGAAAAAGCATTTGAAACTGCCTCATTTTAAATGAGACACCCCAGATGCCATTAGCACACTAGGGTCAGACACATGTCTGGTATGAGAAAATTCACAAAAGCAATTAGTTAATTAGGTTAAAATCAAATTAAATATATATACATAAAGTTCTGCCCTTTGGAATCAGATCATACTTGTGTGCATGCTCTGTGTCATTGTGCATGTGCACACTTTAATTTTTCTTTCCAAAGACTACATATATAAATATGGCACATACATTCAAGCATACAATTCAGTCATAATCAAACAATTATTCACACCAAACAGGAAAATAACCAATATGAGTTAAATCATTTAGTCAATCCTCATATTTCAATTCTGGGAAAAACTCTAGTTTTCTCATCATCTCAAATATTTTTCCCTTGGTATATTTATCTATCCTGGTCTCATCTGCAATATTTATGAATCAATGGACACACTGTAATGAACTAATTCACTCCATTACACAAAGATCTCAGGACTTAAACAAGCCATGTGTCAACTTGTGTTACTCAAGAACACAAGTCATTCCTGCAGTGTTCTTGACCCCATTTTCCTAGTCAGGTTTAAGTTAATAATAACTCTTTTGATTTTCCATGACTAAACCATTCAGTGATCCGTTTTACTAACTAAAAACATCCATATCATGGCATCTCATATTATTCATAACCATACAGAGACAAACAAGCAACAACCATTGGTGACTAAATAAATAAGGCTCTGTATGTATATATATACATTCTGGTATTTTGAAAAGGGGTATAGGCAACTAACATTAGCTTATGGCTTCTGAGAGAGTTTTTCCTTTTTGCAAACATTTGTGCTTGAGTTAAACTCAGAATGATCTGGTTTCACTGAATCACAAAATTTTGTTTGCTATGTATATATATCTTTTTGCATTTTTATTAAATTAGGAGCATCAGCACATAGGCAACCCTATTGCACCCCTAATTCCTCTTTGTCTCAAGCCTCAGCACTTATACATGAGTATATTGCAGCTCAATATGTTTTCATTTCTCTGAGTTAAGCCAAAACCAATACTACTTGCCTATATTCAACATTTATTTTATGTTCCTAAGCATCTACATATCAGAGATTTGGGTTCAAAAACATATATGTATACTAACTACACATAAAACTTTCTTATAAATAAACAAGTAGAACAACCAAAGAGAATCAAAACATTTTCAGATTTAAAATCACAGATAAGCATTCATATATGAAAATACTCTTTTAAGAAAATTACTTATAACTGGCTGCCTACATTAGGACTTATTGCCTTAGATTTTTGAGTGAGTTTTCTCACCTAGCTCTCTTCTTTGCTTCCTTAATTAATTGATGAACTTATGCCTTTAGCCTCAAACTCTTTTCCTTCCCTTGCCTTATGATTTCTATGGTGTTGTTTCCCTTTTTTTTTCAAAGTTCTTTTCTGAGAAGGAGAGGAGGCTGCTGCATATACATGTATATATACAGGGTCTTCCTTAGGGTTTTGGGTATTGGCTAAAGCCATTTTTTCCCACCAGAAAAATCATGTTATCTGTATTTTATTTGAACCCAAAATTCTACCCTTCCCGGCTTAATTTAGGTGAAGAGAAAAGTGGTTACATTCTTTTTGGTTAATTTCAGAATTTTGCTTTTCAGAAAATACTTTTTCCTTTGTCTACAATCATGCAAAAAAATGTGACTTGATTTGTTATTTATCAAATATCCTAATTCTGCCTATACCAAGCATTTCCCTGCTTTATCTTATTTTTTCCTATTTTTAGCTTTCATGTAAATGGTATGTAATTCCTTCATTTATTTATAAGAGGATTTCCCCTTTTTATATCTTCATTCTTTTTATTTCTGCCTACATATATAAAATATATTGGTATGTTTTATTTGCTGAATTGAACTCTAGTACCTTATTAACATATCTATATATATATATATATATATGTATATATGTTTATAAAGCTTACTAAATTAATTAGTATACTCATCTGTATATATTTATACATTATTTTGTACTGACACACACATGTATATGTATACTCAAAAATACTCTGTAGCATTCATATATATATATTTCTTATGCATACAGTTTTTAAGGATTTAATCTATGTATATATATATTCCCATACATATCAATATGTATTTATTCTTAGAGTTTAGGGATTTTTAGCTTTTGTTCATGTGCATTTCCTGTGCACACATGTACACACATACTGATACACTACCAAGCTATATCAATCCCCTTTCAAAATTTATTCAAAATTTATTTTGAATTCATTTATACTTGTCAGAATAAATTCCTAAAATCTTGGGTCATTACATTACTCGACCTACACACACAAATATATATATATATTATGGATTCTAAAGTAAATATTTGGGAAATTGGTTTATAAATTGAGATCATGATACTTAGTAATATTTATGAAGTATTTGATACAGCTTTGAAAATAATTTTTTGGTTAAATCCTGAAAGTATGGTTTGATATACAAAAAACATATGTATATATTATTATTTCAAATGAATTGAGATAAAACAGGGGAGTTTAGTTCTAAAGTTTTCTTTAAAGAAATTTTAGATAAAATGTAGAGTAGTTTGAGATAGAGTTATTTTGGTAATACAAACTTTCATATGTACTTTCTATAGAAAAGATTTGTATGTATGCTATGTAGGAAGCCCGAATGGTAGTGGCATAACCCAAATAATTACAAAACCTATTTTCTATTTTTTGTTTATAGTAAAGTGTGTCTAATAAATAAGTGTAACTTTGTTATGTTATGTTATTTTATCGACGCATGTATCTTATACAGTTAGGACAATGTGGAATTTTCATCATATTTTGATGTGTTTGTTTTGTAGTTTTCATTTGTTAGAAATGAAAAGGAATTTTCGGCAATTTTGGACAACTAGAAACTTCCAGATAGTTATAGAACTTGAAGCTAAATGTTTTTGAGGATATAAAGATAATTTTATATAACTCTTGAATAGAGAAAGTAGTAAGTTAAATAGGTTTTAATTTTGTTGAACAACTATGTTAAGTAATCATTCGATATTATTGGGTAACTAATAACCTTAGGGTTGTCTAAGGAAAGTAGACTCTAGATCCGACTTTGAATACTAATGTCCTGCTCATTCTAGCTACTTGCTTAATCCGACGGTTAAAGAAGTCTAAAAGGTTGACTCGGTTATAGGACACCCATATTTATTTTGGGCCTTCATCTGAATTTTAGAAAGTAAAATGAATTTGATGCTTCGTATATACTCTTAGGATGTAGTAGAAATTATACGAGAAATAACTTGAAGTAAGTATTTATTAAATATTTCATAAATAAAGTTATATCTTTTTAAAACGTTCATAAAATAAAGGTATGTTTTATGAAATGATTCGTTAATGATATTAGTATTTAATCAGATATACTATATGTGTAAATGAATGCGATTATAAAGAAATTGGTATAGTTAAAGAAATCAATAGGATACAATACATAAGTTGTACGTACGTCATTTTATTCGCATGAATGTTCTTGATCCAGGATTCGAGTACATGGTTTCTTGGTGATTTACACCGGTCCAAACAAAGATTTTTCGCTCGGTTCTCAATGACGAACACTTGAAACTAATTCTTAATATGATCATGAGGTTTTCTATCATAATAAATTGCTATGTTAGGGAAACAGAGGTTTATAATCATGGAACTTGATCGGAGTCCGCACTAGAGAGGTCAAGTGATCTATATTAGTTGGGAAGTGAAATTTATGTGATCGAGTAAGTGATTAGGTCGAATGTTGCATACGGATGATCCACGCACATCGTACGGGCTTAAGCATATGTATATTATGTTTTGTTGGTTTATGGGGAGTTAAGGGAATGACTCTTCGATTTGTTTTGGGTAGCTTGAATAATCGTTTAAGTAATAACCTGAGGCTGTTGAATGTAAGGTACGCTCAGTAGATTATTTATCATCCTCGCACGATGAAAGGGATTTTGAACTTGAACAAACTATGAGTTTTGGTTGCTAGTAATTTTGAATACTATAAGTACTGATGTATGGCTGTTTCTTTTCTTAACTGGTCGTATTGGAATTTCGAGGATGAAATGTAAGTAAGGGAGAATGCAACAACTCAGAATTTCAAACACTTCGCATTTAAATATATGAATTATTTAAATATTTGAATCTTGGATTTAATGTGATTAAATTGATTTTATAACCTTCCCTAACCCTTTTTAATTAATAAATGATGATAATAAACTTTATTTTGAAATATGTTTACAAAAATAAATAGTTCGAAGAAATATTGATAATTTGACCGAAAATCGTTTTATCGACAAACAGCTTTTTTCTTGATAAAAGTTGTTCGAACATTTTGGGTATGTCTAATATAATAATTTGTAATTAATTAGAAACTAAAAATATTTTGGTGTTTATCGTTAACAACATGTGAATGGTAAAAGGATTAGCAAGTGTGGTGATAGTAAAAAGGTATTTTCTTAAGAGGATGAGGTGTAAAGTTGGCATGTGAGGGGGAGCATACATGGTGACCTTCTATGGAGGGTAAGAGGTGAATGGCTACTTCTTGGAAATGTCTACTCAAGTCCCTTCATAAGTTACATTAATGTATTTGTTAATTTTAAAAGATAGAAACACTTAGTTTTAATCGTCTTCTAACTTCACTAATCAATATTTAATCAAAGTAAAATCTTCTTTAATCTTCACCAAACTCAAGTATAAGGCTTAGCACATCATAGCAACATGGAATAACAACTTAAATCATGAAGAAAAGGAGCAAAACACCCCACCCCAACTTTGGCCATGATCAATAAGGCGAGGAAAGAGGTAGCTGAGAGCATAAACAATGGAAAGGTGAAGTCTTTTGGATGTTTGGTGATGCTAGGAAGTGTTCATGTGATTCTAGGTGGCTTGTGTTGGCTTGGTTTTGGGTGAGTTTACTCACCATTTGATTGTATATATTTTCTTATATGTGTTTTGTATAGATACAGAATTAAAGTGAACTAATTAAAGTTATAACTTCAGACCATACTTGCTTTTGAAAGAAAGTGACAATATATCATCACTTCTAGTACCCTATACAATATGAGATATGGCCTTGACTTTGTATTTACATATTTGGTTTGGTTGTCCATGGCATTGAAGTGTGTTTGAAAGTGCTTGAAGTTAGAAAAGGCATTGTAAGTGCACTTTGAATCCCTTGTGTTTTACCTTGTGTTAAATGATTATATGTGAATATATTGTGAAACAATATATTTTGGTTGTTCTCTACACTTATAATAATGCATGGAACAGCAAGCAAATTGTTTGCAAAATTATAGAAATGATAGAACAAAGTTGTACGTTAGAAGCGAAACAGTAGATGCACTTTGAAATGCCTTGTTTTTGTGAATATTTATAGGATTTTGTAAAGACATCCTTAGAGGTTTCTTTGCATATTTATTAAGTAAAATGAGTAAAGTACTTACTGTAAAAAAAATTGAAGTTTAAATCGATTAATAGCTAGTTGAAAACTGGTCAAACATTTTGGTCAGTAAAACTGGTTTGGTGGCATAAACATGAAACTGCAACACTTTCTAACCGAAACACTTTCTAGGCATTTCAGAACCTTTGATGGCACTTCTATAAAATGCTATTATTTGCTGTTTGAAACTTTAAATGGTTTAAAATGACCTTTAAACAAAGTATATTTGTATAGTCTTTTTAGAAGTGTTTAATAACATATATGCTATCCGGGTTTTTGACCTAACGGAATTCGAAGGAAGTTAGAACATCTACGTCGAGTCAGAGCAATTCAAGAATTAACCAAAAGGACCAGAAGAATCAACCAAGACAGAACCAAGAAAAAGAAGTCGAAAATATCCCAAGGTGATGGATCTCTAGTGATCCATCTCCTATAGATCGCTAGCGATCCATAAGGGTTGCTCGTGGATCCTCTGGTCCTCTTGCACCATGATCTAATAAGTTTTCTAAGAATGTTTGCTAATTTTAATGGAATTCCAAGCTAGTTAGATCGAGAAGTGAGCATTCATCTGACTCAATCAGCAATTTAATGCAATCAGTACATGAATCATCATCAAAGCAAAGCATCTGGTCATGTAATTACATGAAGAGCATCAATACAAGGTAGGAAATATGATCCAAAGGGAATGAGCCAAAAAATACTCTAACCCAATGGATCGCTAGTGATCCATGCCCTATGGATTGCTAGCGATCCATTAGATTAGGTCGGCTCATTCTGGTATTTTGGGAGTGCTTGCGTACCTTCGAATGTGAGTCTTTGACAAAGCAGCTTTAGCCTAAGTGCTCTCCAGCCCTTATAAATATAATTCTACCATCAACATAAAGAGGATCTTCTGGACTGGCTGTTGGAACTCTACAGAGATTATTCTTCACTTTTCTCCTCCCACACAATAGTCATATATGGGTTCACTGTGATTCTCCAGTGAACAATTATACTTCTGACTTAATCTAACTTAGAAGATTCAATCATATTGTAATCCGATTCAACTTGTAACAGCAGTCAGTTAATCGAAAGTTATAAAGTGGAAGTAGGCTTCATTAACAGCCGAACCACTATAAAAATATTCTTGTCTTTTTACTTTCTACTCCTTTAACATTTATTCTCTATATTATTGCTCTGTAAGAACAAGGTTGCTGCTTTCACACTCAATCCAGGGTGTTGATCCATTTTTGCGTTAACATTTTCGTTCTTTCACTGAGAACCCAACTCAGGCTTAGATCTAACTATCCACTTTGGATCAGATAGGTTCAGAAGTTAGATCATCAATCTATGCTTAGAAGATTTGCTGTTGAGAACCAATGGCACCAGGAAGAAAGAGTACAACTTCCGAAAGATCCATAGGAGCTATCACTGTTGGAGAAGAAAGAAACCCTAGCAAATTAAAGTGAACAATCCTAACAATCCGCGGTTAGGAGCTAACTCCAGTAATCAGATTCCAGGATCCTCCATTCAGCGTGAAGTTGTCACTAGAGATGATTTGAATAAAAAATGGTTGACGAAATTAATCAAAAAATGGAAAATAGCCAAAGGGCTCTAATGGACAAACTAAATGCCCTGTTGAAGTTGCAGTATCATGCTGCTTCAAGAACCATGACAAAGCATGCGGCTACCGTGGAACAAGAAAATTCTTCCATTTCTGGCCTTAACAGGAGAAACGGGAAGCAGCTGTAGAAAGGAGTGATGGGTGGAACCGTGGAAATCAATATGGAAGGAAACACAAGCACTCCACCAACTGCGAGGCAACCAGGTACGAACTTAAATCTAGGGGCGAAAACCTCTCTGACTCAGAAGATGGCGAGCGACTTGATGACGGCAAGTTGGAAGCAAATACCAATGCATTCAATAACACCAGGGAGATCCAAACCGCCCCCATCAGATCAACCGCAAGCCAATGGAACCCCGATCGAGTGGCTCTGTAACACCCCTAATATTTAATAACATTATTCAGGAGATTTAATTAGAATAAATAAAATAAAATAATGTAGAGTGATAAGGGGATTGAGATTGGTAAATGAATTTAGTGGCCATGCATATTAAAATGAACGGGCTTATAAATGGTTAAATGTTAACTAATTAATAACAAAGGGGCATTAGGTTAATTGTCGCCCATATTTCTACCCTTATACTACTATCCCTATACCATTCACGTTCATTTTACCATAAGCAAAACAAATGAAAGAAAGTTAAAAATCAAGCCGGTCATTAGGAGTTAGAAGAGAAGAAGAAATTCAAGATAAGCTTAGGATTCAAGCTAGAAGAATTAATCTCAAATCAATCTCCAAATTCCTTATCCAGTCTAAGGTGAATAATAATCACAACATCTCTATTTTATGACCATTGATTTTCGGATTTAAGGGTAAATTCATTTTTATGATGTATTAGATGATGATATGCTTGATTTATAATTTGTTTAATTTAAAAAAGGTTGTTTAAAAAAAGAAATATACATGGTTTTAGGGCAAACAAAGATTAAATGATTTTTAAATGCCAAGGAAAAATTAAATGTTATGAGAAACATGATTTTGGAGTTGGGTTTCAATTTTTATAATTTTCCAAGTTGTGGAGAATTAATTATGAATTTTCAAAGGAAAATATGGTTAATTGGGTTTATAAATTTATTTCGAGAATTATATTGAGAATTTGGGTATGAAATTTTGATATGTTAGATAACATGATTAAAGTGAAGTTCTGGAATTTTTGGGGATTTTTACTAAGAGATTTGTTATGGAAATTAAATTATTTTGAAAGGAGGACCTAAATGATTTAATTAAAATTTAATGGGAAGGGCTTGATTGTAAATGCTATTCGGTTTTTAGATCTAAAAAAATGCGGCAATTATTTGTAAAAATAATTTGAAAGTGTATGGTAACCAATCAAGTGTTTACATATGGGCAAGTTAGTTACAAAAAGATAGCTTTATTTGGTAAAAACAGCTTTATACTCAGAAAAGCAGGTTCCGCCACTTTCGAAAGGACCCTTTCTACTCAGACCCTCCGCCTTCAACCAAGTCGAAACCTACTTGGTCGAAACCAATAAAGCCGAAACTAATACGCATGGTATCACTTAGTTGGTACGCAGTGGACTGGAGAAAGGCAGAAGGTAGGGTGTCGAAACATAGCTTCCGAAGGGGTCGAGACCTTTGGTTTGTTTTCTAAAGAAAAGCGGTTGCCTGTTTATAAAGTGGTTTTGCAGGAGTTGAAACCAATGCTTACGAAAGGGTATTTTAAAACAAGCTTTTGAAGGAGATCTACGGCCTTTTTAAAGAAGTAGCTTCCGAAGGAGTTAGTTAGTTTTTCAATTGAAGCTTTCAGAAGGAGTAGTTTCGACCAAGACGAAACCCTTCTGTAACTATAAACCTTTCGATGGTATTGAAGATATCAATGCTGTCGAAAGGTACTTTGTGTTTTTATAAATATAAGCCACTTCCTATAGCTTTTGAAAGGGGTTAGGGGTTTCGAAGGCAATGGTTTTGAAAAGGGGTTTCGAAGCCAACCTTCAATGGTTTTCCCAGATGTTTTATGCTTTCGAAAGAATGGTTTCGACACCATCATGTTTTCCCCAATGCTTTTATGAGATAGAGTGGTTTCGAAAGAGATGCTTTCACTTTTATTCACTTGACCCAAGATGATGTTTCAAATATAAACCCAATGGTTTCGAAAGGGTAACCTCTAATGGTTTCGAAAGGTGACCTTCAGTGGTTTCGAAAGGGGTTCTTTCAAATGGTTCCGAAGCTATGCTTCTAAAGTTAAATGTTAATACTTTAATACAGTCGAAAGGTTTAAAAAGAAAGGTTTTAAAGTATTCGTAAGGCTGGAGCCTAATGTTTTGAAGATAAATTATTAAGCTTTCGAAGGAGTCATCCAATGAGGTCGAAAGCAAGGTTTCGAAGGTCTCGAAAGGCTTTATAACCCAAACTCATTTTTAAAGGAAATTCACATGGCTAAATAAAGGAGTTTTGAAAAGATTTTTAAGTATGTAAATTTGAAGAAGTGTTTCCTTGATAAAATTATAGGCTAAAGGGATTAACCATGTTTTATGAAAAGTATTTCAAGGACATTAAACCCACATGAGTGGTATTGTTTTGTTATTAAGTTTGCTTCTTCAAGTATAAATATATTCACGTTATAATGGACACATAACTACATTTTGGGCATAATGGGTAGAAGAACCAACTAGGTTAACCCAGTAGTGAATATAAATTGATTAAACTCTTGAATGAGTAGAATTGCATCCAGGAAATCAGGAAGACCAGAATATAGGATGCTTAAACCTTGAAGCTGTTTGGGAGACAGGTTCATAGTAAACCCATGAAAACTATGATTTGGAAGTTATTAGGATAACCAATAGGTTCATAGTGATCCCATGAAAACTATGTATTAAGGATGGTTGGCAGGGGCCAATTGGTTTGTAGTGAACCCATGAAAACTATATCCGAATTAAGTATTGACATCAGTCAATAGGTTCCTAGTCAACCCATGAAAACTATATCTGGATTAAGTATTGACATCAGTCAATAGGTTCCTAGTCAACCCATGAAAACTAGGATAAGAGAGGAGTTATTGGAATCACCAATAGGTTCAGGGTAATCCATGAATTAATTAAGTTGATTGGCAGGGGCCAATAGGTTCTTAGTGATCCCATGAAAACTATGATATAGGACGGGGAGTCCATAAATTATGAAAAGGTTATTAGTAAGCCCATGAAAACTAATAGGTTAATAATGACCCTAGAAACTATAAATATATTAGGGAGTCGATCAAACCGGGGATGGGAAATCCAAGATGTTTATATGTATGCATATCATCATATATTTTGAAATGCTATGTTTTAACCATTATGGAGGCAGGAGCACAGTATATGGTTTTATAAAGGTTTTAGGATAATAGTAAGGGGAAAACACATTCTGCTAAGCGGCATGGTCTCACTAGATATCTAAATGGTTTGAGATGTTAGATTATTATTCATACCAGGCTTTATGTCTGACTTGAAGTTTTTGTTTTCCTCTTAAACTCTTGGGTACTCAACTGATTTTGAGTAGTTTGAGGTTTAGGGTTTCCAAGTTCTCTTCTTAGACGAATAAAGCTTCTGAAGATGTAGAGGAGGCATTCTAGTTATTTAGAGTTATTTTTTTCCGCTGTGTATTTTGGATGTAAAGGCAGACTTGTTTTATTGCCTTAATATATACTCTAATCAACTAAAGGGACATCTTCATAAGTCGCTCTTGGCGTATGTGTAATAATTATAATTTTCTAAACGTGGTCAACGTTTGTGGGATTATGTAATCAACATGAAATGTTTTGAATGGAATGTGGAAACGTGTTTTGATTTGTTAAATTTTTTCCATATTATTGTGATCTGTGTATCAATGTATCTAGCACCGCCGTATTTGGTCGTCGAGGATTAATAACTATGGATAACTGCCGCATCCGTAGCCGTTAGTTTTGGGCCTCCAAGGGGGATGTTACCAGTTGGTATCAGAGCATAGATTTATGAAACTTTAAAAGAAATTTGAGCAGAGATTTTTATCTAAGGTTGCTAAGTCAGCATTGATGAGGAAGTTTATGGATTTAGTCCAGGGAGACATGTCAGTTAACGAGTACGCTGCTAAGTTTGATGAGCTGTCTCGATATGGATATGCCATTATAGACACTGACATAAGAAGGAATGAGAGGTTCCTTCGAGGACTAAGACCGGAGCTTACTAGAATGACCATGACACATATTCGAGATCCTTGTAATGTGGTGGTGGAGATGACCATTCACCATGAAGAGATGCTTGTTGTTCCTGCTATAGAGAAGCTAGTGGAATCCTAGGGTCCTCAGGGAAAGAAGAGGAAATTCTTTAAGAAGGAGCCCAGAAAGGGGATGCTGCCAAGAAGGCAAAGGCGGATTTAGTGTGCTTCAAGTGTGACAAGAAAGGTCATTATGCTCACGAGTGCCGGACTGGCAAGGGGAAGAAGCCTGTCGATAAGAAGTATGTGAAGTGCTTCAACTGCGACCAAGTTGGGCATTATAAGAACCAGTGTCCAAAGCCAGTCAGGGTGGATAGAGGGAAGGTTTTTTCTATTGGACCACCATCTTCTTCTAGACCTACTGCAGCAGAGAAAGCGAAAATTATGATGGAAGGTACATTTTTGATTCAGAGTATACCAGTTAGGGTACTATTTGATATCGGTGCATCACATTCATTTGTATCACAGTATTTGCTTGATAGGTTATGTATAGAACCCACATACCTTGTTACTTCTTTAAGGGTTGCGAAATCCAATTGGAGGGTATGCAACTCTAGGGATGAGATGTGACTAGTTAGAACTTGATTTGTTAGGTCATAAGTTTGCATGCAGTCTGTATGTTTTTTATTTCGTAGAGTTCAGGATCATTTAGGGTATGTATTGGTTGGTTAAGTATGAGGCTAGGATATTTTGCCAGGATAGGGAAATATCATTAAGACAATCAGATAGTCATAACTGAATCATCTTCTTAGTGGAGAATTCCAGTAGAATTGTTTGTGCTTTGTTAAGTGCCATGGAAGTGGAAGAATATTTAAGTCAGGTTCGGGTAGCAAGAGAATTTGCTGATGTTTCTGAGCCGGTTATGAGATTACCACCGAAATGAGCTGTTGAGTTTCGGATAGATCTTGTACCAGGAGCTGAACCTATGAGTAGACCACCTAGCAGGATGACACCAACCGAGATTAAGGAATTAAAGGTGTAGTTAGTGGATCTAGAAGGAAGAAATTTTATTAGACCAAGTAGTTCGCCTTGGGGAGCGATCGCGGTGTTCGTGAAGAAACCAGATGGGTCATTAAGGATGTGCATCGACTATCGTAAGTTAAACGAAAGGACGATCAAGAATAGGTATCCTCGGCCGAGGATAGATGATCTGTTTGATCAGTTGAGTGGAGCCAGAGTGTTTTCCCAATTGGATTTGGTGACAGGGTTCCATAAGTTGAGAGTGGTGGAGGACAGCATTTTTTTAACAGCATTTCGGACTAGGTATGGTTCGTATGAGTAGCTAGTGATGCCACTCGGTTGACGAATGCACCTGCTTTCTTCGTAGATTTGATGAACGGAGTTTTCCAAGAGCACTTGGATAGGTTCATGTTGGTATTCATATATGACATTTTAGTGTACTCGAAAGATGAAAGAGAGCATGGGATTCATCTTAGAGTGGTGTTGGAAGCGCTGAGGCAAAATCAGTTGAAGGCGAAGTTTACTAAGTGTCATTTTTGGAAGAAAGAGGTTAAGTTTCTTGGTTATGTGGTTTCAGAGGAAAGCTTGTCAGTCGATCCAGTAAGATCGAAGCTGTCAATAATTGGAAGAGACCAGAGACGGTAACCAAGATCAGGAGTTTTCTTGGACTTGCTGGCTATTACCGGAGATTCATTAAGGATTTCCCGCAGATAACAGCACCTTTGAATAAGTTGACCAGGAAAGATGTTAAGTTTATATGGTCCGAAAAATGCAAGGAAGCGTTCCTTAAGTTAAAGCATTTTTTGACCAATGCACCAGTGTTAGTAGTTCTAGATGGAAACCAAGGGTTGGTAGTATAAACTGATGCATGTGGAACTGAATTGGGAGCATTATTGATGCAGAGGGGTAAAGTTATTGCATACGCATCCAGACAGCTTAGACCGCATGAAGTAAGATATCCTAATCATGACTTAGAGTTGGATGCGGTGATCTTTGCCTTGAAGATTTGGAGGCATTATCTCTTAGGAGAGAGATTTGAGTTGTATACCGATCATAAGTCTTTAAGATATTTATTCTCTCGGAAGGAGTTGAATATGAGGCAGCAGAGGTGGCTGGATTTTTTAGCTGCTTCTGATTTCGGTATAGAGTATACTCCTGGGAAAGGAAATAAGGTAGCAGATGCTCTTAGTAGAAAACATCAGAATGTGGTGTTAGCTATGTTGGCAAAATGGAAGGATCTAGAAGCTTTGGCTAGTTGTGGTGTGCAGTTATGGTCGACTGCCAGATCTAGTCAGGGTACTGCCATGTTGTCCTGTTTAGAAGTTCGACCAGCGTTGATTGAGAGAATTCTAAGCAGAAGGAGGATCCATTTTTAGCCAAGAAGATCAAAAGGCTTAAGGTTGGAACTGAGATCGATGATTTGAAAATTTTCGGTCTTAACCAGAGAGGATAGTTGAGAAAGAAGGGGCGATTATGTGTTCAAGATGTTGAGAACTTAAGAAGAGAAGTTCTTGGAGAATGTCATTGATCCATGTTTACGATTCATCTTGGAGGGACCAAGATGTATCAAGATATGAAGAGATGCTTATATTGAGAAGGTATGAAGAGGGATGTTGGCTTGTGGGTTAGGCAGTGTGCAAACTGTCAACAAGTGAAGGTCGAACATCTAAACCCGAGTGGATTGCTTCAACCTTTAGAGATTCCAGTATGGAAATGGGATTCGATATCTATAGATTTTATAGACAGGTTGCCAAGGTCGAATAGGGGAAATGAAAGCATACGGGTTATAGTGGACAGGTTGACCAAGAGTGCCCATTTTATTCCAGTCAAGTCAACCAGGACGGCACCTGTTTTGGCGAAGTTGTTCATGAATAACATAGTTAGACTTCATGCGATTCTTGGTAGCATAGTCAGCGACAGAGATGCATTATTCACTAGCAAGTTTTGGAAGAGTCTACAAAAGGTATTGGGTACCAAGCTCCAGATAAGTACAACATATCACCCACAGACGGATGGGTAGACAGAGAGAGTCAATAAGGTACTCGAGGATTTATTAAGAGCTTGTGTGTTGGATTTTGGTGGATCTTGGGAGGATCACCTACATTTGGTTGAGTTTTCCTATAATAATAGTTATCAGACTAGTATAGGAATGACACCTTTTGAAGCTTTGTATGGAAGGCCATGCAAATCGCCTGCATGTTGGTTAGAGACTGGAGACAGATTGGTCTTTGGTCCGGATTTGGTTAGAGAGGCATCAGAAAAGACTGAGTTGATTCGAGAACAGATGAAGGAAGCTCAATCTAGACAGAAGAGTTACGCGGATAAAAGGTGTAAAGACCTAGAGTTCTTAGTGGGAGACAGGGTTTTCATTAAAGTATCACCGATGGAGGGTGTGGTACGGTTTGGAAAGTTGGGGAAACTAACCCCAAGATATGTTGGTCCATTCCAGATTTTAGAAAGGATTGGAAAGCTCGCATACAGAGTAGAGTTGTCGAGCAGTAAGGCAGGTGTCCATAATGTATTCCATTTGTCTCATCTTCGCAAGTACGTGCATTATCCAGAGACTACTATTCCTCCAACAGGGTCGGAAGACTTGGTAGTAGAGCCTGATTTGACTTTTGTTAGACAACCAGTTCGGGTTGTAGTGAGAGATGAGAAAAGATTGAGGACCAAGACAGTCAAGTTGGTGAAAGTTCAGTAGAGCGACAACGAGAAGGACTGTACTTGGGAGACAACAGATAGGATTCGAGATGCTTAATCTGATATGCTTTGATGGTATGTCTATATTAGATTTATATAGATTAGTTGCTAGTTGGGTAGGCTAGTATGGATGTTAGGAATTGTTACAGATGACTGCTATGTTTGATATTTAGTCCTTACTAAATTTCGAAGACGAAATACTTTAAGGTGGGGAGCCTGTAACACCACTAATTTTTAATAACATTATCAGGAGATTTAATTAGAATAAATTAAATAGAATAATGTAGAGTGATAAGGGGATTGAGATTGGTAAATGAATTTAGTGGTCGTGCTTATTAAAATGAATGGGCTTATAAATGGTTAAATGTTAACTACTTAATAACAAAGGGGCATTAGGGTAATTGCCGCCCATATTTCTACCCTTATACTATTATCCCTATACCATTCACGTTCATTTTACCATAAGCAAAACAAACGAAAGAAAGTTAATATCAAGGCGGTCATTAGGAGTAAGAAGAGAAGAGGAAATTCAAGATAAGCTTAGGATTCAAGCTAGAAGAATTAATCTCAAATCAATCTCCAATTTCCTTATCCAGTTTAAGGTGAATAATAATCACAACATCTCTATTTTATGATCATTGATTTTCGGATTTAAGGGTAAATTCATTTTTATAATGTATTAGATGATGATATGCTTGATTTATAATGTGTTCAATTTAAACAAGGTTGTTTAAAAAAGGAATATACACGATTTTAGGGCAAAATCGAGATTAAATGATTTTTAAATGCCATGAAAAAATTATATGTTATGAGAAACATGATTTTGGAGTTGTGTTTCAATTTTTATAATTTTCCAAGCCGTGGAGAATTAATTATGAATTTTCAAAAGAAAATATGGTTAATTTGGTTTATAAATTTATTTCGAGAATTATATTGAGAATTTGGGTCTGAAATTTTGATATGTTAGATAACATGATTAAAGTGAATTTCAAGAATTTTTGGGGATTTTTACTAAGAGATTTGTTATGGAAATTAAATTATTTTGAAAGGAGGACCTAAATGATTTAATTAAAATTTAATTGGAAGGCCTTGATTGTAAATGCTATTAAGTGTTTAGATTTGAGAAAATGCAGTAATTATTTATAAAAATAATTTGAAAGTTTATGGTAACCAATCAAGTGTTTACATATTGGCAAGTTAGTTAAAAAAGATAGCCTTATTTGGTAAAAACAGCTTTATACTCAGAAAAGTGGGTTCCGCCACTTTCGGAAGGACCTTTCGACTCTGACCCTCCGCCTTCAACCAAGTCAAAACCTACTTGGTCGAAACCAATAAAGCCAAAACCAATAAATATGGTATCACTTAGTTGGTACGCAGTGGATTGGATAAAGGCGGAAGGTAGGGTGTCGAAACATAGCTTCCGAATGGGTCGAGACCTTTGGTTTGTTTTCTAAAGAAAAGCGCTTGCCAGTTTATAAAGAGGTTTCAAAGGAGTTGAAACCAATTCTTACAAAAGGGTATTTTAAAACAAGCTTTCGAAGGAGAGCTGCCGCCTTTTTAAAGAAGTAGCTTTCGAAGTGACTTTCAATGGTTTCGAAAGGGGTACTATCAAATGGTTTCGAAGCTATGCTTCTAAAGTTAAATGTTAATACTTTAATACAGTTGAAAGGTTTTGAAAGAAAGGTTTTAAAGTATTCGTAAGGCAGGAGCCTAATGTTTTGAAGATAAATTATTAAGCTTTCGAAGGAGTCATCCAATGAGGTTGAAAGCAAGGTTTCGAAGGTTTCGAAAGGCTTTATAACCCAAACTCATTTTTAAAGGAAAAACCCATGGTTAAATAAAGGATTTTTGAAAAGTTTTAAGTATGTAAATTTGAAGAAGTGTTTCCTTGATAAAATTATAAGTTAAAGGGATTAACCATGTTTTATGAAAAGTATTTCAAGGTCATTAAACCCACAGGGGTGGTATTGTTTTGTTATTAAGTTTTCTTCTTCAAGTATAAATATATTCACATTATAATGGACCCATAACTGCATTTTGGGGATAAAGGGTAGAAGAACCAGCTAGGTTAACCCAGTAGTGAATATAAATTGATTAAACTCCTAAATGAGTGGGATTGCATCCAGGAAGTCAGGAAGACCAGAATATATGATGCTTAAACCTTGAAGCTGTCTGGGAAACAGGTTCATAGTAAACCCATGAAAACTATGATTTGGAAGTTATTAATATAACCAATAAGTTCATAGTGATCTCATGAAAACTATGTATTAAGGATGGTTGGCAGGGGCCAATTGGTTTGTAGTGAACCCATGAAAACTATATATGGATTACATATTGACATCAGCCAATAGGTTCCTAGTTAAACCATGAAAACTTGGATAAGAGAGGAGTTATTGGAATCACCAATCGGTTTAGGGGAACCCATGAATTAATTAAGTTGATTGGCATGGGCTAATAGGTTCTTAGTGATCCTATGGAAACTATGATAAAGGACGGGTAGTCTATAAATTATGAAAAGGTTATTAGTAAGCCCATTAAAACTAATAGGTTAATAATGACCCTAGAAACTATAAATATGACAGGGAGTCAATCAAACCGGGGATGGGAAATCTAATATGTTTATATGTATGCATATCATTATATATTTTGAAATGCTATGTTTTAACCATTGTGGATGCATGAGCATAGTATATGGTTTTATAAAGGTTTAGGATACTAGTAAGGGGAAAACCCGTTCTGCTAAGCGGCATGGTCTCACTAGCTATCTAAATGGTTTGAGATGTTAGATTATTATTCATACCAGGCTTTATGTCTGACTCAAAGTTTTTGTTTTCCCCTTAAACTCTTGGGTACTAAACTGATAATGAGTAGTTTGAGGTTTAGGGTTTCCAAGTTCTCTTCTTAGACGAATAAAGCTTCCGAAGAAGTGGAGGAGGCATTCTAGTTATTTAGAGTTAACTTTTTTTTCGCTGTGTATTTTGGATGTAAAGACAGAATTGTTTTATTGCCTTACTGTATACTCTGATCAACTAAGGGGGCATCTTCATATGTCGCTCTTGGCGTATGTGTAATAATTATATTTTTCTGAACGTGGTCAACGTTTGTGGGATTATGTAATGAACATGAAATGTTTTGAATGGAATGTGGAAATGTGTTTTGATTTGTTGAAATTTTCCATATTCTTGTGATCTGTGTATAAATGTATCTAGCACTGATGTATTTGGTCGTCAAGGATTAATGACTATGGATGACTGCAGCATCCATAGCTGTTAGTTTTGGGCCTCCAAGTAGGGGGATGTTACAGGCTCTCCCGAGGACAGGAGAGCCTAGGCTTCAGCCCACTCACCAAGATCATTTGCAAAGCCAAACACTCGGTGTAGTTTCTGATAGCCGACCCCCGGATTACCGATCATTTGAGGCGTATATCGTGAACATGGTCAAGCGACTGATGCATGAAAGTAAGGATTGAAGGAACAATGAATCGGGATCCACTCCAAGTCGAACTCCTTTCACTGATGAGATTTTGAATGAGTGGTCCCCCAAAAAGTTCACTATGCCAACTATTCCATCTTATGACGGAACGAGAGACCCGAAACCCCACTTATATAAGTATAGTTGGTACATGGACGGAGTGAATGCTTCGGATGTCGTTCAATCTAGATGTTTCCTGATTTTTCTAGAGGGAATTGCTTCTATGTGGTTCACCAAGCTTCCGGCAAGATCCATCTCCACCTTCAATCAAATAGCAACAAGGTTCCTTGATCAATTTAGACTTCATACGGCACGGCCCAAAAATGTGATGTCCTTGTCTAGCTTATTCCAGGGACGGAATGAATCTCTGAAGTCTTTCTTGAATCGGCTCAACAACTGAAGTAAGTAATCCGAACGAGGATATGGTTTTCATGGTCTTGGTCCACAATTCACCCTGAGACTGAATTTGGGAAATGGATCAAAATGAAACAACCCACCACTAGGAAGGACATCAATCGAAAGGCGAGCCAGTAGATGAGATTGGAAGAGGCACAGGAATTGGAAAGGAAATCTGCTAACCTTCAACCGATTGACATTGGGCAGAATGGTATGGCGACGAACCAAGATATAAACAGCTTCGGGACCGCTGAAGGGAACACGGGAAAAAATGGGAATCGGAAAAGAAAGAACCAGAGTACTAACAAGCGAAACAGAAGTAGAAAGCAACTCAAAGGTTTGCTGCCCGAAGAATACGCCCTGCTCAACACCAGAAAACATTATCTCGCGACACAAGGGACGGAAGAATACAAGAATCCACCTAAAAAGGAAGCAACCAAACAGCAGAAGCGTTCCGGAAAATATTGCCGCTTCCATGAGGCGCATGGCCACAACACGAACGAGTGTTGTCAACTAAAGAACTTGATTGAGAAGTTGATTCGGGAAAACAAGCTCCAGCAGTATGTGAGGAAACCATTAAATCATGACCAGCCTATAGCGCCCCAAGCTCCTAGAAACCATGGGAACTAACAAAGAGGGACCTAGACGGACTGACCAGAGACTCATCATTGGAATGATATTTGGAGGGCCTCATCCTGCGCAAAAGAGTTGGGGAGAAATAGAGCGGTATGCGAGCTCATTAAAACACGCTTCGAAAGATGTGTGCTTTGCGATCGAAGATGGAACCCCTGCTAAGAAACAGAGAACCTTGAACGATGACATAGTATTCCGAAATCGAGACACCGAGGGAATAGAAGCTTCAACTCTCGACCCCCTAGTCATGATAGTAGGAATTGGACCCGCCATGGTCCGACGAGTATTGGTAGGCAATGGCAGTTCTGTGAATATCCTTTTCAAACGCACCTTTGATCAAATGAAGAACAGTATGAAAGATGTATCCGACTGCCAAACGAAGATTCAGGGATTCACCGGTGAACCCAAGCAACCTGTCGGAATGATTAACTTACCCGTAGAACTCAGAGAAGGCAAATGAAAGGTCTCCCTCATCCAAACCTTGGTGATCGTAGATGAGATGTCTACCTACAATGCCTTCTTAGGGCGACCTGCCTTGGCAGACTTTAAAATTGCTTTAGCTCAATGGTGTCTAACTATGAAATTTCCAACGGAAAATGGAGTCGGAGTGATCAAGGGAGACCAAAGTGCCGCTAAGGAATGTTATATCGTGGACACGAATCTAAAATAAAAGAATGTTGGGAGAACTCTCCACGTTTGTGAACCTGCTGAATAGCAACTACAGAGTCGCCCCTGGCTTGGGGACCATAGCTGATTCGACAAGGCTTTGGACCCTAGAAAGAAGAGTTCAGGGGAGGAATGGGCAGCACCGGCAGAATTGACGGTGTCTGTCCCAGTTGATATGGATGACCTAACACGGGACCTCAAAATTGGATCGCATCTCGGAAACAGGATGTGACTTGAACTCATCAAATTTCTTCATGCTAATTTGGATGTATTCGCTTGGGCACATTCCGATATATATGGGGTGTCATCGGAGATCACATGCCATGCACTTAACATTGATCCTAAGTATACGCCAGTGAAGCAGAATAGGCATAGCCTAGGACCCGAGCGGTCCAAAGCGTAAGAGAAGAAGTGGACAAACTGATGGCGAATGGCTTTATCCGTGATGGAACTTACCCTGAATGGTATCTAACCCAGTCTTGGTCACGAAGTCCAATGGGAAATGGCGAACTTGTATCGACTACTCAGATCTGAATAAAGCTTGCCCAAAGGATAGCTTTCCTCTACCCAGAATCGATCAGCTTGTGGACGGGACGGTTGGATATGAACTGCTATCATTTATGGATGCATACTCGGGGTACACCCAGATCATGATGCATGAACCAGACTAAGAAAATGCCAGTTTCATTACTTACCTAGGACTATATTGCTACAAAGTAATGCCGTTTGGCTTAAAGAATGCTGGGGCAACTTACTAGCGACTGGTAAACGCCATATTTAAGCATCAGACTGGGAAGACAATGGAAGTTTATGTAGACGATATGTTGGTTAAATCACGCATAGCTACAAATCACTTGGTCAACCTCGTTGCAATGTTCAAAATACTCCGCAAATATGGAATGAATCTTAATCCGCTTAAGTGTTATTTCGGGGTAGCTTCGGGAAAGTTTTTGGGATTTATCGTGAGCGCTGGAGGCATCGAAGCAAATCCCTAGCAAATAACCGCTTTGCGGGAAGTCAAGGCCCCGAGGAACATGAAAGAGTTACAAAGCTTGAATGGAAAGGTTGCGGCACTGAGCCGGTTTATCTCAAAAGCGATTGACAAATGTATACCATTCTTTAACACGCTAAAGAAGGGAAAGAAAAACTTCGAATGGAATCAAGCATGTCAAACTGCGTTCGAAGAGCTGCTGCGACATATGGAAACCCCACCAATCTTGTCCAAGCCAGTAGACGAAGAAGATTTGTACATCTATTTAGCAGTCTCGCAACATGCATTTAGTGTCGCGCTCGTACGAGAAGAAGCTAAGATCCAGCGACCTGTATATTACATCGGTAAACGGTTCACTGGAGCATAAAAGAACTATCCATTATTGGAAAAATTAGCATATTGCCTCTTGATTACATCTAGAAAATTACAACCGTACTTCCAGGCACACCCTATCTGTAACGTCCCGACTTCATATGTCCAGAAAGTCGGATCATTATGAAGAAAGAAAGGGGTAGAAAATAGAAAAGAAGAGAAGAAAGAAAGAAACAACAACAACGATCTCACAGCGGAACGAATAAATTATATTAATAACATAAACTATTACATAGTATACAACAATTTACAGAGTTACACAGCATATACATCACTTACTAGACAGTTATAAATATCTGTCTAGACATTACAACTCAAATACAAGACAAGACACTATCACAGATATCAACACAGCGGAATACTATATCTACGAACGCCGAAGCCTCCTGCTCCATTTCTCCTCCAGAATATTCGTCAAAGCTAAACCTGAATCCCTTGGCTACTCGTAAAAATTTGAGTACCCAAGAGTTTATAAAACAGAAATAAACACTTGGGTCAGACATGGGTCTGGTGTGAGTAACAGGTTAAACTTGCTTAACTTCAAAACCTTTAGAAAGAAAAGGTATCACGTAAGACTCCCCACAAATAAACATGGGTAAGTTTTTACCTTACGCTAACCAAAACATTTGATAGGAAATTTGATTTTATTATAATAGGGTCTAGGGTTTTCAAGTAAAATATAGAAATAGCTGAAATGCTTACATCTCACATTCCAACATAGTTGGGCACAACTAATACGTACGGCACTTATTGGAGTTTGGATTCCATACAATGGCAGGGCTACTGGGGTACCGCCCGTCACAGTACGTGGCCTAGATCACCGTACCGAGGAGTACGCCCGCTCCTCTGCAACACAAAGCCGGAACCATCCCTTACTGGATAATTCCGAACAAGATAATCCCGTAGTTGGCGCGACCAACCACACACTAAGCCGAATAAAAGGAAAGGGACCTCTAGACAGGGATCTATCTTGCTCTCAGTGGGTGCTACCCACGAAGCCTTGCTGCACCTCCCCTGTTTTAGCCATTCTCGGTTGATGAGGCTTGAGGTTACGATTACCTTTAATCAGAACATATCACTTAGAATGCTCATCGTCCGCCTGACGATGTGCTGAAAGCATTCAATCCATACAAGTTCGTTCCGGGTTCGAACGAAACCGAAGGCATTATCTCGTTATACTCGTTTTGGAATCACCCTCAGAGTTAACGACAATAACCCTTGCACTCTAAATCTTCATCTTCACTTGAGATTCACGACCTATCGTAAATTTGGATCGATGTGGTATTCGGGTCTCCAGACCTAGAATACCGGTATACGGAAACCCGATCCCGGTCTCATCGAAATCCAAAACGTATCTTTTAAGGCCAAGTTGTTTTAAAGTTAAAACAATTCAATTCTTATCTATATACACAAAGATAGATAATTCAACAGCTACATTATCATCACAACAGATAATTCATATTATCATTAATTCAACCAAACATCTATATCACAGATTAATCAAATCTCATCAGAGATATCAAACAATGCATAGCATTCAATATCATCCATCCATTTCTAAGTAATGATTTATATCATCTTTAATTAATTTAAAGTGAATTAAACTAATTACTTCATTAATTAATTAACCATACTTAATTACATTAATCCTTAATTAATTACAATTAATTAATTACTTTAATCACTAATTATTTATTAATTAATCTTAATTAACCAATCCTTAATTACATCATTTAAATTAATTATATTTAATAATTAATTCTTAATTAAACCACATTTATTAATCACCTTTGATTAATAACATTTAGTAATTAACTACCCTTAATTACTCTTCCATAAATTAATTTCTCCAAAATTAATTATCCTTTAATTAATCCCTTGATTAATTATTCAAAGTAATTAAACTCAAATTACTTTTATTCTCAAATCATCTTTAGTTAATTACATCTACTAATTAACTTTAATTACTCTCCTAAGTAATGTATACTTCACTAATTACATTTAAGTAATTATCAAATCACCAAATCATTATCTTAAATTAATTTAACTAATTAATTTAACTTAATCAAATAAATTTAATTAATTACCTTAAGTAATTAATTACTTTAATTACTTCCATTAAGTAATTATACTTAACCCATTTTCATATTAACTAATTAATCTAATTGATTATCAAATTTAATCATATTAATTAATTAATAATCCTTAATTAATGATCTCTCATTAATTATTAACCATTATTTAATTACTTCTTTAAGTAATTAAACTTTAATCAACTATTTATTTATTACAACTTAATAAATTCTTAATTACTAATTAATTAATTAATAATTACTAAATTAATTGCTTAATTAACCTTTAATTGCTTGATTAATAAATTTCTAATCATTTATTAAAAATCTATACTTATCTAAAGAAAAGATTTTTAATCCCAAATTAATTAACCTTAATTAATTAACTTATAATCCTAATTATTTGATTAATTAACACTAAACCATTAATTAATTAAATTATCAAATTATTCTTTAATTACCCTATTAATTTAATGAACCTAAATCATTAAACCTTAATTAATCTTTAAAATAAAGATTAGCCTTTATAACTATTTTAATTATTATTAACAAAACTTTGAAAACATTTACTTTTAAATCTTCCCTTAATTCCATTTTAAATTAAAGATTTAAATAATTACAATTTAACTTTAACTAAGACTTAAATCAAATTTACAAAAAATCTTTTTAAATTCAAATGTTAAGAACACTTAACATTTATAAGGACATTTATAAGATTTTTAAATCCAATCCTTTATAAAATTATACTTTTAACATTTTTCAATTTTGTTAAAACATTATAAATTTTATCAATTTTTTTATTTATTTAAATTAAGATACAAATTAACTTGAAAACGTACTTTATATTTGATTTAAAACTAGATTTAAATCTTGCTTTCAATTTTAAAAAAAAATTAAAGTTTTTAAAAACAAACAGATTTTTAAAAACTGTAACAGGCTAATGACCCAAGTCCAACACTTCAAATACCCGAGCATAATAACCGAAAACCCGAGCCTGTCTTCGAGTTTTTCCCCTTTTCATTTTTATTAAACTTTGTTATGTTTAATTTAAAAACAGTTTAATCCACGCGAGTCTCTCCTTTGAAATCCCGAGCCAACTCCCAGTTCTCACGAGAACGACTTCGAGCCAAACCTAACATCCACTCGAGAACGTCTTCTTCCTCAACTATCAACTTCCAGATGTACGAAACGTACATGTGCACGTGCACAGATCATCCCAGCTTCTCCGATCACCTACGACTACTTCTTCAAGTCGACGATCCTCTTCACACTCCATTCCGACCATCAGAATATCGTTACCAGCTCGAAATCAAAATCGAGTCTCCAAGCACAATTCTGGAATCAAACCAAATCAGAAACCCACTCGTCGCCGACGAACTATGCTTCGAGAAACCTCGCCAACCTCACCGAAGTATCGCCTCGACTCCAGCTCCCATTTCCCCCTATCGCGATCGAGTCTAGTGAACTGACTTTGTCGAGATTTCCTCGACATCCAACCTGACCAAAACTAGGGCTAAGAATAGAAATCAATCACCGCCTTCATCACAGTGCTCTGATCAACATTTCTACAATTTTCTCATCATCACTGATCCTTCCTCTAACTCCAGAAGAAACCCCGAGACAACAGATCTTCACGATCACCAGAAATTGGTAAAATTCCAATTTCCGTTCATCTCAATATATCTCGCCCAAACAAACTTAAAAATTGTAATTTTTCTTCAAAAAAATCATAATTTGGTTTAAAGATTCAATTTAAAATCCTGGAATGCTAAATTATCATATTTGAATTTTATAGTTTTCAAAGCTTTTACTGTATTTCTTCTATTCCAGATAAGTTTCAAACTTATATCACTAAATTTTATTTTATTAAACTTCATTCATGTTTAACAAACAACTCTCTTTTGAATTCCTAAGCCTATCAGTGATTTGAGAATGAGATATTGGGATTTTCATTTGAATTTTAAACTCTGTTAACTTCACAGAATTGATATCAGACATGCATACAAAATATCAACCTATATACAAATAATTCATACTTAAACAATCATGCAGGCATATTATATCATAGATTCATACATCAGATCATCACAAAATGTTTAAACTTGTAAATTTCTATGGTTTGTTTTCTGGATAATAAGATGATGACAGAAACTAAATAACAGAGATGTTCTTATTTTTGAAACTGAAATCATTTATATAATCATGCACAGAGATGTACCTAAAAATGCATTCACAAACCTACTTGAATTCAGAGGTAAAACTTACATCATAATTATATACTTAACATTTAGATAGTGAATGTTACTCACCATTTATAGAAGATGAACAAAGCACCATGGTTATTTGAAAACAGCTTTGAAACTTTAAAACTTTAATTCATAAACTTGAATTGCATGTTACTGAATCTTGCATGCATGCCATTTATCTTGTTTGTTGATAGGTGCTTGCTCTAGATCAGGTTGCTTACTTTCAGATTCGAAAAGAAGAAATTGCAGTCTTGCTTAGATTCCAGATTGAAGAAAATGTGCAGGTTTGTTGTTCTCATATTTACAAATGCAGGTTGAAGAAATGATTATAGATTGTATTTGAGAGGATTTTTGGTTGAGAGGAAAGTAAATTTACTGATTGTTTTGGGAGGAGAATTTTATTCCGTTTTCTTAGCTTTCGGAATGAAGATCAAAAAAAAAGAAACAAGGATAAAGAACAATGTTTGTATAGGCTGAAATAATTTCTTAAAAATAAAAGAAAATAGAAATTTAAAAGATGGACACTTGTCATATATCTTAGTTCATAAATTTACACATATTACTTTGAGTCTTAATATGATAACACTTGTCTTTTATTTAGTTTATATTTATTTTAAATGTAAATAAACCTTTTACTTAATTTATTAGTTACTTACCTATATATATATATATAAAGTATTTTAAAGAAAATAAAACCAATTATGTTTATAAGTAAAAGTTTATACATATATTTTAAAATCCAAATATTTAAATATCTATCTTTGAATTTCAAAACTAATTTACATTCAAATTCAAATTATATTTAAAATCCAATTTAAAGTCAATTTATATACATACATATATAACTACACATTTAATTTGAAAATAACAATCTTATTTTATTAAAGTCTATTTATATCTATAAATAAAACAATACACTATTAATGTTGTATTTTAAACTTACCTATATATATATACTCTTAAATCTTATTTATTAAGCAATATCTCAAAAAAATAAAATAAAATAACCTTATTATTAATCTTATTTAAAACCATATAGATATTTTGTTTAAATAACTTTGAAAAGCAAATATTAAAATTTCCAAACTATCAATATATATATATTAGAAATTTAAAACAAGATTTTATTTATTTATTATATTTCAACCCAAAGCTAATCTATTTACAATATATATACTTATATATATACATTATAAATAGAAATCATTTTATTGGTTTTTAAAAGATACATTCACTCAGTAAATATTTATTTAATCAGATTATTAAACCAATTCAAATTTGTTATCAAAATTTAACAAATCAATTTAATTATTTAAATAGATTATTAAATTGATATTGCCCCAAATTTCCGGGATATTACATTCCTTCCCCCTTAAAATAATTTCGTCCTCGAAATTTAAAACAAAGGTAATTTAATAATCTATTTAATTCACAAACAAATATTATCATCCATATGCTAACAACCATAGCAAACAATCATCCAAACAAACAATTTTAACTATCCAGCGAAAAATTCTGAATATAATTTCCTCGAGTTTCCCAAGTATATATATATACCGGGATACTCGCTCTACAAACAATCCAAACAATCAACAATACTAAGCTATAGAGTTCTTACTCATCTAGATCTATAGAACTAAACAAGATATCAGACTACAGACGAGTCTGACTCAACAACCAAATCTTCCAGAACTGCTGGTTCCAAAACCAGAGATAGATCAAACACGTACTCCCTCAGAGATACGTAAAACACAATGAATTCCAGTTATCCGAACTGACAATTCAACCAAGTAGACCAATTACTTATCCAAATCAGAACATAGACGAGATCCAAACATAACTCTACTTCACAACATCAGTAGATTCCAAACTTACTTCTCCCATCCAGAGATACACTCCAAACTGCTTTCGCTGCTCAATTCTGATCTGAAGTAGAACACAAACACAGACTGGACAACTCACATCTAGAAATAAGGTTCACTGATCCATAAAAGAAAACTCAGATACTCCATCAAAACTTGAGCTGCTTCACCAAATTCTATCTCTAGGAAACATCCTTCCACTAGACTGAACCACCGGTATCACTCATGGAATCCAGTCGATAAGAAAACTCAACCTTCAGATGCGGACAAACTTCTGACTTCTCTGAAGACATCCAGAAAAATTCTGACAAACCAAGAGAACACTCAGACAATCGCAAGTCACTTTTGCGTTCAACCCATCCTAATTCCAAACAGACTGTTCTCTCTTTACCAATCAGAACAGCTTACACTTATTTATCCAATTTATCGAAGAAATGGATCCACTCTGCTGCTTCTGATCTTCACTTCCAGAAAAACTGCTCATCCAGAAAACTTCCTGCCATCACAGAATACTCCGAGCTGCACTGCTGACACTGATGCCAAGGACTTCCTATTCCAAAGATCTTCGAGAAACTCGAACTCCAAACCAAAGCAGAAACACCATGCTGAACTCAGCCACAACACCGAAGCAGACACACTTCCTTATACTCATTCCAAAGAAAACATCTTTGGGAACATCCATCGTCACTGTATCTCATCATACAGCTACTATTACCTGAGATATCATCACTCGGTTCTGCCTAAGCGACAGACCCAACTCTACTCATCCAAACTACAAAGATAAACTCCGAACCATTACAGGTTTCCTTCAGAGATCGATGAAATCCTTCACCACAGCAAAGCTTACTCGAGACAGTATTAGGTCTACAGTCTCGACAGATACACTTCCAACCTCAACACTCAAATTCCAACCATTGATAGTCGTGTTACACACACCACCACTTTATCTACCTTTATAACTTATATTGGAAAACCCGAACAGGTAACCCAACAAATAGGTAGAAATACATAAATATATACATTTAAAATGATACTTTTTATATAGAAATTATTTCTGGGTAAAATTATTTCATCTACCTCTTTAAAACAATATTGTGTCCGTTGACCTGGTTCAAGTGTTTAGAGATCCCTATCAATAACGTTAGCTACTCGTATTGACCAGAATCCATATACCACTCAACCGATCAATTAACACAATATAAAACCATTTTTATATAACTAACAAATACGCGCTCTCGTATATATATATACACTCAAACAGGTTGCTACAGATCCTATCTCTAATGAACAACCCTTCCGAACCTAGGTATTCACTCAACCTAGTGTTCTGATATTCACTTAACCAAAAGCTTAGGCATTCGCTCAACCTATGCTCTGATACCACTTGTAACGTCCCGACCTCCTATGTCCAGAAAGTCGGATCATTATGAAGAAAGAAAGGGGTAGAAAATAGAAAAGAAGAGAAGAAAGAAAGAAACAACAACAACGATCTCACAGCGGAACGAATAAATTATATTAATAACATAAACTATTACATAGTATACAACAATTTACAGAGTTACACAGCATATACATCACTTACTAGACAGTTATAAATATCTGTCTAGACATTACAACTCAAATACAAGACAAGACACTATCACAGATATCAACACAGCGGAATACTATATCTACGAACGCCGAAGCCTCCTGCTCCATTTCTCCTCCAGAATATTCGTCAAAGCTAAACCTGAATCCCTTGGCTACTCGTAAAAATTTGAGTACCCAAGAGTTTATAAAACAGAAATAAACACTTGGGTCAGACATGGGTCTGGTGTGAGTAACAGGTTAAACTTGCTTAACTTCAAAACCTTTAGAAAGAAAAGGTATCATGTAAGACTCCCCACAAATAAACATGGGTAAGTTTTTACCTTACGCTAACCAAAACATTTGATAGGAAATTTGATTTTATTATAATAGGGTCTAGGGTTTTCAAGTAAAATATAGAAATAGCTGAAATGCTTACATCTCACATTCCAACATAGTTGGGCACAACTAATACGTACGGCACTTATTGGAGTTTGGATTCCATACAATGGCAGGGCTACTGGGGTACCGCCCGTCACAGTACGTGGCCTAGATCACCGTACCGAGGAGTACGCCCGCTCCTCTGCAACACAAAGCCGGAACCATCCCTTACTGGATAATTCCGAACAAGATAATCCCGTATTTGGCGCGACCAACCACACACTAAGCCGAATAAAAGGAAAGGGACCTCTAGACAGGGATCTATCTTGCTCTCAGTGGGTGCTACCCACAAAGCCTTGCTGCACCTCCCCTGTTTTAGCCATTCCCGGTTGATGAGGCTTGAGGTTACGATTACCTTTAATCAGAACATATCACTTAGAATGCTCATCGTCCGCCTGACGATGTGCTGAAAGCATTCAATCCATACAAGTTCGTTCCGGGTTCGAACGAAACCGAAGGCATTATCTCGTTATACTCGTTTTGGAATCACCCTCAGAGTTAACGACAATAACCCTTGCACTCTAAATCTTCATCTTCACTTGAGATTCACGACCTATCGTAAATTTGGATCGATGTGGTATTCGGGTCTCCAGACCTGGAATACCGGTATACGGAAACCCGATCCCGGTCTCATCGAAATCCAAAACGTATCTTTTAAGGCCAAGTTGTTTTAAAGTTAAAACAATTCAATTCTTATCTATATACACAAAGATAGATAATTCAACAGCTACATTATCATCACAACAGATAATTCATATTATCATTAATTCAACCAAACATCTATATCACAGATTAATCAAATCTCATCAGAGATATCAAACAATGCATAGCATTCAATATCATCCATCCATTTCTAAGTAATGATTTATATCATCTTTAATTAATTTAAAGTGAATTAAACTAATTACTTCATTAATTAATTAACCATACTTAATTACATTAATCCTTAATTAATTACAATTAATTAATTACTTTAATCACTAATTATTTATTAATTAATCTTAATTAACCAATCCTTAATTACATCATTTAAATTAATTATATTTAATAATTAATTCTTAATTAAACCACATTTATTAATCACCTTTGATTAATAACATTTAGTAATTAACTACCCTTAATTACTCTTCCATAAATTAATTTCTCCAAAATTAATTATCCTTTAATTAATCCCTTGATTAATTATTCAAAGTAATTAAACTCAAATTACTTTTATTCTCAAATCATCTTTAGTTAATTACATCTACTAATTAACTTTAATTACTCTCCTAAGTAATTTATACTTCACTAATTACATTTAAGTAATTATCAAATCACCAAACCATTATCTTAAATTAATTTAACTAATTAATTTAACTTAATCAAATAAATTTAATTAATTACCTTAAGTAATTAATTACTTTAATTACTTCCATTAAGTAATTATACTTAACCCATTTTCATATTAACTAATTAATCTAATTGATTATCAAATTTAATCATATTAATTAATTAATAATCCTTAATTAATGATCTCTCATTAATTATTAACCATTATTTAATTACTTCTTTAAGTAATTAAACTTTAATCAACTATTTATTTATTACAACTTAATAAATTCTTAATTACTAATTAATTAATTAATAATTACTAAATTAATTGCTTAATTAACCTTTAATTACTTGATTAATACATTTCTAATCATTTATTAAAAATCTATACTTATCTAAAGAAAAGATTTTTAATCCCAAATTAATTAACCTTAATTAATTAACTTATAATCCTAATTATTTGATTAATTAACACTAAACCATTAATTAATTAAATTATCAAATTATTCTTTAATTACCCTATTAATTTAATGAACCTAAATCATTAAACCTTAATTAATCTTTAAAATAAAGATTAGCCTTTATAACTATTTTAATTATTATTAACAAAACTTTGAAAACATTTACTTTTAAATCTTCCCTTAATTCCATTTTAAATTAAAGATTTAAATAATTACAATTTAACTTTAACTAAGACTTAAATCAAATTTACAAAAAATCTTTTTAAATTCAAATGTTAAGAACACTTAACATTTATAAGGACATTTATAAGATTTTTAAATCCAATCCTTTATAAAATTATACTTTTAACATTTTTCAATTTTGTTAAAACATTATAAATTTTATCAATTTTTTTATTTATTTAAATTAAGATACAAATTAACTTGAAAACATACTTTATATTTGATTTAAAACTAGATTTAAATCTTGCTTTCAATTTTAAAAAAAAATTTAAAGTTTTTAAAAACAAACAGATTTTTAAAAACTGTAACAGGCTAATGACCCGAGTCCAACACTTCAAATACCCGAGCAAAATAACCGAAAACCCGAGCCTGTCTTCGAGTTTTTCCCCTTTTCATTTTTATTAAACTTTGTTATGTTTAATTTAAAAACAGTTTAATCCACGCGAGTCTCTCCTTTGAAATCCCGAGCCAACTCCCAGTTCTCACGAGAACGACTTCGAGCCAAACCTAACATCCACTCGAGAACGTCTTCTTCCTCAACTATCAACTTCCAGATGTACGAAACGTACATGTGCACGTGCACAGATCATCCCAGCTTCTCCGATCACCTACGACTACTTCTTCAAGTCGACGATCCTCTTCACACTCCATTCCGACCATCAGAATATCGTTACCAGCTCGAAATCAAAATCGAGTCTCCAAGCACAATTCTGGAATCAAACCAAATCAGAAACCCACTCGTCGCCGACGAACTATGCTTCGAGAAACCTCGCCAACCTCACCGAAGTATCGCCTCGACTCCAGCTCCCATTTCCCCCTATCGCGATCGAGTCTAGTGAACTGACCTTGTCGAGATTTCCTCGACATCCAACCTGACCAAAACTAGGGCTAAGAATAGAAATCAATCACCGCCTTCATCACAGTGCTCTGATCAACATTTCTACAATTTTCTCATCATCACTGATCCTTCCTCTAACTCCAGAAGAAACCCCGAGACAACAGATCTTCACGATCACCAGAAATTGGTAAAATTCCAATTTCCGTTCATCTCAATATATCTCGCCCAAACAAACTTAAAAATTGTAATTTTTCTTCAAAAAAATCATAATTTGGTTTAAAGATTCAATTTAAAATCCTGGAATGCTAAATTATCATATTTGAATTTTATAGTTTTCAAAGCTTTTACTGTATTTCTTCTATTCCAGATAAGTTTCAAACTTATATCACTAAATTTTATTTTATTAAACTTCATTCATGTTTAACAAACAACTCTCTTTTGAATTCCTAAGCCTATCAGTGATTTGAGAATGAGATATTGGGATTTTCATTTGAATTTTAAACTCTGTTAACTTCACAGAATTGATATCAGACATGCATACAAAATATCAACCTATATACAAATAATTCATACTTAAACAATCATGCAGGCATATTATATCATAGATTCATACATCAGATCATCACAAAATGTTTAAACTTGTAAATTTCTATGGTTTGTTTTCTGGATAATAAGATGATGACAGAAACTAAATAACAGAGATGTTCTTATTTTTGAAACTGAAATCATTTATATAATCATGCACAGAGATGTACCTAAAAATGCATTCACAAACCTACTTGAATTCAGAGGTAAAACTTACATCATAATTATATACTTAACATTTAGATAGTGAATGTTACTCACCATTTATAGAAGATGAACAGAGCACCATGGTTATTTGAAAACAGCTTTGAAACTTTAAAACTTTAATTCATAAACTTGAATTGCATGTTACTGAATCTTGCATGCATGCCATTTATCTTGTTTGTTGATAGGTGCTTGCTCTAGATCAGGTTGCTTACTTTCAGATTCGAAAAGAAGAAATTGCAGTCTTGCTTAGATTCCAGATTGAAGAAAATGTGCAGGTTTGTTGTTCTCATATTTACAAATGCAGGTTGAAGAAATGATTATAGATTGTATTTGAGAGGATTTTTGGTTGAGAGGAAAGTAAATTTACTGATTGTTTTGGGAGGAGAATTTTATTCCGTTTTCTTAGCTTTTGGAATGAAGATCAAAAAAAAAAGAAACAAGGATAAAGAACAATGTTTGTACAGGCTGAAATAATTTCTTAAAAATAAAAGAAAATAGAAATTTAAAAGATGGACACTTGTCATATATCTTAGTTCATAAATTTACACATATTACTTTGAGTCTTAATATGATAACACTTGTCTTTTATTTAGTTTATATTTATTTTAAATGTAAATAAACCTTTTACTTAATTTATTAGTTACTTACCTATATATATATAAAGTATTTTAAAGAAAATAAAACCAATTATGTTTATAAGTAAAAGTTTATACATATATTTTAAAATCCAAATATTTAAATATCTATCTTTGAATTTCAAAACTAATTTACATTCAAATTCAAATTATATTTAAAATCCAATTTAAAGTCAATTTATATACATACATATATAACTACACATTTAATTTGAAAATAACAATCTTATTTTATTAAAGTCTATTTATATCTATAAATAAAACAATACACTATTAATGTTGTATTTTAAACTTACCTATATATATATACTCTTAAATCTTATTTATTAAGCAATATCTCAAAAAAATAAAATAAAATAACCTTATTATTAATCTTATTTAAAACCATATAGATATTTTGTTTAAATAACTTTGAAAAGCAAATATTAAAATTTCCAAACTATCAATATATATATATTAGAAATTTAAAACAAGATTTTATTTATTTATTATATTTCAACCCAAAGCTAATCTATTTACAATATATATACTTATATATATATATACATTATAAATAGAAATCATTTTATTGGTTTTTAAAAGATACATTCACTCAGTAAATATTTATTTAATCAGATTATTAAACCAATTCAAATTTGTTATCAAAATTTAACAAATCAATTTAATTATTTAAACAGATTATTAAATTGATATTGCCCCAAATTTCCGGGATATTACACTATCAGAGTGTTGACAGATCAACCCTTGAAGCAAGTGTTATACCGCTCCGAGACCTTTGGACGGCTTATCAAATGGAACATCGAACTAAGTCAATACGAAATCACATACCATCCTAAAAAGGCGATCAATGGGCTAGCGCTGGTAGATTTTACTGTCGAATTTACAATACGAGATAGCGAGGAAGGAAGGAATCCAAAAGTGGAGACACATTGGAAGTTGTTCGTCGACGGTGCGTCTAACAACTTCTGCTCGGGAGCAAGGGTAGTGCTCGAGAATCCCAAAGGACAATCCGTTTGATATGCCTTACGGTTGGAATTCCCTGCAACAAATAACGAGATAGAATATGAAGCATTGATAGTTGGGCTAAAGATTGTGAGGGAACTCGACATAAAATCCATGCACATCTACAACGACTCTCAGGTAGTCGTCTGTCAGGTGAAAGGCGAATACCAGGCTCGGGGGATAACCTCGCCCCGTATCTATCTAAATTATAGGAACTACTGAATGACATCGAGCATTACACCATAACTCATATCCGAAGGGAGCAGAACACGAAGGCGGATTATTTGGCCAAACTGGCCAGTTCCGAAGAAGCTCAGTCATTGGGGCTGGTCCCAATTGAGACCCTGACCACTCCGAGCATAAGAGAAATGGACATCGACTGGATTTTTGAGACAACCAAGGAACCAGAGACATGGATGACGCCAATTAAAGACTACATGCTCATAGGAACTCTCCCTGCGGACAGGAACCAGTGGAAAAAGCTTCTCCGGAAGGCACCGCAATTAATAATGCAGGATGAGATACTTTATCAGAGGGGATTCTCTACCCCCTTGCTCAGATGTGTGACCAACGACGAAGCTCAAAGGATCCTAAAAGAAGTTCATGAAGGTGACTGTGGAGATAATACTGGGGGCAAACTCTTGCAAAGAAAGTTCTCCGGTATGGGTACTTTTGGCTAATAGTAAGCCACTATGCAGCAGACTACGCCAGACGGTGCGATTAATGCCAAAGATTTAGCATGGTCAAAAGAAACCCCTCGACGGAACTAACACAGATAGTCAGCCCATGGCCGTTCGCAATTTGGGGAATCGATTTGATTGGCGCTTTACCAATGGCTAAAGGGGGGCCAAATATGTTATTGTTGCTATTGACTATTTCACCAAATGGGCCGAAGCGAAACCACTAGCCACCATTACCACAAAGATCATTAAGTTTGTTACTAAAAATATTATTTGCAGGTTTGGGGTGCCATATAAAATCCTCACAGACAACGGGACTCAATTCGAAAGTGCTGAGTTAAAAAATTCTGCAAACGCTTCGAATCGAGAAAAGTTTTTCTGCTGTCGCACTTCCCCAGGCAAACGGGCAAGTGGAAGCAGTAAATAAGATCATCAAATCCACCATCAAAAAATGACTAACTAAAGCAAAAGGAAAATTGGTCGATGAACTTCCACTCGCACTATGGGCCTACAGGACAGCGCACAAGTCTGCAATTGGGCACTCGCCGTTCGCCCTAGCATATGTTCAGAAGCAATGATCCTGGTTGAGCTAGAAGTCCCTTCTCATTGGAGGCGAAACTTCAATCAAAGGCAGAACGAACGAATCCTACTCGATTCACTCGTTATGGTCGATGAGAAGAGAGAAGAAGTCGAATTAAGAGTTGACGCTCACCAAAAAAGGGTCGCACGGTACTTCAACTCCAAAGTTCATAATCGCACCTTCAAAGTGGGAGACCTTGTCCTTAAGTGGGACTACTCTGTGCTAGGTGAACTCAGACCAAACTAGGAAGGACCCTATATGATCGGTATGAAGCTAGGGGATGGCACATTCAAGCTAACGACCATTGACGAAATCCAAATTCCCTAAGCATGGAACAGCGAATCGCTGCGTCGTTACTTTACCTAAGAATAACTTATGTATTTCCTATTTCCAGGAAATAGCCATCCTAGAATACCAGAGGCATTGTAAATAGGCAAAACTTGCCCAACTTTCATTAATAAAATTTCTTTGCTTTCTGAACCAATAAAACTGTGTTCACAAAAGTAACCTGCCGAGTCGATGAGGTCAAATCGACTCAAAATCATCTGATCGCTGCTTGAGATAGCGGAACCATGCTCAAGTACGCCCCACTTACCCCCCGGGTCGACGGAAGAAAACCGTTGGATTGGCGGAACTCGATCCCTGTCTTCTAAGAACTGGTACTGCTCTGGCAACTTCAGGAAGGTCCAAATAAAAGTCGTGCATTTCATAAGCCGCGCACCGCTTCTTGGATTATGGAATCACATCCAAGCAAGCACGACTACCAAAGCCACACACCCCCATAAGCCGCGCATTACTTCTAGAGCCGTGGAACCACGCTTTCAAAACACGAACTCCTCACGTTCCCTGAAGATTGGTAAGGTCGAGAAGTTCCAAACCATTCCGGATCAACGGGTCATATCGATCCCAATAGCCGCACACACTCTTAAGTACTAGTATTGTCTCGGCAATACCTGAAAACTCGTCTATTGCAGGAATAACAAGAATCAATCCACTCCTACCATCGGGAGTAATGGGTATGAATCCAGCAACGTTAAACTACTATGAATTCGGGAGAATTTTGATTGTTTACCGACAATATCTCTGAAATCAAGGCGCTCAAGTTGCAAGTTCCCAAAGATAGGAACCGTGAAATAGGTTTGGTTACAGGCATCCAAAGATCGCTTGGACCAACCGGTCATTTATCAAGTGTTAGAAGTAAACAGCCCCGTGAACTGGGGGCACGCACACCGATACTCAAAAACAAAAAACAAATCCAAGTACTTAACAGTTATGTTACTCCAAATAAAAACTTTGGCGGTAATCATAGGACTAGAAAAAATAAAATAGCAGTAAATAAAATTGGCACGAGTGCATGAAATGTAGATAAGTAGACAGATAAAGTTACAATCAAAATGTCAACATTGTATTACTCATAGCATTTTTTGCACAAAGTCAAAATGTAAGGGTTGTACCCACACAATATTGGCCAACAAAAAAGGAAAATACAGGTGCTACAACAATCGAAGCAATAAGTGCAGACTCTGCACTGGAACAAAACATGTATCAAACAAAATAGAATATCCCAAAAACTGGCTCCACAGTTACCCGAGCCTGTCAATGCTTCTTTCCACCGCTCCCTTTCCCACCTTTAGTTCGAAGTTTCTGCTTCCCCTTAGAATCCCTGCCAGGAGTAGTGTCACTGCCTGAAATATCAACTATCTCCTCGGCGCCGGCATCTCCTCCCTACTCTTCAACCTTCTCGGAAGACTCCCCTTTAGTCTTGCGCTTCCGGGATTTGCAGGAGCTCCTCGAAGATTTCCTCTCCTCGATCTTTTCCTTCTTAATGGCTACTATTTGCTGCTCAGATTTATGTAGCTTGCCAGTTTGGTCCTCCTGCTCTCGAGCTTCAGCTGCCAAGAAATCGCACTCCAAAGATACGGAAGGGTCATCTAGGCTGTGCAACGTAGCAATCTTCTCGGACTCTGGACCTGGTTGTGAGCTAGACATAGGTGCGGCGATAGAAGCAACTACGAAAACAAGTGTCGAGGCGTTTGCGATAGCAGCATGCCCGGGCATCAAAGAAATCGACAGGTCAGTGGGTAAAGAAGATAGACCTATAAGATCAAAAATGGAAGCATTAAGTTCATCTAGTTCTTGCAGCGTAAGCTGAAAATTCTCAAACTCAGGGAAAACTAGAAGGTTACCTACATCAGAGGAATGGTCGAGAATTTCAATCTCAAATTCCTCGCCTTCTCCTTCTTTTGAAGCTGCACTATCTTCGGAGAAGTTCCAGGGCCACCCAAAGCTCAAAGATAGCTCCCAGAGAGTCAAACGGCAAGGCAGCGCCAGCCGAACTCGCTAACTGATTGTGAGACTATTTAGTGATTCGCCAGGCCCAAAAGTGAAAGGCTTTGGTAATGTTTTGGCAGTTGCAGTCATAGCAGCATCGGCAACCTCCTGTTCCCTCTCAATTCGAATTATCTCTCGACCTTCTACCAGAGCTTTCTTCGATTCTTTATTGAGGTAGGCATCCCTCTACCCTTGGTCAGTATATACATCCCCGTTCTCTCAGAAACGGGCTAGGATTTCTTCCCAAACCATGGCAAGAGATGCAGAAATTTGGGGCCCAAATAACTGAGGCACCACTGATGCGGGAAGGAGTTAACATAGAAATTTAAGATGGTATCATCCATCTTCTCCATCTTCTTTTCAAAAGTATCCTGCAACTCCAAGATCTCCGCTATTACGGTGGCCTTCTCCACTTCAACTCAAGTCTTCTTGGTGCTAAGCTGCGCGACCCTTTCCTAGAGCGAAGCAACATTTTGAGCTTGATCAGAAACGGTCTTGTCATGGTGTTCTACAATTTTCGTGTAATCAACAATTGTCTTTGAGATTCGACAACTTCGTAATGATCAGCGATGGTTTTCTTTTGGGCTTCAATGATCACGTCACGGGCTTCAAGCTCCTCTTTTAGCTTAACTTCGTCCGCATGGGCCTTCTCGATTTCGTCTTGGAATATGATCTCTATTTTTTTCTGGGCCTCTTTCAGTTCCTTCAGCAAGCTAGCGATGTTCTTACTCTCTCAAAGTGCAGCGTCCTTCTCTTACGTTAATCGCTCGATTCTAGCTTCATGTTCCACTAACGCCCTCTCATAATCATCTTTCTCTGATTCAAAAGAGAGGATCTCTTGGTAATTATAGCGATTCGTGTATGCCAGCTGCTTGCATAGCTTTTCCCATCCCTTAGCTTGACCTAAATCACTTTGAATCGCCCGAAGATGGAGCATATAGGCATCTTTGCGGATTGGACATAGGTCACGGTCAAACTTAACTCCCTCTAGAAACAATCCAAGGAGCGCAGCTTCAATTCTAGGGGGACCGGACGGAAGAATATAAGCCGGCCTCCTGTGAGAATGTGAAGGACCAGAAACAAGCACCACGTGGGTTGACCGAGCTTGGGATGAAGATGAAACTTGGATAGTGGAAACCGGAACTTCAAGTCCGACAGAGATTGGGGTCGGGGAAAAAGTTTGATGCTCGAAGGGATGAGAACTGCAATCCACCTTTAGCTTCTTGGGCGGCACTTCTCAGTTGTCAGGAATTTTTTCTTCTCATAGCCACTCTTATAAATCTTACTTTGTTCTCTATTGTCCTAGCAATGTGCTTCGGTTGCCAAGTCTTTCCGCCTTCTCCACTCTTCTTCAAATTCATGGGGCTGGTGGTGGCTTGAAGACCATCTTGACCAACATTGTGAATCAGTGAATTATTCACGATCATCGTAAAGTCCACGGCCTCTTATGGTAACCGATATGAAGAATGAATAAAGAATTTTAGCAATAAGAAATGGACCTAAATAATGCATGTGTAAGTGAATATGACCCTAGTGAAATGTGTAATATGTCTTAGGCGACCTAAAAGGAAGTCACAAACTGGATCGGGAAGCCACCGTGGTAGAAATTGGGCTGACTCTAGACACAACATGACTAGGGCGAGGAGATGATCCCATCAAATTCAAAATCTCCTCCCATGAGTTCATCGATATCTACGTAAACATTGGTCAAATCCCTGAAGCCAATACCGGTTTCTTTAAGCGGGGAATCCTGAAGTCGTTCGGCTGCTGGGGGAGTATCTTTATCTCAAATTTCTCTAGGAAGCGAATCCAAGTGAAAGGGACTCATTCCCTGAGTCACATCGCATGATTTGAAGTCTCCATCGCCGGAACTTGCATCGAATTCATCATCGCTAGAGTTGGAATCATAATTGTTGCTGTCCTCAATTTACCCTCCTCCTTTTCTATTGCCACTGCAGCCTTGCCCTCACGCTGCTTGAATTCTTCCTCCCCCTCCATCGAAATTAGGGGCATTCTGGCCGGGAAGCTAGCTTTAGTCGTAACACCCTTTCATTCATGAATTTCTTCGGTTGACTCACCAGACAGACCTTCTCTTGTTAGGAGATTGCCCTTTTCGGAGCCGTGTGATAAAGAAGTGGAATGTGTTCGTATTCTAGAATGGGAAGGAGACGGGACTTCGACGGCCACGGCGGATCTCCCAGGGTGCAACAGCCTATACCGAAGCAAATTCTCGTCTGTTAGCAAAAATTTAACCGATCACTCCTTAGCTTCTACGGCCTTTAGAGTATGGAAAATCGGATCAAGTGATGGATCTTTATTTTTCCTTGAATAACTGTAAGAAGTATTCGATCTATAAGAAATCCCATAGCGATGTATTGAAACTCAATAAGTAAAAGAGAGAACTTACCCCCTGTCGTCCAAAGGCGGTTAAATCCCTCGGGACACCTAACAAAGGAATACTGGGTCTTGAATTGAGACAGATTACTTTGAAGCTGCACACGATCTTGTGGTTTCATTGGGCCTCGATGAAGACAAGGGATGGACACTCATCTCGCTTCCTGAATGAGAGAAAATATCTCAAATCATCGAAACTTAGGGCACGATTAAACGTTCCCATAAATAGGATGTGAAGGCAGGTCAAGATTGCGTACCCATTAGGATGAAATTGAAATGGAGCAATTCCTAAGTTCAGAAGAGTTTCTTTTAAGAAGTTATTGAAGGAGGGCATCGCTCCATTTACGAACATATACTAGTGGCAAGCAATATACCTCAAAGGAGGCATATATGCAAACTCGTTCTTTGAGAGAAGGCGACATCATCGTCCGGAATTCCATGTTGTAAGCAAATGTTATGTAAGACTTTAGTGGAGATTATGGAGGAAGCTCTCTCAGGGGGATTAAGTAGAACTCTAAAATTTGGAGGAGTCTGGTTTACAACCGGACCAAGCGGAACCAGCTGACTGTATTCAGCTCGCGGGACTAAAGAGGTAGGCGCAACGGATGACGATTCATCTTCTGAAAGTGCTGGACTTCCTCCACTGGAATTACGGCGAGAGGACGGGTGCTTCATTCTATACAACAGAACTTGTATCTAACGCGGTCAGGTAATTCTATCTTTAACTAAAAGTTCCCCTGCGACACTTGAACTCCGAAAAAGTATCGATTTATGTCGACACATCGAGTGTTAAGTATAGACTAGGGCAAGTGCAGTGTGTTATCTATGTGAGATGGGCTTGGTGTCCTGAACACTACAAATTTTCTATCCTGTGTAGATATTTCACTCACAGTAAAGAAGGAAAAGAGTTCTTGTATCATTTATGGAAGTCATTTCTCCTACACTTACTCGTTATCGATCAACGATCGATAACGGATCTGTTGTCTAAAGCAATGCGGGAAGCTCTTCCCATTTCAGGTACACCAAGTGTGCAATAACGGGACCAACCTGAACCCTTCGGAAGGCGATAACAACATAAGCTGCATGTGAGATGCTACCCTAAGCTGTTATCTCCCTCGGGAAGAACCAAAACCAATTAGCGGGATGTCGTGTCGGATTAACAATGTAACTTAGTGCAAGTCAATTCTGATTCTATGGACGAAGATAGCAAAACAAGTCAAGCACCAAGGTATAGCCAGAGTATCATTCCGTGAACAACTCAAGACTCAATTTACTATCTTTTTCCACAAAATCGCAATCAGCTCGAATTCTCCATAACGGTCAATTCAACATCATCACCAAATTGCTAAACGAATGCCAAATTTTAACCACCCACCTCAAGTCAAAAATCGAAGGGCGAGAATGGACAATGTTTAAGTCGGCAGTGATCCAAGGTGGGTAGGTCGATGGCGATTTGATGAAGTTTTGAGAGCTAAAAGGCTGGCCCAAGACGGTGGCGAGGCAAGGCAAAATCAACAGCAGGAAGCTTTGGTGATGGATGGCCGACAACGGCAATTGCGCGAATGGAGTTAAGGTTTGGATTGAATTTAGGTCGGGTCGCAGGAGAATTGGCTCGAATCGTTGAATGGAGATATGTGGGCAAGCAAGTCGGCTTGAATGGAATAAATAAGGCAGAGTAGTAGAAAACATGCTAAGTCCTTGGATTGCTAGCGATCCATGGACTATGGATCGCTAGCGATCCATATAATAGCAACCAAAATTTTCCCAATTCACCAAGCATGATCTAAGTATCTTTTCCAAGCCTCTTGAAATTTGTGCGATTGAAATTGATTCATTGTTATAAGCTATGACGATTCCCATCTAAATTCAATAGACAGCTGTATAACCAGAGAAAAATTCGCATGATGGCCTCAACACGAACACTCAAACCTCACCAAACGGGAACTTGGTAACTTCCAGAGCATGCCTTGTTTCCAACAAAAGCATACCCTGGGGGGTAAATGTTATCCGGGTTTTTGACCCAACGGAATTCAAAGGAAATCAGAACATCTACGTTGAGTCAGAACAACTAAAGAATCAACCAAAAGGACTAGAAGAATAAACCAAGAGAGACCCAAGAAAAAGAAGTCAAAAATCTCTCAAGATGATGGATCACTAGCGATCCATCTCCTATGGATCGCTAGCGATCCATAAGGGTTGCTCGTGGTTCCTCCAGTCCTCTTGCACCATGATCTAATAAGTTGTCTAGGAATGTCTGCTAAGTTTGATGTAATTCCAAGCTAGTTAAATCGAGAAGTGAGCATTCATCTGACTCTATCAGCAGTTCAATGCAATTAGTGTCATCATCAAAGTAAAGCATCTAGTCATGAAATTACATGGAGAGAATCTACACAAGGTAGAAAACATGATCCAAAGGGAACAAGCCAAAAATACTCTAACCCCATGGATCGCTAGCGATCCATGCCTTATGGATCACTAGCGATCCATCAGATTGGGTCGGCTCATTCTGGAATTTTGGGAGTGCACACGTACCTTCGAATATGAGTCTTTGATAAAGCGTCTTTAGCCCAAGTGTTATCCTGCCCATATAAATACAATTCTACCATCAACATAAAGTGGATCTTCTAGACTGGCTGCTGAAATTCTACCGAGATTATTCTTCACTCTTCTCCTCCCACACAATAGTCATATAGGAGAACACTGTGATTCTCCAGTGAACTCTTATACTAGTGACTTGATCTAACTTAGAAGATTCATTAGCAACCAAACCACTATAAAAATATTTTTGTCTTTTTACTATTTCTTAATAGTAATTAAAAATAAATGGATTTCAATGAATTTTTATAATATCAGAAATACAGATAATTCTACAAAAAAATTGTTTTAAAACTTAAGGGTCTTAGGAATTTTCTAAAAATTTATAGTAAGAATGTTTTTGGTAGTATTAAAATTAAAAAATAAAATATTCTTTCTAAAATGCTTAAAATAAACAAGATAGAAGAAAATAGACAACTAAACCTAGGCGAGCATATCGTTCTCGCTAATTTAAAAGAAGAGCTTAGTTCTATTTTAGAAAAAGAAGAGGTTATGTGGAAACAGAGATCTAGAATTCAATGGATTAATAAAGGTGATAATAATACAAAAAAATTTCATAATATGGCAAATGGTAGAAAACATAGTAACACGATAAATTCTATTTCTGTGAATAATATAGAATTGGTTAATCAAAGGGATCTTAATATGGCTTTTACTGATTATTATAGAGATATATTTTGTACTAAGAATAAACAAGAATTAACATTAGATGGAATGATATTTATCCTATTGATTCTAGAATTGATCTTTCTGAGTTTGATAATCCTTTTTTGAAGAGGAAATTTTGAAAAGCTATTAATGACATGCCTAGGGATAAAGCTCCGGGCCCAGATGGGTTCCATGTTTTATTTTACAAATTATTTTGGGATGTTTTATAATTCAATTTAATTAGCGTGTTTAATGAATTTTATAACGGTAAATTAGAATTAAGAAGATTTAATTTTGCAAATGTAATTTTATTATATAAAAAATAGGGGCTAATAATTTAAAAGATTTTAGACCTATTTCTTTAATTAACCGCTCTGTTAAAATTATTTCAAAAGTTTTAGCTAATAGACCTAACACTAGAATGAATGATCTAATTGATTGTTCATAATCTACTTTCATAAAAGGTAGAAATATCACTGATGGAGTGGCTGTTATTCAAGAATACATTAATCATTGTTGTAAGACTAATATTACATGTGCTCTGCTAAAACTAGACTTTGTGAAAGCTTTCGATTCGGTTGATTGGGATTTTTTATTTGATATGTTATTAGCTGGTTTTAGTCATAAATGGATTAGTTGGATTTTTACTTTAGTTAAAACTGGTAACTCTAGTATAATCGTTAATGGTATTTTAGGGAATAAAATTCAATCTAAACGAGGTTTAAGGTAGGGTGATCCTTTATCGCCTCTTTTGTTTAACTTAGCCACAGATGTTTTTGCTATAATAATTAAAAAAGCGGTAGGTAATAGTTCTTTGGGGAGTGTTGGTAGTGATATCTCGCAGTGGTCTCTCTATTCTTCAATTCGTCGATGATACCTTGCTATTTACCTCCCATTTGCCTAATCATGTCATTACTCTTAAATTTATTTTATACGGCTTTGAACTTCTTTCAGGGCTAAAAATTAATTTTGATAAAAATTCCATTTTAGTATTAAATGACGTTGATAAGGTTGTAGGTTTAGTTGCTAATACGCTTAATTGTAAAACTATGACTTTCCCTTTTAATTATCTTAGTTTTTTTATTAGACCAACTAAACTTAAGCATGATGACTGGTTAATTATAATAAATAAGATTAAAAATAGAATTTCTAATTGGAACGGGAGGTTTTTATCGAGAGCGGGTAGATTAGTACTTATCAACTTTGCTTTATCATCTCTCTCAATCTATTGGATGTCTATGCATCTTTTTCCTGATTGGGTGATTGATAAAATTGATAAAATAAGAAGGGACTTCTTATGGAGTGGTGATAATTCCAACAGTAGTCTTAAATGTTTAGTTAATTGGGAAATAGTTTGTAAAACGAAAAAGGAAGATGGTTTAGGAGTTATTAATTTACGTAACATGAATTTATCTTTATTAGGGAAGTGGTTATGGAGATTTAAGGATGTTAATGATAATTCTATTTGGAAAGAAATTATTTCTAAGCATCACTATAATGGTAGTAATAATTTATACCAAATTACACCTATGGTAATAAATAAGTTGTATAATTTTTGGAAATCAATTTTAAAATGTCAAGAGATTTTTAACCTTGGTAATAATACAATTGTTCATTTATGAAATAATACTTCTTTTTGGCATGACCGTTGGATTTCTATTATTCCTCTTAGGATAGAATTTAAAGAGCTTTACGAAATTTGTAACTTCAAGAATGCTTTGATTCAATATGTTTTTTCTCTAGATAATGACCCCCTTGGAATTTTAGTTTTAATAGAATTTTAGAAGGTACAACTCTTAGGCAACTTTCTCTGCTTTATGCTAGATTGAATTTATATAATATTGATAATGAAAATGATAACATTAGCTGGTAATGGGACCAGAGTAAGAAATTTATTGCTAATTCTTTTTATAAATTTCTTAATTTCTCGGGAGTAGCTAATAACTCTTTTCAATTTATTTGGAAAACAAATGCTCCTCCTAAATCTAAAATTCATATGTGGTTAATCATGCATGGTAAACTAAATAATATAGAATTTTTAAAAAGAAAAATATGCAAATTAATAATAAATGCTCTTTTCGTAATCTGTATCTTGAAGATATTAAACATGTGTATTATGCATAGATACTTACTACATTATGAATAATACTCTCAAAATCTTTAACTTTAATTTTACAACTAAAGTTACTTATTGTGATTACTATTGGAATAATTTAAGATTTAAGTTTAAAAAGGAAAATAGATTTTTACTGGATACTTTATTCATTATGATTTGTTGGTATATTTCGTTTGAGAGAAACTAGAGAGTTTTTAATAATAATAATTGTCATTTTAACAAATTGGTTTTTATAATACCATCATTTTGTTTTAATTGGATCTCAAATCTAAATATAGATTAGCTAAAAATAATCATTTCAAAGAATATCTTAATAAGGTTAGTAATAGTATTAAGAATTTTAAACATGATAATAATATTTTTAACATTAATAATTATAGCATTAACATTTTTTCCAATTTGAATGATGTTTTTACTGATTATCATAATGTCCTTTTGATTAAAGGAGCATAAGGATAATTTTTAATTATTTTAATTTATAGGAATTTATTTGTTTATTTTGTTAATCTTTTATATATCTTTAGTGTTGGTTAAGATGATGCATTATGAGTTTGGATTCCTTTTAAGTCTGCTTCTTATTTTGTTGCTTTCCGTCTTATAATTTTAGATATAGTATTACTACTTTTACTTCATTAATACATATATATATATATGTATATAAATATCATTTATATACATATATATGTATTACTCTTATAATTTCATTTAGTTCCATTTTCAGATACAGGTTTAGGCCAAAAATGGTACTAGATTACTACTTGCAGGTTTTTAGGATTGCTGTTGACGGAATTTTAGCGAGACGATCATTCTGGACCTTTCGCTTTCGCAGTGAGGAGTTCTTCTGCTTCTACAGTGTGGTTCTCTTCATTTAGGATCATACGCATTTGCAGTGAGGCGTTCTTTCGAGTACTTCCACATCAACAGGGTGGCATACTTCATTCTGGATCATTCCTAGTTGCAGCGTGGCGTTCATTCTGGATTTCCGTGTTTGCATCAAGGAGTTTTCTCTCTCAACTGGAGCTATCTTCAGATTTCAGCCGCACTGAGTTGCTTCATGGTTTTTGGGTACTTCTAACACCCCATTACAGGTGATGGCCTTATCGGAGCTCGATAATGAGGTGTAATGGACGGTGGCTGATGTGCATGTAAATGTGCATATTTTTACCACCATATTTAATCTATTTAAATTAAATAAATTATCATATTGGGTATTTTAACTTGTTCAAACCACAATTCAAATTATTTCAAATCGTCACATATTCATCTTTATCTAGGGGCAAAATGGTCATTTTTGTGCATATATTAATTTTCTAAAATTTAATTGAAAATTTCTATGTTATTTTGTAGGAATTTAAATTCAAATACAAGTGGCTTCATGAAGATATATGCATGCACAAGAGTGAATACAAAGGAATGGAGATGGAAATAATTCATTTCATGGATCATGGAGGACCCCACCTACCCACATACCTTCATGTACAAATTAGAGGCTAATGCACATGCTAATAGAGTTTAAAGCTTCATGCACATCTAAATGAGGATTATTTGAAGCTCAACTTGGCCACCACACTTCCTAAGAGGGTAGTTTGGGTAGTTCCCAAAAAATGAATTAGGGTTTCCAAACATGTATAAATACCCCCTTATCTTCATGTAATTAGTCTCTTTTCCTTTAGGCTCTCTTCTCTTTAGTTTTAGCTTAGAAATAAAAGGAAGCTCTCTTTCTCTTTCATGGCTACTTAGCCATTTTTATCTTATGTAATTTTCTTTTCTTTTTATGCAATGTTAATTATTGTTTCCTTTTAATTACATGTTCATTTCCTTTCATGCTAGTAGTGTAGATTATCTTTTATGCAATTAGATTACTTTTCTTTTCCATTAGCTTTCATTTTCCTTCTTTTTTTAGTTTCATGTTGCATGCTACAAGTGTTGATATGATAACACAAATGAGAGGCTAAACCCCTTCAAATTAGGGGTAATGAAGCTCTCTAACTATGTAGATTCAACATTTTGATAATTATTGCTCTCGTTTTGTGCTTAATGACAATTCTTGAAGTGGTTTAACTTGTTGTTTTTGCTTTGAATTTGATAACCTATATTGTTAACACCAAATAGGCTATGCTTAAATAATCACAAACAATAATTACCACTTCATCTACATATGATGATGGTAATGAAGTGAATGTTGAAATTAAAATTTGATGGTCAATATTTCTAATTAATAGTTAATAGGCCGTACTTAAAATAGATTTCATTTTCAACTTTGTTATATTTTTCATGAGAGTTAGTAAGTGGTTTAAGGGGTGTGTTATAGTTTGATGGCTTATGTTGAGCTAATTAATAGGACAAATAAGCCATACTTATGATAAACACATCATTTAAATTCACTAATGACCAAAAGAAAGAGATCATAATTTCATATTTTGTTGAACTATATGATCTAGAGAGTGGAATTATCTCTAAATTGTCATTTATTCTCATAGTTTTCATTCACTTTTCACGTTGTACAAAAAGCTAAGATAAACTTATATTCTCAGATTTTGGGTTAGCTGTTCATGAATATTTAAATTTTTAACCTGGCAAGTAGCTTTCACAATTCACATGAAATTTTGCCCTTAGTTCTTCACTTGCTCGTACATTTTTAGGCACATTTGAGTTGATTATTAATGTTATCTTCATTTAAAGGAATTTTACATTTACAACTCTCTAAAAAAAAAGAGAGAAAAGTTCACTAGTAGACATTGAATTAACAGGAAACAAAATCGAACAAGTTTAGGAGAAAATAAATGAAATGTGGTTATGGCAGGGAACAAGATAGTAAATTGATAAATTTAATAGTTAATAACGTATTATGTTGATTAGACATAACCTGGTAATGAATGTTGAGTGTTTCTAATTGATCCTCCAGATCAAAATCCCCTACTGTCCCATGTCCCGTGATCACAATCCTTCATTTCAAGTGGATTGATTTATCATCTAATTAAATGGAATTAAAGGTATTTATTGTAGGTGGACAATAAACACACAGGGTTTCCGGATATGTGATCTCATTTAAAAAATTAATAACAGGTAAAAATGTAATACTTCAAAGAAGAATGCTAAGCGTACCATTCTCAAAGGAGAGTATGTATCTGCTCCACGATCGGTGGAAAATAGACGATCACGAATAATATGTAATAACGATTGATGGATCCACAATCTCTACCAATCACGTGTTAAGTACAATCACACTCTTTTTTGCATTCCTAACTTCAAAATTATCTTAATATTACTATCAAATTTTAAGGTGAACCATTGTGCACTATTCAACTATTCAACTGTTGTACTAATGAAAAAGGTGGGCTGATGTTGGGTGTCAATTCAGACATTGATTAAAATGTCAACAAAAGAATGTCATGAGAAAATTATAGGGTATAAATAGTGTTCGCATGGCTTCTATATATTTGCAATTGTTTAATAGTTTTACCTATAAACCAAAGAAGATGGGTTGTTGGCTTGTTGCAGATGCCAATCGCCAGATATATTTCCTTCTGCCAGCAATTAAGCCGACTCAGAAAATAAAAAGGACAAACATATAGTTGATTATGCATGATATTTCAATAATATTGATATATATGTTTCATTATGCATGTAGCAACATCAACCCTTGTACCAATAACAAGAGGTGCAACAAAATAAAGCTTAACAAACTTGAATGTTAGGAGCAAAGCCACCCTCATCTCCAACATTAGTAGCATCTTGTCCATACTTCTTGATCACGGACTGCAAAAAAATACATGGCATATAAAAATGAAACTACACAATAATACACGGTATATAAAAAGAATGGAAATGACCTATTACTAAACTAATTAATCACCTTCAAGTTATGGTATACTTCAACTCCCATTTTCATGGCTTCCTTGAATGAAGAGGCACCGGTGGGGAGGATCGTAAATTCCTGTTAAGTTTCAAATGATACAAACATCAAAAACAGTAAAACTAGCTAAAAAATTAGCCAGGTCCAATGATGAAAAGGTTGCTTACCTGCATGGCGAGCTTGTTTCCAGCATGTGATCCACCATTGATAACATTAAATGCTGGAACAGGTAACACCAAGTTCTTGTTCCCAGCAAGATTGGCAATGTGCTGCAAGGTAACATATAACAAGAAATTAATAAGGAACTTCAAATACGTTTGTGATGAATCACTAATTAATGTTACTGCATATCATGTTAGACTTGCACTATGTACGTGATTTATCATGAAAGTCATTTTAGTCAATAAAATATTACATAAAATAGCATACTATAGCTAATTGAAAATTTCACGGTTCCGACGGTACATGGGTTATTTATAACACCAAACATATTCAAGTTATTAATTTTCACGTGAGACCTTCTTAGAAGAATCGCGATTGCTTTCCTTACAAACAAACCCTAAAAATAGCTTTCAAAAACCAAATCAGTGGCATTACAAAATTACCAGAAGGGCTTGTCATCTTCCACTTGCGGTGTCCTTCGTGTCCTGGGTCTTGCAAGGTCAAGCGATAATGGAGGAGCTGACTGCAGCTAATTGATGGAGTCGGAGGAGGATGGGGCTTTAGCGGTTTGATCGAGTCGGATAGGGATGGGGCGGTAGTGGTTTGATGGAGTCGGAGGGAGAGGGGCAGCAGCAGTAGTGATTTATTTGTGGGATGGAGAGAGCGATTTGGGGATTTGGGGATGGAGTGGCAGGGATATTTCAATTAATATACGGAAGGAGTTTTTTCAGGTTATAACATAAGTGTGGCTAGGGGTAAGCGTGATATGTTATTCAATTACAATTTTGCCCTAGTATATTTCAATTAACTCCAATTAAACCAAGGCTTACAACGAAAATAAGTGTCGTCGTATTTAAAAGTGTAAATTTTTATTTTCAATAACACTTATATTGGATAGCGACACTTATTAGCGAGACTAAATTGCAACCCATATAAGTGTTGCCAAATGAAAAAAAAAGTGTTGCCAAATGACTGTTTTGGTGTAGTGTTGCTTTTGAAAACAAACGATAACTTTATATTGTATAACATCACTTCTATTACCTTCTTAAACATGTGGCATGGAATTTACTTAATGTACAAATGGTTGTTTAACTTATATGTTAAATTGCACTAAGTTTGAAAGTGTTTGAAGCGAGAATAGTCGTAAGTGCACTTCTGAATCCCTTGTTTTCTGGAATTTTATAAATAAATAGGAAGATATTCCTAGGGGTTTCTTTCCATAGTTTTTAATTACCCTAATGGTATTACTTACTATAAATATTTCAACTCTAAAATCATTTGTTAAAGTGGTTAAGACTAGTCACAAAGACCATTCTTTTCAATGTATTCTTTAACAAAGACTTTTAACAGCATTTATAAATGTTCTAGTAAGTCGCTTATGGTTTTAATGGTTTAAAAAAGATATTTAAATTTGGTATTTTTATCTAATATTTTTAGAGATGTTTTGAAACATTTTTTGAAGTATTATAAAGTTGGTTTGAAGATAAATATATTTTTAGTAATTATATATAAATTTTGGAAAATTAAAGAAGAAGTTTTACGCTAAAAGCCTACGAGGTAGACTTCTCTAATTTCTGAGAGGTAAAATTGATGTCAAGTAGGGACGAGGCAATAGAGCTCTAACATACGGGGCTACCCTCTTGAATGAGTAATAGTTAAGTCAGGAATGTTGAAAATGAGCTAATCATGTTGTTTGTTACTTGTTTATGGAAATCATTAATACTATACTTAACATTAAAAGCGGACAAGTAAACTTGTCTATTTGTGAGATTCAGGAATGAAGTATGTAGGCAAGGCTTTGATGTAACCAGTGCTCTAACTTATCTAGTTTCACTCTTGGGCGAGGAATAATTATGTTTCAATGTCGGAAACGAGTTAAGTATGTGAACATTGATTTGTATAAACAATTGTTTTGACTAGATAATTGAATAGTCGACTATCGAACTTAACTAAATATTATCTAGGATCTTTAATAAAGAATGTCTTTAAAGATGATAAAATTATGAAATGATTTTGGTTTGTCGTGACAATGTACTAATAACATTTTTCTTTAACTCTTGTTTATTATACTTATGAATGTAAATAGATCTTTAAAAGAATGTTTTAAAGATAACTATAAGTATGAAATGGTTTTTGGGTTTGTAGTAACAATGTTCAAGTAACATTTGTCTTAAACCTTTTGATTGGATTTGTGAAAGTACTTAGATCTTTAAAATGGATATTTGGAAGGAAATTATAAGTAAGGAATCTATTAGAAAAAAATAGAAAAAGTAAAGGTTTAAAGTAAGAAATAATGATTTGTGAATATACTTATGCATTTGAGATAAGTATATGAATGCCTTTTGAAGTATTGAAAGAGTACAAATGAATAGTAGAAATTCATAAAAGAAGTTAATGATTTGTGACTTGATCGTGCTTTGTGTGACTTGATCGTGCTTTGTGCTTTTACTCGTTTATGGAAAACATTTAGTTGTATACTTAGCACTAAAAGTCAATGAAGTAGGCTTGTATATCTATGGGAACTAAGACTGATGTTCGTGTAGGGATATGAGTAATAGAGCTCTAACCTACCAGCTTCACTCTTGATAGAGGGATAGTATGAGATGAAAGTATCAAAAATATGGTAAGTATATAAGACTTGGTTTCCATATGTGATCCCTCTCATTATCGTTGAATAACCAAATTCGTCGATTCAGTCTTGAGGAGATCGGGATCGATAAGTGTTTTACTTATCGAAAACTACTTCAAGATTGAGATATGTGTTCCATCTCTTGGAAGTGGATCTGTTTAAGATGCTGGAATCCATGTGTGGTTTCAAAATATATTCGAGATGTGGGAATCTAATTAGGGATTCATGTTTTGTTCGAATGATAAACACTCATGCGAAAGATGTCGAATGTAACCTCAACATCGGAAATGACAGAAAACAAAGTAGGGGCAAAGATGGGGTTTGGCTGACCCACGATAGGATATTATCATTTCATATCTAGAGTATGCTTATTGATATTGTGGTGAGAGGTGATTATATTTGGGATCACGTGTTAGGGCATGGACCGGCTATGTTTCCTTTTGAGGTATATTTTATCTAGAGATATACGACGCTCGAAGGTAGTTTCTGACCCTTGTGTAGGAGATTGGATTCAGGGTCGATCGAAGAGATCTCCATAAAAAACCCAACATGCGAACGAACCTTATCGGTTTTGATTATACCCTCTAATATGTTGTGGTGTGATGAATGTAAGCATCACAGTTATGTTATAATATTTATATTCTTTACCCTAAACATTATTTAACATATCACCTTATGTACCAATTAGATGGTGGTTCTTCTGAGGGGAAACTGCTATGGCATTCCATATGGTCTCAAAAGTACTGTTATGTTGATAACATATTTCTTGAGTTCCCCATACCAAACTTATGCCTGATGCTTGCGTTTTTTCCCTAAATTCCTTACGTGCTCTTTCGAGTAGTTTGAGAAAGGAATTTTTTGTTGATGTTCATTGAAGCTCGAGAAGATGAGCTGGATATTTCACCTACCGTAGTATTCTTATTTCCATTGCATTACTATTGTACATATTAGCATTGGTGAGGATAAGTTGTTTAACTGTCCAGGCTGATGATAGTTCTTAGGTTTTATAACTCTGAAATTTCAGTATTTAAGTAACCCTTTGTACTATTCTTTTAATATTATATGTTACCATTCTGCTAGTGAGATTCTGATATTGTGTTCTCTTCTTTCTTGTTCGTTTTCTTTTACCTTTTATTTTACCCTAACAATTCATCCTTCTGGCACTTGGATGCTCGGCACACGAATACCATGAATGTATTAGTGTCGACATTCAGTGGTCGAGAGGGCAGGTCATTGCACAATACATTCCCTAGTCAGTTACAAAATTTGTGTGTTCTTTATCAGGTTTGAACATACAAATTTGATTATGTGCCCAATATGCACCCGTGAATAACAACTTATGACCGCTTGTCTCATTACCTAGCTGATCAATTCTAGAAAGTGGGTAGCAATCTTTTGAGCATGCTTTGTTTAAATCTATATAGTAGACACACATTCTCCACTTTCCATTAGATTTTTTAACCAATACTAGATTTGGTAGTCACTTTAGGCAAAAAACTTATATAATGAATCTGTTTTCTAATAGCCTCTTTATATCCTCTTGCGGTGCAATAATACAAACTCTATCAAACTGCCTTTTCTTTTGCCTTATGGGGGTAAGCTTTGGGTCAATATATTAGGTGCATAACATATTATTGTGGGGTCAATTCCTTCCATATCTAAATGAGTCCAAGAAAAAACAATTCTACTTAACTGTAAAAATGAGATTATCTCCTTTCTTGTATTTTTATATATCCTTCTTTCTACTTTCAGCACCTTAGTAGAATCTTGGGAATCTAGGCTTATTTCTTCCATGTCTTCCATAGATTGTGTGTTTCCTCGACCATCTTTAGAATCTATATCCGATATCATCTCTTTCAAAACTTTATTTTTTATCTCGATCGACCTGATTCAACTCCACCTATTTTCTTTTTCTACTTTCTGATTTGATCTTTTTACTTGGCATCCGAGGAAATATTATCGAAAGACTTTGTCTATTTGCCTAAGGCATTAGTTCTTGAGGATTGATATGCAAGGGCTTAGGAGTTTAGTTTCCTTTTGTTTATTTAACACGAGCCCATAGCAGGATTCACCCTCTTTACCATACTTCTCAAGTGTTGAGAGATACATTTCAAAAGAACTAAATCATTCCCCATGTACGGTTCCACATCCCGCCTTAGTAAGGAATTGCACAAGCAAGTATTTTGGGGATACAAAGGCATTAATCTCGTCTAGTGCAGGTCATTTGAAGAATGCATTGTAGTAAGATGGTCGGTTCATTACAAAAAACAAAGCCTTAAAAGTTCTTGAATAAGGCGGGATCCCAGTTTGGACATACAACTTAATTGCCTAATTGGTGTAAATCCCTTGTTGTTGAATCCAAAGATAGGTTCCAAACTCCGTTCAAGCTTTTCTTCCGGAATATCCATTTGATCAAAGGCACATTTGAAGATAACATTAAATTGCGCGGTTGTCATGATTGGGTCATTGTGTGGATGTTTAACTCCTCTTAACTCTTTAGAGTTATAACCAGATTTGGGAGTTGAATAGAGCATTTATGGGCCTTTGTTGGTGGTTCTTCACTTATTGAATAAATTCCTTCCTTGGCCACCCTTATGTATCAGCTTCTTGCTCCTTTACTCATCCCTGTAACATGCAACCCTTCGTGAATTACATCAACGCAGTTAATTAGTTGTAACCTGAGGAAGTTTATTTTCCAAGATACTGGCATTATTAGATTGAGGATCCTCCATATATTTTGATCACTTTTGATAAATTCTTTAAGCACCACTTTTCTAACCATATATATATGATTCCATCCAGAACTCGACTATCATCCATCTTGTGACCATTCACCTTATGAAAAGGACAATTATCTCCTCCTTTATTCAGTTCCTACTTTGTCATTAACTAGAATGAAGTGAGATACTCAATCTCATCTTTTGTTACTGCATAGATGTAAGAAATAGCTGGTTTAACTCAATAAATTTTCTTTAGAAGACTTATGTAACACCCCGTAATTTGGTGTTAGTTATTTAGTCAGTTAGTTAGTTAATTAATTTAGCTTCAAAAAAAGAAATTTGTGCAAAAGATGGAATTTGACCATGAACCATTGCGTTTGTGGCAAAATTCTGAGCAACTTTCATATTTGGAGTTTTGCAATCGGAGTCCAAATGAAGAAATTACGGACGAAAAACGAATTCGGAATGAAAATATTTCGTTTAAGAAATTAACGTTTTTAATTAATTGAATGGGGTCCATAGGTTGGTCCACTTAGTGTGGCAGTTGACCAGGGGCGGTCGACGCTCTTAAGGCGGCGACTAGAGTTTTCCCTGGCCCAATGGTCCGGATCTATTATATTTTGATCTAACTGTTCTGATTGATTCTAGTGCCTATAAATACAGGCCTAACCCTTCCTTCTCTTCTCATATTTTTCTGAATAGTGCAATGAAGCTCTGCCATTTCTTCTTCTCCACTTTCTTTCTAATTATAAAATAAGATATTTATATCTATATTCATATAAATTGGAGGAGAATAGAAATCTAATAAAAAGGGGAAGAGAAGAGAATCAACTATACGTGTATTCCTTGGATTTTAATATACATGGATACCCTTTTTATACATATTTCTTGGATTAAAAAGTATTTGGAGATGAATAAAAGGTTCTACTTCAGATCTGAAGATTTGGATCGCTTTTAAAAGGTGAGTGGGAAATTTTATATATTGTTTATGATTTTAAATCTATTCTAGTTGCATACATTTGATTTTTATGCCTAAATCAATTTTATTTGTGAACTGTAGGCTTAAATTAGTGTGGAAAACTATGGCCCACATATTCTTGTTTTAGATCTAATTTGAAATATGTTTACACCTTGATCTGGAAATCAGTCCCAAAGATTTTAGATATATTTTTATTCCAGAACTGTACTTGGGTGTAAAATAGGTTTTCCTGGATTACTGTCCAAATTATGCTACGTTGTAGATTTTCTACAGTTTAATTTATGGGAAGAACACCGTTTGATTTTTATAAATTTGTTTACATTTTCCACTTTTCATCAAAAGGGTGACGTTTGATTTAATAAGGAATACCCATAGACAAAAAGGGAAGAGATGTGTAAAGTATAGATTTATTCTCCATAGGTCACACGGTTTATTCCGATTAAAAAGAAATTATCCATTCCTTGTAACTTCAAATGGAGTAAATCTTTCCTTTTTCCAATTAAACCAATTTATGGAAATCATAGTGGAAAATCTTCCTAAGAAATTTAATTCCAGCAAATTAAATATGGAAAGCATATTCTAGTTACATATTTATGACTAGAGTATATTTGGTTACGAATAAGTAGTTATATTAAGCAGTTTTTACGTATTTATTGCAATACTGAAGAAGAAGAACATTTATTCGTGCGTTATTTATGCGTAACATTCGTTAGTTATTATTATATTTAAGGAAGCGAATAGTTAGAATTATAAAAGGTAGTAATTCATATTAATGAGAAATAAATTAGGAATTCCTATTACTTAATTAATAGGAAATGAAAGATTCTAACCTAATTTAATGGGCAACAAATGAGAAATAATGGATAGTATTACATTAAGGGTTATAATTATTAGAGACAAATGGATTAATAAGACTGATAAAAATGTAATAGATATAAAAAGGTTACCAATTTGAAATTAGTAATCATATATAAATGTCTTAGGAAATGTCTGTTAGGATTTTATGGACAAATTGATATTTATGAGCATTAAAAGGGGATTTATGGGTAGCTAAGTATTTAAGGTAAATCTTATTGCCTTAAATAAAAAGGAAATTAATAAGCTAAGTCCGATTTCAACCAAAGATAGTATAGGTAAAGACTTAGGATGGTTAATTGGATTTAGCAGGTTAGTGATCTGAGGTTAGTAGAGTAACTCGACGGAAGACTGTCCTTCACTTTAAGGCTACCAGCAGTCGAATGCACTTACTACTAATATGAGATATCACTAATCCTAGGACCCATGACGACGTGAGAGATTGGACTTGCTTTCTTAATTGGAAAGAATTAAATGGTCCAAACACTATGCCACAAAGTGAATAAGATAACAGCGATCACACAACATAAGGTAGATTTTCTGTTATCCCACTTTTTCAAATAACACATGAAAAAACCATCTATTAGCTATAAAGCCCTTAAAATCTTTTATTGTTGTCTAGATAGCTTATGAAATCTCTATGAACATGCTTGTTATTCAGAAACATTTTATCTATTGTATGATTTAAGTTATCAAAATTTTTAGTTTTGGCTCCATCTTTTCCCTCTTAATTATTTCATAGCTGCTTTTTATTTTTGTTTCCCCCGTGTATATTTTTGTTCCCCCCTTTCTTTCTATTCTATTTTTTACTCATTTCTTTCTTTCACTCCGTTTCAAAAAATCGTGCATTTTTGAAATTAGGGTTTCAACCGCTTTGAAATTCATTCGAATCGTCTTGCTCCTTTCATTCCTTATTGATTATGGGCTTTAATTTATTGGTGATTGACGGTTGTGGCTCCTTGTCAAGTGTTCTTCAATTGATATTGGTATGATTTTTTCCACTTTCGATTTATATTGTTCTCGACTTCGATTATCCTGTCATTGATGAATTGGCTTCTTTATATAAGAATTAATTTCCTATAATTTCGTATATATGCTAAGATTTGAATTTCAAAGAATTTCATGAATACTGGTATACTTGTTGGTTTGTTTGCTTTGATATTATTTTTATCCCTTTTTGATTTTCTGATTTCTACACTTGAGCTTGCTTTGATATTGTTTTGCCTAATTTTCTGGTATTCTCGACTTCGAAACTATTTTTCCTGATCCTTATATTTGGTTCACGACCTTGCTTTGATACATGGAGTTCAAAGCAGTGTTGAGTTCCACTTGAGTTACACTTGAGTTTATGTCTATATATGTACATTTCTATGTGTATATATGTGTATATCATGTCTGAGTTCCACTTGAGTTCATGTGTTTTGAGATATATATGTTTTGAGATTTCTGGCTTGGGATACATGTGTATATATGTACATGTATGTTTTGAGATATAAGTGTTGTGATGGTGAAAACTTGAACTGGGTTGCTGCTTTGATGAGTTCATGTCTAAGTTAGAGGATGTTTTAAACTTCCACGTATATACATTCATGCATACATATGTATGTATATATGTGTGAATGTTTGCTAATTTCTGATCAAATAAATAACTTGCTGGTGAATATGTGATGTTTTGATGCATGTTGAACTGCATTTGCACTGGCACTTGCACTTGTTTACTATATTTTCTCTTATTGTTTTACCTGAGCTTGTTTATGTGCACTATCTTGAATTCTTGCCTAGTTGTCTCGTTTACATTTCCTGGATGTGCAATAGTGCATTTGTAGTTACCTTGATTTTGACTAACATCATTTAGAACATTTAATTAGATAAATTAAATGAAATAATGTAGATAGTCAAGGATTTGTTAATTAATAAGGTGTCATGCCATAATGAATGTATAAGCAAAAGAGAATTAAAAATAAGCAAGTAGGAGGAATATGATAAGGGTAAAATGGAAACATCCTTCATTCTAATACCATATACCCTTTTATCCTCCATTCCTTATTCATTTTAACATTCCCAAACAAAACTAAAACCCCAAAAGTTCGGCAGGCCACCATTAAGAAGAATCAAAAGAAGATATGCTAGGAAATAAGTAGAAAGCATGAAGAAATTAATCAAATAGCAAATCTCAACCTTACTCAACACCAAGCCAAGGTGAATAATTAGATTTACATCTCATTTTTCATAATGATTTTGGTTTCAAGGTTTGATCCGAATTATTTTGCAAATAATATGCAATGTTATGTTTGTTTAAATGGATATATATGCTTGTTTATGATTTATTTTGTTTTATATAGGTTTTATGATAAGTTTAGATTAGAAAACCTATTAAATGACATCCAAATGACTTGCGTTTTTGATATATGATCAAAAACATTATTTTAGAAGTGGGTTTCAAGTTTCATAATTTTCTAACTTATTATGAATTTTCTATAAGAGAAAATAGTTATATTAGGTTTAAATTATTCACAACAATTATATAACTATTTTGGGTCTGAAATTTAAATATGTCAGAAAACATATTAAAAATGAATTATTGTGATTTTTGGGGAATTTTCCTAAGTATTTTATTATGGTTATAAAATTACTTAAGTTAAGGGACTTAAATGTTTTATAAATTTTATTAAGGAGAAGGGCTTACTTGTTAAATGTTTTTAATTGATAATTTTGAAAATTCGGCATCCTTTTAGAAAAGGATTTTGATAAAGAAATGGCAACCAATCATATTCTGACAAATTGGGCAAGTTAGGTACTTTGAAAGGCAATAAACCAGTTTTGTTTCGAATTACAACTTTTCCACTTCCTTAGCTTGCTTTCATCAACATGCCTAGAAGGCCTTTCACGCCTATTCGAAACCAATGCACATGATATCAAACAATTGGTATGTAGTGTATTGGAGAAGGGATGATGCTATCAAAGGCAACGCTTTCGAAGGGGTTGCTTTTAACTTGTTTTTGTTTTTAAAAGGAAGCTTTCGAACAAGTTGTCGCTTGCCTTTGTTTTAGAAGAGATTTTTTGAAAGAGTTGTCGCCTTTTGTTTAAAAGAAGCTTTCAAAAGGATATCCGCTTTGAACCTATACGAAACCCATGCTGCCGCATTTATACCTTTCGAACTAGTTAAGGCACTTTTCTTTATAGCCTTAAATCAAAGTACTCGAAAGAGTGCTTTGGCCTTTTCACTTAGAAGCCGCCTTCTTAAAGCTTTCGAAAGGGGTGTATAGCTACTTTTTAAATGGTTTCGGAGGCAATGGTTTCGAAAGGGTGGGTTTTGAAACTATCCTCTCTCTTTTACTTAGGATTAATGCTTTTGAAAGTAATGCTTTCACCTCTATTCTTTATGTCCCGTTAGTTGCACTAAAAGTTAAACACAACGGTTTTAAAAGGAATAATATTAAATGGTTTCGAAGCAATGTTTCCACAAACCTTTATTGGAACCCAATGCTTTCGAAAGATATGTTGTAAGTGTTTCGAAGGGGAAGCCCCTAATGTTTTCGAAAGGTATACTTAAGTGTACCAAAAGGTTTGTTTTAAGTGTTCTGAAAGGAAGATTTCCAATGCTTTCGAAAGACAACTTTAATGGTTTCGAAAGAGGATGTCTAAGGTGTAAATGATGATTTCGAAAGGTATGTTTTGGCCTTTTGGCCTAATGTTTTCAAGGTTAAACTAGTAACTTATTTGAAAGGTGTACTTTCAATGAATTCAAAAGGGATTGTTTAAAGGTTAAACAATGGTTTTGAAAGTATTGCTTTGGCTTTAAGGCCTAAAGTTTTCTAAGTTAGAAAGGAGTATTAATTTATTTTGATGGTATAGAAAACCCCCTTGATTAGATTTCATCAACATTGTTTTGTGTAAAGCATAAATCATGGCATAAGTATTTTGAGTAAAGAAAAGAACATATTTTCCTTGTTTAGGTATGATTTAAAAACGGTTGACTCATTTTGAAAGAAATGTTTTCAAGGAAAATTGGATGGGGTAGTTAACCCTAAGTGGGACTGGTGTAGGGTCGTGCCCTATACTTTAACAAATAGCCCCTAGCTAATATAAGTCTAAAATTCCAGTGTGTACGGCTTTGTCACAGGTAAGACTAAAATGATGTTACGCACAGAAAGGAATACACAAAATAGAGGTAGGTTATTGGTGATCCCGCAAAACCATTAGGTTCAATTGACCCTTGGAAAAGTAAGTTAAGGACAGATCGTCCAGTATTGTGTCTAATAGAAGTTGGATTATTGATTATGTCTAGTAAGCCCAAGTCAGCTAGTGGTTAATAGTCAGCCTGTTAAAACATATTGTTTGGACAGACAGGCAATTGATTACCTTATTTATATGCATATATGTTATTGCTATTTTGATTATAATCAGTTTGATTGTAGGTTTTAGATCTGCAGAAGATATGTTTTTAAAAGGATATTTGTAAGGGAAAACTTGTTCCGCTAAGTGGCGTGGTCACACTTGATATCAGTAAATCGAGATGTAATGGTATTATCAACACCAGGCTTTATGTCTGACTCGAAGTTTATGTTTTTCCCTTAAACTCCCGGGTGCTCAAAATTAAATTTAAGTAGATTGAGAGTTAAGGACTTTTCAGGTTTAGTAGGTTGGATGAATAAGCTTCCGAAGACATGCAGGAGGAAAAGCTAGTCATGTAGGAGCCATTTAGTATTGTTTCTACTATAATGTATTTATGACTGATATGTCTATTTAGTAGTCTAATCATCCAACGGGGCATCCTCATATGTCGCTCTTGGTGTAATTTGTAATAATTATATTTGATTAAAACCTGGGAATCGTTTTGGGATTATGTAACTGAATATGAAATATGGATTTGAAATGTTATCAGAAAAGTTATATTTGAAATCTGTGTTGATTTTATTTCATATTCATGTGCTTCTGATATTATGGATACCATTAACATTACCGTATTTTGTCACCGGAAGTTAATACTATGGATGACTGCAGCATTTGTAGCGCTTAGCTTCAGGCCTCAAGATTTGGAATGTTGCAACTTTGTGTCAGAGCATAGGTTTATGAAAACTTAAAAGAAATTTTAAACTTAAAATGATTTTGGAAACATAATCCTAAGGAATCAGAGAAAAGATTAGGGTATGGGATAACGCTATAATATTGTACTTGTATTTTCTATATATAAGTATAGGCTTTATCTCTATTCTCCCATCTCTTTTGGACTATTCTTGTGTATCTTATAAAGTCTCAATGTAGATTTTAAGGAAGTAAATATGGATGATAGGAGTGGATGAGTTAATATTGGTGGTGGAAGTACCACAACCAAAGGAAATGCCAGACCAAACACTAGAAGAAATCCAGGTTGGGCACAAACTGCTAATGTGGGTGCTGGAGCGCCGCAAGTTGATATGAGAGCTATGTATCAATTCTTCATCATCATGACGCAAGCTGGAGCTGCTGTGAGATTAGTTGGAGGAAGTCAGGAAGTTTCAGTGGTCAATAACTATGCAGTACTAAGCAGAGATTATGCTAGGCTTGCAGGAAGGCCATATATTGGGACTGAGGACGCAATTGAGGTAGATAATTAGTTGCTTCATTGCAAAAGGATTTTTGTTGATTTAGGGCTTAATGATGCGTAGAAGAGGATACTCGCTTCTCGGAAGTTGAATGGAGCAGCACTGTACTAGTGGAACAGTGTTACGGTGGGAGATAATGAAGAGACTGTAACTTGGGCGGAATTTAAAAGGTGGTTTGAGGAAAGATTCATGTCAGAGATTACCAAGTCAACTCTGCTCAAGAAATTTGCTGAGTTGGTGCAGAGAGACATGACAGTGCTTGAGTATGCTACCAGATTTGAGGAGCTATCGAGATATGGATATGCTATGGTTAATACGGTTATCAAAAGGAATGAGAAGTTCATCCGCAGATAGAAACTTTAGCTTGCTAAAGCAACTTTACTACATGTTAGGGATCTATGTGATGTAGTTGTTGAGATGGCTTTGAGGAATGAGGAGATGCTTGCTTTCTTTAATAGTAAAGTAGTGGAAATCAAGGTGGGCAGAACCAGAAAAGGAAGTTTTTCTATAAGAAGAGAGATTAGAAGAGTAGAGCTACTAAGAAAGGAAAGACAGAAGTTATCTGCTACAAGTGTGATAAGAAAGGGCATTTCACTAATGAATGTCGCTCAGGGGATGGAAAGAAGGTAATTGGGAAGAAGAATATCAAATGCATCAACTATGATCAGATTGGATATTATAAGAACCGGTGCAAGGAACCAGCCAAGGGTGGAAAGGGCAAAGTGTTTGCATTGGAACCAACTACCTCAAGACCAATAGCAAAGGAGAAAGAAAAAGCTGTGTTGGGAGGTACGCTTTTGATTCATGGTATGTCAGTTAGAGTTCTATTTGATATTGGGGCATCACATTCTTTTATATCTCACTGTTTGGTAGATAAGCTTAACCTAGAACCCTCATACCTAGTTACTTCCTTAAGGGTTGCGAGTCCGATAGGAGGATATGCGACTCTTGGGATGAGATGTGACCACTTAGAGTTTGAATTGTTAGGTCATGTATATTCTTGCAGTTGCATGTATTTGATTTTGTAGGGTTTGGAATTATTTTGGGTATGGATTGGTTAAGTAAGTACGATGCTAGGATATTTTGTCATGATAGGAAAATATCACTTAGACGCTCTAGTTATAGCGATCAGATTCTATGCTCTGTAGAAAACCCTAGTTTGGAGGTTAATGCTTTGTTGGGTGTTATGAAGGCAGAAGACGAGCTGAATCGAGTTTTCGTTGTTAGAGAATTCCCAAATGTCTTTGATCCCGTGAAAGGACTACCGCCGAAACGAGCCATTGAATTTTGGAGATATTTAGTACCTAGAGCAGAACCTATGAGTAGACCACCAAGTAGAATGACACATATCGAGATGGAGGAGTTAAAGGTGTAGTTGGTGGATTTAGATGGTAAGAAATTTATCAGACCAAGCCGTTCACCTTAGGGAGCAGCTATAGTGTTTGCAAAGAAACCAGATGGATCGTTGAGGTTGTGTATCGATTATCGTAAGTTGAATGAGAAGACGATAAAGAACCGATATACATTACCTAGGATTGACGATTTGTTCGATCAGTTGAGTGGACGCAAAGTATTTTCCCAGTTGGATTTGGCAACAAGGTTCCATCAGCTTAGAGTAGCAAAGGATAGTTTTCCATTGATGATGTTTAGGACAAGATATGGATCGTATGAATGGTTAGTGATGTCGTTCAGACTAACTAATGCGCCAGCATTCTTCATGGACTTGATGAACATAACCTTCCGGAGCATCTGGACGGATTCATTTTAGTATTCATAGACAACACTTTGATATACTCTAAGGATGAAAGAGAGCATGAAGTTCATCTTAAAGTGGTGCTTGAGACGTTGAGGCAACATTAACTAAAAGAGAAATTTTCGAAGTATCATTTATGGAAGATGGAAGTGAATTTTCTTTGTCATGTAGTCTTAGAGAAAAGGTCGTTAGTAGATCCGGCTAAGATTAGGCAGTGAATAGTTGGAAGAGACCCGAGACAGTGACTGAGATAAAGAGTTTTCTTGGATTAGCTGGTTATTATTGGAGATTCATTAAGGATTTTTCACAGATAGTGGCACCGATGACTAAGTTAACTCGAAAAGATGTAAAGTTTCTCCGGACTGATAAGTGTGAGGAGGCATTCTAGAAACTAAAACACTTATTGACTAATGCACCTGTGTTAGTTTTTCTAAAAGGGAATCAGGACTTAGTGGTGTACACGGATGCATGTGGAACAGAGTTAGGAGCTATGTTAATGCAAAGAGGTAAAGTGATTGCCTATGCTTCTCAACAGCTCAGACCGCATGAAGTTAGATATCCAACTCATGATTTGGAATTAGCTATGGTAATTTTTGCATTGAAGTTATGGAGACACTACCTTTTGGGAGAAATATTCGAGTTGTATACCGATCAGAAGTCACTAAGATACTTATTCTCTCAGAAGTAAATACGAGACTGTAGATGTGGTTAGAGTTTTTAGCCGCTTATGGCATTAGTATTGAGTACACACCAGGAAAAGGGAATAAGGTTGCATATGCACTTAGCAGAAAATATCAGAATGTAGTATTGGCAATGATAGCTGAGTGGAAAGACTTAGAAGCGTTGACTACTTGCGGAGTACAGTGGAGGTCTAAGAGTAGTTCTAGTCAAGAAACTGCTACGTTGTCGTGTTTAGAAGTTCAACTGGTGATGATTGAAAGGATTGCTTCTAAACAAAAGAGGATCCATTATTAGCTGAACGGATCAGAAAGTTAAGGAATGGAACAAAGAGCGATGACTAGAAAGATTTTAGTCTTGACCAAAATGGGTGGTTGAGGAAGAAAGGACGACTATGTGTTCCGAACGTTGAAACATTAGGAAGGAAGTTCTTGGAGAGTACCATATTTCAAAGTTCACTATTCATACGAGAGGAAATAAGATGTATCAGGATATGAAAAGGAGTTTCTTCTAGGAATGTATGAAGAGAGATGTAGGCTTATGAGTGAGGTAGTGTTTGAACTGTCAACAGGTAAAAGCCAAACATCAGAAACCGATTGGGTTACTTCAGTCTTTGGATGCCCCAGTCCGAAAATAGGATTCTATCTTAATGGATTTCATAGATGGGTCGCCAAGGATGAATCGAGGAAATGAGAGTATATGGGTTATAGTGAACGGATTGACCAAGAGTGCCCATTTCATTCCAGTTAAGTTGACCAGGACAGCAGCAGATTTAGCTAAGTTATTCCTGAGGAATATAAGTAGACTGCATGGAATTTCTAGTAGCATAGTCAACGATAAAGATGCTTTGTTCACTAGTGAATTCTTAAAGAGTCTACAAGAAATGTTAGGAACCGAGCTTAAGATGAGTACTTCTTATTACCTACAAACGGATGGGCAGACAGAGAGAGTCAACAAGGTGCTCGAGGATCTATTAAGAGCTTGTGTATTAGATTTTGGTGGGTCGTGGGAAGACCATTCGCACTTAGTCGAGTTTTCGTATAACAACAGTTATCTGACTACTATACGGATGGCACCATTTGAAGCTTTGTATGAAAGGCCATACAAATCTCTCATTTGTTGGTTAGAGGCCAAGGATAGGTTAGTTCTTGGTCCAGATTTGGTTAGAGAAGCTGTAGAAAAGATTGAGTTAATTCGAGCTAGGATGAAAGAAGCTCAGTCTAAGCAGAAGAGCTATTCTGATAGAAGACGGAAAGACTTAGAGTTCTCAGTCGGAGATCATGTTTTCATCAAGGTATCACCGATGAAAGGTGTAACCAGATTTGGAAAATTAGGAAAATTGGCACCAAGATTCGTTGGACCATTTCCTATTATAGAAAGGAACGATAAACTCGCGTATAGTGTAAAGTTACCGAATAGTTTGGCAGGAGTCCATAATATTTTACATATTTCTCATCTAAGGAAGTGTATTCGAGATCCAGAGACTACTATTACACCGACTGTGTTAGATGATCTAATAGTGGAACCGGATATGACTATTGTTTGGAGACCAGTTCGTATAGTTGCAAGAATTAGAAGAGACAAAGGAACATGACATTCAGATTAGTCAAAGTCTAGTGGAGTGACGACGAGAGAGACTGTAGTTAGGAAATCGAGAGCAGAATTAGAGCCACTTATCCTAACTTGTTTTATGGTATGTTTTACCTTCATGTTTGATTGTTGTGGGTACCTTATCGTAATTTCGAGGACGAAATTCTTTAAGGAGGGGAGTCTGTAATACCCTAATTTTGACTAACATTATTTAGAACATTTAATTAGAGAAATTAAATGAAATAATGTAGAAATTTAAGGGATTGATATTTTTTAATTAATAAGGGGTCATGCCTTAATGAATGTATAAGAAAAAGAGAACAAAAAATAAGTAAATAGGAGGAATATGATAAGGGTAAAATGGGAACATCCTTCATTCTAATACCCTAAACCTTTCTATCCTCCATTCCTTATTCATTTTAACATTCTAAAACAAAACTAAAACCCCAAGAGTTCACCTGGCCACCATTATGAAGAATCAAAAGAAGATACGCTGGGAAACAAGTAGAAATCTTGAGGAAATTAATCAAAAGGCAAATCTCAACCTTTTTAACACCAAGCCAAGGCGAATAATTAGATTTACATCTCATTTTTCATAATGATTTCGATTTCAAGGTTTGATCCGGATTATTTTGCAAATAATATGCCATGTTATGTTTGTTTAAATGGATATATATGCTTGTTGATGATTTATTTTGTTTCATACAGATTTCATGATAAGTTTAGATTGGAAAACCTATTAAATGGCATCCAAATGACTTGCATTTTTTATATATGATCAAAAACATTATTTTAGAAGTGGGTTTCAAGTTTCATGGTTTTCTAAATTATTATGGATTTATTATGAATTTTCTAATAGAGAAAATAGTTAATATTGGGTTTAAATTATTCAAAGCAATTATGTAACAATTTTGGGTCTGAAATTTAAATATGTCAGAAAACATATTAAAAGTGAATTATTGTGATTTGTGGGGAATTTTCCTAAGTATTTTATTATGGTTATAAAATTATTTCAGCTAAGGGACTTAAGTGCTTTATATGTTTTATCAAGCAGAAGGGCTTACTTGTAAAATGTTTTTAATCGATAATTTTGAATTCGGCAGCCTTTTAGAAAAGGATTTTGATAATGAAATGGCAACCAATCATATTTTGACAAATTGGACAAGTTAGGTAAAAAGGAATTACTTTAAAAGGCAATAAACCAGTTTTGTTTCGAATTACAACTTCGCTGCTTCCTTAGCTTACTTTCGTCAACATGTCCAAAAGGCATTCTGCACCTATTTGAAACCAATGCATATGATATCAAACAATTGGTATGTAGTGTATTGGAAAGGTGGAAGGGATGATGGTGTCGAAGGCAACGCTTTTGAAGGGGTTGCTTTTAACTTGTCTTTCTTTTTAAAAGGAAGCTTTCGAACAAGTTGCCGCTTGTCTTTGTTTTAGAAGAGAGTTTTTTGAAAGAGTTGTCGCCTTTTGCTTAAAAGAAGCTTTCAAAAGGATAGCCGCTTTGAACCTATTCGAAACCCATGCTACCGCATTCATACCTTTCGAACTAGTTAAGGCTGCTTTTCTTTGTAGCTTTAAAACAACGTATTCGAAAGAGTGATTTTGCCTTTTCACTTGGAAGCCGCCTTCTCAAAGCTTTCGAAAGAGGTGTATAGTTGCTTTTTAAATGGTTTCGAAGGAAATGGTTTTGAAAGGGTGGGTTTTGAAACTATCATCTCTCTTTTACTTGGGATTAATGCTTACGAAAGTAATGATTTCACCTCTATTCTTTGTGACCCGTTAGTTGTATTAAAAATTAAACCCAATGGTTTTGAAAGGAATAATATTAAAGAGTTTCGAAGCAATGTTTCCAAAAACCTTTACTTGAACCCAATGCTTTCGAAATATATGTTGTAAGTGTTTCGAAGGGGAAGCTTGCAATGTTTTCGAAAGGTATATTTAAGTGTACTGAAAGTTTTGTTTTAAGTGTTTTGAAAGGAAGATTGCCAATGCTTTCGAAAGACAAGTTCGATGGTTTCGAAAGAGGATGTCTAAGGTCTATTTTCAATGATTCGAAAGGTCTATTTTCAATGATTCGAAAGGTATGTTTTGGCCTTTCGGCCTAATATTTTCAAGGTTAAAGTAGTAACTTATTTGAAAGGGGTACTTTCAATGAATTCAAAAAGGATTGTTTAAAGTTTAAACAAGGGTTTCGAAAGTATTGCTTTGGCTTTAAAGCCTAAAGTTTTCTAAGTTAGAAAGGAGTATTAACCTATTTGACGAGATAGAAAATCCCCTTGATTAGATTTCATCAACATTGTTTTGTGTAAAGCATATATCATGGCATAAGTATTTTGAGTAAAGAAAAGAACATATTTTCCTTGTTTAGGTATGATTTGAAAAGGGTTAAATCATTTTGAAAGAAATGTTTTCAAGGAAAATTGGATATGGTTATTAACCCTAAGTATATGACTCGGATATTAGAAGACTAGATGGGATTGGTGTAGGGTCGTGCCCTATACTTTAGCTACTAGCCCCTAGCTAATATAAGTCCAAAATTCCAGTGTGTAGGGCTTTGCCATGGGTAAGACTAAAATGATGTTACATACAGAAAGGAATACATAGAGTAGAGGTAGATTATTGGTGAGCCCACAAAACCATTAGGTTCAGTTGACCCTTGGAAAAGTAAGTTAAGGACAGATCGTCCATTATCGTGTCCAATAGAAGTTGGGTAATTGATTATGTCTGGTAGGCCCGAGTCAGTCAGTGGTTAATAGTTAGCCTGATAAAACTATACTGTTCGGACAGGCAGTCCATTGAATACCTAATATATGCATATATGTCATTGTTATTTTGATTATAATCAGTTTGATTGTAGGTTTTAGATTTACAAAAGATATACTTTTAAAAGGATATTAGTATAGGAAAACTCGTTCCGCTAAGCGGCATGGTCTCACTTAATATCAGTAAATCGAGATGTAATAGTATTATTCGCACCATGCGTTATGTCTAACTCGAAGTTTATGTTTTCCCCTTAAACACTCGGGTGCTCAAATTTAAATTTGAGTAGATTGAGAGTTAAGGACTTTTCAGGTTTAGTAGGTTGGATGAATAAGCTTCTGAAGACATGCATGAGGCAGAGCTAATTATGTAGGAGATATTTAGTATTGTTTCCACTGTGATGTATTTATGACTGATATGTCTATTTAGTACTCTGATCATTCTAGGGGGCATCCTCATATGTCGCTCTTCGCGTAATTTATAATAATTATATTTGATCAAAATCTGGGAATCGTTTTGGGATTATGTAACTGAATATGAAATATGGATTTGAAATGTAATCAGAAAAGTTGTTTTTGAAATTTGTGTTGATTTTATTTCATGTTCATGTACTTCTGATATTATGGATACCATTAACATTACCGTGTTTTGTCACCGGATGTTAATACTATGGATAACAGGCTCTTAGCTTCGGGCCTCAAGATATGGGATGTTACAGCATTTTCATGTATATACATACATACAAATGTATGTATTTATGTATTAATGTTCTTATATCTGCATATATGTATGTATGTTTTCATATATATGTATGTTTATATCTATTTGAACATGTTGAACTATCTGGTCTTATGCGATGTTTTGATGCATGCATGTTGAACTGTCTGGTCTAATGCGATGTTTTGATGCATGCATGTTGAACTGCCTGGTCTTAAGCATATATGTGTGTGTTGCTGGTCTTGTTGGTCAATGTTCAATGCTTGAGTGTTGTCAAGGCATGCATGTTGAACTGCCTGGTCTTATGCTATGTTCCGAACATGGTGCACTGCCTTGTTCAATGCTTGAGTCTTGTTAGTTCATGTTGCACCTAAGTTGAATTGTTTACTACATATACATGTATGCTTACTGCACATACATGTATATGTATGTATATATATACATATATATATATATATATATATATCTGTGTGTGTATGCTTTGAACTTGAACTTATGCACCTTAGTGTTGATACATGAAGATTTTGATCAATGAAAATGTACTTCAACAAAAAGGAAGAGATATATGCAAAATCAGAGGAAGATCGATGAAGACCAAAAGTATAAACATGAGTATGGTTTTTATAGGTCTAAAGTCTAGATTATTTGTTAAAATCTATCCTCAAGAGATTTGCACGAACATTAAAACACATCCGTAAAACTACATTTTTGTGTACACATTCACTGTGCAGATTTTTATAGTTCAGTCGACTGAACAGGCATGGCCAGTCGACTGAAACTGGCACAGAATTACAAATACACACAGTTTCAGTCGACTGAATTTCCTGTACAGTCGACTGAATGCATTCCTGAAAATTTCTCTGTATATTTTCAGTCGACTGAATTTCCTGCTCAGTCGACTGAATCTGCAACTGCAAATTTTCTCTGAATAGACACCTTCTTCCTCCCAAGAGTTGCAACCATTCTCCAATGGAAATAGAAGCATCTCTTCCCTGCACCTCTAGCAAACAAATGCAACTCTTCTACAAGTATAAATACATGTTTTTAACATTTGCAAATTACCAATTCTACTTGCTTTAATCTCTCTACTTACTTGAACATACTTTCAGATTCTTTTAAGTTTTCAAAAGCAAACCAATTGCTTGAATCTCTGTTTTAACTATAACATCTCTTGATTCATAGCAATTCACATTTCCTAAATCTTCACAAACACTTTGTATACTCTCGAGGATAAGATTATAGGAAAGTTGTACTAAATTGACTCATTAGTGTTATCAAGAACACAACAAGTCAGAAATACTTTTTGTATCCAAGTTGAAGTCCTCTTCGGTAGTTGAGGCAAGAAATCCCGTTCGGTCGTTCGGGTAAGTTGTAAACCTATTCCTCCGGGTTAAGTGGGGGTTGTTGGTTAGTTGAATTCCTAAGAGGAGCTTAGGGACTGGACGTAGGACAAGAGGTCCGAACCAGTATAAAGTCTTGGTGTCTACTTTACTTACTACTTATTACTATCTACCTAGAGCATTTTACTATTCCATATTATACGATCCTACCGCATAGACTCTTTCAATTGGTATCAGAGCAAGGCCGTCCTATAACCATAACACCGTTATTTGACATATTGATAATATGGAAAACAACACAAGCACAACGTCTACCTATAACTCTACATTTGCGGAAGGACAATCTACTCAAAGACCTCCTCTATTCAATGGACTAAACTATAATTATTGGCCTACAAGGATGAGGATTTATATGCAAGCAACAACTCGTTCCAAAACTCGTTGTACCTACAACGGATTATTCTACATGGACGCAAGCTCAGAAGAATGAAGTTAGTGCAAATGCCAAAGCTATGAATATGCTATTTTGCGCTTTGGATAGAAATGAGTTCAACCGTGTAAGCATCTGTACTACTGCACATCAGATATGGAGTACACTTAAAACCATACATGAAGGCACGAACAAGGTCAAGCAAACTAAGATCTTCATGCTAAAGAACCAGTTCCAAAACTTTAGAATGCGACAAAATGAATCCATCAATGACATGTACTCAAGGTTTCAAGACATTCATCATGCTTTAATAGGACTAGGAGAAAAATACACGGATTTTGATATTGTATCTAAAGTTCTAAATTCACTCACTGATGAATGGGAGAGAAAAGTCTTAGCAATCGAAGAAGCAAATGATCTATCTATAATGAAACCAGAAGAATTAATTGGAAATCTTATGTCGTATGAAGTTAATATGCAAGCTAAGAAAGATCAAGCACAAGAAAGAAAAAATGTAGCTTTTCATGCGGAAAAGGAAGAATCAGAGTCTGAAGATGAGGATTTAGCATTTATAGCCAAAAATTTCAAGAAATTTTTAAGATATAGAAAAGAAAATAAAAACGGATTCAAAAAGAATTTCTTGAACAAACCTTCATCCTCAAATATAGAATGCTTCAACTGTCACAAGAAAGGTCACATGCAGAAAGATTGTCCAGAGCAAAAGAAGGAGAATCGGAACAAAAACAAGAAAGAAAAATTCAAAAAGAAGGCATTCTCTGTAACATGGGACGATTCAGATTCATCTTCATCTGATAGTGAAAATGATAGCGACAATGAACAAGCAAATGTATGCTTTATGGCTCAGGAATCTGAGGTTAGTAATTTAACTTTCGACGATTTAATTGATGTAAACACTGAACTTTTGAGTACAATAAAAAATCTTAAAAAGAAACTTAAGGAGACACGTGAAAATCAGAACAAGGCTGAGTTTGAAAGGGATATGTTAAAAGATGAAAAGAAAATTTTAGAAGAAGAACTTGAAAAAGTTCAAGAGTCTTATTCAAATTCGGAAACTCAACTATCACTTTTAAGTCAAGAAATTGAAACTCAAAAGACAAAAAATGATATAATTGTTTCTGAAAATCATGAATTAAAAACTCAGATCAAACAAGTTAAGTTAGATAATAATAGTCTTCAAGTTAGATTAGATAACATCACTAAAAATGTTTCTAACTTTAACAGAGGAAGAGAAAATTTATCTAAGATTTTAGAAAATTCTCAATCTTCCTCAAATAAACATGGATTAGGATATAAAAAGGAGCCAAAATTCCTAAAAATATAAAAACAAATTTTAAGAGGAATATTGACTCTAAACAACAAGTGTTATTAAGAGAACCTATTAGGACAAAAGAAGAAACTAAGTTTGTTAAAATTTGGGTTCCAAAGACTAATAACATTTTAATTAGAAATAAATATATTAAAACATTTATGGATAGTGTTCATAATAATAAAAACTATATTTATAAAAAGGATACTGAACCAAATTGGGTTTGGTTTCCTAAGTTCTAACTTTTTAGGACCCTATTGAAAGGTGGGTACCAATAATTTTATATTTATTTTCAGGTCCCACACAAAAAGAAGAAATGGATATTAGACAGTGGTTGCTCAAAACACATGACCGGTGACAAAGATATGCTTACAAACATCACATACTTTGATGGTGGCTCGGTTACCTTCGGAGACAACTCAAAAGGTTATATCATTGGCAAAGGAGATGTGAGCAATTACGATACATCAAATTTACCTTTTATTACAAATGTTTCATTAGTTAAAAATCTAAAACATAATCTACTAAGCATAAGTCAACTTTGTGACAAAGGTTTTAGAATAACGTTTTCGGAAAATAAATGTAGTATTTCTGATCAAAACCAAAATCTTGTTTTTGAAGGAAATAGAGATAGGAATATTTATGTTTTAAATATGAAAATAAATCATAATACGAATATGTGTTTACTAGCAAAAGATAATGATCCTTGGTTATGGCACAAAAGATTTTGTCGTATTAATTTCAAAACTATTAGAAAACTTTCTAAAAATGAATTAGTAAGAGGATTACCTAAGATAAACTTTAAGATAAAAAATCTTTGTGATGATTGTCAAATAGGAAAATTAAAAAAATCATCTTTCAAATCTAAGAAAAATATTTCAACTTTACAACCATTAGAATTACTTCATATGGATCTTTTCGGACCAACACAAGTTCAATCCATTAATCATAATCGATATGTATTTGTAATAGTTGATGATTTTTCAAGTTACACATGGACCATTTTTATGAAAAATAAAAGTGATACATTTGAGAACTTTAAAACATTTTCCAAAAGAATTCAAAACACTAAAAATTTAAAAATTAAGAATATTCGAAGTGATCATGGTGGCGAATTCGAAAATGAAGCTTTTGAATCTTCTGTAAAAAGAAAGGAATAAATCATAACTTCTCATTTCCTAGAACTCCTCAACAAAATGGAGTAGTGGAAAGAAAGAATAGAACATTACAAGAATGTGCAAGAACATTATTAAATTGAAGTTATTTACCAAAACATTTTTGGGCAGAAGCAGTAGCTACTGCATGTTATGTATTAAATCGTATTTCTATTAGACCATTAACTAAGAATACTTCATATGAACTTTTTAACAATAGAAAGCCAAATATATCATATTTTAAAATATTTGGATCAAAATGTTTTATTCTAAATACAAAAGACCAACTAGGAAAATTCGATCCAAAAGCTGATGAAGGAACTTTTGTAGGATACTCAGAACGAAGTACGGCATATCGAGTTTTTAATAAACGAACAAATACAATTGAAGAAACTTTACATGTATCTTTTGATGAAAACTTTAATAAAAAATTGAGCACAAAAGATGATGATGAATTTATAATAAATACAAATAATACAAATATTGAAAATATAAATAATACCGAACTTAGATCTCCACCTAAAATCTTACGAGATCATCCTGTACAAAACATAATCGGTGAAATAGATTCTCAAGTTAAAACTAGAAGTCAACTAAACCAAATGGGACATGTTGCTTTTATTTCTACAATAGAACCTAAAAATTCTAAAGAAGCATCAACAGATGACTACTGGATTGTTGCTATGCAAAAAGAATTAAATCAATTCGAACGTAATGATGTTTGGGATTTAGTTCCTCGTCCTAATAATCAATCTGTTATAGGAACAAAATGGGTTTACAAAAATAAAGTAGACGAACAAGGAAATATAACTAGGAATAAAGCTAGACTAGTAGCACAAGGATATAATCAAGAAGAAGGTATTGACTTTGAAGAAACATTTGCACCCGTTGCACGACTTGAAGCAATACGTATTTTATTAGCCTTCGAGTGTTTTCATAATTTTAAACTTTATCAAATGGATGTTAAAAGTGCTTTTCTCAATGGTTTTATAAAAGAAAATGTGTACGTAGAACAACCTCCTTTATTCATACACGAAAAATATCCGGATCATGTATATAAATTAAAGAAAGCCCTATATGGTCTTAAACAAGCACCTCGTGCTTGGTATGAGAGACTTAAAAGCTATCTACTAGATTCGGGATTTCAAATCGGAAAAGTAGATCAAACTCTATTCATTAAAAACACTACTAATGACATTCTAATAATTCAAATATATGTAGATGACATCATATTTGGTTCAACTAATGAAAACTTATGTAAAGAATTTTCAAATATAATGACTAAAGAGTTCGAAATGTCACACATGGGAGAATTATCTTATTTTCTCGGATTACAAATTAAACAATTAACAAATGGAATTTTCTTAAATCAAGAAAAATATTGTGCTAATATGATTAAATGTTTTGGACTAGAAAACACTTCTGGAAAGCCTACTCCTATGAGTACCACAACTCATCTTGATCGAGATGAAAATGGTAAAAGTATCGATCAAAAATTGTTTAGAAGTATGATAGGTTCCTTACTCTACTTAACCGCTAGTAGACCAGACATAATGATGAGTGTATGTTTATGTGCACGATTTCAATCTAATCCTAAAGAATCACATTTAAGAGCGGTAAAACGAATTATACGATATCTTAACAATACTAAAGATTTTGGTCTTTTCTATCCAAAAGAGTGTCCATTTGAGTTAGTATCATTCAGTGATGCTGATTTTGGTGGATCTCGAACAGATAGAAAAAGTACAAGTGGTACGTGCCATTTCATTGGAAAATCACTTGTATCTTGGTTTAGTGAGAAACAAAATTGTGTCTCGCTATCAACCTGTGAAGTAGAGTATATATCAGCTGCTTTAGCTTGTACTCAAGTTATTTACATGCAACAAACACTTGAGGATTTTAATATAAATTTAACAAACTCTACAATATATTGTGATAATACAAGTACAATAAATTTATCTAAAAATCTAGTTAATCACTCTCGTACAAAACATATAGATATTCGTCACCACTTTCTACGTGACAATATCGAAAAAGGAATCATAAACTTAGAACATATTTCTACCGAAAATCAAATTGCCGATATATTTACTAAACCTCTTTTAGAAAACTCCTTTATAAAATTACAACGAGAATTAGGGATATTGTCTTTTAAAGATATCATATAAAGAAAATTAAAAGAAAAATCTACACAATTTTTTCAACTAACATTATATGGGAATTTCAATTTATTCTCACATATAAAAGTTATTTACCATACATTCTTAACTAACTTATATTAACCATTAAATCATTAAGTGGTTGAAAAGCATTTAAACTTTATAACCAATATATATTTAGAAAATTCCTACTATAAATATACTCCTAAACAAAATTCTTTTCAACAAGTCATTCCACGTATAAAAGAATTACAATAAAAATGTCTTACGATAGCTCAGACTCTCATATCAATATTATCTCCTCAGTTGAAAACACTCTTGCATCACCTAAACTACCAATGCCAACATCAACGCATGAACCGGTGTACAAGTGGGAAAACTATCGCACTGGTTACACACCAGAATCAAAAAAGGCAAAACGTAGTCTTTTTACCTCCCCCGACACAAAAAGAAAGATTGACGAGATTCATCATTTTCAACAACAACAAATTAATCTCCAAAGAGAATTATATTTTGAACAGAAAGTAACGGCACGACGGCTAAGTTTTTTGGAGAAAATTGGTTTACATTTTTGTAGTTCAAAGAAAAATGAAGTGAGCGAACCCTTACCTCGACCAAGTAATGTGTTCGATCCATCTTCATCCTACCGTACACCAGCTGATCCCTTGAATCCTTGGACTTCCCCAAAAACTCCTCAGTATACTCCAAATTCATGGCATATAAATTATGGGAAGAACGAAGGAAAAACTCCAAGTCCATCCCCGAAGAAATAGTCAATTCTAATATTTTTTTAATGTTACATCTATATAATTGTAATTTGTTTTTTCTTTTATATATATAAATTATTTACTTTTATATCAGGAGAAATAACAAAAAAAATTAATTGTCAGTCGACTGAAACCCACTGTTTAGTCGACTGAACTACAAACAGAAAACATAATATACACAGCTCAGTCGACTGAAATCATCTGTACAGTCGACTGAATATTCAATAGAAAATTTCAGCTAAAAATTCAGTCGACTAAAAAATATTGTTCAGTCGACTGAATCTAACACAGAAATATTTCGTACTATATTTCATTCGATTGAACAGACTATTCAGTCGATGGAACGCTAATTTCCAGACAGCTTTTTCTTTATAACCACCAGGTTTTACCTATCCATTCACTTTTTATCTTCAACTACATCTTCTTTCCCAATTAGTTTCAAAACCCTAGCTCTCAAATTGCTCAACTCTCACTCAAATTATATACAAATGCCTCCAAAAAGATCTAGAGCTTCTTCTTCTTCATCCTCCGAGCCAATTGACGCTCAAATAGCACAATGGCTTTACGATGGAGTAGCCGTCACTAGATGGAATAAGATGAAGAATTATCGTATCTTCGAGCATTCTTTTGTTGATTTTCAAAGTCTTCAAGCTTACAACATACAAGCATTAACAGATCAAGTAGGTCTAACTTCTCTCTTGGATTTGAAAAGGAACGACCATGCAATAAATCATGTCATGGTAAAATTATTTTATGCTAATCTTAATCTTGGACACCAAACTCCAAGAAATCCAAATGATAGTGTTTGGAGTTTGGTATGTGAAAAGAAAGTTTGGTTCTCCCTCGATCGCATTTCACACATTTTAGGTTCTCCAAACTTTGGTAGCAAGCTTGAAGAAATAGACTTTAATCCTCGTATTCGCGACAACATCAATCATCAATTTTTGGATGATAATATCAACATCGGGGATATTAAATCCACTTCTCTGCGTCCTAGAGCTAGAGTTCTCCACAAAGCTCTTATGAGAACAATCACCCCAAGAACGGGTTCATATGAACTTGTATACCCTAACAACTATCGCGCACTCTACGCACTTTGGGGTAATTATCAAGTTAATTGGGTTCAATTGATTCTTGATGAATTCCGAACATTCAATAATGGAAAAATGAGGACAATCTATTTTGGTGAGTATATCATGCGATTACTTCTCAATGTTGACACGCCATTGGCTGAGTCCGAGAATACAATGGTGCACCAAATAAACAATCGGACCATAAGCCTAATGAAACTTCTGGCAAGACCACCTCGAATCATTTCTCTTACCGAATGGGAAGCTAGGAATCAAGGACCTCAACAACCTCCACAAGTTCCACATGAAGAACCTTCAGATCAAGAAGAAGAAATTCGTATCACTGGCCCTGGTTATAATACCAATCAATCTTTGGGTATTTTATCAAGGAATCAACAGATTCTTGATAATCGCCTCAAGAAGGTAGATCACAAGCTTGACAAAATTAAAGGATTCTTCAACAAGCTATGGGGTGCAATCTCATGTTCAAGCACTACTACCGCTTCAACATCTCATGGAAAACGTCCGGCACCTACTTTTACATGGACGACATCCGAAGAACATACAAGTAGCGGCACAAGTGGAGCTAGTTGTGGTCAAGGAGGAAGAGCCTATAGACAACCAACAGGAGGACCGGTCATTCGAGAACCTTGAGAGAGAGAAGGTTCTTGCGATTGGGATAAAGATGAGTAATTTTTAATCGTTTGTTGTTCTATGATGTTAAAACCTTGTATCAATTCTACTTATGCAACTTTGTTTTATTATTTGACTATGTTATTCTCTGATAATCTTAGAATTCTATGACTCGGTCGTATGTTTATATATCTATGATTATTAATTCCTTTTTGTCGATGACAAATGGGGAGAAATCTATGTAGCTAACTTTGTTTTGTAGGAAAGATAAGTGCATACATTCAGGGGGAGAATATTAGTAAATACATCTCTAAAACACATTAGTATTGTCATCAATCAAAAGGGGGGAGAATGTTGATACACGAAGGTTTTGATCAATGACAATGTACTTCAACAAAAAGGAAGAGATATATGCAAAATCAGAGGAAGATCGATGAAGACCAAAAGTATAAATATGAGTATGATTTTTATAGGTCTAAAGTCTAGATTATTTGTTAAAATCTATCCTCAAGAGATTTGCACGAACATTAAAACACATCCGTAAAACTACATTTTTGTGTACACATTCACTGTGCAGATTTTTATAGTTCAGTCGACTAAACAGGCATGGCCAGTCGACTGAAACTGGCACAAAATTACAAATATACACAGCTTCATTCGACTGAATTTCCTGTACAGTCGACTGAATGCATTCCTGAAAATTTCTCTGTATATTTTCAGTCGACTGAATTTCCTGCTCAGTCGACTGAATCTGCAACTGCGAATTTTCTCTGAATAGACACCTTCTTCCTCCCAAGAGTTGCAACCATTCTCCAATGGAAATAGAAGCATCTCTTCCCTGCACCTCTAGCAAACAAATGCAACTCTTCTACAAGTATAAATACATGTTTTTAACATTTGCAAATTACCAATTCTACTTGCTTTAATCTCTCTACTTACTTGAACATACTTTCAGATTCTTTTAAGTTTTCAAAAGCAAACCAATTGCTTGAATCTCTGTTTTAACTATAACATCTCTTGATTCATAGCAATTCACATTTCCTAAATCTTCACAAACACTTTGTATACTCTCGAGGATAAGATTATAGGAAAGTTGTACTAAATTGACTCATTAGTGTTATCAAGAACACAACAAGTCAGAAATACTTTTTGTATCCAAGTTGAAGTCCTCTTCGGTAGTTGAGGCAAGAAATCCCGTTCGGTCGTTCGGGTAAGTTGTAAACCTATTCCTCCGGGTTAAGTGGGGGTTGTTGGTTAGTTGAATTCCTAAGAGGAGCTTAGGGACTGGGCGTAGGACAAGAGGTTCGAACCAGTATAAAGTCTTGGTGTCTACTTTACTTACTACTTATTACTATCTACCTAGAGCATTTTACTATTCCATATTATACGATCCTACCGCATAGACTCTTTCACTTAGTACTTGCACTTGAATTATTTACTACATATACATATATATATCCATGTTTCGCTTGAGCACTTGCACTTGTTTACTGCATATACATGTATGATTTGAACAAATTCATGTATTGTTTATATCAAGTAGTGGGATAACAGACATGTATGCTTTGAACTTCCATGTATATACATACATATATACATACATACATATCTATGTATATGTGTGTGCACTTGTTCTATTTGGATAATTCCAGTTGCGGTTTGATTTTGAATATTTGATTTCGACTTGTTAAATTTCTATGTTGATGCTAATTGAACTGAATGAAATGTTTTGCTTGATGCTTGACACGAGTTCATGTGTTTTGAGACATATGTGTTTTAATATTTCTGTTTTGAGATATATGTGTGTATATGTGTATGTATATAGATATATGTTTTGAGATATATGTGTATATGTGTGTGTGTGTATGTGTGAATGTTCATTTACTTGCACACTGCCTTGTTCATGTCCATGTCCATGTACTTGCACTTGCAGACTGCCTTGTTTTAACTTCCATATGTATATACATACATACATACATATGTATGTACATATGTGTGAGTATTCTTTTACTTGCACACTGCCTTATTCATGTCCATGTCCATGTACTTGAGTCTTGCTGCTCCTATTTCAAAACCGTCCTTTGTTTACGGCATTTACGCCGGCACTAGCTTGCACTTGTTGTTTTTCCTAGTTGTCTTGTTTGCATTTCCTGGATGTGCTTTGAGCTTAACCATTTTGAGTTGAACCATTTTGAGCTTAACCATTTTGAACTGATTCCTAAATGTTCTTTGAGCTGAACCATTTTAATTTCCTGTATTGGTTTGTTTTGATTGTTTTGCTGCCTGGTTTGTACTTGTATATATACTACACTTGAGTTTAGCCCTATGAGGCTTGGGCTTGACTTTGTGCACATTTAAACTGTGTTGAGCCTTCGGGATTGACCATTGCAATAGTCCGTGAGATTCGATCAATGCCTGACCTTATGGTATTCACAGTGCTACACTGTGCATATCATAAATTGTCCGTGCATAGATATATTTGTCCCTGTCTAAAACATGAAGAGAAAACAAACCTATAAACCGAGGCAATGTTAATATTTAAATTCAATTTTATTTTTGCAATTTATGTTGTTTTTCTTTTCCATTTTATTGCGTTGGTTATTTGACAGGTATGGGAGATGACTGGACACAAGCTAGAGCAAGCAAATCAAGATCAACAACAACATTAAAAACAAACTTGAATTAGTGTGAGTAAAAAAAATGTTATATATGAGAGTGTAGAAAAATGTTGTATATATAAGAGTGATAGTAAAAGTTGTGTTGTATTTGGAAAGGTAAGTAGAGTGACAGTGAAAGTTTTATTGTATTTGAATTTAATTTGAAATAAAATATTTTTTTAAATAAAATTGCGATTCTTTTATTTCATTCCGTGAACAATTAATCATATCGGTTCATATTTATATGTTGTCTAATAGGAAATTCTAGAAATGATACTATAACATCAGAAACATATGTTTTTTGTGTGTTCGTGCATATCAATCGATGGGCATATCTGTTGTCTGATGTGCAATGAGATGGCACGAGATTTAACGACAAACAGATATGCAATTAGATAACGGAGCATATCTATCGTTTGGTGCGTTTTTTCCCATAGTGAAATTTGGAATTAGAAGCAGTGAAGGATATCTCTAAAAAGGTTTACTTCAGTGTTGAGGCATTAAGTGGCTACCTTAGGGCCCGCCTCCCTACCGAAAGAAGCAATCTAATGAGATTCCATATTTATAACAATGATATTGGATATCTCGGGAGAGGTTCGCTTCAGGTTCGAGGTATTAAGCGGCTGTAAGGTCCGCCTCTTTCTAATAAAAGAAGTATTAAATAGCCCAGTGGTATTTTCAAGCAATGTCAGTTAGATAGTACTAGTGAGGAGTCCGCCTTGGGGTTAGTTATTAAATGGCAAAGACCTACCTATAAATAGGTGTTAAGTGGTGAGAGGCATGCCCGGTCCTTATTAATGAGGTATTAAGTGGCTTGGGTATAGTCTCTCACATTGCTAGGACTTTAATAATGCTAGATGCACTAGTGGTATGGCTATTAATAGACTAATAATGGCGATGCTAGAAGTCCACCTTTGGAATAGGTCTTAAATGACGGAGTTTACCTCGATTGAGGTCCTAAATGGCAAAGTCTAACTATTTCTCTTTTAAAAGTATTATGTGGCGATAGTAGAAGCCCACTTCATACTAAGAAGTATCAAGTGGCTAATGGACTTGGAAGTATTGGGTGGTTGATGAGGCTTCATCGGTATTTCGTATCATTGGAATGGGTGGGTAAGTAATCATGTGTGAAATGCAAGGTTAGATTAGAATTGATAACCTTAATAGACATAATAATTAAATGGAAACCAATCGGTATAAATTTATGTTATGGACTCTTTATAGACTTCCAGTCACCAGAACGTTGTTCTGACCCCTTCTCATTATAACCCACATGATAGATTTAGAGGAACAGGTAACTGGAGTTGGACGTGTTAAGTTGTTGAAGAAGCCTTCTTTTCTCTCATGCTTGATGCTAATGTGACAATTTTCTATCCAAGGTAATTCTAAGGTAGTAGTCATAGTCAGTATTCTTATCCTATTATTGTTTCCGCTGTAAGTTTAGATTTCTATCAATCTTTGATAATGCCCATGCTTATTTGCAGGTACCAAATCCAACAATCTGTGCTTTGATGGACTTGGGTTTCGATTTTAGTCAAAATTTAGACCAATTAAGGTATGGGTTGGTACATTTGGCATCAATAGCCTAGGTTAGTAGATCAGAGGAATTATGTTAAATTGAGAGAACGTATTCATACTTTCCTATCTAGTATTATTATATTTTTATGTTAGATTCTAAGAATTCTGACTATAGAAGAAGTTGTAGCTCCACTCCGAAGGAATTAACAAAGCACTATGGGTGGAAATATCTCAAAGTTAAGATTTTCATGCCGACTCCAAAGTACCCCACGAAGTGGGCGCTGTTGATAAGGAGCATGAGTATGAATATGGCTGAATCCTGAAGACTAAAAATGTTCGACTTGATGGTTGATATTCTAGCTACCTTTTGATTTTGGATTCTAATGATGAGTTCCAGTCGAAGACACACATTTATTCCAAATGGATGGAAAATTAGAATATGTATGTCGCAATTGTCCAGAAGCAAATTTTTGCTAGGGTGCATTCATTGATCACCTCTTTGATAGCAAATCGAATTTTTAATTGAATAATTAATTTCAATTCCTTAGTCTAAAACCTGTGAGAGAACTTTTATAAAGTATATTTTGGAAATGCCATAGATTTTGGAAAAAGGGTTTTCAAAAGATTTCTTTTCTCAAGGATTTATTTTGAAATTTTGTTTTGGGATAGTTTTGAAATTTTAATTTCCAAAGAAACACGTATATTACTACGTTGGTCGTGTTAAAAAAAATTAGTTTATAAAAGATTAGTTTTTTAAATTCTTAAATATTTATATGAATATATCAGTAAAGACTTGATTTCGATTTTTGGTAAGGAAATAGTTTTCCATTTTGGGAAATTTGTGTATTTTTAAAAAAGGTTTTTGGATACCTGGAATATATTATATATATATATATATAAGTTTTATTTTTAAGGGAAGTTTTGGTATAAAATAGTTTCCATTATTTAGAACAAGTATAAAGGAACATATATTTAGCTCAGTGTTTTTTCAGTTTTTAAAATCGAGGTTTTTAAAATCTTCTCTCTTTAAAGTACAAACAAAATAGGAAAGACGTTCAATTTTATTGGGGTATGTAGTTTGAAGTGTTGTTGTACCACCAGCTATTGGAAGAAATATTTCCGTGCGAAGTACACTGGAAATAGTAGCCAAAATAATTTTGGTTTTTTTGGAATTGTTGTTGGTCACATCAGTTTTGTTGGGACTACAATGAATTGCTGGAGCATGGTTCAGGATTAGGAGGTAGGCTTTGACACCACCATGATGAGGACGTGAATCTTTTGGATCATATTAAATAGAAGGAGATGGTGCAAAACGATTATTATTATTTAATCAAGACCTTAATTGGGTCTAGGTTCAACTAATGCCCAAAGCTCATCTAGCGATTGGCCACCTAGTGGTAAATCCAGAATGGTCTGCCAGTTAATGAGTTTTGGCATAAATTGAGCCTGGAACGGGACTATAAAAGTCACGTTTAAATTCCCCTAGTTGCCTTCTTTCATTCCTCCTTCTGCAACAAGCCGAACCCAATCTCCATTCGTTATCTGGCTATATTAATCTGATTGGACAAGTTAGATTCAATTGTCACCAAGGTCGGTAAGTCCAAAGCAATGATTGTGGGGTCCAAAAGTCAAGTACAAATGATAATATGCAGCCGTGATCGAATAGAATTAAGAGATATGCAATGCATAATGTCCGAAGTATGGAGCATAGTTCAACATAGATGAGGGATCGATAATAATCATTCTCCAACATAGGTATCGGCATGTTTCAAGAAGCAAGTGCAATTCAATGGAAAACAACTACTATCTCAAGATCCATAAGTCCAATGCATAAGAAATTTTGTGAACAAGGTGTGGGGAACCTATGGAGCCTACCCTAGGAGGGATCGCACCTCAGAAGGATGAAATAAGTGGAGTCGGACCTCTTCCCTCAATAGGGATCAGCTGAAATCAGGAGGCAATTCACATTGAAGCAAAGATCGAGCAATAACTCAAGTTCAATCCAATTTGCATGAGACTTGGAGGCTAAGCATATTTCGACATGGGGAATCTACAAAAAGGATCGCACCCCCAAATTCCTTAAAAAGAGGGATCGGTACTAATCCATATTCTTTGGAATTTGGGCCATGCGATCCCTCTTATGGGTCCATATGGTCCTGGAGGTCATTCTGCCGAATTTTCATAGAGATATTTTGCCATATTCGTTTATAAATATAGGCTTGGTTATTCATTTTCGGGACCTTTACACTGCTAGTTGCTTTGTACTTTATTGTAACTGAGGATTTTCATCTGATCCATATTGTACTCACTTTACAAAGTGATTAATAAAGCAATCTATTCAAAGTGGACGTAGGCTAACAGCGCCGAACCACTATAAATCGTTATGCTCTTGTTATTACTTTAATTTTCTGCTATTCCATTACCATTTTACTCTTTTTACATTTTAGATTGTTTATTTATTTCTCTACTAAACTCTCTATTGGAAATTTGTGCCAACTTTTGGTGCAAACATTTTGGTGCTTTCACTGAGAAACAGATTCTCAGCCCTGTTTGGATCCCTTTGTTGCTACTAGATTACATAAATCCCCCAAAAAGATCTAAAATTATCTTCCAGAAGCTTGTTTTTTCTATTCAGACTTATAAAAGTCTAAGGAAAATTATCAACAATGGTTAGGAACACCAGATCTACTTCTCAAAATGCAAAAGGAAATGAGAATGCTAGCATCCAACAAGGAGGCCCGAGTAATCAACCAGTGGATGTGACTGCAACTAATCCAGCTGATGTCCAGAACCTAGCTGATTCCATTACAAGTGTTGAATTTCAAAACTGATGAGAGAGCTAGTGGATAGCCGCCGATAGTTGAATCAGCAGATTCAAGCCAATATTGATCCAATGAACCAACTCAGTCAGCAATAACGTGGAAAAACTAGGAGGGACCCTACCCCTTATTCTGCCTCATAGAGTTCTAGTTCATCAGACGATTATCACAGACATATGCATTGTAGAATTGACGAGTATCGCGCATAAGCTTTGGGACATCAATAGGCAAACCTACCTAGTCTGCCATGATCAATCGGTGCCGATCTCTCTATAGGGATCAGTACCGATCCCTCCTCTAAAGGAGGGAGCCTACCTTTCCACACTGGAGCCAAAGCTAGGGCTACTGCGATTGATTTGGATGTTAGAGTTCAGGTGGATGCAGAACAGTTACTTCCCTGAAATGACGATGAAGTGAATGTACGTGATATACATCAAGAGGATGTTGAGCCAAGAAGGCATGGAATGGCCCATAGATATCGACCGGACCATTTACGTGAGGTGGAGCACTACCACCGCTTGGCTCCAACTATCCAAACACTGGACTTATCAGCTATGGTTAGATAGCTGGTGAGAGAGAGCCAAAGTCTGACCAATGATGATTGGGGGATCTTAAGAAGCCATACCCCGTTCACTGATAATATCTTACATGCCGAGTATCCAAGGAGGTTCGATATGCCATTGATGCATGCCTACGAGGGAAAAACCAACCTCAAGTAGCACATCATGAGATATGAATGGCTGATGAATTATGCACAAGCTGACGATGCAACCAAGTGTAGATTTTTTCCAATCATTCTCTCCGGAATAGAAATGATGCGGTTTACGAGATTACCCCCATGGTCACACTCCAAATTTGATGATTTAGTAACGAAGATTTTGGAGCAGTTCTGTATGTACGCAGCTTGCCCCAAAGATGTAGTGTCCCTATCCAACGTGATCCAGGCTCTGAGAGAATCGTTGAAAGATTATTTAGAGAGATTCCATACAGCTATTGTGGAAATTAGTAATCCAAATGACCATTCAATGTTGATGCGGTAGCAAGAGGGATTGACCCTGATTTTGATTTTGGCGATTAGTTAGCTGGCAAGCCACCTACAACGTTTTTCTATGCGAAAGTAGCTCGGTATTTGAGGAAAGAGTAAGCTAGTTGCTCTAGGTAGAAGAATGTTGTGGGACCAAGTGGAGAGGGAGTGCAGAGTAACATTATAGTGAAGTGGTCTGATGATAGTTTTGGAAAAGTTCAAGTGAATGTCCAAAATAAACTAAATCAGCAAAAGAAAGGCGGAAATAGGAACCATGAATAAAAAAGGGATTCTGGAAGAGGAAAGCCTAGGATTCCAATATACGAAACCTACATAACACTGAATACCTCTTTAGAGAACATCTATTTGTCTACCTGCAATACCATGTAGTATATAAAGCCGCCTCCGAAAGAATCGAGGAGAAGCCGAAACAAACTGGAAAATGTTGCCGGTTCCATAAATGCTATGGTCATAGCACGAATGAGTGTAGGAATCTCCAGGATATTATCGAAAAACTGATTCAGGAAAGAAAGTTATTGCAGTTTGTTAAAGCCCTATAGGATGGCGGATAGGAGACATCCGATCCCAACCAAGGACCAATTCCGCACAGGGCCGAGGAGCCTGCGCAGACTAGTGGAAGATTAGTGATCAATAAAATAGTTGGAGGATCACATCTGGCTAATAAGAGTTGGCATTAGATGGAGCGCTATGCTAGCGCGATCAAGCATGTGAATTTTGAATGTTGTTCGAGTACTGAAGATGGAGCTCTGGGAAAACAGCAGCGTACAATGGTTAACGACGTTGTATTCAAAAATAGAGATGCATATAAGGTAGAGGAACCGACGATCGACCCAATGGTCATTTCGGCCATGATCGGCCCCGCTTTAGTGGGAAGGATTTTGGTTGACTATGGAAGTTCAGTAAATATAATTTTCAAAAGGGATTATAATCAGATGAGGATGAAAGCCAAGGACATGAAACCATCTAAAGTCCACATTCATGGCTTTAAAGGTGTTGCGACCGAAGCTGTCGGATATGCCATAGAGTTGGGAGAAGGTGACCGCGGGAGGATACAGATGTTGCCAGATGTTGTCTTGGATGTTGACTCTCTGTACAATGCTTTTCTGGGACTACCAGCCAGTTGAGTTCCGGGCAGCTATTGCCCTGTGGTGTTTGACTTTGAAGTTCCCGACTAATAACGGTGTTGGAGTGGTACATGGTGATCAAGCGACCAGACATGCCTGTTATATAGCTGAGTTGAGAGAAGCTCAACGAAAGGAGAAAGGTAAGGATGTAGATAAGTCTCTTCGCATCCAAACCGCCAAAGATTGACAACTAGCGCTTGGGCTTTGGCTCAGACACCACAGTCGGTTCTATAAAGACATAGATCCGAGGGATGATGAGGAGGAGCCCTAAGAGACCAAGGCTGCACTGGCTGAGTTGACTATTGACATCACGGTCAACCACAACACCCGTCACATGTCCTAAAGATCGAATCATAGCTCAGCCCCACGATGATGAAAGAACTTGCTGGTTTTCTCCGAGCGAATCTTTACGTGTTCGCTTGGACACACTCTGACAAGTGTGGGATCTTGCCTGCTATTGCGAGCCATGCATTGAATATTGACCCAAGACATTTCTTAGTGAAACATAAAAGGCGTGGCATGGATCCAGAGAGATCTGCTGCCCTTAAAGAGGAGGTGGATAGGCTGAAAAGCAATAGGTTTATTCACGACGCCCTCTGCCCTAAATAAGTATCTAATCCTGTACTTGTGAAGAAGGCGAATGGAAAGTGGCAGACATGCGTTGATTATTCGGACTTGAACAAGGCATGCTAAAAAGTCAGTTTTCCCCTTCCAAGGATCAACCAGCTGGTAGACTCAACCACAGGACATGAATTGTTGTCTTTTATGAATGCATACTCTGGATATAACCAAATCCTGATGCACATTCTTGATCAGGAGCATACTAGCTTCATTACCGATGTTGGATTACATTGCTATGTGGTGATGTCATTTGGATTGAAGAACGTTGGAGTGACCTACCAAAGTCTAGTCAACATAATATTTAAAGATCAGATTGGAAAGACAATGGAGGTATATGTGGATGATATGCTTGTGAAGTTGCAACGATCAAGCAACCACATTAGAGACTTGGCAGAGATGTTCGATATCCTTTAATATTACAAAATGAACATCAATCCTCCAAAATGTTCTTTTGGCATGCCTTCGGGAAAGTTCTTGGGTTTCATCGTCAATGCCTAAGGAATCAAAGCTAATCCCAAGAAGAATCAAGTAATTCACAAAATCCAAGTGCCAAAGACCATCAAGCAAGTACAGAGTCTAAATGGGAAGGTTTTTGCCCTAAGTCGATTTACTTTCATAGCTATTGATAAATGCATTCCTTTCTTCGACTTGATTAGAAGAGGGAAAAGGAATTTTGAATGGACATAGGATTGTGAAGACGCATTCCATGATTTGGTGAACCACTTAGATAACCCTCCCATCTTGTCAAAGCTAATGGATCACGAAGACCCGTATATCTACTGGGTCATATCAGTACACGCTATAAGTGCCACACTGCTTCATGAGGAGAATTAGATCTAGAGACCGGTCTATTATGTTAGCAAATGATTAGCAGGAGATGAAAGTAACAATCCAAAGAAAAAGAAATTGGTGTAATACTTGTTGATTGCTTCGCGAAAGCTCCGCCCCTATTTTCAAGCTCATCCCATTAATGTTTACACTAATCAGCCATTACGACGGGTTCTACAGTGAGTTGAGACGTTTGGAAGGTTACTCAAATGGAACATCGAACCGAGTCAATTCGACATTACTTATTTCCCTCGAAGAGCCATCCAGCGGCAGGCACTAGCGGACTTTATAGTAGAATTCACCGTACAAGGTGATCTCCCAGAAAGCGGTGGAGCCACTACCATTCAGTGGAAAATGTATATGGATGGAGCATCCAATGATTGTTATTCTAGAGCCAGGATCGTCTTAGTAACTCCAGAAGATCGATCAATTTGCTATGCTTTGAAGCTCAACTTCCCTGCAATAAACAATGAAGCTGAGTATGAAGCTTTGATCGTTGGACTCAAACTTGCCAGAGAACTAGGGGTAAATCTCTTTAAATCTTTTGTGATTCCTAGTTGGTAGTATACCAAGTCATGGGAGATTACCAAGCCAGAGGGCAACGACTCGCTCCATACCTTATCCAAGTCCAAGAGCTATTCACTGGCTTTAAGTATTATGACATCATGCACATTCCCGGGATCAAAACAAAGTGGCCGACTCTTTGGCAAAGTTCGCTAGCACCGGTGATGCACAACATATGGGCTTGGTTCTAGTTGAAGTACTAAATGCTCTGAGCATAAACCTATGGAAATCGATTGGGTATTAGATATGGAGCCTGAGAAGGAGTTGTGGATGACTCCGATTAACACTATTTGCTATAGAGAGTCCTTCTTGAATGGAGGAATGAAAGGCGACAAGTCCTTCGTAAAGCTTTATGATATATCATTCAGGAAGGAATCCTGTATAGAAAAGGTTTTTCCGCTTCCCTACTTCGGTATATCGCTCATGATGAAATAAAATGAGTCCTAAGGGAAGTTCATGAAGGAGAATGTGGCGATCACACAGGGGGTTAGACCCTAGCAAAGAAAATACTCCATTATAGGTATTATTAGCCGTCGAGATGCTGCTGATTACGCTAGGCAATGTGAGAAGTGTCAGATGTATGCAAAAGTTCCAAGAGCTCCACAATAGAAATCACAAAAATGGTCAGTCCATGGCCGTTTTCCATATGGGCATAGATATCATCAGTTCCTTACCGATCTCAAAAGGTGGAGCGAAGTACGCTATCGTCGCAGTTGATTACTTCACCAAATAGGCTGAAGCAGAAGCTTTAGTCACGATCATGATAAAGAAAGTAATCAACTTCATTGTCTAGAACATCATCTACCATTTTGGCCTTTCACGAACCATTGTAACTAATAACGGGACTCAATTCGACAGCGCTAAATTCAAATACTTCTGTCGTTAGCATCATACTGAGAAGAGATTTGCAGAAGTTGCTCACCCTCAGGCAAATGGACAAGTTGAAGGTGTGAAAAAAATCATAAAGTCCATTCTAAAGAAGCACTTGGAAACGGCTAGAGGCAAGTGGGTGGATGAACTCCCAACAGCTTTATGGGTTTACAGAACCACCTACAAGTCCACGACTGGCCATACTCTATTCATCATTGCTTACGGCTCTGAAGCCATTATTCCTATTGAATTCGAAGTCCCTTCTCATCAAGTAACCTACTATGAACCCAGAACGGATAGAGATCTCCTTTTAGAATCTCTAGACTTTGTAGATGAGAAGCGTGAAGAAGCTGATTTGATGGCATCTGCACATCGGCACCGAGTCACCCGATACTACAACACTAAAGTCCGACCTAGAACCTTTGAAACTAGCGATCTCGTCTTGAAATGGGATTTTACAGCCTCGTCACACATGAATCCTACTTGGGAAGGACCATATGTCATTGAACAAAGGCTTGGAGAGGGAATTTTCAGGCTAGCGACTGTTGATGGCATCACACTCCCAAGAGTGTGGAATAACGACCATTTACGATGCTATTTCACTTAATTTATTCTTTTTCATTCATTTGTATTTAATTTCCAAATTTTCTTTAGCATTTGCTTTACCAGATATGTAATAAGATAAGTTATATTATTTCTTTCCATTTGGAAAATAAAGTTTTAAATTTCCTTCATTTCTGTGATTGCTGTAGCATTACATATTAGTTACGATACCTAACTAAGTAATACTGAGATTCAGGTTCCCAAAGTTTGGAGCTAGTTGATTACATTAGTTCACGATTGAACTAAACAAAATTAACGTGGTTTGATTGTTCATTCGATGATTCTCTCTCACCACCCAATGGGTGGAGTACCTAACGAGAAATGGATACAACTCGACCATCCGATGACCAAGCTAATCCTACCGAGCGGTGGGACAGATATGAATCAAAAGCGATCGTGATACGACCGATCGCTTGCTAGGTTAAACCCCGTATTTGAGGAGAATCAATCAATTATGGGAAATATGGTCTGACTATTTTCCAAAATAACTCTAAGTCTCTAGAGTGCGGACCGAAGTATAAACACAACTTGGGTGCGATCCGGCCACCCGCCAACTAACTCATATCCCTAGAGTGCGGATGTGAGTATAAACAGATAGATGAGTGCAGTTTGACCACTCACTACACTATAGACTCTAACATGAAACTGACAAGAAGAGTATAAACTCGCTAATGATGGAGTTCGACCATCCATTATCTAACTTCATTAACCCGAGACTGAGGGCAGGAGTATAATCACTCGAACCGCTGAATATGACAACATAATACTTGGGCTCGATCACGATGTTTGGTATGACTCAGGGCCACGACCACATGAAGGCCTTGGGATAGAATTAACGGATTATCATCGGAATCAACGAGCAAAGAATTACAAGTACATTGAATGGAAAAGTAATATCTCAACTACTTTAGCAGAATTCATATAAAAGTTCGACAGAAAATAAAGAACTTTTATTTACACATTAAACTTGGAAATTGTAGTCCAGGCTTATTCAAAAACGAGGCCCATACCATCACAATAATGGCCAACAAAAGAGAAAAACAACTATACAAGCTATATACAAACTAAGCTGGAGTCATGGCTATCTCTTCTTCCCTTTTTCTCTTTTGGATTTTTTGGGAATAGCTTCACCAGACTTCTGCCTGTTCTTTTCCTTGATCCTTTGCCGCCCTTGGCAGGAGAGCTTTCAGAGGTAGAAGGGAGTTCTTTGGGAGCCAACTCACCAGGAAGAATGATTTGTAGAGGGACGAGATTTGGATCATCGATGTCCACATCAGTGGGTTCAAATTTAGCATTTTTCTTCAACAACTCATCTCTCTCGATGCGCTATTTTAAGCAAAGCTCATCGGTATGTTCGATAGGACTAGTGATCACAATGTCCTCCGACTCAAATGATGGGTCATCAGCTTTTTCACCATCCCAATAATCTGAGCATCGGGCCCTGGAATGTCTGTGGTCATTAGAATTTCAGTAGATATCGACTGTTGCTCTACGGTGGCACTCCTTCTTAGAGTTTGGCTAGGACCCCAGAGACATGCAGATTCGCAGAGATAAGAAAATAAGTCTAAGGCTACTTGGCACGAGGAACGAAATCTCTTGAATGATGGAGAATAAAGCAGCATGCCTGTGTCCGACTAACTTTCAGTTGTTGCTGGAGTGCTCCCCTCTACAATAGGAGCCATCACCTTTGATTGATAGACGGGTCTATCCAGATCTTAAAATAGATCATGTCTCGGGCCAAGAGAAATTAAATGCTCCAGCTGTTTGAAGTGGAGGAGGACCTTTAGGATCAGACTTCGAAGATCAATACGTTTTTCCTTTTGCCTTAGGGTGCTAGAATATCAATGTATCGGAGTCTTGCAGCAGCAAGGTCTAAAGGTTCATCCCCACGAAGAATTTCTCGTACTAGCTTCTCTTCATCTAAATCAGCTTCACCGAGGGCTTTCTTTTTCATTTCAATAATGTATTTCGATGCCTCGGCAAGCAATTCAAGTTAACCCTCTCCAAGAAAACTCAGATCGCGATGGATTAGGACTTATGTTTTATATTCAATGATCAGAGGATCGAACATGTCCTTAACCTCATCTCGACCAGGTTCTTTGGCATCTTCTAACCAGGCCTCGATCTGTTCTCTAACCTTATTGTACCCCACTTCTCTTGCCTCTTCCTTGAGGACTTCAATTTGAGCGATTTGCTCGCCAAGCTTAATTTTCAGTCCCCGGGCTTCGACAGCCTCTTCGCAATATCTTTGCGACTGCTCTTGGGCTTCAAGTTTCTCTTCCTTCTCTTTTTTAAGGAGTTCTTCAAGTTCCTCAACGTGGCGGGTCAAAATATTTTTCTCCTTTTGTAGTGTATCTTTTTCCAAGGCAAGCATACCACTGCGATTGAGGGCAACATCTAGCTCTTTTTTATGACTGACCGCCTCGGATGTTTCTTTGGCACTTTTTTCAATCGCGGTTAGTCTCGCCATCAACTCCAAAATCTCATTGTCTTGATGTTTAATTATGTCTTTATCATGGATCGGATCAAGCTTGAGACGATCAATTTCATGTTGTCTCATGAAAGACACCTTGGAGGTTTTTTTGACTAGATGCTAAAATGCTTCATATTGCACAAAAATGTCATTGACGCATGCAAGGGAACTGGCTTTAGCATTTCCAAGAATTGTGTGAATGGAAGGAAGGAACTTAAGCCCGTTGAAGCAAATTTTAAAAAAATTGACCTTAAGTTCGGCCAATTTCTTTGCTGTGGAAGCTTCGGGAGATGCAGTAGGCAGAGCAGATTAGAAGTAATAAGTGGGCGTTTGCTTGACCTACGATCGCGGGACTGTTTGGAACCAAATGAGCCGGAGTACTGCTCAGGCGACACAACAACTTGAGGGGCATGGAAAGAAGTCTGATGGCCACTATGTACGGGAAGATCTGGCTGAACTTCCTGATGAGACGATTGAGTGGGACTTCTGTTTGGAAGATGAAGTCTCCCTTGAATGACGACTTCTTTCCCAACCGCCATCTCACTCTACGCCTACCCGATTTTGAACCGCGACCGGATCCATACTGAGTTGAAGAGCCCCTCAAGCGATCGAAGGCATGGAATTGAGACATAGCACCTACAAACCAAACAAGAATGCATAAGTGACCATCGAATGAAAGATAGATGAAAATCGTGCAGTGAAGTGTGCATGATCATGAGTGTCCTAGTGTCCCCCCCTCGAAGAACCAATTGTTCCAGCCTTGCTCATAGGGGTTTCCCCCCTTTGCTAGTAGAAGGAATATCATCACCACTCCTGGTGGGAGAACTGAACCCTCCAATTCAGATGTTAGGGAAGTCATAAGTCATGATACCATCAGGAATTGGAAGATTCGAGAACCCTTCCACTGAACTTTCTAAATGTTGGGAAGAAGACTCTTCATCAACTAAAGTGATAATAAACTCAGACTCTTTAGCAGTTTTTCTCCTACGGAGTTTATATGCAAGCTTTTTTCATCTCCTTGCTGTCATGTGAGATTGTGCTCTCGGTGATGGTTTGATCACGAGCGCATTGCCCATACCTACATCAGCATCGCTAGGCTTGTTGATTTTGGCACCTCTAATTTCGCCCACTTCGACATCGTACTGAGCCCCCTTGACTGGGGGCATGATAGGGCTATTAGTACGACCTTCTTATTCTGCTACATCTCTTGATGGTGCAGCACTTCCTGGAAGCCCAATGTTGCGGCCTTCTTCTAACAGCCCAAAGAGGGATAACCATTCATCGGTTACAAGGGATCTAATGTCCCTGTCTTCAACCGGGGTGGCACGAATTGAAGAAAACGCTCTTGAGAAACTATCACCTTCTGCACATGGATGAACACCTGTAGATTTTCAAAGTATTAGTTAGTTCAGGATATGACTTAGGCTAAAGAATTCGAGAATAAAGTCAAGGCAACACTTATGTCCTTCTAACCATCGCCTAACGAGGCCAGGTGGACATCGGACATAGAACCATTCATGTTTAAAGAGGCTGGGTTTGTTCCAAGCGCCGATTAAAACTTCACATTTGGGGGAAAGCACGAGGAAAGTGTAGGAAAGGCTCCATGTTCATCATTTGAAATTGTAAATAAACCAAATGTCCTCAAGAGATGGCGGGTGGAACAGAATATCCACGAATAGCAAGAAAGTGCCGTAAAGGAAGGCATAGCTGTTTGGGTGTAGTTGAGCAGGAGCTATTCCAAGGTAATTTAGCATCTCCCGGATAAAAGAATTGAAGGGCGGCACACATCCGGCCTAGAACATGAATTTATTGCATGTTGTATACCCCTTTAGGGACAAATGAGCCTTGTCGTTCATCGAAGGGACCAAAACATTTCCAAACGAAATCACGTGTTTAGAGCATAGTCGGGGAAGAGCAGCCTCACCAATTCTGAAGGCTTAGGAATCTGTCGCGGAATCTAAAAATATAGCACCTTCTACAGCATCGGGGGCAGGACTTATATCTCTTGCCAGGAGGACAGGAACATCAGAGAAAAAGTCGGTCAATGAGCCGGAGACCTCCGGTTGCTCAATTTGGCGATCAGGGGAAAGTCTGGCAGATACAGTTGCAGAACTTGACTCGGCACTGGGATTGCTAAGTTGAGAAGGTTGTCCAGAAGGCATTGCAGCTAAACACTCTGAATGTCTGGAGCCTTTATCAACTAAACTCAGTAGGTAATCGAGATTAGAAAATTTGAACTGTCCCCCCATGTTGTGTAAACTATTGTAGTGCAGTGTTGTGTAGTGCAGAGGTAAACAATTCGAAATTAAAAGGAACTAGTAAATGACGAGATTTTGGATTCTCACTAGAGTGACCGTTATCGTTGACCATCTCAACTGGCATTTAGATTGATCGGTTGTATAAGCTTTGGAATTGACCATTGGCATGCCAAAGTGTGAAGTCCATTATTAAAGTCTATATGCTAAGTTTTGGTTCACGTTCTAAGTCCCAAGAGTTTGGTCGTTTCATTTCGAGTTCGATATTGGATATGCAAGTCATGTTTTTCATTATCGTCATATGTTCAAGTTCATTGGGATGGGATTGGTTCTAATTGTTCAAACAAGTGAATATGGATTGGTTTTATAATTCAATTCAAAGCTTAGGATCAGCCAAGAACAAATAGCCGACCTCTATTAATGTCGATCCCTATTTGTGCCTATCCCTCACCCTTATAACAACGGATCCCTCTTAATAAGCCAATGACCAACCCCTACATCTACAACACACCAACAAAGCAACCGATCCCTCCATACTCCAAAATAGATGATCCCTCTACCCAGCAACGCAACCAACTCCTATACCTAACCAAACATAATTGGTCCCTCTTTGAACTTCAAATATCGATCCCTCTACTTCAACATTTTCACACTTCCCTCCTCATATGCTCAACACTGATCCCTCCATCTTCAAACATTCACTAGCGATCCCTCTTCACTTACTTCATCACAACTGATCCCATTGTTTTCTTCATTATTCTTCGCTCTTCTCTTCTTCCTCCTTTACTACTTCATCGAACTCTACATCATCATCAGCCATCTTATCTCCCCAGGAATTAATGCAATCGAACCCAATTCTCATCACAAGTTAAAGGCGAAAGACAAGAAAACCAACCCACATATATATATATATATATATATCTGTGTGTGTGTGTGTATGTATATATGTTCGCGGTGATTTTGAATGGATTGGAAATGATTGAGGTTGAAGGGAAGAAGTGTAATGGACCGCATCAGTGGGGTAACGCCCACCGTAGCATACAGTAGTACCTGTGTTCTGCCTTTACGGCCAGCCTCTCGACTGCACCAACCCCGTAGGGACATGTAGGAGTAAGAGTCATCCGCTCGCTACCAAACCAAATGCGAGAACCCCCTATCATGCTGCACCCGCCAAGTGCATAGGCAGACACACATGTCGACTCAAACAATCCGAAATACGGATAGTTATTGGGGTAAATAAGAAAAGAAAGAACAGAAACAAACTCAGAATCTCGCAGCGGAAGGAACAAGATATAATAATAAAATAACAGTTCATGAAGCTGTTAAATAAATAAATTTGATTATTATTATACATCATAAATCAGAGTTACATACATATCAGAGATAATACAACAATGCAGCGAAAAAATAATACAGTAGTAGAATACAAATGATGTAATACCAAACTCCGTCTTCGTCCTCCAATCTTCAACCTTATCTGAAATGCTCAGGCTGACCCGAGCGTAATGAAAAGGAAAAACACTCGAGTCAAGACTAAAATATCTCATGTAAGTCAAATCGAATAAGAAAATATGAGTGTGACGGCGTCAGAGATGTTTACGGGTTTTGACATCTCCTATCCAGTGTCAACGTGAGTGCAATAACTTAAGAGATGTTACGGGATTTTGCATCTCTCAAGGATCCGTTAAACTATCTACTATGTAGTACAATACGCTATTATAATATGTCTACATTAAAGTAAAAGTATTAAAATAGCGTTAAGCCATGGCCCATTCCACCCTTAACACATTTTTATTCCCAAAAGCATATACAAGACCGTAGTTTCCCCAAAACCGGAAGTCACCAGAGGGCAATCAATATACTAAAGGTACAAATCAAAATCGTAGTGGTCGCGTATAAATGGAATACAAGTATGACAAGGCACATGAGGCAATACCCAAGGTAGTGATACTACCGTTCGCCTGATCCGGACTGGTGGGAACGCAACGCCGCAGCGCCCGCAACACCGTGAAACAACACTCCCAAAATCAAGGGTGCACCAATCGACAACATATAATGAGTATTCGAAGAAGTGTGTCCACTTGAGGTAGCAAATCCTCCATTGGCCCGGCACAGCTCCTGTTTTAGTCATTTCCAATTTGACACAAGTGTCAAGGCTATCCATCATCGTTCACTTTCTTCAGTCATCAACGAACATCATTCCAACCACTTCATTCTGGATCATCACTCCGCGTATAGTTATTAAAGTGGTTTTCGGTTTAGATAGAGAGTATATCCATAACCGAATTCCGGTCTCTTTAATAACTTCCGTAATTATTTCACCGATTGGTCGTTTATTTATTTCAAAACCGAATCAATTTCAATTCAATTAGAATTTATAAATCAACATTTCATTTGTCTTTCTAAATCAATTTCCACAATTTACGTTTCAAAACTTCCAAATCAAAATTTCAAAATCTTATAATTCAATTTCAATTTAAACAATTCAAATATTGATTCAAGTTCGTATATAAGTTTCATTCCGAAATCATTTAAATTAATTTAATTCAACATTCAAATCAATTTAAATTCATTTATCGATTTCATTTAATATCCGTTAAGGTACTTTATCATTCAAAACAATTTCTATTAAATTTCAAATCCATTACACTACCTTTTTAAGTTCAACTTCATTAAATCAAAACTTACAATTTTGAATTAAATTAAATTCGTCAAATCAATTCTTTCAATTACAAGTCTTACATTAATTCCAAAAATATCACATTTTCAATTCTTTTTAAAAAAATTCAATTTCACTTATTTACTTTCTTAAATAATTTTCCAAAACTTAATTAATAAAGAAACTCAATTTCAATTATTTACGAAGTAAAAATTCACTTATTCAAAAGTTTAAATTTTTTCTTATTAAAGAATTTCAATTCAATTTAATCATTAAATAATTTAACCTTATTTAATTATTAAATAATTCAATAGTTTCAATTTAGTCCAATTCACAAATTTCTTTGAATTTCAATTAAATTCCAAATTAATTAAATCTCAATTTTAAATAAATTTTCAATTCCAAACTCAAACTTGAAATATCATTTCATAAAAATTTTCTTAGAAATATTCAGAGTTCGATTAAAAGTCCAATCTTTTAAAACAAATCAACTTTCGAAAATTTACGCCGTATTTCAAAAAAAAATTCTTTTTTTAAAAAAAATCTAAACTTCAAATAATTAAACAATTTCATTTACCAAGTTTAAATTCCAACATCTTGAGCTTCAATTCAAAATAATTCAATTTCCATAAATTGGATTTTTATTCTTAAAATCAATTCATTTAAATAATTTCAAAACAACTTTAAAATCATTTAATTTAACCAACCCGGTGTCCGTATATAATTCTCTAACCTATGGCCAAGTGGTTAGTTATTTCAATTAAATGTCAGGGATGAATATATATTACTTAAACCAATCACAGTGTCATGTGCATGTATAACAGGATATATATAAGCAAATAAACATCCAAACATTTAAATATCAACCAATAGCATCCATCGAAATGAATCATCCAATAGTCATACAATTCACGGCAATTTCATAGTTATCAATATCGGGAAATTTGATTTCAATTAAATCCTAATTTCAATTTACTGTCAATTTAAATTTTCAACGGTGAATTCACACGACAATCTATATGACAATTAAAATTTATCAAACAACGACAAATAAATTCATATCACTTCATAATGTCAAATTTAACTACCATAAAAATATTCAGTACATTGTGAGCGTTATAAAACACTCACCTTTTGAATTTAAATTGAATTTAAATTCAATTTAAACCCAAAATTTTAACAGTCTCCAAATCCATCCAAACCAGCGTCAAAGTGTCCGGAATTTCGATACGATCCTAACAAAAGAAACCTCGTCCAAATCCGAGTCCGTATGCAAAAGTTATGAAAATTTGAAGATTGGAAAATTCTGGTCTGGTGCTGAGTCGACTTCGAGTTCCCACCTCAAATACTCGATGCCTGCTTGGTGTTTTTGCGAAAACGACCGATGACCCGAGTAGTTTTCTTCCCGACTCGAAGTAGCTCCAGGTTTTTTCCCCCTGAAACCCCAAGCGCGACCCGAAGCGCGTAAATCTCGAATATTTTCTTTCTTTTTTTTATAGATTTTGGAATTTGGGAATTAGGTTTTGTCTGCCATTGGAATGAGAAGCTAAGAAGAAGATGAATTGTACGTACAGACAAAAAAAATTAGGGAGGCTAGGGTTTATAACTGTGTTTATATAGGTATGTTAGAGATAGAGTAGATAGACTGGATAGATGAACGTGCGGAACAAACTATGGCCCGAAAAGCCTGTTCTGACCCCGGAACGAAATTGGGTAAACTCATATATCAAAATAGATGTTTTAATATATTTTAAACGCAATGGAAAAGGTTTCAAGTCCAAATTCCATCGTATGAAGAAGTTATGCTAAAATCAAAATTTCAAATTGATTTTAATTGATTATAATTGCATTTATTTCAAGGCGTTTCGAGTCCGTACGATCAAACGACAAGTCCGATTGCTACGAAAATTGAAACCTTACAATAATTCACTGTTACGGATCCGATGAAACTAGTTTCGTCGAAATCCGAGACAGTTGTAAAAATGGCTATTTTTACTGTTTAATTTCAATATAAAATTCCCAATTTTAAATTATTAACTTTTAAATCAAATTTCAATTGTTCACAAATTTCATTTTTAATTTCATAGTAATTAACAATCTTTTACAATGCAATTTTCCATTATAAATCCAATATAAAAGATTATATTAGATTCAGCGTTCAATTATATTGTAATTCAAATTCAAGTTATTTAATTCCAAATGAATTTTTTTATTTCGATTTACACTTTCATTATTGAATCAACCATTTACTTATACATTATTATCAATAGTTTATAATTCATTTACTTTCATTTTCTTCAGCTATCATCTTATTTAAATTCACAGTAATATTAAATTACATTCATTTACGTTGATTTCCATATTATAACTTCAATATTAAATGTACATTTTATTTATTTCGTTGTTTACAATCAAATTCAATTCAATTCAATTACTTGTTACATTCAAATTTAAATCTTTACTTACGTTCAATTACCAGTTAACATCTTTATCAAATTACAGTTTCGGTTATTATTTGATTTCAATCAACTGTAATATTAAGTTACATTTATTTATATTAGTTTCAATAACATAAACTTCCACTATTAAATCTACCGTTTTATTTATTCTTTGTTTACAATCATAACCAATTTGGTTTACAATCAAACTCAATTCATTGCTTACATTCAATACAGGTTAACATCCATATTTAATTTACAAATAAGTTATTTCAGAATTCAGTTTTGCATTTTAACTTGTAATTCACATTTAACAACACAAAATTTTATTTCCTTCGGATTTTTATCCAAATTTTTTATTTTAATTCGTATTTTTAAAGTGTTAAAAATACAGGTCGTTACAAGAAGAATCGAATTTGTAGAGGTAGGTTAGATTGCAGTGGATTTTGTTTCTAAACCAAGGAAAGAAGAAAAGGGGAAGTGTTCGGCTGTAATGATAAAATGAGAAGGGTTCGGTGTTGAAAAGGATAAAGGAAAATGGAAGTGAAACGAAGTGAAGTGTGGGATGGAAAGTGTTGGCTTATATATGGAGCTAGAGGGGTCGGTCTGCCTTGTTTTCTTTATGAAGTGAAAAGAAATGAAGAAGGGATTGGCTAGAAGAATGTCAATCCCTATGAGCATATAAGCAAGGAGGGTCGGCTAAATGAATGTCGATCCTTACATACAAAAAAAGAGAGAGAAAAGAAAGAATCGGCCATGAGCATATTAGCATACAAACATGGACATAAAGGTTATGTAAAGTGCATATATACAAAATGCAATGAACTTGCATCTAACTCAATGAAAATTGGCGATGACCCATGAGCGTACAAACGTTTCAGGGAGTCAACGACAAAAACGTGTACCTAAACGTGCATGTGTATAGTCTAAAATTTCAACTTTTAAATCAATAGAAATTGAATTCAAACCTGAAGCTTTCATGGTCGAGACAAGATCGGATAACCAAAGCTCGCTAGTCTTGTAAAACCAGACATAGATATCAACTGATGGAATATAATCCTAAATTTATACTATTGGAAATCGACTAAGCGTCATAACGATTGAAGAGAGATACAACACTTTGGGAAAATAATTCGACGGAAGGATAACGACTATCTAGAAAGCAGGATGAATTTCTTTCCGATGACTCTAACCTACTTCGATTAAAAGCACGTCATGTTCAGCACAAGATGTACTTTGGGGGCAAGTGTTATCCATCTATATTGACCTGATTTGACAAGTTAGATTAGACTGTCATTAAGGCCGGTAAATCAAGAGCGATGATTATGGAGTCCAGAAGTCAAGTACAGATGATAATATAAAGGCGTGATCGAACGTAATTGAGAGATATGCAATGCAGAATGTCCGAAGTATGCATAGTTAAACATAGAGGAGGGATCGGCAATAACCATTCTCCAACATAGGATTGGCATGTTTCAGGAAGCAAGTACAATTTAATGGAAAACAACCAATATCTCAAGATCCATAAGTCCAATGCACATGAATTTTGTGAACAAAATGTGGGGACCCTAGGGAGCCTACCTTAAGCATCGCACCTCAAAAGGATGAAATAAGAGGAGTTAGACCTCTTCCCTCAATAGGGGTCGGCTGAAATCAGAAGGCAATTCACATTGAAGCAAAGATCGAGAAATAACTCAAGTTCTACTAATCCAATTAGCATAAAACTTGGAGGCTAAGCATATTTCAACATAGGGAAACTACCATAGGGATTGCACCCTAAATTCCTCAAAAAAGGGATCGAAACCAATCCCTCTTCTTTGGGATTTGAGTTATGCGATCCCTCGTATGGGTACATATGGTCTTCAAGGTCCTTCTGTCGAATTTTTAAGGAGATTTTCTGCCATCATTGTTTATAAATACAGGCTTGGTTGTTCATTTTCGGAACCTTTACGCTGCTAGTTGCTTATACTCTATTGTAACTAAGGATTTTCATCTGATCCCTATTGTACTCAGTATACAAAGTGATTAATAAAGCAATCTATTCAAAGTGGACATATGCAAACAATGCCAAACCACTATAAATCATTCTGCTCTTATTATTACATAATTTTTTGCTATTTCATTACCATTGTCCTCTGTTTACATTTTAGATTCTTAATTTATTTCTCTACAAAACTCTTTATTGGGTGTTTGTGCCAACTTTTGGTGCAAACACTATCCTCCTCCTCCTCCAAGTATCATCCCCTCTCTTCCGTTCCTCCCCTAGGCGACGTTGTTTTTCCCTAGGAGTAGCAGCTTCGCCTCCCCCTCGTGTTGGTTTTTTATTTCATATCTCTCCTCACCACCACTCTAGATCTAAAGCCTATTTCCTCCCTCTGACCACTTCTTAATCCAAGATACTTTTTTGCACTGCCAGTTTTTCCTCGCACCATTATAGTCCCGACCCTTAAGAGGCCATTTGGCTAGACAGGAATGAGCAGAAGGTTTCATCGCTTTTGGGTTGGAAGAGCTATTTATCATGGTAGGATTTGCACCGATCATCTGCTTCAAGGCCTCTGAGCGGAACGTTACTCGTGCTACATTTGCCTTTTCAATGTCCTATTGGCATAGAATTTCAATGGAGGCAACAGTTTGATTCATTCGGAGGTGAAGGGTGTCTTGATTGAGCTGACTAATAATGATCTCGTTGAAATTTTGGAAGCATCCGCAAAGGACATGGACTTGGATGATTTTAAAGTGATAAACTCAATGATTTTGCAACAGATCTTTTCTCAGGATGCTGATGTTTGGAAGATGGATAATCTACGTCTGATTGCCCGTCAGGTTGTGTGCATCATTCAGCATAACGTCATCCCTAAGAAGGGAAGTTACGACTGGATTTATCATATGGTGCGAAAGACCACCTATGCCAGTATTGGCGGCATCACCGTCAATTGGACCTGCACCCTTATGATGAAATTTGTTAATCAAGGATTAGCACTCCACATAATCACTTTCCGTATTTTCAACTATCCACTATCGTCTTTAAGTAATACGGGTAATCCTCCATGGAGAGGTAGTTTGGAGAAGGTTATTTCTGCTACCATTAGATCCTTCCTTAGGAAGATGGAAATTCTGAAGCCTTCAGCAACACCAGCAGCACCAACGGTACGAGATTGGGTATATAGCCCCCATGCTATGACCATTCAAGGGCCATAGCAATGGATCGAGCTCCAGCCGTATAGCAAGGCATCTTGTAGTATGTAGGCATTATTTTATGATTTATGGTGTTGTTTTCTTTCCCTTGCAGCATTTGTCCTTTTTATTTAGGTTTGTTTGGGTTGTAAAACTGTTGATTATCACCTGAAAATGCACGCACGACGTTATGAGTATGTTCCTGTTTATTTTACCGTGTTATTGTTTCTAGTTATGTAAACTGCTCTTATTTATGCATATGAAAGAAACAGTGTAAAAATGGGAATCTCATAAAAGACAGTTAAGCAATAGTAAATGCAATATAAGATTGAAAATTTAGAATAGTTGGAAAAATTTAGTTAACAACAAGATAAAGTTGTTTTGGTATCATGGGTCATTGTTCAAGTTCCTTAAAAGCTAAAAATTTTAGGTAATTGGGCATGATGACATTTTAAAATAAATTGTCAAGTTTTACGTGTAAAGGTTAATTTTAAAATTTTAGAACTTGGTTTATGCGTTTAGGGCATAACTGACTTCCGACTACGTTGAAATTGTGGCTTTTTATCAAAATTTTTGAAAAGGAAATATTTTGAAACGCTTCTCTTTTGGAAAAAAAGTTTTTAGGTTTTAATTATTTTTTACTCTTAAATTACTTTTAGAATTTTTGTCCAAAAATTTGATTTCAAGGGAAAATGTGCATTTGAATATTTTGAAATTTTATTTTTCAAATGACGTACAATTTGAAAAGTGATAAATATTTTTGTGAAATATTTGATTTTGAAGGCCACATGTTAAGCATTGGGAAGGTAAATAGAGTTAGAATTTGCAGATTTAGCGGTGCATTAGGATCGACGATGCGATAAATGCAAGCGGTAATAAGAGAAAAGTTATCTTAGAATTGGAATTTCTATTTCCATACTTATCCATGACGCGCTCGCGTCTATTTCTAGACTCAATTCCATTTTAGGGCATGAAAATAAGCCTCCTTAAAAGTTTTATGCGTGGAAAATTTAGAGTAAATGCGGAGAAGCAAGGAAATTTTCCTTTGTATTATGGGAATAGGAAGATTATAGAGTGGTAAGAATGTTAAATTCTCCACTTAAATTCCTCTTTCCGGCATAGAAGCAAAGTTTAGGAAGCAATTTTTTGAGGCGTGAGATTTTTGGATGGTAGGAATTGAATGCAAAATTGATTGCTTCATACTTCTATTTGTAGAAGTACGAGGGTTTTGGTTGAAAAGATTTTTCAAAAGCTGCATACATACCAATATATATAGAGGTTGTTTGCATCATATTTTTTTCAAAAATGTTTTCAAAGAAATGCATTCCTAGGAGGATCCGATTTAGAGTTAGTCCGCGTATATATTTTTTTTGTGGTAATACAGTAATACACTATGTACTTGTGCATATTTGGTTGCAAAATTGGTTGTACACTCATTGGTTGTGTAGTTTAGGATAATTATGAGCCAAAACCTTGACTTAGTCATTGGTGAAATTTTGAGGACGAAATCTTTTTTAAGATGGAAGAATGTATCAACCCGTAATTTGGCGTTAGTAGTTTAATTAATTTAGCTCCAAAAAGGGAATTTGTGCAAATGATGGAATTTGACTACGAAACTTACCCCATTGCGTTCATGGCGCAATTCTGAGCAACTTTCATATTTGAAATTTTGTGGTCGAAGTCTAAACGAAGAAGTTACAGACGAAAACGAATTCAGAATATAAATAATTTGTTTAAGAAATTAACGTTTTTAACTAATTGAATTGGGTCCACAAGTCGACCCGCTTAGTGTAGCAGTCAAATTGGGGCGGTCGACCCCCATGAGCGGGGCGGTCGACCGCTCTTAAGGTGGGGGCTAGGGTTTTCCCTGGCTCAATGGCCCGGATCCATTATATTTTGATCTAACGGTTCTGGTTGATTCTAGCACCTATAAATACAGACCTAACCTTTCCTTCTTTTCTCATATTTTTCTGAATAGAGCAATGGAGCTTTGTCGTTTCTTCTTCTACATTTTCTTTCTAAATTATAAAAATAAGATATCTATATCTATATTCATACAAATTGGAGAAGAATATAAGTCTAATAAAAAGGAGAACATAAGAGAATAAACTATACGCATATTTCAGGTAATATACACATATTTGTATATTTTTATTTACTTTCTCTCCCAATCCCAAATCTTTTCTCAGATCTACAATTCTAATATATGTATATATCCTTTTTATACATATTTCTTAGATTAAAAAGGATATGGAGATGAATCAAATGTTCAACTTAAGATCTGGAGATTTGGATCGCTTTTAAAAGGTGAGTGGGAAAATTTATATATTATTTATGATTTTAAACCTATTCTGTTGGCATACGTTTGATTTTTGAAATACTATCAAAAAATTGTTAGTTTTAGGAACCCACATTTTAATGTTCTTAGAATGTTTTGGACTTTTTGAAATACTATCAATAATACCATGATTTTTTTTCCGAACATGATTTTCAAAAGAATTCCTTTTCTTAGGTAAACTATTTGAAGCTTTCTTATAGCCTAAACCCTTTTTATCTGACACAGTTTGAGAATTTTCCAAAATTTTAGAGAGATTTTCTCTTCCTTTATTCAAATTTGAAACATTCTTGGTAATTCCTTCTAACTGTGTTTTGAGACTAGAGATATCTAATTCTAATATTTTAACATTTGATTTTAAATCATGATTTTCAACTTGGAGAGAGTCATTCTTTTCTTTTTGAGTTTCGATTTCTTGACTCAGCATAAAAATTTGAGAATTTGTATTAGAATAGGATTATTGAGAAGCTTGAAGTTCTTCTAAAATATTCTTTTCATCCTTTAGCATTTCAACTTCAAGTTCGGCTCTGTTTAACTTTTCACTAGCGTCTTTATATTTCCTTTTGATGTTTTTCATTTTATCTAATAAAACTGAATTTATCTCAATTAAATCATCAGAAGTTAAATCACTTACTTCATCATTTGTAGCCATAAAGCAAACATTTGCTTGTTCATTGTCACTGTCGTTGTCGCTATCTGATGCGGAAGAGGATTCTGAATCATCCCATGTTACTGAAAATGCATGCTTCTTTTTGTATTTTTCCTTTTTGTGTTTGAACTTGTCTTTCTTTTGATCAGGACAATCTTTCTGCATGTGACCTTTCTTGTGACATCCATAGCATTCTATAATAGAAGTTGATGGTTTAGTGCTGTTTTTGTTATGTCCAAACTTATTATTCTTTTTGAACTTCAAATACTTTTTGAAATTCTTTACGATAAGAGCCATATCTTCATCATCTGAATCAGATTCTTCTTTTTCTGCCTTGAAAGCTATTGTCTTTTTATCTTGTGCATGTACTCGTTTAGCGTGGAGATTAACTTCATAAGACAATAGATTCCTATCAACTCTTCTGGTTTGATGGTTGAAATGTCATTAGCTTCTTTAATTGCTAAGACTTTTCGTTCCCCTTCATCCGTTAGAGAATTTAGGATTTTTGAGACGATATCAAAATTAGTAAATTTTTCTCCTAGTGCCAAAAGTGAATGATATATATCTTGAAATCTAGAGTACATATCGTTTATAGATTCATCTTGCTTCATTCTAAAATTCTGAAATTGATTCTTAAGCATAGAGATCTTGCTTTGTTTGACTTTGTTAGTACCCTCATGAGTAATGTTCAATGTGCGCCATATTTCATAAGCAGTACACATGCTAACTCTATTAAACTCATTTTTGTCTAAAGCACAAAATAGCATGTTCATAGCTTTTGCATTAGCAGTAGCATCTAGTTTTTGTGTGTTAGACCATTCTGAAATTGAGTAGTTGGTATGTGATATTTAGTTTGAGTGATATTCCATGTGTCATAACCATTAGCTTGCATATAGATTCTCATTCTAATAGCCCAATAGTTATAGTTCAAACCATTGAATAGTGGTGGTCGTGCAATGGATTGACCTTCAGTAAAACTTGTGTTGGTGTTACTTTCCATATTACTAAAATATCAAATAACTGTGTTACGGTTAAAAGGTAACCTCGCTCTGATACCAAATGAAAGTGACTATGTGATCGTGTAATATGAAATTTAACTAAATTACTTGCTTGAGTGGAATATGAATATAAAAATATAAGCAATAATAAAAGACACCAGAGATTTTTATACTGGTTCGAACTTCCCGTTCTACGTTCGGTCCCAGACTCCTTCTGGAATTCAATCGATACCCTCACTTCACCCGGAGGAATAGGTATTACACCGCCTGAACAACCAAACAGGACTTTCCCACCTAGACAACCGAATAGGACTTCTATTGCCTGAGGATACTACAATAGGATTTCAAATACAAGTGGAAATGTTTCTAACTAAATATGCTCTGTAATAGCACTGATGAGTCAATATTAGTACACCCTTCCTATAATCTTCTCCTTTATGGTATATAGTTAAATTCGTGAAGAAAGAAAGAATAATTGATCACACAAGAATATGCTTGAGTGTTAGTGATCAAATAGTTTGATTTGAGAATCTTTAAAGTAAATAGCAAGTGTATAGAATTTAGAAATCAAAAATAAGAATTGGTTTTTTAATAGTGTTGAAATTGCTTGCTATTTATAGTTGTTAAAAGTTGCATTGATTAGTGAAGAGTTTCCATGAATCAGAATAGAAGCAACTGTTGAAATTAATATTATGTCTATTCAGGGAAGAGAAGCAACCTTTCAAAAACTAGCCGTTAATTTTAACTCAGACTTCTGAATTAAAATCTAGCCTTCTGAATGTAGGAGATAATAAGCCAGTTCCGAAATAGTTCATTTTAGACCTTATTCAGATGTCTGAATATTGTGTTCAGACGTCTGAATTTGCTATTTAAAAAGTGCTTTGCTTCAGCAGTCAGACGTCTGAATTTATGATTCAGACGTCTAAATTCTGCAAATTCAGACACCTTTAAAATTTCTTTTGAAAACAAGTGTGTGTATTCAATAGCTTGTGCATCTATACCAATTAGGAGAGATTTTAACATATATTACTAACTAGACACAGACTCTATATCCTGTAAACGATTACGTCCATCAAACTGGAATCTGGTCATCAATATTTTCCTATAAAACTTGGTTAGATAAACACATATAATTGTTATTATCAAAATATCAGGAACTGAGGTTCTAACATTCCTAAGGAATTTAATTCCAGCAAATTAAATATGGAAAGTATATTCTAGTTGACTATTAATTACTAGAATATATTTGGTTATGAATATGTAGTTTTATTAGGCAGTTTATAAGTATTTATTACGTAAATAAAGAAGAACAACATCTATTCATGCGTTATTTATATGTAACGTCGTTAGTTATTATTATATTTAGGGAAGCAAGTGGTTAAAATTAGAAAATGTAGTAATTCATAATAATGGGAGATAAATTAGGAATTCCTATTAATTAATTAATATGAAATGAAATATTGTAACCTAAACCAATGGGCAATTAATGAGAAATAATGAATAATATTAAATTAGGGGTTATAATTAATAGAGACAAATGGATTACGGGACTGATAAAAATGGAATAGATATAAAAAGGTTACTAAATTAAATTAGTAATCATACATAAATTTCTTAGGAAATATCCATTAGGATTTTATGGATAAATTGACATTTATGAGCATTAAAAGGATTTATAGGCAGATAAGTATTTAAGGTAATCTTATTGCCTTAAATAAAAAGGGAATTAGTGAGCTAAGTCCAATGTCAACCTAAGATAGAATAAGTAAAGACTTAGGATGGTTAACTGGACTTAGTAGGTTAGTGATGCGAGGTCGGCAGAGTCACTCGATAGAAGACTACCCTTTACTTTGATGCTACCACAGTCAGGTGCGCTTATTACTGATGTGCGATATAACATCCTAGGACCTATGATAACATGGGAGATTGGACTCGCTTTCTTAATTGGAAAGTATTAAATGGTCCAAATTTGGAATTAGAAGTGTTGAGGGATATCTCTAAAAAGGTTTACTTCATTGTCGAGGTATTAAGTAGCAATCTTAGGGCATGCTTCCCTATTGAAAGAGGCAATCTAACGAGATTCAATATTTATAAGAGTGATACAAGATATCCTAGGAGAGGTTTGCTTCAGATTTGAAGTATTAAGCGGCTATAAGGTCTGCCTATTTCCTATAAAAGAAGTATTAAGTGGCCCAATGAGATTTTAAAGCAATGTCAGCTTGATAGTACCAATGAGGAGTCCGCCTTAGGGTTAAGTATTAAATGGCCAAGGCCGACATATAATAGGTGTTAAATGGTCAGAGGCCTACCTAGTTTTTATTAATGAGGTATTAAGTGGTTTGAGTACTGTCTCTCACATTACTAAGACTTTAATAACGATAGATGCGCTAGTGGTATGGCTATTATAAATTATAAGGTCATTTATAGTGGTCAATGGTCTTTTAGTTAGGACCAATAGACCAATAATGACGATGCTAGAAGTCCACCTTCGGAATAGGTCTTAAACGATAGAGTCTACATCGATTGAGGTTTTAAATGGCAAAGTTTGCCTATTTCTCTTTTAAAAGTATTATGTGGCGATAGTAGAAGCCCGCTTCATACTTAGAAGTATCAAGTAGCTAATGGGCTTGGAAGTATTGGGTGGTTGATAAGGCTTCATTAGTATTTCGTATCTTGGGAATGGATAGTAAGTAATCGTGTATGCAATGCAAGGTTAAATTAAAATTGCTAACCTTAATAGACATAACAATTAAATGGAAACCAATTGGTATAAATTTATGTTATGGATAGTTTATAGATTTTCCAATCACCAAAATGTTACTGGGACCCCCTCCTCATTACAACCCACAGGATAGATTTAGAGGAACATGTCACTGGAGCTAGACGTATTTAGTTTTTGGAGAAGCCTTCTTTTCTCTCATGCTCGATGCTGAGGTGACAATTTGCTATCAAGGAATACCATTAATTCCAATGTAGTAGTCATAGTCAGTATTCATATCCTATTATAGTTTTCACTATGGGTTTAGATTTCTATCAATCTCTGATAATGCTCATGCTTATTTGCAGGTACCAAATCCAACGGTCTATATTTTGATGGACTTGGGTTTCGATTTTTGTTGAAATTTAGGCCTATTAAGGTACGGGTTGTAACAAACTGGATTTTTGACCCTCGAAAATCGACGCTAATAGGTAAACTATATCACATGCCGAACATTCAAGTGCCGGAAATACCGATTTGTTAGGGTAAAGAAGAAGATAGAAGAAAACTAAACAATACAGAATCGCACAACGCAGCAAATAATATATAATACAACAATGATCTTTACAAAAAGGTAACATCTTTATTCATATATATGACATTAGAGTACACTAGACTTATCCTAAATTTGGACAGTAATAGAAACCTGTCCTTATTTTGACAAACATATAGACTCTATAATACAGCGAAAGAAAAATATACGTGAATACGTCTTAACCATCCATCTCCCCTCCAAATCTAAAGTATCCAGCTAAACCTGGGAAAACATGCTCGGTCTGACCCGAGTATTACATGGAATAACGCCCGGGCCAGCCTGGTAAACCAGCATGAGTAAAACTCGATAACAAGTAACAACAAACTGATTTCTACATTTGAAAATATTTCAAACAAAGGGTATCTCGTAAGACCACACCGCACATAAAAACGGATGGGTTTTTACCATACAATAACCAAACATTTTATATCAAAATCCAGTGGTATTATCATAGTGTCTAGGTTTAGATTAAATAGCTGAAATGCTTGCATCTCACATTCCAACATACTAGGCTCTATAATCGAAAACGTAAGGCAGGTATTGGATAATGAATTCCAACTAATGACTAGGCTACTGGGGTACCGCCCGCTACAGTACACCTCTAGAAAAGTGTACCGAGGTCATACCTAATGACTCCTGCCAATACAAAACCAGCCTACCCCTTGCTGGATAGTATCAAATATATCATCACCCCAATTACTTTGCAACCTTTAAACGAGTGCTCCCACATACATTAATTCATTGATGATTGTGTATATATCTAGAAGGGTGATGATATACCCTAATGGGTGTGATCCACATAATCCTGATGCATATTCCCTGTATTAGTCATTCCCGGTTGTTGAGGCTTGAAGCTACGTTTTACCTTTCGGAATAGCAATCCATCTTGGAATGCTAATATTGCCCTCCAGGCGTCAATGCAATCCCAGCATTCATCCATACAAGTTCATTCTGGGTCTGCATGAAACCGAAGGCAATAACTCTACTACATCCATTTTGGAATTACCCTCAGGATTAGTAGCAGTAACCCTTGCACTTCAAAGAGCACTATCTTCAATCATCATTAAGTAACATTCAATCATCTTTCAGAGTGGTTTTCAGATATATAAATCTGATCCCAGTCTCTCTGTACCAACAATCGATAATTTCCGGTTAACTCATTCATGGTTCTTTTGGAAGTAAGTTTTGGAGTCTTCATCGGGGAACTTGAATTTACATTCATACTTCCTAAGTCAAATTGGGTCAAACTTGATAGTCGATTATTTAACTATCAAATAAATAAAACAACAACAAATTCCATTTGAGATTTATTTATCCATAGCAACCACCAAGCCTCAAAACGTATCTTTGTTTAATAAATCTCTTTCAAAAACATTCATTTACTTATCTTTTTGACATAAGTATATTCACAAAACATTTTTATGATATCTGATTACGAAATCTCTAAAAATGATTTAACTAAATTATTTAAATTGGAGAAAAGGATAACTCTAAGCACTATTTCTTCGGTATAAAGTGTGGAACAGATGTTCCATACCACCATTTTTTAAAAGGTTGGCCTCGAGAAACCCAAACCTCAATTTCCTATTGTAATTATCTTCAATAAATCCTTTTATAAATTTTGCTTACCCATGAAATCCTTTTTGCTTTAACCCAAACCCTTTTACAAAACATTTGTCAACCTCAATACTCATTTATGAGATTCTTTATAAATATTCAAACCCGGTTATATAAACTTCTTTATAAACTTTAAAACCTTGTATAAAACTTCCCTTTATAGACATTCAAACCCATTTATTTACTCTTTTTATAAACATTCAAAACTATTTCTAAAACTCCTTTTATGAATACCCAAAATTATTCACAAATTCTTTATAAAATATTCAAAACAATTGACAAATCATTCTTCAAATATCTTGTTCAAAATAGAATAACCTTGAAGACCATTTTGAAGAAAAATGAAATATTAACTTTCCAAAACCAAACGAAGGCTTAATGACTACAATGGATCATTAAATTTGGGTTACTTATCCAAGTAATATCATGGGTATTGCCTAACATCAGATATGTAAGGGATTCACACATAACATACAATCAATCATAGGTAGATGTCCAAGTTGCAAATATAGATGCACCATTATCGGTGAAAAATGTACATATAGAAGTATGTTCTATATTCTTAAGTTACCATAACCCGCTTATTGAAATTAACTTCCTTGTGTCTATTATGTTACCGATATTCAGCATTTGTGCTAAACACAAGTCACTTATTTCCCATAAAACGTGTCAGCGTTTTATAATCATTACTTTAATTCATTTGGCTACATAATGGTCCAAATGAGAGATCCTTTGATTTAAAATCAATTAATCTTAAAAAGAAAATTGATTTAAAATATAACCGATTAAGTTTAAAAATAGCTTTGAAAAGATTAAAGTATTTTTAATTAGCGTAAACCCTAATTATATCTTAATTAAATCAAGATTAATTCATAATTAAACTTTAATTAAGTTAATGGACTTGGTTAAGTCCTAATTAACTTCTTGATGTATCTTAGTTAATTTTTAAACAATTCATTATTAGTTAAACCCTAATTAATTAAAAATTAATTAAATAATCACTTCATTAAATAATAATTAATCAACCTGTGTAACTTAATTAAATAATAATTAACCATTTAATTACTTCTTTTCTTCATTGATCACTAATTAAAACCTTATTAATCAATAATTAGTCATTAACCTTCCTTAAGTGTTACTTAACCTCTAATCACTTACTTAATCACTAATTAAGTGCTAATTACCTTTAATTATTTTATTAAATAAATAAATTATTAAGTAATCTAAACTTAATCTCTTTTTATTTTACTAATTAAGTTTGGAAAACTTTTGCAAAACAATTCCAAAATGAATAACTTAAAAATGGAAATCGTGAATTTTTTGTCGAATTGCATCCATAACGACTACTGTTATGAGCGCAGTTCGCTCTATCTTATTTTAAGTGAAATACTTCACTTAAATTATTACTCCTACATGTTTCGAAATAATATGTAGTAAGTTTTTGAAATATTAAACCAAGATAAAACTTAAAACTATTTTCAAATTTTGAAACTAGAAGTAATAGTTTTGATTACAAATCGGATCTCACGTCCGTCGCAACACACAAACTTGTTAAATTTGATTCAACTCAACACACTTGATTCTTAAATCATAACCATACATCCATACTACCATACTTTTAACATCACAATGAAACATACATATAAACATAAGGTTATATGTTTACTAACTCGACAACATCACATTCAAATCTTAAATTCAATACCAAACATAACATCCATCAAATCACCATCGACCAACATAATATCCATTCAATTTTCTCATATTATCACCACAATAACACATCATAATAAATTCAAATACTTTTCCAAAACAAAGTAGTTTTACTCATCGAAAACCTTTGAAACCTGAAATGCCTTAGATGCACCAAAAATCACCCCAAAAAATATGTCATCTTGCACTTGATTTTTAGACATATTACTCTTAGATTTTGAAAAAGTGATCAAAAGAAAAGTTTTAGAAAAATCTTTTCTCTACAATTTAAAAAATTGAACCACTCAAATCAGATTACGTTTGCGGTAGATATGGTCAAAAGAAGGAGAGCTATTTTCGAACCTGAATTTCTGAATTTAAAATTATACCGCAAAGAAATGAGATATTGACAAACCTAAGCTTGGAATTAGAAAAAGTGGTAAAAAAAGAAAGTTGTAGCTACTGAAATTTATATGATTTGAAAAAAATGAAATTCCTGATTTGGTGTAAAATAAAGGAAGTTATGGCCGAATAAATTGGAGGAAAAATGGAGAAGGAAGAGTTTTAAAACAAGTTTGCATCTTTAAAACAATTTAAATCTTTTGATTTTAAAAAAACTTAAAACTAACATGAGAAGCCATGAAACATGAAGAAAACTTTAGGAAAATGGAAATGGAGAAGTAAATGAAAATATGGTGAAATGGATGTGTATTTATAGACACAAGAAAGTAGGAAAATTACCAAACTAACCTTAGATTTAACTTAAAATAATATGTCATGATGTGTAAGGTCACATCACCTATCTACCCTCCCTCTCTTATCACGTCTCCCCTTACCTACCCTCCTAGGCTTAGGCTTTGATGATTATGGTGATGGAAAGGAAAAGACAAGAGGTAATGGGTATGTACTTTGTATATGTATAAGTATATATGTATATATATGTTATTTTTAAAACCATGACTTGTCACATCACTTCCTAAACATAATTAACATAAGATAATATATTATTAACTGTATTATTATATGGTTAATTATCTATTATATATGTATGCATATGGTGCATAAAGGTGAACAACGTTCTCGACAACTTTTCGGTGTCAAAAAGTCGAAAATCCGGGAAACGTTCTTCGGTCACATTTTCTATTTTTCTATGAACTATTTATTTTGGTAAAAGATTTCAAAAATGATTTTACCATCATTATTTATTAATTACAATAGGTTTATTTGTTAATAAAAACTCATTTATTTAGTATTTAAACTTAATTTGAATTTTCGAATAAATATATAAAACTGATGATATCCAATGTCGATGTCATAAATACATTTTATTTCCATAAAAATAAAATAAATTATTTATTTCATAATCTTGTTTGAATACATATATTAGTGTATGAATCCAGAGCCATGCATGATCCTTATCGTTTAAAAGCAGTTTTATTGATAAAAGGATTTTCGGCTGTTTTATCGATATTTTACATCAGACGATATTTACAAATTATCAATATTTTACCTCGGTAATTTGTCCGCAAATATTTTTCACAAAAAAAATAACTATTATTATTTACCACTTAAAATATGATTATGTATTACTTTTAAACCCATATCTAAATATTTTAAAAATAAATATAATTTATCCAAGTAATAAATTTACGGGTCGTTACATAGTTGTTACAACTTATCCCATTTTCCTCTTTTATTTGAGGTCGTAAAGCTTCCTCTTTCTCTATGATTCCTCTTATTGTTGAATATTTCATCCATTCGGACGAATTTTTCCACTTGGACGTGAAAATATTGCAAGTCCATGCAACCATAAATATAGAGCTCTTTCCAAAAAAGGGTGCTTTTAATTAACCCGGATTTATTGCCATATACTTTTCTTGATTACTCACTCTTTATGCCTTGTTAGCTTCAATGTTAACTTCAAATAATCCCTTAACAGCTCTGTTGGCCTTTGTTTTATGTTGGCCAACACACTCGTGCCAATTGTTGGCTCTTTTGAAGTTTAGAATTAGGCTGAAAGTTCATAGGAAAACTGCTCCTACGAGTAGATAATCCTCTCGTGATGGTGTCAGTACCATTTTCTTACTACACCAAAGAAAGTGGTCAGGAATAGCCTACATCTTACTACTCCAGAAGAGTCACATAAATCCATCTGACTCTTAAAAGAAATTAAATGGTCGTTTGGATCAGTTATTCCATCATATTTTATCGATGAGATTTTAATGTAAGATGGTAGTGGAACTGCCACAATTAGGCCTGTCAATGGATGTTTTTGGATGAGGATAGTGCCATATCCGCATCCATATCTAAAATCATTTTCGGATATCGGATATCTGCATCCATGGATACGGACGAATATCAGATGATTATTTTGTCCGCTAACGACCGATAAATCAAGAATTACAAAAAGAAAATTTTAGTTTAACATAAATATTTTTCAATCTCATTGATTATAAAAGTGTTAAAAATTAACAAATATGATGATAATAAATAGTTTCGAGCAATTAATAAGCATTAAGTGCACATAATATAAACTACTAACTTAATAAAATAATAAACGAAGATCATTTACCGCATTAAAATACACATAATTTGAACTATATTGTTGACATAAACCGGATGGATAATTTTCGGATGTGGATGTCTTCGTATCCGCATCCACATCCGTTTTTTCGGATATCGGATATTTATCCACTTTTCGGATGAGGAAGCGGACAGATTTCAGATTTGTCGGGTATCCATTGACAGCCCTAGTCACAATCCCTTCTATGGACGAAGCTCTCTAAAGTTGTTAATCACTTTAGGGCCCATAGTCCTTTTCCCTTTCAGGTCCGCTATATCTCTTACCATTTTGTTAGCCAAGTCTTTTAGAAGCATTTCATCATTTTGATAATCTCTTCATTCTAGATTGTATTCTTTTTATAAAGCAGAACTTGCAGATTATACTAAGGGACATTTAGACACCTTATTTGGCTTTTGAGTTAGATTATTTCCATCCTCCCTTTGTAGTCCTAAGTTGCTCTTTTCAATATTCTTATTTTTCAAGTTAGACCTTCAACTTTCGTTCAAGGAGATTGAACTTCCTCCTCTTTATTTTCTTTCGTCCTTTACAATGTTCTTGAAGATTTTTGGGAGACAAGTATTTCATTAATTTCTTGCATAGTCTAAAGTTGTCTCTCCATGGTTTTAAGGTCATTCCTTTATTTTGATGTCTCCTCCGGTGTCAATGCTTGACCTACTTCTACATTTTCCATATTGAATCGAGGAGTTATGTTCTCCTCGAGAATTTTGCGATGTATGGTATCATCATGCACTTGAAAATTAACCTTCTTAATCGATCTACCCATTTTCAAAAGAATTTTATAGTCAAATGGTAGTCAATAAGTTGTCTTCCTTGAGTTCAACTCTCAATAAAGGCACTACTTAATGTTAGTATGATGACCGCCTTACATCGCTGGCATCGAATGTAACTAGATATTGCACTACTACCATGCCCTGCAACGTAGGATAATTTCCAAGGGTTAAAAGAAAAGAAAACCAATCATAGAACATGTCGCATATATCACAGCACATGGAATATAATATATGTATATATATATATCAAAGTTGTAAAATAGGATAGACAGTAATAACTAAGTTAACCAAATATCATAGCACAGACCCACAGAGTTATACAGCATAGTAATAGAGTTTATATAAAACGAAGATAAACTCTAATAACTGTCTCATAATAATAAGAAAATACTGTCAAGCCTCCACAGTGTTGCGGAGCGGAATAAGCATAGTAATAAATATATAATATGAGAAAGTTCTATCTAGCACTTCCTCTGCAATGCTACTGCACCTCACCCAGACCTGCTATCTAGTCTACTCATTTAATAGTACTTGAGATAATAAGAAGCAAACCATAAAACCTCAATTCATACAATAGTTTGATAAATGAATCTCAAAATACTACACAAGTCGATATAGTAAGGAACACGGGTATATGAACTATACTTGACCTATCCCTACATCTAATGAGTTAGCACATAACAAGTATGTACTCACACACACACACAATTGCGATAACTCCTTCCCTATCTCCAGTTTACCATGGTATCAACTCAGGTTAATCATGTAACCTAGTCTCTGACACCCAATATAATTGTACAGTGCAATGTTATCATTCCTAACCAATGTAGGACGACTGTCAAGGGTTAAAAGAAAAGAAAACCAATCACAAAACATGCCGTATATCTCACAGCACATGAAATAAAATATAATATACATCACAGATATAAAACATGAGGGACAATAATAACTAAGTGAACCAAATATCAAAGCATGGATCCACAGAGTTATACAGCATAGTAATAGAGTTTATACAAAACAGATATAAACTTAAAAAACTATCTCATAATAATAAGCAAACACTGTCAAGGTACTACAGTGTTGCATAGTGCAATAAGCATAGTAATCCATATATAATATGAGAAAGCTACATCCATCACATCCTCTGCACATCTACTTCGACTCACCTAGACCTGCTATCTAGTCTACTTATTTAAGAGTACCCGAGAAAATAAAAAGCAAAGCCAAAAACCTCAAGTCAGACAATAGTCTTGTGTGAGCGAAAAATGAATCTCAAAATACAATACAAGTCGACATAGTAAGCAACAAGGGTATATGAACCATACCTACCATGTCCATGCATCCTAAGAGTTAGCACATAACAAACATAATATGCTACTCTACAATATAATAGGGGTGTAATGCAACCTTTGTACAATAACTAGCATCCAGGTATCCCTATTCCCAATACATATCTCAAGCGACAGCCCCAGAGTGATAGACTACGAAAGAAAACAATCAAAGCAAACATAGCATCCATCAAACAATCCTCACCATCACTCAGTGTGCTTTAGATATATGATAACTCGTACGACCTTTCACTTGCCAGGATAAAGAAATTCCATTTTTCAGTGTACTCTTATTTAGCCTGAATCTGATACTATACCCATTCCACTGGCCCAGGGCATATGGATCCATTCCACCGATCCGGGGTAGCCAAACAAAGTACCTATGAGTGCACTCATCATAACCCTGCTTTCGAGTACACAAGAAAACACCTTGAGTATCAATGATTCCTTAGCACGCATATCCGAGCCCTTTCTTTGCTCTATCTAGTTTCCATTATCTTAAAGGAACCATTCAACATTACTCCTTTCCAAGATAGGACCATTCAACATCTTATCCATGGGTCACCCTTTCTAGAACCTACCCTTTGTGGATAATCATTCTCATGATTCCTTTTAACATCGAGCCACCATTATTGGAACCTAACTCTATTCACGGTCGAGTTACCATCACCGAAATCCCGAATCCATCATCGTTCTACTTAATCGCTATCAAACCCCAAGCGAACAAACAAACACCTTCAGCACAACCTACAGAGCCTCTGTACTTTCCTCGAAAAGTTTCAACCACTTTGCTCTTCAAAGTTCATGTCGATACCAAGTAAAACGGCTTGACACCGAGATGATTTCTCGCTTCATACTTAGCCAATTTTTGGTTAAGTATCATTCCTCCATCGAGTACTTCCCTTTAGCTTCCTAGGACTCCTCCATTCCCTCGAGATCCCAAGTCCAAAGCACCAACCAGTCCTCCATAAAAGGTCGGTATCGATAAGAAGTGGTCGGTACCGGCAAGAAATGGTAAATACCGAGTCTAGTACTTAGCCAATTTTTGACTTCGAAATCTAGAAACTCCTTTCCTTTGCCAAGTCATGAAGCAATGTGGCACCAAGTTGATTTCTGCTGACTATAATTCTACTCATCGCCAGAGCTTTCTACCGGCCATATTTTGATGCGACTTAAAATGTAGGCTCTCCCTATACTTCAAAGCCCCTCCTCCAAGTTTCATCCTATTCCGACCACTTTTGCCTTTATTTTGCCCATTTTGACCACCTCTTTCCTAGCTACCTAAAACCACCAGCAAACCATACAAACATGAAATATCATCCATATCATTCATACACACATACAATCCATCAAAACATGAAAATTAACCAAATCTCATTCTAGATCTAGCTTTTACACTAACATGCCAATATGATCAAAAGGCGTTGTAAACCATTTAAAAAACATTTGTAAAACCTTTAGATTTTAACTATAAACATATATAAAAACGAAATTAAAGTTACAAAAACATTTTGTGATCAAAATCATGTTAAAACCATTAATTTTAACTATATAAAAAAGCACAAGATAGTGAGAAGTCAAGAATCACTCATCTAATACCCAAAATTACCACGTTCTCCTTTGATATGAAATAAACAGCATTGAGAATGAATTCAAATCAGTGAAAAATGATAATCATCAATCCCTCTATACTAATTACCCCTCTAATGATGATCTAAGCTAAGATTGGTAAGAAAAATATAAGCTTTTTGATTGAATTAGGATTAATGAAGGTTTGAAACTATTCTAGGGAAGATGGAAATGACTTGGATCAGTCCCTACAGCATCCTCTTAGCATAATTCCTGAAATTCTTTAGCGGGATTAAGTTTGGGTTCAGTTAATTACCCACTAGTGTAGGTCACCAGCAACCAAACCTTAAAACGGCCATAACTCTCAAAAGGTAAGTCCATTTTACTATTATGACCACTCTATGGTACCAGAAACCACTGTCTTGGAGCAATGGAAGTGGTTTTAGACCTACCTCGGCTCCTATCAAAAGGTAGAGTCCATACAAAATTTTCAAGGTCAAAAATATCACATAGAAATTCAACAAAAATCATAGATATAGAAAATGTCCATAGGAATCAGTTTCCAAAATTTTAGAGTCATACGACCTCATATGAATTAAGTAAAAATATTTTATGATCCTTCGATATATAAAATACGGGTCGTTATACTCTTCCCTCTTTAGGAATTTCACCCTCAAAATCCCCAAACAAGTAACAGAATAGTTAACAATAGTAACCCTACATGCCTAACAATCATATGCAATCATCAAATATATCGAACAAGCAGCCATGCAACCAATAGTATAAATAACCTATCCTAGCATGTGAGATACTAAACTATCCTATATGATATCAAAACAAAAGTAAATACGATAAACAGTGGGCCTAAACATGCAAAGAGCTCCGGATATGCAGCCTGCATGCTCTTATTGGTTTCCCATGTGCAATCGCCTTCACTTTCGTCCTATTGAACCTTCACTAACTCCACAGTCTTCCTCCTAAGCTGTTTCATATTGCGTCTAACAATATGAACCGGCCTACAAGGTCTCGAAGCTTCTGGTTCAATCTCGATATCATCAAGTTGATCTGCTGCAATTGTCACGCCTGAGTCATGCAAAAAATTTCGCAGATGAGAGAAGTGGAAGACGTTTTGCACACCCGCCATCTTCTTGGATAAGTCGACCCTATATGCTAGGTTCCCGATCCTCTCTACTATCGAAAATGAACGTAAGAATCTTGATGTCAACTTCCCCTTACTACCAAATCCAATAACATTCTTCAATGTGAAAATCTTCAGAAATACCACATCATCGATAGAGAATTCCAAATCTCGACATCTCCTATCAGCGTAACACTTCTGCCTATCCTACGAAGCTTTCATTCATTGTTGAATGATCTCAATTTTCCTCATGCTTTCTCTAATCAGATTTGGCCTAAGTATCAGTTTCTCGCCCGCTTCCCACCAACATAAAGGAGCGTTACACAGTAGGCTATACAATGTTTGTACGATGCTATATGATGTTAAACAAATAGCTATTGTTATATGCTAGCTCTATCAAATGCAGATGATCGTTCCACGACCCTCCAAAATTGAGTATGTAAGCTCACAAGAGATTTTCTAACATACGGTTCACCCTCTCGGTCTTCCCATCATTTTATGGGTGATAAAATGACTGAGATGTAGCTCGGTCTCCAATGCCTCTTTTAATCTCTTCTAAAACCCACTAGTGAACAAAGGGTCTCGGTCACTCATAATGCTCCTCGACACACCATAAAGTCGCACTATCCACTTCATATATAACTAAGTCAATTTGAACGTTGTTCTGCCGGACTTAACGGGTATGAATCGAGCACTCTTTGTCAACCTATTGACTATGACCCAAATGCTATTATACCTTCCTATGGTCCCCGGCAATCTATCAATGGAATTCGTTGATATTTGCTCCCATTTCCACTTAGGACTTCAAGTTGTTGTAGTAATCCACTTGGCTTCTTCTACACTACCTTGACCAGCTGGTAGCTCATACACTTCGAGATGAATGTTCTGACATCCTTCTTTATCCCCTCCCAATAATAGGTCTGCTTCATATCATGATATACCTTATTACCGCCGAGATGTATAGTCAACTTAGAATGGTAGCACTCTCGTAGCATCTCATCTCGTAATCCATCAACATCGGGAACAATCTCCCATAATTATGGAGCCAACCATCTCGGTCGAGTCTGTACTACTTTATATCTTCAGACCCTACTCCTTCATCTATCATTGTCATGATCTCTGCTAGTCTAACATCTCGCCTTTGACTAGTATCCATCCACTCAATCAAAGTAGGTCTGATCGTTAAGCTCGCCAACATCTTTGGCTCTATCTCACATTGAAGTCCGAAGTCATAGCCAACAATATAATCTAACAACTTCCATTCCAGGAATGTCGCTTCCAAATAGGCATGTCTTCTACTCAGTGCATCGATACTGCATTACCCTTACTGGGCGCATAGGAAATGTCAAAGTTGTAGGAGGCTAAGAATTCCAACCATCACTGCTAGCGAAGGTTGAGATCCTTCTGGGAGATAAGGTATTTTAAGGATTTGTGGTCCTTGAACAGCCAAACCTTTCTCCTAATAGGTAATGCCTTCAAATCTTCAAAGCAAACACTATCGCTACTAACTCCAAGTCATGAGTCGGATACTTCCTCTCGTGCGGTTTCAGCTATCGATTAGCGTAGGCGATAACCTTCCCCTTCTACATCAACACCGCACCTAATCTAGTACCATAGGTGTTTGGGTATACTCTCAGCTCCTCATTCCCATTAAGAATGGTCAATGCCGATGCACTCGTCAACCTCTTCTTTAGACTCACAAATGCATGATCACACTTCGCATCCCAAACAAAAGTTTGATTCTTCTTCGTTAAATTGGTCAACAGCTCGAGAAGTCCTTGATAAAACATCTATAATATCTCGCAAATCCTAGGAAACTCCTCATATCAGTAGTGTTCTTGGATTAGTTCCAATTGTGAACTGCTATTACCTTTGCAAAATCTACTGTGATGCCCTACTCAAAGATGACATGACCCAAGAATTTCACTTCCCTCCTCTAGAAGTGACACTTTGAAAACTTCGCTTCCAACTTATGCTTCCTCAACACTTCAAGCACAATCCTCAAGTGCGTCTTATGTTCCTCCTCTATCCTAGAATAGAGCAGAATATAACCCATGAACCCAAGCATTAACTTGTTTAATTGATCCTTGAAGACATGATTCATAAGATCAAAAAAGTATGTCGGAACATTGGTTAGACCAAACGGCATAACCCACCACTCATAGAAACCAGATGGCGTATGATATACAGTGATCAACACACTCTCCTTAGCTACTCTCAGCTAGTGAAACCCCATCGCTAGATCTAACTAAGAGAACACCTTCATACCATGGGGCTGACCGAATAAATCATCAATACACAGGAGTGGATACTTGTTCTTCTTCGTCAACTTTTTCAGTTCACGGTAATCTGCACGCAACATCAAAGATCCATCGGCCTTAGTCACAACTATACAAGTGTGCCCCACTCAGATATACTCATACGAATGAACCCTTGCTTCAACGGGTCATTTACTTGCACCTCCAATTCCTTCTACTCTTTAGGTGCTATATGCCTCAAAGAAAAAACTATCGGCCTGGCATCCTTCACTAAGTCTATGTGAAACTGAATCTCCCGGGGCGGCAGCAATCTGATCATCTCCTCAAACATGTCTGGATCTCCCTCACAATAGGCACATATGAAAACTCATCCTGTGAAACCTTAAGTGAATATAGAAAGCTAACCATAACCTCATCCTTCGGTAGGCAGCCAATCACTATCATTTGCCCCTCAATAGCCCCAATCGTCACTACTAGCTTTTCATAATCCATCACTATTGCATACTACCTCAGCCAGTCCATCCCAAGAATAATCTCGAACCCAATGAATTTAAAACAAAGCAATCGCAAACAAAAGAGCATTCATGACTCGATAAGACCAAACCACGACGAACCATACGCAGACTAGTGGAGCTTCGAAATAGGGTTCGTTACAATCAAAGGTCGGTCAACCATTTCAGGTTTCAATCCCAATCTATCTAGTAGGTCACTAGATATGAAGGAATGTAAAGCCCAGATATTGAACAAAACACGTATAGGAGCATCATAAATGGAAAGCATACCTTGAATAACAATGCCCTTCCTGTTCCCTTTCGTCGAGGGAGCACTCGATGAAGTTGGAATAGCATTCAAAGCATACGCCTTCACAACCTGCTTCTACTATGCTGGCTCCGGGCCATTCTTTTGCATATATCTAAACTTGTCATGGTTGTAGCACTTCTTCTTTCCATCAGCTTTGTATTCTCTAATCATATGACCATTGTCTCTATAACCATAACAGATAGGATCCAATTTAGCCTTCTTTTGAGCATTCTTTCCCTAAAAATGCTTCCACTTACCATTCCACTTCTTCTTTCCTCTACCGCCTTATTGTAGCTTTGGCTCTTCCCGAACAACAATAGTTGATTTGGACTTGGGGTACAAACTATCATGGCAAAGATCTTCCCGACATGTCTCTCAAATGGCTCATCGATATGACTCACCAACTTCTACCCTAGAAAATCATTCAAAACCATAAGAAATTTCTCATTTTTTCTTAACAGAGTGTCGATGAAGAACATCCCATATTTTGACAAAACATTGAACTTAGAAACATACTCAAATACAAACATGTCTCCTGCTACAAATCGGAAAACTTTCTAAACAGAACCGACTTCTGAGCAGTAGGAATGAACTTCTCCTTGAATCGGGCCTTGAACTGGTCCCAAGCAAACTGATCCTAGGGTGTAGCAACTCTAATAGCATTCCTCTAGTTCATGGCTCTCTATTGAAGCTATCGGAAAGCCAACCTCCACTTCATAACATCGTCCAATTTGAGGTCACCAAAAATTCTTTCATAGGTGTCCAATCAATCCTACACTTCCATGGCTGATTTCCTTCCTTGGAATGGTTTGCCACCAAGGCGGGCAAAATCCTTATTCACCTTAGCAAAATCAACTATGGGTGCCTGCACTTGAGCACCACCACCAACAACAACAATTAGAGCGGCTGGTTGGACATTATGCAGCATGTTCACTATCATTGCGTTGAACATCGCCTGCAATTCAAAGTTAGCGGCCTCCGAACCCGTTCCTTCTTTGACTCCAAAGACGGAGTTCCATGCATTATTTCTTGTATGCTGGCTAATTCTTGGTCTCTCATAAAGAAAACTGCGTCAATGGTACTCTCGTGTGCGTGCGACTTATATACTATGTATACTACTGTATAGTTTTGAAAACAAAAATATATAACAAGTACACACTCTCATATGCACACACACGCACACGCACACACACTCTCGATCCAATCTACGGTGATAAATCCTTTCCTATCACTAGTGGATTACGGTATTAACTCAAGTTAATCGCGTAACTTAGGCTCTGACACCAAAAGTGATGACTTCCCTACACCGTCGTCACTCAATATAACTATACAATGCTATGCTATCATGCATAATCGTAGGACGATGTCTAGGGTTAAAAGAAAATAAAATCAATCACAGAACATGTCGTATATCTCACAACACATAGAATAAAATATAATATACATCACTGATATAAAACAGGAGAGACGATAATAATTATGTGAACCAAATATCAAAGCATGGATCCACAGAGTTATACAGCATAGTAATAGAGTTTATACAAAACAGAGATAAACTTAAATAACTGTCTCATAATAATAAGCAAACACTATCAAGGCTTTGTAGTGTTGCACAGTGAAATAAGCATAGTAAATCATATATAATTTGAGAAAGCTCCATCCAGCATGTCCACTGCATATCTACTATGTCTCACCTAGACCTACTATCTAGTCTACTCATTTAAGAGTACCCGAGATAATAAAAAGCAAAGCAAAAAAACTCGAGTCAGACAACAATCTTGTGTGAGCGATAAATGAATCTCAAAATACTATACTATTCGATATAGTAAGGAACAAGGGTATATGAACCATACCTACCATGTCCCTACATCCTATGAGTTCGCATATAACAAACATAATATGCTACTCTACAATATAATAGGGTGTACTACAACCTTAGTACAATAACTAGTGTCCAGGTATATCTATCCCCAATACCTATCTCAAGCGACATCCCTAGAGTGATAACCTATGAGAGAAAACAATCAAAGCAAACATAACATCCATCAAACAATCCTCACCATCACTCAGTGTGCTCTAGATATACGATAACTCGTATGACATTTCATCTACCAGGGATTAATGGAAATCCTGGTTTTCAGTATACTCGCCTTTAGCCCGAAGTTGATACTAGACGTATTCCACCTGTCCAGGGTATACAGATCCATTCCACTGATCCGGGGTAGGCAAAAAAAGTACTCATGAGTGCACTCACCATAACCCTGCTATCGAGTACATCAGAAAACACTTTGAGTACCAATGATCTCTTAGCACCATATCTGAGTCTTCCCTTGCTCCATCTAGTTTCCATTATCTTCAAGGAACTATTCAACATCCCTTCTGTCCGTGGTAGAACCATTTAACATACTATCCATTGGGTCACCCTTCCTTGAACCCGCCTTTCGGGGACAATCATTCTCACAACTCCTTTCAACATCGAGCCACCATTATCGGAACCAAACTCCGTTCACTATCAAGTTACCATCACTGAAGTCACAAAGCCATCATCATGCTACTACATCGCCATCAAACCCTGAAAGAACAAAAAAAGACCTTCAGCACTACTTGTAGAGCCCCTATACTTTCCTCTAGAAGTTCCAACTATTTTGCTCTTCAAAGTTCATTTCGGTACCAAGTACAAGTGCTCGACACTGAGATGATTTATCACTTTAAACTTAGCCAATTTTTGTCTAAGTATCATTCCTCCACTTAGTACTTCCCTTTTACCTACCAAGGGCTCCTGCTCCATTCCCCGAGCTCCTAAGTCCAAAGCACCAACTAGTCCTCCATAAAAACAGGTCCGTACCGACAAGAAGTGGGAAGTACCTTCTAACTCCTGAAACCTTTTCCTTTCCCAAGTCATGAAGCAAACTGTCACCAAGTTAATTTCCACCAACTAAAATTCTACTCATTTCCATAGCTTTCTACCAGCAAAATTTTGATGCGACTTGAAATATAGGCTCCCCCATATACTCCAAAGCGTCACCTCCAAGTTTCATCCATTTCCGACCACTTTTGCCTTCGATTTGCCCAATTCAACCACCTCTTTCTTGGCTATCTAAAAGCACTAGCAAACCATATCAAAGCACAATATGCAAACATGAAATATCATCCATATACATTCATACACACACATAATCCATCAAAACAAGATAATCAAGCAAATTCTATTCAAGATCTAATTTTTACACAAACATGCCAATATATTAAAAGGAGTCATAAACCATTTAAAACCTTTAGATTTTGGCCATAAACATATATAAAAATATGCTTAAAGTTGGAAAACGTTTTAGAATCAAAATCATGTTTAAAACATCAATTTTAACTATATAAACATGCGTAGGATAGTGAGAGGTCAAGAACCACTCACTTTATACCCAAAATTACCACTTTTCTCCTTAGATCTAAAATGGACACCCAGGAGAACGAATTCCAATAAGCCAAAAATTATAATCTCTAATCCCTCTATCCTAATTACTCATCTATTGATGATTTAGGCTAGGATTAGTAAGAAAATGGTAAGATTTTTGATGGAATTAAGATTAATGAAGTTTTAAAACTATTTTGAGGAAGATGGAAATGACTTAGATCAGTCACTATAGTCTTCCCTTAGCATATTTCCTTAAATTTAATAGTGGGTCTAAGTTTGGGATTAGTTAATTACCTACTAATGCAGACCATTAGCAGCTAAAATTCAAAACAACCATAACTCTCAAATGGTAAGTCCGTTTTACTATTATGACCACTCTACGAAACCGAAAACCATCATCTTGAACTAATGAAAGTGGTTTCAGACCCTAACTCGACTCCTATCAAAATTTATAGTTCATACAAGATTTTCAGGGTCAAATGGTCACATAGAATTCGACCAAAATCATAGTTGTGGACAATGTCTCTAAGACCCATTTTCCAAAATTTTAGAGTCATGTGACCTTATATAAATTGTTAACCTAAAAAATTGATCAACGCCCAAAATCGGTTAAAAGCACCGGCTCTTTTAAAATAAATGTAAAAGCAATAGAAAATCTTAAATCAGGTAAGTAAGAAAAGCAGAAAAGTAAAGAACATAAAAGAATTTTTATAGTGATTCGGCGTAATCTACGGCCTACATCCACTTCAATATTTTTATTAGTCGTTCTCTCTCTGGATTACAACTAATTATGTCAGGTCTGACCATAATCTAGTAGATCTCAAATTTACAATGATGTTTCTCATGAGTTTGAGTGGTTGAGGATAGGAATGGAGAAGAGAAAGAAGTCTTCAATGGTAGAGAGATCAGATCCGAAGTGAAGTGTTGAGGATCTGGAAAGAGATATCAAGCCGGAATGATCCCTCCTTGGTCGTAGGTAGGTTGGTATTTATAGAAAAATAGTTGTATTGGGTCAGAAGTCCACTTGGAGCATAGTCCAAAGATTGGCCTGAAGTCACGTTGCAAAATGCAGAATCTCCCGAGTTAACCAAACATGTCAGTACCGACTTAAACATGTCAATACTGACATGTTTCCTTAGTTCCGAACAGTTCGAACTTTCTTGCATCCATCTTCCTACTTCATTTTGTGGCGTCCCATATTGTTTTATTTGATGGTTGGTTGATTTTTGTAAACGTTCCTTCATCACTTGATTTATTCTGCTATTCTAGTTGTTAACTCTTCAACACTTGAAATAGGTCATCCAAAAATCCGTGGAAATCATTTAGACACATATGGGAAAGATAGATCATAACTCGTGTGTGGAGTGGAGGATATGGGTCAAAAACATGTCATCTCCGACATGAACAAGTCAGCACTGACTTGTGTACTATGATTATTTTAGGTTGAAACTTCTCCGAGTTGTTTTCTTACTTCATCTAAATGTGCTTGCCAATTCTCAAATCATTTCGTCTTCGTTTTAATCTTTTAAGTTAAGTTGTAATCTGCATTGACTCAAAAGCGGATTAACATTTGCCCCCCAAAGTATGCCTTTTGAATGTAAGGTGTTCTTTGCTCAAGAAAAAGTTCCGTCAATCAATCTTCGATAATTAAGCTTTTCGGCTATCTGCTAATCTTAATCTTGGAGAATCATCCAGTTCCTTTGGATTCTCTTGCAAATCACCGACCAGTCTGAACCTATTATAGCTAAAGACTCTAGTCTCGGCTTAAATGTTGTTCATACATAATAATCATTCCGATTTCATTTGGAGTTATTACATCACATATTAAAATCGTCCCGTATTCATCTAGGATTTATCTATTTTACTCTAATTTCAAGGCATTCAAATCCTTTTATCAAATCTATCTCCGTTTTAAGGTTCGATCTCTTCAGATCATTTTACATTCAATTTAATGTGCGATCTCTTTGAATCATTCATGATCCAATCTAGGATTCGATCTCTCTGGACCGTTTAACTTCCAATCTAGGGTTTGATCGCTCCGGATTGTTTATCGCTCAATCTAGGGTTTTGATCTCTCTGGATCCTTGCTGAATCCGCTTTCTCTCTAAAAAAGGAAATCAATGACCAACAAGACCATTCTCTCACTTTCAAGTAAGAGGACTTACATTTCGTACAAGCTCATTTACTCACTTTCCAACAAGGGAGCTTGCATGCTACACTCCAATCCTGTCTCTCCGGACAGGACTTAAAGCACGTACAAGTCCATCTGCTCGCTCTCCAGCAAGGGGACTTGCCCCTTGTACTTTGGTCCCGTGTCTCCGGATGGGATTTAAAGCGATCATTATCAGTCATCACATTCAATGTGGATTTTTCAAGAATTAGATATTCGATCAAATCAAAGCAAACAAGCATGAATCCTAAATGTTCATCTCAGACATCCGACTCAGAGCGTGCCTAGAAACCAATCTAGGTCTCATATACATGTAAGCGGTTCGAGTTTATTATCGTCCTAAGTAGTCATCTCAAGCATCCAGCTCAGAGTGTTTATAGAGACTGTTTAAGATCCTGTACACATGTAAGCAGCCTTAGGTTATTATTGTCTTTATTGCTTAATACGAAAAGTAAAGTGCAAAAAAAGAAACAAAAAAGCAAAGCGCGGGAATTAGATTTGCCTCCCGTTTATCCAGATCATGGGATTTTGATTCTCGGACCAGATCCCTAGTTGCTCCTTGACGCATTTTCTTTAGATGGTGGTTGTTCGGCTGTACTATTGCAGTTCAGTTTCTCATATACTGTTGTAGCGCTTGGAAGCAGTTCTTCTATTAGATCACAAAGGTGTCGGCACTCACTCGTTTTCTGTCCCTCTAGCTCACAGAAGATGCAAAACTTTCCAGATTTTTCTTTTGCTCGGTGGGCTCTCTCCTTGCTAGCTTCAATAAGGGATTTTCCCCTAGTGTTTAGATATATCCTCTTTGGTGTCTTTGTTGAATCGGTGTAAGAACAGAACTTCGGTTCCTTCCTTTGTCATTTCGGTTCTCTTAAGTCATTATCAGCTCTTCTCTTTCCTTTGTCCTTTCTATTTCCTACTCCAGACAGTCCTCTGTCATCCATAGTATTAATTTCAGCATCCTTAGCTTTGAAGTCTTCTTGACACAAATATCTCTAAGCTTCATGATAGAATTTTGCAAGATCCATCGGTTAATCCCTTTCCGGTGCAACTTTAAAGTCAGTCTTGCTCGCAACTCCAGATACTGCTACCATTAAGATTATGGATGGATCCAGTATATCTATGGCTACGGTTGTCGCATTAAACCTTGTCAAATAGCTTCTCAAGGTCTCTTCAGACCTTTGTTTTACGCTTGATAGCGTCATTACATTCTTTGGTCGCGAGATGGGAACTATAAACTGTCTCAAGAACTTACTCACCAAGTCGGTCCACGTGCTAATGGACCAATTCTCCAACTGTCTAAACCACATCGCTGCCAAGTCCTTTAAGTATGATGGGAAGCACCATCCTATTACCATTTACAGAAGCACCTAACATCTCCATATATAGGATGTATCTCATCAAATGAAACGTCGGATCTGACTTTTCGTCGTACATTTCAACATCGGAAGTTTTAAATCGAGAGGATTTCTCGCATTCTAGATATTACAAGTGAATGGATTCCTATTCACATCATCCAAACTCTAGTCAGGTGGTCCACCTCTAACTATTCTCCTTACTAATTCAGCAATTCGCTTTTCATCGTCCAATGAAGGTATTCATCTAAGAGCGATATTTTTCCCCTGCTCCTATAGGGGAATTCGGCACATACTCTAGCACGTACTCCTCTTACTGCATGTTAGCATTCTAACCTGCTTCTTTGGTTCATTCTGCTCTCCACTCCTATAGAGAGGTTCTTGCACATACTCTTCCAATTATTGCCCGTTTGCATTTTGATTTGCGTTTCTAGCTCCATCATCATTTGCTCCTGGCATTCCAGCACGTTCCAATTTCACAACAGCATTGCCTTCAGGTATAATTGTCTCGGTACCAAGTTATACAGTTGGTGGGGGACATCGTTCCGATTTGCTCTGCTCCAACTCCAAATGTTCTTGCATTAGCTCCTGGCACTTGGATCTGAATTCCGACAGCTCTGGCTATTCCTTGTTGTCCCATTCTTTAAAAGAATCCTTTAGGCATTTCCTGTTGTCATGTGATTAATCCATCCTACAACTCCTTCATTATTTTCTCCATCTCTTCTCTAGTCATGTAGATGGATTGATGAGAATTTGAGGATATTTCCTAGCTACCCCCATGCTCTGTTGGCTTGCCCCAGCCTTAGATATAATGTTAGGCCTCTTCATCTTCTCTAAATCTCAAGTTCAAACTTCATGTCTTTGGTTTTGGTTTTTTGTTTAGTGAAAGCACTAAAATGTTAACCCAAAAAATGGATCAACACCCAAAAATCAGTTGAAAGCACTAGTTCTTTTGAAATAAATGTAAAAGCAATAGAAATCCCACATCAAACAAGTAAGAAAAGCGGAAAATTAAAGAAACACAAGAATTTTTATAGTGGTTCGGCGTAATCTCCGGCCTATATCCACTTCAATCTTTTTATTAGCTGTTCTCCTCTGGATTACAACTAATTATATCAGGTCTGACAATAATCTAATGGATCTCAGATTTACAATGATGTTTCTAAAGAGTTTGAGTGGTTGAGGACAGGAGTGAAGAAGGGAGAGAAGTCTTCAATGGTAGAGTGATCAGATCCAGAGTGAAGTGCTGGAGATCAGAGAAGAGATCTCAAGACGGAAAGATCCTCTTTGGTTGTAGGTAGGGTAGTATTTATAGAGAAACGGTCATGTTGGGTCAGAAGTCCACTTGGAGCAAAGTCCAGAGATCTGCCCGAAGTCACATGCCAAATTGCAGACACCTCCGAGTTAACCAAACATGTCGGTACTGACTTAAACATGTAGGTGACTACATGTTTCTTTAGTTCAAAACACTTCGAGCTTTCTTGCATCCATCTTCCTACTTTATTTTGCGGTGTCCCATGTTGTTTTCTTTAATGGTTGGTTGATTTTGGTGACCGTTCCTTCATCACATAATTTATTCTGCTGTTCTAGCTGTTAACTCTTCAACCCTTGAAATAGGTTGTCCAAAATCCTTGGAAATCACTTAAAACGCATATGGGAAAGATGGATCAAAACTCATGTGAAGTTATAGTTGAGGAATATAGGGCAAAAAAATGTCGTCATTGACATGAAACAAGTTGGCACCGACTTGTGTGCTTTTATTATTTTGGGTTGAAACTTCTCCGAGTTGTTTCCTTGCTTCATCTAATTGTGCTTGCCTATTCTCAAGTTGTTTCGTCCTAGTTTTAATCTTCTAAGTCAACTTGTAATCTGCTTTGATTCAAAAGAAGGTTAACATAAATTAAATAAAAATATTTTACGATCCTCTAATACATAAAATACAAGTCATTACGGTTAGATCAAAATTCGGTTCAATGCAATATGCTTTAGCCATAAGAATCGATGGAACTTGAGTAAGATGGAACGCTTAGTCGAGTTCGCTGGTATTGAGTCCAAATGGGTCATTTTGAAAATAGTTCTATGTTAGAGTCCTTAATTCAAAAGTCATAAAGTCAAGCAAGTCCAAACGACCATTAATGTATCAATCCAAGCTTTTTTTATTATGCTTGATGTAAAATGAAAACGAGGAAGAAGATCAATTCGGAATTCGTCCCTTCTTAGCATGGGTACACATCTATTTATAGAGAAATCATACCATTAGATCTTTGACACATGGCATGCAAGGAAGAATGTATGTCTGAGATTTTTCTGACATGGCACTTTGATGATTTGTCATGTGGCACAATTTTTATTTGATCTCTTTATGATGACATGGCTTGATTGGATCAATTGTGGGTTGCCACATGGTCTCCATGTAGTGCTTTATGCATTGATCTCTTAATATGCGATAACAGTCAACCCGTGATGGCACCATAACCTCAATATGTGATAGCTTGATAACTCAACATGTAATGGCTCTTTAACTTCAACATGTGATAGCTCCAAACGTTCAATATATGATAGCTTCATAACTTCAGCATGCGATGGCACCATAACCTTAATATGTGATAGCTTGATAACTAAACATGTAATGGCTCATTAATATCAACATGCAATAGCTCCATAAGTTCAATATCCAATAGCTTTATAACTTCAGCATGTAATGGTACCATAACCTCAATATGCTATCTTTAATAACTCAACATGTAATGGCTCCTTAACCTAAACATGCGATAGCTTCATAAGTTCAATACTCGATGGCTTTATAACTTTGATGGCCCCACTTAACTATCATGCGATAGCTTTGAATCACCAACATGCGATAGGTCCTCTTTTTATTTTATCATGTACCGACTTTATTTGTATCAAATTTCAATAGCTTTGTTTGTCAATTTACGATAGCCTTGATCAACATAATTTTCGATGGCTTTATTTGTATCAACTTGTGATAGCTTTCTTCATATTCGACTTGTGATGGCCATATTATTCATCAACTTGCGATGGCTTATATCACCAACTTTCGATGGTTTACAACATTAACTTGCAATGGTTTATATCATCAACTTGTGATGGCTCTGCTTCCTAATATGTGTGATAGCTTTGAAGTACGATATTTCCTTATCGTTTCCATTTTGGAAATTTTGGGTGTAGCAGATGCAAAACTGACCAATAAACTAATGAACTTTTTTAGTCAACATATGCCATGAATTGGTAGATCTGGGCAGTAGCCTATAGAATTACATAGTGGATAAATAAGCTAGGAACAACGGAAAACACTTGCATTAGACTTCTTCAATGGCTCCACCCATTAAAGTATGCTGGATATATCTCTAAAAACGTACAATGAGGTCTGTCATCCCTTTGTATGGCTCTATTATTAGCATCTTTGAATATTTAGGATTTCTAGTAGTCTTGATTTCATACGTATTACCCATTACTTTATTAAACTTGCCCTCGACAAAGATGATCCTTTGTCACTTGAGTCATTCTATCCTTAGGCTCAGGGGATTCCCTCCTAGTAGGATGACCATAATGACAATCGGCATGATGATCGTGCCTTTCCTTGTATGTAGGATGTCTTCTCCTCTCATACCCGTGGTGATTGGAGAGTCAATCATGAGCATAAGTAAAACTTCAAGAGCACTCCCTATTGGCTTATCTCTTTATCAAAAGGCCCTTAGTATGTACATGAGGTTCATGGCATTTAGGATTAGGTCCAACTTCAACCGAGCCCTTTTCGATTTGGTGTCGATTTTGTTCTGTGTCAGTCGATAATGTTCAATGTTAAATAAATATTTAAGCGCAGCTTTCAGTTGAGTCCTAGATCGACCCATGCACCTTTTAGATTCTCATCACCCCATCCTTTTACTATCTCTTTTAGCACTACTACTTCTTTCAAATCTGGAGCATGTGACCTTCTTCTCCTTTCCTATCCTCTAGAATAGGTTCTCTATGTATTGATGGGTTATGGAATTCATTTTGCTTCAGACTTATGAGTATCATCCTTTTGTCCACTATATCTTGTTGTTGTACAACAATTCCAACATTCTAATCAACCATCACTCGATCCATGTTGCCTTTAATAATAGCATTAAACAAAGATGGCATGTTAATAGACTCCACATTATGACTAGCCTTATAACATATTACAATTTTAGGCTCGAAAATAGATACTATTGATGTTGCAGTTATCCTTAGTATTATTTCCCAATGAAAAAATAAAATCAGTTATTAGATCACTAACATTGAGGGCATAAGAATTTACAAATTTCAACAAATCTATTTGCAAATTCATTACATTCTAGTAACAGAACCCCATAATTTCATCATTCTGATAAAATATAATGAATATAAATTCCACGAGAGACATATGAAGACTCCCCCTTGGATGATCAAAGCCTTAACTACCTAGATGGCTATAAACCCTATCGTTACATACAATCAAAGTACCAAAAACAATTAAAAATGCACATCAGATATAAATTATAAATAGTATCTTGCCTCCTGCACGTCTTCGAAAGCTTGTTCATCTAAACCTAAAAATCCTATTCTCAGCCTACTTAATTTCAATAGAGTGCCCGAGAGTTTAAGGTAAATCAAAAACATTAGGTCAGACAAAAAGTCCGGCGTAAATAATATCAGTCCATCTTAAACCTAAAATAGACACTTGGTGAGATCACGTAGCTGAAGCGTCGAACAGATTTCCATAAAATGATATCTTATTTAACAATATGCCAATCATAAATCCTACAATCAAAATGATTAAAATATAATTATAACATCAATATCATGCATGATGGGTTAAAATGAATAGTTCTTCATTCATTAGGGTTAAAAGCTTACACATTCCTATAATTTCTCAATCCTATAAAATAGTTTGTTCAATGGCATAGTTATTCCAGTGTCACTATAAACCTTTTAGCTTTCACATGCCAACTAAAAATCTATTGGGCAAGCTCGGACCAAAATGTACCAGATAATCCAACGATCTTCTAGTCCATTCAGAAGATATTAACTATGGTCTCTTAAGTACAATAGGAAAAGGTAACGATGGTCTCCTAAATATGGTAGGAGAAAATCATAATGGTCTCCTAAATACGGTAGGAGAAAATACAGGTGAGCCTCTCTACTACAAGTTCCTTTGGATGCATAACACTAATTTTAGCCTAAATATTGGCAAAGCCCTACACATTAGAACCATGGACCTGACCAGTTTAGGCATCCTAACAAAATTTAACCTTCAGGATCTCCTAGATATAATTCTACGCACTCAAACGTTTAGTCCGAACATACCCACTACTGAAACAACCCTAACTGATCATCAGTTCCCAATCCAAAAGGCCATTAATGTTGGGTGATAGCATATAACATATAACTAAGCATGTCAACAAATAATCGTGTATAATATCAATTGATCAAGATGCACAATTGAACGCATAATAACATCATCCAATATAAATATATGTTCATAAGATAGTCATTTTATACACAAAAATTACTTGTACTTAAGTAATAATTTTCTTCACAAAAATTCTTTGAAAATGGGTTAAATACCGTATCTTTCCATTTAAAACTATCAAAAACAGCTAACAAAAACAATATTCTTGTTTAAAAAAAACATAGCCCTAACTTAGGGTTAAAACTATCCAATGTCAAAAATATGCTATCTCATTCTTCAAAACTTAGTGCTATCGCACTTTGAAATCTTATGTTATCACATGTCAACTAAAGTAAGCTATCGTTTGTGGCTATCGCATGTCAACTAAAGTAAGTTATCGCACGTAGAGAAATACAAAGCTATCACATGCTAAAAAACTCAAAGCTATTGCATGTTAAAAAAATGCTTAGCTATTACATGTTGAGAAATGCATAACTATCGCAAGTTGAGAAATGCATAGCTATCGTAGGTTGAGAAACTCAAAGCTATCACAGGTTGAAAAACTCAAAGCTATCGCATGTTGAAAAATGCTTAGCTATCGCAAGTTGAAAACATAAAGCTATCGCAAGTTGATAAAACCATTAACCATCGAATATTGAGAATTAAATAGCTATTGCATGTTAACAATATCTATTGAAGTTTGAGATAGCCGTAGGTTAAAATAACATTTGTAAATACCTGCAAACTGGTTTATTTTAGCAAAGCTAACAGATTTAACTGGCCCCTGCCAAAAATATATTAGAATAGAAGAGAAAGCCAAAGGAACATGCTACCTTGGCTTAATTAACAAAGACAACTACTAGCCTATAAACATTAAACAGAAAAACCCTAAACAAAGATAACCCTACTCAAAGCCAATACAATAGCGAACCAGGAAACCTATTTTAAAACTTTAGCGATCAATCTCTCCTCAACACATTTCAAATTATTAAAAATGCGATTATTCATTTCTTGCCATATAATAGCAATGAATTTCTTAAGCACACATAATGCCAATGGTTTATTACCTTTAAAGGTCATAGCTTTTTTTTTACTAAACCAATACATTTTTCAAATTCTCATTGGTTAATCAAATCTTTTCAGATATATTTGCAACAAAAGAAGAGAAATAATTTCTTTAGCTTTATAAAACTTTGATTTAATACCATATTTAACTAAATATTATTGTAAATAATTAATTCCTTCCCATTACTAGATAATTCATTGTAATTCGAAAATACATGGGAGAATTCTCCCAAAATTTGAAATGCCTTCTTTTATCACATATAAAATTTTAGAGCAAAATAATTACTATTCATAATTTAAATAATTAAAATCTGAAATTACTCATTTTTCCAACTTAGAAAATTCATAATCAATTCACATAATTTCAGAAAATTATGAAATTCAAAACTCATCTCTAAAATAATGTTTTTCGCATCATATCAATATCTCAAAGTATTTAGAGATTAAAAACAAAATTTTTAACCTAAAATTCCTCAAAAATCACAAATGATAACCATAGCTCATATAAATGATTATCCAAACTCAATGCATGTTAAACATCCATAAAAATTCGGGTTTCATATCAAATCTAGATTTAACAAGATAAACAAACAAGTGATGGTAATATTATTCACATAAGGTTTGTTGTAGTGATGATATTTTCCTCATCCTTTTCTTTCCTAAGCCTCTTTTCTTACTCTTCTAAGTTAAATTGATGGAAAATAGCAATAATGATGGTTGGCCTTACAAGTTTTGTTTTGATTGAGAAATGAAAATGAATGGATGAATAGGAATGGAAGAATAATATAATAGTTTCCCTTCCTTGTTTACCCTCCTTTAATTTAGTTATCTACCATTTTTCTCTCTCTTTAAAATCCCATGCTAATCTATCTTACTCGCATTGTTAATTTAATGGGGGAATTAATTTAAAGGACAAAGATTTGTATATTTTTTGCCTCAAGGACACAACCTCAATATTTTTACCATAAGGACAAACATTCTTCTAAAAATTATTCATAAGGACAAATATTTTTCAAAATTATTCATAAGGACAGCAAAACTGCTACCAAGCTAAAAACTGATACCTAAAAACTGCTACCGATAACTACAAACTGATACTATCAATGACTAAAACTGATACCTAAAGAAAGTTGTCCTTCAGGATAAAATATTGAAGGGGCGTCCTTGAGGCAAAAACGCTGAAATTTTTTGTCCTCAACAATAATTTCTTGTAATAATTTAATTATCTCTTAATTAAATGTTCGGAATAATCTGCCCTAAAACTTCGGGGTGTGACAAGTCTCTTGATAGCTAGTGGGGCCCTTACATCTTTGTTTTAGGTACCGACTTTATTGCTTTTTGTTCACGTGGCCATGAATCCTAGATGGAAATGAAACAACTCTGGGTCTTGAGTCCCATTGGGTATCGAACCAGGAACACGGTTAGGTACTTTGTAGTTTATGCTTAGTCAAATCGTCTACTTTTCACCTATTTCTTAGTCATTTTAATTGTTCTCATCTCTTCATCTCGCTTGTTAGATCATTTTATTTCCATATTTTTGGCTTTTCTGGACACCATGTCTTTTTATCATCGTTTAATCATGGATAAAAACACCCATAGCTATGTACTAAATTTTGAAGACACGCCTTTATTACTTCAAAATCCAGTTACAAACACCTTGAACCAGACAAGATCCACATATCAATTTCCTTTGAAGATTTAGTACGTATTGTACGTTGGTATAAATAGAATATTTTTTAAAGAAAACTTCAAGTCTACTCATCCACGTCTAAACGCTTGCGCAACTGTATAGGATGCCGTCAGATAACCAATAAGGCCAAAATGAAAATGATTAGCACGTACATGGACGTTAGCCTACGTATCTATCCACCAGTCGTCAATACCATTTTTTTTTATGAAAAATGGTACTTTATATACAACATGTCGCTAGGACAACATATCACATCCCAATAAACATTCAAATAATGCTACATAAGTTTCGAACTTGTGACCTCTCGCACCACAGCCGGACCACTTAACCACTTGGACAATGGTGCTTGTCGGTCCTCAAATTTCTAGATTAAATAGATTTTCAAAGTAAAATAAAGATACATACCCTCCACTCATGGTACTTGCATTTTTATCTTATTGTTTTATCTTTTCACACGCTTAACATACTACTTTTCTTGTACCCATCTTAACGATTGGTGAGGTCTAAACTGTTTGGCTATTGTTGAAGTATTTGCTTTTGAACTTTGTTTTAATGTGGTGCTAAGTGCGACAGGAAAAATGCTTACCAATACCATAAATAATAATAATAAACACAATAAAAGTTTTATTCTTTCTAATAGCAAAACTTTTTACACGATCATCAACCAACTTTTCAAAATCAATTTATACGACAAACAAACATCGATCAAAACAATTTTCCAATGGTAGTTGATGGCCATGGAAAATTGTATTAATCGGCGGTTGTTTACCATACAAAATAAGTCGAAATTGATGTCTTCGGCAGCACCTTAAAATGTCTTATAATAGAAAGAGTATAGACTACAAATATATGATATTTTTTAACAATGGTATTAATAAGTACCTTAGACGGTGTTCTTAGCATCAAATTTGGTTTATGTCATACTACAAAATTAGTCTTAGAATCAAAATAGGATGGTTTTGGAAAAATAATGTCCCTTTCACGGGGCTTTTTTCTTCAATTTGTAATGAGACAAGAACATCATCAAGGGAAATAGACTCTTTTTTCGGTTTTTTCGGTTTGAGTCATAAAGCAAAAAGAATCATGAATTGGGTAATGTTTGCATAGTGGTTGATAGGACAAAATTTTCATGTATGGGAATACCTAGTTGATAAAGTTCAAGAATCAAAATGTTAGAGTTTGTAAGTTTGTGTTGCCATATATTTGACCTTGATCATCGTAAAACCCAAATATTTTTCTAGAATGTATTTTTTGAATCTAGGATCAACGCTGCTATATTTATTTTCTTAAGCCAATCAAAGTCGATGAGAAACATGTATGGTATAGTATGTTTCAAAAATAGATCCTCTGATCGATTACAAATTTTATCGTGACAAAGATAAATTCGTTCTTTATGAACATCTGCATAGTGGTATGACTCGACCCCTCCTTGGAATTCAAACGAGTAGTAGCATCAAAATGTAGTATCCGTGCAATTAAAGTCCGCTAAAGCTCTGTAAAATCCTCATTGTAGAGCCATCTTCTATTGCTGTGCTTTTCAATTTAGTGCACTTAAACAGATCCCCTTTAAGCTCCGTTATTTTCTGCTACACCCTTAAATCAAGACATTTTAAAGCCCATTTTAGCAACATTAATATAAAAGACTTGATTTAACTAGTGTTCTATTTTAAACTAATTCAAAATTTTTACGGTAAAGACCTAATATTAAAATATAAGTGGTTTAAAAATCTATTATAGCCACCAAATCCGGACTGCATGAATCATGATATTCTTCGATTCTATTAAATAAGATTAAACAATATTTTTTTTCCAACGAAATGATGTCACAATGACAATGAATTAAGTTTAAATATTTCATATTTATTGAAGTATTTTGTACCTCCGTTATATCCTTGTTTTATTCCCACTGCAACTTTTTATATCTACACCGTTATTGTAACGACCCGTAAATTTCAACTGTTTTAATAACGTAATTAGTTGAAATTTTGTGAAATTTTAAACGATAAATTTTGAAATAAAAATTTTATATTTGAAATATGTCTAGTTAAACATAGCAACTGGTAAATTTTTGTCCGAAAATATGAAAGTTTATTTCGCGCGTAAATTCACTTCAATTTAATCAGTTAAAAGGCAATGAAAATAAAATGTTTCCGAAATCTAAATATTTTTACATAGAAAAATCCTAAACCATCTTCTGAGCAAGATGTCAGTTTGTCGTTTTTCCAAATTCGGATATCTTTGGCTCCGTCGATCTTATTTTTCTACGTTTTTCTTGCATTTTTCCGCCAGTAGAAAAATTCGAATTTTTATAATTCGATCGTACCATTGACATCTGTACACAGTTCTGATCGTGTCGTTATGCTGATCTCTATGGTATATTCGATTGTCAAATTCGGAGTCCGGTGTACGTTGCACTTTACGAGGCACTTTCTGTATCGGTACCACCTTTGATTTCTATTCAAAATTTCAAACGACTTGAAGCATTGATTATCGGTTGCTACCTTTCCATTTTTCTAATTCATGAGGACAGACTTTACTTCCATCAGTTTCAAAAAAAAAAAAAACGTTTTTCGTGTAGATACCGTTTTTATCTCTTAGACTTCCCACATTCTTTTTATTTCCCATATAAACTATCAGTCGCTTGCCTTTAACTTTTCCCAGGAATCCACATTGTGATTTTTGTGTTTCCAATCTGTTGAATTTTTCTTTCCCCATGCTTTCATTTGACCTTCCATCTATTCATCTGTTACATTTGGTTCTTATCTCCGCTCCCCTTCTTTTCTCCCTCTCTTCTGTCTTTGCCCATATCTATCTAAAAGAATATTATTACAGGCATCATGTTTCCTTCCCACTGCAACCACCCGTCCATGCACCTCCCACCGAAGCCAACACAACCACCATCAGCCCTTAGCCACCTCGCCAGCTAGCTCCGCCTTCACCTCCGCCCTCCGATCCTCCCCAACACTTCCCACGGCCGCTCCAAGCTCGCCTCTCCACCCTTGCCACCATGGTAGTCCGCCACCCCCAAGGTGACAGCCTTCCGACCATCCGCCTGAACCCGAAAGCCACCCGGCAGCTTGCCACGCCACCCGCCTCCTCGTCCCCTCCAACCCGATAAGCCCAGATCCGCCTGCATCCACTCCGGCCATCATCTCCTCCCGCCTCCGCCTCCCATGCCGAACCCAGCCTCTCTCCTCACCTCTGTCTTTGATATGTGTTGTTATTAGATAGTATAGTTTATATATATTAGTGTTACTGGTTATACTATAGGTGTACATATATATTCTTCAATTATATTGATCAGCTTATATAAACTTGTTTATATATATAAATTTTTATAAAGTGTGTGTTGTCAGTTTGTTGTATATATTGGAGAAAGTTATACATGTTGTATTTATATGCTTTGTCCACTTTTATTTTTTAAAAAAAATACATAATACGTGAAGGCTTATATTTATATGTATAAGGTTGGTTTAAGTATTATGTTCTAAGTTTTGATACATATTATATATATATACGTGTTTATATATCCTAGTTTACATATACAAGTATGAGTTTATCACTAAGAAGATGGTATATAAGTTATACAAGTTACTATAATTTTGAAACAGTCTAAATAATAATATATATATATAATGATTTTAGTACGTATACCCTAAATGAAGAATATGTCTACCAATATGTGTGTGTCTTATTTTACATTATATATAGGTGCTTTGATTTCGAAATGCCCATAGATGTTATATTGTAAGGTATATATGTATTTGATTTTTTTATATATAGATTTTGATTTACATAAGTATGCGTTTTAAAAAAAAAATCTATATGGTTTTTCGAATATATATATTATTTTGAAATTCGTGTTTCATTTAAACATTGATTTCTGAAAGAATGTAATAATATAATCTACTTTTCGTTTATATTATATCAGGCTGATTCTAAATTGTTTTATCATTTCCTCATTATCAGCTTTGTCCGTCCAATTCGTGCCAATTCTGTTTTTGCTTGGAATTCGTACTTGGATCCGTAACTCGTTTCATTGTCCATTCTCTCTAGCCTCGGAAGGTGAGCACTCACTCACGATTAACGTTCTTTTATTTATTAAATTTGATTTCAATTGAAACGACAATTGAAATATGTTGCTGTTAGTTAATTACACTGTTATATATGCTATTGCCTATATCAGTTCACCTGTGACATCTGACACCATTATCTGTTAATTATTTATGTGATGATAATACAGTTTGGCTGATAATTGATTGATTGTTGATGTTTATATTGGACGTTAAATTATTAGTGATAAATGATAAATAGTATGCAAAATTGAAATGGATATAGGATAGTTAACAATTTTAAAACTGATTATATGTTAAATTTGATTAGTTGAATATGACCCCTTTTAATTGTTAAATTAATTGACACGTAGAATAGTGATAATTACACTTTGAACCATTGAACGTATATTTGATTAATTGTTGTAATGTTAAAATTGAAATCGAATGACAATTGAAGAACCGTATAAATACTAGTGTAATAATCTTTAATCTACATGAAATGATAGTGTAGATTCTAGAAATAATTATATTAATTCGCACAAATAACAATGTGAATTAATACGATTATTTCGGGATTATTTGAATTGATTATTGGATTGATATTGATTGTTGTTCTTGCTTGTTTATTTACTTTGACACCATCCCAGTTATCACACTGCAAGTTCCCTTTGCTATGTTTTGATTTTGAATTGAATTGGAATCGGGTTGAAATGATAAATACCCAAATTGAACTTTGACTTAGGATAGAAAATTAAATAAACCCGATTGGTCAATAATTTGATTTAAACGAAGATTTTATTTGAATAAACAATATGGTTTTGAAATGAAGTTGAAATTTAAATTTTAATGAAAGGAAAGTGTTAATGTTTAATAATATGAAACAAAATATTAACAATGTAATTGATGAAAGAATGTTGTTAATTTGAGAAATGATTGAATTAAGTTGAAATGATTTAATAATTAAGTTTGAAATTATAATTAAGTTTGAAATTATTAAACTTTGAAATTATTTAATAATTAAGTTTGAATTATTTAAAAATTAAATAAGATTGAATTATTTAATGATTAAATTGAATTGAATTCTTTAAAAAGTAAAATTGAATTTTGGAATAAGTGAATTTTACTTCGTAATAATTGAAATGGAGTTTCTTTATTAATTAAGTTTGGAAAATTATTTAAGTAAGTAAATAAGTGAAGTTGAATTTCTTTAACAAGAAATAAAATGTGATTTATTGAAATTAATGTAAGACTTGAAATTTAAAGAATTTGGTTTGATGAATTTAATCTAATTCAAATTGTAACTTTTGAAATAAGGAAGTTGAATTTAAATAATGGATTTAATGAATTGGAAATTTAATTGAAATTGTTTAATGATAAATTAATTTAACGAATATTGAATGAAATCGATAAATGAATTTAAACTGATTTGAATGTTAAATTAAATTGATTTAAATAATTTCGGAATGAATTTTATATACGAATTTAAATTGATATTTGAATTGTTTTAAATAAAGATTGAAATTGAATTATAAGATTTGTATGAATTTGAAAGTTTTGAAACGTAAATTTTGGAAATTTGTTTGGAAAGACAAATGAACTGTTGGTTTATAAATTGAAATTGAAATTGAAATTGATTTGGTTTTGAAATAAACAAACGACCAATCGGTGTAATAATTACGGAAGTTATTAAAGAGACCGGAATTCGGTTATGGATATACTCTCTATCTAAACCGAAAACCACTTTAATAACTATACGCGGAGTGATGATCCAGAATGAAGTGGTTGGATTGATGTACGTGATGACTGAAGAAAGAGAACGATAATGGATAGCCTTGACACTTGTGTCAAATTGGAAATGACTAAAACAGGAGCTGTGCCGGGCCAATGGAGGATTAGCTACCTCAAGTGGACACACTTCTTCGAACTACTTATACTTGTTGTCGATTGGTGCACCCTTGATTTTGGGAGTGTTGTTTCACGGTGTTGCGGGCGCTGCGGCGTTGCGTTCTCACCAGTCCGGATCAGGCGAACGGTAGTATCACTACCTTGGGTATTGCCTCATGTGCCTTGTCATACTTGTATTCCATTTATGCGCGACCACTACGATTTTGATTTGTACCTTTAGTATATGGATTGCCCTCTGGTGACTTCCGGTTTTGGGGAAACTACGGTCTTGTATATGCTTTTGGGAATAAAAATGTGTTAAGGGTGGAATGGGCCATGACTTAACACTATTTTGATATCTTATTATTACTGATAGACATTATCTACTTATCGTACACTACTACATAGTAGATAGTTTAACGGATCCTTGAAGGATGGTTATTCCAAACATCCTTTGAGTTACTTGTATTTCAATTGCTATTTCACTTGAGTTGGATTTATTAATATAAGAATGTTAATCCTGACTCGAGTGTCTTGTGTTTTTGCTTTACGCTCGGGTCAGACTGAGTGTACCAGTATTCGAGACTCACCTTTGGAGTTGGAGCTTTGCTTGAAGATCCAGCCATCTATTCTGCTTTCAGTATTCGATGATTCCAGTGATGTATTCTGATTTGTATCTGATGTATCGTATTACTCTTCTGTTGTAAACTCTGATGCATTTTATATATTCATATAGTAGCTTCATGAACTACTATCTCTTTTAATTCTGCTGCAATTATTACTCTGTGTCTGTGATCTGTGATTATATTTATTTACTGTATATGTTCAGTTTTGTCAAATTTAAATTAACAACGCGGTATTTTGAGCAATTCAACTCCGGCATGAGTGTCTACCTATACACTTATAATGGATGCGAATGGTCCAAAATATCGGGTCGTTACAGCCGTTATATAATCGCCAGGTGCTTTAACTGCACAATGTAGTTAACTTGAGTTGAAATAAGATAATATTTTCTCATTATACCAGTGTGATGTAGTGAAAGTTTTGTATTACTATCAAGATGATATTTTTTCAAAGTTTTTTCTTCTTTCCGGTTCTTGCAGTTACCGTAGAATTAAATTATGATGGACAATAGTAAAAAAAGTAATAATAAACAACTAGTTTTTGACAACGTTGTTGCCTATTTTCCACTTGAATGTTTGAAAAAATTAATATTAGAGGTAAACAATATTCGGTTAGAACTAACTCGCTGATCGAATGTTTGATTCATTTCGGTCGGTTCGATTCGATGATAAAATTAAATCGATTTGAATTCGACTTTTTAAAATATATTTTCTGATTATCGGTTTAACCCAATTAACCAACTTTTACTATGTTAACCAAATCATGGTATTGTAATGCCCTTTATTAATTGGTTTAATGATAAAAAATAAAGTTAAAATTTTCTTATGTTTTATTCAAAAGACATAAAAATGCTCAATAAAATCTCTTAAATCATAAATTTATATTTTACTTTGGGTAAATTAATTTTTGGATAATAGTATACATTTTTAGCTCTATATATTAAATCGGTTACCCACCGATCAATCGAAATAAATTCTATTCGGTTCGGTTTTGATTTTGATTTTTTTTAGTATGCTACTGTTGGCAAAATATGTGCTTATGACAACCATTAAATTTTACTACATGTCATTTTTTTTCATATGCTACCTAGCACCAAATTTTACTTTTCACTCCACCCTAAACAACTAAAGCCTCTTCATCTCTTTTAGAATAAAATTTGTATTTCCATGCCTCGTTATAAAACATAATTTGCAAACACTAAATAATAAATAAACAAATAAATAAAACGCGAAGACAAGTGAAGATTTAGTGGAAGATGCTAAATTTAATGAAGGCAAAGAGTTTAATTGAATTTTTATTTTTCATACTCTATTTTTCTTCTATATGTAAGCCTAAATTTTTTTGAGTTTTTTTTGTTATTTTAGGACGAGATTAATGGTCTCATTGGTAAAACAAATTTGGAAGAAATAAAGGTAAAACAAATTTGGAGGAAATAAAGTTTGATGATGTTGTCAATGAAAATCTCAACATAAGTTACTGCATTATAATGTTTTATTATACAACGTTTGTCCTTTTTGTTCTTTCCTTTTTTTTGATATTTTGTTGTTAGATGGAGGACAAAATGACAATAAGACTGAGAATGCAATTGTCGTTGTGAATAAAAAAAGGTTTAGTTGTGAAAATATTAAAGAAAAGTTTGAATAGTATGGAGGGAGATAAACTTTAGCATTAGGATTTAAAAGGAGAAAGTTATTTTAAATGTATTTTAGATGCATGTTGTATAAAATAATATAATGTATTGTGTTGGGAAGCAAGTAGTCATATTTCGTATGGTGATCATTAGTTATGAGAGCCAGAAGTGTTTTTATAAAAGCCAATAGTATAACACTTTTTTTTATTTCAATTCGATTTGATATTTTTTAATCTCAAAACCGATCGAAACAACTGAACGCTCACCCCTAAACATAAACTAATATTTCAATATAGTGAAACCGCTTATAATAACTCTTTTCGAAAGAAAAAAACCATTTTGCATAAGAATTGAAGCAACGCTCTTCGAAGATACGATGACTAAAGAATTTCGTTTTTATGCAAAAACATACAATGGCACTCTCCACAAGAACTGAATTGAAATATCCGAACTTGAATAAGTAGTGTGCTAGAATGACTGGCATATTATAATAAGAGATTTGCAAATCTCAAATCGGATAGAGGAAATCATGACGGCTAAATATTTATGTGATTATCTATGTTCTTATGCTGCCGTGTGTATTAAAACCTGTTGAAATAAAATAACCGCTTGAATAATAATAATGTTTGTTTGGCTTGAAAATGAGTAATTTGTTTTGGGTTTTAGTGATTACAACACAAGGGAAAAGGAAGGGAAATTGAGAAAATGTTTTTGATATTTTTCGAATTGTAGAAAAGATTTTTTTTTTTCAATTTTATATGTTAAACCCATTTTCAAAATTGATCATTTTTCATCGTTTTATACTCTCCGGCTCATTTTTAAATACATATCTAAAACTCAAACCAAATGGACTCCAACTTTTAGAGGATTGAACCTAAACAAGAGTCGTGGGTATGAGTAAATATTGAAACAAGAGAAATAGTCCATACCTTGGAGTCCAAATATTGAATGAATTTAAAAATGTGTGATTTAGACGATTGTTTCCAAGGATAAGATGTTTCAAAATGAAACAATCATGACTTCTTGTCCAGATGTTCGAAGGTATGAAGCAATAAAAAAGGCATATCTAGATCTGGTAACTGATCAGGTTTAGGTCTTGCCTTGCACACACTTCTTACAAAAAACAACTTAATCCCTTTGAAGTTGGTCGGCCCGCAAACCCTTTCGGAGTTTCTGGACGCCTTCAATTTTTATCCAGTTTGTATTCAAGCAGTCTAGGGGTACTTTGAATTTTGAAACGCAACAGCACTGGTTCAAATATTGGTACCGATTCTTTCTTCTTCTGATTTATTTTACCGACATGAATTGTATAATTTCTGAACGACAAAGCTAGAAGGCCCGAAGATTGAGTACGGAATAGAGTCCGAAAAAGATCTGGCGACTAGAATTCAGTAGAGACAAAGAAATCAATGCCCCTCCGTAAATTCCGTCTATATCCGCATTTCCCTACCCTTTTATTTTCGAGCTCGAATTCAGTGATTCCTTTTGCTTAGACTTTACTGTTATAAATGTCAGTCTGTATACATTTACACGTATGACGTATCTGACATGTGCTATGCTTTTATGTAGAACATCTATAGAAAATTTGGATGGGTTTTATCAAATTTACAAAACATGTTTCTTTGAATTAACTGTTTGTTTTATTGAATCATCCTTTTGAGGGTTCGAAACTACAAAATGATTTTTTTTCCTTATTTTATATTTTTTCTTTTTTAGCAGCTTATCCAACTAGTAATACTTACGTGCAAAATTAACACATTCTGAATTATGCAGATTTAAAAAGAAGGCAGACAATAGATCTATTCCATTAATTTCAGGACTTGTCGATCTACTACTGATGTTTTATGGTAACTTAACATTCGATCAGGAATCAGGACAGTAAATGATCCGGACACCAAAGGGCAAATGAAAACATCAATTTATGATGGTTTGATAGGTGCTGTCAAGCCTGAAAGTAAGCAAATACAGCTAACATACAGGCTTTCTGTTTCGCATACAGTGACTTGCTATTTGTATTAACTGAAAAAAGTGAATAGTCACGCTTTAATCAGACGAAAGAACAGAGTGCATGTTCATGAACACCGCATTCGCATTCAATTTTTCATTTTCAAACAACCATATTTTCCTCGTAAGAAATAATTTACAAAGGGATGTAAAGGTCAAATGAATTAAAATTACTGGCAGCAAAAAAGGCCTTATGCTGCTCCGAGTACACCCTAACAAAATTTGAAAGCAACTATATAATGTACATCGAGCTCCACACAGAGCATCATGAATACATACATGTAAGCTTTGATGAGGTATTCCTACAATGCAAAATGTACGCTTTCAAGGTCGCCAAAGAACTCATCGAATATAACCACCGGATGCAAATTGTCCAGCACAATTTATGGGTCATCAATCAGAAAACATCTCTTCAAATTCTGCATCATCTCCTCTGTTTATTGACTCATCATTCAACTCGGTTCCATTAAAATCTGAATTTTCATTAAATGAGTTTTCTTCGTCACTCGAGTCCGGCGATTCCTGTCCATCATCTTCTCCGTTATCTTCATCAACTTCATCATTACTATTATTTGTTGGCTCACCTTTGCTTCTACTGATGCCTTCTTTTCTTCCTAGAGTGTTGATTTTAGCTTGATTCTGAGTAGAGGCAGTGTTTTTTGACTCTGGATTTTCACATATACATGTTGAAGGATTTTCATGATACTCGCCTCTTCCAGGTCTTATTTCATTAGGTTCCCCCATGAAACCCCTTTGATATTTATTCACTTTTGCAGCAAATACTTCCCATGTTAAATTAAAACGATTTTGAAAGAGAGAGTATAGTTTCTTTGCATTTGGTCGTATTGTCCTTTTGTGTCCAAAGTATCTCCTGCAGCATTTATTATGCATGTAATACATCAGCTAGAGATTTCACGCGTAACAATTACAAATAAACTGTAATTTTCAAGAAAATAATTATCTTGTAAAGAATGTTGCAAGTGATAAAGGCATACCTTCGACCAGCAAGTATTTTTGCCATATTTCCATTATTGTTGGTTACAAAAGCATCGCTTTCATCGCAGACGATGAAATCAAGAGCAGCCATACGAGATGAAAAGGAAGAGAATGGTTTTAGCTCCTCTTTGCTTGCTAGAGTTTCTTTAGAATGGAAATTTGGGAATAATTTTTTTAATGGCGCCAACGTGTCATCACCACCGTAAACTTCACCAGATGCTACATAAATATGAACATCATTTCCATAGCCTAAAGCTCTCAACATGAGACCTACCTCTTCAGGGGTTAAGGGACATTTTCCATGCCTCCTTTCTTTCTCTGGATTGCTTACCTACATAAGGGAACACAATTTATACACGTATGTCAACAAGTTCTTAGTTGTAAATTTTTTGACAAGTAACCATTTTGAGGAGTTTGTAAATATGGTCTTAATTGTGCCCAAACTGGGTATAAGGTCCAAAACAATGAGGAAGAAATTTGAAGGGGACAACCAGAACTTGAATTTAAAAAATCATTTAAATATCGATTGAGAGCTCGTGATGTCTTTACATGTAAAGTCTTCCATCTCTTGCGTATTGCACCAAGTTCTCTCCTTTCTTTTTCTACACCACCATAATAGCATCCAGAAAATGCGAGCATATCAGGTTCAAATCTGTTGTACTAATCATCGTTAACAATCATATAATCCAGCTCCGTACATTTTGCACTTCAGATAGCATAATATGTTGTTATATATATTAAACATTAAAACGAGAGTGTTTAACAGTGACCTGTTCAAAATCAGGCATAATTTGAGATAGCTCCATATTCATGAAAATGGATTACAGATCAAGAGCAGTAACAAGTGAAATGGAGGTGGAAGAGCTTTAGTCAAAAATTATCAAAGTGAAAAACTTGGACGGCAAAAGACATATTGAACAAAAGTAGATGAGTATTCTATGAGAAGTAAAATGGTGACACATAAGGGCAATTTGATATGTTTTTCTCTCCAGATTTGAAACAAGGAAAAGTTTACCTAAGGTGCAGCGCAATAAAATGCTTGGTTTTAGCTTTCATTCGACGAATCAAGGTTTCTCCCATTTTTTGTATAGGACTAGTGAATCGCAAAGCATGATAATTTACTCTGCATCTCAACTTTTGAAGTTCAGGGGGCAATCTATTTGCAAGTCTATAATCAAACTTCCCTAGTTGAACAGCCTACAATAGAGGACATCGACATTATTACTAAATCTGTGTATACAAAGAAATTTTGCATAATTTGAACCAATTAAGAGTTATTATGTATATGATGAGTGGGTTATAAATGGCCAATAATACTAAAATTACTGAATAAAAACTGAATCTTCTAAGGTATGTATCCGTGGACCACTTCTCCATTTTGTTATTCAGAGGCGTAACTCAAGTGGTCGCTTTAGTTACTTGTGACTTGAGATATGTTTTGCACACAAATTTACTCAAACAATTAACAGTATATGCAGCATCTTTAAAATATTAACTTGAATAGACTTCAATATATAATATGTTTATAAGAAACACATACTACCTACCAAATAATTATGGAATAGTTAGTTATGCTGCAAATGTAACATCACTGATTCGGACCTGAACACTAAATTAAACTAAAAACTGGACCCTAGAACCAAAGAGAGCATTCAACCACTTCAAGAAGAACTTTGTCCAGCGAGATTTAGTATCAGATGCTTAAGTCATTAGGACAATATGATGTGGAAAAAAAAAAGTCATATAATAATCGGACCAACTTGAGAACTACTTTGCACTGACATTTTAAACTTACATGTTTTTTCTGAAGAACAGGTAAAACTTTATTTTGGTAGCATCTTGGAGTGCATTTTCTCGGAACACGCATACTGTATGGAGTTCTAACTACCTTCCCACCCTTTTTGGGAAGATCTTTTAGAATCTTAACATCTTTTGAGAGAAATGATATAAACCAACTAACATCAAAGATCTCAGAGAAATCACTGCACCATAATTAAGAGCAAATGAGTGAAATAAAATCATAACAATTTGAAAAGAAAAAAGAAAACGTGAATAATATATAGGCCAACAACCTAGAATCCTTCCAGAAAGATTTCTGGTCTAATTTTGGCACAATGAGAGTTGCATTCAAAATGTGTGCTGCAACAACAGCGTCTACTATCTGCAAATAGCAATAGGTTTCAGTCGGAACAAGATCATTTATTGCAATAACCAATATGAGAATATATTCCATAAATATTTGAATATATTCTGCATCAATACAATGAAAGTGTTCGTACTATACTCAGACAATAATGATGGCAATGGAAGCGTTGATATCATATCCGGACAATAATGATAACATGCACTATTAGGCCATCTCCAACATATGCAAATCCAGTGCTGAATTATCAGTTCTCTGCAAATGGGCACTCCAACAGTGTGATTGTGCCCTTAATATTCATTATATTACGTTTGTGTTCGGGAAATGTAATCAATTTCAGGTATTTATTTAATAAATGCCTAAAGCTAGATGCTTATTAAATAAGTGTCCGAAGCTAGGTGCTTATTAAATAAGTGTCTAGCTTAAGGCATTTATTAAATACGCGTTAAATAAACGTTTGGTTGTTGGTTGGTGTTTTGTTTTGCTTTGTTTTGTTTTCTTCCTTTTTTTCCCTTTGAGTCGGCCCCATGATCTTACATCATACGATTAGGGGGTTGTCCTTACATGCTCCAAGTAACCATTCAATTGTAATTATCAAAATGGAACTTAAATATAGTGGGCAATTAAGTTTTTAAGAAGTGCCGATGAGTAAAAACACTTTAGATGAAAGTTATCGGCAGGGCAAAATGTCCACCACTAAATACCTATTCACATAGTAAAAGGATCGATCAATGCAGTTGATAAGCTGTCAAAACACAAGCTAAACTTTATCACCTAATTATTGTGTCACTAATACAAATTTAAAAACTACAAGAACAAATTTTCTGCAATGACTCAATATGTAAACATTTTTGGAGAACTATCATATAAACATCAGCCATTATTTCTTCAAGCCAAATTAAAAGACAGGGAAAATGATGGTATCTAGCTGTTCATGGAAAACTTGGCATACTTGGGAATTTGAAAAGACTATATAAGAGAAGTAAATTTGACATCCAAAGGGTGATGAATAAAATACAAATGACATTGAATTCTTCTCAATTCTAAATAAAGCATAGCCTAATCAGAACCACCACAAATACATACGGCTGACAAGGACCAATTTACAATGATACAAAAATGAATAGACATCTATAAAAGAAAAGAGAGTAAGAGCCACGAATTAATACAATACAAAGGTGCACCCAAGCACAGTCGGGTAAACTTTATATGGTTTATCAGTGTTTGAGTATTGGACTACCAGACCACACTCTAATAACAAAAAGTGTGAATAACATAGTAAGCCATATGAGCAGGCATAAATACTTGATGGGATCAACATCAATAAGTTTATCAGCAGGGAAGGGATGCTTATTCATCGCAGTTTAATGAATCAGCCAATCAACTTTAGCTGTATGACAGTGTGGCCAAGTTCAGGACTAACATCAGTTTTGACAGTACATTATTTACACAAACATAGAATGGAGTGGTAACCGAAACATATCATAATATCTTGGTTTTTATAATAGAAAACTAAAGCTCACCCCAGTTCTTTGTTGATTCAATCCTCCACTAGTTGCAATAGACAATAACCTATCAGCACGGGAATTAAACTCAGCTGCTCCAAGATGCAGATAACAAATCAAAATCCAATCTTTGCAAAATCATTTATTTTAAAACCCTAACCCTAACACTCACCTTCAAACTTCTTGCTAGCATTACTACACCCGATAAAATTCCCAGCAATCTTCGAGCTCCATAATCCATACTTTGAGCTCCCTCCACCTATCTACACATAAAATTTCTAATTGATACCGACCAATTCAATATGCAACTTACACCTATTCAACTAAACGAACGATATGTTTATCAAGTAAACAGCAATAAACATAAATCGAACCGGAACTTCAAAGGCAATGTGACTATCTGAGCCAGATTCTTGAAGATCACGGAAAGTGGTAGGACTGGGATTGTTTGGATCGACAAAAGATGGGGTGAAGAAAGAGAGCAAGGCGACGAGGAGAAGAATGATGAACGCGGCAGAGGTGACGATCGCGGTGGAGGAGAGTGTCCGAATAAGTGAACGGAGGCGGTGGCGGCGCCGCGGCATAGAAGAGTAGGAAGAAGATGAATGAAGAGTGTGATTTATTGATTCCTTTTCATAGTGAGCAAGACTCGATTGCTAATTTCTGTTTCTTTTGTATTGTCCTTCCATTATTTTATGTTCACTGGGGCTTCCTTTTAGTAGATAACAAGTTACGAATCACAGTACTTTTAGTGGAAAAAAACATTAAAAGGACATATTTAATTATTTGCTTCGCGATGCAATAGCATCATGTGGCAACATTTTGCCGAATCCAATTGCGCACTTCTGCACCACTTTGAGAGTAATAGCATCTACCAAGTGTTTTGCCAACTAACGTCTATATAACAAAATTGCTCCTGTAGACAAACAAGTGACCAGGTAGGATCCATATTTTTAATAACACAAAAACGCGGAACCACCCGAACACTGGTTTGTCAATTCCTCCGGCACGTGAAATTTTCGAAGGATCCGCATGCAAAATTATCTAATGGTCCTTGATTACCTCAAACCGTATTGTTTTGCACTGTTTATCCGAATTTTTAGTCGGATATAGCAACAGTGCCCTTAATAATAACAAGAACATCAAATGGTCGTCAGTTCTCCAACTAAGCACATAATTAACTCCCTCACATTGATGTTATTTAGTCTACTAATTGCTTCAAGTTGCATACTCCGCGTTATATGTTAGTTTCTCTTCTTAATCTTTATCCTCTTCCATTACAATTATTCCTCATTCCACTCCCAATAATTTGTTAGTATATTTCATCAACATCATCGAGTTACATTTACATAGTTCACCTCAATCTAATTAGGAATGAGATGTTGATGCTCTTCATTTCCTACCTTTGGATGATCTATTGTTTTTACTTGCTTAATATTTATTTTTTGTTAATGTTTACTTTCGATTTTCTATCTTAATCTATCTAATTATAGTTGCAAATCCACTTTTTTTTATATTGTTGATTCCTATATTCTTAGATCTCACAATTACTTACCAAATCTGTACATGGAACATTGTTGTTCACGTGATATTTAATTTTCTTTGGGAACGACTGCATAAGCATATCCTCCCTGGCCTTAGATAGTGAATTCTGCTCGTTTTCATTTTCATATATGTTTGATTCTCATGTTTTGAGTGCATAGATATTTTAACGGTGAATTTTGTTCATTTTCATATATATTTGAATTTTTTTAATTTTTGACTGCATATATGTTTAAATAGTGAGTTGCGTTCATTTTCGTTATCGGGTGGTTACAGACTCAAGAAACCACAAAAATTCCTCATTTACTTTATTATGAGTTGTGGCCTCAACCATAAATGAAAAACATCTCTTTCAATGTATTCAGTCTTTTACCCTATTTAGTTACAGAAGATAACCTAAAATAATTTAATCATAAGTTATTTTTACTTAATATCACAGTCATTGTTTGGATCATCTATCTGAAACAAATTTAAGATGTTATATATATATATATATATATATATATATATATATATATATATTGTCATTTTAGATTTTTCATAGAAGGTTTGGTTATATCCAATTAGAATTGTTATGTACTATATTATAGGTTCTTTTCTGAACTTATAGTTAGTGATATTTTTCAGAACTTATTTTATTTTAATATTCTTCTTTCACTTATCCCCTCTTTTATTGTATCATGAAATTAACTTGTTCACGCCGTTAGCCCAAAAAACAAAATTTATATGTTTTTTTAGCAAAGCTAAGCGGGATGAACTGGGCCCCTACCAGTTTATTGCATAAACAATAAATGTGAATATGCCACGCAACAAACTATGGAGCATAGAAAGAAAGGAGAGAAGGAAAAACAAAAATAAATAAAATAAAAAGGAAAATCAATGATAACAAAAGAAGCCTAAGTCCAAGCTGAACCGATGGCATCCCCAAAGTCAAAAGAACTATGTCTAATAGCAGAGGCAATCTCTTGCCTTATACCATTCCAAATGCCAATACGAGCGATAACTTGACCCTTAAAAATCTTTAAATTCATGTGCTTCCATGTAACTTAGATAATTTTTTTTTAAATCAACAACAACAACATGCCTTCACCATTTCTCTATCTTGTAGCTTTGTAAATTTGACTCCTCTTAATGGTGCTAACACTGGAAACATTTGATCTACCCATTAAGAGCATGATCTGTTGCCATATTGGAAATAAGAATTTATAGTTGAAAAACAAATGGATATTGGTTTCTGTGTCATCAAGGCAAAATATACAGGAAGGATCAATCTGCTTACCAACATCTGCAAGTCTTTCTCGAGTTAGGAGCGCATTTCTCATCACCTTCCAGAGAAGAAAGTTATCCTTCTCCCTCACAATATTATTCCATATTTTATGATACCGGGCAAATTGATATGATTGAATATGGAACATCAAACAATTGTAGATAGTAGAAACAGAGTGAGGTTTGAAATCCAGCGACCACGTCACCCTGTCAACATGAATAGTAGGGTAGTGTTGTTGCTCGATATCATGCCATATGTTCCTGATTGTGGGATTACAGGAATAAGGGAGGGATATACAGCCATTAACAATGTAATCACTTGCTTAAGTGTTCGAAGGAATACAAGTTTGAACTCCGTGACAATATGGCATCACAACACAAGAATGAACCCCTGCCTGGCCCAAGGATCATTCCAGAAACTTAAGTGGCTATCATAGGATGCCATGATAGTAAGATGAGGCAGAAAATCAATTTTGAGCTTGAGTATTGATCTCCATATCCAACTGCAATGCTGAGGGATGTCCATAATCCTTAAATGATTGTTTTTAAGGTTGTGTTTGACAGTCCAGGCAACCCATATGTTATTCTTCCTGCTGATCAAATTATCAAAGTGGGTACTGAAGGCAACTTTATTCCAAGTGTGAAGGTTTAAGATACTCAGGCCACCATGTTTCTTATGCATTTCAATTTTCTAAAATTTAATAGGGTTAAGTTTGTTTGAAAATACGCAACCATGCCAGAGGAAATTGCATATAGCCCTTCTAATCATCAAAACAAGCTTTTTAGGAAGAAGAAAGGTTTTGCATGCACCAATATGAAGTGTAAGCAAGCACAACAGATCTGATGAGAGTAAGTCTACCTGCCTGAGACAACATACGATTGGACCAACAATTCATCGATCTAGTAATCTTAGTATAAACACCAAGGCATTGAGCAGTGGTAGTGGTTGAAGTGGCAAGAGGAATACCCAGGTATGTATATGAATCAAGAGGATGAGATTGGCCAGACATAAGTCTTAATAAGGAAGTAATGTCAAGAGGGATTCCAGCAGTATGCATACCGGATTTGGTGAGGTTGATAGACAACCTAGAGAAGGAATGAAAAGTGCTTAATACCTCCATGATGGAAGAGATGGATTCATTATTAGGTTTGGTGAAAACAATGAGATCATCATCAAACATAAGACATGTGATCAGAGGATCTTTACACTTGGGATGAATACTTATGAGTTTATTTGTAACCTTTTTATTAAGCAAGACAGTGAAAACTTCCATGACAAGAATGAAGAGGTAGGGGGACATAGGGTCTCCCTATATGATGCCTTGCTTATTGCTGAAGTATCCAGTGGAGGAACCATTGAAACAGAGGGAGAAATGAACTGTAGATAGGCATGTGTATATCCAAGCAGCAAAATGGTTAGGAAATCCCATTCTAGCTAATACCCTGGTGATAGTTTTCCACTGCAAAGTGTCAAAGGCTTTCCTGATATCTAGTTGAAACATAGCTCGGGGAGATATATACTTTCTATTATAATCTTTCAGTAATTCATGGGTCAATAATACATTATCTAGAATGCTTCTACCAGGGAGGAAAGCAGCTTGGTTATTGAAAATGAGGGAAGGTATAACTACCTTGAGTCTTGAAGTAATGATTTTAGCAATACATTTATATGGGATGTTATAGCAGGCAATAGGTCTAAATTCAGTGACCATGGAGGGGTGATCTGACTTGGGAATGAGAGCAAGATTAGTAGCATTGATGCCAAAGATCATTCTATTCTTAGAGAAATTTTTTTGATAGCTTTGCAAACCACTAGGGCAACTATCTCCCAACAAGAGATGTAAAAAAGGGCATTAAACCCATCAGGTCCACCACAAGAATTTTTATCCATATTAAAAATACAGTCCTTGATTTCAAAATCAGTAATGGGAGAAGACAACAGGCTTATATGTTCAATGCTTAGACAAGGTAGATGAAGGTCATCAATGATATTCAAGTTAGGAACAAAATTATCGTTATTGCTAAGGATTCCAGAAAAGTAATCAGTGAAGGCCTTATCAATAAGCTAAGAGGAAGAGACATGGTTTCCTTGAAGGTCAGTTATGGAATGAATATGATTCCTAGCTTGTTTGATTTTTAGTCTATCATGAAAGAATTTAGTGTTTCTATAACCATCATTATTCTAGGACTATCTCGACTTTTGTTTATTCATATCCTCCTCCATCAGTAGAGCCTTTTGGTATTGGATAAGGATATCATTTTCCACAGTATCAGCTTATTGGTCTTGAGGGTTGTTCACTGAGTTACTTTGAGCTTGAGCAAGTTTAACTTCAAGTTGAGATGACATCAAATTACCTTTACCAAATTTCAGAGCAGCCCAAGAATTAAGGATTTTCTTTAGAGACTTTAATTTTTGCTGCAAAATAAACATAGGGGAACTATAGTGATTAGTTAGCCAAGCTTGTTTAACAATATTAAAAAATTCTGGATGTTGAGTCCAAGCATTAAAAAATTTAAAGGAGGCTTTCCTTTTCATGGCATCATGGTTCAAAGAGATTATTTGAGGAGAGTGATCAGATAACAAGGGGGAGGAAGATAACATGAAATGGATGGCCAAATGGATAAAGATGAAAGATTACAAAAAGAGTGATCAATCTTTGAAAATATCCTTCTACCAGACCTACTCTTGTTATTCCAAGAATATCTAGCACCAGAGAAAGAGATAGGAAGAAGCTTTGAATGATTAATGGCTTTGTTTAATGGATTTAATTCTTTCAGAGTAACTGGATTACCACCAGTCATATCTTCAGATCATAATACATTGTTGAAATCACCAGAAACAATCCAAGGGTGAGTATTCTATGCAAAATGTTGTAGGTAGTCAAGGAGAGCTTATCTAGATGAAGGTTGATTATCAGCATAAATGATAGTCAAATAGAATGAAGTTGATGTTGGTTTGTCAACGAGGTGACAATGCATGAATTGCTTGTTGGATAGAATAAGAGATAGGGAGAAGGCATTTGGGTCAAATAGAATATAAATTCTACCATAAGGAGATTCAGATGAATTATGATAAAGAGACCAGGTGGGTTTGATGATGTTGGCAGCTCTCACAGTAAGCTGGAGATTTAGTTTAGCTTCAAGGATGGCATCTAATTGGTGATGGTGGGAGTTTATGAGATTCTGAATTTGCAGAAGTTTCATATCTTGATGACCACCTCTAATGTTCCATATTCCTATGTGATGCATCATAAATCAGAGCGAGTGATTTTACTGCTTTCCTTGCTTCTGGTAGACAGAGCTATGGATGCATTAGTTTCTGGAAGGATGGAAGTGGTAATATGGATGTTAGGGATATTAAATCTTTGAGAATCCTTTTATTCAGATTCTTGTTTTTGGCAGTTTTTGAAGAGGAAGGATTACTGCCAGTAGGAAGGTAAATAGCATGGTCAGAGACAGGAGAGTGATTAGGATAACCAGGAGGAGAGGGGATGAGAGCATAAGCATGTGGCATGGCGGGAAGAGCTGGTAGAGAGGAAGCTTGATCAACAGTTGGGTTACTTGAAAAAGGAGTAGGTGGAGAAGGAGCAGTTTGTGGATCAGAGTTGAGAGGAGGAAAGATATTAGAGTGTCATGTGCATGCATAGACATGCACAGGTCATGTACATGAGGATTCACATTGACTTCAACTACAGGAGAATTGGTTTGAGTATCAGGATAGTGAGATTTTGAAGTTCATTAGTAGTCAGGTGGTTTGCTGTGACTAGATTATCATCAGGCTCAATTTCAAAGAGAGAGCTAAACATATTGTTACAGAAAATACTATCATTCATTGTCTCAGTATGGGATATGACTTGAACTCGAAGCTGATCCCCAAGTTGCAAACACTTTTCCCCAGAGCAATTCGATTTTTCCACTGAGCTGTTAGATGTAATGTTAGCATTACTTGCTATTACAGAAGCAGGCAGCTCATTTTCCCGAAGTTGATCCCCAAGTTGCATATAAGGTGCCTCAAAGTCATCCACTCTTGTCATAATATCATCCTTTGTGAATCTATCACCATTCTTTTTATTAATAACAACTTTATTAACATTAGTTTCATTGTTTATTGGCAATGCTTCACTAGAATTCCCAGTTTTTCCAACTTCATCAGAAGCCACCTTCCTTTTAACCATTCCAATATTCCTCATTACAGATTTCCTTCTTATCACTCTTTTCCATTACTATTTTTTGTTATTTCTTTTATCACTAGGCTCAGTTTTACCTGCACCATTTGCATCAGTATCCTTTCTCTAAGCACTTGCATTGTTTGTTTTGATTTCTCAGTATTACATGTTACTTCACATTCACAAGTTTTATGACCAAACACCTTACAGTTGAGGCAAATATCAGGTTTCCATAGATAGGAAACATGTATAAGTTGTTCAGATCCATCTAACAATCTGATAGGGAAACAATCACTTAAATCCTGGTCAGGGTGAACTTCCATCATGCACTTAGCATAGTTAATTCTATCAACCCGCTCTGTAGCTTCATCAAGGCATAGAAGTTTGCCTACTCTCGAGGCTAACCAATTAATACCAAGGTGTGACCAAGCATAAATAGGAATATTTGATAGTTGTATCCAAACTGGCACTGCCTTTACCTTGCCACAAACATTTCCTAGGTCAGGGGACCATTCTTTGATAATATTTTTTTATTATGCATCATAATAAGATCACCATGCAATATTTTTGATTTATCTTTATCATTAGAAAGAAGAAACATGAACTTTATAGACTATTTAATGTGTTTGATTACACCAATGCAAAGAACTTTCTTCTTCATAAGCCAATTAGATTTGGTATGCACATTACACCAAAAATAAGATAATTTTTTCTTTCCAATGCAAACTATACTTAATAAATATAATGCACATAGTTTTTAGCATGTTGAATATTTTACGTAGCTAAATATTGTTGAGTATTTTCGAGGACAGACTATTATACTTATGAGTAAGGTTTGAAATTTGTATGAGTTTTAGTTTCAAGTCAAAGAAACTTTGATGGTTGGAGTAGATGATTACATTAGAAATAAACTAAGATAATTCATATTTACGATTCAATTGGCAAAAAATATAGTCGACATTAATTTATTCATTTTGGAGATTTTGCAGATATTATATTTTAAATTATGTCATACTTTGTATTTTGCTATCGTTTTATGGCTTACCTACTTCCTAAATTTTTTGGCTTCCTTGCATAAAAAGTCCCTCTGTGTATCTTAACAAATCAAACTATACTCTACATGGTTTATGCTAAAACAAGTTATCCCCAACATATAGTTAAGTAGCTAAAAAGTATAAGATAAGTGAAACAAAGTTTGTTGGGTTGTAAACAACTAACTAAAGCATAGTCCCCTATGATTAATACAAATCCAAAACTATAGACCGATTATAAAATGTAATGAAAATCTCTTGAAACGTTATATGTTGGATTAATCATTAAGTCTAATTGTAATAGGTACATGCATAATAGCAGTACTTACCTTCAAAATCTTTTAATTAAAATATATACCATTGTTTTGTCATGACTAATTCAATGATTATATAAGTTACTATGCACTTCAATATCTTCTCCATTATTTTACCAACGTGGGCAAAGTCAGTGTGTATAACAAAATAAATAAATTTGAATATTTTGTTCTTTCATGTTATAGCCAACTCTTATTATTTGTTATAGCTATCCAGTCGGTATGTTACTAATCTTATGAAAAGTACCTTATAAAGATTGTTTCTTATTTGTAGTGATAACCTAAAGTAACCTTATCAAAATTATTGTAACAATCCATCTTTTCGACCCCAAATGTCGACACTAATACATCCATGGTATTCACGTTCCGAGCACTCCAGTGCTGAAAAGATAAATTGTTAGGGTAATATAAAAAGAAAAAGAAAAGAAAGACGGGAACAAAACAACTAAATCTCATAATAGAACGATAACATATAATATCAAAAGACAGTACGAACCGTCACCTTAAGATACATAACATTTCGGATTTACAATCATAAGTACTATCATCAGCCTGGACAATTATAATAGTCTGTCCTTGCAAATACTGATATATATACATAACAGTAGTGCAGTGGAAATAAAAATACTACGGTAGGCAAATAAAAGCATTTAGCTCGTTTACCGAAGCTCTAAAAAAATATCAACGAAAACCTGCCTTTTTCGGACTATCCGAAAGAGCACTTGAGAAATTTAGGGAAAGATAAAACCATGAATCAGACAAACTCAAGAAATACGTGATCAACGTATTACAGTACCTTTCGAGACCATCCGAATCACCGAAATGGTTTCCCCACAAAAGAACCAAACCCATCTAATAAGTACATATGGCGATATAATAGATAATATCTAAGGTGTAGTTTATAAATCAGAAAATAGCCATGCTACTTGCATCTCCCAATACAACAATTTTAGAGGTACAACTAAAACCGCTAAGGTACGTTCGTATATGGATTTTTGTTGGAGGTCTTCTCAATACATCAAGCTCGGCCTCCTGACAAGGGTTAGAAACTACCTTCCGAAACCACACACATCTCTAGATAAAATATGTCACAAAGAAAAACATAATTAGTCCATGCACCGACACGTGATACCAAATACCAACAACTCCTACTAGCAACAACCGAGAGCATCTTTAGATATTTGGAGTTGATGTACCCTTGGATTAGTTAAAGCCCTGTCTATACCCTTACTCTATTTTCTATCATTACCGATGGTAAAGTTACGTTCCACATCTCTTACACGAGTCTGCATCACTCAAACAGATCACGAATCTCTCCATGGATTCCAACACAAGTCATCTGATGAATGCTAACTCTGTCATCTTTCTTAGAATCAACCTCAAGATAGACAGTACCCTCGCTAGCATCGTTTGAAATGTTAACTCCAATCTCTCTCTTGGACTTAACCTTAGGGTAGGCAGTTCAACTCTATAACATTTTACCCCATAATCGCTTCCAAAACAAAGAACTTGTATATCAGTTTTGAAGTGGTTTTCGGTAAGTGATACATAAGTATACTTATCCGATCCCAGACTCTTCAAAACTAGATCAGTGTATTTCCAGTTAACTCAATTCATGTTCATTTAGAAGTAAGCGAATGATATGAAGGAGTCCTCCTATGTGGATCTCATATATATATATATATATATATGTGTGTTCTTAAAGCAAGAGACGTTTCATACCAATGAGTCCTGGGGGATCTCATACCATATGAAGTCGTGAAGCTCTTATATACTTCCTAAGTTAATTGGTCAATTCGATAACAAGGAAAACAGTTGCATATGGATATCAAGTCACGTATGCTTATCACCGTTTTCGACTTTCTTAACTTATGCTATCCCTCGGTCAAGAGTGAAGCTAGGTAGATTAGAGCACTGGTTGCATCAAAGACCTACCTTAACACTCCATTCTTAACTATCACAGATAAAACAAGACGACTTTGTCGGCTTTTAGTGCTAAGTATAGGATTAAATACTTTCAATAAAAAAGTAAACACACAAAGCATGATTAAGTCACATAAGCGACTTTTAATCTTCTTTTTATTTAATTAATTTTGAGAGAAATGTGTGATCCTCTAAAGTAGAGGAGAGCACACACGTGTGTGTGTATATAACACTGAAACAAAGGTGCTACCAACATGCCTGGCAGGTAGCTAATCAAAATACAAAAACAATGTAAAGGACTTAGGTACAGCTAGAATGAGCTCCGACAAAGCCACTGTTCGTCGACAGAAATTCTATCGGTTTAGAAAACCATCGAACGAATTTATAATAAAAATAACCGCAAGTGCACGGCATGCAATTGTTAATACGTGGCGAGTACAGGTCGATCTGTAGAGAATTGTTTGATTTTAAAAATCTATTCAATCAAATTAACCAAGATTTGAGATGTTTAAGCTAACTACTAAAAATTGCAAAAACTAACAGCTACAAAAGTGAATGAAAACTATGAGAATAAATGACAATTTAGAGATAATGCCACTCTCTAGATCATATAGTTCAACAAAATATGAAATTATGATCTCTTTTTTTTGGTCATTAGTAAATTTAAATGATGTGTTTATCATAAGTATAGCTTATTTGTGCTATTAATTAGCTCAACATAAGCCATCAAACTATAACACACCCCTTAAACCACTTACTAACTCTCATGAAAAAGGCAACAAAGTTGAAAATGAAATCTATTTTAAGTATGGCCTATTAACTATTAATTAGAAATATAGACCATCAAATTTTAATTTCAACATTCACTTCATTACCATTATCATATGTAGGTGAAGAGGTAATTATTGTTTGTGATTGTTTAAGCATAGCCTATTTGGTATCAACAATATAGGCTATCAAATTCAAAGCAAAAACAACAAGTGAAACTACTTCAAGCATTGTCATTAAGCACAAAAAGGGAGCAAAAATTATCAAAATGTTGAATCTACATAATTAGATAGCTTCATTACCCCTAAATTGAAGGGGTTTAGCCTCTCATTTGTGTTATCATATCAACACTTGTAGCATGCAACATGAAACTAAAAAAAGAAGGAAAATGAAAGCTAATGGAAAAGAAAACTAATCTAATTGCATAAAAAAAAATCTGCACTACTAGCATGAAAGGAAATGAACATGTAATTAAAAGGAAACAATAATTAACATTGCATAAAAAGAAAAGAAAATTACATAAGATAAAAATGGCTAAGTAGCCATGAAAAGGGAAAGAGAGCTTCCTTTTATTTCTAAGCTAAAACTAAAGAGAAGAGAGCCTAAAGTAAGAGAGACTAATTACATGAAGATAAGGGGTATTTATACATGTTTGGAAACCCTAATTCATTTTTTAGGAACTACCCAAACTACCCTCTTAGGAAGTGTGGTGGCCAAGTTGTCATTAGCTTCAAATAATCCTCATTTAGATGTGCATGAAGCTTTAAACTCTATTAGCATGTGCATTAGTCTTTAATTTGTACATGAAGATATGTGGGTAGGTGGGGTCCTCCATGATCCATGAAATGAATTATTTCCATCTCCATTCCTTTGTATTCACTCTTGTGCATGCATATATCTTCATAAAGCCACTTGTATTTGAATTTAAATTCCTACAAAATAACATAGAAATTTTCAATTAAATTTTAGAAAATTAATATATGCACAAAAATGACCATTTTGCCCCTGGATGAAGATGAATATGTGACGATTTGAAATAATTTGAATTTTGGTTTAACCAAGTTAAAATACCCAATATAATCATTTATTTAATTTAAATAGATTAAATATGGTGGTAAAAATATGCACATTTACATGCACATCAAATACCCCTACACTTATCTTTTTATTCATCCTCGAATAAAGAAAAACTAAGATAAATCCTTTTTCGTAGAGAGCATGATTGCATTAAGCGTATGCAACAAGCCGTTAAACCTCTGGGTGTCCCCAGTAGGACGAGTGTTGTCTCGTGAGGGTTTTCAGCGGATACTACCCACAAAATCCAAATGCAGGATAAAAATATTTACAAAATGCAAGATTTATTTACAAAGAGATGAATGCGAGTTTTTGAAAATATTTACAAATGAAAGATTTACTTTTAAATAGACACAAATAAGTTAAATATAAGTTTTGGTCATTATCTTGAAAATTTAAGTCATTACTCGTTAAAATTTCCAACAAAAATCAAGTTATCATAACAAATAGACAATAGTTTAACTCGTTGTTTCAGTTGATAACAAAGTGTAACCATGAAATAGATCCTTAGTTGATTATCAAAGTTTGTCAAAGTGATATTTTCATTTTTTTTCAATAACAAGTCAAATCAAATAAGTTAAAATAGTGCTTGGATTTCATTTGCTTACTCTCTCTATTTTTTTGAAATTTTTATTGATATTTACAATATTTACATATGCCTAACTCAGATAAACTAAAGCCAGATATATTACCCGTGCACTGCCTTGCGGACTTATGTGAGGGGAATACAGAGCGTGGCGAGTGAACACACAAGTGTGAACACCTATTGATTGTAGGCGTTATTAATAAAAGAATTTTTTTTATATACACACACCTAACTCAGATAAACCGAGGCCAGATATACTGATCGTGCATTGCCTTTCGGGCTTACGTGAGAAGGGTATAGAGCATGGCTAGTGAACACACGAGTGTGAACACATGACTCTAGGTGTTAATAAAAATTATATACATATATACAAATATTTTTTTTTGTTTTTTTTTGATTTTTTTTTGAAGAGAGAGTTTTGCAAAATCATCTTAGCACCATTTAACTTAGAAGACAAAAAAAATGTTATATCCTTTTATTTGAATTCACCACTTTTTAAAACAAAGGTTTTCAATTAGGATATTTCATAATTAACACGTATGAATCTTCCTATATACTAGTTAAATCGTTATTTGTAATCAAACTTTATTTTTATTTTTGTTGAGACAAATAAATTTTCAAAAATTCCAATTTAATAAACCAAAACCATATATTTATCCTATAGTGTTTCTTTAAAAATAAATCAAAATGCTAAAAGAAAATTTGTTTTTGGATTTTCTTTTTTTTGTTTTTTTAATTTTTTTTTTGAGTTTTGGAAAGAAAATGCAAAAATAATAAAAAATGAAGAAGAGTCTCCCCCCACACTTGATTTTGACTGTGTACCCAAAGTCAACCCAAGTGAAAGGAGACAAATAAAACAAAAAATAAAAATATGACCTATATTTACATGAAAATACGAACGACGTTTACACAAGATTAGAAAGTATATCGTCAAAAAGTAAATGAAACGGTCTTCCAAAGACCGATTCATTTGTCTCGTCAAGTATACGAGACACAACTTAAGCTCAGAAAACCAAATCGTAAAAGGTTTCGAAGTTGAATGTGGATTTGAAAAAATGAATGTCGTTTTATTAAAAATCGTACGAGTTGTTTCCTTTCGTTGATTTTTGGGGTTGATAAAACAATCGATTTAAGTTCAAGTTTATTTTCACCAAATTGAATCCAAATTTATCATTGAAAATATTTTCAAAATTATCGACTTCAAAATCAAAATGGTGATTTAAATCATCCTCTTCAGAATTCGACAACTCGTCGTCGAAAAGTCCAAAAAATTCGTCTTCCTTTGTTGGATTATCAACAACTTCACTACATGATCGTGTTCAAAATTCAAAGTTGTTGTATTCAAATTTTCGAAATCGGAAAAAGGAAGATTGAATTTCAAATCGAGTGTCTCACCCTCATAAGAATTGAAATCCAACTCAATTACTGTTTTTTCAACAACTTCATTAAGATCATCATTTTCAATTTCAAAAGTTGTTGTTTGAAAATCGTCAAATGGGTAAAAGATGGATTATCACTCGACTTTTCACACATTGGGATTTGATTTCGTTGTTCACGTAATTTTTTGTAGGTTTCATGCAACAAATTCGTGTGATCATCGTAAATTTCATTCATTTGTTCAACAAAATCTAATATATAATTATTAACTTGAGGATTTTTGATTTGGACTTTTGAGAACAAGAATCGTCAAATTCGATAAGCGGTGGATTATCATTTGATTCTTCACAAGTTGGGATTTAATTTTGTTGTTCACGAAATTTTTTGTACGTTTCACGTAACAAATCCGCGTAATCTTTTTATGTTGCTCAAGTAAATCAAATTCATGATTATTAATTTGAGAATTTTCAATTTGAATTCGTTGAGAACAAAAATTGTCAATCGCACCATTATTAAAACTATTCCCATTGCCAAATTCATTTAAAAAGTGGTTCACATTTCCATTTTGAGTTTGAAATTCATTTTGGAGTTTGAAATTGGATTGGCATGGGTTATAATCAAAATCAGTTGAATTTGACAGTGAATTCAAATTTTGATTATTTTGAAAACTTTGACTTGAATTGTTGCATAGATATGAATTCAACAAGTCATTAAATTGAAGTTGTTGTTCAAGTAAAGATTCAACTTTTTCAATACACCTTTCAAGAGTTGAGGGTTGACCATTATTTTGAAAATCCTGTAGTGCAAAATTCGAATAGTTTGTACAATAGTCGTTATTAAAATATTCATAAGAATTTTGAGTGAAATTATATGGATTATAGATTTTCACAACTATCGTAAAATTCATGTAAGTAGGGAAACTCGGACATGTTCAAGAATGTGTTTTGGGGGAGGGGATTTGAATTTTTTTTATAAAGGAAAAGTATTCACAAAGAATTTATTTTTATTTTTTTAAAAATAGAAAAATTGATTTTTGTTTTGTTTTTGGACTTTCAAATTTTTTTTTTGGTTTTCTTGAAAAGGTTTTATATTATTATTATTATTGTTATTATTATTTGAGTTTTTGCTTTTCTAAACAAAATAAAAAACTAAGTAAAATTTCTTTTTGGATTTTTGTTTTTGATTAAAAAAAAATTCAAAAGAAAGGGTTTAAAAACAAAATTAAAGAATATTTACAATTTTTTTTAAATTTTGGATTTTGGATTTTTTTTTTGTTTTGCTTTTTTTATATATATGCATGAACTAATGCAACTAAATGAATGCAAGGGTTTAAATACAAAATAGCTCCTAATCCAAAATTGTATAATCACACTTTGTCTTAATTCAACAAGATAGTTCTCAGCAATGTAACAGACAGGATTTACCGGTGCACCACGAATCACTATAGCAATGCAGCTGAAGGTTTAAGTACCTTCAGAGGAACAACCACTATAATATTTACGAATCACCGTAGTATTTATAAATGGTTAGTACTCTTTCGTAGCCTAGACACCAAGAAAGTAAATTGTTCAAAGAAGACCACTTGTCAATATACAATTTAGCGTTATCGATTTCTAACCGTTATCATTAATCCAAATTCTAAGATGAAATGCAAAACTGAAATTAAACGTTTATTAACAATGTACAAATGGATTTTTGTTTTTGTTTTTGAAAATTTTTGAATTTTTTTATATATATAAATGCAAATGCAAACAACCAACAATGCAATATAAATAAAAACAATAGATAGGAGTTAAAAGCAACTAAATTTTTTTATAAGCAAGCAAGCAGTTATTTTTTGGCAAGCTAAGCAAAGCGAGCAGCTTCTCCTATCTGCTTTGGCGACCTGAAAATTTAAAAACAAGATATATATATACACACACACACACACAATTTTTTTCTTTTCTTTTTTTAGGAAAAAATCAAAACAAAATAAGTTTAAATTTTTTTGTTTTAAAAGTGAAAGAAGAGAATGGCAAATAGAATTTTTTTTGGGTTTGAATGTTTTGACAATAAAATAAAACAAGAAGATGTTTTAACAAAAGAAAACAAAGGATTTTGAAATAAACAAAACAAAATACTTAACTAAGCAAATGAAAACAAATAACATTTTTTATATCTTTATTTTTTTGAGTTTTTTTGAAAGAAACTTAACTAAATAAAATAAAAAAAACTTAAACAAATCAAAATCAACAAAACAAAATATATATACAAAAAAAGAAAAGAAAAAAGAAAACTCAATTCCAGCCCAAAGGCACACGGCCCACTTAAAAAATTTCCTCAAATTTCTAAATTCACGAATTATCAACCAAAATCATGACCAAATTCCTCAATCAATTTCCATAAATTGATTTTCAAATTAGCACAGTCCCAAGGTCCCAAATTCGAAAATTCCACAAATTTGTAAGTTCTCAAATTTGCAATGTTGCTCGTGTTCGATGTTTATCTGAGGTGGCAGGGTATTTCAGTGAAGGATCGCGCGATACTGATTGGGCTGGTTGGAAATTGATGGAGGGCGACTGTGTATTGCTTGGGGAGGCTCAAAGTTGTGTTGAATTACAGAGGTGGTCGAAGTCGATTGGTGGTTCAGGCGGTTCGAATTGGGGAGTTTCGACTTGGTTATTGGATGAGGACTGTTGTTTGTAGTAATAGCAGGTCAGTTGATGGTTCGATTTGTGGATGTTTTTTTTCTTTGGTCACCGTTGTGGAGTTGGGAAGTTGATGTTCAGTTGCTATGGAAGTGAACAGAGAGTAGCAAGGCGATTTTCAGAGGAGGCCGCAGTAAACTGATTGATTTGAGGTAATTGCATGTGATGGGTTGGAAGAAGTTGATGGTTTCGGGTTTGAAGTGAGTTATATGCAGTATTGAAGTGGAGGAATGCGGAGTTGAGTACTCTCTACACAATAAAATGTTGAACTGCTGTGGTCATGGTTACAGGTGAGTCTCTGGTCGAAGCAAGTATGCAATGATGAAGTCTTCTTTTATATATATGATATGGCAGAGGTCAAGAGGTGTAGCAGTAACTTGATGGTGCAAGAGTGTTGATCAGAAGTGCTGCTGGTGATGGAGGATTTCTGGTTCAAGTAGGGTGGTCCAGGCAGCAACTGTTTGGTCAGGTTTGCGATATTTGGTTCAGGAAGCAACTGTTTGGTCAGGTTTGGTCAGGTTTGGTCAAGTTTGATGGTTGAATTGTTGGGTAGGGGTAGTTGATATGGTGGTAGATTGGTCAGGAGTATGATGGTGGTGACGAATGGTTTGGAGGAGTTCAATGTCAGTTGAAGTGTGGTTGATCAGAGATGGTATGACGGCAGCTGATGGTAGCAGTCTTGATGACAGAGAATGGGATGCGGGTAGAAATGCAGACAGTGGTTATTCTGGGGTAATGAAGATGGTCTAATGTCAGTGGTGATTGTTTGAAGGTATGCAAGTATGGACAGAGGTGATGGTAAGGAGCAGTTGTGAATGTTTGAAGCAGGTTGATGAAGCAGGAAGGCACGTGGCAGGTTGAATGTGATTTGAGCACTGGCAGGGGAGATGCAGTGTAGGCTGGAATGGTGGTTGAGGAGCAACAGTGTGTTAGAAGGGGGTAAGGCAGTTGTCAGAGTTGGACGACAGTTGTTTCGGGATTCACAGCGATGTTTGTTTGCGGGTGGTGGAGTATGTTATGTGCAGTTGTTTAATAGCACAGTGGTGTGAAGGGTGGAATCACAGAATATAGGAGATGGCAGGGAAGGATGTCATTGTCAGGTGGATGTATATGATGAAGTGGTTTGCAGTAGTGTATGTGCACAGAGCACATGCACAGAGGTGTGAGCTGTTGTTGATAATAGTTATGTATTGGGATGATTCAGGCAAGGTGGGAAATGCATAGAGCAGTGCAGTGGTGTGTTCATGGTGGATGAAATCTGGCAGAAGGGTGAATGAAGCAGAAAATGTTGTTGATGGCAAGTTTGTTACTGGTAGCAGTGTATGCATGCACTGAAAATTGAAGTGGCAATGTAAAATGTGTTGAAGCAGTTTTGTAAAACAGAGAGGAAGTGTACACAGTGCACAGCAATGAAACCGTGTTTTTTTAAATTGTAAATTATAAATGCAAACTGTGATGAATGTAAAAAAATTGAAATGGAAATTTTTTTCTATCAGAAATGAAATTGTGTAAAAAAAAAATTAAAAGAAAAAATTGGAAGCAATGTAAATTGAGAAAGGAAATGCAAAGATATGTAAATGTAAATTGAAATGAAATGAAATAAAAACTTTTTTTTTAAAATGTGTATGCGCCTTTTTTTTAATATGGAAATGCAAATGAAAATAGAAAGGCTATAATAACATGCACACAAACAAATGTAAATAAAAATCACACGATATATTTTTTTTAATGCAAACACACACAAAATAAAAACACACAACAATCAAACAAAAATAATTCGAAAAATAGAAAATCAAAATCAAAGTAATTCCCCGGCAACGGCGCCAAAAACTTGTTCATCGACGGAAATTTTATCGGTTTAGAAAACCGTCGAACAAATTTATAATAGAACTAACCTAAGCGCACGGCGTACAATTGTTAATACGTGGCGAGTACGGGTCGATCCGTAGGGAATTGTTAGATTTTAAAAATCTATTCAATCAAATTAACCAAGATTTGAGATGTTTAAGCTAACTACTAAAAATTGCAAAAACTAACATTCTTTTTTTCTTTTCTTTTTTAAATGCAGCTGGCTTATAACTTACTACAATGCAGCTGTCATGTTCCTGTCTGCATATTCAGCGTGGGAAAAATATTGTGATTTAATGGTGTATGTTGTTTCACTGAAATGGTAGAATACTATAAATAAAAATTTGCTCCAGCTTTTTAGTTAACTTGATACATGCATGCAATTTCCTCCTACTCATTCAACAAACGGGTGCTGAAGAAAATTTCCAATGCAAGCATGGGAGGAATTTTCTCATCTGATTCTGAACTCAAACTACATTGACATTGAATTTTCCTAGTGTTTTGCAAAGCTTATTGTCGTAGCTGTTTCTGACCTTTTCTAACTCTAAGACAAATCAACTCGACAGTCCAGGCTGTGGATGCTCGCAACTGTAAACAGTCCATGGACCAAACTTCCGGGTCTGTAACTATTAATTTTGGAGTTCCTCCTATATTTGTATGTCAATAGAATTAACTTCCTTTTTTATTTTCAAATTTTCATCCCTATAATTTAAGCTATTAAACTGTAAATCATTTGGTTTCTCCCTGTTAGAGTATCATTTCCCTTCATTTACTTGTCAAAGTATTAGCCCTTCTGAGACATTTGATTTTCACTACAAAACACTCTTCGTATAGCGACGGCTATTATGCGTTGGCGGCCGTTGCAAACCGTCGCTAGCCGTCGCTAAATCCCGTTGCACTAATAGTCGTCACAAGGCAGTATAGCGACGGCATTAGCGACGGCTCCGTCACCAATTTAGTAACGGTTAGCAACGGCAAATTGTCTACGTGGCAGGTTGGTGGTTACACAGCTATGCATCACTATTCGTTGCAAGCCGTTGCAAGCCTGGACCAATTTGCCGTCGCTAGCCGTTGCAAGTCTGGACCACTTTGCCGTTGCAAGCCGTCGCTAATCTGGGTTGTTTTTTTGACCAGCAAACCATCCTTGTCCCTTCCAGCACCAACTCCAATACTAATCAATATCCATCACTTTTACCACATCATATACACTTCAATCATCCTTCCCATAATCAAATATATCACCAATAATCCAATATAACACATATATCAATAATAACACAGCTATATACTTAAATAACCATAACATTCTACCAACCAAAATCCATCATACAACAAAACAAATATCATCCATCTCCAGTCATCAACCATCACAGAATAAGTCGTCAAGCATCGAAAAAGTACCAAATACATACATAAGTCATATCCACGAAAAGTATCCATCAACACAAACAAAAAAAACAAACCTACGAATCATCGTCTTCATCATCATCGTTCGTCCCGGGCATAGTCCCATGCTGCGCAACATTTGCTGGGAAATGCTGCGAAATGCTGCTTCGCCATTCATTGAGGTCGGCCAGCTGCTTCCGCATCTCCAAAATCTCAGTGGACCCCACAGATCTCTTATACGCCCTTTGGAAGTCTATAGCCTGTAAACAAAACAATCACGATCTAAGTACATATTTTAAGTTTCATCTACGGTCAATATAATCGAAAAAAAATAATACTACACAAATTTAGTTATTTATTATTTTTACAAAACTTAGTTAATTTTTATAATCATAATTCAGTTTACAGTAACCAGTAATTTTTCTACACTTTTTTAATATTTCTAAATTTTATTCAACTTATTATTATTACAAATCATTGTTAATTATTATTATTGAAGAAGATATAGTTATATTTTTATATACTTAGTTATTTCTAAGCTAAATTTGTTAATTTTTATAAAATTTAACGTTATTATTATACAAAATTTAATATTTTATAATCTTAGTTAATTTACTTGTTATTTTTAGAAAAACTTAGCTATGTGTTCAATTTTTACAGTACGTAGTTAATCTTAGTTAATTTGACAGTAATCAGTAATTTTTCTACACTTTTTAAATATTTGTAAATTTTATTTAACTTATTATTAGTACAAATCATCGTTAATTATTATTACTGAAGAAGATATAGTTATATTTTTATATACTTAGTTATTTCTAAGCTAAATTTGTTAATTTTTATAAAATTTAACGTTATTATTATACAAAATTTAATATTTTATAATCTTAGTTAATTTACTTGTTATTTTTAGAAAAACTTAGCTATGTGTTAAATTTGACAATAACCAGAAATTTTTATAACAACTGCTTAACTTTCATCTAAACTATAGCAATTATTAATTTAAATTAAAGTAGTTAAAACTATATACCTCCTGATTTCCATAACTGTAACGCCTGTTTCGCGTCCCTGGATCTACAATCTTATCCCATATATTATTTGACTCCTGAACCGTCAAATCATCCCGTCCAAGTCTCTGTGATACCTTTGCACACTCGGCATCAAATCTCTCCTGCCAATACAACATGCAACCTTTTACACATGTATCTATCTTCTGGTACGGCAATCCAAAAGCAGACATAAGTTTTTTCACTTTATAATGACTATCACACATTAAATTATTGGGGGGCATGTGTCGTTTTGCAGCTTGTACAACTGCTGTAAATCCAGCTTCGGTAAGATTGAATTTTGATTTCATAGTGATGTATTCGGCGGTTACAGATAATTCGGTTCCGCTTGTACAACCATCCCACAACGGCCTCTTAGCAGAATCCAATAAATCATAAAAAATTTTAACTCCCGCGGTTGGTTCTTCTTCAACATTTTCGTTGCCTTGATCAATGGTAGGAAACATTGATCGTGCTGCATCTTGTACCATATTTTCTATGGGATTCATCGTAATATTATCGTCCTCTAACACTACAGGATTAGCTGTAGGTTCAACAAGTTCCCCATGACGATCCCATAAGTAATAATTCGGCACAAAACCATATTTATACAGATGTACTTCTACTACATCCGCTTTCCAATGCTTCAAATGTTTGCACTTAGTACACGGACAACGAATTTCGTCGTCATATTTATTATTAGATTTAGCGAATCTAATAAATTCGTTTACACCTTTATAGAAATGTTCCTTTATTGATCCTTTCAGACCGGTTCGGACTTCATACATCCAACTACGATCGATGAAATAATCGAACATTTTTCCTGATTTTAAAAAATATGTTAGAAAATTTGAATAAAAAGTTCGGTACGATTAATTTATAACCAAAGACCCTTGTACAAAATTCAAATAACTCCTTGATTTATTTTTTCAATGTTTAATTCACTGTTTTTTAACCAACTAAATAAATAAACCACATTTTATATATAATTTATAATTTGAACAACAGCAAAATATTTTATTATTCATTCAACTATTTTAATATTTCTGAACTAAATTTTAAATTATAAAACATTTTTCAACTTTCATTTAACTATAATAAATGCACTACAACTACTTTTTTTTCAAACTGTTTACAAAATTTTTTTCATTACAACGGCGCCATGGTAGCACCGGAGTAATGTCTATGCACTACACCTCTTCCTAAATTGGCTTGCACCATAAACAACAATTTTATCCACTTATACAACAATTTTATCCACTCGTATTATTCACCACTAATATTATTGAACAACCATTAATATCATCAAATAACCACTAATTATCCAATTTCAAACAATCACCAACTATTCAATCACCAAATATTCAATATAATCACCATTTCAAACACATAATCAACCATTTCAATCACCATTAACACCAATTATCATCAACCAATATTCAATAATCACCATTCACACACATAATCAACTATAACTTGTCGCAATAACACTCGAATCTACTAGTTTTCGTTAACCAATATCACATAATCAACAAACAAACACTTTTCATAATTAGGGTTTTTTGACTAAATATCAATTAAACCCAATTTAAACCCTAATTAAATGCAAAAGGAGCGGAGATTAACATACCTAGGTGATTGCAACGGGTAGAAACGGCCGGAATTGCGACGGGGAAGAATTGGGGGTTTAGGGATTAGAAATTGGTGGGAAAAAAATGAGGGAGAAGGCTTCGCGGGTTTCTGTTTCTATCAGCAGATCGTGCAACGGCTAGCGACGGCCGCTTTTTTTAGCCGTCGCTAGCCGTTGCAACCCTCGGTGGCTATACCATCCGGTTCTAGTAGTGTTTTATTTGATTTTTGTTATTTTTTTAATAAATGATTCTGTTATGGCATGTTGATTATGGACTAGCATAAATTGGCAAGTTTTTGTAGAATAATGATATACATGTTGTTGCTAGAGCTTTGTTTGATGTTTGAAGTGTTAATTGTGACATTGAAAATTATTGTGATCCCATGAGTAAAACCTGGTCAGTTTCAGATTTTATTTAATCAACTTAGCTACAAGCAACAAGTTTTTATTTATGGATGAAGTAATATCAGTATCTCATATACACTGCTCATTCATGACACCTCTGAGAAAAGAAGTTACTTTATATGCTTAGCATATATTGTAGGCCATAAAGCATTCAACTTTTATAATTCTCCATGGCCGAACTGATAACTATGTTCCAAAAATAATGCACATGAGTATAAACAATATTGCAATACCTTTCTTAACTTAAGAATTTATTCTAAATTATTTATTTTGATCAATATGAGTTTACCTCTACTTTAGCTTATCAAATGCACTCTTATTAATATGCAACTTGAAACTTTATAATTTCATTTTTATTTTTGTTGCATGCTTTCCTGTTTCTTCATATATAAAGGTAAACTATTCTAATCTAACCATTTTTTTTGTTAAGTTTGAGTGTATAATTTACCTCTTATTTTCTAGTTGATATATAAGTAACTAGTTGATATGTTAGGAAATTGGACTGTTCATGCTGGCTTTTGGAAATCATTTACCCAGCTCAAAATGCCAAGATAGTTCATGCAACAAGATACAACTTCTAATTTAGTTCGAATCAGTTGGTATTTCTCTACTCCTTTCTTTTGTTTATTACTAAAAATTGTACCTATGTTTGCATTTCAGGATATATTCACATATCTAAGTTGGAGTTGGATAAGATGTCAAAGGTTTGAGGTATTCTCTATGAATATAACCCTGAGCTTTGTTGAATTGCATAAATTTGCTTGTTGCTCAACCTATAACCTGTAAAATGTTCGCAGCTATAGCCTTAGTCTTCATGGTGCAATTGACTTCATCGTTAGAATTTATGGATAAATAGATGGACATAAACTATTTATTGGAAATAAAAGGATTGGGTTGAGAGCTGGGTGTAATACTGGTATGATTTTTACACCAAATGCACGATTAGTAAGCACAATACTAACAACTGACAGTAAGATTAACATGTCTTGATTCGTAATTTTCAGTTCCACTTCTAGATATGGAAGTTACTGGAGATGATGTTACAAGGGGTTATGTGTTCTCGAATGCAATGCTTATTGGTACATTCAGCCTTTCTGACAGCTGCCGAACAGGGGCAGCTGAGGCAATACAAAAGTTGAAATCTTTAGGTATCAAAACTTCAATGCTTACTGGAGATAGCTTTGCAGCAGCCATGCATGCAAATATTCAGGTATAGCATGTATGCATATGATACCATACTCCACTGGTCTAATACTTAAAATAATAATATTTTATTTAATTTAAAAAGGGGGGAAAAAGAAAAGAAAAAAGAAAAACAGTAAAATATTGTTGCCAAAGCGATAAATTATAAACGTACTAAGTACCAACAGTCTGGTTGTATGTGGCATAAAATGGACAGTGACCGAGTTTAATATCAGTTATCAGCCTAAATCCGCCCTTTCTCTTGGTGTTAAATAGACATAACAGAAAAAACTATGGCATGAGGCTATTTTCCATGATCAAAATCATAGACTACCACATTGGGAATAATGTACGCACTTCAACAGATGTAAAGCTAAGGAAAGTGCAACCATATAGGGAACATGTACCGATGTATATGTATTTTGATTCAATCTACATTAACATGTCTCATTTTACTTGAACATGTGTTTGTAAACAAACTAAAAACATATCTTAAATCAACCAATCAATTAACTTTTCTTTTTTTCATGATTGCTAACAATTAGGAAATGCGATAGAAATTGTGCATGCAGAGCTTCTCCGACAAGACAAGGTGGGTATCATCAAGGATCTGAAATTGAGACTGCATTTCCTTTTGCATTTGGATTTCATTGCAGTCTCTTTCATTTGCAGTTCATTGGCTCAGTTTCGAAACTGAGTCGAAACGGCTCAGTTTCGAAACTGAGCCCGGCTCAGTTTCGAACTCAGTTTTTGGCTCAGTTTCGAAACTGAGCCCGGGTGCAGTTTCAAAACTGAGCCGGGGCGCAGTTTGAGCCCAGTTACATTATTAATTATCAACTTAATTTAATGTTCAATTTAATTTTTATAAAGGAACTGCAAATTCAATTTAACGTGATATTAAATGCAGACACTTCTAGAGGAAGCGGAAAAAAAGAGTAAGTTGGATGATAGTTCTAAGGGTGGAGTCGAAGATCTTGAAGATGACCCAATTGCGGAAGTTTTTGGTTCCGACACGAAGAAAAATTATTGTCGAGCAATTACTTCTACTTCTTCTATAAAACAAGTGAAGATGGCTCGAGCTGTAAAAGCTGTAACTGAAAAGAAGCAAGCCGTGGATTTGTCTATTTGAAAATTGGAGATAGAAAGGCAAGTAGCTAATCATGTTAATAATGCCATCAATTCAATTACTTCAACTTTTATGAAATTTATGCCTAGTTAATTATGTATTGTACTTGTTATGAAGTAGTTGACATTGTTATGAAGTAGTTGACTATGAAATTTATGTTGTTATTTGATCACGAATATTGTAAATTTTGGGTTCCTATTGCATGTAGTATAATAATGCATATCATGTTAGTTATTAATTGTTTATTAATGTTAAAATAATTGACTATATTGAGAATGAAAATATTTCAGCGTTATAAGTGTTGGCAATTAAAATTTACCAACGCTTATAAGCGTCAACATAGAAAATTAAACAATGTTGGATGGTTAATTTGCCAACGTTTATAAGCGTTGCTAAATAATATACACCAACGTTTATAAGCGTTGCTAAATAATATACACCAACGTTTATAAGTGTTGGCGAATACAACCTTCCAACGCTTATTAGCGTTGGGAAACTAAACTCCCCAATGCTTATAAGCGTTGGCAATAAATTGTGACGCCCCTACAGCGACGCTAATAAGCGTTGCTGAAACTGTTTGCGACAGTTATACTCGTTGGGAATCACCTATTTTGGTGTAGTGCAATAGAGGTCCAAAGTTTATAACTTTACTTAGTTAATGTCACTTTAACTTTATACTTTGCACACAACACACACACACACAATTACAGTATAGTAAGATAAATCACTTAGATCCATGCCGAACCCAAGCACGAATCCATAAGAACAAAGAACCACCTCCTTCCATCACCACAAGCCTAAAGATCCAACCTTTAGTACTTCCAAACCAAAGCAACACCTCTCCTCCTCATCCCATGCTCATGGCCCCTCCTGGATCCCCTTCTTCCTCTCACCTTCTCCCGTTTCCTACTTGCTAATCATGCTTCCCATTATGTTTTATGCCTATAGCCAAAGTTTAAAAGATATCGGAGATGATTTGGTTAAAACTTGAAAAAGTTAGGAATAATTAGTGCATTAGTGCTTAAGCACTTCCACCATTTTTAATTCTCATACTCCATCTCAAACTTAGTGAATTAGTGATTTATTATGTATGGTATGCCTCTCCTTATATAGGGTTTTACAAGAGGTCATGACCACCTCTTACCTATCATGAAAGGTCACAAAGGAGCCTCCTTTACGCATGTTAACTTTACACCTCTCTTCTTGTACTTAAAAGTTAAGTATTACTATAAAAGGTCATTTCCTAAATATCTTTGATGACATCACCCATGACATCATCCATAAAATTTATTCCATGAATGGCGAAAAAAAATTATTTCATTTTTTAATTTCTAAGCAAATAAGTGTATGTAAAAAAATCTGGACAACTTCTGACTGTTAAAAAGCTGTTTATCGATAAAACGATTTTCGATCACATTATCGATATTTTTTCAGAGTATTTATTTTTGTAAACATTTTTCCAAAATAAGTTTACCACCATTACTTATGATTTAGAAGGAGTTAAAAAGCTTATTAAATCATTTTAATAACATTTAATCCAAGATTCAAATATTTAAATAATGCAGATATTTAAATATGAAGTGTCCAAAATTCTGGATCATTACATATTGTGTAACATCCTCCATTTTAAGGCCCAAAAATAAGCTCTACTGATGCTGTTGTCATCAATAGTACTATTCTCCGATGATAAAATGAGGTTATGTTAATCTTATCAATAACATCAGAAGCACATGAGTATGATTTTTTTTTTCAAATGAATTCCATTAATCAAACTTTCATTACATTTTAGGAATAAAATTTTCACATTCATTACATAATACCATTCGTTGCCCACGTTCAAAGAAAATATAATAAATACAAAATACACCAGGACCGACATATGAAGATGCCTCCATGGTTGATCAGAGTCTAATACTTGACAGTTATAAATTCTATCATTGCATCCACTCAAACATATCACAAGCGTAAAACAACACAGCAGAAATAAAAACTCTTAATATTAGCTAGCTTGCATCCTGCACGTCTACGGAAGCTTATTCGTCTAACAAGAAAATCCCTACTCTCGACCTACTCAATTGAGTATCCGAGAGTTAGGGGGAAAAACAAGAACTTCAGATCAAACAAAAAGTATGGTGTGAATAATAATATACCTTCTCGCATCAAAATAGATATCTAGTGAGACTACGCCGCTTAGTGGAATGGGTTTTCCCCTCACTAGTATCTTATACAAATATGTCAATCACAAATCTTGCACCTGCAACCATAATGGTTAGAATAATCATAACATGATCATATGCATTTATGCAGACTAGTTAAGTTTGATTAATCTGTCCTTCCAGGGATATGCACACCTAAGGTTTACCCTTCCCAAATAGACTATCTATCTCAAATAAAATGGACCATCTTTCTCAAATCATAGTTTCCATGGGAACATTATGAACCTATTAGTTTTCACTAATATCATCTCTTCCAATCATAGTTTTCATGGGATCACCATGAACCTATTAGTTATCACTAATAACATCTCTCCAATCATAGTTTTCATAGGATCACTATGAACCTATTTATTTCCACTAATAACGTATATCATATCATATTTTTCATGGGATCATTATGAACCTATTAGTTATCACTAATAACATCTTTCAAATCATATTCTTTTGATCAGTTCTGGACATCCTAACATACTAGATCTATCTTATCTTCTAGATGCAATTCTACTCACTTAGGAGTTAAGTCTGACCGTACTCACTATTGGGACAATCTAACTAGTAATTCTATCCCTAATCCCAAAATGCAATGTTGGGTCATGATAATGTGAGCATGAAAACGATAAATATGTAAATTAACTGATCAAATAGTAATATGAAAAAAATTCTAATTTTATAAAGCTTAAGGCCACAAGGCTAAAATCATTATTATCACATCATAAAATGTAAAGGTTGTCACACCTGTAAAAACTTTGCATTTGGTTTGCGTAATAAATGGCTTTCCACTTAGAAAGTAAAGGATGTCGAATCTAAAGGTTTACAACATCATTCGCCACAAAACACTTGATATCAAAAATAAGACTTATGGCATTCATTGCCATAAAACACTTGATGTCGAAAATAAGACTTGCGGCATCATTCCCATAGAGCAGTGGATGTTGTATTCTTTAAAACTATGACTACTTATGCCTCTAATATAAAGGATGCGAAAACAAAGGGTAAAAAGGGACATCAACCCTTACATTAATAAAGGATATCAAACTTTAAAACCTGAATGCATATTCTTAAGACAAAAGGGGATGCCGCTTTTGTAGAGTTACGAAACTCATGATGTCGAAGGATGGTGAAGTCGTATACATCTATATGAAAAGATTTATTTCATACCTACCTAAGTAGATATCATATGCATCTCTTCGTGTGGGTATTGCAATTCATAACTGCTATCGATATCAGCCTTCATCAGAGATTTCGGTCCTCTAATCAAGCGACATGGCAATTTCGTAATTAAACTCAAAACTATTTTATTTTCATATAATGTCATTTCTTTTCACCAACTCTTGTCCCTCGTCAATTTTCTGTTGGATAATAATATACTTTAACAATTTCTTTTTAGAAAAACTTCTACAAGACCATTTTAATTTCCTCAAAATAATTTGCAAACCCATACAAATAGTATTATTATTTAATATTATTTAATAGCTTTTCTGGCTTAATAAATTCATAGAAAATCATAATCACTTGGGAAAAATCCCCAAAAATAACCAAAAATCAGAATTACTATATTCTTAGGAAATTCATAAAATATTAATATTAATTTGAAAAATTATGAAATTAAAAACCCGTCTCTAAAATAATGTTTTACACAGCATATCAAAATTACGAATCAATATGAGATCAAAAAATTAGATTTTACCCGTAAAACCTACTAAATCAATTCTAAAAAAATTCCAATAAACCATCATTTAATCCAATATTGATATAATCAACCCATACATGAAATATTATCATAATCAATTTGGAAATAGACCATAGATTTGAAAATAAACATATAAACTTGAGATGGATACTATTATTCACCTTAGATTGGATAGAGATATTGAGATTTGATGTTGAATATCTTTCCCTTAAGCTTCCTCTTTGGATTTGTTAAGTTTCCTTTTTCTCCTTTTACTAGTAAGGCCTCCCTTTAGCTTTTATTTTGATTAAGAACGTAAATGAGAAAATGAATGGAAAAGAGTGGTTTAAGGACTGGAATAAGGGGTGATTCCCATTTTTCCCTTCTCATTAGTTTCTTCTATTTTTTGTTTTAATCAATCTTATTAATTGATTATTTAAGGCATGACCCATATTAATTAGCGAATCTCATTCTCCTTATCACACCATACATTATTCTATTTAATTTATTTAATTAAATCTTCCGAAAAATGTTAAACAAAAATTAGGATGATACAGGCTCCCCCTTAAAGAATTTCGTCCTCGAAATTACAATAAGGATAATAACAAGCATATCAATCATGCAAACAATAGTAGCCTACCTGATTAGCAAAAAGTCTATATATAACGAATGTAGAACATACCCTTAGAACAACTCTGGGTAAGTATCTCTAGTCCCATCCTCAATCATCCAAGTAGTCTTTCTCATTGTCACTCCACGGGACTTTCACTAACTTGACTATCTTGTTCCTTAACCTTTTCTCATCTCATGCTACAACTCGAACTGGTTGTTTAACAAAAGTCATATCTGGTTCCACTACTAAATCTTCTAATGTAGTCGGAGTAATATTATCTTTGGATCATGCATGCACTTTCTAAGATGGAAAACATGAAAAACATTATGGACTTCTACCAAACTATTCGGTGACTCTATATAACAAGAGAGTTTCCCAATCCTCACTATGACAGGAAATGGACCTACATACCTCGATGCCAATTTTCCCGTCTTTCCAAACTGCACCACACCTTTCGATGGTGATACCTTAACAAAAACATGGTCTCCAACTGAGAACTCTAAATTCTTACGCCCTTTATCTTCACAACTTTTTTGTCTATATTGAGCTTCCTTCATCTGTGCTTGGATCAACTCAATCTTTTCCATGGATTCCTTGTCACCATATCTGGACCAAGAATCAATCTATCTCTAGTTTTCAACCAACATGCTGATGATTTGCACGATCTTCCATACAAAACTTCGTAAGGCTCCATTCTTATACTAGTCTAATAACTATTTTTATAGGAAAACTCAACAAAGTGCAAATGGTCCTCCCATGAACCTCCAAAATCTAGTACATAAGACCTTAAAAAAACTTCGAGTACCTTATTGACTCTTTCTGTCTGCCCATCCATCTATGGGTGATAAGTGGTACTCATCTTTAGCTTGGCATCTAACACTTCTTGTAGACTCTTTCAGAATTTACTAGTGAATAAAGTATCTCTGTCACTGACTATACTACTAGAAATCCTATGTAGTTTAACAATATTATTCATAAATAACTTTGCCAAAGCAGGTGCCGTCCTTGTCGACTTAACGGGAATAAAGTGTGCACTCTTTGTCAGTCTATCTACCATGGTCCAAACATTTTCATTTCCCTTATTCAATAATGGAAACCCATTAATAAAATCCATGGATATAGAATCTCATTTTCAAACTGGAACATCTAAAGGTCAAAGCAACCCACTCGGTTTTTTATGCTAGCGTTTCACCTATTGGCAATTCAAACATTGCTTAACCCATAAGCCTACATACCTCTTCATACCTTCCTAGAAGAAACTCATCTGCATATCCTGATATATCTTAGTTCCTCTAGGATGAATAGTAAACTTCGATCAATGACACTCCCTAAGAACTTCCTTCCTTAGGTCACCAACATCTGGAACACATAACCGTCCCTTCTTTCTTAACCATCCATTCTGGTCAAGACTAAAATCCTTTAAATCATCAATCTAAATCCACCTTCAAGCCTTCTGATTCATTCAGCTAGTAATGGATTATCTTTCTGCTTAGAAGAAATTTTTTCGACCATTACCGGTCGAGCTTGCAAACATGACAACATGGCAGTTTCCTGATTCGAACTAGTTGTAGATCTTAATTGCACACCACAAGTAGTTAATGCATATCTTTCCATTCTGCTAACATAGCTAATACCACATTCTGATGTTTTCTGTCAAGTGAATTCGCAACTTTATTTCCTTTTCCTGACGTATACTCAATACCAAAATCATAAAATGCTAAAAATTCCAACCACCTTTACTGTCTCATATTCAACTCCTTCTGAGAGAATAAATACCTTAAAGACTTATGATCCGTAAACAACTTGAATCGTTCTCTGAAAATATAGTCTCTAAACTTTTAAAGCAAAGATCAACATTGCCAACTCGAAATCATGAGTCAGATGTCTAACTTCATGTGGTCTAAGCTATCGAGAAGCATAGGCAATCACTTTACCTTTTTTGCATTAACACAGCTCCTAACCCTATCCCACATGCATCCGTATGAACCACCAAATCTTGATTCACATCTGACACAACTAACAAAGGCGCATTTGTCGATAAATGTTTCACCTTCAGGAATGCTTCCTCACATTTATCGGTCCAAACATACTTTACGTCCTTCCTAGTTAGTTTTGTCATAGTGCTGCTATTCAAGAGAATCCTTGATGAAACTTTGATAATACCCAACTAGTCAAAGAAAACTTCTTATCTCGGCCATGATCTCTAGTCTCTTCCAATTATTAACAGCTTCAATCTCATCTGGATCCATGGACAACCCTTTGACTGAAACTACATGACTAAGAAACTTTACTACTTTCTTTAAAAAATGACATTTTGAATACTTCGCTTTTAGTTGATGCTACATCAACATTTCTTGCACTATTCTGAGATGAACTTCATGATCTTGTTTATTCTTAAAATACATTGGAATGCCATCTATAAACACTAATACGAATCTGTCCAAATAATCTCAGAAGATCTGGTTTCCAAAACCATTTCGCTTTTTCTTATCTTTAAATCATTCTTTTAAAGATCTATTTGCATCCCTAAGTGTGATAAAAAAGGGTTAAAGACGAATGTGATTAATACATTGTCACAACAAACCCAAACCATATTCCCACTTGTCGCTATCTTTACGAACATTTGTTTTAAAGATCTAAGTTCATATTCAGTATGGACTAGTTAACTATCAAGTTCTAAAGACGATTTCTTATACAAATCACGATCCGTACGCTTAACTCGTTTCCGACATTCTCAACTTAACCATTCCTTGTTCAAGAGTGAAGTTAGGTAAGTTTGGGCACTGTTTGCTCCAAACCTTGCCTAATCACTTCATTCTTAAATCTCACAAATGGATAAGTCTACCTCGTCGGCTTTTAATTTAAGTATAGTATCAATAATTTCCAAAAACAATAAGAAATCAACTCAATTAGCACGTTTCTGACATTTTCCACTTACATATTCCTCAATTAAGGGGAAAGACCGGTAGGTTAGAGCTCAATTGCTCCATCCCTACTCGACATCAATATTAACCCTCACAAATAAATAAAATTACTTCGTCGGCTTTTTAGTGTTAAGCATAGTTGATTACTTTTTTAATAAGTAATTAAACAATTTAACCATTTGGCCATTAAGAAATTACTAAACCCTCTCTAAACCTTTTGTTTATAATTTAAAACAATTTAGAAGATAAGATATTTGCATAAGATATTTATATAAGATATTTCCAAGATATTCATATAAGTTATTTTCCAAGATATTTATATAAGATATTTTCCAAGATATTTATATAAAATATTTCCAAGACATTAATATAAGGTATTTATATAAGATATTTATACTTCAAAATACTGATAATATGTTTTAAATAATCCTTTAAAACATCACTTGAAAATAACAAGTTTAAAAAATCATTAGAAACTTGAAAATGGCATGTTTTTAATAAAATATCTTCTTTGAAAATTCACAACTAATTATTATAAATTCATAAATACCTCAAACTACTTAAAATACTCTAAAAATAGTTAGTAACCACTTGTAAAAAAAGAACAAAGTACTTAAATCTAATTGTCTTTTCAAACCTTTTAAGTCCAAAAATCAAGTCTAAACGGGGCAGTTTTGCACTAGTGATGACCGTTTTTGAGATGTTATTTAACATTTTACAATTTAGTCTTTTAAAAGCAACAAACATACATATAAAACATTATAAATATGGTGAGAAACCCCTAAGGATCCCTCAATAAAGTTCCATAACGATTGCCAAAAACAAGGCAATTCCAAATTGCATCTATACCGACCATCACTATAATTACATTTTCAAATCCGAGTTCGATCTAAACCAAAGTCCATCTATAACCTATGTGCTATGTTCATGGTCTAGTCACATTTCATATAAGTCGATTCAAGTGCATTCCAAATTTGTTCAAGTCCATATGCATGGATCACAGATGTCACTTACTTTTAAAGCAAGAAGTTACGACCATTGTTTTTAACATTAGTTAACAATTCATACAACATAAACACAATCAAACACGACATATATTTGATATATTTTTCATCTAAAGTGAGGTATTAACTCACCTTTAACTCTATAAACAATCAAGATCCATGAACCAACGCCTAACCACCCTTCCAACAACTTTTCCTCCTCCTCCTCCTCCTCTTCCTTGCTTTAGCCTTGCTCCTCTTCCTCCATCACCATAAATAGCTCACGACCATTGGGTATTTTGGGAAATTGGCTCCACTTCTTCAACTTCTATCATGGTGGATTGCTATCTAATATTATACTAAGCCTTGTGGAAAATTTGAAGTGATTTGGAGTTGATTTGCAACTATTTCATTTTAGAACAAGAGAGAGGAAGAAGACGAAGATGCCATTGATTTTAGAACTCAAGCTTATTAATTATTTGTATTTATTTCCTAAGGGTGTACCCCCTTCTTATATAGCCTTAGGAATGTGATAGGAAAAGACCAAAAAACCCCTCAAAACCCAACATCATTAATTACACATATCATGTCTACTTTATGTCACGTAAGCTTAAGGGTTAAGGATTTCCTTATTTGCTTACCTTCCTTTTTTGCTCATCCCATTAGTTAGCCATAAACATGAAAATATTTTTATTTTCTACCTATCTCCTTAATGATTAATTAGACATGCATAAAAATTTTGAACAGCTTGTTGAGAAAAAAATTGTTTATCGATAAAACGATTTTTGGTCACATTATCGATGTTTTTCCAAAGAAAATATTTTTCTAAGCATTTTTCCAAAACAAGTTTACTATCGTTAGTTATGATTTAAAATGAGGTTAAAAAGCTTATTAAAATCATTTTAATAATATTTAATTGAAGATTCAGATATGTAAATAATTCAGATATTTAAATACGAAGTGTCCGAAATTTTGGGTCGTTAACTTTAATAGAATCAAGTCGAGTAATGATATCTAAACCATTATGCTTGAATATCAATTGTTTTTCCTAGCAAGAAAAGAAATCAATACACAGAAAGTATTTTCTTTATTAAACGGCAAAGTTTACAACTTAAACAAATTCAAAATTACATCAATGTTGTGTACAATTAACTTTTAAAGTTTTGTGATAGTAGTTTTGGCCTTTTTAAATGACCCAACAGATAAGGTAAGGGTAGAATCAAAAGCAGTTTTAATCCCTTTCGAGGTATTAACCAGAGGGAATTGATGATAGTCTCATTTCGAGTTGGAGGGCCGGTGTGATAACATAGCAATTTAGCGTGATAAGTTTGAATTTCACTAAGTAGTTTATCCTTCTCATCACCTAAGAAATAAAAAAAAAGTGAAGGAATCATGTATAAACTTCCTGTAGATCTCTAAGAAAGAAATATTTTGCTAACTGAGATTTCTAGAATTTAAGGATTTCTTATTAAAATCCTTCTTTAACTTGATAAATTTGCTCAAGAGTTTCATGGAATTAGGACTAATTGAGGATTTCTTAATCTGTATAACATATGAAAAGTAAACTAAGAACAAAGAAACAAAGAAACAAAGAAACAAAGATGATAAAGATTATAAGTTACTTGAATTACAAATTACACTCATACAATCATTTGGGTTCATATAATATTGATCCTTATAAAATTCAAAAATAAATTTCTCCTCACTATTCTTAATCTCTTTGGGAGGAGAGTATTAGGAGACAGGGGAACAGTAGCAACCCTGGGAAGATTGCAACAAGCCTTAGGATGAGGGTCGCTTTTATAATCATTTAAGTATCTTTTATGGAGACCTCTAATCAAGCCTCTACTTTTTCCCCCTAAGAAAGTAAATTCGGTGAGGATATTCCTAGAATAAATTGTATAGAGCAACTCTATTATGGCCTCCCTATCGTCAATAAGCATCCAAAAAGTCATTAACTCTGCATTCTCTCTCATAATTCTATCTCAGTGAAGACAAGCTCTTTCCAAACGAAGGACGGCTTGCTTTTCCTTAAAGAACTTTAACTACGCAGTACTAGCAGAGAGGCGCTTGTACTTGTCAGAAAGTTTGTTAATTTCATTAATTAATCTATCAACTCCTCTATGCGATTGGCACGCCTACCTTTGACTCTTTTCATATAAAGTATCATAATAATACTTGGTCTTTCTCCTTAACTTAGATAATAAGTTTATTTACTAAAGAACGCTTCGCAACTTTAAACATTTAAATAGCAAATTCCATACCTGAGAGATGGTAACTTGGGAAGTTGAAACTTGAGTTTTTCCTCCAGGCTAATGACTCGAGGATGCACTGTCTTTTGAAGGGGTATCCTTCCTTATATCACGTTGAGGATCAGGAAATTAAACAAAGCCTACATTATGTGTAGATATGTCTAAGTTAGGATCATGCGATCTATTTCCACATCTTTTTGTCTTGAAGGAACCTTGTCATTGTCATCGCCTTCATTATCATCATCATGGCCATCATTAACTTTATGGTCATCATCATCCCCTTCTTTATCGGATTCTGTTTCCTCATCAAGTGGGGGATCGTCAAAGGATAGCAACTTTCAAGCGTCGATCTTTTCTTCAACAAGAAATTCTTCTTGAAGTGACCCCTAAGCTCTTCCCATCACGAGGCTAAACTTTCTCTTGAATTTTTTATTCCAATCTAGAAGGGAAGGAAAGTCTAAATCTGGACACTTTTGGATGTTATCGCCATATGCCATGAACAAAGTGTTTTCGTAGAATTTCTCGATAATCTTGGTAAGAGCGTTATTGAGAAAAAAGTAGACTTTCTCCTTAGCATCCCTGATAATGTTATTCTAATAAGTCAAGATATCATTCTTCCTTTTCATCCTATCCTTTGAAGACTTATTCTTGTTAGCTAGTGCATCCTTCTCTTTGGTGGCCTTATCAAGATCCGCCTTTGGTACTTTCACTTCTTCCTCCAATAACTGTTTAACTTTCTTTTCCTCGTCAAGGAAGGAAGCGAGTTTGTCTTTTTCAAAAACCGCCTCATCTCTTTCTGTAGTGATATCAATTATACTATTGTTAAGTGAAGATATATATTTCTTAAGTTCAGCCACATCATTAGAGGGCCCGTGAGAAGCATCTTGGAAGAAGAACATATGTTTGGTCGCTTGAAATGGATACAAGCCTAAGTAATAACAAGAAATACAATGCTAAAAGCTTAGATTAACCAAATGAAAGGAAAGGCATACTAAGAAGAGTTGTTTAGTAATGGCGAAAAGATGATCCTTAGAATAGATCGAAGGTTGCAGTGGCCTGAGAGAAACCAATGAAGGAGATTGGGTAGCCAATCAAAAGAAGATCACCAAAACTTATCATAGGAGTTTGAACCTAAGCCTTCGAAGGAAGAGAATGATTTGGAGAAGAAACTAGTCCGAGCTGATCATATATATGACGAAGTGCCGTTGGAGAATCAGGAAAAGTAATGTTGAGAAAGGGATCCGAAAGTGAGCCACCTCAGTTGAATTTTGAAGTTGATTTTTGAACTATATGCTTTGAGAATCTAGATTTGCAACATCAGGGCTTAAATCAATATTCACATGTACCTCCTCATCCACAACAACAAGAGTATAATCACCCACAAGCTAAGGTTTTTTACTTGGAGGAGGAGGTGAAGTATCAGCAAAGTGCCAAAGCTCGATTTTCTTTTAAGTGCTTCAACCGCCTTAGTAACGAAATCTTCTATAAAGGCAATTTACTCAATCCAGTTCAGGCGAGAGCATCATCCTTGATCTCCTTTTTCTTAGAAGTAGTAACAAGTGCATAAGATCCTAAATCAAAGTATGAGATAATAACCTAAGAGATTCCATACAATTAGTAATGAAAACTTACCAGAAGATTCGAGTTGAACTAGAGAAGAAGTAGAGTTAATATTCCGATTACTAATAATCAACAATCGTTTCTCTTAGGCATTCCCTTAATCATTGGAGGTTCTCCAAGTATTATGTGGTTATCCAAAATTAAGGAGTATTTACGGAGGTTCACTTCCGTCAAAAGGGTAAGCCTATTGCCTATTCTCTTGGAAGCTTGAGTCAAAGAGTGGATAGTGTCGTTAATAGAAGAGCTTGGCTATTTAGAAGCAGGACCTAAAGGAAAACAGTCATTGTAAGAGGATAACAGATATAACATAAATGATAGAAAATGTAAACGTACTGAAAAAAGAGAAAGTCCCCCTAATCTTAGGGGAATATCATCTAACATAGAAGTATAGGTTCTCTCATGCCTTCGTCTTGTTAATAGTATTGGTGATTAAGCTCTTCAGGAATGGTCGAATAAGATACAGCGGGTTATCCAACTGCTCACTTAATCTCACAAGGGTAACTAAGATATGGAGAATTTCAGCACTTAAAGAGGGAAGTTTAGCTTCTCGAGCAAGAACCTCCAAGTAGCTCAAATAGGTGTACGAGTTCGGAGTTAATTGAATCAGAGCAATATTTAAGTGCTCCAGGAAGCGCAAAAGAAAATCGGAAAAAGCAGGTACCTTGAGTGTCAGATAGTGTGATGGTAAAGAACCTTTTGGAGGGTTGTCAATTCTTCTAGAAGGACTAGTGGGATTGGCTTCTATGTTTACAATCCTGAATTGCTTAAGGATAGTATCCACTTCTTCTTGAGTGGTAATATATGATTGGTTGAGATGATAATCCCCTTTCTTGATGGAAGGAGAAGATTTAGAGCTCTTACTGGTTTTCTTGCTTACTTTCTTGCCTTTCATTTGGCTGCTAGGTGATATTATACTAAATCAGAGAAGTATTAAATATTTTGTGAAATTTAGAATGCTAATGATATAAAATAGACAATTATATGCAAAAACAAGAAATAGCAAGTTGATCAGAAATTACCTAAGCCCTAATAGAGAAGTGTTGAAGTATAAGTTAACTATTATACTTACAACAAGATTTTGACAATTAAACAATCGATGCCGAATTTACAAAGTGCTTAAGTTTTTAGTCAATTAAGAGTATGTACACAATTAACATATCCATGATGGGAAAGTAAATTTATAGTTACACAAAAGAAATTTGATTGAAAAATTATCCTAAGTGTATCTTGAATAAAGTGTTTGAGTCATTAAATTGATGTTATATCAAACGTTGCCATAAAAAATTATAACATGATGTCGTAATAATGACCTAATGTCGAAATGATAAGTAACCGAAATCAATGAATGATGCTGGAATGGTCTAAAAATATTTTATAAAAAATATCAAATATATGAGTAGTTCATGAATTTACCATACGATAACAACGACATAAATTAGTGATGTCGCATAAAATTTAAACCACAACATTGTAAATAGTTGTTAGAAAAGAATAATGACACACAATATAAGATTATCGGCTTCATACGAAAACCCCTGAAATTGATGTCGCATTCATGAATGAATGTCGCATTTGTTTAGTTACTAACATTATAACAATCTCGCATTATGAAATTTTCTAAGTTTCGAATTAGCTATTGAAACATAATAAAGGAGGGAAAAACTATTTGATGTCGAACATCGGTTTGATGCCGTAAGGCAACAATTTAGATTTCAGACAAGTTATGTTAGGTACGTTCATACCACCACCGAATCAGAGTGAGAAAGGAGGCACCGGACGAAATACACCAACCACCGAACCATGCTTCTCCACGCTCCTACCGGACCACTTGCTTCCGGTCCAACTCCATTGCCTACCGAACCACTTGCTTCCGGTCCAACTCCATTGCCTACCGGACCACTTGCTTCCGGTCCAACTCCATTGCCTACCGGACCACTTGCTTACCGGACCAGCCACTCCACTACCTGCCGAACCAAACCCAAGGTATCCCTACCGGACCAACCAATCGCCGAACCATCCACTACCGAATCAACCTCCACCGGTTCAACCTCTACCAAACCACCCACTACCGGACCAATCCACTTCTCCATCCACTACCGAACCAACATCACCAGGCCAGATCACGTCAGCCCAGGCCCATCAACAGCTATATACTTCGAAGACCCCTACCCCCAGCCTCACTCTATAAATAGAGGGGCAGGGGTACAACAATGGGGGACAAGTTTTGAGAGCTCAAGCACGGAGAGAACTTTCAAACAACTTTCTTTTACTTGTATCAAAGCTTTGTACTTGTAATCAAAACAAGAGAAGAGAAATAACATATAAAGTGGACGTAGGCACATTCTGGTTGAACCACTATAAACTTGCGTGTCTTTTTACAGTTTAGTCCCTGCTTTTCATTTAGTCGCATAAATCACCCAAATCACTAAGAACAACATAAGATCTACTAAATCATACAACTTTGAGGTGTTTGTCCATTTTTTGTGCAAACATTTTTGGTGCTTTCATTGAGAGGGAGAAGCTCGAAGCTTCAGCTTCATCCACTTAACAAGTTTTCCTAACAGCATCGTCCGCCACTTGGAAAACATGCCTCCCAAACAGAGAAAAGATGTTAACAAAGGAAAAAACATCGCATCCAGCAGTCTTCAAGATCCAGCTGTCACGAATCAAGTAAATCGTCCTCCTCTAGCAACAGTAACAAATGAATGATAGGCTAACCCAACCACTCCTGCCACAGAATAGCCTGCAGCAATTACTAGGGCAGATTTGGATAGAGTTGTGGTTGAAGTAACTAACCGCTTCACATCCCAACAGGAAGCCTTGGTGGACCATCTCATGTCACGCTTAAGGGACGCTGAAGAGTCCAACCGCAACACTGAATCATGGGGCGAGTCCCAGTCTGGAGGATCTCAGAGACAACAAAGATCTTCCTTCTTCGAAGGGGCTAACGGCAGAAGTAGCCATGGTAGGAGCCGAGACCGAGCACAGCCCAAAGTTAGGCCTGAGGAAACGTTTGGTACCGAACCCAACGGGGGAGGTACCGGACGAAGGTCAACTGTAGCTGAGCCTGTCATACTGCCTAACCACGGAAACGCCAGTGAACGGGGCCGAGCTAGAGTCCAGCCCGAAGTTGGACTCGAGGAAGTGCTTAGATCATAACCCAGCAGGGGAAGATCAAGGCAAGGGCCAACTATAGATGACCCTAGCATGCTCCCAGAAGATCAAAGGCAGCCGCCGGAAAATATGAGGAATGATAGACGATACCATCCTTACAGGTCATCTGGACGGAATCAATCCCACAGAACAGAACCAAACTCGTTTCTATCTGCTCCAAATTCTGATGAAAGGATGGCGCGCTTATTCAGAGAGTGCGTCCAACGGGAGCAAAGAGATCGAGGGATAGGCGCTAGGGTGACCAGCCCTTTCGCCCGCAACATTGAAATTGCTATCACCCCCCGAGAATGGAAGATGCCAACAATGGAACCTTATAAGGGAACCTCCGACCCCATCGTACACTTACAAAGATACACACAGCACATGCTCATGAGTGGAGCAACAAAAGGAGTACTGTGCAAATGCTTTCCACTATTCTTAGCAGATCTCGCTACCTCCTGGTTCTGTCATTTACCCCAGGGATCCATCAGCTCGTGGGAAATGTTGAAAGAAAGGTTTATCAGTCAGTTCCGCATTCATGTGGAACAACTTAAGGATGCTTATTCCTTATCCAGCATCAAACAGAAACCCGGAGAAAAACTGCAGCAATACCTGACCCGATTCAATGTCGCAGCGGCCGCAGTCCAAGATGCCGACGAGAAGCTTATCCTAATGGCCCTCTGTAGCGGTGTGCATCCGGACACTAAATTTGCTAGACGGTTGACAAAAGAAAAACCAGCTACTTTACCCGATTTCTTCCATGAAGCCGGGAAATATATGAGGCTCGAGGATGCTGCCGTTTAGGGGCAGTCAGGACAGCAAAATAAGGCAACTCACAGCAACGCCCCCGCTGTGGCAAGGGACGTTCGAAGAAATGATTCCAGAGACAATGCTGGGGGCAAGAAGGGAGAAAAGCGCCTATATCGGCCTGGACCGAGATTCGACACTTACACTCCTTTGAACGAGACCGTCGAAAATATCTTCCTTGCCACCCAAGGCGAAGTTAGATACAAACGCCCACCATACAAGAAGGAATCAGATAACGCGCAGAAGTCTGGAAAGTTCTGCCGCCTCCACAAATCTCACGGGCATGATACCAATGAATGCCATCATCTCCGGGATCTGATTGAGGAACACATCAGAAGGAAGAAACTGGAACGTTATGTAAAAAGTCAGGATAGGACTCCAGCTCCTGCCAATGAAAACCCAAGGCTACCCTCACCGGGGACCGACAGAGGAAACCGCAACGCTAGCAGCTCTAGCCAAGAGAAGATAGTGGTCCATACCATCTCAGGAGGACCACACATCGCAGATAGAAGCTGGAAAGAGATGGAAAGATATGGAAAGTCGCTTAGAGACAATAAAGACTATGTCAATTCGGTAATAGAAGAGCACCACCCGAAGCGGAAAGAAAGTGATGACATCACATTCGGTAAGCGTGACCTAGAAGGAAGGCAGTACCCTCACATGGATCCCATGGTTATCTCTGCCCGACTCGGTCCCGCCGAAGTTTACCGAATCCTGGTAGACACTGGAAGCTCAGTAAACATCCTGTTCAAACACGCATTCGACAAAATGAAGCTATCAATAAAGGATGTATCTCCCTGCGATAAACCACTACACGGTTTCACTGGAGATGCGAAGATGCCCCTCGGGCAACTGGACCTCTTTGTTGAGATTGGAAGCCATCCCCGCTCCGCTGTACGGAAACAGACGTTTGTGCTAATAGAAAACCATTCGGCCTACAACGCCTTCTTAGGAAGGCCAGCCTTGTCTGACTTCCAAATTATCCTAGCCCTATGGTGCCTAAAGATGAAATTTCCAACAGACAATGGAGTAGGGGAAGTGGAAGGAGACCAGGACGTTGCTCGAGACTGCTATGTGACTGAACTTCGCAACAACCACAGGAAGGATAAAGGGAAGGGTGTAGAGATTGCCCTCTGCACAAAAAGTCTAGAAGCATAGTAACTAAAGAAAGCCCCTCCTCTTCGATATACCAGCGACCCTTTCAATGAATTAGACCCTAGGGACAATGAGGAGGAGGCCACCGCCGAGCCTGCAGAGGCTATGGAGTTTATATCTGTAGACAAGCACGACTCAAGTAGACTATTGAAAATTGGGTCCCAACTAAAAGCCGAATTGAAGGAACAACTCATCGATTTTCTCCGCCACAACTTGGATGTATTCGCATGGTCACACGCTGACATGACCGGAATCTCCCCCGACATAGCCTGCCACGTATTAAAAATTGATCCTACCAAGGCGCCTGTAAAACAAAGAAAGAGAAGTATGGGGGCAGAGCGATCAGCAGCCCTCGATGAAGAAGTAAAGAATCTACTCGCCAATGACTTCATACGAGAAGCTATCTACCCGGAATGGATCGCCAACCCGGTGCTGGTAAAGAAGGCTAATGGGAAGTGGCGAACCTGCATTGACTTTTCTAACCTAAACGACGCCTGCCCAAAGGATTGCTTCCCACTTCCCAGAATCGACCAACTTGTAGACAGCACAGCCGGGCACGAGCTCCTATCTTTTATGGATGCATACTCAGGATATAACCAAATTCCTATGCATGCTCCCGACCAAGACCACACTAGTTTCATCACTGACCGGGGTTTATACTGCTATAAGGTAATGCCTTTCGGACTTAAAAATGCAGGAGCCACCTACCAACGCCTCGTCAACAAGATGTTTGCAGGGCTAATAGGACAGACTATGGAAGTATATGTGGATGACATGCTGGTGAAGTCAAGGAAAGCCAAAGATCACGTAAACCACCTAGGCAAAATGTTTCAAGTACTCCGCCAGTATGGAATGAAGTTGAATCCTCTAAAATGCTCCTTCGGAGTGTCATTAGGAAAGTTCTTAGGATTCATCGTTCATGCCAGGGGAATTGAAGCGAACCTTGAACAAGTCCGAGCGCTAAGGGATATCAAGATACCTTCCACCCGAAAGGAAATGCAAAGCCTAAATGGAAAAGTGGCCGCCCTAAGCCGATTCATCTCCAAGGCAACGGACAAGTGCGTCCCCTTTTTCGAAGCTCTAAAGAAAGACAAAGGAAAGTTCGAATGGACTGACGAATGCTTAACCACTTTCCTTAACCTAATCGAACACCTCAGGAAACCACCGGTACTCTCGACTCCAAGCGAAGGCGAAGAATTATACCTATACCTTGCTGTGTCATCTCACGCCCTAAGCGCTGCCTTGGTAAGAGAAGACAACCGCACGCAACGACCAGTTTACTTCGTCAGCAAAAGGTTTACTGGGGCAGAAGTCAGATATCCTAAACTTGAGAAGCTAGCATACTATTTACTAATCACATCACGGAAGCTGCGTCACTACTTCCAGTCCCATTCCATCAAAGTTCAGACCGATCAACCACTGAGGCAGGTACTCCATCGTCCCGACACTTCTGGGCGACTACTTAAATGGTGCATTGAACTAAGTCAGTATGATATCACCTATCACCCTCGCATCGCCATCAAGGGACAAGCCATGGCTGATTTCATTGCAGAATTCACTACCAATGAAGATAAGGAGCAATTGGAAATAGCAGAAGATATCAAGTGGAATCTCTTTGTGGATGGTGCATCGAACGAACAAGGCTCGGGGGCAGGTGTGGTAATAATCACTCCCAGGGGAAACAAACTGCACTATGCTATAAGGTTGGAGTTCGCTGCCACCAACAACGATGTAGAGTATGAAGCAGTGATAGCCGGACTAGAAATTGCCATAGAAATTGGAGCCAATTTTTTGTGTCTTCATAGCGATTCTCAACTTATTGTTAATCAAATACTAGGAGAATTCCAAGCTCGAGAAGAACGACTCATAGCATATTTAAAGAAGACCAAGTTACTTCTCAACCGATTGGACCACTACTTAGTCAAACACATTCCTTGGGAAGAGAACTAAGAGGCCGACGAATTGGCGAAGCAAGCAAGTGTGAGAGACATCACCATCTTCGGGGCAGTAACCATCTCAAAGCAACTAGCCCCAAGTTTTGAGCAAGTGAATCTGATAGCTGCAACCGAGGAAGCAACTTGGATGACTCCCATCCGAGACTACCTACAAAGTGGCACACTACCCAACGGGCGTAACGAAGTCAAGAAAATCTTGAGGAAAGCATCCCGCTACACAATACAAGAAGACATCCTCTATCGGCGCGGATTCTCTAACCCGTTATTAAGGTGTGTCGCTGGGAGGGAAGCCAAGGAAATCTTATCCAACATCCATCAGGGAAGCTGCGGAGATCACACCGGAGGGCAAACATTAGCAAAAAAGATACTCCGATATGGATATTTCTGGCCCACCTTAAGCAAGGACGCCTTAGATTTCGTCAAAAAGTGTGACAGATGCCAGAAGTTTGCTAAGATTCCGCGGCTACCAACAACTGAGATTACTCAAATGACCAGCCCTTGGCCCTTCGCGATATGGGGAATTGACTTAATCGGCGAGCTACCAATGGGCCGAGGCGGGGCCAAATATGCTATAGTGGCAGTCGACTATTTCACCAAATGGGTGGAAGCGGAACCTCTGAATAAAGTATCTTTAGCCAAAGTTATTAACTTCTTGATCAAAAATGTTCTGTGCAGGTACGGAGTCCCACTCAAAATCATATCAGACAATGGACTTCAGTTTGACAGCGAGGAATTCGCCAACTGGTGACGAGAGCACGGAATTCATAAAAGCTTCTCATCCGTAGCATATCCCCAGGCAAACGGACAAGTCGAAGCAGTCAACAAAATTATGAAAACTTTGATAAAAAAGAAGCTCGAAAAGTCAAAGGGCGCTTGGGCGGATGAACTCCCTACGACACTGTGGGCCTACCGCACATCTTTCAGAACATCAACGGGGCACACTCCTTTCTCTTTGGCATACGGATCGGAGGCTATGCTCCCAGTTGAAACCATTGTGCCTTCCTACCGTAGGATCCACTATAACCCAGAAGAGAATGAAGAACTCCTCCACATGTCTTTGGATCTAGTTGAGGAGAGAAGAAATGATGCAGTCCTTAAAGCAGCAGCCCACAAGCAGAAAGTGGCAGCACATTACAACTCCAAAGTCAAGCATCGTACCTTACAAGAAGGGGATCTTGCCCTCAAGTGAATCTTCCCTCGCCCCGGAGCACTAGACCCAATCTGGGATGGACCATATGTAATTCATAAAGATCTCCACAATGGAGCTTATATTTTGTCAACAGTGGACGGAGAGGTGTTCCAGAGGGCATGGAACATCCAACACCTCCGTCGATACTTTTCTTAACTTGTACTGCCCATATGAAGTGAATTAACAAAGAGAATCAGTGGATGTAGGCCTTTTCATGCCGAACCACTTTAAAAAACCTTGTCTCTTTTTTAACTTGTTCCTTTATATCTTGGCTACTTGTTAACTTTATCCTTTTCTGTTGAACAAGATCCTATGCGTATAGCATTTCCACTCAAAGCACTCCACGGCGCAACTTCACCTGGGCAAAACCTAACATGTACTATGCGAATCTATGCCCTCGCCAATGAGACACTTTTGCTCCAGCATCCCTCTGCTGCGGGTTAACTCATTGCTCGCGACGGCCCTTAAAGCCAACTGTAATGAGCCGATTATAAGCCACCGAGAAGGCCGACTATAGCCGAGGCAGCTCATTACGGTGTTAGGCTCGCCGGCAACTGTGAACCGACTATAAGCCCCAACATAAGGTGTGGCCAGCCAGGGGAAGTTCACAGTTGACGATCGGCACCCACGCTAGCCGGCCACAGTAAATCGAATAATACCCACGATTACGGGCCATAATGGCCCGGGTAGTTACTGTGCGCGATCTCGGCTCAGATGTGTCTTAGGTGCGGCTGTGATAAAAAAGAATTAACTCCCCGCGGAGGCGTAAGATGGGTGACAAATGTCTCCAAGACCCACATCTTGGGAAAGTGACTACAAAACCCGTTTGCCACGAACTTAAGCACATCGAAGGCCTTCCGTGATTGGAAGTTTTACTTTTTTACATATTTCAATTTTACTTAAAAAGCTTTCCTCCTATCCACTATAACAATCCCTAAAGTACAGGATACAGAGTAGGAAATACTCGCCAATGGGTGTAGGGACTCACAATTGGATGACAGGGCGTTCAACTGCGTTCCATGCTCGGCCATACAAGATATTCAAAACTGCCATCTACAATTAGAACGTGAAAGGCGGTATTTTCTTCTTTCATATATAAACACATGACTATAATTTATTCACACCTCGCGCTAACATTGCAAGTCATGAAATCATGTTTTAATCAAGAACCTGACATCAAACACAATTTGATTACAAGAATATGCATAGCTATATTTCTCATACGGCATGTCAAAATAGAAACAAACATTCAGAAGACGACAAAATCAGCTTAAGTTAAAGAATTACACGTCAAAAATAAGGCTATTTATTACAAGTGGAAAAATATTACAACCTAAGAGTCACTTTACTGTTTTAAGACTAACATATACAACCCTGTCAAGTCCACAAAAAGAGTTTTTCCAGGTCTAATCAAGGGGCCGGCTGCATTGGAGTTTTATCCTTGTCCCGTTGACCACCTGTCCAGTCAGAGAAAGGATTCATTAGTGATAAGCAACCAAGTTAATGGAGAGACTAAAAAGGAAGACTTACCAGCACCTGCTTCTTGACTATCCTGGTCGTCATCCTCTACTTGCACACCCGCCTCCTCAACAGCAAGCAACCGCAAAGCCACCTGTCGCTAGCAAAAATTAAAACGTATGAGAAGAAGCACCGCAACCAGAATGGAAATTATGAATAAAGCGTCGACTTACATCCAGAGGTGAAACGCCGAATAGAAACAGAGTCGTCCCTGACAAAGAACCACTCCTTCTTGAACATACTGAACTTAGAATACAGATCCAAGACCGGCTTGAAGGTTACAGCTGACTCCAAGCTGATATATGGGGACCCCTTCTTATAGCCCCTCATATTATATAAGTACCGGATCTCCCGGTTGGAAGGAGCACGCCCATACTTCCTCTGGAAGATGACGAAGAGGCTCACCAGTATAGCATAGGAGTTGGGTTGAAGCTGGAATGGGGCCACCTTTAGATATGTAAGGAAGCTGGCTACCCAAGCATTAAGAGGCGGGATGGCACCACACATACAGTGGTATCTGCTGTAGGCGAAGTACCCTTCGGGAGGGTCATATGGCATCACTTCTCTCCCTGGCAACAGCATGTGCGCCCTATCAATTCCGAAAGAACGGGAGATGACATCAAGCTGCTCTTCCTTAAGGGGGCTGGGAAAGCAATCAGGCGGGGAGTTCAGAAGCTCCCGAGGACCGTACCCGTCCACTAGTGATCTCGGGGTAGATCCGTGACGTTCCGGTCCTGGCTGAGCAGGGGGCACTGCGGAAGATTCTCCTTCGCCCTGGGACTTCTTTTTATCCGATCGAGTTTCTGCTTTGCGAGACATTATCTGCAACGTCGAAAAAACATGTTGTTAAAACAGAGAATACAAACAAGCAAGTACATATAGCCCGGAATTTCGCTCGTGATATAAAAAGTGAAAAAATCAAGTTCATTCGGCATTCACATTACTCAAGCCCATTCGGCATTCACATTACTCAAGCCCATTCGGCATTCACATTACTCAAGCCCATTCGGCATTCTCGTTACACAAAGGCCCATTCGGCATTCTCGTTACCCAAAGGCCCATTCGGCATTCTCATTATCAAGTTCGTTCAGCATCGAAAGCCCTTAGGATCATTCGGTAAAATAAAGAGAATCAACTTTGAAAACTCGTTCGGCAGAGGAGGATTTACCTGGTCCGGCAGTTAAGGTTGTTTCGACACAATAATTGACTTGGCAGTTCAGGAGCTAACTCAGCTATTTCGTTCGGTAAGGAATAACGAAGGGATGTGTCTCCTACTTATAGAGGAAGGTTGGATATGCCGGACCATCTGGTTCGTTTCTCTGGCCGAATATGGTCGTCCAAACTAAAACAAAGCACGACATATACTGAGCATATGCCCTACTTTGGGGGGCAAGTGTTAAGTACGTTCATACCACCACCGAATCAGAGTGAGAAAGGAGGCACCGGACGAAATACACCAACCACCGAACCATGCTTCTCCATGCTCCTACCGGACCACTTGCTTCCGGTCCAACTCCATTGCCTACCGGACCACTTGCTTCCGGTCCAACTCCATTGCCTACCGGACCACTTGCTTCCGGTCCAACTCCATTGCCTACCGGACCACTTGCTTACCGGACCAGCCACTCCACTACCTGCCGAACCAAACCCAAGGTATCCCTACCGGACCAACCAATCGCCGAACCATCCACTACCGAATCAACCTCCACCGGTTCAACCTCTACCAAACCACCCACTACCGGACCAATCCACTTCTCCATCCACTACCGAACCAACATCACCAGGCCAGATCACGTCAGCCCAAGCCCATCAACAGCTATATACTTCGAAGACCCCTACCCCCAGCCTCACTCTATAAATAGAGGGGCAGGGGTACAAAAATGGGGGACAAGTTTTGAGAGCTCAAGCACGGAGAGAACTTTCAAACAACTTTCTTTTACTTGTATCAAAGCTTTGTACTTGTAATCAAAACAAGAGAAGAGAAATAACATATAAAGTGGACGTAGGCACATTCTGGCTGAACAACTATAAACTTGCGTGTCTTTTTACAGTTTAGTCTTTGCTTTTCATTTAGTCGCATAAATCACCCAAATCACTAAGAACAACATAAGATCTACTAAATCATACAACTTTGAGGTGTTTGTCCATTTTTTGTGCAAACAAGTTACTATCGGTTTTGGGTTTAATAAAGCTATTCACTTCGTAAATAAACTAGAAGCTCCAAGGATTAATGTTCTTAACTCTCACTAACCCAGTAAATCGTCCATCGACATAGAAATTAAAATTAATTCCATCCGTAAGCATTATAGATCATTATTTCAATTAGTAATATGAAAATTAGAATCTATGCCCAAATGTCGATTCAAATCCAAGAATCCACATATATAACCCCAATAATGATTCTGATATAAATTTTCTAAATTCAGGTTATCGATGTAATTAAAAATGAAGATCGTACCTTGATATTAGCTCGGATGCCTTAGGTTGAAAGTTTTAAATGATTATGAGAATTTTAAAATTTTTGTTTTTTTGCTTGAGTTCTGAATCACTAGTATAAAAAGAAAATGAAGAAGAAGCTCTGTTATTTCTAGAGCAGAAGAAGACAAACATTCACCATTGGATAATGTTTAAATGAGCGGTCAGATACAAAGGAGAAGACCAATGGGCGATAAGCGCCATTATCAAGCATTGACTTGAAAAGTCGATAATTCCTTCATACTATATATAGGGGCAAATGTTACTACCATTATTGATTCCAAAGGCATGAAGGCATAATGATAACAAGAATGTTTAGGTCAAAGCACCTCATCACAAAAGAAAGTGAATGCCATAAAGTATCATTGAAAAGTGGATGGTACATATCATCAATATCATATTCCATCAGCACAAGGCAGCATGTCATAAGCCATCAATGTGATGAAGGCATCACATATTATTGATGCCGCATCTCATCGATGTCGCATGTCATCAATAACAATTGCCAAGTGCTAAAAGATTGAAGCTTGTCGTAAGTCATCAATATGATTGGAAATGTCTTATATCGTTGATGCCGCGACTCATCCATATCGCATATCACTAGTAAATGATGTCACATGAAGCTGATGCCACGCTTAATCAATGCCGCATCAATTCCCTGCCATATTTCTGCAACACCGCATATCATCCATGTCGTGCTTTTTCGATGCCTCATTCGATCAATATAAAAATAAAGCAAAGGTCTCTGCATGCCAACAATGGACAAAAGCATGCCCCATGCCATCAAATCAGCAAACGGTGTCATCAACATAATAATAGGCATCATATATTGATTGATGCCGCACTTCATGAATATCGCATGTTATCAATATCATACAATATCAATGCCGCAGTAATGTCAAAAGCTATCAAGTCACATGCAATTAGGATGATGATGCCATAATTCTTCATATACCTAAGAATGTCGTGAATCATCAAATCAAAGGAATATCCCAAATGTCATCGAGATGGACCTTGATGCCGAAGATCAAGCATGTTGTATTGAACATGACGTCAATGTCGTACCTTTTTACCCTTATAAATAAAGACCTAGGGGGCATAGAGGAGGGGACAGTCGACTCTTTTCTCATTTCTTACTTTTTAAACTTTGTACCCCTAAATCAATTTGGGGATTTTGGTGCTAATTGTAACCTTGCAAACCTTATTACAAGTTAGGGCTTGTACATGTACAGTCGCATAGTTTATTGAATAAAGAGACAAGATTGTTAGTTACTGATTCTCAAGAATATATAACTTCAACGTGATCATTGGCTTCACTATTCAACATTTCAAACTCTTGTGACTTTGGAAAATAAAGCCTCGAATATTCAACAACTCATAGTATATTTAGGAAGACTTCCTAAATTATGATTTGTTTCGAATTGGGGAAGAAGGGTTTTGGAGGGTAATTAATATTTAATTAAGTAATTTAGTTTGATTAACATCAAACTTATAAAATCAATATCTTCTTCATACGAAGTCCAATCGAGATGCAGCCTTTTGCACTACGTTCATAGGAGTGTTATCTGTGCAATGGAATTGGTTTCATAAAGTTTGGAGCAAGTAAAATTTTGAGCTAAAATAGAACGTCGTTCAATTTTAGATCGAGCAGGAAGGCTTAAGCAATAGTTGGAATAAAAGTGAGTTAAAACCTCCAAATGAACTATATATAATATATGATATATATATATATATATGTATGTATATATATGCGTTGATGTAAATTAATGTTTGCATGCTTGAATGACTTCTTTGGTTTAATTCTCATTTTGAAAAGAGAATGACATATATGTGATTTACAAGGGACTTTGTAGAGAGTCCCTAAAGGGTTTCTCGCCATTATTGATTTACCTTTATATGCATCTTGCTTATATAAATGACTGGATATTGTTTGAGATGTTAAATTAGCAAAATTGTTGAATAGTGAAATAGCTACGTTTTCACACTTTGAAATTGCGTTATCGCACTTTGAAATCACATCTGTTTAAATCTTGCGTTTACAATCCCGTGCTCGAGCTTGCATCACTAAATATTTGGTCGTGATTTTGCAGTTCGAATGTCAAGTTTTAAAACAACTTTTAAATGGGTTCTATTGACTTCAAAATTCTCTAAATTTTTGTGAATACATATGAAACTTATAGTATATTGTTCTGAAAATAAAATATAATATTTATACTTTACAAAAATGTGGAGAAAATTCCAATTTGAAAATAATCGATTCAAAGGAATTTCCATACTCTTTTTGTGGCAATTTGCGGAACTATTTCCAACTTTTATAAAATGGTTTAAACTTGATTTCTTCTTCAATTTTTTCAGTAAACTTTTTCTAACATATATTTAAGTGTTGTGAAAGTGGTTTGTACATTTTAAATGATTTAATATAAATTATTGAAGAAGAAGTTTTATTTTGAAACAAGGAAAGGAAATGGTTTTGAGTTTTTAATATATTTTAAACTGGGATTTTCTGAGTAATACTTGAAATTGGTGTTTTTAAAACTATATTTCAAGAATTTTTGAGTTTATTGAAAAGTGAAAAGGTAGCATGGAATACAACACCATTGTTGTAATAAATGTTTTCTAAGAATTGATAAAGAATTCATGGATTATAACAGTTTTGTTATAATAAATGATTTCATAAAGTTATTAAAAAAACCTGTTACTTGATTTAATAAGTGCTAACATTCTTAAATTATTCGAGGGTTTTGTTTCGAAGATGATAATAAGTTGATTTATACATGATATATTATAAATGAAAAAGTCATCAAAAAGATTGTTTTAAAATTAAAGCTAAGTGTAACCAGATTTGGGTTCATAGCAAACAATGTTTTAATGATATTTGTTTTTAACCTTTCTTGTTGATACACTTAGAAATTAATTAACTCTTTAAATGAATATTTTAAAGAGTGTTTTCAAAGAGTTTTACAAATATCGGTGATGTGAAAATCAAGAACTAGTGTGAGTTGAATGTTTTAAAAGTTTGATTCATTTATAGAAAATATTTTGTCTTACACGTAGCATTGAACGTTGAAGGAACTCTTGCTATTCTTAAAGTTAAAAATGTATGTTGAGTCATGGTAGAAAGCAACACTTCCCTTACTTGTCAAGCTTCATTGATTTCCCCGGCATAGTACTAGTTTGGGATCGGCAAGTGGTGATAAGTGTAAGAGATTTAATTTCTATAATTGATATTACTTATATGGAAAGGATTTAGGCATATACTTAGCACTAAACATCGAGGTATGGAAATTCTCTCTATTTCAAAAGCTAAGAATGTACGTCAAGGCAAGGCTTAAAGGTAATATTACCTTAACTTGTCCTGCTTCATTGTTAACCAAAGGATAGTACAAGTATGAAATCGGTGGGTGGTGATAAGGGCATGAGATTTAATTTCCATATACGATTATTTTGTTATACCCGATAGTTGATTTATTGACTATCGATTCTACTATCTTCTTTATTTTCGTCAAATTTAGACAATTTGCTACTTATTTAAGCATCGATATCCTTTATCGAAAATGAATAAAACCAAAGAGCAAGCGGGCGCCAAGCTCTTTGGTGTTGCTCCCATTAGGGTATCTTCACATCCACTCTAGATTGGATTCGGTTGTATGCACGTTGAGATGTAAAATACTCGGATTCTCAGTAAGGTCGGCAGGATATGCCTTATACATTTTTGAGAGAGTTACATAGTATGTAATCCTCTTAAGTATATTTTTTTAGTTATATACTTTCGGTAAGGGGGGCATACCCTCCTAATCATTGTCGAAAAAAATTCCTTTTCCTTGTTTGGTTCAAATCTTTGAATTGTTTTCTTAATTGCATCGAGAAGCGTTTGGTGCTCTTCTCAATGTTTAATTATTTGTGTCCTTTCTTTAAGTTTGGATTTTGATCTTGTTATGCTCATCCTTTCTAGTTTGGATTGTTATTCTGATCTGTTTTCCATTCTTTCACGTATGGAAGTCATTCTTGTGAGGTAAACCCGTTTCGTGTTTAGTGGCATGGTCTCACAAATTATTATATATTCATCATATTTCTTGAGTTTTCTTACGTTGGTTTTCCAGACTGATCCGGACGTTATTTTATTACAATGCTTGGGTGTGACAGAGTTTTCCAGGTTGTTGTTGGCGGGACATGGAGCTTATAGAGTAGAGCTGATAGTCATCTATTACTGTATTTTTATTTTCCACCGTATTATTATGTATACCATTAGTAATTGTAAGGTTAGGAAGTTATAACTGTCCGGGCTGATGAGGTTTGTTTTAACTCTGATATACCTTGTTCTTAGAGTGATAACTTTTACCGTCTTTGTTACATTATATGTGATTGTTCCGCTGTAAGGTTCTGCTTTTTCCTGTTATTTTTATTTTTATTTTACCTTAACAATCAACCTTTCCAGTACATGGATGCTCGACATTCTAATACCGTGGATTTATTAAATGCTGAATTTCAAGGGTTAAATAGGTAGGTCGTTACAATCGCGTATCTTGACACTGAAGATATTGAATCTCTTTTCATTGAACTATCATTGCTAAAGATGCAGCCGATGTTGCCAAAGCTCTTGTTGGTCCAAGCTCTTTGGGTCAGGGTAAAACATCCGCTTCCAAACCTCAAGAGCCGGGAGGCAACCATCTCTGCTTTTACGGGAGTTAGCTCCGCAACTACTTGCATTCTTCTAGCTTCATTAACGGGTGTCCCCTATGAGCAATACTTTCCTCCCGTTGTGGTCCAGCCTGAGGAGCGCAGGACTAAAGAAGGCGAGTTCATCGTATCCCAACAGGATCCTGTTACAGGTATATCTCTTATTTCTCCTGTATTCGAGAAGCTTCAGTTTTCACAAGAATCCATCATTAAACTTATTCACTCTCTTTGCCAACTTGTAGGCCAACCTCACTTGCCTACTCCGTGTCCAATTATGCATGGTACAGAGACCGAAGTAATCTTTACTACATCAACCACCATCTCCATGGGGTTTTCTGCATCCTTTTCTATTTCCAATTCTGGCCAGGTCTCAATTTCGAGAAGATCACCGCATTAGAGAGCTTGGAGGGCATTTATGTCTCTCGTAAAAAGAATGTTTTTATTATGGCCGCTTCCTACTTGACCTAGCACTAAACAATAGCCGAGAGGTTGAAGAAGGACATGGAGAAAATTCAAGTGAAGAAAGAGTCTAGGAGCAGCAAGCCTACGATTTTAAAATTGACAAGCACCTATCAGAAAGTTCCCACTTTCAAGATCAGGCAGCCAAAGCACACTGATGGTCCCAACATCAAGTCCAGGGAGCCCATTGCTACTACTGGTGAAGGGTCCATTCATTCAGAAGGTAGCACTTCCTCGGTAAGGAACCCAAAGGGAGAAAAAAGCTCACAACCCATTTGGGTAAGGATGGTAAAGGCAGCTGAGGCAGCAAGAAGTAAAGACTGAATGGTTTGATGATTGAGTGTTTGGTTTTTGTGTTTTGCTTGGATCGAATCGTTATTTTGTTTTTTTGTGTCTGAAATAGGATGAGATTGTGCAGACACGGCCCCCACTGTTTGTCATGTACATAAAAGATTTTAGTAGTAATGAAAGATTGGCTTTACCTTAGTAATCTCGCTTGTATGCTTTATGCATTTCATATACTATTCTTATTTATGTTTGACTGTCTTTGTAAATAATATGATTTCTTGAACTACGATTCCCTCTATTTTATACTTCTGTTTCTATGCAATATGTTTATTTACCATAACTCTGTGCATGTAAATAACATTCCTGCAATTGCTTAAGTTATTCGGTTACTTAGCTCTGCTTTTGGTCAACAAAATACTCTGTTTGGCACAACAGAACCATGTTTATAACCAACTCTGTGGCTATTCTTGTTCAGACTCGATCAAATTCTTTTTGACTAAGTGTTAGTGTGAATGCACCTATCCACAGGTTCAAATGTTAAGGTGCAGGCAACTTATGAGAGATTGAACATCCTAGGCAATTTTTTTGGTTGCCCTCAGTCTGGTTCGCATGATAGTTCCTATCTTCAGGAACTATTGACTTCACTGCTTGGTTCGAAGCATTATATTTTTAATGCTACAAATTCCTTGGCTATATTTTAATTCTTTTAAGTTGATATCATCAGCCAATGTCATTTTGGATGTGTATATCATAAAGATGCGTCATCTTCAGCTTTTGTCATAACAAATTCCTCCAAGTTCAGTGTTGAGATCCCGACTGTGCACCGGTTTCTAATTCTGGATACTTGTACACAAATAACTCAACTCCTTGGATTTTTCTTTGACGTTGCCTATCTCCAGGCTCCGGTTAATTCCTTTTGTTATCGATATCTCTGGGTGATGTCAAGTTTCAAGAGGTTTTAGTTGATTTTTCAGTTTTCTCAGTGGTTTGGAGAGTCCCGACGTTGCCAGGACAACATTGGTAGTTAAAAGGCAGGGATTGATTATCACCGTCGATCCGATGGTTTGAGTCAATTTTTCCCATCGACCCGGCGGCTTTGAATCTTCCTAACATTGCCGGAGCAACACCAGTTCTCGGAAGATTGGGATCATTTTCTCTATTGATCGGGAGGTATGAGCCGAATTTTTCCATCGACTCGATGATTTGGGACCTTCCTGACTTTGTAGGAGCAACGCCGGTTCTCAAAAGGTTGAGGTCGATTTTCATCGTCGATCCGGTCGTTAGAGTCGACTTTTCCCATCAACATGGTGGTTTGGCTTACGAGAACACGGTTCTATTGGTTCAAGAAGCTAACTTTATTAACAAAGAAGAAATGGAAATTCCTACCTATTTACAATGCCCCTAGTATCCCTAGATGGCTTATTTGCGAAAATAGGAAACATATTGATATCAAGTGTAATAGTGCCACAACGAGTCGTTGTTTTAGGAACTCGGGATAGGAACTCCATATAATGTAGCTAGCTTGAATGTTACATCTCCAAGCTATTGGTTGATCACATACGGTCCTTCCTAGTTTGGGCCAAGTGCTCCTATACCTAGGAAGATTTGTTTCAGGACAAATCCCACTTCGAAGGTACGGTTGTGAACCTTAGCATTGAAGTGGCGTGCCACTCTTTTCTGGTGAGCAGCGACCCTCAATTTAGCTTCTTCCCACTTCTCATCGGTTTGGTATAGGGACTCGAGTAGTTTCTATTCATTCCCTCTCTGATTGAAGTGCCCTCTACAATGAAAGGTGACTTCTAGTTAAACTAGGATCAAGCTTCTGAACCATATGCTAAAGCAAATGGTGAGTACTCGATTGTATATTTGTGCTTTGTCCTGTAAACCCATAGTGTCAGTTGAAGCTCATCAACCCAATTGCTTTTAGATATAGTCAACCGCTTCTTCATGGTGGATTTGGTGATTTTGTTCACTACTTCTACTTGCCCATTTGCTTGTTGGTGTACTACTGCAGAAAAGCTTGTTGGTGTGAACCCAGTCGTCATCATCCTTTTTGCAACCATTCCCTCTGACCTTGCTACCCGAGCTACTCAGCCCATCTCGGCCTAACCTTCCCACCGAAGCCAATAGCAGTCCGACCACCCAAACTCAGCCCGCCTCTCCGACCAAGTGGCAGCTCGCCTCCCATACCCGAACAATCACCCAGCTCACTTCTGCCCTTTAGACGAGCATCCAAAGCACAACTACCTGGCCAAGCAACCAAGTTCCAATCGGTAGTCCTTCTCATCTCTTTTATTATAAAAAAGGGATATATATATATATATGTGTGTTTATATATATATATTGATTATCGGATTCTTTTTCGCTAGCTTTGTTTTGTTTGCCGCTGATCGGAGATTTCATTCGTAGTTTTCTATCTTTGTCCGTATCCGTGTGCGTGTCCGTATGCATTTGCTTATTACCGTTATTCTCTCTAGCCTTGAAAGGTGAGCGATCACTCACGATTAACATTCTTATATTTAGTAAATTTATTCACATGAAATGACGATTGAAATATGTTGTTAAAATTTGAATTGATTAATGATTAAATTGTAAAATATGGTATGTTATTATTTGTAATTGTTTACCTATGTTAATTGCCATATGACACCAATAACATGTTGTATATATTATATTTTAAATTGTCAATTTATGATATATGCTTGTAAATTGATATACTATGTTATATATATTATTATTCTATTGTTCTCACACTACAAGTTCCCTGTTAGTTTAGGAAATCCCTATGGGTTGAAATGATACATAACCAAACGATATTAAAGATTAGGGAAAATCATTATGGGTTGAAATGATAAACCCAAGCGATTTTATTGATTTTGAAATTTTCTTATTGCGGGTTGAAATGATATATACCCGTAAATATTAAATTATTGCGGATAGAAATGATAAATATCTGTATCACTTGACCATAGGTTAGAAAACTATATACGGACAACGTTGGCCTATTTTTAATTGATTTCCATAATTTTGAAAATATGTGTTTTGATAAATATTGATAGATTTTATTTTAATATATGTAAAAATTTTGATTTTTAAATTATATGTTTGGAAATTTTAAATTTATAAGTTAAGTTTTGAAAATTTAAATTTTAAGATGTTACTTATAATTTTATTATTTGAAATATATAAAATAAGATTTAATATAAAATAAATTTAATAATAATTTTTAATTTAATAAAATTTAATATAATAAAACTTAATTTAAATAGTATATATATAATATGTTTAAGTATTTATTTAAAAATTATATTAATATTAAAAAAATAGATTTTGTAATAATTTTAATAAATAAAGGTTGGAAAGATAAATTGAAATTGATTTGAAATCTAATTTGTTTAAGAATTGTATTTAATAAAAATTAATTTGAAACTTATTAATTTTTGAGATTCTAAAGATATGATTTTTATAACTTGATAACTGGATTTTGATTAAAGGTGATTAAATGAATATTTTCAAATTTAAATAAAATTGAAATTGAATATTTAATTTTGATTTAAGTTTGTATTTGAGATTTTAATTAAATGTTATTAAAATGATTAAGTGAATATTTTCAAATTTAAATAAAATTAAAGTTGAATTTTGAAATATAAATGAAATTTATCAAATTGAGTTATTGTAAATTGTTTGAATATTTAAACTTTGAAACCTATTGAATTGGAAGTGGTTTAAATTTGTAGTTCAAACCTGAATTTGAAATCGATATAAATTAAAAATGGTTTTATTGAGAATTTGAATTGAACCTTTAACCCTTTCAATTGGAATTGTTGAACTGAGATTGATTTGAATTTTGGAACTAAAGTTGATTTGAATTGATTTGTGAAATTGGAAGAAACAATTCTAATTTCAAACTATTTTCGATATATAAACTATTCTTAATATATAAACTGTCTTTAATAAATAAGCAATTTAATCTATAACCTATTTTTAATATAAACTATTTTAATGTATAACTATTTCAATATATTAGCTACTTTCGATATTTAAACTGTTTAAGTTAGAACTATTATGATTTAGATTAAATGGATTTAAATGCGAATACTTTGATATGATAGTTTAAGCAATTTTGTGGTTATGATTTTGGAAGTGAATATGGTTTCAAAAGTGATATGATTTTGAAAGTGAATATGAATTTGAAAGTGATATGATTTTGAAATGAATATGATATTTTGATATGAAGTATGGACTATTTGAAATGAAAATGACCATGGTGTGAAATAAGCGTTTGGATGTTAAAGAGACCATGATCGGATATTGTCATACTCTCTGCCAATACAAAAAACCACTTTAACAACTGTGCAAGTGGTGGAGAATCCAGAACGAAGTAGGATGCACTACACCATGATCATCGATTAGAAACGGTTTAAAACCGTTGCTAACACTATTAGCAACGGTTATAAACCGTTTCTAATAATGGAGTGGTAAAATTTAGCAATGGTAATTAACCGTTGCTTTTAGGTCAAAAAGCAACGGGAAATACCCGTTGCTAAATATAAAAAAAACTACGGTTACTTACCGTTGTATTAGACACATAAGCAACGATCATTTCCCGTTGTTTATCTGTCTCTATAACACCATTTTTTCGAGAAAAGCTACGGTTAAAAACCGTTGCTTAATGACTAGAAAGCAACGGTTAAAGTCCGTCGTTTTTGTAATAAGTAGCAACGGGTTGTAGCCGTTTCATTTGAGCCATAATTCCATGGCTTTAGTCATAACGTAACGGACAGAAACCTTTGTTATGTACTAATGTACAACGGTTCTTACCCGTTGAAATTTTGTCCGTTTGAAAAAAAAATAGGCATCAAAAGCAACAGCAGATAATGCAATCAGACAGTGCTACCACAATAATGCAATCAGACAGTGCTACCACAATAATGCAATCAGTAACAGAGACATATCATATCATACAATCAGTACCAGACATATCATACAATCAAACAGTGCTACCACAATAATGCAATAATACAATGAGTTACATGATACAGCAGGGACAACCAGCCAGGAAACAGAGACATATCATACAATCAGTACCAGAGCAGTTACCAGAGAAACAAAGATTCGAGACATCTGAGTTTAGAAACAAAGACAGCAACCCAAAATGCTTCTATTAAAGCCTTCATTTCAAAAACAACACTTAATTTAGAAACAAAAAGGCAAAAGAAACTCAAAAAGTCAATAATTTGGTGATAACATTTGCACGAACACGCTGGTAATAACATATGCATGAAATTAATACTGATTTCATCAGCTGGCTAAGATGACAAATGAAGCATACTGAAGTGGATTCAATATTGTAAAGTTTTTCACTTTGAGATAGTCTACACCATTCAAACGAAAACCAATCACAACCTAAACCACAACTCCAACACCCTCCTATGAATCAGACTGCATAACCACATAGATCACCATCATCCCCATATATCAAACTCCAACAAAAACCTTACCCTCATAAGTGGACTTTTTTGTTTTGAGTGCGTTCAAAGCAATGATAATTGTATTTCACTGAAGGCTTTTACAGCAAGTAAAAGGACTTTTGGATGATGGCTTTAAAGTTCAATTTCTACCAGAAGATTGCAAAACTTATTATGTTCTAAAAGGACTAACATACTTCTTTTATGCCTAGGGTATAGATTATACGTACTGTTTTTTTGGAAGCGAAAGTGGAAGGCAAAAGTAGTAGGAATGGGTAAATATGTAAGCTGAAATTAACTACTAATGGTATTAACACAAACATATAGCTACAAATATTCTCTAGCATGGATGTACTGTACGAATCCAACTTTATACTGAACAAAAGTTAAACCAGTGATGACTGCAGTGAGAGCTTTGGATTTTAGAAGCGTGGATAAATAGGATTCTTAACAGTGTATTATTTATTATTATTATATACGAATCATACGGACGTTTTTATATATATATTTCCACCAAATCAAAAGTAGCACATATCTGTTTCTATATACGAATCATACTGATTTTTTAGAAATAGACCCGTAAATCTATAATCTCTATATGAAAATAGTTTTAGTTTTCTGATAGTTATTTGTACAAAATAATAATCTTTGAATGTATATTTGTTACAAACTAATAGTTCTATAAATGAATTTTCCATGAAAATCAATTAAATGGCATTTGACTTAAATATAGAGAAGAATGAAATATGAAAGCTTGCTGGAAAGTGGGAATTTCATACAGGTGTCATTTCCCCCTTTTTTATGGGTCTTTCACTTCTACTTCCATTTTCATCAAAACTAAAAATAAAATGCGGATCTTCTTATATTTGATTTTATTTATTCAGTTTTAAATCCATAAAAAAGTCATTTTATTAATACTATTGTTATGACTTGAATATTGAAACAGATTTTACAGTGGAAAAAAAATCAAGGGATATGACTTAAAATAAAGATAAATATTTAATTTGTTTAATTTCAAAGATAATCACATGCAGATTTTGCTAAAAGTCGCTTTTCATTTATCAAATGCAGATTTTGCTAAAAGTCACAGCCAAGCCAACAAGTATTCAGGTCATCCAAGTCAGACCCAACAAACAAACCAAGTACACAATGGCAGTAACAAAGTTCAAGTACAACACGACTATGCAAAACAACATATGCAGAGATTGGTCACTATAAGAAACCTATTAATCAAAATGCTAACAGTGATAATTTTGATATGGAAGTGGACATGAAAACGAATTCTTCAAATGTCAATGTAGCTATTCAATAGCAACGAACACCTATAGTAATTAAGGAAATTCAATGCATATTCTAGCATTTAGAGACAAATTCAGATATCCGACAACGTAAAATAACAAAAGACATACCTCCGACTAAAGATATCATATCAAACCCTTTTGATGGCACACATAACCTCCGACTCCAACGTCCCTAAAGGTCTCGACCATATGTCGATTCATTTTGGCAGTTGGCTCATCCTCCAACAAAATTTTGTCTAACAAAACTTTTTCATACGCGAGTGGTACTGGTTTTCCATGACATATTGATTGTGTGGAATCTCGGCATATAGTACCTGTTATATCATTGTATGTATAATACGGATTTAATAATATCATACAGATTTAATAAGCATTCCAGGAGTAAATATATGTCGAATTATATACACTGATATATAAAATAGTACCTGTTGCAATTACTTCCTCCTCGAAGTTCAGGATTTCACATCTTTGGTCGATTGACGGATTGGTCGGAGTGGGAAACTGAGAAGTACCGGTGCTACTACCTACTTGACCACCTTCGGCTAGCTTGAGAATACGCTCCAGTTTATCATCCATACTATCCACCTTCAACAATTTTTGCTCCACAGCTTGCAGCCGCTGCTCATATTCTCCTTTGGCCTCTTTGAGTCGTTTGCATGGAATGGCAGCACCCTTAACTTGACTAGGAGATATATTGGTCCCAATACATTGGCTCCTGCCCTTTACATCATTACCAAACACTTTTATAAAGACGTCTTCATCACCACCACTCGTCGTTTCCTTTTCTTTTTCAATTTTGTCCTGAAATGTAAATATATATATATATATATATATATATAATGAATAAAGAAAATTTAATTTAGAGGTGTTATTATTTGTTTAACTTACAAAGAACGAAGATGACGCATCAGACACGCTGCCATCTTTTTTCTTATGTGTTTTCTCCCATACTTGAAGACGTGATACTTCTGTTCCCGAACTTGTATCGACCTGCATACAAGAAATTACAGTGTTAAATATGCATATATCAGGACATAATTGGAACCATATTATATTTGGAACATACAAAGAGATTTTACATCATTGGAATATACAGTTTATTTTCTTCATCTTTAGGGTTTTTTTATTAGAAAGATAAACTAAAACCGGGAAAATCTATACCTATTAATTAAATTTAGCAAAATGTTATAGGTTAGCATTTTAAATTAATGGTGGTATATCACAATATACAGTTCTCGAAGCACATCTATAGTGCAAGTGGCCTAATATTCGAAGCACATATATAGTACACGTACCATATCTTAAGTAATCATAGCATGACTCTTACGTCCCGAATGATGACAATATTCGAGCCTTGATCTATTTTGTTTGCCTTTCTTCCTTTTTTCTTTTGCCTCGGGTGTTGATTCGTATCTTATGAACTCCACCCAATCATTTTTATCAATTTTCGGCGAACAATTTCTCATTCTTTCTTCGTCAGTGTTGAAAATATCATAATAATTCTTGCGCAAATCACTCTTGTGTCCCCTAAAAACCTCGGACATCTTTCTGAGCATAAGGTCCTTTGATAAAGGATCGAGCTCAAAATATTTCTGTATAACAAACCAAGATAAAGGGATTAATTCACATACAACATAAAAAATGACATAGGCCACAACCATGCATGTCTAATGAAGTATGACTATTTAGAGTTTTTCTATTTCTCTCTGTAAGTAGTAAATTAAGTCTGTCTCAAATATTACAAGATCATTTTTCTGTTTGTAAAATAATATCTTTATTTGTTGGAGTTGCAGAGATGGTCGGTCCTGTTGATTTTAACAAGACAGTGGACTATTGGCAGCAGGACAGTGGACTATTGGCAGCAGCAGGTCAATTTGTTGGAGTTGCAGAGATGGTCGGTCCTGTTGATTTAGATGAGTTGCAATATCTTTTGAAGACACATTATTAACATTGAACGAGCAAATAGCAGCAAGACGGTGTATATTTGCATGAAAAACAAAACTAAATGAATTTGAAACTACTTGTTCACTGAATTTGAAACTACCTGTTCATGAATATGGAAAATGCATGGATGCACAGAGTGCAGTATCTACTTAACATTATTATTTTAACTTTTAACAAGTCATAAGTCGAAACTGCTCAATGCCTTTTACTTATCCAGAATTGAATTAGATTTTGAATGGTCAATATGTTTAACAACTAAAAAATGATATTCAAATAAGCATGGCATTGGCAATGAAGCCAACGTTCTTATTGTCGTGTCCTTTAAGCATTTCGCTTCAGAACAGTCAGCAATTAAACTCCTTCAATAAATAATACGAATTAAAATTCAAGGCATCAGAAAATAGCCGGAGAATATAATCCTCATAAACATAATGTTATTGTGTGTAGGATAAGAATTCTACCAGGCATAATTAAATCAAGACAGGCATACCAAGTTCAGGCTTATTTGTTTTCATTAAATCTTTGATACATTAGAAATTTGGATTTGCAATTTGAACAGATCCAAAATGCTTACATAAAACAAATTTTGTTGCTTTATAATTTACAAACAAACATTAGTAAGAAGGTTTAGAATCATATCCATTTTTGTCCATATGCCCTTTGGCATAATTAAATCAAGACTGGCACCATTTAAACAGTTCAAACCATCAAATAACCCAAAATGAAAACTAAATTAGAAGAGCTCATTGATCCAAACAACATTGATTTTAACTATAATGAGAATAACAGTTTTTACTGAATTAAAATAGTAGAATGTGTATATGTTTTTTTTTAAAAAAGAAAGCATCCTATATATAGTTGTATTTCTCAACATTAAATCCCAAAGGTGCAGCAGCTTGTTTAATTTTAAAAAGAATCTCACTTGCGGGTCGTTTTGAAGTACACCTTGTTTAATTTAGATAGAGAAGTTCTAACTTATAGAAATTGAAAAAACAATACCTCCAATTGATTCCACACGTCTTCCTTGTAATTTGACGGAACTTTTTTCCAACTTGGATAGGAGATTGGCACATGATTTCTTACTAGTTTACCCATCTTCGAGGCGACCTTTGAAGCATTTTTTCCGACTGGAGAACCGTAGTTGTCTATATCAATTTTCTCCCTGTTTAAAGTGGATGATTGTGACGATTGTAACATTATTTCCTGCAAAATGCAAACTTGATTTCATTAATATGCCATAACTCTTCTTAATCATTAAGTATGAAGAGCCAGCAGTTACATCACAGGTAACAATAATAATCTATAGACCAACCTTCCCAAATAATCATTAGTATTATGTAATGATGATTCTCCCACAAATCACTGAGTCCAGAAAAATAAAAGGAAGAAACTGAAAAATGAAAAGAGGAAAAAAGTACAGTTCACAAGAGCAAAGATAACTTCCTAATACCTACATGATATAATGACCGTCATATTTTCATTCAGTCCGATAAATATTGAGGTATCAAGAACTAAACAGCGAAAGAAGCAGCAACCATAATCCGCAAATATTCATTCTACATTTGTTTTTACTAATTATTCTCTTATGACATGTAAGCAACAAGCAAAATATTCTTACAAACTCAATACCACAACCCATATTAATAAAATTAAAGTGTGTTCACTTTAAAGTGTGTGTTCACTGTCAACACATAATCAGCAAGGTCAATAATCAGCAAGGTCATGCTTTCTTTCATCTTTGGTCTTTGCAGTTGCAAATTTAATGTCAATGTATGCTGCTGAATGAAAATACACAGAATACCAATATGTGTATTAATAAAACAATAGAAAACATACCTTAAAATCTTTCGCGTAGGCCTATCCAAAATAGTTAAAGGAAGTGCGTCTTCGTCATCATCTATGAATACATAAGCATTAGTATTGACAAAAAAGAAAAAGTGACTGAGATTTCAACGGAAGAACCTATTAATAGAAAAAGGAGTTTACCATCGAGGACAACATAAATGGGTTGACCGCGAGTGTAATCGAAGAGCGGTCCAATTTTTCTCTCGTTTATATTGCAGGGAGATAAATTGGACCACTCTTCGATCACACTCGCAGTCAACCCATTTATGTAGTCCTCGATGGTAAACTCCTTATCCTATTAATAGGCGCTTCCTTTGAAATCAGAGTCACTTTTTCTTTTTTGTCAATACTAATGCTTATGTATTCATAGATGATGACATTGACGCAGTTCCTTTAACTATATTCTCTAAAATGAACTCTTCCAATATATTCTCTAAAATTATTCATGAAAACAATATCAGGATATTATAATGGCACTAATAAAAAATATAATGCATCTATTACTATCATATAACACACCATTTTACATTTTGCACCATTTTAAATAAATATTTTGTTAAGGTACAATAACATAACTGAAATACAAAGTTAACATATGCATTTGATAAGATCTTCTAATTTTTCATTGTCTTCAAAAGCTGATTGATAAACGGTGGAAAACTCAGTGTCATCCACATTTTTGGTCAACCGTTTTGGTGTATGCAAAACCACAAACCACCCGTCATTTATTAAATCTTTTGAGTAGAACACTTGACTCGCTTCCGATGCAAGAATAAATGGCTCATCATTCACGCTGTCTTTACTCTTCAATTTTCCTAAGTTAACTGTGATCAAGTTTGAAACAGGATCTATTTTACAACCATTGATCTTATCTTCGACCTTTACCCAATCACAATAAAAAACTGTTTGTTTGAAGTCAATGTAATCCAACTCAATTATTTGTTGAATAACTCCGTAATACGTTGTTTCTGCTTCCTTAAAAATTTTATCCTTCCCACTCGCTCTAAATTGTGTAATTGCTCTCATGCATACACCACTATCCTGTGTTAGCTTTCGCTCTTCATAACTTTTCGGAGAAAATAAAAACCCATTCACTTGGTACTTCATATAACTACGGGCATCAAACATCGGCCCGTTAACTAGCCGCCAAAGAGTTGAGTCAGCATCGACGGTCTTCAACAACTACAACAAACACAATAAGTAAAAATAACATTGTCAAGGAGGTGTATGGCCAACTTAAAAATACGTTAAATATCTAATATGTATACCTCCTCACGTAACCAAAAAGTGAAATTTTTAATAGCTTCCCCAGATGTACCCCCGCCTCGAGTTCGAGATTTGGTGCTTTGAACATAGGAGTTATACCTCCTACAAAAAACACACAATAATTACTATATATATGAATTGATGAATTGATTTACAATAATAAAAATTCAGAACAAATTTATGACCTTACTTCTTCCACTCATCCAATCCATCATATTTATCAAGGACCCATTTACGCACTTGTTCAAATTGCACTTGAGTAAACGTTATATCTTTACCATTATCAAGTGCTATTTCATCAGCAAACTCATCATCCTCGTATAAAAACGCTTCACGGGTATGTTTATGAGTGCCATCACCTCCCTTTGGCATATACTCCATGCAGTAAAGACTAACTTCTTGTACAATATATCCTTCTGCAATACACCCTTCAATATATCTTTTGTTGCGCACATATCCTTTATATGTTTTCATCAACCTATGAAGATGAACAGTTGTAAATTGTAGACATCAATAGCTATTTAAATCGAATAATGATGTACATAATTGAAATTAGTAATTTACCGTTCAAATGGGTACATCCACCTATATCTAACAGGACCAGAAATCAATGCTTCATTGGCTAAATGAATCATAAGGTGAATACTGATATCAAAAAATGCAGGCGGAAAATGTTTTTCAAGAACACACATTGCTTCTACCAAACTAGCCTTTGCTTTTTGAAGATGTTCCCTATTGATCACCTTTTAACATAAAATGTTATAAAAGAGACTTATGCGGTGAATAGCATTCCGTAGATCCTTATGTTGCGGAAAACAATGCTGAAGCAATACCGGAAGTAAACGTTGCATTATGACGTGGTAATCATGCGACTTCATATTTCTTAGTTCAGGAGGGTTGATGCTCACATTGTTACGGAAGTTAGAAGAGAATTTGCTCGGCACTTTCAAATTTTTCAAAATGGTGCAAAACCATATCTTTTCTTCTTTGCTCAAAGTGAAAGTCGCAATTGGTATGGTTAGTTTACTTGTTTCAGGATCTTCTATCACCCACAACTTTTGTTTTATACCCATGATTTTCAAATCCTTCCGTGCATTGATGCCATCTTTTGACATGTCTTTATGGTCCATAATTGTGTTAATCAAATGTTTCATGACATTCATCTCTGTATGCATAACATCAATATTATGTCGGGTCAAATTTGCTTTCCAATATGGTAAATCAAAGAATTTCGACCTCCTATACCATGCAGGAATTTCTTCATCGATTATCTTTTTTCGTTTTCGACCAATTTCTCGTTTTTCTTTACTAACTTTCATTTTTATATTCGCTGCCTTTTTTTCAACTTGATAACTAGTCAGTGGCTTTGGAGGACGCTTAAGTTCTTGCTCATTGTTGAAATTTGTCTTATCGTATCGAAACTTGTGTCCGGACGGAAGAAATCTACGATGTCCCATGTAACAAATTTTCTTACTTTCAGGGAGATAATAAGAATCAGTTTCTTCCCCACAAATAGGACATGCAAAGTAGCCGTGAGTTGTACATCCCGATAAAGTCCCAAGAGCGGGATGATCATGGATTGCCCACAACACTCTAGCTCTCATTATGAACTCAAATTTCTTAAATGAATCAAATGCAACGACTCCTTCCCATAACTGCTTTAACTCGTCTATCAAAGGTTCTAAATAAACATCAATATCCTTCCCTGGTTGTTTTGGCCCAGAAATCAACAGTGTTAACATTGAGAACTCTCTTTTCATGCACAAAGACGGAGGAAGGTTATATGGTACTACAATCACTGGCCAACAGCTATAAGGATTTGTTAAAGAAGCATTCAGACAGAAACCATCTGTTGCTATTCCAAGCGTGATATTTCGTGGTTCGGCAGCAAACGAAGAATCAAAAGAATCTACGGTTTTCCATTGAGAAGTGTCACGCGGATGACGCATTACGGTTGTACCGGACTTGGCACGACCATGCCAGGTCATCGCTTCTGCTATCCATGGTACAGTATACAGCCTTCTCAATCTAGAAATTAAAGGAAAATGTCTTACCGTCTTTTGAGGTACTTTGATAGCTTTTCTCTCTTCGTCGAGCGTTGACTTATATCTTGGTTCGGGGCAATTTGGACAACAAACTTTGTTTGCATTATCTTTCCAGTACAAGATGCAGTCATTAATGCATGCATCATAAGTTATGTAATCCATCCCAAGTTTCCTAATGATCTTCTTCACGTCGGGATACTTTGATGGTAGCGTGTTACCTTCGGGGAGTAACTCCTTTATGAATTCGAGTAGTGCAGTCACACCATTGTCTGAAAAGCCGTATTGGGTCTTCAAGCTATTCATTTTAACAATGGCATACAACTTTGTAATCCCTTTTGGACATGAAGGATACAATGGCTCTGTTGCAGTTGCACTACCGAAAAATGATTTATCCGTAGACTGCTCTCCAATACTAGCATTATCATGCAACTGACTTGTAGGTTGAAAATGATGGAATCTATCCGCATAATTGACCAAATCTTCCATCCTAATATTTTCAGACTCATCGGTATTTGTGGCATGACTAACCGGTTGTTGTTTTGGCTTCTCCGGTATTCTTTCCCCGTGAAAATACCACACAGTGTATGATTGATCAATACCATGTCTAAGCAAATGATAATGAATTTCCTTTAATTCAAATGTATCTTCGTTTTTGCACCGCGTGCAAGGGCATGAAAACTTTTCCTTATTGCCACCATTTTCAGTAACAAATTTAATGAAATTTATCACTCCTTGCACATATTCTTCATTTCTTCGATTAGATTCATTCATCCATTGTTTGTCTATATTAAAAGACATACTGAAAGAAAATAATGAGCTAATAAGTACGTGAATAGTTTCATGTTTAAATGCAAAGGCTTCGAGGATTAAAATGCATAATAATTCTAAAATAATTAAATTGATATTTAAGTGAAATTATTTGAATTAATACATAAAGATGGTTTATCATAATTAACTAAGTTAACAAAATTTTATCATAATTAAATAAATTAACTAAGTTTATTATTTTAGTATCAAACTATTTCCAAAAAAATTTGACATTAAAAGAAGCCATTCAAGTAGTAATCCCTGCCACCTCCTTCTTAATTTATAAGCATGCAAATCCTTCCTATTTATAAAACCCAAAACACACTTTCTAATCTCCCTTTTCTTAAAATTTTCAGATTTATACCTTTGAATATGATCAAATCATACAAAACAACCATTGTATCTTTAATTTACTGGTCTCTAAAATAAACTTGGCAAAAGCCCTAAACTTTCATTAGTTGATCTGGACCACGGAATCTTATACTGATGTATTACCAAGATGTGTGAATTTGATTTAATCCTCGAGTTTGAGCATAAAAGTTTGTATTCCAGTGGATACTACATCCCAACTTTGAGTATGTAATTTTGTTTTCCAGTAGTTTCCAAATGAAAGGTTAAACAGATGAATTATTTAACTTATATTATTATGTATATGACATAAAATATAAGCATCCTTACTTGTCACCAATATAAACTTCTTTATGTCCACAAATTATAAGAGACAATCCTATAAAAGATAAGGTTAAAAGTATTCCTGTACCAAATTTTAAAACCTTTTAAAAAACAATAACATCCTATAATATTTCTATACCAAATACATCCACTCGCTTCGCATCCATGCATCATGTTCAGAAATTATGTACTATTCTATCTACTATTCATGAACTATAAGCAGCCATGAATCAAAAAAAAATAGAATGATGTAACAGTTTCCATCCATGCATCATGTTCAGAAACAATGACCCAAGTTATTTTGTGCATTTTTGGATCTATGCCTTTCTGTCATGAACTCCATTGCCAGTTTTGAGTTATAGACTTATCAAATCAAAATATAAAATTCTTCTCCATTAGAATACTTAAAAATATGAACCACCCTATTTTGTTGTAACCTTAGCTTCATTCACAGTCGATTAAAAATATGAAATTTTTTAAAAAATCTCAAATTTTATGTACCAAGCAGTATGATCTATCGGTTTAACATATATTCTTTAATTAAAATACAATTTTAACAGTTGAGTAACCAAATATAGGACTGAACCCACTGTACAACTGTGACGACCCGAAATTCCGCTACCGGAAAATCGCATCATCGAAAGAAAGAAAGAGGTGAGAAATAGAAAAGATAGAGAAGAAAGAACAAAACAACATCAGAATCTCAACAGCGGAACGATTGAATATAATATATCACATAATAGATTACATAGTATCATATACACCAGAGTTACACAGATAATACAACACATACTAGACAGTTATAAACACCTGTCTAGTTAATACAACTCGATACATCTCAAAACAACACAAAAATATAACACAGCGAAAATACAGATAAACACTAACACAGCGGAACCAATATATATCTACACGCTGAAGCCTCCTGCTCCATTGCTCCTCCACAATTCGTCAAAGCTAACCTGAATCCCTTGGCTACCCGTAAAAATTTGGATACCCGAGAGTTTATGAAAAACAGAAATAAACTTCGGGTCAGACATGGGTCTGGTATGAGTAAACGGTTAAAGTTGCTTAACTTTGAAAATCCTTTGAAAACAAAAGGTATCACGTAAGACATCCCACACATAAACATGGAAATGTTTTTACCTTACGCTAACCAAAACTTTGATAGGAAATCCAGTGATATTATAATAGGTCTAGGGTTTTCAAGTAAATATGAAATAGCTGAAATGCTTACATCTCACATTTCAACATAGTTGGGCACAATCAAAACGTACGGCGCTTATTGGAGATTGGATTCCATACAATGGCTGGGCTACTGGGGTACCGCCCGTCACAGTACGTGGCCTAGATCACCGTACCGAGGAGTACGCCCGCTCCCCTGTGACACAAGGCCGGACCCATCCCTTACTGGACAGTTCCAAATAAGATCACCCCACGGTTGGCGCGACCAACCGTACACTAAACCGAAATAAATAGGGACATCTAGACAGGGTAAACCTTACTCTCAAGTGGGGGCTACCCACGAAGCCTTGCTGCACCTCCCCTGTTTTAGCCATTCCCGGTTGATGAGGCTTGAGGTCACGATTACCTTTATAGAACACATCTCTTAGAATGCTCATCGCCCACCTGACGATGTTCTGAAAGCATTCAATCCATACAAGTTCGTTCCGGGTTCGAACGAAACCGAAGGCATTCTGAATCACCATCTCGAATCTATAAGTACTATCTTCGTCAAACTCATTACGGAATCACCCACAGAGTTATACTGACGAATAGTTCTTATACCTCGAGTCTTCACTTGCTCCATTTGGATTTCACGACCTAACGTTATTTTGGATCGATGTGGTATTCAGGTCTCCAGACCTGGAATCCCGGTATACGGAAACCCGATCCCGGTTTCATCGAAATCCAAACCGTGTCTTTTAAGGCCAAGTTGTTTTAAAGTTAAAACAATTTAATTCAATTATCTATATACACAGAGATAGATAAATCACAATATAACAATAGATATAACATCATCATCATAAACAGATAATCCATATTATCTACTCAAACAGATAGTCAATATCATCATACTTAACCAAGCATCCATAACACAATAGATCTATATCTGAGATCACAATCAATCATGGAAATCAATATCATCCATCATATATAAACAAAGATTAATAATCACCTCATTTATAATTAATTTAAAATGAATTAAATTAATTACAAATCTCTCATTAATCTAAAGTAAATTAAATTAATTACTTTATCAATATTAATCTTGCTTTCATAACCATTAATTAATTACATTTGTGTAATTATCCTTTAATTATTTTACAAATTAATTACTTTATACCAATTATAGAAAGTAACCTTTTAAATTACTAAAATTAATTCCATTTCTTCTTAATTGATTACTCTAATGAATTGCTTCATTTATTAATTATTCCCAAATAAATCCATTTTAACTTGCATCATAATTACAATAATTAATGATCTCTAATTACATTTATTTCATTTAGTAATTTATCTCCAATTAAACAAAATGTTAATCACCTTGATTAACTCCATTCAGTAATTAACTGCCCTTAATTACTTCAATTAATAATTTAATTACTCCATAATTAATTATTCTCTAATTAATCCCTTGATTAATTTATACAAAGTAATTATACTCAAATTTCTTTCATTTTTAAATCATCCAAAATTAATTACTTCCCTAAGTAATTATACTTACCCCATCATTAAAGGGTTATTTAAATTAATTAAACTAAATTAACTAACTTAAACAAATTCATATTAACTTAATGAATTAAAATGAGAAATAAATTTCTTAATTAGTTCCATAAGTAAATTATACTTAATTAATCCATAATTGATTAAATAATCCAATTAATTAACAAGATTAATCATATTAATTCATTCTAGTTAATCACCTTCATTAATTATTAACACCTCTTAAATTACTCTTCCAAAGTAATTAAATTAAGATTTATTTTTAGTTACAATTAAATTTTATCTTTACTAACTCATAAATAAATCCTTAATTATTCAATTAATTAAGTATTAAATATAACTTAATTAATTCTTGCTTACTTTATTAACTAATAACCATAGATTAAAATTCAACTCTTATTTAATTAATGATTCTTAAATATCTATTTATTACCAATTGATTATCTTAAACCTTAATTAACCAATTTAACCTTTAATTATTAAATTAATTAATTTAATCATTAATTAATCAAATTAGCTAATTATTTATTTTAATTAACTTAATAATTACAAATCTATAAATCTATATTTATATAAAAAGTAAGGCATTTTCTTATTCCAAAAGCTAGATTCAATTAAATATAAAATTTAACTTAGCTAAATTTACACACTACAAAATATACTTAAGACATTTTTAATGTTGTTAAACATTCTATTTTTTTAAAAACTTGTATTTTGAAAACTAGGATTCAAACTCATTTGAATTCAGATTTAAACTTATTTCAAAGCCTTTGTATTAACTTGCTCTATTTTTATTTAAAGTCTGAAATCTAAAAACTGTAACAATGACAGTTCGAAGTCCCATAACAAAAACTACTCGAGCCATCTTCCCTTTACTTCGAGTCGTAAACCAAATTACACGAGAATGAAACAAAGCCCCAAAAAAACAGCGACAGTTCAACTTGGAACCAACTCCATCTTCACTGCTTCGAGTCCCCCCCTTGCACGACTTCGAGTAAATACTCAAATCTCTCGAACACATGGGAACTGTCGTCCCAATTCCAAGATCTTCCACCAGAAACAAGAGTGCACGGTGCACGTGCACCGTGACTTCGATCAACTCCGGCCTCCCACCAGAATTCCATCTCATCGGCAACCTCCCACTCTCCATCCCACGATCATCTACACATCATCCCAGACTCGAATTCAAACTCGAGCTGTTAAACCAAACCTGGAACCCATCGACATGCACTCACCCAAACCTGGCAACACGCTGATGCTCGCCGACCAACCATCTGACAGTCGACCCTTCCGGCCTCGTCTCCCTCTTCACGTCTACGACCAATTCCCAAAGACTCGCCGAACTCGATCAACCAGGGAGAGAGAACGAATCGAAAACTCCCGAGCTCACAAAACTAGGGTTAAAAATTTCAAACTCAAACTGTTGTCGCCACCGTGGCCATGGCCATCTACCACTATTTTTCCAATCACCCCCATAGACTCCTCCACCACCTCACACAACCCCGACCACCCTCGACCCCGCGATCATCGGAAATGCTCGAAAACATGATTTCCAGACAAACCCAAATAACCCATTCAATACTACATTAAAAATCATGAACTTGATCTTAAAAATCCTAGCTTTTATATACGATTCCAGTTATATACTTATATCAACAAATTACAAGTTTTTGATTTTTAACTAAACTCTAACTCCTCTGTGTTTTCTTCTTTCCAGACAAAGTTTCCTATCTATAATTTTGGCAATTATTTTCAAAGCTTTGTTAAATTTAAAACAACCAACTTTGTTTTAAATACCTAAGTCTAAAGAAATTTGAGTGAGAAGAAATTGAAATTAAAGCTAAGTTTTATATCTCAAATGTTTAAAACAGAGATGATCACAACAGTTTATCTAAACATACTCATATGTTTCCAGAGCCTTTAAAGCAATCATACAAACCCACTTCCATACATACATCACATATAACTTCAACCATAGGTCATATGCATCTAAACTGAAGACATCTCAAGTTAACAGTTAAAGTCAGGGGCTTGAACTAAAATCTGAGGTGTTAAAGCTACAGATATGCACACATACATAAGTTCACAAGTATTGCACATACACATACATATAAACAAACATAATCACAGAAATTCATAGATTACTTAAGTTTTGTTTTAAAAAGTTTACTCACCTGGCTATAAAACAGAGAGCTTATTCTTTAGTTTGAAAAGAGGCAGCTTGAAACAGGCATGTGAAAACTTGTATTATTTTGTTGTTGATTCCAGAAAATCTGAACTAGCTTGAACTTGAAAACTGAGATGTTTGACTAGCTTTGAAACTGAAGTGCTTTGTTTTTCTTATTGATTTCCAGGTTTGTATACTTCTTTTATTCTTTCTTTTACTTGGTTGTATTTGTTTAAACTTTTAGAACTGGAATTTCTCAGCCTTTTGTATATGAAATGGAATGAGGCAATTGATAAATAAAACAAGTATGCTCACTTGTTTATTGTCCAAGTACCCAAAAATTCAGGGATTTTTCTAAAAAGAAACTAAAATGAAGCCTTTTCGTGTACTTGCAGTGATGGCATTCAATGCCTTGCTCTTATTAAAGTCTACAACAGCCCATATTTTATTATCCTTGTATGTACAACCTACATATGTTTACATTTGTTTACTTAGCTTAGCATGCTTCCTCTATTCATTCGTATATACAGAGATGAGTTTCTTGCCTGCAATGTATACTTTGTTATAGATTATTATATTTACTTGCCTTATATATCTTCTTATACTTAGGTGATTTTCAAGCTTGCAACATATATTGCCATAGTGTACATAATATCTTACTTAAGTTTTACTATAAAATTGATATGGTTATAGTTATGTTAGCTTGTATAATTATTGCTATCTCTAACATAAGTGTGTTTATATTTTATTTTAAAAACTCAAACTATCAAATAATTAATTACCTATTATTATTTTATTTATACTAAATTTAAATATTTATAAGGTATATTTTGTTATCTATAATTATTGTTAATATGAGAGATTTATATAAATTTTAAAACCAAAATCCCTTTTCAAAATATATATAACAAATTTTTATTTATAATAAAAATCTACTTATATAGACATCATATTATAAATAAAGCTAATTATTACATTAGAATAATTCATAAAAGAATTTATCACTTAATTACTTATATTTATCAAGCTATACTTTTAAAAAGAACAAAATCATTTAAACAACTTTAACTTAAATCTTGAGTATATTCTAAAGCCAAATAGTTATTTATTAAATATTGAATTTAATCAAATTTAAACAGACATTGACTATTTACAATATATACAAATATATATATAAGTAAATAGAAAACAATTTATTAGCTTTAAAAGATAATTTATCAGTTAAATATCCATTTAAAAGAAAATTATCAAGTCAATTTATATTTTATTAACAATTATATATCAAATCAATTTAATATTTAATATAGATTATTAAATTGATATTGCTCAAAATTCCGGGATGTCACATTCCTCCCCTCTTAAAAGAATTTCGTCCCCGAAATTTAAAACAAAGGTAATTTAATAATCTCATTACTGATTTAATTTTAAAAACACAAGCATATATTATCAATATATACTAACAACCATAGCAATCAATCATCCAATCAAACAAATCTAACTATCCAGACAAAATACTGGATAGAATTTCCTCGAGTTTCCCCGAGTATAAATACCGGGTTACTCGCTCTATAGAATCCAAATAATCAATACTACTAAGCTACACACAACTAGATCTACAAAACAAGATAGGATATCAAACTATAGACAAGTCTGACTCAACATCCAAAACTCCCTGAACTGCTGGTTCTACAACCAGAGATAACTCATACACGTACTCCCTCAGAGATACATGAAACACAACGAATCTCAGTTATCCAAACTGACAATTCACTCCTGCAGATCAAACACTTATCCAAAATCAAATCTCCGATTCTTATCCACCAAAATCCTTCGGACGATCCTGGGTCTCCTATATCCTTACTGATCAGCTTATCCTTCGCTGATGCCCTCCCGAAACATCCTGAACCAAAACAATCAACAAAATGATCTTTCCAAGATCAACCACAACTCAGAACTCCACTCTATTCCATAATCAAAACAGGTCTCACTACTCTTATCCAAAAGAGATAAACAGGTGCTCTTCAAACTGCTTCCGCTGCACAACTCTGATCCGAGCAGATGAAAATGCTGATGACGAACATAAGCAAAGACTGGGGAAACACTTCCCAAAAATATGGTTCAACAGATCCAAAAATAAAACTCAGAAGTTCCTCCAAAACCTGAGCTGCTTCACCAACTCAAAACCATCCTACTATTAAGCTGAACTATCGGTACCATTCCTGAAATCCAGTCGATACCAAACTCAATCTCCAGATGCTAACAAAACTCTGACTTCCTGAAGTCATCCAGAAAAAATATCTAACAACCCAAGAGAATACTCAGCTATTCGCAAGTCACCTTTGCGATCAATCCAGCCTAATTCCAAAGATACTGCTCTCTCTTTACCAATCAGAACGGCTCATGCTTACTAGTCAATCCATCGAAGAAACGAAACCAATCTGCTGCTTCTGAACTCCATTGCTGAGCTAGAAAGCTTCCTTGCCAATACATAGAACCCTCCAAGCTGCACGGCTAACACCAATGCCAAGGAATTCCTAATCCAAAGCTCTCCGAGAAACTCGGACCTTAAACCAAACAGAAACACCCTGCTGAACACAGCCACAACACCGAAGTAGACACACTTCGTTAACTTGTCCCAAAGAAATATCTTCGGAAACATCCATAGTCACTGTGTCTCATCACACTGCTACTACATCCTGAGAGATCAAGATATCATCACTAGCTTCTGTCCAACTGACAGATCCAATCTTTACTCAAAGATGGACTCCGAACCTTTACAGGTTTCCTTCAGAGATCGATGAAATCCTTACATCAACAAAGCTCACTCGAGACGGTATTAGGTTTACAGTCTCGACAAATACACTTCCAACCATTGGTAGTCGTGTTTCACACACCACTACACTATCTACCTTTATAACTTATATTGGAAAACCCGAACAAGTAATCCAACAGACAGGTAGAAATATATATATATATATATATATATATATAGATAAAAATTACAAGTACGCTCTCTCAGGATAGACACCACTCCAGAGCCTAGGTATTCACTCAACCTGGCTCTGATACCACCTGTGACGACCCGAAATTCCGCTACCGGAAAATCGCATCATCGAAAGAAAGAAAGAGGTGAGAAATAGAAAAGATAGAGAAGAAAGAACAAAACAACATCAGAATCTCAACAGCGGAACGATTGAAATATAATATATCACATAATAGATTACATAGTATCATATACACCAGAGTTACACAGATAATACAACACATACTAGACAGTTATAAACACCTGTCTAGTTAATACAACTCGATACATCTCAAAACAACACAGAAATATAACACAGCGAAAATACAGATAAACACTAACACAGCGGAACCAATATATATCTACACGCTGAAGCCTCCTGCTCCATTGCTCCTCCACAATTCGTCAAAGCTAACCTGAATCCCTTGGCTACCCGTAAAAATTTGGGTACCCGAGAGTTTATGAAAAACAGAAATAAACTTCGGGTCAGACATGGGTCTGGTATGAGTAAACGGTTAAAGTTGCTTAACTTTGAAAATCCTTTGAAAACAAAAGGTATCACGTAAGACATCCCACACATAAACATGGAAATGTTTTTACCTTACGCTAACCAAAACTTTGATAGGAAATCCAGTGATATTATAATAGGTCTAGGGTTTTCAAGTAAATATGAAATAGCTGAAATGCTTACATCTCACATTTCAACATAGTTGGGCACAATCAAAACGTACGGCGCTTATTGGAGATTGGATTCCATACAATGGCTGGGCTACTGGGGTACCGCCCGTCACAGTACGTGGCCTAGATCACCGTACCGAGGAGTACGCCCGCTCCCCTGCAACACAAGGCCGGACCCATCCCTTACTGGACAGTTCCAAATAAGATCACCCCACGGTTGGCGCGACCAACCGTACACTAAACCGAAATAAATAGGGACATCTAGACAGGGTAAACCTTACTCTCAAGTGGGGGCTACCCACGAAGCCTTGCTGCACCTCCCCTGTTTTAGCCATTCCCGGTTGATGAGGCTTGAGGTCACGATTACCTTTATAGAACACATCTCTTAGAATGCTCATCGCCCACCTGACGATGTTCTGAAAGCATTCAATCCATACAAGTTCGTTCCGGGTTCGAACGAAACCGAAGGCATTCTGAATCACCATCTCGAATCTATAAGTACTATCTTCGTCAAACTCATTACGGAATCACCCACAGAGTTATACTGACGAATAGTTCTTATACCTCGAGTCTTCACTTGCTCCATTTGGATTTCACGACCTAACGTTATTTTGGATCGATGTGGTATTCAGGTCTCCAGACCTGGAATCCCGGTATACGGAAACCCGATCTCGGTTTCATCGAAATCCAAACCGTGTCTTTTAAGGCCAAGTTGTTTTAAAGTTAAAACAATTTAATTCAATTATCTATATACACAGAGATAGATAAATCACAATATAACAATAGATATAACATCATCATCATAAACAGATAATCCATATTATCTACTCAAACAGATAGTCAATATCATCATACTTAACCAAGCATCCATAACACAATAGATCTATATCTGAGATCACAATCAATCATGGAAATCAATATCATCCATCATATATAAACAAAGATTAATAATCACCTCATTTATAATTAATTTAAAATGAATTAAATTAATTACAAATCTCTCATTAATCTAAAGTAAATTAAATTAATTACTTTATCAATATTAATCTTGCTTTCATAACCATTAATTAATTACATTTGTGTAATTATCCTTTAATTATTTTACAAATTAATTACTTTATACCAATTATAGAAAGTAACCTTTTAAATTACTAAAATTAATTCCATTTCTTCTTAATTGATTACTCTAATGAATTGCTTCATTTATTAATTATTCCCAAATAAATCCATTTTAACTTGCATCATTAATTACAATAATTAATGATCTCTAATTACATTTATTTCATTTAGTAATTTATCTCCAATTAAACAAAATGTTAATCACCTTGATTAACTCCATTCAGTAATTAACTGCCCTTAATTACTTCAATTAATAATTTAATTACTCCATAATTAATTATTCTCTAATTAATCCCTTGATTAATTTATACAAAGTAATTATACTCAAATTTCTTTCATTTTTAAATCATCCAAAATTAATTACTTCCCTAAGTAATTATACTTACCCCATCATTAAAGGGTTATTTAAATTAATTTAACTAAATTAACTAACTTAAACAAATTCATATTAACTTAATGAATTAAAATGAGAAATAAATTTCTTAATTAGTTCCATAAGTAAATTATACTTAATTAATCCATAATTGATTAAATAATCCAATTAATTATCAAGATTAATCATATTAATTCATTCTAGTTAATCACCTTCATTAATTATTAACACCTCTTAAATTACTCTTCCAAAGTAATTAAATTAAGATTTATTTTTAGTTACAATTAAATTTTATCTTTACTAACTCATAAATAAATCCTTAATTATTCAATTAATTAAGTATTAAATATAACTTAATTAATTCTTGCTTACTTTATTAACTAATAACCATAGATTAAAATTCAACTCTTATTTAATTAATGATTCTTAAATATCTATTTATTACCAATTGATTATCTTAAACCTTAATTAACCAATTTAACCTTTAATTATTAAATTAATTAATTCAATCATTAATTAATCAAATTAGCTAATTATTTATTTTAATTAACTTAATAATTACAAATCTATAAATCTATATTTATATAAAAAGTAAGGCATTTTCTTATTCCAAAAGCTAGATTCAATTAAATACAAAATTTAACTTAGCTAAATTTACACACTACAAAATATACTTAAGACATTTTTAATGTTGTTAAACATTCTATTTTTTTTTAAAACTTGTATTTTGAAAACTAGGATTCAAACTCATTTGAATTCAGATTTAAACTTATTTCAAAGCCTTTGTATTAACTTGCTCTATTTTTATTTAAAGTCTGAAATCTAAAAACTGTAACAATGACAGTTCGAAGTCCCATAACAAAAACTACTCGAGCCATCTTCCCTTTACTTCGAGTCGTAAACCAAATTACACGAGAATGAAACAAAGCCCCAAAAAAACAGCGACAGTTCAACTTGGAACCAACTCCATCTTCACTGCTTCGAGTCCCCCCCTTGCACGACTTCGAGTAAATACTCAAATCTCTCGAACACATGGGAACTTTCGTCCCAATTCCAAGATCTTCCACCAGAAACAAGAGTGCACGGTGCACGTGCACCGTGACTTCGATCAACTCCGGCCTCCCACCAGAATTCCATCTCATCGGCAACCTCCCACTCTCCATCCCACGATCATCTACACATCATCCCAGACTCGAATTCAAACTCGAGCTGTTAAACCAAACCTGGAACCCATCGACATGCACTCACCCAAACCTGGCAACACGCTGATGCTCGCCGACCAACCATCTGACAGTCGACCCTTCCGGCCTCGTCTCCCTCTTCACGTCTACGACCAATTCCCAAAGACTCACCGAACTCGATCAACCAGGGAGAGAGAACGAATCGAAAACTCCCGAGCTCACAAAACTAGGGTTAAAAATTTCAAACTCAAACTGTTGTCGCCACCGTGGCCATGGCCATCTACCACTATTTTTCCAATCACCCCCATAGATTCCTCCACCACCTCACACAACCCCGACCACCCTCGCCCCGCGATCATCGAAAATGCTCGAAAACATGATTTCCAGACAAACCCAAATAACCCATTCAATACTACATTAAAAATCATGAACTTGATCTTAAAAATCCTAGCTTTTATATACGATTCCAGTTATATACTTATATCAACAAATTACAAGTTTTTGATTTTTAACTAAACTCTAACTCCTCTGTGTTTTCTTCTTTCCAGACAAAGTTTCCTATCTATAATTTTGGCAATTATTTTCAAAGCTTTGTTAAATTTAAAACAACCAACTTTGTTTTAAATACCTAAGTCTAAAGAAATTTGAGTGAGAAGAAATTGAAATTAAAGCTAAGTTTTATATCTCAAATGTTTAAAACAGAGATGATCACAACAGTTTATCTAAACATACTCATATGTTTCCAGAGCCTTTAAAGCAATCATACAAACCCACTTCCATACATACATCACATATAACTTCAACCATAGGTCATATGCATCTAAACTGAAGACATCTCAAGTTAACAGTTAAAGTCAGGGGCTTGAACTAAAATCTGAGGTGTTAAAGCTACAGATATGCACACATACATAAGTTCACAAGTATTGCACATACACATACATATAAACAAACATAATCACAAAAATTCATAGATTACTTAAGTTTTGTTTTAAAAAGTTTACTCACCTGGCTATAAAACAGAGAGCTTATTCTTTAGTTTGAAAAGAGGCAGCTTGAAACAGGCATGTGAAAACTTGTATTATTTTGTTGTTGATTCCAGAAAATCTGAACTAGCTTGAACTTGAAAACTGAGATGTTTGACTAGCTTTGAAACTGAAGTGCTTTGTTTTTCTTATTGATTTCCAGGTTTGTATACTTCTTTTATTCTTTCTTTTACTTGGTTGTATTTGTTTAAACTTTTAGAACTGGAATTTCTCAGCCTTTTGTATACGAAATGGAATGAGGCAATTGATAAATAAAACAAGTATGCTCACTTGTTTATTGTCCAAGTACCCAAAAATTCAGGGATTTTTCTAAAAAGAAACTAAAATGAAGCCTTTTCGTGTACTTGCAGTGATGGCATTCAATGCCTTGCTCTTATTAAAGTCTACAACAGCCCATATTTTATTATCCTTGTATGTACAACCTACATATGTTTACATTTGTTTACTTAGCTTAGCATGCTTCCTCTATTCATTCGTATATACAGAGATGAGTTTCTTGCCTGCAATGTATACTTTGTTATAGATTATTATATTTACTTGCCTTATATATCTTCTTATACTTAGGTGATTTTCAAGCTTGCAACATATATTGCCATAGTGTACATAATATCTTACTTAAGTTTTACTATAAAATTGATATGGTTATAGTTATGTTAGCTTGTATAATTATTGCTATCTCTAACATAAGTGTGTTTATATTTTATTTTAAAAACTCAAACTATCAAATAATTAATTACCTATTATTATTTTATTTATACTAAATTTAAATATTTATAAGGTATATTTTGTTATCTATAATTATTGTTAATATGAGAGATTTATATAAATTTTAAAACCAAAATCCCTTTTCAAAATATATATAACAAATTTTTATTTATAATAAAAATCTACTTATATAGACATCATATTATAAATAAAGCTAATTATTACATTAGAATAATTCATAAAAGAATTTATCACTTAATTACTTATATTTATCAAGCTATACTTTTAAAAAGAACAAAATCATTTAAACAACTTTAACTTAAATCTTGAGTATATTCTAAAGCCAAATAGTTATTTATTAAATATTGAATTTAATCAAATTTAAACAGACATTGACTATTTACAATATATACAAATATATATATAAGTAAATAGAAAACAATTTATTAGCTTTAAAAGATAATTTATCAGTTAAATATCCATTTAAAAGAAAATTATCAAGTCAATTTATATTTTATTAACAATTATATATCAAATCAATTTAATATTTAATATAGATTATTAAATTGATATTGCTCAAAATTCCGGGATGTCACAACAACAGTCAAATAAGAAAATCCATATGCAAGTTAACGTAAAAATCAAAAAATTGGAACAGAGCCATTCCCCACCCAATAGTAAGCATAATTAATGGATTGTGTATGTATACATACATACACACAATGCGTGTGTGTAACAAAAATATGAATAGAAATTATAACAAATTATTGGATATAATAATAACCATCAATTTGTACTATAAGGAGATGGACAACTTTAGAAAGAAATTTACAGTTTTGACCACAATGAATTGTTTTGATTTCACTCGGAAACTTACAGTTTTACCACGGTGAATTCTTACAATAAAATTCATTCAGTTCATTTGATTTTTTAGTATGCAATAAAAAAAAATTAGAAGAAAAAGTACCTATAATTGAAAGGAGCATGATTTGACAATTCGCGTGAGATTTTATTCACCAAACTGTAGAATAGCTAATAAAATCATTCCTAGGACATGGTTAACAATTAGTTCAACTCTATGAGTTCCTCAATTTTACATAAAATAAATACGGATAAAACAAATGATATCATGTCATTATAAATTTGCATCACTTTCTTGGTCATTATTGCAGCTTAGTCATCAAATTAAACACCAAGTTCCACCCAAAAGGAGCATCATTTACAAAATTTAATTTACCCAATAATAGTTATCTACAATTACTACTAAACAATTATTTATCATCGATTAATAATCAACTACCAATCGAATAATATCACTAGTTGATATTATCCTACAACAATCAACTCAATCAACTACCAATCAAATAATATCCCTACTGGTTATTATTTTGCACAATCAATCTTATTTTTAACATCAGCACCAAACTGTTTCCAAAAAAATTTGACATTACAACGACATGAATTTTAGCACCGGCATAACGTCTATGCGCTACTCCTCTTTTACTAGTGAATGTGTTTACTTTGATGAATTATGTTTCAGCCAAACAATGAACACAATGGGGAAGAAGATGAGGAATCTATCCACTATCATAACCAAGATATTGTCTATCTGCACTTATAGTTTCATATATTTATGTATGAAACATTACACTATCATTAGTAAGTATTAAGCAATTCAATGGTGAGTTGATTATTTTAAAAATCATACTAAAAAAAGAATGCTCACCAACTATATTACATTATTACTATAAAAAAGAAAGGAGGATAACTTGTTTCATTCTCATCCGTTTTTTTTGAGCTATAGGCTACAAAATTAACCCTACATGATAGCAAACTCAAAAAGGTGTGCATACCCAACTATCATGAATATTCAAAGGAAAAACACCTAACATCAACAGTATCGCTATCGATATATTACTTAGGAAGTTATGAACAAAAGAAGAAAAAAAATCCTGCTCTATGTATATATTGCTTTCTATATTTTTGCATTTATACTTGCATACATTACATAAATTTTTTCATGTAGCATGCCTGAGAAAATTGCGCCCATATTTGTTAAGCACTTTTCAAATCCTATATACTTCTTGAAAGTTGCCTTTTAAAATATACAATGAATGAAAGTGCCTCAAATCCCATTTAATAATTAATATTCATTTCTAAATTATCGAATTCAATCTTTTACTTGATTATAAACAATTGTTTTTGCTATTATTTGCAATTAGAAATATTACCCAATTCCTACTTATTCAATAAAACCTCTTATATAATTTCAGATTATTTACCTTGCGTTTCACAAACTAGTTGCAACTCCACATAACATGTACACAATTCATAATGTACATGTACTTATTTTCTGTACATTATTTAAATAAGTTGCAAAGCATGAAATTAAATCAACAAACTAAGTTAGCGATTAAGTATGTAATAAATCATATTGCAGGCTACTAAATCACACAACAATCATATTCAGTAAAAATGAGCATGTTGTAGTGTACGAATTCAATATGAGAAACACGTATAGACCTCTATAAGTGAGCAAGCATATCCTACTATTCAACCAAAATAGCATACCGTCGTTCAAATAAATATTCAGCAATTGAATCCACATACAATGAAACGTCATGGAACTGGAAATGAAACTTCATAAATGTCTTTCAGTGAGCATATAAGCAGCCAGTGAAACATCATGAATACTTATGGCTATAACTACAGGCATGCATACTTGCTGTCATATGATTCATTTATGAATACTCATTACTATTTAAATTCAACTTGCATACTTGATGTCATATTTTAAATTTATGAAGCCATTTTGGATTTATGAAGTCATTACCTCTTCAACTTGACCTCCCAGTTTGAATCTGTACTGAAGAGTCAATCTACTCCAGACTCGCACTCGACAAATTGCATCACAAATTTTCCGTCAATCCAAAGTCAACAACTATTCACCAAATCAAAATAGTATAGGATTCGACTCAGGAAATAAAAGAGTTGATGCTAAAAATAAAAAAATCTGAATCACGAATTGAAATTGTGAATCAGAGGAGCCGTGAATTAGTGAAATCAGTGGGAGAAATGAATGAATTCAATGATAGATTAACAAATATGGGAGTGGTCTTGGTCTTCCTGAAGAGATCGTCCAAAGTGATAATAGGTGGCTCTGGCTCTTTCGGAAGAGGCGGAGGTGGTGGAAATATTTTGGGGCGAAATCGATCTAGGTTTAATTTGGGGGAAATATGTTTCGTGATGTTGTAAATATTATGGCGCAAAGACTAAATTATACCGCCAGCATGTGGCACAAAATAAACGACGGTTAAATCCCGTCACCAATAGAAAAGAAACGGACAAAAATATATGGCGCCAAAGGGAAATTTCCCTCCATCATTTGCGACGGTTAACAACCGTTATATTTTACAACGGGAAGTAACCGTTGCTAATTAGGCGGAAGGCCTGTTGTAAAATTCAGCTTTTGGTGTAGTGATGGTTTGGCGGTGTCTATATGAGGTATGAACGCAGCCCTGACTCCCGTGAGTCAGCTTGATGTGACTAAAACAAGAGCCATGCCGGGTCAAGTGAGGTCGCACCTCCGATCGAGCATGCTTCTTCGAAACCATTCTATTACTTTGTGATTTGATTGGGTGCACCTTTAATTATGAGAGTGTGTCTCGAGGTGGATGGTAGTAGCTGCTATGCATTACCACCAGTACGGATCCGCAAAACGGTAGTATCCTACCTTGGCATTGCCTCGTATGCCTTATCGCACCCACTATGAGTTTGGTTTGTGTCATACCTATGGAATGCTCCCTTATAGCCCACCGGTTTGGTGGGGTTTACAGTACTATATAGAATATGACATTTATATAAAATGTATTAAGGGGGATATGGGTAATGCCTTAATGCTATTTTAATATTTTACTTTACTGTAGACATTATCTATGTAGCGTATTGTATTATGTATGTAGATAATTTCACGGATCCTTAAAGAATGGGAATCCTAAACATCCTTTAAGTTATTTGTATTTCATTTGGGCATTTCACTTGAGTTGATTTACTTGCATAAGAATGTTAATCCCAACTTGAGTGTTTTGTGTTTTGCTTTATGCTCGGGTCAGACTGAGTGTCACAACATTTGAGGCTCATCTTTGGAGCTTGGAGCTTTGCTTGGAAGTCTATCTTTATCTATTCATCTTTCAGTTATTCTAGTTATTTCCAGTTATTTATGTTCAGCCTTGTCATTTGCTTATGTATTAGAGATTCTTTTGTATTTGGATTCCTGTTGTATTTTGCTTTAGACTCTGATGTTCTGTAGTAGCTTCGTGAACTACTATTTATCTATTCCACTACTTATTGTTATGTTACTCTATGTCTGTGATTTTGTGATTGATTTATTTACTGTATATGCTTAGTTTTGCCAAATATAAATTAACAATCTGTTGTTTTGAGAAATTCAAGTCTGACATGTGTGGATTATTGTTGATTTGAATGGTTCGAAATCACACGTTGTTACATGTGGTATCAGAACTCTGGTTTAGGCAAAACTTAGCATATGGAGTAAAAACTCATTAGAGATAGGGTAGTAATACCCTAGAATGAGTGGAATTAATCATAGAATCTTCTTCGTTCGAGCTTGAAATTCTTTGTTAGGATCCTCTTTGATTTAGATTTCTTTTGAATTTTGGAACTTTCCCTTTGTTCTAAAATCCATTCTTGTCTTTTCCTGTTCATGTTCTTTTTGATACTGGAGCATCCCATAGCTCTATTTCTGTTAATCTATGTAATAAATTTGAGCACATCTTGCAACCTCAATTGGCAACTTCATCCTTATGTATGACTAATCCCATAGGCGGTCCCGCCAACCTCGGTATGATTTGTAAAGGGGTGAAACTCCTTTACAACAGGCGTCGATTCACCGGAGATTTCTTTGTCTTCGGTTTTGATGCATTTGATATCTTATTTAGGGGGTGATTGGTTAAAGCATTATGGCACGGTTATTTCTTACCAAGCCCGAACCATTTCTTTAGTAGACGACCAGGGTAATTCTCTTGTGATCGAATGTCGATTGCCTCAAGATTATGCAGGCAGTTTTATATTTTCGCTTGATTCTTAACGTAGTGATGTTGACTCCACCCCGATAGTCAGGGCTTATCCTAATGTTTTGGTGAAGTCACTTCTCTACCTCCTAAGCGGGAAATTGAATTTTGCATCGATCTTATTCCTAGAGCTCGATCTTGCTACCAGTTTTCACCAGCTTCGTGTTGCCGAGGAGAGCATTCCCAAGACAGCTTTCCGAACAGAGAATGGTTTCTATAAATGGTTAGTCATGCACTTTAGATTAACCAATGCTCCTGCCTTCTTTGTCGATCTCATGAATCGCGTTTTCCGCGATTGTTCTCAACAAGTTTGTCCCCATTTCATTGATGATATTCGCGTCTTTTCTAAGTCTGAGTAGGAACATGAATCTCATTTGGGCTACGTTCTGGAAACTCTTAGGAGTCATCAGTTGAAAGTCAAAATTTCTAAATGTTATTTCTGGAAGGATGAAGTCTGATTCCTTGGACACATTGTTTCATAAATCGAGTCTCGGTTGACCCGATTAAGGTCGCCACGATTAATATAAGTCTAACCATCTTTCCTCTTTGTAACTTCTTTTTGAGCCTATCTTCTTAGTTAGAATTCTCTTTGATTAGGGTCCCTCTAAATTTGAATCTCTATCCTTGCTCTAAAATCCATTCTTGAATCATCCTATGAGGGAGCGTATTTGTAATTGATATAAAAATGTTTTATATTGTGTTGGTTGAGTTGTTAAGTTTGAATTTTGGGTTTCGATCGATTCGTCTGGCCAACACTATCAACAGGAATTCCAAAACACTTGAACAGAGCAAACTGACACAATATTATTTTTGAAATTGGTAAATGAAATAATTTTATGTGCGATTATATTTTATATATAAAAGTATAATTTTCTGAATTTGATAGTTAAATGAATTGGTTGTTAGGAATGATAGTACTAGATTATCATTTATTGTTTTGTTAACATTCCTAAACCATTAACTATTGTTGTATGTTATAAGGAGATGAATTTTTAAAACATGGTTTATAGATCTGATTTGCAAATAAAAAGAATTTAAATTAAGGATTTGAGAATTTAATTTTCGGTGCTTTTCAAAATTTGGGTTTCAAAGTTTTGAAAATATATAATTTGAAAGTATTTTCGAATAGAAATTGTTTCCAAAGAATTTTTAAGGAAGTAAGTTAGTACTCTCCTCTTTTGTCACTGGGGAATAATTTTGATGATGACTGCAGCATCATCGACATTCATTTTCGAGTCTCAAAGTGGGGAGACCACTTAGTAGCTTTGCTACACTTTTGTTTTGGAAAATGGATTTGATTTGAATTTCTTGACTTTGACTTGTTGTATCAAATATATATATATATATATGTATGTATGTATTTATTTCAAAATGGTTTGAAGTGAAACCAAAAATTTAACTATTAAGTTTATGTTAAGTGATGGTTTTCAATTATTGAAATGATGCAAAATTTTTGAATAATTGGAGTGTCTAAAATGAGCAATGGAATTGAAACTACTTGAAACAGTTGAACTAGGATAAAATTAATTTGTATAATACTCACTTGCATTCTAAAACATATATAACTTACCTGAAATTTTCAAAAAAGTTAAAATTTTAATGTGAGTGTGTAATTGAAGGTTATACAGAAGAAACTTAATTAATAAAATGTTCAAACTAAATTTTCCTTACTAGAAATGTTTTAAATAAAAGAAAATTTTGTATAGTGCTCAATTACACTCAGAACATTAATAAAACTTACCTGGAAAAGTTTGAATGTAATGAGAACGTGTAATTGAATAGTATACAATATAAATGTAAGTAATAAGATATCCAAAATGAAATTTATATGGGTTTGAATTAATTGTTGTATCTGGTACTATGTATTTCGAATCTATCTTTCCTTTCCGTTGTTTATATTCTCCTGTCTCGTTCCTTTTCGGTGACGAAAAGTTTTGAGTGAGGAAGAGTGTAATGACCTGGAAATTTTAACGATTTAAATAATGTAATTAACTCAAAATTTCTTGAAAATGAACAATAAAATTTGATAATGAAAATTTGATATTTGGTATACGTCTATTTAAACATAGCGAATATCAGATTTTCATCAGAAAATATGTAAGTTTGTTGGTTGTGAAATTTTAATTTAAAATTAGTTAAAATTTGTTGGAAATAAAATATTTTTGAAATCAGAATATTTTTATATAAGAAAAATGTAAATCATTTTCTGAATGAGACGTCATATTTCATTTCCCCAAATTTGGACTGCTCTAGCCCCATTTATCTTATTTTTGGCGTTTTAACAGCATTTTTTGCAGCGAATATTGAGTTTTGACAGGTGGGTCGTGTCACTCATATCTATGTACCATCTTGTTCGTCTCATCGCGCTGATTTTCACAGTATATTCATTTGTGTATTTCAGCGTCTGGTGCATGGCATCATCCGAATCATTATTAAAATGGATTTAATCTTAAACCCAAAAACAAATTATCATAAAAACAAAATAGAGATGATATAGATTATTATTCACCTTGATTAGATAAGGAATTTGAAATTTGATTGAGATTAATCCTTCTTACTTTTATTCCTTAGCTCTTGATTAATTTTTCCCCTTCCAAATAATGGCCGACTCCTCTTATATTTACATTTTTGTGAAATGGAAATGAACGTGAATAGATGGAAACGAATATATATAAGGGTAATGGATTATGTGCGGCTATTTCCTAATAAGCCCTTATGTAAATTAGTTTTCTTATAAACAATTCTTAAGCCCATTTAATTAATTAAGCACGGCCCATAGTTTTATTTTCAAATCTCTATCCCCTTATCACTTTAATTATTTACATTATTTTATTTAATTTATCTAACTAAATCTCCTGAATAATGTTATCAAAAATTAGGGGTGTTACAGGCTCTCCTCCTTAAAGAATTTCGTCCTCATAATTCATTAAGGACTAAATACTAAACAAAGCAATCATCTGTAACAACTCCTAACAACCATACTCGTCTACCTGACTAGCAACTATCTATATAAATCTAATATAGACATACACTCAAAGCAGATCAGGAAAAGTATCTCTAATTTTGTCTTCCGTCTTCCAAGTACATTCCTTTCCGTTTTCGCTCCACTGAACTTTCACCAACTTGACTGCCTTATTCCTCAATCTTTTCTCATCTCTCGTTACAACCCGAACTGGTTGTCTAACAAAAGTCAAATTAGGCTCTATTATCAAATCTGCCAACTCTACCGGAGGAATAGTGTAATGACCCTAAAAATGAAAGTTATATTTACTTTGAGAATTTCTGAAGAAAAAAAAAGTAGAGAAATATATATATATATATATATATATATATTAAATGACATATTAAAATGGAAAAGCTTGTTAATAAATTAAATATGCATGGGAGTTCTGCTGGACAAAAATGCAAGGGGTTAAGGTGATTAAAATTTGGGATTTAAAATAAATATAGTTTCATGCCTAAAGAATTACATAAATACATATATTTAATATATGAGGAGTTTCCTGTTTTATCTAAAAATAAAATAAAATAGAGTTTTATAAGGACCAAATGACTTATGTATTTATGCTAGAAGTAATTAGCATGATATATGTGATTTATACCACATAAATGTGTATGAGGAGTTGTTGTTTTCAATTAAAGTCAGAATAAAAACAAATGCAGGATCAAATAAGAATTTCTATATCTTATAATCATTCCCAGCAAACAATATAGTGAGACAGATTTCTTACATCACATGATTATGTATGATAGTGTACCTGATTAAATGGAGATAATAGATAGGGAGAAAACACAAGAAGTTTACAAATTCTTTAAACTTAAAAAAAAGAATGAATAAAGGATCACATGCATATGGCATGAATAAAATGGAGACATGAAAATAGCATGCAGTGTTTAAAATGTTTGATTCCCGAAATAACCAATTAAAGTAACCTAACATGTGCATTTCCAATTTAGGACCACACAGGAATGTGATATGTACATGAACATCTAAGGGTATCAGGGGAATTACCCATTTTCTTAAAACCTAGAATGATTTTATAAATAACTGCACATAACCATATCCATCATTCTCTCGGGATCAAAACAAAAATAAAGTAAACTAGGAGAAACATTAGCTTGAGACTTTGGAGGATTTGCTGTTCAAGGGATTAAGACAGTAAAAGAAAAACACTAGGTGAGCATTAATCCTTTTTTATGCTATGGCACTAAGTCCTCTGGTAGGCAGCCTATAATGTTATGATTCATTTAAAAGAAAAAATCCTTGAAATGATTTATTATGGGTGAGATGGATGTTTGGTTGTATATTCTTGTTTGGTTGTGCTTTATTGTTTGGAGTTTTTAAATCTATATGTGGGTTTTTCAAAGACAAAATGGTTTGGGCACTTTTGTTCTGCTTTATTATTATGAAGTATGGATCTACATTATTTAGGGAATATGCGGCAAGACAGTGATCTAGCTTATGTCTATTTCTTAGATAATGAAGCATGAAGCTCAATATTCATATCACAAGTCAGAAGAGAATTTCTGGGTTTTTTGAGGGACTTCCTTAATAAAACCCTTATCCATTTATTCACAATAATATAGCAGGATCATGATGCTCAAATTATTTTTAGGAAGACCAAAGGAATGTTGTATTTCCTGTAATAAGGCTAATAAATAAAAATCATGGGGTTGAACCAGAAAGTATACAAGCAGTTATATCTTTCTGAAATATGAATGAATGAAAGAGAAACTAAATTGGTCACTTGGGAGTTAGTCAATGATCTGCTTGCTTCAGGTGGGAGCAAGTATATGCATGGTGCAACTGCACCCTGAGGCCTTTGTGTGTTGGAATAAATTAAGTAACCGGGGAGTTTCCTTCACAATGCATACATAGTGTTCATTTGACAAGGAGATGTAGACCATAAAATAAATAAGGAATGGGATTTATAAATTTGGGTTATGAATATCTAGACAGGGAGTTAAATTAATCAGGATTAATGTGATGTTCTGATTAATTGCTGGGTGAGATTGGGAGAATAAAACCTGAGTTTATTTATCTAGAAATGGAAGTATGAATATGTGTATAAAAATTTTATTAATGTTCATACCAGTATAAACTGACCCTTTTGGTTGCCCTTGCAATCATCTGGGTGTCTCAAAAATTCTTTGGGGCAGCTAAATGAATTGCTTGTAGGAAATTGAAGTTGGCTTGATGAGTGAAGAAGGCATTAGCTGGTAGTATAAATAAAATAGACTTGTTTTAAATTTGCAGATGCTTGTAATGATGTTAATAGTCAGATCACATGTGGTAGTTGGAGTTAATTGTAGGGAGTCTTTTGAGTATTTGGATTAAAACTTGTACTTAAGTAAAACTTATTTTAAATGATTTTTGATGGAGTTTGATTACCTATTGATTTTATGATTATCTGATTTGGAGAAAACAAGGGAATGGACATAACACATAAATATAAAATGTGTATGTGATGATCTCTGGTTTTATTGCCTGAGCTTATTATATAATTTTTGAAAAAAAAAATGATGGAGTTGATAAGATTTGGATAAGAAATATTCAAGTGGAATAAATGTATGCATGGCAGATAATTGATACTGATTTGTGCATATATTCTGATGAGTCTATAACATTGCATTAATGTACCTGATTTCAAGATAAAAAAAAAGATTATAAAAGAAACAAACCTGGAAGCATTTTGTGTTTTTGGTTGTTAGCATAAATGGATGAATTCTCAGGAATATACATAAGGAAGAAATATGCTGGTCTTAGGAGAAGCTTTTGAAGAAGTTTATTTGAGAAACATGGGTCTGAAAGTGGTAAATAAGGGACTATGGCAGCCTAGATGGCTATGGGTCAAACTCTTGGAGCCTGGAACCACTTCATTTCAATTAATGAAGTGTAAGTGCTTCCGGGACAAAACAAAGAAAACACCAAGCAGCCCTTAAATAACACCAAGCATTTCCAGTAAAACACCAAGCATTTAAGTCTGCACCATGTTAAACTTAAAAATGCAATCTAACTTCAATTGTTTAATTTGAAATGGTGATTAGGAAATCAACTCTTAATGTTCATAACTGCAAGTAGGATCTTAAAATGATTTCATGCATGAGCTTAATAACTGTCACAAGAACAATTAAATGCTAATAGGTTTATTTAGGCAGGAAGTCTAGAAAACCAAGAAAAGAAGTAGAAAGATGCACTGTGCATGTCCATATCACACATGTAAGTATTCTAGGTGTTAAAGATCTACTTCATATAGTAGAATAAAACTTAGAAAAGAAATAAATGGCTATGTCAATAACTTGTATGGTATTTTGATTTCTGTTTGATTTAAATTCCCTCTGATAAAAAAAACAATTGTATATCATCAAATATATAATTGTCTTAAAGTGTTTTATGAACTGATATGAATATATTGGTAATCCAGGGTCTTGGGAAAAATATAATTGGGAATTATCTAAATATTCAAATATAGAAGAAAAAAAAATCTATGTGTTTTAGAGTGAGGGTCACCACAAATAGTAGTCTCTGGATCATGCACATACTTGCGAAGATGAGACACATGAAATACATTATGCACACCTACCATACTGCTCGGCAACTCTACTCGTTATGCGAGCTTTCTGATCCTCTCTACAATCTGGAACAGACCAATATATCTCGGTGCTAGCTTCCGTGACTTTCCAAAATGTACCACACCCTTCATTGGTGATACCTTAATGAAAACTTTATCTCCAACTAAGAATTCTAGGTCTTTAGGCCTCTTATCTGTGTAACTCTTCTGTCTGTATTGAGCTTCCTTCATCCTTTCTCGGATCAGCTCAATCTTCTCTGTCTCCTCTCTAACCATTTATGGACCTAAGACCGATCTGTCTCCAGTCTCCAACCAACATGCTGGTGATTTGCATGGCCTTCCATACAAAGCTTCGAAAGGCGCCATTCCTATACTAGTTTGATAACTATTATTATAGGAAAACTCAACCAAATGTAGGTGATCTTCCCAAGATCCACCAAAGTCCAATACATAAGCTCCTAATAAATCCTCGAGTACCTTATTGACTCTCTTTGTCTACTCATCTGTCTGAGGGTGATATGCGGTACTCATCTTAAGCTTGGTACCTAATACATCCTGTAGACTCTTCCGGAATTCACTAGTGAACAAAGCGTCTCTGTCACTGAATATACTACTAAGAATCCTGTATAGTCTAACTATGTTCTTCATGAACAACTTAGCTAAAACAGGTGTCATCCTGGTTGACTTAACAGGAGTGAAATGGGCACTCTTGGTCAATTTGTCCACCATCACCCATATACATTCATTCCCCTACTTGACCTTGGCAACCCGCCTATAAAATCCATGGATATCGAATCCCATTTCCAAACTGGAATCTCTAAAGGTTGAAACAACCCACTCGGCTTATGATGTTCGGCTTTCACTTGTTGACAGTTTGCACACTGCCTAACCCACAAGCCAACATCCCTCTTCATACCTTCCCAATAGAAGCTCCTCTTCATATCTTGATACATCTTGGTCCCTCTAGGATGAATTGTAAACTTAGACTGATGACATTCTTCAAGAACTTCTTTCCTTAAGTCTTCATCGTTTGGAACACACAACCGTCCCTTCTTTCTCAACCATCTCCTCTAGTCAAGCCTAAAATCCTTTAGATCATCGATCTTGTGATAACCCGGATTTTTGGTCATATGATAATTGGATAATTATTTGTTTTTAACTATTTAAAACACTGATTTATAAGTTAAACAAATAAATTATGTGTTGTATACATATGTGTTGATTTAAATAGAATTTAAATTTGAATTTAATTTGAAATTCAAAAGATAATTATCTTAAAATAAATTGAATTTAAAAATATATTTACACATGCAAAATACAAGTGTTGAGATATTAGCATATGTAAATGACAAATGTTAGATAATTAAACAAGTGTCACATTATTACATTTTCTTTTCTTTTTAAAAATATTAGATAAAACAAGGCTATAAATATATCTATACTCTCTCTTTCAATTCTTTTCTATCTTCATTTTTAAACTCAAGAAAATCAAAAGCCTGTAAACAAAACTAACAAACCGGAAAATATCAGGCAATCAACTTTTACAAATCTCAGTTTTTAGCAAGCTTCCAACTTCAAACTAAATCAAGGCTTAGATCATCTCAACAACCAAGTATCTAGTTTACAAGTTTTCAAAAGATCTCAAGCATTTTCAAGTTTCCAGTTCAAAAATCAAGCATACTCGGTTCAGATTTCTCTGTTCATCATTTCCTGGTGAGTAAACAAATTTTATTTAAGGATTTTAAATCTGTTAAAAATCTAGATACATGCAGTAATTACTTAAAGTAAATTATGATAATGTTTATAGGATTGTCTAAACAAGAATACATGTATATATTTATGTGAATGATTGTGTGCATGTTTGAAATGATTATGTTGCTCTGTTCATAGTTCTCAAGTTTAAAAAGATTCAAAAATTAACTGCTCTTTCCCTGATCTATTATATGTCTTGATGTTTAAACAAAAATTGTTAGAAACAACAAGATTTAAATTTTAAAAATATTTTAAATAGGAATTGAAGACAGTTTTAACCAGGATGTATGCATTATAGTAAAAACTTGAATATATCAAAATTCCAACTTGTGTAATTGGTGGATTCATGAATATAATCTGTTTAAGCTTCGAAAACCATGATTTTTGGAGAAAGAATCGTGATTTTTAGTGTTGTAATTTGAGAATTATCGAGAGATGAACGTTATTTGGGTTTCGAGCATTTACTGGTGATCGGAGTAATGAGGAAGGTCGGGACCACTTCTCGAGGTAATGGAGGGGTTAACGATCACGACAAAAATGGCCGGAGGGTTCAATGATCATCGTGGCGGTGACGTGATGGAGTTGTAGGGTTTTATAGCCTGTTGGGTTCGTTATTGATTTCGAGTCGATTCCTTCGACTATGGAGCATCGGACTTGGTCAGGGTGGGTGGAATAGAAGCATAGAACGACGGTGAGTCACTGGATAGAATGTCGGGGTTTCTGATGATCGGTGGAGGCATCGCGAGGCGGTTTTGGGTGGTCGATCTCGTTCCAGTGGGTTACGTGGTACTCGTTTTTTATTTTGAGTATTGAATTGGATTTCTTGGCACTTGAAGCGGTTGGGTAGGTCAACGCTGGCTTGCTGATGGTGACGGTGGTGGTCGGAGATACTCCGACCATGTGTGCACATGTACGGCTATCAGATATGTCAAGGGGTTGCTGTGAGTTTGGCATCGGGAAAGTATTTGAGTAGCTCGGGTTTGTCTCGTGGGCTTTGCGTGATTTTCTCGAAGTCAAGTGTGGGTTTGGATCGAGTCTTGACTCGGTAATATTTATAACAGTTTTAAAGGTTTTAAGTAAAGTAAGTTTTCTTTAAATTTTAAAATAAATCAAGTTTAAAACTATTTCTTAAATCAATATTCTTTGTATAATAAATGTTTTAAATAATTGGTTTAAGAAGTTGTATGATTTATTTTACATAAATTAATTAAGAAAAATTCTTAAGTTATTTTAAACTTAAATTAAATGTGAAATTAAGTAGTTAATTATAAAGGTAAAATGTTTGTAATTTAAATGATTATGATAATTATTTCCAAGATTTATTAAATAAGTTTTAATGATTTAGATATAGGATTATCTTTAATTAAGTAAGGATAATTAATTAGTGTAATTAATTAAAGGTTACTTAATGTAATTAAATAAAGGGTAAGTTAATTAATGTAAATCATTAAGGGTTAATGAAAGTAATTAAAGGATAATTAATTACTTAATGTAAATAAATAAAAAGGTAATTACTTAATGTAATTAATAAAAAGAGTAATTGCTTAATGTAATTAATTATGGTATAATTAATTAATGAGAGTAATTAAAGGTTAATTAATTATAGTATAATTAATAAATAAAGGTTGATTAGTAATTTCATTAATTAAAGTAATGATAAATGGTTTGTAATTAATTAATGTTAGGAAAGCAGAATTTAAAGGTAATTAATTTAATTTATTTGGAAATTAAATGGGATTAATGAGGAATTAAACAACCAATTAATCTTGCTTATGGATGATTAATTATATTGAATGCCTTGGATTGTTGATATCTCTGACATGTGATTTGTGATACTCTGTGATATGCAATGTTTGGTTAAACTGTGATAATGTAAGTTATCTATCTATGTTTAATTGTCGTGTAAATATGACATCCTGTATTTAATATTGAGTTGTATTCACTTAAACAACTTGGATTTAAGATGATATTGGATTCGAAGAGACCGGGGTCGGGTATCAGTAAATACCCGAAACCACTTCGATTAGAAATATATAATTCTTTATAGATTTGATTGTAAATCAAATAGGCTGGAATGGAATAAATTAAGTAAACTAGACCATTGAAACTAAGTAACGGTACTTAGACATTATTTTGTGAAATAAGTGTTTGGCTACAGAATGATAAGAACTCGTAGGAAGGTACGAGTTACCCTAGTTTTCAAAAAAAATTATAACTTAGTATTTCAAGCTACATGGGTTTACTCACGCTGGTTTCCAGCCTGACTCGGGTGTTACTTTATTGTAATGCTCGGGTCAGACCGAGCATTACAGATTTTCAGGTAAGATCGTTCTGGAACTCAGGTGGCGAGCTGGATGACAGAATCATATGGAGTATATTCCGCTATATATTGGAGTTATATTGTTGTTGTCTAGGACAAGTTGATTATAACTGTTCAGTTTATTGTGTGTGGTTGTAACTCTGATGTATTGAATGTAAATTAGCAGATACAGCTTTCCTTTATAAAAATGCTATTAATTGATATTATATTTTGATCCGCTGCGAATGTGAGATTCTATGATTTGTTTTTCTGTCTCTTCTTCTACCTCTTTTCTTCTAACTCTAACAATCTGGAATTTCCGACGATCGACTGTTCGGCATTTCTACAGTGGACTTATTAGTGTCGAATTTTCGGGGTCGAAAATTTTGGGTCGTTACAGATCTCAGTTCCAACTTCAAGCCTTCTAATCCTCTCGGCCAATACTGGATCCACTTTCCGCTTAGAAGCAATCCTTTCCATCAATACTGGTCGAACTTCTACACAGGACAACATGGCGGTACTCTGACTGGAACTAGCAACCGATCTCAACTGCACACTACATGTAGTCAAAGCTTTTAAATCTTTCCATTCTGCTAACATAGCTAACACTACATTCTGATGTCCTCTACTAAGAGCATCCGCTACTTTATTTCCTTTTCGAGGAGTATACTCTATACCGAAATCATAAGCAGCCAAAAACTCTAGCCACCTCTGTTGTCCCATATTCAGCTCCTTCTGAGAGAATAAATACCTTAAGGACTTATGTTTTGTGTATATCTCAAATCTCTCCCCTAAGAGGTAATGCATGTCTCCAAATCTTCAATGTGAAGATCATCGCTGCCAAGTCCAAATCATGAGTAGGATATCTCACTTCATGCGGTCTAAGCTGTTGTAAAGCGTAGGCAATCACTTTACCCTTCTGCATTAACACAACTCCCAATCCAGTCCCACATGCATCGGTATACACCACCAACCCTTGGTTTCAGTCTGGAACTACTAACACTGGTGCATTGGTCAACAAATGTTTTAGCTTAAGGAATGCTTCCTCACATTTGTCGAACCAGACAAACTTCACATCTTTCCTGTCATTGTCTCTAGTCTCTTCCAATTATTAACAGCTTCGACCTTATCTAGATCAACTGACAAGCCTTTCCCTGAAACCATGTGACCAAGAAACTTAACCTCTTTCTTCAAAAAATGACACTTGGAAAACTTCGCCTTTAGCTGATGCTGCCTCAGCGTCTCAAGCACTACTCTAAGATGATCCTCATATTCTCTTTCATCCTTAGAGTATACTAAAATGTCACCTATAAACATTAACATGAACCTATCCAAGTACTCTCGGAAAACTCAGTTCATCGAATCTATGAAGAAAGCAGGTGCATTCGTTAACCCGAATGGCATTACTAACCACTCGTACGAACCATACCTAGTCCGAAATGCTGTCAAAAACTATCCTCTACTACTCTTAACTAATGGAAACCTGTTGCCAAATCCAACTGGGAAAACACTCTGGCTCGACACAACTGATCAAATAGATCATCAATTCTCAACAAAGGATATTTATTCTTAATCGTCCTTTCGTTCAACTTATGATAGTCGATACACATCCTCAACGACCCATCTGGTTTCTTCACGAACACTGCGCCGCTCACCAAGGCGAACTGCTTGGTCTAATAAAATTCCTACCTTCTAGTTCCACTAGCTGCACCTTCAATTACTTCATCTCGGTTGGTGTCATTTTGCTAGGTGTTCTACTAACAAGTTCATCTTCTGACACAAGATATATCCGAAACTCAACAGCTCGTTTCGACAGTAGTCCTATGATCGACTAAAAGACATCAGCATACTCTCTTGCTACACAAACTTGACTTAACACTTTTTCTACTTCCATAGCACTTAACAAAGCATAACTACTCCAGTCAGAATTCTCCACTGAGAATATGATTTGGTTATGACTATCGGGTGTCTTAGTGATATCTCCCCATCCTGGCAAAATATCCTAGCCTCATACCTACTGAACCAATCCATACCCAAAATGATTCCATAATCCGTGAAATCAAAAACATACAGAATGCATGCAAACATATGACCTAACACATCTAGTTCTAACTGGTCATATCTCATCCTTAGAGTTGCATACCCTCCTATTGGATTTGCAACTCTTAAGGAAGTAACAAGGTATGTGGGTTCTAAGCATAACCTATCAACCAAAGTCTAAGATATAAATGAATGTGATGTACATGTATCAAATAGTATCCTAACTGGTATACTCTGAATCAAAAGCGTACCTTGCATCACTGTTTTCCCTTTATCGGTTGCAGTTGGCCAAGCAGATGATGGTCCAACAGACAAAACCTTTCCCTTGTCCGTCCTGACTGGTTGTGGACACTGATTCTTATAATGCCTAACTTGGTCTAAGTTAAAGCACTTGACATTCTTCTTATCTGCAGCCTTCTTCCCCTTGCCTGATCGACATTCATGAGAATAATGACCTTTCTTGTCACAATTGAAGCAAACTAAATCAGCCTTTGCCTTCTTGGCAGCATCTCCTTCTGGGCTCCCTTCTTCTTAAAGAACTTTCTCTTCTTCCCTTGAGAACCCTATATTTCAACTGGCTTCTCTCTAGCACAAATAGCAAGCATCTCTTCGTGGCGGACAGCCATCTCCACAACTACATAACAAGGATCACAGATATGTGTTAGGGTCACCTTAGGAAGCTCAGGTCTCAATCCTCGAATGAACCTCTCATCTCTCCAAATATCGAAGTTTATAGTAGCATGTTCATATCGAGACAACTCATCAAACTTAGTAGCATACTCGATTACCGACATTTATCCCTGCACCAAATCCATAAACTTTCTCCACAATGTTGAATTAGCAACCTCGGATAAAAACCTCTATTCAAATCTGCCTCTAAAATCTACCCAAGTCAACTACTCCTCTGGAACTCCAGCAGTAACACTATTCCAACAATGAGGCGCTGCCCCTTGCAACTGCATAGAGGCCGGTCTCCTCTTCTGCACATCATCCAAACCCAAATCAGCAAAGATTCGCTCGCAATGCAACAGCCAATCCTCAACCCTTATAGCATCCTCCATTCCCATAAACAGTTTCCCACCAAGACTGGTGTAATCCCTACTCGGCTTAGCATAATTATTCCCAACTGGAGCCATAGGATTAGCTCATCCAACATTTCCAGTAACACCAGCAGCAACTCCTGCTTGCATCATATTGATGGAAAACTATTACATCGCCCCCATATCCACTGGTGGATTTCCAGCACCTACATTGGCATGTGCATTTTGGTTAGCATTAGCCCGTCGAATCGGGTCCTCCTGGTGGGTCTAACATTTTCGTTGGTTGTGGTGCTTCCTCCACTGAGATTTTCTCTTACGTTTCCTACCTCCATATCTTCTTTCTTGTAAATTTGCATAGAAGCCTTAGTAAGATACAGAAGAATGGTCTAAGAGAGAGGGGAATACGTACTTATATATATATGTGTATATATATACATCATATACAAGTATGTTACTATAGCAATACCCAAACCCCGATCTTATTTTCTGATTCATTGGATTATGTTTTGGAAATCTTTTAGGTCTAAATTTCTTTTAAGTTTCATAAAACTATGCTCTGATACCAACTTGTAACACCCCCTACTTGGAGGCTCAAAACTAACGGCTACGGATGCTGCAGTCATCCATAGTTATTAATCCTCGACGACCAAATACGGTAATGTTAGATACATTGATATAACAAAAACACATGGATATGGAAAATTTTAAAATCAACAAACAAAATTCTCATTCCATTTTAAAGAAATTTCATATTTATTACATAATCCCACAATCGTTAAATACGTTCAGAGAAAATATATTTATTACAAGCCAAGAGCGACATATGAAAATGCCCCCTTGGATGATCAGAGTATATAACTAGGCAATTAATCATCTTTGCCTTTACAATAAAACATAGCGGAATCAAAATAGAAAAGAACTCTAAATAGCTATCATGCCTCCTACACGTCTCCAGAAGCTTATTCGTCTAAAGAGGTATCTGAAAACCTCAACTCTCAAACTACTCAAAATCAATTGAGCACCCGAGAATTTAAGGGGAGTTAGACATAAAGTCTGGTATGAATAATAATATATTATCTCAAACCATTTAGATACCTAGTGAGACCACGCCGCTTAGCGAAACGGGTTTACCCCTCACTAGTATCCTAAAACTTTATAAAACCATATACTGTGCTCCTACATCCACAATGGTTAAAATATAACATTTCAAAATAGTATAATGACATGAAAACAAGTAAATCAATTTTGGATTTTCCATCGCCGTTCATTTTTGACTAACTGTCTCATTTATAGTTTCTAGGGTCACTATTAACCTAATAGATTTCATGGGCTAACTATTAACCTGTTTAACACTTGTGGACTCCCTGTCCAGTTTCATAGCTTTCGTGGGATCACTAAGAACCTATTGGCCCCTGCCAATAACTTAATTGTTTCATGGGTTCTCCTTGAACCTATTGGTAACTTCAATAACTTCCCTCTTATCCTAGTTTTCATGGGTTGACTAGGAACCTATTGACTTCTGTTAATAACTTAATCTGAATATAGTTTTTATGAGTTCACTACAAACCTATTGGCCCCAGCCAATAACTCTTTTTAATCATAGTTTTCATAGGTTTACTATGAACCTATTGGTATCTACCAATAAATTTTCCTAAACATACTTTTCATGGGTTTACTATGAACCTGTCTATCTGACAACTCCACTATTTAAGCATCCTACATTCTGGTCTATCTGACCTCCTGGATGCAATTCTACTCATTCAGGAGTTAATTCAATTTATATTCACTACTGGGTCAACCTAGCTGGTTATTCCGCCCTTTCCCAAAATATAGTTATGGGTCCATTACAATGTGAATATATATATATATATATGAAGAAGTAAACATAATAACATATAATACCAACACCCGTGGTTTAATATCCTTGAAATCATTTTATATAAAACTTGGCTAATCCCTTTAACCTATTAACCAAGGAAAACTCCTTCAAAAACTCCATACTTAAATTATTTCAAAACTCTTTTACTATGCCATGGTTTTCCTTTAAAATGAGATTGGGTTGTTTGTTTAGAAAACTAAGGCATTCGAAACCTTTAAACCTTTACTTTCGAAACCATTGGAAAACTTCCTTTCGAAAGCATTCAAATCATCTTTTCAAAACTCTAGGCACCTGCTTTCGAAGCACTTTAAAACCTTTCTTTTGAAACCTTTCGAATGTATTAAAGTGTTACCATTCAATCATAGAAGCATATCTTCGAACCATATGAAAGTACCCCTTTCGAAACCATTGGTTTTAATTTAAAACATAACTTATTGGGTCTAATTGAATACATACAAAAGTACCCCTTTCAAAACCATTAATCTTTATATAATATTGTTTGGAGAAAAGTTGATGGCTTCAGAACCATCCATTCGAGAGCTTAGAACATTTAAGTAAAACATTGAAGGATGACATCGAAACCCCCTTTCGACACAATTTCCTTCGAAACCCTTAAACCCATTCAAAAGCCTTTAGGAAGTGACTTAATATAAGTTTAAAACAAAAGTTACCCTTTGAAAGCATTAATGACTTCAACACGTACGAAAGGCTAAAAGAACGGCAGCAAGGTCTCGACGAGGTCGGAACCATCTTTTTCGAAAGCATTAGTTTAAAACACAAGGTCTCATTCGAAAGCTACTCTTAACCAAAAAGGCGGCAACCCCCCTTCGAAAACCATTTTAGCAGACCCTTTTGAAAGCATGTATTTCGACTCCTTCGAAAGCTTTTATTAAAACAAGGCAGGCGCTTATCTTTTGAAAGTAAAACAAAAGTTTCGTCCCCTATCAAAAGCAATGGTTTCGACACCATGCCTTCCACCCTTATTCCAATCCATTATGTACCATACTAGTGATACATTGTGTATTGGCTTTGGCTTAGTTGGTTTCGACTTTATTGAAGGCGGAAGAATAAGGTTGAAAGGTGCTTCTGAAAGAGGCGGAACCCACTTTTCTGGGTAAAGCTAATTTATGCTAATAAAAGCAATAACTTTATAACTAACTTGCCTACTTGTAAACATTTAATTAGTTGTCTTAAACTTTTCAAATTATTTTCCAATTAAAACCGCCTCATAATTTCTGATAATTTTAACAAATAAGGACTTCCATTAAGCAAAACAATTAAATCATTTAGGTCCTCCTTTCAAAAAGAATTAATTCTCATAGTAAATCACTTAGAAAAAATCCCCAAAAATCATAGAAATTCACTTTCAATATGGTATCAAATATATAAAAATTCCAGTCCCAAATTCTTCATGAAATACCTGAAATTAATTTCTAAACCCAATTAATCATATTTTCCTTTGAAAATTCATATTAAATTTTCCATAGCTTGGAAAATTACAAAAATTGAAACCCAACTCCAAAATCATACTTTACATGACATAAAATTTTCTCATGGCATTTGAAATTAATTTTAATCGGTTTTATCCTCAAAACCGCATAGAATCGTATTTAAACAATTTTGTTTAAATAAAACATGTTATGGTCCAAGCATATCACCATCAAAATCATCATTAAAATGGATTTAATCTTAAACCCAAAAACAAATTATCATAAAAACAACATAGAGATGATATAGATTATTAATCACCTTGATTGGGATAAGGAATTTGAGATTTGATTGAGATTAATCTTCTTGCTTTAATTCCTTAGCTCTTGATTAATTTTTCCCCTTTCTAGTAATGGCCGGCTCCTCTTATATTTACGTTTTAGTGAAATGGAAATGAACGTGATTAGATGGAAACGAATATATTTAAGGCTAATGGATTATGTACTATATTTCCTAATAAGCCCTTATGTAAATTAATTTGCTTATAAACCATTCTTAAGCCCATTTAATTAATTAAGCACGGCCCATAATTTTATTTTCAAATCTCAATCCCCTTACCACTCTAATTATTTACACTATTCTATTTAATCTATCTAATTATATCTCCTGAATAATGTTATCAAAAATTAAGGGTGTTACAAGATCTTTGTCGACGTCGAAGACATAAACATTGCACCAAGGGGTGGTAATACAAAAGGAAACAACCCCAGAGAAATAATGCCGAGCCAACGTCGAAGACCATAAGATCATACCACTCTTCAACTATGTTGACATTCTTTCATGTCGTAAACGTCTGCGTCGAACTTGGTCAATGCAACGTCTATTCATACAATAACTTCCCCTCATCTACACTGTGTCCTACCACATCGTGATTCATCAGCATCGCATTTGACTAACAAGGTTGATATCACCAATATTGTATTCGAAGGCATGCAGTATAAGATAGAAGCATAACATCGTTTTCCATGAATCACGACGATTGCCAAATAATACTATGACTAACGTCGAGATTCAAGATTCTTGAAGCAATGCTGAATGAAGTCATATCCTATCAATATCGATGCTTTCAAAGTCAACCATTCTTAATGCTGGTTGTGGTCAGAGTTATTAAGTACTAATAGCGTTCTCTATCCTAACATCGCTGCTCATCGAAGCTACTTTATAAAGGGAACACAAATTATAAATATTGTCAAGGTTCAATACTATTACAACGTTGACTCTTATGAACAATCTTAGGAGACACTGTACATCCACATATTCGATATTGATGACAGTCGTCGTCAATATCCACAAGTGCCGTTAATTTCGCATTTAGTAAGCTACTAAATATCAACGATGAAGATCATCAATGTCGTCTCTATTCAATGCTGCCAACCATCAATTAAAGAAGGCCTCAAGATATGGGGTCATCATCGTCGATATTCATGCTGAAAACCATCAGCACATCCAAAAGGATTGTCGAAGATGCTTCACCAATGCTGCCTTTCATCAATAATTATATGTGGTGATAATGAAAATTGATCGACAAAGAAGAAACTATCAACGCCGAGTTTATAGATGCCGAATATCGACCCTATTGAATCAATGCCGAAGTTTAGCTATGTGAATATAAGAATGCCGAGTTTGGTACTCGACGACGTTATTAATGTCAAAGCCAATAGAATATCAACCTTTATGATCGATGACGCTGCTAATGCCGAAGTCAATGGATGTCGAAGCCTCTCACTGGTCGAACCTTATAAATAGAAACCTTGGGGCTTCATGGAAGGGGAGGGATTTTCATTTCTCTCTCTCTTCTTAATCAAATCCTTGTAACCCTAAATCAAATTAGGGATAAACCTTCCTTGACTGTAATCATATTTAAATAATAAGAACATGGACTTGATTATGCATGTTAATTTCAATTATGACTTTATTTTGACATTATTGTTTTGGACTTGCATATATATGAGCTCATCATGATTAAACAAGATATGAGCTTAGTCGAGATGCCTTGGACTGTGATGAACTCCTATATGCATAATTATATGAACCATGGACCTCGGACATAAGGATTGTATTGTGCATGACCATATGCCCATATTGTGCATAATGACTATAGCTCGAACATGTCACTTATCTTCTATGTTTCTATTGAACATATGATGTGACTTAGGCCTTTTTGAATTACATTGTCTGAAAGCATAAATAAACATTTATATATACGAAATGACCTTGAAAACCTCAAGCATACTGACTCTTATGACCTTAGAGAACGTCGAGCATAATGACTCATATGATCTTAGAGGACTTCGAGCATAATAGCCTTAATGAACTTTAAGAACATCGACCACAGTGATTCTTGGACAATCAATGGACTTTTGTATAACATTCCTCAAAAGCCTAATGTCATCCGTTTAGTAATGACTATCATAAGACGAGTCTCAAATGATAAGTTAGCTCTTGATACACCATTAAGGCGATATTGGTTAACTTATACTTGAGCATGCCTCCTTAAATGAAATAATCAAGAGTTAATTTATCACAATTGGCATCTAAAGTGTTATACCATTTTTTGGTCCAATATTGTCTTTTGGGATAATTAATGTGGTTTTGAAATTTATAAAAGAATAATATCAATTATCTTTCAGGATGATTAACAATGTTTAAAATTAATAAAAGTATTTAAATTGATTTATTATCTTTTGAGATAATAAATGTTGTTTTGAATTTATAAATGATAGTTTATAAATGTGGAAATCTTTAAAAAGGAATGTTTAAAAATAAAGCTAAGTGTAAATTGTTTGGGGTTTATAGTGAACAAAGTTTTCGATGACATTCGTTTTTGACCCTTCTTTTTAATACACTTAGAAATATAGTTAGCTCTTTAAATTCATATTTTTAAAGGTTATTTTTAAAGTTTTTTAAAAATATTATGATGTGAAAATCAAGCATAAGTAAGAATCAAATGGTGTAAAAGCTTGATTCATTTATGGGTGGCAAGTGTATGCAATCCAACTTTCATATACAATCCTTCGTTTAATCTCAATAGTTTATTTATTAACTATCAATACCGATATCCTCCTTTGTGTTTCATCAATTCAAGATGGTTTGTTTGCTTGTTTGGAGTATTTAAACTCTTGCTATTCTTAAAGTTGAGAATGCTATCAAATCTAGATAGGAAGCTACATTGTCCTAATTTGTCCAACTTCATTGTTTTCCCTTAGGTAGTATTAGTTTATTTTCGATACTTGAAATTCATTGACTATCGATTTTAATATCATTTTTTCAATTTGATTAATCTATGATGACTTGTTGCTCATTTTGAGCATTGGCATCTAATACCATGGATAACTAAAACAAAAGAGCGAGTGGGAGCCGCCCGTTGGGTCACATCCATTAGGGTATATTCATATTTGTCTAGAGATTTTTTGGTAGCATGCATGTGGTGATTTAAAATATTCGGATGCTCATGTGAGGTAGGGTCTAGCTTGGAAGTTCCCGAGAGCGATGCGTGTTTGGCATGGACTCTCAAGCATATTATCTAGAGGTATACTTTCAGTGTAGGGGCGCGCCCTTCTAGTCATGTTGGATAAATTTGTTCTTCTTGTTTTAATTCAAACCTTAGAGTTGATTCTTTCTTAATTGCATCGAAAAGTGCCTTATGCTCTTCTCCATAATTAATTATTTTTGTCCATTCTTAAAATTTTACATTTTTCAAGTATGGGATTTGTCCTTACTTATGTCCATCCTTTATGTTTGGATTTGTTTCTATTGTTTGTCCATTCTCTTATGTATAGATGTTATTCTTGTGAGGTAAAAACCCATTCCATGTTTAGCGGCATGGTCTCACAGAAATATTGCACGTTCACCATTTTACTTGAGTTTTCTCATGTTGGTTTCTAGACTGTCCTGCGTGTTATTTTATTATAATGCTTGGGTCAGGCGGAGTATTTTCCAGGTTGGCATTAGTGTTATGGAGCTCTTGGAGAAGGGCTGGATGTTCACCTACCATAGTTTTTTTATTTTCCATTGTATTACATTGTATACCTATCAACAATTATAAGGTCAGAAATTTATAAATGTCCAGCTGATAAGGTTTGTTTTTAACTATAATGTACCTTGTATCTTGGAGTAACGGTTTATAATATCCTTATTATATTATATGTTGTCATTTCCATCATGAGATTATGTTTCCCCTCCTTTTCTTTTCCTTTTACCCTAATGATCTGCCAATTTGATGACCGGATGCTCGGCATTTGAATACCGTGGATCTATTGAGTGCCGACTTTCGATGGTAGAAAAGGCAGGTCGTTACACGATTCTTATTATCTCGAAGATTATAGTATGTCTTGATCGGGTATGCTCTTCAATGTTTTTTCCTCTTTCTCTCTCCCTTTTTTTTAAATTAAATCATGTCGGTACGGACCATATCATGTTGGTACTGACATGATCTGTTAATGTTTTTCTAACTTATATAAACTCGGGGTTGGGCACTTTTTCTTCTCACTTGTTTTTATTTTCAGCACTAAGCTATTTCCCTTTCCGATTCCAAGCTATCTACTGCCATAGTCCAACCTTCTCCGTCTTCATTGCCTAGCTTCTACACTTTCTGCTTTAACAATCGCTGCCGACTTTATCCTAGGAGATCCCTCAAGAAATTCCATTAATTTGTTCTATGTTTTTCGATTCAAATCATCCTTTCATATCTAGATCTGAAGTGTAAAGGTGGGTTCTTAGAGTACAATGCCCCTATCATTGCAGTGAGGTAGCCGTTGGTCTTTGGTTATCGTCGCCATGCTGCGGCTAAGGAGGAGGGTCGAATTTACAGTTGACCATTCAATATCGCTTCACCCTACACAATAAAACCAAAATCGAAGCCACTTTAGGAGAAATCCAAGTCATACTCGAGGTTAACATCAAGAAAGTTTAGGATTTTCACCAAGTTTTCATAATTGTGTGTTAGCTTTGTGTTGCGATCATTCATGCCTCAGATTCTCGTACGATCGACTCTAGCTTATCGATAAAGACAAGTTTCCACACATGCAAGGTGCAGCGGTGGATTTCGATAAGTCTTGGTCGAACATGAATTATTGACTAAGCTTCGGTGAGATGGTTCTGAAGAACGTCTGCATATAATGCACTCTAGTATCTGAATAGGTTATATAAATCAATATCTCAAGTCACACCACAATCTTGTGTTCTTGCAAAGAAAGCTATGTGTCGCTCTAGACAACAGTTCCATTGTAGTTCACTTTGCGATAATGGGATAACTCTAACGCATAGTTCCATCGTGCAACGGAGCTCGCTTTTCAGCACGAGCGGGCTATCTGCATAAAATATTCTACATACCATGCTTTGAACATGAGATGCACACTGCATAGACAAACGCTTCACACTTCCCCATTGATGTCCAGAATCTGATTGGACAATGCACATCGACATCTATTGGATTGTGTACACCGGCTATATGGGTTTTAATAAAATAAATTTCAAAATTTAACATACATAACCGCATTGCTATGAAGATTTTAAGTTCATAATGACTCGATGGCCTCCTTGCCTCAAATTCAGTTCTGACCCTTCTGCTCCTCCTGAGGTTGGATATTCTACCTCTTAGGTATCCACCTCCACTCTATTTGTAGCAAGGCATTCAATAACAGCTTAACTTTAGGGGCAAATCATTCTAGTGGCTCCTATTGAAAATTATTTCTCCTCCATTTAACGAGCAGCGTGCCCCCAAGAGTCTTAGATAACCCTCTAGACCAGATACCATCTTTGTTTACTGCATTGTCACTCCAAACCATCTGCTTCTGTTATAGAATCCTAGAGAGATATGTTTATTGCTGATGATTGACCAATAGGCACAAAATCTGCCTTAAGGATATAGTGCTTGCAATAGATATATGTGCTTAGGCAGAGTCATTCTGCCTTATAATGAATTCATTAAATTCTTCCAGTAAGAGCTTGGGCTGGCTTACACTTAAGTGCATCCCAACAGATACCCTTTGCTCAATTTCTTACACATTCTTTTCATGATGAGGCTAAATAGTCCCAGAAATTTAAGGGAGCTGACATGTCTTCTAAGCTTTAAGAAAAGAGCGAACTCATCTTCTCTACTAATCGTCGAAGCTTGGAACCGCTGTAAAGTAATGAGGTGCTTCACAATAAGTGCAGTTATTTCAAAAGCGAATACTTTGTCGTTCGATGTCCTTACGACTTCAACTACCTCTAGTTGTCCGTACATAAGCCACTTCTTCTATCTTCTTACCTTCACTTAGATTCCCCTTATCCAAAGATTTGCCTTCTTTTCTATGCTCTTTATAGACATTCCCAATAACGGCACACATGTCGATCCTCTAACGCTTATGAAGGAAGTAGAATACTAATCATGTAAAACCTCCTTCTTGGTTACTAATGAAAGGCTTCATCGGTTTGGCCTTCTACAGCCCGACAAACACGATATTCTTCTTATGCTCCCGTCAAAGAAATCTCAAGCAACTATCGGAACCTCTGCTGCCATCCATGATTTCGATGATGACGATCAAGGGGATGGTGAAGGCCGAGTGGCAAAGTGAATTTCGATGAAAGAGAAAAGAGGATAGGAGAAGAGAATTTGGTACGGATAGAAGACAAAGGAAGAGGAGAAGAAAGAGAAGGAAAATAAAGAGAAGGAAGAGAAAGAGAAGAAGATAAAGAAGGAGAGGAAGAGAAAGAAGGAGAAGAAGAGGAAGAGGACACATGAGACGACGACGATGACAGGATTGTGGTGTCGGTGAGAACGAGTCTGTTACATAAAAGTTTCCAAGAACAAGTTTGAATCTGTCATGCATAGTATAAGCCGTCGTATATCGTTGAAGCCCTTGCACGTCATAAAGTCTTCATGCATTGGATTATCGTGTAAAAGTGGAGCAATCGTTGGCAAATAAAGCTGTCACGAGACAACTTATGCAGGCCGTCATATGCTAATCCTCAAGAGTTAAAACAAACCTATCGAGAAAATTTCTAAGAACCTATCACTAATAATCCCATATATGCTATCATGAGGGGTTATCGAGCTATCTGCAAAAAGCTTCTAAGTGACAACGTTATACATGAAAGAATAAAACTATCACGAGTAATCCAACAAAACCTTCGCAATCTATCTCCAAAAGGAAAAATGAGGCAACCAAACCATCGCATGCAAACAAAGCTACGAAAGGTAATATTCAAATAGTTATCATGTAAGGCCGGATAAGGTCATCACAAAGGGTCTCTAAAAGGCACTTGAGAATGTCCCTATTGACCGAATTTTTAACCAAGTAGAATTCATCCACAATTACAAGGACAAGACGAAAATGAAATGACTCAAGAACTTGGAAATACGATCAAAAGAATAAGAGAGTGGTACTCGATAAAAACCATCACTTTTGGAGCAAAGGAAGCTAATCGATACGTAGAGGTTTTCTCTCAATACCAGGAGGTTTTGCCTCCCACTTTGGCGCTAAAAACCTTATAAAGTTCATAATCTACTCCAACCTATCATGGTAAAGTGCTCCTTTCAAAGAATAGAAGAGAAATTCTCAGGATTGATAAGAAGAAAGCAAAGAAAGTAGAATAGTTCAAGTTTTATTGGAAGAATCATTAGGATTAACTCAAAGTTTATGGGAAAAAGCTAGAAGCATGTCAAGTAGGAGATAAAGGAATGATGCAAGTGAAAGAATAGTGTTTGCACCAAATCGAGAGGTTTGTTTTCGCCACGAGCCCCCGTTCTCACTTGTACATCATTGGGCTAGCTTATGGACTTCAATGCAAGCGGGCTATTGAACCTATACATCTGTTTCTCTATAAATATCAACCTTACTACAACCAAAGAAGGATCTTGGTCAATCTTGGACTCTGCTTCTTCTTCATTTCCTATCTCTCGCTCACAATAGTCACCTAAGAAGATACTATTGGCATTCTAGGCTTATATACTTGTCAATCCTTTGTACAAATGACTTTAGCTCTCTCTCTCAAACTCACAATCGATAAAAATTTAAGGTGGATGTAGACAAGAGATTGCCGAACCACTAGACAAATCTTGTGTCCTACTGTTCTTTTTTCTATAATTTTGATATTATCTGTTAGATCTTGGTCTCATAGGTTCCCTACAACATTTTTTTGGGGGTTAATCCTTTTTTAGCATAAGCATTTTGGTTGTTTCACTTAGAATTGAACTTAGGGGTTAGACCTTGCTCGCTATTGTGGATTTGGAGAGATCTAGTGGTTAGATCTAGGAGTTTTGCTTGAAGAATTTAGAGGTTTGATATTTGAAGCTAATGGCGCCTAGCAGATCCGGTAGATTTGTAGGAGTAGTGGCTGGTGGTGATGAAGGTAATATTCACCAAGTTGAAGTTAGTAACCAACCAACGATACCAGGGTCATCTGCTCCATATGGTAGTTACTGGAGGAGATCTTGATAAGGTGTTGTAGGAATTGAACCAGAAGATGATGGATAGTAAGAAACTCTAGATGGACAAGATGGATGCTCTGCTAAACCTACAACCACAAAGAACAATTAGAACTGGAAGGAAAACTTCACTTGGATTAGAACAAGAAAACTCTTCTGTTTCTGGCCAAAATAGAAGGGATGGAAAGCAAAAACAGAAGGTAGGAATTGCTAGATTTGTTGAAGGACTTATAGGAGGAAGCAAAAGTGCTCCCCTATAAGAAGACTACACAATACCTAGAGGAATTCTCTTGGTACCGTAGGTAATCTAGGAATGAATGGTGCATGGGATGTTGATGCAATGGTAGTTTTGAATGAGGAAGAAGATTTGCAGCTTGACGATGATGATTTTGAGTTGGAAGATGCTGCTAACGGAGATGGAGTTCAAATTGTTGTAGCTAAACCAACCATATCCCAATGGAATACTGCAAGAGTGGTTCTCCCAGAGAATGGAGTATCTAGACGTCAACCGGTAAACCGAGACTGTTTGCAGAGTCAAACGCTCGGCATAGCTCCTAATAAGCGAGCTTCGGATTACCGTGCTATTGAGGAATACATAGCCAATGTAGTCAAATGGTTGGTGAAGAAAAGCAGAGGTAGAAAGAATGTAGATTGGGGTTCTGTGCCAAGTAGAACTCTATTCATCGAAAACATTTTAAGAGAATAATACCTTAGGAAATTTACGATGTTGACAATGTTATCATACAATGGAACAACTGATCCTAGACAACATCTGTTCAAGTACCATTGGTACATGGATGGTGCTAGGTCAACGTATGCCCTTCGATGTAGATGCTTCTCTATTTTCTTGGAGGGAGTTGCGTTGATGTGGTTCACAAGGCTTACGCTGAGATCCATATCGACTTTCGATGAGTTGGCTAGGAAGTTTCTGGAGCAGTTCCGAGCAAACATTGTACAATCCAAGGATGTGATTTCCTTGTCGATCTTATCTCAACGACCTAAGGAGTCACTAAAAGGGTTCTTGAATCGGTTTAATGTTGCTGTTAAAGAAGTAAGCATTCTAAAGGAGGATCTGGTATTCATAGCGTTGGTCCAAGGCATCCACCCAAACACAGATTTTAAAAGATGGCTAAAGATGAAGCAACCTACAACCATGGAAGAGTTCCATCGGAAGGTTAATTAGTTCATGTGCTTAGAAGAAGCAAGTCTAGCTTCAGGGAGGACCAATGATGGACAATCATAGGAGGTTATCCAGAGTATCATGGAAATTCATGTTGGGAACTCTGATAATCAAAAGAAAAGGAATCAAGGCCCTAGAGGTTGGGGTAACGAAAATAGGAAACACTCGAGGAATATGAAATCAGAAGATTACACTACTTTGAACGATTCATTGGAAAAAATATACCTTACTACTCAAGGGATGGAACGATATAAAAAGCCGTATAGGAGGGAGGTGACTGAGTAGGAAAGACGCTCCCGAAAGTACTATCATTTCCATGAGACTCATGGATACAACATGAATAATTATTAATATTTGAGAGATCTCATTGAGGAACTGATAAGATAAAATTGGCTCCAACGGTTTGTTAAAGAACCGCAGGATAGCGGTAAACTACAAGACCCCAAGGGCCACCTGCCTAAGGGAATTTACCTGGACCAAGTTGAGAAAGGCCAAAGCGGAATGATAGAAATTTAGTTATAAATTCCATAACTGGAGGACCTTACCTAGCAGAGAAAAGTTGGAGAGAAATGGAAAAGTACGCAAGCTCACTAAAGCACGTACTACAGGAGGGCTGCTTTGCTGCAAAAGAGGGAGCTCCGGCCAAGCGGCAAAGGATGATAACAAATGATATCATATTCAGAGATAAAGAAGCTGACGAAGTTGAAGTGCCAAATTTCGACCCTATGGTGGTAATAGTTGGAATTGGACCGGCAACTGTACGTCGAGTATTAATGGAAACCGGAAATTCGATAAATACACTCTTCAGGAGTACATTTGATTAGACGAGGATCAACAAGAAGGAAGTGATGGCTTGTAAAACCAAGATTCAGGGATTTACGAGTGAAGCAAAACAACCAATCGAAACGATCTATGTGCCTATGGAATTAGGCAAAGGAGATAGCAAGATAGTCCAAATTCAAATGTTTGTTATCCTGGACGAGTACTTAGCACATGACTCCTTCTTGGGCCGACCGGGTTTGGGCGATTTCAGGATAGCTTTAGCGCATTTGTATTTGGTAATGAAATTCCCTACAGAAAGTGGGGTCGGAGTGGTGAAAGGTGACCGAAGTGTTAAAAGGGTATGTTATGTCATAGAACTTAGAGAAAGCGGCGTGAGAAAGGCAAGAATGTGGAGAGAACTCTCTGCATTCAGGATTTGCAAGCATAGCAATCAAAGCCTGGACCCTGGCTAGGAAGCCTTAGCTGGTTTAACAAGGCTACGGATCCCTAGAAGCGGTCAGGGGAAGGGCAACCAGCGCCAGTTGAGCTGATGATGAATGTTCCAATCAACATGGATGATCTTACTTGGATCCTAAAGTTTAGGTCTTAGCTTAACGCTAACTTAAGAAAGCAATTAGTGAACTTCCCCAAAGTAAACTTGGATGTATTTCCATAAAACATTCAAATATGTTTGGGATATCACTGGAGATAGCGTGTCATGCACAGAATATTGACCCAAAAATCATGTCAGCAAAGAAAAGGGGGCGCAGTCTAGGTTCGTAGTGATCCACTGCATTGTGTCAGGAACCAGAACTAAGGGTAGTTGCCTACTAGAAAAGGGTAGCACGACATTTCAACGCCAAGATTCGCAACCACACCTTTGAGGTAGGGGATCTCGTTCTAAAACGAGTTCTCCTGGTATGGAGGTGCTTTGCCCGGACTTGGAAGGACCATATGCAATTGATTAGAAGCATGGAGACAGAAATTTTAAGCTAGCAACCGCTGATAGTACTCTGATCCCGCATGCTTGGAGAAGTGACTTGCTGCGGCACAATTACACTTATACTTTCTCAACTTGCTTTCGCAAATAAGCCACCTAAGGATACCGAGGGCATTATAAGTAGGCAGGACATGCTACTTCTTCTACTCATGAATACAGTCAGCTTCTTAAACGAATGGAACCGTGTTCTTGTAAGCAATATTCCTGTGTCATGCAACTAGCGGCACAACCAAGAAAATGCTCCTCTGTCCTTGGATAGTGGATGGGGAGTATCGACTCAAACCGTTTGGTCGACGGGGAAAATCGACCCCTAACCTTCTGAGAACTGGCGTTGCTTGGAGATAGGCAACGTCGGGAAGGTCTAAACTGCTGGGTCGACGGGGAAAATTGACCCTTAAAATTCTGAGAACTGGCGTTGCTTGGAGATAGGCAATGGCAGGAAGGTGCAAACCGTAAGGTCGATGGAGAAAATTGACTCATACCATAGGGTCGATGGGGAAAATCGACTCAAACTGCCAGGTCGATGAGGAAAATCGAACCTAAACCTTCTGAGAATCGGCATTGCCTGGAGATAGGCGACAAAAGGAAGTTCTAAACCGCCGAGTCGAAGGAGAAAATTGACCTCCTACCTTTTGAGAACTGATGTTGCTTGGAGATAGGCGATGTCGGGAAGGTCTAGGTCACCGGGTCGATGGGGAAAATCGACCCTCTACCTTTTGAGAACCGGTGTTGCTCAGAGATAGGCAAAGACGGGAAGGTCCAAACCATCGAGTTAATGGGAAAAATCATCTCCACCGCCGAGTCGATGGGAAAAATCGACTCATACCGCAGGATCGACGGGGAAAATCGGCTCAAACCGCCAGGTCGACGATGAAAATCGACCCCATCCTTATAAGAATAGGTCTTTCCAAGAGATAGACGATGTCAAGAAGGTCTAAACCACTAGGTTGACAGGGAAAATCAACTTAAACCTCTAGGTCGATAAGAAAAGTGAACCCTAATCTTCTAAAAACCAGCTTTGCTTGGAGAAAGGTGACGTCGGGAAGGAGAAACTCTAACCTCCAAGAATCTGGTGTTGCTCAGAGATAAGCGACATTAGAGAGAACTCTAACCCTTAGGAATCTGGTGTTGCTCGAAGACTGGCGATGTCAAGAAGGAAAACCATGACCTTCTGGAATCTAGCATTGCCCAGAGATTAGGAACGTCAGAAAGGTGAATTTGCAATCTTAAAGAATCTGGCGTTTTCTGGAGATCGGCAACATTAGGAAGAGTGACAAACTAAGGGGTCAATTGAATAATTCAACCCACGCCTTTTAGAATCTAACGCAGCCCGAAAGTTGGCAACGTTAGGAAGGACATATGCTTCAAGTTGATTGGATAACTCAACCCAACCATTCTGGATTGATCAGATGATTCGATCCCGACTTGCAGGAATTTGTCATTCCCCGGAGATAGGCAATATCGGTGTGCTATGAATTTCAGGGCGATTGGATAAGTCGAGCTTGCTTGCCAGGGAATAACCAAGGGATCGATTAGATAAGTCGGGCTAGCTCACCAGGAAATAATCCCTGACTTGTAGGGATTTTTTGTTGCCTAGAGATAGGCAATGTCAAGACAAAACTCTTGGAATCAAACCAATAATGTGCTAGTTTCTGGAGATAAAAACAAGTGCATGGCCAGTTCGTTGGCCGCGATCGTTGGAAAATTTGATTATGGACTGGAAATAGGTAGCTTAAAGAAAGGATGCTCAGAATTGGATGATTGTGCATTAGTTTTTGGAGATTGAAACTACCGTCCGACTGGATTTCAACGACTGCACTAGCGACCAAGCATGACACGCTCGGCAGAGGATAAGCGAGAATGGTCTTAAAGGCTTGAAAACAAGTATTATCAGACTCTCCTTATCTAGGATAAATATGGGAAGAGCACATGTAGACTAGAGGCAATCAGATAATTTGCCCCTTGATATTTCTACCCCATCAATGCCCAGATTCTGGCATTGAAAATGATAAGTCCCATGAATAGGGACAAGCGCAAAGCGTAACTGTGTAGACAGGAAGGTAAACGTTCCAACTGCTACCCCACGGCAACAGGGAACAACATGGAACTTGGATTATTCAAGTTTGATGGTTGGTTGAAGGAAATTTGATCAAACAAGAATAGGGATGTCTCGTTGCCGGAGATAGGCAACATCAATAAGGACTGACCATGCGAAGGTCGATGAGAGAATTCAGCCCCAGTTTACATGTGTTGGCTTTTGCCCAAAATATGGTAGTGTCGAGAAAGAATGCTCGAAACAAGCAATTAAACCGTCAATTCCCGAAGACAAAACTAGTTTACAAACAGGGTTTCCACGACCGCGCCAGTAGCACAACAGAACACGCTTGGCTGAGGATAAGCAAGGATAGTCTTGAAGAACCCTGGACAGGTGTTATCGGAATCCATCAATCCAGTATTAGGATTGGGAAAGCGCGATTGGACTGGGGATAATTGGATAATTTCCCCACAATGCTCAACTCCCACTAATACATGGCGACTGGCGTTTGGAAAACCAATTCCGTGAATAGGACAAACTTCACGATAGAAACACATAAACAGGAGGTAAATAATGCGATAGATGCTCCCAGCGAAAGGAAGCAACATGAAACTTGCACTATTTGTAGCAGGAAACGGTCGAAGGAAAACTCAACCTATTCAAAATAGGAATAACCACAGAGTTGGCACAATCATGGTTTTGTTTCACCAAACAAAACACCTTGGCAACGATAAATAAGGCTAAATGATGGAAAATAACCATAGCAATTGCAGGAATATTATTTATATGCATAGAATTGGAGTAATAAGCACATTGCACAAGCATGGCATATATAATATGGAAGATTATTGGCACATGCAGTTATAAAAACAGGTACAACATATAAAAGTGCAGAAAAGTAAATGGAACAAAGAAAGCGATCTTTCCATTACTTTAGCTTTTATATACAAGATAAAGTGGGGGCCAATCCTGCACAAACACGGCTTGTTTGCAACAAAAAGGAAAACACAGACTATACAACAAAAAGAACTGCCAAACATTCAAACAATAAGATCTTATACTTACCTTCGGTAATCCATGTTGGCAACACAAGTTCTAAAGTGTCCTTAAAGATGGAAGCAGATTTTGCAATGGTCCCGCTAGAATGACCATACCTTGTAACTCAGCGGTGATCGAACACCTAGGCCTGACAAGTATAGAGGGTGAAACCAAAGCCGTGGAGGATCCAGCTTTAGGAAGAGCAGACATACCCTTATCAGACTCGAAGCATGGTGATCGACGAGTCATTCTGGGCAGGCAAACTTAGCATTCAACATGGTTAGGTACGTTTTACTTAAAATATCGAACCCATGTGACCAATATTCAAAATCTAAAGAATGTTGACATGTGTTGACTGATCAGATTCTAAGCGTTGGATGTGGCAAGTGAAGGTATTAATTTATACAACGTGAGTCCCTGTGTCCCATACATGATGAACGGACCATCCTGTGCAGATAGCTCATTCGTGCTAGAAAAACGAGCCACGCCACACAATGGAATTGTTCATCGGATCTTACCCGTTGTCAATGGATAGTCGACAAAGGAACCACCATCTGGAGCGACACAGAAGCTTTTCAATATAGGAACACTAGGAGTGTAGCAATATGAAGAGTGGTGATGAAACTGCTCAATACGATCGATCTTGAACTAAACCGTCCTACTGGAACCCAAACAACGGTGAGAGAATATTTGTACTTTGATAGAGTTAGTCGAAAACTTACAGAAAGCGTGGCGGGAGAAAGAGCATATTTATCTAAGGCATGGAACGATCTTTGAAGTGCAGATGTAACGACCCGCAAATCCTTACTATTTAAGATGACAATAAAACACACATGTCCAACCCAAATTGAATGGAAAGATGGATAGTTATGGTATAGAAAGAAAAAGAAGAAAGAACAGAATCTTACTTGAATGGAATAACATATATTATTTCAATATAAAATCTTTACAGCAGAAAACTTTTAAAACATATATCAGAGTTAATCCTAGATTCAGATTGGACAGTTATAATACACCTGTCCTTACATTTGCCAAAAAAAATTAACGCACAATGCAGTGGAAAATAGAATACATCCGTACGTTGATGAAGATCTCCGGCTCTCTTCTGCGAACTCCAAGCGTCTTCAGCTAATCCTGAAACTACTCGGATCTGACCGAGCATATAATATCCAGATCAGTCTGGCAAACCAACGTGAGAAACACGAATCTTAAATGACAGTCTCATAGATCAGAGATTGGTGACCAAAACCTTTTGAAAAGAAATAGTATCTCATAAGACCACGCTGCACGTAAACACGGAACGGTTTTTCCTTATGATAACTAAAACATTTTTATCAAATCATTTGATATTATTTTTAATGACATTCTTTGAAAACACTTTTCGAGTATATATATTCAAATAGCCGAAATTGTTACCATTATTAAATTCCATCATACTAAGCTCTATAATTAAAAACTGCAAGCTCGTATAGGAGAACGGATTTCCAACAAATGACTAGGTAAGGGACTACCTTCCGATAGTATATCTTTAGAGGAATGTACCAAGACCCAACTGATGGTCCTCTATCAGCACATGACTAGCCTACCTCTAACTAGATAGTACTGAATATGTCATCACCCCGGTCGTTACCGATCTATCCGAGCATGCTTTAGCATACACCACATAATTTAAACCTAAACATTATAGCGGGTAGAAATATATCTAGAAGGGGATGATCATACCTTAATGGTTGCGAACTATATAGCCTTATCGCATCTACCATGTTCTAGTCATTTCCGGGTGCGAGGCCTAAGGTAACAATTACCTCTCATATAGCACATTATCTTTCCTCTTTGAATGCCACATTTTCATTCCATAATCACACAACTGATTTCTACAAACATATAACTCCTGAGCTCGTACATCTTAGGAAAAGGTGTTAAGATAAGAGAAGTTGCCTTCTTCGACACCAAACATGTGATACGTTTACATAGATCAATCAATATGATTTAAAATGCAATGTCAGACATTCGTCCATACAAGTTGTCCAAGAACAGGACAAACCAAAGGCACTCCTCCTACCACATCATGTTTGGGAATCACCCTTAGAATCAGTAGTGATTAGTCCTTGCAAATTGAAGATTTTCATAACAGAACAAAACCGCCACCATAAGTTTATGATATGGTAATTTCCCTGAAGGTCTAGTGGTAAGTATCCCTATATCATTAAGATCTTCATCTTCAATGATCTTTGTCTTCAACATATTTTACTTCGAAAACGTAAATTGGTTCGAAGTGGTTTTCAGATAGGAATCACCCAAATCCAATCCCAGTCTCTTCAAAATCCAATCATTGATAAAAAATTGTGAATATGTGTATACATGATTTGTTATGCCTCTTTTCATTTTAACTTTTTACCGGTTAATTAAAACCCTTTTAACTTTAGAAATCTTCAAGTCATTTACTTGGGAAATTTTAATTCCTAATCTAATAAAAAGTTTCATCTTTCTGAAACATGTCTTAACTGGGTCAAAAACAATGTTATTTAAGACATCGTTTACTGTAAACCCAAACCAGTTATATCGAGTAAAAGATTAGACTAATCATACCCAAATTAATTTTTGTATTCAACTCGTACTACTTGTGGAATAATAGTGAAAGCACCATTTAAATTCTCGCGGATAGTACAAAATCCCTCTTGGAACTTAATGCAGAGTTTGTCCAGAGTATTCCTTATACTATTAAAAACTTGGTTAACTCTTTTTATTTTTTTTAAATCTTAAATACGATCTTTTCATTTAGAGTTTCCGGGATTTCCTTTCGATCTCATAAACCACTCACCTAGAAAGAAAAAACAGAGGCCAGGTAAGTTCAGGGCGCTGATTGCTCCATTCCTAACCTTAGTTACACACCTCGTTTTACCTTTCTAGATCTCACAGGCGGGACAAATGTAATAGTCGTTTCCGCATACTCAGTTTATTATTACATTCCATATTTTTTAAGGAAAATTTCCAATTATTGTTTAAGTGTTATAAACAATTTATCTTAATCATTTATTTAAACTCTTAGCAAAACTCCCAAGTTATTTTTAAAAACAAAATTGTTTCTTTAAAATTATTTATAAAAGATTCGGGAAAGAAGAGTTAAGTTTAAATTTATACTTCTAAAGTTTATTTAAAACTACTGTAGAAAAATGCTGCGAATAGTGTTTTACAAGCTTATTTGATTAAAAAAACTTTTCTATCATTTGGAAATCGATATTTATAACTCAAATCTCTTTTAGAACATTTTAATATATTTGCAAATTTATTTCATATTTTTAAACATTTAAAAATATTCATTTTAAAGAATTTTACGCTCTGATCACTTAATTGCAAAAGCGTGATTTTCTTGAAAACTTGACTTGGTCATATCTTAAAATCTATAAGATGAAATCTTGGTTTTCCTTTTCCATTTGAAAACTTTGGTTATAAGGATCCAGAAAATTCTTGTTTTGAAGAATTCCAACTCTGTTTCTATCATGTACATTCATTTAGCTTTTCTGGCGCAAAATCGCGAACTACCGTTACGCGATGCGCCTTATTTTGACTTTTTTCACTATTTTTCAAAATTTCTTCAAATTGGGTTTTATTATTTATAAAACATTTACAAATAATTTTTAAACCAATATTTTACTAATTTATTTATTTAAAACCCATTTTTTTACTTTATTTCCAAAATATTCCATATTATATTATTTTAATATTCAAACTTCCATTTCTTAAAAAGAAATTAGTTATATGAAACCATATGCTATTTATTTTTCAAATTTAAAACATTGTAAAGTTTTTAACTATGAAATCCAAAAGCATTAACTTCCATTTTTCAAAACAATTTCAAATCTCTATCTTTACTTTTCATTTTCAAATCAAATCTCTTTTTTTTCAAAATGAATTCTTTTTCTATAGTTAATCTAAAAAGAAACTTGACTATACTTTGTATACCATATAGGATTGAAAAGAAATGTGGTTTCAAATCAACTACGGATTAACTATGACTAATAATGTAGTCATAACCAACTTTAACTATGATGTTGATAAAATCAGCATTAACAACCATACATTCATCCATACAACCAAATTCATCCAAGCATCCATATTACAACTAAATGGTGTCAATTTATCCTAAGGGTATGAACATGAATATCATAGCACAACAAAATAGGATTTAAAAACAAGAGCTCACTTTCATTTAACATGTTTAACTATATATATTACTTCTTACTTCTTAAGCAACCGTCAAACATTATTAGTTAACCAACCAAACATTCAAATCATTATCAATAGTCATGTTAACTTATTTGACGTCATTTTAAAATTAATTTATAATTTATTTCTTAAATTGGCACTCATCTTCATTTCCACTCTGTCTAACTTTATTGAATTGAATCCGATAGTATTTCATCGGCACTTCCTTTCTTTTTCTTGCTTTGGAGCTTTCCAAACTCCTTCTCTGTGAACTATGGTATTTTTTTTCTTTACACTATGGACACACAACGTCACGGAATAAATAGAGATGTGGCTTGGCTATGGACATGGAGAGCTCAGCCTAGGGGAAAACTTCAGATGATCGTTGTACTTACAAAAATAAAACCCAAAATTGGGCCATCTTACAACTAATTTTTAGATGAGTTACTCATGGAATTTAGGGAAGTTGTCACATAAAAAGTTCTTGAAAATTCTCTTCTCTACACTATAAAAAAGAATTAATTAATTCTGAGTTTTTTTAAGAGAGATATGGTAAAAAAAGGAGTGTATTTTCGGATTTGAAAAACCTAGGCCATAAATGACTTTGAAGGAATTGAAATTTTAACATAGTAACACTTGGATTTTGAAGAAATGATATAAATGAAATTGTAGCCAACTCAATTCTCTTGAGTTTGAAAATAATAACTACTTGATTTGGAGTTGTTTAGTAGGAGATGGAAGCCATGGAAGTAGAGAAAGAAGGAGAAGGATGTGTGTAGAAATAAGAGAACGTGCATGGCTATTTATACATGAAGTTTAAACCAAAAAGACCTTGCTACCCTTACTTTTAAATTCATTTCTAACCACACATCAGCTTTCCCTTTCCAGTGCAAGATTAGACCATCAAGTACTAGCATTTAATGGGATGGAAAGTATGTGTAAGGAGGTGAAAGGTGATGGTAAGTTTGCTTTTTATTACTTAACACTTAAGTATTCTTATTTAATTATATTGCGAAAATATCTTAAAAATTTTCTTAGTTTTTGATGTGATTAACTGTGATGTTTTTAAATGTGTGTATGCATGTGCATATATAGGTATCAAACAACGTTGCAACGATTCGAAACAACTTCGTTTGACGAAAGGTCAAAAATCCGAAAATGATCGTCGGTCACATTTTCAGTTTTTTGATCAAACTATTTATTTATGTAAACAAAACTTGAAAATAAATTTCTTATCATCATTAGTTAATTAAAACAAGTTTATTTAAGTTATAAAACTATATTAAATAATATTAAAACCTAATTATAAAAATACGACGCCGATCTGCCAAAATGCGACAAAGTTGTACATCTTTATGAAACAAGTTTATATATTTATAAAACAATTATAAACCAAATTACTATCATTATCAAATTAATTTATCAATGGATTATTCATCAAAAAGAATTTAAAAACGATTATTTGAACATATACTTAACTTTATTGGAAACCGTCCTTTGTTACTTGTATGGTGAAAGTCCGAAATCTCTATTTTTGAAAACAAATTCCAGAATTTAGTTTACCATTATTATTTATCATAAAAGGCATGATTATTTGTTTTAAAATATACTATATTTGAATATCTAAATTTTATTAAATATTTTTAATTTCAAAGTGGTAAAATTACGGGTCGTTATAGCATATCTCGTCCTTATCACGAAGGGAATTTTAGCTATGCAAAGTAGTTGAAGGAATGTCTACCAGATAAAAGCAACACTTTTAAGCGGTTTCTGAATAACTGTCCAAAATCAAGAATTAGATAATAAGAACTTTTCTTGATCCAGAGCACACTTTGTTTTCAACAATAACATACTCTGAGGGCAAGTGTTAATAGAATTTTTAACCAAGCAGAATTCAACCGCAAATACAAGGTCAAGACAATGACAAAACGACTTAAGAACTTAGGAATACGATCATAAGAATAGGAAAGTGGTACTCAAGAAAAACCATCAGTTTCAGAGCTAAGGAAAACAATCAGTACCGAGTGGTTTCCTCTCGGTACCAGGAGGTTTTTCCTTCCACTTTGGTACTACAAACCCTATATACTTCATACTCTACTCCAATCTCTCATGGTAAAGTGCTCCTTTAAGAGAAAAGATGAGCAATTCTCAGGATTGATGAGAAAAAAGCAAAGAAAGTAGAATACTTCAAATGTTATCGAGAGAACCATCAGGATTAACTCAAAATTAATGGAAAAGAGCTGGAAGCATGTCAAGTAGGAGAAAGATGAATGATGAAACTGAAAAAAGAGTGTTTGCACCAAGCAAAACCACTCGGTATTGAAAGGAATCTCTCAGTACCGAGAAGATTATTTTGGCCATGATCCCCTGCGCTCACCTATACATCATTGGGCTAGCTTTTAGACTTCAATATGAGTGGGCTCCTGAACCTGTACACATGTTTGTCTATAAATATCAACCCTACTACAACCAAAGAAGGATCTTGGTCAATCTTGGACTCTACTTCTTCTTCATCTCCTATCTCTCCCTCACAATAGTCACCTGGTAGATAATATTGGCAGTTCTAGGATTAAGAATCTGTTAATCCCTTGTACTAATGACTTTAACTCTCTCTCTCAAACTCACAATCAATAAAAACACAAAGTGGACGTAAGTCAGAGATTGCCAAACTACTATAAAAATCTTGTGTCCTGCTATTCTTTTTCTGTAATTTTGCTATTATCTACTAGATCTAGGTCTTTTGGGCTCCCTATAACGTTTCCTTGGGGGTTGATCCATTTTTTTCATCAATGGTCCCTTTATAGTTGTCACGAAGAGCTTCATGAAGATTATTGTAGAAGGCCTTATAAAGCTCTCGTGAGAAGTTATACTTAGCAGTCGTTGATAATCTTAAAATGGCAAATAAGAGCCATCGCTAAAAGTCTTTCAAAGAGCCATCGCTAAGTGTCTTCCAATGATCCATCGCTAGGAATCTTCCAAAGAGCCATCACTAAGAGTCTTTCAAAGAGCTATCGCTAAGGAAGTTTCTTTTCTAAGCTATCGTGAAGAGTTTATAAGCAACCACTTAATGAAGTAAAAGTGCCATTAGGGGAAGTTCCATAAAGCTTTCACAATGAAAAAAAATTAAAGCTATCGTGAAGCAATATAACAAGAGCCTTCACCAAAAGTTCCTTGAAGCCATCATGTGTCAATTTTCCCACGACGCCAGCTTTTTCTCACAAAAATCACAATCCGCCGCTCGTTTACTCTAAGAGACATGTGATGCTAATCCAACAGCTAGAATCCTCTATAAATACAGGGATACCCCCCTAGTAAAAAGAGGGAGGATTTTTTCTGATTTGATCTTCCCCTTCATTTTCATTTTTTCTATGTTGTAAAAAGAGAACTTGAGAAAGAACTTTAATGGTCGCTAATGCCATCCATGATTTTAACTTTGTGTGAAAGGACTTAAACATTAAAGAAATTGCACAATGGCATCTCAAGAATACAAAGTAAGCATCCATCAACTTCTGATTGATATACTTGACTAGGTGTATCAACCTCCTCAAGCATTCCAAATTATCTCAACCTAATTTTAGTACTAACACTAAGTGGTGCTTTCATTGAGAGCCTAATGCAAGGCCTTGTGAATCAATCGATAATAATATTTATATAGAAGGAAAGTCAATTAAGAAAGGTAGAGTCTAACCACAACACGATATGGTACACCACATTCATCTCGAAGACAACATAACCCTCACGAAAATTCATACGCCAATAATTGGAAGATGCCTTTGGTGGAATGTATTAAAATGGGAATCTTACCAAAAGAAAAGAAGAAGGCACAAAAACTAGGTCATTCACGAAGTAATCCTGCTAGAAATAGATCGATTAATTATACCTAATGGAAATGTGATACCAAGACTTGGAATTTTCAACATTTAAGGCCGTATTTCACGACATTAGATCAATAAATCAAACTATCTGGAATGACTTATTAGATAAAAAAGGTAAGGTTATTTCCCACGAGGCGGAGTGCATGCAATCAAATGTAACTTTTGATCTGATGAGGTTGGTAAGACTTGTTGAATAAAGGCATCTTTTACATTCGGAAGAGGACGAAAAGCATGATTCTGCCCTTGGGCCTAGTCAAAGCACTCATCCAAGGGAGATGAATGGAAAGTCTTTGGTCCCGCCTTTGGGCCTGGCCAAAGCAACCATCCAAAGAGTGATGGTCGATTAAAGCTTTGATCCCATGTCGGGCTTGGTCCAAGCACCTATCCAAGGGGGGGATGAACGAAAATCCTTTCGTCCCACCTTCGGGCTTAGCCAAAGCAACAATCCGAAGAGCGATGGTTAATTAAGCCTTTGATCCCGCTACCGGACCTGGTCAAAGCATCAATCCAAAGAAGATGACCAATGAAAATTCTATGACCAAGCAAATTCTATGGAAACAATCATCCAAAGAAGGGTGATTGGCTAAATTCTAAATTCAATAAACAACCAAGATCAAAACGGGCAAAGGACAAAATGCATTTTCCTGAAACCCTAGAAGTTTCTATCTTATCACAGCACTAGCTTACTCTAATAAAAGCTACTTTCAAAATATTCCAAATTGATTTCCTCACTTACAAAAATCCATTTTTCAAACAACCTTACACTACTAAGTATATAGTTTTTACTTCCAATGAATTCCGAACAAAGTGATGAAATATTTTATAAAGAAATTCGCAATGTTAAAGAGCAATATGGAGTAGCACAAGCAATGTTAAAGAGCAATATGTACAATAGAGCAAGTCTTCCCCCCTTAGCCTAAAACTCTTTCCTAACTTGGCAGACCACCAACAAGGGGTCACTAAATATATATATTGCCTTGACTCCGTTTATTTTTGCTATCTTGAGCCCCAATATCACGCTTTGTATTCAACCTTTTGTTGTTCCTCGTTGAGAACTCTAGCTTCAGTGCATAGCATTCCGAGGTTACGAGAATCAATCCTGCCCTAGAACTTCATTCATTGGGATGATATGTTATCATATTGGTTCAGTTCGATGTTCCACTTCAATAATCTTCCTAAAATCTCAGGTTGATGTAATACTTGCCTCAAAGGTTGGTTAGTCAGGACCTTTATCTAGTGAGACTTGAAGTATGGTTGTTACTTCCTTGAGGCAACCACCAAGCAGTATGCCAGCTTTTCCATCTTGGGTAGTTCTTCTCTACTTTGGTAAACTGCTTCCTAACATAGTATTTCGATTTTAAGATCTTAGATTTCTCACGTACTAAGGCCACACTTAGTGCATGAGCAGATATCTCTAAGTAAATGAATAGGTCTTCCCATCAAAAGGCTTTTGACGAGATATATGATCTCTCCATCTGTTCTAACAATTTTTGGAAAGCTTCCTGACATTCCTCGGTCCAAACAAACTTTCCTTTCTCCTTCTTGAGGGTGTGAAAGAACGGTATACACTTGTCCGTCACTTTTGAGATACATTGACTCAACGCAATGACTTTCACGTTCAAGCTCTACATTTCCTTCCTGGTTTTCAGGGTAGTAACATCTTTCAAAGCTTAAACATGCTTTGGATTAGCTTCTATTCCCCATGAGTTCACGATAAAACCTAAAAAAATTCCTGATGCAACTCCAAAAGAACACTTCAACAGGTTGAGCTTCATTCCGTACTTTTGAAGTACATTAAACATTTCGGCAAGGTCATCCATGTGATTCATCAATCATTGTGATTCACCATCATATCATCTATATAAATCTCCATTGATTTCCCAATTTGATCTTGGAACATCTTATTTACAAATCGCTGGTAAGTAGCTTCAACGTTCTTCAAACCCAACATTATCACTCGATAGTGGAACAAGCCCAAATCAGCGATGAAACTCATGTGCTCCTGATCTGGAATATGCATTGCTATTTGATTATAGTCATAATACGCATCCATGATGGACAATAGTTCATGTCTGGCCAATGAGTCCACTAGTTAGTCTATCTTTGGCAGTTGGAGGTTGTCTTTTGGGCATGCTTTATTCAAGTCCGAATAATGCATGTCTTCTATTTTCCGTTTGGCTTCTTGACCAACACAAGATTTGATACCCATTAAGGGTATTAGGCGTCGTGGATAAAGCTAATCACCTTCCGCTTATCCACTTCTTCTTTCAATACAGCTTATTACTCTGGACCTAGAATGCATTTCTTTTGCTTTACAAGATGGCATCTAGGGTCCGCTTCAATGCGTGGCATGCTACCTCCTGCGATATTCCATACATATCAAAATGTGTCAAGGCAAACACATCCAGGTTTTCGTGGAGAAACCCTACCAATTCCTTTCTTATCTTTATGTTGACCTAAGTTCTAACCTTAAAGATCCTAGTAGGATCATCCTCATCGATCAGTACGTTGATTGTCAGCTCTGCTTGTGCCGCCCTTACATCCTCCGGCTCTTTTTTAGGGTCCACAGACTTGTAGAACTTGCTATAGCATCGAGCCTGGCCTTGGGCGGTAATTTCTATGCTTCCATAATTTTGATGCATACAGCCTTCTTTGCACCTTTTCCTTTCCCATGTTAGTTCGCCTCTCTGAGCATAGAGACATAGCATTCATGACCTGTGCACCGGTCACCTTGAATAGCTCCAACACCATTTTTAGTGGGGAACTTCAACACAAGCAGCATAGGTCCAACGCTATTCTGAAACTGGCAAGGGTCGATTAGTCCATAAAAACATAATAAGCAAAGAACCCATCAACAATCACGAAGGTCTGCACCCACATAATCTTGTTGTCATCTTTACCCAACTCCACCGATAGGTCTATTCATCCGATAGGATCTTCTACTTCTTTGGTAAATCCTTGAAGTGGGATTTACATGGTTTTATGTCCTTCATACTTATCCTTATTTGGTCAAATGTCTTCTTGAATAGAATATTAATCAATCTTCCATAGTCAGTTAGAACTGGTGCATAGTTCCTGGCCCTATCAAGGTTGTAATCGCCATGGGGTTAAGCTTCAGGGTTTGCATTCCATTAGCATCTCAATCTCTAAAGTCAATGTCATTACTCATCGTCTTCTATCGTTTTTCCAAAGCTCCATCTTCAATAATGAAACAACTCTCCTACGGTACATGATTTAATGAAGTCCCATACTGCTCCATCTTATTCCAACTCTTCTCTGTTGAGTGAGGTCCTCTAATTATCATGTTGATCAAAATCCTACCATCCGATCGCTTAGGTCCCCCCTCTGCTAGGCCCAGGTGTATCCCTCTGAGTGTTCTGCCCTTGAGGTCTAATATTTTACCCGCCATTTTGTGGGTCTCTCATATACTGGTGCAACTTCTTCTTACGTATCAAATCTTCGAATGTGTCGCTTATGTGATGGCACTCATTGGTATTGTTCCCAAGAATGTCATTCAAGCGACAATACTTCCCCGAGCAGCGTTCAGCTTCGGTTGCCTCACTCCGAGGAAGATTTTTGTAATTCTTAGTCCCTTGCACGACAAGTTATATAATTTCAACCATATCATTCAATGGAGTATAATCCTCCAACTTCAAGTACCTCGAATGATTTTTGATATCATTCCTCTTACCTTCGATGCCCTGATTTCTTTTATTACTATTATTATTATTATTATTTCCTACATCCACTTTAATGTTACTGGTGCTCTCATGGGGTTGCTTAATAGCAACGTTGCTTTGCACAACTTCAACCGACTATCTCCCACCGGCCTTTTCAACAACCATATCTTCCTCTTTCAAACATAGAAACCGAGTCACCTTTCGATAGAATTCCCCCACGATGGGTGGTTGCTTCATATTCGGCCATCTTCCAAAATCTGTGTTCGGGTTTATCCCTTGGATTAATGCCAATAACACAATATCCTCCTTTGGATTGCTCATTTCGGTCATAGTAATGTTAAATTGAATACGAAACTCCATTAGGGTCTCTCCGGCATCCTAGTGAGTACTCGACAAGGACATCACATCCTTCGGTTGAGCAATGCGAAGCCTGAACTTCTCTATAAACTTTCTTGCCAATTGACCAAATGTAGCTAGGGATTTTTGCATAACCTAATTGAACCACATCGTGGCCAACTTATTATGGAATATGGGGAAACACCTGCACCTTATTGCATCGATAGCTCTGGCACAATCCATGTACCACTCATATTTCAATAGATGTTGTCCAAGGTCCGTTGTCTATTATATGACGCCATCATTTGCATAAAAAATTTCTTGGGATATTCCATCTGTAAGATATCATCGGTGAATAGGGTCCTACTAGGTCCTGAGCTTCATTCCTCATTCTTTCTCCACTGGTTCTTATTCATTAACCTCTTTATCATATTAGTAATAAATTCTTGACTGGCTTGATTATCCGAATAGCTACTATCAGGAGCAACCCCGAGTGTTTGACTCGGCAAAAGCTCTCAGTTCGTTTGATAACGTCTAGGATCTCCTTTCTTTGGGAGAGCCACTCGCTCGGTTCTTTTATGAGGTTTGGCTCATTCTATGGTGTACATTTGGGCACCAACATTCTACGTGCCAGCATTCTGCCCAACACTATTGCCAATATCCTACAAATAATTTACATTGCTAGGCAAATTAACGACTTCAGGTAAATGTGCTCTGACATCACCTTCATTGTGCTCGGTACGGACCTGATATTAGTCGGTACCGACCACGTTGACCGTGGCCAAATTCTGGCTACTCCTTCAGCACTCTTTTTTGATATCCCAGTAGATTTTCCCTTCATTTTTTGCTTACCGTCTCTCCTGTTCTGACCTGATGAAGATGAGTTATCTTCTTCAAAACTTGTACGTAGTGAGTTCCTACGGCTCTTTCTATGTTATTCTATCTACTGGGTCGGTAAGGCAAAATTTTCTTTCATCTATCAAAGAAATCTTTCTATATATCTAAATTCCTCTAGTTCATCTCAACTATCATCTTATCGAGATCAACTCTTGACACCATCTTCTACTAGGTAGATGGTCCTGGCAAACATTCAATGGCTGATTAGTTTTATCATTATGTGAGAAGGTTCATCTTCTCCAACGGTTACTCCAGGTTTCGTGGAAGGTTTCCTTGGGGCCATTTCTTCAGATCTATGGCAACTATCCTTAGATCTAACTTCTCGACACTTGCAATCCACAATACAATGCTAGATCTACTATTGAGTTCAGTTTTTGGTGAAAGCACCAAAAATATTGAACTAGAAAATGGCACAACACTCGCAATCGAATGAAAATGAGAACTGAACTCTTTGCTCATGTTTATTCTTGTGCTCATCAATATTTTCAAGTCATTAAGCCTAGTTCACAATATTTTCAATCACTTCATATGGGTGGCTATATGTCTTATATGTAACTTGTCCTTCTCTACAAAAGCTTTGGAGTTCTGATGAGATCCCTCATGTACAATTGACTTAGCACTAATATGGTCACTCCATTTTCCCATTCCTTGATTATGTTTGTGAGCTACCCAGGAAACAGGAAGGTTTGACATGAAAAACATCTCAGTACCGACCACAATCGTGGATGGTAATGTCTAAAACTCCTTACTTCTTTGGACCCGGATTTATTTGAGAAACTTCTCATGGCCATCCAAATCGTGCTCCTAAGTTTATAGACCATTTTGTCTTTATGTCAATGTCAAGATCCACTTAAAAGCTTCTCGGTTCGAATGATGGATAACAATATACACACACATAAATATGAAAGGGAGATGTGTATGAATAGAAAAATATGTATTAAGAATGAAATGATGAATGTTGCAAAACTCCCAAACGTCCCATAGTAATACTAAACCATATAAAATAGCTAACGAGCTTGGAACTTTATAACTTAAAGGTTACAAATGTGAATTTAAGTTATTAAAAGATAAATCTAACTAAATCAAAACCAAGCATCAGTCACCATAATCCAAAAGGCAACTGCCTTGACAGAGTGTTTCCAGAAAGGACAAGTCACTGTAGTTGCTTACAGTTTTGTAATTTAGAAGGGGTGGAATTTGAAATATGGTTCCCTAAAAATCAAGATTTTGAATTCTGGGAAAATTGCAAATTACTTTAGGAAATGAGCTTGAAAGATTCTTGTATAATAATATGGAGTGTAGAGATGAAGCATTGGATAGTTAAGGTGGGATGGAGCCTGATAGGTTATTTGCTTAGTTTGTGTAGGTAGAGAAGTGTACCAAGTTTTATAAGGATGTAGTCAGATAGATTTTTTCTACAACTGTAATGCCGATGACTTAGGGATTTGAAGAGTTTGTTATGTTTGCACATGAGGTTCCTGGCCATTTGAATGGGTCAGTTGAGTCTCTAGTCCAGGCTGATCTGTTTGCACAATTTACAGTATTCATCTCTATTGTTATGAACTATCTGATAATGAGACAGTTCACTGTTCTTGTGCTTAACATCTATTTAAATTATAAATTATACTAGGATCGAATTTAGAGCATATTAGTGCATTACTAAGACAATAATATGTTTGTTCTTTGCTTTTTTTTGGGGACGGATGATGTAGTGTTTTCATCACATGGAGGTTTATATATATTAAATAGTCTTTATAGAGAGGAATTTGATAGTGGTAGATTCTTGGCTTGCATCTCTCCATGCCTTAGCCAATGTGGAAAAGTTGATGGGTAAGTTTTTGTTAATTGACTATTTTTAGTTCAGCATAGTTATGAACTTATTATCCATATAAATGAGTAGATTAAATTTTCAGATGTTCTTTCCTCAATTGCGCTCAAACTATCAATTGTGTTATGTAGCCCCATATCAGTCCTACCATTGAAAGTATATGATTATTTTGTCTATATGGATACCCCAAGGACCTATCAATAAGGTTGTTTATGGGTCACAATAGTTTTATTTTGGTGTTATCCGTGTAGATCTCTTTTAGCCAGGCTCTAATTTCTAAGTAGTATAATATGGTACTTTATCACTCTTGATCTTTACTTGTATTTTTTTCAAAATTTGGCGTATCTCTGTTGTGGCAATGATACTTTAACTAATCTATATAGCCAGCACATGTTGAAGAACTTTCTTTCTAAAAATGTTCAAACTTCTACTCATGTTTACATAATTTTGAAAAGATTTCTAAACTTCAACCAATCGTGTTGTTCTAGTTTTATTTGTCATCTAAAGGCCTGTTCAAGTAACTATTGGAATATATTAATGATGATACATTTTCTTATCAAGTGTAGAAGTAAATCAAACTTGTAGGTTTTGAGAGGAAATTTATAGTTGTGAAGTACTAGTTGACTTGCATATATAGACAATATGGAAGGGCATTAATAGTATGTTGTATAGTTATCTCTGAACGACTGCCTATTTGAAAACTTTAGGATATACATAAAGTTAATGATGCTTATTACATGAGAAAATAATCATTTCTAATTTTTTTAATACCTACAGGTATGGGTTAAAGGATATTAGATGAGAATGTGCTTACAGACCGAGGGAAAGAACTATAAGGCAAAGGCATGACATAGAAGTTGGACGAATATCAGGTCTACAAAATCATGTATGCGCATTTCTTGCGGTGTCTTTGGGACTAATTGTTGCGTTACGATCTGCTATTGAGAAATATGAGATTGAGTTAATTAGGGTAATTTCTTTATAGAACGTTGTAACTATAAATTTACAATTTTATTCATGTAAAAAACATGATGTAACCTTAATTGTGCTTAATATGAGACATTGTAACTATAAATTTACAATTTTATTCATGTAAAAAACATGATGTAACTTTAATTGTGCTTGATATGAGGTGACTTTTCGGTTGTTGTTTATTTATTATATTTGTGGGCAAGGATATAATATAACATTCTTTTCTAAATGTTATAGAATATTAGTAATATTTCAAAATAATAAAAAGGGCTAGCGTAAGGAAACTGTGATAGCATTTATAAATACCATCATACAACAACATATAAATAGTCTTTTCAAAATGTTGTTATAAAGTAAAATACACAGCCTTTACAAAATGCTATCATATAGTAACATAGCATTTTTATAAAGCTGTAAATAACAAACGATGCGTTTTCCAATGTGCTATGAAAAGTCCTTGATCGATTTTAACCTGGTGGTATAAAATATTCATAAAAACACTATAAAGCCTATAATAGCATTTTAAAATGCTATTAAAGAGTCTGATTGTTATAATTTTCTTTATCTTCTCCATCTCCTCAAAAGAAGAAACCCTAAACATAATTTCTGGATCTATAATTACTTTATTAAATCTCTATCAATTTCAATAAATTTGGGTCTAAAGGGATTAGAGTGAAGAGTGCAACAAAAAAAATATCAAAATCAAAGTATTTCGTAGAGTTTGGAGGTTAGAGCTAATTCGGGTAGTTGAGAAGAACAAAATTTCCATTGAATTTGAGGATAACTTGGTTAAAATATAAGTGAGAATCAATTTACTTTATTATATAATAATATCATATATGCTCATATTTCATCTTTGTAACCTATGTTAGATTAATGTCCCCAGTTGATATAGATTAATCATGGATATATGTAAAATTGAATCATTGATACTGAAATTTGGATCTAGAAATGATGACTGTCCATTAGTGTTAAAACACAACCTTTCTTAATAAAGGAAGAAGAAGATGAATAGAAAGAGTAAACACGGTTATCTCTATGTGAATGAACTGAAATAGTGTGCGGATTTGAAAAAAAATATGAATTCAATAAATATAAAAACATATAACTATCATTTTGGAAATAGATATGAATTATAATAATGATAAAGAAGCTTAAAGGAAGGATTATGTTGAAATCAATATAACCATTACTAGTAGAATGTAAAAGTAAAGAATAAAGTAAACTGAATGACTAAATAAATGTGGAAAATTGTCTAGATAATAGCAATAATAGATATATAAAGTCCAAATGAAATATGATGTAAAGAGATAGTGAAAAACTCAAGAAAATGGAGAAAATACATAATGAACAGTAAATCAGACGTCCGCAATAAATATCATGACATCTAAAAATATACAGTAAAAATCTGCAAGAAACATGTACAAATTCATCTATTTAAGACATTTGAAAATATGATTTAGATGTTTGAAATATTGATTCAAATGACAAAATCTAGGGGTTGGACGTATGAAAAGCGTATGCAATTTTTCATCAGCAAGTTTTGCGTATGAAATTTATAATGATATGTCTAAATGGAATTCAAATGTTTAAATTGTCTAGTCAGATGTCTAAACGTCCATAGAAGGCACAGATTGAGCTTAGAACCATAGGGTTAATATAATCAGTTAAAGAAACTTTGTCTCGATCGAGTAACAACGTTAGGACATTGGATGATGTGTATGGGTATGTATAGAGTAATACACAAGTTGATGATTGTTTTGGATATGTATCAATACGAGTAATTTGAAGGTAAAGTTGCAAGGGTATATTAATAGTGTAAAGGATATCAACAGAAGTAGGATACATTAAAATTGTAAAGCGTATCAATAACCAAGTAAAGCTGTGAGGGTATGTTTATATTGCAAAGCATATCAACAAGAGTAAAATACATTAAATAGTTGCAAGGAGCATCAGTGTAATGAAACTAAAGCTGAGACGATTTGTTAATATTGTAATGCATATCAATAGATATATGATACGTTAACATTGTAAAGCATATCAATAAGATGATAAGGATGCGAGAGTAAATTTATATTGTAAAGCATATCAACTGAGGATGAAGGTAACATGATACATAAATAGTTAAAAGGCATATTAAATTAAATGTTATGATGATCTTATTTATGTGATTCCATGAAATGGTACCATTGAAATGATATGGATGATAGATTAACTGATGGTGAAGAAAAACCCTGTAATGATAATTGTAGGAGTATTCCATAAAATGTTTTATTAGCATATTGGTGTCGTATATTTAAAGATGTTCCCACTCACCGAGCTTATATCTGACCCCCTATATTTTAATTTTTTCCCTCTATGATAGGTTGACAGAGGTTGGGGAATGTTAGACATGAGATGAAGACAATGGAGACCGCTGGAGTTAAATAATTTATCTCACTTATTAGTTATCTACTATTCAACACTTTATCTAACTATGTTGTTCTAAGTACCATGAAGGGTTATTTTGGATTGATGTAATAACGCTTAAGCTTATTTTCAATTGGTTCAGATGGTTCTCTTATGTTACATTATATTTTATTTACTTCGCTATGAGTTCTGAAAGTGTAATTAAAAGTAGATAACTCTATACATTATTGTATCATATCTTACCCTAAGGATATGGCATCTACTACCTTGGGGATTTCGGTGTCTATTGGGACATAGGATCAAAAGGGTAGTGGATGGAAGGTTGTTCTGCTAAGGCATTTTCTTAGTTTATTTTTAGAATATTGATTTGGAGCTTGGTTATGAGACGCCATAATTAGGCCCAAGTGCATGTGGAGACTAATAGAGCTAAGCATGTTTTCTAGGGACAATTATGTAATTTGATTATATAACTTAACTCTTACAGATAATCTCAGTCGAAATAATATAAGTTTTTATTTTATTTTATGCTATATATAATTTTATATTGGAATATAATTAATATTTTAAATAATTAAATATACCCAAATAGAAAATCCTTAGGAAACGTATTTAATCAATTACAGTTATGTTAACACCTCTTTTTCTACGACTCAGCGACCCAACGACTTACGACTTAACGACCTAAGGAAATCTCCTGCAACCTAACTCCAGAAAGCAACCTAGCGACCTAACGAGTTAGCGACCTAGCGACCTAACGAGTTAGCGACTAAGCGACCTAACGAGTTAGCGACCTAACGAGTTAGCGACCTAGCAACTCAGGAAAAGGGAACGACTTAACATGTTCCAGAGTAAAGCCACACGAACTACGACCTACCTCTTCTATTAGGTCGCTCACGACCTAAACATGCCGAGATAACTTCTGTATTCACTGCATTAGGTCGCTTACACCTAGTATCTCACCCAGAATGGCTCCACTAAGTCGCCAACGACTTAAGCTAACTCGGGATGACCTTTAGGTCGCTTACGACTTATGACCTACGACCTAACCCCCTAAGTCGTCCACGACCTACGACTTACCTTAAGATTTTCCCTATAAATACCACGCCTACTCCACATTCGTGGGGGGACTTTTTCCAGACTTTGAAGCACCGAAACTCTGCCGCATTCAACACCTCTACTATGGAGAACATCTCAAACTACCTAAAGGGAAGATCATCTACATCGAAGATGAATTCAATAATCTCCTTTGCATTGAAGTGTTGATTACTTGTATTGATTGTTGAATAATCGAAGGAATTCTTGTAAAACTTGTAATCGGACTTGTAATAAAGAAGATAAAGTGGACGTAGGCTTGATTTTGAGCCGAACCACTATAAAACTGCTGTCTCTTTACTTTTACTGCAATTATCTGCTTGTTTTAGTTCCCGTACCAACGGGTGGAGCTTTCACTTTACTAATTCTCACACCGAGGTGTTAGCGTTCGATTTTTACGTTAACATTTTTGGTGCTTTCACTGAGAATCTCAAACTCAGGTGTCTTCTCACCATTGCTTCGCAAAGATTTGTTGAAAGAATCTCCTTAAAAACCAGAAGTCTATCTGAAATCATGGCTCCTGGAAGAAAGAGTAGATCCACTAGATCCGGAGATGCTTATGACAGGGCTGCTTCTTCTCCAGCGCTAAATCAGGTGACTCCTACTGTTGGAGTCACAAGAGCCGAACTTGATGATGTTGTGTCTGGGTTATACCAGCAAATGGAAGCTCAAAATGCTTTGATGATGGACAGGTTAAACGCTCTGCTCGGGGCAAACTGACAAACAGAAAATAATGAACCAACCTTTGTTGAAGATGCTCATGACTCCCAAGAGAAGAGTATTCCTCCAAGGGCAGCTGGCACCGCCGAAGGGGCACCTCCCCAAGCTGGAGGTTCAAGGCCGCAGCCACCTCTTCGCGAACGATTTTTCAGGCAAACTTCCGAAAAAGCGGCTGACGTCTGCCCGGCAACGCCTCTGAACGATGAGGAATACTTATCAGGAATGGTTCGCCAAATCATAAAAGAAAGTGTGCAAAGGGATGAAGATGAAAATGACTGGGGATTTTCTCCAAGCAAGACTCTGTTTACCGAAAGAATTCTAAAAGCTGAATTTCCAAAGAAATTTGTTCCCCCTATTATCCCAGCCTATCGGGGGACAAGCGACCCTAATCAATTCTTGTACAAGTATGACTGGCATATGACAGGTGCCAGGGCAACAGATGAAATTAAATGTAGATATTTTCCTGTCTATTTGGAGGGGGTGGCTCTACTTTGGTTTACAAAGCTATCAGTCCGATTTGTGGATCAATTCTCTGACTTAACTCGTAAATTCAAGGATCAGTTCAGGTTGTATGCTTCAAAGGCCAAGGACATAATGTCATTGTCCAGCCTCGAACAAGCTCCCAGAGAATCTATCAAATCCTTCTTGAACCGCTTTAATATAGCCTTGGCCGAAGTGGATAATGCTGAGCCTCGAATGATTATAACTTACTTGATGCGAGCCATCGATAAAACAAGTGAGTTCGGAAAATGGTTGAAGATGAAGGAACCAAATTCACTTGAGAAATTTTATAAGAAGGCTAATGAATTTATGCGTCTGGAGAATCTTCCTACACTAGCAAAGGTGGTTGTGGCTGAAATTGAAAACAACAATGTGGCTGGAACTTCTAATAAGAAAGAATCTGGCGGTCAGAAGAGGGAAAATGACAGTAGGAAAGGACAGAAAGATATGAAGAAACTTCGTTACTTTAAGCCTTCAGACTTTACTCCTTTGACTGAGACTCCAGAGAATATCTTCTTTGCAACCAAAGATGCCATCAAGTACCCTGAGCCAGCTAAGATTAAGCTCGGGAAGAATTTTGTGCCTAATGTAAGGTTCTGTCGATTCCACAACCAACCTGGCCATGATACCAACGAATGTCGCCATTTAAAGAACTTGATTGAAGAACTGTTGAGAGAGAATAAACTGCAACAGTATGTCAAGAGAAACAGAGGTGATCCGGCCACATCTACTCAAGGGCAGCAACTTCCTGCTCGTCAATCTGGCTCAGGAGAAAAGGCTGTGGTATAGGAATCTGAAAGGCATGTTATTAATGTAATCACAGGGGGTCCTCACCCAGCAGGCAGAAGCTGGGGAGAGATGGAGAGGTATGCTCATGCTCTGAGACATGCCCCGAAAGAAGAAACTGTTTTTGTCTTGGAAGATGTTGTGCCTTCAAAACAGCAAAGAACTTGTCATGATGATATCATATTCAGAGTTAGAGATTCTGTGGGAATTGAGGCTCCCACCATGGATCCTTTGGTAATAACCGCCGGTATCGGACCAGCTATTGTAAGAAGAGTGCTTGTTGATTGCGGCGCTTCTTGTAATATCCTCTTCAAAAAGACCTTTGATCAAATGAAAATTCCGATGGCTGATGTTCAAGCTTCTTCACAAAAAATTGTTGGGTTCACTGGGGAACCAAAACAGCCCATCGGAACTGTCGACTTATTTGTAGAACTTGGTGAAGGGGAAAGAAAAGTGGTCTGTAAGCAAACTTTTGTTATTGTTGATGAATTTTCTGCTTATAACGCCTTCTTGGGACGACCAACTCTAGCTGCATTCAAAGCTATTCTCGCCCCGTGGTGCCTAACTATGAAATTCCCCACTGATAACGGCGTTGGTGTTTTGAAAGGGGACCAAAATGCTGGGCAGGAATGTTACCTTATAGAGTTGCGGGAGGCGAAGAAGAGAGAAATGGGAAAGGGTGCGGCAGCTCCGCTCTACATCAAAGAACCCACCTTGTAGCAAGTACGGGATGGACCCTGCACTGGTGAGCATAGTGGTGCGCGAAAAGAAATTGATCCCAGAAAGACCAGTGCAGGGGAGAATAGAGTGGTGCCGGTAGAAGTGACGGTACCAATACCTGTTGACCCGAGTGACCCAAACAAGGTGCTGAATGTGGGTTCACAACTTGGTATGACGATTCAGAATAAACTAATAGCATTCTTGAAAGCAAACCTGGATGTTTTCGCTTGGAGTCATGCCGACATGTGTGGAATATCTCCAAAAATTGTAGTGCATGCTTTAAATATTGATCCGAAGTTCACACCCATAAAGCAGAAAAGAAGAACCCAAGGTCCTGAAAGGTCAACAGCATTGAAAGAAGAAGTAGATCGGCTCATGGAAAATGGCTTCATCAGAGATTCCACTTATCCAAATTGGGTTTCTAATCCGGTGTTGGTTAAAAAAGCAAATGCGAAGTGGAGAGTATGTATCGACTTTTCAGACTTGAATAAAGCATGTCCCAAAGACTGTTTCCTGTTGCCTAGAATCGATCAGTTGGTGGATGGAACAGCCGGGCACGAATTATTGTATTTTATGGATGCTTACTCAGGATACAATCAAATCATGATGCATGAGCCGGATCAGGAGGACACGAGCTTCATCACCGATGTTGGTCTTTACTGCTATAAAGTCATGCCCTTCGGACTAAAGAAGGCGGGAAACTTATCAGAGACTCGTTAATGCCATGTTCAAGCCTCAAATTGGCAAGACTATGGAAGTGTATGTTGATGATATGTTAGTGAAATCAAAGAAGGCAGTAGACCACATGGACCATCTGGCAGAAATGTTTGCGGTCCTCTGAAAGTACGGGATGAAGTTGAATCCTCCGAAATGTTCATTCGGGGTTGAGTCTGGAAAATTCTTAGGTTTCATTGTGAGTGCTAGGGGCATTGAAGCTAATCCTGCTCAGATCACTGCCTTAAGAGAAGTCAAACCCCCTAGAACAAAGAAGGAATTGCAAAGCCTCAATGGGAAAGTCGCTGCTTTGAGTCGATTTATTTCCAAAGCCGCAGGTAAATGCATTCCCTTCTTTGATGCTCTGAAGAAAGGAAAAAAGAATTTCGAATGGACTCCTGAGTGTCAAAAAGCTTTTGATGAGCTGATTCATCATATGGAAACGCCTCCAGTACTTTCTAAGCCCAATAACGGTGGAGATCTATTCATATACTTAACAGTTTAATCTCATGCTCTTAGTGCAGCGTTGGTACGAGAAGACGCAAAAGTTCAACGTCCAGTTTACTACATCAGCAAAAGGTTCACTGGGGCATAGATGAATTATTCAAAGTTAGAAAAGCTCGCCTATTGTCTATTGATCGCGTCCAGAAAGTTGAGACCATACTTCCAGGCTCATCCTATTAAAGTCCTCACTGATCAACCTCTAAAGCAAGTCCTATTCCGCCCTGAAACTTCGGGTCGACTTTTGAAGTGGAATATTGAACTCAGTCAATACGATATCACATATCATCCCCGAAGAGCAATCAATGGGAAAGCTTTACCAGATTTCATTGCAGAATGCACAGATAAAGGTGGCAGTGGGGAAGAGGTAACTGAAGACATCCCGATCCAATGGAAATTATATGTTGATGGTGCAAGGAATGACTACTGTTCCGGAGCTGGGGTTGTGCTTGAAACCCCCGAAGGGCGGTCATTGTGTTATGCATTGAGATTAGAATTTCCTTCGACAAATAATGAAGCAGAATACGAAGCTCTTATTGCCGGCTTGAAGATTGCTAAAGAACTGAACATCAAAGTATTGCAGATTTTCAGTGATTCTCAGCTTATTGTATGCCAAGTCAAGAAAGAGTTTCAGACTAAAGGAGGAAATCTGCCTGCTTACTTGTCAAAGGCCTGGGAGCTTCTCGATGCTTTTGATCATTATACCATAAGCCATATACCCCGGGAAGAGAACATGAAGGCGGATTCTCTCGTGAAATACTCAAGCTCTGGTGAAGCTCAATTATTGGGATCGGTCCCTGTGGAGGTCTTGACAGCTCCGAGTATTTATGAGATGGATATTGACTGGATCATGACTGTATCTCAAGAACAGGAGTCGTGGATGACCCCTATCAAGGAATATCTACTCAACGTCTCCTTGCCAGAAAACTCAAAAGAGCGCCAGAAGCTGTTAAGAAAAGCCCCGAGATATGTAATTCAGGGCGACCATTTGTACAGACGAGGATTCTCGATGCCATTACTCCGTTGTGTAACTAAAGAAGAGGCTAAGACAATTTTAGCTGAAGTGCACGGTGGAGAATGTGGGGATCATTCAGGTGGCCAAACTCTTGCAAAGAAAATTCTCCGTTATGGGTATTTTTGGCCGGATATTAACCGAGATGCTGCTAGGTACTCCCGAAAGTGTGACAGATGCCAGAGATTTGCGAAAATCCCAAGAGCACCTTCCACCGTGCTAACACAGATGGTCAGTCCATGGCCATTCGCCATTTGGGGGATAGATCTCATTGGGCCTATGCCGATTGCCAGATCCGGAATCAAATATGCCATTGTTGTTGTTGATTATTTCACTAAATGGGCTGAAGCTGAACCCTTGGCTACTATTACCTCTAAAAGATGATAAATTTTGTAACTGAAAATATCATTTGTAGGTATGGTGTGCCGCAGAAGATAATAACAGACAATGGTACCTAATTCGAAAGCGAAGAATTCCAGGAATTTTGCAGGCGATTCAAGATCCGAAAAAGCTTCTCAGCAGTGGCTCATCCGCAGGCAAACGGGCAAGTGGAAGCAGTGAAGAAAATCATCAAATCAACCATCAAAAAGCAACTGGAAAAAGCAAAAGGTGGTTGGGTTGATAAGCTGCCACTAGCACTATAGGCATATAGGACCACCCACAAAACTGCGACTGGGCACACTCCATTCTCATTAGCATATGGATCGGAAGCAATGATTCCAGTGGAAATAGAGGTCCCCTCACACAGGAGAATTCATTTCAACCAAGCTGAAAATGAAAAGCTGCAACTTGAAGCACTTGACTTGCTTGATGAAAGAAGGAAAGAAGCTGAACTCAGAGTTGCAGCTCAACAGCAAAGGATAGCCAGGCATTTCAATTCTAAAGTTCGTCAACGCAGCTTTGAAATTGGGGATCTAGTCTTGAAAAGGATCATGACAGCAACAGGAGTGTTTGGGCCAAACTGGGAAGGGTCGTATGTCATAGGCCAAAAACTTCTTGATGGCACTTTCAAACTCACAACTGTCGAAGGAGATCCAATCCCGAGAGCCTGGAATAGCAACCACTTGCATCCATATTTTACTTAAAAGCTATGCTTAAATTTGTAAAATAATTCTGGATGTATCATTCCTGTATTGTAAGCCATTGTAAAATCAGTGTGACTCAGCAATAAGAACTATAAAGTGGATGTAGGCCCAATTTTTGGCCGAACCACTATAAATCTTATGTCTTCTATTACTATATAATGCCTGTCTCATTTCGATTTGCAAATATTTTAAATATATTGCTAAAATATCGATTTAATATTGCAGGCAATCAAAGCAAAGCTTACCTATTCAACACGTCACAAACCCAAGCGATTCCCATAAATCACCCAACAAACAAATGTCAAGCCACAAAAATTCCAGATTCAATTCCTACATAAGAAATATTTCTCACAAACGGTTGGTGATTCCACCGAAGGGGCACCTTCCAAAAGTGAAGGTTCCAGGCCCTTGCTAACTGATCGAGATCGTTTGTGCAAACAAACATTCGATTAAGTAGTTTGCGTCCGCCCCGTGGATTCACTTAACAAGGAAGTGCGCTTCTCTGGAAGAATCAAACAACCTGCAAAAGGAAGGAACATGTATTCAAAAGTGATAACAAGCGATCGCTGAGGAACAGATGATGAAAAGATATTGGCAAGCAGACAAAAAACAGCCAAAACGGAATCTTGTCTCTCAACCAAAAAGGTTGGTGGAACCACCGAAGGGGCACCTTCCTAAAGTGAAGGCACCGGGCCCTTGTTGCTTAATTGTGATCGTTTGTGCAAACAAACATCCAGTTGGGTGGCTTACGTCCGCCCCGTGGAACCACTTAACTGTGAGACGCAACTTTCCAGGCAAACAACTCAAAGCCCTCTCCGGAGGCACAATTTAAAGCCCTCCAACGAGGCACGCTGTAAAATGAAATATTTTTCTCAACCAATAAGGTTGATGGTACCACTGAAGGGGCATCTTCCCAAAGGAAGACACCGGGCCCTTGCTAATTAATTGCGATCGTTTGTGCACGAACATCCAATTAAGAGGCTTGCGTCCGCCCCGTGGTCCATTTGACTGTGAGAAATAACTTTCAGGCAAACAAATAAAGCCCTCTTCGGAGGCACTCTTCTACTCTCATGGGAACGGTCTTCCCCAAAAAAAGTTGAAGTGCAAAATAAAGCCCTCTTCGGAGGCACTCTTCTACTCTCATGGGAACGGTCTTCCCCAAAAAAGTTGAAGTGCAAAATAAAGCCCTCCAACGAGGCACGCTGTAAAATAAAATGTTTTTCTCAATCAAAAAGGTTGGTGGTACCACCGAAGGGGCACCTTCCCAAAGTGAAAGCACCGGGCCCTTGCTGCTTGATTGTGATTGTCTGTGCAAACAAACATTCAATTAAGTGGCTTGCGTCCGCCCCGTGGATCCATTTAACTATGAGAAATAACTTTCAGGCAAAACATGAAGCCCTCTTTGGAGGCACAAAGCCATCTTCGGAGGCACAACTCTTCGGAGGAGCCCTATTCGGAGGCAAAAGACCTCTAACGAGGCACAAGCCCTCTTCGGAGGCACAACTCTTTAGAGGAGCCCTCTTCGGAGGCACAAGTCCTCTCCAAAAGGCACACTAAGAAAGCCCTCTCCCGAGGCATATTAAACAAAGCCCTCTTCGGAGGCCCATTTCTACCCCCCAACTGTAAAGTGTCAAATAAAGCCCTCTAACGAGGCACGTCCAAAAATAAAAATTTTCTTCAAAAGTCCACTTCACTACAGAAAGTAATCCACTTCTCAGAAAATAAAAGTGGCAATCTCCAAAAGTTGAAGTGTGTTAACTCTTTCTAAAAAGAAAAGAAAACGAAGAAAACTTCTCCGATACAAAGCACACTCTATTAAAGCAGAATAATATTTCCTCAAAACGAAAGAATTATTCTCTAGAATAAGAGTACAAGTCTTTTCAGAATATTGCAATGAGCCGTGGTATGGGGGCATATAGCTATATTAATAAAAACAACGCTCAAACAAGCATACCGCGAGCTCACTGCAGTATCATACAAAGAAAATAAAGAAATTTGTGCAAAAACAAGGAATAAATGCATTCATAAATACTGACAAGAGATTGTACAAGTAAAAAGAGTCATTTTTATTCCATACTATCAAATTTTTTATACATGTACAAGTTTCAAAAAGCGGGGGCCGGTACCCGCACAATCCCCGGTCGATACAAGTCTCTAGACAAAAGACAATAGCAAAACAAGAAAGATAAAACCAAACTCATTTCTTCTTCCTCCCACTGCCTTTGGAGCCTTCACCTGGTTTAATGACTAACTTCGCAGGCCGGCTTGGATGAGTCACGGAAGAAGGAGAAAGGGGTGCAACTGGGTCTTCTCCTGCTTTCTCATCATCAGCAGGAGTGTCTTTCTTTTTCTTTGAAATGCTGCATTTTCCCCTCTTTTTTGAAGAAGATTCGCTGCCCGGAGTAATAAGTTCAGATAACTTTGTGTCGTCAGCATAAAATTTCTCCGAGGACCTCTCGCCCTCCTCAAGTTCTTCTGCCTTCTGCTCTTGCGAAGCGGTCGGATCATCCAAGTCTTGGAGAGCTTCTATTTTTTCTTCTTGCGACCCCGGTTGAGAAGCAGAAAGAGGAGTAACTTGAAGAGGTAGAGGAGCAGCAGCTGGGGGAGTCGAAGCCTGTGTAGCACTTGTTGTTTTTGCTACAGAAGAAGAAAAATTAAAATCATCAGTATTCCCCACAAAAAGAGGGGACGGTGGCACGTCGAGACTTAAGTAATAGGCAAAAAGTTCATCAAGCTCAGGTGAAGCAAACGAGCAGTCCACTTGAGCCAGATCGGAATTGAAGTTACCTGGAGAGCTCGGTTTGATCACTTCGATTTCATAATCCTGGGCTTCAGTACTTTCTTGGGCCTTTTCTTCAGTGTGAGCAGTTTTAGTTTAGATTTCGGCTTTTGTAGGAGGTAGAGAATGAAGAGCTAGAGCCAATGGTATCAGGGTCGACCGAAGCTGAAGGACGAGTGGGGTTGGCTAAAGGCGCCTTCTCCAGATGCTCTCCTCCTACTGCTTCGGCTCGCTCCCTGGCAAGCTGTTCTTTCCCTCTAGCAAGGGCAGCACGACCCTCGTCGTCCAAATAACAAGCCTCCAGGTCCCCCTCCACATAGCCAACATCTTTATACATTTCAATTACTGCCCCCCACACTTCTGCTAGAGTAATTTCATATTTTGGGCCCAAGAACGAAAGGCTTCCGCATCCCAAGACACTGAGAACATAAAACTCAAAAAGAGTGGAGCTGATGGTGGCCTTGGTTGTTTCGTGCGATTCTTCAGCAACCGCTTTTCCGGCAATGGCCTCATCACGCTCCTTTTCTGCTTTTGAAAGTTGAGCTTTTAACATGGTAATCTCCAAGTCTTGGGAGCTGACTTTTTCCCGCAGCTGGACGGTATCGTTGCGGTATTTTTCAACAACATGATGTTCCGCCTCAAGTTTGATCTCGGCATCTCTCTGAGCAGCATGCGGAAGAGGTAGCAAGGTCCTCCTTAAGTTTCTTAACTTCAGCTTCAACTCTCTCGTTATCATCGGTGATGCTCTTCATTTCTGCATCGTGCTGATCAAGAATTTTCTGCCATTCAGACTTATCATTTTCCATAGTCATCATTGCCTCAAGATTTGCACGACTGACTCTTTGAAGCTCATCTACAAGTTTCTGCCAGCCAAACATCCTCTCGATATCGAGTTTAACAGCATCAAAATTTCTTAACATGGCTTGCTTGTCAATCGGTACCAAGTCTAAGTCGAAACGCACTCCTTTTAAGCACCAGTTCGGGAATCGGCTGTGGAGTGTAGGCGGAGGCTTCTCGACTTGATAGGGAGGCCTATTGATGATTGTTTGGATATTAGTTCTTTTGAGGGCAGGAGAGCTGGGAGAATGTCTGAAGAAATGGAAGCAGCAGGCACCTTAGAGATTTCAGAAGAAGACTTGTCATCGAGTTTGGCCCGCTTGCTTGGCTCCTCAATTATGTGACTTTTTCCTCTGTCATCATGAGATTTTCTTTTATGAGAATCGTCATCTCTTTGAGAGGGGTCACGACGGTCGTCATTTCTTCCATATCGCTCCTCATAAACCTGCCTCTCTCGAGCTTTCCTAGCCGCTTGTTCTTCGTCAGTCTCCCTGGGGGCAGGGAGATAGCGTCGGGGATCATAAAAATCACGCCTTCCGTAGCTTCGAAAATCATCGTAGTACGAACCGCTTCGTCCCATTGGAGAATCTGAAAATGAAAAGAGATAGAATTTAGAAATCTCCAGGAAAAGGAATTTAAGTGCGAGTAACTGCTAAAAATCCTAAGTGTGTGTGGCGTGCAAACTACACGCGTCAAGCTACAAACCACTCTTCAGCTTAGGAGTGATGTCGGCTTTTACAATGGGGGTCAACTCTTGGGTTGAGGGAAGTGGTCGTAAGACAGATGTTGCTTCGATCGATGGAGAGATAAGCTTAGGAGCGGTAATGTCGTCTTTGAAAAGTTCTTGAGAAGTCACCAGAAAATCACTTAACCCCCCGAAGATGTCATCACCGTTGTGCCCAGCCGAGTGAGTCACACCAGCAGTTCCTTCTCCAGCATGCTCAGCACTTTTTGTGGCAGAACTTTCTTTCTCCGCCCCCTCATCAACTTCTGTGGCGGTCTTCTCGGGACATTGAGGGAGTTCCTCTTCTTCGATAATCGGAAGAAGTTTAGACTTACCGGAAAACTCTGCACCCTCAGCAGAACTGGAGCATTTTACCAATGAAGCTTCTGCGACTAGTTCTTTCAACGCAAGTTCTTTTGCGGGAGCTGGGGCATCAGATGTTTCCGGTTGAGAGGCAGGGACATCGCGAAGTTGAAGGGATCGGGAAGGATGTAAAAGGCCAAATTGATGTAGAAATTCGTCTTTCAAAAGAAATTTGATACTCCTTTCCTTGACGGCTACAGCATTTAGTCTTTCAAAAGTCGACTTGTGGCTGGAGTCTTTAGAAAGGGAAGGAAGTGCTACAAGAGTAAAAATGAAGTTAATACTTGACAACTTGAATTCTGAAAGGCTCAGAAATGGAGTGAATGGAGATAGACAAACTTACTTCCTACTCTCCAGATGCCATAGAATTCTGAAGGGCAAAGAACGAAGAAAAATTGATTTAAGAACCCGTGAACGCTGTCGGGCAAGTCTGTAATCATTTTACGATTTCTAGCGCTCCTTATAAGTGTGATGGAAGGATGATCTTTATTCTTCCCGAACGAGCACAAGTAGTAAATTTCGTCGAAGTTCGGAAGGCGATTAAGTGTTCTCTCAAACAACACACACAACCCCATCAGAATGGCATAGCCATTGGGGTGCAACTGAAATGGAGAGATAGTCAACTGAAGAAGCACCTTTCTGAGAAAGTCATTAAAAGGAGGAATAGCTCCGCTCAAGCACATCTGACGGTTGACCGCAATAAAGCCAGGAGGTGGGCTGTCAGCGGTATCATTTACTCCAGGAAGTAAAGCTTCAGTCTCAGCAATGCCAAATTGGACGCAAAGCTGGTTGAAAGCCCGTTGGGTTAAAGTGGTTGAAACTGTTTCCGAAGGATTCTCCAGAGGGACAGCTATTAGGAAGACTTATTCAGTCTGTTCTACTGATACTTCTTGTGCTTGATGAGAAGTCATTCTACACAAGGAACTGGATGTTCAAATATGAAGGTGCACGTTTCCTAAAAAGCGTGTGAAGTGTTGTGCGAAGCTAATAAGATAACAAGTAAATAAATATAATAATACTGGTTTGCATATGTCAATTCAGGAAAATTCAAGACTTGTTAGTGCCAATGCAAATAACATTTGGTAGTAAGCAATTCTAACTGTGAGAATTTTTGCATTGACACTTCATTCAAGATATTTGATTCACAGCATTTCACACTCAATTGAATTCAGTTTATTTTACTTAAGTAGAATATTGTCTCTTGATTTAATCCATCATTCGATGTGGGCAGTCAATAATGAGTATATTCGTCCCAGTTTTCTGCAAATGTTGTATTTAGCAGGTTATTAGCAATCAAGTCAATACAATCTGGGAAAAAGTGCAACATGTTCAAGCAGTTCAAACTTGCAGTTCAGTCAAGTTCTATGAAAACTTTGCAAGTGTTCAAGTCCTTAAGTCGTAGGAATGACTTAAGACTAGCTCGGGCTTACTTAGGTCGTCCAGATCAAGTTCAAACGACCTAGCATAGGTCGGGCTCCCCTAAGTCGTTCTGCTCAAATTTTGGAGTTTATTAATTGTGTTCCTACGAGTTAAAACTACACTGCAAGTTAAGGCATAAGGCTTTAAGCCAAGACAGGGTAAATTTGTTTAAGTGTTAACTCGTCCAAGTACACCCGCGACCTAAAAGTTATGTCACAAGAAGTTAAGTCGCCCAGATCATAGTGCGATTCAAAGACAGGTCGTAAGGAGAGTTATCTCGTCCGAAGAAATATGCTACACTTCTTAAGTCGCAAGTTCTTAAGTCGTTCAGATTCTTTAAGTCGCTCAGTTTTAAGTCGTTTGCTTGGTTAAGTCGTTTGCTTGGTTAAGTCATTTGCATGGTTAAGTCGTTTGCATGGTTAAGTCGTTTGCTTGGTTAAGTCGTTTGCTTGGTTAAGTCGTTTGCTTCCTTAAATCGTTTGCTGAGTTATGTCGTGTGATTCATGTTTAAACCGTAAGTCGCTCCTCCTCAAATCCTTAACTCGCCTAATGCCTTATCCCGTTCACTACTCCCCAATACATCAATTCACCAACTCCCTAACTCGCTCAATCTTCCTCTGGTTATCAACTCGCCTGGCATCAAACCCGATAACCCGATAACCCGCTAATTCATTGGCGCCTTCACAACAAAAAACCATCGTCTCTACAATACCACCAAATCACCCAAAAACCATCAACATCGTCTCAGATTCGCCACAAATTCAATATCACTGTTTTATCATGAATCACAACCACGGCGTGGTCAACGGCGGTCACAAGTTGGTCGAAACATGATTCTCGACAAAATACAGCAAAAGAAAGCGAATTGAAGTCAGAAAATGGAAACCGGAGATTTGACGATGGGTGTAGGTGAGCGATGGCCGGAATTACTTATGTAGTTGGACAGAGGGATGATCGACGACGAGAAGGTTGGAATTTGTCTTCGAAAGCTTGGAGAAAACGTCAATGGCGGTTTCAGATAATAGAGCAAGTGAGGAGAAGGAAGGAGAAGCTGAGCAACTTATAGACGGGAAAGGTAGAATTCGAATCGGCCTAAAACGACCTAACAACTCAAGCGGCTTACGACCTAACAACCCGAGTGACTCACGACTTAGCAATTCAAATGGCACGAGTTAAAAGGTGTTGAAGCACACGACCTAGTCCCTAGGCATATACTTCGAGGGGCAAGTGTTAACACCTCTTTTTCTACGACTCAGCGACCCAACGACTTACGACTTAACGACCTAAGGAAATCTCCTGCAACCTAACTCCAGAAAGCAACCTAGCAACCTAACGAGTTAGCGACCTAACGAGTTAGCGACTAAGCGACCTAACGAGTTAGCGACCTAACGAGTTAGCGACCTAGCAACTCAGGAAAAGGGAACGACTTAACATGTTCCAGAGTAAAGCCACACGACCTACGACCTACCTCTTCTATTAGGTCGCTCACGACCTAAACATGCCGAGATAACTTCTGTATTCACTGCATTAGGTCGCTTACACCTAGTATCTCACCCAGAATGGCTCCACTAAGTTGCCAACGACTTAAGCTAACTCGGGATGACCTTTAGGTCGCTTACGACCTACGACCTAACCCCCTAAGTTGTCCACGACCTACGACTTACCTTCAGATTTTCCCTATAAATACCCTGCCTACTCCACATTCGTGGGGGGACGTTTTCCAGACTTTGAAGCGCCGAAACTCTGCTGCATTCAACACCTCTACTACCGAGAACATCTCAAACTACCTAAAGGGAAGATCATCTACATCGAAGATGAATTCAAGAATCTACTTTGCATTGAAGTGTTGATTACTTGTATTGATTGTTGAATAATCGAAGGAATTCTTGTAAAACTTGTAATCGAACTTGTGATAAAGAAGATAAAGTGGGCGTAGGCTTGATTTTGAGCCGAACCACTATAAAACTGCTGTCTCTTTACTTTTACTGCAATTATCTGCTTTTTTAAGTTCCCGTACCAACGGGTGGTGCTTTCACTTTACTAATTCTCACAACGGGGTGTTAGCGTTCGATTTTTACGTTAACAAGTTACAAAAGTGTTTATAACCATACTCATATGTTGAGAATAGCATATCGATACATTCGTTAAGACTACTATACGCGCGATCGAAGAACCTACAATATAATTCACAATGCATAGACAAAATATAATAACAAACAAATATAAAATATATGAGATGGTAGCATAATCAAATGAACCAAAAATAACATTATATCAGAATGTAGCATAAGTTTATCACATGCAGTTAAATCCCCGCTAAAGTCTCGCTAATGCACTGTTAAAGCGCTTAGTGCATTTTAACCGCTACGCTTTTTCAATTTAGCGCTATTAAATAATAAAACAGCTTCAAACCCCACTATATTCCGATATGCCTACTAGATCATTGGTTTTTAACACCTGCTTTAGTGACTTTATTATAAAAAGGTTAATTTGAAGGTTCTCTTGTAAACCAAAACAACAAATCTATGGTATATGTCAAAGTTAAAGTCTAAGGGCTCAACATAAAGAACTCTATTCCATTCACCAAGTCTTAACTGCATGGATCATGACATTCTTCAATTTTGTTATATATGAGGAAATAATATTTCTTTTTCTACACAATTGCTGTGGGAATAAGAATAAATCCGCTTTGAAGGTTTGATTTTCAATAAATATTTTCACAACTCCGCTATTTTCTAAAATATCCCTGCTATAGCTTTTCGGATTTCCACCAGTATAAAACCACTTAGCGCTTGAATCGCACAGGGTTCACCAAATTATAAAAAAACAGAGTAATAGAGTTTATACATTTCAATACATCGAATAAACTCCAGATAATAGTGTCTATATACAGTAATAGTGCTATATAGCTCCATTGCACTGCACAACGGAAATAAGCGATAGCGGTTCCATATAAAAGTAGCATATATAAGAAAGCATCAGCCTCCTACTCATCCGCCGTACTACTCCTTGTGTTATCTCATACATGTCTCTCATTATACTCCTTTACCGAGATGATAAAAAGAAATTCTAATAACCTAAGGTCAGACAAAAGTCTAGTATGAGCGATCTATAATCTCAAGATTGATATAAGTCATAATATCATAAATATGAACATATGGTATGGAAAAACATATATGTCCTGTCATTGCATCCAATAAGATAGTGCATAAATACAATATATGCTAAACCATCATCATATTGTGTGCTTGTACTCTAAGTATAGTTTAGGGTGTTTGGGTATCCAACTCGATAATACCTACATTCTTCACCTTGGCTGCCTCTAGTAAGCCTCGAAGTCAAACATGCCTTGCACCAAAGTTCACCCAGTGCAAATCACAAAATTCATCGTGTTAGTACCTATCCAACTCAAGTAGGTACCACTCCATTTTCATTTTTCCTTAGCTGATTTCCCTTCAAAGTTGCATCATAGCCTTCCTCGTCTCTTTTTCCAAAAACCCAGGGTCGTTCTATAGTCAGTATTGACCCGTATAGGTCGGGTCGGTACTGATCCAATTTACTTAGACAAAATCTGGCTAAATAATTTTTTCTCCACCACCTCTGCACCAATCTAACTTTGTTTTAACTACTTCGATCTGCGTGCAACACATTTGCAATGATCTGGCTCCAAGTAAACGATAGCCAATCCATCAAAGTTCATTCTATTACTATGGATATCCCATCGTTTGTGTAATCAAATCAAAGAGCACATCAAATAGCCACTCCATTTGCACGAAGATCCACGCCTATAGAAACGATTCAACCCCTAATTTTCTTTGACAAGCTTTTCATCCATTCAAACATGCAAACAGAACATTCAAATAAACAAGCTTCGTATCAAAGCAATAGAATCAAAATAACATTTAATTCCTATCATAACAATAATATGATCAGTCAAGGCATAGAAATACATGTTACAATCACTTTAAAACCATTTAAATTCATTTATACTTCATTTTCAAAATCAAATTAGTTCCAAAGTCACATTCTGAATTAAAATTGGATTCAAAACATGTTTGAACATTCAGAAATTTATATAATAGGTTGTGAGATGATAAATCACTCATCAATCGATGTAAAATTGATGTAAACACAACAAATCAGGGTAATCCGGATTGATACACTCAAGATCCAAAATTCACTTCTCCATAAATACAAATTTGCTAATCTATTGTTGATATTCTTGCTAATCTACCCTTAATTACTAGAGTTAACTATATTTAGTATGGTTTAATGATGGTTTTGTTTGGAGACATATTTAATGGAGAATTAGTTATGTTTTAGGAAGAAGAATAATGATCTGGGAATGTGTCTAGTGCTATAGTTAGCATAAGTCCCGAAATAGTTTAGTGGGCCAAATTACGGGCTTTGGCAATTACATTATAATCTACCTAAAAATTGTCTAATTTGAAATCGCAATATCCCCTAAACTACTTGGCCAAATTTCTATTATAACCACTCCACGGAAAGGAAAACCACTATATCTTTCACTTAGAATAGTTTCAGACACTAACTCAACATCTATTAAATGTTATAGCCATCATAATATTTCTGGAAAAGAAATATCCATAATTAATTTTAAGGGTCAAAAATATTAAAACACGGCACTACTTGAAGTTTTAGTCCATTCTAAGGTCATTTGATCATGAAAATAATATTTTACAATCCATTTATATGTAGAAATGTAGGCTGTTGCATTCTCCCCCTTAAGAATTTCACCCTCGAAATTCGACCAACATAAACCACATAATTATGAAAACAATAGGAAGCATGCAAACAATCAAACTATGTTAAAATCCTATCATGCATATACTACTAACAAATAAACAATATACCAAGTGTGAAAATAAATGCAATAAATGGAATTTCACCAAGTAAAGAGCTCCGGATAAGTGGTCATCATGCTCTTCTCGATCTTCCATGTGCTATCAACTTCACTTTCACTTCATTGAACCCTTACAAGCTTTACTGTATTCCTCCTAGGCTACTTCATACTCTACTTAACTATATGACTATGCTTACGAAGTCCCGATGCCTCAGATTCAATTTCAAAATCATTTAGTTGATCTAGTGCGATTATCTCAACTGAGACATGTACAAACTTCCTAAGATGCAAGATGAGGTAACGTTGTTCACACCCGTCATCTTCTGAGATTAGTCGACTCTAAATGCTAGGTTTCCAATCCTGTCGAATAAAGGAAAAAGTCCTACAAATCTCGGTACCAATTTCCCTTTATTGTCGAATCGAACTATATTCTTCAACAGAAAAATCTTGACAACCACCATATCACCAAAACTCAAGATCATGACACTTCTTATGAGCATAACTCTTTTGTATGTCATGCGCAGTTTTCGTTCATTGTCGAATGATCTCTATCTTCTCCAAAGTCTCTCTAATCATATCCGGCCCAGACATCAGTTTCTCCTCCGTCTCTCACCAACAAGAAGGGAAAGTGTATTACATGGTCGGTCGTATAAATCTTCAAACTGTATCATATGCATGCTCGACTAGTAGCTTTGTTGTATAATAACTCTATTAAGTGCAAAAGATCATTCTACGAGCCTCAAAAATCAAGTATACAAGCTTGTAAAAGATCCTCTAATGTGTGCATCGCTCTCTCGATTCGACCGTTAAGCTATGAGAAATAAGTTGTACTCAAATGCACCTTCGTGCCAAATATCTCTTGTAAGCTCTTTCAAAATCCACCCATGAATAATGGGTCAGTATCGCTCATAATGCTCCTCGGTACTCCGTGGAATCGTATGATCCGACATACATGCCACTCAATCGGTTTTCATGTTGTTCTATTAGACTTTAAAGGTATGAATCAGGCAATATTCGTCAATGTATCGACCATAACCCAAATACTATCGTACCCTCCTATAGTCCTCAGTAATCCATCGATATCTTCTCCCACTTCCACTATGGAACTTCAAGCAGTTGCAACAAACCATTCACACTATGCCATAAATGGCCTTCTGCAACACAAAAAAAATGTTGGCTCAGGCCCGAAAAATGTTGCCATAGGTCTATGGCAACACTTTTAGGGTGATGCAATTTTTGCCGTTGCCTTAGACCTCAAAGGCAACATTTTGACTATCTAAGGCAACATAAGTAATATTGTTGCAATAGAACCCTATTTGGGTCTATGGCAACACCCATAGGTGTCTGTAGCAACATTCCAAAAATGTTGCTATAGATATTAACTTTCTGAAGTTGTGGGACCCACATCTTGTGAGGCCCGCAATGTAGAGCATATTTCATTTTTTAATAGAAATAAATATTTATTTAATAAAATGCTATTGCACAGAATTTGATATTCAAACAGTATTTTATTTAAATGAATATTTTATTTCAACATTTGAAACAGTGCAAATTCCTGACTCCGCTATTTTACAATTCAATGATATATAACACTGATATTCACATATACAGATATTCCTCACTACATCACTCAGTTCACTCATTACAGATACAGTTTCATACCGACTCATACACTGAATCTTCAACTACTTCCATAGCATTTGTAATGTACATCTCTAATCGCCTTCCGATGGAGAAAGTTTACAACGTTTCCGAATCGAAAGGTCTCGTTTATCACCTATTTCAGAATAATACAAAAATATTCTTATTATTTTTGTGAATAAAACAAGATTTTCATGTTGTAACTCAATGTCAATAACAAAAAATGAAATAGAGATGACAAGATAATTGAAATTTGCTTACAGATTCTATCTATACCTGATTATGTAATAATAAAAGAAATCAGCATAAAGAAGAGTCTGTACAAGTCCAGATATCCAAGCTGAAATTGGAAATAGGTAAAACATATGTTAATACTACAAAAGGAACAATACTTATATTTGGAATGTAAGCAAGGAATTTGTGGAAGTTTCATACCTATCCAATGCACACAATGTGGTTCAGTGAAGTAGCGGTAAATCCAATTGAGGATGTACAACAATCTGTATGCACTATAGATACAACATTTTGATTTCAGTAGGCAATCCTACAAGTGCTCCTCTTAATGAGCTCAGTTCTACTAACTCCATCACCTCTTCAACAAACATCTGCATTTGTCACAAACTTAGAACAGATATCACAAATATATCATCTTCTAAATTTGAACATTTTACTCGATTAGACCACTTTCAAAGATATATCTAAGCAACTTTTTAGGGAAACCGGGTCATTTTCTACATTATCGAATGAGATTGAATCTTGAAGATCCAACTACCAGAATTCATGCATACATTTGCAAACAAGATGGGGTATACGCTATGTTATACATATCATCCAACCTATTGTTTACAGCATACTGCAGACATAATGATGATAAAATAAGTCAACATAATGCAGACGCAAGCATGTACAGACACTACCTAGAAGACCAAAGGCAAAAAAGCCCAGGGGTGATGGACTGAAGTCCTACCATTTTTTCACAAACAAGATTGAACCAAAAATAAAATAAAAGAATAGCTCTAGCCAAGAAGTAAAATAGCTGCAAGTTGTTTCCATTCACTCTCAAGAAGAAGAAAAAAATAAGCAACTTATAAGCTTTAGCTTGACTATCCTATACACTTAAATTTCAAGTATCAAAGTTGCATAATGTTTAGTATTGATGCCCCATTTATAGGGCAAGGATGAAACAGCAAGAGAAAATTGACTTAAGCTGAGGTTATCAATCTATTTATCTGACATAAACTAAGGTTGTCAATACTTAAGGAGCGATGATAAGAACAACTGTCAAAGTTAATAAGTATTCAAAATTATAAAGATGGGATCATGCAACTAAGGTTATGAACCGATTTATCTAACATAAAATTACATTTATATCCAATATTAGTTTTCCAAAATAGTCAAGGACAGTTAAAGAGCATGATTTGTATGCTTGCATAATCAATGAGAGAAATGAGAGAATTGACATATGGTGCATGTTTGCAATCCATACCAACACAATAAAAGAAAATAAATTTGGTATATCACCTGTTCTCCTTGAGGATACATCTCTTCTAAAGCTTTCACGTCATCATCCAAAAGAAGTAATTCCTGCAATAATTAACAGTTATAATGTTAATCAATACCAGGAAGGCTTCAAAATATTATATTACATGCTAACTCAAGTTGAGTACAATTTATTAATAAAACAGTCTAATAAAAACATCTTCAATGAATGGAAAGACTATTGAAGCCTAAAAGAAATTAAAAGGTAATGGAAATAAGGTCCACATAAGGAAATATTGAAAGCAATTGACAGACATATTTTTGATACACAAGTTAATGAGTATCACGGTTTTGATTGTTACAAGGAAAAAAAAGGTGCAAAGAGCTTAGGCTAAGCCAGAAAATTGCAGTTGGGTCTGTCATAGTTCAGTAAGAAATGATGTATCTATATATAGTATAGAAATGAAAACGTAAAAGATAAAAATGCAAAATAGTTTGGACAGTAAAGCATCGTAAATGAATCAGTGCTGAAACAAACTAGTGTTCTGAAAACTTGTACAATATGCAAAAGTTGTGAAAAATTACTTGCAGTTTAGAGCTCAAAGAAACGCCTTGGATAGAATATACCCTGCTTCTCCGTTTACTTGATTATTGCACATTGATAGAAAGAGTGAGCGTTCAGACTTCAGAGTTCAAAGTTCAAAGTTCAACCTCAAATACCATATCATGCCAAACCGTGGCAAAAACCAAACTTTCATGGAATATTTGGAGCAAAGATTAATTTTATTAAGAATTGAAATACACAATGAAAATACATGTTACTGAACTGACAAGAGGTTATACAAGTCTAGTTTCACACTAGAGTATTCATATTAACACATGTAAACGTGTTTAATTATTAACTAAGGTACTGTGAACAAGGAAATAAATATCGTAGATCCATCATTGTTATTGAAAAAGACAAAAACAAATGACCAAATACAGAAATTTCAAACACTTGAACTGATAATGATTTATCTTAACTCATTCTGCAGCCTAAACTACCCAAGTGCAGAGAACATAGGAAAAAAATTAAAACCTGTCATATGGATGATTTAGTATTTTAATCACATAATTCTGAAAACAAAATATCTCTAGAAACTTTTCCAGACAAACTAGAATTCAAATATAGTTTAAATGACACTAATAAGATAGTAAATGAATTTGTGGTGGCATGCAATGATGAGAAATAAAAAGAAATGCATGTCATTACTCATTAGATAGTCTATGAGAAAAAGAAACAAATCCAAGTAACATATCATGCAACGATTAAGTTACTCATTACTCAACAGTAAACATGTTTATATACATTGACCAGATGTTCAGTAACTGGAAATATGTATTACAATAAATTCAGTCAAGATATGTACTTACAATTCAGAGGTGAAAGAAGTTTCTCTAATAAGCCCTAATTTAACATGTTTAAAAAAATTAACAGTTGCTGTCAATGGATACAGATTGCGAAAATTCGCATACCGTGGCCGTCTGCTAATTGGCTATCGAAAGTCCCAAACATCGATGATTTAGCAAGTACAGATCTTTTCGGAAGTAGCTGTAGATTTGGCTGGGGAAGATGTGGATTGGAGTTGCGATTACAGGCTCTGCTGGAGGAATAGGAAATTAAGGCAAAAAGGAATAGATCGGGGTAGAACAAAAATCCCTAATTTTTGTTTATACGATTTGGGGGAGAATGAAATGAAAAGGAAGCGGGAATGAAAATGTCAGCGAAAAATAAAGGAAACGTAGTAGACAGTGGATGAACGGTTGAGATTTTGTTTTAACTAATGGTGTGGATCGCTGAGGTGTAATTTTTTTTTAATTTTTTTAATTAGAATATATCTATAGCAACACTATACAAAAATGTTGCATCGTGTTACACTTGTTTGGCTAGAGCAACACATTTTTATGGCTAAGGTAACACCAAAAATACAACGTTGCAGTAGGACCAAAATTTTATAGCTGTCACAACATTTTAGCTGGCAACACCTTGCAAAAATGTTGCAGAAGGTCATCTATGGCGTAGTGTCAGTTTCTTCTGCTCAGCTTTAACCGGTGACAAATCATACATTTTGAGATAAATGTCCTAACGTCCTTCATGCTTTCCTAATAAAATTTCTTTTATTTTGTACATTTTATTTCCTCCAAGCTGGATAGACAATTTCAAATAATGTCGCTTTCGTAGCACCTCATCTTTAAGTCCATCTACATTGGGTATATATAATCTCTCATCCTTCCGGATCCAACCATCTTGGTCAAAATCCATACTGCTTCAAATCTTCAGACTCTACTTCCACCTCAAGCTTGGTAATAATCTCTACTAGTCTAGCATCACAACTCTAACTTATACCAATCTGCTCTATTAGAGTAGGCCTAATCGTCAAGCTCGTTAATATCTCTGGTTCTAGCTCACACTTCGGTCGGAAATCATACCCAGCTATATACTATAACTATGTTTACTCTAGGAACATAGCTCTGAGATTGGCATGCCTCCTACTTGATGCATCTGCCATTGAATTTCCCTTACCAAGCGTATAGGAAATGTCAACATAGGAAGTGTCAACATAGGAGGTAAAGAACTCTAACCCTCACCGCTGTCGTAGGTTAAGGCTCTTCTTTGAGAAAAGGTATTTCAATGACTTTTTCTTCTAGGAACTAATGCCTCCACGATTTAAAGCAAAAGCTATGGTTGCCAGCTTTAACTCGTGGGTGGGATATTTCTTCTTATGTGGTTTCAGTTACCTACTCGCATATGTTAATTTTTTACCTCTTTGCATCAATACAACTGCAAATCCAATACCACGTGCATCCCTTATACTGTTAACTCTTTATTATCATTCAGAATGACTAACACTGATGCACTCATCAACTTCTACTTCATACTAACGAATGTCTGCTCACATCTCACATCCCAGTCAAAAGTCGGAATCTTCTTCATCAAATGGATCAATGGTGCGATTATCTATGAGAAGCCATTAATTAATCCTCTATAATAACCCGTTATCGAAGAAAATTTCTCACATCAGTCGCATTCTTAGGTCTTTCACGATCTTGGACTGCTACTACTTTGGCAGGACCAATGGCGATGCCTGCTCCGAAACAAAATGACCCAAGAACCTCGGTCCCCTCCTCCAAAAGTGACACATCGAAAATTTGGCTTTGAGTTGATGCTTTCTCAACATCACAAGTACCACTCTCAAATGCATCTTGTGTTCTTCCATCCGTGAATAGACAAGAATATCATCTACAAAAACAAGCACAAACCTATTAAGCTTATCTCTAAAAACATGCTTCATAAGATCAAAAAGGTATGTCAGTGCATTCGTTAGTTCGAATGGCATAACCAACCACTAATAAAATCTCGATTGTGCATGGAATGCAGTAATCGACACATTATCCCTTGCCACTCTCAGTTAGTGAAAACCCATTGCCAAATCCAATTGAGAAAAAACTTTCTCACTATGAAGCTGATCGAACAAGTCGTCTATACGTGAAAGAGGATACTTGTTCTTTCTCATCACCTTATCTAACTCGGGATAGTCAACACAAAGTCTCAAAGAGTCATCCAGCTTAATGGCGAATACTATAAGTGTTCTCCACTCAAAAATAATCATCCGAATGAATCCCTACCTTAATAGATCATTCACTTGCATCTCTAGTTCTCATTGCTCTTTGAGTGATATCCATCTCAAAGGCAATACAATAAGTCTGACATCCCTTAATAAGTCAACATGGAACTCGATCTCTCTACATAGTGGTAATCATATAACCTCCTCGAATATATTTGGATACACCCTTGCTATTGGCACTGATGGAAATTCATTGTTGTGGATCTCGAGTGAATACAAAAGGCTATCATCGCTGCATCCTCGAGCATGCAACTCAACTCTAGATTACACTAACTATTTTCCCCTATCGTTATCAATAATCTCTCACAAGCAACCATTACTCCGTATCTCTGAAGCTATGCCATCCCCAAAATAGTACCAAACTTGAAAAAACAAAGAATAAACAAACCAAAAACAAACATGCATACATGACTCGGTAAAATAACGTCATGATAAACCAAACCCAAATTTGTCGAACCTCCCACATGATTTGACACTACCAAAGTTATGTCTACTAGATCAGGTCTAAATTCTAACCTATTTACAAGGTCACTAGATATAAACGAATGTAATGCCCTGATATCAAACAAAACATGGACCGGTATATCATAATGAAAAGAATACCTTAAATCGTAATGCCCTTTCCCTTCTCCTTCATGGATGGAGCACTCGACAAAGCGGGAACAACATTTAATGCATAAACTTCACAACCTGCTTATCGTTCAGTGGTTCTAAAAAATTCTTCTTAGTATGCCTAAGCTTGTTGCATTTGTAGCATTTCCTATCTTTGATTTTGCAATTCTTATTATGATGGCTTTTCTCTCCGCAATTGAAACAAGTCGGCTCCCATTTGCCTTTTTTTGACCATCCATGCCTTAGAAGTGGTTCTTTCCTTTGTTATTCCACTATTGCTTCCTTCTGCCACCTCCATCTGCTCGTGATCTAGTCTCTTCTTAAGGAACAATTGCGGCCTTTAATTTTGGGTACAAGCTCTCGTGCCTCAGAGCCTTCTCTACTATCTTTTCAAAGCCTTCATCAATATGGCTCACTAGCCTCTCTCCTAGATAACCATTCAAGACAATGATGAACTTCTCATTCTTCTTCAATGGAGTGTCGATGAACGACGTTCCATATATCGACAATGATGAATTCAATAGCATATTTTGAAATAGACATATTACCTTGCCTCAGATTAGCAAATTTTTTAAACAAGATCAACTTCAAAACTGCTGGAATAAACTTCTTTTCAAAGCGAGTTTTGAACTAATCCTAAGTGAGCTGGTCCTTTTGAGTAGCTGGCTTGATGGTATTCTACCATCCCATGGCTCTACCTTGAAGTTGTTGCAAGGCTAACTTCCTCTTCTAAGCATCTTCCAATACACGATCAAGAAATACACTCACAAGTATCTATCCAATCTTGAACTTCTGTAGTTTACTCCATTCCCATAAACGACTTTCCTTCAAACAAGCAAAATTCTTGTTGAGCTTAGCAAAGTCTACTCGTTGCGCCTGCACTAGAGTAGCAGCACCTACTAGACCAGGAGCTCCTTCTTGGGCATTTTGCATCATGTTCATCATCATCATCTGAGTGGACATCATCTACATATCGAGATTAACAGCTGCCCTGGTGTCCGCTCTAGTTTTGACTTCTGATACGAAGTTCCTTGTTGTGTTTCTTGTATGTCGGCTCATTCTTATAATCTATAACAAGAATGATAATCTCTCATTAAGGACAAACATCATAAGTGGTATCTGTGTAAACAATGCGACTTACTGTATACATACTATTTAGTTTGAAAACCAAAATGTATAACAAGTACGCTCTCTCATACATCACTTTGATCCTTTCTAAGGTGATATCTCCTACCTTATCTCTAATGGATATACTATAGAAATGATCACCTAAGTCTCTACATTCGCTCAACCTCGCTCGGATACCACGGTTGACAAACTCCCTCTACCTTTGGTACGTAATATACCAAATATTTAAACCATAAGAGTGCATTGCAGTGGTACTTTTCATGCGCATCAAAATCAGAATGAGAACTAGTGGTTTTCGCCAAGCAATGAAAGACCTTCTAATTAAATTCCCTACTAGAAAGAATCCTCGACATTCCTATTTTGCTTTGGGAGACTCGCTACCAGCAATTGCTTCGGCTGGAGCCGCTATCGGTATCGGCCTTCATTCCCTAATTAATTTATTATTATAAGTCCCAACCATTGGAGGGGAACCGTCAAGGGTTAAAGTATGAGTGACCATGAAGAGCCTATAGTATATCTTACAATGCATAGACAAAATATAATAACAAATATATATGAAACCGACGAGATAATATTTTAATCAAATGAACCAGAAATAACATAATGTTAGAGTGTAACATAGGTTCATCAGATTACATAAAATATGGTATTAGAATTTATACATCCCAATACATCGAATAAACTCTAACTGTCTCTATATGTAATAGTAGTGCCATATAGCTCCATATCACTGCATAGCGGAAATAAGAAATAGCGGCTCCATATAAAAGTAGCATATATAAGAAAGCGTCGGTCTCCTGCTTGTCCTCTACATAGCTCCATGCGCTATCTCATACTTGTCTCTCAATCTACTCATATAAGAATATCCAAGATGATAAGAATCAATGCAAATAACCATGGGTTAGACAAAAGTCTGGTATGAGCGATTTATAATCTTAAGATAGATACTCATAGGTTTCACTCGACACTCATACAATAATTTCCAACAAGCTAACCTATGTACTGATAACACAAATATAACACCTCAATATACTAGCGCAAGGTTCTGACATCTGAAAGGAGATCGTAAACATTGTCCACTTATTAACACCGCAACACACAAGAAAAATATAACACTTCAATTATCTCTTATCAAAAACTAGTTTAAAAATGAATTAAAATAGTTGGGTTCACATGCCGAGCACTTAGCGTACACCAAACTTATTACATCATTGCAGCTTACATAGGTCATAGTACAAGAAGTAAAATATTAATCTACTGTTTTGCTCACCTGCCTGCCCAGGTCAAATCCACATTAACTAAACATATCTTTCCTAGTCAATTCCCAAACAAGAGTATCTTAAGAAATCAAGAAAATACTCGAGTTTGGCATAACGTATGACATGAATAATTCTCAACCAATATCCAATGCAAATAAATATCATTCATAGTGCATATACATTAGTTCAAGCGGAATACCTCAACAATTATATTAATACAACCATCATACTTCATTTATCTCAGTTTTAGTCAAAGTATCTCAATGTTAGGTTAATTAAAAAAATTCCATATCTCCATGTTACCACCAGCCCGTTGCTCGTACCATCATGCCCGCTCACATACACCTCGTTTTATGCAATCAGCTGCTAGACACTTTCTTCACTAATAGCGTTTTATCATTAATTTTAAGTAGAATATTTCGTCACAGTATCATACAACTAAACATATTCGCATATTCATATTAACCATATGCTCGTTATCCACCACCTCCTGCCCGCTCACATTTATCCCATTTTATTCACTTCATCTGGTAGATACATTATTCACTAATTACATTTTAATATCACTTTTAGGAAGAATATCTTGACATTAGGTTACACAATTAACCATATTTCATATATCCTCGTTAAATTCCCACTTGCCATACATACATTCTGCCCGCATGTCACTCTCTATCACTTCGCATAGGTTCTGATGCACCTGTAGCTATGCGTCCTAAACGTGCAATACACAAACCAGCACGTTATTTAGGATATCAGGCAACAACTAACTAAAGCTGCAGGGATCACGTAGGCCAGCAAAAGCAAGAATCTGTTATAACAAAGTCTGGCATTATCTTTTCTTTATTTAGCAGTAGTGGTGGTTTCCCCTGAAATAAAGTTGTATGGACACGTGTCCTAGGTTGTTACAAATGATTGGCTAGGAATCATTAGTAGTAGATATAAGAACCTGGTATTGTAATGGAAAGGATATGAAAAATTATGTGTCTTCTTCTCTAAAATCTTCTTTTCTCTGTCTCGTTTTCTCTTCTGCTTCTATGTCTTCACAATAATATCTGCAGTCTATCAATTTGGTGCTTTCATTTTCATCACTCCCCTCCCACGACTACAACACCATGGTCCAAACAACCCACGACAGAAACCGAGCTATCGATGAGGCCATTGCCCAACTCCGTGACGATTCCACCACCCACACAACTTCCATGGATTCCATGCGCTCCGACATCTCTAACCTCCAATCTGACCTCAAAACCTCCATGACTACTCTTACCCAAATGATACAAGACCTTGCTGTCCAAGTTACTTCCTCACAACCTCAACCACAAACAGCCTTTCAAACAGCCTCACAACCTCAACCACCACCAAGCAACGGCCGACCACCACCACTCCTTACAACCCCACTTCACCCAACCTTCCACCCCAGCCCAATAGCCATTCGAACCCCAAAATGTGAATTATCTCGCTTTAATGGATCTAACCCCTTGGATTGGATCTTCCAAGCGGAACGATTCTTCATCTACCATGCCACACCGGAAGAACAACGGATCGAACTCTCAAGCTTCTACATGGAAGGACAAGCGCTGACGTGGTTTCAATGGATGTACCGGAACAATCAACTTTCTTCATGGTCGACTCTCACAAAAGCAATAGAACAAAGGTTCGGACCCTCTACTTTTATTAACCCTGAATCTTCTCTCTTCAAACTCCGACAAACCGGAAACGTCGATGAATATCAAGCAACATTCGAAACATTGAGCAACCGTATCACATCCCTCTCCCCCGATTCATTCCTCCATTGCTTCCTCTCCGGCTTAAAAACTCCAATAAAAAACGAGTTACTCATACTACAACCGACGTCACTTTCCCAAGCAATCGACCTAGCAAAACTTATCGAAACAAAACTCAACGACCAACGTCCCACCTTCTACAGAAACCCACGCCCCCCTAATACTCAAAACCCGCCCCTACCATTGTCAGCACCACCTACTCAGTCAGCCCCTCTACAAATTTCCTCCAACCATCCACAAAACAACCAAACAATTTCCCCAAACTACCCTGTTCGTCGCTCTTCCTCGTCAGAAATGGCCCAGCGAAAGGCTCAAGGATTGTGTTTTTACTGCGACAGTCGATACACCCCCGGCCATCGTTGCGCCACCCCACGAGCCCTCCTCCTCCTCCCCGATCCAATCCCAGAACCAACCGACCCACCAGAAGACATAACCGATCCACCCATCGACACAAACGCCGACCTTCCCAATTCCCAAAATCAATTGCCAGAAACCCTAATCGACTTCTCCACAAGCCCCACAAACGTCAGTCTCCATTCCATGGTAGGTGCCGCCAGTCCCCGTGCCCTGCGTCTCTCAGCTGCCATCGCCGGCCACGATATCCTAGCCCTAATTGATACGGGCTCAACACACAACTACATCCACCCACGTGTAGCCTCCTTTCTGAAATTGCCGATTGAAGAAGCAGCGCAATTTTGTGTCACGGTAGGAAATGGAGCCAAGTTAATGAGTAAAGGAATTTGTAGAAGAGTACAATTCACGGTCCAGAATTTTGTATTTGAGGCAGATTTGCATCTGCTGGAATTCACGGGTGCGGATATAGTCCTAGGCATCCAATGGTTGGAAACACTCGGTCCAGTCACTACTGATTATAAATATCTCACAATGAGTTTTACCTACAACCAAAAGCCTATCACCTTATCTGGCCTCTCTAATCTCTCCAACCCCAAAGAAATCTCACTACACCAACTTAAACGCCTCGACTCTACAAATTCTATTGCCTCCTATTTTCACCTTCAAATCGACCCAATATCGCTTCTTCCTCAAAACCCGACCAACAACATACCCCCTCTGATTCAAAAATTATTGGACCAATATACTTCAATTTTTCAGAAACCAACCGAACTACCACCCCACCGTTCCTGTGACCACTACATCAACCTAAAACCCAACCAATCCCCCGTAAATGTCCGTCCATACCGATATCCTCATTTCCAAAAAAATGAAATCGAAAAACAAATTCGTGAAATGCTCAATGCAAAACTCATACGTCCTTCCACTAGCCCGTTCTCTTCACCCGTGCTCCTTGTTAAGAAAAAGGATGGCACATGGCGCTTTTGTGTTGATTATAGAGCTTTAAATGCCATCACAATCAAAGACCGATTTCCCATCCCAACAATTGACGAACTTTTGGATGAACTCCATGGCGCTACATATTTCACCAAACTTGATTTGCGAAGTGGCTACTTCCAAGTGCGAGTACATTCCCCCGACATCCATAAAACGGCCTTCCGAACACACGAAGGACATTATGAGTTTGTTGTCATGCCCTTTGGCCTCACAAATGCACCGTCAACCTTCCAAGCAACAATGAACAACATCTTCAATCCATATCTCCGCAAATTCATTCTAGTATTCTTCGATGACATCCTCATTTATAGCCCAACTCTCACCTCTCACATCTCTCACCTACAAACCACCCTTCAAATATTAACCAACCACAAGTTCTTCATCAACCTCTCAAAATGTGCATTCGCACTCACCGAAATAGATTATCTAGGCCACATTATTTCGGGACAAGGAGTTCAAGTAGATCCAAAAAAAATTCAAGCCATGCTTGATTGGCCCATTCCCCAAAATACAACGGAACTTCGTGGTTTCTTAGGCCTCACGGGTTACTACCGTAAGTTCATCCACAACTACGCCAAAATAGCCAACCCACTTACCGATCTACTCAAAAAAGAAGCCTTCCTTTGGACCAACCCCGCCACCGATGCCTTCAACGCCCTTAAATATGCCGTCACCACCACCCCAATCCTAGCCTTACCCGACTTCACCCAAACCTTCACCATCCACACCGACGCTTCCATTACCGCCATTGGTGCCGTTCTCTCTCAAAATAAACATCCAATCTCCTATTTTAGCAAAGTCCTACCTCCACTCCTTCAACGAGCGTCCACCTATAGTCGCGAAATGTATGCTATTACGTCCGCCGTCAAGCGTTGGCGCCATTACCTTCTCGGCCGCCATTTTATTATCATCACTGACCACCAAAGCTTACGCCAACTCACGACCCAAACTATTCAAACCCCAGAGCAACAACGCTGGCTGACTAAATTGCTGGGATTTGATTTTACCATTCACTACCAACCAGGACCCTCTAACATTGTAGCAGATGCACTTTCCCGTTGGTCCTCTATAACCCAGCCCAAACTCAATTTGACCCAACAAACCCACCCCCCCGTCTATTCATTACCCACAGAATCCCCAAAATCCTCCACCATAATTAATCCAACCTCCTTTTCTTCTACAGCCACCAATCCTCCCACCTCACCTCTACCAGCGTCACCTCCACAGACCCCACCGACCCTGCCGCAACCACATCACCAACTTCAGACCCTGGCCCCGCCGTTACAGCCAACCACCGCGAGACCCCCACTTCACCCACAACAGCCAACCTCATCCAGCCTCCAATCCGCCATGCTGCCCACCACATCAGCCATGCCTCACCTTTACACCATCCTCAAACCTAAATTCCTCCTCACCGAGCAGATTAAAGCCGCAACAGCAGTCGACCCTGTCGCTCAGCAACTCCGGCAGCAAGCATCTAATGGTTCCACCCATATTCAATTCTGCGATGGCCTACTACTGTATGACGGCCGAATCTTTGTACCAGACACCCAAAATCTTCGCCAGCAAATTATCGCCACCCTTCATGGATCCAAGCTCGGAGGACACTCAGGTATAAAAGCTACTACTGTTCGTATATCTTCTAATTTTTATTGGCCCAAACTGTCCACTTCAGTCAAGGAATTTGTCAATCAATGTTCGACATGTCTACAATCAAAATCGGAAAACATCCCACCCAAAGGCCTCTTACAACCCCTGCCCATCCCCGCTCGCATATGGGAAGATATCTCCATGGATTTTGTTACACATCTACCACCGTCTTCCGGGAAAACCTCGATTTGGGTCATAGTCGACCGACTGTCCAAATACAGCCACTTCATTGCCCTACCAACTTCCATTTCCGCAGCTCAACTGGCCCATTATTTCATTCAAGACTACGTGCGATTACACGGTTTTCCCCGTTCCATCGTTTCAGATAGAGACCGAATTTTCATTAGCCACTTTTGGAAGGAACTTTGCCGCATACATGACACCGATCTGAAAATGAGCAGCGCCTATCACCCTCAAACGGATGGCCAAACCGAAGTGGTAAATCGCTGTTTAGAAACTTACCTACGAGCATTAGTTGGTGACACACCCAATCGATGGGTACAGCTCCTTCCCTGGGCTGAATGGTGGTACAACACAAATCACCATTCTTCCCTTGGCACGTCCCCGTTTCAGGTAGTGTACGGACGACCCCCTCCAATTCTCGCTGATTACAGTGAAGGAACCACCAATTTACCAGAACTGGATGAATGGCTTCTTGACCGCGACCGTCTCCTCCAACAAATCAAAACAAATCTAGAGAAAGCCCAAACACGAATGAGGAACCACGCCAACCAACACCGCACAGATAAGGAATTCAGCATCGGCACATGGGTCTTTGTTCGCCTCCAACCATATCGACAAACCTCCCTCGGCACCACACACCACAAACTGGCCCGCAAATACTTTGGCCCCTATGAAATTACAGAAAGAATTGGTGCCGTAGCCTACAAACTCCGCCTTCCCCATGACTCCAAAATCCACCCAGTATTCCACATATCTCTCCTCAAATATTGTCCTAACCCACACTCCACCACACCCACTTCCCTACCCCCACTTGCTCATGAAGGACACCCAGTCTACCAACCAGCCAAAATCCTTGCTCACCGTCACCTAAACCCCACCACACACCAAGTTCTCATCCACTGGCAAGGCCTTGACCCAACTGAAGCCACCTGGGAAGACTACACGCAAATCACTCACAGTTTTCCCCACCTCAACCTTGAGGACAAGGTTGCTCTTGGAGAGGGAGGTATTGATGCACCTGTAGCTATGCGTCCTAAACGTGCAATACACAAACCAGCACGTTATTTAGGATATCAGGCAACAACTAACTAAAGCTGCAGGGATCACGTAGGCCAGCAAAAGCAAGAATCTGTTATAACAAAGTCTGGCATTATCTTTTCTTTATTTAGCAGTAGTGGTGGTTTCCCCTGAAATAAAGTTGTATGGACACGTGTCCTAGGTTGTTACAAATGATTGGCTAGGAATCATTAGTAGTAGATATAAGAACCTGGTATTGTAATGGAAAGGATATGAAAAATTATGTGTCTTCTTCTCTAAAATCTTCTTTTCTCTGTCTCGTTTTCTCTTCTGCTTCTATGTCTTCACAATAATATCTGCAGTCTATCAGGTTCACTGGTTCATTTTCTGCCCATACTTAGACATCTCATGTTCATATACGACCACTTGCATTTCATACAGTTGACCACAAATCAAACTTCTAGGAACATACTTTTATGCTTTTATCTCCTCATTTGTTAATACCTTCCAAGTGATTCACAATTGTCTGAACCTTTAACCGGACAGAGTATAAAATCGCCTTATCTATACACGTTGCAGGACCGCCTCATCTGTAAATTTTATAAAATGTAGGAGCACCTCATCTACATTCCAATTAACAAAATGTGAAGTTTATCCCATCTTCATCCAAACATGAGTGATCCGCCTTTCGCACTCGCTACCCAGTATTGGCAAACAACACCCATATTTGTTTGGTTGGGCTTCAACTCGAACGTGGGGTTCAACTCAGACGTGGTGTTCAACTTGGACGATCAACGTCATAGAAAACCAAAAAAACCATATTATCTGTTCTTATTGCTTAAAATCGATTTTATGGATGAGTAAACTACTATTTATTCAAGATTTCATGTTATTCATGATCAATCTAAAATTTATAAAGTTAATGCAAACCCTTTCCAACCTAATTTACAACATTCACACACATTTTGGTAAAACTGAGATCAAATTCCTAGCTGGATAAAGAAAAATGATTATATAATTTACTTTTATTCTCTATTTTGAGACATGTTTATGAGGATATTGGATAGTTCACTGTAAAATTGACAAGCTGTGTCATGAATATTCCATTACAAACCATCATTTAATGTAGAAAAAGATTTGTAATAAAGAACGGTTAAATATTTGTAATAGAGAAAGAACCATATGAAGCAGACACAATTTCAGATATTAATGCTAAAATTTACTATAAATTATATTTGCTAAGATGTACAAGTATGTATCCCTCTACAATCTACAAAATTTGACCTTTCCATTAGACAATCCTTCAAATTTGGATTATAATGGCTCATTTTTAAGCTAAAGAAGTAACAGATCTAGAGGCTGAGGATGTTTAGAAGAGAAACCCTATTTCGCATTAGACGCTTGAACAAGCATTCCAATTCATTCTCAATATACTCTAGACTCTCAATATCAACCACTCTTCTTTGTTGAACTGCTTTTGACAAGAAGGACCATTTACAATACTTGGGTTCTGATATGAAAGATAGAACAACTCGAAGAAGATTGATTGTAACTTCTCTAGTCTCCATTAACATCAAAAAGTCACAATCTTTGCGCTTGCTAACAATCTGCTTCAAAGACCTCAAACAAATCTTGACATCCTTTTGTACCTTCTTTGTTTGTAATTTGTTTTTTCTGGTTGTATCTTCTACTTGTTTATGTACCGTTGATTCCACCAAGATATCTCGAATATTGCTACACAAGTCTAAAACCTTTATAGACAATTCAAGATCTTCTTCTACACATCTCTTCTCATGACATAAAGAAGAAATTTGTTGATTTCTTGGCAGATCATAAAGGTTGCCTAGTCCTTTTAATCCATTTAAGACCAGTTGTGAAGTCATAACAGATTCTGCAGAAGCCAAAATACTCCTAATGTTGTTTAGCTCTTCTTTGATTTTATGAGCAGTGGGTTCTGAGTTAGAGGGCAAGCTAATAGAACGAATATGCAAAGACATTTCTTCTGTAAAGGGATAATTTGAAAGCTGAAGAGTTATTTGGTAATGATAAGAAACTATGAAATACCTACATATATAGATGATGAGATAGTTAGATGAAGAAGAGACACGAAGAATATTGGCAGCTCAGCTCTTAAGTCAATGCAACAATTACTGAACATAACCCATTAATGTGATGCAATAAAACCCTTATTATAAGATCTATGTCTCTTACAACCAAAAAATAACATCGAACACAAGCATATCCATATGATAGAATTTGTTAAGTGCATATACAAACACATCATGCTGTTAAACATAACCTGGTTCAACAACTTCTGGACATTTTTCCAGTATAATAAATTAAGTACTCGAAAATAGGAAGATTTTTTTTATCTATAAAACTATTTAATAAATCAAAGAACACTGTAAATGTGTGAGCAATGCAGATATTTATGATTACAGGTAATTGAGCATACCTCTTGTTTGCTACTTGTCCTCTTGATTTCTTCATCTCCGATAATATACAGAAAAATGCAAAGCGCGGTTATCTACTTGTGCTTAAGAAATTTGTGCATGCGAGCAGAATAAAAAGTTTGTGTTTCACGACATAATATAATAACTGTATATTCGTGTATAACTTTCACATATCACTATATTCTGCTAATAAAGGCGAAGTTCATAAGTTCACCCAACGTCTGCTCTTCATCTTGTCGAGTGTTAAAGGTATTTCTAATGGAATAATATGTACACGTGAGGGACATAATTTTGAATTGAAATGTCTTAACTCAAAACTCTTATTATAAACTAGCAATTGAATTTGCATATAATATACAAGACCCTCATGTTGCACTGGAAGCAGATGAAACAGCAAATATCTTAATATATTTTAGCTCTTCTTCAACTTTAATAGAATTCGTGAGTTCTTAATTGGTTCGGTACGGAACGGGCGGGCCCCGGGTTTGAGGAAAGTAGTATATAAGCATGAATATTAACTTATTTTTGACGATGTGAGACAATATCTCATTCACTATAAAGGGCCTCTAACAGAACTATCCTTTCATATCGGTTTTGCCTCAAGTATCTTGAACATCTGAAATTAATGTGTAATTATATAATCCTAAAATTAGGACCATTGTTTCTTTTCAATAACCAAATTATTAAGAACCGAATATCGCACGGTTGCAACAAGTTTTACCTACAATAAATTCATAATTTGTGATGACAGCTAATGTCGGACCTACAAGTAGCTACCATAGACAAGAACATACCATATATACATGGAATTCTATATTACATCTATGCTGCATGGACTAGACTACATGTTTGGAACTCGTAATAGATGAATATAAATTTCAGCGACAAACTATTAACAAATATTCATAAGCCACTAAAAGAATATAATTTAGTAGCACCAAGTCATTTCTAAAGATATATTAATGTGGTATAAATTAGCTATAAAAGCATGATGACTGGAAAAAATATTATAGCTCATCCTGATAAAAGTATATGTGAAGTGATATTATTTTCATCAATTGACTAATCAAATTTACTATGTGTCTGCTATAACATTATCTTTTGTTCTAAAAATCTGAAAGGTTATCCAGCATTATATTTGAGCCAACTATCTAGACAGATTAGTTAAGTGGTTCAAAAATTGTTTAAAACTGAAAAATGTAAGAAACAGGTAGGTTTTGATGTTTGATTTTCCATAAACTGGTGATTGAGCAATAGAATACAAGACAAAAGCAGGAAAAATAATGTTAGTGGCTAGAAATGAGATAGAATACTAAATATATCAGGCCTATGATTATAATTATTTAAAATATATTGTGGTCATCGTGTGTAATAAAGATTAAAACATGTAACTTGTAATTATTTTTTAGTTGGTCCAAGTACTTCTCATCTTTTCGCGAGATGGATGTTATTAGGATTGTACATCATCTAACCAGATAAAATAATTCATATCAGTAAAAATATGGAACACCTGCTCATGTTATATAATTTATTAGAAGAAGAATATCAAAATGTTGATAAAACAATACCTGTTCTCAAGTTCGGTAGGCATAATGAATTTTTATTTTTTACAAGTCAGATAACCATGTGCTTCAACTGGCTGTCAACTTGGATCTCGCTCAACATCTGGAAACATACCAAATTATGATCTTATCCTATTGCTAAGAAAAGGTAAGTTCAATAAATGAGAATAACTACTGTTAATCAACAAACAATCCATCCATGCAAGATGCTATATTATGCATTTATATGTAATTTACAAACAAAGTTCATTAAGACAATTCGTAATTCATATACACCGTAAACAAGCATTTTGGTAAGTTCTACAAACTAGTAACATGATGAAGATATATCATTGTAATATTTGCTTTCATCATATTATAAAAAACAAGTTAATAAGGAAATTGGAGAGTTCATAGTAAAATAACAAATTAATAACCTCTGTCATGATACCACTAGAAGTCTACAAATATCATCATTTGGTCCAGTGACAAGCTTTTGTAATGAGAAATGATACCATGATTCATTAGTATCAATTATATTAACACAACTATCAAATAAAATAGATAAAGAATATGCAATAGACAACCACTGTGTTATGAGCTTTGATAAAAGACAAATACAGCAGTAACAAAACAAATTTGAGGGAATGACTATCCTTTATTAATAAAACTGCTTTGCTATTTATAATAGCATTACAAGATAAAAACACAGAAGATACAGCCCACGTTCATAACTAACAACATGCAAAATAAAAGTTCAAAGGAAAATGCTACTTTACCCGAAAATTAGTTTGTCAGATCTTGCGAAAACGTTCTTATCCGCATGATTTTAATGCCCTCCCTAATTTCAGCCTTTGGTTTCCAGATCCGCATGTTTTTGTCATATATATTCGGTCATGGCAGCTCAATCCAAGTTCAAAAGCAGAAAAAACAGCATCACCCTGAAGACTAGGACATTTATTGACTGGAAGATAAACATAACACAACATTCCCTCCCTTAAACTAGATTGCCTGAACAACTAGTTTATCATAGGTGCTTCACAAACTCCTAACTGGCTTCGCAATTTCTGAAACAGCTCCAACTTGAGTGGTTTTGTTAAAACATCAGCCAACTGTTCTTGTGATCCACACTGAACCAGCTGCACAGTTCCATCTCTCGCCAAATCTCGTAGAAAGTGAAATCGCACATCAATGTGCTTACTTTTACCATGCATCACTGGGTTCTTAGATAGCTTAATTGCAGAACTATTGTCACAAAAAATAGTTGTGCACTCACCTCCTTCATATACACATCACGATCTCGAGCAGCTTACGTATGTTGTATCTTGGTAGACTTTGAATAAAGTCTTAAGGAAATTGTTCGACAAGCCTCAGACGAAATTTCCTTCTTCAACCGGTTATTTTTCAGGTTGATTTATATATTTATATATATATATCATTTTCGTTTCTACGTTGTACTATTTCTTTAAATAGTATAACATTTGATTTATCACTATAGTTATTAATATTATAGTTTTTAGTTTGTTGTTGTAATTAATTACAACATACTTATTATTGAAAATAACTAATACAGAATTCCAAATTAGTGGAAATCTGATTTGTAAACTTGTGAGACGAGTTTATTATTGATTAGTCTCTGTTTTGATATACTAGACGTATAACATCTTAAGACTTTCCTGTTTTCACTAAAACGGAGATGACAACAATTGAACTATCAACAAAGGCTACTACTCACAACAGGCTTGATCCGTTCAAAGGAGATGATGATGACTTCATAACATGACAAAATCAAATGTTGTTTTATCTCACCACGCTAGGGCTGCAGAAGTGCATCGAGGAGGATGAACCAAAGCCTAAAGACGAACAAACCAGAGAAAAAGATACAACTGTTTTTCTCGAAATTGACTCATGGAAGCATTCGGACTTCCTGTGCCGAAACTACATTCTGAATTGTCTGAATAAAGTACTATATAAAGTATATCAGCCACACCAGACAACAAAATCCTTATGGACTGCACTTGCACATAAATACAAAACGCAGAATGTCAGTTTGAAGAAGTTCATCGTAGATAAGTTTATGGAATACAAAATGGTTGACTCCAAATCCGTAATTAGCCAAGTGCAAGAACTCCAACTCACAATTCATGAACTTGAAGCAGAAGGACATAAAGTTGGAGAATTCTTCCCTGTTGAAGCAATAACAGGGAAATTACCTCCATCCTGGAAAGACTACCACAATTATCTGAAACATAAGAAAAAGGAGATTTTCTTAGAAGATCTTATTGTCGGACTAAAAATTGAGGTTGGTAACCGCGGAGTGACAAAACAAAACGAAGAGGCATTTGTGGCAGAAGAGTCAAAGAACAAAGGGCATTTCAAGAAAAACAAGAAGAAATTCCCACAGAAGAGAAAAGCGCCTGAAAACAAACCCAAAGACAACAAACGAACCGAGAAGTTTAATGGCGAGTGTTGGGTTTGTGGAAAAGCAGGACACGCCGCTAGAGATTGCAGACACAAGAAGAAACGTAACTCAGAGGCAAATATGATGGATAACATGGAAGCAGACGAGTCTAATTTTTCAGCAGTTATATCTGAATGCAATTTGGTTCAAAACCCTAACCAATGGTGGGTGGACACAAGCGCTACTCGTTATGTTTGCTCTGACAAATCCATGTTTTCTACATACCAGAAATTCGATCAAGAAGAAAAACTCTACATGGGTAATTCTGCAGTTTCCATGATCAAAGACAGTGGCACAGTAATCCTCAAGTTTACTTCTGGAAAAACTGTCAAGTTGAATGACGTGCTCCACGTTCCAGACATATGCAAGAATCTCATCTCTGGTCCAGTGCTATCAAAGAAAGGATTCAAAATGGTGTTCGAGTCAGACAAGATGGTTCTGTCCAAAACTGGAATGTATATCAGAAGGGGATATTTATGTGATGGTCTATTTAAGGCAAATGTAACCGTTATCGGCAATAAAACTATGTATCTAATTGTGCTATTAATAAAATTGAATTTCTTACTTGCTTGAACACAAAATTTTACTATGGCATGATAGATTGGGACACATAAATTTTCGAAAAATGAAAACATTATCAAACTTGGGATTAATTCTGAAATTCCAAGTAGATAAGAGCTACAAATGTGAGACATGTGTAAAAGCAAAAATGGTTAAAAAACCATTTCAATCTGTTGATAGAAGCACCGAACCACTAGGTTTGGTTCATACAGATTTATGTGATTTTAAATCGTTACCTACAAGAGGTGGGAAAAAATACTTTATCACGTTTATTGACGATTATACGCGATATTGCTATATATATCTTTTGAATAGTAAAGATGAAGCAATTACATCATTTATAAAGTACAAGGCTGAGGTAGAAAATCAATTAAATAAAAAGATTAAGATATTAAGATCTGATCGAGGTGGAGAATATGAATCGCCATTTGAACAGTTCTGTGCCGAAAATGGTATAATTCATCAAACAACAGCTTCATATTCACCACAAAAAAATGGTGTAGCGAGAGGAAGAACAGAACGTTAAAAGACATGATTAATGCCATGCTTTTAACCTCTAGTCTGCCGACGAACTTGTGGGGGGAAGCCTTATTTATGTCTAATCACATATTAAACAAAGTCTCTCACAATAAAACAGGAACAATTCCATATGAGATTTGAAAAGGACACAAACCAAGCTTTAAATACGTCAAAGTGTGGGGGTGCTTGGCAAAAGTTCCAGTTTCGCCTCTCAAGAGAGTCAAACTTGGACCAAAAACAGTAGATTGTTACTATCTAGGGCCAACCCAAAATAGTAGTGCCTACATATTTTTGGTATTCAAGTCTGATATTCATGTAAATATAATCATGGAATCTAGAGATGCCTCATTCTTTGAAGACGTGTTTCCGCACAAAAGAAATGAAGGGAATAATGTCCCTAAAAGGACAAGAGAAGAATCAAGCAATTCACATGAAGATGAAACTCATCATGATATTAAGGAAGTTGAACCAAGAAGAAGCGTAAGGGCTAGGACTTCCAAGACATTTGGTTCGGATTTTTGCACATATGTGTTAGAACACGAACCTCAAACATACAAGGAAGCAATGTCATCTTCTGAATCTTCATGTTGGAAAGAAGCAATCCAAAATGAGATTGATTCAATTTTAAGAAATAAAACTTGGGAAATTGTTGATATTCCACCTGGAATAAAACCTATTGACTGTAAATGGATTTTCAAGAAGAAAATGAAAGCAAATGGTTATATCAACAAGTATAAAGCTAGATTAGTAGCCAAAGGATATCGTCAAAAAGAAGGAGTAGACTTCTTTGATACATATTCGCCGGTAACACGAATAACCTCTATAAGAATGCTAATAGCAATTGCATCGATCTATAATCTAGAAATTCATCAAATGGATGTAAAGACAGCATTCTTAAATGGAGATCTCGATGAGGAGATCTACATGGAGCAACCTGAAGGTTTTATTTCCAAAGGAAATGAAAACAAAGTCTGTAGATTAGTAAAATCATTATACGGACTAAAACAAACTCCAAAACAATGGCACGCAAAATTTGATAATGTCACGATGAGAAATGGTTTTCGTATAAATGAATGTGATAAGTGTGTTTATTATAAACAAATTGGACAATCATATGTGATGATTTGTTTATATGTCGACGATATGCTAATATTTGGTCCAAATACTCAGGTAATAGAGACCATAAAGAAGATGTTAATTAGCAATTTCGATATGAAAGACTTAGGAGTTGCAAACGTTATTTTGGAAATCAAAATAATAAGAACACATAATGGAATTAAATTATCTCAGTCACACTATGTAGACAAAGTGATTGAAAATTTTCAAAATTTTGAAATTAAAGGAGTAAGAACATCTTTTAATCCATCGGAAGTACTGCATAAAAACACTAATGAGAGTGTAATGCAACTGAAATACTCTCGTGTAATAGGATGTCTCATGTATCTCATGAATTGCACAAGACCAGATATAGCTAATGCAGTAAGTCGATTAAGCAGGTATATAAGAACCCAGGGAAGGAACACTGAAAAGCACTAATGAGAGTGCTTGGATATTTTAAAAATACCACAAATTATTCCTTACATTGAAAAATATATTGCCGTCTTAGAAGGATATAGTGTTGCAAACTGGATTGCTGATTCAGAAGAATCAAAATCAACGAGTGGTTATGTCTTTACTTTAGTAGGGGCAGCAGTGTCATGGAAATCAACTAAACAAACATGCATAGCTCGATCTACTATGGAATCAGAGTTCATCACTTTAGATAAAGCAGGCGAAGAAGCAGAATGGCTTCGTCATTTTTTAGAAGATATTCTATTTTGGCCTAAACCTGTACCGGCCATATGCATACACTGTGATAACCAAGCTACGCTAAGCAGAGCGCACAACTTTGTGTATAATGGAAAGTCACGACACATTCGTCGACGCCATAACACAGTTAGGCAGTTACTCTCAAATGGAACTATTTCCATAGATTATGTGAGAACAAATGATAACATAGCGGATCCATTTGCTAAAGGTTTATCAAAAGAGAAAATTAACTGCGCATCGAGAGGAATGAGTTTAAAAGTCTAAACCAACAAGAGTTATCTTATAAAACATATCATAGCGACTGAAGATCTCACGGACTAGGATCAATAGGTAAACCAGTTCTGAATAACTCAAGACGTAATGCATTTGTTTGGACTTAGTCCTACTCCATTCCTATGGTGCACAATATAAATGCATGCCTACAGAAGTATTAAAAGGATAAAACTATGTTTTTTAATGATGATCATATCTTGAAAATAACAAGTGGGGTATATGTAGGATACTTTTAATGGTTGCGATCACCTATGTTAGTGTGAGCTGGGTCGGCTCTATGAGAATATTAAAGGCTTTTATTCTCTATAAACACTCGCAGAACCAAAAAATTGTTCGGGACCAAAATGAACACAACCAAGAGACTGGATGTGAAGGAAAATAATGCTTTGTAAAGCTTATTGTCTGGTTATACAATAACGGCTGACGGTTCAAGATGAAATAATTCACCGATTAGCCAAGTATATCCGATAAGTTTTAACTAGGGAAAGTTCAAAATGAAATATCTACTTATCCTCGATATAGCATTATTTTCATATGAACTGTGTGATATTACACTGTGTGGGAGAGACATATATCGTCATTCATGTGGGGGATTGTTAGAATCTCAAAAATAGTGAATGAGATATATCCCACATCGTCAAAAATAAGTCCATTTTCTTATTTATATAGTGTACTCTCAATCCCTATATTGGTCTTTAGGGTCAGGTAATTTTGTGCGAGGGGGAGGACCTATATGGTCATGGACTAACACGCGCGCGCGCCGTCGTCCGTCCGTCCAACCGACCGAACCGGGTAGGATCGGGTGCGGGTCCAATAAGATTGGATTGTGTCATATATTTATGCTACCTAAAAAATGGACTGATTTTTAAACAGAAGTGTGTTTAAATAGATACGAATTTTCCAACGGTTGTGACCGTTGCAAACTGATGAAGAGACACAACTGTTGCAAACCGCAACAATTTTTGGCCGTTGCAAATGAAGAGACGCGACTGTTGCAAACAGCAACAGTTCTGAGCCGTTGCAAATGAAGAGACGCGACTGTTGCAAACCGCGACAGTTTTTGGCCGTTGCAAATGAAGAGACGGGACTGTTGCAAACAGCAACAGTTCTGAACCGTTGCAAACGGACGGACGCAGTTGTTGCGAACAGTAACACTTTTTGGCGTTGCAAATGACGGGATGTTATTTTTCTCAACGGGTGTAGCCATTGGAAATTCGGCTATAAATAAGAAGGAAACATGATCACTTTTCTTACTCAATTTTTCAACCCGAATTATCTCTTCTTTATCTTTGTTTCTTAAAATCATAATCGGTCATATCATACAGAAGATCATACACATCACGATCTCGAGCAGCTTACGTCTGTTGTATCTTGGGAAACTTTGAATAAAGTCTTAAGGAAACTGTTACAACAAGTCTCAGACGAAATTTCCTTCTTCAACCGGTTATTTTTCAGGTTGATTTATATATATATATATATATATATATATATATCATTTTCGTTTCTACGTTGTACTATTTCTTTAAATAGTATAACATTTGATTTATCACTATAGTTATTAATACTATAGTTGTTAGTTTGTTGTTGTAATCAATTACAACATACTTATTATTATAAATAGCTAATACAGAATTCCAAATTAGTGGAAATCTGATTTGTAAACTTGTGAGACGAGTTTATTATTGATTAGTCTCTGTTTTGGTATACTAGACGTATAATAAGCACATGGAACACCTACTCATGTTCAGTAGAATAATAATTTCAAAACGTCGCTTAATAAAATAATACCTATGTTCAAGATGGGTAGACAAGATAAATTTTTACAAGTCAGATAACCATGTGCTTCGACTTGCCATCAACTTAGGTCTCGATTAACATCTGAAAACATATCTGATTATGACAATCTCTTATTGCTAGAAGAATAGTTCATAAATTTGAGTGATTACTGTTGTTAATTAAGAAAGGAATTCATCCGTGCAAGAGAGATTGTAGTTTATGTACACCATACACAAGCATTTAATTCAATTCCAGAAATTGGTAGCATGATGAAGATGTATGATTGCTCTATTTAATTTCGTTATATTTTAATAAACAGTTAATAAGGAAACTGAATAGTATCTAGTAAAATAACAAACTAATAATCCTGGTCATGATACCACTACAAATATCATCATGTGGTCCAGTGAAAAAGTTTTTGTGATGAGGAATGAAATTATGATCCACTAGTAACAATTATATTAACAGAACTATCAAATAAAATAGATAAAAAACTGTATGTGAGACTATAACTGGATATATGTGATACTGTCAATAGCATTTTCCCACTGCTAAGTTTGAAACTACATAGTCTGGCTGAAGTAGACAACTTGCATCTGCAGACATGTATGTGTTCACTGTCAAGAGACTGTTTACTACCTATTTATAGCCCCAAAAAGAATATCATATTATAGCTCTGTCATTTCTAATGTTATATTAATGTGGTAGGAAGAAGCAAACAAGCCAACAACGAAAAATTTACATCATTCTCGCAGAAGTCTGTACGTGATATGAAACATCATTTATGTCTGTCAATAGATCAAGATTATTAGGACTGCTATATTATTACCCTTTTTGTGGAAGACTGAAGGAGTTATCCAGAATTAAATCAAATATTACATGAAACTAATAAATATTAAGACTGAAGAGTTACCATGAAGTACGTGAAACTAACAAATATTACAGAACATGTAAGTACTGGTGTTTCCTTACCATTAAGCTGGAGATTAAGAAAGGAAACATTAGACTAAAATAAAGACATAAGGATAAAGATACCAGACACTTGGACGTTTTTTATTCCTTTTTTCATGTGGTCTTCGTGTATGTTGATGCAAACTAAAACTTATACTAATTAATTATTGTAAATGTCTATCTTGTCTAGCTACTCTTCAATCTTCATATTTCTGAGATAAGTAGTATTAGAGTTGTATATCATCAAACCCTTAATCGCTATTTACCACCAATTAACATATGGAACTCCTGCTCATTTAATCTTAATTGATTGGTGAAAAAACTAAAATACTGCTTAACAAAACAATACCTATGTTGGAGATTGGTAGGCACAATGAATCTTGACGAGTCAGCTAACCATGTGCATGCATTCGGGTTCAACTCGGACCTTGGTTTCAACTTGGATCTCGATTGACATCTTAGAAACAAAACAAATTATCTGTTTTTATCGCTTAAAACTGATTTTATGAATGAGTAAACTACTATTTATTCAAAACAAGTCACACAAAGATTTCATGCTATTAACAATCAGTTTATAATTCACAAAATTAATGCAAACCTTCCAATATAATTTATAACATGAATACGCATGTTGGTAAATCTGAGATCATATTACTAGCTGTATAAAGAGATACGACTGTACAGTTTACTTTCATTCTCAATTTTGAATCTGAAACATATTGATGAGGAAATAGGATAGTTCATGGTAAAATTAATAAGCTACGTCATGAATACTCCATTACAAATCATCATTTAATGAAGTGAAAATATTTGTAGTAAATGGTAAAATGATTAATTAGTAACAATTATATGGACAAAACTCGCAAATAAACTGGAGAAAGAACCATATGAAATGGACACAATTTCAGATATTTATGATAAAATGTTACTATATATTCCCTTTCTAACATGTACAAGTATGTATCACTCTACAATCTACAAAATTTGACCTTTCCATTAGACAATCCTTCAAATTTGGATTATAATGGTTCGTTTTTAAGCTAAAGAAGTTGTGGATCTAGAGGCTGATGATGTTTAGAAGAGAAACCCTATTTTGCATAAGACGTTTGAACAAGCATTCCAATTCATTCTCAAAATACTTTAGACTCTCAATATCAACCACTCTTCTTTGTTGAACTGCTTTTGACAAGAAGGACCATTTACAATCCTTGGGTGCTGATATAAAAGATAGAACAACTTGAAGAAGATTGATCGTAACTTCTCTGGTCTCCATTGACATCAAAAAATCACAATCTTTACGTTTGTTAACAATCTGCTTCATAGACCTCAAACAAATCTTGACATCCTTTTGTACCTTCTTTATTTGTAGTTTGTCTTTTCTGGTTGTATCTTCTACTTGGTTATGTACCGTTGATTCCACCAAGATACCTCGAATGTTGCTACACAAGTCTAAAACCTTGATAGACAATTCAAGATCTTCTTCTACACATCTCTTTTCGTGAGATAAAGAAGACGTTTGTTGATTTCTTGGCAGACAAAGGAGCTCCTGTGTCAAATCATAAAGGTTGCCAAGTCCTTTTAATCCATTTAACACTAGTTCTGAAGTCATAACAGAATCTGCAGAAGCCAAAACACTCCTAATGTAGTTTAGCTCTTCTTTGATTTTAAGAGTGATGGGTTCTGTGTTAGAGGGCAAGCTAATAGAACGAACATGGAACGACATTTTTTTTCTCTTTTTTTGTGAAGGAATAGTTGGAAGGCTAAACAGATATTTGGTAATGATAAGAAACTATGAAATACCTACACATATATAGATGATAAGATACAAAGAAGAAGGAGAGACACAAAGAATATTGGCAGCTCAGCACTTATGTCAATGCAGCAATTACTAAACATAACCAATTAGTGTGATACGATAAACCCTTATCATGAGATTATGTTCCTTACAACCATAGAAAAATAATGGAAACCAGCATATATCAATATGATATTTGTTTTTGTGAAGTGCATATGCAAACACACTTGTAGTTAAACGCAACCAAGTTCAACGACTTGTAGACATTTTTCAATACAATATATGTAGTAGCTATACTATTCATATAGCTCATATATAGGAAGATTTTTCATTAATCTATAATACTATTTAATAAACCATAAAACAATGTAAATATGCTAGCAATGCAGTTTGTACCAATATAACAATTATTTGTGTACAATCTTCAGAATTTTGTTATATTTGCAATGTTTTGCTTCCAAAAGGCAAAGTTCATATGTTTAGCAGTGTATGTTTTTCATGCTATTGGTTGTTGGTTGTTGATGCTCTTCTTGAAAGGATACATTGGTAATATAATTTTGAATTGAAACATCTTACCTCTGAACTCATACTTAAATAATATATTACAAATCTGACAGCTTTTCATCTCGTACAAGACCCTATTGTTGCACTGGAAGCCAAAGAAACACCAGCTCTACTCCAACTTTACAACTTCAACAGAATTCTTAAGTTCTTAATGGGTTGATTACTTAATTGAAGGCTTGCTGATCAAATAGAAAAGACATTTACGATCTATTTTAGTTAAATGACCCTACAGAAATCTTGATAGCTGAAGACAAAATTAAATAAATGAGATAAATTGCTTATCTATAGCCCCCCTATGCATATCAAGGGCTAGGGAGATGAAAAGAGCCATGAAGAATCTTATCAGCTAAGCTCTTTCATGAAACACATGTGGAACTGTCATTTCATAATGGTTCATGCCTCAAATTTCTTGAACATCTGAATTAATGTGTAAATTATATAATCCTAAAATTAAGATAACTGCTTCTTTTTAATAACTGAATTATTGGGAACAGAATACCTCACACGGTTGCAACATGTTTATCTACAATAAATTAACTTTGTGATGACAACTAATGCCTAAATTATAAGTTGATGCCAGAGGCAAGAACATACCATATATACATGGAATTCTACATCATGTCTATGCTGCGCGGACTATACTACTGTTTTCAACTCGTAACAAAGTTTTAAACAGTAAGTGAGCCTATTTAGTATGTATTTATAAGCCAAAAAAAAAAAATATAGGCAAATTTTATTCCTACACCAATAATTTCAAATTTATTTTAAGGAAAAGATTGATCTTCTCCTCCATTGCAATGGTACCATGATTATTTCAGTTAAACAACTCTAACTAAAATCCAAAAAATAATTGATAAATAAATAAAACGCAAACAAACCTTATCATCAAAATTGATCATGATCAAACTATACCAATCATCGTCCCCTGCTCCTCTTTTTTCAGCTCATTTTCCTCTTAAATGGTTAGAACTCAAAATATATTGATAAAACTGTACGGAATCCCAATAAATTTATATGTACGGGTCTAACATTGAAATCATCAAAAGAATAATAAGAATTTACATCATTTCAAATTTTAGGGTCCGACAATTTGGGAAAGTGAAATCTGAATCAGTGGCACCAACGTAATTTTTTACAGAAGTGAGGAGAAATTTGACTGCATTTAAGTGTAGATTTATTCAAAATGGTGCAATTAACACCAGGTCGGCCGACCGACCAGGATCCTCGGTCGACCGACCCTGTGTTATGTGCACAGTGACTTTCTGTTTTATATACGATTTCAAACTCAGCTGACCGGCCAGGTTTTCCGGTCGACCGATCAGAGAATAACGGCTAGTTTACTGAAGAGATGCGATCATTTCATGAAGAGGAATGTCCTCTATTTCAAGAGGTATGGACACAACTGTTAACTAAAACTCTTCATAAAAGATTACAACTCTTCTACAACTATATAAACATATTCAATTCACTTCTACAATCACCAATTCTTGTTTATATTTCTGAAATCTAATCTCTATTCATTTCTGCAAATAAAAGTTTTCATCCTTAATTAATATCACTAGAATCCTTGTTTTAATTCATATACTTCGATTCTACGTGATTATCTTCCTTCTAAATCTTCACACACATACATACTCTTGAGGATTTGATTATAGGAAAGTTGTACTATCAAAAGACTATCAGTGTTATTCAGAACACATTCGTCAACAAACATTTTGTATTAAGTTGAAGTCCTCTTCGGCTGTTGAGGCGGAAAAATTCCTATTCGGCTGCTCAGGTGTCGTATACCTATTCCTCCGGGTTAAGTGAGGGGTTTAGTTTAAATCCAGAGGGTATTCTGGGACTGGACGTAGAACGGAAAGTTCGAACCAGTATAAAAATTCCTGGTGTGCTTACTTTAATTTTTACTTTACTGTTATTACCAGTTTTCGCATTAATATACAATATTACACGATCCTTAGTACTACACGTAAACTTTCATTTGGTATCGGAGCAAGGTCATCCTATAACCATCACAAAGTTATTTGATATTTATTTCTAGTAATATGGCAACCACACAAATTAACGATGTTAACACTCACACTAATTCTAGTTTCACAGAAGGTCAATCGACTTCACGACCTCCACTTTTCAATGGTATAAATTACAATTATTGGTCAACTAGAATGAGAATCTATATGCAATCAAGTGGATTTGATATCTGGAATATTATACAAAGTGAGTACACAACTCCTACTGGAGAATACTCAACTTGGAGTAACACACAAAAACTAGATGCTACATCAAATGCTAAGGCTATGAATATTTTATTTTGTGCATTAGATAGAAATGAATTCAATAGAGTTAGCATGTGCACTTCCGGTTATGAAATTTGGAGAACTCTTAAAGTTTCACATGAAGGAACAAACAAAGTTAAATTAAGCAAAATTTCTATGTTGAAACATCAATTTGAAAATTTTAAAATGAGGCCAAATGAATCTATAAATGACATGTACTCTAGATTTCAGGATGTTTATCATGCTTTATTATCACTAGAACAAAAGTTTACTGATTTTGATGTTGTTACAAAAATCTTAAATTCTTTAACGGACGAATGGGAACGAAAAGTCCTAGCTATTGAAGAAGCGACTGATTTGTCAACATTAAAACCAGAAGAATTGATAGGTAATTTAATGTCCTACGAAGTAAACTTGCAGGCAAAACGAAATGGTGCACAAGAAAAGAAAAATGTGGCATTCCAAGCAGAAAAAGATGATTTCGACTCAGATAATGAAGATATGGCAATGATCGCTAAAAATTTCAAAAAGTTTTTGAAATTCAACAGAAACAAATTCAAGGGAAACAAAAATAATTCCAACAACAATTCCAATAGCAGCAAACCCTCATCTTCAACAATGGAATGTTATGAATGTCACAAGAAAGGACACATGAAGAAGGATTGTCCAGATCGTAAAAAGAATAACTCCAAGAAGGATAAAACCAAACGAAAGGCTTTTTCAGTCACTTGGGACGACACTGACTCATCATCCTCATCAGAGAGTGAAAGTGATAATGAACAAGCAAATGTATGCTTCATGGCTTCGTCAGACGATGTAAGTGATTTTACTTTTGAAGATTTAATTGAAATAAATTCTGAATTAGTAAATTTAACAAAACAACTTAAAAGGAAAAATAAAGAATTGCAAAGAAAGTTAGATAGAACAGTTTTAGAAGTAGATATGTTAAAAGATGAGAAGATAATATTGGAAGAAGAACTTGAAATTTCTCAACAATCGAATTCTAACTTATCTTCTCAAATTACGTCAATATCTGAAGAACTAGAAATTCAGAAAAATAAAAATGATATTTCACTTTTCGAAAATAATAGTTTAATATCTAAGATTAAGGATTTAGAGTTAGAAAAATCTAGTCTGAAAATAAAATTTGATGATATTTCTAAAAATGTTTCTAATTTCAATAAAGGAAGAGAAAATCTTTCTAGTATACTAGAAAACTCTCAATCCTCTAACAATAATCTGGACTAGGATTTAAGAAACAAAATAATTTTGCTAAAAGTAAAATTAATAATAAAATTAAGAAAGATATTAAGAAAACAGTTTATTCAAATACTAAAACTATTAAGATATGGATTCCAAAAACAAATAATATATTGATAAGGAATAAACATATCAAAATTTTTATGGAAACTGTTCATAATAACCAAAATTATGTTTATAAAGGGAATTCTGAACCCGTATGGGTTTGGCTTCCTAAGATCTAACTCTTAGGACCCTAAAAAGATTGGGTACCAACTTTTTATAAACTTTTTGCAGGTACCACATAAGAAGAGAGGAAAATGGATTTTAGATAGCGGTTGCTCAAAACATATGACTGGAAACAAAGAAATGTTGTCAAACATTATATACTCAAATGGAGGAGCAGTCACCTTTGGAGATAACTCAAAAGGATATATCATCGGCAAAGACAATGTCAATAGCAACGGTACATCTAATTTACCTCTCATTACTGATGTTTTATTAGTTAAAAATTTAAAACATAATTTATTAAGTATTAGTCAACTTTGCGATAAAGGTTTTAATATAACTTTTTCAGAAAATAAATGTAACATTTTTGATAAAAATCATAACATTATTTTCGAAGGAAAAAGAGATAAAAATATTTACATCTTAAATATGAACGTTAATAATAATTCAAATTTGTGTCTAGTGGCTAAAGAAAATGATTCTTGTCTTTGGCACAAAAGATTTTGTCACATCAATTATAATACCATCAACAAACTAGCTAAAAATAAATTAGTTAAAGGTTTACCCAATATAAAATTCGAAACTAACATATTTTGTGATGCATGTAAATTAGGAAAATTAACAAAATCTTCTTTTAAATCAAAGAAAGTAATATCTACAGAACAACCACTTGAACTTTTACACATGGATCTTTTTGGTCCAACTCAAGTGCAGTCTATTAATCATAATAGATATGTTTTTGTTATTGTAGATGATTTCTCTAGATATACTTGGATTTTCTTTTTGAAAAATAAAAGTGATACTTTTGATAATTTTAAAGTTTTTGTTAAAAGAATTCAAAATATTAAAACATTGAAAATTAAAAATATAAGAAGTGATCATGGAGGCGAATTTGAGAATGAAGTTTTTGAACAATTTTGTAACAAGAAAGGTATTAACCACAATTTTTCGTTTCCTAGAACACCACAACAAAATGGAGTTGTAGAAAGGAAAAATAGAACGTTACAAGAATGTGCAAGAACTTTACTAAATGGAACAACTTTATCGAAACATTTTTGGGCAGAAGCTGTAGCTACTGCTTGTTATGTACTGAATCGCGTTTCTATTCGACCATTAACTAAAAATACCCCATATGAACTTCTAAATGGAAGAAAACCAAATATTTCATATCTAAAAGTTTTTGGTTCCAAATGTTTTATTTTAAATACTAAAGATCAACTAGGCAAATTCGATCCAAAATCCGATGAAGGAATATTCGTTGGATATTCGGAACGAAGCAAGGCTTATCGAATTTATAATAAACGAACTCAAATTATTGAAGAAAGTTTACATGTTTCTTTCAACGAAAATTTTAAAAATATAAATCCAAGTGTTACTATTGATTCTGATGATGAATCTACTCAAAATGAAAATAATAATACAAATGAAAATCTTGATATTCATGAAACCAATACAAACGTTACTTCTAATAGAATAAAATCTCCACCTAGAATTTTAAGAGATCATCCTGTGCAAAATATAATTGGAGAAGTTAATACGAATGTTAAAACCAGACATCAACTAAATCAAGTTGGTCATGTAGCTTTTCTCTCTAACATAGAACCTAAGAATATAAAAGAAGCTTCAACTGATGACTACTGGATACTTGCCATGCAAGAAGAATTAAAATCAATTCGAATGAAACGAAGTTTGGGAATTCGTTCCTAGACCCAGTGATCAATCAGTCATCGGTACTAAATGGGTTTTCAAAAATAAAGCAGATGAACTAGGAAATATAACAAGAAATAAAGCTAGATTAGTTGCACAAGGATATAATCAAGAAGAAGGAATTGATTACGAAGAGACATTTGCTCCAGTCGCCCGACTTGAAGCAATACGAATATTATTAGCTTACGCGTGTTTTCATAATTTTAAACTATATCAAATGGATGTTAAAAGTGCATTTTTAAATGGATTCATAAAAGAAAATGTTTTTGTTGAACAACCACCTTTGTTCAATCATGAAAAATTTCCGGATCATGTATATAAACTTAAAAAGGCATTATACGGTTTAAAACAAGCACCACGTGCTTGGTATGATCGTCTTAAAAGTTATTTATTAGAATCTGGTTTTGAAATCGGTAAAGTAGATCAAACACTCTTTATTAAGAAAACTAATAAAGATATTTTAATAATTTAAATATATGTTGACGATATTATTTTCGGCTCGACAAATGAAAAACTATGTCAAGAATTTTCAACTATAATGACAAATAAATTTGAAATGTCTCATATGGGAGAATTGTCATATTTTCTTGGATTACAAATTAAACAAATTGAAAATGGAATTTTTATTAATCAAGAAAAATATTGTTATAATTTAATCAAACGTTTTGGTCTGGAAAACACTACTGCCAAATCAACTCCTATGAGTACAACGATTCATCTCGATAGAGATGAAGATGGCAAAAGTATTGATCAAAAGTTATATCGTAGTATGATAGGTTCTTTACTTTATTTAACAGCGAGTCGACCCGATATTATGATGAGTGTTTGTTTATGTGCTCGATTTCAAGCAAATCCCAAAGAATCACATATGAGAGCAGTTAAACGCATTATTCGTTATCTAACTAAAACCAAAGATTTCGGACTATTTTATCCGAAAGAATGTCCTTTCGAATTAGTTTCCTATAGTGATGCTGATTTTGGAGGAAGTCGGACGGATCGAAAAAGTACGAGCGGAACGTGTCACTTCATTGGACGTTCCTTAGTTTCTTGGTTTAGTAAGAAACAAAACTGTGTTTCTTTATCAACGTGTGAAGCAGAATATATATCTGCTGCTTTGGCATGTGCACAAGTCGTATATATGCAACAGACACTACAAGATTTTAATTGTCATCTTGAAAAATCAATAATTTATTGTGATAATACTAGTGCAATAAATCTTTCTAAAAATCCGGTCAATCACTCACGAACAAAACACATTGATATTCGTCATCACTTTCTTCGTGATTGTTTGGAAAAAGGATTAATAAATCTAGAATTTATCAACATTGAAAATCAAATAGCTGACATTTTTACTAAACCGCTAAATGAAAATACTTTTATAAAACTAAGAGGTGATTTAGGTATAATGTCGTTTAAAGACTTATGAATAAAAATATGCAAAAATATGGAAAAACAAAAATTATTTTATTTCTGACCAAAGCGGAACTCGAACTCATGACCTTTGACTTATATGTTAGATGTTGTATTATAGCCACTTGAGCTATGGGTGTTTCTTGTTCCAGCTCTATTTACAATCTGTACCATTAACCTTAATTTCAGAACAAACTATTTTTGACTCTAAAGCATTATATATCATACAATTACAAATAGTTTTTGTTTAAAAAGTTCTGTGATTAAAATTAAAATTTGTTTTAAACCACTATTTTTTTTAGAAAATAAATGGTTATATATATTTACTATGTTTATTGAATAGAACATATAATACAAAAATCTTCTTACAAAACAAAACTTGAAACAAAAATGTCTTCTAACAATGACGTCTACAATTCTGAAAATTCTCATCTTTCATACACATCTCCGGACGACGACTGTTCTGATCGCATCCCCGAAAATGGTCCCTATCCTACTTTTCCAATGCCTAACCGTGTTCTAGAATTCTCCTCTCCAGATAATGACCCCCGACACAGGTGGAAACCATGGGAAGACTCCCATACAGGCTATACACCTGATAAAAAGAAAGGGAAAAATGCAATGGTAGTATCTCCATCAACCAAACAAAAGATTGATGAAATACATCACTACCAACAACAGCAAATGAATATGCAACGGGAACTATATTACGAACAAAAAGTCACGGCGAGACGTTTAAGTTTTCTTGAAAAGATTGCCATGAAAATTTGTTCATCTAAGAAGGATGATGTTGTTGAACCCTCTTACAGAACTCCATCTCCTTCAGACCATGTTCAAACTCCAATAGCTCCAATATGGTCACCGGTAGAAAATGTTCCGTCTCCAAACTCATGGGAACGTAGATGCTGATGAACCATGGCTATAATTTAATAATATATATGTTATTATTTTCAATAAGATGTATAGATATAAATGATGTAATAATATAATTTATATTTCTATATTTCTTTTTGAAAAAAAAAATAGCAGAAACTTGTTTATTCACATACTTCGGTCGACCGAAATTCCTGAGTCGGTCAGCCGAACTTGTTTCCCGAAAATCTACTAGAACATTTTTTAAGTCGGTCAACCGAAAACCCTGCTTCGGTCGACCGAAGCTCTTCCCGAAAGATTCAGCACTGCTCTGAACCTCAAGTCGGTCGACCGACCCATGTCGCTCAGCCGACCGAGCCTGCTATTCTGTTGAAACTGCCTACATTTTTTAACCCATCCACTCACCTTTTTATCTCACCTCTTCACTTTTACTCTTCCAAAACAGATTTTAACCCTAGCCCCCATTGTAATCTCCCCAAATTTCTTCAAATTCTTCAAACAAAAATGGCCCCTAAGAAGAAATCTAAGACTAATGCTGGCTCATCTTCATCAACTCCTGTAGACTCTCAAATTGCTTCTTGGCTAGTAAGTGACAAAGCTTTAGAAAGATGGATAAGGCTTCAAGATGCTAAAATCTTTGAGGAGACCTTTGTAAGTTATCCTGATTTTACCTCCTACGGTGTTGAAAATGCCGCTCTTGAAAGTGGTCTTGATGCATTTCTTGACCATAGGAAAAACAACTTGAAAATTAATCATATAATGGTCAAGTTATTCCTAGCAAATCTCAACCTTGTAAATCCACTGAGAAACACTGAAAATTGTGTTTGGACATCGGTTTGTGGCACTTCGATTTTTCTTTCCATTGATCGAATGAATCATATTTTAAATGCTCGACCGGGTGGAATTTCGTTACATGATGTAGACTGTAATACATCGACTCGTGACCGTCTAAGTCATCTATTTTTTGAAGATGATGCTACTGATTTAAGGCTAACTTCATCCCTTCGCCCTAAAGCCCGACTCTTTCATCGATTCATGATGAAGTCTATTGTTCCAAGAGGAGGATCATACCACTTAGTATATACCGAAAACTTCAAAGCATTGTATGCTATGTGTGGAAATATTCGAGTAAATTGGACACAACTCCTTATGGATGAATTTCTCTCTTTCAACCAAGGAAAGATGCTTCATATTTATTATGGAGAATACATAATGAGGTTGATTAATCACTTTGTCACCCATGCTCCGGAATCCGAAACATCCAAAGTTCGTAATTTTGACTCACGAACCATAAAACTAATGAAGATACCCGATGCACCATCCCAAATCACAACTTTTCAGCAATGGTGTACTACTCCTCGAGAACAACTACGTCGAAGCTATTCTACACCTCAACCATCTACTCATTCTACAGAACGTATAACTCGTCAAACTTCAATTCAACGACCAACTCCCGGAATGAGTACGGAAGCGGCCATTAATATTTTGGCACAAAACCAAATAGCTTTGGATTCTCGACTTCGAAAAATTAATGGGCGGTTCAAGAAGATCAAAGGCTTCTTCGTAAATCTATGGGATGCCTTATCATGTACTTCCGAAGCCGGTGCTTCATTTGTTGCTCCTGGAAAAAGACCGGCGCCAAATTTCTCTTGGTCTACATCCGATAACACAAGTTCCAGCACTTCGGCAACTCACGTTCCTCACACACAAAGACGGGGTAAGGAACCGGCTCCACTGGATGAAAATACTCGTCCAGAATTTTGGGATTCCGATGATGATGAAGAATAATCACATGTTTACACTTTCGAGTATTAATTATGAACAATATGCTTATTATTAGATGTTGTGAAACTATGAACGTATTTCTATCTTGTTTAAACTATGTAATATTTAAAACTTGTTGCTTCCTTACTAATTTTTACATGTTCCATAATTTTTTTACATCTAATAAGTATTCCTTTTTGTCGATGACAAAGGGGGAGAAAAATGTATGAGAGCTAACATATTTTTTGCAGAAAAGTCGCCATATATTCAAGGGGAGAATTATAAAATAGATAAGTTTTACTTCGTCACATAAGTATTGTCATCAATCAAAAAGGGGGAGAATGTTGATTCATGAGTTTTGATTCATGACACAAGCTTCAGAGATCATACGACGAAATACAAAAAGAATACTATATGAAAGCGACAAAAAGAGAATAAACGTATATTGTGAAACTACAAAGGAGATAAGACTACAATCCAGAGATTAGTATGAATATTTTATTTTATTGAGTCTTAGAATATTGTTAAAATCATTCCTCAAATAGTCACACACACACAAAACAATTTATATTAAAAACTGTGTACACTGTGCAATTAACACCAGGTCGGCCGACCGACCAGGATCCTCGGTCGACCGACCCTGTGTTATGTGCACAGTGACTTTCTGTTTTATATACGATTTCAAACTCAGCTGACCGGCCAGGTTTTCCGGTCGACCGATCAGAGAATAACGGCTAGTTTACTGAAGAGATGCGATCATTTCATGAAGAGGAATGTCCTCTATTTCAAGAGGTATGGACACAACTGTTAACTAAAACTCTTCATAAAAGATTACAACTCTTCTACAACTATATAAACATATTCAATTCACTTCTACAATCACCAATTCTTGTTTATATTTCTGAAATCTAATCTCTATTCATTTCTGCAAATAAAAGTTTTCATCCTTAATTAATATCACTAGAATCCTTGTTTTAATTCATATACTTCGATTCTACGTGATTATCTTCCTTCTAAATCTTCACACACATACATACTCTTGAGGATTTGATTATAGGAAAGTTGTACTATCAAAAGACTATCAGTGTTATTCAGAACACATTCGTCAACAAACATTTTGTATTAAGTTGAAGTCCTCTTCGGCTGTTGAGGCGGAAAAATTCTTGTTCGGCTGCTTAGGTGTCGTATACCTATTCCTCCGGGTTAAGTGAGGGGTTTAGTTTAAATCCAGAGGGTATTCTGGGACTGGACGTAGAACGGGAAGTTCGAACCAGTATAAAAATTCCTGGTGTGCTTACTTTAATTTTTACTTTACTGTTATTACCAGTTTCCGCATTAATATACCATATTACACGATCCTTAGTACTACACATACACTTTCATGTAAATCATCCCTTCAGAGGAGACAAGAAAAACTTTTTAGCTAATAGAGTAGAAACCAGACAACCACCGACGATATGGTAAAGCTATATAATTTTAAATGTATAATAATTGTATGTAAAAATCAACTTCAGGAAGCTGAGGCGCATGGTCCCGTGGGCTATATGGACGTGTTCACTCGTACGCATGTTGTCGAGCATGTAAATCCGAACGGGACTGTTTCGTATACATGGCACAACGATAAATCCAACAGGAGCCATGTAAGCATATTTCATTTTATGCAGTATTAGTAATTGTTCTGCTTATTAAACTATAATGAAATAAGATATTATGTTATTAATTTGTTAATGTAGGAAAAGTTTATGGAGCAGCGCCAGCAACTCCTTGCTGATACAGGTCGAGATCAGCTGACGACTGACGAGGAGGATGCTATTTTTGAGTCCGTTATGGATCCATCAGAGCATGGCAGACGATACAGATTTGTCAATCAAGTGGTAAATAATTTATTTTACTGCTATTTGATATTTAAGTCATAATTAATTAAATCGTAGGGATTTATACAAGCATCTTGTACCCAAAACCCTACGCCTCTCCCAATAAATGTTTAATTTACTAGTTTTAAGTCATTTGACTTTCATTAGGACAGTTATTCCCGTAATGTCACTATGGCCCATCAATAGGCCATATGATTGTGTGTTTAGAATTACAGTTAACATTCGCAGTTTATATAGTAGAAGCATTTATAAAACACGACATCGAATATTAATACATAAGCTAAATTAGATTTAATAATTTGCAATATTGGATTTATAAATAAATAAACTTGTATAACATCATAAACATAAGCATATAATGTCAGAAGTCATATTATTCAAGCTAAAGTAAATTTAAATAGGATTTATTTGTTTGATCTAAATTTAAATCTAAAAGCTAATTAAATAATTCAATTCTATGTTGGAATATATAATTTTATCTTAAAATACTTCAAATATGCTATTTGGACCTTTTCAAAACAATAAACTTGAATTTTATTCATTTTTCCATTATTTAAAAATATTTGAACCTTGAAAAATCCTCCATATTGAATTTGAATTCAAACCAACAAATGACTTTATCACACCAGTAAAGCACAAGAAGGCAGAAGATATGAACGTTATGTTACTTACTAGCTTACTGTTAATTTGTACATGAACTCAAAAATCTTAAAAATGAATACCAAATATTTTGGTTATGCAAAATAAATAAGCAAATCAATATGATTTCAGAAGCCTACTACAAATTCATACATGGGTGATAATACTCGGTAAATGAAAACATAGGGTTTATAGAAAATTCAAACGGTTTATAATTAGTAATTTTGAAAAAAAAAACTAAAACTTTTTTTTTATATTTTTCCATAAATTATTAAAATACTTAAGTTTTTTATATTTTTCTAGATATCCAATACATTGTCAGCCTCATTCAGTCTACACTTACATAAACATGCATAAACTAAATTAAATAACATTATCACACAGCTAATCATTCACATACTTGCACATACACTTACAGAGATCACACGACTAAATTAAATATTTATTGCAGGCTAGTAGTCAGAGACAGGGTCGGCAGACTAGAGCTCAGATCGATCTAGCAGAGATCGAAGATTTGCGGGCTAGAGTGGCCCAGCTGGAGGAGCAGAACCGCCGACAGGCCATACAGACCAAACAGTTGCTAGACCAACGTATCGCCGAGTACATGCAGCAGTATGGTGGCCGCTTCCCTTCCTCTGCTGGCTCTGGATCTGGAGGAGAGTGATCGATTGCTTGCTTTTTCAGGTATGTTTTTTTAGTTTTGTATGATTTGGTAGACGGTGGAGGTAGTTGTTGATTTTTGTATGATTATGTTTGATACACTTGGTTATGTGGTTGTATGATGATGTGGATGTTGATGATTTTGTGTTATGTTGTGTATGTATGACATGGTAGAACACTTGTTGTTGGGGTTGTTGTGAATGTTCGAATGGTTATGTATATTATGTATTTTATTTTGATGTAATTTGATGTATTTGTGTGTTTTATGAATTTTGTGTAGTTTGGGTTTTGATATTTGGTTGGAATATTATATACTGGATTCTGCAGTATTGGTGTAATAGTGTTTGGATGGGAAATGTGGATGGAAGGCTATATTGCAGCAGGAATAAAAAAAATACAGCAGATTTCCGACGGCTTCCGACGGCTTTCAGGTAAAAAATTTCCTACGGCTTCCGATAACTGTCGGAATCCGTTGGAAGCCATCGGAGGCCGTCAGAAAAATGTTCGGGGCCCTGTGTCGGAAGCCGTCGGAAACACTGCGTCCCGATGCCTTATTTTTCTACGGCATTTTTCGACGGCCTCCGACGACCGCCGACGGTTTTCTACTGCCGGAAAATGCCTTTTCCCTTTTAGTGGCCAGAGGCTGTATGACTCTACTTCAGGTACGGACATAGTTAGTCTTCAATGCATATTTGAGAATGTCGTAAAGATTAATTAAATACAAGTTACACTCTTGCAGCTATGGTCATGGACTTATCTTCTGGTTGGTCGTATATCTATGAAGAGGCAAATAATCGACAATTCGAAACCATACGGATCGAGGTAAAATATTGTTGGTTGTATGTTTGTATCAACACATACCAAGTTTGAATACTTAGTATAATTTTTTGCTATTATAGGTGGATTGGACCGAAGAATACCAAAATGACCCCCAGACGGAATCTAGCATTCTATCGGAATGAGTTTGATGTCTTGGACTACAACGCGTCATGTGGACTCCATATACTGAGGCAGAGCTTGATGCTCTTCTGGCTAATTGCATAGTGGAAAGGCCGTTATGGCAGGCAAGACTTATGATATTTTGATTTAGGGATCTAGCATACCATCTCCTAGATAGAGAGTCATGAGACAGTTTGGTCTTCGCCAACACTTACAGTATCATGCTCCTTATTACACTCTTTCATACGGTGAAGATGAGTTTGAAATGATGATAGAGTTATGGAATAACCGTTTCCTAGCTGGGGAAGATGAGCATGAAGTTACGCTGACTGATAAGGAGTATAATAGTTGATATTGGAATATCACTATGCGTTATGTGCTAAGAAGACAAGAGGAAGTGCCTGAGCAAGAGGTTTCTCCTTACACTCCAAGAGCTCCGCTTGAACGGAATGTGGTACGTATTTAAATTGACAAGTTTTAAAGTAGTTGTAAAACCAATAATGGTTTATGTTATCTACAGGCGGATGGTATGTATCGTATGTTGAATATAGTTGATGAGCTTGTAGAGGAGGTTTCTGAAAAAAGCAAGGCGAAATGCTTATCTCTCAAATATCAAGACCAATCTCACCTCCGCCTCCTCCTCCTACCGTGCCACCACTTATTGAGGATGTTGCCCCTCCCGCACCATTTGAGGACATTGCATCAGTCCCACCGGCCTCCGAACCTAAGAGAAAGTATCAAAGAAGGAAGAAAGGTATGGGCAAAAGTTCCGGGGTGATAACTTCCCAACGTACACTCTGGTTGGGCCGTCTCAACCCCATATGGAAGGGACGCAAGAGGGGGCGGTGAAGAAGTTTCGCCTATAGTGGAGGAATTCATGCTCAAGCCAAGAAAATAGAAAAAGAAAACTCCTCGCGATATAAAAAATTTGAGATGATAGTGCACAATGGATTGTCTTTGGTATTGATCATAGTGTTTATATGTTTGTATCTAATATTGGGTTAAAAACTAATGTTGATTGTAGTAATGTTTTTCGATGTGAATGTAGTTGTGATTGTAGTATTTTTTTGTCGTTGTGGACGGTAATGAATGTAGTATTGTTTATGTTGACATTGGCATTGAATGATAGTGAATGTAGTCTTGTGTATATGTTTATGTGAATGATAGTGATTGTAGTCTTGTGAATGATAGTGAATGTTGGGATTCTGTAGTCATGCAGTGAGCAAACAACAGAGCGGCATTTGAAATGCCGCCTATTTGCGGCATTTCAAATGTCGTCCATAGTATGAACAATAGGGCGGCATTTGAAATGCCGCCCTTTTGCGTCATTTGAAATGGCGCAGGCAAGCGACATTGCAAATGTTGCCCTGTTGTTTGCTGTCCATATTTCTATATTTATTTCTACCTATCCCCCACCATAACTTTACCAAAACTTTTGAGTAAAACCCAATAGCTTCTGATTTCTATCAATTTCCAATTTATCACAAATTGTATTTTATTTCAACAAGGCGCCTGTAAGGTAAGTATGATACTAATCTCGTTCAATTGTAGTTTTAAATTTTACTTTCTTTGACCTTGTAATCTCAAAACTCGTTAAACAAAATCCAAACATTTTGTTTTTTTGTTGTATAATTTGCTTCTATCCATAGATTGATAATGGACAATTGGGAGATTGATGATGAAACAATTATGAAGATGTATGATGAATTTGAACAAAATAAAGGCAAAGGGATCTCAAGTGGCACCAACCATGATGTGGATTTTGTGCCGGAGGAACAAGTTGAAGAAGTGTGTCTGGTTGTGGACAGTGAAACATCACGAGGAGATGTCGCGAATGAAAGAATGGAGCAACAATCACTTCATGCACATCTTTTAGGCGTCCTTGGTCGTCAAAATCTCAATGGTGCAAGTTCAAGCGCGCAACCTCCGTGTTTACTTTGTTATTGTGGAGATGAATGTGAAGTAGTTGTTTGTAGAAATGAGAAGAATGCTGGACGTCGTTTCTACCACTGCGTTGGGTACAACGATCATAAGATCCGTCCTCATCAAGTTGACTGCTGCAAATTTTTTAAGTGGCTAGATCCTGGATTGTGCCCTAGGGGGTTGAATACGCTTTAGAGATGCAAGCAGAGAATAGTCGTTTGGAGAAGTTGAATCTTTAATATGCAAACGAATTGTTGGTCTATGGATACAAGTATTTGGCGTTATGGCCACGTAGATCATTGAAGGAAAAGTGAAATGTAACGTAATGATGTTTGAATCTTGTTGTATTTTGATGTTCGAAGTTATGCTATTGTACTATAACGTTATTCGAAATAATTTAGATACATTTGAAGTTACGTTGTTATGCAGGGGTTAAAGAACAAAGCGGCATTTGAAATGCCGCCTCTCCCTGCGGCATTTCAAATGCCTCCAACTATAAAATCGTTGGCGGCATTCGAAATGCCGCAGAAATATGCGGCATTTGAAATGTCTCTCTGTTCTTTAACGCCTGCATAGCCAGCACTTTTACTACAGCACAGCGAACAACGATTTTGTCAAAATAAAACCGTTCACAATAAACTGAACTTACGAAATTAGATAACATAAACAATTGTTCTTGAACATATTCAAATGCATCCGATTTAAAATTACAACCAAACTAAAATGAAAACATTAGGTCGTCGTAGTGTACCGATTTTTCTTATGACCTTGAACACCACATTTGCTGCACCTGTTTCCTTTAGGCATCTGCATCTCATTCATTGTACCTTTAATTCCAGTAGAACATGGACGTCCTAGTTGTCTTTTAGCTACAGGAGGTAGGGCCAACTGATTGTCGCTTAAACTCTAATAGCGTTTATCGCAGACAGGATGAAACTCGGGGGTGTAAGCGGCCAAGTACTTCTTGACAGAATACCATGCTTAAGCGAAGTCATGATGGGCTCTATTAGCTCCATTGGAAACCGTTGAGCAAGGGGCCATAACATGTGTACACGGTAGGTGCTATAAAAGAGGTATGTTGCACGTACAAGAGCAATTGTTACCGGTGATTACTACTTTGAATTCGTCACCAAATAGTGCACAACTTGCCACTCGGTTTGACTAAAGCGAATTATTCTTGTTCTCCTTGCTTCGTTAGCTCTATCTGCAATCTTGGCATCCCATTTCGGAGTAAGATGGGTTGTCAGTTTTCTTGCCGCTTCTCTTCATGGACAAAAATAATCAACCGACCTAAAAAGGTGCATGCAACCAAAGCTTTGACAGGTAATGACCGAGCTCCTTTAAGTACACCGTTGAAACTTTCTGCGCGGTTGGTGGTCATGACATGAAATCGACCGCCATCATCTTTACACAATGCCTAATTCTCCTCTTTCCCTCCTAAACTCCTTTCTATCCAATTGTGAGCCATAATGCTTATAGTTTTGATTTCTTCACACATTTTATTGTACTCAGCTTCCTCCGAAGCACATGCTGCAGCATAAAAAAGACCGGTTAATCGTTTTTCTCTAAATCTTGCAGCTTGAAAATTGGCCTTTAGATATCTAGCACAAAAGCGGTGTTTATGTGGCAAACCCCATTTCGTTTCCAATGCTGATGGTATTCCTTTCATTCGATCCGAAATGAAGGTAATTCTTCGATTGTTAACACTATGAATGAACCGCCGCATGCAGGCAAAAAACCACCCCCAACTATCACCGAATTCTAACTCTACAATTGCGTACGCTAAAGGGTATAGGTGATCATCCGCATCAACAGCAGTGGCCACAAGTAATGTCCATTTGTATTTCCCATACAAATGTGTCCCATCAATACATAACAGCGGACGACAATGAACAAATCCTTCAATACAAGGGCCAAAGGCCCAAAACGCTCGATCAAACACTCCATATTCATCCATCGTAACGTGTCCAACGCTTCCCGGGTTCGTTCTAGCAATTTCAGCAAAATATTGTCTCAGAGTGGTATATGACTCTGCCCAATCGCCATAAATCCTTTCCACTACCTTACTCAAAGCTCTCCAAGCCTTTATATAACTAATTTTCACGAACAACTATTCTTCCATTAAAACTTGCACTGTCCTGGCTGTTATGTTTAGATCAACTTTCACGAAAGGTAAGATCTTTGACACTACAAACATAGAAGTCGCTTGCTTGTGAGTGTGAGTTCACCGTTGGGTTAACACAATTGTGTTCGCTAGGATATTTCCTTATAATCCACCAGTTCTGCTCTGATTTTTTAGACATAACAACATAAATTCTCCATGGACAGTTGGCATCTATATTACAAACGGTGGTGTATTTGGTTTTATTTGATTTTATTGCTTTAAAAGAAACGGCATGTAAAATACATCATTCGCTCAACTGTTGTAACAATTTTGCTTTCGTCTCGAAAATCATACCAACTTTGAATCCATTCTGAACGCTTACGGTTGAAAATAACTCATTGTTGAACTCAAGATTTGCAACAATAGACCTTGCCATGATTTGTGCATTGCATAAATCATCATCCAACAGTACCTCCATTTCCACCTCGTCACTGTCTTCGGGAATATTGTCTTCAACCGCAAAATCATAGTTCAAAGCATCATTGTTCACTTGCATACTACTGATCCACGACATCTCATTCTCCGCCATATTCACTAGATCCATATTATTTACAGGGGGTTCGTCATGGACATCTTCACCTAAATCCACGTCCATCTCAATGTCAACATCTGCTTCGTTTGCGGTTACATTTACATTCTCCACCTCGGCATTAGATTGTGTAGCAATATCATGTGCGGAATATTTGCAATTCACATATAAATATTAATTTAAAACCCGTACCAGAAATACTAGCTAATAAAGTTAGCTTATTTATAAGAAATACCTCTGACTTAGATCATATATCTCAGATGGAGTTGGATAAATATAAGGAGACATATGGCAGTTTGATGGTCCAACAGTACTTGGCGGTGTTGGTCGACAAGGAAAATAACTGCATATACAATGACAAAACTTTTAACTATCACACAACTAATAATGTAATACGATATAACATTAATAGATAAATGTTTCACCTTCCAAGTAAATGTGTAAAGCTGCCTTGACTTGGATATGGATAGGTATAATGAACGCTTTGTTGATAATTCATACACGACGGATATCCATATAGGGCTTGTTGTTGACCGTACATCACTGTCATAGGTGGATTACTAAAACTCAGAGATGCATTTAAGCAACTTATACTTACTGCTTCAACTATTCTTTGGTGGTCTTCAATTACACCATTAACTACTTATTCTCGTACGGATTCTTCTACTTGCAACCGCTTACTTTTCCCAACAAATAGCTCTATTGATTTCGATGTCGCTGAAAACATTAGCTCCACATCATCATCATCGGTTATTTCAATGGCTTTCGATCTTGAATCCGTCGACCAGTTACACACTAACTCTATGTCAAATTCATCAGATTTTATCTTGGTCGCTTTATAAATCGATTCTTTTAACTGCACCAAATTACAACCTTTCAATACTTTCACTGGTTTACACGACCCACCCACATATTTCCCACAATTAAGTTCGTCAATAACCAATTCGCCATCAAAATAACAGATTATTGGTACACACTTGGGAGCCATTCTACATTTCAATTAATCAACTTGTTAACTACTTCCATAAAATACTTAAAATCCAATGATAACAACAAAAAATTAATGAACAAGGGTTTGCAAAATAACATACCGAAATTGTTCAAGAGGCCGAATTAGGTGTTGCTCCTCTGCTATAGCTACTTCCAATCAAGATTTAACTACACTTTGGAAATATTTTAGCTATTTTTGCTTTTAGGTTTTTATAGATCTGAAAACAATAGGGGAGAAGCCAGAACTTATAGAGGTAGCTGCCTAATAAAGCAGCATAATACATGAGGCATTTCAAAAGTCGCATACTGGCGGCATCCCAAACGTCGCCAGTATTGTTTGCATATTATACGTGTACTGGTGTCATTTTAAATGCCGTGAGTACACATGGAATAATACGTGGCACAAAGTGGTCTATTTCTGTAATTAGTTTGAAGTTAGCCTATTTCTGTAATTAGTTCGAGAATTTGGCCTAAATAAAAAAATTATCCTTCATTTTATTGATCGAGCGTGGGTTCTTAAATGGTACGCTGAAAGAGTGGAAGAAATTAATGCTTTTTTCTTTCTTCTCCTAGAAGTCGTCGCCGTGCTGGAGATGCTCTTATAATTGAAAATAATTAGGTCCAATTCCTTCCGTTTACAACTTACAAAATGCATCCCCTTTTTAAAAAATTAAACAACAATTATTCGCATTACCCTCAACCGCTTACATTCTGGACAAAATCTTTTCCACATCCACAAAATCATTGCGCGATTTATAACTCTCAAAAAATGAAACTCACTGTCAATCGAACAACAAAAACCTAATTTGCAAATTAGGTTTCGCTTACACTGTCGATCGAAAAACGATTTGTAACGAAGAACAAATCGAAGTAAATTCCCTAAATAATGGAAAATACCTGCAGATTTGTGGAAAGCGATCTTCAATGTTCGAAGATGGTAAACAATGGTAACTATTATGAAGAACATGCATCAGTTCAAAAGGAAAATCATGAAACTAAAGAACAAAAGGTAATATGAATTGAAATTTTGCTATATATATTGATTATTGTATAATAAAAAAAAAACACACACACACACACATATAAGTGAAACTTATGACAAGTATTTGACATGTATGATTTTGGTTCGTGATAGATTGAAATAGATTCTAAAAAAATGTACAATAAAATGAATAATGAAGGATGGTAAATATTTAATTGACAAATATTTGCCATAAGTTATTGTTTTCAATAATTACTTGAAATATTACAAAATTTTACTATAAGTTCTACAAAATAACAAATATTTCACATATGTAGTTTTGATTGATGGTGGGTTCTAATTGTAGTATACAATTAAATGATGAAGTGAGCATAGACAATATTGCATTGTAAAAAGTTTCTTAGAAATAATTGTATATATTACAAAAACCTTTATCACAAGTATTAAGAGAGTCAAATACTTACCATATGTAGCTTTGGTTCATTAAAGATTGGAATTAGTGGAAATTTCCCTTGAAATTATAGTATACAATTAGATTATCAAATGACGGTAGCAAATATTTGCCAAAAAATTTATGACAGTAATTTGGTGGATTTAATTTTTTTTACTGCAAATACTAAAAATATCAAATATTTGTCAACTAAAGTTTATTTTGTTGGTATATTGAAATTTTAGTATATATACGTTTACATAAAAAGCATACAATATGAAATATTTTCCATAAATATGGGAATGGCAAATATTTGTCGAGCACATATTTGTCATGCCCATATTTGCTACCCACATATATGTGACACTAATTTGATTTTAAAACTTTTACAATGATGATAAAGATACAAAGTCATGGCACACAAAAAAAACTTCCACGCTAAGTAATAAATTTACAAATTTACCTGAATCTTCTAAATTTGAATCTTCAACATCTCCTCACAAATCTAAATCCTCAAAATCTAAATCTCCAACAACTTCGACATCTGAATCTTCAGAATATATAGAATCAGAAGAAGACGATGTTCTTTCATTCCTCAAGAGAAAATATAACCAACAAGAAGAAACACTAAAAAAACACCTGCAAAGAAACAGAAAATAGAAGTGTCAAAAGATAATTCAGAAAGCTATAGAAGTAGCTTTAAGTCTTTCTATACATTGGTAGAAAATTCAGTAAAAGAAAAGCTACTTCTAGAAAATCACATTACATTAGTGAAGCAAACTCCAGTCTTCGACATTGCCAATACATTCTTAGAATAAGCTATAACAATTAAGGACATATTGAAAGAATCGGCTCCTATAGATATGATCATAAATTCTTTATCAGTTAAAGAAAATTATTTTTATTTTGGAGACATTAAAACAATTCTAAAAGAAAATGACATCGCAACAATATTTGGATTTTCAAATGAAAGCATCAAAATCAACATATCATCTCATTTAAAGGAATCTGACATAAACTCTGAAATAAAAGCATTCAAATGGAAATATTTCCGTAGCTAAAAAATGATCAAAGTAAAGGATATTGAAATAAGTATCCGGTTAGCTTTGAAAAGAAAAAACAAAAACTACAATCGATGTTGCGAGGTTGCTAATTATGTTTTTTATTTCGACATACATGTTCTCCAATTCAAACTGTACATTTTCTTTAGTTCTGCTATCATATGTTTATAACTTATCAAAGTAATCATTTATTCTACATTGTGTGCTTTAATACATACCAAATCCAAATACTATAAATCTACCACTGCATAACTCTGACATGAGAAACAATAATATCCTTTCTTGAGAAATCAATAAATATGTCTGTTAATCCACCTTTTGCCAAGGCAGTAGACATACAGATTTAACTCAACAAACTTCATGATTATCAAGGCCAATAGCCCGGAGCGATGATTTTGAGGTCCAGAAATCAAGTGCATAGGGAAGGGAGAAGTGATGATGATGGTGCATGTGATGGTGATGAAAATGGTGATGTATGCATAGATATTTTCACTCTCTTCTTTGCCTATAAATACCTTACACTCTCCTCTTCATTTTCATTCATCTTCCTCTTCATTTCCTAAGCTCTCTCTCCATACTTTCATGGCTTCCAACCTAAAGGAAATAATGCCAAAATATTTCTCAAAAAGAATTTAAAATTATAATATATACTTATATACACTTAAGCACCTCAAAATGATTCCAAAACTCCACTCTTGCTCTCTACCATCCACGGCCTCCACCTCCTCCATCAAAGGCTAAGCCTTCCTCTTCCTTTATCCTAGGCCGTGAGCTCCTCAAGCCATCCCAAGCTTAGGCCGAGCCACCTAGGAGCTTAAGTCCAAAGGATCGTGAGCTTTAAAATCCAAATAGCGAAACTATAACCAATTTTAGTTAGTCGTTTAAACCCGAGGTGAGAAACTCCTAAACTATAGTAATATATGTTATTGGATGTTATATATGTGTGTGGATATGATTGTTGATGATGGTTGTTTAATATGAATGTTGAATATATTTGCAAGTCACGTTAATACATGTCGATAAACACAAAGGAAATCACTTTCCTTCAATGAATGAAATGGTGTATATGGAATGTTAAATCTCTTTAAAATGGTTTAAAAATGAGTTTGAAATGTTATATAAACATATGAAAGTGTTTCGGTGAAGTTTTAAAGGTAATTGAAAATTTAGTCAAAAATAGGCGCGTCGCGTAACGATAGTTCGCTATTTCGCGCCATAAAAGTCAAACGAGTATATAGAATGGAATTTAGCTCAGAATTCTTCGAAATAAGAATTTTTTGAACTACTATATCCATAGTTTCTAAACAAAAAAGAAAATCAAGATTTCGATAAGTAGATTTTGAAATATGAGTAAAACAAGTTTTTGGAAAAATTGGGATTTTGCAGTTTGGAATCCATAAAAGGATTTCTTTAAAAATGATATTTTAAAATTATTTAAAAATACGAAATAAGTTCTAAAAATCTTTTAAAGTGGTTTAAAAGTGATTTTAGTTATAAAAATGAATTTCCAAATGATAAAAAGTCGTCACCACAACAAAATCTATTTTTTGCAGCACGCTGAAGCAGCGTTTTAATGAGAATGTTCCGATTATGTGGATGGATTATTAAAAAACCAAAAAAAAATATCCAAAATGCCGCTTCAACATCAACGTGAAAAGGGAGGGAAAGGAAAAATATGCTATGCTCCTTCACCACTCAACTTCGTCCTCTCTCCCCACATATTCCTATCCCTATCCCTAAATTAACTAAAAAATCAAACTCTCCAATGCCCTCTGTGACGCCCCACCTCAATACCCACGCTAGCCAAGGACACTACGATGTAGTGCTGTCAACTAGCACGGAGAATAAGGCTGTTGAGGAGCGACCATCCATGTAATTGATTATCACACGGTGGCTATAAAATAATCTTCGGAAACAAACATAGAAATAAACATAACACAAAGCAGTCACAGACATCCATATCACAAAGGCGGAAGAAGATATGAATATATAACTAACACATGAAAGTGTACATCAGAGTAGTGGTCAAAAAGTTCCACAATAATACAAAAGAATAGCAACCTGTGCTATACAAAAAGAATACAACTATGAGTCCATATCTCAAGTGTATACAACAAAAACTGCTAAACTAAATAGTCAGCCAAAAGTCAGAGCAGCAAATCCCGGAAGGAAGTCAAGCAGAAGCACCTGTAACATCTCGGTCTGACCCGAGTATTATTTAAGAAAATAATAAACGGATCAGTCTAACTATAAATATCAGATGACATGATATAGAATAAAAGATATGGCATAAACATATAATATCCATACTGACATACTACTATAAGTATGAAAATGATGATCAACAGGAGATCAACCGATGAGAAATGATCAATATCACAAGAATCTTCTCAAAGATCCAAAGAGGGCATCATACCCTAGACTTGTACTCATAACAAGTCAATGACATAAAAATCTAGAAATCAAAACAAGAAATCCAGAAATCATAAAAAGAGAAAGAGGCCTATCACATGATGGTCCGAAGACCATGGGGAGCTACCCCATATGTGTGAGTCGGAATCACACTGATTGAGGCTTAGGCTAACCAAAAAGCAGAAAGGTATGTGTGAATGGAATCACACAAGTGGTGTCTAGCCTAACCTCGCAAACATAAAGATATGTGTAAGTCGGAATCACACTACTGCGGCCTAGACTAACCTTGCGGACAAAGAGATATGTGTGAGTCGGAATCACACTATTGCGGTCTAGTCTTACCTTGCAAACAAAGAGACATCGCACAATTGCTAGTCTAAATCATAAAATGATCATCATGATCAGCGAGAAGTGTCAATCACACCAAGCTAGTAAATATATGAGTTTAGCTTCATGTCCCATAACCACTTGCTTAACTTAAATATTTACGAACAAGCTGTAAATCTTCACTAGGAAATTGTCACGAAAAGGGTTCAATCGAACAAGTCCAAGAGCTAACCGACGAAGTGAACTCAAGCGTTTCATACCACTCGTTTTACTAAGTCGTTTAAGTCGATTTCTCATTCGAGTGAAGTAAAGGCTTGTATATACTAGTAGATTGAAAATCGGTTTGAGAAAACGAACTTTAGATATTTAAAATAGTGTTGAAATGGCTTTGATGAAAGAGTTTTAATATTTACTAATAGTATTGAAACCTTCATATATCTTTAAAGTGACAAGTCATAAAACGATTGTAGAACAAATCAATTCACGTTCGAAGACGTGAGTAAAGTCCAAAGAAGTCAATCCCAAAACCATCAAAGTACGACTTAGTGAAGGCAAGCTGTCTCGAGAAGCCAAACCGGTCAAACGACCAAGTACTAACTCGCGAACGACTTACGACTTAAGGGATAAGGTCATACGACCTAAGTGGAGAATGCCACGCGAGCTAGCAGAAGAACAGGTCAAACGACCAAGTACTAATCTCGCGAACGACTTACGACTTAAGGGAGGAATGCCACACGACCTAGCAGATAACAGGTCATTCGACCTAAGGGTAAGGTCGGTGGCGACCTACGACTTAACAAAGTCGAGCAACCTACGACTTAACGAAGTAAAGCGACCTACGACTTAGGGTCAAGCGACCTAAGAGAAGCAGCGGGAATGTTAGGTCTGAGACGACCTACGGCTTAACGATTTAAAGCCAACGACCTAGGACTTAAGAGTCATACGACCTAGGACTTAAGGGGACAAGAGACTTACGACTTAAGGGGATAAGGTCATACGACTTAAGTCTTGAACGACTTAACGACTTAAGCCTTTAACGACTTAACGACTTATGCCATTAGCTCCTGAACGACTTATGCCAAGCCAGTAACTCGCGAACGACCTAGCGAAGGCAGAAACGACCTACGACTTAAGGTCATACGACTTAAGTGGGCATGCGACCTAACGAGTTAGCAAAGCACGCGACCTAAGACTTAAGCTTTGAATACGAGCTACGAGTTAGCAACCGAATGTCTTAACGACCTAAGCCTTGAACGACTTAGTGGAACGAACGACTTACGACTTAAGACCTTTAACTCCTGAACGACTTATGCCTTAAGCCCCTGAACGACTTATGCCAGTAACTCGCGAAAGACTCAGCCTTTAACTCGTGATCGACTTAGCAAAGGCAGAACACCCAGAACGACCCAGGCCTTTAACTCGTGAACGACTCAAGGAGTTAACTCGCGAACGACTCAAGGAGTTAACTCGCGAACGACTCAGGCCAGGCGAACAGAAATGCACGCGCGCGACTTAAGCCCTTAACTCGTGAACGACTCACGACTTAGGCTTAACACGGGGACGACTCAGCGAAGGCCAGAACGACTTAAGGCCAGAAAAATCACCAAAACGCTGAAAATTGAAGTTTTTCGCCAATCCAATCCAAACCAAATGCAAGTGTTGATGCAAATACAATAGGGGATCATTCCCAACAGTCCAAGATAGATATAGGCAAGATGTGAGATCAAAAATCTCACCTTTTCCACGAAATTGATGAAGATGAAGATTGAAAGCAAGGAGAAGCAATCCAAAGCTTGAATCCACAATCTTCTACTTGAATTTGATGTTGAATCTCGGATTTGCAATGGAATTGGAGTTTGGAGTTTTAATTTCCACTTCCCACCACCATTTTTGATAAAGCTTGAATGTTAAAACAAAGGGTGAATGAAGTGAGGAAGTGGGTTGGGCTGAACTAAGGAAGTGCAGTCCAAACCAAAGTCTCAAGCGGGAAAAGTGACGAAAATTTCACTATCTCCAAACATATCGAAGTTTACACTCAAAAAGATCGCAAACGTCATTTTGAACTCAATGGGGGTGGTCTCGAGTCCTAATTTGACCGTATGCAAAAAGTAGCTTTTCGGACTAACATCCGACTAACGATAAAATATTTAAATAAAATATTTAAAGATAGAATCGATAGATATGCGGGTTGTTACAGACTCCCCTCCTTAAAGAAATTGCGTCCTCGCAATATATATGGTGGAAATAAAAAGTAACAACCATAAAAGCATATTAACACAAAAGAAATTGGAATTAAAAAGTTTACCTCAAAGAGCATGAGAAAGTAATTCCGGATGTGTACGCTCGATGAATTCTCTAGTTTCCCAAGAGCAATCCTTAGGATTTGAGGACCATTGAACTTTAACAAGCGGAACATCTTTATTTCGAAGCCGTTTGATCTCCGAAGCAATAATTCGAACAGGATGCTGCTCATAAGTTAAATTAGGTGAAACTTCAATCTCTTCCACAACACCGGGCTCAAGAGTAGAATCGGAATCCCGAAGGCACTTCCGTAATTGAGAAACGTGAAACACGTCATGCATAGCAGAAAACTGAGCCGGTAATGAAAGGCGATAAGCCATGGAACCAATACGTTCGGTGATAGGAAATGGCCCAATATATCGAGGCGCTAACTTTCCCGATCGACTGAAACGTACAACACCCTTCATTGGTGAAACACGAATAAATACAAGATCACCAACAGAAAATTCTAATTTCCTTCTTCGGTTATCGGCATAGGATTTTTGTCTACTCTGGGCTTCTTTCATCCTATGTCGAATAAGTTCAATCTTTTCTGTGGAATCTCGAATAAAGTCTGGTCCTAAAACCAGTTTCTCACCGGCCTCAAGCCAACAAGAAGGAGATCGGCATGGCCTTCCATAAAGTGCCTCGAAAGGAGCCATACCAATACTAGATTGGAAGCTGTTATTGTAGGAAAATTCAACAAGTGAAATATGATCTTCCCAACTTCCACCAAAGTCAAGAACACAAGCACGAAGAAGATCTTCAAGTGTTTGATTCACACGCTCAGTTTGTCCATCGGACTGGGGGTGATAAGCGGTGCTAAAATTAAGCTTCGTTCCCAAAGCTTTTTGAAGACTCTTCCAGAATCCACTAGTAAACAATGGATCCCGATCACTAACAATGGAAGAAGGAACTCCATGCAGTTTAACAATTTCTTTGACAAAGAGTTTGGCCAGAAGAGGAACGGTTCGGTTTGACCGAACAGGAATAAAATGGGCGGATTTAGTAAGTCTATCAACAATCACCCATAAGCTATTATGACCCGAACGAGAACGGGGAAGGCCATCTATAAAATCCATGGAAATTTGATCCCACTTCCATACTGGAATCTCCAATGGTTGCAATAACCCACCTGGCCTTTGATGTTCAGCCTTAACAAGTTGGCAAGTCATGCAACACTTAACAAAGTTAGCGATATCAGATTTCATTCCCTCCCAATAATAAAGTCGCTTCATATCAACGTACATTTTACTGCTACCGGGATGAATGGAATACTTGGAACGATGAGAATCTTCTAGAACGTCTCTACGAAGATCACTAATATTTGGTACGATAAGTCTACCAAATTTTCGAATGCCGCCATGAAAGTCGATATCAAAGTCTTTCAAACCTTCAATATCGGTTTTATCCTTAAGATTTTGGCCAAGCAAAGCCAATTCAGGATCTAGTTGTTGAGCTTCAAGAATGCGGTCTAATAAAGAAGGACGAGCCTCAAGGCTACATAAAACAAGAGATGAACACAAATCGGAAATGCGATCTCGAATTTCACAAGTGGATAAAAGTTCGAGATTGTTCCATTCAGATATCATCATGGAAACAACCGCTTTTTGTTTTCGACTAAGTGCGTCGGCAACACGATTCCCCTTTCCGGGAGTATATAGAATGTCAAGATCATAAGAGGCAAGAAATTCGAGCCAACGCTGTTGACGCAAATTAAGTTCCTTTTGAGAAAATAAATATTTCAAAGACTTATGATCAGTATAAAGTATAAACTTTTCTCCCAAAAGATAATGTCGCCAAATTCGAAGGGCGAAAACGATAGCCGCGAGTTCTAAATCATGCGTGGCATATCTAGTCTCAGCCGGCTTCAATTGCCTAGAAGCATAAGCAATAACACGTTCTTTTTGCATAAGAACGGCACCCAAACCAACGCGACTAGCATCGGTGTAAACGACAAAGTCTTGATTCCCTTCGGGAATAATAAGAATAGGAGCATCAGAAAGGAGTTCTTTTAATTTCTGAAAAGAAGTTTCACATTTGTCTGACCAATTGTATTTAACACCTTTCTTTGTTAAGCCAGTAAGAGGTACGGCAATCTTAGAAAAGTCTTTTATAAAACGGCGGTAATAACCTGCCAATCCGAGAAAGCTACGGATTTCAGTCACGCTCTCCGGTCTCTTCCAATTTTGAATCGCTTCAATCTTTGAAGGATCCACGGATATTCCGGATTCGGAAATGATATGACCGAGAAATTTCACACTAGATTGCCAAAAATGGCATTTAGAAAATTTTGCTTTTAGTTGATTGCTCCTAAGAGTTTCCAATACAATTCGAAGATGCTTTTCGTGTTCCTCCTCGGTTTTAGAAAACACAAGTATATCATCAATAAAGATGAGAACAAACCGATCGAGAAAATCTTTGAAAACTCTATTCATAAGGTCAACGAAATAAGCCGGAGCATTCGTTAAACCGAATGGCATAACTAGCCATTCATAAGATCCATATCGCGTACGGAACGAAGTCAAAGGAATACTATCCTCTGCAATACGAAGCTGATGGAAACCGGTAGCCAAGTCCAATTGTGAAAAGACTCTAGCCCCACTAAGTTGATCAAACAGATCATCAATCCGAGGCAATGGATATCTATTCTTAATAGTAAGATCATTAAGCTTGCGGTAGTCAACGCAAAGCCTAAGTGTACCATCGGACTTGCTTACGAAAATAGCTGAAGCTCCCCAAGGCGAGGAACTAGAGCGAATAAGTTGCTTCGTCTCCAACTCGGATAGTTGTTTGCGCATCTCTTCGTTCTCCTTATTGGACATGCGATAAGGAGGACGGGTAACAGGCTGAGCTCCAGATATAAGATTAATTTTGAACTCAATTGCTCGCTTAGGTGGAAGTCCTAAAACGGGCTCAAAGATGTCGGAAAATTCACGAACGATGCGAATACGAGAAATGACATCCTCCTCATCATCATTGTCATCATCACGAGGATTTAAAGAATATAATGATGCAACTAAAGCGGAATCCGAATCTTTAAGAATAATAGAAATCTGATTAACAGATTGCGGATGACGGAGATAAATAGTCCGCTCAGGACATAGGATATGGGCTTCATAACGAGTAAGCCAATCCATACCCAAAATCATTCCAAAGCCTAAGTAACGCATGACATGCAAATCGGCTAGGAAAGAAAAATCACATAAAATAATCTCTACGTCTTTACAAAGTAAACTAAGAGTTGCGGATCCACCAACCGGATTCGCAATTCTTAATGAAGTCATTAAAGCAGTAACACATAAAGAAAAAGTATCGACAAGTTCCTTTGATATAAAAGAATGGGATGCACCCGTATCAAAGAGAACTCTAATAGGTTGATCATGAAATAATATAATGCCATCAAGAACAGAATGAGAAATACCTTGGCCACGAGATGTGTTGCCAGGGGCTTTAGCCACATTCAACTTTCCCTCCTTCTTGCCTTCTCGTTTGAGGCATTGATGTATAAAATGATCTGGGCTTTTACAGTAGCGACAAGATTTGGGCTTTGAACATTTGTTCGCATAATGATCCCCAGATCCACAGTTGAAACATCTCGCGTTATTAGGAGAAGGAGCCTTTGCAGAAGGAATCGCTTGCTTACCCTTTTTATTGGGGTAAGGACCTTTAAATTTGTTGGGCCTCTTTTTGTTGTTAAAGCTGGGTTTGGAAGCTACTACTTCAACATCACTTTCTTTATCAGCCTCTTCAAGGCGAAGAGCGATATCTACAATTTGGTCGAAAGAAACTTCTAACTTCAAAAGTAGTGGCTTCTTGAGGCTTTTGTTTAAGCCGTAAACGAACCTCTGGTTCTTCTTTAGTGGAGTATTTATATATTCGACCCCATATTTGGAAAGGGATTCGAATGATGCGACGTAGTCCGCCACAGAAGCCTGACCTTGAACAAGGTCAATAAATCGCCGAGCCAAAGTTACCTTTTCAGCCTCGGGTACGAATTTCGATTCGAAGCGTTCCCGGAAGTGCTCCCAGGAGAGGTCCGCTTCATTAATTTCGGATGTAAGGAGTTCATACCAATCCAATGCTCTCTCTTGGAGCATACTTGAAGCCACTTGAACTCGGTGCAGATCGACAAGGTTCATGCGAGAGAAGATTCGATCACATGATTTTAACCAAGCTTGAACCTCGATAATAGGCTCGGAACCTTTGAAGGGCTTCCCACCCAAATTGGTGTAATCGCTGCACAACCGTGCAAATCCCGACTTTGGGTGAGTAGGTTCCGGGTTAGCTCCAGCTGCTTGTGCATTCGTCACTAATTCAAGAAGCTGTTGAGTTGTCATAAAAACTCCATCTCGAGGAGCAGCAGTAGATGTTCCAGCTCTGGGACGGCCTGGTCTTGACATCCTCTTCCTTTTCAAAGAAAGAAGAGAAAGAAGAAGGTTATTCACCAATGAACATCAAGCAATCTTGAATGATGAAATAAGGAATCATAAAGAAAACAGGATAAGTCGGTTCAAAGACTCGAACAAAATCCTGAAACACAACTCCTAAGGTGGACTTAGGACGATGATCCTTGTTAAGTTATTCTACATTGTTCCGAAGTTTGGCTCTGATACCAAGCTGTGACGCCCCACCTCAATACCCACGCTAGCCAAGGACACTACGATGTAGTGCTGTCAACTAGCACGGAGAATAAGGCTGTTGAGGAGCGACCATCCATGTAATTGATTATCACACGGTGGCTATAAAATAATCTTCGGAAACAAACATAGAAATAAACATAACACAAAGCAGTCACAGACATCCATATCACAAAGGCGGAAGAAGATATGAATATATAACTAACACATGAAAGTGTACATCAGAGTAGTGGTCAAAAAGTTCCACAATAATACAAAAGAATAGCAACCTGTGCTATACAAAAAGAATACAACTATGAGTCCATATCTCAAGTGTATACAACAAAAACTGCTAAACTAAATAGTCAGCCAAAAGTCAGAGCAGCAAATCCCGGAAGGAAGTCAAGCAGAAGCACCTGTAACATCTCGGTCTGACCCGAGTATTATTTAAGAAAATAATAAACGGATCAGTCTAACTATAAATATCAGATGACATGATATAGAATAAAAGATATGGCATAAACATATAATATCCATACTGACATACTACTATAAGTATGAAAATGATGATCAACAGGAGATCAACCGATGAGAAATGATCAATATCACAAGAATCTTCTCAAAGATCCAAAGAGGGCATCATACCCTAGACTTGTACTCATAACAAGTCAATGACATAAAAATCTAGAAATCAAAACAAGAAATCCAGAAATCATAAAAAGAGAAAGAGGCCTATCACATGATGGTCCGAAGACCATGGGGAGCTACCCCATATGTGTGAGTCGGAATCACACTGATTGAGGCTTAGGCTAACCAAAAAGCAGAAAGGTATGTGTGAATGGAATCACACAAGTGGTGTCTAGCCTAACCTCGCAAACATAAAGATATGTGTAAGTCGGAATCACACTACTGCGGCCTAGACTAACCTTGCGGACAAAGAGATATGTGTGAGTCGGAATCACACTATTGCGGTCTAGTCTTACCTTGCAAACAAAGAGACATCGCACAATTGCTAGTCTAAATCATAAAATGATCATCATGATCAGCGAGAAGTGTCAATCACACCAAGCTAGTAAATATATGAGTTTAGCTTCATGTCCCATAACCACTTGCTTAACTTAAATATTTACGAACAAGCTGTAAATCTTCACTAGGAAATTGTCACGAAAAGGGTTCAATCGAACAAGTCCAAGAGCTAACCGACGAAGTGAACTCAAGCGTTTCATACCACTCGTTTTACTAAGTCGTTTAAGTCGATTTCTCATTCGAGTGAAGTAAAGGCTTGTATATACTAGTAGATTGAAAATCGGTTTGAGAAAACGAACTTTAGATATTTAAAATAGTGTTGAAATGGCTTTGATGAAAGAGTTTTAATATTTACTAATAGTATTGAAACCTTCATATATCTTTAAAGTGACAAGTCATAAAACGATTGTAGAACAAATCAATTCACGTTCGAAGACGTGAGTAAAGTCCAAAGAAGTCAATCCCAAAACCATCAAAGTACGACTTAGTGAAGGCAAGCTGTCTCGAGAAGCCAAACCGGTCAAACGACCAAGTACTAACTCGCGAACGACTTACGACTTAAGGGATAAGGTCATACGACCTAAGTGGAGAATGCCACGCGAGCTAGCAGAAGAACAGGTCAAACGACCAAGTACTAATCTCGCGAACGACTTACGACTTAAGGGAGGAATGCCACACGACCTAGCAGATAACAGGTCATTCGACCTAAGGGTAAGGTCGGTGGCGACCTACGACTTAACAAAGTCGAGCAACCTACGACTTAACGAAGTAAAGCGACCTACGACTTAGGGTCAAGCGACCTAAGAGAAGCAGCGGGAATGTTAGGTCTGAGACGACCTACGGCTTAACGATTTAAAGCCAACGACCTAGGACTTAAGAGTCATACGACCTAGGACTTAAGGGGACAAGAGACTTACGACTTAAGGGGATAAGGTCATACGACTTAAGTCTTGAACGACTTAACGACTTAAGCCTTTAACGACTTAACGACTTATGCCATTAGCTCCTGAACGACTTATGCCAAGCCAGTAACTCGCGAACGACCTAGCGAAGGCAGAAACGACCTACGACTTAAGGTCATACGACTTAAGTGGGCATGCGACCTAACGAGTTAGCAAAGCACGCGACCTAAGACTTAAGCTTTGAATACGAGCTACGAGTTAGCAACCGAATGTCTTAACGACCTAAGCCTTGAACGACTTAGTGGAACGAACGACTTACGACTTAAGACCTTTAACTCCTGAACGACTTATGCCTTAAGCCCCTGAACGACTTATGCCAGTAACTCGCGAACGACTCAGCCTTTAACTCGTGATCGACTTAGCAAAGGCAGAACACCCAGAACGACCCAGGCCTTTAACTCGTGAACGACTCAAGGAGTTAACTCGCGAACGACTCAAGGAGTTAACTCGCGAACGACTCAGGCCAGGCGAACAGAAATGCACGCGCGCGACTTAAGCCCTTAACTCGTGAACGACTCACGACTTAGGCTTAACACGGGGACGACTCAGCGAAGGCCAGAACGACTTAAGGCCAGAAAAATCACCAAAACGCTGAAAATTGAAGTTTTTCGCCAATCCAATCCAAACCAAATGCAAGTGTTGATGCAAATACAATAGGGGATCATTCCCAACAGTCCAAGATAGATATAGGCAAGATGTGAGATCAAAAATCTCACCTTTTCCACGAAATTGATGAAGATGAAGATTGAAAGCAAGGAGAAGCAATCCAAAGCTTGAATCCACAATCTTCTACTTGAATTTGATGTTGAATCTCGGATTTGCAATGGAATTGGAGTTTGGAGTTTTAATTTCCACTTCCCACCACCATTTTTGATAAAGCTTGAATGTTAAAACAAAGGGTGAATGAAGTGAGGAAGTGGGTTGGGCTGAACTAAGGAAGTGCAGTCCAAACCAAAGTCTCAAGCGGGAAAAGTGACGAAAATTTCACTATCTCCAAACATATCGAAGTTTACACTCAAAAAGATCGCAAACGTCATTTTGAACTCAATGGGGGTGGTCTCGAGTCCTAATTTGACCGTATGCAAAAAGTAGCTTTTCGGACTAACATCCGACTAACGATAAAATATTTAAATAAAATATTTAAAGATAGAATCGATAGATATGCGGGTTGTTACACCCTCGCTCTTCCTCTCTTTACTGTCCATCTCTAGAATACGCGCTGAACTATCGATCTCTCTCCCTCTCTCCACTGTCGATCTCTCTTCCTCTCTCCATTGCTGAACTCCAGAAGACGCACACCACAACTCCACCGTTCATCTCCAGAATACGCGATCTTCAGAAACCCTCCAGTGCTTCTCTCTTTTGGCCAGCTATCAAGTTATTGCAGTTCTTGCTGAGGTGAAAATGTTTATTTTTTTTCTTTTCCTTTTTCATCTGTACTTCATGGTTTCACACAGTGCCTTTAATAAATCCATGTTTCATGACTTTAGATAACTTACATGGTCTGCGTCTTGCATATGTATCTTTTCAGAATGGTCAGAAGTTATAGATTGAGTACATTTTGCTAGAATTTAGTTATAATATTTTGAAAATCCTTTTGTCTCCATTGTGTAGTTTTACTATCACTGAATAGAGCAATGAAGTGTGTAAATTAATTTGAATAAGGACTTTTGCAAACTTCGTTATTTTCATTGTTGTTGCAATGTTATGAAGAGTTATTGACACACCAATGTAACTTTCAATTCTGGATAGGGCTTCCTCTGTCCATAACTCTGTATCTAGTGAATGAATATTTGCCCATATTTGAACATTGTCGATTATTGTGTATTTGCATTTGTAACCAGGAACCCATTAATCCATTATCAATAATTTTTCGAAGTAAGAATATGTTTTTATGTAAAATTCTATTGAAATCATATTCATTCTGATACTGCAGAATATAATAATTATTTTCCTCTTTGTGAATTTGAAATAATTCAGTGCATGGATATGTAATGCGAAAAGGCAATGCAGATCGTGTTATATGGAATTATATTATACTAGTGCGGAAATAAACTAAGATACTATAGCAATGCGAATAAGTAAAATAAAACAAGCACACCAGGAATTTTTATACTGGTTCGGAGCTCCGTCCTACGTCCAGTCCCAGACTCATTCTGGAATTTCACTAAAACAACAACCCTCACTTAACCCGGAGGAACAGGTCTATACAACCCCTGAGCAGCCGAACAGGATTTCGCCTCAGCAGCCGAAGATGACTTCACGCGCCTGAGCAGCAGAACAGGACTTCAACAAATACAAAAGATTGTTTGACTTTTTGTGTTCTGATAACACGAATTTGTCAATTATAGTACACCCTTCCTATAATCTTCTCCTTTATGATATATATATATATATATGAATACGTGAAGAATAAGGAAGTAATAGAATGAATTTGTATGAAATTGAATGCACAAGAGTATTAGAATCAAAGAATATGAGAGTAGAGTAAGAATAGATTGAATTAAGTTTTTTGGAAACATGATTCTAATGTGTTTATATAGACTATAAATAGGTGCATATGTTCGTGAAGAGTTATCATGAAGAGATATGGTCATATCTATTGAAATGAAGAACGCATCTCTTCATGAATGGAAGTGCCTATTTGAAAATATAGCCGTTATAGATATTCAGACTTCTGAATTGAATAATTCAGACTTATGAATTGAATAATTCAGACTTCTGAAATTGCACGAGCTCAAACCAAAAAGGAAATAGGCTAAAAATAACCATTTTCAGACGTCTGAAATTAACAAGTCAGACGTCTGAATATTGTACTAAACAATATTCATTTTTCCAGATTCAGACGTCTGATTTGGTACATTCAAACGTCTGAATGTAAACTAAAAATGAGAATATGCCAAGATTATTAGTGTATGCTAATGAAATGAAAAACGTGTCGAAAAATATATCATATAGAAAAGATTTTAACATGAGTAAACTCTAGACACAAACTCGATACATATTTATATATGATTTGAAGCTTATTTGAATCTGGTCTTGATTAATTCCTGCAAAAACAAGTTAGTATATAATAATGACTTGCATAGTTGTCATAGTCAAAATATCATAAATATGAAGTTTCAACATTCTCCCTCTTTTTGACGATGACAACTATATAAGTATATACACAACATGAACATATATAAACAGGAAATAGAATTATATGCACTCCCCCTTACTATAAGCTCCCCCTATCAATGGTAGTATTTAAACTCCTTCTCCCCCTTTGACATCGACAAAAAGGAAACATAATATATATGAAATACTCACATATCATATGAACGACAGTAAGCAAGAATAGCATAGATAATGTAGAATAGTTAACATACTACACTATTCATAATGTAACTTGTAAAATTGGAACATAAATAACATTAAACTTGTACTTAAGATCATGCTGAAAAAGAATAGTATGCTAGTAATAATATATCTCGGAAAATCAAATTATAAGTTTTTAAACGAGACGATTCCGAGTTCTCGTCTTAGTTTTATAAAAATATTCTCAAGAAGGGGTTTCGTAAAAATATCAGCCAATTGATTTTCGGATGAAACAAAATCTAAATTTATTATTCCTTTTTCAATACAATCACGAAGAAAATGATGACGAATATCAATATGTTTCGTTCGTGAATGATTGACTGGATTTTTTGATAAATTAATAGCACTCGAGTTACCACAATATATTGTTGAATTTGTTAAATTTATATCAAAATCCCTAAGTGTCTGTTGCATGTAGATAACTTGAGCACAAGCTAATGCAGCATAAATATATTCTGCTTCACATGTAGAAAGTGAAACGCAGTTTTTTTTCTTACTAAACCAAGAAACTAACGATTTTCCAATAAAATGGCACGTACCGCTAGTACTTTTTCTATCTGTCCAAGATCCACCGAAATCAGCATCACTATATGATACTAATTCGAAAGGACACTCTTTTGGATAGAAAAGTCCAAAGTCCTTGGTATTACTAAGATAACATAATATACATTTGACTGCTCTTAAATGTGATTCCTTTGGATTGGCTTGAAATCTAGCACACAAACAAACACTCATCATTATGTCAGGACGACTGGCCGTTAAATATAGTAATGATCCAATCATACTTCGATATAATTTTTGGTCAATACTTTTACCATTTTCATCTCTATCGAGATGTGTGGTTGTACTCATAGGATTCAGTTTGGCAGAAGTATTTTCCATTCCGAAGCGTTTGATTAAATTATTACAATAATTTTCTTGATTAATAAAAATACCATTTTGTAATTGTTTGATTTGTAAACCAAGAAAATATGATAATTCTCCCATGTGGGACATTTCAAATTCTTTGGCCATAATATTTGAGAAGTCCTGGCATAATTTTTCATTGGTAGAACCAAAAATGATGTCATTAACATAAATTTGAACAATTAAAATATCCCTTTTTGAATGTTTAATAAAAAGTGTTTGATCAACCTTTCCAATTTGAAATCCAGATGATGGTAAAATAGCTCTTAAGCGTTCGTACCAAGCACATGGTGCTTGTTTCAAACCGTATAGAGCTTTCTTAGGTTTATAAACATGGTCTGGATATTTCTCATGGATAAATAAAGGAGGTTGTTCAACGTACACGATTTCTTTTATATAACCATTCAGAAAAGCACTTTTAACGTCCATTTGATAAAGTTTGAAATTATGAAAACATAGGCCAATAAGATACGTATTGCTTCTAATCTAGTGACAGGAGCAAACGTTTCTTCGTAGTCAATTCCTTCCTCTTGATTATAACCTTGAGCGACTAACCTTGCTTTTTTTCTGGTGATGTTACCTTGTTCGTCCAACTTATTTTTTATAGACCCATTTTGTACCAATAACAGTTTGATCACTTGGTCTAGGAACTAACTCCCAAACTTCATTGCGTTCAAACTGATTTAGCTCTTCTTGCATTGCAATTATCCAGTAGTCATCGGTAGATGCTTCTTTAGGGTTTTTGGGTTCGATATTGGAAAGAAATGCTACGTGGCCCATTTGATTTAATTGACTTCTTGTTCGGACGTTTGAATTAATTTCTCAAATAACATTTTGAACAGGATGATTCCGTAATATTTTTGGTGGAGATCTTAACTCATTGTTGTTATGAATAACGTTTTCATCTTCTCTAGAATTATCAATTATGTTTTCATTATTTTCAAAATTTATATTGTCAATATTTGTGATATTATCTGGAAGTTCTTCATCATCTCTTATACTTGGTTTTTGTAGAAAATTTTCATCAAAAGATACATGAAGAGTTTCCTCAATAGTATTAGTTCTTTTATTAAACACCTGATAAGCTTTGCTTCGATCTGAATATCCTAGAAAGATACCTTCGTCGGATTTCGCATCGAATTTGCTAAGCTGATCTTTGGTATTTAATATAAAACATTTTGATCCAAAAACTTTAAAATAGGAAATATTTGGTTTTCTTCCATGAAAAAGTTCATATGAAGTATTTTTGGTAAGAGGTCGTATAGAAACACGATTCAAAACATAACAAGCAGTTGCTATAGCTTCTGCCCAGAAATGTTTTGGAAGTGTGCTTCCATTTAACAAAGTTCTTGCACATTCCTGTAATGTTCTATTTTTCCGTTCTACAACTCCATTTTGTTGTGGAGTTCTAGGAAACGAGAAATTGTGAAAAATTGTTTCTTTTTACAGAAATGTTCAAAATCTTCGTTTTCGAACTCTCCTCCATGATCACTTCTAATATTCTTTATTTTTAATCCTTTCAAATTTTGGATTCTTTTGACAAAAACTTTAAAATGGTCAAAAGTATCACTTTTATTTTTCATAAATATGGTCCAAGTATATCTAGAAAAGTCATCTACAATTACAAACACATATCTATTGTGATTTGTGGATTGTACTTGAGTAGGTCCAAATAAATCCATGTGAAGTGATTCAAGCGGTTGTAATGTAGAAATAACTTTCTTAGATTTGAAAGATGATTTAGTTAACTTTCCTAATTGACATGTATCACAAATATGATCAACTTTGAAGTTCATTTTTGGTAATCCTTTAACTAAATCATTTTTAGAAAGTTTGTTTATTGCTTTGAAGTTAATATGACAGAATCTCTTGTGCCATAACCAAGGATCATTTTCTTTGGCTATTAAGCACATATCTGAATTATGATTGATTTTCATATTCAGAACGTATATATTTCTATCTCTATTACCTTCAAAGATAAGATTTTTATTGTGATCATAAATGCTACACTTATCCTCAGAAAATGAAATTTTGAATCCTTTGTCACATAACTGACTAATACTTAACAAATTGTGCTTCAAGTTTTTGACAAGTAAAACATTGGAAATGAGAGGTGAATTAGATATACCGTAATTGCTCACATCGCCTTTGCCGATGATATAACCTTTGGAATTGTCTCCAAATGTGACAGAGCCTCCATCTGAATATGTAATATTTGTTAGCATATTTTTGTCTCCTGTCATGTGTTTTGAGAAACCACTGTCGAGTATCCATTTTCCTCTTTTCTTAAGTGGGACCTGCAAAAAATAAAAGAATAACATTGGTACCCACTTTTTGATAGGGTCCTAAGAGTTAGATCTTAGGAAACCAAACCCAAGAGGATTCAGTATTCCCTTTCTATAAATAATTTTGACTCTTATGCACATTTTCCAAAAAGGATTTTATATATTTATTCCTAATCAAACTGTTGTTTGTTTTAGGAACCCATATTTTTATGTTTTTTGAATTTTGATTCCTTTTTGGTTGAACTATGGTAGACTTGGATTTAGAAATATTTCTCTTATTTTGTTTATTTTTGGGTGGAGCTACTGATTTCTTAGAATAATCTAGTCCTTTCTTATTTAAAACAGATTGGGAATTCTCAATAATCTTAGATAGGTTCTCTCTGCCTTTATTGAAGTTAGTCACATTTTTAGTAATGCTTTCTAACTTTGTTTTGAGGCTAGTATTGTCTAGTTCAATCATTTTGATCTTGGTTTTTAGCTCATGATTTTCAGAGATAAGAGCATCATTCTTATCCTTTTGAGTTTCAATTTCTTGACTCAATAAGGTAAGTTGAGAGTTATCATTAGAAAAAGTATCTTGAAGTTTTCCAAGTTCTTCTTCTAATATCTTCTTTTCGTCATTAAGCATATCTCTCTCGAATTCTTCTTTTCTCTGATTTTCTAGAGCCTCTTTATATTTTCTTTTGTGACTTTTTAAAGTATCTAATAACTCAGAATTTATTTCAATCATGTCATCAAAAGTAAGATCATTTACCTCATTCTCTATAGCCATGAAACAAACATTTGCTCGTTCATTTTCACTGTCACTACTGCTTTCTGAAGAAGAAGAATCCGAGTCATCCCATGTTACTGAAAATGCTTTTCTTTTAAACTTGTCCTTTCGGTTCTTATTGTGATATGTTTTCTTCTGTTCTGGACAATCTTTTTGTATGTGCCCCTTCTTGTAATAGTTAAAGCATTCTAGTATTGATGAAGATGGCTTATTTGAATTGTTGTTGAAGTTTCTTTTCCCGTTGTTTCGATTTCCTTTTCTGTACTTCAAAAACTTTTTAATGTTTTTAGCAATGAATGCTAAGTCTTCTTCATCCGAATCTGATTCTTCTTTTTCTGTATGAAATGCCATATTCTTTTTGTCTTGCGCTTGTACTCTTTTAGCCTGCAAATTCACTTCGTAGGACATTAGATTTCCTATTAACTCTTCTGGCTTCATAGTAGAAAGATCATTTGCTTCTTCAATGGCTAAGACCTTTCTTTCCCATTCATCCGTTAAAGAGTTTAGGATTTTTGATACAATATCAAAATCAGTAAATTTTTCTCCTAGTCCTAATAGAGAGTGATAAATATCTTGAAATCTAGAGTACATATCATTAATAGACTCATCCTGTTTCATTCTAAAATTTTGAAATTGACTTTTCAACATAGAAATTTTGCTTTGTTTAACCTTGTTAGTACCTTCATGTGTAACTTTTAGTGTTCTCCATATTTGATAGGCAAGTTGTACACATACTAACTCGATTAAATTCATTCTTGTCTAAGGCATAAAATAACATATTAATAGCTTTGGCATTTGTAGTAGCATCTAATTTTTGTGTGTTTGACCATGAAGAGTAGTCTGTTGTAGGAATGTTATACTCAGTTTGAGTGATATTCCATGAATCAAAACCATTTGCTTGCATATAAATATGCATTCGAGTTGCCCAATAGTTGTAATTCATGCCATTGAATAGTGGAGGTCGTGCAGTAGATTGACCATCTACAAAACTGGTGTTAGTGACAGTGCTGGTGTTGTTATCCATATTAACAAAATATCAAATAACTTTGTAACGATGCCTTGCTCTGATACCAAATGAAAAGGCAATGCGGATCGTGCTATATGGAATTATATTATACTAGTGTGGAAATAAACTAAGATACTATAGCAATGTGAATAAGTAAAATAAAACAAGCACACCAGGAATTTTTATACTGGTTCGGAGCTCCGTCCTACGTCCAGTCCCAGACTCCTTCTGGAATTTCACTAAAACAACAACCCTCACTTAACCCGGAGGAATAGGTCTATACAACCCCTGAGCAGCCGAACAGGGACCTGAGCAGCAGAATAGGATTTCGCCTCAGCAGCCGAAGAGGACTTCACACGCCTGAGCGGCAGAATAGGACTTCAACAAATATAAAAGATTATTTGACTTTTTGTGTTCTGATAACACGAATTTGTCAATTATAGTACACCCTTCCTATAATCTTCTCCTTTATGATATATATATATATATATATATATATATGAATACGTGAAGAATAAGGAAGTAATAGAATGAATTTGTATGAAATTGAATGCACAAGAGTATTAGAATCAAAGAATATGAGAGTAGAGTAAGAATAGATTGAATTAAGTTTTTTGGAAACATGATTCTAATATGTTTATATAGACTATAAATAGGTGCATATGTTCGTGAAGAGTTATCATGAAGAGATATGGTCATATCTATTGAAATGAAGAACGCATCTCTTCACGAATGGAAGTGCCTATTTGAAAATATAGCCGTTATAGATATTCAGACTTCTGAATTGAATAATTCAGACTTCTGAAATTGCACGAGCTCAAACCAGAAAGGAAATAGGCTAAAAATAACCATTTTCAGACGTCTGAAATTAACAAGTCAGACGTCTGAATATTGTACTAAACAATATTCATTTTTCTAGATTCAGACGTCTGATTTAGTACATTCAGACGTCTGAATGTAAACTAAAAATGAGAATATGCAAAGATTATTAGTGTATGCTAATGAAATGAAAAACGTGTCGAAATATATATCATATAGGAAAGATTTTAACATGAGTAAACTCTAAACACAGACTCGATACATACTTATATAAGATTTGAAGCTTATTTGAATCCGGTCTTGATTAATTCCTGCAAAAACAAGTTATTGTATAATAATGACTTGTATAGTTGTCATAGTCAAAATATCGTAATTACGAAATATCGTAAATATGAAGTTTCAACAAAATGTTGTTTCTGATAGGAAGCAAAATTTAAACATAACAATTTGGGTTCTGGCTTTATGAAGGTATCATGTTAACATAATTTTTCTGATCATATGGGTTTAATTAGTATTTTTAGTGAAAAAGGATTTCTCTTATATGCAAACAATTTTATATAGTAATTAAGACTGTTTTTTTTCAGTTTGCAATTTATTTTACTAGAGTATATCCATATATATATATTGGTTTGGTTCTATGTGAGTTGCGTGTGTGCACATCATTATGCTTTAATTGTATAAAGTGGAAAGAGTATCAACTGAAATCCATACTTGGTTATGATATGAAAATGTCCCTAATTAAACTAAAATAGTTAATAACCAAATATCGGTTCTGTTTTAAATTTATATTTGACAGTTTGTTGTGTTAAATACAAATATTGTAAATAGTTGATTGTCTATTCATTGAATTTTCGCTAAGACCTCTTTTTTTGCCAAATAGTTTTTCGTAAAAGCTTCTTTCCAAATCGTATTCTACACAATTTGACATAACTATTATTCATTATTTGTCCATAGGAAAGTAACCCAACAAATTTTAGTATTTACATGTCATAAAAGATACATCCTGATGAAGCTTTGCTTCCTATGGTATTATATCCAATGTTGTACCATATGACCCTTTATGTGCATCTGAGTGTAGGGTTGATGTTTGATATCCATTTATTTCTTATTTATTTTTTCCCAAGTAGAGCTTGCTTTTTGGAATGAATTGTACATAATACTCTTGATCATTGATTAAAATTTGTTTTTGTGCCTGAAACTTGTGTGGTCATGGATTGTATTTGTTAAATGTTAAAAGTAGTTCTAGTAATTTTGAAACATTAATTTTCTTTTTTGTTTCCCTATTACTTTTCAGAGTCTTTAATTCTTATGGAAGATTACAGTGTAATCTATGAAGTGGCATTGAGTTTTATAAAATGTCACATTGGAAATTTGGTTTTTTATGTAAGGTATCAGAACAAGAAAATACATATCGTTAACTGCATCAAATATGCACCAAGGAAACCCGGCATTAAGTTTTGGTTCCTATAAATTAATACTTGATGTTAAATCTAGCAAACATTTTGACCATACCTGATATATGAACAGTTTTCATAGTTGTATGACATCTTTAACTAAGCTTCATTCGACCTGTATTTTCAGGTTATTGAAAACTAGCACTCCAATTTGCTCCACCCTCTTCTTCTCCTCCCTTGAAATTTTTTGTGTGTTGATATCTGGCATTTTTGAATCTCTATCCTCCTCAAGGTTGATGGTTTTCACTTTTCTCCCCATAACCGTTGTCTGACATTATTTCTTTTATTGTATGGAAACAACCCATTTTTCCCTAGTTATTTATACACTTCAAATATAAACTACAACACAACATATCATAATAACACATCAAAAGAATCAATGTAAACACTAAAAAATAGTTCTATGGAAAAAAGAATTGCTTCTTGTTCTATCTTTTCATCTTCACATATGAGTTTTCCCTATGCATCAACTAGTGATTGAATTGAGTTATTATATCTTATAATAGACATTTTAGCATAAAAGATTCATGCGTTTTTATCTCCCTTGGTCGATCGGTCTACTTTGGATTACTGTTCGCAGTTTTAATACTGAACTCGTAGTTATTTTTGAGATCAAATCCCCTGCACCAAACCCCCTCTGTCCTCCTGTCCCCAACCAATCGGGGACGCTGATTTTTAGCTATTTTGCAATTAAACCCTTTTTCTCTCTCCTGCTGTTAGGGGTTTAATTGCAAAATGATTGAAAATCGGCGTACCCGATTGGTTGGGGACAGGGGAACAGGGGGCTTTGGGTATAGGGGATTTGCTCTCGTTATTTTTGAAGTTGAATAGCTTGCACCATATCATTATAATTATGTACACCAGTAGGATCCATGTTTGCTTGCATCAACAATTGATGGTAATCTTCCTCGAGTACAGTGATGGAAGTGCCATTTCTTCCTCTTTCTTTGTTCCATAGTTTAAACTTCCTTTTAGTTGACTTTAATTTGAGTACGAGATTATGTTAATAGTCAGCCTATGTATCTTAAGACATCCATAGCTGCACTGCTTCTTTATATCCATCCACTAAATGCCAGGTGTTAACACATCTGAATGGTCTCCCCTTGTTTTTATTTGCATCATTGTGGAAAATAGTCATGATTGGATTGAGATCAAATAAATTGGAAGACAGTGCCGCTGTCTTTATATTTTGAAATACTTTGAGCAATAAATCATTTATGAGAAATTTATCAATGTGGTTAGCAATACCCCTCATTCTCCATGTGAAATAGAAGCCTTGAAGTATTGTTTCAACTAATCCACATTGTGTTAGGCAATTACTGAAGCCTCTAATATGTGAGAAAGAAACATTATTCCCTTTTTTTAATCTTAATGGCCCAGCACATTGTTATAGACTCCTGATAATAATCGTGCATTGTTAGCTAAATTGAAGTCTTCTATCACGCTCTGCCATAGAATTTCTTTTATGTATACAAGTTACTAGCATATACTGTTGTAACATACATTTGAAAATCAGCAAGACTAATAGCCAAACAAGTAATGTGTTGATTACTTTGGCTCATTTCTGCCATTTCCCAAATCTCATTGTTATGCAATATTGCCCATTGAGTTTGTAATTTGGCAGGAGAATAATCTATCCTTTTTGTATTCAGTATTGTCTCTAACAAACCAAAGATACTTGGTTTGTCTTTGTATAGAAAATGACTTAACCTTATCCAACAAACGTGACATTCCAGTAACTTACCAGTAGTCAATTCGAATAAATATTGAACTCTGCAATAAAATTTATTGACATATCTCGTAATTTTATTTCTTGTAACATAAAAGCTTCAAGAAAAACTTTAGTAAAAAATATTAGGTCCATTGTTAGAATGTATGACTGTTGTTAGAGGAAGATGAGACAACCTTTTACTATAATTTGTTTCAATTGGTTTTGTTTTGTTTTTTTGTGTCCGAATGAAAATAAAAAACACTATTTATAATGAACTTTTTTTAATAAGCCAATCCTTACGTTACATACATCTTGCTTTATGTTAGAAGTAAAGCTTATGTCCCTTACGAATTCTTTGAATTTCTATAGAGTGCGTTAACTGTAGACATTTGATATATGTTCGGTGCACATTTGCTTATGTCAAATGTAAACTTCCATAGGTCTAGTGCTCTGACTCGTATGGTGATGTTGTCCAAGAATGAGGCGTTGGCATCAAGTGTATCTTTTTTGCTTTGGACTATATTTGAACACCAATGGCCGACCCATGTATCTTTCCAAACAAAGAATATGAAAGATCTTCAATGATGGGATTGTTAAATTTTGGTGATACAAAATCACCAATAGAAGGAAACAAATATGCAAAAGGGAAAGTAATCACGTTTGTTCATTATGGAAATGCATTAATAATTAGATTGCATTTGAATGAGATGGCAAGGAAATTTATGCATGCACACGTTATGGAATAATATATATGCAAAAGATATGCATATTATTTCTTTCTTCGTAATCGCATTGCTTTGGGATTATTTTCTTCCATCTTTGGAACGAGTGAATTACTTGCTATGTTTGCGTGATTTGTTACCGTTGTAATTTGCCTCCATTATCTTCTTACCATATTTTGGTAATTTGATTGATGACTCACATGAATTTATATTGGCTATATATTGAGGGTAGACTTCATTGTAAACCCATCCTGGCATTCAGCCAGCGATCTCCAGATAGAGTGTCTCTTCTTGTTATCCCTAATTTGGGGCTTGGTATGTAAACTCTTATTTTGTAATCTCTTGTAATTCTCTCAAGTGTAATAAAATCTCTCTCCTTTGGACTGGACGTACACTATCTAGATGATAGTTGAACCAGTATAAATTTTATGCGTTTCTTTTCTTCTTTATAGTTATTTACTATTTATTTGAAGTAATAGAATAACTGCTGCTAGATTAAGTGATGTTCAAATTGGCAAATCTAGATCCTGTTTATTGTCTTTCTGCATTTGTGCAATTTCTGCACAACAGGGATATCTTAATGATGCACTTCCAATATAAATAAAACCCCTCCCTCACCAAACTTTTACATTTTCAACCTTTTACCAAAACCAAAAGAATTGGACCAGCAAAAAATGGGAAATTGCCAAGCAGCAGAGTAGAAAGAATATATTGGTCGCTCTTTGCAAACCAGGTCATGGCTTCCAACCCTGGTCACTATGTTGATGTTATCATCACTCCAACTACCTAAAAACTCACCTATTCTGCTCTTAGTACTATCACTAACAGTCATGGCGGCCGCAGCCAAAATGGTGCAGAAATGAAGCATTATCTGAAGCTTCTTCGCCCTTCTGATACCCTTCATATCGACCATGTTTATTGCCTCATTACCTTCGAAGGTGTGTTTCACTAAATTTTCCATACGAGCACTAAAAAAACTACGGTTTTGATACTCAAATTTCTCTTTGTTTCTTGTTTTTCTAAGAGGTTTTGAAAGAGTTCGCGTCCAAAAAGTATGCAAGGCTAAAGAATCCAAAAATCCGTTCAAGGAATAATCATGAAGGGGAAGACAGTTCATCTACAGAGGTAACCACCTAAAATCTTGAAGAAAATTAACTTCTTTTCATATTTGTGATGGTCTTTAGATATGGTTACTTCAGATTCTAGTGTAAACACAGCATTGCAAAAGAGTAAAATTTATGGCTGACAAATTTAATATCATTATATCCATGTTTGAAATGAAGTAAACTGAAAACTTCAACTATTATTTTTGAAATATATCAATCACTGTGCACATATCTATCTATGTAGGTGCATGCCTACTGACATTACGTGTACCAATCTACTAATATTATGTCTCATCAACACTCTTCCTTTTCTCTCTTCCCTTCAGCCAGTACATTAATGGATGAATTTAATTCTCTACCTTCATGTATGGTTAAGCTCAATTTCCCTCAGTTAATTTCCTATTGAATCTTTCTTATAGTTCTAATTTTAACTATAGGTGTAAAATGTAAAAGATATACGGGAAAAATAGACTAGTTTCTTCTTGAACCAACACTATATGGTAAGTTCTTTCTTTGTGAAGCTTCCTAACTTTTGTTTTGTAACTATTAAGTAAAATTAAAACATTTTTCTTAAGAAATTGATCACATATTAAAACATCCGCTTCCTAACAGATCCCAAAATTTTCCGAATATGGGCGAAAAAATTTCTTCGTTTTTGAAAAATATAATAGCAAAACCACCTAAGATGATCACAAGCATGGGATCAAGGAAAAATTAAATAAGAATGATGATTTGAAAAGTAATTTAGAAGTGAAAACAAGCTCCGGAAATTAAGGAAAGTTTCTGAGAAAAATTAATGATGATAATAGGATTTTTATTTGTTTTAGGTGAATATGCTTTCGAATATGTTTTGGTGTATTAATTTAACCAATCTTAATATCCAATGGATGGTAAATTTCGTTGTTTAAACTAAATTCAATTCAATGTTCCAACAAGTAGTAGTGACCATTAATTCAATCAGTTCATAGGGTTGGGTTTTAAATTCGATAGTGTATATCTATACAGTAAATTTCTAATCAGGCCATGTTAATACTTTTTTGTTGCATTCGTATTACTTTTTTAAATAATAAATAATAAGGAAGTATTAAAAAAAATTAGTTTTATTCAGTTGAAGTATATGTGAGTTTATCAGTAGTGTTAAAGGCGATAGGTATTCACAGTTTATGCAGACTTGCATAGAATCTGTGCGGGTTAGTCGACTGCATTGGTGGGGCAAAGTGGTTCAGGTGGGGGACTATGGATTGTTGCAAACATTCTTATATTTGATGCGAAGGTGAATTCAGTTTATACCCATATATATGATACAAGCTAACTTGCATCATTTTCATAGTACAGATAATTTTTTCTACTCAATAATGATGTATATTAATAGTATTGACATGGTGTGTTGTAATGTGAATGCAAAAAGGCCGGTGTAGTGTCTGAACCACACCTATTATATTAATTCGTAGGCAGAATACTTAAAATATCCTATAATTTTATCTGAGCTATTTGTAATTAGTTCCACGCTTTCACTAATAGCCTTCATATAGAAGTATCATTTTAAACGTCTAGTCTTGAAAAATGATTTATAATTTATAGTCTTGAAGGTCTAGTAAATTGGAAAAAACCAGTGACTTAGTGCAGCAAATCAAATCATTAAGTTATAAGACTGCTCAAGAAATGTAAGAATGGGCAAGGCCATTTACATGACTTGGAAAATACAAGCACCAACTGTGTTTTACATGCCAATCCTCCACTTATAAGAATGGGCAAGGAAAGATCACGCACTATATATTCAAACACTAGGTACAAGCTGCATGCCATTCTTGTTGTGACTAGACTTTCTAACATTGCAACATTTTGATGATCTAAATGCCTTGATCTGGGGATTTTACATGCCAAGAATTTAATACTTTATGGCTCCAAATTGTCAAATCTGACCTTCTTTAGTGCCATAATTTTTCCAGTTAATGTGCCTCTTGCCTTGTATACATTACAGTAGGTACCTTGCCCAATTTTATTGACCTTCTCAAAGTTGTCAGCTTGACGCGCCTTTCACCCTCTAATAGCCTTGCCTACACCACCTCCAGCTATGTCGACCATCCATTCTCAATCTTAGTAGTTATACCCATCAGGATATTGCTCCTCCGTCTCCTCTTAGTTTCCTTCTCGCCTACCACAGCCATGCACCCATTTGAATGAGGTTTTTGAAATGGTTCCTGATCAGCAGAGCTTTGTCTTTATTTTTCTTGTTCTGCTGGAGGCCTTGCAGTTTCTTTACTCTCTGATCTTGACGTAATTCATTCAAATAGAAAAATAGTCTGGTCATACTGTATCCAAAAATACTTTCATTATGTAATCCCCAATGCAACATTACATATTTGAAAGATAACAATGTTGATTTATGAACATTGAGTAATCACTAAAATGGATTATGATGTTACCTGGTTGCTCATGATCCGTGTTTCTCTTAGCTCGTGCTTCATAGCCAGAGACAGGACATTGCGTAATCTTCCACTTGGTGGACTTGCAGAATCAAATTGCACAATAGGTAAATAAACTTTAGTTTCACCTGATACAAACACTGGGCCTCCCTGTTTTGCAATCTTGTCATAATAAGTGACTAATGTAGGGTCCATTTATGACAGCATTCCATGAACCTGATTCAAATGAGATTAACCCACTGTTTTTTTTCAATTTAGAATTAAGATCTACTGTATTTATAGTGAGAAACATAACTAGAGAATATACCATGTCCCGAAGCTCATGAGCCCTGCTTACGATTATTGAACCTCTATAACCATCTCCATGGTAATTTTGTGCAAACTTCTGACATTCAGTACTCTACATTATGATTAAAGAAATGTTTATCATGAAAAATTAACTAAGTATAATAATAATAACAAACTTTATGAAAAATTAACTAAGTATAATAATAATAAATAAATAATTTTATAAAAATTAAATAAGATTTATAATAATAATAATAATAATAATAATAATTAAACGAGTGTATTATAACGACGACGACGACGACAACAACAATAATAATAAATTTACTACGTTTTATAAAAATTCGACAAGTTTTTAAAAATTAACTAAGTATTATGAAAACATAACTAAATAATAATAATAATAACTACTTAATAATAACAATAACAATAATAATAAATTTTATAGAAAATTAACTAAGTATAACAACAACAACAAGGACAATAATAAATTTTATAAAAAATTAATTAAGTATAAAAATAGTAGTAATAATAAATAATTTTACAAAAATTAACTCAGATATATAATAATAGTAGTAAATTAACTAAGATTTGTAATAATAATAATAATAATAAGTTAACTAAGACTTATAAATATTAAACTTAAAATAAGTTTATAACAATTAACTAAGATTTATAATAATAATAAGTTAACTAAGATGTATAATAATAATAAGTTAACTAAGATGTATAATAATAATAAAAATTAAATGAGTATAATAATAATAATAAGTTTTATAAAAATTAACCAAGTTTTATAAAAATTAACTAAGTTTTATAAAAATTCAATAAGTTTATAAAAATTAACTGAGTATTATAAAAATTAACAGAGTATTATAAAATATAACTAAATAATAATAATAATAGTAATAATAATAGTAATAATAAATTTTATAGAAGTCATGCTAAACAAAGAAATACATAACAAAGATTTTTTAGCAGCATTATAATTTCCAAAATATTTTTAGGAATCATCTTTTAGTTTTTGGGCTTACCATGTATCGGTAGCCACATGGAAATTCCATAATATGTACATGGAAGTTATAGTGAACTCCTCTTTGCATTAGATCTCAAAGGCTGTAAATCTTCTCAGGTTTTGGAATATTTTAGTAAGCAAGTCAGCAGTAGTATAGTTGATTAAGGGAACTCCGCTACGACACAGAAGGAAAAACTACTATGTGTGGTGGAATACATATCACACTATTTTGACCTTTTTATTATGCTTTGTCTCGGCTTTCCACATCGAGACTCAAAAGTAGTATTTGATGCAATAAATAAGGAAAACATAGCTCAATTTTCTATTTAGTCTCGGATCAAATATGCCAATTACTTGTGTGCTTTCTTTGCAACTTAAATAGAGAACTCAGTTATTTTTATACCTTACAAGTATTAAACTAATACTCGGATGCCTAACTGCTAGGCAAGGATACGGAGTGTGGGTGAAGAGGATAATCAAATTTTTGTTAATATATCTCAATTCTGTGTGAAGCTTCAAAGTTGAAACTGGAGTGAAATATTATGATACAATCGGTTTTGTTTTGTATATGGGTATAATGTATACTTTATTTGCAATCAGGGATCACTAAAATTGTTTACACGTTGACATGTACAATTATACAAGTACTGGACATGTTCATAGATTTGATTGTTCATCCAATTAGTTGATATTATTTCTTGGTTTTTTTTGGATTTTTGAAACCTCAAAATTGATAAAGACTAAACTAGATTTATGCATAGTTCCCAGTTCAAAATGTTGGTATAAATTGAAAGAAACTGTAAGGTATTAAAATTTTAATTAAAATAAGCAAACTATTTTTTCTCTGACAATATTACTCAGTTTGAACATGACAGAAACATTGAAATTTAGATAGCTTTACATTCAAACATATAAGATGAAAATATTTCGCACTTGCAGTTACTGCACTGACAAATCTGTATCTACCAAAGGCCTGACAACTGCATTTGGCAAATAAGCATCCACTGTGGAATCTCAGTTACACAAAGGAGGTATCTCTCTCAAGGTATGAAATTTCTTTCAATTTCATAGTAGGATAAATTGCATAAATGTGATTTTCGTTATTCTTACTGGACGGTCCATCACTAGGTAGATGCATGTAAGCGTCAAGTACCCTGGATTTGAGTAGACATCATTCAGTATCCTGGAATTTTAACGTTTCATTCCTTTTCAGTTTATTATGTAATTTTTGGTGACATGACTGTGATGACACAATAGTTAAGATCATGTTTATATAATGGTCTATGTCATGCTTATCAGCTCTTGCTTTTAGCTTGCAAATGGTTGATTTATGCATACAGGTTTATAGTACTAGTTCTTCTTGTAAGTACAGTAAAGCACGATGTAAATAATAGGCTAATAGTATCGGTTGATGTTAAAAACGAAGAAACTGAACAAGTTAAGTCTTCTGAACTATCTATTACCAATGTTGTTGAACAATTGCAATATCAATTAAGGAACAAAATCATGTATACTTTTTTTATATCTAATTTATCCTATAATTGCATTTCAATCCCTTTCACAACTTGGTATAGAAAGCACTGCAGAATTTCGAAAGAAAAAAGAACAGATTTAATAGTGTTTATTGACTAATTAAGTTTTTTTTCGTGTAGGATATGGATGTTACCTGCCATTATTCCTCAAATAAATCTTTATTGGATCAAATGATATTATGAAGATAAGTATCCATAAGTTCGGCTGCAATATATACATTATGGAAAGCATCAGGTATAGGAGGTGGAACTACATCTTTTATTCCTATAACCAATTAGCATGCGAAGCACACATATTAAGCTATCACACTTCAATGAAAATACATTAAATTTCCTTGGCATACTTATTCAAGACACATTTCAATGAAAATACATTAAGCTATCACGTCTACGGAAGCTTATTTTCGTCTAACAAGAAAATGCCTACTCTCGACCTACTCAATTGAGTATCCGAGAGTTTAGGGGGAAAAACAAAACTTTATATCAAACAAAAAGTATGGTGTAAATAATAATATACCTTCTCGCATCAAAATAGATATCTAGTGAGACTACGCCACTTAGTGGAACGAGTTTTCCCCTCACTAGTATCTTATACAAATATATCAATCAAAAATCTTGCACCTGCAACCATAATGGTTAGAATAATCATAACATGATCATATGCATTTATGCAGACTGGTTAAGTTTGATTAATCTGTCCTTCCAGGGATATGCACACCTAAGGTTTACCCTTCCTAAATAGACTATCTGTCTCAAATCAAATGGACCATCTGTCTCAAATCATAATTTTCATGGGATCATTATGAACCTATTAGTTTTTACTAATATCATCTCTTCCAATCATAGTTTTCATGGGATCACCATGAACCTATTAGTTATCACTAATAACATCTCTCCAATCATAGTTCTCATAGGATCACTAGGAACCTATTTGTTTCCACTAATAACGTATATCATATCATATTTTTCACGGGATCATTATGAACCTATTAGTTATCACTAATAACATCTTTCAAATCATATTCTTTTGATCAGTTCTGGGCATCCTAACATACTAGATCTATCTGATCCTCTAGATGTAATTCTACTCACTCAAAAGTTAAGTCTGACCATACTCACTATTGGGACAATCTAACTAGTAATTCTATCCTCAATCCCAAAATGAAATGTTGGGTCATGATAATGTGAGCATGACAATGATAAATATGTAAATTAACTGATCAAATAGTAATATGACAAAAATTCTAATTTTATAAAGCTTAAGGCCATAAGGCCAAAATCATTATTATCACATCATAAAATGCATAGGTTGTCACACCTATACAAACTTAGCATTTGGTTTGCGTAATAAATGGCTTTCCACTTAGAAAGTAAAGGATGTCGAATCTAAAGGTTTACGGCATCATTCGCCACAAAACACTTTATATCGAAAATAAGACTTGTGGCATTCATTGCCATAAAACACTTGATGTCGAAAATAAGACTTGCTGCATCATTCCTATAGAGCAATGGATGTCGTATTCTTTAAACTATGACTACTTATGCCACTAATATAAAGGATGCAAAAATAAAGGGTGACAAGGGACATCAAGCCTTATACCAATAAAGGATGTCAAACTTTAAAACCGGAATGCATATCCTTAAAACAAAAGGGGATGCCACTTTTGTAGAGTTACGAAACTCATGATGTCGAAGGATGCTGAAATCATATACATCTATATGAAAAGATTTAAAAAAAGAATCGATTAATTCCAACTGAAAATGAAAAAGTTGCGTTGTCTCAAACATGGACTCAGACCATGTTTGCAGCAACTCAAAAAACAAAATGTGCACAGGTGATTTTCAGGCTGTGCATTGATTTTGCAGCAAAATTTTCAGGTATCAAATGAAAGAGTTTTGCTATGAAATTTTGCACACTTATACTACAACACATGGACTATTCTTCTAGCTCTTTTTGTTATAGCTTTTTATATAGTCCTTTTTGGTTGCTACTCTGATATGTATATTCTTTTGACTCGCTTGTATATTGTGGTTGCTATACCACTTGACATGTATCATTTTGTAAACTCTGTGATGTATATGTATATGTATATATATATGTGATGATCTACTGTTCTGTGATGTGTTTTGCATTGGAGTTGCTGTTTTTTGTTCTGATAGATCCTATAGCCAGTTATGGCTTTGTATTAAGTATTTATTGGATACGTCGATCCACTTGAGATAAAAAATATGGCATTGTCGACGTATTCAATAGATATTTAAGACAAGGCTATAGATGGTCGCTCCTATCCAGCCCTATTCTCTACATTAGCAGACAGTATTACCCAGTAATACTCTTTATTAATGTGGGTCTCGGGGTGGGGCGTTATCTACCTAAGTAGATATCATATGCATCTCTTCATGTGGGTATTGCAATTCATAACTGCTATCGATATCGGTCATCGTCGGAGATTTCGGTCCTCCAATCAAGCGACATGGCAATTTCGTAATTAAACTCAAAACTGTTTTATTTTCATATAAAGTTGTTTCTTTTCACCAACTCTCGTCCCTCGTCAATTTTCTATTGGATAATAATATACTTTAACAATTTCTTTTCAGAAAAACTGCTACAAGACCATTTTACTTTCCTCAAAATAATTTGCAAACCCATACAAATAGTATTATTATTTAATACTATTTAATAGCTTTTCTAGCTTAATAAATTCATAGAAAATCATAATCACTTGGGAAAAATCCCAAAAAATAACCAAAAATTAGAATTACTATATTCTTAGGAAGTTCATAAAATATAAATATTAATTTGAAAATTATGAAATTAAAAATCCGTCCCTAAAATAATGTTTTACATAGCATATCAAAATTTCGAATCAATATGAGATCAAAAACTTAGGTTTTACCCGTAAAACCTACTAAATCGATTCCAAAAAAATTTCAATAAACCATCATTTAATCCAATATTGATATAATCTATCCATACATGAAATATTGTCATAATCAATTTGGAAATAGATCATAGATTTGAAAATAAACATATAAACTTGAGATGGATACTATTATTCACCTTAGATTGGATAGAGATATTGAGATTTGATGTTGAATATCTTTCCCTTAAGCTTCCTCTTTGGATTTGTTAAGTTTCCTTTTTCTCCTTTTACTAGTAATGGCCGGCCTCCCTTTAGCTTTTATTTTGATTAAGAACGTTAATGAGAAAATGAATGAAAAAGAGTGGATTAAGGACTGGAATAAGGGGTGATTCTCATTTTGCCCTTCTCATTAGTTTCTTCTATTTTTTGTTTTAATCAATCTTATTAATTGATTATTTAAGGCATGAACCATATTAATTAGCAAATCTCATTCTCCTTATCACACCACACATTATTCTATTTAATTTATTTAATTAAATCTTTCGAATAATGTTAAACAAAAATTAGGATGATACAGGCTCCCCCTTAAAGAATCTCGTCCTCAAAATTACAATAAGGATAATAACAAGCATATCAATCATGCAAACAATAGTAGCCTACCTGATTAGCAAAAAGTCTATATATAACAAATGTGGAACATACCCTTAGAATAACTTAGGGTAAGTATCTCTAATCCCGTCCTCTATCTCTCAAGTAGTCTTCCTCATTGTCACTCCACTGGACTTTCACTAACTTGACTATCTTGTTCCTTAACTTTTTCTCATCTCATGCTACAACTCGAACTGGTTGTTTAACAAAAGTCATATCTGGTTCCACTACTAAATCTTCCAATGTAGTCAGAGTAACAGTAATCTTTGGATCATGCATGCACTTTCTAAGATGGGAAACATGAAAAACATTATGGACTTCTACCAAACTATTTGGTGACTCTATATAACAAGAGAGTTTCCCAATCCTCACTATGACAAGAAATGGACCTACATACCTCGATGCCAATTTTCCCGTCTTTCCAAACCGTACCACACCTTTTGATGGTGATACCTTAATAAAAACATGGTCTCCAACTGAGAACTCTAAATTCTTACGCCCTTTATCTTCTTAACTTTTTTGTCTAGATTGAGCTTCCTTCATCCATGCATGGATCAACTCAATCTTTTCCATGGATTCCTTGTCACCATATCTGGACCAAGAATCAATCTATCTCTAGTTTTCAACCAACATGCTGGTGATTTGCACGATCTTCCATACAAAGCTTCGAAAGGCATCATTCTTATACTAGTCTAATAACTATTATTATAGGAAAACTCAACAAAGTGCAAATAGTCCTCCCATGAACCTCCAAATCTAGTACATAAGCCCTTAAAAAATCTTTGAGTGCCTTATTGACTCTTTCTGTCCGCCCATCCGTCTATGGGTGATAAGCGGTACTCATCTTTAGCTTGGCATCTAACACTTCTTGTAGACTCTTTCAGAATTCACTAGTGAATAAAGTATCTCTGTCACTGACTATACTACTAGAAATCCTCTGTAGTTTAACAATATTATTCATAAATAACTTCGCCAAAGCAGGTGCCGTCCTTGTAGACTTAACGGGAATAAAGTGTGCACTCTTGGTCAGTCTATCTACCATGACCCAAACATTTTCATTTCCCTTATTCAATAATGGAAACCCATTAATAAAATCCATGGATATAGAATCTCATTTCCAAACTGGAACATCTAAAGGTCAAAGTAACCCACTCAGTTTCTGATGCTCGCGGTTCACCTATTGGCAATTCAAACATTGCTTAACCCATAAGCCTACATACCTCTTCATACCTTCCTAGAAGAAACTCATCTTCATATCATGATATATCTTAGTTCCTCTAGGATGAATAGTAAACTTCGATCGATGACACTCTCTAAGAACTTCTCTCCTTAGGTCACCAACATCTGGAACACGTAATCGACCCTTCTTCTTCAACCATCCATTCTGGTCAAGACTAAAATCCTTTAAATCATCAACCTCGATCCACCTTAAAGCGTTCTGATCCATTCAGCTAGTAATGGATTATCTTTCTGCTTAGAAGCAATTTTTTCGATCATTATTGGTCGAGCTTGCAAACATGACAACATGGCAGTTTCCTGATTCGAACTAGTTGTAGATCTTAATTGCACACCACAAGTAGTTAATGCATATCTTTCCATTCTGCTAACATAGCTAATACCACATTCTGATGTTTTCTGTCCAGTGAATTCACAACTTTATTTCCTTTTCCTGACGTATACTCAATACAAAAATCATAAGTTGCTAAAAATTCCAACCACCTTTACTATCTCATATTCAACTCCTTCTGAGAGAATAAATAACCTAAAGACTTATGATTCGTAAACAACTTGAATCGTTTTCCCAAAATATAATGTCTATAAACTTTTAAAGCAAAGATCACCATTGCCAACTCGAAATCATGAGTCAGATGTCTAACTTCATGTGGTCTAAGCTGTCGAGAAGCATAGGCGGTCACTTTACCTTTTTGCATTAACACAGCTCCTAACCCTGTCCCACATGCATCTGTATACACCACCAAATCTTGATTCCCATATGACACAACTAACATAGGCGCATTTGTCAATAAATCTTCCACCTTCAAGAATGCTTTCTCACATTTATCGGTCCAAACATACTTACGTCCTTCCTAGTTAGTTTTGTCATAGTCCTGCTATTCGAGATAATCCTTGATGAATCTTTGATAATACCCAGCTAGTCTAAGAAAACTTCTTATCTCGGTCATGATCTCTAGTCTCTTCCAATTATTAACAGCTTCAATCTAAGCTGGATCCAAGGACAACCCTTTAATTGAAACTACATGACTAAGAAACTTTACTTCTTTCCTCCAAAAAAAGACATTTTGAAAACTTCGCTTTTAGTTATGCTACATCAACGTTTCTTGCACTATTCTGAGATGAACTTCATGATCTTGTTTATTCTTAAAATACATCGAAATGTCATCTATAAACAGTAATAGAATCTATCCAAATAATCTCAGAAGATATGGTTTCCAAAACCATTTCGCTTTTACTTATCATTAAATCATTCTTTTAAAGATGTATTTGCATCCCTAGGTGTAATAAAAAGGGTTAAAGATGAATGTGATTAATACATTGTCACAACAAACCCAAACCATTTTCCCACTTGTCGCTATCTTTACGAACATTTTTTTTAAGATCTAAGTTTATATTCAATCAAATTCAGTATAGACTAGTTAACTATCAAGTTCTAAAGACGATTGCTTATACAAATCACGATCCGTACGCTTAACTCGTTTCCAACATTCTCAACTTAACCATTCCTCGTTCAAAAGTTAAGTTAGGTAAGTTTGGGCACTCGTTGCTCCATACCTTGCCTAAGAACTTCATTCTTAAATCTCACAAATGGATAAGTCTACCTCATCGGCTTTTAATTTAAGTATAGTATTAAAAATTTCCATAAACAATAAGAAATAAACTCAATTAGCACGTTTCTGGCATTTTCCACTTACCTATTCCTCGATTAAGGGGAAAACCTGGTAGGTTAGAGCTCTATTGCTCCGTCCCTACTCGACGTCAATCTTAACTCTCACAAATAAATAAAATTACTTGTCGGCTTTTTAGTGTTAAGCATAGTTGATTACTTTTTTAATAAGTAATTAAACAATTTAACCATTTGGCCATTAAGAAATTACTAAACCCTCTCTAAACCTTTTGTTTATAATTTGAAACAATTTAAAAGATAAGATATTTGCATAAGATATTTATATAAGATATTTATACTTCAAAATACTTATAATATATTTTAAAACATTCCTTTAAAATATCACTTGAAAATAACAAGTTTAAAAAATAATTAGAAACTTGAAAATGGCATGTTTTTAATAAGATATCTTCTTCAAAAATTCACAACTAATTATTATAAATTCATAAATACCTCAAACTACTTAAAATACTCTAAACATAGTTAGTAACCACTTGTAAAAAAAGAACAAAGTACTTAAATCTAATTATCTTTTCAAACCTTTTAAGTCCAAAAATCAAGTCTAAACGGGGCAGTTTTGCACTAGCGATGACCGTTTTCGAGATGTTACTTAACATTTTACAATTTAGTATTTTAATAGCAACGAACATATACATAAAACATTATAAATATGGTGATAAACCCCTAATGATCTCTCTACAAAGTTCCATAACGATTGCCAAAACAAAGCAATTCTGAACTGCATCTATACCGACCATCGCTATAATTGCACTTTCAAATCCGAGTTCGATCTAAACCAAAGTCCATCTATAACCTATGCGCTTTGTTCATGGTCTAGTCACATGTCATATAAGTCGATTCAAGTGCATTCCAAATTTGTTCAAATCCATATGCATGGATTACAGATGTCACTTACTTTTAAAGCAAGAAGTTACAACCATTATATTTAACATAAGTTAACAATTCATACAACATAACCACAATCAAACACGATATATTTGTTATATTTTCCATCCAAAGTGAGGTATTAACTCACCTTTAACTCCACAAACAATCAAGATCCATGAACCAACGCCTAACCACCCTTCCAACAAACTTTCCTCCTCCTCCTCCTCCCCCTCCCCCTCCTTGCTTTAGCCTTGCACCCTTCCTCCATCACCATAAATAGCTCACGACCATTGGGTATTTTGGGAAATTGGCTCCACTTATTCAACTTCTATCATGGTAGATGGCTATCTAATATTATACTAAGCCTTGTGGAAAAGTTTGAAGTGATTTGGAGTTGATTTGCAACTATTTCATTTTAAAAATAGAGAGATGAAGAAGACGAAGATGCCATTGATTTTAGAACTCAAGCTTATTAATTATTTATATTTATTTCCTAAGGGTGTATCCCTTCTTATATAGCCTTAGGAATGTGATAGGAAAAGATCAAAAAACCCCTCAAAACCCTAACATCATTAATTACACATATCATGTCTACTTTATGTCACGTAAGCTTAAGGGTTAAGGATTTCCTTATTTGCTTACATTCCTTTTTTGCTCATTTTTAAAATATCTTATCCTCTCTTATATCATGCATGACATCATCCCATTAGTTAGCCATAAACATGAAAATATTTTTATTTTCTAATTATCTCCTTAATGATTAATTAGACAAGTATAAATTTTGAACAGCTTTGTTGAGGAAAAAATTGTTTATCGATAAAACAATTTTTGGTCACATTATCGATATTTTTCCAAAGAATATATTTTTCTAAGCATTTTTCCGAAATAAGTTTACTATCATTAATTATGATTTAAAATGAGGTAAAAAGCTTATTAAAATCATTTTAATAATATTTAATTGAAGATTCAGATATGTAAATAATTCAGATATTTAAATACGAAGTGTTCGAAATTCTGGGTCGTTAACTTTAATAGAATCAAGTCGAGCAATGATATCTGAGCCATTAGGCACGAATGTCAACTATTTTTCCTAGCAAGAAAAGAAATCAATACACAGAAAGTATTTTCTTTATTAAACGGCAAAGTTTATAACTTAAACAAATTCAAAATTACATCAATGTTGTGTACAATTACTTCTAAAGTTTTGAAACAGCAGTTTTGGCCTTTTTAAATGACCCAACATATAAGGTAAGGGTAGAATCAAAAGCAGTTTTAATCCCTTCAGAGGTATTAACCAGAGGGAATTGATGACAGTCTCATTTTGGGTTAGAGGGCCGGTGTGACCACATAGCAATTTAGCGTGATAAGTTCGAATTTCACTATGTAGTTTATCCTTCTCATCACCTAAGAAATCAAAACGAAAGTGAAGGAATCATGTATAAACTTCCTGTAGATCTCTAAGAAAGAAATGTTTTGCTAACTGAGATTTCTAAGATTTAAGGATTTCTTTATAAAATCCTTCTTTAACTTGATAAATTTACTCAAGAGTTCCATGGAAGTAGGACTACTTACGGATTCCTTAAGCTGTATAACGTATGAAAAATAAACTAACAACAAAGAGACAAAGATGATAAAGATTATAAGCTACTTGAATTACAAATTACACTCATACAATCATTTGGGTTCATATAATATTGATCCTTACAAAATTTAAAAACAATTTTCTCCTCACTATTCTTAATCTCTTTGGGAGGAAGAGTATTAGGAGAAAGGGGAACGGTAGCAACCTTGGGAAGATTCCAACAAGCCTCAGAATGAGGGTTGCTTTTATGATCGTTTAAGTATCTTTTATGGAGACCTCTAATCAAGCCTCCACTTTTTTCCCCTAAGAAAGAAAATTCGGTGAGGATATTCCTAGAATAAATTGTATAGAGCAACTCTACTAAAGACTCCCTATTATCAATAAGCATCCAAAAAAGAGTCATTAACTCTACATTCTCTCTCATAATTCTATCTCGGTGAAGACAAGCTCTCTCCAAACGAAGGGCGGCTTGCTTTTCCTTAAAGAATTTTAACCCGCATAGTACTAGCAGAGAGGCGCTCGTACTTGTTAGAAAGTTTGTTAATTTCATCAATTAATCTATCAACTTCTCTGTGTGATCGGTATGCCTGCCTTTGACTCTTTTCATATAAAATATCATAATAATACTCGGTCTTTCTCCTTAACTTAGATAATAAGTTTATTAACTAAAGAACGCTTCGCAACTTTAAACATTTAAATAGCGAATTCCATACCCGAGAGATGGGAACTTGGGAAGTTGAAACTTGAGTTTCTCCTACGGGCTAATGAATCGAGGATGCACTGTCTTTTGAAGGGGTATCCTTCCTTATATCACCTTGAGGATCAGGAAATTCAGCAAAGCCTGCATTATGTGTAGATAAGTCTAAGTTAGGATCACGTGATCTATTTCCACATCTTTTTGTCTTGAAGGACCCTTGTCATTGTCATCGTCTTCGTTATCATCATCATCATGGCCATCATTAACTTTATGGTCATCATCATCATCCCCTTCTTTATCGGATTCTGTTTCCTCATTAAGTAGGGGATCGTCAAAGGATAACAACTTTCAAGCATCAATCTTTTCTTCAACAAGAAATTCTTCTTGAAGTGACCCCTAAGCTCTTCCCATCATGAGGCTAAACTATCTCTTGAATTTTTTATTCCAATCTGAAAGGGAAGGAAAGTCTAAATCTGGACACTTTTGGATGTTATCTCCATATGCCATGGACAAAGTGTTTTCGTAGCATTTCCCAGTAATCTTGGTAAGAGCGTTATTGAGAAAAAAGTAGACTTTCTTTTTAGCATCCCTGATAATGTTGTTCGAATAAGTCAAGATATCTTTCTTCCTTTTCATCCTATCCTTTGAAGATTTATTCTTATTAGCTAATGCATCCTTCTCTTTCGTGGCCTTATCAAGATCCGCCTTTAGTACTTTCATTTCTTCCTCCAATAACTGTTTAACTTTCTTTCCTCGTCAAGGGAGGAAGCGAGTTTGTCTTTTTCAGAAACTGCCTCACCTCTTTCTGTAGTGATATCAATTATACTATTGTTAAGTGAAGATATCTATTCCTTAAGTTCAGCCACATCATTAGAGGGCTCATGAGAAGCATCTTGGAGGAAGAACATATGTTTGGTCGCCTGAAATGGATACAAGCCTAAGTCATAACAAGAAATACAAAGCTAAAAGCTTAGATTAACCAAATGAAAGGAAATGCATACTAAGAAGAGTTGTTTAGTAATGGCGAAAAGATGATCTTTAGAATAGATCGAAGGTTGCAGTGGTGTGAGAGAAACCAAAGAAGGAGATTGGGTAGCCAATCAAAGAAGATCACCAAAAATTATCATAGGAGTTTGAACCCGAGCCTTCGAAGGAAGAGAATCATTTGGAGAAGAGAAAGGTTCGAGCTGATCATATATATGACGAAGTGCCATTGGAGAATCAGGAAAAGAAATTTTGGGAAGGGGATCCGAAGAGTGATCCACCTCAGTTGTTTTTTGAACTATATGCTAGGAGAATCTAGATTTGCAACATCAGAGCTTAAATCAATACTCACATGTCCCTCCTCATCCACAACAACATAAGTATAATCACCTACGAGCTAAGGTTTTTTACTTGGGGGAGGAGGTGAAGTATTAGCAAAAGTGCCAAAGCTCGATTTTCTTTTAAGCGCTTCAACTGCCTTACTAACGGAATCTTCTATAAAGGAAATTTACTCAATCCGGTTAAGGCGAGAGCATCATCCTTGATCTCCTTTTTCATAGAAGTAGTAACAAGTGTAGAAGATCCTAAATCAAAGAAAGAAGCTTATGAGATAATAACATAAGAGATTCCATACAATTAGTAATGAAAACTTACCAGAAGATTCGAGTTGAACTAGAGAAGAATTAGAGTAAATATTCTGATTACTGATAATCAACGATCATTTCTCTTGGGCATTCCCCTTAATCATCAAAGGTTCTCCAAGTATTATGTGGTTATCCAAAATTAAGGAGTATTTATGGAGGTTCACTTTCGTCAAAAGGGTAAGCCTGTCGCCCATTCTCTTGGAAGCTTGAGTCAGAGACTGGATAGTGTCGTTAATAGAAGAGCTTGGCTATTTAGAAGTAGGACCTAAAGGAAAACATTCATTATAAGAGGATAACAGATATAACATAAATGATAGAAAATGGAAACATACCGAAAACAGAGAAAGTCCCCCTAATCTTAGGGGAATAACATCTGACATAGAAGTATAGATTCTCTCATTCCTTCATCTTGTTAATAGTATTGGTGATTAAGCTCTTCAGGAATGGTCCAATAAGATACAACGGGTTATCCAACTGCTCACTTAATCTCACAAGGGTAACTAAGATATGGGTAATTTCAGCACTTAAAGAAGGAAGTTTAGCTTCTCGAATAAGAACCTCCAAGCAGCTCAAATAGGTGTACGAGTTGGGAGTTAATTGAATCGGAGCAATATTTAAGTGCTCCAGGAAGCGCGAAAGAAAATCGGAAAAAGGCAGGTACCTTGAGTGTCAGATAGTGTGAAGGCAAAAAACCCTTTTGGAGGGTTGTCAATTCTTCCAGAAGAACTAGCGGGAATGGCTTCTATGTTTACAATCCTGAATTGCTTAAGGATAGTATCCACTTCTTCTTGAGTGGTGATATATGGTTGGTTGAGATGATAATCCCCTTTCTTGATGGAAGGAGAAAATTTAGAGCTCTTACTGGTTTTCTTGCTTGCTCTCTTGCCTTTCATTTGCCTACTAGGTGATATTATACTAAATTAGAGAAGTATTAAATATTTTGTGAAATTTAGAATGCTAATGATATAAAATAGACAATTATATGCTAAAACAAAAAATAGCAAGTTGATAAGAAATTACCTAAGCACCAATAGAGAAGTGTTGAAGTATAAGTTAACTATTACACTTACAACAAGATTTTGACCGTTAACAATCCATGCCGAATTTACAGAGTGCTTAAGTTTTTAGTCAATTAATAGTATCTACACAATTGATATATCCATGATGGGAAAGTAAATTTATAGTTATACAAAAGAATTTTGATTGAAAAATTATCCTATGTGTATCGTGAATAAAGTATTGGAGTCATTAAATTGATGTTATATCAAACATCACCATAAAAAATTATAACATGATGTCGTAATAGTGACCCAATGTTGAAATGACAAGTAACTGAAATTAATGAATGATGCTGGAACGGTCTAAAAATATTTTATAAAAAATATCAAATATATTAATAGTTTATGAATTTGCCATACGATAACAACGACATAAACTAGTGATGTCGCATAAAATTTAAACCACAACATTGTAAATAGTTGTTAGAAAAGAATAATGACACATAATATAAGATTATCGGCTTCATACGATAACCCTTGAAATTGATGTCGCATTCATGAATGAATGTCGCATTTTTTTAGTTACTAACATTATAACAATCTCGCACTATAAAATTTTCTAAGTTTCGAATTGGCTATTGAAACATAATAAAGAAGGGAAAAACTATTTGATGTCAGACATCGGTTTGATGCCGTAAGGCAACAATTTCGATTTCAAACAAGTTACCATCGGGTTTTGGGTTTAATAAAGCTATTCACTTCGTAAATAAACTAGAAACTCCGAGGATTAATGTCGCCTGACTTTAATTAACGCAGTAAATCCTCCATCTACATAGCAATTAAAAATTAATTCCACTCGTAAGCGTTATAGATCATTATTTCAATTAGTAATATGAAAATTAGAATCTAAGCCCAAATGTCGATTCAAATCCAAGAATGCACAAATATAACCCTAATAATGATTCTGATATAAAATTTCTAAATTCAGGTTATCGATTTAATTAAAAATGAAGATCGTACCTTGATATTAGCTCGGATGCCTTAGGTTGAAAGTTTTAAATGATTATGAGAATTTTAAAATTTCTGTTTTTTTGCTTGAGTTCTAAATCGCTGGTAAAAAAAGAAAATAAAGAAGAAGCTCTGTTATTTATAGAGCAGAAGAAGACATACATTCACCATTGGATAATGTTTAAATGAGCAGGCAGATATGAAGGAGAAGACCAATGGGCGGCAAGCGCCATTATCAAGACATTGACTTGAAAAGTCAATAATTCCTTCATACTATATATAGGGGCAAATGTTACTACCATTATTGATTCCAAAGGCATGAAGGCATAACACATTCTTTTCATGATGAGGCTGAATAGTCCCAGAAATTTAAGGGAGCTGACACATCTTCTAAACTTTAAGAAAAGAGCAAACTCGTCTTCTCTACTAATCGTCGAAGCTTGGAACCGCTGTAAAGTAATCGAGGTGATTCAAAGTAAGTGCTGTTATTTCAAAAGAGAATACTTTGTTGTTCGATGTCCTTACGACTTCAACTACCTCTAGTTGTCCATACGTAAGCCTCTTCTTCTATCTTCATACCTTCACTTAGATTCCCCTTATCATAACACTTGCCTTCTTTTCTATGCTCTTCATTGACATTCCCAATAGCGGCACGCATGTTGATCCTCTAAAGCTTATGAAGGAATTAGAATACTAATCATGTAAAACCTCCTTCTTGGTTACTAATGAAAGGCTTCACCGGTTTGGCCTCCTATAGCCCGACAAACACGATATTCCTCTTATGCTCACATCAAAGAAATCTCAAGCAGCTATCGGGGCCTCTGCTGCCATCCATGATTTCGATGATGACGATCAAGGGGATGGTGAAGACTGAGTGGCAAAGTGAATTTCGATGAAAGAGAAAAGAGGATAGTAGAAGAGAACGTGGTAAGGATAGGAAACAAAGGAAGAGGAGAAGAAAGAGAAGGTAAAGAAAGAGAAGGAAAATAATGAGAAGAAGGAGAGGAAGAGAAAGAAGGAGAAGAAGAGGAAGATGACACAGGAGACGACGACGATGATAAGATTGTGGTGTCGGTGAGAACGAATCTATTACATAAAAATTTCCCAGAACAAGTTTGAATCAGTCTTGCACAATATAAGTCGTCGTATATGGTTGAAGCGCTTGCACATCATAAAGTCTTCGTGCATGGGATTATCGTGTAAAAGTGGAGCCATCATTGGCAAATAAAGCTATCACAAGACAACTTATGAAGGTCATCATGTGCTAATCCTCAAGAGTTAAAACAAAGCTATCGAGAAAATTTCCAAGAACCTGTCACTAATAATCCCATGTAAGCTATCGTGAGGGGTTATAGAGATATCTGCAAAAAGCTTCTAAGTGACAACGTTATACATGAAAGAATAAAACCATCACGAGTAATCCAAGTAGACCTTCGCAATCTATCTCCAAAAGGAAAAATGAGGCAACCAAACCATCGCATGCAAATAAAACTACGAAAGGTAATATTCAAATAGTTATCATGAAAGGCCTAATAAGGTCATCACAAAGGGTCTCTAAAAGACACTTCAGAATGTCCATATTAACCGAATTTTTAACCAAGTAGAATTCAACCACAATTACAAGGAAAAGACGAAGATGAAATGACTTGAGAACTTGGAAATACGATCAGAAGAATAGGAGAGTGGTACTCAATCAAAACCATCACTTTTGGAGCAAAGGAAGCTAGTCGATCCGTAAAGGTTTTCTCTCAATACCAGGAGGTTTTTCCTCCCACTTTGGCACTAAAAATCCTATAAAATTCATAATCTACTCCAACCTATCATGGTAAATTGCTCCTTTTATAGAATAGAAGAGCAATTATCAGGATTGATAAGAAGAAAGCAAAGAAAGCAGAACAGTTCAAGTTTTATAGGGAGAATCATTAGGATCAACTCAACGTTTATGGAAAAAAGCTATAAGCATGTCAAGTAGGAGATAGAGGAACGACGCAAGTGAAAGAATAGTGTTTGCACCAAATCGAGAGGTTTGTTTTTGCCATGAGCCCTCGTTCTCACTTGTACATCATTGGGCTAGCTTCTGGACTTCAATGCAAGCGGGCTACTGAACCTATACATCTGTTTCTCTATAAATATCAACCTTACTACAACCAAAGAAAGATCTTGGTCAATCTTGGACTCTGCTTCTTCTTCATTTCCTATCTCTCCCTCACATTAGTCACCTAAGAAGATACTATTGGCAGCTCTAGGCTTATAAACCTGTCAATCCCTTGAACAAATGACTTTAAATCTCTCTCTCAAACTCACAATTCGATAAAAATTTAAGGTGGATGTAGGCCAGAGATTGCCGAACCACTAGACAAATCTTTTGTCCTACTGTTCTTTTTTCTATAATTTTGATATTATCTGCTAGATCTTGGTCTCATAGGTTCCCTATAACGTTTTTTTGGGTGTTAATCCTTTTTTAGCATAAGCATTTTGGTTGTTTCACTTAGAATTGAACTCAGGGGTTAGACCTTGCTTGCTATTGTGGATTTGGAGAGATCCATTGGTTAGATCTAGGAGTTTTGCTTGAAGAATTTGGAGGTATGGTATTTGAATCTAATGGCGCCTAGCAGATCCGGTAGATTTGTAAGTGCAGTGGCTGGTGGTGATGAAGGTAATATTCACCAAGTTGAAGTTAGTAACCAACTGGCGATACAAGGGTCGTCTGCTCAATAGGAGGTAGTTACTGGAGGAGAGCTTGATAAGGTGCTATAGGAATTGAACCAGAAGATGATGGATAGTAAGAAACTCTAGATGGACAAGATGGATGCTCTGCTAAACCTACTACCACAGAGAACAATTAGAACTGGAAGGGAAACTTCACTTAGATTAGAACAGAAAAAATCTTCTGAATCTGGTCAAAATAGAAGGGTTGGAAAACATAAACAAAAGGTAGGAATCGCTGGATTTGTCGAAGGACTTGTAGGAGGAAGTAGAAGTGCTCCCCTATAAGAAGACTACCCAATACCTAGAGGAATTCTCTTGGTACTGTGGGTAATCTAGGAATGAATGGTGCACGGGATGTGGATGCAATGGTGGTTTCGAATGAGGAAGAAGATTTGTAGCTTGACGATGATGATTTTGAGTTAGAAGATGGTGCTAACGGAGATGGAGTTCAAACAGCCGTAGCTGAACCAACCATATGCCAATGGAATACTGCAAGAGTGGTTCTCCCAGAGAATGGAGTATCTAGACTTCAACCGGCAAACCGAGACTATTTGCAGAATCAAACGCTAGGCATAGATCCTGATAGGCGAGCTTTAGATTACCATGCTATTGAGGAATACATAGCCAATGTAGTTACATGGTTGGTGAAGGAAAGCAGAGGTAGAAAGAATGTAGATTGGGGTTCTGTGCCAAACAGAACTCTATTCACGGAAAACATTCTAAGAGAAGAATACCTAGGAAATTTATGATGTTGGCAATGTCGTCATACAATGGAACAATTAATCCTAGACAACATCTGTTCAAGTACCAATGGTACATGGATGGTGCTAGGTCAACGTATGCCCTTCGATGTAGATGCTTCTCTATTTTCTTGGAGGGAGTTGCGTTGATGTGGTTCACAAGGCTTGTGCTAAGATCCATGTTGACTTTCGATGAGTTGGCTAGGAAGTTTCTGGAGCAATTCCGAGCAAATTTTGTACAATCCAAGGATGTGATTTCCTTGTCGAGCTTATCTCAATGGCCTAAGGAGTCACTAAAAGGGTTCTTGAATCGGTTTAATGTTGCTGTTAAAGAAGTATGCATTCTAAAGGAGGAACTGGTATTCATAGCGTTGGTCCAAGGCATCCACCCAGACATAGATTTTAAAAGATGGCTAATGATGAAGCAACCCACAACCATAGAAGAGTTCCATCAGAAGGTTAATTAGTTCCTGTGCTTAGAAGAAGCAAGTCTAACTTCAGGGAGGACCGATGATGGACAATCATAGGAGGTTATTCAGAGTAACATGGCAATTCATGTTGGAAACTCTGATCATCAAAAGAAGAGGAATCAAGGCCCTAGAGGTTAGGGTAATGAAAACAAGAAACACCCGAGGAATATGAAATAGGAAGATTACACTGCTTTGAACGTTTCGTTGGAAAAATATACCTTACTACTCAAGGGATGGAATGATATAAAAGCCGTATAGGAAGGAGGCAACTGAGTAGGAAAGACGCTCCGAAAAGTACTATCATTTCCATGAGACTCATGGATACAACACGAATAATTGCCGATATTTGAGAGATCTCATTGAGGAACTGATAAGATAAAACTGGCTCCAACGGTTTATTAAAGAACCGTAGGATAGCAGTCAAACTGCAAGACCCCAAGGGCCACCTGCCTAAGGGAATTTGCCTGGACCAAGTGGAGAAAGGCCAAAGCGGAACGATAGAAAGTTAGTTATGAATACCATAACTAGAGGACCTTACCTAGCATAGAAAAGCTGGAGAGAAATGGAATGGTACGCAAGCTCACTAAAGCACGTACTATAGGAGGGCTGCTTTGCTGTAAAAGATGGAGCTTCAGCCAAGCGGCAAAGGATGATAACAGATGATATCATATTCAGAGATAGAGAAGCTAACGAAGTCGAAGTGCCAAATTTCGACCCCATGGTAGTAATAGTTGGAATTGGACCAGCAACTGTACGTCGAGTATTGATGGAAACTGGAAATTCGATAAATACACTCTTCAAGAGTACATTTGATCAGACGAGGATGAACAAGAAGGAAGTGATGGCTTGTAAAACCAAGATTCAAGTATTTACAAGTGAAGAAAAACAACCAATCGAAACGATCTATGTGCCTATGGAATTCGGCAAACGAGATAGCAGGATAGTCCAAATTCAAAAGTTCGTTATCTTGGACGAGTACTTAGCACATGACTCCTTCTTCGGCCGACCGAGTTTGGGCGATTTCAAGATAGCTTTTCTGCCTTGGTATTCGGTAATGAAATTCCCTACAGAAAGTGGGGTCGGAGCGGTGAAAGGTGACCAGAGTGCTAAAAGGGCATGTCATGTCACAGAACTTAGAGAATAAAGCGGCGTGAGAAAGGCAAGAATGTGGAGAGAACTCTCTGCATTAAGGATTCGCAAGCATAGCAATCAAAGCCTGGACCCTGGCTAGGAAGCCTTAGCTGGTTTAACAAGGTTACGGATCCTAGAAGCAGTCAGGGGAAGGGAAAACAGCGCCAGTTGAGTTGATGGTGAATGTTCCAATCAACATGGATAATCTTACTCGGATCCTAAAGATTAGGTCTTAGCTTAACGCTAACTTAAGAAAGGAATTAGTGAACTTCCTCAAAGGAAACTTGGATGTATTTCCTTGAAACATTCAAATATGCGTAGGATATCATGGGAAATAGCATGTCAGGCACAAAATATTGACCCAAAGATTATGCCAGCAAAGAAAGGAGGGCGCAGTCTGGGTTCGTAGCGATCCACTGCATTGTGGCAGGAACCAGAATTAAGGGTAGCTGCCTACTAGACAAGGGTAGCACGACATTTCAACGCCAAGATTCGCAACCACACCTTTGAGGTAGGGGATCTCGTTCTAAAACGAGTTCTCCCGGTATGGAGGTGCTTGGCCCGGACTTGGAAGGACCCTATGCAATTGATTAGAAGCATGGAGACGGAAATTTTAAGCTAGCAACCGTTGATAGTACTCCGCTCCCGCATGCTTGGAGAAGTGACTTTCTGCGGCACAATTACACTTATACTTTCTCAACTTACTTTCGCAAATAAGCCACCTAAGGATACTGAGGGCATTATAAGTAGGCAGGACATGCCACTTCTTCTACTCATGAATACAGTCAGCTTCTTAAACCAATGGAACCGTGTTCTTGTAAGAAATATTCCTGTGTCATGCAACTAGCGGCACAACCAAGAAAATGCTCCTCTGTCCTCGGATAGTGGATGGGGAGTATCGACTCAAACCGCTGGGTCTACGGGGAAAATCGACCCCCGACCTTCTGAGAACTGCCATTGCTCGGAGATAGGCAACGTCGGGAAGGTCTAAACTACTAGGTCGATGGGGAAAATTGACCCTCAACATTCTGAGAACCGGCGTTGCTTGGAGATAGGCAATGCTGGGAAGGTGCAAACCATAAGGTCGATGGAGAAAATTGACTCATACCATAGGGTCGATGGGAAAAATCGACTCAAACTGCTAGGTCGATGGAGAAAATTGATCATATCATAGGGTCGATGGAGAAAATCGACTCAAACTGCCAGGTCGATGAGGAAAATCGAACCTCAACCTTCTTAGAACCGGCATTGCCTGGAGATAGGCGACATAAGGAAGGTCTAAACCGTCGAGTCAAAGGGAAAAATCGACCTCCAACCTTTTGAGAACTGATGTTGCTCGGAGATAGGCGATGTCGGGAAGGTCTAAACGACCGGGTCGACGGGGAAAATCGACCCCCAACCTTTTGAGAACCGGTGTTGCTCGGAGATAGGCAAAGACGGGAAGGTCCAAACCATCGGGTTAATGGGAAAAATTGTCTCCAACCACCGAGTCGATGGGAAAAATCGACTCATACCGCAGGATCGACGGGGAAAATTAGCTCAAACTGCCAGGTAGACGATGAAAATCGACCCCAACCTTATAAGAATTAGTCTTTCTAAGAGATAGACGATGTCGAGAAGGTCTAAACCTCTAGGTTGATAGGGAAAATCAACTTAAACATCTAGGTTGATGAGGAAAGTGAACCCTAATCTTCTAAAAACCAGCATTGCTTGGAGAAAGGTGATGTCGGGAAGGAGAAACTCTAACCTCCAAGAATTTGGTGTTGCTCAAAGATAAGCGACATTAGAGAGAACTCTAACCCTTAGGAATCTGGTGTTGCTCAAAGACTGGCGATGTCAAGAAGGAAAACCATGACCTTCTAGAATCTGGCATTGCCCAAAGATTGGGGACGTCAGAAAGGTGAATTCTCAATCTTCAAGAATCTGGCTTTTTTTAGAGATCGGCAACATCAGGAAGAATGACAAACTAAGGGGTCAATTGAATAATTCAACCCGCACCTTTTGGAATCTGACGCTGCCCGGAGGTTGGCAACGTTAGGAAGGACATATGATTCAAGTTGATTGGATAACTCAACCCAACCATTCTAGATTGATTGGATGATTCGATCCCCACTTGTAGGAATTCGTCATTCCCCGGAGATAGGCAATATCGGTGTGCTATGAATTTTAAGGAGATTAGATAAGTCGAGCTTGCCTGCCTGGGAATAACCAAGGGATCGATCAGATAAGTCGGGCTAGATCAGTAGGAAATAATCCCCGACTTGTAGGGATTTTTTGTTGCTCGGAGACAGGCAATGTCAAGACAAAACTCTTGGAATCAAACCAATAATGTGCTAGTTTCTGGAGATAAAAACTAGTGCATGGCCAGTTCGTTGGCCGTGATCGTTGGAAAATTTGATTATGGACTGGAAATAGGTAGCTTGAAGAAAGGATGCTCATAATTGGATGATTGTGCATTAGTTTTCGGAGATTGAAACTGCTGTCCGACTGGATTTCAACGACTGCACTAGCTACCAAGCATGACACGCTCAACAGAGGATAAGCGAGAATGGTCTTAAAAGCTTGAAAACCAGTATTATTAGACTCTCCTTATCTAGGATAAAGATAGGAAGAGCACATATAGACTAGGGGCAATTAGATAATTTGCCCCTTGATATTTCTACCCCATCAATGCCCGGATTCTTGCATTGGAAATGATAAGTCCCATGAATAGGGACAAGGACAAAGCGAAACTGTGTAGACAGGAAGGTAAACGTTCCAACTGCTACCCCACGGCAACATGGAACTTGGATTATTCAAGTTCGATGGTTGGTTGAAGGAAATTTGATCAAACAAGAATAAGGATGTGTCATTGCACGGAGATAGGCAACATCAATAAGGACTGACCATGCGAAGGTCGATGAGAGAATTCAGCCCCAGTTTACATGTGTTGGTCGTTACCCAAAATATGGTAGTGTCGAGAAAGAATGCTCGAAATCAAGCAATTAAACTGTCAATTCTCGAAGACAGAACTGGTTTACAAACAGGGCTTCCACGACCGCACCAGTGGCTCAGCAGGACATGCTTGGCTGACGATAAGCGAGGATAGTCTTGAAGAACCCTGGACAGGTGTTATCGGAATCCATCAATCCAGGATTAGGATTGGGAAAGCGCGATTGGACTGTGGGCGATTGGATAATTTGCCCCATAATGTTCAACTCCCACTAATACCTGGCGACTGGCATTTGGAAAACCAATTCCATGAACAAGATATACTTCGCGATAGAAACACATAAACAGGAGGTAAATAATGCGATAGATGCTCCCAGTGAAAGGAAAAAACATGAAACTTGCACAATTTGTAGCAGGAAATGGTCAAAGGAAAACTCAACCTATTCAAAATAGGAATAACCACGGAGTTGGCACAATCATGGTTTTGTTTCGCCAAACAAAACATCTTGGCAACGATAAATAAGGCTAAATGATGGAACATAACCATAGCAATTGCAGGAATATTATTTATATACATAGAATTGGAGTAATAAGCACATTGCACAAGCATGGCATTTATAATATGGAAGATTATTGGCACATGCAGTTATAAAAACATGTACAACATATAAAAGTGCGGAAAAGTAAATGGAACAAAGAAAGCGATCTTTCCATTACTTCAGCATTTATATACAAGATAAAGTGAGGGCCAATCCTGCACAAACACGGCTTGTTTGCAACAAAAAGGAAAACACGGACTATACAACCAAAAGAACTGCCAAACATCCAAACAATAAGAACTTATACTTACCTTCGGTAATCCATGTTGGCAATACATGTTCTTAAGTATCCTTAATAGATGGAAGCGGATTTTGCAATGGCCCCGCTAGAATGACCATACCTTGTAACTCAGCGTGATCGAACACCTAGGACTGACAAGTATAGAGGGTGAAACCAAAGCCATGGAGGATCCATCTTTAGGAAGAGCAGACATACCCTCACCGGACTCGAAGCATGGTGATTGATGAGTCATTCTGGGTAGGAAAACTAGCATTTAACATGGTCAGGTACGTTTTATTTAAAATATCGAAGCCATGTGACCAACATTCGAAATCCAAAGGATGTCGACGTGTGTTGACTGATCAGATTCTAAGCGTTGGCTGTGGCAAGTGAAGGTGTTAATTTATACAGTGTAAGTCCTTATGTCCCGTACATGATGAATGGACCATCCTGTGCAGATAGCTCATTCATGCTAGAAAAACGAGCCATGCCACACCACAGAATTGTTCATTGGATCTTACCCGTTGTCAATGGATAGTCGACAAAGGAACCACCGTCTGGAGCGGCACAGAAGCTCTTCTATATAGGAACACTTGGAGTGTAGCAATATGAAGAGTGGTGATTACGATCGATCTTGAACTAAACCGTCCTATTAGAAATCTAACAATGGTGAGAGAATAGTCATGCTTTGATAGAGTTAGTCGAAAACTTGCAGAAAGCGTGGCGGGAGAAAGAGCATATTTATCTAAGGCAAGGAACGATCTTTGAAGTGCGGATGTAATGACCCGCAAATCCGCACTATTTAAGCCGACAATAAAACACACATGTCCAACCCAAATTGAATGGAAAGATGGATAGTTATTGAATAGAAAGAAAAAGAAGAAAGAACAGAATCTTACTTGTATGGAATAACATATACTATTTCAATATAAAATCTTTACAGCAATAAATCTTTTAAAACATATATCAGAGTTAATCCTAGATTCAGCTTGGACAGTTATAATACACTTGTCCTTACATTTGCTGAAAACAAATAATGCACAATGCAGCGGAAAATAGAATATGTTCGTACGTTGATGAAGATCTCCAGCTCTCTTTTGGGAACTCTAAGCGTCTTCAGCTAATCCTGAAACTACTCGGATCTGACCCGAGCATAAAATATCCGGATCAGTCTGGCAAACCAGCGTGAGAAACACGAATCTTAAATGATAGTGTCGTAGATCAAAGATTGGTGACCAAAATCTTTTGAAAAGAAGGAGTATCTCATAAGACCACGCTGCACATAAACACGGAAGGGTTTTTCCTTATGATAACTAAAAAAATTTAATCAAATCATTTGATATTATTTTTAATGACATTCTTTAAAAACAATTTTCACGTATATATATATACACACATATATATATTCAAATAGCCGAAATTGTTACCATTATTAAATTCCAACATACTAGGCTCTACAACTAAAAACTGCAAGCTCGTATTGGAGAATGGATTTCCAACAAATGACCAGGTAAGGGACTACCTTCCGGCAATACGTCTCTAAAGGAATGTACCGAGGCCCAACTAATGGTCCTCTACCAGCACAAGACCAGCCTACCTCTGGATAGTACTGAATATGTCATCACCCCGGTCATTACCGACCTCTTCGAGCATGCTCTAGCATACACCACATAATTTAAACCCGAACATTATAGTGGGTAGAAATATATCTAGAAGGGGATGATCATACCTTAATGGTTGCGAACCACATAGCCTTATTGCATCTACCTTGTTCTAGTCATTTCCGGGTGCGAGGCCTGAGGTAACAATTACCTTTCATATAACACATTATCTTTCCTCTTTGAATGCCACATTGTCATTCCATAATCACACAACTGATTTCTACAAACGTATAACTCCTGAGCTCGTACATCTTAGGAAAAGGTGTTAAGCTAAGAGAAGTTGCCTTCTTCGACACCAAACAGATGATATGTTTATAGAGATCAATCAATATGATTTAAAATGCAATGTCAGACATTCGTCCATACAAGTTTTCCAACAACAGGACAAACCGAAAGCACCCCTCCTACCACATCCTGTTTGGGAATCACCCTTAGAATCAGTAGCGATTAGTCCTTGCAAATTGAAGATTTTCATAATAGAGCAATACTGCCACCATAAGTTTATGATATGGTAATTTCCCTGAGGGTCTAGTGGCAAGTATCCCTATATCATGAAGATCTTCATCTTCAATGATCTTTGTCTTCAACATATTTTACTTCGAAAACGTAAATTGGTTCGAAGTGGTTTTCAGATAGGAATCACCCAAATCCAATCCTAGTCTCTTCGAAATCCAATCATCGATAAAAAATTATGAATACGTGTATACATGATTTGTTACGCCTCTTTTCATTTTAACTTTTTACCGATTAATCAAAACCCTTTTAACTTTGGAAATCTTCAAGTCATTTACTTGAGAAAATTTAATTCCTAATCTAATAAAAAAATTCATCTTTTTGAAACATGTCTTAACTAGGTTAGAAACAATGTTATTTGAGACATCGTTTACTTTAAACCCAAACCAGTTATATCGAGTAAAAGATTAGACTAATCATACCCAAATTAATTTCTGTATTCAACTCGTAATACTCGTGGAATAACGGTGAAATCACCATTTCAATTTACGCGGATAGTACAAAATCCCTTTTGAAACTTAATGCAGAGTTTGTCTAGAGTATTTCTTATACTATTAAAAACTTGGTTAACTCTTTTTATTTTTCTTAAAATCTTAAATATGATCTTTTCATTTAGAGTGTCCGGGCTTTCCTTCCGATCTGTTCCACCCCTCGCCTAGAAAGAGAAAACAAAGGTCATGTAAGTTCAGGGCACTGATTGCTCCATTCCTAACCTTAGTTACACACCTCGTTTTACCTTTAGATCTCACAGGCGGGACAAATGTACTAGTCGTTTCCGCTTACTCAGTTTATTATTACATTCTATAATTTTTGAGAAAAATTTCCAATTATTGTTTAAGTGTTATAAACAACTTATCTTAATCATTTATTTAAACTCTTAGTAAAACTTCTAAATTATCTTTAAAACACAAAATTGTTTCTTTAAAAATATTTATAAATGATTCGGGAAAGAAGAGTTAAGTTTAAATTTATACTTCTAAAGTTTATTTAAAACTGCCGTAGAAAAGTGCTGCGGATAGTGTTTTACAAGCTTATTTGATTAAAACAACTTTTCTATCATTTGGAAATCCATATTTATAACTCAAATCTCTTTTAAAACATTTTAATATATTTATCAAATTTATTTCATATTTTTAAACATTAAAAATATTCTTTTTAAAGAATTTTACGCTTTGATCACTTAATTGCAAAAGCGTGATTTTCCTAAAAACTTGATTTGGTCATATCTTAAAATCTACAAGACGAAATCTTGATTTTCCTTTTCCATTTGAAAACTATGGTTATAAGGATCCAGAAAATTCTTATTTTGAAGAATTCCAACTCCGTTTCTATCCTGTACATTCATTTAGCTTTTCTGGCGCGAAATCGCAAACTACCATTACGCGACGCGCCTTATTTTAACTTTTTTTTCACTATCTTACAAAATTTCTTCAAATTGGATTTTATTATTTATAAAACATTTATAAATAATTTTTAAATCAATACTTTACTAATATATTTATTTAAAACCCATTTTTTACTTTATTTCCAAAATATTCCATATTATTTATTTTAATATTCAAACTTCCATTTCTTAAAAAAAAAATTATACGAAACCATATGCTATTTATTTTTCAAATTACAACTTTGTAAAGTTTTTAACTTTGAAATCCAAAATCATTAACTTCCATTTTTCAAAAAATTTCAAATCTCTATCTTTACTTTTCATTTTCAAATCAAATCTTTTTTTTCAGAATGAATTCTTTTTCTATAGTTAATCTAAAAAGAAACTTAACTATACTTTGTATATTATATAGGATTTAAAAGAAGTGTGGTTTCAAAGCAACTACGGATTAACTATGACTAATAATGTAGTCATAACCAACTTTAACTATGATGTTGATAAAATCAGCATTAACAACCATACATTCATCCATACAACCAAATTCATTCAAGCATCCATATTACAACTAAATGGTGTCAGTTTATCCTAAGGGTATGAACATGAATATCATAGCATAATAAAAATAGGATTTAAAAATAAGAGCCCACTTTCATTTAACATGTTTAACTATATATATTACTTCTTACTTCTTAAGCAACCATCAAACATTATTAGCTAACCAACTAAACATTCAAATCATTATCAATAGTCATGTTAACTTATTTAATATCATTTTAAATTAATTCATAATTTACTTCTTAAATCAGCATTCATCTTTATTTCCACTCCGTCTAACTTTATTGAATTGAATCCGACGGTATTTCCTCAGCAATTCCTTTCTTTTTCTCGGAGCTTTCCAAACTCCTCTGCGAACTATGGTATTTTTTTCCTTACACTATGGACACACAACGTCATGGAATAAATAGAGATGTGGCTTGGCTATGGACATGGAGAGCTCGGCCTAGGGGAAAACTACGGATTATCATTGAACTTACAAAAATCAAACCCAAAATTGGGTCATCTTACAACTAATTTTTAGATGAGTTACTCATGGAATTTAGGGAAGTTGTCAAATAAAAAGTTCTTGAAAATTATCTTCTCTACACTATGAAAAATGAATTACTCAATTCCGAGTTTTTTTAAGAGAGATATGGTCAAAAAAGGGAGTGTATTTTCAGATTTGAAAAATCTGGGCCATAAATGACTTTGAAGGAATTGAAATTTTGACATAGTAACTCTTGGATTTTGAAGAAATTATGTAAATGAAAACGTAGCCAACTCAATTCTCTTGAGTTTGAAAAAAATAATTACTTGATTTGGAGTAGTTTAATAGGAGATGGAAGCCATGGAAGTAGAGAAAGAAGGAGAAGGATGTGGGTAGAAATAAGAGAATGTGCATGGCTATTTATACATGAAGTTTAAACCAAAAAGACCTTGCTACCCTTGCTTTTAAATTCATTTCTAACCACACACTAGCTTTTCCTTTCCCGTGCAAGATTGGACCATTAAGTACTAGCCTTTAATGAGATGGAAAGTATGTAAGGAGGTGAAAGGTGATGGTAAGTTTGATTTTTATTTTTATTTTTTATTTTTTTGGCAAAGCAAGCCGGTTTTAGAGTGGACCGTCCACTTTTTTATTACAACAAATGTAATAAACGGTACAAGGTGCAGAAGTTAGGTGTAATACTTAAACAACAAATTGCCAAAAATGAAAAAAAGACAAGGAAAATGGAAGAAAGCAAGGGGGGGAATAAAAATAAAACAAGTGCAGGAAGAAATCGCTGCCGGGGAACCGCATCAAAAAGCTTGCTCACATTAAGCCCATGCGCTATATCCTTCACCAATGCATTCCAAAGGATCAACTTTGATCTTTTCTTCGATTGGAAAACTCACCTATTTATTTCACTCCACACCATTTTAAGGTAATTTTTCAAGATGAAAAAAAGCATGGCTCTTTTTTCCTTTCTCCATCTGATGGCCTTACTGATGATGTTCCAGTCAGCTGAAGACACGCCAGTGAACCTTCGATATCCCGCTTTGTCCATCACTAACCGCCACAAGTTTATGACAAAAGGACAGGCAAAGAAAAGGTGGGAAGCACTCTCAGTATGGGTTTGGCATAGTGTGTAGGCTATGTCAACAGACATACCAAACTTTTCGAGTTTGTCATTCGTCATTAGAGCATTCTTAACCGTTTTCCAGAACATCAAGTTCTCACTGCTCGAGGAGTGGTTCAACCATGTAACAACGGACCAATGGCAATTAGGCATTGATTCATGTCTAGATAGTAGAGAGTAAACATAACTAATCCTATGTCTACCACCTATCCAGGAAATATAGTCTCTTTCAGAAAGAGTGATGCCAACGTTTTCAAACTTATGCCACAAAGCTTTGACAACTTGGTTGCTAGTGCCAGGAAATTTCATTTTACCATGTACTATGAAGTCCACAGCCTTGCCATTATGGTTTATAGTGGTTTGATGAATCTCTGCAGGGGTTAACAATCTGGAAAGTATAATGCCATCTTCCAACCATGGGTCATTCCAAAAGGAGACAAGGCTTCCCGGAGAAAGGTTATACTTGATGAATGGCAGTAGAACACTCCTCAGTCCAAGTAGACTTCTCCATATCCAGTTACAATTCTGAGGGACCTGCATGGCCCAAAAATCTTTGCCACCCTATCATGTCTTCTTGTCCAGTCAGCCCATATGATGTTCTTTTTATTGAGTAAAGTGTCAAGGTGATAACTCATAGCAGCTTTGTTCCACCTATGCATATTGATTACCCCAAGACCACCCTTTATTTTAGGTTGCTCAATCTTAGAGAAAGAAATCGAAATAGTCTTCCGAGTATGAATCGTTCCTATCTAGAAAAACTTCATAATTGCACTCCTCACCGTCCTTATGAGTTTATCAGGGAGAATGAAAGTTCTCACTCAATAAACTATCATGGAGAAGCAAACTGATTTTATGAGAACTAGTCGACTAGCTTGGGAAAGCATTCTGGATGACCAACAATGCATTCTACTAGTTATCTTGTCAATTGTTACTCTGGAAGTGCACAATGGTATCCCTAGGTATTTCATTCCTTGATTTAAGTATTGAAGTCCAGAAGTGGCAACATGCTCCACCTTCAGACTATTAGTTACACCTGACATGAGAATATGATATTTTGAAGTATTCAACTTTAGGCCAGAGGATAGGTAAAAGCATCTCAAAGTTTCAAGGATGTTATCAATAGATTCCTTATTTGGTCTTGTGAATATAAGAATGTCATCAGCGAAGAGGAGGGAAGTTATGTTCATTGTTTTGCACTTGGGATGGTACCTTATTTTTGTCTGAGTGTATTGTATTTGAAGCATGCAGGTAAGGGCTTCCATCGCTAAAAGAAAGAGATAAGAAGACAAAGGGTCCCCTTGTCCAATGCCTTTCTTCCCTTAAAAAAAACCATGGGCAGTACCATTGTAGATGAGAGAGTAAGTGGCAGTGGAGATGCACATATACACCCAAGCTACGTAAATCTTCGGGAACCTCATTACAGCCATAATTCTGACAATAGTGGACCATTGTATGCTGTCATAAGCCTTACTGATGTCAAGTTTCATCATGGCACTGGGCACAACATGTTTTCTGCCATAACCTTTTATTAGCTCGTGAGTTAGCATAATGTTGTCTAAAATGCTTCTGGAAGGCAAAAAGACACATTGGTTATTACTTATTACATGAGGGAGCACTCGAACCAATCTTGTGGCAAGAATCTTCGAGATGCACATGAAATAGGACGAAAATCAGTTGCGTTTAAAGCAGGAGAGGCTTTAGGAACGAGGGTTAGATTTGTTGCATTGACTTCCTTTAAAAATTTAAATTCGGTGAAGAAATTAAGAATGGCCTTTGTGAAGTCATCACCTATAATGTTCTAAGTAGAAGTGAAAAACACCACATTGTAACCATCAGGGCCAGCAGACGACTTTTTATTCATAGAAAAAGGGCTTCTTTGACTTCAGAGGCTGAAATATTATCAGTAAGCATATGGTGAAGGAAACTAGGAATTCTGGAAAGAGGTAGGCTATCAAAAGTGTCAATCGAGGGCTGGAAATCTGTTGCATTACTAAGGAGGTGAGTGAAATAATGGAGATGACAAGCATCCACTTGACTGGGCTGAGTGAGAAGGTTGCCATTGATGTCATATAATGAACAAATCTGCTCCCTCTTTTGCTTGCATTTTATGGAGGCGTGGAAGTATGCAGTGTTGTTATCTCCTTCAATATTCCATCTACAATGAAGTTGTTGTCCCCTCATTGACTTCCTTGTTTAAAGCCTCATTGAGCTGTGAAAAGAGGAGGATCTCTCTGGCAGCAGCATTCTGATCACTAGGGGTCGCCATCATTATGTCTTGAGCTTCCTTGAGTTTGGAGAGGATTGTAATGAACCATCACCAAATCTATCTTTGGCCCAAACCTTCAAAGCTTTTTTCACGACACTTAACTTCTTGAAAAAAACAAACATTAGGTTACCGTAAACTTTTGTCTTCCATACAGTACGGATAACTTGCTGAAAATCATTTTCATCGACCCATGCATTAAAATTTTTGAAAGCTCTCCTTTCCTTCAATGGCAGTTGATTAAAGGAGATGATGATATGGGAATGGTCAGAGTGACTGGGGTGGGGGAAGGAAAGAGGTTATGGTAGGCCATTTCAAGAGGGCAGTTGAGTTGCAAAATGAGTGATCGATGTTTATGAAAGTTCGAGTACCAAAGGGGCTTCTATTATTCCAAGAAAATGGTACACCATGACTTATTATGGGGATAAGATTAGAATCATTAATATCTGTGTTTAGGGGAACAATGTCCCTTTGCGTGAGCGGATGACCTCCAGACTTGTCAGATAAGTTCTAACAGCAGTTAAAATCACCAAGTATCAGCTAGGGATGGGAGTCTTATCTCAAAGCAGAAATGAGATTGAGGAGATGCTGCCTGGAAGCATGCGCATTATGCGCATAGATGAAAGTGAGGAAAAAGGACAGGGAGGAGGGAAGGTGAATTGCATGAAAATGCAAGCATTGATCAGTGGAGAGAATGGGGTGAAGGGAGAAGACAAAGGGGTCATGGATAACCATGATTCTACCGTATGGGGCTTCATCAAGGTTGTGGTTAAGCATCCAAGAGGGATTGATGGAGGAGGCAGCATGGATGGTGAGAGGGAGGTCCAGTTTGGTCTCGAGGATTGCAAAAATGGATAAAAGGTGGGTTTTAATGAGGTATTTGACTTGATCAATTTTGATGGGGTAGTGTGCAACCTGATATTCCAACTGGCTATGTTTTGATCCATAAAAACTATGATTGATTGGGGTTTGAATTTGACATGCTCCTTGTTGAAGGAGGGGTGGGTCTTGCTGCACTTGTTTGATCAGCTAGAATGGTGGCACGCTTCAATTTCAGTTTTGTTTCTGGTATAGGAGTCACAGGGGACAGTGGAGGTGATTTCCAACCTGGAATGCTTCCAGTGAATGTATAAGGAGAAGATGGAAGTTGAGCAAGGGAAAGAGGAGATTGATCAGAGGGTGAAAAAGAAGAAGGCTGTTCATGGGATGTAAGGATAATGTTATTGATTTGATTTTCAAGAAGAGTGCAAAAATATGAGATTGATTGTTCTTGTAAAACAATGGGAGAATGAGAATTGATCTCTGATTGAATGTTGTCATGTATAAGAGATTTTTATTGTTGCATGGTTTATTGAAAATTGGATTGTGGATAGGAGGGAAAGATTTCAAAGACATGCATGGGGCTTGCTGACTAAGCTGGGTTGAAACACCAGTGGTGGTTAGAATTAAGTTCTGTTGTGTTTGTGCACTCTGCTGTGCATGAACAACTGTGTCACTCTATGTGCACGTAAAAAATTCATGCACACTAGAAGCAAGGGTGGCAATATTCTTATTAACCGATGGTTCAGAATTGACTAAGACATCATCAGATTCAGGTGCAATTTCACCTTCCTCTTGGTCATCATGCGGCACACTCATAAATTACATTCTCACCAATTTCTTGTAAAACTGCAAAGGGGTTAAGGTTAGATTTTTGACCTTCTTTCCTTTCTTCTGAAACATTCTCCACAGTTGCACTTTCACTTTGTATTATCATTGACTGCTTCACCACAGCACCAAATTTGCTTGCATTTTCTTTATTACCTGTCTTAGCATAATTATTGTTATTTTTGTTCTTTCTACCTTTAAAACTTCTCCACAAGCCGCCAGTTTGTGTCTGCTTTCCACTTTGCAACCTATTGGAGGTAGCAATAGCATTGCCTTTATCTGCTTCAAAATTTACTTCATTTCCTAAGCTTGGCACCTCTTCCACTTTATTGTTTTTGATATTAAAATTACAACCAGTTATAACATGGCCAAAAACTTTGCAATGAGTACAAATTTGTGGTTTCCATAAATACTCCACTGTCACTACTTGCTCAGTTCCATTCAAAAGCTTCACTGGAAACCGATCAGGCAAGTCCTGCTCTGCCGTAATCTCCACCATGCACTTTTCAAACCCAATTCTCTCAAGCTTTTCAGTTGACTCATCCATGCACAAGAATTTTCCTATCCTTGTAGCCAGCCAATTAATTCCAAGACGGGACCACGAAAATAAGGGAATATTGCTTAGTTTTAACCATATAGGAACAATTTTGATTGAGTTTGTACTATTACGAATCGAGGGGTCCCATTGCTTAATTATGAAAATCCTGTTCCTCATCAAAATTGGGTCTGATTCATCTACTCTCCTTCTGTCCTCCTCAGAGGAGAGATGGAGGAACAAGCATCCATCTGATTTAATTTGGAGTTCACCTTTTATTTCCAGATTTTTTTAAGATGGCCTAGAACTGTCAAGTAGGGAAGCGGCTTGTCAAGGAAGAAATCGACCAGATGACTGCCCCATACATCATTATTAGCTTGCACGACCGAAGATGGTGGGACAAGAGCTTCACCAGAGAACTCAAGGGGGATATCAATTGGAATATACTTGCCTGCGTTCCTTGGTTTGCATTTGAAAAGATAATTCCAAGGGAGTGAGGGAGTTGGAAGAGATGAAGAAGAAGAGTTTGGAAGGGGGCCGGAGGTTGAGCAGAAGAAGTGACAGGTAGGCTGGTGGGTTGAGTAGACGAAGAAGCCAGAGAGGGGAAGGACAGGGCGGTAGGAGGAAAAGTTGGAGGAAGAGATGGAAGAGGGGCTGGTAAGGCATGGGAAGGATTGTACGGTGGGTACGGAGGAGAAGGTAGGAGTGGGTGATTTGAAATTTTAGGGGGGGAATAATCGGGTGCCATAACGGTAAAAGTTTGCTTTTTGTTACTTAACACTTAAGTATCCTTGTTTAATTATATTTCAAAAATATCTTAAATATTTTCTTAGTTTTTGACATGATTGATTGTGATGTTTTTAAATGTGTGTATGCATGTGCATATATGCGTATCAAACAACGTTGCAACGATTCGAAACAACTTCGTTTGACGAAAGGTCAAAAATCTGAAAACGATCGTCGGTCACATCTTCAGTTTTTTGATCAAACTAATTATTTATGTAAACAAAACTTGAAAATAAATTTCTTATCATCATTAGTTAATTAAAACAAGTTTATTTTAAGTTATAAAACTATATTAAATAATATTAAAATCTAATTATAAAAATACGACGCCGATCTGCCAAAATGCGACGAAGTTTGTACATCTATATGAAACAAGTCTATATATTTATAAAACCATTATAAACTAAATTACTATCATTAGCAAATTAATTTATCCATGGATTATTCATCAAAAATAATTTAAAAATGATTATTTGAACATATACTTAACTTTATCGGAAATCGACTTTTGTTACTTGTACGGTGAAAGTCCGAAATCTCTATTTTTGAAAACAAATTCCAGAATTTAGTTTACCATGATTATTTATCATAAAAGGCATGATTATTTGTTTTAAAATATACTATATTTGAATATCTAAATTTTATTAAATATTTTTAATATCAAAGTGGTAAAATTACGAGTCGTTATAGCAGATCTCGTCCTTATCACGAAAGGAATTCTAGCTATGCAAAGTAGTTGAAGGAATGTCTACCGGACAAAAGCAACACTTTGAAACAGTTTCTGAATAACTGTCGAAAATCAAGAATTAGATAATAAGAACTTTTCTTGATCCAAAGCACACTTTGTTTTCAACAAAAACATACTCTGAGGGCAAGTGTTAATCGGATTTTTAACCAAGCGGAATTCAACCGCAAGTACAAGGTCAAGAGAAAGATGAAACGACTTAACAACTTGGGAATACGATCAGAAGAATAGGAAAGTGGTACTCAAGAAAAACCATCATTTTCAGAGCTAAGAAAACAATCGGTACCGAGAGGTTTCCTCTCGGTACCAGGAGGTTTTTCATTCCGCTTTGGTGCTACAAACCCTATATACTTCATACTCTACTCCAACCTCTCATGGTAAAGTGCTCCTTTAAGAGAAAAGACGAGCAATTCTTAGGATTGATGAGAAAAAAGAAAAGAAAGTAGAACACTTCAAATGTTATCGAGAGAATCATCGGGATTAACTCAAAATTGATGGAAAAGAGCTGGAAGCATGTCAAGTAGGAGAAAGAGGAACGATGAAACTCAAAGAAGAGTGTTTGCACCAAGTAAAACCACTCGGTATTAAAAGGAATCTCTCAATACCGAGAAGTTTATTTTGGCGGCGATCCCCCATGCTCACCTATACATCATTGGGCTAGCTTTCAGACTTCAATATGAGTGGGCTTTTGAACCTGTACACCTATTTCTCTATAAATATCAACCTTACTGCAACTGAAGAAGGATCTTGGTCAATCTTGGACTCTCTCTTCCTCTCCTATCTCTCCCTCGCAATAGTCACCTGGTAGATAACATTTTTTTTGGCAAGGGTAACCGGATTTATAGTGGGCCGTGCCACTGTATATAAATAAAGAACAGGTGATCTGTACAGGCACAGAGTAGCTGATTAAAGTGGACGAGCCACCAAAAACTAAGGAACATGAGATAGACTAGAGGGCCTATACTACTACAAAAGAACCTGTCTATCCCCCCGTAGGGGAGGAAGGACAAGAAATAACATCATCTGACGCCGGACCAATAACATCAGCATACACAGCGAAAAGAAGAGCCAGGTCAGGAGCATAATCAATAGAAGCAGGAGAGTAAATAAATGACCTAACCCACTTAACATCATAGAACTTACTCTTGTTCACTTCCCCAATCTCACCCTCCCTCGTGTGGGCAAGGCCCTCACCATCAATATGGTAAAAAATACATCTCATATCCTCAATAGAGTCACTGATGTAAGCATAATAGATATTTCACTCAGGGGAAAACCTCATGTCAGAAGGAAGGTGTAGCCAAGCACGCTCATGTGGGTCCTAAACAATAGTATCAGAGAAAGGACTATCGGACAATGGGTCAGGAGAAACAACCACAACCTGGTCAATAATAGGAGGAGGAATATTAGGAGGAGCAGCCTGAATGATGTCATCAGAAGGAAGGGAAGGAATTATAGGGGCATCTTTCTGAACCCACTTCCTAAGAGGGGGTCTAGGAAGCGGGGTCCTCGATGACAAAGGAGCAGCAGATAACCCACGTGAACAAGAATTAATGGAATGCCCAAACTACTAACAAAAGGTACAAATTTCCAGCTTTCAACTGTATCGAACAAGAATCTTAGCTTCATGACCATCAGGAAGAAGAATCCAAAGAGAAGATGGTAAGGGTTTGGTAGGGTTATCTCAAATAAGGCTTTAGCATAAACTAGACGCTTCCTTGCGACCGTGTTCTCGTCATAACAAATCACTTTGCCAACAAGGCCGGCCGGCCATTCAAGACCAATCAAAGGCTATAGCATTGAGGGAATACAGGAAAAATGCGCCCAAACAGTAATGGATAAAACCTGTTCGATAGCCCTATCAACAGAAGGATTCCAGGAAGTTATGATGAATGGCTTCCCAATGATAAGAATCAGATCAGATTCTAGGATACGTTGCCTCTCATCAGAGCGAATAAACTTGAAATAATACATTGCATTATCAAAGTGGACACTAGGACCACCTCTTGGCTTCCAAACCTGATTGCAACTCGCTTTAACCAATTGATAGTCCGGTTTGGAATCCAAGAAAAATCCAACCAAATAGTCTTTCCAAAGTCAATGCCAGCCTGAATCACCTCGGAAGGAGGAACCATAGCTCCTTCAAGCTCAACATTTTCAAACACTCTCAGGGAATGGACACCTGCATTACTGGGAAGCTTCATGAATAGAGAAGTCCAAGGAGACGGCAATTTAGGATCCGGGGAAGTACATGCAGACTTGCATTTTGCCTCTGCTGCCATATAGTCATTTCCACAAGCATCATCAGTGCAATCACCACATTTTATTTTGTCAGGTCCCACCAACATATCATCTGGCACAACTACATCGGAGACATCATTGACAGTCTCGGCAATCTCACAAGGCAACAGCCGTTCATCACAATTCAAACCAAAAGTAGGGGCAGAAGATATAGACCACGGTTTAGGAACGGAACCAGCTGCCGCACCAATCAAAGGTGAAAGCGGAGAGCTCATGACCGGAGTGCTTATTCCATAGATAGGTTGGCCAACCAACGTTACAGGCGAAGAGCCCGGAAGGGGAAGATTAGCAGAAGTGTCGCTGACCAAAACCGATTGTAGGTCACCTAGGATGTCAGAAGCTCGATTAGAAGTCGGAGAAGCCATAGAAAGAATCAACTAGCAAGGAAACATTAGCAACATTGATTTGAGGAGGAGCCAAACTCGCGAAAGGGGAAAAACTTTTCCCAGATCTGGTTTCTGACCGAAGTGCGGAGAGGGCAGGCGATGTAGGCTTCTTCCTACGAGGCATCTAGCCTTGGAAGAGAAGACAGACGCAAGCGAAATGAAGGGCGGGCGATGTAAAGAACGCCAAAGAAACAAAATCGCCAATTTAGGTCACCATTTTCAAGAGTTTAATTTAATAAAATTTAATTTTGTTCACTCCCTAGTAGATAATATTGACATTTCTAGGATTAAGAATCTATCAATCCCTTGTACTAATGACCTTAACACTCTCTCTCTCTCAAACTCACAATCAATAAAAACACAAAGTGGACGTAAGTCAGAGATTGCCAAACCACTATAAAAATCTTGTGTCCTGCTATTCTTTTTCTGTAATTTTTCTATTATCCACTAGATCCAGGTCTCTTGGGTTCCCTATAACGTTTCTTTAGGCATTGATCCATTTTTGTCATCAATGGTCCCTTTATAGTTGTCACGAAGAGCTTTATGAAGATTATTATAGAAGTCCTTATAAAGCTCTCATAAGAAGTTATATTTAGCAGTCATTGACAATCTTAAAATGGCAAATAAGAGCCATTGCTAGAAGTCTTTCAAAGAGCCATCGCTGGAAGTCTTTCAAAGAGAAATCGCTAGGAATCTTCCAAAGAGCCATCGCTAGGAGTCTTTCAAAGAGCCATTGCTAAGTGTCTTCCGATGAGCCATTGCTAGGAATCTTCTAAAGAGCCATCACTAAGAGTCTTTCAAAGAGCTATCGCTAAGGAAGTTTCCTTTCTAAGATATTGTAAAGAGTTTATAAGCAACCACTTAATGAAGTAAAAGTGCCATTGTGGGAAGTTCCATAAAGCTTTCATGATGAAAAACATTTAAATCTATCGCGAAGCAATATAACAAGAGCCTTCGCCAAAAGTTCCTTAAAGCCATCATGTGTCAATCTTCCCACGACGCCAGCTTTTTCTCACAAAAATCACAATCCACCGCTCTTTTACTCTAAGAGACATGTGATGCTAATCCAACAGCCAGAATCCTCTATAAATACAAGGATACCCCCCCAGCTAAAAGAGGGAGGATTTTTTTTAATTTGATCTTCCCCTTTATTTTCATTTTTTCTACATTGTAAAAGAGAACTTGAGAAAGAACTTTAATGGTCGCTAATGCCATCCATGATTTTAACTTTGTGTGAAAGGACTTAAACATTAAAGAAATTGCATAATGGCATCTCAAAAATACAAAGTAAGCATCCATCAACTTCTGATTGATATACTTGACTAGGTGTATCAACCTCCTTAAGTATTACAAATTATCTCAACCTAATTTTAGTACTAACACTAAGTGGTGCTTTCATTGAGAGCCTAATGCAAGGTCTTGTGAATCAGTCGATAATAGTATTTATACATAAGGAAAGTCAATTAAGAAAGATAGAGTCTAACCACAACACGATATGGTACACCACGTTCATCTCGAAGACAACATAACCCTCACGAAAATTCATAGATCAATAATTGGAAGACGCCTTTGGTGGAATGTATTAAAATGGGAATCTTACCAAAAGAAAAGAAGAAGGCACAAAAACTATGGTATCAAGCTCCCTCATACATCATAGTTGACGGAATATTATATAGAATGGGATATTCAATGCCTCACTTAAGATGTGTCACACCCAAAATGGGTATGAGATTGTTGACGGAAGCACATGAAGGATTATGTGGAGATCATTCCAGTGGGATAAAACTGGCCAAAAAGATAATGAAACAAGGGTATTATTGGCCCCGGATGATAGGAGAGGCCATGAAATATGTCAAAAGGTGCGACACATGCCAAAAATTTCTAAAATTCCACGACTCCGTCTGAGCAACCTTACGAACATTCCAGTCCACAACCCTTTAACATGTGGCGAATTGATCTGACCAGACCCATCTCGGTATCAAGAGGAGGCTATGGTAGCAATTAATTATTTACCAAGTGAGTGGAAGCTAGACTCTTACCTAACATAACCGCCATAAATGTTCTAAAGTTTGTTATCGTGACAAGATTCGGGCTCCTAAACAAGATTATTTTTGAAAATTGAACCCAATTCGAAAGCAAGGAATTCGCTTGCTTAAGTGAAAAGAATGGAATCACAAAATGTTTTTTGTCAGTAGCTTACCCAAAGGCCAACAGGGCTGTAGAGGCAACAAACAAAACAATAAAGAACATTTTGAAGAAACGATTGGGAAAAGCCAAAGGGATTGGGCAGATGAACTTCCTATTGTCATATGGTCATAACAAACATTGGCAAAAAATGCTACTGGACACACACCATACTCCTTAACCTATGGATTTGAGGCAATTTTACAAGTTGAGGTTGAAGTCCCTCATGTTAAAGATTTGATAAAACCTACGAGACAAATCAAGAATTGAAAAGGAATTGCTTGAATTTCTTAAGGAATCGAGGGATCATGTTGTTATTCGAACAGTGGAATATCAACACAAGATTACAAAATATTATAACTCGAAAGTGAAAGAATGGACATTCAAAAAGGAAGACTTAGTTTTGAAGAAAATAATGGCAAACACGAAGGACCTTGCAAACGGTCCCCTTAGACCAAATTGGGAAGGTCCACTTGTCATTCACGAAGTAATCCCGCCAGAAACAGATCGATTAATTATACCCTAATGGAAATGTGATACCAAGACTTGGAATTTGAAATATTTGAGGCCATGTTTCACGGCACTAGATGAATAAATCAAACTATCTAGAACGACTTATCAGATGAAAAAGGTAAGATTATTACCCATGAGGCGGAGTGCACACATTCAAATGTAACTTTTGATCTGATGAGGTTGGTAAGACTTGTTGAATAAAGGCATCTTTTACATTCGGAAGAGGACGTAAAGCATGATTCTGCCCATGGGCCTGGTCAAAGCACTCATCCAAGGGAGATGGATGGGAAGTCTTTGGTCCCTCCTTTGGGCCTGGCCAAAGCAACCATCCAAAGAGTGATGGTCGATTAAGCCTTTGATCCCATGTCGGGATTGGTCCAAGAACCTATCTAAGGGGGATGAACGAAAAGCCTTTGGTCCCACCTTTTGGCTTGGCCAAAGCAACAATCCGAAGAGCGATGGTTACCAAAGCCTTTGATCCCGCTACCAGACCTGATCAAAGCATTAATCCAAAGAAGATGACCAATGAAAATTCTATGACCAAGCAAATTCTATGGAAATAATCATCCAAAGAAGGGTGATTGGCTAAATTCCAGATTCAATAAACAACCAAGCTCAAAACGGGCAAAGGACAAAATGCATTTTCCTGAAACCCTAGAAGTTTCTATCTTATCACAGCACTAGCTTACTCTAATAAAAGCTACTTTCAAAATATTCCAAATAGATTTCCTCACTTACAAAAATTCATTTTTCAAACAACCTTACACTACTAAGTATACAATTTTTACTTCCAATGAATTTCGAACAAAGTGATGAAATATTTTATAAATAAATTCGCAATGTTAAAGAGCAAGACGGAGTAGCACAAGTAATCGCCAATGGAGAATAAAGCATCGAGAAATGATGATTGGGGGCAAGTGTTATACATAAAATTCCAAGAACAAGTTTGAAGCCATCATGCACAATCTAAGCCGTCATATATGGTTGATGCCCTTGCATATCATAGAGTCTTCATGCATGGGATTATCATGAATAAGTGGAGCCATCACTGGCAAATGAACCTGTCATGAGACAACTTATGGAGGTCGTCATGTGCTAATCCTAAAGAGTTAAAACAAAACTATTGAGAAAAGTTCCATGAAGCTGCCATGGATAATCCCATATAAACCATCGTATGGGGTTATATAGCTAGTCGCAAAAAGCTTTTAAGTGACAATATTATACATGAAAGAATAAAGCTACCACGAGTAATCTAACTAGACTTTTGCGATCTATCTCCAAATGGAAAATTGAGGTAAACGAACTGTCGCATGCAAACAAAGCTATAAAAGCTAATATTTAAATATTCATCATGGAAGGCTTGATAAGTTCATCACGAATGGTCTCTAAAAGACACTTGGGAACATCCATTTATAGTTGTCATGAAGATTATTGTGGAAGGCCTTATAAAGCTATAGTGAGAAGTTATACTTAGTAGTTGCTGACAATCTTCAAATGGTAAACAAGAGTCATCGCTAGAAGTCTTTCAAAGAGGCATCACCAGAAGACTTTCAAAGAGCCATCTCTAAGACTCTTCCAAAGAGCCATTGCTAGGAGTCTTTCAAAGACCCATCACTAAGAATCTTCCAAAGTGCCACTGCTAAGAGTCATCCATAGAGCTGGCGCTAAAATTCTTTCAAAGAGCTATCGCTAAGGAATTCTCCTTTCTAAGTTATCGTGAAAAGTTTATAACCAACCACTCGATGAAGTGAAATAGCCATCGTAGATGTTCCATAAAGCCTTCGCTAAAATTCCTTGAAGCCATCTTGTGTCAATATTCCTATGACACCAACTTTTCCTTAAAAAATAACAATCCACCACTCGTTTACTCTAAAAGAGACACATGGCGCCAATCTAATAGCTGGAATCCTTTATAAATACAACGGTAAACCTCCCCTCCTAAAGAGGAAGGAATTTTTCTGATTTGATTTTCCCCTTCATTTCCATTTTTTCTATCATGTAAAAGGAGAACTTGAGAAAGAATTTTAATAGTGGCTAACGCCATCCACGATTTGTAATTTTGTGTGAAAGGACTTAGACAATAAAGAAATTGCATAATGACATCTCAAGAATGCAAAGTAAGCATCCATCAACTTGTGATCGACATACTTGACTAGGTGTATCACCCTACTCAATTATTCTAAATTCTCTCGACCTAATTTTAGTACTAACATAATCATATGGTAGGACCTCCCCCGAAACTGATACAGTTCCTATTTCGTCTAGCCCTATGCGATTGCTTATCAAGTCTTCTCAACAGACTCTCAGTCTAAGTCTAACGCTAATTGGTGAAGTAACACTACCCGTGGATTCTTTGTAGAACATCTTCAGCTCATTAAGTGATACGAGCGTTCTCTCGGCCTTTGGTACTGCAAGCGCTACCACTGAAGACATTCTGAAAGAGCATTCTGGCGAATTTACCTTCTGATCGGGAGATATCCTTACCGAGGGTGACGAAACCCCATCCTTGCAATTCCCAAACACGGTCCATAGAATATTTAAGGAAAATTCAACACTTCACGTACTTCTAGGATCATGAGCACCAACAGTCTACACTCCTTCTAAATTTAGTGTGTTAGATTTGATGCACTTTCTTCTTCTTTTCAAGTACAATGGCAAGAGACCGCATGAACTATCTTCCTTCGGGCATTAGCCAACACCGCTCATCGACTCCTAACCTTATACATATCGCTCCAGGTCACAACGGGAGTCAGAAGAGGAGAGAAGAAGAAGGAAAGAGAAGGAATATCAAGATGAAGAAGAATGGAAGAGGCATCATTCATAAGAAAAGGAGCGTCATTTTTCAAAGAAGAGACTATGCAATTCCTGTGATCAAACGAGGCGTATCACTGGCAATTATCAGTTGCATCATTATCCCAAATTCCTCAACAACTCCTGATACCCCAGCCTCTAGTTGCTACTGTATCTATCCCTTGCAAATATAATGAAGCTATAGTTCATACTACTCCACCCCCTCTAGGCCCATCCACTTTTATTAAAACTAGGACGTAGGCAACTTTGCCTAACTTGTAACGACTCGAAAATTTTAATGGATTTAATGAGATAATTAATTGAGATTTTGTGAAATTTTAAACAATAAAATTTGAAAATAAAAATTTATTATTTGGAATACGTCTATTTCAATATAGCTAATGGTAAATTTCCATCTGATACTATTGAAGTTTATTTTATTGTGAAATTTTATTTCAATTTGAATCGGTTAATAGCAGTTGAATTTAAAAGTTTTCCGAAACCTAAATATGTCAACATGAGAAAATTTATTTAGAACACTCTGAATCTGACTGCGAAATTCGTTTCGCGAAATTCGGATGTTTCTAGCTCCATTTGGATTTTTCCGTACGGAATAGCAACGTATATCGGTACCGATTATCGACTTTTGATCGGATAAGCGTATCACTGATATTTGTATACCGTTTTGATAGTCTCGTCGTGCTGATCTCTGCGGTATATTAAATTCTGTGTTTCGAAGTACGGTAAGCAGCGGAATCTGCGAAGAACGATCTCGTATCGTTAACCACTTCGTGTCTTTTGGGTTTCCTTATGCCTTTTTATTTCTCCACCGTTTGAAATACCTGTTCACTTGCTTTTAATATTCCAAAGATAAAGTCGTGACCTTTTGTTTACAACCGGTTTTTGATTCGTTCATCTACTTTTGCCTTTCTCCATTTCAATTCGATTTGCCTTCCTATTTACTACTGGAGACAACTTATATTTTACACTAATATATAATAAAAAAAAGGGGCTTATTCTTTTGTTTTGTCTGCAATACTCAACGTCTGCTCCCCTCTTCTTCTCTTGTTCGTCCTCTTTCCTGCCTCCGTGCTCCGCACCACCGCCGTCTTCCTCCTCCTCCTACATCCTCCACGAGTTCCAACGCCACCTCCTTTCCTTCTTCCCTATCCGCACCCTCAGCCATGCCGCCCACCACAGCACGGCCACGGCAGCCAGCGTGGACCCCACTTCGCCTCCGCCCTATCACTGTCGAGAGCTGCAGCTCGTCGTCCATACTCCAAAACTTCCATCCTCGGCCTCCGCCCAATCTCTGCCACCCACCGTGACCACTTCCACTCGCCCTTCCCCCTCTCTTTCTCTTCCGCCTCGCCTCCTCTTTCCACTTAGCCGTGCAACCTCCACCACACTCTTTCCCCTCTCTCGCGACAGCCAATGACTGGCCGAAAGCGCATCAAACCCTAATGGCACCTCTTCACCTTGAACCTTCCACCTCAACCACTTTGTCCTTTACCTACTTCTTAGTGTAAGGTTGCTTTCATTTTTTTTACTATCTGCATATATAAAGATAGTAGAGTAGGTTATAAAAGAAATTTTGTATATTGTTTTACAGTTTACATTCCTACAGTAAAATATGTATATAGGGTTACATATGTTAGCTTACACTTGTTCGGTTATAAGATTTATATGTATAAGTGAATTATTCATACGAGTTTGTATATGGGTCTGCATATTTTATGAAGCATGCACGTATTGGGTAGTCCACATATATGTTATTTGTCTCAGCCGAAATAAATGTTTATATATGTTATAAGCTTATATCCTTTATACTTTGTACGTTTATATATACAAGTCATATATTGGTGTTTATGTATACTATATTGTTTATATTATAGTGGGAAGTGATGATATATGTTTATAGTTTATATAAAAACCTGCTATATAAAATGTTAAAGGAGTTTGTATATTTATATAAATATTACATACGCAAGTTTTAAAGTTTATACAGTATATATAAAATAAAGCATATCCAGTTATGAAGTTTACTAAAGCTATATAAAGTATGTTAGTAGTCTACATAAACTTTTACATATATTTGTTTACATAAGTTGTAATCTATTTCGTTATATTATGCATATACATGCTTTTATATATGTATCTCGTTTATATATCAGTTTAAAATATATGTGTTAGTTTATATATATATTGTAAGTTGATACTTACTGCTGTCTGAGAGTATTTGATTTGTTTTTATTTATTTTGATTTGTAAATTGTACATATAAAAATATAAAGTGTATAAGTTTATATCTCTGATATGTTGTTTATATAAATTTTAACATATAGTTTATCTTCATACAGTTGGGTATTTTTCTTTACATATATTTGCTGCATATATATGAGTCACATATTTCATTCATGGATTTATATATAAAGGGGTCCGCTATATATATGAAGTATACAAGTTTATATCATTTTGTGTCTGCATATACAAGTATATATGAACGGTGTGTAGTGTTTTGGGTTTTTTTCCCAATGCATATAAAATATTATATTATATATATGATTCCTGTACTGTTTTGTTTATTGATTTCGAGTTTATTTTATCAAGTTGTGGTTTGATTTTAAGTATGATATACATGAGTCAACATGTTTAATTTTAAACTATATATATGTATATATTCTTTTAAAAATGTTTGAAATTAGAATATGATTTTGTACATACATACAATTTTTTTTATGTTATATCTATATCGATTCACTTATATCAATTATCTTTATCGATCTAGTTCTGATTCGTTCCCATTACTTCCTATTATCAGCTTGTCCGTCGAACTCGAGTCCATCGCGCTTTGCTTCAAAATCCGTGCTTGGATCCGTAACTCATCCCGGTGTTTTTCTCTCTAGACTCGAAAGGTGAGCAATCACTCACGATTAACGTTATTTTATTTATTAAATTTGATTTCAATTGAAATGACAATTGAAATATGTTGATGTAGTTATTTAAATTGTTATATATGTTATCATATGTAACTGTTCACCTGTGGGATATGACACCATATCCTGTTGTTTATATTTTATTGTTATTGATGATATATGCTTGTTATGTTATTTTATATCTGTTATCACTCTGCAAGTTCCCTGTTAGTATAGAATTCACTATGGGTTGAAATGATACATACCCGAACAGACTTTAGAATAGGTGAAAATCGTTATGGGTTGAAATGATAGACCCAAGCGATTTTCAATTGAATTGAATTTGGGATTGCGGGTCGAAATGATATCTACCCGTATATATTTAAATTACGAATTGAAATGATAAATATCCGTATCACTTAACCATAGGATAAGAAAATATATACAGACACCGTTGGTCCATATATATATAAATGTTTGAAATAATTTCTATGGTTTGAAAAGAAATATATGGGTTTTAATAAATATTGGTTCTTAAAATATTATATATAAATGGTAATTTTGTATATAGAGTTAATAATAATATTATTGTGATTGATTTAATACATATGTTTAAGTATTTATTTAAATTTATATTTCAACTAGATTGTTGTAATAATTTGAATAAGCTAAGGTTGAGAAGATAAAGTTGAATAAATTGAAATTGTATTAAATTAAGAATTCTACTAAACTAAATCGATTTAAACTATTGAATTTGAAGTTTAAGATTTGATTTTTTTTATAACTTGAATTTTGATTTATAGTGATTAAATGGATATTTCAAGTTTAAATAAATCAAAAGGAATATTTAGTTTAAAGGTAATTTAAGGTTATTTAAATGATACTAAATTTATTAAGTGAATATTTCAAGACTAAATAATAATGAGGTTAAATCGAGATCTATATGAAACTGTTAAATTGAACTTTGGAAATGTTGAATATTAAAGCTTTGAAATATACTGGAATTTAAATGGTTTATTTGTGATTCAGATTTGTATTTGAAAATCAATATAATTTGAATTTGTTATTTAGAAACTGAATTGAATTAAAGTGGATAAATCTAGATTGAATTGAATTTGAATTTGAAACTCGTATTGATTGGTATCAATTTGTGAAATTGAGGAAATATATACATATATTTAATGGAAATGATATTTTGGTTTTGAAGTATAAATTATTTTGAAAGGACCACGGTGTTATCATGACGTTTGGTGGTTAATAAAGTACACTTCTACATTGTAGATAGTTCCACGGATCCTTAGAGGATGGTTATCCCAAACATCCTCTGAGTTACTTGTATTTCAGTTGATATTTCACTTGAGTTGGATTTATTGATATAAGAATGTTAATCATGACTCGAGTGTTTTGTGTTTTGCTTTACGCTCGGGTCAGACTGAGTAATACAGCATTTGAGACTCACCTTTGGAGTTTGGAGCTTCATTTGGAGATCCAACTATCGACTCAGCTTTCAGATTTTCCAGTTGATTTGTTCAGAGAGGTCATCTGTTGTACTGGAGACTTCACTGCATTTGAGATATTCTGTTGTATTTTATTTCTAACTCTGATGTTTATATAGTAGCTTCATGAACTACTATTTATCTATTCCGCTGCATTATTATATTACTCTGTGTCTGTGATTCTGTGATTTATTTATTTACTGTATATGCTGAGTTTGCCAAATTTTAAATTAACAATCTATTGTTTTGAATTATTCAAGTCCGACATGTGTGGATTTATTGTCGATTTGAATGGTCCAAAATAGTGGGTCGTTACAGTTGGTATCAGAGCTTTGGCTCTAGGCAAACTTAGCATATGTAGTAAATTTGATTACAGAATTACTTTCGTTCGTGCTTGAAACTCTCCCTCTTTGGTTCGGTTTTCCTTGAACTTTTGGGACGATTCACTCGGTTCCAAAATCCATTCTTGTGTTCTTCTATTCGTGTTTTATGATTCTGGAGTATCCCATAAACTCCACTTCGAATGATCTCAGTAAGGATAGGCGATCCCGCCCATCTTTGAATGATTTGTAAAGGGTTGAAACTCCTTTACAATTGGCATTGATTCACCGGAGATTTATATAGCCCCGGTTTAGATGCTGCTATCTCTTGTTATGCTGAATTCTATCTCTGGCGATCGAATGTAGATTTACCTCAGAATTCTACACTGATCTTAGTTTGGAATCACGGTTGATCAGTTAAGGTCGCCCACGATTTATATAAGTATATCCACACTACAACAAAAAGGACTTTTTATAGCGTGTAAAAACCGCTATAAAAACTTTCTATAGCGATTCTATAATCGCCATAGATCAACATGTTGTAAAAAGTCTGGTAGATACTATAGCGTGTCATACTTGCAATGGAAAACATATTTTTCTTGCCATCTAAAATAGGCCATATTGGTGCAACTGCTTTTCTATAGCATTATGAAACGTGCTATAGAACTTTTTATGACGCATTTTAGTTGCTATAAATATGTCGACATGCTATATTATTATAGCATTTGAACGCGCTATGGAATCATCATGTCAACCTTTTATGACACATTGAAATGCTATAGAAAATTCATTACTATCTATTATAGCACCATCTTATTGCTATGAAAACTATTTACTCTTTGCAAAATATTTTGTATAGCACTAACATGATGCTATAGTATAACAAAGCTGAACAATTTTTCTTTTTATTGCATAGTTAGAACGCTATAAAAAAATTCTATTGCACATTTTTTGCTTCCATAACATTCAAAGCTTACAATTTTCAATTCTACTTATATATTATAACTCAAAAAACCACATTCATCACATTAACATAAGTACGCAAATTGAGTCATAAGCCAAATCACAATATATATATATATATATATCCATAATATTTCATACATGAAGAATTAAACATAAATATTTGTGATAAAAATTAAACATAAGTACACAAATTGAGTGTAGCATACCAAAACGATACATACTAAAAATATTTTAATGACCGTCGATAAGCATGACCGATTTAAAGGAGAAAGAGTGCGACATCATGTATCAACCTCAAAAGCATCATACAGCACCTGTGAAGAAGAAACACAAACATACATATGTTAGTCAATATATACAAGTATGTATAAGTACAAAAGATGCATCGCCAAAGACTAAGTTACTGAAACTAGCATAACCCCTAATGAACCTGTTATTGTGATCAATCATGCTTTAAAGAAGCACATATGTATTGTCGTTCCAAAGCTTTCAATATTGCACTTTATCACCTTCTAACAACCCAAAACCTACACACTGAACTCAGTTTACTTTACAAAATTGTTTTTCTCAAAATTATCACCAAATATTAAAAAAAATCACTTAATTTTTTTTTGCCCAAATGACAATACATAATACAACAGTTGAATTATGAACTTACTAAATCATAAATTCCAACTGTTTAACTTAAAAACATATTTTGAGCTCTTAGACTTTGATATTTGTATAATTTCTTAATTCAAATTTTAATCTTTGCATTCCTTATTATTTAGTTGTTCCAATGAAGAGGTGGATTCAAATCCCATTATTAATATTCCGAGGGATCTCTTCTTTAATAAACTGGCAGAGAAAGGGATTCAAATTCCATTATTAACAAAAACATATTCTATTCAAACGATTGTTCTACTTAAGGTAATCAAGTATCGTTTTAGTTAAAAGATGCATATTTCAAAAATTAGTTGCGACAAAAATCCACTTTAACACATTGTGCTTATTGAATGCAATGCTTGGTCCTCCCAGTCTGCAGCTTTAAAAAAATTGAATAATCACACATAGTAACGTAGACCTTACTCATCTGATGATATAAATATGTAAGCCTTTAGAAACATCAATCAGTATTCTGCTCTGCTTTCAGCATCCCTATTGATTGCTTTTTACAATCTAAAACTTTCTGCTATGAAATTTTTACAAGATAAAATGTTTTCAATGATAGTGTTAGCTTTCCTTTTCATTTTCATAAAGACATCAGTAGCAGGAAATGTTTATACAGTTGGGGACGACAAAGGTTGGACAATTCTTGGCAATGTAGATTATTCTTCCTGGGCTTCTTCAAAGAAATTCCATGTCGGCGACACCCTTTACTAGTAATACATGCTAATCGTAAAGGAATCACTACCTTAAGTAATCAGTCACTTTATTTCACTGTATTGGCTACAAATTAATTGGTTGTAAATTAATTAGCAGTAAATAGTTAATTAGCCAGGTATACATGTAGGCATTGATTTGCTATTTTTTTTGAATGAATTTCAAACTTTATTGATAATAACTTAACATTATTACAGACATCTGGGTATAAGCTATACAAACTAGCAAGGCCCAACAGCAGCCCGTATTCACAAATAACCTAGTCGTCACAAACATTCAACCCTAAATCAACGGATTGACCTGCTTCTAAAAAAATTCATGGTGGCTCAAAAACGCGACAGTTAGTAGAAACTTCTCCTTCAACCTGAGTGTTATCTCTAATGGTGCTAGTGGGCTCTCCAACACTTGCGGCTTCATCTCCTACTCTGTCAGTCATGTACCTTGAAGATGTAGCAGTGGTGGGTAAGTCAAGGTCTGGAGAAAAGGTATGGTTTCGGGTAAGGGTTTGGTTTTCTCTCTTGCGCATAGGTATTTCCCATCTTTCCATGATATCTTCTAAATAATTCGTACCAGTTCTATCATGTTTAGATCTAATACAAATCGAATCTTTGACTTGCTTCTTTATGGTTATGCACACTACAAATTTGTCATTAGATTCGTTGTTGAAAATCTTTGCATTTCTGCATTTCCATATAAACCATATCGAGGAAGATAGAGCAGCAATTATGACATCTTTGATAATACCATTGGGATGATTTTGGGAAATATACAGTATTGCACCAGTTAGGGTTGGGATGGTGTAGGTAGGCATAATAGGGTCTCCAATCATTGTTCTAATCCATTTCCATACATAGTTAGAAAAATCACACTCAAAGAATAAGTGTTTATTTGTCTCCGAATATTTATTGCATAGCACACATAAATCATCTGAAGTGATACCTTGAATTCGAAGTTTATCTTTAGTAGGCAAGTAAATATGAAAAGCTCTGTAAAGACAAACATTCATCTTTGGCAAAGAAATTTTATTCCAAATAATGTGATGAACACTGCATGATTGTTGAGGAGTTCTGATATTGTTCCAGACATCATGAAAATGAAATAGCCCTTTTTTGTTATCATTACAACACCAAAAATCTGTTGTCCTATTGCTGTGAACTTTAATTTGCTTTATTTCATCACTAATATTCCTTAAGTAGGATATGTTATCAGGTCTCCATGTTTGATTATTCAATATCAGCTCCACCTTTTGGCTGTGACCTCTAGTATATGATAATGTGTCATGCCCTAGTTTTTCTAATAATGTTGATCCATTGATCCAAGGTGCAAACCATAAACTAGTTGATTTTCCATCCACTATTTTCCTGTCTATCAATCTCTGTGCATTTTTCCTGTGATAAAGCATCTTATTCCATATGCATGAATGATTGTTGTTCACATTTGATTCCCATAGAGTTTCATTGTGTGCATACTTGTTGTTTAACCACTTTGCACTGAATGAAGAGTTGTTAAGGGTCTCCCAAATTCTTTTAATGCAATACGTAGTGTTGATGTCTGAAAGTTTTTTAAGTCCCATACCACCCTCAGATATCAGATTTGTGATTGTATCCCAAGGTATTTTGCTTTTCTTCCCCTTCCAAATGAAATTTTTACATATTTGATTACTTTTGTGAATGGTCAAACTAGGCAACATAAAACATTGCATCCAAAAACTAACCATTGGATAGATAACAGATTTAATTAGCTCTAATCTGCCTGGTAGAGTAAGAAATTTGCTTTCCCAACCCTTCACCTTCTTAAGTATTTTATCTAACAGCTGCTTGCAATTTCCATGTTTGATATAAGTGACTGATAATGGTAACCCCAAGTATCTAACTGGTAAAAGACCCTCAGAAATACCAAGTAAATTTAGAATTTGCTCCTTATTGTTGCAATATTTATTAAAAAAACTTGGGTCTTCATGTTATTCATTTCTAACCCTGTGACAAGTTTCAGTTTTCTGAAACAATTCCTCATCGACTTGGCACCTTTATCAGTAGCTTGCACAAATATTAAGAGGTCATCAGCATATAATAAGTGTGTAATACTTGGGTTGTTTTTTACAATGGGTTCTAATTTGCCATTACTTACTTTAAGATCCATGAGTAAAGTGAAATATTCCATACATATTGTAAATAAATATGGGGATAGGGGGTCCCCTTGCCTCAAACCATTAGAGCTTTTGAAATATCCTTTATGATGTCCATTAATAGCAATAGAAAAACTTGGTGTTGAGATAAGCTCTTCAATTATTTTTATCCATTTGAAAGGAAAATCCATAGCTCTCATCATGTGTATAATAAATTCCCTATTGACCGAATCATATGCCTTCCTGAGATCCACTTTGATGCACATTTTATTGCTACCAATCTTATTGAAGTTTCTAATGTGTTCATGAGCAATAATAATACCATTGTTTATGTGTCTGCCCGGTAGAAAAGCTGTTTGATTTTCTGAAATCAATTCCCCATGCACATATTTCAATCTTTCACACAAGGTTTTAGAAATGATTTTGAATAGCATGTTACAACAAGCTATGGGTCTGTAATCTGCCATAGGTTCAGGTTTAGAAACCTTAGGGATGAGTGAAATAACTGTGTGGTTTATTTCCCTAACAATTCTGCCATTATCGAAAGAAGTTTGGACTGCATTAACAATTGAACTCTTTAAATCCTCCCAATGCATTTTGTAAAATTTAGAATTAAACCCATCAGAGCCCGGGGCTGTGTCATTGTGAACACTAAACACTGCTCTCTTAACCTCTTCAACAGTAAAATCAGCATTTAGAAATATTTTCCCCCAATCATTTATCTTCTTCTTTGGAGTAACATCTGGAAATGTGCTAGATAAACCCTCTTTATTATAAATTTTACTAAAATACTGGACTGCATCATTTTCCACCTCCTTTTGAGTCTTTACCAGTTTTCCCTTGTCATTAAGCGTATTTTGAAAGTTATTCAAAAACTTTCTGGTTGTTTGCTTTGCGTAGAAAAATTTAGAGCAGCTGTCATCCCATTTGAGTCACTGGCATTTAGTTTTATGTTTGATGTCCATAGCTAATAAATCCATACATTTGACAAGATTAGCTTGTGCATTGTCCAATGTTTTTGCATTATGAGTAGTATGGTTTTTCTCCAATTCAAGTAATGCTGCACTAACTTCTTTTCTACAATTATCTGCTTGCTGTTTTAAATTATTAACCCCATGACTCCACTTCTTCAAAGCCTTTTTAGTTCTCTTTTGCATTTGTATAAGATTATACAGTTGATTACCTTCAGAGAATTAAAAAGTTTGTTGAACAACTTCTAGATATCCTTCACATTTAACCCAATGGTTCATAAACTTAAATGGCTTAGGTCCTGAGAAATCTTGTACTTTGTTAAAATGAAATAAGATAGGAACATGGTCACTTGTTGATAACTCCAGAAATTGGGCATATGAATGTGTAAATATTTCCATCCATTCAATATTGCAAAACAACCTATCTATTCTGGTTGCTATGTTTCTATCTGGTCCTGATCTCCATGTGAAATTTACTCCTGAAATATTTACTTCATTAAGACCAGAGGACAGAACAAAATTATTTAACTCCTGAACCTGATTAAGAGTAATTCCCCTTCCTCCCTTTTTCTCATTTATGTATCGAATGCAATTGAAATCACCTATCAAACACCAAGGGATATTAAATGTATTAGCTTTTGTATTAAGTTGTCTCCACAAAGGAGCTCTGTCTGCTTCAACATTTAATGCATAAATGACACTAATGATACACTGAGCCCCTGCAACATTGTTTAACATACAAGTGATATGCTGTTTACTAGCTGAGATGACGTAACTATTCCAATACTCTTTATTTATCATAATCAGTATTCTGCATTTGTGATGGAATTCAAGATTATTGTAACAGCACCATTGTTTGCCCCACGAATCTATGAAATTTTCCAATTTAATTCTTCTCAGTTTATTCTCCACCAGACAGAAAATAGAAGGTTTATGCTTATTTATCATATTTTTCACCTCTAATACACGAGAAGCCTTGTTAAGGCCTCGCACATTCCAGCAAATGACTGACATTACTTAGAGTTGGTTTGACTCCTTGTTCTCACTGTGGGAGTCGCACCTTCATGTGTAGCCTTGTTTTTCTTTCTATCATGTTGCATTTTGTTGTTCACTTCTGCCATAATTCTGTCAAACTCAGGGTTTGGAGAGGTTAGGTCTTTGGGGATGACAGAGGATGTAATAGAAGGGGATGGGTATTTGGGATGGATACATGACTGAGCCAAAGGAAGAGGGTCTGCCTGCAAGTCTATCGAGCCCGTAAGCACCTGTTCAGATTTAGACACATCAGTTGTTAGAGTTGAATCATGTAAATTATGAATAGAATGGACTGTATGAGGTGTAATAATATCATTGTGATGTAAAGACTCCCTTCGATGCTCAATCTCCGATGATGAATGTGAGACTGAGACTTCGGTCGATGACGTCAACACTGAAGGATCAGAGGGCTGAATGCTCGGTGATGGTCCTCCTTGATAATTCTCAATCTGTGAAGAACTAGGCAATGACTCTTGTTGCTTCCGTATAATTGTGGCAGCTTTTCTGTGATGAGGAACACTTCCAGATGCTGCACAGCTATCTATCATAGTTGAAGGCGAGGCTGCAATTATGCCGAACGAACTACTGTTGCTGCCTAGGTTCATCTCAGATGTGTTTATCAAATTTTCTTATGGAGATGGCAAATCATCCTTGCATTGATCATTTGTATAGATTTCTTTACTCTTTTCTGTTACATCTGTTGCGTTAGTAGCCTTGTCTGTATCTTCTTGTAGTGTCGTAAACACAATACCCTCATCATTTATAAAAATAGTACTTTGTAAGCTAACATCTGCCATGCTATGCTTTGTATGTTTATCATTAACATCTTTCAGCACACTGCTTTTCTTTTTAGGTTGCCACTTCTGAACATAATTGATTAGGCACTCCTCATTAGTATGACCAAAACACACACAGTTTTTGCACACTGGTGGGATATATTCATACTCCACAATTTGAGTTACAAAATCACCCCCAGGGACTTTTATTTACTTAACTAATTGGCATTTACATGAGAATACCCAATATATATGATAAACTATTGTAATTTATCCATGATTTATGTAAATATAAATACATGACCAACATGCTTGTTAAAGTATTAAAAAAGTTTCCATTGCACTTTAGTTTAATTGGATAGTAACAGGTATATTAAGAATATATTGTGTTTCCCATTTATCCATATAGGAATCCAACATTTTTCCTCATAGGATTATTTATTATATCTATGAAGTTATTAAGCTTTGGTAACATTTTCATGTTTTTAATAAATAAAGAAATTGCGCAAAAATCTCCATAGGAGCATTAATGGAGATAAAATGGTGTTTCACCTATTTATTATGAACTATATAACTTAGTTGTAACAATTTGTTGTTAATTTGTTGTTGTTGTTGTTGTTATGATTATTATTGGTAGACTAGTATGCCTTATGATTTGTTGTTAATTTGTTGTTATTATATTATTATTATTGTTATAACAATTTAAAAAAGATTTCAAAATAGAGAACATGATTTTTATAAAACTAATTTTTATAAAACTTAATTAAATTTTATAAACTTATTTAATTTTAAAAAAACAGTTAGCTTATTTAACTATTATAAAACTTAATTAACTTATTTACTTATTTTAAACTTAGTTAATTTATTATTATTATAATTATATTATTTTATTACTACTACTATTATTATATTATATTATAATTCTTCTTTTAAATTTAGTTAATTTTTATAAACTTAATTAATTTTTATAAAACTTAGTTAACTTAGTTAATTTTTATAAAAATTAGATATTTTTTATAAAATTTAGTCAATTTTTCTTCTATATCTTTGTTATGCTTGGTGAAGTAAAAAAATGAGGCTGGCAACTGTAAGTCGACAACCATGATATTTTTCACATCATCGCGGTCCTTTTTTCTCAATAACATCTTTTATTGAGAAAGTCAAACAAAGATCAGCTACATTAAATTGTTCAATCGATATTACATGCAACCATTATATATGTAGGGCCGTCAGCACTTGTATACATGCAGATGCACCAAATTAAAACCGTACATGCTGCAAAAGTGCTAGCTTTACCTTCAGAATACCACAGACAGTTTACCGATAGGTTCATCAGTCGCTCAAATACAAGGATATTACTTAACGTTCAAAAACAATGAATACTTTAAGAATACTAAAATGTTTACCGAAAATGTACAACAAATAGTTTAAATTATCACCTGAGATTCTTCATCGACGGTTGTAGTCTGCAAGACAGTGCTGGAATAAGTATGTAGCCTACAGTTGAAAAAACACAGTAATAATTATGATCGGGAAGAAAAGTGCTGGTTAGTAGGCAACATAAAATGGCGTACATATGACATACAGTAAAAAAATCACAGCTTATCTCATAAAGTCATTAAAGCACCTAGTTTTTTAAATGTTGACGGAGGGTCTGAGAAATGTTAATGTTCAATGAACACTTATTCTTCTCAAATCATATTGCACATAGCAGTTTACCAAAAAATCATTTTGTCGAACTAAAAAAAACTTGGAAATTAGAAACCATGAAGTTCCCTTCTAATGTCGAAAATTACCCTGCTTCAGGAAAACCTATGACCGACCAAAATGTCGAAAATTACCCAGCTTCAAAAATACCTATGACCAACCAATTGAAAATTTACACGATGATTTTATGAACACTCCAATTGAAAATGCAAGGAACTTAATTGCGAGTCCTGAAGAAGAGGTTCAGTGATCACAACCCACTCATACTATATTTAATCCCAGTGCTGAAACAAAAAGGATTCCCATTAAGATATAATAACGAATGACATCTACAAGAGGGCTGTCATGCAGGAATGTATTTGGCATGGTTTAAACTTTGACTCTTGGGGTTTTCCAAGTTATACTTTCCAGTAGAAACTAAAAGCGTGCAAAAAGGAACTAAAGCAATGGAATAAAATGAGGATTAAGGAAGTACTTATCTGAGAGGCCGAGAAAGAATTTAAAGCTTTGGAAGTTGCTGTAGATAGCGACCCTTCTAACCTGCAGATATAACCCGCACGCATAAGTTTACACGAACAGAAGTACATGATCTAATACACAAGTATATATCCTACCTATACTGTCTTCTAGCTTTTACAAAATTATGCACATATTGTATGTGGTACGCATTTTTACGACTCTGATTATTTAACTATGTAAAGTACACTTTTTATGCCCTTTACAGTCTTCAGTGCTTATAGAACTTTAACACAGAAGATATATGGTTGTATGACAGTTAAAAAGTGAAATTGCCTTTTTATTTGTACTTCATCAGTAATAAGATTTGCTGACTATTGCCAATTATTGCCATTTCCATTCAGTTTGCTCTATTAATGATAAGCTTATTCATTGTAACATTGACATGGGCCATGGGCTAAGATGCAAATTCAACTAAAAAATTGCAACCTAGGTCTGACATGAAACTACATAGGTGAACTTCGTATCAGCAATTGACATGAGAGGCTATAATGCAAATTCAACTAAAAAATTGTCATCAAAAGCTTGTGCAGAAGCAGCATAAATTGGATCATACCCTCTGGACCATGGGCTAAGAATTTGAACCTTAAGGATACCAAAAGTTTAGGCAATTATGTTGTCTTTAGATCTACTACCCTACAGTAGAATTTTTTTGGGTCCAAATTGTATGAAAATATGAAACTCAATCACGAATTATATGAACAGAGAATACTATCATAATTTTAAAGCATGAAAATGTACCATACCATGCTACTGAAATAGAATCCAACTGTTGTAAAATAAAAGGACAGCATTCTATAAAAGTCAAATCGACGCCCCAATCGATAAACATCACGACTCAATGTTTGCTCTCCATTTCCATTTGCAACCTTTACTTCAAAAAGAGAAATTTGATTCATTCCTACATCACGCCCTTTACCCAGTTGCATGTACTCATGATGTGTAACATTTCCTCCACGTAGAGTTGAATTATAACCTTTACGTTCATTCAAATTACAAACTTTTAGTCATGAAAAGCTACAAGCTACAACTGAATGAAATAGATAAATAAATAAAATACCAGCAAATATATCCTCGCTTAGATTTATGCCTTTTGAAGCTTTTCTCATGACACCTCTAGTTATGTGAAATAATCTGTCGGATATATCAGGATGAACATAGTGGAATAAGACCCTATGTAAAAAAAATTAGAAATATGGTTGGCAAAAATAGTAAAAAATAAAAATTCAATGTCCCGGCTATGAGTACTAACTGTTGTTGTACTTTCTTTACAGTAGAAAAAACCATGACCTCACGCACATGACAGTGCACGCGTGCATAAACACATGATAGTTAGGTTTTCCTTCACTGATATCCGTGGGTTTCCCAGGGAGCCTGATCCGGTAAATTTCCTAAACAGATAAAAAGAATGAGAGGTTACATCAACACAAAAAGTTTGTAATAAAATTTTGTTTGAAGGGTTTGATATGACATTTTAAAGTAGTTTAGGATTCAAGAATCATCCTTGCTTCATTTATGACTATTACCAATTTACTCAAGAAATTCTTCTGAAGGCAAACGGTAGACAAGTGAATTAACCAATGTTTGTTTTATTACCAAGTAGCAGTCTAATTATGTACCTCGTCCAGCTTATCACCGCCTTTCACCAGAACAGAATAATACTTTTTCTCAGACTTTCCATCCATGGTCTCTTCCCTCTCATCAATGTAAGCAACACGTAATGATGGATACCTACATTAACAAAGTACTATATGAATAGACATGGATTTTAGAAAGCATATAAATAATATGATCAAATAAGATTTATTTTCATTAACATCAAATTCAGAATATTTTGGTAGCAACTTCTGTCATGTGGTTCGCTAGATTTTTTCTGCATTCCATAAATCTGACATGAAACTACATAGGTGAACTTCGTATCAGCAATAGCCTCATGACGTTGAGTGAACGTCGTCTGGTCAGAATGATTCTTGTTTGGAGATATTGTTCTATACCCCCCTAAGATAGCTGTGAGACAAAAAAGTATATTAACATAAATGTTTAAAGATGTCTTTTTTTTAATCAATTTTCAAAGATGTCACCATTCTAAGTTTCTGTCATGGTTACATCACCACAAGTTGCAGATTTACTTAGAATCGAGACATATATGTACAAACTAATATTCCTCTCAAGTTCTGCATGCTATTAATTTTCTCTGGTTCAACAAACTGAACACAGCATACAGTATTTGAGTCAGATTTCAGATCACCATGATAAATGTTTACTTTTGCATTAAAACTAGCTATATTACATTTCATGTATGAATGAAATATTGCCAAGATAACGAGAAATTTCATAGTGATTTTTTTTTGCACAACTCGTTTCAATCATTTTTATTTTCATAGTCCAGAACATAATTTTTAAAGTTAATTTATTTTTACATGGTGGTTTTTCCCTTGCCACCTCGAAAACATTATAGATTTGAAGATCGATTTTTTTTAATTTCTGGTTATACTTTTGCATCATACTGAAATATAAAAGGTACACATACAGTAAGTAAATCTCCATTTGAGGATAATTATTATTAGTATGTAGCAAATAGAAATGAATATGTAATTTCAATCTCCAAAAAGAATTTATGCATTTAATTTAAAGCGTAAAATAAGAAGTTATATCTAAACCAAAAATTTGCACATGTAAAAGATTGAAACTACAAGAAACATCAAGTACAAGTATACAAGAACCAGTCACGTAAAAAAACATCTTTAATGTCAAAGGTTGTTTAAGATTTCCTTTGAACTTTTGCCTATCTATACTCACAGACTTCGAGTCCTCGCTAAATTGAACTATGCACTCTTTTTTGCTTATTTTAATTAACAACATAGGTATTTGTTCCTTTATTATTTTACTTTCGGACCTCTGTTTCTAACTACAGTTATATTTGCTTACATTTTTTGCAACCCCTAATGTAACGACCCGCTACTTTGGACAATGCGCATCCCCACATGTCGGACTTGAATGATTCAAAATATTGAATTGTTAATTTAAATTGGCAAAACTGAGCATATACAGTAAATAAATAGAACACAGATCACAGAGTAATAAATGCAGCGGAAGCAAAAGATAGTAGTTCATGAAGCTACTATATACATATCAGAGTTAAATAAGGTACAACAGATGTCTCGAATACAATAATCAAATACAATATCAGAATACATCACTAGAATCAACTGGATATCTGAAACTGGATAGATAGCTGGATCTCCAAGCGAAGCTCCAACTCCAAAGGTGAGTCTCGAATACTGGTACACTCAGTCTGACCCGAGCGTAAAGCAAAACACAAAACACTCGAGTCAGGATTAATATTCTTATATCAATAAATCCAACTCAAGTGAAATAACAATTGAAATACAAGTAACTCAAAGGATGTTTGGAATAACCATCCTTTAAGGATCCGTTAAACTATCTACTATGTAGTAGTGTACGGTAAATAGATAATGCCTATCAGTAATATAAAATATCAAAATAGTGTTAAGGCGTTACCATTATCCCCCTTAACACATTTTATATAAGCGTTATAGTCTATACAGCACTGTAAACTCCACCATAAACTAGTGGGCTATCAGGGAGTACTCCATAGGTATAACACAAAACAAATCGTAATTGTCGCGTATATAGGGATACAAGTATGACAAGGCACATGAGGCAATACCCAAGGTAGTGAAACTACCGTTTGCCTGATCCGGACCGGTGAGAACGCATCGCCGCAGTGACCGCAACACCGCGAAACAACACTCCCAAAATCAAAGGTGCACCAATCGACAACAAGTAATGAGTAGTTTTCGAAGAAGTGTGTTCGCTCGAGGTAGCTAACCCCCATTTGGCCCGGCACGGCTCCTGTTTTAGTCATTTCCAATTTGACACAAGTGTCAAGACTATCCATTATCGTTCTCTTTCTTCAGTCATCACGTACATCATTCCAACCACTTCATTCTGGATCACAACTCCGCGTATAGTTATTAAAGTGGTTTTCGGTTTAGACAGAGAGTATGTCCCTAACCGATTCCGGTCTCTTTAATAACTTCGTGATTATTACACCGATTGGTCGTTTAATAATTCAAAACCAAATCAATTTCAATCTCAATTAGAATTTGTAAACCAACATTTCATTTGTCTTCCAAAATCAATTTCCATAATTTACGTTTCAAAACTTCCAAATTACCATTCAAAATCTTATAATACAACTTCGATTTTTTTTATTTAAAACCATTCCAATATTCATTTAAATTCGTATATAAGTTTCCTTCCGAAATCATTTAAAATGATTTAATCTACATTCAAATCAATTTAACTTCATTTATCGATTTCATTCAATATTCGTTAAGTTAATTTGTCATTCAAAACAATTTCCTATTTAATTTCCAATTCATTATATCAATTGCTTAAGTTCAACTTCATCGTATCAAAACTTCAAATTGAATTAAATTAGATTTGTCAAATCAATTCTTTAAATTACAAGTCTTACATTGATTCAATAAATCCCATTTTAATTCTTGTAAAAGAAATTCAATTCTACTTATTCATTTACTTAGTTACAAATTTCAAAACTCAATTAATAAAGAAACTTAATTTCACTTATTCAAGAAGTTCAATTTTACTTAATAAAGAATTCAATTTTAATTAATTATTAAATAATTCAATCTTATTTAATTATTAAATAATTTCAAAACTTAATTATTAATTAATTTCAAACTTAATTATTAATAATTCCAAATTTAATTATTAAATAATTAATTTTAAAACAACGTTCATTCATCATCTACTATGTTAATATTTTGATTCAGATTATTAAATATTAACATTTCCTTTCATAAAAATTCAAATTCCAACTTCGTTTCAAAACCATATTATTTATTCAAATAAAATCTTCATTTGATTTTTATATCAAATTTTTGACCAATCGATTTTTTATTAATTCTCTATCCTAGGTCAAAGTTCAATTTTGGGTATTTATCATTTCAACCCGATTCCAATTCAATTCAAAAATCAGAGCATAACAAAAGGGAACTTGCAGTGTGATAACTGGGATGGTGTCAAAGTAAATAAACAAGCAATAACAACAATCAATATCAATCCAATTATCAATTCAAATAATCCTGAAATAATCGTATTAATTCACATTGTTGTTTGTGCAAATTAATATAATCATTTCTAGAATCTACACTATCATTTCATGTAGATTAAAGATTATTACACTAATATTAATACGGTTCTTCATTTGATATCAATTATTCAATCTCATACAACATCAATTTTTATACAACATACATTCAATGGTTCAAAGTGAAGTTAACCATATTACTACGTGTCGAGTAATTAAACATTTAAAGGGGGTCATATTATACAAATTTAACAAATCAAATTCAACATATAGATCCAATTTAAATTGTTGACTATCCTATATCAATTCGATTGCATATTATTTATCACTTTAACATTAACAATTTAACGTCCAATATAAACATCATCAATCAATCAAATATCAACCAAACTGGATTATTATCGCATAAATAATTAACAGATAATGGTGTCAGATGTCACAAGTGAACTTATACAGGTAATAACATATATAACAGTGTAAATAACTAACAGCAGCATATTTCAATTGTCATTTCAATTGAAATCAAATTTTATAAATAAAGAACGTTAATCGTGAGTGATTGCTCACCTTCCGAGGCTAGATAGAAGATAGACACCACAACAGTCTATGATTTGAATTGCGAAATTGACCAACTCGAATAACGATTTCCAAAGCAAAGCAAGATAGGCACGAATTCTATGAATATAGCTGAAAATCAGGAATTGATGAAAACAACTCAGAATCATCCAGATAGAAATAGAATGTATATTACTAATATATTGTATATAGATAATTTCAATATTTTTAACTCAAGACAAATATCAACAGTAAATAAAATTTAAAAAAATATTATACTTAAACTTAAATATTAAAATCTTAAGTCAATAACCGAAATTAATAATTAAAACTTTAAAAATGAAACCCATGGTTTTCTCAAATTCTACAATAAAACTAAAACACCCTAACCAGACATGCATAATATAGTACGGTGGAATATAATCTATATAATAAAATTCCTTTATTCTTAACGGAAAGACAAACGGTGGTTTAGATTTTTGTACACAATATATATTTTGTTTATATCCCTCTCTGTTCACACGACATATATTTCCATTAAATCAGTTTGATAAATTTGGAATTCATTTATTATTTTAAACTCATTTAACCGAGCCCACAGTGAGACTTCAACTTAGATCTAAAGTGTTACAAATGAATTAGTGGAACAATTATAGGTTTGATTAGTATACTTATATAAATATACCCAGATTATAACTAACATAGGAACAAACCAAAATAAGTGCAAGTTATAATATAGATATACTTACATTTCAAAACCCATATTACACTATATTTATAAACAGCACATACCATAACATACCCAGAACTGTAACCTAGATATATAAAGTTTATATATATGCGGCTATGAAAACGGTTATGTAGGCTACATATGTAGCAAAACTAATAATCTTTATAAACATTATATACCCATAAACATACATATAAACATATATATATATATATATACTAAATAAAATATTGTTTGAAACCTTTATATGCAAACGGTATAAACTTAAAATACAAAACTCAACAGATCTCATGTATATAATAAATATATATACACACAACAAACATTATTCATAAAAAAAAATATAATACCTTGTATAAAGAACGAGGGAGCTGTGTTGCACGGGTCTTGGGTGAGATGCGATGGCCGGTGTGGCATTATAGCTAGAGGGAGGGGACAGGCGAAGGGAGGATGAAATCGGTTGCGTGCGTGATGTGTGTGGGGTGGTGCAAGCGGGACAGGCGAAGACGCGACAGGGCGGAGGCTTGTGATGCACAGGGGAGCGACTGCTGCACTGAATGCACGACGGAAGTGGGTGCTCGGCTGGAGGCGCGCCGATTGCTGGGTGAAGGTGGAAATGAAGTCAGGTGGAGAGGCCGCTGCTTGATGTGGTAGCGAAGGGAGTGGTTCAGGCGGGTGGCGAGGCAATGAGTTCATCTTTGGCATACGTGCGCGAGCCCGATGTGGAGAGGCAAAGGCTGTGGGTTCTCAGGTTGGTAGAGGAAGGATATATTTGTTTTTGGAGAGGTCGGCTTCCTTCTCTTCTTATTTTTTTTTTCATTTTTTCGAATATGGCCGAGAAGAAAAATGGAGAAGGAGGAGATGAGTTGTGTCCATATGGGAATGGATGAAAGGTGGTGGCAGAAGACAACACTCTCAGGTAATAAATGTAACTCCTACCCATATATCTTCTTTTCATAAAAAAAATATTAAAATCTTATGAAACCAAAAATATTTTGAAAATAAGGAACGCCAAAATAAGACTGAAATATTAAAGGCAACGGCCATTGGGTGGAGATGATGCTGTAGGCTGGGTTGCGGAGGGTGGTAGATCTAGCAGTGGTACAGTTCTAGGTTTGGGTAAGGTTCAAACAAAAGAAAAAAAATACGAACTGCTTTGAGCAAAAATATGAACAAGCTTATATGTATTACTTTATATATAGCATAGAATAGAATATGAGTGGCTACAGGAGGAAATGGAAAGGCAAGAAACGTACAAGAACTTTTCCCATAAAGTAAGAGGTAAGCAAATTATGCTTCTTTAATAACTTGTTTTCACAAGTTAATGAATAGATAAAGTCAAGAAGCAGAGAGGGAGACAGAACGAACCGAAATAAATATATTGAAATGGAAAATAGCAAAAGTCACACATTAATTTTTTTGGGAATAATAAAAGTTACGGCTGTTGTTAATGCAAGGTGGAAATTGAATGGGCATGAAACAGACAACGATACTGTTACCGTTTTCGCAGGTTCTGTCGCGTACCGGACTCCGAACACGCAAATGAATATACAGTGGAGATCAGCACAACCAGACGATCAAAACGGTATACAGATATCAATGGTACGATCATCTGATCAAAAATCGATATCGGTACCAAAAATGCTGCTATTTCGTTGAAAATAAGATCGACGGAGCAATAACAGTCAAAATTTGGAGAAACGAAATATGACGACTTACTCAGAAGATGATTTAGAATTTTTCTATGTAAAAATATTTAGGTTTCGAAAACATTTTATTTTCATCAATTCCTAACTGATTAAATTGAATAAATTTACGCACGAAAATAAACTTCATATTTTCGGATGAAAATTTACCAGTTGCTATGTTTAACTAGACGCATTTCAAATATAAAATTTTTATTTCAATATTTTATTTTTAAAATTCCACAAATTTTCAATTAATAACGTTATTAAAACCAGTTAAATTTACGGGTCGTTACACCTAATGCCATGTTGTTAAATGCAGTACTCCTGACATGTCTACAATGCGTTATGATACGTCGCTCACCTAAAGGTCTTAAGCAACAAAATGGAAGATGTATTCAGGGTCCGTTTCCCACACATAAATTATAAACCCATTTCGTGTAATTTTTTTCCTTTAACTCTTATATATACAAAATATGCAGATCACCAATACCTATTTAAAAACAAGAATAGCCATTATATATATATATATATATATATATATATATATATATAGAACCATGCTAGTTTAACAGAGAAATTTGGCTGTGAGATTATGAGAATTGAATTTTTGAATTTTAAATATGTAATGTTTAGAGTACACTTTTTTAACTAATACAGCTAAATTGTATCTTCCGAAGGTTAACAAATCTAGTGGTGCAGTAATTGATATGTGGATCAAGGTGAAGCTCATTACATTCCTTTTGTGTAATATTTATTCATTTTCTAGTTTCGCTGTTTGCAAAACCATGCCCCATGACAGCATAAACACGACTATTCTTGGCTAGTGTAAAGTTTAAAAATAATAAACCTTGTTTGGAAAAGAATTCCAGAACAATTACTATCAAAGCATCTCATTTGTCAAGCTGAAATAATGTTTGTTCATGCATATTCACATGTTGACATAGGAATATCTAACTTAGAATCAAAGGCATTTAATTTAACTTGTTTCTTGGATATAACAAACACAGGAAAAAGAGATCAACACATAAATAATAATTTTTTTTGAATAAACTGATTCAAACAGTGCAATATATATATGCACCTATAAAATCAATGTTCGTTATAAAACAGCGTGTGTATTATACCTAAAGCTCATCCGATTCTGGAGTCTGCAAACATAAGGATTAAGGCGCCACTAGCCTGCATCTGATACAACCTCTAACACTAGTTATAGCCACCTCACTAACACCAACCAATCTCTCCTTCATCTTCCTATACTTTGTGGGATCTACCTTTAATCCATCCCTAATAATAGTCAACACAATCTGAAGCTCAGCATTATCAGTGTTGGTTTGATCTAGTAAACTTCCGTTATTTTCATGCTCCTTCGCCACCTTCAATCCTTTATGAATCAAAAGCGTAGCGTCGCTACCTCATCTACAATCAGATTCGGCCCACCTCTAGGACCACAATCCAAAGCTCTCTATGTGCACCACCAATACTCCTATAAGGTCTCCCCTTTCCAGGCAAAAATCATGGAAAAATCATGGCAATTACAGCAGCAGCGTGATCTGTGTGGAGAAGATGTTGCAAGAGCACCAACGTACCTCAACACCAAGGATGGTTAGGGTTTCAATGTGGACAATGGTCTGGATAGTCAGATTGGGTCATATGAACATATTGGATTAAAAAATATACCTAAAATAGTCGAATTTGGGTATCTACAGAGCAGCTTCGGCGAACATAAGGAATTAGAGTTTCAACTGAATGGATAAGAGAAGAAAAGTGGCATAGAGGCTTTAGCGAAGTTTATGGATTTGAAGTGAAGATGAGCACTCATTTTTAGGGTTTTGAACTGAAGGGTGAAAAGTGGGATTCGGGAAAGACATTAGTAAAGGAATAAGTGCGGGAGCGTGAAAATGTACCTCCAACCTTTTCTTTTGATTAATGATGGCGTGAAGACCAGTTATAAATTACTCTAAATTACTGGTAAATAGCTAACAATAGCAAGATATGTTTCAATGCAATGCTCTCTTGCTATTAATAGACCATTTTCTTGTAGTGCCATCTACTGTTTTGTAATTAATTATCTCATTTTCGTTCGAACTTATCTTCGAATCAGAATCCTATTTGATTATAGTCCCTCTAATTTGAATTTCTATCTTTGTTTTGAAATCCATTCTTGAATCGTCCTTTGAAAAATCGGGTTTATTCGTATTTTGGAAATTGTTTTATATATCGAAATTATTATTTTGATAAGTATGATTATATTCTATATATAAAAGTGAAAATGTTTTCGATAAGGATTATATATACCTTTTAAAAATAAAAATTTGAATTTTTGAAAGGATTTGAAATTTTGAAAGTTATAAAAGAAATTGATTTATATAAAAATGATTTATAACTGAAGGATTTGAAATTTGAAATTTGAAATTCGAGAATTGAACTCCAGTATTTTGAAATTGGTTTTAAGATTTTGAAATATATAATAATAATAATAATAATAATATGATTTAAAAGTATTTTCCGAATAAGAAATTTTTCAAATGATTTTAATGAGTTTCGAATGATTTCGAAGAAATTTCAAAAGAAGTTTGAGAAAATAGAAGTCCAAAACTCACTTATGTCGCTGGAAAATAATTTCGGTGATGAGTGCACGCATCATCGACATTGATTTTCGAGTTTCAGAGTGGGGGATAGGCCACTTCAGTAGCTTTGCTATGCGAGTGATTTTGTGAAACCATTTTGATTTCAAATTCCAAAGTAAGATTTGATATTCGAAAGATATATGAATATATATATTTGAAATGATTTGAAGTAAGCCGGTGTTCAGTCCTTGAGTTTTGGATTTGATTTGATATAACCCTATCTTTTGGAATTGATTTACTGATTTGTTGGTGATTTCCAACTCTTGGATTGAAATATGATTTCTTCGACTATTTTGAAGGTTCGAGCACTTCCAAATCAAGGTTAACCTTTCAAAGCTAAGAAATTTTGAAAAGTATAAAGTATATAAGTTTGGTATGTATGTTAAAGTATGTAGTAATATTATTTAAATAAGTTGAAACTGTTTTGTTAAGAAAACAAATAAGGCTATTTTGAATTTTCTAATATGAAATTTAGATTTGAAATGTTTTGAAAAGAATTTGGTCTTCAAAATATTTTTGAATAAAATTTAGTTTAAATGTTTTAACTTAGTAACATCTTTATAAAACTATATATTGAACAAGTTGGAATAGATAGATAAGTTGTGCGTATGCTGTTTTATTCGCATAATTAAATTGATCCAAGTTTGAGTACACAAGTTCGAGGTGAATTACACCATTTCGTGTTAGGATTTTTCATTTGATTCTTGATGGCGAATATTTGATATGGATTTTGGGCTTGATTCTAGAATTCTCTAACATAGTATATGGCTATGCAAGGAGACTGATGGTTTCTAGTCAAGAAACCATATCGAAATCCGCATTAGGGAAGTCGAATGGACAATACTAGTTCGAAAGCAAACTTGTGTGATCGAGAGAGCGATCGAATGTGATTTTGCGAAATGATGACGTATGTACATCTTATGTTCTAATATCATTGATATACTTGACGCTGAAATTGGAAGTTGTTGGGTTGGATATCTTTGTAATTTAATTGGAATTTTTCTTTTATGCAAAACTACTATCAATTTAAAACCATTTTCAAACTATTTTCTTTTATTCTTCTTAAAACAAACTATTTTAAACTATTTTATTTACAAAACTATTTTTCAAACTATTTTATATACAAAACTATTCTAAATTCAAAATATTTTAGTAAGCAAAGATGTTCAATCCCATATAGCTCTTCGTACAGCGAAATTTATTTTTGAAATTTTTTGATCCTTATATAAGATGGGCCTTATGTAAATATAAGATGATTTTGGAAATGAATTGTTTGACTTAAAATATATTGATTTGGAAATTTGGATTTATTTTCTAAATTTATTATTTTGGAAACTTTGGAACTGAAGATATTGATTTGGAAGAATAATTTGGTGAAAGTGTATATGATTTTGAAAATTGTATGGATATTGAAACGAATTGAATTGAGAACCTTATTTTAAATACTTGATTTGGGAGTTATCGAACTTATATAAAAATTTGGTTTGTATAAGTATGATGTTGATTCGAAACTATGGATTTGAAAAGGTACTCAATTTGAAAAGTGAAATCTTATATATTTGAAGTCTATATAAGTGTGATTTGATATACTTTTGATTTTGGAAAGGTATTTGATTTGAAAATTAAATATTATATATAATGGACTTATATAAGTACGATATTTGAAAGTGATTTGAAAAGGTACTATATGATACATATTTTCGAAGTAAAGATATGGAAAGTGCCTTCTGCTTGATATCCGCTTGTGGTCACATTGTGGATTCATTCTATCGATATTTCTCTGATTTTTGGTTTTCCGGATATGATACTCGAGTGTCCATCGAATTCCATGGCGTTACCCATGGTCTTACGAGCGCGACTGCATGGCGCAACTTCCTGGCTAAGATGGCTTAGGGGTACGGATTGTTTCCTGGGGGATCTAGGCGTAACCATTGTGTATCCTGCATCTATGTAGGTCGCATTAGTAGCGAAACCGCCTGGCTGAGATGGACTAGGGGTACGGATTGTTTCCTGGAGGATCCAGGCGTAACCATTGTGTATCCTGCATTCTACTAGTCATCATGGCGTAACTCGTAGGGCTGAGAAAGCTTACGGATATGGATTGTTTCCTGGGGGATCCAGGCGTAACCATTGTGTATCTGCGAATCATGGTTAGACAAAGGTTTTGTTTGTTTTTTTGTTTGGATTGTACTTTCCATATCTGTTTTTAAAAGTTTTTCCAGTATTTTCACTGGGTGTTGAAATAGGTCTACTAAGTACCTGGAGAATTCTAGCTTTGCGCCTGATCAACGCACTGCCAGAGTCTGCAAGAACGAGGATAAACTTGTTGAAACATCGAGTTATAAAAAGTATTTTATTATAAAGGTATTTTATTATAAAAGTATTTCCAACAAAGAAATTTTGTATTAATATTTGAAATTGAAATTCTTATGGTTTGAATTAATTATCCGTGCCCGATACTATTCCTTGAATCAACCTTTTCTGCTCAGCTTTATTTATTCACCTATACTTTAGCCTATTCCTTCTGTTTTTCCGAATCCATCTTCTTTTCCTTGTTGACTATATCCTTTTTAAATATTGTTTATTTATATACTGCATGGTTTAATAAAATATTTTAGTGTTGTAAATATTTTAGAAGTTATTAATTAAATAAAACATATTTAAAGTAGATTATTGATTTATTAATAATATTTGAAAAGTATCCTGAGATAAATTAATAAATTTATGAATTATGGATTTAATGTTTTCAAATAGCTTCTTTGTAAATATAAGTAATGATGTAAATAATTGTTTTCAAATATTTTTCATATATTTATAAAGGTGTTATTTAAACATATAAATGGTATTTATAAAGGAAGTAAGAAATTTTACAAATGGGTTTTGAAAAGTATTAAAGTATTAAAAATAATTGATTTGCAAATGAAGTTTTCAAATGAATATTTCAAGTAAAATTTATATAGTTTTAAATTAATTGTTTATCCTTGTCTTTCAATCTATTTTTCTTTCTGGTTGTTTCTGTTCTCCCACCTCCTTCCTTTTCGGGGACGAAAAGTTTTGAGTGGGGGAGAGTGTAACGACCCGAAAATTTTAATGGTTTTAATGAGATAATTAATTGAGATTTTGTGAAATTTTAAACAATAAAATTTGAAAATAAAAATTTATTATTTGGAATACGTCTATTTCAATATAGCTAATGGTAAATTTCCATCTGATACTATTGAAGTTTATTTTATTGTGAAATTTTATTTCAATTTGAATCGGTTAATAACAGTTGAATTTAAAAGTTTTCTGAAACCTAAATATGTCAACATGAGAAAATTTATTTAGAACACTCTGAATCTGACTGCGAAATTCGTTTCGTGAAATTCGGACGTTTCTAGCTCCGTTTGGATTTTTCCGTACGGAATAGCAACGTAGATCGGTAACAATTATCGACTTTTGATCGGATAATCGTATCACTGATATTTGTATACCGTTTTGATCATCTCGTCGTGCTGATCTCTGCGGTATATTAAATTATGTGTTTCGAAGTACGGTAAGCAGCGGAATCTGCGAAGAACGATCTCGTATCGTTAACCACTTCGTGTCTTTTGGGTTTCCTTTTGCCTTTTTATTTCTCCACCGTTTGAAATACCTGTCACTTGCTTTTAATATTCCCAAGATAAAGTCGTGACCTTTTGTTTACAACCGGTTTTCGATTCGTTCATCTACTTTTGCCTTTCTCCATTTCAATTCGATTTGCCTTCCTATTTACTACTGGAGACAACTTATATTTTACACTAATATATAATAAAAAAAGGGGCTTATTCTTTTGTTTTGTCTGCAATACTCAACGCCTGCTCCCCTCTTCTTATCTTGTTCTTCCTCTTCCCTGCCTCCGTGCTCTGCACCACCGCCGTCTTCCTCCTCCTCCTACATCCTCCACGAGTTCCAGCGCCACCTCCTTTCCCTATTCCCTGTCCGCACCCTCAGCCATGTTGCCCACCACAGCACGGCCACGGCAGCCAGCGTGGACCCCACTTCGCCTCCGCCCCATCACTGCCGAGAGCTGCAGCTCGCCGTCCACACTCCAAAACTTCCATCCTCGGCCTCCGCCCAATCTCTGCCACCCATCGTGACCACTTCCACTCGCCCTTCCCCCTCTCTTTCTCTTCCGCCTCACCTCCTCTTTCCACTTAGCCGTGCAACCTCCACCACACTCTTTCCCCTCTCTCGCGACAGCCAATGACTGGCCAAAAGCGCATCAAACCCCAATGGCACCTCTTCACCTCGAACCTTCCACCTCAACCACATTGGCCTTTACCTACTTCTTAGTGTAAGGTTGCTTTCATTTTTTTTTACTATCTGCATATATAAAGATAGTATAGTAGGTTATAAAAGAAATTTTGTATATTGTTTTACAGTTTACATTCCTATAGTAAAATATGTATATAGGGTTACATATGTTAGCTTACACTTGTTCGGTTATAAGATTTATATGTATAAGTGAATTATTCATACGAGTTTGTATATGGGTCTGCATATTTTGTGAAGCATGCACGTATTGGGTAGTCCACATATATGTTATTTGTCTCAGCCGAAATAAATGTTTATATATGTTATAAGCTTATATCCTTTATACTTTGTAAGTTTATAAATACAAGTCATATATTGGTGTTTATGTATACTATATTGTTTATATTATAATGGGAAGTGATGATATATATTTTTAGTTTATATAAAAACCTGCTATATAAAATGTTAAAGAAGTTTGTATATTTATATAAATATTACACACGCAAGTTTTAAAGTTTATACAGTATATATAAAATAAAGCATATCCAGTTATGAAGTTTACTTAAGATATATAAAGTATGTTAGTAGTCTACATAAACTTTTACATATATTTGTTTACATAAGTTGTAATCTATTTCGTTATATTATGCATATACCTGCTTTTATATATGTATCTCGTTTATATATCAGTTTAAAATATATGTGTTAGTTTATATATATATTGTAAGTTGATATTTACTGTCTGTCTGAGAGTATTTGATTTGTTTTTATTTATTTTGATTTGTAAATTGTACATATAAAAATATAAAGTGTATAATGTGTAATATCCCGGGATTTCGAGGAGTTTAAAATGTGATAATCTCTTAATTTAAATTATTTTAATTGATAATATTGTTATTTCAAATATAAATAACCAAATAATAATAATGTGATGTATTAATTATGATATAGATTGAATTATAATAAGGATAATTATTTAATTATGTTATTTTATAAATTTGATTTTAAAATAGATTTATCATTTCCAATATTTAATAGTATTGTTTAAATATATATATATATATTGTCTTGAGTAGTTTTATATCAATTTCAAAGTTAATAATATGTTTATTTAAAAATATAAATGTTGAGTTGACTTTTAAATTGGATTTTTAAAAGTAAAATTTGAATTTTTAATCTGGATTTAAATTTGAATCTTTAAAAGATAATTATTTTATTTTATTTGGGTATAAAATATATGAATAAGGCTTTTATTTAGAATAAGATTTGTTTTATAATATTTTATTTAAAAGGAATTTTATTCATATGAATTTAGAAAGTGTTTATTTAATAAGTAAATAAATACAAAAGATATTTTTACACTTAAAAATGAATGAAATACATTGTATATGATTTTAGAATATAAATGGGTTTTTATTTTATTTTTCTTTCAAAGGTTTCATTTATTTATAATATAGAAAAGCATTTATAATTAATAAATGTATTTATCTATTTAGGAAATAAATATAAAAAGCTTTAAAATCATTTAAAAATAAAATAAAAATAAAGAATTACAAGTGTTAAAATTTTAGACATGTAAAATACACGTGTTAACATAATAAGAATTTTATGTGACAAGTGTCATTTTATTATCATTTTTCCTTGATTTTTAATAAACCATAAATTAAGTTTATAAAAGCCTACCTTTCCATTCTCTTTTCTTTTCTAATCTCATTTTTCTTCAAAGACCAAAACAAAACCCAGAAAATGTACAACCGAAATCTCCTTTTCAAACCAAAAACTGAGATTCATCTCAAACTAAAAATCAAAACAAATTTACAACCTGAAGCCATTCATTTTTCAAACCTGAAACATTCCTCTGATCAAAATCAAGCCCTGTAAACAGAAATCTGTAAATCAATTATCCACAAACCAGAATTCATCTTCAAAAGCTTAAAACTCAAAAGTTCAAATGCCTGAAACCCATTTTCTTGAAGCCTGTAAGATTTCTAATGCAAACCTGAAAGACAACATCCATCAAAACATCAAGCTCTGTAAACTACCAAAGTTGTAACCATTTGTTCTTCAAGCCTGTAACCATGTTCCTGTTTCAAAATTTAAGTCTGTCACCATTCCAAGTGCATGCAAGTAAATCTGGAGTTTCAAGAGCCTTCCTGTTTTAAAGTTTTTAAAAGCAAGCTCTTCAGTTTTTAAAGAAATGAAGCAGTTCTGTTCAAAAGTTTCCAGTTATAATTTCTCTGTCAACATTTATAGGTGAGTAAACACCCTTTTCAAAAGTTTAAAATAAGTTTAAATTTGCTTTCCTATGATTTTTGAATGAAGTATCTCTGCATATTTATCTATATGTGTGTATACACTGTTTGTATGAGTAAATTGAACTGTGCATGTTAAATATGTCTCTGTCTCCAGATTTCAGTGACAACCATATAATCAAAATTCCATATATATTTATTTATTCACTGTTAGGATTTAAATTAAAGACAAATTAGTTTAGTGTTAGCATGATCTAAGTAATAAAAATATAAACAAGTATATATGTTTTAAATTATGCTTGCATTTGTGAAACAACAGTAAAGATCTTTTAAAACATGTAAAATCAAATGATGAAATTGATTAATTCAAATTCATGTCTTGAATCCATTTGTAAAATTAGGATTTTTAGAATCAAAGTCAAGATTTTAAATGAAGTAAGGAATAAGAATTTGGAACTTTTCTGAAATAGGGATTTTGGGTGATAATTGATGATCACGAGGTCTATGGGGAACGGGATTTTGGAAGGAGGTAGAGGAAGGATCTGGTGGTACGGAAAAAATGGGTGGTGAGTTGTCTGATGGTCGTGGCAACGGCGGCAGGTGGATTTATGTTTTAAGCCCTAAATTGGTCGAAGTCTGGAAACAGGGTAAATGCAGAGTCTATGGTGAATCGAGTTTCACGGGGCTTGGGAAAATGATAGCTTGAAGGTCAGCGAGTGTGTGGCCGGAGTTCCAGGAGTTCTGGTGGTCGGCGGCGGCAGTTCGAGGAAAATTTAGGCGATGGGTTAGTTCCAGGAATTTATCGAGTCACCTCGATTTCGATATAGAATTTGTTGGAGTGGTTGGGTTGTCGGAATCAGGTAGGATGGTGATCGTCGAGGTGCGAGGGTTGTCGGAGGTGGTCGGAGCATCGCCAGTGGACTGTGCACGTGCACGTGAACGAGGATGAGTGTCAGCGTGTCAGTTTGATTTGTTTTTGGGTTAGTGGGTTTTTCTTGAGTAAGTTTCGGGGAAGAAAGGTTTTTGCTCGAGTTTTTCTTTGGTTTATATTACGAGCATGTGAGAGTAACTGTAAGGTTTTAACAGTTTGATTTTTTTTTAACCAGACAGTTTTTAAATTACTCGGGGAAGAAAAGGTTGTGGCTCGGGTAGTCTTCGAGTCATTTGAAAGATTTCGAGGGAGCTGTTATGTTTTAAAATAGTTTTAAAAATTTATAACTAAAGTCTTTTATATAAAAAGGAAAGAAGAAGAAGTACTTTGTTTTGTTCAAGTACATATGGGTTAAACCCAAAGATAATGTTAACTCAGTTTTTAAAATTTAAATAAAATAAGTTTTTAAATTTTAAATAATCAAGTTAAATAAATTGTTTTGAAAATTCTTTTCTTTGTAATAAATGTTTTGACTAAATTTAATTTGTATAATTTGTTTAACTTAAATATATTAAGTTAAATTCTTAAGTTATTTTCAAATTAAATTTGAAAATAAGGTAATTAATAAAGGAATGTTTTATCTTAAAACTTAATTTAAGTTTAATAATAAAGAATGAATATAGAATGATTTATTAAATTAAATTAGTTGATGATTAAGGATAAGTAAATTAACAATTAAGTTTTCAAGTGTTTTATTCACTTGTAATTAAGGATTGTTAATAAATAATTAAGGGTAAGTAATTATTTATTTATTTTAAAACTTAATTAATGACATTTAATTAAGTAAGTTAATTACTAAGATCAAATATTTTTAATGATGATGTTTATCTTAAGATTAATTAAGATTTTTAAACGAGTTGAAATTAATTAATTTAATTAAGGAATTAAGATTAATTAATTTATTTAATAAGGATTGATTAAATGATTAAGAGTTAATTAAAATAGTAATTAAGAAGTACTTAATAAAGTTTTATTAAGTAATAATTAAGTTTTCTTAATTAATAATTAAGAAATTATTTATCTATAATTAAAGTTAAATAAGAATTTATTTAACTGTTATTAAGGGTTAATTAATTATCATTTAAAGATTGATTAATAGGTAATTATGGATTAATTAATTTGTAATTAAGGTTAATTAATAAACAATGTTTTATTAATTGATGATTAAGAAGTAATTAATTAGTTAATTAAGTTTAATTAATTAATTATAAAAGTAATTAAGGATTGATTACTTTGTATTAAAGAATATTAAAAGATATTGATTAATAATTAAGGTTTATTAATTAATAATTAAAGAATAATTAATCAAGGATTAATTAATTTGTTTAAAGGGTAATTAAGGATGAGTTACTCAGTTATGATTTAGGAATGAATGTGATTTATTTAAGTTAATTAATTTGTTAATTAATTAAGGATAGTCACTTGGTAATTGATTAAGTGTAGTTACTTAATAAGATTGGTTAAGTATAATTACTTAGTGTAAGTAATTAATAAATGAATTACTATATGTAATTGGTGAATTTAATCAAAAAGGATTTATAAAAGAAATTAAAGTAATTAAGAATAGTTAATTACTGTTAATGATTATTTAAGGTTGATTAATGGAAGTAATTAATTAATGCATGATTAATTAATGTAATTAATTAAGGAATAATGTAATTAATTATAGTTAATTAATTAATTAATGTAATTAATTAAGGATCATTAATTATTGTAGTTAATGAGAGTAATTAAAGGTTAATTACTATAAATGATTAAGGATAATTAATTTGTTAAATTAATTAAAGGATAATTACTTTATGTAATTAATGAATAATTAATCAAGAGTGATTAATATTTAATGATTAATTAATTAAATGGATAAGTAATTAATTAATGATTGATTAAGCAAGGTTAGGAATTAATTCTTAAGTAATTAATTTAATTTAAGTTGATTAAATTGATTATAATAGAGATTAATAAATGGTTGCTTATGAATGATGGTTGAGTAGAATGTCTGATTTGGTTGATATCTATTGGATGATATACTATGATATATCTGTGATAAATGTGTGATATTTATCTATGTTAATGCTATGTGAATTCAAGTATTAAATTGAATTGAATTGTTTAAACCTTTAAACAACTTGGCCTTAAAAGATACGTTTTGGATTTCGATGAGACCGGGATCGGGTTTCCGTATACCGGATTTCCAGGGCTGGAGACCCGAATACCACATCGATCCAAATTACGATGGGTCGTGAATCTCAAGTGAAGATGAAGATTCAGAGTGCAAGGGTTATTGTCGTTAACTCTGAGGGTGATTCCAAAACGAGTGTAACGAGATAATGCCTTCGGTTTCGTTCGAACCCGGAACGAACTTGTATGGATTGAATGCTTTCAGAACATCGTCAGGTGGACGATGAGCATTCTAAGTGAAGTGTTCTGATTTAAAGGTAATCGTGACCTCAAGCCTCATCAACCGGGAATGGCTAAAACAGGGGAGGTGCAGCAAGGCTTCGTGGGTAGCGCCCACTGAGAGTAAGGTCATCCCTGTCTAGATGTCCCTTTCTATTTCGACTTAGTGGTACGGTTGCAGTACACAACCGTGGGGTGATTTTATTCGGAATTATCCAGTAAGGGATGGTTCCGGCTTTGTGTTGCAGGGGAGCGGGCGTACTCCTCGGTACGGTGATCTAGGCCACGTACTGTGACGGGCGGTACCCCAGTAGCCCTGCCATTGTATGGAAATCCAACTTCCAATAAGTGATAACGGACTTGATTGTATACCTATGTATGCTGGAATTTAATAATGTAACAATTTCGGCTATTTCATATTTATTTGAAAACCCTAGACCTATTATAATACAATCAGATTTCCTATCAAAGTTTTGGTTAGCGTAAGGTAAAAACTTACCCATGTTTATGTGTGGGAAGTCTTACGTGATACCTTTGTTTTCAAAAGGTTTTGAAGTTAAGCAATTTAAACCGTTTACTCACACCAGACCCATGTCTGACCCAAGTGTTTATTTCTGTTTTATATAAACTCTTGGGTACTCAAATTTTTACGAGTAGCCAAGAGAGTCAGGTTTGCTTTGACGAGTTATCTGGAGGAGCAATGGAGCAGGAGGCTTCAGCGCTGTAGAGATATAGTAGTTCCGCTGTGTTGATCTCTGAGTCATTGTTATCTGTGTTGTATCTTGTATTGCAAAAACTAGACAGGTGTTTATAACTGTCTAGTATGTGTTGTATATGTTGTGTAACTCTGATAGTTGTTGTATATGAAACTATGTAATAGTTTATGTTATTAATATAATTTATTCGTTCCGCTGTTTAGATTCTGATGTTGTTCCTTTCTTTCTTCTCTTCTTTTCTCTTTCTATCCCTTTCTTTCTTATTAGCGATGCGTCATTCTGTGGAATGAGTGGCGGGTCGTCACATAATGTGTATGTGGTAATAGTTTATATCTCTGATATGTTGTTTATATAAATTTTAACATATAGTTTGTCTTCATACAGTTGGGTATTTTTCTTTACATATATTTGCTGCATATATATGAGTCACATATTTCATTCATGGCTTTATATATAAAGGGGTCTGCTATATATATGAAGTATACAAGTTTATATCATTTTGTGTCTGCATATACAAGTATATATGAACGGCGTGTAGTGTTTTGGGTTTTTTTCCCAATGCATATAAAATATTATATTATATATATGATTCCTGTACTGTTTTGTTTATTAATTTCGAGTTTATTTTATCAAGTTGTGGTTTGATTTTAAGTATGATATACATGAGTCAACATGTTTAATTTTAAACTATATATATGTATATATTCTTTTATAAATGTTTGAAATTAGAATATGATTTTGTTTATACATACAAATTTTTTATTTTATGTTATATCTATATCGATTCACTTATATCAATTATCTTTATCGATCTAGTTCTGATTCATTCCCATCACTTCCTATTATCAGCTTGTCCGTCGAACTCGAGTCCATCGCGCTTTGCTTCGAAATCCATGCTTGGATCCGTAACTCATCCCGGTGTTTTTCTCTCTAGACTCGAAAGGTGAGTAATCACTCACGATTAATGTTCTTTTATTTATTAAATTTGATTTCAATTGAAACGACAATTGAAATATGTTGCTGTTGTTATTTAAATTGTTATATATGCTATCATTTGTAACTGTTCACCCGTGGGATATGACACCATATCCTGTTGTTTATATTTTATTGTTATTGATGATATATGCTTGTTATGTTATTTTATATTTGTTATCACTCTGCAAGTTCCCTGTTAGTATAGAATTCACTATGGGTTGAAATGATACATACCCGAACAGACTTTAGAATAGGTGAAAATCGTTATGGGTTGAAATGATAGACCCAAGCGATTTTCAATTGAATTGAATTTGGGATTGCGGGTCGAAATGATATCTACCCGTATATATTTAAATTACGGATTGAAATGATAAATATCCGTATCACTTGACCATAGGATAAGGAAATATATACGGACATCGTTGGTCCATATATATATATAAATGTTTGAAATAATTTCTATGGTTTGAAAAGAAATATATAGGTTTTAATAAATATTGGTTCTTAAAATATTATATATAAATGGTAATTTTGTATATAGAGTTAATAATATTATTATTGAGATTGATTTAATACATATGTTTAAGTATTTATTTAAATTTATATTTCAACTAGATTGTTGTAATAATTTGAATAAGCTAAGGTTGAGAAGATAAAGTTGAATAAATGGAAATTGTATTAAATTAAGAATTCTACTAAACTAAATCGATTTGAACTACTGAATTTGAAGTTTAAGATTTGATTTTTTTTATAACTTGAATTTTGATTTATAGTGATTAAATGGATATTTCAAGTTTAAATAAATCGAAAGGAATATTTAGTTTAAAGGTAATTTAAGGTTATTTAAATGATACTGAATTTATTAAGTGAATATTTCAAGACTAAATAATAATGAGGTTAAATTGAGATCTATATGAAACTGTTAAATTGAACTTTGGAATTGTTGAATATTAAAGCTTTGAAATATACTGGAATTTAAATGGTTTATTTGTGATTCAGATCTGTATTTGAAAATCAATATAATTTGAATTTGTTATTTAGAAACTGAATTGAATTAAAGTGGATAAATCTAGATTGAATTGAATTTGAATTTGAAACTCGTATTGATTGGTATCAATTTGTGAAATTGAGGAAATATATACATATATTTAATGGAAATGATATTTTGGTTTTGAAGTATAAATTATTTTGAAAGGATCACGGTGTTATAATGACGTTTGGTGGTTAATAAAGTACACTTCTACATTGTAGATAGTTCCACGGATCCTTAGAGGATGGTTATCCCAAACATCCTCTAAGTTACTTGTATTTCAGTTGATATTTCACTTGAGTTGGATTTATTGATATAAGAATGTTAATCATGACTCGAGTGTTTTGTGTTTTGCTTTACGCTCGGGTCAGACTGAGTAATACAGCATTTGAGACTCGCCTTTGGAGTTTGGAGCTTCATTTGGAGATCCAACTATCGACTCAGCTTTCAGATTTTCCAGTTGATTTGTTCAGAGAGGTCATCTGTTGTACTGGAGACTTCACTGCATTTGAGATATTCTGTTGTATTTTATTTCTAACTCTGATGTTTATATAGTAGCTTCATGAACTACTATTTATCTATTCCGCTGCATTATTATATTACTCTGTGTCTGTGATTCTGTGATTTATTTATTTACTATATATGCTGAGTTTGCCAAATTTTAAATTAACAATCTATTGTTTTGAATTATTCAAGTCTGACATGTGTGGATTTATTGTCGATTTGAATGGTCCAAAATAGTGGGTCGTTACATAACTATTGCATAACCGGGGTAATCTTTGACCACAACGTCAAAGACATTTCTTACCAGGAGGTCAGTCATAAGGTTGTCAGTGTTAAGGAAATGTTGATCAATTCTTTGAGAGGAAGAAACTCACCAAAGATCTCTCTGACAAAAATAGAATTAATCAAATGGAGATCTAGTCATTCGAGATGGAGAGGAAAGACCACGATGAGATAGTCGAGGCTACAAAATGGAATCGGCTAGCCTTACCAAAGAGAGGGATGAAGCTCTACAATTCGCCAAGCTTGCGAAAGAGCTAAATGAGAAGTTTTCAAAAGTTCATACTTAAGCCACTAATGTAGTGAAAAATCATATTAAAGTTGCCCACTAAGAGAACACTAAGCTTATGGCACAAATCAAGGCCAGCTTAAAAGTAAAAATAGAGTCCAAGGCATAAGTTCATGTTGACCATGTTGTGACCATAAATGTAATCACAAAACATAGGGCCTAGGCTACCAAGAATACCGAGGAGATGAATTCTACCCTCCACTAGTTTTTTACTAACATTATCGAAAACAAGAACTTTAAATGATTGGGGATAACTATACCATCACATAGGCGGACATTTGGGAGTAAATTCTTCGTCAAGCAGCTAAGACCGACCAAGATATTACCGAGAATGAACCGAAGGCAAAACTTTTGGATGTGGAAGACATTGCATTCTTCGAAGAGGGCAAAGCCGTACTAGCCGCCCAGGACACAACTACGAGGAAAGTAGCTATTGATGCTCCTGACGATTCCACTACATTGGATTGGGAAAAATCATCCACTTCGAAATCTAAAGAACATACAATAGAAATTGCAACCTCTACGGTGGCTATGTCCGAGTCCGCCCACACTGAAATCCCTATCTTTCCTGCAACAACCACTGATGAGCATTACATTCCTCTTCCTATCGCTTGGTCTGCTCAGTGAATGTTTAAAAGGGCAAAATTGACAAGTCTCCGGCTAAAGGAGTTTCGCATGGTGAAGGTATTTCTCTCATCTCCCTAGTGTTCGAGAAACTTCAGTTCTCACCTAAGTCAGTCTCTAACCTTTACTTTACTATCTGTCATATTATAGGTCACCGATCGCTTCCTCTGCCACCACCATCAACTCAGGGCTTAGGCCCTAGCACTAGCTCTACCACGTTAACCTCCATTAGCACAGAGCTGATCGTTCTGACTATTCCTTCTAGCTTTGGTCCTGGCCCATATTCGCAAAAACTAGAGGCATTAAAAGGATTGGAGGATGTCAGTCAATCCTAGGAGGAAAACATCATAATAAATTCCAAGGGCCCTAGAAATCACATTTCTATAATGAAGAGGTTAAATTTAGACTTTGAGAAAATCGTAGGTAAGAAAGAGCCAGGAAACGAAAAGCCTACCGGCTTAGGAAGACCAAGCATGTGACAACCTGCACTTTCAGACACACCGATCCAAAGCCTAGGATGACTTTCGGACTAGCATCGTACCAAGAAGTACGAACTATCAGGTATTAAAGCATTACAAAGACTAAAGAGTATAAGGATAAAATCTAAAACATTCTATATTTTCAAAACTTATAGTGGAAGGTAGTAAAATATAAATATAGAAAATAATCATCTTAGAAAATATCCAAGAATACATAATCTCAAAATATATATAGTTAGAATCCAGAGTTCACAAAATAATAGCATATAGTATGATAAATGCTAAATATGATAAATAGTTACGTGGAGAGTGATGAAAAGTAATATGCGGTGCAAATGCCAAGCTCACTCTTCCACGTACTAGATCTGGCCAATCGCATACTGCCTTATCCTCCTATGGTGTGGGGAGAAGGAAAGGAGTGGGTCAAACGAAAGTCCGTTGTAAGTTACATCACTAATGTATGGTGATCACATGCAATTTACTTCATTTATAATCTATGTAACCAAGGGTGTCCTACTTGTGTTTGTGAACTTACTTACAAAGGTTGGTTTCATTAACCCTAGGAATATAGCTCTAAATACACCTACACCCAAACTTCTTGTGAAGGTTTACATTTATGGTCAAATAACTAATCGAACCTCTAATCAAAAAGGATTGGACTAATAACCTCTAGGACTACCCTGACACAAGATCACATAAGGTATTAACCTTGGGACTATGTTCCCGAAACTACGACCACAACGTATCACGCTTACGCATTGAGAGTAGCCCACACTGCCGACTCACGCCAAAGACCTCTTAGGGTCCGCTGCATCCGCATCCAAGCTTAATGGTAATACCATTTATTGCACCGCACCGAACATTTACCAATAGTGTCTCGTCCTAATTATAGTATGCACCAAGAAATCTTCCATTAGTGCCGGGCCACACACCCCTTCAGGCATCCACCAATAATGTTGTGCATCTACCAAGGAACTCCTATGAGTGCTACTGGTGACTAAATCGCCTTTGTCGAATATCGAATTCGTCGAATGAATGATGTCTAAGCCTAATTGTCGGCATACATTAGCTAACTAGTCCTGTAACATCTAAAAGTCAAGAATTAAGGAACCAATCTCTTTACTAATATACTATTATATATAATTCACACACACACACATATATAACCTGGGCCCTAGGCCGAGGTTCAACCTGTGCCTGAAATTCGATGATCGGTCAACCGCTGGCTACTGTAGCGGTCGACCGCTCGCTATCGGCCGGCTATAGTAAGCCCATCGACCAGCCAATTTTAATCAACGTTAATTTTCATTTATTAATTATTATTTTTACTAAATAATTTTTATTGTATTATTATATATATTTTTAACAATGAATCGTCATACCCTTAACCATGATTATTACGATAAACTGCATCTTGTTTGACAGGGGTTTTCTCTTGATAATTTTCTATGTATAATCTATGATTTTACTCAAATAAATTTCAGTTGATAGACTTTGTTACTATAGAGGCATATTTCAAAATCAGTTTAGGGTGAAACCAACAAGGTGTTAAATCTATTCATATTATACCCTAAATATTATTACAAACCCAAATCAACTTCTCAATTTAAATCAAACTAAATTAGATAATATCAATTCAACCTAGATTTTCATTCATATTCCAATATAATTTTAATTTATTGAATAAACAAAACTTCAATTTCAGATTTAATTCAGATAGATTCTTAAATCAAATAGACATATAACTAAACTCAATTACTCATAAATCTCCATATCTTAGTAAATAACCCACTCGCTGTCCATTAGCTTTTCCCTCTTAATTTGCCTTGAATTGCCTCCGCTTTGATTCGTCCATCTCTCTCTTTTTCGTTAGTTTTTGTCCTCAATTTGATTATCTTTTCCTTCTCTAGTCTTTGATTTTGATTTTCAAAATTTTGTTGATTTGGAGAGAAGTAGAGAGTTTTGAGAGAGACAGAGTTTTAGAGTGTACATGATTAGATTAGGGTTCTTAGTCTCATGTTAACATTGTATTTATAGGTGTAGAGATCGACCTGGATCGTTAGATTTAGTTATATAAAAGGGACAGTTTGGCACAAGTCCCTAATAAGTTTCAAAAAAAAACCCCAGTAAAAATAAGTTTGTAAATTAGGTCCCTAGAATTAAGTTACCGAATAATGCCATACACTTATGCAATTATTTAGTTAATAATTGCAGACATTTATGCAATTATATCAAAAAATTACAAACATTTCCACAATTATTCACTGAAAAATTGCAGAAATTTCCGCAATTATTCACCAAAAAATTGCGGAAATTTATGCAATTTTTTCAAAAATTTGCGGAAAATTCCGCAATTATTCACCAAAAAATTGCGGAAATTTCCGCAATTATTCATCGAAAAAATTGCATAAATTTATGAAACTTTTGGATATAATTGCATAAATGTCTGCAATTATTCAGTGAATAATTGCATAACTATATGCAATTACTTAGTAACTTAATTCTAGGGACCTAATTTACATACTTTTTTTTACTATGGTTTTTGTGTATTTTGAAACTTATTAGGGACCTGAGCCTAATATTCACTATATAAAATCTGGGCCGTTCGGACTAGCCAAACCTTAGCCGCTAACACTTGATCGGTCGATTGGTTGGCTTGGGGCGGTCGACCATTTGGGGTTAACCGTAGGTGTCAACCAATTGAACTTACCAACTTTAAATTATTTCTTTCCATATTTATATATTTTAATTATTTTTGATTTCAAATCTTTAAACTTCAAAAAAAAATTCGTACGAACTCCATTCATAAAACTTTATATATGAAAATTGTCCAAAATATTGCTATGAATGCAACGATGCAAGTTTCATAGTAAAATTTAGACGTTTGTGAACATTTCCTTTTTACCCTTATCATACTTAATTTAATTCTTTAATTAAATTTTCGGTTAATTTTTGCAGGGTGTTACAAAACCCTACTCCAAAGCTTCCACCACACAAATTCAAGCCTCTAAAAGGTTGTGGCGCTGGCAGTTCTTCACAATCTATTTACCTTGTTATTAACAAGCCTAAAGACCCCAGTCACCTGACATTGAAGAAGAAACTATACATTTTGAGGGTAGCACTCTAGAGAAGGGGAAGGCTAAGCATGGAAAAGGTTCGAAGAAGCGCCAATCGAATGATGATATCAAGAGTAACAACAAGTAAGGGTAGAAGAATTAGGTTGTCAGCTTGGGTTTTTATGAAGTTGGATTATGTTTCCTTTTTTATGTATCATGTTTTTTTGCATATATGCCAACATTGTGTGTGAGCTGCCCTTGGGATTCTTGTATAAAAAGTGAAAGTAAATAAAAGACAGTTTTTCAGTACAATCATTGTCATATTTACGTATCAACATTTTTACTTTATCTGCCTACATACCATTGCCCGCATATATAATATAATCATCTATGATGCTATTTCATTTATGTTATTCATGCTTGTGTCAGTGCAATGTCATTACTTAATATAGCTTTGTACATATAAGTAAATTTCTGCATTTGCTTAGTAATATTTTATTATTCAATTTTGTTTATCATTGACAGAGTATTTCTTTCTTGGCTAAAAAAATTGTTGTTCATTCGACAAACTCTATGGCTAGCCTTGTTTATTCTGGGTTGTGTTTTGTCCGACTGAAACCAAATTTGTGTTTGGAGAATCATTCAGCTTCATATTATTTCCTGTCTCTAGGAAATAATATTCTAGGTGTCTACCTTTGGACACCAAACTTCGATCTCGCCTATTTCTGGGCATTGATTAAAATTGTTCTTTGATTTTCATTGCTTATCATTGGCCGAGCGTAGTTTGTCGGGCCGTAAGTGTGGACATGGTTATATATAGTTTAATAATTCGCCGAATCTCCAAAGATTGATATTTTTTATGTTTGAATCTGAGCATCGATTTCTATTCCCACCTACTTCCGGGCGTTAACCGAAATCACTCACCGACTATCACCATTTATCTTAGTCGGGCATGTCGTGCGAGGCTATAAATGCAGTATTAAAAGCTTTGATTGTGCACCAGTTCCTATCTCTAGGAACCGATGTTTCAGGTGCATAACTCTGGGCATCCCTTATTGACTTTGCCTATCTCCGGGCATTAGTCAAAGATCAGAGAGATAAGGGCAAATCGTATGGTTGGCCCCAGCATGATTATACAAAGGAGTCGGTCGGTATATATGTTCGAGTAACTAATTACATAGATAATTATGCAACACAAGGTTTAGCTTATAAGAACACTGTTCCATTAGTTCCTTAATTTAGCTTCATTCATAAACAAAGGAAATAACAAGTCTTGCCTTATTACATTGCCCCCAATTTACTATGGTGGCTTATTTATAGTAAATAAAATAAATCTAAGTGAAATAGCATCGTAAGTGTTCATTATTCCACGCCTGCAGAATTGGGATCCTATCAATAGTTGCTAGCTTGAAAGCTCCATCTCCAAGATTCTATTCAATCACAAAGGGACGTCCCAATTCAAGTTAAGTGCCCTTGTACTAGGGAGGACTCATTTCAAAATGAGATCCCCTACCTCAAAGGTACGGTTCTTGACCTTGGCGTTGAAGTGCCTTGCTACTCTTTTTTGGTAAAAAGCTGCCCTTAGTTCGGCTCTTCCCGTTTTTCATCGACTAAGTCAAGGGACTCGAGCAAGATTTACTTATTCATCCTATGATCGTAGTGTTTTCTTTCATAGGAAAGGATTTCTAGTTCTATCGAAATCATGGTCATAGCTCTGTAAGCCAAAGCGAATGGAGTGTGCCCAATCGTGGACCTATGGGTTAGTCTATAAGCCTATGGTGCTAGTAGTAATTTATCAACTCAGTTTCCCTTGGATTTTGTCAATCATTTATTTAGGATGGATTTGATGATCTTGTTCACCACCTCCACCTGTCCATTCACTTGCGGGTGTGCTACTACCGAGAAGCTCTTCATAATTCGATACCAGTTACAAAAGTCTTTGAACTCATACTCTTGAATTGGGTTCCATTATCAGTAATGATTTTCTATGGAACTCCAAATATGCATACGATGTTCTTCTTCACAAAGTTGATCACTTTCTTCATTGTGATCATGGCTAGCAATCCGTTTCAGCCAACTTTATGAAGTAATCCATAGATATGATGTCGTACTTTGCTCCGCCTTTTGACATCGGTAGTACACCAATTATATCAATTCCCCAAACCACAAATGGTTATGTGCTAACCTTTTACATAAGCTCTGTAGATTGGGCTTTTGGTATTTTCATGAACCTTTGGCACTTATTACATTATTTAGTATAATCTATAGCATCTCGGCTTATCGCCAGCTAAAATTATTCATAGTGAAGTATCTTCTTTGCCAAAGTTTGTCCCCACTATGATCACCACCGCTTCCTTCGTGTACATCCTTAGATTTTCTTTTCTTCTTACTTGGTAACATCCTACAGTAGGAGGGTTGAGAAATGTCTCCTATACAGTACTCCTTCTTATATAATAAATCGTGGTACATTATGAAGGAGTTCTCGCCGTTCATCCCTGGCACCCAGGAGAGTTCATTTCAATAAATAACCTTTGATTGGAGTCATCAACGACTCATTTTTCTCTTCGGTCTCCATGAACTAATCGACATCCATCTGTTTGATGCTTGGAGTCGATAAAACCTACACTGGATCTTGTCCTATAAGCTGCACATTGATACAGCTTGCCAGTTTGGCTAGTGAGTCAAATTTTGTATTCTTTTATTGGGGTATGTGCATGATTGTATAGTATTTGATATCATTTGATAGTTCCAGTTTCTTCATCGAGAAAGGAGCAAGTCTCCCTCCCTTAGCCTAAAACTCTTTCCTAACTTAGCAGACCACCAACAAGCGGTCGCTAAACATATATAGTGCCTTGACTCCATTTATTTTTGCTATCTTGAGCCCCAAGATCAATGCTTTGTATTCAACTTTGTTGTTCCTCGTCGGGAACTCTAGCTTTAGTGCATAGCATTCCGAGGTTACGAGAATCAATCCAGCCTCGGAACTTCATTCATTGGGATGCTATGTTATCGTATTGGCTCAGTTCGATGTTCCACTTCAATAATCTTCCTAAAATCTTAGGTTGATGTAGTACTTACCTCGGAGGTTGGTCAGTCAGGACCTTTATCTGGTGAGCCTTGAAGTATGGTTGTTGCTTCCTCAAGGCAACCAACAAGCAGTATGCCAGCTTTTCCATCTTGGGTAGTTCTTCTCTACTTTGGTAAACTGCTTCCTAACATAGCATTTGGGCTTTAAGATCTTCGATTTCTCACATACTAAGGCCACACTTAGTGCACGAGAAGATATCTCTAAGTAAATGAATAGGTCTTCCCCATCCAAAGGCTTTTGATGAGATAGATGATCTCTCCATCTGTTCTAAGAATTTTTAGAAAGCTTCCTGACATTCCTCAGTCCAAACAAACTTTCCTTTCTCCTTCTTGAGGGTGCGAAAGAATGGTATACACTTGTCCGTCACTTTTGAGATACATTGACTCAATGCAATGACTTTTACGTTCAAGCTCTACATTTCCCTCCTGGTTTTCGGAGTAGTAACATCTTTCAAAGCTTAAACATGCTTTGGATTAGCTTCTATTCCCCATGAGTTCACGATAAAACCTAAAAAAATTCCTGATGCAACTCCAAAAGAACACTTCAACAGGTTGAGCTTCATTCCGTACTTTTGAAGTACATTAAACATTTCAGCAAGGTCATCCATGTGATTCATCAATCGTTGTGATTCACCAGCATATCATCCACATAAACCTCCATTGATTGCCCAATTTTATCTTGGAACATCTTATTTACAAATCGCTGGTAAGTAGCTTCAACGTTCTTCAAACCCAACATTATCACTGGATAGTAGAACAAGCCTAAATCAGCGATGAAACTCGTGTACTCCTGATTTGGAATATGCATTGCTATTTGATTATAGTCAGAATACGCATCCATGATGGACAATAGTTCATGTTCGGCCAATGAGTCCACTAGTTAGTCTATCTTCGACAGTTGGAAGTTGTCTTTTGGGCATGCTTTATTCAAGTCCGAATAATGCATGTCTGTTATTTTTCATTTGGCTTCTTCACCAACACAAGATTTGATACCCATTCAGGGTATAGGGAGTCGTGGATAAAGCCAATCACCTTCAGCTTATCCACTTCTTCTTCAATGCAGCTTATTACTCTAGACCTAGAATGCGTCTCTTTTGCTTTACAAGATGGCATCCTGGGTCCGCTTCAATGCATGGCATGCTACCTCCTGCGATATTCCATACATATCAAAATGTGTCAAGGCAAACACATCTAGGTTTTTGTGGAGAAACCCTACCAATTCCGTTCTCATCTTTATACTGAGCTAAGTTCTAACTTTAAATATCCTAGTAGGATCATCCTTATCAATCAGTACATTGATTGTCAACTCTGCTTGTGTCGCCCTTACATCCTTCGGCTCTTCTTTGGGGTCCACAGGCTTGTAGAACTTGCTATAGCATCGAGCCTGACCTTGGGCGGTAACTTCTATGCTTTCATAGTTTTGATGCATACAGCCTTCTCTGCACCTTTTTCTTTCCCATGTCAATTCGCCTCTCTGAGCTTAGAGACATAGCATTCATGACTTGTGTGCCGGTCACCTCGAATAGCTCCAACACCATTTTTTGTGGGGAACTTCGGCATCAAGCACCATAGGGCCAACGCTATTCTGAAACTGGCAAGGGTCGGTTGGTCCATGAAAACATAATAAGCAGAGAACCCATCAACAATCACGAAGGTCTGCACCCACATAATCTTGTTGTCACCTTCACCCAACTCCATCGATAGGTCTATTCATCCGATAGGATCTTCTACTTCTTTGGTAAATCCTTGAAGTTGGATTTACATGGTTTTATTTCCTTGAGACTTATCTTCATTTGGTCAAATGTCTTCTTGAATAGAATATTAATCGAGCTTCCATAGTCAGTTAGAACTGATGCATAGTTCCTAGCCCTATCAAGGTCATAATCACTATGGGGTTAAGCTTCAGGGTTTGCATTCCATTAGCATCTCAATCTCTAAAGTCAATGTCATTACTCATCGTCTTCTATTGTTTTGCCGAAGCTCCACCTTCAATAGTGAAACAACTCTCCTACGACACATGATTTAATGAAGTCCCATATTGCTCCATCTCATTCCAGCTCTTCTACATCGAGTGAGGTCCTCTAATTATCGTGTTGATCAAAATCCTACCATCCAGTCGCTTAGGTCCCTCCTCTGCTGGGCCCAGGTCTATCCCTTTGAGTGTTCTGCCCTTGAGGTCTAATATTTTACCCGCCATCTTGTGGGTCTCTCATATACTGGTACAACTTCTTCTTATGTATCAAATCTTCGAATGTGTCACTTAAGTGATGGCAATCATTGGTATTGTTCCCAAAAATGTCATTCAAGCGACAATACTTCCCCGAGCAGTGTTCAGCTTCGGTTGCCTCACTCCAAGGCAGATTTTTGTAATTCTTAGTCCCTTGCATGACAATTTGTATAATTTCAACCATATCGTCAATGGAGTATAATCCTCCAGCTTCAAGTACCTCGAACACTTTTTGGTATCATTCCTCTTACCGTCGGCGCCCTGATTTCTTTTATTATTATTATTGTTGTTGTTGTTGTTATTATTTCCTACATTCACTTCAATGTTACCGGTGCTTTCATAGGGTGCTTAATAGCAACGTTGCTTTGCACAACTTCAACCAACTGTCTCCCACCAGCCTTTCCAACAACAGTATCTTCCACTTTCAAGAATAGGAACTGAGTCACTTTTCGATAGAATTCCCCCATGATGGGTGGTTGCTTCATCTTCGGCCGTTTGCCAAAATCTGTATTTGAGTTTATCCCTTGGATTAATGCCAGTAACACAATCTCCTCCTTTAGATTGCTCATTTCGGTCATAGTAATGTTAAATTGACTACAAAACTCCATTAGGGTCTCTTTGGCATCCTAGTGAGTACTCGACAAGGACATCACATCCTTCGGTTGAGTAATGTGAAGCCTAAACTTCTCCATAAACTTTCTCGCCAATTGACCAAATGCAGCTATGGATTTTTGCATAACACAATTGAACCACATCGTAGCCAACTTATTATGGAATATGGGGAAACACCTGCACCTTATTGCATCGGTAGCTCTAGCACAATCCATGTACCAATCATATTTCAATAGATGTTGTCCAAGGTTCGTTGTCCTATTATATGACGGCATCATTTACATAAAAATTTCTTGGGATACTCCATCCGTAAGATATCATCATTGAATAGGGTCCTACTGAGTCCTGAGCTTCATTCCTCATTCTTTCTCCACCGGTTCTTATTCATTAACCTCTTTATCATATCTGTAATAAATTCTTGACTGGCTTGATTATCTGGATAGCTACTATCAGGAGCAACCCTTAGCATTTGACTCTACAAAAGCTCTCGGTTCATTTGATAACGTCTGGGCTCCCCTTTCTTTGGGAGAGCCACTCGCTCGGTTCTTTTATGAGGTTTGGCTCATTCTATGGTGTACATTTGGGCACCAACATTCTACGTGCCAGCATTCTGCCCAACACTATTGCCAGTATCCTACAAATAATCTACATTGTCAGGCAATATCAATGACTTCAGGTAAATGTGCTCTTACATCACCTTCGTTGTGCTTGGTATGGACCTGATTTTAGTCGGTACCGACCAAATCAGGTCGGTACCGACCACATTGACCGTGGCTAAATTCTGGCCACTCCCTCAGCACTCTTTTTTGATATCCCAGTAGCTTTTCCCTTCATTTTTTGCTTGCCGTCTCTCCTGTTCTGACCTGATGAAGACGAGCTATCTTCTACAAAACTTGTAGGTGGTGAGTTACTACAGCTCTTCCTATGTTATTGTGTCTACTGGGTCGGTAAGGAAAAATTTTCTTCCATCTTATCAAAGAAAGCTTTTTGTCTAACTAAATTCCTCTAGTTCATCTCAACTATCATCTTATCGAGTTCAACTCTTGACACCATCTTCTATTGGGTAGATGGTCCTGGCAAAACGTTCAATAGCCGATTAGTTTTATCATTATGTGAGAAGGTTCATCTTCTCCAACGGTTATTCCAGGTTTCGTGGAAGGTTTCCTTGGGGCCATTTCTTCAGATCTATGGCAACTATCTTCTTCAATCACTTTATATGGGTGGCTATATGTCTTATATGTAACTTGTCCTTCTCTACAAAAGCTTTGGAGTTCTGATGAGATCCCTCATGTACAATTGACTTAGCACTAATATGGTCACTCCATTTTCCCATTCCTTAATTATGTTTGTGAGCTACCCAAGAAACAGGAAGGTTTGATATGAAAAATATCTCAGTACCGACCACAATTGTAGACGGTAATGACCAAAACTCCTTGCTTCTTTGGACCTGAATTTATTTGAGCAACCTCTCATGGCCATCCAAATCGTGCTCCTAAGTTTATAGACGATTTTGTCTTTGTGTCAATGTCAAGATTCACTTAAAAGCTTCTCGGTTCGAATGATGGATAATAATACACACACACATACATATGAAAGGAGATGTGTATGAATAGAAAAATATGTATTAAGAACGAAATGACGAATGTCGCGAAACTCCCAAACGTTCCATAGCAATACCAAACCATATAAAACAGCTAACGAGCTTGGAACTTTATAACTTAAAGGTTACACATGTGAATTTAAGTTATTAAAAGATAAATCTAACTAAACCAAAACAAAGCATCAGTCACCATATTCCAAAAGGCAGCTGCCTTGACAGAGTGTTTCTAGAAAGGACAAGTCACTGTAGTTGCTTATAGTTTTGTAATTTAGAAGGGGTGGAGTTTGAAATATGGTTCCCTAAAAAATCAAGATTTTGAATTCTGGGAAAATTGCAAATTACTTTAGGAAATGAGCTTGAAAGATTGTTGTATAATAATATGGAGTGTAGAGATGAAGCATTGGATAGTTAAGGTGGGATGGAGCCTGATAGGTTATTTGCTTAGTTTGTGTAGGTAGAGAAGTGTATCAAGTTTTATAGGGATGTAGCCAGATAGATTTTTTCTACAACTGTAATGCCGATGACTTGAGGATTTGAAGAGTTTGTTATGTTTGCACATGAGGTTCCTGGCCATTTGAATGGGTCGGTTGAGTCTCTGGTCCAGGCTGATCTGTTTGCATAATTTACAGTATTCATATCTATTGTTATGAACTACCTGATAATGAGACAGTTCACTATTCTTGTGCTTAACATCTATTTAAATTATAAATTATACTAGGATCGAATTTAGAGCATATTAGTGCATTACTAAGACAATAATATGTTTTTTCTTTGCATTTTTTTGGGGACGGATGATGTAGTGTTTTCATCACATGCGGGTTTATATATACTAAATAGTCTTTATAGAGAGGAATTTGATAGTGGTAGATTATTGGCTTGCATCTCTCCATGTCTTAGCCAATGTGGAAAGTTGATGAATAAGTTTTTGTTAATTGACTATTTTTAGTTCAGCATAGTTATGAACTTATTATCCATATAAATGAGTAGATTAAATTTTCAGATGTTCTTTCCTCAATTGCGCTCAAACTATCAATTGTGTTATGTAGCCCCATATCAGTCCTACATGGAAAGTATATGATTATTTTGTCTATATGGATACCCCAAGGACCTATCAATAAGGCTATTTATGGGTTACAATAGTTTTATTTTGGTGTTATCCATGTAGTTCTCTTTTAGTCGGGCTCCAAGTTCTAAGCAATATAATATAATACTTTATCACTCTTGATCTTTACTTGTGTTTTTTTTCAAAACTTGGCGTATCTCTGTTGTGGCAATAATACTTTAACTAATCTATATAGCCAGCACATGTTGATGTACTTTCTTTATAAATTTGTTCAAACTTCTACTCATGTTTACATAATTTTGAAAAGATTTCTAAACTTCAACCAATCGTGTTAATCTAGTTTTATTTGTCATCTGAAGGCCTGTTCAAGTAACTGTTGGAATATATTAAGGATGATACATTTTCTTATCAAGTGTAGAAGTAAATCAAACTTGTAGGTTTTGAGAGGAAATTTGTAGTTGTGAAGTACTAGTTGACTTGCATATATAGACAATATAGAAGAGCATCAATAGTACGTTGTACAGTTATCTCTGAATGACTGCCTATTTGAAAACTTTAGGATATACATAAAGTTAATGATGCTTATGACATGAGAAAATAATCATTTTTAATTTTTTTAATACCTACAGGTATGGGTTAAAGGATATTAGATGAGAATGTGCTTACAGACCGAGGGCAAGAACTATAAGGCAAAGGCATGACATAGAAGTCGGACGAATATCAGGTCTACAAAATCATGTATGCGCATTTCTTGTGGTGTCTTTAGGACTAATTGTTGCTTTACGACTTGGTATTGAGAAATATGAGATTGAGTTAATTAGGGTAATTTCTTTTTAGAACGCTGTAACTATAAATTTACAATTTTATTCATGTAAAAAACATGATTAACCTTAACTGTGCTTGATATGAGACGCTGTAACTATAAATTTACAATTTTATTCATGTAAAAAACATGATGTAACCTTAATTGTGCTTGATATGAGGTGACTTTGCGGTTGTTGTTTGTTTATTATATTTGTGGGCAAGGATATAATATAACATTCTTTTCTAAATGTTATAGAATGTTAGTAATATTTCAAAAAAATGAAAAGGGCTAGCGTAAGGAAACTGTGATAGCATTTATAAATACCATCATACAACAACATATAAATAGTCTTTTCAAAATGTTGTCATAAAATAAAATACGCAGCCTTTACAAAATGCTATCATATAGTAACATAGCATTTTTATAAAGCTGTAAATAATAAACGATGCGTTTTCCAATGTGCTATGTAAAGTCCTTGATCGATTTTAACTTGTTGTTGTTGTAAAATATTCATAAAACGCTATAAAGCCTATAATAGCATTTTAAAATGCTGTTAAAGGGTCTGATTGTTATAATTTTCTTCATCTCCTCCATCTCCTCAAAACAAGAAGCCCTATACATAATTTCTAGATCTATAATTACTTTATTAAATCTCTATCAATTTCACTAAATTTGGGTCTAAAGGGATTAGAGCGAAGAGTGCAACAAAGAAATACCAAAATCAAAGTATTTCGTAGAGTTTGGAGGTTAGAGCTAATTCGGGTAGTGGAGAAGAAGAAGATTTCCATTGAATTTGAGGATAAATTGGTTAAAATATAAGTGAGAATCAATTTACTTTATTATATAATAATATCATATATGCTCATATTTCATCTTTGTAACCTATGTTAGATTAATGTCCCCAGTTGATATATATTAATCATGGATATATGTAAAATTGAATCATTAATACTGAAATTTGGATCTAGAAATGACGATTGTCCATTACTGTTAAAACACGACCTTTTTTAATAAAGGAAGAAGAAGATGAATAGAAAGAGTAAACACAGTTATCTCTATGCAAATGAATTGAAATAGTGTGCGGATTTGGAAAAAAAATTTGCATTCAATAAATATAAAAACATATAACTATCATTTTGGAAATAGATATGAATTATAATAATGATAAAGAAGCTGAAAGGAAGGATTATGTTGAAATCAATATAACCATTACTGGTAGAATGTAAAAGTAAAGAAGAAAGTAAACTGAATGACTATATAAATGTGGAAAATTGTCTAGATAATATCAATAATAGATATATAAAGTCCAAATGAAATATGATGTAAAGAGATAGTGAAAAACTCAAGAAAATGGAGAAAATACATAATGAACAGTAAATCAGACGTCTGCAATAAATATCATGACATCTAAAAATATACGGTAAAAATCTGCAAGAAACATGTACAAATTCATCTATTTAAGACATCTGAAAATATGATTTAGATGTTTGAAATGTTGATTCAAATGAAAAAATCTAGGGGTTGGACGTATGAAAAGCATATGCAATTTTTCATCAGCAGGTTTTACGTATAAAATTTATAATGATATGTCTAAAAGGAATTCAAATGTTTGAATTGTCTAGTCAGATGTCTAAACGTCCATAGAAGGCACAGATTGAGCTTAGACCCATAGGGTTAATATAAACAGTTAAAGGAACTTTGTCTCGATCGAGTAACAATGTTAGGACATTGGATGATGTGTATGGGTACGTATATAATAATACACAAGTTGATGATTGTTTTGGATATGTATCAATATGAGTAATTTGATGGAAAAGTTGCAAGGGTATATTAATAGTGTAAAGGACAGCAACAAGAGTAGGATACATTAAAATTGTAAAGCATATCAATAACCAAGTAAAGTTGTGAGGGTATGTTTATATTGTAAAGCATATCAGCAAGAGTAAAATACATTAAATAGTTGCAAGGAGCATCAGTGTAATGAAACTAAAGCTGAGACGATTTGTTAATATTGTAATGCATATCAATAGGAATATGATACATTAACATTGTAAAGCATATCAATAAGATGATAAGGATGCGAGAGTAAATTTATATTGTAAAGCATATCAACTGAGGATGAAGGTAACAGGATACATTAAATAGTTAAAAAGCATATTAAATTAAATGTTATGATGATCTTGTTTATGTGATTCCATGAAATGGTACCATTGAAATGCTATGGATGATAGATTAACTGATGGTGAAGAAAAACCCTATAATGATAATTGTAGGAGTATTCCATAAAATGTTTTATTAGCATACTGGTGTCGTATATTTAGAGATGTTCCCACTCACCGAGCTTATATCTGACCCCTTATATTTTAATTTTTTTCCCTCTATGATAGGTTGACAGGGGTTGGGGAATGTTAGACATGAGATGAAGACAATGGAGACTGCTGAAGTTAAATAATTTATCTCACTTATTAGTTATCTACCATTCAACACTTTATCTAACTATGTTGAACTAAGTACCATGAAGTGTTATTTTGGATTGATGTAATAACGCATAAGTTTATTTTCAATTGGTTCAGATGGTTCTCTTATGTTACATTATATTTTATTTCCTTCGCTATGAGTTCTGAAAGTGTAATTAAAAGTAGATAACTCTATATATTATTGTATCATATCTTGCCCTAAGGATATGTCATCTACTACCTTAGGGATTTCAGTGTCTATTGGAACGTAGGATCAAAAGAGTAGTGGATGGAAGGTTGTTCCGCTAAGGCATTTTCTTAGTTTAGTTTTAGAATATCGATCTGGAGTTTGGTTATGAGACGCCATAATTAGGCCCAAGTGCATGTGGAGACTAATAGAGTTAAGCATGTTTTCTAGGGACAATTATGTAATTTGATTATATAACTTAACTCTTACAGCTAATCTCAGTCGAAATAATATAAGTTTTTTATTTTATTTTATGCTATATATATTTTTATATTGGAATATAATTAATATTTTAAATAATTAAATATATCCAAATAGAAAATCCTTAGGAAAGTATTTAATCGATTACAGTTACAAAATTGTTTATAACCATGCTCATATGTTGAGAATAGCATATCGATAAATTCGTTGAGACTACTATACGTGCGATCGAAGTCATAACGCATAGAAAAAATATAATAACAAACAAATATAAAATATGTGAGATGGTAGCATAATCAAATGAAACAAAAATAACATTATATCAGAATGTAGCATAGGTTCATCACATGCAGTTAAATCCCCGCTAAATCCTCGCTAATGCGCTGTTAAAGCGCTTAGTGCAACCGCTACGCTTTTTCAGTTTAACGCTATTAAATAATAGAACAACTTAAAACCCCACTATATTCCGCTATGCCTACTAGATCATTGGTTTTTAACACTTGCTTTAGTGACTTTATTATAAAAAGGTTAATTTGAAGGTTCTCTTATAAACCAAAACAACAAATATATCGTATATGTCAAAGTTAAAGTCTAAGGGCTCAACATAAAATAGAACTCTATTCCATTCACCAAGTCTTAACTGCATAGATCATGACATTCTTCAATTTTGTTATATATAAGGGAATAATATTTCTTTTTCTACACAATTATTGTGGGAATAAGAATAAATCTGCTTTGAAGATTTGATTTTATCTTCAATAAATATTTTCACAACTCCGCTATTTTCTAAAATATCCCTGCTATAGCTTTTCGGATTTCCACCAGTATAAAACCACTTAGCGCTTGAATCGCACAGGGTTCACCAAATTATACAAAATAGAGCAATAGAGTTTATACATTTCAATACATCGAATAAACTTTAGATAACAGTGTCTATATACAGTAATAGTGCTATATAGCTCCATTGCACTGCACGACGGAAATAAGCGATAGCGGCTCCATATAAAAGTAGCATATAAGAAAGCATCAGCCTCCTACTCATCCTCTGTACTACTCCTCGTTCCATCTCATACACATCTCTCATTGTACTCCTTTACCGAGATGATAAAACGAAATGCGAATAACCTAAGGTCGGAAAAAAGTCTAGCATGAACGATCTATAATCTCAAGATTGATATAAGTCATAATATCATAAATATGAACATATGGTATGGAGAAAGATATATGTCCTGTCATTGCATCCAATAAGATAGTGCATAAATACAATATATGCTAAACCATCATTATATTGTGTGCTAGTACTCTAAGTACAGTTTAGGGTGTTTGGGTATCCAACTCGATAATACCTACATTCTTCACCTTGGCTGCCTCTAGTAAGCCTCGAAGTCAAACATGCCTTGCACCAAAGTTCACCCCGTGCAAATCACAAAATTAATTGTGTTAGTACCGATCCAACTCAAGTAGGTACCAATCCATTTTCATTTTTCCTTAGTCGATTTCCCTTCAAAGTTGCATCATAGCCTTCCTCGTGTCTTTTTCCAAAAACTCAGGGTCTTTCTATAGTCAGTATCGACCCATATAGGTCGGGTCGGTACCGATCCAATTTTCTTAGCCAAAATCTGGCTAAATAATTTTTTCTCCATCACCTCTGCACCAATCTAACTTTGTTTTGACTACTTCGATCTGCGTGCAACACATTTGCAATGATCCGGCCACAAATAAACGATAGTCGATCCATCAAAGTTTATTCTATTATTATGGATGTCCCATCGTTTGTGTAATCGAATCAAAGAGCACATCAAATAGCCACTCCACTTTCACAAAGATCCACGCCTATAGAAACGATTCAACCCCTAATTTTCTTTGATAAGCTTTTCATCCATTCACACATGCAAACAGAACATTCAAATAAACAAGCATCGTATCAAAGCAATAGAACCAAAATAACATTTAATTCTTATCCTAACATTTATCTGATCAGTCAATGCATAGAAATACATGTTAAAATCACTTTAAAACCATTTAAATTCATTTATACTTCATTTTCAAAATCAAATTAGTTCCAAAGTCACATTCTGAATTGAAAATTGGATTCAAAACATGTTTGAACATACAGAAATATATATAATAGGTTGTGAGATGATAAATCACTCATCAATCGATGTAAAATTGATGTAAATACAACAAATTAAGGTAATCCGAATTGATACACTCAAGATCCAAAATTTACTTCTCCATGAATACAAATTTGCTAATCTCCTTTTGATATTCTTGCTAATCTACCCTTAATTACTAGAGTTACTATATTTAGTATGGTTTAATGATGGTTTTGTTTGGAGACATATTTAATGGAGAATTAGTTATGTTTTTAGGAAGAAGAATAATGATCTGGGAACATCTATAGTGCTATAGTTAGCACAAGTCCCGAAATAGTTTAGTGGGCCTAATTACGGGCTTTGGCAATTACATTATAATCTACCTAAAAACCGTCTAATTTGAAATCGTGATATCCTCTAAACTGCTTGGCCAAATTTCTATTATAACCACTCCACGGAAAGGGAAGCCACTATACCTTTCACTTAGAATAGTTTCAGACCCTAATTCAACATCTATTAAATGTTACAGCCATCAGAATATTTCTGGAAAAGAAATGTCCATAATTAATTTTAAGGGTCAAAAATATTAAAACATGACATTACCTGAAGTTTTAGTCATTCTAAGGTCATTTGATCATGAAAATAATATTTTTACAATTCACTTATATGTAGAAATGTAGGTTGTTGCATTCTCCCTCTTAAGAATTTCACCGTTGAAATTCGACCAACATAAACCACAAAATTATGAAAACAATAACAAGCATGCAAACAATCAAACTATGTTAAAATCCTATCATGCATATACTACTAACAAATAAACAATATACCAAGTGTGAAAATAAATGCAATAAATGGAATTTCACCAAGTAAAGAGCTCTGGATAAGTGGTCCTCATGCCCTTCTCGATCTTCCATGTGCTATCACCTTCACTTTCACTTCATTGAACCCTTACAAGCTTTACCGTATTCCTCCTAAGCTACTTCATACTCTACTTAACAATATGAATATGCTTACGAAGTCCCGATGCTTCAGATTCAATTTCAAAATCATTTAGTTGACCTGGTGCGACTATCTCACCTGAGACATGTACAAACTTCCTAAGATGCAAGATGAGGTAACGTTGTTCACACCCGTCATCTTCTGAGATTAGTCGACTCTAAATGCTAGGTTTCCAATCCTGTCGAATAACGGAAAAAGTCCTACAAATCTCGGTACCAATTTTCCCTTATTGTCGAATCGAACTATATTCTTCGACAGAAAAATCTTGACAACCACCATATCACCAAAAGAGAATTCAAGATCACGACACTTCTTATGAGCGTAACTCTTTTGTATATCATGCGTAGCTTTCGTTCATTGTCGAATGATCTCTATCTTCTCCAAAGTCTCTCTAATCATATATGGCCCAGACATCAGTTTCTCCTCCGTCTCCCACCAACAAGAAGGGAAAGTGTATTACATGGTCGGTCGTATAAATCTTCAAAAGGTATCATATGAATGCTCGACTGATAGCTTTGTTGTATAATAACTCTATTAAGTGCAAAAGATCATCCTACGAGCCTCCAAAATCAAGTATACAAGCTTGTAAAAGATCCTCTAATGTGCGAATAGCTCTCTCGGTTCGACCGTTAGTCTATGAGAAATAAGTTGTACTCAAATGCACCTTCGTGCCAAATATCTCTTGTAAGCTCTTTCAAAATCCGCCCATGAATAATGGGTCACTATCGCTCATAATGCTCCTCGGTACTCCGTGGAATCGTATGATCCGACATACATGCAACTCAGTCGGTTTTTATGTTGTTCTATTAGACTTTAAAGTTATGAATCAGGCAATATTCGTCAATCTATCGACCAAAACCCAAATACTATCGTACCCTCCTCTAGTCCTCAGTAATCCATCGATATCTTCTCCCACTTCCACTATGGAACTTCAAGCAATTGCAACAAACCATTCAGTTTCTTCTGCTTAGCTTTAACCGGCTGACAAATCATACATTTTGAGATAAATGTCCCGACGTCCTTCTTCATGCTTTCCTAATAAATTTTCTTCTTTTTATTTTGTACATTTTATTTCCTCCAAGCCAGAGAGACTTTCAAATGATGTCGCTTTCATAGCACCTCATCTTTAAGTCCATCTACATTGGGTATATATAATCTCTCATCCTTCCGGATCCAACCATCATGGTCAAAATCCGTACTGCTTCAAATCTTTAGACTCTACTTCCGCCTCAAGCTTGGTAATAATCTCTACTAGTCTAGCATCACAACTCTAACTTGTACCAATCTGCTCTATTAGAGTAGGCCTAATCGTCAAGCTCATTAATATCTCTGGCTCTAGCTCACATTTCGGTCGGAAATCATACCCAGCTATATACTCTAACTATGTTTACTCTAGGAACATAGATCTGAGATTGGCATGCCTCCTACTTGATGCATCTGCCATTGAATTTCCATTACCAAGCGTACAGGAAATGTCAACATAGGAAGTGTCAACATAGGAGGTAAAGGACTCTAATCCTCACCGCTGTCTTAGGTTAAGGCTCTTCTTTGAGAAAAGGTATTTCAACAACTTTTTCTTCTAAAAAGTAATGCCTCCACGATTTAAAGCAAAAGCTATGGTTGTCAGCTTTAAATCGTGGGTGGGATATTTCTTCTCATGTGGTTTCAGTTACCTACTCGCATACGTGAAAATTTTACTTCTTTGCATCAATACAACCCCAAATCCAATACCACGTGCATCTCTTATACTGTCAACTCTTTATTATCATTCAGAATGACTAACACTGATGCACTCATCAACCTCTACTTCATACTAACGAATGTCTGCTCACATCTCACATCCCAGTCAAAAGTCGGATTCTTCTTCATCAAATGGGTCAACGGTGCGATTATCTATGAGAAGCCATTAATTAATCCTCTATAATAACCCTCTATCCAAGAAAATTTCTCTCATCAGTCGCATTCTTAGGCCTTTCTCGATCTTAGATTGCTACTACTTTGGCGGGACCAATGGCGATGCCTGCTCCGAAATAACATGACCCAAGAACCTTAGTCCCCTCCTCCAAAAGTGACATATCAAAAATTTGTCTTTGAGTTGATGCTTTGTCAACGTCACAAGTACCACTCTCAAATGCATCTTGTGTTCTTCTTCCATCCGTGAATAGACAAGAATATCATCTACAAAAACAAGCACAAACCTATTTAGCTTATCTCTAAAAACATGCTTCATAAGATCAAAAAAGTATGTCGGTGCATTCGTTAGTTCGAATGGCATAACCAACCACTAATAAAATCTCGATTGTACATGAAATGCAGTAATCGGCACATTATCCCTTGCTACTCTCAGTTAGTGAAAACCCATTGCCAAATCCAATTGAGAAAAAACTCTCTCGCTGTGAAGCTGATCAAACAAGTCATCTATACGTGAAAGAGGACACTTGTTCTTTCTCATCACCTTATCTAACTCGGGATAGTCAACACAAAGTCTCAAAGAGTCATCCGCCTTAGTGGCGAACACTATAAGTGTTCTCCACTCAAAGATACTCATCTGAATGAATCCCTACCTTAATAGATCATTCACTTGCATTTCTAGTTCTCATTACTCTTTGGGTGCTATCCATCTCAAAGGCAATACAATAAGTGTGACATCCCTTAATAAATCAACATGGAACTCGATCTCTCTACATAGTCGTAATCCTATAACCTCCTCGAATATATTAGGATACACCCTTGCTATTGGAACTGATGGAAATTCATTGTTGGGGATCTCGAGTGAATACAAAAGGCTATCATCACTGCATCCTCGAGCATGCAACTCAACTCTAGCTTACACTCACTATTTGCCTCTATCGTTATCAATAATCTCTCACAAGCAACCACTACTCCGTACCTCTAAAGCTATGCCATCCCAAAAATAGTACCAAACTTGACAAAACAAAGCAAAAACAAACCAAAAACAAACATGCATCCATGACTCGGTAAAATAACGTCATGATAAACCAAACCTGAATTTGTCAAACCTCCCACATGATTTGACACTACCAAAGTTATGTCTACTAGATCAGGTCTAAATTCTAACCTATTTACAAGATCACTAGATATAAACGAATGTGATGCCCCGATATCAAACAAAACATGGACCGACATATCATAAATGAAAAAAATACCTTAGACCATAATGCCCTTTCCCTTCTCCTTCATGGATGGAGCACTCGACAAAGCAGGAACAACATTTAATGCGTAAACTTCACAACATGCTTATCGTTCAGTGGTTCTAGACAATTCTTGATGCAGCGCATCAAGCCATGACAAGAAAGGAATCAACGAAACATACTTTAAGTCGCGAACAGCCTCCTAAATCGTCCAAACTCCAAACCCTAAGTCGGTACGTCGCTCCGCGACTTAACTTCATCGACGATTGCTAAGTCACTCAGGACATACGACCTATGTAAGTCGCAGAAACCATAGGTCGTCCGCTTTTTAACTTCTTATGTCGCTTCCACCTAGATCGCTCCAGAATTCCTTAGGTCGCAAGCAAATCCTAAGTCGAAGCCGCTCCAGTAGGTTGCAAGGTCCTTATGTCGCTGCTTGCTTAGGTCGTTACTTCCCTTATGTCGCTACCGTGTTTCCTTTGAGTCGCTCCTGGATGCCGAAGTTGTTAAGTCGCTGCTTGGTTTTATTTATCGTTGTGATGTATTGTTTCTTATGTCGCATTGTTGTTAAGTCGTATGATGTTGTAACTCGTATGATGTTAAGTCATTTGTGTTGTATTTGTCATTGTTGTTAAGTCGTTCTGTTATGTCGTATGATGTTAAGTCGTTTATGTTGTATTTGTCATTGTTGTTAAGTCGTTCTGTTATGTCGTATGATGTTAAGTCGTTTGTTGAACTTAAGCCGTATGTGTTGAGTTAAGTCGTGAGTCGCATGTGTGTGTTGTAATTTCCTATAAATAGGGGTGTGTTGTCATTTGTAAAGGGGGTTGAATTTTGAATAAATTTGTTGAGAGCTTTGTGCCTCCATTAAAATTGGAAGTTGAGTGTGATCTCCTTTCTCCATCTTCGGATATTCGAGTGCGCTCGAATCAACGAATTTGAAGCCGATTCAAGGAATCTCGTGCGCGAGATCAACGTCAAAGAATCGTAGATCTTCTAATGCGGAATCGTGCGCGATCAACGTGTTGAAGATAGCTAGAATCCGGTATCTCAAGAGATCAACAGATTTGGGCATTTGGGTATAATCAATTCATCAATTTATCTTATTTCATCGATTCATTTTTCCGCAATTCGTCATTGGATCCTAGATAGATTTGACCGCTGGTTCAGATCTACTTCCGTGCTGCGTCATTTTGGTATCAGAGCTAAATCAGAGACGGAAATGAGATTGTTTTAATGATCATGCCCCCGAGACGTGCTAATCGCCATCAAAATGTTGAAGATTTGTATAGAAGACAAGAAGCTGAGCAGATGGAGCAGCGTATCAATGAAAAGTTCAATGAAGGTATTGAAAAATTAGAGAAATTGATGATCGACATGAATCAAAAGCAAAGGAGAACGTCACCAGTTTCGAACCAGGGTGGAAACAGGGTTTCGCCATCGGTTTCGGAAGAAAGGAGGATGTCACCCCAGTCTTATCGAGATAGGAGAGAATCATCAGTTTCGATGATGCGAGACCACCATGGGTACTGTAATGAAGAGGGAAGAACTCAACGTGGTTTCGAAAATGAACCATATCGTGATGCTGAAAGACAGAGTAGAAGGAACATGCGTGGACGTAGGGATGTAGATGGTCGTGATCGATATCGAAATACTTCTGATTTTGAGGAAGATGGTGATGGAGGTAGTATTCATTATCGAAATCAAGGCCAAGTGCGAAATCAAAATCGGGATTCAGAAAATGATTGTAAATGGGAGTCAGGTATGAGGATGGAAATTCCAGAATTCAAAGGTGGTATGCAAGCCGAAGAATTTCTTGATTGGTTGTCGAATGTTGAAGAAATTTTGGAATTCAAGGATGTGCTTGAGAATCACAGAGTCCAATTAATTGCTACAAGACTAAGGGGAAGAGCTATGGCTTGGTGGCAACAAACCAAACTAACTCGGGAGAGAATGGGAAAATCAAAAGTTGTCACTTGGGAGAAGATGAGAAAGATGATGAAAGCGACTTTCTTGCCATACAATTATCAATCTCTTATGTATCAACGTTTGCAGAATTTGAGACAAGGGACGAAGACAGTGAATGACTATGCAGACGAATTCTATCAATTGATTGCAAGGAATGATATTATGGAAACCGAGGAACAGCTAACGGCTAGATATGTTGGAGGGTTATGAATGCAAATTCAAGACATGGTTAATATGTTTAATCCAATGTCTGTTGCTGAAGCACATCAGAAAGCTCTAGCTTGGGAGAAACAAGGGAGACGAGGAAGTGGTGTGTTTACGAGTTCCAACAACCAGAATAAGGGTGCTAGTAGCAGTACTAATGTTTCCAAGGCAGTCAATAAACCAATTGTCAATGAAGCCGCTAAAGCGAAGGTCACTAACAGTATCAAGTGCTATAATTGTCAGGAGTTTGGCCATAAAAGTAATGAATGTACAAAGCCAAAGAAGATAGCATTAGTTGCAGAGGAATGTGAGTATGAGGATGTGGAAGCTGAAATTGATTATTCTCAACCACCGAAGTTTGATGAAGATGAAGAAGTTGTGTCAGGAGACGAAGGGTGTAACTTGATGATGAGGAGGTCTTGTTTAACGCCAAAGCATGAGAATGATTCTAGTTGGCTGAGAAGCAATATCTTTCAGTCTACATGTACTATCTTGGGAAAGGTTTGTTGATTTGTTATTGATGCGGGAAGCTGCGATAACATTATTTCTGAAGAAGCCATCAAGAAGTTAGGGTTGAAGACTGAAAAACACCCTAGACCTTATAAACTGGCATGGCTAAAGAAAGGTGGAGAAGTGACAGTGGGAAGACGAGCATGTGTTACATTTTCTATTGGGAAGAAGTACAAAGATGATATATGGTGTGATGTTGTCGATATGGATGTGTGTCATCTACTATTGGGAAGACCATGGCAATATGATAGAGCTGTACAACATAATGGTCACACCAACAGCTACAGTTTCATGTTCGAAGGTACTCAAATCACCTTAGTTCCTAAGAAGCGTGAACAAAGTGAAAGCAAGTCAGAGAAGAAAGTGGAACCAACTAGTCTATTAACTTCGAGAGAATTTGTTAAAGAAGTGGAAGATAGTGCTGAATTGTTTATGTTGATTGGGTATGAAATAAGTGAAGATCTTGAAATGCCTGCGGAGGTTAGACCGGTGTTAAATGAATTTGAAGATGTCTTTCCTGTAGAATTACCCAAGGATTTATCGCCACTAAGGGACATACAACATCAAATTGATCTAGTGTCAGGTGCTGTTTTACCGCATAGGCCGCATTATCGTATGAGTCCGAAAGAGCATGAAGAGTTGAGGAGACAGGTTGAGGAGTTGCTTGAGCAAGGGCGTGTTCGAGAGAGTCTCAGTCCATGTGCTGTACCAACTCTGTTGGTGCCAAAGAAAGATGGTTCGTGGAGAATGTGTACAGACAGCAGGGCACTCAACAAAATAACTGTCAGATACAGATTTCCTATGCCAAGACTTGATGATCTATTGGATCAACTCAGTGGGTCTGTAATCTTTTCTAAGATCGACCTTAAGAGTGGTTATCATCAGATTCGCATAAGACCAGGTGATGAATGGAAGACAGCATTCAAGACTTGGGAAGGATTATATGAATGGCTGGTCATGCCATTTGGTCTATCTAATGCACCAAGTACATTTATGAGGGTGATGAATCAAATTTTCAGACCTTACATCGGGAAGTTTGTTGTAGTCTACTTTGATGATATCTTGATATATAGTGCTAGCACAGAGGAGCACATTCAACACTTGCGAAAGGTGTTAACTATTCTTCGTCAAGAACAGTTCTATGCAGCGATGAAGAAATGCATGTTCATGACGCCGAGTGTTTTATTTCTGGGTTATGTCGTGTCCAAGGAAGGGATACAAGTGGACCAGAGTAAAGTGCCCGCAATCAGAAATTGGCCACAACCTAAAACTATAACAGAAGTCAGAAGTTTCCATGGGTTAGCTTCATTTAATCGAAGATTTATACCGCACTTTAGTAGTGTGATGGCTTCTGTTACTGATTGTATGAAAGGAAAGCAGTTTTCATGGACGAAAGAGGCAGGATCTGCTTTTGAACAGATCAAGGAACTTTTAACATCAGCACTGATTCTAGTGTTGCCAGATTTTCAGTTACTATTTGAGTTACATACCGATGCGTCCAAAGTTGGAATTGGAGGAGTGTTGAGCCAGAAGGATCGTCCAATTGCCTATTTCAGTGAAAAACTTTCTGGAGCAAAGATGAGATACAGTACTTATGATGTGGAGTTTTATGCTATTGTGCAGGCCGTGAAGCATTGGAGACATTACTTGTTCCACAAAGAATTTGTTTTGTATACGGATCATGAAGCATTAAGACATTTACAAGGGCAGAATAAAATTGCAGCTAGGCATGCATCTTGGATAGCTTATTTGCAGCAATTTACATTCATCGTAAAGCACAAGTCTGGAGTAACTAATCGCGTCGCTGATGCATTGAGTCGGAGGAATAATTTACTAACAACCATGCGAGTAGAGGTGATGGGTTTTGACTTACTTCCAGATTTGCTTACTTCAGATTCATATTTTTCCAAGATCTTAGACAAAGTCAAGCAGGGAAACATGGCTGGATATATGCTGGTTGATGGTTTTCTATTCAAAGGAAATCAGTTGTGTATTCCAGATTGTAGTCTGCGAATGAAATTCATCAAAGAATTACATGAAGAAGGACACGTGGGTCGTGACCGTACTATGCAATTGATCTCAAAGTCTTATTTTTGGCCATCAATGAGGAAGGAGGTTGAAAAGTTCGTTCAGAGGTGCCATATTTGTCAATTTTCAAAGGGGACCGCAACAAATGCAGGTTTATATATGCCGTTGCCTATATCTACTAAACCATGGGTGGATATTAGTATGGACTTTGTATTGGGATTGCCGAGAACGCAACGTGGCAATGATTCTATCTACGTGGTGGTTGATCAGTTTTCAAAAATGGTACATTTTATCGCATGCAAGAAAACGACAGATGTAGTTAATGTCGCACAGTTATACTTCAGAGAGATCTATCGTCTTCATGGGTTGCCTGAATCTATTGTATCGGATAGAGACACTCGTTTTCTGAGTCATTTTTGGATGAGTCTATGGAGAATGGTCGGGACAAAGCTGAAATTCAATAGTGCTTATCATCCACAGACGGATGGACAGACAGAAGTTGTGAATAGATCCCTAGGTAATCTATTGTGATGCCTCGTGAATGACAATTTGAAGAGTTGGGATTCCAAGTTATGTCAAGCTGAGTTTGCACACAACCATGCAGTTAATCGTAGCACTGGGTTCAGTCCATTCCAGGTCGTTTACTCAACAATGCCTAAGGGACCATTAGATTTATCTATAGTACCACAACAGAAAGAAGTGATCAAGCGAGCTAGTGATTTTGTGAATGAATTGCAAGAGTGCCACAAGGTTGTGCAGGAGCGATTGCTAAAGGCGAATGAGAAAAATAAGCAATCCGCGGATATTAAGCGACGAAATGTTGAGTTCAAAGAAGGAGATTTTGTATATGCAGTATTGACTAAGGATCGATTTCCTATTGGTACTTACAACAAACTGGCTGCGAGAAAGATTGGCCCTTTGGAAATCGTAAAGAAGATTAATGAGAATGCTTATCAGTTAAGATTGCCGGATCATATCCATACTGTTGACGTTTTTAACGTCAAACACTTGATTCCATATCATGAGAATAAGCATGTCGAAGAAGAGGAAAGTGTGAATTCGGGGTCGAATTCTTTTCAACCAGGGGAGGATGATGCAGCGCATCAAGCCATGACAAGAAAGGAATCAACGAAACATACTTTAAGTCGCGAATAGCCTCCTAAATCGTCCAAACTCCAAACCCTAAGTCGGTACGTCGCTCCGCGACTTAACTCCATCGCCGATTGCTAAGTCGCTCAGGACATACGACGACATACGACCTATGTAAGTCGCAGAAACCATAGGTCGTCCGCTTTTTAACTTCTTATGTCGCTTCCACCTAGGTCGCTCCAGAATTCCTTAGGTCGCAAGCAAATCCTAAGTCGAAGCCGCTCCAGTAGGTCGCAAGGTCCTTATGTCGCTGCTTGCTTAGGTCGTTACTTCCCTTATGTCGCTGCCGTGTTTCCTTTGAGTCGCTCCTAGATGCCGAAGTTATTGAGTCGCTGCTTGGTTTTATTTGTCGTTGTGATGTATTGTTTCTTATGTCGCATTGTTGTTAAGTCTTATGATGTTGTAACTCGTATGATGTTAAGTCGTTTGTGTTGTATTTGTCATTGTTGTTAAGTCGTTCTGTTATGTCGTATGATGTTAAGTCGTTTGTGTTGTATTTGTCATTGTTGTTAAGTCGTTCTGTTATGTCGTATGATGTTAAGTCGTTTGTTGAACTTAAGACGTATGTGTTGAGTTAAGTCGTGAGTCGCATGTGTGTGTTGTAATTTCCTATAAATTGGGGTGTGTTGTCATTTGTAAAGGGGGTTGAATTTTGAATAAAATTTGTTGAGAGCTTTGTGCCTCCATTAAAATTGGAAGTTGAGTGTGATCTCCTTTCTCTATCTTCGGATATTCGAGTGCGCTCGAATCAACGAATTTGAAGCCGATTCATGGAATCTCATGCGTGAGATCAACGTCGAAGAATCGTAGATCTTCTAACGCGGAATCGTGCGCGATCAACATGTTGAAGATAGCTAGAATCCGGTATCTCGAGAGATCAACGGATTTGGGCATTTGGGTATAATCAATTCATCAATTTATCTTGTTTCATCGATTCATTTTTCCGCAATTCGTCATTGGATCCTGGATAGATTTGACCGCTGGTTCAGATCTACTTCCGTGCTGCGTCAATTCTTCTGGATATGCCCAAGCTTGTTGCATTTGTAGCATTTCCTATCTTCGCTTTTGCAATTCTTATTATGATGGCTTTTCTCTCCGCAACTGAAACAAGTCGGCTCCCATGTGCCTTTTTCTGACCATCCATGCCTTAGAAGTGGTTCTTTCCTTTGTTATTCCACTATTGCTTCCTTCTGCCACCTCCATCTGCTTATGATCTAGTTTCTTCTTAAGGAACAACTACGGCCTTCAGTTTTGGGTACAAGCTCTCGTGCCTCGGAGCCTTCTCTACTATCTTTTCAAAGCCTTCATCAATATTGCTCACTAGCCTCTCTCCTAGATAATCATTCAAGACAATGATGAACTTCTCATTCTTCTTCAAAGGAGTGTCGATGAACGACATTCCATATATCGACAATGATGAATTCAACAGCATATTTTGAAATAGACATATTACCCTGCCTCAGATTAGCAAATTTTTTAAACAAGATCAACTTCAAAGCTGTTGGAATAAACTTCTTTTCAAAGCGAGTTTTGAACTAATCCTAAGTGAGCTGGTCATTTTGAGTAGCCGATTTGATGGTTTTCTACCATCCCATGGCTCTACCTTGAAGTTGTTGCAAGGCTAACTTCCTTTTCTAAGCATCTTCCAATACAAGATCAAGAAATACACTCACAAGTATCTAGCCAATCTTAAACTTCTGTAGTTTACTCCATTCCCATAAACGGCTTTCCTTCAAACAAGCAAAATTCTTATTGAGTTTAGCAAAGTCCACTTGTTGCGCTTGCACTAGAGTAGCAACACCTACTAGACCAGGAGCTCATTCTTGGGCATTTTGCATCATGTTCATCATCATCTGAGTGGACATCATCTGCATATCGAGATTAACAGCTGCCTTGGTGCCCGCTATAGTTTCGACTTCAGATACGAAGTTCCTTTTTGTGTTCCTTGTGTGTCGGCTCATTCTTATAATCTATAACAAGAATGATAATCTCTCATTAAGGACAAACTTCATAAGTGGTATATGTGTATACAATGCGACTTATGGTATACATACTATTTAGTTTGAAACCCAAAATGTATAACAAATACGCTCTTTCATATATTACTTTGATCCTTTCTAAGGTGATATCTCCTACCTTATCTCTAATGGATCTACTATAGAAATAATCACCTAAGTCTCTACATTCGCTCAACCTCGCTCGGATACGACGATTGACAAACTCCCTCCACCTTTGGTACCCAATATACCAAATATTTAAAACATAAGAGTGCATTAAAGTGGCACCCAACCATTGGAGGGGAACCGTCAAGGGTTAAAGTATGAATGACCATAAAGAGCCTGTAGTATATCCCACAGTGCATAGACAAAATATAATAACAAATATATATGAAACTGGCAAGACAATATTTTAATCAAATGAACCAGAAATAACATAATGTTAGAGTGCAACATAGGTTCATCAGATTACATAAAATAGAGTATTAGAGTTTATACATCCCAATACATCGAATAAACTCTAGATAACTGTCTCTATATGTAATAGTATTGCCATATAGCTCCATAGCACTACATAGCGAAAATAAGAAATAGCGGCTCCATATAACAGTAGCATATATAAGAAAGCGTCGGCCTCCTACTTGTCCTCTACACAACTCCATGTGCTATCTCATACTTGTCTCTCAATCTGCTCATATAAGAGTACCCAAGATGATAAGAATCAATGCAAATAACCATGGGTTAAACAAAAGTCTGGTATTAGGGATTTATAATCTTAAGATAGATACTCATAGGTTTCACTCGACACTCATACAATAATTTCTAACAAGCTAACCTATGTACTAATAACACAAATATAACACCTCAATATACTAGCGCAAGGTTCTGAAATCCGAAAGGAGATCGAAAACATCGTCCACTTATTAACACCGCAACACACAAGAAAAATATAAGACTTTAGATATCTCTTATCAAAAACTAGTTTAAAAATGAATTAAAATATTTGGGTTCACATGCCGAGCACTTAGCGTACACCAAACTTATTACATCATTGCAGCTTACATAAGTCATAGTACAAGAAGTAAAATATTAATCTCCACCACTTTGCTCACCTGCCTGCCCAGGTCAAATCCACATTAACTAAACATGTCTTTCCTAGTCTATTCCCAAACAAGAGTATCTTAAGAAATCAAGAAAATACTCGAGTTTGGCATAATGTATGACATGAATAATTCTCAACCAATATCCAATGCAAATAAATATCATTCATAGTGCACATACATTAGTTCAAGCGGAATACCTCAACAATTATATTAATACAACCATCATACTTCATTTATCCGAGTTTTAGTCAGAGTATCTCAATGTTAGGTTAATTAAAAAAATTCCATATCTCCATGTTACCAGCAACTCGTTGTTCGTACCATCATGCCTGCTCACATACACCTCGTTTTATGCAATCACCCGCTAGACACTCTCTTCGCTAATTGTGTTATCATTATTTTTAAGTAGAATATTTCATCACAGTATCGTACAACTAAACATATTCGCATATTCATATTAACCATATGCTCGTTATCCACCACCTCCTGCCCGCTCACATTTATCCCATTTTATTCACTTCATCTGGTAGATACATTATTCACTAATTACATTTTGATATCGCTTTTAGGAAGAATATCTTGACATTAGGTTACACAATTACCCATATTTCATATATCCTTGTTAAATTCCCACTCGCCATACATACATTCTGCCTGCATGTCACTCTCCATCACTTCGCATAGGTTCACCGGTTCATTTTTTGCCCATATTTAGACATATCATGTTCATATACGACCACTTGCATTTCATACAGTTGACCACAAATCAAACTTCTAGGGACATACTTTTATGATTTTATCTCCTCATTTGTTAATATTTCCCAAGTGATTCACAATTGTCTGAACCTTTAACCGGACGGAGTATAAAATCGCCTTATCTATACGCGTTGGAGGATTGCCTCATCTGCAATTTTATAAAATGTAGGAGCACCTCATCTACATTCCAATTAACAAAATGTGAAGTTTATCCCATCTTCATCCAAACATGAGTGATCCGCCTTTCGCACTCGCTGCCCATTATTGGCAAACAACACCCATATTTTTTTAAGCATTACCACTGTGGAGCCCACCCAAACTCATCGGTTCCCTAACACAATTCATACCAAGGTCTTAGAATGGTTTGACACTCCACTCATTTTGTGCTTTTAACACTTTATGGCTCAAACATGCCTATTTGTACACATCATATCTCATGTTCTCGCCAATTATTATCTCATGTTCTAACATTTGTTTTACACTTTATGGCAGCACTGGGTAATTTCTGACATTTTATTGATGAGGTAAATCAACTAGCAAAGCTAATGACTGAGAGTAGAAGAAGAAAATAAATAAACCCTTTCCAAGATTTCATGTTATTCATGATCAATCTAAAATTTATAAAGTTAATGCAAACCCTTTCCAACCTAATTTACAACATTCACACACATTTTGGTAAAACTGAGATCAAATTCCTAGCTGGATAAAGAAAAATGATTGTACAATTTACTTTTATTCTCTATTTTGAGACATGTTTATGAGGATATTGGATAGTTCACTGTAAAATTGACAAGCTGTGTCATGAATATTCCATTACAAACCATCGTTTAATGTAGAAAAAGATTCGTAATAAAGAAGGGTTAAATATTTGTAATAGAGAAAGAACCCTATGAAACAGACACAATTTCAGATATTAATGATAAAATTTACTATAAATTATATTTGCTAAGATGTACAAGTATGTATCCCTCTACAATCTACAAAATTTGACCTTTTCATTAGACAATCCTTCAAATTTGGATTATAATGGCTCATTTTTAAGCTAAAGAAATCACATATCTAGAGGCTGATGATGTTTAGAAGAGAAACTCTATTTCGCATTAGACGCTTGAACAAGCATTCCAATTCATTCTCAAAATACTCTAGACTCTCAATATCAACCACTCTTCTTTGTTGAACTGCTTTTGACAAGAAGGACCATTTACAATCCTTGGGTTCTGATATGAAAGATAGAACAACTCGAAGAAGATTGATTGTAACTTCTTTAGTTTCCATTAACATCAAAAAATCACAATCTTTACGCTTGTTAACTATCTGCTTCAAAGACCTCAAACAAATCTTGACATCCTTTTGTACCTTCTTTGTTTGTAATTTGTTTTTTCTGGTTGTATCTTCTACTTGTTTATGTACCGTTGATTCCACCAAGATATCTCGAATATTGCTACACAAGTCTAAAACCTTTATAGACAATTCAAGATCTTCTTCTACACATCTCTTCTCATGACATAAAGAAGAAATTTGTTGATTTCTTGGCAGATAAAGGAGCTCCTGTGTCAAATCATAAAGACTGCCAAGTCCTTTTAATCCATTTAAGACCAGTTGTGAAGTCATAACAGATTCTGCAGAAGCCAAAATACTCCTAATGTTGTTTAGCTCTTCTTTGATTTTATGAGCAGTGGGTTCTGAGTTAGAGGGCAAGCTAATAGAACGAATATGCAAAGACATTTCTTCTGTAAAGGGATAATTTGAAAGCTGAAGAGTTATTTGGTAATGATAAGAAACTATGAAATACCTACATATATAGATGATGAGATAGTTAGATGAAGAAGAGACACGAAGAATATTGGCAGCTCAGCTCTTAAGTCAATGCAACAATTACTGAACAGAACCCATTAATGTGATGCAATAAAACCCTTATTATAAGATCTATGTCTCTTACAACCAAAAAATAACAATGAACACAAGCATATCCATATGATAGAATTTGTTAAGTGCATAATGCATATACAAACACATCATGCTGTTAAACATAACCTGGTTCAACAACTTCTGGACATTTTTCCAGTATAATAAATTAAGTACTCGAAAATAGGAAGATTTTTTTTATCTATAAAACTATTTAATAAATCAAAGAACACTGTAAATGTGTGAGCAATGCAGATATTTATGATTACTGGTAATTGAGCATACCTCTTGTTTGCTACTTGTCCTCTTGATTTCTTCATCTCCGATAAAATACAGAAAAATGCAAAGCGCGGTTATCTACTTGTGCTTAAGAAATTTGTGCATGCGAGCAGAATAAAAAGTTTGTGTTTCACGACATAATATAATAACTGCATATTCGTGTATAACTTTCACATATCACTATATTCTGCTAATAAAGGCGAAGTTCATAAGTTCACCCAACGTCTGCTCTTCATCTTGTCGAGTGTTAAAGGTATTTCTAATGGAATAATATGTACACGTGAGGGACATAATTTTGAATTGAAATGTCTTAACTCAAAACTCTTATTATAAACTAGCAATTGAATTTGCATATAATATACAAGACCCTCATGTTGCACTGGAAGCAGATGAAACAGCAAATATCTTAATATATTTTAGCTCTTCTTCAACTTTAATAGAATTCGTGAGTTCTTAATTGGTTCGGTACGGAACGGGCGGGCCCCGGATTTGAGGAAAGTAGTATATAAGCATGAATATTAACTTATTTTTGGCGATGTGAGACAATATCTCATTCACTATAAAGGGCCTCTAACAGAACTATCCTTTCATATCGGTTTTGCCTCAAGTATCTTGAACATCTGAAATTAATGTGTAATTATATAATCCTAAAATTAGGACCATTGTTTCTTTTCAATAACCAAATTATTAAGAACCGAATATCGCACGGTTGCAACAAGTTTTACCTACAATAAATTCATAATTTGTGATGACAGCTAATGTCGGACTTACAAGTAGCTACCATAGACAAGAACATACCATATATACATGGAATTCTATATTACATCTATGCTGCATGGACTAGACTACATGTTTGGAACTCGTAATAGATGAATATAAATTTCAGCGACAAACTATTAACAAATATTCATAAGCCACTAAAAGAATATAATTTAGTAGCACCAAGTCATTTCTAAAGATATATTAATGTGGTATAAATTAGCTATAAAAGCATGATGACTGGAAAAAATATTATAGCTCATCCTGATAAAAGTATATGTGAAGTGATATTATTTTCATCAATTGACTAATCAAATTTACTATGTCTGCTATAACATTATCTTTTGTTCTAAAAATCTGAAAGGTTATCCAGCATTATATTTGAGACAACTATCTAGACAGATTAGTGAAGTGGTTCAAAAATTGTTTAAAACTGAAAAATGTAAGAAACAGGTAGGTTTTTGATGTTTGATTTTCCATAAACTGGTGATTGAGCAATAGAATACAAGACAAAAGCAGGAAAAATAATGTTAGTGGCTAGAAATGAGATAGAATACTAAATATATCAGGCCTATGATTATAATTATTTAAAATATATTGTGGTCATCGTGTGTAATAAAGATTAAAACATGTAACTTGTAATTATTTTTTAGTTGGTCCAAGTACTTCTCATCTTTTCACGAGATGGATGCTATTAGGATTGTACATCATCTAACCAGATAAAATAATTCATATCAGTAAAAATATGGAACACCTGCTCATGTTATATAATTTATTAGAAGAAGAATATCAAAATGTTGATAAAACAATACCTGTTCTCAAGATCGGTAGGCATAATGAATTTTTATTTTTTACAAGTCAGATAACCATGTGCTTCAACTGGCTGTCAACTTGGATCTCGCTCAACATCTGGAAACATACCAAATTATGATCTTATCCTATTGCTAAGAAAAGGTAAGTTCAATAAATGAGAATAACTACTGTTAATCAACAAACAATCCATCCATGCAAGATGCTATATTATGCATTTATATATAATTTACAAACAAAGTTAATTAAGACAATTCGTAATTCATATACACCGTAAACAAGCATTTTGGTAAGTTCTACAAACTAGTAACATGATGAAGATATATCATTGTAATATTTGCTTTCATCATATTATAAAAAACAAATTAATAAGGAAATTGGAGAGTTCATAGTAAAATAACAAATTAATAACCTCTGTCATGATACCACTAGAAGTCTACAAATATCATCATTTGGTCCAGTGACAAGCTTTTGTAATGAGAAATGATACCATGATTCATTAGTATCAATTATATTAACACAACTATCAAATAAAATAGATAAAGAATATGCAATAGACAACCACTGTGTTATGAGCTTTGATAAAAAAACAAATACAGCAGTAACAAAACAAATTTGAGGGAATGACTATCCTTTATTAATAAAACTGCTTTGCTATTTATAATAGCATTACAAGATAAAAACACAAAAGATACAGCCCACGTTCATAACTAACAACGTGCAAAATAATAGTTCAAAAGCAGAAAAAACAGCATCACCCTGAAGACTAGGACATTTATTGACTGGAAGATAAACATAACACAACATTCCCTCCCTTAAACTAGATTGCCTGAACAACTAGTTTATCATAGGTGCTTCACAAACTCCTAACTGGCTTCGCAATTTCTGAAACAGCTCCAACTTGAGTGGTTTTGTTAAAACATCAGCCAACTGTTCTTGTGATCCACACTGAACCAGCTGCACAGTCCATCTCTCACCAAATCTCGTAGAAAGTGAAATCGCACATCAATGTGCTTACTTCTACCATGCATCACTGGGTTCTTAGATAGCTTAATAGCAGAACTATTGTCACAAAAAATAGTTGTGCACTCACCTCCTTCGTATACACATCACGATCTCGAGCAGCTTACGTCTGTTGTATCTTGGGAGACTTTGAATAAAATCTTAAGGAAATTGTTACGACAAACCTAAGACGAAATTTCCATCTTCAACCGGTTATTTTTCAGGTTGATTTATTTATATATATATATATATATATATATATATATATCATTTTCGTTTCTACGTTGTACTATTTCTTTAAATAATATAACATTTGAATTATCGCTATAGTTATTAATACTATAGTTGTTAGTTTGTTGTTGTAATTAAATACAACATACTTATTATTAAAAATAGCTAATACAGAATTTCAAATTAGTGGAAATCTGATTTGTAAACTTGTGAGACGAGTTTATTATTGATTAGTTTCTGTTTTGGTATACTAAACGTATAACATCTTAAGACTTTCCTGTTTTCACTAAAGCATAGATGACAACAATTGAACTATCAACAAAGCATACTACTCACAACAGGTCTGATCCGTTCAAAGGAGATGGTGATGACTTCATAACATGACAAAATCAAATGTTGTTTTATCTCACCACGCTAGGGCTGCATGCAGAAGTGCATCGAGGAGGATGAACCAAAGCCTAAAGACGGACAAACCAGAGAAAAAGATGCAGCTGTTTTTCTCGGAATTGACTCATGGAAGCATTCAGACTTTCTATGCCGAAACTACATTCTGAATTGTCTGGATAAAGTACTATATAAAGTATATCAGCCACACCAGACAGCAAAATCCTTATGGACTGCACTTGCACATAAATACAAAACGCAGAATGTCAGTTTGAAAAAGTTCATCGTAGATAAGTTTATGGAATACAAAATGGTTGACTCCAAATCCGTAATTAGTCAAGTGCAAGAACTCCAACTAACAATTCATGAACTTGAAGCAGAAGGACATAAAGTTGGAGAATTCTTCCTTGTTGAAGCAATAACATGAAATTACCACCATCATGGAAAGAGTACCGCAATTATCTGAAACATAAGAAAAATGAGATTTTCTTAGAAGATCTTATTGTCGGACTAAAAATTGAGGCTGATAACCGCGGAGTGACGAAACAAAACGAAGAGGAATTTATGGCAGAAGAGTCAAAGAACAAAGGGCATTTCAAGAAAAACAAGAAGAAATTCCCGCAGAAGAGAAAAGCGCCTGAAAACAAACCCAAAGACAACAAACGAACCGAGAAGTTTAATGGCGAGTGTTGGGTTTGTGGAAAAGCAGGACACGCCGCTAGAGATTGCAGACACAAGAAGGAACGCAACTCAGAGGCAAATATGGTGTATAACATGGAAGCAGACGAGTCTAATTTTTCAGCAGTTATATCTGAATGCAATTTGGTTCAAAACCTTAACCAATGGTGGGTGGACACAGGTGCTACTCGTTATGTTTGCTCTGACAAATCCATGTTTTCTACATAGCAGAAATTCGATCAGGAAGAAAAACCCTACATGGGTAATTCTGCAGTTTCCATGATCGAAGGCAGTGGCACAGTAATCCTCAAGTTTACTTCTAGAAAAACTATCAAGTTGAATGACGTGCTCCACGTTCCAGACATATGCAAGAATCTCATCTCTGGTCCAGTGCTATCAAAGAAAGGATTCAAAATAGTGTTCGAGTCAGACAAGATGGTTCTGTCCAAAGCTGGAATGTATATCAGAAGGGGATATTTATGTGATGGTCTATTTAAGGCAAATGTAACCGTTATCGGCAATAAAACTATGTATCTAATTGTGCTATTAATAAAATTGAATTTTCTTACTTGCTTGAGCACGAAATTTTACTATGGCATGATAGATTGGGACACATAAATTTCCGAAAAATGAAAACATTATCGAACTTGGGATTAATTCTGAAATCCCAAGTAGATAAGAACTACAAATGTGAGACATGTGTAGAAACAAAAATGGTTAAAAAACCATTTCAATATGTTGATAGAAGCACCAAACCACTAGGTTTGGTTCATACAGATTTATGTGATTTTAAATCGTTACCTACAAGAGACGGGAAAAAGTACTTTATCACGTTTATTGACGATTATACGCGATATTGCTATATATATCTTTTGAATAGTAAAGATGAAGCAATTACATCATTTATAAAGTACAAGGCTGAGGTAGAAAATCAGTTAAATAAAAAGATTAAGATATTGAGATCTGATCGAGGTGGAGAATATGAATCGCCATTTGAACAGTTCTGTGCCGAAAATGGTATAATTCATCAAACAACAGCTTCATATTCACCACAACAAAATGGTGTATCCGAAAGGAAGAACAGAACGTTAAAAGACATGATTAATGTCATGCTTTTAACCTCTGGTCTGCCGACGAACTTGTGGGGGGAGCCTTATTTATGTCTAATCACATATTAAACAAAGTCCCTCACAATAAAACAGGAACAATTCCATATGAGATTTGGAAAGGACACAAACCAAGCTTTAAATACGTCAAAGTGTGGGGGTGTTTGGCAAAAGTTCCAGTTCCGCCTCCCAAGAGAGTCAAACTTGGACCAAAAACAATAAATTGTTACTATCTAGGGCCAACCCAAAATAGTAGTGCCTACATATTTTTGGTATTCAAGTCCGATATAGCTGATATTCATGTAAATACAATCATGGAATCTAGAGATGCCTCATTCTTTGAAGACGTGTTTCCGCACAAAAGGAATGAAGGGAATAATGTCCCTAAAAGGACAAGAGAAGAATCAAGCAATTCGCATGAAGATGAAACTCATCATGAGATTGAGGAAGTTGAACCAAGAAGAAGCGTAAGGGCTAGGACTTCCAAGACATTTGGTTCGGATTTTTTCACATATGTGTTAGAACACGAACCTCAAACATACAAGGAAGCAATGTCATCTTCTGAATTTTCATGTTGGAAAGAAGCAATCCAAAATGAGATTGATTCAATTCTAAGTAATAAAACTTAGGAAATTGTTGATATTCCACCTGGAATAAAACCTATTGGCTGTAAATGGATTTTCAAGAAGAAAATGAAAGCAAATGACTCTATCGACAAGTATAAAGCCAGATTAGTAGCCAAAGGATATCGTCAAAAAGAAGGAGTAGACTTCTTTGATACATATTCGTCGGTAACACGAATAACCTCTATAAGAATGCTAATATCAATTGCATCGATCTATAATCTAGAAATTCATCAAATGGATGTAAAGACAACATTCTTAAATGGAGATCTCGATAAGGAGATCTACATGGAGCAACCTGAAAGTTTTATTTCCAAAGAAAATGAAAACAAAGTCTGTAGATTAGTAAAATCATTATACGGACTAAAAAAACTTCAAAACAATGGCACACAAAATTTGATAGTGTCATGATGAGAAATGGTTTTCGTATAAATGAATGTGATAAGTGTGTTTATTATAAACAAATTGGACAATCATATGTGATGATTTGTTTAAATGTCGACGATATGTTAATATTTGATCCAAATACTCAGGTAATAGGGACCATAAAGAAGATGTTAATTAGCAATTTCGATATGAAAGACTTAGGAGTTGCAGACGTTATTTTGGAAATCAAAATAATAAGAACACCTAATGGAATTAAATTATCTCAGTCACACTATGTAGACAAAGTGATTGAAAATTTTCAAAATTTTGAAATTAAAGGAGTAAGAACACCTTTTAATCCATCGGAAGTACTGCATAAAAACACTAATGAGAGTGTAATGCAATTAGAATACTCTCGTGTAATAGAAATCTCATGTATCTCATGAATTGCACAAGACCAGATATAGCTTATGCAGTAAGTCGATTAAGCAGGTATACAAGCAACCCAAGGAAGGAACACCGGAAAGCACTAATGAGAGTGCTTGGATATTTAAAAAATACCACAAACTATTCCTTACATTATGAAAAATATCATGCCGTCTTAGAAGGATATAGTGATGCAAACTGGATTGCTGATTCAGAGGAATCAAAATCAACGAGTGGTTATGTCTTTTCTTTAGTAGGGGCAGCAGTGTCATGGAAATCAACTAAACAAACATGCATAGCTCGATCCATTACGGAATCAGAGTTCATCACTTTAGATAAAGCAGGCGAAGAAGCAGAATGGCTTCGTCATTTTTTAGAAGATATTCCATTTTGGCATAAACCTATACCGGCCATATGCATACATTGTGATAACCAAGCTACGCTAAACAGAGCGCACAACTTTGTGTATAATGGAAAGTCACGACACATTCGTCGACGCCATAACACAGTTAGGCAGTTACTCTTAAATGGAACTGTTTCCATAGATTTTGTGAGAACAAATGATAACATAGCGGATCCATTTACTAAAGGTTTATCAAGAGAGAAAATTAACTGTGCATCGAGGGGAATGAGTTTAAAAGTCTAAACCAACAAGAGTTATCTTATACGAAAATCTATCATAGCGACTGGAGATCCCACGGACTAGGATCAATAGGCAAACCAGTTCTGAATAACTCAAGACGTAATGCATTTGTTTGGACTTAGTCCTACTCCATTCCTATGGTGCACAATATAAATGCATGACTACAGAAGTATTAAAATGATAAAACTATGTTTTTTAATGATGACCATATCTTGAAAATAACAAATGGGTTATATTTAGGATACTTTTAATGGTTGTGATCACCTATGTTAGTGTGAGCTGGGTCGGCTCTATGAGAATATTAAAGGCTTTTATTCTCTATAAACACTCGTGGAACCAAAAAATTGTTCATGACCAAATGAACACAACCAAGAGATTGGATGTAAAGGAAAATAATGCTTTGTAAAGCTTATTGTCTGGTTATACAATAACGGCTGACGGTTCAAGATGAAATAATTCATCGATTAGCCAAGTATATCCGATAAGTTTTAACTAGGAAAAGTTCAAAGTGAAATATCTACTTATCCTCGATATAGCATTATTTTCATATGAACTGTGTGATATTACACTGTGTGGGGGAGACATATATCGTCATTCATGTGGGGGATTGTTAGAATTCTCAAAAATAGTGAATGAGATATATCCCACATCGCCAAAAATAAGTTCATTTTCTTATTTATATAGTGTACTCTCAATTCCTATATTGGCTCTTACGGTCAGGTAATTTTGTACGAGGGGAGGACCTATATGGCCATGGACTAACGCGCGCGCGCGCCGTCGTTCACCCATCCAACCGACCGAATCGGGTAGGATCGGGTGCGGGTCCAATAAGATTGGGCTGTGTCATATATTTTTGCTACCTAAAAAATGGACTGATTTTTAAACAGAAGTGTGTTTAAATAGATACGGATTTTCCAACGGTTGTGACCGTTGCAAACTGATGAAGAGACACAACTGTTGCAAACCGCAACAGTTTTTGGCCGTTGCAAATGAAGAGACGCGACTGTTGCAAACAACAACAGTTCTGAGCCGTTGCAAATGAAGAGACGCGACTGTTGCAAACCGCGACAGTTTTTTGCCGTTGCAAATGAAGAGACGCGACTGTTGCAAATAGCAACAGTTCTGAACCATTGCAAACGAACGGACGCGGCTGTTGCGAACAGTAACACTTTTTGATGTTGCAAATGAAGGGATGCTACTTTTCTCAACGGGTGTAGCCATTGGAAATTCGGCTATAAATAAGGAGGAAACCTGATCACTTTTCTAGCTAAATTTTTCAAACCGAATTATCTCTTCTTTATCTTCGTTTCTTAAAATCATAATCGGTCCTATCATACAGAAGATCATACACATCACGATCTCGAGCAGCTTACGTCTGTTGTATCTTGGGAAACTTTGAATAAAGTCTTAAGGAAATTGTTACGACAAGCCTCAGACGAAATTTCCATCTTCAACCAGTTATTTTTCAAGTTGATTTATATATTTATATATATATATATATATATATATCATTTTCTTTTCTACGTTGTACTATTTTTTTAAATAGTATAACATTTGATTTATCGCTATAGTTATTAATACTATAGTTGTTAGTTTGTTGTTGTAATTAATTACAACATACTTATTATTAAAAATAACTAATACAGAATTCCAAATTAGTGGAAATCTGATTTGTAAACTTGTGAGACGAGTTTATTATTGATTAGTCTCTGTTTTGGTATACTAGACGTATAACATCTTAAGACTTTCATGTTTTCACTAAAACAGAGATGACAACAATTGAACTATCAACAAAGGCTACTACTCACAACAGGCCTGATCCGTTCAAAGGAGATGGTGATGACTTCATAACAAGGCAAAATCAAATGTTGTTTTATCTCACCACGCTAGGGCTGCAGAAGTGCATCGAGGAGGATGAACCAAAGTCTAAAGACGGACAAACCAGAGAAAAAGATGCAGCTGTTTTTCTCGGAATTGACTCATGGAAGCATTCAGACTTCCTGTGCCGAAACTACATTCTGAATTGTCTGGATAAAGTACTATATAAAGTATATCAGCCACACCAGACTGCAAAATCCTTATGGACTGCACTTGCACATAAATACAAAACATAGAATGTTAGTTTGAAGAAGTTCATCGTAGATAAGTTTATGGAATACAAAATGGTTGACTCTAAATCCGTAATTAGTCAAGTGCAAGAACTCCAACTCACAATTCATGAACTTGAAGCAGAAGGACATAAAGTTGGAGAATTCTTCCTTGTTGAAGCAATAACAGGGAAATTACCACCATCCTGGAAAGACTACCGCAATTATTTGAAACATAAAAAAAAAAAAGATTTTCTTAGAAGATCTTATTGTCGGACTAAAAATTGAGGCTGATAACCGCGGAGTGACAAAACAAAACGAAGAGGCATTTGTGGTAGAAGAGTCAAAGAACAAAGGGCATTTCAAGAAAAACAAGAAGAAATTCCCGTAGAAGAGAAAAGCGCCTGAAAACAAACCCAAAGACAACAAACGAACCGAGAAGTTTAATGGCGAGTGTTGGGTTTGTGGAAAAGCAGGACACGCCGCTAGAGATTGTAGACACAAGAATGAACGCAACTCAGAGGCAAATATGATGGATAACATGATTAATGCCATGCTTTTAACCTCTGGTCTGCCGACGAACTTGTGGGGGGAAGCCTTATTTATGTCTAATCACATATTAAACAAAGTCCCTCACAATAAAATATGAACAATTCCATATGAGATTTGGAAATGACACAAACCAAGCTTTAAATACGTCAAAGTGTGGGGGTGCTTGGCAAAAGTTCCAGTTCCGCCTCCCAAGAGAGTCAAACTTGGACCAAAAACAGTAGATTGTTACTATCTAGGGCCAGCCTAAAATAGTAGTGCCTACAGATTTTTGGTATTCAAGTCCGATATAGCTGATATTCATGTAAATACAATCATGGAATCTAGAGATGTCTCATTCTTTGAAGACGTGTTTCCGCACAAAAGGAATGAAGGGAATAATGTCCCTAAAAGGACAAGAGAAGAATCAAGCAATTCACATGAAGATGAAACTCATCATGAGATTGAGAAAGTTGAACCAAGAAGAAGCGTAAGGGCTATGACTTCCAAGACATTTGGTTCGGATTTTTTCACATATGTGCTAGAACACGAACCTCAAACATACAAGGAAGCAATGTCATCTTCTGAATCTTCATGTTGGAAAGAAGCAATATAAAATGAGATTGATTCAATTCTAAGTAATAAAATTTGGGAAATTGTTGATATTCCACCTGGAATAAAACCTACTGGCTGTAAATGGATTTTCAAGAAGAAAATGAAAGCAAATGGCTCTATCGACAAGTATAAAGCCAGATTAGTAGCCAAAGGATATCGTCAAAAAGAAGGAGTAGACTTCTTAGATACATATTCGCCTGTAACACGAATAACCTCTATAAGAATGCTAATAGCAATTGCATCGATCTATAATCTAGAAATTCATCAAATGGATGTAAAGACAACATTCTTAAATGGAGATCTCGATAAGGAGATCTACATGGAGCAATCTGAAGGTTTTATTTCCAAAGGAAATGAAAACAAAGTCTATAGATTAGTAAAATCATTATACGGACTAAAACAAATTCCAAAACAATAGCAAACAAAAATTTGATAGTGTCATGATGAGAAATGGTTTTCGTATAAATGAATGTGATAAGTGTGTTTATTATAAACAAATTGGACAATCATATATGATGATTTGTTTATATGTCGACGATATGTTAATATTTGGTCCAAATACTCAGGTAATAGAGACCATAAAGAAGATGTTAATTAGCAATTTCGATATGAAAGACTTAGAAGTTGCAGACATTATTTTGGGAATCAAAATAATAAGAACACCTAATGAAATTAAATTATCTCAGTCACACTATGTAGACAAAGTGATTGAAAATTTTCAAAATTTTGAAATTAAAGGAGTAAGAACACCTTTTAATCCATCGGAAATACTGCATAAAAACACTAATGAGAGTGTAATGCAACTGGAATACTCTCGTGTAATAGGATGTCTCATGTATCTCATGAATTGCACAATACCAGATATAGCTTATGCAGTAAGTCGATTAAGCAGGTATACAAGCAACCCAGGGAAGGAACATTGGAAATCACTAATGAGAGTGCTTGGATATTTAAAAAATACCACAAACTATTCCTTACATTATGAAAAATATCCTGCCGTCTTAGAAGGATATAGTGATGCAAACTGGATTGCTGATTCAGAGGAATCAAAATCAACGAGTGGTTATGTCTTTACTTTAGTAGGGGCAGCAGTGTCATAGAAATCAACTAAACAAACATGCATAGCTCGATCCACTATGGAATCAGAGTTCATCACTTTAGATAGAGCAGGCGATAAAGCAGAATGACTTCGTCATTTTTTAGAAGATATTCCATTTTGGGCTAAACCTGTACCGGCCATATGCATATACTGTGATAACCAAGCTACGCTAAGCAGAGCGCACAATTTTGTGTATAATGGAAAGTCACGACACATTCGTCGACGCTATAACACAGTTTGCAGTTACTCTCAAATGGAACTATTTCCATAGATTATGTGAGAACAAATGATAACATAGCGGATCCATTTACTAAAGGTTTATCAAGAGAGAAAATTAACTGCGCATCGAGAGGAATGGGTTTAAAAGTCTAAACCAACAAGAGTTATCTTATACGAAAACCTATCATAGCGACTGGAGATCCCACGGACTAGGATCAATTGGCAAACCAGTTCTGAATAACTCAAGACGTAATGCATTTGTTTGGACTTAGTCCTACTCCATTCCTATGGTGCACAATATAAATGCATGCCTACAGAAGTATTAAAATGATAAAACTATGTTTTTTAATGATGACCATATCTTGAAAATAACAAGTGGAGTATATGTAGGATACTCTTAATGGTTGTGATCACCTATGTTAGTGTGAGCTGGGTCGGCTCTATGAGAATATTAAAAGCTTTTATTCTCTATAAACACTCGTAGAACCAAAAAATTGTTCGGGACCAAAATGTACACAACCAAGAGATTGATTGTGAAGGAAAATAATGTTTTGTAAAGCTTATTGTCTGGTTATACAATAACGGCTAACAGTTCAAGATGAAATAATTCACCGATTAGCCAAGTATATCCGATAAGTTTTAACTGAGAAATGTTCAAAGTGAAATATCTACGTATCCTCGATATAGCATTATTTTCATATGAACTGTGTGATATTACACTGTGTGGGGGAGACATATATCGTCATTCATGTGGGGGATTGTTAGAATTCTCAAAAATAGTGAATGAGATATATTCCACATCACCAAAAATAAGTCCATTTTCTTATTTATATAGTGTACTCTCAATCCCTATATTGGCTCTTACGGTCAGGTTATTTTGTGCGAGGGGGAGGACCTATATGGCCATGGATTAACACATGCGCGCGCGCCGTCGTCTGCCCATCCAACCGACCGAACCAGGTAGGATCGGGTGCGGGTCCAATAAGATTGGGCTGTGTCATATATTTTTGCTACCTAAAAAATGGACTGATTTTTCAAGTTGATTTATATATATATATATATATATATATATATCATTTTCGTTTCTACGTTGTATTATTTCTTTAAATAGTATAACATTTGATTTATCGCTATAGTTATTAATACTATAGTTGTTAGTTTGTTGTTGTAATCAATTACAACATACTTATTATTAAAAATAGCTAATACAGAATTCCAAATTAGTGGAAATCTGATTTGTAAACTTGTGAGACGAGTTTATTATTGATTAGTCTCTGTTTTGGTATACTAGACGTATAACAAGCACATGGAACACCTACTCATGTTCAGTAGAACAATAATTTCAAAACGTCGCTTAATAAAATAATACCTATGTTCAAGATGGGTAGACAAGATAAATTTTTACAAGTCAGATAACCATGTGCTTCGACTTGCCATCAACTTAGGTCTCGATTAACATCTAAAAACATATCTGATTATGACAATCTCTTATTGCTAGAAGAATAGTTCATAAATTTGAGTGATTACTGTTGTTAATTAAGAAAGGAATTCATCCGTGCAAGACAGATTGTAGTTTATGTACACCATACACAAGTATTTAATTCAATTCCAGAAATTGGTAGCATGATGAAGATGTATGATTGCTCTATTTAATTTCGTTATATTTTAATAAACAGTTAATAAGGAAACTGAATAGTATCTAGTAAAATAACAAACTAATAATCCTGGTCATGATACCACTACAAATATCATCATGTGGTCCAGTGAAAAAGTTTTTGTGATGAGGAATGAAATTATGATCCACTAGTAACAATTATATTAACAGAACTATCAAATAAAATAGATAAAAAACTGTATGTGAGACTATAACTGGATATATGTGATACTGTCAATAGCATTTTCCCACTGCTAAGTTTGAAACTACATAGTCTGGCTGAAGTAGACAACTTGCATCTGCAGACATGTATGTGTTCACTGTCAAGAGACTGTTTACTACCTATTTATAGCCCCAAAAAGAATATCATATTATAGCTCTGTCATTTCTAATGTTATATTAATGTGGTAGGAAGAAGCAAACAAGCCAACAACGAAAAATTTACATCATTCTCGCAGAAGTCTGTACGTGATATGAAACATCATTTATGTCTGTCAATAGATCAAGATTATCAGGACTGCTATATTATTACCCTTTTTGTGGAAGACTGAAGGAGTTATCCAGAATTAAATCAAATATTACATGAAACTAATAAATATTAAGACTGAAGAGTTACCATGAAGTACGTGAAACTAACAAATATTATAGAACATGTAAGTACTGGTGTTTCCTTACCATTAAGCTGGAGATTAAGAAAGGAAACATTAGACTAAAATAAAGACATAAGGATAAAGATACCAGACACTTGGACGTTTTTTATTCCTTTTTTCATGTGGTCTTCGTGTATGTTGATGCAAACTAAAACTTATACTAATTAATTATTGTAAATGTCTATCTTGTCTAGCTACTCTTCAATCTTCATATTTCTGAGATAAGTAGTTGTTGAGTAAATTTCGACCGGACCCCGCCTACCGAACCAGATCCCACCGAACCAACTCTTTCCCCTGCCTACCGAACCAGATCCCACCGAACCAAGTTCGCCTGCCGAACCAAACTCCCACCGAACCAAACTCCATCCACTCACAACCGGATCGAGGCGTACCGGATCAACAATGCCAGGCCAGATCGCATCAGCCTAGGCCCACCAGCGGCTATATACATCCAAGACCTCTGCCCCCAGCCTCACTCTATAAATAGAGGGGCAGGGGTACAACAATGGAGGACAAGTTTGAGAGCTCAAGCACGGATAGAACTTTCAAACAACTTTTATATACTTGTACCAAAGCCTTGTACTTGTAATCTGAACAAGAAAGGAGAAATAATATATAAAGTGGACGTAGGCACATTCTGGCTGAACCACTATAAATCTGCGTGTCTTTTATAGTTTAGTCCCTGCTTTTTTACATATTTGTATAAATCACTCAGATCATTAAAAACAACGCAAAATCAACTGAATCATACGACTTGGAGGTGTTTGCCCATTTTTTGTGCAAACATTTTTGGTGCTTACACTGAGAACAAGAAGCTCGAAGCTTCAGCTTCTCCCACTTAACCTTCTTCCTGACAGCGTCGTTCATTGCTTGGAAAACATGCCTCCCAAGCAGAAGAAAGATGTTAACAAAGGAAAGAACATCGCAACCAGCAGTCTTCCAGATCCAGTGGTCACAGATCAAGTAAGTCGTCCCCTTCCAACAGCAGTACCAAATGAAGGTCAGGCAAATCCGACAACTCCTGCCACAGAACAGCCTGCAGCAATTACTAGGGCAGATCTAGACAGGGTTGTGGCTGAAGTGACTAATTGCTTCACATCCCAACAGGAAGCCTTGGTGGACCATCTCATGTCACGCTTAAGGGATGCTGAAGAGTCCAACCGCAACACTGAATCATGGGGTGAGTCCCAGTCTGGAGGATCTCAGAGACAGCAAAGATCTTCCTTCTTCGAAGGAGCTAACGACAGAAGCGGCCATGGTAGGAGCCGAGACCGAGCACAGCCCGAAGTTAGGCCTGAGGAAACGCTTGGAACCGAACCCAACGGGGGAGGTACCGGACGGAGGTCAACTGTGGCTGAGCCTGTCGTACTGCCTAACCACGGAAACACCAATGAACGGGGCCGAGCTAGAGTCCAGCCCGAAGTTGGACCCGAGGAAGTGCTTAGATCAGAACCCAGCAGGGGAAGATCAAGGCAAGGGCCAACTGTCGCTGACCCTAACATGCTCCCAGAAGACCAAAGGCAGCCATTGGAAAATATTAGGAATGATAGATGATACCATCCCTACAGGTCATCTGGACGGAATCAATCCTACAGAACAGAACCGAACTCATTTCTATCTGCTCCAAATTCTGATGAAAGGATGGCACGCTTGTTCAGAGAGTGCGTCCAATGGGATCAAAGAGATCGAGGGATAGGCGCTAGGGTGACCAGCCCTTTCGCCCACAATATCGAAATTGCTATCACCCCCCAAGAATGGAAAATGCCAACAATGGAACCTTACAAAGGGACCTCTGACCTCATTATACACTTACAGAGATACACACAACATATGCTCATGAGCGGGGCAACAGAAGGAGTACTGTGCAAATGCTTTCCACTATTCTTAGCAGATCTAGCTACCTCCTGGTTCTTGCATCTGCCCTAAGGATCCATCAGCTCATGGGAGATGTTGAAAGAAAAGTTTATCAGCCAGTTTCGCATTCATGTGGAACAACCCAAGGACGCTTATTCCTTATCCAATATCAAACAGAAACCTGGAGAGAAGCTGCAGCAATATTTAACCCGATTCAATGCCGCAGCGGCCGCAGTCCAAGATGCCGATGAGAAGCTTGTCTTAATGGCCCTTTGTAGTGGTGTGCATCCGGATACTAAATTTGCTAGAAGATTGACAAAAGAAAAACCAGCTACTTTACCCGATTGACAAATGAAACTATCAATAAAGGACGTTTCTCACTGCAATAAACCACTACACGGTTTCACTGGAGATGCGAAGACGCCCCTCGGGAAACTGGACCTCTTTGTTGAAATTGAAAGTCATCCCGCTCCGTTGTGCGGAAACAGACATTTGTGCTGATAGAAAACCACTCGGCCTACAACGCCTTCTTAGGAAGGCCAGCCTTGTCTGACTTCCAAATTGTCCTGGCCCCATAGTGCCTAAAGATGAAATTTCCAACGGACAATGGAGTAGGGGAAGTAGAGGGAGACCAGGACGTTGCTCGAGACTGCTATGTAACTGAACTTCGCAACAACCACAGGAAAGATAAAGGGAAGAGTGTAGAGGTTGCCCTCTGCAAAAAAAGTTTGGAAGCATAGCAACTAAAAAAGCCCCTCCTCTTCAATATACCAGCGACCCTTTCAATGAATTAGACCCTAGGGACAAAGAGGATGAGGCCACCGCCAAGCCTGCAGAGGCTATGGAATTTGTATCTGTAGACAAACATGACTCGAGTAGACTATTGAAAATCGGGTCCCAACTAAATGCAGAGTTGAAGGAACAACTCATTGACTTTCTCCGCCACAACTTGGATGTATTTGCATGGTCACATGCTGACATGACCGGAATCTCCCCTGACATAGCATGCCACGTACTAAACATTGATCCTACCAAGGCGCCCGTAAAACAAAAAAAGAGAAGTATGGGGGCAGAACGATCAGCAGCCCTCGATGAAGAAGTAAAGAATCTACTTGCCAATGACTTCATACGAGAAGCCATCTACCCAGAGTGGATCGCCAATCCGGTGCTGGTAAAGAAGGCTAATGGGAAGTGGCGAACATGCATTGACTTCTCCAACTTAAATGACGTCTGCCCGAAGGATTGCTTCCCACTTCCCCGAATCGATCAACTTGTAGACAGCACAGCCGGGCACGAACTGTTATCTTTTATGGACGCATACTCAGGATACAACCAAATTCCCATGCATGCTCCGGATCAAGACCACACTAGTTTCATCACTAACCGGGGATTGTACTACTACAAGGTAATGCCTTTCGGACTTAAAAACGCAGGAGCCACCTACCAGCGCCTCGTCAATAAGATGTTTGCAGGGCTAATAGGACAAACTATGGAAGTGTATGTGGATGACATGCTGGTAAAGTCAAGGAAGGCCGACGATCACGTAAGCCACCTGGGCGAGATGTTTCAAGTACTTCGCCAATATGGAATGAAACTTAATCCTCTAAAATGCTCCTTCGGAGTATCATCAGGAAAGTTCTTGGGATTCATCGTCCATGCCCAGAGGGATTGAAGCAAACCCTGAACAAGCCCGAGCTCTAAAAGATATCAAAATACCTTCCACTCGAAAGGAAATGCAAAGCCTGAATGGGAAAGTGGCCGCCCTAAGCCGATTCATCTCCAAAGCAACGGATAAGTGCGTCCCCTTCTTCGAAGCTCTAAAGAAAGACAAAGGAAAGTTCGAATGGACTGACGAATGCTTAACAGCTTTCCTTAACTTAATCAAACACCTCCAGAAACCGCCGGTACTCTCGACTCCAAACGAAGGCGAAGAGTTATACCTATACCTTGTTGTATCATCTCATGCTCTAAGCGCTGCTTTGGTAAGAGAAGACAACCGCACGCTGCGGCCAGTATACTTTGTAAGTAAGAGGTTTATAGGGGCAGAAGTCAGATATCCTAAACTTGAGAAGCTAGCATACTGTCTACTAATCGCATCATGAAAACTGCGACATTATTTTCAATCCCATTCCATCAGAGTTCTGACCGATCAACCACTAAGGCAGGTACTCCATCGTCCCGACACTTCTGGGCGACTACTTAAATGGTGCATTGAACTAAGTCAATATGATATTACCTACCATCCTCGCACCGCCATCAAGGGGCAAGCCATGGCCGATTTCATTGCCGAATTCACTACCAACGAAGGTAAGGAGCAATCAGAAATAGCAGAAGACATCAAGTGGAACCTCTTTGTGGATGGTGCATCAAACGAACAAGGCTCGGGGGCAGGTGTGGTAATACTCACTCTCAGGGGAAATAAGCTGCACTATGCTATAAGGTTGGAATTCGCTGCCACCAACAACGATGCAGAGTATGAAGCAGTGATAGCTGGATTAGAACTTGCCTTAGAAATCCGAGCTAATTCTTTGTGTCTTCATAGCGATTCTCAACTTATTGTTAATCAAATACTAGGAGAATTCCAGGCTCGAGAAGAACGACTCATAGCGTATTTAAAAAAGACCAAGTTACTTCTCAGTCGATTGGACCACTACTTAGTCAAACACATCCCTCGGGAAGAGAACCAAGAGGCCGACGAATTGGCAAAGCAAGCTAGCATGAGAGACGGCGCTATTTCCGGAGCAGTAGCCATCTCAAAGCAACTGACCTCAAGTTTTGAGCAAGTGAATCTGATAGCTGCAACCGAAAAGCAACTTGGATGACTCCCATCCGAGACTACTTACAAAGTGGCACACTACCCAACGGGCGTAGCGAAGTCAAGAAAATCTTGAGGAAAGCTTCTCGCTACACAATACAAGAGGACACTCTCTATCGGCGCGGCTTCTCTAACCCCTTATTAAGGTGTGTCGCTGGAAGGGAAGCCAAGGAAATCTTATCCAACATTCATCAAGGAAGCTGCGGAGATCACACCGGAGGGCAGTCTTTGGCAAAAAAGATACTCCGATATGAATATTTCTGGCCCACCTTAAGCAAGGATGCCTTAGATTTCGTCAGAAAATGTGACAGATGCCAGAAGTTTGCTAAGATTCTGTGGCTACCAACAACTGAGATTACTCAAATGACCAGCCCTTGGCCTTTTGCAGTATGAGGAATTGACTTAATCGGCGAACTGCCAATGGGCAGAGGCGGGGCCAAATATGCTATAGTGACAGTCGACTATTTCACCAAATGGGTGGAAGCAGAACCCCTAAATAAAGTATCTTCAGCGAAAGTTATTAACTTCTTGATCAAAAATGTTCTATGCAGGTACGGAGTCCCATTCAAAATTATATCGGACAATGGACTTCAGTTTGACAGCGAGGAGTTCGCCAACTGGTGCCAAGAGCACGGAATTCACAAAAGCTTCTCATCCGTAGCTTATCCCCAAGCAAACGGACAAGTCGAAGCCGTCAACAAAATTCTGAAAACTCTAATAAAAAGAAGCTCGAAAAGTCAAAGGGCGCTTGGGTGGATGAACTCCCTACGGCACTGTGGGCCTACCGCACATCTTTCAGGACATCAACAGGGTATACTCCTTTCTCTTTGGCATACGGATCGGAGGCTATGCTCCCAGTTGAAACCATCGTGCCTTCCCACTGTAGGATCCACTATAACCCAGAAGAGAACAAAGAACTCCTTCACATGTCTTTGGATCTAATTGAGGAGAGAAGAAATGATGCAGCCCTCAAAGCAGCAGCCCACAAGCAAAAAGTGGCAGCACACTACAACTCCAAAGTCAAGCATCGTACCTTACAAGAAGGAGATCTTGTCCTCAAGCGAATCTTCCCTCGCCCCGGAGCACTAGATCCAATCTGGGATGGACCATATGTAATTCATAAAGATCTCCACAATGGAGCTTATATTTTGTCAACAGTGGACGGAGAGGTGTTCCAGAGGGCATGGAACATCTAACACCTCCGTCGATACTTTTCTTAACTTGTACTGCCCATATGAAGTGAATTAACAAAGAGAATCAGTAGACGTAGGCATTTTCGTGCCGAACCACTTTAAAAACCTTGTCTTTTTTTAACTTGTTCCTTTATATCTTGGCTGCTTGTTAACTTTATCCTTTTCTGTTGAACAAAATCCTGTGCATATAGCATTTCCATTCAAGGCACTCCACAACGCGACTTCACCTGGACAAGACCTAACAGGTACTATGCGAATCTATGCCCTCGCCAATGAGACACTTTTGCTTCGGCATCCCTCTGCTGCGGGTTAACTCATTGCTCGCGACGGCCCTTAAAGCCAACTGTAATGAGCCGATTATAAGCCACCGAGAAGGCCGACTATAGCCAAGGCAGCTCATTACGGCGTTCGGCTCGCCGGCAACTGTGAACCTACTTTAAGCCCCAACATAAGGTGTGGCCAGCCAGGGGTAGTTCACGGTTGACGATCGGCACCCACGCTAGCCGGCCACAGTAAATCGAATAATACCCACGATTACGGACCATAATGGCCCGGGTAGTTACTGTGCGCGATCTCGGCTCCGATGTGTCTCAAGTACGGCTGTGGTAAAAAGGATTAACTCCCCGCGGAGGCGTAAGATGGGTGACAAATGTCTCCAAGACCCACAGCTAGGGAAAGTGACTACAAAGCCCGTTTTCCACGAACTTAAGCACATCGAAGGCCTTCAAAAATGGGCAAACAGTAGTATTAGAGTTGTATATCATCAAACCCTTAATCGCTATTTACCACCAATTAACATATGGAACTCCTGCTCATTTAATCTTAATTGATTGGTGAAAAAACTAAAATACTGCTTAACAAAACAATACCTATGTTGGAGATTGGTAGGCACAATGAATCTTGACGAGTCAGCTAACCATGTGCATGCATTCGGGTTCAACTCGGACCTTGGTTTCAACTTGGATCTCGATCGACATCTTAGAAACAAAACAAATTATCTGTTCTTATCGCTTAAAACTGATTTTATGAATGAGTAAACTACTATTTATTCAAAACAAGTCACACAATCAAGATTTCATGCTATTAACAATCAGTTTATAATTCACAAAATTAATGCAAACCTTCCAATATAATTTATAACATGAATACGCATGTTGGTGTTGTGCAAAAAATAGTAGCGCTTTGCGGAAGCTTATATCAACGGATCTTTGTCACCAAAATCACAAAGAGATAACTTGGATTGAAAACAAGACGGAATTGAAATCAAAACACAATAACACAGGATATTCCACCCAACCACCCACTTTATTGATTCACCAAAATTTTTGTTTACAATTAATAGAACAAAGCTAAAATAAACAAAATACCATTAAATCAATAACCAAATTGAGAAAGAGAGCAAATATCTATATGGCTAAAATTGTTGGAGAAGAAGAACAAAAATGAAGAAGAGAAAATTAGCAAATAGATTTTTCACCATACTTTTACCCTCTCTTCTAGTCTTTATTTATATAATCAATTACTTAATGCCCAAGTTAACATTAGACGGCAAAGAATAATTTGATTAGCCAATTAGAGAGAGAAATAAGCATATTCAAATATGCCTATTAATTAGGGGAAACAAAATCTTCTCTCTCTTTCTTTTGCATATTTATTTCCCTCTATTTGTGATTTTGTATCACCAAAATTTAACACTCCACCTTGATGTAAAATCACATATCTCCAATATATCAAGCATGCCATATCTAGATTTATCACAAATCCTCATATCTCAACCACACTAAATTACAAATCTCAACCACCGTCTGCAAGTGATGCATCTCTCCCACATGAGGTGCACCACACAAATCCGGTCTCAAAAACATTTGTAATACCACAAAGATCTCCGGCTTGTCTTTGTGGATTTTGCAATTCGACACCCGTCTATCACTCGATCTGAGCTCATTACCTGATCACTATCGGTCCCTCGAGCATCATCAACATGAAGACCCCTGTCTAAAATATGATCCTCAATGCTAGAATCATAAGCAGTGACCACATTAACCTCTCCACCTTGCTGTGGACTAGGTCCTTCAACCGTCACTCGCTTTCCATTGTCGACTACAGAACCAACCAAGCTATAAAGGTTTCCTTCTTCCAATACTCCTCGCATCCTTACACGACCACCTTTCTTCACTCTCAAAACTCCACCTTGAGTCTCATAAGTGCAACCATGGCGATCCAACTGACCGAGAGAAATAATATTATGCGAAGAAGTGGGTACATGTCTGACTCCAGAGACTTCTCTAACCACACCGTCATGCATACGAAACCGGATAGATCCAATACCACAAATTGGTAGCTCTTCTCCATTGGCTGTCCTAATCATGCTGACACTCTTCTCATAAGAAGAAAAACAATTCAAATCTCTACAAATGTGAAAACTGGCTTCCGAATCCATCTTCCAAGGCTTATTTTCACTAAAAAGGACATCATAAGAAGCATCACTATCGGTACCTTCAACAAAACCTGCATGTGCATCACTACTAGTATCACCATGCGCAGCCTTTTTCTGATCTCTTTTATAAGCATAACACTTGCTACGTATGTGACCTTTCTTATTACAATAATGACAAGTGATAACACCTTTACCATTAGCATCCTTCTTCCAAATTGTATCTTTCTTCGAGTCCCTTGCCACCATAGCCTCACTTTGAATTGATTTCATACCTGACCCTTTTCTTTTAAGCTCCTCATTCAAAAGACTGCTTCGAACAGTTTCCAAAGAGATAGTTCCATTAGCATTGGAATTATTCAATGAAACAACCAAAGTTTCCCAACTTTCTGAAAGCGAACTCATCAATAAAAGAACTTGTAACTCATCATCAAAATTGACCTTCATATTTGCCAATTGATTTATTACATCCTGAAATTCATTCAAATGCTCTGCAACAGACTTTTCTTCATCTAATCTCAGTTGTACCAACTTTCGAACCAAAAAAGCCTTACTAGTAGCACTTTTTGACTCATACAAAGATACCAACTTGTCCCACAAAGCCTTCACGGATTCATAACTAGCCACATGATGGAAAACTAAATCATCAAGATACTGGCGAATCAAAGCAATCGCCTTCTTATCCATCTTCTTCCATTTTCCCTCATCTACATCAGAGGGCTTCTTTCCATCTCCATCAATCGGATCAAGAAGATAATTGAGGTACAGAACATCCTCCATCTTAGGCTTCCAAATACTCCAATTTTTCCCATCCAAAATAGCCATCTTCGAAAATGAAATCATATCCGACATCAATAATTTTTCAATCCGAAATTACTCTAAGCTTTGCGATGATCTGTGCTCTGATACCAAACTGTTGTGCAAAAAATGGTAGCGCTTTGCGGAAGATTATATCAACGGATCTTTGTCACCCAAATCACAAAGGATAACTTGGATTGAAAACAAGACGGAATTGAAATCAAAACACAATAATACAGGATATTCCACCCAACCACCCACTTTATTGATTCACCAAAATTTTTGTTTACAATTAATAGAACAAAGCTAAAATAAACAAAATACCATTAAATCAATAACCAAATTGAGAAAGGGAGCAAATATCTATATGACTAAAATTGTTGGAGAAGAAGAACAAAAATGAAGAAGAGAAAATTAGCAAATAAATTTTCCACCATACTTTTACCCTCTCTTCTAGTTTTTATTTATATAATCAATTACTTAATGTCCAAGTTAACATTAGATGGCAAAAAATAATTTGATTAGCCAATTAGAAAGAGAAATAAGCATATTCAAATATGCCTATTAATTAAGGGAAACAAAATCTTCTCTCTCTTTCTTTTGCATATTTATTTCCTTCTATTTGTGATTTTGTATCACCAAAATTTAACATTTGGTAAATCTGAGATCATATTACTAGCTATATAGAGAGATACGACTGTACAGTTTACTTTCATTCTCAATTTTGAATCTGAAACATATTGATGAGGAAATAGGATAGGTCATGGTAAAATTAATAAGCTACGTCATGAATACTCCATTACAAATCATCATTTAATGAAGTGAAAATATTTGTAGTAAATGGTAAAATGATTAATTAGTAACAATTATATGGACAAAACTAGCAAATAAACTGGAGAAAGAACCATATGAAATGGACACAATTTCAGATATTTATGATAAAATGTTACTATATATTCCCTTTCTAACATGTACAAGTATGTATCACTCTACAATCTACAAAATTTGACCTTTCCATTAGACAATCCTTCAAATTTGGATTATAATGGTTCGTTTTTAAGCTAAAGAAGTTGTGGATCTAGAGGCTGATGATGTTTAGAAGAGAAACCCTATTTTGCATAAGACTTTTGAACAAGCATTCCAATTCATTCTCAAAATACTTTAGACTCTCAATATCAACCACTCTTCTTTGTTGAACTGCTTTTGACAAGAAGGACCATTTACAATCCTTGGGTGCTGATATAAAAGATAGAACAACTTGAAGAAGATTGATCGTAACTTCTCTGGTCTCCATTGACATCAAAAAATCACAATCTTTACGTTTGTTAACAATCTGCTTCATAGACCTCAAACAAATCTTGACATCCTTTTGTACCTTCTTTATTTGTAGTTTGTCTTTTCTGGTTGTATCTTCTACTTGGTTATGTACCGTTGATTCCACCAAGATACCTCGAATGTTGCTACACAAGTCTAAAACCTTGATAGACAATTCAAGATCTTCTTCTACACATCTCTTTTCGTGAGATAAAGAAGACGTTTGTTGATTTCTTGGCAGACAAAGGAGCTCCTGTGTCAAATCATAAAGGTTGCCAAGTCCTTTTAATCCATTTAACACTAGTTCTGAAGTCATAACAGAATCTGCAGAAGCCAAAACACTCCTAATGTAGTTTAGCTCTTCTTTGATTTTAAGAGTGATGGGTTCTGTGTTAGAGGGCAAGCTAATAGAACGAACATGGAACGACATTTTTTTTCTCTTTTTTTGTGAAGGAATAGTTGGAAGGCTAAACAGATATTTGGTAATGATAAGAAACTATGAAATACCTACACATATATAGATGATAAGATACAAAGAAGAAGGAGAGACACAAAGAATATTGGCAGCTCAGCACTTATGTCAATGCAGCAATTACTAAACATAACCAATTAGCGTGATACGATAAACCCTTATCATGAGATTATGTTCCTTACAACCATAGAAAAATAATGGAAACCAGCATATATCAATATGATATTTGTTTTTGTGAAGTGCATATGCAAACACACATGTAGTTAAACGCAACCAAGTTCAACGACTTGTAGACATTTTTCAATACAATATATGTAGTAGCTATACTATTCATACAGCTCATATATAGGAAATTTTTTCATTAATCTATAATACTATTTAATAAACCATAAAACAATGTAAATATGCTAGCAATGCAGTTTGTACCAATATAACAACTATTTGTGTACAATCTTTCAGAATTTTTTTATATTTGCAATGTTTTGCTTCCAAAAGGCAAAGTTCATATGTTTAGCAGTGTATGTTTTTCATGCTATTGGTTGTTGGTTGTTGATGCTCTTCTTGAAAGGATACATTGGTAACATAATTTTGAATTGAAACATCTTACCTCTGAACTCATACTTAAATAATATATTACAAATCTGACAGCTTTTCATCTCGTACAAGACCCTAATGTTGCACTGGAAGCCAAAGAAACACCAGCTCTACTCCAACTTTACAGCTTCAACAGAATTCTTAAGTTCTTAATGGGTTGATTACTTAATTGAAGGCTTGCTGATCAAATAGAAAAGACATTTACGATCTATTTTAGTTAAATGACCCTACAGAAATCTTGATAGCTGAAGACAAAATTAAATAAATGAGATAAATTGCTTATCTATAGCCCCACTATGCAAATCAAGGGCTAGGGAGATGAAAAGAGCCATGAAGAACCTTATCAGCTAAGCGCTTTCATGAAACACATGTGGGACTGTCATTTCATAATGGTTCATGCCTCGATCAAATTTCTTGAACATCTGAATTAATGTGTAAATTATATAATCCTAAAATTAAGATAACTGCTTCTTTTTAATAACTGAATTATTGGGAACAGAATACCTCACACGGTTGCAACATGTTTATCTACAATAAATTAACTTTGTGATGACAACTAATGCCTAAATTATAAGTTGATGCCAGAGGCAAGAACATACCATATATACCTGGAATTCTACATTATGTCTATGCTGCGCGGACTATACTACATGTTTTCAACTCGTAACAAAGTTTTAAACAGTAAGTGAGCCTATTTAGTATGTATTTATAAGCCAAAAAAAAAAAAATATAGGCAAATTTTATTCCTACACCAATAATTTCAAATTTATTTTAAGGAAAAGATTGATCTTCTCCTCCATTGCAATGGTACCATGATTATTTCAGTTAAACAGCTCTAACTAAAATCCAAAAAATAATTGATAAATAAATAAAACGCAAACAAACCTTATCATCAAAATTGATCATGATCAAACTATACCAATCATCGTCCCCTGCTCCTCTTTTTTCAGCTCATTTTCCTCTTAAATGGTTAGAACTCAAAATATATAGATAAAACTGTACGGAATCCCAATAAATTTATATGTACGGGTCTAACATTGAAATCATCAAAAGAATAATAAGAATTTACATCATTTCAAATTTTAGGGTCCGACAATTTGGGAAAGTGAAATCTGAATCAGTGGCACTAACGTAATTTTTACAGAAGTGAGGAGAAATTTGACTGCATTTAAGTGTAGATTTATTCAAAATGGTGTACATTAGTTGCATGGAAATTTTTTCTTGGAGCATCCCAGCAGTAGCAATTTGCCGGAGAATGGGAGAAACACCGTCTTTTTTTTTCTTTTCTTTCATTTAGGCTAATTTCTCAAACTAATGATAGAAATAGGCTAACTTCAGAACATTGACCACTTTGTGCCACGTATGATTCCACGTGTGCTGGCGGCATTTGAAATACTGCCCGTATAGATATAATATGTAGACAATACTGACGCCATTTGGAATGCCGCAAGTATGCGACATTTTGGATGCCGCTGGGAAGCGGGATCCAAAATGCCATCAAATGTTTTGCTCACTGGATCACTACAACCCTTTCATCCTCCTTCACTACTTCACCCCCTCTTTCAAAAAACTTAGACAAAAAATTTCGAACCCAACTCTCCAAATCACCAAAAATCAAAATTTTGACTAAAAAACTCGTTAAATCAAGCTAGAAATTGAAGAATGGTTTCCTCATCCTCTCAAGCACCTCCTACAGGTTTGTAATCTTCCGATTTTTTTCTAAGTTTGATTTTTTGAATTTAGGGTTTTGAAAAAAAATGTTTTATAGTTGTAAATCTATGTTTCTATACTACAGCGGAGTAGATTGTGCGCGTAAAACAAGTGTTTAATTGGTTGTTGATTTGATATAAAGATGGATTAGGGTATAAATTTGAATTTGTTATGTTATTGTGGTAGAATACCAAGAAATGGCACCCGGACCGATTGATGATAACGTGCTTTACCTACAAGCTCAACACCGCACAAGCAACAACGATTTGATTGAGGTACATTTTGATATAATTTGTCTTTCATTTTGCAAAGTGTTAGTAAATAGCATAACAACTAGCATTTGTTGTTATTTTTCGACAGGCGGTTGAGCCGGACGGCTTTATTGACCATTCTTCGACCTTAAAGCTTGTCACGTCAGCGCATCCTGGCGTGTTGGAACTTTTAGACAGAGCTGGATTCGGGGTTATTAATAAGTTGGGATACACACAGCTCGACCGTAATCTTCTAACAGCGTTGATCGATAGATGGAGACCTGAGACGTCTGCGTTTCATCTCAGAGTAGGTGAGATGACCATCACATTGAAAGATGTAGTTGTGTTGCTCGGATTGCCGTTAACGGGTATCCCATCCTAAAATCGAATTTCCCAAGCAATTATATGGATTTGTGTGAGCCCTTGTTTGGCCTGTCTCCTCCAAAAGACGTGAAATGGGGAAATGGGTAGATAGTGACCACATGGTTTAGGGAGCAGTTGGCCGGTGATATTCTCTGTCGTGCCTCTCCAGTGCAGATAGCCCAGCGCGTCGGCGCTATTATGTTGCACATCATCATGCAACGTCTATTTTGCGATCGATCGAAGACTAGAGTGGCCCTTCAATGGCTTCCATTGTTAGAAGACTTTGATTCATGTCGGCAATATTCATGGGGTAGTGCGGTGCTAGCTTTCACGTACGGTCTGCCCACTACTAGAAAAGGCAATTATTCCGACAGCATCAAGCGATGGCTTCCGACGGCCAATTTTCGACGGCTTCCGACAGGCCGTCGGCAGCCGTCGGAAGCCGTCGGAAAATCGCGAATTACAGGGCTCAGCCGAGCCTTCTTCTTCCTAATTTCCATACGAAATATTTTAACCCAAAATCCCCAAATCTCGTCCCCAAGCTTCCAATCATCAATTTCGAGCTTTCGGATCCTTCCCGGCTGCATAATCAACGTCTATTGCTCTCTAGCTCAGGTATAATCTCTTATTTTCGCCAAAAATCTAATTTTTACCCTAAATCCAGATTTGCATAAGTTGTTAAATTAGGGTTAATTGGTGATTGAAATTGTTTTCAATAGTGTTATAATAGTTTCTAGCATTCTATGGTATTCCTATTTCATCTTTTATCGTGAAATTGTGAAAAACATGTATAATTTGTGGTTGTTCGTGTATATGTAAATCGTTGTGAATGCCTTAATTCTACGATTGTATATGTGTATAGCGCTGCTATTATTGTATTGTGTTAGTTGGAATAAGATAAAATGAATGCACGAGCTAGGAATATTATATTGTGCACGTATTGACTTATGCAACAAAAAAAATGCGTCGAACGAGCCTTAAGTTGATGTAATACGTCGAATAAATGTGTTAAATTAAAATATATTTTTGTAAATGTGAACAGTTAGTAAAACTGTATTTTTTCGTAAAATGCGCACATCTAATTGACAAATGTCCCTTAGAGAGTTTTTGGCCCCGTCCGACGAGCGTTGTACATAATCGTTGTATAAATAGTCGTTTTTTTCGAAAAAAGACCATTTATATTCATCTGGTACAATGTTTGTTGGATTTGTCCATGTATTGGACAAGTTATGAACACAGTAAGCATTTACATTTTGTATACTACTTCGTCTCAAACGGTTCATAAAATTTCGGCCTAACTTTTCTTTTTTGTTTCCTGCGTACACACATTGTGTACAATGCAGGAAACAAAAGGGAAATGCTGCCGAAATTTTGTTGAATCGTTTGAGACGAAGTAATATACGAAATGTAAATGCTTACTGTGTTTATAATGGGAAGTAGGATGCCTGACTATGGAAAAAAAAATTGTACAATTTTTTGTATCGATACGTTAAAAAATAAAATGTGCCCTATTTGAAAATATTTTTAAATTTGTGAAGTAGTTCTTTAAATTCAAATATTATACGACCATGAAAATAATCTTTTTTTGAATTTGTATTCTTGAAAATAAATATTAAATTTTGAACTTCTCATTTTCTCAAATAGGAAAAATAATTGATTATTTTGTTGATCGGAGGAGATGGATATACCAAAGAAAAGGACTGAGGGGCTCAATAAAAGAAGATTTTTATAATGGTATAAACGTATTTGTTGAATTCGCTTTAAGTAATAAAGGAAACGATCCAGAAATTCGTTGTCCGTGTAGTAGGTGTAGACATTTGAAGTATTTGTTACCAGATATTGTGAAAGTTCATTTTTGCCAAAACGGTTTCGTACCCGAGTATTATGTTTGGGATTGGCATGGATAAGTTGTAGCAAATACTTCTGTAGAGTCTGAAAGTGTCGTTAATGAAATAGTTACGACGACCCGTATAGAAAATATGGTCGAAGATGCAGCACGATCAATGTTTCCTATGGTTGAAGTTGACGACGATGATGGAAATGTTGAAGAACCAAATATTGAAGCAAATTTTTTTTATGATTTACTAGATGCTGCTAAGAAACCTATTTGGGATGGTTGTAAGAGCGGCACTCAGCTGTCAGTAATCGCAGAATACATTGCGATGTCAAAATACAACATCATTGAAGCTGGGTTTACGGCTGTTGTTCAAGCTGCAAAAAGACATATGCCGCCCGTTAATCTAATGTGCGAAAATCACTATGAAGTTAAAAAACTTATGTCGGCTTTTGGTTTACCTTATCAGAAAATAGATACATGTTTAAAAGGCTGCATGTTGATTTGGAAAGAAGACGCAAACCTTAGAAATACTGTGAAACCGTTGATTGAGGAGTTGAAAATTATGTGGAACGAAGGAGTAGAAACATACGATGTGTCCAAGAAGAAAATTTTTCGTATGTTTGCTTCTTTGTTGTGGACTATAAGTGATTTTCCTGCCTATGCAATGCTTTCAGGATGGACACTGCCGGTCGTCTAGCATATCCATATTGCATGGATGAAACACGAGCGTTTTCTTTACCTCATGGTAAGAAAATTTCATGGTTTGACTATCATCGATATTTTCTCCATGTAAATCATCCCTTCAGAGGAGACAAGAAAAACTTTTTAGCTAATAGAGTAGAAACCAGACAACCACCGACGATATGGTCAAGCTATATAATTTTAAATGTATAATAATTGTATGTAAAAATCAACTTCAGGAAGCTGAGGCGCATGGTCCCGTGGGCTATATGGACGTGTTCACTCGTACGCATACTGTCGAGCATGTAACTCCGGACGGGACTGTTTCGTATACATGGCACGACGATAAATCCAACAGGAGCCATGTAAGCATATTTCATTTTATGCAGTGTTAGTAATTGTTCTGCTTGTTAAACTATAATGAAAGATATGATGTTATTAATTTGTTAATGCAGGAAAAGTTTATGGAGCAGCGCCAGAAACTCCTTGCTGATACAGGTCGAGATCAGCTGACGACTGATGAGAAGGATGCTATTTTTGAGTCCGTTATGGATCCAGCAGAGCATGGCAGACGATACGGATTTGGCAATCAAGTGGTAAATAATTTATTTTACTGCTAATTTGATATTTAAGTCATAATTAATTAAATCGTAGGGATTTATACAAGCATCTTGTACCCAAAACCCTACGCCTCTCCCAATAAATGTTTAATTTACTAGTTTTAAGTCATTTGACTTTCATTAGGACAGTTATTCCCGTAATGTCACTATGGCCCATCAATAGGCCATATGATTGTGTGTTTAGAATTACAGTTAAAATTTGCAGTTTATATAGTAGAAGCATTTATAAAACACAACATCGAATATTAATACATAAGCTAAATTAGATTTAATAAGTTGCAATAATGGATTTATAAATAAATAAACTTGTATAACATCATAAACATAAGCATATAATGTCAGAAGTCATATTATTCAAGCTAAAGTAAATTTAAATAGGATTTATTTGTTTGATCTAAATTTAAATCTAAAAGCTAATTAAATAATTCAATTCTATGTTGGAATATATAATTTTATCTTAAAATACTTCAAATATGCTATTTGGACCTTTTCAAAACAATAAACTTGAATTTTATTCATTTTTCCATTATTTAAAAATATTTGAACCTTGAAAAATCCTCCATATTGAATTTGAATTCAAACCAACAAATGACTTTATCGCACCAGTAAAGCACAAGAAGGCAGAAGATATGAACGTTATGTTACTTACTAGCTTACTGTTAATTTGTACATGAACTCAAAAATCTTAAAAATGAATACCAAATATTTTGGTTATGCAAAATAAATAAGCAAAACAATATGATTTCAGAAGCCTACTACAAATTCATACATGGATGACAATACTCGGTAAATGAAAACATAGGGTTTATAGAAAATTCAAACGGTTTATAATTAGTAATTTTGAAAACAAAACTGAAACCTTTTTGTTTATATTTTTCCATAAATTATTAAAATACTTAAGTTTCTTATATTTTTCTAGATATCCAATACAATGTCAGCCTCATTCAGTCTACACTTACATAAACATGCATAAACTAAATTAAATAACATTATCACACAGCTAATCATTGACATACCTGCACATACACTTACAGAGATCACACAGCTAAATTAAATATTTATTGCAGGCCAGCAGTCAGAGACAGGGTCGGCAGACTAGAGCTCAGATCGATCTAGCAGAGATCGAAGATTTGCGGGCTAGAGTGGCCCAGTTGGAGGAGCAGAACCGCCGATAGGCCATACATACCACACAGTTGCTAGACCAGCGTATCGTCGAGTACATGCAGCAGTATGGTGGTCGCTTCCCTTCCTCTGCTGGCTCTGGATCTGGAGGAGAGTGATTGATTGCTTGCTTTTTCAGGTATGTTTTTTAGTTTTGTATGATTTGGTAGACGGTGGAGGTAGTTGTTGATTTTTGTATGATTATGTTTGATACACTTGGTTATGTGGTTGTATGATGATGTGGATGTTGATGATTTTGTGTTATGTTGTGTATGTATGACATGATAGAACACTTGTTGTTGGGGTTGTTGTGAATGTTGGAATGGTTATGTATATTATGTATTTTATTTTGATGTAATTTGATGTATTTGTGTGTTTGATTAATTTTATGTAGTTTGGGTTTTGATATTTGGTTGGAATATTATATACGGGATTCTGCAGTATTGGTGTAATAGTGTTTGGATGGGAAATGTGGATGGAAGGCTATATTGCAGCAGAAATAAAAAAAATACAGCAGATTTTCGACGGCTTCCGACAGTTTTCAGGTAATAATTTTCCTACGGCTTCCGACAGCATATAGGCCATTTTTTCCAACGGTTTCCGACGGCTTTCCGACGGAAGCCGTCGGAGGCCGTCGGAAAAATGTTCGGCGCCCTGTGTCGGAAGCCGTCGAAAACACTGCGCCCCGACGCCTTATTTTCCTACGGCATTTTTTGACGGCTTCCGACGGCCGCCGATGGTTTTCTACTGTCGAAAAATGCCTTTTCCCTTATAGTGGCCGGAGGCTGTATGACTCTACTTCAGGTACGGACATAGTTAGTCTTCAATGCATATTTGAGAATGTCGTAAACATTAATTAAATACAAGTTACACTCTTGCAGCTATGGTCATGGACTTATCTTTCGGTTGGTCGTATATCTATGAAGAGGCAAATAATCGACAATTCGAAACCATACGGATCGAGGTAAAATATTGTTGGTTGTATGTTTGTATCAACACATACCAAGTTTGAATACTTAGTATATTTTTTTGCTATTATAGGTGGATTGGACCGAAGAATACCAAAATGACCCCCAGATGGAATCTAGCATTCTACCGGAATGAGTTTGATGTCTTGGACTACAACGCGTCACGTGGACTCCATATACTGAGGCAGACAAGACTTATGATATTTTGATTTAGGGATCTAGCATACCATCTCCTAGATAGAGAGTCATGAGACAGTTTGGTCTTCGCCAACACTTACAGTATCCTGCTCCTTATTACACTCTTTCATACGGTGAAGATGAGTTTGAAATGATGATAGAGTTATGGAATAACCGTTTCCTAGCTGGGGAAGATGAGCACGAAGTTACGCTGACTGATAAGGAGTATAATAGTTGGTATTGGAATATCACTAGGCGTTATGTGCTAAGAAGACGAGAGGAAGTGCCTGAGGAAGAGGTTTCTCCTTACACTCCAAGAGCTCCGCTTGAACGGAATGTGGTACGTATTTAAATTGACAAGTTTTAAAGTAGTTGTAAAACCAATAATGGTTTATGTTATCTGCAGGCGGATGGTATGTATCGTATGTTGAATATAGTTGATGAGCTTGTAGAGGAGGTTTCTGAAAAAAGCAAGGCGAAATGCTTATCTCTCAAATGTCAAGACCAATCTCACCTCCGCCTCCTCCTCCTCCTGCCGTGCCACCACTTATTGAGGATGTTGCCCCTCCCGCACCATTTGAGGACAATGCATCAATCCCACCGGCCTCCGAACCTAAGAGAAAGTATCAAAGAAGGAAGAAAGGTATGGGCAAAAGTTCCGGGGTGATAACTTCCCAACGTACATATCCGGTTGGGCTGTCTCAACCCCATATGGAAGGGACGCAAGAGGGGGGCGGTGAAGAAGTTTCACCTATAGTGGAGGAATTCATGCTCAAGCCACGAAAATAGAAAAAGAAAACTCCTCGCGAAGTAAAAAATTTGAGATGATAGTGCACAGTGGATTGTCTTTGGTATTGATCATAGTGTTTATATGTTTGTATCAGATATTGGGTTAAAAACTAATGTTGATTGTAGTAATGTTTTTCGATGTGAATGTAGTTGTGATTGTAGTATTTTTTTTTGTCGTTGTGGACGGTAATGAATGTAGTATTGTTTATGTTGACATTGGCATTGAATGATAGTGAATGTAGTCTTGTGTATATGTTTATGTGAATGATAGTGATTGTAGTCTTGTGAATGATAGTGAATGTTGGGATTCTGTAGCCATGCAGTGAGCAAACAACAGAGCGGCATTTGAAATGCCGCCTATGTGTGGCATTTCAAATGTCGTCCATAGTATGAACAATAGGGCGGCATTTGAAATGCCGCCCTTTGCGTCATTTGAAATGGCGCAGGCAAGCGACATTGCAAATGTTGCCCTGTTGTTTGCTGTCCATATTTCTATATTTATTTCTACCTATCCCCCACCCTAACTTTACCAAAACTTTTGAGTAAAACCCAATAGCTTCTGATTTCTATCAATTTCCAATTTATCACAAATTGTATTTTATTTCAACAAGGCGCCTGTAAGGTAAGTATGATACTAATCTCGTTCAATTGTAGTTTTAAATTTTACTTTCTTTGACCTTGTAATCTCAAAACTCGTTAAACAAAATCCAAACATTTTGTTTTTTTGTTGTATAATTTGCTTCTATCCATAGATTGATAATGGACAATTGGGAGATTGATGATGAAACAATTATGAAGATGTATGACGAATTTGAACAAAATAAAGGTAAAAGGATCTCAAGTGGCACTAACCATGATGTGGATTTTGTGCCGGAGGAACAAGTTGAAGAAGTGTCTCTGGTTGTGGACAGTGAAACATCATGAGGAGATGTCACGAATGAAAGAATGGAGCAACAATCACTTCATGCACATCTTTTAGGCGTCCTTGGTCGTCAAAATCTCAATGGTGCAAGTTCAAGCGCGCAACCTCCGTGTTTACTTTGTTATTGTGGATATGAATGTGAAGTAGTTGTTTGTAGAAATGAGAAGAATGTTGGACGTCGTTTCTACCGCTGCGTTGGGTACAACGATCATAAGATCCGTCCTCATCAAGTTAACTGCTGCAATTTTTTTAAGTGGCTAGATCCTGGATTGTGCCCTAGAGGGGTTGAATACGCTTTAGAGATGCAAGCAGAGAATAGTCATTTGGAGAAGTTTAATCTTTAATGTGCAAACGAATTGTTGGTCTATGGATACAAGTATTTGGCGTTATGGCCACGTAGATCATTGAAGGAAAAGTGAAATGTAACGTAATGATATTTGAATCTTGTTGTATTTTGATGTTCGAAGTTATGCTATTGTACTGTAACGTTATTCAAAATAATTTAGATACATTTGAAGTTACGTTGTTATGCAGGGGTTAAAGAACAAAGCGGCATTTGAAATGCCGCCTCTCCCTGCGGCATTTCAAATGCCTCCAACTATAAAATCGTTGGCGGCATTCGAAATGCCATAGAAATATGCGGCATTTGAAATGTCTCTCTGTTCTTTAACGCCTGCATAGCCAGCACTTTTACTACAACACAGCGAACAACGATTTTGTCGAAATAAAACCGTTTACAATAAACTGAACTTACGAAATTAGATAACATAAACAATTGTTCTTAAACATATTCAAATGCATCCGATTTAAAATTACAACTAAACTAAAATGAAAACATTAGGTCGTCGTAGTGCAACGATTTTTCTTATGACCTTGAACAACACATTTGCTGCACCTGTTTCCTTTAGGCATCTGCATCTCGTCCATTGTACCTTTAATTCCAGTAGAACATGGACGTCCTGGTTGACTTTTAGCTACAGGAGGTATGGCCAACTGATTGTCGCTTAAACTCCAATAGCGTTTATCGCGGACAGGATGAAACTCGAGGGTGTAAGCGGCCAAGTACTTCTTGACAGAATACCATACTGAAGCGAGGTCATGATGGGCTCTATTAGCTCCATTGGAAACCGTTGAGCAAGCGGCCATAACATGTGTACACGGTAGGTGCTCTAAAAGAGGTATGTTGCACGTACAAGAGCAATTGTTACCGGTGATTACTACTTTGAATTCATCACCAAATAGTGCACAACTTGCCACTCGGTTTGACTAAAGCGAATTATTCTTGTTCTCCTTGCTTCGTTAGCTCTATCTGCAATCTTGGCATCCCATTTCGGAGTAAGATGGGTTGTCAGTTTTCTTGCCGCTTCTCTTCATGGACAAAAATAATCAACCGACCTAAAAAGGTGCGTGCAACCAAAGCTTTGACAGGTAATGACCGAGCTCCTTTAAGTACACCGTTGAAACTTTATGCGCAGTTAGTGGTCATGACATGAAATCGACCGCCATCATCTTTACACAATGCCTAATTCTCCTCTTTCCCTCCAAACTCCTTTCTATCCAATTGTGAGCCATAATGCTTATAGTTTTGATTTCTTCACAGATTTTGTTGTACTCGGCTTCCTCCGCAGCACATGCTGCAGCATAAAAAAGACCGGTTAATCGTTTTTCTCTAAATCCTGTAGCTTGAAAATTGGCCTTCAGATCCGAAATGAAGGTAATTCTTCGATTGTTAACACTATGAATGAACCGCCGCATGCAGGCAAAAAACCACCCCCAACTATCACCGGATTCTAACTCTACAATTGCGTACGCTAAAGGGTATAAGTGATCATCCGCATCAACAACAGTGGCCACAAGTAACGTCCCTTTGTATTTCCCATACAAATGTGTCCCATCAATACATAACAGCGGACGACAATGAACAAATCCTTCAATACAAGGGCCAAAGGCCCAAAAAGCTCGATCAAACACTCCATATTCATCCATCGTAACGTATCCAACGTTTCCCGGGTTCGTTCTAGCAATTTCAGCAAAATATTGTCTTAGAGTGGTATATGACTCTGCCCAATCGCCATAAATCCTTTCCACTACCTTACTCAAAGCTCTCCAAGCCTTCATATAACTAATTTTCACGAACAACTGTTCTTCCATTAAAACTTGCACTGTCCTGGCTGTTATGTTTAGATCGACTTTCACGAAAGGTAAGATCTTTGACACTACAAACATAGAAGTCGCTTGCTTGTGAGTGTGAGTTCACCGTTGGGTTAACACAATTGTGTTCGCTAGGATATTTCCTTATAATCCACCAGTTCGACTCTGATTTTTTAGACACGACGACATAAATTCTCTATGGACAGTTGGCATCTATATTACAAACGGTGGTGTATTTGGTTTTATTTGATTTTATTGCTTTAAAAGAAACGACATGTAAAATACATCATTCGCTCAACTGTTGTAAAAATTTAGCTTTCGTCTCGAAAATCATACCAACTTTGAATCCATTCTGAACGCTTACGGTTGAAAATAACTCATTGTTGAACTCAAGATTTGCAACAATAGACCTTGCCATGATTTGTGCATTGCACAAATCATCATCCAACGGTACCTCCATTTCCACCTCGTCACTGTCTTCGGGAATATTGTCTTCAACCGCAAAATCATAGTTCAAAGCATCATTGTTCACTTGCATACTACCGATCCACGACATGTCATTCTCCGCCATATTCACTAGATCCATATTATTTACAGGGGGTTCGTCATGGACATCTTCACCTAAATCCACGTCCATCTCAATATCAACATCTGCTTCGTTTGCGGTTACGTTTACATTCTCCACCTTGGCATTAGATTGTGTAGCAATATCATGTGCGGAAAATTTACAATTCACATATAAATATTAATTTAAAACCCGTACCAGAAATACTAGCTAATAAAGTTAGCTTATTTATAAGAAATACCTCTAACTTAAATCATATATCTCAGATGGAGTTGGATAAATATAAGGAGACATATGGCAGTTTGATGGTCCGGCAGTACTTGGCGGTGTCGGTCGACAAGGAAAATAACTGCATATACAATGACAAAACTTTTAACTATCACACAACTAATAATGTAATACGACATAAAATTAATAGATAAATGTTTCACCTTCCGAGTAAATGTGTAAAGCTGCCTTGACTTGGATATGGATAGGTATAATGAACGCTTTGTTGATAATTCATACACGACGGATATCCATATAGGGCTTGTTGTTGACCGTACATCACTGTCATAGGTGGATTACTAAAAATCAGAGATGCATTTAAGCGACTTATACTTACTGCTTCAACCATTCTTTGGTGGTCTTCAATTACACTATTAACTACTTATTCTTGTACGGATTCTTCTACTTGCAACCGCTTACTTTTCCCAATAAACAGCTCTATTGATTTCGATGTCGCTGAAAACATTAGCTCCACATCGTCATCATCGGTTATTTCAATGGCTTTCGATCTTGAATCCGTCGACCAGTTACACACTGTCACATCCCAAAATTTTCGACTTTCGAAAATTCGACATCGATACTCACTTTATCGACTGCCGAGAAATCGAATGCCGGAAACTCCAATAGTGAGGGTTTTAGAAAGAAGAAGTAAAAGAAAGAGAGAAGAAAAAGAAAGAAGAACAACAACAGAACAAGAGCAGAAACAGAAACAGAAAACAATATCAGAATCTCACATATCGCAGCGGAACAATATATAATAGATAAATCAGTAATCTTTAAAACAAAGAACTATATCATTTTATACATACATCAATCATCAGAGTCAATATACAACAATGGACAGTTATATAACTTGTCCTCATACAGAATACACAGCGGAATAGATACTATCAGATACAAATACTACGTCTCGTCATCCAGCTTATCTCCAAAGCTCCAGAATATCCTGAATATCCTGATAATCTAACTCTAGACTGCCCGTGTGGAAATTGGTGGGCACCCAGAGTTTAGAAGGGAAACAATAAACTCCGAGTCAGTCATGGTGACTGGTGTGAGATCGTAAAACAGTTTATCTTTAAAATAAACAACAGGAAAACTTTTAATGTCAATTCGCAATGCTTTTGGAAAATGAAACTACCATAAGACCTCCCACCACACACACAATGCAAACGCAGACTTGGAGGAGATTTCTTCTTATGATAGTCAAAGATGCTTACTACGCAAAAATCAAATTCTTTTTGATATTATTATTAGTGCATAGTGGAAAACATTTCGAAAGTAGAATATAAATCTTAGCCAGCATAGGTACCATTATATTATGCCTGCTATAGCTGCCTCCTGAGGAGACAGGTTATAAAATTTAAATCGTAAAGGCTCGTATTGTTTCTTTGGATTTCCAACAAATGGTCAGGCTAAGGAACTTCCTATCCACGATGGGTACGTCCCTGGAATAGACGACCCGAGAACCTAACCGGATCTCTGCCAACACAAGGCCGGGTTACCTCTGCAAAAATAGGTAACTACTGACACGCGTATGCCATCCCCCGATCGTCACCGATCTTCCCGAGGATCCCCGATTTCCAACAAACCACAAAGTAATAATAACTGTGCAGCAACCACAGAGGTTAAGTATCTGGGCTCCATACCATGATACCACCTTTATCCAGAAGGAATGACATACACTAAGGGGCGCTACTCCCTAGAACCTTGTCGCATTCGTCCTGTTTCGACCATTTCCGGGGTGTGAGGCTCGACGAAGTCTCGTCCACAAAGCTACGCTTTCTCAAAAAGCCCTGCTTCGGGTCAAACAAAATGATCAACCTATGATCACAAAGATATAGGATCAAACAAATGATCATATCACAAATGATCAAACACTGATCATTTCACAGTAACACTCAGTATGCCACGTTACCAAATTGGGATATATCGCTGATAAATTTCAACTACATAACCTCTGAGCTCGTACGTCTCAGAGAAGGGTGTTAAGCTAAGAGAATAAATTCCCCGCCACCAACAGAAATGTATTTGAAAGAAATCAGCTTTATATCTCAAATTGTAACGTCAGACACACAATCCATAAAAGTCTGTTCCGGGATCGAACAGAACCGAAGGCACTTCTAACGAAGCCCTTGCACATCCGGATAATTTTCAATCACGTCAGGACTTCCCGTCACTAAGGGTGATAAAACCTCTAAATCGGAGATCAGCCGATGTAGAGTAACTCGACGGTAATCCTTCCGTTTTCAAAAATATCCGGTCTTCAACACCGGTCTTCGAATGCAATTCATAACGACGTATCACATATTCGGAATGGGTTATACGACCCCATGGTCCTTTCCCGGCTAACCCGAATAGTGAGCGTTAATTCAAAAATAAGTGTGGCATTCAAATTCATCCAATTCACAACAGATACCTATCTAAAGGTAAATATTGATAGTCGGTTATTTAACTATCAATAAAGATGCGCAACATCATCAGATTCCAAATAATTTTCCAAATTATTTCATCTTCAAAAATATCTTTAGTAGATATATTATTTCCACACTTCAATCATTTGAAAACAATTTCAAATCAACTTCCACATTTCAATTTATCTTTAAAAGATAAAATCTCAAAACGTTCATTTCATATTAGAAAAGCATTTCCATACTTATTTAAAAATAAGTATTTCACAAATCATTTATTTTCAACATTTGAAAATATTCGATATACTTAAATCAAAATTTAAGTATAAATTCATTCTTTTAAGGAAATCACTTACTATAACAATATTTATTTGAGTCAAAACGAATGTTACGTAAAACATCGTTACGACGACTCAAAATCACTAGTATAGGGATTCGAAATTAAAATAGATATATAAATCCCAATACTACATAAAACATTTCCTTTCGGAAATCATTTACTATAACAACAGTGTTATAGTCCACCATTTCCTTATTTTTCGAAAACGTCTATTTCGACAATAAATGTTGAAACCCATGTTTTCGATATTTAACACGTTTTAAAACATCTTTTAAAACAACTTCATTTAAAAATATTCCTTTTCCCAAAATATATTGATTTTATTCAATAATATATATTTACTGTCCAGATTCGTGAATATAATCACTATCCAAATTTTAACAATTTCTACACATTTAACTTAAAGGATAATTCGCTGTCCAAAATCACGAATATATCTCCTTTAATAACTTCAATGTTAAATTTATCAAATTCTATTGATTTTGAATTTATAAAACAATGTTTATAAATCCCATTTCTATTTATAAAACTTCGATTTCCAAATTATCCAATTCAACTTATATAACTCAATTATATACCGGAAGTTTATATTATAAGTTAAGAACTTATAATCCATTTATTTACAACATCTATTCATTTTCTCATCTAAATGTCAAAATCCGATTTATAAGATAATTGCTTATAAATCTTTTTGTTTTACAAAATCTATCCATTTAATAACTTCACAATTTATGAATCTATAAATTTCAATTCACTTATGGAATCCATTTTTTATTTGACTTTAACACTTAATAAAACTCATTTCAAAATTCCAATATTTTTAATTTATAAAAATATCAATTTTTATAAATTTTTTTTATATGAATTGTTTAAAATACTTCAACAATTCCAATTTAAACTATTTCATAATCTTTATCAATTGTTTATTTCAAAAATAACATTTTTGTCGTATTTCACAAAAATCACAATTTTACTAACATTAAAATTTTAACATTTATTTATTTAAAATAAACCAATTCAAAAATTTTAATAAAACGTATATTTCTACAAATCACTTTACAAATCCTTTTAAAATCCAAAATCGTTATTTTTAGACTTTAAAAATGGATCCGATGATGCAACGCATCAAATAGTCAATCATGGCATTCAAAAACATCATATATCAATATGATAATCAACAAATATCACAATATCTGTAAACAATAAATACAGTTGAGGAATCCAGTTGGATCCCTCCAACCTGTTTCCCTGCATCCACAGACGTTAGCACAATACCAATTCCGCTCCAGTACGGAATTATCGCGGTATATAGGTTTTTATAAATCCGCTTACTAACGGCGCAATAGGGTCTCATCCGCTATACGAGGCGGGAAATCATCAATCCAATATATACATATGCCAATATGTATATATTGCTATATATATAGATATATCCTATCATATCTAATAGCACATCCAATAACAATCATCAATCAATAATAACTGTAAATTCAAATTTCCTTCGAGTGAGAAAATCTCACCTTAGCTTTAAAATTTGCAATCCACTTCGATTCCAGAGTTGTTTTCTTCATTTTTACCTTGTATAAATATTTATACGATTTATCAATATTCGAATTAAATCGAACAAATAATTTTCCATTTACTAAATTTAATTCTCTAATGGTTCAATTTAACTTAACAATTAAATTTTCTGTCTGTAATTAATCGTAGCCTATCTACTGTAAAACGACTTCCATTTGACAAATTTACTCAACTAACAATTTATTTTTAAACTAACCATTTTAATTTCTACCAACTTTCCTGTTTCTTTAAACTAAAGTTTCATTCATATATCTTTCACATTTTACTTACAATCAATTTTTTTCCATTACAAAAATTCCTATATTATATTTTAAAAACCTTACTGTATAAAAAAAAAATTCCATTTACCTAAAATTAAAATAATAAACAGTTTTATACTCTTCTGTAAAATAATTTTCCTTTCATCACATAAACATTATCAATACAAAAATTAACAGGAAGGAACAAATCCGAACCTCACTGCAACACACTCGGCCAGAGACGAACCCATCCAAAGTCTCGACGCAAATCGGAGTTCACCCATATACTTGCTCGTACTCGAGCCTCCCTTGCTTCCCCTCGTCGAGAAACTGCCTCGACGAACTCCACGACCACCCCACACCATCGCGGTTCGCCTTATGGTCGTCCCTGATTTTCGCCACCATCCAATAGATCGAGACTGCCGCATCCTCCTACGCGAGTCACTTCAGTTTGCGCTTCCACCACACCGCGCGCGTCTGCAACTCCAAATCGCCATCTTGAACTAGGGTTTTCCCCACGTGCGTGCTACCCCATTCCATCGTGAGGTCCTTCCGCTTCACGCGCCACCGAACGCGAGCCCTAGCCTCGCCGCTATCGCCTTCCTGTTTTGAACGAGTCGCCATCCCCTTTTGCGAACGCGTGCTCCCGCTTCTTGCAGTTTTGCATCGCGAGAGGAGAAGGGCTTCGCGTTCAAGTCGAATAAGCATGTCCCATATCCCTTTAATTTGATTTTAACTGAGAGGAGGGAAGAAAATTATTCTCCCTTATTTATTTGGGGTTTGGCATGATTTTCAGTTGAGAAAAAAGAACACGCGGCCATTTTTTTCTTTCGAATTTGTGAAGCGAACAGATTTGATTTCGAACTGAAGGGGGAAGAGATACTTTAAAATCGAATGACAGGGTTTGCACGATTTTCTTCGTTCGTGATTCTCGGCAGAAACAACGGAGCGTGCCTTAAGGAACGAAAAGTAATTGACGTGACAAATTTTAAAATTTAAATTTAAATCGAATCCGAATAAATTTCGATGCGTTTACACGTCGTGTGCTCACATATAAACACCGAAAAATACGAGATTTGAAATCCGACAATAATTCAATATTACGGACCCAATAGAACTGGTTTCATCGAATTCCGAGAATGTCTGAAAATTGACTATTTTTAAATATCGATTCGAACAATTCAATTCAATACTGCACAGAACAGTTTTCAAATTCAATCCTGACAGTTCGATTAGCTTCGGTATTATCAATACGAATTTTAAAAGTTTTCGAAATATTTTTCTTCAGCTTAAAATTGAAGATTTACATTTTTATTCAGCATTCAAAAGATTAAATTTTTAAAGTTTAAATCGCACATTTCAAAGTTATATCGGGAATTCAAATTAAATCATCGTTCCAATATTTAAAATTAATTAAATATTCTCAATTCAATTGGTTCAAATTTCTGGGTCGTTACAGACTTCCCCCCTTAAAAGAATTTCGTCCTCGAAATTACAAGTTAGGAAAAAAAGTCCTTAACTCGTCTACTATCTTTCACAATCTAATAGTTTTATCAAATTTTTTTTTTTCAAAACAAATCTTTCTACTAAAGATTCGTTATTTATCATTCAACTAATTTTCCAATTCCAATTATAAGTTTCAACAACATTGTTTAACTTCTCAATTCGAATTCGAGTTTAAATTCAAATTTTAAACTTTCAAAATTTCTCAAAAATTTTCTAACGCCCTAAATTTCCGAAAAATTTCGCCAGCGTCTCCTTTGCGCGGCTAATACGGTACGACTACAAAACGTCCCTACGGACTCTCAGATTTCAAAAAGAAAAAGAAAAAGCCAAGCGGCTAGACAAGAAATCATCAAAAACTCATATTATAATTCAAATACGTACCTTTTGTCGAGCAATTCAAATTATCTTTGAAATCAAATCCAATTCCTTTCATACACCTGTATATCCTACTAGCCATAATATCTAGTTACATATATTCAAACCATTTGCCAAATTTTATTACAAAAATTTTAATATAACTGCTTATATCATCTTTAAGTTCATTACTGAAGTTATATATTCAATTTTTACATTTCGAATTTCATTTGAATTCAATTCACAATTCCAACCTTATTTGGATTCTATTTAACTTCTGAATATTGAATTTTATCAATTATCTTTCATTCACAACTGCATCATTTTAAATTAGTTTCATTTACTAATTTATCACAAATTGTAATTCACTTTATTCAAATTTGTTTTCAACATTCAGTTTCAATTCCAGTTTTATTCTTTTGTTCATTCCCAAAATTTATTTTCAATTTGCCATTTTGGTTTACAATCACTTATATCAAACTGGATTTCAAATTCCATATGAATTTAATTCATTTCAAACCATATTAATTTGTCATTTCTTCAATTTGTTTCAGTTACTAATTTTATTTCAATACTTTATTTTACAAATTTGAAATGAATTTTTCAACATTCAATTTACTTTCATTAAATTGATTCACTTGTACTTACATTCATTTAACTTCATCCTTTAAGTTAAATTTATTCTATCAACCTTTCAAATTGTATAAGTTATCAACTTGATAATATTTCATAAATATGGTATCCCAGAGTCTTACCAATATTTCAAAATCATTTTGAAAACAAATCAAATTCCATTTGAATGTCCAAAACAAAAAACCAAATTTTTCCAAACAACTTTCATTTAAAACCATTTGGCAGCAATACCTCTTTTGGAAACCCGAAAATGAACACCGATAGTGTCGCGATCACCAATCGGAATTATTTTCCAGCGACCGAAAAGAGTTTAGAGCTTTATCTCTCCAAAATACTTTTTCAAAATCCTTTGAAATTCATTTTCAACTCCAAAAAGAATTTAAACTTCCAAATCCCCAAAAATTTTCAAATTACTTTCAAAACATTTCCAAAACTTCTCTGGAATTCCGTTTCAAATTATAAATCACATTTATAACTTATATTCTCAAATCTCATTTATATATGAATTCATTTCTTAACTTTGGAGTTACGGTTTCAATTTCTTATTCAATTTCAATGATAATAATAACATTTCAATATCATCACTTTCCTAACATCCATGCAACCATATACTATGATAATTCATAGAAAATCATTTCTTTTATATACAAAAATAGTTTTGGGTAAAATTATTTCATTTACCCTATTTTAAAACAATACTGTGCCGAATTGTTCTATTCGAGTGTTTAGAGATCCCTATCAATGATCGTTAATTACTCGTATTGACCAGAATCCATATACCACTCAACAAATCAATCATCACAATATAAAACAATTTTTTATATTCACTAACAAATACGCCCTCATATCTATTATTACACTCAAACTCATTCTAGAGTACTACTGACTCTATCTCTAATGAGTAACACCCAACAGAGCAGGGTTGTCGCTTAACCATATGCTCTGATACCACTTTGTCACATCCCAAAATTTTCGACTTTCGAAAATTCGACATCGATACTCACTTTATCGACTGCCGAGAAATCGAATGCCGGAAACTCCAATAGTGAGGGTTTTAGAAAGAAGAAGTAAAAGAAAGAGAGAAGAAAAAGAAAGAAGAACAACAACAGAACAAGAGCAGAAACAGAAACAGAAAACAATATCAGAATCTCACATATCGCAGCGGAACAATATATAATAGATAAATCAGTAATCTTTAAAACAAAGAACTATATCATTTTATACATACATCAATCATCAGAGTCAATATACAACAATGGACAGTTATATAACTTGTCCTCATACAGAATACACAGCGGAATAGATACTATCAGATACAAATACTACGTCTCGTCATCCAGCTTATCTCCAAAGCTCCAGAATATCCTGAATATCCTGATAATCTAACTCTAGACTGCCCGTGTGGAAATTGGTGGGCACCCAGAGTTTAGAAGGGAAACAATAAACTCCGAGTCAGTCATGGTGACTGGTGTGAGATCGTAAAACAGTTTATCTTTAAAATAAACAACAGGAAAACTTTTAATGTCAATTCGCAATGCTTTTGGAAAATGAAACTACCATAAGACCTCCCACCACACACACAATGCAAACGCAGACTTGGAGGAGATTTCTTCTTATGATAGTCAAAGATGCTTACTACGCAAAAATCAAATTCTTTTTGATATTATTATTAGTGCATAGTGGAAAACATTTCGAAAGTAGAATATAAATCTTAGCCAGCATAGGTACCATTATATTATGCCTGCTATAGCTGCCTCCTGAGGAGACAGGTTATAAAATTTAAATCGTAAAGGCTCGTATTGTTTCTTTGGATTTCCAACAAATGGTCAGGCTAAGGAACTTCCTATCCACGATGGGTACGTCCCTGGAATAGACGACCCGAGAACCTAACCGGATCTCTGCCAACACAAGGCCGGGTTACCTCTGCAAAAATAGGTAACTACTGACACGCGTATGCCATCCCCCGATCGTCACCGATCTTCCCGAGGATCCCCGATTTCCAACAAACCACAAAGTAATAATAACTGTGCAGCAACCACAGAGGTTAAGTATCTGGGCTCCATACCATGATACCACCTTTATCCAGAAGGAATGACATACACTAAGGGGCGCTACTCCCTAGAACCTTGTCGCATTCGTCCTGTTTCGACCATTTCCGGGGTGTGAGGCTCGACGAAGTCTCGTCCACAAAGCTACGCTTTCTCAAAAAGCCCTGCTTCGGGTCAAACAAAATGATCAACCTATGATCACAAAGATATAGGATCAAACAAATGATCATATCACAAATGATCAAACACTGATCATTTCACAGTAACACTCAGTATGCCACGTTACCAAATTGGGATATATCGCTGATAAATTTCAACTACATAACCTCTGAGCTCGTACGTCTCAGAGAAGGGTGTTAAGCTAAGAGAATAAATTCCCCGCCACCAACAGAAATGTATTTGAAAGAAATCAGCTTTATATCTCAAATTGTAACGTCAGACACACAATCCATAAAAGTCTGTTCCGGGATCGAACAGAACCGAAGGCACTTCTAACGAAGCCCTTGCACATCCGGATAATTTTCAATCACGTCAGGACTTCCCGTCACTAAGGGTGATAAAACCTCTAAATCGGAGATCAGCCGATGTAGAGTAACTCGACGGTAATCCTTCCGTTTTCAAAAATATCCGGTCTTCAACACCGGTCTTCGAATGCAATTCATAACGACGTATCACATATTCGGAATGGGTTATACGACCCCATGGTCCTTTCCCGGCTAACCCGAATAGTGAGCGTTAATTCAAAAATAAGTGTGGCATTCAAATTCATCCAATTCACAACAGATACCTATCTAAAGGTAAATATTGATAGTCGGTTATTTAACTATCAATAAAGATGCGCAACATCATCAGATTCCAAATAATTTTCCAAATTATTTCATCTTCAAAAATATCTTTAGTAGATATATTATTTCCACACTTCAATCATTTGAAAACAATTTCAAATCAACTTCCACATTTCAATTTATCTTTAAAAGATAAAATCTCAAAACGTTCATTTCATATTAGAAAAGCATTTCCATACTTATTTAAAAATAAGTATTTCACAAATCATTTATTTTCAACATTTGAAAATATTCGATATACTTAAATCAAAATTTAAGTATAAATTCATTCTTTTAAGGAAATCACTTACTATAACAATATTTATTTGAGTCAAAACGAATGTTACGTAAAACATCGTTACGACGACTCAAAATCACTAGTATAGGGATTCGAAATTAAAATAGATATATAAATCCCAATACTACATAAAACATTTCCTTTCGGAAATCATTTACTATAACAACAGTGTTATAGTCCACCATTTCCTTATTTTTCGAAAACGTCTATTTCGACAATAAATGTTGAAACCCATGTTTTCGATATTTAACACGTTTTAAAACATCTTTTAAAACAACTTCATTTAAAAATATTCCTTTTCCCAAAATATATTGATTTTATTCAATAATATATATTTACTGTCCAGATTCGTGAATATAATCACTATCCAAATTTTAACAATTTCTACACATTTAACTTAAAGGATAATTCGCTGTCCAAAATCACGAATATATCTCCTTTAATAACTTCAATGTTAAATTTATCAAATTCTATTGATTTTGAATTTATAAAACAATGTTTATAAATCCCATTTCTATTTATAAAACTTCGATTTCCAAATTATCCAATTCAACTTATATAACTCAATTATATACCGGAAGTTTATATTATAAGTTAAGAACTTATAATCCATTTATTTACAACATCTATTCATTTTCTCATCTAAATGTCAAAATCCGATTTATAAGATAATTGCTTATAAATCTTTTTGTTTTACAAAATCTATCCATTTAATAACTTCACAATTTATGAATCTATAAATTTCAATTCACTTATGGAATCCATTTTTTATTTGACTTTAACACTTAATAAAACTCATTTCAAAATTCCAATATTTTTAATTTATAAAAATATCAATTTTTATAAATTTTTTTTATATGAATTGTTTAAAATACTTCAACAATTCCAATTTAAACTATTTCATAATCTTTATCAATTGTTTATTTCAAAAATAACATTTTTGTCGTATTTCACAAAAATCACAATTTTACTAACATTAAAATTTTAACATTTATTTATTTAAAATAAACCAATTCAAAAATTTTAATAAAACGTATATTTCTACAAATCACTTTACAAATCCTTTTAAAATCCAAAATCGTTATTTTTAGACTTTAAAAATGGATCCGATGATGCAACGCATCAAATAGTCAATCATGGCATTCAAAAACATCATATATCAATATGATAATCAACAAATATCACAATATCTGTAAACAATAAATACAGTTGAGGAATCCAGTTGGATCCCTCCAACCTGTTTCCCTGCATCCACAGACGTTAGCACAATACCAATTCCGCTCCAGTACGGAATTATCGCGGTATATAGGTTTTTATAAATCCGCTTACTAACGGCGCAATAGGGTCTCATCCGCTATACGAGGCGGGAAATCATCAATCCAATATATACATATGCCAATATGTATATATTGCTATATATATAGATATATCCTATCATATCTAATAGCACATCCAATAACAATCATCAATCAATAATAACTGTAAATTCAAATTTCCTTCGAGTGAGAAAATCTCACCTTAGCTTTAAAATTTGCAATCCACTTCGATTCCAGAGTTGTTTTCTTCATTTTTACCTTGTATAAATATTTATACGATTTATCAATATTCGAATTAAATCGAACAAATAATTTTCCATTTACTAAATTTAATTCTCTAATGGTTCAATTTAACTTAACAATTAAATTTTCTGTCTGTAATTAATCGTAGCCTATCTACTGTAAAACGACTTCCATTTGACAAATTTACTCAACTAACAATTTATTTTTAAACTAACCATTTTAATTTCTACCAACTTTCCTGTTTCTTTAAACTAAAGTTTCATTCATATATCTTTCACATTTTACTTACAATCAATTTTTTTCCATTACAAAAATTCCTATATTATATTTTAAAAACCTTACTGTATAAAAAAAAATTCCATTTACCTAAAATTAAAATAATAAACAGTTTTATACTCTTCTGTAAAATAATTTTCCTTTCATCACATAAACATTATCAATACAAAAATTAACAGGAAGGAACAAATCCGAACCTCACTGCAACACACTCGGCCAGAGACGAACCCATCCAAAGTCTCGACGCAAATCGGAGTTCACCCATATACTTGCTCGTACTCGAGCCTCCCTTGCTTCCCCTCGTCGAGAAACTGCCTCGACGAACTCCACGACCACCCCACACCATCGCGGTTCGCCTTATGGTCGTCCCTGATTTTCGCCACCATCCAATAGATCGAGACTGCCGCATCCTCCTACGCGAGTCACTTCAGTTTGCGCTTCCACCACACCGCGCGCGTCTGCAACTCCAAATCGCCATCTTGAACTAGGGTTTTCCCCACGTGCGTGCTACCCCATTCCATCGTGAGGTCCTTCCGCTTCACGCGCCACCGAACGCGAGCCCTAGCCTCGCCGCTATCGCCTTCCTGTTTTGAACGAGTCGCCATCCCCTTTTGCGAACGCGTGCTCCCGCTTCTTGCAGTTTTGCATCGCGAGAGGAGAAGGGCTTCGCGTTCAAGTCGAATAAGCATGTCCCATATCCCTTTAATTTGATTTTAACTGAGAGGAGGGAAGAAAATTATTCTCCCTTATTTATTTGGGGTTTGGCATGATTTTTAGTTGAGAAAAAAGAACACGCGGCCATTTTTTTCTTTCGAATTTGTGAAGCGAACAGATTTGATTTCGAACTGAAGGGGGAAGAGATACTTTAAAATCGAATGACAGGGTTTGCACGATTTTCTTCGTTCGTGATTCTCGGCAGAAACAACGGAGCGTGCCTTAAGGAACGAAAAGTAATTGACGTGACAAATTTTAAAATTTAAATTTAAATCGAATCCGAATAAATTTCGATGCGTTTACACGTCGTGTGCTCACATATAAACACCGAAAAATACGAGATTTGAAATCCGACAATAATTCAATATTACGGACCCAATAGAACTGGTTTCATCGAATTCCGAGAATGTCTGAAAATTGACTATTTTTAAATATCGATTCGAACAATTCAATTCAATACTGCACAGAACAGTTTTCAAATTCAATCCTGACAGTTCGATTAGCTTCGGTATTATCAATACGAATTTTAAAAGTTTTCGAAATATTTTTCTTCAGCTTAAAATTGAAGATTTACATTTTTATTCAGCATTCAAAAGATTAAATTTTTAAAGTTTAAATCGCACATTTCAAAGTTATATCGGGAATTCAAATTAAATCATCGTTCCAATATTTAAAATTAATTAAATATTCTCAATTCAATTGGTTCAAATTTCTGGGTCGTTACACACACTAACTCTATGTCAAATTCATCAGATTTTATCTTGGTCGCTTTATAAATCGATTCTTTTAACTGCACCAAATTACAACCTTTCAATACTTTCACTGGTTTACACGACCCACCCACATATTTCCTACAATTAAGTTCGTCAATAACCAATTCGCCATCAAAATAACAGATTATTGGTACACACTTGGGAGCCATTCTACATTTCAATTAATCAACTTGTTAACTACTTCCATAAAATACTAAAAAGCCAATGATAACAACAAAAAATTAATGAACAAGGATTTGCAAAATAACATACCGAAATTGTTCAAGAGGCCGAATTAGGTGTTGCTCCTCTGCTATAGCTACTTCCAATCAAGATTTAACTACACTTTGGAAATATTTTAGCTATTTTTTCTTTTAGGTTTTTATAGATCTAAAAAAAATAGGGGAGAAGCCAGAACTTATAGAGGTAGTTGCCTAATAAAGCAGCATAATACATGAGGCATTTCAAAAGTCGCATACTGGCGGCATCCCAAACGTCGCCAGTATTGTTTGCATATTATACGTGTACTGGTGGCATTTTAAATGCCGCGAGTACACGTGGAATCATACGTGGCACAAAGTAGTCTATTTCTGTAATTAGTTTGAAGTTAGCCTATTTCTGTAATTAGTTCGAGAATTTGGCCTAAATAAAAAAATTATCCTTCATTTTATTGGCTGAGCGTGGGTTCTTAAATGGTATGCTGAAAGAGTGGAAGAAATTAATGCTTTTTTTCTTTCTTCTCTTAGAAGTCGTCGCCGTGCTAGAGATGCTCTTATAATGAAAATAATTAGGTCCAATTCCTTCCGTTTACAACTTACAAAATCATCCCCTTTTAAAAAAATTAAACAACAATTACTCGCATTACCCTCAACCGCTTACATTTTGGACAAAATCTTTTCCACATCCACGAAATCATTGCGTGATTTATAACTCTCAAAAAACGAAAATCACTATCAATCGAACAGCAAAAACCTAATTTGCAAATTAGGTTTCGCTTACATTGTCGATCGAAAAATGATTTGTAACGAAGAACAAATCGAAGTAAATTCCCTAAATAATGGAAAATACCTGCAGATTTGTGGAAAGCGATCTTCAATGTTCGAAGATGGTAAACAATGGTAACTATTATGAAGAACATGCATCAGTTCAAAAGGAAAATCATGAAACTAAAGAACAAAAGGTAATATGAATTGAAATTTTGCTATATATATTGATTATTGTATAATAAAAACACACACACACACACGCACACATATAAGTGAAACTTATGGCAAGTATTTGACATGTATGATTTCGGTTCGTGATAGATTGAAATAGATTCTAAAAAAATGTACAATAAAATGAATAATGAAGGATGGTAAATATTTAATTGACAAATATTTGCCATAAGTTAATGTTTTCAATAATTGCTTGAAATATTACAAAATTTTACTATAAGTTCTACAATATAACAAATATTTCACATATGTAGTTTTGATTGATGGTGGGTTCTAATTGTAGTATACAATTAAATGATGAAGTGAGCATAGACAATATTGCATTGTAAAAAGTTTCTTAGAAATAATTGTATATATTACAAAAACCTTTATCACAAGTATTAAGAGAGTCAAATACTTACCATATGTAGCTTTGGTTCATTAAAGATTGGAATTAGTGGAAATTTCCCTTGAAATTATAGTATACAATTAGATTATCAAATGACGGTAGCAAATATTTGCCAAACAATTTATGATAGTAATTTGGTGGATTTAATTTTTTTACTGCAAATACTAAAAATATCAAATATTTTTCAAATAAAGTTTATTTTGTTGGTATATTGAAATTTTAGTATATATACGTTTACATAAAAAGCATACAATATGAAATATTTTCCATAAATATGGGAATGGCAAATATTTGTCGAGCACATATTTGTCATGCCCATATTTGCTACCCACATATATGTGACACTAATTTGATTTTAAAACTTTTACAATCATGATAAAGATACAAAGTCATGGCACACACAAAAAACTTCCAAGCTAAGTATTAAATTTACAAATTTACCTGAATCTTCTAAATTTGAATCTTCAACATCTCCTCACAAATCTAAATCCTCTAAATCTAAATCTCCAACAACTTCGACATCTGAATCTTCAGAATATATAGAATTAGAAGAAGATGTTGTTCTTTCATTCCTCAAGAGAAAATATAACCAACAAGAAGAAACACTAAAAAAACATCTGCAAAGAAACAAAAAATAGAAGTGTCAAAAGATAATTCAGAAAGCTATAGAAGTAGCTTTAAGTCTTTCTATACATTGGTAGAAAATTTAGTAAAAGAAAAGCTACTTCTAGAAAATCACATTACATTAGTGAAGCAAACTCCATTCTTCGACATTGCCAATCCATTCTTAGAATGAGCTATAACAATTAAGGACATATTGAAAGAATCGGCTCCTATAGATATGATCATAAATTCTTTATCAGTTAAAGAAAATTATTTTTATTTTGGAGACATCAAAACAATTCTAAAAGAAAATGACATCGCAACAATATTTGGATTTTCAAATGAAAGCATCAAAATCAACATAGCATCTCATTTAAAGGAATCTGACATAAACTCTGAAATAAAAGCATTCAAATGGAAATAATTCCGTAGCTAAAAAATGATCAAAGTAAAGGTTATTGAAATAAGTATCCGGTTAGCTTTGAAAAGAAAAAACAAAAACTACAATCGATGTTGCGAGGTTGCTAATTATGTTTTTGATTTTGACATACATGTTCTCCAATTCAAACTCTACATTTTCTTTGGTGCTGCTATCATATGTTTATAACTTATCAGAGTAATCATTTATTCTACATTGTGTGCTTTAATACATACCAAATCCAAATACTATAAATCTACCACTGCATAACTCTGAAGTGAGAAACAATAATATCCTTTCTTGAAAAATCAATAAATATGTCTGTTAATCCACCTTTTGCCAAGGCAGTAGACATACAGATTTAACTCAACAAACTTCATGATTATCAAGGCCAATAGCCCGGAGCGATGATTTTGAGGTCCAGAAATCAAGTGCATAGGGAAGGGAGAAGTGATGATGATAGTGCATGTGATGGTGATGAAAATGGTGATGTATGCATAGATATTTTCACTCTCTTCTTTGCCTATAAATACCTTACACTCTCCTCTTCATTTTCATTCATCTTCCTCTTCATTTCCTAAGCTCTCTCTCCATACTTTCATGGCTTCCAACCTAAAGGAAATAATGTGTAACGACTCGGGTTTTGCCCGCTCGAAAATCAACATCCGTACTTCACATTGTACTAGAATGCCGCAGATTCGACCGTTCAAATCCGATTCGCCGGAGCTATAACACAATTAAGTAAATAACACAGCGGAAAAGAAAAAGAATATAGATATACAACATCTGATACAATATCCAGATACAATGATGATACAATGAATATCTATATACATCAGAGATATGATACAAGAAATAGCAGCGGAAAAGAAAAGATAACAACAGCAGCGGAACAATATCAATAGAAGTGATAACTCCAAAATGATCTTCAGACAAGAATGAATCCACAACTCCAAGATAAGCAACTCCGATGAATGAACTAGCTCCAGATAATCTACTAAACCTGAATGTCTGAAAAGAAACCCAACTCTAGACTGCTCGTGTGGAAAATTATGAGCACCCAGAGTTTAGGAAAGGAACAATAAACTCCGGATCAGTCATGGGACTGATGTGAGCAACAAAAACAGTTTATCTTTTAACAAACACAACAGAACTTTAAACATTGAAATCCGCAATGCTTTTGAAAAATGAAACTACCATAAGACCTCCCGCCACACACACAATGCAAACGCAGAATTGGAGGAGATTTCTTCTTATGATAGTCAAAAATGTTTACTACGCAAACCATCTTGATATTATCATTAGTGCATAGTGCAGAAACATTTCGAAAGTATAATATTAATCTTAGCCAACATACGACCAGTATCGTATGCCTACTATAGCTACCATCTAAACAGTGGTGACCACCGTACGTAAATGGAAGGTTCTACAACTAAAACCGTACAAAGTTCGTATTGGAAGAATGGATTTCCAACAAATGGTCAGGCTAAGGAACTTCCTTCCGTCGCATGGGATCGCCTCTGGCGGGACGTCCCGAGAGACAAACTGCTCTCTGCCAAACAAGGCCGGGTTACCCCTGTAACAGGTAACTCACGAATATGCCATCCCCCGATCCTTTGGGACCTTTATCCGAGCGCTCGTAACCATCATCACACATCATAAAGAAGGTGTATCCACATGAGTAAGTATCTGGGCTCCATACCATGATACCACCCCTTTCCAGAAGGAAATGACATACCCTAAAGGGCGCGACCCTCATAACCTTGCCGCAACATTCCTGTTTCGACCATTTCCGGGTTGTGAGGCCCTGACGAAGTCTCGTCCACAAAGCTACGCTTTGTCACAAAGCCATGCTTCGGGTCAAACAAATGATCAACCTATGATCACAAAGATATAAGATCAAACAAATGATCATATCACAAATGATCAAACACTGATCATCACACAGCAGCACTCAGCATGTCACATTACCAAATTGGGATATATCGCTGATAAATTTCAACTACATAACCTCTGAGCTCGTACGTCTCAGAGAAGGGTGTTAAGCTAAGAGAATAAATTCTCCGCCACCAACAGAAATGTATTTGAAAGAAATCAGCTCTATATCTCAAAGTGTAATGTCAGACATACAATCCATATAAGTCTGTTCCGGGATCGAACAGAACCGAAGGCACTTCTCACGAAGCCCTTGCAAATCCGGATAATTTCCAATCACGTTCGGACTTCCCGTCACTAAGGATGATAAAACCTCTATATCGGGGATCAGCCGATGCAGAGTAACTCGACGGTAATCCTTCCGTTTTCAAAAATATCCGGTCTTCAACACCGGTCTACAAATGCAATCCATATACGACGTATCACATATTCGGAATGGGTTATACGACCCAAAGGTCCTCTCCCGGCTAAACCGAATAGTGAGCGAAATATTTAAAAACATATGGATATGGGATTTCAATTAAGTCACAACTTATTAATTCAACTTCTTTTTAAATGGTTTCAATTGATTACCATTTCAAATCTTTTAAACAAAAAGATTTATTTTAACAACCTTAAATGGTTTAAACAATTTCCACACTTTAATCTTTTAAACAAAAGATTCATTCACAGATTTTCCAAATTAATTTCCATTTCAATTTGATTAACTCGTTAAATCTTCAAATCAAAGATTTAACTTACAGCTTTCAAAACAATCCCATTTCAAATGGTTTAAACAAATCATATTTTTAAATCTGTTAAAGATAAAAGATTCAAATCATAGTTTTCAAAAACAATCATCATAGTTTTCAAAAACAATCCATTCATAACTTGGAAAACCATCTTTCAATTCAATATTGAAATTCCTTTAATTAAACTGGAATTTCATTTCTTATCTGAACGCTTTTATTCTTTTAAAACAACAGTTTCATTTCAGAAAATCTGATTCATTCATACGAGTGGAAATCCTTGGGTTAAATCCAAATTCCCAAAATTATACTTTTAAATGGTTTAAATTCAGATAAACACATTCATAACATTTTCAATCCGTAGTTTCAAATCATAGGATTCAATTTCAAACTTGAATTCAAATTTAAATCAAATTATTTAAATTTCAAAACTCGATTAAGTTATTCAAAATAGCTTTTATCTTTGAAATTCTATTTCAAAAGTTTTTCACTTTAAACCCAAATTTCTAATTTCAAAATCGATTGAAATTAAAATTTCAATTTCAAAAACATCAAATTTAAATTATCTGTGACTTAATCGATTTCCACGTGAAATCCATATTTGTGTGTGTAAAGTGTAGTCCAGGGGTTTCACACAGTAGTGCAACATCAATCATCACAGATATATCAAATACAGAAATATAGTTGATAAATGATATAAACTATATCGCTTATCTTTAGGCACAGATCACAGATATATAAATATCACAGATAAATAAACTGCAGTAAGGATTACACACAAATCTGAATATATCACAACGCATTGCAAATCAGGAAATATCAAAAAAATTCAATCATCCAATCAAATCCAAATATTCATAAGTAAGGTCAGTTAATTATCTGATTTATTCAAATTGGATCAATTACTTATGAATTTCAAATCCAGGTTAATTAATCATTAATTAATTACAAATCTTTTTGATTAATTATTCTTTAATCATTTATTTATCAACCATTAATAATAAATTAATTAACCTTTAATTTTAATTCATCAACCTTTAATTATCAATTTCACCATTTAATTAATTATCTTAAATTAATTGCTTTAATTAACTATCCCTCAATTTCTTTAATCACCTTCATTAATTAACTTTAATTACTTAAAAAAATTGATTATCTCCATAAATTTCACTAAGTAAATTCACTTGTCCAGTCATTTTCTTAAGTTAATTAAACTAATTTAATTAACTCTAATAAATCAAAATATCCAAAATCAATTACAATAAGTAATTTATCCTTAATTACTTAACCAATAATTAATTCCATTATTAATAAATCTTTAATTCCATTAATTAATTAATTACTTAAAATCTTAAAACAATCAAATTAATCAATTCCAAATTATAACATTAAATGATTATTCATTTAGATTACTTCCATTAATTATCCTTAATAAGTAATTATTTCAAAGCATACTTCTTGATTAATTTCCCATCTATCCTAATATAAAGTTTAAAACAATTTCCCAAAACCCCTTAAAAACTTACACGTTAAAACACCTTTAAATACTTTACCATTTATTTACATTAACATAAATTTTAAACTTTATTCACAAATCAGTTTTAAATTTCACTCGAGTTCATTTTTAAACTTATTTCATAACTTAGTTCACATTGGTTATAAAACCATTCACATTCAAAAATAAAGGAACAGGTTTGTAAAAATAACAGTACAGGTTCACTAACAACAATAGAACGAAATACTCGAGCCTTCCCAGATTTACTTCGAGTCCATCCCCTATTCGCTTCGAGTAAAACTCGAGATAACCCTTAGCACTTCCCTGCTCTACCCCAAGCAAAATTCTGACCAACACATCGTGCTCGTGCACGTGTACATGGTCGTTGGCCAACTCTGGTCGCCGCCAACACTTCGAGCAGGTCGAACGTCATCCCCATCTCCGATCCCAACCACCAGCCCCCTTCAGTTCGTCTCGAACTCGAATTCGAGTTCGCTACCCAAAACCTGGAACCAGTAACCCAACCTCAAACCAAAACCTGTCAATCCACTTGTCCTCGCCGCCTCGACCACCGGTGGCCACGAAATTCCGGCCACGACCTCATCTGACACCCCACTTCCAACCACCAACGACCGGTTGCACTCGGTCGAACGATGGCGACGAACGATTCGAAAACTGAGCCTTGTCCAAAATTAGGTTTCCAGACTTTAGATGCTTGCCGCCTTCGCCACCGTCGCTTCCATCACCTCCGCTCATTTTTCCTAGCATCTATGATCACTCTTCCATCACCCAGAAGAGCCTCGACCTCTCCAGTTACACAGATCGTCAGAAAAACCCAAACTTCCCCTTCCCGGTCAAACCCAAACTGCTCCATACATACTCAATTTAAAATCATCATTCTGGTTTTAAAAATCCTTCCTTCATATGTAAATTCAAGAAATGGACTCAAATCAACAATTCATGATATTCGAATTTTCATATTTGAATGCTTTCTACTGTAAATTTGATTTTACAATGCCTATTTTCCACTACCACCCTTTAACAGTTTCCAAGCTCTGATCTTTAGTTTTAAACAATTTATTTAATTAAATTTCTGAGTTAAATGTTTTTATACGAAGAGTATAAACCATTATTTGCTTCTTTTCCCTTAGAAACATGGAAAAACTTGAAGAACATCATGAGACAGAGCATCCAGTAAGTAACAAACATCACAGCATAGTATATAACAATACAATATTTTTATATGAACCAATAATCTAGATTTAAATTTTCAAAACAAGTCAGGCTATTAAAATAGGAGTTGCTCACTTGAAAATGGCAGAGAAGAAGAACAGAGGATGTTGTTTTGATTGGGTCCGAGCTTTGATTTTTCCAGATTCAAAACTTGATCAGGTTGAAGTTGCTATTTAAATTGAACTTTTGTTTAAGTTAAAAGGTGATGTTTTACTCACATTTTTCTCAGCCTAAAATAAACGAACTAATATGAGAAGAATTGATATGTATAAAAGAAATATCACAAAGATTTGTCTTTGTACAGGTAAAAATCTTGTTGTACAGGTTATTAATATTTGTTTGTACAAATACCAGACTTTTTCTTTTGCTTGGAGGCTGAAAGAAGTTTTTATGCCAATTCGAACAGATTTGTTGGCTGCAAGGATTGAAGGCATTTAATGTTGTGTACTTTATGTTTTGTTTATTCATACTTATCTCATATTTTCACTTGCCTAGCTTCAATAACAAGCTACCAGCAAATACTAGATACAAATGTATTTATATTTTACTTTTCTTTGATCTTCTTCTTTGTTGGCCGAGACAATATGTTTTTGGTGGCTTCCTTTGCTTGTTCATTCATATACTTATATTTTATTTTATTTTATGTTGTATTGATTTATTAATATTGAGATTTACTTTATATTGTATGTACTATAGAATTTATTTATTTCTCATTATCTTGTAATATTGATGATTTCTATTTTTATTTAGTTGTTAAAGTTTAGCAAATGTATTTACTTGATATTTTTATTATTTATCTTATATAATTTCATTTCTTAAACCATTTACTTACGATTTAAATTCAAACCAACTATATATACATATACTTAAAATTTCAAATTGACTCATATATGCCCGTATACATATATATTCACGTATATACATATATATATACAATATTTTTAATTTAAATGATTTATACAGAATATACTTGGATATCGGGGAAACTCGCATCTCTTCAATCCATTTATCGTTTTATTTCACAAATATTAATTCAAAAATTAATAAATTATCATTTTAAATATTTATAAAATTCGGGGTCGTTACATAATGCCAAAATATTTCTCAAAAAGAATTTAAAATTATAATATATACTTATATACACTTAAGCACCTCAAAATGATTCCAAAACTCCACTCTTGCTCTCTACCATCCACGGCCTCCACCTCCTCCATCAAAGGCTGAGCCTTCCTCTTCCTCTATCCTAGGCCATGAGCTCCTCAAGTCATTACAAGCTTAGGCCGAGCCACCTAGGAGCTTAAGTCCAAAGGATCGTGAGCTTTAAAATCCAAATAGCGAAGCTATAACCAATTTTAGTTAGTCGTTTAAACCCGAGGTGAGAAACTCCTAAAATATAGTAATATATGTTATTGGATGATATATATGTGTGTGGATATGATTGTTGATGATGGTTGTTTAATATGAATGTTGAATATATTTGCAAGTCACGTTAATACATGTCGATAAACACAAAGGAAATCACTTTCCTTCATTGAATGAAATGGTGTATATGGAATGTTAAGTCTCTTTAAAATGGTTTAAAAATGAGTTTGAAATGTTATATAAACATATGAAAGTGTTTCGGTGAAGTTTTAAAGGTAATTGAAAATTTAGTCAAAAATAGGCCCGTCGCGTAACGACAGTTCGCTATTTCGCGCCATAAAAGTCAAACGAGTATATAGAATGGAATTTAGCTCAGAATTCTTCGAGATAAGAATTTTTTGAACTACTATATCCATAGTTTTTAAACAAAAAAGAAAATCGAGATTTCGATAAGTAGATGAAATATGAGTAAAACAAGTTTTTGGAAAAATTGCGGTTTTGCAGTTTGGAATCCATAAAAGGATTTCTTTAAAAATGATATTTTAAAATTATTTAAAAATACGAAATAAGTTCTAAAAATCTTTTAAAGTGGTTTAAAAGTGATTTTAGTTATAAAAATGAATTTCCAAATGATAAAAAGTCGTCACCACAACAAAATCTATTTTTTGCAGCACGATGAAGCAGCGTTTTAATGAGAATGTTGCGATTATGTGGATGGATTATTAAAAAACCGAAAAAAAAATCTCCAAAACGCTGCTTTAACGTCAACGTGAAAAGGGAGGGAAAGGAAAAATATGCTACGCTTCTTCACCACTCAACTTCGTCCTCTCTCCCTCTCTCCCCACATATTCCTATCCCTATCCCTAAATTAACTAAAAAATCAAACTCTCCAACGCCCTCACTCTCCCTCTCTTCACTGTCCATCTCCAGAATACGCGCTGAACTGTCGATCTCTCTCCCTCTCTCCGCTGTCGATCTCTCTTCCTCTCTCCATTGCTGAACTCCAGAAGACGCACACCACAACTCCACCGTTCATCTCCAGAATATACGCGATCTTCAGAAACCCTCCAGTGCTTCTCTCTTTTGCCCAGCTATCAAGATATTGCAGTTCTTGCTAAGGTGAAAATGTTTATTTTTTTCTTTTCCTTTTTCATCTGTACTTCATGGTTTCACACAGTGCCTTTAATAAATCCATGTTTCATGACTTTAGATAACTTACATGGTCTGCGTCTTGCATATGTATCTTTTCAGAATGGTCAGAAGTTATAGATTGAGTACATTTTGCTATAATTTAGTTATAATATTTTGAAAATCCTTTTGTCTCCATTGTGTAGTTTTACTATCACTGAATAGAGCAATGAAGTGTGTAAATTAATTTGAACAAGGACTTTTGCAAACTTCATTATTTTCATTGTTGTTGCAATGTTATGAAGAGTTATTGACACACCAATGTAACTTTCAATTCTGGATAGGGCTTCCGCTGTCCATAACTTTGTATCTAGTGAATGAATATTTGCACATATTTGAACATTGTCGATTATTGTGTATTTGCATTTGTAACCAGGAACCAATTAATCCATTATCAATAATTTTCCGAAGTAAGAATAAGTTTTCTATGTAAAATTCTGTTGAAATCATATTCATTCTGAAACTGCAGAATATAATAATTATTCTCCTCTTTGTGAATTTGAAATAATTCAGTGCATGGAATATGTAATGTGAAAAGGCAATGCAGATCGTGCTATATGGAATTATATTATACTAGTGTGGAAATAAACTAAGATACTATAGCAATGTGTATAAGTAAAATAAAACACGCACACCAGGAATTTTTATACTGGTTCGGAGCTCCGTTCTACGTCCAGTCCCAGACTCCTTCTGAAATTTCACTAAAACAACAACCCTCACTTAACCCGGAGGAACAGGTCTATACAACCCCTGAGCAGCAGAATTGGATTTCGCCTCAGCAGCCGAAGAGGACTTCACACGCTTGAGCAGCAGAACATGACTTCAAAAAATACAAAAGATTGTTTGACTTTTTGTGTTCTGATAACACGAATTTGTCAATTATAGTACACCCTTCCTATAATCTTCTCATTTATGATATATATATATGAATACGTGAAGAATAAGGAAGTAATAGAATGAATTTGTATGAAATTGAATGCATAAGAGTATTAGAATCAAAGAATATGAGAGTAGAGTAAGAATAGATTGAATTAAGTTTTTGGAAACATGATTCTAATGTGTTTATATAGACTATAAATAGGTGCATATGTTCGTGAAGAGTTATCATGAAGAGATATGGTCATATCTATTGAAATGAAGAACGCATCTCTTCACGAATGGAAGTGCCTATTTGAAAATATAGCCGTTATAGATATTCAGACTTCTGAATTGAATAATTCAGACTTCTGAAATTGCACGAGTTCAAACCAGAAAGGAAATAGGCTAAAAATAACCATTTTCAGACGTCTGAAATTAACAAGTCAGACGTCTGAATATTGTACTAAACAATATTCATTTTTCTAGATTCAGACGTCTGATTTGGTACATTCAAACGTCTGAATGTAAACTAAAAATGAGAATATGCAAAGATTATTAGTGTATGCTAATGAAATGAAAAACGTGTCGAAATATATATCATATAGGAAAGATTTTAACATGAGTAAACTCTAGACACAGACTCGATACATACTTATATAAGATTTGAAGCTTATTTGAATCCGGCCTTGATTAATTCCTGCAAAAACAAGTTAGTATATAATAATGATTTGTATAGTTGTCATAGTCAAATATCATAAATATGAAGTTTCGACATTCTCCCTCTTTTTGAAGATGACAACTATATAAGTATATACACAACATGAACATATATAAACAGGAAATAGAATTATATGTACTCCCCCTTACTATAAGCTCCCCCTGTCAATGGTAGTATTTAAACTCCTCCCCCTTTGACATCGACAAAAAGGAAACATAATATATATGAAATACTCACATATCATATGAACGACAGTAAGCAAGAATAGCATAGATAATGTAGAATAGTTAACATACTACACTATTCATAATGTAACTTGTAAAATTGGAACATAAATGACATTAAACTTGTACTTAAGATCATGCAGAAAAAGAATAGTATGCTAGTAATAATATATCTCGGAAAATCAAATTATAGGTTTTTAAACGAGACGATTCCGAGTTCTCGTCTTAGTTTTATAAAAATATTTTCAAGAAGGGGTTTCGTAAAAATATCAGCCAATTGATTTTCGGATGAAACAAAATCTAAATTTATTATTCCTTTTTCAATACAATCACGAAGAAAATGATGACGAATATCAATATGTTTCGTTCGTGAATGATTGACTGGATTTTTTGATAAATTAATAGCACTCGAGTTATCACAATATATTGTTGAATTTGTTAAATTTATATCAAAATATCTAAGTGTCTGTTGCATGTAAATAACTTGAGCACAAGCTAATGCAGTAGAAATATATTCTGCTTCACATGTAGAAAGTGAAACGCAATTTTGTTTCTTACTAAACCAAGAAACTAACGATTTTCCAATAAAATGGCACGTACCGCTGGTACTTTTTCTATCTGTCCAAGATCCACCGAAATCAGCATCACTATATGATACTAATTCGAAATGACACTCTTTTGGATAGAAAAGTCCAAAGTCCTTGGTATTACTAAGATAACGTAATATACATTTGACTGCTCTTAAATGTGATTCCTTTGGATTGGCTTGAAATTTAGCATACAAACAAACACTCATCATTATGTCAGGACGACTGGCCGTTAAATATAGTAATGATCCAATCATACTTCGGTATAATTTTTTGTCAATACTTTTACCATTTTCATCTCTATCGAGATGTGTGGTTGTACTCATAGGAGTCGGTTTGGCAGAAGTATTTTCCATTCCGAAGCGTTTGATTAAATTATTACAATATTTTTCTTGATTAATAAAAATACCATTTTGTAATTGTTTGATTTGTAAACCAAGAAAATATGATAATTCTCCCATGTGGGACATTTCAAATTCTTTGGTCATAATATTGGAGAAGTCCTGGCATAATTTTTCATTGGGAGAACCAAAAATGATGCCATTAACATAAATTTGAACAATTAAAATATCCCTTTTTGAATGTTTAATAAAAAGTGTTTGATCAACCTTTCCAATTTGAAATCCAGATGATAGTAAATAGCTCTTAAGCCATTCGTACCAAGCACGTGGTGCTTGTTTCAAACCGTATAGAGCTTTCTTAAGATTATAAACATGGTCTGGATATTTCTCATGGATAAATAAAGGAGGTTGTTCAACGTACACGTTTTCTTTTATATAACCATTCAGAAAAGCACTTTTAACGTCCATTTGATAAAGTTTGAAATTATGAAAACATGCATAGGCCAATAAGATACGTATTGCTTCTAATCTAGCGACAGGAGCAAACGTTTCTTCGTAGTCAATTCCTTCCTCTTGATTATAACCTTGAGCGACTAACCTTGCTTTATTTCTGGTGATGTTACCTTGTTCATCCGCCTTATTTTTATAGACCCATTTTGTACCAATAACAGTTTGATCACTTGGTCTAGGAACTAACTCCCAAACTTCATTGCGTTCAAACTGATTTAGCTCTTCTTGCATTGCAATTATCCAGTAGTCATCGGTAGATTCTTCTTTAGGGTTTTTGGGTTCGATATTGGAAAGAAATGCTACATGGCCCATTTGATTTAATTGACTTCTAGTTCAGACGTTTGAATTAATTTCTCCAATAACATTTTGAACAGGATGATTCCGTAATATTTTTGGTGGAGATCTTAACTCATTGTTGTTATGAATAACGTTTTCATCTTCTCTAGAAATATCAATTATGTTTTCATTATTTTCAAAATTTATATTGTCAATATTTGTGATATTATCTGGAAGTTCTTCATCATCTCTTATACTTGGTTTTTGTAGAAAATTTTCATCAAAAGATACATGAAGAGTTTCCTCAACGGTATTAGTTCTTTTATTAAACACCCGATAAGCTTTGCTTCAATCTGAATATCCTAGAAAGATACCTTCGTCGGATTTCGCATCGAATTTGCCAAGCTGATCTTAGGTATTTAATATAAAACATTTTGATCCAAAAACTTTAAAATAGGAAATATTTGGTTTTCTTCCATGAAAAAGTTCATATGAAGTATTTTTGGTAAGAGGTCGTATAAAAACACGATTCAAAACATAACAAGCAGGTGCTACAGCTTCTGCCCAGAAATGTTTTGGAAGTGTGCTTCCATTTAACAAAGTTCTTGCACATTCCTGTAATGTTCTATTTTTCCGTTCTACAACTCCATTTTGTTGTGGAGTTCTAGGAAACGAGAAATTGTGAAAAATTGCTTTCTTTTTACAGAAATGTTCAAAATCTTCATTTTCGAACTCTCCTCCATGATCACTTCTAATATTCTTTATTTTTAATCCTTTCAAATTTTGGATTCTTTTGACAAAAACTTTAAAATGGTCAAAAGTATCACTTTTATTTTTCATAAATATGGTCCAAGTATATCTAGAAAAGTCATCTACAATTACAAACAGATATCTATTGTGATTTATGGATTGTACTTGAGTAGGTCCAAATAAATCCATGTGAAGTAATTCAAGCGGTTGTAATGTAGAAATAACTTTCTTAGATTTGAACGATGATTTAGTTAACTTTCCTAATTGACATGTATCACAAATATGATCAACTTTGAAGTTCATTTTTGGTAATCCTTTGACTAAATCATTTTTAGAAAGTTTGTTTATTGCTTTGAAGTTAATATGACAGAATCTCTTGTGCCATAACCAATGATCATTTTCTTTGGCTATTAAGCACATATCCGAATTATGATTGATTTTCATATTCAAAATGTATATGTTTCTATCTCTATTACCTTCAAAGATAAGTTTTTTATTGTGATCATAAATGATACACTTATCCTCAGAAATGAAATTTTGAATCCTTTGTCACATAATTGACTAATACTTAACAAATTGTGCTTTAAGTTTTTGACAAGTAAAACATTGGAAATGAGAGGTGAATTAGATATACCGTAATTGCTCACATCGCCTTTGCCGATGATATAACCTTTGGAATTGTCTCCAAACGTGACAGAGCCTCCATCTGAATATGTAATATTTGTTAGCATATTTTTGTCTCCTGTCATGTGTTTTGAGAAACCACCGTCGAGTATCCATTTTCCTCTTTTCTTAAGTGGGACCTGCAAAAAATAAAAGAATAACATTAGTACCCACTTTTTGATAGGGTCCTAAGAGTTAGGTCTTAGGAAACCAAACCCAAGAGGATTCAGTATTCCCTTTGTATAAATAATTTTGACTCTTATGCACATTTTCCAAAAAGGATTTTATATATTTATTCCTAATCAAACTGTTGTTTGTTTTAGGAACCCATATTTTTATGTTTTTTGAATTTTGATTCCTTTTTGGTTAAACTATGGTAGACTTGGATTTAGAAATATTTCTCCTATTTTGTTTATTTTTGGGTGGAGCTACTGATTTCTTAGAATAATCTAGTCCTTTCTTATTTAAAACAGATTGGGAATTCTCAATAATCTTAGATAGGTTCTCTCAGCCTTTATTGAAGTTAGTCACATTTTTAGTAATGCTTTCTAACTTTGTTTTGAGGCTAGTATTGTCTAGTTCAATCATTTTGATCTTGGTTTTTAGCTCATGATTTTCAAAGATAAGAGCATCATTCTTTTCCTTTTGAGTTTCAATTTCTTGACTCAATAAGGTAAGTTGAGAGTTATCATTAGAAAAAGTATCTTGAAGTTTTCCAAGTTCTTCTTCTAATATCTTCTTTTTGTCATTAAGCATATCTCTCTCGAATTCTGCTTTTCTCAGATTTTCTAGAGCCTCTTTATATTTTCTTTTGAGACTTTTTAAAGTATCTAATAATTCAGAATTTATTTCAATCATGTCATCAAAAGTAAGATCATTTACCTCATTCTCTATAGCCATGAAACAAACATTTGCTCGTTCATTTTCACTGTCACTACTGCTTTCTGAAGAAGAAGAATCCGAGTCATCCCATGTTACTGAAAATGCTTTTCTTTTAAACTTGTCCTTTCGGTTCTTATTGTGATATGTTTTCTTCTGTTCTGGACAATTTTTTTGTATGTGCCCCTTCTTGTAGCAGTTAAAGCATTCTAGTATTGATGAAGATGGCTTATTTGAATTGTTGTTGAAGTTTCTTTTCCCGTTGTTTCGATTTCCTTTTCTGTACTTCAAAAACTTTTTAAAGTTTTTAGCAATGAATGCTATGTCTTCTTCATCCGAATCTGATTCTTCTTTTTCTGCATGAAATGCCATATTCTTTTTGTCTTGCGCTTGTACTCTTTTAGCCTGCAAATTCACTTCGTAGGACATTAGATTTCCTATTAACTCTTCTGGCTTCATAGTAGAAAGATCATTTGCTTCTTCAATGGCTAAGACCTTTCTTTCCCATTCATCCGTTAAAGAGTTTAGGATTTTTGATACAATATCAAAATCAGTAAATTTTTCTCCTAGTCCTAATAGAGAGTGATAAATATCTTGAAATCTAGAGTACATATCATTAATAGACTCATCCTGTTTCATTCTAAAATTTTGAAATTGACTTTTCAACATAGAAATTTTGCTTTGTTTAACCTTGTTAGTACCTTCATGTGTAACTTTTAGTGTTCTCCATATTTGATAGGCAGTTGTACACATACTAACTCGATTAAATTCATTCTTGTCTAAGGCATAAAATAACATATTAATAGCTTTGGCATTTGCAGTAGCATCTAATTTTTGTGTGTTTGACCATGAAGAGTAGTCTGTTGTAGGAATGTTATACTCAGTTTGAGTGATATTCCATGAATCAAAACCATTTGCTTGCATATAAATATGCATTCGAGTTGCCCAATAGTTGTAATTCATGCCATTGAATAGTGGAGGTCGTGCAGTAGATTGACCTTCTACAAAACTGGTGTTAGTGACAGTGCTGGTGTTGTTTTCCATATTAACAAAATATCAAATAACTTTGTAACGATGCCTTGCTCTGATACCAAATGAAAAGGCAGTGCGGATCGTGCTATATGGAATTATATTATACTAGTGTGGAAATAAACTAAGATACTATAGCAATGTGAATAAGTAAAATAAAACAAGCACACCAGGAATTTTTATACTGGTTCGGAGCTCCGTCCTACGTCCAGTCCCAGACTCCTTATGGAATTTCACTAAAACAACAACCCTTACTTAACCCGGAGGAACAGGTTTATACAACCCCTGAGCAGCCGAACATGGACCTGAGCAGCAGAACAGGATTTCGCCTCAGCAGCCGAAGAGGACTTCACACGCCTGAGCGGCAGAACAGGACTTCAACAAATATAAAAGATTGTTTGACTTTTTGTGTTCTGATAACACGAATTTGTCAATTATAGTACACCCTTCCTATAATCTTCTCCTTTATGATATATATATATATATATATGTGAATACGTGAAGAATAAGGAAGTAATAGAATGAATTTGTATGAAATTGAATGCACAAGAGTATTAGAATCAAAGAATATGAGAGTAGAGTAAGAATAGATTGAATTAAGTTTTTGGAAACATGATTCTAATGTGTTTATATAGACTATAAATAGGTGCATATGTTCGTGAAGAGGTATCATGAAGAGATATGGTCATATCTATTGAAATGAAGAACGCATCTCTTCACGAATGGAAGTGCCTATTTGAAAATATAGTCGTTATAGATATTCAGACTTCTGAAATTGCACGAGCTCAAACCAGAAAGGAAATAGGCTAAAAATAACCATTTTCATACGTCTGAAATTAACAAGTCAGACGTCTGAATATTGTACTAAACAATATTCATTTTTCTAGATTCAGACGTCTGATTTGGTACATTCAGACGTCTGAATGTAAACTAAAAATGAGAATATGCAAAGATTATTAGTGTATGCTAATGAAATGAAAAACGTGTCGAAATATATATCATATAGGAAAGATTTTAACATGAGTAAACTCTAAACACAGACTCGATACATACTTATATAAGATTTGAAGCTTATTTGAATCCGGTCTTGATTAATTCCTGCAAAAACAAGTTAGTGTATAATAATGACTTGTATAGTTGTCATAGTCAAAATATCGTAATTACGAAATATCGTAAAGACGAAGTTTCAACATAATGTTGTTTCTGATAGGAAGCAAAAATTAAACATAACAATTTGGGTTCTGGCTTTATGAAGGTATCATGTTAACATATATTTTTCTGATCATATGGGTTTAATTAGTATTTTTAGTGAAAACGGATTTCTCTTATATGCAAACAATTTTACATAGTAATTGAGACTGTTTTTTTTTTCAGTTTGCAATTTAGTTTACTAGAGTATATCCATCTATATATTGGTTTGGTTCTATGTGAGTTGCATGTGTGCACATCATTATGCTTTAATTGTATAAAGTGGAAAGAGTATCAACTGAAATCCATACTTAGTTATGATATGAAAATGTCCCTAATTAAACTAAAATAGTTAATAACCAAATATCGGTTCTGTTTTAAATTTATATTTGACAGTTTGCTATGTTAAATACAAATATTGTAAATAGTTGATTGTCTATTCATTGAATTTTCGCTAAGACCTCTTTTTCTGCCAAATAGTTTTTCATAAAAGCTTCTTTCCAAATCGTATTCTACACAATTTGACATAACTATTATTCATTATTTGTCCATGGGAAAGTAACCCAACAAATTTTAGTATTTACATGTCATAAAAGATACATCCTGATGAAGCTTTGCTTCCTATGGTATTATATCCACTGTTGTACCATATGACCCTTTATGTGCATCTGAGTGTAGGGTTGATGTTTGATATCCATTTATTTCTTATTTATTTTTTTCCCAAGTAGAGCTTGCTTTTTGGAATGAATTGTACATAATACTCTTGATCATTGATTAAAATTTGTTTTTGTGCTTGAAACTTGTATGGTCATGGATTGTATTTGTTAAATGTTAAAAGTAGTTCTAGTAATTTTGAAACATTAATTTTCTTTTTTGTTTCCCTATTACTTTTCAGAGTCTTTAATTCTTATGGAAGATTACAGATCTATGAAGTGGCATTGAGTTTTATAAAATGTTACATTGGAAATTTGGTTTTTTATGTAAGGTATCAGAACAAGAAAATACATATCGTTAACTGCATCAAATATGCACCTAGGAAACCTGGCATTAAGTTTTGGTTCCTATAAATTAATACTTGATGTTAAATCTAGCAAACATTTTGACCATACCTGATATATGAATAGTTTTCATAGTTGTATGACATCTTTAACTAAGCTTCATTTGGCCTGTATTTTCAGGTTATTGAAAACTAGCACTCCAATTTGCTCCACCCTCTTCTTCTCCTCCCTTGAAGTTTTTTGTGTGTTGATATATGGCAGTTTTGAATCTCTATCCTCCTCAAGGTTGATGGTTTCACTTTTCTCCCCATAACCGTTGTCTGACATTATTTCTTTTATTGTATGGAAACAACCCATTTTTCCCTGGTTATTTATACACTTCAAATATAAACTACAACACAACATATCATAATAACACATCAAAAGAAGCAATGTAAACACTAAAAAATAGTTCTATGGAAAAAAGAATTGCTTCTTGTTCTATCTTTTCATCTTCACATATGAGTTTTCCCTATGCATCAACTAGTGATTGAATTGAGTTATTGTATCTTATAATAGACATTTTAGCATAAAAGATTCATGCGTTTTTATCTCCCTTGGTCAATCGGTCTACTTTGGATTACTGTTCGCAGTTTTAATACTGAACTCGTAGTTATTTTTGAAGTTGAATAGCTTACACCATATCATTATAATTATGTACACCAGTAGGATCCCTGTTTGCTTGCATCAATAATTGATGGTAATCTTCCTCGAGTACAGTGATGGAAGTGCCATTTCTTCCTCTTTCTTTGTTCCATAGTTTAAACTTCCTTTTAGTTGACTTTAATTTGAGTACGAGATTATGTGAATAGTCAGCCTATGTATCTTGAGACATCCATAGCTGCACTGCTTCTTTATATCCATCCACTAAATGCCAGGTGTTAACATATCTGAATGGTCTCCCCTTGTTTTTATTTGCATCATTGTGGAAAATAGTCATGATTGGATTGAGATCAAATAAATTGGAAGACAGTGCCGCTGTCTTTATATTTTGAAATACTTTGAGCAATAAATCATTTATGAGAAATTTATCAATGTGGTTAGCAATACCCCTCATTCTCCATGTGAAATAGAAGCCTTGAAGTATTGTTTCAACTAATCCACATTGTGTTAGGCAATTACTGAAGCCTCTAATATGTGAGAAAGAAACATTATTCCCTTTTTTTAATCTTAATGGCCCAGCACATTGTTATAGACTCCAGATAATAATCGTGCATTGTTAGCTAAATTGAAGTCTTCTATCACGCTCTGCCATAGAATTTCTTTTATGTATATAAGTTACTAGCATATACTGTTGTAACATACATTTGAAAACCAGCAAGACTAGTAGCCAAACAAGTAATGTGTTGATTACTTTGGCTCATTTCTGCCATTTCCCAAATCTCATTGTTATGCAATATTGCCCATTGAGTTTGTAATTTGGTAGTAGAATAATCTATCCTTTTTGTATTCAGTTTTGTCTCTAACAAACCAAAGATACTTGGTTTGTCTTTGTATAGAAAATGAATTAACCTTATCCAACAAACGCGACATTCCAGTAACTTACCAGTAGTCAATTCGAATAAATATTGAACTCTGCAATAAAATTTATTGACATATCTCGTAATTTTATTTCTTGTAACATAAAAGCTTCAAGAAAAACGTTAGTAAAAAATATTAGGTCCATTGTTAGAATGTATGACTGTTGTTAGAGGAAGATGAGATAACCTTTTACTATAATTTGTTTCTATTGGTTTTGTTTTGTTTTTTTTGTGTCTGAATGAAAATAAAAAACACTATTTATAATGAACTTTTTTTTATAAGATAATCCTTACGTTACATACATCTTGCTTTATGTTAGAAGTAAAGCTTATGTCCCTTACGAATTCTTTGAATTTCTACAGAGTGCGTTAACTATAGACATTTGATATATGTTCGGCGCACATTTGCTTATGTCAAACGTAAACTTCCATAGGTCTAGTGCTTTGACTCGTATGGTGATGTTGTCCAAGAACGAGGCGTTGGCATCAAGTGTATCTTTTTTGCTTTGGACTATATTTGAACACCAATTGGCCGACCCATGTATCTTTCCAAACAAAGAATATGAAAGATCTTCAATGATGGGATATCTTAATGATGCACTTCCAATATAAATAAAACCCCTCCCTTACCCAACTTTTACATTTTCAACCTTTTACCAAAACGAAAAGAATTGGACCAGCAAAAAATGGGAAATTGCCAAGCAGTAGAGGCAGCAACAGTAATGATCCAGCATACAAACGATAGAGTAGAAAGAATATACTGGTCGCTCTCTACAAACCAGGTCATGGCTTCCAACCCTGGTCACTATGTTGCTGTTATCATCACTCCAACTACCCAAAAACTCACCTATTCTGCTCTTAGTACTATCACTAACAGTCATGGCGGCCGTAGCCAAAATGGTGCAGAAATGAAGCATTATTTGAAGCTTCTTCGCCCTTCTGATACCCTTTATATCGACCATGTTTATTGCCTCATTACCTTCGAAGGTGTGTTTCACTAAATTGTCCATACGAACACTAAAAAAACTATGGTTTTGATACTCAAATTTCTCTTTGTTTCTTGTTTTTGTAAGAGGTGTTGAAAGAGTTCGCGTCCAAAAAGTATGCAAGGCTAAAGAATCCAAAAACCCGTTCAAGGAATAATCATGAAGGGGAAGACAGTTCATCTGCAGAGATAACCACCTAAAATCTTGAAGAAAATTAACTTCTTTTCATATTTGTGATGGTCTTTAGATATGGTTACTTCAGATTCTAGTGTAAACACAGCATTGCAAAAGAGTAAAATTTATGACTAACAAATTTAATATCATTATATCCATGTTTGAAATGAAGTAAACTGAAAACTTCAACTATTATTATTGAAATATATCAATCACTGTGTACATATCTATCTATGTAGGTGCATGCCTATTGACATTACGTGTACCAATCTACTAATATTATGTCTCATTAACACTCTTCCTTTTCTCTCTTCCCTTCAGCCAGTACATTAATGGATGAATTTAATTCTCTACCTTCATGTATGGTTAAGCTCAATTTCCCTCAGTTAATTTCCTATTGAATCTTTCTTATAGTTCTAATTTTAACTATAGGTGTAAAATGTAAAAGATATACGGGAAAAATAGACTAGTTTCTACTTGAACTAACACTATATGGTAAGTTCTTTCTTTGTGAAGCTTCCTAACTTTTGTTTTGTAACTATTAAGTAAAATTAAAACATTTTTCTTAAGAAATTGATCCCATATTAAAACATCCGCTTCCTAACAGATCCCAAAATTTTCCGAATATGCGCGAAAAAATTTCTTCGTTTTTGAAAAATATAATAGCAAAACCACCTAAGATGATCACAAGCATGGGATCAAGGAAAAATTAAATAAGAATGATGATTTGAAAAGTAATTTAGAAGTGAAAACAAGCTCCGGAAATTAAGGAAAGTTTCTGAGAAAAATTAATGATGATAATAGGATTTTTATTTGTTTTAGGTGAATATGCTTTCGAATATGTTTTGGTGTATTAATTTAACCAATCTTAATATCCAATGGATGGTAAATTTCCTTGTTCAAACTAAATTCAATTCAATGTTCCAACAAGTAGTAGTGACCATTAATTCAATCAGTTCATAGGGTTGGGTTTTAAATTCAGTAGTGTATATCTATACAGTAAATTTCTAATCAGGCCATGTTAATACTTTTTTGTTGCATTCATATTACTTTTTTAAATAATAAATAATAAGGAAGTATTAAAAAAAATTAGTTTTATTCAGTTGAAGTATATGTGAGTTTATCAGTAGTGTTAAAGGCGATAGGTATTCACAGTTTACGCAGACTTGCATAGAATCTGTGCGGGTTAGTCGACTGCATTGGTGGGGCAAAGTGGTTCAGGTGGGGGACTATGGATTGTTGTAAACATTTTTATATTTGATGCGAAGGTGAATTCAGTTTATACCCATATATATGATACAAGCTAACTTGCATCATTTTCATAGTACAGATAATTTTTTCTGCTCAATAATGATGTATATTAATAGTATTGACATGGTGTGTTGTAATGTGAATGCAAAAAGGCTGGTGTAGTGTCTGAACCACACCTATTATATTAATTCGTAGGCAGAATACTTAAAATATTTTATAATTTTATCTGAGCTATTTGTAATTAGTTCCACGCTTTCACTAATAGCCTTCATGTAGAAGTATCATTTTAAAGGTCTAGTCGTGAAAAATGATTTATAATTTATAGTCTTGAAGGTCTAGTAAATTGAAAAAAAACCAGTGACTTAGTGCAGCAAATCAAATCATTAAGATATAAGACTGCTCAAGAAATGTAAGAATGGGAAAGGCCATTTACATGACTTGGAAAATACAAGCACCAACTGTGTTTTACATGCCAATCCTCCACTTATAAGAATGGGCAAGGCAAGATCACGCACCATATATTCAAACACTAGGTACAAGCTGCATGTCATTCTTGTTGTGACTAGACTTTCTAACATTGCAACATTTTGATGATCTAAATGCCTTGATCTGGGGATTTTACATGCCAAGAATTTAATACTTTCTGGCTCCAAATTGTTAAATCTGACCTTCTTTAGTGCCATAATTTTACCAGTTAATGTGCCTCTTGCCTTGTATACATTACAGTAGGTACCTTGCCTAATTTTATTGACCTTCTCAAATCTGTCATCTTGACGCACCTTCCACCCTCTAATAGCCTTGCCTACACCACCTCCACCTATGTCGACCATCCATTCTCAATCTTAGTAGCTATACCCATTAGGATATTGCTCCTTCGTCTCCTCTTAGTTTCCTTCTCGCCTACCACAGCCACGCACCCATTTGAATCAGGTTTTTGAAATGGTTTCTGATCAGCAGAGCTTGGTCTTTATTTTTCTTGTTCTGCTGGAGGCCTTGCAGTTTCTTTACTCTCTGATCTTGACGTAATTCATTCAAATAGAAAAATAGTCTGGTCATACTTTATCCAAAAATACTTTCATTATGTAATCCCCAATGCAACATACATATTTGAAAGATAACAATGTTGATTTATGAACATTGAGTAATCACTAAAATGGATTATGATGTTACCTGGTTGCTCATGATCTGTGTTTCTCTTAGCTCGTGCTTCATAGCCAGAGACAGGACATTGCGTAATCTTCCACTTAGTGGACTTGCAGAATCAAATTGCACAATAGGTGAATAAACTTTAGTTTCACCTGATACAAACACTGGGCCTCCCTATTTTGCAATCTTGTCATAATAAGCGACTAATGTAGGGTCCATTTATGACATCATTCCATGAACCTGATTCAAATGAGATTAACCCACCGTTTTTTTTCAATTTAGAATTAAGATCTACTGTATTTATAGTGAGAAACATAACTAGAGAATATACCATGTCCCGAAGCTCATGAGCCCTGCTTACGATTCTTGAACCTCTGTAATCATCTCCATGGTAATTTTGTGCAAACTTCTAACATTCAGTACTCTACATTATGATTAAAGAAATGTTTATCATGAAAAATTAACTAAGTATAATAATAATAACAAACTTTATGAAAAATTAACTAAGTGTAATAATTATAAATAAATAATTTTATAAAAATTAAATAAGATTTATAATAATAATAATAATAATTAAACAAGTGTATTATAACGACGACGACGACAACAACAATAATAATAAATTTACTACGTTTTATAAAAATTCGACAAGTTTTTAAAAATTAACTAAGTATTATGAAAACATAACTAAATAATAATAATAATAACTACTTAATAATAACAATAACAATAATAATAAATTTTATAGAAAATTAACTAAGTATGATAACAACAACAACAACAACAATGACAATAATAATTTTTTATAAAAAATTAATTAAGTATAAAAATAGTAATAATAATAAATAATTTACAAAAATTAACCCAGATATATAATAATAGTAGTAAATTAACTAAGATTTGTAATAATAATAATAATAATAATAAGTTAACTAAGACTTATAAATATTAAACTTAAATAAGTTTATAAAAATTAACTAAGATTTATAATAATAATAAGTTAACTAAGATGTATAATAATAATAATAAGTTAACTAAGATGTATAATAATAATAAAAATTAAATGAGTATAATAATAATAATAAGTTTTATAAAAATTAACTAAGTTTTATAAAAATTCAATAAGTTTATAAAAATTAACTGAGTATTATAAAAATTAACTGAGTATTATAAAAATATAACTAAATAATAATAATAGTAGTAATAATAATAGTAATAATAAATTTTATAGAAGTCATGCTAAACAAAGAAATACATAACAAAGATTTTTTAGCAGCATTATAATTTCCAAAATATTTTTAGGAATCATCTTTTAGTTTTTGGGCTTACCATGTATCGGTAGCCACATGGAAATTCCATAATATGTACATGGAAGTTATAGTGAACTCCTCTTTGCATTAGATCTCAAAGGCTGTAAATCTTCTCAGGTTTTGGAATATTTTAGTAAGCAAGTCAGCAGTAATATAGTGGATTAAGGGAACTCTGCTACGACACAGAAGGAAAAACTACTATGTGTGGTGGAATACATATCACACTATTTTGACCTTTTTATTATTCTTTGTCTCGGCTTTCCACATCGAGACTCAAAAGTAGTATTTGATGCAATAAATAAGGAAAACATAACTCAATTTTCTATTTAGTCTCGGATCAAATATGCCAATTACTTGTGTACTTTCTTTGCAACTTAAATAGAGAACTCAGTTATTTTTATACCTTACAAGTATTAAACTAATACTTGGATGCCTAACTGCTAGGCAAGGATACGGAGTGTGGGTGAAGAGGATAATCAAATTTTTGTTAATATATCTCAATTCTGTGTGAAGCTTCAAAGTTGAAACTGGAGTGAAATATTATGATACAATCGGTTTTGTTTTGTATATGGGTATAATGTATACTTTATTTGCAATCAGGGATCACTAAAATTGTTCACACGTTGACATGTACAATTATACAAATACTGGACATGTTCATAGATTTGATTGTTCATCCAATTAGTTGATATTCTTTCTTGGTTTTTTTTGGATTTTTGAAACCTCAAAATTGATAAAGACTAAACTAGATTTATGCATAGTTCCCAATTCAAAATGTTGGTATAAATTGAAAGAAACTGTAAAGTATTAAAATTTTAATTAAAATAAGCAAACTATTTTTTCTCTGACAATATTACTCAGTTTGAACATGACAGAAACATTTAAATTTAGATAGCTTTACATTCAAACATATAAGATGAAAATATTTCGCACTTGCAGTTACTGCACTGACAAATCTGTATCTACCAAAGGCCCGACAACTGCATTTGGCAAATAAGCATCCACTGTGGAATCTCAGTTACACAAAGGAGGTATCTCTCTCAAGGTATGAAATTTCTTTCAATTTTATAGTAGGATAAATTGCATAAATGTGATTTTCGTTATTCTTACTAGACGGTCCATCACTAGGTAAATGCATGTAAGCGTCAAGTACCCTGGATTTGAGTAGACATCATTCAGTATCCTGGAATTTTAACATTTCATTCCTTTTCAGTTTATTATGTAATTTTTGGTGACATGACTGTGATGACACAATATTTAGGATCATGTTTATATAATGGTCTATGTCATGCTTATCAGCTCTTGCTTTTAGCTTACAAATGGTTGATTTATGCATAAAGGTTTATAGTACTAGTTCTTGAAAGTACAGTAAAGCACGATGTAAATAACAGGTTAATAGTATCGGTTGATGTTAAAAACAAAGAAACTGAACAAGTTAAGTCTTCTGAACTATCTATTACCAATGTTGTTGAACAATTGCACTATCAATTAAGGAACATAATCATGTATACTTGTTTTTATCTAATTTATCCTATAATTGCATTTCAATCCCTCTCACAACTTGGTATAGAAAGCACTGCAGGATTTCGAAAGAAAAAAGAACAGATTTAATAGTGTTTATTGACTAATTGAGTTTTTTTTCATGTAGGATATGGATGTTACCTGCCATTATTCCTCAAATAAATCTTTATTGGATCAAATGATATTATGAAGATAAGTATCCATAAGCTCGGCTGCAATATATACATCATGGAAAGCATCAGGTATAGGAGGTGGAACTACATCTTTTATTCCTATAACCAATTAGCATGCGAAGCACACATATTAAGCTATCACATTTCAATGAAAATACATTAAGTAAATTTCCTTGGCATACTTATTCAAGACACAATTTCACATTCTACCATATTTGTTCTCTATTGCTAATCTTTAATTGCATTTTTTAGGCATATTGGACTTTTGAAGGAGACGGGCTTGGACTTTCTACGATTTATATTTTCTCTTTTAGCAAGCACTTTTTATAAGATTTTATATCGTTAACATTTGTGGTCAAAACATATGAAATGTTGTATATGACTAAACTTTATGGTGTATGAAATTGATGTAACTTTGATTATGTTTAACTTTTATAACTTCTTATAATATCAGATTATATATATTAGTGTTTTATAAATCGAGCAATTTCTTTTTGAATAATTATTCATGGCTTTTATAATTGTTTTAAAATGGCTGCAGTAATTGTAAAATGAAGCAAAATTGTTGATATACCATAGTGTTTAAAAAGGGCTGCAATACTAAAAGCAACCAAATGCTGCAGAAAATTAAACTGAAGCAAAATGGAAACGCTGTAAAATATTTTAGTAGCATTTCAAAAACTGCTGTATATTACTGTTACTACTTGAAACATGCTATAGACTGCATTCTCAAAAACGCTGCAAATTTATTTACTGCAACGTTTCGTAAAAGCTTCAATAGCCTTTTTAGCAACATTTTAGAAGTGCTACAGTATTCCCTGACTCTATTGCAGCATGACATACCTGGAGGTTCTTCTACCAAAATTTCAGCCCGATCGATGCACGTTTTCCCCTATAAATATAGCAGGCATGGCACCGGAAAAAGGATCTTCATTCTGCTTCTCTTTACCTTCAACCTAGGCTACACTCTGCAATTTTATTCTTGGATTTCAGATTGTAACTGTAAACAAACTACAGCATAATAAAAAGGATTATTCTGGAGTGGACGTACGTCGGAGTTAGCTGAACTACTATAAATCTTGTCTCTTTTTACTTGCTTTCATTTTTAGTTTGTTTGTTCTCCATATTATATTCTCTACATTAGATACTATCTGGGATCTATGACTGGATATTGGTTCTTTCATACAACTGGGTGTCAGTGGCCAATTTTGACGCCAACAATGTCTATGCGGAATAAATTGGTAAGCAGGAAAGATATATCAACACATAATAAATAGCAAACACTGAACATGAATGTGTTATATTATTATTGGGGTTGCATCACTACCACTTGTGACTGCTTACGTACCCTTATCTAATTGGGTACCCAATAGATACAGGATCAAGCCAACGTAGTTCTCCTACCACAAATAGGACTCAAAGAGCCTATGATGCACAAATATATATATATATATATATATATGCAATTCCCAAACTACATAATATATAGCATGCAAATGTAGCTTCAAAATCCATCCACTTAAGCTTAATCGTTTGCTTCTTTTCAAAAGATAATTTAAAACTAAATACCCGTGTTTTTCTAATCAAAATATATTTTTCAAAACTGTTTCCAAAAGGAAATATATCAAAACTAGAACCAACATGACAAGGAGGTGTCGCCTCCTACCGAGCATGGTATAACTCTAAAATAAACAATTGGAGCCTCTAATGTTATTCCGTTACCTTCTAAACGATAGAGTAAATATACCAAGCGAGTCCTAAAATGAGGAAACTCCCAAACGCCCTTACTTTAGTCATTCACCTCAATAAATAAAAGTATTCGTAAAGTACTTTCACATGTATTCTTTCAAATATCCCGAAATAATAATACTTTGCAAATACTTTCATTATTAACAATTTACAATCAATAGCTAACACAACATTTTTTAATATATAAACGAATCAAAGGAAAGAGTTAAGATTACAATCACTTACTATTTGCCTTGTGAGACTTGGATTACCTAGCATTTGATAATGAAGATAAAATTTTGTTTCTTTCTTTAGCTTTTGAATGCATTAAAAGATGATATGGACTTAGATATTTATATGTGAAGAGAAGGGTACTTCAGTAATTACCTAACCTCCTATAGCCTAATCTGATTCAACCAGATTTTGGTCTAATAGAAATAAAAGCTTAGATTGTAAGCTTGGGAATAAGTCAAAGTATAATTATTATATGGAATAAGTGCAAAAGTGTGGTCCAATCAAAGAGTAGACAGTTCAACTTTTTTCTTATAAGTTAAAATATAGTTATTACATGGATAACTATAAAAGTGTGGTCCAATCAGAGAGTAGAAAAATTCAACTTTTCTTATTATAAGTTTAAGTATAATATTATAAGGATAAGTATAAAGGTATGGTCCAATCATAGAGTAGAAATATTCAACTTTTCTTCTTATAAGTTTAATATAATATTATATAGATAAGTACAAAGGTGTGGTCCAATCAGAGAGTAAAAGGTTCAACTTTTCTTCTTATAAGTTTAAATATAATATTATATAGAATTGGAAAAATCCTATAACTAAATTAAAAATACTACACCAAAATCGGGTCGTTACAAGTACCCATCTTTATTAATTGTCTTTTAAATAACAATTATTGAAAAGAAGATATGAAATATTAAAACCTAAATTTTATTTATTATTATTATTATTATTCCTATTATTTCGAGAATAAGAGTGGTAAAATTTAAGTATTTTAATTACAAACAGTCTAATTAAGAGAAATTTGAATATTAGAAAAGTTAACATTATTTCTTTTGGAAGACTAAATTTATGAGATTATTAATTATGGAATTGTTGATGTTTAGAATTATAATACAAAACTAGTGCTTTTAAAATTTATTTTTACAACTGTATGAACTTTTAGTTTAATATTTAGTTTTCAAAATTTTGCAACTTTGTGTTTTAAGAGAAAAGTTGATTTTCAAATAATTAAATTTTAAAAGTTAAAAATTAAAATATTTGAATTCTTAAATTTGACTTTCAAAAGTTATTTCAACAAGTTGGACTGTTAATGAGGGTATAAACTCGACAAATTATTATTCAGCTTTTAGAACTAACAACCAGAAATAAGAAAGTGTTGCACATTTATTTTACAATAAGTTGTTTTAATCAGAGCAATTATAAAAACTAAACAACGGTACAAGCTCTAAATAGTATTTCATAAGTTCCATTAAGAACTTCTTAGGAAGAAAATGCAACCTAAGCAATAGAATATAAGACTAAAGCAAAAAGGCAAAAAAAAGTATAAATTAGTTAACGGCTAGCATATGATTTTAGTTATTTGAACAATATTGTAGTCCTTATGTGATAAAAATAAAGTGTGTAGCTAATTGTTGTAGATGTTGCAATTATTTACTTGGTCCAGTCCATTAGTTGAATATTATTATGATAGCATTTCATTTAACCGGATAAATGGACACTCTTAAAAGATTTAATGGGTAAATCAAGAAATACTAATTATTATATAAGTGTGTTAGCCTTACCGCATGTACAAGAAGTATATTCGTGATAACTATGAGTTGCGATAATAAGGCGTGATGATTATAGATTGCAATAGCTATTAGTTGCGACAACTGCTATTTTGTAAGCTGCAATAGTTTTGAGATTCATAACTTGTGGTAGCTGCGAAATGTGGCAACTATAACTTGTGGAGTGCAGCAGTTATAAGATGTCGTGACTATTACATGTAGCAAACTTATTAGATGCGGTAGCATATGCGTGTTAAAACCTATGATAGTTATACGAGGTGGTCGTTGTGTGATTTATGATGTGTGATAGCTTGAACACATTACCTTACTTGCAATAACTTGTGTCTATGTATGCGGTAAGATTTATAAATGCGGTAGTCCTTTATGAAATATGGTACCTAGTATAATTGTGATAACCACTTATTAAAGGTTAAAATAAATATGATTAATTAATAACTGTAATGTGACATATTAAATAGTTTAATTAAGCGAAAATTAAATAACTGACTATTAGGAAATTAAATGAACCGATAGGCTAAATGGGTTAGGAATGCCCACGTCCATGAAAAATTCCATAAACCTTCATTCTCTCATTCCATGGCTATTCATATGAAAAACATGAAAAGAGAAAAACCTTAATGTTTTTTGAAAGGGGAGAAAGTAAAGGAGAAAAAAAATTCATTTTATTTTAGTGAAGACCAGAAGCTTAAAGAAAGTCCCTTCTCTTTTTCAATTAAGGTCATAGTTATTAATGGAGCACGATGCAAAAAGATGCAAAGCCTCCACGGAGCCTTGAAGCACGCCTTTTTAATATACCATGCATGCTTATATTTTTTTATAAATCAATGTATATAATAATTAATTTAAAAAGTTCGATATAATTTATATTATTTTTATTAAAAACATGTGTAACAATTTTTTATAGATATTTTGCAAAAAACATCATCAAATATAAATCAATAAGCATAAAATTTCTAGGCATAATAGTCTTCGAAAGTAAAAATCTAGTATAATAGTAAATATAAATGATAAACTAGAAATCAGAATCTTATGGAGCAATTATATTTTCCAAATCAATATTGCATCGTCAGATTCATAAGCTTCAACATCTTCCTCGTATGTCTTATCAACTATAATTTTTATGCAGTTTGAACTGTAAAAAATGAAAAATAAATTAAAAAAAGAAGTAAAAACATAATAAAATAACAAAAAGGTGCCATTTTTGCACCATGCGACATTTGCGTCATTCGTTGCACCTTTACATGTGCGTCGGGTCATAAAGAAGAAAGACGCAAACGCCCAGCCACGTCTTATGCCATGGCATGCGCCTTACTGTGCTTTTTTTAACTATGATTAATGCGCAAATGAGTAATATTTCCATCCTAATCCCTAAATGTGTTTAAATTCTATGTTAGTAGCAATTTCATCATATTTTAGTAGATGTACATTTATTGGTTTATTGATTTATTATTTAAATGTGTTAAATGATTATTACGTTGATTTTAGCTTAAGTAAAGGGTTCAAAACCCTTAAATTTTAATGATTGGAATCATTTGAAATTTTGATACGATGTTTAAGTGCTTTTCAAATGGGTTTTTGATATTTGGTAATCCATTCTTTTAAATAATTATTATTAATTTTTAAGGAAAATTAGCTAATTTAGATAGCTAAAAATGGATTCAACCTTTAAATAATGGTTAATATCACCTAAATTCGAGATATACCATAAAAGTTATTTAATTTGTTTAGGAATTTGTCTGCAGTTTTTCTAATATTTTTCCTATTTTATTTAAATTTTTAAATCACTTAGAGATTAACTACATAGAGGTAATATGTAACTAAATTAGTGGAAAAATTATTTGATATGAAGTACCTCTAAAATTTTCTAATATAAAACTGAAAAGAAATGTTTAATGTAATAGTAATTTGACAAGCGACAACAGTTGCTGAAAATAAATCATGGTATAATTCAGTTTTCAGGTTGATTATGAAAATGTTACTTAGAATATGATATACGGTCCATTTTAAATATTAATATGTTTTAAATCCTAAATGCGTTATTAATGATTTTGATGTCATTGGAAAGTAGTGAAACCCTCTTTCCAACTCTAAACTATGCAGCATTTGGGATTCAATTGAGAAAGTTATAACTTTCGAAAGCTAGACCAAAATTGTTTTTGAATGTATACATAGAAAAAAAATTAAAGTACAAAAATAAATTACCGATAGTCCATTTTCTAGGTTAGATAAATTTCATACGAAAACTTCATATTTCTTGCAATAAATACTATAAAACGTTGGGATTCCCTTCTTTACAATGTTTTTGGTTTCATCTCGATCGAAGTTGTGAGTTGAAAGACACGATGCTCAAAAGGAGAGAGAAATAATGTTATCAGAACTTTAACATCGAAAATTTTCCGAGTACAAAATAAGTTGCAAGAGTCCAACTTTGATAGGCTATAAATTTTACATGGTTAATCGAATGAAGAGTTACTGCCTTCATTGGAAAGTACAGATTCCAAGCTTCTAGCCAAATAAAGAACACATGAAATGGACAAAGAGTCAATGAAAAACTGATTGTGGATAGAATTAAGGATATGCTTTAGGGGCAATTATGCAATTTGTTACATACATCTAATTCGATAACCAATAAGAAAATAATTTTTTCACATATATATATATATATATATATTACATGTAATTTAATTATTTATTTAATTCGAAATAGATTATACAAATAAGAGAAATATGTATATTTATAAATAAAATTAATAAAAATATATTCCTTGTAAAAAAATTGTTCAAAGTATTTTACACCTTATGCTTTCGAAAATAATTAATTTTTTATATAAAAAATCAGTACGGATTTTAAATGATAAAATAATTTTTTATTATTAAAAATTACACAAATCGAAAACTACCTGAGCCGAAAACAGTATAGTAAGCATATTTTTATATACTATTATTATTAATTGCATTAATATATATTTATAATTAATTCTGTCTTTATATATATATAATCTTTGAACAAAATAATTTGATTTCATATTATAATTAAAATTATTTTATTAACTAATATTTAAAATAAATTTTGTTGTTTAATAATATTTATGTTTATAGACATATATATATATATATATATATATATCATAAATGCTTTATATAAATTATATACAATTTATTCGTTATAATACGCGCGCGCGCACATATACAAACGTATATATATATATAATTGTATTTACATATTTACTTGTATTATATTTTGATGCACATATGTATATATTTAGACAATATAATTGTATACAAGTGGGGCTAACATATTTGTTGCAATGTAAATCCCAACATCTAAATACAGGCTTGTCAAACCATGTACACTCTATTATGTTGCATGTGCACATACATACAAATGTGTATATTATATACATACATATATTATTTAATATAAACTATAAAAATAAAACATTATTTACCAACTAAACAAAATATAGATTTTATTTAAAATAATATTTAGAAAAGTTGTAAATAAATTTAGATTACATAAGCTCATTAAAGATTGAAATACGAATTCTTTTTTAAAATTTACCCCATTACTCCACTATGGCTGGTCCAGCTCCAACAATGGTATCGCAGTCCAATTGCCTATGTGGTCTAAATTAGTCATATTACGGCTAACTAATTAAGCTTACAATCCAATTAGCATAGGGTGTCTGTAACGACTCGGATTTTTCGCGTTCGAAAATCGACATCCGTACTTCACATTGTACTAGAATGCCGCGGATTCGACCGTTCAAATCCGATTCGCCGGAGCTTATAACACCATTAAGTACAACAACACAGCGAAAGAAAAAGGATATATCAATATATATATATATCATCGGTACAATGACAGATACAAAAGCTGATACAATATGATACAACAGAATGATACAACGAATATCAATATACATCAGAGATATGATACAAGAAATAGCAGCAGAAAGAAAATAGATAACACCAGCAGAGGATAGAATATCTCCAATAGAATGCTCCAATCCATAGCTAGCGGAAAGCAAGGTCAGTCGTCCAAGGACTGACTAGCTCCAGATAATCTACTCAACCTGAATATCTGAGAAACCCAACTCTAGACTGCCCGTGTGAAAAATGGTGGACACCCAGAGTTTAGGAAGGGAACAATAAACTCCGGATCAGTCATGGGACTGGTGTGAGCAATAAAAACAGTTTATCTTTAAAACAACACAAAAGGATTTTAACATTGAAATCTGCAATGCTTTTGGAAAATGAAACTACCATAAGACCTCCCACTACACACACAATGCAATTCGCAGACTTGGAGGAGATTGCTTCTTATGATAGTCAAACATGCTTACTACATAAACAAACTCTTTTTGATATTATTATTAGTGCATAGTGTACAAAAATCATTTCGAAAATACAATATTAATCTTAGCCAGCATAGGTACCATTATATTATGCCTGCTATAGCTGCCGCCTGAGGAAACAGGTTATACAACTGCAATCGTAAAGGTTCGTATTGTTTCTTTGGATTTCCAACAAATGGTTAGGCTAAGGAACTTCCTACTGCCACATGGGATCGCCTCTGGCGGAACGTCCCGAGAACCTACCCGGCTCTCTGCCAACACAAGGCCGGGTTACCTCTGTCACTAGGTAACTACTACTCGAGTATGCCACCCCCCGGTCCTTTGGGACCCTTATCCGAGGCCTCGGTAACCAACATCACACATAATAATAAAGTGTGTCCACATGAGTAAGTATCTGGGCTCCATACCATGATACCACCCTTTTCCAGAAGGAAATGACATACCCTAAAGGGAGCGACCCTCATAACCTTGCCGCATCATTCCTGTTTCGACCATTTCCGGTCTGTGAGGTTCGATGAGGTCTCATCCACAAAGCTACGCTTTTTCACAAAGCCATGCTTTGATCACAAATGATCAACACACAGCAACACTCAGCATGCCACATTACCAAATTGGGAGTATATCGCTGATAACCTTCAACTACATAACCTCTGAGCTCGTACGTCTCAGAGAAGAGTGTTAAGCTAAGAGAATAAATTCTCCGCCACCAACATAAATGTATTTGAAAGAAATCTGCTTTATATCTTAAAATGTAATATCAGACATGTAACCATACAAGTCTGTTCCGGGTTCGAACAGAACCGAAGGCACTTCCGAAGAAGCCCTTGCAATTCGGGTATTCACAATCCCGATCGAACTTCCCATCACTTAGGGAATCTCTATACCGGGGCCACTCGGTGCAGAGACAATCGATAGGTTATCCTATCGTTCTCGCAAATACCCGATCTTCAACACCGGTCTTCAAATGCGATCCATATACGACGTATCATTATTCGGAATGGGTTATATGACACAAAGGTCCTCTCCCGGCTAAACCGAATAATGAGCGCAATATTTTAAAACATATGGATAATGGATTTCAATTAAGTCACAACTGGTTATCCAAAACTTTCTTTCAAATGGTTTAACAAATTACCATTTTCAAATCTTTAAACAAAAAGATTCATTTTAACAACCTTCAATGGTTTAAACAATTTCCACACTTTAATCTTTTAAACAAAAGATTCATTCACAAATTTTCCAAATTAATTTCCATTTCAATTGCATTAACTCATTAAATCTTTAAAACAAAGATTTAACTTATAGCTTTCAAAACAATTCCATTTCAAATGGTTTAAACAAATCATCATTTTAAATCTGTTAAAAATAAACAGATTTAATTCATAGCTTTCAAAAAGAATTCATTCATAACTTGGAAAACCATTTTTCAATTCAATCTTGAAATTCCTTTAATTAAACTGGAATTTCATCTCTTATCTGAAAGCTTTTATTCTTTTAAAACAAACAGTTTTCATTTTGGAAATCAGATTCATTTATACGAGTTAAGGTTCTTGGGTTAAATCCAAATTCTCAAACCAATATTTTAAAAGTGGTTTAAATTCATATAAAACACATTTATAATATCTTTAATCAAAATTCCAATCATTAAATTCAATTCCAAATATTGAATTCAAATTCAAATTGAATTATTTAAATTGGAAGCTTTATTAAGTTATTTAAAATAACTTTTATCTTACAAACTCCTTTTCGAAAGTTTTAACATTTAACCCAAATCCATTTCCAAAATCAATTGAAAATTTTAATTTCAAAAATATTAAATTTAAATCATCTGTGACTTAACCGATTTCCACGTGAAATCCATATTTGTGTGTGTAACAGTGTGGTCTAGGGGTTTCACACAGTAGTGCAACATCATACAATCATCACACATCAGAATACAGAAATATAGTTGATAAGCGGTATTAACTATAACGCTTATCGTTTATTCACAGATCATAGATTTCAACTTACAGATAGTAAATTACATCACAGATAATTAATTACATTTATCCCACATAAATAAATCATACTAAAGATCATAACACAAATCAAGATGTATCACTATGCATCACATATCAGGGATACTAAACAATTCAACCATTCAACGAAATACAAACATCCATAAGTAAGACCAATTTAATTATCTGATTTATTAGTTTATACCAGATTAATTACTTATGAATAAACTACAAATCTTGGTTAATTAATCATTAATTAATTATAAACCATTTTAATTAATTAACCTTTAATCAATTAATTATCCTCAAATTAATTACCTTAATTAATAAATCATATTAATTAATTATCCTTAATTAATTACCATTTAATTAATTATTCTTAATTAATAAATTTCTTTAATAAATTACATTTAAGTAATTCTCAATTACCAGTTAATCAATCTCTAATTGCTTGATTAATCCTTTATTAGGAATTTATTAATTTCTAATTACTTAATTAATTAAATTAAATAATTACTCTTTAATTTCTTTAATCATTTATTAATCAACCTTTGATAATAAATTAATTAACCTTTAGTTATTAATTAATCAGCCTTAATTAATAAATCAATCAACCTTTAATCATTAAATAATTAACCTTTAATTATTTAATTATACTTTAATTAATTATCTTTAATTAATTACATTAATTAATTAACCCTTAATTACATTAAGGTAATTAACCTTTAAAACTTGTTTGCAAACATTTTACCTTTTTAGATTCAAATTCACTTCACATTTAAAAACTTGAATATGTTTTATTTTAAAATTTGATAACCAGGCTCACAACAAATCCTAACCCGAGCCTACCCCTCAAACACCCCGGGTCTTCCCCGAGTTCCTCTCAAACACTCACCTGCTTTGAGTCGCCCACTCATCCACACAAGAACAACCCCGAGTCCCCTCTCTCTTCTCCAAAACTCAAAACCACAGCCAAACCCAGACTATCCCAAACGTGCACGTGCACATTCACTCTGGCTACCGCTGATCGACACCGCTAGCCTCCCCAAGTCGACGACCATCCCCCTGACCCACCTGGCCACCCAGATCGTCGAAAACGTCAACAAAATCGAAATCGAGCCTCTCAGCAAAAACCGGAACCATACCAGATCGGAAAAACTTCCAATCGTCGACGCCTCCTATCACCAGAACCCACGCCGACCTCACCGAAGCATCGCCACACTCCAATGAACCCCTTCCCCCTATCGCGATCGCCTCCCATCACCCATGGCCATTGCCATTTCCTCGCGAACATCCTCGTCCCAAACTGAACTTCGAACCCTAGTTCAACGAATTCCTATTGCCACCGCATTTTATAAATTAAACCCATATTTTTCCCGAGTTCACGGATGCTCCAGCTAACCTCACCAAGAATCACGACTTCCAGTTCGCCGTATATCACCAGAAATTGACAAAAATGTCAATTCCGTTCAACTCGAGAGTTCTCCGTGAATACTCGCTTAAAAATTCTAAAATGTTTATCAAAAATCATTATTTTGTAATACAAATCTGATTGTAACATCAAAACATGAATTCCAGACCTTTGATTTTTTTGACTTACTTTTGATTATTACTGTGATTTATCATTTTATAAATAAGTATTCAACAAACACTCTTGAATCTATTTTTAAAAATGATATTACACACACCCAAACATTTTTCATATAGAAACCATAATCTAATTTTGTGTGGATAAGAAGATATGAATTTTATTGGATGAACTAGAGCCTGTAAACTAACAGAGAATATATATATATCTATTTATACAGATATGCATAGATATTTACACATAATTTATATACATGCAAAACACATTTACCAACATTCAAACATGCTTCAAGATATAATACTGATTTATTTTTAGGAAAGAAAGTTTACTCACTTATTTTCCAGAAGAAACAGAGCTTCTTTGAACAGGTTGTAAAAATGCAAGCTGAAATCTTTTTGGCCTTTAATCCTCTTGTTGATCTCTGAGTTTAGTTGATTGCATTGTTGTTTTAATTGAAGTTTTGTTTAAATTTGAACTGAGGCTTGCTTCAGATGTTTTAAGCTTTGAAGTAAATGAACTGATGAAGAGATTGATATATACAAAAGAACGAATTACAGGGTATGTTGTTTTTGTACAGGGTGATGTGTATTTTTATTAGTTTGTACAAGAGGATAATATGGGTTTGTACCCTATGCCAGAGATTTTTTTATCTCAAATTGGAGGCTGATAGGAAGTGTTTGTGCCTGCATTAATGGTGTTGTACTAATACACTTATCTTATTATTTCCTTTCATTTCATTTGTGTACATATATATTTGTAAAATCTTTTCATTCCGGCTGTACATGTATTTCTTGTTTCTTTTTACAAGTTAATTCATACTTGTATCATGTTGTCTTCATTTGCAAGCTTCACATATTTGTTTATTTGTTTTCCTACTTATATATATGTTTTGTTTTATTGCTTTGTCTTATTACTTTATAGTATGAATAACTTCTATTTTAACATGTTGTTAAATTTTATTTATGTGTTACTATATATATTTTTCATAATTTATTTTATATAGTTGTATTAACTTATTAACATGATATTAAGATTTATTTTAATATATTGACTTTATATTGTATAAAAACTATATATATATATATGTTTATAAACTCAAATATTTATTAAACCATCAATTCTAAATTCAAAATTATTTATTATCATTTATATTTTAAACCATTTATATTTAAGATTTTAAATTCAATTATCAATATATATATATATATATATATATATCATTTCATATCTATTCATATAGTCACAAACACATATATATTCAAGTTATTATTAAACCATTTACTTGAAATTTAAATCCAAATCACATATATACAATATTTAAATTTATATGATTTAATATATATTCTATTTCGATCGGGGAAACTCGCTTCCATCTATCGATTAATTTCACAATTTAATTCAAAAATTAAATAAATTATCAAACTAAATGTAATTAAAATTCGGGGTCGTTACAGTGTCTAAGAAAGGTAGTGTTTAGGCTAGATTGTTGGTTAATCAAGTACCACGTTCTCCTTGACTACCGGCCTAGTTTGAATAGTCATATGAGCCAAAACGTTGCCCCTAATAGATGCCCAATTTGAGTTGGGCCTTGGGGCTAATTTCAAAATTGTTTTGAAATTAAAAGTAAAATTTTTAAATTTAAAAGTTAAATTAAAAATTAAAAAATATTATAAATGTTATAACATTAGTTCTCAAATTGTTTTGAAAATTAAAATAAAAGCTTTAAATTTAAAATTTAAAATAAAACACATAATATAAAAGTTATAATATAAATTTTCAAACCATTTGAAAATGTCATTAAATTAATTGTGAAAATATTATTTATTAATAAGATTAATAAAATAAATTAATTAATTAAATAAGTTAATTATCTAAATATATATACATGTATAATATATATAATAATATATGTCATGTTATCTTGAATTGTTTAAGACAATATGAGTATACATGTAAAATTTAATTAAAATTATTTAATTAAATAAGTTAATTAATAAATTAAAATACATACATACATATATATATATAAATTATATGTGTATTATTATAATGGTTATAGTATATATGTTCAATATAACATGTTATAATTGAATAATATAATAATTACTTTTTTGATTCAAAGGATGTATAACCGAGGTCATACGGCCATAGATATATAAATGCATATAAAATGATAATGACCGCTAAGCCTTGGTTGGTAGCCCATCAATTTTTAAGGTAGACCATTCACTTCCATATAGAAATGAAGCACATGTGTAAGGCAAAGCACCTCAACAGCTATAAAGTACAAATTACAAGCACTATGCCAGAAATGACATAACAATACAAACACAGGTGCTGAACGGCCGCAGTTACACAAGGAATAAGAGCCAAATCCCAAATTCCATTAATTTTAAAGGCAAAACAAAGCTACCTGAATTTCCAACTGGGTCCAAAACGGAAGCTGGTAATTTTCATAAGAGATGATCGCCACAAGGCTAAAAATTGCAATAAGCATACAGATTGAAACTCGCATAAATGACATAGATGATCCAGTAGAGATTGAGATGGAGGAAATAGGGCATCTACAAGTATATCAAAGCCTTAGCAAGAACACTCGTGAAGCCCAACAACACACACCAAAAGCCTTACATCGGCTGTCCGAGGCAATCCCCATAGAGTAAAGGTGATGATGAAATGAAGCTAGATTAAGATGCTGACATAAATCACAGAGGCAGAGAGACAACACCATCCAAACCAGCTAGATCAGCATATAACTAGACATAAGCCATAGTAGATAATATGATGCCCAAGCCAAGAACCTTAAACAAATTATCTAAACTGCAGCCAACAACAGACAATGACAAACACAACCCCATGGAAAAACAAAGGAATTCACAAAGAAGACTCACACAACAAACATGACAAACAAACTCAACGAACATGAAAAAACTCAAAACGGATAACCAACACAACTAATCATGATAGAAATTGCTACAACCAATGCTCAAGAACTAAACGAGAACTTGCAAGAAAGCAATGCCTTAACACACAAAATATAAAACCGCAGAAGAGAAAAATGGATCCAACATGGTAGAGTCGAAGGCAGAGAAGAACTACACAGATGCCGAGGAGACTTCACAGATTGAAAACTCCTTCATTGCAACAACGATCGCCGAAGAGCTACCTTGATGCAGTAAAAATGATGAATCGGATTACCCAGATGCGACAACCCAAAACCCTGGGGAAGCTCGTCGATAAGATAACCCATGCACTACAGAACCTCCAGCGACCACAGAAATGAAACACACACAAGCCCAACTTCCACCCCCAAATGCTGAAGCACACTTGCAATTTACCGATCTAAATGAGGAGAAGGCCAACGAAGTCGAGTGTAACGACCCGTAAATTTTGTGGTTTTATTTATTTAATTAATTGAAATTTTGTGAAATTTTAAATAATTAAATTTGGAAATGAAAATTTAATATTTGGAATACGTCTCTTTTAACATAGCAACTGGTAAATTTTCATCAGATAATATGAAAGTTTATTTTCTTGTGTAATTCTATTTCGATTTAAATCAGTTAGTTTGATGATAATAAAAAGTTTTCCAAATCTGAATATTTTTCTACAATAAATTTGTAAATCATCTTCTGAGTGAGACGTCATCTTTCGTTTTCCCAAATTTGAATCGCTATTGATCCGTTTAGCTTAATTCTGGCGTTTTAGCAGCATTTTCGGTACCGATATCGACTTTGATAGGATGGTCCTATCACTGATGTCTGTATACCGTTTTAATCGTCTCGTCGTGCTGATTCCAATAGTATATTTATTTGTGTGTTTTGGTGTCCGAGACGCGACGAAGTTCGTGAAACGGTTAACCGTATCGTTATCTGCTTTGAGCCTTTTGGTTTCTATCGTCCTTTTGTTATCTGCCATGTTAAATCAAATAGTTATTGCCTTTTCATATTCCCAGAATTCAAACCAGTGGTTGTCACTATTCCCTGGTTTCAATCAATACAGCTGGTTCGTTTATTTTATCTTATTTTTCCGTGCAGCCTCTGTTTCATTTGGTAAGAAGAATATATTAAAGGTTGTTCATCTTTCACATGAAGCCTTTTTATTTTCGTTCCTTCATCTCCATCTTCCATCTGTTCATTTGTTTTACTTGTTCTGTGCTAAAAAAAAGAGGAAAGAAAGCTTATATATATTTTCCGAATCAAGCCTGGCTGTTCTACATAGCAATCTCTACCCCGTCTCTTTCCTTGCAAAATTCAGCCTACCTTCTCTCTCACCTTATTTCCTCCCCCGACCGACCTACCACTCTCCCAACCACCGAAGCCGCGCCCCATGTCCCACTGATCGACGCAGCCGCCCTCACTCTCTGCCCAGATCGCCTCGACCCAACCTCCTCCCTGTCGCCTACACGAGACCCGCCTCCTTCATGTTTTCAACCGGCCATCACACTCCCCATCAGCCGCCCGCCACGTCATCTTGCAGCACTCACAGCCCGCGACCGCCTCCGGCACTCCGTCTCCTCCTTCCAGTCGCCCGAGCACATAGTCGACACTTCTTCCATCCACACCCATCTCCACCACCGCCTAGACCTGAGCCGACCCGCACCTCCGTAGATCTCGTTTAGTCTGCTTCTCATCCCCTTTCGCCTCCCCTTTCTTCCTCTGTACAAAGATGTTGGTGAGTATATATTTCAATATATATTTGTTTATATATATTGTCTGTTATAAAGTATGTATATTTGCTGTACAAGTATATTGCAAACGTATAGAGTTGTTTAAATTAGTTTAGGTAGTCTCGGTTACATATATGATTTATTTTAAAGTTATATGTTTTTAAAACTTTTACTTTTATAGTTTATTGTATAAGTTGTTATAAGTTTTGTTATAATATGGCAGAGATATATATATTGGTGTATGTGGGTCAGTTTATATATTAGATAAATATATATGTTTACAATAACTAAATGCTTACTAGTAAATTTGATGTGTTTTAAAATATATATGTATGTATTATTATTTTGACATTAAATTACATATGGTTTACATATAGGTATTAAACGATTTCATGTGATATATAGATATACATTGTCAGTATTGAAATTTGGATATGACATATAACTATGGTGATTTTTAAATGATTACATATATGTAAGTTCTAGTTGCTGTTTTAAAGTTGCGTAGGCTAGTTTATATATACTGAGTTTGGGTTTGAATGTATATATGTATAATTAGTTGAATATATATAATTTGCAGTTTGGGTTTGAATATATACTAAGTCTGCCTGTATATATATTATAGAAATAAGATTTGTTATATAAGTTCATATGTATGAGTGTATAAGCTATAATAATATTAAATATTTTATCTGTTGTATAGTTTTATACTGGTATTACATAGATCTGATCTATATTGGAATTTTATATCTATTTTATCTTATTTGTATGTGTTTTAAACCTTATACTGATTTTGAGAAAATGTATAACGATATAATTTACATTTCATTTTAATTTATATCAAACCGATTCTAATTATTTTATAGATCTCTCATTATCAGCTCGTTCGTCGAACTCGAGTCCATCGTGCTTTGCTTCGAAATTCGTGCTTGGAATTCATAGCTCAATTTCATCGTCTATCCTCTCTACCCTCGAAAGGTGAGCAATCACTCATGATTAACGTTCTTATATTTATTAAATTTGATTTCAATTGAAACGACAATTGAAATATGCTGTTGTTAGTTATTTACATTGCTATATATATGCTGTTATCTGTATCTGTTCACCTGTGACATCTGACACCATTATCTGTTATTTACCACTAATGATATATGCCTGTTACTGATTGTTATATTATTATCATTACTGTTATCACTCTGCAAGTTCCCTGTTAGTATAGAATTCACTATGGGTTGAAATTATACATACCCGAACGATTTGTAGAATAGGAGAAAATCGTTATAGGTTGAAATGATAAACCCAAGCGATTTTCATTGAATTCAATTTGGGATTACGGGTTGGAAAGATATATACCCGTATATATTTAAATTACAGATTGAAATGATAAATATCCGTATCACTTGACCATAGGGTAGAAAATTATATACAGACACCGTTGGTCTATATATATATTTTATGATTTCTATGGTTTTGAAAAGAAATATATGGTTTTAATAAATATTGATTTTAAAAGATTTAATAAAGTTGATATAAAATATGTTTAAGTATTTATTTAGTATTTTTTTAAAATATAGAATTTATAATGATTAAGGTTGGGAAGATAAATTTGAAATTGATTTGAAATTATATTTATCTAAGAATTTTACTTAAATAAGTTGATTTGAAATTTATTTAAATTTGAAATTTTAAAGATATGTTTATAACTTGAATTTGAATTAAAAGTGACTTAAATGAATACTTCAAGCTTATATAAATTTAAATGGGATATTTTGTTTATTTAATTTTGTAAATTGTAGTTGTATTTAGAGGTTATTGAGATGATTAAGTAAATATTTCAAAACTAAATAATACTAAAGTGAATTTGATATATATATGAAATTATCGAATTTAGTTTTGAAATGTTGAATATTTAAAGCATTGAAATATATTGAAATTGAAATGGTTTATTTGTGGTTCAAATCGGTATTTGAAATCGATATAATTTGAAATGTTTAATTGAATTGAAATTGAAATTGATGATTTGAGATTTGATTAAATTTGAATTTGGAATTCGAATTGATTTAAATCGATTGGTGAAAGTTGAGGAAACTATTTTATTATATAAAATAATTTTAAATTATATTTAAAACTATTTATATATTTTACTTTATAAATTATTTTCATATAAACTATTTTTAAAATAAACTATTTTTAATATTAACTATTTTAATATAAACTATTTTAACTTATAACTATTTTATATAAACTATTTTAATTTATAAACTATTTTATTATATATACTATTATTAAAATCTAAACTGTTGAAGGGTGAAAGTCATGATTTCAAAGTTAAGGTTTTCCAAAATATTATGATTTCAAAGTGTTTTGGTTTCGGAAGTGTTATAACTTCGGAAAGTGATATGATTTTGGAAATGGATATATTTGAAGTGAAAATGATATTGTATTAAATTGGTTTTGAAGTGAAAATGATATCGTATTGATATGGTTTTGAAATGGAAATGATATTTTGGTTTTGAAGTATAAACTATTTTGAAATGACCGCGGTGTTATAATAACGTTTGGTTGTTAAAGAGACCGGGATCGGATATGGGCATACTCTCTGTCGATACCGAAAACCACTTTAACAACTGTGTACGCAGTGGAGATTCCAGAATGAAGTTGGATGGTGGCGACGATCCTAAAGGTATATTTACGTGGACCCAACTCCCGTGAGTTGGCATAAGGTGGCTAAAATAGGAGCGATTCCGGGCCAATGAGGTAGCTCCTCTTATCGGACACACTCCATCGTATGCCATTCTATTACTTTGTGATTGATTTGGTGCGCACCTTTGATTCGGGAGTGTGGCTCGAGGTGGGCGATTGCTGCGGCTCTGCATTACCACTAGTCCGGATGCGTAATTGGTATATCTACCCTGGCATTGCCTTGTTGTGCCGTGTCACCTACCCTAACGTGCTTTACTACGAGTTCGATTTGTGTTGTACCTATGGAGTATCCTCTGGTAGCCCCAGTTTACGGGGTATTACGGTACTGTATAGACTATTGGCACTATAAAATGTGTTAAGGGGGATATGGGTAACGCCTTAACACTATTTTAAAAGTTTACTTTACTTTAGACATAGTATAATAGCGTATATTACTGCATAGTAGATAGTTTAACGGATCCTTAGAGGATGGTTATCCCAAACATCCTTTGAGTTACTTGTATTTCAATTGATATTTCACTTGAGTTAGATTTATTGATATAAGAATGTTAATCCTGACTCGAGTGTTTTGTGTTTTGCTTTACGCTCGGGTCAGACTGAGTGGCTCAGTGTTCGAGACTCACCTTTGGAGTTGGAGCTTCGCTTGGAGATCCAGCTATATTTTTTCAACTTGCAGTTATTCAGTTGATTCCAGTGATGTATTTTGATCTTGTATTTGACTATTGTATTGAGACATATATGTATTTGAGACTTCTGTTGTATCTTATTTAACTCTGTTATATATATAGTAGCTTCATGAACTACTATTCTTTTGTTTCCGTTGCATTATTTTTATATTACTCTATGTCTGTGATTATTTATTTACTGAATATGCTGAGTTTTGCCAAATAATTTAAATTAACAATCTGATATTTTGAGCAATTCAAATCCGACATGTATGGATGCGAATGGTAGAAAATTTCAGGATGTTACAGTTGGTATCAGAGCTTTGGTTTTACGCAAAACTCAATATATAGAGTAAATTTAATTACAGAATCACTTTCATTTGAGCTTGAATCTCTTCCTCTTTGACTCCGTTTCCTCTGAATTTTGGAACATTCCCCTTGGTTCCAAAATCTATCCTTGTCTCTCCCTATTCGTGTTTTCTTGATTTCGGAGCACCCCATAGATCCACTGAATGATTTGTAAAAGAGTGACACTCCTTTACAGTAGGCATTGATTCATCGGAGATTTCTATATCCTCGGTTTAGATGCTACTATCTATTGCTATACCCAAATTCTATCTCTGGCGGTCGAATGTTGATTTTTTCTAGAATTCTACCTCGATCTTATTTTGAAGTCACGGTTGACCCGGTGAAGGTTGCCCGCGATTTATACCAGTCTATCCGTCTTTTCTCTTTTGCTATTTAATCATCTTATCCCTTCCGAAGCCTATCTTCTAGTTGAATTCTTTTGGTTAGGATCCCTCTATATTTGGATCTCTATCCTTGTTTTGAAATCTATTCATGTATCATCGAGTGAGGGAGTGTATTTGTATTAATATTTAAATGTTTTATAGTGTGTTGTTTGAGTTGTTGATGTTGATTTGGGTTTTCGATCGATTCGTCTGATTAACGCTATCGATAGGATTTCCAAAACACTTGAATAGAGCAAACTGACATAATATTATTTTCTGGTAAATGAAATAAATTTGTATTATTATATTATATATATATATAAGTAAAATTTTCTGTAATTTAATAAGTTAATTAAATTGGTTGTTTGAAATGATAATATTTGATTATCATTTATTGTTCTATAAATAAATTATAAATCATGGTTTATAAATTGATTTGGAATCTAACTGAATTTAAGTCAAGAATTTGAGAATTTAATTTCCGGTGATTTCAAACTTTGGTTTTTAATTTTTTTTTAAATATATATTATTATTGAAAGTCTTTTCAAATAGAAATTGTTTCCAAAGAAATTTTAAATGTTTAAATCAGTACTCCCCTCCATTGTCGCTGGAAAATAATTTTGGTGATGACTGCAGCATCATCGATATTCATTTTCGAGTTTCGAAGAGGAAAGGCCACTCAGTAGCTTTGCTACACTTTTGTTTTGGAAATTGAATTTAATTTGAATTTCTGGGGTATGATTTGATTTATAATATATATAGATATATGTTTATAGATTTGATTTGATATAATATATATATATATATATATATATATATTTATCAATAAATGGTTTGAAGTAAATCGGGAATTTAATTCTTAAATTTTTCTTAAAGGATGATTTCAATTATTAAATAAATCCAATTTTTTTGAATAAATATTTAAACTTGAAATAAATTGAATAAGGAAATTTTACTTGTATAATACCCAATTTCATTCTAATACAACTTACCTAAATTAACCAGAAGTTAACTATGGAATTGGATAATATACAATAAAAATGTTTTTATAAATAAAATTTGAGTGTTTATAATAATTGTTATACACTTAATTTTTGGATTATAAAAATGTTAATTGTGATAAATTGAATAATAAATGAGATAAATAAAATAAAGTTTGTTTTGAGGGAATTAATAAATTAAAATTAAATCAACTTAATGAAATACCTTGAATTTTAAATCAATTGCTGAATGTTAATTTATTTAAATTGAAATCTATATGGTTTTAAATTAAAGGTTTCATTTTGGTTTTCAATCTATTTTCTTCTGGTTGTTTCTATTCTCCTACCTCGTTCCTTTTCGGGGACGAAAAGTTTTGAGTGGGGGAGAGTGTAACGACCCGTAAATTTTGTGGTTTTATTTATTTAATTAATTGAAATTTTGTGAAATTTTAAATAATTAAATTTGAAAATGAAAATTTAATATTTGGAATACGTTTCTTTTAACATGGCAACTGGTAAATTTTCATAAGATAATATGAAAGTTTATTTTCTTGTGTAATTCTATTTCGATTTAAATCAGTTAATTTGATGATAATAAAAAGTTTTCCAAATCTGAATATTTTTCAACAATAAATTTGTAAATCATCTTCTGAGTGAGACGTCCTCTTTCGTTTCCCAAATTTGAATCGCTATTGCTCCGTTTATCTTAATTCTGGCGTTTTAGCAGCATTTTCGGTACCGATATCGACATAGATAAGATGGTCCTATCACCGATGTCTGTATACCGTTTTTATCGTCTCGTCGTGCTGATTCCAATAGTATATTTATTTGTGTGTTTTGGAGTCTGATACGCGACGAAGTCCGTGAAACGGTTAACCATATCGTTATCCGCTTTGAGCCTTTTGGTTTCTATCGTCCTTTTGTTATCTACCGTGTTAAATCAAACAGCTATTGCTTTTTCATATTTCCAGAATTCAAACCAGTGGCTGTCACTATTCCCTGGTTTCAATCAATACAGCTGGTTCATTTATTTTATCTTATTTTTCCGTGCAGCCTCTATTTCATTCGGTAAAAGGAATTTATTAAAGGTTGTTCATCTTTCACATGAAGCCTTTTTATTTTCGTGCCTTCATCTCCATCTTCCATCTGTTCATTTGTTTTACTTGTTCTGTGCTAAAAGAAAAGGAAAGAAAGCTTATATATATTTTCTGAATCAAGTCTGGCTGTTCTCCATAGCAATCTCTACCCCATCTCTTTCCTTGCAAACATCAGCCTATCCTCTCTCTCACCTTATTTCCTCCCCCTGACCGACCTACCACTCTCCCAACCACCGAAGCCACGCCCCATGTCCCACTGATTGACGCAGCCGCCCTCACTCTACCTAGATCGCCTCGACCCAACCTCCTCCCTGTCGCCTACACGAGACCCGCCTCCTCTATGTTTTCAACCGGCCATCACACTCCCCATCAGCCGCCCGCCACGTCATCTTGCAGCACTCACAACCCGCGTCCACCTCTGGCACTCTGTCTCCTCCTTCCAGTCGCCCGAGCACATAGTCGACACTTCCTCTATCCACACCCATCTCCACCACCGCCTAGACCTGACCCGACCCGCACCTCCGCAGATCTCGTTTAGTCTGCTTCTCATCCCCTCTCGCCTCCCCTTTATTCCTCTGTACAAAGATGTTGGTGAGTATATATTTCAATATATATTTGTTTATATATATTGTCTATTATAAAGTATGTATATTTGCTGTACAAGTATATTGCAAACGTATAGACTTGTTTAAATTAGTTTATGTAGTCTCGGTTACATATATGATTTATTTTAAAGTTATATGTTTTTAAAACTTTTATTTTTATAGTTTATTGTATAAGTTGTTATAAGTTTGGTTATAATATGGCAGAGATATATATATTGGTGTATGTGGGTCGGTTTATACATTAGATAAATATATATGTTTACAATAACTAAATGCTTACTAGTAAATTTGATGTGTTTAAAATATATATATTTATTATTAGTTTGACATTAAATTACATATGGTTTACATATAGGTATTAAACGATTTCATGTGATATATAGATATACATTGTCAGTAATGAAGTTTGGATATGACATATAACTATGGTGATTTTTAAATGATTATATATATGTAAGTTCCAGTTGTTGTTTTAAAGTTGCGTAGGCTAGTTTATATATACTGAGTTTGGGTTTGAATGTATATATGTATAATTAGTTGAATATATATAAATAATTTGCAGCTTGGGTTTGAATATATACTAAGTCTGCGTGTATATATATTATAGAAATAAGATTTGTTATATAAGGTTTATATGTATGAGTGTATAAGCTATAATAATATTAAATATTTTATCTGTTGTATAGTTTTATACTGGTATCACATAGATCTGATCTGTATTGGAATTTTATATCTATTTTATCTTATTTGTATGTGTTTTAAACCTTATACTGATTTTGAGAAAATGTATAACGATATAATTTACATTTCGTTTCAATTTATATCAAACTGATTCTAATTATTTTATCGATCTCTCATTATCAGGTCGTTCGTCGAACTCGAGTCCATCGTTCTTTGCTTCGAAATTCGTGCTTGGAATTCATAGCTCAATTTCGTCGTCTATCCTCTCTAGCCTCGAAAGGTGAGCAATCACTCATGATTAACGTTCTTATATTTATTAAATTTAATTTCAATTGAAACGACAATTGAAATATGCTGCTGTTAGTTATTTACATTGCTATATATATGTTGTTATCTGTATCTGTTCACCTGTGACATCTGACACCATTATCTGTTATTTACCACTAATGATATATGCCTGTTACTGATTGTTATATTATTATCATTACTGTTATCACTCTGCAAGTTCCCTGTTAGTATAGAATTCACTATGGGTTGAAATGATACATACCCGAACGATTTGTAGAATAGGAGAAAATCGTTATGGGTTGAAATGATAAACCCAAGCGATTTTCATTGAATTAAATTTGGGATTACGGGTTGGAAAGATATATACTCGTATATATTTAAATTACGGATTGAAATGATAAATATTCGTATCACTTGACCATAGGGTAGAAAATTATATACAGACACCGTTGGTATATATATATATATATTTTATGATTTCTATGGTTTTGAAAAGAAATATATGGTTTTAATAAATATTGATTTTAAAAGATTTATTAAAGTTGATTTAATAAAGTTGATATAAAATATGTTTAAGTATTTATTTAATATTTTTTTAAATATAGAATTTATAATGATTGAGGTTGGGAAGATAAATTTGAAATTGATTTGAAATTATATTTATCTAAGAATTTTACTTAAATAAGTTGATTTGAAATTTATTTAAATTTTAAATTTTAAAGATATGTTTATAACTTGAATTTGAATTAAAAGTGACTTAAATGAATACTTCAAACTTATATAAATTTAAATGGGATATTTTGTTTATTTAAATTTGTAAATTGTAGTTGTATTTAGAGGTTATTGAGATGATTAAGTAAATACTTCAAAACTAAATAATAGTAAAGTGAATTTGATATATATACGAAATTATCAAATTTAGTTTTGAAATGTTGAATATTTAAAGCATTGAAATATATTGAAACTTAAATGGTTTATTTGTGGTTCTAATCGATATTTGAAATCAATATAATTTGAAATGTTTAATTGAATTGAAATTGAAATTGATGATTTGAGATTTGATTAAATTTGAATTTGGAATTCGAATTGATTTAAATCGATTGGTGAAAGTTGAAGAAACTATTTTATTATATAAAATAATTTTAAATTATATTTAAAACTATTTATAGATTTTACTTTATAAATTATTTTCATAAACTATTTTTAAAATAAACTATTTTTAATATAAACTATTTTTAATATAAACTATTTTAATATAAACTATTTTAACTTATAACTATTTTATATAAACTATTTTACTTTATAAACTATTTTATTATATATACTATTATTAATATCTAAACTGTTGAAGGGTGAAAGTTATGATTTCAAAGTTAAGGTTTTCCAAAATATTATGATTTCAAAGTGTTTTGGTTTCGGAAGTGTTATAACTTCGGAAAGAGATATGATTTTGGAAATGGATATATTTGAAGTAAAAATGATATTGTATTAAATTGGTTTTGAAGTGAAAATGATATCGTATTGATATGGTTTTGAAATGGAAATGATATTTTGGTTTTGAAGTATAAACTATTTTGAAATGACCGCGGTGTTATAATAACGTTTGGTTGTTAAAGAGACCGGGATCGGATATGGGCATACTCTCTGTAGATACCGAAAACCACTTTAACAACTATGTATGCGGTGGAGATTCCAGAATGAAGTAGGATGGTGGCGATGATCCTAAAGGTATATTTACGTGGACCCAACTCCCGTGAGTTGGCATAAGGTGGCTAAAACAGGAGCGATTCCGAGCCAATGAGGTAGCTCCTCTTATCGGACACACTCCATCGTATGCCATTCTATTACTTTGTGATTGATTTGGTGCGCACCTTTGATTCGGGAGTGTGGCTCGAGGAGGTGGGAGATTGCTGCGGCTCTGCGTTACCACCAGTCTAGATACGTATTTGGTATATCTACCCTGGCATTGCCTTGTTGTGCCATGTCACCTACCCTAGCGTACTTTACTACGAGTTTGATTTGTGTCGTACCTATGCAGTATCCTCTGGTAGCCCCAGTTTACGGGGTATTACGGTACTGTATAGACTATTGGCACTATAAAATGTGTTAAGGGGGATATGGGTAACGCCTTAACACTATTTTAAAAGTTTACTTTACTTTAGACACAGTATAATAGCGTATATTACTGCATAGTAGATAGTTTAACGGATCCTTAGAGGATGGTTATCCCAAACATCCTTTGAGTTACTTGTATTTCAATTGATATTTCACTTGAGTTAGATTTATTGATATAAGAATGTTAATCCTGACTCGAGTGTTTTGTGTTTTGCTTTACGCTCGGGTCAAACTGAGTGGCTCAGTGTTTGAGACTCACCTTTGGAGTTGGAGCTTCGATTGGAGATCCAGCTATATTTTTTCAACTTGCAGTTATTCAGTTGATTCCAGTGATGTATTATGATCTTGTATTTGACTATTGTATTGAGACATCTATGTATTCGAGACTTCTGTTGTATCTTATTTAACTCTGTTATATATATAGTAGCTTCATGAACTACTATTCTTTTGTTTCCGCTGCATTATTTTTATATTACTCTGTCTCTGTGATTATTTATTTACTGTATATGCTGAGTTTTGCCAAATATAAAAATTAACAATCTGATATTTTAAGCAATTAAAGTCCGACATGTGCGGATGCGAATGGTTGAAAATTTTAGGATGTTACATCGAGGCTTGATGCAAAAAAGGAAGCTGGAGATTTGGGCTAAATTCTTACGGCTAGTAAAGAGAAGAGACGTAATGGAAGGGAATTTGTTATGGAAGAAGAAAAATGGGAAACTATATTGGAGATTTAGAAGAGGTGGCAAAGAAAAAAAATGAAGAGCAACCCTAGTCCCCATTGATGCAAGAAGAATTTTTTTTCGATCTCCATAATGTCATAATTAATTAAAATGTTAACTAATTAAATCAATTAAATAAGATTTAATTAATGTAATGTTATGCATAAAATATTATATAAGTTAAATAAAGTATGAAATTTATATAGCAATAGAACTTATATAATATAAATGTATAAATTATAGGTGGAACATTAAAGAAACCTTAAATGGACTTAAGGAATAAATACATAAAAGTGCATATACCACGATTTTTAATGTGTCTGACACTTGAATCAAGAAGGTATTTCACAAGAAATACATTATTCCATAAGTCGATGTCATTTGATATAATATATTAAAGATTATGAATCTTCGATATAAAGTTGTCCTCTACCATTTATATATTAATAAATTACTTGCATACTCTCCAGTTGTTGAGCTTTCCTCAAGCTAGAGATGTTATGTGTAGTATTATTAATGTATTGCCGGATGAGGTAAGATACTTATACATATTTGTTGAGCTTAACTCAAGGTATGTATAGTATACTTAGGCCATCATGAAATGGTGGGTATGAGTAAATAATCTCTTTTTACTGTTGAGCTTTCCTCAAGGTAAAATGAGATTGGGACAAGGAACCATGAGTTAGGAGCTGTATATGATACAACCGATAAGGAGTTATCCATCGTATATGGGAGTATGATGTGTTGAGCTTTTCTCAAGGTCAGAATCCTAAGATATACGAGTCTTAACACCCTCTAGAGAAGTCGAATGATTTCTATGTTTCATCTTAAGGCTTTGAGAAACATAATATCTAGTGGGAGCCTTAATGGAAAAGTAAAATCACTACAAGAAAATATACTTTTGACGGCAACATAGGATAGCATGGGAAGCCATATCGCTGTCTTTCTATTATTATTCTGTAAAAATACACCGTTACACGCTATATTATTATGCCAGGTATTAAAACGAAAACTTGAGCGGTAAAACTTTTCGTTCCCTCTCGTTTTGTTTATTCACCAAAGCCCCTTTTTTGTCGACTTCTCTCAGAAAACCCTATCTTCCTCCTTTCTTCCCCGATTCGAACTCTAAATCATCACAACCAAACTCAACTTGGAAACTCTATCTCCCCTCTCTTTTTGGGCTTTACTTTGATTACCCTAACTCAGGTATGTTATTTTGTCGTCGTGCATGATTTAATCAATTCAACAAGTTTTGCATTATTTTATCTTTGCTAGACTGATTGGTTTAGTATATTTACCACTCCAATCGATTGGTATTTGTTTAACTCCACTATTAATATTTTGATAGTATTTTTATGGATTTCAGATGTTAATTAATTTCTAGAAGGTGCTTCCTTTATCTGTAGTAGGATTATAAAGAAAGGACAATTTGATTTGGAAATTTTATGTGGTTTTTTCTAGTAATTTGGGTAACTTGTGAACTTGTAGAATCAGAAGATGACTCTTAATTGGTCTAGTTATTTACCTATTTGAAACTGTGCTTCCTGAAACCGAAGATGATTTATAAATATTGCTGATGATTTTGTTGAATCTGTTAGTTTCATCCCTCAATTTAATGAATATTATAATTTCATTCATGCTTTTTTGGCTTAATATGCCTCCATGCGGTTCTAGATTTGCATGAGGCTTATAGGAAACAAGAACATAGGTTGCATTTTGAAACAATAGATTAAATAAGGTATGTATCATATATGCTTATTTAGGTTAATTCTATATTTTGTTTCATACTTTAACAGTGCATATAAAGGTTTTTGTCATCATAGTATATACACAACATTTTAGTCGGTCAACATTAAAGCAGCTCATCAGCTATATTATTGTCTGCAACTTTGGCTAGGTTACTAGTAAATATTGGTTTAACTGTGTGTTGGAGAAACATTTTGAACTCACAATGTATTGCTGAAACTATCTACTAAAAGTAGGGTTAAAATGACATCTCATATAAATTATCTAATCAATTTGGAAAAGTTGGTGGGATTCTAATTTGGGTTTAAGGTCAATTCGTTCAGTTCTCTATAGTTGTTTGGATTCCAGTAGTGGATTTTTTAGGGGTGTTGTGAACAGTTTGACACTGGCTGTCATTTTGACTTTGAGCTTTCTTTGCTTACCATCTCTAACGTATATTCTTTTATTAGCTGTAGCTAATTTCACCTATTTAATCCACATGTTATGTATTTTTCATAGTATAATGCTTCTCTTATGTCCATGATTTACTATATAAATATATGACTGCCATATGTTGAGCTGATTTGGTTTATTAAAGAATAATTATATGCGTTAGTTTGTATGGTTTGTTCAAACTTTGGAGTGAAATGTAAATATTTTTTATAAATATAAATGTGTAGTGTGTGTTTATAGTCAAGTGTGTTCTGTTGTGTATTTCATGCAAGCGTACATATGAGTTTTTGTGAGTGCTCGGTATTGTGTGTTTGCAAAGATGTGTGCATGCAGCCATGTATGTGCTTGTATGTTATAATGTACCCTGTGTTGCTGCCTTTGCTATGTATTCACTGCGTTCATGGAGTAAGGGTTGTGGCTGTGTGAGTATTTTTATTTATTCATAATCATAAATGTGCCCTGTTTTGTTCATAAAATGCTGGGTCTTGCACATGAATGGACACACTTAGTTGTGAATATACCTGGGTTGTAGCACTTTCTATTTTATCATCTCTGTTTCATAGCTTGTTAGTATACTTCACCCTGTGTTATTCCATTTGAGCATTAATCTTTGAGTAGTATATTTGTGTAGTGCATACCTAAATATATATAGGAGTGGGTTACGTGTATTTCATGTGTGCGAGTCAACATATATAATATATATATATATAATATATATATATTGGTGTTGCGTGCATTAACATATAGGGCATTAGTGTTTATGGTTGCTGTTGTATCCAAGAGCAAGCATTCGCATATAGGTGCACATATGCGTGTGTTAACTTGTATATTACTGTGAGCGTGGGTGATATGGATATGTGTGTGTGTGTTCTTTTTGTGTGTCTACATTTCCTTACATTTTTACTTTAATGTTGTATGTTTTTATATTAGTGCCAATAGGGTGTAGTGATGTGTGCGTGATTTATAAATGAGTTTGCATATCTTATTGTTTAATGTTTGCTGCTGTTATGCCATGAAGACTAAGCCATGTATTGTTGTACCTTACCTACATTATAGCCTTGTTTAATTGATCATTTAGTTGTTACAAAACTTTTCTATAATATATTTTGTTCAACACTGATGTATTGACAAAAATGTGTGTATATTATGAATATATCAGAACCGAAATATTTATGATACATGTATGTTCAATGTTTTGTTTTATATCCTATTTTGTAGTAATAAGATTACCATTGAGTTTAGTTCTTATTATACATGTGTATCAATTCATTGTTCACTAATAAATGTTTATTTTCTTTATGGGATAAAATGGTGCAAATAATTTAATTAAGAATCAGTTTAGTTATTGTCAGTTCACTTTAAGGTTCACATTTGGCAAAATTTTCATTCAGGAGTTTAGTTTTATTATTAACCCTTTTGTACACAGTGTCATTTAAATATTAAGGATCAACTATCTCTTTGATGATACTATTCAGGAGTTTAGTTATATTTACTATGTTGTGTGTCTCAAGTATCTTTGATATTTGATCCAAGATTATTTATTTTAGGCCTACTGTAAACATAACCATTGAATTATTAACCAATTTTTTTTCCACCCCTATGCTACTTTTACAATTACAGGTTGATAGGTATTTGCTATTTACAAATGAATTGATGAAACCCACTATTACTTTTTCAAATAAAAAGGCAGGCCTATATAATCAGCGAAGCATGGATGTATAGTTATTTTATTTCTTCATTATGCAGTTTCGTATGCATCATAACCGCAGTTGTTTTTTTACTTCTTGAATACAAGTGCAACATTAATTAACTGTAGTAAATATATCAAAAGACAACAAGGGATAAATTCTTTAGCAAACTTTCCCACTTCTATTACTGTCAACTCTTACTGTATATATACAAAGTAACTACCTTTTCTTTTCTTCATCTCTGTTACATATATATTTTTCGCTCAAATGTTTGGATGTGCAAGTTCATAAATTACTTCTTGTTATTCCTACCATCTAACTATACCTTATCCAATACACTAAAATGAATGAAACCAGTTTATAACTTTCTATTTTTGATACCAGGCAATGATGATTATAAAGCGACACTCGCGCGGTCCTGGAGTCACTCCTATTGGAAAACCTAGTCTTCGTCCTACAACTATAACTTAATCGATGATCCATATATTTTGGTCAGTGTACTATTCAAATTAGCAATTTTGTTATGAATATTATTTATTGTAAAAGTACATGAAGGATACTTCCCCTTACCTTAGCAATCAATGTAAATAAAAATGATTAATTTATTAATCATGTATGTATTTTAACTTGCTTGCAATTTCATTCTCATTTAATGATCATCATTCTTTAACTACTTACATTGATATATACTTTTCCCACTTTCTTTCGAATTTGCATAATGCACAGTGCTTAATAACCTTTTTTTTGGCAAAGCCAGCGGGGTAAACTGGCCCCTACCAGTTTTATTGCAACATAATAAAAGAGAACAAAATGAAAAGGTACAGATAACTAAACATGAAAAAAGAAACAATTGAAAATACAACAACCAATCAAGCCCAACCAAGTATCAACTCTTCAGGGAAATTGGTGTTGCAATTCTTCAATTGCCAGAAAGTGGCGAACTTAATTTCTTTCCAAAGCACTTCTAATATCTTTCTTTGATTTTCAAAGACTATGGCATTCCTTTCTCTCCATATAACAGTCAAATATATTTTCAAGAAAACAGCTAGCACTCTAGCTCCATCATTTCTCCATCTAGTGGCTTTATAGATAATACTCCAGACAATGTTAGAACTAGCAGAAGATAGATTAATCCCAGAAATGGCACTAATTCTGATCATCATGAATTTAAGGGCAGGACAATCAAAAAACAAATGCTCAAAAGTTTCCTCATGCAACTCACAAAACAGACAAAGAGGAGAACAAGCCAGTCCATACTTGTTCAAAACACTTCTAGTGAGTGATGCTTGTGTTATAACTTTCCACAACATCAAGTTATCGCAAGGAACAGAGTCATTGGTCCAGATAACAGAGAACCATCTACTAGCAGGCAGTGGAGCATTAGCTGAAACTAGATTATATACACCTTTAACAGAGTGTGGCTTCTTGTCCCAAGTAACAATGTCAATTTGATTAGCGAAGGAGAAGTTAAGCTGTATGTCACTCCAAAGCTGCCTGATCAACTGGTTACTGTTGAATGGCATTTGCATTTTCCCATCATGTAAAAAAACATTGGCCTTTGCATCATAGTGTATTCCAGTTTGTAAAATCTGTGGGTAATCACACATTTTGGATAGAATTTGACCTTTACTAAACCATGGATCATGCCAGAAACTAACAGCAGTGTTAGCATTAACTTGATATTGAATCATATGGAGATAAACTTCTCTTAACTTCAACATATTCCTCCAATTCCAGCTGCAATTTTGTGGAATATCCATACACCAAAAATATTTGTTCCCTATATTATAATGCCATGTCCATTTAACCCATAAACTAGCAGACTTATTGATGAGTTGATCAAAATGTTTACTAATCGCAGCTATATTCCACTTCCTTGCATTAATTACTCCAAGCCCTCCCAGTTTCATGGAAGTTTCAAATTTGGAGAATGAACAAGGCAACAACTTCCTGTTGTGTATACTTCCTGTCCAAAAAAATCTATTCATGGCAGACCTTACTAGATTCAACAGCTTTGCCGGTAAGATTAAAGTACGAGCCCAATAGACCAAAGAGGAAAAAACAACTGATTTAATAAGCACAAGCCTACCACTTTGAGACAAATGCTTATTAGCCCAAGCACACATAACAGAAGTTATTTTATTATAGAGAGGTAAACAATCAGCATTTGTAATTCTTTTAGTGATTAAGGGTAGACCAAGATACCTCATATCAGTGTCCATACAAGAAAAACCCATATGATGATGTAAAGAAGCAGCTTGAACATCACTGACACCAGCAACTAACAATGAAGATTTTGCTTGGTTAATGGAGAGACCAGTCGTACAATAGAAAGCCTGCATTGCTTCTAATAAACCACTCAAGGATGAAACCTCAGGTTTAGTAAACAACATTACATCATCAGCAAACATAATAGAAGTTATTTGATGTTGTGTGCACTTAGGATGATACTTAATAATCTTCTGAGTGTATCTAGTCTTTAGGATAACAGTAAAAACTTCCATTACCATCAGAAATAAATAAGATGATATAGGATCGCCTTGTCGTATTCCTTTGCTACTTTTGAAGAATCCAACTGGTCTACCATTTATTACAACAGAGAAGGAGGGAGTGGAAATGCACACATATATCCATGAAACAAAATTTTTGGGAAATCCTATCTCTACCATTATCCTAACAATAGATGCCCAGTGTATTGAGTCATAGGCCTTCGATATATCAATTTTTAGAGCAGCAGAAGGGGGAACATTTCCTCTACTATAACCTTTTAAAAGTTCTTGAGCAAGCAGCACATTATCAAGAATGTTTCTGGATGGAAGAAAGGCAGCTTGATTGCTCGAAACAACAGAAGACAAAACACTGACCAGTCGAGTTGCAAGGATTTTAGTGATACATTTGTAAATAACATTACAACATGAAATAGGCCTGAAGGAGGAAACACTAGTAGGAGGAGTGACTTTAGGAATTAGATCAATATTAGTGCAATTAATTTCGCACAGGAACTTGCATTTAAAGAAGAAGTTGTGAACTTCTTGACAGAACTCATGGCCTAACACATTCCACGTAGAAATAAAGAAGGTCACATTAAGTCCATCTGGGCCACCAGATGAATGCTGATTCATAGAGAACAGAGTTGCCTTTATTTCCTCATCATTAACAGGCCTAATAAGTGATTCTGCATCCAGAGTTGATATGCATGGCAAAGCAAGAGAAGAGATTTGATCTAAATCAGGAATAAATCCATTTGAATTGCCAAGCAAATTGGAAAAGTAATCTATGAATGCCTGGTCAACAGTAGCAGCAGTTGAAAAAAGAGTTCCATGTTCATCATAGATGCTGTAAATGTTATCTCTAGCATGCTTGACCTTTATTGAATCATGATAGAACTTAGTATTCTTGTCACCTTCAACAATCCATTTTTGGTGCAGTTGTTGCCTCTTCATATTAGCTTCCAAGCTAAGAGCATTGTTAACTTCCCTGTATAATTTTCCTTCTTCAGCAGCAGCATGAACATCAAGAGGATTCTCCATCATATAGTCCTATTTTTCCTTCAACTACTCCATAAGTGAAGTAGACAGCAAGCTGCCAGTGCCAAAGGTGATAGCAGCCCACAATTTGATCTCTTGTTTAATTCTTTTCAATTTCCTGCAAAACTTATACATAGGATTACCATAGCATTTATAGACAGAGTTAACTTGAGAAACTAAAACAAGAAAGTGTTCATGCTTAACCCAAGCATTAAAAAAATTAAAACTTCTCTTTTCCCTTCTCAAATGTTGACCAAGAGTTAGAATCAAAGGGGAGTGGTCTGACATTATGGGTTGAGGAAGGTAGACTGACAGGAAAGGCCATATATTGAGAGCTTGGATATTTACAGAAAGCATGATCAATAGTTGTGAAAGTACGAACACCACTACGACTTCTGTTATTCCAGGAATACTTTGCTCCTGACTTGGTAACCAATATTAGGTCAGAATCATTAACAGCAAGATTGAATGGAGCAATATCTCCAGGAATAAGTGGAATTCCACCACATTTGTCAGAAAAGTCAAAGCAAGAGTTGAAATCTCCCATAACTAACCATGGGTGAGATGATTGTCTTAATGGTGGCAAGGAGTTGAAAAAAGAGTTCCTGGAGAGGACAAAATTGTCAGCGTAAACAAAGGTAGTGTAGTAGGAGGATTGAGCTTGAGAGTCAAAGACATGTAAATGAATGTATTGTCTAGTAGTTAATATTGGAGATAGGGTCAACACTGCAGGGTCATAGATAACAAGAATTCTACCATATGATGCAGAATCAAGGTTATGAAGGAAAGCCCAATTAGGATTGACATAAGCTGCTGCTTTTATGGTTAACAAGCGATTTAGCTTTGTTTCAAGCAGACCAAAGAGACATATATCATAAGCAGAAATGATACTTTTAACCTGATCAAGTTTCAAATTACTATGTGCACCTCTGAGATTCCCAGAAGCAATTTTTTTAAACATTAAATAATTATTGAGGTAAGGTGGAGTTATTTCTTCTCTTAGTAGAAAGAGATCTTGTTTCAATTTTCTTGAGCAGCAGAGCTTGAGGGGTTTAAGGTTGAGATTTTGAAAAGGAGGTGGGAAGATCAAGTGGTGGGGCAGATTGTGGAGAAGGGGAATGGATATTAGATGGCCATCCTGGCAACTCAATGGAAAAGTTATAATGTGGTGGGTCAATTGATTGTTTATCAGCATTTGAATTGTGCATTGTTAAAATTAATTGAGTGACAGAAGTCTCAAAAGACTTGCACCAGGTACTATCAAAGTCTGGTACAAGAGTATCAGCGTGTGCATGCACATCAGTTGTGGCAGTGCCAACTACCTTGCTACTGCTACAAATAGTAATAACATTTTTATGTTTTTGCTGCACATCAGTAATCATTGATGGATCTGTATTTTCAGATTCTTTACCATCCACAGATTTTGTGATATTCAAGAAAGAATCCTTGAATAATTCTTCACAGTTTACCTCATTGGTGATTTCCCCTTCCTCCTCATCAGTAATTTCCAATATGCCTTGCTCATTCTCCTCATTTTGAAGCAGGTTGTATTTATTATGTGTGGAGACAGTACAAGGCTGTTCAACTCTAAGAGTTTTATTTTGAACAATAAGATCAATTTTATTTGCATCATTTCCATCCTGCTCAGTTTTATCTTTTATACTTGGCATTTTCAAAGCTATTTCTTCCAACTCTTCACATATACTTCCTTTTTTTCCCTATTCTTATTGACTTTTTGCCAGACCTGCTTCACCTTGCCTATTTTGTCAGTGTTTTTCCCCTTCTTCACCTTATTCGAAGTCTCATCACCTTTTTCTTGCTGCTCGTTTATTTCACATTGATTATCATTCCCTTCACGTTCAACTTTCTTGCATGTATTTACCAAATGCCCAAACTCCTTACATATAGTGCATATTTCTGGTTTCCACAGATAACCAACATTAACCACCTGTTCAGACCCATCAAGGAGTTTAACAGTAAAATTTTCAGGTAATTCATTCTTAGGATATACTTCAACTAAGCATTTGGCAAAAGAAATACGTTCAAAATTTTCCGTTGAAGCATCCATACAAAGGAGTTTTCCAACCCTTGAAGCTAACCAATTAATACCCAATGGAGACCAGGCATACAAAGGTATGTTAGATAGCTTAATCCAAACTGGTACAGCTCTGATGCTACTACAACTATTGCCTATATTTTCATCCCAAGGCTTCACTATAAAAAGTTTATTTCTCATCACTACTGGATCAGATTCAGATATTCTATTCCTATCTTCTTCATTAGAGAACTTGAACAAGAACAGGAACCCATCATATTTGACAGTTATAGATCCACTTAATTTCCAAGCCTTTTTAAGATAATACAGAACTGTCGTGTAAGGTAGAGGATTATCAAGGAAAAATCTCACAAGATAATCTTTCCACATTGCATTTCCTGCCTTTACTACTTCAGCTGGTGGTACAATAGTATCTCCATTGTACTCAAGTTGTATGTCACGTGGAACATACTTCCCAGCGTTATTGGGTTTGACTTTGAACAGAGAGTTCCAAGCTAGTTGAGTTTGAGGTTGAGGAAGCAAAGGAGGAGAAGAGAGAATTGAAGCTGGAGACGAGGAAGAAGGTTCAACAACCGAGGCTGAGACTAAGGGTACACTGACACATGGGTTGGTTGATGGAACAGGTTCTGGCAGAGAACTGTGGGGAGAGGGAGAAGGTGGTACAAGTATGGGGGATGAAGGACAAGGTTGAAGAGAAGAGGTGGGATGGGATGGATCAGCTGGAAAAGAAGTCAAATTTGGAGGGGTCCCCATTTTTGAAGGAAAAAATGGATACTGTGAGAAATCAAATAACCTTTTTTTAACACCACATGCTATAAAAGAAATTACTTACATTAATTGGAAGGCTTAATTATGTTTTATAAAAAGTTAATTAAATGTATAAAAATTAACTATGTTAAATAAGTTTCATAAATATTAATTAAAATTTTAAAAATAACTAAGTTTTTAAAAGTTAACTATTTTTTATAAAAAATTAGCCAAGTTAAGTAAGTTTAATAAAAAATAACTATGTTAGCTAAGTTTATATAATTTAACTATATTTATAAAAATTAATTAAGTTTTATAAAAATTAATTAAGTTTATAAAAATCATTTAAATTATATAAAATTTGACCAAGTTGATGAAGTTTTATAAAAATTAATTACGTTTATAAGAATTAACTAAGTCATATAAAAATTAACTAGATTTTATAAAGCTAATAAAAATTAAACAAGTCTTATGAAAATTAACTAAGATTTATAAAAAAATTAAATAAGATCTATAAAAATTAAATTACCATTAAAAAATTAACTAAGTTAACTTAGTTTTATAAAAATTAATTAAGTTTTATAAAATTTTAACTACATTAACCAAGGTTTACAAAATTTAACTAATGTTATAAACATTTACTGAGTAAACTAACTTTATAGAAATTAACCTAGTTTATAAAAGAGAGAATTAGGGAAAATGACAAACTTTGAAAAAAAATTAGGCTGAAAGACATGAAGTTTTATTCTTAGGCCGAAGGAGAGATACTTGTTATATTTAGCATTGTATTCAGCTTTTACACTATACAAAATGCTAGTCATAACTAGCATTATATTCAGTTTTACGTTGTACAAAATGCTAGTTATAACTAGCATTGTCCTTCAGCTAAAAAAATAAACTTGCTGTCTTTCAGCCTAAATTTTTTTCTAAGTTTGTCCTTGTGCCTATTTTCCTATTTATAAAAATTAACTAAATTTTGTAAAAAATAACCATGTTGATAAAAATTAATTATTTTTTATATAGTTTAACTAAATTTTATAAAAATTTAACTAATTTAACTAAATTTTATAAAAATTAATCTAGTTTATAAAAAGTAAATATTTTTTGTAAAAATTAACTAAATCTTATAAAAATTAACCTATCTATAAAATTAACCAAGTTAACTAAATTTTATAATAATTAAATAAGTTTATAAAAATTAACCTATCTATAAAATTAACCAAGTTAACTAAATTTTATAATAATTAAATAAGTTTATAAAAATTAACTAAGATAATTTATTTTTATAACAACTAATAAGTTTATAAAAGTTAACTAAGTCATAAAAATCAACTAAGTTAACTAAGTTTTATAATAATTAAATAAATTCATAAAAATTAATTAAGTTCAACCATAAAACATGACTGTTAGATATATATGGTCAGCATGTATATATTCTAATTTGAGTTTGAATTGTGAATAATAAGTAATATAAACAATCCTTAACTGTGATAGAATTATATATCTGACATAAGATTACGTAGAATGTGTATCGACATTAAGCATGTTAATATGTTTAATGTGTATTTTTTTGTTTATGCCTTATTCATATATCCTTTTATGTATGTTTTCGTACATATGCTTTAAATGCTCTCTCATTTTCTTTCAGGGAATTGGATGTTTGAAGATGACAAACATGGACATTTTCCGATCATGATATTTGGGTATTTTCTTTTATAGAGTCCTACTGGTACTATTATCATGTATGTTTAAAAATATCGATTATGAAATATTGTATACAATATTGAATTTGGTGTAATTCTGTTTGTGTATAATATATAATATGTTTTGATTATCAAAAGTTTTATATTATTGTTGCTTGAGTTGATTGAATTGTTCATTAATTGAGGTTAATATATCTTGTTGTTAGATAGTCTAATGACTATTGTAAACTCAAAGCGGGGTAAAGAAAATAGTGTTTTTGAATAGTATAGAAAATTTATAATGGCGTTTTTTATATGCGTTAGAAAACCTACAACAGCGTTTTTGTTGTGTTGTAGAAAATATACAATAGCATTCCTTTATGCTGTAATAGGCCATGAATCTACCATGACATGCTGTTATACAACATATATAAAAACGCTGTTAGATCCTTTAACAACATTCTTCAAATGCTGTTAAAAATGGGCTGTAAACGCCATAAAAAGTATTCTCAACATTGAACAAAATGCTATAAAAAAATACTCTTAACTCTGGACAAACGCTATGAAAAAGAATTTAACAACATATTATAAACGCTATTGAAAGCTATGCTTTTATAGCGTTTTATCTAATGCTATGTTAGATCCCTGACTTTTAATGGCATGTTGTTATACAACGTCATGAAAAACGCTATTAAAGCCTTTTATAGCGTTTTTTTAAACGCTGTTAAAATCCCTGAATGTTGTAGTGAATGATAACATTTAACCTTTCTAATATTGCAAGAACATATGCTATGTATAAATTGAACTAATCCACATTGACAAATTTTTGCATTTAATATAATAGATAAAATGTTTATCAATTAAATATACAAATGAACTAAATTAATATTGACAAATAGAAATATAAAATATGCTTACCAATAAATTTTACATGTTCACCCATGCAAGTGCTTAATTATACAGCCACTAAATACGTTCGTAACTTGATCACTTACAAGTTTATTTGCCCGAGACTGTGTATTGCCTTCAATGAGTTTTGAATTCTAAAAGAAATACAAGAATATGGATATCTGATCCATATACGATCACATATAGATGTAATATGGTGAACGGTCACAAATTCGTATGTACGAAATCTCGATGAAATTAGTTCATTGAAATATGCAAGTAAACTATAGTGTGAGACCGTGTATTTAATATGATTGATTACAATAATGATCTTGTTGTGTTAAATATAACACTGGACCAAAGTCTACAAGATAGATCCAAGAATTCAATCATTGAAATGTTAGTCTGGTCAGTTTACGTAAAGTATAATTTATTTAATTTCCTTAAAAGTTAGGGATGATCAAATGCACTTTTGTAAAGAGTTCATTATGATATTATAGTGAAAATTTCATTTGAATGGTTCGATCATTTAGAAAGGAAATCGAACGTGTAAGATGGATGTAACCTAAGACATGATTTGGATGAAGAGAGTGAATGGTCACTTCTACTTCATAATGAAACATTAAAAATGAGAATTGTAAAATAACAATTGATACTAAAAATTGGAATGAGAAATATGATTTTTATTCCGAAATGTATTTTCACATAGAAAATTATTTTCTATTAGATTTATTTCTATGAATTTAATATATTTGATCAGAAAATCCTCGATTATAAACCAGTTACGGTAAATGAAACAAATAGCCTATATTAATGGTTGAATGGAGCTTCATATTTTATATGCTATTATAGTAATGGCGAAAATAGTGGGAGCATGCCATACAACATTTATTATCGCGTTTAGTTGCGGAAATTGTGTTCATGGAATGTACCAAATATTATTAATGAAATAACAATTATTTTTTAGTATTAATTGAAAAATAGACATAGTTTTATTTCAATATGAATATTATGAATATTTGTTATAAAATAAAACTATAGTACTGGTATTTGTGATGCATTAGAAAATACAAAAGTATCTAAATTTATTTGCAATTATTTTGGAATTATGGACTAAGCCATAGTTTTGAGAAATAATTTTTATTATATGATTATGAATCATATGGTACTAGTAAATTATATCTCAGACAATTAAGGATAAAACACATATTCAGTGGGGCCATCATAAGAGTTAATGAACTCTACGGATTGATACATATAGTTCCAAAATGGTTCCACTTACTTCGTTATATTCATCGATGAATTATCACAAACATGAACATGTGTATTTGATACACATATGGTATGTTATTGATGAGTTCATAAAATATAAATGGAAGTAAATAAAATAATGCGAAATAGAAAATAAAGATGATTTGAGTTGATCTCGAATATGAGAGTATATGTGTAACGACACGGATTTTCCGTCCTTAGATTTTGAATATTCAAATGGTTTTAAATGTTGGATTTGGAATATAAGTTGATTTTGAATATGAAGATTTCGGTAGAAATTGTTGAATGAATTTAAATTTCAAATATAGCGATTTATCGTAATATGGAAATGGTGAATAATCGAAATTTGAGTTGAATATGAATCGAAACGATTTCTAATGTTGATATAAATTCTATTTGAATTAGAATTGAGTTAGGAAGTTTTTAAAACTGGAATTTCAAGTGATTTCGCCAATTTTTGAAATCATCGATTTAATCGACGTGTAAAAATAGCGATCCGGGGCACAGTCTCAGAATTCAACGAACCAGTTCCATTGGATCCGTAATAGTGTATTATTATCGGATTTCAGATTTCGTAGCAATTGGATTTACCGTTTGGTCGTGCGAGCTGAAAACGCACAAGATTTATTTAATTAAAAATAGTCGATCCAAAAAGCTATCTTCCACATACGATCGAATTAGGTCCCGAAACTTGTTCCAGTGCGTTCGGAATAGGGGTATAACATTAGGAACGCCAGGCGGCACGCCTCAATAGGGGTTCGGAATTTCGAGACATGCAAAATGAGATATTTTGAATATATATATATATATATGTATATATATATATATGTATATGTATATATAGATATATAAATCAAATCAAAAGTTAAACTTTTAGCCGACCTAGCCACTCCTAGAGCCACCCTAGTCTGAATCGCGCTGTTTCCCCCCAATTTAAAATCACGTATCTACCTTCCTTCTTCCTTTTTGAAAAATGAAATCAGTTCGAAAAAGAAAAAAACGAAAAAAAACAGTTCAAACTTAATAAAAAAATGGAAGCTTGCTCCTTGGGTTTATAGAGCTTAAGTTTTCTAATTCAATCATCTCTAAGGGTGCGAATTCAATTTGGAAATGGCCGACAGTTGAAGGTGAGCCAGGGATTGGGTTCTTGAACGATTTGGAGTGGAGTGTGAGGTTTTGGAGTGTGGATTTTCGTTCGTGGAGGGTGGACTATCCATGCCAAAAATCTGGCGACTTCTGATCGTGCGTGGGTGGCAGTCGAAGGTTGAAGGGGACTATCAAAGTTCATGTTCGACGAACTCGTTCTCGAGTTTGGGGTTGAGGCAATCGCACTCCTGGTGATGGAAGGAGGAAGGGTTGTCGCACCTTCGGGCGAAGCAGGGCTAACTCCGAGGCCACGACGCCGTTGGACGATGCGGTCAAAGGTCAAAAACCTGGGTTGATTATCGTGCGTGCTGGAGACATTAAACAGAGGGTGATTAGCGTAAATGAAGGTGATTAAGTTTATTAATTAACTTGTTTAATTATTAAAGTTATAAAATCCAAATCCTTATAAAAATCGTAACTCGTTCGTTTTAGGTCCAAATAAAACATGACAAGTCGTGTTTGATTCGTAGCTGTGAAATCTACAATTTGGAATTAATTTGGAATAGCAGGAATTTTAAGTTAAATCGAACGTTATTTGATTTAATTTAAAATTGGATCGTTTGGCAAAAATAAAAGTTAAGGTGAGTAAATCTCACTCATTTTGGATTACTGGATTTAATTTATAATAATTAAAATTAATTATTGGATGATTGGTTGAATTGATATATTATTATCAGTTGAATATTATATTATCTATAGTAATATATATATTAGTAGTTGGGTATACTCCCGCCGATTGGAGCGGATGAGACACTATGCTCCCCGCATAATAGCGGATGACCCTTTTTATGGCGATATCTCGCCTCGAAGCGGGATTATTATTTTATGTTATAAAACATCTGTGGTTGCAGGGAAACATGTTGGAGGGATCCAACTTGATTCCTTAAATATATTGATTGTTTTTCATATATAGCGATATATGATGTGATAGAATAATCTGTTATGGATTGTGGTGTGATTTAATTTACTGAATGCTATAGTAGCACTGGCCTTATTTTGGTATTTTAAATACCAGAATGAATATTTTTGAATTTTAAAAATAAATTCTAAAGGCGATTTGTGGAAATAAAAATATTTATATTGATTTGGAATATTCGATATGGAATGAGTGTGAATTAAATAAAAAAGATTTGATTTGGAATTCACTTAACTATTATGCAAAGTGTTTTCAAATAAATATTTTTGAAATTAAATTATACAAGGAATTTGGAACGATAGATTTTAATGACATTTGTAAAATTTTAAATGGAAGTTGAAATCGAGGTTTTGAATGGAAATATTTATATCGAAATTTGGATTATTTTAAAGGAAATTGATTTGGATAAAACAATGATTTGATTTTGGATTGTACTCAACTGTTCGTAAAATGTTTAATTAGAGATTTAAAAATAATTTATATAAGGGATTTTTAACAATAGATTTTTAAGTGATATTTCTGGATTTATGGAAAAGGAGTTGAAATAGATATTTAAAATAGATTTGAAAAATAAATGGGATTTATAAAGGAATGGACTCATAAATGAAATTTTATAAATGAGATTATTTTTATAAACAAGTGAAACCCAAATGAATTTATAAACTTATAAACGATGTTTATAAATAAGGGGAAATGATTATCAGTTGACAAATTAGAAATATAAATTCACAGTGTGAATTTATATCGAGATATGGAAATCAATTTTTTTGGAAAAATATAGCGGATTCTATTTTTGAAATGTGAGAATGGTCATGGAATTGAAACGGAATCGATGTGATATGAATCGAGAGGGATTTATAAATTGAAATTGGTAATATTGGATTTTAAAAATAGATTTTTGTCGAGAAATTAAGTTTGTTTTAAAATGGGATTTTTATTTATTAAACTATATAGTTTGAAACACCCCATACCCCTTAATATACCCAAAAGGACACATTAAAAGGCGTGGTGAGTTATAGGTATAACTGAAACTAACAGAGACTAAGATTCACAAGACAACAATGGACAAAAACAGCAGAAACTTAAAATAATAACTTAATTAAAACAAAGCTTCATAATTGCTTCAGAAATAAGTCAAATATCAAATACCACATACATGTCTAAAAATCCAATATGTCTCATGAAACAAAAACTTATAGTTTCAAAAATCAGAGTACATAATATCCCTCATAATAAGCCAGTACATAGAAAGAACAAAAGCTGAAAATAGAAGAAATACATAGCAGAGAACTCCTCCAAGAAAACCGCCAAGCAACTGCAATCTACCGACTTCTCCCACGATTGCCTATGGGGGGAAGAGGAAAATAGAGGAGTGGGTCAGACTAAAAGTCTGGTGAATGATATTAATTACTAGAGTCTTTAAGCAAGATAAAAGTAATAGACTCTACAACAGTTCTAGCCTAAATAAGGATAATAAATAAAATAGGAAAAAGATAAACTGGAAATAAATACGATTAAATATTGCTCAGTTTATAAGATAGGTTAACTTTGATTGCTTGTGCTTGTCCTTCATTTCAGCTTTGATTAGGATGAATTCCTAATTCTGTAATTAGGATGTAACCATAATTCTACCCTTTTTGATCGGTCTGCTACTCCATAGACCTTACTATGGACCAGCCGCTATATAACTCCCTACATAGCAGCCAATGGTATCTACGAAAGATGCACAGAGCAACCACTGTGGATCCGGACGACATATATAGCTCCCTACACAGAAGGAAATGGTGTCTACGAAAGACACCCATACTAAGCGCTTGGAACTCATAGTTATTACTGAGCACCCGAATGGAAGTCGCACACGTAACTGCCACCATGCCCATGCTACCTTTTGCTCCACCTATTAGGTCTTCTTATTACCTCCAACTCCAGCATAAGAGTGCCCCTCATCCCACTTCAGGCTAACGTGAGATCACCGTGTGTCCATAGAATCTGTAGGGGAAATGCTGTTGGTACTGGCCCGTCATTTAAACAATATCTAGTTGCCCCCCTTATCCAAATTCCCCGTGATTTGGACTTCTATTTGACCAATTACTACCATTCTTAGCATAAGCGTGCCCTAGGTCACCGTTTTGTCTAATAGGGAATGCTATTTGGTATAGGTCATACTTTCAACTTTTCTTATTAACTTAGGTAAATTATTTAAATAAGCCTTTACATTTTCCTCTACTACATATGCTTATTAATTTCTCCTAAGTCTTAAAATAAGCCTTATTTTGTTCTTTTTCTTATTATAACCTACGTTATAATCATGCTTATTACTTAGCCCAATGTTTAAGTGTGAAAATAAGCTTCTTTCATCTTTTACTCTTTTTAGTTATAATTCTAAGTTATAACTAGGCCAACCTTTTTAATTCAGTCTAATTAACGTCATAATTAGGCGTTATTTCAGTCCAATTCCATTTATATTACAGTCTTTGAAATTTACATCTTATATTCCATTATTTCAGTTTTCTTACCATTTAATGTGTATTCGCATTAATCCTATTCTAATCCATACGCGAAGAAGAAGGGGAATAAAAAAACTGAAAATAGAAGAAAATCTAAAGCGTAGAAAGAAGATGTAAATAACGTATAAATAACGGTAAATAACTAAAATACTGTAAATAAACTGTAAATAAACGGAAAAGCTATAATTAACAGAAATAAACTAAAATTACTTAAAAGAATAGCTGAAAGGAAATAGACTGAAAATAATTCTAAAAACTGTAAATAAACTACTGAAAAGGCTATTCCAAAAATCGTAGTAAAACTACAACTATTGGAAACCCTATTATTTTAAATTACTTAAAGAAATCTTAAAATAATTACAATCACTCACCTTCGGTCCTAAGCTCTTCCTTTGGTCTTCCCGGATCCACTTGGAGTTGTAAAATAGTTTAATTTATAACGATTTTCTCCTTTGGAAAAATTATTCCGTTTAGGGTCCTTCCTAGAAAGGTGAACCCAATTGGAGAAAACCTAGAATGAGAAAATGTGTTAGGTCTATGTGTCTATTTATAGGGGTAGAAGTGGATCTCGGACCGTTGGATTTGGGGATTGAATAGGACACAACCACGTAATAGGCTGAATAGGAGCCATCGGATGTAAGAATGGAGGGACCGAATTAAAATAAAGAATGCAAAACACGTCAGTCGGTTAAAAAAATCGCACCATAAGTCGAACGAACAATCGTTCGTTCGCCCCCAAAATAGCAGGCGGGTCGACCAGGCGGTCGACCGCCTTGGTGCCCAGGTCGACCGACCGGTCGACCTGCCTATATATTTTTTTTCTCTCTTTTTTTCTGCTTATTTTGTTTATTTTATAACTTGGTCATATTAGCTCGGTTTCTGACGTTTCATATATGGAAATTAACCATAAAATTACCACGGACACAATAGTGCAACTTCCGTGGCTTAATTCTGATAGTTTGACAAAGTTATTTTATTATTTAGTTAACTAACGAATTAATTATTACGGGTTAAATTTCGGGTTATTACATTCTCCCCTCCTTAAGGGATTTCGTCCCCAAAATTTCCAAGGATAAAAAAATGTACTAAATGTTTTCATCCAATTCTACAACCAACTACTCAATCAACAACCATTCACCCATTGTCCTTAAGTTTTTCTAATGCAATTAATGATACTTATGCAATTAGTGTAGTGTAAATGTCACTAACTAATGCAAAAAATTAAGCGGTCCACTGATTCAGTTGACCTCCTTTTATGCAACCATGTCCGTGCCATGTATCCAAATGAATGTAAAAATTTCCTAATGATACCGATAATTCTATATGCGTGCTACAAACATCATCCAAATGCAACAATCATGTGATAAACATCCATTTATAGTAACCATGGAAATAAAATAAATATGCGCACACATCCATATGCATATGCTGTAGTGTCCTAGTTAGGCCGATCCCTAAGGAATAATAGTGCCTAGTGTACCTATATGCATCCATTAGCATCCACTAGAAAACACTTACAACCACTAGCATACATCATTCATAAATGTTCTATTAAGATGTTTACATCAAATCCTACCATCCATATGTTAAATCCTAAGTTCTACCCTCCCAAAGGATAATAAAGGAAATAACCTATTCAAACTAAAGGTAGAAAAAGGAATTCTAAAACTTACTATCAAAAAGATGAGGATAGGAAGTACGAATCTTCTCTTATGCTTCCCAAGTGGCGTCTGCAACATCATCTCCCCATTGCACCTTCACCAGTGGAACTTCCTTATTCCTTAGTCGCTTGATGTCTCTTCCAACAATTTTCTTCGGGATATGCCGAACAGAAGCTTCCCTTTCTACCTCCACCTCCTCTAACTGACTAGGCTCTACCACCTCCACCGAGTCATGTAAGCACTTTCGCAAGTGCGAAACATGGAAAACGTCGTGCACTCCTGCGAGCCTCTCTGGTTGCTTTACTCGGTAAGCCATCTTCCCAACTCTCTCCGTGATAGGAAATGGTCCAACAAATCTAGAGGCTAACTTTCCATTTGATCCGAATCTTACCACCTTCCTAAGCGGGGATACTTTGATAAAAACTAAGTCTCCAACCTCAAACTCTAAGTCTCTCCTCCGCTTGTCCGCATATGACTTCTGTCTGGCTTGAGCCATCTTCATCCTTCGCCGAATCAAATCCACCCTCTCAAAGGTCTCCCTAACCATATCAGGTCCAACTAATAACTTCTCCGTAGAATCTACCCAACATGATGGGGACTTGCAAGGTCTCCCATATAAAGCCTCAAATGGTGCCATTCCTATACTTGTTTGGTAACTATTATTATACGCAAACTCAACCAATGGAAGATGCTCCTCCCAAGTTCCTCCAAAGTCCAAAATGCACATCCACCGCAAATCCTCAAGCACTTATTTACCCTCTCTGTTTGGCCATCTGTCTGGGGTGATAGGTCGTACTCAACCTAAGTTGCGTCCCTAGCGCCTCCTGTAAGCTTCTCCAAAACTCACTAGTGAAAATGGGATCTCTATCACTAACAACGCTAAAAGGAACTCCGTGTAGACGGACTATCTCTCGAATATACAAGGATGCCAAATATGAAGCCGTACACTTACTCTTAACTGGGATGAAGTGAGCACTCTTGGTCAATCTATCAACAATCACCCAAATGCTAGTGTTCCCTTTCCTAGAACGGGGTAAACCGTCAATGAAATCCATAGAAATACTGTCCCACTTCCACTCCGGCACATCTAAGGGCTGAAGTAATCCACCGGGCTTCTGCTGCTTTGCTTTTACCCTTTGGCATATGAGACACTTAGCTACTAATTCCGCCACGTCCTTCTTCATGCCACCCCCAATAGAACATCCTCTTCATATCCCGATACATTTTGTCACCACCCGGATGAATAGTCATACGGGAATGGTGCACCTCCTCCAAAACTGCTCTCAACAAGTCACTGGCGCGTGGAACACAAAGCCTCCCATCTCCCCTAAGCCACCCCCTGCTATCTATGGAATAACATTGGAGATGCCTAGAGACCTCTCTTCGGCTAATCCTATCCATAATGTCCATGGGCTTCGAATCCGCCCGCTGCCTCGAGCTAACCTGATCCATAAGGGTAGGCCTCACCTCTAATGTCACCAACAATCCAGGAGTAATGTCCGTAGAGGGCTTAAAATCAAAAGTAGAAATAAACTCCAAGCTCCTCCACTCTACGAACAAAGGACTAAGGGTAGCTTTCTTTCTACTCAATGCATCCGCAACCACATTACCCTTGCCAAGAGTATAAGCTATCTCAAAATCATACAAGGCTAAATACTCCATCCATGTTTGTTGCCTCAAGTTCAAGTCCTTCTGCGAGAATAGGTACTTCAAAGACTTATGGTCGGTAAAAAGCTCAAACCTCTCTCCAAGCAAATAGTTCCTCCAAGACTTAAGTGCAAAAACTATGGCAGCCAACTCTAAATCGTGGGTAGGGTAGTTCTTCTAATGTGTCATCAACTGCCTACTACCATAACACACCACCATCCCTTCTTGCATCAACACCGCTCCTAGACCCGTCCCGCATGCATCAGTGTATACAGTGAAAGACTGAGCTCCATCGGGTAAAACTAACACCGGTGCACTCGTAAGGGCTCTCTTAAGCTTCGTGAAGGAATCTTCACAATCCACGTCCCATACGAAAGCTTTATTCTTTTTAGTATGGCGCATGAGTGGTGCCGAAATCTTGGCAAAGTCTCTAATGAACTTCCTATAGTAGCCAACCAATCCTAGGAAGCTCCTAACCTCGGTAATGTTCTTGGGGGCCTTCCAATCTTGCACTGTAATAACCTTGGCGGGGTCAACAACCAAATCTTCCTTCGAAACTACGTGCTCTAAGAAACGAACTTCCTCTCTCCAAAAATGACACTTCGAAAACTTAGCTCTCAAACGATGACTACAAAGTGTGCGAAGAACTTCTTCCAAATGAACAACATACTCCTTCATATTCTTGGAAAATACCAAGATATCATCCACGAATACCACCACAAACGTATTTAGGACATCCCTAAAGACGCGACTCATCAAATCAACGAAATAGGCTGGAGCATTGGTTAGCCCAAAAGGCATAACCAACCACTCGAAGAATCCGTCCGGTGTCCTAAAGGTAGTCTTATCTATGCTGTTATCAACGACTCTAAGCTGATGGAATCCTGTGGCTAGATCAAGCTGAGAGAAAACCGAAGAACCTATCAACTGGTCAAAAAGATCATCAATCCTAGGGAGTGGATATCGGTTCTTCTTGGTGAGCTTATTTAATTCTCTATAATCTACGCAAAGTCGGAGAGAACCATCCGCCTTAGTGGCAAAAATGACTGGTGCTCCCCACTCCGATATGCTCCTTATTATGAAACCCTTCTCCAAAAGCTCACGAATATGCTTGCTCAATTCTTTCCTCTCCCTAGTTGCCATGTGCCTCACAGGTAATGCTACTGGCTTAGCATTCTCGATCAAATAAATCCTGAAGTCAATCTCTCTCTTAGGGGGTAGTCCCCTAACCTCCTCAAAGACGTCTACAAAATCTCTGACGACAGGAACCGAATGCAACTCTGATGACGATGAATCGAGGGAATAGAGAAAACTCAGTATGACTGACCCTTGTGGGTCGCAAGATACCTCTAGAGTGCTACCACTGCAAGTCTCAAGTCTAACGACTCTCCTCTCGCAGTCTAAGATAGCTCCGTATGTGGATAGCCAGTCCATCCCTAAGATCATCCCATACCCCGAGAATCCTAAAACATAGGCGTCGCAGTCAAATTCTATGCCTAGGATAAATATTTTTAAACCCCTACAAACCATATATAAGTGTGCCGATCCTCCTATGGGGTTTCAATAATGGGGTCAACTATTGATGATATGTCCAAGTGCAAACAATCTACTAGAGAATTAGAGATAAAAGAATGTGATGCTCCAGAATCAAATAAAGTCCGAATGGGAAAATCAGATATAGAAATCAAACCTTCAATTGTGACTTTCCTACCTCTATCTAGAATGCTACTGGAAGGTGCTGTGTCTAACGCCTGAATCTGCGCAACTGGTGCACTCTCTCCCTAGGGACAACTCCTACTCAAATGACCGGGCAGCCCGCAAGTATAACACTTACCCTTCATCTTCTCCTCCAGCAATCCTTGGCCATATGTCCAACCTTCCCATAACCATGGCACTTTATTCCTTTCTTAATCTACTTCTGAGGGCCATCGCCTTTCTTCTTCTTCTTATTCTTTTCCCACCACTTTTTCCTTGAACCTTTTGACTTAACCTCCTCTTTAGACTCTCCCTCCTTGACTGTATCCAACATAAGCACCATCTCAACCAAAGACTCATAAGTAGCTCCCATCGGTACATGAGTCAGCAATAATCCCTGAAGGGGTTGATTCAATCCTTCGCAAACTTCATAGCTTTCTTATGCCGTGTGTTTACCAAATCCATACCAAACTGTGACGGCTCATTGAATTGATTGATGTATTCCTTAACAGACAAACTCCCTTGCTTCAAATTGATAAACCTCTCCAGCTAAACACTCACTTCCGCCTGAGATAGAAACTTCCTATCGAATCGCTCCCGGAATCCATCCCAAGTAATATTCCTTCACTCCACCTCGATCACCTCCCACCACTAAGATGCCTCCTCCTTCAGCTGCCAAGCGGCTAGCTGAAATCGCTGCTATCCATCCAATCCCAAAAGACCAAAACTCCTCTCTGTTTCCCTAAGCCATGCTCTCGCCTCCATGAAAGTCTCCTTGCCAAAAAAAGTCTTCCCGCCCAAACTCGCAAAATCTTTACAAAGCTTAGAGAAATTGATGGCGGCAGGTGGGTTGATGGGATTCCCACCAGCTGGTGCAGGATTGGGCGCAGGCCCGTGCACCTCTGGAGTCGTGGCTTGTAAGTACCTACGAAACTAGGCTGGGACTGGAATGCCCTCGAGAAGGTTTGGGGCATCAGCCATTCTACGAAAAGAAAACGATAGTTTAGGAAAGAGTCAAAGGGAGATTGAACTGGACTTATGAGGGGATTTTTATATAAATTCTTTTACACTTAAAAATCATTTCTAAAAGTTCTTTTCTGAAAAATACTTTTAAAACAAGTTATTTTGAAAAATATTTTACTTTTACTTTTTTTTTGGAATCCTGTAACCTTAGGCTCTGATACCAAGTGAAACACCCCACACCCCTTAATATACCCAAAAGGACATGTTAAAAGGCATGGTGAGTTGTAGGTATAACTGAAACTAATAGAGACTAAGATTCACAAGACAAAAATGGATAAAAACAGCGGAAACTTAAAATAATAACTTAATTAAAACAAAGCTTCATAATTGCTTCATAAATAAGTCAAATACCAAATACTACATACATATCTAAAAATCCAATATGTCTCATGAAACAAAAACTTGTAGTCTCAAAAATCAGAGTACATAATATCCCTCATAATAAGCCGGTACATAGAAAGAACAAAAGCTGAAAATAAAAGAAATACATAGCAAAGAACTCCCCCAAGAAAACCGCCAAGCAACTGCAATCTACAGACTTCTCCCTTGATTTCCTATGGGGAGGGGGCAAAAGGGGTAAATAGAGGAGTGGGTTAGACTAAAAGTCTGGTGAATGATAGTAATTACTAGAGTCTTTAAGCAAGATAAAAGTAATAGACTCTACAACAGTTCTAGCCTAAATAAGGATAATAAAGAAAATAGGAAAGAGATAAACTGGAAATAAGTACGATTAAATATTGCTCAGTTTATAAGATATGTTAATTTTGATTGCTTGCACTTGTCCTTGATTTCTGCTTTGATTGGGCTGAATTCCTAATTCTGTAATTAGGATGTAACCCTAATTCTACCATTTTTGATCGACTTGCTACTCCATAGACCTTACTACGGACCAGCCGCTATATAACTCCCTACATAGCAGCCAATGGTATCTACAAAAGATGCACAAAGCAACCACTGTGGATTCGAACGACATATATAGCCCCCTACACAGAAGGCATTGGTGTCTACGAAAGACACACATACTAAGCGCTTGGAACTCATAGCTATTACTGAGCACCCGAATGGAAGTCGCACGCGTAACTGCCACCATGCCCATGCTACCTTTTGCTCCATCTATTAGGTCTTCTTATTACCTCCAAATCCAACATAAGTATGCCCCTCATCCCACTTCAGGCTAACGTGAGATCACCGTGTATCCATAGAATCTATAGGAAAAATGCTGTTGGTACTAGGCCGTCATCCAAACAATATCTAGTTGCGCCCCTTATCCAAATTCCCCGTGATTTGGACTTCTATTTGACCAATTACTACCATTCTTAGCATAGCGTGCTTTAGGCTCACCATTTTGTCTAATAGGGAATGCTATTTGGTACAGGTCCTACTTTCGTCTTTATTTATTAACTTAGGTAAATTATTTAAATAAGCCTTTACATTTTTCTCTACTATCTGTGCTTATTAATTTCTCCTAAGTCTTAAAATAAGCCTTATTCTGTTCTTTTTCTTATTATAACCTATGTTATAATCATGCTTATTACTTAGCCCAAGGTTTAAGTGTGAAAATAAGCTTCTTTCATCTTTTACTCTTTTTAGTTATAATTCTAAGTTATAACTAGGCCAACCTTTTTAATTCAGTCTAATTAACGTCATAATTAGGCGTAATTTCAGTCCAATTCCATTTATATTACAATCTTTGAAATTTACATTTTATATTCCATTATTTCAATTTTCTTACCCTTTAATCCGTATTCGCGTTAATCCTATTCTAATCCATACGCGAAAATGAAGGGGAATAAAAGAAAATTGAAAATAGAAGAAAATCCAAAGCGTAGAAAGAAGATGTAAATAACGTATAAATAACAGTAAATAACTAAAATACTGTAAATAAACTATAAATAAACGGAAAAGCTATAATTAACAGAAATAAACTAAAATTATTGAAAAGAATAGCTGAAAGGAAATAGACTGAAAATAATTCTAAAAACTATAAATAAACTACTAAAAAGGCTATTCTAAAATTCTTAGTAAAACAACAACTATTGGAAACCCTATTATTTTAAATTACTTAAAGAAATCTTAAAATAATTAAAATCACTCACCTCTGGTCCTAAGCTCTTCCTTTGGTCTTCCCGGATCCACTTGGAGTTGTAAAATAATTTACTTTATAATGATTTTCTCCTTTGAAAAAATTATTTCGTTTAAGGTCCTTCCTAGAAAGGTGAACCCAATTGGAGAAAACCTAGAATGAGAAAAAATGTTAGATCTAGGGGTCTATTTATAGGTGTTGAAGTGGATCTCGGACCGTTGGATTTGGGGATTGAATAGAATGCAACCACGTCATAGGCTGAATAGGGGCCATCGGATGTAGAAACGGAGGGACCAGATCGTAATAAAGGATGCAAAACACGTCAGTCGGTTAAAAAAATTGCACCATAAGTCAAACGAACGAACAATCGTTCGTTCGCCCCCAAAACAGCAGGCGGGTCGACCGGGTGATCGACCGCCTTGGTGCCCAGGTCAATCAGCCGGTTGACCTGCCTATATAATTTTTTTTCCTCTTTTTTTTCCGCTGATTTTGTTTATTTTATAACTTGGTCATATTAGCTCGGTTTCTGACGTTCTATATATGGAAATTGACCAGAAAATTACCATGGACACAATGGTGCAACTTTAGTGGCTTAATTATGATAATATCACAAAGTTATTTTATTATTTAGTTAATTAATGAATTAATTATTACGGGTTAAATTTTGAGTTGTTACATAGTTAAATCTGTTGTAGTATTGAAATATTTTGAAAAGTGGATTTTTCAAATATCTAATATTAATTGAAATAAATTCTAATTTTTATAATAAGCTTTGTAAAATCGATTAGTATTAGTTAAACAAAAATTGGAAATGAGTTATCAATGTTTATGTAAAAATGTGTTGATATTTTAAATAATTACTTAAACATGTTTTGAAATAAATTTTTATTCTTTAAAAATACTTACTATATATATATATAGAGTTTTGAAAGTGATTGAAATTTATTTATAAATACTCTCGAGATTTGTAGACTAGGTTTTATTTAACGGCTGTGATTTTATAAGAGAAATCTTATAATGGAATTCTGGAAACTTAAGAAATTTCCAAAATGGTTAGATACAGGAACTTCGGAAATGAATTTAAATTCATTAAATAAACTGTCAAATGAGATTATAAATAAGTACAAACAAGTTTTTTTGCAAATTGTAAAGAGAATTGAAAATTGATCCTGGAAATTTATAAAATGAGCTATAATGGGTTGAGAAATTGCGAATGAATTTGGAAGTGTCGTATTAAGTGGGTAAAAGTGAAATCTTCCTTTATTTTAAAATTATACTCGTACAATCGATGTAAGTTATGAAAATTTCCTAAGTATTGATATTATAAATGGGTTTTGGAAATTTTTCTTATAATATTTCCTAAGTATTGAAATGAAAGGTTTTGAAAATATTTTAACAATGAAATGATTTATCTAGAAATGTTTTCTAAGTAATGAATTATAATTTGAATTTGGAATATTTTTAAGTGTTGATATGGTTTGAAAATATCATGTTATGGATATAAGTAATTGGAATTGTTTTCAAAATATTGAATTATTGGAAGAGATTTGAATATATATCTGTGTAAAGATATTTTAAAATAAATGTTTTGGAAAATTTATGATATGGGCCTAGTGACTGCTTATGTGTGTACTTGATATTTAAATAACCGAATATCAAATATGGCTAAATTCGTTGATCGTTTCGAAGAGACCGGGATCAGATTTAATTATCTAAAAACCACTTCGATCCGAATTGTGCGTTACGAATTGTGATATCTCGAAGATGATGGAGATGGAGTTCTTGAAGGAGATTCGGTTTTTTCAGTCCCAGAACAACTTGTATGGATGAATGCTATCATTGCATTGCTTGCTTGGAAGGCAGTGTTAGCATTCCAGGTATGAATGATATTCTTAAGGTAATACGTAGCCTCAAGCCTCATCAATCGGGAATGACTAAAACAGGGGAGATGCAACAAGGCTATGTGAGTCGCTCCTATTAGGGTATGATCATCACTCATCTAGAGTGGACATTTATCATCATCACTATCTATCATTGTTGTGTTTCGGGGGCCCGTTAGTGGTGATCATATTCGGTACTATCCAGTAAGGGGTAGGCCGGTCTTGTGTTGGCAGGGATCGATAGGTTCGATCTCGGTATATTTTTCTAGAGGTGTACTGTGGCGGGCGGTACCCCAGTAGCCCTGTCATTGTATGGAATCCAATATCCACTATGAGACTGTATGGTTTTAGATGTGCCCAACTATGCTGCAACGTGAAATGCAAGCATTTCAGCTATTTTATAGTTTATTTTCCATAGACACTATTATAATATTAGATGATTTTGATATAAAATGTTTTGGTTATCGTAAGGAAAAAACCCGTCGTATTTATGTGTGGCGTGGTCTTACGAGATACCTTTGTTTTTCAAATGGATTTTTTAAAGTAATTAAATTCAAATTGAGTGTGTTTTCTCACACTGCTTTTCCTGATTGACTCGAGTGTTATTTTATTATAATGCTCGGGTCAGTCCGAGTATTACAGATATAGGTTAGGATGCTATGGAGATCAGGAGACGAGCTGGAGTATTTCAAGCGTATTACACGTACTTGGTTATTTCTGCTGTGTGTGTTATGTAGTATATTCAGTACATATGAGGACAAGTTATTATAACTGTCCAGATTGATTGTTGACTGTTGTACTCAGATGATTGTATGTATATTATAGTTACAGTTTCTTTGTATAAAGATATGTTATTATATATTATATTTTGTTCCGCTACGATTGTGGGATTCTGTATTGTTGTTTCTATTCTCTTCTTCTTTACCCCTAGCAATCGGTATTTCCGGCACTTAAATATTCGGCATGTTATACAGTGAACGTATTGATATCGAAAATCCCGAGCCGCTACAATATGGCAAGAGTTCTGAACGTAACTAATGAATAGAGATTAAATCTCAAAAGTCACTCCTTCCTATGATACACAATGAGGTATCAATAAGGAGTAATCGAAATTTGTTGAACAAATATGATTAATTGTGAGTGAAGATGAGTTAACTTCTTTCTATTAGGTCGTGTACTTAAGAGTAGTATAAAGGTTAAAATTAATCTCATCCAAAGAATAGTTTACAAAATCATACAAGATAATGGATTATGAGAAACCCTAACATATTGCAGGCCAAGGAGTTGGCTGCTTGTGCGAGTTGAAAGACTGCATGTAATAATTGTATGTGGTGGATCTTTAAAAATCACCCCAAAAGGAGTTTGGAAATGATAGTCATTGGATGACCAATTAATGTTTTGAACATAAGTACTGTAAACTAAAATCAAAATCAGTTTTATATATAAGGCAATTCATTAAGTATTTATGAATACCTATTTTGTTGCACTGAGAAACTACTGTTGTTTTGAGAAATACAACCTTTATAGCGAAGGAATTTCTTTTAGAAATTATTGGTATTAGAATGGATTTGGATATGATCAAAAAAAGAAACTGATTACTGGGATGAAATTAATTTAACTTAAACTAAATAAGCACAACGCATTAAAGAGTCTAATATATATTCTCGCACACTGAAGAGAGACTATGAGTTTCCTTATCAATGTCGAGAGTAGATAATTGTCAGCAGTCAATTAAACCATTGAGAGTATAGACTCTATGATGTGATGTGACGCACAAATCCAAAAAGACAATTCATCAAGTGTTTATAAAGATATATTCTGTTGTACTGAGAAACAACTGTTGCTTTAAGAAATACCAATTTTGTAGCAAATAAATTTCTTTTAGAAATTATTTATAGTAGAATGGATTTGGATACGATCCAAAGAAGAAAGAGATTACATGGGATGAAATTAAATTAACCTAAACTAAACAAACACAACGCATTTGAGAGTCTAATAAGTATTCTCCCACATTAAAGAGGGACAATGAGTTTTCTTATCAATATCGAGAATAGATAATCCTCAGCAATCAATTAATCATTAAGAGTATTGACTCTATGGTAAGGTGTGATGCACAAATCCAAAAAGGATTCCAAGTACGTTATCAAAATATGATTTTTGTAGTTGTACTCGAAGCGTTATGATCCATTGGTCTTGAATGCATCTTCAAGAGAAAGACTAATGCAGTTGGAATATTGTGAGCCACATGGATAAGAATAACATTGTAAATTTCCATTATTGAAATTAGCGTAATAGATTTGTTATTCAACATGCTCAAGTCAAATTGAATTTACTCATAAAATTATTGCTTGGTATGACTTTGTGGTCTGGTACATATATATTGAAATGGAAAATTATAAATAATGATTTAGAATAGATTGCTTACACATAATAAACAAGATGTCTCAAAGTCAGTAAAAGAGATATTAAGTTTGTGAGATTTCAGATATGATCCACATCAGAATTGAGTAAGTATTTTGATAGAAATATCAAACAGTTTGATTTTCAGAAATACAAAGGAAGCGTGTGTCCATAAGAATGAACTACTAAAAGGTACATAGTTGTTTCTAGACTATAAGTAAACAACATACTGTTGATTGTTAACAACTTACTTACGTTAAAATCCATAATAGTTTGGTTGTTTAATACTCAATATTGGATTTGTAAAGTATATCTTTTATACTAAGAATAAAGGGTGTTGGGAATGTCTCAAATGATATGCAAGGACACTTTATTAAAATGTTTAATAAGGAACATGTAAGATGGATTCTTTATGCATTGGAAATAGGAATTATCATACATGGTGTATTGTCTACAATATCGTAAATTTCTTATTTATTTGATGCATGAAGCAAATATCAAATCCAAATTAAGATCACTAAATGGTAGTTTATAGTACTCTCGAGATTTACGATACACTATAGACTTGTTTAAAGAAAGAACAAACTCCTTATGAAAGAGTGTTCAGACTCGAACTTCATAAGTGCTATCGAGTATAATATGTTAATATTAACTTCATGTTTAAACCTTAAATAAGAAGCTTTAAGTTGAATATGTTCCAAACAAAAGTTTATCGAAGATTCAACGAAAGGCTAAGTACACTGCGTTGAATAACACCGCAACAAAAGCAATGTATAAATATAAATGCATAAATTTAAAATTGAGATAGGGGTGATGCCAAGTATTAAGAATACTACATTATTGTTATCCGATAACAATTTAATGATAAGAGCTCAGTAGAAGTTGAGAAACATACCCTAAATAGTTCCACATGATAAAAGTAGTTTATTAACATTAGAGGGAGTAGATTGACAGAGTAGATAATTAAACCAACATAGCCTTGATTACCCAATACCAATCCTAAACATTATCTTTTTAGACACCATACTAAGTGGGAAACTTAGCCTAACATGACTAATTTAAACCGCATAGGCTATTGGGCTCTATTAATACCATTATTGGAACCGGGCCAGCCTACAACGGAAGAAACGAGTGAATTTCAAATTTTTTTACCATTTTGGATCGTTAATGGACCTATGAAGTCTAAATATATTCAGATCTCATCTAATTTTTTTTAAATAAAATCTTTATTTTATTTAAATTGTTAAATCGGAGATTTGAATGTAACTTAATTTATAGTATTATAATGGATGTACCAAATACATCCATTGGTGTGAATATATAAATAGTGCTAATATACGTAATAAAAACATGTAAAATGAATTTAGAGAGGGAAACTTTTCATTTCCTTCTCTTACCCTATGCAATAAATAAGGGAAGATATGTCAAAATATGAACAGGGAGAAACCTTTCAATTCTCTTCCTCTTTAATTGAATTAATTAATATATTAAAAAACATTAATCAAGGGAAAGTTTTTCTTTATTAATTTAAATCTAAATTAATTAAGTGTGAGATATGACAAGTTTGAATATATCAAATATATTCATACTTTAATTTGTATAACCAAAATGCTAGACATAAAGTGTTAACCCAAAAAATGGATCAACACCCAGGGTTGAGTATGAAAGTACCAACCGTGTTTATCAAGGCAAATAAAGTAGAAAAAGCAATGGCAAATCGTAGAGAAAGTAAATGAACAAGAGATTTTTATAGTGGTTCAGCTGTTAACGAAGCCTACGTCCACTTTATAGCTTTTATTATTGACTGACTGCAATTACAAGTTGAATATGATTACAATACAATTGAATCCCGTAGGTTGGAACAAGTCACTAGTGTTAGGATTCACTGGAGAATCACATCGAACCCTTTAGATGACTGTTGTGTGGGAGGAGAAGAGTAGTTTCTGCAGAGTTTCAGCAGCCAGTCCAGAAGATCATGTTTATGTTGTAGGTAGGATCGTATTTATAGGGGTTGGAGAGCTATTGGGCTAGGTCGCTTTGCCAGAAGCTTGCATTTGGAAATACGAAGGTGGTTTGAAAATTTCATAATGATCTGATCCAATCTGATGGATCACTAGCGATCCATAGATGATGGATCGCTAGCAATTCATAGTTTCTGGGTTGCTAATGATCCAATTACTTGGGATACTCTCCTTCATCCTTTTCTTAAATTTCATGGCAATCTAACATGATCATATGGATCGCTAACGATCCATTTACTTAGTGGATTTTTGGATTCTGTCTTTTGGATTTCACTTGTTGTCTTATGTAGGTACTCTCTATGTAATTTCGTAGCTTGTCACCGTGTTTTAATCATGATTCACACACTGGTTGCATTAGACTGCTGATTGAATCAGACGAATGCTCACTTTTCGATCTAACTAGCTTGGAAATTCATCAAACTTAGCAATCATTCCTAGAATACCTATTGGATCATGATGCAACAGAATTGGAGGACTTATGAGCGATCCTTATGGATCGCTAGCGATCCATCACCTTAGCGTATTTTTTCCTTCTTTTTCTCTAACCTTTCTTGGTTGATTCATCTAGTCCTTTTTGTTGGCTCTTGAGTTGCACTGACTCGACGTAGCTGTTCCGACTTCCTTTGAATTCTGTTGAGTTAAAAACTTGGATAACATTTGCCCCCAGTGTATGCCTTCATTGGAAACAAGGCATGCTTTGGAAATAACTGCTCTTGAGTTCCTGTTTAGTGAGGTTCATTGGGTCGTGTTGAGGCCATAATGCGAATTTGGCTTTGGCTGTTTGTTGAACTTTGACGCGGGCCGTCGTTGCTCGTTATAACAAATCAATTTCGACCCTATAACTTTCATGATACTAGCAGATAACACGTGGATCGTGATGAGAAAATTTGGGGAAGATTGGTTCTCGTTTGATGGATCGTCAGCGATCCATAGTCCCTGGATCGCTAGCGACCCAAAGACTTAGCTTATTTTTTGTTCAATTTTCCTATTTAACTCAATCGAGCCGATCCTTTTTCCCTACTACATTTCTATTACGACTTGAGCTTCCGCCTCACGACCCGACCCAAATTCGTCTAAACCCTAAATCTATTCATTCCGTTGCCACTACCGACCGTCCACCGCCAATACCTCTTGCCATTGACTGTTCTAAAGTTCGTCGTTGCCTTAGGCCTGCCATTAGCACCTGAGACTTCGCGGATTTGGATCGCCATCGACCTGCCTAACTTGGATTGCTCCTATTGCAAACTTCAACCATTTGTTCCCTTTGATTTTTTGACTTGAGGTGGGTGGTTTGAAATTTGGCATTCGTTTAGCAATTTGGTGATGAGGTCGTATTGGTGATGATCACTTTGGAGAATTCGAGTTGATTGTGATTTTGTGGAAGAAGATAGTAAATCGAATCTTGAGTTCTTCACGGAAGATACTCGGGCTTTTACCCTGGTGGTTAACATGTTTTGTTATCTTCGTCCACAGAATCAGAATGGACTTGTACTAAGTTACATTTTTGATACAACACGATGTCTCGCGAATTGGTTTTAGTCCTTCCGAAGGGGAATAACGGCTTAGGATAGCATCTTGCGTGCAGCTTATGTTGTTATCGCCTTCCGGAGAGTTCGAATTGGTTCTGTTATTGCACACTCTGTGTACCTGAAATGGGAAGAGCTTTCCACGTCGCTTCAGACAACAGATCCGTTATCAATCATTGATCGATAACGGGTAAGTGTAGGAGAAATAATTTTAATAAATGATACGATAAGCCCTTTTCATTCTTCACTACGAGCGAACTATCTACACGGGATAGAGTGTTTGTAGTGTTTAGGACACCGAGCTCACCGCACATAGATAACACACTGCACTTTCCCCAGTCTATATTTGAAATCCGATGTGTCGGTGTAAATCGATATTCCTTTGGAATTCAAGTGTTATCGGGGAATTTTTAGTTAAAGATAGAATTACCTAACCACGTTGATTGCAAGTTCTGTTGTATAGAATGAAGCACCCGTCCTCTCGTCGTAAGTCCAGTTTCAGAAGTTGAGTCGTCATCCGTTGCGCCTTTCTCTTCAGTTCCGTGAGCTAAACACGGTCAACTAGTTCCAGTTTGCCCGGTTATAGACCGAACTCCTCCGAATTTCAGAGTTCTGCTTAATCCCACAGAGAGAACTTCCTCTGTAATCTCTTCTAAGGTTCTACATAACATTTATTTACAACATGGCATTCCGGAGGACGATGTGCACCTTCCGGTGAAGAATGAGTTTGCCCATATGCCGCCTTCGAGATACACCGCTTGTCACCGGTATATATGCTTAAATGGAGCAGTGCCCTCCCTCAATAACTTCTTTAAACAAACTCTTCTAAACTTGGGAATTACTCCATTCCAAATTCAGCCTTATGGATATGCAATCTTGACTTGCCTTCACGTCCTGTTTATGTGGACATTTAATCGTGCCCCAAGCTTCGATGAGTTGAGATATTTTCTCTCATTTAATAAGAGAGACAAGTGCCAATCCCTTGTCGTCATCGAGGCCCAAAGGAATCCAAGATCGTGCTGTAGCTTCAAAGCAATCTGTCTGAATTCAAGGCTTAGTACTTCTTTGTTAGGTGTCCCGAGGGATTTAACCACCTTTAGATGATGGGGGTAAGTTCTCTCCTTTACTTATTGAGTTTCGATACATCGCTATGGGATTTTTGATACATCAAATACTTCTTGCAGTTATTCCAAGGCCGAATAAAGACCCAACACTTGATCAGATTTTCCATACTCTGAAGGCCTTACATGCCAAAGAAAGATCGATTAAATTTTTTCTAACGGACGAGAATTTGCTTCGGTATGGGCTATTGCATCCTGGGAGATCTACCGTAGCCTTTGAAGTCCCGTCTCCTTCTCGCTCCAGAGTATGAACATGCTCCGCTTCTTCATCACATGGCTCCGAAGAAGGTGGTTTCCTAGAAAACGAAGGCCCGTCTGGCGAGTCAACCGAAGAAACTCATAAAGGAGGGGGTGTCATGACTGAAGCCAGCTGCCCGGCCAGAATGCCCTCGATTCCGGAGGAAGGAGAAGAAGAATTCAAGTAGCATGAGAACAAAGCTGCAGTGGTATTAGAAAAGGAGGAGGGTGAAATTAAGGGTGGCAGTAGTAATGATTCCTCCTCTAGTGAAGATGATTTCGATGCAAGCTCCGGCGACGGAGACTTCGGGAATGAGTCTCATTCTGTCGAATTCGCCTCCCCAAGAGATTCGCAATAAAGATGCTCCCCTAATAGCCGAGCGACGTCAAGGTTCCTCGATTAAAGATATTGACGTGTACTTTGGGGATTTGAGCAACCTTTACGTGGATATCGATGAACTTATGGGAGAGGATTTCGAATTCGAGGGATCATCTCCTCGCCTTGGTCATATCATGTCTAGTGTCAGCCTGATTTCTACCATGGTAGCTTCCTGATCCGGTTTGTGACGTCCTTTTAGGCCCTTTAAGACACATTATACATTTCACTAGGGTCACATTCACTTACCCATGCATTATTTAGGCCTATTTCTCATTGCTAAAGCTCTTTATTTATTCTTCATGTCAGGTACCATGAGAGGCCATGGACTTTACGACAATCTTGAACAATTCACTAATTCGCAACGTTTGTCAATACGATCTTCAAGCCACCACCAGCCTTCTGAAACTGAGGAAGAGTGGAGAAGGAAGAAAGACTCGAAAGCCGAAGCTCGTCACCGGGATGACAGAGAATGGGGTTGGAAGTATAAGAGTAGTTATGAGAAGAGAAAAACCCCTGACGACCGAGAGGAACCGTCCAAGAAGTCAAAGGTTGATCACGGTTCTCATCCTTCTAAGCATCAGGCTTTTTCCCCAGCCCCAGTTTTTGTCGGTCTTGAAGTTCCGGTATCTTTTGTTCAGGTTCCGTTTTCATCTCAAGCCCCATTGACTCACGTTGTGCCCGCTCCTGGTTCCTTGCGTCCTCACAGAAGGCCGACTTACATTCTTCTGTCCGTCACCCTAGACTCGAAGCTGCACTCTCCAGGTGGTTTCTAAAGGTTGTTAAATTTGACCAGGACCTTCGCCCAGTCCGCAAAGATTCATATATGCCCCTTCTTCAGGTGATTCAAAGTGATTTAGATCAAGTTGAGGGATGGGAAAAGTTATACAAGCAGCTGGCCGACACGAACCACGATAATTATCAAGAGATCCTCTCCTTTTAATCGGAGAAAAATGATTTTGAGAGGGCGTTAGCGTAATGTGACGCCAGAATTGAGCGATTCATACAAGAGAGTAATGCGGCACTTCGAGAGAGTAAGAACAGCGGCAGCTTGCTGAAGGAGCTGAAAGAGGCCCATGCAAAAATAGAGATTGTGTTTCGAGATGAAATCAAGAAGGCCCACGCGGACAAAGTTAAGCTAAAAGAGGAGCTCGAAGCCCGTAACATGATTATTGAAGCCCAAAAGAAGACTATTGCTGATCACAACAAAGTTTTAAAGGGCGTAACAAGACAATTGCTGAATACATAGGAATTGTGGAATCCCGTGACAAGACCGCTTCCCAAACGATTGTTTCGCTCCAAGAAAGAGTTGCGTAGCTTAGTTCCGAGAAGTCTTGAGTTGAGGTTGAGAAGGCCGCCATAACAGCGGATTTCTTGAAGCTGCAGGGCACTTTCAAAAAAAAGATGGAGAAGATGAACGATACCATTTTAAATTTCTATGTTAATTCCTTGCCGCATCAGGGAAGCCTCGGTTATTTGGGCCCCAAATTTCCACGTACTCTTGTCGTGGTTTGGGAAGAAATCTTGGCCTGTTTTCAAGAAACGGTGATGTATATAGCGAGCAAGAGTTGGAGGATGCCTACCTCAATGAGGAATCAAAAAAGCACTGATAGAGGGTCGAGAGGTCCTTCAAATTGAGAAAGAATAGGAAGCCGTCGATGCTGCTATGACTGCAACTGCTAAAACGTTGCCGAAGCCTTTCGTTTTTGGGTCTAGCGGACGATCAAGACAGCCTCGCGATCAGTTGGCGAGTTCTGCCAGTGCGGCTTTGTCGTCTGCTCCTCTGGCAGCTATCTCTGAAACTTCAGGTGGCCTCAGAACTTCTCCGAAGATCATGCAGCCATCAAAAGAAGGAGAAGGCAGGGAATACGAGATTGATATTCTCAGCCATTCCTATGATGCAGGTAACCTTCTTGTTCCCCCGAGTTTGAGAATTTTCAGCTCACGCCGCAAGAACAAGACGAACTTAATGCTTTCATTTTTGATCTTATAGGTCTATCCACTTTACCTACTGACCCACTGGTTTCCTCGATGCTTGGGCATGCCGCTATTTCAACCGCCTCGACGCTTATATCCATAACCGCTTAGACTGCTGCGCCTGCATCTGGCTCGCAGCCAGGGCCGGAATCCGAGAAGATTACTGCATTGCATGGTCTGGACGACCCTTCTGTATCTTTGGAGGGTGACTTCACGGTAGTTGAAGCTCGATGGCAGGAGGACCAGACTGGCCAGCTGCATAAATCTAAATAGCAAATGGTTGCCGTTAAGAAGGAAAAGGTTGAAGCGATGAAATCTTCGAGGAGCTCCCGCAAGTCCCGGAAGTGCAAGGCCAAAAGGGAGTCTTCCGAGAAGGTCGGAGAGCAGGGAGGAGATGACGGGGCCAAGGAGACAGTTGATATTATAGGTAGCGACACTACCCCTGGCCCGGATTCTGAGGGGAAGCAGAAATTTCCAACTAAAGGTGGGAAGGGGAGCGGTGGAAAGAGGCATTGGCAGGTTCGGATAGCAGTGGAGCCAGTTTTTGTGACATTCTGTTTTGTTTGATAAGTGTTTTGTTCAAGTGCGGAGTCTGCACTTACTGCTTTGATTGTTGTAGCATCCGTGTTTTTCTTTTTGTTGGCCGGTATTGTGTGGGTATGGTCCCTACATTTTTGTATAGAAAATGCTATAAGTAATACAATGTTGACATTTTGATTGTAACTTTATCTATTTACTTATCTATGTGTGCCAACTTTATTTACTGCTATTTTATTTTATCTAGTCCTGTAGTTACCCCCAAAATTCTTTGTTTGGAGTAACAGAATTGTGAAGTGCTTAGTTTTTGTTTTTGAGTATTTTCTTAGTGTATCGGTGTGTGTGTCCCCTCCAGTTCACAGGGCTGGTTATTCCAAACACTTGACGAATGACCAGTTGATCCGAGTGACTTTTTTGGATGTCTATAATTGGGCTTGTTTCGTGGTTCCTATGTTCGGGAACTTGTGATTTGGACGCTTCGATTCTGAAAATATTATCGGTTAACAATCATAATTTTCTTTTGATTCGTAGTCGTTTGACATTGGTAGATTCATACCCATTACTCCTGATAGTGGGAGTGGATTGATTTTTTGTTGACCCTGCAATAGACAAGTTTCCCGGCATTATCGGGACAATACTTGTTTGTACCAAAATTGGGCACAACACTCTTCGAATGTGTTTGAAGAGATAAAATGAAGAATATAAATGGAAAAGGAGGAAAATCTAACAAACACACCAATAATAAGCAAGAAAAGCACACAGAAACACACAGATTTAGAGTGGTTCAGCGTATGGCCTACGTCCACTATGAAATGATTGACTTTATTGATTTTTGCTTGCTGGTTACAACATGTTACAATAATAGAATTCGAGTACAACAGTGATTTCGGCAGAGTCTGGACGAAGAAGAGCCAAAAGTCCCTTTTTAGTTGGTTCTAGGCTGCTATTTATAGGCGTATGCTGCAAATATCTCGCTCACATCTCAGAAGACCTTTTCTCTCACGTGGATGGGCCCACGTTTGGAGTCGATCGGTGATCGATACGAACGCAATTCGTATCGATCAGGATTTAGTCCAATCGAGTCGGGATCGATCATGAACATTCCTGAAGATGTACGCAAGCTCCTGTGAAAATTTGGTGGCATTTGGACTTGTAGATTTTGAGTTATGATCGATGCAAGCTTGATTTTGCAAAAGGCTGGCATACCCGCATCGATCCATTCGTATCGATGGTTGTTTGTATCGATACCCTTCATATCGATTAGGGTGATGTGGAGCTATATTCCAGGATCGATCCACTTTTCATGCCGGGTGACTGTTTCTGTCATTTGAATCGTGCTTTGTTCGTATCGGCCTGGAATTATTCTTCATATCGACCTGGACAGCTCTTTTCGTATCAATGCTTCAGAGGCTGCTTCGTATCGATATTCGTCGTTGGCTTCGTATCAACATTTGTAGGCTGCTTCATATCGATGGAAGGTGACGTCATTTGTATCGGTCTGTCATGCGCTCTTCGTATCGATTATTGGCTGATCGATACGAAATACGTGGATGGGAGGATCGATACGAAGTGTGTAGTGATGTGCACGTAAATGTGCATATTTTTACCACCATATTTAATCTAGTTAAATTAAATAAATGATCATATCGGGTATTTTAACTTGTTTAAACCAAAATTCATATTATTTTCAAATCGTCACATATTCATCTTCATCCAAGGGCAAAATGGTCATTTTTGTGCATATATTATTTTGAGAAAATTTAATTGGAAATTTCAATATTATTCGTAGGAATTTGGCTTCATATACAAGTGGTTTCATGAAGATGTATGCATGCACAAGAGTGAAGATAAAGAAATGAAGATGGAAATAATTCAAAGGCATGATAATGGAGGACCCCACCTACTTTAATGTACAAATTAGAGGCTAATGCACATGCTTATGGAATTAATGGCTTCATGTACACTTAAATGATGATTAGTAGAAGTTAATGATTACTTGGCCACCATACTACCTCTAGGGCAATTTGGGCATTACTCAAAAATATGAATTAGGGTTTAACACATGTATAAGTACCTCTTATGTTTCATGTAACCATCTTCTCTTCTTAGTATCTCTTAGTTTAGTTTAGGCTCAAAAATAAACAAGCTCTTCTCTTTCTCTTTTCATGGCTACTTATCCATTTTTATCTTCATGTAATTTTTGTTTTTTATGCAATTTAATACATGATCTTCTCCTTTTTTTTGTTTATTTCCTTTCATGTTGTAGTGTAGATCTCTTTTACTTTATGCAAGTAGAATAATTTTTCCTTTCATTTTGCTTTCATGTTGCTAGCTACATTTGTTAATCAAATGACAAATATGAGAGGCTAAACCCCTTCAATTTAGAGGTAATGAAGCTCTCTAATTATGTAGCTTTAACTATTTGTTAATTCATGCTCTCTTTTTGTGCTTAATGATGATGATAGAAATGGTTTACTAGTTGTTTTTGCTTTGAATTTGATAGCCTATATTGTTCACATCAAATAGGCTATGCTTAAACAATCACTAACACTAATTGCCTCTTCATCAAAATATGATTATGGCAAAAGAAAGTGATTTGAAATTAAAATTTGATGGTCTATATTTCTAATCAATAGTTAATAGGACATACTTAAAATAGATTTCATTTTCATTTTCATTGTCAAGTTTCATTAAAGTTAGTAAGTGGTTTAAGGGGTGTGTTATAGTTTGATGGCTTATGTTGGTTAATCAATAGCACAAATATGCCATAGTTATGATAAGCACATCAATTAAAGCACTAATGACCATAAAAGAGAGATCATGATTTCATATGTGTTGAACTACATGATCTAGAGAGTGGATTTATTCTCTAAATTGTCATTTAACTCTTATATTTGCATTTCTTTTCTTTTAGATAGTTAGCTAATTTTCTAATTCTCTAGCTTAACTTGCATTTCAAATTGGTATAATTTGATTGAATAGCATTTTTAAAATCAACAATTCCCTGCGGATTGACCCGTACTCGCCACGTACTTCAATAGTACGCCGTGCGCTTGCGGTTATTTTTTATTTCGAATTTTTTCGACGGTTTTTTAACTCGATAGAAATCTCTTCAATTAACAAGTTTTTGGCGCCGTTGCCGGGGAGATAGGAGAGTGTAGAAATGGAATCGATACGAAGTGTGTAGAAATGGAATCGATACGAAACGATGAACATTGATGGATACGAAGGGGAACGAGCTTGATGGATACGAAGAGAGGTGGCTTTTGATGGGTACGAAGAGAGCTACCCGGATGGATACGAAGTGGACTCACGTGTTACTGATCGATACAAAGCTATGCGCAGTTGATGGGTTCAAACAGGATCGATCCGATGGAGGTCTCTCTCTGATTGCTTCATGGATACAAACAAGGCAATCACTTGAGTTGCATCGATCATATCTTGAGCATACGAACTCCGATTGACTTGAAATTTGGAATGTTGGCTTTCATGGCTTTGCTTGTCATGTCATGTTAATTGTAGCTCGATCCAGACTCGGGCAAAGTTTACTAGTATCCATAGCGAACCTGTGTATACCGTTTTCCGGGATGAACTGTCTTTGATTTTTAGTCGATTTCTTGGTGTCGCAGCCTTGCCAAAAGGCGGGATAACATTTGCCCCCCCAAAGTACGTCTTGTGAGAATATGCCGTGCTTTGAAAGTTTCAATCTTCATTCTGAACAGTTTTATCTGACTTGTTTGAATGGTTCTAGTCTTCTCGTCGAAAGGTGTAACTTTTGATTGGTCTTTAGTAATATAAATAATGAAATGTTTGCTGCCAATTGTTGTACTGCACACTGTTGTAACTGAATGTTGAATGGTGGCAAACTATTTTTTGTTGTCGTAATTGTCATTAGGTGAGCATTCAATTCCTGTGAACACTTTAAAATTTTGGATGTTAGTCTATCATACATGTACGTATGTTAACCTAACTCTCGTTAACGTTCGCACGCTCACGAGTCGTTGTCAGCTTTCTCTTACCGAATTCCGTATCGATCCTCTCCTGAATCGATGTGAAATTCGAGTTGTACCAATGCTTGGTGGTTGTTTTGTTGTATCTTCATATCAATCCTCTCCTGGATCGATGTGAAAGGTTGAAAAATGTTTTCGTATCAATGGCGATCGACACGGATTGGTTGGTTTTTTTCTGTGTGCCTCATATCGATGGATACGAGTACTAGTGGACCTTAGAGTAATGGATATGAAGTTGTCATTTCGCATCGATGGATTTCTAATGGGTCAAAATTGTCCAAGTAAGTCTCTGTTGTCTCGCTCGTATCGATGGATACGACTTTCAAGGTCCCCGAGCAGATGGATACGAAATTGGCACTCTGTACTGGTATGTTGTCGATGGATATGAACAATTGCGGTTTTAATTCAATGGAGTAATGCATACGAAGTAGGCTCTTCGTATCCCTGATGTGGATAACCGTTCTTACCGGTTATTAGCACTGGGAGACGAAACGTTTCCTTTTGATTTCGAGTCCATATAAATACAGTTGGGACTTAGAAATTTTTCGTCCGTCTTCATTTTACTTTTGTTTTCATATCAATAGAAAAAACTGAGGAATTGAAATTGCCTTCGTTCCCAAATCACCACAGCTTGTTAATCCCTCGAATCGATACTCTCATTTAGGTAATTAGTTGAACAATCTCACATTAAAGCGATAAGATTTGATATTTAATGCCAATTCGTCCATAATCACGGTCAATTCTGATGATGATGAGGCCGAAATTGGGTTGGAGCATGGTTGAGGGAAGAGGAGCCGCAGTCTGAACTGTTTGAAGAAGAAGATAGAAAGGATCGTGGACACGAAAGGCATATTCGTATCGATTGTGGATGAAGAAAAAAAAGTTCGTATCGATCTGGACATAATGGAATTTTGTATCGAATGAGGGGATTGCTTCGTATCGATAGATGGTGGACATTCGCATCGATCGGTTGATGATTAGCATTCATATCAATTTGGAGCGATCGATACGAAATCTTGGGTCTGGCGATCGATACGAATGTGTTGTTGTAGATCGATACGAAGTATAGGATATTGCATCGATACGAAGTGATCTTCAGGTGATCGATACGAAGTATCATTGTACAATCGATGCGAACCTCGGTTTCTGGTGATCGATACGAATTGTGTTCCTAGTGATCGATATGAATGAAGCTTCCTATGATCGATCCCAGTCTTGACCTCAATGGATACAAAAATTTTCCACACTCGAACTCGAACATTTGACTCCGACGAGCTTCTGCGTTGCACAATTGAACTTAACTGTTTCACTGCATATTTGACTACCCTTCAAAGCTCGTCGATGAAACTGTAACTTGACAAAAATTGTCGAACATTAACCAGGATCGATCTCCGAAGCCTGATTGGTGCGGTGGTGACGGTCAGCGATGACGGTCACTCCGGTCGAATCTCAAAGTCTTATCATTTGAACATTTCTCAAATTCTGTAGAATCTTTTAGTATTATGTAGTACTGCACTGCACAACACATTCATGCACTTCACACTGGGGAACACACAGGCTTATTATCATCTAATGATAGTTTTTGATGAGTTGATTAGTTATGGAATCTACAAGTTCACAGCAGCAGGAGCCTCAAAGTTCATCTCCTCCGATAATAGAGATGCCGGCCATCGCAGCCGAAGTAATAGGTCCAGCTCCGGACAAGCTGCCAGGAGCAACTTTTATCGCGAATCCTCAAGATTCTATGCCATCCAATATTTCCGAAGATATGTTGGGGCGAATATGCTTAAGATACGGTTTACCATTAGACGACGTTCTGCTACCCGGGCCAAATGACAGGCCACATGCTCCCTCAGAAGGATTCACAGCCTTTAATCGACATTGGTGCACAGCGGGAACACTTCCTCCATTCAACCAGTATATTCGAGAAGTGTTAAATTTCTTTAGAATCGCTATGTCGTAATTACATCCAAATGGATATGCACTGCCGAACAGCCTATTCATTATTTTCATGGAATATCTCTTTCGACTCCCGACTCCGGAAGAAGTCAGATACTTGTTTAATGTCAAGAGTCGAGGAGACAATCCTTTATTCACGTATCTAGAGGCAGTCAGGAATTGCCAAGTGGTGTCGGGATCCTGGTCGATGGTTAGTCAGATGTAAGTGCTGCAATTTTTCCAGTAGTTAATGAGATAGTCATAATTGACGTTGAAACTAATATCCTCTTTCCTTTACAGCCACAATTCCGCGTCCCGAAGGAGCTCACTTTAAAGAAATAGTACGGATTCTTCAAGAAGTGCCGAGCGAAATGAGAGATATTGACTCAGTGCTCACAGATAGAAACTGGAGGATTGTTGGGCTAATCGAGCGAAACCAGAGCATAAGACTTGAGGATCGCTTAGGGTAGCCCTGACGAGGTGGGTGAAGCGTAAAGTGCCCGGGGTTGTAATAGCTAAGGAGGGCGATGAAGAAAATATGCCTACTGACGATGAACCTGTAGTCGGGCCTCCTGACAGTTTTCAAGGTTTAGAGGGAAGGAGAAAAGGCAAGGCAGTAGCACATAAGTGTCATAAGTCTTCGAGATGGAAATCCGTAGTCGTGTCCCTGCCAGCCTCCAGTGTTAGAATTTCGGAGGCTTCTACCTCGCAAATAGAGAATCCTTTCGAAGGGCTCGCCGTCATTCAAATCCCGGACTATGTGTCGCTTCAACACGACACCGGATTGGAAGGGCTTCAAAGTGCCTTAGATTTAAGCGAGTCACTTCCTACAAGTGTGGCTGACATATCCGGTTGGTCGGGGGGTTTAACACATGCATACATACACTTCACGGCACTACACGATTTCCAATCATAAGTTATTCATTTCTGGAGATTATTGATTCTTCTTTTCTTTCTATTTTACAAATACGATGACTAGGCGAGAATCTATGTTAGGAAGCCATCGCTCTACATGCCAGTCATCCAGTTCATACTATGAGTCCCGTAGGAGGGAAGCTGATAGAGACCGCGGTCGCGGTTATTCTAGTCAAGAACATTATGAGAGGGAGAGGGATAGAGAATACATATATCGCTCCCGATCACGCTCTCCACCTCCTCGAGCTCCAACATCACCCTCTGATCATAGGAAACAATCCTTAAAGCCTCCACGCCAAAAACCGTCTTCTCAAGCTCCTAGGTCTGGTCCACAACGCCGTATAATCGAGACTGAAACTCCCATTGTCATTGAACACGCCATTACCGAGCCCATTGGGGAAGGAGCAATCAAAATTGCCCAGTTGAAAAAAGACTTCCCAAACATCTGTTTTGACGGCATCATCTTCCCTCCGCATTTAAAGAGAATTCCAATTGAGGCGGAACAAACTATGCACGATTACATCTATGATGTTTACAACCAATATAAGGAGTGGATGAAGACTGCGGAGAAAGCATCGGTGGTGGCCTTTGAGCGGGCAAAAGTAATCGAAAAATTAGAAGCTGATCTCACTCAAAAGGACCGCATAATACAAGTGCTCAACAACGAGGCTGAATCTTCTAGGAAGTCGGAAATAGAGGCCACTAAGAAAGACGATGAGGCAAATCAGTCCATGGAAAGGATGCGACGGATGCATTTTGCTTTAGTTGAGGAGATGGGCCACCGAAACACCACTGTTAGGGCCGAAAGGGATGCTGCGCTGAAGGAACTTGAAGAGCTTAAGGCCAAATTTTCTGAAATCGTCAAGGAAAAAGACGATGTGAACAAAGCTGCTCAGGAGGTGTGCGAGCAGGCTGTGGTGCTCCGGAATGAGAGGGATGCGGTGGCACTTAAAATTCAGGAGGCCGAGGCCAGGATTGAAAATGAAGTGAAGATGGCAGAGTCTAGGTTGGAAGCTGATATCGAAGATCTCTTTGTCACATATAATGCTAATGTTCTGAAACACCGAGACCTGACCTGGCTCGATAACTATCCATCACACTTGTATAATGCTTAGGGCCGATTGGTGGATGATGAGAAGGCAAAACACCAAGCTGAAGCAATTGATGAATTCAAACTGGAGAACCGGGTGCTGAGTGAAGATGAAAGGAAAGTTCTCCATGACATCACGATCACATACGAAAAGGAGAAACTTGGCACTCAGCATTTGAAAGCTGGAGAGGGTTCTAGTGTTGAGCACCACGATGTGGGTTCCGAAATTCTTGTGCCAACTCAGCCTGAATCTACATCTGCGGTTGATCCTCGGTCTGTTCCTGCATATAATCCCAATCAACCGCGGTTATCTCTAGTTCACAAGAGCACATTACTGAAGCTGCTCCAGTTCTACCTACAACTCATTCTGAGGAAGGTACTCTTAACATCTCTTATGCTCATTCAAAGTGGGGAGCGTTATTTGAAGCAATCACTAATAACTTTATTTATGTCTCTATTCAGTGATAGGAGCTACATTTTCCATGCCTCCTGCAACCCAAGAGTTGAACCACGAGCAGGAGGCTATCATAATGGAAGTGACCATGACAACAGCTACTGCATCTACGGATGGGGTACAAGGGAGCACACTTATTTTTGATGAACATATGATGAAGGAACTTCTCGGTCATCATAGTGACCCCTTTGCTGATCTGCCGTTTGTCACGAGTGGGAGCGCACCTGTGACTAGCTCTTCGGGCCGAACTGCTAGCATTCTCGGCGAGGCTCAAACAATTCACGAAGAGGAAATACTGGCTGAAATCAACACCGAGATGGAAACAGATGTACGGGGCAGTGGCTTTGGAGGTGGAATGGTGGGTCCTGGCCCAGCGCCTTTGCGGATGATTTCTCCTGGTGGCACGATTGTCGACACGAGTGTGCCTCCTCCGCCTGCTAACATTGATCCTATCCCTCCGACTCCGCCTTCAGGAAGCATTCCTATCCACGTGAGTTCGGAGGAGGAAGTTAACATAATGCCCCCGATTGGAGATCAGCCGCCAAAAGGCAAGGGCTCGAAGAGGAAACCAAGTGGCAAATCCAGCGGGTCAACGTCGAAGAAGAAGCCGAGAAAAAAGAAAGAATAGATATGTCTCTTCGGCTCATTTTTGGTAGATAGATAGGAATCTACTTTTGATTTCTGTAGGCCGTGTATAGATGTGGGTTCGGCTCCCGCTAGTAGGATTTTTGGTATAATTTTGTACTTGTCTTTTTCTTCCAAAGAATAGTTGAAATAAAATTTCATTTTGTCTCTAGCTCAGTTTGCGTTCATTTGTTAAAGTGCTTCGGCGCTTGAACTTCCATTCAATATACTTTATGGAGTTTTAGTCTTTAAATCGGACCCGGGTTTAGTTGCTAAGTTCCGGAGCTACGGCTTCGAGTTTCGATCGAACATTAAGTCGAGTTCCGATATTGCACTGTCTCAAACAGTGGCTGGCACTTAAGTCCTGCCCCAAGCTCTGGGATAAGTTGAAAAGATTAGTTAACAATCGTCGTTTGTCTTTAATACGTCGAACTTAACTTCGCTGGAGCAGAACTGAAACAAGATGAGTTCAGGTGGTCAAATCACACTTGCTCATCTATTGGTGATCGCATCCGCGCTCTGGGATTGTACTTGTAGATTGGTGGTCGATTATGCCCGCTTGAGATTTAGAGATACGTCCATGCTCCGGGGACTAGAGTTATTTTATGAGCGATCAGTCACGCTCGTTTGATGTTTAGAACTTCGTCCGCACTCTGGGGACTTAGATTGATTTGCGGGTGGTCAGTCACATCCGGCTTGCGTTTATACTCCAATCCGCACTTTGGGGATTTAGAGTTAGTCAATGTTTATACTCCACTTCACACTCTGGGAATCCAGAGTTATTTAATGTTTATGCTCTGATTCGCACTCTGGGAATCTGGAGTTGGCCGACAGATGGTCAGTCACATCTGTTTAGGCTTTAGGATTTCGTTCGCACTCCGAGAATGATGGATCTATTAGGATTGTGAATGGTCGACTCACATTTACCCTGAGTTAACAAGTGAGGTCGTTAGATGGACGGGTCCATCCTCCTCGAACTTGGTTTGAATACGGGCGAAGTCGTTAGGTGGACGGATCCACCCTCTTCGAAACCTCATTTACAAGTTTATACTTTCAGTTAGCACTCTGGGAATCTGGAGTTAGTTAGAGGATTGTCGTGTATCAATCCTTTTTTGTCTTCAGTGTGATGGCTTGACCCCGAGCTCGGGTTTCACTTAGTGAGTGACCGGTCGTATCATAGTCACTCCTTATTTGAATAAATCCCACCGTATGGTGGAACTTAGCTCTCCGTGCATAGTGATGGTCATATGACGCATTTCAAATAAATCACAGCTCTGGCTCGAAGAGATTGCATTTTATTGCTGAAATAAGAAAATACGGCAAAGTCAGTTGCCTTATTACAAATTCAAATTTCGAAATGCATAAACAAATTGCAAATGAAAAGTAAACTGAATAAGTAAACAGAGCCTGTTATGTGTAATAGCGGCGTAGACTTTCGCTGTTCTAGGCTCTCGGCAGAGTAAGACCGTCAACGGTTGATAATTTGAATGTACCATCTCCGAGCTTTCGTTCAATGTCATACGGTCCTTCCCACGTTGGTTTCATATGTGAAGGAGCCGGGTAATTTCTCTTGAGGACGATATCGTCGAGTTCAAAGGTTCGGGGTCGGACCTTGGCATTGTACAATCGGGCGACTCGACTTTGGTAAGCGGCTGCCCTCAAATCAGCCTCTTCTCGCTTCTCATCCAATAAATCCAGAGATTCGACAAGTAATATAGCGTTCGTTTTCGGATCATAATAAGTCACACGATAAAAAGGTACTTCCATCTCGACTGCAATAACAGCTTCTAAGCCGTAAGAAAGAGAGAAAGGAGTGTGGCCGGTCGTGGATTTATGGGTTATCCGATAAGCCCATAAAGTCATAGGAAGTTCATCGACCCATTTGCCCCCGGCCTTTTCCAGTCGTTTCTTCAGAATAGACTTTATAACTTTATTAACAGCTTCAACCTGTCCATTTGCTTGAGGGTGTGCAACTGTGGAGAATTTCTTCTGGATGTGGAACCGTTGACAGAAATCCTTAAATTCAACACTGTTGAATTGGGCTCCGTTGTCTGTAATGATGGTATGTGGGAGACCAAATCAGCAGATAATGTTGCACACTAAAAAGTTGATCACTTTCTTTGTCGTGATTATAGCAAGGGGTTCAGCTTCCGCCCACTTGGTAAAGTAATCAACTGCGACGATGGCGTACTTCGCACCACCTTTGGCTAGAGGTAGAGAGCTAATAATGTCAATGCCCTATACTGCAAACGGCCATGGACTGACCATCTGAGTTATTTTGGTAGGTGGGGCTCTTGGAATTAGAGCGTGCTTCTGACATTTGTCACATTTTTTGGCGTAATCCGATGCATCGCGATTTACAGTCGGCCAATAGTATCCATATCGGAGCACTTTCTTGGCAAGAGCTTGCCCCCCAATGTGATCGCCACATTCTCCTTCGTGTACATCATGCAATACTCGTTTGATCTCATTGTGAGCGATACACCGGAGTAAAGGAACAGAGTACCCTCTTTTATACATGACTCCATTCTGGATAGTGAACCGCGAAGCTTTTCGAAGAACTTGTCTCTTTTCACTCCTGCGCTCCGGTAGGGTCCCATGCTCGAGATAGTTTCTGAACGGAGTCATCCATTACTCCTTATCGGGAATGACCTCAAATACCTAATCTGTCTCCCTTTGATCGATGCTTGGGGAAGATAACGTTTCCATGGGAACGATTCCCATTTGTTGTGCCTCACTTGTACTAGCTAACTTTGCTAATGAGACGGCTTTTTGATTGCGCTCTCGGGGTATGCAATAAATGGTTAAATAATCGAACCGATTCAATATCTCTTGAACCCGAGCAAGGTAAGCAGCCAGTCTTCGGTCTTTGGCCTGGTATTCCGCCCGAACTTGACACACAACTAACTGTGAATTACAATAAATCTCCACAGCAATGATTCTTAAATCTCTAGCAAGTCTCAATCCAGGAAGCAGGGCTTCATATTCGGCTTCGTTGTTGGTCGCGTGGAAATTGAACTTTAAAGCATAACATATAGATCGGCCTTCAAGAGTTTCAAGCACAACTCCGACGCCTGAACAGCGGTCGTTTGATGCACCATCAGTATGCAGCTTCCAGATATACTTAGGAGATTCACTGGTCTCGGACAAGTCCTCCGGGATAGTGAATTCAGCTATGAAATCTGCTAGGACTTGTCCTTGAATGGCTCGCCTTGGAGTGTAAGTAATGTCAAACTGACTTAGCTCGATATTCCACTTGAGTAAACTCTCAGACGTCTTAGGCCGCGTAAGGACCTGTCGTAACGGCTGGTCGGTATAGAAATTGATAGGATGGGCCTGAAAATATGGACGGAGCTTCCTCGAGGCAATAACAAGACAATAAGCCAACTTTTCTAGCTTCGGATAATTTCTCTCTGCCATGGTTAATCGCTTGCTAATGTAATATACTGGCTGTTGTATCCGATCTTCTTCCCGAACTAGGGCAACACTGATTGTGTTTTCTGACACCGCCAAGCAGATGTACAACCTCTCATGATCAATAGGCTTTGATAGAATGGGTGGTGTAGAGAGATGTTGAACCAGTGCTCGGCATGCGCCCTCACATTTTGTAGTCCATTCAAAATTCTGTTTCCCTTTTATGATCAGATCAAAGAAGGGAATGCATTTGTTAGTGGATTTTGAAATGAACCTGCTCAGTGCCGCTACTTTCCCGTTGAGGCTCCGGACTTGCTTTATAGTTCTTGGGGTCTCAAGATTTCTGATTGCCCAGATCTTTTTGGGATTGGCTTCGATTCCTCGAGCATTGACGATAAATCCAAGGAATTTTCCGGATGCGACCCCAAAGTGACATTTCAATGGGTTGAGCTTCATTCTATATTCTTGGAGGATATTAAACATTAACTCCAGGTCTTTGATATGATCAGTGGAGAATCGCGACTTCACTAGCATGTCATTCACATATACCTCCATGGTTTTTCCAATCTGGTTAGCGAACATTCGATTAACTAACCATTGATAAGTTGCTCCAGCATTCTTGAGTCCGAAAGGCATAACTTTGTAGTAGTAAAGTCCCACATCGGTTACGAAGCTGGTATGCTCCTGGTCAGGTAAGTGCATGGGTATCTGGTTGTAGCCAGAATACGCATCCATGAAGGATAAGATTTCATGTCCAGTCGTTGAGTCTACGAGCTGATCGATTCGGGGAAGTGGAAAACTGTCTTTAGGGCAAGCTTTATTCAAGTCTGAGTGTCAACACATGTTCTCCATTTCACATTTGGTTTTCGGACAAGTACAGGATTGGACACCAATTCCGGGTATAATGCATCTCGAATAAACCCGTTCGATTTGAGCTTTTCTACCTCTTCCTTAAGGGCGGAAGATCTCTCTGGATCCATACCACGCCTTTTTTGCTTGACCGGGACGTGCCACGGGTCAATATTCAATGTGTGGCTCGTGATGTCTAGCGGGATCCCACACATGTCAGAGTGTGTCCAGGCAAACAAGTCGAGGTTTGCCCGAATAAATTCAACCAATTCTTCCTGCATCTGTTGGCTTAGCTGAGATCCAATCTTTATCATTTTAGAATCGTCACTATCGTCGATCGGAACATCGATCGTCAGCTCGGCCGGGGAAGCTTGATTGTCTTTACTTTTATCTTTATTTTCAGTATCTCTTGGGTCAAGATCCCTTAGGAATTGGTTGGGGTGCCCAGGCCTAGGCCCAGGCGTTAGCTGTTAATTCTCAGCAAAGCGGACGCAGAGAGATTCCTCTATGCCCTTTCCTTTTTCTTTTCGATGCGCCTCCTGCAGCTCAGCAACATAACAGGCTTGTCCAGCAGCCTAATCTCCCTGAACGACTCCAACTCCATTGTCGGTAAGGAATTTTGAAGTCAGACACCAAGGGGCAATGGCAACCCTGAACTCAGCTAGGGCCGGTCGGCCCAAGAAAGCACTGTATGGTGAATCTATGTCCAATACAACAAATTGTAATATCCGGACTCTTCGGCGTTCTCCGATTCCCAACTCCACTGGCAGCTCCACCACTCTAGTGGGTATAGTCGCACTTCCATTGAAGCCATGTATATGAGACTGACAAGGCTTCAAGTCTTTTGTTTCCATTTTCATCCGGTCATAGCCTCGCTTGAATAGTATGTTTACATAACTTCCACTGTCTACTAAGATCCTCTTCATCCAAGTAGGACCTACCTGAGCTGAAATGACAAGTGGATCTATAGTTGGGGCTTCGACCCTGTCGGCATCTCTATCTTGAAATACGATGTCGTCAGTCATCGTTTTCTGTTGCTTGGCCAGAGCCCCGTCTTCCAAACTACTACATCATTTGAAGCTCGCATGCTTAACTGAACTGGCATACGACTCCATTTCCTTCCAGCTTCGGTCTGCTGGATGAGGACCACCACTAACAGTATTAATCACCAACCTCCCGCCAAGACGAGCGGGTTCCTCCGATCTCGCCTGATTTGGTATTCAGTTCTGATTCGATGGGCCCGCTCCTCCAGACTGCGGCGCTCGCACAAACTGCTTCAACTTTCTTTCATGTATCAACTTCTCAATGATATCCTGCAAATGACGGCATTCGTTCGTTTATGGCCATAGCTATCATGAAATCTGCAAAACTTCCCCGTTTGAATCTGTTGCTCTGATGATTGTTTCGGAGCAGGTTTCTTATACTGAATAGTATTGCAATTCTATAAGTACACATTTTCCAACGACGTATTCAAAGGAGTATAGTTATCAAACATGGGAGCCCTACGTCGTGGCCCATGATTCTGATCCCGTTTCCTATTTTGGTTTCCATTACCTTTCTGTTGATTCTGTTTATTCTGTATATTCAGTTGTACCTTTCCGGAACTCTCCCCAGTTTGTTTAACAGCAACATTGCTCTGAATTCCTTCCATACTGGGTCCCGCATCATCCTTCTTCCTAGACTGTTTCGCATCCTCCCTTCTCAAGAATTGGGTTGCCTTAGAATAGAAATGGTCCAATGATGCAGGAGGTTTTCCGGCCAACCAGTTGCCGAACTCGGAATCTGGATCGATCCACTTAGTTAGTGCCATCAGAATTGAGTTATCATTGGGAATACTAATTTCAGTGCATGCAGCATGAAATCTCTCCAAATAATGTCTGAGTGTCTCTCCAGGAGCTTGAGTGACACTGGACAAAGTAATAACACCTTTCGGCCTTGTGACATGCATGCGGAACTGCTCAATAAACTTTGCTGCCAACTGGTCAAAACACGAGATAGACCAAGGTGGTAAATGGGTAAACCACATAGTTGCTATGCCCCTTAGGGAAATCCGGAAACTTTGACACTTGACCGCATCATCAGCTCGTGCGGCGTTCATTAACCATTCGTACTTTAAGATATGCTGATTAGGATCAAAGCTCCCTTCATAAACGGGTAGAGTTGGCATCCTGAATTACCGAGGTGGTTCAGCATAGAGTATATCATCAGTGAAAGGGGTATGACTCCGGGAGATTCCCCAGTCGTCGTTAGTGAGGCCTTGGCTTTCTCGAATCATCTGACGGATCATAGTCAGAATGTCTGGCATCTAGACGTTCTGGGCGTGCTGAGCCAAGGTGTGGTCGGGTTCCACAATGCAAGGAGGGGCCGGTCGCGGTCGATGGTCCATGTATCGCCTTCTTAGTTCTATGTCTTCAGGGACATAAGGCTCAGGAGTATGATTGCGTTGGCGGTGGGTCGGATCCGTTCGGTTCCGACCATTAACTCCCAATTCAGTAGCAGTGGTAGTGCAGTTGTCGGTAATGTGATTTGGGGCAGTACCTCCTCGGGAGGAGGTCCAGTCTGATGGCTGGTTGACTGGCCAACTCTCGGTTGCCTAAGATTCAATGTGTGCTGATGCCCAGTGGCTTGTGTGTAACTTTCGTCCAGCCGTGGGCACGTGGATCTATGATTAAAGTTAGAAGAGGCTGAACTTTCGGTGGATGAATAGGAAGCCTGATCCCTTCTGGATCTCCTTCGTCTTTGATGATTCGGTTGATTGGTCAGTTCTGCGTTGGCACGTAGTTGCTGAGTAAGCTGTTGGCGGCTTTAAGTAAGCTCTTGCATTAGCAATTGAAATTCTTCCCTGGTGATAGGGCCTTGCGGATCTGATGGTCCGGCAACATTTTGATCGGTAGGAGGTAGTTGTACGAGGTTATGTCTGTCCCGTCCTTCTGGATCTGCGACACTTGAAGTAGTCCTAGTGTTAACCATGATGGATAGCGAAGCTCTTTCCTAGACTTGATGCAAATCTGAATATTGATGCAAAATGGAAGAACTTTAAACTTGAAATCTGGATCTTCTTCTTAGATTTACGCAATCTGATATTGATAGTAGATCCAAAAAGCACCAAAGTGTTTGTACCAAAATTGGGCACAACACTCTTTGGATGTGTTTGAAGAGATAAAATGAAGAATATAAATGGAAAACGAGGAAAATTTAACAAACACACCAATAATAAGCAAGAAAAGGACACAGAAACACACAGATTTAGAGTGGTTCGGCATATGGCCTACGTCCACTATGAAATGATTGACTTTATTGATTTTTGCTTGCTGGTTACAACGTGTTACAATAGTAGAATTCGAGTACAACAGTGATTTCGGCAGAGTCTGGACGTAGAAGTGCCAAAAGTCCCTTTTTAGTTGATTCTAGGCTGCTATTTATAGGCGTAGGCTGCAAATATCTCGCTCAGATCTCGGAAGACCATTTCTCTCACGTGGGTGGGCCCACGCGATCGATCCCTGACCGTTTGGAGTCGATCCATGATCGATACGAACGCAATTCGTATCGATCAAGATTTAGTCCAATCGAGTCGGGATCGATCATGAACATTCCTGAAGATGTACGCAAGCTTCTATGAAAATTTGGTGGCATTTGGACTTATATATTTTGAGTTATGATCGATGCAAGCTTGATTTTGCAAAAGGCTGGCGTACCCGCATCGATCCATTCTTATCGATGGTTGTTCATATCGATACCCTTCGTATCAATCAGGGTGACGTGGAGCTATATTCCAGGATCGATCCACTTTTCATGTCGGGTGACTGTTTTTGTCATTTGAATCGTGCTTTGTTCGTATCGGCCTAGAATTATTCTTCGCATCGACCTGGACAGCTCTTTTCCTATCGATGCATCAGAGGTTGCTTCGTATCGGTATTCGTCGTTGGCTTCGTATCGACAATTGTAGGCTGCTTCGTATCGATGGAAGGTGACATCATTTGTATCGGTCTGTCATGCGTTCTTCGAATCGATTATTGGCTGATCGATATGAAATGCGTGGATGGGAGGATCGACACGAAGTGTGTAGAAATGGAATCGATACGAAACGATGAACATTAATGGATACGAAGGGGAACGAGCTTGATGGATACAAAGAGAGGTGGTTTTTGATGGGTACGAAGAGAGCTACCCAGATGGATACGAAGTAGACTCACGTGTTACTGATCGATACGAAGCTGTGCGCAGTTGATGGATTCGAACATGATCGATGCAAAGGAGGTCTCTCTCTGATTGCTTCATGGATACGAACAAGGTGATCACTTGAGTTGCATCGATCATATCTTGAGCATACGAACTCTAATTGACTTGAAATTTGGAATGTTGGCTTTCATGGCTTTGCTTGTCGTGTCATGTTAATTGTAGCTCGATCCGGACTCGGGCAAAGTTTACCAGTATCCATAGCAAACCTGTGTATACTGTTTTTCGAGATGAACTGTCTTTGATTCTCAGTCTATTTCTTGGTGTCGCGGCCTTGCCAAAAGGCGGGATAACAATACTGGTACTTAAGAATGTGCGCGGCTTATGAAGTGGGTGGTTTTTGGGAGTATGCGCGACTTATGGGGTGCGCGGCTTTTCAGGTTGTGCTTGCCTGTATATGATTCCATAATCCAAAACGTGATGCGCAGCTTACGGAATACGCGGCTTCGATTTGGGCCTTCCCGGCATCGCTGGAGCAACACCGGTTCTTAGAAGGCGGGGATCGGGTTCCACCGATCCAACGGTTCGAGTCGATTTGCTTCCGTCGACCCGACGAGTAAGTAGGGGTACTTGAGTGTGGTTCCACTATCTCAAGCAGCGATTGGATGGTTTTGGGCTGATTTGACCCTTCGACTCGGCATGTTACTTTTATGAACACAGTTTTATTGGTTCAGAAAGCAAAGCAATTTTATTAAGGAAAGTTGGGCAAGTTCTGCCTATTTATAATGCCCCCGGTATTCCGGGATGGCTTATTTGCGGAAAATAAGAAGTACATAAGATAGTTTCAAATAAAGTAACTATGCAGCGATTTGTTGTTCCATGCTCAGAGAATTTGGATTCCGTCAACGGTTATCAGTTTGAATGTTCCATCCCCTAGCTTTTGGCTGATCACATACATCCCTTCCCACTTTGGTTCAAAAGTTCCCAGTACGGGGTTGACTCGTTTGAGGATGAAGTTTCCCACTTTGAAGGTTTGGTTGTGTACTTTGGAGTTGAAGACCATGCGACCCTTTTTTGCCGAGCAGCAGTCCTTAACTCGGCTTCTTCCCTCTTCTCGTCGATCATATCAAGCGACTCCAGTAGAAACTGCTTGTTATGCCTCTAATTAAAATTCTGCTTTCAATAAGAGGGGACTTCTAGTTCGACGGGGATCATTGCTTCAGAACCATACGCCAAGGCGAATGGGGTATGTCTGGTTGCTGCTTTGTGTGTTGTTCTGTAGGCCCATAGTGCGAGTGGAAGTTCATCGACCCAATTCCCTTTTGCTTTAGTTAGTAGCCTTTTGATGGACTTGATTATCTTGTTTATTGCTTCCATTTTCCTGTTTACTTGAGGATGCGGCTGCGAAAAAGTTCTTCTCGATTCGAAAGCGTTTGCAAAAGTTTTTGAACTTGGTGCTTTCGAATTGGGTCCCGTTATCAGTGATGATTTTCTATGGCACTCCAAACCTGCAAATAATGTTTTTAGTAACAAAGTTAATGACTTTCTTTGTGGTAATGGTGGCCAATGGTTCCACTTCAGCCCATCTGATGAAATAGTCAACGGCAACTATAACATATTTAGCTCCTTCATTAGCTATTGGCAATACGCCAATCATATCAATTCCCCGTATTGCAAACGGCCATGGGATGACCATCTGCATTAGCTCTGTTGAGGATGTTCTTTTGATCTTGCTGAATCTTTGGCATCGGTTGCACCATCTGGCGTGATCTGCTGCATTGCGGTTTACTGTTGGCCAGAAATACCCGTATCAGAGGATTTTCTTTGCAAGGGTTTGCCCCTTGGTATGGTCTCCCAGTCGCCTTCGTGAACTCCTCTCAGGATCCTTTGAGCTTCGTCGTCAGTCACACATCTGATCAAGTGGTAGAAAACCTCCTTCGGTAGAGTATCCCATCCTACATTATAAATCGCGATGCCTTCCAGGGAAGCCTTTTCCACTGGTTCCTATCTGTGGGGAGAGTTCATGTAAGCAAGTAGTCTTTGATTGGCGTCATCCACGTTTCCGATTCAATGGTGGTTTCAAAAATCCAGTTGATATCCATCTCGATTATGCTTGGAGTGGTCACAGTTTCAACCGGGACTAGTCCCAACGATTGAGCTTCTCCCGAACTGGCCAGTTTAGCTAAGTAGTCAGCCTTCGTGTTCTGCTCCCTCGGGATGTGAGTTATGGTGTAATGTTCGATGTTGTTTAGCAACTCTTGCGCTTTAGATAAATAAGGTGCGAGGTTCTCCCCTTGAGCCTGGTATTCTCCTTTCACCTGACAGACGACTAACTGAGAATCGCTATAGATGTGTATGGATTTTATCTCCAGTTCTTTCACAATTTTTATCCCAGCTATCAATGCCTCATATTCTGCATCATTATTTGTCGTTGGGAATTCTAAGTAAGGCATAGCAAATGGCTCGTCCTTCGGGAGTCTCAAGCACTAGCCCTGCCCTCGAGCAGAAGTTATTAGATGCACCATCGACAAAGAGCTTCCATTGCGTTTCCACTTCCGGTGTAATTTCTTCATCATCCCGTATGGTAAATTTGACGATGATATCTTCCAATGCTTGCCCGTTGATTGCCATTCTAGGATGGTAAGTGATTTCATATTGAATCAATTCGAATTTCCATTTAATGAGCAGCCCAAAAGTCTCGGGGTGGTACAATACTTGCTTTAAGGGTTGGTCGGTCAATACTTTGATCGGGTGTGCTTGGAAATACGATCATAGCTTCCTGGATGCGATCAAGAGACAATATGCTAGCATTTCCAATTTCGGATAATTTTTCTCGGCTCTAGTGAATCGTTTACTAATGTAGTATACAGGTCACTGGATCCTAGCTTCTTCATGTACAAGAGCAGCACTTAATGCATGAGACTGCTAAGTTGATGAACAAATCCTCTCTGTCCACTGGCTTTGATAGGATTGGCGAGGTTTTCATATGTCGCAGCAACTCTTCAAATGCGGTTTGACAAGCCTCATTCAATTTGAAGTTCTTCTTTCCTTTCTTTAGTGCATCAAAGAATGGTATACATTTGTCAGTAGCTTTTAAGATAAACCGGCTAAGTGCTGCGACTTTCCCATTCAAGCTTTGTAAAACCTTGTTCTTTGGGGCTTCGACTTCTGGTAGGGTAGTAATTTGCTTTAGATTTGCTTCGATGCCTCTAGCGCTCACTATGAATCCCAAGAACCATCTGGAGGCTAACCCAAAGTGACATTTGAGCTGATTGAGCTTCATCCCATATTTTTGGAGGATTTCAAACATTTTGGCGAGATTGTCCAAGTGATTGGTAGCTATTCGCGATTTAACCAACATGTCATCTACACATACTTCCATTGTCTTGCCAATCTGACGCTTAAACATGGCGTTTAACAGTCACTAGTAAGTTCCCCCAGCATTCTTTAAGCCAATCGGCATCACTTTGTAGCAATGCAGTCCCAGTTTGGTAATAAAACTGGTATTTTCTTATTCCAGTTCATGCACCATGATATGGTTGTACCCCGAGTATGCATCGATAAATGATAGCGGTTCATGTTCAGCCGTCCCGTCCACATGCTGGTCAATTCTGGGTAGAGGAAAGCTGTCTTTCGGGCAGGCTTTGTTTAAGTCCGAGTATTCAATACAAGTTCGCCATTTCCCATTGGACTTCTTGACTAAAACCGAGTTAGATACCCATTCGGGGTAGGTCGCATCATGGATAAAACCATTGCCCATCGGCTTGTCTACTTCTTCTCTCAACACCTTGGATCGTTCGGGGCCCAAGCTACGCTTCTTCTGCTTTATCGGTGTATACTTGGAATCAATGTTGAGTGCATGACATGCAATTTCCGGTGATACCCCACACATATCGGAATGTGTCTAGGCGAAGACATCCAAATTAGCGCGAAGAAATTTAGTGAGTTCCAATCACATCTTGTTTCTAAGGTGCGATCCAATTTTCAAGACCCGCGTTGGGTCATCCATGTCAACTGGGACATACACCGTCAATTATGCCTATGCTGCCCGATCCTCCCCTGAACTCTTCTTTCTATGGTCCAAAACCTTATCGAATCGGCTACGGTCCCCAAGCCAGGGGCGGCTCTGTAGTTGCTATTGGGCAGGTTCGTGAATGTGGAGAGTTCTCCCTACATTCTTCCCCTTTTCCTTTCTTTTAGATTCACACAGTTCTGTGATATAACATTCTTTGGCGGCACTTTAGTCTCCTTTGATCACCCCAGCTTCGTTCTCTGCTGGGAATTTCATGGTAAGGCACCATTGGGCTAAAGCAATTCTGAAATCCGCAAGTGCAGGTCGTCCCAAGAAGGCATTGTATGCGAAAGTTTCGTTTGCGATCACGAAAGTTTGGGTAAGGGTTATTCTTCGGCCGCCTTCCCCAAGTTCTACAGGCAAGTCAATCGTTCCGACGGGTTGTTTGGGTTCACCGATGAATCCTTGAATTTTGGTTTGGTAGGCGGATACGTCTTTCATGCTGATCTTCATCTGATCAAAAGTGCATTTGAAAAGGATATTCATATAACTGCCGATACTCGTCAAACCACAGCGGGTTTGATTCCTACGTTCACGACCGTGGGATCGAGAGTTGGAGCTTCTACTCCCTCAGTGTCTCAATTTCTGAATAATATGGCGTCGTTCAGAGTTCTCTACTGCTTAACGGGGGTTCCTTCTTCGATTGCAAGGCATGCGTCTTTCGGAGCGTGCTTCAATGAGCTCGCATACCACTCCATTTCTCCCTAATTCTTCTACGCGGGATATGGTCCTCCAGATATTGTTCCAATAATGAGTCCTTGGTCAGTTCGTCTAGATCCCTCTTCGCTGGTTCCAACTTGTTTCCCTCAATCTCTAGGAGCTTGCGAGGCCGTGGGTTGGTCAGGATTTTGTGATTTCCTCACAATTGTTAAGGCTTGTTTTCCTAAATTATCTCTTCAATCAAGTTCTTCAGGTGACGACACTCATTCGTGTTGTGGCCATGCGTTTCATGGAAGCGACAACACTTTCCGGAACGCTTTTGCTGTTCAGTTGCTTCATTTTTAGGAGGTTTCTTATACTCCATTGTCCCTTGTATTATGAGGTAGATGTTTTCCGGAGTGTCATTGAGAGGAGTGTAATCTTCGGGCATGAAGCCTTTAAGACGTTTATTGTTACCATTTTGTTTGTTGGAATTCTGAATTTTCCTTCTCTGATTTCCATCTTTTCCCGCACTTTCTTCAGTGGTCCCGGAGGTATTTATGTCCAGGTTTATTGCTATGCCACTCTGCCCAATGTTCATCGGTTGTAAGCTAGTAAATTTCCATTCTAATTCTTGCGTCTCTTCCCAATCTCAAGTATTGACTCGCCTTACGGTTGAAGTCTTTCCTAGTGGTAGGTTGTTTCATTTTGATCCATTTTCTGAATTCAGTTTTGGGGTGGATAGCGTGGACCAAGGCCATAAAAACCATATCCTCGTTCGAATTACTTACTTCTGTCACCGCGGTGTTGAACCGATTCATGAAAGACTTCAGAGATTCATTTCATCCCAAAATAGACCGGACAAGGACATCACATCTTTAGGGTGCGCCGTGTGAATTCTGAATTGATCAAGGAATCTTGGTGTTAGTTGATCGAAAGTGGAGATGGATCTTGGCGGAAGCCTAGTGAACGACATGTAAGCAATTCCCTCTAGAAAAATCAAGAAACATTTACATCGAACGACGTCCGAAGCATTCGCTCCGTCCATGTACCAACTATACTTATACAAATGGGGTTTCGGGTCTCTCATTCCGTCATAGGATGGAATAGTTGGCAAGTGAACTTTTCTGGGTACCGCTCATTCAAAATCTCATCAGTGAAAGGAGTCTGACTTAGCGGATCCCCATTCATCATCCTTTCTATTCTTACTCTCATCCATCAGTCGCTTGACCATGTCCACGATATACGCCTCAGATGTTCGGTAATCAGGGGTCGGTTGTTAGTAACTACACCGAGTATTTGACTTTGCAAATGATCTTGGTGAGTGGACTGAAGCCAGGCTCTCCCATCTTCGGGAGAGCCACTCCCTCGAGATTCCATTGGCTTGCGGTTGGCCTGATTAGGGCAGTTTGGATCTCCCTGGCATTATCGAATGCATTAGCATTTCCTTCCAACTTGCCATCGTTAAGTTGCTCTCCATCTTCTGAATTGGAGAGATCCATGGCTATATCCTCCTCTGGGGTCTTCGCTCCTAGATTTAAGTTTGTAGTCAGTTGCCTTACGATCGGTGGAGTGCTTGTGTTTCCTTCTATGTTGTTTCCCACGGTTCCAACTACCACTCCTTACAGCGCCTGCTTCCCGCTCCTTTTGTTTAGGCCAGAAACGGAAGAATTTTCTTATTCTATGACAGCCGCAGGTTCTGCCATGGTCCTTGGAGCAGGATGTGATTGTATGGTCAAGAGGGCATTAAGTTTTTCCATGAGAGCTCTCTGACTGCTTTTCATTTTCTGATTGATTTCGTCAACCATTTTATTCAATTCATCTCTAGTAACAACTTCGCATTGATTAGAGGATCCTGGCACTTGATCTCCTACGTTGGCATCATTGACTTCGCTTTGCTAATGATTCATCTCTTCTCCAGCAATTACCACCCCTATGGATCTTTCAGAAGTAGTTCTCTTTCTTCCTGGGGCCACTGATTCTTAGCATCAGATCTTTCGAATGGAGATTTAGGATCTAACTTCTGAACCTATCCGATCCAAAGTAGATAGCTAGATCTTTGTCTAAGTTGGGTTCTCAGTGAAAGCACCAAAATGTTAACCCAAAAAATGGATCAACACCCTGGGTTGAGTATGAAAGCACTAGCCTTGTTTATCAAGGCAAATAAAGTAGAAAATGCAATGGCAAATCACAGAGAAAGTAAATGAACAAGAGATTTTTATAGTGGTTCGGCTATTAACGAAGCCTACATCCACTTTATAACTTTTATTATTGACTGACTATAATTACAAGTTGAATATGATTATAATGTGATTGAATCCTTTAGGTTAGATCAAGTCACTAGTGTTAGAATTCATTGGAGAATCACAGTGAACCCTTTAGTAGTCTGTTATGAGGGAGGATAAGTGTGAAGTGTAGTTTTTGTAGAGTTTCAACAGCCAATCCAGAAGATCCCGTTTATGTTGCAGGTAGGATCGTATTTAAAGGGGTTGGAGGGGTATTGGGCTTGGCCGCCTTGCTAGAAGCTTGCATTTGGAATTACGAAGGTGCTTTGAAAATTTCATAACGATCCGAGCGAATCTAATGGATCGCTAGTGGTCCATAGGCAATGGATCTCTAGCGATCCATAGTTTCTGGGTTGCTAACGATCCAATTACTTGGGATACTCTCCTTCATCCTTTCCTTAAATTTCTTGGAAATCAAACATGATTTATGGATCGCTAGCGATCCATATAGCATAGATCGCTAGCGATCTATGTACTTAGTGGATTTTTGGATTCTATCTTTTGGATTGCACTTGTTTCTTATGTAGGTGCTCTCTATGTAATTTTGTAGCCTGTCGCCTTGTTTTGATGATGATTCATACACTGGTTGCTTTGGACTTCTGATTGAATCAGACGAATGCTCACTTCTCGATCTAACTAGCTCGGAATTACATCAAACTTAGCAATCATTCCTAGAATACTTATTGGATCATGATGCAAGAGGATTGGAGGACCTACGAACGATCCATAGGAGATGGATCACTAGCAATCCATCACCTTAGCGCATTTTTGCCTTCTTTTTCTCTAACCTTTCTTGGTTGATCCTTCTAGTCTTTTTGGTTGGCTCTTGAGTTGCTCTGACTCGACGTAGCTGTTCCGACTTTCTTTGAATTCTGTTGGCTTAAAAACCCGAATAACATAAAGTAAGTAAGATTGATTATTGACATAGACAGAAATAAATGAGGGTAAATTGAATGCAATCACATAAGGATCTAATAAGGTAGGAAATGAAAAGGTGGAATCATCGATTTATTCACTTTTTCTTTTAGCAAATTCAATTTATATAACATTGTTTTATATGCAAGAGGTATTATGATGCAATGGCATAAACATCAACCAGTAATTAATGTATGTATGTAATTGCCTCACTTTTAAATTAAAAAGGGTTAAATAATTTGGCAATTAAAGATACAAATATTTGAAGTTTATATGTATACACACATATATTTACACAAGCATATGTATGTAACATAAAACCAAAACTTTATAATTAAAATTTCAATTTGACAATTTACATTTCATTCTAAATTAATAACTTAAACTGAACTTTTAGTTTGGAAATGAAACCAAAGTTTGAAAATTTTACAGGACTATAAATTTAGAAAAGATATATATATATATATATATATAATTTAAAATTACATAAAAATTTCATTCAAAATTTTAGATCAAACCTTTCATGCTTGCATAAACAATATTCAAAGTGATTATAGGTAATCATTAATCATGCAACAATAGACATTAATTTGAAATAAGAATTAAATTACAACTTATTTAAAATTGTGTATGTAAATATTATAAAATATATCTCACTAGAAATTAATTTATAATTATTGTAATGTAAAAATAAGAAATGTAGATCTGAATGAAATGAACATAATAGACATACTTTTAATTGAGAAAGGGGTTATCAATTTTCATGTTACAATATAGTCAATATAAACATAAATAAATCACACAAATCCAAGCATATGAATATATATAATATGTAAATTAATTAATTAGAAATTACATTGAGAAGTTGCTATCAAATCACAGCTTGAATGATGAATCAAAAGCTCTTAGATTCCGTGAATCAATTTTATTACCTAAAGCCTTAAAGCACATCTTGAAAATGAATTCCTCTTAGGATGTTGCCGAGAAGTCACACCTTAAATGATAATGTCTCCTCAGATCATCAAGATACCCATCCTATCCTTGCAAGAGATCGATGAACCACTTTTGTTTTATTTTATTTGATCTTTTTATTGGAGTTGAAAGATTTTGGAAATTTGATTTTTGTTTTCTGCCATGAAAAGGTAGGAGGAGAAAAAGAAAAAATGAATTTTAAAGAATGAATTGTACGTATATAATGAATTATAGAATATGTTTTATTTGAAAGAATGAAACTGTTCACATTCTTTTATTAAAACTTCCCTAATTAATTCCCCTGATTGTTTTTCTCTCTCCAATTCTTTCTTTTCACATGATATGTCTTTAAATGATATAAAATTTCCACAAATCATGTTATCAAATGACATAAAATTTTCATAAATCATGTCATCAAATGACATAAAATTTCCATAAATCATTTCATGCAATTATCTTTAAATTACATTGATATCGTATATCAATGCGCATAAATATGACTTTTATAAATGCATTAAAATAATTACAACCAACTTCCAAACATATAATAAATAATATTTAATATTTATAAAATATCAAATATTTTAATCAATTTACAACATTTTATAAATTAATTAAATCATGTGGTTTTTATACAGAATTCATCATTACAGTTGGGCGACTCTAATGTGTAAATTAAGTCAGCGATTAATATCGAACTATTCGAATATTAACGTTCGCACGTCACTTAGCAGATGGTGTGACATTTTGGCTGAATTTATCACTTACACATCTTTTGGTAAATATCCAATTTTACTTATTATAAGTGGTACCCGAAAGTGATAATTATTTACACTAATTCTTCGTCAAAAATATATCACATTAGGACTTATGGAATTTGGTAATTATCAAAATTACAATATCATCCACATTCAAATTTAGTCCAAACACAAAGTCCTTGGTTCAATAATAACAGTTATTATTAACCAAAATGCTTCGGACAGAGACTTTAAAATTGAGTTGACTTCAGTTGACTATGATACTAACCTCATATAACTGAGGATATGAATCCTCTCTTGAATAGTGTTTCACTTCCAATCCTTCCACTCGACCCAACTATAGTCGTTCGATGGATGCCGTGCCACGATTTAACTATAATCAAAGCGGAGCTTCGACATTGAAGATCAATAGTATTCTTAAGTCGAGAGAACTATGTAAATTAGTCATATCGACATTCTCTGCTTGACCTTAGTTATAATAACCAACATAAAACAATCACGTAAGTCATTCCATAGTTATCCAATAATTATTAGCACGTAACCCCTTGGTGCCCCCAACGGTCATGAGTAATATATTGTTCAACATTTGGAGACCGTTACGTACTCTAGTCTTAACGGATGTATCGATATCCGATCTCGATATATCTTGACTAGGAATATTTAAAATGGTATATTTGTTTTCATTTTAATAAATTACACACAATTACAACACTTTATAACTACTATCACAAAACATACCATTTATGGATTTTCTATTAAATATACCTTTAATTAAATTAATTAATTAATATAACACATTATATCAAGTATATAATAGTAAGAAAACACCTTTTTGTTTTAAGAAGATTGGTTATCAAGTTAGATATATGTAACAAATTACATAATTGCTCCTAGGGCATACCCTTAACTCTAATAATCTCCCACTTATACTTGGGTTCAATTATCAAAATCTTATTCCAACTCCTCTAATTGATTTCCTTAAAACCAACTGGGTCGGTCCCTTAGTGAATGGGATGCTATTATGTTTCAATTATCTACTCTGTCAAGCAACTCTCCCCGACGGTGATAATTTTTTATATCATGTGGAATAATTCGAGTATGTCTCTCGACTTCTTGTGAGCTCTAAGTTCTATTATGAACTATATCATGATATTGTTATCATATAGCAATGTTATGGGATTCTCAACATTTGGAATCACCCTTAGCTGAGTTGTATATTTGTGCATTTATATTTATATATATTGCTTTTATTGCGACACTATTCAAGGCGATGTATATAGCATTTTTCATTGAATCAGCCACAGTCTTTCCTTTGGAACATTTCCAACTTAAAGATTCTTAACTTAAATTTATTATTGACATATTATACTCAATATCATTTATGAAGTTTGAGTCTGAACACTCCTTTATAAGGAGGTCATTGTTTCTGTAAACTATTCTCTAGTATTTCACAAATATACGAGAACACTCCAAACTACCATTAGTGATATCAATTTGGATTTGATATTTGCTTCAAGTATCAAATACGTAAAAAAGTAACGATATCATAGACAACATAACATGTATGACAATTCCTACTGCCAATGCATAAGGAACTTATCTCATGTTCTGTATTAAACAATTTAATAAGGTGTCTTTGCATATCGATTTGGAACATTCCCAATATCTTTTGTACTCACTATAAAAGATATCATTTACCATCCAAAGTTGAGTTTTAAAACAACTATGGTTGATTTTAACAAAAATATGTCGTTAAAATCTATGTTAAAATCAACAACGTGTTGTTTACTTACAATTTAGAAATATCAATGTACATATTAACGTTCTTTCTTATGAACACATGTTTCCTCTGCACTTTGATTGAAAATCAAACTATTTGATATTTCTGTCAAAATACTTATTTAATCTTGATGCTTATGATACTTTCATATCATTTCTTGGATCATGTCCAAAAACTCATAACCTCTATATTTATCCCATCGACTTCAAGATACTTTGGTTATTATGTGCAAATAGTCTACTCAAAATCATTATTTAGAATTTTCTATTATAGCACATATATACCAATACACTAAGTCTTATCAAGCGATAATTTAGCGAGTAAATCCAAAATAATTTGAGTATGTTGAATAATAAATCTATTATGCTAATTTCAACAATTGAAATTTACGAGGTTATTCTTATCAACGTTGCTCATTAAATTCCAACTGCATTAGTCTTTTAAAGACACAATCGCAGCCAATAGATCACATCCCTTCAGATATGACTGCTAAAATCATATTTGATAACGTACTTGGAGTCCCTTCGGATTTGCGCATCATACCATATCATAGAGTTGAATATTGTTAATGGCTTAATTGACAACCAAAGATTATCTATCTCGACATTTATAAGAAATTCATAGTTTCTCTTCAGTATGCAAGGATACTTATTAGACACTATGATATGATGTGTTCATTTAGGGTAGTTAATTTCATTTCATCTCATCTAATCATTTCTATCTATGGATCGTATCCAATTCCATTTTACTACCAATAATTCCTCAAAGAAATTCCTTTACAATGATGCTGGTATTTCTTGAAACAACAATTATTTCTCAGTGCAACAGAATATGTATTCATAACGTTTTATGAATTTCTTTATTTATAAAACTAATTTGGTTTTAGTTTACAGAACTTATATTCAAAACATAAATATGTCATCTAATGACAATCTTTCCAAAAATCCTTTTGGGGAGATTGAGATTCATACAAGATCCCTCATGAACAATTATTGTGTGCAAGCTTTCGACTTGCAAACCTGCCAACTCCTTGGCCTAGGATATGTTGGAGTTTCTTATCAACCCTTATCTTGTATAATTTTGTAAACTATTATTTAGTTGAAATAATATTATCTTTGTGTACTACTCTTAAATACATGACTTTATTGAAAGAAACTAACTCAAATTCACTCACAATTAATCATACATTGTCCAATAAACTTTAATTACTCCTTATCGATGCATCATTATGTATCACATGGAGGAGTGACTTTTGAGATTGAATCTTCGTTCATTTTTATGTACATTCAGAACTTTTTCCAATATACTCGCTCATTCGATCAAATCAGATCATTTCTATCACATGTTATTTCATTTGCTTCTGTTTTATACTCAATGAGTTTACCATAGACATACTACATCTGAATCAAATACACATGTCCAAGTCGGTGATAACTCATCGATGAATATGATGAAGTATGTGGAACTGTGTTGGTATTAACAGACTTACGAGTACATACATCTATATGTATCAATCCGAAGAGTTCATCAGCTCTTATGATCCTCCCACTGAATGGGTGCATAGCCCTTAGTTATTTGAGATATAATTAACCAATGTCATATGATTCATAACCATATAATAAATATTATTTATCAAAACTACGACTTAGTCTATAATTCCAAAATAATTTTAGATACTTTTGTATTTTCGATGCATCACTTTTGTTGTGAAAACAAATACCACATTACAGTTTTATTTCATAACTAATATTCATAATATTCACCATGAAATATAACTATGTATATTTTTTAATTGGCACCAAAAGTAGTCATTATTTCATAAATAATGTTCGGTATGTTTTACGAAAGCAATTTTCATAATTTGATGCAATCAATAAGTGCTATATAGCATGCTCCCACTATTTCCGCCATTACTATAATAGCATACTAAATTTGGAGGTCCATAATTCACTTAATATTGTTTATTTGTTTCATATATTGTACCTAGTTTACAATGGAAAGTTCTTTAATCAATTATCCTGAACTTAAAGAAATAAATCTTACAGAAAACAATTTTCTCTATGAAATTACATTTCGGAATGGAAGTCACATTTCTTATTCCAATGTTAAGTATCATGTCATATTATTACAAATCTCGTTTTCGATGTTTCTTTACGAAGCAGAAGCGTCTATTCACTCTCTTTATCCCAAATGTACCTTAAGTCACGTCTACTCTTGTACATTCATTATCCTTTCTAAATGGTCAAACCATTCAAAAAACCCTTACTACAATATAATAACGAACTCTTTACAAAAGTGCATTTGATTATCCTTAATCTTTAAGGATATTAGATATGTTGCGCTTTGTGTAAACTGATCAAACTGACATTTCAATGATCGAGTTCTTAGATTTATATTGTAGTTTTGGTCTAGTGTTACATTTAACATAATATGATCCTTCTATAATCAATCAAATTGAATACTCAATTTCGCACTATGGTTTATTTGGTTTTTCAAATGAACTAATTTCATCGAAATACTATACATTATAAACTTTGACCGTTCACCATATAACATTTATATGCGATTGTATATGGATCAAATATCCATAGTCTTGTATTGCTTTTAGAGTTCAAAACTCATTGAATGAAATACATGGTCTCAACCAAATAAATGCGTAAGTGACCAAACTACGAATGTATTTAGTAGTTGTAAAATTAGGCGCTTGCATTGGTGTTGAAACGTTAACATGCAATAATCTTTTATTGGTGAGTATATGTTATATTTCTATTTGTCAATCTTCAATTCATTTGTATATCTTAATTGATCAACATTTATCGATCTTATTAAATGCAAATTTATCAATGTAGATTATTATAACATTATATAGCATATCTTCATACAAAATTAGAAATGTTAAATGTTATCATTTGTTTTTTTATAAGGCTCCCACAAGTGTTTTATGTTTCACTAAACCCTTAAGCGAAATATAGAAGCCTTTTGAATTCAATAGTGGGTGTTAGGACTCGTCTGTTTTGGAATTCTGACCTTGAGTTTGCTCAATAAGTCATAGCTCCATGGATGATGGATAACTCCTTATCGTTTCTATCATATACAACTCCTAACCCATGGTTTCTTGTGACGATCTGCCATTCTTACACCTAAAAACGACACTTAATACATCTTTGGTATTCATATGCCGATCATCTAAGTGTCCGAAAGATAGGTTGTGGGTTAAAGAAAATAAAAGACAAGGAAACAAACATAGATTTTCTAACAAATGTCAGAGTAACATATACATCACCACATAATAGTACATATGGTTACACCAAAATGTTACATGAAAGTTACAACGAGCACTATCCCAATAAGGATATCTATATTAGCCTACCCAAACTACTAATACATAATATACAAGACACAACATAAATAAAGACTAATGCTGGATAATGATGAAAGCTCCTACTCCATAATGCTTTCCAAAATGCTCCAAGAAACCTAACTACTTGGCTACTCGTAAAAATTTGAGTACCTAAGAGTTTAGGGGAAATGAATAAAACTCCAGGTTAGACATGGGTCTGGTGTGAGTAAAGCATAAGTTTAACTTTATAAAAACCTTCAGATCAAAGTTATCTCGTAAGACCACGCCGCAAATAAACACGGATGAGTTTTTACCTTACGATAACTAAACATTTCCATATAAAATCCTCTGATATTATCATAATGTCTAGATTTAAAATAAATATGGAATCATAGCCAAAATTGTCACATTATTAAATTCTAGCGTAATAGGTACACAATCAAGTCTGAACGCTCGTATTGGAAAATGGGTTCCAACTTTGAAAAGGTCAGGGTCTACCTTCCGAATTAGTAACCTCTAGATAAAATGTACTATAGGCTACAACACGTTGCACCTATGCTACTCAGGACCGGCCCTACCCCTTTCTTGGTAGCGCCGAATATGATCACCCGTTCGGTGCGATCAACAAACAAAAAGGGAACCCGAAGCATACATAAATATCGATTCTAGACAAGGGATGATCATACCCTAATGGGAGCGACCCACATAGCCATGCGGCACGTCCCTGCTTTTTTCCTTTACCGGTTGTGAGGCTTGAGGTTGCGCTTTTACCTTTCTTCATAACAGACCATCTTGGAATTTTAACATTGCCCTCCAAGCACCCAATGTTATTATAGCATTCATCCATACAAGTTGTTCCAGGATCGAATAAACATTCAACAATTACTATCTTCCATTTTGGAATCATCCTTAGGAAAAATAGTACATCTCCATAGCATACTTCATAACGATCCATCACGAACGTTATTAGTTTGGAGTGGTTCAGATAAATCATACTTATCTGAAACTAGAGTTTCCAAATTAAGCGATAATTTCCGACTAACTCAATTCTTTTTCCCTTGGAAGTATGCAACAAGTATACAAATCCTCATTGGGGAACTCGAATATACACAACATACTTCCTGAGTTAAAACAGGTCAGGTTATTGATAAAGACAAACTTCTATCTAGGGTAATTATACAGAGTTCGCACATGGATAACCATATACTTAATTAAACATGTCCCATTGATCGAAACTAACCCTCCCCTATCTATCACATTTTTGATATTTCGACCTTACTCTATCCCTCGACTAGAAATAAATTCTGGATCTCACAAATAGAGGATCAGCCTACTCATCAGCTTTTAGTGCTACATATGAGTTGACTTACTTCCCATAAATGAGTCACCATATTAGCATTAGTTTCATATTTGTTTGAGGTTACTTAAGGGTAATCGATAAATAAATCCTTGATTTAAAACACTTTTATAAAAGAACCCTGCTTTTAAACAAAACTCAATATTTAGAAATAAAGCGATTTTTAAAATTTTAAAACCTTTATTAATTAATTGAATAATAAATTAAACCTTGATTAAATAATAATTAAATCTAATTAAGTCCTGATTTAAATCTTAATTAAGTCATAACTTAATTATCAATTAATTAATAATTAAATCTTTTATAAATAAATAATAATTAACAATCAATTATTTTTGAATAAATAATTAAATAATAATTAACCTTTGATTAATATTTAAATAATAATTAACCTTTAATTAAATAACTAATTAAAATTAAATTACTAACTTTATACTTAAGTACTAATTACCTTGCTTAATTAATTTATTAAATAATCATTAATTAATTAAATAAATAAATAATTAATTTATTACTTTTTATTACTTAATATATATTTGAAAACTCGTTTCAATAAAAACTTAAGTGGAAACAAATTTGATTTAAAAAAGAGTTCGTTTTCACGAACTGCTTTTATAACAACTATCGATATACGACCCGAAATTTTAAACTTTTTTTAACATACCAAATAGCTTTTAAAAACTTTCCTTTTATGTTTAAAACTACTTTATAACTTTATATGAAGTTTTGGAACTAATAAAAAGTAAAGCTAAAACTTTATGGAATCTTTTTCAAAATCACATAAGTAAAACAAGTTAAAGCAAGGGATTTCTGATGTTGCGCTAAGCACAAATCAACTGCTAACTTTTCTTTAGCTTATCACAACATAAGCAACTTCACAAAACATATATACATGCCACAGTAAAGACATACAAGCAAGGATTATAACTTGTAAACTAACTTGACTTTTAACTTCTAAATTCATATCCATACTTCATCACATCCAAGTACTTATACATACAAATCACATTTGCTTTCGCACAAACAAGCATCATATTTAACATCCAAGTCAAGCAATATTATAAATTTAAAAACTTAGTAAAATTTGAGAACTTTACTCACCAAAAGTTCTCAAAACAAACCGATCTTATGCTATAACTTGTACACGAACTAGATCTTCCCTTTGCCTTTGGAAAAATGATATTTTTGTGGGCATTAAGGTGGAAAAGTATTCGGCCTAGGGGGTATATGATTTCAGCCAAGATGATCAAGGGGTGGTGAGGGCTAGTTTTGTGAAAGAGAAGTTTTGAAATGGAAGGAGGTAGTTTTAAAACAAGGATTTAGAAGTTTTAAAAGTGATTGAAACTAAGAATTCTTAACCTAAGAACTTTAAGAAGCCATGGAAATGAACATGAGAACTTAGAGAAGGTTTTCAAAGCGGAAATGAAATAAGAAAATAAGATTAAAAAAATTAGGAAATGTGTTTTATATGAAATACATAAACTAAATTACCATTTCACCCTTAATACATACCCTTCACTACCATGATGCCACATCACTACCCTTGTCCACCCTCCCCCCTTCAAGTGAAAAGCTCGTCCCCCCCTTTCATTTCTAAGCCAACATGCCTTAGTACTTCATGTACTTAATGTTTTTGAGAATATGACATTTTATGTCACTTACTTTATTTCATTTTTATTTTGTTTAACTTTACATAATATGTCGTATCACCATATTATATTTATTTAGTTAAGAGATATATATAAATATATAATTATATTCTAACTTATTATAAATGTGTGTATATTTTAAGCAAATGTGCACAACATTTTCTGACAACTTTTAAACACCGAAAAATCGAAAATTTGGAAAACAATTTTCAGTCATATTTTCTGTTTTTCTTTGAACTATTTATACTTGTAAACAAATTTTGAAAAATATTTCACCATCATTATTTATTATTTAAAAAAGTCTTATTTTGATTTATAAAACCCATTGATTAATTATTAAAAATATATTTAGATATCCATATTTAAAGTGATTAAATTCTGGGTTGTTACATTCCTTGTCCTAATCTCATTTCGACCTTGAGTTTGCTCAACAGAATGAAAGAGATTATTCACTCGAACCTACCATATCGCAACGGGCTAAGTATAGTATTTGTACCTTGAGTTTGCTCAACAAATACATATAGTTATCTTACCTCGTCTATTCAGTATATTAATAATACTACACATAACATCCCTAGCTTGAGTTTGCTCAACAACTAAGGAGTATGCAAGTAATTTATTAGTATATACATGGTAGAGGACAACATAATATTTAAGATTCATAATCTTCAGTATATTATATTGAGTGATATCGACTTATGAATAATGTACTACTTATGAAATACCCTTGTGATTCAAGTGTCAAACACATCTAAAATCATGGTATACGTACAATATGTATGTATTTATTCCTTAAGTCTATTTAGGGTTTCTTTAATGTTCCACCTTTAATTATACACTCATATGATATAAGTTTTATTGTTATATAACTTTTATATTTAATGTTACTTATATAATAGTACCATGTATAATATTATATTAGTTAAATCTTATTTATTAATTTTAATTAATTTTATATCATCTTAATATAACATTTATATTAAATATTTATTACATAGTATAACCTTTATAGTACAACACATATGTCATATATATGTGTTTATTATTTAATTAATTAACCTTTTAATTAATTTATTTAATTAAACAATTTTAATTAAATCATATTAATTTCAAAATTTATCTTACATACATACATGTATACGTAGTTATCTTAAACACTTAAAAATAACATAACATATATCAACATGTATAATACATGCATATAAGTGTTAATTAATTAACTCATTTAATTAATTTATTTTATTAATCTTATTAATAAATTTCAAAATTAATATTTAAATAGTTTCAAACATTTTGAAATATTAATTACCTTTTTAAACATTTGAAAATTTATGTTACATTATTACCTTCTACAATAAACATGTTTTTATTTTTAAATTTAACTTTAAAATTTAAAATTTAATCTTAATTTTCAAAACTATTTTGAAAATCAACCAAAGTCCCAATTCAAATTGGGCTTTTTCTATTAGGGGCAACCTTTGGACTCGCTTCACCTTTCAGGCCAGGTTGGTAACCAGGTAGGACATGGCACTTAATTACCCAATTTCAATCCTAAACATTCCCTTTCTAGACACCGTACTAAGTTGGAAGCTTATCCTTAACATGACTAATTTAGATCGTATAGGCTATTGGGCTCTGATACCATTGTTGAAACTAGGTCTACCCACAGCGGAAGAAATGGATGAATTTCAATTTTTTTACTATTTTTTATCATTAATGGGCCTGTGAAGTCTAAATATATTTAGATCTTATCTAAATTTTCTTTTAAATAAATTTTTTATTTTATTTAGTTTGTTAAATCGGCAATTTGAATGTAACTAAATTTATAGTATTATAATGGATGTATCAAATACATCCATTTGTGTGAATATATAAATAGTGCTAATATATGTAATAAAAACATGTAAAATGAATTTAGAGAGGGAAACCTTTCATTTTCTTCTCTTACCATATGTAAAATGAATTTAGAGAGGGAAACCTTTCAACTCTCTCCCTTTTCAATTGAATTAATTAATATATTAAAAAATATTAATTAAGGGAAAGTTTTTCTTTATTAATTTAAATCTAAATTAATTAAGTGTGAGATAAGAAAAGTGTGAATGTATCAAATATATTCATACTTTAATTTGTATGACCAAAATGCTAGACACAAAGTAGGTAAGATTGGTTGTTGAATTAGACAGGAACAAATGAGAATAAATTGAATGCAATTACATAAGGATCCAATAAGGTAGGAGACGAAAAGTTGGAATCATTGATTTATTCACTTTTTTTAACAAATTCAATTAATAGAACATTGTTTTACATGCAAGAGGTATTATGATACAATGACATAAACATCAACTAGCAATTAATGTATATATGCAAATGCCTCACTTTTAAATTAAAAAGGGTTAAATCAGACTTTGGCAATTAAAGATACAATTATTTGAAGTTTAAGTATACATACATATATTTACACACGCATATGTATGTAATATAAAACCAAAAATTTATAATTAAAATTTCAATTTGGCAATTTACATTTCATAAATTAATAACTTAAATTAAACTCTTAGTTTGGGAATGAAACAAGAATTCGGAAATTTTACAAAACTATAAATTTAGAAAAGATATATATATATATATATATATATATATATAAAATTTAAAATTACATAAAAAGTTCATTCAAAATTTTAGATCAAAACCTTTCATGCTTGCATAAACAATATTCATAGTGATTATATGTAATCGTTAATCATGCAACAATAGAAAATATGTATCATTTGTTGCCCGTAGCCATGATGATTTTCTACTTGTTTCGGTTATATCTAGGCAGTGTAAAAGTAGTTCGGTTGATGTTGGTTCTTATAGTTCTTCATTTGCTAGTTCTTTTACTTAATGTGACTCGTCCACTTCTTCAATAGTTGGTTCTTCAGTTGATTCTAGTTCTACTTTGAAACAATTATTAAAAATGATTCTAATAATCTAGTGTTTACTAGTATTGGTCAAAGATTTGCTTGTGGTATTGAACAGTTCTGATTGTATGTTCTGATATATTGTATTAATAACATATATAAAGTTAATATTGTTAAAAATGATAGGGAGCTAGTTACAACTATTTGTTTAAGGGAAGGTTGTACAGTTTATATTCATGCTTCTCGTAAATATAAGAATTATTATCTTTTATTAAAACTATACAACATAATCATTCATGTGGAGTCGGTATTCTAGTTGTTAACCATCCACCATTTTCGAGCAGATTAATAAAGAAGTTGGTTATTGATTTTATTCCTTCGATTCCTTTAATAAAAACGAAATATATTGTTTGTTTGTTTCAGACTCCATTCAAAAGACACTTTCCATTTCTTTACTTCGAAAATATGTATCATATAGTACCTTTTCAAATCACTTTCAAATATCGTACTTATATGAAGTCCATTATATATAAGATTTTATTTTCAAATCAAATACCTTTCCAAAATCAATAGTATATCAAATCACACTTATATAGACTTCAATTATATAAGATTTCACTTTTCAAATTGAGTACCTTTTCAAATCCATAGTTTTCGAATCAACATCGTACTTATACAAATCAATTTTTTTATATAAGTTCGATAACTCCCAAATCAAGTATTTAGTAACACAAGGTTCTCAAATTTCAATTTGTTTCAATATAAGTTCAGTTTCAAAATCATATACAATTCCACCAAATTATTTCTTCTCAAATTAAATATCTTCAGTTCCAAAGTTTCCAAAATAATAAAGTGGAAATTGGTACGAAGGGCCTAATTATATGGCCCATTTTTTTTCCAGGACACGGGTTTGAAACTATTATTTTCGAGGACAATTATGTGCGGCGTGCGTCTTCATCTTCTCAAACATCTAAATATCTTCTGAAATCGATCGTGGAAATTAGGCGCGTTCGTCTTCATCTTCTCAAACAACTACGTATATTCTGAAATCTGCCAATCTTGGAAATTGGGCGCGTGCGACTTCATCTTCTCAAACAAGTACGTATCTTCTAAAATCCACCGATCGTGAAAATTAGGCGTGTGCGTCTTCATATTCTCAAAGAACTACGTACCTTCTGAAATCTACCGATCTTGCAAATTAGGCGGTCGTGAAAATTAGACGTATCTTGTTCAATCAAAGCGGTCGTTTCTTGTGCAATTGAAGCGGTCGTGAGGCGTTAGTTTCTTCTCAAATCAAAATCGACTTTAATTGTGGGAAATCGTGAGGCGATTTTCTTCATTTGGCGAGTCTCTTTTTTATTTGCTGTTTTTCATTCTCAATTCTATTTTTTATGATGTTACTGTATGTTTCTTTTCACAGGAGGCTGTTTTCATCTATTGGAGGAAGGTTTTGTTTGATGTAGTTGGAATAATGGCTTCTGAATGGTATTGTTTTATTCTTATAACACAATCACTGTGTATTTAGCTTCGTTTGTTCTTTAGTTTGCAATTAAACTCTGATTGTTTAGATGTTTAAGAATGGTGTATCAAAATTCCATTCTGGCTCTAGTAATAATTTGGCAGCCATTGAATGTGATTATGTGTTTTAAAGACCATATTGATCTTAGTGTGTGTTTGTTATGATAATTTTTTAGCTCTTCTTTTTCACCATTAAGTATATTTTTGCAGATCATCTTTTTCACCTATGATTTTTCAACAATGTAAACTTGAATAGGTACAATCACAACGAATGTTTTTCTTCCACGTGTTCCACTGTTGTAATCAGGTTATCCCAAAGAGTGATAGTGATCTGTAAAAGATAAATTGTTTTATCTTTTTGCAAAAAGTGGTATATAAAATGATTTAAATGGTTTTATGCTATTAGTTTTTATTTAAGATCAGTTTTACATAGTTATATTTTCCACTGTTGTAATCAGGTTATCCCAAAGAGTGATAGTGATCTCTAAAAGATAAATTGTTTTATCTTTTTCAAAAAGTGGTATAAAAAATGATTTAAATAGTCTTATGCTATTAGTTTTTATTTAAGATCAGTTTCACATAGTTATATTTTTTTTTATTTTTTTTACATTTTTTTTGCAGGTGTGATTCATCTGTTATAGTTGTGTTTGATTTCAATAACAATTGTTTTAGTGCTCGTTTTGGATTGGATGCTTCTATTTCTTATGTTAGGAATAGGATTTGGGAGCAGTGGAATAATTTTACTCCATTATGCTTTGATATTTTTTATATTCGAGAATCAAAGACTACCTTTATTGAAATGGATAGTGATCTTCAAGCTATATTGTGTTTGTCTTGGTTTAAAAAGGAAGAGTTTTTGGTTTTTTTCTACGGCTGAAGAATGATTCAATGGATAATTTTGTTGGTGAAAGTACCAAATCTGGTTCAGTTGTTGGTGTTGAGTCAAGTAATAATATGTTAGGTTATGATGATGATTTAGATTCTGGTTTTACTCAACAAAAGGATTTACATGAGTTGTTGAAGAAGAATTCAAATATGGAATTTTTTACTGGCGTTGGTCAACAGTTTGATTCTGCTATTGGATTCCATAGAACAGTTAGTGCTTATTGTTTGAAGAATGGATTTAAAGTACGTAAAGAACGATTGACAGTTCGATGTGCTGTAGCTAGCTGTCCTTTTAGGATTCATGCTTCTTGCAAACTGAAGCAATTGGACCAACTATTTGTTAAAAACATTAACTTGATTCATACTTGTGGTGGTGGATTTCGTTCCCTTAGTAGTCCAACCATTAATAGTGATCTTGTGAAAAGTTTAGTCGTCAATCAAATTCGTGATGAGCCAAAAAGAAAAACCAAGGATATCATTAAAAGTTTTAGAAGAGATTATGATGTGGAGCTAAGCTATTACTTTGCTTATAAGGGTAAGAAATTGGCTATGAATGATATTTTTGGTGATGAAAAGAAATCTTACAATGAATTAGTTTGGTATTTGAAGGCATTGGAAAGAAATAACCCAAATAGTTATTCAAGTATGGATGTGGATTCTGAAACAAATCAATTTGAGAGAGTTTTTGTATGTTATGAGGCATGTATATTTGGATTTAACTATTGTCGTCCTATGGTGTTTTTGGATGCTACCTTTTTGAAAGGGCGAAGTGGTATTTGATGGCTACCACTGCGAAAAATGGGAATCAAGGTACTGAATTTTTTTTTGCTGTTGTATTTATGTTACATAGTACTGTTTCTTTAAGTTATTGTTCTACTGAATTTTATTGTGTACATACTGCATTTTGTTCAAGTGATTAGTCTACTGTTATATAGTACTGTTTCAAATATAGTGCATTTGGTTGTTTCAAAAATGAATTCAAACTGACAATTTAATTCAACTGAAAATTAATGATGATTAATGTTGGTTGTTTTTTTTATTTTTATTTTGATAGATACATAATCTAGATGTTTTATTTTTTTCAGTTTATCATGATACCTACTGCTTATGCTGGATTTACCAGAATCTGTCATATTTCAAACAATAAATGCATATATGTTTTTATCTCTAACATCTTCAATCTAGTTGCACTAGTTACAAAGTAGGTACAATTGTTCAATGGATAGTCATGCTCTTCTTATTGTAAATTTGATCCAAAACAAATACTGTAAAAGATATAATATTCTTTAATTTGATATACAAAATGTTACTGTATACAGGAGTTAAAAAGGATAAATGCATTTATCTTTTAATATAAAGAATTAAATAACATATTAAGCCGTCATTATATATCATAGATACTACTACATGTTGAACATATTTATCATTTTTCTCTTTATTTGAAGTTCTTACATAAGGTATACAAATGATTTAAACAGCATATAGAAAAGATAAAAGCATATATGTTTTAGATGTTTGAATATTATTCTTTGTATTGTATGCATGAATTATGTATCATATCTTTGCAATTTCTACCCTTTCTGCGTAGACTACACATGTGATTGTCTACTATTAGATAATACTGTTTCAAATATAATTTTTTTTTACACAAAAAGTGAATTAATTTTTTGTTGTTTCAAATGTAATACATAAACAGTGAATTATTATTTTTTTGTTTTTTTTCCAGGTTTTTTCCCATTAGCAATGGCTCTTGTTCCCAAAGAAAATGAAGAGTGTTGGAGTTGGTTTTTAAAACACCTAAAGAATGCTCTCAGTTGTGATAGAATATTAACTTTTTTAAGTGATAGACACTGGGGTTTATTGTTAAGTATTCCAAAATTTTTTCCAAATAGTCATCATTCTTATTGTTTGCATCATATGCAAAATAATATTGCTAGCATTGTGAAAAGTGGAAGGGGTTTTTGGGTAGCTCATTTACTTGAGCGTTGTGCTATAGCTTCTAATCATCATGAGTTTGAAAAAGCCATGTCCAAGTACAAAGAAATTGGAGGTGCCAAAGCTATATAGTACTTGAATGATAAACCATATGATTATTGGGCTGATTTGTTTTTTCCGGGGAAGCAATATGGCGAAAATAAGTCCAATGTAGCTGAGAGTTTTAATTCTTGGATTTTGGATGAAAGAAGTTTGCCTGTTACTGCTTGTCTTGATGGAATTAGGGTAAAACTGATGATGCAAATGTCTAATCGTAGAGAAGAGGCATCAAAGTGGACTAGTGTGCTATGTCCAAAAATGGAAGCTCGTTTGTTGAAATTGAAGGAAGAAGGATTTGGGTGGAGTGTTTCTAAATCATCTAGGTATTTATTTCTATATTTTTACATGATGTTCATAGTTTCTGAAAAAAATGATAAATGCATTTATCTTTTTTCAACTTGCTATGTAGCCTGTGTTATGATTTCATTTTGTTGGTATTTATAAATTTTAAACCCCTTTGGATCTTTTGAATCTTGACAGTCGCGGCATTGTAATTAACACTGTATGTAATTCTTAGCTCTTTCATTATTTTTGTCTGGATGAGTCTGTACATTTTACTTATGGTATATTAGTTCTTGACTTGGACAATCCTGTTGATATTTTTGGAAAAGTCAAATCTGGTGCATCAAGGGAATGTTTTTAGTCAGTTCCACTTAATCAGTGGATGCCTTACCCATTGAAATCACTGTCAAGGTTTACTGGTTTTAATTCTTACTATAACCTTTATGCTTTCTTTTTTCTAGATTGGTTATCATTTTTTTTAAAAGAAAGTCAAAATCAAAATTTACATAAGATATACTTTCTCTAAAGAATATGAACAGTATGCCTGTTGTTATTTGTTTTGGTTTATGAGTCTTATTTTTCACTATTAGTTCTATGCACATGAATTGGGTCTTATTTGTTAGATAGATTAGAGAGAATATATATAGTGCTAATAATCATTTTTTGGAAATGCAATCTGTGTACATATTTTAACTGTTTTTAATTTTACATTTTGTAGGTATATTTTTGAAGTTCATTCTCCAACATCTCAAAAGGTTGATCTTAAAAATCGCATTTGCAGTTGCAATCAATGGAAAGTGATAGGTTTTCCTTGTGCGCATGCTTTGAAGTGTATTTCTTTAACCAGAAATTCTGTTTATGAATATATTGAGAATTACTTTACTGCTGAGTATTATCGAGCTTCATATTCACATTTGATCAATCCTATTCCAACTTTTGATAAGGAAGCAATTGAAGCTGAAGAATCATCTATTGTTCTTCCTCCTAAGCCTGTTCGTGGAGCTGGTAGGCCTAGGATGAATAGGATTGAAGGGGCTGACTTTCATGCTAAGCAAAACAGATGTGGAAAGTGTAAAAAACAAGGACATAATAGAAGAGGATGTTCTTTGAATATTTGAGTTGATTGTTTTAGTCCAATGTATTTGATTGGTTGTTCTATAAATACTCTGACTTGAATAATTGAGTTGATTGTATTAGTCCAGTGTATTTGATTGATTGGTTGTTCTATGAATACTTTGACTTGAATAATTGAGTTGATTGTATTAGTGCAGTGTATTTGATTGATTGGTTGTTCTATGAATACTTTGACTTGAATATTTGGATTATTGCATATGTTGAATTGGATATAATCTGATTTTGATTACTTTTGGTTGTATGCAATTGTTTATGAGTTTCTGCTTTTCTGGTAGGCACTGTGATGGTTGTCGGTAGGTAGTCAGTGTGGAATTGGTAAGATGATGGTTAGTGAAGAAGAATTGTGGGTTGTGGCTTCTCTGACAGTGTTGAGTGTGGAATGTTGCTGCAGTTTGTATTGAATGAAACAGTGGTGTAGTAGTATTTGCTTGTATGGTCAGAGAACTGTGAAGTTTATAGGTTGTGAATGGTTTGGGATGGAAGTATGGTTAGTAAGTGAAGTATGACAGAGTGGTATTTGGACTTTTGTAAAGGAGGAGGTGTTGTAGTTAAGAAGTGAGGCAGTGGAGGTTGGCAGTGAAGTAAGTAGTAGTCAGAGGCACTTGAAGTTGTGAATGATGAAGGTGGTAGTTACTCTTCTAACAGGAAATGGAAAGTATGGAATAACTATTGTTTGCAATTGTTCTGTTTAAAAAGATAAATTGATATATCATTGGCCTCAAACAAGCTTAGGACCAAGTATATTTGCGGTCATTGATTTAAATTTTCTTTGTGTAGAAATATTTGTTCAATTTTGTTTGTGCAGAAATATTTGTTCAATTTTGTTTGTGTAGAAATATTTGTTGATTTTTCATAACGGTGGAATACCTATCCATCTCCAATAGTTATTTATCTTTTTGTAATAACTTCTTTTTTCAAGAGAGCAGTATTCAACCAGCATTCCTTCTTCCCATTCTCACGCATCATCACTTTCATCATTCATTTCCACTAACATCTACCCTTATGCCTACAACTGACCAACCTTGCACTTGCCACAACCTAAAATAGCTCATAGGACTTCCATCACCTCTCACTGCACTGCAACTCCAATCACTATCTTCAAACTTCTGTCATTTGACATAAAACATCCTCAACACCAACAGAAACGACCTTTATAACCTGAAATTCACAGCAACCATCAACACTAACTACATAGCACTTCCATCCACACTATCTTCCTCATCCTAGCAAATTACTTAACATCACAGTAACCTTCACATTACACAACACACTCTGTATTATACGGCCCAATTTTTTTCTAGGACACAACATGAATGTATAGTCAGATTAAAAGGTGACAGTGCAAACAAGTGCACAGCATACACATAAACAAACTCAAGTCTACAACACCTGTAAGTAGGTTTTACAATTCAAATAATATGGCCTAAGTCAACCATTACAAATTTATCAGTCAAATAAAATTTTAACAAATGTATGATAAAAGGACTGTTAGACATCAAAGAATTTGTTGCTATCATTGTCAGTTCACATCTTTTGTTGCTGAAGCTGAACTGCAGAATTTTTCAATTGTCCAGCAGTATGGTTCATCAGAGAGAATTTGTGCAGTTATTTGTGCTCTAAATGCGTTTACTTGTTCTAGACTGATTTTTGATGTTGTGTCCATTCCTTGTGCTAACTTTTGGATAAACATCATTATGAAAATTCCACAGTCGAACCTGCATTTTTTAAAATTTTAGTTATTGTGTAACATTCATCGTTGTATAAAAATCTCCAGTATCAGTGATTATGAAAATATAACTAAACGTGTACTTATATCCATTACATCAAAAGATAAATGCTTCTATCTTTTTTAATAGTTGAATAAAGTAAGATCTGACACTTAATATTTTATGAAGAACTCTTTAATTAATTTCATTTAACAATAAACCAGCTCCAAAACAACAAACAACTTATATCATTTACATAAAAACATAAATGCTTTTATCTTTTCTATGTAATAACTAATATCATGAGAAAAACATCAAATACCTTGAATGCATTAGATAATGTACCATTTGTATCAGTGATTATGAAAATATAACTGAAAATGTACTTAAATCCTAGGTAAACATTTTTAATCAGTGATTATGAAAATTACCCGTTGCTTTGTTGAGCACAGTTAATATTTTTAATCAATGAAGACTTTCCCAGAATTGTTTTCTCGCCTGCGTCCTGTAAGTCTTTATTGATTTTGTTTACCGCTGCTTTCTGCCAAATATATATATATATATATATAATTTTTTTAATAATAATGATAAATCTATTTATCTTTTTTACTTTCAGTGTATTTTACTTACCACATTAATAGCAAACCTTGAATGTCCACTTCTTAATGTCTTAGATCTTGTGGTCAAGTGTAGAGAATCATAATGGTTCCATGAACATGATTCCACTACTAGCTCTAGCAAGCTCCAATGTCCGTTGCCATGTATAGGAAATAATATATTGCAACATAATGGATTTAGAAGTGCTTGTTTAATAAAAGGATTAAACATATTTTTTTGATCTTTTCCAGGTTTCCATCTGTTGCGCTTTTTTGTTAAAAAATAATTTCAAAAAATTTATCTTAGAAACAAATTTAATTTTACATTATAGTACACTTACTGTCATTGTTGTGTTCACATATATAATGCTAGAACTTTGTTCTAAAAATTTTGTTTTTCTGAACCAAAACCAATCAATAACCTACATTTCCAAAAAAAATATGGATTAAGAATAGATTTTATAATGAAGCAAAGAAAAGAATTTATAATGACGCAAAGTATAGTTTTTTGTACTTACTTGACCAGAAATATATTCCCCATAGAGAAGTTCTTCTATCATACTTTTTGTGATGGTGATGAAGTTTTCATCGTCACAAGTAAATGCTTCATCACTAAAAAATTAAGATTAGTATGTTCTGTGTTGTAATGCACTTATAGTATAAAAGAAAATTAATTAAGATTGGTATACTAAAAAAGTAAGATTAGTATGTAATGAAATATTTTTTAACAAAAGAAAATAACAATAGTACATACTGTACAGGAATTTTATGAATTGTCATACTGTACAGGAATTTTATGAATTGTACATAAAACAGCTGACAGTACATTAAAAAGATATTTTGTTTTATCTTTTTTTAGTTGTCACTTGGATTATTAACTAAAATACAGTGCATTAAAAAAAGTAAGGTTGCAAATAAAAATACTTGGTGTTGACAATAATAGGTGCTTAAATAACTTTTTTTATCTTCATGAACATCAACCAGCAAACTATTCATCACCAAAAATTTCTTTTTTTTCTTTAGATTTTAATAAATTTCAACAGCCTTGGATTGTCGATGATACAACCCAACTACTTGATAGAATGACTCAATTTGGCAATTTTTAAGTTAAACTGAGTCAATCCATCAAGTCGCTGTGTAGTACACCAACAATACAAGGTTGTTTATTGAATGGCACAAGTGACAAATTGTTTATTAACTCTGATTAAACCATAACTTAAAAAGTTTACACATTATCGGATGTTTATTGAATGGCACTACCAAACATGACAATGTTAAAATGTTTGCATATTATGACATGGTTAAAATGGTTGACAAATTTGTGACTTGTACATTAAACATATGACAGTACATACAAAAGATAATCAGTTTTATCTTTTTTTAATTGTCACCTTCAATATTAACTAAAGGATGGTACAGATCTACCATAAGTTAACCAAATATTAATAACAGGTTTAAGAAAAATATATTGTCATACTCTACAGGAATTTTATGAATTGTACATAAAACAGCTGACAGTACATTAAAAAGAAAAGAGAAATGCTAATGGCCCAGTTTTGTCCTTAAAAATAATTAGTTTCAACTTGAGTCCCAGGTTCCCCAATTGATTGCCCCGCAATAATACCAACATCTTCCCCCAATTCAACCAGATCGTCGTGAGTGGAACTTCTACAATAACATAATTCAATTGAGTCAAAAGTAGTTTAGTTACTTACTTGTTTCGTCCAAGAATTTTGAAATTTTTTTTGACAATTTCTTTTTTTTCTTCGGTAAGATATTCGAGCAGTGGACATTTGTCAACATTCTTTGGCTTCTTCTTCTTTTTTGGTTCTTTTAGGACAATATCTTCAACAACAATTGGATTTTCAGAAGCAATTTCTTGAGCAGGCTCTTTCAGACTGTTAGATTTTAAACTATCTTGTGTCTGCTTTTCTAGTATGAAATCTTGAGTTTGCATAATATCAAAAGTTGGAAAATTAGCAGAATTGTTTATGTGAATCATACCAACAATTTTTTTTTACCTTTTTGAGCTTCAGTTTTTTTGTTCAAATTATCTTTTTCCTCCACTTCATGCTTTTCTAAATTTTCTAATTTCTGAAGCTTCATTTCAAGAATTTGGATTCTATTTTCAGCTGCTTCTCTTAAACATCTTTCCTCCTTTAATTGTTCTTCAACCTTTTTCATCTCAGAGCACAAAAAATTGACTTTTGATTGTAGCTCCATTATGTTATCAGCAGATTCCTTTTCAGATTTTCTCAAGCTTGTGTCTTCCTGGTACTCATCTTTTATTTTTTTGGAAAGAAGTTCTTTCTCTTCTTTTGTTACATCTGCAAATTTTTTTAAAATCTGCAATGAATAAATTTAAAGTTAAGCTTTCACATATATTGTCATTGAAGTACTAGACAAGTTAAGCTTGCACATACACTTTCTATACTCATTTGGTTTTCTGTAATAAATTTAAATATGAATAAATCAAGAAAAATGTTTAATATGTATAACTATTGTCACATCCCAAAATTTTCGACTTTCGAAAATTCGACATCGATACTCACTTTATCGACTGCCGAGAAATCGAATGCCGGAAACTCCAATAGTGAGGGTTTTAGAAAGAAGAAGTAAAAGAAAGAGAGAAGAAAAAGAAAGAAGAACAACAACAGAACAAGAGCAGAAACAGAAACAGAAAACAATATCAGAATCTCACATATCGCAGCGGAACAATATATAATAGATAAATCAGTAATCTTTAAAACAAAGAACTATATCATTTTATACATACATCAATCATCAGAGTCAATATACAACAATGGACAGTTATATAACTTGTCCTCATACAGAATACACAGCGGAATAGATACTATCAGATACAAATACTACGTCTCGTCATCCAGCTTATCTCCAAAGCTCCAGAATATCCTGAATATCCTGATAATCTAACTCTAGACTGCCCGTGTGGAAATTGGTGGGCACCCAGAGTTTAGAAGGGAAACAATAAACTCCGAGTCAGTCATGGTGACTGGTGTGAGATCGTAAAACAGTTTATCTTTAAAATAAACAACAGGAAAACTTTTAATGTCAATTCGCAATGCTTTTGGAAAATGAAACTACCATAAGACCTCCCACCACACACACAATGCAAACGCAGACTTGGAGGAGATTTCTTCTTATGATAGTCAAAGATGCTTACTACGCAAAAATCAAATTCTTTTTGATATTATTATTAGTGCATAGTGGAAAACATTTCGAAAGTAGAATATAAATCTTAGCCAGCATAGGTACCATTATATTATGCCTGCTATAGCTGCCTCCTGAGGAGACAGGTTATAAAATTTAAATCGTAAAGGCTCGTATTGTTTCTTTGGATTTCCAACAAATGGTCAGGCTAAGGAACTTCCTATCCACGATGGGTACGTCCCTGGAATAGACGACCCGAGAACCTAACCGGATCTCTGCCAACACAAGGCCGGGTTACCTCTGCAAAAATAGGTAACTACTGACACGCGTATGCCATCCCCCGATCGTCACCGATCTTCCCGAGGATCCCCGATTTCCAACAAACCACAAAGTAATAATAACTGTGCAGCAACCACAGAGGTTAAGTATCTGGGCTCCATACCATGATACCACCTTTATCCAGAAGGAATGACATACACTAAGGGGCGCTACTCCCTAGAACCTTGTCGCATTCGTCCTGTTTCGACCATTTCCGGGGTGTGAGGCTCGACGAAGTCTCGTCCACAAAGCTACGCTTTCTCAAAAAGCCCTGCTTCGGGTCAAACAAAATGATCAACCTATGATCACAAAGATATAGGATCAAACAAATGATCATATCACAAATGATCAAACACTGATCATTTCACAGTAACACTCAGTATGCCACGTTACCAAATTGGGATATATCGCTGATAAATTTCAACTACATAACCTCTGAGCTCGTACGTCTCAGAGAAGGGTGTTAAGCTAAGAGAATAAATTCCCCGCCACCAATAGAAATGTATTTGAAAGAAATCAGCTTTATATCTCAAATTGTAACGTCAGACACACAATCCATAAAAGTCTGTTCCGGGATCGAACAGAACCGAAGGCACTTCTCACGAAGCCCTTGCACATCCGGATAATTTTCAATCACGTCAGGACTTCCCGTCACTAAGGGTGATAAAACCTCTAAATCGGAGATCAGCCGATGTAGAGTAACTCGACGGTAATCCTTCCGTTTTCAAAAATATCCGGTCTTCAACACCGGTCTTCGAATGCAATTCATAACGACGTATCACATATTCGGAATGGGTTATACGACCCCATGGTCCTTTCCCGGCTAACCCGAATAGTGAGCGTTAATTCAAAAATAAGTGTGGCATTCAAATTCATCCAATTCACAACAGATACCTATCTAAAGGTAAATATTGATAGTCGGTTATTTAACTATCAATAAAGATGCGCAACATCATCAGATTCCAAATAATTTTCCAAATTATTTCATCTTCAAAAATATCTTTAGTAGATATATTATTTCCACACTTCAATCATTTGAAAACAATTTCAAATCAACTTCCACATTTCAATTTATCTTTAAAAGATAAAATCTCAAAACGTTCATTTCATATTAGAAAAGCATTTCCATACTTATTTAAAAATAAGTATTTCACAAATCATTTATTTTCAACATTTGAAAATATTCGATATACTTAAATCAAAATTTAAGTATAAATTCATTCTTTTAAGGAAATCACTTACTATAACAATATTTATTTGAGTCAAAACGAATGTTACGTAAAACATCGTTACGACGACTCAAAATCACTAGTATAGGGATTCGAAATTAAAATAGATATATAAATCCCAATACTACATAAAACATTTCCTTTCGGAAATCATTTACTATAACAACAGTGTTATAGTCCACCATTTCCTTATTTTTCGAAAACGTCTATTTCGACAATAAATGTTGAAACCCATGTTTTCGATATTTAACACGTTTTAAAACATCTTTTAAAACAACTTCATTTAACAATATTCCTTTTCCCAAAATATATTGATTTTATTCAATAATATATATTTACTGTCCAGATTCGTGAATATAATCACTATCCAAATTTTAACAATTTCTACACATTTAACTTAAAGGATAATTCGCTGTCCAAAATCACGAATATATCTCCTTTAATAACTTCAATGTTAAATTTATCAAATTCTATTGATTTTGAATTTATAAAACAATGTTTATAAATCCCATTTCTATTTATAAAACTTCGATTTCCAAATTATCCAATTCAACTTATATAACTCAATTATATACCGGAAGTTTATATTATAAGTTAAGAACTTATAATCCATTTATTTACAACATCTATTCATTTTCTCATCTAAATGTCAAAATCCGATTTATAAGATAATTGCTTATAAATCTTTTTGTTTTACAAAATCTATCCATTTAATAACTTCACAATTTATGAATCTATAAATTTCAATTCACTTATGGAATCCATTTTTTATTTGACTTTAACACTTAATAAAACTCATTTCAAAATTCCAATATTTTTAATTTATAAAAATATCAATTTTTATAAATTTTTTTTTATATGAATTGTTTAAAATACTTCAACAATTCCAATTTAAACTATTTCATAATCTTTATCAATTGTTTATTTCAAAAATAACATTTTTGTCGTATTTCACAAAAATCACAATTTTACTAACATTAAAATTTTAACATTTATTTATTTAAAATAAACCAATTCAAAAATTTTAATAAAACGTATATTTCTACAAATCACTTTACAAATCCTTTTAAAATTCAAAATCGTTATTTTTAGACTTTAAAAATGGATCCGATGATGCAACGCATCAAATAGTCAATCATGGCATTCAAAAACATCATATATCAATATGATAATCAACAAATATCACAATATCTGTAAACAATAAATACAGTTGAGGAATCCAGTTGGATCCCTCCAACCTGTTTCCCTGCATCCACAGACGTTAGCACAATACCAATTCCGCTCCAGTACGGAATTATCGCGGTATATAGGTTTTTATAAATCCGCTTACTAACGGCGCAATAGGGTCTCATCCGCTATACGAGGCGGGAAATCATCAATCCAATATATACATATGCCAATATGTATATATTGCTATATATATAGATATATCCTATCATATCTAATAGCACATCCAATAACAATCATCAATCAATAATAACTGTAAATTCAAATTTCCTTCGAGTGAGAAAATCTCACCTTAGCTTTAAAATTTGCAATCCACTTCGATTCCAGAGTTGTTTTCTTCATTTTTACCTTGTATAAATATTTATACGATTTATCAATATTCGAATTAAATCGAACAAATAATTTTCCATTTACTAAATTTAATTCTCTAATGGTTCAATTTAACTTAACAATTAAATTTTCTGTCTGTAATTAATCGTAGCCTATCTACTGTAAAACGACTTCCATTTGACAAATTTACTCAACTAACAATTTATTTTTAAACTAACCATTTTAATTTCTACCAACTTTCCTGTTTCTTTAAACTAAAGTTTCATTCATATATCTTTCACATTTTACTTACAATCAATTTTTTTCCATTACAAAAATTCCTATATTATATTTTAAAAACCTTACTGTATAAAAAAAAAATTCCATTTACCTAAAATTAAAATAATAAACAGTTTTATACTCTTCTGTAAAATAATTTTCCTTTCATCACATAAACATTATCAATACAAAAATTAACAGGAAGGAACAAATCCGAACCTCACTGCAACACACTCGGCCAGAGACGAACCCATCCAAAGTCTCGACGCAAATCGGAGTTCACCCATATACTTGCTCGTACTCGAGCCTCCCTTGCTTCCCCTCGTCGAGAAACTGCCTCGACGAACTCCACGACCACCCCACACCATCGCGGTTCGCCTTATGGTCGTCCCTGATTTTCGCCACCATCCAATAGATCGAGACTGCCGCATCCTCCTATGCGAGTCACTTCAGTTTGCGCTTCCACCACACCGCGCGCGTCTGCAACTCCAAATCGCCATCTTGAACTAGGGTTTTCCCCACGTGCGTGCTACCCCATTCCATCGTGAGGTCCTTCCGCTTCACGCGCCACCGAACGCGAGCCCTAGCCTCGCCGCTATCGCCTTCCTGTTTTGAACGAGTCGCCATCCCCTTTTGCGAACGCGTGCTCCCGCTTCTTGCAGTTTTGCATCGCGAGAGGAGAAGGGCTTCGCGTTCAAGTCGAATAAGCATGTCCCATATCCCTTTAATTTGATTTTAACTGAGAGGAGGGAAGAAAATTATTCTCCCTTATTTATTTGGGGTTTGGCATGATTTTCAGTTGAGAAAAAAGAACACGCGGCCATTTTTTTCTTTCGAATTTGTGAAGCGAACAGATTTGATTTCGAACTGAAGGGGGAAGAGATACTTTAAAATCGAATGACAGGGTTTGCACGATTTTCTTCGTTCGTGATTCTCGGCAGAAACAACGGAGCGTGCCTTAAGGAACGAAAAGTAATTGACGTGACAAATTTTAAAATTTAAATTTAAATCGAATCCGAATAAATTTCGATGCGTTTACACGTCGTGTGCTCACATATAAACACCGAAAAATACGAGATTTGAAATCCGACAATAATTCAATATTACGGACCCAATAGAACTGGTTTCATCGAATTCCGAGAATGTCTGAAAATTGACTATTTTTAAATATCGATTCGAACAATTCAATTCAATACTGCACAGAACAGTTTTCAAATTCAATCCTGACAGTTCGATTAGCTTCGGTATTATCAATACGAATTTTAAAAGTTTTCGAAATATTTTTCTTCAGCTTAAAATTGAAGATTTACATTTTTATTCAGCATTCAAAAGATTAAATTTTTAAAGTTTAAATCGCACATTTCAAAGTTATATCGGGAATTCAAATTAAATCATCGTTCCAATATTTAAAATTAATTAAATATTCTCAATTCAATTGGTTCAAATTTCTGGGTCGTTACAACTATATATCAAATATAAGTAATGCCTAAGTTGTTATAAAATCATTTACATTAACAGATAAATGTTTTTATCTTTTATAGCTTTTAAGCATGGTAAAATTAATGAAGAACTTTGGAGTTGGACAGAAACTGAATTGTACTTAAATCATTATGTACTTATGTATTTAAAAGTAGCATACCTTATCATTGTCTATTTCATCAAGGTCCAAATCTTTTAATTTTGACAAGTCCCATTTTCTCATCCTTGGGATTTTGCTTTCCAAATTTTCTTTTTCATCGATGATTTGCGTCCTTTCACAAAACCAATACTGCCAATAAGACCATGCAAATAAGCATTAACATTTAACATTTTTGTAAAAAGCATTGGTATAAATTTATTTATATTTAAATCATACCAGTAAGACCATAGTACATCCAGGTGTGCTTCTTGGATTAGCATAGTATTTTTGAACATTTTTCATGACATTTTCATATATTGCTCTCGGCCAAGAGATTGAGTTAAATTTTTTTAAGTTTAACAGCTTTGATAAGAAGCCCCACTGCATGTAGTTCTGATTGTTAGGAAAGAAAAAAGTAATAATCAACAAGAGCAACAACAATTTGACTAAATCTTCATTCCCGTTTTCTTCCTCTATCATTTTTTTCAACCTTCTTGTGACTGTCTTCTGGCTAATTATGTCATTTTCTTCGAAATTTGTAGTCAGAAACTCTGAAAAACTTTTCATTGCTGTGGCCTTATTTGAAGTTGGTATTGGAAACAAATCCTCTCCAGATAAATTCATTCCAAATATAAGGCTAACTTCTTCAGGTGTGATTTTCAGCAGTTTGTTTCCAATTTTGAAAGCTTTTTCTTTAATACTGAAAGAAGTAATTAGTTGGTCTAAATTTGAAGCACTTTTCCGTATGTTTTGCCGTTCTATGCCATTGGTCAGAAACATATTAAAAAAGTTTTTGAATGGCGTTTTGTTGATATAACTTTTTGCTTCTGAAGATAGAATGTTTTTTTCCTTTACCGTCATCATAACTTTGTACACAACATCTAAATTACATCTGTATGTTCCACTGTACAGATGTTTTTTCTGTCTTTTCAGCCTGTTTTGAATTTCATATTTGCCAACATCATCTGACTCATCCGTTTCAAAATTTATTTCTTCAGAATCATAACTTGCTTCATTTAGTTTTTCTGAAATTGTTCCTTCGTCATCTGAGTTTGTTAGATGTTCTTTTTCAGTCATTTGTGAGATTTGCTGTGTTGGTGTAGCTTCATCCTACATTCATGAAAATAATATCATTAATTAGGATCCTAAATTTATTTCTGCATATTCATGAAGATAATATCATTTTGCTCAAGAATCATAATGCACATAAAGTATAATAAACCCTTTTGTTGAGTAACTATGTAGTACTGATGGCTATTTTTTCTTCCAAAGTATAGAAAGATAATCTATTTTATCTTTTTTAGTTGTTTAAGTAATGGTCATTTAGAAATCTGAAAACTTAAAGAGAATGAAACATAAAATAGCCATCAAAATATTATTTATAAAAAAGATAAATTCTTTTATCTTTTTTAACAAAGCATTAGCAACAAATTATCCATTACAAATTAGTGATCAGTTATTAGAATTTCATCATCACAATAGCCTTGAAGTAACTTAGCCGTTAGATTTTAAAAGGAAACTTGATTTTGACCATTGGAAATTTTTTAAATTTATAAACCAACTAAAAACTGAATTAGAGACTGAAAGTCGGCATTTAAGTAGTCCAGCCTTTTGCAACTGATTTGAGATTGAACTTTAATCACTAATTTCAAAATATAAAAATTGATCTTTTGCGTCATGTGATTAGTGATTAAAAATTGTCAGCATTTAACTTTCGGTCTCTATCTTGATGTGTTATGTTCTTTATTTGAAGTTAGAACACAAGTGAATTTGCATCAAAAAGTAAGTATTAACTAAACATCATTTAAACCATAAATACACCAAAACACTGATGCCTTTTAATGTAGTGTTGCCCCACTGATAACACTTACAGCCACAGTAGAAAAGAACAAATGGTAATGAACAAAGATTAAAATATACAAAACAGATATGTTGTTGTATTATAATCTTGATATAAGAATGGAGGGCACTAAAACTTATTCAACTGTTTTAATATCAAATTCGTTCATGTAACAGCCAGTCAGCTGATTAGTGATTACTTGTAGAAAACAACGTGCACTCATCTAGCAACTTGGAATTTAAAAGTAACAATAAAAATAGGTGGTTATTTTTGATGGCGGAAATTTTTGTGCACGAGTGTATTTTGAAATATCATTATCATTAAAGTTAAATTTGTCCAAATAAAAAGGCAGAGCAAAGTTTCTAAAGCTGAGGCAAATTCTACAAAAACGCAAAGACTACATTAATTATTATAATACTTAAGAAGGGGATGCTACACACGAGCGCTAAAATATATTTGATATCATATCCAATGGTTCAAATTGCCCAAATCAAAAGGTGAATTGGCGAACCTCTTCACTAATTTCTACCAAAAAAGGGATCCAAATCAACAGCAATGAAAATGAAGTAACCAAACCTGACTGAAGTGTTCGAACATTACATATATACATGTATGAAACATCAAGTGAATTTGCAACATCATACACATTGAAACCAAAGTCCAATGCAGACATGTCAACAAGATGAGAATGCAAGTACAGACAAGCTAGATGGTAACTGACTGCAAATAAAGCAACAAGTCAAGTCAATGCACATCAACCCAATACAAAATATATGAAGTGAATGTAGAAACACACACACACACACACGTATACGTAAATGTAGTGACAGAATAGCAGACTAACCAAGGTAAACAATGTAAGCTCAAAAAATTTAGGTATTTTTTTATTTAAAATATGGAATCTAGATTCCAATTTATTACGTATATACAAAATGAAGATTAGAATTAAATATTATGGGAAACATAAGTATGAAAATAATTACCAATGGAGTTGTAAATGGTGATGGTCTTTGGTTGTGTTCATCACAAAATGGACTGGAAATAGGTCTTATATTTATGCATTGGGTTCCACCTTCGTTTATGAATATGCAAGTTGTTTTTCGAATGAATATCTTCGACTTAGAAGACCTTGTATGCATTTTTACGCTGCATAAAAAATGTCATATATAATGAAATGTTAGACAGAGTGAAGAACTATTAATTAATATCATTTAACAATAAACCAGCTCCAAAACAACAAACAACTTAAACCATTTACATAAAAACATAAATGCTTTTATCTTTTTTACCTAGGGTTTAACATATCTGTATATTATATGTAGTAACTAATATCATGAGAAAAACATCAAATACCTTGCATGCATTAGATAATGTACCATTTGTATCAGTGATTATGAAAATATAACTCAATAATGTACGTAAATCCTTTACATCAGAAGATAAATGCTTCTATCTTTTTAAATAGTTGAATAAAGTAAGATCTGACGCTTACTATTTTACGAAGAACTCGTTAGTTAATATCATTTAACAATAAACCAGCTCCAAAACAACAAACAACTTAAACCATTAACATAAAAACATAAATGCTTTTATCTTTTTTACCTAGGGTTTAACATATCCGTATATTATATGTAGTAACTAATATCATGAGAAAAACATCAAATACCTTGCATGCATTAGATAATGTACCATTTGTATCAATGATTATGAACATATAACTCAAAAATGTATGTAAATCCTTTACATCAGAAGATAAATGCTTCTATCTTTTTAAATAGTTGAATAAAGTAAGATCTGACGCTTACTATTTTACAAAGAACTCGTTAATTAATATCATTTAACAATAAACCAGCTCCAAAACATGTACCTAAATCGTTTACATAAAAAAAATAGTACATACTTGTAGAGGAATCGATGAAGAAAAATTGATGTTTAACTGAATAATGGCAGAAATCTTCGATCACAAATTGTCTAGTCGTTTAGAAAACTCTACTTTTCGATTTTAGATTTTGATTTTGTTTTACTGGGTTCTGAAAAAGGAAAAGGAACGAGAGAAAAAGTAACGGAATGGAGGGATAAAGTAACAGACGTAACGTGTATTAACTTTGGTCCTAGAAATAATTATTTTAAACTTGTGTCCTAGAAACTTATTGTTTGATGGAATGAGGCCCTTATGGTAAAATTTCCCAATAATAAATTTAGAAAATAAATCCAAATTTCCAAATCAATATAATTTAAGTCAAACAATTTATTTCCAACATTAATGGTTTTCAACGTCATCTTATATTTACATAAAGTCCATCTTATATAAGGATAAAAAAATTCAAAAATCAATTTCGCTGCATGAAGAGTATATGGGATTGAACATCTTTGCTTTATAAAAGATTTTTAATTTTGAATAGTTTTGTATATAAAATAGTTTGTAAAATAGTGTGCATATAAAATAGTTTTGAAAAAAAAATAGTTTTGTATATAAAATAGTTTTTTGGAAAATGGTTTTAAATAAAATAGTTTTGTATGTAAAATAGAATAAAATAGTTTGTTTAAGAAGAATAAAAGGAAAAATAGTTTTGAAAAATGGTTTTAAATTGATAGTAGTTTTGCATAAAAGAAAGAATTCCAATTTAATTACAAAGATATCCAACCCAACAACTTCCAATTTCAGCATCAAGTATATCAATGATATTAGAATATAAGATGTACATATGTCATCATTTCGCAAAATCACATTCGATCGCTCGCTCGATCACACAAGTTCGCTTTCGAACTAGTATTGTCCATTCGACTTCCCTAATGCGGATTTCGATATGGTTTCTCGACTAGAAATAATTAGTCTCCTTGCATAGCCATATACTATGATAGAGAATTCTAGAATCAAGCCAAAAATCCATATCAAATATTCGTCATCAAGAATCAAATGAAAAATCCTAACACGAAATGGTGTAATTCACCTCGAACTTGTGTACTCAAACTTGGATCAATTTAATTATGCGAATTAAACAACATACGTACAACTTATGTATCTATTCCAACTTTTTAAATATATAGTTTCATAAAGATGTTACCCAGTTAAAACATTTAAACTAAATTTTATTCAAAATATTTTGAAGACCAAATTCTTTTCAAAACATTTCAAATCTAAATTTCATATTAGAAAATTCAAAATAGCCTTATTCATTTACTTAACAAAACAGTTTCAACTTATTTAAATCATATTACTACATACTTTAACATACATACCAACTTATATACTTTTCAAAATTTCTTAGCTTTGAAAAGTTAACCTTGATTTAGAAGTGGTCGAACCTTCAAAATAGTCGAAGAAATCATATTTCAATCCAAGAGTTGGAAATCACCAACAAATCAGTAAATCAATTTTAAAAAAATAGGGTTATATCAAATCAAATCCAAAACTCGAGGACTGAACACTGGCTCATTTCAAATTGTTCAAATATATATACATACATCTTTCAAATATCACATCACACTTCGGAATTTGAAATCAAAATTAGTTTCACAAGTCACCCGCATAACAAAGCTACCGAAGTGGCCTCTCCTCCACTCTGAAACTCGAAAATCAATGTCGATGATGCATGAATTCATCACCGAAATTATTTTCCAGCGACATAAGTGGGTTCTGGACTTCTATTTTCTCAACTTCTTTTGAAATTTCTTCGAAATCATTTGAAGCTCATTAAAATCATTTGAAACATTTCATATTCGGAAAATACTTTCAAATCATATTATTAATTATTTCAAAATCTTAAACCAGTTCCAAAATGCCAGAGTTCAATCGATCAAATTCAGATTCAAAACCTTCAGTTATAAATCATTCTATATGAAACCATTTCTTATATAAATTTCAAAATTTCAAATCCATTCAAAACTTTAAATTCTCAATTTTAAAATGGTATATAATCCTTATCGAAAACATTTCACTTAATATATAAAATATGGTCATCCTTATCAAAATAACAACTTCGATGAATACACAGTTTTCAAAAGACAATCAACCACAAATTTTCCAAGGAATGATTCAAGGATGGATTTCAAAACAAAACAGAGATTCAAATTTAGAGGAACTCTAATTAAATAGAATTCTGATTCGAAGATAAGCTCGAACGAAGATGAGATAAATTAAATTACCAAATAGAAGATGGATAAGCCTATATAAATCGCGGGCGACCTTAACAGGGTCAACCATGACTTCAGGAATATAATCGATGCGAAAATCTAAGGCAAATCGACCTTCGATCGCCAGAGATAGAATATAAATATAGCAGAAGATAGAAAACATCGTAAACCGAGGATACAGAAATCTTCGGTGAATCAATGGCAATTATAAGAGAGTTTCACCCTTTTACAAATCATTCAAAAATTGGCGGAACCGCCGATCTTTATAGAGGTCATCCAAAGTGGAGTTATGGAATGCTCCAAAAAATCAAAAGAATACAATTAGGGAGACCGAAATGGATTTCAGAGCAAGTGGGAGCGTTCCAAAATTCAAAGGAATCCTAATCGAAGAAAATCCCAACCAAGATAGAAGTTCAGAATTTTTAAGGAAATCCTAATCAAAGAAATTACTACCAAGGTGGATACGAAAGGGACGAAGTCCAAAAAAATTTCTTTCAAAACAAGAAAATTTTATATCAAAATAATCTTTAAAAATCCTTTAAAAATCATTTGAAAATCATTTTATACTTCGAAAATACGTTCTCTCACAAGGGAATGATTCTGAGATTGATTTCACTAATTCTAGGGTATTTCTACCCTATCTCTAATGAGTTTTTGCTCGCAGGCTAAGGTTTGCCTAAAACCAAAGCTCTGATACCAAATGTAACGACCCACTATTTTGGACCATTCAAATCAACAATAATCCACACATGTCTGACTTGAATAATTCAAAATAACAGATTGTAATAAAATTTGGAACAAATAAGATCAAATACAGAATCACAGACACAGAATATCAGAATAACTCGCAGCGGAAATAAAATACCATAATAGTTCATGAAGCTACTATATACAAACTCTCAAAACATATACAAAATCTCATAGTCAAAATAAATATAATAGAAGTCAGGATACATAAATCAATAATACCGAGACAATACTGAATAAGAAATAACTGGAATAGAAGTCGATGAACCGATAGATAAATAACCTCCAACAGATCTCTAGCTCTAGAAGGTGAATCCAAAGCTGTGATTCTCAGGCTGACCCGAGCGTAAAGTAAAACACAAAACACTCGAGTCAGGACATATATACTTATACAATGTAAACCAACTCAAGTGAACTGTAATAGCAATGCATAATAACTTAAACGATGCTTGGGATCGCCCATCCTTTAAGGATCCATAAAACCATCAATTTATTTACATCCCGTGGTTAAAATTCCAAAATGGTAATTTATAATTCGAAATCAAATATCATTTCAAATCCATTTCAAAATATCAAAATATTTCAAATCAAATTATTCCATTTAAATCATTTTAAAATGAAGTTATTATATTTAATAGTAAATATTCAATTCTCAAAATTTTACCATTTCAGAATTCATTTATTCACTTAAATTTATTAAAACAGTGAAATTTCAACTTTTGCAGCATTTAGAAAATGCTACGGAAAGTTATGTTTTAAAAACAATTCAATTAGCAAAAGACAACATTTAGATGCTGTAATAGGTTTAGATTTCAAATAAAACTTTAGTTAAATTTAGCAACTACAGCACTTAGTTCATTTTAGCCATTTAGTTCATTTATATCAATTACAGCATTTACAAAATGCTGTAATATCTTTAACTTTAGAAATGATAGTATTTCAGGAATGCTGTCAATTTAAATTCCAAACTTTCACTACAATTTCATAAACAATTAAAATTTATTTAAATCCATTTTAACTTATAAAAATCATATTTTCTTACTTTAAAAACAATCATTTAAATATCCTTAATTTATGATTTTACAAAGTGAAAGTTTCACAAACAATTATCAAATCTTTAATAATTCACTTATAAAATAAATGTAAAATTTATAATATTTCATTTACTTAACATTTTAATTAAGTTTACCATTTCATAATTTTATTTAAATTCCATTTTATTTTCTTAACTTAACCTTTATTTTAAAACACTTTCACATTTTCCAAGTTAAGTTATACTTCAAATTTCAACTTTTAAACATCTATTTATTTAACTATTTTTAATTTATAGAAAAATCAATAACACTTTATAAAATCATTTTAAATTAAAATAAAAAATAACTTATCATAATATTTACATTTTTAACATATTTTATAATTTCAAGAAAAAATATATATTAACCACGGGTCTGTATATAAATTTTTCTAACTTAAGTCAAATGATACGGATAATATATCATTTCAATCCGTAATTTACAAAGGAAAAATCCAGGTTTTATCATTTCAAACCCGCAATCCCAAGTTAAATGAAATAAATAAAAAATCGTTCAGGCCTATCATTTCAGCCCATAATGATTTTTCCCTATTCTAAAGTCCGTTCGGGTATGTATCATTTCAACCCATAGTGATTCTATTCTACAGGGAACTTGCAGTGTGATAAACTGATATAAATAAACAGAATAGCGTTATATAACAGTAATAGATGATATGACATGTAATTTACAGGTTTAACATCGTACATAAATAATCACAGACAGTTATAGCATAACATAATAGTACTACACATTCAATTGTTGTCAATTCACATTTGCATAAGTATAAAATGTCAGGTGAGATTTACTCACCTCTATGGCTGGAGATTGCAATACAAATGACACAACGGAATCAAAAGCACGATGACAAGACTAGAATTTGAGTGGAGAGCGAGATCCAAGCTATAAATCTTGTGTTACAACCCAAAACAAAACCAAACAAATTATAGATTTCAATGCAACCTTGAAATGATATAACTTTGGAATAAAAACAAATATGAATGCAACGACTTTTGCCTTGCTTTCTACATTTGCTTGCACAGCCTAGGGGATGTTTTGGCTCAGGTTTGGCAGGACTTTGGCTCAGGTTTGAACATGGGAATGTATGGCATAAAGGCTAGAACAAGTGGAGGAAGTTACAACATAGGAAGGTGAAGAGGTTTTAGGCAACAAAGAGGCTCCGCCATGGGGTGTTTGGGGTCGGCCAGTGGAGTGTGGGTCAGGTCAGATGCTAGAGGGGTGTGTGGTGGTCTGGTCAGAGGTGGTAGTGGCGGCCAAAGGTGATGGTGGTGGTGGAAAATGAAGTGGTGATGCAAATAGTGGTCACAACATTGTTTTTAAGGCCTAGGTTGCATTTTTGAGGGGATTGGTCACCATGGTGGGTTCGGCCATGGTCATGACCTGGAGTATAGTTGGTGATGATGGCAGGGAAGAGGTGTAGGAGGTGGTGGCCGTGGATATGAGGAGGAGGAAGTGCAAAAGAATCCAAGAAACAAGGAAAAAACCATGAAAAATGAGAAGAAGAAGAAGGAAAAAGTAGTCATTACCAAATTTTTTTGCAAGCCATGAATAGAATGAGGAACAAATATTTTTTTGCAGGAATGAGCACTGGAATACATGGCCAAACAATGTAATACACAGCCAAAAGAAGTAAATGAGGAGTTGTGGCAATTGAAAGGACATAGGAGATGAAAAGACTTCGATTTCTAAAGCATTTTAAACTCTTTCATATTTCCTTTTTCTTTAATTCAAATAAAACAAAATAAAATCAGATATTTGACTTTAGAACCGAAAAAAAGTAATATAATATAAAAGTAAATAATTAATTTTAAAGAAAATGGAAAAATAATATAAGAAATTGCATAAAAATTGAAAACAGGGTCCAGAAATTACCAATAAATCACTATTGACTTTGGAAAATTAACAACTTCATTTTTTAAAAATTATTCTAAAGCAAAATATTGAAATAAAATAATTCATTTATCATTTCTAAAGTGAAATAAATAATTAAATTTAGAGAAAATAGAAAAAGAATAAAGAAATAGTTTATTTAATTTAAACAAGGCTTAAAACTACAAATAAAACATCACTAGCTTTATAAAAATTTCTATTTCACTTTAAAACAAATAAAAGTCAAATAAGTAAAATAAATGATGAACAAAATAAAGTGGAGATTAAATAAAATAAGTTCTTAAGGAAATAGAGGAATAAATAAAGAATTTCTTTAATTAATTGAAGCTGGAAATTAAAATTTATAAACAGAATACAACTGACACTGGAAAATGTCAAATATACTTTTAAAATGTTTTAAAACCAAAATATATACATAACATGTCATATTACACAATGTACACAAATTAGAACAAGATATGACAATTAAAAATATTATTTATGTAAATTAAAATACACAATTTTGTTAAATAAAACAATTTACACACAATATTGTAAAAAGCATAACTTTCACAATATTAATCCGATTTCAACGAAACGAAAAGCAGTATTCTTGAAATTAAATCTATTTTCAAAATAAAAGATAAAATTCAAAATTTCAAATATTTAAATTTTAAATTTAAAAGTCAAAGTTTGACCATTTTGACCAAAATCCACTTTTTTGGAAATATTCCATTTATCCAGGTTTGGAATTATAATTCACACAAAAATCAAAATTTATATTTAAAATAACAAAATTTATTCTTTAAATAAATAAAATAAAGTTTTTTTCCAGGGAATTCAATTAAAATATACAATTAACATAATCACAAAATACAAGGTTGTTACAGTTTCTCAAGGTTTTCCAGGTTCAACTTGATTATGTTTCTTGTTACTATCATTTAACGAATAATTTGAAGAGTTTTCTAACAAAAAGTGTCTTTAAGGTAAAAGGAAATGGATTATTTTTTTATTTATTCTAGTTCCTAATGCTGCGACAATAGATGTATTTAATCAAGCTTTTTTCGAGTTTAGGAGCATTGAAGGGGCTACGTAGAAAAATTTTCATATGGATTGCCTTTTGAAAAGTTCGCAATGGTTTTTTTGTTAGAAATTTTTATTGGAAAATGAGTTCTAATTGTGCGAAAAGTTTAATCTTTGGATTTTGAGGAAAGATGTTTACCTATCACTGCATGTTTAGATAAAATTCGTTTGAAGCCCATGAAACTTATGTCTGATTGACGTGAACAAAGTAAAAGTTGAAGTAGTTAATTGTATACTGTTATGGAAAAGCATTTAAGAGATTTATATCTTGAGGGTATTCAATGGAAAGTTACTAAATCTACTGTTGATTTTTATGAAGTTCAGTCAACTCAATCTTATCGTATAGATTTGAGTGTTCGATGATTTAGTTGTAACTTACGGCGCATTGAGGGATTTTCATGTGCTTATTGTAACGACCCGTATTTTTAACTATTTTAAATTATTAAATTTAATATGATTATTGAACAAAAATGGTTAGAAATAAAAGTTTAATGATTTATTAATGTAATTTACTGGATATGAACTTAGATAAAAAATTTGAATAATAAAATTAAATAAGATAAGAGGTGATAACTTATATTAGAAAGTAAATAAAATAATTTGAATTTTAAATAATTGCATTGATGTTGAATTACTGTAAAATGGAAGTAGTTGTTTTATTATTTGAATTCGTTTTAAAAGTTAAATTTTATAAGTTAGTAACTTATATTTCAATAATAGCGATTTATTGAATAATTAAAATTGTTTAAATTTAATACTGAAAATTATTTAAATAATTGAATCCTGAATTTAATATGAATGAAAATGATTTTAAAAGTTGATTTAAATTTTATTTAAACTAGAATGATAACAGTAAACTTTTAAAATTGAATTTAAAGTGATGAAATTGATTTTGGAAAATTACTTGTTTTAATTAACGTGTAAAAATAGTCCTTTTGGACACTATCTCGGATTTTGACGAAACCAGTTTCATCGGATCCGTAATAGTGAGTTATCATAGGATTTCAAGTTTCGTAGCGATCAGACTTATCGTTCGGTCGTGCGAGCTTGAAACGCGTAGAAATCAATTACAGGAATTTAAATAAAAAAAATTAATTTCAAAAGCTATCTTCTGAATATGATGGAATTGGCTTCCAATATATATTCCATTGCGTTCGGAATAGAGGTATAACATATAGAATGCCAGGCGGCATGCTTCGTTTGGAGTTCGGAAAAATTTAAACGTGAATAGTGTTTTGCAAAACTTCTATATAAGGACCTCAATTGCTCAAACCCTAGGAAATTAACATCGGCCGATTCCTTTATAACGATTTCAATGGCCGAAATTCGTCGATCTTCTCCCCTCGTTTTCTTCCAATCTACTCAACGAAGTCGAACGCCTCCAAAAGAAAAAGTGGAGAGCTCGATCCCCTCTACATATCGTGCGGTTGGATAGAGGCGGAAGGGCTCGAGTTCGCCTGAATCGGTTGGGAAAGTTCATGTTTTTTGGGTTTCGCGAGCAAAGATTGCGCGCGAGGGTCGAGGAGGCGGCTGCTGCTGGTGTGGGGAGGGTCAGCGGCGACGTTAGCTGTAGGCACGGCATCGATTTGAATAAAAAAAGGATTGGCAGACGCGAGCGCGACCTGGGAAGAACGGGCCTGGAGGGAGAGCTTAGGTTAAAAGTTTAATATTTATTTAATTTTATTAATTAATTTTAATTATATCGTTATGCTAATTAACCCGTAACCTTTTCATACGAGGTCTGATTCGAACGAAACAAGTCGTGTTGGATTCGTATCGACGTCGTCTACGACATGGAGTTGGAATCGTATTTATTTGAATCTGAAAATTTTCAATTCAAATAAAAGTGAGTGTTTTAAACCGCTCATGAATTACTAAAATATTCTGATGTTAGTTAGATCAAAATCATGAAGTGATTTTTTTCTATTGACTGTTGTTTGGTAATTTAACTGATATTTAAATTGACATGTGGTTTGAACTGATAGGAATTTAAATCGACAGTTAAATTTGAAATTGATACTAAATTGCTAGTTAAACACCCGAAATCGATAACTAGTTAACTGTTGTGATATACTGACTGTTTTGGATGTTGATTGTGATGGATGACTATTGGTTGATATTTTGGATGATTGGATGTTTATTTATTTATTTATATATATATCTTGTTATCACCATGCATATTATTGACAGTATATAAAAATGTAACTTGAATTATTTCGAATAAATTAAGAAACAGGTTGAAATTATATATACGCATGAAACTTTGATTTAGATTGAAATGATATATATCCATCCTTGAAATTAATGTCGAAATAACTGATCACTTGGCCATAGGATAGAAAATTATATACGGACACCGGATTGGTTAAATAAAATGGTTTTAAAATTCTTGGTTTTGAAATTATTTAAATGATATGGTCTTAAAGTAATAAAGGAATTGAATTTATATGAATTGAATTATTTCTAATTCGAGCTTTGAAATGTCGGGATCGAAATTTGTTGACAGAAATTATTTAAAGAATCGAATTTGAAAATTTGAAGTTATAATTGAGAAATCATTTGAATGATGGAAATTGAAATTGTTTTAAATAGTTGAACCTTTATTCGAACTTTGAAATTTATCCTGGTTAGTAATTTAAATTGATATTCCATAATTTGGGTTTGGAATTGAAATATTTGAAATGGAATTAATTTAAAGATTTGAATCTAGAATTTGAACTTTGAAGTTAATTTGAATTAAGTGATTTAAATCGGTATTTTGAAATCGAACTCAAATTTTATATAAATTGAAATGTTTAAAAATAAAATTGAATTGAAATTCAAACCATTGAATCGAATCGTTGAATTGAATTTGAAGTTGTTATCCCGCCTTTTGGCAAGGCCGTGACACCAAAGACTTGACTAGATACCGGTGACAGGTCGTCTCGGAAGTCGGTTACGCGTAAGGATCGCTACGGATATCGATGAAATTTGTTCGAGTCCGGATCGGGCTACAATTGATAAGGCACATCAAACAGAGCCGTGGGAACCAACGATCCAAGTTTCAAGGCAATCCGAGTTCGTATGCTCGGGATATTGTCGACAAAGGATGGAGTAGGGCTTCCTGAGTTCGAATCCATAGGCGAACTCTATGTTCGAATCCAACAGACAAGTTTTACCTCGTATCCATGAAGAAGAGACCAGTTCGAATCGATCAGAGGGGGATTGCTTCGACTCCATCAGGCGGAATCAATAGCTTCGAATCGATTGAGGCATTCACTACGTTCGACTACATCAAGCGAGCCTTCATGTGCCTTGAGTTCGAATCCACCCTCGCCTACACCATAGTTCGAATCCATCGAAGGAAGGAACCTTCGAATCCATGCATTCGAATCCCCAGGCCAAGACAACTTCGAACCGGTCCATAGCTACGAGTCTAAATCGATTCGAACGAGCATTAGTCTCATCGATTCGAAGGAAGAGGTCCTTCGAATCCATTACCTCGACTCCACCATCTTCGAATCCAAGTCGTGGATGCGACCCAGTCAATGCGGAATGCAAAGCGGACCGATTCGAAGAAAGCGCACCACGTCACCATCTTCACAAGCAGGAAGATCGATTCGAACGAATCGATTCGAGCATATCGATTCGAACGACTCCAGAATACGAAAAACACCAACTTGAATCGATCATAACTCGAGTTCTACAAGTCCAAATCCCATGAAATTTTCACAGAAGCTCAAACACATGATGAAGAATGTACACACCAAATTTCAGCTCGATCGGATGATTTTTTGATCGATTCGAACCAAGGGTCGAATCGATCCCAAAGTGGGCCCGGATCTCCAGATTTCGGCCATGTGGGCCCCCTGACGTACCAGAACTGGTCTCCCCTCATTTTTAGCGAAATATCAGCCTCCTACACCTATAAATAGAGCCCCTGGTCATTCAGAAAAGGGGTCGAAGAATTCTAAGTACTAAAGAGCGCCCAGATTCTGCCAGATTTACTCCAGAACACCGCCGCTGCTTTAAAATTGACACTTAGCATTTGAATTCAGTTGTATTACATTATCAACTACTGTAATCTTCAAGTAATCGAGCAATAAAATCATCAAACTTCATAGTGGACGTAGGCAAAACGCCGAACCACTCTAAATCGCTTGTCTTTGCAATTTACTTTCTGTTATTTGGAGTTTTTGTTAGATAACCCACAGTTTTAATTTTCATTCTTCACTTTTATCTCTTCAAAAACTTCCGAAGAGTGTTGTGCCCATTTTTGGTACAAACACTTTGGTGCTTTCACTGAGAAAAAACCAGCTTTTTTCTCCTGCTCCTTGGATCTACCATCGATACCGGATTGCTCAAATCCAAGAGGAAGATCCAGATCTTCGGTTCACAGTCCTTCCATTCTACTCAGATTTGCATAAAATCTAGGAAAAGGATTCATCGTTCAAAATGGTTAGCACGAGAACCACTTCTGCAGCTCCAGGACAAGAAGGTAGGGATGGACAAAATCCTGCTCAACAGCAGCCACCCAACCAAGACAACACTGCCCACTCGGATCCGTCTGGGGCAGTCACTAGACAAGAATTTCAGATGTTACTCCAAGAGTTGACTCAGAGTCGGCAACAGTTAGCCGAACAGTTGCGAGCTAATATTGAGTTGACAAATCAACTGAATCGCCAGGGCCGTAGGAGGTCCAAGAGGGATGATGTTTCCCGCTCACCTACTGAAAGTTCTGCCTCATCTGACTATCATCGTAGATCTACCCGTCCCCGATTAGACGGAGATTATGCTCAGACTACGGGATATCAGCCCGCCCTGACTGTCGGGCAGTTGAGGGTAGGACCATCAACCAGCTTCCAGGCTGGGCCATCAGCACGAGGTGGCCGCACTCCACAATACACTACGGACAATCATGTCACAGCTGCCACAGTAGAAACAAGGGTCGATACCCGATATCTTCCAGATTCGAGTAATCAACAGCAAGGACGTACTTCTGAACCATACGTCCCGGAAGACGTTGAGCCAAGGAGGCGAAACTTGGACCGTCGACAGCGCCTGGTCCAAACTCGCATTGTGGAACCCGACCACACCTTAGCTCAGCATGCTCAAAATGTAGCAATGCCAGACATCTCGACTATGATACGTCAGATGATCCGTGAAAGCCAAGGACTTACCAATGACGATTGGGGAATTTCTCGAAGCCATACTCCTTTCACGAACGAGATACTATACGCTGAACCTCCTCGGCGATTCAGAATGCCAACTCTCCCTATGTACGAAGGAAGTTCTGATCCCAATCAGCACATACTGAAATACGAATGGTCAATGAGCGCCGCAAGGGCCGACGATGCAGTAAAATGCCGCAGTTTCCCCATTTCACTGGGAGGAATTGCAACAATGTGGTTTACAAGACTACCTCCAAGATCTATCTCGTCATTTGACCAATTGGCTAAGAAATTTGTTGAACAATTCCGTATGCATGTTGCCAGACCCAAAGATGTTAACACCCTGTCCAATGTTACCCAGGCTCGTGGGGAAACATTAAGGCGTTACTTGGAGAGATTCCATGCGGCATGCGTGGAAATCAGTAATCCCAACGACAACTCGATTTTAATGGCATTGACAAAGGGAATTGATCCCGATTCTGAATTTGGAAACTGGTTAGCCGGAAAACCCCCCGCATCGTTGGACCGTTTCTACTCCAAAGCCGCTCAATTCTTACGGCAAGAGGACGCGAAACAGTCTAGGAAGCAGGACGATGCAAAACCCGGAAGTGAGGGAATACAGAGCAATGTAGCAGTTAAACAGTCCGGTGACAATTCCGGAAAAGTCCAGTTAAACATACAGAACAAACAAGCTCAGCCGAGAGGTGGCAATGGTCAGAATAAGAAGAGAGACCCGAATCCAGGCCCACGGCGTAGGGCTCCGATGTTCGAAAGTTATACACCGTTAAACACTTCGCTGGAAAATGTGTACCTGCAAACTTGCAACACAGAGCAGTATAAGAAACCCGCTCCGAAGCGGTCATCAGAAAGGCAGATTCAGACGGGAAAGTTTTGTAGGTTTCATGAGAGTTATGGCCACAATACGAATGACTGTCGCCATTTGCAAGATCTCATAGAAAAGTTGATCAGGGAGAGGAAGTTAGATCAATTCGTGCGGGCGCCGCAGTCTGGTGGTGCGGGCCCATCGAATCCGAACCGTGCGCAAGATCAGGAAAGACAAGAGGAACCCGCTCGTACAGGCGGGAGGCTAGTTATCAATACCATAAGTGGTGGTCCTCATCCAGCAGACAGGAGCTGGAGGGAAATGGAGTCGTATGCCAGCTCTATCAGGCATGCGAGCTTCGAATGCTGCAGTAATTGTGAGGATGGAACCCCGGCTAAGAAACAAAAAACGATGTCTGACGATATCATATTCAGAAGCAGAGATGCTGACAAAATCGAAGCCCCAACGATTGATCCACTGGTCATATCTGCCCAGGTTGGTCCTGCTTGGATGAAGAGGATCCTGGTTGACAGTGGGAGTTCTGTAAACATTCTATTCAAGCGAGCTTACGACTTAATGAAAATGGAAGCAAAGGACCTGAAACCCTGCCAATCCCGGGTTCATGGCTTCAATGGCAGTGCAACAATACCTACTGGGATAGTGGAACTACCAGTGGAACTGGGGATCGGAGAGCGCAGGAGAGTCCGACTGCTGCAATTCGTTGTTCTTGACATTGCTTCACCGTACAACGCATTCCTGGGTCGACCAGCCCTTGCTGAATTCAGGGCAGCCATTGCCCCGTGGTGTTTGACCTTAAAATTCCCAACTGATCATGGTATAGGAATCGTTCAAGGAGATCAGGCAGCAGGAAGAGCCTGTTATGTTGCTGAATTGCGAGAAGCACAGAAGAAGGAGAAAGGGAAGGGCGTAGAGGAATCTCTCTGCGTCCGTTTTACTGATAATTGACAGCTAACGCCTGGGCCCCGGCCCGGGCACCACTACCAATTCCTTAGAGATCTTGACCCTAGAGATAGAGAAGATAAAGATGAAGTAGAAGAGAATCAAGCGTCTCCAGCCGAACTGACTGTGGACGTCCCGGTCAGTGAGGGTGACGACTCGAAAGTACTAAAAGTTGGATCTCAACTGGGAAAACAGATACAATAGGAATTGGTTGAATTTCTTCAGGCGAATCTTGATGTCTTTGCCTGGACGCACTCCGACATGTGCGGAATCTCACCAAACATTGCAAGCCACTCTTTGAATATTGATCCGCGACATGTTCCGGTCAAGCAAAAGAGGCGTGGTATGGATCCAGAGAGATCTGCCGCTCTTAAAGAAGAAATTGACAAATTGCATTCAAATGGTTTCATCCGAGATGCTCTATACCCAGAGTGGGTGTCAAATCCGGTAATGGTTCGGAAACCGAACGGGAAATGGAGAACTTGTGTCGACTACTCTGATTTAAACAAAGCCTGTCCAAAAGATAGTTTTCCACTTCCCCGAATTGACCAACTCGTTGACTCAACTGCAGGTCACGAATTGTTATCCTTTATGGATGCTTATTCCGGTTATAATCAGATACCCATGCATCTACCCGATCAAGAACATACTAGTTTTGTAACCGATCTGGGACTCTACTGTTACAGAGTCATGCCCTTTGGTTTAAAGAATGCCGGAGCAACTTACCAACGCTTGGTTAATCGAATGTTCGCTGATCAGATCGGGAAGACCATGGAAGTCTATGTGGATGACATGTTAGTTAAGTCCCGATTTTCCACAGATCACGTCAAGGATTTAAATTCAATGTTCTGTATCTTACGTGAGTATGGAATGAAGCTTAACCCGCTAAAATGCCACTTCGGCGTCGCATCCGGAAAGTTTCTAGGGTTCATCGTTAACGCTCGTGGGATAGAGGCAAACCCCGAAAAGATCTGGGCAATAAGGAATTTGCAAACCCCGAAGACCATAAAGCAAGTCCAGAGCCTCAACGGGAAGGTAGCAGCGCTAAGCAGGTTCATCTCGAAATCCACTGATAAATGTATTCCTTTCTTTGATCTAATCCGGAAGGGAAAACGAAACTTTGAATGGACCACGGAATGTGAAGGCGCATTCCGATCGCTGGTTCAGCATCTCTCTACGCCACCGATTTTGTCGAAACCAATTGATCACGAACAATTGTACCTTTATCTGGCGGTATCGGAGCATGCGATCAGTGCTGCTTTGGTCCGGGAAGAAGATCGAGTGCAGAAACCGGTCTATTATGTCAGTAAACGATTGACCGGAGCTGAAAGAAATTACCCCAGGTTGGAGAAACTGGCTTACTGCTTGGTCATTGCCTCGAGAAAGCTTCGTCCTTATTTCCAAGCACATCCGCTTACCGTGTATACCGATCAGCCGTTACGACAGGTCCTCACGCGGCCTGAGACGTCTGGAAGGTTACTCAAGTGGAATATTGAACTGAGCCAATTTGACATTACTTATGCCCCGCGGAGAGCCATTCAAGGGCAATTCCTAGCTGACTTCATAGCTGAATTTACTGTTCCTGACGAATTACCTGAAACCAGCGAGTCTCCTGAATATGTCTGGAAACTTTATACTGATGGTGCATCAAACGATCGATGTTCAGGCGCTGGAGTTGTACTAGAAACCCCCGAAGGTCGATCCATATGTTATGCTTTGAAGTTTGATTTTCATGCAACCAACAATGAAGCCGAGTATGAAGCCCTGTTGGCTGGGTTAAAGCTTGCCAGAGATCTGAAAATTATCGCTATAGAAGTTTATTGTGATTCACAGTTGGTTGTATGTCAGGTACGGGGAGAATATCAAGCGAGAGATCGAAGGTTAGCTGCTTATCTAGCCCGAGTTCAGGAAACGCTGGATCAGTTTGATTATTATGCTATTTACTACATACCACGAGATCGCAATCAAAAGGCCGATTCATTGGCAAAGTTGGCCAGCACAGGTGAAGCACAGCAAATGGGACTCGTCCCGGTCGAAACGTTGCCTTTCCCAAGCATCGATCAAATCAAAACGAATGTTGTGTTGGAGACCTTTCCCAGTAGAGAATCATGGATGACTCCATATCGAAATTATATTGAGAATGGGATATTGCCTGAGCACCGAAATGAGAAAAGGCAAATTCTACGAAAAGCTTCGCGGTTCATCATTCAAGACGGGATCATGTATAGAAAAGGTTACTCTGTTCCACTCCTCCGGTGTATCGCTCACGACGAAGTCAAACGAGTGTTACATGATGTACATGAGGGAGAATGCGGCGATCACACCGGTGGACAAGCGCTTGCTAAGAAGATACTCCGATATGGATATTACTGGCCGACAGTAAATCGAGATGCTGCCAATTACGCCAGAAAGTGCGACAAGTGCCAAAAACACGCTCGAATTCCAAGAGCCCCGCCTACCGAGTTAACTCAAATGGTCAGTCCCTGGCCGTTCGCTATGTGGGGTATCGATATCATTGGCGCTTTACCTCTGGCAAAAGGTGGTGCGAAGTATGCCATCGTCGCAGTTGACTACTTCACAAAATGGGCCGAGGCTGAAGCTCTTGCAACGATTACGTCAAAGAAAGTGATAAACTTTGTGGTCCGTAATATCATTTGCCGATTTGGACTCCCGCACATCATCATCACCGATAACGGGACCCAATTCGAAAGTTCAGAGTTCAAGAGTTTCTGCCAACGATTTCATATTCATAAAAAGTTCTCTGCAGTCGCACATCCACAAGCAAACGGTCAGGTCGAAGCTGTTAACAAAGTTATCAAATCCATCTTAAAGAAACGACTGGAAAAGGCTGGGGGCAAATGGGTCGATGAACTTCCTATGGCATTATGGGCTTATCGAACAACTCACAAGACCGCGACTGGACACACCCCATTTTCCTTATCCTATGGATCGGAGGCCGTCATTCCAGTTGAGACAGAAGTATTTTCTCACCGCGTAACTTATTACGATCCGAAAACAAACGCTATATTACTCGCTGAGTCTTTGGATCTGTTGGACGAGAAACGAGAAGAAGCTGATTTAAGAGCAGCCGCTTACCGAAGTCAGGTCGCCCGACTATATAATACCAAAGTTCGCCCCCGAACCTTTGATCTCGGTGATCTGGTCCTCAAGAGAGTATACCTGGTTCCTTCACACATGAAACCAAATTGGGAAGGACCGTACGTGATTACGCAACGACTTGGAGATGGCACATTCAAACTATCAACCGTGGACGGTCTAGTTTTACCGAGAGCCTGGAACAGCGAGAGTCTCCGCCGCTATTACATATGACAGGCTTTATTTATTTCATTATGTTTCTTATTCAGCAATTTACTTTTGCATTTCGAAATTAGAATTTGTAATAAGGCAACTGATTTGCCATATTTTCTTATTTCAGTAATAAAAATGCCATCTCTTCGAGCCAGAGCTGTGATTCATTAAATACAATGTACAACATCACGATGCACGAAGAGCTAAGTTCCATCACACAGTGGAATTTATTCAAGTAGGGAGTGGCTGTGAAGCAATCAACCACTCGCTAAATGAAACCCGAGCTCGGGGGCAAGCCATCACATCAGGCCACGAAAATGGGTTGATACACGACAACCCTTCATTCAACTCCGTACTCCCAGAGTGCAAGGCGGAGTATAAACATTTTATCCAACTCCGTGCTCCCAGAGTGCGAGGCGGAGTATAAACATTTTACTCAACTCCGTGCTCCCAGAGCGCGAGGCGGAGTATAAACATTCTTCTAACTCCGTGCTCCCAGAGCGCGACGCGGAGTATAAACATTCTTCTAACTCCGTACTCCCAGAGCACGAGACGGAGTATAAACATTCATCCAACTCCGTACTCCCAGAGTGCGAGACGGAGTATAAACATTCATCTAACTCCGTACTCCCAGAGTGCGAGGCGGAGTATAAACATTTTACTTAACTCCGTGCTCCCAGAGCGCGAGGCGGAGTATAAACATTCTTCTAACTCCGTACTCCCAGAGCGCGAGACGGAGTATAAACATTCATCTAACTCCGTACTCCCAGAGTGCGAGGCGGAGTATAAACATTCATCTAACTCCGTACTCCCAGAGTGCGAGACGGAGTATAAACACTCATCCTACCCCGAACTCCGGAGCGCGAAACGGGGTATAAACATACGTCAACTCCACACTTCTCTCCAATACAGGGGGCAGAACCATAACACATAACAAGTTGAAGACAGAAAGGGAATAGATTTTCATTTCCATTATCAACAAAAAGAATCTGATTACAAAGTGTTTATGAAAAATTCTGCTAGTGGGAGCCGAATCCACATCTATACACGGCTATAGAAAAATCTACAAAATGCAACCCTACGCAACAGAGATTTAAAGAAAGAAGTTCATTCTTTCTTCTTCCTTATCTTCTTCTTCGGAGTAGCTCCACCCGATCCGCTGCCCGACTTCTTCCTCAATCGCTTGCTCTTTTCAGGCTTGCCCTCCGGCAGCGATATAATGTCGACATCTTCCTCAGAGCTGGAGGCGACGGAAGTTCTTCTAGGAGGACGAGCTGGGGGCATAGGAGTAGTAGCAGGAGGAGGGACAGGAGCGGTCTCGATCAATACAGTACCACCCGGCGAAATCACCATTAACGGGGCAGGCCCGGGCGGACTAGAACCTACATTCCCTGCTGCCATCTCGGCAGCGATCTCAGCTAAAACGTCGTCCTCACGAGATGCTTGGGCCGCATCGGATGTGCCAATAGCTGGCATAGATAAACTAGCGGCCGGAGCAGCCTCATTCACAACATCGGACGGGTTGGCAGAGGGATCGATGGGTTCATTGAGAAGCTCCTCAATCATTTGAGCGCTGAAAGAAAACATATTTGCATCTCCCTCCTCGCCAATCAAAGTAGAAGTCGTGATGGCTTCAGAAAAAACAACCCCTTGTGTTTGATGAGGAACTGATAAAGCAAGGGGCGCAGAAACGATGGCTTCGGTCACTGAAATACGACAAAACGAAGATTGTTAGCCAAGTGTGTTGCTTAAGGTCCTTCACTACTAGACTACGAGAAGCGTTCAAATACCTTCCTTAGTCTGGACCGAAACATGGGTAGAATCATCGGCGGAAGATAATAACGGTTGGTCAGGATTATATGCAGGAACAGATCGGGGGTCTACCGCACCAGTGGTTTCGGGCAATGTTGGGATTACAGCTCCAACACTTGCCTCGTGATGCACGGTCCCCGAACCTTCGCCTGTCTCTAGAGATTGGACGCCGAGTTTTTCTTTCGCCATGGAGATTACCACCTCATGAAGGGTCTTCCTCTCATCCTCAGTAAGCAGACGCATCTCCAGTTCAAAGTCGTCAAGTGCTCCATCTGGATGCGCTGCTCTCTTCTCATTCACCAGCCGGGTCCAGGCATTGTACAAGATCATGGAGTCATCTCCCAGCCACGCTAGATTTCTGTGTTCCAGCACATTAGCGTTATACGTGACTAAGAGATCGTCAAACTCAGCATCTAGCCTAGACCTCTCCTCCAAGATTTTTTCCTGAATCTCCGCTTCCACAGACTTAGCCTTGACCGCCGCCGCAGCAAGTTCGGCCCTGAGGGATACTGCCTGGTCGCAAGCCTCTTGAGCAGTAGCGTTCGCATCGTCCTTCTCCTTCACCATTTCAGCGAATTTGGCCTTGAGCTCGTTCAGCTCTTTAACGGCTAAGTCTCGCTCAGCTGCAACGGTGGTATTACGATGGCCCATCTCTTCCACTGTGGCGCAATGTTCTTGCTGCATCCTCGCTAATTTGACCACGACACCCTCGTGCTTCTTAAGTGTTTCAAGCTCTGACTTTCGGGACGTTTCCACTTCGGATTGAAGAACTTGAATGATGCGTTTCTGCTTCGCAATGTCAACATCACGTTCAGCAATGACTTTCGCCCTGTCGAAAGCTACTCTAGAAGCCTTCACGGCTGCCTTATACCACTCCTTGTACTGAGCATAGAAGTCGTGGATGTAATTATGAGCAGTGGTCTCGGCTTCCGGAGGGATTCTTTTGAAGTTAGGAGGGAAGATATAGCCATCCATGCAAATTTCCGGGTAGTCGTTTTTCATTTGGGCGAGTTTAGCAGCTCCCTCGCTTGTCAACTCAGCCGGAACTTGTTCAATTATAGCGGCTGCCGTTGGTTCCACTCTTGGCCGTTGAGCGTCAGGCCGAGAAGATTGAGAAGGCAACTGTTGCTGATGAGATGGCCCTGGGAGGTCTACTGGAGCCCTGGGAGGCGGAGGAGAACGGGATCGGGGTCGGTGCTGGTATCCCCGGTCTCTATCAGAGTAATCATAACCAGAACGGTTACGCGAGTAATCTCTGTCTCTGTCGTAACGTTCTTGACTCGAGTAGCCTCGCCCATGGTCCCTATCTGTCTCTCTCCTACGGGAATCATAAAATGGAGAAGATTGGCGCACATTCCGAAGCCTATCTAGAGTGGAGCCACGCCCTGACATCTCACCTGCGATAAGAAAGAATTACGGATTAAAATCCCATAAAGCAATGTTTACTATGCAGAAGTCATGGAGTGCCGTGGAAGTGTGTGTAAATGTGTAAACCCCCAAACCGACCGGAAGTGTTGACTGCACTTAAAGGAAAGGGCTCGTTCATATTTAGGACGTCTTGTAATTCCTCCAACCCAGGATTATGAGAGATCGATATATAATCTGGGATAGGAATATCGTCAAGCCCTTTGAGAGGATCTCTCGAATGAGAAGGGGCGGCCTCAGAAATCATAACTCCGGAAGCGGGAAGAAACACATCTACAGATTTTCCCCCCTTTGACTTAAGTTTTTTGGAAACGGCGGCCTTGCCTTTCCGTTTTTCTCCCGATTCCTCCAAGTTTCCCGAAAGGTCAGCCATTGGCTCTGAATCCGTCTAGGTTCTTTCTTCGTCACTCGCCTCGATTATTCTGATCCCGAGTGACCTCTTCGCTTTTCTCTTCTTGGGTTTCTTCTTATTTTCCTTCTTGGAGACGGACTTTGAAAATCCCTCAACAACTATGCTTTGATTAATGTCGATCAAACCCAGAACTCTTAAGTTGTAGTCGTTCAGCACCGAGTCAATATGCCTCAGCTCGCTTGGGACTTCTTGAAGACTCCGGACGGTACCTTTGAAACGCCCTCCATCGGGCCTAGAGATAATAGCTGTAAAAGGAATGAAATGTCAATTTTAACACCGAAGAGCTATTGGTCAGAGAAACAGGTTAAGGCGCTTACGTCTAGACAGCCATCGCCTAGCGAAACCCGGAGGGCATCGAACGTAGAACCATTCGTTCTTAAAATAGCTCAGGCGCGTCCAAGCTCCAACTACAACTTGGCAATTTCTAACTGCCTCCAAAAATGTAAACGACGGGCTATCACCCCTGCTCTTGAAGTTAAATATGTGTCTGATCTCGGAGGGCCTCGGCGGGCGAAAAAGACAGTCCATAAATATTACGAAGACACTATTCAACAACGCGTGCCCGTTGGGATGAAGTTGTGAAGGAGCGATCCCTAAATATGACAGCATCCTTCTGATATATTGATTGAAGGGAGGAAGAGTTCCAGCCGCACAAGCATGACGGTAGAATGCTGTATATCCTTCAGGCGGATTGTGCGGTCTATCGGTGGCGCTGGGCAGTAGTACGTCACCAAGAGATATGTTATGCTTTAAGCATATTCGTCCCAATAAGGATTCAGAAATGTTGGACTGAACCGAGTCGACAGGGTCCTCAATAAATATCGCTTCCGGCAATTCATCTGGAGCTGGATCGATTATATCGGCAGGGATATCGGGAATCTCAAGCACCGGAGGGGTCGAGCTCTGTGCCTCTTGTTGTTGAGAGCTCGAAGATTCCATAATTAGCTAACTCATTAGAAAGCAACATTAAGTTTATGAACAAGCCCGTGCATGCCCCAGTGTAATGTGTGTGTACGAGTCGTGCAGTGCAAGTATTGTACATCACTCGAGCAAATTTAACAGAATGAAGCAGGATATCCGAACAACATAACTTGGGAATTTGGGAATGAAAATGACCGTCATCGCTGACCGTCATTTCCGCACCGTCCAAACGCTACGGACCAACTTCAAGTATAAATCAGTTGTATTATTGGTTAAGTCATAGTTCCATCGACGAGCTTCAAAGGAAATTCAAGTTCATATCTGTTGGTCAAGTTCGATTATGCAAGGCCGAAGCTCGTCGGAGTGAAGTATGCTAAATTTCATTAAGTTCGTCAAGTTTCGACTGAAAATTGGTCACGTTCGAATCCATTGAGCGAGTCAGAAGAGTTGCACTCCCAGAACTGAAGACGTTCGAATCGATCACCTTGGATCGATTCGAGTCGAATCAAAGTGCTTCGAATCGATAGAGGGTCGACTCGATGCATTCTGTATTGATGTAAGTCCTTGGAGCAATGCCCACAACATCAGGTGAAGAATCACTTCGAATCGATCAGAAGTGCAAACTTCATATCGATCAAACTCAATGCCCTCGAGTCGATTAGAAAATTACCACATCGACTCGATTCGATACGAGCCACTTCGATTCGCAAACTTCAGTTTGAAGGCCCCATACCCGAGATCGATTCGAACTATTCCAACGAGGGTCGATACGAAGCGAAGAGGAAACGAGAATCCTTCAGGAATTTTCTTTCCCCAAGGAAGGTCGCGACACTTCATCGCGTTTTCCCCATCGATTCGACCTATTGGACTTAGAACTCACAACGATTCCATGTTCTATCATTCTCAAAACTTGACTCGATCCAGTTATTACCTGATTTTTGTGTGGTTACAAGTGAGGGCGTGAAGGGTTTGATCGAATCGGAGTAGCGTCTCTCTCAAGGCTGAAGGATCGACACGAAGAAGAAGGCAAGGAAAAAGTAAAAGTAAAAAGTTAAAAATGAACAGGACCCCGGTATATATAGGGGGAAACGAGACGATTCGTCTCCCGGTCAAGCGCAACCGGAAATAAAGGGTCCAGCTCATCGATTCGAATGAGTATCTTCGAATCGATCACTGCAAGGCATCCATCGATTCGAAGCTAACCATATGACTTCGTCGATTCGGACTCAAATATCTACACCAGACAACTTCGAGACTTTTCCTTCGAATCCAAAGCATTGATTCGAAGCATGGCGTCAGAAGGGTCAGGGGGACATTCGACTCCATCGATTCGAACAGTCAAGTTCGAATCCCTCAATTACAAATCCATCCAGGCTTCGAATCCACCCGAAAACCATCGTTTCGAAGTTCCATCGGATCGAGGCAGTTAACCGAAGATGAATCAAAGTCGCTGTGCCCCACCGATTTGGAGTGCCAACTTCAAGACTATCGACTTGTAGCACAACGAAGAGTATCAATTCGAGTAACCTTCTCGAATCCATCAAAAACGATCGAATGGGAGTAAAAGCATTGCTTCGAATATAAAATTATTGCTTGGCTGCCTTGTACAACGGTTCAGGAGAGGATCGATACCGAAGGATAGTCATAGATAATCATTAATGCACTGATTAGACTCGAATCTCAAATCGATTCAGGAGAGGATCGATGCAGAATTCGATAACAAACCGAACTGACAGCAACTTGCGATCGCGCAACGTTAACCAAGGTCAAGATAATACACGTATACACGTATTTTTGACTAATGTTTTGGTCCTTGTCATCAACAGGAATCAAATGTTCATCTCGTCATGACTCAATAGCCCAGACAGCCAGTCACGATTATACGACAGTCGATTACTGCAATACAGAATGCAACTTTTGATAAAACATGTTGTAGCAATCCAATAAGAGACTGCAGCTTTTCAAAGCACGTCATGTTTACACAAGACGTACTTTGGGGGGCAAATGTTATCCCGCCTTTTGGCAAGGCCGTGACACCAAAGACTTGACTAGATACCGGTGACAGGTCGTCTCGGAAGTCGGTTATGCGTAAGGATCGCTACGGATATCGATGAAATTTGTTCGAGTCCGGATCGGGCTACAATTGATAAGGCACATCAAACAGAGCCGTGGGAACCAACGATCCAAGTTTCAAGGCAATCCGAGTTCGTATGCTCGGGATATTGTCGACAAAGGATGGAGTAGGGCTTCCTGAGTTCGAATCCATAGGCGAACTCTATGTTCGAATCCAACAGACAAGTTTTACCTCGTATCCATGAAGAAGAGACCAGTTCGAATCGATCAGAGGGGGATTGCTTCGACTCCATCAGGCGGAATCAATAGCTTCGAATCGATTGAGGCATTCACTACGTTCGACTACATCAAGCGAGCCTTCATGTGCCTTGAGTTCGAATCCACCCTCGCCTACACCATAGTTCGAATCCATCGAAGGAAGGAACCTTCGAATCCATGCATTCGAATCCCCAGGCCAAGACAACTTCGAACCGGTCCATAGCTACGAGTCTAAATCGATTCGAACGAGCATTAGTCTCATCGATTCGAAGGAAGAGGTCCTTCGAATCCATTACCTCGACTCCACCATCTTCGAATCCAAGTCGTGGATGCGACCCAGTCAATGCGGAATGCAAAGCGGACCGATTCGAAGAAAGCGCACCACGTCACCATCTTCACAAGCAGGAAGATCGATTCGAACGAATCGATTCGAGCATATCGATTCGAACGACTCCAGAATACGAAAAACACCAACTTGAATCGATCATAACTCGAGTTCTACAAGTCCAAATCCCATGAAATTTTCACAGAAGCTCAAACACATGATGAAGAATGTACACACCAAATTTCAGCTCGATCGGATGATTTTTTGATCGATTCGAACCAAGGGTCGAATCGATCCCAAAGTGGGCCCGGATCTCCAGATTTCGGCCATGTGGGCCCCCTGACGTACCAGAACTGGTCTCCCCTCATTTTTAGCGAAATATCAGCCTCCTACACCTATAAATAGAGCCCCTGGTCATTCAGAAAAGGGGTCGAAGAATTCTAAGTACTAAAGAGCGCCCAGATTCTGCCAGATTTACTCCAGAACACCGCCGCTGCTTTAAAATTGACACTTAGCATTTGAATTCAGTTGTATTACATTATCAACTACTGTAATCTTCAAGTAATCGAGCAATAAAATCATCAAACTTCATAGTGGACGTAGGCAAAACGCCGAACCACTCTAAATCGCTTGTCTTTGCAATTTACTTTCTGTTATTTGGAGTTTTTGTTAGATAACCCACAGTTTTAATTTTCATTCTTCACTTTTATCTCTTCAAAAACTTCCGAAGAGTGTTGTGCCCATTTTTGGTACAAACAGTTTCGAAATTGAAGTTAGTTCGAATTGAAATCGAAATTGAGTTGATTTGAATTTTAATCGAAATTGAGTCGATTGAATTGAAAGATCGGAAATTGAGTTTGTTGATTTGAAATTTGGACCTGGGTCTAGATTTATGGGAAATGGAAAGAAATAGTTTGATCTGAAACTATTTTCAAAATAAATTATTTTAATATAAACTATTTAAAATCTATCTTTTTAAATATTCAAATTATTTTGATTTTCCAAACTATTTTACTATATAAACCATTTTCAATACTTAAACCATTTTATATCAAACTGTTTTAAATCTCTAAATTATTTAAACTATTTAAAACTATTTAAGAACTATTCAAACTATTTTCTAAAAATTCAAACTGTGCAAAATTAGAATGTTTATATTTAAATCGTTGATTTAAATGCGAATGTGGTTAAATGAGGTTATAACCTTAGTTGGAATTTCAAATGATATTTTCAAGTGAAAATGACATATGAAATAAATATGATGATTTTGAAATTAAATATGATGATTTTGAAATGAAGGATATTTTGAAGTGAATATGATATTTAGATATCAAGTATGAATCGTTTTCGAAATGTAAAAGAACCAACCGGTGTGTAAAACGACGTTTGGTTGTTAAAGAGACTGGGGCCTCTTATTGGCATACTCTCTGTCAATATTGGAACCACTTTAACAACTGTGTACGTGGAGGAGACTCCAGAACGAAGTGATAGATTTGGCGTACGTTGCTGGATTTGAAGAAAGAGAACGGTGATGGCTAGCCCCGACACTTGTGTCAATTTGAAATGACTAAAACAGGAGCCGCACCGGGCCAATGAGGATAACCACCTCTAGCAGACACACTCCTTCGTATTCTATCTTTTGTTATTGATTGGTGATCACCCGTGATTTTTGGAGTGTTGTGTTGCGGTGGGCCATTAGTGGTTACCACCAGTCTAGTTCAGGCAAACTGGTAGTATCCTACCTTGGGCATTGCCTCACATGCCTTGTTTGTAACGACCCGGATTTTTCGACGTTTGATTTGGAATATTTAAATGGTTTTAAATGTTGAATTTGAATTATAGATTGATTTTTAGTATGAAAATTTGGGTTTATTTATAAAATAAATTCAGAATTTATATATAGCGATTTATTGGATAATTTAATTATTGAATTTAATAATTGAATATTGGTTAAATTATTGTGTCTTGAGTTTTAAGCTCGATAAAAATAATTTAAAGGCTTATAAAAATTATATTAATAATAATGAAGATAATAAAAGTTTTAAAATTGAATTTAAAAGTGATCTGTTCAATTTTAAAAATAGCTTGTTTAAATTGATGTTTAAAAATAGCCTTCCGAGGCACAGTCACGGAATTTGATGAAACAAGTTCCATCGGATCCGTAATATTGTATTATTATCGGATTTCAAATTTTGTGGCGTTTGGAGTTATCATTTGGCCGTACGGGATATAAACGCGTTGAAATTAATATCGAAATTAATTTAAAATAGTCGATCCAAAAAGCTACCTTCTCCGTACGATCGAATTAGGACTCGAAACATTTTCCATCGCATTCGGAATAGAGGTATAACATTATAAACGCCTAGCGTCATGCCTCAACAGGGGTTCAGCATTTCATGTTATGCAATGTGAGATATTTACAATTAAATAAAATAATATGTATGTTATAAAAATCAGATCAAAAATCAAATCTTCCCCCTTCTCCATTCAAACACGTCACCTTCTTATCACTATCAGTCCATCCATCCCCTTTATTATAAATCATGTATCCTATTCTTTCTTCCTTCATCTTTTCACGAGTTCAAATAGAAAATGAAATCACTTTAAAAAAAGCGTGATTCCCTTTTTATTCTATTCAGTTTGAACGAAATCAAAATCGAAGCAGTTCAATTACTTTAAAAATGGAGAACCAAACAATGCGTTCGTTTAAAAAATATAAGAAGAAGGGGATCTCGCGATGAAGTCGCGATGGTGCACGAGCCTGATAGAGCTTCTGGTCGTTGGGCGCGAGGATCGATGGATGGCGCGGTGTTCGAAGGTTAAGGGTTTTAGCGATGGGGGACGTGCGCGACAGTGGTGATGGGTGGGGGTAGCGGAGTGGGGTGTGATGTGATGGTCGCGATGGTTTTTGGCGAAGTCGAGATGCACGAGGGACGTGAGGGCTGCGTTTGTGCTCTAGGATTTATGTGGAACTCGATTTTGGGTCGCAGAATCGAAGGTCGCGATGGTACAGGAGTTTGCGGCATATGTGGAGGGGGTGCGGCAGCCTGAGGAAGGTTGTCATCAACCACTGTAACAGGTGATAGCGGTTTGGGTCGCGAGCATGAGGGTGAAGCTCTGGCAATGACCGGCGGTATGGAGAAGCTTACAGGTTGGGGTATCAGTGGCGAAGTCGGTGGGGGCAGTGGAACGTGGTCAACACGAGAGAGAGATCAGGGAGGAGGTGGTTTCGTCGAGGCAGGGATGTTCGTGTTGTTTCGAAAAGAAGGATTAAGCCGACGAAGGTAATTAACATATTTATAATTAATTGATTAAATAAATTGTTTTGATAAATCGAATCCTTAAAAAATTGTATAATTTTATATAAGGACCAAATCGTGGAAACGAGTCGAGATGGAAATGGTTTGCAAATAAAAATCAAAGATGAGAAAATTCTCACTCATTTGGATTATCAGATAAATTTAAAAAATAGTTGAAATTACTAATTGAATGCCTGTTTGATTTAATAATTATTATCCGATGAATGGTAAATTATATATATGTAGTAGTATATATATTAGTAGTTTGAAGTGATGTTCTTGCATATTATATAGGATGAGACCCTATACTCCCCGCATAATAGCAGATGACCCTATATACTGCGATATCCCCTCGAAGTGGGATTGGTATTATTTTATGTTGTATTAACATATGTGGATGCAGGGAAACAGGTTGGAGGGATCCAACTGGATTCCTCAAATATGTTGTTTATTTTTCATATATAGTGATATATGGATCGTGTAGAATAATTTAGTATAGATTATTGTAGTGATTGAAATTATTGAATGTTATTGTAGCACTGGCCTAAATTTTTATTTTTAAAATTCCATGAATATATTTTTAAGATGGAAGGAATTAAAGAGAATTTTTGATATAAAAATATTTATATTGGAATCGGGTTTATTTATAAGAAATTGAATTAGAAAAATATATTCGATTTTTGGTTATACTTAACTATTGTGAATTACTAAATGGAGATTTTATAAAAAATGAATTATATAAGAGAATTTATAAATAATATTATGAAAATATAAAAAGGAGTTAAAACAAAAAAAAAGATTGGAAGTATAAATGGAATTTATAAGAAATGAATTTATATAATGGAATTTTATAAATAAGATTTATTTTATAAACAAGTAAAACTCAAAGGAGTTTATAAATTTATAAATGATGTTTATAAATAAGGAAAATGATGGTCAGTTGATAAATAGAAATATAGATTTACGATGTGAATTTATATCGAGTTATGGAAACCGTTGGGAAAGAAATAGTGGAATCTATTTCTGGATGTGAGAATGGTGATAGAATTAAAATATAGCCGATGTGATACAAATCGAAAGGGATTTTAAACTGGAATTGGCAATATTGGATTTTTGAAAATAGATTTTTGTCGTGAGATTAAAATTGTTTTAAATGGGATTTTCAAATTACTATACTATGTAGCTTAAAATTTTAGATTTGGGATATTCCGAAAAGTTAGTTATTCTAATATTTAATATTTATTGAAATAAATTATAATTTTTATTAATCGGCTTTGTAAATTAATTAGTTATTTAAAAATGATTTGGAAACAAGTTATTGATATTATTTAAAATGTTTTGATATTCTAAAATTTACTTGAACATATTTTAAAATAAACTACTATTCCATAAAAATACTTATTATATATATATATATATATATATAGTTTAAAAGATTGAATTAATTTATAAATCCTCTCGAGATTGGAAGTGAAGTTTGTTAAACGAGTATGATTTTAGAAGAGAAATCTTATAGTGGGATTCCGGGAACTTAAGGAAAATTTCATAGTGTTAAAAATACGAGAAATTCAGAAAATGAATTAGAATTCATAAAAGAGGTTGGAATGGGTATTTGGAGATATAGACAAGTGCATTCGACTTGGGAAATATTAGGGGGTTTACAAATAAAATTTGTAAAGAATTAGAGAGTAGGAAATAAATGGACTACTTCCTGAATATTGGAAATAAAAGATCTTAGGGAAGATACTTATAAATATTCCTAAGTATTGGACGGGAAGAATTTGAAAATATTTAACTTCAAGATTTTTATTATAGAGATATTTTCAAATGGATGGATTATAATTGAATGCGAGGAAAATATTTGAAGTATTGAAATGAGTTGAAAATATCCTGTTAAGGACATAAGAACTTGAGCTTAATATCCACTAGTAAATTATTGGAAGGGTTTGAATATATATATATATATATATATATATATATATATCTTATAAAGATATTTGGGAATATTTTTGGAAATTTATAATAAGGCCAGATGATTGCTTATGGATGTTTTATTGATAGTTAAATAACCGACTATCAATATTGGCCAATTTTGTTAATCGTTTCGAAGAGACCGGGATCAGATTTAATTATCTGAAAACCACTTTGATCCGGTTTGAACGTTATGAATGAATACCATGAAGATGATGAAGATGGTGATTCGGTTTGTCCAGACCCAGGGCAACTTGTATGGTCGAATGCTATCAGAACATCGTCATTGGAGGACGATGAGCATTCTAAGTAGAATTGTTTTCTTGAGAGGTAATGCTTAGCCTCAAGCCTCATCAACCGGGAATGACTAAAACAGGGGAGATGCAGCAAGGCTAAGTGGGTCGCACCCAATTAGGGAATGTTATCACTTTTCTAGATGTCCTCGGAAAACCTATTTATTATGGATATGGTTGTGCATGAAAGAAGGAGCGCTCGAAGGTAAGGGTGGGAACACCCGGGGTGATAACATATTCGATCTATCCAAGTTAGGGGTAGGCCGGTCTTGTGTAGCACGGAATCCCGGCGTGGTCCTCGTTACATTGTTCTAAAGGTGTACTGTGATGGGTGGTACCCCAGTGGCCCAGTCATTCGTTGGAATCCATTCTCCAATACGAGCTTACGGTTTTGTTTGTAGAGCCTAGTATGCTGGAATTTAATTAATGTAACCATTTCAGCTATTTGAATAAGTATTTGTATTTAGACACTATTATAATATCACTGGATTTTCTATAAAACGTTTTGGTTATCGTAAGGGAAAAACCCGTCGATTTTATATGTGACGCGGTCTTACGAGATACCTTTGTTTTTCAAAGGATTTGATAACTCTAATAATTCAAATTGAGTCTGTTTTCTCACGCTAGTTTTTTAGACTGACTCGGGTGTTATTTTATTATAATGCTCGGGTCAGACCAAGTATTACAGATTTAGGATAGAATGCTATGGAGTTCAGGAGACGAGCTGGAGGAGTTTCAGATGTATTTTCGTATTTGGTTATATTTCCGCTGTGTAAGCTATGTATGTGAGGACAAATTATTACACTGTCCAGATTGATTGTTGTCCATTGTACTCTGATAATAATATGTACAGTAATAGTACAGTTCTTGCATTTAAAATTCGTTATTGTTACCCGGTTGCTTGGCCCGGCTACGAGATACTAATTATAGAGTTTTTGATTGAATCTAAGTGAAACTCGAGCCAGTGAAAGACTGATTTGAATTGAGAAGTTCAGCATAGGCCCATCGTTCGACCTATGTACATAGTCCGACCTATATTCATGGTTCGGCCTATATGGAAATTTGTCCAATATGTATGGTTCGGCCAAGGAAGAATAGCATGTGCTGCCCGGCCAAAGAAAGGTGCTGCTAGGAACTCAATGAATGTCGCTCGGCTAGGGGATACATTACGTCATTTGGTTTGGATTGTTCGTAATGCCTCGATTGGTCATGATGGCTCAGCATGTCTCATTCGGCCAGAGAACAAGTAGTTCGGCCTGGAAGGCATACTCGTCGCTCGGCCGAGATAAGGAGGACAAGGCGGCTCGGCCAAGAAGGGTTCAGCCTCGATCGCTCGGTATGGGTGAGGTTTGATCCTAATGGTTCGGCAGGTTGTGGACCGGTCTCAGAAGAACTAAGTCACATGCCGCTTGGTCAAATGAACATAGCCAAAACAGCACCATCAGTTGTGTTTCAGTGTGCATGGTTCAGCAGACCCTGTTTCGGCAAATCTTGTAGAGGTTAGTTAACACTTCAACCTGCAACAGGGTGACGCGGCTGGCATTTCCTTGCTTCGAGTCACTATACCACTTACTCCGACCCTTAAAGAGTTCACTTCACCGTTCGGCCACCCTGGATCGGCATTTCTCGTTCGGTGTACCCCGTCTGGTATGCCTGGGTCGGTTGACTCGAGGTTCCCATATATGGGCCTAGGTTCTTTGCTCCTAGGCCCGGAAAGGAAGTCTAGCCTATCTTCGTCTATAAATAGAAGGGCAAGGGCGCAGTGAAAAGGGACCTTTTTTCGAGAACTCCGGGGAGACTCTGCCATTTCGAAGACTCATCTATTTTTGATCCAAACTTGTAATCAAGTCATTAGTGTACGGATTGTATCTGTATTCAATAGTTTGAAGAAGCAATAAAGATTATACTCAAAGTGGACGTAGGCAGTTACGCCGAACCACTATAACTCTGGTGTTCTCATTTCTGCAGTTAATTTTGCATACGTTCCTCCATTTTAATTTTCTATCTTCATTAATTTCTCTACACAAATCTTTCCTTGGGTGTTAGTGACCAATTTTGGTGCTAACATTTTGGTGCTTTCACTGAGAACGCATTCTCAGTCTGTTAGGTTCTCCTTTGTTGCTTCTGGATTGAGGAAATCCCTCGAAGAAGATCCGAGTTCATTCACAAGAAGTTCATAGATTCTACTTAGAGTTCCAACCAATAACTCTACAATGGGAAGACCACGTACTAGATCAGCCTCCCACAATGCAGATGTCAACGAGACCGCTAGCGTCCAACAAGTAGGACCCAACAATCAACAAGCCAATCCGGGCGCAGGGACCGTCACCGCCCAAAACCAAATGGAAGTTGTCACCAGAACAGAGTTCAGTGAGCTGATGAGAGAACTCATAGAAAGCAGGAGATAGCTTAACGAGCAGATTCAAGCTAACGCCAACCTCATGACTCAGCTTACTCAACAACAGCATCAGAATGCTGGAGGAAGTCCCGCTTCCTACTCCTCGTCCGACAGCTCCGCTTTGTCTGATGAACCTCCCAGGCGTAGACGCCGTAGAAATGAAACAACGCAAACAGGTGCAGCAGAACGGTCAACCAGGGATGGTTTGAGTTCCCTACCTGGAGCTATGGCCCCTCACTTACACCAGGGAAATCGCGCTCAAGCTGCAACGGGAAACTTAGGATCTGGAGCACGAGTGGAAGTTGGACGACTGGCTCACCAAGGTCATGATGAAGCAGGTCCCCAGGATACACGTTTGGTAGATCGCCAATAGAGGAGGCACCAACCGGAACGGTCCCGTGGGACAAATTCCAACTTGCCATCTTCTATACAAACCCCAGACCTATCAGCCATGATCAGACAACTGATGAGGGAAAATCAAGGTTTAACTAATGATGATTGGGGCGTATCTAGGAGTCATACTCCATTCACAGATGCCATCCTACAGGCTGAGTACCCCAGGAAGTTTAATATGCCGACTATTCCGACATACGAAGGGAAGACTGATCCCCGACAGATTGTAACGAGGTATGGATGGATGATGGATTCAGCTAGGGCAAATGATGCAACTAAATGTAGGTGTTTTCCAATAACTTTATCTGGAATCTCTACCATGTGGTTCACCCGACTTCCTCCGCGGTCTATATCCAATTTCGATGAGTTGGCGACGAAATTTGTGGAGCAGTTCAGGATTCATGCCACTCGTCCCAAGGACGTTATGTCCTTGTCTAGTGTAATTCAGGCCCTAGGGGAGTCGTTAAAGGAGTACTTACAAAGATTCCACGTTGCTGCTATTGAAGTTAACAACCCGAATGACCATTCCATTTTAATGGCCGTGATGCGAGGAGTAGATCCGGATTCGGAGTTTGGTGACTGGATGGCAGGAAAGCCTCCGGCTACACTGGAACGTTTTTTTTCAAAGGCGCACCAATTCATAAGAAGGGAGGAATCCAGATCGACGAGGCGAGACAATGCACCAGGACCCAACAAGGAGACTGTGCAAAGCAACATTGCTGTAAAACAATCTGGTGACAACTCTAGAAAAGTTCAAGTCAATGTTCAAAACAAGCCAGAGCAGTCAAAAGAATCCGGAGGAGGAAATTTCGGAAAGAAAAGGGAAGCCGGAAAGTGGAAACCAAGGATCCCAACTTACAACGAATACACTCCTCTGAACGCATCTCTGGAAAATATTTACCTATCGACTTGTAATACTTTCCAATATCGAAAGCCACGCCCGAAAGAGTCCACCGAGGAGCAAAAGCGGACTGGGAAGTATTGCCGCTTCCACAAGACTTACGGGCATAATACCAAGGAGTGTAGGCACCTCCATGATGCTATCGAAAAGCTGATTCGACGGAAAAAGTTACAGGAGTTTATAAAGAATCCTCAGGAAGGCGGTCAGGGGACATCCGACCCCAATCGCGGACAGACTATACGACGATCTAAGGAACCCGTTCGGGCTGGAGGTAGATTAGTCATAAACACGATAGTCGGTGGGCCTCACCCTGCAGACAAGAGTTGGCAGGAAATGGAGCGTTATGCTAGTTCCCTAAAGCATGCAGATTTTGAATGTTGTTCAAACATGGAAGATGGGACCCCAGCTAAGCAGCAGCGAATGATGACGGATGATATAGTGTTCAGAAGTAGAGATGCCGATTAGGTAGAGGCACCTACCATTGATCCGATGGTCATCTCAACCACTATTGGGCCAGCTTTTGTGAGAAGAATACTAATTGACTGTGGAAGTTCTGTTAATATCATCTTCAAAAAAGCATATGACCAGATGAAGATGGAGGCAAAGGACCTCAAACCATCTAAAGCCCGTATCCATGGCTTTAATGGTGCGGCTAATGATGCAGTGGGTTTTGTTGAATTGCCAGTTGAACTTGGAGACGGTGAACGTAGGAGGGTACGGATCCTACCATTCATTATGTTGGATGTTGATTCCCCGTATAATGTTTTTTTGGGCAGACCGGCCTTGGTGGAGTTCAGGGCAACTTTGGCCTCGTGGTGTTTGACCTTGAAGTTTCCGACGGATAAAGGAGTTAGGGTGGTGCATGGTGATCAAGCAACTGGTCGTGCATGTTATGTGGCTGAGCTGAGAGAGGCTCAGCGAAGAGAGAAGGGAAAGGTCGCGAACAACTCTGTCCGCACCCAGGCTGCACAAAATTGACAAGTAGTGCCCGAGCCTTGGCTCGGGCAGCAGGGTCGGATCTACAGAGACATAGATCCAAGAGATGATGATGAAGAACATAAGGAGTCTAAGGCTGCACTAGCTGAACTGACGATCGACATTTCAGTCAGCCACGATGACCCGTCATGGGTGCTTAAGATTGGATCACAACTCAATCCCTCGATGACTTAGGATCTAACTGATTTCCTCCGAGCGAATCTGGATGTTTTCGCGTGGACTCACTCCGATATGTGCGGGATTTCTCCTGCCATTGCAAGTCATATGTTTAACATTGACCCAAAATACGTACCAGTAAAACAGAAAAGGAGAGGTATGGACCCGGAGAGGTCTGCTGCTCTCAGAGAGGAGGTGGACAAACTTAAAGCCAATGGGTTCGTCCACGATGCCCTCTACGCTGAATGGGTTTCTAACCCCGTACTAGTGAGAAAAGAAAACGGTAAATGGAGAACTTGCGTTGATTACTCAGACTTGAACAAGGCATGCCCTAAGGATAGTTTCCCTTTACCTAGAATTGACCAGCTGGTTGACTCAACAGCAGGGCACGAATTATTATCATTCATGGATGCATATTCGGGATACAATCAAATCCCGATGCACATCCCAGATCAGGAGCACACTAGTTTTGTCATAGACGTCGGATTGTATTGTTATGTGGTGATGCCTTTTGGGTTAAAGAACGCCGGAGCAACTTATCAGCGCTTGGTAAATCGAATGTTTAAAGACCAAATCGGTAGAACAATGGAAGTCTATGTGGATGACATGCTCGTGAAGTCACGATAGTCAATCGACCACATCCGAGACTTGGTGGAGATGTTTGATATACTTAGATACTACGGAATGAAAATCAATCCACTGAAGTGTTCCTTTGGGGTAGCATCGGGAAAGTTTTTGGGTTTTATTGTCAATGCACGGCGAATTGAAGCTAATCTCGAAAAAATTCAGGCTATTCGGGATATACGAACGTCCAGAACTATAAAGCAAGTACAAAGCCTAAATGGAAAAGTCACCGCGTTGAGTCGATTCATATCTATAGCGACCGACAAGTGTATTCCCTTCTTCGATGTGATAAAGAAAGGGAGGAAATTTTTTGAATGGACGCCCAACTGTGAGGACGCATTTCGAGCTCTGGTGAGACACTTAGAAAGTCCCCCGGTTCTGTCAAAGGCTGTTGACCATGAGGTGTTGTATGTATACTTGGCCGTGTCTCAACATGCCATCGGTACGGCTTTGGTTCGCGAGGAGGACTGAGTTCAAAAGCCGGTGTATTATGTCAGTAAACGTTTTACGGGGGCAGAAAGAAATTATTCTAAAATTGAGAAGCTAGCCTACTGCTTGGTGATTGCATCACGCAAGCTTCGTCCATATTTTCAGGCACATCTGATTAGTGTTTATACCGATCAACCTTTGCGACAGGTACTCCAATGACCAGAGACCTCAGGAAGGTTACTGAAATGGAATATTGAGTTGAGTCAATTCGATATCACCTACCTGCCACGGAGGCCTATCCAAGGGCAAGCGCTAGCAGACTTCATCGCAGAATTCACCGTATCAGACGAACCAAACAGTGATGATGTTATTCCCTCCATCCGATGGAAACTATACACTGATGGGGCATCCAACGACCATTGCTCTGGGGCTGGAGTCATTCTTGTAACCCTTGAAAACCGATCAATTTGTTATGCCTTGAAACTTAATTTGCTAGCTACAAATAACGAAGCTGAGTATGAAGCAATGCTTACTGGCTTAAAACTTATCATGGAACTCGGAGTAAGATCGGTTGAGATCTTTTGTGACTCACAATTGGTGGTATACCAATTACGAGGAGATTATCAAGCAAAGGGGCAGAGGCTTGCTCCATACCTCGCTCGGGTTCAAGAACTGTTGGCAGACATTGAATATTACGATATTTCGCATGTCCCGCGTGAACAAAACAGGGAAGCCGATTCATTGGCAAAATTCGCAAGTACTGGCGATGAACAACAGATGGGCTTGGTTCTCGTTGGAGTTTTACAATTTCCGAATATAAACGAGATGGAAGTAGATTTTGTGGTAGAAACAGAAATTGAAAGGGAGTCATGGATAACCCCCTTCAAACAATACTTACTATATGGGACTTTGCCCGATAGAAAGAACGAAAGACGACAAGTCATTCGCAAAGCTTCACGATATATAATGCAGGATGGAATAATGTATCGGAAGGGATTCTCGGTTCCCTTACTTCGGTGCATCGCCCACGATGAGATAAAACGAGTCTTGAGGGAAGTTCACGAAGGAGAATGTAGTGACCATACTGGGGGGCATACCCTAGCAAAAAAGATCCTCTGCTACGGATACTATTAGGCATTTGTAAATCGGGATGCTGCGGACCACGTAAGAAGATGTGACAAATGTCAAAAGTATGCGAAAATCTAGAGAGCTCCGCCAACAGAACTCACACAAATGGTTAGTCCCTGGCCATTTGCAATTTGGGGGATCGATATAATCGGTTCCTTACCAATTTCCAAAGGTGGTGCAAAATATGCAATTGTTGCGGTCGATTACTTTACCAAGTGGGCAGAAGCATAGCCTTTAGCAATGATCACCACCAAAAAGGTAATTAATTTCGTTGTACGAAACATCATATGCCGTTTTGGCCTCCCACGAACTATCATCACAGACAACGGAACTCAATTTGAGAGTAAGGAGTTCAAAGAATTCTGCCTAAAGTATCGCATTGAGAAAAGGTTTGCGGCAGTCGCTCACCCTAAAGTAAATGGAAAAGTTGAAGCCGTAAATAAAATAATCAAATCAATATTAACGAAACGTTTGGAGAAGGCTAGAGGCAAGTGGATGGATGAGCTTCCGACAGCGCTCTGGGCTTATAGAACCACCCACAAGTCCGCGACTGGCCATACTCCGTTCACCTTGGCATACGGCGCTGAAGCTATGATACCCGTGGAACTTGAAGTTCCTTCTCATCGGGTAACTTATTATGATCCTAAGACGAATCAGAATCTCTTATTGGAATCGCTGGACTTTGTCGATGAAAAACGCGAAGAAGCTGATTTAAGAGCAACTGCATATAGGCACCGGGTTGCTCGATATTATAATGAAAAAGTTCGACCGAGAATTTTTGATGTGGGTGATCTCATTTTGAAGCGAGTCTTTCCGACCCCATCACATCTGAATCCCACATGGGAGGGTCCGTATGTCATCGAACGGAGGCTTGGAGAAGGAACTTTCAAGCTAACGACCGTAGATGGCGTGACACTTCCCCGTGCATGGAATAGCGAGCATTTGCATCGTTATTACACTTAGTCTATTTCTTTTACATTTTAGTTGCTATTATTTCTAGTGTATGTTGATTTTGTTGTCCTTAGTTTTCGATATGTAATAAGACAATTCAGTTTGTTTCCATTTGTTATGATCAATAAAGGCTTGAAGCTGTCTTTTCCATGAACTATTGATGTTTCCGTATGTTACAATTCTGAGGCAAAAATTAAATTACATTATTCTATATGGTGCATGAACGCGCACCCAAACTTAAAAATCTCTAAGTCCCCGGAGTGCGGACTAGAGTACTCTGAGTCCCCAGAGTGCGGACTAGAGTATAAACAACTTAAAAATCTCTAAGTCCCCAAAGTGCGGACTAGAGTACTCTGAGTCCCCAGAGTGCGGACTGGAGTATAAACGACTTAAAAATCTCTAAGTCCCTAGAGTGCGGACTAGAGTACTCTGAGTCTCCAGAGTGCGGACTAGAGTATAAACGACTTAAAAATCTCTAAGTCCCCGGAGTGCGGACTAGAGTACTCTGAGTCTCCAAAGTGCGAACTAGAGTATAAACAACTTAAAAATCTCTAAGTCCCTAGAGTGCGGACTAGAGTACTCTGAGTCCCCAGAGTGCGGACTAGAGTATAAATGACTTAAAAATCTCTAAGTCCCCGGAGTGCGGACTAGAGGACTCTGAGTCCCCAGAGTGCGGACTAGAGTATAAATAACTTAAAAATCTCTAAGTCCCCAGAGTGCGGACTAGAGTACTCTGAGTCTCCAGAGTGCAGACTAGAGTATAAACAACTTAAAAATCTCTAAGTCACCAGAGTGCGGACTAGAGTATAAACGACTTAAAAATCTCTAAGTCCCTAGAGTGCGGACCAGAGTACTCTGAGTCCGCAGAGTACGGACTAGAGTATAAACGACTTAAAAATCTCTAAGTCCACAGAGTGCGGACTAGAGTATAAACGATTCAAAAATCTCTCAGCCCTTGGAGCACAGGCTAAAATATAAGCAATTTAGAAATCTCCGAGTCACGCGGAAACAAACGAGAGCTTAAGTGACCACACAACCCTGGAGTTCAGGTACAAGATGGGCGGTGAAGCTAAGTGGCAAAGATCATCAAAAAACAAAATTTTATTTACTAATCGAGAATTCAGTTTCACTACAGCTTCTCCTGAACTCGGAGCAAAAAATCTAATTACAACGACTACGAGAATAAATAAAGATAATTACATAATCCAGACTTATTCACGTTGAGCAAGGCATGGTAGCTACTTTTTTGACTTCTTCTCCTTTCTCGGTTTCTCTGAAGACTCCTCCCCCAAGCGTTTTTTCCTAGACGCCTTGCTTGCTAGGGAAGTGGTGCCTGGGAAGGAAGAGGAACTTCCTGTGGCGAGGTTCCACCGGAGAGAATAACCTTCAGGGGCATGTTCAATGGATCATCAAGTTCCACCACCCGAGGCTCAACCTTAATCTCACCTTTCTTCTTCTACTCTTCTATGATTTGCTCCGCCATGCACGATTTTGAAGTGTGTTCCGAGGCGCCCGTAATCTCAACTTCATCATGTTCCTCCACGGGCGATAAATTTTCAAATTTGTCTTCATCGAGCGCCTCGATCACATGAGCGTCGGGTCCGGGAGTCTCTCTTGTCTGAATTGCCTCTCCCGTTTTACCCTCCTTTTCTACGGAAGCATCGCTCCTTGGAGTTGGCTCGGGATCAGAATGGCCTACACGAAATCGTAAGAGACAAATGTTAGGATACATTTATTATTCGCCAAAAGCGATGGCCCTTTGAGCTCTAGGAGGAAAATCTATGTACCAGTTTCTGGCTGACTCTCAACGGTTCGGGGATTTTCACCTTCCGAAATAGGAGATAGAGCGTGAATATCAAGTCCAGGCTTCTCTGGGTCATAGCCAATATGCTGCTCGAAGGGATCGAGTGATGGGCGACCAGTCGGCTGAATAGGAGGAGGAACTGAGGACTCGGTTCTAGATGGACCGATAGTGTCATTTTTTTCTTTCGATGAGGAAGAGTCCCTTCCGTAAAGGGCCTTTGCCGTAGATAGGTCAGTGCGCTCATTCTCGCGAAGCATTTCCTTCACAAGAGACTCCTCATCCACCTCTTCAGTTCCCAATTTGACCTTTTTAATTTTTATTAAAGTGTCCCATGCTTCAGCCAAAGATTCGAGGTAACCCTCGCCAAGAAAAGTTAGGTCGCGATGCAAGAGAACTCGAGCGTTATACTCGGCTATGAGTGGATCAAACATGCACTTAATTTCCTCCTTACCAGCCTCAGCAGCTGCCTCGAGATGAGAATCGATTTCCAAGAGCGCCATTCTTTTGCCCTCTTCATGGGCCGCGTCCTTCAGTGCTTCAACTTTGGAGAGCTCCTCATCAAGCATTGCTTTTAAGAGTCGTGTAGCGACAATCTCGTCACAATATCATTGTGACTCCTCTTGAGCTGCAATTTTTTCTTCTTTTTCATTGAGGAGTAGCTCCTCCAATTCTTTAACTCGCTGAGCGAGAGCATCCTTTTCTTTTTGGATGGAATCCTTCTCTAAGGCTAAAGCGCCACAGCGTTGAACCGCCTCATCAATTTCCTTTTTGTGTGTGACTTCCAGACGATCAACTGCTTCGGCTGTGTCTTTAGTGGTTTTTTGAGCAGCTTCAAGCTGAGATTTATACGAGGAAAGCTCTTCATCCTAGGTTTTGATAATGTCTTTGTCGTGGATAGCTTCGAGTTTCAAGCGATCGATTTCATGCTGACGTTCCACCGAAACTTCTAAAACTTTTTCCACCAAATGAACAAATGCGTCGTGCTGGACGTAGACATCATTATTGCAAGCAATGGCACTTTATTTAACATGCCCCAGAATAGAATGGATCACCGGAAGAAACTTTTGTCCATCAAAGCATATTTTTGGAAATGTGGTTTTAAGCTCAGCTAGCTTTCTGCTATCGATAGATCATGTGCAGGGCCAGCGGAAGTTTGTTTAGTCGAAACTACAGATTTCTTGTGAAGCTCACGGGAATGCCTAGTGCTTTATGAACCAGAATATTGATCACGAGGAGCTTCAGATTGAGACCCTCTTTGAGCAGATTTATTCCTGCGATGCTCTGGTTGAGGAGGAGGATCGTTGGGATAGGAAGAGTGGCTGTAAGTTTTCCTTCGACACGATGAATCTCAGGGACAATAGTCTCTATCTCTGTTGTCATCTCTATCTCGCCGTTTCCCGGGCCTCGAGTCTCGGCTGGAGTGCTGAAAGATAGAGGAACCGTGAAGGCAGTCGAAGCCGTGCGAGCGTCCCATATCACCTGCATAGAAATCAAGTGAAAACAAGTTAGAGATGATCATACGATGGCTAATACTTAAGTGGGGATGGAGAGTGAGTATTAGTGTGTGTCCTAGAGTTTCCCCCTGATGGACCAGTTTCTTTAGCTTTACTTATCGGAGTTTTTTCTCCTTGGTGATGGGCTCGAACGCCTTCGTCGCCTCTCAAGGGCGAGTGAAGTTTTAGGGCTTATGGGTCGTCGAAGCCGTAATTAAGCAAGTCATCAGGGATGGTGAGATCTGATAAGCCTTTTAGTGAACCCTTAAAGTGTTGTGGAGATGGCTCTTTCTCCATCGGAGTAATTGTAACCTTCGAGGTTCCGCCCACTGTCTTCTTCCTTAGTTTGTAGGCTAGTTTCTTTTTCCCATTTGATGGAGGAGGCGGTTCATCGATGCCGGGTACGTCGATCACCGGTTCTGAGAGAGGACTTATATGCTTGTCGGACGCTCCAGAAACCCCTGACCTCTCTAATTTCACCTTCCTTGGGCATGTCGGAGGCCCCGCCTGTAGGGGGCACCGAAGACCCGGCCTGTTCTTTACTTTTCTCCACCGCAGGTCTGGCTGTAGTGGCGCTGGATGAGAGACTAGTTCGACAACCTTTCGCCAATAGCCCAAACTTTAGAAGTGACTCATTGGAAATAACGATTTTGATCTCCCGGTCCTCCACGGGAGTAGCACGAATAGCCTCGACGGCCTCAGAATACCTCTCACCTTCGGGACGTGGGCTGATGCCTACAAAAGAACGAAGGAAGTTTAAAAAAATTGCACTTCATGCCTTAGATAAGTAACGAGTCCGGAAATGGAACTTACTCCCTTCCAACCATCTTCTCGCAAAGCCGGGGGCAGCGCACGTGGAACCATTCCTGCTTATATTGGGATAATTTACTCCATGCCCCCGTCAGGATCTGACACTTAGAGTGTGGCTCAAGGAATATGAAAGAGGGGTTGTCGGATCATCTTTTAAAATGATAAATGTAGCGTATAATACCAAGAGTGGGGAGCCTGAATAAGATGCTCATAAAGAGAATGCAAGTGCCATGGAGAAATGCATGACTATTGGGGTGAAGCTGTGCCGGAGCAATCCCAATGTACTGCAGCACCTCGCGAAGAAATGAATTGAATGGTGACACACTCCCGACCCAGCACATGAATTTGTTACAAGCTGTATATCCAGCTGGGGGCAGGTCGGGACGATCTTGTCCCGATGGAATTAATACATCGTCAAAAGGGATTCCGTGGATTGAACATAGTCGATGAAGGGCAGTTTCATTGATTCTTGAAGCTTGAGAATCAGTTGGATTGTCTAGGATGATTGCTCCATCTATAGCGTCGGGTGCCGGGCCAATAATTGCAGCGGATGGATCCAGAATACCCCACGTGGAGGTCGTTGGTGGATCCAAAGTACCTACTACCTCCTGCTGAGAGCCTGGACCAGGCTTATCGGAAACTGTGGCAGAGCTCGACTTTCTGGACTTCTTTAAGGAGCAATGGATGTGGATAAAATCCTGTTTAAACTATACTTGAAATACAATCGAAATCAGATATAACAAATAAAGACATATCCCCCCGTGTTGTGTGTGCACTAGTGCTACAACTAAAGTGCGAGCATAGAAAAAATTAAAGTTTGAGGCACAAATGTGTTGTGATAGAGTTTTAAGTTATTGTCTTCAGAAACTGTCATCGCTGGCTGTCTCCTACAGTTAGTTCTGTGGTTGACAGTAGTGGTTTTGGAATTGGACATTGGCATCATAGGATGTGAAGACTGTCATTTACGTTTGTTAAGTTAAGTTCGCATTGGTGACCGTTCATATTGCAAGGGAATTAGTTTAAGTCAAGTGCTTAGGCTTGTATGCTTTCTTATTTGTCGTGCTTTATCCGATTTGCTTAAGGATGGTTATGGAAATGAGTCACTCAAATGTGCCTTGTGATCGGGTTAAGACACTTCGGATTACCAATGCCGACCCACACCCTCTCTATAGACCGAACGACACTCACGCCCTCACTATAGACCGAACGACACTCACACCCTCTCTCTAGACTGAACGATAACCTCTCCCTCTACCTCCCTAGCACTACCACCATAAGAGATCTACCAAACAATAGACTTCCACCCAACCTACTGACTCGGCATTGACACTCAGCCTACACCTTCTAAACTTACTAACTTCTACCGACCCACTTCCACTTCCTACTCCCTCGTTCCCTATTAGCCGAACGACTTCGTACCAGATCTCCAATTCAACTCAACTTCAATAACCTAATCACCACGCTCCCTCGCTCAGTGGCCCAACGGGAGCCTGCGTCCTAAAGACCACCTGTATCCTATTCCTTTCCCTTCTCCATCTCACCGGCCTCAAAATCAGTTAAAACTGTATCGAGTTCCAACCCTAAGGCATGTTCTAATCTCAGATTCTTCTTCCTCATCTACAATGGCTTCTACCGTCCATAATCTGAATAAAATTCGTGAATTCAAATTTCGTACAAAACCCCTAATTTGGGAAAGTCGATCGAATGAGAAACTCATACCTAAGAGAATGAAGCGAAGCTTAGGGAACTGTTAGATTTAGGAAGGAAGTTCGTTTAGACTCGTTATCAGGGAGAGTTGCAGAGCGAACGTATAGGATTCAGGATAAGAAGGAAAGGTTGAGGTGGTAGCCGAAGTTCTGGGGAAGGTAAATTAAAAGGTCCTGAAGAGTTGAAGTGAAAGTAAAGGAAAGAAGAGGAGAAATGTTGGCTTTTATATGAAGAAGGGAAGGTGAACATGCTATTTCCCGAAGAACCGGTCATTGTACTTTGGAAAGTTGGCTGTTAAACGCACTCGCTCCTATTCGAGTAAACCAATCGTGTGGTTCGGCCTCTATATGCCGACCTGCCTAATGTCATATAAAAAAAAGAGAAAAGGAGAAGAAAGAGGGAAAAATGAAGTCGAGACTGTACAAGGCACTAGGAAGGTTTGCCATGTTTCGACCTTCACCCTATACTTTTGACTTTTGAAAGCAGGAACTGATGATTGATTCAAAGCGTGTCGTGTTGTTTCACACAACACACTTTGGGGGCCAAATGTTACCAGCTTGCTTGGCCCGGCTACGAGATACTAATTATAGAGTTTTTGATTGAATCTAAGTGAAACTCGAGCCAGTGAAAGATTGATTTGAATTGAGAAGTTCAGCATAGGCCCATCGTTCGACCTATATACATAGTCTGACCTGTATTCATGGTTCGTCCTATATGGAGATTTGTCCAATATGTATGGTTCGGCCAAGGAAGAATAGCATGTGCCGCCCGGCCAAAGAAAGGTGCTGCTAGGAACTCAATGAATGTCGCTTGGCTAGGGGATACATTACGTCATTTGGTTTGGATTTTTCGTAATGCTTCGATCGGTCATGATGGTTCGGCATGTCTCGTTCGGCCAGAGAACAAGTAGTTCGACCTGGATGGTAGACAAGTCGTTCGGCCTGGAAGGCATACTCGTCGCTCGGCCGAGATAAGGAGGACAAGGCGGCTCGGCCAAGAAGGGATCAGCCTCGATCGCTTGGTATGGGTGAGGTTTGATCCTAATGGTTCGGCAGGTCGTGGACCGGTCTTAGAAGAAATAAGTCACATGCCGTTTGGTCAAATGAACATAGCCAAAACAGTACCATCAGTTGTGTTTCAGTGTGCATGGTTCGGCAGACCCTGATTCGGAAAATCTTGTAGAGGTTAGTTAACACTTCAACCTGCAATAGGGTGACGCGGCTAGCATTTCCTTGCTTCGAGTCACTATACCACTTACTCCGAGCCTTAAAGAGTTCACTTCACCGTTCGGCCACCCTGGATCGGCATTTCCTGTTCGGTGTACCCCGTCCGGTATGCCTGGGTCGGTCGACTCGAGGTTCCCATATATGGGCCTAGGTACTTTGCTCCTAGGCCCGAAAAGGAAGTCTGGCCTATCTTCATCTATAAATAGAGGGGCAAGGGCGCAGTGAAAAGGGACCTTTTTTCGAGAACTCCGGGGAGACTCTGCCATTTCGAAGACTCATCTATTTTCGATCCAAACTTGCAATCAAGTCGTTAGTGTATGGATTGTATCTGTATTCAATAGTTTGAAGAAGCAATAAAGATTATACTCAAAGTGGACGTAGGCAGTTACGCCGAACCACTATAACTCTGGTGTTCTCGTTTCTGCAGTTAATTTTGCATACGTTCCTCCGTTTTAATTTTCTATCTTCATTAATTTCTCTACATAAATCTTTCTTTGGGTGTTAGTGACCAATTTTGGTGCTAACAGTTATTGTATATTATATTTGTTCCGCTGCGATTGTGAGATTCTGAGATATTGTTGTTCTATTTTCTTCTACCTTTTTCTTCTTCACCCTATAGATTCGTATTTTCCATTAAATTTGAATCGAACTGATGTGGATTATGGTCGATTCAAGGGTATGGGTTTGCGGGCCTTTACATTTGGTATCAGAGCTGAAGGTTAAGTGAGAACCTTGGCTCTGGTGGGGATTATTCGTTAGAGATAGAGTCAGTAGTACTCTAGAATGAGTTGAGTGTAATAATAGATATGAGTGCGTATTTGTTAGTGAATATAAATGGTTTTATATTGTGTTGACTTATCGGTTGAGTGGCATATAAATTCTAGTCGAGTAGTGGGACACCGCTAATTCGATAGGAGTTTCTAAACACTTGAACTCGATAAACTGACACAGTATGGTTTTGAAGCGGGTAAATGAAATAATTTTACCCAAATTATATTTTTATATAAAAGGAATAATTTTCTAAAATTATTATGGTATATTTGGAGTGTTTGGATGATAATATTATAATCAAAACAAGATTATAAAATCTGGAGTTGGTTATATATAACTAAATGGAAATTGTATAAGTATGGATTATATTATTGAATTAAAACTAAGACTTGATTAAAACCAGAGTTTGAAAAATTAAATCCCGGAGATTTTTGGAAGTGTTTCCCAAAATATTTTGAAATAAATAATAGTATTAATATTTGGGAGATATTTTTGAATAGGAAAAAAATATTTTGTTTTAAATGGATTTTGGAAGTGATATAGCACTGAACTCACTTCGATCACTGGAAAATAATCCTAGTGATGACTGCGCAGCATCATCGGTATTCATTTTCGAGTTTCTAGGTGACGGATTGCTACCATAGTAAATTAAAATGAAGATTTTTGGTGAAAACAAGTGTTGTTTTGGAAATCTCGAAGGGAAATTGTCTTGGGATGGAACCAAGAGAATTTTGAAAATTTCAAGGAATGGTTTGTTGAAACAAAGAGTTGTGTATATATATAGATGGTTTCAAATGACTTGAATGAAAGAAAACCGGGTATTTGAATTCTGGAAATTATTATAAATGTTGGAAAAACATTATGATATAAGTTATGAACTTATAAATTGAAAATGACTTAAATAGGAAGAAAACGTACGGAATTTGAGTTTTGGAAATAAATTTTAACTTAAGTAAGTTAAAATAGAATTATGTGAATTGAATTTAACTTAAGGAAAGTTAAATAAATTTATTTGGAATTGAGATAATAATGGTTATATGAATATAAGTAAGTAAGTGGAAGAAATTTGAATTTGGAATTGAATTCTTACTTGATTTCAATTGAATGGATTAAAAATAAAATGGTTTGGAGTGAAATTAATTTGAGTATGAATAACTCGAGTTTGGTTTTGAAAGGTTGGTTAAAGGGAATTTAAATTTAGATTAAAAGGTGTGTTGGATTTGAGTTATAAATTTAAAGTGAACTAATTAGATAATTAATTAGTTGAATGAATGTGAGATGGAATTTAACTTGGCTAAGTTAAAACTGGATTGTGGATTAAAAATGGATATTGGAAACAGAACTTGGGTTGTAAATAAAAATTCGTCTTAGAGGGTAAGCGAATTAATTATAATTGGAAATATTGTCGAATAAATTAGAAATGGATTGGGATAGTAATGACTTGAGTTACAAATAAATCCAATTGAGTATAAATAAATTGAATATAGCCTTGAATTTCATTTTAATAAATTCAAGAATGAATTCGAATATGGGAATTAAAATTGAGATGGATGAAGTGAATGAACTAATTGAATTAATTTGTAGACTGAAATGGAATTGATTGAATGAGAATTAATCCAAAATGGAAATAAAATTTGGTTGCAAAAGAAATGAACTTAAGGTTATATAGTTGGAATAGTTAAAAATAAAGGGATTAACTTAAGGTTATATTTTGGACGAAAGCTTAGCTTAAATAATTTATGAAATGGCTACTTAATAAATTAGCATTGGATGATTCCGAGCTTAATAAAATGGATTTGAATATGATGAGTGTGGAGATGAATGGAATGCAATTGAATTGATCGGGAATCGGTTAGAAATGCAATGGAATTAAATATAAATTGAGTTGGAATCAATTTAAAATAGCTATAAACTAAAGTGGATATTTTATTAAGCGAATATCGCCGAATTTGCATAGAAAAAATTTGTCGTTTGACGTAAACAGAAGTAAATAAAATTCTATGAAATAATAGAAGTGAATAAAATCGATTTTGAAATCAATTTGGAATGGATTTGAGTTTGTTTGGTTTAAAAATAAATTGAATGCATGTAAAGTGAGTGTAAATCATTTCAGATTGAATGAAATAGTATATGGATTGGTTGAAAGCATTTAAATTAGTATCGGAACCTTATAAATTGCTTATGATAATTGTTTAGCATGCATTTCTTATGAAACTTATGGGTTTCCACTAGTTAAATAAATGAAATGTCATGGAATTTCATATATTTGGTACTTACGTGTTTAAATTGAGTAAGTACGGGTACGTGGAGCTGTTTTGCTTGACTTTGATTGCGCGAATTGCAAACTAAAATAAGCCGCTTGCTTAATGCTAAAATATGGTACGCTTGGGATTAAATACTGCGAAAATATAAAATATTGTTATATATTTTGTTTTTCGACCGTGTGGGTCGATGTATATATATTTATCTCTCTTGTCATATTGCAAAAGCCTCTCCGTACAAGGGAGATTCTGCCAAAAAAATTCGGAAATTTAGGGTGTTAGAAAAATTTTGAAATTTTTTTTTGGAATTTTTTTTAACGGAAATCGATTTCGAATTTATAATCGAAATAAAGGGATTTGGTTTAGGATGGAGAACTAATTGTTTTGGATAAAGGAAAAAGATTAGAAAAGTGAAATATCGAATTTTCACTAAGTGGGTTTTAATAAGTTAATGGGTTTGGAGCATTTTTCCTGCCATAGCAATTTCGGGAACAAAATTCTTTTACGGGGGAAGGAATGTAACGACCCAGATTTTTCGACGTTTGATTTGGAATATTTAAATTGTTTTAAATATTGAATTTGAATTATAGATTGATTTTTAATATGAAAATTTGGGTTTATTTATAAAATCAATTCAGAATTTATATATAGCGATTTATTGGATAATTTAATTATTGAATTTAATAATTGAATATTGGTTAAATTATTGTGTCTTGAGTTTTAAGCCCGATAAAAATAATTTAAAGGCTTATAAAATTTATATTAATAATAATGAAGATAATAAAAGTTTTAAAATTGAATTTAACAGTGATCTGTTCAATTTTAAAAATAACTTGTTTAAATCGACATTTAAAAATAGCCTTCCGAGGTAGTCTCGGAATATGACGAAACAAGTTCCATCGGATCCGTAATTTTTTATTATTATTGGATTTCAAATTTCATGGCGTTTGGAGTTATCATTTGGCCGTACGAGATATAAACACGTTGAAATTAATATCGAAATTAATTTAAAATAGTCGATCCAAAAAACTACGTTCTCCATACGATCGAATTAGGACTCGAAACCTTTTCCATCGCGTTCGGAATAGGGGTATAACATTGTTAACGCCTATCGACATGCCTCGATAGGGGTTCAGCATTTCATGTTATGCAATGTGAGATATTTACAATTAAATAAAATAATATGTATATTATAAAAATCAGATCAAAAATCAAATTTACCCCCTTCTCCATTCAAACATGCCACCTTCTTATTAGTCCATCCGTCCCCTTTATTTTAAATCACGTATCCTATTCTTTCTTCCTTCATCTTTTCACGAGTTCAAACAGAAAATGAAATCACTTTAAAAAAAGAAAAAAAAGAAAGCGCGATTCCCTTTTCTTCTGTTCAATTTGAACGAAATCAAAATCAAAGAAGTTCGGTTATTTTAAAAATGGAGAACGAAACAATGCGTTCGTTTAAAAAAAACAAGAAGAAGAAGAGGATCTCGCGATGAAGTCGCGATGGTGCACGAGCCCGACAGAGCTTCTGGAGGGAGGTCGTTGGGCACGAGGATCGATGGGGTGGCGTTCAAAGGTTAAGGGCTTTAGTGATGGGGGATGCACGCGACAGTGGCAATGGGTGGGGTTGCGGAGTGGGGTGCAATGTGATTACCGCGATGGTTTTTGGTGAAGTCGAGATGGACGAGGGAAGTGAGGGCTGCTTACGTGCTCTAGGATTTAGGTGGAACTCGATTTTGGGTCGCAAAATCGAAGGTCGTGATGGTACAGGAGTTTGCGGCATATGATGGAGGGGGTGCGGCAGCCTGAGGAAGGTTGTGATCAACCACTATAACAGGCGATAGCGGTTTGGGTCGCGAGCGTAAGGGTGAAGCTCTGGCAATGACTGGCAGCATGGAGAAGCTCGGAGGCTGGGGTATTAGTGGTGAAGTCGATGGGGGCAGTGAAACGTGGTCAACACGAGAGAGAGAGATCAGGGAGGAGGTGGTTTCGTCGAGGCAGGGATGTTCGTGTTGTTTCGAAAAGAAGAACTAAGCCGACGAAGGCAATTAACGTATTTATAATTAATTGATTAAATAAATAAATTGGTAAATAAATTGTTTTGATAAATCGAATCCTTACAAAATTGTATAATTTTATACGAGGTCCAAATCGTGGAAACGAGTCGAGATGGCAATGGTTTGCAAATAAAAATCAAAGGTGAGAAAATTATCACTCATTTGGATTATCAGATAAATTTTAAAAATAGTTGAAATTACTTATTGAATGCCTGTTTGATTTAATAATTATTATCTGATGAATGGTATATTATATATATAGTAGTATATATATTAGTAGTTTGGAGTGATATTCCCGCATATTATAGCGGATGAGACCCTATGCGCCCCGCATAATAGCGGATGACCCTATATACTGCGATATCCCCCTCGAAGTGGGATTGGTATTATTTTATGTTGTATTAACATCTATGGATGCAGGGAAACAGGTTGGAGGGATCCAACTGGATTCCTCAAATATGTTGTTTATTTTTCATATATAGTGATATATGGATTGTATAGAATAATCTAGTATAGATTATTGTAGTGATTGAAATTATTGAATGCTATTGTAGCATAGGACTGAATTTTGATTTTTAAAATACCATGATTATATTTTTAAGATGGAAGGAATTAAAGAGAATTTTTGATATAGAAATATTTATGTTGGAATCGGGTTTATTTAGAAGAAATTGAATTAGAAAAATATATTCGATTTTTGGTTATACTTAACTACTGTAAATTATTAAATGGAGATTTTATAAAAAATGAATTATATAAGAGAATTTATAAATAATATTATGATAATATAAAAAGGAGTTAAAACCAAAAAAAATAGATTGGAAGTATAAATGGAATTTATAAGAAATGAATTTATATAATGGAATTTTATAAATAAGATTTATTTTATAAACAAGTAAAACTCAAAGGAGTTTATAAATTTATAAACGATGTTTATAAATAAAGGAAAATGACGGTCAGTTCATAAATTGGAAATATAGATTTACAATGTGAATTTATATCGAGTTATGGAAACCGTTGGGAAAGAAATAGTGGAAGCTAGTTCTGGATGTGAGAATGGTGATAGAACTAAAATATAGCCAATGTGATCCAAATCGAGAGGGATTTTAATTTGGAATTGGCAATATTGGGTTTTAAAAAAAATTGTCATGAGATTAAAATTGTTTTAAATGGGATTTTTAAATTACAATACTATGCAGCTTAAAAATTCAGATTTGGGATATTCCGAAAAGTTAGTTTTTCTAATATTTAATATTTATTGAAATAAATACTAATTTTTATTAATCAGCTTTGTAAATTAATTAGTTATTTAAAAATGATTTGGAAACAAGTTATTGATGTTATTTAAAATGTTTTGATATTCTAAAATTTACTTAAACATATTTTACAAATAAACTACTATTCCTTAAAAATACTTATTATATATATATATATATAGTTTAAAAGATTGAATTTATTTATAAATCCTCTCGAGATTGGAAGTGAAGTTTGTTAAACGAGTATGATTTTAGAAGAGAAATCTTATAGTGGGATTCTGTGAACTTAAGGAAAATTCCACAGTGTTAAAAATACGAGAAATTCCTAATGAATTAGAATTCATAAAAGAGGTTGGAAATGGGTATTTGGAGATATAGACAAGTGCATTCGACTTAGGAAATATTAGGGGGTTTACAAATAAAATTTGTAAAGAATTGGAGAGCAGGAAATAAATGGACTACTTCCTGAATATTTTAAATAAAAGATCTTATGGAAGTTACTTATAAATATTCCTAAGTATTGGACGAGAAGAATTTGAAAATATTTAACTTCAAGATTTTTATTATGGAGATATTTTCAAAGGGATGGATTATAATTGGAAGCGAGGAAAACATTCTAAGTATTGAAATGACTTGAAAATATCCTGTTAAGGACATAAGAACTTGAGCTTGATATCCACAAGTAAATTATTGGAAGGGTTTGAATATATATATATATATATATCTTATAAAGATATTTGGGAATATTTTTGGAAATATATAATAAGGCCAGATGATTGCTTATGGATGTTTTATTGATAGTTAAATAACCGACTATCAATATTGGACAATTTCTTTAATCGTTTCGAAGAGACCGGGATCAGATTTAATTATCCGAAAACCACTTTGATCCGGTTTGAACGTTACGAATGAATACCGTGAAGATGATGAAGACGGTGATTCGGTTTGTCCAGACCCAGGGCAACTTGTATGGCCAAATGCTATCAGAACATCGTCATTGGAGGACTATGAGCATTCTAAGTAGAATTGTTTTCTTGAAAGGTAGCGCTTAGCCTCGAGCCTCATCAACTGGGAATGACTAAAACAAGGGAGACGCAGCAAGGCTAAGTGGGTCGCACCCAATTAGGGTATGTTATCACTTTTCTAGATGTCCTCGGAAAACCTATTTATTATGGATATGGTTGTGCATGAAAGAAGGAGCGCTCGAAGGTAAGGGTGGGAACACCCGGGGTGATAACATATTCGGTATATCCAGGTTAGGGGTAGGCCGGTCTTATGTAGCAATGGATCCCGGTGTGGTCCTCGGTACATTTTCTAGAGGTGTACTATGATGGGCGGTACCCCAGTGGCCCAGTCATTCATTTGAATCCATTCTCCAATATGAGCTTATGGTTTTGTTTGTAGAGCCTAGTATGCTGGAATTTAATTAATGTAACAATTTCAGCTATTTGAATAAGTATTTGTATTTAGACACTATTATAATATCACTGGATTTTCTATAAAACGTTTTAGTTATTGTAAGGGAAAAACCCGTCGTGTTTATATGTGACGCGGTCTTACGAGATACCTTTGTTTTTCAAAGGATTTGATAACTCTAATAATTCAAATTGAGTGTTTTTTCTCACGTTGGTTTTCCAGACTGACTCAGGTGTTATTTTATTATAATGCTCGGGTCAGACCGAGTATTACAGATTCAGGATAGAATGCTATGGAGCTCAGGAGACGAGCTGGAGGAGTTTCAGACGTACTTCCGTATTTGGTTATATTTCCACTGTGTAAGCTATGTATGTGAGGACAAATTATTAAACTGTCCAGATTGATTGTTGTCCATTGTACTATGATAATAGTATGTATAGTAACAGTACAGTTCTTGTATTTAAAATCCGTTATTGTATATTATATTTGTTCCGCTGTGATTGTGAAATTCTGAGATATTGTTGTTCTATTTTCTTCTACCTTTTTCTTCTTCACCCTAAAGATTTGTATTTTCCGTTAAATTTGAGTCGAACTGATGTGGATTATGGTCGATTCAAGGGGTACGAATTTGCGGGCCTTTACATTGTCATACTTTTATCCTTATATGAGACTACTACGATTTTGATTTAGTGTTGTCGTATCATGACGCATTCCTATCCATCGACAGTTTATTGGTGTTTTATAAGCAAACTGTACAACAATGCTTAAAACCACGTTAAGGGGTATAATGACGATGCCTTAACGTTATTTTGATATTTTATATTACTGATAGACATTACATATATAGCGTATTCTACTATATATAGATATATTGACGGATCCTTAAGAGATGGAAAATCCCGTAACATCTCTTGAGTTATTGCACGCACGTTATACACTGGATATGAGATGTAAAACCACGTAAACATCTCTGACGCTATTTCACTCGTGTTATACATGATATTGATTTGCCTCACATAAGAATATTTTAGTTCTGACTCGAGTGTATTGTTTCACTTTATGCTCGGGTTAGCCCTGAGTTTCAGTGCATTGAAGATCAGTTATTCTGGAGGACGAAGACGAAGATTTGGTATATTATTTCCAGTATTATTTCTACATCATATTGTTCTGCTGCATTATTCTATTGTTCTGTTGTATATATATGTAACAACCCGGGGTTTTAAAATAGTTGATTATCGTCAAATGACGATTTAATTTGTTAAACAATTGCAATTGGAATTTTATTCAAGTTGACATTCATTTATAAAAATGTTAAGTGTTTTATCGGGAGTAAATTCTTGTATAAAAATTTGTGAAAAGGTTGTGGACTTAGAAAAAAAAATTAGTAGGCCGTTCTTTTTTTCAGATGATTCAGCCCATTTCTTTTGGGGATAAGGGTTGTAGCCGATTTCCCCCTTGATTCGTTTTTCTTGTTCAAAACCCTAAACAAGAATCGCGAAAAGAAAAAAAAAAATGGGGGCGACTCTCGTTTCTTTTGTTCGCTCTTTTTCCCCCCAATTCACTGTCAAGATCCATAATCAAAACGAGAAGTCAAGCAATGGCAGCTCCATTCCTCCTTCCAATTAGGGCTTCGTTCGATTCTTTGTGCCATGACTTCGACTTGCTCGAGCGAGAGATGGGTCGCGTTCAGCTTGGTCGTCGAAAATGGTGAGTGTTCCACTCACATTTAATTCCTTCTCGAGTTATTAGTGTTCGAATCCTATGAGTTTTGTTCATATTCGATTGTTGATTTCGTTGTTGTTGAGCTTTGAATTTCTGAAGACTTTGATTTTGCTTTGTGAATTTCATTCCTGTTCTGGTATACGTATGCACTGCACTTGTATTTGTCTCTGGCCAATTTTGTTCTTCCCTGTAGTTTAAATAGATTAAGCTTCAAGGTAGACTTGTTCTTTCTAGTTCGATTGGATACTGAGATGAGTTCTTTGATTTTAGCTGTTCGTATAAATTAATGCCTGCCACTCTCGGAATTGATTATTTTGTTTGAATTTCTGGAGTTAATGACTTTTGGGTTCGTTGTTGATGATTCTCTAATTTTGTCGATCTCGTGTGAGTTCGTTTTACTTGAACGGACGTAGTTGTTTTGTTCTTGACCGATTCTTTGGGTTACTGGAATTAATGGATTGGTTTTGCAAAAATTTATCTGAGGATAATTTGCTGGGCTTAGTTTTGCATATCTGATTCTCTTAAGTTTTGATGCCTCGTCTAGTTTGTATCGATCAGTGTTAGATCACTTGTTGTTCCATGATTTTGGCATTGCGCCTTGTTCTTAATTATGAAGCTAAGTACTGTCCAGTTTATAGTGCTATATATGTTGCATTTTGATGATTCGAATGGGTTGCTGTCACTACATCTAACCCCTATACATGTATACATATACGTGCCTATGTGTATACATGTGGTTGGAGAAGTAGTCTTTTGATTGTAGTTTTCTTGAGTGATTTTCATTTCTCATGCTTCTCTAATTCATTCTGCAATCCCTGAAGTTGTTATTTGGTTTACTCGGTAGTTCGATTTGTTCGACGTTGATGATTTTTGATTGGTTTGTTTACTTGGCTATTACGACATTGAGTCGCTTTTGACTTCGGTCACTTGATTTTGGTGTTGATCTTGTTCGACTACTTGCTGTTTTGGCCATTATGCCTTTATTGACATGCTTACGTGATAAGTGTTTGAGGATGTTTATTTTCTAAACTACTACAGTTGAGTCTTTACAAGTTCATCTTTGTCAGTGGTTGAATTCGGCCCCATACTGGGTCGCTTCATAAGGCATACACTTTGATAATCAAGTGTGTTGTTGTGACATTAAGCCTTGGCTTTTGTCTGTCTCTTCAATTCGAACTTGCCACAGTTTTGTTTCTTGTTGCTACTTAAATTCTTTGTTGCCTTTATCAAGGTAACATTCACATTGTTGCATTGATTTAGAGGCTGCGGTATCATTTTCTGCTGCATCCCCAGAGATGTGTTATTCATGTGCATTGCCTCCATACCTATGTTGCCTGGTTGTTGAACTAGGACAGTTTCATTTGCATGTGTCGTGTTCACTTGTTCACTGGTCACTTGTTCACTGGTCACTTGTTCACCTGTTCACCTGTTCACCTATTCACCTGTTCACTTGTTCACTTGTGCACTTGAGTCTGTTTCAATTTGCCCTGTGTACGTCTCGAACCTGTGAGCTTGATGAGTTGCTTTGTCATAATTGTTTGCATCTGCAGCATTGTTTCATCACTAAAGCCTTGATGCTTTGATGTTTATGATTTCATTTGTGCATTCTTGTAGTCACTTGGGCTTGCTCTGTAGCTTGCCTTGACAATTGTATTTAGTTGTCATGTAATTCTTCTTGGCTTTGACATTGCTTGAGCCTTTTCCCTTGATAGTATTTTGTGGTCTTTACTTTAGTTCACTGTTATCCGAACTGTTGCCACTGTCTTCTTTGTAGATGCATTCTGCCCTTGTCTTTGCAACTGTTTGCCACTGTAGTTTCATCGTGGTGGTTGCTTTGTATTCGTTTATGTCTGCAGTTGCATGTGTTTTGCAGTTTTCCTCTTGTTGGGATTTGTTTCCGAATTCACTTGAGTTGAATCCGGTACTTCGGGGTTTGACCTTGTGATCATTTGTGACTTTCACTGAGCTTTTGTGTATCCCTTGCGATAGTGGCGAGGCAGTACACGCGTGCGTGTACTGCAGCCCTATCAGATTGACAGTTTTAAATTGATGTTTTGATTTGTTGAATTGTTTCGTTGGTTAATTTCAAATGGTTTGGAGTTGTATTCTGATTTGGGTTGTTGATTTGTCGTTTAACACTGCTTAGTGTTATATCTGCCGTTATCCAATTCTCGTATCGAGAGTTGGATATACGTGATTTCTGTGACTGTCATCTATTTGAGATTATTATTGCTTCTATGCACTAATAACTGAGTTTGAATTAGACTGACCCGTGTATTATTTTCTTTTGAATGTAATACTCGGGTCAGACCCGAGTTATTTCAGGTTGTAGATTTCCTACTTTGAGTTGTTGTTCGGGATATGAAGATTTTTTACATCTTTTGAAGTGGTCTTTGTCGTTTTGTAGTAGTCGTGTCGTTGTATAGGATGATGTGTATTCATGTATATTAGTCGATAATGTACGTGTATATATAACTTCCAGAGTCGACAGTTGTAGTTGTATCATATGTATTGTGTCAACTATGTTGTAACTGACATCAGTTATATATATATGAGACTTTTGTTTTTATCTGTGTTCCGCATTTATATTATTTGTGTTATTGTTATATCTAATGTCCTAAACTATTATGAACCATCGTAGTTTGTTTTATACTAATAATTGGGTATGTCGATGGGGGTAAATAAATAAGATGAAAAATGAAAAGTATATACCACTCCTATAGAGGTAACCAATATTAGTGTAAGGCCAACTACGGATGGCCGCTCCTATCCAGCCTTATTCTTCGTAATAAATAATAATAGACAGTATTTCTTTTAATACTCTTTGTTATTATGAGCATAGAGGTGGGGCGTCACAGTTGGTATCAGAGCTTGGGGTTTATGGACATAATATAAAACTTAACTCGGATGGAACATATGTTACAACTATTGGTCGATGTTTTATTTGTGCTTGAGTCAAAACTAAAGTTTTGAAATTTGGATGAAATTTTTAAATATCTTTATTGAAAAATAATAGTGAAATTGTGTTCTGATGATTTGATTGATTTGTGTTCTGTTTATCAGAGTGCGCAGCGGAAACAGTGAAACTGTCTTCGCTGAGTACAACTGATAATCTTTTTGATTTAAAAATCAAAATACGAAATTGATATGAATTTCATTTGTTGTTTACATAGCTGTAATTATTTTATTTCTTTGAGAATTTCGAATCCGAATTGAGGATTCGAAGAAATTGCAGATATGTGATTTTTGTTGAAATTTCCGCTGGCTTTCTTTTGTACTAATCATCTATTGATTAGATTTTTGCTGTTTTGAATTATCTTCATTGAAGATACATTCGAATGATTTCTTTGTTCATTTTGTAGTACGTGCAAAAATTTGAATTGCACGTTATTGCATTTATTTTACGTTGAACCGATGCTTGGTTATGAAACGTATTTTGTTGCCGTTATTTTTATAACGGGATTTTACACCAATGCTATATTTTAAAGCACGGTGTTTTGTGGCATTTTGATGAATGAAAATTCACTGATATTACATTTGATGTAAATTGTTTTGATGTGATTTTGATGTTTTAAAATTACTGTCGCTTTGGCTTCAGTAACCATTAAATTTTTAAAAGTGGATTTTCAAGCGGTTATTCCGCAATGCTGAGTTTGAGATACGATTTTTCGGTATTTTGAGAAGTATAATTTCTTTATCGAAATTGTCACTGATTTGCTGTTTTAATCACGTGATTGGAAAATCGTTTTAAAATGAAAATTGTTTTATAAAATTTTAGCAGTTTGCGTTTTCAAAAGAATGAGAAAGCGACTTAAACGATTCAGCAAAATTGAGGATTATGACCCCTTTCTTTTACTGTTTCGCTTAACTCCGGACTTGTCCAGTTGAGAATGTGAATTGTTATTTTTACAAAATAAATAAAATTGTTTTCAGAAATTTTAACAGTTTGCGCTTTCAAAAGAATGAGGAAGCGATTTAAACGTTTCAGCAAAATCGAGGACTATGACCCCTTTCTTTTACTGATTCGCTTAATTCCGGACTTGTCCGTTTGAGAATGTAAAGTGTATTTTTACAAAATACACAATTTTGCACTTTCAAGGAAACGATGAAGAGAATCAAACGATTTAGTAAAACACGTGGTATGGGACATGTGCGTTTGCTATTTTGGTTAATTCCGGACTCGTAAATTGAAATATTTGATGATTTCGTGTGCTTTCGAGCCACTTTGTTGGACCTTCGGGTCATTTGTTGGACCTTCGGGTCAAATACCAGTACTAGACCTTCGGGTCATTTGTTGGACCTTCGGGTCATTTGTTGGGCGCCAAAATTATGTTGAGTACTTGGTAGGCTTCGGCCATTTGTTGATGCACGTGCGGCGAATTAAAAACTCGCCATCTGATGGGATCGATCCAAGCTTTTATGTTAATTTTCTAGTCTTCTTAATTGATTTCTAGATATTTGTTGTTTCCAATTATCTGCAGGTAATTGAATATTTGTTGATATGAGTTCTGATTATCATTTTTGATAATCAGATATTTGTTGTTTCTAATTATCGCTTGTGATAATTAGATATTTGTTGATATGAGTTCTGATTATCGTTTTTGATAATCAGATATTTGTTGTTTCTAATTATCGCTTGTGATAATTAGATATTTGTGATATGAGTTCTGATTATCGTTTTTGATAATCGGATATTTGTTGCTTTTAATTATCGCTTTTGATAATTAAATATTTGCTGATTTGAGATTTAATTATCGCTTTTGATAATTAAATATTTGCTGATTTGAGATTTGGTTGTCGCTTTTGCTAATTGAATAATTGTTGAATTTGAAATTTGATTATCGCTTGTGATAATCGAATATTTGTTGAATTTGAAATTTGATTATCGCTTGTGATAATCGAATATTTGTTGATTTGAGAAATTTGATTATCGTTTTTGATAATCGAATATTTGTTGAATTTGAAATTTGATTATCGTTTTTGATAATTAAATATTTGCTGAATTTGAAATTTGATTATCGCTTGTGATAATCGAATATTTGTTGATTTGAGAAATTTGATTATCGTTTTTGATAATCGAATATTTGTTTATTTTGGAATTTGTGTTTTCTAGTTAATTGTTGGATAACTAGATATTTGCAGTTTGCAATTTGTGGTTTGGGTTTCATAATTATCTTTGTTGATAATTAGATTTTGTTGTTTTCTAATTATCGTATCGATGATTAGACATTGCTGTTTATGATTTTCTGTATTTTTTTGATTATCTAATTGATAATTGAATATTGCTGATAATTGCATTTGTTCGGTCTTGCTGTTTTTCTGATTATCTATTTGATAGTTAGATTTTTGTTGAGAATTGTGAATTTCTTTTATGAAATTAAAAGAGTTCTTTGATGTTCGAATTCTCTACCTTTATTTTTCTATCTTAACCAATTTATGTTAGAAAATTTATTGTTAGTGACGACCTTCATTATGAAAATTGCGGGGACGCAATTTTTATAAGGAGGGGAGTCTGTAACAACCCGGGGTTTTAAAATAGTTGATTATCGTCAAATGACGATTTAATTTGTTAAACAACTGCAATTGAAATTTTATTCAAGTTGACATTCGTTTATAAAAATGTTAAGTGTTTTATCGGGAGTAAATTCTTGTATAAAAATTTGTGAAAAGGTTGTGGACTTAGAAAAAAAAATTAGTAGGCCGTTCTTTTTTTCAGATGATTCAGCCCATTTCTTTTGGGGATAAGTGTTGTAGCCGATTTCCCCCTTGATTCGTTTTTCTTGTTCAAAACCCTAAACAAGAATCGCGAAAAGAAAAAAAAATGGGGGCGACTCTCGTTTCTTTTGTTCGCTCTTTTTCCCCCCAATTCACTATCAAGATCCATAATCAAAACGAGAAGTCAAGCAATGGCAGCTCCATTCCTCCTTCCAATTAGGGCTTCGTTCGATTCTTTGTGCCGTGACTTCGACTTGCTCGAGCGAGAGATGGGTCGCGTTCAGCTTGGTCGTCGAAAATGGTGAGTGTTCCACTCACATTTAATTCCTTCTCGAGTTATTAGTGTTCGAATCCTATGAGTTTTGTTCGTATTCGATTGTTGATTACGTTGTTGTTGAGCTTTGAATTTCTGAAGACTTTGATTTTGCTTTGTGAATTTCATTCCTGTTCTGGTATACGTATGCACTGCACTTGTATTTGCTTCTGGCCAATTTTGTTCTTCCCTGTAGTTTAAATTGATTAAGCTTCAAGGTAGACTTGTTCTTTCTAGTTCGATTGGATACTGAGATGAGTTCTTTGATTTTATCTGTTCGTATAAATTAATGCCTACCACTCTCGGAATTGATTTTTTTGTTTGAATTTCTGGAGTTAATGACTTTTGGGTTCGTTGTTGATGATTCTCTAATTTTGTCGATCTCGTATGAGTTCGTTTTACTTGAACGGACGTAGTTGTTTTGTTCTTGACCGATTCTTTGGGTTACTGAAATTAATGGATTGGTTTTGCAAAAATTTATTTGAGGATAATTTGCTGGGCTTAGTTTTGCATATCTGATTCTCTTGAGTTTTGATGCCTCGTCTAGTTTGTATCGATCAGTGTTAGATCACTTGTTGTTCCATGATTTTGGCATTGCGCCTTGTTCTTAATTATGAAGCTAAGTACTGTCCAGTTTACAGTGCTATATATGTTGCATTTTGATGATTCGAATGGGTTACTGTCACTGCATCTAACCCCTATACATGTATACATATACGTGCCTATGTGTATACATGTGGTTGGAGAAGTAGTCTTTTGATTGTAGTTTTCTTGAGTGATTTTCATTTCTCACGCTTCTCTAATTCATTCTGCAATCCCTGAAGTTGTTATTTGGTTTACTCGGTAGTTCGATTTGTTCGACGTTGATGATTTTTGATTGGTTTGTTTACTTGGCTATTACGTCATTGAGTCGCTTTTGACTTCGGTCACTTGATTTTGGTGTTGATCTTGTTCGACTACTTGCTGTTTTGGCCATTATGCCTTTATTGACATGCTTACGTGATAAGTGTTTGAGGATGTTTATTTTCTAAACTACTACGGTTGAGTCTTTACAAGTTCATCTTTGTCAGTGGTTGAATTCGGCCCCATACTGGGTCGCTTCATAAGGCATACACTTTGATAATCAAGTGTGTTGTTGTGACATTAAGCCTTGGCTTTTGTCTGTCTCTTCAATTCGAACTTGCCACAGTTTTGTTTCTTGTTGCTACTTTAAATTCTTTGTTGCCTTTATCAAGGTAACATTCACATTGCTGCATTGATTTAGAGGCTGCGGTATCATTTTCTTCTGCATCCCCAGAGATGTGTTATTCATGTGCATTGCCTCCATACCTATGTTGCCTGGTTGTTGAACTAGGACAGTTTCATTTGCATGTGTCTTGGTCACTTGTTCACTGGTCACTTGTTCACCTGTTCACCTGTTCACCTATTCACCTGTTCACTTGTTCACTTGAGTCTGTTTCAATTTGCCCTGTGTACGTCTCGAACCTGTGAGCTTGATGAGTTGCTTTGTCATAATTGTTTGCATCTGCAGCATTGTTTCATCACTAAAGCCTTGATGCTTTGATGTTTATGATTTCATTTGTGCATTCTTGTAGTCACTTGGGCTTGCTCTGTAGCTTGCCTTGACAACTGTATTTAGTTGTCATGTAATTCTTCTTGGCTTTGACATTGCTTGAGCCTTTGCCCTTGATAGTATTTTGTGGTCTTTACTTTAGTTCACTGTCATCCGAACTGTTGCCACTGTCTTCTTTGTAGATGCATTCTGCCCTTGTCTTTGCAACTGTTTGCCACTGCAGTTTCATCGTGGTGGTTGCTTTGTATTCGTTTATGTCTACAGTTGCCTGTGTTTTGCAGTTTTCCTCCTGTTGGGATTTGTTTCCGAATTCACTTGAGTTGAATCCGGTACTTCGGGGTTTGACCTTGTGATCATTTGTGACTTTCACTGAGCTTTTGTGTATCCCTTGCGATAGTGGCGAGGCAGTACACGCGTTCGTGTACTGCAGCCCTATCAGATTGACAGTTTTAAATTAATGTTTCGATTTGTTGAATTTTTTCGTTGGTTAATTTCAAATGGTTTGGAGTTGTATTCTGATTTGGGTTGTTGATTTGTCGTTTAACACTGCTTAGTGTTATATCTGCCGTTATCCAATTCTCGTATCGAGAGTTGGATATACGTGATTTCTGTGACTGTCATCTATTTGAGATTATTATTGCTTCTATGCACTAATAACTGAGTTTGAATTAGACTGACCCGTGTATTATTTTCTTTTGAATGTAATACTCGGGTCAGACCCGAGTTATTTCAGGTTGTAGATTTCCTGCTTTGAGTTGTTGTTCGGGATATGAAGATTTTTTACATCTTTTGAAGTGGTCTTTGTCGTTTTGTAGTAGTCGTGTCATTGTATAGGATGATGTGTATTCATGTATATTAGTCGATAATGTAAGTGTATATATAACTTCCAGAGTCAACAGTTGTAGTTGTATCATATGTATTGTGTCAACTATGTTGTAACTGACATCAGTTATATATATATGAGACTTTTGTTTTTATCTGTGTTCCGCATTTATATTATCTGTGTTATTGTTATATCTAATGTCCTAAACTATTATGAACCATCGTAGTTTGTTTTATACTGATAATTGGGTATGTCGATGGGGGTAAATAAATAAGATGAAAAATGAAAAGTATATACCACTCCTATCGAGGTAACCAATATTAGTGTAAGGCCAACTACGAATGGCCGCTCCTATCCAGCCTTATTCTTCGTAATAATAGACAGTATTTCTTTTAATACTCTTTGTTATTATGAGCATAGAGGTGGGGCATCACAATATAACTCTGACAGATGTTGTATAAATTATAATCAAATGTATAGTATAAACAGCTTCATGAACTATTTATTTGATTATTATATTTTGTGATTCCGCTGCGATATTTTGTGTTTATTTTCTTCTTTTCTTATTTTTCTTAATTAACCCCATTGATTAACTGTGTTTCGGATTTTTTTGAGTTGGACATGTGTAGTTTATTATCGACTTAAACCTTCTGAAATGCGGGTCGTCACAGTTGGTATCAGAGTGAGGTTTAGCGATAACCTTTTCTTTAGTAGGGTTCGATTCATTAGAGATAGGGTAGCAATACCCTAGAATGAGCTTGATTTTAGTGTATATATATGAGAGCGCATACTTGTTGGTGTTATAAAATGTTTTATATTATGTTTACTTATTTGTTGAGTTGTTTATGAATTCTGGTCGGTACATGAGGCGCCATGTTATCGATAGGGGTTTCTAAACACTTAAACGAGGCAAGTCAACATAATATTGTTTTAAAATCAGGTAAATTAAATAATTTTACCTAAATTATATTTTATAGATAAAATGATAACTTTCATAAACCTATACGATTATTAATGAATGTTGTTTGTTAGGAGATGGTATATTTAGCTATCATCGGTTATTGGTTGAATTAAACTAAAAACGAATACTTTGTGAACTCTATTTCATAAAGCATTCGATAAATTAGAGTGAATTAAAACCTAATTGCAATAAGAATCGTTTGCAATAACAAAAATGTAAATTAACGAAATGATTTCATAATAAGGTAATGAAATTGTATAAGTATATTTATAATATGGCTTATAAATAGAAAGGATTTAAAAGCTGAAATATTTAGAATTTAAAATCCCGTAGATTTTTAAAATTGTTTTCAAAGTTTTCAGAAATAATAATAATATTATTTTGGAAGTGTTTGACTAGAAATATATTTTAAAAAGATTTTGAAAGAAATATAAGCATTGAACTCGCTTTAGTCGCTGGGTAATAATTCTAGGGATGACTGCAACATCGCTAGTATTCATTTTCGAGTTTCTGAGTGAGAATTGCTACCAAAAGAAATTTATTTCCAGTTAAAACAAGTTTTGATTGTGAAAAAAAAATCCAAGTGTGATTTGATAAATATATGAAAATAATTTCTGAACATATAAATTGAAAATAGTATAGATAAGAAATAAGTTTATAACTTATGAATTTGAACAGGAAAGTAAAACCAAATTTTAAATGGTTTAACATTTTGGTTAAGTAAACTAAAGAAAATTTTAATTTGAGATATGAAATAAAAGAATTAACCTAAGTAATGTTAAATAAATGGAGTTAGTTAAATAAAATAAATAAAATAAATAAAATGAAGTTTAAACTAAAGCAAGTTTAAATGAAAGTGAATTGTATTTGAAATGAATCAGATAAAATAATGAAATTTTAAGTGAATAAGTTCGTATAACTTATAGATTTGAGAAATATTAAGCTAATTTTTTTTTGAATTTGTTGAATGTGAATGATAAGAAATTTTTTAATTTCAGATCAAGTAAAAATTGTAAGAAATAATTTAAACTTAATTTGAATTATGAAATGAATGGATTTATAAAATAAATTGAATATGAAGTGAATAGGTTATGAAACAAAATTTGAAAATATTAACTTAACTAATTTGAGTCTATGGATATTTACAAACTTAAGTAAAATCTAATTTTAGTTTAAGTTAAAAATGAATTTAAACTGAGAATTTTAGAACTTGAATCCCGGTGCTTTTGAAATTGTTTTTAAAGATTTTAAAAATAATATTAGTATTATTTAAAATATTTATGAATAGAAGTTGTCTTCAGAAATGGATTTTGAAAGGAAGTAAGTCATGTACTCCTCTCTTCTTTGGCTGGAAAATAATGTCGGTGATGACGGCCGCATTATCGACATTCATTTTGAGTCTCAAAGTGGTGGAGGCCACTTAGTAGCTTTGCAATGCATTCGATTCAACAAACATATTTTGATTTAAAATTTCTAAATATTATTTGATATACACAAAAGATTTGAGTATATATATTATTTCAAAATGATTTGGAAAGACCCGGTGTTTAGTTCTTATATTCTCTGTAAACTAATAATTTTCACTTATGGAAATAAAATGAATTAATAAAATAATTTTTATAAAATGGTTCATAAATGATTTGATATAAAAAGTGTTAACATAAAGGGAAATAACTGAAATTTGAATAAATTGAATGTGAATGAAATAGATGTGAATAAATTGGAAGTAAACCAATTAAATGTTAATAAAGAATGGATGTTAATAAGTGATGATAGTGTATAAACTAACTATCGACATTGGAAAATGTAAACTGTTATATTTATGAATTAATTGTATGAATATTATTTGTTGAATGGTTTCTTTTATTGTAAATCATTGTTATTACCACTTTTGATTTCATATGATTGTTTTGTTGGGTATTAGTGCTTGTGCTTATGATTTGGATTCAGAATTCATATTATATAGTTCCATTAAACTCATACATGTTTCTATATCTCATTATAAGTGACTAATATTCTAAATTGAGTTGAGATAGGTACATATGAAGACCGTTCGGACGTATATGTGATTCGACATGCTTTTCCTTGCTTTAATATGAACGAACTCGCTCGTAATAATAATAATAAGGTACATATCTCGGATTACATACCGTACTTTTATGTTTTTTTCTACGGGATGTCGCATCACTGAGATGAGATGTATATTTGATATATATGTGTGTATTGTAAATTTTTACGATCGAGCCGTGCAAAGGAGACACTGTAGAAATTTTTCATAAATCTGGTTGTTAGAAAATTTTGAGATTTTAAATTTTATAACTTGTTTTACAATAAGCCGATATCAGAATGGTGTAATGGAAGCGTAGCAAAGGTTTTGTAAATAAGATTTTAAAGTTTTGTAAGTTGATTATTTTGAGTAAAATATATCAAAGGTTTGATTCTCTACTTAACCCCTTTTCGAGGACGAAAAGTTTTGAGTGGGGGAGATTGTAACGACCCGTATTTTTAACTATTTTAAATTATTAAATTTAATATGATTATTGAACAAAAATGGTTAGAAATAAAAATTTAATGATTTATTAATGTAATTTATTGGATATGAACTTATATAAAAAATTTGAATAACAAAATTCAATAAGATAAGAGGTGATAACTTATATTAAAAAGTAAATTAAATAATATTGAACTGTAAATAATTGCATTGATGTTGAATTACTATAAAATGGAAGTTGTTGTTTTATTATTTTAATTCAATTTAAAAGTTAAATTTTATAAGTTAAATAACTTATATTTCAATAATAGCGATTTATTGAATAATTAAAATTGTTTAAATTTAATATTGGAAATTATTTAAATAATTGAATCCTGAATTTAATATGAATAAAAATGATTTTAAAAGTTGATTTAAATTTTATTTAAACTAGAATAATGATAGTAAACTTTTAAAATTGAATTTAAAGTGATTAAATTGATTTTGGAAAATTACTTGTTTTAATTAACGTGTAAAAATAGTCTTTTTGGGCACTGTCTAAGATTTTGACGAAACCAGTTTCATCGGATCTATAATAGTGAGTTATCATAGGATTTCAAGTTTCGTAGCGATCAGACTTATCGTTCGGTCGTGCGAGCTTGAAACGCGTAGAAATCAATTACAGGAATTTAATTAAAAAAATTAATTTCAAAATCTATCTTCTGAATATGATGGAATTGGCTTCCGATATATATTCCATTGTGTTCGGAATAGAGGTATAACATATAGAACGCCAGGCGGCATGCTTCGTTTGGAGTTTGGAAAAATTTAAACGTGAATAGTGTTTTGCAAAACTTCTATATAAGGACCTCAATTGCTCAAACCCTAGGAAATTAACATCGGCCGATTCCTTTAAAACGATTTCAATGGCCGAAATTCGTCGATCTTCTCCCCTCGTTTTCTTCCAATCTACTCAACGAAGTCGAACGCCTCCAAAAGCAAAAGTGGAGAGCTCGATCCCCTCTACATATCGTACGGTTGGATCGAGGTGGAAGGGCTCGAGTTCGCCAGAATCGGCTTGGAAAGTTCGCCTTTTTTAGGTTTCGTGAGCAATGATTGTGCGCACGAGGGTCGAGGAGGCGACGACCGCTGTTGGCGCGCGACGGCGCGGTGTGGGGAGGGTCGGTGGCGACGTTAGCTGAGGCGCGGCATCGATTTGAATATAAAAAAAGGATTGGCAGACGCGAGCGCGACCTGGGAAGAATGGGCCTGGAGGGAGTGCTTAGTTTAAAAGTTTAATATTTATTTAATTTTGTTAATTAATTTTAATTATATCGTTGTACTGATTAACTCGTAACCTTTTCATACGAGGTCCGATTCGAACGAAAAAAGTCATGTTGGATTCGTATCGACGTCGTCTACGACATGGAGTTGGATTCGTATTTATTTGAATCTGAAAAATTTTCAGTTCAAATAAAGGTGAGTGTTTTAAACCGCTGATGAATTACTAAAATATTCTGATGTTAATTTGATTGAAATCGTGAAGTTATTTATTTTTATTGACAGTTGTTTGGTAATTTAACTGATATTTAAATTGACATGTGGTTTGAACTGATAGTAATTTAAATCGACAATTAAATTTGAAATTGAAATTAAATTGCTAGTTAAACATCCGAAATCAATAACTAGTTAACTGTTGTGATATACTAACTGTTTTGGATGTTGATTGTGATGGATGACTATTGGTTGATATTTTGGATGATTGGATGTTTATTATATATATATATATATCTTGTTATCACCCTGTATATTATTGACAGTATAAAAAACTGTAACTTGAATTATTTCGAATAAATTAAGAAACAAGTTGAAATGATATATACCTAGACACTTTGATTTGGATTGAAATGATATATATCCATCCTTGAAATTAAAGTCGAAATAACTGATCACTTAAACATCGGATAGAAAATTATATACGGACACCGGATTGGTTAAAGTAAATGGTTTTAAAATTATTTAAATGATATAGTTTTAAAGAAATAAAGGAATCAAATTTATATGAATTGAATTATTTCCAATTCGAGCTTCGAAATGTCAGGATCGAAATTTGTTAACAGAAATTGTTTAAAGAATCGAATTTGAAAATTTATAGTTATAATTGAGAAATCATTTGAATGATGGAAATTGAAATTGTTTTAAATAGTTGAACCTTTATTCGACTTTGAAATTTATCCTAGTAGTAATTTAAATTGATATTCCATAATTTAGGCTTGGAATTGAAATTAATTTAAAGATTTAAATATAGGATTTGAACTTTGAAGTTAATTTGAATTAAGTGATTTAAATCGGGATTTTGAAATCGAACTCAAATTTTATATAAATTGAAATGTTTAAAAATAAAAATTGAATTGAAATTCAAACCATTGAATCGAATCGTTGAATTGAATTTGAAGTTGAAATGAACGTTTCGAAATTGAAGTTAGTTCGAATTGAAATCGAAATTGTGTTGATTTGAATTTTAATCGAAATTGAGTCGATTGAATTGAAAGATTGGAAATTGAGTTTGTTGATTTGAAATTTGGACCTGGGTCTATATTTATGGGAAATGGAAAGAAATAGTTTGATCTGAAACTATTTTCAAAATAAATTATTTTAATATAAACTATTTAAAATCTATCTTTTTAAATATTCAAATTATTTTGATTTTCCAAACTATTTTACTATATAAACCATTTTCAATACTTAAACCATTTTCAATACTTAAACCATTTTATATCAAACTGTTTTAAATCTCTAAATTATTTAAACTATTTAAAACTATTTAAGAACTATTCAAACTATTTTCTAAAAATTTAAACTGTGCAAAATTAGAATGTTTATATTTAAATCGTTGATTTAAATGCGAATGTGGTTAAATGAGGTTATAACCTTAGTTGGAATTTCAAATGATATTTTCAAGTGAAAATGACATATGAAATAAATATGATGATTTTGAAATTAAATATGATGATTTTGAAATGAAGGATATTTTGAAGTGAATATGATATTTAGATATCAAGTATGAATCGTTTTCGAAATGTAAAAGAACCAACCGGTGTGTAAAATGACGTTTGGTTGTTAAAGAGACTGGGGCCTCTTATTGGCATACTCTCTGTCAATATTGGAACCACTTTAACAACTGTGTACGCGGAGGAGACTCCAGAACGAAGTGGTAGATTTGGCGTACGTTGCTGGATTTGAAGAAAGAGAACGGTGATGGCTAGCCCCGACACTTTTGTCAATTCGAAATGACTAAAACAGGAGCCGCGTCGGGCCAATGAGGAATTAATTTAAAGATTTGAATATAGAATTTGAACTTTGAAGTTAATTTGAATTAAGTGATTTAAATTGTAATTTTGAAATCGAACTCAAATTTTATATAAATTGAAATGTTTAAAAATAAAAATTGAATTGAAATTCAAACCATTGAATCGAATCGTTGAATTGAATTTGAAGTTGAAATGAATGTTTTGAAATTGAAGTTAGTTCGAATTGAAATCGAAATTGAGTTGATTTGAATTTAAATTTAAATTGAGTCGATTGAATTGAAAGATTGGAAATTGAGTTTGTTGATTTGAAATTTGGACCTGGGTCTAGATTTATGGGAAATGGAATGAAACAGTTTGATTTGAAACTATTTTCAAAATAAATTATTTTAATATAAACTGTTTAAAATTTATCTTTTTAAATATTCAAATTATTTTGATTTTCCAAACTATTTTACTATATAAACAATTTTCAATACTCAAACCATTGTATGTCAAACTATTTTAAATCTCTAAATTATTTAAACTATTTAAGAAATATTCAAATTATTTTCTAAAAATTCAAACCGTGCAAAGTTGGAATGTTTATATTTAAATCGTTGATTTAAATGTGAATGTGTTTAAATGAGGTTATAACCTAAGTTGGAATTTGAAATGATATTTTCAAGTGAAAATGACATATGAAATATATATGATGATTTTGAAATGAAGGATATTTTGAAGTGAATATGATATTTTGATATCAAGTATGAATCATTTTCGAAATGTAAAAGAACCAACTGGTGTGTAAAACGACGTTTAGTTGTTAAAGAGACCGAGGCCTCTTATTGACATACTCTCTGGCAATATTGGAACCAATTTAACAACTGTGTACGTGGAAGAGACTCCAGAATGAAGCGGTTGGATTTGGCGTATGTTGCTGGATTTGAAGAAAGAGAACGACGATGGATAGCTCGACACTTGTATCAATTTGAAAATACTAAATCAGGAGCCGCGTCGGACCAATGAGGTTAGCTACCTCTAGCGGACACACTCCTTCGTATTCTATGTTTTGTTATTAATTGGCAATCACCCGTGGTTTTGGGTGTGTTGTGTTGCGGTGGGCCGTTAGTAGTTACACCAGTCCGGATCTGGTAAACTAGTAGTATCCTACCTTGGGCATTGCCTCACGTGCCTTGTCATACTTTTATCCTTATACGAGACCAATACGATTTTGATTTACTGTTGTCGTATCACGGCGCATCCTTATCCACCGACGGTTTACTGGTGTTTTATATGCAAACTGTACAATTATCCTTAAAACCACGTTAAGGGGGATAATGGTAATGCCTTAACGTTATTTTGATATTTTATATTACTAACAAACGTTACATATATAGCGTATTCTACTATATATAGATATTTTGACGGATCCTTAAGAGATGGAAAATCTTGTAACATCTCTTGAGTTATTGCACGCACGTTATACACTGGATAGGAGATGTAAAACCCCGTAAACATCTCTGACGCTATTACACTCATGTTATACGTGATATTGATTTGACTCACATAAGAATATTTTAGTTCTAACTCGAGTGTATTGTTTTAATTTATGCTCGGGTCAGCCATGAGTTTCAGTGCATTGAAGGTCAGTTATTCTGGAGGATGAAGTCGAAGATTTGGTATATTATTTCTAGTATTATTTCCACATCATGTTGTTCTGCTACATTATTCTATTGTTCTATTGTATATATAACTTTGATAAATGTTGTATAAATTATAATCAAATGCATAGTATAAACAGCTTCATGAACAGTTTATTTTATTATTATATTTTGTCATTCCACTACGAGATTCTATGTTTGTTTTCTTCTTTTCTTATTTTTCTTAATTAACCCATTGCTTATCTGTGTTCCAGATTGTTTTGAATTGGACATGTGTGGTTTATTGTCGACTTAAACTATCTGAAATACGGGTCGTCACATTCATGCTTTTAGATGCATTCTTTTTTTTGATTTGGCTGTTTATTCTTATATTGAGGACAACTTCAGAGTATCCTATTTTCGAGAATCTTATTCTCACCCAATTCATCCCTTAGTTAATTTCAAATGGAAGATGTTGAAGTACATTTTAACATCCCTGTTCGAAGTTAACATAAAGCAAATATACTAAAATGTATTTTGGAATTTGATTGAATATTAATTCAATAAATTGAATTTTGAAAATAATACATAGACTTGGGATTCATAAAATCCTTCTTATCACTTGCTCGGATACATAAAATTTCTCATCCAAAGTAGTATAGATTACTAAGCTTCTTCATTCCGCAACCCTGATTCGATTCCTTGATCTGATACTCATATTTTCCTTACATAGGCCTAAACTATGATAGAAAAACACTCACATCATTCCAATAATTCAACTCAAGTACTCGCGATTGAGAAATCGAGTGAAAATGCCTAGTTCGGACCAGTGTATATCACCTAGAAATCATGTACCCAGACCCACCTTTTTGAAAAATTAAAGTCGACAATAAACCACAGCTGTCTAACTCAAACCATTCAAAAGGGTGGATTATCAATGTGATTTAATAAGAAAATAAGAGAAAAGAAGGAAAGCGATAAAAAGAATCTCGCAGTGGAATGAAAAAAATACAATAATCAAATAAACAGTTCATGAAGCTGTTTCACAAGATACATTCGATTTCAATTTTTACAACATAATCAGAGTACAACCAACAAACATACCAAAATAATGCAGTGGAATAATAATAGTAAATACGGTCTAGCAAACTCCATCTTCATCTTCAAGGAATATTGTCTTCAAACACTGAAATACTCAAGCTGACCCGAGCATAATGAAAAGACAAAACACTCGAGTCAAAACTAAAAGTTCTTTTGTAAGTTAAATCAATAATAAGTAAATATGAGTGTAATAGCTTCAGAGATGTTTACGGGATTTTCTTTCTCCTATTAAGTGTACAACGTGAGTGCAATAACTTAAGTGATGTTACGGGATTTTTTATCTCCTAAGGATCCGTCAAACTATCTATATATAGTAAGATACGCTATATATGTAATGTCTATCAGTAAAGTAAAGTACTAAAATAGCATTAAGGCTTTACATTAATCCCCCTTAACACATTTTTAAGCATTGTCCTACAGTTTGCCTTGTGACACAACCAGTAACGTTGGTAATCAGGGAGGCGCCGTGATAAGACAACACTAAAACAAAATCGTAGTGGCTGCATATAAGGATAATCGTATGATAAGGCACATGAGGCAATGCCCAAGGTAGGATTCTACCAGTTTATCCTTTCTGGCTGGTCGTAACACATCGTTGCAACAACTTCCGACCGAGTCCACCACCCCCAAAATCAAATTAATGTGCACCGATCAAGTCAAAAATCAATATAATACGAAGGGGTGATGGCACCTAAAGGTAGCTAACCTCTTGGCTAGACATAGGCTCCTGTTTTATCCATTTCAAATTGACACAAGTGTCGGGGTCATCCATCATTGTTTTTTTCTTCATTCTAGTAAACGTCACCAATTCAACCTCTACATTCTGGATAACATCCACTGCATACACGGTTATTAAAGTGGTTCCGGTAAAATAACAAAGAGTATGCCATTTATCCGGCCCCGATCTCTTTAATAACCAAACGTCATTTTACACACCGTTTGGTTCTTTTAAATATCAAGAACAAGTCAAAATATCAGATTCGCTTCAAAATCATTTCGAATTCAAAACAGGTTATACCTTCATATCAAAACATTCGTATTTAAATCAATCATTTAAATCTAAATAGTTCCCCTTTAAAACAGTTTGAATACTGAAAATGGTTTGAATAATTATAATAATTTTAATATTGAAAAATAGTTTGGAATAATTAAAATAGTTTAAAGATTGAAAATAGTTTAGAATATAAAATAGTTTTAGTATTGAAAATAGTTTTGAATAATTAAAATAGTTTGAATAATTAGAATAGTTTATATATTAAAACAATTTGATTATTAAAATAGTTTTTATATTAAAATAGTTTACATTAAAACCGTTACTTTCTTTCACAACAAGGTTCAAATTCCAAATCATAACGAATTCAATTTTTTGACTTTCAATTTAAGTCAACTTCAAATTCAAATTTCATTTAAATCAACCTTAATTTAACGATTTTAAACTTTACTTCAAATTCAATTTGAACAGTTCTATTCAAAGGCTGAAAATTCCACTTCACATTCTCATTTTGAAACAATTTAGTTTAAATCCATTTCACGTCCAAACTTGGAAATACCAATTTTGTAACGACCCACTATTTTGGACCATTCAAATCGACAATAATCCACACATGTCCGACTTGAATAAATCAAAATAACAGATTGTAATAAAATGTGGAGCAAATAAAATCAAACACAGAATCACAGACACAGAATATCAGAATAACTCGCAGCGGAAATAAAATACCATAGTAGTTCAAGAAGCTACTATATACAAACTCTCAAAAACATATACAAAATGTCATAGTTTAAAATGGATACAATAGATGTTAGGATACATAAATCAATAATACAGAGACAATACCGAATAGTAAATAACTGGATTAGAAGATAAGAAATAACAGATGGATAGATAAGCTCCAGCAAATCTCTAGCTCCAGAAGATAAATTCCAAAGCTGTGATTCTCAGGCTGACCCGAGCGTAAAGTAAAACACAAAACAACTCGAGTCAGGACATATATACTTATACAACGTAAACCAACTAAAGTGAACTGTAATAGCAATGCATAATAACTTAGAGGATGCTTGGGATCGCCCATCCTTTAAGGATCCATAAAACCATCAATTAAACAGTAGTGACAATATCACATAAATGTCCATATTGAAATAAACCATGCAACTAACAGTTTTAATGTGCATCACGGCCATTATCGGGAAATCAAATGACATACAGAGAAGTATACCCGTGGTTATAGTATTTCAAAATAATATTTTATATTTCAAAAATTTAATATCATTTCAAATCTAAATCTTTATCAAAATAAAGATTAAATCATTTACAAACCATTTCAATTTATCAAAATATCATATCTTTTCAAACTTTCTTTCAATCATTATTTGAATTCAAATCCAATTTATCAAATAAAATACCTTTTAAATTCCAAAATATCATTCATTTATTTTTCTATCAAATCACCCTTTTAAATAGTTTATATTCCAATTAAATTAATTCATTTAACCATTTAAAAGTGAAGTTATTATTCTTTCAAGTCAAGTATTCAATTTCCAAAGTTTCAAACCATTCTGAGTTCATTTACTAAGTCAAAACCCATAAACATTGAAAATTTCAGCCTTTCACAGCATCTAGGAAAAAGTTGTTATAGGTTATACTTGAAAACATTTTAGTTCAGCAAAGACGGCACTTTAAAAACTGCTGTTATATCTCATTTTAGTTGAAATTTAGTTTAAAACAGCAAAGACAGCATTTTTCCAGAAATGCTGTAATAGCTTAAGTTCAAAATAAGGGTTTTATTAAATTTCAGCAAAGACAGCAGGCAGCTACAGCAGTTTACAGAACTGCTGTAATAGCCCTTTATTAAGTTCTTTAGCCTTTTCATTTACTACAGCAACTACAGCATTTCAGAAATGCTGTAATAGCCTCTTTTTACTAAGTTTTAGTTAAGTTCTGAAACCATAGCATTTCTGAATGCTATTAAAAGTCATTTCCAGATTTTTGTGTATTTCCAGCCAATAATAAAATTCATTTTAAACCCATTTAACATTTTAAAAATCATGTTTTTATCATTCAAAAATGTTTATATAATATATCATTTAACACATGATTTTTATTAAATAAACCGTTATAGTTAAATCAAATTTCAATGAATTATTTAACAAATTCAAGTGTTAAATAATTCAAGTCAAGTTATATTTTAAAATTACACTTTTAAGCATTCATTTATTTAACCATTTTAATACATAGAAAAAATCAATAATACTTCATTAAATCATTTAAATTCAAATTTAAAACAAATTATCGTATTTACCATTTTCCAAATATAATTAAATTTCTATTTTATTTATATAACTTAAATATCATTTTAAAACCAAAATTCCAAATTTCCAACTTAAGTTATATTTCAAAAATTCACTTTTCCCATTTATTTAAATTACATTTTCAACTTCTAGAAAAATCCAAATTATTTTATTTAAACATTAAAAATCCAATTTAAATCAAATTTTCATAATTTACAGTTTTGAAAATATTTAAAATATTCAAAATACTTTATAAAAATAACCACGGGCCTGTATATAGTTTTCTAACCTAGGTCAAGTGATACGGATATGTATCATTTCAATCCGCAGTTTAAAAAGCAAAAATCCGGGTTCTATCATTTCAAACCCGCAATCCCAAGTTAAAATAAATAAATAAAAACCGTTCAGGCCTATCATTTCAGCCCATAACGATTTTTCCCTATTCTAAAATCCGTTCGGGTATGTATCATTTCAACCCATAGTGAATCTAATCTACAGGGAACTTGCATTATGATAAACAGATATAAAATGAACAGTATACAATATATAACAGTAACAGATGAGATGACAAGTAAATTAACAGGTTTAACATCATATAATTAAATCATCACAGGCAGTTATAACATATCATAATATTCTACACATTCAATTGTTGTTGTTTCACATTAGTATAAGTATAAAATGTCGTGTGAGATTTACTCACCTCTTTTGCTGGAGATGCAAGTTCAAATGACACAACACAAACCAGAACACAATGACAAAGCTATGAACTTGAGTGGAGAGCGAGATCCAAGTTATAGATCTTGTGTTACAACCCAAAACAAAACCAAAATAATAGTTAAAAATCAATACGATTGAATTTGAATAACTTTGAAACAAAAAGCAGTTTGAATACGAAACATTTTGCCTTGATTTCTCTACTTGTTTGCATGGCCTAGGGGATCAATTAGGTCAGGTTTGTACTTGGTTTGGATCATGTATGGGTCTAGAAAAGGTAAGGCTACAAGGTAGAACATGATGGAGGAAGTTACAACATAGGGTAAGTGAAGGGTTTCTAGGCAAATAGGTGGAAAATGGTCCAAACTAAGGCTCGACCATGGGCAATTTGGTTCGGCCAGAGGGTGTACATCTCAGGTCAGTAGCTGAAGTGATGAGGTAGGGTCTGTACAAGGTGGTGGTGGCGGCCAAAGGTGGTGGTGGTGGTGGAAAATGAAGGGTATGGTCAAGGGGAGCTCGGCTAGCATTGTTTTTAAGGCATTGTTTGTATTTTGGTGGAGTTTTGTCATCATGGAGGGTCATGGCACTTTCAGGTCAGAGAAGAGGGATGGTTAGCCGTGGATTAAGTGGAGAAAGAGGTGGTGGTGGTCGGTGTAGGAGATGGTAGAGGTAGAGGCCTAGAAACATGTGAAGAGGCAAGGCAAAACATTGAAAAAAATGAGGAAGATGATGAGAAAAGAGGCCATTGCTTACCAAAATTTCAGAAATGGTTTTTGGCCGTGAATTTGCTGAAATGAGAAGCTTTTCTCATGTGAAAAATAATTAAAACTCACAGCTACAGCAGAAGGAAAGAACGACCAAATTAGACAATGAAAAGGCAAGCAAATGAAGAGACTAGCTAATGAAAAGCCATAGTTTATAAAGCTTTTTGTCTCTTCAGTTTTCCATTCTTTTTAATTAAATAAAAACCAATGAAAATTTAGTAAATGAGTTTAAAAACTGAAACAAAGTAAAATAAAATGAAAATAAATAATTAAATTTAAAGAAAATAGAAAAAGAATTAAAGAAATTGCTTAAAATTTGGAGACAGGGTTCAAAAATTACAAATAAATCATCACTAGCTTAAGGAAAATTCCAACTTCACTTTAAAATATTCTAAAACAAAATTTGAAGTAAAATAATTCATTTATATTTTCAAAATGAAATAAATAATTAGATTTAGAGAAAATAGAAAAATAAATAAAGAATTACTTTAATAAATTGAATTGGAAAAATTGTAAACAAAATACAGTTGACACTAGAAAATTTCAATAGCGCTTTTAAAAATGTTTTAAAACTAAAATATATACATAACATGTTATTTTACCCATATAAATGTAAATTAGAACATTACATGACCAAATAAAATATTATTTATATAATTTAAAATAAACAATTTTGTTAAAAACAGCAAATTACACTCAATAGTTAAAAAGGCATAACTTTCATAATATTAATCAGATTTTAACGAAACCAAAAGCATTATTCTTAAAATTTTATTTACTTTCATAATAAAAGATAAAATTCAAATTTTCAAACATTTAAATTTCTAAATTAAAAGTCAAAGTTTGACCATATTGACCAAAATTCACTTTTCTGGAAAATATTCTTTTTAGTCATGTTTGGAATTCTAATTCACATCAAAATCAAAATTTATATTTAAAATATGAAAATTTATTCATTTTAATAAATAAAATAAAATTTTTAAATCAGGAAATCAATTAAAATAACCAAAATATACAATTAAAATAATCACAAAATACAGGGTTGTTACAAATTTAAACCATTTTAATTAAAGTAAATTCAAAGTTAAATTAAAATATAAACCTTCACAATTATTGACTTCAAATAAATTAAAATCATATCCCAATTTCCACTTTAAGATTTCATATTAAATCCTTAAACAATTTCATTTAAACAGGTTTAATTTCAACATTTCAAATCTCGAATTATAAAATAATTTAATTCATATAAATCAAAATTTTATTTTCTTTAAAACAATCTCATTTAAACCAGTTCAAATTTAAGATTTGTAACCATTTAATTTAACCAAATTCGGTGTCCGTATATAATTTTCTACCCTATGGCCAAGTGATCATTTATTTCAATTTAATTACATGGATGGATATATATCACTTCAATCCATATTTAAATGACATAGGAATATATCATTTCAACCTATTTCTTAATTCATTTCATATAGTCCAAATGACAATATATATGATGTCAAATAATAAATAGGGTAATAACAGGAACATGTCAAATAAATAAACAACCATACATCCAACATATCAATCAATAGGCATCCAATCGCAATCAAAATCCAAATCAACCAATATATCACCACAGTTACTAGTTATCAATTGTCGGTGTTTAACTAGCAATTAAATTTCAATATTAATTTAAATGTGAATTCAATTCAATATCAGATTCAATTTAAATGTCAATTTAAATTACCAAACAACAATCAATAAAATTTTGTCACTTCATAATTTTAATTCAACCAACATAAGAAAGTTTAGTATTGCATGAGTGGGTTCAATCACCCACCTTTGATTTATAGCCCATTAAAATCCAACAAAACCCCAAAATCTCAACTGTCCTCAAATTCAACCAAACCTGTTTCATATTGTCCGGAATTTTGATACAAATCCAACGGAAGAAACCGCGCGTCAATCGGAGTTCGTATGCAAAAGTTGTACAAGTTAGAACATTTGGAATTTTAAATTTAAATTCAAATAAACTAGGGGCAATATAGTAATTTACGCTATCTTCCCAAACCCTACTCATTGAACAACTAACCCAACAGCTGCCATTTGATTCGCCGCCGCCTAGAGGCCATCGGCCTTCGATCTGAACCCACCACTAGAACCGCCTCGCCTACCACCTCCTTCACCCAGAAATTCACCACCTTCGACGCCCAACTCCACTCACAAATGACCATAAACGCTGCTATCTTCATGGCCAGATTCCGGTACATCCGAGTCCTTTCGACATGATCCAACCATACATCTTGTAGATCTCTTCGAGCACTACAACTTTCATTTAGGAGTCGTCGAGATTCGTTGAAAGACGAGAGATCAAGGAGGAGGAAGATGGACCAATTTCGGTCGTTAAAACGAATAGGTGGTAGCCATGAAAATTAGGGTTTTACATACATTTTAATAATATTTTAGTCTCGATAAGCGTGCCTATTTATAGCGTAAGGTCCAAAACAGTCCGAACTCCAATCGAGGCGTGCTAACAGACAATCTATATGTAAAACGACCTTCCGAACACAATGGAACTAGTTTCGAGGCTCAATTCGATTGTATACGAATGCTAACGTTTTATTGTTCGATAAAATTTAAATTAAATTATATTCAAATAATTTACCAATTCACAGTTATGGACAAATACAATATTTCTACTTTACAAATATGTTATTACAAACCACGACGTTCGTTAATAATTCAATTTTATTATTATTACACATTTGAATCAAACTTGAATAATTACATTTCAAAATAACATTTTTACATTTGAATATAAATCGATTGTTAATTAAATTTGAAATTGAAATAAACTTCCAATTCCATAACAAATAATTTCATTTGGCATCACTTAGTTTTACACGTTAATTAAAACGATTTATTATTAAACCGATTTAATCACTTTTAAATTCTAAATTGCAAGTTTTCTGTCATCATTACATTAAATTTCCTATTGGTTTAATAATGAGATGATAAATAAAACAATTGTCACCACTTAGTAATTCATATTTATTAATTTATTGTTTACAAACAAGGATTATCAATTTACGTACTAAATAATTGATTTTTATTGTATGCTAACATATTTAGAATATTGTTTATCCCATTCTTTATTAACATTTATTATTGTAATCGATGGAATTTACACTCAAACAGTTATTAATTATATCCAAATCAATATCATAATATGCATTACCACCCTTACCTCCTTGAAATTTATCGTTTTAGAATTCATTTAAGATCAAGTTATATATTCTAACAATTTTTTTATATTAATAAATCATAAATTTTAATTTCTAACAATATTTAATTCCAATCTTATTAAATTTAATATTTTTAATTGTCAAACATACAGGTCGTTACAATCTTCCCCACTCAAAATTTTTCGTCCCCGAAAAGGAACAAGAAAGAATCAAGAAATTTGATATATTTTATTCAAAATAGTTAATTTATATACAATTTAGCTTACATATTTAAGTTTAATATAATTTTGAAAATAACTCAACTTCCACGAAAAAATTTCTAAGTCCTAAATTTACAAAAAATTTCGACAGCATCTCTTTTGCGCGGCTAGGTCCGAAAAAATATTAGTAATTACATGGTATATATCATATTTCAATAGTAAAGCGTCCCAAACCATGGGAAAACAATAAAATACCGCTACAAAACCGTAATAGAAAAAAGTACCTATTTGTCGGGCAAACAAAACTATATTTATAAAACCAAAAGCAACTGTTATTGTTTCCATAAACATGTATCTTTTACATAATCCAAAAGAGTTAAAACTAGGTGAAAGATCAATATATTAGTTGTTCCAACCAATAGCACAAGCAATACAACATATATAATAATCATATGCAAACAAATGCAGTACGACCATTATATGCAACAAAAGAATCCATCACATACACATAGCAACCAAAATCTAATGGTTTGTCCAAGTTCAGAAACTTTTCATCGTACAAGGGTGATAAATAAACTACCAAGCGTACCTTACGCTCAACAGCCTTAGGTAATTACTCGGTTGATTATTCATACAACCTCGAACGATTTGAAGTGTCATTTCCTAAAATTTCCATAAGCCAACAACATAGAATTTAAATATTATTTAAGTTTGTACGATATACATGTATGGTTTTGTACACTAATCGCTTGCTTAAATACATACATTTCACTTTTGAGCTAGTATTGATAACCCGACCATCTAGTGTGGATTTGATCCAATTTCTTGATTAGAAATCTCTATTCTCCTTACATTGCCATAAATTATGATAGAAAACTTCAAATTCATATCAAAAATCGTATCAAATTTTCGTCGTCAAGAATCGAGCGAAAAATCCTAATTCAAATTGATGTAAATTTCCATAAATCATGTATTCGAATCTGGATTAGAACTGTTATGCGAATAAAAAGATCTACGCACAACTTACATATATTAGTCTATTGGTTTCTTTAACATATCTTTTACTTTTCATTTATTTTAATTCTCATTCATTCATACAAGGTCATCTTTTATCAATTTACATTCATTTACTTACATAAAATTTTCCATTCAATATTTAGAAACATCAATGAATCAATTCTCAAAGTATTACATTTGTTTCTTTGTAGTTTAATTCACATTTATTATTTATATAACTAGATTTCCATTTAATATTAATATTTTTTTTGGCAAAGCCAGCGGGGTTGAATGGCCCCTACCATATATTTATTGCAACAAAAGATGATTACAAACAATGATGACGAAAACCATCACCAAACATAGTACAATAGCCACCAAAATTACATACAACACAAAATACTAAATATGCATTGACAAAAAAAGGAACATAGAGTGTTTAGAGGAGCAAGTTCCATTAAACACTCTATTGTTCCTCTCAGTCCAAATAGCATATATAAACTTCTTTAGAAGACTTAATAACTTAGTTGTAGCATGAGTTTTCCATCTAGTAGCTTGAAAAATAAAGAACCACTCTTCAGAGGAATTCAAAACAGGCCTGCATATCTTCAACCTTCCAAGCAAACTTTTCCATATAAAGCATGAGAAGTGACATGTGAAAAAAAGGTGGGAAATGGATTCTTCCTCAACACCACACAGTATGCAAGTGGACAAAAGAACAATGCCATAATACTTAAGTTTATCAAGAGTCAGAAGGCCATTAGAGACAACCTTCCACAGCAATATATTTTCTTTAGGAGCAGAAGCTGAAGACCAAATACGAGAATGCCAAGGAAAATTTTGTAGATCATCAGCTTTAATCAAAAATTTATAAACAATAGCTACAGAGTGGGCTTTACCATCCCATGAAGAGAAATCATTGTCACAGTTATAAGCCCGATTTTGAATAACATTCCAGAGCTGCCTTACAATGAAAGAGCTAGAGTAAGGAAGAGAAATATAACCATCACTCCAAAACATACTAACCTTAGCATTGTCAGAGATACCAGTTAAAATCTTAAGGCTATGATCAAGCATATTATGAAGGATAATCCCCCGAGACGACCAAGGATCATGCCAGAAGGACAAGGATTCCATGTCCTTCATACTGTTTTGAAATAATGGAAGAATAACATCTCTGAAACGAAGAAGGTTTCTCCACATCCAACTACAGTCAGTTGGAGCAGTCATAGTCCAAAACTTTTTCCTCCCAATCAAATTTTTCATAACCCAGCTAGCCCATAAATTCCCATCATTTCTAAGAAGTTTGTCTAACCTTGATGACAAAGCAGCATGATTCCAATTCTTTAGATTCAAGATGCCTAACCCCCCAAACTTATAAGGCCTACAGACTCTACTGAAAGCAACAGGAATGAGTTTTTTGGAGTAAGGATTTCCATGCCAAAGAAAATGATTTAGAGCAGAGTTGATCATAGAAATAAGCTTAAAAGGAAGAATAAACAATCTAGCATAATATAAGCACATAGAAGTGGCAATGGATTTAACAATAATAAGTCTACCAGCCATTGAGAAGTATTGACCATGCCAAGAAGAAATTGTGCCAATAATTCTTTCAAACAGTCGAAGACATTGGTTGGAAGTTATTCTAGAGGAGCAGATAGGGGCACCTAGATAACTCTCATTATGATTAAAAGGAGAGAGGCCAGATAAGGTGAACATAGTAGACTTCATTTGGTCAGGGACTCCAGCAATCCACATTTTAGACTTAGAATAGTTGATAGACAGACCAGTTTTGGTTTTAAAATTACTTAAAATATTCAGAACACCAGAAATCGATTTTCCATTAGGCTTGGTAAAAAACATAAGATCATCAGCAAACAAGAGACAAGAAATTTCCATAATTTTGCAGAGTGGATGATAATCCACAAGGTGAAGAGACATAGCATTTTTGGAAATGACAGTAAAAAGCTCCATAACACATATAAATAAGTAAGGCGAGACAGGGTCACCATGACGAATTCCCTGGGTAGCTTTGAAGTAACCAAAAACGCTACCATTAATACTCAAGGAATAATTGAAAGTGGAGATACATGTGAAAATCCAAGCAAGGAAGGGAGTAGGGAAATTCATTCTATGGAGAATATAGATGATTGTTTTCCACTGAATAGTGTCATATGCCTTCTCAATGTCCAATTTTAAGACACATCTGGGGGAGACATTATGTCTATTGTAGCCTCTGAGTAATTCAGTTGAAAGAGTGACATTATCCGTAATGTCCCTGTTGGCCAAGAAAGCTCCCTGATTAGAAGAAATAATGGAAGGAAGGATATCCTTCATTCTAGCTGCTAATATCTTAGTAATACACTTGTATATGACATTACAACACGCAATGGGCCTGAAGTGACTTACCAAAGAAGGATGATCAACTTTAGGAATGAGGGCAAGTCTAGTGGCGTTGATACCAGATAACATCTTGTTATGTTTAAAGAAATTGAGAATGGCTTTAATGACATCACCTCCCACAATGTCCCAACAAGATTTATAAAAGAAAGCATTAAAACCATCCGGGCCAGGTGAACTAGTAGACTTCATGTTGAAAATTTCTTCTTTAATTTCAGAAGCAGTAATGGGCCTAATCAAGCTAGCCTTGTGAGTTTCAGAGATTTTAGGTAATTTGCAGTGGGTGAATAATTGGTCAGATATAACTGGAGTGGTTTGACTACCCAAAATGTCTTGAAAATACTCCAAGAAACCATGACGAACAGATTCAGGAGAAGTACAGTTAGCACCCCACTTGTCAGTAATATTGATAATGTTTTTAGAAGCTTGCTTGATTGAGAGGGAGTCATGAAAAGTTTTGGTATTCCTATCCCCATACAAATTCCAATTAGTCTTCGATTTTTGTTTATTCATTTTGTACTCCTCAACCAAAGCCTTAGCTAACTTATTCTTCATGATAATTTCAAGATTAGAAAGGTTCTTGTTGCAAGGATTGAGTTGAATATCTCTCTGAAGTTGCTCAAGACTTCCATGAAGCGATGAAGAGACACAGTTACCAGAACCATAAATAACTCTTGCCCAAGCTCTGAGTTTTCCTTTGAGATGCCTTAATTTAGCCTGCAAAATGAACATTGGGTTACCATACACATGAATTTTCCAAGAGTCATCAACAACTTTTATAAAATCAGGGTGATCAACCCAGTTATTAAAAAATGAAAATGAGGCTTGTCTTCTCATAGTCTTATTTCCCCAGGCAAGAATCAAAGGAGAGTGGTCAGACAATGAAGGAGGTAAGATGATGGAAGAAAGACAGGGCCATTTAAGAAGAGCAGGAAGATTATAGAAAGCTCTATCCAGTTTGCATAAAATTAAATTTCCCGTTTTACTTGAATTACTCCAAGTGAATTTATTACCAGAGGTAGGAATTGGAAGCAACCTAGAGTCATAGCTAGCATTATTCAAGGGTCTAGTTTGAGTGAAAGAGAGAGGAGTGCCACCAAACTTGTCAGATGATTGTTGCATACAGTTCCAATCCCACATACATATCCAAGGAGAGTTATGAGGTTGAAGAGAAGGAATGATATCAAGGAGAATCTGCCTATGATTAGCACTATTATCAGCATAAACGGTGGTAAAGAAAAAAGAAGAAGAAGATGGAATATGACTGATTAAAGAGTGAATGAACTGCCTTTGAACAGAGATTGGAGATAGAGTAAATATAGTAGGATTCCAAAGAATAAGAAGCCTACCAAAAGGTGCTTGAGATAAATTATGAATGGATTTCCAATGAGGCATAATACATGAAATAGCAGTGGAAGTAGTAGAGTGGTTTAGCTTTGTTTCAGCCACAGTCAAGAGGTGAATATTTTGAGAAGAGATTAGGTTACTTATTTCTATTTGTTTTGCAAGAGAGTTAGCTCCCCTAATATTCCAATACCCAAGTTTTTCAATCATCATAACTTAATGGAGGATGCTCTGGTACAAACCCCAGAGAAGGTGGAAGAAGGTATAGAAGATTGAAGTGTATGGCCAGCTGTTTGTTGAATCGAAAAGAGACAACCATTATCCCTGTCAAAACCATAGGAATGAGGGGTGCTAACTTTTCTGGGTCTTCCTCTTTTGCTTGTTTTAGTGGTGGAAGCATGAGAATTGATGTTGACTGAGGAGAGATCAGAAGAAGAAGAGGGTTCAATGTCAGGGAACAAGTGAATAGGAAGAGACAATGAAGAGTAAGGGGATACAGATGATACAGGTACATGAAGGTTAGTTGGTGGGGAGGAGTGCACACCAGAGTTCACCACAGAACCGGTGGCCATTTGAGATATTTGATAAGGAATCCCTATATCAGAGGGAGATATTAGAGATTCAGAATTATTATCATTGTCTATTTCTTGTAGGATAGAAAAAGGGTTGCTTGTATGCAAGGAATCTTCAACAGGATTTTTTTCAGGCAGCTGCATATAATCAGAATTTATGTTGCTATTAATGGGAGATGTGTCAGTTGCATGGCCTAGGCAATCCACATGCAAAGCTTCCTGGGGGGCAGAGTTAATAATAACTTCATTTGTATCTTCTTTACCTGTTGCAATGTTTTCAGAAATCTCACCAACTTTAATTGTATCATCTTCCTTTTCTATATTAACATTTTTCAAATTTACTTTCCTCCATTCCTTATTTACTTGCTTGTTTCTTCTCCTCCCCTTAATAAAGATCAGTCTGTTACTTTTTCTTTTTGCCACCAAATCATTATCCACACACTATTGCTCAACTTTTGTCCCTTTTTCCACCTCACTTTTGTTGACTAAGCCAGTTTCTACCCCAGATTTAAGATCACAAAGATCAGTAGCATGTCCAAACACTTTACAGTGCGTACATATAAGGGGTTTCCAAGAATATTCGATAATTACATTCGGGCATAAGTCATTCCCTACTGCAATATGATCAGGAAGTTCCAAATCAGGGGAAACTTCAATCAAACATTTTGCATATTCAAATCTCTTCATTTTTTCCGTGTTTTCATCAAAACAAACAAGTTTACCCAGGTGGCAGGCAAGCCAGTTGATGCCCAATAGTGACCAAGTTAATATAGGAATTTTGTAAAGGTGCACCCAGATAGGAACAGACCTGATCGTAGACTGAGCAGAAGTGAAAGAGGTATTCCATTTAGTTATAATAAACATCTGACCACGAATAAAGATAGGATCTTTCATCAGCACATACTGTTTATCTTCTTCATTACTGAACTTGAGGTAGTAGTTCTGTTTGTCAAAGAAAATTTCATATGACCCTTTGAGTTTCCAAAATTTATCCAAATGAGCCTTCATTGCCATGAAATTAACAGTTCCAGCCAAGAAAAAGCCAACAAGGCACTCAGACCAAACCTTTATGCCTTCATTAACAACCTCAGCAGGAGGTTCTAAAGGAGCACCATTGTACTGAATGTCAAACTGAACTGGAACATAAGTTCCAGCATTACGAGGTTTATTAGCAAATAATGAAGACCATTTAAAGCTGGGGGCAGAAGAAGGAGGAGGAGGAGGTGGCTGAAAGACACGAGGAGATGGAGGTGCTGTTGAAAAAGTTAGAGGAGGGAAAGACGAAAGGAGGGCACCAGGAATGCCCAAAGAAGGGTCAGGAGCTGGTGGAATAGGAGGAGCATCAGGAATAATAGGAGCTGGTGGAATAGGAGGATCAACAGGAATAACAGGGGCTGGAGGAATGGAAGTGACAGAAGGAGAAGGAAGAACAGTTGGGATGCATGGAGGATCGGGAGGAGGGGCTGAAGGAAAAGGTGGAGCAGGGGCTGGAGGAAAAAGAGGAGCAGGTACAGAAGGAGAAGGAGGAGCAGTCAAGGATGGGATGAGGGAAAGTATGGGAGGAGGTACGGGAAGACATGGGGAGGTACGGGAAGACATGATGAGGAAAATGAATGACTCATTAATGAATCATTTCAACATTTTCTTGAGTTTATAATCATTTACTTAAATAGTATTCTAGTTTTATTATTCAATTCAATTATAAATCACTTCATAAAATATTAACTAAGTGTATAACATTTCCTATAATAACTTAATTTATATATATAGACATAATTTCATTTTGAAACATTTTCATTACTTAAGTTTTTACTTGTGTGATATTCCATTATCTTTTAATTTACAAGTTACAAAACTTCAATTTTATATTTTCATTAAACACTTAGCTTTTAATTTCAGATTTCAATTTGGAAGTTTCCGACCATTTAAAATTGTCGAAAATTCCATTTCATTTCAATAATTCAAAATCACTAATTAATAGTAAACTTAAGAACTAAATACCGGGTTTCATTTCAAATCATCTTGAAATAATATATACCTATATCTTTTTATATATCAAATCATACTTAGGAAATTTAAATCAAAATTTGTTTATCAAAAATAATGTGTAGCAAAGCTACTATTGTAGTCTTCCCACTTTGAAACTCGAAAATGAACGTCAATGATGTCGCGGTCATCACCGAAATTATTTTCCAGTGACAGAAGAGGAGAGTACATAACTTATTTTCTTTTAAAAATTCTTTTGAAATTTTTTCTTTCAAGTACCTTTTGAAAATATTTCTATTTAATACTTCCAAATAATACTGGTATTATTTTTCCAAAGTCTTTGAAAACCAATTTCAAAACACCAAAATTTAAGTTCTAAAATTTCCAATTTAAATTCATTTTATTTGTAAATCATATTTTATAAACTATATTTATAAAATTACATTTTCTTATAACCTAAAATAGTCAATGATTTTTAAGAACCTTGACTAACCAAACAATAAATGACAATAATCAAATATTATCATTTACTAACAAACAACACTACAAAAATAACTATATCAATTCATGAAAAAATACTCTTTTAAATACAAAATATAATACTAGATAAAATTATTTCATTTACCTATTTTCAAAAACAATATTGTGTCAGTTTACCCTATTCAAGTGTTTAGAAATCCCTATCAATGCCATAGCGTCCTAGGTACTGACCGAAATTCATAAATACTCCATAGAAAAAATTAACACAATACAAAACATTTTTATAGAATTGACAAATACGCTCTCTCATACACACACACTCTCTCACGCTCATTCTAGGGTATTACTAACCCTATCTCTAATAAGTTTATCCCTAATAGGCTAAGGTATCCCAAAACCAAAGCTCTAATACCAACTGTGACGACCCACCTTTTTGAATGATTAAAGTCGACAATAAACCACACCTATCTAACTCAAACCATTCAAAATGGCAGATTATCAATGGGATTTAATAAGAAAATAAGAGAAAAGAAGGAAAGCAATACACAGAATCTCGCAGCGGAATGACAAAATATAATAATCAAATAAACAATTCATGAAGCTGTTTTACAATATACATTTGATTTCAATTTTTACAACATAATCAGAGTACAATCAACAAACATACCAAAATAATGCAACGGAATAATAATAATAAATATGGTCTAGCAAACTCCATCTTCATCTTCAAGGAATATTGCCTTCAAACACTGAAATACTCAAGCTGACCCGAGTGTAATGAAAAGACAAAACACTCGAGTCAGAACTAAAAGTTCTTATGTAAGTTAAATCAATAATAAGTAAATATGAGTGTAATAGCTTCAAAGACGTTTACGGGATTTTCCTTCTCCTATTAAGTGTACAACGTGAGTGCAATAACTTAAGTGATGTTACGAGATTATTTATCTCTTAAGGATCCGTCAAACTATCTATATATAGTAAGATATGCTATATATGTAATGTCTATCAGTAAAGTAAAGTATTAAAATAGCGTTAAGGATTTACATTAATCCCCATAACACATTTTTAAGCATTGTCCTACAGTTTTCCTTATGACACAACCATTAACGTCGGTAGTCAGGGAGGCGCCGTGATAAGACAACACTAAAACAAAATCGTAGTGGTTGCGTATAAGGATAATCGTATGACAAGGCACGTGAGGCAATGCCCAAGGTAGGATTCTACCAGTTTACCCTTTCTGGCTGGTTGTAACACATAGTTGCAACGACTGCCGACCGAGTCCACCACCCCAAAATCAAATCAATGTGCCCCGATCAAGTCAAAAATCAATATAATACGAAGGGGTGATGGCCCCTAAAGGTAGCTAACCTTTTGGCCAGACATAGGTTCCTGTTTTAGTCATTTCAAATTGACACAAGTGTCGGGGTCATCCATCATCGTTCTCTTGCTTCATTCCAGTAAACGTCGCCAATTCAACCTCTACATTCTGGATAACATCCACCGCATACACGATTATTAAAGTGGTTCCGGTTGAATAACAGAGAGTATGTCATTCATCCAGCCCCGGCCTCTTTAATAACCGAACGTCATTTTACACACCGGTTGGTTCTTTTAAATACCAAGAACAAGTCGTACTTCATATCAAAATATCAGATTCGCTTCAAAATCATTTCGAATTCAAAACAGGTTATACCTTCATATCAAAACATTCGTATTTAAATCAGTGATTTGTTCCCCTTTAAAATAGTTTGAATATTGAAAATGGTTTGAATAATTATAATAGTTTTAATATTGAAAAATAGTTTGGAATAATTAAAATAGTTTAAAGATTGAAAATAGTTTAGAATATAAATAGTTTCAATGTTGAAAATAGTTTTGAATAATTAAAATAGTTTGAATAATTAGAATAGTTTGTATATTAAAACAATTTGATTATTAAAATATTTTTTATATTAAAATAGTTTATATTAAAACTTTTTCTTTCTTTCACAACAAGGTTCAAATTCTAAGTCCCAACGAATTCAATTTTTTGACTTCCAATTTAAGTCAACTTCATATTCAAAATTCCATTTAAATCAACCTCAACTTAACAATTTTAAAGTTTACTTCAAATTCAATTTAAACAGTTCTATTCAAAGGCTAAAAGTTCCAGTTCACGTTCTCATTTTGAAACAATTTAGTTTAAATCATTTCACGTCCAAACTTGGAAATACCAATTTAAACCATTTTAATTAAAGTAAATTCAAAGTTTAAATTAAAATATAAACCTTCATAATTATTCACTTCCAATAAATTAAAATCATATCCCAATTTCCACTTTAAGATTTCATATTAAATCCTTAAACAATTTCATTTAAACAGGTTTAATTTCAACCTTTCAAATCTCGAATTAGAAAATAATTTAATTCATATAAATAAAAAAATTATTTTCTTTAAATAATCTCATTTAAACCAATTCAAATTTAAGATTTGTAACTATTTAATTTAACAAAATCCGGTGTCCGTATATAATTTTCTACCCTGTGGCCAAGTGACCATTTATTTCAATTTTAATTACATGGATGGATATATATCATTTCAATCCATATTTAAATGACATAGGTATATATCATTTCAACCTATTTCTTAATTCATTTCAAATAGTCCAAATGACAATATATATGATGTCAAATAATAAATAGGGTAATAACAAGAACATGTCAAATAAATAAACAACCATACATCCAACATATCAATCAATAGGCATCCAATTGCAATCAACATCCAAATCAACCAGTATATCACCACAGTTACTAGTTATCAATTGTCAGTGTTTAACTAGCAATTAAATTTAAATATTAATTTAAATGTCAATTCAATTCAATATCAGATTCAATTTAAATGTTAATTTAAATTACCAAACAACAATCAATAAAATTTTATCACTTCATAATTTTAATTCAACTAACATAAGAAAGTTTAATATTTCATGAGTGGGTTTAATCACTCACCTTTGATTTATAGCCCATTAAAAACCGACAAAAGCCTAAAATCCCAACAGTCCTCAAATTCCACCAAACCAGTTTCATGTTGTCCAGAGTTTTAATACGAATCCAATGGAAGAAACTGCAAGTCAATCGGAGTTCGTGCAAAAGTTATACAAGTTAGAACATTTGGAAATTTAAATTTAAATTAAAATAAACTAGGAGCAATATAGTAATTTATGCTATCTTCCCAAACCCTACTCATCGAACAACTAACCCAACAACCGCCGTTTGATTCGCCACCACCGCCTAGAGGCCCTCGGTCATCGATCTGAACCCACCACAAGAACCGCCTCGCCTACCACCTCCTTCGCCCAGAAATTCACCACCTCCGATGCCCAACTTCGCTCACAAACAGCCATAAACACAGCTACCTTCACGGCCAGATTCTGACATCTGAGTCCTTTTGACACGATCCAACCACACATCTTGTAGATCTCGTCGAGCACTACAACTTTCATTTAGGAGTCGTCGAGATTCGTTGAGAGACGGGAGAGATCAAGGAGGAAGAAGGTGGAGCAATTTCGACCGTTAAAAGGAATAGGCGACGACCATGAAAATTAGGATTTTATATATATTTTAATAATATTTTAGTCTCGATAAGCATGACTATTTATAGCGTAAGGTCCAAAACAGCCCGAACTCCAATCGAGGCGTGCTGACAAGCAATCTATATGTAATACGGCCTTCCGAACACAATGAAACTAGTTTCGTGGTTTAATTCCATTGTATACGAATGCTAACGTTTTATCGTTCGATAAAATTTAAATTAAATTATATTCAAATAATTTACCAATTCACAGTTATGGAAATATACAATTTCTACTTTACAAATACGTTATTACAAACCACGACGTTTATTAATAATTCGATTTTATTATCATTACACATTTGAATCAAACTTGAATAATTACATTTTAAAAATAACATTTTTACATTTGAATACAAATCGATTGTTGATTAAATTTGAAATTGAAATAAATTTCCAATTCCATAATAGCTAATTTCGTTTGGTATCACTTATTTTTACACGTTAATTAAATGAATTATTATTAAACTGATTTAATCACTTTTAAATTCTAAATTGGAAGTTTTCTATCATCGTTACATTAAATTTCCCATTGATTTAATAATGAGATGAGAAATAAAACAATTGTCACCACTTAGTAATTCATATCTATTAATTTATTGTTTACAAACAAGGATTATAAATTTACGTACTAAATAATTGATTTCTTATTGTATGCTAACATATGTAGAATATTGTTTATCCCATTCTTTATTTACATTTACTATTACACTGATGGAATTTACACTCAAACGGTTATTAATTATATTCAAATCAATTCATTAAATTATATTTTAATATGCATTACCATCCTTACCTCATTGAAGTTTATCATTTTAGATTTCATTTAAGGTCAAGTTAAATATTCTAACAATATTTTTTACATTAATAAATCATAAATATTAATTTCTGACAATATTAAATTCCAAAGTCTTATTTAATTTAATATTTTTAATTGTCACAAATACGGGTCATTACAACCCAAACTCTGGATCAAGAACTATCATGCGAATAAAATGATCCAAATCCAACTTACGGTTTTATCCCTTTAGGATAACTTAATAATTATACTATTCTGATTCTTTTTTACTTTCAAAATTATTTATGAAAACATTTCATAAAAACATAACTTAAGTTTTATACTTGTATAATACTCTACTACACCCTGGGTGCATATACAACTATCTGATTAAATCTTTTATCTTTTCCTTTAATTCTGATGCAGGCCCAAAATAAATCTGGGTCTTAAAACATAGTCGACCCATTTGACCTCTTTACCTATCCGGTTTATTAAGTAGTTAAGAAGAGTTGGATGCTGGTATCCAAACTCAGTCCTAGAGTCTATTTTTCCTTAGACACCTCTAAGCTAAAGATGTTTATTAGTCAACCCAATAACATCAAATAGTTTTCACAACTTAGATGTTAAAATAAAAGATACAGTTTTAATAAAATAAAGCTTATTAAAACCTTCTTATCAAATTTTGCCCAGTAAAACTTGTGTTAAATTATTTCTTCTCTAACCAAGGGTGATATAAACCCATATTAAAAATTTCATCACACTCTTTCATCAAAATACCCTTTTTATTTTGAATCCATTTTCTTTAAGAAAACTTAAGAATGAAATACCTGGTTTTTATTTCTACACCTTTTTTGAAATGATACTATATATTTTAATCCATAGAAAATATACATATAGACCGTGTAACACCAAAATAGTCCCAAGGAACTGGATCCTACCAAGTAGTATCACACATTACCTTACGAAGAAGGGTAATACTTAAGAGAAGGCTTACCATCCGAACACATCGCTTGCCCATTTTTAGTCACTTTCGAGCCACTCGAACTAGTTAACATAAAAATACTCCTTTTTCAAATCCCATTTTAAAACAATATTGTATGTATTTCCATATAGATTGCTTTAACAAAACATCTATTACTACATGCTTTTAGGTTCATTTGAATTCGAACTCGTTTTGATCGGACAATGACAAAGAGAATAATTTACTAAGTGCACTACAAGTTCGCCTAAATAAACATCCGATTGTCACTTAGAAGATTATTCAGATCACCACAAAACTAATTAAGACTCATTTCCCGAACTATCCAAAGAAAATGCATCTTACTTTCGAATTCTCTTTGCAATATTTATACTTATAAATTATTTCAAGTAATACTATTATTAATTTTTCCAAAAATCATTTGAAATCTTTTCAAAGACACCGGAATTTAAATTCTCAAAAATCCTCCTTATTTTATAAGACACATCTTATAAACTAAATTTATATAAAATTACCTTTATATGATAACTTCCTTTATTATAGTAACCCTTTTAAAATAAACTTCTTAAACCTACATTATCAATGAATGCTTTATAGTCAAATTGTGAAATTGAATTCACAAGGTATTCGTATTTAATTCAATCAAACAACAAATGCCCATAAGCTAGCCGAACATAAATAATCAGCCAACAAATGATGATTAATATCATCCCTTCCTAACAAACAATCACAACAAAAATAACTATATCTATTTTTGAAAATTTTCCCTTTATATGTAAATATAAAATCTAGGTAAAATTATTTCATTTACCAATTTCAACACAAAGTAAAATATTTTTATAGCACTAGCAAATATGCGCTCTCATATATAATACACTCAAACTCATTCTAGGTTGTCACTTACCCTATCTCTAATGAGTTTACCCCACCAAAGCCAAGGTTCTCGCTTAACCTTCAGCTCCAGTACCACTTTGTAACGACCCGCTTTTACCCTCAAAAGTCGACACTAATACATGGTATTCATGTGTCGAACATCTAAGTGCCAGAAAGACAGATTGTTGGGGTAAAAGAAAAGAAAAGAAAGAACGGAATCTCACATCGTGACGAGTAATATATAATATCCAAATGATCTTTACAAAAGAAAATTTAATATACATACAACAATAAGAGTAACTAACCTATCATCATCCTGGACAGTTATAACAGCCCGTCTTTACAAAAGCTGATAAACACAAAATAAGAAATACAGTGGAAAATAAAATACATCAAGTCTTGGAGGCATCCAGCTCGTCTCTTGAAGCTCCAAGTGTCCATCGCTAAATCTAGAAAATTACTCGAGTCTGACCCGAGTATTATAAGAGAATAATACCCAGATTAGTCTAGCAAACCAGTGTGAGAAACTCAATCATATGGATTGTTATATTTTATAAACCCTTCAAAAATAAATGTACCTCGTAAGACCATGCCACACATAAACACGGACGGGTTTTTACCTTACGATAACCGAACCGCTTATAAGAAATCTTATGATATTATAATAATGTCAAGGGTTTAAAATGAATATATGATCATAGTCGAATGGTCACATTAATTACATTCAACAACATATTTAGTATACAAATTAAGTTCGTAAGGCACGGATTGGAAATTGGATTCCATATAATGACAAGGCTACTGGGTCACCGCCTACCACAGTTTACCTCTAGAAAAATGTACCAAGGGCCTCCCATGGATCCCCTACGAATCAGGACCGGCCTACCTACTCCTAGATAGTACCGAATATGTCATCACATCGGTTACAGCTTACAACCATACTAGGCCCCTAGCATACATAAATCCATAAATATCGATCTAGATCGGATGATGACCATACCCTAATGGTAGCCAACCACATAGCCCTGAAGCATATCGCATGTTTTAGTCATTACCGGGAGTAAGGCTTAAGGCCATGTTTTACCTTTTCAGAAAATCCCACTTGGAATGATAACACTACCCTCCAAGCAATAAAGCAATGTCATCATTCATCCATACAAGTTGTTTAGGATATGAACAAATCAAAGGCACTACTTCTACTACATCCTTTTTGGAATCGCCCTTAGGATTAGTAGCAAGTAGCCCTTTCACTTGAAAGAACTCCATCTTTGATTCCCATCATCTTCAATATGTCTTCAATTTGAACGCTTATGCTGGTTCGATGTAGTTTTCGGATAACTTATGCTTATTCGATCTCAGTCTCTTTGAACGAACAATCAATAGCTTTTCGGCTAACTCAATACCGGTTCTTTCAGAAGTAAGCAGATGATATAAGAGTCCCAAGGAGATCTTGAATATCTACCCTTAAAGCTAAAGATGTTTCATCGAAATGAGTTCTCTCAAGGGATCTCAAATCGTATGAACACGTGAAGCTTATATATACTTCCTAAGTCAAAATAGGTCAAGTTATCGATAGTGGAAAAACCACTATCTGGTACAAGTAAATAGTTTGCATATGGACAATCGAACATCATATACTTATCACGGTGTAAGTAAATAGTTAGGATATGGAAAATTGAACATCATATACTTATCACCACTTTTCAATTTTAACCTCGTACTTCCCTCGGTTAACAATGAAGTCGGACAAGTTAGAGTACTAACTCTGCCTTGACATACATTCTTAAAGTCTTATAGATAGAAAAGGGCATCCATACCTTAAAATTTAGGGTCAAGTAAAGAATAAAGTACCTTTCATATACTTAGTTAATCATGACCTACTTATAGAAATTAACTCTCTTATACTTACACATTTTCGACAATTCGACTTGTTAATCCCTCATCCAGAATTGAAGCCAGGTAAGTCAGGGCATTGGTTGCACCTGGCCTTGCCTTTGTTAAAGCACTCTGATTATATATCTCACAAATAAAGGAAAGTCAACTCATCGGGCATTATTCTAAATATAAGATGACTTACTTTCCATAAATGTGTCAACATTTTAGCACTACTTACCATATTTATTTTATGTTACTTAATGGCACAGATAAAGAAATCCCTTAAATAAAACAAAATCTTTTTAAAACAATCTGAAAACCAACTCGATAAACTTATTATTGTTCTTCGATTTCAAACTAGTACTACTCAAGTTGGGGTATTATTACCTCTCAAACCTTGACTTCACATTCACTTCCAACTTCAAAATAGAAACAAATTTCCATACCTTGAAGTCTAGAAATAAAAATAGGATTGAAAATGTTCCATCTCCTTCCTTTTCTTGAAAAACATTATTACAACAATAGTCTTGTAATCCATGCTTCCTCCCCCTTTTACATTATACTTTTAAAACTCTTTAAAACATAGTTTGAAACTTGAATTTAAAACATCTCCCTAAAGATGGTCGCTTTTAAACAAAACTTGACTTTTGAAACAAAGGAGCATCCTTTATAAAATTTAAACCTCTTGTTTAAATAATTCAAATAAATTCTTAAAATTATATTTAAATCTTCAATATCCTTTATAAATACTTATACTACTTTTATAAAACACATTCAAAAAGAATTTATAAAATATCTAAAATAGATAACCTTTTTATATTGTACTAAAATCATAGATTTTCAACATGCATCCATAGCGACTATCGCTATATGGACCATAACTTTTAAAACTTTTTTTGTAAATCAAATACATTTAAACCACATTTCTTTCTATAGTTTAAACCACTTTAAATACCTTTACAAAAATGGTTTGAAAAATAAAAGTCAAGTTCGAAAACCAATTCAAAACACTTTTAGAAAGCAAAGTGGTAAACTACTTAAAAGGGAGCACATGATTTCAATATCGCAAAACCAACAACAAGAAGGTCGGCTATACTAAGCAACATTTACTTTCCGCATACACAAATATTTACATAACCAAGAATGTATATAAATAAAAATCAATAAGGCGAGGAATCCTTTAGGATCCCTCTACAAAATTTCGATTCTTCAAAGTGCTTCCATTGCGACCAATTCACTATGGAACACTCCAACTACCTTTTTCTTTAGTCCCCTGCAAAACAATGGTAATTTATATCATCCACTTTCAAGCGGGAATCAAATCCAAACAAGCAATATACACAAGTATAAATAACATAAACAACAATTTATACTTTACAAATATTTGTCAATTTTCAAAACTATTTTAAAGTGAGATATCTTACTTTAAAACACGCAACAACTCAAACCAAATGTATGACCACACTCGACCTAGAAACAACACAAGATCCTTCCTTTCATCTTGCTTGGCTCGACTTAAGCCCCGGAACCTCCACCAAAGCTCATGCACATGGAAATGATGGGGTGCTTGGCTTCAAAGGTTCAAGATTTGGGATAGTGTTGTGTGCAAGGTTATTCTTGGGTAAATGAAGGAGTTTTGGTTGAAAAGGAGGAGTTTTGATGTGGTTTTGTTTAATGAAAAGAATGGAGAAAATGAAAAAGAAGGAGTAAAAGAAATTGAAGATATAAATGAAATTTTGAAGTGGAGGTGCTCTTTTGTAGAATTTGTGAAATGGAAAATGACCACAAACACCCCTTAGCCAAAAGACCTCTTTTCCCTCCTTGATTCATGGTACACGCTTCCTTTTTTCAAACTACTACTAGTTCTTTTCCCACACGCCTTTCCTCCTTTCTAATGCAAACATATGCCTCCACATAGCATCTTCATGATGACATAAAAGCACTTAAATCCATGCACAAAAGTTTTCTTACTTTGCTTAAGCAAAAATCAAAAGTCACATCACTTAATTAATTACTTTTTAACCTTATTCAAGTGCCTACACATACTTACTTTTAGTTAATTCTTTTTACACTATTTGACATCTTATTTTATGTGTATATGTGTGTTAAAAATGTGTACATAAGTATGCAATAACATTGCGACAACTTCTGTTTGATAAAAAGTCGAAAATTCAAAAAACAATTTTCGGTCACATTTTTAATTTTTCATCGAACCATTTAATTTTGTAAACAAAATTTCAAAAAAAGTTTACTATCATTATTAAATAATAAAAATTAGTTATTTAGGCTTATAAAATCATTTATTTAAATATTTAAAATTAATTAAATATTCTCAATCAAAGCGATAAAATTTCGGGTCGTTACAGCATATCTAATGTTCGGTGTTCGAAAAGGAGAGTTTGAGTTTTATTTAAATTTAATTTAATTAAATATAAAATAATTAAATTATAATAATAGTGTTAATTTAACTAACATAATGATTTCATGAATATTAAATATTTTAAGGCTAACAAAGGATGTAACATATAAAATATATTGTATTATTGTCCATGTTTATATTATAAGAGAGATTGTGTGTGTCTATATATGTGAAAAATGTAAATATATATGTTCATAAATTGCATATCATATTATATGTATATAATTATAAGTGCATGTACATGAAAAAAATTGACATTTTAATATATGGATAATTAATTCGTTTGAATTCAAATGTTAACTATTCAAATGAAGTTAATTATATTCTTATATATCAATTCAAAAGGTGTCAATAAATAAACATTTTTATAACAAATTAATATTTTAATGTACAATTTTTCATGTGAAATCTATGTAAAATGTTTATTGTCAAACTATTTCAATATGTATAGAATTTTGATACAAACCCTAAAAGTAAGTTGTGTAAAACAAAGTGCATATGTGAAACTTACAAGTTTTCATATTTGTAGAGTCCAGAATGAAATTGTACAACAAGAGAGGGCATAAAAATATAATTACCTTCCCCATGCTCCAACCCTTGCCGCCACCTCTGTCTTCTTCATCTAATTAATGCCTTGGCCATAGAGTATCTGAGTTGAAGCCGATGCCACCATTGAGACGCCTTACCACGCTGATTCTGATGAACCCACCTATGATATGGTTGATCATCTGTTATAAAACCATAATTTGATGATTTTACTGTTTGACACGATTGTCTTTTTGTTACTAGTTACCATAACTTCATCACCTTTAATCAACGACTTTGGGTGGCTTTGTCAATGATGCACAATCGAGGTGACTGAAGTGTAGTCGAAGTGCATGATGATGGTTGGTTACATGAGTAGTGTACATATACAAGGAGAAGAAACAACTCCTTTTTTATAAAAACAGTATTTTAAAATAAAAATTGAATTACAAATATATTAAAAAACCATTTTAACTAAAAATAATTTCAAATTCCTTCGAGAAATCCTACCAGTCGATTGCACCTTGAACCATCAGCTTGGCTTCCAAAGATCCTATCCCTAAGGGTGCGTTAAAATAGAAATATTATCATGTTGTGTTGGTGTCGCATCTGATTGAGTCAAAGGTGGGATCCACCATTTTGGTCCATTGGATTGACCTGAACAAATTCATCTGTTGGCGTCAGATCCCAGCATTAATTAATGGCAATAAATAACTTGATCATCTTTCAAACACTTATTGATACATTGGTCTGCTTTCCAACATAAATAATTGATATTATCAAACCCGATTAATAATAAAAAAAGATTAATTCCCTTTTCATTCCCTCTTCCTATGCATAAGGAACACATTCTCCTTTCCTTAAAATTTCACCTTTCATTCCCATTTTAGATGCCCCTTTAAGATGCCTCTTTCGTGTCACACAAGAACGCACCCTAAATCAATGGTGGACTATTTTCCAAGTCCACCATTGATATGTAATTTAAATTAAATGGAGATAATGATTTTCCGTATAACAGAATTAAGACATCTAGGTCTGTTAGTAGTAGCACTATTGTGCTTTATAGGTATCTGACCTAGATCCACCATTCATGGTATGACCCATTCTAAATGATATCTTATATCACTTAATTAGTTAAATCCGTTTACTTAATTCATACCCACATATTTTTTTCCGCCGTATGTTAAAATAATTTTAAAAATTTCAACCACCAAAATAAAATATAGATATAAATACAGATAAATATATAATACACACGCACACACATATATATATATATATTTTTATATATATAATATTTAAATCATTATATTCTCCTAAACAATAATTATATAAAAATATAACAATTATATGTTTTATTAATTAATTTTAGGCCCTCTAGTAGTAGTAATCATAATAAATTAATATAGACATTATATTAATTTCTCTATAATAACAATTTATAACTTTTATAAATTATTTTCGACCGAAAACTAAGAATTGTGATTATGTGACTCGTAGGTGTGAACTCTACCATCGGTAATATTAAGCAATTTAAATATTAAAACCTTTATGGACTTTGCTGAAGCATGGTAATTTAACATAGTTTAGTTGCTTATATATTATCTAGATGAAATCTAATACTATTTTATTAAAGGGACATCCTTAGGCAATGATATATTGTACACATTTTTTATTTGTCACCACTTTATCACTTAGATATCTAGAACTTAGTCAATGGTCAAAGCTCTATTAATATACGTATTTACTTGTGAAGTCCAACACAAAAGTCCATGGTTCAATCTGATAACAATTATCGATTAACTGATCTGTTTTGGCCAAAGATTTTGGCTTTATGTTGACTACCAACTACGGTGATACTAACCTCCTATTCAAAAAAAGAACCCTCTCTTGAATAGTGTTCCACTACAACTGGTTCAATTTATTCCCAACTATGGCCTTAACAAAATCCACATTGTCATGCTATTAAGCATAATCAAAATATAGTTTAGACAGTTAAGATTCACAGTGTCCTCATTCCGAAGACTACTGCACATCATTACGTAAGATTTTCTATTAGACTTTTAACCTACATAATACTTTCAGTCAGCCATTCTGTAATTTTTCCAAACAACTTCACGTACGTAACCCCTCGGTGCCCCTAATTATAACATCCCTCATTCTGAGGCTTTAAAAATGATACTATTGATGCTGCAGTCATCCTTAGCATTATTTTCCAATGATAGAATTAGATCCTGTTATCCCAACTTTTGGCAAAGCCGAGATACCCAAAAGATTAACCGAAAATCAATGATTGTTAGCCATGAACATTGATTGTGCATCGCAGGTTCACCACGGATATCGATGAATTTTGTCCGAGTCCGGATCGGGCTGCAATTGATAAGACATGTCAAGCAAGGCCAGAGGAAACGACGTTCCAAGTTTCGAGTCAATCTGAGTTCGTATGCTCAAAATATCACCAATGGAAACTGGAGGAGACAGCCTTGTATTCGAATCCATAAAAGACCCTATGTTCTAATCGATGAGGTAGGAATGCTATTCGAATCCATCAAGTTTTACATGCTTCGTATCCATCGCGGAAGCCTTCCCTCGAATCCATCCCTTTTGCCTGGCTTCGAATCCATCGAGCACTCCTTAGTTCGAATCCATCCAAACAGACTACACTAAAATCCAACAGTTCGAACCCGGTAGGCATTCCTCTACTTCGAATCCATATAGTAGATGCACCTCGACTCCATCCCTTAAGCTACTTCGAGTCCACCATGTTAAGGTAACTTCAAGTCAATTAAACCAAGGTAAGCCTTGATCGATTCGAACGAGTATGTCTACGAACCCACTACCTCGAATCCACCAGTCAAAACGGCAACTAGAAACGTGGAGTCGACCCGGGCAACTCGGAGCACAAGACGGATCGACACGAAGGAAGCACTCCACGTCATCACAGAAGCACGCGCTGGATCGATTCGAACGAATCGATTCGAACTAGATCGATTCGAACCAGGCTAGTCAACCAGAAATGCAACCTTGAATCGATCATAACTTGAGATCTACATATCCAAATGCTATGAAATTTTCACAGAAGCTTGAGCACATGTTGAAGAATGTCCACACCAAATTTCAGCTTGATTGGACAATTTCTTGATCGATTCGAACCAAGGGTCGAATCGATCCCAAAGTGGGCCCGGATCTCCAGATCTCGGCCATGTGGGCCCCCTGACGTACCAGAACTGGTCTCCCCTCATTTTAGGCGAAATATCAGCCTCCTACACCTATAAATAGAGCCCCTGGTCATTCAGAAAAGGGGTCGGACAATTTTGAGAGCTAAAGAGCGCCCAGATTCTGCCAGATTTACTCCAGATCACCATTGCTGCCTTAGATTCGGACTTAGTTCAGCAAATCAGTTGTAACACAACATACTAAATTGTAATCTTCAATCATCGAGCAATAAAATCATAAAAACCTTGAAGTGGACATAGGCCGGAGATAGCCGAACCACTATAAATTGTGTGTCACTGTTCATTATTTCTCGATTACTGCTTGTTACTTGCTCAGATCTGTGATTTGTGTGTGAATACTGTTGATTTGTATTCATACGCTGGTGCTTTCACTACACTTGGGGTTTGTGACCATTTTTGGTGCAAACACTTTGGTGCTTCCACTGAGAAGAACTAGCACCCGCTACACCAAATTCAGAATTTAGATTTGGAATTTTAAAGATTCAGATCTGACTCTACAATGACTCGACAAACTAGACAAAGAACTGAGAGGAGCCAACAGGCAGGAAGTCAAGAGGCATCCTCTGGCGCTGGGGAAGGGCAAGCTTCGATCTACATTACTAGAGATGAGATGGAAGCGATGAATAACTTAATGCAGGAAAGAATGATGAAAAGCCAACAAGAGATGCTGCAGAATTTCTTCGAGCAGATGAGAGCTGCAGGGACGCAGAACCCTGGACCAGCTACAGCGGCTGTGAATGTGGAACAAGAAGCTAGGGCTATGGAACCCAACGGAGGACAGAATGCAAAACCAGAAGGCAATCAACAAGGGCTTGGGGGCAGGCCCGCAGGATCCAACGCAGAAGTACCTTTGGAAGGAGCTCAACCGGCTAGGGCCAACACAAATGCTAACGAGCCGCCCGAAGAGTACGTACCAGAATTCCCTACAAGACTCGGAAGGCAAGACAGAGACATGACAAGGGGGCAACCCCTAGATGGAGATGAAAGAATGATCGGCCTAGTGAGACGACTCATGAGAGGAGGGTTTTCAGGAGGAGGATTGGAAGAAGTTAGTCGGAGTCCGTTCGCTCCGAATATCAGGAATGCAAGGAACCCTCCGAAGTTCAAACTACCAACGCTGAATCCTTATGATGGAAAGTCAGACCCGACCATGCATATCACCAGATATATCAGACACATGGAAGTGCTGGGAGCATCCGAGGAAGTGATGGCACGATGTTTCCCCTTATTCTTATCAGATTTGGCTGCGCTTTGGTTTAGGCAGCTAGAAACCGGATCAATCAGGACATGGGGCGAGCTTGTGGATTGCTTCATGAAGCAGTTTAGGGTTCACGTGACGCGACCTAAGAGCGTGATGACTTTGGCATCAATAAAACAAAGGACCGGAGAGTCCATAAAAGATTTTTTGTTACGATTTAATGCGACGGTGACTTCTGTAGATCGCCCGGACCCATCGATGATTTTGATGGCTGCAGTGGCAGGAGTTGGAGAAGGCACCGAATTCAAAGACTCTTTGACTAAAGATCCACCGCAAGATCTTGGAGAGTTTTTCCATGAAGCTGAAAAATTCATTCGATTAGAGGAATCACGAGCCGAGAGGCAGGAAATAAATGTTGCACAAGGCGAAGGAACCGCCAGGGAACAGTCCAGGGCAGACAAAGGAAAGAGAAAGCAGGATGACGCACATGATGGTCCTGATAAACGGAAGAAATTCCGAGAGCCCAGATTCAGGCAATACACAGACTTGGTGGCAGGACTGGAACGAATTTACACCGAAACTCGGGGGCAACTCCCCTATCGAAAACCACCCAGGAGAGATCCCACGGAGCGGGAACGTAGGACTGGAAAGTACTGCCTATTCCATGAGCTGGATGGGCACACTACCGATGAATGCCGCCACCTGAAGGATGAGGTGGAAGAACATGCCAGGAATGGTAGATTGCCGCAGTATGTCAGAGAACGCACGACGGCGGTTAGACCCGATCAACTACCACCTCAACCAAACAGGAATGATCCTGGATCGGGATCACGACTCGTCATCAACTGATTGTGATGGCAAGGGCCGAGTTCAAGATTTGGACTCTGGTCGATTAGTTTTCTTAGATTTGATTTCCAAAATAAAATGGCTATCCCACTTACTCATGTACGGGAACCGGAGAGATCCCTAGGCATGCTCTGAGATGGAAATAGACCGCTCCGCCCGGAGAGGCATTATCTTGTTTTTCCTGGTGTTTGAGATTGAACATCTAGGATTTGAATTTAATAAAGAAACACTTATTAAAATAAACCTTTGACCGGAGAGTTAAAGGATGAACATTAAATATCAATATAAACATGATCGCTTTATGACCTTACCCGGAGAGGCGGGGTCCGGAGTGCAAGAAGTGAGTTGCTTTGCCGGAGAGCGACAGGATTGACTCACTTAAACGTTGTTTCCCCTTCACCGGAGAGTGACAGGATGGGATCCAGCATGAGCCCGGAGAGGCTATGATCGGCCCACGATTTAGGCCATGACATCGCTTAATGTTCAGATTCACTGAACCGGAGTGCAGGAGGTGAGTCGCTTCGCCGGAGAAGTGACAGGATTGACTCACTTAACGTTGTTTCCCCTTCACCGGAGAGTGACAGGATGGGATCCAGCATGAGCCCGGAGAGGCTATGATCGGTCGAGAACGACCAAGACATCGCTTTTACGCCCTAGCTGGGGCCAGAGTGCAAGGGATAGAAAGCAACGCCGGAGTGCAATAGGATCTTTCTATTCAATCGCTAAGTCTGGAATGGGCTCGGCAAGGGTCCGGAGTGACCATCGATAATATGGAGAGACAGTGGAATCTCATTCTTAACTTCCACTAAAAGAAATTGATAACGATTCGGCTCCGAACAGCCATGGACTTGATTGAAAATGCTATAAGCTATGAGATACACATGAACTCACTGCATTTAATTTGAGACTGATCAAAACACGCCTTTTACCAAATGGCATGTTTTGGGGGGAAAAATGTTATCCCAACTTTTGGCAAAGCCGAGATACCCAAAAGATTAACCGAAAATCAATGATTGTTAGCCATGAACATTGATTGTGCATCGCAGGTTCACCACGGATATCGATGAATTTTGTCCGAGTCCGGATCGGGCTGCAATTGATAAGACATGTCAAGCAAGGCCAGAGGAAACGACGTTCCAAGTTTCGAGTCAATCCGAGTTCGTATGCTCAAAATATCACCAATGGAAACTGGAGGAGACAGCCTTGTATTCGAATCCATAAAAGACCCTATGTTCGAATCGATGAGGTAGGAATGCTATTCGAATCCATCAAGTTTTACATGCTTCGTATCCATCGCGGAAGCCTTCCCTCGAATCCATCCCTTTTGCCTGGCTTCGAATCCATCGAGCACTCCTTAGTTCGAATCCATCCAAACAGACTACACTAAAATCCAACAGTTCGAACCCGGTAGGCATTCCTCTACTTCGAATCCATATAGTAGATGCACCTCGACTCCATCCCTTAAGCTACTTCGAGTCCACCATGTTAAGGTAACTTCGAGTCAATTAAACCAAGGTAAGCCTTGATCGATTCGAACAAGTATGTCTACGAACCCACTACCTCGAATCCACCAGTCAAAACGGCAGCTAGAAACGTGGAGTCGACCCGGGCAACTCGGAGCACAAGACGGATCGACACGAAGGAAGCACTCCACGTCATCACAGAAGCACGCGCTGGATCGATTCGAACGAATCGATTCGAACTAGATCGATTCGAACCAGGCTAGTCAACCAGAAATGCAACCTTGAATCGATCATAACTTGAGATCTACATATCCAAATGCTATGAAATTTTCACAGAAGCTTGAGCACATGTTGAAGAATGTCCATACCAAATTTCAGCTTGATTGGACAATTTCTTGATCGATTCGAACCAAGGGTCGAATCGATCCCAAAGTGGGCCCGGATCTCCAGATCTCGGCCATGTGGGCCCCCTGACGTACCAGAACTGGTCTCCCCTCATTTTAGGCGAAATATCAGCCTCCTACACCTATAAATAGAGCCCCTGGTCATTCAGAAAAGGGGTCGGACAATTTTGAGAGCTAAAGAGCGCCCAGATTCTGCCAGATTTACTCCAGATCACCATTGCTGCCTTAGATTCGGACTTAGTTCAGCAAATCAGTTGTAACACAACATACTAAATTGTAATCTTCAATCATCGAGCAATAAAATCATAAAAACCTTGAAGTGGACGTAGGCCGGAGATAGCCGAACCACTATAAATTGTGTGTCACTGTTCATTATTTCTCGATTACTGCTTGTTACTTGCTCAGATCTGTGATTTGTGTGTGAATACTGTTGATTTGTATTCATACGCTGGTGCTTTCACTACACTTGGGGTTTGTGACCATTTTTGGTGCAAACAGATCCGTTATTAAATCATTAACGCCATAAGCACTAGAATTTACAAAATTTTAACAAAACATTGTATTCATGAATTTGCAAATTCAGCACATTCATTTCCATAACCCCACGAATACATCGTTTAGTTAAAATGTAATAATTACATATATTTCCAAGAGAAACATGTCATAATGTCCCCTTGCACGATTAGAGTCTTAACTAATTAGACAGTTACAGTACCCGTCATTACATACATCCAACAATAATAAAATAAGTTTAACAACTACATAATGGAAATATATATAATCTTCTATATAGTAGCTTGCCTTCTGTACATCTCTGGAAGCTTATTCGTCTAAGCCTGATATACCCTACTCTCGACCAACTCAATCCCGAATTGAGCAGCCAAGAGTTAAGAGGGAAATTAAAAACTTCGGATCATACTAAAAGTCTACCGTGAATAATATTATACCATCTCGAACCAAAATGGATACATAGCGAGACCACGCCACTGACCGAAATAGGTTTTCCCCTCACTAATATCATTAAACTCATATTATATCTACAACCAAAATGATTAGAACATAATCATAATCATTCAATAATAGGTAAAAATGAATATTCCGACATACATTAAGGTTAAAGGGTTACATATTCCCAGATTTACCCAATCTCAAATCAGTCCATGACATAGTTTTTCCAAGATCACTATGAACCTATATTAGTTTTCTTAAACCAACTAAAATCTATTGGCTAACTCGACTAGGATTTACCAAATAATTCAACGAACTTCTAAAAATGGTGGGAGTAAAGTATAACAGTCTCCTATATACGGTAGGAGAGAATAATAGCTGTCTCCTAAATGCTATAGGAGAAAATATAAGTGAGCTACAAGCTACGAGTTCCTTCAGATGCATAAACTCTAAAAACTATCCCGAATCGGAAAGCCATAAGCATTTGAATCCGCTGACCTGACCAACCGAGGACTTAACGGTTGGAGCATAGGGAGCGACCCTACACTAGTCTCCACCCTTAAATCTGGTTTTCAAAATATCAATGAGTCATGTCTTTTGATTAGTTCGGGCATCCTAATACAATTATGATCATCACAATCTCCTAGATACAATTCTACTCACTCAAGAGTTTAAGTCTGATCATACCAACTATTGGAACAACTCTAACTCTCACAATGTTAAGTGATATCATATACATATAAGTGAGCATGTCAACATTTCAATATATATAATAATAATTGGTCAAGATATAAAGATGAGCATAGAACATATCAACAATCAATTAAATATATGTTCAATATGATAGCCAATTTTTACACAAATTACTTTTCAAAGTAATAGCTTTCTCCTTAAAAAAATTTCAAAAATGGGCTAATACATTTTTCCTTACTTTCGAAATCTCATAACATACTTAACAAAATCACCTTTTTGTTGAAGTAGAATTTAGCCTTAAAATAGAGTGAAAATCTTTCAAGTGTTGTAAAATAGCTATTCTCCACTTCTAAAATCGCAAGCTCTCGTGCCTTAAAAATTTACTTATTTGCACATGTTAAAATATAGTCCATCATGTCTTAAAAATTTCACAGTCGTCGCCTACCAAAAATTAAGATCATGGCATTCAAATCTGCTTGGAGTCATCATGTATAAAATAGGCCAGAAACATCGTGCATATTTTTTGAAGCCTTCACGCTTAATACGCCTTCGCATGCATTCTGCTATAATTCATTTAGACTAGGGAATGTGAGCTGTCGCCAAGTGTCATCGAGTGCAAAGGCTTGCATGCATTATTCATTTCAGGCTCTCATGTTCAATAATGTATATAGTCATCGTGTACAATATTTATATTTTTGGTATACTTGAGTTGTTTTCCACATGTCCTACTTATTTTCCTTTGTTTCATGCTGCTAAAACTTGCATGCATCCACACCTGATGCCATCGGGACTAATACATTGTGGGCTCCATTTTGATCCATTCATTACATACGTTCGTGCGATATATATATGTATATATATCTCCCTAAGTCTTCATGTTCAACTCGCATACATGCGTCTTAGTCATTGCAACTTATACATGTCTTAGCATATAATATGTCATCGCAAGCAATCTGGGAGCCTTTGAGATACGTGATTTATTGTACATGCCTTCACATATATATATATATATATTATCTTATCACATTGTTTATAATGTTAGATGCCTTTGTGTGCAATTATTTTTGCATGCATTGGGGTCATTGTGTAGAATATGTAGTCATCGGGAACAATGAGCCGTCGTGGAATATATTATAGGGTCACTGCGAAGAATTCCAGGCCTTCGTACATTAATATATACCTTTGCAAATTAAAATACTAGATCCCCATATGGTGTCCACTTTTATATTCTAGCTTTTAGGCATAGATTTTTTTGATCCAATATAAAGTTTAGCTTTGGGTAATTAGTTTTACCTGGTCAAAGATGGTTCGATAAAAGCTTGTAATTAAATTAAAAACTGATTTATTACCCATTAAACGACTTCTTTTTACCCAACCCAATGTTAGTGTTGAATCCCTATTGGCCAAACTCATATTTTCATGTAACAACCATCACTTTAATGGGCCCGAATTTCGACTAAATCGAAACCCAAGTCCATTAGTGTACGGATCATTGGTGTTGGTAATACATAATAAACATAAGAAAATCAGAGAGCTATCTACAAAAACACATAGCAGAATAGAAAATCTAATAGGACATATATATCGACTAAGGCTACTACCTTGGAATCAATATTATTCCTTGGATATCCAGTCGCCTCGTCAGTGCCGAGCATGAATGAGAAGACTTCTTCATCTACCGTTCTCGTCTTGCACCAGTAGTTTGTCCCTCTAAATCGATCATGAGGGTTGTAATGAGGAGGGGGTCAGAACAATGTTCCAGTGATTGGAAAATTACATATTTTATCCATAACACTAATTTATTCTGATTGATTTCTATTCAAGTGTTATGTCCACTATTCATGGTTATTCCATGTAATTTGATCTACACTTACGATATATCTAATATCCTCTGAGATATAACTATATATATGCCTATATATATCAAAACATTGTACGACCCAAAAGAAAACCTTGACCACTTAATACTTCTTAAATAGGGATTAGGCAGACCCAAGGGCCATTTAATACCTCAACCCCGAAGCAGGCCCCCTGTAATGTAATTGCTAGTTAATCTAGCCCTACCAACATAGACCGATGACTTCTATATATGACTTTATAATTTAATTTTCCATATTACTAATGCATCTCAAAGACTCGTTTAGGGCTTAATTAGCCCACCTCCGATAAAAAACAACTAATTAAACTCTGGGGTCTTTGAGTATCCCATGCGAATTCTATAATAGTAGGATGCGAAATTCGTCAGGGCATACACTAAGTCTTTGCTAATGATTGCTCAGGACTGTTGGTGGTCATAGCTTATATTCCAGCCCTCGGTCCAACAATAATACCGATATAGCCCACCGACCTCTCATGGTCGAAATCCCGTTTAGACTATCCTAATGTAAGTCAAGGAAAAATACTCATCTTAGTTACTTAATGCCACTTATTAGAAATGAAGCAGACTCTATTTCCCTATTATGTACTGTCATAGGTTATTTAAGACTTCTGATATAACGAGGAGGCAGACCCAATGTCACGACCCGCCCTTCTCGACCCTCGAAAATCGACACAAAATACTCAACAGTATAATATGCCGACGATCGAATGCCGGAAAAGACAGATTGTAGAAGAAAAAGAAAGTAGATAGAAGAAGAAAGAACTAAACAAAATCAGAACCTCACAATCGCAGCGGATAAAATATAATATATAGAACAGATCTTTACACAAATGAAAACTATATCTTTTTATATACAATACATCATCAGAGTCCATCACAACACAAATCAATAGTAATCAGATACATGACTAACAACAATCATAGCAGCGGAATATAAACAAGTACGAATAATACGCCTCGACTCCAGCTCCTCTTCTGCTCCATAGCAACCTATCCTGTAATACTCGGTCTGACCCGAGCATTATAATAAAATAACACCCGAGTCAGTCTGGAATACCAGCGCATCATAAATACATCCAAACTGATTATTAAAGTTTCAAAAATCCTTTGAAAACAAAAGCATCTCGTAAGACCACGCCACAAATAAACATGTCGGGTTTTTACCTTACGATAGCTAAAACACTTTTATATTAAAATCCTCTGATATTATAATAGTGTCTATAGAAAGTAAAATAGAATCTAGCTGAAATGCTTGCATCTCACATTTCAACAATAGTTGGGCACAATCAAAACCGTACAGGCACGTAGGGAGAATGGATTTCCAACGAATGACTAGGCACTGGGGTACCACCTGTCACAGTACGTGGCCTAAATCACAGCACCGAGGAGTACGCCCGCTCCCCTGCAACACAAGACCGGAATCATCCCTTACTGGATAATTCCAAGTAAAATCACCCCACGGTTGTGATCAGCAACCGCACCACTAAGCCGAAATAAAAGGGACATCTAGACAGGGATGACCTTACTCTCAAGTGGGGGCTACCCACGAAGCCTTGCTGCATAACCCCTGATTTTCAGTCATTCCCGGTTGATGAGGCTTGAGGCTAAACGATACCTTTATAGCACATATCCCTTAGAATGCCCATCGTCCACCTGACGATGTCACGGAAACATTCGTCCATACAAGTCCGTCCCGGGTCCGAACGGAACCGAAGGCACTATTCCTACTACATCCATTTTGGAAATATCCTCAGGATTAGTAGCGACTAGCCCTTGCACTTCACTGCTCCATCTTCGACTCCGAAATCGTTTTCGCGAAACGTACAAACCGGATCGAAGTGGTTTTCGAGTCTCCAGACCTAGAATCCCGGTATACGGAAACTCGATCCCGGTCTCTTCGAAACGATCGCGCATTTGGCCAATATTGATAGTCGGTGATTTAACTATCAATTTATGTTCACAAACATCCATACACATCCATCACACAATAAATAATCTCCATATTATTTATTTTCTTCTAATATCTTTCAAAGATATACTTTCACATTTTCAAAACTCGTTTGAAAACAATTTTCCAAACTCTTCCTTTACAAGGTAAATCTTTTACCCTTTATTCCCATCGGGAATAACCAAGTATAAAACAATTTGCATTTAAAACAGTTAAAAATACTTTATACTGAAATATACTTTAAAATATGAAAATTTCTTCTATTTATTTACTCAAAATATAAATTTAAAATATGTGAAGAAAACTAGTTATTAACACATAAACTTTGATTTAAAAATAAGGGTTTAGTTTAACTAAATTCAAAATAGCGTTATAAGAAGAAAAATGCTAATTTTAACAACTTAAGCTAAAACCCACTTTTAAATAAATCCATTTGTAAAAATAATTGCTAATATACTCCCAAATTATTACGGTATTAAAAGTTATTAATTTATTTCTTTAAAAATAACGATTTCTTAAAAATACTTTTAAAACGATTTAAAACTTAACCTTAGTTAAATAAAAATCTTTTTTTTATAAACATTTACTTGGTTTTCCCAGGGAAACACTTCCCCGTTTCCAAAACATTCCAAAGTACTCTTTCAAATAAATCCACTGATTTATTCCAAGTCAATTTATGATTTCAACATAAATTTCCAATTCCATACTTAACTATAACTTCCTCCGAAGTTAAACCACAATTTCTCATTTCCGGAAATTCATTTTTAACTATAGTTTAAACATTTTGGTGAATCTCCAATGGAAGCCAAATTTCCAATTCACTTAGTTACATTCCAATGAAATACGGCATTTCAATACATTCTATTTTTCATTTGAACTTGTTAATTTATAGTTGGAAACTCCATTTTAACATATTTTTAATTTCCGGATAACATTAGTCATTATTAAAATAAACACCGTTATTTTAAACAATTTATAATTTCATAAATTTAATCTCCAGAAAACTATACTTTCCATTTACCCATTTCATAAACTTCCCATTATATTCAAAATCCCAATTTGGCCCAATTTACATTTTTCCTTTCAAATCCGATTTCAAATTTTATTCTTTGAAATTCTAAATTTAACAATTCATTTTATTTCGTAAAAACACTTTTTTAGCCATTTATAATTTAATTCTGTGATTACAATTTATACCACAATGTCAAAGAACAACTAAATTTCCAGATTTATCAATCACATCATATAAACAGGTATCACTATCAATTATAAAATAATTGCTACATTGTGAGGAATCCAGTTGGATCCCTCCAACCTGTTTTTCCCTGCATCCACAGATATTAGCACATCACAATATAAATATCAACCAGACTGATAATCACAGATATAATCAACCATTCACATAGATATTTAAATATCAACTATTTATAATGTCTAGCATCCAGATGTGAGTGAGAATAACTCACCTTGAGTTTTTGGCGAGCGTTCGAAGTTCAAATTAAACCGGACGGTGTCCGATTTAACCCAAATTTCTACTTGCCCGGAATGACTCCGGATCTGCACCATCTCGTAGTGTTCGTCTCTGCGATTCCATCGCTTCCAGTTTCGTTCGAATCTAAGATCGTATGAGTTCGATATGAATTTACAAAGTTTTTATAACGATTTAAAAACAATTTCTTTTTATTTAATTTATTACCCACATCCAAACCGTTCGTTCAGCCCAAAGAAAAACACGGCCTTCCTACTTCTCCTTCCCCCTCGCGACGAACACAGGAGCACAAGAAACCCATCCACGCAAAACTAGGGCATCGAACCGCCCCACCCACGGCCGCCTACACCCTGATCAGACCCCACCTACATGCGCGCCACCTCAAGCACGACCCACTGCCAAAACGCGCCACCACCCGGTGGTCCCATTCGCACGCAACCACCCTCCAAACGCGCGACGAACGCGGTATCCCCACGCCCTCCACACTGCACGAAAAACGATCCTAACCGTTCAACTCGAAGAGCTCGCTACCCCCTTCACTTCTCCAGTTAATAACTTTCGAAATCGAAGCTTAGATCGAGAGGATTTGGAGGAAGAAAACGGGTTGATTTCGGCCATTAATTGTTTGAAGTGGCGGCCCGTTTCTTTTGCTAGGGTTTAAGAGAGGAAAAGATTATATATAATTGTTTTAATATTATTTAATTATTATAATACCTCAATTTAACCGTTAAGCAAACGATCTCCAAATTACACGTTCCGACAGGCTATCCTGGGGTTTTTCCGCGTTCCGGACACGATGGAACAGGTTTCGTAAGCTTAATTTGATCGTATGCGCGAGATACGGAATTAAACGATCAATTTAAAATTAAATCGATTAAATCGATTTCGATGCGTTTCGAGCTGCCACGGTCAAATGACAACTCTGATTGTCACGAAAATTGAAATCCGATAATAACTAATTATTACGGATCCAATGGAACTAGTTTCGTCGAATTCCGAGACTGTGCCTCGGAAGGCTATTTTTACTCGTCTATTAATTCGGGCGATTTCTAAAATCGTCGAAAACGCTTCAAATTTCACTTTTAAAATTTTCTTAACTTAACAATAAATCATATAAAATTTATAATCACATTAAAAATCATTCTGGCTCAGGCCAGACCCAAATCTGCTTAGATTGCATTTTAATAATATTAAATTCATTTTTAAATTAATATAAAATCCCAAATAATAATTTATTCACTTAAAAATTCCTCTAAAAGTCCAACAACATTATTTATGCCCAAATAGATTAATAAATGAATTTTAAAACCATTTTTATAACTATTTACACTCAGATCCCCCATTTGTTCCAAATTTCAAATATTTAATTTATTATTTCCCCATTATTCAAATTCAACCAGGATTGCTATAATTAAAAATTATAGCTTATTTTATTGAATGAACCCGAATCCATTCATTCCAACATCAATTAAGAACCCACATTAAACATTTAAAACGAATTAAATGTCCAAAAATCTAGCAGCCAAAATCTGGGATGTTACATTCCTCCCCCCTTATAAAAATTTCGACCCCGAAATTTGCTAAGGTAGAAAATACTCTCCAACCTATTTACTTTCCAATTTGCTTAGTTAAAAGCTTATATTCACTTTCCCAAAAAGTTTCAGCTCCATTTCAAAACCATTTGCTTTATTTACCTTAAAGCCTTTATTTAAACATTCGCTTTCAAAAATAACTTTACTTATTAATAGATTTTCCCAAAAACCCCAAAAATTTCTAACTCCCAAAATTTTCAAAAAATTTTGGCAGAGTCTCCTTTGCACGGAGGAGCTTCTGCGATATCGCAGGATACACAAATATATATACATCGGCTCACATGGCCGGAAACCAAAATATATCACAATATATATATCATTTTCCAATTATTTTTGCGTAGGCGTACCTTTTTAGCAAATTTTAAAAGCGAGCGGCTAATATAACGCATATACGCGCTCCAACTCTCTCGAACGCCTCCCGTACCTGTACTATACTCAACAAACTCATCAGTTTTCAATGATATGAGCATTTTAATAACATTTCCAACACAAATGCAAGCCAAACATATCCATTTCATAACCAAACCAAGCAAATTCATAATGTAACAATGTTAATCATATTTTATCAACAATTTAAAGGTTTCAATCACATTCGAATTACTTATTCAAGTCTACTTCATTTTATTTCACTTGAATGCCTTAAATTCAAGTTTCCAATCACCTTTCAAGTTACTTATTCAAGTCCAACTATTTTATTTCATTTGAATGATTTACATTCAAGTTCACCATATACAATTTATATTTATCTCAACCAATTCATTTCTACTTCAATATGATTACACATGCCTTTCTTACCTTTTAATTTTACTTATATTCCAAATTTGATTTACAATCAAATTTCATTTTAAACTTGAAACATTTGCATTACCATATGATCCATTTTCATTCATAAGCAAAATCACTTAATAAAATATCAATTTATTCCAGTTGATTCAAAATCAATTCCATTCGCTATTTTTGAATCAATTCACTTGCATTCATATACAAAACTCTTTGAATTGGGTTCCCATTCATATCAATTTATTCACAATTCAATTCCAATTGCTTTTAAACACTCAATTGCAAATACATGCAAATTTCCATGTCATTCAAGCAAAACAATTGCCACTTAAGCTTATAACCATTTAAAATTATTTCCAACTTGGATTCATATAAATTTTATTCCATTACAAGGTTCACAAACCAAATATTTTCTCTTTCCAATGTAATTGTTAAATTACATTTTCCTTACATCTTTATTTCATCTCAATAATTAATTTAAACTCATTTCATTTGTCTTTCAGTTTTATTCTCTAACAAATTACATTCAAGATTACTTAATAAAGCTCATTCACAATCATTTTGTTTTTCTTTCAAGTTGCTTAAGTTCTTTCACAAAAGTTTCATTATCTTCTTATATCGATTTTATTTGATTCACATTCAAATAAATTCCAATTCATTTACAACTTTAATGCTCTTTGTTTATTTACTAAATCCATGTACAAATTTATTTTATTAACAAAGAGACCCCTTAAATTATTTCTCTCATTTGAATTTTATTTACAATTCAAACCATCACTATTATAAGTTAATTTCATTATACATTCTCACTTCCAACATTATTACCAAACTTAAATTTCATTCCACAACTGGATTTTTACTTACTTTCTAAATTTTAACCCAACTATCAAATTCTATTCATTACCATACACCTTCCATTTAATTTAACTAATTCATTTCCAAACAATCATTTTGAATTTAGTTGAGTAAACATTTACTTCATTCATCATCACCTCAACTAAATTAAATTTCCATTAAACTAAATTCTTATCCCATTTTAATTCAAGGTTAACTAAATTATATATGCATTTTCAATTTAATTCCTTTTCAGAATTTATTCAAGTTCATCTAAATTTTATTTAGCCCACCTGAATTTAAACCATTTCCTTTACTACTTTAAATAAGAATTTAATTACATTCATTCTTATTCATAACACAACAGAAATTTTAATATTCAGCTTAACTCTATTTTAGTCGAACTTAAACCAAATTCAATTTAATCTTAATTCTCCATATCCAAGTTCAACTTATTTACTAACTTCAGTTCACTTACCTCTTTTATATTTTAAAATTGCTTCACCTTACCTTGCATTCCATTTAAAATTAAGTTCGAATTCACCTTACCATTCAACCATTTTCATTTGTGATTATAATTCCATTTTACTTGAGTTAAAATCAAATCTTCCATTCTCAAGTTCTCCAACTTATTTACTTATAAGTTTATATTGCTCATTTCAAACCAATCCACATTTTTATAATCACAATGTCAAATTTTAACACTTAATAACTTAAGAATATGAATTCATTTGCACAATCATAAGCATTTACATTTCACCGTTATTTCAACTTCCATTTAATTCCAATTCATTTAGATTTAATTCAATTTCAAATTCTTAATTTTATTTAACTTATCATAAGTTAAATCTAGATATATTCCATTCACCTTCATTTATTCAAAGTAAATTTACATTCCATATATACTCAATTCTTCTTTAAATCAACTTTCCTTTATAAGTTATATAGTTGAATCATTTCAACTATCACATTTTTATTTAAACAGGATTTCCAGAATTCAATTTACCCGGATTTATTTCAAAACCAATTTGAAATAAAAATCAACACATTTCTCTTTTGATATTCAAATCAAATACCAAATTCCAAAACAAACTGCTTTTACCAAACAATTTTCCTTTGAAAATTCCAAAATCACTTGTTTCCCAAACAAGTCCAAACAATGTCATAACCAACTATTTTGGTAGCAATCCATCACTTTAGAAACTCGAAAATGAATTCTAATGATGTGGCCAGCATCATCAGGATTATTTTCCAGCGACTGAAGTGAGTTCAATGCTTTCCACTTCCAAAATCCACCTCAAAACAATTTCTATTCAAAAATATTTCCCCAAAATATACTCCATTCTTACAAATGCTTTTGAAAACATTTCTAACATTTCCACAAAGTCAAACTCCCAAAACTTTGTTTAATTCCATTTGAAATCCCTTTCAAAATTTCCGGGGTCAAAATTCTAGTTTAAATCAAATTTTAATTTTTACTTTTCTTATTTAAAACATATCCAGTCAATTCCATTTGGTTATAAACCATTTTAATATTTTAACTTCTTATTTTCTTATATATATCATTTCAAATTTTAGATCATGTCTTAATTTCTTATTTGATTATAGAAGAAACAACCAAACAAGCATCCAATACATATAATAATTTAGAAAAATTATTTCTTTTTATACCAAAATACAATTTTGGGTAAAATTATTTCATTTACCCACTTTAAAAACAATACTATGTCGGTTTATCTTGTTTAAGAGTTTAGAAACCCCTATCGATACGGTTGTACTTCCCGCACCGACCAGAATTCATAAACACTCAACCGATAAGTCAACACAGTATAAAAACAATTTTATATCCACTAACAAATACGCTCTCATAGCTATTATTACACTCAACTCATTATAGAGTACTTCCGACTCTATTTAACATGAGAATTTTCCCACCAAAGCCTAGGTTGTCGCCAACCTAAGCTCTGATACCAACTGTCACGACCCACCCTTCTCGACCCTCGAAAATCGACACAAAATACTCAACAGTATAATATGCCGACGATCGAATGCCGGAAAAGACAGATTGTAGAAGAAAAAGAAAGTAGATAGAAGAAGAAAGAACTAAACAAAATCAGAACCTCACAATCGCAGCGGATAAAATATAATATATAGAACAGATCTTTACACAAATGAAAACTATATCTTTTTATATACAATACATCATCAGAGTCCATCACAACACAAATCAATAGTAATCAGATACATGACTAACAACAATCATAGCAGCGGAATATAAACAAGTACGAATAATACGCCTCGACTCCAGCTCCTCTTCTGCTCCATAGCAACCTATCCTGTAATACTCGGTCTGACCCGAGCATTATAATAAAATAACACCCGAGTCAGTCTGGAATACCAGCGCATCATAAATACATCCAAACTGATTATTAAAGTTTCAAAAATCCTTTGAAAACAAAAGCATCTCGTAAGACCACGCCACAAATAAACATGTCGGGTTTTTACCTTACGATAGCTAAAACACTTTTATATTAAAATCCTCTGATATTATAATAGTGTCTATAGAAAGTAAAATAGAATCTAGCTGAAATGCTTGCATCTCACATTTCAACAATAGTTGGGCACAATCAAAACCGTACAGGCACGTAGGGAGAATGGATTTCCAACGAATGACTAGGCACTGGGGTACCACCTGTCACAGTACGTGGCCTAGATCACAGTACCGAGGAGTACGCCCGCTCCCCTGCAACACAAGACCGGAATCATCCCTTACTGGATAATTCCAAGTAAAATCACCCCACGGTTGTGATCAGCAACCGCACCACTAAGCCGAAATAAAAGGACATCTAGACAGGGATGACCTTACTCTCAAGTGGGGGCTACCCACGAAGCCTTGCTGCATAACCCCTGATTTTCAGTCATTCCCGGTTGATGAGGCTTGAGGCTAAACGATACCTTTATAGCACATATCCCTTAGAATGCCCATCGTCCACCTGACGATGTCACGGAAACATTCGTCCATACAAGTCCGTCCCGGGTCCGAACGGAACCGAAGGCACTATTCCTACTACATCCATTTTGGAAATATCCTCAGGATTAGTAGCGACTAGCCCTTGCACTTCACTGCTCCATCTTCGACTCCGAAATCGTTTTCGCGAAACGTACAAACCGGATCGAAGTGGTTTTCGAGTCTCCAGACCTAGAATCCCGGTATACGGAAACTCGATCCCGGTCTCTTCGAAACGATCGCGCATTTGGCCAATATTGATAGTCGGTGATTTAACTATCAATTTATGTTCACAAACATCCATACACATCCATCACACAATAAATAATCTCCATATTATTTATTTTCTTCTAATATCTTTCAAAGATATACTTTCACATTTTCAAAACTCGTTTGAAAACAATTTTCCAAACTCTTCCTTTACAAGGTAAATCTTTTACCCTTTATTCCCATCGGGAATAACCAAGTATAAAACAATTTGCATTTAAAACAGTTAAAAATACTTTATACTGAAATATACTTTAAAATATGAAAATTTCTTCTATTTATTTACTCAAAATATAAATTTAAAATATGTGAAGAAAACTAGTTATTAACACATAAACTTTGATTTAAAAATAAGGGTTTAGTTTAACTAAATTCAAAATAGCGTTATAAGAAGAAAAATGCTAATTTTAACAACTTAAGCTAAAACCCACTTTTAAATAAATCCATTTGTAAAAATAATTGCTAATATACTCCCAAATTATTACGGTATTAAAAGTTATTAATTTATTTCTTTAAAAATAACGATTTCTTAAAAATACTTTTAAAACGATTTAAAACTTAACCTTAGTTAAATAAAAATCTTTTTTTTATAAACATTTACTTGGTTTTCCCAGGGAAACACTTCCCCGTTTCCAAAACATTCCAAAGTACTCTTTCAAATAAATCCACTGATTTATTCCAAGTCAATTTATGATTTCAACATAAATTTCCAATTCCATACTTAACTATAACTTCCTCCGAAGTTAAACCACAATTTCTCATTTCCGGAAATTCATTTTTAACTATAGTTTAAACATTTTGGTGAATCTCCAATGGAAGCCAAATTTCCAATTCACTTAGTTACATTCCAATGAAATACGGCATTTCAATACATTCTATTTTTCATTTGAACTTGTTAATTTATAGTTGGAAACTCCATTTTAACATATTTTTAATTTCCGGATAACATTAGTCATTATTAAAATAAACACCGTTATTTTAAACAATTTATAATTTCATAAATTTAATCTCCAGAAAACTATACTTTCCATTTACCCATTTCATAAACTTCCCATTATATTCAAAATCCCAATTTGGCCCAATTTACATTTTTCCTTTCAAATCCGATTTCAAATTTTATTCTTTGAAATTCTAAATTTAACAATTCATTTTATTTCGTAAAAACACTTTTTTAGCCATTTATAATTTAATTCTGTGATTACAATTTATACCACAATGTCAAAGAACAACTAAATTTCCAGATTTATCAATCACATCATATAAACAGGTATCACTATCAATTATAAAATAATTGCTACATTGTGAGGAATCCAGTTGGATCCCTCCAACCTGTTTTTCCCTGCATCCACAGATATTAGCACATCACAATATAAATATCAACCAGACTGATAATCACAGATATAATCAACCATTCACATAGATATTTAAATATCAACTATTTATAATGTCTAGCATCCAGATGTGAGTGAGAATAACTCACCTTGAGTTTTTGGCGAGCGTTCGAAGTTCAAATTAAACCGGACGGTGTCCGATTTAACCCAAATTTCTACTTGCCCGGAATGACTCCGGATCTGCACCATCTCGTAGTGTTCGTCTCTGCGATTCCATCGCTTCCAGTTTCGTTCGAATCTAAGATCGTATGAGTTCGATATGAATTTACAAAGTTTTTATAACGATTTAAAAACAATTTCTTTTTATTTAATTTATTACCCACATCCAAACCGTTCGTTCAGCCCAAAGAAAAACACGGCCTTCCTACTTCTCCTTCCCCCTCGCGACGAACACAGGAGCACAAGAAACCCATCCACGCAAAACTAGGGCATCGAACCGCCCCACCCACGGCCGCCTACACCCTGATCAGACCCCACCTACATGCGCGCCACCTCAAGCACGACCCACTGCCAAAACGCGCCACCACCCGGTGGTCCCATTCGCACGCAACCACCCTCCAAACGCGCGACGAACGCGGTATCCCCACGCCCTCCACACTGCACGAAAAACGATCCTAACCGTTCAACTCGAAGAGCTCGCTACCCCCTTCACTTCTCCAGTTAATAACTTTCGAAATCGAAGCTTAGATCGAGAGGATTTGGAGGAAGAAAACGGGTTGATTTCGGCCATTAATTGTTTGAAGTGGCGGCCCGTTTCTTTTGCTAGGGTTTAAGAGAGGAAAAGATTATATATAATTGTTTTAATATTATTTAATTATTATAATACCTCAATTTAACCGTTAAGCAAACGATCTCCAAATTACACGTTCCGACAGGCTATCCTGGGGTTTTTCCGCGTTCCGGACACGATGGAACAGGTTTCGTAAGCTTAATTTGATCGTATGCGCGAGATACGGAATTAAACGATCAATTTAAAATTAAATCGATTAAATCGATTTCGATGCGTTTCGAGCTGCCACGGTCAAATGACAACTCTGATTGTCACGAAAATTGAAATCCGATAATAACTAATTATTACGGATCCAATGGAACTAGTTTCGTCGAATTCCGAGACTGTGCCTCGGAAGGCTATTTTTACTCGTCTATTAATTCGGGCGATTTCTAAAATCGTCGAAAACGCTTCAAATTTCACTTTTAAAATTTTCTTAACTTAACAATAAATCATATAAAATTTATAATCACATTAAAAATCATTCTGGCTCAGGCCAGACCCAAATCTGCTTAGATTGCATTTTAATAATATTAAATTCATTTTTAAATTAATATAAAATCCCAAATAATAATTTATTCACTTAAAAATTCCTCTAAAAGTCCAACAACATTATTTATGCCCAAATAGACTAATAAATGAATTTTAAAACCATTTTTATAACTATTTACACTCAGATCCCCCATTTGTTCCAAATTTCAAATATTTAATTTATTATTTCCCCATTATTCAAATTCAACCAGGATTGCTATAATTAAAAATTATAGCTTATTTTATTGAATGAACCCGAATCCATTCATTCCAACATCAATTAAGAACCCACATTAAACATTTAAAACGAATTAAATGTCCAAAAATCTAGCAGCCAAAATCTGGGATGTTACACCCAACAACCATTTAATACTTTCCACCCCGAAGTAAACCCTTTGACATCTTCGAAGGTACCAAGCCATTTAATACTTCAAATCCAAGGCAAAATCTTGGCATATTTTCTCATATCTATACGCAAATGTATATCCTTTCCCCACAGATCCGATGGTTGAAGATGTCCTACATTAGTAGTACATATACATAACTACTAGTAACCTCTAAGTGAAGGGCATAATTCTGTTGTGTAACTCTACCGACCTTGCATCCCAACCCATTCTAAACCGAACCAATTATCCTAGGCTTAAATATTGAACTAGGCCCACTAATTCACACTCATCCTAAAGTATTATTAAGGCTATATAATTTCCTACTATGAAAATTATACTTCCTCCTAGTTTTAATTTACTTATTCGCTACGAACCAATTCATGTCTAATACGCTTACTGCGTATATTCTCCATTTCTTTCTTACATTCCAAAAATGTAAATTGTCCGAAATAAAAGGGTCATCATTATTTAAATTGGACAATCATTAATGACAGTTATTTATTTGTTCTAATTCAACCTATTATGCCTATTTCATTTCTCAATAAATGCCATAGTTAATGCTTTAATCAGTCCCTTAAACGCATTTATGTCCTCATTTAATTCCAGTAACTCCCTATTAACTGCACATTTATTGCCCTACTAATTTGCTTGTCCATTAATTTTGGAGTTATTACCCTTTTTCCATTTCAACCTCCAAGTCATATGATTTACTGCGCTACTAATAATTAGTAGCCCTAATTTTAACTAATACGAATATTGTCATATATACGCTATATATATATAATCAGTAGGCATGGTTATACGTGTGTGTGTGTGTGTGTGTGTTGTTAAGCGTCTTTTTAACCAAGTGAATTTTCAACTGAAGTTACAATGTCAAGACAAAGACAAAATGACACATAAGCTTGGAGACTTGTCAAGAAAGACAAGAAAGAAGTACTCAGAAAGTTTTAAGTGAATGGCCGCTAAGTGAACCTCTCGGTACCAAGGGGAATTTTCTGCACTTCCAACCTCCCGAACCTTTTGTACGTCAAGCACAACCTCGAGCAATAGTCATGAAGTATTTTCCTTAGAGGAAAGACGACCAACTCTATAGAATTATGAGAAGAAAGCAAAGAAAGTGGAAAAAGACAAGCAATATCAAAGAAGTTATCAGAAATTACTCAATCTTCAAGGAAAAGTGTTTAGAATGTAGTAGATCGGTGATTGAAAGCGGAACGGAAGAAGAAGATGAAAAATTCCACCAACACAAACCTCTCTGTATCGAGAGGAACCTCTTGACACCGAGTGGTTTCAATTGATGATTTGATCGGCTACTGCTCTCCTACAACTTTTGGCTTGGATCCATATCTTGCACTCGTGGGCCTTCGATTCTACAGGCAAATTCTCTTATAAACAGACCCTATAGCAACTAAGAAAGGACTTTTAGCAGTTCTTCTTCTTCATCCCTTATCTATCTTTACAATAGACACCAAGATAGACATTGTTGGCAGATCTAGGCTTAATAACTTGTCAATTCCTTGTACTTGTGATTTCCATCTCTCTCAAACCTCTAACAAAAAAATATAAAGTGGACGTAGGCCGAAGATTGTCGAACCACCATAAAAATCTTGGTGTTCTTACCGCTTTACATTTATTATCTACAAGATCTTGACAGTTCTACAGGTTTTTAGGTGTTGTGCCATTTTTGGCATCAACTTTTTGATGCTTTCACTGAGAAAGAGCTAGATTTCATAACTTAAAGCTTGGATCTGAAGTTCAGAGAAGACAAAGAGGCCTAACTCCAGATCTAGGATTGGAGGGAGTTAACCAGAGCATGGGGGCAGGCCGAAGGTGTCCTTAAATTCTAATCTTTCCATCTACATAACCAGAGAGGAGATGGAGAGAATGATGAAAGAAATGCAAGATGGGATGATGGCATGATAACAGGAAACGCTGAAGGGATTTTTCCAAAGTTTAGTACGGTAAAGAACAGCTGGAGTTGTTGGAGTTCATAACTAAGGACTAGGAATTAATGCAGGAGTATCTGAAATTGGATCGGAGCAAGCTGAGATAATGCCCCTATGATCATGACCACTTAGTACCAACCTCAATCCTCTCGGTACCGAGATAAATTCCCTAAGGGGTAATGTCGGTTCGGGCTAAGGGTGAGCCGGGATGCCAAGAATGGACGATGTTGGGGCCAGAAACGCAAGTCAAAAGGCAAATGCACAATGACCGAAGTAGTATGTTACAGAGTTTACCTACAGGAACGGGAGGTAAAATAAAGCCAGAGGTGCGGATCGGAATGCAAGTGCACAACCAAAGGAGTATGTGCCAGAGTTCCCTAATAGGAGCGGGGGTCAAAATGCAGCTATTGATCGAAGACCTTCATTGGATGGCAACAACCGAATAACTAAGCTAATTGGAAGGATGGTGAAGAATGGACCACCAGACCAAAGTTTGGAGGATCTAAATAGGAGTCCATTTACCCCTAACATCCGGAATGCGAGGAATCCTCCCGATTTCAAGCTTTCGACATTGGAAATGTACGATGGGATGATAGATCCAACAGTTTATCTAATGAGATACATCTAACATATGGAGGTGTTGAGTGCTTCTAAGGAGGTGATGGGGCGGTGCTCCCCATATATCTAATAGATTTAGCAGCGATGTGGTTCAGACAGCTGGAGAATGGCTTCATAAGCATGGGGACTAACTTAATGGATAGGTTCTTAAAACCATTCAAAGTTCATATCTCTCGGCCAAAGAATGTGATGACTCTATCAAGCATAAAGCAAAGGCATGGAGAGACCTTGAGAAGTTATTTGATGAGATTTAACGTAGCAGCCACCACAGTCGATAAGCTGGATCCATCGATAATCCCGATGGCGGCAGTTGTAACCACCCAGAATTTTATCAGTTTAAATATGGATGTTTAAATACATTTTTTGATAATTAATTTATGGATTTCATAACTCAAATAAAATCCTTCTAAACAATAACTAATGAACGTAAAATATTTTTTAAAAATTGTTTACAAAAATAATTATTTTAAAAAAGGAAATGTGTCTAGAAATCATTTTCCGAATTTTTGATTTTTCGATGTTTAAAAGTTGTGCACATTTGTGAAAACATACACACACATTTACAAATAGGTTAAAATATATTTTGATATATATATATATATATGTTTACTTAAATATATGTAATAAGGTGATATGACTAATTATGAAAATTTAAAACAAAATAAAAATGTAAAATACATGTGACATAATATGTCATTTCTTTAGAAACATAAGTACGTAAGTCAATAAATGAATGTTGGAGCATTGGAAAATAGGGAGGCATGGAATTTTTGATAAGATAGGGGGGACAAGGTTGTGATGTGGCATTCAAGGATAGGAGGGCATGTACTTAAGGGGCCTTTTTGCAATTCAATTATGCCACTTTATATATATACAATTTCATGAATTCTCACTTACACTTTTTATTTAATTTCCATTTTCTAAAAACATTTCCAAGCTTGCTAAAGTTCTTCTATGGCTTCCTTAATTTCTAAAAGTTTAAAATTTTAAGTTTTCCACTTTTAAAACTTTCAGAACCTTGCTTAAAGCCTTTCCTTCCATTTCTTCACCTCCACCCCTCCAAAACAAGCCTTAACTTCCCTTTTCTCTTCATGGTCGAAACCAAAAGGCTCTAGGTTGAATACTTTTACACTCTTAAGCTCTCAAAAACCTAATTTTTCCAAAGGCAAAGCAAAGACGTATGTCATATTCAAGTTATAGCATAAGTTTGGTTCAGTTTGTCAACTTTTGGTGAGTTGAATTCTCGCCTCTATATAAGTTTTAAAACATATATTATTGCTTGACTTGTTGTAAAATAATTTTTTTGGTTAGAAATAGTGTTGACTTGAATGTATGTACATGTGCTTGGATGAGAAGTTATATAGTTTGAAAAATTGGAAGTTGAAAAGTCAAGTAAGTTGCAAGTTATAATCTTTGCTTGTATATATGGGTTATGGCATGCTTATATGTTTGTGATGTGGTTGTGACATGATTATGTATTTTATGAACATAAATAAATGAGTGTACGCTAAGAAACTTAGCACCTTTACTAGTTTAAGCGACAAAGGATCCTTTGTGTAAAAACTATGATCTTTGGGTTTAAAATACAAAATCATTTCAAGGTTTAATCTTTGTTTAGTTTTACAAAAAACTTACTTTATGTTTTATAAAAGTAAGCAAGATTTCCAAAAGATAAAGACTTCAAAGAAAACTTAGAAAAACAATTTATAAGTTATGGTATCCATAGCGATAGTCGTTATGGATGTAGTTCGAAAAAGCTTCAACTTTTTGCAAAATAGAGTTTTTACACTTAAGTATATTTTAGAAATGTTTTCTAAACTTAATAATAAGTATTAAGGTAGTTAATTAAGTGTTTGTTAAGTAATTATTAATAAATTAAGTTTTTGTAATTAATAATTAATTAAGTATTAAGTAAGATTATTAATTATAATTAAGTCAATATTAGTTATTAAACAATTATCTTTTAAAGTGAGATTAATTTTTAATTAATTATTATTTAAGTAAGATTAACTATTAGTTAGTTATTAATTAAGTATAAGATTTGTTTTTAATTAATTATTAATTAAGTATAAGATTAATTATTAATTAATTATCAAGTCTGGATTTAAATATTTATTTAATTGCTAATTAAGTTAAGATCTAATTAAGACTTAATTAAGAGTTTAAATGTTAATTATTGTTATATTATTAATTAAAGGTTTAGTCATTATTGAATAAAGAGTTTAAATGTTATTTAATTATTAAATAAAAGTTTAAAGTACTTTATTTTTAATGATCAAATTTGTTTTTGAAAGCAACTCTCTTTTAAAGGACGTTTTAAATACAAAGGGATTTCTCTGTCCCTTAACTAACCTCAAATGAATATGAAACCTAATGGCATTTGTTTAGCAGAAATAAACACCTTTCTTCTAATTAAATTGTATTTGACATCTATTAAGCAGAAATAAAACCCAATTCTGCTATTCTGGTAACATAGACATTTACCTATGTGTTAATTGATTGTTATTGGCTGATTCTCTTTATGTATCTGCTTTTTATGTAAATACCCATGTTATAATTAGAAAGTTAAACGCAATTAATTGAGAACCATTATGATCGCTAAGCCTCTTTCCGAACTTATGAAGTCAAATATATAAATTTTATCCTTTTGAAAATTGTTTAAAGTTTATTTTCATTTTAAATATGATACTTAAAGGATAATTAAGCAATAATTTCATTTAAAATGTTTGAAACTAATTTAATACTTTTTAATTGATTGTTTAAAATCATTATTTTGTTGTTGTGGTTTAAAGATAATTAAATGAAGAATGTTTAAATAATAACTTGTTTATTTAAAGGAGTTTTAAATAATTGATTTTTTATCAAAGGAACTTTATTGATTAAAATTTATTAAAGAATTTTTTTAGATATGGGAGGTTTATAAAAGGAGTTTTATAATTGAAGAGAGGTCTTGAAATTTAGAAAGAAAATTTATAAATGATTTTGGATATTTATAACTGAAGTTTTATAAATAATTTTGGATATCTATAATAGAGTTTTATAAATAATTTTGAATATTTATAAATGATTTTGGGTAGTTATAAACGTGTTTTATAAATAAACTTGGAGATTTATAAAAAAAATTATAAATGGATTTGGAATTTAAGTGAAGGAGATTTCATAAATGAAAGAGATTTATTAAAAGGATTTATAGAAGTAAATTATAAAAGGATCTAAGATTGGATGTCCTTTAACCAACCATCTTAATTTTGGTGGTATGGACATTCGTTCTACACTTAACACTGAAGGAATAGTGTTTGAGGTTATCTTTATCTCCAATTTAAACAACATTTATTTTGATCCTTTTAATATGATTTTGAAATAAGAAATATTTCACATTGTATTGTGAATATACTTATGTTGGTGAGAAAAAGTATATGAATATTTTGATAAATATTTTGAAAAGAGATTTAAATAAATGAAAGATTTATTTTGAGGCTTAGTGGTTGTTAGGGTAATTAAATCTCTGGAATGTTATTTGTTTGTTTGTTTGATAGTTAAATAATCGACTATCAAATCTTAGTCAGTTTTGACTCAGTAAGTATGTTGTGTATACTCGAGTTTCCTGGTGAGGACTTGAATACTTGTTGCATACTTTTGAAAGAATCGAGAATGAGTCAATCGAAAATTATCGATTTTTGGTTCGAAGAGACCGAGATTGGATATGTTATCCAAAAACCACTTCGAACCACCATATGCATTCGAATGGAAGACATCTTGAAGATGATGGAATTGAAGGCTACTTGCTACTAATCCCGAGAGTAATTCCAAAATGGATGTAGTAGAAGTAGTGCCTTCAATTTCGTTCAGAACTAGAACGAACTTGTATGGATGAATGCTGGCATTGCATTTCTGCCTAGAGGGCAGTGTTAGCATTCCAAGAGGGAATTACTAGAAGGAAATAGTAAGAGCGCAGCCTCTTAAGCCTCAAACCCCGGTAATGGCTAAAACAGGGTATGCGCAAGGCTATGTGAGTCACTTCCATTAGGGTATGATCGTCGCCTTATCTAGAGTCGATATCTATATGTATGCTTCGAGGCCCATTTTTGGTTGTTGATCACAACCCGGGGATGATCATATTCGGTACTATATAATCAGAAAAAGGCCGGTCTTGTCATGCCGGTTGCAAAGGTAACTACAACCCACAGTACATTTTATCAAGAGGTAAACTGTTCAGAAGGTGGTCCCTTACCTTGCCATTTGTTGGCATCCATTTTTCATATATGTGTCTTAGTGGTTTATGATTGTGTACCTATTATTGCTGTCATGTCCACACATCACAGCTTCTTGATTATTGAATACTTTAAACCCATATACATTATCATAATATCACTGAATTTTATAATATAAAATATTTTGGTTATTGTAAGGTAAAAACTCATCCGTATTTATGTGGGGTATGGTCTTACTAGATACCTTTTATTTTGAAAGGGTTTTTAAATATAGAAATGTATATGTTTGATTCAAGCTTTACTCACATTGGTTTACCAAACTGATCCGAACGTTTCTTATATTGCTCGGCAGCCCGAGCAAATTTTTCCAGATTAGTTGGATGCTTTAGAGCTTTTAGGAGACGAGATGGATTCTCCAAGACGTATTCATGTATCTTATATTCTTTCCCTGTATTATAGTGTGTGTGTATATTTGCAAGTGTAAGGACAAGTTTTTATAATTGTCCAAAACAGTGATAGTCTAGTGTATTCTGATTTAGGCTATGTATATAAATGATTTCTTTTTGTAAAGGTCTTGTGTATTATATATATTTCTCGTCACGATGTGAGATTCTATTCTATCTTTTCTTTCTTTAACCCCAAATGACTTTCGGACACTTAAATGATCGACATACGAACGAGGATGTATTAAGTATCATCTTAGCTGTAAGAAAGGCAGATCGTTACACGCGATATCAAAGCTTAGGTTGAGCGAACACCTAGGCCTTGGGGAGGTAAATTCACTAGAGATAGGATTAGTAATATCCTAAAATGAGTTTGAGTGTAGTATGCATATATATATACATATATATGTGTGTGTGTGTGTGTATGTGTAAATATATATGTATGTATATGTATATCTAAGCGCATATTTGTTAGTGCTATAAAATGATTTAAATTGTGTTGGTTGGTCTGTTGAGTGGCTTATGAATATTGATCGACGCGTCTGATCACCGTTGTCGGTATGGGTTCCTAAACACTTAAACAAGACAAACTGACATAGTATAATTTTAAATTTGGTAAATAAAATAATTTTACCTAGGGTTATATTTCGTATATAAAGGAAAATTTTCAAAATTTTTTATAGTTGTTTGGGAGTGGGTGTTGGTTAGAGGAATAAAGATGTTTATTTAATATCATTTATAGACGATACTTTTCCCAATATAAGTACTGAGTGGAAGTGTATTCTAAGGATATATTATTATGATCAGGTGGCAAGAGATATGCACTAAAAGAAGACGAGGAAAGGGGAATGGCGGTACTTCGATCACCAAGGGTCGAACTCCTACTGCTAGAAGGATAGGATCACTAGAAAAAGTAGCACCTGTACAGCCCCATGTCGACTTTGCATCCTTTTGCAAGGATTTTTTTAATTTGTAAGGAAAGCCGTTTAAGGGCACGAAATCCATTACTGAAGTACTAGCTTGGCTTCTTTCTTGCGAGAAGATTTTCAAGGGATTAGATATTTCATATGAGCAAAACTGCTTCTCAGTGTCTTGGCAGTTACAAGACGGAGTGACAGCATGGTGAGACTCTATCACAGCGGATGTTCCAAAAAAGGATTTTTCTTGGGATAGATTTAAGGAGGTGTTTGAAGATCAGTTCACACCTTCAGCGGAAAAGACCCGTTTATATAGAAATTTCTTGGCCCTTAAGCAAGGAGATGAGTCTGTATCGGAATATGAAACCAAGTTCAATGAGTTGTCATGTTTCAGACCAGAACTTATTGATACATCCCTCAAGAAGAATGAGATGTTTGTGATGGGGATAAAGGAGGAGTTTCAAGAGAAGATGACTGCACACCTAAAGGGATCTTTCGTAGACCAAGTAGACATGGATCTGCTTTATGAAGTCCTCGAGAAGAAGAAGTTGTTAGAAGTCCCAAGTGGTGACGTCAAAAAACTGAACAAAAGAAAGTTCAACCCGTATGGGAAAAAGACGTGGAAAAGAAAGTTAGGTAGAGGAACTCGGGAGGAATGGTACAAGAATGTTACTTGCAACAAATGTAAGCAGAAGGGCCATACTGAAAAATTCTGTCAATAGGCTAGTCCTATTTCTATAATAGTTCAAAAGTCTCTCGGTTCGAATTTCCTGATTATAAAGAAGGGCAATAGATCAAAGTTTACGGTATCAAGGAAGAACCCTCAACTTATGAAGATGTCAAAGAAAAGGGGATTCTGGAAGGTAATTTATTTGTAAATGGCATCTTAGTTCGAGTTTTATTTAACACCGGAGCTTCCCATAGCTTTATTTCTAAAGAATTGGTTGGTAGATTAGGGCTTATCCCAAAATTTGTAGAAACCCCTATTTGTGTGTCTAACCCCATATTTGGTATAATCGATATATGCATGGTTTGTAAAGATGTACAAGTTTCATACCTCACCCATCGCTTTCCATGCGACATGTTTGTCTTAGATTTTATGGGTTTTGATGTTTTGGTTGGTATAAATTGGTTATCAAAGTATAGAGTTGTACTTGACTATGATAAAAGGATTATTATATTGCAAAATAAGAGAGGAGAGCATATTAAGGTATTGTGTGATGGGCCAACATGTTAATGGATAGTTTCCTATATGCACTGGATTCGCTTCGGGAAAAGTTAGAATCGTTATTAATTGTTAAAGGTTTCTCGGACGTCTTTGAAGAAGTTAATAGCCTATCCACAAATCATGAAATTGAGCTCAATATAAACTTGACCCCTGGATGGAAACTTTTTATTCAGTGTAGACATAAGATGGATCCAAGGGAAAGAAGGAAGTTAATGAATCAGATAGAGGAATTGCTGAGTAAGGGTCTGATCAGGCTAAGTGACTCGAATTGGGGAGCAACTTGCTAGGTCAGATGGTTTGCTAAGGCTTTGCATAAACTATCATGAATTAAACAAGCAAACATTTAGAAATAAGTATCCCTTACCCAACATAGACGATATGTTCAAACAACTGAAGGATGCTACGGTATTCTCGCAAATGGATTTAGACATGGAATTTCACCAACTAAGGATATCAGAATATGATATACCCCTGACAGCTTTTAGAGGACCAAATGGTTTCTTTGACTGGTTGGTTATGCCTTACGGGCTAACTAATGGACCCTCTCATTTTGTACTCGTCATGAATCGAGTTTTTAGATATATACCCAATAAATTTGCGTTGGTCTCAACAGATGGTATCCTTATTTATTTTAAGACCGAGGGGGGTCACGAGCGACACTTACAGACCATATTGGAAACATTGAGGAGGCACGACTTGAAGGATAAATTTTTTCTATGTGCTAATTCTGGCAATTTGAAGTAAGACTCCTCGGACATGTAGTGTCACAGGATAGTATAAGCAGGGCTTGCTCCGAGTCGTTGATAGATAAGTAGATTGTGTGTGTTGTACTGTGTATGTACTGTTTTGCTATGGATGCTTGGTATATGACTTTTGTATTAGTTTCATGATTTATAATATATGCCATTTTGTGTTAATTTTGGATATCTTTGTTTGCTAATTTTAGGATGAAATTCTTTTAAGGCAGGAAGAGTGTAATGACCCAGAATTTTATGACTTTAAATATGGATATTTAAATATATTTTTATATAATTAATTTATGGATTTCATAACTTGAATAAACTCCTTTTAAATAATAATTAATGATGGTAAAATAGTTTTCAAAATTTGTTTACAAAAATAATTAGTTCAAAAAAAATAGGAAATGTGTTCGGAAATCGTTTTCCGAATTTTCGACTTTTCGATGTTTAAAAGTTATCAGAAAACGTTGTGTACATTTGTGATAACATATACACACATTTACAAATAAGTTAAATTTTATTTTGATAAATATATAGATATGTTTACTTAAATAAATATAATAAGGTGATATGACTTATTATGAAAATTTAAAACAAAATAAAAAAATAAAATACATGTGACATAATATGTCATTTTCTTTAGAAACATAAGTACATAAGTCATTAAATGAATGTTGGAGCACTGGAAAATGGGGGGACATGGAATTTTTGAAAATAAGAGGGGAAGGGACAAGGGTTGTGATGTGGCATTCAAAGAGAGGAGGGCATGTACTTAAGTGGCCATTTTGCAATTTAATTATGACACTCTATATATACAATTTCATGAATTATTGCTTACACTTTTTATTTCATTTCCATTTTCCAAAAACATTTCCAAGCTTGCTAAAGTTCTTTCATGGTTTCCTTAGCTTTTCTGAAAGTTTAAAAATCTAAGTTTTCCACTTTTAAAACTTTCAATACCATGCTTAAAGCCTTTCCTTTCATTTCTTCACCTCCACCCTTCCAAAAGAAGCCTCACCTTCCCTTTCCTCTCCATGGTTGAAACCAAAAATCCCTAGGCCGAATACTTTTACACTCTTAAGCTCTCAAAAACCTTATTTTTCTAAAGGCAAAGCAAAGACATGTCATATTTAAGTTATAGCATAAGTTTGGTTTATTTCGTCAACTTTTGGTGAGTAAACTTCTCACCTCTAACTAAGTTTTTAAAACTTATATTATTGCTTGACTTATTGTAAAATATGATGTTTGTTTGGTTAGAAATAGTGTTGACTTGAATGTATGTATATGTTGGATGATAAATCATATAGTTTGAAAAATTGGAAGTTGAAAAGTCAAGTTAGTTGCGAGTTATAATTTTTGCTTGTACATATTGGTTATGGCATGCTTATATGTTTATGATGTGGTTGTGATGTGATTATATGTTATGAACATGAATACATGAGTGTATGCTAAGAAAGTTAGCAACTTACTAGTTTAAGTGACAAATGATCCTTTGTGTTAAAACTATGATCTTTGGGTTTAAAATATAAAATTATTTCAAGATTTAATCTTTGTTTAGTTTTACAAAATACATACTTTATGTTTTATAAAAGTAAGCAAGCTTTCCAAGTGACAAAGACTTCAAATAAAACTTAGAAAAAAAATCTACAAGTTATGGTATCCATAGCGATAGTCGCTATGGATGAAGTTCGGTGAAGTTTCAACTTTTTGCAAAATAGAGTTTTTACACTTAAGTATATTTTAGAAATGTTTTAATAATAAGTATTAAGATAGTTAATTATGTGTTTGTTAAGTAATTATTAATAAATTAAGTTTTGGTAATTAATAATTAATTAAGTATTAAGTAAGATTTATTAATTATAATTAAGTCAAGATTAGTTATTAATCAATTATCTTTTAAAGTAAGATTAATTTTTAATTAATTATTATCTAAGTAAGATTAACTATTAGTTAATTATTAATTAAGTATAAGATTTGTTTTTAATTAATTATTAATTAAGTATAGATTAATTATTAATTAATTATCAAGTGTGGATTTAAATATTTATTTAATTGCTAATAAAGTTAAGATCTAATTAAATTAAGAGTTTAACTGTTCATTATTTAATTAAAAGTTAATTATTGTTATATTATTAATTAAACGTTTAGTCATTATTGAATAAAGAGTTTAAATGATATTTAATTATTAAATAAAAGTTTTAAGTACTTTATTTTTAAAGATCGAATTTGTTTTCGAAAGCAACTCTCTTTTAAAGGACGTTTTAAATACAAAGGGAATTCTTTGTCCCTTAAGTAACCTCAAATGAATATGAAACCCAATGACATCTGTTTAGCAGAAATAACTACTATTCTTTTAATTAAATTGTAGTTGACATCTATTAAGCAGAAATAAAACCCAAAATTCTACTATTATGGTAACATGGACATTTATCTATGTGTTGATTGATTGTTATTGGCTGATTCTCTTTATGTATCTGCTTGTTATGTAAATACTCATGTTATAACTAGAAAGTTAAACTCAATTAAATGAGAACCATTATGATCGCTAAGCCTCTTTCCAAACTTATGAAGTCAAATATATAATTTTATCCTTTTGAAAATGGTTTAAAGTGTATTTTCATTTTAAATATGATGATATTTAAAGGATAATTAAGCAATTATTCCATTTAAAATGGTTGAAACTAATTTAATACTTTCTAATTGATTGTTTAAAATCATTATTTTGTTATTGTGGTTTAAAGATAATTAAATGAAGAATGTTTAAATAATAACTTGTTTATTTAAAGGTGTTTTAAATAATTGATTTTTTATCAAAGGAACTTTATTGATTAAAGTTTATTAAAGAAGTTTTTTTTAAATATGTGAAGTTTATAAAAGGAGTTTTATAATTGAAGAGAGATCTTGAAATTTGGAAAGAAGTTTTATAAATGATTTTGGATATTTATAAATGAAGTTTTATAAATAATTTTGGATAATTATAATAGAGTTTTATAAATAATTTTGAATATTTATAAATGAGTTTTATAAATGATTTTGGGTAGTTATAAAAGAGTTTTATAAATAAACTTGTTGATTTGTAAAGTGTTTTATAAATGGATTTGGAATTTATGTGAAGGAGATTTCATAAATGAAAGAGATTTATTAAAAGGATTTACAAAAGTAAATTATAAAAGGATCTGAGATTGGATGTCCTTTAACCCACCTTCTTAATTTTGGTGGTATGGACATTTGTTCTACACTTAACACCGAAGGAATAGTGTTTGAGGTTATCTTTATCTCCAATTTAAACAACATTTAGTTTTATCCTTTTAATATGATTTTGAAATAAGAAATCTTTCACAATGTATTGTGAATATACTTATGCCGGTGAGAAAAGTATTTGAATATTTTGATAAATATTTTGAAAAGAGATTTAAATAAATGAAAGATTTATTTTGAGGCTTAGTGGTTGTTATGGGTAATTAAATCTCTGGATTGTTCTTTGTTTGTTTATTTGATAGTTAAATAATCGACTACCAAATCTTAGCCAGTTTTGACTCAGGAAGTATGTTGTGTATATTCGAGTTTCCCGGTGAGGACTTGAATACTTGTTGCATACTCCTAAAAGGATTGAGAATGAATCAATCAGAAATTATCGATTTTAGATTCGAAGGGACTGAGATCAGATATGTTATCCAAAAATCACTTCGAACCAAAATATGCGTTCGAATGGAAGACTTCTTGAAGATGACAGAATTGAAGACAGAGTTCTTAAAGTACAGCGGCTACTTGCTACTAATCCCGAGAGTGATTCCAAAATGAATGTAGTAGAATTAGTGCCTTCAGTTTCGTTCAGAACCAGAATGAACTTGTATGGATGAATGCTGGCATTGCATTTATGCCTAGAGGTATAATGTTAGTTATCAAATAATCATGCTACTTCTTCGATTGGTAAATATACAAGAGATACTTCAAAAATGTGAACCACGCCTAACATTTAGTTCATTTTGCCAATGTGTGTACTATATCCTCTTTCTTATAAATTGAAATCCCCTCTGTGTTTTAGGACATAGCAAATTTAACATCCGACAAACCTTCGCATCTACATTTCTAATTATTAAATTATATACGAAGCAAATTTGCCTCCATTATTTTAAACGTGATGGTTGGTTCTCCATTTGGTGAATTCATGCAATTTCCATTTTAAAGGTTGGTAACATATTAAATGATGTCAATAAGGTGAATAACATTAAGATTAATTACTACTGTCATGATAATTGTATTTTAAACAAAACTTGACTATAACCATTTAATTGTTCTTATGGGAAATCAATATTAATTTATTGTCGTGATAGATGCAACAATATGGCATATCGACTTTTATGAATTTTTTAAAAATCTTCATTTTTACTTATCAAATTTTGACCTAACCTGAAGTAGATACACTAAACAAGGTTTAAGTATGCTAATTCAATTGAAAAGGAACTTGGATTATTCAATTGTTATAATATAAACAGTAAGCTTAATTTTTTATTTATTGTTTCTAAATTATAATTGAACATTCTTGATTTTCGCGGTAATTAGTATAAATCAGACAAGTCATATTTGTTTAACTTTACCCACCTAAGAGCAACCGTGTAACAACTTCATTGCTTGCATTATTAATAAGGAAACAACATGCATCATTAGTAGAATAGGTTTGGCTTCGTTCTACAGAAAGTGCTTTATTCAATTGAAAATATAATTGACTACGAAATACTATATCATACGCCTTCCTCACTAACTCTCATGACCTGCATTCACACTTTTCCTTATTATGCAAATTGAAAATTTTATTTGTCTTTAGATCTTTAATATCCACGGTCAACTTATTTTAGTAGGGTCAAACGGTGAATTAATTTGTAGGACTAAACAGTTTTACCTATTCATTTGTAAGTCTACTTTAATTTTTCTTTTCATGCCCTAATATACATGATGTTAAACCACTTTCCGTCCCAGTTATATTCATGATTCAATTGTATGTAGGTACCATTAGTTATTTCCTACATCCTAAAATTATTACTTGAGTCTTCCTAAATGGTTTTCTGCTTCAAGTACATGTTACCTTGGTAAAGTTATCCCTTAGGCTCTTTTGTTATTCAGGATTTTGCACTGTACTTAAATCCTAATATAACCAAATGATAAGCCTCATTCTGATATCCAATGGCTAGCATACTTGAAACAAGTTATCAAAGATGCAACCAAGAAAGTTCTAAGACGAAGGTAGTGATTAAAAGTTTAAGGAGGAAAGTCTAAACTTTACCCTATGTGTAAACATTGGATTGAGATTAAATGCAGCAGTATTTGGTTTTTAAACGGTAAGTACGTGCATCTGCAGGCTTTTTGTTTGTTTTTTTGTTTAGGAACAAATGTGCATGCCCTACTTGATCCAGATGGACATAATATCTACGTTGTTATTTTTGGGCCATGCCTATTTAATACAGAATATACCTAAGAGCTATACATACACATATACATTTATATATGTATATGCATGCACACATACATACACACTCTTACTTGAGATGGTATGTTCTTTGAAAGCAATATTTTTGGAACTATAAAATAATTTTTTTTGGACTCATATGTACTTTGTGTGTCATGCACCAGAATGGCTGGCATGACTGATGGATTTGACGATGTGTTTAAAATGCTTCGTCAGAGTAAAGATGATACCGAGAGTCTTACAACCATGCCCATTGCAAGTAAAGGAAATGAGTTTAAACGATCGCAAGGTATTTAATTTAACTGTCATTTTATGTACATAGTACATCATTATTATAGTTGTATTATTTTGTATAGTTGTTATTGACATTGAACTTGCCACGACCATTATTCTCTGTTTAGATTATACCAGTTGAAGTTATCCATGGCCTTACGTTCAGTTTTAAAGGATACTTAAAGCATTTTCTTAAAGTGTTATGCCCTTAAAAAGTTGAAATGATAACTGAAGTTTACTCAATTGTTTGCATTATATACCAATTATATTACATTCATCTCTATATTCAATTATAATCTCTTTAACAAACAAAAATTTGACACTTTACTTTTGTTATTACTGACATTTGTCATCACTATCCAACCAATACTGGATTGGTTAGTTAATCCTTTTGTTTATATTTTTTTTTCTTATGTACTTTCAATACTTTTATTATTATTTATGGCATGAAATGTAGAGTAATTATCATTCTGCAGAAAATCAGAGTTAATTGTAAAACTGCAAATTCAATGTACCTACAACTGTTCTTATCTTTTTAATTTGAATATGTTATTCGCTTATTCGTTAATCTTTTTTTGGTCTAAGTAGATTTGATTTTTTAATTTGACATATTTATATAGTTTATGTATGATTCGGTTTAATACTATGTCTATGATGTTATTTTCCAAATCGTAGAGGAGGCATGAGTCCATGAGTAACCGGACTGTGTAGCCAGGAATAGCATGAATGAATCTGAACTGGATCGGGTGGCAATAGCAAATCGATAAATGGTATACAACATCCAAGAAGTAAACTTGAACTACTTAATCTGAGAAGAGAGAAGGCACAACACGAGAAGGAACAACACGATAACATCCATGTAGAGGAGATGGTAGCAGCATTAGTGACACAAAATATTATAAGTACAGCTCCAGGACAAAAAATGTTGGTTACTATTCTTAAACTAAGACAAACAGTTTATGTATTGAAATTTTGCAGTCATGGTTGATCAAATCAAGATTGCACTGTAATGTAGCATCAGCTGACAGGGGAACAAATGTATTAAAAGTGCAGCTATTTTGTTCTACTGTTGTTTTAATTTTTGATTCCTATCAGAACACTGTACTAAAATTTAATATTAAACTTATGCGTCGTAAATATTTATCATAGTTTTTTCCAAATCAACGTAGTTCATTCATTTGTGGTAGCCTGGCTGAATGCACTGTGTTATACAATTAAAATCATTATCCATTACCTAGCACAAGAGTTAGTTCAACCAGTTTTTGTTATAAACAAAATTGTTGTTCTCTGTTAAATTTGGCTACCTGTAGTGCTTGGATTGCTGCACACTTTTTGGCTCTACTTGGAAATAGAAAACTTTTCTGAACATGATATTTAAATGTGCAAAGATGTGAACTTCAATGATAGATGCTTTATATACATCACTCTCCATGCTCCATGAATTAGATGGTGAAACTATTTTCCATGTTAAGCAATTTTCAATTCAAAAGTCAATAAAATTACTGCTTCTAATCATATTTTATTACTCTTCTAACTGTTTACAACTCAATATTTAGCAGTTGGAATTCAATGTTTTTTTTTGGTAAGACTTGAATAAAAATGGTGCAAAAGATGATACCAATTTTTCAAAGGCTATGAAAATCAAGGGCAGAACAGTTCATCCTACAAATATTCTTAACTAAGGTACATGTGTCAATATAACACCATATGTTTTTTATTCATACATGTTAGGGAATTTATTACACAAATCAGTTTAGAAGCTATCCTTTCGATCAGCACAGGTCGAACTTCCAAACAGGACAACATGGCAGTACCCTGACTAGAACTAGCAGTAGATCCTGACTGCACACCACAACTGGCTAAAGCTTCTAGATCCTTTCATTCTACCAACATCTCTAACACCACATTCTGATGTTTTCTACTGAGGGCATCTACTACCTTATTTCTTTTTCCAGGAGTATACTCTATACCGAAATCATAAGCGGCCAAAAATTCCAGCCATCTCTGCTGTCTCATATTCAATTCCTTCTGAGAGAATAAATACTTTAATGACTTATGATCGGTATACAACTCAAATCTTTCTCCCAACAGATAATGCCTCCAAATCTTCAAGGCAAAAATCAACGCAGCCAACTCCAAGTCATGAGTAGGATATCTAACTTCGTGCGGTCTAAGCTGCCTAGATGCGTAAGCAATAACTTTGCCCTTCTACATCAACACTTTTCCTAATCCAGTGCCATATGCATCAGTGTAGACTACCAACCCTTGGTTACCATCTGGAACTACTAACACTGGAGCATTGGTTAACAAATGCTTTAGCTTAAGGAATGCTTCCTCACATTTGTCGGACCAAACAAACTTCACTTCAGTCCCGGTCAACTTAGTCAAAGGCGCTGCTATCCACGAGAAATCCTTGATGAATCTCCGGTAATAGCCAGCAAGTCCAAGAAAACTCATGATCTCGGTTACCGTCTTTGGTCTCTTTCAATTATTGACTGCCTCAATCTTAACTGGATCAACTGATAATCCTTCCTCTGAAACCACATGACCAAGAAACTTAACCTCTCTCTTCTAGAAATGACACTTGGAAAACTTTGCCTTCAACTGATTCCGCCTCAGCGTCTCCAACACCACTCTAAGATGAACATCATGCTCTCTTTCATCTTTAGAGTACACCAAAATGTCATCTATGAACACCAAAACAAACCTATCCAAGTGCTTTCTGAAAACCTGGTACATCAAATCAACGAAGAAAGCAGGCGCATTCGTCAATCCGAATGGCATCACCAACCACTCATACGAACCATACCTAGTTCGGAATGTCGTCAAAGAAATACTATCCTCCGCACTCTCAACTGATGGAACCCTGTTGCCAAATCTAGTTGGGAAAATAATCTGGCTCCACTCAACTGATCAAACATATCATCTATCCTCGGCAGAGGGTACCTATTCTTGATCGTCCTTTCGTTTAACTTACGATAGTCGATGCACATCCTTAACGATCCATTTGGTTTCTTTACAAACATCGCAGCCGCTCCCCAAGGCGAACTATTTGGTCTAATAAAATTCCTTCCCTCAAGATCCACTAGCTGCACCTTTAATTCCTCAATCTCTGTTGGCGTCATTCTGCTAGGTGGTCTACTGACGGGTTCAGCTCCCGGTACAAGGTCTATCCGAAACTCAACAGCTCGTTTCGGTGGTAATCTAGTAACCGGCTCAAAGACATCTACAAACTCTCTAGCCACACGAATCTGACTAAGCTCTACTCCAGCTTCCAAGGCACTTAACAAAGCAAAAACACTCTTACTAGAATTTTCCACTAAGAAAATGATTCGGTTATGACTATCCGGGTGCCTCGATGATATTTCCCGATCTTGGCAAAATATCCTAGCCTCATACTTACCCAACTAATCCATACCCAAAATGATCCTGACATCTACGAAATCAAAAACATACAAACTGCATGCAAACTTATGACCTAACAAATTAAGTTCTAACTGGTCACAACTCATCCCAAGAGTTGCATACCCTCCTATTGGATTCACAACCCTTAAGGAAGTAACAAGGTATGTGGGTTCTATACATAACCTATTAACCAAATACTATGATATAAATGAGTGTGATGCACCTGTATCAAAAAATACCCTAACTAGTATACTCTGAATCAAAAGCGTACCTTCCATCACAGACTTTCCTTTCTCAGCAGCAGATGGTTTGGAGGAGGATGGTTCCATGGCAAAGACCTTTCCTTTTCCTGCCTTGGTAGCTTTAGGACACTTGTTCTTGTAATGCCCCCATCTAGTTGCAATTATAGCATTGCACATTCCGCTTCCCCACAACCAACCTTCCATCTCCCGAACGACACTCATTAGCATAGTGCCCCTTATTATCACACTTGTAGCAAACTATATATGCTTTCCCTTTCTTGGCTCCTCCTTTCTGAGCACCCTTCTTCTTGAAGAACTTACTCTTCTTCCCCTAAGGACCATGAGATTCAACTGGCTTCTCTCTAGCTGAAATAGCAAGCATCTCCTCATGGCGGATGGCCATCTCCACCACCACATTAGAAGGATCTCAGATATAGGCCATAATCATTCTGCCTAAATCTGGTCTCAGCCCTCTAATGAATCTCTCATTCCTTCTGACATCAGTGTCAACCAAAGCATAACCATATTGAGATAGCTCATCAAACTTAGCTGCATACTCGTTCACAGACATATCTCCTTGGACAAGATCCATAAACTTCCTCATCAATGCAGATTTGGCAACCTCAAACAAGAACCTCTGCTCAAACCTCCTCCTGAAGTCAGCCCATCTCAACTCTTCCTCCGGCACTCCTGTCGTCACACCGTTCCACCAATGAAGCGCTAACCTTTGCAACTGTCTAGAGGCTAGCCTTCTCTTCTGTCCATCATTCAAGACTAAGTCTGTAAAGATCCTTTTACAGTTCAACAGCCAATTCTCTACCTCCACAGCATCTACCGTTCCAACAAACGGCTTTCCTCCCAGACTACCATAGTCTCTACTCAGCTTCGCATAGTTATAACCAGCTGGAACTACAGGATTAGCTCCACTAACATTCCCACCAGCTCCTGCTTGCAAAAGATTAGCCAACAACTGATACACCATCCTCGCATCTATTGGCGGATTTCCAACACCTATGTTGGCCTCAGCATTTTGATTAGCATTAGCCTGTCGACCTTGGTTCCTTCGAGTATTAGGTCGAACATTATCATTAGTAGTGGTGCTTCCTCCACCCAGATCTCCTCTTCCGTTTCCTGCCTCCGTATCTTCTTTCTCGTATATCTGCATACGAGCCTTAGTAAGATACAGAAGAACGGTCTAAGAGAGAGGGGAATACGTACTTAGATATATACCTATATATCAAATACAAATACGTTACTATAGCATTAACCCAAACCCCGATCATATTTTCAAATTCATTGGATTATGTTCAAAAAGCTTTTAGGTTTTACTTTTCTTTTAAAGTTTCATAAACCTATGCTCTGATACCAACTTGTAACTTCCCCCTACTTGGAGGCCCAAAACTAACGACTACGGATGTTGCAATCATCCATAGATATTAATCTCCGGCGACCAAATACGGCGGTGTTGGATACATTGATACACAGATCACAGAAATATTAAAAAAAATTAACAATTCAAAAACATAATTTCACATTCAAAACAAAACACTTCTTTTTCATTACATAATCCCCAAATTATGTTAACCACGTTCTGCAAAATATAATTATTACAATTATGCCAAGAGCGACATATGAAGATGCCCCCTTGGTTGATCAGAGAATATAGTAAGGCTAATAAGTTTGACTTTACAAACAAACACACAGCGGAAAGAAAAACTCTAAATATCTATCTGCCTCCTGCACGTCTCCGGAAGCTTTATTCGTCAGAGAAGAAAACCTGAGAACCTTAAATCCCAACCTACTCAAAATCAATTGAGTACCCGAGAGTTTAAGGGGAAAACAAAAACTTCGAGTCAGACATAAAGCCTGGTATGAGTAATAATCTAAGATCTCAATCCTTTTAGATATCTAGTGAGAACACGCCGCTTAGCGGAACGGGTTTTCCCCTCACTAGTATCCTAAAACCTTTATAAAACCACATTCTGTGCTCCTGCATCCACAATGGTTAAAACATACATTTTCAAAATATTATGATGATATGCATGCTTGCAAACATTTAAGATTTCCCAATCCGCTATTAGATTTTAATTTGCCTCAAAGAGGGACTATCCATCCCATATTCATTTTACTTAAGCGGATGTGGACTTTCCATCTCACATCTCATAGTTTTCCTAAGATGACTATAAACCCTTCATTAAACATATGGAGACTATCCATCCCCAACATGATGTTGACTATCCATCAATCATCCCATAGATTTTCTAGGATAACTATTAACCCTTCTTTAATCATATGGAGACTATCCATCTCCAACTTGATGTTGTCTATCCATCAAACATCCCATAGTTTTGTTAGGATAACCACGAACCCTTCACTTGGCCACTTAACTCATGCTATCCCTATGAATATAATTATCTCATGCTATCCACATGATTAACCTATTTCCAATAGTATCCCTAATTTAGGTTATATCCCATTTATCCCCAACTATTGTGTTACACTCATTAAGCTCACCCCGGTATCCCCAAGGTTAAACAACATTTTATAAGTTTAAAAGAAACAATTTTTCAACCCCTTTGAAAGTATCCCCTTCGAAAGCTTTGCTTTCGACCCTTTCGAAAGCAAACTTTCGACCCTTTGAAAGGTTTGCTTTTGACCCCTTCGAAAGCATAAACCATAAATTTTAAAACAATGGCTCCAGCCTTTATAATACTTTAAAACCCCTCCTTCGAAACCTTTTGACCATGTTAAATTATTATATAAGGGTAGAAGCATAGTTTCAAAATCACTTGAAAGTATCCCTTTCGAAAGCATTGAAGGTTACCCCTTCAAATCCCATGGAAACCAAACCTTTTGAAACCATTGAAAATCGAACCATTCGAAAGCATTGGGTTTACACTAAAATATATTACTTTGGATCGTATGTGAAAGTTTTCAAAACCACCCTCTACTTTATAAAATGTTGGGGAAAACATTTAAACCTTTCGACTGTGTCGAGAGCTCCTGCTTTCGACCCCTTCGGGAGGTTGGGAAGCGGCTTGTATTTATAAAACCAGTAAACCTTTCGACTAAGTCGAAAACTCCTGCTTTCGATCCCTTCAGAAGGCTGAATAAAATAAAGGCGGCAGTTCTTTTCAAAAATCAATTTGAAACAACCTTTCGAAACCAAACCTTTTGTCCTTGTCGAAAGGTATCTTAAATCCTTTTAAAACCTAACCTTTCGACTGTGTCGAAAGGTCTTATAAAACAACTTATAAAAACAATACTATTCGACCTTGTCGAAAGGTCTTTTAAAACAACCTTTTGAAAATCAAACCTTTTGACTGTGTCGAAAGGTCTTTAGAAAATAGGCAAGTGATTTCTCAAATCAAAATAAACCAAGGATCCATCTCCTTCGGAAGTAACCCTTCGAATGCAACCCTTCGACGCCATACCTTTCGACTTAGATCAATTCACTACATACAACCTGAATGATATCATATGCATTGCTTTCAACCTTGTTGGTCATTGAAGTCGAAAGGTCTTGTTCGAGAGGTCTGAGGCGAAAGATTTGCCAAAGAAGGCAGAACCAACTTTTTTTGGGTAAAAGCTGATTTTTCCAAAATAAGTAAACTTTTTGCAACTAACTTGCCTACTTGTAAACGTTTGATTGGCTTTCATAACTTTTTAAATATTTTGGATAATATTGCCGCAATTTTATCAGATCTAAACCAATTAATCATTTAACAAATAAGCACTTCCTCTCACAAAACAATTAAATCATTTAGGTCCTCCTTTCAAAATAATTTAATTTCCATACTAAATCACTTAGAAAAAATCCCCAAAAATTCTAGAAATTCGCTTTAATCATTTTATTTAACATAATAAAATTTCAGACCCAAATTCTTAGTATATTTTCCCAAAATAATTTATAAACCCAAATAATCATATTTTCCTTTGAAAATTCATAATAAATTCTCCACGGCTTGGAAAATTATAAAAATTGAAACCCAACTCCAAAATGTTTTCTATAACATAAAATTTTCCCATGGCATTTGAACATCATTTCATCTCAGTTTTACCCTAAAACCGTGTATATATATCCTTTTTCAATAGCCTTGTTTAAACTTTTATAAATCAAAATCAAGCATATCATCATTCACATATCATAAAACAGATTTATCCATGAATTCGAAACCATTTGATGTAAAAATCAAAATAGAGATGTAGAAACTATTATTCACCTTGCTTGAGATAAGGAGATTAGAGATTGTTTGAGATTGATTTTCCTCAAGCTTGAATCCTAAGCTTTTATTGGATTTTCTTCTTCTCTTATATCTTCCTATGGTTGGCCTTGTTGCTTCTTACGGTTATATGTAATTTTGTTTGAGAATAAAAATGAACGTGTATGGTTCGGGGGATAATATAAGAGTGGGAAACATGGGTGGCAATTACTCTTATGCCCTTGATTTTAAGTACTTAACCATTTTTAAGTTCATTAAGTTTAATAAGCATGGCCACTATAATTTTATTAATCAACCTCAATCTCCTTATCTACATTATTCTATTTAATTTATTCTAATTAAATCTCTTGAATAATGTCAATAAAAATAGGAGTGTTACAACTGTAGTGCATATGCTCTTCATTTTGCATCCATACTTGAAATCCATATGCTCTCTATGTTGCGTCAATATATGTAAAGTGAGAAATATTTGTTCCATTATTGAATAATTCCCAGTAATAAACCGGTCTTTACTTTCTCTCCCTTCCGCTTGAGTTTTTGTACAAAAATTTCCATAACATGGTATTTGAAAGACTTGATCATTCAAAGTTATTTTTTGTATTTGATTTTAAGGAGTCTTAACTGGAGTTGATTTTGTTTTATTTACTTGTGTTTAGCAGAACCACTTTCAGTTGAACTACCGAGAAAATTGTTTGATATAACTTTGTTGGATTCAAGATTCCTTTTATTCATAGCTAAATTCCAGATAAGGAAGGCAACCTTTTGGTTTTCTTTCTTCTAAAATTTAGATAGTGTTAGGGTTGTTGAATCTACCATTTTGTTTTTGTTTTTATTTCAAAAACAGTGATCGTATAAAAACCATGGGTAGTATAGTGTGATATGTTATGTCCACCCAACTCAATCAACAATTAATTATAGTTTAGTCATGTGCTAACACTAAGGAATAATGCCAAATGAATTTTTTTAGCATCTCTAAAACCCTTAATTTTATTTATGCATTGCTCAAAATGTTCAAATGTCCAAAGCAATATATTAAATGCCTTTTTCTGGCAGTGCACTCCGCAACATCCAAAAATATCGACTAACGCCATAAGATCCAAAAACTTAAAGTGTTGAATAATGTTTTATTAGTGAAAATAATTACTTCGCTTGAAAATCTAACGCCGAGAGAGTCCTTATTTCTACACTCTGCGTTGTATTAGTTACGAATGAATGGACTCTATATTGTATGGATTGAGAAATTGCAATAGCCTTGGAATTTATTTATTGATTATTTTGGATGAGCTATTGAAGGTGTATAATGTGTATTAATTCTATTGTTAATCATAAAAGTTTCTGTTTAGTTGTTGCATCTTATTTAGAAACTAACACCATGTAGTGACTGTTTATTGAAGAAACACAATTATTTTTAGTTTAGGATCTTTAGTCATGAAAAGAATGTTTAGGATATCTATCACCAAATAAAAGACGTGTTAGACAGTGTAATAACAAAGGCTATGTTACTTATGTACAACCTTTGTATAGGAATAAATCAAATAACATGACTTTAACAATACATACACATTTAGTTGATGTGGAAATAATATTTTTATCTATGCATGCATTAGCATGGTCCAAATAAATTCAAAAGGAAATGCTTATATAGTTATTACTTAAATATATTTAAAACATTACATGGTATGGAGTCAAAGCTAATTCCTAGTTCTTTCCCCCTATTCAGGTTAATACTTCTTTATGCTCACCTGATCATTTCCTATTACAATTTGGCAATACACTATTCAACTAGCATAGAGCCTTTAGCACATTTGAGCAGTCTACTTGCACATGAAGGGCTACAACCTGATGACTGGTTGGAGCAGTTATGTTTCAGAACCCCTTTTTAATACACATGAACCCATCTCCCATGACACCAGTAGAACATTGTATGTTGTTGCATTTTATTGCTTTATGAAAATGGCTTTTCTTTTTTCTTTCTTAAAACTAACAATTCGGGTACTTAGGATTACTCAACTTATTCCTCATATAAACATTACTAATATAGGGTATGTGATAACTCAATTCTATAATATCAATATGCTAGTCCATTTAAACATGACGTTTATGTTCTGTAAATTTTTCCAATGCATTTCATAATGACAACCCGCCCTACTATTTCAACAACATGTGTTGTGGCATGCGATGGTGCTATATGCAAATTTTAATTAGACATGGGTCACTTTCATCTATTCATATATAGCAATAAAGTCTTTGTGTATTAATAAGTTCGTGCTTGTATTGTGTTTCTCATATTGTTTACTGTTTACTTATTTTAAGGTCAATCTGCTCATGTTGCCTTCTAGCTTAAAAACTCTCATTCTTTTATCTTTTACTCATAAGACTCTAACAGTTATATGAGAAAATATATGCTGCTGTTTCACCATGTCCAAAATTATACTAAAGTCTTTGTGATTTAACTTTCAGAATAAAGGATAAACTAAAATTCAAGATTTTTCAACTACTACAATGAAGTATATGAAGCTTGGATCAAAGCCTGACTATTTTCAGACTCTTGATGATAATAATAGGTAAACTTATTTTCATTCAATTGAAAATTTATTAGTCATGGCTAATCTTCTTGTTTATACCCATTTTCCCTACATTATTCATTTATTCCTGATAAATAAATTAGAACCGAGGATGCTAGTATTTTGATTTGATTATGAAGCAATGTATTATTTTCGTTATTTATGTTTAAAGTTTTATATAAAGTTATAAGCAAATGGATATGTTTGAGCTTAAGTAGGGTTGTTTGGCTTGCAATGACATATATGCATGGTTGTATATGATTCATTCAATTGGAAATCCACTTTAAAATGAGGCTAAAAGTCTCGAGAAGTAGTTGTTGTTGGTTCAGAGCACTGTACTATCAAAACCAGTCTTTTGTTGTGTAAATATCAATTAATACAATACAATTGAATCATGTAGTTTTTTGCATTTATTATTAAAGCTGTTTAAAAAGACATTTAAGAAATGTTTACTTGTTAAACATCATCATTTTTGTCTTTACAAATATACTAAAGAAATCCATATAGAAATACTAAATGCTAATAGTTTTCTTTATACTGAAAGAGTTTTTGATAATGGTGGTTGTTTGAAAGAGCTTATGTGTATTGCATTGTAATGAACCGAAGCATAGACTTGTAATTGAGCTGAAGCATTGTTAATGAGCCGACTACTACATGGTGAATGAGTGATACAGGTACTGACTAGGTTACTACAAGCAGACTGTTGCTTGGTGAATGAACATGCTGAAACAGTCACAGACTTGACTGTTGCAAGGTGAATGAATACGCTGAAACATCAGAATGTTAGGTGCGCTAAAATTTGGAGTATGCTGAAACATGGGCATGGAAAAGCCGAACATGCAAATGAATACTGAAATAGTTAAAACGTGATAAAGCATACTGATGGGAGGTACGAAAGCTGAACATGCACAAAGCATATGAAAGATTGCTTACCAACATTTGCTATTAAAAGGCATGTTTTTATGCTTTAAAAGGTGTGTGTATGATACCTTGGAGTATATATTGTGATATACGATATGAATCCGATCTTATTTTGATCATGTATACATATTGAATTGGGTGTGTGGGAAATCACTAACCGCGCAAAGGAGGTGCTGTCAGATTTTGAATAATAATAATAAATTATAAAATATTACCGAAGTTAACTAAGTTTTCTAAAAATTAACTAAATTTATAATAATGATAATAATAATTTAAATAAGTCGATTAAATTTTATAAATTATAATAATAATAAATTAACTAAGTTAATAATAATAATAATAATAAATTATAAAATATTAACCATGTTAACTAAGTTTTCTAAAAATTAACTAAATTTATAATAATGATAATATTAATTTAACTAAGTCATTTAAGTTTTATAAGTAATACTAATAATAAATTATGAAATATTAACCAAGTTAACTAAGTTTTATAAAAATTAACTAAATTTATAATAATGATAATAATAATTTAACTAAGTTAATTAAGTTTTATAAATAATAATAATAATAAAGTAAATATGTTAATAATAATAAATTAAATATGTTAATAATAATAATAATAAATATTAACTAAGTTAACTAAGTTTTATAAAAATTAACTAAATTTATAATAATGATAATAATAATTTAACTAAGTCAATTAGGTTTTATAAATAATAATAATAAATTAGCTAAGTTAATAATAATAATAATAACAATAAATTATAAAATATTAACAAAGTTAACTAAGTTTTATAAAAATTAACTAAATTTATAATAATAATAATAATAATTCAACTAAGTTAACTAAGTTCTATAAATAATAATAATAATAAGTTAACTAAGTTTTACAAAAATTAACTAAGTTTATAATAATAATAATAAATTATAAAATATTAGCCAAGTTAACTAAGTTTTATAAAAATTAACTAAATTTATTTATAATAACAAGAATAATAATTTAACTAAGTTAACTAAGTTTTACAAATAATAATAGTAATAAATTAACTAAGTTTTATAAAGTTATCTAAGTTTATAACAAGAACAACAACAATTAGAAGTCTATGACTAATAATTTCAATTTGGTTAAAGCATTTGAACGTTTTTTTCTTGATATAAGAATTAGTTTACTCGACATGGAACTATTTTTCTTATGAAGATAATAAAATGTTTATTACATTGATATATGATAAAATACATTTCATTCATGTTCATAATAATATATAGTATGTTAAGGATAATTACTAGATGTAATCTTAATTATATTCTATGAAAATGTATTATTTAATCTACAGATAAGCCATAACACATACAAATTAGATAGATAAACTTAATTAATATTACCGGTATGTTTAATATTACAATTAGTTTGTACGTAGTCACTCTGTGATGAATATTCACATCAACTATTTTTTGAACATAGAATACATCTTCAGTACTAGAGAATTCCTGCCATCATAGTTTGCTAAGCCATACCCACCTGATGTCTCTTGATGAACCCGAACTAAATTTAGGGTATTTTGCTTTGGATAAGAACTTTAGGTGAATTTGGGATGTTATATTGGTGATACAGAGTGAAGTGAATGATAATCTTGTCTTTTTAACTGATTGCACACTATTTCACACCTGAATTTGAGTTTTTTAAGTCAACTTTCTTTTTAATCGGATCAAATGCTTGGGTTTTTGAGTTAGTAGTAAATGAAAAGTAGAAGGAGAGATGATAATGGAATATGTGAAAACTGACATGATAATGGATCACTGTCTGTATCTCATTTCCTTTTTGGCTTTTACATAATAAATTCATATTTGTTCTCTTCTACCACTGATCTCTAATTGTCTTTTTTTTCTTATAGGCATATTAGACTTTTGAAGGAGACGGGCTTAGACTTTCCATGATTTATATTTTCTCTTTTAGCAAGCTCTTTTTGTAAGATTTATGTCGTTAACATTTGTGCTTAAAACATTGTTCATGAAATGTTGTATATGACTAAATTTTATGGTGAATTGATTCTTGAATGGCCATAGGTGAAGCTTTCGTACATAACAGAGGGAAGTTTTTTTGACAATAAGAAGTAAACTGACATTCATAGCAACTGCAATCCAAGTTTTCATTTATCAAGTCAGTAAATCATTAATTCTCACCTTCCTAATGTTGGATTTAATCAAACTCTAGAAATTAGCACTCTTCTTTTGTTCCTATTCAAGCCATAACACCCCAGATTCTTTTTTTTGAAATGGAGAAATCCCCTTTTTTTCTTCTGCTGTTGAAAATGGAGGTAGCAACTAGAAAATGAGAATGAAAAAATGTGAGTTGGAACCTTCCTAAAAAAATGTATAGGTAACAACCTCCATACTTCTTCCCCTTACCTCCCTTAACCTCCTATGCACTTCCTATGTATCTAAGGTAATAGAGCATGGACTCCTACATGACCATTAAAGTATTTTAAATTACACATATTTTAAAAAAAACTTTCTTAAAAACCCTCTTTAAATTATATTCAACATACTATTATATTCTAAAATGATAAAAATAAAGAACTAAGAGTTAAAAGTCGGAATTTGATTTTTCTTAAAACCGAGTTAATATTTATAACAAGGCGATCTAATTTTCCGGTTTGTTACAATGTGTCATAAGTATTGTTGGTCCTTTATATTTTCTGTTGTTGGTCCTTTATATGTTGGTTTTCTAGCTCTGCATAAGTTAAAATATGAATATATATATATATATAGACTTGTACAATGTATTGTACGGTTGATGCCCATTTTAACAACCAAGTTCTACATTACATTTTGATTAGCTTCATTGTTACCACATCAGGCATATTTTTATTTAGAAGTCTATAAAGACTGATAAATGATTGCATAAGTTAAATCTGAATATATAAACTTACGCATGCAATCCTACAGTGCACGCAACATAGAACATGAACACTCACACTTGTAATTAAAATAGTTGAAGCGGTGTGTTACTATATTTGTTATTATGTAATTTTGGTTGCTATTGTGATTTGAAATTGAATACCCGAACTAAGAAATATGTTGAAATGATATATACCTATGGCATTTAAATATGGGTTGAAATGATATATACCCATGTAAGTGGAATTTATAAAATGTTCACTTGGCCTAGGGTAGAAAATTCAATAATGAACGCCGATTTTGGTTAAATGAAATGGTTTTAAAAATTTAAATTTCAATTTGTTTAAATGAAATTGTTTTTTTAGAAAAAAAATTAATTTGAATTTATTAGATTTAAATTTTAAAGTTGAATTTGAAATTTAATTTGAATTTATTTAAATTGAATTATTTTAAAGGTTTAAATTTTTGAAATTTGAATTTAAGAATTGAAATCGTTTTAAATTAAATTTATTTTTAAATTGAAATTTGAAATTTGAATTTAAGGTTAAATTTGTTTAAAAAAATACCTGTTTTAAATTCGAAACCGTTTTAATTATTAAATTCTAAAAATGATATTTTTGAAATGAGAATACAATTGGTTTTCTTGAAATTTAAAATGAAAAAAAAAGTGTGTAAAATGAACGATGGTTTGTTAAAGAGACCGGGGTCGGATATTGACATACTCTCTATCAATACCGGAACCACTTTAATAACTGTGTACGCGGTGGATGTTATCCATAGTGTAGAGCTTGAATTGGCAAACGTTTATTGGAATGCAGTAAGAGAATGATAATGGATGACCAGACACTTGTGTCAATTTGAAATGACTAAAACAGGAGCCATACCTGGTCAATGAGGCTAGTTACCTCTAGCGGACATCTTTCTCTCATATTACCATCTTGACTTTGAAACTTGATTGGTGCGCACCTTTGAACTTGGATTGATGGACGCGGTCGGCCGTTAGGGGTTACGACCAGTTAGGAAACGCAGAACGGTAGTATCCTACCTTAGGCATTGCCTCACATTTCTTATCATACAATTATCCTTATACGAGCCTGCTACAATTTTGTTTTAGTATGGTACTTATAGGGGACTCACAGGCTACCGACGTTACTGGTTGTGTTACAGGACCTTCATAGATTACCTGCTTAAAAATGTGTTAAGGGGGATCAATGTAAAGCCTTAATGCTATTTTAATACTTTACTTTACTGATAGATACTGCATATATAGCGTATCTTACTATATATAGATAGTTTAACGGATCCTTAGGAGATGGAAAATCATGTAACATCTCTTAAGTTATTTGTACTCATATTTCACTTGGTATTGATTTAACTTCATAAGAATATTTAGTTCTGAATCGAGTGTATTGTTTTTCATTATGCTCGGGTCAGCCTGAGTATTTCAGTGTTCAAAGACAGTTATTTCTTGAAGATGAAGATGGAGTTTGGTAGATCGTATTTACTATTATTATTCTGCTGCATTACTTTGGTATGTTGGTTGATTTTATAACTCTGATTATGTTGTAAAATGAAATCAAATGTATATTGTATAAATGCTTCATGAACTGTTTATGTGATTATTATATTTTGTCATTCCGCTGTGAGATTCTGATTATTTCTTTCTTCTCTTCTTATTTTCTTTACGAACCCCATTGATAATCTGTCTTCTGGACTATTTGAGTCAGACATGTGTGGTTTGTTGTCGACTTGAATTGTCCAAATGGCAGGTCACCACAACGTCTACTTGCTACTAATCCTGAGGGTGATTCCAAAATGGATGTAGTAGAAGTAGTGCCTTCGATTTTGTTCAGACTCGAAACGAACTTGTACGGATGAATGTTGGCATTGCATTTATACTTGTAGGGCAGTGTTAGCATTCTAAGAGGGAATTGCTAGAAGGAAATGGTAAGAGCGTAGCCTCTTAAGCCTCAGACCCCGGTAATGGCTAAAATAGGGTATGTCGCAAGGCTATGTGGGTAGCTCCCATTAGGGTATGATCATCGCCTTATCTAGAGTCGATATCTATATATATATGCTTAAGGGTCAATTTTTGGTTGTTGATCACAACTGGGAGTAATCATGTTCGGTACTATCATGTAACGCCCCACCTCTATACCCACGCTAACCAAGAACACTACGATGTAGTGCTGTCAATTAGCATGGAGAATAAGGCGGTGGAGGAGCGACCATCCATGTAACTTCTTTGTGCGAGCACCGATATGTCAGATAGAACAGAATGCATATCATTTAAGGAGGAAATCCGACATACCGATACAAACTCAAAGCTATCACACAGTGGCTATATATAATCTTCGGAAACAAATATAGAAATAATCATAACATAAATCAGTCACAGACATCCATATCACAAAGGCGGAAAAAAGATATGAATATATATATATAACACATGAAAGAGTACATCAGAGTAGTGGTCGGAAAGATCCACGATAATACAAAAGAATAGCAACACGTGCTATACAAAAGAATAAGTACACAACATAGAGTCTATATCTCAAATGTGTAAATCCAAAAACTACTAATCTATGTAGTTAGCCAAAAGTCAGAATAATCCTGAAGAGAAGTCAAGCAGAAGCACCTGTAACATCTCGGTCTGACCCAAGTATTATTTATAAGAAAATAATAAACGGATCAGTCTAGCTATAAATATCAGATGATATGGTATAAAGTAAAAGACATGGCATGAATATGTAATAACCATAATGGCATACTACTATAAGTATGTAATTGAAAATCAACAAGAGATTAATCAATATCACAAGAATCTTCTCAAAGGTAAAATGGGTATCATACCCTAAACTTGTATTCATAACAAGTCAATAACACATAAATTCACCAATGCACAAAAATCGATATCATATCAATGAAAATCATGAAAATTGGTGAAGCAAGAATTCCAGAAATCAACACAAGAAATCCAGAAATCACATAAAAAGGGGGAGGCCTATCACAAGAACGGGAGCATGAAAACTCACCAACATGTGTAACACATGACGAGAAGCTATCTCATGGAAGCTATCCATTAAATTTTAACACATGAATGGCCCGAAGACCATGGGGTGCTACCCATATATGTGAGTAGAAACATCACATAAGCGGGGTCTAGTCTCCCTCGCAGACAAAGAGACATCGCACAGTTGCTAGTCTAAATCACAAAAATGATCGTCATGATCATATAGAAGTGTCAATTACACTAAGCCAGTAAATATATGAGTTTAGCTTAATGTCCCATAACCACTAGCTTAACTTAAATATTTACGAACAAACTGTAGATCTTCACTAGGAAATTGTCACAAAAGGGTTCAATCGAACAAGTCCAAGAGCTAACCGACAAAGTGAACGCGAGCGTTTCATACCACTCGTTTTACTAAGTCGTTTAATTCGATTTCTCATCCGAGTGAAGTAAAGGCTTGTATATACTAGTAGATTGGAAATCGGTTTGAGAAAACGAACTTTTGATATTTAAAATAGTGTTGAAATCGCTTTGATGAAAGAGTTTTGATATTTACTACTAGTATTGAAACCTTTATATTTTTAAAGTGACAAACACAAAAATGATTGTAGAACAATCAATCACATAAATCCACATTCGAAGACGTGAATAAAATCCAAGGAAATCAGCTCAAAATGCATCAAAGTGGAAGTTCCCATGCGACCTAACGTGGCCGAGTTAAAGTGAAAAGGAACGACCTAAAGTTAAATAGGTCGAACAACCTAAGGGTTGAAAGGTGAGCGACCTAACATTTTAAAGCCGAGCGACCTAGGAGCTAACGGCTTAAGGAGTGACACATGACCAAGAAGGTGCGACCTAAGGAAGACTCGCGACCTAACATGGCCGACCTAAGTGCAAACGACCTAAGTGGCCAAGGGGCGCGACCTATCAGGTCAACAGGACGAGCGACCTAACATAAGTGGCCGAGCGACCTAACTGGAGCGACCTAAGGGAGGTTGCGACCAAACTGGAATGGCAGAGCGACCTAATGACCCAGGCAAGGTCGAGCGACCTAATGGAGCAAGCGGCCTAGAGTTGGCGACTTAGTGGTTGAACGAACCAGTGGTGCGCGACCTAATGGATATGCGACCTATCGCGAAGACGAGCCGAGCGACCTAACTTATGCAGAAGGCCAGCGACCTTTCAACATCAAGTGGTGAGCGACCTAAAGGAGGTAAGGTCCAACGACCTAAATTAGACGCGACCAAGGGATTGAAGCAGGACCGAGCGACCTAGCGACCTAAGGTCTCACGACCTAAGTGGTTCGAACAAGCCGAGCGACCTACGACCTATCTTCGCCGCGACCTAACGCCAGAAGCAATAGCGAGCGACCTAAAGCCGGAGTGAGCTAACGACACACTGCAACTTTTCCATGCGACGACCTAGCACAGGCAGAACGACCTAAGTCCAGTCTCTTGCCAAAAACAGTAAAAGTTGGAGTTTTTCGCCAAACCAATCCAAACCAAATGCAAATGTGCATGCTAAAGTGATAGGGAATCATTCCCAACAGTCCAATGACAGTCATAGGCAAGATGTGAGATTAAAAATCTCACCTTTTCACTAAAATGGATGAAGATGAAGCTTGAAAGCAAGGAGAAGCAATCCAAAGCTTGAATCCAATATCTTCTACTTGAATTTGGAGTTGAATGTTGGATTTGCAATTGAATTTGAGTTTGGAGTTTTAATTTCTCATTCCCTCCACCATTTTTGAAGAAGCTTTGATGTTTTAGAAATGAAGAATGAAGTGGTGAAGAGAAGGAAGCGGTTGGGCTGAGTTAACAAGTGGTTCAGCCCAAACTAAAGGTCCAAAGCAAAAAGTGACGAAAATTCCGCTATCTCCAAATATATCGAAGTTTACACTTAAAAAGATCGCAAACATCATTTTGAACTCAATGGGAGTGGTCTCGAGTCCTAATTTGACCGTATGCAAAAAGTAGCTTTTCGGACCAAAATCCGATTAACGATAAAAATATTTAAATAAAATATTTAAATATAAAATCGATAAATATGCGGATTGTTACAGACTCTCCTCCTTAAAGGAATTGCGTCCTCGCAATATATAAGATGGAAATAAAAAGTAACAACCATAAAAGCATATTAACACAAAAGAAATTGGAAATAAGAAGTTTACCTCAAAGAGCATGAGAAAGTAAGTCCGGATGTGTACGCTCGATGAATTCTCTAGATTCCCAAGTACAATTTTTAGGATTTGAGGACCATTGAACTTTAACAAGCGGAACATCTTTATTTCGAAGTCGTTTGATCTCCGAAGCAATAATTCGGATAGGATGCTGCTCATAAGTTAAATTAGGCGAAACTTCAATCTCTTCCACAACATCGGGCTCAAGAATAGAATCGGAATCCCGAAGGCACTTCCGTAATTGAGAAACGTGAAACACGTCATGCATGGCAGAAAACTGAGCTGGTAATGAAAGGCGATAAGCCATGGAACCAATACGTTCAGTGATAGGAAATGGCCCAATGTATCGAGGCGCTAACTTTCCCGATCGACTGAAACGTACAACACCCTTCATAGGTGAAAAACGAATAAATACGAGACCTCCCACAGAAAATTCTAATTTTCTTCTTCGGTTATCGGCATAGGATTTTTGTCTACTCTGGGCTTCTTTCATCATATGTCGAATAAGTTCAATCTTTTCTGTGGAATCACGAATAAAATCTGGTCCTAAAACCAGCTTCTCACCGGCCTCAAGCCAACAAGAAGGAGATCGGCATGGTCTTCCGTAAAGTGCCTCGAAAGGAGCCATACCAATACTAGATTGGAAGCTGTTATTATAGGAAAACTCAACAAGTGAAATATGATCTTCCCAACTTCCACCGAAATCAAGCACACAAGCATGAAGAAGATCTTCAAGAGTTTGATTCACACGCTCAGTTTGTCCATCGGACTGGGGGTGATAAGCGGTGCTAAAATTAAGCTTCGTTCCCAAAGCTTTTTGAAGACTCTTCCAGAATCCACTAGTAAATAAAGGATCACGATCGCTAATAATAGAAGAAGGAATTCCATGCAGTTTGACAATTTCTTTGATAAAGAGTTTGGCCAGAAGAGGAACGGTTCGGTTCGACCGAACAGGAATAAAATGGGCAGATTTAGTAAGTCTGTCAACGATTACCCATAAACTATTATGACTCGAACGAGAACGGGGAAAGCCATCTATAAAATCCATGGAAATTTGATCCCACTTCCAAACTGGAATTTCCAATGGTTGCAATAACCCACCTGGCCTTTGATGTTCAGCCTTAACAAGTTGGCAAGTCATGCAACACTTAACAAAGTTAGCAATATCAGCTTTCATTCCCTCCCAGTAATAAAGTCGCTTCATATCTGCGTACATTTTACTACTACCGGGATGAATGGAATACTTGGAACGATGCGAATCTTCTAGTATATCTTTACGAAGATCACTAATATTTGGTACAACAAGTCTACCAAATTTTCGAATGCCGTCTCGAGAATTAATATCAAAGTCTTTCAGACCTTCGATATCAATTTTATCCCTAATATTCTGGCTAAGCAAAGCCAATTCAGGATCTAGCTTTTGAGCTTCAAGAATGCGATCTAAAAGAGAAGGACGAGCCTCAAGGCTACATAAAACCAGAGATGAACATAAATCGGATACACGGTCTCTAATCTCACAAGTAGATAAAACCTTGAGATCACGGCATTCAGATATCATCATAGAAACGACCGCTTGTTGCTTGCGACTAAGTGCATCGGCAACTCGATTTCCCTTTCCGGGAGTATAAAGAATATCGAGGTCATAAGAGGCAAGGAACTCGAGCCAACGCTGTTGACGCAAATTAAGTTCCTTTTGAGAGAATAAATATTTCAAAGACTTATGATCAGTATAAAGTATAAACTTTTCTCCCAAAAGATAATGTCGCCAAATTCGAAGGGCGAAAACGATAGTCGTGAGTTCTAAATCATGTGTGGCATATCTATTCTCAGCCGGCTTCAATTGCCTAGAAGCATAAGCAATAACACGTTCTTTTTGCATAAGAACGGCACTCAAACCAACGCGACTAGCATCGGTATAAACGACGAAATCTTGATTCCCTTCGGGAATAACAAGAACAGGAGCATCAGAAAGGAGTTCTTTTAATTTCTGAAAAGAAGTTTCACATTTGTCCGACCAAATGTATTTAAAACCTTTCTTTGTTAAGCCAGTAAGAGGCACGACAATCTTAGAAAAGTCTTTTATGAAGCGGCGGTAATAACCTGCCAATCCGAGAAAGCTACGAATTTCAGTTACGCTCTCCGATCTCTTCCAATTTTGAATCGCTTCAATCTTTGAAGGATTCACTGATATTCCGGATTCGGAAATAATATGACCGAGAAACTTCACACTAGATTGCCAAAAATGGCATTTAGGAAATTTTGCTTTCAGTTGATTGCTCCTAAGAGTTTCCAATACAATCCGAAGATGCTTTTCATGTTCCTCTTCGGTTTTAGAATACACAAGAATATCATCAATAAAGATGAGAACAAACCGATCGAGGAAATCTTTGAAAACTCAATTCATGAGGTCAACGAAATAAGCCGGAGCATTCGTTAAACCGAATGGCATAACTAGCCATTCATAAGATCCATAGCGAGTACGAAATGAAGTCAAAGGAATACATCCTCTGCAATACGAAGCTGATGAAAACCGGTAGCCAAGTCCAATTGTGAAAAGACTCTAGCACTACTAAGTTGATCAAACAGATCATCAATCCGAGGTAAAGGATATTTATTCTTAATAGTAAGATCATTAAGCTTGCGGTAGTCTACGCAAAGCCTAAGTGTACCATCGGACTTATTTACGAAAATAGCTAAAGCTCCCCAAGGCGAGGAACTAGAGCGAATAAGTTGCTTCGTCTCCAACTCGGATAGTTGTTTGCGCATCTCTTCATTCTCTTTATTGGACATGCGATAAGGAGGACGGGTAATAGGTTGAGCTCCAGGTATAAGATTAATTTTGAACTCAATTGCTCGCTTAGGTGGTAATCCTAAGACGGGCTCGAATATGTCGGAAAATTCACGAACGACGCGAATAAGAGAAATGACATCCTCCTCATCATCATTGTCATCATCACGAGGATTTAAAGAATATAAGGATGCAACTAAAGCGGAATCCGAATCTTTAAGAATAATAGAAATCTGCTTAACAGATAGTGGATGTCGAAGATAAATAGTCCGCTTAGGACATAGGATATGAGCTTCATAACGGTTAAGCCAATCCATACCCAAAATCATTCCAAAGCCTAAGTAACGCATGACATGCAAATCGGCTAGGAAAGAAAAATCACACAAGATAATCTCCACATCTTTACAAAGCAAACTAAGAGTTGCGGATCCACCAACTGGATTCGCAATTCTTAAAGAAGTCATTAAAGCAACAACACTTAAAGAAAATGTATCGACAAGTTCCTTTGATATAAAAGAATGGGATGCACCCGTATCAAAGAGAACTCTAATAGGTTGATCATGAAATATAATAATGCCATCAAGGACAGAATGAGACATACCTTGACCGCGAGATGTGTTGCCAGGGGCTTGAGCAACATTTAACGTTCCCTCCTTGCTTTGAAGCCTAGGGCATAGATGCATAAAATGATCTGGACTTTTACAATAGCGACAAGAGCGGGGCTTTGAACATTTGTTCGCAAAATGGCCCTTAGCACCACAGTTGAAACATTTCCTATCACTGGGGGAAAATGTCTTTGCAGCAGGAGTTGCTTGTTTACCCTTTTTATTGGGATAAGGGCCTTTGAACTTGTTAGGCCTTTTCTTGTTGTTGATGTTTGGTTTGGCAGCCACCACTTCAACATCACTGTCCTTATCAGCCTCTTCAAGACGAAGAGCGATATCAATGAGTTGGTCGAAAGAAACTTCTAATTTTAGAAGTAATGGCTTCTTGAGATTCTTGTTTAAGCCATAGACGAATCTCTGGTTCTTCTTCAATGGGGTGTTGATGTATTCAACTCCATATTTGGACAGTGACTCGAAGGATGCGACATAATCTGTCACAGAGGATTCACCTTGAACAAGGTCTATGAAACGTCGAGCCAATGTCACTTTCTCTGCTTCTGGTACGAATTTTAATTTGAAGCGTTCCCGGAATTGATCCCAGGTGAGATCCGCTTCATTGATTTCAGAAATAAGAAGTTCGTACCAGTCCAATGCTCTCTCTTGGAGCATACTGGAGGCCACCTGAACACGGTGAAGGTCGATAAGATTCATGCGAGAAAAGATTCGATCGCATGTTCCTAACCAAGCCTGGACTTCAATAATAGTTTCAGAACCCTTGAATGGTTTCCCACCCAAGTTAGTATAATCGTTGCACAAACGTGCAAATCCAGACTTAGGATGAGTAGGTTCCTGATTAGGACCAGCTGCTTGAGCATTCTTTACTAAATCAAGAAGCTGTTGAGCGGTCATAAAAACTCCATCCTGGGGAGTAACAGTAGAAGGTCCAGCTCTGGGACGACCTGGTCTAGACATTCTCTTCTTTAAGGAAGAGAAAAGAAGAAAAAGGTTATTCACCAAATGAATATCAAGCAATCTTGATAGATGAAACAAGGAATCATAAGAAAACAGGATGAATCGGTTCGAAGACTCGAACTAAATCCTGAAACACAACTCCTAAGGTGGACTTAGGACGATGATCCTTGTTAAGTTATTCTACATTGTTCTGAAGTTTGGCTCTGATACCAAGCTGTAACGCCCCACCTCTATACCCACGCTAACCAAGAACACTACGATGTAGTGCTGTCAATTAGCACGGAGAATAAGGCTGTGGAGGAGCGACCATCCATGTAACTTCTTTGTGCGAGCACCGATATGTCAGATAGAACAGAATGCATATCATTTAAGGAGGAAATCCGACATACCGATACAAACTCAAAGCTATCACACAGTGGCTATATATAATCTTCGGAAACAAACATAGAAATAATCATAACATAAATCAGTCACAGACATCCATATCACAAAGGCGGAAAAAAAGATATGAATATATATATAACACATGAAAGTGTACATCAGAGTAGTGGTCGGAAAGATCCACGATAATACAAAAGAATAGCAACACGTGCTATACAAAAGAATAAGTACACAACTTAGAGTCTATATCTCAAATGTGTACATCCAAAAACTACTAATCTATGTAGTTAGCCAAAAGTCAGAATAATCCTGAAGAGAAGTCAAGCAGAAGCACCTATAACATCTCGGTCTGACCCGAGTATTATTTATAAGAAAATAATAAATGGATCAGTCTAGCTATAAATATCAGATGATATGGTATAAAGTAAAAGACATGGCATGAACATGTAATAACCATAATGGCATACTACTATAAGTATGTAATTGAAAATCAACAAGAGATTAATCAATATCACAAGAATCTTCTCAAAGGTAAAATGGAGTATCATACCCTAAACTTGTATTCATAACAAGTCAATAACACATAAATTCACCAATGCACAAAAATCGATATCATATCAATGAAAATCATGAAAATTGGTGAAGCACAAATTCCAGAAATCAACACAAGAAATCCAGAAATCGCATAAAAGGGGGAGGCCTATCACAAGAACGGGAGCATGAAAACTCACCAACACGTGTAACACATGACGAGAAGCTATCTCATGGAAGCTATCCATTAAATTTTAACACATGAACGGCCCGAAGACCATGGGGTGCTACCCCATATATGTGAGTAGAAACATCACATAAGCGGGGTCTAGTCTCCCTCGCAGACAAAGAGACATCGCACAGTTGCTAGTCTAAATCACAAAAATGATCGTCATGATCATATAGAAGTGTCAATTACACTAAGCCAGTAAATATATGAGTTTAGCTTCATGTCCCATAACCACTAGCTTAACTTAAATATTTATGAACAAACTGTAGATCTTCACTAGGAAATTGTCACAAAAGGGTTCAATCGAACAAGTCCAAGAGCTAACCGACAAAGTGAACGTGAGTGTTTCATACCACTCGTTTTACTAAGTCGTTTAATTCGATTTCTCATCCGAGTGAAGTAAAGGCTTGTATATACTAGTAGATTGGAAATCGGTTTGAGAAAATGAACTTTTGATATTTAAAATAGTGTTGAAATCGCTTTGATGAAAGAGTTTTGATATTTACTACTAGTATTGAAACCTTTATATTTTTAAAGTGACAAACACAAAAATGATTGTAGAACAATCAATAACAGAAATCCACATTCGAAGACGTGAATAAAATCCAAGGAAATCAGCTCAAAATGCATCAAAGTGGAAGTTCTCATGCGACCTAACGTGGCCGAGTTAAAGTGAAAAGGAACGACCTAAAGTTAAATAGGTCGAACAACCTAAGGATTGAAAGGTGAGCGACCTAACATTTTAAAGCCGAGCGACCTAGGAGCTAACGGCTTAAGGAGTGACACACGACTAATAAGGTGCGACCTAAGGAAGACTCGCGACCTAACATGGCCGACCTAAGTGCAAACGACCTAAGTGGCCAAGGGGCGCGACCTATCAGGTCAACAGGACGAGCGACCTAACATAAGTGGCCGAATGACCTAACTGGAGCGACCTAGGGGAGGTTGCGACCAAACTGGAATGGTAGAGCGACCTAATGACCCAGGCAAGGTCGAGCGACCTAATGGAGCAAGCGGCCTAGAGTTGGCGACCTAGTGGTTGAACGACCCAGTGGATGCGCGACCTAATGGATATGCGACCTATCGTGAAGACGAGCCGAGCGACCTAACTTATGCAGAAGGCCAACGACCTTTCGACATCAAGTGGTGAGCGACCTAAAGGAGGTAAGGTCCAACGACCTAAATTAGACGCGACCAAGGGATTGAAGCAGGACCGAGCGACCTAGCGACCTAAGGTCTCACGACCTAAGGTCTCACGACCTAAGTGGTTCGAACAAGCCGAGCGACCTACGACCTATCTTCGCCGCGACCTAACGCCAGAAGCAATAGCGAGCGACCTAAAGCCGGAGCGAGCTAACGACACACTGCAACTTTTCCACGCGATGACCTAGCATAGGCAGAACGACCTAAGTCCAGTCTCTTGCCAAAAATACTAAAAATTGGAGTTTTTCGCCAAACCAATCCAAACCAAATGCAAATGTGCATGCTAAAGTGATAGGGAATCATTCCCAACAGTCCAATGACAGTCATATGCAAGATGTGAGATTAAAAATCTCACCTTTTCACTAAAATGGATGAATATGAAGCTTGAAAGCAAGGAGAAGCAATCTAAAGCTTGAATCCAATATCTTCTACTTGAATTTGGAGTTGAATGTTGGATTTGCAATTGAATTTGAGTTTGGAGTTTTAATTTCTCATTCCCTCCACCATTTTTGAAGAATCTTTGATGTTTTAGAAATGAAGAATGAAGTGGTGAAGAGAAGGAAGCGGTTGGGCTGAGTTAACAAGTGGTTCAGCCCAAACTAAAGGTCCAAAGCAAAAAGTGACAAAAATTCCGCTATCTCCAAATATATCGAAGTTTACACTTAAAAAGATCGCAAACATCATTTTGAACTCAATGGGAGTGGTCTCGAGTCCTAATTTGACCGTATGCAAAAAGTAGCTTTTCGGACCAAAATCCGATTAACGATAAAAATATTTAAATAAAAATTTAAATATAAAATCGATAAATATGCGGGTTGTTACATATCAAGTCAGGGGTAGGTCGGTCTTGTCATAAGGGTTGCAACGGTAATTGCAACCCACAGTACCTTTCCATTAGAGGTGTACTGTTCGAAAGGTCGTCCCTTACATTGCCATTTGCTAGAATCCATTTTCCATATACGTACCTTTGCGGTTTTTGATTGTATACCTATTATTGTTGTCATGTACATACATCACGGCTACTTGATTATTGAATACTTTAAATTCATAGACATTATCATATATCACTAAATTTTGTAATATAAAATATTTGGTTATCACAACGTAAAACCCGTTCTTTTTCTGTGTGCGGCGTGGTCTTACGAGATACCTTTTATTTTGAAAGGATTTTTAAATATAGAAATCCATATGTTTCATTTGAGCTTTACTCATGCTGGTTTACCAGACTGACTCGGGCGTTATTTTCTTATAATGCTCGGATCAGCCCGAGCATATTTTCCAGATTAGCTAGATAAATTTGGAGCTTTCAGGAGACGAGCTGGATTCTCCAAAACGTTTTCACGTATCTTATATTCTTTTGCTATATTATAGTATCTATATTTTTTTTGCAAGTGTAAGGACAGGTTTTTATAACTGTCCAGAGAATGATAGTCTAATGCATTCTGATTTGGGCTATGTATATAAATGATTTCTTTCTAAAAATATATTGTGTATAATATATATTTCTCGTCACGATGTGAGATTCTGTTTTGCCTTTTCTTTCTTTAACCCCAAATGACCCGTCTTTTGGACACTTAAATGATCGGCACATGAATACCGAGGATGTATTAAGTGTTGTCTTTAGGTGTAAGAAAGACAGATCATTACAGTTGTGTCTAGAGTTGCAAGCAAGACCGACTTCAAAATTGCATTGGAAAAGGATCCACCGATGTATCTCGTAGAGTTTTATCATGAAGCTGAGAGATATTTGCGTCAAGAGGACGCTGAGGTTGATAACGCTGATGTTAATGCTATGGATGACAGTTGACTGTCGGGGGCAGGATATGGTAAAGATAAGGGGAAGCGAAAAGCTGATAACGACTTCGAAGGACCAAAGCAGCAAAGGAGGGATTGAAGTCCTCTTCTTACACCAACCTAACAGAAACCCCAAAGAGGATATACGGAGGCTAGCTAAAAGGGAACTCACGAATCGGGAGAAAAGGTATGGAAAGTTTTGCTTATTCCATGAGCTAGATGGACATGAAACGAACAAGTGCATACACCTTTGCAATTTGATAGAAGAATTGGTTCAGAGTAACCAGCTACAACAGTACGTAAGGAATCAAACTGCTATGGTACAACCAGAGTAGCCACAACTTGCAACGAATGCATCAAGACACGACCAAGGATCTGGGTCGAGACTGGTAATCCCATGATTGGGATCGACATGAGTTTGGTTCATTTCGCATGCTTTGCTTTCCTTTTGAATAGTTAAGACAATAATAACCTCGGACCACTTACACATGTACAAGACCTCGGTTTGTCTCTAGACACGCTCCAAGTCGGATGTTTGAGATGAGTATTTATGATGTTTGCTTGCTTGCTTTGATTTAAATATTTGATTTTGGAAATCTACTTGAACATAATGATTGATATTGATCATGATAGTCTTGTCCGAAGAGACGAGGCAATGGGCAAGAACTAATTCCCCTTACCAGAGAGTAAGTGGATGGACTTGCTTGGACGTTGGGCCCCTTCATCAGAGAGCAAGCGAATTGGGCTTACATAGGATTTGAAGAGACCAGAAGTTAATCCCCTCACCGGAGAGTGAGCGGATGGACTTGCTTGGACATTGAGCCCCCTTACCGAAGAGTAGGCGGATTGGACTCAACAAGGATCCAGAGAGATCGAACCCTAGATTGTATGTTAAGCGATCCCAATAGATCGAAATTAGATTGGAAGTTAAGCGATCCAGAGAGATCAAACCCTAGATTGGATGTCAAGCAATCCGAAGAGATTGAACCCTAGATTGGACGTTAAAAGATCCGGAGAGATCGAACCCTAGATTGGATGGTAAATGATTTGGTGAGATCGAACCCTGGAACAGAGGTTGACCTAATATAAGGATTTGAACTCCTTGTAATTATAGCAAAATAAATAAATCCTAGGCAAACACGAGATTAATTTGATATACAGTATGATACCTTCAGATAAAGATAGGTTAATCATGATTTTTTGTTGACACTTAAGCAAAGGCTGGAGTCCTTAGCTATAACGGGTCTAGAATGACCTTTGGTCTATAGGAGAATCCGAAGGAATCAGATGATTCACCACAACTTGGATTGATGGATAGCTGGAAAGCTTGACTGTTAGAAGTTGACTACTGTTGAAACTTCTTCTATAGCAAAGAACACCTTACATTCATAAGGCGTACTTTGGGAGAGGGACAAGTGTTAACCGGCTTTTTGACCAAGTGGATTTTCAACTGAAGTTAGAACGTCAAGACGAAAATGGAACAACACATGAGTTTGGAGACATGTCTAGAAGGACAAAATAGATCTACTCAAAAAGTTTTAAGTGGATAGGAGCTAAGTTAACCTCTTGGTATCAAGAGGAATTTTTTCCACCCACAACCTCTCGAACCTTTTATACGTCACGCACAACCTCGAGCAGTCGTCATAAAGTGTTTTCCAATGAGGAAAGGCGACCAACTATGTGGAATTATGAGAAGAAAGCAAAGAAAGCGGGAAAAGGCAAGCAATATCAAATAAGTTATCAGAAACAACTCAATCTTCAAGGAAAATTGTTTGGAACGTAGTAGATCGAAGATGGAAAGCATAATGGAAGGAGAAGATGGAAACTTCCATTAGCACAAACCTCTCGGTCCCGAGAGGAACCACTCGGCACTGAGTGGTTTCAATTAATGATTTGGCCGATTGCCTTTGGCTTGGATCTAGATCTTGCACTTCGTGGGCCTCCGATTTTACTGGCGAATTCTCCTATAAATACGAACTCTATAGGAACTAAGAAAGAATTTTTAGCACTTCTCCTTGTTCATCCCTTATTTCTCTTCATAATAGTAACCAAGACAGACATAGTTGGCAGTTCTAGGCTTAAGGACTTGTCAATTTCTTGTACTTGTGATTTCAGTCTCTCTCAAACCTCTAATAAAAAAATATAAAGTGGACGTAGGCCGAAGACTGCCGAACCGCTATAAAAATCTTAGTGTTCTTCTGCTTTACATTTATTTTCTGCTAGATCTCGATATTTCAACAAGTTTTTGGGTGTTTTGCCATTTTTGAAGTTAACACACACACAGATATATATATATATATGTGTGTGTGTGTGTGTGTGTGTGTGTCTATATATATATATATATAAGTTTCAAACTCATTAATTCCTATGTTAGGAAGTCTAGAACATATACTTATATGTACATTTTGTAATAAACATTTATCTCCACATTTTTCCAATCTTGGGCTTCAATAGTAGACTTTGTTCCCATAAAACGGATTTCTTCCAAGACTAGTAAAATCCTTATTGAGCTTAGTAAAGTCAACTTGTTCTGCCTGCACTAGAGAACCAACACCTACTCGACCAGGCGCTCCTATTAATAGCTACCTTGGTGCCCGCTCCAGTTTTGACTCCAGATACGGAGTTCCTTGCCATGTTCCGTGTATGTTGGCTTATATGTAACAAGAATGATCAATCTCTCATAAAGGACAAACAACATATATAGTACTCGTGTTTGCAATGCGACTTACTCTACACACATGCACGCCCGCAGGCACACACTATTTAGTTTGAAAACCAAAATACATAAGAAGTACGCTATCTCGTATATCACTTTGACCCTTTCTATGGTGATATCTCCTACCTTACATCTAATGGACGTACTATAGAAATGATCACCTAAGTCTCTGTGTTTGCTCAACCTCGCTCGGATACAAAGATTGACAATCTCCCTCCGCCTTCGGTATCTAATATACTAAATATATGCTACCATAAGAGTGCTTTGTAGTGGTACCCGACCATTGGAGGAAAACCATCAAGGGTTAAAGTACGATCGACCAATGAAGAACTTGTAGTATATCTCATAGTGCATAGACAAAATATAATAACAAATATATATAGAACGGCTGAGAATAGTTTAATCAAATGAACCAGAAATAACTTCATATCAGAGTGTAACATAGGTTCATCATATTATATAAAATAGAGTAATAAGAGTTCATACATCCCAATACATCGAATAAACTCTAGATAACTATCTCTATATGTAATAATAGTGTCATATAGCTCCACAGTACTGCATAACGGAAATAAATGATAGCATCCCCATATAAAAGTAGCATATATAAGAAAGCATCGGCTTCCAGCTCGTCCTCCACACAGCTCCATGCCTTATCTCATACTTATCTCTCAATCTACTCATATAAGAGTATCCAAAATAAGAATTGATGCAAATAACCTTGGATCAGACAAAAGTTTGGTGCGAATGATTTATAATCTTAAGATAGATACTCACAGGTTTCACTCGACTCTCATACAACAATTTACAACAAGCTAACATATGTATGGGTAACACAAGTGTAACACCCCAATATACTAGCGCAAGATTCTGACATCCGAATGGCGACTGAACACATTGTTCGCTTATTAACACTGCAACACATAAGAAAATTTATAATAATTCAAATATCTCTTATCAAAAACTGGTTTAAAATGAATTAAAATATCTAGGTTCACATGTCGAGCACCTAATGTACACTGAACTTCCAAAATTATTATGTCAATGCAGCATACATAGGTCTTAGTACAAGAAGTAAAATATCAGTCCCCACCGCTTTGCTCATCTGCCCACTCAGGTCAAATCCACATTAACTAAACCTGTTTTTCATGGTCTACTCCCAAATAAGAGTATCCTAATAAATAAACAAAATACTCGAGTTTGACATAATGTTTGACGTGAATAATTCTCAACTATTATCCAACGCAAATAAATATCATTCACAGTGCGCATACATTAATCTAAGCGGAATACCTTAACATTATATCAATAAAACAATCATATTTCATTTATCCAAGTTTTAGTTAGAGTATCTCAATGTCAAGTTACATAAAAATTCCATATCTCCATGTTACCGCAAACTCGTTGCTCGTACCATCATGTCCGCTTACATATACCCTATTATATGAAATCACCCGCTAAACACTCTCTTCGTCATTGTGCTTTATCATTACTTTTAAGTAGAATATTTCAACATTGATTTATGCAACTAAACATATTTCACATATTCATATTAACCTTCTGCTCATTATCCACCACGTCCTGCTCGCTCACATTTGTCCCATTTTATTCACTTCATCTACTAGACACATAATTCACTACTTGCATTTTAACACCATTTTTAGGAAGAATACGTTAACGTTAGGTTGCACAACTAACCATATTTCATGTATCCTCGTTGAATTCTTATTGGTAATATGTAACAACCGGGCTATTTTCGACCCCCGAAAATCGACACTAATACGTCCACTGTATATTGTGCCGAGCAATCAAGTGCCGGAAATACCAGGTTGTTAGGGTTAAGAAGAAAAAAGAGATAGAAGAAGAACAGAAACAACATCACGGAATCTCACAATCGTAGCGGAACAAAATATAATAGCAGCATTTTATACAAAGAAAGCTGTAACAGTCAATATATATATATATATACACACACACACAAGTTATCAGAGTACAACAAATCTGGACAGTTATAATAACTTGTTCTCAACTGCTGTCTATACAGCCTACAATACACGACAGAAAATAGTCAAATACGTGCAATACGCCTCTGCCATCCAGCTCGTCTCCTGAGCTCCAAAAAGCGTCCCAACCTGAAATTCTGTAATACTCGGTCTGACCCGAGCATTACAATAAAATAACACCCGAGTCAGGCTGGAAACCAGCGTGAGTAAAACACATTTAATTTGAAAATACTTAAGTCATAAAATCCTTTGAAACCAAGGTAACTCGTACAACACGACGAGTTATCATCCCATTTTAACCCCAAACATTTTACAGATATCCACCAATATTATAATAGTGTCTAAGTGCAGTACTTATTCCAAATGGTTGGATTTGTTAAATTAGTCCAATTCCAGTCTATTTAACTTTATAATCAAACCCGTAAGGTTTGTAGTGATTTTCAAATCGAAGTGGTTCCGGATAACTCTGATATCCGATCTCGGTCTCCTCGAATCCAATCAATAAATTTAACATGATAAATTGTTTGAAATAGACAATTTATATTTAAGGTGACAATATTCAAATATGGGAATTTATTACAGTTTTTTATTTCAAATAAAACGTATCATCATTTCACTCTAACTATTTTAACTTATCTGACCACTTGATGGCACAGACGAGAATAATTGAAATGAATATCCAATAGAGTTAAGCCGAGATATAAATCGTTAGCTGATTTAACGGTCAATAACATATATCAAAATAATTCACACATCAGGCTTTTATTAATCTTGATTAACCATATCCATTTACTTTTAATCCAAATTAATTACAAATTTAAGTGGTTATAAAACAATTTATTTTTGATTAATTAAATTCTAACGCTCCATTAGATATCCAACTTTGTTAATTTATCTAAATTCTTAAGTCAAATAATAATAAAATTAATTACCATTCTAATTACAAAATATCAATAAACTTTACATTACGGATTTTAAATGGCAATAGATTTTTAGTAAAAATAGAGAAAATATAAATTATCATATAATATATATAGGGGCATTTCACCAGAAGGACAAACTTTGCAGTCCAATTAGTTTCTAGAACACACATTCAAAGAAATTACTTTCAAGGCCAAAGTCAGCAGAATAATTACTTTCAAGGATAAAGTCAGCAGTCCAATTACTTTCAAGGACATAATTTCATAGGTTTTTAGACCCGAGAAACTAATTATTTTACGTTTTGTCCTTGAAAGTAATTATTTCAGTTGGGTGTCCTAGAAACTAATTCCACTTACTAAAGAGGCCCTTGTGGCTAATTTCCACACACACACACACACACACACACACACATATATATATATATATATATATATATATTAGTTCTATTTCTTTTTCTTTTATCTTTTTTTCCTTTTCTTTTTCTTTATCTTTATCTTTTTCCCTATCTTTTTTTTTCTTCACTTTTTTTTCCTTATTTTCCTTTCTTTTCTCCTTTCCTTTGTTTTTTTTTCTTTTTCTTATTTCCGTTGGCCCACCACCCGGCCCATTCTCCTTCTTTCTTCCACTTCTAATCTTTTTCCAGATTCCTTTCCTATTTCCCTTTTCTCCTTTCTCAGTATACCATGCACGTATGTGTGCACATGTACACATCTTTCGTCCACCGTCCTCTGCCATCGACCGGCCTCGCAAATCACGTACGACCATCATAGCATGACCCCTTGCCTGAAAACGCGGCCCATCCCTTCGTTCGAAAACTCGACTCCTCACCCAAAAATGAAAGAAACTGAACCACCGAAATTCACCTCACCTACGCCACCATAGCCCACCATTCACCACCAGCCTTCACTCAGAGATTCGCCAACCTTACCTCCACCTTCTCCCCCACATACACACGTCTCGTTCGCCTTCCCCACGTCACCATTGCCTCGTAACCGAACCAACCCGAGACTGCCACTAAAACCCTACTTCCTCCACATCAAGCTTCCACGACCATCTAAAAATCACCACCACATTTTTCTCGAGCTCGTCATCACCTAACGTCCCTCCACGCCAAGTGCCATCCCTCGAAATACATCCCTTCGCCGGAATTTCACAAAAAAAACAATTCCGTTCAACTCTCGATTTCTTCCTGCACACTCCTCAAAAAATTCCCAAATCACTTCTTGAAATCACGTCTTCCTACGACAAACATCGCTCTATAATCCATTTGCAAAATTATGAAGGTTAATTTTTAACCATGGTTGACCTATCTACTGTAAAACAAAGTTTTCTTCCTCCATACTTAATGAAATCAGATGAAACAATTTTTAAAATATCCTACACTCTAAAATCAACAACTTTTGTTTTGAAGTCATAGATTAAAACTAAATAGTTATAGAGCTTTTGATTTTTTTGAAGTTAGTTGTTTAACTGTTTTGAACAAAATAAACCTGGAACAGAGCATTCCCCTGGAAGAAGAACAGTATTCCTTAATGTTCAGGTGGAATCCATACATGTCTAAGCACATATTCATTTATACTATACATATACAATTATCCTAGTTCAAAGATTCATCCAGACAACCTCTATGTAAGTAAGTATATAAACAAGAAGTAATCGGAAGTTGTTTACTCACAGTTATCAAAGAATGAACATTGCTGCCTTGTTCTTGCTCTTTTATCTTGATCCCTTTTGTTGTTTTGAGCTCCTAGTTTACTTTAGATTTTAAATGGCAGCTTATGTTGTTTTAATGCTTGAGAACTAAAGTATATATACAAGGCAGTGGTATATATAAAGAAGAATGGGAGGGTTGGGATGTTACAGGCTCTATCTTTTTTTTATAAGCTTTATCCACTTGAACGTTATACATGAATAACGTGGTGGCATATATATATATATATGGAGAGGAGAGTTCGTCTCAAAGGCTAAAGCCTATTCACTTACAGGACAAGCTTCTACTATATATATTTTTTCCTTATTTTAATTGCCGATTTGATTTCTTATGAAAGTTTTAATTGTATATGACTTGATTTTGATTTAGGTGTGACCCATTGTATGCATGACTTGATGTATTGTGAGCTTGATCTTAAGTTTTGCCATTGAATTTGATATGCATTTATGATGTTGTCTCCTTGTGTACATACATGTACACTTCATATATGTATTTACTTGTATATGTATTTGTCAACATATATTCATATGTTTACACTTATTTATATACACATTTACACATTTATTTACATATTTCTTATTTAATATGAACACATATACATATACTATACTCATATGTTTTGAAATTTGCCATTTTTGAAGCTTGTACCTTTATGTATATACACTTACTTACATATACAATATTTTCACAAACATGTATATTTACCTATTCACTATTTTATCTAACATATATATACATATTTATGTACTTATATATATATATATATTTAACATCATAAAACTTGTCTATATTCTATATATATATATATATATAGACACACACACACACACACAAATATATGGAGATTTATCTTAAGTTCAAATGGTGAAGTTTATTTTATACACATCTATAACATTTGTCATATCCAAAAAGTTATAATATAAATTTGAATATAGTTTTTAATCAATATATAGATTCGGGTATTTTTAACATCAGAAAATTTATTTATTCGACCAATCAAAATTAATATCCCAATAATTTAAATCAGTTAATCACCCAATCAACATACGTTAAAAATCCGGGTTGTCACATTCCTCCCCCTTTAGAACTTTTCGTCCTCGAAAAGGAACGAAGCGAGAATTTTAATTTTGATGTTTATTATTAGTTAAATCATTCTTTAAACATTTTAACTCCTTACTCTTTTATTATACAATTTTAAAACAGTTTAAATCCCATAATATTACCAAATTAGTTTTATAAAAATATTTTTCATAACTCGATGTCCAAATAAGTCCATCCTTGTTCTCAAAGAAATTTAGTCATACGTTGATCAAGTGTAGGACTGAAAATCTATAAGTACTTAGTAGACCCGTTTTCAACATCCAGTGAAAATACTTGAAAACCTCTTTTCAAAAATGCTATGGAAAGCATTAGTCCCTCCAGGGGTCGCAGTTAACACGATGATTGCGTCGCCATCCCGGCGAAATCCATAAGAAAACTGTAGGCATTCGCACCTCTCGACTTTCGCCATGAAAACTGCATAGATCGCAGTTACACCCAGGATTGCGTTGCCATCACAGCAAAACCCGTGTAACTGTAGGCATCAGCGCCCCTCGAATTACGCTACCAAACAAAACTTTACCACATAGATCGCAGACTACACAAAGTTGTGTCACTGTTCCAGTGGAACCCAGTGTAGACAGTAGGCATTCATTGCCACACGAATTCCGCTATGGAACCAAACCACATAGATCGAAATCGACCGATGTTACGTTGCTATCCCAACGAAATCAAACATAGATTGTAGGAAATCATTGCTACTCGACTTACGCTATGGAACTGCGATAGATCGCAGTTACAACAAAGGTTACGTTCCCATCACGACAAAACCCAATGTAACTGTAGGCATCAGCACCACCCGACTTACGCTACCCAACAAATGATCATTAGGAACTCGAGTTTCTGTCCGGACGTCCTTTGGGATCCCAATTTCATTGAACCCTCCCTTAAGGTTCTAGGCAGAACCACCTAGTGGATCTCCTACTATAAGTTTCGACTCTCAATGGGGGTGCTTTTTTTCCCATACCTTTCTCAAAAGTGGAAATTAGCCACAAGGGCCTCTTTAGCAAGTGGAATTAGTTTCTAGGACACACAACTGAAATAATTACTTTCAAGGACAAAACGTAAAATAATTAGTTTCTAGGGTCTAAAAACCTATGTAATTATGTCCTTGAAAGTAATTGGACTACTAACTTTGTCCTTGAAAGTAATTATTCTGCTGATTTTGGCCTTGAAAGTAATTTCTTTGAATGTGTGTCCTAGAAACTAATTAGACTGCAAAGTTTGTCCTTCTGGTGAAATGCCCCTTCTCAAAACATATCATACTATATACATATATAGTACCTTTCAAATCATACTCTTTATATGTGTCACATATAAACTTCATTTACACAAAACCGATATCTTCAAAATCGATTATTCCCAAATTTGGTTTACCAAATTTCCAAAATTGACTTTTTGCCAAAATCAAAAGCCTTTCAAAATCAAGGAGTTCCAAAACCCTTCCAGTTTTATTCTCATATACACATAAAATTATCCTTTTAACTCGAATAAATTTTCAGATCAATAATTTCTGAGTCCACTTCATACTTATATAAACTTCATTTAGTATTTCAATTATCTTTCAAAGATCATTTCTTCTAAACATAAATCCAACAAGGGAAAGTTTGAATATATAACTAACATTTATATTCCCTTTAATGCCAAATCAAATTTTCAAGTTCGATTTCCTTTACGAAGTTATTTGTAACATTTCTTACTCCTTATAAACTGAGTTTCAGTTATAGTACTATCCAATCTTCATTTTCAAATCATCATATTTTTCTCAAAATGTACTATTTCACTTCAAAATCATTTTTGCCTTAATATCTTGATTCTGGTTCCAATTCAGAATTGCTTTGAATTCCATTTGGGTTAAAACTTCAATTTTATCACAATTGGTATTTAAATCCACGATTTAAATATAAATATCTTCCACTCTGACCAGTTTGAATTTAGAAAATAGCTTGAATAGTTTTAAAATAGTTAATATAAGGTAGCTTGAGTTTTAAAAGCAGTTTGTATAGTAAATAGCTTGAAAATCAAAATAATATGAATATTTAAGAAGATAGATTTTAAATAATTTATATTAAAATAATTTATTTGAAAACGGTTTCAGAGTCAAACTGATTCAATTCCCAGTCTCCAATTCAAATCAATTTTCAATTTCCACTTCCATTTAAATTGATTCAATCTAGATTTCAATTTGAATTAATTTCGATTCCCATTCAAATCAATTCCCATTTCGACTTCCAACTAATTCAACTTTGATTACAATTCCAATTAATTCAATTCAATTCCAATTTGAATTAATTTCAATTTCGATTTGAATAAATTTCAAATTCGGTCTCAATTTTTAAACCATCTCGATTTATGTAGATTCGAGTTCGGTTTTCAAAATGTTGATTTAACCACTTAAATCAAATTAACCCTCAGTATTCTAATTAACAACCCAAGACTTTAAAATAATTCAATTCTGAGCTCAAATTTCAAATATTCATTTAAATTACCTCTACCTAAACTTATTTTAAAGCTCGAGTGTGAGAGTTCAAATCTTTTTAAAACAAATCAATTTTCGGAATTCATTTTATTTCCCAATTATAATTTCAATCTTTGAAACCCAATTCTTAAACAATTCCGGTTGACAAATTCATTTTCAACATTTCAAACTTAAGTTCAAAATGATTCCACTTTCATAAGTTTAATTTTTTATTTCTATTCAATTTCAGGGTTGGATATATATATCATTTCAATCCACTTCTTAATTTATTTGAAATGATCCAATTTACAGTTTTATATACTATAAATAACAAGCAGGATGATAGCAAGATATATCAAGGAAAATAAACATCCAAATTATCTAAAACACCAATCAATAGTATCCATCACACATTTCCAGAATTCGAAACCTGTTTTATTTTAAAAAAAAATTGAAATCATTTACACATACACATTCTTCCTTTGCAACCCCCATCAAATCCATACCTTTTCTTTCACAATTTAATTCATTTAACTTCCATAAGTTAAATCTTAATTTCACCCTGAAATTTCCAATTTTAGATGATAGGTTCAAAACTTATTTAACTTGGCATGAGTAAATTTTCAATCCGTTCAATCCATTTAACCTTTACTCAATTTAAATTTTACATTCCAAATTTAAATTTCTTATCAATATCACTTCCCACTTATAGGTTCAAAAACTTATTTCTCTTTGGGTTATACATCTCATTCTAAGTGGGATTTCAGAATTCAAACATCAATATTTATTTCAAATCAACTTTGATATCACATATATCCATATGTATATACATATTTATCCCATTTACATATAAAGTCACACTTTAAATTCTAAACCATTCTTGGTTTTTAATCCAAAACAAATTCATCTCCAAACACTCTTGTTTTTAAAACAAGATTTCTATTTTCAAAAATATTCTAAATAATATTATTTACTATTTCTTCAACACTTTGAAACAAATTTTAAAATTTCCGGGACTAGATTCAAAACTCCACACTTAAGATCCATTTTTAATTTATACGTCACATTTATAAATTCATCTTATATAATTCCACTTCCATAAACATTTCACTCTGTTTCATCATTGTTTATTCTATAATAAACATTCTTTATTAAGACACAATAACCAATTTTATGATAATAACCAATATTACCATATTCAAAAACCAAACACACCATATATTTCATAATAATCTTCTGGAAGAATTTCTAAAATAAAATCAGGGTAAGTTTACTTCATTTTGAAACATTCTGAAAAACACTTCTGCAATTTTACGGAATTTTTAAATTCTGATTTGAGCCTTCTTTTAGATAAACTTATTTGTATAATTCATTCTTATCAAATTTCTATTTGGGTTATATACATATTTAACCTCTTAATTATTATGATCTTATTTTAATTTCAATAACAATAACCAATTACCTTACTATACTATAATAATTCAGAATCATTATTTCTTTTTATATCAAATATAATCTTATATAAAAATTATTTTAAAATCATTTTTAAAACCATTATATATGAAAATAATAAGTACGCATTCATATATAATACACTCAACTCATTCTAGGGTACTACTGACCCTATCTCTAATGAGTAATCCCCACCAGAGCCAAGGTTCTCGCTTAACCTTCAGCTCTGATACCACGTGTAACAACTGGGTAGGCTTTTCAACCATCCCCGACAGCGGCCACTTTCCACCGTAGCATCACATTGGTACCTCGAATTTGCTTTTACGGCCAGCCTCTTGATTGCAACCAACCACTCCGGGACATGTAGGGGTAAGAGTCTCCTGCTCGCCACCAAACATGAAGCGAGAACCACCTATCATGCTATAATAAAGCAAATCCAATCCCGGTCTCCTCGAATCCAAGCAATAAATTTAACAGGATAAATTGTTTGAAATAAACAATTTATATTTAAGGTGACAATATTCTAATATGGGAATTTATTGCAGATTTTTATATCAAATAAAACATATCATCATTTCAATCTAACTATTTTAACTTGCCTGACCACTTGATGGCACAGACGAGAATAATTGAATCGAATATCCAATAGAGTTAAGTCGCGATATAGATCGTTAGCTAATTTAACGGTCAATAACAGATATCAAAATAATTCACACATCAGGCTTTTATTAATCTTGATTAACCATATCCATTTACTTTTAATCTAAATTAATTACAAATTTAAGTGGTTATAAAACAATTTATTTTTTATTAATTAAATTCTAACGCTCCATTAGATATCCAACTTTGTTAATTTATCTAAATTTTTAAGTCAAATAATAATAAAATTAATTACCATTCTAATTACAAAATATCAATAAACTTTACATTATGGATTTTAAATGGCAATAGATTTTTTGTAAAAATAGAGAAAATATAAATTATCATATAATATATATATATATATATATTAGTTCAATTTCTTTTTATTTTTCCCTTTTTTTCCTTTTCTTTTTCTTTATCTTTTTCCTTATCTTTTTTTTCTTCTCTTTCTTTCCTTTTCCTTATTTTCCTTTCTTTTCTCCTTTCCTTTGTTTTTTTTTCTTTTTCTTTTTCTTATTTCCGTTGGCCAACCACCCGGCCCATTCTCCTTCTTTCTTCCACTTCTAATCTTCTTCCAAATTCCTTTCTTATTTCCCTTTTCTCCTTTCTCCAGTATACCGTGCACGTATGTGTGCACATGTACACATCTTCCGGCCACCGTCCCCTACCGTCGACCGGCCTCACGAATCACGTACGACCATCACAGCACGATTTCTTGCCTGAAAACGCAGCCCATCCCTTCGTTCAAAAACTCGACTCCTCACCTAAAAATGAACGAAACCGAACCACCGAAATTCACCTCACCTACGCTACCATAGCCCACCGTTCACCACCAGCCTTCGCTCAGAGATTCGCCAACCTTACCTCCACCTTCTCCCCCACATGCTCACGTCTCGTTCGCCTTCCCCACGTCACCATTGCCTCGTAACCGAACCAACCCAAGATTGCCACTAAAACCCTACTTCCTCCACGTCAAGCTTCCACGACCATCTAAAAATCACCACCAGATTTTTCTCGAGCTTGTCATCACCTAACGTCCTTTTACGCCAAGTGCCGTCCCTCGAAATACATCCCTTCGCCGGAATTTCACAAAAAAAAAATTCCGTTCAACTGTCGATTTCTTCCTCCACACTCCTCTAAAAATTCCCAAATCACTTCTAAAAATCACGTCTTCCTACGACAAACATCGCTGTATAATCCATTTGCAAAATTATGAAGGTTAATTTTTAACCATGGTTGACCTATCTACTGTAAAAGGAAGTTTTCTTCCTCCATACTTAATGAAATCAGATGAAACAATTTTTAAAATATCCTACACTCTAAAATCAAAAACTTTTGTTTTGAAGTCATAGATTAAAACGAAATGGTTATAAAGCTTTTGATTTTTTTTGAAGTTAGTTGTTTAACTGTTTTGAACAAAATAAACCTAGAATAGAGCATTCCCCTGGAAGAAGAACAGTATTCCTTAATGTTCAGGTGGAATCCATTCATGTCTAAGCACATATTCATTTATACATATACAATTATCCTAGTTCAAAGATTCATCCAGACAACCTCTATGTAAGTAAGTATATAAACAAGAAGTAATCGGAAGTTGTTTACTCACAGTTATCAAAGAATGAACATTGTTATCTTGTTCTTGCTCTTTTATCTTGATCCTTTTTGTTGTTTTGAGCTCCTAGTTTCCTTTAGATTTTAAATGGCAGCTTATGTTGTTTTTATGCTTGTGAACTGAAGTATATATACAAGGCGGTGGTATATATAAAGAAGAACGGGAGGGTTGGGATGTTACAGGCTCTATCCTTTTTTTATATAAGCTTTATCCACTTGAATGTTATACATGAATAACGTGGTGGCATATATATATATATATATATATATATGGAGAGGAGAGTTAGTCTCAAAGGATGAAGCCTATTCACTTACAGGACAAGCTTCTACTATATATATTTTTTCCTTATTTTAATTGCTGATTTGATTTCTTATGAAAGGTTTAATTGTATATGACTTGATTTTGATTTAGGTGTGACCCATTGTATGCATGACTTGATGTATTGTGAGCTTGATCTTAAGTTTTGCCATTGAATTTGATATGCATTTATGATGTTGTCTCCTTGTGTACATACATGTACACTTCATATATATATATACTTATATATGTATTTGTCATCATATATTCATATGTTCACACTTATTTATATACACATTTACACATTTATTTACATATTTCTTATTTAATATGAACATATATACATATACTATACTCATATGTTTTGAAATTTGCCATTTTTGAAGCTTGTACCTTTATGTATATACACTTACTTACATATACAATATTTTCACAAACATGTATATTTACCTATTCACTATTTTATCAAACATATATATATACATATTTATGTACTTATATATATTTATATTTAACATCATAAAACTTGTCTATATTCTATAGATATATATACAAATATATGGAGATTTATCTTAAGTTCAAATGGTGAAGTTTATTTTATACACATCTATAATATTTTTCATATCCAGAAAGTTATAATATAAATTTGAATATAGTTTTTAATCAATATATAGATTCAGGTATTTTTAACATCAAAAAATTTATTTATTCGACCAATCAAAATTAATATTCCAATAATTTAAATCAGTTAATCACCCAATTAAAATACGTTAAAAATCCGGGTCGTCACAGAATACAAACATTATGCCTGCTTGTCACTCTCCATTACTTCGCATAGGTTCACCGGTTCATTTTCTGCCCATGCCTAGACATCTCATGTTCATATACGACCACGTGCATTTCATACAGTTGACCACAAGTCAAACTCCTAGGGGCATACTCTTATGCTTTTATCTCCTTGTTTGGATAAACTTCCCAATTGATTCACAATTGTCCGGACCTTTAACCGAACAGAGTATAAAATTGCCTCATCTATACACATTGCAAGGTTGCCTCTTCTATAATTTATAAAATGTAGGAGCATCCCATCTACATTCTCAATTAACAAAATGTGAATTTATCCCATCTTCATCCGAACGCGAGTGGTCCGCCTTTCACACTCGCTACCCATTATTGGCAAACAACACCCATATTTATTTAAGCATTACCACTGAGGAGCCCGCCCAAACTCATCGGTTCCCTAACACAAGTTCATACTAAGGTCTTAGAATGGTTCACACCCCACTCATTCTATGGGTAAACACTATATCGCTCGAACATGCTAATTTGTACAATCATATCTCATGTCCTCACCGATTATTATCCCATGTTCTCACATATAATTCCATATCACCAAGCATTCTGCCCATATAGGGATTGTCACCTAAGTTACCAAAGAAATTCTTAGTGCTACCAATGATCTACTACTTACATCATTTCCATGAAAATCGAACACCATTTGAGTCGAGAATTGTCATTATACATTCAAGTGATGTCCTCACATATCAATCAAACTCTCACCAGTCGACTAGCTTTATACTTAGCTACTTACTATATATGGAACTATGTGCCTTTCTCAAGTCTTTCTGCACTCTAATTATTTTTTGACTTTATTACGGATCAATCCTACGGTAGACCCAATATGTATTCACGGTTCGTCATCTCAAACCCTAACAATACTCTATTCGAGATTTGTTGCATGGTTATGTGTTAACTACATTAAAGCTCACCACTTTTATTGTTCATCGACATAATTGAGTTTAAATCACAATCCAATCTCTTTTATCAAAATGTTTTACTGATTCCCCTTGAACATCATGGAAATTCACATCTAGGCATCGATCTTCTAAAATCAACTTCTAGGTCTAATTAGATTCATGATATAAGCAAACCCATTCCCAAAAATCAATTAACATTTTGCAGTGTCATTCATACAAACAGCTTGTCTTCCATTCAAATACTATACTACCACAATTCATCACAATCACATATAAATAAAATATAATATGAACGTAATTCAATCGTGATTGAGTGATTTGAGTGAGATAGAACTCACCGACTTCACCTCCAAACAGTCGTCATAAGCCATTGCTCTCAGATCTGACTACCTCAGAACTGCTACCCACCTTATGTGCTGTTGTCTTGATGTTTCCCAATTTCTTATTCCTCTTCAATCGCTCTTTGGCTCCTGCTAGTTCTCAATTTTTTCTCCTCTCTTTCATTTCCTAATTTGGCTATCTTTTGAATTTGAACTTTTACTTCTCCACTCAAAAGAGTGAAAAATTGGCTTATATAGCTTACGTTGTTCCTTACCCAAATTTGAATTTTCAACTTTCCAGCCTAAATTCAATTTCCCTATTAGCCGAATAATGGTTCATGCCTTGATGCTTAGCCTACTTCATGCCACCCTAGCCCGTTTTGTTTTGGAGCTTACGCTTCATTTATCTACCTTTATTGCGTTTTTACTGGATCGTCACATCAAGTGTCTCTTAAACAGGAAATCAATAATCTCTCATCCGTACGGAGAGCTTACTCTAAACAAATTTAAAAAATGTCATGATTTTAGTGTTTGTCCAATCCCGGAATGCTTGATCATCAATAGCATTTTTTCTGTCAGCATCCCATCCAACCTCCTCCACATCCATCAATGTATGGAATTCTTTACACCATCAAATTGATTATCCTATTTGCGAATCAAATCAAAGTGGAGGTTTTGGATATCATTGGTACCATGTTGATACGTTTTGACTTCATTAATGAAATGTGTTTTTGTTCCCACACCCCTTTATTTTGTGCACCTGGAAGCAGACATGGATGATTTTTCGAGTTTCAATATATATTCGTTCTCGATTTTTTTTTGGTTGGAGAAACTGATGAAGGAACCATTTGGATATATATATATATATATATGAAAATGAAAATTTAAGATGTGTTTGAAATTGTGGCTTGGATGGGTTAAGTGGAGAGAAAAATGATAGGCTTAAGGTATTGGAGATACGTCGAACTAAAATACTGCGACTTATCCAACAGTTGTAATTTCGAAAAAGGCAACAGTCCTGATAAATCCATTGATGTAATCTTTAAAGGACTCTCCGATGCGTGAGACGTATTGATCCAACCACTGATCCATTAGCGGATTGTGTGCCCACAAGTGCATCCTTTGAGTTTGTGTTACCAATTAGCAAAAAGAAGAGGAAGAAGAGAAGGAAAAAAAAGGAAAAAATGATAAAGAGCATTACAAGCATGCATCATCCCTCTCAAATCTATAAAATTGGAATGGGCCATTACTACTATTTGGATCATGATGGTTCGCTTTTAAGATAAAATAAGTCACGGACTTAGAGGCAGATGATGCTTAAAGGAGAAACTCTGTTTCGCATAAGATGGTTAAACAACCACTCCAATTCATTCTCAAACTGCACTGCACTTTCAGTGGCAGTCACCCTTTTTTGCTGTTTTGATATCGACACAAAAGATCACCTGTCATCCTCTGGTTCTGAGATGTAACATAGAACGACCTACAAAAGATCACGGTAACCTTTCTAGCCATTAACATCAAAACACCACAACCTTTACTCTTGTTAATACTCTTCTTAAATGATAACTAACAGTTTTTAGTTCTACAATTTTTAGAGCATTGGTTATGGGCTTGAAGGCAAACTAATTGAAAGGATATGGAAAGACGTATCTTCTTCTTCTGACATAGGAATAGTTTAAAAGCTGAAGAGATACAATGGTAAAGAACTATGAAATACCCGCATTATACAGATGATGGACTACAGAGAAGGTGGTGGGATAAATAAGAATATTTGCAGCACAGCTCTCACGATTTATATAACAATGACAGCCCTAATCATGAGATCCTTGTTTCGCATAGTAGTAGAAATCCTGGAAACAGAAAATCCAAATGGTTGTTATCTGTTTGGTGCCTAAGCTAGAAGCAACATGGCTTGTAGTTAAATTATCCCAGTTCAAAAACCTATGGACATTTTCTCGGTACATCATATGTATTAATGTTCCTATACCTCAAAAATATGGAGATAGTTTTGATCCAAAGAACTATTTGACAAACTAATAAACTACGTAACCAATACATTTTCTCTATGACAGTGTATAAACGGAAGAGAAAAAAAAGTAGATATATTGTACCTCTTAAGAAGTTGTTCGTACTCTTTCTACTGATTTCTTCATCTTCTAAAAAAAATATGTTCAAAGAAATTATATTACGTACTTATGCAACAAGAGATCCTGTCAGATCTTCATAATAAAAAGATTAAAACTGCTTATATTATGTACTTATGCAATAAGAGATTTTATCGGTGTTGAAATTACTGAAATAAAACAAAATACATTATATAGTAGAAGAGGAGGGAAGGAAGAAGAAGAAATGAAAAACCATTAAAGGCTACAATTTATTAATAATTTGTTCATTAATTTATTTACAGTATTTATAATAAGATTACTTGGAATATTATAACCAGTGAAGCCATAAACACAATTGGGAAATAATAATTTAGGATATCTCTTATAATATCTTTAACATCTCCCCTCAAACCCAAGATGCATAGCAACTGGAGTTTGTCAAAACATACGACTAGCAAAAAATGAATTTGAAGTCAACAATGTCATTCGAACCATTCAATGATGCAAAATAACGATTTTAAGTGCTCTTGAAGAGTGTAATGTCAAATAACAGTATTAATCTGATTGGTAGACATCTACAAAGACAACAATAATGAATCATAAATCCGGAGTCGAAATCCGGAAAAAGAAAATAGGAATAACGAAATTCTTATAGGACTGGAATCGGAATTACAATCAGGATTGGAGAGTAACTCCAATCAAAAATCTAAAGTCGTAATCCGAGAAAAGAGAATAGAAAGAAGAATATTCATATAGGGTTGGAAGAGTAATTCCAAACATGATTCATTACTGTCGTTGTCGAAAGATTGGCGCGAATCATAAAAGAACTGGAAACTGAAATCTGAAAGGAGAACGGTAGTTATAAACTATTTTGCAAGGAAGTCCCGTAACATTTTTGCGGAAGTTGAGTGGCTCGGATCTGAAGGCTTTGAATCCAAGTTGAGCAATGCATGATGAAAATATAGTTTCTGAAGATATGAGGAAGAAGATGCTTTGACAAATCAAATCACATATTATTATTTTATCGCAGGATTGAGACCTGCTTTGATACCATGTTGAAATTATTGAAGAATACAAAATAAAGTAGAAAACAAGAAGAGAGGAAGAAGAAGAAGAGACAAATAAAATATTGAAGACTACAATATTTATGGTGACTACGACTTTTCCTTAGCAATGGCGACTGCGACTTTTCCTTTTTCCATTTTCCCTTTCGTATGAGCAACTTCGTTTCCTCCTCCTTCTCTTCGTCTTTCCCTCGTCTCTCCCTGCCTCGCTTTCGCCTCGTCTGCCTCTTATGCCTCCGAAGAAGAAGACAAAGCACGTATCTTCAATGCCAGATCTGGTTGGATTCCACACGCGCTTCGGTGCTTTTTTTAGTGCCTCTTCTCCGTTGAACCGAGCTACTGGGTCTCCTCCATCTGCCACGTCTCTGCCTGTGCCTCCTGTGTCAGCGTCTGCTGTGCCTCTTAATGTCACTGCTGGTATCAATGCTTAGGAAGACATATGAACTCTCCTCACTTTGCTGCTCCTCGGTTGCAACGCAGTGCGTTAGCATCAGGTGAGCATCCTCTATCTCCGCTCCTAGCATCTGCTAGTAGTTCCTCTTGGTCGAAGTATGTAGTTGGCTTGAATCTTGAACCTAAATTCGATGATGATGTATTTGGTCAAGGCGTTATTAGTCCTATTGGTTTGGTTGATAAGTCTTTGGCTAATGCCGTGGATGGCAGAGATGATCGTGAAAATGTGGTTGAGGCAGTAGGGATCAAATCGTCTGATTTTGGTAAAATTAGTGGCTGCACGCCTGGTGCTTGTGAAAATGACAAGTTTAATATCCCCATAACCAGTACTATACCCTTTGTTTCTACACCAAATGAAACACATGTCGTTCCTGTGGATTCTCCTCCTAGGGCAGCTTCAAAATGGTCGTCATTGTTCTCCAAATTGCCAAAAAAATGCAGGTGTGCATTCTCCTCGTTGTTTTGATAAAGTTGAGATCAAGGGTGTTATGATACCACCGATGGAAGTGATTGAAGCTGGTGTTGATTATTGGAAAGATTATTTGGTAGGATTCTTCCTTGACTCCAGTCCATCCTATCAGCTTATTAAGGCAAGATGCAACCAGGTTTGGAAGCCTAGGGGAGCGAGTGTTCATTTCGATAATGCTATATTTTATTTTAAATTCACCCGTAGTGATGAAAGACAGCGTATTCTAGAAGCTGATTCTATTCTCATAGAAGGAAAACCATTTATTATTACAACCTGTAGTCCATCTATTGATAGGACTATAGATCAGGTATTATCATTCCTGTCTGGGCCCACTTTTATCACATCCCTTCTATTCTTCAGCCTCTCATTGAGACTGATTGACTAGCAGGTCTTGTTGGTAAGGTGATATGTTATGACGTTAACACTGTGGCCAAAAAGAGACTGGTTTATGCCAAAGCTCTGATTGAAATAACTCTTTCCAAATCGTTACCTTCGGTGTTAAAATTCAGACTAGATGAGAGCCATTTTGCTGAGGTCAGAGTTCGATACAGTTGAAAACCAGAGATTTGTACGTCATGTCAGTCTTTTGGGCATTTTTCGGATGCGTGTTCTAGTCCGGCCTCTGTTGGCCTTGTTCCCCTTGTTGATCAGATTCCTCTTCCTCGTCCTCTTTTACGGAAAATGGGTTCCAAAGGTTGCGCCTCCCTCGTCTGATTCGTTTTCTTCTGTAGCTCCAGTTAGTGTAGCTCCCATTGTTGATGCTCCTGTTGTTCATCCCTCCACTAGTTTGTCTCCTTCAGTCCAGTTTGAGGTTTCCTCTACTACATTGTCTGATTCTATTATTTGGAATTCTGAGGAACGGGCCTGGCTTCATGTTCCATCTGATATGCGGTACTCGCCTGAGACTGAAACTTTTTATGCCTATATCAATGATATTGATAGTGAGAGTCATTGTCTTATCTATCACATTGAGGGTGAGGGTCTGTCCCTTACTAGGGTTGGCGAGATTGGTGAGGCGAATAAAAGTAATTTTTATGATGTCAGTTGGGATATGAAATTTGTTTACTCTCCTGCTTCTGAGGGTTATGATCCACATCTGGCTACTCTCTTCTCTGGTTTTTCTCATGTTATTGGTCCAGCGTCGGATGGTGGCCGTGGTTGTTCCTCCTCTTCTGAAGGTGTTTATTCATGTTCTTTTTAGTAGTTTAGGTAGGGCTGCACAAAGTATGGGTTGGATCGGGTCAGACCAAATATTTCATCCGACCCGCATAGGTATGGGTTTAAGGTAGCTCAACCCGTATCCGACCCTATATGAGGTTGGATATGGGTTGGGTCGAAGTATGGGTTGGGTCGGGTTTAGTAGGGTTGGGTTGGGTTGCATGAATCTAATAAAAAATGAGAATATAAAGGAATATTTTCAAAAAATAACATTAAAATATTCAACATAATATATTAGATTTTAGCTAGCATAACCCACTTAAACTAACTAATTCATTATAACATATATTTTATTAAAATTTCATTGTAAAACACATCATATGAAATTAGTTCACTACATAGTAGAACAAGTGTTTCATTTTAAAATACATTAAAATGTCCTTTGAAATATCTTTGCCAAATTCTATCTTGTTTGGGTTGACATAAAATATGCTTTTTCGTATATTTACTATAGAATACATAAACATTATTCTAGGATTAGACAATTCTAATTTTAAGTGTATTGATATTAAATTAGGTTTTTAATATAGGGTTGGGTTGGGTTAAAGTAGGGTTGGGTTGAACAAAATAACACACCCGACCCATATATAGTATGAGTTACAAATTGTAACCCATATCCGACCCGAACTAGGATGGGTTGGGTTGGGTTTATGTGGGTTGGGTCGGGTTGGTGGGTTGGGTCAGGTTGGATATGGGTTGTGTGCAGCCCTAAGTTTAGGCACTTTTATCTAGCTCCTGTGTTTTTCTTTATTGGTGGTATGGTCACTATAAACCCATTTAGCTGTTCTGTGCATGTACAGAACACTAATTTTTCCATTTTTATACAGTGGCACGGCCTACTATAAAGCCGGCTAGCTTTGCTAAAAAATATTGAATACTACATCTTTGTTAATGATTTGATTAATAATTCAACGATACATGACTCATATTTATATCTAGATTACTTGTACCCAAGTAATTATATAATTGAAAATATTATAATTAGGAAAAACTACAAAAAACAATAAACAAATGATAAACTATGAAATCCTCTGCAATATTCTTTAACATATTTAACAATGTTGAAATTATTGAAGAAAACAAAATACAGTAGAAAACAAGAAAAGATGAAGAAGAAGAAGAAGAAGAAGAACTTGAAGACTGCATCTTTGTTAATGATTTGATTAATAATTCAATGATATATGACTCATATTTATATCTAGATTACTTGAAACCCAAGTAATTATATAATTGAAAATATTATGATTAGAGAAAACTACAAAATACAATAGATAAGAGATAAACTGTGAAATCCTCAGCAATATTCTTTAACATCCCCCCTCAAACTCAAGATGCGTAGCAATTGAAGTTTGTCAAAACAAACATGATCAAAAATGAAATCCGAAATCGGCACTATCACCAAAACCATCCAATGCTGCGAAACAACGATTTCAAGTGCAGCTAGAGAGAGTATCTTCAAATACCATCTTATACTTGATTGGTAGACAACTATCTAAAAAGACGACAATAATGAATCAAAAATCCGAAATTGAAATTCGTGAAGAGAAAACGGGAATAAGGAAATTTCTATGGAATTGGAAGTGGAATTCCAATCGGATTGAAAGAGTAATTCCAATAGAATTGGAAGAGTGATTCCAATCAGAAATCCGAAGTCGGAATCCGAAAAAAAAGAAAATAGGAATAAGGAAATTCGCGTGGGATTGAAAGTGGAATTCCAATCGAGATTCATTATAGTTATTGCTAGAAAACTGACGTCAATCAAGAAAAGAAATCCAAATTTCCAAACTGATATAGCTATTTTAGATTGTTTTGCTGGTAGCGGAAGCACAGTTTGAGTAATATATTAGAATTCTTGAGAGATTGCAAATAAAGTGATTGTATTATTACTGAATTGAATACAAAGTTCTGAAATGTAAGACAGTATAAATACATACATAAGTGGGCTTAATATCAATACAGCCCAAAGTCATTTGGTAATCCAAACTACAAAAATAAAAGAATCTGGACCATTGATGATAAAGAGTGGCTCAGATGACTTGAAGGGAGAGAATAAGGATTGTGCTTTGTGTTTAATGAAACATTGTATGTTGTCTAATTCTCCCCCTCAATGTCGGCTAGGGTTCTCTTCTCCTTCGATCCCCAATTCTTCATTAATGTCTTTAATACACAGTTTGCTCTTAAATTCTTCAAAATACTTGCGAGACAGGGATTTCGTAAGTATATCAGCAATTTGACTTGAGGCAGGGAGATGGTTGACTTCAAGTCTTCCTTTAGTGACCTGATCTCTGACGAAGTATAGATCGATTTCGATGTGCTTCGTTCTAGCATGTAGCACTGGATTAGCTGACATAACTACGGTGCTGGAGTTGTCGCACCAAATAATTGACTTGCGCGAAAGCTTGATTCCCAATTCTTTAACTAGGGTTTCGATCCACATCACTTCGGCAGTCGCTGAAGCGACACTTCGATATTCAGATTCTGTACTGGATCGTGAAATGGTTGGTTGCTTTTTGGCACACCAGGAGACAGGGTTTCCACCAAGGAAGATGCAATATCCAGTAGTGAATCTCCGGTCATCGCAATCTGAGGCCCAATCGGCGTCAGCGAACCCTTGAATAGATAAGTCTTTGCTTACTTTTAGCTTGATCCCTTGACTGATGGTTCCTTTGAGATATCTAAGGATTCTTTTTACAGCTTTCCAATGTGTATCTAAGGGCTTCTGCATGAATTAACAAACTTTATTCACAGCGAATGATATATCAGGTCTTGTAATAGTTACATATTGTAAAGCCCCTACGATACTTCTATATTGCTTTGTATTGTCAAATGGGTCTCCTTGATATTTAGACAAGTGTAAGTTACTAATCATAGGTGTAGGCATTGGTTTTGCTTCATGCATACTAGCCCTACCTAATATTTCTAAGATATACCTTTGTTGACATAGAATTAATGCTTCATCAGTATTAATGACTTCTATGCCTAAGAAATAGTGTAACTTACCTAAGTCTTTTATAGAAAAGGTTTTGTCCAGCATGTTAATGATATATTCTATTTCATTATTGTCATTACCAGTTATTATAAAGTCATCTACATAGACAAGTATGTAAGTAATGTACCTTTTATTTGTCTTTGTGTAAACAGAATTATCAGACTTGCATACCTGGTATCCCATAGAGATTAAAGTAGCTTTTAGTTTCTCATACCATACTCTAGGAGCCTGTTTGAGTCCATAGATGGCTTTATGAAGTTTGCATACCAGGTTTTTGTTGGCATCTTGAGTATATCCAGGAGGTTGCTCCATATAGACTTCCTCTTGTAATTCTCCATTTAGGAAAGCATTATTTACATCAAGTTGCCTTATATCCCATTTATAATACAAAGCTAATGTTAAAATAATCCTAATAGTAGTTGGTTTAACTACTGGAGAAAAGGTTTCAGAAAAATCGAAACCATACTGTTGAGAGTATCCCTTGGCTACCAGTCTTGCTTTGTGTTTTACCTTTCCACTTTCTGATAATGTTTTCAATCTGAAGGTCCAACGACATCCTACAATGTTTTTGTTTGCTGGTAGAGGAACTAGACTCCATGTATTATTTTTAATCAGTGCATTGTACTCTTCATTCATGGCATCCTTCCATTTGTTGTCCTTGATAGCTTCATTATAGCTGACTGGTTCCTTGTAATTCATATTAGCTGTATAAATTTTTGGCTTGAATATCCCATGTTTTGATCTGGTAATCATTGGATGTCCTTCTTGTGCAGGAGTAGTGTTGACAGGATGAGCAATATTGTCTTGATCAATATTTTGATCTTCAGTCCCTTGACTTTCAGATTCACTATTATGAGTATTCAGGCCATCTCTCTGACCTGGCTCATCAGTGGGCATAGTGTGTTGGAGGTTTGAGCTGGTATTTGAATCTTCCTTGCTGTTGGCAGATCTTTCTTGGTCCCATATTGGTATGGGTGGTAAAAATTTCTTGGCACTATAAATCTTTTGAGTGGTCTTTATGTCTGTACTAGTGAAGGGAAATATGCATTCATTGAATGCAACATGTCTAGATACTATTATCTTCCCTTCACTTGTAAGACATTTGTACCCTTTTTGATTGGTGGCATATCCAAGAAAGGTAGAAGGTACAGATCTAAAACTTAGCTTATGTTTATTATAAGATCTCGTACATGGATAGCATAGACATCCAAAAGTTTTGAGAAAAGAATAATCTGGTTTAGTGTTGTATAACTTTTCTAATGGAGTTTTATTTCTTAAAACTTTTGTAGGCATTTCTGTTTATAAGAAATACTGCTGTTGTAAATGCATCTGGCCAGAACTTTAAGGGCATGGATGCATGTGCAAGCAGTGTTAGACCAGTGTCAACAATGTGCCTGTGCTTTCTTTCTACTAACCCATTTTGCTCAGATGTATGTGGACAGGTAATTCTGTGATTGATACCCTTTTTAGAGAAGAATTCTTTGAGTGTTTTGAATTCTGCCCCACCATCTGTTTGCAAAATTTTTAGCTTATGGTTGGTTAAGTTCTCAGCTTGATTTATGAAATGAATTACTGCATTTTTGACCTCAGACTTGGATTTGAGAAATAGAATCCAAGTGTATCTTGAGAAAGAGTCAACAAAAGAAATGTAGTAATTCATTCCATAGTCAGAGTTGATTGGGGCAGGACCCCATAGATCAACAGCAACCATTTCTAAAGGTTTATTATATGTAGTTACAGAATTACTGAATGGTATTTTGTGACTCTTTCCTAATTGACAAGCTTCACATACATATGGAGTAGTTATATTTTCATGCTTGATTTTATTATCTTTCAAAATATTTTTAACAATTGCCACACTGGGATGACCGAGTTTACAGTGCCAAGTATCAAATATTTTATTACACTCAACTTTCTTATCAATTTTTGAAAGATTACACCACTTTTCCTCCTGCTCTGAGTCACTACTTTTCCTTGATACAATATTTTGCACTAGATTGAATTTATATAGCCCATTGTGCATGCTACCCTGTAAAAGAATGTCCTTATTTAGCAAGTCTCTAACTAGACAGATTTTTGGGTAAAATTCAAAATATACTTGATTGTCTTTAGCAAATTGAGAGACACTTATCAAGTTTTTCTTAATCTGAGGTACCCTAAGAAGATTATTTAAGTGTAATTCTCTTTTACCGCTAAATTTGGCTTGGCCAGTGTGTGTGATTTTTAAAGAATTACCATTACCAACATAAATAGATTGAGTACCTTTGTATTCTTTGTTTCTAAGATTGAGATTCTCCAAGTTGCTTGTGACATGATTGGTTGCTCCTGAATCTGGATACCAATCTTCATACAGTAACTCATCATTTTTGTTTTCAGAGTTATTTTGATTCTTTGATTGATTGGCTTGACCTCTTGCTTCAGCTTGAGTAAGATTAACATTTGGATTCTGATTTCTTTGAGTGTTGCTGGACTGTTGAGTTACAACAAAATTCTGATCAAATCTGAAATAACACTTTGCTGCAATATGGCCTGGCCTCTCACATATTTGACATTTTACTCTATTATTTCCTGACCATCGACCTCTGCCTCTTCCCCTGAAGTTTTGGCCACTTCTTTGACCTGATTGAGTTCGATCTTGACCCTTTCCTTTGGAGTTTGTTGTATAATTCACTGAGTAGTCTGTATTTCCAGTCTTCTTTTGGTCAATTCTTCCTTCTTGAGCCAAGAGGGTTGAGTAAACATACTGAAGGTCAGGTAAAGATTTCTTTGATGAGATAACTGTAATTACAGACTCATAGTTTTCATCTAAACCATTTAATATGGTTAGTACTTGTTCTGATTCTGATACTTTGTGTCCAGCAGTGGCAAGCTTATCACAATAACTTTTTGCTTTGGTAAGATATTCTTGCATTGTCATATTTTCTTTTCTTAAGTTCTGAAACTGCTTTCTATAATGCATAATCCTAGCTGCTGTTTGAGAATTGAAAATCTGCTCTATGGTTTCCCATATGTTTCTTGATGTTTCACATCCAACAATTTGAGATAAGATCCCAACACTTACAGATGACATGATCCATGAAGCAAGTAAACTATCTTGCTTTAGGTAATTTGAGTAATCTTGATTTGGTATCTCTTCACCCTTTTCATTAGGGATAGTTTCAGAAGGAATAGTTAACATACCATTAATGTATTTATCTAATCCATATCCTCTTATTGTTGTTCTTATCTGATACTTCCATAGAAGATAGTTATCTTCATCTAGTTGAACAGCTAAGTGACCTTTTGGCTTTATGATTGGCAGGTTTTGGTCAGTGTTGTCATTTCTGGCAACTTGTGAGGTGGTTTCTGAATGTTCTTCATCTCCATCCATGTTTAAGGTTCTGCTGTGAGGGGTGTTGTTTATCAAGAAATGGTTTCTTGATGAATTTAACACAGTTGTACAATCTGCAGCCTGGTTTCTTCAAACTTCAGGCGAGGCAGATGTAAAGATGATGAAAGATTCTGATATGAACAGAGATGCACAGCTAGCAATAGCCCAAGAGAGGTATCTAGAATCAAATGATGAAAAGATACTCAATAAAACTGAGAGTAACCGGTTGGTAGATGTAGATCTGCCTTCAAGGATGACTCGATGATGATGATTGAGTGATTTCTGATGATCAGTCGTTAGACTGTTTTTAATAGCTCTGATACCATATTAGAATTCTTGAGAGATTGCAAATAAAGTGATTGTATTATTACTGAATTGAATACAAAGTTCTGAAATGTAAGACAGTATAAATACATACATAAGTGGGCTTAATATCAATACAGCCCAAAGTCATTTGGTAATCCAAACTACAAAAATAAAAGAATCTGGACCATTGATGATAAAGAGTGGCTCAGATGACTTGAAGGGAGAGAATAAGGATTGTGCTTTGTGTTTAACGAAACATTGTATGCTTAATACATCCGACAAGTTTCAAATCTTCAAACGTCAAATCGGGATGATATTAAAATGCAATCTCTAAACGAGCATAGATGAATTCTGATTGCATCAGATGAATTGAATTGTAGTTTCCAAATTGAAATTGAATCACAAAATTATTTTATTAGAATCGAAATATCGTTGTGATACCATGTTGAAATTACTAAAATAAAACAAAATACATTATATGGAAGAAGAGGATGGAAGGAAGAAGAAGAAACGAGAAACCATTAAAGGCTGCATTTTATAAATAACTTGATTCATTAATTTAATAATACATGACTGATATTTATGATAAGATTATTTGGAACTCAAGTAATTATATTATATGAAAATATTATAACCAGAGAAATCATAAATACAATAGGTAAATAATAATTTAGGGTATCTTCTGTAATATTCTTTAAGTCAGATTTTCATGATAAAAAAATTAAACTGCCAGTAATGTATTTCATTATATGAGTACAGTAACTACTCGATCTTTCATACATTGAATTCCATATTAAAAGTTGAAACTTTGCTACATTGACAAGACTAGTTATGTCTGCCTACATATATGTGTTCATGGCAACAGACTATTTGCTACACATTTAAAAATCACAAAAAGGGTAACATATATTGTACTTCTAGTACTGGGTAATTTCTGACATTTTATTGATGAGGTAAATCAACTAGCAAAGCTAGTAGAAGAAGAAAACAAATAAACCAGTAATAAATTATAGCTCATCCTTACAGGATTATGATTATATATTATTTTTCATCAATTAGTCGATCAAATGTAACATGTCAGCTGTAACATTACCTTCTTGTAACTTGAAATTACTTGAAAGAGATCGAAAGGGTTATCCAGCATTAAATTACAACCAGCTATCCATGAAGAATATTAAAAGGCTTCCTGAAATACATGAAACTGAGAACTCTCAAGGAAGTAATAATACAAAAGAAAGAAAAAACACACTAGATATTATTTATTATTTATCATTGTGGATGTTGATACAAAATAACTGATTGCTGTAGTTGTTACAATAATTTATCTGGTTTCCAGCAGCTACCCTTCATGTTTTCTTGAGATGGGCATTATTAAGATCCTGTATCATAAAGCCCAAAATAATCATTTATGGCCAATCAACTAAAGGCACAGCTACTCGTGTAAGTAAAAGGATATAAAAATATTGCGCCTAATAAAATAATACTATGGATATTCGTAGGCAAATTGAATCTTGACAAGTCAGCTAACCACGTGCATGTAGTGTTGTTGGAAACAATGGCGAACTTCGGCTGAGTCGTGGACTACGTCACTCTCTTGAAGACGTTTCGGCGATCTGCTATGTTGCGCAAAGCAGTTCGAATTCAATCGCCGCCGTCTCTGGGATAAAACAGCCTCTCAATATTTTGGTGGTATCGATTTCGTTTGCACGTACGAACCGATTCTATTTTGCACTCAATAATTTGTTTGCTTTGATTTTTAAGAAGATGATTCGAATTAAAAACGGTAGTTCTTTCTGTTTCGTCTTCTTATCAGTTAAGAAGACGGAATACCAAAAGAACGTTACTGGCTGGGGGCGTGGTCTTGAAAAACGGATCTGAGAAAATAACGGGTCAAAATAATGAACGTTGCATAACGTTCTCTAATACGGTCTGATTTGACCGTTCCAGCCCGGTCAAAACGGTTAAAGAAATTTGCACCAAAAATATAAGTGTTGCACCACTACAAGCCCGGCCCGGATCGGTCGGTCGCGCGCGCGTGTAGTGATCAAGCATGGTCTCCCTCCTCACAAAAGAGCATCATTGGGTGCCCAAAGGGTCCAACTTAACTTCAAAGAATCAAGTATAAATACTTGATTCTTTCATATAGTCCTATAATGTGGTACTATTCACATATAGGAGCCATCCGTTCACTTAGTCAATTTTTTTTAATAATTCACATATTTGAAAGGGAGAATTAATTTAAAGGACAAAGATTTTTATATTTTTTGCCTTAAGGACACAACCTCAATATTTTTACCATAAGGACAAACATTCTTCTAAAAATTATTCATAAGGACAAATATTTTTCAAAATTATTCATAAGGACAACAAAACTGCTACCAAGCTAAAAACTGATACCTAAAAACTGCTACCGATAACTACAAACTGATACTATCAATGACTAAAAACTGATACCTAAAGAAAGTTGTCCTTCAGGATAAAATATTGAAGGCCTGTCCTTGAGGCAAAAACGCTGAAAATTTTTGTCCTTGAAAATAATTTCCTGTATTTGAAAACATTTCCAACAGGGTTCAACTCAGACGTGGGGTTCAATTCAGACATAGGGTTCAACTAGGACGATCGGCAACTTAGAAAGAAAATCATATGTTCTTATTGCTTAAAATCGATTTTATGAATGAGTAAACTACTATTTATTCAGGATTTCATGTTATTCATGATCAATATAAAATTCATAAAGTTAATGCAAACCCTTTTCAACATAATTTACAACATGCATACACATTTTGGTAAAACTGAGAACAAATTCCTAGCATTGTTAAAAAAATGATTGTCCAATTTACTTTTATTCGCTATATTGAGACATGTTTATGAGGATGTTGGATAGTCCACTGTAAAATTGACAGGCTGTGTCATGAATAATCCATTACAAACCATCATTTAATGTAAGGAAATATTTGTAATAATGAACAGTTAAATATTTGTAATAGAGAAAGAACCATATGAAACAGACACAATTTCAGATATTAATGATAAAATTTACTATAAATTCTATTTGCTAACATATACAAGTATGTATCCCTATAGAATCTACAAAATTCGACCTATCCGTTAGACAATCCTCCAAACTTGGATTGTAATGGTTCATTTAAGCTAAAGAAGTCACAGATCTAGAGGCTGATGATGTTTAGAAGAGAAACTCTATTTCGCATTAGACGCTTGAACAAGCATTCCAATTCATTCTCAAAATACTCTAGACTCTCAATATCAACCACTCTTCTTTGTTGAACTGCTTTTGACAAGAAGGACCATTTACAATACTTGGGTTCTGATATGAAAGATAGAACAACTCGAAGAAGATTGATTGTAACTTCTCTAGTCTCCATTAACATCAAAAAGTCACAATCTTTGCGCTTGCTAACAATCTGCTTCAAAGACCTCAAACAAATCTTGACATCCTTTTGTACCTTCTTTATTTGTAATTTGTTTTTTCTGATTGTATCTTCTACTTGGTTATGTACCGTTGATTCGACCAAGATATCTCTAATGCTGCTACACAAGTCTAAAACCTTGATAGACAATTCATGATCTTCTTCTACACATCTCTTCTCACGAGATAAAGAAGAAATTTGTTGATTTCTTGGCAGATAAAGGAGCTCCTGTGTCAAATCATAAAGGTTGCCTAGTCCATTTAATCCATTTAACACTAGTTGGGAAGTCATAACAGATTCTGCGGAAACCAAAATACTCCTGATATCATTTAGCTCTTCTTTGATTTTAAGAGCAGTGGGTTCTGAGTTTGAAAGCTGAAAAGATATTTGGTAATGATAAGAAACTATGAAATACCTACATATATAGATGATGAGATACATAGATGAAAGAGAGACACGAAGAATATTGGCAGCTCAGCTCTTAAGTCAATGCAACAATTACTGAACATAATCAATTAATGTAATGCAATAAACCCTTATTACGAGATCTATGTCCCTTACAACCACAGAAAAATATGGACACAAGCATACTTATATGATAGAATTTGTTGAGTGCATATGCAAACACATCATGCAGTTAAACCTAACCACAACTTGTGGACATTTTCCCAGTATAATATATTAAGTACTCATAAATAGGAAGATTTTTTTTTTTAATCTATAAAACTATTTAATAAACCAGAGAACACTGTAAATGTGTGAGCAATGCAGATATTTATGACTACTGGTAATTGAGCATGCCTCTTGTTTGCTACTTGTCCTCTTGATTTCTTCATCTCCAATAAAATACAGAAAAATGCAAAGCACAGTTATCTACTTGTGCTTAAAAAGTTTGTGCATGTGAGCAGAATAAAAAGTTCGTGTTTCACTGCATGAATATAATAACTCCATATTCGTGTGCGACTTTCACATATCACTATATTCTGCTATTATAAGGCGAAGTTCATAATTTCACCCAACGTTTGCTCTTCATGTTATTGAGTGTTTCTAATGACATAATATGGATACATGAGGGACATAATTTTGAATTGAAATTTCTTTACTCTGAACTCCTATTCTAAACTAGTAATTGAATTTGCATATAATACAAATCAGACAACTTTTCATATTTTACAAGACCCTCATGTTGCACTGGAAGCCAATGAAGCAGCAAATATCTTAATATTATTTTGCTCTTCGCCAACTTTTATAGAATTCGTAAGTTCTTAATGGGTTGATTACTTGATTGAAGTCTTATGGAGCAAACGTGAAAAGCCATTTATGATCTACTTTAGTTAAATAAGGAGGAGTCATAAAGAATCTTCTCAGCTAAGCTGTTTCACTACACACATGTGGAACTATCCTTTCATATCGGTTTTGCCTCAAGTATCTTGAACATCTAAAATTAATGTGTAATTATATAATCCTAAAATTAGGATCGTTGTTTCTTTTCAATAACCAAATTATTAGGAACCAAATACCTCGCATGGTTGCAACAAGTTTTACCTACAATAAATTCGTAATTTGTCATGACAGCTAATGTCTAACCTATAAGTAGCTAGCAGAGACAAGAACATTCCATATCACTACAAGATAAAACGTCTATTCCAACGGTTCCTAGCCGTTGGCGGCCGTTAGAAACCGTTGGAATAAATCTCACGCCTTGCAATGCTTTCCAATGGATCCAACGGACCATTTCCAACGGAATTTCCAACGGCCGCTAACGGCTAGGAACCGTTGAAAACCGTTAGAAACCGTTACAACAAAATGACCAATAAACCGTTGGAAACCGTTGGAAGCCGTTGGAAATACTGGGTTTATTTTGCTGTATAACAGCAGGTCTATTAACCTTCCATCCATACCATTTCCAATCCATTCAAATTCCATTTCATTTTCAATCAATTCCACACATATATATCAATATCAATATAAACAACACACATAAATCAATAAAACATCAATATAAACAAACCAAACCGATCAAACATCACAAAATATACCATCAACGTACATACCATCAACAAATGTCAATGTACCATGTACATGCCATCAAAATATTTCTCACCCACTCCGTACCAATATATACAACATCACCATCAACATCAAAACATCTCCAAGTCAATATATACATTGTTCAAGCACAAATAATCAAAAACATACCTCCTCAAGGATCCTCGTCGCCTCCCGAAGCACCAGACGACGAAGGAAGGGTACCATGATTCTACAAATACTGCGCAAGCTTTTGATCCAGCTGCTCCACCTGGATGGCTCGTAGACGATTCTCTTCCCGTAGCTGCTCAACCATAGCTCTAAGCTCCTTTATTTCATCTTTGTCTTGGTCTTTTTGAGCTTGTCGAGCCTGTCGAGCCTGCAAATAGAAATAATAGCAAAAGGATTGTCTCTGCATATATAATACTATAACATTATATATCTAAAACGCTGATTTTTTGTAAATACGTAAAAGGATTAATTATTTACCGTTAGGTTCCCGAAGCTAAAGCGTCTACTCCGTTGCGCCGGATCCATAACAGCAGTAAAAATGTTATCCTGCTCCTCCTGTGTCAGCGCATCACGACCTGATTGCTGAAGCGCATTAGCCTGTGCCTCCTGCAACCTCGACTAAAATGAAAAAAAAAACAATTTCAATTGAAAAATAGTAGCATGTAATTATTTCGCATATCTAGAAATTAATAAACTTATCGGTGTAAGTATTAGAAATTTAAAAATGCATACATATGCCTCGGTCGTCCTATCTTGATCACCCCACTGATATATGATATTGCCAGCCTCATCTACTTGCCTAGACGCATGGGTGTGAGCAAACACATCCACTAAGCCAACAGAGCCTCCACGAGCACGTTTCTGCAATTGATAATTTGGATAATTTAACTGTACATAATTAACTTATTACTGAACTGATCAATATACAAATGTGATAATAGATAAATTTACCAAATCTTCGCGGTGATGCTGGAAAGATTTGGAGCCTCCACGGTGTGATACAGGATTCCTACTCCTGTTTGCCGAGTTCCTAGCTGACTCCTCCTGCAAATTTACAATGATTAATTATTTATTAAACGGTAAAAAATTGCTGAGATTTATTGTAGAGTTACCTTGAACTCCTCAGAGTTCCACCACTCAACCCACTTCTCCCATACAGTCGCGCTCATCCACTTGGGCTTCTTTCCTACTTTTTTAGTCTCCGACATAGTCTCCCTATAGTTCTTCGCGATCCTGGAGTTCCAGTGTCGCTGAACTAAATTGACGTCAGGCTCTTGCAAATCTATGGCGCCCTGTACAATGAGAAAATATTACTAATTTTTTATTTGTATTTAATTAATCATCTTGTAAAGCGGTATACACTTACCAGAAAATCTTGCCAAATCGTCTCTCTCATGTCGTCGGGGATCTTGCCCCACTTGGGCCAGCAATCGGTCATCCTAGCCATGTACGCCTGCTTCGAAATGTTCAGAACCACTTTGGATGGCTCCAACTCAAATCCACTGCGTTAAATATAAAATTGAACTTTAGACAATTATAGATATATCATGTACAATTAAAAAATTAAAATGCTATGCTTGCTAATTATGATACTTACGTCTCATCAGCCTTAGGCTGCAAGTAAACAAGTGGCCGAGTTGGTTGCTCACCACTACCCTCTCCAACATAAGGTGAAGAGCCACGTCGCCGAGACCCAGAAACAGAACCGGACATAATAAATATACCTGCCATATATACATACATATACAATTCATAATAATCATGATATGATGAACCATTAAAAAATGTAATACACTTATTGTCATTTAAATTGTGTAAATTGGATAAATGCATTATTAATCAGAGATCAATGTAATGTGAATACTTTTAAAAATTACCGGATATTACTCAATCGTCCTCATCGTTTTCTGATTCAGACTCGTTTTCGTGCTCTATGTCGTTTTCCTCTACACTCTCAAATGCTTCGACTAATACATGTGTCTCATCATTTAAAGGTCCAAAATCAGTTTGATCGTCTGTAATTGCTATTTCAGCATTTTCCTCCAGATCAGCTTGATAGGCTTGTTCGTTTGGAATATTTTGTCCATCGAACGTAAATCTTGCTTTGGTTTTAAAAACCGCAGACCAATCTGCTTTATCCCTTTTTAGAGATGGATAAGGGGCATAGTAAGCTTGTAGGGCTTGTTTGGCTAGTATAAATGGGTCGTACTTTTGATAACGCGAGGTATGTTTAATTTCTATAAGATTATATTGTGGATGCACGTTAATACCAGAACCTGGAACATTGCTGAACCAGTTGCATCTAAACAAATAAACATCCTCCACGGGTCTTATAAAATATGTCAACTGCAATATCTGAGTTAACACGCCATAAAAATCATTTATATGATTATTAGGGTCATCACTGCCTTTAACAAATACACCAGTATTGTTTGTTAATTTTTCAGCACCGTATTCTTTGGTGTTGAATTTATATTCGTTAACAAAAAATATTGGATACGTATTAACTTTTCTTTTCGGTCCAAACGCCAAATGTTTCAGTCCTTTATCGAGCACATTATTTGTGGGATCAGAAACGTATTTCGAAAACCAAGTACTGAAATCTTTGCTTAAATCGCCGCCTGGATTTTGTGATTCATAAATACTGCAAACACAAACATGATATATTACATTATTATTTATTCACACGTGTAGTATTAAATTTAACAAAACTTGGAATGTGCTAATTACCTAACAAATGGTGCAACTTCAGGACAATTAAGAAGAATATATGTGTGTGCTACATGGTATTCTTTATCATCTAGCCATACTTCCTCACATTTTCCAGCATGTCGGCCATGTTGTTTAAAAATAGATAATACTGTTTCAGAAGAAGAATCTTGTTCAACGGCCTCATCGTCATTACGCGAAACACTTACAAATGATAAGTTCACATGGTCTTTAAAATAATGAGAGAAAAAGAAAGAAGCTTCTTCTTCGATATATGATTTGCAAATAGAGCCTTCAACTCGAGCTTTTTGTCTCACTTTTTTCTTTAAATGATTTAAGTACCTAATAAAAATTATTTGGGTTAAGTATTAACTACTATATTTATACTTAAATCAACATTTGCATACTCAATATAGTAACATACCTTTCGAATGGATACATCCATCCATATTGCACAGGACCTCGAAGACGTGCTTCATATGGAAGATGAACAGGTAAATGCTCCATTACATTAAAGAAACCCGAAGGAAATATTTTCTCCAGTTTGCAGAGCAGTATAGGAATTTCTTCTTCAAGTTTAAGTAGACGGTCAACTTTTAACGTAGTTGAATAAAGCTCCTTGTAAAATAAACTAAGTTCTGTTATTACCGTCCAAACTTTTACCGGTAACAATTCTTTGAAAGCGATGGGTAATAAATTTTCCATCATTACATGACAATCATGGCTTTTCATTCCACTCAGTCTCCCATTTTTATAGTCGACACATCTACGAAGATTAGAGGAAATTCCATCGGGAAATCGTAATCCTTCCACCCATTGTAACAGTACTTTAACTTGGTTGCTGTCTAGTTTATAGCATGCTTTGGGTTTTTTATTGTCGGGAGTCATATGAAGCTCGGGACGATTGCATATTTGCTTTATATCACGTCTAGATTTCAGATCGTCCTTAGTCTTGCCCTTCACATTCAAAACTGTATAAAACACATTATCAAATACGTTTTTTTCGTTATGCATCACGTCAATGTTATGACAGATTAATAGATTTTTCCAATAGGGTAATTCCCAGAATATACTTTGTTTGCACCAATTATGAAACGTCGATTTACCTTGAATTTCTTCTTGTTGTCCGGTCTCGTGTATCTTTGGATAATCTTTTACAAGTTCATATATATCCTCGCTTGACCATACCGCTGGTGGTCGTAGAGTCTCATGTCTATTAGCTATGAAGTTTTTTTTGTCTCTTCTAAAAGGGTGATTAATATGAAGAAAACATCGATGACAATCAAACCATGAAATTTTCTTTCCATTTGGCAAAGAAAATGCTCGTGTTTCTTCCATGCAATAAGGACAAGCAAAACGACCGGCCGTACTCCAACCCGAAAGCATTGCATATGCAGGAAAATCGCTAATAGTCCATAACAAAGAAGCGAACATCCGAAAAATTTTCTTTTTTGATATGTCGTATGTTTCAACTCCTTCATACCATAATATTTTCAACTCTTCAATTAACGGTTGTAAGTAAACATCAATGCCCTGTGTCGGATCATCAGGACCAGGGACAACAATCGTGAGAAACATATATGGAGTTTTCATACACATCCACGGAGGTAGATTGTAAGGTGTGATTATTATAGGCCAAGATGAATATTTAGAACCAAACTGAGAAAACGGTGAGAAGCCGTCTGTACATAAACCTAGTCTAACATTTCGGCTCTCCGCTGCGAAATCGGGATATTTCTTGTCAAAATGTTTCCATGCTTCTCCATCGGATGGGTGTGTCAACGTACCTTCTTGAGGTGTTCTCACACTGTGCCGTCTCATATGATGCGCTGTTACAGATGATGCATATAATCGTTGAAGTCTAGGGGTTAGGGGCAAATAATGCATACGCTTGTATGGAACTTCTTTTCCCTTTTTTTTCCTCGATTTGTATCTTTCCTGATTACATATTTTACAATTTCTAAGATTGATGTCTTCTTTCCAATACAACATGCAACCCTTTAAACATGTATCTATTTTTTGATATGGCAAACCGAAAGATGACATAAGTTTTTTCACTTCATAATAATTTTCGCACATTAAATTATCGGATGGCATATGACGTTTAGCAGCTTGAACAACAGCCGTAAATCCAGCTTCTGTAAGGTTGTATTTTGATTTCATTGCAATGTATTCTGCAGTTACCGATAATTGAGAGCCGCTTAAACATCCATTCCAAAGGGGTTTTTTAGCATGATCCAATAAATCATATATTTTTTTAGCTCCAACATTTGGTTCCTCTTCGATGTTAACATCGTCGTTATCAATTACAACGGTAGGGAACATTGATCGTGCTGCATCTTCGACCATATGTTCTATGAGATTCGTACTACCTTCTTCGTTGATGACCTCCACCGACTGTTCTTGATTTTTAGGGGCTACAATTTCTCCATGACGATCCCACAGCAAATAATTGGGTACGAAACCGAATTGGCGCAAATGAACCTTAGCCATATTCGGTTCTAAATAGTTCAACAATTTGCATCTACTACACGGACAACGAATTTCTTCATCGTTTCCAATATTACTTATAGCAAATTCGATAAACACTTGTACCCCTTTTAGAAAATGTTCGTTTATTGCGCCACTAATTTCCCTTCTTTGATACATCCAGCTTCGATTATTAAAGTAATTGACCATGTTTCCCTACTAGAAAACCTATGATAGAGTAAAAATGTTATAAATCATTTGTTTTATATTTTACAGGAAATTTTCAAACGGCTTCCAACGGACGCAAACTGCTAATTTCACAAACTTTATTTTAAATAAGCAACTATTGTTTCATTACCACTAATGTGTCTTTCTTTGATGGTCGGTCATCCTACTTCCCATTACAAACACAATAGTAATTATATTCCGTAAATCATATCATTTTAAACGATTTACAAAATTTCGGCAGCATTTCCCCCGTGTTCCTTGTATCGTACACAAATGCGTGTACACAAGGAACGTAAAGGAAATGCCGTCGAAATTTTATGAACCGTTTAAAATGATATGATTTACGGAATATAATTACTTTATAGTGTTTGTAACTTGTCCAATACTGGAACAAATCTGACAAATGATGTATCGGATGAATAGAGTTGTCCGTTTTGTGGAAAAACGGATAACCCTAAAACGATCATATACAACACTTGTCAGACGGGGCCGAATAATATATAAGGATTTAAATATTTGTTTATATTAAATTTTAATATATAACTCATTTAATTAATATTGGTTCTAACGGCTTCCAAATGTTCGCGTGTTCGCACAAATACAAAGCTCGTGTTCGCACAAATGCAATATCCGTTCTAACGGCTTCCAAATGCAATAAAATCTATCACACACATACATTTAATATACTTATAACCAAATAAACATAAACTAATGTAATATCTTAAATTACAAAATTTTCAAGTAATTATAATAACTTGTTCATTATGTTATAATAGTTGCAATTAGGGGATAACATAATATAATATGCATATACTAACAATTAGGAATCAATCAACATTCGAATTAAACCCTAAATCTAAAAAAAACTAAAATTAGGTTTAGGAAAATTACCGATTTGGAGAGCTAGAAGGGTGGAGATTGGCCGGAGCAGCTTCTAGATGGCGTCGGAGGCTGTCGGGTTGGTGCTTGGGGCGGCAGCAGTTGGGTAGGAGGTGGGGGAATTGGAGAATTTGGGGAAAATGTAAGTTGGGGAAGAGATAATGAATTGCAGGTCTGGCCTCGGTCTGTTATCTCAGGAAAATTTCCAACGGCTACCAACGACCGCAAACGGCTTATTTCCAACGGATTCCAACGGCTTCCAACGGCTACGTAAAAAATTAACGGGCCGTTGGAAACCGTTGGAATAACCGTTGGCGGCCGTTGGAAATGAGGCGTTGGAATTTACTGTTTTTCTAGTAGTGTATATACTTGGAATTCTATATTACATCTATGCTGCATGGACTAGACTACATGTTTGGAACTAGTAACAGATGAATATAAATTTCAGCTACAGACTATTTAACAAATATTCATAAGCCACTAAAAGAATATAATTTAGTAGCGCTAAGTCATTTCTAAAGATATAATAATGTGGTATAAATTAGCTGACAAAGCAAAATGACTTGAAAAAAACAAGAATAAACAAACTAAAAATATATATAGCTCATCCTGATAAAGGTATACGTGAAGTGATATTATTTTCATCGAAAGGGATATCCAGCATAATATCTGAACCAACTACCAATACAGATTAATTAAGTGGTTCAAAAATTATTTAAAACTGAAAAATGTTAAGAAACATTTAGGGCCCGTTTGGTTTGCTGTTTTTAGTTTTGTGTTTTCGTCTAAACAAAAATGCGCATTTCTTGTGCATTGTTGAAAAACACACAATTTTGAAAAATGAAATTAACATAGAAAATAGAAAACAAGTTTATTTGATTTTTCGTGTTTTGAGACATAACAAAAGAACGGAAAACAATTCCTCCCCTCCATTTCCCGTCCATCGTTGTGATGGCTAAGAATTGTAAAAAAATTCTCATGTTTTCTTGTATTTTATAGTGTATGTTGAAAACACAAAACACAAAACTCAAAACGAAACCAAACGTGCCCGTTTTGATGTTTATCATCCATAAACTGATGGCTGAGCAATATGTCGGAATAATATGTCAAAATACAAGAGAAAAGCAGGAACAATAATATTAGTGGTTAGAAATGAGATAGAAAACTAAATATGTCAAACACTATGATTTTAATTATTCAAAATATATTGTGGTCCTCGTGTGTGATACAGATTAAAACATGTAAGATGCAACAATTTTTTATTTGGTTCAGCTACTTTTCATCTTTCCAGGAGTTGGATATTACTAGGATCAGGGGCGGAGCCCACCTGTATATGGGGTAGGCACGTGCCTACCCCAGTATTTTAAAAAAACAAAAAACAAAAAAATCAAAGCAAGTTGCAGTCTTGCAGAACAAAAGAAACGGCTCCCTTCTACAAAACAGATGCAGGCTGCAGCAACAAGAAAGGGGAAAAAAAATAAAGAACGAACGGAAAAAAATAAAAGAACGAACGAACGAGACGCTCGCCTGCTCCTTCAAGCTTCACCAAGCACGGACGGACCACGGCAGATTTCTTGTGAGTTGATTTCTTGTGAGTTGTGATGTGCATATTTTAGGGATTAAGCTAGATAGTTTACTTTAATTTGATTAATTTAGACATATTTCTGGCTGAAAAGATTTGATTTCATAATTGATTTAACGGTGAACCACTGCTAACACATTTGTTGATGAAAAAAAAACCATCAAAGTATTCTTCAACAACAAAATGAGAAATATTTGTGCAAATCAAAGGTTGAAAAAAATTGAATATACTTTAGACTGTTTTGTAATTGTTAGATTATCTAATTATTGCTAATCCCCTTTTCAGATTTGCACAAATATTATAAACGAGCTCATGATACTATTTCGGACAATGTGAGATCTTCCAACATTGTAGATAATGATATTCAAAATGAAGCTATTCCAAAAACAGTGATTCGAAATCGCGTTCATGTTGATTTGTTAAATCTTCCTTCTGATCCAAGCTTACGAAACCGAATTTCAGACTTTGACCTAAATGATCAAGATATAGTTCGAAGAGCTTATTTACAGAAAGGTCCATGTCAACCTTCTTTATTAGTATTTCCACAAACTATCATTGGAGAAAAAACCCGTCGCTTTAATCCAAATTGGTTTAGTCAATTTGGGAGTTGGTTAGAATATAGTGTAAAAGAAGATTCAGTTTTTTGTTTGAAGTGTTATCTATTTCGTCCAGAGTCAGTGAACAGAAATATGAGTGAGGTTTTTATAACGGGTGGGTACAAAAAATGTAGAAGATTCCAAGAACACGCTCAATCAGAAACACATAACACCGCTTGTATGAAAGCTGAAAATTTAATGATTCAAGCCAAACACATTGAACCACTAATTGTAAGGCAAACAGAACAATGCCGAAATGACTATCGAGTTCGACTAAATGCTACCATAGATTGCATTCAATATCTTTTGCGTCAAAGACTAGCTTTTCGTGGTCACGATGAATCTGCAAACTCTATGAATAAGGGAAATTTTTTAGAATTTCTACAATGGCTTGCAAATCAAAACTCATCTATTAATGCCGTTGTTTTGAAAAATGCTCCACAAAATTCCAAAATGACATCGCCCAATATACAAAAGGATGTTGTAAACTCAATTGCTATCAAAGTTGTCAATGCTATCTTGAAACAACTTGATGGTGGCCTATTTGCAATTTTAATTGATGAAGCACGTGATAACTTAATTAAAGAGCAAATGTCTATAGTTATACGATTTGTCGATAAAAATGGTTGTGTCATTGAGCGATTTATGGACATGATATATGTTCCCAATACAACTGCAATTTCACTTAAAACATCACTTGAAGCCTTTTATTCCAAACACAAATTGAGCTTTACAAAGTTGCATGGTCAGGGCTACGATGGGGCAAGTAATATGCAAGGAATGTTCAATGGCCTCAAAACACTTATATTGAGAGAGAACAATTCTGCATTTTATGTGCATTGTTTTGCACACCAACTTCAATTAGCACTTGTTCGTGTCGCGAAAGATATAAACCACATTGCTGAATTCTTTTACTTAGTTAACAATTTGGTGAATCTTGCTGGAGCGTCATGTAAGCGTCGAGATATCCTACGAGAAAAAGAAGCAGAAAGGGTATTCAATCAACTACAGAGTGGAGAATTATATAGTGGCCGAGGATTGAATCAAGAGAGAAGTTTGAAACGACCGGGAGACACGCGTTGGGGTTCACATTATGGAACCTTAATTAATTTAATTGTTATGTTCTCTTCTGTAATAGATGTTCTTACAGATTTGGTGGAAGATGTCTCTGGAGATAAAAAAGGAGAATCTTTAAATTTGATAAAAGCGATGCAAAATTTTGATTTCGTATTCACATTATATTTGATGAAAAATGTACTTGGAATCACCAATGATCTTTCAAAAGCACTTCAACGAAAAGATCAAGATATCGTCAATGCTATAACTTTGGTGAAATTATCTAAGGAACGGTTGCAAAAAATGAGAAATGATGGATGGGATAACCTATATATGGTACACCTACTCATGTTATATAATTTTATCTAAGGAACGGTTACAAACAATTCACATCAGTAAATAAATATATGGTAGACCTACTCATGTTATATAATTTTATTTTATTGGAAGAAGAATGTCAATATGTTGATAAAACAATACCTATGCTCAAGATCGTTAGACACAAATGAATTTTTACAAGTCAGATAACCAGATCCTTCAACTAGCCATCAACTTGGATCTCGATCAAAATCAGAAAACATACCTAATTATGATCTTCTCTTATTTCTATGAAAAGGTTAGTTCAATGAATGAGAATAATTGTTGTTAATTAAGAAACAATCCATCCACGCAAGATGCTATGTTATACATCTATATGTAATTTACGAACAAAGTTAAGTAAGACAATTGGTGATTCGCATACACCCATACACAAGCATTTTTGGTGAATTTTAGAAATTGGTAACATGGATGAAGATGTATCATTGTATTATTTGTTTCCATCGTAAAGTTTCTTCTTCTCTCCCTCACTTTTTTTTTGTTTTTTTTTCTTTTGTTTTTTGGTTTTTTTTTTAATTACCTAGGGAACAAAGCTTCATTTGTAAACACTAGGGAAGTATGTACTTGCCAAAAACATATTCTGGATACTTGTTACGAGATTGTCAGTTTTGGAGTTCGAACATGTGACGTTAATTTGATCTTGGAGTCCGAACTATCAACCGACCGTGCAACTCTCTTGGCAAAGTAGTTAATTATGGAGAGTTCATAGTAAAATAACAAATATCACTACAAGTCTACAGATATCATCATTTGGCCCAGTGACAAGCTTTTGTAACGAGGAATGATGGTATGATTCAATAATAACAATTATATTAACAAAACTATCAAATAAAATAGATAAAGACTTCACTGTATATATGTGAGAATATTTATTGCATTTTCCCATTGCTAACATTTTCAAGTATCCACCTTACTTCAATCTACACAAGCGGATTGATCCAAAACAATCCTCTAAAATATGGACTACAATGGTCGAGTTTTTCACTTTTTTAAGCTGATATGTGTTACAGATCTAGAGGCTGATGATGTTAAGAAAAAGACTATTTTGTATTAGACGCTTGAATAAGCAATCCACTTCAGTCTCAAACTACTCTAGACTCTCGGTGCCAATCACTCTCCTTTGTTGCACCACTTACAATCTTTGGGTTCTGATATGAAAGATAGAACAACCTGAAGAAGATTGATTGTAACTTCTCTAGTCTCATTTAATATCAAAAGATCGCCATCTTTACATTTGTTGGCATTCAACTTAAATGACCTCAAACTATTTTTAAAATCCTTTTGGATCTTCTTTAGTTGCAATTTGCTTTCTGATTGTATCTTATACTGGGTTAATGTAATCATGCAAATACTGAGTACCCTTGTCATTAGATCTTTGTTTCTTGTAAACATGGCAAAAGTATTGGAAACAGGAATATCCACATGGTTCCTATTACTTAATAACATTTCATAATATTGAAGGGGAAAAATTAATTAATATTTAGTTCTATAATCCTAATGTAAGATCATTGTTCTTTCGATAACAGCTTTTGAAAACATAATAACATACACTAGTGATACATGTTTACCTACAACAAATTATAACTTTTGATGGCAAACCACATATAACATATAATTATAAATTAAAAAATAAATATTAAAACTACATTGTATGACTGAACTAAACTGCTTGCATCTGCCGATATGTATGTGTTCACTGTCAAGAGACTATTTACTACGTATTTATAACCACAAAAAGAATATCATATTATAGTGCTCAGTCATTTCTAATGTTATATTAATGTGGTATGAAGAAGCAAACAAACCAACAAAAAATTATACTTAATACTCACGGAAGTCTACGAGTGATGAAACATCATTTCAGTCTGTCAATAGACCAAAATTACTAGGACTGCTATATTATTATCCCTGTGGGAGACTGAAGGTGTTATCCAGAATTAAATCAAATACTACATCAAACTAACAAATATTAAGACAGGAGTTAGACTTACATGAAACTAACAAATATTAAAGAACATTAAGTATTGATGTTTCCTTGTTATTAAACTGACTATTAAGCAAGAAAACATAAGACCAACAAAAAAAAAGAAGGGAAGAAAAACTTGGACGTTTTTTTGGACGTTAAAACATTAGACCAACTAAAAGATACTAGATATTTGGACGTTTTTTTTTTATTTCCTTTTTCCTGTGGCCTTTGTGTATGTTGATGCAAACAAAAACTTGCATTTATAACTAATTATGTAAATGTCTATCTCATCCGGCTACTCTTCATATTTCCTTGAGACAAGTATTATTAGATTTGCATATCATCAAACCCTTAATCATTATTTACTACCAATTGACTTATGGAACTCCTGCTCATTCAGTCTTAATTGATTGGTAGAAAAATTAAAATACTGCTTAATCAAATTATACCTATGTTAGAGATTGGTAGGCACAATGAATCTTGACAAGTCAGCTAACCACGTACATATATTTGGGTTCCACTCGGACCTTGGGTTCAACTCGGATCTTGGGTTCAATTTGGATCTCGATCAACATCTTAGAAACAAAACATATCATCTGTTCTTATCGCTTAAACTGATTTTATGAACGAGTAAACTACTATATATCTAAAACAAGTCACACATTCAAGATTTTATGCTATTAACGAGTAATATATAATTCACAAAGTTAATGTAAACCATTTCAAATATAAAGTTTACAACATGAATGTGCATTTTATAAATCTGAGATCATATTACTAGCTGTATAAGGAGATACGATTGTCCAGTTTACTTTCATTCCCAATTTTGAAACATATTGATGAGAAAATTGGATTGTTCATAGTAAAATTAATAACCAATGTAATGAATACTCTCCATTACAGACCACGATTCAATGGAGTGAAAATAATAACGAATGGTAATACGATTAACTAATAATAATTATATGGACAAAACTAGCAAATAAACTGGAGAAAGAACCATATGAAATGGACACAATTTCATATATTTATGATAAAAATTTTACTATATATTCTCTTTTCTAACATGTACAAGTATGTACCCCTCTACAATCTACAAAATTTGACTTCCCATTGGACAATCCTCCAAATTTGGAATATAATGGTTCATTTTTAAGCTAAAGAAGTTACGGATCTAGAGGCTGATGAGGTTTAGAAGAGAAACCCTATTTTGCATAAGACATTTGTACAAGCATTCCAATTCATTCTCAATATACTCTAGACTTTCAATATCAACCACTCTTCTTTGTTGAACTGCTTTTGACAAGAAGGACCATTTACAATCCTTGGGTTCTGAAATGAAAGATAGAACAACTCGAAGAAGATTGATCGTAACTTCTCTGGTCTCCATTGACACCAAAAAATCACAATCTTTACGCTTGTTAACAATCTGCTTCATACACCTCAAACAAATCTTGAAATCCTTTTGTACCTTCTTTATTTGTAATTTGTTTTTTCTGGTTGTATCTTCTACTCGGTTATGTACCGTTGATTCAACCAAGATATCTCTAATGTTGCTGCACAAGTCTAAAACCTTGATTGACAATTCAAGATCTTCTTCTACACATCTCTTCTCATGAGATAAAGATGAAATCTGTTGATTTCTTGGCAGACAAAGGAGCTCCTGTGTCAAATCATAAAGGTTGCTAAGTCCTTTTAATCCATTTAGCACTAGTTGTGAAGTCATAATGGATTCTGCAGAAGCCAAAACGCTCCTAATGTTGTTTAGCTCTTCTTTGATTTTAAGAGCAGTGGGTTCTGAGTTAGACGGCAAGCTAATAGAACGAATATGAAAAGACATTTCTTTTGTAAAGGGATAGTTTGAAAGCTTAAGAGATATTTGGTAGTGATAACAAACTATGATATACCTACATATATAGATGATGAGATACATAGATGAAGGAGAGACACGAAGAATATTGGCAGCTCAGCTCTTAAGTCAACGCAACAATTACTGATCATAACCAATTAATGTAATGCAATAAACCAAGGTTCAATATTCCGTTTTTTCTTTCCGTTCCGGTCATTGGAAAATTTTAAATTTTCGGTTCCGTTTCGGAGATTTCGGAAATTCCGCTTTTATTCCGGTTCGCCAATTCCGTTACTTTTTACTGATATGTTAATCGATATTCAATAGTTATTAATTATTCAATACCAATTAGAAATAATAAATTCAATTTTCAGTTTGTATGGAAATTAAACTTTATATAATAGCATTCCATAACAAGTTACAAATGATTCATCGATATAATCATGAGGTCGTAGTTCTGTAAAAACAAAACCAGCCCATTGCCTATTAATTACAGGCCCAAAACTTTAACAACAGGTCTAAAAAGGTAAATTCTAAACCCTCTAACTTCACGTGTTCACTGTCTTCTTCCTTCCTACTCAAATCGATCTCAACAATGCCCTAGATTCAGTCAAACATCAAAACCCCATTGTTCAAGAAGAAAAAATATGCTCACTTCTGAACCTTTCTGACGAAATATCCTTCCGCATAGATTAATATTCGACGAAGTAGCAAAAGGTATTTTGATTTTAGAAAACATCTTCTCGTTTTTTTGATATTTCTCTCACGTATTTTGAGTTATTGAAGTAGATATCGATTTTTGACTAAGCATTCTTATCTATTCTGCGAAGGATGATTTTATTTTATATTTTTAAAAGAAAATTGAACCCGAAACGGGATTTTCAAGGAATTTCGGACCGCTCTACGCCGGACCCGGACTGGGATGGACGAAATTCCGGCGTTTTGGCCGGAAGTTAGAACCTTGCAATAAACCCTTATTACGAGATCTATGTCCCTTACAACCAAAGAAGAATATGGACACAGGCATGTTTACATGATAGAATTCGTTAAGTGCATATGCAAACACATCATGCAGTTAAACCTAACCCGGTTCAACAACTTGTGGACATTTTCCCAGTATAATATATTAAGTACTCATAAATAGGAAGATTTTTTTATTTATAAAACTATTAATAAACCAAAGAACAATGTAAATGTGTAAACAATGCAGATATTTATGACTACTGGTAATTGAGCATGCCTCTTGTTTGCTACTTATCCTCTTGATTTCTTCATCTCCAATAAAATACAGAAAAATGCAAAGCACAATTATCTACTTGTGCTTGAAAAGTTTGTGCATGCGAGCAGAATAAAAAATTTGTGTTTCACGACATGAATATAATAACTCCATATTCGCGTATAACTTTCACATATCACTATGTTCTGCTACTAAAAAGCGAAGTTCATAAGTTCACCCAACGTCTGCTCTTCATGTTGTTGGGTGTTAAAGGTATTTCTAATGAAATAATATGGACACGTGAGGGACATAATTTTGAATTGAAATGTCTTAACCCTAAACTCTTATTTTAAACTAGCAATTGAATTTGCTTATAATACAAATCAGAGGACTTTTCATATTGTACAAGACCCTCATGTTGCACTGGAAGCCAATGAAACAGCAAATATCTTACTATTTTTTTTACCTCTTCTTCAACTTTAATAAAATTCGTAAGTTAATGGGTTGATTACTTGATTGAAGGCTTAAACGTGGAAAGCCATTTATGATCTACTTTAGTTAAATAAGGAGGAGTCATAAAGAATCTTCTCAGCTAAGCTGTTTCACTACACACAAGTGGAACTATCCTTTCATATCGGTTTTGCCTCAAGTATCTTGAACGTCTGAAATTAATGTGTAATTATATAATCCTAAAATTAGGATCATTGTTTCTTTTCAATAACCAAATTATTAGGAACCAAATACCTCACACGGTTGCAACAAATTTTACCTGCAATAAATTCATAATTTGTGATGACAGCTAATGTCTGACCTATAAGTAGCTACCATAGACAAGAACATAATATATATACACAGGGAATTCTATATTACATCTATGCTGCATGGACTAGACTACATGTTTGGAACACATAACAAGTGAATATAAATTTCAGCGACAGACTATTTAACAAATATTCGTAAGCCGCTAAAAGAATATAATTTAGTAGCACTAAGTCATTTCTAAAGATATATCAATGTGGTATAAATTAGCTACAAAAGCATGTTGACTGGAAAAAAATATTATAGCTCATCCTGATAAAAGTACATGTGAAGTGATATTATTTTCATCAATTAACTGATCAAATTTACTATGTCTGCTGTAACATTATCTTTTGTTCTAAAAATATGAAAGGATATCCAGCATAATATTTGAACCAACTATCTAGACAGATTAGTTAAGTAGTTCAAAAATTGTTTAAAACTGAAAAATGTAAGAAGCAGGTAGGTTTTGATGTTTAATTTTCCATAAACTGATAATTGAGCAATAGAATACAAGACAAAAGCAGAAAAATAATGTTAGTGGTTAGAGATGAGATAGAATACTAAATATATCAGGCATATGATTATAATTATTCAAAATATATTGTGGTCGTCGTGTGTAATAAAGATTAAAACATGTAACTTGTAATTATTTTTAGTTGGTCCAGCTATTTCTCATCTTTGCGCGAGATGGATATTATCAGCATTGTATATCATCTAACCAGATAAAATAATTCATATCAGTAAACATATGGAACACATCCTCATGTTATATAATTTATTAGAAGAAGAATATCAAAATGTTGATAAAACAATACCTATGCTCAAGATCGGTAGATATAATGAATTTTTATTTTTTACAAGTCAGATAACCATGTGCTTCAACTAGCTGTCAACTTGGATGTCGGTCAACATCTGGAAACATACCTAATTATGATCTTCTCCTATTGCTAAGAAAAGGTTAGTTCAATAAATGAGAATAACAATTGCTAATCAAAAAACAATCTATCCAATATGCAAGATGCTATATTATGCATCTATATGTAATTTACGAACAAGGTAAATTAAGACAATTGGTAATTCATGTACACCATAAACAAGCATTTTGGTAAGTTCTACAAACTAGTAACATGATGAAGATATATCATTGTACTATTTGTTTTCATCATATTTTAGCAAACAAGTTAATAAGGAAATTGAAGATTTCATAGTAAAATAACAAATTAATAACCTCTGTCTGTCATGATACCACTACAAGTCTACAAATATCATCATTTGGTCCAGTGACAATCTTTTGTAATGAAAAATGATACTATGATTCATTAGCATCAATTATATTAACACAACTATCTAATAAAATAGATAAAGAATATGTAATAGACAACTACTGGATATATGTGATAATATTTATTGCATTTTCCCATTGCTAACATGTACAGGCATCCATCCTACTTCAATCTACAGAAGCAGATTGATCCAAAACAATCCCCTCAAAAATATAGATTTATAATGGTCGGGTTTTTCAAGCTAATATGTGTTACAGATCTAAAAGATGATAGTGTTAAGAAGAGAGACTCTATTTTGTATCAGACGATTGAACAAGCACTCCAGTTCAGTCTCAAAATACTCTAGACTCTCAATGTCGATCACTCTCCTTTGTTGCACCACTTTTGACACAAAGAACCATTTACAATCCTTGGGTTCTGATATGAAAGATAGAACAACTTGAAGAAGACAGATTGTAACTTCTCTAGTCTCATTTAACATCAAAAGATCACCATCTTTACACTTGTTAATGAAATGTGTTTTTGTTCCCACACCCCTTTATTTGGTGCATCTGGAAGCAGACATGGATGATTTTTCGAGTTTCAATATCTATCCGTTCTCGATTTTTTTTTGGGTTGGGGAAACGGACGAAGGAACCATTTGGATATATATCTATATATAATGATTTGAAGCTTTTGAAATTACTAAGGTATCCTTTGTTTGCTAATTTAAGAGGAACGATTAGGGATATTTTTGACATTTTATACCGCGTCCCACGTTTTACCTATACATCGGCACGTATTCTATCACTAGCCTGTATCTCTTCCTCATTCAAAAAATATCTTTTTTCTTTTTCTACTAAAATGGCGAAGCTCAATCACTACAAACAAACTTCTCAAGATAATTGATAATGATCCATTCTGGGTATTTTCGAAGCTCTAATTCATATTCCAGCATAGAAAAGGATTTTTGAGCTTTCATTTTAATTTCAACTAGAAAATCAATATCTGCTCATGGAAATTGGAAACAAAAAAGAAACAATCACCTCAAATCTTATTTCAAACAAACCAAACCTATGTGTTCTCTATGGACTCCAGATCTAGAAATTCAAAATCTGAAATCACTAGAGATGAATTTCAAAGGAGGGTTTTGGTTATGTTGATTGGGATCTGATGAAGAGGCAGAGGGTGTTAGTGATTGTGTAGTTACATGAATGCACAACATAAGCAAGAAAATAAATCATTTCTTAAATGTGAAGTTACACGAATGCACAACATAAGCCATGAGGAAGAAAATAAATCATTTCTTAGTGGACGTGAGTTATATTTTTTTCTATTATTATCTATTATTTTCTACAATGTGATGGTTGTATCCATTATCTTTGATATATCATTAGATATGCATATTCTGATAAGTTTACATTAGATATATATTTTTCTGTCATTTTTTTACCATTCATGAATGTATTCTTTATTTTTTCAGAGCAGTTAAAGAGACTACTTCAAGGAGAGACTTATATAAAATGAAATAGTATTGGGATTCCTAAACTAAGCGAAGTAGCTTACTTAAGGCTATTTGATAATATTTTGTTTCACACTATATATAAAATGAAATAGTATTGGGATTCCTAAACTAAGCGAAGTAGCTTACTTAAGTCTATTTGATAATATTTTGTTTAACACTAGGTTTCATTTTTTTAAATGATTGAGATGCATGTAACTACGTGGTTGCTATTTAGAATTGTAGTTTCATTCGTGCATATAAGGTGTTTGGAATAATGGTGTAGCCACTAAACCTAAAGTAGATGATAATGCTATGGTCTCTACTAATAAAGCAAAAGCATGATGTTGGTGAAGGTTTACTGAATCCCATTATTGTTCATGGAAATATTATGTTAATTGTAGATTTGGTTTTAGGTGTTATTATAATTATTTAGTTTTATATTTTTAGAAGATTTTCGTTTGAATTTACTGGCTTCCAATTACATATTCAAAATGGTACACTTTTGGGAGAGAGACTATCCAGTAATGAGATAGTGTGCTTCTTCCATGAAAAAAATTGACTGTGACTATCTACTATTTTAAGCATACATATGTGAACCAACCAACAATATGGTTAAAGTGCATTAAAAATATAATAACTATGTGATCATGTATGATCAATACATGCATGAGCAAATAATTGAAAAGGAATGAAAGAGAAGCTCAGAGAGATGGAAAATAATTTTAAAATAGAAACCGTTTTCAAAGAATTTTAAAATGTTGAAATCAGTGCTCTTCTCTTTGTCGCTGGAAAATAATTTCGGTGATGGCGGCCGCATCATCGACGTTCATTTTCGAGTTTCGAAGTGGAGATACCATTCTGTGGCTTTGCTACGGTTTTGTTTTGAAAAAAAATTTATTTTGATTTGAATTTCTTCAGTATATTTTGATTTACATATATATAGGTATCTTATTTTAAAATTTAATTTGATTTGATATAAATATATTATATATATCTCTAAATTGTTTAAAGTTAATCGGAAATCTAATTCTTAAATTTTGTTAAAGGATGATTTTAATTATAAATAAAACCAAAAATTTTGGATAAATATTTAAACTTGAAATAATTGAATTTGAAAATTTCATTTTTATAGTACTAAATTGCATTTCAATATCACTTACCTAAATTATTCAGAAGTTAAATTGTAATTGGATAATATACAAGATAAAATGATTTTATAAATAAAATTTGAGTGTTTATAATAAATGTTTACACTTAGATTTAGAAAAAAAATGCTAATAAGTGATAGAATAATAAGTTAATTGAATGAGATGGATATGATAAATTTTGTTCTGAAAAATTAATAAATTGAAATTTGATCAACATATGAAAATACCTTGAATTTAAAAGAAATTAATAGATATAAATTAATTTAAATCGAAACTTTTATGGTTTAAATTAATTTATATGGGTTAAATATATGTGATAAGATATATTAAGTGAAATAAAATTTCTAATAATTTGGAATTAAAGAATTTAATCTGTTGAAAAAAAAATATGATTATAATAAAAGACTATTCAAATTTATGGTTTTGGAAATTGTAAATTGAAGAAAATGGGATAATAAGATAATGAATTTAGAAATAGTTGAGATTGATTTTGGTGAAATCAAATGGATTAAATCAATTATTGAATATCAATTAATTTAAATTTGAATTATACGGTTTAAATTAATTGTTATTTTGTATTTCAAATCTGTTTTTCTTTCTGGTTGTTTCTATTCTCCTACCTCGTTCCTTTTCGGGGACGAAAAGTTTTGAGTGGGGGAGAGTGTAACGACCCGTAAATTTCAATTGTTTGAATAACGTAATTAGTTGAAATTTTGTGAAATTTTAAACGATAAAATTTTGAAATAAAAATTTAATATTTGGAATACATCTAGTTAAACATAGCAACTAGTAAATTTTCGTCCGAAAATGTGAAAGTTTATTTCGTGCGTAAATTCACTTCAATTTAATCAGTTAAAAAGCGTTGAAAATAAAACGTTTTCAAAACCAAAATATTTTTACATAGAAAAATTCTAAACCATCTTCTGAGCAAGACGTCAGTTTGTCGTTTTTCCAAATTCGGACCTCTTTGGCTCCGTCGATCTTATTTTTCAGCGTTTTTCTTGCATTTTTCGCCAGTAGAAAATTCGAATTTTTTATAATTCAATCGTACCACGGGTATCTGTATACCGTTTTGATCGTCTCGTCGTGCTGATCTCGACGGTATATTCAATTCCGTGTTTTGAAGTCCGGTACGTCGCGAAAACCGTAAAACGGTAAGTCGTACCAGTATCCGCTCGAGTCCGTTTGAGTTCCGTGACCATTAAAATTTTACACTGATTTAAATTCAATAGTCATCAGCCTTTATTATTATTACTTGCCTTGAATTCATGGTCTCCTGTTCCAACGTTTAATTTTTTTCGTTACTTGCTCCTTTATATCTGCTGAGACAATTCCTCTGCACCATTTCACAAATAAAAAGAAAACAAAAGCCTATTCATATTTTCTTATCTGAACTGTCTCCTCCTCTTCACACTTTCTTCATTTTTTTTTCTCATAGAAATATATCTGAGCCTTCTTCTCACCTCATTTCCACTTTTCTTTCTCCCATTCACGTTCGTCTCAGCCGGCTTCACCATGTCCGTCATAACTCGCCTTCCACCACCCGAGATCCAAACTTCTCCCCTCCACGTTTTCCCTCCACCACCTACATAACTCCGCAACCCACGACCGGCCCAAGTCTTCACGCCATCACCCAACAGCTACTCCGCCTCAAGCGCCACGTCAGCCTCCTCACCAAACCGGCCTCCGCCACGTCACCGCCAAGCTCCTACCTCTTAAAACAGCACGCAACTACCCACCAGCTCACCTCACCCCTCGTCCATCACTCCTTTGACAACCAACAATCGAAAGCACCATCATCGCCGCCACTTGAAGCTAACCACGTGAGCTCCTTTCCTCGATGCGGAAGCCTACAACACACGCCTCCTTCCCTTTGACCTTCCGTTCCAAAAGTTGGCTGTAGCCACTTCTCTTTTTACTTCTATCCGTTGTAAGTTGTATGCATATAATAATACGTATTAATTATTAGCTTATTATATGTGTAGTGTGGAATAGTAGCCTTTATATAAGTATCTCTATATATTTTGTTTTAAAGCAGTTTATATAACAATGTACATTTCCGATTTTTGAAGTATATTTATAATATATTTGAAATGATATTATGTAATGTTTATATACATATTTGTTAGTTTAAATATATAGTGTGTTTATAAAGAATATATATTGAAGTTATGTTTATATGCCGTGAGTTTTATGTGTGTATATATAAATTACTGTAAATATATATGCTAATATTTGCAAGTTTATAACCTGTTGTTACTTTGTTAACTTAAGTAGGTATGTGTTGTTTTATAAAAGAATTTTTTTTATATTTTTTTTATTTTTTTAAAGTGGTTATGTTTGTTTATGGCATGGCTTTATTTAATTTTATAGTATTACTGCCAACTAAAATATCGGCGTGATTATTTATGTATTATATAACGTTTTCAAATATTTTAAACTTGGACTACACAAAACAACAAAATCCTTTGCATATTTAATCAAAATACCATACCTTACCTCTGTGATTAACTTTTGGAATTCTCACAGTACATTGGGATCTTTAGCCTGACAGTAGAAACCAAAGGAAAGGAAATATAAGACCTGTACAAAAAAAAATTCTAAATCTTTTAAACAATGATTTATACATAGCAATACATATTTTATGTTAATTAGTCATCCTCTTTGGTCTTTGGCACTTTTGTTGGATTACCTGTTCTTAGGTTTAGGAGAAAGAACCCCTGTTGCTCATGCATTAAGTTCATTTGCAATCGGCACAAGTATTTTGTTGTATATATATAGTAATAGGAACTTTTAAAAGAAGCCATACTGAATGTGATGTTGGATCTTTATTTTGCTATACAAGTACTGTAAAAAGGGATGTTTTGAAAATATTAGATACTTTGACTTTAGGTTATTGGTGTTAACTTTTTATTGACTTTTAATATGTATGTTTTGGTTAAAACAATGATTTGAAATGTATATACTTAGTTAACACAGGTTTAAATTATTTTATAAAATAAATATGATACATGTATATTTAATTTAAAATATGTTTGAATTGAGTATATCATTTTATCTATCTATATATATATAGTTGTACATAAAAGTTTACTTTTACCAATTTCCTTCATCGATCTCGTTCTGATATGTTCAATCGATTTATGTTATCAGCTTTGATCATTGAATTCGAGCCGATTTGCTTTGCTTGGATTTGTAACTCAAATTCAATATCCAGATCAGTGTGCGTATCCGTGTCATCTTCTCGTTCATCTCTAACCTCGAAAGGTGAGCACTCACTCACGATTAACGTTCTTTTATTTATTAAATTTGATTTCAATTGAAACGACAATTGAAATATGCTGCTATTAGTTAATTACACTGTTATATATGCTATTAACTGTATCAGTTCACCTGTGACATTTGACACCATTATCTGTTAATTATTTATGCGATGATAATACAGTTTGGCTGATAATTGATTGATTGTTGCTGTTTATATTGGACGTTAAATTGTTAATGTTAAAATGATAAATAGTATGCAATTGAACTTGATATAGGATAATTAAATGTTAAATTTGATTTAACTGACACTTGTATAATATGACCCCTTTAACTGTTGAATTTATTGATACATATGATTTGTTTAATTACATTTTGAACCACTGAATGTATATTGTTAAATTGATGATGCATGAAATTGTAAATTGAACGACAAGTGAAAACCGTAATGTAATAATCTTTAATCTACATGAAATGATAGTGTAGATTCTAGAAATAATTATATTAATTCGCACAAATAACAATGTGAATTAATACGGTTATTTCGGGATTATTTGAATTGATTATTGAATTGTTATTGATTGTTGTTATTGCTTGTTTATTTACTTTGACACCATCCCAGTTATCACACTGCAAGTTCCATTTGAATGTTTTGATTTTGAATTGAATTGGAATCGGGTTGAAATGATAAATACCCAAATTGAACTTTGACCTAGGATAGGAAATTAAATAAAAACCCGATTGGTCAATAATTTGATTTAAAAATAAAATGAAGATTTTATTTGAATAATAATATGGTTTTGAAACGAAGTTGGAAATTGAATTTCAATGAAATTTAAATGTGAATATTTAGTAATCTGAAATGAAATATTTATAAAGAAATTGAGGAAAGAATGTTGTTTAATTTGAGAAATGATTGAATTAAGTTTGAAATAATTTAATAATCAAGTTTGAAATTATAATTAAGTTTGAAATTATTAAACTTTGGAATGATTTAACAATTAAGTTTGAAATTATAATTAAGTTTGAAATTATTAAACTTCGAAATTATTTAATAATTAAGTTTTGAATTATTTAATAATTAAATAAGATTGAATTATTTAATGATTAAATTGAATTGAAATTCTTTAATAAGAAAATTGAACTTTTGAATAAGTGAATTTTACTTCGTAAATAATTGAAATTGAGTTTCTTTATTAATTAAGTTTTGGAAAATTATCTAAGTAAATTAATATGTGAAATTGAATTTCCCTAATAAGAAATAAAGGGTGTTTTATTGAAATTAATGTAAGATTTGAAATGTAAAGAATTTGATTTGACGAATTTAATTTAATTCAATTTGTAAGTTTTGATATAATGATGTTGAATTTGAATAATGGATTTAATGAATTGGAAATTTAATAGAATTGTTTAAATGAAAAATTTACTTAACGAATATTGAATGAAATCGATAAATGAATTTAAAATTGATTTGAATGTTAAATTAAATTGATTTAAATGATTTCGAAATGAAACTTATATACGAACTTGAATCAATATTTGAATTGTTCTAAATAGAAATTGAAATTGAATTATAAGATTTTGAAATGGTAATTTGGAAGTTTTGAAATGTAAATATTGGAAATTGGTTTAGAAAGACAAATGAAATGTTGATTTACGAATTCTGATTGAAATTGAAATTGATTTGGTTTTTGGAAATATATAAACGACCAATCGGTGTAATAATTACGAAAGTTATTAAAGAGACCGGGATCGGTAATGGATATACTCTCTATCTGAACTGAAACCACTTTAGTAACTATACGCGGAGTGATGATCCAGAATGAAGTGGTTGGAATGATGTACGTGATGACTGAAGAAAGGGAACGATAATGGATAGCCTTGACACTTGTGTCAAATTGGAAATGACTAAAACAGGAGCTGTGCCGGGCCAATGGAGGATTAGCTACCTCAAGTGGACACACTTCTTCGAACTACTTATACTTGTTGTCGATTGGTGCACCCTTGATTTTGGGAGTGTTGTTTCACGGTGTTGCGGGCGCTGCGGTGTTGCGTTCTCACCAGTCCGGATCAGGCGAACGGTAGTATCACTACCTTGGGTATTGCCTCATGTGCCTTGTCATACTTGTATTCCATTTATACGCGACCACTACGATTTTGATTTGTACCTTTAGTATATGGATTGCCCTCTGGTGACTTCCGGTTTTGGGGAAACTACGGTCTTGTATATGCTTTTGGGAATAAAAATGTGTTAAGGGTGGAATGGGCCATGACTTAACGCTATTTTGATATCTTTTTATATTACTGATAGACATTATCTACTTATCGTACACTACTACATAGTAGATAGTTTAACGGATCCTTAAAGGATGGTTATTCCAAACATCCTTTGAGTTACTTGTATTTTAATTGCTATTTCACTTGAGTTGGATTTATTAATATAAGAATGTTAATCCTGACTCGAGTATTTTGTATTTTGCTTTACGCTCGGGTCAGACTGAGTGTACCAGTATTCGAGACTCACCTTTGGAGTTGGAGCTTTGCTTGAAGATCCAGCCATCTATTCTGCTTTCAGTATTCGATAATTCCAGCGATGTATTCGGATTTGTATCTGATGTATCATATTACTCTTCCGTTGTATCTGGTTTAACTCTGAGGTATCGTATTACTCTTCTGTTGTAAACTCTGATGTATCTTATACATTTATATAGTAGCTTCATGAACTACTATCTCTTTTATTTCCGCTGCACTTATTACTCTGTGTCTGTGATCTGTGATTATTTATTTACTGTATATGTTCAGTTTTGCCAAATTTAAATTAACAACGCGGTATTTTGAGCAATTCAACTCCGGCATGAGTGTCTACCTATACACTTATAATGGATGTGAATGGTCCAAAATTCTGGGTCGTTACACATGATGAAAATATGGTTTATGAAGATATGAGGAAGAAGATGCTTGGACAAATCAAATAGCATATTATTATTTTATAGCAGGATTGAGACTTGCTCTGATACCATGTTGAAATTATTGAGAAAACAAAATAAAGTAGAAAACAAGAAGAGAGGAAGAAGAAGGGACAAATAAATAGAAGATTACATCTTTGTTAATGATTTGATTAATAATTCAACAATACATGGCTCATATTTATAACTAGATTAATTGTACCCAAGTAATTATATAATTGAAAATATTATGATTAGGAAAAACTACAAAATACAATAGACAAATGATAAACTATGAAATCCTCTGCAATATTCTTTAACATCTTTAACAATGTTGAATTATTGAAGAAAACAAAATAAAGTAGAAAACAAGAAGAGGAAGAAGAAGAACTTGAAGACTGCATCTTTGTTAATGATTTGGTTAACAATTCAACAATATATGACCCATATTTATATCTAGATAATTTGAAACCCAAGTAATTATATAATTGAAAATATTATGATTAGAGAAAACTACAAAATAGTGATAAACTATGAAATCCTCTGCAATATTCTTTAACATCCCCCTCAAACTCAAGATCGATTAAAAATGTAATCTGAAATCGGCACTATCACAAAACCATCCAATGATGCGAAACAACGATTTCAAGTGCAGCTAAAGGGACTATCTTCAAATACCATCTTATACTTGATTGGTAGACAACTATCTAAAAAGACGACAATAATGAATCAAAAATCCAAAGTTGAAATTCGGAAAGAGAAAACGGAGATAAGGATATTCCTATGGGATTGGAAGTGTAATTCCAATCGGATTGGAACTCGGAATCCGAAAAAAGAGAAAATAGGAATAAGGAGATTCCCATGGGATTGAAAGTGGAATTCCAATCGAGATTCATTATAGTTATGGCTAGAAAACTGACGCCGATCAAGAAAAGAAATCCAAATTTGAAAACTGATATAGCTACCTTAGATTGTTTTGCTGGTAGCGGAAGCACGGTTTGAGTAATACATCCGACAAGTTTCAAATCTTCAACTCGGGATGATATTAAAATGCAATCTCTAAACAAGCATAGAATTCTGATTGCATTAGATGTAGGGGTGCACACAACCCATACTCAACCCGACCCAACCCACCAACCCGACCCAACCCACATAAACCCGACCCAACCCATCATAATTCGGGTCAGATATGGGTTGCAATTTGTAACCCATACTATATACGGGTCGGGTGAAATATTTTGTTCAACCCAACCCTATTTTAACCCAACCCAACCTTATATAATAAACTAATTTAATATCAGCCTATGTAAAATTTAGAACAGTCAAAATCTAGAATAAAATTTATGTATTCTCGAATAAATATACCAAAAAAGCATATTTGATGTCGGTCCAAAATACATAGGATTGACTAAGAGATTTCGAAGAGCATTTTAATGTATTTTGAAATGAAATTCTTACTCTAATATGTAGTGAATTAATTTCGTATGATGTATTTTATAATGAAATCCTAATAAATATGTGTTGTAGTGAATAAGTTATATTTAATTTATGCTAGCTAAAATTTGATATTTTAAGCTGAGTATTTTAATATTATATTTTAATTTTCTCTTTATATTCTCATTTTTGTATTAGATTCATGTAACCCAACCCTACTAAACCCGACCCAACCCATACTTCAACCCAACCCATATCTAACCTCATATAGGGTCGGATACGGGTTGAACTACTTTTAACCCATACCTATACGGGTCGGATGAAGTATTTGATCAAACCCGACCCAACCCATACTTTGTGCATCCCTAATTAGATGGATTGAATTGTAGTTCCCAAATTGAAATTGAATCACAAAATTATTTTATTAGAATCGAAACCTCGCTCTGATACCATGTTGAAATTACTAAAATAAAACAAAATACATTATATAGACAAAGAGGAGGGAAGGAGGAAGAAGAAATGAGAAAACATTACATAATACATTTTATTATTAACTTGATTCAATTTAACAATACATGACTGATATTTGTAATAAGATTACTTGGAACTCAAGTAATTACATTATATGAAAATATTATAACAAGAGAAATCATAAATACAATTGGTAAATAATAACTTAGGGTATCTTCTATATTCTTTAACAGTCAGATTTTCATAATAAAAAATTAAAACTGCCAGTAATGTATTTCGTACAGTAACTCCTCAATCTTTCATACATTGAATTCCATATTAAAACTTGAAACTTGGCTACATTGACTAGACTAGTTGTGTCTGCCTACATATATGTGTTCATGGCAACAGACTATTTGCTACACATTTAAAAATCACAAAAAGGGTAACACATATTGTACTTGTAGTACTGGGTAATTTCTGACATTTTATTGATGAGGTAAATCAACTAGCAAAGCTAGTAGAAGAAGAAAACAAATAAACCAGTAATAAATTATAGCTCATCCTTACAGGATTACGATGATATATTATTTTTCATCAATTAGTCGATCAAATGTAACATGTCAGCTGTAACATTACCTTCTTGTAACTTGAAAGAGATTGAAAGGGTTATCCAGCATTAAATTACAACCAGCTATCCATGCAGAATATTAAAAGGCTTCCTGAAACATGAAACTGAGAACTCTTAAGGAAGTAATAATACAAAAGAAAGAAAAAACACACTATATATTATTTATTATTTATCATTGTGGATGTTGATACAAAATAACTGATTGCTAGTTGTTACAATAATTTATCTGGTTTCCAACTACCCTTCATGTTTTCTTGAGATGAGCACTATTAAAAGGATTTTTTTAGATTAGGCCTGGTTTCAAAAGTAATTCTCGTATTTAGTCCTGTTTCGAAACTAATATCGAATATAGCCTTGTTTTGGCCAGCTCAGCTCCGAGCTGGCCAAAACATACTGGCGACTTTTCAAAAGTCGCCAGTATTTTTTTTTTTTGCCAAAACGAGGGCGACACTGGCGATTTCCCAAAAGTCGCCCGTTTTTTTTTAAATATAGGCGACTTCCCAAAAGTCGCCCATTCGAGCCTCTGCAACATAACCAGAGCCCCCCCACTCCCTTCCTTCCTCATTCTCATCTCTTCCACTTCTCTACCCAAAAACCCCAAACCCCACATTTCAAAAATTTTGCCCAAACCCAATTAAATTTCGTTTATTTTTCAACAATAGTAGTAGATTTCGAAGATCTACTTCAAGCGTAGGAAAACGTCATACGGTCGAATCCAATCAAGGTATGCAGTAGAAACCCTAAGTTCTGAATTTAGTTTGCAAACTTAATTTTTTTTTTGCTTGATGTAGAATGGCTCCTAGTTTTATTCCAACTATATGCTATTTTGATGGTGAATTGGTTATTGACAATTTAATGTGTGCGAAATATCTTGGTGGATCTTACAAACCGGCTAGCACAAGCATCTCTGCCACTAAAATTCTGGCCAGATGCCTTCTCAACTGCAGTCTACTTAATCAATAGACTGCCCACAAGGGTACTGAAATACAAGAGTCCCATGGAGGTGCTAACCAAAACTAGACCAAACTATCAAACCTTAAAAAATTTTGGATGTCAGTGTTTTCCCCATCTAAGACCATATAACTCACATAAACTTGACTACAGATCTACATCCTGCACATTTTTGGGTTACCCTACAAACCAAAAAGGCTACAAGTGTCTTGATAGTAATGGCAGGGTCTACATATCTAGACATGTGATATTTAACGAACATGAATTTCCTTTTAGCAATGCAGATATTAAGACATCTCAGAAAATTTACAATACAAGAAACTCTATACCTCCTGTACTTCCTTCACCAGAGATCATCATACCTGTTCATACTGAAGATAGCCATACCGCAAGGGACATCAGCCCACAACACACTTTGCTCCCAAGTGAGCCAGGTCATGGGCAGAATGAAGAATCACCAAGAGTCACTGAACCTGACAGCAACAACTTAGGTGATCCATGCCAAGTTCTGAATGATCAGCAACTCACTGAGGTTCAACAAGAGACCACAAGTATTGAAGAAAATCACTTCACTGTGCCTGAAAACACTGGGCATCACATGATAACTAGGGCAAAAAGTGGTATATTTAAACCAAAAGTGCTAACTATTGAATCTGACATAACTGAGCCTAGTACATATCAACAAGCAGTTACTAATGATAACTGGAGAGCTGCTATGAAAGAAGAATACGATGCATTAATCAAAAATAACACTTGGCTTCTTGTACCACGGCCTTCAAATAAAAATACCATAGGATGCAAGTGGACATACAAGTTAAAGAAAAACTCTGATGGCACAATTCTTAGACATAAAGCAAGATTGGTGGCAAAGGGATTCTCACAACAAAATGGGTTTGATTTCAACGAAACATTCTCCCCAGTTGTGAAACCAACATCAATCAGAATAATCCTAACTATTGCTTTGTATAAGAATTGGGCCATTCAGCAATTAGATGTTAATAATGCCTTTCTTAATGGTGAATTGCAGGAAGAAGTCTACATGGAGCAACCACATGGATTCACAGAGGGTGACAGTGAACAACTTGTGTGCAAATTAAACAAGGCTCTCTATGGACTCAAACAAGCCCCTAGGGTGTGGTTTGAGAAACTGAAGGCCACATTATGCAGACACAACTATCATCAGACTAAATCTGACAACTCTCTGTTTATTAAGTTTTATAATCATACTATCACATATATACTAATTTATGTCGATGACTTTATCATTACAGGAAATAGCAAATCTGAGATTGATAACATCACACAATGCTTAAAGGAAGAATTCTCCATTAAGGATCTGGGAGAGTTACACTATTTTCTGGGCATTGAAGTCAAAAGAACATCAGACTCTGAAATTCATCTTAATCAGAGAAAGTATATTAATGACATTTTGGTCAAAGCTAAGATGGACAAGGCTAACCCACTTCCCACTCCAATGACAAGTAATCTTCATCTCTCAAAGGACAAAGGTGATCCAATTCTAAATGACAAGCAATATAGGAGTATAGTGGGGGCATTATAGTATGCTACCATAACTAGACCAGACATTGCCTACAGTGTTAATAAAGTCAGCCAATTCATGCAATGTCCACTAGATGAACATTGGAAGGCTGTAAAGAGGATCTTGAGATACCTCAAAGGATCTATTAACCAAGGACTAATTCTACAATCTTGTTCATCTCTACATATCACTGGCTACTGTGATTCAGACTGGGCAACTGATCATGATGATAGGAAATCTACTACTGGATACTGTGTGTTCCTAGGCAACAATCTTATATCATGGTGTGCAAAAAAACAGCAAACTGTTTCGAGATCCAGCACTGAAGCCGAATACCGAAGCATTGCAAGCACTACTGCCGAAATCATGTGGATAAAATCTCTTCTAAGTGAGCTACATGTCAAGTTTAACAGCAGAGCTACTATATGGTGCGATAATCAAAGTGCTATATCACTTACAGTCAATCCAGTTCTACACTCTCGAATGAAGCATATAGAACTGGATCTATACTTCGTTCGAGAGCAAGTCATCAAAGGAGAGTTAAAAGTAAACTACGTACCTTCTACTTACCAGAAGGCCGACATTCTGACCAAGCCCCTGTCAAGACAGAGCTTCTCTCGTTTCAAGCATGAGATCAACGTTGACGAAGCCGATAGCAAGTTAAGGTCAAAGACTCAGATCTACATCCCTCCACCAACAATTGATGTCTATTATGAGCGACAAAGTAACTCAACCCCAAAAACCAGCTCGATGAACCCCTCAGTAGGAAGCAACATGACTTAATCCTGGAGACAACCAGCTGGGGTCATCTAGACTCATGAATTTCTTCTTTCCTCTCAAATTCTTTCGAGTCGGCTGAGGACATGAAAAATCGCTCGTAACCCTAAACCTAGCTTTGGGTTTGAGGGGGGTGAATAAGCGAGAGTTTCTGTTTACTAGTCTATCTTCAGTATTGTATTTGCGGGTTGTATATACGGGCCAACCCGCAGCCCATTTATCTCACTCTTGCCTTTATAAAGGCACACAAAGGATTCTCTATTGTATTACAATTTATATACTGAAATAAAGATTATCATTACAATTTTCATTACAAACTTTATCTTGGTTATTTATTGATTATTGTACCAAGGTATCTCAAAGGCCACTGCAAAAGTCATAAAATAATGATGGATAAAACAAGATCTTCTTCTACAACATTTCTTCTAATGAGAAAAGGAAATTTTTTGTTGATTTCTTGGTAAATGAAGAAGCACTTCCATCAAATTATAAAGATTGCTAAGTCTTTTTATTCCATTTGATACCAGCTGTGAAGTAATAGCAGATTCTGATGAAACCAAAACACTCTTAAGGTAATTTAGTTCTTCTTACATTTTTAGAGCAATGGGCTGTGATCTCAAAAGCAAACAAATTGAACAGGTATGGAAAGACATCTTTTTTTAAAAGTTCCAATGAAGAAATAGTTTAAAACTAAAAAGTATTTGGTAATGGTAAGAAACTACGAAATACAAACATATATAGAAGTGAAGTGGAATGAAACAATGGGGACATAAAGAATATTGGCAGGTGTGTTGCTAAGGGCATCAAGTTTTCCTCTTTTTAGTACCATAGAAAAAAAATATCAAACGCAGCAAAATTTGTGTGCTTCCTAATACCAAAGTCATTTCATATGACAAGCAATCATCGTCTAAAGTCGTTTTACACGGCGAACAACCGCCGACCAACGCCGTTTTCCACAGCCGTCAACCATCAGTCAACCATCAAACTACTGTTACTCGGTGGTTGATTCTCGTGGATAATAGTATTGCTCGACAGTTGTTCGTCGTGAAAAAAGAATCGAAAATGATGTTTTTGATAGCCCCTTAAAAAGTCTGGTATTAGAAAAAGTATAGTATAAAATTTTATAATATTTTTTAACAATGGTATTGGAAAGAGGAAAATGAGATGCCCTTAGCAACTCACTATTTGCAGCTCCTCTCATATGTCAACACATAAAATTTTGATAAACATACTAGGTTAATGTAATCATGCAAATACTGAGTACCCTTGTCATTAGATCTTTGTTTCTTGTAAACATGGCAAAAGTATTAGAAACAGGAATATCCACATGGTTCCTATTACTTAATAACATTTCATAATATTGAAGGGGAAAAATTAATTAATATTTAGTTCTATAATCCTAATGTAAGATCATTGTTCTTCCGATAACAGCTTTTGGAAACATAATAACATGCACTAGTGAGACATGTTTACCTACAACAAATATAACTTTTGATGGCAAACCACATATAACATATAATTATAAATTAAAAAATTAATATTAAAACTACATTGTATGACTGAACTAAACTGCTTGCATCTGCCGACATGTATGTGTTCACTGTCAAGAGACTATTTACTACGTATTTATAACCACAGAAATAATATCATATTATAGTGCTCAGTCATTTCTAATGTTATATTAATGTGGTACGAAGAAGCAAACAAACCATCAAAAAATTATACTTAATACTCACGGAAGTCTACAAGTGATGAAACATCATTTCAGTTTGTCAATAGATCAAAATTACTATGACTGCTATATTATTATCTTTGTTGTGGGAGACTGAAGGTGTTATCCAGAATTAAATCAAATACTACATCAAACTAACAAATATTAAGACAGGAGTTAGATTTACATGAAACTATCAAATATTAAAGAACATTTAAGTATTGATGTTTCCTTATTATTAAACTGACGATTAAGCAAGGAAACATTAGACCAACAAAAAAAAAGGAAAGAAAAAAAGAGTGGTTGGTAAGTAATACGAAAGAAAACTAAAAGATACTGGATACTTGGACGTTTTTTTATTTCCTTTTTCATGTGGCCTTTGTGTATATTGATGCAAAAAAAAACTTGCATTTACAACTAATATTTGTAAATGTCTATCTCGTCCGGCTACTCTTCATATTTCCTTGAGACAATTATTATTAGATTTGCATATCATCAAACCCATAATCATTATTTACTACCAATTAACTTATGGAACTCCTGCTCACTTAGTCTTAATTAATTGGTAGAAAAATTAAAATACCGCTTAATAAAATAATACCTATGTTAGAGATTGGTATGCACAATGAATCTTGACAAGTCAGCTAACCACGTACATGTATTTGGGTTCAACTTGGACCTTGGGTTCAACTTGGATCTCGAGCAACATCCTAGAAACAAAACAGATAATCCGTTTTTATCGCTATAACTGATTTTATGAATGACTAAACTACTATATATCCAAAACAAGTCACACATTCAAGATTTTATGTTATTAACCAATAATATATAATTCAAAAAATTAATCTAAACCATTTCCAATATAAAATTTACAACATGAATAAGCATTTTTATAAATCTGAGATCATATTACTAGCTGTATAAAGAGATACGATTGTCCAGTTTATTTTCATTCCCAATTTTGAAACATATTGATGAGAAAATTGGATTGTTCATAGTAAAATTAATAACCAATGTCATGAATACTCTCCATTACAGACCATGATTCAATGGAGTGAAAATAATAACGAATGGTAATACGATTAATTAATAACAATTATATGGACAAAACTAGCAAATAAACTGGAGAAAGAACCATATGAAATGGACACAATTTCAGATATTTATGATAAAATTTTACGATATATTCTCTTTTCTAACATGTACAAGTATGTACCCCTCTACAATCTACAAAATTTGACTTTCCATTAGACAATCCTCCAAATTTGGGCTATAATAGTTCATTTTTAAGCTAAAGAAGTTACGGATCTAGAGGCTGATGATGTTTAGAAGAGAAACCCTATTTTGCATCAGACGTTTGTACAAGCATTCCAATTCATTCTCAATATACTCTAGACTCTCAATATCAACCACTCTTCTTTGTTGAACTGCTTTTGACAGGAACGACCATTTACAATCCTTGGGTTCTGAAATGAAAGATAGAACAACTCGAAGAAGATTGATCGTAACTTCTCTGGTCTCCATTGACACCAAAAAATCACAATCTTTACGCTTGTTAACAATCTGCTTCATACACCTCAAACAAATCTTGACATCCTTTTGTAACTTCTTTATTTGTAATTTGTTTTTTCTGGTTGTATCTTCTACTTGGTTATGTACCGTTGATTCAACCAAGATATCTCTAATGTTGCTGCACAAGTCTAAAACCTTGATAGACAATTCAAGATCTTCTTCTATACATCTCTTCTCATGAGATAAAGACGAAATTTGTTGATTTCTTGGCAGACAAATGAGCTCCTGTGTCAAATCATAAAGGTTGCCAAGTCCTTTTAATCCATTTAACACTAGTTGTGAATTCATAATGGATTCTGCAGAAGCCAAAACACTCCTAATGTTGTTTAGCTCTTCTTCGATTTTAAGAGCAGTGGGTTCTGAGTTAGACGGCAAGCTAATAGAACGAATATGAAAAGACATTTCTTTTGTAAAGGGATAGTTTGAAAGCTGAAGAGATATTTGGTAATGATAACAAACTATGAAATACCTACATATATAGATGATGAGATACATAGATGAAGGAGAGACGCGAAGAATATTGGCAGCTCAGCTCTTAAGTCAACGCAACATTTACTGATCATAACCAATTACTGTAATGCAATAAACCCTTATTACGAGATCTATGTCCCTTACAACCAAAGAAAAATATGGACACAGGCATATTTATATGATAGAATTTGTTAAGTGCATATGCAAACACATCATGCACTTAACCTAACCCGGTTCAACAACTTGTGGACATTTTCCAGTATAATATATTAAGTACTCGTAAATAGGAAGATTTTTTTATCTATAAAACTATTTAATAAACCAGAGAACACTGTAAATGTGTGAGCAATGCAGATATTTATGACTACTGGTACTTGGACATGCCTCTTGTTTGCTACTTGGCCTCTTGATTTCATCTCCAATAAAATACAGAAAAATGCAAAGCGCGATTATCTACTTGTGCTTAAGAAATTTGTGCATGCGAGCAGAATAAAAAGTTTGTGTTTCACGACAAGACTATAATGACTCCATATCTGCTTATAACTTTCACTTATCACTATGTTCTGCTATTAAAAGGCGAAGTTCATAAGTTCACCCAACGTCTGCTCTTCATGCTGTTGGGTGTTAAAGGTATTTCTAATGAAATAATATGGACACGCGAGGGACATAATTTTGAATTGAAATGTCTTAACTCTAAACTCTTATTCTAAACTAGCAATTGAATTTGCTTATAATACAAATCAGAGGACTTTTCATATTGTACAAGACCCTCATGTTGCACTGGAAGCCAATGAAACAGCAAATATATTAATATTTTTTTACCTCTTCTTCAACTTTAATAAAATTCGTAAGTTAATGGGTTGATTACTTGATTGAAGGCTTAAACGTGGAAAGCCATTTATGATCTACTTTATTTAAATAAGGAGTCATAAAGAATCTTCTCAGCTAAGCTGTTTCACTACACACAAGTCGAACTATCCTTTCATATCGGTTTTGCCTCAAGTATCTTGAACATCTGAAATTAATGTGTAATTATATAATCCTAAAATTAGGATCATTGTTTCTTTTCAATAACCAAATTATTAGGAACCAAATACTTCACACGGTTGCAACAAGGTTTACCAGCAATAAAATTCATAATTTGTGATGACAGCTAATGTCTGACCTATAAGTAGCTACCATAGACAAGAACATACTATATATATATATATATATATATATATATATATATATATATAATAGACACACACACATGAAATTCTATATTACATCTATGCTGCATGGACTAAGACTACATGTTTGGAACTCGTAACAGATGAATATAAATTTCAGCGACAGACTATTTAACAAATATTCGTAAGCCAGTAAAAGAATATGATTTAATAGCACTAAGTCATTTCTAAAGATATATCAGTGTGGTATAAATTAGCTACAAAAGCATGATAACGGGAAAAAAATATTATAGCTCATCCTGATAAAAGTACATGTGAAGTGATATTATTTTCATCAATTAACTGATCAAATTTACTATGTCTGCTGTAACATTATCTTTTGTTCTAAAAATATGAAAGGATATCCAGCATAATATTTGAACCAACTATCTAGACAGATTAGTTAAGTGATTCAAAAATTGTTTTAAACTGAAAAATGTAAGAAACAGGTAGGTTTTGATGTTTAATTTTCCATAAACTGATAATCGAGCAATAAAATACAAGACAAAAGCAGGAAAAATAATGTCAGTGGTTAGAGATGAGATAGAATACTAAATGTATCAGGCATATGATTATAATTATTCAAATAATATTGTGGTCGTCGTGTGTAATAAAGATTAAAACATGTAACTTGTAATTATTTTTTAGTTGGTTCAGCTACTTCTCATCTTTCCATGAGATGGATATTATCAGCATTGTATATCGTCTAACCAGATAAAATAATTCATATCAGTAAATATATGGAACACCTCCTCATGTTATATAATTTATTAGAAGAAGAACATCAAAATGTTGATAAAACAATACCTATGCTCAAGATCGGTAGAGATAATGAATTTTTATTTTTTACAAGTCAGATAACCATGTGCTTCAACTAGCTGTCAACTTGGATGTCGGTCAACATCTGGAAACATACCTAATTATGATCTTTTCCTATTGCTAAGAAAAGGTTAGTTCAATAAATGAGAATAACAATTGATAATCGAAAAACAATCTATCCATGCAAGATGCTATATTATGCATCTATATGTAATTTACGAACAAAGTTAATTAAGACAATTGGTAATTCATATACACCATAAACAAGCATTTTGGTAAGTTCTACAAACTAGTAACATGATGAAGATACATCAGTGTACTATTTGTTTTCATCATATTTTAGCAAACAAATTAATAAGGAAATTGAAGAGTTCATAGTAAAATAACAAATTAATTGTTGGACATTTGTTTAAGTAGCTGTTGTTTAATAAGTTCCTTTAGTTCAGGAAACACATGTCTTTGATTTAGTCTTTCATCACCTAGCACTTTATTAGGATCTGCTAGAAGTACTTTGCATTGTCACGTTTGCTTGTATGGCTATATATTAGCCAACCTTGTTTCTTAACAGAATAAGAAATGCCTCCTGTGTTTTATGTATTGTTCTTCTCACTGAGATAATTTTTGATCTGTAACATTTGGTATCAGAGCCATATTACGGATCTGATTTAAAGGAAAGGAGCCATATTACGGATCTGATTTAAAGGAAAGGAAGTAGCAATCTTCAACAAGTGTAGTCATCAAAATATGTAGTCAGATAGTACATTTGTCCAGCCATCAACCCGAAGTTTGACGGGCATTATGATCATTGGGCAATGCTTATGGAGAATTTCTTGCGGTCAAAAGAATACTGGAATTTGGTGGAGAATGGAATTCCTGCAGCAGCAGAAGGTGCCAGTTTAACCGATGTACAAAAGAAAAACATAGAAGATTTGAAGTTGAAAGATTTGAAAGCGAAGAATTATTTATTTCAAGCAATAGATCGTTCGATCCTTGAGACGATCCTTAACAAGGACACATCAAAGAGCATTTGGGATTCTTTGAAGTAGAAGTATCAAGGGTCGGCAAGGGTAAAACGTGCACAACTACAAGCGTTTCAAAAGGAGTTTGAAGTTCTTCATATGAAAGCGGAAGAATCAGTGAATGAGTATTTTGCACGAACTCTCTCCATAGTCAACAGGTTGAGAATCAACGGTGGAAAAGTGGAAGATGTTAATGTCATCGAGAAGATACTAAGATCTATGACTTCTAAATATGACTATGTGGTGTGTTCCATTGAAGAGTCTAAAGATTTGGACACGTTGTCTATAAATAAGTTACAAAGTGGCATGCTTGTACACGAGCAACGCATGAATTGTCATGTTGTGGAGGAGCAAGCTTTAAAGGTTTCTATTTATGATCAATCTAGAGGAGGGGGTCGTAGAGGATTTAGAGGAAGGGGAAGAGGAAGAAGAGGTATCAACAAAAGCACGGTGGAATGTTATCATTGTCATAAACTAGGACATTTTCAAAGGGAATGTCCGAGAAAGCAAGGTTTTAAATATCGGATTTCGGTCACGTTTCGTCTTGGAATTTTTACACAAGTTATCTTGTATCGGGGGAGATCTCGGACGAGATGAGTACATATCGGATGTACATCTCGGATTGACATCTCGGGTCTTATAATGCATCTCGGAAATATTTCGGATGTACTTGTGTGTCTAAAATTGATGTGTCAAAAATTTATCTAACGGTTATAACTTTCTTAGTAAAAATAAAAATGATATATACTTGATTTACATGAAAAAAAAAATATTTTTAGAAGAGTGGTAGCTTGATTAGCTTAATTGATTTGGTAATGATTGAATAATATCATTTTATTTGAAAATAATAAAGAAGTGAAACATTTCGCTATGACTCATTAAGATAAAAAGTAAAGAATATGTTCAAGAAATTGGTAAATTATAATTGGATTGAGTAGTTTCTTTTGAATCAATATGAAAATAAAAAACATTATGCAAAATAAGAAAAACGTATAATTTTGGGTGAGATCTCGGATTGAGATTTTGATCCATATTTCGGTGAGATTTGAATATCTCGGACGAGATGAGTGTCGAGGGAGATATGGAGGAGATTTGATGTCTCGTCTCGTTTAAGTGTGAAAAGGAGATCTCGGACGATATATAGGAGATTTAAAACCATGCGAGAAAGGAATCAGAAGCCAATTATGTTGATTCTCAAGAAGAGCAGTTGTTGATGGTTTACCATGATATGGATAATGATAGAAAAGAAAATATGTAGTATCTTGATTCCGGGTGCAACAATTTTATGTGTGGAAAGAAGTACTTTTCAGAATTAGATGAAAGCTTTAGGGAGTCCGTAAGGCCGGGCAACAACTCAAGTATGGAGGTAGCTGGAAAGGGTAACAAAGTTATTGATCAATGGATTATTACGGACAGTTACAGGTGTGTTTTATGTACCTGAGCTTAAGAACAACTTGTTGAGTATTGGACAACTACAAGAAAAGGGACTTGCAGTTTTGTTTGAACATGGACAATGCAAAGTGTTCCATCCTGAAAGGGGTTTAATCATGTAGACATTTCAGACATTTCAGACCAAGAAAATACCTCATTTTACCTAGATCTGTCATATCAAGTAGACAACTACAAGAAAAGGGACTTGCAGACATTTCATCAAATGGAACGTTTGTACTACATGCTACAGTTCAGCGTATGGTACCTACCTGCTTCAAAATAGTTACAAAAGATATGTTGCAACTTTAGCATTGCAGCTATGGACACTTAAACTTTAAAGGCCTAAAAGCACTTCAACAAAATAACATGGTGACTGGGTTACCTCAGTTCAAAACCCCCTCTATATTATGCAAGGATTGTTTGGTTGGAAAACAGCACAGAAACATATTTCCGAAGAAGAGCACATGGAGAGCTTCAAGAATACTTCAATTGGTACATGCTGATATTTGTGGATCAATCAACCCCATCTCAAATAGCAAAAAGAGGTATTTTTTCACTTTTATAGATGATTTTAGTCGTAAACATAGGTATACTTTCTAACTGACAAATCAGAAGTCTTTAGTATCTTTGAAACCTTTAAGATTCATGTTGAGAAGGATGCAAATTTGCTTATTGGTGTTTTGCGCACTGATCGAGGAGGTGAGTTTACATAACAAGAATTCACCAATTTTTATGATGAAAATGCTATACAAAGGCAACTGACAGCTCCATATAGTCCACAACAATAACAGAGTTGCAGAGCGGAAAAACAGAACCATTGTGAATATGGCTTGAAGTATGCTTTCAGAAAAAGAAGTCCCTAAAACTTTTTGGCCGGAAGCAATCAATTGGGCAGTGCATGTTTTGAATCGAAGTCCGACGTTAGCAGTAAAAAAACATAACTCCAAAAGAAGCTTGGAGTGGGGTCAAGCCATCAGTTGAGTATTTTAGAGTTTTTGAATGTGTTTCTCATGTTCATGTTCCCGACAATAAAAGAACCAAGTTGTGTTCTATTGAGGGTTAGTGTAGAGTCGAAGACATATAGGCTTTACAATCCTGTGTCGCAAAGGATTATAATAAGCAGAAATGTCGTGTTTGAGGAAGAAAAGAAGTGGGATTGGGATAAAAAATATCAAAGAATGATTTGATGCGATTTGGAATGGGATGATGAATATGAAGAAGCAGCTTCCGATTTTGATGCAATCGAAGAACGAGATGGAACTGATTTTGATACACTTGTGGAAGAAGACGAAGAACAGTTTTCATCAAATTCTTCGAGTGGAGAAACATCTTCAAGTCCTAAAGAACGAAGAAATAGGGGATCACCGGTTTAGATGAAAGATTATGAAACTGGAGAAGGGTTGTCCGAAGAAGATAATGAAGCTTATTTTTTCATGTTTGCGGATAATGATCCTCTTTATTACGAAGATGCAGTAAAAATCGTGAAATGGAGAAGGACTATGGATGCAGAAATGAATGCAATAGAAAAGAACAAAACCTGGGAATTGGTAGAGCTGCCAAAAGGAGGAAAAAAGTCGGAGTGAAGTGGGTTTATAAGAGTAAACTTAATGAAAATGGCTATGTAGATAAATACAAAGCTAGGCTTGTGGCGAAGGGATATACTCATCAACATGGAGTGGACTATAAATAAGTATTTGCCCCCCTAGCTTGCATGGAGACTATTCATTTGGTGTTAGCTCTTACTGCTCAAAAAGTTGGAGTATATATCAATTGGACGTGAAATCTGCATTTTTATATGGTGATTTGAATGAAGAAGTTTTTGTAGAACAGCCATGTGATTGTGTGAAAAAGGGAGATGAAGGAAAGGTTTATATAAGCTTAAAAGGGCATTTTACGGGCTTAAGCAAGCATCGCGTGCTTGGTATAGTCGTATAGAGGCATATTTTCTGAACGAAGGCTTTGAAAAATGTGATTATGAGCACACTTTATTTATTAAGGAAGAAGATGGCAAAGTATTAATTGTGAGCCTATGTAAACGATCTCATTTATACAGGTAGTGATGAAGTCATGTTTGCAAAATTCAGAAATTCCATGAAACAAGAGTTTGATATGACAGATCTAGGTAAAATGAGGTATTTTCTTGGTTTGGAAGTCATGCAAAAATCTGATGGAGTGTAAATCAAAGAAGATATGCTTTGGAGCTGCTAAAATGTTTTGGGATGGATAATTGTAATGCTGCTCATAATCCTATTGTTCCAGGTTCTAAGATTGTGAAGGATGAATGCGGAGTTAAGGTGGACAAAACATATTATAAACAAGTAGTGGGTAGCCTAATGTACCTCTTAGCTACTCAATCAGACATGGTGTTTGTAATAACCCTTATTAGCAGATACATGGAGGATCCAACAGAACTTCACTTACAGGCAGCAAAAAGAGTAATGAGATATTTAAGTGGTACGGTAGAGTTTGGACTTTTATATCGGAAGGGAGGAAATGATGAACTTATTGCTTACACCGATAGTGACTATGCTGGAGATTTGGAGGATAGAAAAAGCACTTCAGGTTGTTTGTTTCTACTAAGTTCAGGAGCAATATCTTGGTCATTGAAAAACAACCAGTAGTTAGTTTATCTACAACAGAGACCGAGTTTATAGCTGCATCTTCATGTGCATGCCAAGCAGTATGGTTGAGAAGAGTGTTAGAATGGCTGGGTCAGAATCAAGGCAAAACAACCATTATCCGCTGCGATAACAGTTCTGCAATAAAATTGTCTAAAAATCCAGTACTGCATGGTCACAGCAAGCACATAGATGTGTGCTTTCGTTTTCTGCGAGAGCTCACAAAATCTGGAGCGGTAGAGTTAGCGCACTACAGTACACATGAACAATTAGTTGATGCAATTGTTAAATTTTGGTGATACAAAATCACAAATAGAAGGAAACAAATATGCAAAAGGGAAAGTAATCACGTTTGTTCATTATGGAAATGCATAATTGGATTGCATTTGGAATTATTTTCTTCCATCTTTGAAATGAGTGAATTACTTGCTATGTTTGCGCGATTTGTTACCATTGTAATTTGCCTCCATTATCTTCTTACCATATTTTGGTAATTTGATTGATGACTCACATGAATTTATATTGGCTATATATTGAGGGTAGACTTCATTGTAAACTCATCCTGGCATTCAGCCAGCGATCTCCAGATAGAGTGTTTCTTGTTATCCCTAATTTGGGGCTTGGTATGTAAACTCTTATCTTGTAATCTCTTGTAATTCTCTCAAGTGTAATAAATCTCTCTCCTTTGGACTGGACGTACACTATCTAGATGATAGTGGAACCAGTATAAATTTTGTGCGTCTCTTTTCTTCTTTATAGTTATTTACTACTTATTTGGAGTAATAGAATAATTGCTGCTAGATTAAGTGATGTTCAAATTGGCAAATCTAGATCATGTTCATTGTTTTTCCGCATTTGTGCAATTTTTGCACAACAGCAATGACTAAACCGCTCAAGTTGGATATCTTCTTGAAGCTGCGAAGACTGTTAGGAGTTTGTTCAGAGCATGAAATAAACTGAATGGATGCATGCAATATTCAGTTTAAGGGCGGAATTGTTGGATATTTGTTTAAGTAGCTGTTGTTTTAATAAGTTCCTTTAGTTCAGGAAACACGTCTTTGATTTAGTCTTTCATCACCTAGCACTTTAGGATCTGCTAGAAGTACTTTGCATTGTCCCGTTTGCTTGTATGGCTATATATTAGCCAACCTTGTTTCTTAACAGAATAAGAAATTCCTCCTGTGTTTTATGTATTGTTCTTCTCACTGAGATAATTTTTGATCCATAACATTAATAACCTCTGTCATGATACCACAACAAGTCTACAAATATCATCATTTGGTCCAGTGACAAGCTTTTGTAATGAAAAATGATACTATGATTCATTAGTATCAATTATATTAACACAACTATCTAATAAAATAGATAAAGAATATGTAATAGACAACCACTGGATATATGTGATAATATTTATTGCATTTTCCCATTGCTAACATTTACAGGCATCCATCCTACTTCAATCTACAGAAGCAGATTGATCCAAAACAATCCCCTCAAAAATATAGATTTATAATGGTCGGGTTTTTCAAGCTAATATGTGTTACAGATCTAAAAGATGATAGTGTTAAGAAGAGAGACTCTATATTGTATCAGACGATTGAACAAGCACTCCAGTTCAGTCTCAATATACTCTAGACTCTCAATGTCGATCACTCTCCTTTGTTGTACCACTTTTGACACAAAGAACCATTTACAATCCTTGGGTTCTGATATGAAAGATAGAACAACTTGAAGAAGACAGATTGTAACTTCTCTAGTCTCATTTAACATCAAAAGACCACCATCTTTACACTTGTTGACATTCTGTTTAAATGACCTCAAACAATTTTTAATATCCATTTGCATCTTCTTTAGTTGCAATTTTTTTTTTTAGTTGCATCTTTTAATTGGTTATTTACAGATGATTCAACCAACATATCTCGAATGCTACTACACAAGTCTAAAACCTTGATGGGTAGATCAAGATCTTCTTCTAAACATTTTTTTTTTTTGAAATGGTACTTTATATACAACAAATCACTGTGACAACACATCACATGTTAATAAACGTTCGAAACGCAAGTTTCGAACTTGTGACCTCTCGCACCAAAGCCAAATCACTTAACCACTGGGACAATGTTCTTCTAAACATTTCTTATGATGAAATAAAGAGGAAACTTGCTGATTTCTTGGCAAATGAATAAACTCTTTTGTCAAATCATAAAGATTGCTAAGTCTTTTTAATCCATTCAATATCAGTTGTGAAGTCATAGCTCAGAACATTCTTAAAGTAGTTTAGTTCTTCTTTGATTTTTAGAGCAATGGGTTGTCAGCTGGAAGGTATACTAATTGAACGGGTATGGAAAGACATTTTTTAGTTTAAAAGCTGAATATTTGGTAATGGTAAGGAACTATGACATACCTACATACATAGATGTGGACTGTAGAGAAACAGGGGAACATGGAGAATATTGGCAGCTCATCTCTTATGTCAACACATCAATTTTTAATAACATTGAAGGTTTGAATACCCTCATCATTAAATAGCTGCTTCTTATAAACGTAGCAAAAATATTGGAAACAAGAACATCCACATGGTTGCTATTTGTTAAAAGCATTTCATAATATTGAATGGGTGAAATTAATTAATATGTAATTTTAAAACCCTAAGATAATATCATTCTGTCTTTCCATTTAACATTCTTGGAAACATAACAATAAAGACTGGTGATGCATGTTTACCCAAAATAAATTATACTTTCCGATGACAACTAGTGCCTATATATACGTGGAATAATACATTACATCTATGCTGTGTGGACTAGACTACATGTTTTGAACTCGTAAGAAATGATTATATATTCTAGTGTTCATCAACAAGAGACATGACTTATTGGTACATATTTATAAGCCACCGAAAGAATATCATATTTTAGTAGCCATTTCTAACAACATATTGATGTGGAATAAACTAGCTAACAAAGCATAATGACAAATATTATATAGCTTATCCTTGTAAAAGTACACGTGAAGTGATATTATTTCCATCAATTAGTGATCAAATTTATCATGTCTGCATAATATTATCTTGTTCTAAGAAGCTGAGAGGGATATCCAGCAAAAAATCTGAACCAACTATCTATATAGATTCATTTGGAGGTGTTTGCACAAAAAATGGACAAACACCTCAAAGTTGTATGATTTAGTAGATCTTATGTTGTTCTTAGCGATTTGAATGATTTATGCAAATATATGAAAAGCAGGGGCTAAACTATAAAAAGACACGCAAATTTATAGTGGTTCAGCCAGAACGTGCCTACGTCCACTTTATATGTTATTTCTCTTCTCTTGTTATGATTACAAGTGCAAAGCTTTGATACAAGTAAAAGAAAGTTGTTTGAAAGTTCCTTCCGTGCTTGAGCTCTCAAAACTTGTCCCCATTGTTGTACCCATGCCCCTCTATTTATAGAGTGAGGCAGGGAGCAGGGATCTTGGATGTATATAGCTGTTGGCGGGCCTGAGCTGAGGTGATCTGGCCTGGGAATGTCTTGGTTCGGTGAGGTCTCAGAGTGCCTTTGATTCGGCGGAGAGAGATTTGGTCCGGTGGGAGATTTGATCCGGCTAGAGGCTTGGTCCGGTGGAAGATTTGATCCGGCTAGAGGCTTGGTCCGATGGAAGATTTGATCCGGCTAGAGGCTTGGTCCGGTGGGAGATTTGATCCGGCTAGAGGCTTGGTTCAGTGGGGCTGCGTTTGTTTGGTGTGACATAGTCTTGGGGGTTTGGCTCGGCAATGAGATGGAGGGGCGTTGGTTCGGCGGAGACGTTGGACCGGTTGAAATGCACCCAACACTTGCCCCCCAAAGTAGGGTATGCGCATGCGCATGGCGTGCTTTGGTTGGGTTTGGTTACCCATGTTCGGTCCTGCGTGCCGAACCAATTGGCTCGGTGGTTCCATTCTTGTCTATAAATATAGGAGCTATGCCACCGTTGTTCTTCACCGTCTGAGATAGCCGAACCAAGTGAGTGCCGAATCAACATTCCTACTTTTCTGCCGAACCAACTGTGCTAGCCGAACCAAGTGAGTCCCACTTCTGCCGAATGAGCATTTTTACCGAACGACTTTGTTCCTGTCCTACCGAATGAACCCTGTAAAGTATGGTCGCCGAGTGTGTTTGGGCGTTAAGTGCCGAATGGAACGCTTATCGCACTGCCGAATGAACTGATGTATTGTACTTTGCCAAATGAACTCACGGGTTTGAGTGCCGAATGAAGTCATACATTTGAATAACCGGATGAACTCAGGAATCTTGAATTCCGAATGAAAATGATACCGAATGAAACTGATACTGAATATGTTTTTACCGAATGACGTCATATACTTGTTTACATCTTCTGTTCTAACAATGTGTTTTTCCGATGTTGTAGATAATGTCTCGTAAAGCGGAAACTCGATCAGATAAGAAGAAAACCGGGGGCGAAGGAGGTTCCTCTGCCGTGCCCCCAGCTCGGCCGAATCCAGAACGTCACGGACCTGTCCCGAGATCTCTAGTGGACGGGTATGGCCCTCAGGAACTTCTGAACTCCCCGCCCGATTACTTTCCTAGCTCCCTCAAGGAGGAGCAGCTTGATATCATCTCCCGATCTTTCGGAATTGATAGGGCGCACTTGCTGTTGCCAGGGAGAGAAGTTATGCCGTATGACCCTCCTGAAGGGTACTTTGCCTACAGCAGATACCACTGCATGTGTGGTGTCATTCCTCCTCTTAACGCTTGGGTAGCCAGCTTCCTCACATATCTAAAGGTGGCCCCATTCCAGCTTCAACCCAACTCCTATGCTATACTGGTGAGCCTCTTCGTCATTTTCCAGAGGAAGTATGGTCGTGCTCCTTCCAACCGGGAGATCCAGTACTTGTATAATCTGAGGGGCTATAAGAAGGGGTCCCCATACATTAGCTTGGAGTCAGCCGTGACCTTCAAGCCGGTCTTGGATCCGTATTCTAAATTCAGCATGTTCAAGAAGGAGTGGTTCTTTGTCAGGGACGACTCCGTTTCAATTCGGCGCTTTACTTCTGGATGTAAGTTGATGCTTTTACTTATAATTTCCATTCCGATTGCGATGCTTCTTCTCATACTTTCTCATTTTTGCTAGCGACAGGTGGCTTTGCGATTGTGGAGACTGACCGCCTGGTTCAGACGGCGGCTGAGATAGAAGCTATTCTCGGGAAATATAGATCATCTGCCTTCCTGATCAGAAATGCGACCCTTCTGGAGTATAACTTAATCCTTCCACAGCAGTCAGTAGTCAAGCTGAGGAAAACGGCGGAGGAGAGGGCGGCTGTTCAGACTAAGGGAGGTGTTACGGTAGAGAGTAGCAAGAGGAAACCTTTCACAAAACCTCCAGCCGTCGGAGGTAAGAAACTCAAGAAGTCGGACGGTCCCTCCCCCAGCAATTGTCCACTTACCCAGGAGGAGGACATAGAGGAGGAAAGAGGTGAGGGTGGAGAGTGTCGGGAAGGTGATGAAGGTGGCGATGGCATCGGGGCCTTGCTTCCTGGGCAAGCGGGCGAGATTCAGGAGTGGACGGATGATGCGTTCCACCAGGCTTTCGAGGGGCTGGACGAAGATCCGGCTTTGGTAGAGAAAATCGGGAAAGCGGACAAGGCCGGGACCGGTGCAAGCGAGTCTTCTCAGACCATTCCAGCCAAGGTGGCTCCGACGACTCAAGGTGAACTCTTGACTCCTGCATGCTTCATTAATGATAGGGACTTAGGAATATTTTATGATCCGCTCCCGTCCTGGAATGAAATCCAGGACTCATTGCAGTATCCTACTTCTCCCCAGGGTTTGTATAACAGACGTGCTTTCTTTCTTCTTTTAACTTGTAATTTACCGCGTTTCTCGAATCATATAGTGATGTAAGCTTGTGACACTTGTTCTTCATGTCAGGAGCAGGCAAGACATCCAAGGCCTCAGACCTTCGGCACAGGCTTGAGCAATATAAGCTTTCCAAAACTTCTGTCAAGCCGAAGCCTTCGACCCACCGCTCCGGAGATGTAGTCGGCTACCGTCCTCTTCTCGCGGTTATCGAAGAGGGTATTCAGCAGAGAAAGAGGAGTCATCCTTTATCTGAACCTTCGCCCGGTCCTCAGCTCCCGGCTCAGCCTCTTCATGATATCATGGAGGAGGACAGCGAGTTTGCACCCTCTCCGCACCCGTCCGAAAATCCTTCCGTTACTCATATCGACCGTCCTGACTTGGCTCGTAATCCATTTGCGGGTCATCCTGATCTGGATCCAAGTTTCCACGACATTACCTTTGACGAGGTTACTGGTGAGCACCTTCTTCCCCGCAATCCCATGGTACGGGTGCTTGATGAAGCTAAGTCCTTAGATCTTGATCTACTTACCACTCGGATAGTTACCATGGGAGACGAGACCAAGGCTAATATTGATCGGGTGGCGGAGGAGACTAGGAAGCTGATGGGGCATCATGCCCGACTGGTTAAGGCTGGAGAGGAGATTGGGAGTGCCAACATCCGACTAAGATTGATGGTTTCGGACCAGGCCAAACAGCTCGCTGATCAAGCCATTCAGATTTCTCAGCATGAGGCTGCCTCCGGGCGGTTGAGGAAGGCTATGGAGGAGGCTAGTAAGGCGGAACTGCGGAAGATGGAGGCTGCCTGCAAGGAGCAGATAAATATGGCCATCTCGACAGTGGATGAGGTCCGGAGGGCGGATCTTGAGCGGGTAGAGGAGCTGTCGGGGAAGCTTGAAGCCGCAGAGCTTGCTCAGGTTAGGCTGAAGGAGGAGATGGAGGCGATGCGGAAATCCCTTCAGGCTGACTGCTCGAGATACCGTTTGGAGAGTGAAGCTGCTGTTGGAAGGTTGTCGGCTTCCGAGGCCCGGATGAGGGAGTTTGAGGAGAATGAGCGGATGATGGATGAAATGCTTCAGGACATGTACTTCCGAACTTGGAAGTAGGGCAACCTATCCTGGATGGATGATTATCCTAGGGTCATGGCTAAGATCTATCTTCGGGCTTTGGAGGAGGCTAAGGCCGATGCGGATAAAGATGGTGGCGTGGTCTTCAGCATGGATGCGGTCACTGCTCAGTTTGCCAAGGAGAAGAAGGTGGCGGTGAAGGAAGGTATGCGGTTGCTTACCGCTGAGGAGGTAGGCGTGCAGGTAGAGGACGACGATCAGGATAGTCAGGAAGCAGGCGCTGGTAAGTCTCCCTTTTTAGTTTCTCCATCAACTTGGTTGCTTATTGCTAATGAATCCTTTCTCTGACTGGACAGGGGGTCAACAGGACAAGGATAAAGCTCCACTGCAACCGGCCCCTTGATTATACTTGGAAAAACTCTTTTTGTGGATTTGACAGGGTTGTATATGTTAGTCGAAAAACAGTAAAGTAGCCTTTAGGTTGCAATATTTTGCCACTTGTAATAAATAGTCTTATTTTTGACATGTAATTCTTTAACTTAAGCTGATTTTGTCGTCTTTTGAATGTTTGCAGTTATTTTGGCATGTCATATGAGAAATATAGCTATGTATATTCTTGTAATTAAATTGTGTTTGATGTCGGGTTCTGGTTTAAGACATAATTTCATGACTTGCGATGTTAGTGTGTGGTGTGAACAAATTATAGTCATGTATTTGTACATAAAGGAAGAAAATACCGCCTTTCATGTTCTGTTTGTAGATGGCAGTTTCGAATATCTTGTATGACCGAGCATGGAGAGTAGTTGAATGCCCTGCCATCCGATTGTGAATCCCTGCATCCATTGGTGAGTATCTCCTACTCTGTATCCTGTACTTTATGGATTGTTATAGAGGATAGGAGGAAAGCTTTTTAAGTAAAATTGAAATATGTGAAATAGTAAAACTTCCAATCACAGAAGGCCTTCGATGTGCTTAAGTTCGTGGCAAACGGGTTTTGTAGTCACTTTCCCTAGCTGTGGGTCTTGGAGACATTTGTCACCCATCTTACGCCTCCGCGGGGAGTTAATTCTTTTTTACCACAGCCGCACCTAAGACACATCAGAGCCGAGATCGCGCACAGTAACTACCCGGGCCATTATGGCTCGTAATCGTGGGTATTATTCGATTTACTATGGGCGGCTAGCGTGGGTGCCGATCGTGAACTGTGAACTGCCCCTGGCTGGCCACACCTTATGTTGGGGCTTATAGTCGGTTCACAGTTGCCGGCGAGCCTAACGCCGTAATGAGCTGCCTCGGCTATAGTCGGCCTTCTCGGTGGCTTATAATCGGCTCATTACAGTTGGCTTTTAGGGCCGTCGCGAGCAATGAGTTAACCCACAGCAGAGGGATGCTGGAGCAAAAGTGTCTCATTGGCGAGGGCATAGATTCGCATAGTACCTGTTAGGTTTTGCCCAGGCGAAGTTGCGCCGTGGAGTGCTTTGAGTGGAAATGCTATACGCATAGGATTTTGTTCAACAGAAAAGGATAAAGTTGACAAGTAGCCAAGATATAAAGGAACAAGTTAAAAAAGAGACAAAGTTTTTTAAAGTGGTTCGGCATGAAAAAGGCCTACGTCCATTGATTCTCTTTGTTAATTCACTTCATATGGGCAATACAAGTTAAGAAAAGTATCGACGGAGGTGTTGGATGTTCCATGCCCTCTGGAACACCTCTCCGTCCACTGTTGACAAAATATAGGCTCCGTTGTGGAGATCTTTATGAATTACATATGGTCCATCCCAGATTGGGTCTAGTGCTCCGGGGCGAGGGAAGATTCGCTTGAGGACAAGATCCCCTTCTTGTAAGGTACAATGCTTGACTTTGGAGTTGTATTGTGCTGCCACTTTCTGCCTGTGGGCTGCTGTTTTTAGGACTGCATCATTCCTTCTCTCCTCAACTAGATCCAAAGACATGTGGAGGAGTTCTTCATTCTCTTCTGGGTTATAGTGGATCCTACGGTGGGAAGGCACAATGGTTTCAACTGGGAGCATAGCCTCCGATCCGTATGCCAAAGAGAAAGGAGTGTGCCCTGTTGATGTTCTGAAAGATGTGCGGTAGGCCCATAGTGCCGTAGGAAGTTCATCCACCCAAGCGCCCTTTGACTTTTCGAGCTTCTTTTTGATCAGAGTTTTCAGAATTTTGTTGACTGCTTCGACTTGTCTGTTTGCCTGGGGATATGCTACGGATGAGAAGCTTTTATGAATTCCGTGTTCTTGGCACCAGTTGGCGAATTCCTCGCTGTCAAACTGAAGTCCATTGTCTGATATGATTTTGAGTGGGACTCCGTACCTGCATAGAACATTTTTGATTAAGAAGTTAATAACTTTTGCTGAAGATACTTTATTCAGAGGTTCCGCTTCCACCCATTTGGTGAAATAACCAACTGCCACTATAGCATATTTGGCCCCGCCTCGGCCCATTGGTAGCTCGCCGATTAAGTCAATTCCCCATATTGCGAAGGGCCAAGGGCTGGTCATCTGAGTAATCTCGGTTGTTGGTAGCCGAGGAATCTTAGCAAATTTTTGGCATCTGTTACACTTCTTGACGAAATCTAAGGCGTCCTTGCTTAAGGTGGGCCAGAAATATCCGTATCGGAGTATCTTTTTTGCTAACGTTTGCCCTCCGGTGTGATCTCCGCAGCTTCCTTGGTGAATGTTGGATAAGATTTCCTTGGCTTCCCTTCCGGCGACACACCTTAATAATGGGTTAGAGAACCCGCGCCGATAGAGGATGTCTTCTTGTATCGTGTAGCGGGACGCTTTCCTCAAGATTTTCTTGACTTCGTTACGCCCGTTGGGTAGAGTGCCATTTTGTAGGTAGTCTCGGATGGGAGTCATCCAAGTTGCTTCTTCGGTTGCAGCTATCAGATTCACTTGCTCAAAACTTGGGACCGTTTGCTTTGAGATGGTTACTGCCCCGAAGATGGCGATGTCTCTCATACTTGCTTGCTTTGCCAATTCGTCGGCCTCTTGGTTCTCTTCCCGAGGGATGTGTTTGACTAAGTAGTGGTCCAATCGGCTGAGAAGCAACTTGGTCTTCTTTAGATATGCTATGAGTCGTTCCTCTCGAGCTTGGAATTCTCCTAGTATTTGATTAACAATAAGTTGAGAATCGCTATGAAGACACAAAGAATTGGCTCAGATTTCTATGGCAATTTCTAGTCCGGCTATCACTGCTTCATATTCTGCGTCGTTATTGGTGGCGGCGAACTCCAATCTTATAGCATAGTGCAGTTTGTTTCCCTGGGAGTGGTTATTACCACATCTGCCCCCGAGCCTTGTTCGTTTGATGCACCATCCACAAAGAGATTCCACTTGATATCTTCTGTTATTTCCAATGCACCATTTAAGTAATCGCCCAGAAGTGTCGGGACGATGGAGTACCTGCCTCAGCGGTTGATCGGTCAGAACTTTGATGGAATGGGACTGGAAGTAGTGACACAATTTCCGCGATGTGATTAGTAAACAGTATGCTAACTTCTCAAGTTTAGGATATCTGACTTCTGCCCCAGTAAACCTTTTGCTGACGAAGTAAACTGGTCGTTGCGTGCGGTTGTCTTCCCTTACCAAGGCAGCGCTTAGAGCGTGAGATGACACAGCAAGGTATAGGTATAATTCTTCGCCTTCGCTTGGAGTCGAGAGTACCGGTGGTTTCTGGAGGTGTTCGATTAGGTTAAGGAAAGCGGTTAAGCATTCGTCCGTCCATTCGAACTTTCCTTTATCTTTCTTTAGAGCTTCGAAAAAGGGGACGCACTTGTCCGTTGCCTTGGAGATGAATCGGCTTAGGGCGGCCACTTTTCCATTTAGGCTTTGCATTTCCTTTCGGGTGGAAGGTATCTTGATATCCCTTAGCGCTCGGACTTGTTCAGGGTTTGCTTCAATCCCTCGGGCATGGACGATGAACCCTAAGAATTTTCCCGATGATACTCCAAAGGAGCACTTTAGTGGATTCAACTTCATTCCATACTGTCGAAGTACCTGGAACATTTCGCCTAGGTGGCTTACGTGATCTTTGGCTTTCCGTGATTTCACCAGCATGTCGTCCACATATACTTCCATAGTTTGTCCTATTAGCCCCGCAAACATCTTGTTGACGAGGCGCTGGTAGGCGGCTCCTGCATTTTTAAGTCCGAAAGGCATTACCTTATAGCAGTACAAACCCCGGTCGGTGATGAAACTAGTGTGGTCTTGGTCGGGAGCATGCATAGGAATTTGGTTATATCCTGAGTATGCGTCCATAAAAGATAGGAGCTCGTGCCCGGCTGTGCTGTCTACAAGTTGGTCGATTCTGGGAAGTGGGAAGCAATCCTTTGGGCAGGCGTCGTTTAAGTTGGAGAAGTCAATGCAGGTCCGCCACTTCCCATTAGCCTTCTTTACTAGTACCGGGTTGGCGATCCATTCCGGGTAAACAGCTTCTCGTATGAAGTCATTGGCGAGTAGATTCTTTACTTCTTCATCGAGGGCTGCTGATCGCTATGCCCCCATACTTCTCTTTCTTTGTTTTACAGGCGCCTTGGTAGGATCAATGTTTAATACGTGGCAGGCTATGTCGGGGGAGATTCCAGTCATGTCAGCGTGTGACCATGCGAATACGTCCAAGTTGTGGCGGAGAAAATCGATGAGTTGTTCCTTCAATTCAGCTTTTAGTTGGGACCCAATTTTCAGTAGTCTACTTGAGTCGTGCTTGTCTACAGATATAAACTCCATAGCCTCTGCAGGCTCGGCGGTGGCCTCCTCCTCTTTGTCCCTAGGGTCTAATTCATTGAAAGGGTCGCTGGTGTATCGAAGAGGAGGGGCTTTCTTTAGTTGCTATGCTTCAAGGCTTTTTGTGCAGAGGGCAATCTCTACACCTTTCCCTTTATCCTTCCTGTGGTTGTTGCGAAGTTCAGTTACATAGCAGTCTCGTGCAATATCTTGGTCTCCTTCCACTTCCCCCACTCCATTGTCTGTTGGAAATTTCATTTTCAGGCACCATGGGGCTAGGACAATTTGGAAGTCAGACAAGGCTGGTCTTCCTAAGAAGGCGTTGTAGGCCGAATGGTTTTCTATTAGCACAAACGTCTGTTTCCGTACAACGGAGCGGGGATGGCTTCCAATCTCAACAAAGAGGTCCAGTTGCCCGAGGGGCATTTTCGCATCTCCAGTGAAACCGTGTAGTGGTTTATTGCAGGGAGATACATCCTTCATTGATAGCTTCATTTTGTCGAATGCGTGTTTGAACAGGATGTTTACTGAGCTTCCAGTGTCTACCAGAATTCGGTAAACTTCGGCGGGACCGAGTCGGGCAGAGATAACCATGGGATCCATGTGAGGGTATTGCCTTCCTTCTAGGTCACGCTTACCGAATGTGATGTCATCACTTTCTTTCCGCTTCGGATGGCGCTCTTCTATAACCGAATTGACACAGTCTTTATTGTCCCTAAGCGACTTCCCATATCTTTCCATCTCTTTCCAGCTTCTGTCTGCGATGTGCGGCCCTCCTGAGATGGTATGGACCACTATCTTCTCTTGACCAGAGCTGCTAGCGTTGCGGTTTCCTCTGTCGGACCCCGGTGAGGGCAGCCTCGGGTTTTCATTGGCGGGAGCTGGAGTCCTGTCCTGACTTTTTACATAACGCTCCAGTTTCTTCCTTCTGATGTGTTCCTCAATCAGATCCCGGAGATGATGGCATTTATTGGTATCGTGCCCGTGCGATTCGTGAAAGCGGCAGAACTTTCCAGACTTCTGCGCGTTATCTGATTCCTTCTTGTATGGTGGGCGTTTATATCTAACTTCGTCTTGGGTGGCAAGGAAGATATTTTCGACGGTCTCGTTCAAAGGAGTGTAAGTGTCGAATCTTGGTCCTGGCCGATATAGGCGCTTTTCTTCCTTCTTGCCCCTAGCATTGTCTCTGGAATCATTTCTTCGAACGTCCCTTGCCACAGCAGGGGCGTTGCCATGGGTTGTCTTATTTTGCTGTCCTGACTGCCCCTCAACGGCAGCATCCTCAAGCCTCATGTATTTCCCGGCTTCATGGAAGAAATCGGGTAAAGTAGCTGGTTTTTCTTTTGTCAACCTTCTAGCAAATTTAGTGTCCGGATGCACACCACTGCAGAGGGCCATTAGGATAAGCTTCTCATCGGCATCTTGGACTGCGGCCGCTGCGGCGTTGAATCTGGTTAGGTATTGCTGCAGCTTTTCTCCAGGTTTCTGTTTGACGCTGGATAAGGAATAAGCGTCCTTAGGTTGCTCCACATGAATGCGGAACTGACTGATAAATTTTTCTTTCAACATTTCCCATGAGCTGATGGATCCCTGGGATAGATGACAGAACTAGGAGGTAGCAAGATCTGCTAAGAAGAGCGGAAAGCATTTGCACAGTACTCCCTCTGTCGCCCCACTCATGAGCATATGCTGCGTGTACCTCTGTAAGTGTACAACGGGATCAGAGGTTCCTTTGTAGGGTTTCATTGTTGGCATCTTCCATTCTCGGGGGTGATAGCAATTTCGATATTGCGGGCGAAAGGGCTGGTTACCCTAGCGCCTATCCCTCGATCTCTTTGCTCCCGTTGGACACACTCTCTGAATAAGCGTGCCATCCTTTCATCAGAACTTGGAGCAGATAGAAATGAGTTTGGTTCTGTTCTGTGGGATTGATTCCGTCCAGATGACCTGTAGGGATGGTATCGTCTATCATTCCTCATATTTTCCAGTGGCTGCCTTTGATCTTCTGGGAGCATGCTCGGGTCAGCTACAGTTGGCCCTTGCCTCGATCTCCCCCTGCTGGGTTCTGATCTAAGCACTTCCTCGGGTCCAACTTCGGGCTGGACTCTAGCTCGGCCCCGTTCACTGGCGTTTCTGTGGTTATGCAGCATGACAGGCTCATCTACAGTTGACCTTCGCCCGGTACCTCCCCCGTTGGGTTCGGTACCAAACGTTTCCTCAGGCCTAACTTCGGGCTGTGCTCGGTCTCGGCTCCTACCATGGCTACTTCTGCCGTTAGCTCCTTCGAAGAAGGAAGATCTTTGTTGTCTCTGAGATCCTCCAGACTGGGACTCGCCCCATGATTCAGTGTTGCGGTTGGATTCTTCAGCGTCCCTTAAGCGTGACATGAGATGGTCCACCAAGGCTTCCTGCTGGGACGTGAAGCGGTTAGTTACTTCAACCACAACTCTGTCCAAATCTGCCCTAGTAATATGCTGCAGGCTGTTCTGTGGCAGGAGTGGTTGGGTTGGCCTGTTCTTCATTTGTTACTATTGCTGGAGGAGGACGATTTACTTGATTCGTGACAGTTGGATCTGGAAGACTGCTAGATGCGATGTTTTTTCCTTTGTTAACATCTTTTCTCTGTTTGGGAGGCATGTTTTCCAAGTGGCGGACGATGCTGTTAGGAAAACTTGTTAAGCGGATGAAGCTGAAGCTTCGAGCTTCTATTTCTCAGTGAAAGCACCAAAAATGTTTGCACAAAAAATGAACAAACACCTCAAAGTTGTATGATTTAGTAGATCTTATGTTGTTCTTAGCGATTTGAGTGATTTATGCAAATATATGAAAAGCAGGGGCTAAACTGTAAAAAGACACGCAAATTTATAGTGGTTCAGCCAGAACGTGCCTACGTCCACTTTATATGTTATTTCTCTTCTCTTGTTATGATTACAAGCGCAAAGCTTTGATACAAGTAAAAGAAAGTTGTTTGAAAGTTCCTTCCGTGCTTGAGCTCTCAAAACTTGTCCCCATTGTTGTACCCCTGCCCCTCTATTTATAGAGTGAGGCAGGGAGCAGGGGTCTTGGATGTATATAGCTGCTGGCGGGCCTGGGCTGAGGTGATCTGGCCTGGGAATGTCTTGGTTCGGTGAGGTCTCAGAGTGCCTTTGATTCGGCGGAGAGAGATTTGGTCCGGTGGGAGATTTGATCCGGCTAGAGGCTTGGTCCGGTGGGAGATTTGATCCGGCTAGAGGCTTGGTCCGGTGGGAGATTTGATCCGGCTAGAGGCTTGGTCCGGTGTGGTCCGGTGGGAGATTTGATCCGGCTAGAGGCTTGGTCCGGTGGGAGATTTGATCCGGCTAGAGGCTTGGTTCGGTGGGGCTGCGTTTGTTTGGTGTGACATAGTCTTGGGGGTTTGGCTCGGCAATGGGATGGAGGGGCGTTGGTTCGGCGGAGACGTTGGACCGGTTGAAATGCACCCAACAGGAGGTTTAAAGTTTATTGAAAACTAAGGAATGTTAAGAAACAGGTAGGTTTTGATGTTTGCTTATCTATAAACTGATGATTAACCTAAAAGAAAAAAAAGTACAAAGTAGTTGGTAGTTATCAATAAGATAGTAAACTAAATAATACTATACAGACACTATGATTTTAATTATTCAAAAAAATATCTTAATTCTCGTGTGTGATAAAAAATAAAGCATGCAACTCATTTATGTAGATATTGCAATTATTTATTAGGACCAGCCACTCTTCATCTTTCTTTCACTAGATGAATAGTATTTGGATCATATAATGTATTATCATCCAACCAGGTAGAAGTATTAATTTAAGTCGACATATGGAACACCTGCTCATTTTAATAGAATAACAATATCAAAACGTCGCTTAATTAAATAATACCTATGTTCAAGATTGGTAGACAAGATAATTTTTACAACAAGATAACCATGTGCTTCGACCTGCCATCAACTTGGATCTTGATGAACATCTGAAAACATATCTGATTACGACCATCTCTTATTGCTAGAAGAATAGTTCATAAATTAGAGTAACTACTGTTGTTAATTAAGAAAGAATTCATCCGTGCAAGACGTTATAATATACATTGATGCGTAATTTGCAAACAACGTTAACAAAGTCAGTTTGTAGTTTATATACACCATACACAAGCATTTCATTCAATTCCAGAATCTGGTAGCATGATGAAGATATATGATTGATCTATTTATTTTCGTTGTATTTTAGTAAACCAGTTAATAAGGAAACTGAATAGTATCTAGTAAAATAACAAACTAATAATCCTTGTCATGATACCACTACAAATATCATCATGTAGTCCAGTGAAAAAGTTTTTGTGATGAGGAATGAAATTATGATCCATTAGTAACAATTGTATTAACTATCAAATAAAATAGATAAAGAATTATATGTGAGACAATAACTGGATATATGTGATAATGTCAATAGCATTTTCCCATTGCTAACATTTACAAGTACATCCTGCTTCAATCAAACAAAGTGGACTGATCCAAAACAATCCTCTATAATATGGACTATTATGGTTGAGTTTTTCAAGCTAATATATGTCACAGTCCTAGAGGTTGATGATGTTAAGAAGTGAAACTCTATTTTGCATTAGATGCTTGAACAAGCATTCCTATTCATTCTCAATATACTCTAGACGTCCAATATCAACCACTCTCCTTTGTTGCACCACTTTTGACACAAAGGACCATTTACAATACTTGTGTTCTGATATGAAAGATAGAACAACCTGAAGAAGATTGATTGTAACTTCTCTAGTCTCATTCAACACCAAAAGATCACCGTCTTTACACTTGCTGGCATTCTGTTTAAATGACCTCAAACAATTTTTAATATTCTTTTGTATCTATTTTGGTTGCAATTTGCTTTTTCTGGTTGTATCTTTTACTTAGTTATTTATCGACGATTCAACCAAGGTAAACTATTTGAACACAGTTTACTAATTTCGTAGTTCCTTGCCATTACCAAATACTTTTTTCAGCTTTTAAAGTATTCCTTCATTAGAACTTTAAAAGAGGACGTCTTTCCATACCTGTTCAAATAGTTTACCTTCAAGATCAGAGTCCACTGCTTTAAAAATCAAAGAAGAACTAAACTACCTTAAGAGTGTTCATTTTAATCATTCTAAGCAAATTAGTAAACTATGTATATTTTTCATATGTAACTAGGTCATTTTTACTTTCTGTTTCAACTTCTTGTATTAATTTATTGTTTTGGTTTTGTAATTTACGTTGTCCCGGAATTGAACATTTGCATTTGCAATCTTTAGTCCCGCCACGCTTGTCAAGCGTATACTCTGATAGTATTGGGGTTAAGGTAGTCTTTTTTGAAATTTGTAGATAATCTTTATTAAATGCAAAACTTCCATTGCCGTTTAATAAAAAATATAATCCTAAGATTAGTTTAATCCCTTCTAAATTAAATTTGAGAACCCATATTTGTTTTAAATTATATTGTGGTGACCATTCATCACAAGTTGTGTTGAATCTTATTTGTACGTTTTTTACAATGTTAGTAATTATATTTGTAGTTCCATCAAACTGGATGCTTTGTTTGGGTTTTTCTGCTTTTGTTACACTTGTTTGGGTTTTTCTGCTTTTGTTACACTTGTTTGAGGTATTAAACTAGAGCAAATTGTTGAACTAGTAGCTCCTGTGTCTATAAAGGCTAATACTTGTATTTCCTTTCCTTTTATATTTACCTTTGTTAGAATTCGCAATTTTTTTTAATTTGTTGTATTACATATTAAAGGAATATGTATGGGTTTGTCAATATTATTTAAACTTGTATGGTTAACTGATTCTTCTGGTTGAATTATGGCATTTTTTCCTTTATCTATTATTTGTATTTTTATTTTTATTTCTTCTATTTCTATTTCGAAATTATTTATTCTATCTTCAAGAACTTTTATTCTTTCTTCATTAATCTTGTGTTTGTCTATATAGACCAATTTATTTTCCTTTGGTAATATGATATTAAATTTATTTTTTGCACATATATGACATATTTCCATTATGCATTCTGTATATTTAAATCTTTTATCAAAGGCTGGATACCAAAGACAAAATTCACATTTTGTGGTATCCGTTCCCATTTTATATTTAAAATTGTGTTCGCATGATTCTTTATTCATCATATTGAGTAAATATTCAGTTGGCATATTTTCTTGGAAATCTGTTAACTCGTCAATTAAAGTATAATTAGATGTCTGTATTTGTTCATGTTCTTCTAATCATTCTAAGGATATTATAGAGTATATCGTAGATGTTTCAGAAACATCAGATGCTATTTCTAATAAGTCTTCTTTTATTGAATCTACAAGATTAGATTCTCTTGTAAACAAGTTATGTTTTTTTGCATGATGAAGATAAATGTCCTTTTTCGTTACACGCAAAACACGTAATTGTATTTGTATATGTCTTTTTTGGATTATATTTTCGAACATGTTTTTTTATTAAGATATGGTTTTTTCGCATTTTATTTTCTTAAATAATATTTTTTAGCATATTTCTTTTTAAATTTAGGCTTTTTATCTATATTATAATTCTTTGATCCATATTGTTGTGGAGTGTAGATTTGTCCACAATATCCATAATTTTTCTGTTTTAATTCTCTTCGGATTTGTATATAGGTGCACTTCTTTTTTAATTTTGAAATTATGTGTGTTATTCTTATACCAATATTATCATATCCTTTAGGGATATTATTTGAATTATTTTTATAATGTACTATCCAAGATTTGTGTATTTCTTTTCCCAAATCACCTGGTAATTTGGAAAAAAGTCTATTTTCTATTTCAGCACTGTAATAATTACCTGAAATAGCAGCATAATGTAGAAACTCTTTTAAGAATTTTATTATGTATTTCCAATATAACAATTGGATTTGTTCTAGATCTTTCATGGCTTCTTGTTGTCTAATTGTTATACCTGTGTTTACGTATCTTCCTGTTATTATTTTATGCATTGTATAAGCAAAATTGTATATATTGCTTCCTTGTATAACTAAGTTATTTATTTCTTTTGGAAAGTTTTGTTTATAGGCTTCCCATATAGCTTTTGCTATATCACCTAAATAATTTTCAGCTATTCTGATCATTTCTTCATCATAATTTACATTTGTGTGTCTTGTTGCATAATCTCTTGCTATAGCAACAGTCCATTATTCTAGATATGTATCTAATAACTGTGGATGACATTCTGTAACGTTTAGTATTACTGAATTGTTTTTGAAGAAATTTGTTTCATTAGGTAGTCTTTTACCTATCGTTCTTAAATTTTTATTTTCATTTGTATAAGGATCAACTGGCTGTCTATGAGGTTGTCCTAACGTATATGGTATTGTTTCTTGATTTCTATTAGGATATGAAATTCCTGAGCTTCCACTTTCCTCATGGTAAGTCTATATGTTCTGTGAATTCTGATATTATATCTTCTGAAATACTTTGTTCTTGTGTTTCATTGTTTGTTCCTTGGGAATTTTCCAAAAATTTATCTAATTTATGTATTTCTATTATCCTTACATTATTTTCATCGTCTATATAAACAAATGTATTTTCATTAATCTGGTTTGTTATTCTCATTTGTTTTTCTATTTCATATAGTTTGAATGGTTCAAGAACCATTCTCATTTCTTTTGGATATATCATTTTATCCATTTAATCTTTTATTTAATTCTTCAGCTTCTTCATATGTTTCTATTTCCTGTTAGTTTGATGGTCCATAATCTTTAAATCTTATAGACATAGATTTATTTAGGTTATTGTATGTTACAACATTATTTGGTTTTAATGTTGCTGTTGTATTATTTGAATTTTCTATATTCCATTCATGGCCAGCAAGAATAGAAGAATCTATTTTCATTGGTTTTATGAAACTTATGCCTGTTGAATTTAAGGCTTCTATGACTTTATCTAATTTTATTTTTATTTTGGGGGTATACTTAGATATACACTTTCCTAAGAACGTAATGTCTAATAATATATTTCTTCCTATAAAATTTTCAAATCCTTTTGTTTGTATTATAATTTTTATGTGTTTATATAAATCATTTAATGTCATTGTAAAATTTGGAGCTATATAAACAATACCTATGTTATTGTTCATATCAACTTTTATCATTCCAAATATGGCTTTATCCATATCTTGGTGTCTATCGTCTATTGATATTAACAATAGTTCAATCCCAATTTTCTGTTTGACTAATCCTCTTATGCCTATGACTATCAATCCTAGATGCATTAGTTTGTATTTTTGGATTTTTAATTGTTTTATAGCTTCTTGTGACATTAAGTTTATTATTTGTTGGCTTCCATCATGGATGGAGAGAATTTCTTCTCTATGGTGTCTGTATAATCCTGTTACTGCTGTGAACAGTCCTGTTCTGTACAGTTCTCTAGGGTTTAGTGCGTCTAATTGATTATTAGAGAAAATTTCTATATCTTTATCTAGATCAATTATTTCATCTAGTTGAGTTTGTGTATTTGTGGTCTTTCTTAATATATTATCTATCCATCCTATGGAGGATAAATTATTAGTTTCAGTTTGTCTATCTGTTATGATTCTAAATGGTCCTGTAAAAGATAACCTTCTAGTACTCATAACTGGTCAAGTTTTTTATACATCAGAAAGTTTATTTTTGTCCTTTTGCTAGTAATGTGTGTAGTAGGATCATTTGGTCCTAAATTCATTTTTTGTAAACTTTCTGTAAGTTTGTTTATTTCAAATTCGTGTTCTTTCCATTTTTATCTATATCAAACATCTTATTTTGGATGTTATCTATTTTGTTTTGAATTTGTGTTAGCATTGCAATAATTGTATTGCATTGTAAGCAAATTGTTTTATCACTTTTGCTAGGAAATTCATCTATATTATATCCAGGTTTTACAGTAGGGTCAGTGAATCTATAATTGGTTTCTATATATTTAACTGCTTCTTGGTAGTATTTATTTTCGTAACTCATTAGTTTAGTACAATGTGCTTTATTTCTACCAACATTTTTTCAATCTGTTGGATTTGTGATTTAAATTGTTCCTTATCCTTTTCTGACTGTTGTCTTATTTCTAATATTAGTTCTTTAGAACTTGTTTCTATGTCTTTAGGTTTATTTTCTTCAATTAGGTTTTTTAGTTTAACTATATCATTTTTATTTGGAAACTCTTTTAATTTTATGGCTGTGAACTTATTTTTCAGTTTTTCCAAAGTTATTTCAAAATTATCTATTTTGTGTAAATTGGCTTTCAAATATTCTTGATTATTTGAAATTTGTTTTAACAGTTTATTTTTTTCAATTATGCCTTCAAGCACTAATTGCATTAGGTTGTAATGTTTTTCATTATAAAGATTTAAGTTTTCACTTAATTCTATAATTAAGTCTGTTATTGTATTCATATGTTCTGATTCAGAGTGTACTTTGTGGGTATACATTGAATCTTTTATATAAGATATGTGTTTTTGTTTATCTAATGTAATAACCTTTTTTATTGGATTATTAATTTCTAAGTTTAAGTAGTTGAATTTTTTATAACTCGTTTTTATTGGGCCAAGTAATCTTTTAGCTCTAATACCAAAAGCTGGGGGTTTTTTATTTTAATTTAATTTTTATTATTTACTTAGATTTTAGTCAGAAAAATATACATAGTCTACTAATTTGCTTATAAAACTTCCAAAAGCAAACCCTGCTATGAAATTTACAGTATATTTTAATGTTTCAATTAATATTTCTAAGTATTTTTGATATTTTTCCTTCATTGATTACCTTACTGGCAACTTGCAGGTTTTTACCCAAGGGTGCAATAAGTAAATTATTTAACTAGGAATTAGGAACCTTGTTCTTTGTTTCTGTTCAGAGTCTTCTAATTTTATGTTCAATATCTTGTAATCTCCCTCAGTATTGCTCATTATATGTGTTTATCTCATCATCATATAAGTCATATCTATCTAAATGTATATAGTTTTCTTCTTTCATTTGTTGTCTTAACATTTTATAATATTCATTACATACCAAGTCTATCATTCTGTATGTAATTTGTGTTTCTGTTACACTTTCCACTAAATAGAAAGTATTTTTTAGATTTATTATTTTTCTTTGTTTGTCTAAATTTGGATCATCTGTCAATTCTATAAAAAAAATCGTATGAAGTGGAGAGAAAAAATTCGTATGAAGTGGAGAGAAACAGGGGGACATACAGAATATTGGTAGACATAGAGAATATTGGCAGCCCATCTCTTATGTCAAGGCATCAAATTTTGATAAACATACTGGGTTAATGTAATCATGCAAATATTGAATACCTCATCATCAGATCTTTGTTTTTTATAAACATAGCAAAAGTATTGGAAACAAGAATATCCACATTGTTCCTATTAGTTAATAACATTTTATATTATTGAAGGGGAAATTTTAATTTATATGCAGTTATATAAACCTAATGTAAGATAGTAACATTGTGGCCATTAAAAGTGTAGGAGTGAATTTACACAGATGATTGCAAATCAACCCTAATACACGCGGAAGCAATAAGAACATGTTTTAGTGGGACAAAACAAACAGAATTTGAAAATAAAACGGCAAATCAGCAAATCACACAAGAAAGTAAATAGAGAGTACGATCGCAAAATAGTGTACATCCACTTGGGAAGATGAGATTTTATTACTTTCAGAGAGAAGAATTACAAGATTGATAATGGAGACTAAGAAGAATATGAAGAAATACAAAAGAAAATATAATTTGTTTCTGATGCTTCTATTTATCCTAATCCCTACCTTTATATATGGATTATTACTTGAGGTTGAAGTAATTGATTTATGGTCATAAATCAATACCTAATCGATTCTCCAAATCATACGGGAAACATTTACCATTTTATTTTTCCACTTTCCCATAATTTGTATGCATCTGATAAGATTCCTTCTTTAATCGTCTAATTAGAGAAATAATTAATTACTTCACTATTTTTCAAATATTTCTTCCTCTTATATAGCTAATCCATTGCCCCTTTTAATGCATACAAAAAAACAATATATTTAAGCAATTATCTCAAATATCTTTCAAATATTCTTAAGTATGGAAATATCGTATCAAATCTAACAATCTCCACCTTGATACTATATTTCCCCTCAAGCCTACCAACTCCACCTACATTATTTTACTCCAAGCAGCTCTCGGACAAGGCATCACGGATACTTTCCCAATGAGCTTCGGCATGGCCATCACCCATTTCACTTTGTCAACGAACTCCGGCAAGGCCACCGTCCGCCAACAAAGTGTTGAAAGTACCATCTCCATGTAGGATCCATCAATCTCCAAAACAAACATCTCTGTATACTAACTCACTCTCCCCGTGCCATCAAGTGGCACCTAACACTTTAGCAAGCGAATTAAGTTCGAGCAATGCTCGAACTTTGCAACAAGTCCAGCCTTGTATCTTCCATCGCCCTTCATCTTATATACCCACTTGCATCTTATGGCTCGGCTTTCTTGAGGGGGTGGTACCAATTCTCAAGTCTGATTCTTCTTCAACGAATCCATCTCCTCTTCCATAGCATGCATCCATTTCGAGCTGGCACTCGAATTCATAGCTTCTTTAAGATCAAAAGGCTCATCTTGCACCATATGCAGTGCATAATCAAAATGATCATCAAGGCTAAGCTTTGCATAACTCCAGTCTCCATACCTATTTGGTGGTCTTCTAATTCTAGAGCTAGCCCGAATAGGTGTAACTTTGCCTAAACTCCTATCAACTCCACCTTAAGCTGAATTATCTCTAGCTTCACGACCATTATTATCATTGCTAGAGGAATTCTGTGGACCTTCATGTGATGTATCAACAACTGCAATTACTCTATCTTCTTTTACATCTCTGACTCTACTACTAGGCTGATATGTGGGAATAGTTTCCATCTTCTTAGGCTTTTCAGCTTTTGAATCTACTGAACAAAGTGGATTCTCCTTGGGCTTGAACCTAGCGGACTCATCAAATGTAACATGTCTCGAGTGCACTACCTTCCTATCAACAGGGTTCCAAATGCGATACCCTTTGATACCTTCTGTATAGTCAAAAAATATGTCTTGATAGGCTCTAGCCTCCAACTTGTCATTTCCCGTATGGTGAATATACACGGGGCTACCAAATATACGAAAATAACTGGTATGTATAGATGTATCTTTCCACCTTTTCTCAGGAATCCTCCCATCAATGGCTGAGCACGGAATACGATTGATAATATATGCTGCAGTTGATAAAGCTTCAGCCCAAAAGCCTCTAGACAAGCCCGCCGTCAATCTCAAGCAACGGGCCTTCTCCAGTAGAGTTCTGTTCATCCTTTCAGCAACTCCGTTTGATTGCAGATCACCGGGTGTAGTAAAATGTCTCCTAATTCCATGTTGTCTACAGAAATTTATGAACTCCTTAGAAACAAACTCACCGCCATTGTCGGATCTTAGCACCTTCAACTTCCTTCCTACTTCATTCTCTACCGATGCTTTCCAAGTTTTAAACTTTTCAAATGACTCCGACTTAGCTTTCATCATATACACTCAAACCTTCCGAGAGTAGTCATCAATAAAAGAGATAAAATACTTAACTCCTCCAATAGAAGTTGTAGCTGCTGGTCCTCAAACATCCGTATGGACATACTCTAGTACTCCTTTGGACTCATGTCTACCAACACCGAAAGAAACTATTGTCTACCACTCCTGGCAGAATTCCAAATGGTTGGATCATCTTCCTTCTTCGAAGCAGCTCCAAACTCTTCTCTGAAGCATGACCTAATCTGAGATGCCAGAGTTTGGTGGCATCCAAAGCTCGTGAACCATCAGCTCCAACACACGTCTCTTCAAAAACTGTAGATCCTTTCAACAGATAAAGATTCTGGATTATCATTCCTTTCATCAATACAAGGGCACCACGTGTCACCTTTAAGCCATTCGACTCTATCGTAATCTTGCACCCTAAAGATACTAACTGACCCAAGGACGGAAGAAATTTTCTTAAACCTGAAACATAGCGGACTCCAATTATAGTGCGCACCACACCATCGTGCATGCGAATACGCACTGATCCTTCTCCCAATGATTTGCAAGTAGCATCATTCCTCAGTAATATGGCACTTTCCTCCTTGTCTTTATATGAAGAGAAATCCTCCTTCCTAGGTGTCATATGGAAAGATGCCCCTGAATCTAGCATCCAATGGTCTGATACATCGAAAACAGATGCAGTCAACACATCATCAGAAACAACATTCTCCACCGTGATAGATGAAGAACCATCCGCTTCATTTCTCTTTCTCAAATCTGGACAATCTTTCTTCCCGTAGCCATGTTTCTTACAATGATGACACATGTTGTCTCTAGACTTACCTCTCGAACAACTTCCAGGCTTTCTTGACTTGGAACGCCCTCTAAAATTATTCTCCTTCTTCTTTCTTTCTCTTTCCACAAACAGCCCCTGACTACTACTAGCTTCTCCACTTTTGCTCATACTCTTCATCTGATCCCTCATTTCTTCACTTAGAAGTCTCGTCTTCATATCTTCTAATGACAGCGTGTTTCTGCCATAAATCAATCTGTTAGCGAAAACCGTGTATCGCTTAGGAAGAAAACACAATACCACCATAGCCTTTTACTCCTCGCCCACATTCAAATCAGTAGCTTTCATCTTCATCATCAAATCATTGAAGAATTTCATATGTGCTTTCAATGACGTACCTTCCCACATCTTATATGTGAAAAAAGTCTTCAATAGAATCAGCCTATTCGTGAGCGACTTCTTCATGTAGAGATCCTCCAATTTCTTCCATAAGCCTCTAGCAGTAGTTTCACCACTAATCTCTAGAATGACATTCTCACCCATGACCAATTGGAGGGTAGTAAAGGCTCATTCTTGCATTTCCTTTCCAATTTTGAGATATCTGCTGGCAACGATTCTATGTCAAATATAACCTGATGAACACGATTTCTTCACAACACCGTCTTCATCTTCCACTGCCACTTCTCAAAATCATTATCTCCGTTTCACTTCTCTATAGTCAACTGCGAACTTGATGCTGCATATGAACCCCTAATGTAGGGTGCATATTCCTGGGTAGGTCTAACCTCTTCATATTCAGGTCCTGTCATTTTATCAAACATCTTCTAGCCCTAGGCTTCAACAACAACGTTCAAAGCTCTGATACCAAACTGTATGGGTGACTGTATGGGTGAATTTACAAAAATGATTGCAAATCAACCTTAATACATGCGGAAGCAATAAGATCGTTGTAGTGCGACAAAACAAACAGAACTTGAAAATAAAACGGCAAATCAGCAAATCACACAAGAAAGTAAATAGAGAGTTCACACACGGATTTATAGTGGTTCCACTATCACAAGATAGTGTACATCCACTTGGGGAGAGGAGATTTTATTGCTTTCAGAGAAAAGAATTACATGATTGATAATGGAGACTAAGAAGAATATGAAGAAATACAAAAAAGAAGATAAATCGTTTATGATGCTTCTATTCATCATAATCCCTACATTTATATAGGGATTATTACTTGAGATTGAAGTAATTGATTTATGGTCATAAATCAATACCTAATCAATTCTTCAAATCATACGGGAAATATTTACCATTTTATTTTTCCAGTTTCCCACGATTTGTATGCGTCTGATAAGATTTCTTCTTTAATCATCTAATTAGATAATTAATTAATTACTTCACTCTTTTTTAAATATTTGTTTCTTCCTCTTATGTAGTTAATCCATTGTCCTCTTTAATGCATATAAAAGAGACAATATATTTGAGCAATTATCTTCCAAATTTTCTTAAGTATGAAAATATTGTATCAAATCTAACAAAAAGTTATAATTTATTGTAGGTAAACATGTATCAGTGAGTATTGTTATGTTTCCAAAATTAAAAAATGATATTGAAACTACATTGTATGGCTGAACTAGACAACTTGCATTTGCCAACATGTATGTGTTCACTGTCAAGAGACTATTTACTGCATACTTATAACCCAAAAAGAATGTCATATTATAGTGCTCAATCATTTCTAATGTTATATTAATGTGGTATGAAGAAGCAAACAAACCAACAAATATTTTTTACATCATACTCGTAGAAGTCTGTACGTGATGAAACATCATTTCTGTCTGTCAATAGATCAAAAGTATTAGGACTGCTATATTATTAGCTTTTTTGTGGGAGACTGAAGGAGTTATCCAGAATTAAATCAAATATTACATGTAACTAATAAATATTAAGGCTGAAGGAGTTATCATGAATTATATGAAACTAACAAATATTAAAGAACGTGTAAGCATTGATGTTTCCTTATCATTAAGCTGACGAATAAGCATGGAAACATTAGACCAAAATAAAGACATTAGACTAAAAGATACTAGACACTTGGACGTTTTTTATTCCTTTTTTCCTGTGGTCTTTGTGATGTTGATGCAAACTAAAATTTATACTAATTATTGTAAATATCTATCCAGCTACTCTTCAATCTTTGTACTGAGACAAGTATTACTAGAGTTGCATATCATCAAACCCTTAATCATTTTTTACCACCAATTAACTTACTGAACTCCTGCTCATTTAATCTTAATTGATTGGTGTAAAAAATAAAAAACTGCTTAACAAAATAATACCTATGTTAGAGATTGGTAGGCACAACGAATCTTGACAGGTCAGCTAACCACATGCATGCATTCAGGTTCAACTCGGATCTTGGGTTCAACTCGGACATTGGTTTCAACTTGGATCTCGATCACCATCTTAGAAACAAAACAAATTATCAGTTCTTATCGCTGAAAACTGATTTTATGAATGGGTAAACTACTATTATTCAAAACAAGTCACACGATCAAGATTTCACGCGATCGGTTTATAATTCACAAAGTTAATGAAAACCTTCCAATATAATTTACAACATGAATACACATGTTGGTAAATTTACTAGCTGTATAAAGAGACGCGACTGTACAGTTTACTTTCATTCTCAATTTTGAATTCGAAACATATTGATAAGGAAATTGGATAGTTCATGCTAAAATTAATAAGCTATGCCTTGAATACTCCATTACAAATCATCATTTAATGAAGTGAAAATATTTGCAATAAAGAATGGTAAAATGATTAATTAATAACAATTATATGGACAAAACTAGCAAATAAACTGGAGAAAGAACCATATGAATTGGACACGATTTCAGATATTTATGATAAATTTTACTATATATTCCCTTTCTAACATGTACAAGTATGTATCCCTCTACAATCTACAAAATTTGACCTTTCCATCAGACAATCCTTCAAATTTGGATTATAATGGTTCGTTTTTAAGTTAAAGAAGTCATGGATCTAGAGGCTGATGATGTTCAGAAGAGAAACTCTATTTCGCATCAGACGCTTGAACAAGCATTCCAGTTCATTCTCAAAACACTCTAGACTCTCAATATCAACCGCTCTTCTTTGTTGAACTGCTTTTGACAAGAACGACCATTTACAATCCTTGGGTTCTGATATAAAAAATAGAACAACTCGAAGAAGATTGATCGTAACTTCTCTGGTCTCCATTGACATCAAAAAATCACAATCTTTACGCTTGTTAACAATCTGCTTCATACACCTCAAACAAGTCTTGACATCCTTTTGTACCTTCTTTATTTGTAATTTGTTTTTTCTGGTTGTATCTTCTACTTGGTTATGTACCGTTGATTCAACCAAGATATCTCGAATGTTGCTGCACAAGTCTAAAACCTTGATAGACAATTCAAGATCTTCTTCTACACATCTCTTCTCGTGGGATAAAGACGAAATTTGTTGATTTCTTGGCAGACAAAGGAGCTCCTGTGTCAAATCATAAAGGTTGCCAAGTCCTTTTAATCCATTTAACACTAGTTGTGAAGTCAAAATGGAATCCGCAGAAGCCAAAACACTCCTAATGTAGTTTAGCTCTTCTTTGATTTTAAGAGCAATAGGTTCTGTGTTAGAAGGCAAGCTAATAGAACGAACATGATACGACATTTTTTTTTTCTTTTTTTGGTGAAGGAATAGTTTGAAAGCCGAAGAGATATTTGGTAATGATAAGAAACTATGAAATACCTACATATATAGATGATAAAATACAAATCAAAAGGAGAGACACAAAGAATATTGGCAGCTCAGCACTTATGTCAATGCAGCAATTACTAAACATCGCCAATTAGTGTGATACGATAAACCCTTATCGTGAGATTATGTTCCTTACAACCATAGAAAAATAATGGAAACCAGCATATATCTATATGATATTTATTTTTGTGAAGTGCATATGCAAACACGGCATGTAGTTAAACGTAACCCAGTTCAACAACCTGTAGACATTTTCGAATACAATATATGTAGTAGCTATACTGTTCATACAGCTCATATACATGAAGATATTTCATTAATCTATAATACTATTTAATAAACCAACAAAAAATGTAAATATGTAAGCAATGTGGTTTCTACCAATATAACAACTATTTGTGTATAATTTTCAGGATTTTTTATGTTTGCAGTGTTTTACTTCCGAAAGGCAAAGTTCGTAGGTTTACCTGTGTATGTTCTTCATGTTGTTGGTTGTTGGCTGTTGATGCTCTTCTTGAAATAACATGGATATGTTGCAAACATAATTTTGAATTGAAACATCTTGGCTCTGAACTCATACTTAAATATGTGACAAATCTGACAACTTTTCATCTTGTACAAGACCCTAAATCCTAATGTTGCACTGGAAGCCAAAGAGACAGCAAATATATTGATATTATGTAGCTCTACTCCAACTTTACAACTTCAACGGAATTCTTAAGTTCTTAATGGGCTTTCAAAAAGACCAAATGCAGCTTATTTAAGTCGATTCAAAGTTCCAAACGAGCCGTTATTATGACCCTACAGAAATCTTGATAGCTGAAGACAAAATTAAATAAATGAGATAAATGCTTATTTATATCCCCTCTATATACATCAAGGGCTAGGGAGATGAAAAGAGTCATGAAGAATCTTATCGGCTAAGCTCTTTCATGACACACATGTGGAACTGTCATTTCATAATGGTTCATGCCTCAAATTTCTTAAACATCCGAAATTAATGTGTTATTATATGATCCTAAAATTAAGATAACTTCTTCTTTTTAATAACTGAATTATTGGGAACAGAATACCTCACATGGTTGCAACATGTTAATCTACAATAAATTAAACTTTGTGATGACAACTAATGCCTAATCTATAAGTCGCTGCCAGAGGCAAGAACATACCATATATACATGGAATTCTACATTACATCTATGCTGCACGGACTATACTACATGTTTTCAACTCATAACAAAGTGTTCAACAGTAGAGCCAATTTAGTATGTATTTATAAGCCAGAAAAAAATATAGGCAAATTTTATTCCTACACCAATAATTTCAAATTTATTTTAAGGACAAAATTGATCTTCTCCTTCGTTGCAATGGTAACATGATTGTTTCAATTAAACAACTCTAACTAAAATCCAAAAAAAAAAAATTAATAAATTAATAAAACGCAAACAAACCTTAGCAACAAAGTTAACCATGATCAAACCATATCAATCATCGTCCCCTACTCTTCTTTCTTGAGCTCTTTTTTTCTCCTTCTCCATTAAATGGCTAGAACTCCAAATATATTGATAAAATTGTACGGAATCCCAACAAATTTATGTATATGGGCCAATCTAACATTGAAATCATCAAAAGTATTATAAGAATTTACATGATTTCAAATTTAAGGGCCTAACAATTTGGGGAAAGTGAAATCTTAATCGGTGGTACTAATGTACCCTTTATCCGCAAAATTGTTAAAACATACCATATAATTTAGTCTATACTTTTTCTAATAATAAATTTTTTAAATGCATTTAAAAATATTAAATTTAATATAATTTTTAAATAAAAATGGTTAGAAAAAATTTTTAAGATGTTACAAAAACAAATAAAAGTGAGCGAATGTGTAATAAGATAAAAGATTATAATAATAGAAATAAAATAATAAACGTCTACATTTAATATGAAATTTATCGCGCGTTTGTGTTGAAATGAAATAAATATTTCAATGAAAATAAAATATACGTTTCCATCATAAAAGTAAGTAGAATTTTATAAAAAAAGAAATTTTGGGTTTGGAGACCATATTTTACGGTCGTTGAAAAATAGTCGTAATCTATATAGAATTTATTTTAACGCGTAAACTCAAAATTTCAATAAATTTAAGTTGTATAATTAAAACGTGTTTTTAATAAGTTTAATCTATGAATTCAGATTTCAAATTTTGTGACAATTTATGTCGTTCAAATTTAAGTAGAAATCAGTTAATAAATTTAAGGGTAAAATGTCATATTTCAACATGTAAATATTTTTACATGGAAAAGATCTAAAAAAAATTCCGATTTGAGTAGCGAAGTTTGTTCCGTTCAATTCCGATCTTTCTAGCTCCGTCTATCGCGATTTACAATTGAATACGTTTTGAATCGGTGAATTGGCGACCGTAATGGATTTTTGACACGACTTTCGTAGCATGGATTTTACTACACCATTAAATTCCTCTCGTCACGCTGATCTCCGCGGTATATTTATTCTTGTATTTCGGTGTCTGGTGCACAACGTTAAGTGGTCAAATTCTAGTACATAACGTTACCCTATGCCGCCACGTCATCAATTCACACTTTAATTTTTTTTTTCCTTCCTCTTCATTCACTTAAGCAAGCCGGTCGAAAAAAATGAACGAAAACCCCTTCTCTAATCCGACGATCCTCGAACAAAGGCACCAACCCGTTCACTTTCAGCGAAGTCACCAACTACAAAGTTGTAGAGCTGGATGACCGCAGATCTAAAACGGCAAAAATCGTCATCGTCATTCGTCGTTGGATGTCGGGGTCTAAAGGAAAGTTGAAGAGTTTGATGAGGGCTACACGCTGCCCAAATTTGGTGATCATCGGAGTAGTGTGGTGGCCGGAATTTCACTTGGAAGTCGCGGCGGCTTTTGGTCTTCAGGCGACGAACGGCGGCGCTGGAGCGGAGGGGACCACCGGCGATAGCAAGCTGGAGGCGGCGGTGTCCTGGGATGATCGATCGGCGAAGGTCCGGCGTACTCTGGTGGCCTAAGTATGGTCATTGAGTGATTTGCTTAATTTATTAATTGTTAAATAGAAATGACATAATTTGAATGGTTATTAATTCATAACTGGTTCGTACGAGGTCGGATTCGAGTGCGGTCAGTTGCGTTGGATTCGTACCGACATTATCTTCGCAATAGAGTTGGATTTGTCGCTATTCGCTTCAGTGAAATTTCGGACATATTTTTAAGGTGAGTGTTCAAATCACTCAAGCAATACTAAAATATTTCGATGTTAGTTAAATTAAAATCATGAACTGATTTAAATTTATTGATTGATGATTGGTATTTTAAATTGACGTTTTAATTGACAAATAAAATTGAATTGTTAGGAATTTGAATTGACAGTTAAATTTGAAATTAAATTGGCTAGTTAAATACTCGACATTTTATAACTAGTTAACTGTTATGATAAATTCATTGTTTTGGATGTTGATTGTGATGGATGTCTATTAATTGATATGTTGGATGATTGGATGTTATTTATTTTGATATATATCTGTTATCACCCTGGATGTTAATTACGGGTATCATAAATTGTCAATTTAATCATTTCGAATAAATTAAGAAATATGTTGAAATGATATATACCTATGACACTTTGATTTGGATTGAAATGATTTATATCCATCCCTGCAATTAAAATTTAATATAATTGATCACTTGGTCATAGGATAGAAAATTATATACAGACACCGGATTGGTTAAATTGAATGATTTTGAATTCTTGAAATTTATTTCTTTTAAATAATATGGTTCTAAAGAAATAAAAGTTTTATTTATACGAATGGAATTACTTTAAAAATTCAAGTTTTGAAATGTTGAAATTTTAAATTGTTTAAAAGAATTTGTTAAGGGATTTAAATTTGAAATTTGGAAGTTATAATTGAAATACAATTTAAATTATAGAAATTGAATTGTTTTAAAGATTTGAAATTTTATTTGAACTTTAAAACTTAATTTAATTAAAGTGATTTAAATTGATATTTTGAATTTGGACTCGAACTTGATAAAATTGAAATGGATTCAAATAATAATTTGAAGTGAAGTATTTTCCATTTAAATTGGATTGTTTTAACTAAATTTGAAGTTAAGTTAAAATGTTTCAAATTGAGATCGATTTAAATTAAATTGTTGAAACTGAAATGAAGTTTGAAATTGAGATTAATTTTTAATGAATTCGAAATTGAAGTTAATCCGAATTGAAATTGAAATTGGGATAAAGTTGAATTGAATAGTGAATTTGGGGTTGATTTGAATTGGATATTGGAAATTGAATCGGTTGATTTGAATTTGAACTTAGGTTCGAATTTGTTGAAATTGGAAAGAAATAGTTTACTTTATTTTCAAGATAAACTATTTAATATAGAGGAAATTAGTTTAAAGGAAAAAATTTAATAAAATTTTATTTTAACGGACGTTAAAATACAACTTCCGTCTCAAGGACAAGCGCGAAAAATTTCACGATCGTTCCTGCTTTTTTAGTCTGCTTTCCTCTGTAAACAAAATTTTTCTCCATCAAGCAATGGCATTCCAAAACCAAATCAATTTTCTTCCTCAAGCTGATTTACAAGTGCAATCAACTTCCCAAGCTAAGTCAATGGACGTAAATCCACAAATTTCAACAAATCCAGAACAAATAAACGATGAAACTGGGATTTCAAAAAGTAGGGTTTCGATTGCAATGCATACAGAAATAAAGAGAAGACGAAAAAATAATCCATCCACGGCTATTGATTCGACTGATATTAAACAACAAACAAAGAGAACGATAAAATCTAGGGCAACAAAAACTGTAAAAGAAGACGACATGAAGAGACAACAGCTTTGTGATGAAATCGTCAGTAGAAAAAGAAAGACAAAGGTATAACATCTGATTTATTTTTCTTCAAAATAATATTTCAGTATTTATTAGACAGTAAATGATAATTAGATCGATAGTTATTGAATGATACTTCAATACATCATTTGATTTATTGCATGCATCATATTGAAATATTAGATGATGATGAACATAGCATTCAGTCTTTGACAAAAGACAGACAACAATAAGATGCATAGTTATAGAATGATAGACAAATATAGCATTGAAAAAAATGATAGAAAAACATTGCATTATAGAATGATAGTTGAATATATCACTTTATTTACTGTGTGTATAATGATGCAATGATAAGTGAAAATAACATTTCCATATTCGATATACGGCAGACAATAATTAAATAGATAGTTATTGAATGATAATTCATTATATAATTTCATTTGTATACACAATATTGAAATATGAGATGATAGATGAACATAGCATTCAGTTTTTGATGGTTGATAAACAACAATAAAATGCATTGTTATAGAATGATAGACAAACATAGCATTGGATAGAATGATAGACAAACATAGCATTCGGTCTTTAAACTGTAGGAGCATAAAGTGAAAAAAAGTAATGATAGACAAATATAGCATTGGATAGAATGATAGACAAACATAGCATTCGGTCTTTAAAATGTAGGAGCATAAAGTGAAAAAAAGTAATGATAGACAAACATAGCATTGGATAGAATGATAGACAAACATAGCATTCGGTCTTTAAACTGTAGGAGCATAAAGTGAAAAAAAGTAATGATAGACAAATATAGCATTGGATAGAATGATAGACAAACATAACATTCGGTCTTTAAAATGTAGGAGCATAAATTGAAAAAAGTAATGATAGACAAACATAGCATTGGATAAAATGATAGACAAACATAGCATTGGGTCTTTAAACTGTAGGAGCATACATTGAAAAAGAGTAATGATAGACAAATATAGCATTTCTACAAATAATGATAGATGAATATAGCACTAGAAAATTGTGCATTCATGGTTGAGAAATAAGATTATAGTTTGTTAAATACTGAATTATTCATTCATAATTTTTTGTACAGGAATCAAAAGGCAAAAGATCAAAAAAAGCAAAAAAAACATAAGGGAACAAATCAAAGAAAGTATCTCAGGAAAAAATTCAGTATAGATGTAGCTTGCTTCCGATGATAAAAATTTTCCGGAAAATTAAGGAAAAAGGAGGTTATCTTGTTGATCAACTGAATTATTTAAAATAAACACCTTTTGAAAAATTTATGTTAGTATTTTTCAAAGAAATTTTATCCATAGCTGCTTTCACAAAATCATCAACAACCTTAGATGATATCATAGAAACATTTTCTATCACTGACGAAGCTTTTAAAGTGGGGAATGTTTTTTTAAAGATCAAACCTGAAGATATTTCAATTCTCTTTAGCTTACCTTTGTCTAGAATTAATATTTTCCATTACCTAAAATGAGTTTACAAATCCTTCCAGACAATTGTAAGGATTTTGTACTAAGAAATTTTGGAACAGTAGAGCACATAACAAAGGATCTTACAGTTTCAAAAATAAATAATGTACTAGAAACACAACAATTTCAAAATGAAACTGATTTTCCAAAACTGATTATTATCCTTGCATGTTCAGTCAATTCCCCGATATTGCCCCGATATATCCCGTAGCGGACTTTTGGGGCAACGATATTCCTACAAAGCGGTCCAATATAGCGGATCCGCTATTATCCTCGATATTGGGGCAATAATCCACTATATCCCCGATTTTGTTGCCCCGCTATATCCCCCTTTCCTATAAATAAGCATTTTGCATGATGTCTTGCTTTTAAGTTTTATGGTAACTTCAAAGTTGATGTAACAATGATATACGCTATTGGTTATTATAACTAGTTCTAACTTTTTAAGTGTCAACTTTGTTTATCTTTACTTTATTATAACTTGTTTTGCTTGGTGGGAAATAATAAGTAATAATTGTTCCTCTTTTTAATGTAGAATGTTCATTATTCCTCTTTTTAAAGTCGTCCGCTATATCTTGCTATATCCCCAATATATCTCCGCTACAACTTTTCGCACCTCAAACGCTATGGAGCGGCGGGGCGCTTTAACTGCACAGATCCTTGCAATGATAACCTTCTTCTTTCCCGACAACCAAAGATACTTACCATGGGGATATATTCCTTATATTATTGATCACAACAAAATGAACTCGGTATCTTGGCCAGTTTCAATTCATCATTCATTGATTAGAGCTTTGATGGCTTTCAAAACAAAGCCAAGAAACATGCCAGGTTGTTCCATGCTCCCAATTGTTAGTACAACATTCTAACTTTATGTTAATACATCTATGTCTATAAATTAAATTATATACATTATATATTTTAACCAGTAATATTTTATTTGTAGTTTTTCCTATGTGAGCATGTCAATTTGATATCTCCATTAGCAACATACTATTCTACTTTACCTAGATTTGGGAGGTGGAATATCGGAAGCTTGAAAAAAAGTCATTTCAAGAGAAGCTTTGATAAACATGGATAGTAGAAAGGTATTATTTCTCACACAAGTACAAGAAATGTATACTGATATATAGATATATCATAACATAACGTATATTAACAGTTTTCATTTTATTATTATACAGTCATAATTTAAATGATAGTTACATATATCATTTCTGCACAAATACAATTTTCTATAGTTGCTACTAAAAAATGATAGTCAGATATAGCATCACATGAAAAATGAAAATTATAAATAAAATTACTTCATTCATTGTATCTTAGCTCATTCATTACTATTTATGTTATTACATAGATTTTTGTTGAAATAAGAAACCCGACTGAAGATGAAAAGGCACTTCTTCAACAAAAAAACCAACAAAAATTTGTTCAGATGGATACAAATGAGAATATTGTGATACAAAAAGTAGAAAACTTGGAAGAGGCATCAAAAAAGCAAGTTGACTCAATGAAACAGTACATTGAAGATTTGAAAAATAAATTAAGAAGAGTGAAAAAGAATTAGAAATGGAGAGACAAAAAAGAATACAAGCAGAAGGCACTATCATACAGTTGAGAAAAGAAATCAAAATGTTGAAATCAAAACCAAGAGAAGATATAGAAGCACCATCATTTGATCTGAATATAACCCAGGAAATAAAAAAGATGCAGGAAGAGAAAAAACAACATCATCAGAAGGAACTTTCAGAGGAAACAGAAAAATCCCCGATAGTGAATGAAAGAACACAGAAAAAACCAAGCTCTTTAGTTTTGAGGGTTAAAAAGCGCCAACGAAGGAATAAAATTGATCCCAATTGCCAGTATGAAATTGTTCACAGAAAAACAAAGAAAAATGTTGACAATGAAGACCAAAAGGAACAACCTGAAATTGAAGAAGGTCAAAAAAAATACAAGTGAACAAAAACAAGAAGAACAAAATGAAGAATCTGATTATGAAGAGGAATCTGAAACTGAAACAGATGAGCAAGTCACTACAATTGAAAATAAAGAAATAATTGATGTTGATGGATACTCGCCATCAACTAAAGCTTACAAGAGTAAAGATATAACAAAAAGCAGTATTCTAAAATTATTGAATGAAGAACAACAAAACAAAATTCTTGCTTTCTTCAAATTTAATGGAAAATGAGAAGTAAGATTTCTAATCTTTTTTCTTTCATTATATTTGTAATTAAATAAAACTGAAAAAACCAACTTGTCAATTATTAATTTTCAATTACAGCACTGTAGCATATGAAAAAGATGAAGGGAACAAAGGAGGAATCACGATAGTGAAATCTATGCTGGAAGCTGTTCTATTTGAGGGGGTTACAGATGGACAGGTATGCATCAACTCAGAATTATGATAGTAAAAAAATGTATATAAATGTATAAAATGAAAGAATGATAAGTAAACCTAGCATTCAACTATCAAAGTGCATATAAATGAATTGAATGAGAGAGTGACAACTAAAAGCAGCATTACTATTTGTAAAATGCAGATAACTGTATAGGATAGGAGAATGATTGTTACAACTAGCATTCGTAGTTTTTTAAGTGCATATAAATGTAAAAGATGAGAGAATGATAGTTAAAACTAGCATTCGAAGTTTCTAACTGCATATAAATGAATTAAATAAAAGAACGGTATTTAAAAACAACATTGGTATTTGTAAAGATCATATAAATATGTCGAATGTCAAAGATGATTGTTTAAACTATCATTTGCATTTTTCAGTGCATACAATGAAGTAAACATGTAAATGATAGTGAATACTAGCATAAATATTCCTGGTTCAAAAACAAAATATCCCATAAAACTTACAACCTTTTTTGTTTTCTTAAACAGATTATTGATTGGTTTTACTACAATCATGAGATGTATGAACACAATTACTACTTCACTACAATGATGATGGTAAGTATAAGCTTTTCATTATAAATGTTAAAAAATAATACAAAGTATTCTAATGCATATGAATGTGCAGAATGCTATAGCACATGATCAGCAAACTGTGATCAAAGACATAGTCATACCAGCAATAGATGTCATTGTCAAAGATGAATTTACAAAGAAAATTTTCTTCCCTCTACATTACACAAACCATTGGAGCTTGTTGATGCTAAACTATGAAACAATGCAGTGGAGTCATTATGATTCAACAAAACCAGAAACTAGATCAACAAGGACTTCAAACCCCAGCTATAACCAAGCCATCATTCTTGTAAGAAAAGTATAATTTTTATATCAGTCTAACATTAATATACAGCACTAATTTTTCTTCTTGCAGAAAGACAAAATTGAATTAATGTTCAAGAAGAAATGGGCAGAAGTAGGAATACTGAACAAAGAATTTCACAAACCTAAAGTGTTGCAGCCAAAAAGCCCACCACAGGATTGTGATTCGTAAGTAACTAATTCCATTTCTTCTCTTGTCATTTTAGTTTGTATATTCATCCAACTTTAGTTATTCTTTTTTTAAATACAGCTGACTACATCTAATGATCAAAATGATAGTTAAACCTACAACTAAAAATTTTAAAATGCATAAAATTGTAAAAATGAAAAAAAAAACGACAGTTCAAACTATCATTTATATTTTTTCAGTGCTTATAAATTTATCAAATATTGAAAATGATTGTTTACACTAGCATACATATTTTTAAATTCTTGTGGACTAGACTAAACATGCAAAACAATAACAAAATATCATTTGTATTTTTAAATTGCAGTATAATGCATTAAATATGCAAAATGATAGTTAAAGCTAGCATTGCTAATTGACAGTTCATTAAACTACATCTATTGAACAAAAAGATTATGTATAAGATGCACATTACAAACACAGCAATGGTGTCTTTATGAATGCATTGGTTAATAGTGTGATAAAAATATAAAGCTATATTTTAGAATTCTAGTGTAAAGAATGCTATTTTATTTTAGCATTAGCTTATACTGTAATATTAACTAATATTTCCATATCTGAAACATGCTTGATTGTGCATTCTTTGTCATGGCAAACTTGAAAAAACTGGACAAAGATGAGATGCCAGATAAATATTCAAATGAAATGCTTAGAAACCTAAGAGCTGTAGTGGTGCTTGACATACTCAATGATCCACAATATAGTTGGTCAATGCAGAAATCCTACAAATATTCTACATAAGAATAGCTGTTGCATTTTAACTTCTTTGAACAGAAACACTTCTGCTAATTAAACTAAGATGGAGTTTGAGATGGAGTCTGAAATGGAGTCTGAGATAGAGTCTGATATGGAGTCTGAGATGTAGTCTGACATAGAGTCTGAGATAGAGTCTTATTTGATATACAACACTTGTATTTTGTTCTCCGTGCATAAACTGCTCAGATGTATTTGAACTTCTCGATTTGAAGTTGACTTGATTATAATTGTCTGTTTTCAGTACATGAACTACAATGTATAAACTAAAGATATATTCAATTGTCATTTTTATATGTTTTCTGATGCTTTTACTATATTTCTAAAGTGGTAAATAATCATTTACACTGAAATTCTAGATAAAACTAGCATTATGCGAAAATACATTTCTTGGTAATTGAACTGTGATGAATAATGCGTGGATTTATCCATATATCATTTATATATGATTTCCAATGTATGAACTCTGTTTCAAGAGTCATGACTACTGTTTACACTGTAACTTGCTTTTAACTGAAATGCTAGATACAACTATTATTCAACTGTACATAATCATACTGTCAATTAATCACAAAACCACTTATGTAATCTCATTAGCTAATCATATAAACAGTATATCATCATCATCAGATACTTCATTCTTGCACAACAGCATTACTTAGTTCTATACAATAACAGATTGTGGGTTTCAATGTTGAAATTGTATTTCAGGTGAAATGCATACTGATTACAATGAAATGCTAGTTACAACTAGCATTGGACTAAAATGATAAGTACATCTAACATTGAATAGAAATGTTAATACTGAAGTGCATAGCTAATACAGTTCTTCAATTTATATTATATATTTTCCAATATGATTAAATAATAGATTCCTAAAAAAAATCAACAACAAAGGAAAATATAAGAACATCAGATATTTGAAGTTAAAACAAAATAACCAAAACAGTTCACATTTTATTTTCTAATGAATTCACAAAGTATGACTTCATTCTTCTATAAGCTTTAGCAGCTTTACAGTTAAAAAACTATTCTATTACACTAACAAAACACATTTTATTTTCTTAACTTTTTGAAGAAGCAAGGCAATTCCTTTTGTTGTGGCCAACTACATTACACATGCTACATCTGTTTCTTTTACTTTGAGAATATCCAAATCCACCACGCCTCTTTGTAGATGGTCTTCCTACACCACGAACTTCTTTAGGAGGCCTAATCAAAACATCATTTTCAGCAGCAACTGGTTTATCAAAATCTGGAATTGGATTGATAGCATTAGCATACGAAGATCTGAAAGCATTAACAGTAAAATATTCCTCCACAAAATCATAAATTGATAATCTAGACTTGTTAATGCACTTAATTGCATGCGCACATGGAAAACTAGTAACTCTCCATTGATTACAACTACATAAACGATTTTTAAGATCAACAACCTGTGACTTAGGTGATTTAACTTCAAACACAAATTCCGAGGACTTATAAACATCCCAACCAAAGCCATCATCTACTAACTTAGACAAACGTTCCTCCATAACAGGACAAAGATTTGTTGTCCACAAACAACATTCCTCTCTTCATCTCGCCATTTGCTCCATAACTTTTACTCGAATACCATCCAAACAAGAAGTTATAGGCATAACCCTATCTTCCAAAATCCATGAGTTGAAACTTTCTGCGACATTTGAAGAATATTCACCATAACGCTTTCCTTGAAAAAACAAATCTGCCCAATGGTTAAAAGGTTTATCTCTAAGAAAATTTTCTGCAGATGTACCCCCAATATCCTTAAATTTAGAAAGATATCGCTCAAAATCATACATATTAGAGGCTTTAGCACAAAGTTTGAACAACTCTACAATAGATGAATCACCTTTAGCTGACTTGACAACAGTACCAATATTCTGTTCCATGTGAAGCAAACAATAGCTATGATATGAAGAAGGGAATATTTTTGGAACACCTAAAATGAGACCCCACTGACGATCAGACATAAAAACTAAAGACCGATCTTCATTAAGCATTCCTTTCAAATGTGATAAAAACCAAGACCAATTAGATTCATTTTCGTGTGAAACAATACCCATAGTAAGAGGAAAGAAACCTACAAAATAAACAATTAATGACAGTTGAGTAGCAAGAAACATGAATTATAGTAAACATTAAAACCTGTATTAAATGTTAATAATTTCTATTATACACAATTAAATTAGGTTCAAATGATATATGAATATAGCATATGTTAGTTTAAAGTCTTCCAGTTACTGCTGCATAAAATTTTAGTTCTTGTTTTTACATTTCTACTGTAACCAGCTCAATAATTAAAAAAAATGAAGAAACAATTCTAGTGTAAACATGGATGTAGTAAAAATTATGTACAACTTTGAACAATGATAGTTTAATATATCATTACCAGAAAAATAAATAAGTAAGTAAATCAAAATTAAAATGAAACTCATACCCTGGTTACCATTTTTACAAGTAGCAGCTAACAAACCACCTGGTCTTCCTTTCAAAGCAGCAGCATCTAAAAATATTAGTGGCCGACAGTGTTTAAATTCAAGTAGACAAGCACTAAAACCAATACAAACTCTCTCAAACTAATTAGTTAAAGCATTAACTTCCATGGCCACGTAACTACCAGGATTATACTTCTGCAACGCCTCCAAATACCAATTTAAATCGTTATATGACATAGCATTATCCCCATATATTTCTTTTAAAGCCAACTGTTTTCCGCTATAAGCATAATAATATGATAGATTAAAATTGTACTCTCGTCTAAATTCTTTCATAATATCCTTTGGCTTCTTCATAGGAGCATCTCGAATTTGATCAACAATCAAAGATTTAACAAATCTACTTGAAATATTAACTTTATTAACATCTCTAAGACCGGCTCCACACGAATGATGAAAATTGTACGTTCTAATAAAAAACCGAGAGAGTAGACCAGGATCCGAAGAAGCATTAAGATAAAACTTACAACCATCCTTCAACCAAGAGCAATTAACTGAAATTCTATCAGGAGATTTTCTTACAAAAATCAAATCATAACCATTTTTAATTTGATATGCCATTAAAAACTCCCGAAAATCCTCAGCTCCATTAAAACAAAAACCAAGAAAATCCACAATAGTTTTTTGAGAACCTTTCTTCAACATATCTTTCAAGTAGTAAGAAGAATCAGCATGTGAATCACTATTAGCACCAGAATTACTACCAATTGAAGTACTTTGAACACTTGCATAGCCTAATCCACAGCCAGCATTATTAGCTTCCATAGCACAAACATTTTCCTTAGCAGTGAACTTAAAATATTCACGCTTCTTGAAAATTAGAAAACACAAAATACTAATCAAATCTGAATCGGTATCAATGATTATATTCTTATTCTCGAGAACATAAAATATCTCAGTACAAAATGGACTAAGATGTGGCCAAACTTCATAAATTTCAGTCTTAACAGCAAACAAAGAAGAGCCTGTCGTAAGTCGAGTAGAATAACAATTCTCATTATGTTCAAAAATAACTAGCAAACTATTTGCTTCATCATTGTAGATATCAGTACTGCAAATAAAATAAAATAAAACTAGTTTAAAATGCTAAATTAACATAGAATAACGGATGGATCTCAAAATAACTGCTAAAATGAAAGAAATATAAATGACATGAAAAAGTAGATAATAAATGAACATAGGACAATCAAATTAAAACAAATTATGAATACAACAACAAAGAATGCTATATAAATATAGCATAACGCAACAAACTACCTATAAAATTCAATACAATAATAGATGAACATTAAAATTGTAAAACAATAAACTGTGCCAAATAAAAATAACAGTACACAATAAAATCTTACTTTGCCATTTAAACAAATCTAAAATAGGTACCGAAATCTGAAAGAAGACAAAACTGTGCAACCTACAGAAACAAAAATATACTTAATAATCGAAAATTATTAGATCAGAGGAAGATAAGAATAAGATCGAAACAAATAAGAGCAACATACCTGAATGTAAGAAAATTGTTTAATAACGATCCAGAGGACGATGAAGATCAACGATAAAGAAACACGATGAAGATCGATAGACAATTGAGAAGATCGAATATAAAAATAAAGAAACACGCGTCGTTGAATTGAAGATCGATGAACTAAGAGCGGTAATATCAGAATAAGATCAACGAGAAATGAAGAAGCAAATTTAAATTTTACAGAAGTTTGTCCTTGGAACGAAAAAATAAATCCCGCGTCCTTTAAACGAAAAAAAAATCCGCGTCCTTAGGCCCAAAAAGAGAAGTAAAAACTTCCTCCAGCCCATTTTCCTGTTTGAGATTTTTTTGAATAAAGCTTCCAGAGATGAGCAAGTGGCTGTTGGATAGCTAACTAGGAAGTTCAGATTATTTTATTTGAATTCCGCTATGCATATTAAGTCAGTATGACTATATTTCTTTGATCAACCAAGGGGGCATCGTCATATGTCGCTCTTGGCATATTATTGTAAATTATATTTGATCATTGCCTGGGAATAGTTTTGAGATTTTGTAACTTGGATATGATATTGTTTTGAAATGTAATCAGCAAAATGTTGTTTTTTGAAATCTATGATTTTGTTCATATTCAAGTGCTTCTGATATTATAGATGCCATTAGCATTACCGTATTTTGTCACCAGAAGTTAATACTATAGATGACCACAACATCTATAGCGCTTAGCTTTTGGCCTCTAGACACAGGATGTTACACTTAGGGTATTAAAATGAAGGATGTTCCCATTTTACCCTTACCGTATTCCTATTAGAATGAAGGATGTTCCCATTTTACCATTACCATATTCCTCCTATTTTCTTATTTTCAACTATCTTTTTTTATACATTCTTTAAGGCATGACTCCTTCTAAATTAACAAATCTTAATCCCTTAACTATCTACATTATTTCATTTAATTTATCTAATTAAATGTCCTAAATAATGCTAGTCAAAATTAGGGCCATTACAGTATCTCTAATTTATAGTTATGAGTTATCTATAAACCATTTAAACCACAATAACTAAGCCATTATTCCCAAACAAGTTGGTGCCGACTAGAGATAGAATCCAAAACTAAATGACAAAGTCAATTTAAAAACCATGATAATAATAATAAAATAATGTAAAATAATTAAACAAATGATAATAATAATAAATAAAGATATATATATAAAAAAATTAAAAAGATCATGATAGTAATAAAAATAGTGGTAGTATTAATGGTACTAATAGTAATAGGGACCGAAGACCAAACACTACATTTTAGGCTTCTATTCACTAGTCCTATAATCTAAAACATATAACACTACCCTTAAACTAACCCTAAACAAAAAACTCCTAACTCATGGTTCTGGCGTGGATCGCTAACTTCTGTGCGCTCCAGTCTGACACCAATTCTTTGGGTATATTTCAATCCCTCAAGCCCCTTTTTACTACTTCCTCCCATGCCAAACTAGATCGACCTCTACCTCTCTTTATGCATTCAATGTAGCATATAATTCCAACATGCACAGGTGCCTCGGGAGGCCTCTGTTGAGGATATCCAAACCATCTTAAGCGGTGTTGGACTAGCTTCTCTTCAATTGGTGCTACTTCAAGTTTGTCACGTATATCATCATTTTTAATTCGATATCGTCTTGTATGACCATAACTACATCGTAGCATACGCATCTCTGCTACACTTATCTTCTGGGCATGTTCTCTTTTAGTAGGCCAACATTCTACACCAAACAACATCGCATGCCTGATTTCCGTTCGGTAGAACTTTCCTTTAAGCCTTGTAGGACTTTCCATTCATAGAGAATTCCAGATGCTAGTCGCCATTTCACCCATCCCGCTCGAATTCTAAAACTAACATCTTCATCAATCTCGCCATCATATTACACCACCAATCCTAAATATCGAAAGGACTCCTTCTTGGACACTACTTGTCCGACCAGAATGACATCTCCATCCTCTGACCTGACACCGCTAAACTCGCACTTCATATATTTTGTTTTAGATCTGCTAAGCCTAAAACTCTTTGATTCTAAAATCTACCTCTACAACTCCAGTAGTCCATTAACCCCTATACTATTTACGTCAATTAGCATAACATCATCGGCAAATAGCATACACCAAGAAATCCCACCTTGTATACCCTTCGTAATCTCATCCATTACCAGGGAAAAAATATGGGGGCTCAAAGCTGACTCTTGATGCAATCTTATGCTAATGGGAGAGTCGTTGGTTTCACCATCGCATGCTCTGATACTAGTCACAACATCATCGTACATATCTTTGATAAGGGCAATTTACTTTGTTGGGTATTTCTTCTTTTCTTGAGGCTACCATATAACATTTCTCAGTACTTTGTCATAAGCTTTCTCCAAATCGACAAATACTATATGTAGATTCTTCTTTTGCTTCTTAAATCTCTCCATAAGTTGTCTTATCAAGAAAATCGTCTTTGTGGTCGACATCTCGAGCATGAAACCAAATTGGTTTTTTGAAACACTTGTCATCTTTCTTAATCGATGTTCAATGACTTTATCCCAAAGCTTCATTATTTGACTCATTAGCTTAATTCCTCCGTAGTTTGTGCAATAAAAATAATGTAAAACTCAAAAAAATTCAAAGTAACGTAATATAAAAAAAATATTCATAAAAAATATCATACATGATTACCTAATTATTGCATACGAGTACCAGGACTTTAATGATAACTATGAATGTGTGTTGCCTATAGACATTTTATAGTCCATATAGTAGAAAAATATAAGAAGCGTAGATTGATTAAGAAGGACAATGTTAGAATTTATTAGCAAGATGAAGTTTACATTAATTAAGTTTTCATAAAGCATTTCGGAAATAAATAAGTATTCAAAATTAAATTCTTAACAAAGTTTTAAATTATATACTTAAGGAAGAACAAAAGTGTTGCTTACATTTATACTTTCCCAAAAATAATATATGAAAATCATTATTCGAATATTATTTTACTTCAAAGATAATGTTTTCCTTCCAACTTGATTTTCTTATATACTTATGTGTGAGAATGAAATAAAGATCAACTTAACCTCTATTTGATCATACAAAAAATTATGGCTTTTTATATATATGCATTAATAAACCAATAACTCTGTGCAAAATAAATGAAAGAACCCAAATTCCTAGTCTTACTAATAAAAAATATATATTGAAAGGGAATTTGATATAAAATGTAAGAAAAAATAATTAGTTCAACTTTATCTATAGTAGATTTTAAAGGAATAAGCTTTTAGGGTTGTTATACATTTGGAATGTAGCTGATAAAAAGGAATAAAAACAATAATTAACTACGGTTAATCGGGTAACTGATCAGTATTAGAAAGACTAAATGTGTAATTGATTCTCTCATTAAATTGGATTATAGTTTACTTCTAAAACTACTTTAGATTCAAATTAATCTAAATTAAAAGCAATTAATTACCTTCGTTTATTGTGGGGTAGAAATATTTGATATGATCCTTCATATATGAAATTGTTCACATATAACTATTATGAACAACTATATGTTTAATTTATAGCTATTTATAAAAACTACCAAACTACATAAAGTTCAGAACATCTCATCGTTGCATAAGATCACCAAGATTTTGATGATGACTATGGATGTGTTTTGCATATGAAAAATTTATAATATATTAAATAACGTAATAGAAAAATATTAAAAGCTTATACTAAATAAGAAGAACAATGTCAGAATTTACAAAAAAGAAATTAATTGACTAGAAGTACATGAAACATTTAAAGTAAATAAGTTTTCAGAACACCTATTTAACACTAAACTTTTAACAAAATTTAGAATAGTGTTCTAGAAGCAGAGCAGAACTGTTGCTTATACATTCATTCTTCTCTCAGTAATACAGTACGAAATTATTATATGAAATTTCTTTTAGTAATATTATGCTTTTTTCCAAATTGATTTTCTTATATACTATGTTTGAGAATGAAATAAGGATCAACTTTACGGTTATATGGTTATGGAAAAAATTAAAGATTCTTTCGGTATCTATGTATTAGAATTAATTGACCAATAAATACTTGCAAAATAGATGTAGGAGAGAAAACAAATATAAGAAATAAGAAACAAGAGAAAAATATGATTGATATAAAATATGAGAAATAAGAAATAACTCAACATTACATATAATAGATTTCATAAATTAATAGAAGCTTCTACGGTGGTTATGAATTAATAAATCCAATAAACTCCTATAAAATAAATGAAGAAAACTAAATTTGTAACGGTACTAGTTGAAACAAAAATAAGAGGAAAATGAAAATTTAGGACAAAAATTTCAAATCAAAGAAGTAAAATCATAGATTTAGGATAAAAGAAATAAGTTCATAGTTGAATTAGTAGAAAAGACATAGAATAAAATTAATGTCTAACCTTTAGATTGAGCTTGTTGAGTCTTCTAGCAACATTTAGATAATTTATCCATAAGAATCTTATCCCTAACGCAAATGGTAGGAATATAACCTTGCATGATGTGAATAAAATAAAAAGCAATTAAGATGAATATAAAAGGTGAAGAACTATTGATGTATTCAGTCAAATTATAATCATGTTTAAAAAAGTATGAGATAAGTAAATAAACTGTTTGGAAAGAATCTCCAATTTATTTCTAATCTAGAGTTGAATTTTTTATGTAAAGCCGAAGATAAGGAATAAACACAACTATAAAAGGAGGTAGAACAAATTGAAGATGGAGAAATTGAGGAAATAAGAAATTTTTTGGTATTGAATGGGCTAAGAGGAGGAAAAATAAAACCTCAATTGATTAAACTAGAATAGATAGATTGATGCACTTATTGTGAGATAAATGTATCTATCATAATAAAAGTGATAAAAATATGCATTATGAAATAAATAAATTAAATTATGATGAGTTACAATGAAATAAATGTATGTATTATGAAATAAGAAGCGGGGAGAAAAAGATTAAATGAATGCTAAATAATCACTTGAATTAAAGAAATGAATCATTATATGAGCCGATAATGAATACAGAAAAGAATGAGAGTGAAGAAGAAATGGGAAGCTATGTGCATAATTGATTATGTAACATCTTGAGGTTTATCATAGGAATTCTAAGAGGCATGGATTAATATCTTCATGGTGAAAGAAAAAAATGAGAACATATAGAGTTTAAAATGAAAAATTGATGTTGAGACTAAGGAGAATTGAGTATATTGACTAAGAGTGAATGAGAGTTCTGCTAATGGTCAATTATTCAATTTCTTATATAATAGAATAGATTAATCAATAAAAATTATCATGTGTGCTATAGCATTATCTTGTTCTAAGAAGCTGCAAGGGATGTCCAACCAACTATCTATAAAGATAAATTAAGCGGCTCAAAAGTTTTATTTAAAACTAAAAATTGTTGAGGAACAAGTCATTTTTGATGTTTGCTCATCTACGAAATGATGACCAAGACTGCGTTTGTTTAAAATGATGAGCTATGGATGCTGGTTGCTGAATTCTGAATTTTAAATGTTGAATGCTGAATAATTATTACTTGTTTGTTTGCATCATAAAACTTGTGATAGAATTAAGAATCATGTTTCAAAAGTACCCTTCTTTATTAGTTGTCTTTTAAATGACAAATATTGAAAGGAGAAATTTAAGAAATAAATTAAAATTTATTTATTTATTTTTATTATTATTATGAGAATACAAGTGGAAAATTTTAAATATTTTAAATTACAAATAGTTTGAATTAAGAGAAATTTGAATATAAGAAAATTTAAAAAATATTTCTTTTGGAATGTAAATTTTCAAAATTATTAATTATGGAATTTCTAATGTTCAAAATTGTAATTTTTAGAAGTAATATTTTTAAAATTATCTAGACTTTTAGTTTAATCATTAGTTTTCAAAATTTTGCAACTTTGGATTTTAAGAGAAAGGTTAATTTACAAATTAATAAATTTTAAAAATTAAAAATTAATATTTATAATTTTCAAATTTGAAATTTAAAATTTTGGATTTTTATAATTTAGACTTTATAGATTGGAATTTTTAAAAATTTGAAATCTCAAAACATAATTTTAAAATTTGATTTAATTATGGTTTGTAAATATTAATGAGGATATTAATTGAGCAAATTATTATTCAGCTTCTAGAACAAATAATCAGAAATAAAAAAGTGTTGCACATTAATTTGTGAATAAATTATTTTAATTGGAGTTATAAAAAACAAAAAACAATGGAAGTTCTGAATAACATTTCAAAAGTACCATTAAGACCTTCTTAAGAGAAACAAATGTAGCCTAAGCAATTGAATATAAGGCTAAAACAAGAAAAAAGTACAAACTATTTAACGACTAGCATACGATTTCAATCAAAAAATATTGCAGTATTCATGTGTGATAAAAATTAAACTATGTACCTAATTGTTGTAGATGTTGTAATTATTTACTTGGTCCAGTACATTAGATGAATATTATTATGATTAAATAACATCTAACCAGATAAAAGGACACACTTAAAAGATTAAAAGGGTAAATCTAGATATTCTAATTATTTTATAAGCATGTGAACCTTACTGCATGTATAAGAGCTATACTTGTATTAACTATGAGTTGCTATAATAAGTCGCGATGGTTATAAGTTGTAATAGCTATTGTTGCAACAACTGCTATTTTATAAGCTGCGATGGTTTTGAGATTCATAGCTTGAGGTAGCTATGAAATTTGGCAACTATAACTTGTTAAGTGCGTCAATTGTAGGATGAGGCAACTTATTAGATGCGGTAGCATATGAGTGTTAAAATTTATGATAGTTATACAAGGCGATTGTTGTGTGATTTAACATGTGATAGCTTGAACACATTACCTTCAATAACTTACTTGCAATAACTTGTGTCTATGTATGCGGTAGCATTTATAAGTGCAGTAGTCCTTATAAAATATGGTAGCTAGTACAACTGTGGTAACCACTTAACGTGGTTAAATTAAATGAGATTAATTAATAAATGTACTGTGACATTTTAAACAGTTCAATCAAGGGATAATTAATTAAATGAATGTTATGGAATTAAATGAATTAATAGGCTAAATGGGTTAGGAAAGGCCAAGTCCATGAAGAATTCCCTTACACCTTAATTCTCTCCCTCCTTGACTATTCATATATGAAAAACATGGAAAAACAAAAACTCTATTGTTTTTTGAAAAGAGCGAAAATAAAGGAGAAAACATTTCATTTTATTTTAATGAAGGTAAGAAGTTTAAAGAAAGTTCGTTCTCCTTTTCAATTAAGGTCATAGTTATTAATGGCGCATGGTGCAAAGCTTCCTTGGACGCTTTGCGCACGTTGCTGCAAATGACACATGTTTTTTTAATTTACTACTCATGTTTAGAATTTTTATTATAAATTTAATAGTATATATAACAACTAATTTAAAAAGTTTAATATAATTTATATTTTTTCTATTAAAACATGTGTAACAAAGATTTTTTAGACATTTTGCAAATAAACATAATCAAATATAATATCATAAGCATATAATTTGAAGCATAATAGTCTCCAAAAGCCAAAATCATAGATAATAGTACACATTACTAATAAACTAGAAATCTGAATATGATGCAACAATTATATTTTTCAAATCAATATCTACATCATCAGATTCATAAGCTTCAACATTTCTTATGTCTCATCAAATATAAATTTTATGCAGTTTAGGTTGTGAAAAACGAAAAACAAATAATAAAAAGTAAAAACACAACAAAATAACGAAAATATGCCATTTTTGTGCCATGCAATTTGCGCTATTCGTTGCGTTTTTCTATGTGTGTCACGCCATAGGAAAGAAAGACGCAAACATCGTGTCCCGTCTTATGTCATGGCACACGCCTTTCGTAACTATGATTACGGTTAGGTTGAGTAATACTTCTATCCTAAACCTTCAATTTGTTTAAATTCATTTGTAATATGTTAATAGAGATTACATCATATTTTAAGAGATATGTTTTTGTTTTTATTTTTTTGTGATAATGGATGTAGGGTTCGAGGACCATACAACCATACTACACACACACACGCACGCACACACACATATATATAGGTAAAGATACAATAGTCTAGGACCCAAAGGTCCACCCAATAATTACATAGCCAACATGCCTGGCTCGATAGCATAAAGTGAAACGAAATAAAGCCAACATTCCTAGCAGAATAGCAAAAGAAAATTCATGTCTAAAAAATACGTAAAGGCAAACTCAACAGCGAATGACATCCCAAAACGAAACAAATGAAGCTAAATTGCAGTGCATCTATGAAACCTACCTAAAATCTTAGGGCAAAAACCAAGAGCGTAAGGTAAGAAATTGAATTTGTGATCCCGGTCCTTTGCAGCTAAAATCACTTCATTGTTATCGCTGAATTCGCCATCATTACAAAGGACCAACTCATCATCTAAGAGCCTATAGAAAGCTCCCACTCATCTTTTTCATCATTCCATTTTGAGAAAACCTTCCACTCCGAGTGGTAGCAAAGGCCACTATCCTTATGCGTCTAGGTCCCAGCCTTCCTACACCAATCTAAAGGAATATTTTCTGAGAGTTTATCCGTAAGCTCTTGAGCAACGAGACAACACTAGGAGTGTCTGAAATCAAGGCATGAACAAAATGCTTCTTAAGAGATATAATCAGGGAGTCAATGTCAGAATAGGGAACTGGATTCGGAGATGAATGTGGCATATTTGAAGAAGCTGAGATGCATACAGGCAGGGCCGGCCTCACGATATTTAATGCCCTAGAGGAGTTTTATTTTTATTCATTTTTTCCCTATTTCTTAAAAAAACTACAATAATTTTAAATGTAAAAATAAAATGAATTTTTTTTCCATATATTAAATGACGATCACAAAATATTGGTCAATTAAGTCATTTAAAGTAAATATCAAAAATCTAAATGATAGTATGATATTATAACACACTAATACAACTAATGGAAACAACTCCTTCTCGCATTTTTAAAGAAAACTCATATATTATCTCTTCATAGTTAAGCATATTCAAGTACTCATTTTCAATTGAAATCATAACGTATTTACTCAATCTTTCTTGCGACATGGTAGTCCGAAGGTATGTTTTAATCAATTTAAGTTTTGAAAAACTTATTTCCACCGAAACAACCGTTACTGAAATAGTCAATAAAATTCAGTAAGCAACACAAACATTTAAAAATCCACTTACATCCCGATAAGACCTCAAAAAATTTAAAATATCAATTGATTTAGTTACTTTTGTTAGTAAAATCCGTTTTAATTGTTGAAGCTCATGGAATATTCTTTACCATAAATATTTTTCTCTTCGTTGTGTTCTAAAAAACATTTTAATTTCATGCAATGGTTCTTCAACTCATCGTCGTCAATATTTTTAAACTTCAAATTCAAAAAAACCAAAAGTTCCTTCATAAAGCTTAAATTGCTCAAAATTTTAATTCATTTTCAAAAAGAATAAAGTCAATATTATTCATTTTCAAAAATTTAATTCATTCACAAAGAGAATGAAATCAAAATAATTCTATTATCCAATCATAATTTAATTCATTCAAAAAACATGAAATCAATGAATAATTTAGGGGGTTTTAGGCTCAAGGAAAATGTTAGAGAAAAATTTAGTTTCAGGGACAAGAAGTTTGTTTTTTAGGCTGAATGACACTTTTTAGTATAATTCACAGAATGATAGTTGTAACTATCATTTTCAGTTTACACTAAAAAGTGTCCTTCAAACTAAAAAGCAAACTTGTTGTCCCTGAGACTAATTTTTTTTGCAACTTCTTCCTTGTGCCTATTTACCTGAATAATTTAATTACGTGTCTATCTGTTTTGTACATTAAATTAACTTATGGAATTACTTGAAAGTGTAGTTTACTATTGATACTTAACACACAACTAAGTTTTTGCCTTTTTAGGATCTAGCATCTTTTGTGTAGCAAAAGCTTATATGAAATTTTATGCATTTTCAGGGAAAGATGCCACTTTTTTCCACCAGTGGATTGCATGACTTTTTATCATATTCATTTTCAACAACTGAGTTGCAGTTATACAATAAATCAATTACCAAAAACATAGCAAATCAAGAGGATAGCAGGCAAAAATCATATATTTATATTTAAAATTTAATTAAAAACTTACATTTTAGGAATAGGAACAACAATTAAACCTCAAATCAGGGAAACAAGCAGCAGCACACAACATCGACAATTGAAATTAGGGCATCGATATTTTGAAATTGCAATTAGGGCATAAATTGGTCGTGCATGAGAGACAAAGGCTGGCTTGGAATGGTCGCGCGTGAGAGGAGCAAGGCTTTGGCCGTTTGGGAGGCCGGCTGGGCGTGGCCGTGTGGACGACCGTGCCGTGGTTGGCTGGTTGCGCACGAGGAGCGAGATTGAGAAATGAGAAACAATTTTTTTTGTTGCCCTTGGCTCCACGTTGCCCTAGACTAATGGCTCGTTCGCTTTGGTCTTGGGCTGGGCCTGCGTACAATTGTAGACAGGATCTCGACACTGGTTGCGATGACCTGAACGGATGCAATAAGAGGAGCAGCGGGCAGTAGGGCATGATCTGACATCCTAAGAGAATCCAAAATGATGGGGGAAATGTGACAGGCTGGAGGTTAGGAGGCTTGGGTGCTTTGACTTGCCAATGCCTACTATGGGGCTTTGGCAAGGGATTCTTAGAAAGAAGGCTGCTAGAATTGGTACCAGGGTGAGAGCGATTGGGAATTCCATGGCCAAAGAAATGACATAGGTCATTAATAGGTAGTTTCCACTAGTATGAGATGTTGATGCAGACAATCCTTCCCTCGGCAAGGGATACGGGAATGTGGGATGGCAGCTGCCTAGAGGGGAAATTTCACAAAGCTTTGGCAAAACGAAGAAGCTGTCTATGTTTGGTGGAAATATCAAAACAAATCAGCTGTCCAATATGGTTGGAAGTCCAATTAACTCCCTTCAGTGATTGAAAAATTAAAGATATATTTAAGATGTGCATCCAAACAAGAATAGGTTAAACTTGCTCAGGGGCAAGGTCAATAGATGGGTTCCACTTTGATTTAAAATATAACACATATATGTTTGTGTTTGATTGTGCTTAAGTTGTTTGAATTGATAGTGACATATGTTAAAACTTTGGTTTTGATTCTTGCTTTGAAAGCAAGGGACATGTGCATGGACTTAAACGGATTTAAACAGACTTGAATGAACTTGTATAACATATGGCACAACCTTGGACAAAGCCCATATGTTGTAGTTGAACTTTGGATTAGATTGAACTCAGATTTGAAAGTGCACTTATAGTCATAGTCGCTATGGATGCACTTAGGAATTACCTTGTTTTTGGTGATTTCTGTGGAACTTCATAGAGAGACCCTTATGTGTTTCTTTCCATATTTATTATTTTTTATATGTATGCTTTCTTTCATAAGAAGTTTGGATAGTAAAAAGTAACAATTCAAAAAGTGGCGAAAACTTCACTTGTGAATTTTTAAAGAAGAGGTTTTTATAATGAAAACTTGTTTTTTCAAGTTTTAAAGGATTTTATAAACTTGTTATTTTCAAGTAATATTTAAAGTAAATGTTTTAAAACCTATTATAAGTATTATGAAGTATTTTAAAAGTAATTTTAAGTATATATAGTTTCTAGAAAATGTCTTGACTATTTTATATCTTATGAAATAGTTATCTTTTAAAAAAATTTATTTAATATCTAGTTTAATAAATAAATTACTATATATATATCATTTTAAAAAGGGTTTTAAAAGTATAAACAAAAGGTTTAGAAAGGGGTTAGAAATTGCTTAGTAGCCAAATGGTTAATTGTTCAAATTGGTTGTTTGAAAAGTAGTTAACAATGCTTAACACTAAAAGCCGACAAAGTAGGCTTATCTATTTGTGATGCAGCCTAGAATATTGAAGTCTTAGGTCGCGACCGACCTAACGTTCTGTTAAGTCGCGTGCGACCTAACGAGGAAGCAAACGAGCTAAAACTTTGGGATAATTCGTGGGAAGTTGAAGTCTTAGGTCGCGTGCGACCTAACAGGTTCCAGGATGACGAGATAAAAGGCGAGGAAGCGAGTTATGCAAGAACAGGAAAGCCAACGACCTATGATAAGTCGCAAGGCCTTAGGTCGCGAGGCCTTAGGTCGCTCACTTTAGGTCGCTCCGATCTTCCGAGTACCAGCTTTGAAGTGCTACGACCTAAGTTAGGTTGCGAGACTAAAATACGACCTAAGTTAGGTCGCGGAAGCGAGATACGACCTATGATAGGTCACTGATGGGGAGGCTGCTTTATTTTAGGTCGCTCGACCATATGACATGGGAAGTTAGGTCGCTCACTTTAGGTCGCCCGAAGATTCCTAAAGCCGTTTCTTTAGGTCGCTCAAGATGGATCGCCGCCGTGTATTTTTAGGTCGCTCGACCTTGTGTGATGTTGTACTTTGTTATGTTGTAATGTTTTAGGTCGTTAACGACCTATGTTAGGTCGTAAGTCGCGTCTGTTTTAAGTCGAAGGGTTGTTAGGTCGTAAACGACCTATGTGTTGTACAAATTTGTGTTGTGTTGAGTTGTAAGCCTATAAATAGGTGGGTGGTGTCACTTGTAACAGTTTAGTTGATTTTGAATAAAACTTTTGTTTGTTAGCTTAGTGCTTTCATTAAATTGGTAGTTGAGTGTGATCTCCTATCTCCTCTTTCGGCATTCGAGTGTACTCGGTTCAACGATCGTAGAAGCCGATTCACGGAATCTAGTGCGCTAGATCAACGTCGAAGAATCGTAGATCTTTAAACACGGTATCGTGCGCGATCAACGTGTTTGGGATAGCTAGAATCCGGTATCTTTGGATCAATGGATTTGGGCCATTCAGTATCTTCTATTCCATCGATTGCTACTTTCACAGATTTATCCATTTCAGTTATCTGCTGCTGCATCATTTGGTACCAGAACTAGACTTAGCCAATCATAGCTAAGCCGAGTCTTGGAGCCAATTATTATTGAAGAAGTTTGAGGAGTTAGTGAAGCCAAGCTACATCAAGCAAAGCCGAGCTAAGTGAAGTATTTGGGGTTACAGCCGAGAGCAAGTGAAGGCCGTGCATCATATTTGTTCACACCGAGAGTTGAAGTTTGTTTCATATAACAATGCCGCCGAGGAGAGCTAATCGACATCAAAATATTGAAGATTTGTACAAGAGGGAAGATGCCGAGCAAATGGAACAACGCATAAGTAACAAATTCAATGAGAAGTTAGATGAAGGTATTGGAAGGTTAGAGAAATTGATGAATGATATGAATCAAGGTCAAAGAAGGAGGTCGCCAATCTCAAACCATGGAGGAAACCGAGTTTCGCCATCGGTTACGGAAGCGAGAAGGGTATCGCCACAATCTGATCGAGGAAGAAGAGAATCATCAGTTTTGATGAGAAGAAATCACCATGAGTATCGAGATGAAGAAAGAAGAACTCAACGTGAGTTTGAGTATGAGCCATATCATGATGAAGAACGACATAGTAGAAGAGACATGCATGATCGAAGAGATGTTAATGGTCGGGATCGATATCGAAGTACACGTGAGTATGATGAAGAGAGTGATAGAAGTAATATCCATTATCGAGATCGAGACCAAGGACGGAATGCATATCGGGATGTTGAAGATGATCGTCGATGGGAATCGGGGATGAAAACTGAAATTCTAGAATTCAAGGGCAGTATGCAAGCCGAAGAATTCCTTGATTGGTTGTCTAATGTTGAAGAGATTTTTGACTTTAAGGAGGTTCCTGAGCATCGAAGAGTGAAGTTAGTTGCTACTCGTTTGAAAGGGAGAGCTATGGCATGGTGGCAACAAACTAAATTGACACGGGAGAGAATGGGGAAGTCAAAGATTGAATCATGGGAGAAGATGAAGAAATTGATGAAAGCTACATTCTTACCTTACAATTATCAATCTCTTATGTATCAACGTTTGCAGAACTTGAGACAGGGAACAAAGACTGTTAATGATTATGCTGATGAATTCTATCAATTGATTGCGAGGAATGATATCATGGAGATGGAGGAACAGTTAACAGCTAGATTTGTTGGAGGGTTGAGAATGCAGATTCAAGACATGGTGAATATGTTTGATCCCAGATCTGTCGCTGAAGCACATCAGAAAGCTCTAGCTTGGGAGAAGCAAGGAAGGAGAGGTGGTGGTGTGTTTACAACTTCTAACAATCCAACGAAAGGGGCTAGTAGCAATGTGAATGTGTCGAAGGCTGTTGCAAAACCGGTCGTTAATGAAGTTGCTAAGACCAGGATCAATAGTGGTATCAAATGTTTCAATTGTCAGGAGATTGGTCACAAAAGCAATGAATGTCCAAAGCCAAAGAAGCGAACGATGATTGCTGAGGTTGAAGATGAAGAGGTAGAAGCTGAATGTTCTAGTTCACTACATGATGAGGAGGAAGAAAATGTGTCGGGAGACGATGGGTATTCATTGATGATGAAGAGATCTTGTTTGACACCAAAGCAAGAGGAAGAGACTAGCTGGTTGAGGAGTAACATCTTTCAGTCAACATGCACTATCTTGGGAAGGGTTTGTAAATTCATCATTGATGCGGGAAGCTGCGATAACATTATCTCTACAGAGGCTGTGAAGAAGTTAGCATTGAAGACAGAGAAGCATCCTAAACCTTACAAGTTAGCATGGTTGAGGAAAGGTGGGGAGGTGAAAGTTGGACGAAGAGCTTGTGTTAAATTTTCAATTGGGAAGAAATACAAAGATGAAATTTGGTGTGATGTTGTGGATATGGATGTATGTCATCTGTTGTTGGGGAGACCATGGTAGTATGATAGGGCTGTGCAACATGATGGACGTACTAACAGTTATAGTTTCATGTTTGAAGGTACAAAAATCACTTTAATCCCTAAGAAGCGACAACAAGAAGAAAACAAGTTGGAGGAGATTGAAGAACTTAAAACCCTGTTATCTTTGAAGGAGTTTGTTAAGGAGGTAGAAGAGGAGCCTGAAGTATTCTTGTTGATTGGACGTGAGAGTCATGAAGTGGTTGAGATCCCTGAAGAAGTGAAACCAGTGCTGGGAGAGTTTGACGATGTATCCTGAGGAGCTACCAACGGAGTTACCACCGTTGAGAGACATTCAACATCAAATTGACCTTGTTCCAGGAGCTGTGTTACCTCATAGACCACATTACAGAATGAGTCCAAAGGAACACGAGGAGTTGAGAAGGCAAGTGGAAGAGTTGCTTGAGCAGGTGCGTGTACAGGAAAGTTTAAGTCCTTGTGCGATGCCAGCTTTGTTAGTACCAAAAAAGGATGGAATGTGGAGGATGTGCACTGATAGTCGAGCACTGAATAAGATTACAGTGAGATACAGATTTCCGATGCCGAGACTTGATGATTTGTTGGATCAGTTGAGCGGGGCTACTATCTTTTCGAAGATTGATTTGAAAAGTGGTTATCATCAAATTCGTATAAGACCAGGGGATGAATGGAAGACAGCATTCAAGACGAGAGAAGGATTATATGAATGGCTGGTCATGCCGTTTGGTCTTTCGAATGCACCTAGTACATTCATGCGGGTGATGAATCAGATCTTTAGACCATTTATCGGGAAATTCGTGGTGGTGTATTTTGATGATATACTGATATATAGTAGAAGCGCAGAAGAGAACTTGCAACATCTGAGGGAAGTGTTGATGATATTGCGACAGGAACAATTTTATGCTGCAACGAAGAAATGCGTGTTCATGACGCCTAGTGTTTTATTTTTGGGATATGTTATTTCGGATGGAGGTATACAGGTGGATCAGAATAAAGTTGAAGCAATCAGAAATTGGCCACAACCCAGGACGATTACAGAAGTTAGAAGCTTTCATGGTTTGGCATCATTCTACCGAAGGTTTATTCCACACTTCAGTAGCTTGATGGCTCCAGTTACTGATTTATGAAAGGGAAACAATTTTCATGGTTGGAGGAAGCAGGATTTGCCTTTGAGAGAATCAAGGAACTATTGACGACAGCACCAATTCTAGTATTACCGGATTTTCAGTTGTTGTTTGAATTGCATACTGATGCATCGAAGGTTGGAATTGGAGGGGTGTTAAGTCAGAAGGGACGTCCTATTGCATATTTCAGTAAGAAGTTATCAGGAGCAAAGATGAGATATAATACTTACGATGTGGAATTTTATGCTATCGTGCAAGCTGTGAAACATTGGAGGCATTATTTGTTTCATAAAGAATTTGTTTTATATACTGATCATGAGGCGTTGAAGCATATGCAGGGACAGGACAAGATTGCGGCAAGGCATGCTTCGTGGATTGCATACTTACAACAATTTACATTTGTGGTGAAACATAAATCGGGAATTACGAATAGAGTGGTAGATGCATTGAGTCGAAGGAATCATTTGTTGACTACAATGAAGGTTGAAGTGACAGGGTTTGATGTATTGTCAGAATTATTTGTTGATGATCCATACTTTGCAAAGTATGTAGATGAAGTCAAGGAGGGGAAGACGGATGAGTTTGTAATGGTGGATGGTTTTCTTTTTAAAGGGAATCGATTGTGCATACCAGAGTGCAGCTTACGTATGAAAATTGTAAAGGAGTTACATGAGGAAGGACATGTGGGCCGAGATCGTACTTTGCAATTGATTTCTCATTCTTATTATTGGCCTTCGTTGAAACGGGAAGTTGAAAGGTTTGTGGAGAGATGTCATATTTGCCAAATTTCCAAAGGGACATCGACGAATGCGGGATTGTATATGCCGTTACCCGTGCCGGTTAGACCATGGGTTGATATCAGTATGGATTTTGTTTTGGGATTACCGAGAACTCAGAGGGGGAATGACTCGATATATGTTGTAGTGGACAGGTTTTCAAAGATGGCACATTTCATCGCTTGTAAGAAGACAGCTGATGTCGTCCGTGTTGCCGAGTTATTCTTTAAAGAAGTGTATCGCTTACATGGTTTACCAGAATCCATTGTTTCTGATCGGGATACTAGATTTCTAAGTCATTTTTGGCTGAGTTTGTGGAAGATGGTGGGAACAAAGCTGAATTTTAGTAGTGCTTACCATCCGTAGTCCGATGGTCAGAATGAAGTTGTTAACAGATCTTTGGGAAATTTGTTGCGGTGCCTGGTGAAGGATAATCTGAAGAGTTGGGATATGAAGTTATGTCAAGCGGAGTTTGCTCATAATCATGCTATAAACCGTAGTACGGGTTTCAGTCCATTTCAGATTGTATATTCAAGCTTACCAAAGGGGCCGTTGGATTTGACGATAGTACCACAACCAAAGGGGACAGTTAAACGGGCTGTTGATTTTGTTGATGGGTTGGCAGAATGTCATAAAATCGTTCAGGAACGATTGGAGAAAGCGAATGTAAAGTATAAACGATCTGCGGATTTGAGACGAAGAAGTGTTGAATTTAATGAAGGTGATTTAGTATATGCTGTACTAACGAAGGATCGTTTTCCAATGGGAACATACAATAAACTTAAGGCTCGAAAGATTGGTCCTGTAACGATTGTGAAACAGATCAATGAAAACGCTTATAAGTTGCCGGAGGATGTGTACACTTCTGACGTGTTTAATGTTAAACATCTTATACCATATCATGGGGATGAGCTTGTTGTGGAAGAGGAGGGCGCAAATTCGAGGACGAATTCTTCCCAACCAGGGGAGGATGATGCAGCCCAGAATATTGAAGTCTTAGGTCGCGACCGACCTAACGTTCTGTTAAGTCGCGTGCGACCTAACGAGGAAGCAAACGAGCTAAATCTTTGGGATAATTCGTGGGAAGTTGAAGTCTTAGGTCGCGTGCGACCTAACAGGTTCCATGATGATGAGATAAAAGGCGAGGAAGCGAGTTATGCAAGAACAGGAAAGCCAACGACCTATGATAAGTCGCAAGGCCTTAGGTCGCGAGGCCTTAGGTCACTCACTTTAGGTCGCTCCGATCTTCCGAGTACCAGCTTTGAAGTGCTACGACCTAAGTTAGGTCGCGAGACTAAAATACGACCTATGTTAGGTCGCGGAAGCGAGATACGACCTATGATAGGTCGCTGATGGGGAGGCTGCTTTATTTTAGGTCGCTCGACCATATGACACGGGAAGTTAGGTCGCTCGCTTTAGGTCGCCCGAAGATTCCTAAAGCCGTTTCTTTAGGTCGCTCAAGATGGATCACCGCCGTGTATTTTTAGGTCGCTCGACCTTGTGTGATGTTGTACTTTGTTATGTTGTAATGTTTTAGGTCGTTAACGACCTATGTTAGGTCGTAAGTCGCGTCTGTTTTAAGTCGAAGGGTTGTTAGGTCGTAAACGACCTATGTGTTGTACAAATTTGTGTTGTGCTGAGTTGTAAGCCTATAAATAGGTGGGTCGTGTCACTTGTAACAGTTTAGTTGATTTTGAATAAAAATTTTGTTTGTTAGCTTTGTGCTTTCATTAAATTGGTAGTTGAGTGTGATCTCCTATCTCCTCTTTCGGCATTCGAGTGCGCTCGGATCAACGATCGTAGAAGCCGATTCACGGAATCTAGTGCGCTAGATCAACATCGAAGAATCGAAGATCTTTAAACACGGTATCGTGCGCGATCAACGTGTTTGGGTTAGCTAGAATCCGGTATCTTTGGATCAACGGATTTGGGCCATTCAGTATCTTCTATTCCATCGATTGCTACTTTCATGGATTTATCCATTTCAGTTATCCGCTACTGCATCAATTTGTGAGAGTTATGGTTGATGTTTGAGTATGGATATGAATAATAAATCTCTAACCTACTGGCTTCTCTCTTGATCGAAGAATAGTTAAGTCGGGAATGTCAGAAATATGTTAATCGTGTTGATTACTTACTTGTTTATGGAAATCATTAATACTATACCAAACACTAAAAGCCAACTAGACTTATCTATTTGTGAGATTCAAGAATGAAGTGTGCAAGCAAGGCTTTGATGTGCAACCAGTGCTCTAACGTACATGGCTTCACTCTTGGATGAAGAATAGTTAAGTTGGAAGGTCAAAAACAAGTTAAGTATACGAATGTTGATTTGTATAAGCAATTTCTTTTGACTAGATAGTCGATTAGTCGACTACCGAACTTGATCCAATATTAACTTAGGAAGTATCTAAATGCTTCATGATTTCATACTTAAGAGAAACCCCGGGGAGGAGCATTGGTATGAAACGTCTCTAGCATTCGCTTACTTCTAAAAGAACCGGATTGAGTTAACCGGAAATTCATTGAATTGGTTTTGAAGAGATCGGGATTGGTAAGTGATTTACTTATCGAATACCACTTTAAAACTAGTATATGAGTTCTATGTCTTGGGAGCGGTTTTAAAGTGAAATGTTATAGAGTTGAACTGTCCTCCTAAGATTAAGTCCAAGGGAGATGTCAACATTAATATTTTAAAACGCTGTTGTCGCGTGGGACTATCTATCTTGAGGAATATTCCAAGAGAGAGGACAACCTTAGCATTCATCGGGAGACTTGTGTAGGAATCTATATGGAGATTCAAGAATTGATCGAGATGTTCAAACCATGTAGTGATTCGTGATTTATGCAAGATATGGAAATACATTTAGAGATTCGTGTTCTGTCCGAGCGATGAAGACTTGTATGAAAGATGCTGAATGTAGCCTCGACATCGGGAAAATGACAGAAAACAAAGGAGGAGCATGGCCATGGGGGTTCAGCTAACCACAAGGGTATATCAACTCCATATCTAGATATGCTTATCGATTGTTGCTAGCGGGAGTTGGCATGACTCGGATCACACACCGTGGGTGATCCAGTTATGTTTACTTGTGGTAATTTTATGTAGAGATATACGGTGCTCGGAAGGTAGTTTCTTGTCCTTGTCATGAAGATCCGCTTTAGTTTACTAGGAGCATCTCTATGAAAAAATCCATATACGGACACGCCTTAGCGGTATTAATCACGTACCTATTATTGTTATGTCATACACACATAACTATTTTTGGATTTATGTTCCACACCTTAGATATTATCTATTATACCAATTTATTCATTCATCGGATGTTTGATTTCATTTGAGGGGAAAACTTTTACGGTAATCCATATGGCCTCAATGGTTACTATTACTTGTTACATATTTCTTGAGTTTTTCACGCTTGTTTATCAGACCGATTCGAGCATTATTTTCTTATAATGCTCAGGTCAGCCCCATGTATGTTTCCATATTTAGTTGTGGTGCTTTGAAGCTTTTGGAGAAGAGCTGGATGATTACCTACCATATCATTATTATTCACGCTGCATTACTATATTGTATATATCAGCGTTATGAGGACAAACAGTTATAACTGTCCAGGCCGATGATAGTACACAGCTTTTGGTAACTCTGAAATTTCTGTATTTGGAGTAAACTTTTGTACTGTTCCTTTGATATTATATATTATCATTTCATTGTAAGATTCTGATGTTGTGTTCTTCTTCCTTGTTCATTCTTCCTTTTTTCTCTTTTACCCTAACAATTCGTCTTTCCAACACTTGGGTGTTCGGCATACGAATACCGTGGATGTATTTAGTGTCGACATTCGAGGGTCGAAAAGTCGGGTCATTATATTTGAAATCAGAGCATAAGGTTGAGCGAACACCTCGGCTTTGGTTGTAGAGATAAGGTAAGAGACATCCTAGAATGAGTCGAGTATATTATACATATGAGAGCGTATTTGTATTTTTGAAAGCTAGACTTTTAAATTATTTCTTAGGAACAACCTTTTCTTCTTAACCCTATTTTTGAAGTAGCTCTATCCTTTGGTTTCCTAAGATTGTTTCTCCTTGATTAGGTAGTAAGAACTATGGGTACTAGGGCTTCTAATGCCGAGGGAAATGTAGTAGAAGAAGTGGTGCAGGTTAGTCCATGGAAAGACTTTGCTTCAATATGGCATGAGTTTGAGGTGTTGGGTAGAAAGAGGTTCAACGACACCAAAACTATCATCGAGGTCCGGGCTTGGATTAATTTGTGTAACATGGTATGTAAGTGGATGGCTAATCATATTTAGGAAGCATTCAATGATATAATAATTACGACTTTTCGGTTCGAGGGTTTGGCTTCCAAGACATCTATATCTACACCAACAAGCGTAAGTTTCAATCACCAAGAAATAGGTCCATCCTTGATTGCTATAAGTGTGGGAAGAAAGGCGAAAGGCCGCTTTTCTAATAAGTGTAGATTGAGAGGAGGAGGACGATAACTAAAGCATCAATCATAGAAGCACCAAAACTAGATGCCCAGTTTGGACCGAGGACTTGTTACGGTTGCCATCAACTTAGCCATTTTGTTAGAGATTGTCCTACGCTTCAGAAAAGGGAGCATCCTAGGGTCTTTGGTGATTTTAGCACCTTCTATTTATATAGCTGAGAAGGGGAAGCAGATTCTTGAGGGTATATTATCTATTTATGGCTTTCCTATTCGTGTTTGTTTGACTATAGTGCTTCTCATAGTTTAATATCCCGTGACCTCGATTGTTTAGTCATGCTTGACATGTTAGGAACATGGACTATTATTTGTTGATTATTGATTTTTGCTCGACCAATTTATGAGCAGTTATACCTTACTACATAATGGAATGGATAAACAGTATTTGTGGGTACACTGAAGCGAACACCTTGTGAATTAAGTTTTACGGTTCGACTATAAGGCGTTTAGTGATAATGCTGGTTTATAAGTTAAAATTTAGTAAAAGATGTTTACTATAATCAATAGGAAAGATAGAATATTTTGAAATAAATATTTTTGAAAAGATTTATATAAAAATGTGATTTTATATAAGTATAGTTTATAAAATATGGTTTATAAATGAAAAGGATTTAAATAGAGAATTTGAGAACTTAAAATCCTGATATGTTTGAAAATGTGTTTCAAGATTTTGAAGAAAATAATATTAGTATGTTTGAATGTAAATATTTGGGAATTGGTTTAGATCTTGATACTTAGTATTATTATATGAAGTATGTGATACTGCTTTAAAATGATTTTTGGTTTAGTACTAAAAGTATGGTTTGGATGTACTGAACTCACTTCTGTCATTTGAAAATAATTTCGATGATGACTACAACATCATCGAGGTTCATTTTCGGGTTTCTAAGTGGATGATGCTACAAAGTTGTTTTGGTAAAAACAGACTTTGATTTAAATCTCGAAAGTATAATCTGATATACAAAAGTTATATGTATATATTATTTCTTTCTTTTTTGAAATGAAAATCAATGTTTAGTTCTAAATTTTTCATGTTAAGTTATTTCATGGACACATGTAGCTTATGCATTTGGAAAGTATGGTTTGTACATCATGATATGATATATTGTTGGTAGTTTTCATTTGTGACAATGAAACAGGATTTTCGGCGATTTTGGACGGTCGAAAATTTCCTAATCGTTATAAAACTTGCAGTTAAGTGTTTCTGAAAATATAAAGTTGATTTTATATGACACTTGAATTTGAAAAAGGTTGTAAATTAAAACAAGTTCAAATTGTTGATCATACTTGTTAAGTAAAACAAAATGATGTTTTGTATATGGTCTTAGGATGTAGTGGAGTATTATATGAGTATGAACTTAAGTTATACAATATTTATAAACTTGAAGTTAGGTATTTATGAAATGATTCATAAATGGTTCTTGTATTGAATGACATGCTAACTGCATAAATGAATGTGATTAAAAAGGAATTGTTGTAGTTAAGAAGCCAATAGGATAAGTATGCAAGTTGTATGTAGATCATCTTATTTGCATAACTGTTCTTGATCCAGTACTTGAGTACCTGTTATCGAGGTGGTTTACACCAGTCCGAACAAGCATTTTTCACTCGATTCTTAACAACGAACACTTGATATGGATTTGTGACATGATCCCGATGTTTTCTATCATAGTATGTAATGCAAGGATAATAGAGGTTTTTGATCAAGGAACCAAATGAAAGTCTGCACTAGAGAGGTCAAGTGATCTATACTAGTTTAGAAGTAAAATTTATGTGATCGATTAAGTTATCAAGTTGGATATTGCGTACGAATGGTCCATGTGCATCGTACAAGTTTTAATATGTTTGTATGCTATGTTTGTTGGCTTATAAAGAATTTAGGGAATGACTCTTTGATTTGTTAGGGGGTAACATGAATAATCATCTAAGTAATAATCTAAGGCTATTGAGTGTAAGGTATGCTTAGTAGATTGTTTATCATCCTTAGGCAATGAGACAGTTTTGAACCTGAGCAAACCATAAGTTTTGCTTTTTAGTGATTGTGAATGCTATTTAAATAGTTGTGTGCTTATTCCTTTGTTAAGGTAAGAAGAGAAGTGGAGTGGGGATGCTCGGGATGGTACCAAGGAGACAAATGACAGTTTGAGGGAGATCCATCCAGAGTTGCCTATAGACTAATGGTTCCTTCTTAGCTTAGTATCATACATCTTTTGTATTGTACTCATCGGTTGAGGTGGAGTCACTTAGAATGCATTTTGGTTTGCAGTTTAGTTTGTATATAGTTTCAATATAACTCTATGTATGTATCTTGTTTCATCTATCTTTTTTTATTATCGTTCTTATTTGAATTTCGAGGACGAAATGTTCTAAATAGAGGAGAATGTAGTGATCCGAAAATTCGAACACTTCATCTTCGAATATCGAAACATTTTGAAATATAATTAAGTGTTATAAATATGATTTTGTAATCTTGTTAGACATCATTTAAGTAATGAATAATGATAAGAAACATGTTTTTGAAATTCATTTACAAAAATATATTCTTCAAAGAAAAATCGATAATGTTACCGGAAATCGGTTTATCGGTAATAGCTTTTTGATCGATATAAGTTGTTCGAACTCTTTTACACTTATCTAACGATAAAATGAACACATTAGTCAAGTAATTAACACACTTCTCTTCACAAAGCAATGGAGGGTTTTAGAAACTTCCAAGTGGATAAGAGATATTACCATGTTAAGGGTATAAGTGCAAATTTGCCTAAAGGAGAAATGATGCAAAGGAGAAGTGATGGGAGGTGAGCCTTCCATGACATGATGGAGGGGATGAGATCAAGGCTAAGGAGCATCATTCTTGCGCCTATATAAGGAGAGGCATACCCTTGTTAATAAATATACAAAGCAAAAACCAAGCTATTTTCATGTCTTCCTCTTCATAATTTCCTAAAGCAAAATATTTGCAGAAATCACCCAAATCAACTCAAACTTGGAATGGAATTTTGGGACAACATTACAACACATCCTACCTAGTTATAAGTTGAAGAAGCAAAGTCAACCTCTCACCATAATCGAAGGTCGTGAGCTATTTGGAGGAGGAGAGGGCAAAAAAGCAAGTGCAAGGCAAGGAGGAGAAGGAAGAAGGTGGTTGCAAGGTTGAGGTTGGACTTAGGTTACTTGATCTTGGTTATTTGTTGGGTTAAAGGTGAGATAACTCACCACTTTGATTGAAAATATGACATATATATGTTTGTATTTGATTGTGTTTAAGTTGTTTGAATTGATAATAACATATGTTGAAACGTTAGTTTTGATTCTTGCTTTGAAAGCAGATGACATATGCATGGACTTAAAGGGATTTGAATAGACTTGAATGAACTTATATAACATGTTGCACAACCTTGAAACAAAGCACATAGGTTGTAATTGAAATTTGGGTGTGATTGAAATCAGATTTGAAAGTACACTTATAACGATAGTCACTATGGATGCATTTAGGAATTACCTTATCTTTGGTGATATCTATGGAACTCTGTAGAGAGACCTTTAGGGATTTCTTGTCATGTTTATTATGATTTATATGTATGCTTGCTTTTATAAAAAGCTTGGACAGTAAAAGGTTAAGTAACATTTTAAAAAGTGGCTAAAACTTCACTTGTGCAAAACTGCACCGTTTAGCCTTAATTTTTGAACTTTAAAGGTTTGAAAATATATTTAAATTTAAGTATTTTATTTCATTCTTTTTACAAGTTTTTACTAACTTATATTAGAGTAGTTTAAAAGTGGTTTGAGATATTTATGAATTTTTAAGAATTGGTTGGGAATTTTTAAAGAAGATGTTTTTATAATGAAAACGTATTTTCCATGTTTTAAAGGATTTTATGAACTTGTTATTTTCAAGTAATATTTATAGTAAATGTTTTAAAACCTATTATAAAGTATTTTAAAAGCAATTTTGTGTATATATAATTTTTAGAAAATACGTTGACTATTTTATATCTTATGAAATAAATATCTTTTAAAAATGGTTTATTTAATATCTAATTTTAAAATAAATTACTATACATATATATCAATTTAAAAAGGGTTTTAAAAGTATAAACAAAAGGTTTAGAAAGGGGTTAGAAACTGCTTAATGGCCAAATGGTTAATCGTTAAAATTACTTGTTGAAAAGTAATTAATAATGCTTAACACTAAAAGCCGATGAAGTAGGCTTATCTATTTGTGAGAATTAAGATTGATGTTCGAGTAGAGATATAAGCAATAAAGATCTAACCTACTGGGTTCTCTCTTGACCAAGGAATAGTTAAGTCGAGAATGTCAGAAACGTGTTAATCGTGTTGATTACTTACTTGTTTATGGAAATCATTAATACTATATTTAACATTAAAAGCCAACATAGACTTATCTATTTGTGATATTCAAGAATGAAGTGTTTAGGAAAGATTTTGATATGCAACCATTGCTCTAATTTACCTGGGTTCACTCTTGGACGAAGAATAGTTAAGTTGGAATGTCAGAAACGAGTTAAGTATACATATATTGATTTGTATAAGTAGTTGTTTTTTACTAGATTTTCGATTCGTCGATTATCGAACTTGACCTAATATTAACTTAGGAAGTATCTTCAAGCTTCACAATTTCAAACCAATGAGAACCCGGGGGGAGGAGCATTGGTACGAAATGTCTTTAGAAATTGCTTAATTCTGAAAGAACCGGAATTGAGTTAACAGAAAATTTATCGAATTGGTTCTGAAGAGACCGAGATCGGTAAGTGTTTTAACTTATCGAATACCACTTCAAAACTTGTGCACGATTTCTATGTTTTGGGAGTGGTTGTGAAGTGAAATATTATAGAGTTGAACCATCCATCTTAAGGTTAATCCAAGGGAGAGATCAACATCAGCATTTTAAAACAATGTTATCGTATGGGACCGTCTATCTTGAGGAGTATTCCAAAAGAGAGGATAGTGTTAGCATTCATTGGAAGACTTATGTGGGAATCTATGTGGAGATTCGAGATCTGATCAAGATGCTCGAATCAATGTAGTGATTCGTGATCTGTTCGGGATATGGAAATCCATTTGGGGAATTATGTTCTGTCCGAGTGATGAAGACTTGTATGAAAGATGCCGTACGTTGCCTCGACATCGAGAAAATGACAGAAAATAGAGGAGGAGCATGGCCGAGGGGTATAGCTAACCTCAAGGGTGTATCAACTGCATATCTAGAGATGCTTATCGATTGTTTCTAGCAGTAGTTGGTATAACTTGGACCACACACCGAGGTTGATCCAGTTATATTTACCTTATGCTATATTTTATCTAGAGACATACGGTGCTTGGAAGGTAGTTTTTGTTCCTTATTATGGAGATCAGCTTCAGTTTACTAGGAGCATCTCCTTGAAAAAATCCATATACGAATGCGCCTTGGCGGTGTTAATTTTATACATATTATTGTTGTGTTATACGCACAATAGCTATTTTTGGATTTATGTTCCATACCCTAGACAATATATATTATATTGTTATATTCACTTATCGGATGGTTGGTTTCATTTGAGGGGAAAACCGTTACAATAATCTGTTTGGTCTTAATTGTTACGGTTACTTGTTACAAATTTCTTGAGTTTCTCACGCTGGTTTACCAGGCTAATCCAGGTGTTATTTTCTTATAATGCTCGGGTCAACCCCATATATGTTTTTCGGATTTAGCTGTGGATGCTTTGGAGCTTTTGGAGAGGAGTTGGACGATTACCTATCATGGTATTTTTTTTTGATGCATTACTATATTGTATATATCAGCATTATGAGGACAGACAGTTATAACTATCTAGGCTGATAATAGTATTTTGTTTTTGGTAACTCTGACATTTCTATATTCGGAATAATCCTTTGTACCGTTCCTTTTGTATTATAAATTATCGTTCCGTTGTGAGATTCCAATTTTGTGTTCTTCTTCCTTGTTCTATCTTCATTTTCTTTTCTTTTACCCTAACAATTCATCTTTCCAACACTTTGGTGTTCAGCACACGAATAACATGGATGTATTAGTGTCGACATTCGAGGGTCGAAAAGTCAGGTCATTAATAAACACTTAATAGGATCCAATTCCAAAACATGAGATCTCTCATGAGCAAAGGAGAATTTAAGAAAGCACATCGAGTTGTAACATCTGACATTTACCAAACCATGCAATCGCCACAAAACAAGGATATGTTTTTTCACAACCGAGTAATGAGGAGCCTCATCCAAAAAGAAGCCAACTAAATAGTCTTTCCAGAATGTAATACCAGCGTCAATAATTTCCTTTGGGGGAACAAGTTTATTAGCGAAATCAATATCATATTGTTTGGGAGCAAAAGAGCCTGCATTACTAGGCATTTTCTTAAACAAAGATGACCAAGCACTGACTGGTTTAGGAATTTTAGCAACATTATTGGAACAAATATTGTTTTTAACAAAGGAAGATGGGATAGGTATTACCTTTGAGAGCCCTGAACCATCTACTATAACTTCACCAACCTTTTACAGACATCTATCTACAACTGAATCAGTACCATATATAGGGTTAGAAGTAATCACAGGCCTCGAGGCCTTGAAATTCCTTGAAAATCGACCTGCTTAGACCCTACAACATTAAATTGGCTTGAGGAAGCGGACTTAAGCCCTAAAACAACCTGCTTCAAAAAATAATCGCCAGAATGAGCTTGCCTGTCCAAGGCCAAAGGGGAACTCATCTACGACATCAAGATTAGAAGCTATTAATCAAAACCCAAAGTCACAATTTCTAAAGTCGTGAGACGAAACTAGATAAGATTAGATAAGTCAGTGGAGATGATCGCATGTAGCAAAAGCTGGAAGTCACGATTTGTGAGTGAAGTAGCCTAATGTCACGATTAAAACGAAGGAGAAGAGGAGTGATTGAAAGGATGAAGAACCCTAGTCCTAAAGTTGCCATTTTCAAAATTCAAAATTAACCACCATTCAAGGTCTTATTTTATTTGTTTTATTGGTTTATCATTTAAATTTACTAAATGACTATTATGTGATTTTAGCTTGAGTAGAGAGTTTAAAACCTTTAAGTTTCGATGATTGGAATCATTTGAAATTTTGATATGATATTTTTTACGTGTCAAATGGGTTTTTGATATTATGGTAATCCATGCTTTTAAATACTAATTATAATTTTTAAAGGCAAATTAGCTAATTTAAAGAGCTAAATATGGATTCGACCTTTAAATAATGGTCATTATCACCTAAATTCAAGATACATACACCATAAAGTGATTTAATTTGTTTAGGAATTTTTCTAATATTTTTCCTATTTTGTTTAGTTTTTTATATACCTTAGAGATCAACTACAAAGGCGTAATTTATTAATAATTAATTATGCAATCAATCAATCAATTAGTCAAGTAATTAGTGAGAAAAATTGATATAAAGTACCACTGAAATTTTCTAATGTAAATCTACAAAAAAATGTTTATTGTAATGGTAAATAGACATGTGACAACGGTTGGTGAAAGTCAACCATGTATAATTTAGTTTTCAGGTTAATTACGAAAATCTTTCTTAGAAAATGATAAATGGTCCATTTGAAATAATAATATCTTTTAAATCCTAACTACAATATTAATGATTTTGGTGGGATAGGAAAGCAAGTGAAACCCTCTTTCCAATTATAAACTATGCACCATTTGGGATTTAGGTGTGAAAGTTAAAACTTCTGAAAGCTAGGCCAAAATTGTTTTTGAAATGCATACTTAGAAAGTTTTCTGAAGTAAAAAAATAATGTAAAGACCCAAAAGTTGGCCTTCGAAAATCAGCACCCGTACTCCACTTGTACTCAAAATGCCGTAGATTCAAATGCCAAATCTGGTTCTCCGGAGCTTATAACAACATTAAGTAAATAACACAGCGGAATAAAAAGAATATAGATATACAACATCTGATACAATATCCAGATACAATGATGATACAATGAATATCTATATACATCAGAGATATGATACAACAAATAGCAGCGGAAAAGAAAACGATAACACCAGCAGCGGAACAAATAACTCTAAGATAGTCTTCAAGAGAGAACTCCAGCAGTAGCTCGAACTCCCAATAACGATACACCAAGAATAAGCAAGTGCAGTCCGATCCAAAGACTAAACTAGCTCCAGAAAATCTACTGAACCTGACTATCTGAAAAACCCAACTCTAGACTGCTCGTGTGGAAAATTATGAGCACCCAGAGTTTAGGAAGAGAACAATAAACTCCGGATCAGTCATGGGACTGGTGTGAGCAACAAAAACAGTTTATCTTTAAACAAACACAAAAGGTTTTAAACATTGAAAACCGCAATGCTTTTGGAAAATGAAACTACCATAAGACCTCCCACCACACACACAATGCAAACGCAGAATTGGAGGAGATTTCTTCTTATGATAGTCAAAGATGCTTACTACGCAAATCATTGGATTATTATTATTAGTGCATAGTGGAAAACAATTTGAAAGTATAATATTAATCTTAGCCAGCATAGGTACCATTATACTATGCCTACTATAGCTACCATATTAGATGGCAGGTTCTACAACTAAAACCGTACAAGTTCCGTATTGGGAAATGGATTTCCAACAAATGGTCAGGCTAAGGAACTTCCTATGCCACGAAGGAAACGCCTCTGGCGGGACGCTCCGAGAGACAAACTGCTCTCTGCCAACAAGGCCGGGTTACCCCTGTAACAGGTAACTCACGAATATGCCACCTCCCGGTCCTTTGGGACCTTTATCCGAGCTCGGTATCCAACATCACACATAATAAAGTGTATTCACATGAGTAAGTATCTGGGCTCCATACCATGATACCACCCCTTTCCAGAAGGAAATGACATACCCTAAAGGGCGCGACCCTCATAACCTTGCCGCAACGATCCTGTTTCGACCATTTCCAGGTAGTGAGGTCTTGACGAAGTCTCGTCCACAAAGCTACACTTTGTCACAAAGCCATGCTTTGGGTCAACAGATGATCAACCTATGATCACAAAGATAAATGATCAAACAAATGATCATATCACAAATGATCAAACACTGATCATCACACAGCAACACTCAGCATGTCACATTACCAAATTGGGATATATCGCTGATAAATTTCAACTACATAACCTCTGAGCTCGTACGTCTCAGAGAAGGGTGTTAAGCTAAGAGAATAAATTCTCCGCCACCAACAGAAATGTATTTGAAAGAGATCGGCTTTATATCTCAAAGTGTAATGTCAGACATGTATCCATATAAGTCTGTTCCGGGTTCGAACAGAACCGAAGGCACTTCTCACGAAGCCCTTGCAATTCCGGATAATTTCCAATCACGTCCGGACTTCCCGTCACAAAAGAGTGATATAAATCTCTATACCGGCGCGACTCAGTGCAGAGACATTCGACAGGTTGTCCTTTCATTTTCGAAAAATATCCGGTCTTCAACACCGGTCTTCAAATGCTATCCATATCGTCGAATCACTTATTCGGAATGGGTTATGTGACACAAAGGTCCTCTCCCGGCTAAACCGAATAATGAGCGCAATATTTTAAAACATATGGATACTGGGATTTCAATTAAGTCACAACTTAAACCCAAACTTTCTTTTCAAATGGTTTAACCAATTACCATTTCAAATCTTTTAAACAAAAAGATTCATTTCAACAACCCTCAATGGTTTAAAACGATTTCCACATTTTAATCTTTTAAATAAAAGATTTAATTCATAAAGTTCACCCAGTTTCACAAAGATTCATTTACAGATTTTCCAAATCAATTTCCATTTCAATTTGATTAACTCGTTAAATCTTTAAATCAAAGATTTAACTCATAGCTTTCAAAACAATTTCATTTCGAATGGTTTAAACAAATCATCACTTTAAATCTGTTAAGAATAGACAGATTTAATTCATAGCTTTCAAAAAGAATTCATTCATAGTTTGGAAAATCCATTTTTAAATTCACTTGAAATTCCTTTAATTTAAACTGGAATTTCTTTTCTTATCTAAAAGCTTTTATCATTTGAAAACAACAGTTTTCAATTTGGAAATCTGATTCATTCATACGAGTTGAAATCCTTGGTTTAAATTCAAATTCCCAAAATTATACTTTTGAAATGGTTTAATTCATACAAACACATTTATATCATCTTTTATCCCTAGTTTCCAAATCATAGATTTAATTTCAAACTTGAATTCAAATTAAAATTTAATTATTTAAATTTTCAAAAACTCGGTTAAGTTATTCAAAATAACTTTTATATTTGAAATTCCATTTCAAAAGCTTTTCACTTTAAACCCCAAATTTCTAATTTCAAAATCAATTGAAATTAAAATTTCAATTTCAAAAACATCAAATTTAAATTATCTGTGACTTAACCGATTTCCACGTGAAATCCATATTTGTGTGTGTATAAGTGTAGTCCAGGGGTTTCACACAATAGTGCAACATCAATCATCATGGATATATCGATAAGCGGTATAATCGATAACGCTTATCTTCATTCACAAATCACCGATATAATAAACTTATCGGTCACAAAGATTCACAATTATAATTCGATGTGGGTTTCGGATAACCAACTGGAATCCGACTCCCTGTCGCATCGAAATTCAGGTGCCGTTTTACGGGTCAAGGGTTTTATATTCACATAGTAATATATCACAGAAACAGAAATCACAGATCACAACATAAATCAGGGTATATCACAAAGCATCATCCAATTAATTACATCCAGTAATTATTCATCAATTACTTTCCTAAGTAATTATATCTTCCAATTATCAAGTGATTAATCCAAATTAATTAAGCTTAATTAATTAACTCAAATTTATCAATTACTCAATTAACTAAAATGGGAAATTAATTTCTTACTTAATTCCCATTAAGTAATTACACTTAAACATTTAAAATGTTGATTATCGAATTAATTTATCAAATCAACTATTTAAATCAATTATATTAATTAATTATAAAATAATCTAATTAATGACCTTCATTAACATTTATTTAATTTCACATCTACCATAATTAACTTACATAAATTCATTTAACTTCAATTTCAAATTTATCAATTCAAACTGTCGACTATCATTCTCATTCATTAATGGTTAAAGAATTTAAACCCTAATCCTTATTTACTTAGAGGAAAATTCGTTTCCATAATTGATTAGATCCCATTTTCTCTTTGAACTTCCATTTTAAATCCCCAGTTTGAACGAACACAAATTTAAACTTTGTTCATTTTATAAAACTACCCTTTTAAAAACTTAAACTTACAAATTAGAAACAACACTTAGTTATAAAGAGATTTTAACAGTTCCACTTAAGTTAAAATATTTATTTATTTAAATTACTAAATTTATATTTTTTTTTTCCAAAAATCTGGGATTAACACTAAAACTGACTCAGTTTAACATGATTTAAAATTTTAAACTTAATAATTTAAAAACTGTAAACTGGTCACTGTTTAAAACTGGAAAACAATATAACCCGAGTTTACTTCGTTTTGCTTCGAGAAAAACACAAGATTTCCCGAGCCAAAATGCAACTTACTCGAGTACGTACTCGAGTCGCCTGGGTTCTGTTGAAAACTGAGATCACTATTCTACCCGAGATTCCCAAATCCTACTTCGAAAAAAAATACGAAAACACCCGAGTAATCCATGATCTTCCCCGAGTAAATCCCCGAGTGTTCCCAGACCCAATTTTTCACCAGCCTGACAAAACATGGTGCACGTGTACACCCCACAACGACGTCTCCGACCATCACTACATCGACAAGTAAGTCGAGTATCACTTCCAGTTCCGATCCCAACCATCAGCTCCCTTGCAACACCTCTCGAACTCGAATTCGAGTGAAACGAGACCTGTAACCAAACCCGCGACCAAACACAATCCTGTCAACGCCTCGTCTTCGCAGCCCAGTTCACCAGAATTCCTCCAACTCCGGTCACGACCTCGTCTATGGTCTAGCTACCCTCACCCAAAACCCGCACGTACTCGATCAACCCTCTTGGTCGCAGTGATCGTTTCTTTAAACCCAGTGAAAACTAGGGTTCTAGAATAGAATTCGTCACCGCTCTCTTCACCATGATTTCTAACACCATCCATGATTTTTCTCGGCATCTCCTAACCTTCCTTTACTACCAGGAGGAAACTCAAGTCTCCACAATACAGAGATCACCATAATTTGCTAAAAATTCCTTTTTCGATCAATATCAAACTGCATCCTTAACTCATTCTTTAAAATTCAAATTCTTGATTTAAAAATCAAGTTATAGTTGATGCTTTTAATTTGTGAAACTGAAGTTACAAAATTATCACGTTTGATTTTTGGCAAAATTAACATGCACTGTTACATCTCATGTTTCCAGTGATGACATCTCATATTTAACTGCTTGAAACTCTAAATATTTACTGGAGATATTCCACAACCTCATTTTTTATAAGTTTTATTCCATCAGATACTTGGTTAAATGATGAGTGTAAAAATAAAGGTTTGTGCCTGGGAAAAAATCAAAGAAACAGAACAAGCAAATGGAGTAACAGACATATACACACATATATTACTCATAAATACATGAAATGTTTGTTTAACTCAACTTAAAAGCATGCAACCCTAGTTAGATTTTAAGTTTATAGAAGGTTACTCACAGATTCTCAACATTGGATTCAAAGAATGGTTTAAAAAATTAAAGTTGCTCACCTGTGATTTGAGAGCAGAGGCCTGGAATGTTGAAGAACAGAGAATGAATCTTTTTGGCCTGGGATGATAAACAGAGAAGTAGAGAGGAGTACTTTTATTTCCTGGAACATGAGTTTAGCCTGCTCCCTTGATAACTAAAATTTTCTTTTCTTTTCTCAGCTTTGTTGTTGTTGTTAGTATTTGCTCAGTTATCTTCATGGACGAATTGAGATGAAGTGTGATATATGGAATGAAGTATACAGGGATGTATATTTTTTTATACAAGTGATATTTCCTTTGTATGGTGGCTGAGATGATTTCAAAGTAAATCGAATTGACTTGAGTTGTGCTAGCATTTAATGTTTGAGTACTTCATGTTTCACATCTTCCTTCTTTTGCTTGCCTGCCCATGCTTTGTACATATTACTTATTTTATACATTGCATTTTGGCTGTACAAGTTGAAGAAATTCGTGTGGCTTCATTTATTACCTTGTACAAACTCATATTTTATTTTGTTTATTCTTGAATTTCTTTTATACTTCTTCTTGCCTGAACTAATTTTCTTCCCAGGCTACACTTGCCTAGCTTGATCTAATTTGGTTTAGTTTTTCGGCTGATATAATATGCTTTGTTTTGTTTTGTTTACTTGAGTATATTTTTATTTGTTTTGGCCCTATTACTTTGAAATCTAGTGAAGTTCTATTTTTTATGATGTTGTCAAATTGTTAGTTACTTTATATTTTAAATTTATCTTACATATATAAATCCCTATTTCTAACTTAAACATTTTATAGTTGTTATGTTGTTTTAAATTGGCTAATGTGTTATGTTATATTTTACATAATTTGTTAACATATTATTTGAATTTTTAACCATGGATATCTATTTTATTTATTTGTTTAACTTAACATTTATTGCCTTGTACTTCTAGTTTAAATTTTAAATTATTATTAAATCATTTGTCTACAATTTAAATTCAAGTAAAATATATATATCTATATATCTGATATTTTCAAATTCACTCATATATGCCCAAACACATATATATATAATATTTACAATATTTTTAAATTTAAGTGATTTATACCAAATATATTTGGATATCGGGGAAACTCGTATCTATTTACCGATAAATATTGAAATTTTTATTTAAAAATTTATTTAATTATTAATTTAAATAAATTAAAATTCGGGGTCGTTACAAAATAAAGTACCGAGAGTCTGTTTTCTAGGGTAGATAACTTTCGTATGGAAATATTTCTTGCAATAAATACTATAAAAATATGGGATCCTTTCTTTATAGTGTTTTTGTTTCATATCAAATGAAGTTGTGAGTTGAAAGATACAATGTTCAAAAGTGGGTGGAAATAATGTATTTAGAGATTTAACATCGAAAATTTTCCAAGTACAAATTAATAAGTTGAAAGAGTCCAATGGTAGCTTATAACTTTCACATGGTTAACGAGAGATTACATTCGTTGGAAAGTAGAGATTCCAAGCTTTCTAGTGATACAAAGATCACTTGAAATGGATAAATAAGTTAATGAAAAATTGATTGTGAAGTTAGATTGATATAATAAGAAAATTCTATTCAAACACAAAAAATATTATATTCACACTAAAAACCTTAAAAACCCATAATACACCTAATTATTTATTTATTTACACCTAAAAAATTACAACATTATCCACACTTTTCAATAAAATTACTTTCCTTACCTTCTTTGTTTTTCTCTCTTCGAACGAAATTCCAAAAATAAATTTTGACATAGTAAACTGAACCATATATTCATATTTTCTAATTCATGTAAGTCCTTAATTTAAGAGAACTATCTACATTTGTTTCAAAAATCATTGCCTAAATTGGGTTTACTTAAAAAAACAAAAATCAAAAGGAGAAGAAAAAATAAATAAAATATTATATTATTTTATTCTATTCCATTTCAAGCTTATAGTGAAATCCCTAACTAAAATTATTAATGTCATTTTATTTTTACATAAATTATGGTTTTAATCTATTAGGTTTAAAAAACAATTATTATTACTATGATGAAGAAGAGGCTAAATTAAATTTTGAAAATACAGATGTGGATTAAGTAATTTTTGGTCTAATACAACGTTTCAAATTGTAATAGCATCTTTCCAAATTATAACTTGGGATAACTATAACACCCCGTAATTTGGCGTTAGTTATTTATAGTTAGTTAGTTAATTAATTAGGCTCCAAAAATGAAATTTGTGCAAATGAACGAATATGACCATGAAACTTGCACTATTGCGTTAGTGGTGAAATTCTGAGCAACTTTCATATTTGGAGTTTTGCGATCGGAGTTCAAATGGAGAAGTTACGGACAAAAAACAAATTTGGAATGAAAATAAATAAATAAGAAAAATTAACTTAATTAACCCGGGCCCATAAGTCGACCCACCATCATGGGCGGTCGACCCCTGGAAGGAGGCGGTCGACCGCTTCATATGTGGCGGCTAGGGTTAGCTTAAGTCCAACGGTCCAGATTTAATATATTTTGATCTAATAGTTGATGTTGATTCTTACACCTATAAATTCAGGCATAACCCTCTCTTCTCATATTTTTCTGGAGGCAATAGCAAAGCTATACCATTTCTTCTTCTCCACTTTCTTTTTAAATTATAAAATTAAGATATTCGTACTTATATTCATACAAATTGAAAAAGAATAGAAATCAAATAAAAAGGAGAAAAGAAGAGGATCAACTATAAGCGTATTTGAGGTAATTTATATAATTATATCTATTTTCTCTCCCAATCCCAAATCTCTTCTCAGATCTGTAATTCTAATGTATGTATATACCATTTTTATACATATTTCTTGGATTAAAAAGGATTTGGAGATGAATCAAAGGTTCTACTTAAGATCTGGAGCTTTGGATCGCTTTTAAAAAGTGAGTGAGAAATTTTATAGATTGTTATAATATGAAAACTATCCCGTTGGTGTTTATTTGTTTTTTTATGCCTAATTGGATAATTGTGTATTAGCTTTAGGCAACAAATTGAATATAATTTGAATACAATATCTCTCGCCTACATATTCTTGTTTATGAATTAATTTAGAATTGTTTGCAACTTGATCTGGAAATCAGTCCCAAAAGTACGGATTTAGAGTATTAATTTGAATGAAATTTAGTCCAGATCTGAAAATAGGTTGTATAATAATGTTATGAATCTGGATTATTACCCTAATGTTGTAGGAATGTAAGCTTTTCTATGTTTGGAGTTATTGAAATTTAGATTCGTTTAATATTTGTAAATTAGTTTGATTTCTTTCCCTTTTTAGAAAAATACAATGTTTGATCTAGCAAAGAAAATATGCAAATAAAAAGAGGAAGAGATGTGTAAAATATGAATTCATTGTAGTTTACACCGTCTATTTCAATAATAAAAAGAAATGATTATTCCTCGTAATTTCAAACGATGTAATCTTTTATATTTTAAAGTTAAATATTTTATTTTGGACTAATTTATAGAAATTATATCCGATATTATTTTTAGACATGATTCCAACAATTGAACATGGAATAGAATATTCTAGTGAAGTTATATAACTAGAATATATTATATAAAAGTAGATATTTGTACATGATTTACTGTGCTTATAATAATTAAACAAACTTAGCTAATAATGACGCTTACACATAATATTCACATTTAGGATAACTAATTAATGAGAAAGGAATTTTAAAGGTTGTAACTCCAATAAATGGTAAATAAACAGTAATAAATATCGAAGTTGCAATAATTTGATAGGGTAATGGATTAATGGGACAATAAATAAAGAAGTTGAAATAATAGCTATGGAATAGTTAAAAAGATGGGACAGTTTGGCTAAAGTCCCTATTAAGTTTCAAAATACACCAAACATCCTTGCCAAAAAAAGTATGTAAATTAGGTCCCTAGAATTAAGTTACTGAATAATTGTATACATTTATTATCTGCAATATTTATGCAATTATATCCAAAAAATGCAGACATTTCAGCAATTATTCACTGAGAAATTGCGGAAATTTCTGCAATTATTCACCAAAAAATTGTGGACATTTACGCAGTTTTTTCAATAATTGCAGAAATTTCCGCAATTATTCACCAAAAAAATTACGGAAATTTCCGTAATTATTCAATAACTTAATTCTAGGGACCTAATTTATAATTTTTTTTGGGAGGAGTTTTTGTATATTAAGTTTGATTTTAAGGACCTAAGCCTAATATTCACTAAAAAGATTACGAATTTGAAATTAATTAGTAATTATACATAAATGTCTTAGGAAATGTCCGTTAGGATTTTATGGATACCTTTTGTAACGACCCGACTTTCCAGACCCGGAAAATCGAACCATTTTAGTTAAGAAGAAGAGGTAGAAGAAGAAAAGTAGAAAACAACAACAGAATCTAACCATCGCAGCGGAATAAAATATAATATATATATCAACAGATCTTTACACAAATCAAAACGATATCAGTTTTATATAATATAGCATCAGAGTATACACCAGAGAACACATAACATACAACTGGACAATAACCATATCATGTCCTCAATACAACAGAGTACAACAATCAACACAGCGGAATATATATATAAACAAGTACGGGAGATACGTCTCGCCTTCCAGCTCATCTCCTGAGCTCCACAGCATCATATCCTGTAACCTATAATACTCGGTCTGACCCGAGCATCATATAAAACAATACCCGAGTCAGTCTGGAATACCAGCGTGAGAAAATCACACTCAATTTATTATTAAAGTTTCAAAAATCCTTTTGAAATAAAAGCATCTCGTAAGACCACGCCACAAATAAACATGTCGGGTTTTTACCTTACGATAGCTAAAACACTTTATATCAAAATCCTCTGATATTATAATAGTGTCTATTCACAAATACTTATTAAAATAGCCGAAATTGTTACATTTATTAAATTCCGGCATACTAGCCACAACGTGGGTAATACAAACAAAACTCGTACAAGGCACGTAGGGAGAATGGATTTCCAACGAATGACTAGGCACTGGGGTACCACCTATCACAGTACCTGGTCTAGATCAGCGTACCGAGGAGTACGCCCGCTCCCCTGCAACACAAGGCCGGAATCATCCCTTACTGGATAATTCCAAATAAAATCACCCCACGGTTGGGATCAGCAACCGCAACACTAAGCCGAAATAAAAGGGACATCTAGACAGGGATGACTTTACTCTCAAGTGGGGGCTACCCACGAAGCCTTGCTGCATAACCCCTGATTTTCAGTCATTCCCGGTTGATGAGGCTCGAGGCTAAACGATACCTTTATAGCACATATCCCTTAGAATGCCCATCGTCCACCTGACGATGTCACGAAAGCATCCGTCCATACAAGTCCGTCCCGGGTCCGAACGGAACCGAAGGCACTACTCCTACTACATCCATTTTGGAAATATCCTCAGGATTAGTAGCGACTAGCCCTTGCACTTCACAGCTCCATCTTCGACTCCGAACACGTTACACGAAACGTACAAACCGGATCGAAGTGGTATTCGAGTCTCCAGACCTAGAATCCCGGTATACGGAAACTCGATCCCGGTCTCTTCGAAACGATCAACGCATTTGGCCAATATTGATAGTCGGTTATTTAACTATCAATTAACATCCACAAGCAACCATCACACAATAAATAATTTCCCACATTATTTATTTGCCCAAATATCTTTCCAAGATATATTTCCAAATTTTCAAAGCTCATTTGAAAACAATTTCAAACAGTTTCCGCTTACGGAATACATTTCCAAATATTTATTTCCTCTGAATCACCAAGTACAAAATACTTTTAATTTTAAAATAATTTAAAACACTTTATTTTAATTATATCTTATAACATTGAAATCAAACTACTTTAATACTTTATTAAAATATATACTTAAGGAATATTTAAAATGAAACCACTTTATAAATATAAACTAACTTTCTCTTTTTAAAACATAATACCAAATCACTTTTATATAATTACTACAATAATAGATTTTTGAAAATACTTACTTTGGAAATTAACATTTAGAAATAATCAATTTTCTAAAACATGCCCTTTTTAAACAAATTAGAACTTTTAACTTATATTAAAAATTGCTTTGAAAACGTACTTGGCTATCCAGAGCAATACACTTCTCTTCACATCCTTTAAAAATAAATCAACACTTATTTTTAAACCAATTCATATCCCTTTATAAATTCCCACCTTGAATTTATATTTCCAAATATCCCCTGATATTTTATTTTACTTTATAAACCCAGTTTATAAATTCCAAAATCTCACTTCTCTTTCATATTCCAAATTTAAACAACCAAATCAATTTCCCATTGATTTTCCCATTTACTTTACTTCGAAATAAATTTCTTATTTACTTCATTTATTTCAAATTACATTTACTCTCAGATTTTATTTCTTAATTTTTGAGTTAAAACCCTTTTAACTGAAAATACCAATTTAAAACTTCCAAAATTCCTTCTTTATCCCTTTATTAAATTTAATCCTTACATTCAAAAATAAGTTCTTTATTCTTTCCAATAATATCACTTTAGTTTAAAATTCATTATCCTCATGTTAATTCAAAATCCCCTTTAACCATATTTGTTCGAATTTAGAAATTGCTTTATTTCTTTTACAATTCATTATTTAAGTTATTCAAATTCACTAGAATTATTTAACTTAAAAATTTACTCTTTTATTTCTTTCAAAATTTCTATTCTAGAGATTTTGATAACTCAGCATTATCCAAATCGGTCCAACCAAACCGTAACATTCAATTATCCATATATTTCATCACAGGATATCAAAAATCATATCACAGAATATTTAAACAAAATTAAATATTTTGAGGAATCCAGTTGGATCCCTCCAATCTGTTTCCCTGCATCCACAGATGTTAGCACAATGCCTATTCCACTTCGAGGTGGAATATCGCGGTATATGGGTTTTATATAAAATCATCCGCTATTATGCGGCGCATAGGGTCTCATCCGCTATATAATGCGGGAATATCAACAACTCCAATATATACATATGCCAATATGTATATATTGCTATATACTACTATATATATAGTATCACATCAAACCAATTCAATCATTCAATTAATTATTTAAATTTAACCATTAAATTTAATTAGCAACCAGATGAGTGAGATTAACTCACCTTTGCATTTATTTCGCAGTCTATTTCCAACCCACTTCAATATTGGCTTGATTTCTCGATTTTTGACCTTGTAACAACATTATACGTTTTATTAATATTCGAAATAAATCGAACAATCAATTTCCATTTAATAAATTTAATTTAAATTAACAATTGGTTTTTATAACAAATAATCGATTTTAAACAAGTTTCCATAAAATAAATAGATTTTTAATAAAAATAACAGTATAAATATTTATATAAATTAATTAAACAGATTAGTTCCATAACACAATATTAGTTCTTAAATATACTATCAGATTTCAAAATAACGTACAAATGTTTCCCTGCTTATTTAAATTAACTATGTATATATATATATATATATATATATAAACTGCATTAAAATCTTTACTGTAATTAAAATTTTATTTTCTTTTCTTTTCTGGCTGCATATTAAAATTGGAGACTGCATCTTATTATATAGATTTATATATATATATTTGTTAATTACAGTAAATAACAAAATAGATTGTTACCTTACTGTTAAAAATTATATATCTTCTAGATTCTAACCTATATAAATTTTTAATCGAAAGGGAACAACCTTACCTTAAAGAAAAGAGGCGACTCAGTCAACTACCCAACACGCGAGCCACCGCCTCATTTTTTGGACGCCGCCGAGCATCATCCCTCCTCCGGACCACTGCTTCGACGACGAGCCCACAGCAGTACGTGAAACCCCACTTGCCTCCATCACGAGTTCGCCAACCAAAAGCGATCGAAACCCTTGAAGGTCGGCTTCCCTTTGCGATTCACTCAGCCTCAATGGAATCGCGATTTCAAATCGCAAACCCCCTTCCAGTCTCGCCGCATTCGATTTAAAATTGAGCAACTCGATTATGCGAGTTCGATCCCAAATATATTATCCAAAAAGCCCTGAGCACTCGAATTCGATTCGAATTCGTATTGGATTTAAATGTTCTATAGCTCGTTATTTTTATTTATTTATTTTTTTAGAAGAAAGGGCTGGGCATTAAGAAACAGAAAAGAAGAGGGGGAAAGAATGAGATTAAATGAGAAAAGATTTTTTTGAGGTGGAAGGGTATGCGTGGTCCTATCCTAAAACGAGATTTCAGTATATAAATTTTTTTCCCGTGACTTCCATCAGAAGGAAAAAGGAGGACAGAGACGTGATTTGAAGGAAAGGATGAAACGTGCTGTTTTGTGGCTATAGTGACAGCAAAAAGTTTGATGTAGAAAAGAAACGGCTGATGGGAAAGAATTACAGCTGAAAGTGATTAGTATATTATATATATATTATTTAAATTCAACTTGTCTCAATATAAATTTCAACGTGTTTATAAATCGTTCGCTCACTCAACAACTCCAATCACTACGAAATTTGAAATCCGATAATAATACGATATTACGGATCCAATGGCACTGGTTTCGACGAATTCCGAGACTGTGCCCCGGAAGGCTATTTTTAAATTCAAATTTAAACGATATATTTTCGAAACTGAACAAAACACTTTTAAATTCAATTTTAAAAGTTTCATCATCTTCAATATTAACAATATAAATTTTCTGAACCTTTAAACTATTTTTAACAGGCTCAAAACTCAGGATTCTCTATTTTATCCTATTTTCGATTGTAATTCAATAATTTACCAATTTCGATAATTTAAATTCAACAATTACTTGTCCAATAAATAATGATATTTGAAATTAAAGTTAATAATTTATCTTTTGAATATTTAAAATTAATTAAATATTCCTATTTCAAATGCTCAAAAATTCCGGGTCGTCACATTCCTCCCCCCTTAAAAGAATTTCGTCCCCGAAATTACTAGTTAGGAAGAATGATTCAATACCCATTACTATTCCTCAAATTCAAACAGTTTTAACAATACCCAAACAATCTTTTATTAATGATACGCTAATCATCTTTTAACTTCCCAAACTTATTCATAAGTTCAACCCATATCACCTACTTATCAATTCAAATTTAAATTTTGAATTATCAAAATTTTCCAAAATTTTTCTAACTCTCTAAATTTCCGAAAAATTTCGCCAGCGTCTCCTTTGCGCGGCTAGCTCGGTACTACTACAAAATGGCTCTACGGCCTCCCAATCTCAAAAAGAAAACAAAAAGCCAAGTGGCTGGATCCAAAAACCCAATCAAATTTCATATAGAAATTCAAATACATACCTTTTTGTCGGGCCATTAAATTTTATCTTCTAAAATCAAAAATCCCAATTATCCATTGCTTTTATACACCTGTATATTCTACTAAGCAATAATATTCAATCACAATTCCAAAGTCATTTTATACTTTCCTTTACAAATTTTCAATATTTGCTTTACTTAAGCCCGTACGATTCATATATATCATCCGTACGCAATATCACATTCGATCGCTCAATCGATCACACAATTTCACTTCCGAACTAGTATCGTCCACCCGACTTCCTAGTGCGGACTCAGATCTGGTTTCTTGATCAGAAACCATCATTCTCCTTGCATAGCCACCAACTATGATAGAGAATATCCAGAATCAACCAACAATCCATATTCAGGTTCGCCATCGAAAATCGAGTGAAAAATCCTAATTCGGATCGATAAAACTATCTCGAAACTCTGTGTTCGACATCTAGACCAAATAGCTATGCGAATAAAATAATATACGTACATCTTATGTATAAATTCCAATTGATTATCAGTTATATCAATTCTCTTTTATTCACATTCCTTTTTGATTGTCACTCACTTACCCATTATTATCTCATTCCACAATTTCCAATTTTAATCTTTATTCTATTATTCACCTAGAAAAATTTTTCTCAGTACCAAATTACTTGAGAATTCATTGTTCTTTTCTTAATTCCAATTTACGTATTTATACACTTCTTAAATTTATTTTCACTTCACCATAGGAATGTATATTCATTTCTGTTCACCTTTGCCTTTACAATTCCATTCGAATTCAATTTGGTTTCCATTTTAAATATTGGATTAGTTTCACTTACTAATTAATTTAAATCTCAATAACCGTTTATTTGCAACTTCACTTTCTTTAGTTCCTTCGATTTCACTTTACTTTACATTCGCATTTGAATTAGATTCCAATATTCAATTTCAATTCTCTTTGCTTAACAAATTTAATCGTTTATTGTTAATGAAAATTTTAAAAAATTTCTAACTCCCAAAATTTACGGAAAATTTTGGCAGAATCTCCTTTGTACGGAGGGACTTCTGCGATATCGCAGGATGCACAAATATATATATACATCGGCCTCAGGCCGGAAATCAAAATATATATCAATATAAACAGTTCATATCTCCTATTAAATTCCTTTGCGTAGGCGTACCTTCCTTTTAGCATTTTTAAGCAAAGCGGCAATTTATTTAAGCAATTAACGCAGTCAAAATCAGCCAAGCGGCTCCCCTGAACCTGTACTAACTCAATATAAATATGTGAGTGTCAAATACACAAAGTTTATAGCATTTCACTTAATTTTACATTGCTAAAGCATGAATTCTACAAACGATGCAGGATATATACTTCTATAAGCACATATGAAATGCTTCGACACTCATTCCAATTGTTTTCAACCCATACTCAACCCATTCCATTTTCCATTTATTTACACTTCCATGTTTGTATTTTCATTGCATTTACAAATTTTAATCCATTCTCTTGCATTTCATTTACCTTTGTTCCTTTAGTTATTTCAAGCTATTTTGTCATAAATATTAAGTTCATTTCCTTCCTTACACCAACTCTATTTCAATTTGATTCTAATCCAAATCAAATTTCATTTATTTTACTAATTAGATTCAGTTAATATACTTATTCAATTTATTTTTAATCCAACAAGCTCATTTTCAATTCAACTCTATTTTATTTAACTTGAGTTAATTACCAGCTCTGTTCGTAATTATCATATTAATTGAATCAATATAGATTTTACTTCACATTTAATCATTTATTCATTCTCTAATTCATTGCCCACCAATAAATTTATTTCCACACATTCATTGTCTTTAGTCCATTCTCTGTCTCAATTTGTTTATCGCGCTCAACAGCATTTAAAATATATGTGTCGAGCTTTATTTATATCATCCACATTCGAATTGTTAATTTTCAACTTGAATTACATTTAATAATTTCTATTTAATCCAAGTTCATCCCCAATTCCTTTATTAAATCACAAATTCAACTTCCTTTTAGCCAATATATTTTTATTATTAATACAAGGCCATTTCCAATTTATTTCTACTCATTTTAGTTCTATTGGCAATTCAAACCATTACAAACAGTTTTATTTGGCTTATTTATTTTACTCCCAAATTTTATAAGTCCCAAACTTATTTATATCTATATTTTATTTATTTACAATCGATTTCATTCACATTTTTATACTTTACTACAAGATTTACATTTTATTTAGTTTGGTATATTTATTATTCCATATAAACATTTTAAATATGATTTAAGAGTTTAAACAATTCTCCAAAATTTCAAAATCACTTTTGAAATCAACTGCATTCAAAACCCTTGACAATTTCAATTTCCCTTTGGAATTTCAAACCAAACTTAGTTCACAAACAATTCCAATTTAAAACAGTTTAAAAGCAATTTTTCTTTGGAGACTAGAAAATAAACATCGATGATGCTGCAGTCATCACCGAAATTATTTTCCAGCGACCAAAAGAGAATTTAATGCTTTTATCACTTTTAAAACATTTCAAATATTTTTAAATTCCAAATCTCTCCACATTCAATTCCAATTCAAATATATTTCCGAAATAATATCACTATTATTTTTTTTCCCAAAACCCTTTGAAAACTATTTTTAAATCCAAAGGAATTTAAACCTTTCCCAAAACTTCAAATTCATAATCCATTCAACTTAATATCCAAACATTACTCTGAAATTCTATCACAGTTTATTTCAAGTTATAAGTCACATTTACAATTTACATTTACAAATTTCATTTGTTTATGAATTTATCTCATTTGATTATAAATCACATTTGTAATTCACATTTGTATATAGAGTTTATCTCAATTTATAAATTTCATTTATAGTCTATATTTCAAATTCCCTTTTGTTATATAAATTTATTCTTCAACTTGGTTATAAACTTTCAATTTCTTATTCAATTTTACACTTACATAATAAAAATTTAATATTATCACTTCCTAACAACCAAGCAACCAAACACTATAATAATTTACAAAAATTATACCTTTTTGTATACAAAAATAATTTGGGTAAAATTATTTCATTTACCCTATTTTAAAACAATACTGTGTCGAATTGTTCTATTCAAGTGTTTAGAAACCCCTTCGATACAGTTGTCCAGACTGTGCCGACGAAGGTTCATATGCCACTCAATAAATCAACCAACACAATATAAAACCATTTTATATTCACTAACAAATACGCGCTCATATCTATTAATACTCTCAAAATTCCCACCAGAGCCAAGGTTATCGCCAGCCTAAGCTCTGATACCACCTGTAACGACCCGACTTTCCAGACCCGGAAAATCGAACCATTTTAGTTAAGAAGAAGAGGTAGAAGAAGAAAAGTAGAAAACAACAACAGAATCTAACCATCGCAGCGGAATAAAATATAATATATATATCAACAGATCTTTACACAAATCAAAACGATATCAGTTTTATATAATATAGCATCAGAGTATACACCAGAGAACACATAACATACAACTGGACAATAACCATATCATGTCCTCAATACAACAGAGTACAACAATCAACACAGCGGAATATATATATATAAACAAGTACGGGAGATACGTCTCGCCTTCCAGCTCATCTCCTGAGCTCCACAGCATCATATCCTGTAACCTATAATACTCGGTCTGACCCGAGCATCATATAAAACAATACCCGAGTCAGTCTGGAATACCAGCGTGAGAAAATCACACTCAATTTATTATTAAAGTTTCAAAAATCCTTTTGAAATAAAAGCATCTCGTAAGACCACGCCACAAATAAACATGTCGGGTTTTTACCTTACGATAGCTAAAACACTTTATATCAAAATCCTCTGATATTATAATAGTGTCTATTCACAAATACTTATTAAAATAGCCGAAATTGTTACATTTATTAAATTCCGGCATACTAGCCACAACGTGGGTAATACAAACAAAACTCGTACAAGGCACGTAGGGAGAATGGATTTCCAACGAATGACTAGGCACTGGGGTACCACCTATCACAGTACCTGGTCTAGATCAGCGTACCGAGGAGTACGCCCGCTCCCCTGCAACACAAGGCCGGAATCATCCCTTACTGGATAATTCCAAATAAAATCACCCTACGGTTGGGATCAGCAACCGCAACACTAAGCCGAAATAAAAGGGACATCTAGACAGGGATGACTTTACTCTCAAGTGGGGGCTACCCACGAAGCCTTGCTGCATAACCCCTGATTTTCAGTCATTCCCGGTTGATGAGGCTCGAGGCTAAACGATACCTTTATAGCACATATCCCTTAGAATGCCCATCGTCCACCTGACGATGTCACGAAAGCATCCGTCCATACAAGTCCGTCCCGGGTCCGAACGGAACCGAAGGCACTACTCCTACTACATCCATTTTGGAAATATCCTCAGGATTAGTAGCGACTAGCCCTTGCACTTCACAGCTCCATCTTCGACTCCGAACACGTTACACGAAACGTACAAACCGGATCGAAGTGGTATTCGAGTCTCCAGACCTAGAATCCCGGTATACGGAAACTCGATCCCGGTCTCTTCGAAACGATCAACGCATTTGGCCAATATTGATAGTCGGTTATTTAACTATCAATTAACATCCACAAGCAACCATCACACAATAAATAATTTCCCACATTATTTATTTGCCCAAATATCTTTCCAAGATATATTTCCAAATTTTCAAAGCTCATTTGAAAACAATTTCAAACAGTTTCCGCTTACGGAATACATTTCCAAATATTTATTTCCTCTGAATCACCAAGTACAAAATACTTTTAATTTTAAAATAATTTAAAACACTTTATTTTAATTATATCTTATAACATTGAAATCAAACTACTTTAATACTTTATTAAAATATATACTTAAGGAATATTTAAAATGAAACCACTTTATAAATATAAACTAACTTTCTCTTTTTAAAACATAATACCAAATCACTTTTATATAATTACTACAATAATAGATTTTTGAAAATACTTACTTTGGAAATTAACATTTAGAAATAATCAATTTTCTAAAACATGCCCTTTTTAAACAAATTAGAACTTTTAACTTATATTAAAAATTGCTTTGAAAACGTACTTGGCTATCCAGAGCAATACACTTCTCTTCACATCCTTTAAAAATAAATCAACACTTATTTTTAAACCAATTCATATCCCTTTATAAATTCCCACCTTGAATTTATATTTCCAAATATCCCCTGATATTTTATTTTACTTTATAAACCCAGTTTATAAATTCCAAAATCTCACTTCTCTTTCATATTCCAATTTTAAACAACCAAATCAATTTCCCATTGATTTTCCCATTTACTTTACTTCGAAATAAATTTCTTATTTACTTCATTTATTTCAAATTACATTTACTCTCAGATTTTATTTCTTAATTTTTGAGTTAAAACCCTTTTAACTGAAAATACCAATTTAAAACTTCCAAAATTCCTTCTTTATCCCTTTATTAAATTTAATCCTTACATTCAAAAATAAGTTCTTTATTCTTTCCAATAATATCACTTTAGTTTAAAATTCATTATCCTCATGTTAATTCAAAATCCCCTTTAACCATATTTGTTCGAATTTAGAAATTGCTTTATTTCTTTTACAATTCATTATTTAAGTTATTCAAATTCACTAGAATTATTTAACTTAAAAATTTACTCTTTTATTTCTTTCAAAATTTCTATTCTAGAGATTTTGATAACTCAGCATTATCCAAATCGGTCCAACCAAACCATAACATTCAATTATCCATATATTTCATCACAGGATATCAAAAATCATATCACAGAATATTTAAACAAAATTAAATATTTTGAGGAATCCAGTTGGATCCCTCCAATCTGTTTCCCTGCATCCACAGATGTTAGCACAATGCCTATTTCACTTCGAGGTGGAATATCGCGGTATATGGGTTTTATATAAAATCATCCGCTATTATGCGGCGCATAGGGTCTCATCCGCTATATAATGCGGGAATATCAACAACTCCAATATATACATATGCCAATATGTATATATTGCTATATACTACTATATATATAGTATCACATCAAACCAATTCAATCATTCAATTAATTATTTAAATTTAACCATTAAATTTAATTAGCAACCAGATGAGTGAGATTAACTCACCTTTGCATTTATTTCGCAGTCTATTTCCAACCCACTTCAATATTGGCTTGATTTCTCGATTTTTGACCTTGTAACAACATTATACGTTTTATTAATATTCGAAATAAATCGAACAATCAATTTCCATTTAATAAATTTAATTTAAATTAACAATTGGTTTTTATAACAAATAATCGATTTTAAACAAGTTTCCATAAAATAAATAGATTTTTAATAAAAATAACAGTATAAATATTTATATAAATTAATTAAACAGATTAGTTCCATAACACAATATTAGTTCTTAAATATACTATCAGATTTCAAAATAACGTACAAATGTTTCCCTGCTTATTTAAATTAACTATGTATATATATATATATAAACTGCATTAAAATCTTTACTGTAATTAAAATTTTATTTTCTTTTCTTTTCTGGCTGCATATTAAAACTGGAGACTGCATCTTATTATATAGATTTATATATATATATATTTGTTAATTACAGTAAATAACAAAATAGATTGTTACCTTACTGTTAAAAATTATATATCTTCTAGATTCTAACCTATATAAATTTTTAATCGAAAGGGAACAACCTTACCTTAAAGAAAAGAGGCGACTCAGTCAACTACCCAACACGCGAGCCACCGCCTCATTTTCTGGACGCCGCCGAGCATCATCCCTCCTCCGGACCACTGCTTCGACGACGAGCCCACAGCAGTACGTGAAACCCCACTTGCCTCCATCACGAGTTCGCCAACCAAAAGCGATCGAAACCCTTGAAGGTCGGCTTCCCTTTGCGATTCACTCAGCCTCAATGGAATCGCGATTTCAAATCGCAAACCCCCTTCCAGTCTCGCCGCATTCGATTTAAAATTGAGCAACTCGATTATGCGAGTTCGATCCCAAATATATTATCCAAAAAGCCCTGAGCACTCGAATTCGATTCGAATTCGTATTGGATTTAAATGTTCTATAGCTCGTTATTTTTATTTATTTATTTTTTTAGAAGAAAGGGCTGGGCATTAAGAAACGGAAAAGAAGAGGGGGAAAGAATGAGATTAAATGAGAAAAGATTTTTTTGAGGTGGAAGGGTATGCGTGGTCCTATCCTGAAACGAGATTTCAGTATATAAATTTTTTTCCCGTGACTTCCATCAGAAGGAAAAAGGAGGACAGAGACGTGATTTGAAGGAAAGGATGAAACGTGCTGTTTTGTGGCTATAGTGACAGCAAAAAGTTTGATGTAGAAAAGAAACGGCTGATGGGAAAGAATTACAGCTGAAAGTGATTAGTATATTATATATATATTATTTAAATTCAACTTGTCTCAATATAAATTTCAACGTGTTTATAAATCGTTCGCTCACTCAACAACTCCAATCACTACGAAATTTGAAATCCGATAATAATACGATATTACGGATCCAATGGCACTGGTTTCGACGAATTCCGAGACTGTGCCCCGGAAGGCTATTTTTAAATTCAAATTTAAACGATATATTTTCGAAACTGAACAAAACACTTTTAAATTCAATTTTAAAAGTTTCATCATCTTCAATATTAACAATATAAATTTTCTGAACCTTTAAACTATTTTTAACAGGCTCAAAACTCAGGATTCTCTATTTTATCCTATTTTCGATTGTAATTCAATAATTTACCAATTTCGATAATTTAAATTCAACAATTACTTGTCCAATAAATAATGATATTTGAAATTAAAGTTAATAATTTATCTTTTGAATATTTAAAATTAATTAAATATTCCTATTTCAAATGCTCAAAAATTCCGGGTCGTCACACCTTTGACATTTATGAGCATAAAAAGGGGATTTATGGGTAGACAAATATTTAAGGTAAATCTTATTGCCTTAAATAAAAAGGGAATTAGTATGCTAAGTCCAACGTCTAACTAAGATAATATAAGTTAAGACTTAGGATGGTTAATTGGACATAGTAGGTTAATGATGCAAGGTCAGTATAGTTACTCGACGGAAGACCGCCCTTCACTTTGAGGCTACTAGTACTCAGGTGCACTTACTACTGATGTGAGATACCGCTAATCTTAGGACCCATGACGATATGAGAGATTGGGCCTGCTTTCTTAAGTGAAAAGTATTAAATGGCCCAAATTTGGAATTAGGAGCGGGAAGGGATATTTCCATAGGGGTTCACTTCTGGTTTGAGGTATTAAGTGGTTGTAGGATTCGCCTCTCTCCTAAAAGGAAGTATTAAGTAACATAGTGAGATTATAAATAAATAAGGAGGTCGCTAAAAGGATTTACTTCAGTGTTGAGGTATTAAGCGGATGTAGGGCCTGCCTCCCTACCGAAAGAAGTAACCTAATGAGATTCCATATTTATAATTAAGAGTAATAGTGGATATTTTGGGAAGTGTTTGCCTTGGGTTTGAGGTATTAAGTGACTGATCTAAGAGTTCGCCTCTCTCTTAAAAAGAAGTATTAAGTAACTTAGTGAGATTCCAAGCGATGTCAACTAGATAGTACCAATGTGAAGTCCGCCTTGGGGTTAGGTATTAAATAACAAATGCCTACCTACAAATATGTGTTAAATGGTTAGGAGTCTGCCTAATCCATATTAATGAGGTATTAAGTGGCTTGGGTACAGTCTCTCACATTGCTAAGGCCGTAATAACAACAGTACCAGTGAGGAATCCGCCTGGGGATAAGTATTAAGTAATGAAGGACCTGCCTAGAATATAGGTATTAAATGATTAGAAGTCCACCTAGTCCTTTTGAAGGTATTAAGTGGCTCGGTTACTGTCACTTACATGGTTACAATTTTATTGGCAACTGATGCGGTAATAGTTGGACATTAAATGTCGGAAGTCTTAAATAGTGGTTAGAGGTCATTGTAGCTAGGACCCACCGACCATTGACAATTTTTTTGGAAAACCACCTTGAGAATAGGTCTTAAATGACGGGGTCTACCTTGATTGAGGTCTTAAATGGCGAAGTGTGCCTATTTCTTTTTTCAAAGTATTTTTTGATGATTATAGAAGCCCACTTCATATTTTGAAGTATTAAATGGCAGATGGGTTTGAAAGTATTGGGTCTTGATAAGGCTTTATCGGTATTTTGTACCTTGGGAAGGGGTAGGTAAGTAATCGTGTGTGCAATGCAAGGTTAGAGTTGCTAACCTCAATAGACATAACAATTAAATGAAAACCAATTAGTATAAATTTATGTTATGGACAATTCATTGATTTTCCAGTCACCAGAACATTGTTCTAACCCCCTCCTCATTACAACCCATAAGATATATTTAAAGGAGCAGGTTGCTGGAGTTGGATGTGCTTTGCTGTTGGAGAAGTCTTCTTTTCTCTCATGCTCGATGCTGATATGACAATCTGTTATCCAAGGAATACTATAAATTCCAAGGTTGCAGTCATAGTCAGTATTCTTATCCTATTATTGTTTCCATTGTGAGTTTAGATTTCTATCAATCTCTAATAATGTCATGTTTATTTGCATTTATCAAATCCAACGATCTGTGCTATAATGGACTTGGGTTTCGATTTTTGTCAAAATTTAGGCCCATTAAGGTGCGGATTGTTACATTTGGTATCATGGCTTAGGTTAGTAGATCAGAGGAATTAGGATAAATTGAGAGAACGTATTCCTACTTTCCTATCGAATAATATTATATTTTTACGTCAGTATCTAAGTGCTATAACTATAGAAGTAGTTGTAGTTTCACTCCGAGGGAATGAACAAAGCAACTATGGGTTGAAAACATCTTAGAGTTAAGATTTTCACTCCGACTCTGAAGTACCACATGGAGTGTCGGCGATGCATAAAGCACTGTTGATGAAGAGCATGGGTACGACAGATGGTAGAATCCCGGAGACTGGAGGTGTTGGACTTGATGGTTGAGATTATAGCTACCTTATGATTTTGGATTTTGATGATGAGTTCCAGTTGGAGACATACATTTATTCCAGATCGATGGGAAATTAGAGTCTATATGTCGCAATTGCCCGAAAGAAAGTTTTTGCTAGGGTGCATTCATTGATCACCTCTTCCGCAAAATGAATTTCTCTTTGGATAATTAATGTTAATTCCTTAGTCTAAAACCCGTGAGTGAATTTTTATAAAGTATGTTTTGGAAATGCCTTAGATTTTGGAAAAAGGGTTTTCAATGGATTTCTTTTCCCAAGGATTTATTTTGGAAATTTTGTTTTGGAAAGTTTTGAAAATTTAATTTTCAAAGAAACACGTATACCATTAAGTTGGCCATGTTGAGAAATTTTTAGTTTATAAAAGATTGATTTTTGAAATCCTTATAGTTATATATATATATATATATATTGGTAAAGGCTTTATTTTAATTTTAGTAAATATAAGTTTGATTTTCAAGGGAAGTTTTGGTATGAAATAGCTTCTATTATTTAGAAACAACCATAAAGGAGCATATATTTAGCTTAGTGATTTTTCGGTTTATAAAATCGAAGTTTTTATATTTTCTCTCTTTAAGGTACAAACAAAAAAGGAATGATATTCAATTTTATTGGGGTATGTAGTTTGAAGTGTTGTTGTACCCACCAGCTATTGGAAGAAATATTTTCGTGCAAAGTAGGTAGGAAATAACAGCTAGAATATTTTTGGGTTTTTGTAATTGTTATTGGTCATAGTAGTTTGGTTAGGATTATTGTGAATTGTTGGAACATGGTTAGGGACTAGGCGGTAGGCCTTGACACTGCCGTGATGAGGATAGGAATTTTTCGGATCGGGTCGAATTGAAGGAGACGGTGCAAAATGATTATTATTATTTAATCCGACCATAATTGGGTCTTGGTTCAATTAACGTCCAAAGCCTATCTAGCGGTTGACCACCTAGCGGTAAATCTAGAGTGGTCTACCTGTTAACGAGTTTTGGCACAACTTGAACCTGGAATGGGGCTATAAAAGTCACGTTTGAATTTCCCAAGTTGTCTTCTTTCTTTCCTCCTTCCTCAACTAGCCGAACCCAATCTCCATCCTCCTACTCCTCCAAGTATCATCCTCTCTCTTTCAATCCTCCCCTAGGCATCACCGTTTTTGCCTAGGAGTAGCAGCCTCGCCTCCCCCTCGTGCTAGCTTTGCACGTTAGATCTTACCCCACCACCACTCCAGATCTAAAACCTATTCCCTCCCTCCGACCACTTCTTAACCCAAGGCACCTTTCTACACTGCCGGTTTTTCCTTGCACCCTTATGGTCTCAACCCTCAAGAAGCCCATGGTTGGACCAGAATGAGCAAAAGGTTTTGCCGCTTTTGGGCTAGAAGTGCTTTTCATCGTGGTAGGACTTGCACCGATCCTCTGCTTCAAGACTTTTGAGTAGGAATGTTACCCATGCTTCATCTGCCTTTTCGATGTCCTACATAGAATTTTGATGGAGGAAATAGTTTGATTCGTTCGAAGGTGATGGGTCTCTTGATTGAGCAGACTAAAGATGATCTTGCTGAGATTTTTGGAAGCCTCGCGAAGGACGCAGACTTTAATGATTTTGAAGTGACCGACTCAAAGATTTTTGTAGCAGATCTTTTCCCATGATGTCGGTGTTTGGAAGACGGATAATCTATGTCTGATTACCCATCTGATTATGTGCATCATTTGGCACAACTTCATCCCTAAGATGGAGAGTTACAACCGGATTTATCCTATGGTGCATAAAACCACCTATGCGTGTTTTGGCGACATCGCCAACAATTGGACCCGCACCCTTTTGATTCGATTTGTCATTTGCCCTCCATAGAGTCACTTTTCATATTTTCACTTATCCACTCTCATCTTTAGGTAATACAGGTGAACCCCCGTGAAGAGGCAGTTTAGTAGAAGGTTTCTTCTGCCATCAGCAAATCCTTCCTTAGGAAGATGGCAATTCCGAAGTCGTCAGCAACACCAGCAGCACCATCGATGTGAGATTAGGTGTATAGTCACCATGCTACGACCATTCAAGGGTCACGACAATGGATCAAGCTTTAGCCATAAGGTAAGGCATCTCTTAGTCTGTAGGAATTATTTTAGGAGTTATGGTGTTGTTATCTTTTCCCTTTCAACATTTGTTCTTTCTTTTAGGTTGTTTGGATTGTAACTGTTAGTTGTCTCTTGTGCACGCACGATATTATGAGTTTCTATTTATTTATTGTGTTATTTTTTTGGACACGCGAACCGCTCATATATGCATAGTAAAGATGCAGTATAAATATGGAAATCTCATAAAGATACTTGACTAACAATAAATGCAATATAAGACTGGAGTTTAGAATAGTTGGAAAATTTTGGCAAAGGATATAACATATTTGTTTTTATATACGGGTCATTGCTCATGTTCCTTAAAAGATAATTTTTTTTAATAATAGATGTGATGACATTTTAAAATAAAATGTCATGTTTTATGGGTAAAGGTTAGTTGTGGATTTTAGAATTTGGTTTATGGTTTAGCGCATAACTGACTTCTTACTACATTGAAATTGTTGCTTGATTTATTAAAATTTTTGAGAAGGAAATATTTTGAAAAATTTCCCCTTGATTTGAGAAGTTCTCTTTTGAATAAAAAGTAGTTTTATGTTTTAGTTATTTGACCCATAAATTGTTTTTTGCGTTTTTGTCAAAAAAACTTATTTCAAGGGAAGATGTGAGTCTAAACTTATTTTGACTTACGAATTTGAAAAGTGAGAAAGATTTTTATGAAATCTTTGATTTTGAAGGCCACAGTTAGGCGTAGGGAAGTCAAATAGAGTTAGAATTTACGAATTTAGTGGTGCATTAGGATCGACGATGTGATAAATTCAAGCGGTAATAAGGGAAAAGCTATTTTAGCCTTGGAATTTCTATTTCCATACCTTTTCGATGACATACGCGAGTTTTATTTTTAAACTTAATTCCATTTTAGAGCTTGAAATAAACCTTCTTATGCGTTTTGTGCGTGGAAAATTTCCACTATAGTATGGGAATAAGAATATTATAGAGTGGTAAGAATGTTAAATTCTCTACTTAAATTCCTTTTTCCGCATAGGAGTAAAGTTTTGGGGATTTTTTTGATGCGTTAGATTATTGGATGGTAGGAAGTGGATGCAAAAATTGGTTACTTCATACTTCTATTCGTATGAGTATGGGGGTTTTGGTTGAAATATTTTCCAAAAGCTGCATACATATAGAACTGCCAGTATATATATAGGTTGTTTGCATCATGTTTTCAAAAATGTTTTCAAAAGAAATGTATTCATATAGGAGGATCCGATTTAGAATCATTCTGCATAGACATTTTCTCTATGGTGATACAACAATACACTATGCACTTATGCACGTTTAGTTGCAAAATTGGTTATACACTCATTGGTTGTTTAAGATAATTAGGAACTAAAACCATGACTTAGTCACTGGTAAAATTTCGGGGACAAAATTCTTTTTAAGGGGGAAAGAGTGTAACACCCCGTAATTTGGCGTTCGTTATTTAATTAGTTGGTTAGTTAATTAATTAGGCTCCAAAATGGAATTTCCGTAAATAATGGAATTTGACCACGAAATTTACATCATTGTGTTACTGGCGAAATTCTAAGCAACTTTCATATTTGGAGTTTTGCGATCGAAGTCCAAACAGAGAAGTTACGGACAAAAAACGAATTTGGAACAAAAATAAATAAATAAGAAAAATTAACTAAAGTAACCCGGGCCCATAGGTTGACCCACCATCATGGGCGGTTGACCAAGGACGGTCGACCACTTCATGTGTGGCGGCTATGGTTAGCCTAGGCCCAACGGTCTGGATTTAATATATTTTGATCTAATGGTTGAGTTGAATCTTACGCCTATTAATTTAGGCCTAACCTTCCCTTTCTGTTCTCATATTTTTCTGGAGGCTGTAGCGAAGCTCTGCCATTTCTTCTTCTCCATTTTCTTTGTAAATTATAAAAATTAAGATATTTATATTTATATTCATACAAATTGGAGAAGAGTAGAAATCTAATAAAAAGGAGAAGAGAAGAGAATCAACTATATGCGTATTTGAGGTAATTTATATAACTGTATCTATTTTCTTTTCCAATTCCAAATCTATTCTCAGATATATAATTCTAATGTATGTATAGACCACTTTTTATACATATTTCTTGGATTAAAAGGATTTGGAGATAAATCAAATTTTATGCTTCAGATCTGAAGATTTGGATCGCTTTTAAAAGGTGAGTGGAAAATTTTACAGATTGTTATAATATGAAAATTATCCCGTTGGTGTTTATTTGATTTTTATGCCTAACAGGATAGTTGTATATGAGTTGTAGGCAACAAATTGAATATAATTCGAATATAATAAATATCGTCTACGTATTCTTGTTTATGAATTAATTTAGAATTGTTTACAATCTATTCTGGAAATCAGTCCCAAAAGTATGAATTTAGAATATGGATTTGAATGAAATTTATTCTAGGTCTGAAAATAGGTTGTATAATAATGTTATTGATTTGGACTATTACCCTAATCTTGTTGGAATATAAACTTTTCTATGTTTAGAGTCGTTCGAAATTAGATCCATTTAGTATTTGTAAATTAGTTTGATTTCTTTCCCCTTTTGGAAAAATACAACGTTTGATCTAGCAAGAAATATATGCAAATAAAAAGAGAAAGAGATGTGCAAACTATGAATTCACTGTAGTTTACACTATCTATTTCAGTAATAAAAAGAAATGATTATTTCTTGTATTTTCAAATGATGTAATCTTTTATATTTTAAAGTTAAATATATTTTTTTGGACTAATTTATAGAAAGCATATAACCTTTTTAGATATGATTCCAATAATTGAACATGGAATAGAATACTCTAGTGAAGATATATAACTAGAATATATTTGATTGATTTACCGTGCTTATAATAATTAAATAAAACTTAGCTAATAACGACTCTTACACGTAATATTCACATTTAGTACAACTAATTAATGAGAAAGGAATTTAAAAGGTTGTAACTCCAATAAATGGAAAATAAATGGTAATAAATATCGGAGTTGCAATAATTTGATAGGGTAATGGATTTACGAGACTGATAAATAAAGAAGTTGAATTAATAACTATGGAATAGTTAAAAAGGTTACTAACTTGAAATTAGTAATCATACATAAATGTCTTAGGAAATGCCCGTTAGGATTTTATGGATAAATTGACATTTATGAGCATAAAAGGTGGATTTATGCGTAGATAAGTATTTAAGGTAAATCTTATTGCTTTAAATAAAAAGGGAATTAGTAAGCTAAGTCCAATGTCTACCTAAGATATTATAAGTAAAAACTTAGGATGGTTAATTGGACTTAGTAGGTTAGTGATGCGAGGTCAGTAGAGTCACTCGATAGAAGACTGTGCTTCACTTTGAGGCTACCAACGGTCGGGTGCACTTACTACTGATATGAGATATCACTAATCCTAGGACCCATGATGACATGAGATATTGAGCATGCTTTCTTAATTGAAAAGTATTAAATGGTCCAAATTTGGAATTAGGAGCGATGAGGGATATCTCCATAGGGGTTCGCTTTTGATTTGAGGTATTAAGTGGCTGTAGGGTCCGCCTATGAGAAGTATTAAGTAACCCAGTGAGATTCCAAATAAATAAGGATGTCTTTAAAAGGGTTTACTTCAGTGTTGAGGTATTAAGTAGCTGTAGGGCCCGCCTCCCTACCAAAAAAAGTAACCTAATGAGATTCCATATTTATAATTAAGAGTGATAGTGGATATCTCGGGAAGAGTTCGCTCTGGGTTTGAGGTATTAAGTGAATGATCTAAGGGTTTGCCTCTCTCCTAAAAAGAAGTATTAAGTAACCTAATGAAATTCCAAGCGATGTTAGCTAGATAGTACCAGTGTGGAGTCTGCCTTGGGGTTAGGTATTAAATGACAAAGGCCTACCTATAGGTATTAAATGGTTAGGGGTATGCCCAGTCCTTATTAATGAGGTATTAAGTGGCTTAGGTACAGTCTCTCATATTGCCAAAGCCGTAATAACGATAATACCAGTGAGGAATCCGCTTGGGGATAGGTATTAAGTGATGAAAGACCTGCTTAGAATATAGGTATTAAATGGTTAGAAGTACGCCTATAATACCTATCATAGTGATATCAAATTTTCATTTCAAAAATTTCTTATTTATTTTCATGAAAATTTCAATTAATTACATTATAAAAATCGTTAAAATTTACGGGTCGTTACACTCTCCCACACTCAAAACCTTTCGTCCCCGAAAAGGAACGAGATATGAGAATGGAAACAACGGAGAAGAAAGATAGATTCGAAATACAAATTACAACAATTAATTCAAAACTATATAAATTTCATTAGTTTTTAAATTGATTTATATTCAACAAATAATTTCAATCCATTTTATTAAATCAATAAATATTCATTGTATTCACATTTGGTTGGTTTCAATTCAAGGTATCTTCATTCAATTGATTTGTTTTCGATTTATTAACATTTATTACAAGAATTTCTTTCAAAACAAAATTTATTTTATTTAACACATTCTCCTGTTATTATTCACAACATGGATTAAGTGTGTAAACATTTATTATAACCACTCAATCTTCTATTTAAAAATTTCCCTAACAATATTCCATTTCTAAACATCCTGTTACTTATATTTATATTGTATATTATTCAATTACATTCAAACCTTTTCCAAGCAAGTTTTTTATTAATGTTTCAGAATGTAATTGAGCATTATACAATTTACCTTTTATTTACAATAGTTTTATTAAGCAAAAATTTAGTTTGGACATTTTTATTACTTAAGTTTTCTCTTGTATAAGTTTCAATTACAAATTCACATTAACTTTTTAACTTTTTGAATATCTCAGGTAAGTTTTATATGTTTAGAATGTAATTGAGTATTATACAAATAAATTTTATCCTAGTTCAACTATTTCAAGCAGTTTCAATTTCATTTTTCATTTTAGACACTTCAATTATTCAATAAATTTGCTTCATTTTAATAATTGAAAACCATCTCTTAACATAAAACTTAAGAGTTAAATTTCCGGTTTCACTTCAAACCATTTTGAAATAAATATATACATAGATATATTTTATACATCAAATCATACTCAAGAAATTCAAATCAAATCCATTTTCCAAAACAAAATTGTAGTAAAGCTACTAAGTGGTCTCTCTACTTTGAGACTCGAAAATGAATGTCGATGATGCTGCAGTCATCACCGAAATTATTTTCCAGCGACAAAAGAGAAGAGTACTGACTTACTTCTTTAAAATTATTTGGAAACAATTTTCCATTCGAAAATACTCCAAATAATATATATTTCAAAACTTTTAAAACCCAAATTCTTATAACATACAACAAAAGTTAATGGTTGACAAAACAATAAATGATAATCTAGTATTATCATTTCTAACGACTAATTCATTTAACTATTTAATTTCTGAAAATTATACTTATATATATATAATATAATCATACATAAAATTATTCCATTTACCAATTTTGTAAACAATATTGTGTCAGTTTGCTCTGTTCAAGTGTTTTGGAATTCCTATTGATAGCGTTGGCTAGACGAATCGATCAAAACTCCAAATCAAACTCAACAATTCAAACAACACAATATAAAATATTTTTATGTTAATTACAAATACACTCCCTCACAGGATAATTCAAGAATGGATAGAGATTCAAATTTGGAGTGACCCTAATCAAATAGAATTCTAGCTAAGATAGATAGGATCGAAAGGAAGATTAGATAATTAAATTTCAAAAGAGGAAAGATGGATAGACTTATATAAATCACGGCGACCTTAACCGGGTCAACCGATATTTAGAAAAGACGAGAATATCATCAAAGAAAGTGGGGATAAAATTGCTGAGAACATTGCGAAAAACACGATTCCTGAGATCGACGAAGAAGGCAGGAACATTGGTTAATCCAAAGGGCATGACTAACCATTCATAAAAACCATTCATCCAGGAGGAAGGACAATCGGTCGAGCTTCAAGATCGATGCGGAACTCAATTTCCCGCTTGGGAAGGAGAAGCGACTTCACCAAAACATCAGGATAATCCCTGATTATCGGGGTGGAGTCCGGATCACTCGACTAAGAATCTAGAGGAAAGGTAAACTGCCTGTAAAATCCTAAGGCAATCTACATTCGATCAAGTCTACTAGAGAAACGATTCGGGCTAGGCAAGAAATGACAGCATCAAAACCGAGGACGTAGAAATCTCCGGTGAATCGATGCCTATTGTAAAGGAGTTTTACCCCTTTACAATCAAACTGAGGTTGGCACAACCGCCGATGGAATGAGTCACACCCAAGGATAACGTTCCCCATTGGGGTTGCAAGATGAGCACAAATTTATTATAGAGATCAACAGAATAGAGCTATGAGATGCTCTAGTATCAAGAAGAACACGAACAAGAAAGGAAAAGAATGGATTTCAGAATGAGGGGATAGTTCCAAAATTCAAAATAAATCCTAATCCAGGAGGATCCTAAAAAAGAATTTCAAGCTCGAACGAAGATGATTCTTTAATCGATTCTCTCATTCTAGGATATTACTATCCTATCTCTAATGAGTTTTCACTCCATATGCTAAGTTTTCCTAAACCATAGCTCTAATACCAACTGTAACGACCCGCTATTTTGAACCATTCAAAGCGACAATAAACCACACATGTCAGACTTGAATTTTTCAACAACAGATTGTTATTTATATTTGGCAAAACTTAGCATATATAGTAAATAAATCAATCATAGAATAACAGACACAGAGTAATACAACAATAAGCAGCGGAAGGGATAAATAGTAGTTCATGAAGCTAATATACAAACGTCAGAGTTTAAAACAAAAAACAACAGAAATCTCAAATACAGAGTAGTCTCAAATACAAAAGTAACTGACAAGACTAAATAGAAATAACTGGAAATAACTGAAAGTTGACTAGATATAAGATAGATCTTCAAGCAAAGCTCCAAACTCCAAAGGCGAGTCTCAAATGCTGTGTCACTCAGTCTGACCCGAGCATAAAGCAAAACACAAAATACTCGAGTCAGGATTAACATTCTTATATTAGTAAATTGAACTCAAGTGAAATGTCAACTGAAATACAAGTAATTTAAAGGATGCTTGGGATTTCCATTCTCTAAGGATCCGTGGAACTATCTACTATGTAGTAATATACGCTATTATAATATGTTTATAAGTAAAGTAAAGTATTAAAATAGCGTTAAGGCGTTACCCATATCCCCCTTAATACATTTTATATATTCCCGTAGTCTATACAATGCCGTAAGCTTCACCAAACCGGTGGTTTACCCAGAGGACACTCCATAGGTACGGTACAAAACAAACTCGTAGAAGGCACAATAAGGCATATGAACACGACACGCGAGGCAATGCCAGGGTAGATATACCATTTGCGGATCCGGACTAGTGTTAACACATAGCAGCTACTACCGCCCACCCCGAGACACACTCCCAAACCAAAGGTGCACCCAATCAAATCACGAAGTAATAGGATGGTATCGAAAAAATGTGTCTGATCAGAGGAATGACCTCACTTGGCCCAACATGGCTCCTGTTTTAGTCACATCTAAGCTGACTCACGGGAGTCAGGTCTACGTAAATACCTCATACAGAATCGTCACCAAACCATCCTACTTCGTTCTGGAATCTCCACCACGTATACAGTTGTTAAAGTGGTTTTCGGTATTGGCAGAGAGTATGACAATATCCGATCCCGGTCTCTTTAACAACCAAACGCTTATTTTACACCGTGGTAAATTATATTTCAAACAGTTTATACTTCATATCAAACTATCATATTCATTTCAAAATCATATCTCTTCCGAAATCATATCCGCTTCCGTACTTAAACAGTTTAAATATTGAAAATAGTATATATATTGAAATAGTTATAAATTAAAATAGTTTATATTTAAAATAGATTATATATTAAAAATAGTATATATATATATATTAAAATAAATTTTCAAATTTGAATTGTTTTTTCCAATTTCACAATCAATTCAAATCAACCGTAGTTCCAAAATTCACTTTAAATCAATCTCAATTCAATGTTTCAATTACAAAAGTTAAAGGTCAAATTCAAATTCTCATTAAAACTATTTAATATTTATATCAATTTCGATCCAGGTTTGAACTACAAAATTAAACCACTTCAAATTCAATAGGTTTCAATGTTTAATTATTCAAACATTTACAATAACCAAATTTTATACATTTCATTTATATTTCATAATTCAACTTTTAATTCTATTTAAGCTTGAAAATATTCACTTAATCATTTTAATAACCATTTCAATAAGATCCCATATTACAAAATATCCAATTTCAATTTTATTTAAAGTTGAAATATTCATTTAATCACTTTTTATCAAATCAAGTCATAAAATCATACCTTTTGATATCTCAAATCAATAAATTCAAATCAAACCTTATTTAAATTCAATTCTTAACAAATTTAATTATAAATTAGTTTTTATTTAAATTCAATTCTTAACAAATAAAATTTCAAATCAATTCTTATTTAAATTCAATTCTTAACAAATTTAAATTACAAATCAATTTCAATTCATCTTTATAACCTTAATTTTATTAAAGTTATTACAAAAATGCTAATTCAAAATAATAATATAAATTTAAATAAATATTTAAATATATTAATATAATTTTATATAAATACTTAAACATATTATATATATTAATTAAATCAAATCTTTATCAAATTAAATCTTATTATTAAATTTATTTTATATTAAATCTTATTTTATATATATTTAAAAATTAATAAATTTATAAGTAAAATCTTAAAATTTATATTTTTTTCCAAAACAACTTATAAATTTAAAATTTTCAAGTATATAATTTTAAAAATCTAAATCTTTCACATATATAAAATAAATATATATAATATATTTAAAAAAAATCAATATCTATTAAAATCCACATATTTCCTTTCAAACTATGGAAATAAATTTTCAAAAAAAAAATAGACCAACGGTGTCCTTATATAGTTTTCTATCTTATGGTCAAGTGATACGGATATTTACCATTTCAATCAGTAATTATTTTAAATTTACGAGTATATATCATTTCAACCCGCAATCCCAAAATTCAAATTAATGAAAATCGCTTGGGTTTATCATTTCAACCCATAACGATTTTCCCTTAATCTACAAGATCTTTCGAGTACGTATCATTACAACCCATAGGGAATTTCCAAACTAACAGGGGAATTGCAAAGTGATAACAATAAAATAATAATATAACATATCATCAACATGCATATATCATCGGTAATAAATTAAATAAAATATACAACAGGTTATGGTGTCATACGTCATAGGTAAACAATTGTAGATAATGGCATATCATATTTAAAATTTAAATAACTTAACAATTCAAATTTAACAGCATATTTCAATCGTCATTTCATGTGAATTAAATTTAATAAATATAAGAATGTAAATCGTGAGTGATCGCTCACCTTTCGAGGCTAGAGAAAACAACGAGAATGGGAAGCACGGAACGGATACGCACACGAACACGGATACGACATGTGGAACAATGACAAAGCTAGAACTGCTACTGCGACCCATTCTGGGCAGCGTCGAAACATAAGTAAAGCACGATGAATTGGATTCGATGAAAAATCAATTATATAAGCGAAATTATATATGTAAGCTATATATATAGATATATATATTTTAAATGATATTTACTGAAACCAATAAATTACTTTTAAAATTTTAAAAGGGATACTTAAACATAATATATACATTAAAGGATATTACAAAATCTATTTTTTAAAGATATTAACAAAAATTTAAGTGAATATTTCAAACATATTATATACATATCTTTAAACAAGTTATATACTACTCTAACATATTATACATACTAATCTTTCATATACATACTTTAAAACGTATTATCTACAATCACAATTCTAATATATCGTTATTTTAAAATCAGTCCTTAAATATCAATATATAAAATAGCTACATACATAAAAAACCTTTACAAATATTATATTTTCATTCTTAAGCATCTAAACATAAGTCTTATAAGCATATAAACTTATCTATATTTGAACATAAGCCATGTAAACATAGACTATAAACATATAAACCTACATATATTTACGTTAGCAAAACATAGAATAACTTGTGGTAAAAATATATATACGCAAGCTATTTAACACCATATATGCAGACTGTTTATATGCAACAAAATATAATTGTGAAAAATGAAAATAATTCATATATATCTTTAAACCTATTATAAATATACAGACATATTATAAAACTTGTAAATATGCAAAAGAAGAAGGGAAGAAGGGATGCGGACCTGTAGGCGTTTGGCAAAGGGAAGGTGGAAGGGCAGGGACGTGGGTAGACTGTGTTGCGTAGGAGGGAGATGAGTTCGGGAAGGATGAGGGGTGGCTGCGTGCTCGGGTGGGGAGGCTCAGTTGTAGGCTGTCGGCATTTGATGGAAGGGAGTAGGTGGCTATCGGTGGTAAGGCGAATGGTGGATGAGGTCAGGTTGTGGAGGGGCGAACTGCAGGCTATGGTGGAAGCGGTCATTTGAGTGCTTTGGTCGAGCATAGATCGGAAGAGGGTGGTGATGGGTCGTTGCGGGGACAAGCTGCACGTGTTTGTTAGAGGGAAGATGGGGCGGGTTTTCTGGGCGTTCGGTTTAGGCGAGGGAAGGTAGAGGTTGCTTCGGTGGTGGAGGATGGCACGAGCGGAGAAGTCGGAGAAGCTGATGGTAGTTGAAGGGTCGTTGTCAGTAGGAAGCGGTTGCATACACGGCGAAAGATGCTCGGTGTTGCTGTGCACGCGAGGAAGGTCGGGCATGGGTTCGCATCAGGGAGAAGACGAAATATGTATATATGCTCCGTTTCATATGTTCTTATATTATTATTTTTCTTTTTATTTCAAAAGAACAAAGCAGAGTGAAAGAGCAAGGGACCCGAGAAAATGAAGGACGAACCAGTTTTTATTCAAGATAATGGGAATTGCAAAAGCCAAATGCTAAATATTAGTGGTTGATGACTATTGGTTTGCACGGTGGGAAATGGGACATAAGAAACAAAAAGGCACAAAACGGGTACCGATACGGTTAACCGTTTCGCAGATTCCTTCGTGCACCGGACGTCGGAATTGACAAATGAATATACTACGGAGATCGGCACGACGAGAGGATCAGAATGATACATAGATATCAACGATACGACCCTCCTATCAAAAGTCGATATTTACTGCCAAAATGCTGCTAAACAGTCGAAAGTAAGATAAACGGGGCTAGAGCCATCCAAATATGGCGAAACAAAATACGACGTCTCTCTCAGAAAATGATTTAAAATTTTATTATATAAAAATAGTTAGATTTCAAAACTATTTTATTTTCTCAAATTAACTGATTTTTAAATTTAAAATTTGAAATTTCACAACTGAATAAACTTCCTTATTTTCAAATGAAAATCCGTCGTTTGCTATGTTTCTATAGACGTATTCCAAATATCAAATTTTCATTTCAAAATTTCTTATTTATTTTCATGAAAATTTCAATTAATTACGTTATAAAAATCGTTAAAATTTACGGGTCGTTACACTCTCCCCCACTCAAAACTTTTCGTCCCCGAAAAGGAACGAGATAGGAGAATGGAAACAACGGAGAAGAAAGATAGATTCGAAATACAAATTACAACAATTAATTCAAAACTATATAAATTTCATTAGTTTTTAAATTGATTTATATTCAACAAATTTGATTTCAATCCGTTTTATTAAATCAATAAATATTCATTGTATTCACATTTGGTTGGTTTCAATTCAAGGTATCTTCATTCAATTGATTTGTTTTCGATTTATTAACATTTATTACAAGAATTTCTTTCAAAACAAAATTTATTTTATTTAACACATTCTCCTGTTATTATTCAATTTATTTCAACATGGATTAAGTGTGTAAACATTTATTATAACCACTGAATCTTCTATTTAAAAATTTCCCTAATAATATTTCATTTCTAAACATCTTGTTACATATATTTATATTGTATATTATTCAAGTACATTCAAACCTTTTCCAGGTAAATTTTTTATTAATGTTTCAGAATGTAATTGAGCACTATATAATTTACCTTTTATTTACAATATTTTTATTAAGCAAAAATTTAGTTTGGACATTTATATTACTTAAGTTTCTCTTGTATAACTTTCAATTACAATTCACACTAACTTTTTAACTTTTTGAATATCTCAGGTAAGTTATATATGTTTAGAATGCAATTGAGTATTATACAAATAAATTTTATCCTAGTTCAACTATTTGAAGCTGTTTCAATTTCATTTTTCATTTTAGACACTTCAATTATTCAAAAATTTTGCTTCATTTTAATAATTGAAAACCATATCTTAACATAAAACTTAAGAGTTAAATTTCCGGTTTCACTTCAAACCATTTTGAAATGAATATATACATAGCTATATTTTATACATCAAAACATACTCAAGAAATTCAAATCAAATCCATTTTCCGAAACAAAAATGTAGTAAAGCTACTAAGTGGTCTCTCCAATGCCGTGGTCTCCCATATCCCCTTTAACACATTTTATATATTCCCGTAGTCTATACAATGCCGTAAGCTCCACCAAACCGGTGGTTTACCCAGAGGACATCCCATAGGTACGATACAAAACAAACTCGTAGAAGGCGCGATAGGGCATGTGAACATGGCATGCGAGGCAATGTCAGGGTAGATATACCGTTTGCGGATCCGGACTGGTGGTAACGCATAGCAGCTACTACCACCCACTTCGAGACACACTCCCAAATAAAAGGTGCACCCAATCAAATCACGAAGTAATAGAATGGTATCAAAGAAATGTGTCCGATCAGAGGAATGACCTCACTTGGCCCGGCATGGCTCCTGTTTTATTCACATCTAAGCTGACTCACGGGAGTCAGGTATACAAAAATACCTCATATAGAATCGTCACCAAACCATCCTACTCCGTTTTGGAATCTCCACCACGTACACAGTTGTTAAAGTGGTTTTCGGTATTGGCAGAGAGTATGACAATATCCGACCTCGGTCTCTTTAACAACCAAACGCTTATTTCACACCATGGTAAATTATATTTCAAATAGTTTATACTTCATATCAAACTATCATATTCATTCCAAAATCATATCTCTTCCGATATCATATCCGCTTCCGTATTTAAACAGTTTAAATATTGAAAATAGTATATATATTGAAATAGTTATAAATTAAATTAGTTTATATTTTAAATAGGTTATAGATTAAATATATATATATATATATATATATATATATATATTAAAATAAATTTTCAAATTTGAATTGTTTCTTCCAATTTCACAATCAATTCAAATCAACTGTAGTTCCAAAATTCACTTTAAATCAATCTCAATTCAATGTTTCAATTACAAAGGTTAAAGGTCAAATTCAAATTCTTATTAAAACTATTTAATATTTATATCGATTTCGATCCAGGTTTGAACTACAAATTTAAACCTCTTCAAATTCAATAGGTTTCAAAGTTTAATTATTCAAATATTTACAATAACTAAATTTTATAAAGTGGAAATTAGGGAGGCATCCCTATCATACTTTCATATTGTAAAGCGGGTCCCTGTCAAAGTTTCATTGTAAATCCGGTCCCTATTTTCTAGAAACAAAGAAAAATTATTGCTGAAATGTCAGCAACTTTTATAAATAAGTGCTGATATTTCGGCAACTTTCCCTGTCAAAGTTTCATTGTAAATCCGGTCCCTATTTTCTAGAAACAAAGAAAAATTATTGCTGAAATGACAACAACTTTTATAAATAAGTGCTGATATTTCAGCAACTTTCCCTGTCAAAGTTTCATTGTAAATCCGGTCCCTATTTTCTAGAAACAAAGAAAAATTATTGTTGAAATGTCAGAAACTTTTATAAATAAGTGCTGATATTTCAGCCACTTTCATACACTGTGTTCATAGTGTGAAGAAAAGTTGCGGAAATGTCAGCAGCTTTTATGAAAAGTTGCATCATGCTCTGCAATAATCGTGAATAAAAAAACAGGGACCTAATTTACACTGAAATTTAATGAAGGACTTTTCGTGTATTTTGAACCTTAATAAGGACCTGTGCCAAAAGTACCCTTTTATAAATTTCATTTATATTTCATAATTCAACTTTTAATTCTATTTAAGTTTGAAAATATTCACTTAATCATTTTAATAACCATTTCAATAAGATCTCATATTACAAAATATCCAATTTCAATTTTATTTAAAGTTGAAATATTCATTTAATCACTTTTTATCAAATCAAGTTATAAAATCATACCTTTTAAAATCTGAAATCAATAAATTCAAATCAAACCTTATTTAAATTCAATTCTAACAAAATTTAACTATAAATCAATTTTTATTTAAATTCAATTCTTAACAAATTTAATTATAAATCATTTTATTTAAATTCAATTCTTAACAAATAAAATTTCAAATCAATTCTTATTTAAATTCAATTCTTAACAAATTTAAATTACAAATCAATTTCAATTCATCTTTATAACCTTAATTTTATTAAAGTTATTACAAAAATTCTAATTCAAAATAATAATATAAAATTAAATAAATATTTAAATATATTAATGTAATTTTATATAAATAATTAAACATATTATATATATTAATTAAATTAAATTTTATTAAATTAAATCTTATTATTAAATTTTATTTTATATTAAATTTTATTTTTTATATATTTAAAAATTAATAAATTTATAAGTAAAATCTTAAAATTTATATTTTTTCAAAACAACATATAAATTTAAAATTTTCAAGTATTTAAAAATCTAAAATTTTCACATATATAAAATAAATATATATAATATATTTAAAAAAAAATCAATATCTATTAAATTCCACATATTTCCTTTCAAACCATGGAAATAAATTTTCAAAAAAATAGACCAACGGTGTCCGTATATAGTTTTCTATCTTATGGTCAAGTGATACAGATATTTATCATTTCAATCCGTAATTATTTTAAATTTACGGGTATATATCATTTCAACCCGTAATCCCAAAATTCAAATCAATGAAAATTACTTGGGTTTATCATTTCAACCCATAACTATTTTCCATTAATCTACAAGATCGTTCGGGTATGTATCATTTCAACCCATAGGAAATTTCTAGGCTAACAGGGAACTTGCAGAGTGCTAACAATAAAATAATAATATAACATATCAACAACAGGCATATATCATCAGTAATAAATTAAATATAATATACAACAGGTTATGGTGTCATATGTTATAGGTAAACAATTGCAGATAATGGCATATCATATTTAAAATTTAAATAACTTAACAATTCAAATTTAACAGCATATTTCAATGGTCATTTCATGTGAATTAAATTTAATAAATATAAGAATGTAAATCGTGAGTGATCGCTCACCTTTCGAGGCTAGAGAAAACAACGAGAATGGGAAGCACAGACACGGATACGCACACGAACACAGATACGACATGTGGAACAATGACAAAGCTAGAACTGCTGCTGCGACCAATTCCGTGCAGCGTCGAAACATAAGTAAAGCACGATGAACTGGATTCGATGAAAAATCAATTATATAAGCGAACTTATATTTGTAAGCTATATATATATATATATATTAAACAATATTTACTGAAACCAATAAATTACTTTTAAAATTTTCAAATGAATACTTAAACACAATATATACGTTAAAGGATATTACAAAATCTATTTTTTTATAGATATTAACAAAAATTTAAGTGAATATTTCAAACATATTATATACATATCTTTAAACAAGTTATATACTACTCTAAACATATTTTACATACTAATCTTTCATATAAATACTTTAAACGTATTATCTACAATCACAATTCTAATATATCGTTATTTTAAAATCAGTCCTTAAATATCAATATATAAAATAGCTACATACATAAAAAACATTTACAAATATTATATTTTCATTCTTAAGCATCTAAACATAAGTCTTATAAGCATATAAAATTATCAATATTTGAACATAAGCCATGTAAACATAGATTATAAACATATAAACCTGCATATATTTACATTAGCAAAACAAAGAATAACTTGTGGTAAAAATATATATACGCAAGCTATTTAACACCATATATGCAGACTGTTTATATGCAACAAAATATAATTGTGAAAAATGAAAATAATTCATATATATCTTTAAACCTATTATACATATACATACATATTATAAAACTTGTAAATATGCAAAAGAAGAAGGGAAGAAGGGATGTGGACCTGCAGGGGTTTGGCAAAGGGAAGGTGGAAGGGCAGGGATGTGGGTAGGCTGTGTTGCGTAGGAGGGAGATGAGTTCGGGAAGGATGAGGGGTGGCTGCGTGCTCGAGTGGAGAGGCTCGGCTGTGGGCTGTCGGCATTTGATGGAAGGGAATAGGTGGCTATTGGTGGTAAGACGAATGGTGGATGAGGTCGGGTTGTGGAGGGGCGAATTGCAGGCTATGGTGGAAGCGGCCGTTTGAGTGCTTTGGTCGGAAGAGGGTGGTGATGGGTCATTGCCGGGACAAGCTGCACGTGTTTGTTAGAGGGAAGATGGGGCGGGTTTTTTGGGCGTTCGGTTTAGGCGAGGGAGGGTGGAGGTTGCTTCGGTGGTGGCGGATGGCACGAGCGGAGAACTCGGAGAAGCTGATGGTAGTTGAAGGGCCGTTGTCAGTAGGAAGCGGTTGCATACATGGCGGAAGATGCTCGGTGTTGCTGTGCACGTGAGGAAGGTCGAGCATGGGTTCGCATCAGGGAGAAGACGAAATATGTATACATGCTCTGTTTCATATGTTCTTATATTATTATTTTTCTTTTTATTTCTAAAGAACAAAGCAGAGTGAAAGAGCAAGGGACCCGAGAAAATGAAGGACGAACCAGTTCTTATTCAAGACAATGGGAATTGCAAAAGCCAAAAGCTATATATTAGTGGTTGATGACTATTGGTTTGCACGGGTGGGAAATGAAAGGACATAAGAAACAAAAAGGCACAAAACGGGTACCGATACAGTTAACCGTTTCACAGATTCCATCGTGCACCGGACGCCGGAATTGAAAAATGAATATACTATGGAGATCAGCACGACGAGACGATCAGAATGGTACACTGATATCAGCGATACGACCCTCCTATCAAAAATCGATATTCACTGCCAAAATGCTGCTAAACAGTCGAAAGTAAGATAAATGAGGCTAGAGCAATCCAAATATGGCGAAACAAATACAACGTCTCACTCAGAAAATGATTTAAAATTTTATTATATAAAAATATTTAGATTCGAAACTATTTTAATTTCTCAAATTAACCGATTTTCAAATTTAAAAATTGAAATTTCACAACTGAATAAACTTCCATATTTTCAAATGAAAATCCGCCATCTGCTATGTTTCCGTAGACGCATTCCAAATATCAAATTTTCATTTAAAAAATTTCTTATTTATTTTGATGAAAATTTCAATTAATTACGTTATAAAAGTCATTAAAATTTACGGGTCGTTACACCATCATAGATGGAGCTCCGGCAAAACAACCGAAGACAATGAATGATCATATAGTTTTTGTAGATAGAGATGCTAATGGGGTGCAAACCCCGATCCTTGACTCCAAGGTGATTACGGCCGTGATAAGGCCGACAATGTGCATTCGATTTCTAATTGATAGTGGAAGCTCGTTTAATATTCTGCTCAAGAAGACATTTGACCAAATGAAGATAAGTCTGAAAGACATAAAGCCATGTAACTTCCGCATTCAAGGATTTACCGAAGAGGCAAAGGTGCATGTCGGAACTATTGACTTATCTATAAAGTTGGTTGAAGGTAATCGCAATATTGTGAAGTGAAAATCTTCATTATTGTAGATGAATTTTCTACTTATAATGTTCTTTAGGCCAATCAGTCCTTGCCAACTTCAGAATAGCACTGACCCTATAGTGTCTGATGATGAAGTTCTCTAGGGAGAATGGGGTTGGAGCTATTCAAGATGATCAGAGTACAAGTCGGGAATGTTGTGTTGCTAAGCTCAAAGAGGAAAAGTGACATGAGAAAAGAAAGAATATAGAGAAATTTCTCTACATCATGATTGTGGTCGCACAGCAATTGCCGCCCAAGCCCTAGCTTAGGTCTCATTGAAAGTTCTATAACCCTATCAACCCTCGAAAAGAGCCAGAGGATGCGAGGGCCACATCAGCAAAGATGACGATCAACTTCCCCGTTGATATGATGATCTACTTAGATCCTTAAGATCAGACCTCAGCTTAGCGCCAAGATGAGAAGGGAATTGGTAAGGGTTCCCTAAGAAAATCCAAATGTGTTTGCCTAGATACATTCCGATGTGTATGGAATATGCCGGAGATAGCATGCCACGCATTGAATGTGGACCCAAGATGCCATGATGTGAAGTAGAAGAGACTCATTCTGGATATGGAGTGATCCTCTACGTTGAAAGAAGAGGTGGATAAGCTGAAAGCAAATAACTTTATCCACGATGCCTTTTACCCTGAATAGGTATCAAATCATGTGTTGGTCAAGAAGCCAAATTGAAAATAGCGGACATGCACCAATTATTCAGACCTGAATAAAGTGTGCCCAAAAGACAACTTCCCGTTGCCGAAGAAGTACTAACATGTGGACTCGACGGTCGGACATAAATTTTTAACCTTCATGGATGCATATTCAACCAAATTGTTAAGTAAAGGAGATTTATTAAATTGAAGTTGTTAGAAAATAGTAATAGAATTTATAAACGTTGTTTTATAAATTCGAAATCGATAGAATTTGAGAATTTAAATATAGAAGATTTTTAAAGAAGATATATTCGCGATTTTGGATAGCGAATTTTTATTGAGATAAAAACGTGTAGAAATGATTGAAATTGGGTTAAGTGAATTATATTCACGATTTTGGACAGTGAATATATTGTTAAGTAAAATGAACTTGTTTTGGGAAAGCGATATTACAGAAATGAAGTAATTGTTTTAAAAGATGTTTTAAAACGTGTTAAGTATCGAATACATAGATTTCAACATTCATTGTTGAAATAGACGTTTTCGAGGAATTTAAGGAAATGATGGACTATAACACTGTTGTTATAGTAAATGATTTTCGAAAGGAAATGTTTTATATAGTATTGGGATTTATATATCTATCTAAATTTCGAATCCCTATACTAGTGATTTTGAGTTGTCGTAACGATGTTTTACGCAACATTCGTTTTGACTCAAATAAATGTGTTTAAAGAGAATGATTTCCTTAAAGAATGAATATACACTTAATATTGATTTAAGTATATCGAATATTTTCAAATGTTGAAAATAAATAGATTTGTGAAATACTTATTTTTAAATAAGTACGGAATTGCTTTTCCAATATGAAACGAAGGGTTTGAAACTTTATCTTTTAAAGATAATTCGAAAGGTGAATATTTGAAATTTGTTTTCAAATGGTTAAGTGTGGAAATTTTATATCTAGTAAAAGATATTTTTGAAGATAAATAAATTGGGGAAAATTATTTGGAATCTGATGATGTTGCGCATCTTTATTGATAGTTAAATAACCGACTATCAATAATTACCTTTAGATGGGTATTTGTTGTGAATTGAATGAATTTGAATGCCACACTTATTTTTGAATAATCGCTCACTATTCGGGTTAGCCGGGAAAGGACCATGGGGTCGTATAACCCATTCCGAATATGTGATACGTCGTTATGAATCGCATTCGAAGACCGGTGTTGAAGACCGGATATTTTTGAAAACGAAAGGATTACCGTCGAGTTACTCTACATCGGCTGATCTCCGGTTTAGAGGTTTTATCACCCTTAGTGACGGGAAGTCCTGACGTGATTGAAAATTATCCGGAAATGCAAGGGCTTCGTGAGAAGTGCCTTCGGTTCTGTTCGATCCCGGAACAGACTTGTATGGATTGTGTGTCTGACGTTACAATTTGAGATATAAAGCTGATTTCTTTCAAATACATTTCTGTTGGTGGCGGAGAATTTATTCTCTTAGCTTAACACCCTTCTCTGAGACGTACGAGCTCAGAGGTTATGTAGTTGAAATTTATCAACGATATATCCCAATTTGGTAACGTGGCATACCGAGTGTAGCTGTGAAATGATCAGTGTTTGATCATTTGTGATATGATCATTTGGTTGATCTTATATCTTTGTGATCATAGGTTGATCATTTTGTTTGACCCGAAGCAGGGCTTTTTGAGAAAGCGTAGCTTTGTGGACGAGACTTCGTCGAGCCTCACACCCCGGAAATGGTCGAAACAGGAATGTTGCGGCAAGGTTATGAGGGTCGCGCCCTTTAGGGTATGTCATTTCCTTCTGGAAAGGGGTGGTATCATGGTATGGAGCCCAGATACTTACTCATGTGGATACACTTTCTTTATGATGTGTGATGTTGGATATCGAGCGCTCGGATAAAGGTCCTAAAGGACCGGGTGATGACATATTCGTGAGTTACCTGTTACAGGGGTAACCCGGCCTTGTTTGGCAGAGAGCAGTTTGTCTCTCGGGACGTCCAGCCAGAGGCGATCCTATTCGGCAGGAGGAAAGGAAGTTCCTTAGCCTGACCATTTGTTGGAAATCCAAAGAAACAATACGTGACGAGTACGGTTTTAGTTGTATTACCTGCTATGGAATGTGGCGGTAACCTGCTATTGAACATAGTAGCTATAGTAGGCATACGATGCTGGTCGTATGTTGGCTAAGATTAATATTATACTTTCGAAATGTTTTTCTACACTATGCACTAATAATAATATCAAAAAGAATTTGATTTTGCGTAGTAAGCATCCTTGACTATCATAAGAAGAAATCTCCTCCAATTCTGCGTTTGCATTGTGTGTGTGGCGGGAGGTCTTATGGTAGTTTCATTTTCCAAAAGCATTGCGAATTTGTTTTATTTTCTTTGTGAAAAATAACCGTTTTACGATCTCACACCAGTCACCATGACTGACTCGGAGTTTATTGTTCCCTTCTAAACTCTGGGTGCCCACCAATTTCCACACGGGCAGCCTAGAGTTATATTATCAGGATATTCTGGATATTCTGGAGCTTTGGAAGCAAGCTGGAAGGCGAGACGTAGTATTTGTATCTGATATATTTATTCCGCTGTGTATTCTGTATGAGGACAAGTTATAGAACTATCCATTGTTGTATATTGACTCTGATGATTGATGTATGTATAAAATGATATAGTTCTTTGTTTTAAAGATTATTCATTTATCTATTATATATTGTTCCGCTGCGATATGTGAGATTCTGATATTGTTTCTGTTTCTGATGTTGTTCTTTTGTTTCTTCTTTCTCTTCTCTTCTATCTTTTCTTCTACCTCTTCTTTAAAAACCCTAATGGTTCGGTTTTTCGTTCACCTTGAGTAAATAGATGGAGATTAGTGTCTATTCAAGGGGTACGGAAAAGCGGGCTATTATTATAGCCCGCTTTTCCGTACCCCTTGAATAGACACTAATGTCCATCTATTTACTCAAGGTGAACGAAAAACCGAACCATTAGGGTTTTTAAAGAAGAGGTAGAAGAAAAGATAGAAGAGAAGAGAAAGAAGAAACAAAAGAATAACATCAGAAACAGAAACAATATCAGAATCTCACATATCGCAGCGGAACAATATATAATAGATAAATGAATAATCTTTAAAACAAAGAACTATATCATTTTATACATACATCAATCATCAGAGTCAATATACAACAATGGACAGTTCTATAACTTGTCCTCATACAGAATACACAGCGGAATAAATATATCAGATACAAATACTACGTCTCGCCATCCAGCTTGCTTCCAAAGCTCCAGAATATCCAGAATATCCTGATAATATAACTCTAGGCTGCCCGTGTGGAAATTGGTGGGCACCCAGAGTTTAGAAGGGAACAATAAACTCCGAGTCAGTCATGGTGACTGGTGTGAGATCGTAAAACGGTTATTTTTCACAAAGAAAATAAAACAAATTCGCAATGCTTTTGGAAAATGAAACTACCATAAGACCTCCCGCCACACACACAATGCAAACGCAGAATTGGAGGAGATTTCTTCTTATGATAGTCAAGGATGCTTACTACGCAAAATCAAATTCTTTTTGATATTATTATTAGTGCATAGTGTAGAAAAACATTTCGAAAGTATAATATTAATCTTAGCCAACATACGACCAGTATCGTATGCCTACTATAGCTACTATGTTCAATAGCAGGTTACCGCCACATTCCATAGCAGGTAATACAACTAAAACCGTACACGTCACGTATTGTTTCTTTGGATTTCCAACAAATGGTCAGGCTAAGGAACTTCCTTTCCTCCTGCCGAATAGGATCGCCTCTGGCTGGACGTCCCGAGAGACAAACTGCTCTCTGCCAAACAAGGCCGGGTTACCCCTGTAACAGGTAACTCACGAATATGTCATCACCCGGTCCTTTAGGACCTTTATCCGAGCGCTCGATATCCAACATCACACATCATAAAGAAAGTGTATCCACATGAGTAAGTATCTGGGCTCCATACCATGATACCACCCCTTTCCAGAAGGAAATGACATACCCTAAAGGGCGCGACCCTCATAACCTTGCCGCAACATTCCTGTTTCGACCATTTTCGGGGTGTGAGGCTCGACGAAGTCTCGTCCACAAAGCTACGCTTTCTCAAAAAGCCCTGCTTCGGGTCAAACAAAATGATCAACCTATGATCACAAAGATATAAGATCAACCAAATGATCATATCACAAATGATCAAACACTGATCATTTCACAGCTACACTCGGTATGCCACGTTACCAAATTGGGATATATCGCTGATAAATTTCAACTACATAACCTCTGAGCTCGTACGTCTCAGAGAAGGGTGTTAAGCTAAGAGAATAAATTCTCCGCCACCAACAGAAATGTATTTGAAAGAAATCAGCTTTATATCTCAAATTGTAACGTCAGACACACAATCCATACAAGTCTGTTCCGGGATCGAACAGAACCGAAGGCACTTCTCACGAAGCCCTTGCATTTCCGGATAATTTTCAATCACGTCAGGACTTCCCGTCACTAAGGGTGATAAAACCTCTAAACCGGAGATCAGCCGATGTAGAGTAACTCGACGGTAATCCTTTCGTTTTCAAAAATATCCGGTCTTCAACACCGGTCTTCGAATGCGATTCATAACGACGTATCACATATTCGGAATGGGTTATACGACCCCATGGTCCTTTCCCGGCTAACCCGAATAGTGAGCGATTATTCAAAAATAAGTGTGGCATTCAAATTCATTCAATTCACAACAAATACCCATCTAAAGGTAATTATTGATAGTCGGTTATTTAACTATCAATAAAGATGCGCAACATCATCAGATTCCAAATAATTTTCCCCAATTTATTTATCTTCAAAAATATCTTTTACTAGATATAAAATTTCCACACTTAACCATTTGAAAACAAATTTCAAATATTCACCTTTCGAATTATCTTTAAAAGATAAAGTTTCAAACCCTTCGTTTCATATTGGAAAAGCAATTCCGTACTTATTTAAAAATAAGTATTTCACAAATCTATTTATTTTCAACATTTGAAAATATTCGATATACTTAAATCAATATTAAGTGTATATTCATTCTTTAAGGAAATCATTCTCTTTAAACACATTTATTTGAGTCAAAACGAATGTTGCGTAAAACATCGTTACGACAACTCAAAATCACTAGTATAGGGATTCGAAATTTAGATAGATATATAAATCCCAATACTATATAAAACATTTCCTTTCGAAAATCATTTACTATAACAACAGTGTTATAGTCCATCATTTCCTTAAATTCCTCGAAAACGTCTATTTCAACAATGAATGTTGAAATCTATGTATTCGATACTTAACACGTTTTAAAACATCTTTTAAAACAATTACTTCATTTCTGTAATATCGCTTTCCCAAAACAAGTTCATTTTACTTAACAATATATTCACTGTCCAAAATCGTGAATATAATTCACTTAACCCAATTTCAATCATTTCTACACGTTTTTATCTCAATAAAAATTCGCTATCCAAAATCGCGAATATATCTTCTTTAAAAATCTTCTATATTTAAATTCTCAAATTCTATCGATTTCGAATTTATAAAACAACGTTTATAAATTCTATTACTATTTTCTAACAACTTCAATTTAATAAATCTCCTTTATAAATAATTCGATAAATATTCCATCTAAAGGGAAAAATCCAATTTATAAGTTAATCTCTTACAATCTTTTATTCTACCGTTTCATCCATTTTATAACTTCACAATTTATAAACCTATAAATTTCATTCACTTACGGATTCCATAATATTTCATTTTTAACACTTATAAAATTCGTTCTATAAGTCCAATATTTTTATTTATAAAATATCAATTTTATAAATCTTTCTATACAAATCGTTTATAGTTATTCAAAAATCCCAACTTAACCCATTTTATAAATAAATCAACTTTTGTTTCAAAAACAACACTTCGGTTATATTTCACTAAAAATTATAACTTTTATAACTTTAAAATTTTACGTTTATAAATCGATTCAAAAATTCCATAAAACGTATATTTTCAAAAATCACTTTAAAATCCTTTTAAAAGTAAAAGTCGTTATTTTTACATTTCAAAACTGAATCCGATGATGCAACAACACCAATCAGTCCATCACAACAGTCAATATCATATATCAATATGATAACAGAATATATCAAAATATCTGTAAATAAATAACTACTGGTGAGGAATCCAGTTGGATCCCTCCAACCTGTTTCCCTGCATCCACAGATGTTAGCACAATACCAATTCCGCTCCAGTACGGAATTATCGCGGTATATAGGTTTTATAAAAATCCGCTTACTAACGGCGCAATAGGGTCTCATCCGCTATACGAGGCGGGAAATCATCAATCCAATATATACATATGCCAATATGTATATACTGCTATATATATAGATATATCCTATCATATCTAATAGCACATTCAAACAAATCAATCAATAACTATAAAAATTCCACATTCATTTGAGTGAGAAGATCTCACCGTGATTTCAATTCCGTTCCAGCTTTTTATTTCGAATAAATTAAACCGAACCGTTCGATATAATCAAAAAATTTAGCTTGCTCAAACTGATCCCAGACCTACGCTGCAGCGTAGAGCGCGACGCTGCGATTCCGGCGTCGCCAGTTTCGTTGAATTCTGATAATATATGACGAAGTTATTGCAATTTAAACTTTATACAAATTTAAATATAATCAACATTTACAATTTCTTTTAATTTTAAACCTTAACAATTTCTGGCCGCACGATTTACTTGATGGAGATCTGGCCGTTCACGCGTTCTTCCTTACGCGTTCATCTCCCTCCAGTATTCCGTTCGAACGAATCGAACCCAACGAGCCGCCTCTTTAACCTAATACCGCAACCCAAAGCATCCACCTACAGGTTGATCAACCACCACCAACAGACGCGCCATCGCCCCCCACACCCTCGACTTGAACAGCACGACGCTCGGTTAGCCCATCACCGTGAAAAACGTGCGCGACATGGCTATGAACGCGAGCACGCTGCTCCCCTTATGGTCAACGAGAACCAACTTCACCGTACGGATCTATCGAGCTCGAGACGCTCTACCACTTTGCAGTTGAACTCTTTCGCTAATTGTTTATAGATCGAGAGAGATTAAGAGGAGGAATTCGAACAATATTGGCCATTAACAAAACAAACGGCGGCTGAGACTTCAAACCCTAGGGTTGTCTTTGTTTTTCAAAAGTGAAGAGAAGAGGGGTTTTTATAGAAAATTTAACGATTTACTATTCATCGAATTTTTTCGAACTCCCATTCGAGCGTGCCGGCTGACGTTCGTAAGGTTTACCCCGCGTTCCGAACACAATGGAATAGGTTTCGGAAGCTAATTCGAACATCTGTGCGAGATACGGAGAAAAACGATCAATTTAAATTAAACCGATTTAAATCGATTTCGAGGCGTTTTAATTTGTACCGGACAAACGGTAACTCCAAAAATTACGAAATTTGAAATCGTATAATAATATCACATTACGGATCCGATGAAACTAGTTTCGTCGAAATCCGAGACTGTTCAAAAAATGACTATTTTAACTCGACGATTTGAAATTAAAACGATATCGATGCGCTTCGAGTTGCCACGGTCAAACGACAACTCCGATTGATACGAAAATTGAAACCGATAATAACTAACTATTACGGATCCAATGGAACTGGTCTCGTTCAATTCTAAGACTGTTCGAAAATTGGCTATTTTACAGTCGATAATTAAATATTAAAATATTCGATTTTCACAATTTAACTCCAAATTCGATTTTAAAAGTTCTATAACCTTTCTATAACTTCAGTATGATTAAACAAAATTTTACAAATCATTTAAAATCATATTCAATCCAGATTTCAATTAATTCTGGAATTTCACTATCAAATTATTGATTTAATTATCCAATTAAACTCAATATTCGAATTTTAAATTATCCGACTTATTAATTCTACTTATTAATATTTAAAATAAATTAAATATTCAAATTTTAATTATCAAAAATTCTGGGTCGTTACAAACTTCCCCCCTTAAAAGAATTTCGTCCTCGAAATTACAAGTTAGGAAGAAGATACAAAATCCGTTAACTCTCCAAAACAAACCGTTCAAATTAGATTTTCAAATCTGTTAAGTGTTTAACTTCTCCAAAATTCATAGTTAACTTCTCACAAATCTTTACTAAGTTTTCAAATCATAACTTAGTTTTCAAAATTTTCAAATTTCTCAAAAATATTCTAACGCCTTAAATTTTCAGAAAATTTCGCCAGCGTCTCCTTTGCGCGGCTCGATCCGAAAAAAAAAATGACAGTGTATATATATCACAAATATACATCCCATCAAGTGATGAGGCATCCCGTAGGGAAAAAGTGTAAAAGTACGATATTTAATCCGAGATATGTACCTTATTATATTTTTAGCGAGCGTATACGGCTAATATAGCGCGAAAGCGAGCTCCAAATGCGAAGCAACGCCATCCGCACCTACTAAACACTCAACAAACCATATGAGAACATGTAGATATGAAAATATAGTCAATATACATCATATAGCAACATAATACTACATATGTCAACATAGCAAATGCAACAAACAACAAATGCAATAATCATCCAATAAACATTCAACAACTTCGTAACCAAATCAATATGCATTCACTTTTCATTAACATTCATTGAATTGGTTTTCAATTTTAAATCATATTTGATTCATTTACATTGGATTTAACTAACATTCATTCATTTGTTTCCAATTAGTTTACATTCACTAATTTACATTCATGTTGGTTCATTTTCAATTTGAATCAAATTCATTTCTATTCAAATTTACATATTATCAATTTGAATTTAATCACTTTGCTTCCAATTTGTCGATTCAATTTCATTAACCCTTAATGAATTACACGAAATCAACTAACAATCAATCTAACAACCAATGTATAACCAATCATAACCAAATTTATTCAATTTACATTTCTTTACATTCAATTTGGTTCAACACTTTAAGTTTCAATTTGTTGATATTAAATTGATTTCCATTCAATTATTCAATTTCTTTAGCTTCTAATGAATTAACACTTATATTCATTGCTTCATATCAATTATTTATATTCAATTGATTGACATTCAATCCATTTATTAATTCAGTTGCTAATTCATTTTAACAGATAAAATTGAATTTTATATAACTCAAGTTCACATTCACTTAATAAATTCACTTTATTAATTTCTTTGATATCAAAATAAACTTCACTTCAACATCACTTAAGTTATTTTCCATTTCAAACATCATTTGTTCAACTTAACTTAAATTTCCACTTATAAATCCAATTCAGATTTTGTTTTTCTTAACAAAATTCATTTAACCTTTTACCAAAATCAAATTTCATCAATCATTCAAATCTATATCACATTTGACTTTCTTTTAGTTAAATTCCACATCATATTTCATTATGCTACTCAAATTCATTAACTTTACCAAAGTTAAATCTATTATCTCATATCATAAGTATAAATCTTATTTCACTTATATTTACCATATTTAAATTTGGACTTTAATTTTCAAATTTGTTTATCACAACAAAACCTCAATTTCCAATTTACTATGGTAGAAAATCAATCACACAGAAACTCGAAAATGATACCGATGATGCTGCAGTCATCACCGTACTATTTCCCAGCAACATAGTGAATTTAATGCTTTAAATTCTTTTCAAAAATTTCCTTGATTTATAAATCTCATTACAAATATTTTACTTATAAAATTTCTCTATTAATATATAAGATTATTTTACCATTGTAAATCATATTAATTATAACTCCATATTTATAATTCATTCTCTTATATAATTCATTCTTTCACAATTGTTGTTTTATTTAACTTATTCAAACAACTCTTATTTACTTATAGATATTTACATTTTCAACAACCAAACAATCAATTTATTGTATACACTTTAATAATTCTGAAAAATTATTTCCTTTATATACAAAATATAATCAAGGTAAAATTATTTCATTTACCCAATTTAAAGCAATATCGTGCCGAATTGTTCTGAATAAGTGTTTAGAGATCCCTATCGATAGAGTTGTACGGACAATACCGACCAGAATCCATATACCACTCAACAAACCAATCATCACAATATAAAACAATTTTATATTAACTAACAAATACGCACTCATATCTATTATTACACTCAACTCATTCTAGAGTACTACTGACTCTATCTCTAATGAGTAACACCCAACAGAGCAGGGTTGTCGCTTAACCATATGCTCTGATACCAAATGTAATAGCCCGCTTTTCCGTACCCCTTGAATAGACACTAATCTCCATCTATTTACTCAAGGTGAACGAAAAACCGAACCATTAGGGTTTTTAAAGAAGAGGTAGAAGAAAAGATAGAAGAGAAGAGAAAGAAGAAACAAAAGAACAACATCAGAAACAGAAACAATATCAGAATCTCACATATCGCAGCGGAACAATATATAATAGATAAATGAATAATCTTTAAAACAAAGAACTATATCATTTTATACATACATCAATCATCAAAGTCAATATACAACAATGGACAGTTCTATAACTTGTCCTCATACAGAATACACAGCGGAATAAATATATCAGATACAAATACTACGTCTCGCCATCCAGCTTGCTTCCAAAGCTCCAGAATATCCAGAATATCCTGATAATATAACTCTAGGCTGCCCGTGTGGAAATTGGTGGGCACCCAGAGTTTAGAAGGGAACAATAAACTCCGAGTCAGTCATGGTGACTGGTGTGAGATCGTAAAACGGTTATTTTTCACAAAGAAAATAAAACAAATTCGCAATGCTTTTGGAAAATGAAACTACCATAAGACCTCCCGCCACACACACAATGCAAACGCAGAATTGGAGGAGATTTCTTCTTATGATAGTCAAGGATGCTTACTACGCAAAATCAAATTCTTTTTGATATTATTATTAGTGCATAGTGTAGAAAAACATTTCGAAAGTATAATATTAATCTTAGCCAACATACGACCAGTATCGTATGCCTACTATAGCTACTATGTTCAATAGCAGGTTACCGCCACATTCCATAGCAGGTAATACAACTAAAACCGTACACGTCACGTATTGTTTCTTTGGATTTCCAACAAATGGTCAGGCTAAGGAACTTCCTTTCCTCCTGCCGAATAGGATCGCCTCTGGCTGGACGTCCCGAGAGACAAACTGCTCTCTGCCAAACAAGGCCGGGTTACCCCTGTAACAGGTAACTCACGAATATGTCATCACCCGGTCCTTTAGGACCTTTATCCGAGCGCTCGATATCCAACATCACACATCATAAAGAAAGTGTATCCACATGAGTAAGTATCTGGGCTCCATACCATGATACCACCCCTTTCCAGAAGGAAATGACATACCCTAAAGGGCGCGACCCTCATAACCTTGCCGCAACATTCCTGTTTCGACCATTTCCGGGGTGTGAGGCTCGACGAAGTCTCGTCCACAAAGCTACGCTTTCTCAAAAAGCCCTGCTTCGGGTCAAACAAAATGATCAACCTATGATCACAAAGATATAAGATCAACCAAATGATCATATCACAAATGATCAAACACTGATCATTTCACAGCTACACTCGGTATGCCACGTTACCAAATTGGGATATATCGCTGATAAATTTCAACTACATAACCTTTGAGCTCGTACGTCTCATAGAAGGGTGTTAAGCTAAGAGAATAAATTCTCCGCCACCAACAGAAATGTATTTGAAAGAAATCAGCTTTATATCTCAAATTGTAACGTCAGACACACAATCCATACAAGTCTGTTCCGGGATCGAACAGAACCGAAGGCACTTCTCACGAAGCCCTTGCATTTCCGGATAATTTTCAATCACGTCAGGACTTCCCGTCACTAAGGGTGATAAAACCTCTAAACCGGAGATCAGCCGATGTAGAGTAACTCGACGGTAATCCTTTCGTTTTCAAAAATATCCGGTCTTCAACACCGGTCTTCGAATGCGATTCATAACGACGTATCACATATTCGGAATGGGTTATACGACCCCATGGTCCTTTCCCGGCTAACCCGAATAGTGAGCGATTATTCAAAAATAAGTGTGGCATTCAAATTCATTCAATTCACAACAAATACCCATCTAAAGGTAATTATTGATAGTCGGTTATTTAACTATCAATAAAGATGCGCAACATCATCAGATTCCAAATAATTTTCCCCAATTTATTTATCTTCAAAAATATCTTTTACTAGATATAAAATTTCCACACTTAACCATTTGAAAACAAATTTCAAATATTCACCTTTCGAATTATCTTTAAAAGATAAAGTTTCAAACCCTTCGTTTCATATTGGAAAAGCAATTCTGTACTTATTTAAAAATAAGTATTTCACAAATCTATTTATTTTCAACATTTGAAAATATTCGATATACTTAAATCAATATTAAGTGTATATTCATTCTTTAAGGAAATCATTCTCTTTAAACACATTTATTTGAGTCAAAACGAATGTTGCGTAAAACATCGTTACGACAACTCAAAATCACTAATATAGGGATTCGAAATTTAGATAGATATATAAATCCCAATACTATATAAAACATTTCCTTTCGAAAATCATTTACTATAACAACAGTGTTATAGTCCATCATTTCCTTAAATTCCTCGAAAACGTCTATTTCAACAATGAATGTTGAAATCTATGTATTCGATACTTAACACGTTTTAAAACATCTTTTAAAACAATTACTTCATTTCTGTAATATCGCTTTCCCAAAACAAGTTCATTTTACTTAACAATATATTCACTGTCCAAAATCGTGAATATAATTCACTTAACCCAATTTCAATCATTTCTACACGTTTTTATCTCAATAAAAATTCGCTATCCAAAATCGCGAATATATCTTCTTTAAAAATCTTCTATATTTAAATTCTCAAATTCTATCGATTTCGAATTTATAAAACAACGTTTATAAATTCTATTACTATTTTCTAACAACTTCAATTTAATAAATCTCCTTTATAAATAATTCGATAAATATTCCATCTAAAGGGAAAAATCCAATTTATAAGTTAATCTCTTACAATCTTTTATTCTACCGTTTCATCCATTTTATAACTTCACAATTTATAAACCTATAAATTTCATTCACTTACGGATTCCATAATATTTCATTTTTAACACTTATAAAATTCGTTCTATAAGTCCAATATTTTTATTTATAAAATATCAATTTTATAAATCTTTCTATACAAATCGTTTATAGTTATTCAAAAATCCCAACTTAACCCATTTTATAAATAAATCAACTTTTGTTTCAAAAACAACACTTCGGTTATATTTCACTAAAAATTATAACTTTTATAACTTTAAAATTTTACGTTTATAAATCGATTCAAAAATTCCATAAAACGTATATTTTCAAAAATCACTTTAAAATCCTTTTAAAAGTAAAAGTCGTTATTTTTACATTTCAAAACTGAATCCGATGATGCAACAACACCAATCAGTCCATCACAACAGTCAATATCATATATCAATATGATAACAGAATATATCAAAATATCTGTAAATAAATAACTACTGGTGAGGAATCCAGTTGGATCCCTCCAACCTGTTTCCCTGCATCCACAGATGTTAGCACAATACCAATTCCGCTCCAGTACGGAATTATCGCGGTATATAGGTTTTATAAAAATCCGCTTACTAACGGCGCAATAGGGTCTCATCCGCTATACGAGGCGGGAAATCATCAATCCAATATATACATATGCCAATATGTATATACTGCTATATATATAGATATATCCTATCATATCTAATAGCACATTCAAACAAATCAATCAATAACTATAAAAATTCCACATTCATTTGAGTGAGAAGATCTCACCGTGATTTCAATTCCGTTCCAGCTTTTTATTTCGAATAAATTAAACCGAACCGTTCGATATAATCAAAAAATTTAGCTTGCTCAAACTGATCCCAGACCTACGCTGCAGCGTAGAGCGCGACGCTGCGATTCCGGCGTCGCCAGTTTCGTTGAATTCTGATAATATATGACGAAGTTATTGCAATTTAAACTTTATACAAATTTAAATATAATCAACATTTACAATTTCTTTTAATTTTAAACCTTAACAATTTCTGGCCGCACGATTTACTTGATGGAGATCTGGCCGTTCACGCGTTCTTCCTTACGCGTTCATCTCCCTCCAGTATTCCGTTCGAACGAATCGAACCCAACGAGCCGCCTCTTTAACCTAATACCGCAACCCAAAGCATCCACCTACAGGTTGATCAACCACCACCAACAGACGCGCCATCGCCCCCCACACCCTCGACTTGAACAGCACGACGCTCGGTTAGCCCATCACCGTGAAAAACGTGCGCGACACGGCTATGAACGCGAGCACGCTGCTCCCCTTATGGTCAACGAGAACCAACTTCACCGTACGGATCTATCGAGCTCGAGACGCTCTACCACTTTGCAGTTGAACTCTTTCGCTAATTGTTTATAGATCGAGAGAGATTAAGAGGAGGAATTCGAACAATATTGGCCATTAACAAAACAAACGGTGGCTGAGACTTCAAACCCTAGGGTTGTCTTTGTTTTTCAAAAGTGAAGAGAAGAGGGGTTTTTATAGAAAATTTAACGATTTACTATTCATCGAATTTTTTCGAACTCCCATTCGAGCGTGCCGGCTGACGTTCGTAAGGTTTACCCCGCGTTCCGAACACAATGGAATAGGTTTCGGAAGCTAATTCGAACATCTGTGCGAGATACGGAGAAAAACGATCAATTTAAATTAAACCGATTTAAATCGATTTCGAGGCGTTTTAATTTGTACCGGACAAACGGTAACTCCAAAAATTACGAAATTTGAAATCGTATAATAATATCACATTACGGATCCGATGAAACTAGTTTCGTCGAAATCCGAGACTGTTCAAAAAATGACTATTTTAACTCGACGATTTGAAATTAAAACGATATCGATGCGCTTCGAGTTGCCACGGTCAAACGACAACTCCGATTGATACGAAAATTGAAATCCGATAATAACTAACTATTACGGATCCAATGGAACTGGTCTCGTTCAATTCTAAGACTGTTCGAAAATTGGCTATTTTACAGTCGATAATTAAATATTAAAATATTCGATTTTCACAATTTAACTCCAAATTCGATTTTAAAAGTTCTATAACCTTTCTATAACTTCAGTATGATTAAACAAAATTTTACAAATCATTTAAAATCATATTCAATCCAGATTTCAATTAATTCTGGAATTTCACTATCAAATTATTGATTTAATTATCCAATTAAACTCAATATTCGAATTTTAAATTATCCGACTTATTAATTCTACTTATTAATATTTAAAATAAATTAAATATTCAAATTTTAATTATCAAAAATTCTGGGTCGTTACAAACAACGCATGAATTTCATCACTGATTTGGGCTTGTACTCCTACTAAATTATGCCATTCGGTTTGAAGAACGTTGAAGCTACTTACCATCAATTGGTAAATAAGACGTTCGAGAATCAAATTGGGTGAACGATGGATGTTTATGTGGACGACATGCTAGTGAAGTCACAACGACCGATATGTTATTCAAAAGTATGGAATGAAGCTCTATCTATTGAAGTGTTCTTTTAAAGTCGCGTCAGGAAAGTTTTATGGTTTTGAAGTGAACTCAAGGGACATCGAAGCTACTCTATAGCCGATTTAAGTGTTAATAGATGTCGCTGCCCCAAAAACAATGAGGGAAATGTAGAGCTTGAACGGGAAGGTTGCTGTGCTGATTCGATTTATTTTAAAAGTGATGGACAAGTGCATACCATTGGTTGATGCCCTCAAGAAAGAAAAAGAAAAGTTCGTTTGGACCAAGGAATAAGAAGCTTTCTGGGAATTTCTGGAATATATGGAGAATCAACCAATCTTATCAAAGCCTTTGGAAGGAGAACATCTATTTATTTACTTAGCAATATCACGCTTGAGTGCAGCTTTGGTATGTAAGGAATCAAATATCCAAAGGGTTGTATACTATATTAATAAGTGGTTTATCAAAGCGGAAAAGAACTATCCGAAGTTATAGAAATTAGCATATTGCTTGTTGATTTCCTCAAGGAAACTTCGACCATACTTTCAAGCTCACATGATAAAGGTTTTAACTGATCAACTGCTGAGACAAGTGTTGCATCAATTAGAGATGTCGAGAAGACTATTGAAATGGAACAATGAACTGAGCCAAAATGATATAACATACCATCCAAGAAAGGCAATATGGGGAAAGACATTAGCTGATTTCATCGTTGAATTCTCCGTTCGGGATGAAAAAGAGGAAGATGATTTAGTATGAGTTTCCCAGTGGAAGTTGCACATAGATGGAGCTTTCAATGAATGAAGTTCCAAGGCAGGAGTGATTCACGTAACCCCATAAGATTGAATAATATCCTACGCCTTAAAGCTAGAGCTCCCAACGACTAATAAGGAAGTTGAATATGAAGCATTGATTGCGAGATGCAAGATAGCGAAAGAACTAGGGTCAAAATGCTGCATATATTCAGTGACTCCGAGTTAGTGGTCTGTCAAGTCAAGAGGGAATTTTAGGCTAAGGGAGTGTGACTTGCTCTTTACCTGATGAAGACGCTAGAATTACCAAATGGTATCTAGACTTACAATAACGCACATTCCTAGATAGAAGAATACGAAACCTGATTTGCTAGTTAAACTGGCGAGGTATGGGGATGCACAATTTATGGAATTAGTTCCAATAGAAGTCTTATTGGCTTTGAGTATTGACCAAATGGATGTCGACTAGATCTTGAGATCGATGAGGAAAGGGAGTCATGGATGACTCCGATTAAAGATTATGTGTTGAAGGGAACTCTCCCGAATGGAAAGAATTAATGGCGAAAGCTCCTTCGTAAAGTACCACGATTTATAATATAGGAAGGAGTACTATAAAGGAGAGTATTCTTAACCACCTGCTATGGTGGGTCACCAAGGACGAAGCGAAGTAAATCCTTTTGGATGTACACGAAGGAAGCTATGGTGATCACACGGGGGATAAACTTTGGTGAAGAAGATACTTCGCTATGGATACTTTTGGCCAATGATCAGTCGAGATGCAGTTGATTATACCAAATGGTGTGATAGTTGCCAAAGGTTCACAAAAATACCAAGAGCCCATCTATAAAGCTTATGAAAATGATTAGCCCATGGTTGTTTGTAGTTTATAGAATTAATACTATTGATGTGCTACCAATGTCGAAAGGCAGAGCGAAGTACGCCATTGTAGATGTGGACTACTTCACAAAATAGGTAGAAGCGGAACCGCTAACCATGATTACAATGAAAAAAGTGATCAACTTTGTGGTCAAGAAAATTATATGAAGATTTGGACTTCCACAAAAGATTATCACTGACAATTGAACTCAATTCGAGAGTACCGAGTTCAAGGACTTCTATACTCGGTACCAAATTATGAAAGGCTTCTCGATAGTAGCACATCTGCAAGCAAATGTACAGATAGAGGCGGTGAACAAGATCATCAAATCCGTCTTGAAGAAGCTATTGATAAAGGCCAAGGGCAATTGGGTTGATGAATTACCCCTTGCACTATGGGCTTACCGAATGACCCATAAGTCCGCAACCAGACACACTCCATTTGCTTTGGCCTACGGAGCCGAGGACAGTATATCGACAGAAATAAAAATTCCTTCACACCGAAGAAAACACTATGATACTAAGATGGATAAAGAACTCTTTCTTAAGTCCCTCAACTTGGTCAATAAGAAATGGGAAGAAGCTAAACTGAGGGTTGCTGCTTATCAAAAAAGAGTAGCACGACACTTCAATGCCATAGTCAGAAATTGTTCCTTTGAGGTAGGGGACCTCATTTTGAAACGAGTCCTCCCTGGTACATAGGCACTTGGTCTGAATTGAGAAGGTCTCTATGCGATTGAGCAGAAGCTTGGAGATAAAACTTTCAAGCTAGCAACCTTTGATGGGATCCGAATTATGCGGGCGTGGAATAGTGAATATTTGCAATGCTATTTCACTTAGATTTAGTTATTTTCTGCAAATAAGCCACCCTAGTGAACTGGGGGTAATTTAATAAGGAAGAACTTGCAATTTTCTTTGTTTATAAATAAAGCCAGCTTCTAGAACCATTGGAACTGTATTCTTGTAGGCAAAACCTTGTGTAGAATGATTAGCAATACAATCGGGTATGTAAAGATAGGTACAGACTAAATCCTTTGACCCACGATCGAGTAGGGGAGTATAATCACACAAGAGTCGGTCGAATAATTCACCCTTATCCCTTCGATCTTTGACTAATGCCCGAAGATAGGAAAAGTCAACAAGTGATGCTTGGAGTTTGGAAACCGAAACAACCCTTCGAGATATGAACTAGTGTAAAATTGAAACTTTCACGACTACATTTACGGCCCGACAAGACAAGCCCGACGAAAGATAAACGATGATAGTCAGTTAGCAATCCCAATCAATGCCCAAAGATAGGCACTGAAGGTTGATGCTTAGAGACAACCATTAGAATATCGATCCATAGAGATAGGGATCGATGAATAATTGAATTATCTACAACCTTGGCCACACTTATGACCTGGTGAACCATGCCCGGCCAATGATAAGTGATAAAAATCATAGAACAAATTTGATCAATGATCGAAGATAGGCGAGATCTTTGGGAAATAGAATTCTGGGTGTCCAGAGATAGGCACCTAGAATGTTGTTTCCCATAGATCAGAAATGACATGAAGCTGGATGATTCTCCAGTCATAACCTTGCTTATAGTTAGATGGAACTCAGCCTAGAATAAGCACGGTTGGTCACAAAGTTGATCAGATGAATAATTAGATTTGTTTAGCCAAGAAAGAAATACTTTGGCAATGATAAACAGAACCATATAATGAAATATTAATAAGAAATTGCAGAAATTTACTTATACATACAGAGCTACAGTAAGTAATGGCATTGCACAAACACATGTATGTATAAAATATACTTTAAAGCATCACCGATAATTATATTATATTATATATGCAGGCAATAGAATATAGATAGATGAAATAAAAATGCAGTTTATGTAAATATGACAAAGATTATATAGAAAAACGGCCTTTTATTTACATCCACTTTTTATATTCAAGGATTGCTGGGGTCGCTCCCGCATAATGCCGACCTATGCGAAAAAAGGCAAAATACATCAAAAGGTAATGAAGCCGCTTTTACAAAAGCCCAAGCTGAAAGTCTACTTTTTCTTTTCCCGTATGCTGAGGCCCATGGAATAATCATCCTTCAACTAGTGCTTCTTCATACCTTTTACATCCTTAGCCTTTCATTTTTTGGAGTACTCCCCTCGAAAGGTGCAGTTTCTCCTTCAACTCTCAAGTTGATGAGGTCTTCAAGCTTGTCAATGGTAGAGTTGGAATATTGTGAGAAACCACCAGCCCCGTGACTTTTTGGAGGCTTGATTTTCAAAGGAGGAAGCTTGGGAATAAGGATTGGCTTGTCGAAGCTGGCGGTAGGTTTTTTTCCAATTCCCGGCTTGGGCTTAATTTTGATTGTCTCATATTCGATCTTCAGCCTCTCCGCCATTATGATATGATCATCTGGGTCCTTCTTACTTATAACAGTAATCTTTTCCTCCAGGGATTGATTGGCCTCCTCCAACACTCCCAACCCCCCTATTTTCTATGAATTGGAACTGGGACTGAAAGGAGGAGTTGGTATGATTGACTTTGTAGTAAATGAGCTTGACGTGGTAGATATACCACTAGGACTAAAGCCCTGAGTTTTTGGCGGAGGAGGAGAAAGTGATGATAGACTCATAAGTTGACAAATAATGAAGTAAAGATTAGAGAATGCCTCAGATAAGAGCTGGAGCTTCTCAAACATTGAGGAGACGAGAGAAATACCTTTGCCAGGTGAAGCTCCTATGATGGGAGACTTAGCAATTCTACCCTCTTAAATAGTTAACTGAATGGGCTTAGTAACAAAGGAAGGAAGATAAGACTCAACCATAGTCGTTGCGGTAGAGATTGGGATTTTAGTGCAGGCAGCCTTAGAGATGGCCACCATAGGAGGTGTAACATCCATCACAGGCTTTGTAGATTTTGGAGCTGATAATTTTGCTCAATCCAATGCACTAGGATCGACAGGAGCCTCAATGACTGTCTTTCTTATAGTCGTGCTCTCTTCGCTAGGATGACCATTCCTTTATCTAGTGCGAATATATATTCCTCATCCAAAATTTTTGCTTTTAGCTCATCTTTAGTCAGGCCTTCACCGACCTCAATCGATCCGCATAAAATCTCCTCCCAAGCATCGGCAAGTGTAATAGGATAGTTGTCCAGCCATTTCAGATTCTTATCTTCAATGACATTAGTAAAGAATTGTTGGAGGTTGGCATTCATCTCTTCATTACTCTTCCTAGCCTGCTCTTTGAGCTCCTTGATTTCGACTTCTGCTACAGTAAGACCGACCTGAGCATGGGCCTTAGAATCAGTTTCAGCTTTCAAATTATCCTTGAGCCTGTCAACTTCGGCTTGAAGTATTTTGAGCTCTGCATCCTTGGCTTGAAGTGCTGAAACACCCCACACCCCTTAATATACCCAAAAGGACACATTAAAAGGCGTGGTGAGTTGTAGGTATAACTGAAACTAACAGAGACTAAGATTCACAAGAAAAATATAGATAAAAGAGCGGAAACTTAAAATAATAACTTAATTAAAACAAAGCTTCATAATTACTTCATAAATAAGTCAAATACCAAATACCACACACATGTCAAAAAATCCAATATGTCTCATGAAACAAAAACTCATAGTCTCAAAATCAGAGTACATAATATCCCTTATAATAAGCCAGTACATAGAAATAACTAAAGCTAAAATAAAAGAAATACTTGGTAGAGAACTCCTCCAAGAAAACCGCTAAGCGACTGCAATCTACTGACTTCTCCCTTGATTGCGTATGGGGGGAAAAGGGGGAAAATAGAGGAGTGGGTCAGACTAAAGTCTGGTGAATGATAGTAATTACTAGAGTCTTTAAGCAAGATAAAAGTAATAGGCTCTACAACAGTTCTAGCATAAATAAGGATAACAAAGGAAATATGAAAGAGATAAACTGGAAATAAGTAGGATTAAATATTGCTCAATTTATAATATAGGTTAACTTTGATTGTTTGCACTTGTCCTTGATTTATGCTTTGATTAGGTTGAATTCCTAATCCTGTAATTAGGATGTAACCCTAATTCTACCCTTTTTGATCGACCTACTACTCCATGGACCTTACTGCGGACTAGCTGCTATATAACTCCCTACACAGCAGCCAATGGTATCTACGAAAGATGCACGAAGCAACCACTATGGATCCAGACGACATATATAGCTCCCTACACAGAAGGCAATGGTGTCTACGAAAGACACCCCTACTAAGCGCTTGGAACTCATAGCTATTACTGAGCACCCGAATGGAAGTTGCACATGTAACTGCCACCATGCCCATGCTACCATTTGCTCCACCTATTGGGTCTTCTTATTATCTCCAACTCCAGCATAAGCATGCCCCTCATCCCACTTCAGGCTAACGTGAGATCACTGTGTGTCCATAGAATCTATAGGGTGAATGCTGTTGGTACTGGCCCTTCATCCAAACAATATCTAGTTGCGCCCCTTATCCAAATCCCCCATGATTTGGATTTCTATTTGACCAATTACCACCATTCTTAGCATAAGCGTGCCCTAGGCTCACCGTTTTGTCTAATAGGGATGCTACTTGGTACAGGTCCTACTTTCATCTTTGCTTATTAACTTAGGTAAATTATTTAAATAAGCCTTTACATTTTTCTCTGCTATCTGTGCTTATTAATTTCTCCTATGTCTTAAAATAAGCCTTATTCTGTTCTTTTTCTTATTATAACCTACGTTATAATCATGCTTATTACTTAACCCAAGGTCTAAGTGTGAAAATAAGCTTCTTTCATCTTTTACTCTTTTTAGTGATAATTCTAAGTTATAACTAGGCTAATCTTTTTAATTTTATCCAATTAACGTCATAATTAGGCGTAATTTCAGTCCAATTCCATTTATATTACAGTCTTTGAAATTTACATCTTATATTCCATTATTTCAGTCTTCTTACAATTTAATCTGTACTCGCGTTTATCCTATTATAATCCATACGCGAAGAAGGAGGAATAAAAGAAAACCGAAGAAAATCCAAAGCGTAGAAAAAAGATGTAAATGACGTATAAATAACAGTAAATAAACTAAAATGCTGTAAATAAACTGTAAATAAACGGAAAAGCTATAATTAAGTAAAATTACTGAAAAGAATAGCTGAAAGAAAATAGACTGAAAATAATTCTAAAAACTGTAAATAAACTACTGAAAAGGCTATTCCAAAAATCGTAGTAAAACTACAACTATTGGAAACCCTATTATTTTAAATTACTTAAAGAAATCTTAAAATAATTACAATCACTCACCTCTGGTCCTAAGCTCTTCCTTTGGACTTCCCGGATCTACTTGGAGTTGTAAAATAATTTAATTTATAACGATTTTCTCCTTTGGAAAAATTATTCCGTTTAGGGTCCTTTCTAGAACGGTGAACCCAATTGGAGAAAACCTAGAATGAGAAAAAGTGTTAGGTCTAGGGGTCTATCTATAGGTGTAGAAGTGGATCATGGACCGTTGGATTTAGAGATTGAATAGGATGCAACCACGTTATAGACTGAATAGGGGCCATCAGATGCAGAAACGGAGGAACCACATCAGTTAAGACGATGAAAAATACGTGTTCAATCTTTGCTGATTCATTCGAACGAACGAATGTTCGTTCACTTGCCAAAAGGCAAGGCGGGTCGACCGGGTGGTTAACCACTCCCTTGCCTAGGTCGACTAGCCGGTTGACTTGTGTGTGTATATATATATATATTTGTTTGGTTGATTATTTCGTTCTTAGCTCATATTAACTCAGATTCTGACGTTCTATATATGGAAATTGACCAGAAAATTACCACGGACACAGTGGTGCAACTTCCGTGGATTATTCTGATAATTTCACAAATTTATTTTATTATCTAATTTATTAACGAATTAATTATTACGGGTTAAATTTCGGGTTGTTACAAGTGCCTTCTCTTTTTCCTTGACTTGTGCGGCAAGCACACCGCTCTTTTGATGGGCTTTCTTAAGCTGGTCATTTATGACAATAAGGGTGTAACGCTCCACCTCTATGCTCACAATAACAAAGAGTATTAAAAGAAATACTGTCTATTATTACGAAGAATAAGGCTGGATAGGAGCGGCCATCCGTATTTGGCCTTACACTAGTATTGGTTACCTCGATAGGAGTGGTATATATTTTTCATTTTACATCTCTTATTTAATTACTCCCATCGACATACCCAATCCCAGTATAAAACAAACTACGATGGCTCATAATAGTTTAGGACAATATATATAATAATAACACAGATAATAAAATGTGGAACATAGATAACAAAAGTCTCATATATATATAACTGATGTCAGTTACAATACATTTGACACAATACATATGATACAACTACAACTGTCGACTCTGGAAGTTATATATACAAGTACATTATCGACTAATATACATGAATACATATCAACCTATACTATGACACGACTACTCCAAAAGATATGAAAAGTCTTCATGGCTCAAACAGCAATCCAAAGCAAGATATCTACAACCTGAAATAACTCGGGTCTGACCCAATATTAAATTCAAAAGAAAATAATACACGGGTCAGTCTAATTAGAACTCAGTTATTAATGCACAGAAGCAATAATAATCAAATAACAAATAGACGACAGTCACAAATAATCTCGTCTATCCAATCCTTTAAAAAGGAATTGGATAACGATAAATATAACACTTAACAGTGTTAAACAACAAATCAACAAATTCAAATCTTCAAAAAAGATAAATAAAAAGATTATCAATGAAGATAATATGAAAACAACAGAATTGCCTAAACGACAATTTAACACAAAATCCAATTATTAAATAATAATTAGAAACTCAGAATCTAATTATCGAATAGATAATTAGACAATCTCAAATGATTAAATCAAACCAAATCAAATGCAATTTCCAAATATTGAATTGAACCCACAAAACAATTCAAACAATTGAAATGTCACAAAAAAACAACAATTCATTGTGGCTGCAGTACACGCACGTGTGTAATGCCTCGCCACAACCGTGATGAAATACACGAAAGTTCAATGAAAGTCACAAACGAACACAAGGTCAAACCCAAAAATCGGGTTCAACTCAAGTGCACTAAAATAATGTCACATTTTCAGAACGAGGTCAATTCCGAGCTACAACTCAAATCCCAATAAAATGCAGTTGCAAACAGGGACACTGCAATAGGCCAAATAAACAATATCAAGTGACCAGAGAAAATGATTTACAAAAATGCACAGATCACACTCGAGTGCACTGACTCGAAGCAATGCTCAGTGCTGAGCTTACATATGAATCCAGATCATATATTCAACAACCCAAAGTCAACAGAAATTCAAAGGGATCATCAAAACCAACACCATCAAGTAATACTCATGAAAACAGAACCAGGCAGTGACATGCATAGTGAAAACCAAACTAACAAAACAGCATAAACAACACAAATCTAATTATCGATATGATAATTAGAAAGTACACAATCTAACTATCTAAAAGATAATTAGATTATCAACCAAATCATCAGATTAAACCAAATCAAATACTCTTCAAAATATATTGAATTTGGCAACACGAAACACTTACGACAATTGAAATCGTCAATATAAACATCCATTCTGAATTTGGCTGCAGTGCACGCTTGCGTGCACTGCCTCGCCAAAATCAGATATACACCTGAAAATAGAGACTATATCTCAAAGCAAAGCTTTAACCAGCAAAAACAGGTACAACCGAATTCACCAGTAAAACAACTTATGCCACATCAATATGCACAGTTGCACATCATGACACAAGAACCCAATACAGTGCAAACAACTAAATCATATTTACTACAGCCACCACCAGAACACAAGGGCCACCTGCAACACAACTGCAGCCACCACATGGTCACAAGTTCAAAACTAACAGTGGTGTAGAAGACCACACGAAACCAAACAAATATGCATATACAACTACTCATGAGAATCAAATTGAAGACAGAATGAAATTTAAGGCCAATACCAAAAATGCAAGACAAACTGCACCAAAGAGCAATGACTAATGCCCGTGACAATGCTAGTTGGACCAAATATATTGGTCTCATAAAATATATGCAGTGTATAACAAAGTCGAGGCCGCAAGTAATCAAATGCTCAAGGGTGTCGAAGTCAGGTGACTTCAACACAAAATACCAACCAGAGCAACAATTAACAAGTAAACAAACAAGGTCAGGTCTGGATAGTACCATCTAACCAAAATTCAAAGATGCAAGCATTATATAGCTTGCTGGTGTTAAATATGCAAAGACAAAAATGGGTGCAGTAGTTACTTTCCCACATGCACGTATAAGCAATGCAACTGAACACGGCAGGGACAGAGGATGCAAATATGATATGCAACTGAACTCAAGGAGGACGCAAATGACTCTAGCATGCAATTATAACATGTAGTGCAAAATGGACGGTAGCAGTGATGCACAATCTCACCAAAACAGAACTCCAACATAAAAGAAAGCCATATTTTAAAACAAGGTCAGAGATACAATGGCCAAAGCTAATACCCGATCAAGTACAAGACGAGGCAAAAATCGAGCTTAATTGATCAAGACCAATGTCATCAGAAAAATGCTCAAAGCCATCTGCAGTTCAATTCAAACTATGCCGAGGTTATCGATACCAACACCTATTCAAAGCCGTGATAGTCATGAGATCAAAACAGTAAGTAAAATCGAATAAGGTCAAAAGAACTACTAAAGGCATTGAACCGTATGGCCAAAGTCAAACAAAACACATCGTCAAATTCAAATAAAAAATCATCAAAACCGGAATTCATCAAATTATACGAACTCGATAAATTCAGAGAAATCATCAACATTAAACCAAATCGAACTACCGAAGCGCAGTCGAATTAGATGTGAGTAATTAAATTACTCACCTTTGGACGCAATCGAAGGAGCCGTGAGCGAAGTATCGTTCGATCGAGCAGTTGATGTTGACGCCTTCGATTTCACGAAGCCCTAGTTTTCAATTTGGGACGAAGAGGAACGAATGAGCTTGAAGCCCCCACCATTTTTCTTTCTTTGTCGTTCGATTATTTAGGGTTAAGAAAATGAATAAAGGGAACGGGTTTTTCGAATCAACAAAAGAGAATGGCATCAAAGCAATGTAAACGTGGGCTAGATTCAAAATGTAAAGCCCACTTCAATCATTTAACAAATTGTTTAAAAGAATTTCAAATTGATTTAAATTCCAATAGCAACTAGATAGCAATTCTAATCGTTTAATGACGATAACCGACTGGGGTAAAACCCCGGGTTGTTACAGACTCCCTTCCTTATAAAAATTGCGTCCCCGCAATTTTCATAATTAAAGTTGTCTATAACAATTATTTTTCTAACATAAACTGGTTAAGCTAGAAAAATACAGATCGGGAACACAAACACCAAAGAAATCTTTTAATCTCATAAAAGAAATTCACAAATTCTCAACAAAGTCTGATTATCAAATAGACAATCAGAAAACAGCAGAACTGAATAAATGCAATTATCAGCAATATTCAATTTTCAATTAGCTAATCAGAAATACAGAAATCACAAAACAGCAATATCTAATTATCGATACGATAATTAGAAAACAGCAAAATCTAATTATCAACAAAAATAATTAGAAATCACAAATCACAAATCGCAAAACTGCAAATATCTAGTTATCCAACAAATAACTAGAAAACACAAACTTCAAAATCAGCAAACTCTAACTATCAACAGAGATAGATAGAAAATAGCAATTCAATAAAATCAACATAACCTATGTAACGACCCCGAATTTTAATCTATTTTAAATCGATAATTAAATTTATTTTTGAATAAAAATTTGTGAAATAGATGGTTAAAGAGATGCGAGTTTCCCCGATACCCAAGTATATTTGTATAAATCGTTTAAAAATTTAAAAATATTGTATATATGAGAATATATCTCTGTATTTGAACATATCTGACTAAATTTGAAATAATAATATATATTTGACTTGAATTTTAAATTGTAAATAAATGGCTTAAAAATATAAGTAATTTGGATTTACAAGGTTAATAATGATTTGAGTTATAAAAAAAAAATAGAAATTTATTTATTACAAAGTAAACACAATTAGACGAATTCCAACAACATATTAAAATAGAAGTTAATTTTAGTTTAAAGTAATGCGATAAAGTAAAAGCAAGCTTGTATAGGAAGAACTAAATACATAAGTTAAGTTGATAACAACTAAAACAACATTGTAAACAAAATATAAGTATGAAGACAAAAGTAAGTAAATAAACAAAATTTAATCAAGGCAAAGTAACAAGAGCTTGTAAACAAATTTGAAGACATACATTTATTAGTATCTTCTTTAGTACACTACACAATTATCTCTACAGCCGAGTAAAACCAGAACAAAGTTAAAGAAAGAAAAATTATTACATTGTACAAGCTGATTAATGAAGCCACCAAATCATGCTTATGCCTTGTACAAATGAAGAAAAATAAAAATGAGTTTGTACAGCCGAGTTAAAGTAATAGCTTGCAAATGAAACATAAAGGACCATTTCATTAAATGCCTTCACCTTAGTACACAACTTGTTTCTACATCAGCCACCATTTTTAAAGCAAAAGAAAATCTCTGATCCTACTTTATATAAACAAATAATATTACTTTGTACAAAGGAATATCACCACCTTGTACCAAATATTATGACCAGCAAACTCATTCTTTTATCAAACTCCTCAATTTATTTTACTTCGTTCACCATTTCAACTGAGAAAACCAAAGTATAATATCACTTTAACTTAAACAATCATTCAACTTAACCATCAAGAATCAAAGAGGAAGTCTTCAGCTTGCAATGTCATTGTCTGTTCAAAACATAAAGTTCTGTTCTTTCTTCTTGTTCTAGGTGAGTAACCTTACACTTTTAAAATCTTTGAGTGGTCACTTGTTTATGTAGTGGTCTGGAAAGTATGTGCTTCCTGTATATATATATATATGTTTGGCAATCTCTCTGTATATATGTGAATGAGTATGTAGGTGTATTTGCATTGCCTGTAACATCTCTGTTGCCCAAAATTTCAAGCTAAAGACTTATTTGAAAATCAATACCTCTTGATTCAGTCTATATTTGGATTTAAATATTAAATGAAACATGTTAGTTAGACCATAGAGTTTAATTTAAAAAAAAAACTTGTTTGAGTTAAAAACAAAGTAGTATTGTTCTGGAAATACAAAAACACAATATGAACTTGATATAAGTCAAAATTCAAACATCGTGAATTGTCGATTTAGGTTTACAAACAGATTTCTAAATCAAAAATAGGATTTTTAAAGCTCAAATCATATTTTTTAGTAATGGTATGAATTGGCAATTCTGGGTTGATCATTTTGGGAAGTTTGGGTTGTCTCGGCCAATACGCTTGAAGGGGAAGGTCGGGGTTTCTTCTGGTGATAGTAGGATGACCGGTGAGTGGAGTAAAAATGGTGGATGGGCATGTAAATGGCAGTGGCGATGGCGGTTGAGCTGGGAAGTTTCTAAACCTAGTTTTAACTAGGCTACATATTCTGATCGGCACACATTCTCTAGTCGATCGAGTGCGACGAGGTACTGGGGGAGGGTAGAGGAAGTGTCGGCGATGGTGTGGCCGTGATTTCAGATCGCCTGGTGGTCAGAGGATCGGAGGCGAAGGCGTTCCAGGTTTGTGAGGGGATGCGCCTGCTGTTGTTCCAGGTTTGAAGTATTGACTCGAATTCGATTTCGAGCAGTGGAAGGTGAATTGTTGATCGTGGTGGGTTGCAAGGTTGATCTCCGATGTGGGTCGATCATCATTGACGATCCATGGTGGCTGGAACCTCCGTGCATATGCACGGTGTAGGGATGTGTCTGGTGGATGCTGTGTGTTTCGAGTTTGAAGAAGAAGAAGAAATACCCGAAGTGGTACTCGTGATTTTGGAGTTCTGGCTCGAGTTTGAGCTCGCGTGTTTACAAGCTGTACCGGGTTTATTTCTAAACTTAAACAAATTTTTAAAGTTTAAAGGTGGCACGGGTTGATTTGTGATAAAACTCGAAGCAGGTTTCGAGTAAACCTCGGGTTGAACCCGAAGTAGGTTTTGAAATGCAGATTTAAAAAAAAAAAGTTTTAAGCAAAGTTTTGAAATATGTAATTAAGATGTTAATAAAGATAATGTTTTATCTTAAGGAACATTAAAGTTTTAATGTTTTGAGATTAATCAAGTTAATTAAGGAATTTTAAATTAATTAATTAATTTAATTAATAAATGATAAGGATTTCTTAAGAAATTAATTAAGAGAAATTAATGACTTTAATAAATTGATAATTAAGGATTGATTATCAATTAAGGGTTAATATATGATTAATTAAAGGATAATCCATTAAATGGTTCGTAATTAATTGATCATTAATGTGCCATAATTAGAAAGTTTATTCATAGAAATTTATTTGATTTAGATTAATCAGATAATTAAATTAATTCTACTTATGAATATTTTGATTCTACTGGATGATTAGACTGTTTGATATCCCTGTTTGTGATTGTGATGCTTTGTAATATGAATTGTTTTGTGCTGAGCTGTTATATCTGTGATGAATATACTGTTATATGAATATGAAAACCTTTGACCCGTAAACGGCATTTGAATTTCGATGCGACAGGGAGTCGGATTCCAGTTGGTTATCCGAAACCCACATCGAATTGTAATAGTGAATCTTTGTGACCGATAAATTTATTTTATCTATGAATCTGTGAATGAAGATAAGCGTTAGCGATTATACCGCTTATCGATATATCTGTGATGATTGATGTTGCACTATTGTGTAAAACCCCTGGACTACACCATACACACACAAATATGGATTTCACGTGGAAATCGGTTAAATCACAGATAATTTAAATTTAATGTTTTTGAAATTGAAATTTTAATTTCAATTGATTTTTGAGATTGGAAATTTGGGTTCAAAGTGAAAAGCTTTTGAAAGGGAATTTCAAAGATAAAAGTTATTTCGAATAACTTGATCGAGTTTTGAAAATTTAAATAATTTGATTTAAATTTGAATTCAAGTTTGAAATTGAATCCTATGATTTGAAACTAGGGATTAAGGATGCTGTACAAGTTATATATGGGTTAAACCATTTTAAAGGTATTGATTTGGGAATTTGAATTTAATTCAAGGGTTTTAACCCGTGTAAATATAACTGGATTTTTCTGAAACGAAACTATTTGTTTCAAATAGTAAAAGCTTTCACAAAAGTAAAGGATTTCCAAATTGTGTTGAACGGTTTCAAGTTTGAAATAGAATTGAAATGTTTTGAAATTTATGAAATGAGTCTTTGATTCAAAGACCGAACGAGTTAATCTAACTTGAAATAAAATTGTTTTGAAAGGCTATGAATGAATCTTTGGAAACGAGTTTTGAAAGCTATAAGTTAAATCTTGGTTTAAAGATTTAACGAGTTAATCCTAGTGAAATGGAAATTGATTTGAAAATATATGAATGAATCTTTGTGAATGGGGTTAACTTTGTGAAATAAATCTTTTTGTTTAAAAGATTAAAAGTGTGGAAATTGTTTAAACCAGGGAAGGTTTTTGAAATGAATCTTTTTGTTTAAAAGATTGGAAATGGTAAATTGTTTTACCATTCGAATGAAAAGTTTTTTTAGCTTTAAGCTGTGATTTAACTGAGACCCCAGTATCCATATGATTTTTTAATTGCGCTCGTTATTCGGTTTAGCCGGGAGAGGACCTTTGTGTCATATATCCCATTCCGAATAACGATACGACGATATGGATAGCATTTGAAGACCGGTGGTGAAGACCGGGTATTTGCGAGAGCGATATGATGACCTATCGATTTTCTCTACATCATGGCTCCGGTATAGAGATTCCCTAAGTGATGGGAAGTCCGATCGAGATTGTGAATACCCGGATTTGCAAGGGCTTCTTCGGAAGTGCCTTCGGTTCTGTTCGGACCCGGAACAGACTTGTATGGATGTGTGTCTGACGTTACACTTTGAGATGTAAAGCTGGTTTCTATCAAATACATTTCTGTTGGTGGCGGAGAATTTATTCTCTTAGCTTAACACCCTTCTCTGAGACGTACGAGCTCAGAGGTTATGTAGTTGATGGTTACTAGTGATACATTCCCAATTTGGTAATGTGGCATACGAAGTGCCGCTGATCATTTGTTGATCGAAGCGTGGCTTTGTGAAAAAGCGTGGCTTTGTGGACGAGACTTCGTCGAGCCTCACAACCCGGTAATGGTCGAAACATGAATGTTGCGACAAAGGTTTGTAGGGGTAGCGCCCCTAGGGTATGTCATTTCCTTCTGGATAAAGGGTGGTATCATGGTATGGAGCCCAGATACTTAACTCGTGTGGACACTATACATTTATCACTTTGTGATGTTGCTTTATGATTGAGGTACCGTGGATAAAGGTCGGTAACGACCGGGGGATGACATGACTCGTGTGTTAGTTACCTAGTTACAGCTGTACAGTGTGAGGTAGCGTTAGTGTGTTAGTTACCTAGTTATAGCTGTACAGCGTGAGGTAGCGTCGGCCTTTTGTTTGCAGAGATCCGGTTAGGATCCGGGGCGTCTTTCCAGAGGCGTTTCTATTTCGGTAAGGAAGTTCCTTAGCCTGATCATTTGTTGGAAATCCAAAGAAACAATACGAACCCTGTACGGTTTTAGTTGTATTACCTGCTATGGAATGTGGCGGTAACCTGCTATTGAATGTAGTAGCTATAGTAGGCATACGATGATATGTTGTATGCTGGCTAAGATTTATATTATATTTTCGAAATGGTTTTCGACACTATGCACTAATGATAATAATATCGAATGATTTTGCGTAGTAAGCATGTTTGACTATCATAAGGAGAAATCTCCTCCAATTCTGCGATTGCATTGTGTGTGTGGCGGGAGGCCTTATGGTAGTTTCATTTTCGAAAAGCATTGCGGATTTCAATGTTTAAAAGCCTTTCGTGTTTGTTTAAAGATAAACTGTTTTTGTTGCTCACACCAGTCCCATGACTGATCCGGAGTTTATTGTTCCCTTCCTAAACTCTGGGTGCCCACAATTTTCCACACGGGCAGTCTAGAGTTGGGTTTTCTCAGATATTCAGGTTTAGTAGATTATCTGGAGCTGGTTCAGTTCTTGGAGTTCAGGACTGCATTTGCTTCTCTTTGTGGTTCGAGCTGATATTGGAGTTATTGGAGTCATTCTCCGATTGATCATTTGGAGATCTCTTCCATTTGTTGTTACTTCCGCTGTATCATTTTTGTTATCTCTGATATTGTTGTATCATATTGATATCATTGTTGTATATCATACTAGATATTGTATTCATTGGAGTTGTATATGATATCATGTATTATTCTTTTCTTCCGCTGTGTTATTTACTTAATGTTGTTATAGCTCCGGCGAATCGGATTTGAACGGTCGAATCTGCGGCATTCTAGTACAATGTGAAGTACGGATGTTGATTTTCGAACGCGAAAAATCCGAGTCGTTACATTTGGTATCAGAGCTAAGGTTGAACTTTAGCTCAGGAGTATAACACATTAAGTAGCTCATTAGAGATAGAGTGAAGTAAACTCTAGAATGAGTATTCCTCAGATATCCGTTCGTGTGCCTCAGTAAATTCTCTTACTATCCACTGATAGTAGATATGAGTGTAAGAAGAGGATGGGATAGGGGACAGGGGAATATGACTGTAAATGGTCAATATCCTGTAACAACGAGGAAGCAATCTTTTCTCTATCAATCTCTTTCGTTCGTCATCTCTTCTCAATTCTTTGATAATTTCTGGTCGATCCAGAAAGGAAATTCGATATATTAATATGGGACATAAACTCCAGAATAGGCCAAAATTGTTTGTTGGATGTATTGTTTGCTTTGATTGCTATGGCTGATAGGTATACTTTAGTTTTAAACTGAAAGTTTCGAAATTGTATCCATATATCTGTCTATTCTTTGGGTCCGGATATGTTCTACGAATGGTTAGTTATCCCTTTGAACTAACCGATGCCATTGTATACTTCGTAGATCTGGATAACCCGAGTATCGTGTGAAAGGATTCAACAGATTCGTTCTTGTATCTATTCTTGATATTCTGATTTGGTTAGCCAAATGCAGAATAGCTGTTCAGTTTGAGTTGATGAAATATCCTTCATCTATCTTTGTGTCTCCTTGGTAATTTCGAGGACGAAATTCTTTTAAGGGGGGAAGTCTGTAACGACCCCGAATTTTAATCTATTTTAAATCGATAATTAAATTTATTTTTGAATAAAAATTTGTGAAATAGATGGTTAAAGAGATGCGAGTTTCCCCGATACCCAAGTATATTTGTATAAATCGTTTAAAAATTTAAAAATATTGTATATATGAGAATATATCTCTGTATTTGAACATATCTGACTAAATTTGAAATAATAATATATATTTGACTTGAATTTTAAATTGTAAATAAATGGCTTAAAAATATAAGTAATTTGGATTTACAAGGTTAATAATGATTTGAGTTATAAAAAAAAATAGAAATTTATTTATTACAAAGTAAACACAATTAGACGAATTCCAACAACATATTAAAATAGAAGTTAATTTTAGTTTAAAGTAATGCGATAAAGTAAAAGCAAGCTTGTATAGGAAGAACTAAATACATAAGTTAAGTTGATAACAACTAAAACAACATTGTAAACAAAATATAAGTATGAAGACAAAAGTAAGTAAATAAACAAAATTTAATCAAGGCAAAGTAACAAGAGCTTGTAAACAAATTTGAAGACATACATTTATTAGTATCTTCTTTAGTACACTACACAATTATCTCTACAGCCGAGTAAAACCAGAACAAAGTTAAAGAAAGAAAAATTATTACATTGTACAAGCTGATTAATGAAGCCACCAGATCATGCTTATGCCTTGTACAAATGAAGAAAAATAAAAATGAGTTTGTACAGCCGAGTTAAAGTAATAGCTTGCAAATGAAACATAAAGGACCATTTCATTAAATGCCTTCACCTTAGTACACAACTTGTTTCTACATCAGCCACCATTTTTAAAGCAAAAGAAAATCTCTGATCCTACTTTATATAAACAAATAATATTACTTTGTACAAAGGAATATCACCACCTTGTACCAAATATTATGACCAGCAAACTCATTCTTTTATCAAACTCCTCAATTTATTTTACTTCGTTCACCATTTCAACTGAGAAAACCAAAGTATAATATCACTTTAACTTAAATAATCATTCAACTTAACCATCAAGAATCAAAGAGGAAGTCTTCAGCTTGCAATGTCATTGTCTGTTCAAAACATAAAGTTCTGTTCTTTCTTCTTGTTCTAGGTGAGTAACCTTACACTTTTAAAATCTTTGAGTGGACACTTGTTTATGTAGTGGTCTGGAAAGTATGTGCTTCCTGTATATATATATATATGTTTGGCAATCTCTCTGTATATATGTGAATGAGTATGTAGGTGTATTTGCATTGCCTGTAACATCTCTGTTGCCCAAAATTTCAAGCTAAAGACTTATTTGAAAATCAATACCTCTTGATTCAGTCTATATTTGGATTTAAATATTAAATGAAACATGTTAGTTAGACCATAGAGTTTAATTTAAAAAAAAAACTTGTTTGAGTTAAAAACAAAGTAGTATTGTTCTGGAAATACAAAAACACAATATGAACTTGATATAAGTCAAAATTCAAACATCGTGAATTGTCGATTCAGGTTTACAAACAGATTTCTAAATCAAAAATAGGATTTTTAAAGCTCAAATCATATTTTTTAGTAATGGTATGAATTGGCAATTCTGGGTTGATCATTTTGGGAAGTTTGGGTTGTCTCGGCCAATACGCTTGAAGGGGAAGGTCGGGGTTTCTTCTGGTGATAGTAGGATGACCGGTGAGTGGAGTAAAAATGGTGGATGGGCATGTAAATGGCAGTGGCGATGGCGGTTGAGCTGGGAAGTTTCTAAACCTAGTTTTAACTAGGCTACATATTCTGATCGGCACACATTCTCTAGTCGATCGAGTGCGACGAGGTACTGGGGGAGGGTAGAGGAAGTGTCGGCGATGGTGTGGCCGTGATTTCAGATCGCCTGGTGGTCAGAGGATCGGAGGCGAAGGCGTTCCAGGTTTGTGAGGGGATGCGCCTGCTGTTGTTCCAGGTTTGAAGTATTGACTCGAATTCGATTTCGAGCAGTGGAAGGTGAATTGTTGATCGTGGTGGGTTGCAAGGTTGATCTCCGATGTGGGTCGATCATCATTGACGATCCATGGTGGCTGGAACCTCCGTGCATATGCACGGTGTAGGGATGTGTCTGGTGGATGCTGTGTGTTTCGAGTTTGAAGAAGAAGAAGAAATACCCGAAGTGGTACTCGTGATTTTGGAGTTCTGGCTCGAGTTTGAGCTCGCGTGTTTACAAGCTGTACCGGGTTTATTTCTAAACTTAAACAAATTTTTAAAGTTTAAAGGTGGCACGGGTTGATTTGTGATAAAACTCGAAGCAGGTTTCGAGTAAACCTCGGGTTGAACCCGAAGTAGGTTTTGAAATGCAGATTTTAAAAAAAAAGTTTTAAGCAAAGTTTTGAAATATGTAATTAAGATGTTAATAAAGATAATGTTTTATCTTAAGGAACATTAAAGTTTTAATGTTTTGAGATTAATCAAGTTAATTAAGGAATTTTAAATTAATTAATTAATTTAATTAATAAATGATAAGGATTTCTTAAGAAATTAATTAAGAGAAATTAATGACTTTAATAAATTGATAATTAAGGATTGATTATCAATTAAGGGTTAATATATGATTAATTAAAGGATAATCCATTAAATGGTTCGTAATTAATTGATCATTAATGTGCCATAATTAGAAAGTTTATTCATAGAAATTTATTTAATTTAGATTAATCAGATAATTAAATTAATTCTACTTATGAATATTTTGATTCTACTGGATGATTAGACTGTTTGATATCCCTGTTTGTGATTGTGATGCTTTGTAATATGAATTGTTTTGTGCTGAGCTGTTATATCTGTGATGAATATACTGTTATATGAATATGAAAACCTTTGACCCGTAAACGGCATTTGAATTTCGATGCGACAGGGAGTCGGATTCCAGTTGGTTATCCGAAACCCACATCGAATTGTAATAGTGAATCTTTGTGACCGATAAATTTATTTTATCTATGAATCTGTGAATGAAGATAAGCGTTAGCGATTATACCGCTTATCGATATATCTGTGATGATTGATGTTGCACTATTGTGTAAAACCCCTGGACTACACCATACACACACAAATATGGATTTCACGTGGAAATCGGTTAAATCACAGATAATTTAAATTTAATGTTTTTGAAATTGAAATTTTAATTTCAATTGATTTTTGAGATTGGAAATTTGGGTTCAAAGTGAAAAGCTTTTGAAAGGGAATTTCAAAGATAAAAGTTATTTCGAATAACTTGATCGAGTTTTGAAAATTTAAATAATTTGATTTAAATTTGAATTCAAGTTTGAAATTGAATCCTATGATTTGAAACTAGGGATTAAGGATGCTGTACAAGTTATATATGGGTTAAACCATTTTAAAGGTATTGATTTGGGAATTTGAATTTAATTCAAGGGTTTTAACCCGTGTAAATATAACTGGATTTTTCTGAAACGAAACTATTTGTTTCAAATAGTAAAAGCTTTCACAAAAGTAAAGGATTTCCAAATTGTGTTGAACGGTTTCAAGTTTGAAATAGAATTGAAATGTTTTGAAATTTATGAAATGAGTCTTTGATTCAAAGACCGAACGAGTTAATCTAACTTGAAATAAAATTGTTTTGAAAGGCTATGAATGAATCTTTGGAAACGAGTTTTGAAAGCTATAAGTTAAATCTTGGTTTAAAGATTTAACGAGTTAATCCTAGTGAAATGGAAATTGATTTGAAAATATATGAATGAATCTTTGTGAATGGGGTTAACTTTGTGAAATAAATCTTTTTGTTTAAAAGATTAAAAGTGTGGAAATTGTTTAAACCAGGGAAGGTTTTTGAAATGAATCTTTTTGTTTAAAAGATTGGAAATGGTAAATTGTTTTACCATTCGAATGAAAAGTTTTTTTAGCTTTAAGCTGTGATTTAACTGAGACCCCAGTATCCATATGATTTTTTAATTGCGCTCGTTATTCGGTTTAGCCGGGAGAGGACCTTTGTGTCATATATCCCATTCCGAATAACGATACGACGATATGGATAGCATTTGAAGACCAGTGGTGAAGACCGGGTATTTGCGAGAGCGATATGATGACCTATCGATTTTCTCTACATCATGGCTCCGGTATAGAGATTCCCTAAGTGATGGGAAGTCCGATCGAGATTGTGAATACCCGGATTTGCAAGGGCTTCTTCGGAAGTGCCTTCGGTTCTGTTCGGACCCGGAACAGACTTGTATGGATGTGTGTCTGACGTTACACTTTGAGATGTAAAGCTGGTTTCTATCAAATACATTTCTGTTGGTGGCGGAGAATTTATTCTCTTAGCTTAACACCCTTCTCTGAGACGTACGAGCTCAGAGGTTATGTAGTTGATGGTTACTAGTGATACATTCCCAATTTGGTAATGTGGCATACGAAGTGCCGCTGATCATTTGTTGATCGAAGCGTGGCTTTGTGAAAAAGCGTGGCTTTGTGGACGAGACTTCGTCGAGCCTCACAACCCGGTAATGGTCGAAACATGAATGTTGCGACAAAGGTTTGTAGGGGTAGCGCCCCTAGGGTATGTCATTTCCTTCTGGATAAAGGGTGGTATCATGGTATGGAGCCCAGATACTTAACTCGTGTGGACACTATACATTTATCACTTTGTGATGTTGCTTTATGATTGAGGTACCGCGGATAAAGGTCGGTAACGACCGGGGGATGACATGACTCGTGTGTTAGTTACCTAGTTACAGCTGTACAGCGTGAGGTAGCGTCAGTTTGTTAGTTACCTAGTTATAGCTGTACAGCGTGAGGTAGCGTCGGCCTTTTGTTTGCAGAGATCCGGTTAGGATCCGGGGCGTCTTTCCAGAGGCGTTTCTATTTCGGTAAGGAAGTTCCTTAGCCTGATCATTTGTTGGAAATCCAAAGAAACAATACGAACCCTGTACGGTTTTAGTTGTATTACCTGCTATGGAATGTGGCGGTAACCTGCTATTGAACGTAGTAGCTATAGTAGGCATACGATGATATGTTGTATGCTGGCTAAGATTTATATTATATTTTCGAAATGGTTTTCGACACTATGCACTAATGATAATAATATCGAATGATTTTGCGTAGTAAGCATGTTTGACTATCATAAGGAGAAATCTCCTCCAATTCTGCGATTGCATTGTGTGTGTGGCGGGAGGCCTTATGGTAGTTTCATTTTCGAAAAGCATTGCGGATTTCAATGTTTAAAAGCCTTTCGTGTTTGTTTAAAGATAAACTGTTTTTGTTGCTCACACCAGTCCCATGACTGATCCGGAGTTTATTGTTCCCTTCCTAAACTCTGGGTGCCCACAATTTTCCACACGGGCAGTCTAGAGTTGGGTTTTCTCAGATATTCAGGTTTAGTAGATTATCTGGAGCTGGTTCAGTTCTTGGAGTTCAGGACTGCATTTGCTTCTCTTTGTGGTTCGAGCTGATATTGGAGTTATTGGAGTCATTCTCCGATTGATCATTTGGAGATCTCTTCCATTTGTTGTTACTTCCGCTGTATCATTTTTGTTATCTCTGATATTGTTGTATCATATTGATATCATTGTTGTATATCATACTAGATATTGTATTCATTGGAGTTGTATATGATATCATGTATTATTCTTTTCTTCCGCTGTGTTATTTACTTAATGTTGTTATAGCTCCGGCGAATCGGATTTGAACGGTCGAATCTGCGGCATTCTAGTACAATGTGAAGTACGGATGTTGATTTTCGAATGCGAAAAATCCGAGTCGTTACAACCTAGACTTAATTAGAGACTAGAAAGTCTCATATCAATAAAAGTCAGCAATCAACCAATATCTAATTATCACAAACGATAATCAGGAAACATCAAATCATCAAATATCTAATTATTAAAGACGATACTCAGAAATCTCAAATCAACAAATATCTATCAAAAATGATAATCAGAAATCTCAAATCAACAAATATCTAATTATCAAAAACGATAATCAGAAATCTCAAATCAACAAATATCTAATTATCAAAAACGATAATCAGAAATCACAAATCAACAAATATCTAATTATCACAGCGATAATCAGAAACAACAAATATCCGATTATCAAAAACGATAATCAGAAACAACAAATATCCGATTATCAAAAACGATAATCAGAAACAACAGATATCTAATTATCGATACGATAATTAAATTTCATAACAGCAAATATTTAATTACCGATACGATAATTAAATTTCATAACAGCAAATATTTAATTACCGATACGATAATTAAATCTCATAACATCAGATATCTAATTACCTGCAGATAATTAGAAACAACAAATATCTAGAAATCAATTAAGAAGACTAGAAAATCGACATAAAAGCTTGGATCGATCCCATCAGATGGCGAGTTTTTAGTTCGCCGCACGTGCATCAACAAATGGCCGAAGCCTACCAAGTACTCATCATAATTTTGGCGCCCAACAAATGACCCGAAGGTCCGTAGAGTGACCCGAAGGTCCGTAGAGTGACCCGAAGGTCTAGTACTGGTATTTGACCCGAAGGTCCATTAGAGTGGCCCGAAAGCCCAACAAATGACCCGAAGGTCCAACAAATGACCCGAAGGTCCAACATAGTGGCTCGAAAGCACACCAATCATCAGAATCATCAAAACATCAAATATTTCAATTAACGAGTCCGGAATTAACCGAAATAGCAAACGCACATGTCCCATACCACGTGTTTTACTAAATCATTTGATTCTCTTCATCGTTTTCTTGAAAGTAAAAAATTGTGTATTTTGTAAAAATACATTTTACATTCTCAAACGGACAAGTCCGGAATTAAGCGAATCAGTAAAAGAAAGGGGTCATAGTCCTCGATTTTGCTGAAACGTTTAAATCGCTTCCTCATTCTTTTGAAAGCGCAAACTGTAAAATTCCTGAAAACAATTTTATTTATTTTATAAAAATAACAATTCACATTCTCAACTGGACAAGTCCGGAGTTAAGCGAATCAGTAAAAGAAAAGGGTCATAGTCCTCGATTTTGCTGAATCATTTAAGTCGCTTCCTCATTCTTTTGAAAGCGCAAACTGTTAAAAAAATTTTTAAAACAATTTTCATTTTAAAACGATTTTCCAATCACGTGATTAAAGCAACAACATCAGTAGCAATTTCGAAAAGAAAATCGTACTTCCCTAAACATCGTAAAACGAATCTCAAAATCAGCATTGCGGAATAACCACTTGAAAATCCACTTTTAAAATTTGACGGTTACTGAAGCCAAAGCGACAGTAATTTTTAAACGTCAAAATCTCATCAAAATAATTTACATCACAATGTAATATCAGTGAATTTTCATTCATCAAAATGCCACAAAACACCGTGCTCCAAAAATTTAGCACCGATGTAAAAATCCCGTTATAAAGATAACGGCAACAAAATACGTTCAAACCAAACATCGGTTCAACGTAAAATAAATGCAGTAACGTGCAACTCAAATTTGCACGTATACTATAAAATGAACAAAGAAATCATTCGAAGGTATCTTCAATGAAGATAATTCAAAACAGCAAAATCTAATCAATATATGATTAGCATAAAAGAAAACCAGCAGAAATTTCAACAAAAATCACATAACTGCAATCGCTTCGAACCCTCAAATCGGATTCGAAATTTTTGAAGAAACAAAATAAACACAGCTATGTAAACAACAAATGAAATTTATTTCAATTTCACATTTTGATTTTTAAATCAAAAAGATTATCAGCTGTATTCAGCGAAGATAGTGTCACTGCTTCCGCTGCGCACTCTGATAACAGAACACAAATTAATCAATCAACAAAACACAACCTCTCTTTTATTTTTAAATAAAGACATTTAAAATTTTCATCATAATTTCAAAACTTTAGTTTTTGACTCAAAGCACAAATAAAAACATCGACCAATAGTTGTAACATATGTTCCATCTAAGTTATGTTTTATATTATGTCCATAAACCCCAAGCTCTGATACCAACTGTAACACCCCACCTCTATGCTCACAATAACAAAGAGTATTAAAAGAAATACTGTCTGTTATTACGAAGAATAAGGTTGGATAGGAGCGGCCATCCGTAGTTGGCCTTACACTAGTATTGGTTACCTCGATAGGAGTGGTATATATTTTTCATTTTACATCTCTTATTTAATTACTCCCATCGACATACCCAATCCCAGTATAAAACAAACTACGATGGTTCATAATAGTTTAGGACAATATATATAATAATAACACAGATAATAAAATGCGGAACACAGATAGCAAAAGTCTCGTATATATATAACTGATGTCAGTTACAATACATTTGACACAATACATATGATACAACTGAAAGTACACGTGTAGTACTAAGGATCGTGTAATATGGTATGTTAATGCGGAAACTGGTAATAACAGTAAAGTACAAATTAAAGTAAGCACACCAGGAATTTTTATACTGGTTCGAACTTCCCGTTCTACGTCCAGTCCCAGAATACCCTCTGGATTTAAACTAAACCCCTCACTTAACCCGGAGGAATAGGTATACGACACCTGAGCAGCCGAACAGGAATTTTTCCGCCTCAACAGCCGAAGAGGACTTCAACTTAATACAAATAGTTTGTTGACGAATGTGTTCTGAATAACACTGATTGTCTTTTGATAGTACAACTTTCCTATAATCAAATCCTCAAGAGTATATATGTGTGTGAAGATTTAGAAGGAAGATAATCACGTAGAATCGAAGTATATGAATAAATTCAAGGATTCTAGTGATATTAAATAAGAATAAATGCTTTTATTTGCAGAAATGAATAGAGATTAGATTTCAGAAATATAAACAAGAATCGGTGATTGTAGAAGTGAATTGAATATGTTTATATAGTTGTAGAAGAGTTGTAATCTTTCATGAAGAGTTTTAGTTAACAGTTGTGTCCATACCTCTTGAAATAGAAGACATTCCTCTTCATGAAATGATCGCGTCTCTTCAGAAAACTAGCCGTTTTTCTCTGGTCGGTCGACCGGAAAACCTGGCCGGTCAGCTGAGTTTAAAACGTATACAAAACAGAAAGTCACTGTGCACATGATACAGGGTCGGTCGACCGAGGATCCTGGTCGATCGGCCGACCTGGTGTTATATGTACAGTGAACATAGTTTTTGCTATAAAATGTTTTGTGTGCGTGTGTGACTATTTGAGGAATGATTTTAACATTGTTCTAAGACTCAAATAAAATAAAATATCCATACTAATCTCTGGATTGTAAGATTATCTCCTTTGTAGTGCACGGTATGCACTTATTCTCTTTTTGTCACTTTCATATAGTATTCTCGTCGTATGATCTCTGAAGCTTGTGTCATGAATCAAAACTCATGAATCAACATTCTCCCCCTTTTTGATTGATGACAATACTTATGTGACGAAGTAATATTGACATATATATTATAGTTCTCCCCCTGAATATATGGCGACTTTTCTGCAAAAATTTGTTAGTTTGCATACATTTAAAGTAATGCAAAACATTTAAATTTACATGGTACATTCTTGAGCTTAATTAGAAATAATTTAAAGATGTTTGCTTAGAACATAACATAACAATTAATTAAGAAACAAATAAAGTACAAGAAATTCTTGAAAGTAAATATTTTTAAAAATACTACAATTATTCCTCATCATCGTCGGTATCCCACTGTTCTGGATGAAGATTTTCATCGAGAGGAGCCGGTTCCTTACCCCGTCTTTGAGTGGTAGGTGCGGGAGTTGCCGATGTGCTGGAACTTGTGTTCTCGGATGTAGACCAAGAGAAATTTAGTGCTGGTCTTTTTCCAGGAGCAACAAATGAAGCACCAGCTTCAGAAGAGCATGATAAGGCATCCCATAAATTTACGAAGAAGCCTTTGATCTTCTTGAAACGTCCATCAATTTTTCAAAGGCGAGAATTCAAAGCTAGTTGATTTTGGGCCAAAATATCAATGGCAGCCGCTGTGCTAGTACCGGGAGGTGGTCTTTGGATAGAGGTCTGACGAGTTATACGTTCTGTAGAATGAGTGGATGGTTGAGGTGTAGAATAGCTGCGACGTAGTTGTTCTCGTGGAATGGTATGCCATTGCTGAAAGGTGGTGATTTGGGATGGTGCATCGGGTAACTTCATTAATTTTATTGTTCGTGAGTCAAAGGTACGAACTTTGGATGTTTTGGATTCCGGAGCATGGGTGACAAAGTTATTAATCAACCGCATTATGTATTCTCCATAATAAATATGGAGCATTTTCCCTTGGTTGAACGTAAGGAATTCATCCATGAGAAGTTGTGTCCAATTTACCCGAATATTTCCACACATAGCATATAACGCCTTGAAGTTTTCGGGATATACTAAGTGGTATGACCCTCCTCTTGGAACAATAGACTTCATCATGAATCGATGAAAAAGTCGTGCTTTAGGTCGGAGAGATGAAGTTTGCCTTAAATCGGTAGCATCATCTTCAAAGAATAGATGACTTAGGCGATCACGAGTTGATGTATTACAGTCTACATCATGTAATGATATTCCACCCGGTCGAGCATTTAAAATATGATTCATTCGATCAATGGAGAGAAAAATCGAAGTGCCACAAATCGATGTCCAAACACAATTTTCAGTGTTTCTCGGTGGATTTACAAGATTGAGATTTGCTAGGAATAACTTTACCATTATATGATTAATTTTCAAGTTGTTTTTCCTATGGTCAAGAAAAGCATCAAGACCACTTTCAAGAGCGCCATTTTCAACACCGTAGGCGGTAAAATCAGGATAACTTACAAAAGACTCCTCAAAGATTTTTGCATCTTGAAGCCTTATCCATCTTTCTAAAGCTTTTTCACTTACTAGCCAAGAAGCAATTTGAGAGTCTACAGGAGTTGAGGAAGATTGGCCAGCAGTAGTCTTAGATCTCTTCTTGGGAGCCATTTTTCTTTGAAGAATTTGAAGAAATTTAGGAAGGTTGTAATGTGGGCTAGGGTTAAAATCTGTTGTGGGAGAGTAAAGTGAAGATGTGAGATAAAAAGGTGAATGGTTGGGTTAAAATATGTAGGCAATTTCAGCAGAAAAGTTCGTTCGGTCGGCTGAAATTCCTGGGTCGGTCGACCGAGTTGAGGTTCAGAATAGTGCTGAAACTTTCGGGAAGAACTTCGGTCGACTGGTGCAGGGTATTCGGTTGACTGAGTTAAAAAATGTTCTATTGTCATTCGGGAAACAAGTTCGGCTGACCGAGACAGGTTGTTCGGTCGACCGACTTGTAAGAAATCTGTTTTTAAAAACTTCTCGGTACAGCTTCGGTTGACCGATTCAGATTTTTCGGTCGACCGAGGCATGTGAACAGACTAGTTTGTGCAGTTTTTCAAACAAGAATTATATAAGTATAGTTATATTATTACATCATATATAACTATATATCTTATTCAAAATAATAACATATATATATTAAATTATATCCATGGTGCATCAGCATCGACATTCCCATGAATTTGGAGATGGAACGTTTCCTACCGGTGACCATATTGGAGCTATTGGAGATTGAACATGGTTAGCAGGAGATGGAGTTCTGTAAGAAGGTTCAGCAACATCATCCTTCTTAGATGAACAAAATTTCATGGCAATCTTTTCAAGGAAGCTTAAACGTCTTGCCGTGACTTTCTGTTCGTAATAAAGTTCCCTTTGCATATTCATCTGTTGTTGTTGGTAGTGATGAATTTCATCAATCTTTTGTTTGGTTGATGGAGATACTACCATTTCCTTTTTCCCTTTCTTTTTATCAGGTGTATAACCTGTATGGGAGTCTTCCCATGGTTTCCACCTGTGTCGGGGGTCATTATCTGGAGAGGGGAATTCTAAAACACGATTAGGCATTGGAAAAGTAGGTTGGGGACCATTTTCAGTGATGCGATCAGAATAGTCGTCGTCCGGGGATGTATAAGAAAGATGAGAATTTTCAGAATTGTAGACGTCATTGTTAGAAGACATTTTTGTTTCAAGTTTTGTTTTGTAAGTAGATTTTTTGTATCTTATGTTCTATTCAATAAACATATGTATGTATATATAACCATTTATTTCTAAAAAAATAGTGGTTTAAAATCAAATTTTAGTTTTAATCACAGAACTTTTTAAACAAAAACTGTTTGTAAATGAATGACATACAATGCTTTAGAGTCAAAAATAGTATATTTTGAAATTAAGTTTTAATGGTACAAATTAGAAACAGAGCTGGAACAAGAAACACCCATAGCTCAAGTGGCTATACTACAACATCTAACATATAAGTCAGAAGTCATGAGTTCGAGTGCCGCTTTGGTCTGAAATAAAATAATTTTTGTTTTTCCATATTTTTGCATATTTTTATTCATAAGTCTTTAAACGACATTATACCTAAATCACGTCTTAGTTTTATAAAAGTATTCTCATTTAGTGGTTTAGTAAAAATGTCAGCTATTTGATTTTCAGTGTTGATAAATTCTAGATTAATTGATCCTTTTTCCAAACAATCACGAAGAAAATGATGTCGAATATCAATGTGTTTTGTTCGTGAGTGATTGACCGGATATTTAGAAAGATTTATTGCACTGGTATTATCACAATAAATTATTGATTTTTCAAGATGACAATTAAAATCTTGTAATGTCTGTTGCATATATACGACTTGTGCACATGCCAAAGCAGCAGATATATATTCTGCTTCACATGTTGATAAAGAAACACAGTTTTGTTTCTTACTAAACCAAGAAACTAAGGAACGTCCAATGAAGTGACACGTTCCGCTCGTACTTTTTCGATCCATCCGACTTCCTCCAAAATCAGCATCACTATAGGAAACTAATTCGAAAGGACATTCTTTTGGATAAAATAGTCCGAAATCTTTGGTTTTAGTTAGATAGCGAATAATGCGTTTAACTGCTCTCATATGTGATTCTTTGGGATTTGCTTGAAATCGAGCACACAAACAGACACTCATCATAATATCGGGGCGACTCGCTATTAAATAAAGTAAATAACCTATCATACTACGATATAACTTTTGATCAACACTTTTGCCATCTTCATCTCTATCAAGATGAATCGTTGTACTCATAGGAGTTGGTTTGGCAGCAGTGTTTTCAAGACCAAAACGTTTGATTAAATTATAACAATATTTTTCTTGATTAATAAAAATTCCATTTTCAATTTGTTTAATTTGTAATCCAAGAAAATATGACAATTCTCCCATATGAGACATTTCAAATTCATTTTTCATTATTGTTGAAAATTCTTGACATAATTTTTCATTTGTCGAGCCGAAAATAATATCATCAACATATATTTGAATTATTAAAATATCTTTATTAGTTTTCTTAATAAAAAGTGTTTGATCTACTTTACCAATTTCAAAACCAGATTCTAATAAATAACCTTTAAGACGATCATACCAAGCACGTGGTGCTTGTTTTAAACCGTATAACGCCTTTTTAAGTTTATATACATGATCTGGAAATTTTTCATGATTGAACAAAGGTGGTTGTTCAACAAAAACATTTTCTTTTATGAATCCATTTAAAAATGCACTTTTAACATCCATTTGATATAGTTTAAAATTATGAAAACACGCATAAGCTAATAATATTCGTATTGCTTCAAGTCGGGCGACTGGAGCAAACGTCTCTTCGTAATCAATACCTTCTTCTTGATTATATCCTTGTGCAACTAATCTAGCTTTATTCCTTGTTATATTTCCTAGTTCATCTGCTTTATTTTTGAAAACCCATTTAGTACCAATGACTGATTGGTCACTGGGTCTAGGAACGAGTTCCCAAACTTCGTTTCGTTCGAATTGATTTAATTCTTCTTGCATGGAAAGTATCCAGTAGTCATCAGTTGAAGCTTCTTTTATATTCTTAGGTTCTATGTTAGAAAGAAAAGCTACATGACCAACTTGATTTAATTGATGTCTAGTTTTAACATTCGTATTAACTTCTCCAATTATATTTTGCACAGGATGATCTCTTAAAATTCTAGGTGGAGATTTTATTATATTAGACGTCAAGTTTGTATTGGTTTCATGAATATCAAAATTTTCATTTGCATTATTATTTTCATTCTGAGTAGATTCATCATCAGAATCAATAGTAACACTTGGATTTATATTTTTAAAATTTTCGTTGAAAGAAACATGTAAACTTTCTTCAATAATTTGAGTTCGTTTATTATAAATTCGATAAGCCTTGCTTCGTTCCGAATATCCAACGAATATACCTTCATCGGATTTTGGATCGAATTTACCTAGTTGATCTTTAGTATTTAAAATAAAACATTTCGAACCAAAAACTTTTAGATATGAAATATTTGGTTTTCTTCCATTTAGAAGTTCATATGGTGTATTTTTAGTTAATGGACGAATAGAAATGCAATTTAGTACGTAACAAGCAGTGGCTACAGCTTCTGCCCAAAAATGTTTCGATAAAGTTGTTCCATTTAGTAAAGTTCTTGCACATTCTTGTAACGTTCTATTTTTCCTTTCTACAACTCCATTTTGTTGTGGTGTTCTAGGAAAAGAGAAATTATGGTTAATACCTTTCTTGTTACAAAATTGTTCAAAAACTCTATTTTCAAATTCGCCTCCATGATCACTTCTTATATTTTTAATCTTCAATGTTTTAATATTTTTAATTCTTTTAACAAAAACTTTAAAATTATCAAAAGTATCACTTTTATTTTTCAAAAAGAAAATCCAAGTATATCTAGAGAAATCATCTACAATAACAAAAACATATCTATTATGGTTAATAGATTGTACTTGAGTTGGACCAAAAAGATCCATGTGTAAAAGTTTAAGTGGTTGTTCTGTAGATATTACTTTCTTTGATTTAAAAGAAGATTTTGTTAATTTTCCTAATTTACATGCATCACAAAATATGTTAGTTTCTAATTTTATATTGGGTAATCCTTTAACTAATTTATTTTTCGCAAGTTTGTTGATGGTATTAAAATTTATGTGACAAAATATTTTGTGCCAAAGACAAGAATCGTTTTCTTTAGCTACTAGACACAAATTTGAATCATTATTAACATTCATATTTAGGATATAAATATTTTTATCTCTATTTCCTTCGAAAATGATGTTGTGATTTTTATCAAAAATGTTACATTTATTTTCTGAAAAAGTTATATTAAAACCTTTATCGCATAGTTGACTAATACTTAATAAATTATGTTTTAAATTTTTAACTAATAAAACATCAGTAATGAGAGGTAAATTAGATGTACCGTTGCTATTAACATTGCCTTTGCCGATGATATATCCTTTTGAGTTATCTCCAAAGGTGACTGCTCCTCCATTTGAGTATATAATGTTTGATAACATTTCTTTGTTTCCAGTCATGTGTTTTGAGCAACCGCTATCTAAAATCCATTTTCCTCTCTTCTTATGTGGTACCTGCAAAAATTTATAAAAAGTTGGTACCCAATCTTTTTAGGGTCCTAAGAGTTAGATCTTAGGAAGCCAAACCCATACGGGTTCAGAATTCCCTTTATAGACATAATTTTTGTTATTATGAACAGTTTCCATAAAACTTTTGATATGTTTATTCCTTATTAATATATTATTTGTTTTTGGAATCCATATCTTAATAGTTTTAGTATAAACTGTTTTCTTAATATCTTTCTTAATTTTATTATTAATTTTACTTTTAGCAAAATTATTTTGTTTCTTAAATCCTAGTCCAGATTTATTGTTAGAAGTTTGAGAGTTTTCTAGTATACTAGAAAGATTTTCTCTTCCTTTATTGAAATTAGAAACATTTTTAGAAATATCATCAAATTTTATTTTAAGACTAGATTTTTCTAACTCTAAATCCTTAATCTTAGATATTAAACTATTTTTTTCAAAAAGTAAAACATCATTTTTATTTTTCTGAATTTCTAGTTCCTCAGATATTGACGTAATTTGAGAAGATAAGTTAGAATTCGATTGTTGAGAGATTTCAAGTTCTTCTTCCAATATTACCTTCTCATCTTTTAACATATCTACTTCTAAAGCTGTTCTATCTAACTTTCTTTGCAACTCCTTATTTTTCTTTTTAAGTTGTTTTGTTAAATTTACTAATTCAGAATTTATTTCAATTAAATCTTCAAAAGTAAAATCACTTACATCGTCTGATGAAGCCATGAAGCATACATTTGCTTGTTCATTATCACTTTCGCTCTCTGATGAGGATGATGAGTCAGTGTCGTCCCAAGTGACTGAAAAAGCTTTTCGTTTGGTTTTGTCCTTCTTGAAATTATTCTTTTTACGATCTGGACAATCTTTCTTCATGTGTCCTTTCTTATGACATTCATAACATTCCATTGTTGAAGATGATGGTTTGCTGCTATTGGAATTGTTGTTGGAATTATTTTTGTTTCCCTTGAATTTGTTTTTGTTGAATTTCAAAAACTTTTTAAAATTTTTAGCGATCATGGCCATATCTTCATTATCTGAGTCGAAATCATCTTTTTCTGCTTGGAATGCTACATTTTTCTTTTCTTGTGCTCCATTTCGTTTTGCCTGCAAATTTACTTCGTAGGACATTAAATTACCTATCAACTCTTCTGGTTTTAATGTTGACAAATCAGTTGCTTCTTCAATAGCTAGGACTTTCCGTTCCCATTCATCCGTTAAAGAATTCAAGATTTTTGTGACAACATCAAAATCAGTAAACTTTTGTTCTAGTGATAATAAAGCATGATAAATATCCTGAAATCTAGAGTACATGTCATTTATAGATTCATTTGGCCTCATTTTAAAATTTTCAAATTGATGTTTCAACATAGAAATTTTGCTCAATTTAACTTTGTTCGTTCCTTCATGTGAAACTTTAAGAGTTCTCCAAATCTCATAACCGGAAGTGCATATACTAACTCTATTGAATTTATTTCTATCTAATGCACAAAATAAAATATTCATTGCTTTTGCATTTGAAGTAGCATCTAGTTTTTGTGTGTTACTCCAAGTTGAGTATTCTCCAGTAGGAGTTGTATACTCTCTTTGTATAATATTCCAAATATCAAATCCACTTGATTGCATATAGATTCTCATTCTAGTTGACCAATAATTGTAATTTATACCATTGAAAAGTGGAGGTCGTGAAGTCGATTGACCTTCTGTGAAACTAGAATTAGTGTGAGTGTTAACATCGTTAATTTGTGTGGTTGCCATATTACTAAAAGTAAATATCAAATAACTTTGTGATGGTTATAGGATGACCTTGCTCTGATACCAAATGAAAGTACACGTGTAGTACTAAGGATCGTGTAATATGGTATGTTAATGCGGAAATTGGTAATAACAGTAAAGTACAAATTAAAGTAAGCACACCAGGAATTTTTATACTGGTTCGAACTTCCCGTTCTACGTCCAGTCCCAGAATACCCTCTGGATTTAAACTAAACCCCTCACTTAACTCGGAGGAATAGGTATACGACACCTAAGCAGCCGAACAGGAATTTTTCCGCCTCAACAGCCGAAGAGGACTTCAACTTAATACAAATAGTTTGTTGACGAATGTGTTCTGAATAACACTGATTGTCTTTTGATAGTACAACTTTCCTATAATCAAATCCTCAAGAGTATATGTGTGTGTGAAGATTTAGAAGGAAGATAATCACGTAGAATCGAAGTATATGAATAAATTCAAGGATTCTAGTGATATTAAATAAGAATAAATGCTTTTATTTGCAGAAATGAATAGAGATTAGATTTCAGAAATATAAACAAGAATCGGTGATTGTAGAAGTGAATTGAATATGTTTATATAGTTGTAGAAGAGTTGTAATCTTTCATGAATAGTTTTAGTTAACAGTTGTGTCCATACCTCTTGAAATAGAGGACATTCCTCTTCATGAAATGATCGCGTCTCTTCAGAAAACTAGCCGTTTTTCTCTGGTCGGTCGACCGGAAAACCTGGCCGGTCAGCTGAGTTTAAAATGTATACAAAACAGAAAGTCACTGTGCACATGATACAGGGTCGGTCGACCGAGGATCCTGGTCGGTCGGCCGACCTGGTGTTATATGCACAGTGAACATAGTTTTTGCTATAAAATGTTTTGTGTGCGTGTGTGACTATTTGAGGAATGATTTTAACATTGTGCTAAGACTCAAATAAAATAAAATATCCATACTAATCTCTGGATTGTAAGATTATCTCCTTTGTAGTGCACGGTATGCACTTATTCTCTTTTTGTCGCTTTCATATAGTATTCTCGTCGTATGATCTCTGAAGCTTGTGTCATGAATAAAAACTCATGAATCAACAACAACTACAACTGTCGACTCTGGAAGTTATATATACAAGTACATTATCGACTAATATACATGAATACATATCAACCTATACTATGAAACGACTACTCCAAAAGATATGAAAAGTCTTCATGGCTCAAACAGCAATCCAAAGCAAGATTTCTACAACCTGAAATAACTCGGGTCTGACCCGAGTATTAAATTCAAAAGAAAATAATACACGGGTCAGTCTAATTCGAACTCAGTTATTAATGCACAGAAATAATAATAATCAAATAACAAATAGACGACGATCACAAATAATCTCGTCTATCCAATCCTTTAATAAGGAATTGGATAACGATAAATATAACACTTAACAGTGTTAAACAACAAATCAGCAAATTCAAATCTTCAACAAAGATAAATAAAAAGATTATCAATGAAGATAATATGAAAACAACAGAATTGCCTAAACGACAATTTAACACAAAATCCAATTATTAAATAATAATTAGAAACTCAGAATCTAATTATCGAATAGATAATTAGACAATCTCAAATGATTAAATCAAACCAAATCAAATGCAATTTCCAAATATTGAATTGAACCCACAAAACAATTCAAACAATTGAAATGTCACAAAAAAACAACAATTCATTGTGGCTGCAGTACACGCACGCGTGTACTGCCTCGCCACAACCGTGATGAAATACACGAAAGTTCAACGAAAGTCACAAACGAACACAAGGTCAAACCCAAAAATCGGGTTCAACTCAAGTGCACTAAAATAATGTCACATTTTCAGAACGAGGTCAATTCCGAGCTACAACTCAAATCCCAATAAAATGCAGTTGCAAACAGGGACACTGCAATAGGCTAAATAAACAATATCAAGTGACCAGAGAAAATGATTTACAAAAATGCACAGATCACACTCGAGTGCACTGACTCGAAGCAATGCTCAGTGCTGAGCTTACATATGAATCCAGATCATATATTCAACAACCCAAAGTCAACAGCAATTCAAAGGGATCATCAAAACCAACACCATCAAGTAATACTCATGAAAACAAAACCAGGCAGTGACATGCACAGTGAAAACCAAACTAACAAAACAGCATAAACAACACAAATCTAATTATCGATATGATAATTAGAAAGTACACAATCTAACTATCTAAAAGATAATTAGATTATCAACCAAATCATCAGATTAAACCAAATCAAATACTCTTCAAAATATATTGAATTTGGCAACACGAAACACTTACGACAATTGAAATCGTCAATATAAACATCCATTCTGAATTTGGCTGCAGTGCACGCTTGCGTGCACTGCCTCGCCAAAATCAGATATACACCTGAAAACAGAGACTATATCTCAAAGCAAAGCTTTAACCAGCAAAAACAGGTACAACCGAATTCACCAGTAAAACAACTTAAGCCACATCAATATGCACAGTTGCACATCATGACACAAGAACCCAATACAGTGCAAACAACTAAATCAGATTTACTGCAGCCACCACCAGAACACAAGGGCCACCTGCAACACAACTGCAGCCACCACATGGTCACAAGTTCAAAACTAACAGTGGTGTAGAAGACCACACGAAACCAAACAAATATGCATATACAACTACTCATGAGAATCAAATTGAAGACAGAATGAAATTTAAGGCCAATACCAAAAATGCAAGACAAACTGCACCAAAGAGCAATGACTAATGCCTATGACAATGCTAGTTGGACCAAATATATTGGTCTCGTAAAATATATGCAGTGTATAACAAAGTCGAGGCCGCAAGTAATCAAATGCTCAAGGATGTCGAAGTCAGGTGACTTCAACACAAAATACCAACCAGAGCAACAATTAACAAGTAAACAAACAAGGTCAGGTCTGGATAGTACCATCTAACCAAAATTCAAAGATGCAAGCATTATATAGCTTGCTGGTGTTAAATATGCAAAGACAAAAATGGGTGCAGTAGTTACTTTCCCACATGCACGTATAAGCAATGCAACCGAACATGGCAGGGACAGAGGATGCAAATATGATATGCAACTGAACTCAAGGAGGACGCAAATGACTCTAGCATGCAATTATAACATGTAGTGCAAAATGGACGATAGCAGTGATGCACAATCTCACCAAAACAGAACTCCAACATCAAAGAAAGCCATATTTTAAAACAAGGTCAGAGATACAATGGCCAAAGCTAATACCCGATCAAGTACAAGACGCGGCAAAAATCGAGCTTAATTGATCAAGACCAATGTCATCAGAAAAATGCTCAAAGCCATCTGCAGTTCAATTCAAACTATGCCGAGGTTATCGATACCAACACCTATTCAAAGCCGTGATAGTCATGAGATCAAAACAGTAAGTAAAATCGAATAAGGTCAAAAGAACTACTAAAGGCATTGAACCGTATGGCCAAAGTCAAACAAAACACATCGTCAAATTCAAATAAAAAATCATCAAAACCGGAATTCATCAAATTATACGAACTCGATAAATTCAGAGAAATCATCAACATTAAACCAAATCGAACTACCGAAGCGCAGTCGAATTAGATGTGAGTAATTAAATTACTCACCTTTGGACGCAATCGAAGGAGCCGTGAGCGAAGTATCGTTCGATCGAGCAGTTGATGTTGGCGCCTTCGATTTCACGAAGCCCTAGTTTTCAATTTGGGATGAAGAGGAACGAATGAGCTCAAAGCCGCCACCATTTTTCTTTCTTTGTCGTTTGATTTTTTAGGGTTAAGAAAATGAATAAAGGGAACGGGTTTTTCGAATCAACAAAAGAGAACGGCATCAAAGCAATGTAAACGTGGGCTAGATTCAAAATGTAAAGCCCACTTCAATCATTTAACAAATTGTTTAAAAGAATTTCAAATGGATTTAAATTCCAATAGCAACTAGATAGCAATTCTAACCCTCTAATGACGATAACCGACTGGGGTAAAACCCCGGGTTGTTACAAAGGGCTTGAGTGTGTGTTGCACCAGCTCTACATTCAACCATTTGGAGTTCTATACTAATTTGAGAGCTCCATCCCTTTGCTTGGTAACTTCCTCCAGCTTGGATTTGTAGCCAACCACAATATTGTCATGAGTTCTCCTCTCCGACTTGAACAACTAAATGGTTACTTGATTGATTTGGTTGATGTCGGAGAGGGGTTTGGCTAGCCTTTTCCACTAAAAATATTGGTTGTCTAATTCATTAACTCCTTCGACCCTGTGGTTGGCGTCTCGGCATGAGATGTTTTTAATGTTATGATCAAACATCACCCTTGTAATGAAATAGCCAGGTAACGCGACTTGCATTGTTGTGCTGATAGCAGTGGATTGACCAAGAGGCGTGGTGGCGAAGCAGCAAGGGTTGTGTCTTCTTTTGATTTATAGGAGGTTGATATGGTAGTGACCCGAGGCTGAGTTGCTAGGAGTTGTTGCGGAAGAGTTTATGGTAGAGTATATGGCTAAGAAGAGTCGGAGACATGTCCTCAATGATTGTGAGAATCGCATGGCTTCTTCCTTGAGTTGTGATGTTCTTTTTCCACTACCCGTCATTTCCTTTTATCCTTCTCCTTCTGATATTGTCTATCCTTTCTTATTCTTATTTCCTCCTCTGTCTCCTGGTATGTGCTTGGGCATTGTGAATAGAGACCCAAGGTTGAAGGACGGCGCTGACTAATGCCTGAAAGGAGATAGTCCGTACGGTATCTTGCCATTGTTCATGAAAAGAAGAAGAATGAATATCAGAACTAACGCAGTGGTTTATGAATGTAGAATGTTGGTGTTTGTGATCTTAGAGGTGTGCGAAGTGCTGATATTTCACTAAGTATTCTACATATCGTGCTCAATGATTTTTAAAGATGGGGTTTCATCTCCCTCGACTAAGAGATCATCAGATGGAAAACTAAACTCTTCGGGACTCTTGTTGAAGATGCTTTCAGTTGGGATGTCCAGATCGTCCAAAGAGCCAAAAATCACCTCTAAGGATCCTATGGGAGGATTACTTCTACAATTGGCGCTAGATTTGGATCGGACGCTTGCTGCAAGGACATGATTACCAATCGTTTCAGATGATGTGAATCACCTTCAGGAGATGTTTCTTCGTATGATTCGTTATCCCCAAGATCGAAGTCTTCATCTTCGTCATCATCCTCATTGCCTTACTCACCCTCTCTTTCTCCTTCCTCTCTTCTCTTTTCTCTCTCATCTCTTCTCCTCCTTCTCCTTATCTTCCTTCATGCGATGACCTACTATTTTTAACATTTAAAATAATTATAAATGTGAACAATAATATGCATACAACTAGTTTCAGACGTTAAAGAGAGTGGACCATGAGTAGATAAAAAGAAAAAAAATATATTCTAAAACAACGAATAAAAGGGGAAAAACATCATAGCGGAATTAAAATCAACGTATAGAAATAATCATTAGCTTAGTGATACAATAATTGTCTCATCACTTTACATTTCAAATACATCAATTATTACCAGCTTATGAAAATGTAACTGTATAAAAGTACTATACCAAATCAGCTATCCGCTTTCCATTCTTTCTTCTGCTCCTATCGGAAACTTTTCACCTGTACAAGTATAAAATAAAAAGGAAAAAAATGTTTTACGTGTATTTTGGACTACCTAATTTCTATACACCCCAGTCCAACCCAAGGAATCCGGTGGCTTCTACATAGAAAAAGGCTACCTACGTACCACTTTTGAGGGATCAAGCCCACGTGTTTCTTTTTTCTGCTCTTCTTTTGCATCCAAATACTTGTTAGTGCATAACAACAATTGCATCCATTCAGCCATTGCAACCATCGAAACTAATGAAACCAATGCAATTCAATACAGTCAATGCAACTACTGCAATTAATGCAACCAATGTCAGAAGCAGAAAATAATATCCTTACTCATCCATCAAAACGGATCATTATATGGGGCAACAACAACGATAGTACATTTAGCTATTGAATACCACATACATTTGAAAATATTTTATCATCAAATAAGTAAATGATAACGACATAAATATACTTACATTCATAAAATATTTATTATAGTGACACCTCACAATGTAAGTATAAATCATCAAATGTATGCAAATCACTCCATAATAGTGACAAAACATAAATCATCAATTGTGTATTAATCCAAACAGCATTAATAAAACAAACACAAACATAATAAAACCATAGTAAACTACACACAACGTAGTAATAATGGAAACACATCCAAATACGATCTCATTATAATAAAATAACATATATGATAAATAAAATCAACCATTAATCACATATTACATCCATTCAAAAGATCATGTTTACAACTACTGTTTTTCTCTTATGTATAAAATCATTTTATTATTGTTTATTATAAAAGCACATTTTATTTATCATAAGACAATAACAATTCTTCCAAAAATGATAATATACTTCAAAATACTTTATTTTAAACTTATTACTTCAAATCTCTTAAACATTGTATTTAATATCAAAAATTGTAATTTTGTCATTTAAGCTTTCAGATCAACAGTGTAATTATTTTGAGCTAAAGTAATAATGGTCATATTAAATTTCTTTAATATACTCTGAAATAAGTTCATTTCTATTTATCTCAAAACAATGTAATTTTTACAAAGACTATATTGTTATTATTTATAAAATCTCACTTTATTGAATAACAATAATAAACATTTCCAATTAAGTTTAAAATATATTCTTCATTTTTATTTATGGATTTCTGTATAAATTCATAGGTAATAACCATATTAAATTTCTCTAACTAATTTCATTGTAATTTATCCAAACACTGTTATTTACAAACATCACACAAAAATTATAAATATTCACATTAATCATTTATTTGTCTTATTTTATACTTATTATGTAATTTCACTTATTTTATTTTAATGAATAATAGTCATATTTTAAACCCACAACTAATTATGATTAAAAATCCAATAATACCACAACTAGCAATAAACAATCTATCCAAGGCTCAGCATATCCAAAATGTCCAAAATATCAAAAGGTTATCAATATATCACATCATAGATCAATAATTATAATTTTCCATTAGGTGATATTTATTTTATAATTTAAATTTAATTAATTAAATTTAGTAAATCATACCAACGTGCTTTTTTCAACGGTCTCTAAACTCAGCCAAACTAGCATTAAATCATCTAGAATTGCGATGTGAGTCCAAAGAAAGAAACTGCGTGTGATTCGGAGTTCATATATGCAATATATTCAAGTTATAATACATATTATTGAAATATTAACTTAGCACACAAGGGGACCCGTCAGCGGCTTAGTTTGCTTGCCCACCAACAACACTTTCGACCACCAATGGTCGATTTGATACCACCGTCGCCATCCCCATCATCAACATCACCTTTGACTAGAATTTAGCCACCTCCGGGGTCTCTAGGTGCCGCCAACGCCGCCTCCTTCTCCAACACGTTTTTGAATTATCATGGCGAGTCTAAGTTGATCTAAAACAATCAGCTACCACAGATGCACTTCATTCGTGGTCCTATACCTCATGATACCTTCCGATTGTCGATTGGCCACTATTTATCTGTTGAATCAAAACCCTGTAATGGACGGTCGAGAAGAAATTGCCAGTTTCTAGCCAAATAAAGCCTCGGATGGAAAAAATGAATTTTAGACGCCTCTTCGCCTCGTCGAGAGCTGTCCAAATGTATATAATTCGATAGGGTTTGGAAACTTCGGGTTTTAATCACTTTTTAATTAATTTGCTAATCGCCAATAGTAGCTACATAAGAAATTTCAGGATTAGGAATGTAATATGAGAATATAGATAATGGCTAGGGTTTCATAGCCTCACTTATATATTTGTTAGACTGGGTTATGAGCTGTGTATCTAGTTTGACCTAAAACTGCTACGTAAGCTGTACAAACACTATAATGCCTCTATTTTGCAAACTGTATTTCAAATATGTCAAAATTATATATCAAATTGATCGTTTTGGAAAGGCCTTTGCAACAGTTATAAATACGACACCCAATTCACTCTTCTAATTTTTTTTAATTACTTTAATATTAATGGTGTTCAATTTTCAGGTCGTTGCAATCTCCCTCTCTTTAAAGTACTACGCCCTCGCAATTTTCCCCAAATACAACTTTCAATCAAATTAATAAGGTTTCATCATGGACTTAATCACAAAATTTGGGGAAGCATATCAATCACATGTTAACATGAAATATTATACAACGACCATATAACACCATTAGTTATGACATAAAACAATTCATTCATAGCAATGAATTCAATTTTCTACATACCATAATACTACATGCACTTCTTCAATCATAAAATCCAAAATGCAGTATGCAAAAGTAAAACCCCTTGCAACAAAAAGATAAAACAATCTTAATAGTGGATTAGCCCATATTGCGCATCTCCATAATTCAACCATAACAAAAATCCATAACAAAACATAAGCTGCTCACATGTGAAATTAAAGGAATACACATAAATCAACAATCAACATAGCTCGTCAAAATAAAGCGCGCGCACAACCCTAAAAGGGCACCACCACATTATCATACCAACAAATAACACATATGTGTTAGTCTTTATGTTGACTACATATCTGTCCTAATATGTTTATCTTCAAAGTCGTCTATGAACTTGCTTATATTCCATCCTCATAATAATCGATGTACCACTCCATTCATACACTTCCTAAAATAATTCATGTGCCCGCTCATGGATACATCCTGAAAATAATGCCATAGTTACATTAATCCTCGATTCTTAGACTCAGACAGATGGTCGAGAAGTATAGACCCTACATATGAACTGTCAAAAGTATAAGCCCCATATGGACGGTCAAAAAGTATAGGCCCCACACAGATGGTCAAAATGTATAAACCTCACACGAAAGTTTAAAAAGTGTAAACCCTACATGGACGGTATAATACCAAGCACTCTTAGATACATGATAACTCAAATGGCCCACACAAATGGTCAACAACTACTCAACGTCGTGGCTACGCAATGCTCAAACATGTGCCCACATACATGGCTAGGGATTGGACACACAAACATCCAAAAATAAGGTTACACACATACTGCCCTCTCCTCGATTTATGAGTAAACATCGTAACCTCCGAGATACCCATGATTCCATGGCATACACCCACATCTGAACCCACTCTATTCCATCCTTCCAATCTCATTGAATATCTAATCCCACAATCCATTTATAATAACTCCTTATTGATGATAGGGATCACTAATCCTAAAATACTAAAGAGGGATCTACTAAAGATATTCCGATATAATTTCAAAGCAGAACATTTTCATTTTCAAGTCAAAGCTTCCATCTATGTTTAAAACCAAAGTCATTTTTCTTCCTAGAATATCACCACCATTTTATTAAACAATTTTATTTTCATCATTTTAAATCAATTTTGAAAAACATCATGTTGTAAAAATTTAAAAATGGAAACTCTTTGTTTAAAATATTTATAGAAGCTCGTAATTATTTAAAAAATGCAGGTCTCGAAATGCATATTTTTATAAATACTTATACTGAACCTCCTAGTCACTTTGATTCCCCAACGGTATCCACCTAGTCTTCTTATCACCAAACCACTTCAGTTATTATTACTCATCCTCAAGGAACATCTTCATATTTCTTAGTTAACTGAATATCTTTTCTTCCTCCACTTAGGAATCTACATCACCCCACTATGACTAAATCAGATATATCCCTTAACATCTAACTAGTTCCTGTACGTCTCACTAAAGGTCAATCAATGGATAGCTATGTCATCTAAAATTATCAATAGCAACAACAAACAATATAACCTATCATACAATGTACCCATCCACAACAAGGAAAACAACATGCAACCAAACATACAAATAAGCAAACAAGAAAATAATTAAAAACAGATTCTAGCAAAACAAAAATCACCAAAAATACAACGCAAACAAAAAGGATTAATTCAAGCATGCATAATATAAATTAATGAACAACCATTGTCAAAAAGTAAACAATAATATATAATGAAAATAGAATATTTAATTCAAACAATCATGTCATGCACCATAATGCAAACACGTTAAATGAAACAGTCAAATTAACATAACTAATAACTTAACAGTAATGGAATAATACAAACAATTAAACCAAAGTAAGTAAATTTAAATAAATGGTCACCATCCCATATGATCCAAACTGGTAGTCTCTACATCATATCCCAACTCTCTCCATGGAAGGAAATAATCAGACATTCCTATAACTCATTAGGGAAGGTCACACATAATAGTCACAAAGGTAATATCATCATAATGGGTGGTCGAAAAACTCAAAACTCATTTTACCCCATTATCTTATGCCTCATGTTATAAAGCCTAGTTTTATGTTTCTTGTTAACTAGGTTTTTAACCGAGTAGAAGTTAACGGAAGTTAGAATGACAAAACGAAAACAAAACGGCTTAAATCTTGTAAGCATACATAGAAGAGGCAAAGAAGCAACTTGAGGAAGTTTCACCCAAAAATTGGGCAAAGTAAATAACTTGGCACCGTGTTATTTAACTCGTGGCCGAGTTATTTTTCTTCCCTAAAACTTTTCCCCAACTTCATGCGACTCATTATCCACCTTTACCACTCATAACCAAGCAATTTCCAAATGTTTGGATGAACATTTTCAAGGGTTGAAGAGAAGAACATTTAGAAAGTAGGATAACTCAAGTAATGGTGGACGATCACTAGAATCAACCAATAATTGATGAAAAGAGAATGGAACACATCAATTTGAAGATAGGAATGAAAAGCAAAGGAGTTGAAACAATTTCCACTCAAGGAAATAACTCGGCACTGAGTTAAATGACTCGGTACTAAGTTATTTGTTTAACTCGGTTGCCATCGTGTTTTCTTGTGTGAGCTTGGACCGACATCTTGACTCTACTACAAGCAGGCCTCTAACTAGTACACCTATTTCCCTATGAATATAGACTTTAGTGCAACCAAAACAACATCTTCTCCCTGCTATTTCTCCTTCACTTTAGATCTAGGACTCCAATTGCTCTTCACTATCTTCCCTCCTCATAGTAGTCACCTAAGCAGCTACTCCTGGTAGTTCTAGGCCTTAGAACCTGTCAACTTCTTGTACTTGTGATTGTAATTCTCTATAATCTCATACAAACTCTCTTAGATCCATAATCAATAAAACTATAAAGTGGACGTAGGTTAGTGATTGTTAAACCACCATAAAAATCTTGTGTCGCTCTATTTTATTTTCTTTTATTTTCAATACTATTTGCTCAATCTAGGTCCTACAGGTTCCCTTCAACTCATTCTTGGGTATTGATCCATTTTTGGTATCAAAATTTTGGTGCTTTCACTGAGAAAACTGAATTCAGGCTTAGATCCAGCCTACTATTATGGATTTGGAAAGATCTAGTGGCTAGATCCGAAAAACTTGCTTGAAGAACTTAAAGAATTGCTAACAAAAAGTCATGGCACCAAGGAGATCCAACCGACCTTTGGGAGCTGTGGCTGGTGGTGATAAAGGGAATGCTCACCAAATTAAAGTAAATAATCTATAGGAAATTCTAGGATCCTCTGCTCAGCATGAAGTAGTAACTAGAGGACATTTTTATAAGATGATCCATGAACTTAAACAGAAGTTTTTTGATAGTCAGAAAGCTCTCATGGACAAGACGGATGTGCTGCTAACCTTGCAGCCACTAATGACAAGGAGAGTTAGAAGGGAAATTTCTCTTATAATAGAACAAGAGAACTCTTCGGTTTCTGGCCTAAACAGAAGAGTTGGAAAGCAAAAGCAGAAGGTTGGAGTCACCGAAGCTATCGAAGGACTTGCAAGGGGAAGCAGAAGCACTCCCCCACAAGAAAACAACTCTGTACAAATGCTCCACTTGATGATGCTCAAAAGGGAGATGCATTGCTGGTTTCTAACTCTGACGACGACATGCTTTTGGATGATGGTGATGATGGATTGAATACTAATGTTAACGGACAAAACACTGGAACTGGTGTTCAAACTGCCATGGCAAAGCCAACCGGACGCTAATGGAACTCTATAGGAGTGGTTCTCCCAGAGAATGGAGAACTTAGACTTCAACCGGCAAGCCGAGATCGTTTGCAAAGATAAACACTTGGTGCAGCCCTAGATAATCGACCTGTAGGTTATCGCGCCAACGAAAAGTACATCGGTGACCAGGTCAAATGGTTAGTGGAGGAGAGTAGATGCAGGAAAGATGAAGATTAGGGTTCTGCCCTAAGCCAAACTCCATTTAGTAAAAATATTATGAGAGAAGAATACCCCTGGAAGTTCACCATGCCGATAATGCCATCCTATAATGGAACTATTAATCCCAGACAACACTTGCTCAAATACGTATGGCATATGGATGGAGCTAGAGCTACAGATGTTGTTCATTGTAGGTGTCTCCCTATCTTTTTGAAAGGAGTCGCTTCAATGTGGTTTACCAGGCTCGCGCCTAAATCCATATCGACATTTGATGTGTTGGCCAAGAAGTTTGTGGAGCAGTTTACGCTCCACATGGCACGACTGAAGGACGCTATGTCATTGTCTGGCTTGTGCAAGGACCCATAGAGTCACTAAAAGATTTCTTGAACCAATTTAACATCACTGTTACAGAAGTTAGCAATACATAGGAAGATCTTGTTCTATTTCCAAGGCATTCACCGAGCACGAATTTTGGTAGGTGGATAAAAATGAAGCAACCCACTAACATGGAGCCATACAGTTAAAGCGCTTAGCAGTTCTATAGTGGTGGAGGTGCAAAAAGTTATAGCTGGGATATAGTGGAAAATAACGGAGGTGTAAAAACTTCTTTTGATATAAAACCAAATATTTAAAGGTAGTTTATTCTCATTCTTACATTATTTGTGTAGGAAAAAGAAACATTGTTTAATCTTACATAATAAAATCGAGAATATCATGATTTATGCAGTCTACATTTGGTGACTGTAATATATTTCTAACTTATATTGAGCACTCATGTCTTAAAATTAGATTTTCACCCTAACTTTGCTAATTTGGTTCATAAAGAATTAGTCAAATTAACTCTTTATATTAATGTTGCTAAAGCGGATGCTAAAAAGCTTTGATTTAGTAAGTGTAGCGGAAAATAACAGGGCTTAAAATGATCTATTATTTAATAGCGTTATATTGAAAATGCGTATGGTTGAAAAGCACAATGAGATATAGTGGGGATTTTGCGGTGATTTAGCGGGGCTTTAATTGCACAACCATGAAGGAATTCCATCGAAAGGAAAATCAGTTTCTGAGGCTAGAAGAAGCAAATATGGTGAAGGTAAACCCGTTGGCGAGCAGTTAAAAGAAGTAATTTAGAGTAACGTCGTGGTTAAACATGGTAGAAATGGTTCTAGAATTACTACAGGAAATGCAGGGAAAGCTGCAAATCAGAAAAATTGGAATAAGAATGATGGTAGTCATGAAGCAAACAAAAAGCATCCCAGGAATCTGAGACCCGGGGACTATACACCGTTGAACGATAGTTTGGAAAACATTTATCTGGCCACTCCGGGAACTGAGTGATATAACAAACCGCCCAAGAGGGAAGCGACTGAGAAATAGAAAAGGTTGGGGAAGTATTACCGCTTCCACGAAACTCACGAGCACAACACAAATGAATGTCGGCATCTGAAGGACTTGATTGAGGAATTGATAAGAAACAATATGCTTCACCAGTATGTGAAGAAACCGGAAAACGTTGATCAACCGCTGGACCTTAAGGGCCGAATGCTCAAGGAAATCAACCTGGACCTAGTGGAGAAGGGCCTAAGCGAATAGTGACTGATCATAAACACCATTATTGGAGGACCTCCCCTAGCGCAGAAGAGTTGGGGCGAGATGGAATGATATGCTAGTTCTTTAAAGCATGCACCACATGAGAGTTGCTACGCCATCAAAGATGGAGCTCTGGCTAAGCAACAAAGGATGATTACAAGTGACATTATGTTCAAGAATTGGGACACTGAAGGTGTAAAGCACTGACTCTCGATCCAATGGTGATAATGATTGGGATCGGGCCAGTAGTCATACATCGAGTATTTGTTGACAATGGAAGTTCGATCAATATCCTATTTCGAAAAACATTCAACCAAACAAGGATTAGCATGAAGGATGTGATTGCTTGCAAACAAAGATTCAAAGATCTACAGGTGAGCCTAAATAGCTGATTGGAACGATTGACCTACATGTAGAACTCGGAGAAGGAGAACAGTGGTAATTCTCATCCAGACTTTCGTGATTGTTGATGAATATTTTGCTTATAATGCTTCCTTGGGCCGACCATCCCTTGACGACTTTAGAATCGCTTTAGCTCCATGGTGTCTCACGATGAAATTCCCAATGGAAAATGGGGTAGGAGTAGTAAAAGGAGATCAAAGTGCTGCAAGGGAATGTTATGTTGTTCAATTATGTGAAGCCAAACGTTGTGAAAAAGGAAAAGAATGTGGGGAAGACTATCCACATTTAGGAACTGCAGGCATAACAATTACAAAACCGCCCTGTCTCAGGGACCGTACTTGCTTTGACAAGGCAATGGACCTTGGGAAGAAGAGTCCATGAGAAATGCGGGCAGCACTGAAGGAGATTACGGTTGCTGCCCTATTGACATGGACGACCCAACTCAGGTCTTGAAAGTAGGGCCGCAGCTTGAAATCAAGATGCGAAAGGAATTGATAAATTTTCTTCGTGCCAATCTAGACATGTTCGCTTGGACGCATTCTGGTATATGCGAGATATCCTCGGAGATAGCATGTCATGCATTTAACATCGATCCTAAGTTCACGCTAGTGAGGTAGAAGAGACATAGCCTGGGTCTGAAGCGATGCGCTGCACTGAAGGAAGATATGGATAAGCTGTTGGCTAACGGCTTCATCTACGATGCAACATATCCTGAGTGGGTGTCAACCCCCGTGTTGGTCTGAAAATCAAACGGGAAGTGGCGAACTTGTATTGACTACTTAGATATGAACAAAGCCAGCCCAAAGGTTAGCTTTCCATTGCCTAGGATCGACCAGCTTGTTTATGGAACCATGGGGCATGAACTACACTCATTTATAAAGGCTTACTCAGGGTACAATTAGATTATGATGCATGAACCAGATCAGGAAAGCACCTGCTTCACCATAGACTTGGGGCTATATTGCTATCACGTAATGTTGTTCAGTTTAAAGAATGCTGGAGCTACTTACCAGAGACTAGTGAATACAATGTTCACGGACCAGACCAGACGAACGATGGAAGTTTACGCAGACGACATGCTAGTGAAGTCTAGTGTGTCTGGGAACCATCTGGACGATCTCTCAGAGATGTTTGAGATCCTTTGGAAGTACGAAATGAAATTAAATCCACTGAAGTGTTCTTTCATCATTGCTTATGGAAAATTTCTTGGTTTTATTTTGAATGCAAGGGGCATTAAGGCCAATCTAGAGCAGATTGATGCCTTACGAAATGTTAGGGCCCTAACAACGAAGGAGTTACAAAACTGAATAGGAAGATTGCTGCATTGAGCCAATTTATCTTCAAAGCGACAGATAAGTGTATACCATTCTTTGATGCATTAAAGAAGGGCAAGAAGAACTTTAAATGGAATCTGGACTGCCAGACTGCTTTTGAAGAATTAATGCGACATTGGACACACCAGTGGTTATGTTTGAACCGATAGATGGCAAGGACTTATTCATTTACTTTGCAACGTCTGCCCATGCATTGAGTGCAGCACTTGGGCATGAGGCTAAGGTTCAATGACATGTCTACTACATTAGCAACCGATTCACCAAACCTGAATGGAACTACCCGAAATTGGAAAAACTAGCATACTGCTTGCTGATAGCATACAGGAAATTGCGACTGTATTTGCAGGCTCACCCAATGAATGTGTTAATAGATTAGCCCTTGAAACATGTGATGCATCGACCCGAGACTTCGGGATGACTTCTAAAATGGAGCATCGAGTTGAGCCAATATGCTGCGACTTACCATCCCCGGATAGTATTTAATGGACAGGCGCTAGCTAAATTCATCATTGAGTTCACTATTCGGAATGACTAGGAAGAGGACATAATGGTCCCGGTATCTCGCTGGAAATTATTCGTTGATGGTGCATCAAATGAATTCTTCTAAGGAGTGGGAGTTGTGCTTAAAACTCCCAAAGGACAATTAATTTGCTATGCTTTGAAGCTAGAATTTCTTGCCACCAACAACGAGGCAGAATAGGAGGCATTGATAACATGATTGAAGATCGCAAAGGAGCTGGGAATAGAAACTCTACATATCTACAGCGACTCCTAACAAGTGGTCTGCTAGGTTAGAAAGGAATATCAAGCTAAGGGCGCGAAACTTTCCCCTTACTTGTCGAAAGCTTAAGAGTTACTCAACGAAATTGACATTGCATGATATCTCACATTCCTAGAGAGGAGGTTTGAAGGCGCATCTGATGGGATTGGTTCCAGTAGAAATAATGACTGCTCCTAGCATAAATCAAATGGATGTTGATTAGGTTCTGGAGATCACATAAGAGGTAGAATCATGGATGACGCCAATAAAGGACTACTTGCTCAAGGGAGTACTCCTTAGAGATAGGATTGAACAAAAGAAGCCCCTTCGAAAGGCACCACGATTCATAATACATGATGGAGTGCTACACAGGAGAGGATTCTCGTCCCCCTTGCTCAGGTGTGTAACCAAATGGAAATTCATGAAGGCAGTTGCGTTCATCACACCAGGGGTAGATACTAGCAAAGAAGATACCCCGCTATGGATATTGCTAGACAACAATAAACCAAGATGCGATAGACTACATCAGACGGTGCGATCGATGCCAGAGATTCGCCAAGATTCCAAGTGCCCCATCTTCAGAACTTACACAGCCAGTCCCTGGCCATTTACGATTTGGGGAATTGATATAATCAGTGTACCACCGATAGCAAAAGGAGGAGCCAAATATGCTATCGTTGTAGTTGATTACTTTACAAAATGGGCTGAAGCGGAACCGCTTGCCACAATCACTACTAAGAAAGTAATTAATTCTGTAATAAAAAATATTATTTGCAGGTTCGAAGTACCGTAGAAAACTATCACAAACAACAAAACTCAGGTTTAGAGCACTAAGTTTAACGACTTTTGCAAGCGTTACTGAATCAAAAAGAGCTTTTCAGTGGTAGCACACCTACAAGAAAACTAGCAAGTGGAAGAAGTGAATAAAATTGTCAAATCCACCATAAAAAATGGCTTACTAGAGTTAAAGGGAACTAGGTTTATGAGCTTCCATTCGCACTATGGCCTTACAGGACAACACATAAATCAGCTACTGGGCACTCACTGTTTGCCTTGGCATATGGTTCAGAAACTATGATCTTAGTGGAACTGGCGATCCCTTCTCATCGCAGAAGTCACTTCAATCAGAGAGATAACGAATAGCTACTGCTCGAGTCCCTCGACCAAATCAATGAGAAGCGGGAAGAAGTTGAACTGAGGGTTGTAGCTCACTAGAAAAGAGTGGCACGCCACTTCAACTCCAAGGTTCGCAACCGAACTTTTAAAGTGGGAGATCTCATCCTGAAACTTATCTTCCCAGGTATAGGAGCACTTGGCTTAAACTGGGAAGGACCTTATATGACTGACCAGAAGCTTAGAAATAGAACATTCAAGCTGGCTATAGTAGATGGAGTTCCCATCCCATATGCTTGGAACAATGACTCGCTGCGGCACTGCTATATCTAGTTTTTCTTATTTTCATGGATAAGCCATCTAGGGATATCGGGGGCACCGTAAATAGGCATGACCTACCATCTCTTCTATTTATCAATAAAGCTAGCTTCTTAAACCAATGAAATCGTGTTCACGTAAGCTAAACCGTTATGTCGACGGGGAATATTGACTCAAACCGCTGGATCAACGGGGAAATTTGATCCTAACCTTCCGAGGACCGACGTTGCTTTGGCAACGTCGGGATTATCCAAACCGCCGAGTCGACAGGGAAAATCGACGCAAATCGTTGGATCATGTGTAAAATCAATCCTAACCTTCTAAGAACCAGTGTTGCTCCAGCAACATTGGGAAGGTCTAAACCGCCGAGTCGAAGGGAAAAATCGACTCAAACCGCTAGGTTGATGGGAAAAATTGATCCATGCCTTTTGAGAACTGGCGTTGCTCTGGTAACGTCAGGAATGCCCAAAACTGGCCGGTCGACGGTCAAGTCGACTCCTACATCCTAAGAATAGGCGTTGCCCCGATAAAGTCAGCAAGTTCTAAACTATTGATTCAACCAGAAAGTTGACTCAAACCTCTCAAAACTTGACATCGCTCGGAGATGGGCGATAACAAAAGGAATTACCCGAAGCCCGGAGATAGGCAACGTCAAGAAGAAATCCACAGAGTTGAGCCGTTCGTGTACAAGTTTTTGGATATAGAAACCGGTGCACGACCGAGACCTCGACATAGAATTTGGAAGAATTTATTATGATGAAAGATGAAGATGATGCATCTTTACGTTACATACTTTCAGAATGACATTGGCTGATGATGTCGAGATCCCAGTGATAAGAACTACCATGCAAACTATAACTAGCTGCATTGAAAACATAATGCTTGGACTCAAGCAGCAAAACACATTAGTTTCCGGTGATAAGAATCACCTGCAAGCTAGACCATAGGTAACCTAAAGAGGTCCTCGACGCATCTAGTCTCTTGTTGATGCCTGAAATTAACATACAGCCCTATGGACCGGGGCATATCTGCCTACACTTGGTCGAAAAGAACTCGACCAGGCCCAAAAAGGAATAACATAGAGTTGGCTTAAATTGCAAGACTTGTTATGCTAAACAAAGTATTTTGGTAGATAAAAATAGAGCTAAGCAATGAATACCCTAAAGAAATTGCAAGAATATTGTTTATATGCATAGAGTTGCGGTAAATAACCATATTGCATAGAATCAGAAGTATATAATGTAGTAAATTGTAGTATAAGCAATAATGTTGTATACACAAGTAGTCAAGCACAAACATGCACGGTACATAAAACGCGAAAAATATACATAGAAGAGAGATTACAAAGGAAAAGCAAATCTTTCATTACTTATAATCTTTTTATATACAAAAAAACAATGTGGGTTGTACCCGCACAATCTCAGTCTATTTAAAGTAAAGGACAAATACAGACTCGATCACAGCAACAACACACAAAAAAATGACTCGGCTGTCCTATCCTACTAGGCCCTCTACTTCTTGCCTCCTCGGTTGCCTTTGCCAGTCTTCCCCAGACATGTCTTGAGCTTTTTCCTCTCTTTGGGTTCTCCGGCAGAGGGGTGCTGCCTTCTGAGTGAGTGGATCCTTCATCAGCAGTAGAACTGGGGTCCCCAGATTTGACGGGAAGGTCATCAACGTGCTTTAACGGCCTGATCTTGAAAGTGGGAACCTTTCCTCGGGGACTAGTCAACTTCGAAGATGCAGGCTTGGTGGTCCTAGGCTATTTCTTCACTTGAATCTTCTCCATATTCTTCCTCAACCGCTCAGCCATGGTTTCGTGCTCGGTCAGGTTAAAAGTGCCTGTGATGAAAACGTCCTCCTCCTAAGAGAAAAATTGTCTTCCAAGCTCTCTAATGCAGCAATCTCTTGGAATCAGGACCCGGGCCGGCACTGGAAACATGAACGGATGTAGAAAACCCCATGAAGATGGTGGTTGACACAGTAAAGATCGCTTTGGTCCTTAAACAATGTGTAGCTAGAGGTGGAGGAGGCAATTGAGGTTGACCTACGGGTTGGCAAACAGAGTGATAAAGTTTAATGATCGATTCTCGCAAGAGCTGAAGCTTATCGAAGACTGGAGAAATAAGAGATATGCCTGTAGAAGGATCCCGTTAGGATACGATGAACTCACCTTCTTCAATCCCAATCTCCCAGGCTGGACAACTACAGGAGGAACATATTGTTCGTGGGAGGTACCTGTTAATGAAGCTGGAAGAACATGAGTAGTTGTAGAGCTAACTCTCAAAGAAGCAGGAATGATTGCTACCGGCTCTTTAGATTTCGAAGCAGACATTTCACCTTGATCCAAAAAGCTCAAGCCAGCATGAGCTTTGGCAACATCAATGGCGGCATTGATAGCATCTTTAGCTTGGATCACCTTTCCAATGGAAAGAGCTTTGATATCTTCAGCTTCGAGATAAGCTACCATCATTTCTTCTTCAGAGCGATTGTCTCTAGCTTGCACAGTTTTGGTTAACAATTCTTCCCAAGCACCAGCAAGTGCCCTAGGATAGTTGTTGCCTAGCCATCTTCGATTCTTGAACACAACCATGTTGGTGTAAAAGTATAACATCTTGGTATCAAGCTCGGTCAAGATCTTTTTCTTCTCCTCTTGAAGATCTTTGAGCTCCTGCTTGGAAATTGCGAGTTCAAGACCGATGGCATCTTTGTCGGTGGACAACTGCTCCTATTCATTGGCAAGTTTTTAGACCTCCTCATGAAGCTTGGTAAGTTCAATAGCTTGCTCCAATATAGTCTGGTGCCAAGCTTGGATAATTTCACCTTTTCGAGTAAGCGCTTGCGCCTTTTCATCGTCCTGTTTCTTGAACTCCGCACCCTCAGCAAGAGAAACTTTCAACTCATTTCTTATCATGATTTTGACACGACCGTGTGCAAGCTTTAGCTCATCCATTAGCTTATCTGTGCTCTCCTTTTGCTTAAAAGAGAGGTCCCTTTCTCTGGTAACCTTAATCAAGTCATCCTCCCTCTCTTTCATCAACCGTTCGAAAGCAGCTCTCTCAGATTCGAAGGATTGAGTATTGGTGCAACTGATCTTGTTTACTTTAGAAAGAGCGGTGAAAAGTTTCTTCCATTTATACCCTTCGCCGATACCTTGCTCGACGGTCTTTAGATATTGCATCACCACGTCTTTTAGCGTATCAGAGATGTCCTGGTCAAATTTGACACCGTGCAAAAAGAGGTGTGGGAATGCAGTGTGCAAGGGGGAAGGACAAAGAAGAAGAGTGAATTAATGAGCAAAGACTCCTTCGGAATTAGGCTATATTGTTAAAATCATAGCTTGAGAGTCCTGAATTTGTTGAGCTGAAGAAGTCCGAGCTTGTGCATGAGGTGGAATATCGCAAAAATAAGCCCACTATACTCTAAGGAATCTCTTAAACACTTAGAAAGGTTGCGAGATAGCTCAATATTGGCTTCTCCCTTCCTTCTCCCCTTCCCATCTCCCTATCTGTCTCCCTATCGACCTTGCGAGCTTTGTCGTACTCACAGTCTTTCCTCCTTTGCATCTCTTCCTCGGACCTATAGCGACACATGGATAAGGATCAGGAGTTTAGCCTTTGTGTGCACTGGCATAGCGGGAGAACTTCTCATAATAACCGCAGCCCATGGAACCTGAAACAAGGAAGTGAAAAGTATTAATGTTGGAATTGCGAAGTAAAATTCAATGCTGGAATGAGTATATGTGATCTCAGTGAAGAATGACCCCTTAAATACTCTACCAACTGTATTGGCAAGGAATTAAAGTGGGGGTCTCTCCACCTTCATTAACAAAGCCCACTGGTGAAAGAGAGAATTCTAAACCAACATCCCTCAGAATGTCGCTAATGGTGAAGTTGATCTCACCGATGTATCTTAAGCCAGCGAAGATGTCGCCAATAAGGCAGGATCGAGGTGAAATCTCTACTGAAGGAAGTGCAGATTGATCTCTAGTCATTTTGGAAATATCTACGACAATGTGTTTCCGACAAAGCGAGCTAAGGAGATGAGGACTCATCCTGAGCGATTCACCAAACGATTCGTCCCCTTCTTCGCTAGCATGATAGTCATTATCGCTATCACCGGCATCCCCTTCTTCCTTGACCACTTCTTTTCCTTCTCTTCTTGTGAATCCCTCATCTTCTTCTAGGATCGAAGACATCCTCATGCCTTCATCTTGGCCGCTTGGAATATTGGCCTCAACAGGTCCTACAGGCTCTTTAATCACATGCTCCTCTGCACGTATTATACCAGAAGGACCCATAACTTTCCCTTCAACATTCTCGTCAGAGCTATGAGTGGGGGCAGAATAACGGGTATGAGCCCTAAAGCTGCTTTTCATTGGAGACTCATCAACGACAAATCTATCATGGTGAAGTAAACCCCGTAGATTGTCATTTGTTAGAAGGAATGCGACGGTGCGTTGATTGAATCTAATTGCCTTCAGAGCATTAAATATTCTCTCATGCTCCTCTCTATCGTCATGAGTTGGGATGCCTATGAGAAAGTGAACATCAAGTTAGCGACTTAGGAATTCTTTTATGGGAGAAGCAAGGGGAAAATTGATTTACATCCAGAAAACCAGACCCAATTAAAACTGTGCGGCATCGCACAAAAAAATATTCATCCTTGAAGGTAGAAAGCTTGTTGTGGAGCTTTTGGACGACTTTGTGTCCCATCCTGGCCTCTATTATCAAATAGGATAAGGAATCCTTCCTTTTCTTGAATCGCAGTAGATAAGTCAGCTCATTGAATCTCGGAGGCCAATTGAGTCTATTCAGGAAGAGGATGTACAATGAACTTAGAAGAGAATAGCCGTTTCGGGGGACTTTGAGCGGAGCTAGTCCAAGTTATTATGGCACTATCGTTAATAAAGGATTGTACTGCGTGACGGCACAGCCCATGAACATATACCGATTGCATGTCGTGATGTCCAGTAGAGGATTGTGAGCGAATTCATGCCTTATCGACAGACGGACATCATCCTTAGGGATGCCGTGTTGAAGGCATATGTTTCAGAGCGACCTTGCAGATAGGATATAAGGCACCTGCTCTGGCGAGTTGTTCAAGAATCTAATCCCAGTGGCAACTGGCCCACTACTGGCTTAACTAGAACTATGACTTTAGGATTTAGAAGATTTAGGATGGCTTAGCTTGATAGGGATAGATAGCGAAGTAGTGGCTGTAGAAAATCCAGCTTCAGGAGGAGTGGGCATTCCTTCACCACACTTAAGACGGGGAGACCGGCGAGTCATTCTAAACAATAAATCCTTTACGTTCAACATGGTAAGGTATGTTTTATTATGAATAATAAACCTGTGTAAAATAATGCCTGAAATCCAAAGGATGTTGACGTGTGTTGACAAATCGAATTATGAGCATTGAGCGGGGCAAGTGCAGTGTGTTAATCTACGCAGTGTGAGTCCAGTTTCCTGTACATCACAAATAGACCCTCATGTGTAGATAGCTTGCTCATGCTAGAAAAACGAGCCACATCGTACTTTGAAATTAAATTTCGAAACATACCCGTTATCGATGAATAATTGATAACGTAGCCGTTGTCCGTAGTGACGCGGGAAGCTTTTCTTTTCAAGACTACTGGAAGTGTAGAAATAGGAAAAGCAATGCGATGGGATCATCCAGCACGACCAATCTCGAAATAAATCATCGCATTAGAATTCATGAGGCGATATAGACTTAGTCAAATTCTTAAAAAAAAGACGATTTAATCTGGAGAATAGGACTTGTCTCCGATACCACGTACATTCGACCGGGGCACAACTTATTTTCACCACCGATCAAACGCAACCCAAGTTTCAACTATCTCCCTTCAATTGCAATCGACTAAACCCCTATCGCAGTCGCTATCGTCATCATCACAAACCCAATCATTGCCAACCTCAAATTCAAAATCAAGTTGGAGCTAGGGTTTTGAAACTAAATCAGAACCAAGCTATTCAAGCTAAAGCAAGGCTGCAATGAGTGCTTCTGGGTGATGGTGGCAAGTAGAAGATGGTGAGCAAGGTCAAAAGAGCTGGCAACGGCATTGGAAGTTGCTCAACGACTTAGGTCAGGTCAAGTCGGAGGCAAACCTTTTGGGTGGAAGCTTGAATGGATCGGGTGTAAAGTGAAAGAAAAATAGAAAGTGAACAAAATAATTCTAAGTGTTGGAAATTTATAAGTTCGAGGAGAGATCCATATGACTCGGTACGAAGTTAAACAACTCGGCGTCGAGCTATTTTTCTCCTACTATGTCTTCCTAAAACCATTGCGGAGAATAGATGCGCCAACCCAAAGCGTTAAGTAGTCTCTAGAGTGCAGATAACATCACCAGTGCAAAGGAATGGAATTTAAACTACAACTAAGCTGAATAGTTAAAGGAAAATCAACTAACTGAAAGCAACATCTCGAGACAACACTTGAATGATTTACTGGAATTTATAGGATAGCAATTCAAAAATTGTTTCGATCCAGAGCATGCTTTGTTTTCAACAAAAGCATACTCTATGGGGCAAGTGTTAATTAGATTTCCCATAGAAGTCAACGGAATTTAGAACAATAAAATGAAGACGAAACGACTCAAAATCGTGGAAGCACACCTAGAAGAGGCAAAGAAGCAACTCGGGGAAGTTTCCCCTAAAAATGGGAAAAGTAAATAACTCGGCACCGAGTTATTTTTCTTCCCTAAAACTCTTCCCCAACTTCATGCAACTAACTATCTACTTCTACCACTCGTAACCAAGTGATTTCCCAAAGTTTGGACAACCATTTTGAAGAGTTGAAGAGAAGAATGCTTAGAAAGCAAGATATCTCAAGTGATGGTGGAACGATCACTAGAATCAACCAATAATCGATAAAAAGAGCATGAAACATGGCAACATGAAGATAAGAAAGCGGAGCAAAGGAGTTGAAGCAATTTCCACTCAATGAAATAACTCGACACCGAATTAAATGAGTCGGTACTGAGTTATTTGTTTAACTCAGTTGCCTTCGAGTTTTCTTATGTGAGCTTGGGCCGACGACTGGACTCTACTGCAAGCAGGCTTCTGACCCAGTACACCTATTTCCCTATAAATGCAAACCATAGTGCAACCAAAATAGGATCTTCTCCCAGCTCTTTCTCATTCACTCTAGATCTGGGACTACATTACTCTTCTCCATCTTCCCTCCTCACAATGGTCATCAAGGCAGCTACTCTCTGCAGTTCTAGGCCTTAGAACCTGCCAACTTCTTTTACTTGTGACTCTAATTATTTGTAATCATACAAACTCTCTTAGATCCATAATCAATAAAATATAAAGTGGACATAGGCCGGAGATTGCCGAACCACTATACAAATCATGTGTCTCTCTATTCTATTTTTTTTTTCAATACTATCCGCTAGATCTAGGTCCTGCAGGTTCCCTAAAACTCACTCTTCGGTATTGATCAATTTTTGGAGTCAACAGCTCTCTATTAAAAAAATCTAAATAAAACATCTTTTCAATAAAAGACCTCTCAACAAACACCTTCAAAGTTTGTTATTTAATTAAATATTTTAACTTTAAATAAAATCATCCCATTTTAGAAAATATTTTCTTTAGTTATTGTAAACCTTGATGCCTTATAATATATATCTTCTCTTCATAACTTATTTCCAAACATATTCCTAGTAAACTGATCTTCAAATTAGGTTCTTTCAACCAAAACTCTTTACTCAAAGAATGCTTTTCCTTTTAAACATCATTTTTCAAAGAATACATATTTAGTGAAAATAATTACAACCAAAATCAATTTTCAAAACAAGGTTTTCTAAAATCAAATATACTTCTCTGATAAACTTTCCACTCAAATAAATATTTTATACATTTATTACTTAAAAAATACTTTCTAAATAAAAATATTTCCACTATATTATTTTCAAATTTCTTCTTTTGATAAAATAATTCTTTAAAAATTAAATATATTTTTGTGGAAATAATCTCCTTATAATAAATCTTCTCCAACTCATATAATATTCATTGTAAAGAATGTTTCAACAAAATATTCTTTTCATTTAAAGTAAGGGTTCTCATTAAATATTGTCCAACAAGGTACTAAAAAAAACTCAAATTTTACACTGTTATTGGAATAGTTTTCTCCTCTTCAAAACCTCATATTAAATAGACATTCCTCAAACTTTATAGTATATACTTTAAAATATCATTTTAACAAGAATATTTCTTCTCAAAATATCTCTCAAAAAGTATTTTTGCAAAGAATTCTATGTCAAATGAGGTTAAAAATTACCTTTATCAGAGGATGTTCCCAAATAAAAGAAAATTTTAACCAAAATATTCCCGTCAAAATATTCCGACCAAAATAATATTTTAAACTGAACAACCTTTCATATATATATATATATATATATTTTCAAATAAAATAAAATTTCTCTTTTGTAAAAGAACAATCTTCCACAACTAACCATTTTTTTTAAATCATAATAATATTATAGAAATGCACCATAAAAGAAGTTTTAAAACAACTAGAGTTTTTCACAACAAGGTTACTTTAAAGACTGAAATAAACTTCCCATCTAACCCATTTTCACTAAAAGTAACTTCAATACTAAATTCACTTTTCCTTACAACAATATATTCATAAAGATATTTTATTTTCCAAATTAAATACATTATTTTCACCAAAAATTCAACAAATCACGTTTATGCCTAAATAGGCATTTTCCTTTTTAATAGAGTATTTTCAAAAATGTATTGTACATATACTTTCCAAACAAATATTATTTACTTAAATAAAAAAATAATTTGATCTTACTAAGGTCAGGTTTCAATTATAATCTAACATCGTGTGTATGTTACTCATGTTATAACCAAACACTCAACCCCTCTTATAAGTGTTCTTCTTATCTCACTCCTACTTTATTTATCTTCCACGTAAGTATTTGGATTTCTTTAAATGCTCAAGTACCCTAACAATTTGGAAATAATTACTACACTGATAATGTATACACGAAACTTCCAAGCATATGATACACAGGGACTACTAAAACTTTCAAGCATTAAATTTACATTTTTTTCAATTTACTGTATGTTTATTTTGGAAATTTATGTTCATCATCCTAAATTGACATATTTATATGCATGATAATAACAACTTATAGCTAGACCACTCAGTATATCAAGACAGTAATCAATTCCCTTTAACTTATGCACTTGCTTATTTTAGAAAATTTTATTTTTATTTTGTTTTATTTTTTTCACTTCGGTTGTAACCTGCTATTTGCTAAACAAGTCATCCAATATACTGACAAATTTATTTATCTACATAAAACAAGTCGAAACAACAAATAAACAGTCTATGCTGTAAAACTTACTTATGAACGGTCTCTTTGAATTTCTCCTCATCCAAAAACTGGAGTATGAGGAAGACAAGTTCCCTACTCAAGGAGGACATGCTTCCCGCTACACCTAATCGCTCCAGCGCAAATATTCAAATTGTCCCCAAAGAATTGTAAAATAATCTACTTCCTTCTTCGACTGAACACCTCAAACAATCGCAAATTTTGAAATCACAGCACAAGATAACAAACACAAGCTAAGAACCAGAACCAAACTAACATATTGATTTCAGATTAAAGATCTGCCTTCAGATCTGACCTTTTCATCAACAAAGTTAGAAACTTGCGAACTCCAGTTGCAATTTCTAGGGTTTCATGATTTTCTCTCTCTTTAAAAAGAACTGGCTCTCTCTTTCTTTTTCTTTATATATATAGCGATGCTTCTGCTGTTCGGCATAATAATCACATAATTCCATAAGTAAAAGCGATTACCTGATTTGTAGATTCAGGGCGTGAACAAAGCGGAGGGGAGACGAAGTGGACGAAGCGGAGGGCGTGAACAGCGATTACCTGGTTTGAAGTAGCATGCAGTGAAGGTGCGGCAGTGGATAGGACAACTGAAATGAGGGAGAGGAGGGAAATTTTGTTGAAAGAGGGAAAAAATTTAGCAGTGGAGGGAAAAAGAAAGCCATGGAGGGAAATAGGAGGAAAAGTCGTGACAAGTTTTGTATCGGTGTAAAGTAAGGCTGCAATCCTAAAATTAAAGAAAAAAAATGGAAAAGGTAGTATTTGTTGCACTTACACTACAAACGCTACCAATAATTGCAACCAAAGGTAGGTTTTCTTGTAGTGAATATAAATAAACATCTTTTTAGGGTGAGGTAGTTATGTTAAACAAATAATACATACACACAAAACATACAATCATCAATCAAAACACTCTCCCATTCTACATTCTAACCCAGCTTAAGGTATAAATTATTATAACCTAATGGTAAAACCTACCCAAGACTCGGGGAATCGCTAAACCTAAGCTCTGATATCAAGTATGATGACCCACTATTTTTAACATCCAAAATAGTTATAAACGCTAACAAAAAACGCTTACAGCTAGTTTCAAACGTTAAAGATAGTGGACCATGGGTAGATAAAAAGAAAAAATTATATATTCTAAAGCAACCTATAAACTGGGAAAAACCTCACAACGGAATCAAACATCAACATATATAAATATCCATTAACTTAGTAATACAATAATTATCTCATCAGTTTACATTTCAAATACTGCAATTATTATTAGCTTATGAACAATGTAACGACTGTATAAAAGTAATATACCAAATCAACTATTTGTTTTCCATTACCTCTTCTGCTCCTATCACCAATCTTCCACCTATATAGGTGTAAAATAAAAAGGTAAAAAATGTTTCATCTATCTTTTGGAATGCGCCAGTTTCCGTACACCCCAGCCTATCCAAGGGATTCAGTGGCTTCTGCATAGAAAAAAGCTGTCTACATACCCCTTTTGAGGGATCAAGCCCACGTTATGTTTTCTACTCTTCTCCAGCATCCAAATACTTGCTAGTGCATAACAAAAATTACATCCATTAAACCATCGCAACCATCGCAACTAATGCAACCAATGTAATTTAACACAATCAATGCAACTACCGTAATCAATGCATCCAATGTAAGAAGTAGAAAATAGTATCCTTACTCATCCATTACAATAGATCATCATATAGGGCAACAACAACAATAATATACTTAGCTGTTGAATACCACATATATTTGAAAATATTTCATCATTAAATAAGTAAAGATAACGACATAAATATACTAACATTCATATAATATTCATTCTAGTAACACCTTACAATATAAGTATAAATCATCAAATGTATACAAATCACACCATAATAGTGACAAAACATCAATTATCAATCGTGTACTAATCCAAACAACATTAGTAACACAAAGATAATAAAACCATAGTAACTACACATAATGTAGTAATAATGGCAACACATCCAAATACGATCTCATCATAATAAAATAACATATATGATAAATAAAATCAAATGTTAATCACATATTACATCCATTTAAAACATCACATTTACAACTATTATTTTTCCCTTAAGTATAAAATTATTTTATTATTTTTACTATAAAAGCACATTTTATATATCACAAGACAATAATTATTCTTTCAAAAATGATAATATACTTTGAAATACTTTATGGTAAACTTTTTACTTCAAATCTCTCCAAACAATGTAATTAATATCAAAAATAATAATTTCATCAAATAACCTTTCAAATCAACAGTGTTATTATTTTACGTTAAAGTAATAATATTCATATTAAATCTCTTTAATATACTCCAAAATCAGTTCGTTTCTATTTATTTCAAAAACAGTGTAATTTTCACAAAAACCATATTATTATATAAAATCTCACTTTGCTGAATAATAATAATAAACATTTCCAATTAATTTTAAAATATATTCTTCGTTATTATTGTGGATTTCCCTAGAATTCATAAATAATAACCATATTAAATTTCTCCAATTAATTTTATTTTATATTATTCAAATACTGTTATTTACGAACATCACACATAAACTTTAAATAATCACACTAATCATTTATTTTATTATTTCATTTTAATGAATAATAGCCATATTTTAAATCCATAACTAATTATGATTAAAAATCCAATAATACAACAACAACCAATAAACAATCAACTCAAGGCTCAACATATTCAAAATATCAAACAGTTATCAATATATCGCATCATAGATCAATAATTAAAATTTTCCATCAAGAGATATATATTTTATAATTTAAATTCAATTAATTAAATTAGGTAAACTATACAAATGTGCTTTTTCAATAGTCTCTATACGTAATGTAACAACCCTGCTTTCTAGGCCATATAAATAAATAAATTTTAATAAAATAAAAGTGTTGGGTTTAAGAAGTGATAATTAATATATTTTAAAAATTAAATTTTTAGTTAATTAAATTTTATTTAATAGACGATTTTTGTTTTAATAAATTGAATTGAATTAATAAAATCTTTTTGAATAAATTATTGAAATCAAATTAGATGTTTTGATCAATACAAATATTTTATAGTGTTGGAATATTTGAAAATATAATTTATTTGTAATGAAATAGTGAACGATTAAATAAATAAGAGAACATCGAGTTGTATAACTATGGATTATATTTTGTAAACCGAAGTATTAATCTGATTAAATTAAATTGAAACTTATTAATAAACAAGTAAAATGAAAAGAAAGTAAAATTTATTTGATTTTAATTAAACCTAAAATCAGGGCCCAAAATTATATCAACCCAAACCCGTTTTCACTGTCTCTGTGCTTTAGAAATCTCTACTAGCTTCATGCCTAAGCTCGAACCCATTCACCCTTATTAGACTTTGCCTTAACACAAAAATCAGACAATCTGCCAAGTGAATAAAAGAAAAAAAGAAAACAAAATCGCGCAAGTCATGATGTTGGAGGCGGATACGGGGTTCGATCGAGGAAGGCGTAATTCATTTGACGTTGATGTTGGGAAGACAATGCTGACGTTGATATTGGCAGTGTGATCTAGAGATGGAAGTCGTGACTTGTTATGGTACAACATGGCTGAAGATATAGGAGGCAGGAGATCGACATGAGAAGGAAGGCCGTGACGTGATGAAGATGCCGAAGTTGAGGGCTAGGTAATAATGATGTAAGTGACAAAGGTAGGCTCGGCTGTGCTGGCGATGACTGGAGCAATGCTTGAGGAGTGTTAGTTCTGAAGCTGGGGGTTGCATGGGAGCAGAGTAGAGTTGCGTACAATCGGAGGCTAGTGGTGGCGAATGATGTGATGGAGGAGGTGTTGTTGATGGTGTTTGTACATGCGATGTGGTTGAGCTACGACTATCAGGAATTTGGGTCAGACATGGTGATAATTTGGGACTCAGGAGAGGTTGATGTTTAGGCAGTGGAACAAAGACAAGGGCAGTAAGACTTCGCTTGGAATTTCGATGAGTTAATCTCACTCACAACTATGTCTATTTCTTTTTATTTTATGCGTATTCCCCTATATAATTATTTGATTTGTTTGATTGGATGCATTGTTGATTATTGGATTGAATTGGATGTTTGTTGATGAGTGATGTTTGTTGTTGCTGTAATTGGATGGAATAGTGTTGTGAACTACGATTTTTATTGCGATGATTATAGTTCGATGATTGTTTTGTTTGAGTAGCAATTTGATGTTTGCAAATATTTGAATGAAATTTGAAATTGGTTGGAAAAAGAATATAAATGAATTAAAAGATGTAAATTTGAATCAAATAAAACTATTTTGAAAGCAAATAGTGAATTTTAGAATGATGTTTTAATTAATATTGACATTAATTGTGATTAAAGGAAAATTTGAAAGATGAATGATTTTAGAAAAATATTAATAAGTGATATAATTTTGAGGTTTGTAAATGGAAATTAATTTTGGAAATGATGAATTTTGGGGTATTGATAAAATAAGGGTATTTTGGAGATTTATACTTCTATTTACCAAGGAATATAAATTATTTAGCACTTATTTATGAAATGAAGTTTGAAATTTATATTTTCAAAGTGAAGAATGATTTGAATTAAAAGAAGGTAAGTTTACAAAAAGATGTTCTAAAGTAATTGCAAGATGATTATAATTTATTTTGTTTTATTGAATGAAAATTTTCATTTATAGGGATTTAATAAGAAGTGAAAATTTGGAAGTAAGAAGTATTATTTTTGATGGATTAATAACTTTAAAAGAATTTCTTTAAAATAAATGAGGATTTCAAATAATGATTTTGAAGTGGTATATTTAGGTTTGTAGACATTTTGAATCGAGATTATTTTCTAGATTTGAGATTTTTAAGGTATTTGGAAGACATAAACTTTCTTGAAATATTTTAATAATATAAATGTGGAAATTTAAAGAGAAAGTATTTTTGAGGTTTTAAGAATTTATTATTGAGTTTGAATAAAAGTCTCTTTGATACCAAATAAATTGTTTTAATACTTGGATTTAGAAATTAAATGTGAGAATCAATTATTTTTTCAAAAAGGGGGAAATAAATGATTTTGTTATTAAATTAAGTTGAAGTGTTTTTATAGAAGGAAAGAGTGAAGTGAAAAATATTTAAACAAAACCCTTCATCTCGTTAATCACTAATTGAATAATATATTGATGTGTGAATGGATGATTGTTGATTTGTGTGTTGCGAGCGAGATGGAGTAAAATATCCGTTGTGTTGAATTATAATATAATAAAATTTAGGAATAATAAATAGAAAAGAAATTTAAGCATAAATGATTTAATAAGTGAAGTGGAAATTTGTTTAATGTTGATTAATTGAGGGTGTCGTGTATATAATTATATTTCACCGGGTGCTGGGGTAAATAGTGCTCAGTTAATACTTCCTCGCACTAGTAATACTATGATAAAAAATTTATGGAATCTAATTCAATCCAATAATCTCTGCTATCCTAAAGTAGCTAAAATGCTTTTGGGTAGGAAACTGCACTCTATAAAGTATGCCTACAAGTTGATTCCCTTAACTAATACTTCATTAAGAATTCCGATCGATGCATCTAGCCAACATTATCGATAGAGATTCCTAAACACTAGAACGAGAATTATGGACACAAGAATTTGAAGAGTGATAAATAATTTTAAAAAGAGAAATGTGTTTTGGGTTATATTATAAATCAATAATTGAAACATTCATTCGAAAAAAACTGTATTAACTATTTTAAAAAGATTAGAGGAATTTGGAGAATATTTAAAGTGAGTAAAATGTTTTAATAAATCAAGAGCTATTGTTTTGAAAGGAATATGTAATTTGAGGAAAATGTATAAACAATATTTCTGAGAAAGATGTTTTGGATAAAAAGCGATATTTTAAAGAAGTTTTTAAGTTGAGTTTTGAAAAGAATATAGATGAAAATTTACGAACTAAAAAATAAAAATATTTTGATAAGAAAAATATTACTTTGAGATGGTGATTTAATAAAGTTAAGGTATGAAAATTGGGATAATATTTTGAAGTTTTAGAATCTGTTTTGACTTGTATATATATATATATCTATACTATAATGCAAAACCTTGGTCAAACAGGTCAAAGTGAAGCCTTTTTTGAAAGGCCTAAAATGCCCACGGTAATATTGCTTGGAACTTACCTATGTAGGGTTATTTTTGTTATTTTATTACTAATTTGTAGAGGCGGGATAATATACAACGAAAAATTATTGGAGGCAGCAATTATTTCCTCTTACCCACTACTGCTGCACGTTTCCCTATCACGTTCTTAGCATTATCTCCATCATAGATTTAGACTTATCAGTTTTCTCTTTCCAGCAATCCATTTATCGCCATCTTCCCCATTCTTTATCAAAATAAACAACTCAATAAAAAAATAAAAAAAATGAGGAAAGCTATCTCCTGATCGCAACCGATGGCCCTCTCAACCACTATTGGTCTTCAACGAGCACTTGAAGCATCATGAGAGAACTACTCAAACTGATGGAGGTGGCATAAATGCCTTAGGCGGCTGATGTGAAAGTTATTCATAGGTCGTATACAAATCTCTATACTTTATTAGGTTTGCTGTTGCTATTCATTTGTTTGACAAGCTCTGTTATTACAGATTTACTACCAATGATGATTCTTAGATTTCAATTTTTGATTTAGGATATTATTAAGAAAATTTCAATTATCATTTTGCAAATTTACCCATCTTCGTTTAGAGTACCATGGGGATATTTGGAGATCGAAGAAGCTAAGCTATAGTTGTAAATAGTGTTACGGTTTAGAAGTTGAGCTCATAGTTTTCAGCAATGATGAAAGCTGTTACGGACGGAGGGTTCGCTGAATGAACTAAAACCGAGATACAGACCCAAAAAAATTCTTGATCCAATTTAGACATTGTTGGATTTTGCAACTACCAAGAAGAACTGGGTCTGACAGTTTACATTAATGTTTGATATAATTCCTCATACAGATTGATTTTCAATATTTAAGATTTGTTCAGTTCTTGATGAATACCAACTATTATTACTCGCATTTTTAGAAAGAGATTTTGTTGCTTTTTGCATTGAAAGTGGTGTTTGTATTCTCCAGGTTGGTGCTCAAAATGGCAATTTTTTGGTGAATAGATCTTTGCCTTGGTCCATTATGAATGTCCATATGTTAAAAAGCTCTCTCGAGTAAGTCAATAAAATGTAAGTATATTTTTACCATACTGTTTATGGCCACGATGTTATTGTAACCTTAAAATTTTTCCATCCACCTATCTGCTGAAATGACTAACAGTTTACAACTTCAATTATAATACTGAATGGAAGGAAATATGATCAACTATTAAAAAGGGAATATATTACAGTAGCCGAGTAGTATCATTCAAGGTTTTAATCATGCAGTTCTTTTATTTCTTCCACCTATTCACCTTTTTGCTACAATTTGGAAATTGCATGATTATCAAAGACTTTACAAATTATATTGTTCTATTTGTATAACATCAATTCGTATATTACTGTTTTTGTTGTGGCCTACTGAAGATATCATAATTGCATTTAACCAACTCAACGATTAGTTTCTTATTTATTTATTAGGATGAAATTACGAAATAGGTTTTTAACCATTTTATGCTAGCATTAGACACATATAGTGTTTATGACATGTATGGTTTTTTATTTCTTTCCTCCAGGTTTTTCGTGCAACTCTTTACGCCGAAATTTTTGTGATTTTGTGACGCTTTGTCTGCCAGCCGATAAAATAGAAGCATGTCTTCAGATGGAATTAGCTAAATGCTAGAAGGAGGTGATTTTTATCTTCCATTTTTGAAAGCTTTATATGGGCTAATGATTATTTGGTAAGTTTTTAAAGCCATTATTTGCTTCTACTTAGTACATTTAGATAGGGTATGTGTACTCTTTATAAATTAGCATAATATAATAAAGGTGTTTATACTTCAAAAAATTTCTATGTAATCCATAGAAATTGAGGAAAAAAATTGCAAAAAAGGAGCAGCCTAATTTAGAGTTTCTAAATTTTGTTTTGAAAATTTGTTTTTATATGATTGGTACGTTTTTTCTAACGTAGTAGATTGATAGTCTAATCATGCTTATATACAGATGCACCTTGGTTCTCTAAAGGATGCATTAAAACCCAAGAAAGAGGAAGGGATAGACCGAGGAGCCTTTATTATTGAAATTGACCAAACTTTAATTGTTTGGTAAAACTAAAGTATCCTTCATTATGTACGTCCATAATATCATTCATAACAATTTCTTTATTTAACTTTTAACATACAAATTTTGTCTGCATTTGCTTCCCATGCTATAACTGCACCAAGTCATGCTTACATTTTTTTGAAGTTGACAACTAATTTTACAGTCACTGTGCAATTGATGCGTGTTGTACTATAAATGAAAAATTACCTACATCATTTGCTTTACACTGTTGGTATATCGATTTATCCAACTTTTTTGACTGGGCACCTAATACATATAACTTTCTGCATTCTACTAAAAATGCTTTTGTAGGTAAGGAAGAGACGGTTAGTATTATTTGCCTCCACACTACACTAAATATTGAAAAATTAGTTATCTCTCCTTTTTATTTTTAATAAGTGAAATACACATGGTGAGTTACTGATACCCATCTTCCTTACCTACGAGGAAAGGAAATAGAAATAAAACCAATACAAAAGAGAAATACTTACATTTTCAATATAACTTTACAGCACATATGGGATATACTTTGATTTTTTAAAATGTAACATCATTTAAAATGAGGTTTATAGAAGTTGATGATAGTAGTTATGATTTATAACTCTTACCAAAATGTAAATTATAGTTTATGAACAAGCTTTAATCGAAATATATTTGCGCTTGAGTTAATGGAGAGAATTCTAACATTTAATCTCTTTTATTCTCAGCAGTTTATATATGAGTTTTTCACTATAAATACCATTGTTACTAATGAGTTACTGTACACGAGCTTCAAGCCATAATTCTAATGATTAGTTTGATTGCAGAAATAAAATAGACCAAAAAATACATTAACCATTAACTTATTAACATCCATTTGAATATTTCATGATCGGGTAAGCTTGACTCAACAAATTTTTTTTTTACCAAACGCATGCTCAGGTATTTTGTTTGGAACTAGGATTTCAGCCACTACAGAACATGGCATAACGGACAGGAGAACTTTGCCAAAAAGGATGCATATTATTTTCGAATGTGTGGGTGAAAGCATATGACAACAGACCTTTGCCAATGAAGGATGCATATTATTTTGGACTGTTTGGGTGAAAGTATGGTATACATTGTGCCATGAATATTATTGAATTTTTTGTACATTGAGAATAACTAATGTTAAGTTTATGCATTCATGTATGCAAATAAGTTTACTATTTTTATTCTGTTAGGCCTAAAATGCGAGCCAACATTTTCGAATTTAGATTTTACCCCTTGCTACTACTGGAGACATGTATATTCTTACTGGAAACACTACATGGATCAATTTGCAGCTTTACATGACTTTATTTGTTGCTTCTAATATTAAACTGTTAACAAAGAATAAAAGCTATGGCAATTAAAATTCTGTAACATTTAACAAAACATTCAAATATAAGATAGCATCCACCTGAAAGGTTCAACAATTCATTAGAGCACTGCGGCGAAGACGATGGCGCACTAGGGCATCCTCATCCTCACTCACGGTATCGATTTTCTAATTCAACTAAAATTCATGTTCTTTACTCTTAATCTATTTATTTTAAAACTCTATTTCATCAATGTTATTTCCCCACACAATACGGTCATTCAACAAATATGTATACGAGTAATATCAGAATGGATGGTATTTCACCATTTTAAATTCGTAGATAATTATCCGCAGATGTAGTATTTCTTAATATCCGAACCATACAATTTTTTTTTCAAGATCTACTTTTTTGTTTTGTTTTATTATTTCCTGGAATTAACTTAGGCCACTTACATTTCCACGAACCACGATCTGTGCATTCATACACGTAAAGCATACAACATTACATATACTTCAATGTCGTGTTGTAAGATCAAATAATCTTGCCAACTTTATATTTTTTATATGCACGTCTTTCTTACAACACCTTATTTCTGTTTATTTGTCATATCATCTTCCTCTTTTTTTCCGTAATTAACGAAAACATTACTATAATCTCTCACAATATCATAATTGTAACAAAGACAAAATACGTCACTTTCTTCTTTGCACACGTCCAACGGACGTGCCACCATACTAGTATATATATATATATATGTATGTATGTATGTATGTATGTGCATATGAGAGTGAATATTATTGTAGTGAAGTAATGAATTGTTTTGAAAAATAATAAAACTTATTTTTCTATATTTGAATAATTGATGTGATAATTACAGCCATCGATCATTATTGGACAGCTGTAGTCGATGGCGAGGCAATGTCGACACTGTAGCCAATTGGTGAAGTAAACCACTGGAAATTCGTGGTATGGCATTGTCGCAAAATATATTTGATCTTGAAATTAGTGTGGTTGTGATATTTTGTGATTGAATGGCTACTGCATTGTATGATGTTAGTAATTTTGATGCATGTTGTGAAGATGTTTGGAATATGATGCATGTTTGAAAAAAAAAGAAATGAAAATGAATGAGAAAAAAATGATTTTGATGTTTATAACATAAATTGGAATTGATTTATAATGAAACAAAATATCATTTTGAAAAAAATTCGATAAACGTTTTGAAGGGTGGTTTTATGGGTACTTTTGGCACAAGTCCTTATTAAGGTTTAAAATACACGAAAAGTCCTTCACTAAATTTCAGTGTAAATTAGGTCCCTGTTTTTTATTCACGATTATTGCAGAGCATGATGCAATTTTTCATAAAAGTTGCTGACATTTCCGCAACTTTTCTGTACACTGATATGAAAGTTGCTGAAATATCAGCACTTATTTATAAAAGTTGCTGACATTTCAGCAACATTTATGTACACTGTGAACACAGTGTATGAAAGTTGCTGAAATATCAGCACTTATTTATAAAAGTTGCTAACATTTCAGCAATAATTTTTCTATGTTTTTAGAAAATAGGGACCAGATTTACAATGAAACTTTGATAGGGAAAGTTGCTGAAATATCAGCACTTATTTATAAAAGTTGCTGATATTTCAGCAATAATTTTTCTTTGTTTCTAAAAATAGGGACCAAATTTACAATGAAACTTTAACAGGGATCCGCTTTACAATATGAAAGTATGATAGGGATGTCTCCCTAATTTCCACTTTAAAATATTTGAAGCTTTTGAAATGAAGATAATATATATATAATTAAAAGTGATAAAATGGTTATTGAAAGAGGTTTTAAATTTAATGATAGTTTTGGAGATGAATTGACTATAAAATTATCGATTATTTTGAAAAGGAAAGAGAAGATTATAGTTCTTACAAATAAAATCATAACTTGTAATGGAATTATTCGATTTTCGTTAGTTAGATAATGGCATAAGAAAAAACTTTGATGTCTATCACTTTCCAAAATTTTGAATTTTGTGAAGGTTTAAACATACATTTTCATATATACACACACACACACACACACATATATATATATATATATTCATTGCTGTCATGGAGCGCAAATTTTACTAAAATTAAGCTAAATTCATTTAACAATAAATTTTGGACGGTTTATCCGATTTCAATGATTTTGCCCATTCTGGAGAGCTTAAAACATAAGCTACAAGTTTTTTTAAAGTGTTTGGCGAAATTTAAGTTTTCAAGGCTAAAAAGGCCATTTTGTTAAGTGGGCATGTTTTTATTATTTTGTTTTAGAATTGATGTTTCCATGTAAATCAATTATAGATCTTGGTGTACTTCATAATTTTATGATCCAAAAGATGTCTTGAAAGCAAAATTCATTACTTTACAACATTACTGTGGGAAGAATTAAATAAATTTGCGTTCTTGATACTTAAAACTTTGTTACACAGTTATATAATTGTAATGTTATGCCTTTAAATGTGGTCTCAGATGAGTTATTTGAGTTAAGATAGGTATACATGAAGCACATTTGGACTCATTGGTGATCTTGACTCGCTTTGCTTACTAAATAATAAGCAAATTTGCTTAAAAATGCTAAATAAAGATATATTTTTATAGTATACAAATACATAATGTGATAATATATTGTTACCCCATGTTTCAAGATGTCCCGTATTAGGATGCCTCTTCAAAGATGTATATTATGTAAGTATATTGTGTTTTGATTTTTCGGAATGCTTTCTAAAGAAGACTGTTGAAATTTTCTGGAAAATCCGACACTTGGAATTTTTTTTTAATTTATCATATGTAAAGAATAGAGAGTCGTTATTTGAATCTATTTGAAAACATAGCATATGATAAGAGGCGTTGAAGTGTATGGCCACATAGTGGAGTGAGTTATTGAATGTGATAGAAGAGCGTCGATTATGAAGAATGCCAGAGTATGAGTTGTGTTTGTCGACTTCTCTATAAGAAATTGTGAGGATGCAATTTTCTTAAGGGGAGAAGTCTATAACAGCCATGCTTTCTACGCCGTATAAATTAATAAATTTTAATAAAATAAAAGTGTTGGTTTCGAGAAGTGATTATTAATATATTTTGAAAATAAAATTTTTAGTTAATTAACTTTATTTAATAGAGAATTTTTATTTTAATAAATTTAATTGAATTAATAAACTCTTTTCGAATAAATTGTTGAGATCAAACAAGATGTTTTGATCAATACAAATATTTTATATTGGTGGAATAATTGAAAATCACATTTATTTTGTAATGAAACAGTGAACGATTAAATAAATAAGTGGACATCGAGTTGTATAACTGCGGATTATATTTCGTAAAATGAAGTATTAATCAGATTAAATTAAATTAAAACTTATTTATAAACAAGTAAAAAAGAAAAGAAAGAAAATTTTATTTGATTTTTATTGAACCCAAAATCAAGGCCCTAAATTATGTCAGGCTAAACCCCTTTTTACTGCCTTAGTGCTTCTGAAAATCTCTACTTGCTTTGTGACTAAGCTCGAACCCATTCTTCCTTATTAAACTTTGCCCTAACACAAAAATCATAAAATCTACCGATTTAAAAAAAAGAAAAGAAAACAAAAGAAAACTAAACAAAATCGCATGAGGCACGATTTTGGAGGCAGATACGAGGTTCGATCGTGGGAGGCACGATTCGTTCGCCGCTGATGTTAGGAAGATGATATCGACGTCAAAGTTAGTAGGGTGATCTAGCGATGGAAGTCATGACCTGTTATGGTGTGACGTGGCTAAAGACACAAGCGGAAGGGGATCGACATGAGAAGGAAGGCTGTGACGTGATGAAGATGCCGAAGTTGAGGGTTTGGTGATAGTGATGTAAGCGACAAAGGTAGGCTCGACGGTGCTAGCGACGACTGGAGCGATGCTAGAGGAGTGTGAGTTTTGATGCTTTTGGTTGCATGGGAGCAGAGTCGAGGTGCATACAATCGAAGGTTGGTGGGGGTGTATGATGTGATGGAGGAGGTACCGACGATGGTGTTTGTACACGTGATGTGGTTGAGCTACGACTATTGGGAATTTAGGTCAAACTGATAATTTGGGCTGTAGGCTTTAGACGTAAGGCAGACGTTTTAGCAGTGGAACGAAGACAAGCGCAATAAGACTTTGCTTCGAATTTCAATTAGTTAATCTCACTCACAACTTTGTCTATTTCTTTTTGTTTGATGCGTATTCCCCTATATAATTGTTTGATTGGCTAGATTGTTGATTATTGGATGGAATTGGTAGTTGGTTGATGAGTGAAGTTTGATGTTGCTTGAATTGGATGAAATAATGTTGTAAACTACGATTATTTGTTGTTTCGACGATTATAGTGAGATGGTTGCTTTGTTTGAGTAGTAATTTGATATTTGCAAATAGTTGAATGGAATTTTAAATTGATTGGAAAAAAAAATGAATTAAAAGATTTAAATTTAAATCAAATTAAATTACTTTGAAAGCAAATAGTGAATTTTGGAATGATGATTTATTTAATATTGAGATTAATTGTGACTAATGGAAAATTTGAAAGATGAATGATTTTGAAAAAATATTAATAAGTGAAATAATTTTGAGGTTTGCAAATGGAAATTAATTTGGGAAATGAAGAAATTTGGAGTTTTGATAAATAAAGGTATTTTGAAGATTTATATTTGTATTTACCAAGGTGTATAAAATATATAGAGGTTATTTATGGAATGAAGTTTGGAATTTATGTCTTTAAAGTGAATAATGATTTGAATTAAAAGAATGACAGTTTACAAAAAAGATGTTTTGAAGTAATTGCAAGAGGATTCCAATTTATCTTATTTAGTTGAATGAAAATTTTCATTTGTGGGGATTTAATAAGAGGTGAAATTTTGAAAGTAATAAATATTATTTTTTGATGGATTAATAGATTTAAAAGAAGTCTTTTAAAATAAATGAGGATTTCAAATTATGATTTTTAAGTGGTATATTTGGGTTTGCAAATATTTTGAATCGAGTATATTTTCTGGATTTGAGATTTTAAAGGTATTTGGAAGTATAAACTTCATTGAATTTTTTTAATAATATAAAAGTTGAAATTTGAAGAGAAAGTATTTTTGAGGTTTTAAGAATTTATTGTCGAGTTTGAATAAAGGTTTCTTTGAAACCAAATAAATTGTTTTAATACTTGGATTTAGAAATTAGATGTGGGAATCAATTATTTTAAAAAAAGAGGGAAACAAACAAAAGAGATTTTTTGTTGTTAAATTAAATTTAAGTGTTCTTATAAAAGGAAGAGAATGAAGTGAAAAATATTTAAACAAAATCCTCCATCTCATTAATCACTAATTGAATAATATATTGATGTGCGAATAGATGATTGTTGATTGTGTGTTGCAAATGAGATCAAGTAAAATACCCGTTGTTGTTGAATTATAATATAATAAAATTTAAGAATAATAAACAGAAAAGCGATTTAAGCGGGAGTGATTTAATAAGAAAAGCGGAAATTTGTTTAATGTTGATTAATTAATTCACATTATAGTATAAACATCATTAATCCCCACATTAATTAAACTTGTTTTGATAATCCATTAATTATATCAGTATCCTTATATAAGATCCTTTAATTTTTGCAGTTGGAATTACCTTTAAGGCATATGCTTATAACAAACACAAATACATGCTCATATGTATAATACACTCAACTCATGTTAGAATGTTCCATTACCCTATCTTTAATGAGCGATATCCAACCAAAGCCAAAGTTCTTGCTTAACCTTCAGCTCTGATACCACATATAACGATCCATCTTTTCAACCCCCAAATATCGACACTAATACATTCACGGTATTCTTGTTCCCATCATCCAAATCCCGGAAAGACAGATTGTTTGGGTAAAGTAAAAAAAATAGAACAAAAAAGAAGGAGCACAATATCAGAATCTCATAGTAGAATGATAACATATAATATCAAAAGACAGTACAAAACTGTTACTCTAAGATACACAACATTTTAGAGTTACAATTCTAAATACTACCATCAGTATAGACAGTTATAACAACCTGTCTTCACAAATGTTGATACATACATAATTGTAATGCAGCGGAAATAAGAATACTATGGTGGTGAAACATATAGCTCATCTCCTCGATCTTCAATGAACATCCAACTAAAACATGCCTTTCTCAGACTACTCGAAAGAGAACACGAAGAATTTAGAGAAAACAAAAACCACGTGTCATACATAAGTCTAGTATGAGAAACTCAAGAAATATGTGTACATTATATAATAGTATTTTGAGAATACATGAAATAGGGTAACGGTTATCCCCTAAAAAGAACCATCGTCTACTAAGTACATATAGTGATATAATAGATAATGTCTAGGGTGAAGAATATAAATCAGAAAATAGTTGTACCACTTGCATCTCATGACACGACAATATTGAAGTACAATCAAAATTGCTAAGTTATGTTCCAATATGGATTTTTCATTGGAGACATCCCAGAACAACTGAGGCCAGCTTCTTGACAAAGGTTAGAAAGTACCTTTTGAGCGTCGTATATCTTTAAATAAAATGTACCATTAAGGTAAACATAGCTGGTCCACATCTAAAATGTGATCTCGAATATATCAACTCCCGCATGCAACATTCATAAGTATACTCTAGATATGGAGTTGATATACCCTATGTGTTAGCTAAACCCGAATGGCTATGCTCCTACTCTATTTTCTATCATTTCCGATGTCGAGGCTATGATCTGCACCTCTCACGCTCTCTCGAACATAATACAGATCTCCATAAGGATCCCAAAATCTCGAACAATCTATGGACCTCTACAAGGATCCCAACAAAGTCTTCCGACGAATGCTAATGCTAACCTCTCCCTTGGACTTAACCTTAGGATAAACAGTTCAACTCTATAGCGTTAGTCTTAAATGTTAACGTTGACCTCTCTCTTGTAATTAACCTTAGGATAGACAATTCAACTCTGTAACATTTTACTTCACAACCGCTTCCAAAACACAGAACCCGTATATCAGTTTGAAGTGGTATCCATAAATAAAACACTTACCGATCTCGAACTCTTTAAAACTAAATCGATGAATTTTCGGATAACTCAATTCTTGTTCTTTTAGAAATATGCGAACAATATATAAAGAGGAGTTCATTTTAGGGGATCTCGTATATATATGTTCTTAAAACTAGAGACATTTCATACCCAAGCACCACCCCAAGGGTTCTCAAATCATATGAAATCGTGAAGCTTTTAGATACTTCCTAAGTTAATTTAGTCAAGTTCGATAGTCGATTAATCGACTATCAAGTTCAAAATAAGTTATTGTATATGGAAACCAAGTCTTGTGTGCTTATCACGTTTTGGACCTTTTCATCTCACATTATCCCTCGGTCAAGAGTGAAGCTAGGTGAGTTAGAGCACTGATTGCATCAAAGCCCTACCTAGACACTTCATTCTTTACTCTCATAGATAAATAAGTCTATTCGTCGGCTTTTATTGCTAAGCACATGACTAAATACTTTCCATAAACGAGTAAACACATAAAGCATAATTAAGTCACACAAGGCATAATTAAGTCACATAAGAGACTTCTAATCCATTTTTATTTAATTAATACTTTTATTAATTAAAACCTCTTTTATTAATAACTTCTTTTATTTAATAAAACTTCCTTGAGATATTGTTTATATTCTCACTATTAAATCTAAATATAGTCTAACCTGTTTATTATTTATATAATATTCGGGCCAGTCCGAGACATTACAGGTTTTGGGACAATGTGGCCAGATTTGCGTATTGGGCTTAGTTGGAGATTAAATTATTAACTATATTGTATATTGCGTATTTGTACTTATATATGTATATGATGTTAAATTAGATGTATTGGATTTATCTTGTATATAATTGAGATTTAGTGGGAATTTGACTTTTGTATCCCATACTGACTTATGTAATGTATTATATTTTTATTGCTACGACGATGACTCTATGTTCTGTGCGATTTATTTTATATTATGTATTGTTCTATCCTTGGGTACCACATGTGTATATTGCTTAGAGATTGTTTACATCATGGTGAGAAGGTTTTAAATTATTTGAAATATTCGGTGTTGGTTTATGGGAATATTCATGTGTGTTTTACCTACATCGCCTCATTCTCCGTATTACTCAACGGTATTATTCAGTAATACTCTTGGGTAATATGGGTATAGAGGTAGGGTGTTACACTCAGCCAAACCAACGTTAAATCATCCAGAATTGCGATATGAGTCCAACGGAAGGAACCACACGTGAGTTGGAGTTCGTATATGCAAAATATTCAAGCTATAAGTAATATTATTAAAATATTAACTTGCTACACATTAATATCAATTTAATTTATCTTAATAATTCATCTTACCTTATACGAAGTCAAACACGCAAGGGAACCCATCAGCCACCTAGTTTGCATCGCTGTCGACAACACTTCCGGCCACCAATGCTGATATGACATTGCCGTAGCAATGTCCATCACCAGTGCCACCCTTAACAAGAATTTGGCCACCTCCATGGCCGCCGCCACCTCCAACATTTTTTTGAATTATCTTGGCTAAGTTAATCTAAAACGATTGGCTACCATAGATGCACTTCATTCGTTGTCTCCTACCCCACGATTCCTTCCAGTCGTCGATTGGTCGCCGTTTTACCATTGAGTTAAACCTAGAATGGACGGTCGAGAAGAAATCACCAGTTTCTAGCCAAATAGAGCTTCGGATGGAAAAATGATTTTCATATGCCTCTTCGCCTCGTTGAGAGCTTTCCAAGATATATAATTTGATAGGATTTGGAGACTCCGGGCTTTAGTCACATTTTAGTTAGTTTACTAATTGCCATTATTAGCTAATTACAAAATCGGGATTAGGAATGTAATCTGAGAATAGAGGCGAGAGCTAGGGTTTCGTAGCCTCACTTATATAGTTGTTAGACTGGATTATGGTATGTGTATCTAGTTTTATCCAAAATAGTTACGTACGTTGTATAAACACCGTAACGTCTCTATTTCACAAACCATAACTCCAAATATATCAAAATTATATATCAAATTGATTGTCTTGGAAAGGCCTTTGTAGTGGTTATAAATACGATACCACATTCACTTTTCTCAAAAATTCATTTTTAATTACTTAAATATTAACAACGTTAATTTTTTGCATCATTACACTTCATTTCTGTAACCCCTTTTCTCTCCTCTTCCCTCTCCTACTTTTTTGATCGCATTTTCCTCTACCACTCTTTTATCTCCTTCATTGATATTCAACTCGCCACCTTGGCCTTCATTATCCCCTTGATTATCATTGTCAGAGTCACGAGTGTAGGCTAAGGATCCAATAGTAGCCCTAGACTTCTTGAAAGGAAACGAAAAGGGAATGGAATATCTTTCGAGATGAAGAAGGCCATATTGGTGGAGCCTCTCGTTAATAAGAAGGAAGGTAGTGTTGTGAAATTCAAAGTCGACACTCTTTAAATTCTCTAGAGTGCTGGTATGTGCATTGTTGAAATCTCATTTGGGAAGACATGTAAAGAGTATGGAAAAGGAATTAGGCAATTGGATGAAGAACATCTGAGTATAGAAGGGACAATAGAGAATAAAACTTAGATCCAAACAACCAGAAGCATTTGAAACCAACAGATAGCAAACAAAAAAGTATTCCCTTTTAAAATAGCTCCACTTATTGTGAAGAACCCCTATGACCTTACATCGATTATAAGCCTCAATGATTAGTAGAGAAGGTGAGTTTTCTCTTTGCTAAAAGCTTAAAAGATGTGTCAATTCTCCAAAATTGGGAGGACGATTCAATCGCATCATAAGCATGACATAGAAGGATTTGAGTAGAATATAGCCATTGGGATGCATCTATGTTGGAGCTAACCTAATCTCTTGTAGAATTTTTTTAATGAAATCATTGATAGGCAGGTCAACTCTACCTGTAATTATTGCATATGGTATACCTCGGGGAAGGATTGTGCACTTATTGATAAATCTTGGGTAATAAGACTTCATTCTCTAGGATCACATGCTTAAGACGGATGAAACGGAGATTCCTACATTAGTAGAGATGATGTTTGGTTTGGAGGGTTGTCTAAGACTCTCACGGTATGCTGCTAGCTCAATGGAGGAGGTTGACTTTGAATGGGTTCCACTGGAATGATCTGGCCTTGAAGTTTTGATGCAATAGAATGTCTTGCTCGTGTGGAGGCTTGAGCAGTGGAAGAACCAACCTCAAGAGGAGTAGAAGGATCAGAATTGGCTTTGAAGCGAGGAGATTTCCTAGTCATTCTAGACTAAAAGCTTGATAGCGAACTGTAACGATAACGGATTTTGCCCGCTCGAAAATCAACATCCATACTTTACATCGTATTCGAATGCCGTAGATTCGACCGTTCAAATCCGAGTCGCCGGAGCTTATAACAACATTAAGTAAACAACACAGCGGAAATAAAAGAATATAGATATACAATATCTGATACAATATCCAGATACAATGATGATACAATGAATATCTATATACATCAGAGATATGATACAACAAATAGCAGCGGAAAAGAAAACGATAACATCAGCAACGGATAATCTCCATCCTCAAAGCGCCAATCCATAAATAGCTCGAACTCCCAATAACGAGGCACAAAGATAAGCAAGTGCAGTCCGATCCAAAGACTGTACTAGCTCCAGATAATCTACTAAATCTGAATATCTGAAAAACCCAACTCTAGACTGCTCGTGTAGAAAATTTTGAGCATCCAGAGTTTAGGAAAGAAACAATAAACTCCGGATCAGTCATGGGACTGGTGTGAGCAACAAAAACAGTTTATCTTTAAAAACAACTAGCAGAGAATTTTGAAGTCAATTCGCAATGCTTTTGGAAAATGAAACTACCATAAGACCTCCCACCACACACACAATGCAAACGCAGAATTGGAGGAGATTTCTTCTTATGATAGTCAAAGATGCTTACTACGCAAAATCAAATCATTTTTGATATTATTATTAGTGCATAGTGTAGAAAAAATTTCGAAAGTAGAATATAAATCTTAGCCAGCATAGACATTTCGCACTTATGCCTACTATAGCTACCATGTTCAATAGCAGGTTACCACCACATTCCATGGCAGGTAATACAACTAAAACCGTACAGGGCTCGTATTGTTTTGTTTGGATTTCCAACAAATGGTCAGGCTAAGGAACTTCCTATTCCACGAAAGAAACGCCTCTGGCGGGACGTTCCGAGAACCAACTGTTCTCTGCCAAACAAGGCCGGCAACCCCTTTTCCCAAGGGATAAAAGAAACCTCAGATATGCCACCCCCGGTCCTTTGGGACCTTTAACCGAGGTACCTCGAAACCAACATCACACATCATAAAGAAAGTGTATCTACATGAGTAAGTATCTGGGCTCCATACCATGATACTACCCTTTTCCAGAAGGAATGGTCATACCCTAGGGGAGCTACCCCTGAAAACCTTGCCGCAACATTCCTGTTTCGACCATTACCGGATTGTGAGGCTCGACGAAGTCTCGTCCACAAAGCTACGCTTTTTTCAAAAAGCCACGCTTTGGGTCAACAGATGATCAACCTATGATCACAAAGATAAATGATCAAACAAAAGATCATATCACAAATGATCAAACACTGATCATCACACAGCAACACTCAGCATGCCACATTACCAAATTGGGATATATCGCTGATAAATTTCAACTACATAACCTCTGAGCTCGTACGTCTCAGAGAAGGGTGTTAAGCTAAGAGAATAAATTCTCCGCCACCAAACAGAAATGTATTTGAAAGAAATCGGCTTTATATCTCAAAGTGTAATGTCAGACATGTATCCATACAAGTCTGTTCCGGGTTCGAACAGAACCGAAGGCACTTCTTACGAAGCCCTTGCAATTCCGGGTATTCACGATCCCGTCCGGACTTCCCATCACAAAGGGTGATAAAATCTCTATATCGGGGCCATTCGATGCAGAGACATTCGACGAGTTGTCCTTTCGTTTTCGCAAATATCCGGTCTTCACCACCGGTCTTCAAATGCGATCCATATACGACGTATCACTATTCGGAATGGGTTATATGACACAAAGGTCCTCTCCCGGCTAAACTGAATAACGAGCGCAATCTTTAAAACATATGGATATTGGGATTTCAATTAAATCACAGCTTAAAGCTCAAAACTTTTCATTCGAATGGTTAAACAAATTACCATTTTCAAATCTTTAAACAAAAAGATTTATTTCACAAAGTTCACCCAGTTTTCACAAAGATACATTCATAGGTTTCAAAACAATTTCCGTTTCAATTGGATTAACTCGTTAAATCTTTAAATCAAAGATTCAACTTATTGCTTTCAAAACAATTTCATTTCGAATGGTTTAAACAAATCATCATTTTAAATCTGTTAAAAATAAACAGATTCAGTTCATAGTTTTCAAAACAATTTCATTCATAGCCTTTCAAAACATTTCAATTTCATTTTTAAATTTGAAACCTTTCAACTCAAATTGGAAGTTCACTTCTTATATGAAAGCTGTTATTATTTGAAAACAAATAGTTTTCGTTTCAGAAAAATCCAATTATATTTACACGAGTTAAAAACTCTTGGATTATATTCACATTCCCAAAATCAATACTGTTAAAATAGTTTAACCCTTTTTATAACGGGTATAACATCTTTAAATCCCTAGTTTCAAATTATAGGATTCAATTTCAAACTTGGATTCAAATTTAAATCCAACTATTTAAATTTCCAAAACTCGATTAAGTTATTCAAAATAACTTTTATCTTTGAAAACTCATTTCAAAAGCTTTTCACTTTAAACCGAAATTTCTAATTTCAAAATCAATTGAAATTAAAATTTCCATTTCAAAAACATCAAATTTAAATTATCTGTGACTTAACCGATTTCCACATGAAATCCATATTTGTGTGTGTAAAGTTGTGGTCTAGGGGTTTCACAATAGTACAACATGATCATCACAGATATATCGATAAGCGGTAAAATCGGTAACGCTTATCTTCATTCACAAGTTCACAGATAAAATAAATTTATCAGTCACAAAGATTCACAATTACAATTCGATGTGGGTTTTGGATAACCAACTGGAATCCGACTCCCTGTCGCATCGAAATTTAAGTGCCGTTTTACGGGCCAAGGGTTTTCACAGATATACAGAAACATATCACAGATATCACAGCTCAATACAAGCAATTTATATCACAAAGCATCGTATCACAAAGCATTCGATAATACTCAATCATCTACAATTAAGATGAATATATTGTGTAATTATAACTAATTAATCACATTAATAAATTAACCCTTTAAATAATTTCATTAAGCAATTATCTTTAGTTAATTAAGGCCCTCATTAAATTAAAGATAAACCACTTATCTTAATTAATTACTTAATTAATTTGACCTTTAATAAATTATTCTTAGTTTAATTAGCTTAAATAAATTAACCACATAAATTAGTTGTTCTTTAGAGTAGTTAACCTTTAATTACTTGATTAATTAACACTTAATCATTAATTTAAAAATCTAATCTTATCAAATTTATGATCTTTAATTACAAATTAATATTCCTAATTAATTAACTTAAACCTTAATTAATTGTTTTAAACTCATAATTACTTAATTTATCCAATTATTAATTAAATTTATTAATCCATTTTAATTAACTTAATAATTTAAATGAATCGTAAATCATTAAATCCTAATTTACTTGAAGATAAACATTACTCTTACTTATGATTGAATTTTTATCAACAAACATTTAACAACAATTTACCTTTAAACTTACCCTTACATTCCATTTTAAATTTTGCAATCATACTTAAAAACTGATTTAGACTGAGTTTAAATCTTTGTTTTACATTTACCCATTCATTTCTACATTTTAAAAAGCTGACAGATTTTAAAAACTTGTAACCATTCATTTCCGAAACTTAGTTTCATTTCAAAACTATGATGCAAATTAAGATTTTGAATCCAGATTTAACTTAGAATTTAAAACATAGTTTAAATCTTTATCTACAAATTTTTAAACCATCATAACATTTTAAACAGACAGGTTTAACGAAAACCTGTAACTACACATTCCCCAAGCTACCCCTAAAACGCTTCGAGCCAAACCCCAAAATACTTCGAGCAACTCACCATTCGACTCGAGTAAAACAGAACCCATTCCTGCTCAAACATCTTCAACAACCAAGATACGCACTGTGCACATGCACAGTCCCTCCGACCATCTCCGGTCAACACAACATCATCGAACAAGACGGCGACCACCCTCTCACCAAAATCCGATCATCACGTCGAAGTTATAAACTCGAAATCAAATTCGAGTTTTGAACTCAAAACTAGAACACTACTAAAGCCTGGAACAGATCTCGTGCTCCCCTCTCCGATCAACTGAAAGCCTGACCCTCCGGCCACCACCTCGCCAACATCCCAGCTTCCAAATCCCAAAGCCCGGTGGAGCTCGAACCACCAGCGAATTCGTGATGGCAACATTTCCGATCAACCTTAAACCTAGGGCTACAAACTTCAAAGGTCAACCACCATCGCCACCATCCCTTGACCGCCTACCTGATATTTTTCCCCTACTCTCTGATCATCTGTCTTCCTCCAATGAGAACCCCGTCCACTCCGACCACTTAGATCACCAGAAAATCCCAAATGACCATTTCCAGTTCTACCTAGAACTGCATGCTCATTCCCAATCTAAAACTTATGATTTTAGTGTTAAAAATAATGTTTTAGTTTATATATTCAATTTAAAATCTCGAATTTATGAATTACCAAGTTTGTGTTTTTTGACTTATTTAAATTTTGCTCAGTCATTTTAACTTCTAGGATATTTTCAGAGACAGTCCTCTATATTTTAACTTAAATATAAAATTTAAATATTTATCTATGCTAAATCAAACAACTTTTGTTTATATTCCATGCCCTAGTAGTTATTAGATCAAAAGATGATGATTTGTTTGCAAATCTGGGTCTTGAAAACAAAGAACAGAGATATCTCAATAAACAGGCATGCACCCATTTACATTCAACTATTCACAGAAATGTACTCATAAATATACACACAACAACATTTAATAGGGAGGAAGAATTTGCTCACAGATAAAAGAACAAAGAGGTCTAAAAGAAAAATTAAAGTTGCTCACCTGGGTATTCGCAACAGAGAAGAACAGAGAAGCTTGAACAAGCTTTGCATTTGAAAATTTGATCTCTGCTTTGAGTTTCACTGCCTTTTAATCTCTGATTTGCATTGATTGTTTTGTTGAATTTAGTTGATTGCATTGCTTTTGATTTCCAGGCTTTAATGCTTATTTGAGTTTATGTTTTGCATGATATTCTTTTTCTCAGTTTTGTAATGGACGAATTTAAGAGGAGAAGGCTGATATAGAAATGAGTTAACAGGGAATAAAACTTATACAGGTGATATCTTTTTGCTTGTACAACCGGGTATATATTTTGTACAAAGTGAATATATTAAATTTTCTTGTACAACATTCATATTTTCTTTTCTTTCCTTTTGGCTGAAGGTAGTTTGCATTTATGACTTGTACATACCCATGCTTTTGCATTAATTGCTGCATTGATATGGTATGGTGGATGATGTCTTGCTTGTTTGACTAAAGACATTTTCTTATCTTTGTTTGCTTTGTTATTATTTTTCTCGGCTGAAGGTATATAAATTGGTGCTAGCACTATTATACTTGTCTTGTTTTAACTTAAATACTTTTGTTTATTCCCTTGCCAGATAGGCTACAGCCTATATGCTTTTGTTTATATTCACTTTAAAATGTAAATAAGTTTCTATTTATGTGTTGTTTGAATTATTGTATGTTATTTCTTTTGTTTTTAACTTTGTATTGTAAATAAATTCCTATATATTATTTTGTATGTTTTGTTATAATTTTAACTAATTTATTCAATGTGTTTATTTTATAATTTAAAATGAATTTCTATCTTACTTTGTTGTTAAGTTTGTACAATGGTATTTACTTTATTTATTTCTATTTATAACTCAATTATTAAATTTTCTTTAATATTTATTATCTTATATTTAATTTATGAATTCAAATTATTATTAACCATCTATTTTAATATTTATTATTATCATTTATTATTATTAAACCATTTATTTACAATTTATCTCAAATCCAATATATACATATATATATATAATATTTAAAATTTAAATGATTTAATATATAATTTATTTGGATATCGGGGAAACTCGCTTCAATTTAAAATAAATTATACAATTTTAATTCAAAAATTCAACAAATTATTAATTTAAATTAAATTAAAATCTGGGGTCGTTACACGAACGCTGTCGGATATGTTTTATTTTAAATATTTATTTTAATTAGAACCCATGCGACCCATGTGTAAAATCCAATGGATGTCGACCTATGTTGACGAATCAGGTTCTATGCATTGACTGGATCAATATGAAGTGTCAATCTATGCACTATGCATCATGTGTCTAGAGCACAGTAAACAGAACACTCTATAGATAGCCTACTCATGCTAGCTAATGAGCTCCATCGCACGATGAAACTATGTGTCCTCGTTATCGCAGAGTGAACGATAACAAAACCATTATCCAGAGTGACACAGATCCTTCTTTGCAGGGACAAAAGACTATAGTGATTTGAAATATTGAATATATAGGAGAAATATTTATTTTTATTAATTTGTTCATTCAATTCATTTCAAATAAGTCATATCTTGTTCAATCCAATCAATAGAGCTGACCCTTTCACTGCCTAGTAAGCAAGACAAAGGCCACTTTGAAAGAGCAGCTGTCGGACAAGAAAGAGTAGATGAATGGTTCCGTCTTTGGCTAAGGGGTCGTAGGAGAATTGGAGTTGGAATGAGTTCCATAGCTTTAAGTGAGATGGTTCTAAAGTCCAAAATAGAATGGCCCTTCTGATTTAGTTGAAACAGCAATAAAAAACCGAAATAACTAGTTATAGTAGGCATGAAAGAGCTAAATTTCAATTCTTTGCAATAGTTTGGATCGGTCACCTCTAACTTCACGACATGAATGCATTTCCATACTATAAATAAGTAAGTGGGATAGATAAAACATTGGATCGTGCCACATCACTTATTATACAGGATCTTACGGAGCCTGTTCATGCATGACATAATTCGGACATGATCAAGAAAAATTCTCCTCAAGCAAACCAGCCTATCCTATGCTACATAGAGGGATTTATGTGGTGGTTGGATATGGAGACACGTTTAGTTGTGAATTTTAACGTAGCGGATAAAATAATATATCGGCATGGCATCCATTCGGATGCCGGAGTGCATTCGACATGACCGTTCTCCAGAATCATCTCATCAAAATTTAGTCTACGATTTATGCTCGACCAAAGCATGATAAAACCACTTTCATCATGTTAGATGAAGGAAATATTAATGTTTTTTCAAAAGTCAAGTCAAACAAAGAAAACCCGAAGACTTTGGGGTGATAATCCGAAGTTAACGGCAAGTGGGGAAGAAACTAAATTAAATCAAGATTTTGTGGTGTTGGCTTCGATTTTGACCTAAAGCTTTCTTTTTTTTGCCAAAGCCAGCGGGGTTAACTAGTGCCATACCAGTTTTATTGTAGAGCTAGGCAATCAGAGTACAAACAAAAACACAAAGAAGAAAAAGTAAAAATAAAAAACAGCTGTGACCAAAACATGCAGGTCAGCAGCAGAAAAATGAAAGAAAATACAATACAAACAAGCACTGCAATAAACAAGAAAAATAAACAAAACAAAACAAAGGACAAAAGCACAAAGAAGTGCTAAAGACAATCAAACAAAATAGAGTTTGATATGAGAAGGGAAATCGAAAGGACAAAGCTCCATCCCCTCCCTTATTTCATGCAATAATAAATTTTTTATTTCAACAGTAGATTTCAACTTCCCATGAAATATTGCTTGTTTCCTCTCTGTCCAGATTACCTTCACAAACTTCTTTAATATAAAAACAAGTACCTAAGTCTGCAACCCTTTCCATCTTGTTGCTTTAAATATGATGTTCCATTCCTTCAAACTGTTTCTCGTACAATTATGCCTGCCAATCCTAGACATAAGAATGGACCAAAGACCATAGACATAAGGACAGTTGAAGAATATATGTAAGATGTCCTCAGTAGCACTGTTGCACATAACACATTTCAGATCAACCACAAACTCTTTAGCCATTAGGTTTGCCTTTGTATGAACAGCATTATTTATGATTTTCCATAAGGTCAGATTATCTCTTTCATTGTTATGCTTAAACCAAACACGTTTGTTCCAACCGAACTGCGGGAAAGAATTAGTGTTCATGATTGCATAATACACATCACTAATATTGAACTGGACATTATTGACAGTCCATAACACACAATCTTCCTACACCAGATTGATCTTAGTTTGTTGAAAATATATCCAGAGTTGTCTAATTATCTGATTAGAGGAGTAGGGAAAAATGATATGGCCACCATGAACAAACTCATGAGCTTTAGCATTAACACCAATACCAGTTTAAGATATTTGTCGATGAGTGAATATGTTGCTGAGGATGACAGCATGTATGAACCAAGGGTCATCCCAGAAACTCACATTCCTACCTATAGCAACTGCATAACAAATTTGAGGTAGAAGGATTGGCCTAAGTTTGAGTAAACTGCGCCTAGTCCAACTACTAAACCACGGTATGTCCATAGACCAAAAAATGTTTATTACCTAGGTTATCCTTGATGGTCCACTGGACCCAGGCAGAATTCTTCCTGCTTAGAACATCATTAACAAGCCTACCGAAGGCAGCTTTGTTCCAGTATATTAGGTTCTTAATGCCAAGTCCAGCTTTGCTATGTGGGAGCTCCAACTTCTTGAAAGAACAAGGGGACAACTTGGTAGTGTAGGTTATACCAGTCCAGAAGAATTGTAGCATGGAACTTCTGATCATGTTAAGAAGCTTGATTGGGAGTATAAAGGATCTGCTCTAGTATACCACCATAGAAAAAATTACTTACTTGATTAAGGTTAATCTACCTGCCTGGGAAAGAAATCTATTGGTCCATGAGTTAAATGCTGCCATGATCCTCTCATACATGGGCATACATTGCACTTTAGTCATCTTTGAAATGGCAAGTGGGATCCCAAGGTAAAACATAGAGTCATGACTAGGCTTCAGGGAGGTGATATGCAGAATATCACTGTAAAGTTGTTGTGAGACACCTACCATAAGAATCTCAGACTTTGATAGGTTAATCTTAAGGCCAGTCAACCTATAGAATTGATTGAGCACATCCAAGATACTTGAAATAGATGACATTGTTGGTTTGGTAAATACTATAAGATCATCTGCAAACATCAGACTAGTGATTTGCGGATCTTTACATTTAGGGTGGAGTATGAAGGCACCAGAAGCAACAAGACCATTCAGCATCTGTGTCAAAACCTCCATTATGATAATGAATAGGTATGAGGACATTGGATCACCTTGCCTAATCCCTTACTTACTTCCAAAATAACCATTGGGGCTTCCATTGATAATAATAGAGAATATAGCAGTCGATATGCATGCATGAATCCATGCAACAAAGTGCATAGGGAAGTTTATGTAGGCCATGATTCTGACAATAGAATCCCAGTGGATAGAATCATATGCTTTCATTATATCAAGCTTGATCATAGCTCTAGGAGAAATACTAGATATGTTGTAGCCCTTGAGGAGTTCATGTGATAATAGAACATTGTCCAGTATAGACCTAGAAGGAAGGAATGCAGCTTGGTTCTGAGAAATGAAATTAGGAAGAACAGATTTTAATCTCGTAGCAATAATTTTAGCAATAGTTTTATATATGATGTTACAACAAGAGATTGGTTTGTACTGAGAGACAGTGTTAGCATTCTTGACTTTGGGGATCAAGGCAATATTGGTTGCATTCATAGAGCTAAGCATCTTGCATTTATTGAAGAAGTTATGGATAGCTTTATACACATCAGTCTGAACTATATCCCAACAAGCAGTGAAAAATGTGGAATTAAACTCATCAGGCCACCACAAGAATGCTTATTCATCCCAAATATTGCTTGTTTTATCTCAATATTCTTCATATCAGAGGATAAAAAATTCTTGTCTACGGAGGAAAGGGAAGGTAGATTAATGGTATCAAGGATGTTAAGCTGAGGAGCAAAGTTGTCAGAATTGCCAAGAAGCTTATTGAAATAAGAAACAAAACCCTCTTCTACTCCTTCAGTTGTAGGTCTAAGCACTCCATTATGATCAATAATAGAATTAATATTTTCTCTGGAATGTTTAGCCTTCAGCAAAGCATGGTAATAAGTGGTGTTTCTATCACCTTCCACATACCATTTAAACCTTGAATTTTGCTTTAACATGCTGCCTTCCGTTTGAAGAGCCTCCCTGTACTTCTTGCATAGATCGGATTCACGTGCATAGATGTTGGAATCATCAGGGTTATCAGTCATGAGTTTCTGGACCTCCTCCAACTTGATTTTAATGGAGTTAGAAGTAGAACTACCTCTGCCATACTTAGCCCTAGACCAACACTTTAATTGCTCCTTACACGCCTTTAAATTTTTCTCCAAAATCAACACAGGGTTACCAAAATAAGATTTGGACCAAACATGAGTAATGATATTATGAAACTCAGCATCATGGATCCAGGAATTAAAAAATTTAAAAGATTTTTTGACTTTAATGGCAGGATCCCCAAACATTATAATTTGTGGAGAATGATCAGATAGGAGAGGAGGGGGAGATGGTTTTGGCTTTCTTAGGACAACTTAGATATTGAATTGACGATATGAAGGAGTGGTTGGCAATGAATCAAAGCCACCATCACCGTATTCCAGCTACATGTGGTTAAATGGCAGCAGCAAGCAAGAGCATGACAATAGCGGCAACAACGTCTCCTCATAATGGATATGGTTGTGGCATAAATTCAAGAACCCATCTTTTTAAATAGATCTGAACAAGAAAAGGTCAGTATCAATGATTTCAAGGCCAAGTTAAAGGAGGGAGTGATGGAGATCGGATGAGTTGGTGGTGATGACTATCGTTGGAGTAGAAGAAGCAGCAGTGGCTTGGTGAACGGGGTTGAAATTCTTAGCGGCGGCTGGAGAGTGGAGGTCTCAAGGGAAAGTAATTAGTATTGAGCAAGTGAGAGTGAAAATAAAATGCTAAGTCCAAAGATTATATACTACCAATTGGGCATAAACAAAACATCTTGTTACCGATCACAAAAGTGATCGGTATCAAGATAATTAGTTTAAAAGAGACAGAGAGAGTGAAAAGAAGGAAGAGTACTCACTTAGCCATGGCATGGAATGATCTTCATGATGAAGTGGATCTTGACCTTGACATAGGGAGGCGTCCACCAACAATTTGAAGTGTTGAACAAATACTCTTGGAATAGAGGCAGCACTTCAAGGTGATGGTTAGACATCCAATAAAGTCAATGCAAATGACTCTATACCATTCATCTTAATCCAAAGCATGTTTTGTTTCCAACAGAAGGATACTTTAGGGGGGCAAGTGTTATTCAGCATTTGAACCGAGCAGCTTTCTAGTAAATCTGGATGTGAAGACAAAGACGTAATGACTCAAGACCTTAGGAGCATGCTTGGAATGACATGGAAGTGGATTCCCTAAAATTTGAAGGCCTAATTTGAAAGTAAGTTTGATCGGTACCAATAACTTTTTGATCGGTCCCAAGATGCTTCCTTGGGCTAAGTTTGGTGTTACATTAGAGATGTGCCATATAGTCAAAAAATGAATTATTATAGAAATCGTATCGGCACCAAGTTGATTGCCAATATGGGGTCTACTTTTGATAAAAAAGGTGAACAAATCCAGAACTTTGCAGAAGAAAATGAGTCCCATATAAGGCAAATCATATGGTTACTGTGAAGACTCTTGAAGTGTTGGCATGCTAGGAGATATTGAAGAAGTTATAAGATAAGTGGCACTTTGACACCTTGCCAACATAGTCAGTACCAATCATCTTTATGATCGGTATCAATATGATTGTTCATACATAAAGACTTTGTTTTCCTCCCTAACTTTGTGGATCTAATGTTTGTCTGGTATTTCCTGATTTTGCAACATTACTGGGAAATTCTGCTATAAATATGAGCACTATGACTATTGGAAAATGACTTTACATTCACTTTATCCTCCACCTTCTTCATCTTCTATTCTCCACACAACTCTTATCACTTTGAGCTCACTTTTGCTATTATATACCTAAAAATGAATTGCAAAGCTCTTGTACTTGTGAAAATCCAATTATAATAAGATTTAAGTGGATGTAGGCTACATAATTTGCCGAACCACTGTAAAAATTATTGTGTTCCTTATTGTTTTTGCTGATATTCTTAGATCAATCGCGTTTTCATTCGATTGGGGGCGTTGTGCCAACATTTTGTTTAAAAAAATCCATCAGGGCCCAGCGCCTTGTCATTTGCTATCTTAGATATAGCATTCAAGATATCATTAATTCCAGACTCTAATTCGACGTCGTCCTGCACCTGAGTAGGCTTTGGGGAAATCATATTCCGGTTGTAATTTCCAAGTTGGAATCTTTCACCTGGAATGCATCCTTGAAGTGCTTCGTAAGGATGTCGAGGATCTTAGATCCATCCGTAATTTCTCTACCTTCATAATACTGGTGATAGCATCGGATCCACGTCTTCCATTAGCCGGCTTGTGGAAATAAGCTGTGTTGAGATCTCCTTCTCTAATCTATTGAGCTTTTGATATTTGCTTCCAAGCGATTTCGTCTTGCTTCAAAAGGCGGTCCAGTTCCGCCTCAAACTCTCGTAGGAGGGATGTATTAGAGGGAGAGAAAGGAGAGCTTTCTTCCTTAATATTGAGATTTAGGATCTGATTCTACGACATCTCCTTTCTGCTTCTTAGCCTACCTTAAATGCCCGTGGACTACTTCTTAAGTGCTTTGCACAAAAGATGTAGCTTAGTTACCATGATTTTAGTTATAGAACCAGATACCTAAAAAATTGCCTAAAGACCCTCCGTCATGTCACCAAATCCTGATTCAAGTGTCTAGAAATTTTCAAACTTGAAAGGGAGGCGATGAGGGATCTCGTCATTGGAGTTGAGTGAGACTGGGCAGTGGTCTAAGAGGATGGAAGGAAGATCATGCTAAAGAGGAAGAAAGATGCATGTCTTCTATGAAATATACGTCTAGCTTAGCAAGAGACAGGGCGTCGTGTTTGTCGGACCAAGTGAAGGCATGATTATTTATAGGCAAATTGATGATGTCACATGAAGAGAGGAAATTGTTGAAATGGTCCATATCGGGAAAGATTTTGGAACTATTTATTTCAAAAAGAAATCTAGTATATTGAAATCTCCCTCAACAACCAAGGTCAGTTTATGTTAGAAACAAAATCTACGCATATCTTCCAAAGGTCTAATCTGTCGTATATAGTGTGCAAGACATAAATATTTAAGGAAAAGTAGGTCACCCCCGAGATGTTATTCTTAAGAATCATGATAAGGATGTTAGGAGAATTACACATTTGAACTAACATCAATTTTGACTTATCTTAACATGAAATGATACCCCCTTTGAACGGACATAATCTAAGACCACCCATCCCACAATAAGTTGCCCCATATAGCTCTTGATCTAGATGGGTTAGGACAACACAAATTAGGCTCTTGAATGAACATTATGCCAAGATGCAAAGGATGGATGAATTTTTTAATTAAAACACACTTGTCCAAGCACCTAACCCTCTAACATTCCATGTTGGAATTTTCATGGAGAACAAAATGCTCGCTCATGTTCTAGGTTTCTAATAACTAAAATGATAGATGAAGATAAAACTATATCGAAGGAGGTGGTAGTAGATGCAAGATTAGCAGAGCTAAGAGTACTCAAAATTTTTGGGATGAAAACATTACCTTCCAAAGGATGTCTGTCGCTCAACGATAGAAGATGCTCACTTCTCCTGACAGTAGTCGCTGGATTAGACTCGGAGGAGCTAAAACTTATGCTAGAGCTTAATCTTGAGGAGGAGTACTAAAGAGTTGGAGTTAGGTCTCGATGTCCATCACACTGTGGCCATGATTCTTCTAATAGGTAAGGTCCATGTCCTGGTTCAAGTAGTAGCTTTCTATCTTTTGAAGTGATAGGAGTGAGGTCAGTAGGTAGCGAAGGTCACCAAGTAAACGGGCTAGGCAAACCTGGACCTGGAAAACTCACTTCATCATCATAGGAGGGGGCAATTAACACTGCTTTATTCCTACAACAATTTCGTCTCTACAAATTTGAATTAGAGCCTCCTCAAACATAACATCATCAGCGAAACTAAGGGGAGGGATGCATGCCAGACTAGGTCTAGAGCCCTTCATCATTGAACATATATACAGATTTCCCAACCAAGAACTTAAGCAAGTCAGCCTCCCTAGGATAATAGCTTCAGGTCCAATAGAAGAGTGTCGGTGGTTGCAATGATCCACCATTTTGAACCATTCAAATCAACAATAATCCACACATGTCAGACTTGAATTGCTCAAAACAACAGTTTGTTAATTTATAATTGGCAAAACTTAGCATATACAGTAAATAAATCAATCACAGAATCACAGACACAGAGTAATATAACAATAAGAAGCGGAAATAAACAAATAGTAGTTCATGAAGCTACTATAGAATATCATAGTCTAAAGTAAAATACAATAGAAATCCAATACATAGAAGTCTCAATACAAAAAGCAAATACAAGTCTGAACATAAACAACCGAAAGTAACTAAAATAACTAAAAAGCTGAATAGATAAAGATAGATCTCCAAGCAAAGCCTAAAGCTCCAAAAGTGAGTCTCAAATGTTGTGACACTCAGGCTGACCCGAGCATAAAGCAAAACACAAGACACTCGAGTCAGGATTAACATTCTTATGCAAGTAAATCAACTCAAGTGAAATGTCCAAGTGAAATGCAATATAACTTAAAGAATGTTTGGGATTCCACCCTTTAAGGATCCGTTAAACTATCTACATACATAGTACAATACGCTACATAGATAATGTCAAAGTAAAGTATTAAAATAGCATTAAGGCGTTACACATATCCCTCTTAACACCTTTTTATATAGATATCATAGTCTATACAAATACTGTAAGCCCCACAAAACCAATGGGATACTCAGGGAGCACTCCATAGGTACTATACAAACCAAAGTCGTAATGGGCTCGATAAGGCATATGACAAGGCATGCGAGACAATTCCTAGGGTAGGATACTATCGTTTGTAGAACCGGGCTGGTGGTAACGCATAGCAGCTACTGCCGCCCACTTCGAGACACACTCCCATAATCAAAGGCGCACCCAATCAAATCACAAATTAATAGATATGGTTTCGAAGAAGCATGCTCGATCGGAGGTGCGACCTCACCTGGACCAGGTATAGCTCCTGTTTTAATCACATCAAGCTGACCCGAGGGGGTCTAGGCTGCGTTCATACCTCATACAGAATCGTTCACCAAACCATCCTATTTCATTCTGGATTCTCCACCACATGCACAGTTGTTAAAGTAGTTTTCGGTATTGGTAGAGAGTATGACAATATCCGATCCCGATCTCTTTAACAACCAAACACTTATTTCACACCGTGGTAATTTTGATTTCAAACAGTTCATACTTCATATCAAAATATTATATTCATTTCAAAATCATATCACTTTCGAAATCATATTCACTTTCGAAATCATTATTCACTTTAAATCATATTCATTTCCAAAATCACAACCACAAAATAGGTTAAACCATCATATCAAAGTATTCGCATTTAAATCCATTAAATTTAAATCATAACAGTTCCAACTTAAACAGTTTGAATATTGAAAGTAGTTTATATATATTGGAATAGTTATACATTAAAAATAGTTTATATTTAAAAATAGGTTATAGATTAAAATAGTTTATATATTAAAAATAGTTTATATATTAAAATATATTTTTAAAATTGTTTATAAATTTAAAATAATATATATTAAAATAGTTTATATATTTAAAAGAGTTTATACCGAAAATAGTTTCAAATTAGAATTGTTTCTTCCAATTTCACAAATCAATTTATATCAACTTTAGTTCCAAAAATTCAATTTAAATCAATCTCAGTTCAACAATTTCTATTAAAAAGTTAAAGGTTCAATTCAAATTCTCATTAAAACCATTTTTAGTTTATATCGATTTCAAATCCAGGTTTGAACCACAAATTTAAATCACTTCCAATTCAATAGGTTTCAAAGTTTAAAATATTCAAACATTTATAATAACTCAATTCGATAAATTTCATTTATATTTCAAAATTCACTTTAAATTTTATTTAAATTTGAAAATATTTACTTAATCATTTTTAATGACATTTAAATAAAATCTCAAATTACAAATTTAAATCAATATTGAATATTCAAATTCAATTTTATTTAAATTTGAAATTATTCATTTAATCACCTTTAATCAAAATCTAGTTATCAAGTTATAAAAATCATATAAAGTTATAAAATCATATCTTTAAAATCTTAAAATTAATAAGTTTCAAATCAATTTATATTTAAATACTATTCTTAATCCAATTAAATTACATGTCAACTTAATTTATCTTTCCAACCTTTATTTTATTAAAGTTATTACAAAAATCTATTTCAAAATATTAATATAAATTTTAAATAAATATTTTAAAACATATTTTTATATATATTAGTTAAATTAAATTTTTATTAAATTTTATTATATTATATTTCTATTAAATCAATTCTTATTATTAAATCTATTTTATAGTAAATCTTATTTTATATATTTTAAAATAATAATATTATAATTAAAATCTTAAAATTTACATTTTTCAAAACTAAACTTATAAAATTTAAAATTTCAAACATATATTTTAAAAATCTAATTTTAACACACATTTAAAATAAAATCTTTATATTATATTTTAAAATCGAAACACATATAATTTTCTTTTCAAAATTTTGGAATTTAAAAAAAAATAAACCAACGGTGTCCGTATATAATTTTCTATCCTATAGTCAAGTGATACAGATATTTATCATTTCAATCCGCATTAATTTAATATTTATGGGTATATATCATTTCAACTCGCAATCCCGAAATTCAAAAATCAATAAAATCGCTTGGGTTTATCATTTCAACCCATAACGATTTTCCCTAATCTATAAGATCGTTCCAGTATGTATCATTTCAACCCATAGGATTTCCTAAACTAACAGGAAACTTGCAGAGTGAGAACAATAGAATAATAATATAAAATAACATAACATATCAATTACGAGCATGGATCATAATTAAAAATTAAAAATATAATACACTAACAAGTTATTGGTGTCAATATTGTCAATTAACATAGATGAACAAATGCAAATAATAACATATCATACTTAACAATTTAATCACTAATCGATTCAAATTTAACAACATATTTCAATCATCATTTTATGTGAAATTAATTTACTAAACATAAGGATGTTAATCATGAGTGATCGCTCACCTTTCGAGGCTACGGAAACAATGATGGTGAAGAAGATGACACGGACACGCACATTGATACGCAACAAATGGGACAGCGAGACAAGAGATGAACTGCTGCAATACAGACACGAGCACACAAAGCCAAGCAAAGCAACAAGAACTTGAATTCAAGAATCAAATATATATATATATATATATATATGTGTGTGTGTGTGTGTGTGTGATACATATATATATACTCTTTTTTTATTCAATGAAAGAGAAGTAGAGGCTGGAGTTGCAAGCTGCTATAGGTGGAAGGGCCTGCTGTGTGGGGATGTGGCTATTGCATGGGTTGTCTCGGTTGTGCGTGATGGTGTGGGCAGAGGAGGGAAGGTTCAGGTGGCTGAAGATAGGAGGGCCGGAGCAGTTGTCATATGGAGGGAAACGAAGCGATAGTGGCAGCAGAGAGAGAGAGTAGGAGGCTGCTCTGGTGGAGGACTAGGGTGTGGGTCGACCTGATTGTTGGCTGATGGTGTTAAGGTGGGGTGTGGTAGGGGTTGGACAGTGGAGAGGGACGAAGGAGGGGTTGTTAGGTTCGGTGAGGGGAGAAAATGGTGGAAGGCGGGATGGAGGAGTGTCAGAGCAAGCGTGGAGGAGAAGTAGAAGGGGATGGCGCTGCTGAGGGGAACAAGGCGGCGGAAAGGCGGAGCAAGGTGGCGTGTTGGCTGAGGGAATTGCATGCGTGGGAAGAAGATGAACCGAGTTGCAAAAGGAAAGGGTGAGCTGGCTTCAGAGAGAAATAAATGAATGCAACATATATATTATTATTTTTTCAAAAGAAATGAATAGACCCAAAAGAAGAAAGGAGAGAATGGCCACATATATCAACCAGTGGAATAACAAAAGTCAAGACTTGAATTTTTTGGAAATATCAATAACTATTAGCTATTGGTTGTCTCGAGAAACAAACGAAAGGACACAGAACCCAAAAGGCCTAAATGCGGAACCAATACGGCTAATCGTTTCGCGGATTTCACCGTGTACCGGACGCCGAAATGCACAAATGAATATACTGCGGAGATCAGCACGATGAGACGAACAGAATGGTACATAGATATGAGTGATACAACCGACCTATCAAAACTCGATTTTCGCTGCCAAACCGCTGCTAAATCGCCGAAAATAAGATAAACGGAGCTAGAGCAGTCCAAATTTGGCAAAAAAATACGACGACTCACTCAGAAAATGATTTACATTTTTCTTATATAAAAATATTCAGATTTCAAAAATATTTAACTTCCATCTATTTTCAATTTATTTTAAATTGAAATTTCACAACTGAACAAACTTACATATTTTCTGATGAAAATCTGCCACTTGCTATGCTTAAATAGACGCATACCAAATATCAAATTTTCATTGCAAAATCTTATTGTTAAATTTTCATGAAAAATTTAGTAAATTACGTTATTTAAATCATTAAAATTTCAGGTTGTTACACTCTCCCCCACTCAAAATTTATCATTCCAATTAACATTATACATCTCATTACTTATTAATATCCATTTATTATTATCATTCCAATTAACTTACTTTCAATTAATTTACATTTCCAATTTATTTGCATTCACCTTATTTACTTAAATATCATTCTCTTTTTATTATTCAGTTTATTTCACTTTCAATTAATTTACATGTCCAATTTATTTGCATTTACCTTATTTACTTAAATATCATTCTCTTTTTATTATTCAGTTTATTTCACTTAACATATCTGGCAACATAGATTAAATGTATAAACATTTATTATAACCACTCAAATTTTTTATTTATAAATTTCCTTAACAAAATTTCATTTTTTCACATCTTATTACTTACATTTTATATTGTATACTATTCAATTACATGTTCTCATTACATTCAAACTTTTCCAGGTAAGTTTTATTAATGTTTCTGAGTGTAATTGAGCACAATAAAAATTTACCTTTTATTTACAACATTTTTATTAAGCAAAATTTAATTTGAACAATTTAATACTTAAGTTTTCTCTTGTATAACCCCAATTACATATTCACATTAAATTTTAACTTTTTGAATATTTCAGGTAAGTTATATATGTTTTAGAATGCAATTGAGTATTACACAAATTAATTTTATCCTAGTTCAACTGTTTCAAGTTGTTTTAATTCCATTTCTCATTTTAGACACTCTAATTATTCAAATTTTTTGCTTCATTTCAATAATTGAAAACCATCACTTAACATAAAACTTAAGAGTTAAATTTCCGGTTACACTTCAAACCATTTTGAAATAAATATATACATATATATATTTCGTATATCAAATCATACTCAAGAAATTCAAATCAAATCCATTTTCCAAAACAAAAGTGTAGCAAAATTACTAAGTGGTCTCCCTACTTTGAAACTCGAAAATGAACGTCGATGATGCTGCAGTCATCATCGAAATTATTTTTCAGCGACATAAGAGGAGAGTACCGACTTACTTCTTTTAAAATTCTTTGGGAACAATTTCCATTCGAAAATACTTTCAAATAATATATTTTTCCAAAACTTTGAAAACCAAGTTTTGAAAAGCACCGAAAATTAAATTCGCAAATCCTTAACATAAATTCATTTCATTTGCAAATCAGATTTATAAACCATGTTTTAAAATTTTCATCTCCTTATAACATACAGCAATAGTTAATGGTTTAGGAATGTTGACAAAACAATAAATAATAATCTAATATTGTCATTTCTAACGACCAATTCATTTAACTATCTAATTTTAGAAAATTACACTTTTATATATAAAATATAATCATACATAAAATTATTTCATTTATCAATTTTGGAAACGATATTGTGTCAGTTTGCTCTGTTCAAGTGTTTTGGAATTCCTATCGATAGCGTTAGCTAGACGAATCGATCAAAACCCAAAATTCAAACTTAACAACTCAAACAACACTATATAAAACATTTTTATATCAATTACAAATACGCTCCCTCATAGGATGATTCAAGAATGGATTTTAACAAGGATAGAGATTCAAATTTAGATGAACCCTAATCAAAGAGAACTCTAACCAAGAAGATAGGCTCGAAAGGAAGATAAGATAATTAAAATACAAAAGAGGAAAGATGGATAGACTTATATTAATCGTCGCAACCTTAACCGGGTCAACCGAGACTCCATTTTCAGAAACAATGCGCCAAAGGAATCGTACTTATCCCTCCAAAAATGGCATTTAGAAAATTTGGCTTTCAGCACCTAGCCCAAATGAGATTCATGTTCCCTCTCAGACTTAGAAAAGATGAGAATATCATTAACGAAAATAGGGACAAACTTGTTGAGAACATCGCGGAAAACACGATTCATGAGATCACGAAGAAGGCAGAGGAGCATTGGTTAATCCAAAGGGCATGACTAACCATTCAAAGAAACCATTCTCCGTTCGGAAAGCTATCTTGGGAATGCTCTCCTCAACTACACGAAGCTAGTGGAAGCCGGTAGCAAGATCGAGCTCCAGGAATAAGATCGATGTAGAATTCAATTTCTTGCTTAGGAGGTAGAGAAGTGACTTCACCAAAACATCAAGATAATCCCTAACTATCGGGGTGGAGTCAAGATCACTAGGCTGAGAATCAAGCGAAAAGATAAAACTGCCTGCATAATCCTGACGCATTTGACATTCGATCACAAGAGAATTACCCTGGTCATCTACTAGAGAAACGATTCGGGCTTTGCAAGAAATAACAGCATCATAACACTTTAACCAATCACCTCCAAGTAAGATATCAAATGCATCGAAACCCAAAACATAGAAATCTCCGGTGAATTGATGCCTTGTTGTAAAGGAGTTTCACCCCTTTACAAATCATACTAAGGTTGGCAGGACTGCCGATAGGATTAGTCACACACAAGGATGAAGTTGCCAATTGAGGTTGCAAGATGCGCCCAAACTTATTTACGGATATCAATAGAAATAAAGCTATGGGATGCTCCAGTATCAAAAAGAACACGAACAGGAAAAGACAAGAATGGATTTTAGAACAAAGGTAAAGTTCCAAAATTCAAAAGAAATCCAAATCAAAGAGAATCCTAACAAAGAATTTCAAGCTCGAACGAAGATGATTCTTTAATTAATTCTACTCATTCTAGGGTATTACTAACCTATCTCTAATGAGTTTTTACTCCATATGCTAAGTTTTGCCTAAACCAGAGCTCTGATACCACTTGTTACGACCCGCCATTTTGAACCATTCAAATCGACAACAATCCACACATGTCAGACTTGAATTGCTCAGAACAACAGATTATTAATTTGTAATTGGCAAAACTTAGCATATACAGTAAATAAATCAATCACAGAATCAAAAACACAGAGTAATATAACAATAAGCAGCGGAAATAGATAAACAGTAGTTCATGAAGCTACTATAGAATATCAAAGTCTAAAGTAAAATACAACAGAAATCCAATACATAGAAGTCTCAATACAAAAGCAAATGACAAGTCTGAACATAAACAACCGGAAGTAACTGAAATAACTGAAAAGCTGAATAGATAAAGATAGACCACCAGGCAAAGCTCCAAGCTCCAAAGGTGAGTCTTAAATGTTGTGACACTCACGCTGACCCGAGCATAAAGCAAAACACAAAACACTCGAGTCAGGATTAACATTCTTATGCAAGTAAATCAACTCAAGTGAAATGTCCAAGTGAAATGCAATATAACTTAAAGGATGTTTGGGATTCCACCCTTTAAGGATACGTTAAACTATCCACATACATAGTACAATACGCTACATAGATAATGTCTATAGTAAAGTAAAGTATTAAAATAGCTTTAAGGCGTTACCCATATCCCCCTTAACACATTTTTATATAAATATCGTAGTCTATACAGATACTATAAGCCCCACCAAAATAGTGGGATACTCGGGGAGCACTCCATATGTACGATACAAACCAAAGTCGTAATGGGCTCGATAAGGCATGTGACAAGGCACGCGAGGCAATGCCCAGGGTAGGATACTACCGTTTTGCAGAACCGGGCTAGTGGTAACGCATAGCAGCTATACCGCCCACCTAGAGACACACTCCCATAATCAAAGGTGAACCCAATCAAATAACAAAGTAATAGATATGGTTTCGAAGAAGCATGCTCGACTGGAGGTGCGACCTCACATGGCCTCGGTATAGCTCCTGTTTTAGTCACATCAAGCTGACCCGAGGGGGTCAGGGCTACGTTCATACCTCATACAGAATCGTTCGCCAAACCATCCTACTTCGTTCTGAATTCTCCACCACGTGCACAGTTTTTAAAGTGGTTTTTGGTATTGGCAGAGAGTACGACAATATTCAATCCCGGTCTCTTTAACAACCAAACGCTATTTCACACCATGGTCATTTTCATTTTAAACAGTTCATGCTTCATATCAAAATATCATATTCATTTCAAAATCATATCACTTTCGAAATCATATTCAGTTTCGAAATCATTATTCACTTTAAATCATATTCATTTCCAAAATCATAACCACAAAATAGGTTAAACCATCATATCAAAGTTTCGCATTTAAATCCATTAAATTTAAATCATAACAGTTCCAACTTAAATAGTTTGAATATTGAAAGTAGTTTATATATATTGGAATAGGTATACATTAAAAATAGTTTATATTTAAAAATAGGTTATAGATTAAAATAGTTATATATTAAAAATAGTTTATATATTAAAATATATTTTTAAAATTGTTTATAAATTTAAAATAATATATATTAAAATAGTTTATATATTTAAAAGAGTTTATACCGAAAATAGTTTCAAATTAGAATTGTTTCTTCCAATTTCACAAATCAATTCAAATCAACTTTAGTTCGAAAATTTTAATTTAAATCAATCTAAGTTCAAAGATTTCGATTAAAAAGTTAAAGGTTCAATTCAAATTCTCATTAAAACCATTTTTAATTTATATCGGTTTCAAATCCATGTTTGAACTACAAATTTAAACCACTTCCAATTCAATAGGTTTCAAAGTTTAGAATATTCAAACATTTAAAATAACTCAATTTGATCAATTTCATTTATATTTCAAATTTCACTTTAAATTTTATTTAAATTTGAAAATATTCACTTAATCATTTTGAATAACATTTAAATATAATCTCAAATTACAAATTTAAATCAATATTGATTATTCAATTTCAATTTTATTTAAATTTGAAATTATTCATTTAATCACCTTTAATCAAAATCTAGTTATCAAGTTATAAAAATCATATCTTTAAAATCTCAAAATTAATAAGTTTCAAATCAATTTTTATTTAAATACAATTCTTAAACCAATTAAATTACAAGTCAACTTAATTTATCTTTCTAACCTTTATTTTATTAAAGTTATTACAAAAATCTATTTCAAAATATTAAATAAATATTTTAAAGCATATTTTTATATATATTAGTTAAATTAAATTTTTATTAAATTTTATTATATTGAATTTTTATTAAACCAATTCTTATTATTAAATCTATTTTATACTAAATTTTATTTTATATATTTTAAAATAATAAAATTATAAGTAAAATCTTAAAATTTACATTTTTCAAAACTTAACTTATAAAATTTAAAATTTTCAAACATATAATTTAAAAATCTAATTTTAACACACATATTAAAATAAAATCTTTATATTATATTTTAAAATCAAAACACAAATATTTTTCTTTTCAAAATTTTGGAAACCATTAAAAAAAATAGACCAACGACGTCCGTATATAATTTTCTATCCTATTGTCAAGTGATACAGATATTTATCATTTCAATCCACAATAATTTAATATTTACGGGTATATCATTTCAACCTGCAATCCCAAAATTCAAAAATCAGTAAAATCGCTTGAGTTTATCATTTCAACCCAAAATGATTTTCCCTAATCTAAAAGATCGTAGGGTATGTATCATTCATTTCAACCCATAGGGATTTCCTAAGCTAACAATGAACTTAAAGAGTGAGAAGAATATAATAATAATATAAATAGCATAACATATCAATTACAAGCATGGATCATAATTAACAATTTAAAATATAATATACTAACTGGTTATTGGTGTCAATATTGTCAATTAACATAGGTGAACAAATGCAAATAATAACATATCATATTTAATAATTTAATCACTAATTGATTCAAATTTAACAACATATTTCAATCGTCATTTCATGTGAAATCAATTTACTAAACATAAGGATGTTAATCGTGAATGATCGCTTACCTTTCGCGACTATGGAAACAATGATGGTGAAGAAGATGACACGGACACGCACATAGATACGCAACAAACGGGATAGCGAGACAAGAGATGAACTGCTGCGGTACGGACAACGAGCACACAAAGCCAAGCAAGATATAAGAACTTGAATTCAAGAATCAAATATGTATATTTATGTGATATATATATACACTCTTTTTTTTATTCAACGAAAGAGAAGTAGAGGCTGGAGTTGCAAGCTGCTATAGGTGGAAGGGCCTACTGCGTGGGGATGTGGCTGTTGCGTGGGTTGTCTCGGCTATGCATGGTGGTGTGGGCGGAGGAGGGAAGGTTAAGGTGGCGGAAGATAAGAGGGCCGGAGTAGTTGTCAGGTGGAGGGAAACGAAGCGGCAATGGCGGCAGAGAGAGAGAGTGGGAGGCTGCTCTAGTGGAGGACTAGGGTGTGGGTCGGCCTGACTGTCGGCTGATGGTGTTAAGGTGGGGTTTGGTAGGGGTTGGATGGTGGAGAGGGATGAAGGAGGGGTTGTTGGGTTCGGTGAGGGGAGGAAATGGTGGAAGGTGGGCTGGAGGAGTGTCGGAGCAAGCGGGGAGGAGAAGTGGAAGGGGATGGCGGTGGTGAGGGGAACAGTGCGGTGGAAAGGCGGAGCAAGGTGGCGTGTTGGCTGAGGGAATTTCATGCGTGGGAAGAAGATGAACCAAGTTGCAAAAGGAAAGGGAGAGCTGGCTTCAGAGAGAAATAAACGAATGCAAAATATATATTATTTCTTTTTTTTCAAAAGAAATGAACATACCCAAAAGAAGAAAGGAGAGAATGGCCGCATATATCAACCAGTGGAATAACAAAAGTCAAGACTTGAATTTTCTGGAAATATTAATAACTATTAGCTATTGGTTGTCCCAGGAAACAAACGAAAGGACACATAACCCAAAATGCCCAAATGAGGAACCGATACGGCTAATCGTTTCATAAATTTTGCCGTGTACCGGACGTCGAAATGCATAAATGAATAATTGCAGAGATCAGCACGATCAGACGAACAGAATGGTACACAGATATGAGTGATACAACCCACCTATCAAAACTCAATTTTCGCTGCCAAATTGCTGCTAATTCACTGAAAATAAGATAAACAGAGCTAGAGCAGTCCAAATTTGGTGAAATGAAATACGACATCCCACTCAGAAAATGATTTACATTTTTCCTATATAGAAATATACAAATTTCAAAAATATTTAATTTCCATCTATTTTTAACTTATTTTAAATTTTAAATTTAAATTTCACAACTGAACAAACTTACATATTTTTTGATAAAAATTTGTCACTTGCAATGCTTAAATAGACGCATACCAAATATCAAATTTTCATTGCAAATCTTATTGTTAAATTTTCATGAAAAATTTAGTTAATTACGTTATTTGAATTGTTAAAATATCATGTCATTACAGTGGTTCCAATGCTCAAAGCTCAGTTTGAAGTTATACCCAAAGGACTGGATGATGGTGGAACCTGGTATGGATGCTGAATCGTCCAATCTGAATTTGATGAAGATGTACCTGTGATCTGCAATATCCCAAGCATGGTGATATGCTACAATGAAGTAATCGGTAGCAAAGAGAATAGACCTAACCTCTGCGTCCCCATAGAGGAAAGTTGGCAGGCTTGAAATGCGGATCTAGGAAGCATAAAAAACCCTCGATGGAAGCTCTCAAACTTTGGCGATCATTAGCGAGCAAACACTATTCCACAATCTTTGTGGAAGAATCCCTTCTTAATTGCAACGCCAACGAGTTGGCGATCAGGAAATTGAACTAGGAAGGATCGACTACCGTGAAGAGAAATTCTTTACCCTCTATGCTTGAAATGGAATTCGCGGCAGTGTCTAAGGTCCGATATTGACCAAAGCGCACTAACGATCTAAAATATTACATGCATCTGTGCGTTAAGCAGCTTAGCCCCATCTGCATGCATGGCCGCTCCAAAAGAATCTATAGGGGACAAATATAAAAAAAAATATTGGAGACATTCTTGCACTTTCTATATAGAGGCAACTTGGAGGTAGAAGGGTCAGTATGGGCCAAGGCGATAGGACTGAAGGGCTCGATTGCAGCTACTTTTTAAAGATATGAAGCGAATTCACATGTGCCTCTAGGAATTATAATTACATCTATCTTTTCAAATTTAATCCACTTAGCAAATAAATGTCCATATTTCCCTCACTTAAAGCATAAGATATCATTGCAACACCCATGCGCCATGTGTCCCCCAAGCCCACACTAAAAAAAGTTTCTTTTTTGCTTTATCCTGGTTGCAAAGGTGTGCATGCATCTACATCTTGGGGGCTTGACAGTTAGAGAAGAATTTGAACTTAAATTTAGAGATATGGGAGCACCTGCGCAGATGGAACCCAAAGGCACATGAGGCGAGGGGGCTCTAATAAGATCCGCATAAGATTGTGGTGCTTCGTATGTTGATGCACTTCCCGCTACTAGAAAGGAGGCTTCGTCACACATGGGGTCCAATTGGTGATCACTGTCTTTGGTAGACTTGCTAGAGAGCCTACACCTGAAGTTGCTAGAGAATCAAGAAGTGAAAGCTATTGAGGAACAAGAAGTAGGGTGATTTAATGATGTAGTGGAATAGATTGTGGAACTGGGCGGATAAAGGAAAGGAGAGATTAAGGGGATGGGACCATAGAATTTTTATGTGCCTCTGGGAGCTATATCATTATACATGTATATTAGGTATTAGTTAACATTTAATTAATTAAAATAAAATTTCAATATTTCAATATTATTATTATTACTTACCTTAAACATTTTGAGATAAATACACATCTATCATTATATATATATTAGTTTATTTAACTAACTTTTAATTAATTATCTATTTAATAAATCCAATTAATTAAATAATTAACATAAAATTTCAAATTTTTCTTTACTAATTTTCAAAAACATTTTGAAAAATATTTTATAACATCTATAAAATTTCCTTTTACATTTTAAACTAAACCTTTAAATTTAAATTTTCAAATATATTTTGAAAAATTAGCGCAAGGCCGAAAACTATTCAGGTCTTTATATTTAGGATAACCTTTGGGCTTACTTCACCCTTCGGGCCAAACCAATAGCTAGGTAGGGGAGAGTACTTGATTACCCAAACCCAACCTTAGACATTACCGGCACTACCTTCTAGACTCCCTAATGAATGGGAAGGCTTTAATAAGTCAGCATTAACATTGCTAATTTATACCACATAGGCCATTGGACTCTAATACCATTGAAGGAACTAAGCCATGTCATGGTGATTAAATTGGTAAATTTCAAAAAAATTCCATTTTGGATTTTAATGGACCTATGGAGTCTGACTGAATTTAGACCCAATCTAAAATTATTTTAAATAAAGTCTTATTTTATTTTATGTGTTTATCTAATAAAATAATAAATTCAATTCAATTTAAAATCTGAATTTAAATTTGAGTATATCCAAATATACACATGTATATTATGCACATGCAACATGTAAATGGTGTACATAGTTAACATTTATGTTTATAGGTTCTGAGATTTACCTGTGTCTACACACATCCGCCCTTTATATACATATTGGCTATCTAAAAAATTAATTGAAATTTATATATTAATATAATGATTTTGAATTGTTTTTATTAATAAAATTAAACGATTTTGACAAAATCGATAATTTTGAAATTCAAAACCATTTCCAAATAACTAATTATTTACTTAGTAAAATAATTTAAAAACAAATCTGAATCTATAAATTTATAGTAATATATATACATATATATTATTGAAATTTAAAATAAAATTAATTTAAATATGATATAATTTATGATATTTTTAAATATATATAATATAATTTTATAATAAATTAATTATTAAATTAAATACAATAAATATATACAAAAGAAAATTGCCTTTCGGCCAAAATAATATTTTTCTCTTTATTAATCTGTATATAGTAAACAAATACTTAATTTTATAAATTAAAAATATTAATTTACAAATGTATATACATATTAATAAATATGCACATAGATAATTTTAAAACAATATACAAATTTACATTTATAAATAAAATAAAAATTCATCAAAACTATTATTTTGCTGCTAAAAGTGATATATGATGTAAATTATAATATAAAATCATTTATAAATGTATACATACTGTTACCCGGCTACTTGGCCCGGCTACAAAGCGATAGTTGTAGAAGATAAGATTGAAACTAGACAGGACTCGAACCAAGAGGAGATTGGAGATATAAGGGATTGATGCAACCTATGTGATTCGACATGTCTATATGGATTGGTGTTTGATGGTGGTTTGGTTGGAGTAGGATAGCTCTTTATGGAAGGTCATGGATGGGTCGGCCTTGGTCGGTCGACACGTGTTGTTCGGTCATAGGAGACAAGCCAATGTGGGTCGGCACGTAGTGGTTTGGCCTAGGTGGCTCGGTGTAGATGGGGATCGGCTTCGGGAGGATTAGTATATGTGGGTCGGCATTCATTGGCGGTTCCATCTATGTATACGGTTCGACACGTATGGGTCGGCAAGGGTTGCTCGGCAAGAAAGGAAGGTCGAAGTGGGTCGGTCAAGGTGGTTCGGCCTTGGTTGATCGACACATATGGATCAGTGCGTATGGGTCGGCAATTTGGGCTCGGTTGTAGTGGTTCGGCAAAACAGCAGGAGAATTAGCAAGACTACCATAGGGCGATACGATCGACACTGTTTCACTTCGAGTCACACCCATAATTGCTCTGAGTTGCTTGCGGGTTTGCTTCGAGCCGTCCGTAAGGAGACCCTGGATCGGTGGTAGTGGGTCGGCATGCCTGGTTCGGTATACTTAACCTACCAGCTATGGGCCGAGCTATCTTGGTCATGGGCCTGCTCAGGGGATCCAGCCTATCCTCGTCTATAAATAAAGGGGCAGGGGTCCAGTTGAGGGGACCTTTTTTCGAGAACTGCAGAGATACTCTACCATTTTCTGTTCAAACTTGTATTCAAGTTATTTGTTTACGGATTGTAACTGTACCCAAGTGATTGGAAAAGTAATAAAGATTATATTCAAAGTGGACGTAGGCAATTACGCTGAACCACTATAAATTTGGTGTTCTTATTTTTGTTGTTCTTTTTTCATTCGACTGTGTTACTTCTCTGTTTTAATTTACATTCTTCATAATTCTCTTTACACAATTCTATTCAAGGGTGTTAGTGACCAATTTTGGTGCTAACATTTTGGTACTTTCACTGAGAGTGTTCATTCTCAGGCTGTTAGGATCTACATTGTTGCCACTGGATTGAGGAAATCCCCCGAAGGAGATCCAAGTTCATTCTCAAGAGTTCATAGATTCTACCCAGAGTTCCTACGGATAACTCTAAGATGACAAGACCACGTACCAGATCCGCCTCCTACAACGCTGATGTTAATGAGACCGCTAGCATCCAACAGTAGGACCCAGCAATCAGCAAGCTTATGCAGGTGCAGAACCCGCCACCATCTCAAACCAACCAGAAGTTGTCACCCGGCAGAGTTCGATGAGCCGATGAGGGAGCTCGTGGAAAGTAGGAGACAACTTAACGAGCAGATTCAAGCAAACGCCAACCTGATGACCCAGATTTCTCAGCATCAGCGTCAAAATGCTGGAGGAAGCCTTACTTCCAACTCGTCATCCGATAGCTCTGCTTTGTTAGATGAACACCCTAGACGTAGACGCCGCAGGATTGAAATGGCACAAACTGGAGCAACAGAGCAATTGGTGACAAGTCGCTAAGGGTAGACCAATAGAAATGGTCCAAATTCCTTAGCTGGAACTTTGGTTCTTCAACTACACCTGGGGAGTCGCACCCAACCTAGAGTGATAAACTTAGGATCTGGAGCATGCATGGGATTTGGTCAACCACCTCACCAGGATCGTAATGAAGTGGGTCCTCCAAATGCATACTTAGATGATCGCCGACCGAGGAGGCACCTGCCGGAGCAATCGCACAGAACGGACATCGGCTTGGCACCTCCCATTCAGACTCTGGATCTATCAGCTATGGTCAGGCAATTGATGAGGGAGAATCAGGGCTTGACTAACGATGATCGGGGAATATCGAGGAGTCATACCCCGTTTACTGATAACATCCTAAAAGCTGAGTACCCCCGAAAGTTCAACATGCCTACCATTCCAGCTTATGAAGGGAAGACCGACCCTCGGTAGCACATATGAGATACGGGTGGATGATGGACTCGGCTAGGGCAAACGATGCGACCAAATGCAGATGCTTCCCAATAACCCTATCCGGAATCGCTACCATGTGGTTCACTAGATTTCCCCCATGATCGATCTCCAGGTTTGATGAGTTAGCGACGAAGTTCGTGGAGCAATTTAGGATCCATGCTACTCGCCCAAAAGACGTGATGTCGCTATCCATTGTGATTCAGGCTCCTGGAGAGTCGTTGAAGGACTACTTACAGAGGTTCCACGTGGCTGCCACTGAAGTTAGTAATCCCAATGACCACGCCATCCTTATGGCCGTCACGCGGGGAGTGGATCCGGAGTCTGAGTTTGGTGACTGGCTGGTAAACAAACCACCGACTACCCTGGAACGCTTTTATTCAAAGGCGAACCAATTCATGAGAAAGGAAGAGGCCAGGTGGTCAAGACGGAACAGTGCGCAGGATCCAGTAAGGAAGTGGTACAAAGCAACATTGCGGTAAAGCAATCCAGCGAGAACTCTGGTAAGGTCCAAGTCAATGTTCAAAATAAGCAGGAGTAGCCAAAAGGAACTGGAGGAGGAAATTCCGGACGGAAAAGGGAAGCAGGAAAGTGAAAACCAAGGATCCCGACCTATAATGAATATACGCCCCTGAACACATCTTTGGAGAATATTTATCTATCAACTTGTAATACATTCAAATACCGAAAGCCGCGCCCAAAGGAATCGACTGAGGAACAAAAGCAGACTGGAAAGTATTATCGATTTCACGAGACCTATGGGCACAATACTGAAGAGTGTAGACATCTCTATGATGCTATAGAAAAGCTGATTCGCCAGAAGAAGCTACATCAGTTTGTTAAGAATCCGCAGGAAGACGGACATGGGACATCCGACCCCAATCACGGGCAAGCTTCACACCGACCTGAGGAGCTTGCTCGGACCGGAGGAAGGCTGGTCATAAACATGATAATCATTGGACCTCATATGTTAGACAAGAGTTGGAAAGAAATGGAACGCTATGCTAGTTCCTTGAAGCATGCGGGCATCGAGTGCTGCTCGAACACAGAAGATGGGACTCCGACGAAGCAACAGCGAATGATGACCGATGATATAATATTCAGGAGTAGGGATGTCGAGCAGGTGGAGGCACCTACCATTGACCCGATGGTTATCTCAGCTACGATCGGACTGGCGGTTGTGAGAAGAATACTAATTGATTTTGGAGTTCTGTTAATATTATCTTCAAGAAGGCGAATGACAAATGAAGATGGAGGCAAAGGATCTGAAACCATCTAAAGCCCGCATTCACGACTTTAATGGTGCAGCTACTGTGCATTAGGCTTGGAGAAGGAACCTTCAAGTTAGCGACTGTTAATGGCGTGACACTCCCCAGAGCATGGAATAGCGAGCATTTGCGCCGTTATTATACTTAGTTTATTTCTTTTGCATTTTAGTAGCAATTGTTTCCAATATATGTTTCTTTTGTTGTTCTCTGTTTCCGACATGTAATAAGACAATTCAGTTTGTCCATATTTCTACAATCAATAAAGGCTTGAAGCTGTTTTTCTATGAACTATTGGTGTTCCGTGTTTTATAATTTCATGACAAAATTAATTTGCATTAATATGTATGGCATATGGACGCACACACAAAACTAAATGTTAACCGGCTACGTATTCAAAAATCTCTAAGTCCCTAAAGCGGACAAGAGTACTCTGAGTCCCCAGAGCGTGGACTAGAGTATAAACGACTCAAAAATCTATAAATCCCCAGAGTGCATACTGGAGTTCTCTAAGTCCCCAGAGCATGTACTAGAGTATAAACGATTCAAAAATCTCTAAGTCCCTAAAGCGGGCTAGAGTACTCTGAGTCCCCAGAGCGTGGACTAGAGTATAAACGACTCAAGAATCTTTAGGTCCCCATAATGCGGACTAGAGTACTCTGAGTCCCCAGAGTGCGGATTGGAGTATAAACGGTTTGAAAAAAATTCTAAACTCCCAGAACGTGGATAGAAGTACTCTAAGTCCTTTGAAGGTGGACTGGAGTTTAAAGGACTCGCAAGACTTTGAATTTCAGTTTCAGACTAAATTATAAGTTATGCGATGTGAATCTGTGAATGCAAAGAAACAAAATTTTATTTACTTCTCAAAAAATTTCCTTACAACTTCTCCGAAAGTTCGGAGGCCAAGTCTATCTACAATGACTACTGATGAAAGAAAGGAAAAAAAGGAAAGGAAAGCAACTACATGATTTTCAACTATTTGAGCTAAGCAAAAATGTTGCGAGGCGATGGCTACTTCTTCGGTTTTCTTTCCCTTTTTGGCTTTTCCGGAGTCTCCTCATCTGAGTGTCTTTTCCTAGACCCTTTGCTTCCCGGCAACGTGGTACCCGAGGAAGGAGGAGGAACTTCCAAGGGTGTGGTCCCACCGGGGAGAATGACCTTCAATGAACTATTTAGGGGATCATCGAGCTCCACCACCTTGGGTTCTGTCTTAACTTTGATTCTCTCTTTCTTCTCCTCCTCGAGTTGCTCCTTCATGCTAAGCTTGGAAGTGTGCTCGGAAGCGCCTGTGATTTTGACATCGTCCTGTTCTTCTATAGGTGAAGGATCTTCAGGTTTATCCTCATCTAGCGCCCCGATCACTTGAGCATCGGGACCAGGGGTATCTCCGGTGTGAGGTGCCTCAGCCTCATTTTCTTCCCGCTCCATGGAGACATTGCTCCTTGGAGTCGGCGCGGGACCAGAGTGACATATACGAATTCATGAAAAGCAAATGTTAGAACACATCCATTACTCGCCAAAAGCGATGATTTCCTTAACTCTAGAAGGTGAAGCTATGTACCAGCTTCAAATTGACTTTCAGTGGTCCTCGGAGTATCACCCTCAGGGATTGGGGATAAAATGTGAATGCCAAGCCCTGGCTTCTCCGAGTCATAACCGACATGCTGCTCGGGAAGCCCAAGTGATGAAGTCTCGGCCAATTGAATGGGAGGAGGAACTTGAGACTCGGTGCCGGATGGGCCAGCAATATCTTCCTTACCCTTCGATGATGGGGAGTCTCTTCCATAGAGGGCTTTTGCCGCAAATAAGTCTGAAGGCTTATTTCCTCGGAGCACTTCCCTCATAAGTGCCTCTTCATCAACCTCTTCAACGCCCAGCTCCACTTTCTTAATTTTTATCAAAGTGTCCCATGCTTCAGCTAGCGATTCGAGATAACCATCGCCCAAGGAAGATAGGTCGTGGTGCATGAGAACTCTTGCATTGTACTCGGCTATAAGCGGGTCAAAGGAACACTTAATCTCTTCTCTGTCGGCCTCGGTCGCTTCCTCAATTTGGGAGTCTACCTCTAAAAGTGCCGCCTTTTTTCCTTCTTCACGAGCTGCATCTTTTAGCGCTTCAATCTTGAGTACCTCTTCGTCGAGTTTTGTTTTCAAATTCCTCATCTCGACGATTTCATTGCAGTATTTTTATGAATCTTCCTGCGCAACAATTTTCTCTTTTTTCTCTTTGGAGAGCAGTTCCTCCAGTTCCTTGACTCGGTGAGCCAGAGTGTCTTTCTCTTTTTGAATAGAATCTTTCTCCAGGGCTAGAGCGTCGCTGCGTTGGATTGCCTCGTTAAGTTCCTTTTTGTGGGTGGCCTCCAAGCGGCCGACCGCCTTAGTTGTCTCCTTATCATTCTTCTGGGCAGTCTCAAGCTGAGATTTGTATGAGGATAGCTCTTCATCCTGGCTCTTTATGATATCTTTGCCATGAATAGCTTCGAGCTTGAGGCGATCAATCTCGTGCTGGCGTTCGATGGAGACCTCTGAAACTTTTTCCACCAAGTGTACGAACGCGTCGTGTTGGAAATACACATCGTTATTGCAAGCAATAGCGCTCTGTTTGACGTGCCCAGGATTAGGATAAATTGCGGGGAGAAATTTCAGTTCGTCGAAACAGATCTTCAGAAACGTAGCTTTGAGCTCGACTATTTTTTCTACCATGGACGGATCGTGAGTGGGAGCTGGGGAGTCTGCCTTACCGGAGTTACAGATTTCTTGTGAGGCTCTTGGGATTGCTTGGTGCTCGAGGAGCCAGAATGTTGGTCACGGAGGACTTCGAACCGGGAGCCATTTTGAGTAGACTTGTCCCCACTACACACCGGAAGATTGGGAGGATCATTTGGATATGAAGAGTCGTCGTGGGTCCTCCTTTTGGAAGATAAGGACGACTCTCTAGAATGATAGTCTCTATCTCCGCCTTTATCCCTATCTCTTCGTTTACCCGATCCTGAGTCTTGACCAGAATGATAGAAGAAGGAGGATCCTCAGAGATGGTCAATTCCATGTGTGCGCCCAATTTCACCCGTACGTAAGATTAAACGAGAACGAATTAGTAGAAGTCGCACGATGAACTGAATTCAGGTGCATGGTGTAGTGTAAGTGTTCGCGTGTGTCCTAGTGCATCCCCCCAACAGACTAGTGTATTTTGCTTTACTCGTCGGAATTTTCTCTCCCTGATCATGAAGCTGAGCGCCTTCGTTACTTCTCGCGGGCGAGTTAAATCCCATAGTGCCGGGATTATTGAAGTCATAATTCAATAGATCATTGAAGATGGTCAAGTCAGATAGTCCCTTAAATGAGCTCTCCAATTTTTGTGAAGACGATCCTTTCTCGATAGGGGTTATCGTGACCTTTGAAGTTCCACCGAATTTTCTCTTTTCAGCTTATACGCTAAGCTCTTCTTCTTTTTCAAAGGAGGCGGCGGTTGGTCGGCGCCGGGTGCATCAGCTACTGGCGCTTGTTCGGAACTTATATTCTCATCAGTCGGCACTGGCACCTCAGTTTCTTTAATCTCGCCTTCCATGGTAGTATCGTGAGCCCCTTCGGCAGGGGGCACCGAAGGACATTGTTATTTACTCGCTTCCACGGTCGTTCTTGCAATTATGGTGCCACTTGGAAGGATAGTCCTGCGACCCTCTTCTAGTAATCCGAACCTCGAAATCAGGTCGTTGGTAACTACCGATTTGATGTCTCGATCTTCCACAGGGGTAGTTCGAATAGCCTCAACTACCTTAGAGTACCTGGCGCCTTTGGGTTGTGGGCGGATACCTATAAGGATTAAACGAAGTTCAGTCTTTCAGAAAGATGCGCCTTAAGTCTTAGAATGAAAAGTGAGATAAGGATGAGACTTACGTCCTTCCAGCCATCTTCTCGCAAAGCCGGGAGGACAACATACGTAGAACCACTCCTGTTTTAACTGAGAAAGCTTGTTCCAAGCGCCCATCAGAACTTGAAATTTGGGGTATGGCTCGAGGAATATGTAGGATGGACTATCAGGACGTCTCTTGAAGCGGTAGATGTGGCGAATGTCCTCAGGAGTTAGAGGTCTGAATAGGAAGCTCATAAAAAGAATGTAGGTACCATGAATGAACGCATGACTATTTGGATACAGTTGTGCAGGGGCGATCCCTATATACTGTAACACTTCACGGATGAATGAATTGAAGGGTGGCAAACTTCCGGCCCAACACATGAATTTGTTGCACGTAGTGTATCCGACTAGGGGCAAATGAGGTCGAGCTTATGCTGACGGAACCAGAACGTCTTCGAAGGGGATTCCGTGGATAGAACACAATCAATGAAGAGAGGCTTCCCCGATTTTTGAGGCTTGAGAATCGATGGGGTTATCCAGAACAACAACTTCGTCTACGACATTAGGAGCCTGACCTATAACCTCAGTAGGGAGAACTGAAATATCAAGAATGGGGGCAAATGATGGACTTGACATCCCCACTGCCTCTTGCCATGAACTTGGTCCGGGCTTGTCAGATATAGTGGCGGAGCTCGACTTCTCAGACATTTCGGGAAGACACTTGGGGTGAATAAATACCTGTTTAAGCTATACTCGAGAGATAATCGACATCAGATATAACAATAAAATATTCCCCCGTGTGGTGTGTCATGTGTGAACTAGTGCGACGATTCAAACATGAGTACAGAGAAATTAAAGTTTTGAAGACTAGTGTAGCGTGATTGAGCTTTGAGTTATTAACTTTGGAAACCGTCATCACTGACCGTCTCCGAAGTTTATCCTATGATTGGTAGCAGAAGTCTTGGGATCAGACATTGGCATCATATATTGTGAAGGCTTTTACTTATTTTTGTTTGGTTAGATTCATGTTTAGAATTAATTGAATTATGGAATTGCTAGTTCGAGTTAAGTCCATGGGTTCATATCTTTGGTTCTTGTCATTGTCCATTGTTTTATGCTTAGACGTGCAATGTGTGGTCCCGGTGTATGTTGTGTTCAAGTTGAGATAGTCCAGAAAGCCAATGTTGATCCCAATGCTCAGTACCGACTCTAACACTCGATACCGAACCACTGTCTCGTTACTGACCCAGACCTCACTAGATAGCACACTGAACAACCCACTCGATTTCTCAAACCACCGACCCACCCAGTCTTTCAGATCGCCGATCCACTCGATCTCTCAAATCACCGACTCACACTCTACCTCCCTCGTTACCAACCCACTCTCTCCTTAAACAACCGACCCACTTTTTCTCTCAAAGCACCGACCCAGACTTATAGGCTCCTCTACCGATCGAGTATTATTGGTGTGTTTCAACCTAACTCTCCCTAAGATGGATCAGCCTACAAGGATTGCCGACCAAGCTTTCCTACTCCTCAAGCACCTGACTTCCCTCTCTCAGCATAACAAGTCCTCTCCTCCTACAAATTGCAGACCTCCCTAAAACTATCAAAGACGACTCCTCTTGAATTGGCACGAATCCATGCCATAAAGCCCTCTACTACCTTCACCCTAATATGCTTACTCGCCCTATTTCTCTTTCCTCCCACTCATCACAAAGATCCGTATGTGTGCAATAACTCTTAAGTGGAGGTATGAACCCTTACCTATGTGTTAATTCAGGGTTGGGATGAAAGGTTCTTGAAGCTTGGAGTTAAGGGGTATGGTGGCGGCACGTATGGAAGATGGTGGAACGAGGTTGTGAGGTAGTCCGGTGGATTGGAGGAGATAAGGTTTGGAGCTGTATTGGAGAAGAAGGGAAATAAAGTAAGAAGTGAGAGGGAAAGAATGAAGGTGTGGTTTTATATACAGTGAAGGGGAGACGAACGGGCATTTTCCTAGAGAACCGGTCAACACGCTTCGGTGGGTCGGTAAAGTAAATATGCTGACCCTTGCCCCTAGTGAACCGACCGAGTGGGTCAGCCTTCGTATGCCGACCCACCTCTTGTTTCTAATAATAATAAAAAAAGGAATAATAATAATAATGGTAATAAAATAAATGTGTATACATGAACATATACACATTCGATGATGATAGAAGATGGTAGCGTGATGAGGAGACGGATACTACCAGGTCAGTGGGGAATCGTGGGTTTGGAAAATCCATCGTGATTCAGCCTTTAAGAGGTTGTATACATTCAGCTTCTGAAAAGTTGTATCAGGATTTTAATAGCTTCTTCGAGATTGAGCTAATACGTTCAGATGACACAAAGCTTCGTCGAAGGCCAATGAAAAGCGACAGTCAGTTACCATTCGGAACGAGCTAGCCTTTGAAAGCAGAAGTACTCGCTGATTCAAAGTGCATCATGTTGATTCACACAACGCACTTTGGGGGGCAAATGTTACCCGACTATTTGGCCCGGCTACAAAGCGATAGTTGCAGAAGATATGGTTGAAACTAGACAGGACTCGAGCCAAGAGGAGATTTGAGATATATAGGATTGATGCAACCTGTGTGGTTCGGCATGTCTATGTGGACCGGTGTTTGATGGTGGTTTGGTTGGAGTAGGATAGCTCTTATGGAAGGTCATGGATGGGTCGGCCTTGGTAGGTCGGCACGTGTAATTCGGTCAGGGGAGACAAGCCAATGTGGGTCAACACGTAGTGGTTCGACCTAGGTGGCTCGGTGTAGATGGGGATCGGCCTCAGGAGGATTAGTATATGTGGGTTGGCATTCATGGGCGGTTCGGCCTATGTATACGGTTCGACACGTATGGGTTGGCATGGGTGGCTTGGTCAAGGAAGGAAGGTCGAAGTGGGTCGATCAGGGTGGTTCGGCCATTGTGGTTTGGCCTTGGTTTATCGACAAGTATGGATCAGTGCGTATGGGTCGGCAATTTGGGATCGGTTGCAGTGGTTCAGCAAAATAGCAGGAGAATTAGCAAGAGTACCATGGGGCGATATGATCAATACTGTTTCACTTCGATTCACACCCATAATTGCTCCGAGTTGCTTGCGGGTTTGCTTCGAGTTGTCCGCAAGGAGACCCTGGATCGACATCAGGTGGATCAGTGGTATTGGGTCGGCATGCCTGGTTCGGTCTACCTAACCTACCAGCCATGGGCCGAGATATCTTGGTCATGGGCCTGCATAGGGGATCCAGTCTATCCTCGTCCATAAATAGAGGGGCAGGCGTCCAGTTGAGGGGACCTTTTTTCGAGAACTCCAGGGATACTCTGCCATTTTCTGTACTCACTTATTTTCTGTTCAAACTTGTATTTAAGTTGTTTGTTTACGGATTGTATCTATACTCAAGTGATTGGAAAAGTAATAAAGATTATATTCAAAGTGGATGTAGGTAATTACGTTGAACCACTATAAATTTGGTGTTCTCGTTTTTGTTGTTCTTTTTGCATTCAACTGTGTTACTTCTCTGTTTTAATTTAATTTCTTCATTAATATCTCTACACAATTCTATTCAAGGGTGTTAGTGACCAATTTTAGTGCTAACACATACATATTTATAAATTAATATATACATATAAAGCAATTTTAAATTAATTAAAAATATTTTAAGTTTTAATAAAATTAATATGTATATAATTTCCATGTATATATATATCCCTTTTTTAATTAAAAAAATATGGAATATAAATAGTGAAACTTTATAGATATATATACACACACTTATAATTTTGAATATATATATATATATATATTGAAAGAAATAATCAACGTAAAAATAATGTCTAAAGCAATATCTCACTCATCTATAAGATAAAATAGTACACCCTCCAAACAAAGAAAGGCCATTCGACCCACCAACTCAAACCTACTAACATTATAGATTATTAAGCTAATACCCTTACATCGTTATCCTTCATCTGTAAGCTCTACTCCCTATCTTCATAAAAAGTTAATGGCTTCATCTGTGTAGTGCTGCCGATTCCAATCTCGTACCACCAAAACCACAGTGTCCTTATCAATCATCTTCACACTCTGTAGTTTCTAGTTATCTTTCTTCTCCAAGCGGCATCTGTTTCTTTCTCCCTAGATATTGTAAACCAAAGTGACAAAGCCAACAAATGCCAGACTTTGAAAAATGCTCTTAGATCTGAATTCTTGTTTGAGGTGGCGCACGATCTCCGACAAGTCAAAGGAAATAGGTATTGAAATTCCTAGCTTCAGGTGCAAATTAGAGAAAATATATTTACTGTAAATACAATTAAAGAACAGGTGGTCATGACTCTCCTCCTCGGCTCTACATAGTGGACAATGACTATCTAAGTGGATCCCCCAATTAGATAGACGGTCCACTATAGGTAATTTCTTGTTCACCGCTTTATATGCATACATTGCCATTTTCCTTGAATTCTATTTGTACCAAATAATTTGATGCCAGTCCACCAAATCATCCTTTTGTCTAATAGAATTCCACAGTTTAGAGAAATTAAATTGATGTTTGTCGTTAACCTCCCATAAATCAGTTTCAAGCTTAATGTTGTATATAAATATATAGGATAACAAATGTGTATATAAATTCGTTCAATAACGATCAAGATCCACATTATGATGATAATATGAAATTATAAATGAAGGAGATTACCTTATGATGTATTTTAAGGTTCACACTATTATCCCGCCTTTTGGCAAGGTCGTGACATCAAGAACTTGACTAGAAACCAAGGACAGTTCATCCTGGAGATCGATTATACATGGGTTCACTATGGATGCCGGTAAATTTTGCCCGAGTCTGGATCGAGCTACAATTGATATGACACGACAAGCAAAGTTATAAAAGCCAACGTTCCAAATTTCAAGTCAATCGGAGTTCATAAGCTCAAGATATTGATCGATCACGGTTGAGAAATCCAACTCTATTCGTATCCATCCAATTTCGTATCCATTCCCCAAGAGAGATTCAGTTCGTATCCATTGCCTACTAACTTCCTTCGCATCCATAAAATGAAGCTACTTCGTATCCATCATGTTAATAGTACTTCGTATCCATCAACAAATGCTCATTTCGTATCGGTCTCCCTCCATCCATCTCGTATCGATCTCACACCATCGATACGAACAGCAACAACCACAGATCGATACGAAGAAAGCAACATGAAGCATCGATATGAAGGCGGCCTCCAACCATCGATATGAAGTAGCATGCAAGCATCGATACGAATAGAGCCACGCTATCGATACGAACAGCATCGATACGAATTCAGCAGCCTTCAAAAAATCCAAACTTGCATCGATCATAACTCAAAATCTACAAGTCCAAATGCCACCAAATTTTCACAGGAGCTTGCGTACCACCTTGAGAATGTTCATGATCGATCTCGACTCGATCGGACAAAATCTCGATCGATGCGAATTCGGTTCATATCGATCACAGATCGAGTGCAAACAGCATGGGATCGATCACGTGGGCCCGCCCACGTGCGAGAAGAAGTCCTCCGAGATCTGGGCTAGATATTTGCTGCCTACGCCTATAAATAGCAACCGGGGACCTACAGAAAAGGGACTTTTGGCCTCTCTACGCCGATATTCTGCCAAAATCATTATCAAACTTCAGTTACACTGTTGTAATCTTTTGTAAACAGCGAGTGAAGTTCAATAAACATCAGTCATTTCATAGTGGATGTAGGAAATTCACCGAACCATTCTAAATCTGTGTGTTTCTATGCATTTTCTTATTTTTTTATTGGTGTGTTTGTTAGATCTGCTTCATTTTACATTTATTTTCTTCATTTTATCTCTTCAAACACATCCGAAGAGTGTGATGTCCAATTTTGGTACAAACACACATCTTGAATGATTGAATGACTCAGAGAGTTGATTGAATCGACCATCAGATTTTGCTACGATCTAGAGATGAATGCCACCTTTTAATTTTTTTTGATTTTATTTTGGATTTCTTTTCTCAAAATTTTTGGCTAACTACCATGAAACTCACGACCAATATAGAAGAAGGATGGAACAAAAATACTGAAGGTAGCGAGTGGTTTAAATGGTATTAAGAAGAGGTAAAAGTTGAGGTGTTTTCTCCTTTTTTTTACTCATTATTTTCTTTCCATTTCAAATCAATTTTGAACCATTTACAACCACTTCCCTCCATCCACTATGCACAGGCATGGAAGTTCTTAGACGGGCCTTCAAAAGTCCTAAGCCCATATAGTAATTAATCGATTTGAATCAAATTTAAATATTTATCAGTATCGTTTATCAATACATTGATATATAACTTTTATATATGTACTTTACCAAATACTAATGCCATTCAAAATTCAAATAAAATTCAATAACTAATATTTAACAAATATTAATTAATTTAATTAATCTACCATAATTATAAATTAATTAAAAATAATGTTATTTCAGAGTATTCATCATTATGGTTGTGTGACTCGTTGGTGTAAATTCAATTTGCAAATAATATCCAACAATTCAAATATTAACGTTCACACGTCACCTTAGCTAGTGGTGTAACAATTTGGCCGAATTCGTAGATTACCAATTTTTTTGGAAAAATCAAAATTTGCTATTTTAAATGGCGCTCAGTAGTAAGATTATTTATGCCAATTCTATTCATCAAAACTATATCACTTTACGACTTATGGAATTTGGTTTTGGTCAACATTCCAGTATCATCCACATTCAAATCAGTTAGTCTAAACACAAAGTCATTGGTTCAATAATAACGCTCATTATTAATTGTACTCCTTTGATCAGAGACTTCGACTTTGAGTTGACTATAGTTAACTGTGATACTAATCTTATATAACCAAGGAGAAGAATTCTCTATTGAATTATGTTTCACTTCCAATGCTTCAACTTAGAACCAACTATAGTCATTCGACATACATAATGTAGAGATTTAATATATCCGAAGTGGCGTATACATGTTGAAGGTCAACATTATTCTCAAGTTGAGAGAACCATGTAATATCGTTACTTCGAGATTTATTGTTCACCATAGTTATTATTAACCAACAGGAAACTCTCGAGCGAGTCATTCCATAGTTATCCAATAACTATCAGCACGTAACTCCTTGATGCCTCTAACAGCCATGAGTAATACACCGTCCAACAATTGGAGAGCGTTATGTACTACGGTCTTAACGGATGTACTAATGTCCTTTCTCCAAACATCCCAATCAAGAATATTTAAAATAACATGTTATTTTATATTATAATTAATTACTCATGATTATAACCACTTACAACTACAATCATATAATAATTCACTTATGGATTTTCTTATTTATATAATTTAAATTAATTAATTATATCACTATATGACATAGTGTATAATAGAAATCAAATACTTTTATTATGAACTAGATCGGTCATACAATTAGATATATGTAACCAATTACATAATTTCCCCTAGGACATACCCCCAAAACTATCATTGTAGTGCTAGACTATATCACATCGAAAGGAATATAGCCTTGAGTCACCCAAACTGCAATGAAAAAGTACTTGTAGTTTTAGAAAAGCCGGTGCAAAGGCGTATTGTTTACTATTGCTGTGGAGGAAGGAAGTATGGGAGAAGTGCAAGTGCTATGAAACTTCCCGGATGTGTTTGAACTTGTTTCGAGACTATCACCACCCCAAAAGTGGTAGAGTTTCGTATTGATTTGATATTGGGAGTCGAACCATTCAGTCGACCCAAAGAAGAATGCCTCTAAAGGAAATGGAGGAGTTAAAGAAGCAATTGGTAAATTGGAAAGCAAGAGCTTCATAAGGCCAAATACCTCATTCTAGGGAGCTTCAACTGTGTTTATGAAGAAGTACGATGGGTCTTTAAGATTATGTATTGACTATCGGAAGCTCAATGAGAGAACGGTCAAGAATAAATATCCCTTGCCGAGAATAAATGACTTATTTTATCAGTTGAATGGAGCTAAGGTATTATCATATGTATATTTGGCTTCGAGATATCGTCAACCGAGGTTAGCAGAGGAAAGTGTTCCTCTAACTGCTTCTAGAATGAGGTATGGTTCAATATGAGTGGCTAGTAATGCCATTTGGACTAATTAATGCACCGACGTTCTTTGTGGTTTTGATGAATCACAACTTCTGAGACTAGTAAGACCAATATATGTTAGTGTTTATAGATGGCATTTTGGTGTATTCAAAGGATGAGAGAGACTATGAGATTCACCTAAAGATTGTGTTGGAGACGTTGAGACAACAACCAGTTAAAGGAAAAATTTGATAAGTGTCATCTTTGGAGAATGGAAGTTAAGTTCTTAGACAATATAGTTTGGGAGAGAGGCTTGTCATAGACCTCTTTAAAGGTTGAAGCTGTGAATTGATGGAAGAGAACTGATACTATTTCAAAGGTCCAGAGTTCTCTAGGGTTAGCAAGCTACTATAGAAGATTCATTAAAGACTTCTTTTGGTTAGCAGTGCCAAATGATGAGACTTACTCAGAATGTGTGGACCGAGGAATATGAGATGCCATTCCAAGAGTTAAAGCTTCGGTTGATGAATGTTCCAGTTTTAGTTATAACCAGGGAAATGAAGATTGTTTATACTAATGCTTTAGGTTTGGGGTTAGATGTAACGACTACCCTACACCTTAGATGTAGAATGGCTGTCAAATGAAAGAAAAAGAAGTGAAGAAGAGGAAATAGAAGAGAAGAAAATAAAAGAGAAGAAAAAGGAAACATCAAATGATCAAATAACTTGTCGTATATCTCACATCGCATCAGATAAAACATAATAGTCAACCCAGATATAAAACAGTTAAGACAGTAATAACAATGTGAACTAATCAACAAAGTATAAGATCCACAGATTTATACAACATAGTAATAGAGTTTATGCAACTGATTCATAAATTCAACTGATGAACTATCTCTAATAATAGTAAGTCAACCACTGTCAAGGCTCCATAGTGTCACACAGTGGAATATACAATAACAAACTCAAATATAAATATGAGTAAACTTCACCACTTGCTAATCTATCTGTAGAACACCATATGCCATCCACACCTGCTCTCTAATTTATCCATTCAAGAGTACTCGAGATAATAAAAAGCAAAGTATATAACCTCGGGTCAGACAACAGTCAGGTGCGAGAGATAAACAATCTCAAAATACTATAAAAGTCAATATAATATACGGATCAGAAGGTATATGAATCATACCTGACATGTCCCTGCAACCAAGGAGTTAGCACATAACATTGATAATATACTACTCTACAACATCATACTCATCAAACTACTGGGGTGCCTAGGTATACCTACCTTGTGTGACATCCTTAGAGTGACAGGTGGCTAGTGAAGCAACCAAAACAAACATAGCATCCATTGAACAATACTAACTGCCACTCGGTGTGCTCTAGATATATGATAACTCTTATGACCACCATGCCAGGGAGTAATGGAAAATCCCGATTTTCGTTGTTCTCTCATATCATGAAGCCCAAAGCTCGATATGTGTCTTGTAGTCCAAAACTGGACACTAGACCCAAAACCATAGGTCTAGGGTATACCGATCCTTGCTACCAATCCATGGGCGTCCCCACTATACAATACCCATGCTTCAAGTTACAATAGAAAACAATCAGAGTTATCAACAATTCATTAATACATACACATCAATCCAAGCCCTACTTGCTCAATCAAATTTCCACCATCCCTAAACCCACCATGTTCCTCCACTCCACGGCTCCCAACACGAGCCTCTTCAATACCTACTCCCTATATGAGTCACAAACCAAAGATACAGAGTCTCTAATCTTCGGTACCTCCCATTACGAATCAAAACCCGAAAATATAAGGCATTTATCATGTTATTACATCACCATCCATCCCTGATGCGAACGAGACAACACCTCCCGTGCATTCTATAGAGTCCTAAAACTATCAATATCGAAACCTACTCCATACACCGTCGAGTCATAATCCAAAGTACCAACCCTCATGTCAAAGCGTCACATCATCGCCTCACCATCGAAATTGCTCATCATAGAGCAACAACATCAAGACTCTATGTCGGTCGTACGAACAAAACATAACACCGTGACTGAGATTTTACCATTAATTTTTGTTAGAGGAATGACCATACGAGTTATCATATATCAAAAGCACATGAGTTATAATGAGGATTGTTTAATCGATGTTATATTTTTAATGATTTTCTTATTACTCTAGGGAGGTCACAAGACTTAGGTATTATGGATGTGGATACCTAAACATTTGATATTGTTCTTAGAATGTAGTACACCTTTATGATGATAGTAGATGGTAGATTAGCATATACAATTATGTGCTAACTATTTGGATACAGGGACATGTCGGGTACGATTCTACATATCCTATGTACCATATACCATGTCGACTATCATAGTATTTTGAGATTGTTTATCCCTCTCACCAAACCATCGCATGACTCAAGATTTTATGCTTTATTTCTTATTATCTCTAGTACTCTTAAATGAATATGCTAGGTAGAAGTTGTCAAAGACACATGAAGTTTGTGGATAGACCAGTAAGAGGCAACACTTTTTCATATTTATATTTGAGCTTATTATTGCTTATTATGCTATGCAACACTATGGAGCTTTGACAGTGTTGACTTATATTAGAGACAGATATTTGAGTTTATTTACTAGTTAAATAAACTCTATTACTGCTTAGTATATCTTTATTGGGCATGTGTAGTGATTTATAATGGTTCATTTAGTTATATTTTCATCTTGCTTGTTTTATATCTGTGATTGATATTATATTTTATTCAAAGCACTATAAGATATGCTATAGGTTATGTGATGGTTTAATTTACTTTACAACCCTTGACAATCGTCCTACATTGGCTGGGCACCATATAATTCCATAATGGATGTTGAAGGTGTAGAGCGATCATCACATCCATGCCCACACATGCAACATGAATATATTAGCCCATACATGCAATGCTAACTAATAAAATACATCCACGAGCAAATATCATACAAAACATGTCCTAATGACATGTTCACATCCATGCCTAGAATCCAAACATAACTACATATGGAATAAATAATAAGTTAAATACTATGCATCAAGTAATGAAACCAATTTAAATGGAAATTACCAGAAAAGAGTTTTGGATGGGTAGCTTGGATTTATCCTCGGGCACCCATGTACTCTCCACTGGATTATCTCCCCCACTGGACACTAACCACTCTAATTACTTCATTGCAGAGCCGCTTTGTCCCAAGCTCAACAATGCAGGTACATACACGGTGAACAAATGATTCTCTCTCCACTTCGACTTCTTCTAATCAACTCGGCTCAACCACAGTAGCAGAATCAGGTAGGTACTTCTATAAGTGTGACACATGGAAGACATTGTGAACTCCTGCTAGCTTTTCAAGGAGCTTCACCCTACAAACTAACTTCCCTACTATCTCTAGGATTGAAAAAGGCCCTACAAACCTTGGCTCTAGCTTTTTCAAACTACCAAACCTCATAATGTGTCTAAGGTGTGAGACCTTCACAAAGACCATGTCTCCCACTGCGAACTCCATATACGTATGTCACCTGTCAGCATAAGATTTCTACATATCCTATGTAGTATTCATCCTTTTCTAGATCAAATCTACTTTCTTCAAAATCTCTCTAATCATGTTGGGTCCAAGGATGATTCTATTCGTAATGTCCCACCAACTAGATGGAGATCAACATAGCCTCCCATACAATGCCTCAAATGGTGTTATTCCAATACTTGCCTGATAGCTGTAATTTTATGAAAACTCTACTAATGGCAAGTAATCCTCCCAAGAACCTCCAAAGTCCAAAATACACATCTAAACAAATCCTCTAATACCTAATCCACCCTCTAAGTATGTCTGTCTATCTGTGGGTGATAGGCGGTACTCAAATCTAGTTCAGTGGCCAAGGCCTCCTGAAGACTCCTCCAAAACTCACTAGTGAAAAGCGAATCTCGATCATTGATAATGCTAGAAGTAACTCCATGCAAACGAACTATCTCTCTCACATGTAAAGTCACTGTAGATGCATCTGTCCTCATACTCCTAACTAGAATAAAATGAGCGCATTTGGCCAGTCGATTGACTATGAACCAAACACTCTCGGTCTCCCTTCTACTCCTACATAGACCATCAACAAAATCCATAGAGATGCTCTCCAATTTCCACTGTGGAATACCCAAGTGCTGTAATAACCCACCAGTCTTCCCACCAGTCTTCTAATGCTCTGCCTTTACTCTCTGTTAAGTTACACATTTGGAAATAAACTTTGCTACATGTCTCTTCGTACTAGGCCAGCAAAATACTCTCTTCATATCATGGTACATTCTGTCACTATTAGGTTGAATAGAACGACAGGACTCTATTAGTACCATGTCCACCAATTCCTTAACAAGAGGGACAAACAACTTACTATCTCTTCGTGATTATCCTCTAGAATCAATGGAATACTGATCAAACTGACTCAAATGCTCTCCTCTATTCAGCTTCTAAAAAATATCCAACAACTCCTTCTCTTGCTTCTGACTCGAACCAGTACGGTCCATAAGTGAAGGCTGAACATCTAAAGCTACCAACAATCCTAGTGTAATGCCTAATGAAGGTCAAAAATCAAATGTAGAAATAAACTCCAAGTGCTTCCATTCCAAAAATATAGGACTGAACATCGCATGCATTCTACCCAAGGCATCGGGTACAACACTACCCTTGCCTAGAGTGTATGAGATATTGAAATCATACCACGCTAAGAACTCAATCCACCTCTACTGCCTCTAATTCAATCTTTTTAAGAGAATGAATATTTTAAAGATTTATGGTCAGTAAATAGCTCACATCACTCCCCTATAAGATAATTTCTCTATGATTTGAGGACGAAACAATAGCTGCCAACTCAAAGTCATAGGTTGGATAGTTTCTCTTATGTACTTTCAACTGTTAACTAGCATAATAAACAACTCTACCCACCTGCATCGAAAAAATGCCCAGTGCTATACCATAAGCATCAATATATACTACAAACACATATAAATCATCAGGGAGTACTACAACAAGTGCACTGGTCAACAAGTCCTTAGCTTAATAAAAGCATTTTCGCATTTCAAATTCCATGAGAAAACTAGATTTTTCTTGGTAAGGGGTGTAAACGGTGTGGAAATTTTTGCGAAGTTTGTATTGAACTTCCTATAATAACCAGCCATACCAAGAAAACTTCTTACCTTCACAGTTTTCTTCGGTACGTGCCAATCCTGTACTCCAGCAACTTTACTAAGATCGATTGATAGTCCATGCTTGGAGACATCAAGTCATAGAAAGCTAATCTCCTTGAGCCAAAAGTGACATTTAGAAAATTTCGCCTTCAACTTATTCTTGTAGAGAGTATTGAGTACTTCCTCTAAATGCAACTTGTTGAAGTGACCCCAAAAATTTTCACACAAAAATAAAGCAAGCATATTGACATACATTAAAATGTATCCAGGGTCACTTGCTTTCAAAAAAAAATTTCTTTTAATTCTAGGATCAAACTCTGACTGATATAAAAATATCAGTATATAAAACTAATACTTAATCCATATATGTGATGATATATAGATCTCTTTTGCTAGCATTTGCGGAATTTACTTAAGCAAAAGTAATTTGATTAGTTAAAATAAACTAATCTACAAACACAACAAAAACAGTTATGTTTCCAAGCTTATGTTTAACTATATATATATATATCTTTAATAAAAGTAAAGATATAGTAAACAAATCGGTATAATTTATTTATTCAAGCCAAACCATAAAAATAACTCACATGACAGCACTTGTACTTCCCATTGCATAAAATATTTTTGCTATCTTTCTTAAGTTTTTAGCTCAATTAATATAAATACATAATAAACCTTTACTAAAGGACACATGGAATTCCAATACCTTTTACTTCATGCACTACAGGATAATAGCCTTATAGTTCACATTGTCTTGCATATATTTATTTGCTTGTTATGAATTCAAAACTGGTAAATATATATATATATATATATATATATATATATTAGAAGCTAGTATGCTAATTTTTAGAAATCATTTTTTATCAAATTTTCTTGACTTAACACTGCAACACTCAGCAAAGGCAGTCCTTACATATAAAGTTTTACTCACCATGTATAAATTTAGTGAAATTGATAGCTCAAAGTAAATATACACTTCACGTAAAATTTACTCATTTCAGAAAGACTTTTGCCATTAAATATTTAGTTCATTTCAGCTGCAAACATAAAACATTTAGTTCTTGCATCACCCATTCACTACTCACAATTGCAACTTTAATACATCAGTTTTCACCAATTCTAACCAACAATGCACCTTTAGGCTCTATTACATTTCAGGCATAAGTAGATGATGGCTCATATTTAAGAGATTTGATTCATATTATAACTAACTATATTTGAAAGCTCCTCCTTCTGCATTTTCTTCACTAAATGTTAACATTTAGTTCCTTCATTTCCTGTATGCCATCCCTGAGCTGCCCCATATATATGAGACACCCCAAATGATGCAAGCAATCAAATAGGTCAAACTTAAGGGTCTGGTATGAGTATTCACTTAATATTTGACATAAAGATTAGATGTAAATGCCTAGTAAAAACTTAATTTCAAATACATGCTGGTGATTTCATGACTAGATGGTGCATTCAACATTGCAATTGCTTTTATACTTTAGGTTTACAGTCATACTTATAAACAATTTCCAATGTTAAAGCATATTTAACTTGCATGAACTTCTGCATACTAGTTTTACAAAGGTTAACTTTTGTCATTCAACTATATAAAATGCCGAACCATTTTTGCTAAAAATACATACATAAATATATCCTAACAGCCAAACTATCATCTCATAAATATCATATCAACCAACCAAAACATCTCACCCATGACACAAACTCATCTCCTTGGCCTACCAGAAGCAATACAACCATGAATTTAACAATTATTAGGTCAATGCTCTACCACTTGAACTCTATGTGCACATTGCTTGGGACTTCTCCTCTATTAACCCAGCACACTAAGATCTTTGGGCATAAACATGCCATGTACAAACTCACATCCTTCCTGATGCTAAGTTGATCAATGCAGCATCCCAATGGCCTTAATCATCTTGCTTGATGACAAGGTGACCTATGTCCTTAATTTATTACTAAGATTTCAAGACTCAATTACACATACTTTCCTGTGCATCATTTTTTTCCAACATGTTAAAGTCCTATGTGTCATCTCCTATTGATAAACTAATCAATACATACATCACAAGATAGCCAAACATTCATTCTTCCAATTTTCATAAATATTTCAATCAGTTTATTATTTATAAAATCATGCATTCATAGCAGAAGAACATCCCTTAATCATAAACTAACAGCAAACATATATACCCAGATTTTCAGGTGTTCATGTTACCTAATATTTATTATTAATCAGATCTTTATTATTTATTTTCTTTATAATTCTATTACTACAAACATATGGCCATGAATGTTTATGAGGTACATCCTAAACCTCAATTCCCTTTACTAATCTCTTCAAGTAGATCCCATTTTTGTTTGAGACTATTTGTGTCATAATATCAGTTTAGGGAATTTTACAGTGCAAAGTAGCTCAACAAATGATCAAATCATTGCACCACTTGCACTTTATTTGAATTAAAGACATAAGTAAAATCTTCACATTTCTGCTGCCTTCAATTTTCCTTAATTTTTAAACCATACTTTATAGCATATTCCATAACCAAATTTTTAATGAACATCATTATATGATCTATTAATAATAATTACTTCAGTTTCCTGTCTAACAGGTTAAAGGGTCCAACATACTTTAGTTCATAAACATGATAAGGGTTTTATCACTTAATCTTTTGATCTGTGTATTAAAAAAAATAACATATGATTTATAATCATACATTTAAACTATAAAATTTGCATATCAAAGCATCTAACACAGAACCATACATCATCAGTCATGCATGCTAATTATTTAAAAATACGGAATCTACCCATTCACCAAATATAAACATAAAAGACTGCCTTCACTAGGTCTTAATGCCATATATTAAGTGAGATGATACTCACCAATATTCTTCCCTCACTTGAGCCTATTCTTCTTTGCTCCTCCAGCCTGGCCTCTTGCTCCCCTTAAAACCTCCAGTTACTCCACACTGCAGCCTCTATATATTTTTATTTTATATTATAAAATGCAATAGCCTGCCTAGGACCTACCTTCAATGATTTATATAGGTGCATATTAGGATTTTTGAGCTAAGAAATGTCAATTCTACCCTGACTACACTCACCTATACCTTCTGTTTAACCCACTCCTTCACCTTTCTATTTTTGGTGGTCCTCCTTCCTATTAATTTCTTTGGGTTTTATTTATTTTATGTCTATGGTTACAGCCTCTTTTTTTTAGAGAAAGAGCTTTTTCATTTTTCTATTATTTTTGCCATTAGGCTACTCATGCAATTTACAATTTTCCTCTCACTGTTCACGTGCCATGCAAATATCATGTGTAATCTAACTTGTACTGCTAATACCAATTGTACATTTTTCTAAACACTATGTACTATTCATTTCTTGCAAGCACATATTATACTATTTCTATCTTAGACACATATTTCAATTTTTTTCTTCATGAATACTTATTTAAATATAACACATTTTAATCAAAAACTTATTATAATAATTTGGGTTATCACATACACCCCTCCTTTAAGGAATTGTGTCCCACAATTATTTCATTCATACATATCACAATGTATTATGTCCATTCAGATATCAATCAATACTACACCATGTTTTATCAAAACTGGGCACATGATATATATATATATATATTTCCATCAAACAAATTCATACTATGCATTCAATCATCACCATAATAGGAACCCTCATATATTAGGTCCTTACAAACAAAATTAAACATAAAACAATTTTGGATATTTGGATTTAACTTTGTCTTCCACTTCCCATGTGCAATCATTAGGATCAAGACTCCATTGCACTTTTACTAATTTTATAATTTCTCAATTTCTTTTCCTCTCTAGAGACTATCCCAATAGGCTCCTTCACATAAACCAAATCAGATCAGATTTTCACTTGTGTTGGAGATTGCAGTATAGTTTTTTTATCATGCACCCATCTTCTCAATTGTGAAACATGAAATACATCATGTATTCCACTCAATTCTTCATGCAACTTCAATTTATATGCCAATCTCCCTATTCTTTCAATAACTTCATATGGGCCAACATACCTGGGAGATAATTTACCTTCCTTACCAAACCTCAAAATCTTCCTCATTGGAGAAACTTTTATAAATACAAAGTCCCCCACCATATATTCCACTGGTTTTCTTCCTTTATCTGCATATGCTTTTTTCCTATCTTGAGCTGCACTCGTTCTTTTTCTTACCAATGCTATTCTTTCTGTGGTCTCTTTTACTTGTTCAGGTCCAGGTAATACTCTATCCCCAGCTTCCATCCAGCATGTAGGTGACAAAACAAGGCCTACCATATAAGGCTTCAAAGGGTGCCATGCCTATACTTGATTGATAGCTATTATTATAGGTAAATTCAGCTAAGTAAATGTGGTCTTCCCAACTTCCCCCAAAGTCTAACACACATGCTCTCAATAAATCCTCTAAAATTTTGTTTACAATCTCAGTTTGTCCATCAGTTTGTGGATGGTAGGCTGTGCTTAAACATAATTCAGTCCCCATTGCTTCTTGAAAACTGCTCCAAAACTTTGATGTAAACAAAGTATCCCTATCACTTATAATAGTCTTTGGTACTCCATGCAATCTAACTACTTCTTTTACAAACATTTGAGCCAATTTGCTTGCATTCCTATCAGATCTTATAGGTATAAAATGTGCTGTTTTTGTCAATCTATCTACCACTACCCAAATACTATCATTCCCCTTTTTAGTTCTTGGCAAACCATCAATGAAATCCATTGATATACTTTCCCATTTCCACTTTGGCACTTCTACAGATTGCAACATTCTAGAGGGCCATTGATAATCAGCTTTCACCTGTTGGTATGTTGAACATTGAGCTACATATTTGCTCACTGCCCCTGTCATGCCTCTCCACCAAAAATTCCTCTTTAAGTCATGATACATTTTTGTCCCACCAGGATGTATTGTATATTTAGTTCTATGATAAACATCCATAATTTCCCTTTTAAGCACTCCATCATCAGGTACACAGAGCCTTTCCTTATTCCTTAAATAACCATTTTCATCAATTTCAAAATTTTCAATTTTTGTTCCACTTAACAAAAGTGTTATTTTCTCTTTCAAAAACTGATCTTGGTCTTGTGAGGCTCCTACCTTATCTGCTAAAACCGACCTGATAGTGACAAGACTGAGTTTACCATATTTTATCATGTCATTGTTTGTTTCCATTGGTCCCCCAACTAGGTTAGCTATTTCCACCTCTACAAGTACCGATAGGGCTTTAAATTCTTCCATCATCAACATTGCTAATTTAGCATGCTGCCTACTTAAAGCATCAGCTCCTCTATTTGCTTTACCGGGTGTATATAAAATGTCTAAATCATAGGAAGCTAGGAATTCTACCCACCTATGTTGCCTCATATTTAAATCTTTTTGTGAAAACAAGTGTTTCAAAGATTTATGATCATTGTATAATTCAAATTTGGCTCCAAGTAAATTATGTCTCCATAATTTCAGTGCATACACTACAGCAGCAAGTTCTAGATCATGTGTTGCATATTTTGTTTCACTTGGCTTAAGTTGTCTTGAGGCATAAGCTATTACCTTCTCATGTTGCATTAGCACAGCTCCAAGACCCGATCCACTTGCATTAGTATATAGAATAAGCCCCTAATTCCCCTCAGGCACTTTTAATATAGGAGCTTCCACAAGAGTTTTCTTCAATTGCTCAAAAGCATTCTCACATTTTTCAGTCCATATAAATGGTTGTTCTTTTCTTGTCAACTTAGTCAGTGGGATTGCAATCCTTACAAAATCCTTTATAAATCTTCTATAATAGCCAGCCATCCCCAAAAATGATCTAACTTCAGTCAAAGTTTTAGGCCTTTTCCATGCTTGCACTGCTATCACTTTATTAGGATCTACTGAAATTCCATTTTCTGAGATTATATGGCCTAAAATTTTTATTTCATGCTTCCAAAAAGTGCATTTAGAAAATTTTGCCTTTAGAGTATGTTCTCTCAGTCTACTTAACACTAAATGCAAATGCTTCTCATGATCTTTCTCTGTCCTTGAATAAATTAAAATGTTATCAATAAAAATCAAGACAAATTAATCCAAATAATCTCGAAATACCCTATTCATTAAGTCTACAAAATAGGATGATGCATTTGTTAACCCAAAGGGCATAACAAGAAATTCATACAATCCATATCTTGTATTAAAGGCTGTATATTTCACACTTTCTTCCTCTACCTTCATTTGATGAAATCCAGAGGCAAGATCCAGTCTAGAAAACACTTTAGCTCCATTTAATTGATCAAATAGGTCATCAATTCTGGGCAGTGGGTATTTATTTTTTATTGTGACCTAATTGAGCTCCCTATAATCTATGCACATTCTCAAAATCCTATCCTACTTTTTAAGAAACACCACTGGTGACCCCCAACATGAACTACTGGGTCTTATAAATCCCTTTTGTTCCAATTCTATGAGTTGTTTCTTTAATTCAATCAACTCTTTTGGCCACATTCTAGTTGGCTTCTTCACAATAGGATTTGCACCAGGTATTAATTTTATTTGAAATTCTACTGGCCTGTTATGAGGTATCCCACTAACTTCTTCAAACAAATCAATATACTGATTTACTACATGTACATTTTCCAGTTTTGTTTCAGTTTCTTCAGTGTTTAAACTCCATACATGTCCAAAGTATCCTTCTTTTGCAACCTCACACAACACTGTGACTCTTTTACTATCAGTGGTTTTTAAAGAAATAGTGGACTTTTCTAAATTTATAATAGCTCCAAATTTCTTCAACCTATCTACACCTAGAATTACTCCTATTCCAGGATAATTCAAGACATATAGATCTAAAATAAATATATGCCCACCAATAGACACTTCTATTTGCAAACATTTCATCCCTAGCACATAAGAACTCCCTATAGGACTTTTAACAAACAAAGGCCTATCTACTAAAATACATGTCTAGTTTTTGCACTATATCATGGGATATTAGAGAATGTGTTGCACCCGTATCATACACTACAGCTATGGGCAAAAATTTAATAAAGAGAATACCTTCCATTTGACTCGGTTCTTCTGCTACTGCTCCACTAATAGCTTTTCCTTTCCCCTCTAAAGCTCCCACTTTTGCAAGCATCTTAAATTCAGGGCAATTCCTCTTGCCGTGGCCTTCTTTTCCACAATTATAGCACTTGAATGAGGCTACCTTTCTAGCTTGGCATCTAGACTTTATATGCCCCTCTTTTCCACAATTATGACATATAATTTTCTTCTTGCTCTCAGTAGCTGCAGCTTCATTCACTTTTTTGACTCCTGCTTCATTTTTCTTCTTGTCATAAGGGTGAGCTCTATTTTTGCCTTTTTAAATATTATTGTTCCTAATGTTCTTGAATTTCTCTCTTGTAATATCATGTTGTTCAAATGTCAGGGTCAAATCCAGTACTTGATCAAAAGTTTTATCTCGGTATGGAAACATAGCTCTACTCAAATTTGCATTCAACCCTTGTATATATCTGGTATTCTTTGATGCTTCATCTCCTATTAACATAGTTCCATATTTTGACAAGCTTTCAAACTTCTATGTGTACTCAGTTACACTCAATGGTCCCTGTCTCAACCTTATGAATTCTTCCAGTAGTGAAGCCTTAGCTGAAGTAGGTACAAATCTGGCCTCTAACATTTCCTTAAATTGATACCAAATAATGTCATTCTCGGGTCTTCCAGTAATGATGACTTCCCACCAGTCAAGAGCAACTCCTTTTAACTGCCTTGAGGCTATTTGCCTTTTTCTTGGATCCTCTACTTGCATATCAGCAAAAATTATTTCCAAACTTATTAACCATGTTTGAACTCCCATGACCCCTTCAGTTTCCTCAATACTCTTCCACCAAGATTGGTATAAGTTTTCAGCAGTTTGGACAATTCTTCATGTGGATTTTCTTGTCTGGGTCCTACTCCATCCCTGAGAGCCCTCATGAAGTCTTGCACATTCATCGTTTGAGGCTCATTTGACCCTCCTGCACCCTAACTATGCCCTCTTCCTACCAATGATCTCTATCAATAGTTTAGGTTATATTAGTTCAATACCTAACATATTACCATACTGCTTAATGTAAGTAAAAAGGTACAGCTAAATCTAACTAGTGTTTATGCAAGGATAAATCAATGTGTCCTTATAAAACAAGCCTTATAACCTAATTATTTAGCTGTGTTTTATGGTAACACAGCTCTGATACCAACTGAAGTGACCCCAAAAAATTCCACACAAAAATAAAGCAAGCATATTGACATACATTAAAATGTATCCAGGGTCACTTGCTTTCAAAAAAAATTTCTTTTAATTCCAGGATCAAACTCTGACTGGTATAAAAATATCAATATATAAAACTAGTATTTAAACCATATATGTGATGATATATAGATCTCTTTTGCTAGCATTTGCAGAATTTACTTAAGCAAAAGTTATTTGATTAGTTAAAATAAGCTAACCTAAAAACACAGCAAAAACAGTTATGTTTCCAAGCTAATGTTTATATATACATATATATATCTTTAATAAAAGTAAGGATATAGTAAACAAATCGGTATAATTTATTTATTCAAGCCAAACCATAAAAATAACTCACATGACAGCGCTTGTACTTCCCATTGCATAAAATATTTTTGCTACCTTTCTTAAGTTTTTAGCTCAATTCATATAAATATATAATAATACCTTTACTAAAGGGCACATGGAATTCCACTACCTTTTACTTCATGCACTATAGGATAATAGCCTTCTAGCTCACATTGTCTTGCACATATTTATTTGCTTGTTATGAATTCAAAACTGGTAAATATATATATATATATATATATATATATATATATATATATATATATATCAGAAGCTAGTATGCTAATTTTTAGAAATCATTTTGTATCAATTTTTCTTGACTTAACACTGCAACACTCAGCAAAGGCAGTAAATACATATATAGTTTTACTCACCATGTATAAATTTAGTAAAATTGATAGCTCAAAGTAAATATACACTTCGCATAAAATTTACTCATTTCAGAAAGACTTTTGCTATTAAATAACTCATTAAGTATTTAGTTCATTTCAGCTGCAAACATAAAACATTTAGTTCTTACAACACCCATTCACTACTGACAATTGTAAATTTAATACATCGGTTTTCACCAATTCTAACCAACAATGCACTTTTAGGCTCTATTACATTTTAGGCATAAGTAGATGATGGCTCATATTTAAGAGCTTTGATTCATATTATAACTGACTATATTTGAGAGCTCCTCCTTCTGCATTTTCTTTACTGAATGTTAACATTTAGTTCCTTCATTTCCTGTATGCAATCCCTGAGTTGCCCCACATATATGAGACACCCCAAATGATGCAAGCAATCAAATAGGTCAGACTTAAGGGTCTGGTATGAGTATTCACTTAATATTTGACATAAAGATTAGATGTAAATGCCTAGTAAAAACTTATTTTCAAATACATGCTGGTGATTTCATGACTAGATGGTGCATTCAACATTGCAATTGCTTTTATACTTTAGGTTTACAGTCATACTTATAAACAATTTCCAGTGTTAAAGCATATTTAACTTGCATGAACTTCTGCATACTAGTTTTACAAAGGTTAACTTTTGTCATTCAACTATATAAAATGCCGAACCATTTTTTCTAAAAATGCATACATAAATATATCCTAATAGCCTATCATCTCATAAATATCATATCAACCAACCAAAACATCTCACCCATGACACAAACTCATCTCCTTGGCCTACCAGAAGCAGTACAACCATGAATTTAACAATTATTAGGTCAATGCTTTACCACTTGAACTCTATGTGCACATTGCCTGTGACTTCTCCTCTGTTAACCCAGCACACTAAGATCTTTGGGCATAAACATGCCATGTACAAACTCACATCCTTCCTGATGCTAAGTTGATCAATGCAGCATCCCAATCGCCTTAATCATCTTGCTTGATGACAAGGTGACATATGTCCTTAGTTTATTACTAAGATTTCAAGACTCAATTACACATACTTTCCTATGCAGCATTTTTTTCAACAGGTTAAAGTTCTATGTGTCATCTCCTATTGATAAACTAATCAATACATACAACACAAGATAGCCAAACATCCATTCTTACAATTTTCATAAATATTTCAATCAGTTTATTATTTTTAAAATCATCCATTCATAGTAGAAGAACATCCCTTAATCATAAACTAACAGCAAACATATATACCCAGATTTTCAGGTGTTCATGTTACCTGATTTATTATTAATTAGATCTTTATTATTTATTTTCTTTATAATTCTATTACTACAAACATATGGCCATGAATGTTTATGAGGTACATCCTAACCTCAATTCCCTTTACTAATCTCTTCAAGTAGATCCCATTTTTGTTTGAGACTATTTGTGTCATAATATCAGTTTAGGGAATTTTACCGTGCAAAGTAGCTCAGCACATGATCAAATCATTGCACCACTTGCACTTTATTTGTATTACAGACATAAGCAAAACCTTCACATTTCTGCTGCCTTCAATTTTCCTTAATTTTTAAACCATACTTTATAGCAATATTCCATAACCAGATTTTTAATGAACATCATTATATGATCTATTAATAATAATTACTTCGGTTTCCTATCTAACAGGTTAAAGGGTCCAACATACTTTAGTTCATAAACACGATAAGGGTTTTTATCACTTAATATTTTGATCCGTGTCTAAAAAAAATAACATATGATTTATAATCATACATTTAAACTATAAAACTTGCATATCAAAGCATCCAACACAGAACCATACATCATTAGTCATGCATGCTAATTATTTAAAAATACGGAATCAACCCATTCACCAAATATAAACATAAAAGGCTGCCTTCACTAGGTCTTAATGCCATATATTAACTGAGATGATACTCACCAATATTCTTCCCTCACTTGATCCTATTCTTCTTTGCTCCTCCAGCCCGTCCTCTTGCACTCCTTAAAACCACCAGTTACTTCACACTACATCCTCTATATATTTTTATTTTATATTATAAAATGCAATAGCCTGCCTAGGACCTACCTTCAATGATTTATATAGGTGCATATTAGGGTTTCTGAGGTAAGAAATGTCAATTCTACCACGACTACACTCACATATACCTTCTATTTAACCCACTCCTTAACCTTTCTATTTTTTGTGGTCCTCCTTCCTATTAATTTCTTTGGGTTTTATTTATTTTATGTCTATGGTTATAGCCTCTTATTTTTTTAGAGATAGAGCTTTTTAATTTTTCTGTTATTTTTACCATTAGGCTACTCATGCAATTTACATTTTTCCTCTCACTGTTCACGTGCCATGCAAATATCATTTGTAGTCTAACTTGTACAGCTAATACCTATTGTACATTTTTCTAAACACTATGTACTATTCATTTCTTGCAAGCACATATTATACTATTTCTATCTTAGACACATATTTTAGTTTTTTTTCATAAATACTTATTTAAATATAACACATTTTAATCAAAAACTTATCATAATAATTTGGTTTATCACACTTGTTATCTTCCTTACTTTTCGAATATACAAGTATATCATAAACAAATCCACCACAAACTTGTTTAGCAACTCTCTAAAGACTCGACTCATAAGGTCGACGATATATATTAGTGCATTGATTAGTCCAAGTAGCATGACTAACCACTACTAAAGTCCATCGGGTGTGCAAAAAGCGATTTTTTGAATACTATCCTCGGCCTCATGAAACTGATGGAATCCGGTAGTCAAATCAGGTTAAGAAAATACCTTTGCCCCAACTAATTAATCAAAGATATCATCTATAAGTGGCAGGTGATAACGATTCTTCTTTATCAGTTTATTTAGTTACGATTATCGACGCAAAGCCTTAAAGAGCCATTTGCTTTGGTAGCAAAGATAATTGATGCTCCCCACTCTGAAATACTTCTTTGAATAAATCCCCTCACCAACAATTCATTCACCTGCTTATTAATCTCACATCTTTCTCTAGGAGCTATATGCCTAAGGGGTAAGACAACGAGTCTAGCATTCTCTTCTAAAATAATTCGAAATTCGTTCTCCCTATGGGGAGAAAGATCGGAAACTTTAGAAAAGACGTTTGGGTAATCATGCACTATAGGCACAGAACCCAACTCATCATGTGATAGGTCAAGAGAATATACGTAACTCAACATAATAGAACCTTTGGGATCACACTTTACAGTAAACCTTAAGGCTACACCCGCTACAAGTACCCAAATGAACAACCTTCCTATCACAATCTAGTACCGCTCCATCCATAGCCATCCAGTCCACTTTGAAAATTAAACCAAATCAAGAAAATCCTAGAAGTGAAGCATCGTAATAGAATTCGACACCCAAAATATAAAATTTCAAACCCTTACAAATCATGGATAAATAAATCAATCCTTCTATAGGGTTCGACACTGCGACATGGTCCATAAATATATTAGTTTCTAAGTGTAATTCATCAACTCGTTTACTTAAAGTAAATGAGTGTGATGCTCCAATGTCAAATAAATTGTGAATGGATAAGTTAAAAAGAGTTAACACACCTTTAATGATGACCTTCTTTCCTTTTCCATGGCCAGGGCTGCGCTTGAGCTAGGAAAAATATCAAGTGCATAAGTTGGAACCACTTGAGTAGAAGTCTTAGGTATAGTTGGACACTATCTCCTCATTTGCCAAAAATGGTTGCAATTGTAGCATTTGATCTTTGCAATACTCGTCTTGCAGTCTCTTGCCAGATGCCCCATGCCTTGGCATTTCTTATACTTAAACCTTGGTTTCTTTGTTTTGCCTTGAGCTTCTGTTCACCCTTGCATTGATCTTGCTGAACTGAATTCACTTCCACCTTCTTAGGCTCATCCTTCCCCAATTGAATTCAGTAATGTCATATCAACTAAGCTCTCAAAAGCAGCTCTAGTTGGTACATGTCTCGAAGAAATATCCCTCAAAGCTAGACTTAATGCTTTAGCAAACTTTGTTGCCTATTTTCACCAGTGCATCGACAAGGTCTAGGCCATACTTTGCTAGATGATTGAACTCATTGATGTACTCCTTAACACTACGGTCTCCTTGTTCCAAATAACTACCCTCTATTCTTCGTATATGATAAATTTTTGTAAAAATATTCTACGTGTCGGATTTTCTAGAAAATTCCATCGGAGTCTCCTTTCTACGAAGAGCATTCTAAAAAATCAAAACACAATATAATTACATAATATACATCTCCAAGGAGGCATCCCTGCCCAGGGCATCCCAAAACATGGGAAAACAATATAATATCACATCATATATACATATACCATAAAAAAAGTACATTTATTTAGCCTTTTTAAGCAAATTCGCTTATTATTAAGCGAGCAATAGCTTGCCATCTTCGCCAAATAGTCCAAGCATGCTTCATATGTTCCTATAGTCAACTCGACTATGAATTTTAGCTTTAGATGAAGAAGAATATTAAGTCTCGTTCATTTAATATAAAAGCAACATATCATTCATACTATACTTTTCGACTAATTTCTATATGGCAAAACCTCTAAATCTGGTTATGGGAAGAATAATTTTTTTATAATGTGTTAACTTTCTAAAATAACTTACGGATCACAAAAACATCAAGTACATCAAAAGTTATAGTGGTTTTCGTAAGGTGGGTAAAATCAGAATTCACATTACATATGCAGGTCCACCTCCAAAATCTACGTCTTTGGACATAAAGACATCAAAATTTTAGGAAACACTTCAAATAAAAGTTGTAGCTTATGTTTTAAGCTTTTCGGAATAGGAAAAATCATCAAAATCGAAAAAATGATTCATAAGTTATGAACAAAGGATTCGGCTTAGCTTTCGGCAACATGTAATTCGTAACAGCGAACAACATACTCAGTAATTCATGTGTAAACCTTCACAAACTTCAAAATTTTGGAAGTAATAAGCAACAAAGTTGTTTCTTATACAATTGCCTAACTAACGAAATAAGTATCGACAAAATCAGATCACTCCATCATAAGTTATGGTTATATTAGTCAGAACTCTAATATCTTCTTTCTTTTCTTTTTCAAATTAATTAATGCCATTAAAATACAAATCTCTTACAATAATAATCATATCACTTTTAATTATTTATCTATCATCTCATTTTGAAATCTTCAAATACTTTAAAACATCCATTAAATTTTTTTAAAACCTTCATTTATATTCTTTTCAAATTCACTCAAATACTTTTTTAGAATATTAATTTCTTTGTAAAGCATCTTTTTCAAAATATTAATTATACTTTTCCTCAAATTAAATATTTCTTTTAAAATATTAATCTTCATTCTTTAAAACATTTGGCTCGCTCTAATATTTTTTTCCACTCTAATCTCTTTAGAATAATTAATATAACTTCGAAATATTATTTCAACTATTGGTTTTTAGTATAAATCAACATATTCTACCTTTCTTCAAAATAATTCATCTCTTTAAATTCTTGTGTCCATAAGTCCCGTTCTAGTATTTAGGAATCCCTATCGATAACATTGGCTAAATGCATGGACCAAAATTCTTAAACACTCAACGGACAAATTAACATGGAATCAACTTTAAAAATTTATTTCAATATTTACTCTTATAACAATTCAATCATTTACAAAACATTTGCTAGCTTTTAATAAAACATTTCTCCCACCATATATACACACTATTTCCAAAAAAAGTAATAAATATGTATGCTTGCTTATGTGAAAAGGTTTATGGATAATGTATAACAATATAATTAAAAATACTCAATTTACAAAATCTCAATCATCATCAATTAACCATTCATAAAAATAAATAAGCAAGCTTTTGTCTATATGTTATTTCAATTAAAATTTAATCCTATACAAACATAGATATTGTTTTATTTATATGAAAATAATTCACATTATCTTTTGCGGTAACTTTGCTATCGAAGACACCGATGGGTTCAAATCATCCAAACTTATATGAAATTCTAACTTGAGTGATAGTTTCTAATGAATACCACACTCAAGATGAATCCTTCAGACTAAACATCATAAATTAATACAACCATTCATAGAAATCAAAACATCAATCGTCCGATCAAAATATTTGGTGGAAGCAATCTATATACTTCCACTGCACCATTCTGATCACTACTAGATCTTCTCACTCACTTCGTCTCATCACAATTCAAAATCGTGAAGTATACGATATGAAATTCAAATTAGAGTCTTTTGTAGCATCCCTAAGCGAATAACTTCCTTCTCACTTCAGAGCCACACAGAGTTCTAACATTCACCTTCAATACCTACACTACTGGCCAGACCAACTACTTCTACCCCTTCAACCTCCATCTATTCGTCCACATCTTATATAGAGATTTACACTCGGTAAAAGGTTGAAAGATATATTATATAATAAGAAAAATACACATACGTCCTTAGATGATACCTCCGTAATCATTGTATACTTTTATTATCAATTATGTATAAAAGATAATCTATCACACACCCATTGGGACATGGACTCTAAGTCTCATCTAAGGCCAGGCCTCGTGTCTCTTATACTTTGTATTGTTCCAAACCTGCTCTGATACCAAAAGAGTATTACTGAGTAATGCTATCAAGTAACATGGAGAATGAGGCGATGTGGGTGAAGCACTTGTGAATATTCCCTTGGACCAACACTAAATACGTCACATAATATAAAAATATCCCACCTCGACGTAAGCAGTCTCGGTACAAAGCAATAAACATGTGTGCTTCCCGATGATAGAACAATACACGGTATAAAAAATAATCATAGAGAGCATAGAGTCACCAACGCAGCGATAAAAATATAATACATCACATAACTCTGAGTGGGATATTAAAAATCTTAATTATATACAAGATTAATCCAATACATCAAATCCAACATCATATACATACAGGAGTCCATATTATATTATACAATACGTCTTAGTAATACAGCCTCCAACTAAGCTCAATAAGCAATCTGGTCACAATGTCCCTAAACTTGAAATGTCTAGGACTGACCTTAGTATTATATAAATAATAAACGAGTTATACTATGTCTAGATTCAATGGTGAAAATATAAACAATATCTCAAGGAATAATATACATAACATAATAAGAAATTGATCTAGAGAAATAATAAAACATCCAAACATCAAAACACTATCATATACATCACATAACATGCATCAAACATCAAAACACTATCATATATGTCACTCAACATACATCAAGCAACCGCCGCATACTTCACACATCACGCATCGCATACATCTACACATCCCACATCGCAAACATCGTACACAACATACATTATGCATCGAACATCAATTCTTCCATATTTATTTAGCAGTATTAGATTCATTTATTTTATTCTTTGTTTTATTTTATTTACTGCCACTGCTATTATATGTGCTGTTTTATTTGCTACTGCCAGAAGTTGAGTTTACACCAGAACCTTATAGCTTCTCAGGTGCAAAAGGAGACTCTACTCGTAATATTTTTGTAAGTGTACTCACCAGTCTTTAGCTGCACAATAAACGCACGTCACTTCCTTGCCTCCTCACCACCTCGCCTAGTTCTGTATTCGTTCAGTTGGCTAGTGCTTCATACTATGACAATGTGACGAGGGGACCATATCACCGCAACCACATCAAAAGCGACCCCATGCTCGGTCAAGCTAGGATAGGGCTACCCAAAGTTCTAGCTATCACATCCTCGTAAGGGACTTCGTACTCATCATTCCACTCAAAAGTGGAGATAATCATATTCCTGCTCTAAAATAAATTAAGGAATAATATAATTTACCTCTCACGTTAAGTCAGAAATCCAAGTAATATCGATCAATACGGGTGCATAATATAAAATAATCCATCGACATCCAAATATCAAATACTCAGTTCTCAATGAATTACCTGACGTTATACTTGTGTTGAGTAAATAAATATACCCCATAGAGACGTCCTATAACACCCGGTGAAATACAATCATATACAAAACACCCTCAAATAATAAAAATTAGATAAATTTCCACTTCGCTTATTAATTCACTCTCGCTTAAATCGCTTTTCTATTAATTATTCTTCAATTTTATTATTTTTTAAATCAACATAACGAGTTTTTACTTCATCTCCTTAGTAACACACAAATAAACAACTACCCATTCACACAACAATTTATTACTCGATTAATATTTAACGAGATAAAGGATTTGTTTAAATATATTCCACTTAATTCTCTTCTTTTTATAAAGCATTTCAACAAATTTAACAAATCCTCTTTTATTAATTTCTTTCCTTTTATTAATTATTGATTTTCACATCTAATTTCTAAATCCATATTTCATAACAATTTATTTGGTTTTCAAAGAAACCTTTATTAAAACTTGTTGATAAATTTTAAATCCTCAAAAATACTTTCACTTCAAATTTCCACTTTATTAATATAGAAATACTTCAAAGTTATTTATATTCTCGAATTATCTTTCAAACATCAAATCCCAAATATTCTCAATTCAAAGTATTTACAAACTTCAAATATACCATTTCGAGATCATTAATCAAATCCTCATTTATATTCAAACACTTCTTTTAGAGCTATTAATTCATCAAAATAATAATTTATTTTACATCCAAAAATTTACTTCTTATTGAATCCTCATAAATGAAAATGTTCATTCATTTAAATAAAATAAATTGCAATCATTTGCAATTACTTCAAAACATCATTTTATAAACTTTCCTTCTTTTAATTCAAATTATTGTTTACTTTAAAAATATAGATTTCAAACTTCATTTCATAAATAACCTTTAAATATTTTATAATCATCGATAAATAAAAATATAAATCTTTAAAATTCCCTTATTTAATCAAAATATCAAAATTCTTCATTTTCCAAAATAATTTCCATTATTCAAAATCCCTAAATTATTTCATATATATATATATATATTTCCAAAATTATTCCTCTTTCAAATTCTCCATCAATTTAATAATCTAAATATTAAATAAAAAATCATTCCAAAATTCACTATCTATTTTAAATAATTTATTTGATTCAAAGTTACATCTTTCAATTTATTTACCCCTTTCCTAAAATAATTTCAAATATCATTCAATAATTTGCAATCATCAAATTACTACTCAAACAAAACAACTGTCTAACTATAATCGTTGCAGTAATAAATAATCGTATTACACAACACTATTCCATCCAATTTAAGCAACACCAAACATCACTCATTAACAAACATCCAGTTCCGTCCAGTCATCAACAATCCGTCCAATCAAAAAAATCAATCAATTATGTGAGGGAATACACATCAAATAAAAAGAAATAGACATAGTTGTGAGTTAGATTAACTCACTGAAACGATGCTTGCATTCCGAAACAACGATGCTTCATCCTATCACCATTGGCACTAAACCCGCCTCTAGTCTCTAAACTTATCGATGTTAGCATACCACAACCCCAACGCTTTACCAAGATTGAAGCTCTACCACAGAATGCCAGTTGCCACATTCTTCATAGTGTGCCGGAAACCACTCAGCAGCTCATGCAACCTCCACCTCATCGATTGCCAAGCACACACGCACAAGAGCCTGGTCATGAATTCGCTAGCTATATCGTCATTGCATCATCATTCGTTCACTACCTAAAGTAGACCACCCTCCACGACACAGCCGAACCCGCCTCCGTCTTGCTTCGTGATACCTTGCTCCACAAATGGATCGCTTGCTTCCTCCATCTCTCGCCCAAGTCTTGACCTCAATTTCACAACATGTCATCAATTTGCAGCCACATTCTCTTGTCGTGGCAATCACCTCGTGTAACCACAAGTCGATCACGACCCTTGCTTTGCCAACAACAAGTGTTTGAGCATTCGATCGTTTGTTTGTTGTTAATATTATTTTTTATTATCGTTGTTTTTTTCTTTTGTTTGCATATTCTGATTTAGAGGGAAAGAATTAGGGCTAAGTGAGCGATAGGGGTTCAGGCTTAGAATCTTTGAGAGAATGGAAGAAAAGGGAATGGGTTTTGGGCTCAGATTACTTAGGCCCATACTTAATTTAATTTTTTTAATAACTTCTAAATTTCAACCTATTATAAATTGATCTACACTTCATTCTACAAATTACATATTGATAAATGATAATTTTATTTTATTCGACGCTCACTTATTTTTATTTAATAATTCATCATATTATTACAAAATAAAATTTATTTTTCATTTATTTCAACATCAGATAATTATTATTTATGCTTCAGATATTTCATATTAATTAAAAAAATTATTTGATTTCAATAAATCTTTTAGAAAGAATTTTTAATTTAATTCAATTTAATACAGAAAATCTCTTATCAAATATTATATAATTAACTAAGATTTTGTTTTTAAAATATAATCATCACAATTTGAATTCAAACACTTTTTATTTTATTAAATTTATTAATTTATATGGCATAGAAAGTCGGGCTGTTACACTGCCCATCCATGTAGCCCTACTATTATGGACGTCTTAATCTCCCTTCTCTGATGTCCAACATGCTAAACATGTGATCGAGCGTGCCCTAGTAATAATAAGAGCTTCTAGCTGTTTTGTAATTGCATGCCTTGTTAAATTCCATGCTATGCATGCAATGAAGTGTGGACCTAGGTATGTCATCTAGTGTAGAACTGATTTCTCCTTTTGCACTACTCCATGCAGCTATGTGAACTCCTAAAGGTCGAGAAGGTAGGAACAAGTTTTCCCAATTCATCGTATTTTCCTTACACTAGGTTCAGGTTCAACCTGAGCTTGCTTTATCCATTTAGACGTCTAAATGGTTTATTCAGACATCTGACCCTAGTTCAAGCATTCGGATTTTGGTCCAAGTGTCTGATTACCTATACGAAAATAGGCTATGGGTGTTCAGACATCTGACCATCTTTACGGATGCCCAACTTTGATTACAAACTTCTAAATATTGGTTCAGATATCTGAATCGAGTCAGAATTGAACGTTTTCTATTTTGCACTATAAATAATTTAGATGTTTGATTTATTTTTCAAACGTCTGACTTGGATATTTTCATCATTTTTTAATATTATACTTTCATTTCTTATTCTTTCTTTTGTTCATCTTTTTTCAAGATTTATAAATAGTTGAAAGGTCAAACTTTATTAAATATTTTGAATAAATTTCAACCTTTTTTATACTCAGTTCATGTAGGTTTACTATTTGATTATATACATATATATTCAACCATTTATTTCTATATATTCAAACCTATTCAAAAAGGATGTAATCAGATCTAGGTGATTAAGGGAATACATACATAAATCTATATTTATTGATTCATTTCCATTACGAAATCCAAATTTACATATTTATAGGTGAACTACAATAGTTCACCCTCCCTCGATGTTTCAATAATTATGTTATTAAATTATCACCTAAGGTTTTCCCCGCAATTCCTATCCATATAGATTTTTAATGTAAATTATCAATTCAACTTCAATATTCATACCGTCTAATTTAGGTAGATGTACAAGAGAAATTTAGCCAATTGTTTCACAACATAACACATCGTAATAGATACACTCACCTTTTAAGTTTTTCCTCTTCTTTTATCCTTGCGAACCTACTTTCCTAGACCTCCAAGCATTGATTTGTTTATCCTTCCTTTCCTATTTCTCTTTTAGTTTTATTTTCTTTCATCCCCTTTAATTCGATATATTTTATTTTGATTTAGATTTAGAAAATTTAGGGAAGAGAATATAAAGTGTTTAGATTTGAGAAGTTTTCGGTGGGAAGAAGGAGGAAGAAAGTTTTTAGACTTTATTATAGTTGAAAACTAGGGCTACCGAGTTAAATCCAAAAATTAATAATTATAGAAATGCCACAAGGTCGAATTTATGCTAATTTGGACCCGTTTTATCGATTTCAATAAGTTATATATAATTTTGACTGTAGACAACATTTCGGACGTAATAGAATAGGCCACACAAGCCTAATTCCAACATTTGTGAGAATTTACTATTTTGTCTTTTTATGTAAAATTATATTTGTTACCCTTATTCATATATTAATCTATTATACAAAATTTTCTAGGTGCTATAGGAATAGTCATACGAGTTATCATATATCCCGACCATATGAATGATAGTGCAGATTGTTTGATGGATGTTACAACTATTATTACACTAAGGAAGGGTGAATAGTGTTTATCAACTATTTAAAAGTTACTTTGTGAAATTAAAGTTTATATACTCAAATTAGTAGTCAAATCACAAATAAAGCAGATAATCAGAGGGTAAGTATAAAGAAAAATAAAAGCAATGAAGTAAATAATAGCAAGAATTTTTATACTAGTTCGAATTCTTGATTCTAAATATAGTCATGTACACCCCATACAAAATTTATACTTTAACAACTTACTTTCTTCAGATGGCAAGTACACCTTCACAATCTCGAAATTCCATGGGTGGTAAGATACACCTTTCTTCTTGATTTTCCTTGGGTGGAAAGAATACATTTCTCTTTATAAACAATAATAGACTATGGCAAGTAGTTGCATCTTCAATACATTTTCTTGGAGATTCAATACAATATTCCATAGACCTCCACTAGCAATATATCTTTGAAATCTTAGAATAGTAAGAGACTAGAGAAAAAATGATTGAGTTTTAAATTACAAACTCTCTAATCTTGTATGGTTTGTAAATCCTTGAAGCATAGAAGTGAAAGAGTATGGACTTGCATATAGAGTGGAAGAATGTTAATAGATTTTTCTCACAAAAGCACGGAAATAAAAGAGTGTGAGAAATGAGAGAATTTGCTGTTAAAATCCAATTTCCAGAGCCTTTGTATAGAGAATAAAGAAACATGACTTTTGGTGAAGGATTAAGTGAATGGTTCATTCTTTTAAATTTGAAAAGCTCTCCAATGGCTAGTATATCGATATATGGTTGATGGGTACGTCAACATGCATACCTCTATGTAAACATTGTCATAAGAAACATGTTAAGATATATGTATATATGTCAACATAGACCATAGAAGTATGTCAACATACTTATTACAGTTCTGGTTTTCTTTTTCTAAATCTCAAACAGAGATTTCCACTTTTTAAATCTCAATTTGTGTTTATACGAAGTCGTTATGAATTAAAACAAAGTTAAATTAAAGAAGAATTTCAGCGATATTTGCTAGGTACATTTAACAAAATTCTAAGACTCAAACCTATTCATTGAGCTGTTCAATATCATTGTTGGAGTATTTGTGTTCCAACCATCTTGAGTCAATTTAGTTCTTCCATTTGCTATAATTAATCTTCATACGTATAACTCATTTGCTTGCACTAAATTTTCTGGCTTATCTTTGTAAAATGTCTCCATAATATGTTTGAAAATACCATGCAACATGGATAAATGTTAGTAATTATATTTATATGGTTGTTATTATCAAAATCAAAACTTAGGGTATTAATAATCTCCTCATTTTTAATGATGACAACCATATAAATATTTAAGAGACAAAATATATTATTTTTATATTTGACTCCCTTCCGACTCTATGCACTCTCCCTATCATTCTGCCTAGCATATTATGCATTTTCCCACCCATTGTCATCAACTAAAATGAATAGAAAAGAATCATTTAAGAACAACTAGACTATATGTATAGAGTTTGTATATAGAGTGGTATATAAAATATGTACATAAAACTCATGAGAGGAATCAAAATCGATACTTTTAAAACACTAGAAATAAAAGGAATTTCAGAATCATTTGCATTATTGAAATAAAAACCAATAATTTAAAAACATTGAAATAAAAGGAGTTTTAGAACTACTAAAGTTGTTAATGCCAATAATACATCCTTCTGAATTATTTCGAAAGTTCATGGTTCTGCCATCTTAGTACATGTTATCGATCGGTATTTGTTGATTTCCCATTATATACTTTGAACATTAGTTATCCAATATCTATTACGGATAACTATTTCTCCTTCTTTATATTTTTGCAATGTTTGGTACCTGAAGAATATAAAATATTCCCATTACTACACTATTTTATTTTGTATCTGTGGGGTTAAGTTTTGGGAAGCCAAACCTATGAATAGGTTGAATACCCTTTTAACATATAATCATTCGATAAATGAATTTTTTTAGTAAAATCATCAATATATTTCTCCTTATTACTAATATCTAACCATCTAGGAACTCATATATTAATGAATCTTTTAGAGCTTTTAATTTTAGATTTATAGGTTTAAGCCTTAATAGATTTACTATTTTGAGTACTATTTTCTTTGATTTAGGCTGAGGGTGTATCCAAGTCTTTGCTTATTATTTGGAGGTTTAGGTGCAAATAATAATTTTTCTAAGTTATATTTCCCTTTGTTAAACTTATCAATATCGGTTTTCATTTTATCAATGTCCCTTTTACAGTTGAAAATAACATTGTCTAGAGAAGTTGTAGGATCATTTAACCCTAGAGGGGGGTGAATAGGGTATACTAAATATTAATGCGGAAATAAAAACATAAACAGAAGGTAATGTAGTAAAGATCACACACAGTTTTACCCAACTTTGGCAAAAATTTGCCTACATGCTGCCCCCAAGGTTTCTACTAGAAATTAAGTAATCAGACGCTTACAAAAACACGTAAACTTGTGATACCTGCTAACTTGATTAACCTAACTCTAAGCTCAAAACCCTGCCACAACTCAGCCACTGAGTTGCGAATTCTCAAACTACGTTTCGTAGCTCGTAACCTAGTTAACACTAGAGTTTTTAAATTTAAAAACAAAAATACAAAAGAAATAAAATTAGAACCCCTAATACAATGTAAACTTTAGCCAAAATAAAATAACGACCCAAATAAAATTAATTAGAGAATGCAGTGTATCCCATTTATGTTGCTAGTGCACTTTATTTCTTCAGCCGATCCCTTTTTGTCTTTGTTTCGATTAGGATTCCAAAAATTGAAGCCACCGATTCAATTACTTGGTCGATCGAAGAAGAATTTTCGCCTTGAAGCTTTGTCAATCGCTGCTTGCTTGATTCTTTTCGGTTGCTTCATTTTCGAGTTGGATGATATGAAAATTGGTACGTGATTTTTATGCTCTTCAGATTTTGCTCAAACTCGATCTCCATTTCTCTATCGATGATGATATTGGGTTAATTTATAGGGATCGAAACCCTATTATTTCGTTTGTATATTTTGGTTTGAATTTTACAATATTCTAGTTCCTGCATTGATTTATAATCGAATGGTTTGCTGATCTTTGACTTATTCTTTGTGCACATGTTACTCCATATATTTTGCATGAATTTCTGAACGACTTTTTAGTTTGGTCATGGATTATTTACCGATTCTTGACTTGTTCAATTCTAATATATACTATATATTTTCTCTCATATACTTTGAACAAATTTGACCCTTGATTTTGATATTCTTATTTTTTTTGCCTTACTCGGTCAATTTCACTTCTGTGGCTTGTTTAAATCTTTTTTGACTTGTTCACTACTTCTTTTGGAATTCTGAAATATTGATTTGTTCAAAAAAATTGTTTTGGTCCTCAATTTGATTGTGTAGTTGCTGCCATGAATCTTATTTGCTGATATCTGCATGCCTAAGCTTCCATGTATATACATACATATGTATGTATATGTGTGTGAACTGTACCATTATTTTTATGCTTCATGTTTCTTGTAGCTCGACCATTGTATTGCTTATGCTGCTGCCTTTAGTTTGATTTGAATGTGCCTACATGTATGATGTTCATTACTCATTCATGTGCTTATATCTTTACTTGTTTCTACACTTGCTGTTGTTCGAAACCGGTGCACTCTGTTGCTCTGGCTTTGAGTTGGTTTCGGACTTATTGCGATGCCTGTCTTTGGTTTGAAACATATCCTTGTGCTTCACTTTGCTGCATCCATTGAGTTGTTGGTTTTTGTGTGTGCAATGAGTTTGTATGCCTGTTTGTACATGTCCATATCTCTGAAACAGTTGTTCCTTGTTTTGTTTGCACCCTGCTTTGATCTTCTCTTGTCTAGCTTTGTATTGATACCTTGTCCTACCCATGCTTATGCATGTCTGGTGCACTTTGGTCCATGGTTTGCCTGGACTGACCTTGGTTGGTTTTGGTTTGTGTTTGCATTGCACTTGAGTTGAATCCACTCTTGGCTTGGATTTGACCTTGTGCTCACCTGTCCCTGAAATTTTAACAAGCAATTGTATATCGGTATGCATGACCATGTGGCATGTACAGTGATACACTGTGCATGTCTCAAGTTGTTCGTGTAAGATGAATTAAAAAAACGACGACGAATAACCCAAATAACTAAGGCAAACAATATTTTCAAAACATACACTTCATTGTGCACTGCAAAATATTTTTTTTCAATTTTACTGTGTCAGTGTTTATTTTGCAGATAGTTCAGATGCTGGATACAGGTTGGAACAGAGTTGAAGATCAAATACGAGTGATGAGTGAATATGTAGTGAGGTGAAACATGTATGTAAAATGGTATAGTTAAACTTGTGTTGTAATTGAAACTTGTATTTGGAATTGTGTAAATATAGTGAGAGCTTAAATTTGTACTATTTGAATTTGTAATAAAATATTTGTTTAAACAAAATATTTGTTTAAATAAGAATTCCGAGTTATTTATTTTATTCAACAAATATTTATTTAATTATGTGGAAAACTAAAATAGTATAATAACAAATATATTTAAACGATTATATATATGTTTATTGTCATCAAACAAAAATCATACACTAGTATGTTCTACAATCTCCCTCTTTTGATGATAACAAACATATATTAAGATTTTGACTCTATTAAATGTATTTGTTTTGATGAATTCTATTTGCTTCCCCTATTTGAATACTCCCCCTACAACAAAGCTCCCCCTTCACATATGCATGAAAATAAAAAATATGCAAATGAAAAACAAATAAAAAATGCAATGAACATAGATGAGAATATGCAAATAAAAAATTTGAACTTATTTTCCAAAATCTTAACTTCTCTCCCCCTTTTGTTATCCGCAAAAGAGTAATAGTGGTAGATAAGAGTGATAAAGTGATAAACATTAATACCACATTAATACCTAATCGAGTGTAAATATTAAATTTCAAAAAAAATCAAACAAAAATCGTAAATACTCTGTTAGGCGTATATTCCACTTTAGAGTGATAGAGGTGATGTCGGCATAGAAAACCATATAGTCGTGTCCATTTGTGGTATATTTATGATAGGAATTTAAATACTTACTAACCATGCATAACCGTTAGGACTTTTAAATGAGATTAGTAGCATTCCTTATTTTTATTAAAAAAATGAAATCCAAGCATCTTCTAACCACGCATAACCGTAAGGACTTTTAAATGGAGTTAGAATCAACTTGCATATTTCATCCAATTTTGATATGTGTTCCATACATGCATAACCGTGAGGACTTTTAATTGAGCATGAAAGCACATAATCAGAGATTTCAAGTAGTTCGCCCATGCATAACCCTGAGGACTTTTAAATGAGAGTGAGTACTTTTGGATGATTTTATTGCACATTAAAAAATGAATAATTTCCTATTTAAATACCACATTTAGACATACTATATTGGATTTTGATGAGTGATTGTCATAGAAATATGATAGGAATAAAGATGGTCATGGAATTTTTACCAACCAAAGTTATTACAAATTTTGTTTAAATTTTTAAAGAAATTTTCTAAATATACTCTCTCAAGATATATTGCATGATCAAGATCAACACTCATCACTTTTTTCAGTAACTATTATCTTTTCGATAATCAATAGGGAGCCAGATTAGTTAACACAAGCATTTAAGATCAAATCCAAAGAAAATATAAAATCACATTTCTAAAACGCCTAAACTAGGACGAAGTCGACAAAAACTATTTTCTATAAGGGATTTTGTAAAAATATCTGCTAATTGAGAATCAATTGAAATGAAGTTTATGCAGATATTTTCTATAGAAATGTGATCTCTAATGAAATGATGTCTAACATCTATATGCTTGGTGCGAGAATGATGTACATGATTATTTGTGAGATCAATTGCACTTTTGCTATCACACATATGTGGAACTCGTTTAAAATTTAGACCATAGTCTTGCAAAGTTTGTATCATCCATAAAATTTGAGCAGAGCAACCGCTTAGAGTAATATACTCTGCCTCAGTGGTAGATAATGCAATACAATTTTTTGTTTTCGACTTAACCATGCAACCAAAGAATGTCCCAACATAAAACATGTTCCACCAGTACTTTTTCTATCAACTAGACTACCAGCATAGTCTGCATCTGAATACCCCTTTAACTCAAAGTTATCATTAGTTGGATACCATAGACCAAACCGTGAGGTGTGCTATAGATACCTTATAATCCTTTTTACAGCTTTTAAATGAGATTCTTTTGGATTTGATTGAAATCGTGCACATAAACATACAGAGAACATAATGTCTAGTCTAGAAGCAGTAAGATAAAGAAGTGATCCAATCATACCTCGATATTTCTTTTGATAACCTACCTTACCTTTTTTATCCTTGTCAAGTTTAATTGTTGTGCTCATGGGAGTTTTTGCAGGTTTAGCATCTTTTAATCCAAATTTGTTGACAAGCTATTTGATATATTTTGTTTGAGAGATGAACGTACCTTTTTCGCTTTGTTTGATTTGAAATCCTAAAAAGAATTTCAACTCTCCTACCAAGGTCATTTCAAACTTTTCCTGCATGACTTTTTCTAATTTCTCATACAAAAGTTTGTTAGTGGCACCATAAATAACGTCATCAACATATATTTGAACAATCAAAAGGTCATCATTTTCGTGCAATAGAAATAATGTGGTGTCTACACAGCCCTTTTTGAACCCATTTTCAAGAAGATAAGTGCTAAGACATTCATACCAAGCCCTAGGGGCTTGTTTTAATCCATATAGTGCTTTCTTAAGTTTATATACATGGTTAGGGTATTCTTGACTTTCAAAACCTTTAGGCTGTTCAACGAATACATCCTCTTTCAAAATTCCATTAAGAAAATCACTTTTAATATCCATTTGTCTTAGTTTAAATCCTTTATAACAAGCAAACGCTAACAAGATTCTAATGGATTCTAGTCTTGCTACTGGTGCAAAAGTTTCATCAAAATCAATTCCTTCAATTTGATTATACCCTTTAGCAACTAACCTAGCTTTGTTCCTAATCACATTTCCAAATTCATCAAATTTATTTTAAAAATCCATTTGGTTCCTATAACTGGATAATCATTAGGTATAGGTGCTAGAATCAAACTTCATTTCGTTCAAATTGATTTAGCTCTTCTTGCATAGCCGTAAACCAACTTTCATCATTGAGAGCTGTATCTATGTCTTTGGGTTCAATTTCTGAAATAAATCCACTGTATAGACACAAATCACACAAATTTCTAAAGAGATAACGCTTTATTTGACAGTGTTATTGTATTTGTAAATTTGTTTGGTTTAGAGGATAAATCGCCTATGTAACGCATTCAAAGTGGCCTATTTTTTTGTTGGCCGCCAATTCTCCAAACTATTCCCCTTTCCCTCTTCCTCAAATTATCTTCTCTAATCCTCAATCTTTAAGTCTGCATCAAATTATCAGCACCCAAATCCACTTCCCCGTTGTCCTCTATTTCCACGGCCGCGGCTTCATTCTCTGTAGCGCCGCTACTCCTTCCATCCATTGTCTCCCACTACACCGTCATCCTAACACCGTCTACTTGCGACCACAATGTCACATGCTAGCCGCGTCGATGCCAACCACCTCCAACTGCCAACCGCATCGACACCAATAGCCGACGTTCTCTTTGGTTGCTAAAAGCCCTAAAATCTAAACCCTAAATTAATCGATCCGTTCGAATAGCTCTAAATCTACAACATGCCGAAGGACGTGAGGAACAACGAACTAGATGGAGCGAGCCCTGGGTAATTTTTATTTCACGATCTAGGGTTTTGATATCGTATTTCGTTATTTTAACATTGGTTGTTACTGGATTTGCAGAAAAATCTTTATGGGAGGACTTCCAAGAGACACAACAATGCGTATGTTTCAAATTATCTATTTTTGTAGAATGAATTGCTTCTGTGTGTGTGTCTCTATGTATGTAGTATTAAAAATACCCTTCTAGCTTTACGTAGTTGCAGTTATCTCATAATATATTTCCCCTCTCATAGGCCTTTAAAAATAGTTTCCCTTTTGGTATTGGTTGCATAAATAGAAATTTTGTACACTGCTTATCATGCTAGAGATGATGCTTAGTGGTATTTAGTGTTTATAGGGGTGCTGATTTATGCTGGAAAATCTGAAGATGTTTTTGTGCATAAAATGATCAAGATTAAATCATTACTATCACCATCTACGTGGGTCTGGTTTATTTTTTTATTGAAACAAGAACATCGGAGTAGTTTATTTTGCAATCATCAGAGTAGTTTTTCTTGAAACAAGAATAAGGTAGTTGTAATTTTCTGACCTAACTTACAGTTTCTAGACTTCCTTTATAATTTTAAAAGATAACAATTATTGGGAGCATTATCTTGATTGCCAAGCACATAGCACAATTTTTTGATATAAAAAATTGGATGGTAAATGGAAAAAATATTTAAGAAATAGTTGTGGACCTAGGTACTACAAATTAAAATGCAACACTTCCATAAACGTATCTAAGTCAGAATTTGTGGATTTTTTGGAGTTGGTTAATTTATGTTAGCTTAGATTTTTCCACCCGTACAATACAGACAAAAAATAATGGTGCATATCATTTGGCATGAAAAACTAGTGACTATATGTATATGGTCTATACATCATATAATAAAAATAGAATTTAAATATGTTTTTTTGCCCATTTTTATAAATTTTATCTTTTGCTAGATTCATTAATTTTAGTCCATTATGAGTTTTGCTAAGACAAAAGTATTATCACATTTCTCTGTATTTTACTCTGTGCTTGCGTCTAAATACTAAAGACACTTACACTAATGGTCAAGAACTATAAAAGTTCAATAAATTTTATTAGTCAAAATGTATTGATCATATAAACCTCATTAATAACTACATGAAATTTATTGAAACATCCCAACTCGGATAAAGTTCTTATCCATATTTTTGTACAATCAATGTACCATCCTCTTTTCTTGTTCTTTCATCCGAACCAGTATTAATAAAGTTCTTTATTAATATATTTCTTTTATAAAAAAATAATCAAATTTAAGATGAAATTTATGAGGTGAATATTTCTATTTTCTTTGAGTTGCACTATCTAACTGCGACTTTGAGTAATATTTTATAGTGAGTTAGATTTTTTTATTTGGCAAACTTCTATTTGTTTAATTGATTGGTTTTCATATCTTTCAGCTGTTAGTATTATAATCAAGTGTGTGATTACTTTATGTTGCTTTTATGACATGACATAGTAAGAAATGTAAGATGAGCGTTTTGATTATCCGATTTGGCATTAGTGTTGTATTCCGTTGTTACTTTTCAGATTGTACATTTACAATATGAAGATGTTATCAAGTCGTCCTAGCTGTAAAAAAAGTTGTTTGTATAACTTGTTTAAACAATATTTTTTGTGCACGAAGTTGCATTTTCTAAATTGCATTTTAGATGTTTAATCGACGATTGATTAGGAGAAAGATACTAAGACGAGTTTAATGCCCGATGAATTGTACTAAGTGTCGAGGGAAAGGACTGTAATATGTAGTGTAGGGTAAATTAATTCAACGATGTCATTTTTTGGTCAAGTGGTCGTATTACTATAATTACCAAAAAATTGTCTCTAATGTCCTGGGTTTATACCATTCAGGCCTTTTCTCCTGTTACTATCCTATGCCATATCTTAACGTGGTATCTATGCAGCTAACCAAGTACTTGTTTCAATATGGTAATTCATAACATATTGACTTTGACAATTTATGTATTTACATTCTGGTTAAGCTTTGGGCCACAACATATCATTGCTATTCAATTCACATAGTGCCTAGACATTATAGCATGCATATGGACATAATTAAAACTTAGTTTTATATGTTACACCATGTACAATAAAATTTAATCAATGACCTAGTGTACAACTAATCCACGAAGTATTTCATTTTAAGGATCTTATTTTGCTGAATCTGCTTTGTTTCTAATTGAACCTCTCAATCTTATGTAGAAAGCCTGAACCCCCAATTTGTAATAGATATCCGAATACTTCCCATATTTGTTAAACCAAAATAAGTCCTATACATTCAAACTATTTGAGCAGGTGTTCTATCTGGAGATGACCTAATTTGGAACTTTAAAATTAATATTGCCATTGCTCATACCATGTCTCCCTTATAACTTAAATATATATATATAACTTGGTTTTTGCATGGGTCATTTTTTTCTGAATAGTTGTTCAATGGATTTGTTGTAGTTAATTGTATTGCTTAATGTACTAATACATGTACTCAGATGACATTCTTGTAACAGAACTTCACATGAGCACTGTTTTTGTTATGCACTCTTAAAACATGTCAAAAGTTTGTTTATCAAACAAGTCATTGGTTTTAGCTATTCATCGACTAGTGATTTATTTTAAAAATCCTTCTAGGCATCTGCTTAGGCGCTATGTGAAACTTAGCACCAAAGGGAGGATTACTGCCTCATCCAAGCATCTAAACCGGTATCTAAACACTGCTAGGCACCAATGAGGCTTTATGCCTCATATAAGCATCTACATGCTAGTTTTAGATGGTTTTACCCCTCTATTTGTTCCCAAGCCTATCCAAACCCTTCAATTTGGATCAATTAATACTAAATAAAATACTAAAATTGTATCTAGAATACATAATTTGTCAAACACGCCTAGCTCAATCCGCACCTAAGTGATTAATTTATAATTCATACTTGCCGTCTAGCATTCGTCTAGTGCTTTTTACAACTTGATTCATGTTATTTGTACTTTGGTAGTAAGACTTTGTGATATCTTTCATCGTTCACCATATCTTTCAATTTTCTTTCTTTAAATGTGATACGTTATCATTTTCAGCGAGTAATTATCAACTTATTTTCATTTTTGATTAAACTTTGTATACTTCCTTTCATTAATCACTATATTCTGCTAACATTTTAAGTTTTGGGTGAATTTTCTTTAATAATTCACCAATTAGAATAAAGGGTAACACCAACAAATTAATAGAATAGATGATAATGCAAAATTGATTCCAGTCTTTCTCATCCAAGGGTAGGTTTTGTTTCTTGTTATTTCGTCTGTATAAAATTTGTAAGTACTAGAGCTTGAAAATAATCTACATCATGTATTTGGATTTAATGACAAATGTCATACTCTTCTTTTTCATTACACATTGTGTATATAGTTAAAAACTGATGTGCATATTTACATTTATCACATATTATATGCATTTCCAGCAAACTTACCCGTATGTGTTCCACTCATCAAAATTGATTTATGAAAATACTTGTCCTGCATAGCCCCATAAACTTACAGACTCGATGTATTGTAGTGATAGATTTTTTTATTAAATCATGTTTTACTTGCCATTTTCTGGTAATCAAGGGCAGGATATTTGATTTTTCTAATTATCATTATTTTTTGGTTAATAGTGGAATACATCATAACGTTAGCATCTTTTCTTTAATAACTATGCCAATTTCTGGGCCATCTATGAGGCATGTTTCGTATATACTACATAATGATGTTCACTTTTTCTTTTGTTCTTTCAAAAAATGTACAAGATTATCTTCCGGACATAAATTAGAATATAAAATTTATGAAATTATAAATTATTTCCTGTCCTTAATGGCTTTATGTTGTTCCTTATTTTGCTTTCATGTATGCCATAAATGAGCTCAGCAAAGAGATACAGAGAGCTTGAGAGATTAGCGGAAAATGTTGGAACATGATCTTACAAAGTGTGAAATTGCACCGTCAATCTGCTAGGAAAGAAAAAGTTAAAAAATATAAGAGAAAAGTTTAATATGGCAGAAGAAGATTTAATCTCTCTCACTGAAGAGAAATCTCAAGTTGAACTTGATGAGAAGGTAATTTTTTAGATTATCTAATATATTACTCTTCTGATAACCATTCATAAGTAAAATAAGTAATTAGCAGATTATCCAATATATTAATAATATTTAATCTCTCTTTAGACCATCTTTATTAACTCTTTAGACCATCTTTATCCAATATATTAATAAGTTATTAGCAGATTATCCCTAATTCACTCTTTAGACCATCTTTATTCGGTAATTTGCACTTCTCCTACTTCCCTCCTTTTTACCCTTTCTTTCTTTAATTTAATTACTCATGAACTCTATAAAGTGATTGAAATTGATATTGTTTAATTTCTCAGGCTCTTCATCCCCTTCTTATGGTTATTGGATTCATTCTACTTAGTGGAGAAGGTGACCTCTTTAACTATTCTCCAAATGTATACTGATACTGTTCTGCTTTTTTATAATTCTCATCTTTACTAAAATAACAATAATAATTAATATGTAATTCAAATGTTTGATTTTATCATTTCTTTTAATTGCAAACTTTTGGAAGCAGTTTTGATTTGATTAATTTTTCTAGAAGAAGAAAATTCATTTGCTAGCTTTTGAGTTCAAATTATTGCAGCGACAGTTACCAAAATGGAGATTAAAATCCTTTTTTACTGTGTATGTAGAAATTGTTGATCACGGTTTACTTATAATAATCAATATTACAAATCTAATAATAAAGAAATTCTATTTACCCAAGCCAGTAAAAGAAAAAGTAAAAAAAGTAATAATTTATAGAAGAGAAGTTTTCTTTTGATCACGTAGTAGAAATAAAGTAGATACTTACAAGTAATAAAAACGCTAATTACAGTACTTTATATTCATATATTCTGTGGTTTTTAAAATTTTAATTATATATCTTTGGATTCAAAATTTATGAATGTTTGCTTTGATATTGAAGCTTTGTAAACAAACATTTCGACAATGGGGTAATCAAATACCAGCATCATATTATTTTAACACATAGTTTTCATTACTATATTAAGGAAGAGCATCATGGACCTATGCACTATTAATAAAAAAGACCAGTTGTAACGTTAAAGTGTTACACAACCTAATAACACTGCATGAAATTAATGAGGTCTATAATATTAGAATATTATAATTTGTTAAACTGTTTTTCTTGTTAGGAAGATTGATTAATGAAATGAATGCAAAAGAGAAGAATGAAGCTGCTGGTAAGAGAAATATCCAAGGAAACGTGTATTTTCAAAAGGGTGAATACGACAGGGCTCTAGGCAGATATCATCAGGTAAAATCTATTAATGTCTTCATATCATCTCCTTCATTATACCGAATGTGTCATGTTCAAGATTTATATAGTTTAAACATAATATAAAACTTGAAGGCTGCAATCTAATTTATACAAGATGACAATTCATTTAACGAAGAGTAAAGGAAAGAAATAGATAGACTGAGTGTAGAAATCAACCTCAATATTGTAGCTTGTGAACAGGAGCGTAAACGCTATAATTATGCATAACATTTCTGCTCAAAAGTAGATGTTTACAGGCTAAATCCTATTAGAACCACGTATTTTTTTGTTTGCTTATGAGAAACTAGAAAGATACACCACCACTAACTTATGTTTTCTCAGTAAGAAGCTGTTATTGCTTCAAATAGAAAAGAGAGAATAAGAATGTTAAATTTTGCCTAGTCCACAACAACAACAAAGTAGCTCATTATAAGCTTACATCCAAATCCTATTAGAAAATTGTAGCCAAACTAAAGTAAAAATATTAAATTATAATTCAACTTCCCCGATTTCGTCATTTTCATCACCGGTGTTTCCTCTGGATGATGGCTTTCCATTCACGGAAACAAGTTCAGTTTCAAATATTAGTGTTGCTCCACCTGATTTCAGCCAATAAACTAGCAAGCAATACTTTGTACTGAGAACCAAAGTTAAGGTCTAGTACATTCAAAGTACATTGGTTAAATAGAAATCATACACACATACACACAAAATAGATTATAACACATATATGCGAGTTGTAAAAGATTGAAAGTTTGAAGTAGTTGTGTAACTTTAAGGACAGTTGAAATGACCGCATATGGTATAAGCTTTATGTTATCAATTCTATTCATCTCTACTCTCTAGTCTCTGCTACTAATAAAAGAAACTGTACAGAATTCATAGGTATATCACTGTTTCAACCATCGTCGAAATAACATAAACACCGTTTCAATTTTTCATATTTATAACACATGTATACATACATTGTTATTATGTAAAAGACATCTGTCATAAACTAGAACACCCTGTTGGCTTTAGTTTTTGATTCAGGCACTGATCGTGGTACTGATTAATTAGGGACATTACATTGTTTATACTGCAAAAGTTTGGACACTAATTGTGTGTCCATGTTTATTTTATTTACTTTGGGTTAAAACTGTGCTATGTTGTTAGATGATTGACCGTGTGAAAAAATATGGATATAATATTAGCGATTAGTCTGTGATATTGTGAAAATCGTTGTTGTTGATAATGGTATTTAATCAAATAATTCCTTAATATATAATTTTGTGTATGATTGTTATGATCTCTGTCATAGTAAACTGCTATTGCACTCATTGTAAATATAGGTATCTATATGCTTTTTGTATTGCTTTAATCAAGTATTCAGTGGTAACTTGCATAAAATAATGTATGTTACAACAATATACAGTATAATTTGTATGATATTATTTGCGTTTTCTTTTTTACTGCAAATGCAGAGCACATGCATGTTTTCTATTTTATCCTTCTGATAATACACGTTTCCTTGGTTTTGTTATTGTCACTTCATTTCAAATTCTTTAAGATTGCTTTGGTTTTGTTATTGTCACGTCATATTTATGATGTTGGATTATCTGCTGCTTGTTGAACAGCTCCTGCACCTGCTTCAACTCTGCTTCCATGCTTCCCAGTAAAAGAGCAAGTCGCAAGATAATGGTTATGACCTGGTTTTGTGTTATTAGCTATATTGTTTTTTAGTCCAGTTGAAAACTTATTTGCGATGTTGTTATTATATAATGGATATTATGTGTATGTTTGAGCATGTTTAATATAATATATATATAGACATTTGGTACGTTTGATTGAATGAGTTTCATTTCCTGGTTATTATATTCTTCGGCTCTTACATTGTTCAACTGTTATGTTTTTAAAGAATATTCATGCTATAGTACCGTGTATCTGCGTATTTTATAACGGTATATACATGTTATAGTACCGTGTAAATAGCGGCAAAATGGTGTTATAAAGATTTCCAATTCCGTTGAGATTTAGCTGTATTATAGCGGCTATAATGAGCTATTGAATAAATATTTTATAGCGGCAAAATAGTGTTATAAAGATTTCCAGTTCCATTGAGATTTAGCTGTATTACAGTGGCTATAATGAGCTATTGAATTAACGTACCATAGCGACGAATTTGCGTTATAAAACTAAGCTCAACCATAGCGGCATATTTTGTGTTATAAATATTCAACAGTTTTTTATAACATGTCGATATACAGCGCTTATCAAACCGCTATGGTTGTGATTAATAGCAGCTATATGCCGCTATAAAAGACACTTTTTGTTGCAGTGTTATGCATGTCTGGTGCACTTTGGTCCATGGTTTGCCTGGACTGACCTTGGTTGGTTTTGGTTTGTGTTTGCATTGCACTTGAGTTGAATCCACTCTTGGCTTGGATTTGACCTTGTGCTCACCTGTCCCTGCAATTATAACAAGCAAGTGTATATCGGTATGCATGACCGTGTGGCATGTACAGTGATACACTATGCATGTCTCAAGTTGTTCGTGTAAGATGAATTAAAAAAACGACGACGAATAACCCAAATAACTAAGGCAAATAATATTTTCAAAACATACACTTCATTGTGCACTGCAAAATATTTTTTTTCAATTTTACTGTGTCAGTGTTTATTTGCAGATAGTTCAGATGCTGGATACAGGTTGGAACAGAGTTGAAGATCAAATACGAGTGATGAGTGAATATGTAGTGAGGTGAAACATGTATGTAAAATGGTATAGTGAAACTTGTGTTGTAATTGAAACTTGTATTTGGAATTGTGTAAATATAGTGAGAGCTTAAATTTGTACTATTTGATTTTGTAATAAAATATTTGTTTAAACAAAATATTTGTTTAAATAAGAATTCCGAATTATTTATTTTATTCAACAAATATTTATTTAATTATGTGGAAAACTAAAATAGTATAATAAAAAATATATTTAAACGATTATATATATGTTTATTGTCATCAAACAAAAATCATACACTAGTATGTTCTACAATCTCCCTCTTTTGATGATAACAAACATATATTAAGATTTTGACTCTATTAAATGTATTTGTTTTGATGAATTCTATTTGCTTCCCCTATTTGAATACTCCCCCTACAATAAAGCTCCCCCTTCACATATGCATGAAAATAAAAAATATGCAAATGAAAAACAAATAAAAAATGCAATGAACATAGATGAGAATATGCAAATAAAAATTTGAACTTATTTGCCAAAATCTTAACTTCTCTCCCCCTTTTGTTATCAGCAAAAGAGTAATAGTGGTAGATAAGAGTGATAAAGTGATAAACAGTAATACCACATTAATACCTAATCGAGTGTAAATATTAAATTTCAAAAAAAATCAAACAAAAATCATAAATACTCCGTTAGGCATATATTCCACTTTAGAGTGATAGGGGTGATGTCGGCATAGAAAACCATATAGTCGTGTCCATTTGTGGTATATTTATGACAGGAATTTAAATACTTACTAACCATGCATAACCGTTAGGACTTTTAAATGAGATTAGTAGTATTCCTTATTTTTATTAAAAAAATGAAATCCAAGCATCTTCTAACCACGCATAACCGTAAGGACTTTTAAATGGAGTTAGAATCAACTTGCATATTTCATCCAATTTTGATATGTGTTCCATACATGCATAACCGTGAGGACTTTTAATTGAGCATGAAAGCACATAATCAGAGATTTCAAGTAGTTCGCCCATGCATAACCGTGAGGACTTTTAAATGAGAGTGAGTACTTTTGGATGATTTTATTGCACATTAAAAAATGAATAATTTCCTATTTAAATACCACATTTATACATACTATATTGGATTTTGATGAGTGATTGTCATAGAAATATGATAGGAATAGAGATGGTCATGGAATTTTTACCAACCAAAGTTATTACAAATTTTGTTTAAATTTTTAAAGAAATTTTCTAAATATACTCTCTCAAGATATATTGCATGATCAAGATCAACACTCATCACTTTTTTCAGTAACTATTATCTTTTCGATAATCAATAGGGAGCCAGATTAGTTAACACAAGCATTTAAGATAAAATCCAAAGAAAATATAAAATCACATTTCTAAAACGCCTAAACTAAGACGAAGTCGACAAAAACTATTTTCTATAAGGGGTTTTGTAAAAATATCTGCTAATTGAGAATCAATTGAAATGAAGTTTATGCAGATATTTTCTATAGAAATGTGATCTCTAATGAAATGATGTCTAACATCTATATGCTTGGTGCAAGAATGATGTACATGATTATTTGTGAGATCAATTTCACTTTTGCTATCACACATATGTGGAACTCGTTTAAAATTTAGACCATAGTCTTGCAAAGTTTGTATCATCCATAAAATTTGAGTAGAGCAACCGCTTAGAGTAATATACTCTGCCTCAATAGTAGATAATGCAATACAATTTTCTGTTTTCAACTTAACCATGCAACCAACGAATGTCCCAACATAAAACATGTTACACTAGTACTTTTTCTATCAACTAGACTACCAGCATAGTCTGCATCTGAATACCCCTTTAACTCAAAGTTATCATTAGTTGGCTACCATAGACCAAACCGTGAGGTGTGCAACAGATACCTTATAATCCTTTTTACGGCTTTTAAATTAGATTCTTTTGGATTTGATTGAAATCGTGCACATAAACATACAGAGAACATAATGTCTAGTCTAGAAGCAGTAAGATAAAGAAGTGATCCAATCATACCTCGATATTTCTTTTGATCAACTACCTTACCTTTTTTATCCTTGTCAAGTTTAATTGTTGTGCTCATGGGAGTTTTTGCAGGTTTAGCATCTTTTAATCCAAATTTGTTGACAAGCTCTCTGATATATTTTGTTTGAGAGATGAACGTACCTTTTTCGCTTTGTTTGATTTGAAATCCTAAAAAGAATTTCAACTCTCCTACCAAGGTCATTTCAAACTTTTCCTGCATGACTTTTTCTAATTTCTCATACAGAAGTTTGTTAGTGGCACCATAAATAACGTCATCAACATATATTTGAACAATCAAAAGGTCATCATTTTCGTGCAATAGAAATAATGTGGTGTCTACACAGCCCTTTTTGAACCCATTTTCAAGAAGATAAGTGCTAAGACATTCATACCAAGCCCTAGGGGCTTGTTTTAATCCATATAGTGCTTTCTTAAGTTTATATACATGGTTAGGGTATTCTTGACTTTCAAAACCTTTAGGCTGTTCAACGAATACATCCTCTTTCAAAATTCCATTAAGAAAATCACTTTTAATATCCATTTGTCTTAGTTTAAATCCTTTATAACAAGCAAACGCTAACAAGATTCTAATGGATTCTAGTCTTCCTACTGGTGCAAAAGTTTCATCAAAATCAATTCCTTCAATTTGATTATACCCTTTAGCAACTAACCTAGCTTTGTTCCTAATCACATTTCCAGATTCATCAAATTTATTTTAAAAATCCATTTGGTTCCTACAACTGGATAATCATTAGGTATAGGTGCTAGAATCAAACTTCATTTCGTTCAAATTGATTTAGCTCTTCTTGCATAGCCGTAAACCAACTTTCATCATTGAGAGCTGTATCTATGTCTTTGGGTTCAATTTCTAAAATAAATCCACTGTATAAACACAAATCACACAAATTTCTAAAGCAGGAACGAGTTTTAATACCTGCTGTAGGATTACCTATTACCAATTCTGGAGGATGATCTACTTTGAATTTCAATCTCTCTGGTTCTAGATTTCTTTGGACTTCTTACGTGGTTGCAATTTCTTTTGGATTCTCACTTTCATGTTTTCGTTCTCCTCTTCGACATTGCTTTTGATTATTTCCTTGCTTTGATCATCAATGCCTTTATCAAATTTCACATTGATTGACTCCACGATTGTTCTTGTCCTTTTGTTGTATACTCTATAAGCCATGCTTCTGGAAGAGTATCTCATGAACATGCCTTTGTTAGCTGTTGGCTCAAATTTTCCCAGTTGATCACCTTTATCGATAATTTTACATTTATCGTTGTTGCCATTGTGACTCTGCCACCATTGTACTTCTCTAGACTAAGGAACTTTTATTTATTTCCCTACATGTGCCTAGAATAGCCAGAATCTAGGTACCAATCTTGATGTTCCTTAGCCTGCCAATACACCTATACGAGAAAAGAGTTTTGTGACTTATTTGTTTTCATAGGTCCATGATTGTTAGTGACAAAAAAATTTAAAAAACAAGTTTGCGTAGAACCAAGACAGTCTATGTTTGTTCCTTTTGGCACCCAGATTTGTTTGATTTTAAGGGATTTTACATTCGTGCCATTAGGAACCCAAATTGGTATGGTTTTCGCGTGTTTGGCTCTATTCCAGCAATTGTTTTGATTGTGTCCAATTTTTCCACAAATCGTGCATTTGGAGTTGACATGATTAGTTTCACTTCTACCTTTTTTAGATTGAGTATACCCAAGTCCTTGTCTAACAGTATTAACAGTTTGTTTCCCTAATAGCATATTTAGTGATTTTTCTCCTTTGGAGAATTTCCCTAAAGTTGTAGACAGTTGTTGGACTTGTGACTTAAGAGATTCATTTTCTTTCAATAACAAAGTGCACTTTTTAATAGAATTTTCTCTCCTAGTATTTTCACTTTCTTTCAAATTCAGAATTTCATTTTCAAGCGATTTAATTTTAGTTTCTGATTTTTTTATTTCCTCTTCTAATGATGGACTCTTATCACACTTAGGGCCCTTTTTTCTATAATTTTGAACCATTTGATCAAGACGCATATTTAGTTCTATCAAACTATCTTAGATTCTATTTTAGCGTACTTCTCCCTATGTCTTTCAAAACAACCATTTACTTCATAAAAATATATAAGTAATTATGAGTGAGTAAGTTTTGATACCTCGTTGGGCTCATCATCATCGCTGTCACTTGTTTCTCCTAAAAGACATCGATTTGCTCTTTCACTCTCACTGCTAGTTCTTTTATCATCATTTTCAACACTTATATGCCAAGTTGCTGCAAAACTTCTCCTTTTCAGTTTCTTTCCTTTGCTGACTTGATTTTGAGGATAATTTGGCTTGATATGACCAGGTTTATTGCACTTGTGACAAATTACCTCTTGCTTTTCTGAGTTGTTTAGAACTTTGACGATTCTACTCTTTAGTTGTTGATTTACGGTTGGATTTCCATATTTGCGGTTCCACCTTTTGAATCTATTTATTATCAGTGCCAGTTCAGCTACTCCTTCATCATCAGCATCTTCACTTTCCATCGTTCCTTTGAGAGCTATTGATTTCTTTCACGTATCTCCTCCTTCACGTTCTTCCTTGAATTTGATTTCTAGCTCATAAGTGGTGAGGTTTCCAATGAGTTCTTCAACTTTAACTTGTTTCAGATCCTTTGATTCTTGAATGGCAGTCACCTTTGCTTCAAAATTTCATGGAAGAATTTTGAGGATCTTTCGGACTATTTCTAGTTCTGTGTATGGTCTTCCTAGGGATTTTGATTTGTATACAAGATTAGAAAGTCGTCCATACATTTCTTTGACACTTTCATCCTTTGCCATTTTGAAGTTCTCATACTCGCTACTAAGCATGGCAAGGCGAGATTTTTTGACCTGGGAGGTTCCTTCATGAGTCACTTTAAGCGTGTGCCAAATTTCCTATGCAGTTAGACAATGTGAGACTCGGTTAAATTCAATTTGATCTAATGAGCAAATAATAGAAGTCATAGCTTTAGCATTAGCAGTTTGTAGTTTATTTTCAAGATCTGTCCATTGATCCGTAGGTTTTTCAACTTCTTGATTACCTACCCTTACTGTTGGTGTGGTATATCTCGTTTCAACAATATTCCATGCATCTATGGTTTTCAAAAAAATTCATTCTAGTTTTCCAATATGCTTATTCACCATTGAACATTGGTGGTCTAGCTATGGACTGACCTTCAACAAAAGCATTATTAAAAGAAGCCATTGAAAGAAAAAATCAAATTTTTTAACAGAAAATGGTTTTTGTTCCTAGCTCTGATGCCACTTGTAGGATCGTTTTCACCCTATATAGGGGGGGTGAATAGGGTCTACTAAATATTAGTGCGAAAATAAAAATAAAAATAGAAAGTAATGCAGTAAAAATCACACACAATTTTACCCAGCTTCGGCAAAAATTTGCCTACATGCTGCCCCCAAGGTTTCTACTAGAAATTAAGTAATTAGAAGCTTACAAAAACACGTAAAATTGCGATACCCGCTAAATTGATTAACCTAACTCTTAACTCAAAACCCTGCCACAACTCAGCCACTGTGTTGTGAATTCTTGAACTAAGCCCCGTAGCTCGTAACCTAGTTAACACTAGAGTTTTTAAATCTAAAAACAAAAATACAAAAGAAATAAAATTAGAACCCCTAACACAATATAAAATTTAGCCCAAATAAAACAACGGCCCAAATAAAATTAATTAGAGAATGTAGTGTATCCCTTTTATTTTGCCAGTGCACTTTATATCTTCGGCCAATCCCCTTTTGTCTTTGTTCCGATTTAGGGTTCCAAAAATTGAAGCCGCCGATTCAATTGCTCTGTCGATCGAAGAAGAATAGTCGCCTTGAAGATTTGTCAATCACTGCTCGCTTGATTCCTTTCGGTTGCTTCATTGTTGAGTTGGATGATAGGAAAATTGATACGTGATTTTTATGCTCTTCGGATTATTCTCAAACTCGATCTCCATTCCTCTGCCGAAGATGATATTGGGTTAATTTATAGGGATCGAAACCCTATTATTTTGTTCGTATATTTTGGTTTGAATTTTACAATATTCTAGTTCCTACGTCAATTTGTAATCGAATGGTTTGCTAATCTTTGACTTGTTCTTTGTTCACATGTTTCTCCATATATTTTGCATGAATTTCTGATCGACTTTTACTTTGGTCGTGGATTATTTGATTGAACGATTTATCGATTCTTGACTTGTTCAATTCTAATATATACTATGATATATTCTCTCATATACTTTGAACAAATTTGACTCTTGATTTTGATATTCTGATTTTTTTTGCCTTACTCGGTCAATTTCACTTCTACGGATGGTTCAAATCTTTTTTGACTTGTTCACTACTTTATTTGGAATTCTGATATATTGATTTGTTCAAAAAAACTGTTTTTGTCCTCAATGTGATTGTGCAGTTGCTACCGTGAATCTTGTTTGCTGATATGTGCATGCCTAAGCTTCCATGTATATACATACATATGTATGTATATGTGTGTGAACTGTACCATTATATATATGCTTCATGTTTCTTGTAGCTCGACCATTGTATTGCTTATGCTGATGCCTTTAGTTTGGTTTGAATGTGCCTACATGTATGATGTTCATACTCATTCATGTGCTTATATCTATACTTGTTTCTGCACTTGCTGCTGTTTGAAACCGGTACACTCTGTTGCTCTGGCTTTGAGTTGGTTTTGGACTTATTGCGATGCTTGTCTTTGGTTTGAAACATATCCTTGTGCTTCACTTTGCTGCATCCACTGAGTTTCTGGTTTTTGTGTGTGCATTGAGTTTGTATGCATGTTTGTACATGCCCATATCTCTGAAACAGTTTTTCCTTGTTGTGTTTGCACCCCGCTTTGATCTTGTCTTTTCTTGCTTTGTATCGATACCTTGTCCTACCACATGCTTGTGCATGTCTGGTGCACTTTGGTCCATGGTTTGCCTGGACTAACCTTGGTTGGTTTTGGTTTGTGTAGGCATTGCACTTGAGTTGAATCCAGTCTTAGCTTGGGTTTGACCTTGTGCTCACCTGTCCCTGCAATTTTAACAAGCAAGTGTATATCGGTGTGCCCGACCTTGTAGCATGTACAATGTTACACGGTGCATGTCACAAGTTGTTCGTGTAAGATGAATTAAAAAAATGATAACGAACAACCCAAATAACTGAGGCAAACAATATTTTCAAAACACACGCTTCATTATGCACTACAAAATATATTTTTTCAATTTTACTACGTCAGTGTTTATTTTGCTGATAGTTCAGATGCTGGATACAGGCTGGAACAGAGTTGAAGATCAAATACGAGTGATGAGTGAATATGCAGTAATTGAAACTTGTATTTTGAATTGTGTAAATATAGTGAGAGCTTAAATTTGTACTATTTGAATTTGCAATAAAATATTTGTTTAAATAAGAATCCGAGTTATTTATTTTATTCAACAAATATTTATTTAATTATGTGGGAAACTAAAATAGTACAATAACAAATACATTTAAACGAATATATTTATGTTTATTATAATCAAACAAAAATCATACACTAGTATATTCTATAGAAGTTATTTTGTCATTTAGATCAGTGATCTTCGACTTCATTAAAATATTTTTCTAAATTTATGGATTTATTTTCACTTTTAAGTTTTTCAAAGCCTTCCACTTTTGAATCATTTTCATCATTAAATCCGTTAAATCTTTCAATCTTATCTTCTAGACATTATTTTTCTTCACTTAACATTTCATTAAACATCTTTATCTATCCATCTTTATCAAACTTTCCTTGTATTGTTTCTTAAGCATTTTATATCCCTTACACATATCATTTAAAATATTCATAATTTATTTGTTAGAATTCCATACCTGGTTATCTTATGCCAGAAATGTGATTTCATCATCATCGCCTGATCCTTAATCATTTATCATACCGTAGAAAGCTAGAGATTTCTTTTCATTTGCTTGGCTTTCCTTTCTACCCTACAACTATACTTCATATGACATTACTTTACCAATTAAATCTTCCAATATTATTGTACTAATATCATTGATTTCTTCAATTACAAAAGTCTTTTGATCTTAATAATTTGAAAGTGAATTTAAGACCATACGGACTTAGTCTTCTTTCATAGAATTTTTTCCGGATGGTATCAGTGCATGCAATATGTCCTGAAATCTAGAATACATGTTAGAAATAGATTTGTTTGGTCTCATTTTGTAGAGTTGGAACTGATTAGTTAAAATTGAAATCTTTGTTTGTTTAATTTTACTAGAGCTATCATTTATAACTCATAATGTTCTCCATGTTTCCTATGCACTTTTACAAACAGACATTCTATTGAACTCATTTTTACCTACAATTTAGAACATAACCTTAATAACCTTTGAATTGTTGAGTGCTTGCCTTTTGTTCATTGGTCCACTATGCATAATTGGTTTAGGGCGTACTGTACTCTGTTTATGTGATATTCCGTATATCTAAACTATTAGATTGTAAATATATTTTCATTTTACATGACCAATGTACATTATTTCTACCGTTAAATAGTGGTTGTCTAGTGATAGATTGACCTTCTACAAATGTGTTGGAAAGGTTGTTATTAGTGTTACTAGCCATTTAAACCTTTTCAATAATCAGACGATGAAATTTTGAAAACCGCACACTTTGATACTAAATGAGAGTCCCTCAATGCAGTTGTGCAAAATGGACTTTAGGACTATTATTACACTATGGAGGGTGAATAGTGTTTATAGATTATTTAAAATTTACTTTGAGAAATTAAAGGTTATCTACTCAAACCAATAATCAAATCACAAACAAAGAAAATAATCAGAAAGTAAATATAATGTGAAGTAAAAGCAGTGAAATAAATTACACCAAGAATTTTTATACTGGTTTTGATTCCCAATCCTACATCCAATCATGTACTGGCTATAAAAAGTTTCCACTATAACAAATTACTTTCCATAGGTAGCAGGTACACCTTTATAATCTTGCAATTCTATGAGTGGCAAGATATACCTTTGCCGTTGAAGTATTTGTGTTCCATCCGTCTTGAGTCAATTTAGTTCTCCATTTGCTATAATTATCTTCATATGTATAACTCATTTGCTTTCACTAAATTTTCTGGCTAATCTATGTAAAATGTCTCCATAATATGTTTGAAAATACCATGCAACATAAAGAAACATTAGTGGTTATATTTGTTGTTATCAAAATCAATACTTGAGGTATTAATAATCTCCTCATTTTTAATGATGACAATTATATAAATATTTAAGAGACAAAATATATCATTTTTATATTTGACTCTCCCTAAATTTATGTACCCTTCCAATCATTTTTCCTAGCATATTATACATTTTCTCACCCATTGGCATCCACTAAAATGAGCAAAAAAGAATCATTTTAGCAAAAAATAATCATTTTAGCACAACTAAACAACATGTATAGAGTTTGTATTTAGAGTAGTATATAAAATATGTAAATAAAACTCATGAGGGGAATCAAAATCAATACTTTTAAAACATTAGAAATAAAAGAAGTTTTAGAATTATCGACGCTATTGAAATCAAAACCAATACTTTAGTAACATAGAAATAAAAGGATTTTTTGAACTACCAACGTTGTTGATGGCAATTACATATCCTTTCGAATTATTTCCAAAGTTCATGGTTCCACCATCTTTGAACATTTTATCGATTGTTTATTTGTTGATTTCCCATCATATGCCTTGAACATTCCTTATCCAATTCCATTTCTCCTTCGTTATATCTCTGCAATATTTGGTATTTGAAAAATATAAAATATGCACATTGGTATCCTATTTTATTTTGGACCATTGGGGTTAAGTTTTGGAAAGCCAAACCCATAAAAAGTTTGAATACCCTTTAAAAATATAATCATTTGATAAATGAATTTTATCGGTAAAATCATCAATATATTTCTTCGTAATACTATTATCTAATCTTCTAGGAACTCATATATTAATGAATCTATTTGGAGGTTTTAATTATACAGGTTTTCGTTTGAACCTGGAAGCCTTAACAAATTTTGAGTACTATTTTTCTTTGATTTGGACTTTGGGGTATATCGAAGTCCAAGTTATTATTTGGGGGTTTAGATGCAAATAATAACTTTTCTAAGTTATCTTTCCCTTTGTTAAACTTATCAATATCAGTTTTCAATTTATCAATGTCCTTTTTATAGTTGAGAATAACATTGTCTAGAAATGTTATTTCGTCAGTTAGATCGGTGATCTCTGATTTCATTGAAATTTTTTCTGATTTTAATGATTTATTTTCACTTTTCAGTTTTTCAAAATCTTTCGCTCTTGAATCCTTTTCATCATTAAGTCCATAAGTCTTCCAATCATTTCTTCTAGACATTATTTTTCTTCACTTAACATGTCATTAAACATTTTTAGTCTATCTATCTCTATCAAACTTTCCTTGTATTGTTTTTTAAGCATTTTATATCTCTTATACATATCATTTGAAAAATTCATAATTTCTATGTTAGAATTCCATACCTGGTTATCTTATGCCGTAAATGTGATTTCATCATCATCGTCTGATCCTTGATCATATATCATACCATTAAAACTAGAGGTTTCTTTTCATTTGCTTGGCTTCCTTTCCTACCCTGCAACTATACTTCTTTTGACATTACATTACCAATTAACTCCTCCAATCTTGTTGTACTAATATAATTGGCTTCTTCAATTACCAAAGTCTTTAGATCCTAATAACTTGATAGTAAATTTAAGATCTTATGGACTTAGTGTTCTTCCATAGAATTCTTTCCTAATGATATCAGTGCATGTGATATGTCCTAAAATCTAGAATACATGTTAGAAATAGATTCATTTGGTCCCATTTTGAAGAGTTGGAACTGATTTGAACGTAGAAATCTTTGTTTGTTTAACTTTACTAGAGCTTTCATGTATGATTTGTAATATTCTCTAAATTTCTTATGCACTTTTACAAACAGACACTCTATTGAACTCATTTATATCTAGGTTGTAGAACATAATGTTAATAGCCTTTGAATTGTTGAGATTTTTATTTATTGGTCCATTGTGCATAATCAATTTAGGGTGTAGTGTACTCAGTTTACGTGGTATTCCATATATCTAAACTACTAGATTGTAAATATATTTTTCCCTTTACATGACCAATATGAATTATTACTACCGTTAAATAGTGGTGGTCTAGCAATGGATTGACCTTCTACAAAAATGTTGGGAAGGATGTTAGAAGTGTTACTAGATATTTAAACTTTTTCAAAAATAGATGACGAGTTTTTTTAAAACCGCACACTTTGATAAATAGTGGGAGTCCCTTAATATACTTGTGCGGAATGGACCTTAAGGCTATTATTACAGTATAGGAGGTGAATAGTGTTTATCAACTATTAAAAACTTACTATGTGAAATTAAAGCTTATCTACTCAAATAAATAATCAAGTCACAAACTAATTAAATATTCAGAAAGTAAGTATAATGTGAAGTAAAAGCAGTGAAATAATTAACACCGACAATTTTTATATTGGATCATATTCGCAATCCTACATCCAATCATGTACTGGCCATATAGAATTTCTGCTATAACAACTTAATTTCCATAGGTGGAAAGTACACCTTTATAATCTCACTATTCCACGAGTGGCAAGATATACCTTGCCTCTTGACTTTCCTCGAATTGAAAGAACACCTTTCTCTTTACAAATAGCAATAGACTATGGAAAGTAGTTATATTTTAAATATAGATTTTTGAAAATTCAGTAGAGATCCTGTAGACCTCAAATAGCAATATTTCTTTGAAATCTTTAAGGAATAGATGAGACCAAAGATAGAATAGTTGAGAATTCAAGTACAAACTCTTTAATCTGGTGTGGTTTTCAAATCTTAGAAGAATAAAAGTGAAATAGTATGGATTTGAAAATAGAATGGAAGAATATTAATATATTTTTCTCACAAAATATATAAATGAAAGAATATGAGAAAATGAGAGAATTAGTTGTTGAATTCATTTTCCAAAGCCATTATATAGAGAATGAAGAAACATAACTTTTGGGGAAAGAATTAAGAGAAGTGTCCATTCGTTTAAATTTGAAAACTCGCCAATGGCTTGTATGTCGACATATGGTCGCGTGTATGCCGACATACATGCCTCTTTGTTGACACAATCATAAGGGATGTTTTGACATATATATTTATATGTCAATATAGACCATAGGTGTATGTCAACATACTTAGTATAATTCCAGTTTTCTTTTTCCAAATTCCAAATAGAGAATTCTACTTTTCAAAAGTGAAATTGTATGTTTATATGAAGATGTTAGGAATTAAAATAGAGTTTAGTGAAAGAAGAATTTCATGGATAGTTTCTATGAGGAATTTAACAAAATTCTAAGACCCAAATTGACTTACTGAACTCTTCAGATATCTTTATCATTGAAGCACTTTGTGTTCCATCTGTTCTGAGTTTATTTAATTTTTTTGTTTCCTCTAATTAATCTTAATATATATAACTCGTTTGCTTGCACCGAGTTTTTTTGTTTATCTCTATAAGATGTTTCCATAGTACATTTAAAAATACTTCACAACTTAGAGACAAGTTAGTAGTAATATTTAGATGGTTATTGTCATCAAAATCAATACTTCGTATATTAACATGGTAAATCATTGCCAATCAGAGTAAATCATCAACATATAGAATGATAAACACTATAGGATTGCCTTGTTCTTTTTATTATATACATGCCTCCTCTATGTTCTGATAAAAGCAAAAATATTTGATCGCCTTATCAAAACACTTATTCCAACTCCTCGAAGCTTGTTTAAGACCATATATAGACTTAATAGCTTACAAGCCTTTCATTTGCACTCACTAATCTTGAAACCCTTGGGCTACGACATGTTAACAGTCTCTTCTAAATAGCTATTTAGAAAAGCTGTCTATCATCCATTTTCCATATTTCATAGCCGCAGGACAATGATGAGTAGAATCCGGATGGAATTTAGTGTGACAATGGGTGAAAATGTTTCGTCATATTCAACACCTTGAACTTGACGGCAACCTTACGCAAGTAGCTTTGATTTGTTGGTCTCTACCTTTCCATCTGCATTTAGTTTCTTCTTTAATATTAATTTGTAGCGAATGGATTTTACTTTAATATAGTACATCATCCAAAGTCTATACATTGTTTGTATACATGCAATTCATCTCAGCTTTTACACCTTCAAGCCACAAGGTAGAGTCCTCACTTCATAGGGCTTATCAGAACGTGAAGGGGGTGTCATCTTCCTAGACACAATCATCTTTCTTGCCGTCCATGAGAAATCCAAGGTGCCAAACTGGTGCATGAGAGTCCTTATTAGACCATCTAATAGATTACGTGTTATAATATGGGTATATTTGGTTCTTTCACATTTTCAGCCACTATGTTAGTTTCTCGAATCTTATCTAAGTCTATAACTCCGCTGTTGATTTATTTTGATAGAAATCCCTTTACAAAAAGATAGCATGTCATGAAACAATAACCTTTTTTCCTCAATGTTGTAGAAAATATATCCCATAAAATCTTTGATATGTCCTATAAACTTACACAATACTAAAATTGCCACAAGCTTATTGGGGCCAATGTTCTTAACTTAAGTTGTACAACCCTACATCTTCAAATACTTCAGGTGAGGTTTCTTCCCATACCACATCTTATAGGGTGTCACAGCCACAAACTTAGATGGCATCAAATTCAAGATATGAATTGCGGGTTCTAATGCATATCGCTAGTAAGAGAGAGGTAACTCGGCCCCACTCATCATAGAACGTACCATTTCGAATAGTGTTTGATTCCTTCTCTCCAAAAAACCATTATGTTGTAGAGTACAGAGTAGAGTAACTTGAGAGATAATCCTATTATCTTTTATGTACTATTGGAGTTCACCAACATATTCACCTCCTCGATTAGATCAAAGTATCTTAATCTTATAGTCTGATTTTCCACTATATTCTTATACTCTTTAAATTTCTCACAAACATCAAATTTATTCTTTGTAATATATGTATACCTTAGTCTAGAGATCATTAGTAAATGCTACAAAGTATGAGGAACTATCTTTAGTCACTATAGGCATTACGCTATATATGTCATTATGTACGAGACTCAAGAGTTTATTAACTCTTTCATTGCTTCAATTGAAGGGGTGCTTATTTTTCCTTGGAGACACAACTTACAAGTGTCAAATGATTCATAATCAAATGATGGGAGAAAACCTTCGGTTTTCAATTTGTGCGGTCTTTTGTCACTAGTATAACTTAGTCTACAAAGCTAAAAAATACCTTTAACATTAACAACAAAAGAACTATTGACAACCCATATATGTCTAAAATTTACTGCATAAATACCATTATTAAAATTTAGTACATAAATTCTATTATCCAAAACACCATTGCAAATCATATTTTCATCGAATAAAACGTTTGTAACATTATTATTACGATGAAAATCATATCTGACCCTAGCTAATCTAGATGGAAATTATTCCATAAATAAAATTTGTATATAATAGTAATTATTTAAGATAATAACATATCTACTTGGCAAATGTAAATGAAATTCTCTAATTGTAGTTACTGTAGATCCATCAGCAACTTGAAGGCTCGTTTCTTCCTTTGTCACAGGCTGCCTACTGCTGAGTCCCTGTAATGAATAATAAATATGAGTTATGGATCCGGTATATAGAACCCAAGGGTTTTTATTGAACGCAAAACAGTTTTGAATCATAAATGTACCTTTAGGAGCAGAGGAATCTGATTCCTTCTTTTCTCACATCGTCTTCAAATAATCTGGGAAGTTTCGTTTCCAATACCCCCTCTTATGACAATGGTGACATTCACTCTTATTATTAAAGGCACCACCCTTACCTTTCTTAACACCTCGCATTCTTTTCCTTGAACTTTTTGAAGATGCTGCTTTCACTTTTGTGGCGAACACTTTACCTTGATCCTTAAATGAATCTTATGGTTACCACAACAAATGGAGGAGCTCGACTAGGCTCACTTTCATCTGGTTCACATTGAAATTCAATATGATTGTATCAAACATTGTAGTCAACGAGCCTAGAATAAAATCTACTTGTAGTTCTTCTTCAATCATAGCACCGAGCTCAAAATGTCTAAAATATAGCCTTTCAAAAATCTTGTACACTATTGCCATTACTCATTGTCGTGTTGGAAATTTTCTATGCTTTCTCGTATATTGATGAATGAGATCGCTCCCCAAAAAATGATTTGTAGCCATCGAAGATTTTGCAGACAGACATGTTTTCGTGCTATCTTTAAACGATTTGTCTAACGTAGACAACACAAAAGGCTAGGCTTTGTCACAATAAATTACCCATGTGTAAAAAGATTTAACTACTTTGGAATTTGCACCCTCGGCAAGTTTGGTTCTTAAAGGTTTGGTTATTACAGACCATAATTTTTCATAAGTTAGTGCTATTTTAATCACTCTTGGCCAGTTGGTGTAATAGATCCAATGAGTTTTTCATTTTCACAAAACAATTTTAGTTGGTCATTTTTCAGCAAATTTGTTTTTAAGAAGATTAGTGTAGGTTTGTATAGCATATGTTCCTATAATATTAGAATGGTTAATGTTAACATTTCATTTTTTAATAAGGCTTTTACCGGTCTTTCATATTTCTCTAAACCTTAAGAGAAATATAGAACCTTTTCTATTTCTCTAGTGAGTGTTAGGACTCACTTACTTTGGGATTTTGACCTTGGGTTTGCTCAACAAATCATAGCTCCTATGTGATGAATAATACTTTACTGACTATATCATATATAACTCCTAACTGTTGTCCTTGCCCTAATCTCGATCTCGACCTTGAGTTTGCTTAAAAAGTCAAAAGAGATTATTTACTCTTACCTATCATTTATTGATAAGTTAAGTATAGATGTTTATACCTTGAGTTTACTCGACAAAAATAAACATTTATCTTACCTCGTCCAGAAATATATTAATTGCACTAAATATAATAGCTCTAACTTGAGTTTGCACAAAAACTACTGTGTATGCAAGTAATTTATTAACACATAAATGATATAGGGAAACTATATTAAAGATTACACTACTATAATTCCCATTGAAGAGGTTCGGTGTGCTATGACTTCATAAGTCACCACTATTGTTGAAGTCATATGAACAGCAACATGCTTGTAACACCAATGATCAATGACGAAGACAGAAAATAGGTTAACTTCGAATGAAACCTCGTGTCGCATCAATACATCAATTAGCGAAGAGATGAGATGTTATATTTCGAATAATAACAAGGAAGCAAAGAGGACAAATATAACTCACTTCTTAAGCTATTAGAAAACGTCGAAGTGATCACAACATGTTTTCTCGATGCATCACACCACGAAGCTCCTCGAAGGCATTATACACATAGCAATGCCCGTTCCACTAACAACCACTTCGCGCTTCGTCGATGTACAAGCAGTGCTGCATTTTGCAAGCTCTCCGAAGATGTTGTTTAAGAGGAGCTGATAGGGAGCACTATCAACATCCACGAAGACCCTCGTATTACAGAGAGGCGACATCATATATTACAGTGCTTCAAAGGTATCCTTCTATACCAACACCAATTGATTCCAGCATCGAAGATATCAAGGACGAGACAATGTCGCCTCTCACATATGACGTCCAGCTATGGAGATAGAAGCTAAATTAACATAGTCGAGGACATGCCTCATTGAAGTTAATCCCGCTAAAGACATACTAGCAGAGAGACCAATACTAAGCGCCAATGGAGTCGAAGCCTGATAAAGACCCAATATGTGAAGAGAATGTCGCTCACCTCTATAAATACAACTCTGGTGGTGCCATTTTGGGGTGGAATTTCCCCTTCTCTCATTCCTTACATTGTAAACCCTAAATCAATTTGGGAATTTTAGAGCATATTGTAATTTTGGAACATTATACGCATAGGATTTTGAATATTGAACATGGACATAGCATAGCATACTTGATTGTGACTTATAACTTGTGATTTGAACAATTATTCGACTTCGAACTTGTACTTACCTTGCATACACGACTTCGAACTTGTACTTGCCTTGCATATATGACTTCTAATATAAGGACAACATCAAGAATGATTACCAAAACTCTTACTGCATTATTTATTTCGACAAACATCCGCAAGGCTTCTTCTTGATTAAACTCATTTTCCGAAGCACTTCCGGAGTTAGCAATTTTATTTGCTAACATTATAGCGCTAGAAGAAAGCCTTGAACCTCTGACTTTGTTGAAACTCTAAGTGGAACCACTTCAACCTGCATTGAACTGTCTTATCCTACATATTAGGGCATAAAGAACATTCCTATCCAAGCATATAGCAATTCGAAGATATCCAACCTTAATCCCTAACACCATGTTGCTTAATCATGTTAAGAAGTCTGAGGAGGGGTCTTTTGAGCTTCGAATAATTAGGCCAACTTATCAAGTCACTGATGATCCACGATTTCATGAAGAACAATCATTGAGACTGAAGGCCTTGCAGATCATAAATGAAAAGAAGTAGGTAGCCCTTTATGATCCAGATAATTGAATCATAATCCCTTTCATGTGGGCCCTACTCTGATTTTTGCCTTGGGAAGAGATATCCTAAGGAAGGATAACTTGTTCCTGAAGATAAGGAGAGCTATCCAATCTCAAGCCAAAGGGACTATATTCGAGAAAGAGATAACAAATGGTTTCGATACTTTCGCTCAGAAATGGCATACAATCGTGAATCATTCATTAGCATCTAATGAAGTTCAAAGGACATTAAAAAGAAACTTGGTTATGGAGGATGAGATACTAAGCAGCAAAAGAACCAAGCAACAATCAAGAAGGCTAGCATTCAAATCTGGACTTCCAAAAGATTGCACTTTCAGCACTTCTCTTGAAAACATTTACTTCTTGACTAAGGATAGGCTTGATTATTGGCCTTCACAAAAGAGAAGGCCCAAGTTCAAAAGAAATCTTGGAAGCTCATATTGCCACTATCACCTTATAAATGGACATGATACCAATCCATGCAGCCTAGAAGGAATGATCATCAATTTTCTAAGGCAAGGCATGCTCAATGACTTTGAAAAAAGATGCGACTTTGTAAAAGAATAATAAAGTTCGATAATTAAAGAAGTTTGACAAATAAGTAATTCTACGTGGTTGAGGAGTAAAATTCTCCTAGTATAATGGAAAGCCTAAATCACTACCAAAGATGGTAGTAAGGGGCTAAATCCTTTGTTTCCAGCTAACATGTTCCTAGACAAACCACCTCCTAGAGGGAGGATCGAGTATGCCTTTGTTCCCGGCCAAAAGGGCCCAGTCAAAGCACCGACTAAACTTTCGGTCCTGCCTATATGGCCTGGCAGAAGTATAAGCCCTTAACCCCATCATCAAAGGCCTGGTTAATGTGCCATCTAGAGGGAGGCAAGAGTAATCCTTTGGTCCCATTCAAAAGGGCTTGTCCAAAGTTTTTGCAAGCCTTCAACCCCTGCCTATGCGGCCTGGTTGGAGCACCTCCTAGAGGGAGGATGGAGTAAGCCTTTAGTGTCATCATTAAAGGCCTCACTAAAGCACCAAATAGCCTTTAGTGCCTGCAATCAAAGGCCTCACTAGAGCGCCTCCTAGAGAGAGGTCGGGTAAGTCTTTGGTCTTACTTAAGATAGCTAACCAAACGCACTGGACAATGGACCTAAATCATCACCTAAGATGGTGATAAGGGGTCTGAAACAAAGTGGTTTTAATCAAAATCAGACCCAAATATTGCTCTCAAATCTTTCAAAATTTGAGCCAAATACGTGCTCTCGAATCAAATAGAAATTAGAGCCAAGTAGTGCTCTCAAAATTTATCAAAATTTGAGCCAAAGAAGTGCTCCAGAATCAATTGAAATCACATCCAAGTAGTGCTCTCAAGTCTAACAAAGTTTGAGAAAAGTAGTACTATCAACTAATCAATCATCTAGAGGAAGATCTAATGAATCCAAGTAGCGCTTCAAATATATCTAATCCCCAAGAAGAAAAAAATTTCAAATGTTCCATTGCCAGATATAAGTTTCTGATTTTCTGTTATTACCGGATATTGATTTTCGGTTTTTTATTAAAAAATATACGGATTTCTGGTCACCTATTATTCTAGACGTGGATTTCTAACCTTCCAAATAGGGATTTCTAATATTCATTATTATTATCGGATATAATATCATTTAAACGAGAATCTCCGTTATTAAACATCCACGTTGAGTTATAAAAGCTCAATCAACAGGAATATCAATTTCACAAACAAATTGAAAGTGAGCTCAAAAACTCAAAGTATGGAAAAGTGAAATACCAAGCATCATGTAGTTTCAAGTCAGAATCAAAATTCAGTTCTTGGTTGCATACCCGAGGTAATATTCGTTTAATTACAAATTGTTTACAATTTGTTACACTATTTACATGGTTGTAGGCACAAAAGACAAATAAAAGAAAGAAAATCTAATCAAAGCCGGTTCTTATTACAGCCTAAGATTTTGTGTTGATTTATCTAAACCGTTGGCAATAAAAGGATCAGTGGTGTGATGAATGGACACGTCCATGAGTTCCTTGAGTTTCTTTTCCCTTTTTCAAATGGTGTCTACATCATCAATCGAATTGATCTGTTATTTTAGGGTATGACAAAGAGTCTTATTAGCTCCTCGCAAATTTCAAATCATACTCTTCATCTTTTTGATTTCTTGATTAAGATCATGCTTCTTGTGTTTGACTTTTTGAACATTAGTTTCATATTCATTGATGTATTTGGATATCTTTTCCTCCCACTTCTTATTGAAATACTGCATCATTATGCATTTGACTTGATTACCCCACTTAGAGATTGCTACGTTATTCTAACCTGGAGGAGGATTTCGCAAAGTAGAAAACTCATGATTAGTCGAGGATGTGGATTTTGTTCTTCATCTTAGAGTAGGAGAGGGAAGGCTAGAATCACCGTCACTTACAATAAGCACCAATGACTAGCATAATATTTGGCTCTTTGTTAGCTCTAATTCGAGATCACTTATTTTCTGATGAAGTTAACTATCTCAATGTCAGCTTCGATAGAGAAGCTAGATCCCTGAGCCGTGTCCTTTCTCTTTTTCAACAACCGAAGCTCCTCTACGTGTCTTTAAGTTCTGCCTCCATGAGAGCGGTCATTTCTTTGTAAGCACTAAAAGCTGATTTTAATAGGAAATAGTTCCTATGCTACTCTCATGCCTTGGGGTTATTTGGGAATCGTAAAGCGGTCTCATCTAGAGATGATAGTTTCTCCTTCATATATGCAAACAGCTGATCTTTACTTCAATAATTTGCGAGGTGTCTAAGGAATCATATATACGCACTAACTGAGCGTCTTGTTAAAAATAAAGAAAATAGAAATCAACGCATGCAGGACAAAGTCTTCCATTAATAACAAACAAAGTTTACAAATAATAATAAGAGTGAAGGTTACATTGTAATTCCATTTCAATAAAATTTAATTAATGTTCAAAGTTTTGAAACTGTGGCCTTAGCCTTTTCGAATGACCTAGTAGACAAAGTAAGTGTAGAATCAAAAGAAGCCTTGATTTCATTCGGAGTATAAATTGGAGGAAAACAATGATAATCTCATTCCCCGATTAGAGGGCTACAACGACCACATATAAATTTTGTTTGGTAGCATTGGATTTCGCTAAGTAATTTCTCCTTCACCCAGAAAGTCAAAGCGGAAACGGAGAAACTACATGTAAATTTCTTATAGATCTCTGAGGAAAAATGTCTTGCCAATTGTGATGTTTTAAGAATTGAAGATTTCTCCTTGAAATCCTTCCTCAACTTAACAAATTTACTCAAGAGATCCTTAGGGATTGGACTACACGAGAAGCCTTTGGTCTTTGCAACATAGACAACTAAAACAATGAAATACATAAGTAAACCAAGTAACATATCATTATTGTACAATCATTCAGGTTCATACAAAATCGATTTCTTATACATTTCAAAGATAAATCTCTTCCTATTATACTTAAGTTTTTCAAGGGGAGGAGAATGAGAAGAAAGAGGAATAGGAGTAACTCTAGGAACGATTCCAATGTGCTCCGAGATAGGGATCAGACCCATACTCGTCCAAATATCCGCGATGAAAGCATTTAAGAAAACCTCCACAGTTTTCACCTAAGTATGAGAAATTGACAAATTTACCCCTGCAATAAACTTTGTACGGAATCTCCACTAGGGCATTTCTATCATCAATTAGCATCCAAAATAGGGTCATCGGTTTGGAATTTTCTTTCATAATTCTTTCTCAGTGATGACGAGCTTTCCCCATGCAAGGAGCAATTTCTTTTTCTTCGAAATACCTCAATCTTGATGTGATCCTAGGAAGATTCTCGTATTTTTTAGATAACTTATTATAATCCTTCATTTGTTTGTCCAACTCTCTATTGAGGCTATCTATGTCCATTCGCTTCTTCTCAAGAATAATGTCATAATGGTATTTTGATTTTCTCTTTAATTGAAGTAGTTAATAAATTAACTAAAGATTATTTGATAATTGAGAATATTTGTGTAGTGAGATCCATACCTGAAAATGCAGGACATGAGACAATGAGATTTTCTCTTTATTTTTGGACTTTAAGCTTGGGGGAGCATTGTCCCCCTTTGCAGAACTTGCCCTGGGAGGATCAGGAATTTCGGTAGCCCCAGGACCTTGGAAAGCCGAATCTAGATTAGTGTCTCCTGATCCATCCTTGTCATCCGATGGTTCAGCAATGCCATTTCCACCACCTCCACCATTTTTGTCATCATCATCGTCATCGTCGTTTGAACCTTCATCATCATCATCTCATCCTTATCCCTATCATCATCTTTCTCCTCCTTATCTGAATCAGTCTCTTCATCAACTAGAGGATCATCAAAAGTCAATAACTTAGCGGCATCAACTTCCTCCTCTTCTTCAGGAACATAAGATCCCTTTGACAGCTCTTTAAATCTGCTTATGAACTTTTCATTCCATCTGAAGGAAGAGAGGGAAAGTCAATGTCCGTGCACTTGTATGCATTATCAGCATAAGCGATGAAGAGTGCCTTCTCGTAGGATCTCTCAATGATAATGTCAAGGGGCGTGCCAAGAAAATGGGACACATTTTGTTTTGCATCTTTAATCACTGCTACTGACTTGTCTATAAGATCCTCCTTCCTTTTTAGCTTTATACTGAGAGATGTGTTCTTTGCCACAAGCCTAGCTTCTTTTATTTCAGCTTCCTTAAGAGCGAGTTCTAAAGTCATCACCCATTGATTTGAAGTTTGAAGTAGGGTTTTCGTTTCTTCAACAAATGCAGCCAGCTTGCCTTTCTCTTTCACAGCTTCATCTCTTTCGGTAGTCAAGTCAATAATATGATTGTTAAGCAAGGAGCTTTCTTCCTCTATCTCAAAATTTTCACTTGATGACTCCAAAGCCTCATCTTGGAATGAAAGCAGATGCTTGGCAACCGGGAATGGATAATGAAAGTTGAATACGTTGGATATTAAGAATTTAAAACAATTAGACAAAAAGGTACGTACGAGTAAGTGTTATCTAAGGAGAGGAAACTGATGGTCTTGGGTGTAGAAAGAATGTTTTAATGGCTGGAAAATAGCAAAAGAAGGAGATTGAATAACCAATTGAAGAAGGTCATTAAATTCTCTGACAGGAGCTGATGATCGGGACTTAGAAGGGAAGGGGTCCTTCGGAGTGAAAGAGAACCCAAATTCTTTGCAAATATGGTTTAAGGCTTCGGAGGAGCTTGAAACAGTAATACGGTGAAGCGAGTCCTGAGAAGATTCTGCCTCGACCACCTGCTGGGTCTTGTCCACAACAACACTAAATTCAGACTTGTCTCCGGCTGTATAATCAGGATCAGGAGATTTAAGATTTGCGCCAATGTCGAATAGTTCTCCCTCTTCAGTAACAACTAGAGTCTGTACATCCCTAATCTTAGACTTTTTTCTAGGGATTGGTACATCGGTAGAACCATCACTTAGTTTTCTTTTAGCAGAAGAGAATTAACTAGAGATAGCATCCTTGAGAGATCAAGGAGCCTGGACTGTAGCAGAAGTGATATCATTCTCCAATTTATCTTTGGAAGTATCTACTGTAACTTCCTTCTTGATGGGAGTAACAACCAAAGCAAACGAACTTGAGTCAAAAGAATAAATTTATGAGATGACGTCATAATAAATTTTGAGCGATTAAAATGATATCTTACTAGGTACCCCGAGCTGAACAGGGGAATTAGATGAAAATTTTCATGCTTGCCTATTACCAACGAGCCCTTCCTCTTAGAGTTACGTTTTACCATTGGAGGTTCTCCTAATATTATATGACCATCGAAATGATTAATGAAGCTTGGTAGGGATTAGAAATCTGAGCCTATTACCTATTGTTCTCGTTGCTTTGGTCAGTAACTGCACAATTTCATGGTCTTCCGAGTTCAATTTTTTGGGAGTAGGGTTTGGAAGGGAGATACATATTAATAAGGAATAGCAAACCAATACAGATAAGCAAGAAAGAGAGGCTTACCAGCAGTAGAAAAAGTCCCTCTAAGACCGAAGAAGCATTTTACAAAGAAAAATTGAGTCGCTCATACTTTTGCCTTAATAAGTGTCCCAAAAATTAAGCCTTTTGGATTAGGATGGACCTAATATAATTGATGGCCTGGTTGATCACCAACTTTAGCAGGGCCAACTATGTGATGAAAAATCCCACGACTAAGAGAGGGAAGACCAGCTTCTCGTGCTAAGACTTCTAAGCAGGTTAGGTACGCATAAGAATTTGGTAAGAAATGGATCGACGCAATATCCAAATGCTTTAAGTATCTTAGAAGAAATTCGAGAAAAGGAAGATATCTGGTATGCCAAATATGTATAGTGAAGAAAGTGAAATATCCCTCTAATGGGTTAGAGCTGCCGTCGGAGGATCTTGCAAGGATAGCTTCAACCATGGTAATACCAAAATTGATTAAGAATGGAATCCACCTCATCCTAGGATGTAATATACGATGATTTGGAAATAATGTCTTCCTTCTTACTAGCTGAGGGTGAAGGTTTGGTCTCCTTGACAACTCTCTTAGAGGACTTCTTTCCAGATTATTGGCCTTCCATTCTCCTGTCGGTGATATTGCTCCAAACTTAAGAAAATACCATGATTTATAAAAAAAATCATGCATGCTAAATTCAAATCTAGAAATTGTTGCCTAAGTATTCTACCATTTGCCGAAGTGATGATGCATGTGAAACAATAACACTCAAATGACACTTGATAAGTGTATTAGAAGACCTAAACTTTAATCTGAATAAGAAACCTCATGAAAGGGTTATAGAGTAGGAGATAACATGTGATATTCATAAGTCTATAACGAATAAGATAAATCATCCCCAAAAGTCACGTAATCATAAGTAATGATAAACGTTACAAGTTAACCAGTTTGAAACCTGATATGATAATAATGCCATGAATAGCGGTATAATAAAGAATAACATTCATATTGAAACCGATAAAAAGTGAACTCAATAACTATGCTTAATATCGAAGCAATGAGGGTGTCGACACCAATGAATAGCAACAATATGAATCCGAGACATAATAGTTAGTTAAATGATTTACAACATGCCAAAAGTAGTAGCATCGAAAGTGTCGATGTCATATGAAGTCCCACTTGCAATGTTAAAAGTGGTTATGAAGAAGTAAAGGAAAACAGTGAGGCTCTGGCACTTAAACTATGCTTGCAAACGAACGTTGAAGAAATGTTGTCGATGAGGTAAATCAGTGCGCCTAATATTGTCGAAGATCTCTATGTTTCCAATAAAGGGTCACCATGCTTTGGCTTAGAAAATGACATAGGAGATGATTTTGGCATAGTCGACTGACAAAGAGTACCATTAGTATCGATACACATGAAATCAGTGTCGAGCTGATTAGCGCTGCATTTAGTCAATTTAAATACCTTAACAACGATAGTACATTTGACTTCAATAGGTCGATGAGCTTTATCATAACTATTTACAATATGAAAACTCTTAGCAAGAAAGATGATGAAATGGCATAAGGCCCTCGTTAACAACAAGAAACAAAATGTCATCAGGAATGATCAATGACAAAAGATGATGTCTAGATTATCCTTATCGTTAATATAGTATTTATGATGCCAAGGCTTCGCGTTAGGAACAATTACTAATGAGGTAACGAAATAATAAAGGGTTGTTGAAATGGAATTAAAATTTATCAATATCACTCATCATAATAAGGTTAGGATTGTCTCCAGAATTGTTCGATAATGGGTTTCGAGTCTAGTAAATTATAGTCTTCGATGAGCCTATAACATGTTTGATAAAATGCCTACTCTAATTAATAATGAAAAATTTGTTATTAGTAACTTAAATCCATCTTTGTTGAGATTATTGAACATAAAAGCTTTAAGACCTAATCTAAGTTTAAGTTTGGAGTCAATAAGATTCAAACAAAACTCATGAAAATAGCGAAACCCCCAAACAAAAACTTAATAATATTATTAAAACCTAATTTATCGAATCAGCATCTTAATTTAATTAAATTGAAATAAAAATTGTACCTTTATAAGAACTGGGTAAATAAGAACTGAAGAAATTTGGATACTTTTAAAGATATTGTTATTTTTTGCTTAAGCAATTAATTGCAGGTGAAGGAAGAAAAGGGAGGAGGCTGCCCATTAATAGAAAAAGGTAGGCATGCTGGAGCAGTTGGATGACTTTTAATAAACCGCTAGGATCAACGATAGAAGACCAAAAGGCGGGAAGTGAACATCTCCGATACTATTGACTTGAAAAGTCAATGGCTCCTCTACACTAGCGGGGGCAAATGTTACTACTATAATTCCCATCGAAAAGGTTCGGTGTGTTCTGACTTCACTAGTCGTCACTATTGTTGAAGTCATATGAATAGCGACATGCTTGTAATACCAGTGATCAATGACGAAGACAGGAAGATAGGTTAACTTCGAAGGAAATAGAGTATCACATTAATAGATCGATAGCGAAGAGATGGAATGCTATACTCCGATAATAACAGGGAAGCAAAGAAGACAAATATAACTCACTTTGTAAGCTATTAGAGAACATCGAAGTGATCATAACATGTTTCCTTGATGAAAAGCCCTATCTGCATTACACCACACAAGCTCCTCGAAGGCGTGTTACCCATAGCAATGCCCTACTTTGCTAATAACCAATTCGCGCTCCATCCATGTACAAGCACCACTACACTTTGCAAGCTCTCTGATTATGTTGTGTAAGCGGTGCTGATAGGAAGCACTATCAACATCCACGAAGACCCTCATATTATAGAGAGGCGATATCATATATTACAGTGTTTCGAAGGTATCCTTCTATACCAACACCAATTGATGCCGGCATCAAAGACATCGAGGATGAGACAATGTCGCCTCTTGCATATGACGTCTAGTTACGAAGACCGAAGCTAAATTAACATAGCAGATGACAGGCCTCATTGAAGTTAATCCCGCCAAAGACATACTAGCGGAGAGACCAATACTAATCATCGATGGAGTTGAAGCCTAATGAAGACTCAAGATGTGAAGAGAAGGTTGCTCACCTCTATAAATACAACCCTGGGGGTGCCATTTTGGGGATGGAATTTTCTCTTCTCTCATTTCTTACATTTTAAACCCTAAATCTATTTGGGTATTTTAGAGCATATTGTAATTTTGGAACATTGTACACATAGGATTCTGAATATTGAATAAGGATATAGCATAACACACTTAATTGTGACTTGTAACTTGTGATTTGAACAATTATTCGACTTCGAACTTGTAATTACCTTGCATAAACGACTTCGAACTTGTACTTGCCTTGCATATATGACTTCTACTATGACGACAACATTAAGAACGATTTAGCAAAACTCTTACTGCATTGTTGTTTACCTGCTTTTTAACCAAAGCAGCTAACTTAAAACGGTATAGAGAACTCATACAGAGTCGGATTGACTTGAAATTTAGGAAGAATTAGAATAAATAAAAGAAGGCATTTATAAAAAATGGGATTGATTGGATAAGACTAGATGATCGCTAGCAACCTAACTAAATGGATCGCTAGCGATCCAAGTAGATTGGGCCCCACCACCCGAAAATTTTTAGGGTAGGTCCCGGACACCCTCTAGAGTGTACCTGCAATGTTTCATCTGACTTCTTTAAATTTTGAGCGAGTTACGGATGATTCTTCTAGACCAAATAACCCAAAGACGGATGATCAATCAAACTCTAAATGACTTGATATTTGGACAATGCATTCAAATAAATGAAAGTAAGGCAACCCAAAATGGTAGACTCAAAAATAGTTTAAGGGAATGGATCGCTAGCGATCCATCATGTTAGCTCGGTGTAACATCCCCTAGTTTGAGGTCTGAAGCTAAACGCTACAGATGTTGTAGTCATCTATAGTATTAACTTCCGGTGACAAAATACGGTAATGTTAATAGTATCCATAATATCATAAGCATATGATATGAATAAAATTAACACAGATTTCAAAAACAACTTTTCTAATTACATTTCAAATCAATATTTCATATTCAATTACATAATCCCAAAATGATTTCCAGGTTTTGATCAAATATAATTATTACAAATTACGCGAAGAGCTACATATGAAGATGCCCCCTTGGATGATCAAGTACTAGATAGACATATCAGTCTAAATAAATCACAGCGGAAATAATACTAAATAGCGCCTATATAGATAGCTTTGCCTCCTACTCGTCTTCGAAAGCTTATTCGGTCAACCTACTAAACCTGAAAAGTCCTTAAACCTTAATCTACTCAAATCAAATTTTGAGCACCCAAGATTTTAAGGGGGAAAACATAAACTTCGAGTCAGACATAAAACCTAGTGTGAATAATACTATTACATCTTGGTTTTCTAATATTAAAAGAGACTATGCCGCTTAGCGGAACGAGTTTCCCCTCAGTAATATCCTTTTTAAAAGCATATCTTTTGCAAATCAAAATCCTACAATCAAACTATATATAAAAACAATAGCAATAACATATATGCATAATAATCAGGTAATCAATGGACAATTGATCCTAATGGTTTTGCGGGCCCACCAATAACCTATCATTACTCTATATATTCCCTTCCATGTGTAACGTCATTTTAGTCCCATCTGTGAAAAATCCCTACACACTGGAATTTTGGACATATTAGCTAGGGGCTATAATTGAAGTTCAGGGTGGGACCCTACACCAGTCCCATATGGTCTTTTAATATCTGAGTCATATACTTAGGGTTAACTACCCTATTCAAATTTCATTTCCTTATAAACAATCTTTACAGATGATTTACCCTTGAAATCATATATTTATAAAACAAGGAAATCATACTCTTTGCTTTACTTAAAATACTCATGCCATGATATATGCTTTACACAAAAAAATGTTAATGAAATCTAGTCAATGGGATTATCTATCCTTTCAAATAAGTTAAAACCTCTTTTTACTTAAAAAATTTAGGCTATAAGGCCAAAACAATACCTTCGAAACCTTTGTTTAAAACCTTAAACAATCCCTTTCGAATTCATTGGAAGTACCCCTTTCAAAATAGTTAACTACTTTAACCTTGAAAACATTAGGCCGAAAGGCCAAAACATACCTTTCGAATGTATTGGAAATAGACCTTTCGAAATCATTAATTAAAACCTTAGGCATCTTCTTCGAAACCATTAAAACAAACCTTTCGAAAGACTTAAAATAAACTCAAAGTATACCTTTCGAAAACATTGGAATCCTTCCCTTTGAAACATTTAAAATGTACCTTTCAAAAGCATTGGGTTCAAGTAAGAGTTTGTGGAAACATAGCTTCGAAACCATTTAAAAGTAGTGGAAATTAGCCACAAGGGCCTCTTTAGCAAGTGGAATTAGTTTCTAGGACACACAACTGAAATAATTATTTTCAAGGACAAAACGTAAAATAATTAGTTTCTAGGGCCTAAAAACTTATGAAATTATGTCCTTGAAAGTAATCGGACTGCTGACTTTGTCCTTGAAAGTAATTATTCTGCTAATTTTGGCCTTGAAAGTAATTTCTTTGAATGTGTGTCCTAGAAACTAATTGGACTACAAAGTTTGTCCTTCTGGTGAAATGCCCCTTAAAAGTATCCATTTCGAAACCATTGGGTTTAACATATAGTACAACTATAGGGTCAAAGAAAACATGAGCGAAAGTAACCTTTTCGAAAGCATTGATTTTAATTAAAAGAATTAGGAAAGAGGATAGTTTCGAAATCATTGCCTCCAAAACTATTGACAAAAGCGGCTAAAAAGACTCTTTCGAAAGCATTGGGAAGGCGAATTCAAAATTTAAAAGACAAAAGCAGCCCTTTCGAATACACTGTTTTAAGGCTATAAAGAAAAGCGGCCTTAACTAATTCGAAAGGTATGAATGCGGTTGCACGAGTATTGAATAGGTTCAAAAGTGGCTACCCTTTCGAAAGCTTCTTTTAAAACAAAAGCAGCGGCAACTCTTTCGAAAGCTCCTTTCTAAAAACAAAGACAAGCAACAACTTTTTCAAAGCCTCTTTTTAAACAAGGGTAAGTTGATTGATTCGAAAGCTAATTAGAGTGGCTTCAACCCCTTCGAAAGAATGCCTTTGACACCATCATTCCTTTAGCCTTTCTCCAATACACTACATACCAATTGCTTGATATCACGTGCCTTGGTTTTGAATAGGTGCGAAAGGTCTAACTGGGCATAGTGATGGAAGCAAGCCAAGGAAGTGGCAAAGTTGTAATTCGAAACAAAACTGGTCTATTGCCTTTTAAAGTAATTCCCTTTCACCTAACTTGCCTAATTTGTCAAAATATGATTGGTTGCTAATTCTTTATTACAATCTTTTCTAAAAAGGCTACCGAATTCAAAATTTACAATTAAAAACATTTTAACAAATAAGCCCTCCCCCTTAACAAAACATGTAAAATACTTAAGTCCCTTAACTTAAATAATTTTATAATCATAGTAAAATACTTAGGAAAATTTCCCAAAAATAACAATAATTCACTTTTAATATGTTTTCTAATATATATAAATTTCAGGCCCGAAATCATTATATAATTGCTTTAAATAATTTAAACCCAATATTAACTATTTTCTCTCATAGAAAATTCATAATAAATCCACAATTACGTAGAAAATTATGAAACTTGAAACCCACTTCTAAAATAATGTCTTTGATCATATATCAAAAACGCAAATCATATGGGTGTCATTTAATAGGTTTTCCAATCTAAACTTATCATAAAATCTATATGAAATCATATAAATCATCAATAAGCATATATATCCATTTAAACAAACATAACATGGCATATTGCAGGCAAAATAGTTCGGATCAAGCCTTAAAACTGAGATCATTATCAAAAGTGAGATGTAAATCAAATTATTCACCTTAGCTTTGTGTTAAGAAGGTTGAGATTTGCCCTTTGATTGATTTGCTTAAGCTTTCTACTTGAATCCTAGCTTTTCTTTTTCTTAAATCTCTGTATGGTGGTTGGCCGAGCTCAGTAGGGTTTTAATTTTGTTTGTATGTTAAAATGAATAAGGAATGAAAAACAAAAGGGTTTAGCGTATAAGAACAAAGGCTATTCCTATTTTGCCCTTACTATATTCCTTCTACTTACTTATTTTTATTCTCATTTACTAATACATTCATTAAGGCATGGCTCCTTCTGAATTAACAAATCTCAATCCCTTAACTATTAACATTATTTTATTTTATTTATCCAATTAAATGTTCTAAATAATGTTAATAAAAATTAGGGTCATTACACTCGGATCGCCTTGAGTTTTTCTGGACTTCTTCCTAGCACTGAGTAGATGCTTCTGACAAGTCGGTCTTTGCCCAACTGCTCTCCTACCCCTATAAATACAATTCTACCTACAACAAAAAGAGGATCTTCGGGACTGGATTCTGGGACTCTGCAGAGGTTATTCTTCACTCTTCTTCTCCCACACAACTGTCATCTAGGAGTTCACAGTGATTCTCCAGTGAACTCTTGCACTTGTGACTTATTCTAATCTCATCAACTTGTAATCGAATTCAACTTGTAATTGCAGTCAGTTGATAATAAAGCTTATAAAGTGGACGTAGGCTTCGTTAATAGCCGAACCATTATAAAAATCTTCTTATCTCTTTACTATTTCTGCTCTTTTTACATTTATTTTCTATATTATTGCTCTATAAGAATAGGGATGGTGCTTTCACACTCAATACAAGGTGTTGATACATTTTTTGGGTTAACATTTTGGTGCTTTCACTGAGAAAACTGAACTCAGGGCTAGATCTGAAGAATTGAACTTTGAATCTAAGATTTGGTGAAGGTGAGCAGGCCAAATATCAGATCTGGAGCCGGAGCAAATCAACCAGAGCCTGGGTGCAGCCAGGTTATGTCCTCAAATTCTCATCAACCGAACTATGAGATTAGAGAGGAGATGGAAAGGATGATGAAAGAGATGCAGGATGGAATCTTAGCTAGACAACAGGGGATGATGGACGGCTTCTTCCAAAAGATGGAGCAGCAAGGGATGGCTAGATCTGCATGAAATAGGAATCAAACTCTAGGGAACAACGCAAGAGCTGTCGGAGTTGGATTGGAATAAGATGGAGTCTTGCCCCCATGCCCAGAGCAACCTATACTTGGGGAAACACTAGAATCAACATGGGAATCAATCCCAATGCTGGAGCGATTGTTAAAAAACCAGGAATTGGTGGTACGGGAGCTAAACCAAATACTAGGATGCAACCGACAGAAGAATATGTACCAAAACTTCCTTGGCGAAATGCAGGTCTAAATGAAGCTAGAGTTATGAATCAGAACATGGGCGTGCGACCCGAAGATTACATCCCAAGATACCCTTACTGCACTAGAACAGAGGGCAAAATATTTCTTTAGGACGGAGACCTTCATTAGACAGTTAGAACCAAAATGTTGAATTGGTACGAAGGTCCATTAGAGGATGACCCCCAGATCAGGGTCTGGAAGACACGAATAGGAAATCGTTTACTGCTACTATCTGAAATGTGAGAAATCCTCCAGATTTCAAGCTTCTGACGTTGGAAATGTACGACGGGAAGACAAATTCGACGATTCATAAGATGAGACACATCCAACATATGGAGGTGTTGGGTGCTTCTAAGGAGGAATGGGGTGGTGCTTCCCATTATACTTAAAGTATTTTGCTGCAATGTGGTTTATACAGTTGGAGAATGGGTCCAAAAGCACATGGACCGACTTGGTGAGCAAGTTCTTGAGATAGTTCAGAGTTCATGTATCATAACCAAGGAATGTACTTACGCTCTCAAACGTAAAATAAAGGCTTGGGGAGTCCTTAAGAAGTTATTTAACAAGATTTAATGTGGCGGTGGTTGTAGTCGATAAGCCGGATCCGTCGTTTATCTTATTGGCAGCAGTATCTGGAGTCGCGAGTAAGACTAATTTCAAAGCTGCATTGAAAAGGGATCCACTGATGGATCTTGCAAAATTCTACTACGAAGCTGAGAGTTATTTGCATCAGGAAGATGCTAAAGCCGAGGATGAAGATATGGATACTGAAATAAATGTTGTGGAGGATAGGGAACTGTCCGGAGCTAGAATTGGAAAAGACAAAGGGAAAAGGAAAACCGATGATGACTTTGGGGAGCTAAAACGATAAAGGAAGGAGCCGAGATTGTCTTCATACACTGGCCTGCCTGAAAACCCGAAGAGGATATAATTGGATACTAGGGGCCAGAACCTCTACCGGAGGCCACATAGGAGGTCCACTAATCGAGAGAAAAGGTTTGGAAAGTTTTATATCTTCCATGAGCTGAATGGGCATGAAACGAATGAGTGTCGATACCTTCATTATCTAGTAGAAGAATAGGTCCAGAACAACCAGTTGCCAAGGTACATAAGGAATAGAACTACGGTAGAATTGCAAGAACAACCACCATCCACGGCAAATGCATCAAGAAATGCCCAGGGATTTGAGCCAATCCCGAGTATATGGGAGTTGGATCAGCTCCCATGCTTTTCTTGTTCATTTCTTTTCCTCTCTTTTCTTTTGGTATTTAGACAATAATAACCTCAGGCCGCCTACACCTGTATTGGCTCTCGAACAGTCACTAGGCACGCTCTGAGCTGGATGCCTGAGATGACTACTTAGGACAATAATAACCTCGGACCGCTTACACGTGTACGAGACCCAGATTGGTCTCTAGGCATGCTATGAGTCGGATCTTCAAGGTGAACATTCAGGATTCTTACTTGCTTTGATTCCTCCTTGTTTGATCTCTGCTTGTTTGTTTTGATTTGAATATTTGAATATTGAAAAATCCACTTTGATTGTGATGACTAATATATATCGCCTTAGAGTCCCGACACCGGACCGGAGTGCAAGGTGCAAGTCCACTGGGATGGACCTGTACGATATTGATCGCCTTAGAGTTCTGACCAAAGAGACAGGACCGAAGTGCAAGAAGTAAGTCTCCTCACCAGATAGTGAGCGAATGGGCTTATTTAATCCTTTTTAACTTAACAAACAAACGATCCGGAGAGATCATCCCACTTAACTTAAACATTAAACTAAACATTAAAAGACTCAAAGAGATCGAACCGATTTGAATTAATAAATGGATTTGAATGCCTTATAAATAGATTATAACCAATAAATCCTGGATGAACACAGGGTGATTTTGATATTTGCCATGATTTAGATATATGATGTGATGTGATTTTGATATATAATATGATTTTGATATATGATGTTATAATTCTGAATGAGAGTCAGAATGAGAATAATGTAAACCCAGATTGGATAAGGGATAGTTAAAGATGTGTGATACGAATGAAATCAGAATGATTGCGATGTATAGATTACACTTAGGCAGAGTCTAGAGTCTTAGGCTATAACAGGTTTGGAAGGACTTGTGATTGGCAAGAGAATCCAAAGGAACTGGACGATTCATCATGGATAAGCAGCTGGAAAGCTAAATTATCGAAGACTGGGGTTAGGAACTTGTTCTTAAGCAAAGCACACCTTTCATTCAAAAGGATACTTCGAGGGATAAATGTTTACCCACTTTTTGACCAAAGCAGCTAACTTAAAATGGATCTAGAGAACTCATACGAAGTCGGATTGACTTGAAATATTGGAAGAACACTTAAAAGACATAAAAGAAGGCACTTTCCAAAAATGGGCTTGATTGGATAAGGCTAAATGTATCGCTAGCGAACTAACTAGATGGATTGCTAGTGATCCATGTAGAATGGGCCCCACCACCTGACATTAATAGGTTAGGTCCCAAACACCCTCTAGAGTGTATCTGCAAAGTTTCATATGATTTTGTTAAGGTTTGAGCGAGTAATGAATGATTCTTCTAGACTAGATGACCCATGAAGGCGGATGATCAAACAAACTCCAAACGACTTGATATTTGGACAAGACATTCAGATAAATGAAAGGAAGGCAACCAAAAAGGGAAGACTCAAAAATAGTTTAAGGGCATGGATCGCTAGCGATCTATCACCCATGGATTGTTTGTGATCCATCATGTTAGCTTGGGTCACCATGAGTTTTTCTGGACTTCTTCCTAGCACTGAGTAGAGGCCTCTGACAAGTTAGCCTTGGCCCAACTTCTCTCCTACCCCTATAAATACAATCCTATCTGCAACACAAAGAGGATCTTTGGGACTGGCTACTGGAACTCTACAGAGATTATCCTTCACTCTTCTTCTCCCACACAACCGTCATCTAGAAGTTCACTGTGATTCTCCAGTGAACTCTTGCACTTGTGATTTATTCTAATCTCATCAACTTGTAATCGAATTCAACTTGTAATAGCAGCCAGTCGATAATAAAGCTTATAAAGTGGACATAAGCTTTGTTAACAGCCGAACCGCTATAAAAATCTTCTTGCCTCTTTACTATTTCTGCTCTTTTTTACATTTGTTTTCTATATTATTGCTCTGTAAGAATGGGGCTAGTGCTTTCACACTCAATCCAGGGTGTTGATCCATTTTTTAGGTTAACAATTATTAACTTCATCGAACCTCTACAAGGCTTCTTCTTGATTAAACTCAATTTCCCTAGCACTTTCGAAGTTAGCAAATTTATTTGCTAACATTAGTACTTTTAGAGAGATACCGATTCAAAGAATGATAAGTTTTAGGAAATACCCTCATGATGCAAGTGTCAAACACATATGATATCATGGTATACGTAATACATATGCATCTATCCCAAAAATCTATTTTAGGTTTATTTTAGTTCCACTTACATTTAATTTGTACATATAATTATACGAGTTCAACATTTATAACCTTTATGTGTCTTATTATTTTTTATTTTTTTATCTTAAACTATTTAAGAAGAATATTTAACTATAACGTTTATAGTTTCATATACATATATATATATATATCATTACACATATACATGCATACATACATACATACATACATACATATATATTAACTTTTAATTAATTATTTATGGGTCGAACCCTTAAGAAACCAAAATGAGTGCTCTTCTTAAATAAAGTATCATTCTTACTACAAAAAAATTATTTAGATAATTTAAAATTTTTATTCAATAAATTTTAATTAAATTTTGGTATTATGTAAATTAATTTCATAAAACAATATTGGAAAATTAAAACATTTTGAATTTAGTTTTACAACATTTACGAAAACTTTTTATATTTTAAGCTTAATTTTTAAAATTAAAATATATTTTTAAATTTTCAAATCTTAAATTCAAAAGTAACTCAAGGCCGAATTAAATCTCGGCCTTACATTCAGTCCAACTTTTCAGACTCTACCCATTAGGCAAGGTCAGGAGCTAATTAGGGGTGAATACTCATATTCTAGACACCCATTAGATATAAGAGATTATTAGTTAGCTTTAAATATAGACTAATATATCTGTATATGCTAACTGGGATCTAATACCATTGTTTGATCCGATCCATTTGGCAACGAGTGAAATGAGGTAAATTTCAGAAAAAATTCCCTAAATAGATTGTAATAAGCCTACGCAAACTATCAGTAAGTATTTAGATCCATTCTTCATTTTAAAATAATATCTCATTTTATTTTGAAATATTTTATATTTTAGTGTATGTTATAGATATGATATAATATCATAATATAAAATAACAACAATGAACATGTATATAGAAACATATGTACATACACATAGATATTAGGATTTATATCTGTCGATTGTGTGTATGTATAATACATATACATATATACATAAATACATACATATATATATATCTGTGTGTGTATGGTAATTTCATATACATATCAAAGGAATGTATATGCCTAAGTATATACATATTTTTTAATATACTATGATATATGTATATGGTATAATACACACATATTCCTAGTACCATATATATAGTATAAACATACATATATATAATACATATTGCCACATATATATACATACATGTGTGTATGTATAATTTCTAGATTCGAAAAATTATATATATATATATATATATATAATATAAAATTCGAAAATATCATGCATATATATAATAAATTTTATTAAAATCCATTTAGTCTAATTAAGTGAAAAAATATAAAATTGAATTAAAATTCAAGATTTGAAAACACCTTAACTCAAATCTAATTTGATTAGGCCAAAATATTTTATATTTGAATTTACAATAAATATAACTATTTCAAAATATTATATAGATCTAAAATTCAAAATATTAAATATAAATATCTAATTTAATGATTAAGTCAAATATATTTAATTTTACCAAATATTTAAAACTATTTATTTCGAACAAATTATTTTATATATAAAACATAATATATATATATATATATTAAATACATATTTTCATATTAAAATAATATATAATATATGTATAAATTATTCTCCTCCATAGAAAATTTATTTAGCAACGGTGAGAGCATATATTTATTAAAATATTTTTATTAATATACATATACATATACATACATACATACATATATATATAATATAAACTAATATACATTAAAAGTATATTTCAATTTTGCTTGAAACTATTTCAAATTTTAAATAATAAATATATTTAATATCTCAAAAATTAATTTATAAAAAATAGAATTTTAACTTTGGCCGAAATTAATTTTTTATTAGTTTACAATTTCAATATATATATAACTTGATTTATAAATAATATTTATATAAATTATTTTATTTAAAATTATGAAATGAAAAATATATGTCTACGTGGAAATAATAATATATACTAATGTTAGGATATGTGTATATATATATATATACGCATTTCCAAAATAAAATTTACGTTTGAAGATCTCTTTGTTCGCTACACTTCGATCTGCTACCATCTCCTAGGGTCTCTTATCCAAAACTCGAACTTGTAAATGAACAAGTGCTACCACCTTTGGGATGTTATATTTAATGAAGAGGAGCAAGGTGGTTTGACCTTAAGAGGTGGGTGCAGCTAGGGTTGCAAAAGGAGTAGAGGCAATGAAATAAATAGGAGAGTATTTATAAAGAGGGCCTAGATCAAAATATCCAGCCCTCTTTATTTCCCTCTCTTTGAACATATATGGTCGGCCCATTTATGGTGACATACGATGGTAAACATTTTTCAAATTACTTAATTATTTCTATATTTCAAACCTATTTTATATCATATATTAATATGTGCACATATAATATATATATGCACATCCAATTAATTATCAATTGTACCTAGAAAATTTCTAGGAGCTACACCATTTCTAAAAACAACTAAACATCACATACACCAATAATTAATATTTCTTAAATATTAATTTAATTAATTTATAGCGCATTATAAACTAATTAAATAGTATGGTATTTCAAAGGTTTTACAGATACGGTTGTGTGACTCATGGATGTTATAATGACATGCCTTTTTGACCCCTGAATGTCGACACTAATACATCCACGGTATTTATGTGCCAAGCACCCAAGTGTCAGAAAGATGAATTGTTAGGGTAAAATAAAAAGAAATAGAACAAGAAATAAGAGAATACGATAGCAGAATCTCACAGCGGAACAATAATATATAGTATCAAAAGAACAGTACAAAGGGTTACTCCGATACAGAAATTTCTAAGCTACAAAACCTAAGTATTATCATCAGCCTGGACGGCTATAACTGCATGCCTACACAAATGCTGATATGTACAATATAGTAATGCAGCGGAAATAAGGATACTACGGTTGGTGAAACATCTAACTCGTCTTCTCGATCTCCAATAAACATTAACAAAAACCTGTCTTTCTCGAACTACTCGAAAGAGCACATGAGGAATTTAGGGAAAACAAAAGCCATGTGTCAGACATAAGTCTGGTAAACTCAAGTAATATGTAGCTAGCATATAACAATACTTTTGAGACTGCATGGAATACCATAACGGTTATCCCCTCAAAAAACCACTATCTAATAAGTACACAAGGTGATATAATAGATAATGTCTAAGGTGTAGAATATAAATATTATAACATAGCTGGAATGGTTACATTGGTTACATTCAACAGCATATTAGAGGGAACAATTAAAATCGATAAGGAACATATTGGGTTTTCATGGAGATCTCTTCGGTTGATGCCGAATCCAATCTCCTGCACAAGGGTTAGAAACTACCTCCGAGTGTCGTATATCTCTAGATAGAATATACCATTAAGGAAAATATAACCAGTCCGCGTCTAAATACATGATCCTAAATGCCATCACCTCACGCTCACAACATCGATAAGCATACTCTAGATATGGAGTGATAATATCCTATCGTGGGTTAGCCAAACCCCAAGCTATGCCCCTACTATATTTCTATAATTTTCAATGTCGAGGTTACGATCGACATCTTTCACAATAGTCTTCATCACTCGAACAAAACACGAATTCCAATTGGATTCTCACATCTCAAAACCACACATGAATTCCAACATCTCGAACAGATCCACTTCCCAGTGGTAAAACATGTATCTCGGTCTTGAAGTGGTTTTCGATAAGTAAAACACTTATTGATCCTGGTCTCTTCAAGATTGAATCGACGAATTTAGTCATTTAATGATAATGATCGCATATGGAAACCAAGTCTCGTATACTTATCACATTTTTGATATTTTCATCTCATACCATCCCTCGATCAAGAGTCAAGCCGGTAGGTTAGAGCTCTATTGCTCATATCCCCACACGAACATCAGTCTGAATTCCTACAGACAGACAAGCCTACTTCATCGACTTTCAGTGCTAAGTATATGACTAATTTTTTTCCATAAACAAGTAAACATACAAAGCACGATCAAGTCATACAAAGCACGATTAAGTCGCATAAGCGGCTTCTAATAACTTTTTTGTTTAATTAATCTTTTACTAACTAAAACCTCTTTTATTAGTAAAACTTCTTTTAACTAATAAAACATACTTTATGAGTATCTACTATTCTTTTGTACTCCTTTTAATACTTTAAAAGTATTCATATACTTATCTCAAATGGTATAAGTATATTCAAAAATCATTAACAAGATTTCTTACTTTAAACCTGTTTTTTTCTATACTTCAAAAAGTATTCATATACTTATCTCAAATTGTATAAGTATATTCACAAATATTAATAAGATTTGTTACTTTAAACCTTTTCTTTTTTTATCTTTTTCCAAAAGATTCTATACTTATAATTTCCTTCAAAATATCCATTTTAAGGATCTAAGTACTTTCATAAATTTAGTCAAAAAGAGTTCAAGATGGATGTTATTAACACATTTTTATGGTAAATGCAAAAAAATTTCATACTTTTATTACCTTTAAAATATTATTTTTAAAGATCTAAGATAATATTTGGTTAGATGGTCAACTAAACGACTATCCAATTAAAACAATTGCTTATACAAATCAATGTCCGTATACTTAACTCATTTCCGACATTTCAACATAAACATTCCTCATTCAAGAGTGAAGCCAAGTAAGTTAGAACACTAGTTGTATCAGAGCCATGCCTAGACACTTCATTCTTGAATCTCACAAACAGATAAGTCTACTCGTTGGCTTTTAGTGTTAAGTATAGTATTAATTATTTCCATAAACAAGTAACAAACAACATGATTAACCCGTTTTCAACATTCCCGACTTAACTATTCCTTATTCAAGTGGAAAGCCCGATAGGTTAGAGCTTTATTGCTCTGTCCCTACTCGACATCAATTTTAACTTTCACAAATAGATAAGCCTACTTCATTAGTTTTTAGCGTTACGCAAAGTTAATTACTTTTCAAACAAAATAAGTAAACAACAAGATTCACACATTTTTGACATTCCAACTTAATTACTTCATCGACTTTTAGTGTTAAGCCTGGTCAATTATCTTTTCAAAACTTATATATACTTTAAAAATATTTGTAAATAGGTTTTAAATATCTATGTAAAATATTACTTCAAAATAACTAATTTATACTTTGATGAAAAAAACAACAAAAACATATTTTACATTTTGCAGCACTTTACCTTCAAAATTCGTAAATAATCATTAAAACTATATTTAACCTCTAATATTTTTTCATACTCAAATACATTTTATTAGAACTTCCATAAAAAGATTATATAAAAAATGTAATTTAGAAACCACTTAAATCATGAAAACCGGGTCAAAACGTTGCATTTTAAACACTTAAAGCCATATGCGATTTATTACGGCATTTATAAAAGCTGTAAAAAGTCCTTGTTAAAACGATATTGAAAAGCACCATCTTTGCGACTAGTTTTAGCCACTTAGACAAGTGATTTAAGACTTGAAATTTTTGTAGTAAGTACTACCTTTATGTATTTAAAAATAAAGAAAAGAAACCTCTAAGAATATCTTCCCATTTATTTATAAAAATTCCCAAAAAGCAAGGGATTTGGAGGTGCACTTATAACGACTATTCTCGCTTCAAACACTTTCAAACCTACTTCAATTTAACATACAAGTTAAACAACCATTTAAACATCATGTAAAGGCCACACCACATGTATAAGAGGGTAATAGAAGTGATTTAGATAATATAAAGTTAACTTACTACCTTCTTAATTCAAGTATTATATAAACTTATCTTTATATTTTCACAAAACACTTAGTTCAAGTTTTTTAATGATTTGGAAGTTCTGATTGTCCAAAATTGTTGAAAAATCCCATTTTATTTTAACAAATGAAATCTACCAACAACATATCATAACATGATACACATACCATACAATGCTAATGCATAGGCTACATGTGTCCTGTTTGCACCAAAAGTTGGTGCAAATACCAATAGATTATATGTAGAGAAACAAATGAAGAAAACAAAATTAAAATAAAGGAAATAAGCAGAAAACAAGTGAAAAATAATGAAAAATGGATTTATAGTGGTTTGTCATTGGATACCTACGCGCACTTTAAAAAAATAGCTTTTCTAATCACTTGAATTTCTAAGTACAAGAGGGTTTAGACCGGAATCCGTGATTACAATAGAGTACAAAGAAAACAATAGTGTAAAGATCCTTTAAATGAGCTATGAACCCTGTATTTATAGGCATAGACGACCGAATATCTTCCTGAAAATTCACCGGCAGAATCTCCAGATATCGACATGGACATCTAGAAAATTTTGAGCTCCAATTTCTAATATGGAGCAATCAGGCCGATTGGTCTTCCCTGCCACGTGGCGCCATGCGATTAGTATGGTGGGTCCACCTCTATACTAGCTTCATGTTTCCAAAGTTTTTTTGCATAATTGCTTTCATATTTTTAGAGCTATCGATTGATTCCCGTTGAGTTCAACTGCTGGTTCGAGCTGCTCATGGCCATAATGATCCGATCTGACCCGCTGTCTAGGAAAAGCACTAATCCATACTTAGAATGTTTTGTAAAGTCTATCTCTTGGTTTTTTCTTAATCATTACTTCACATAATTGTCTATGCTTGATCTTTGGTCTTTGTGATCACTTCTCTGAACTTCTTTCCTTATCTATCATCGAGTCTAACTTGTCATGTCAGTCCGGATATAGCCGGGTCAAAAGACCGGATGAAACTTGCCCTACAAAGTACGTCTTGTTACAAACATGAAGTGCTTTGAATCGAAGCAAGTTAGAATCGCCGTGAAGGATTCCATTTAGTTTCTCGAACAATCATTACCCTTCTCATGAATTTCCTTTTTGAAGGGTTGTATCTCTCTTTGTTCATTGCACGCTTGTCTATATTTGTGAGTATAAATCCGGGAGGTAATCCTTAGTCTTTTTCTATGCTCGGTTTCATTAAGCAATCAGTTGAGATAGTAGGCCTTAGTTATCTAAATTGGTTCTTTCTTTGAGAATTTCAGGTGAAAATTTAACCTCCATTGATTCAAGTAATTGAGTGTTGGATATGTACACATGCACGTTTATGTACACGTTTGTCGTTGGCTCCCGAACGTGCTCATACACTTATAGGTCGTTGCCAAAATTTATGGTGTTCAAGTGCAATGGCATTGCAATTTATATCCTTTTCATTCATCTTTTTTTAAATGTTGGTAAGGGGCATTCGAAACCAATCCCCTAAGCAGGGAATATGTATCGATCCCTTAGTCTAGGTGGACTTAAACAAATCTCGAGCCCAAGTAAGCGGGCTGTGTATCATATATAAGCTAATCACATAGCTTACATTTCTTCTCACTTCCTTATTTATCTAATCAAACTAATCCCTTATATAGCCTCTGCCATTATCGAGCTCAAGATTCACCACCATAAATCACAAATCTCCATCAATTCGAACCCACTTCCTTGAACCACTCGCCATCGCCTTCAATCAATTCTCCACCTCCATCAATCCAATTCCAATACCCAACTTCAATATCCCCAACTCGAATCAAAACCCGACCCTTTATCCATTCTTTGTCGTCGACTCTTTTTACCGTAATAACATAGGTGGGTGCCGACTTTGTTGTACGTGATCAGAGTAATAAGTAATGAGATAATCTTTGGTTTATTCAAGTTTGTGGATATAGATTTAGGGTTCGGTAGCATGGAGTCATTTTCATTTGTGGAAATGAAGGCAAGCATCGGTGTTGTTGGAATAAAGGGATCAATGTGGATCCGCTATTAGCATAGAGTAGATGAAGTGGAGTGATGAGGAGGAGGGATCGATAGTTACGAGATCGACTCTAGGGATCGGATGGAAGCATGTTGGAGATGAAACGAAGTAGGAAAGACTAGGCGATCAGTGATGGAGGGATCGATTGCTTGATATGGTCAAAGGGAAGGAAGTGGAATGATGGAAGGCAATTGATGATGTGTTGCGATCGGTGTGATTTGAGGGGAGGGATCAGTTATGGGCATGTGGAGTTCGAAATGGCTTAAGGCAACACTGACTAGGTGAGGGAACTTTAGATCCCTTTGCCTAGGAGCACTTAGGCATTTTTCCTTGAGTTGAACATGAATGTTTGAATTCAATCAGTCGCATACCCGACCCTATGAACTTGCAATATATCGTGACTTAGAACAAGAACACATGCACATGAATTCATATGGACTTGAATATTCAGAATCGAGAACAAATGCACATAACTTGGAACTTGATTGGACTTTGTATTTGAACTTATATGACTTAAACCATTGGAACTCAAAGTCGCACACTTTCGAATATGATTTGAAATTGGACAAGTATAACATATGGTCTCGAATGAACTTGAATGCAAATTTCGTAATCTAGTATGATGATGAATGATCCTGTATCTCAGATAAAATCCACAACCATAGATGAATGACGGTTGGGACGGTCAGCGATGACGGTCATTCTAGTCAAATCAAACTGTCATTTTAATTTCGAAATATTTATCGCTGCACTGCACAACGCTGCACCATACCAGACTAATTTGAAATTTTCATGGGGGAACAGGTTTATTTTTCTAATGATTACTATCTATTAAGTTTAATAGTTATAAGTTCCAAACATTCCAAGTGTCAAGCTGCCATGGGCACCGAACAAACTTCTTCACATGACGGCCCCAATGCTAAATCAAGTTCAGCAACAATATATGCCTGAAACTCTTCACGCCATCAATTTGAACAGCCTGAAAGCTCTCAACAGATGTGGGAAATTCTTTCAAACTTAGAAGCAGAAGTCGAACCAGCACCTGACACATTAGAAGATGTCATATTTTTGAATGATCCAGAGGATTCAGTGGCTTCAAAGGTTGATGAGGCCTCTCTTTATAAGTTGTGCATTAAACACGAGATTCTATATAAGGATATGCGAGTCCCATCCCGTAACCATAGGGATCACTTAGCCCAGGAGGGGTATACTGCATGCAACAAGTTTATGTGTTGGGCTAGTTGCATTCCGCCTTTCAATCCATTCTTCGGAAAATGTTTCGTTTTTTAAGATTGGTGCCAGCTCAGCTGCATCCGAACAACTATGTGTTTCTACACTACACGTACATGATATTCATCAAGTTCTTATATCATGAGCCGACTCTCAAAGACATTAGACTCATCTACAACCTCAAGCGGCAAAGGGGAAGCCTCTCGTACACTTTTCTTGAGCCAGTCACAAACTGCCAGGTCGTAACCGACGCTTGGAAAAAACTGAGCGCTTTTAAAAATGAATTGGTTCCACATGCACTGCCCACCTAGTTTAGCAGGATAGTGGTTGGAAGGATGTAAGTGTCGCTTCAAACTTAACTTTATGTGCTTTTATTCAAGTCGTATCCTGGACTAAGCAGTTTTTTATTGTACATTACAGGTAGCCATCCACGTCCCACCGACGATATATACTCATGGGCGGTTTCAACACTAAAAAATGATCTCTTCTCATCGACGAGCGCCTTTTTGTCTTCGGCTTACTAGAAGAAGGTCGTAGCACACGACTGCTAAGAAACACCAATGAGGAAGTTGTAGAAAGAAGAAGCGCCGTTGGGCAGGGAGGTGACGAAGTTGATCCCGTCGTGCCCCAGTAAAAAGGGCTCAGGTTGTCACCGAGGAAGGCGAGGTAAGGGGCGATGCTAATGAGTCATGTCATGACAATGTGAGCCCAAGTTATAAGCCTACGAACGGATCCTCCCAAAGCCCATAGCTCCCCGCCTCAGAGAAGAAAAGAGGGAAAATGCTCATTTATAAGCTTCGTAGAGGGCAGATCTCTAAGAAATCCAAGTCAACCTCTGCTGCTACAGATCAATATAGCATTTTGGCTCTAGAAAATTTATTTGAGGGGCTATCGGATATCCCGCCCCCGGACGATGGCGGAAATGATGATTTTGCTAACCTAAGCCTCGGGGGGCCTGAATCTCACATACCCCCCATTAACATAGGAGAGATTACTCCAATGAGCAAAGCTCTAGTAACTGGTCCGTTATGGGGACACTTGGACGCTCACGGTAACATGCACTGCACTGCACTGCGTGACACGTATCCACTTTTAACTCCATTTATTTTTATACAGTTTCATTTTGTTTGCAGGCTCGATGGGACACTCCCATAACTATGATCGCTTGAAGAGATCAACATAATCTCAGCCATCTTATTTTGGGCCCAGTCGAGATACGAACCCCGATCGAGACAAAAAGGGTATGAAGGAAGGGAAGACCGAGACCGAAGCCACCAATCTAAGGACTCGTCATCTAAACATAAATCAAAATCTCAATCTTCTCGCCATAAGGGTGCCGGTCAATACCCCACTACAAATAGTAGTATAAGTCGCTGCCTCATGCTCCTACTTTGGCTACTGCGCCCGAGAAAAATTCGGCTTCTTCCGGCACCTCTCGATCTTTGGAATGCTAGTCTGGTGTAGAAGGTCCTGATACTTCACCCTACAAGCACGACAGACGGGCCCTCTCATCCCCGACTACTCTTAATGCTACTACTGCTTTGAAGATGGCTGAGCTTAAGGTCACATTTTTCAAGGTGTTCTTTGATGAGTTCAAAATTATTCCCGCTTTGCATTCAATTCCTCTAGAGGCCAAGGACATAGTACTCTTTTACGTTAGTGATGTATATGTCTAGCATAGTACCACTCTCCGTGTGGCTGAGAGAATTTCTGAGTTGTCGATGGAGAGGAAACATGAAATTTATCGCTTAACTCTTGAGGCGATCCACTACAAAGACAACATCAAGTACTTGGATGAGGAGGTCAAGCAGTTGGATACAAAGCTAGTCGACGCTGAGAAAAAAGCCAACGAGTCTTCTGAAGCTGTCGAGCATTTAATAAAAGTGCACCAAGCTGAACTGGACACTGTCATTCGTCATAGTGGTACTTTAGACCTTGAAAAAGACATCTTACAGAAGGAGAAGGACGTGCTAAAAAAGACAATGATGCTTTGGCCTTTCGAGTTAAACAGCTTGAGGAGGAGCTTGAGAAGGAAAATCGGGATAAACTTGAGGCTCAGCTGGAGTCTCAATGACACTGCGAGGAGATCGTGGACTCACAAAGCTAAAATAGAGGCCGAAAAACAACTTATGCAGATATAGGCCCACAAGAAAGAGGCTAGGTAGGCAGGCCGGATAGAGGTAAAAGACGAGTTAGATCCATTACTGATATATTACAACGCATGCGTCCTCATGAACGCAACCTCCGCTTCCTTGGAGAGGGGTATCCCGAGTCGCTCGTCGAAGCCTGGGACCATAATGTAGATCTTAAAAGGAAGTCCCTCGATGGTGCTAAGTTAGATGAAGACCAGCTTATACGTGATATCTTGGGAGATGAAGAGCCCGACGAACTCGGGGTTGCTCGACTCAATTTACTCAATGATCCAGCGATCACCAGAAAGAGAAACAATGACGGCGAAGCCTTAGGATCTGGTTCCCAAGACCCTTCTACTATTCAAGCAACTGGTGCTTTAATTTCTTATGCCCAAGAAAGGACGTGGGCTACGATCCAGATCATCCAAGGTTGCATAAATCTTTTGGGTTTCTTCGATTTGGAAGGTGGCACAATGTTACGACCGAGGGCCAGTCTGGCGAAGGTATATCTCTTACTTCTTCGACATTCGAGAAGGTTTACATTTCGCACCCAATAATCATGGGCTTACCCATTAGTCTTTATGAAATTGTAGGTACATCTACATCTATTCATGCTCTCTATGATGATGTTTCCATGGGACAGCAAGCGCTGACCACGGGGTCTACTACAGTCGTCACTGTACAGGTGGCTCCTAACGATCAACCTGTTGAGCCTCCCGGTCCGAATTTTGAAGTCATAGGGGCATTGGATGAGGAAATGAACGATGATCGGCAGGGCCATGATGAAACAAAGGACGTCGTAGTGACCCATGCCTCCAAACACACTGGTAAACTTAGCATAAAGGTATGCACTGAAAAGGAGGAGTTGGAGTTACAAGCTAAGAAGGAGAGCGCCGAAGTGGATATTACTCTGCTCCAAGTAATAATGCCGAGTGGCATTACTCTTGAGGAGGTCGATCCTTCTGTATCCTAAAGTGAGACTGCCTATGTACCTGAAAGCATCTATCCTAAAGGTAGTAAGGGCAAAAAAGGGTCGGTCGAAGAGGAGAGAACGAGGTGGTAGCTCCAGAGAATCCACCTCGAAGAACACCCCAAAGAAGCCTAAAAAATGGGAGAAATAGCCAACGAACTGGCTTGGGTAGTGTTTAGCTAAGTAGCTAGTTTCTTTTTGTTAGCCGCAATTGTATGGGTATGGCCCCCGCTTTTAACTTTTAGTTTCTGAAATAAACTAGTACTTAGTTTCCAAGTTTCGGTATTTGAATATAACTTCTTTTGTTTCCGTTCAGATTTTGTGTGAAACTTGTTTAAGTATTCAAGCGATTACGTTTTCCATTCAATGTACTTGTAATTCATCTCTCCTCATTTAAGTTGTAATGTCTTTTGGTTGCCTGTTGCTTTGAGCATCGATCCCATAAATCCATCTCAATGTTTCCATTCAATCGTGGCCTTACGTTATGTCGAACACTAGGTGCAAGCCATAGTGTTACGCTGTCGTGTTCAGCGGTTAAGTGATTATACTCCTACCCTCAATCTCGGGTTGGCGGAATTATCTCATGGACAGTCGAGTCCCATCCATGACGAGTTTAAACTCTTTCTATCGGGTTCAGACCAGAGTTGGGGAATGAATGTTCGAATCACATTCATTTGTTTTTTATACTCTTATCCACACTCTGGGGATCAGAGTTAGATCGATGGGCAATCAATCACACCTATTTGATGTTCATAAGCTAGCCCACACTTTAGGGACTGAAGTTGTTTTGGGAAACAGTATAGTCACTTTTCCTTTGATTAATTCCCTTGCTCCCAACTCTGGGGCGAAAGTCGAAGAGTGGTCGGTCGTATCATGACCACTTTTACTTTACATTCTTCCCATCGAATCGGGAGACGGAGTTAGTTAACGGATGGTCGAGTCACACCCGTTCTCTATTTTATACTCAGCCCATTAGGTTATAGGCAAGAGTTAATGGACGAATGGTCGAGTCACATTCATTTTGTTTAATTCGATTATGGACCGAGTACTTGGTTGGCACCAAACCTAGGTACTTGTTGGTTTATATTACGCATATATGGATACAAGTTGGTCGTATATCACAACTATTTTATTATGCAAAAACAATTCACAAATATGGAGCAGACTTTAGATTTTATTCCATACTGAAAAAGAAGCGACGAGTCTATCTTATTACATGGCTTTGAATTAACCTGCAAAAGAAAATTCTAAATGAAATACAACTGAATGAAACAAAACTAAGTGAAGTAGCATCATAAATGCTCGCTATTCCATGCTCTAGAGAGTGTGATGCCATCGATAGTTGCAAGCTTAAAAGTTCCATCTCCGAGCTTCTGATCGATGACATATGGTCCTTCCTATCTCAGACCCATGTTTATGGGGCTAGGAACGATCCGTTTCAGGACAAGACCGCCAATTACAAAGGTCCTAAGTCAAACTTTGATGTTGCAGTACTGGACAACTTGGTGTCGGTGTGCAGCTTCCCTCAAGCCAGCTTCTCACTACCCTAGAAAAGGCTTTCCGTAGCGTTGAAAAAACGCTGCTAAAACTTTTACTAGCATTTCGTCTAAGTAGACCTAAATAGTAATGTGGTTATGATATATTGGTTGACCTACCAATGCTTTCAATGAAATCAAATTAATAAATGCCTATCAAAGTTGGTTGACCAATTAATATTTTAAATGACATCAGAATACTTCTAAATCCTTCGGCTTTTTAGTGCCTTAAATGATATCAAATTACATATAATTTCTACAATGTCGTAGGGGCAGTACTCAGTACTAAATGCATTTGTAATGTCTGGTCTGCTACTTTGAAATTTGTTGTATCTAATAAAACAGAAAAAAATTTGTATTTGTAAGCTACATGATAATGCAACCATGGATACACATAGTAATCAAGAATCAAATAACCAGATTTAAACTAGTTAAGGATGAAACATTGAATATGCTTACTGTCGTCACTCCTAAACTGAAAGTGATTTTTTTATTATAATATGTTGTTTTTCTAAGTCAAGTTTACTCAAGCAAGGACATCAAGAGCATTCAGTTTTATCCATGGTAACTAAACATCCACACTACTACATCTAAATCAAACACGAGCAGGTATAGAACAAGCCTGCTGGTAACTGCATATGTTAATCGTTCTTTGAATGATAAAGTTCACATTAAGTGCTAGCAGGGGTGTGAATTTACATTACATATTTGAATATTTGATTACACCATGGAGATTTACTAACAGTAATGAATTTAGACACCACGGAGATTTACTGACAGTATGGTATACATTATTATAACCTTAACAATACCAATATCCCAAATACTGACAGTAAAGAATTTAGACATCATCGAGATTTACTAATAGTATGTATACATTATTATAACCTTAACAATAGCAATATCCTAAATACACACAGTAATAAATTTGGACAGCATGGAGACAACATGGAGATTTACTGATGAAGGTGTTGACAGTAATGAGTTTTTTTTAATTATATGAATGACCATGGCAGACATGAGTATCAGAGGCAATATGTCTATCTGTTATGAATTAAAATTCAAATATAAAAATGTAAATTCAAAAAATATTAATGTAGAAAATCTACAAGGTGAGGAAAGTTACACATTTGCACATTTAGACAATATAAAAATGAAAAATGCATCTTATTCTTCATACATGCCAGAAGGAAAACAAATAAATACATAAATGCCAGATAATTTGGAGTTTCTAAATCCAAAATTACCATGCACTATGGGTACAGAGGATTTCTACATAATGTGGCTAAGCCAATTTCTGATGAACCACAACATGAGGATGATTGATGTTTTAACATATGTTATTAAAAAAATAAATTACCTCCACAACATAAAAGGTACGAAAGTTACACTTATCATAAGCTCCTCCTAAAAGAAATCAAGGAAAAACTCCAATGTCAAATGAGTTTGATCACCTGAATGTTAAGGGCATGAACACATCAAACAAAATGAATGATGTGCTTAGGCTCCTAACTATTTTTAAGCCAACTATTATTTGGATTGGTAGTAAACAAATTGAGTGATGCAAATTTGCTTATTTTTAAAAATAAAATCCCAGTAAATTAGGATTTATTGACTAACAACTCAATGTAGAAAAAGGGGAGAATTTTAGTTATGTGGGATACCAAAGTATGGAGTATACCAATGATATCTCAATCAACACAACATTTTACTTTTGATGCACTCAACATGGGAGGTTTTAATATGTGTTTTCCTTCTGGCATGTATGAGGCAGTATGCAGTTGTGAATTGGACTTTCCTATAATTGGAACACGATAGGAAACTAGGTACTTCACTGCTGAAGATCTACCTCAATTTAAGCCTCAATTTATGACCATAACAGACATACTGTTACTAGTTTTTATTCCTATAACTAATGTGAAACTTATAACAAATGTTACTGGTCATGTTAAAACTCCAATGAAACTTATAACAGACATATTTATTATGAGTCAATAAATGACCACGACAGACATACTGTTACTGGTTTTTATTCCTATAACTAATGTTACCCCAAGCAGTAGTGGGTATGAGTCTCAATTAGCCCGGAAAAGGTCAATTACTATTTTCAAGAAAATAATATCATAGTAATTTACACAACACGGACCTAGAATTTGTGTATGAGTGTATATATATAAGAGATGCATACAAGTACTAACTAATACTTACTAGAACTTGATTTCCCAGTGACATACGCGACCAGCCAAGCTACGGTAGTACCAAATGCATCTTCCATGTACGTACACTCTGATGTAGGTCACCATAGCAATGCGTCATTGACTTTCACAAAAATTACCCAAACTTTTACCGCATCTTTTCCCAATATAACAAAGTGAACCACTAATGTAGGATCAGTTGAAATGATAGTTCCTTCAGCCACTACTCATCTCGTTTCACCCACATCAATCAACTTGCATTTACTATGTGCTACCAGGTTTGCACTCTGTTGGATAAGCAAAAATGCATGAATTATCGTATTTTTGGGTTATTATATTATATTAGGAATCTAGAAACACTACAAGGGACAACAAAGTTACCTAAGGAGTTGTTGTAGCCTTACAAGGAGAAGTCACAATGCTTGCTCTAGCCTTGCAAGGAGTAGCCACAACACTTGCTTTTTCAACTACAACTTTTGATTTTGGCCATGCTATTTTCCTACCAACGGCCTCTTTAATGCATGACTATCAGTTGTGGGTCTCCATAAGAAAACATCTCCTTTGTTGGCATAGTTTATCCAAACCACAACAGCTAACGGACCAAGCGGAACCATTTACAATCATTTTTGAATCATTGGAGCAGAGTCTTCCTTCGGTAACTAACACTTCACCCTCATTCTAATCATAAAGCTTGCACTTTTTGTTTGTGCTACTAGTTTTACTCTAAAAAGAACAATATATTTAATGGGAAAAGGTATGTAGACAATTACAAATAGCTACCGTAAATTATAAGATTTACCAAAATGTCATTCTCCAAGTATCCTCGCAGTGCAACAACACAATTAGCAGGCCATGCCACAGACTTATTCTCGGCTTCTCCTAATAGTGACAAACTTGGCGTAGGCTTTCTTTACACAATCTATAACAACTTTCATAGCATTTGGTCCAATACGAATTTCATTGACAACCTCATTAGGATAAGGGGACAGTACTCTCCCTTCGGCAACAATTTCGTCGGTTCCATCCTAATTCAATAACTCACATATGTTGTCATTGCCCTACAATTATTCAACCAAAAATTGTATTATTAATTGGTTTGAAAACTAAACTACAAATGATGTTATATCTATAATATAAATGATTTTTACCATTTTAGTTGTGCTCCTTTTTTTTTGAAATTTGTTTACCCTATCAAAGTGAAAATAGCAACAGCAACGGTTAAAGGTTTAATTTTGAAATTCTAAATAAAAATTATATTGATTATTGGATTAAAACTAAACTACAAATGATGTTATATCAGTATTATAAGTGATTTCTACAATTTCAGGTGCTCTCTCTTCTTTCGAACAATCTATACCCTGTCAAAGCAAAAAATAACAACGCTTAAAGGTTTAAATTTTGAAATTTGAAGAAATTCATGAAAAATCAATGACGCAATAAGTGAACCTTTTGAGGTAGATTTTCCAGCTTGTTCATTAGCATGTGTACCATACTCTCCATTTCTGAAATTCTTTTCTAACATTGAGTTATTTGCTTGTCTCTACATTGTGACAAAGTAAGCTTGGTTAAGGTGTAGCCCATTCCTAGTGCTCTTAAGTGTCCTGGTTTATCGTGCCCCAGTACTTGTACAACTGCATCTTCTTTGACATTATTTGTCGAGTCGGATTGTCTTGCATTATCAATTGTTTTAATCTCCTCCTACATAAATCAATATACATATAGGTTATATACGATGATAAAATTATTGCAATGTTTAGTTGCTGACAAAATCATATATTCTTACAAGAATATTTGCAACATCTGTGTTCACTGGTTCGCCATTTTTTTAGTGCGAGATTTAACCCAAACATCAACTATAGATACGGATAATATATCCTGACTTTGCTTTTTCTACATTTAGAAAGACATTGAATAAATCAATCGATAGTTAATTAAATAACTGGGTAAATAATACTGCAATTAATTAACTAACCAAATCGTCGGTCAATCTAGCCATTCCTCTATATCCAGTTGTGTGCGGCAATTGTTTTTTTCCTAATGGCAATATATTTCTCACTTTGTTCCTGAAAGAAGGTAAGGGATAAACAAAGTTCGAGGATGCCATAAATGAAAAAATATATTTCTGAATTCAGGTGATGAGAAAGCATGCCATAGATGAAGAAATGTAAAGAGTTGTTGCATGGTACAACTACATGTACTTAGATGATATGTGTTGGTTATCAGCACAAATACCAACAAATTTAAAATATGTGCATGGAAGTAAACCCAAAAAGTAATGTCAACACATCAGGTAGCTCGCAGTCTTATAATTTTGAGAGTTTTAATTATGATAACAGAAATAATACAGAGTTTAACAGTCTTAATTATACAACAAATAAAGTCCACAGTCTCATGGTTAATTTAGAACAGAGCGGCATAGTTTCAGAACAAGTTCTGGCTGTAAACAATCAAATACTAAATGATACAGAAGTTTAAATTGACTCAAATGCAACTTAGAACAGAGCGGCATAGTCTGTTGTATGGTCCTAAAACCACTCATAAATTAATGTACAATATTTTAAATTTCAAGTTGTAAGGTTCCACATGATTCCTTATATTCGATTTAAAACAAATCAAGTTCAATGATACTTTATAGCTCAAATTAGATGCACTTATTTCATTTTAATTCCAAATCCTAGTTGCATAATTGAGACCTAGATGTTGCAAATGAAGGTAATTTTGTTACTTTAACTTGTATGTCTTTTTTTCAACCAATGTCTTTCTTAACCGCCAATACAAAATTCCTAACTAGCACAGTAACTCAAACGAATGAATAGACAATGGACTGTTAATAATTTCCCAGCATACAAGTCAATACTAATGTGTCTAAACACTGATAGAATGAAAAGAAACCACTGACCACACAGATTACAGTCACTACGGTTTTACATAACAATTGACTACAACTTCTACGACTATGATTATAAATCCTATATTTATAACAATAACTCCGTGTTATTACTATAATTGTAACTATTTGAATAGTTAACTAGGATATACAGTTATAATGAAATTTTATTCTCCGGCAATATTTATGACACATTTCCTAATTTGATATATGAAAATTAAAAGTTATAGCTGCCATTAAATACTTCTAAAAAAAATAAGATATTACTGCATATCCATTTCTTCCTTGTTTTGAAGTACGCCATCATTTTTATTAACACTTCATCACATTACTTAATCATGCTCTTTGACACTATTATTCCATTGTTTAAATCTACATGCACTTTATTATCTACATGCACTTTATTATTTTTATTCATCCCAATTTTCTTTCTTCCATTAATATACCATGGAAACCCAAAGACTTTCATATGATATTTTTTTTTAAGCCTCTTCCTCTATAATATCCGAATTATTTCTTTTTTGTTTCCTTGCATATCATCATTCATTTTTTCCAAAATGATTTTCGGATTTAAAATTTTCAAGAATCACATATCTAATGATAATTTCAAAATGACAAGTCGTTTCATTTCAAATAATCAGACATTCTTTTGTAATACTATTTTTAGTCATTCTCAACCTTTGCCAAATTATAATTTCTCTATTTAGTTTTTTTCTCAAAATTTAGCCAAATTTCTATGTCATTTATAAATCACTCGACATGTGACCATTCACCCATCCTTATCAAACTCATAAATGACAGTGGTGAGCAATAATAAACCATTCAAGCTTAACAATGCTTGGCCAACTCGGTTAAGCTATCATAAAGCAATATAGGATTGCCTAACCACAAGAAGCAGAGACAACCTAATTTAAATTTTTTTAACAAGCCTAAGTGTGTTGGTTATCAAATAATTCTTTTCCTGCTTTGGCCAAAATTTGCCTTTTGTTGTTTTTCTACTAGCAGTTTAATGCTCATTGTTCTAGTACTAGTAGTCAATTCTGTCTATGATAATTTCCCTGAGCATAACTAATAATTATAAGAGTTGATTTATTTTCTAGATTTAAAATAATAAAAGGCAATAGAAAAATAAAAGAATTTACATCATCAGGTTTTTGTTAGATTCGTGTGTAGCTCATCTGCCCATGTATAAAGTTTGCTCTATGCATAATAATCAACTGCTTATTTGTATGAAAAGATAAAAATTTCTAGTTTATAAATGAAGCAACAACTTATTTAGATATTTCCATGCTATATCCCCCATGCTAGTTGGGAAGGATCTATAACATTTTTTTTTCCTTAAGGCATGGGCACAAAAGTGAAAACCATAGCACAAAGGCTCAGAGGAGACTGGGAAGGAGCTATAACAAGGTTTTTTTCTTCTTCCACTAAGTAGTCAATCTATTCTGCTCGATATAATTATCACAGACTTCAGTCTGTGTAGCAGGTCTAGTTCTCTAGCTGGTTTAAGTAGTCCAATTTTTATTTTGCTTTTTTATTAATCCATTCCCAACATTGCCTTCATCAGTAAGCATTCTTATTTTGCTTTTTTATCAATCCAATTTTCCCAACATTGACCGCTATATTAGTTTTCATTCTAGCATTTCATAATTATTCATTATGTTTAGTCTGAACTAATTATTATTTCTCAAAATTTTCACCTTACACTATCTTATGTCAATTACCTTGCTTATATTCATCATTTAATTAAACAGAGAAACCATCAGTTGTTTTTACCTACTGGATTAATCAGAAAGAGATGTTTGTCAGCAATAAATTTTACCTTAAACTCCAAACTTGTTTTCTCCTTTACAAACTTTCCCACTACTTCACGTTTTTGATGTTGTAAGGTTTCAAAGCAAGTCTTTCCTCTTCCATCGTTGTTTTAATTATTTTTCGACCAATCTACTATTTGAGGTTCTCCAAATGGTTCCCATTTGTTGAAATATGGAGGTTTTTTTTCATTCATCATCCACTTTAAATCTAGCCTACAAATCAAAAGGAAAAACTAGTGTTATTTCATATTAAAATGAATTTAAAAGGATAATCTACTAAATAGATTATTTTTGTAAATAAATCTATTATTATACGACAAAAATAGTAATTTTTCATACCTGAATGGAATCCCACAAGACAGTTTTTAATTCATCGCTTAGAAGCCTCCAATCGCTAAGTGTAAACGGTACATGCTCCCGTACTAGCGGTCCAAGATAAGAAGATAAGTGTACCGAGCCTTCTCCTATCGGTACGGCTGCCTCATTGAATTCAACTTTAATTCAATTCTGAAGATTTAACGGAAATCTTTTTACTTTCGTTGGTCCTCTACCACGTTTTTTTACATTTATATTTGCAGTCTCAGCTTCGATTGGCCTCTCGATTTCCATCTCGGCAACAACATGTTCTTCACAAGCTATTTCATATTCTTTACATGTTTTATTTTCTTCGCAAGGCATTTCAATTTCTTCACGCATTTTTTTTCTTCGCAAGGCATTTCATTTCCTTCACGCATTTCATTTTCTTCACGCATTTCATTTTCTTCAAGCATTTCGTTTTCTTCACACATTTCGTGCCCTAATTCTTATTCCTTCTCTACATGGCAAGATTTGTCGGTTGGCACAATATATTTGACCTTTGGCTTATACTTTCGGGATTTCTCGTTCTTCAATTGTTGGAGAGTGCATATACTACTTGTATGAATATCATTTTTTTGTAAAAATATTTAATAAAAGCAATTTCAATGTTAAGGTCATCACATATTTAATTGAGATCCAAAATCATAGTTAGAAAATATCAAACTATCAAGCATCAACATAAAATGTATATAACTATACTATATGAACAACAATACATGTTACAAACTATAAGTACTAGAAAATTTTATGAAAATAGTTATAAGTGATCTAACGGTTTCATACTTCAAATGTGCAGAGAGATGGTATAATAGTCCAAACATAAAATGTATACTGCTAGTAATAAATTTAGACAACATGGAGACAACATGGAGATTTACTGATGAAGGTGTTGACAGTATGGTGTAATTTAGACAACATTTAGAAATGGAAAAGTTTAATGGTTCCTTAACAATACCATGACCGACATGAGTATCAGAGGCAGTATGTCTGTCTGTTATGAATTTGTTATATAATGATTTGTTATGAGTTTGTTTTTTAATTATATTTCTGTCTGTGTGTATCTAATAAAACAGAAAAAATATATGTATTTGTAAGCTACGTGATAATGCAAACATGGATACACATAGTAATCAAGAATCAAATAACCAGATTTAAACTAGTTAAGGATGAAACGTTGAATATGCTTACTATTGTCACTCCTAAACTGAAAGTGATTTTTTTTATAATTCGTTGTTTTTCTAAGGTCAAGTTTACTCAAGCAAGCACATCAAGAGCATTCAGTTTTGTGAGGAATGCGGAATATGGATCTTAAGGCTAGAATGAACACTAGAGGAGGGGTGAATAGTGTTTATAAGAAATTACTATATCTTTTTAAGTTATTGTTGATTTGTACACAAATGTATGCAATATTCAGACACAGATATAATCACAGAATCAAACACAGATGAAGAAATAAAGTAAATGCAGTAAAGGAAAGAACACACTGGATTTTATACTGGTTCGGAGTTACCCTACATCCAGTCCCGTACAACTAAGTACGGATTTCCTTTCAAAAGCAATTCAACAATTACAACCCTCGATTTCAAGGCCACGAGGTACACCCTCCAGAATCACAATCCTCTGGGTAGAGATACTTGATTTCCGGGCAACAAGTTCACCCAATTGATTTCTCAAGGCTACAATCACACCTTTTCTCACTTGATTGATTTCCAAGGCTACAATCACACCTTTTACTCTATTGATTACAAAGAAAGCCTATAACTCTGAATAACACTGAGGATCTTGATGAGATAGTGATAGAGAATCAAACCAGAGATTATCCAGTTAGATTCAATGTTGATTTCGGCAGAGTAATGGTAAGAATATGTATAAAGAAATGTGGAATAAGAAGAGAAGTGAAAAACCAGAAAATCAGATATAAAATTCGTTGAAACTAACCCCTATTTATAGAAGAACAACAGCCATGTCTATTCATTAAAGGTTATAGCGAATAGACACTTCTTTTGAAATTCAAATTTTTGGTCCTAACTGACACTATGTCGACATGGGGTACTAGGGCATGTCGACATCCCAAAGGAAATTTTGATGTTTTGTTTCTCTTTGAAAATAACCTTTATCTTATATTAAAACTATTTTAAACTTTATTAATATACTTGACTATAGATAAAATACATAGATAAATATAGAGAATAATATATATAAAATTTTACTCTAATTTTATATTTAAATCTAAGTATAAATATATTATAATTAAAAGATAGTTTAAAACAAACGAAGTTTAAAACAAGAGTTTATTAAAAACAAAAATAAAGAATATTTTAAGGCTAAAACATCTTTTTGAAAATCATTTGAATAGATAATTTTTAAGGCTAAAACATTTTGAAAAGCAGTTTTGAAAATCATTTTGAAGTAGTTTTGAAAATCATTTTGAAGTAGTTTTGCAAGCTTCTTCCTGTAGAATATCTCATCACATCAGGACTCGAAACTTGTACAAAACAAGGATGTTTGTGGGTTTGTAAGCCACTTGTCGTAGGTTTGTAAGCTACTTGTCGTGGGTTTGTAAGCCACTAAAAAGGTAGAAATGAGTTCCATCCCAAAAGAAAAATGGAGTGAAGATTTCTGTGCTATTATGAAGTTTTAACATAATTCTAGACTCAATACTTACCTTGAAATCCTTAACTCTTGATAATCTTGATACTCATGAGTCTTCAATCTTGATATCTTGAATCTCTATATTGTACAGTCTTCATTCTTTGTACCTGCATGGTTAAATCCTGCATATACATATATATCTAAACTATAATGTTAGTATTTATATTTTATAATCTTATTCTAAGGTTGTTGTCATCAAAACCATCATCTCAAGGACTAACAATATCCCCCATTTTGATGATGACAACCTTTGTTTATAAAATATTACTTCTATCCTAATAGCTCCCCCTAAATCTAATAACTCCCCCTTAATCTATGCCTAACTACCCTATTTTATATTTCTCCCCCTTTGTCATCAACAAAAACAAACAAACTCTGAACTATATAACACCCCACATTCTTTTACTCAAGTACCTGCATTAATAAACTATATAATAGAGTATATTAAGAAATAACTATACTTATAGACATGATATTCAATCAACGATTATAAATATATCAATGTATATTTATACATTCATCAATCCACACCAAGTGTCAATCAAATCAATCAAAACAAACAATTTTAATCAAAGCAATCAATTCAAACAAAGTAATCAAATTAAATAAAGCAATCAAATTAAACGTTACGAGGAACTTCCACCCATCCTTCTTCTCCGAAAATAGGGTCTGCTTTGATGGCATCCCAATTTTCATTGTCATTTGTGAGAGAGACAGGAGGATGTGCTTCGTTATCATCCTTGTGCAGGGAAGAAATCATCCATCAAATTGCCTCGAAATGCCTTTCTTGCTCCTTGATCATCTGCATTTGACTCAATCATAAGTGTCGCTGGTTACGAAGAATGAACGAGAGAATATTCTTGAATGAATTAAGAGTTTATTCAATATTCTCGGATAAGTAATGAATTGGATTAGCCATTTTTGAAATTATGAGAAGAATGAGAGATAGAATAGATAAGAAATAATATTCAGTAATGAATTCTGGAAGAAATGGGTATATATAGGTGTAGAAATTCGTTTGAAATGAATAGACATATGGTAGTTATTCAAATTTCAAATTCAAAATGAAGTGTCATTTCTGACCAGTACATGTCGACATGGTCATAGAGGGTATGTCAACATGAGGCAATGAAATTTGATGGTAATTTTGATTTTGTGAATAATTGTGTATATATATATTTATATAATATACTAACATTTATTCAAGAGATAAGATAAGCTAGATAATAGAAAAGAAATTCAATTTCATTGCATAGAAGAGTGATACAATGATTAATCATAAACAACTACATAAACACTCAAATTAAAACAAACTTAAACTAATTCGACATGATATGAAATATAGAATTAGTTAGAGGATGATGAAGATGAAGATAATCCAAGTTTCTTGCTGACTTTGGAGAAAAACTTGTTCATCTTGGATGATATTTTGTCCAACTTCTTACTAACGGATCTTTTAAGAACCCGTTGATTCTCAACATTAATCTTTTGGTTTTGAGAAGGGTTTTGTTGGTAGGATTGGAGAGATAATCAATACTTTCTAGGGATGTCTCACCTTCTTCTTCTTCTTCTATTTCCATTTCATCCCCTTCTTCTTCTTCCTCTTCCTCTTCCATTTCTTCATGAGCCAAACGCTCTTCTTTTTCGGCAATACTCTCATAAGGTTGAAAAACATATGGGATTTTCATGAGAGAAATGTTTGAAATATTAAAACTTTTCTTGAAATAAATTCTTCTCCTTTGAAATTTACTCCAAAATAGTTGAAAATCCGAGTAAGGTAAATTCCACGATATAAAGTGTTTTCTCCCATTTCAAAATTTTTAGGACGAAGTTCATCCAAAATAACTTGCGCCCAATTGATATCATAATTTCCGAAAATAGAAAAAAGAGCTTTGCAAACTTTTGAGGTAGGATTGTTAAAATTCCCCGATCTTGGGGTCAAAGTATGTTGTAAAAGAAGGTTAACAATTCTTGCTTTTGGACGAAAGTTTCGGTTTTTAAATTCAAAGTTTTCATCTCCTTCAAAAATATGATGAAATGTCTCACGATCATGTTCATTGATTTGAAAACTAGAAAGATCCATTCCCATGCTTTTGCAATTGAGAATGGTACCCAAAAGATCACAATTCAAAGCAATTTTAGTGCCTTTGACACTACTCCAAATTGCATTATCATTTCCTTCATAAAATTCTCGATTGAGATTTGCATAGAAAATTTTAACAAGATTTGGGTAACAAACAAAATCATTTTGAGAAGAATCAACAAGACTAAGAATTTGATTGTTTGCAAAAAGAGTATCAATTTCATAAGAAGCAAAATCTTGAAAAATAGCAAATTTTCCGGGATGGACTTTTCATAATTAGCATAATTGATGTATGCTTTTATGGCCTCTAGATTATTGAGGAGTTGCTCTTTCAAGTTTCTGGAAAGTCTCATGGTGGAGGGGTTGCTTGAAGAAGCCATTAAAGTAGAGAGTAGAGAGCTTGAAGTTTTGAAGAGAGAGTTTGAATTTGAAAATGAAAGTGAAAAGTTGTGATAAAAGATAGTGAATAAATAGATTTTTGAAAGACATGTTATCTGGTCAAAAGATGCCTTTTTAGAGTATTGAATGAAGTGAAAAGGTGGAGAGAAATTCAACCATTTGAATTCAAATTTTGAATTTCAAATTCTGGTACCTATGTCAACATCAGGGTAGGGACCATGTCGACATATGCCTGTGAATTTCTATCATTTATTTTTCCTAAGTATTCTAATATATATATACTTATTATTTTAATGTCTATATATATATATATCTGGAATATTATTAGAATTATAGTATATTCCAGAAAATATTATTATATTATTAAAAATGATAATAATAATAAAATTATAATAAAATTATAATAATAATAAAATAATAAAAAATAAATTTAAAATTCAATCAACACACCAATTCAAAATCAATCAGTCAAGCAATCAATCATCTAATTCTAAGCATGCAATTTCAATCAATTGTATTGTAAATGTGTACCTTTTTCTGAGTCTGTTTCCTTGAATTCGTTGAAGTCGTGAACTGCCGTGAAACACAAATTTGAATTATCTGTCTTCTGATCATCATCACTTGAGGACAAGTCTGAGTCATCTAAAGTAGCAGTAAATGCACGCTTCCGTTTCTTTACTGAATCATTGTTTATAGAAGGATTCTGCCTATCTGGATAAGGACAGTCTCTTTTCATATGGCATGGTTCATCACAGTTGAAACATTTGACATTGTTTGGCACTGCATTCTGATTTCTAGAATTCTTATAGTTCTTGAGATTATTCATCTTTATGTATTTCAGGAATTTCCGAAAATTCCTGGTCATAAATGCTATCTCTTCATCATTATCACTGTTTGAGTCTGATCCGTCGGTTAATGCATTGAATGCCATTGATTTCTTTTCAGATGCTTTGCTTTCTCTTCTCCCGATCATTTGGACTTCAAACGACATTAGATTTCCAATCAATTCTTCTACTTTAAGGCACTGATGTCATTTGCCTCATCAATTGCAAGTGTCTTTTGATCCCATTCTGGAGTGAGAGAATTTAAAAATTTTCTGACTTGATCTTCTTTCGAAAATTCCTTTCCTAAGGATATTAAAGAATGCACGATATCCTAAAATCGACTATACATATCTGAAATAGACTCATTAGTATTCATTTTAAATAACTGAAACTGATTTGTGAGCATGGAAATTTTGGTCTGTTTAACTTTGCTTGTTCCTTCGTGAGTCACTTGCAAAGTTTTCCAGATTTCATATGCAGACTTACAAACTAACACTCTATTAAATTCATTCCTATCAAGTGAACAAAACAGAATATTCATTGCTTTAGAATTATTTTGTGCAACAGCCTTTTGTTTAGTGGTCCACTGTGCAAAGTCAGTTGTGGGTTCAGAATATTCATTATGTGTGATATTCCTAGTGTCTAATCCTACAGATTTTAAATATATTTTCATCCTACATGCCCAATATGCATAGTTACTGCCATTAAAAAGTGGTGGTCTGACAGTAGGCCGACCTTCTACAAACGAACTAGTGTTAGAAACAGTACCAGTGTTGGTAGCCATTTAGAAAACTTTTCAAAATTTAGATTATGAAACTTTTGAAAACCTTGCTCTGATACCAAATGTGAGGAATGCGGAATATGGATCTTAAGGCTAGAATGAACACTAGAGGGGGGGTGAATAGTGTTTATAAGAAATTACTAAATCTTTTTAAGTTATTGTTGATTTGTACACAAATGTATGCAATATTCAGACACAGATATAATCACAGAATCAAACACAGATGCAGAAATAAAGTAAATGCAGTAAAGGAAAGAACAGACTGGATTTTATACTGGTTCGGAGTTATCCTACATCCAGTCCCGCACAACTAAGTATGGATTTCCTTTCAAAAGCAATTCAACAATTACAACCCTCGATTTCAAGGCCACGAGGTACACCCTCCAGAATCACAATCCTCTGGGTAGAGATACTTGATTTCTGGGCAACAAGTTCACCCAATTGATTTCTCAAGGCTACAATCACACCTTTTCTCACTTGATTGATTTCCAAGGCTACAATCACACCTTTTAATCTATTGATTACAAATAAAGCCTATAACTCTGAATAACACTGAGGATCTTGATGAGATAGTGACAGAGAATCAAACTAGAGATTATCTAGTTAGATTCAATGTTGATTTCGGCAGAGTAATGGTAAGAATATGTATAAAGAAATGTGGAAGAAGAAGAGAAGTGAAAAACCAGAAAATCTGATATAAAATTCGTTGAAACTAACCCCTATTTATAGAAGAACAACATCCATGTCTATTCATTAAAGGTTATGGCGAATAGACACTTCTTTTGAAAATCAAATTTTTGGTCCTAACTGACACTATGTCGACATGGGGTACTAGGGCATGTCGACATCCCAAAGGAAATTTTGATGTTTTGTTTCTCTTTGAAAATAACCTTTATCTTATATTAAAACTATTTTAAACTTTATTAATATACTTGACTATAGATAAAATACATAGATAAATATAGAGAATAATATATATAAAATTTTACTATAATTTTATATTTAAATCTAAGTATAAATATTTTATAATTAAAAGATAGTTTAAAACAAATGAAGTTTAAAACAAGAGTTTATTAAAAACAAAAACAAAGAATATTTTAAGGCTAAAACATCTTTTTGAAAATCATTTGAAAAGATAATTTTAAGGCTAAAACATTTTGAAAAGTAGTTTTGAAAATCATTCTGAAGTAGTTTTGAAAATCATTTTGAAGTAGTTTTGCAAGCTTCTTCCTGTAGAATATCTCATCACATCAGGACTCGAGAACTTGTACAAAAACCAGGATGTTCGTGGGTTGGTAAGCCACTTGTCGTAGGTTTGTAAGCTACTTGTCGTGGGTTTGTAAGCCACTAAAAAGGTAGAAATGAGTTCCATCCCAAAAGAAAAATGGAGTGAAGATTTCAGTGCTATTATGAAGTTTTAACATAATTCTAGACTCAATACTTATCTTGAAATCTTGAACTCTTGATAATCTTGATACTCATGAGTCTTCAATCTTGATATCTTGAATCTCTATACTGTACAGTCTTCATTCTTTGTACCTGCATGGTTAAATCCTGCATATACATATATATCTAAACTATAATGTTAGTATTTATATTTTATAATCTTATTCTAAGGTTGTTGTCATCAAAACCGTCATCTCAAGGATTAACAAGTTTTACCCATGGTAATTAAACATCCACACTACTACATCTAAATCAAATACGAGCAGGTATAGAACTGCCGGTAACTGCATCTGTTAGTCGTTCTTTGAATGATAAAGTTCACATTAAGTGCTAGCAGGGGTGTGAATTGACATTACATATTTGAATACTTGATTACACCATGGAGATTTACTGACAGTAATTGATTTAGACACCACGGAGATTTACTGACAGCATGGTATACATTATTATAACCTTAACAATACCAATATCCCAAATACTGACAGTAAAGAATTTAGACACCATGGAGATTTACTGATAGTATGTATACATTAGTATAACCTTAACAATACCAATATCCCAAATACAGACAGTAATAAATTTGGACAGCATGGAGACAACATAGAGATTTACTGATGAAGGTGTTGACAGTAATGTGTTTTTTTGTTAATTATACCAGTACGTTAGGCACGTCCTTTGGACGTATGCAAAGAAAATTGAAAGCAAAATTATTTTATTTTGAAATAGTGATTGTATGCGTATACAATATTTGACACAAATAAACATGCAATGTAAGATGTTACAAACAAATGCATACGAAACTCAATGTTATGTTTTTACCAATAAATTCTTCTTAATGTAAATATTTGGGTGCTTAAGCGAAAAATATATTATTTTTGTACATTTATATTATATATTTACATAAGTTATATTGTAGTTATTTTGGATGCATTCTTCTATTAGAACTCCATCTTCATTTATCAATAGAAACTCTCCTATTACCAATGGCAACTCTCCCATTACCATTTACCAATGGCAACTCTCCTATTACCAATGACAACTCTCCCATTATCTCTTCAAGTGAGGTAATTAGTAAACTATCAGCCCATTAAGTGTGAATAGTTTGGTTCACTACTTGATATTTTCATTGGCTTGCACATTAGTAATAAAACTCCTGATTATTTGTTTTTTTTTACAAATACTAAATTTATTCACTTTTCTTTGCATTAGTTGGACCATTATTTTCTTCTCCTATTGCTGAATGGGCCATCTTAATTTTTTTTATTTATACTATCTTAGTATAGAATCGAGCTTTTGATTGTTCAATATCATAACAATATGAAACCTTATCCACATGCCTTGTATATCCCTATGGCTTAAATTACTCAAAAGTTTATTCTTCTCAAGTTTTAGCATAACTTCACCTATAGATAAATCCCAATGGCACTTTGTTGTTATTATTAAAATGAAAGCATAACCTTTTTCTACTCGTGGATGTTCATAGGCAATGCTATAATTACCTTGAGATTATCGGGCATTAACTTAATGATACGTGTTGCCCAAATAAAACCAAACTCTGTAGCAACAAATGGTTAGTTTCAAAAGACCCCTACTGACATCATTATGAGAAAAAAGAATAAGAAATAAACCACACTAACTTATGTTTAAATGTTTAATAAAGTGAGCGTGCTACTAATTAAAAATTCAATACCTAGATTTCAAAAGTCATTGAGTTGCAAATATCATAACAACTAACTAATTCTAACTTTATCCTAACTTTGGCATACAGCTACACATATTAAACCAATGCTATAGAAGAAGATAACTATCGTATTTTATCAAAGTGTACTGCTGTCGGCATCCAGCTTTGTGATGGTGATCACCACGGTCGATAGACAATCGTGATCGAACCCTGCTTATTTCGGGGGTTGTCCACTGACCATAGTTATAAAAAAAAATTAGGATGGTGGCCGGTAGCAAAAAATTGAGCGCCACTTTATCAAATTCCATATGTAACCTAAACTGAATTAATTTAATGAGTAGGTTCCTTTAGTTTATTCACCCAAAAGCATTAAGTTTATTCACCCAGAAGAATTGATAATTAAACTAAAACTACTTTAATGATTAAAGTTTGAAAAGTACACAAATATAGTGTACTTTTGGTAACAGTACAAAATTGGAATTCAAAATGGTAAAGAAATATATATATATATATATATATATATATGGTAACGTTTACTCGAGCAAGAACATGATAATCAAGTTCCCTAATTACATTCATTTAAATCACTGTCTAATGTACTAAATTTAAAATACAAAATAGTTACATCCGACTTCAATCCAACGTAAAATTAGTAAAATAAAAAATTAATCCAAGAAAAACATGATACCAAAATACTGTTTGTAGAAAAAAAGTTACCGATGCTATCTTCTTCGTTGCTATGCTCGTTCAAATTAGATCTAGCATTCGCATGAGATTTGCTTTCTATTTCATCTTTTTTAGTTTTGTCGCTGTGTCACCGGATATGGGTTGGGATGTAGGTGTGCTGAACTATCGACGTTGGAGATGCTTTGTCGCGGCCTATTTCTGAAGCTCATGTCTGAGTTTGCTATCGAGTTGGCTTGGATATTCAAGCCATGCTGATATCGCTGGAACTGGAAAACTGATGCGGTTGCTGGTTATATGTGGAAATTTGAATCTGCACTGCCTTTCTCTTGAATTTTCACGGTTCAAGCTTAAATTAGGAGAACTAAAAGTTCAGATCTGTAACGGTGATGATGAAGTCAAACTTTGATGATTGCACTACGACCGATGGATCTCAAATTTAGCTTCTAAGTTGCCTGAAAATCACGATCTTGAATTTAAGAGTCAGATGAGATATGAATATCATCATAGATTTTGCAACTCGGTATTGGATCTGAAGCTTTTCAAAAATCTAAGCCTTCATTTGGAGATAACAAAAATTGAGCCTTCAATTGGGAAATAAAAAATGAGCATTATGTGAAGTCTTCGTTTGTCTAGCTATTAATTGGAATTAAAATAGAATTTGATTTCAGCGTCAAGGAGGATTGGTAGTTTGAAAATACGAATAAGAGGATGAGTTGACAACACGAATGTGGTGGATGAGAACTATCAAAAACGTGGGTGAGGGTAATGACCAAAATGCCACTATTTATACTGTTTCTTGAATTTAATCGTGCAGGGCAGTTAGGTAATTCCAAAAGCTTCAAATTGATGTATTCCTATTATATATAGATAAATGACCATGACAGACATGAGTATCAGAGGCAGTATGTCTGTCTGTTATGAATTAAAACTCAGATAGAAACCCCAGTAACATTTGTTATAAGTTTGTTAAAACTCAAATGAAATCAGTAATGGTGAAGTTTTTGTGTATGTTTGTAACATTTGTTATAAGTTTTTGTGTGTCTGTAACATCAGCTCAAAACTCTAGCCTGCAATTGTGAACTGGATTTTCCTATAATTGGAACGCGATAGGAAACTGGCTACTTCACTGCTGAAGATCGGCCTCAATTTAAGCCTCAATTTATGACCATGACAGACATGTTGTTACTAGTTTTTATTCCTATAACTAGTGTGAAACTTATAACAAATGGTACTGGTCATGTTAAAACTCAGATGAAACTTATAACATACTTATTTGTTATGAGTCAATAAATGACCATGACAGACATACTGCTGCTTTTAAGAAGGATGCTATGTCACCCCAATGGCTAGGATGTTATGTTATTATCAAGGTTGTAAAAAATCACTAGAAGGATGCTAGACAGTGGGTTTAGATTATAGACTAATTGTCTATGAGGGATTAACAAAGATTAATCAAAATTAAATGTTTTTGATAGACATGTATTTTTGACAGTAGTTAATATACTTTATTAAAAAAACTACTGTACTATCAAAAATATATCTGTATTGAATAATTGAAATTTTTCTATCATAAATGGTAGAAATTATGGAAAACATCAACACATATGCAATTTCTAAAATTCTAAAATAAAATAAAAGACAACATGGATACCTTCATGATGAAGGTTGAGTATGCCTTCAAGTATGTAGATCTCTATGATAAATCAATAACTCAATACCTGTGTACGTGAAATTAATATTAATTGGTTATCAAACATATTAATTATATTTGTCTAATTTGGACATAAATAATAATCACATTTACCTTAATTGCGACATCATTTCTTACACAACAATCATTGATCTTATGAGCAGACAATTGAAAAACAAACAAGAATGACATGTCCATGTACTCGAAAACAATTCTCATAATCAAACAAAATACATAAACTACTCAAGTATGCCTTCGTAGTCCTCCCTAACAGAACTAACATCTTCAACATCCATATCGATTACATTGCAATCTTCCACGACATTGATAGCTTCTTCTTTAGAATCATTTGTCTCTAAATCATGAAAACCTCTTGGTGGTGCTTTCATTACAACATATACCAACTCGATAAATCATTTTCTCTTAAATAAAATACTTGTTTCGCTTGAGATGCAAGGATGTATGGATCTTTAGAAAATGATGCTTGATTTTGATGTAAATTGACAAGAGTGAAACCATCGTCGTCAACTTTTACTCCATTTCCTATATGTGCCCAACGACACTTAAAATGGAAATATAAAACACATGATAATGTAATAAAATTATATCAGGTAAGATTCCATAATAGGTGACCAGGTCAACTACTTGCGAAATATCTTTTGCACTTGCTCTACACACAGTAGTCGCATCATAAGTCGCTCCGCTATTTTGAGTTTCTCTCCCTACATCTTTTATATGAAACCGTTGATCATTGATGATATATCCTTTGTAATATAAGGCATCATTCTTCAGACCGTATGCAATCCACTTCAACATTTCATTGTGATCATTAGAGTTCATTGGTATCTACAAAAAATTTCATTGACAACAGATATTTTAGAGTAATATTCTTAGGCAATTGAGAGTATATTTAAAAAATCATTTAACCTTTTTTTTAATCCAATCAGCAGAATTTTTTGTATGCCTTTCCCAAAGTAAGGTAGAATTTCTTTCCATATGCTTGCTTGAAATTTGTAATTCCTCCAAATGCAAACTAGTATAAAACAAGGCATGATAAGTTATATTTATTAGTACAAACACATCTAAATAATTGAAAAATAATGTAACGTATACTTACTCTAAAAATGGTTCCACCATGGTCATATTCATTAACACGGCTAAATGAGCACTTTCTTTCTCATGGGAGGATAGTGTAACTATCTTAGACATTGAAATTGGACGTCCTTCAAGTATTACACTGCTTTCATATTCTTCATTTCGAGCGGTTGTCTCCTAAGATGTCATGATTTTTTTTAAAATTCACTAAAAAAAACCTCATGCATTTGTCTGCGAGATAAGATTCTGCAATACATCCCTCGGGTCGTGAATAGTTTCTTACATAATCTTTAAGTGTCTTCATATATCTTTCAAATTGGCACATCCAACGAAATTAAACCGGACGACATATTGTGCTTCTCTACCGAGATGAATTGACAAGTGTACCATTATGTCAAAAAATGATGGTGGAAAATATTTTTCAAGCTCACACAAAATTTCAATAATCTCTACGTTGATTTGCTGCAACTTCTCTCTGTCAAGGACACGTTGACATAATTTGTTCAAAAATAAACATAAGCGAATTATTGCTTTTCTTGCCTTCTTTGACAATAGCCCTCTTATTGCTACCGGCAATAAGTGTTGCATTAAAACATGGTAATCATGTGATTTCAAGCCACTAATTTTACAATCCTCCAACGATATATGATTATTCAAATTTGAACAGTAGCCATCGGGTCCTTTGAATCGTACAATCTTTTGCAGAATATTTTTTCTCGAAATTTGACAATGTATAAGGAGCCGGTGGAAGATATGTTTTCTTCCCACGAGGTTGTGCATGGAGCTCATTCTTAATTTCCCAATCCTCTAAATCCTTTCTGGAGTTGGTTCCATCTTTTGATTTTTTATCATGCAACATTGTGCCTAATATGCTTTCAACAATGTTTTTCTCCACATGCATTACATCTAAATTATGTCGTAATGGCAGTTCCTATAAAAATAAATAATGTAACTCATAATTTGATATATATATTTAATTGTTAAAACATTTAAAAAAACCACTAACCTCCCAATATGGCAAATCAAAGAAAATTGATCTCTTTTTCCACCTCGATAGCTCCAATTTTGTAGGATTGTTATCTTTATCGCCTTCATCTTCCATATCATGGGTATTCTTCCTCTCCTTTTTTCAGCTTAATGGACTTTATCTTAGTGGTCTTTTTCTTATTGTTTATCCTTTGCCTTTTTTTCTTTTCTTTCTCTTTACCAAAATCATTTGGAAAATCTTTTAACAATACATAAATATTTCTTCCAGTTAAAATTCTAGGAGCATTACCTATCTCCACGGTGTTATCAAACCAAGTCTTTTGTTTCCTCCGTGAATCTGATATAGGTAAATATCTTCTATGACCCATGTAGATATTCTTTCGACTATAATTCAACCAACGGTGATGAGATTAACACCACACAATGGACAAGCTTTTTCTCCCTTTACACAGCGTCCATCAAGATTTCCATAAGCTGGAAAATCATTTACTGTCCATAGCAAAATTGCTTTCATTTTAAATAATGCTTTACTAAATGCATCATCGGCATCAACTCCATTACTCCACAAATAATGCAAGTCTTCAACCGAAGGTGCCAAATATACATCAATATCGTTCCCGGGCTGCTTTGGACCGGGAATAAGTAATGTTAACAAAATATTTTCCTTCTTCATACATAATATAGGTGAGAGATTGTATGTCACAAGCATTACCGGCCAACAACTATATTTGGAACTCAACATAGAAAATGGATTAAATCCATCCGTAACAAGGCCAAGTCTAAGATGGCATGGATCGGCTGAAAAATATTTCCATCGTTCATCCACCATACTCCATGTCTAGATTCCACCGGATGACGCATTTTTCCATCATTGCTTCTATTATTGAAATGCCATCTTAAATCTTCGGCCATCTTCTAAGATCTAAACATTCTTCTAAATCTTGGAATTATTGGAAAATATCTCAACACTTTAATTGGAACACCTTTTATAGTCTCCTTGGTACCTTGATTTATCTTCCATCTTGAAGAACCACATTTTGGACAAGTTTCTAAATCTTTGTATTCTTTTCTAAAAAGAATACAGTCATTCTCACAAGCATGTATCTTTTCAAAACCCATGTCAAATGCTTTAAGAAATTTCTTTACTTCATATAAAGTTTTGGGAAGTGCGGTAACCTTTGGTAAAAACAATTGTTGCACATTCAACAGCTTGTCAAACCCACTATCGGACATGCCAGTCTCACATTTAAGATTATATAAGACGGTGATGGCGGATAATTTTGTATGGTCCGTGCATCCGGGATACAATGGAGTTTTTGCATCTTCTAAATTCTCAAGTAGTTCATCCTCTCTTCTTAGAGAATCATCATTATCCTTATCATCGGCAAAAAAATCATGATTCATAAAATTTTCATCTTCATAGTGAATCATCTTGAATAAGTCATATGTGTCAAACGACTTTGTTTTTTATCTATATTTATTTGCTCGCCATGTCAATACCATATACTGCTTTTATATTTAGAATCCATTCCTTTTATAATTAAATGCTCAACGATGATGTGGTCATCATGCCGACTAAGATTTCGACAATCTATACACGGGCACAAAATTTTCTCCACATTTCTTAGATTTGTTTTTGCCACATGCACGAAATTCAAAGCTCCTTGCCGGAACTCTGTACTAGTCCTATGACAAAAATTAAAAACATTAAAAAAATGACTTTTAATATTAACATATATGTGTTAATTCTCAAAATACATTTTAAGTTAAGCATTATATAGTCACCTATTTAGATACACCCAATCTTTTTCCATCGGCAATATAGGCAATCAAATAAGTTTCCAAACTTTGATGTAGAATTTGATTTTCTGTTATAATCAAACAACAAAATACTTAAAATCAATCTATGGTTCCCTCTATGATTCCAAACACAAATTTGACTTTCCTTTTATATTATCCACCGTTATTTTTGCATCTACTATTTGGTAGTGTGAAGAATGCTATACATCTCCTTTTTTGTATTAAGAAACAAAATCTGGAAAGTTTTGTTCCATTTACATCTCCTTTACATCTCCATTTTCACTTCATCCATTTTATATGTTTTATTCCATTTTATATGTTTGAACGTGGAGAAGCCTTATACAACATTGCACAAGCTATGAAAGAAAAACTTGAACATATAAGTGTATACTGTAATTGTAAACAAGACAAGGATGACAAAACAAAACAAGGCTGACAAACTATAAAACAAAACAAGGCTGTATGGAATAAATAAGTGTATACTGTGAAACATATAAGTGTATACTGTAATTGTTTTATGTACAAGCTATCAAACAAAACAAGGTTGATAGATAATCTAAACTTGTAAACTGTAAACTGTAAACAAGACACTGTTTTCACCCAACAAGTAAAGAACAAACAGAAAACAACATTGTTGTATCCTCTAATTTCTCCATTATTCAATTAAGTAATAAGTTATAGTTTATTATGCATTATGAAACTCATTGCTGTCTGATTATTGTAGGCAAAATGAACCAAAATGTTCAATCGTTGTCCAACTTGGTGTATGGAACAAATAAGTGTATACCAAGTGACCCGAAATGGATGGAAAAATTCACACAGGTAAATAACAACTTAATGGCTAACAAAGACACTGGTCATATAAATTAGGTACATGCCCATATAAAAATGTGCTGGCAAGAAGAGTTAGTTCTAAAAGTGCAATGCATCTGAGAGAAAATTTAGTAGTATTAATTATTTTGAATTACTTGAGTCCAGAGTCTATCCAAACAGACAATTTTACTCATTAATGCATCTTGTTGTCCAATTTAGTGAATATTGGTTTGTCTTATACCTTCAGAATTTCAACCAAATAGCTCAAACTCTACTTTGAGCTTTTCATTTTGGATAGGGTGAAGATTAAAAAAAATTGATGAATAATAGAGTTCACAAAACTTAACAAATATGTCCAAAAAATGTAACCAAATCAAAATATTTTTTTCTTTTCTAAGCACAGGAAGACTGTGAAATAAATGACAGCACACTCACTAAAGAAAACACTAAAGCACATGAAAATTTCTGTCCAGATGTTTGGTCAGAGTATTATTACATGCATACATGTAGATTTTTTCATTGGTCAAGTATTAACTCTTTTTTTCCTTGTATTATCCAATAAATTTCTCTTTTTTGCTATATTTGTTAAAGTCAAAGAAAAAATAAAATCATATTTGTTATTTTGGATAATATTTGGATTTCGTCTTATCAAAAGAACTCGTTGTAAGTTTTTGTTAATATTGTGAACTACATAAACTTCTGCCTCAGTTGGTAAAGTTAAAAGGAGTAATGAATCAAATAATATTGAGTATAATTTTTATGGGTATAGGCACTAAAGCACGTATATTTGGAGAAACTTTAACAAAAGGTTTGCTTCATTTTTCATCGATTCATTAAGACCTCACTGTTATTTAACTACATAGATTATATATAAAGGACATTGATATGTATAAAAGGACATTGATAACGTTATAAATGTGAATATGCATTAAGAAAATATAAACCACTGTAAGCTTGTTATTTGATACAAACACGGTGAGTATTTTATCTCAACCCTCGTAGTTATATTATACTTTATTAATAAATCCAAAATGATTAGCTTAGTTTGACAATGGTACTATATTTGAAACTAGAAGGAAATAATAATATGAAATAAGAGGAATTCTATCATAGGCAGTTGATGTGCTGTGTAAGAAGGCTAAAAATTTTAGTACTAGTAGCATATTTATAGGAAGTCCGGCCTTCAAGTTTAGATAAAGTTTACATGTCTTTTAGATATGTACCGTTGGTCTGGTACCTAAAGTACTTCTTGCCAAGGTTGTTAAGTAGCCAAATCTTTTTATAATTGTTTCTTACTTTGCCCAAATGGCCTGGATTTGCATCAGATGTATTATCACACAAATCGTAAACTAGCCTTGATTCTTTAACGGTAGTCTTCCACTGCCATGTACCATTACTTTATTCATATACTCCAGCAAATCAATTCACATGTTTAGTTTTTAAAAATGAGCATTTCTCATGCTTAATTTTAACGCTAAGTTTTAAAACTGAGCAATGCAATGACACTGGCGTTCAATTTTCTAAACCGAGTGCACTTGCTCAGTTTTAGAACTGAGCAATGCTCAGTTTATAGACCGAGCAATGCTCAGTTTTAAAATGAGCATTAGCTCGAATTTATAAACTGAGTGTGATCCCTAAATTTATAAACTCAGCATATGCTCAGTTTTTATAAACTAAGTGCACAACTTTGGACATTAATGTTTAAAGTGCAGCCATACACATATGTTTGTTTTTGCATACCCTTCAGGGTAGAACTATAACAGCAAACTTTAAGGATTGGTTAACCGATTTTTAAGCAGGCATTTTTTTAATAATAAATATGCAACCAACTACGTTTTCTAGAGTACATGTACTAAACATCTACTAGCTTGCATCTCCTTTTGAAAATCTTTGAATGGGCAGGTAAAGTAGTTAACTAAACAGAACATATGATGTATGGACCTATATCACTGATGCAAATAATATCAGAGTAAATTTCACTCAACATTAATAAAAATATAGCTGTTTTACGAACTAAAGGGTACATGTCCACGAAACATAACACACTGTTATTGGTTTTATTTCTATAACTAATGTTATCCCAAGCAGTAGTGGGTATGAGTCTCAGTTAGCCCGGAAAAGGTTAGATACTAGTTTCAAGAAAATAATATCAGAGTAAAACTAATTGCAAATGGGAAAAGAGAGAATTAGGTAATTGAAAAGTAACAAGGGAGGATGCTTAAATGAAAGTCAAACCAATAACATAGAACTTGGACAAACCATGCACAACCCTCTAACTTAAATAAATAGATAATTAAATTTCTTCTAGAGATAACTAATAAATTTGGAAGAGTTTCTTATCTATATTGTATGACAAATGCATAGATGGAAACTGAAATGCTTTGGCTATAAGACCAGTTGTATACCATTTCCATGCTAGTAACTAGTTATGAGGCAAGTGGTCTTTCTCACGATGCATAAAAGCATCGCAAAAGATCAACTCTGTTGTAGTGATATACCCATCATTCACTAAAATATGTCTCCTAAATAAGTGAAAGTAGAATGTCCTACTCCAATCTTAGTTAAGCTCAAAACTTCCAAACAATTATATTGATGTAGTTGTAAGAATCTTCAATGCATTTATTCATCGCCTTGTTAATTTTCTAGAATCAAATAGGACCTTAAAAACCGATAATCTACATAGAACTTCACCATAAACGTGATGTTTGACTAACTTGGTCTTGTTTAATCTAGAATGTTGTTTAATCTAGAATGTTGTTTGGCCAATATTAACATGTCATGTTTGACACTAAAGAATGAAAAATAAGATATATTCCGCACACGCACCAAAATAATGCACATACATACTAGTGGCATTATAAATGTAAAATTATATCGAAGTTAGAAATCATCTATTTTATAAGACCGACCAATGGCGTGCACATAACCCATCTAAATCCACTTTAAAGAATGTGTTTGATGCCTACATGGTTGAGAGGTAATCAACCTTAGTTAATGTAGCTAGCTAATTCAACGGTACTAACCCCCCCCCCCCCATAATGCAAGGAAAAAGCCATTCATCACATAAATTAACTAGAATGCGTGTACCTATGTGAATGTCTATAATAAGTATAAAAAAAAGGCCCATCCAGGTTTATATGGCAACAAGTTTATATGGCAAGAAATTTTATGCATAAATAAATGCAGCAGTCGGACAAAGCAGACCAGGGAAAGGTAACGTTAGCAAATTATAAAGAGACATGGATATGGCAAATAGGAAACAACAACGAACTTCTGAATTATATGACTACATTATAAAAAATGAATTAAAAAGATTACAAAGGTTATCTTAGTATCTAAACCTATAAACATGGCTTAAATTACTAACTACAAAGCTTGAAAGCAAGAAATCTTGGTAATTCTATGTTTAACACCAATTATTGTCTAAGTTGATTGGGTACTTGGTATGCTCACTTTGCTCACAAACAAGTTATTTTCTTGAAAGTAGTAACTAATCTACCAAAAAAGTTAGTAAATCTTCAAGAAAATAATATTAGTTACTACTTTCAAGAAAATAATATCAGAGTAATTTTAAAGAAAACAAGTTATTTCACTCAGTTAGCCGACGGACTGAAATCCCAAACAAGTACTAATCTACCAAATTGCTCACACATGATTACCTCGATTTGTAATTTACCAAATCCCAAACAAGTTATACAACGATTACCTCAATTTGTAATCTACTAAATCCCAAACAAGTTATACAGCGATTACCTGATTTGTAGATTCAGGGCTTGTGAACAAAGCGGAGTGGAGATGAAGTGGATGGGAGCGATCGACTAGGTAGCGTGATGGGAGCTGTTCCAAGAAGTAGCGTGCGTCGATGGTGTGGTAGTGGATGGGATGGTTGAAATGAGCGAGAGGAGGGAAATTTTGTTGAAAGAGGGAAAAATGTAACAGTGGAGGGAAAAAGAAGGCCATGGAGGGCAATCGAAGGAAAAAAGGTGACAAGTTTTTTATCGAAATAAAGTAAGGCGGCAACCCTAAAATTAAACGAAAAATAATAATTGGAAAAGGTAATATTTGTTGCACTTACACTACAAATGCTACCAATAATTGCAACTAAAGGTAGGTTTTCTTGTAGTGTCTTCACACTTCTAATCAACCATGTCTAGAGATTCCAAAAGGAAAGGAGAAGGGACTTCTAGTTCTACTAGATTCATCGCTTCAGAGTCGTAAGCAAGGGAAAATAGAGTATGGCCAGTCGTGGACTTGTTGGTGGTTCTGTTGCCCATAATGCTGACGGGAGTTCGTCAACCCACTTGCCTTTAGCCTTTTCCAAATTATTTTTCAGAATGGACTTTATGATTTTGTAGATAGCTTCGACCTGTCCATTAGCTTGAGGATGAGCAACTGCTGCAAATCTTCCTCGATATGATGATGGCGTCAGAAGTCTTTGAATTTAGCATTATCGAATTGGGTCCTTTTATCGGTTATGATTGTACGGGGGAGACCAAAATGATAAATGATATTTCAAACAACAAAATTGATCACTTTCTTCGTAATGGTCTTGACCAAAAGTTCAGCTTCATCTCATTTAGTTAAGTAATCAATTGCTATGATGGCGTACCTTTGGAAATTGGCAAGGAGCTGATAGTGTCAATACACCAATTAGCAAACGCCCATGGAATGACCATTTGGGTGATTTCTATCGGCGAGGCTCTCGAAATTTTTGCAAAAATATGGCACTTGTCAAAGCGTCTAGCATAATTAGCCGCGTCTCAATTGACAGTTGGCCAGAAATAACCGTAGCGAGGTATCTTCTTCATCGAGTTTTGCCCCCTAGTGTGATTGCCACATTCTCCTTCATGGACTTCTCTTAATACTCGCTTGATTTCATCGTTGGCGATACACCGAAGCATGGGGACAAAGAAACCCTTCTTGTACATAAATCCTTGTTGAAGGATGTATCGTGACGCTTTACGAAGGATTTATCATTTTTCATTCCTCCGTTCAGGAAGAATTCCCCTTTGCAAATAATCTTTAATCGGAGTCATCCATGACTCCTTCTCAAGCTCCATCTCTAAGACCCAATCGACCTCCATCTGGTCAATGATCGAAGCTCTAAGTATTTCAACTGGCAGCTGGCTCATTTGTTGTGCATCCCTGGAACTAGCCAGCTTGGCCATTGAGTCAGCTTTCTAATCCTGTTCTCTGGGGATGTGTGTAATATTGTAATGCTCAAAATCGTTAGCAGCTCTTGGACTCGGATAAGGTAAGGAGCAAGTCATGCTCCTTTGGCTCGATATTCTCCCCTTACTTGATACACTACTACTAGGAGTCACAAAAATTTGCAGAGCTTTTATTCCTAGCTCTCTAGCCAATTGAAGCCCAACAATCAAGGCTTCATATTCAGCCTCATTATTCATTGTAGGGAAGTCAAGTTTCGAGCTATAGTAGATCGAGCGTTCCTCAGAAGTTACTAATATGACTCCGGTGCCAGAACACCGATCGTTGGATGCTCCATCCGTGTACATCTTACATTTGATGGTAGGTTCTTTGTTGTTCTATAAAGAGTCTTCTTATGTAGTGAATTCAACTATAAAGTCCGCCAGTGCTTGTTCCTGGATGGTTCTCCGAGGGAGATAAGTGATATTGAACTGGCTCAATTCGACGTTCCATTTAAGTAACCATCCAGACGTCTCAGGTCGCTGTAGGACCTGTCATAATGGCTGGTCGGTGAAGACATTGATGGGATGAGCCTGGAAATAAGGGTGGAGCTTTGTTAATGCAATCATGAGGCAGTATGCGAGCTTCTCCAGTTTCAGATAGTTACGTTCAGCACCTATCAATCACTTGCTAACATAATACATTATCCTCTGGACCCAATTCTCTTCATACGACAGTGCGACACTTATGGCATGTACCGACACTACCAAGTAAATATACAAGTCTTCATGATCCAGTGGCTTGGATAGGATAGGGAGTCTCTCTAAGTGATCTACTAGAGCTTGAAACACATCAATATAATCATGCGTCTATTCAAAGTTCCTCTTTCCTCTCCTGATCAAGTCGAAGAAATGAATGCACTTATCGATGACCTTGGAAATGAATCAAATCAGGGCGGCGACCTTCCTATTCAAGCTATGTACCTGCTTAATCGTCTTTGGTACTTGAATATCTCTGATCGCTTGAATCTTTCTAGGATTGGCTTCAATTCCACGAGATTTGATGATGAAACCTAAGAATTTCCCTAACGCAATGTCGAAAGAGCATTTCAAGGGGTTAAGTTTCATTCCATATTTCCGGAGAACGCTGAACATTTCCGCTAAGTCACCGATGTGGTTGTTTGATCATCGAGACTTCACAAGAATATCATCAACGTACACTTCCATTGATCGCCCGATCTGATCTTTGAACATTCGGTTGACTAGTCTTTGGTAAGTAGCTCTAGCGTTCTTTAGTCCAAAAGGCATCACGACGAAGTAGTATAGCGCCAAATCAATAATGAAGCTACTGTGTTCCTGATCGGTGATATGCATTAGGATTTGATTGTATCTGAAGTACGCGTCCATGAATGAGAGTAGTTCATGTCCAATGGTTGAGTCTACCAGCTGGTCGATCCTCGGAAGTGGAAAGCTGTCTTTTGGGCACACCTTATTTAGGTCTGAGTAGTCGACGCACGTCCGCCACTTTCCATTAGCTTTTATCACAAGAACCGGATTGGATACCCATTTTGAGTAGAGGGCATCACGGATAAACCCGTTGTTTTTGAGTTTATCCACCTCCTCTTTAAGTGTAGCAGATCTCTCTGGGTCCATGTCGCGTCGTTTTTGTTTCACCAGCACATGCCCCGGGTCAATATTCAATGCATAGCTCGCGATAGTCGGCCAGATCGCACACACATCAAAGTGAGTTCAAGCGAACACATCAAGATTTTCTCGAAGAAAGCTAGCTAATTCCTTCATCACCGTTGCACTGAGCTGTGATCTGATCTAAAGGACCCGTGAAGGGTCGTCGTGGATGACCGCGATGTCGATCGTCAGCTCTGTGGGTGTATCCTTGGTTTCATTGGGCTCCTCTCTTCATCTTTATGATCTATATCTTTATAGAACCGATTGTGGTGCCTAAGCCAAGGCTTGGACGTTAATTGCTAGGATTCATTAGTTTTGATGCAGGGAGACTTCTCCATGGTATTGCTCGGACGTTAGTTGCCTAATCTTCATGGATAAGTCCTACGCCATTCTCTGCTGGGAACTTAAGTGCCATACACCAAAGGGCGATAACTGCCGTGAATTCAAAAAAGGTTGGTCAGTCCAAAAAAGCATTGTACGGAGAGTTCACATCCATCACAACAAATGGCAGCACCTACACTCTCCTTCGGCTATCGTCTCCTAACTCCACCAGTAGCTCGACATAGCCTACCTCTTCAGTTGCAATACCATTAAAGCCATGAATACGGGTTTGCATGGTTTCAGATCTTTGGCTTCCAGTAACATCTGGTCGTATGCTTTCTTGAAAATGAAATTCACAGAACTTCCACAATCAATCAGAATCTTTCTCATCAAGGCAGGGTCGATCATGGCTGTGATCACCATCAGGTCGATCATAGGGACCTCCACCTTGTTTGCATCTCTACTTCGAAATACGATGTCATCTGTCACAGTTCGTTGCTATTTTGCTGGAGCACCGTCATCCATATTCGAGAAACATTCAACGTCAACATGTCTGATAGCGTTCACATAACACTTCATTTCATTCCAGCTTTAGTCAGCCGGATGTGGTCCTCCAACAATGGTACTAATAACTAATCTCCCTACCGTTTGTCGAGGTTCTTCAGCATTAGGTGGAGCTTGCCTTCGATTAGGGTTAGATCTCCCTTACCCGCCATCCTATGGGGCTTTGACAAATTGCTGTAACTTTCTTTCTCGAATTAACTTCTCAATATCATCACGGAAGTGGCGACAAACTCGTCCATGTATGTCCATAACTCTCATGAAATCTACAGTGTTTTCCAAACTGTCTCTACTTCTCCGTCGGTTCTTTCGAAGGTGGTTTCCTATACAGCATAGTGTTACAAGTTGATAGATAAACCTTCTCTAACAATGTATTCAATAGCATGTACGCATCAAACGATGGGATCCTCTGTTTCCCTCTTTTAAATTCCCATCTTTAGTCATGGTTTCTATCACCGCCTTCCTTCTTCTCATTTGGTTTGTTCTGAACATTGATTTGAACTTTCCCTTAACCATCACTGGACTACTTCACTGCCACATTACTTTGTAACCCTTCGGCGCTTGGGCCTGGAACATCTCTCATCCTAGTTCGCTTTGCCTCCTCCTTCCTCATAAACTAAGTTGCCTTTGCAAAGAAACAGTCCAATGTAAATGGAGGCTTTCCTGCTAACCAATCGCCAAACTCAAAATCGGGGTCGACTCCCCTAGTCAGTGCCATGAGTATTACATCATCATTCAGATTACTGATTTCTGTAACAGCTATATTAAACCTTTCCAGAAAATCTTTCAATGACTCCCTCGGTGCCCGGACCAAGCTGGAGAGTGACATTACATCCTTGGGGCGAGTCGTGTGCATGTGGAATTGCTCCAGGAACTTCTTCGCTAACTCATCAAATGAAGAGATGGACCGCGGTGGTAGCTTGATGAACCATATGGTCGCAACACCTTTCAGAAAAATGGGAAAATACCTGCACTTAACTGCATTAGTGGCTTGAGCAAAGTCCATGTGCTATTTATACTTCAAGAAATGATGCCTGGGTCGGATTTCCCCACATAGGTAGGCATCGTTGGCATATAGAACCTCCACGGATATTCTATATGTAGGATGTTGTCGGTGAATTGAGTATGACTTGTGGAGAATCCCCAATCATTGTTGGTCAAGCTTTGACATTTTTTCACTAGCTACCTCACCATAGCTGTTAAGTTTGGTGTTTGGAAAGTTGGTGCCAGGTGGTAGTCGTGTTCTACCACATATGAGCGACCCGATCCACGCCTCTGTGCTCCGCTACGTTGCCTTGGCTCCTCATGCTCTTAATCCGTTTCTTGAGCAGCAATTCTATCGTCATCTCTCAACTGCAATTCAACCACATTCGTCGGAGCTTAAGCACCTTGATCGATCGTGGCACCTCCAGAGTAAGCTCCTCCACCTGCATGCTGATCACCCCCTTGATTAGAGGGTTCAGTGCTAATCCCCCTGTGGGTTTCAGTACCGATCGGTGCCGATCGACCATAGTCGATCGTCTAATCACGTCCCGATGCTCCAACCACATATGCATCCGTTTTGCGGCATTTGCTTTGGTGATAGTCGTTGGATGAGGAGTACTTTTTTGATTCTGAATATGGAGTGGCCTCCCTCCTTGTCTTTCCACGATGGTCTTTCAACTGGTTCATTAGGTCGATGTTAGCCTTGATTTGTTGGTTGAGCTGCTAACGGCTATCCATCACTTCCTTTATTAGGACTTCAAAATCAGCTTTGGTGACGTAGTCAGTCGGATTCTAGGGATCGACAGTAACTGGTTGTACATCTTGATCAACTTGTTGAATGCTAGCATCATCATTGCCTTTAACAGTTTGGGAAGTAGTAGACTTTCCTCTGGCCATGGCTAATAGCTTCCTTTTAGATCTTCTTCAAATTTGAATCAAAAAGGAAACTTGTTGGCAGAAATCTGGATCTACCTCGCAGATATGGAAATGCACTAGTAGATGAGATCCAATCAAGCTGAGAACTGATTTCTCAGTAAAAGCACTAAAATGATTGCACCAAAAGTCGACACAAACATCCAATAGATTATATGTAGAGAAATAAATGAAGAAAATAAAATTAAACAGAGGAAATAAGTAGAAAATAAGTGAAAAACAACGACAAATAGATTTATAGTGGTTCGACGTTGGGTGCCTACGTTCACTTTGAAGAAATAACTTTATTAATTATTTATAATTTCTAAGTACAAGAGGGTTCAGATCGAAATCCATGATTACAATGGAGTACAAATAAAAAACGGCATAAAGATCCCTAAAATAAGTTATAAACCAAGTATTTATAGGCATAGACGACTGGATATCTTCCTAAAAATTAGCGGACAGAATTTCCGGATGTAGATGAGGTCATCCAGAAAATTTCGAGGTCCATTTCCAAATATTTTTCTAACATTTCCTTATTTTGTTTAAATTTTTAAATCACTTAGAAGATTTACTACGAAGAGGTAAGTAATTATGTAACTAATTAATCAATTAGTGGAAAATTTAATTAATATGAAGTATCTTTGAAATTTCCTAATGTAAAATTGAAAAGAAATTTTAATCTAATGGCAATTAGATAGTGGGAACGGTTGGTGAAAAGAAACCACTGTATAAAGGTCACGTATGACATCATTTTATTTTAGTAAGGTACTGATGAGTGGAAAACTCATTCTACTAGAAAGTGCGGTCTTACTATGTATTGATATTACTACATTTTGATTGTTAATATTATTCACATTAGGTTTTATATCCGATCCGCATTATATTGTTTTTCGTTATTAAACTCTTGGGTACTCATTTAAATAGACTGTAAGTTATGGATCATGGTATTAGGCTTAAAGACGAATAAGCCTTTTGAATACGTTACATGAGGAAAGCATATTAGCAATCCACTATTTCTGTTGTGTAGAGTTATAACTTATTGTATCAACAACGAATTTTATAACTATCTAATAGTTATTACTTTTGATCAAGTGTGGCACGTTGTTCGGATAAAGTATATAAAGTGATAAAAAGTTGTAAAAGAAATATTTTTTTAATTAAAATGCAATAATTCCTCTGTTTACTTCATTATTGAAACAAAAACTGATCTCATTTTGTAGTTTGAAAATAACACCGTTGATAATAACATCATTAGCATTTTTCAATTTTCGATACGAGGGATGTAACAACGATGTGGATCAATCACCAAGAATTCTCATGCTCGAAGTGCTCCAGGACCTAGTTTGGTCCTCGCCTTAGGTGGTTGGGCTACACAAAATTATGAGGCCAAACCTACCCACGCAACTGGGTCACACGTGCGTTGAACCATTATTTTGGCCGAACTGTGTGTTGGCCTTAACCCCACGTGGAGGGATCACTCCAATTGCCATGCCCTACCCAATATGGGTCATCTTCCACCATGCCCTACTGACGCAACAGCGGAATAACAGAAATGTATGTGACGATGAAAGTAGCAATCGGTGGATTGAAAAATACCAAAGGCCCAAATCCGTTGATCCAAAGATACCGGATTCTAGCTATCTCAAACACGTTGATCGCGCACGATACCGTGTTTAAAGATCTACGATTCTTCGACGTTGATCAAGCGCACTTGATTCCGTCAATCGGCTTCAACAATTGTTGATTCGAGCACACTCGAATACCGAAGGTGGAGATAGGAGATCACACTCAACTACCAATTTGAGAAGTGGCACAAAGCACACAAACAAGTTTTTATTCAAAATCAACTAACTTTACAAATGACACCACCATCTCTATTTATAGGGTTACAACTCACACGACTCAACTCTGGACAACACTTAGGTCGTGAACGACCTAACACTTATTACAACACAGCGACTCTAGTTACAACACAAGTACAGGTTACAACACATATTTACAACAACAACATACAAGAACGACTTACGACCTAAGAAAGGAATACAAATACAACACCTCAAAGCGACTCAACGACCTACGACCTAAGAAGTAATCGGGCATAAGTCAATCCAGCTTTAGGAACCCTTAACGCGACCTAATTAGGTCGTTGCTTCAGGAACTCTTCATGCGACCTAAGCTTGAGCGATCTAAAGAAGTGGTTTCTGGAAATCTTCGAGCGACCTAAAGTTGAGCATCTCATGCGACTTAAGAATGAGCGACATATGAACTTTAGCGACCTAACTTCAAGCAGCATAAGAAAATCAGCTTTAGCGACCTAAAGACTGCACGACTTAAGATAGGTCGTTCGCGACCTAAAACTTCTGGAGCGACATATGGTCGAGCGACCTAAAATTCAGTAGCTGCAAAGAAGAGACGCGGCATAAGATCAAGCGACTTATAATCAATGCGACTTATCAAGCCTTGCGACCTAAACATGTAACGACCTAACATATCTTCAGCGACATAGGAATCTTCGACTTAGGAATTTCAATGCAGTTGCTCGTGACCTATGGAGTAACGACCTATCAACTTGAGCGACTTAAGTTGGTCGCTTGTGACTTAAGTCTGGTCCGGAAATGTTAGATCGCTTCATACCTTGCCACGCTTCAATTCCCCTTTGTTCCTCGTTAGGTCGTATAACCCCACTTGTTAGGTCGCTTGGTCGACCTACCATCATACTAGGTCGCGGCCGACCTAAATCCAATGCTTTGGTGCTTAAAGTGTTACCTCGCAAGCGACCTTCACTAGGTCGTGAGCGACCTAAGTTCCACAACTTATGGAATTTCATGAATTCTGGAGCAGCTTCGATCTCGTGACATTGGTGCGCTGCATCATACTCCCCTGATTGAAAAGAATTCGTCCCGAATTCATTTTCTTTCCTTCTCCAAGGCGCTGTCTTCCATTCATTATCTGGTCTGATGTGGCTCTGGTGATAACCACTCTTGTGATTGATCTTGTCTTGACTCTTTGATGATATAGCTCGACATAAAGAACGCATGGCAATAAGCAGACGCGGCATTAGACAAGCGGCATAAGGAAGTGATCTGAGGGAGATGACATATGAAAAAGTGTGGAATGAACTAAGCACTAGGTGCCAGATCCAATTCATGTAGCATAGAACTTCATAAGAATAGTGTCGTATACCATATTGCTTGTGCCAATAGGAAGATGTGATATAGAACCAAAACGTGTCGAAAATGTGAGACGATATAAGGAAGTTTAAAATCACGGAACGACTTAGGAAATCACGACCGAAAAAGTGTGAGGACTCATGCTCAGATTCTCGTCTTTCCTTATCTCGTTCAGGTGTGTCCTCATTTAGAATCTTCCCTTGATGTGTTGCATCAATTTCAACTTCTAACCCTGACTGAAATGAATTCCCACTCGCTTCTCCTTCAACATGTTTATTTTCATAAAATGATTCCAAGCAATTGACGTTGATAATGTCAGCAGTGCGGACATGATCAGGCAATTCCAACTGACAATCATTCTCTTCATCCTGTCTTTTCAACTCTTCCTGTTCTTTCAGATTCTGAAGATCGTATGATCCCTGTAGTAGAATAGCATCTGGTACTAGTTCAGTGTGAGGTTGAATGTCCTGTAGTGGTGGTAACTCTTTGGGTAGTTCCTTAGGATATTCGACTTCAGACTCATTGAATTCTGACCTAACTTCCTCGAAAACCTCAAGATCTTTACTCGTTCCTTGCTCGGTCAACACAAGCAATTCATTTCTAATTTTCACAGACTCTTCCAAAAATACAAGATTAGTCCCTTCAAGCAGTTCCTCAGAAATCTCATCTTCACACTCCTTAAATACTTCAATCTCTTCGGGATTCTCAAAGTCAGAACTTTCCCCAGATTCAATCAATATTGATAATTCATCACTATCTTTCATTTTATTGACGAACTCTTTCAAAGATAATAAACTCTCTGATTCTGCCTTCTCTTCTGTTTCACTTTCACTTTGTTCGGGCCTTTCGGAGACTAAGGAATTTACTCTTAGTGGGCTCTCATCCATAAGCTCAGGTGTTAAACAAGAATCCTCCATCATCAAGTTATTTCCCTCAACTCCGAACACAATTTCTTCTTCCATACTATCGACATCCATCTTTGGCGGTGAAGAGTAATCAACTTCTACATCCACATACTTTGATGTTGAATAAAATTCCATCAACAAATTACATTCATCGTTCTCTAACTCGATCTCTTCATCTTCGCTGTCAAACTTTGGTGGTAATTCTTCGAATGGTTCCGTAGGACCGACCTCTTCAAATTCTTCTAACATTGGTTTAACCTCCTCGGGAGTTTTAAGCTCTTCACTTGCCTCATACCTAACCAACGATTCAACACTACCTTCTACTTCTTCAACACCTTCGTTGAAAGATAATGGGTTAGTTGGTTCCTCTTCCTTTTCCGGCTCACTTTCAGTAGAACCACCCACATTCTCGTTTTCACATTCTTCTACAACTAAGGCTTTCATCTTGGGCTCCGTACATTCATTACTTCTAAGACCAGACTTCTGATAATGATAGCGCTTAAATTGGTCATCAACATTTGTCTTCGTGATTTCATGTACAATTGGTTTGTTGACTTTCTTAGAAACATTTATAATGCAATTAACGCCTTTATTCGGATTGCTGGGGTTTGTAACCACACCCTTTCCTCGACTCCCTTGACTCAACTTCTGCAACTGTTGGTTCACACGAGCTTGATAATTGTAGGGCAAGAAATTTGCCTTCATCATCCTTTTCATCTTATCTCACGTGACAACTTTGGATTTCTTCATTCTCTCTCTGGTTGATTTAGTTTGTTGCCACCAATCCATAGCTCTTCCTCTTAGTCTGGTAGCAACTAACTTAGCTTGACGATCTTCAGGCACGTTGTTGAGTTCAAGAATATTTTCAACCTTTGATAACCAATCCAAGAATTCCTCTGCTTGTAGACCACCTCGGAATTCTAGAATTTCCGTATCCTTCCTTGATTCCCGTGTATGACCATTCTCTTCAACATTCCTATATCGATTTTGCCCTGAATCTGGATATCGAACGTGAACACTATCACCATAACTATCTTCTTTAAACTTAGATGAGCTTCGATGTCGATTCTGAACATTGACTCTTCTATGACCATGCACGTCCTCTCTACTTCTTCTTTCCTCTACTCGACACCTTTCATAATCACAATATGGTTCATGTTCATAACCACGATAAGCTCTTCTTTCTTCATTCCGATAATCATGATTGTCTCGAAATCCACGATCTCGATTTATCGACAAAGATGGTTCTCTTCTTTCCCTATCATAATGTGGCGACACTCTTCTTTGATTTCGATTCATGTCAGACATCATTCTCTCCACTCTCTCGAAACCCATACTGAACCGTTCATCTATGCGTTGTTCCATATGTTCAGCATCTTCTCTCCCATACAAATTTGCAACATTATGATAATGGTTAACACTTCTCGGAGGCATGATCAAATCTTCAATAGATCCAAACACAAACTTCACTTTGACCCAAAAATTCTCGAATCAAACTTCCCACTTGTTTGAAATCTCACCCAAATAAACAAAACAACTTAATTCGAACTCCAAAACTTCAAATCTCAAAATTGACGCCCAACGAACTTGGATAAGTTCGTCTCCTAGCTCACGACTTGAACAAAATCTCGCACAAACTTGAACAAGCTCGCTTCTAGCTCCAACACTTTAACTCTCGGCCTTGAACAAACCTGAACTTGAACACTTCACTTTTCTCGGCTTTGACTCTCGGCTTTGACTCTCGGCTTTGAACAACAAAGTGATGCACGGCCTTGACTCTTCTCCTTGGCTCGGCTGAAATTGAACAAACACTTCTCATTGGTCCAACAGGCTCGTCTTAGCTATGATTGGCTAAGTCTTGCTCTGATACCAAATGACGCAGCAGCGGAATAACAGAAATGTATGTGACGATGAAAGTAGCAATCGGTGGATTGAAAAATACCAAAGGCCCAAATCCGTTGATCCAAAGATACCGGATTCTAGCTATCTCAAACACGTTGATCGCGCACGATACCGTGTTTAAAGATCTACGATTCTTCGACGTTGATCAAGCGCACTTGATTCCGTGAATCGGCTTCAACAATCGTTGATTCGAGCGCACTCGAATACCGAAGGTGGAGATAGGAGATCACACTCAACTACCAATTTGAGAAGTGGCACAAAGCACACAAAAAAGTTTTTATTCAAAATCAACTAACTTTACAAATGACACCACCATCCCTATTTATAGGGTTACAACTCACACGACTCAACTCTGGACAACACTTAGGTCGTGAACGACCTAACACTTATTACAACACAGCGACTCTAGTTACAACACAAGTACATGTTACAACACATATTTACAACAACAACATACAAGAACGACTTACGACCTAAGAAAGGAATACAAATACAACACCTCAAAGCGACTCAACGACCTACGACCTAAGAAGTAATGCGGCATAAGTCAATCCAGCATTAGGAACCCTTCACGCGACCTAATTAGGTCGTTGCTTCAGGAACTCTTCACGCGACCTAAGCTTGAGCGACCTAAAGAAGTGGTTTCTGGAAATCTTCGAGCGACCTAAAGTTGAGCATCTCATGCGACTTAAGAATGAGCGACATATGAACTTTAGCGACCTAACTTCAAGCGGCATAAGAAAATCAGCTTCAGCGACCTAAAGACTGCACGACTTAAGATAGGTCGTTCGCGACCTAAAACTTCTGGAGCGACATATGGTCGAGCGACCTAAAATTCAGTAGCTGCAAAGAAGAGACGCGACATAAGATCGAGCGACTTATAATCAATGCGACTTATCAAGCCTTGCGACCTAAACATGTAACGACCTAACATAGCTTCAGCGACATAGGAATCTTCGACTTAGGAATTTCAATGCAGTTGCTCGCGACCTATGGAGTAACGACCTATCAACTTGAGCGACTTAAGTAGGTCGCTTGTGACTTAAGTCTGGTCCGGAAATGTTAGATCGCTTCGTACCTTGCCACGCTTCAATTCCCCTTTGTTCCTCGTTAGGTCATATAACCCCACTTGTTAGGTCGCTTGGTCGACCTATCATCATACTAGGTCGCGGCCGACCTAAATCCAATGCTTTGGTGCTTAAAGTGTTACCTCGCGAGCGACCTTCACTAAGTCGTGAGCGACCTAAGTTTCGCAACTTATGGAATTTCATGAATTCTGGAACAGCTTCGATCTCGTGACATTGGTGCGCTGCATCACCTACCCAACAGGCTTCCCACAAAGGAAAGATAAGCCAAATGGACTAAAAATGCAGAAATTAGTTGTCTTTTATGCAAAAATGGTGTGGAAAATGCAGACTTTGTGAGAATTAATAAAGGACTTCATGAATTAAATGAACTTAAAATTCCTATGGAAGTAATAAGGTAGGAAGAAACACAAAATAATGATTTTTAACCAATTAACTAAAGGAACAGTCACTCGTGCAAGTAGAAGGATATAAAATATAGCTTAACAAAATAATACCTACGATGGAGATTGGTCGGCAAAATGAATCCCGACAAGTCAGTTAAACCATGGTTCGAGATTCCGTCCGGCACGTCGGAATCCCAACCATTCCGACCCGGTTTCGGCTTTGACCGAACCGAAATTTGTCTCAAAAACCGTTTATGTTGATCCACGAGAAAAAAATCCGTTTGCAATCAACTACTTACCGCTTAACTAACGGTTTCCAGCAGCAGAGGAAGTGCAAGATTCGAGCATCGACCTTTTAGTCTCTGATTCTATGATTACATCAAGGAAACGAAATTGAAGATTCCAACGTCGAGCATCAACGTGAAGCGGGAAGATATCGAGTAAATGTACGATCTTGAAGAAAAAAAAGGAAATGGTAAATGAAAAATATGAGCACCAACTTAAGTAGTGGAGGGAGAAGGAGATAAATGAAAAAGGGAAAACTGAGAATAACAAAGTCGGCTATGTAGAAAATTAAACTGTGGGGCTATAGAGAATATTTTTAGGGTTACGGTAAAATACAAAATTTACTTGGGCTATTTTACTGTTGGGCTTTGATTTGTTTATTTTGCTAGATTTCGAAATAAAAAGGGAGCATAACATAAAATTACAACTGTATGAATTTGTTTTATTTATTTATATATATATATAAAGAATTCAAAATGATATGGAATCCGGAACCGGAATTTAAGCGGAATGTTCGAAATTTTCGAAACGGAATCGAAATTTTAAAAATTTCTAGTGATCGGAACGAACCTGAAAACCAAAATTCTGAACCTTGAGTTAAACATGTGCATAGATTCTGGTTCAACTTGGATCTCGATGAACACCTTAAAAACAAATCAAGTTACCTGTTCATATTGCTTAAAGTTGATATTATGAACAAATAAACTGCTGTTTTTTTAAACAATCTACACATGCAAGATTTCATGTTACTCATAACCAATACATCATTTACAAAGTTAATTAAAACCATATGCAATATGATTTGCAATATGAAAACACATTTTGGTAAACCTGAGATTACAGTAAGAACTTGTTAAAGATACATATGGCTGTACAATTTATTCTCATTCTCTATTTTGGAACAAGTTGATGATGAAACTAGATAGTTTATAGAAAAATTAACAATCTATGTCATGATATAAGTCATTCAATCAAGTGAAAATACGTGTAATAAAGAATGGTAATATGACTCATGAATAGCAATTATATAGACAGAAGTTGCAATTAAAATAGAGAAAGAACCATATGAAATGGACACAGTTTCAAATATTACGATAAAATTTACTATATATTCCCTTTTCTTACATTTACAAGTGTGTATCCCTCAAGAATCTACAAAACTGGACCTATCCATTAGACAATCCTCCAAATTTGGATTATAATGGTTCATTTTTGAGCTAAAAGAAGTCACAGATCTAGAGGCTGATGATGTTTAGAAGAGAAACTCTATTTTGCATTAGGCGTCTAAACAGAGAGTTCAATTCATTCCCCAGGCATACTGCACTCTCAATGTCAGTTACTCTCTTTTGTTGTTTCGCTTTTGATACAAAGAACCACTTGCTACCATTTGGTTCTGAAATGAAAGATAAAACAACTTGAAGAAGATCAATCGTAACTTCTCTGGTCTCCATTAACATCAAAAAATCACAGTCTTTGTGCTTGTTAAGAATCTGCTTCAGTGACCTCAAACAAATTTTGACATCCTTTTGTACCTTCTTTATGTGCAATTTGTTTATTCTAGTAGCATCTTCTACCTGGTTATGTAAGGTTGATTCAACCAAGATATCTCGAATGTTGCTGCACAAGTCTAAAACCTTGATGGACATTTCAAGATCATCTTCTACGCTTCTCTTCTTGTGAGATAAAGAAGAAATTTGTTGATTTCTTGGCAGATAAAGGAGCTCATGTGTCAAATCATAAAGTTTGCCAAGTCCTTTTAATCCATTTAACACTACTTGGGAAGTCATAACAGATTCTGCGGAAGCCAAAATATTCCTGATGTCGTTTAGCTCTTCTTTGATTTTAACAGCAGTGGGTTCTGAGTTAGAGGGCAAGCTAATAGAACGAATATGTATAGACATTTCTTCTGTAAAGGGATAGTTTGAAAGCTGAAAAGAAATTCGGTAATGATAAGAAACTATGAAATACCTACATATATAGATGATGAGATACATAGATGAAAGAGAGACATAAAGAATATTGGCAGCTCAGCTCTTAAGTCAATGCAACAATTACTGGACATAACCAATTAATGTAATGCAATAAAACCTTATTATAAGATCTATGTTTCTTACAACCGTAGAAAAACAATGAACAATCATATCTATATGATATAATTTGTTTAGTGCATATGCAAATGCATCATGCAGTTAAACCTAACCCTGTTCAACTACTTGTGGACATTTTCCCAGTCTAATACATTGGTTGTTTATATTGTTCATACAGTTCACATATAGGGAGATTAATTAAAAGGTTCAAAAATTATTTAAAACTGAAAAATGTTAAGAAACAAGTAGGTTTTGATGTTTGATTATCCATAAACTGATGATTGAGCAATAGAATACAAGACAAAAGCAGGAACAATAATGTTAGTGGTTAGAAATGAGATGGAAAACTAAATATAACAGACACTGTGATTTTAATTAATCAAAATATATCGTGGTCCTCGTGTGTGATAAATTTTAAAATATGTAAGTTGCAATAATTTCTTATTTGGTCCAGGATTCCAGCTACATTTCATCGTTCCACGGGTTGGATATTATTAGCTAGGATTGTATATCATCTAACCAGATAAAACAATTCATATCAGTAAATATATGGTGCACCAACTCATGTTGTATAATTTTATTAAAAGAAGAATATCAAAACGTTGATAAAACAATACCTATGCTCAAGATCGGTAGACATAATGAATATACAAGTCAGATAAGCAGGTGCTTCAACTAGCCATCAATTTGGATCTCAATCAACATCAGAAAATATACCTAATTATGATCTTCTCTTATTGCTAAATAAAGTTTAGTTCAATGAATGAGAATAGTTATTGTTAATTAAGACACTTGGTAATTCATATACCAGTAAAGTCTACAAATATCATCATATGGTCCAGTGACAAGCTTTTTTAAGGGGGAATGATACTATAACTCAATAGTAACAATTACATTAACAGAACTATAGAATAAAATAGATAAAGAATATGTAATAGACAATCACGGTATTATATGATAATACTTTTTGCATTTTCCCATTGCTAACATTTACAAGAATCCATCCTACTTCAATCTACAGAAGTGGATTGATCCAAAACAATCCTCTAAAATATAGACTATAATGGTTGGGTTTTTTAAGCTAACATATGTTACAGATCTACAGGCTGATGATGTTTAGAAGAGAAACTCTATTTTGCATTAGATGCTTGAACAAGCATCCCAATTCATTCTCAAAATACTCTAGACTCTCAATATCAACCATTCTTCTTTGTTGAACTGCTTTTGACAAGAAGGACCATTTACAATCCTTGGGTTCTGACATGAAAGATAGAACTACACGAAGAAGATTGATTGTAACTTCTCTGGTCTCCATTAACATCAAAAAATCACAATCTTTACGCTTGTTAACAATCTGCTTCAAAGACCCCAAACAAATCTTGACATCCTTTTGTACCTTCTTTATTTGCAATTTGTTTTTTCTTGTTGTATTTTCTACTTGGCAATGTACCATTGATTCAACCAAGATATCTCGAATGTTGCTACACAAGTCTAAAACTTTTATAGACAATTCAAGGTCTTCTTCTATATATCTCTTCTCATGAGATAAAGAAGAAATTTATTGATTTCTTGGCAGACAAAGGAGCTCATGTGTCAAATCATAAAGGTTGCCAAGTCCTTTTAATCCATTTAACACCATTTGTGAAGTCAAAACAGTATGCGCAGAAGCCAAAACGCTCCTAACGTAGTTTATCTCTTCTTTGATTTTAATAGGGATGGGTTCTGCGTTAGAGGGCAAGCTAATAGAACGAACATGGAAAGACATTATTTTTGTAAAGGAATAGTTTGAAAGCTGAATTTTGTAATGATAAGAAACTATGAAATACCTACATATATAGATGATAAGATACAAACAAGAAGGAGAGACAGAAAGAATATTGGCAACTCAGCTCTTATGTCAATGCAACAATTACAAAACACAACCAATTAGTGTTTGTAGAGTTTACTGTGTTGTTTAGTAGTTATTTTGTATTTTAGTTTTTATTTTTACAGCAGTTTTATTTGGTTTTGGGTTTATTTGTTGAGCCGGATTGTTGTAGCCCAGTATTTTGTATAAATACTTTGTATTTTGTACCGTGGAGGGGGAAGCTCTCAAAAATAAAGTTTTGTTTCACTGAAGTTTTGCTTTTCATGGTACCAGAGCCACGATTTTTTCAGATCTAGATCTACTTTCTTCTTCTTCTCCGATTTCTTCTCTTCCTAATTTCTTTTTCTTCTTTTCTTCCTCTAAAATGGTCAACGATGGTTCAAAATCGACTCAATCGGAGACACCTATTCAAAATAATCAACCGATCAATTTCAATGATCCGTACTACCTCTCAAATTCAAATCATCCAAGTATGCAGCTTGGAAATCACATATTATCTGGTTCGAATTATCTAAACTGGTGTCGAACAGTTAGAATGGCTTTAATTGCTAGAAACAAGTTACAATTTGTTGATGGTACTCTTCCCATGCCATCGATTGAGTCGTTTGATTATCAGAAGTGGATTAGGAACGATTATATGGTCATGTCGTGGATTTTGAATTCTATAGACAAAGTTTTGTCAAAGAGTTTCATGTTTGTTGATTCCTCATCTCAGTTGTGGAAAGAATTGGCAGAGAGATTCGGTCATACCACAGCCCCAAGATTGTTTGAATTACATCAGAGTTTGACTTCTACATATCAAAACGAACTTAGTATTGCTGAGTACTATGGCAAATTAAAGACAATATGGGATCAACTGCAGATTCTTGAAGATTTTCCAGAATGCACATGTGGTGTTTTGAAAAATTGTTCTTGTGGAATTCTTAGGAAGATAGTTGAGAATGATCAACGAAATAAACTGATGCAACTATTATCTGGTCTTACAAAAGAGTATGATCAAGTTACAACAAATATTTTGAGTACTGATCCACTTCCTACTATTCACAAGGCTTATTATATTTTACAACAAGTTGAACACCAGAATAAGCTTGGAGAGAAAAATTCTAATCACCCTGAAACAAATGCTTTTAATGCAATGAAATATAATCCCAATTCGAATTTGCAGAATACAAAAAGAGATGCTAAAAGACAGAAGAGTGAACTTTGTTGTGAACACTGCAAGAAAAAGGGACATTCGATTGAGCAATGTTTCAAACTAATTGGTTATCCTGACTGGTGGAATAAGGAAGCAGTTTCAAAGACAAAACAATTTTCAAAAAACCCCAAAATTGCTCAAGTACAAGTTGACAAAGGGATACTTGGAAGCAGACCAGAATCAGCTAATGTTGCAAATGTTGCTATGAATTTGGTTACTGCTGAGGATGAGCAGTTTGATCCTGTGATGGTTTCTGCATTATACAATCAAGTTATGAAGATGGTTCATGAATCCAACTCTAGTTCCCACTTGGAAGATAATCCACTTGCATCTTCAATTAATCATGCAGGTAAAATTTCTTCAAATACTGAAGAAAATTTTACTAAGTATTCTGAACAGAAATGTTGGATAATTGATACTGGAGCCACTGATCATATGACATCTAATATAACACTTTTTGTTTCATTGAGAAAAAATAAAATTCCTATAAAAGTCAATCTGCCTGATGGATCTATAATTCTTGTTCATCATATTGGAACTGTAAATTTGAATCAAAATTTGCAGTTACAAAATGTATTGTATATTCCTACTTTAAAAAATAACCTTCTATCCGTAGGAAAACTTCTTGATCAAAACAAAATTACTGCGAAATTCAAAAATTCTTCTTGCTATTTTCAGGACCTTGAATCAAATGAAATTCACGCTGTTGGATCAAGGATCTCTGGTCTATACAGATTACCTTTTTCATCATTTTCATATACAGCAGTTTTAGATTTTCATTCAATAGTTGAGAATAATTATTTTCTTGTTTCCATAAACAATACTATAACATCATGTAACAAACCTAGTATTGATATTCTTCATGCTAGGTTAGGCCATCCTTCTTTTAATAAAATGAAATGTATCCAAAATCTTGTATCAGGCAGAATACTTAAGGATTTTTCTTGTGAAACATGTGTGTTAGAAAAACATCATAAATTTTCTTTTTCTAATTCTGATTCATATGCTGAGTCCTCATTTGATTTAGTTCACATTGATTTATGGGGAAAATATCATAGACCAGCTCTTTGTGGTGAAACTTATTTTCTCACTATTCTTGATGATCATACTAGAAATACTTGGACACATTTACTTCATTCTAAAGTTCAAGTAGTCTCTGTTATTAATGCTTTTATTGAATATGTTTCAACTCACTTTGAGAAAAAGCTAAAAGTGGTCAGATCTGATAATGGGACTGAGATCATTCAAGATTCTTGTAGAAGGTTATTTGCATCAAAAGGAATAGTGCATCAGAGATCTATTCCAGGCAATCCACAACAAAATGGCAGAGTTGAAAGAAAACATAGACACTTGATAGAGACAGCAAGAATAATTAGAATTCATGCTGGTATGCCTTACAAATTTTAGGGTGATTGTCTTTTGGTTGCTACTCATCTTATTAATTTGATGCCAAGTTCAGTATTAAATTGGAAGACACCATATGAATTATTGATGAATAAAGCTCCTGATTATGCACATCTTAGAGTCATAGGTTCCTTATGTTTTCCTTTTCAAAAGTTACATGATAAATTTGCTAAAAGAGCAAAGAGATGTGTTTTGATTGGATACCCACATGGACAGAAAGGTTATAAGTTGTATGACTTAGAAACACATAAAACTGTTTTCAACAGAGATGTTTATTTTGTTGAAAATGTTTTTCCTTTCATGAATAAATCAAATTCTAGTCCTACTACTGTTTATGCACCTGCAAATTCAGATTTTGTTAACCCGGCTTTAGATCAACATGATTGTATTCTTCAGTCTTCAAAAATCATTACCAATCAAGATGAATCAATGCCATTACCTTCTGATAATTCTATTCATTCAAATAGTCCTGCTAATGCAGATCAGTAATTATCTTCTTCCTTAAATGATGTTCCTCCTGTTCCATCACTGCCTACTAGAACTAATTCTTCTAGAATTTTAATGTTTTCACTGAGTCATCTTTTGCTCATTTGAATGACACTGAATTACATAGTCTTGCAAATGTATTTTCATCTTTTGAACCATCTTCTTATAATCAAGCTAAGGAGTTTCCAGAATGGGTTCAAGCTATGAAACAAGAATTAGTTGCTTTAGAAGAAAATGATACTTGGGAACTAGTCAGGCTTCCCAATGATAAAAAAACCTATTGCTTGCAAGTGGGTATTCAAAACAAAGTTCAAACCAAATGGTGAAGTGGACAGGTATAAGACTAGATTAGTTGCAAGAGGAGATAGACAAATTTCTGGTAAGGATTATAAATATACATTTAGTCATGTTGTTAAACTTACAACAGTTCGAATTGTATTAGCTATAGCTGCAGTAAGGAATTGGACAATTCAACAATTGGACATTAATAATGCATTTTTGCATGGATATCTTGAAGAAGAGGTGTATATGATTCCTCCTGCAGGTTATAATAAAGCAAATCCAGATCAGGTTTGTAAACTGAAAAAGTCTATTTATGGTTTAAAGCAAGCCTCTAGATGTTGGAATCAAGAGTTAATTAAATTTTTAATTGGATGGGGTTTTGTTCAATCCAAACAGGATTACTCTATGTTCATTTTTAAGGAAGACAATGATTTTATTGTGGTTGTGGCTTATGTTGATGATTTACTCATAACTGGTAACAATTCTTCTCTCATTGGTACATTGAAATCTGATCTCCATCAAACTTTTACAATCAAGGATTTAGGTGAAATCAAATAATTTCTTGGCATTGAAGTTTCGAGATCAAAGTCTAGAATTTTTCTTAATAAGAGAAAGTACATTCTTGATCTTCTACGAGAATATAATCTAGAGCAATGTAAATCAGCGAGTTTTCCTATGCAGAAAGGACTGAAACTCAGCAAGTTTGAAGGTGATGTTATGTTAGATTCTGAAATTTATCGAAGAGTTATTGGTAAGCTTTTATATTTGAATTTAACAAGGCCAGATATATCATATGTTGTTCAACAACTAAGCCAGTTTCTTCAACTTCCTCGAATTTCTCATTTCAATGCTGCAATGCATGTTTTACGATACTTAAAGGGTACTGTAAATTTGGGATTAACTCTCCCAGCGTAGTCTGAGTTTATTCTTAATGCCTATTGTGATGCTGATTGGGGAATGTGCAGACACATGTAAATCTTTATCTGGATATTGCATTTTTCTTGGAAATGCATTGATTTCATGGAAAACAAAGAAACAAAAGGTGGTGTCCATTGAGGCAGAGTATAGGAGCATGAGTTATGCAACTAGTGAATTGGTTTGGATTGAAGGATTATTGGTAGATTTAGATGTATCTATTTCAACTCCAATTGTTCTTCATTGTGATAATGTTTCAGCCATGCATATAGCTCAAGACCCTTGTTTTCATGAAAAGACTAAACACATGTGAACTAAGCATCACAAATTGGATGTTCATTATGTTAGAGAGAATATTCAGTCAGGTTTTTTGATCACCAAATATGTTAAATCTGCACTACAGTTGGCAGACATCATGACCAAGCCACTCGGTGTTGATCAACACAAGACTTTGGTGTACAAGCTTGGTATGGTGTCTCTTTTATCGTGTCAAGATTGCCCTTCTTCTACACAGGTCAATCTTGAGGGGGGGTGTAGAGTTTACTGTGTTGTTTAGTAGTTATTTTGTATTTTAGTTTTCATTTTTACAGCAGTTTTATTTGGTTTTGGGTTTATTTGTTGGGCCGGATTGTTGTAGCCCAGTATTTTGTATAAATACTTTGTATTTTGTACCGTGGAGGGGGAATCTCTCAAAAATAAAGTTTTGTTTCGTTGAAGTTTTGCTTTTCAATGTTATATAATAAACCCTTATAATGAGACTATGTTCCTTGCAACCATAGAAAAATAATGGAAACCAGCATGTATCCATATGATATTTATTTCTGTGAAGTGCATATGCAAACACAACATGTAGAAACGTAACCAAGTTCAACAACTTGTAGACATTTTCCAATACAATATATGTAGTAGCTACACTGCTCATGCAGCTCATGTATAGGGAGATATTTTTTTACTAATCTCTAATACTATTTAATAACCAAAGAACAATGTAAATATGTAGCAATGCAGGTTTTGCCAATATAACAACTATTTGTGTATGATTTACGGAATTTTTATGTTTGCAATGTTTTACTTCCAAAAGGCAAAGTTCATAACTTTACCAGTACATGTTCTTCATTTTGGTAGTTGTTGGCTGTTGATGCTCTTCTTGAAATAACATGGATCGGTAACATAATTTTGATTTGAAACATCTTACATCTGAACTCATATTTAATTATATTACAAATCTGACAACTTTTCATCTTGTACAAGACCCTAATGTTGCACTGAAGCCAAAGAAACAGCAAATAAATTTATATAATGTATATAGCTCTACTCCAACTTTACATCTTCAACATTCTTATGTTTTTAATGGATTGGTTACTTGATTGAAGGCTTATAGTCCAAATAGAAAAGACATTTGTGATCTACTTTAGTTAAATAACCCCACAGAAATCTTGATACCTGAAGACAAAATTAAATAGGACAAATTTTTGAACTAGGCATGGCTAAAAAGGGTATAGCAAAAGTATGCTTCATATAAAACATACTGTAATAATAGGCCTCGTTTTGGTATGCACAAACTATATTTTTTTTAAATTTTTAATGGCTTGCGCATTCCGTAAATGCGCAAGTACATATTTATTATTTACGCAAATATGGAATGCGTAAATAATATTTTGGGCATCAAAATTATAGCAACCTCCATTTCCTTTTTCATTTTATATTTTCCTCTCCATCTTTTCAAAAACCTCATTCGATCTCTGTTAACCCAAAAAATGGATCAACATCCTGTTACCTGTGTGAAAGCACTAGTGTAGATAATCAGCAGCACAAATCTCAGATAAACAACAAATAAAGAGCAGAAGTAAGAAAAGAGGCACATAATTTTTATAGTGGTTCGGCCGACTCTGGCCTACGTCCACTTTAATCGATCCTTATTATGATTATACTAATTGAATCTCTCTGGATATCAACTAGTTAGTACTTAGATCTAAGTTATAATGAGTTAGAATAAGTCACAAGTTCAAGGGTTGACTGGAGAATCATAGTAACCCCCTTGATGACTGTTGTGAGGGAGAAGAAAGTTGAAGAAGTGAAGGAATTCCAGTAGAGTAACGATAGCTCTCTATCTGGAAAAGATCCATCTCTAGTTGTAGGTAGGTGAGTATTTATAAAGAAATTCAGTGAGTGTTGGGCCAGAAGTCCAAGTGCAGAAGAGTCCAGTTGTTATGCCAAGTCATCACCGAAAATCTCAAATCAATTTGAGTCATTTCTCTGGATCGTTGGCTATTCATATGAGATGGCTCGCTGGCTATCCATCAACTTAGCATATCATAAGCTTTTACTTAGTGCTACGATGGAGCTCGGAAAGTTTGAGTGCGATCCGACCTATCTTGATGGATCGCTAGCTATCCATCCACTTAGCATATTTTTGAGTGATCTTTATTTGGTTATCTTTCTATCTTCTATTTTAAGTGCCTTGTCCAAATATCAAGTCGTTTGGAGTTAGTTTGATCATCCGTCTTCATGGGTCATCTGGTCAGAAGAATCATACATATCTCGCTCAAATCTTAACGAAATCGAACGAAACTTTACAGGAACACTCTAGAGGGTGTTAAGGACCCACCATAAAATTTTGAGGTGGTGGAGCCCACTATAGATGGGTCGCTAGCGATCCATCTAGCCATCAAATCAACTCTAAATAACTTCATTTTTTTGTGAACCTTCTTCTATGTTCTCTAAATGTTCTCTCGAAATTTCAAGTCAATCCGACTTCGTATGAGTTATGTAGGTCCATTTTAAGGTAGCCAATTCTGACCAAACAGCTTGAACCAGATGAGTCTTCACTTCTTGAGCTAGATTGTTTAGCATGCTATGAAACTTGGCAAGCGTGCTTAGAAATGGTAATGAATCATGATGCAAGAGGTTTGGAGGGTCCATGAGCAAGCATTATGGATCACTACCGATCCATCACCTTGGCTTATTTTGGCATCTTTTCTCTTGGGCCTTTCTCTTCTACTTTTTCTAGTCCTTTTGGTTGATTCTTGAGTTATTCTGGCATAGTCTGAATGTTCTAATTCTTATTGAATTTTGATGGGTTAAAAACCTAGTTAACACTTGCCCTCCAAAGTACGTCTTTTGAATGAAAGGTGTGCTTTATTTAAGAACAAGTTCATGTCTCCAATCTTCGATAATTGAGCTTTTTAGCTGCTTTAGCCTTGGTGAATCGTCCAGTTCCTTCGGATTCTCTTGCCAATCACAAGTCGTTCCAAACCAGTTACATCCTAAGACTCTAGACTCTACCCAAGTGTAATCTATACATCACAATCATTCTGATTTCATTCGGAGTTATTACATCACATATCTCTAATTAAATCACATGCTTCCAAATACATCGCATATTTCCAATTACACCACATATCTCTAATTGTCTCACGTTCATTCGGGATTTACATCATTATCATTTTGCTTCTCATTCAGAGTTGTCATATCATATATCAAAATCACATTATATATCAAAAATCACATCATATATCGAGATCATCTTGTGTTCATCCAGGATTTATCAGTTTTATTCTATTTATAAGGCATTCAAATCCTTTTATTAAATCAATTTTTTTAAGACTCCATCTCTCCTGACCATTTAAGTTTAATTCGCGATCTCTCCGGATCGATTAATATTTTAAGTTAAGGGGACAATCTCTCTGGATCGTTTGTTTGTTAAGTTAAGGGGGATTAAGTAAGCCCATCCGCTCACTCTCCGGTGATGGGACTTACTTCTTGCACTCCGGTCCCGTCTCTCCGATCGGGACTTAAGGCGATCAATATTGTACAAGTCCATCTGCTCGCTCTCTGGCAAGGGGACTTGCACCCCGCACTCTGACCCCATGGAGGGACTCTAAGGCGATCAATATCAGTCATCATAATCAATGTGGATTTTTCAAAATTCAAATATTCAAATCAAAACAAACAAGCAGAAATCAAATAAGTAGGAATCAAAACATATAGAAATCCTAAATTTTCACCTCGGAGGTCTGACTCAGAGCGTTCCTAGAGACCAATCTGGATCTCGTACACGTGTAAGCGTTCCGAGATCATTATTGATCTAAATAGTCATTTCGGGCATCCGACTCGGAGCGTGCCTAAGGACCGTTCAGGATCTTGTACACGTGTAAGCGGCTTGAGGTTATTATTGTCTAAATACCAAAAGAAAAGTGCGGAAAAATAAACGAAAAAGCAAAGCATAGTATCCGGATTCGATTCCCATCTACCCCGATCATGGGATAATTTGTCTTGGCTCAAATCCCCGGACGTTTCTTGATGCATTTGCCGCAGATGGTGGTTGTTCTTGAAATTCTACCATAGTTTTGTTCCTCACGTACTGTGGCAGCAGGTTGTTCCGAACCAATCTTCTATCAGATCACGAAGGTGTCGGCTCTCGTTCGTTTCATGCCCATTCCGCTCATGGAAGATGCAAAACATTCTAGATCTTTTCTCTCGATCAGTGGGCTCCCTCCTAAGTGGCCTCTGGTAGAGGTTTTGCCCCCTAGTATCCAAGTATATCCTCTCCAGGGTTTCAGTCAAGTCAGTGTATGAAGAGAATTTCGGCTCCTTCCTTTGTCGTTTCGGCTCACCGAACTCATCGTCGGTTTTCCTTTTCACTTTGTCTTTTCCAATTCCAGCTCTGTATGGTCCCCTGTCCTCCATGACATTTATTTCAGCATCCACATCCTCATCTTAAGTTTCAGCGTCTTTCTGACGCAAATATCTCTCAGCTTCATGGTAGAATTCTACAAGATCCTTCGGTGGATCCCTTTTCAATGCAGCTTTGAAATCAGTCTTACTCACGACCCTAGATACTGCTGCCATTAGGATAAATGATGGATCCGGTTTGTCAATTGCAGCTGCCGCCACATTGAATCTTGTTAAATAACATCTTAAGGACTCTCCAGGCTTTTGTTTTACGTTTGAGAGCGTAAGTACATTCCTCGGTTGTGAAACATGAACTCTAAACTGTCTCAAGAACTTGCTCACCAAGTCGGTCCATGTGCTTATGACCCATTCTCCAACTGTCTAAACCATATTGCATCTAAATCCGTTAAGTATAATGGGAAGCACCGTCCCATTACCTCTTCGGAAGCACCCAACACTTCCATATGTTGGATGTATCTCATCATGTGAATCATCGGATCTGCTTTCCCGTCGTACATTTCCAATGTCGGAAGCTTGAAATCTGGAGGATTTCTCGCATTATGGATATTATCAGTAAATGGATTCTTATTCACATCTTCCAAACTCTGATCTGTGGGTCCTCCTCTAATGAACCTTCATACCAATTTAGCAATTCGATTCTCACCATTCAATGAAGGTCTACGTCCTAAAGCAATACTTTGCCCCCTGTTCCTGTGGGGGTATCCCGGGATGCACTCTTCCGGCGCATGCCTGTGTTCTAATTTATAACTCTAGCTTCATTCAGACCTGTGAGAAATGCGGATTAAGGATCTTAAGGCTAGAATTAACACTAGATGGGGGTGAATAGTGTTTTAAGAAATTTGTTAATCTTTTTGAGTTTATCTTAATTTGTTAACAATGTATACCCTAATCAGACACAGATATGAACACAGAATCAAACACAGATGCAAATATAAAGTAAAAGCAGTAAAGGAAAGAACACACCGGATTTTATACTGGTTCGGAGTTACCCTACATCCAGTCCCGCACAACTAAGTACGGATTTCCTTTCAAAAGCAATTCAATAATTACAACCCTCGGTTTCAAGGCTACAAGGTACACCCTCCAGAATCACAATCCTCTGGGTAGAGATACTTGATTTTCAGGGCAACAAGTTCACCCAATTGTTTTCCAGGGCTACAATCACACCTTCTCTCGCTCAATTGATTACAAAAAGTCTATAACTCAGATTAGCACTTGGATCTTGTAGAGATAGTGGAGAGAATTAAAACCAGAAATTATCTAGTTAGATTCGATATTGATTTCGGCAAAGTAATGGTGTAATTTGTAAATAAGAAAGTGGAGAAGAAGAAGAGAAGTTAAATCAGAGAAAAAGTGATTAAAATTCGTTGAAAACACCCTTTATTTATAGTAGATCAATAGCCATGTCCATTGGTGAAGGGATGTGGTGAATAGACACTTCTTTTAAAAAACAATTTAACTGTCACCATGTCGACAGGGGTACATGTGACCATGTCGACATGCCCTTGTAATTTTTGGTGATTTGTTTTTCTTTGAAAATAATTTCTATATTATATTATACTTATATTTAAACTTTAAAATATACTTATATATAGTTATAATACATAAATAGCTATAGAGAATAATATTAAAATATATATAATAATTTTCTATACTTTAATATTTAAATCTTAAGTATAAATATATAAAACAACTAAATAGTTTAAAAACTTAGGATAATAATTTAAAATCAAAGATATTTAAAATTAAGGATATTTAAAACTAAGGATATTTTTTAGGCTAAAATATATTGAAAAACCAGGACAGATGATTTTGGTTTTTAAACAGGAATATTTAAAATCATTTTGAAAAATAAGCTATATATATTTTGAAAATCATTTTGAAATAAAAGTAAGTGGATACAAAAAGATGTTCCACTAGATTTTTCGTAGGTTCCATCCTACTTAGGGTTCCATCCCTTTAACGAGCACGAAGTGGATTCCATTCCACGAATAAAATAGATTTTAAGATGTCAGTGCCTTTCTATGAGTTTTAACAATATTCCTAACTATATAACTTATCTTGGAAACTTGAACTCTTGAAATTCTTGATACTCATGAGTCTTGAATCTTGATATCTTCAATCTTTGATCTTGAATCTTTATACTGTACAGTTCTTCATTCTTTAGTACCTGCAAACATATCTATTTATATCTACACAATAATGTTAGTATTATATATTTTATAATCTAATTCTAAGTAAGGTTGTTGTCATCGAAACCAACTCCTCAGGGACTAACAATCTCCCCCTTTTTGATGATGACAACCTTTGTTTATAAAATATCACTTCTATCCTAATACTTCTAATAACTCCCCCTTAATCTATGCCTAACTATCCTATTTTATACTTCTCCCCCTTTGTCATCAACAAAAACCATATAACTCCCTAATTATAATACTATATAACTCTATATAACTCCCCCTGAAACTAAGACTACATTACTTGTAACGACTCGGGTTTTGCCCGCTCGAAAATCAACATCCGTACTTCAGATTGTACTAGAATGCCGCAGATTCGAACGTTCAAATCCGATTCGCCGGAGCTATAACACAATTAAGTAAATAACACAGCGGAAGAAAAGAATAATACATTGATATACAATATCTGATACAACAGAGTGATACAATGAATATCAATGTACATCAGAGATATGATACAAGAAATAGCAGCGGAAAAGAAAAGATAACAACAGCAGCGGAACAATATCAATAGAAGTGATAACTCCAAAATGATCTTCAGACAAGAATGAATCCACAACTCCAAGATAAGCAACTCCGATGAATGAACTAGCTCCAGATAATCTACTAAACCTGAATATCTGAAAAGAAACCCAACTCTAGACTGCCCGTGTGGAAAATAGTGGGCACCCAGAGTTTAGGAAGGGAACAATAAACTCTGGATCAGTCATGGGACTGGTGTGAGCAACAAAAACAGTTTATCTTTAAACAAACACAAAAGGTTTTAAACATTGAAATCCGCAATGCTTTTTAGAAAATGAAACTACCATAAGACCTCCCACCACACACACAATGCAAACGCAGAATTGGAGGAGATTTCTTCTTATGATAGTCAAACATGCTTACTACGCAAATCATTGGATATTATTATTAGTGCATAGTGTAGAAAAACATTTCGAAAGTATAATATTAATCTTAGCCAACATACGACCAGTATCGTATGCCTACTATAGCTACCATCTAAACAGTGGTGACCACCGTACGTAAATGGCAGGTTCTACAACTAAAACCGTACAAGTTCCGTATTGGGAAATGGATTTCCAACAAATGGTCAGGCTAAGGAACTTCCTTCCGCCGCATGGGATCGCCTCTGGCGGGACGTCCCGAGAGACAAACTGCTCTCTGCAAAACAAGGCCGGGTTACCCCTGTAACAGGTAACTCACGAATATGCCACCCCCCGGTCCTTTGGGACCTTTATCCGAGGCGCCTCTAAACCAACATCACACATAATAAAGTGTATCCACATGAGTAAGTATCTGGGCTCCATACCATGACACCACCCTTTTCCAGAAGGAAATGACATACCCTAAAGGGCGCGACCCTCATAACCTTGCCGCAACATTCCTGTTTCGACCATTTCCGGGTTGTGAGGCCATGACGAAGTCTCGTCCACAAAGCTACGCTTTGTTCACAAAGCCATGCTTCGGGTCAAACAAATGATCAACCTATGATCACAAAGATATAAGATCAAACAAATGATCATATCGCAAATAATCAAACACTGATCATTTCACAGCAGCACTCAGCATGCCACATTACCAAATTGGGAGTATATCGCTGATAAATTTCAACTACATAACCTCTGAGCTCGTACGTCTCAGAGAAGGGTGTTAAGCTAAGAGAATAAATTCTCCGCCACCAACAGAAATGTATTTGAAAGAAATCAGCTTTATATCTCAAAGTGTAATGTCAGACATACAATCCATACAAGTCTGTTCCGGGTTCGAACAGAACCGAAGGCACTTCTCACGAAGCCCTTGCAAATCCGAATAATTTCCAATCACGTCCGGACTTCCCGTCACTAAGGGTGATAAAACCTCTATATCGGGGATCAGCCGATGCAGAGTAACTCGACGGTAATCCTTCCGTTTTCAAAAATATCCGGTCTTCAACACCGGTCTTCAAATGCTATCCATATACGACGTATCACATATTCGGAATGGGTTATACGACCCAAAGGTCCTCTCCCGGCTAAACCGAATAGTGAGCGTAATATTTAAAACATATGGATATGGGATTTCAATTAAGTCACAACTTATTACCCAAAATCTTCTCTTTAAATGGTTTAAACAAATTACCATTTTCAGATCTTTAAACAAAAAGATTCAATCTTTACGGTTTAAACAGTTTCCACACTTTAATCTTTTAAATAAAAGATTCATTCAAAGATTTTCCAAATTAATTTCCATTTCAATTTGATTAACTCGTTAAACCTTTAAATCAAGATTTAACTTACAGTTTTCAAAACAATCTCATTTCAAATGATTTAAACAAACCATCGTTTTAAATCTGTTGAAAATAAACAGATTCAATTCATAGCTTTCAAAAAGAATTCATTCATAACTTGGAAAACCATTTTTCAATTCATTCATTCCTTTAATTAAACTGGAATTTCATTGCTTATCTGAAAGCTTTTATTCTTTTTAAACAAACAGTTTCATTTCAGAAAATCTGATTCATTCATACGAGTTGAAATCCTTGGGTTAAGTTCAAATTCTCAAAATTATACTTTTAAATGGTTTAAATTCAGATAAACACATTTATAACATTTTCAATCCCTAGTTTCAAATCATAGGATTCAATTTCCAACTTGAATTCAAATTTAAATCAAATTATTTAAATTTTCAAAACTCGATTAAGTTATTCAAAATAACTTTTATCTTTGAAATTCTATTTCAAAAGCTTTTCACTTTTAAACCCGAATTTCAAATTCCAAAATCAATTGAAATTAAAATTTCAATTTCAAAAATATCAAATTTAAATTATCTGTGACTTAACCGATTTCCACGTGAAATCCATATTTGTGTGTGTAAAAGTGTAGTCCAGGGTTTTACACAATAGTGCAACACAATGAATCATCACATATCAGAATACAGAGATATAGTTGACAAACGATATAAACTATATCGCTTATCGTATAGATCATAGATATATATCAGATAATAAATTACATCACAGATTAAAACACAAATCAGGGTATATCACACATCATTATATATCAGGGTAATCAAACAATTCACAATAAATAGAGTCTAAAAATCCATAGGTAAGGTCAGTTAAATGTCCAATTAATTTAAATCAGATAAGTCATCAATCGTGGTTAATCAACATAAATTAATTTCAAATCATTCGATTAATTGACCTTTAATCATTTATTAATTAAATTAATTTTCCTTTAATTATTAAATAATTAACCTGTAATCATCTTCTCTTAATTACTTTCACTAAGTAATTACTATTTTAATTAAATCATTCATTAATTACTTGATCAATTATCTTAAATTGCTAACTAATTCACTTTAATTAATAAATCCTCGATTATAAATTAATTTAATCTTAATTATAACTAATTATCCTTTAACTGATTTTCTTAATTATTTATGAATAAATCTTAATTACAAATTATTACTTACTTGATTATCATTAACGATATAAATCGACTCACTTTTAAGTTAAAAGTTGGAAACGTTTGATTTTTATTTTCTAAATCACTTAGGGAGTTTCATTTAAAATAACTTGTTACAAATATAAATTTAGAACGTAATTGTTTTTGAAAATCCTTTATTCAAAACTTTTAATTTATAAATTTGAATTCAAACTTCAACCTGGATTTAAACCCTGTCTAAATCTATGTACAAATTTAAGTTCTTTAAATTTACTTAAAAGCTCAAACAACTTGCTACCAGTTTCTTTTTCAAGCCTGGAACAAACTGCAGACTCGAGCCTTCCCATCCTTACTTCAGGTAAACTACTCGATTTACTCGAGTATTACTTCGAGTCATTTACCCATCTTCCCCGAGACTACACTCAAGAACCCAGGGCTTCAAAATGTCAACCGTGCACTCGACCAAACTGTGCACGTGCACTCCACCATCAGCCACCTCTGATCGACCACGACCATCCCCTCATCTCGGCGACCACATCCCCGTCCTTTCTCCACCCTCCGATCATTACCTCAGACACTCGGTCGAAATCGAGTTACTCCACACCCACCTGGAAATATGAACATCATCACCAATCGAACCTGTCAACGCCAAGTTCATGATTCTCCGACCACTAGCCAACCTACAACTCCGGCCATCGACACTTCAACTCGACCACTACCATCACCCAGAACTTTGCGACGCTCGATCATCTCTAGACGATGAACGGCACCAAATACCAAACCACGGCAAAACTAGGTTTACGGATTTTAAACACTTGCCGCCACCACCACCATGGTCTGACCACCATCCCATTATTTTTCCCAGTAGCGCCGATCACTCTTCTACCCCTACGCGAAGGCCCAACCTCGATAGAGCATCCAATCACCTAAACTTGATCGAAACCCATTTTTCGATCAACCCATAACTGCTCTCGAATTCAATCACTAAAAATTTAGATTTTTATGTTAAAAATCCTATTTTTGTATAAGAAATCGATTTGTATAACTGAATATAAGGATTTTAAACACTTGGATTTTGACTTGTTTTAAGTGGTGCTCTGTATTTTCTTATTTTCCAGATGCAACTCAAATTGTTTAACTTAAACCAGTTTGTATTCTAAGATATAACAACCTATATAGCTCTAAACTCAGGTACCAATGAAGATGAAATTATGAGTGTTTGATTTATGCATGGGTTTTGAATTTGAAACCAGTAAACATCCCCACCATAACACCAAGCATTTACATAATATGTTCACAGAGCTTTAAAAACATGACTACAGGCATATTTATCTCTAAGGATGATCAAGTAAAACAACTATATATTTATATTTTAAAACGTTTGTTACTCACAAGCATCAAGATAACAAAATCAGTTAAGCTTCTAAAAACAAGGAGTTGCTCACAGTGGTTTTGAAGAAGAACAGAGTTGCTTCTATTTTTGAAGCAGGCTTTGAAATGTTAGCTGGAATCATCTGCTTGATCTCCGGGTTGTATTGATTTTGTTGCTTTACATTGAATTATTGTTTAAGTTTTAAAGATGATGTTTACTTTAGATTTTCTCAGCTAGAATGGAACGAGAATGAATTGAAGGAGGCTGATATACAAAATGAGTTTACAGGGTCATTAATTTGTTTTTGTACAACATGATATATTTTCTTCCTTTAGTACAATTATACGCAGAGATTTTTTTCTCATTTTGGAGGCTGGTGTATATTTCTTGTGTGCTAGCATTAATTACTTTGTACATAAACTTTTATTTACTCTCTTTTTTCTTTCCTTTCCCTGTTTCCTTCCAGGTCTACAGGTTTGCATTCATTTTGTCCTTGTTTTTGTTCATCTCCTTGAATTTTTTTTTTTTACTATCAAACCTATATATATTCTTGTTTTCTTTCTTTGTGTTCATACTTGTCTTGTTTATAAGCTTATACATATGTATACATTTACTTGTTTCCCTTTTACAAGTGTTCATTTCATATTTGAATGTATTGACTTTATAATATTACCTTATAAGATAAATGAATTTCTATTTTTAATATAGCTTGTTTAATTTATGTAATTTGTTTATTTCAACAAGTTTGTTAAATGTACATATTTTCCTATAATTTATCTCTTGTATGTTGTATTTTTATTTTCGAACCATTTATTTAAAATTTAAATTCCAAATTAAATACATATACATATATTTCAAAAAAAATAAAATAATTTCTACATAATATACTTGAATCCGGGGCAACTCGCATCACTTTTAATAAATTTATTTTACTATTTTTATTCAAAAATACAATTAATTATTAATTTAAATATATAGAAAATTTGGGGTCGTTACAGACTTCCCCCCTTAAAAGAATTTCGTCCTCGAAATTACCAAGGAGACAAAAAAAAATAGATGAAGAATATTTTATCAACTCAAACTGAATATCTATTCTGCATTCGGCTTACCAAATCAGAATATCGATAACAGATACAAGAACGAATCTGTTTAACACTCACAAGATACTCGGGTTATCCAGATCTATGAAATATGCAGTGACATCGGTTAGTTCGAAGGAATAACTAACCATTCGTAGAACATATTGGGACCCAAAGAATAGATAGATATATGGATACAATTTTAAAATTTCAGTTTAAACTAAAGTATACCTATTAACCATAACAATCAAAGCAAACAATTCATCCAAACAAACAAGTCTGGCCTATCTGGAGTTTATGTCCCATATCAATAGGTCGAATTCCTTCCTGGATCTACCAGAAATTATCGAAAAATTGAGAAAAAAATAACGAACAAAGAGATGGATAGACAAAAAGATTGCTTCCTTATTGTTACAGAGTATTGACCATTTATAGTCGTATTCCCCTGTCCCCTATCTCGTCCTCTTCTTACACTCATACTTACTATCAGTGGATAGCAAGAGAATTTACTGAGACATTCGAACGGATATCTGAGGATACTCATTCTAGAGTTTACTTCACTCTATCTCTAATGAGCTACTTAACGTGTTATACTCCTGAGCTAAAGTTCAACCTTAGCTCTGATACCACATGTAACGACTCGGGTTTTGCCCGCTCGAAAATCAACATCCGTACTTCACATTGTACTAGAATGCCGCAGATTCGAACGTTCAAATCCGATTCGCCGGAGCTATAACACAATTAAGTAAATAACACAGCGGAAGAAAAGAATAATACATTGATATACAATATCTGATACAACAGAGTGATACAATGAATATCAATGTACATCAGAGATATGATACAAGAAATAGCAGCGGAAAAGAAAAGATAACAACAGCAGTGGAACAATATCAATAGAAGTGATAACTCCAAAATGATCTTCAGACAAGAATGAATCCACAACTCCAAGATAAGCAACTCCGATGAATGAACTAGCTCCAGATAATCTACTAAACCTGAATATCTAAAAAGAAACCCAACTCTAGACTGCCCGTGTGGAAAATAGTGGGCACCCAGAGTTTAGGAAGGGAACAATAAACTCCGGATCAGTCATGGGACTGGTGTGAGCAACAAAAACAGTTTATCTTTAAACAAACACAAAAGGTTTTAAACATTGAAATCCGCAATGCTTTTTAGAAAATGAAACTACCATAAGACCTCCCACCACACACACAATGCAAACGCAGAATTGGAGGAGATTTCTTCTTATGATAGTCAAACATGCTTACTACGCAAATCATTGGATATTATTATTAGTGCATAGTGTAGAAAAACATTTCGAAAGTATAATATTAATCTTAGCCAACATACGACCAGTATCGTATGCCTACTATAGCTACCATCTAAACAGTGGTGACCACCGTACGTAAATGGCAGGTTCTACAACTAAAACCGTACAAGTTCCGTATTGGGAAATGGATTTCCAACAAATGGTCAGGCTAAGGAACTTCCTTCCGCCGCATGGGATCGCCTCTGGCGGGACGTCCCGAGAGACAAACTGCTCTCTGCAAAACAAGGCCGGGTTACCCCTGTAACAGGTAACTCACGAATATGCCACCCCCCGGTCCTTTGGGACCTTTATCCGAGGCGCCTCCAAACCAACATCACACATAATAAAGTGTATCCACATGAGTAAGTATCTGGGCTCCATACCATGACACCACCCTTTTCCAGAAGGAAATGACATACCCTAAAGGGCGCGACCCTCATAACCTTGCCGCAACATTCCTGTTTCGACCATTTCCGGGTTGTGAGGCCATGACGAAGTCTCGTCCACAAAGCTACGCTTTGTTCACAAAGCCATGCTTCGGGTCAAACAAATGATCAACCTATGATCACAAAGATATAAGATCAAACAAATGATCATATCGCAAATAATCAAACACTGATCATTTCACAGCAGCACTCAGCATGCCACATTACCAAATTGGGAGTATATCGCTGATAAATTTCAACTACATAACCTCTGAGCTCGTACGTCTCAGAGAAGGGTGTTAAGCTAAGAGAATAAATTCTCCGCCACCAACAGAAATGTATTTGAAAGAAATCAGCTTTATATCTCAAAGTGTAATGTCAGACATACAATCCATACAAGTCTGTTCCGGGTTCGAACAGAACCGAAGGCACTTCTCACGAAGCCCTTGCAAATCCGGATAATTTCCAATCACGTCCGGACTTCCCGTCACTAAGGGTGATAAAACCTCTATATCGGGGATCAGCCGATGTAGAGTAACTCGACGGTAATCCTTCCGTTTTCAAAAATATCCGGTCTTCAACACCGGTCTTCAAATGCTATCCATATACGACGTATCACATATTCGGAATGGGTTATACGACCCAAAGGTCCTCTCCCGGCTAAACCGAATAGTGAGCGTAATATTTAAAACATATGGATATGGGATTTCAATTAAGTCACAACTTATTACCCAAAATCTTCTCTTTAAATGGTTTAAACAAATTACCATTTTCAGATCTTTAAACAAAAAGATTCAATCTTTACGGTTTAAACAGTTTCCACACTTTAATCTTTTAAATAAAAGATTCATTCACAGATTTTCCAAATTAATTTCCATTTCAATTTGATTAACTCGTTAAACCTTTAAATCAAGATTTAACTTACAGTTTTCAAAACAATCTCATTTCAAATGATTTAAACAAACCATCGTTTTAAATCTGTTGAAAATAAACAGATTCAATTCATAGCTTTCAAAAAGAATTCATTCATAACTTGGAAAACCATTTTTCAATTCATTCATTCCTTTAATTAAACTGGAATTTCATTGCTTATCTGAAAGCTTTTATTCTTTTTAAACAAACAGTTTCATTTCAGAAAATCTGATTCATTCATACGAGTTGAAATCCTTGGGTTAAGTTCAAATTCTCAAAATTATACTTTTAAATGGTTTAAATTCAGATAAACACATTTATAACATTTTCAATCCCTAGTTTCAAATCATAGGATTCAATTTCCAACTTGAATTCAAATTTAAATCAAATTATTTAAATTTTCAAAACTCGATTAAGTTATTCAAAATAACTTTTATCTTTGAAATTCTATTTCAAAAGCTTTTCACTTTTAAACCCGAATTTCAAATTCCAAAATCAATTGAAATTAAAATTTCAATTTCAAAAATATCAAATTTAAATTATCTGTGACTTAACCGATTTCCACGTGAAATCCATATTTGTGTGTGTAAAAGTGTAGTCCAGGGTTTTACACAATAGTGCAACACAATGAATCATCACATATCAGAATACAGAGATATAGTTGACAAACGATATAAACTATATCGCTTATCGTATAGATCATAGATATATATCAGATAATAAATTACATCACAGATTAAAACACAAATCAGGGTATATCACACATCATTATATATCAGGGTAATCAAACAATTCACAATAAATAGAGTCTAAAAATCCATAGGTAAGGTCAGTTAAATGTCCGATTAATTTAAATCAGATAAGTCATCAATCGTGGTTAATCAACATAAATTAATTTCAAATCATTCGATTAATTGACCTTTAATCATTTATTAATTAAATTAATTTTCCTTTAATTATTAAATAATTAACCTGTAATCATCTTCTCTTAATTACTTTCACTAAGTAATTACTATTTTAATTAAATCATTCATTAATTACTTGATCAATTATCTTAAATTGCTAACTAATTCACTTTAATTAATAAATCCTCGATTATAAATTAATTTAATCTTAATTATAACTAATTATCCTTTAACTGATTTTCTTAATTATTTATGAATAAATCTTAATTACAAATTATTACTTACTTGATTATCATTAACGATATAAATCGACTCACTTTTAAGTTAAAAGTTGGAAACGTTTGATTTTTATTTTCTAAATCACTTAGGGAGTTTCATTTAAAATAACTTGTTACAAATATAAATTTAGAACGTAATTGTTTTTGAAAATCCTTTATTCAAAACTTTTAATTTATAAATTTGAATTCAAACTTCAACCTGGATTTAAACCCTGTCTAAATCTATGTACAAATTTAAGTTCTTTAAATTTGCTTAAAAGCTCAAACAACTTGCTACCAGTTTCTTTTTCAAGCCTGGAACAAACTGCAGACTCGAGCCTTCCCATCCTTACTTCAGGTAAACTACTCGATTTACTCGAGTATTACTTCGAGTCATTTACCCATCTTCCCCGAGACTACACTCAAGAACCCAGGGCTTCAAAATGTCAACCGTGCACTCGACCAAACTGTGCACGTGCACTCCACCATCAGCCACCTCTGATCGACCACGACCATCCCCTCATCTCGGCGACCACATCCCCGTCCTTTCTCCACCCTCCGATCATTACCTCAGACACTCGGTCGAAATCGAGTTACTCCACACCCACCTGGAAATATGAACATCATCACCAATCGAACCTGTCAACGCCAAGTTCATGATTCTCCGACCACTAGCCAACCTACAACTCCGGCCATCGACACTTCAACTCGACCACTACCATCACCCAGAACTTTGCGACGCTCGATCATCTCTAGACGATGAACGACACCAAATACCAAACCACGGCAAAAATAGGTTTACGGATTTTAAACACTTGCCGCCACCACCACCATGGTCTGACCACCATCCCATTATTTTTCCCAGTAGCGCCGATCACTCTTCTACCCCTACGCGAAGGCCCAACCTCGATAGAGCATCCAATCACCTAAACTTGATCGAAACCCATTTTTCGATCAACCCATAACTGCTCTCGAATTCAATCACTAAAAATTTAGTTTTTTATGTTAAAAATCCTATTTTTGTATAAGAAATCGATTTGTATAACTGAATATAAGGATTTTAAACACTTGGATTTTGACTTGTTTTAAGTGGTGCTCTGTATTTTCTTATTTTCCAGATGCAACTCAAATTGTTTAACTTAAACCAGTTTGTATTCTAAGATATAACAACCTATATAGCTCTAAACTCAGGTACCAATGAAGATGAAATTATGAGTGTTTGATTTATGCATGGGTTTTGAATTTGAAACCAGTAAACATCCCCACCATAACACCAAGCATTTACATAATATGTTCACAGAGCTTTAAAAACATGACTACAGGCATATTTATCTCTAAGGATGATCAAGTAAAACAACTATATATTTATATTTTAAAACGTTTGTTACTCACAAGCATCAAGATAACAAAATCAGTTAAGCTTCTAAAAACAAGGAGTTGCTCACAGTGGTTTTGAAGAAGAACAGAGTTGCTTCTATTTTTGAAGCAGGCTTTGAAATGTTAGCTGGAATCATCTGCTTGATCTCCGGGTTGTATTGATTTTGTTGCTTTACATTGAATTATTGTTTAAGTTTTAAAGATGATGTTTACTTTAGATTTTCTCAGCTAGAATGGAACGAGAATGAATTGAAGGAGGCTGATATACAAAATGAGTTTACAGGGTCATTAATTTGTTTTTGTACAACATGATATATTTTCTTCCTTTAGTACAATTATACGCAGAGATTTTTTTCTCATTTTGGAGGCTGGTGTATATTTCTTGTGTGCTAGCATTAATTACTTTGTACATAAACTTTTATTTACTCTCTTTTTTTCTTTCCTTTCCCTGTTTCCTTCCAGGTCTACAGGTTTGCATTCATTTTGTCCTTGTTTTTGTTCATCTCCTTGAATATTTTTTTTTTACTATCAAACCTATATATATTCTTGTTTTCTTTCTTTGTGTTCATACTTGTCTTGTTTATAAGCTTATACATATGTATACATTTACTTGTTTCCCTTTTACAAGTGTTCATTTCATATTTGAATGTATTGACTTTATAATATTACCTTATAAGATAAATGAATTTCTATTTTTAATATAGCTTGTTTAATTTATGTAATTTGTTTATTTCAACAAGTTTGTTAAATGTACATATTTTCCTATAATTTATCTCTTGTATGTTGTATTTTTATTTTCGAACCATTTATTTAAAATTTAAATTCCAAATTAAATACATATACATATATTTCAAAAAAAATAAAATAATTTCTACATAATATACTTGAATCCGGGGCAACTCGCATCACTTTTAATAAATTTATTTTACTATTTTTATTCAAAAATACAATTAATTATTAATTTAAATATATAGAAAATTTGGGGTCGTTACATTACTTGTGATTATAATGATAGTGTTATCATACATAATCAATACTTAACTTTAAACTAAACTCTTTATAACTACTTTTCCTAACTACTAAACTATTTATTCAAAAGATAAGAGAATATACGAATAAGAGACCACAATTTATTTATTCATAATGGAGTTATTTTTTTAATATAAAAATAGATAATTAAACTGATAATCATGATAACTTAAAAGATCATATATCATTAATACTAATCATATGTATGTTATATTTTACACACATAATATCAATCCATACTAAGTCGAATTCAAGCAAATCAAACCAAATCCTAATTAAGCAAGCAAACAAACAAAGTTAATCAAATATTACAAGGAACATCAACCCATCCTTCTTCTCCAAAGATAGGGTCTTGTTTGATGGCATCCCAATTCTCATTATCAACAGATAGAGAAATGGGAGGATGTGCTTCATTATCATCCTTGTGCAGGGAAGAAATCATCCATCGAATTGCTTCGAAATGCCTTTCTTGCTCCTTGATCATCTGCATTTGACTCAATTCTAAGTGACGCTGATTACGGAGAATGATAGAGATAATATTCTTGAAGGATTTAAGAGTTTCTTCAAGATTTTCAGATAAATTGTGAATAGGATCGGCCATTTTTGTGAAAAAAGAGAAGAAATATAGATAGAATAGATAAGAAATGATTTTGAGTAAAGATTTCTGGAAGAGAACAGGTATTTATAGGTGTAAATTTCATTTGAAATGAATAGATACAAGTTAGTTATTTAAAATTCAAAAATTAAAATGAAAAGACACTTCAGATTTTAAGCATGTCGACATGGTGCCTTTGGGGGTTGTCGACAGGGTCATCTATGTTTTGATGACTTGTTTTTGATTTTGAATAAATGTATATATATATATATATTTACATATATCATATTAACAGTTATTCTAGAAATGAAATAAGCTAGATAACAGAAAGAACTTCAACATTAATTCAAACTGGAATGATACATGGATTAAACAACATGAAATACAATAACATTCAAACTTAAAACAAACTTAAACAACTACGACAAGGTATGAAAAGATAGATCTAATTGGAGGATGATGAGGATGATGAAAGATTAAACTTCTTACTGACTTTTGAGAAGAACTTGTTCATCTTAGAAGACATTTTATCCAACTTTTTACTAACGGATCTCTTAAGTGTCCGTTGATTTTCCACAATTATCTTTTGGTTTTGGATAATCATCTTGTTGGTTGGTTTGGAGGTGTAATCAATACTTTCAAGAGATGTTTCACCTTCCTCTTCTTCTTCTTGAATATCCATTTCATCCCCTTCTTCTTCTTCCTCTCCTTCTTCCATTTCTTCGTGAGCTAAACGCTCTTCCTTTTCCATAAGGGATTCATAAGGTTGAAAGATGTATGGAATTTTCATAAGTGAGATATTGGAATGATTGAAAACTTTTCTAGAAATGAATTCCTCTCCTTTAAAATTCACTCCAAAATAGTTGAAAATTCTAGTAAGGTAAATTCAATGATATAAAATCTTTTCTCCCATTTCCAAGTTTTTAGGCCGAAATTCATCCAAAATAACTTGAGCCCAATTAATATCATAGTTTCCAAAAAGAGCGAAAAGAGCTTTACAAACTTTTGAAGTAGGATTATTAAAACTTCCCGATCTCGGGGTCAAAGTGTGTTGCAAAAGAAGGCTCACAATTTTTGCTTTTAGACGAAAATTGCGGTTTATAAAATCAAAGTTTTCGTCACTTTCAAAAATATGGTGGAAAGTCTCACGATCATTTTCATTAAAATTGAAATTTGAAAGATCCATACCCGTACACTTACAATTTAGAATCGCTTCCAAAACATCACAATTTAAAACAATTTGAGTGCCTTTTACACTACTCCAAATTTCATCATCGTTTCCTTGATAAAAGCCACGATTAAGATTTGCATAAAACATTTTCACAAGATTTGGGTAGCATACAAAATCATTTTGAGAATCGTCAACAAGACTTAAAATGTTGTTGCTAACACAAAGAGTATCGATTTCATAAGAAGCGAAATCGCCGAAAATTGCAAACTTTTCGGGATGAACTTTTCCATAATTAGCATAGCCAATATAGGCTTTGATTGCTTTCGTATCATAAAAGAGGTGTTCTTTTAAGGTTTTGGAGAGTCTCATAGTTGATGGAGTACTTGAGGAGGCCATTGATGTAGAGAAAAAAGAGCTTGAGTTATGAAGAAAGAGTTTGAATTTGAAAAGTTAAGTGAAAAGATGAGATAAATGATAGTAAATAAATTGAAATTAAATGGACAGTTTCTCTGGTCAAAAAGTGTCCTTTCAGAGTCTCGAATGGTGTGAAAGAGTGAAGGAAAATACAAGCATTTGAATTCAAAATTTGAATTTCAAATTTTCTGTACCATGTCGACAGGTAGGGATGGACCCATGTCGACAAGTATCCGTAAATTCTGATGACTAGATACTTTTATATAATGTAATATATATATATATATATATTATTTTAATGTCTATATAATATCTGGAATATTACTAAGACTCATAAAATATTATAATATTATTAAAAGATAAAAATAATAATAAAATAAAAAAAAAGTAAAATTCAAACGACACATCAATTCAAAAACAACCAATCAAACAATTCAAGCATGCAATTTCAGCCAATGTATTGTAAACGTGTACCTTTTTCAGAGTCCGTGTCTTTGGTATCGACTAAATCGAAAATTGCTGTGAAACACTGATTTGAATTATCTTTCTTCTGTTCATCGTCGCTGGAGGATGAGTCAGAGTCATCTAGAGTAGCAGTGAATGCACGTTTCCGTTTCTTTGCAGAATCATTGTTTGTAGGAGGGTTTTGCTTATCTGGATGCGGACAGTCTCTTTTGATATGACCTGGTTCGTTACAATTGAAGCATTTGATAAAGTTTGGTACTGTAGTCTAATTACCGGAATTCTTAAAGTTGTTTCTCTTGGAACTATTCAATTTTCCGTACTTTAGAAATTTCCGAAAATTCCTGGTCATAAATGCTATCTCTTCATCATTATCACTGTTTGAGTCTGATCCGTCGATTAATGCATTGAATGCCATTGATTTCTTTTCAGATGCTTTGTTTTCTCTTCTCCCGATCATTTGAACTTCAAACGACATTAGATTTCCAATCAATTCTTCTATCTTTAAAGTACTGATGTCATTTGCCTCTTTAATTGCAAGTGTCTTTTGGTCCCATTCTGGAGTGAGAGAATTTAAGATTTTTCTGACTTGATCTTCTTCTGAAAATTCCTTTCCTAAAGATATTAAAGAATGCACAATATCTTGAAATCGACTATACATATCTGAAATAGACTCATTAGTATTCATTTTAAATAACTGAAACTGATTTGTGAGCATGGAAATTTTGGTCTGTTTAACTTTGCTTGTTCCTTCGTGAGTTACTTGCAAAGTTTTCCAGATTTCATATGCAGACTTACAAACTGACACTCTATTAAATTCATTTCTTTCAAGTGAACAAAACAGAATATTCATTGCTTTATAATTATGTTGTGCAACAGTCTTTTGCTCAGTGGTCCACTGTGCAAAATTAGTTGTGGGTTCAGAATATTCAGTTTGTGTGATATTCCAAGTATCTAATCCTACAAATTGTAAATATATTTTCATCCTACATGCCCAATATGCATAGTTACTGCCATTAAAAAGTGGTGGTCTGGCAGTAGACTGACCTTCTACAAATGAACTAGTGTTGGTGGTAATAGCAGTACTAGTGTTAGTAGCCATTTTGAAATTTTTCAAAATTCAGATAATGAAACTTTTGAAAACAAAGCTCTGATACCAAATGTGAGAAATGCAGATTAAGGATCTTAAGGCTAGAATTAACACTAGAGGGGGGTGAATAGTGTTTTAAGAAATTTGTTAATCTTTTTGAGTTTATCTTAATTTGTTAACAATGTATACCCTAATCAGACACAGATATGAACACAGAATCAAACACAGATGCAAATATAAAGTAAAAGCAGTAAAGGAAAGAACACAACGGATTTTATACTGGTTCGGATTTACCCTACATCCAGTCCCGCACAACTAAGTACGGATTTCCTTCCAAAAGCAATTCAACAATTACAACCCTCGGTTTCAAGGCTACGAGGTACACCCTCCAGAATCACAATCCTCTGGGTAGAGATACTTGATTTCCGGGGCAACAAGTTCACCCAATTGATTTCCAGGGCTACAATCACACCTTCTCTCGCTCAATTGATTACAAAAAGTCTATAACTCAGATTAGCACTTGGATCTTGAGATAGTGGAGAGAATCAAAACCAGAAATTATCTAGTTAGATTCGATATTGATTTCGGTAGAGTAATGGTGTAATTTGTAAATAAGAAAGTGGAGAAGAAGAAGAGAAGTTAAATCAGAGAAAAAGTGATTAAAATTCGTTGAAAACACCCTTTATTTATAGTAGATCAATAGCCATGTCCATTGGTGAATGGATGTGGCAAATAGACACTTCCTTTAAAAAAAATATTTGTCACCATGTCGACAGGGGTACATGTGACCATGTCGACATGCCCTTGTAATTTTTGGTGATTTGTTTTTCTTTGAAAATAATTTCTATATTATATTATACTTATATTTAAACTTTAAAATATACTTATATATAGTTATAATACATAAATAGCTATAGAGAATAATATTAAAATATATATAATAATTTTCTATACTTTTATATTTAAATCTTAAGTATAAATATATAAAAAAACTAAATAGTTTAAAAACTTAGGATAATAATTTAAAATCAAAGATATTTAAAATTAAGGATATTTAAAACTAAGGATATTTTTTAGGCTAAAATATATTGAAAAACCAGGACAGATGATTTTGGTTTTTAAATAGGAATATTTAAAATCATTTTGAAAAACAAGCTATATATATTTTGAAAATCATTTTGAAATAAAAGTAAGTGGATACAAAAAGATGTTCCACTAGATTTTTCATAGGTTCCATCCTACTTAGGGTTCCATCCCTTTAACGAGCACGAAGTGGATTCCATTCCACGAATAAAATAGATTTTAAGATGTCAGTGCCTTTCTATGAGTTTTAACAATATTCCTAACTATATAACTTATCTTGGAAACTTGAACTCTTGAAATTCTTGATACTCATGAGTCTTGAATCTTGATATCTTCAATCTTTGATCTTGAATCTTTATACTGTACAGTTCTTCATTCTTTAGTACCTGCAAACATATCTATATATATCTACACAATAATGTTAGTATTATATATTTTATAATCTAATTCTAAGTAAGGTTGTTGTCATCAAAACCAACTCCTCAAGGACTAACAGGACCTACGTTCCTTTGAGGAAGTTCTGGTACATATTCTTCTGTCGGTTGCATCCTAGTATTTGGATTAGCTCCAATACCACCAGTTCCTGGTGTTCCAACAGTAACTCCGGCATTGGGATTGATTCCCATGTTGATTCCAACGTTGCCCCCTGAAGTTTGATTCATGTTCCATGCAGATCTAGCCATCCCTTGCTGCTCTATCCTCTGGAAGAAGCCTTCCATCATCTCATGTTGTCTAGCTAAGTTTCCATCATGCATCTCTTTCATCATCTTTTCCATCTCCTCTCTAATCATATAGTTGGGTTGATGAGAATTTTAGGACACCACCTGGCTGCCTCCAGGCTCCGGTTGACTTGCTATAGCTCTAGATCTAGTATTAGGCCTACTCATCTTCTCTAAATCTTAGATTCAAACTACAACTCTTTAAATCTCTCTCAAGGTTCTCAGTGAAAGCACCAAAATGTTAACCCAAAAAATGGATCAACACCCCAGTTCAAGTGTGAAAGCACCGGTTCAAATAATCAGGAGCATAAATATCAGATAAACAACAAATAAAGAGCAGAAGTAAGAAAAGAGATACATAATTTTTATAGTGGTTCGGCTGACTCTGACCTACGTCCACTTTAATCAGTCTTTATTATGATTATACTAGTTGAACTCTTTGGATATCAACTAGATTGTTCTTAGATCTAAGTTATAATAAGTTGGAATAAGTCACAAGTTTAAGGGTTGATTGGAGAATCACAGTAACCCCCTTGATGACTATTGTGAGGGAGAAGAAAGTTGAAGAAGTGAAGGAATTCCGGTAGAGTAATGGCATCTCTCTATCTACAAAACATCCATCTCTAGTTGTAGGTAAGTGAGTATTTATAAGGGAATTCAGTGAGTGTTGGGCCAGAAGTCCAAGTGCAGAAGAGTCCAGTTGTTATGCCAAGTCATCACCGAAAATCTCAAATCAATTTGAGTCATTTCTCTGGATCGTTGGCTATCCATATGCGATGGCTCACTGGCTATCCATCAACTTAGCATATTTTTCTATCATAAGCTTTTACTTAGTGCTATGAAGGAGCTCGGAAAGTTTGAGTGTGATCCGACCTATCTTGATGGATCGCTAGCTCTCCATTCACTTAGCATATTTTTGAGTGAACTTAGTTTAGTTGTCTTTCTATCTTCTATTTAAGTGCCTTGTCCAAATATCAAGTCGTTTGGAGTTAGTTTGATCATCCGTCTTCATGAGTTATCCGATCCAGAAGAATCATCCATATCTCGCTCAAATCTTAACAAAATGGAACGAAACTTTGCAGGAACACTCTAGAGGGTGTTAGGGACCCACCATAAAATTTTGAGGTGGTGGGGCCCACTCTAGATGGGTCGCTATCCATCAAATCAACTCTAAATGACTTCATTTTTTTGTGAACCTTCTTCTATATTTTCTAAATGTTCTTCCAAAATTTCAAGTCAATCCGACTTCGTATGAGTTCTGTAGGTCCATTTTAAGTTAGCTAATTTTTGCCGTTGCCTTAGACCTCAAAGGCAACATTTTGACTATCTAAGGCAACATAAGTAATATTGTTGCAATAGAACCCTATTTGTGTCTATAGCAACACCCATAGGTATCTGTAGCAACATTCCAAAATGTTGCTATAGATATTAACTTTCTGAATTTGTGGGGCACAGAATGTAGAGCATATTTGATTTTTTAATAAAAATAAATATTTATTTAATAAAATGCTATTGCACAGAATTTGATATTTAAACAGTAATTTATTTAAATAAATATTTTATTTCAACATTTGAAATAGTACAAATTCCTGACTCCACTATTTTACAATTCAATGATATATAACACTGATATTCACATATACAGATATTCCTCACTACATCACTCAGTTCACTCATTACATATGCAGTTTCAATTTATACAGACACCGACACTGACAAATATATGACGAGCCGAGTGTCAAGCCGAAGGCGAGCCGAGTAGCGGGTCTGGGCGCAGCGCCGGCGGGGGTCTGATGGGCCATTACTTTGTTGAAGTTTCTGGTATATCCTACGTAAAACTTTCACCATCAACAATAGCCGTGTCTTGAATGATTACATATTGTCTGTATGATATCAAAACTTCCAAAATAACTTTCAATCTGTTACACAATACCTTACTAATATATTACATTAAACAAGCAATGGGTCTAACACAAAATTGCAATATAGATTCAGCCTGTGTATTTGTGGTTCTTATAAGGAATAAAGAATAATAATCTATGAGATATCAATAACTTAATACAAACTGAGGAGGCTGGTATAAGCTACTTAAGATACAAGCCACATGAAAAGGGTATACCACAAAGTCAGCGAAAAAGAAGCCAAGGCATACGTCCATAGTAATATAACTGAGCACTCACTTTCTCCAGCTCCAAATAACTGTGTAATGGTACCTGCCATTATCAAAACATTTGATTATAAATCACTGTTATATCTCGGGAAATATGACTAATATATGTATAAATCTTAAGCATTACTTATGTTCATTGCAGGTGGTAAACAGTACTGCAGCAGTAGGATAAACTGATACAATGGATCAGCATGCATAAGTCCTATATGCACTGCTCCCTTGACTGTAACTATGCCGAATAAAGGCAGCAAAATATAACAAACAGCTAGAACTCCAAATATGAGTGGTAAGCAAAGGTTTGATCCCCTTAATCCTGAAAATCATATTATTAAAAATATAATTTTTATCACATCATTTTCTATAAAAAAGAAACATTGCTTGACTAATAAAAACTTCACCTTTGATAGGGTTTCCTCCCATCATTTTCTACCACCACAACAGCCTTCACTCTGTCTACATCGACCATCTTCTCAGCAATCCCGACCACCAATTCAAAAAAAAACAAAAAAAACACAAAAAATCCAAACGACCTGAACCGGATTCCATTAGCGACTTCATTCAAACCACAAATCATCAAGCCACAAATCGCCGATTGCATTCGCGACCAGACCCAATTCACGATCTCCAAATCTAAAACCACCTCCGTGCCCCCTCTAATTCCAGAAACTCTTAAACCGCAACCTCAAATTCTTCGAACCCTAAACTTTAAATCACCTAAGTCGCCTGAATCAAATAATTTATTTTGATTGAGAATTTTGTCTGGGTTCGAACAAGTTTGGATTGAGTGTTTTTTATTTCGATTTGAGAAATACACGTTCTTTTCGCGCTTTGTCATTTTAACAAGTTTGGAAGGACGGCAAATCTGGCAGCGGAAGAAGAGGGTGTTGAAAGAGGAGAGGGCTACAGATTCCATGATTTGAACGGTGATGTTTGCGATTCAAATCGATGAACACAGTGCGAGTAATCATTTTAGGATTTTTGAAATTCCATTGAAGTATTCTATTTGCTTTTTGATTTGAGAAATGAAAACCGAAAGGGATCTACTGGAGTTCAGGCGGGAAAACGAAAATTTGGGGTGAATTGTAGCAGTGATCCATTTTAAAAATCAGATTAAATATAGATCATTGGATCGTATTCACGTGGATTGCTAATTTTATTAATTTTTTAATTTGAATACATCTATAGCAACACTATATAAAAATGTTGCATCGTGTTACACTTGTTTAGCTAGAGCAACACATTTTTATGGCTAAGGTAACACCAAAAATACAACGTTGTAGTAGGACCAAAATTTTATATCTATCGCAACATTTTAGCTGGCAACACCTTGCAAAAATGTTGCAGAAGGTCATCTATGGCGTAGTGTGAAAAGAGAAAGAGAGCTTGTCTTTTATTTTTGATTCTAAACTAAAACTAACTAAGAGGAACTAAGAAGAAGAAGGTTACATGAAACATAAGGGGTATTTATACATGTGTTAAACCCTAATTCATATTTTTTGGGAATGACCAAACTACCCCTTAGGAAGTGTGGTGGCCAAGTAACCATTAGCATCCACTAATCATCCATTAAGTGTTCATGAAGATTTAATGGCCTTTTAGCATGTGCATTAGCTCTTAAGTGTACATTAAGGTAGGTGGGTAAGTGGGGTCCTCCATGATCTTCACTTTGAATTATTTCCATTTTCATTTGTTCTCTTCACTCTTGTGCATGCATATATCATCATGAAACCACTTGTAAAATTCACTAAATTTCCTACAAAACAACATAGAAAATTCCAAGTAAATTTTTACAATTTAGTAAATGCACAAAATGACCATTTTGCCCCTATATGAAGATGAATATGTGACAATTTGAAAATAATTTGAATTTTGGTTTAAACAAGTTAAAATACCCAATATGATCATTTATTTAATTTAAATAGATTAAATATGGTGGTAAAAATATGCACATTTACGTGCACATCAGCAGGTGGTGTGACATTATGACCAAATTTATAGCTTACTCATTTTCGGTAAAATCCAATTTTAGTTTAATAAGCGTTACCCGGTTGTGACATTTGCTTACACCAATTCTCTTCGTCAAAACTATATTACTTTGGACATATGGAATTTGGTAATGGTCAAAATTCCAACCTCATCCACATTCAACTTTATAGTTCAAATACAAAGTCCTTGGTTCAATAATAACAATTATTATTAACCGAAATGCTCTGGCCAGAGACTTTGACTTTGAATTGACTTGAGTTGACTGTGTTACAAATCGCATATAATTGAGGAGACGAATCCTCTCTTGAATAGTGCTTCACTTCCAATACTTCTACTCGACCCAACTATAGTCACTCGATGGACGCACGCCATGCCATGGTTAGGCTATAATCAAAGTGGAGCTTTTATATTGAAGATCCATAGTATTCTTAAGTCGAGAGAACTGTGTAAATCAGTCCCATCGATATTTTCTGTTTGACCTTAGTTAACCAACAAAACTATCGAGTGAGTCATTCCATAGTTATCCAATAACTATTAGTACGTAACCCCTAGGTGCCCCTAGCAGTCATGAGTAATACACCATCCAACATTTAGAGAGCGTTACGTACTTCAGTCTCAACGGATACATCGATATCCAGTCTCGATGCATCTTGACTAGGAACATTTAAAAATGGTATATTTGTTTCGTTGTGATAAATTACTCACAGTTACAACACTTTGTAACTACTATCACAAAATATACCATTTATGGATTTTCTATTAAATATACTTTTAATTAAGTTAATTAATTAATATAATCACATTATATCAAGTATATAATAGGAAGATAATACCCTTTATTTCGAACAAGATTGGTCAACGAGTTAGATATATGTAACAAATTACATAATTACCCCTAGGGCATACCCCTAACTCTATCAATCTCCCATTTGCACTTGGGGTATTATGGAATCTAATTCCAACTTCTCCAACCAGTTTTCTCAAAACCAATTAGGTATGTCCTTTAGTGAATGGATATGCTATTATGTTTTAATTATCTACTTTGTCAATTAACTCTCTCTGACACTAATAAACTACCTTTATCACGTGGAAAAATTTGAAATATGTCTTTCGACTTCTAGTGATATTTAAGTTCTATCATGACCAATTTCATCACATTGTTATCTAATAACAATATTATGGGATTCTCAACATTTGGAATCACCTTTGGATCAATTGTAAATTTGTGCATTTATATCTATATACATTAGTTTATTGTGGCGCTATTCAAGTTAATGTTCTCAACATTTTGTTGAATCGACCACAATCACCTTTATTTTGAAACATTTTCAAATTAAAGATTTTAACTTGAGTTTTATCATTGACATGTTATACTCAATATCACTTATAAAAGTTTGTGTCCAAACATTCCATCATAACGAGTTTGTTGTTTTATAAACAATTCTCTGGTATTTCATAAATATGCGAGAACACCTCAAATAACCATTTAGTGATATCAATTTGGATTTTATATTTTCTCCATGTATCAAATACATAAACAAAACATAATATCATACACAATATAACCTGTACGATAATTCCTATTGCTAATGCATAAGGAATCTCACTTACATGTTCCCCTTTTAATAGGGTGCACTTGTATATCGTTTTGGGACAATCCCCATATCTTTTATACTCACCATAAAAGACATCATTTATAATCCAAAATTAAGTATTAAAACAACTAAAGTTGATTTTAATACAAGCATATTGTTAAAATCAACAACGTGTTGTTTACTTATAGTTTAGACATATCAATGTACCTTTTAACGTTCATTCTTATGAACACACGCTTCCTCTGCACTTTGATTGAAAATCAAACTATTTGATATTTCTATCAAAATACTTATTCAATCTCGATGCTTATAAAATGATACATTTGTATCATTTCTTGGATCATATCCAAAGTCTCACAAACCCAATATCGCTCCCGCTGACTTTGAGGCATTTTTGGTTAATATGTGTAAATAGCTTACTCTAAATCATTTTTTAGAACTTTTTGTTTCAATACATAAGTACCAAACACTAAGTCTTATTGAGCGATAATTTTGTGAGTAAATTTGAATTAACTTGATCATGTTGAATAATGAATCATTTAATTCCAACCACATTAGTCTTTCCAATAAAGACACAATCTCAGCCGATGGATCACATCTCTTTGGTTACGACCACCAAAATCATATTTTGATAGCATGCTTGGAATTCTTTCAAATTTGCGCATCATACCATATAGAGTCAACAATCTTAATGATTTAATTGAACAACCGAGGGTAATGTATATTTTCGACATTAATAAGAAACTCATAGTTTCTCTTCGATGTATGAGATTACCTATTAGACATTCTAATGCTATGCGTTCATTTAGGTTAGTTAATTTCACTTCATCTCATATAATCAGTTCTATCTATGAATCGGATCCAGTTCCATTTAACTATCAAAAATTTCTCAAAGAAATTCCTTCACAATAAAGTTGATATATCTTAAAACAACAATTGTTTCATAGTGCAAATAGAATAGGGATTCATAAACGCTTTATGAGCCTTTTATTTTTAAAACTGATTTTAGTTTACAAAAATTATGTTCAAAACATAAATATGTCATTTGATGACAGACCTTTCCAAAAACTTTTTGGAGATTCATACAAGATCCCTCATGAACAATTATTACGTGCAATCTTTCGACTTGCACAACCTGTCAACTCCTTGGCCTAGGATATGTTGGAATTTCTTACAAACCCTTGTATGATTTTGTAAACTATTGTTTAGATGAAATAATATCAACCTTGTGTACTAATCTTAAGTACATGACCTTATAGAAAGAAAGTAACTCAACTTCACTCACAATTAATCATAAATTGTCCAACAACGTCTGATTACTCCTTATCGATGCATCATTATGTATCACATGGAGGAGTGACTTTTGAGATTAAATCTATATTCATTTTAGGTACAATGGAACGCTTTCCAATATACTCACGTATTCGATCAAATCAAATCATTTTATTCTATTGCATGTTATTTTATTTACTTTTCTTTTATATTCTATGATTTTATCATAAACTTACTACATGTGTATATAATACACATGTTCATGTTGGTAATAAATCATCGATGAATACAAAAAAGTATGTGGAACCCTTTTGGTATTAATAGACTTGTGATTGCATACATCATTTTGTATTAATTCAAAGAGTTCATCAACTCTTATGATGCTCCCACTGAATGTGTGCATAGCCATTAATTGTTTGAGATATAATTAACCTGTATCATATGATTCATAATTATAAAGTAAAATTATTTCTCAAAACTATGGCTTAGACTATAATTCCAAAACAACTGTAAATAATATTAGATACCTGTTATCCCACCTTTTGGCAAAACCGAGATACCCAAAACAAACTGAAAATAAATGATAACTAGTCGTGAATATCAACTATGCATTGCATGATAACCATGGATATCGATGAATTTTATCCGAATCCGGATCGGGCTGGAATTGACAAGGCATGGCAAGAAAAGCCATGGAAGCCAGCGTTTCAGATTTCAGGTTAATCGGAGTTCGTATGAATGAGATATGATCGATACAAGTTAGATACAAGGTGTTGTTCGTATCCATCAGAAAACCAAGGTGACGACCTGTTCGAATCGATCAGATTCGTATCCATCAGAGAGTCATCGTCAAGTTCGAATCCATCGGGACTTGGCGACTTTGGATCGATCAGGCACTCGTCAGTCCTCGGTCATGAAGCTCGAATCCATCCGTTCGTATCCATCACCACACCTTGGTTCGTATCCATTAGCTTCGCATCAATCGAAATGGTTCAGGCCTTCGTATCCATGGACTTCGTATCGGTCGATCGATGATTAGTTCGAATCGATGAACGAGGCGTTCATTTGAATCCATCAGGAAGCTTTAGTTTGTATCCATCACAAAATGTATCCATTGAATGGGTCACCATCAATACGAGCTAAACTGCCAATCTCGATTCAAACTAGACGTTGAAAGCTGATACGAGATATATGAAATTGATTGATTCAAACTGGATAACAATACTCGATACAAACGAGGCGAAATTCATGGATACGAATCGGTCAATACGCCACTAAAAACGGATCGATCCAGGCAACTCACTCCACGTCACAGCGCGCACGCACTTCCGATCGATGCGAAAGCCATCGATACGAAACCATGGATTCGAACAGGGCAGCCTACATGGAGCCTCAACCTTGCATCGATCATATCTCACAAACCGTTGATCCAAATGCTGCGAAATTTTCACAGTAGCTTACGTACAAGATAAAGAGCAATCCTGCCAAGTTTCGGCTCGATTGGATCATTTCTTGATGGATACGAAATTGCTTCGTATCGATCGCAGATCGAGTCGAAACTTGGTGGGGTCGGTCGCGTGGGCCCCCTCACGTGCCAGAAGAAGTCTCCCGAAGTTTGAGCACGATCTCAGCCTCCTACGCCTATAAATAGCCCCCTGAAGCCTACAGAAAAGAGATCTTTTGGCTGACCAACGTCCAGACTCTGCCGGATTCAATTCTACTTCTTTCCGTTGCTGTTATACTCGAATTCATTCATTGTATTTGCTGTAATCATCTATAATCAGCGAAGAACATCAATAAAGGATAAAAATCATTGAAGTGGACGTAGGCCGGAGATAGCCGAACCACTATAAATCTCGTGTTCTTGTGGTTTATTTCTGGATTGTTGTTTATTGCTAGCTTAGATCTGAGATTTGTGTCTGAATATTTCTGATTTGTATTCATACACTGGTGCTTTCACAATACTTGGGGTTTGTGACCATTTTTGGCGCAAACACTTTGGTGCTTTCACTGAGAACAACTAGCACCCGCTACATCAGATTCAGAGTTCAGATTTGAAAGCTTGAAGGGATCAGATTTGGGAGACAATGACTCGACAAACGAGACAAAGAGCTGAGAGGAGCCAACAAGGAGGAAGTCAAGAGGCATCCTCTGGTGCCGGAGAAGAACCAGCTTCGATCTACATCACCAGAGACGAAATGGAGACCATGACCAATCTGATGCACGAAAGAATAATGAAAAGCCAACAAGAGATGCTGCAGAATTTCTTTGAACAGATGAGAGCTGCAGGGGTGCAGAGCCTAGGACCAGCTACAGCGGCTATGAATGTGGAACAAGGAGCTAGGATTGCGGAACCCAATGAAGGTCAGAATGCAGATCCAGAAGACAATCAACAAGGACTTGGGGGCAGACCCTCAGGATCTGATGCTGGAAGGCCGACAGATGGAGCTCAACAAGCTGGAGCCAACACCAATGCTAACGGGCCACACGAAGAGTACGTACCAGAATACCCTTCAAGACCAAGAGGGCAACCCCAGGATGGAGATGAAAAGATGGCTGGATTAGTGCGACGACTCATGAGAGGAGGATTGTCTAGCGAAGGGTTGGAAGAAGTTAGTCGGAGTCCGTTCACTCCGAATATCAGGAATGCAAGGAATCCTCCAAAGTTAAACTACCAACGCTGGATCTGTATGATGGGAAGTCGGATCCGACCATGCATATTACCCGATACATTAGACACATGGAAGTACTGGGAGCATCTGAGGAAGTGATGGCACGATGTTTCCCTTTATTTTTGTCAGACTTGGCTGCACTTTGGTTCAGGCAATTAAAGACTGGATCAATCAGGACATGGGGCGAGCTTGTAGATTGCTTCATGGAACAATTTAGGGTCCATGTAACAAGACCCAAGAGTGTGATGACTTTAGCTTCGATAAAGCAAAGGACCGGAGAGTCCATAAAAGGTTTTCTGCTGCGATTCAATGCAACGGTGGCTTCTGTAGATCGCCCGGATCCATCGATGATTTTGATGGCGGCGGTGGCAGGAGTTGGAGAAGGCACCAAATTCAAAGATTCATTGACAAGAGATCCACCACAAGATCTTGGGGAGTTTTACCATGAAGCTGAGAAATTCATTCGATTAGAAGAATCACAAGCCGAGAGGCAGGAAGTAAATGCTGCACAAGGCGAAGGAACCGCCAGGGAACAGTCCAGGGCAGACAAAGGAAAGAGAAAGCAGGATGACGCACATGATGGTCCTGATAAATGGAAGAAATTCCGAGAGCCTAGATTCAGGCAATACACAGATTTGACGGGAAGCCTAGAAAAGATTTACACTGAAACTCGGGGGCAACTCCCCTATCGGAAACCACCCAGGAGAGATCCCACGGAGCGGGAATGCAGGACTGGAAAATACTGCCTATTCCATGAGCTGGATGGGCACACAACCGATGAATGCCTCCACCTAAGGGATGAGGTGGAAGAACATGCCAGGAGTGGTAGATTGCCACAATACACCAGAGAATGGGCAGCGACAGTAAGGCCTGAACAACCACCGCCTCCACCTAACAGGAATGATCCTGGATCGGGATCACGACTCGTCATCAACTGATTGTGATGGCAAGGGCCAAGTTCAAGATTTGGACTCTGGTCGATTAGTTTTCTTAGATTTGATTTCCAAAATAAAACGGCTATCCCACTTACTCATGTACGGGAACCGGAGAGATCCCTAGGCATGCTCTAAGATGGAAATAGACCGCTCCGCCCGGAGAGGCATTGTCTTGTTTTTCCTGGTGTTTGAGATTGAACATCTAGGATTTGAATTTAATAAAGAAACATTTATTGAAACAAACCTTTGACCAGAGAGTTAAAGGATAAACATTAAATATCAATATAAAGATGATCGCTTTACGATCCTACCCGGAGAGGCGGGGTCCGGAGTGCAGGAAGTGAGTTGCTTCGCCGGAGAGCGACAGGATCGACTCACTTAAGCATCGTTTCCTATTCACCGGAGAGTGATTGGATCGGGATTTGATAAGGGCCCGGAGAGGCTATGATCGGCCCACGATTTAGGCCATGACATCGCTTAATGTTCAGATACACTGAACCGGAGTGCAAGAAGTGGATCGCTTCACCGGAGAGCGACAGGATCGACCCACTTAACGTTGTTTCCCCTTCACCGGAGAGTGACAGGATGGGATCCAGCAGGAGCCCGGAGAGGCTACGATCGGTCCAGAACGGCCAAGACATCGCTTCACGCCCTAACTAGGGCCAGAGTGCAAGGGGTAGAAAGCAACGCCGGAGTGCAATAGGATCTTTCTATTCGACCGCTATGTCTGGAATGGGCTTCGCAAGGGTCCGGAGCGATCATCAATAGTCCGGAGAGACTGTAGAATTTCATTCTTAACTTCCACTGGAAGAAATTGATAATGTTTCGGCTTCGAACAGCCATGGACTTGATTAAGAATTCTATAAGCTCTGAATAAAACCTGAACTCACTACATTCAATTTGAGACTGATCAAAACACACCTTTTACCAAAAGGCGTGTTTTGGGGGGAAAAGTGTTATCCCACCTTTTGGCGAAACCGAGATACCCAAAACAGACTGAAAATTAATGATAACTAGTCGTGAATATCAACTATGCATTGCAGGATAACCATGGATATCGATGAATTTTGTCCGAATCCGGATCGGGCTGCAATTGACAAGGCATGGCAAGAAAAGCCATGGAAGCCAGCGTTTCAGATTTCAGGTTAATCAGAGTTCGTATGAATGAGATATGATCGATACAAGTTAGATACAAGGTGTTGTTCGTATCCATCAGAAAACCAAGGTGACGACCTGTTCGAATCGATCAGATTCGTATCCATCAGAGAGTCATCGTCAAGTTCGAATCCATTGGGACTTGGCGACTTCGGATCGATCAGGCACGAGTCAGTCCGCGGTCATGAAGCTCGAATCCATCCGTTCGTATCCATCACCACACCTTGGTTCGTATCCATTAGCTTCGCATCAATCGAAATGGTTCAGGCCTTCGTATCGGTCGATCGATGATTAGTTCGAATCGATGAACGAGGCATTCATTTGAATCCATCAGGAAGCTTTAGTTTGTATCCATCACAAAACGTATCCATTGAATGGGTCACCATCAATACGAGCTAAACTGCCAATCTCGATTCAAACTAGACGTTGAAAGCTGATACGAGATATACGAAATTGATTGATTCAAACTGGATAACAATACTCAATACAAACGAGGCGAAATTCGTGGATACGAATCGGTCAATACGCCACTAAAAACGGATCGATCCAGGCAACTCACTCCACGTCACAGCACGCACGCACTTCCGATCGATGCGAAACCATCGATACGAAACCATGGATTCGAACAGGGCAGCCTACATGGAGCCTCAACCTTGCATCGATCATATCTCACAAACCGTTGATCCAAATGCTGCGAAATTTTCACAGTAGCTTACGTACAAGATAAAGAGAAATCCTGCCAAGTTTCGGCTCGATTGGATCATTTCTTGATGGATACGAAATTGCTTCGTATCGATCGCAGATCGAGTCGAAACTTGGTGGGGTCGGTCGCGTGGGCCCCCTCACGTGCCAGAAGAAGTCTCCCGAAGTTTGAGCGCGATCTCAGCCTCCTACGCCTATAAATAGCCCCCTGAAGCCTATAGAAAAGAGATCTTTTGGCTGACCAACGTCCAGACTCTGCCAGATTCAATTCTACTTCTTTCCATTGCTGTTATACTCGAATTCATTTGTTGTATTTGCTGTAATCATCTATAATCAGCGAAGAACATCAATAAAAGATAAAAATCATTGAAGTGGACGTAGGCCGGAGATAGCCGAACCACTATAAATCTCGTGTTCTTGTGGTTTATTTCTGGATTGTTGTTTATTGCTAGCTTAGATCTGAGATTTGTGTCTGAATATTGCTGATTTGTATTCATACATTGGTGCTTTCACAATACTTGGGGTTTGTGACCATTTTTGGCGTAAACAATACATATGTATTTTTGTTGCATCACTTTTACTATGAAAACAAATTCCATAATATAGTTCTATTTCATAATGAATATTCATAATACTCATATTGAAATATAGTTATATCTATTTTTCAGTCAATACCAAAAATAAACATTATTTCACAAATATTGTTCGGTACATTTTACGAAAACAATTTTCGTAATTTGATTAATTCATTAGGTGATATCACTACAAAAATATGGACTTTTGATAGCACTAATACACAGCATTTCCGCCTATCCTCCCTTCAACGCTACATAAGGCAGGGCTTTCTACACTATGAAGTACGTATCCTCAATGCTATACGATAAAAAGGCGGCAAACAATTTATTTTGCGCAACACCATCTCCACCTCTAGAAAACAGATAAGCTCCGCGAAATCCCTAAACCGCAACACTCAGACCTAAATCTTAAATCGCGAAACCCTAAACACCATCATCAGTCGATCGCTGTAATCATTCTCTCACATAGTCGATCTCAATCCTTAGCCGTAATCAACAGTCGATCGCCGTCATCTGCCTAGAACCCTAAATCGCGTTTTCAATAATCTGAAGGTAAATTCAATTTTTACATTTGAACTCTGACACTTAGATTATCATTTGCTTTTAATATGGGTACACTTGGTTGTTAATAATTCGCTTTTAGATTTGAACTCTAACACTGAAGGTAAATTGAATTTTTACATTCGAACTCTGACACTTAGAAATAATTCGCTTTTAATATGGGTAAATACAATTTGTTCACAATCTATTAGTCAATTTTTAAGACAATTTTCTGTTTCGTTTGGCCTTACAAGTCTTTTTTTTTTCCTTTTTTTCACACGAAGGTATACAATTTGTGTTCATCAAGTTTCCGCGATCAGTAGAAATGTGGAAATAGTTATTGAACTTCTAACATTGTCGCCTAACCATAGTTTTACTCTTTAATTGAATATGTTATAACTGTAAAATAAAATATTCGCACCTATCAATCGCTACCTAATCACAGTTTTACTTTAATATTCTTAGTTTCCACTTTTAGTTGATGATTTCTTGAAGCTATAAGATGCCTTCTAAGTATATATTTGAACCGAATAAATATATATATAGTGGCATGCCTATCCTGGTACTTCCATCTTTTCTTTTACCCAATTGATGCCAACGTTTCATTGCTGTAAATGCAATTTATCATGTTTTATCATGTTGATAACCATCTATTATCCATTTTTCAATAATTCACACTTTCAGTTTCCCGTATTATTAAATATAATGCATTGTTATTGAACAATCGTGGTCGTAGTTATTAAAATTTGTACATTGTTAGCTAATCACAGGTTTGCTCTTCTCGTAGATAGAGAGCGAACTTTATAACAAAGAATTTTGAAGTGAAAAGTTTTAATTTTTAAAACAGACTATTTTTGGAAATTGATATGAGTTAAATAAAACATTAAGCAGTGATAATATAATTTTAAACTTTAATACTTTTATACATTTATAGACATAACTTTTAATCTAGATATCCGATTTCGACGATTTTGGATCCATTGTAAAAATAACTTGATAACAAGCTTTGAAAGTTTTTTGAAATTTTGAAAATTGCTATTTTAAAATCCATTTGAAATCAAGTTAAAAAATCAGGCCTGCATTAAAAAAAACCTAAATGTGTCATAGTATTACTCGGTTACAAAGACTGCGTACGTTTTTATCATATTTTTAAGATGCATGATGAAGGAACACTTAGGTACCAAATATGCTAGGGCTGCTCCTAGCTACCGACATTTCAGTACTATAAAAACATGACACATTAGACCACTAGCCAAGCACTTATAGAATGAGAAACGCAACACTAAGTATGGTTGAATATATAATTGTTGAAGGTATTACATGTAAATTTGATCTACAACTATAAGCGTACAAATGTATTATGGTTTCACTTCATGTTTTTAGACGTGACTAAGCAAATTAGCAACTATATCTCGCGCTCAAGGGAAAGGAAAAAAAAGCTGAATTATTGTAAACTGGGTGTCTATGACTGGTTATTTAGTTAATGCATACAGCCATAATGCAATTCTTGCTTATTATTCCACAAATTACAGTTCTTAGATAACAACTGGTTTAGATAAATCAAACCTGGATATAGACCCAAACTCGCTGGCTAAACTTCTGCAACTTAGGTGACTACAGACACCTGTATGATGTACAGCTCCTTGGTCTTGATGGAGCAGTAAAATCAACAGGCATATGAAGCTCCCTGCCACTAAGGAATCTAGTTACTGAAATCTGCTTGATTCATATAGAAGATAAATATATAGAAACAAACACGATTAATAAATTCACTGGATACATGTTCACTGTCCAAATTGATCACCATCAACCTACACGAGTTGGGTGCCAAAGGGCCAAGTAGTAGTTGCATCATCGCGCAATCTCCATATTTTAGTTAAAGGGATTAGAGAGGACATAGCAGTTCCATCTAATACAGTCACATCTTTAATGAAAGGGGTTAGTGTAGAGGAAGGATTTGATGGAGCATGCCCATAACATTGTTCCAAAGCATAGGGTCCATGTACAATAACATCATTTTTTCCTCGAACATCAGTACCCCAATTCCGTTGTTTGAAAATTAGCAAGTTACCTCATAGAACAATTCTTGCACTTTATTCACAATACTGTCAATTTTGCAGTTTTACTTCTGCGTGCACTAAAGTGCCTATTATTAGAGTTAATTGTCTTGATTTGAGGGTATACCCTCTTCATAGGTTTCATGTGATATATTATATCTATGTTCTTAAATTAAGAGGAAAAAATCTTTAATTATTCACTTACTGACTTGCACTCCATATTCGTAAAAGAATATTTCCAGTTACCTCCTTTTATCTCTCTAGAAAAAGCTCGTCTGTTCTACTTTGTCATTGTCTTAGTTCTATGCGCATCTTCAATTTATATATCATACCGATGTTAGGATTTCAATATACCTTAGAATTGATAATCATGAAACCCTAGATCATGGTTCAACATTCCGGTCGGCTCGTCGGAATTCCAAAGATATGACTTAATTGCCAGTATTGACACAAAATGTGACCAACATTAAATGTTTTCATTTCTACTATTGCAGGAACATTGTCTTACTGAGATAATATTCACTGCTTCGAGTTAATTGGTAAGTATTTTTTGTATCAGTAATATTTAATGAAGCGAGAGGGGGTATTTCAGTTACTGATAAACCTTTAAAAGCCAAAAAGTATGCTGCCAGTCTACAAATTGGATAGTCAACCAGAGTACTTCTATCTGCCTTGATTGACCTATCTGTTTTGCTTTTATTTATTCATTCGTCATGGTTACAAATTATGGTTGCCATTTTACCCCCTTTATCCAATGCTTGTTATCCCCCCTTCAGAGTAAAAGAACAAGAAATTGAAACATGTAAAATAACCCTTCGTTGAAAAACAGCATCTACTCTAGCGCTCTTAACTTGTATATTTACTCTAGCACTCTTAACTTGTATATTAACTTAATCGCACACTGCAAAATTATGCTAAATGGTCAAATCAGTGTGTGGACACTGCCTATTATTTAAACTTACTGTTCTACGCCTTCTTTTTTCTAGTCACGGATTTTGTTTGCATTTGCACAACTTGCGCTGCTTTCTTACTGATACTTTTACATTGAACTTTTGATGCATGTTCATTTTTGATTACTTTTTTAGTTAACCACTTTCTTCATTTGTATATCAACAAATTATAGCTCAATTTATTCTTAATAAATTAATTAAGATAATTATTAGTCATATGAGTAAAATCATCAAAACGTGAGAACTTCAAAGGTTTGTATATTAACAAATTATAGCTCATTGACGTTGTTTTTTAATCCATCGTCAAACTTGATTTTTTAGGTTACTGCATGTCAAAGAGAAGAATCAATGCCTCGGGTAAACATCGAATATTAGCATATGCATAATTTCACGTTTGCATATGTGTGCATATGATACTTTGCTATAAAACATCAAATACATTATCATTGTGATATTATCTAAAAATTAATTTTAATATAGTATTTAACTTAAGACGCTTCTAATTAATTGCAGAGCAATGGAAATACATTTGATAAATGTGATTTATTGGATTGGAGCGGAACCGATGAAATAGTTGCTGAAGGAAGAGTCATGTCAAGTGATCCAAATGAGCTTGTACATAGAATTCCTCTAGGACCAAATGCAAAGATAGTTTTGATTGAGTTTCCAAGGAAATTGGATGCTTTTTTATGGAGAGCCGTGATTCATACGATACATATTGGAGAGGCTGCCGGTATGTTAGTAGCATGACCTACCGATAAAGTTATTTTGCATAAGCTAGATCAAATCGACAACACGGTAAATTAAATATCACTTTATTTATAATTTTTATTTCAAAATACAACTATTAATTTCATAAATACATATTTTTTTGGAATAGACTAAAAGTAGCAGAACAGAGCCTTCATGCAAGCTATATGATTGGGTTGGAGGTGAAGAAGTAGTTGCTGAAGGACGCTTGTACTCTAGCGATCCAAACCAGCTTGTGAATGGCGTTCCTATTGGACCATCAGCTATGGTAGTTTCTATTGATAATCCAAACAACCCCAAGGCCTTTTTATGGAAACCAAGAAATAATATGATATATGTTGGAGATGCCATTGGTAATAAAGTTGCTTGGCCAAAATCAAAAGTAGTTGTCGAGAAAGCTAAAGCACCATCATTTGTTTCTAATAGTGGCAACGTAACATCTCATACGGTAATATGTTTAAACATAATTATAGCAACTTGTTATCAAATTTATTAATATATATATATATATATTAAAACCATCACTTTTCTTTTTCTTGTTTGATAGAGTGGAAGGCCAGCCCCCAAAAGCAAATGCAGGCTGATTGATGTTGGTGGAACAGCAACAATAGTTTCCGAAGGGGTTGTGGCTTCAACCGATCCAAATGAAATGGTCCATTTTGTTCAACTTGGAAGAGACGCCGTTAAAGTTTGGGTAGTGAATGCTACAGTTTCCGATGCAATTCTGTGGAGACCATCTTCTGATCTTGTCTGCATTGAAGATGCTGTAGGCTCTACAGTGGCATGGCCAACCTCAAAAGTTGTGATAGAATCAAGTTCTAGTAAGTATAATTTTTTCATACATATATACAAAATTTCAAAATGTATTCATATTTGATTGTATGATTTAATTCTTGACATTATACGGTTTTCTTTTATATAGGTAACCATTGTTAAAGTTTGTTGACTGATCAGAAGAAAAGAAAGCTTCACAACTGCACTCTAGGTAAATATACGAATAATACATCATGCATAAAAGTCATTTTATGTTTTTCGTTTGATATGCATATTTTGGTTCTTATCAAAGTGTAGCACTGTGGTCAGATATACGAATATGTAAATATACGAATTGCTACGTGAAGTTATTAACTTTTCGAAAAGTTATTAACTTCTATTCTTCGCTCTCTTGTTGTTTCTTTCTAGGAGCTATGGGAACTCCTCCTTCCTTTTCAAAAAACATACTTGTTCTTCTTTTGTTGCAACTCGTTTTGTATGTTTCATTCTTTTTTTTAAATATATTTTAACCTGGTGTATAATTTGATTATGATATTCTACGTTATAGGTTGGGGAACATATGTTCCTACTCCAGCAATCCACTTTACTTCTTCTCGACATGAGTCATTGTTATAAGAGTTAAATTCTTCCTTGTCATGCAATATAAAAACTTTAGAGTTCGAGAATAGCAACCTTTAGGCTGTCAACAGATCATTAACTATAAAGAACTCATAGATCTCGTCCATATTGGACTTGTAAAAGAAGAAAACCCATGAGCTGGAAGAAAAACTAAAAACTCTTAAGAATGAACGTACACAGTCTAGAGAACAAACAAAACAAACAAGACTTAAGGTGATCAAACTTGAGGGAAGCTTGGTTAAGGTGACTATTATTGAGAAAAAGTTAGCTAAGAAAGACTCTCTACTTAAGAGGTCGAATTGCCTTTTTGGTTCTTAAACTCTTCATTTTGCCGCCTCTATGCATCAAGGACCCATGTGAGCTTTTCAGCTACCATTAAACACATGCAAAAACGCACTTGGTGATGGTGACAATGGTTATGAAGGAAATCCTCTTGTTTAACCTTCAGTTCCAAAGAGGTAGGTTTTTACTTGAAAGCGTAGATATCAAAACTCATATGGTTGACTGATCAATGGTGTTACCTCTTATTTTCTGGGACATCGAAATCAAAACTCACAGGGTTTTGCAAGTAAAACATAACTCTTGATGCGTTATACTTTAATTTTCTGAGTATCATGACCGAATAAGATCATTTTGTATTTCTAATACCATTTAACCTTTTATTTACTATTATCTAGAGTAGCTTGCCCAAGTGGTTCTAAAGTACTCTTGCTTTTTCATTACTGACGTGCTTCCCTTCTGTAGGATATTATCTATTTACATGTACACACAATTATAACACGGACATGAAATTATGAATGCATGCGTTTATACTCATGTTTCTTCGGGTAAGGGGTGCAATTTCCATAGTACAAGCTGTACATTGTTAGTAATAAATAATTCCAGTGATGTATAAGCTTGGATGAAGCAAATGGGTTCATAAGGTTTAACCTTGATATTTTTCAATATGCCTTTATGTAGTTTCTTAGGAACTCTTAATATTTAATCAATAATAGTGTAGGAGAAACCAAACAAGAAGGCTATTAAAATTTTGCGGCATGGTGTATATCAATTCAAAGAAGATTGATCCAGTTATGTATATATTTTGCAGTTCTAACTTTATATTCTTTTTTTGATCATATAAAGAATAATGTCAGTTGAGTTGTTCCATATAGACCTTTGAGTTTGTTCCAGAAGATGTACACAATGGTAGGTGTTTCCGGTGATGTTCAGTCTGAGATGATTCGTACATGTAGAAACACGTTTCTGTTTATGCACACTTGACAGTTAAATGGTTCTACCTCTGTTCTGTGAGATGTATACATGAAATTCTACAGTTTTTCTTTTTGTTGGGAAATTCTGAGTGTGCTTTTGTAATGACAGTATAAAATTATCTGCAAATTACCTCATATGTTCATTGAATTTGCACAGGTACGAGTAATACTGCAAGTTTGGTGAAACATCAAGCAAATCCTAAGGTATCTCCTGTGATTGCAAAAATGATGGGAAAGATGGATGCCTGGGCTAAGTAATATGCTTATGTTTTCTTCATACTTGTATTAGTACATTATGCTAGATAATGTTGTTATTATGTAATGTTGGAGGCAAACTGCTAATTATGACCAAGACTGTTATTATGTAATGTTGGAGGCAAACTGCTATTTATGACCAAGACTGTTATTATGTAATGTAATGTAATGTTGTTATTATGTAATGTTGTATATACATATATCTATCTGTGTGCATATATATATATATAATATAATATATAAAAAAGAAAATTGAAACAAATGCTGAAAATTAATATTATATAGGATAGCGTTTGAAAAACGCTATTGATTCATCAAACGCTATCGCAACTCTATATGAGATGTAAGATTTATGCATCAAAAATGCTATAATAGAATCAAAAACGCTATAGTAGAAAATAAAAAACGCTATAAAAGAATGATAAAAAATGCTATCGAAAAACATTGTAACGCTATAACATGGTATGATGAAACGCTATAAAATGTGCTCAAAAACGCTATAGAAGTTAAATGAAGGATTAAATTCCCTATAGGGTTTAAGTTTAATAACAGAGAAAAAACGCTATGGTAGGGTGCAAACGCTATGCACGTTTGTAAACGCTATTAGTTATTATAGCGTTTTCCTTCCTGCTATGTAATGTTGCCGGCCTACCATAGCTTGTGGTTCCACGGCGTTCTCTGAAACGCTATGGTAGCCTGTTATAGCGTTTTTAAAACGCTATGAAACCCATAAACTGTTGTAGTGTATATGGCATGCTCCCGCTATTTCCGCCATTACTATAATAGCGTATTAAATTTAGAGGTCCGCCATTCACTTAATATTGTTAATATAGTTTACTTATTTCATATACTACAACTAGTTTACAGTGGAGAGTTCTTTGATCAAATATCTTGAACTCAAAGAAATAAATGTTATTGAAAACAATTTTCTATATGAAAATACATTTCGAAATAAAAATCGTATTTCATATTCCAATATTATGTATCAATTATTATTACAATTCTTGTTTCCAATGTTTCTCTATGAAGCAGAAGTGACTATTCATTCTCTTCATTCCAACTTTACCTTAAATTACATCTATTCTTATACATTCGTTTTTCTTTCAAACGGTCAAACTATTCAAAAGAAAACCTTAATACAATATTATAACAAACCTTTTACAAAAGCGCATTCGATTATTCTTAACATTTAAGACATCAAATATGTTGCACTTTATGTAAACCGATCAAGATGACATTTCAACAATCGAGTTCTTATATGTATCTCGTAGTTTATGGTCTTGTGTTACATTAACACAATATGATCCTTTTGAAATCATTCAAGTTGAATACATGATCTTAAAATACTGTTTATTAGCTTACTTCGAATGAACTAACTTCATCGAAATATTATACCCCACAAACTATGACTGTTCACCATATAACATTTATATGTGAAAGTACATGGATCAAATATCCATAGTCTTGAATTGCATTTAGAGTTCAAAACCTCATGAAATGCAATACACGGTCTAAACCAAATAAACATATAAGTAACCAACTTACGAATGTATTAAGTAGTTGAAATTAGGCACTTGCATGGGTATAGAAACATTATATAACATGCAATTAGAATTATTAGTAAGTATGTATTATATTTCTATTTATCAACTTTCAATTCAGTTTGAATATATATGTTAATTGACAAACGTTTTATCAATCATATTAAATGCACAAATTTATCATTGTAGATAATTATAACATTATATAGCATATGTTCTTACAATATTAGAAAGGTTAAATGTTACCATTTCATTTTTCTAATAAGGCTCCCACTAGTTTTTTATGTTTCTCCAAACCCTAAGATAAAACATAGAAGTCTTACAACTTCACTAGTGGGTGTAAGGACTCGTTTGTTTTGGTATTCCGACCTTGAGTTTGCTCAACAAATCATAGCCCCACAAACGATGGATAACTCCTTATCGGTTGTATCACATACAACTCCTAACCCATTTTTCCTTGTTCTAATCTCATTTCGACCTTAAGTTTTCTCAACAAATCGAAAGAGATTATTCACTTATACCTACCATATCGTGATGGCCTAAGTATAGTATATGTACTTTGAATTTGCTCAACAAATACATATAGTTATCTTACCTCATCTGTTCAATATATTGATAATACTATGCCTAACATCCCTAGCTTGAGTTTGCTCAACAACTGAGGAGTATGTAAGTAATTTATTAATATATATATATATATATGTTAGAGGACAACATTATATTGAAGATTCATAATCTTCAATATATATATTGAGTGATATCGACTTATAGAATAATATATTTCTTATGAAATACCCCAGCGATTCAAGTGTCAGGCACATCAGAAATCACGGTATATGTACATTTACATATGTATTTATTTCTTAAGTCTATTTGGGTTTCTTTAATGTTCCATATTTAGTTTATACACATATCATATAAGTTTTATTGTTATATAAATTCTATATTTCATATTACTTATATGATAGTCTTACATATAATATATCATTAATTAAATCTTATCTAATTAATTTTAATCAATTAACTATTTAATTAATTTTAAATTAGTATTCCAGTATAACTTTTATATTGGACATATCTACTATTATATTTATAGTGTATACTATAACCTTTATAGTGTAACACACATATATCATATATATGTGTATTTTATTTAATTAATTAACCTTTAATTAACTTATTCAATTAAACAATTTTTATTAAAATTTATTAATTTCAAAATTTATCTTGTATACATACATGTATACTTATGTTACCTTAAACATTTTAAAATAACATAACATATATCAACATATATAATACATGCATATATGCATTAATTAATCAACATATTTAATTAATTAATTTTATTAATCTTATTAATAAATTTAAAATTTGAAATTATTATATAAATATTTTCAAACATTTTGAAAATATCATTATCCTTTCAAACATTTTGAAAACTTATGTAGTATTATAAATTTTATAATAAACATGTTTTATTTTAAATTTTCCTATTAAATTTAAAATCTTTAACATTAATTTTCACAACGATTCTAAAAATTAGCCCAAGGCCCAAATTAAGTTGGGCCTTTTCTATTAAGGGCAACCTTTGGACTCACTTCACCTTTCGGGCCAGGCCGGTAACCAGGTAAGACATGATACTTGATTATCCAATTCTAATCCTAGACATTACCTTTCTAGACACCGTACTAAGTGGGAAAGCTTAATTAGTTATCCCTAATATGACTAATTTAGACCGTATAGGCTATTGGGCTCTGATACCATTGTTGGAACTGGACCAGCCCGTAGCGGAAGTTATGGGTGAATTTCAAAAAATTTACCCTATTGGATTTTTATTGGGCCTATGAAGTCTAACTGAATTAGAACATTTCTAAATTTCATTTAAATAAAATCATTTATTTTATTTAAATTCAAATATATTAAGATATGAAATTAATTTTATTTGATTTAGTTTATACATAAATGTATCATATACATACATGTGTGAGTGCAAGTGTAACATAATAATCCGTGAAAGGTATAATATGCCAATATGTAGATGTTGGGATTTACATCGCAACACACATATTAGCTCATTTTGTATGTCATGTATGTTGTCCAAATATGTGTATGTATATGTGTTACAATATATATAGACGCGCGCGCGCACACACACACAGATGTATGTATAAATATATTATATATAATATATGAACATAAAACATTTATATATAGGAAATATATATAGAAAAAGAGAGAAAAAATATTAAAATTATTTATAATTCAAAATTAACTTAGTTTTGCAAACATAATAATTTTAGTATTTTAATTTGTATATATTATGAATAAAATAAATTTTTCATCCATAAATAATTAACATAAAATAATCTATTGATGAAAATTCAAATATTACAATTTAAAAAAATCTAGGATCATAAAATAGAGCTTATAAAAATCTGAAGATTTTTCAAAGTTGAAATATTATTTTTAAAAATAAATACATTAATTTCTGCAATAATTATTTAATATAAAATAATATATGACTATAAACTCAAATTTTAAAATTTCAGAAATTCTAGGATCATGAATGAAAGGTTATGAAAAATTTTGAACAAATTTTCAATTAAATTATTATTTTTAATAAATCATAAACAGTATTTCCGAAATAATATTAATTATTAAAAATAATAAACTATACCGAAAAATTCCTAAAAAAATTTTGTACGTTTCTGAAATGATATAATATTTTTAGAAAATATAAAATTGAAATTTTAATGTAATAATTATTTTATATATAATAAACAATTGAAAATTAAATAAATGTTAATTTAAAAATATGAATATATGTATGATAATTAATTTTTGAATTTGTAAATTCATATTATATATAAATAAGTGTACTAAATTTTTTAAATCATATATATCTTATATATGCATATATACTATTATGAGAGAGAAATATACACTAATATATATATATATATATATGAATTTATTAATAAATATATATTAACAATTATTAATGACAAAAATTTATTTTGTACAGTAAACAACATTTTTCTATACATAAATCAAATAATGTAATAAATAAATTATGCACATAACCAAACTGATTTGTGACAACTACATCTACTTATAAAATTCTCACCTAACTAAACATATAATAGCATTATATTTAAACAAACATGAAATTTCTCATTATAGGATCATAGTATATAATTTAATTACTGTAATATGAATTAAAATTACCCATTTAATAATGCCTTTGAATCCACGTTGAAGCAATGACTTCCCTTCCTTTTACTGTTCTTGGTTCGTCAAATTGCAAGTCTGGAATCACCGATCTCTACCTATCGAATAGTATTATTTTAATTTGAAATATATTTGAGAATTTTGGAGTGGACTGAGAGCTATGTTTTAATTAACCAGCAATGTAGAAGGTAATGGCGGCTAAAAAGGTTAGTAATTATTTTAGATATATATATATATGGTTGTATTAGAAAGAAACGAGGAAAACCTTTATACCCATTCTCACTTGGTCTCAATCCATTATCTCCAAGCCAATTCCTATGTTTTAGCCACCCCTAGACCTTTCCAAAACCGAAATTTTGCACCCCTAATGATGGGCCTTAAACCCATCTAAGCCCAAGCCAAAATACTATGCAATTAAATCTAATTTAATCGCTTGTCGATATTGTATATCGATCGATATATTTATAACTGTTATAAATATATATAACATTATTTATTTCTCAAATCATATTCAAATTTTATAATTAATATTTCATAAATATTAATTAATTTAATTAATTTATAACAATTATAAACTAATTAAATCGTTCGGTCTTAAGGGAATTCATCATTTCGGCTGTGTAACTCTTGGGTGTAAATTTGGTCAGCGATTAACATCGAACTATTCTAATGTTAACGTTCACACGTCACTTAGCAGGTGGTGTGACGTTATGGCCAAATTTATCGCTTACTCATTTTCGGTAAAATCTAATTTTAGTTTAATAAGTGTTACCCGGTTGTGACATTTGTTTACACCAATTCTCTTCGTCAAAACAATATCACTTTGGACTTATGGAATTTGGTAATGGTCAAAATTCCAACCTCATCCACATTCAACTTTATAGTCCAAATACAAAGTCCTTAGTTCAATAACAACAATTATTATTAACTGAAATGCTCTGGCCAGAAACTTTGACTTTGAGTTGACTTGAGTTGACTATGATACTAACTGCATATATCTGAGAAGACGAATCCTCTCTTGATTAATAGTGCTTCACTTCCAATACTTCCACTCAACCAAACTATACTCACTCGATAGACGCCATGCCATGATTTGGCTATAATCAAAGCGAAGCTTTCATATTGAAGATCCACAGTATTATCAAGTCGAGAGAACTGTGTAAATAAGTCACATCGATATTTTCTGTTTGACCTTAGTTATGTTAACCAATAGAAAACTATCGAGTGGGTCGTTCCATAGTTATCCAATAACTATTAGTACGTAACCCCTAGGTGCCCCAGAAGTCATGAGTAATACACTGCCCAACATTTGGAGAGTGTTACGTACTCCAATCTCAACGGATACATCGATATCCAGTCTCGATGCATCTTGACAAGGAACATTTAAAAATGGTATATTTGTTTCATTGTGATAAATTACTCACGGTTATAACACTTTGTAACTACTATCACAAAATATACCATTTATGGATTTTTCTATTAAATATACTTTTAATTAAGTTAATTAATTAATATAATCACATTATATCAAGTATATAATAGGAAGAAAATACCTTTTATTTCGAACAAGATTGGTCAACGAGTTAGATATATATAACAAATTACATAATTCCCCCTAGGGCATACCCCTAACTCTAAGCAACTATTGAATTACCCCATTTATCCTCGGTTCTTCGACTGATTTCCTCTTTAACTACAACAATTTTTTTTCACCAATTTTTATTGGTGCATAATAACTCAAATCAGCAAAAGAATTAAGCCCTCCTTTCTTAACTAGGTCTGCCCAAGAGAATGCTGGTTTGCTGATTGTTTCTTTAGGAATACTTCTTGAGGCATTGAAATCTGGTCTGCTATGACTCTGATTGTGAGAATTTCTTTAGTTATAGTTCGACCCTTTAGGTGCAGGTCTTGCTTGATTCTACATCTCTGGCCTTTGAAATTGCCTCTAAGGTTTCTTTGAATAACGGTTGCGGCGGTTTTTAACCAATTGGAAACCATCATTTTCTTGATCCGAAGGTTTGTCTTTGAGATTTGAGGAAGAAAGAGGATGAGGAGATGTCGGAGAATTGAGGAGGGAGGAAGAAGAACCCCTTGAATTCTGATCAGGGTTTTCACAAAATATTGGGTTATTTTGAATGTTCATGGTAGCCATGGCTACAAGAGAGGAAGACTTTCGTTAATTACTTGGATATGTCTACTTTGTATATGTGAAAAATAAAGTTGTTTACTAGACGAGTATTATTAGGATTGCAAACCATCTAATCAGCAAAAAGGACATTTTTTATAAGCTAATTTTAGAAACACTTTAACAAAACATGGAGATTCTAAAACAAGTAATCGAAATAGGGTAGTTTTGGCCGCATCAAAGTGGTCATATCAGCAAATTTTAACTACCAAGCCCAATGCACAAGTTTGAGTTGCGTTTCTATGGAAAATAAACAAGCGGGACTATGAGTTGCACTGCTAGATGAAATAAAAAAAGCTTATAGCTGTACGGTTCAACAACGCTATTCGATGTTGCACAATTGTGAGTGCGTATTACACTCCTTATCAGACACTTTCATTTCTTTGGTTTCCCCCTTTCTCATCAAAAGTCAAACTGCGCATAAAGTAGAAGATGGAATACATATGTGCAGTTGATCAAGGCAACTTATGGTAGCACTAATTTTATTTTGGTTACAGGATGCTTATTTATTTGTGGAAATTAGGATCCGTTTCTTATTTTCAAACTTAATACTTAAAAAATCCTTCTCAAAAACAAATTTAACAAAACAACTATATCAATATTTTCTACGAAAATGTGCAATTAAAACTGCAAATATTTGCAATTTAAAATGCAAATACACGCAGTTTAAAATGCATATATTTATAAAATAAATATTGCATTGTGGCTGGTAAATATTTAAAGTGTAAAATGCGCATTCTTAAGGTGTAGACTGTAAATTTTTATTTTACAAAAATGTACTGTTAAAGCTAAAAATATTTGCAGTGTACAATGTAAATATTTGCAGTTCTAACTGCAAATATGTGCACTTTAAAATGTACATTTTCGTTGAAAATATTGACACGGTTTTTCGTAAATCCTGTTTTAACAGAGGACGAAAGTGAATTTTAAAAATTTTGAAAAGTGTTTGAAAAAATGTGCATATTTATTTTCCATAGAAGTACAACTCACACTAGCATATCTAACTTCGTAGTTAATATTTGATAACATGGCCGTTGATATGGCCAGCCTATTTGATAACTTATTCCATAATTTGTGTGCTTCGTTATTGTTTTTTAAATTAGCTTATAAAATTATTTATTCAGTTAACATATGAGACATTTACTCATTATATAATTGGTTAGAAGAAGAATATGAAAATGCTGCTTGATAAAATAATGGGTACCTTTGCTCAAGGTCGGTAGATACAATAAACTTTTAAAAGTCAACAAACCATGTGTTGCATCTACTTGCCATCAACTTGGATCTCGATCAACATTAGAAAACATATCTACTAATTATTTTCCCTCTTATTGCTAAAAAACTAGTTTGATAATGAGATGTCCCTCCACCTTGGATGCGTGTAAATAACCATTGTATGTTGTTAAGCATCCGACTGATGGAGGAAAATCTAGAAACCTAAGCAAGAACAAGCATATTATGGCATATATCTCATAGCCAATGTTTTAAAAGGCGAAAGCGTATGTGAAGTGTTTTCGGGTCCATGAGACAAAGCGTAAGCCTCGAAACGTTGAGGCGTAAGCTTTTCGAGCAAAGGAAAAACGTAAAACATATATAATGAAATTTAAAATAAAATAGCATTGAATGTTAAATATTAAACAAAAAATATAAAGCATTCATAAAGCATTCGAAGCAATTCAAACAAAATACAATTATCCATAAGCATTCAAAGTTAAATTAACACAAATTGCAATAGATCAAATGACATCTCCCTCCTCATCCATAAGCATGTTGCCATCCCGGTTATCCTCATCATTAGCATGAAAAAGATCTTTCGTGTGTGGTTCCAAAAAAGGATCATAATCACCAAGTCCAGCATCATCATTCTCAATTCTTACCCCCTTTCCTTTTGGACCATTGTCTATAAAGTTTTTGAAATAACAATATTAGTTTAATTATATACTTTGAATTAATAATTTATTTGATACTAATATTAATCTTTTGCTTTACTTACTTGGACCGCTAGTATAGCGTCTTCTTTTGTATGGAATGATTGGAGGAGGAGAATGAATAAGCTCTGCCGGAGAAGGAAGAGGTGGAGGTGGAGGAGTAGGATCTCTAGAAGGTGTAGGTCATGGTTTTGAATTGTTGGTTCTCTAATGCATAAAGTATCTTCATATATTGAGGCATGCATATTTCTTATGGCATCAAAATCAAGAAATTGATCATCTTCTTCTAGCCAACTTGGATTAGAAGGAAGAACCAGATTTTCTAATTCGGCAATCCACTTATCATCGAAATCAATTTCCACAACAATTTGATCAATATTTCTTCTTCTCATAATTTCTCAATGTCTCAAAGCAGTGTTATATTTAACATACACCAAAGAATGCAATCTTTTATGTTTAAGTCTATTTCTACTCTTTGAATGAACCTAAATTAAACAAGATAAATTGAACATTTAAATATGAAACCAAAATTACAATAGTTTACTTGTTAAGTAAAACGGTCTTACAGTGACTTACCCATTGAAATGTACTCTAATTTCCCTCACATTTAGATTCACTACAAGTTAGACCAAGCGTTCGAATAGCAAAATTCATCAACTCGAGTGTATCAACCCTAAAGCGTTTCCACTAATACATTAATCAATTAATAATGCATGAATAAACATATATCTCATACTTCATAATTTATTATAAAATGAAATACTAACAATTGAATTACTAACTTAGATTTCTTATCTTTCTAATCTTAACTGCCATAGGATGTCAAAAGAGACCATTTTAGCAATCGTACATGTCCAATTGACAATCCACTCTGAGACGTTCTTCACTATCGCCAAGCATTCTATCTGCACAAGCAAACAAACCTTTTCTTACTACATCCCCATTAGAAAAGGTATCTTCATAACGAAATTGTGTATTCAAGTAGTAACCCGCCACATGTAATGGTTGGTGCAATTGTGTTTTCCATCGCTTATTTATACGATTCTAAATAGGTTTGTATTTCTTTTCATTATTTCCAACATTTCTAACAATCTTTTGTAGGATCGTTTTCACCCTAGAGGGGGGGTGAATAGGGTGATACTAGTAATAATAAAAATTAATACGGAAATAAAAATAATAACGGCAAATAATGCAGAAGAGATCACACACAAATTTACCCAGCTTTGGCAAAACCTTGCCTACGTGCTACCCCCAAGGTTTCTACTAGAAATTAAGTAGTCAGAAGTTTGCACACGTAAACTTGCGACACCTGCTAATGACTAACCTAACTCTATGCTCAAAACTCAGCCACAACTCAACCACTAAGTTGTGAATTCTCAAACTATACCACCGTAGTTCGTAACTAGTTACACAACTAGAGTTTCACGAATTTAAAAGGAAATTACAAACTAAAACAAAAACATACAAAACCCTAATTATAAAATTAAGCCCAATTTAGAATATAATAGAGCCAGCCCATGAAAATAAAAGACATATTCCTCTTTTCTTTAGTTTTTGTGGTCTCTCCCTTTTGTTTCTTCGTTCCTCTTCAAAAAGTTAGGGTTTTGATTAATTGAAGCTCCGCTTGGAAAATTGATCGATCAAAATAGCTTTCACTTGATTGGCTTTGTCAACCGATTCACTGGCCTTGATAATTTGCACGGCTTCAATTATGTCGAGTTCGAGTGATACTTGTATGCGATTTATCCCCTTTTCTATTTTGATTATACTCGACTTCGATTCGAGTTTAATGATTTATTGCTCTGGTATTTTTCTTGAACTCGAATCCCTTGAATTTGCCGATGATGGTAGGGGAATAAATAGGGATAAAATCCCTAAATATACGTTCGTATATTTCATTTGAATTCTTCACGTTTTTTTTCTCGGCCATGCTTGAACAATGTTGATATTTCTGACTATTTCATCTTATACGTGTTACTGTATTTCTGCGGCCTTTTCTCCTGCGACTTCGGTATTTTTGAATTTTTGAGATAAAAGCTTGACTTCGACTTCATGAATTTTCTTTGTTGGCAATCAACACTTGTTCATCCTTTTTGGCTTTGACTGGTTCGATGTGTGTGTTCATGCCTGGGCTAGGCTGCATATATATATATATATATATATATATATATATTTGTTTGTCTCTGCACTTGGTTGGCTTTGTATTCTCTGAAATATATGTGTGTGAGGTCTATTGCTTTGTTATTGTGACATCCCCGATTTTTGGCAGTATTATTTTAATAAAGATTTAATTGGATTAATTAAAATATAACGTATTTTGTTAAACACACACACACACACACACATATATATATATATATATGTATATATGTGAATATTTGGGAAAAATAAATATGATTTGAAAGGATAAAATATAGTCTTATCAATATTTAAACAATTATATGGTTGGAATAAAATGAACCTTATCAATTTAAACTTGAAGTATAAAACAAAATATGGTTATAAAAATATAAATAAATGTATATATATCAACACAAGAAAATATGATATGAACATGAGTATAAAATAATTAATAAATAGGAAATTAAGTGTTGGATGGTTAAACTTTGAAAAGAAAGGAAATAAATGTTTTAAATAAATATATAGCTATGTAAATACAAAATAAACACTTAGAATAATTCTCAAATTTAATAAGATACATGAAGCTATAAAAAAAAAAGAAAATCTTGTACCATCAGAAAAAAAAAGTCTAAACTAAATAAAAGATTTACAAAGTATCAAGTCAAAGCGAAAAAAATAAATGTACAGGGCAAAGTTAAATAAATATGTGTACTAAGCAAAAGAAATATCTATCACTTTGGCAATAAAGCTTTGCAGGCAAGAAAGAAGTAAAATAATATAAATAACCTAAGTACTATACGAATTGAACTAAGATAGGATAAGTATGACATTGGCCATAAATGCTTGTACAAAATGTTCCCATTTCAGCTGCATACAAGAAAAAAATCTCTGATCTAAAAATATTAGTCTTGTACCAGCTAAGATTTATCTTCTTTGTATTAGAACAATGTAGCTCTGCTACTTGTTTTATTTATACCAAGTTTTTTTTTTCGTTCAATTAGAAAACATGGCATACTTAAGTTCAAAAACAAAATTCATTTCTGTTCAAACTTTTTCAAAAGCCAAAGCAAAAGTATTTCAGTTCTTTTAAGAAAATCAAAACATTTTCAAAGTTTCACCTTCAAACTTCAACCTGAAATCAAGTTCCAGTTTTTAAAAGCTTCCAGTTTCAAAGTTTCAAGTTTTAAGCTTTTTAAAGCTTTCAGTTTTTAAGTCAATGCAAGATCATGTTCTCTGGAATCATAACAACTAAGGATGTAAGTTTCAAGTTTTCAAGTTCAATCCAGTTTTAAAAAGCCTCTACCTTTTTCTAGTCAGGTGAGTAAACATGCTTTGTTGAAAATTTAAAACTTGATAATTAGTTCATATCATCTTATGTTGCTATGTATTGAAAATAAAATGCTCTGTGATGATTGATTGTTTACTGGAAGCTCTGTTTTGTGGTGTTCTTCAACATTTCAAGTTCTGAACCAAGTAAAGCAGAGAAGTTTTAAATATTCCTTCATCTAAATAATTTAAACCTAAGAGTTTAAGCTAATTAAGTTGTTTAACTTAGTTTATAAGCTTGGTAGTTTAATTTGAAGCATATCAGTATAAAATAGACACTGTTTATTTAAGTTTCAAAAAAAAAAAAAAATCAAAGTCAGAAGTCGAAAGTTTTAATTTGAAGATGTGAACCCATATCTTGATTTAGTACACAAAGATAGAATTTTTAAAATAGAAATGAGGATTTGTAAGAGAGTATTCAAGGGGCAGTTCAAAAATGAGGCCAAGATGCATTTTTATCATTTTCTAACGATCGAACCCATTTAAAGTGTTGAAAATCTTGTTGAAGTTTGCTTGACACTTGTTGATAACAGGAAAAATGCTAAAGGAATTTTCTATTGTATAAATTAAAGGAACGAGTTCCATTTAGGATTAAAACTCGAGTTTTGTACGTGTTCAGTGGATAGATGATCGCGTCTTCTTGGAGTGATCGAGCGACACGGAATTGAGAGAGGGCGTAGAGTGGGGTGTCGGTAACCTGAAGCCGGAGTCGTGAATTTTCTGGTGAACTCATTGACGTCGACGAGGTAGATTAGTTGATCGAGTTTTGGGTTTAGGTCCATTAGAAGGCTCGATTTTGAATAGTGACGAGATTTGGTGATCTGGATAGTCGCGAGGCTTGTGAGTGTCGTGGTCGATTTGCAGAGAATCGCAATGGTGGCCGGAGCGCCGCCGCGTCAGTGTGCACGTGCACGTGCAATTTTTTTGGGTATCTGGGTAGTAGTTTGGGAAAGACGAAGTTCCTGTAGCTCGAGTGTTTGTGGAGTTCGACTCGTGAGTGCCTCGGGTGTTTTGGGGTTTTACTCGAGTTCGTACTCGAGAAATTTGGGGGAAATAGCCTGTTTTTTTTTTAAACTGTAAAATTTCTCTAAGTTTGTAAACCAGGGAAAAGGGAAGAAAAACTAGGGAATGAACCCGAGTAGCTATCGGGCATGACCCGAAGTGGGTATAAAAACCCAGTTTTGTGAAAAGTTTTTAAAATGTTATTTTTGAAATTTAAATAAATTTTATTGAAACTTTCTCTAAAACACTACAGTATTAATATCAATGGTTTCTTAACATTGTTAAAGAGTTTTAAAAATTATGTAATCTAAATTTTTGTTAAGTTAAGTAAATTTTAAAGATAAAGGGTTGGAAGGTAAATGTATTTATAAGATAATGTTATCTTAAGATTTAAGAAGTTTTATGATCTTTGAATAAATTAAATTAATTAGTGGAATAAATAAAAAAGTTAATCCTTTAATGAAATTAATAAGGGTTGATTGGTTAATATTAATAACCAAAGTATGATTTCTTAATGAAAGTAGTCTATGGATAATTACTGAATGTAATTAAATAAACAGGTTAATTACTTACGAAAATAATTAAATGGAAGTTATTAAGGATAGATTACTTGGTATAATTAATTTAAAGGTTAATAAATTAAGTTAACTAAAGGGTTAGTTGATTAATATAAGTATTTAAGGATATTTAATGAATGTGATTAAACGAAATATAAGAATAATTAACTAATGAAGTATTAGAGGATCACTAATTAGTGTAGTTAATGGAAGAGATCAATCTTGTTTATGAATGATTGAATGGTGAATTAAATACCTTGAATTGGTTGATATCTCTGATATGATATGTTTGGTGATATGATTGGGTTGAACAGTGATAATGTGGGTTATCTATTTGAGTCGAATTTTTATCTGGTATGATACCCTGAATATGAATCGTATTGTTTTACAACTTAATAATTTGGATTAAGATGACATTTGATTCGAAGAGACCGGGGTCGGGTATCAGTAAATACCCGAAACCACTTCGATTTGTAATCTACAATAATTCTTTATAGATTGATATGTGAAATCAATAGGCCTGAATGAAATGATTTAAGCGAACCGAAATTTTGATTTAAATTTGGTACTTAGAAGGAATTTGATGTGGAAAATAAGTGATGTCTATAACAATTGTGAATGTGTAAATTGTTATGAGTTACCCCGGGTTTTGTATGAGTTGTATGCTATGTATTCTATGTTAGATGGGTTTACTCACGCTGGTTTCCAGCCTGACCCGGGTGTTACTTTGATGTAATGCTCGGGTCAGACCGAGTATTACAGATTTCAGGTAAGGACGTTCTGAAGCTCAGGAGGCGAGCTGGATGACAGGAGCGTATGGAGTGTATTTCGCTGTGTTATATTGTAGTTTGTCTGGGACATGTTGATTGTATCTGTCCAGTGTTGTGTATATGTTGTAACTCTGATGTATTTAAATGTAATCAACTGATACAGTATTCTTTTGTAAACTGTTATTTTATTTGATATTATATTTTGATCCGCTGCGATTGTGAGGTTCTGTGTTTTGTTTTCTGTTTCTTCTTCTTCTATCTCTTTCTTCTTTTCTAACTATCTGGGATTTTCGAGATCGAAAATTTCGGGTCGTTACAGTTGGTATCAGAGCTGAAAGGTTAAGCGAGAACCTTGGCTCTGGTGGGTATACTCATAAGGATAGGGTCAATAGTACCCTAGAATGAGTTGAGTGTATATATATATATATATATATGAGAGCGTACTTGTTATTTTCATATATAAAGATTTCAAATGATTTTTATATAAGATTATATTTGATATATAAAGCAATATTCCTTTTAATAAATATTAAGGTAATTGGTTGTTAAATCCTTGGAATCAAATAGAATAATGAGAATTAAGAGTTAATAGTAATACAACCAAATTGTAATTGAATAAAGATAAATTTGAAATGGATTTAAACTGAAATTAAACCTTGAATTTGGGGAAAAGTTTTAGAGTAAGATAATATTGAATTGGTTTCCCAGATATGATAATCTTGGTTATTATCATAAGTGGTTGTTGTATTTAATAGTGGAATGTGTGTTAATGAGTAAGCAAAATAAAATGTGTTAAGGATATAAACTTAGAGGAGTACAACTTGTAAATTAGAATGGATTTAAATTGTGAAGTTTAAACCTAAGTTTAGAAACATTTGAATTGTTTCAAAGTGTTAAAAGAAAAGAATGAATAATATTGTTCAGAATATACTTGAATGTGATCTTATTTTAAAATAAGAAGTTGTTTGAAAACTTAAAAAGAGATTTGCCTTAAAATTAAAACCAAAGGTGGTTTAAATTTTAAAGTATAGCCTGGTGGGCTAAGGAGTAAATATGTATATATGGATACAAAGATGGTTTGAAATAAACTCTAAATGTTGAGTTTTAAATTTGGGAAATGAGGTGTGATATCCAAGGTAATAAGTTTTTGAACTTATAAGATTTATTAATGTGAAGTTTAAAATTTGAAGTGGGAATTCAAATTTGAGTAAGTTTGGCGAGATTAAATTGAATTTAACTTAAGGGAAGTTAAATAAGTTTGGAATAAACAACCTGAATTGGAAATTTCAAGATGAAATTTAGGTTTAACTTAGGAAAGTTAAATGGGTTGATTTGGTAGGGAACTATATGTGGTCTCAGATAGGATTGAGATTTGGAATGGGTAGTGGATGATGAATGTTGGGGTAATATCTATCCCAATATTGGAATTAAATGGAATTAAACTTTAATTTGAAATTACTTAAGTAATTTTGATTTTAAAGATAAAAAAAAATTTTAAAACTTGAGAAAATGAGGATCACTTTGAACATTAAGATTTGAATGTTTAAAATGAACATGTAAACTGAAATGATTAAGGATTGGTTCCAAGATTGAATTTGGGTAATAAATTGAAATTCAAATATTTAATTGTTTAAAAGGGTTTGAATTATTATTTGAACTTTGAAATAAGTTAGGTAAAGATAATTTTAAATGGAATTTTTGAAAATTTGAACTAAGAATCAAATTATTTAAAGAATTTAATTGTTGAGTTAAAATAAAAAAAATATTATTATTTGATTTAAGAAGTTAAACCAACATTTGGAAATCTAACTCGAATTTATATAATTCGAGATGGTTTGAAATTGAGATTTAAATTGAATTAGTTCAAACTGAATTTGATTTGAACTAATGGGAATTGTGATTTATGATGAATAAGTATAAAATTCAAATGAGAAATTTGAATTGGATTAATTTGAAATAAAATTGAAGTTATTCAAATTGGGATTGAGTCAATTTAAATGTAAGTGGAAATTTAAATTGAATTTAGGGAAATGGAGATGGGGTATTAAACAGTTTGACTCTGGACTATTTTCAAAATAAATTGTTTAATATAAACCTATTTTTCCAAACTATTTACTACACAACTTTTCCTTTTAAACCTAAAACTATCTTAAACCTGTTTTACAATTACTTTGGAACTATTTAACTATTTTACAACTGTTTTATAAACTAATTACTATTTTTCTACTACTTTATGAACTGATTACTGTTTTTCAACTATTTTATAAGTAATTACTATTTTTCAATTATTTTACAGTTACTTAACTATTTTACAGCTATTTTACAAATTAATAATTATCTTTCAACTATTTATCTATTTTTAAAAATTTTCAAGCTATATTTCTAAATTTAAGCTGGTCGGAGTTCAAACTGTTATTGATTAAATACCCAACTGAGATAAGAATTGAAGTGATAATCCAAATGGGGATTAAGGCAAATGGGGATAAGTGAATAAAATTTGAGTGAATGTGAATGGAAAGGAAATTGATTTGGTTAATAATCAATGAAGTTAAATACGTAGGATGTACGTATATTATTCTATTCGCATAGTGATTTGATCCAGATTCGAGCATAGAATTTCGAGATAGTATTATCGATCCGAGTTGGGATTTTTCGCTCGATTTTCAACGGCGAACCTGGATATGGATTTTTGATTGGTTCTGTATATTCTCTATCATAGGTGTGACTATGCAAGGAGAATGACGGTTTCTGATCAAGAAACCAGATCTGAGTCCGCACTAGGAAGTCGGGTGGACGATACTAGTTCGGAAGTGAAATTGTGTGATCGAGTGAGCGATCAGATTGATATTGCATACGAATGATATGTGGACATCGTACGGGTTTGAATGAAATTGGCATTGAAAATTTGTGGATAAAAACTGAAAAGATTTTTGAAATTGAAAGTATATTTTGAGAAATTGACAATGAATAAAGGTGGAAATTTGATTTTGAAGTTGTAGATAAAAGGGTTATAAGATGATTTTTGAAATGGGAAATATATTTGTGAATATATAAGGAACTAAAATAAAATAAATTTAAATTTTATATTTCTATGGTAGAAATTAACTTTATGGAAATAAAGTGGAAATTGAATACTTTTTCTGAGTTAAAGTTTACTTTATAATAAAAGTAAGAAATTTGGCAAGTGACTTTATAAAGTAATCAAATTTGAATATTTGATTTGAAATAAACAAAGTTATGTATCTTTGTTATATATGATAAAACTCCCCTTATTTAAATCCATTGCCAAAAGAAAAAGGTTTTTGAAAGTTTTGAAGTATACAAAGGAAACTTATACAAGTATAAAGTGATTTAAAGATTTCCCAAGAAAATTATACATATGAATATATATATATATATAAAAGATTTTATGGAAATGGTTTTGAGAAAAAGGTTTTGGGAACCTTTGGATTTGAAAAAGGCTTTTGATTTTTGGAGAAAATCAATATTGGGATTTGGGAAAGCCTGATTTGTGAATTATCGGTTTTGAAAATCGATTTTGTGTAAAAGCATTTATATGAGATTCATACTAGGTGTATGATTTGGAAAATACTATATGTGTATAGTATAAAGTGTTTTGAGATTTGCTCTGGGGAAAAAGGCGCTCCCTTGAAATGAACTTCTCAGGAGTGCCACTGGGTGGTACTGCCTTGAGCCCCAAGGGGGGGTTTCTAAAGTTAATCCTGTGAGGAGTCCGGACAAAACTAGTTCCTGAGGATTATTTGTGTAGCGAAAGTCGAGGGGCTGGTGCCCACAGAGGCATTTGGGTTATGCTGTGACGACAGTGTAACTCGATGTCACTGCGATCTACTGCAGACCATAGCGAAAGTCGCGTGAGCCGTTGAGAGCCAACAGTCTGCGTTTGATTTTATATCGGTAGACTGCGACACTATGGTAACATAGCGAAAGTCATGTGTGCCGCTGAGAGCCAACAGTCTGCGTTTGATTTTATATCGGTAGACTGAGACCTATGTAGGAGTGGAGAAGTTTCATTTTGACAGCGAAAATCGTGTGTGCCGCTGAGAGCCAACAGTTACATGGACTTTTGCTGCGACGGCAACGTAACCCTGGATGTAACTGCGATCTTTTGTGGGTTCTATGGTGTAATCAGTTACATGGACTTTTGCTGCGACGGCAACGTAACCCAGGATGTAACTGCGACCATGGATGGGGGTGATGATTTCCAGAGCATTTTTAAGAAAGATATTTCCTCTATTTTCAAAATTGTTTCCTATATTTTAAATAAAATTATTTTTCCAAATTATTTTCACTGGGTGTTGAAAACGAGTTTACCGAGTACTTATAGATTTTCAGTCTTACGCCTGATCAACGTATGACCGAATTTCTATGAGAACAAGGATGGACTTGTTGAAACATCAAGTTATAAAAGTATTTTTATATAATTGACTTTGGAATAATATTATACATATATTAAAAAGTGTTTTAAAAATGATCGAAGAATATTTATTTGATTTTAAGCATTTTAATAATTCTGATTTCATTCCTTTTCGAGGACGAAAAGTTTTAAGGGGGGAGGGATGTGACATCCCCGATTTTTGGCAGTATTATTTTAATAAAGATTTAATTGGATTAATTAAAATATAACGTATTTTGTTAAACACACACACACACACACACACACACATATATATATATATATATGTATATATGTGAATATTTGGGAAAAATAAATATGATTTGAAAGGATAAAATATAGTCTTATCAATATTTAAACAATTATATGGTTGGAATAAAATGAACCTTATCAATTTAAACTTGAAGTATAAAACAAAATATGGTTATAAAAATATAAATAAATGTATATATATCAACACAAGAAAATATGATATGAACATGAGTATAAAATAATTAATAAATAGGAAATTAAGTGTTGGATGGTTAAACTTTGAAAAGAAAGGAAATAAATGTTTTAAATAAATATATAGCTATGTAAATACAAAATAAACACTTAGAATAATTCTCAAATTTAATAAGATACATGAAGCTATAAAAAAAAAGAAAATCTTGTACCATCAGAAAAAAAAAAGTCTAAACTAAATAAAAGATTTACAAAGTATCAAGTCAAAGCGAAAAAAATAGATGTACAGGGCAAAGTTAAATAAATATGTGTACTAAGCAAAAGAAATATCTATCACTTTGGCAATAAAGCTTTGCAGGCAAGAAAGAAGTAAAATAATATAAATAACCTAAGTACTATACGAATTGAACTAAGATAGGATAAGTATGACATTGGCCATAAATGCTTGTACAAAATGTTCCCATTTCAGCTGCATACAAGAAAAAAATCTCTGATCTAAAAATATTAGTCTTGTACCAGCTAAGATTTATCTTCTTTGTATTAGAACAATGTAGCTCTGCTACTTGTTTTATTTATACCAAGTTTTTTTTTCGTTCAATTAGAAAACATGGCATACTTAAGTTCAAAAACAAAATTCATTTCTGTTCAAACTTTTTCAAAAGCCAAAGCAAAAGTATTTCAGTTCTTTTAAGAAAATCAAAACATTTTCAAAGTTTCACCTTCAAACTTCAACCTGAAATCAAGTTCCAGTTTTTAAAAGCTTCCAGTTTCAAAGTTTCAAGTTTTAAGCTTTTTAAAGCTTTCAGTTTTTAAGTCAATGCAAGATCATGTTCTCTGGAATCATAACAACTAAGGATGTAAGTTTCAAGTTTTCAAGTTCAATCCAGTTTTAAAAAGCCTCTGCCTTTTTCTAGTCAGGTGAGTAAACATGCTTTGTTGAAAATTTAAAACTTGATAATTAGTTCATATCATCTTATGTTGCTATGTATTGAAAATAAAATGCTCTGTGATGATTGATTGTTTACTGGAAGCTCTGTTTTGTGGTGTTCTTCAACATTTCAAGTTCTGAACCAAGTAAAGCAGAGAAGTTTTAAATATTCCTTCATCTAAATAATTTAAACCTAAGAGTTTAAGCTAATTAAGTTGTTTAACTTAGTTTATAAGCCTGGTAGTTTATTTTGAAGCATATCAGTATAAAATAGACACTGTTTATTTAAGTTTCAAAAAAAAAAAAAATCAAAGTCAGAAGTCGAAAGTTTTAATTTGAAGATGTGAACCCATATCTTGATTTAGTACACAAAGATAGAATTTTTAAAATAGAAATGAGGATTTGTAAGAGAGTATTCAAGGGGCAGTTCAAAAATGAGGCCAAGATGCATTTTTATCATTTTCTAACGATCGAACCCATTTAAAGTGTTGAAAATCTTGTTGAAGCTTGCTTGACACTTGTTGATAACAGGAAAAATGCTAAAGGAATTTTCTATTGTATAAATTAAAGGAACGAGTTCCATTTAGGGTTAAAACTCAAGTTTTGTACGTGTTCAGTGGATAGATGATCGCGTCTTCTTGGAGTGATCGAGCGACACGGAATTGAGAGAGGGCGTAGAGTGGGGTGTCGGTAACCTGAAGCCGGAGTCGTGAATTTTCTGGTGAACTCATTGACGTCGACGAGGTAGATTAGTTGATCGAGTTTTGGGTTTAGGTCCATTAGAAGGCTCGATTTTGAATAGTGACGAGATTTGGTGATCTGGATAGTCGCGAGGCTTGTGAGTGTCGTGGTCGATTTGCAGAGAATCGCGATGGTGGCCGGAGCGCCGCCGCGTCAGTGTGCACGTGCACGTGCAATTTTTTTGGGTATCTGGGTAGTAGTTCGGGAAAGACGAAGTTCCTGTAGCTCGAGTGTTTGTGGAGTTCGACTCGTGATGCCTCGGGTGTTTTGGGGTTTTACTCGAGTTCGTACTCGAGAAATTTGGGGGAAATAGCCTGTTTTTTTTTTTTAAACTGTAAAATTTCTCTAAGTTTGTAAACCAGGGAAAAGGGAAGAAAAACTAGGGAATGAACCCGAGTAGCTATCGGGCATGACCCGAAGTGGGTATAAAAACCCAGTTTTGTGAAAAGTTTTTAAAATGTTATTTTTGAAATTTAAATAAATTTTATTGAAACTTTCTCTAAAACACTACAGTATTAATATCAATGGTTTCTTAACATTGTTAAAGAGTTTTAAAAATTATGTAATCTAAATTTTTGTTAAGTTAAGTAAATTTTAAAGATAAAGGGTTGGAAGGTAAATGTATTTATAAGATAATGTTATCTTAAGATTTAAGAAGTTTTATGATCTTTGAATAAATTAAATTAATTAGTGGAATAAATAAAAAAGTTAATCCTTTAATGAAATTAATAAGGGTTGATTGGTTAATATTAATAACCAAAGTATGATTTCTTAATGAAAGTAGTCTATGGATAATTACTGAATGTAATTAAATAAACAGGTTAATTACTTACGAAAATAATTAAATGGAAGTTATTAAGGATAGATTACTTGGTATAATTAATTTAAAGGTTAATAAATTAAGTTAACTAAAGGGTTAGTTGATTAATATAAGTATTTAAGGATATTTAATGAATGTGATTAAACGAAATATAAGAATAATTAACTAATGAAGTATTAGAGGATCACTAATTAGTGTAGTTAATGGAAGAGATCAATCTTGTTTATGAATGATTGAATGGTGAATTAAATACCTTGAATTGGTTGATATCTCTGATATGATATGTTTGGTGATATGATTGGGTTGAACAGTGATAATGTGGGTTATCTATCTGAGTCGAATTTTTATCTGGTATGATACCCTGAATATGAATCGTATTGTTTTACAACTTAATAATTTGGATTAAGATGACATTTGATTCGAAGAGACCGGGGTCGGGTATCAGTAAATACCCGAAACCACTTCGATTTGTAATCTACAATAATTCTTTATAGATTGATATGTGAAATCAATAGGCCTGAATGAAATGATTTAAGCGAACCGAAATTTTGATTTAAATTTGGTACTTAGAAGGAATTTGATGTGGAAAATAAGTGATGTCTATAACAATTGTGAATGTGTAAATTGTTATGAGTTACCCCGGGTTTTGTATGAGTTGTATGCTATGTATTCTATGTTAGATGGGTTTACTCACGCTGGTTTCCAGCCTGACCCGGGTGTTACTTTGATGTAATGCTCGGGTCAGACCGAGTATTACAGATTTCAGGTAAGGACGTTCTGAAGCTCAGGAGGCGAGCTGGATGACAGGAGCGTATGGAGTGTATTCCGCTGTGTTATATTGTAGTTTGTCTGGGACATGTTGATTGTATCTGTCCAGTGTTGTGTATATGTTGTAACTCTGATGTATTTAAATGTAATCAACTGATACAGTATTCTTTTGTAAACTGTTATTTTATTTGATATTATATTTTGATCCGCTGCGATTGTGAGGTTCTGTGTTTTGTTTTCTGTTTCTTCTTGTTCTATCTCTTTCTTCTTTTCTAACTATCTGGGATTTTCGGGATCGAAAATTTCGGGTCGTTACGGTTATCATGGTCTGCTCTGTGTCTTTGTTGAGGCTTCACTTGTGTTGAGTCTTTACTGATCTAGTTCGATTTCATATTGCATTGAGTCTTTTTGATCCATGGTTTCATATGAATGAGGACTTCATGCGTGTACATGTTATGTTTGTCTTGAATACTTTGAGCTGGTCTTGTGTGTGTGTGCGCACACTGAGTTGTAGCCTCTGTTGCTTCGAGCCAGTTTATTTGTATTTATGCCATATCTGGTTTTGAACTGCATTGATCTGGACATGTTTTGCATTATGGTTTTGCTGACATTTTCATTGAACTTGTTCATTTGGACTGGGTTGCCTTGGTCTGCACTTTGTATATGAGCCTGTTGTCATGTTCATGCTTGTTGCTCTTTATACATATGCAGTCTGGACTTGTTGTTTCCTCTGGTTCATTGATGATGATGTTGTCTGGATTTGTTTTTGAATGAAGTCTTGTGTGTTTTGTTTTGACTTGAGTCTGGACTGACCATGTGTATATTTGAAGTGTTGTATGTTGTTTTGCGTGCACCTGAGTTGAATCCAGCCTCGGCTTGGGTTTGACCTTGTGCTCACCTGTCCATGCAGTTTTAACAAGTGTATATCTGTGTGCACGGCCTTGTGACATGTACAGTGATACACTGTGCATGTTACAAGCTGTTCGTGTAAGATGAACTCAAAAGAAAAATGATGACAAACAACCCAAATAACTAAGGCAAATAACATTTTTAAAACACACACTTCATTTTGAACTACAAAATATTTCTTTTTCAATTTTACTGCGTTAGTGTTTATTTTAAAGATAATTCAGATGCTGGATACAAACTGGAATAGAGTTGAAGATAAAAATACAAGTGTTGAGTGAATATGTAGTGAGGCGAAAAAATTTGTAAATTGAAATTTGTGATGTAATCGAAATTGTAATGTAATTGAAATTGTATATATGTAGCGAGAGCTCAAATTTGTACTATTTGAATTTGTAATAAAATATTTGTTTGAATATGAATTCTGTGTTATTTATTTTTTTTCAACAAATATTTATTTAATTATGTGAAAATAAAATAGTACAATAACAAATACATTTAAATGAATATATATGTTTATTATCATCAAACAAAAATCATAGGCTATTGTATTCTACAATCTCCCCCTTTTGATGATAACAAACATATATTAAGATTTTGACTCTATTAAATGTATTTTTTTTTGAAAAGCAATGGGCTAAGGGAGCCCTGCCCAATATATTCCATACCTATTTATGATTACATGCAAGATTCAGCCTCAATTTCATATCAATACAACATTTCAAATACAAGATATAAAACTGGAAGTTCTATCATCTAAATTCACTTCAGCCTATCTAGCCTTTTTCGAATTCTCTTATCAATAATACTATAAAGAGTTGCTGCAGACTCCATCTTCATATCAAAAATTCTCCTATTTCTTTCCATCCAAATTTCATATATAAATGTCTTTCACATAATTATAATAATATCTATCTTCGGGGATTTCCACCTTGTTGCTTTGAATATATTAAACCATTCTAATATCGAGCTTTTAACCGGTTTGTGAAATTTTCCATTTGACAATAGCCTGCACCAGATTCCAAAGGTGTAATAGCACTCAAAAAAAATATGTGTATTAGTTTCAAGATGCTTTTGACAGAAAACACAATCTTCATTGCTAATAATACCCATACTTGCTAATTTCTATTTTGTATTAAGAGCATTTTCCATGACTTTCCATAACAAAAGATTTTCCTTTGCAGGGGATTTTTCCATCAAGATTCTCGTAGCCCATGGAAACTTTTGAGATTCAGCATTTAAGAACAGAGTTTTATATACTAAAGATACTACATGCATTTTTCCTTTATTTGACCATAGGACTTTAAGGTTAGAAGAGGGGAGAGGCAGAGATGTAATATGATGCCATAAAGTCCGGACTTGAATAGAACTACAATAAGGCAGTACAATTGATCCATCAGATATATAAGATGATACTTTAGCTTTGATAGGAATACCAGTCTGCATAATTAAAGAATATGGAAGGATATCCTGTAAAATCAAACCAGGTTTAGCCCATGGTGAAGACCAAAAAAGAAGTTCATTATCCTTAGATGGATTGCATTGAATGATTGGTAAAAAAGAAGATCTTAATTTTAGTATATTTCTCCAACTCCAGCTGCAAAAATTTAGGACTTTCATTAACCAAAATTCTTTTCCTTTAATAAGATTTTTTAATGTCCATTGAGTCCATAAATCTTCTTTTCTTGATAAAATCTTGTCAAAATAGATTGAGAAAGCTGCAGTATTCCATACTTTTAGATTAGTTATTCCCAGTCCCCCATTTTCCTTTGGCATTTGAATCTTGATAAAAGATATTGGAACTAGCTTTTTTGAGAATGGATCACCATGACATAAGAATATGTTCAATGCACTATTTATCATTGATATGAGTTTACTTGGAAGAATAAAATGCCTCATCCAATAGTTTACCATGGCAGATGCAATACTTTGAATAATAACTAATCTTCCAGCTTGTGATAATTTTGTACTAGGCCATTTGGATAGCTTGTTAGTAATTTTTTCATACAGAGGCAAAAAGGCAGATTTGGTAATTCTGGCACTAATAAGAGGTAAACCAAGGTATTTAGCATTGTGTTGCATCTCTTTAAGACCAGAGTGATTTATAATATCAGCCTTCAAACTCTCATTTAGCCCAGCAACCAGAATATGAGATTTGTTAAAATTTATCTTCAACCCTGTAAGAGCAAAGAATTGATCCAGTACCTTAAGAATAGCAGTAATATTTGAAAAAGATGGTTTGGTAAAGATGACAAGATCATCAGCAAAAAGTAGATGAGTAATGAGAGGATTCTTTCATTTTGGATGTAGCTCTAACTTCTTAAATTTCACTTGCTCAATAACCAAAGTATTCAGAACTTCCATTACAATTATGAATAGATATGCAGATATTGGATCACCTTGTCGAACCCCTTGAGTTCCTTTGAAAAATCCTTTAGAACATCCATTCCTAAGTATGGAAAAATGAGAAGTTGAAATACAAGTATATATCCAAGCTAGCATTGGTTTTGGGAAATTCATTCTTGAAAGGATTGCTATAATAGAACTCCATGAAATAGAATCAAAGGCTTTCTGTATATCAAGTTTTAACATACATCTAGGAGAAATATTCCCAGTTCCATATCCTCTTAAAAGTTCTTGAGTTAGCAATATTATATCACTGATATTTCTATGAGGCATAAAAGCAACTTGATTACTAGATATAATTGAAGGCAAGATACTCTGGAGTCTATTTGCTATGATCTTGGATATGATTTTATACAGAACATTGCAGCATGAAATAGGTCTAAAATCAGTAACACTGCTAGCATGTGGAAATTTTGGGACAAGGGCTATATTAGTAGCATTTATACCGATTGGTAGTTTGTTATGAGAGAAGAAATATAGTATTGCTTTATTGACATCATGCTTTATTATTTTCCAAGTGTGCTGGTAGAAAAAAGCATTAAAACCGTCAGGGCCTCCACTACTATCAAATTTTAACGAGAACACTGCTGATTTAATCTCCTCAGGTAAAACTTCATTTATCATATCACTTGCTTGTTTATTGCTCAGACAGGGTAGATGCATAGAAAATAAAGATGATAGATTTGGAATCAATGGAGTTGGGTTGGCAAGCACAACTGAGAAATATTCAATAAAAGCATTGGAGATAGAATCATCATTATCTTGAATTACTCCTTTCATATCAGATATACTCATAATTCTTTCTTTGCCTTGCTTGATCTTGATTAAGTTATGATAATATTTTGTATTCCTATCACCTTGCTTATTCTTAATCTCATGAAGTACTTCTTTCCTCATCAAAGCTTCAAACTCTAATGCTTCAATTAAATTTTTTGATAAGTCTGCTTCTTGACTAGCCAATGATGAATTCATAGTATCATTCTGAAGATGTTGTTGAATAAAAACTAATTTCTCCCTAATTCCATCAGAGATTTTTGTACCATCACCAAAATTATCCTTTGCCCAAATTTTAAGCTTTTCCTTCAACCTTTGAAGCTTTGTCTTTAGAATATAAAGAGGATTTCCAAAAATTATCTCCTGCCAAACCTGCATAAGAATGCTAAGGAAATTTTTATGATTAATCCAAGTTTTATAAAATTTGAAAGATGGATTTTTTCTTATTGTATTTTCTCCCCAGGATAAAATAATAGGAGAGTGATCAGAAATTGAGAGACTTAAAAATTTACAAAAAAGATTTGGCCATAGGTTTATAGATTGGATATTATAAAATGCATGATCGAGTTTACAGAAAGTTCTAGGGCCAAGTTTACTTTTATTATTCCACGTAAACACAGCTCCAAAAGATGGTATATGACTAAGAGATGATTTGATAAGAGATTGTTTTAAAGGAGAAATATCTTTCAAAGAGAGTGGATTTCCTCCAATTTACATACAGTTGAAGTCTCCAAGAACTATCCAAGGTAAATTTGAGTGAGAAAGAGAAGTGAGATTAGATAGAAAAGATAGCCTTTTATCAAGACTATTTTGAGCATAAACAAAGGAAATCAAAAATGGAGTGTTTGACGATAAAGAAATAGCACTGAAATGTATTAATTGATCATTTTCCTGCAACTTTGTCATCTTCAAAACATCTGGATTCCATAAAACCAATATTCTTCCATATGGAGCACTTTGCAAATTGTCTTTATGTGCCCAATCAGGTGCAATATTTTTACAAGCTAAACCAGTCTTTAATTTGTTTAACTTTGTTTCACTGATGACAATAAGCTGTATTTTTTGATCTTTAATTAATTTTTTCACCTCAGCCTGTTTTGATGATAGGTGTCCTCTTCTGATATTCCAATATGCTATATTATTGTTTAACATCATAATTGTTTGGGTGAAATAAGAAAAGATGGATGCTTCCTTGTATGCCTAATACCACTTGACCGAGAAGTAGATTCTTTAAATGATAATGCAGACTCATTATTATTCCTTGGTTGTATTTCTTCAATTTTATAGTTTTTCCCATTGTTTAGATCTTCTGATATTTCATGGAATGAGACTTTCTTTTTACCTCTTTTTCCTTTTTTATTAGATACAATCTGATCCTCTAACTTATCTCTTGAATTACAAGGAGGAGGTAAAATCAGGTGATTTGGAGGAGAAATATTGATATATGGGGAGGTTTGTTCATTGATATCATCATTGCTTGCTGCTTTCTTAAGAATATCCTTATTAATATCTAAACTAGTATCCAAAATCTCTGAATGTATCGGTGATTCAGAAGTTTTTGAAGAATTCTTTACTACAGAATTATTGTGAAACATGCTAGCTCCAACAGTGCCACAGTTATCACTTGATCCCTTATTTATCTGTTTTCTTCCAGATTGTGAGATTGTGTTTCCTTTTTCTATTATTAACTCTTTATTAGTTGTTCCTTCACCAATATCAGATAATACCATAAAAGAATTTGAAGTTGTAATATTTTCCTTATATCACATTCCCTCCAAGTTAATTCTCCCAGTATTAACATCTGAAACATTTTTCCCAATATATGACTCTGTTTCCTTTTGCATATTCTGAATATGATCCAAGTTCTTCACTCCAACATCAGCTAATTGATCACCAGATTTTATGTTCAAATTATTACTACCTTTAAGAATATCTTGATCTTTATCCTTCCTTTTCCATACATTTAAAGTCTTCAAAATTATATTTCCATCATATTGAGACTTCTGTACCTTTTCTTTCAAACTACCATGTTCCATGCATACACTGTAATCAATTACCCCATTGTCTCCACCAGTTTGCATATAAGATCTCTTTACTTTACCATTTCCTGAACAAAACAAGGTTTCATGACCAAACACTTTACAATTACTACAGATTTTTGGCTTCCAATCATATTCAACCTTTACATTTGGACAACAATCACCTAAATCATCAATTGCAATAAATTCAGGGAGCTCCTGATCTGGTGACACCTCAATCAAAGCTTTAGCATACTTGAATCTAGTCAATCTCTCAGTACTTTCTTCAAGACAAATCAATTTACCAACATGACATGCTAACCAATTAATACCAATTAAAGTCCAAGCAATCAAAGGTATCCTATATAAATGAACCCACACTGGTACTTTTTTAATTTGTTCTTGAAAATAACCATACGAAGGATCCCATGTTGTAATAATGAACATTTTACCTTTAATGAAGATAGGATCAGATTGCAAGATCTTTATTCTGTCTAGATCATTCGAGAAATTAAAAAAGAAATTCTCATTATCAGATTTGATATCAACTTCACCTTTCATACTCTAAATACTTCTCAAATGCTTTGTTACAGTCAGATAAGATAGAGAACCATCCAAGAAAAAACCAACTAAATGATCGCACCAATATTTAATTCCTTCATTCTTGACTTCATCAGGTAATGCATTCAGAACCCCATCTTTCTTAATATCAAAATGCCTAGGCACAAATACTCCAGCATTTCTAGGCTTTTTCTTGAATAAGGATGACCACTTTAAATCAGAATCAGATAACTTTGATAGCTGGTCCGGCTTAAAAGTCTTCTCTAGATTCACATTAACAGATAAGGAAGGAAAATTCTTATCAAATAACAAAGAAGATTGATTTTAGGAATTCATACAAGTATTCAAATCAGACAAAGAAATAGGAGGATTCGAAGAACTCAAAGGACAAGATGAAGGATGAGGAGAGTGATGAAAAGAAGAAAATAAAGCAGAAGAATCAGAAGGAGGAGGAGGGACCTGAGATAAGGAAGAAAGAGAAGGAAGATTCGGTGCGGAGGAGGGAGGGAGAGGAATCGAGGAAGAGGATTGAGGTGGTAAAAGGGAAGGAGGAGGGGGAATCGGGGAAGGAGGAGAAAGAATCGGGGAAGATGGAGGAGATGCCGCCATTATTCAAAAAAACATTGAAAACCATCTGTTTTATATAATTCAATGTATTTGACCTTGATGAATTCTAGTAGCTCCCCTACTTGAATGCTCCCCCACAACAAAGCTCCCCCTTTACATATGCATGAAAAATATGCAAATAAAATATAAAAAAAACAATTGCAATGAGCCTATATGAGAATATGCTATGCAAATAGATGAGAATATGCAAAATAAAACATTTGAATTTATTTGCCAAAATCTTAACTTCTCTCTCCCCCTTTTGTTATCAGCAAAAGAGTAACAGTGTTAAAAAAATAAAGATAAAATGATAGACATTAATACAACATTAATACCTAATTGAGTATATATATTAAATTTCAATAAAAAAATCAAACAAAAATCATAAATACTCTGTCAGGCGTATATTCCACTTTAGAGTGATAGGAATGATGACGGTATATAAAACCATATAGTTGTATATATTTGTGGTATATTCATGACAGGAATTTGAATACTTACTAACCATGCATAACCATTAGGACTTTTAAATGAGATTAGTAGTATTCCCAATTTTAAAAAAAATGAATTTCAAGTATCTTCTAACCACGCATAACCATGAGGACTTTTAAATGGGATTAGAATCAACTTGTCTATTTAATAATCAATTTTAATATGTGTTCCATACATGCATAACCATGAGGACTTCTAAATGAGCATGAAAGCACATAATCAAAAATTCCAAGTAATTCATCCATGCATAACCGTGAGGACTTTTAAATGAGAGTGAATACTTTGGATAATTTTATTGCTAATTAAAAAAAGAATAATTTCCCGTTTTAAACCACATTTCGGTATACTATATTGGATTTTGATTAGTGATGGTCGTCAAAAATATGATAGAGATAGAGATGGTCATGGAATTTTTACCAATCAAAGTTATTACAAATTTTGTTTAAATATTTAAAGAAATTTACTACATATACTATCTTAAGTTATAATGTATGATTAGTATCAACACTCGTCACATTTTTTCAGTCACTATTTTCCTTTTAGATAATATGAAGGGAGTCAGATTAGTTTATATAGGCATTTAAGATCAAATATAAACTCAAATTTCTGAAATGCCTAAAAAGAGATGAAATCAACCAAAAACTATTTTCTAAAAGGGGTTTTGTAAAAATGCCTGCCAATTGAAAATCAGTTGAAATGAATTTTATGCAGATATTTTCTTTGTGAAATGTGATGCAACTAATGAATGTCTCAACATAAAACACATTCCACTGGTACTTTTTCTATCAACTAGGCTACCGGTGTAATCTACATCTGAATTCCCCTTTGACTCAAAGTTATCATTAGATAGATATCATAGACCAAACCGTGAGGTGTGCAACAAATACCTAATAATCATTTTACAACTTTTAAAATAAGATTCTGTTGAATTTGATTGAAACCGTGCACACCAGTAAGCAGAGAACATAATGTCTAAAAGCAGTAGGATGAAGAAGTGATCAATCATACCTCGATGTTTTTTTTGATCAACTACCTTACCTTTTTCATCCTTGTCAAATTTAATTGCGATGCTCAAATTTTCTCAGTTGATCATTGGCTGATTGAAATCTGATTATGGTGAAGATTTTCAACATATAATACATCGTTTGACCCATTTTGACTCTGCCACCTTTGTACTTCTCTAGGCTAAGGAACTTTGATTTTGTCGCCCATCGTGTGCCTGGAATAGCCAGAATCCAGGTACCGCTGTTGTTGTTCCTTAGCCTGCCACCATATCTACACGAGAAAAGATTTTTGTGACCTATTTGTTTTTATAGGTCCATGATTGTTAGTGACAGAAGATTTTGAAAAATAAGTTTGTGTAGACCGAAGACAATCTATGTTAGTTCCTTTTGGCACCCAGATTTGTTTAATTCTACGGGATTTTACATTCGTGCCTTTAGGAACCCAAATTGGTATGGTTTTCACGTGTTTGGGTCTAAACCAGCAATTGTTTTGATTGTGTTCAATTTTTCCACAAATCGTGCACTTGGAGTTAACATGATTAATTTCTCTTCTACCTTTTTCAAATTGAGTATACCCAAGTCCTCGACTAACATTATTAACAGTTTGTTTCCATAATAGCATATTTAGTGATTTTTCTCCTTTGGAGAATTTCCCTAAAGTTGTAGACAATTATTGGACTTGTGTTTTTAGAGGTTCATTTTCATTCAATAACAAAGTGCACGTTTTAATAGAATTTTCTCTCCTAGTGTTTTCACTTTCTTTCAAAATCAGAATTTCATTTTCAAACGATTTAATTCTAGTTTTTGATTTTTTTATTTCTTCTTCTAATGATGGACACTTATCACACTTAGGGCTTTTATTTTGATAGTTTTTAACTAATTGATCGAGCTGCTTATTTAGTTCTATTAAACTATCCTTTTGTGATTCAATTTTAGCGTACTTCTCCCTAAGTCATTCAAAACAACCATTTACTTCGTGAAAATATATAAGTAATCCAGAGTAGGTAAGTTTTGATACCTCGCTTGGCTCGTCATCATCGCTGTCACTAGTATCTCCTTGAAGACACAGATTTTCTTTTTCACTCTCACTATGAGTGCTTTCATCATCATCTTTATCACTTTTATTCCAGGTTGCTGCAAAGCTTCTCCTCTTCGGTTTCTTTCCTTTGCCGAGTCGATTTTGAGGACAATTAGGCTTGATATGACCAGGTTTATTGTAGTTGTGACAGATGATCTTCTGTTCTTCTGAGTTGTCTAGAACTTTGACGATTTTGCTTTTCAGTTGTTGATTTTGGATTGAATTTCCATACTTGTTGTTCCACCTTTTGAATTTCTTTATTATCAGTGCCAGTTCAGCTGCTCCATCATCATCATCTTCACTTTCCGTTGTTCCTTTGAGAGCTATTGATTTTTTTTGAGTATCACCTCCTTCATGTTCTTCCTTGAATTTGATTTCTAGCTCATAAGTGGTCAGATTTTCGATGAGTTCTTCGACTTTAATCTATTTCAAATCCTTCGATTCTTGAATAGCAGTGACTTTTGCTTCAAAATTTCGTGGTAGAATTCTGAGGATTTTTCAGACTATTTCCAATTTTGTGTATGGTTTTTCGAGAGCTTTTGATTTGTATACGAGATTAGAAAGTCGTCCATACATTTCCTTGACACTTTCATCCTTTGCCATTGTGAAGTTTTCGTATTTGCTACTGAGCATGGCAAGGCGAGATTCTTTGACTTGAGAGGTTCCTTCATGAGTCACTTCAAGTGTGCGCCAAATTTCCTGCGCAGTTAGACAATGTGAGACACGATTAAATTCAATTTGGTCTAATGAACAAATAATATAATTCATAGCTTTAACATTAGTATTTTGCAATTTATTTTCAATATCTATCCATTGATCCATAGGTTTTTCAACTTCTTGATTATCTACCATAATTGTTGGTGTCTTATATCCCATCTCAACAATATTCCATGCATTTATGGTTTTCAAAAAAAAATTCATTCTATTTTTCCAGTAAGAATATTCACCATTGAACATAGGTGGTCTAACTATGGAATGACTCTTAGCAAAAGCATTATTAAAAGAAGCCATTTAAAAAAACCAAATTTTTAATTGAAAGAAAAAATCAAAATTTTAATTGAAACAAAAAAAATCAAATTTTTAATAAAAAATGGTTTTTGTTCCTAGCTTTGATAATACTTGTAGGATCATTTTCACCCTAGAGGGGGGGAGGGTGAATAGGGTGATACTTGTAATAATAAAAATTAATGCGGAAATAAAAACAATAACGGTAAATAATGCAGAAGAGATCACACACAAATTTACTCAGCTTCGGCAAAACCCTGCCTACGTGTTACCCCCAAGGTTTCTACTAGAAATTAACTAGTCAGACGCTTACACACGTAAACTTGCGACACTTGCTAATGACTAACCTAACTCTACGTTCAAAACTCTGCCACAACTCAGCCACTGAGTTGCGAATTCTCAAGCTACACCACCGTAGTTCGTAACTAGTTACACAACTAGAGTTTCACAAATTTAAAAGGAAATTACAAACAAAAACAAACAAAACCCTAATTATAAAATTAAGCCAAATTTAGAATATAATAGAGTCGGCCCATGAAAATAAAAGACATCTTCCTCGTTTCTTTAGTTTTTGTGGCCGCTCCCTTTTGTTTCTTCGTTCCTCTTCAAAAAGTTAGGGTTTTGATTAATTGAAGCTCCGCTTGGAAAATTGATCGATCGAAATAGCTTTCACATGATTGGCTTTGTCAACCGATTCACTGGCCTTGATAATTCGCCCGGCTTTAATTGTGTCGAGTTCGAGTGATACTGGTATGCGATTTATCCCCTTTTCGATTTTGATTATACTCGACTTTGATTCGAGTTTAATAATTTATTGCTCTGGTATTTTCTTGAACTCGAATCCCTTGAATTTGTCGATGATGATGTGGGAATAAATAGGGATAAAATCCCTAAATATACGTTCGTATATTTCGTTTGAATTCTTCACGTTGTTTTTCTCGGCCATGGATTTTTGCTTGAATAACGTTGATATTTCTGACTATTTCATCTTATACGTGTTACTGTATTTTCTCCGGCCTTTTCTCCTGCGACTTCGGTATTTTTGAATTTTTGAGATAAAAGCTTGACTTCGACTTCATGAATTTTCTTTGCTGGCAATCAACACTTGTTCATACTTTTTGGCTTTGACTGGTTCGATGTGTGTGTTCATGCCTGGTCTAGGGTGCATATATATTTGTGTGTCTCTACACTTGGATGGCTCTGTATTCTCTAAAATATATATATGTGAGGTCTGTTGCTTCGTTATCATGGTCGGCTCTATGTCTTTGTTGAGGCTTCACTTGTGTTGAGTCTTTACTGATTTGGTTCGATTTCATGTTGCATTGAGTCTTTTTGATCCATGGTTTCATATGAATGAGGACTTCATGCGTGTACATGTTATGTTTGTCTTGAATACTCTGAGCTGGTCTTGTGTGTGTGTGTGCGCGCACGCACTGAGTTTGTAGCCTTTGTTGCTTCGAGCTAGTTCATTTGTATTTATGCCATATCTGGTTTTGAACTGCATTGATCTGGACATGTTTTGCATTATGGTTTTGCTGACATTTTCATTGAACTTGTTCATTTGGACTGGGTTGCCTTGGTCTGCACTTTGTATATGAGCTTGTTGTCATGTTCATGCTTGTTTCTCTTTAAACATATGTAGTCTAGACTTGTTGTTTCCTCTGGTTCATTGATGATGTTGTTGTTTGGATCTGTTTTTGAATGAAGTCTTGTGTGTTCTGTTTTGACTTGAGTCTGGACTGACCATGTGTATATTTGAAGTGTTGTATGTTGTTTTGCGTGCACCTGAGTTGAATCCAGCCTCGGCTTGGGTTTGACCTTGTGCTCACCTGTCCATGCAGTTTTAACAAGTGTATATCTGTGTGCACGGCCTTGTGACATGTACAGTGATACACTGTGCATGTTACAAGCTGTTTGTGTAAGATGAACTCAAAAGAAAAATGATGACGAACAACCCAAATAACTAAGGCAAATAACATTTTTAAAACACACACTTCATTTTGAACTGCAAAATATTTCTTTTTCATTTTTACTGCGTTAGTGTTTATTTTACAGATAATTCAAATGCTGGATACAAACTGGAATAGAGTTGAAGATAAAAATACGAGCGTTGAGTGAATATGTAGTGAGGTGAAAAAATTGTAAATTGAAATTTGTGATGTAATCGAAATTGTAATGTAATTGAAAATGTATATATGTAGCGAGAGCTCAAATTTGTACTATTTGAATTTGTAATAAAATATTTGTTTGAATATGAATTCTGCGTTATTTATTTTATTCAACAAATATTTATTTAATTATATGAAAAATAAAATAGTACAATAACAAATACATTTAAACAAATATATATATATATATATATATATGTTTATTATCATCAAACAAAAATCATAGGCTATTGTATTCTACATCTTTTCCTTCGCCGCATCCATCAACTCATATATATGTGTGTGTATATATATATAATAATAATTGCAATAGCTTTGGTGTCGTGTTTTTTTTGTATCAACGTGAACTGCCAAAAACGCCCCTCTATATATCATCAAATCTTAATCCCTTAAAAATTGGATCTAATTTTAAACTTCATTACAAATTCAAACGCCCTAAAAAGTAGGATCTAACAGTTAAACATGCTTTACAAATTCAAAACTCTTCTAAAAATAGGATCTAAATTTAAAGTTTCTTTACAAATTCAAAATACTTCTTTACAAATATACAAATCTTAGTCCTCAAGTAGTAGCGCAGTGGTTGAGACACTTGCCTCCTATTAACGAGGTCGCGAGTTCGATACCCGTCTGCCCTACTCCCCTCAAGGCGTGGAGGTGGATTCCCATAAACCCTAAATCAAATTGGTTGGGAACAACAAACCTCTGTGTTGGGGCTAGCAAAACCTTCCTAGGGTTGGTGGACTCCCTAGGCGGGAGCTCTTCCCTTCGGGGTAGAGTTTTAAAAAAAACAATATACAAATCTTAATATCACCTGAAAGTATAAAATAGTTTTTTTGAATGATTTAAACGTACACAATTTATAAAGAAAACAATTCACGCGCAAAGCGCGTGCCATAACACTCGTGTGTGTGTGTGTGTGTATAATAGTTGTACTACCTTGGTGTGATAATTTTTGGTGTCAACGTGAACTACCGAAAACGCCATTAATACCAAATCTTAATATTACTTTAAAATAGGATCTAATAATTTTCTTTTACAAATTTAAGGCATCTGTCTACAAATATTATCAAATCTTTATATCACATAAAAATAGGATCTAACAAATAAATTTCTTTTATAAATTCAAAACGTCTTATCTATAAATACTATCAAATCTTAATATCACTTAAAATTAGGATCTGACAAATAAATTATTAATCAATAATATAGATAAAACTTCAAACTAAAAAAAATAGATGTTGCAACTTAGAAATAAAATTTAAACTAACAACAAATGATTTTAACGCAAAAATATAGTTAATATTTCTACAAATCATTTTCTCTTGAATGTGCTAAACATATACAATTTGCAAAAAAATAATTCACAGACGAAGCGCGTGCTGTAACACTCGTATATATATCCCATGGCGGGTCTATGTTCTCCATCAATCTCTCTCAACACACAAACAAGAGGAAAAACACTTTTCACACAATAAGCAATATGTTGTCAAAAAAAATCATCAAATAACAGATACTTCTAACTAGAATACCATCATTTTTTAGAAAATGGACTTTCAATCCATTTTTCAGAAGAAAGCAAAGCAATAATACCTTCTTTTTGCATGCACAAACTTTAAAGACTATGAAAAGAAGTGGTAAATCTAATGACCACGGGACGGATAAGCTCTCTGTCTTTTATAAACTTCCTTATCAAAGCGAGAACCTATGAATGTCCATATATGAATTTCACCGCAAATTTTTCTTTTTAAATGGTTCGATTAAACACTGTTAATTTACAAATATCTTCAAGCATCAAATCAATACAATGAGCCACGCATGAAAGCCGCCATAATTTCCTCATTTCCTCCATTAGAAGGTTGCCGGCTCTTTTGTAGTTGGAAGCATTATCGGTTACAATTTGAATCACATTATCCTCTCCAATTTCATCTATAACACTATTGAAGTATGTAACTAGCAAATTCGCATTCTTTATCGTATCTGATGCATCAATAGATTTCAAAAACCATGTACCTTTCGAGCTATTAATTAGAACGTTAATAATAACCATACTCTTCCCATATGTTCAACCATCGAACATAATAGTGCATCCGTACTTCTCCCAATCATTTTTTTAAGCTCCAATCATGCTTTCAATGTCTTCAAAACTTTCTTTTAAGGATCCAAGTCCTTAACTCATGGCTAGAAGGTGGTTTAAATTTGCGATCATATTTTGCAACATTTTCCATTGCCACTTTATCATATGGAGTGTTTGCCGCGTTGAATGGAATTGCACTAGTATAAAATCATAATCCAATTTTTTTGCAAACTTCCTTTCTTTCTTCTTTCGTATAGCGATTATTCAAAGTACTTGGCTTTGCATCTAAATTCACAAACTTATCCATTGCTCCTCAAGGCCTACGAACATTACAACTTTCCCTTTCACTTTCAAGTTCAAAACTATCATCATAATCTCCAGTGCCTTCACCCCTACCAATCTAACGAAACATATCAAGTTTTGATTGCTTAACACGTTTTTCGATGCATTCATTCTTCACATTTTGTGAGACTTCTGGACAAGGAATAATTCCAAGATAAGTGCATGTTAAATGTTGTTTAAAACAAGCAATTCCTCTGGTGCATCTATGATCACAAAATCCACAAAAAAAGTATTTTGAATTGGTGGAATCTAATAAATCTTTAACTCAGTTCCATGCAATATCTTTCTTGCTCATCTTTCTCTTTAGTTTACAAGATGCACTGCTTTGCTACTAAATATTACACAGTAAATACACGCTTCATAAATTAAATTTTTTAATATAAAATTAATCGATTCTAGAATCGAGTCGATTCCAGCAAGTTGAATCGACTTTAATTCAAAATGCTGGAATCAATTCGATTTCCGATGTTGGAATCAAGCTCGATTCCAATAAGGAATAGATGTCCAGGTTTTTTAAAAAAATTTGCCTTTTTTTGCTTGAAGAAGTGAAGTCGAGTTGAGTGAGCAGATAGAAAAAAAATAAGGGTAGAAAGATAAGTAAAGTAGCAGGCCAAAAAATTTTGTCTTCAGAGGCTTACGCGTCACTGTGCTTTTTAACTAAGGCACTCGCTTTTTGCGCCTCAACCATCTGAGGCACACCCTTTAGAGGATAAACGTTTTTCGATCTGCACCTCAGTGCATAATGGTTCACGCCACGCATTGAGGCGCACCCATTTTTTAAAACATTGCTTATAGCACATATATAAAATATAACACAACAGTATGTTAGATATATAAGCATCATAAAAATCCGATTAAATCTGATCCAACCTAACAAACCTCAAAAAACATAAGAACATATGCATTTATAGTGTTATTAGCAAGCGAACCCTAATCGATCCGACCAAACCCAAACCAAACTTTGAGTTAATTTAGGTTTCAAAATATATAGTTTGAAGCTAACAAAACCCGACCTGCATAGGACCGAGATCCATCTGGTCTGGTCTGTGTCCTATTGACGGTTCTAGTTACCACTCATTATCGTAAATCTCATACTCGTCACATGCACAGCTCCATGCATAATCGTCACCAGCATGATTCATAGTCTATTTGTGAGAGTACCCGAGAGGTATAAGAAAAAACATACAAATAACTTCAAATCAGACAATGATCTAATATGGGTGATTCAACTACCAAAATACTGTATATAATGGATATATGAACATCATAAAAATAAAAAGGAAAAAGTAATCAACTCATACCTTAACTTGCAATTCTTAGCAATATAGATACTAGCATATATAACTCAATACGTTAACTATTATGGTTTCGATCGAAACACCGTAAGTCCAGTCATTTCACTTAGATTTAGTAGGGATCAAAATAAAACCAAGTCGAAACTCCGGTTCAACAAAAAAATTTATTGAACTACAGACTTTATAGAAGAAACTCAAAAAAATTGAGTTTCAAATGATGAATATTCAAAATCTAAAATTTTAACTTAGAAAACATGCAAATTCACAAAATATGTAAATTGTGTAACTAAAAAAGTTGAAAAATGAAATAACAAGTAAACATTTTTAATGTTATAAATATTTTATAATTAATCAGTATTATTCATTTATATCTTATTTTTCAATTAAATATAAATTATACAGTTTGTTTCAATAAATTAAATAGATGTCTATAATTATGCGAAGAATAAATAACGAGATCCAAATTTGAAATTGAAATTCTCGAAATTTACGAATTACATCGAAATTCCTAAAATTACATAAGACCGAAACCAAAATCTCGAACCTTGCTATTATCATAAGGTAAAGGTATGCTACTCTAACAAGTGAAATGATCTAGGGTGTCAAGTAGCAAAAAATAACAATAACATCGAACAAGACAACCATAAATTCAATGGCACTCAATCGTCATGCATACTCATAGTGTGAATGGATGTACCATGACACATATAACCTACAGATAGAGTCCAACGATAGTGAAATGAATTTTCCATTGATTTATTATAGGGTTTTTTTGTCTAGTTTTGTGGGCAACCTCATTTATCATGATCTCTCGTAGCAAACCTCAAGTCGTTTATCATCAACACTCCCTTGGCACATGCATCGTTAATAAAAACCATCTTGTATTGTTCTTTAACTACTTGCATAGCCCTTCTTGTTTGCACATCATTCACCTTCAATTGATCATAAGAACCCATGTTAATCCTATAGTTTCTACAAACACATTCGATCACTCTTCCTCATTTATTGGCTTTAGAACACCCAATCATGACCTCGAACCCTCGATCATTGACCTCGTTGGTCTTGATCCCACACACCTCCTTGAGTCATCAAAACGTCATAGAATGTAACTTGTTATGACCCAAGAACATTTCTCAAAGTTATGTTGGAACCAGAATAAAAAACATGACGAGTCAACACTTTAGAACGTTGCCATAAAATAGCTTTTTCCCTCCATGGATCCCCACCAAATCCACTTGCATGCCAAATAACTTTCTTGATCACTTGTTAGATGTGTGTTCACTTGCTCGGAGAGAGTCTATCATTTAAATTTTGCTGCTTAGATGCTTGATCACTTACCAAACGCATTTCGATCATTACTTTTCTCTTACTCGATGCAAGTCGATCAATTGGAAAATCTTGTGCCATCTCTAGAATCTCGACTTTCGCTCCACTGAGTTAATCACCAAAATTTTCCCATGCAACTGTACATCCTATATCTCTAGATAAATTATTGTTGTCATATTGGCGATAATGTGGCCAAAAAGATATTTATGTAAACTAAATGAATAATTAACAATTGTGACGACCCGGAATTTTTGTATATTTGAAATGTGAATATTTAATTTATTTTAAATATCCGGAGGTTAAATTTTAACTTTAATTTCAAATATACAGTATTTATTTGGATAATTAATTATTAAATTTAATTATCGGGATCGGGTTTGCTACATTACAGCGTGATAGGGGGTTCTCGCTTTGCGTTAGGTGGCGAACGGGAGACTCTTACCCCTACATGTCCCCGGGGGTAGTATAAGGCCTTTTGGGGTTGGTTGCGACTCGAGAGGGTGGCCGTAAAAGCAAACCCGAGGTATCACTGTGAGCCACAGCGGGGCTGGGATGGTTGAAAAGCCTACCGGTCGTGAACCGTTGCTGAAGGTTGAAAAGCCTAGGACGTTACAGTTGAATGTGACGACCCGGAATTTTTGTATATTTGAAATGTGAATATTTAATTTATTTTAAATATCCGGAGGTTAAATTTTAACTTTAATTTCAAATATACAGTATTTATTTGGATAATAAATTATTAAATTTAATTATCGGGATCGGGTTTGCTACATTACAGCGTGATAGGGGGTTCTCGCTTTGCGTTAGGTGGCGAACGGGAGACTCTTACCCCTACATGTCCCCGGGGGTAGTATAAGGCCTTTTGGGGTTGGTTGCGACTCGAGAGGGTGGCCGTAAAAGCAAACCCGAGGTATCACTGTGAGCCACAGCGGGGCTGGGATGGTTGAAAAGCCTACCGGTCGTGAACCGTTGCTGAAGGTTGAAAAGCCTAGGACGTTACAACAATCAAGTGTAGTGGACACACTTATAGGATTTAATGGGTAAATCAAGGCATACTAATTATTTGTTAAGTGTGTTAGCCTTCCAGTATATTATTTGCGACAACTATGAGTTGCAATAGTAAGTCGCGATAGTTATAAGTCATGATGGCTATTATTTGCGATAAATGCTATTTTATGACCTACGACGGTTTTGAGATTCATAAATTGCGATAGCTACAAAATGTGGCAACTATAACTTGCGAAGTGTGGCAGTTAGGATGCAGCAACTATCACATGTGACAATTTATTAGATGTGGTAACATATGTGCGTTAAAATTTACGATAGTTGTACGAGGTGGTGGTTATGTGATTTATAACATGTGATAGCTTAAACACATTACCTTCGATAGCTATTACTTGCGATAACTTGTGTTTATGTATTTGGTAGCATTTATAAGTGTGATAGTCCTTTATAAAATGTGGTAGCTAGTATAATTGCAATAGCCACTTATAGAAGTTAAATTAAATGAGTTCAATTAGTAAATGTAACGTGACATTCTGAATAGAGCATTTAGTTAATTTAGTTAAGGGATACTTAACAAAATAAATCCTCATTATCTCATTCCATGACTATTCATATGAAAAACATGAAAAGAAAAAACCTTTTTGAAAAGGAAAAAATAAAGGAGAAAACATTTCATTTTATTTTAGTCAAGATAAGAACTTTAAAGAAAGCCATTTTCTTTTCAATTAAGGTTCTAGTGAGTAATACTTTCATCCTAGGCCTTAAATGTATTTAAGTTCGTTTTTAATATGTTAGTAGGGATTGTATCATATTTTAGGAGATGTATTTTTTTTATCGATTATCATTTAAATGTGTTAAATGATTATTATTTTGATTTTATCTTAAGCAGAGAGATTAGAACCCTTATTACTCAAGTTTTAATGATTGGAATCATTTGAAAATTTTAAATTGTTGTTTAAGTGATTTTCAAATGGGTTTTTGATATTATGGTAATCCATGCTTTTAAATAACTATTGTTAATTTTTAATGGAAAATTAGCTAATCTAGAGAGCTAAAAATGGTTTAAACCATTAAATAACGGTTATTATCACCTGAATTCGAGATATATTGTATAAAAGTGATTTAATATGTGTAGAAAATTTTCAATAATTTTTCTAACATTTTCCTATTTTATTTAGATTTTTAAATCACTTACAAAATTAATTATAACGAGGCAAGTAATCATGTAACTAATTAATTAGTGGAAACTTTAATTAATATAAAGTATCTTTAGAATTTACTGAGTAAAACTGAAAAGAAATGTTTAATCTAATGGCGGTAAGATAAGTGGGAACAGTCGCGAAAAGAAACAACTATATAATTCAGTTTTCGGGTTAATTACGAAATGTTAATTAGAAAATGATAGACGGACCATTTTGAATACTAATATCTTCTAAATCCTTAATGTGACATTAATGATTTTGGTGTCATTGGAAGTACCTGACACCCATTTTCCGATTCAAATGCAGAATTTACAACTTTCGAAAGTTAAACCAAAATTGTTGTCGAAATGTATGCTTCAAAATTTTCGTTCCTTACAATCCATTTTCTAGGGTAGATAACTTTCATATGGAAAATCCATATTTCTTGCAATAAATACTATAAAAAGTTGGAATTCCCTTCTTTACAATCCTTTTGGTTTCATCTCGATCGAAGTTGTGAGTTGAAAGATGTAACGTTTGAAAGCGAAGAGAAATAATGTTTTCAGAAATTTAACATTAAAAATTTTCCAGTACAAAATAAGTTGGAAACGTCCAACTTTGGTAGTTTATAACTTTCACATGGTTAATCGTATGACGAGTGATTGCATCGATGGAAACTAGAGTTTCCAAGCTTTTCAATGATATAAAGAATACTTGAAATTGATAAATGAGTCAATGAAAAACTAATTGCAAAGTTGGATTGATACAATATTTGAAACAGTGATAGCTTCTTTTCAAATTATAACTTGTGATAACCATGTCGCAAGTTAAGGAAATAACTTGCACAACCCATCACATGCGCCAACCCTATTGCAAGTTGCGATAATCCCCACAACATGCGATAACTTCCAAAGGTTGCTAAAGCCTCACCAAAGCGTGCAATAACCACACCATGACCTGCAACAACCTATGCGATCACCTATGACAGCTCTTACGACAGCTGAAGAAGGACTAGAAGCCAATCCGAGGTCACCATTGTGTAGAGTAACCAAAGACAAGAAAGTTGGTGGTGGTGGGGCGTTGAATGATAGTTGGAGGACAGAAAATTAGGGAATAGACGTTGTCTTCGATGTGGAAGATGGGAGATGGTTGGAGACCAATACCTCGGGTTGTGGACTATCGGAGGACACCAACTTGACGCCAACAAAAGCTGACAAGGAGACACAACTCACTAAGGTAGTACTGTGGTGCCTAAAAAACAATGTCGGCGCAATCATCGATAATAGGATTAGGGCCCAACAAAGAAAGGGAAATATGTACCTATCCATGACGAACTAAAGGAAGCGGCTAGCATCATCGTACTCAGAGATGACAATGAGCACATCTATACCTGTGATTGGGGCGATGGCAGTCGTTTGGTGGCAGCATCAGTCAGTGGCCAAGGAAATTCGATGGAAAAACTTGAGTGTATCATCGAGTGTTTCGACAATTGGCTTCTGCAAATGTGAAAGTAAAGTCAAGGCGAACACAATGATATATTCGAATCATCAATGGGAGCGATAGATTGAAAGTTACAAAACAAACGGCCCACATTGGCCATATCTATGTGCTGAAATTCAAGTAGGGGTTGCTTTCTACGAAATTTGTATCGTTTGAAAGATATCAAAAAATTATGAACAATGGCAACGATGGTTCATATCAATGATTCGTATGTGCGAGAAACAGTCATTTGAAGTGTAAAATTGGCACGTGACCAATTAAGGAGTTTGGAAGCTCGGAATTAGATGCAGTTGGATGCATTGCGAAATACGAATGTATCAAATGTTGCTGATTCAAGTTAAATAAAGCAAGAATTAAATTAATCTATTATAAAAATGAGATAATGTAAATAATCTGTTACACGATTTCAAGGGATAAAAAGAATGTAATATTCATTGTACGAATATGTGATGTTTATATATATATATATATTTGTGTTGTTATTTATTATTCATGTTTGTTGTTAAGTCGAGTGATAATTCATAAACAATGACCTATATGAGATTGAGTAATAAATGAATAAAAAAATACTCTTGTGAGCATACTACCTATTGGATTTTTGCATATCGCCTAGGAGAGAGATATTTGGTCTTATAAATACTTTGATATTTGATTGCAAGTGCTGGTTTAATGATCATACCATATATCAACTTGGACGACTTATGCTAGAATTACTCGACGAGGTTGGTTTTGTTTTCTTTTATGTATATTCATGTGCATATTAGTATCTATGATTATCACCAGGGCCGGTTCTAGCCTATGGGTTGCCCTAGGCGAGCATAATTTTTTTGTCTTTTACATAGGAAAAAAAATTAAAAATGATATTATAACATTGTAAATATTTTTCATTAACTTCACATAATAACAAAGTTCATCCAAAATACATATTTCAACCATTCTTCCAAAATATTTTCTCATTAACTTCATATACATACTTTAATATGTTTACCATATCAATCCCATTCAACGAAAACAACTTCTTCTTGAATTTTCGGAAGCAAATTCTTTAATTATATCATCATATTTTAAACTATCCAAATATCCATTTTCGATTGAAATCATTTCCAACCCACTTAGTCTTTCTTGCGAATAGTAGTTTGAAGATAAGTTTTTATCAACTTTAACTTAGAGAAGCTTCTTTCTGCCGGAGCAACCATAATCGGTATAATTAAAAAAATTCGATATGAAACCCATACATTTAGAAATCCACTCACATTATGATAGATTTTAAAACCCAAGAATACTAATTGATTTCGTTGTTTCCGATGGCAATATTCTTTTCAATTGTGTAAGTTCAAGAAATAATCCTTTCCCACATATATTGCTCCCTTGATTATCTTCCAAAAAACTTTCTAATTTCATACATTGCTCTTTCAGTTGTTTTTCTTTAATAGTTTTGAACTTTGCATTCAACAAAAATCCAAAAATCCTTTCATAAAGCTCAAATTGTTCAAACCGATCCTTAAGTGAAGAAAGAGCTTGGTCTATTATATGAAGAAAGTAAGTGGTTCTAAGATTATCTTTCAAAGATTGACTTTCATGAGCATCAACATCCATACCTCATCAAAATGCTTCTTTCTATGAATAATTCTTTTTTTAGCAAATTTAGGTTTAATGCCAACTTCATCCGTGAGTTCTTTAGCTTCATTTATCATCCTTGCAAATCCATCTTCTCTAAATTTCTCAAAAAATGCAATAAGCTCCTTTATTTTAGTAATTGCATCTTCAATATCCATTTCTTCACGTTGAAGTATTTTGCTAACTTGATTAATACTATCTAATATAGTGTACCAAACACATAAACTAATCAAGAACTTGTAATCTTCTAAAGCATTTTGACATAGACATTTAGCTTCCACCCTCATGATACTATCATCTTTATTCTTATTTGCAATTTCAATTAAAGCATCTCTAAACTATGCTGGTTGAGTTCTTATCGCTTTCATGCTTTCTATATGGCTTTCCTATCGAGTTGTTGATAATGGTTTTGGCGTTAAACCTTTTACTTGTTGTCTAATTATTTCCCACCGTTGAGTTGGATCGGAAAACAAAATATAGATCTTTTGGACATATGCAAAAAAATCTCTAGCTTTCATGCATGATTTTGCCATATCACATAGAGCAAGATTTAAACTATGACACTCATACGAAATATAAAATGCTCTTGGATTTTGATCAAAAAGTCTCTTTTGTACCCCTTGATGTTTACCTAATATCAAATTTAAGTTATTTATTACATGATATAATATAATAATACTAAACTACTAAATTCATGTTATAAAATATAACATACCTTTCCTATTTGATCCGTTATCATAGCCTTGGCCCCTCACATCATCAATGTTAAGTTTAAGATCAATTAGAATATTTTAAAGCTTTTTAAATAGACCAAATCCCGATGTATCATCAACCTCTACAAAGCCAACAAAAAATTCCTCCACCTTGATAGCATCATCAATGTCAACACATCTTATAATAATTGACATTTGTTCTTTGTGACTCAAATCCAAAGTACAATCAAGAATGACTAAATAATATTTTGCCTATAATATTTATGAAACCATCATCTCTTTAATCTTTTTTGCCAACAAAAGTATTAATTCATTTTGGAATGCTATAGCTAAGATAATCATTGTTTACTTCATTATTTACCACTCTTCAAGATGCTCTTCCATGATTAGTCCATTATTCTTTTCATAAATTCTTTCATTAGTACCACGAAATGGTAAATTATTTCGAGAAAGAGTTTTCATGATTTGAGATTTTGAGAATTGGGTTTTTTTTCTCTGATCTGTTGCCCTATGAAGGGGGATTGCCCTATCCAGTGGCTTATTGGGCCTTGCCGAAGAACTGGTTTTTGATTATCACACATTATAGTTTGATGTGGTCACTTATGTATAATCAACTTATATACATTGGGGTTTTTAATAACTGATTAAAGTGGTTGTGAATTATGATATAGAGTACGATTGGGTTTAAATCCTGTGTGAGTGGAATTGCAACCAAAAGATTGAGAATGTTTATTTTGTTAGGGTGCTTATATTAATCATAATAAGATGAATTAGGGGTAGGTGCCATGAAACCCCACCAGCGAAATACGTAAAGGTTAGTGGTGATCCTTAAAACGAGCAACGGTGAGAATATTTAGGTTAGCGATAATCGTTAAAACTAGCAGCGGTGAATATATAGGTTAACCAGGGTCCTTAAACCAGCAACAAAGATAATTCTAAAGGTTAGTGGAAAACCAGCGGTGAACATTGATAGGTTAGTGGTTATCTTAGAAACTAGTAACGATGTATAACTGATAGGTTCAATGCTATTAGTATAGGTTTTTAGTTAGCCCGTGAAATCTAATAGGTTTGTAGTTGGCTTGGAAAAACTACAACGATGTATTTTTAACACTTAATAAAATGTGTAGGTGACATTAGAGATATGAAACACCTTGTTATACGAGAAGTGTTTTCAAATATAAAAATGAATTAATTGGGTATAGTTAGAGAATGTGGGACACTTAACCTATTAAATAAACAAATATTTTTATATGAAACTCAGTTGATGAAACATAATATTTTATGTGCTAATCCTTGTGATTGCAGGTGAGGGAGGTGAGTGCATCGTAGTTTATTGTTTTTCATCATTAAACTCTTGGATACCCATTTAAGTAGACTATGATTTATGGGTCAGGGTATTAGGCTTAAAGATGAATAAGCATTCTGGAAACGTTACATGAGGCAAAACATATTAACCATCCACTGTCTATTATTCCGTTGTATAGAGTAACAAGTTACTGTATCAACAACAGGTTTTATAACCGTCTAATAGTTATTACTTTTGATCAAGCGTGGTATATTGGTTGGATAAAATATATAAAGTGATAAAATGTTGTAAAAGAAATATTTGTTTAATTAAAATGCAACATTTAATTGCTTTATTTATTTCATTATTGAAACAAAAATTGATCTCATTTGTTGTTTAAAATAATACTATTGATAACTGCAGCATTATTAACGTTCATTTTCAGGTTTGAAAAGGAAGGATGTTATATTAGCGTGGATCGATAACCAAAAATCCTCATGCTCGAAGTCCAGGACCTAGTTCGGTCCTTGCCTTAGGTGGTTGGGCTACACAAAATTATGAGGTCAAACCTACCCTCGCGGCTGGGTCAAGTGCATCGAACCATTATTTTTGTTGAACCATGTGTTGGCCTTAGCCCCACGCGGAGGGATCACTCCAATTTCCATGTCCCACCCAATGTGGGTCATCTTCCACCATGCCAAACACCACTGAACCAAGGTAGGTTTAAGATCTTGTGTGACATGAATGCGGTACTATCATTTCATATTGGCTCTTCTTACCAGAAAAAGACCTTGAACGTTATAAATTGTTCATGTAATCATACAATCCTAGAATAAGATCATTGTTTCTTTTTGGTAATATTTTTGTTAGAACCTTAATATCTTCCATAACCTACACGTCACTACCATAGGCAAGACTGTAAGAGCATACCACACAAACATTGAGTTCCATATAAAAACTTGGCTATACGGACTAGACTACTTTGTGTATGTCTCCATGCATGTGTGATGGTCAAGAGGCTATTAGACTATATTCTACTTATTTGTGAACCATTAAAAGAATAACATGTGTATGGTATTGATGGTACTGGGTCATTTGTAACACTACATTAATGTGGTAAATTAGAGCAAAGCATAATGACTGATAGCAGAAGAAGAAAACAAATAAACCAACAATAAATTATACCTCCTCCTTACAGAATTGTGATGAGACGATATTTTTTTCCATCAATTAATTGATCAACTGTATCATGTCAGCTATAACATTGCCTTGTTGTAAAGGATTGAAAGGGTTACCCAGTACTTAATCACAATCTCTTACCTGTACAAATTAATAAAGGACTTCATGAATTAGATGAACTAAAAATTCCTACGGAAGTAATAAGGTAGGGAGAAACAAAATACTCGACACCTAAATGTTATTTATCCATTTTTATGGTCATTGTGCATGTTGATACAAATTAAATGTACAACAAAATATGTTCTTAAGATGCACAACAAATTAAATGTACAACAACTTGATACAAATTAAATGCACAACAAATTACTGTAGTTGTTACAATGATTTAGTTGGTCCAGCTACTCTTCATATGTTCTTAAGATGGGTATTAATAGGATTGTGCATCATGAAACGCAAAATAATGATTTTTAGCCAATTAACTAAAGGAACAGCTACTCGTGCAAGTAGAAGGATATAAAATATGGCTTAACAAAATAATACCTATCTTGGAGATTGGTTGGCAAAATAAATCCCGACAAGTCAGTTAAACACATGCGTATATTCCAGTTCAACTTGGATCTCGATCAACACCTTAAAAACAAATCAAGTTATCTGTTCTTATTGCTTAAAGTTGATTTTATGAACGAGTAAGCTGCTATTTTTTTTCAAACAATCTCTACACATGCAAGATTTCATGTTACACATTGTTATTGCGAGATTCCAACTGGAAACCACTCGAATTGAAACCCCACAAGCACAGCGGAAGACGAGATCGTGGTAAGAAGTGTAAAAACAACCAATCAACGACTCAAGTCTAATCTCAATATTCCAAAGACAATCACAATCCTAAACAAGCAATTCAGAAATCAAAACAATAATGAAAAATAAATCACACAGCGATTTATAGTGGTTCCACTAACGTTGTGTTAGTGTACATCCACTTTAAGAGAGAGCTTTATTAATATTGATGAGAAGAGTACAAGAGATTAATTACAATGATCAAAATTCTAATTAGAATTTGTTTTGTGGAGAAGAGAATTGAAGAAAAATTAGGTTTTGATTAAACCCTAATTCGTGGAGGCTAATCTCTTGTAGTTGCTTTTTCGCCACCCTAGATCTGGAACCTGAAGCTAGCTTATATAAGAGAATAGAAACCCTAGACAATGTTCCGAAATTGCCCCTGCAATTGACACAAATTTTCACGCAAGTCCGTACGTGAAAAAACAGACGGAAGTCGTCTCAGACGTCTGACTTAAGTCACTGGATAGGCTTTGCTTCAGCTCAGACGTCTGACCCATTTGGTTAGATGTCTGATAGAATGCTCTGGAAGCATTTCTGCCCAAAATCAGACGTCTGAGCCTTTTGGTCAGACGTCTGAGAGGATTCTCTGGAAGCGCTTCTGCCCAAACTCAGCTCACTTCGCCTTTTCACTTATAACTTCCACCTCCGAACTCCGATTTGCGAACCGTTTTCTCTGTTACGAAGCTACTTCCGACCTCTACAAATCCCCATATAGTGTCGCCAAAATTTAACACTTCACCTCGACACTATATCCATCTCCAACTCTAATGGTACCATACCATCAACAACAACCGATAGCACCGACTATCACTTCTACCTTCAACCAAACATGAATGCTTTCCCAATGAGCTCCGGCAAAGCCACCACCCATTGCACTCCACCAACGAGCTCAGGCAAAGCCCCCGCCCTCTAATGAAATGTTGAAAACATCCAAATCCTAAGCTATCTCACCAAAGACTAGCACTTACCAAGAAGATAGAACCTCAATCTCTCACCGATACTCTTTCTCATCTACCACCAAGCTCCTCCCTTAACCGTGCCACCCCGTGGCACCTAGCACTTCTCCAAGCGAATCAAGTTCGAGCAATGCTCGAACTTTCCAACTGGCAATGCCTTAGTGAACATATCCACCGCGTTATCCTTTGTGTGCACTTTCCGAAGATATACTTGCTTATCATCATCCATGGCTACTAGAAATGACTCTCTCACCTCAATATGCTTAGTCCGTGAGCTAAACGCCAAATTCTCTGCCAAGTGAATAGCACTCTGGCTATCACATCGAACATCAATACTATCATGCCCGAATCCCAAGTCACACAACAATCGCTTCAAATAGAGTGCCTCCTTTGCCGCCTCCACCGCGGCTATCAACTCTGCCTCCGTAGTGGATAAAGCAACTACGGTCTGCAATCCAGATCTCCAACTTATGGTTGTACCCCCAAGTGTGAAGACATATCCGGAAGTTGATTTTCTACGATCCCTATCACCGGCGTAGTCCGAATCACAATAACCAACCAACTTGCAATCCATCGCCTTACTACTGTAAAAAAACAAGACCATGAGATGATGTGCCTCTAAGGTATCTCAATATAAGCTTCACAGCTTCCTAATGCGATTTCCCCGGATTAGCCATGTATCGACTAACCATCCCGACGGCATTTGCAATATCGGGCCTTGTACACACCATAGCATACAATAGACTACCAACCGCACTAGCATATGGCACCTTTGCCATATAAGTCTTGTCTTCCTCTAAGATAGGTGATCCTTTCCTCGAAAGCTTCATATGCAAAGGTAACGGTGTATTTGACGCCTTTGCATTCTCCATGCTAAACCGGCAAAGAACTTTCTCAATGTATTCCTTTTGAGTTAGTTTTAACTCAAAATGCTTTCGATCCCTTACAATTTCCATGCCCAATATCCTTCTTGCTTCTCCAAGATCCTTCATTTCAAACTCCGATTTCAAACTCAGTTTTAGCTTGTTGATTTCATTCTTATCCTTAGAAGCAATGAGCATATCGTCCACATACAAGAGTAAATACACCCAACAATCATTTCTCAACTTCTTGAAATAAACACAAGCATCCTTGATGCTTCTATTAAAACCATTTTCAAGCATAAAATGATCAAACCTCTTGTACCATTGTCTAGGTGATTGCTTTAGTCCATATAGTGATTTCTTCAACTTGCAAACCAAATTTGACTTACCATCCACAACAAAACCTTCCGGTTGCTCCATGTAGATGTCTTCATCCAAGTCACCATGCAAGAAGGCGGTTTTCACATCAAGTTGCTCCAACTCCAAGTCGTGAATAGCAACTATAGTAAGTAATATTCGGATAGAAGTATGGCGCACAACCGGTGCGAATATCTCATCATACACCTTTCCCTTCCTTTGTGCAAACCCCTTAGCCACTAGCCTAGCTTTGTATCTTCCATCGTCCTTCACCTTGTATATCCATTTGCACCCAATAGCACGGTTTCCTTTAGGAAGTGGAACCAAATCCCAAGTTTGATTCTTCAACAATGATTGCATCTCTTCCTCCATGGCACAAATCCATTTCGAGCTATCACTCGACTTCATGACGTCATCAAGGTCCATCAGCTCATCTTGGACTACATGAAGAGCATAGTCCAAATTATCACAAAAGCTAAGATAGTTCCAATCACCATATCTTTCGGGTGACCTTATAGTACGACGACCAACCCGAGTAGCAATACCATCACCCAAACTCCCTTTGGCTCCACCTTGAACCGAATCTTCTCTAGTATCATGCACATCACCAACACTACTAGAGGCACCCTATGGACTATGTGATGTAACATCAACCGCTACCTCCTCGCAAACATCTCCAACTACTCTACTCTCTCTACTCCTTGGACAAAATGTGGAAATAATTTCCTTCTCCTTTGATTCACCATGAACCAAATCCGGAACATCCGATGAGCTTCCATTCTCCTTGAACATCGCTGACTCATCAAAAGTAACATGACGAGAATTCACTACCTTCTTCGTTTTCGGATTCCAAATCCGATAGCCTTTTACTCCATCCGTATAGCCAAGCAAAATCCCCTTGAAAGCTCTAGGTTCAAGCTTATCATTTCCTGGATCATGCATATAAACTGAACTTCCAAAGACACGAAGATAACTCAAGTCGATGCTCTTTCCCTTCCACACTCCCTCCGGAATTTTGTTACCAATAGCCGAGCATGGAATTCGATTAATAATATGCACTGCGGTTGACAAAGCTTCAGCCCAAAATCCCTTCGCCAAACCCGATGTCAATCTCAAGCATCGAGCTTTCTCAAGTAGAGTACGATTCATTCTCTCCGCAACACCATTTGACTGCGGATCTCCAAGTGTAGAAAAATGCCTCCGAATACCATGATGCTTGCAAAACTCTAAAAATTCTCCGGAAACATACTCTCCTCCATTGTCAGACCTTAGAACATTCAAAGACTTTCCACTCTCATTTTCAACAAGAGCCTTCCATGCTTTGAACTTTGCAAATGCCTCCGACTTGGCCTTCATTACATACACCCAAACTTTCCGAGAAAAGTCATCTATAAAGGAAATATAATAGCAAGCTCCACCTAAAGAAGCTACAGGTGTCGGTCCCCAACATCCGTGTGAACATACTCAAGAACCCTTCTCGAATCATGCTTTCCCTCACCGAATGAAACTTTAGTTTTCTTCCCCATGATGCATTCTTCGCAAAACTCTAATTTGTTGAAACTTTCTCCATCGATCATCTCCTTCTTCCGAAGAATGTCCAAACTCCTCTCTGAGACATGACCTAACCTCAAATGCCACAACCTAGTCGCATGCAAGTCACGAGAACTATCAACTCCTATACAAGTTTCGCCTTCCACAGTCACTCCTTGTAGCAAATAAATACCATGAGTTCTAGCACCTTTCATCACCATAAGCGCCCCCTTCGAAACCCGCAAGTTATCACTCTTAATAGTGATCTTACAACCTAAAGAATCCAGCTGTCCCAAAGAGATAAGAGACTTCCGAAGTCCCGGAACATAGCGTGCATTAGTGAGAGTATGAATCACTCCGTCAAACATCCGAATTTGCACGGAACCAATGCCTTTCGACTTGCAAATAGCACCATTTCCCATAACAATTGAATTTCCTTCTTTGTCGATGTAAGAAGAAAAACAATTCCTATTTGGCATCATATGATAAGACGCCCCCGAATCAAGCACCCATTCGCTACCTGAAATATCCGATGCTACCACCGACAAAACATCTACATCCCCTCACCAACTCCACTCTCCATCGCTACATATGAAGATGCTACTTCCTTCTTTGCCTTCTCCTTGTCTGGACACTTATTCTTCCAATGACCGGGCTTCTAGAAAATATAGCACTTGCATTTTCTTTCCTTCGACTTTCCTCTCCAACCGGGATTCCTTGATTTAGAACGCCCCCGGTTCTCCTTCTTCACATACCTCTCCTTCTCCACAAACAAACCATGACCACTACTAGCACCACTACTTCCATCACCTAACTCCTTCATTTGATCCCACAACTTCTCGCTAAGAAGACCCGTCTTGACATCATCAAGAGTCAATGTATCTCGGCTATAGATCAAACTATTTGAGAAACTTGTATAGCGATCTGGCAACGAACACAACAATATCATCGCCTTTTGCTCTTCCTCAATCTTCAAATCTACCGCCTTCATCTTTATTAGCAAATCATCAAAAATATTCAAATGTGCCTTTAGCGAAGTACCTTCGTTCATCTTATAGGTGAAGAACGTTCGCAATAAGATCAAACGATTTGTCGGTGACTTCTTCATATATAACTCCTCCAACTTGTCCCAAATACCCTTAGTGGTTGTCTCACCACTAATTTCAGAGATAACATTCTCTCCCATAGCAAGTTAAAGTGTAGTAAATGCCCACTCTTTCCATCTCCTCTCTCTCAACATCCGAGATGTCCGCCGGAAACAAATGTGTGTCAAACACTACCCGATGCACCCGATTCCTCCTTATAACCGTTTTTATCTTCCATTGCCATTTTTCAAAATCATTATCGTCATTCCACTTGTCTATTACCAATTGTGATCCTGAAGCTGCATACGAACCACGTACATAAGGCGCTACACCACTTGGATTGCCCATTGAGGAACTACTTGAGGTATTATCTGATTCTGTCATTTCTACAACCACCTACCAACACCAATGCTCTGATACCAAATGTTATTGCGAGATTCCAACTGGAGACCACTCGAATCGAAACCCCACAAGCACAACGGAAGACGGGATCGTGGTAAGAAGTGTAAAAACAACCAATCTACGACTCAATCCTAATCTCAATCAATCCAAAGACAATCACAATCCTAAACAAGCAATTTAGAAATCAAAACAATAATGAAAAATAAATCACACAGCGATTTATAGTGGTTCCACTAACGTTGTGTTAGTGTACATCCACTTTAAGAGAGAGCTTTATTAATATTGATGAGAAGAGCATAAGAGATTGATTACAATGATCAAAATTCTAATTAGAATTTGATTTGTGGAGAAGAGAATTGAAGAAAAATTAGGTTTTGATTAAACCCTAATTCGTGGAGGCTAATCTCTTGTAGTTGCTTTTTCGCCACCCTAGATCTGGAACCTGAAGCTAGCTTATATAGAAGAATATAAACCCTAGGCAATGTTCCGAAATTGCCCCTGTAGTTGACACAAATTTTCACGCAAGTCCGTACGTGAAAAAACAGATGGAAGTCGTCTCAGACGTCTGACCAAAAGGTCAGACGTCTGACTTAAGTCACTGGATAGGCTTTGCTTCAGCTCAGACGTCTGACCCATTTGGTCAGATGTCTGACAGAATGCTCTGGAAGCATTTCTGCCCAAAATCAGACGTTTGAGCCTTTTGGTCAGACGTCTGAGCCTTTTGGTCAGACGTCTGAGAGGATTCTCTGGAAGCGCTTCTGTCCAAACTCAGCTCACTTTGCCTTTTCACTTATAACTTCCACCTCCGAACTCTGATTTGCGAACCGTTTTCTCTGTTACGAAGCTACTTCCAACCTCTACAAATCCCCATATAGTGTCGCCAAAATTTAACACCCATAACCAATACTTCATTTACAAAGTGAATTAAAACCATATGCAATATGATTTCAATATGAAAACACATTTTGGTAAACCTGAGATTATAGTAGAACTAGTTACAGATACCACTACAACAAAAATACCCTATTACAACGTCCTTTTTACAACGGACATTGACTGCCCGTTGTAATAGAATGCTATGACAACGGTCCTTTCAGACCCGTTGTAATAGAAGCCATATACAACGCCCTTTTTACAATGGGCAATGTCTATTCGTTGTAATAGAATGCTATTACAACGGTCCTTCCAGACCCGTTGTAATAGATGACAATTTTGCAACGTTCACAAACTGTCTGTTGTAATAGATGCCAATTTTACAACGGTCAGAATATACCCGTTGTAAGAGGTGCCAATTTTACAACGGCCATAACGTCCGTTGTAATAAGTGTTAATTTTACAACGGTCAAAAAATGCTTGTTGTAATAGGTGTCAATTTTACAACGGTCATAAAATGCCCGTTGTAATCGATGCCAATTTTACAATGATCATAAAATGCATGTTGTAATAAGTCCATTGCCAATTTTCGATAATCAATAGTCAAAAATCACAATGCTTTCTTAAAATTAATATTTATTATTTATTAATATTTAATAATTAATCATTAATAAAATTATTTTAACCATAGGTTACTAATTACTAATTATAATATTGCATTACTAATTAATAATCATTGATAATATTATATTAATCATTTATAACTTATAATAACTAATGATTATTAATAAATAATCACTAGTTACTAATTATTAACTTTTTTAGTTTATCAGCTGTAATAGATGCTAATTTTCAACAACTCTTAACTGATCATTGTTTTCTTCGATTATCTAATATCTTAGACATCGTAGGAGGATAATAATCATTCAATAATTAATTAGAAATATTAATTAATTATTATTATTACCGACTAATATTAATAATTATTATTCAATAACTAATAATTAATATAATAATTAATAAATAATAATTAACAATTAATAAATAATAATTAACAATTAATAAATAATAATTAATTAAACAATAATTAATCAAAAAATATTTATACAATGAATATATATATATATAATTATCTTATATCTAATCTCTACTATTAATAAAGAGTATTCAATGAGTAGATTTGCACAGTGTCCTTTTAAAAGTTTAAAATTTTCATAAAAGTATAAAAAAAATTTAAAATTTAGAAAAAGATTAAAATTTAGTAAAATATCAACTTGTCTTGGTCTGATTTTGTTTGATGATTGAAATAATCGGAGTGCAACAAAATTTCGAGGCATAATTCCATACACAGGTGAAGGTTTTCTTTCGTAACTCTGATTCTTTAACGTACAAATATTCTTTGAGCTCCAAAATCAAAATTTTGGCTCCATAGCTAAATATTTGGCTCCACACTTCAAAGTTTCACCTATTCACTCTCTTTCTCTATTCATTTTCTAATTAGCAAGAAAATCCTAATTCCAAATCAAAATTCACTACCTCCACCAGAAAATCAAAAAAGTCAAAAAAATGTCGCCCTTCTTCATCTTCTCGCTCCTTCTCATCACTACCGCCTACGCCATCGATGACATCTCCGACATGTCGATCATTGCTTACAACAAAAATCATTGATTTCTTGGCATCGAGAGAAGCGAAGAGTCCATGCTGCAGATGTACGAGCAGTGGCTGTAAGGAGGTGAGAAAAGTTTTGAAAACGACAAAGATGGAGACTGTGAGGAGAAACTGAGGTCGATGGATAAAGGTTAGATTATTTTTTCAAGGATGTGATGCAGCTATAGGTAGAGGGAAGAAGGAGATAAAGGAAATTGGGAGAGAAACCGGAAGGAGAGAAGATTTGCAATAACTTTTTTCTATATTTCTCATTTCATTCAGGTACATACATATAGCCATGCGAGTAACAACTTTTGCCTACGTGGACCTATCCTATTCTCTGCTATTTGTAACCACTAAAGCAATAACAGAATTGCAGAAATTAAAAAGTAAAACAGAATTGCATAAAGAAAAAGACAGAGAATAACAGAAGGAATTGCACCCAACGTTGCATGTATTACGTGCAGCACCCAATATATTCCCATGAGCACTTGCGTGAATCATTCCAGGAGTCTTCTGGGTACACGAGTCATCCTCCTAGGCCGTGCATTATTGTGTGTTCTACCTTCCTGCTCCACTGTGGTACCAGCCTGCGTATCATCACCTACCCCTTCAAGATCGACCTTGTCCTCAAGGTCGTTAGGTTGGCTGTTAAGTGGTATTGGTTGTGGTATTATGGAGGATGGGTTTGGACATAGCTTGAGCAAGGAGATGTGGAAAACTGGGTGGATTCGCGAGTCAGGTGGCAGTGCTAATCTGTAGGCTACTGATCCAATACGTTCCATTATTTGATAGGGTCCAAAGTACTTCTTTGACAATTTATGTTGGTTCTGTCTTATGGATGTCTGGCGCTATGGTTGCAGTTTCACAAATACCCACGTCCCTGGTTCGAATTGTTTGTCACTGCGGTGTTGATCAGCATGAGCTTTCATCCTTGCTTGCGCCTTTTGCAAATTTCTTTTAATGAGTTGGAGTAGCTGATCGCGAGAAGAGGTCCATGAGTTGAGTTCCTGTATTGTTGAAGTGGTATTTAAGTAGTTTGCTATTATTGGTGGTGGTCTCCCATAGACAGCTTGGAAGGGGGACATTTTGATTGCAGTGTGGTTGTTAGTGTTATACCATAATTCTGCCCATGGCAAGCATGTAGCCCACTTTGTTGGAACATCACCGACAACTGCTCGTAGATATGTTTCAAGGCAACGATTGACCACTTCGGATTGGCCATCGGTTTGTGAGTGGTAAGCGCTGCTCATCCGAAGTTTCGTGCCGTGTAAGCGAAATAACTCCGTCCAGAATTGACTAGTGAATACTCTATCACGGTCAGAGACAATAGATCTTGGGAACCCATGCAATCGAACATATTCGTGTAGAAAACGTGTGGCTAGTTGCGAAGCTGAAAATGATGTGGGTAGAGCGCAGAAATGGGCATACTTTGACAAACGGTCAACTATCACCCATATTGTTGTTTTGCCGGATGAGAGTGGAAGGTGAGTAATAAAATCCATCGCGATATCTTCCCAAATTTGTTCTGGTATTGGCAGTGGGTTCAGCAGTCCCTTATATGGAGTGTTGTCGGGTTTGGATTGGAGGCAAGTAGGACATTGATTGACGAAAGCTTGGACTGTTGCAGTCAAATTGGGCCAGTAGAAATTGCTAGCTACTCTGGACGCAATGCTCTTTATCCCTGAATGACCTCCAGTCTTTGTATTGTGCAGCTCATTGACAAGTTTATTTTTCAAAGCAGCGTTGTCAGGCACAAATATTCGATCACCCCAAAATAACAAGTTATTTCAAAATTGAAGTTTAGGGTTCGAACACGTACCTGCCTGAAGCTGTTGAATGAGTTTCTGAGCTGCCTGGTCTTGTTGCAAAGCTGCCTGAATATCTGCGAGAAGGGGAAATGTTGGACCTGAAATAGCATTCATTGTTGCAGCGGTGGTGTAGCGCGATAACCCATCGGCCACCATATTTTGCTTCCCTGGCCGATAATGTATAGTAAAGTCAAATCCCAGCAACTTAGCTAACCACTTTTGTTGTTCCGGAGTTTGGATGCTCTGAGATGTCATTTCTCGCAAGCTCTGATGGTCGGTGAAGATTTTGAATGGTCGACCGAGCAAGTAATGACGCCATTTTTTGATAGAGGCGGTTATTGCAAACATCTCTCGAGAGTAGGTGGAGGCTTTGTGTAGGTGGCGTGGCAATTTAAGGCTGAAATAGGCGATGGGATGGTCTGATTGGGCGAGGACGGCGCCAATTGCAGAGGCAGAGGCGTCAGTTGAAATAGTGAAGGGTTTATCGAAATTGGGAAGAGATAAGGTTGGGGTTGAGGTAACAGCTTGTTTAAGCTGTTCGAAGGCCGTTTGGGCTAATGGGCTCCATGCAAAATTTCCATGTTTTAATAGTTCGGTAAGAGGCCCAGCAATTGTTGCATAATTTTGCACAAAACGGCGATAGTAACCCGTAAGCCCTAAAAATCCGCGCAAGGCTGTAAGCGATTTTGGCTGTGGCCAATTAATCATTGCATCTATTTTGGAGGGATCGACGCGTACACCCTTGGATGAAATGATATGGCCCAGGTAGTCTAATTCGTGAAGGCCAAATTTACACTTTGTCAAATTTGCGAAGAATTGGTGATGGTGCAGAATTTTTAGAGTTGTTTCAAGATGATCTAGGTGCGTCTCCCATGAAGAACTATATACTAGGATATCGTCAAAAAAAACTAATATGAATTTCCGCAAATGGGGACGGAATATTTCGTTCATCGTAGCTTGGAATGTGGATGGCGCATTTGTTAAGCCGAACGGCATGACTAGAAATTCATAATGACCGTCATGAGTGCGAAAAGCGGTTTTTGGAATGTCGGGTGGGTGTACCGTATTTGAAAATATCCACTTCGGAGATCGAGTTTGGAGAAAAATGTTGCACCATGGAGTTCATCCAAGAGTTCGTCAACCGTTGGAATTGGAAAGCGGTCTTTGATAGTGATAGCATTAAGCGCTCGGTAATCGACGCAAAATCTCCATGATCCATCTTTTTTTTTGACTAGTAGAACCGGTGAAGAAAAAGGGCTAGTTGACGGTTGGATGATTTTGTTGTGTAGCATTTCTTGAATTTGACGCTCGATTTCATTTTTTTGGAAATATGGATAACGGTATGGTCTTGTATTTATTGGTTCCGAGTTTGGATTGAGGTTGATATGGTGATTGTGATTTCGGTCTGGTGGTAGTTGTGTGGACGTGTTAAACACGTGGCTATAGGAGGATAATAATTGTTGAATTTGTGTGTGAACGCTAGGAAACTGTGTGGTTTCAGGTATTGGAGTAGCTGGTTGTAAGTGTAAATATAGGAAGTTGGTTACTGAGTGTGTGGAGTCAAGGCGCTTTAATTGATGTAGTGTTATGGAAGATGGGCTGCAAAATGGGTCAAGTCCGGTTAAGCAAATAGGCTGATTGGCATAGCTAAAGGCCATTGTTAATCGTTTATAATCCATAGTTATCGAGCCCAACTTTTCTAACCATTGAATCCCTATGACCGCATCTGATCCAACAATATCCAATAAGTGAAAATCGATTGCAAATTCATACCCTTGGATGACCACGCAGACGCCAGAGCAGCTTCCCGAGCTGGTGAGCTTTTGACCATTGCCCACTGTAACGATGAAAGAGCTGGCATTATCAATCTCCAGTCCCAAAAATTTCGCTGTTTTCGGGTGTAGATAATTGTGAGTTGAGCCTGTGTCGACAAGGATGGAGATCGAATTTCCGTTAATAGAGGTTGGGAGGCGAATTGCTCGCGGGTTGGATGATCCAGTCAGTGCGTGGAATGAAATTTCTTGTGGAGTTTCGAGGTTTGGGTTGGTGTCAGTAACGATTTCAGTGGTAGGTGGTGGGTCGGGGTCGACGTCGATAGGTGTTTGTTGGTCATCGGAATTCGTATCGGGAAGGATCATCAGAATATGGGTGGGCTTGCAGCGGTGGCCAAACTGATATTTCTCGTCACAATTAAAACACAGCCCCTGTTGCTTTCGAATGTTCATTTCAGTCTGTGACAATTGTTTGATAGGGACATTTGGTTTGGTGTTCTGTAGCTGAGGTGTTTGAGGGAATGTTTGTGTGGCTGAGGAATTGTTGGAAGGCTTGGGGTATGAATAATTGGGTTTTGGATATGGGAATTTGGCCAGATCTGTCAGTTTCTTTTCGATTAGCTTGGCTGCATTTATGGCATCAGAAATATTGGTTGGGTTAATGATATGGAGTTCGTTTTGTATGTTGGTTTTGAGACCGGAGATAAAGCATTGGAGGATGGATTCATTTGAAAGTGAACTGATTCGGTTGCAAAGATTCTCGAAAGTTGCTTGGTAATTTTCTACTGTGGTTACCTGTTTCAGCTTGAACAAGGTAGCTTGCGGAGAAAGGAATGTGTGTGGTCCGAAGCGCTTTTCTATCGCGTTTGTCAACGCCGTCCATGTTAAGATCTGATTGTTGCGGTGCATCCATTGGAACCACGATAATGCTTGGCCTTGCATGTGGAAACTCGCTAGATCCACTCGCTGATCTTCGGGTGTGGCATAGTAAGCGAAGAACCGATCCGCTTGAAATATCCAATCCTGTGGGTTAGAGCCATCGAACATTGTGAGTGAACATTTTGGGGTTCGGGTGGGTAGTGGTGTCGATAAAATAGGTGGTTGACGGTTGTTGAATGTTGGTTGGTGTGTAGTAGATGAATTATTTGTTGGAGAGATGAGTGGTTGATTGTCAATCTTACGGTGGAGGTCAGCCATTTGATTGGTGAGAGAGGTCATTTGGTTTGTGAGGGCTTGTATGGCTGTTTTGATGTCTGTATTGTCCGCAGTGAGGGTTTCTAACATGGAGCTGTGGGAGGTTTGGTTGGCTTGAATGGAATCAATGGCGGATTGGTGAGTTCCGAGTTGTTGGAGTGCATCGTCGAGTCTGGTCATTGTGGTTGGGTTGTATGGGTATTTGAGTGAAGGGAAAAAAGATGAGAGAAGATTTAGGGAGAGGGGAGATCAGACTTGTGAAAGCACCAAAATGATGCAGCTATAGGTAGAGGGAAGAAGGAGATAAAGGAAATTGGGAGAGAAACCAGAAGGAGAGAAGATTTGTAATAACTTTTTTCTATATTTCTCATTTCATTCAGGTACATACATATAGCCATGCGAGTAACAACTTTTGCCTACGTGGACCTATCCTATTCTCTGCTATTTGTAACCACTAAAGCAATAACAGAATTGCAGAAATTAAAAAGTAAAACAGAATTGCATAAAGAAAAAGACAGAGAATAACAGAAGGAATTGCACCCAACGTTGCATGTATTACGTGCAGCACCCAATATATTCCCATGAGCACTTGTGTGAATCATTCCAGGAGTCTTCTGGGTACACGAGTCATCCTCCTAGGTCGTGCATTATTGTGTGTGCTACCTTCCTGCTCCACTGTGGTACCAGCCTGCGTATCAGGATGTTATGAAGATTTGCTATAAGGCTTCGTGTTTGGATGAGGATTTTTCGGTTGCTAAGGTTCTTGATGAATTGGGCGACGTTACTGTTTTGGAAAATGTGGTTTTTCTTTGTCCAGATCTAGTGAATTATTCGTCGTTTAACAGTTTTTATTTGGTATTTTTTCTGTGATAAAAAACTTATTAGATATTTGGTTGTTAGAATAAATAATAGGAGAGAACCGAGTAACCTGACCTAGTTCTTGGCGTTTCCGAAGCATTCAAAGCAGACACAAACGACTTGAAACTTAACCTCGGTGTAGGACCTTACAAGACAGAAGAGCTTCAACAGTATGTGCTTAATGTGGTCAAGAAGGTAATATAATCACTTGGGTTCAAAATATTTTTCGTTATCATATAGTTTGTAATTCGTATGCACATTTGTGGTCATTGAGCAGCAAATATGCTACAAATGTTTTTTTACTAGACATCAGCCAAAACAAGAAGAAAGTAAAACCACTGTAAGTATATGTTGTATAAGCTGATGGATGGTTTTAATTTTTTATGGCTTAAATAGTGCTTTGAGTTGTGGTCTACTTTAGCATTAGCAAGGTACATCAATGGAAATTTGAATTTGAATTTAAATTATTGACAAGGATATAGTATTTTTGTGTAAATCATTAGTTGTTTGAGATATCTAGATTTCTAATTGATTTAAACTTCTCAATTTGGTCATATTTTAATCGTGTGCTGTCTAGTCAAATATTCAAGATAAGTACTGGAAAAGGCATGATGCTACATGTATGTAATACAAGATTATTTATGTCTATGCAGGCATAAAATCTTATGCTGGAGAGGGGAGACAACAAAGAGGTAATTTTATTAATTACTCAATCTCTTGCTATTCAAATTAAGAAATCGTTATTGCTACATCGATATTCCATCTCTTTGTTGTAGTATTTACCTATTAAAGGGTTAGCTGCATTCAATAAGGTCACCGCAGAGTTGTTGTTATGTGCCGATAATGCTGTAATCCAAGAGTGAAAAGTATGTTTTTTGGGATATTACAATAGAAATCAATTTTATGCTTCAAATAAGAAGTATTTTTATCTTGCTCAGGTCGTGCTACTAACCAGAATCTTTTAGGCACCGAGTCTCTTCGTATTGTAGTTGCATTTATACAACGATATTTCCCTGATGCTAAAATTCTGATATCATCTTCAACATGGGGTGAGTAGCTTAATGATCCTATGTTTTTTTTAAATTGATACTAAATTACCATGACTAATTACTTGCTGGACATATTTTAATTAGGAAACCATAGGAACATATTCAATGATGCCAGAGTGCCGATACTATGAACCAAGGATTGTTGGTTTGGATTTTGATAGAATGATAGCGGACATTAAGGTTCTATTCCTTTCCTATGTTTAATGGACTATTTCCCTTCCCTGATTATTTGGTCTTTTGGATTTGGTTATTTTGTTTTTGTTTATCCCTTGATTATTTCCTTTTGAAATGAATATGGATGCTCTAGTGAAAATAAATTGGAATTCGTGTATGCTTAAGCAAGATATACATATAATTTTAACTATTTTATCTGTTTTAGTTTCAGCTTTGATTCGACTATTTAGTTCATATGAACCGATATACATATAAACTGATAACTCATAAGAATGATTTTAGTAGATGATATATGTTTATTTATTTAGTTCATTTATATGAATTTAAAATGAGATAAGAATGTTTATCTGTTTTAGTTCATAAGAATGTTTAATTATCAGACATATGAAATAACTAATTCATATTAATTAAAACCATTTAATCATTCAACCGAGTTCATTTGATTTTAGTTTAACGAGATAAGAATATTTATCTATTGTTAATATGAATCTCAATACAATGGTAACTGTAGAAAATATATCAATAATTGTTGTTGCTTAGTGATTTAATCAAAGAAAATAATATGGTTAGTGATATCTGAAAATTTGGCAACATAAAAGCAAATATGGGATTTACGCAAGGAAACGTGAAACAAGAATTTAAGAAGCAAAACATGCAAAGTTTGAGGTCAAAAAAGGGCATGCGAAGATTTTTCATTTATGTTTCTAAAATAAAATTTAAAGCCAGTTTGTCTGGACAGTAGTGAATATAATGTCACACAACATGCCAAGTATTGCGGATCACCTTAATAGAATTCACAATGCTCAAGAAATAACAAGATTAGAAACATCCAATGGTATCAAGTATTTTGGTAAGTGAATACATCGGAATTGGATTTTTTTTCTTCCAAATGTTGCATATAGCAGTTATAGGTTGATGCTACTGCTCTATAGCAGTAGCCTGCTGCTGCCTTATGGGCAGCACGACCTCTTTTTTTCATATGTAGAAAAGAAACCAGCCTATTAATATCTACATTGGTTTCTACCTTAGTTTCTGTCGTCATATGAATCTATGATTTCGTATCTGCTTATATCTATGTTATTAAAACTGCACTCAGTATGGAAGTGCTTAATTTTTGGCATGAATCGGTTGTTCACCTTTTTGCCAATACTAATTCTATGGGGAACTATCATGTACCTCAAATTTGTCCTCCATTATTATTCTCTTTTCTCTTTTCACCCCTTCATAAGTTCCTAAATTCATCTTACAGCAAAATTTTGAAATCTGTTTGTCTCCTTCAGACTAGCCTTATTCAATTGGTTGTTTCTTAGCTTCTTTTCTTCATAGTTATGACATTTTTTTTCTCCATATAGGTTCTAGAATACATGAATGCATCGCCAGAAGAATACAAATGCATATGTACTGCAGGACACAGCAGAAGCAAAGAAATTTTTGAAGAAAAAAGGTGTTATGTGGGTTTTGATTAACTAAAATATTATGGTTCAAGGTTTGCTTCAATGTCGTTCGGTCTAGATTTTAAATCTTGTGTTATTATTTGTATGTATTACGTGTTATGTTAGTTTAGGGTTGTAGTCGATGTTTTATAACTATGTAAAATTTTATGAATGATATGAATAGTTAAATCTTTTTGTTATTTTGAAATATGAATTTCTTTTGCTATTTTAGTAAATATGAATAAATATGGTTGTCATTAGTATAATAATTTTGTTTCAATTCAAATTAGTTCAAAATTTACACGTGCATTGTAGTAGTTTTATTTTTTTCTCATTTGAATTTTTTTAACAACGGGCAAAAACAATTGTAAAAGATCTTTTTGCAGTGGGTAAAAATAGTTGTAAAAGGATTAATTGCAACGGGTAAAAGTTGTTGTAAAAGATCATTTTACAACAGGCAAAAACCGTTGTAAAAGGCCCCTATTGCAACGGGTAATAACCATTGTAAATTTCATCCACTCTATTACAACATCGCATAATACAATGGGCCTAGGCCCGTTGGGAAACCCCTATTACAACGGACATTGCTCGTTGTAAAAGGGGTATTTTGTTGTAGTGTACATGGTTGTACTATTTATTCTCATTTTCAATTTTGGAACAAGTTTATGACAAACTTAGATAGTTTATAGTAAAATTAACAATCTATGTCATGACATAAATATAAATCATTTAATCAAGCGAAAAGAAGTGTAATAAAGAATGGTAATATGACACATTAATAGCAATTATGTAGACAGAAATAGCTACTAAAATAGAGAGAGAACCATATGAAATAGATACAATTTGAGATATCTATGATAAAATTTACTATACATTCCCTTTGCTAACATTTACAAGTATGTATCCCTCTAGAATCTACAAAATTGGACCTATCCATTAGGCAATCCTCTAAATTTGGATTATAATGGTTCATTTTTAGCTAAAAGCAAGGTTCAAAATTCCGTTTTCGTTCCGGTCATTATTAATTTTAAAATTTCCGGTTTCGTTTCGGAAATTCCGAAAGTTACGCTTTAATTCCGGTGCTTTTTTGCTTTAATTTGCTATATACGTTAATAAATATTCAATACCGTCATAATAAATTTATAGTACATTTTTTATATTACTTATAAAATACACGTTTTAATTAAAAATCCATTGTGTAAGATTTTATATTGTTCATTTGAGATTTTAAAACTTTGATCAATTTTGAAAATTTTGAATTTTTTATTATGATTCGATGTAAATTAACATATAACAACTTATTTTATGAAACTACATGATTTCTTCTTCATTTATTTATTGTTTCGATTAATTTATTTACTTTTTTTAATTACTATGTTTGTTGTATTTTTTTAATTTTTTATAAGTTTTTTTTCAATATTTGAAAAGCAAATCCGAAATTTATACGGAACCGGAATTTTGATCGGATTCCGTTCCGGTTATGAACGAAACTGAAACGGAATCATCAGAATAATCGGAATTCCGCCGGAATTTTGAACCATGGCTAAAAGAGGTCACAGATTTAGAGGCTAATGATGTTTAGAAGAGAAACTCTATTTCGTATTAGGCGCCTAAACAGAGAGTCCAATTCATTCCCCAGGCATACTACACTCTGAATGTCAGTTACTCTCTTTTGTTGTTTCGCTTTTGATACAAAGAACCACTTACTACTATTTGGTTCTGAAATGAAAGATAAAACAACTCGAAGAAGATCGATCGTGGCTTCTCTGGTCTCCATTAACATAAAAAAATCACAATCTTTACGCTTCTTAAGAATTTGCTTCAATGACCTCAAACAATTTTTGACATCCTTTTGTACCTTCTTTACGTGCAATTTGTTTTTTCTAGTTGCACCTTCTACTTGGTTATGCACCGTTGATTCAACCAAGATATTTTGAATGTTGCTACACAGGTCTAAAACCTTGATGGACAATTCAAGGTCTTCTTCTACACATCTCTTCTCGTGACATAAAGAAGAAATTTGTTGATTTCTTGGCAGATAAAGGAGCTCCTGTGTCAAATCATAAAGGTTGCCTAGTCCTTTTAATCCATTTAACACTAGTTGTGAAGTCACAACGGATTCTGCGGAAGCCAAAATACTTCTAATGTTGTTGAGCTCTTCTTTGATTTTAAGAGCAGTGGGTTCTGGGTTAGAAGGCAAGCTAATAGAACGGATATGCAAAGACATTTCTTTTGTAAAGGAATAGTTTGAAAGCCGAAGAGATAGTTGGTAACAATAAGAAACTATGAAATACCAACATATACAGATGATGAGATATATAGATCAAGGAGAGACACAAATAATATTGGCAGCTCAGCTCCTAAGTCAATGCAACAATTACTAAACATAACTAATTAATGTAATGCAACAAATCCTTATTATGAGATCTCTGTTTCTTACAACCATTGAAAAATAATGGAACAAGCATATCCATATGATATAATTTGTTAAGTGCATATGCAAATGCATCATGCAGTTAAACCTAACCCTGTCCAACAACTTGCGGACATTTTCCCAGTATAATACATTAAATAGTTTATATTGTTCACACAGCTCACATATAGGGGGATTTATTTAATCCATAAAACTACTTGATAAACCAACAAACAATGTAAATGCGTAAGCAATGCAGATAATTTTGAATATATACCCTCGTCATTAGATAGTTGCTTCTTATGAACGTAACAAAAATATTGGAAACAAGAACATCCACATGGCTGCTATTAGTTAATATCATTTCATAATATTTAATGGGTGAAATTAATTAATATGTAATTTTATAATCCTAAGATAATACCGTTCTGTCTTTCCATTTTTCATTATTGGAAACATAATAAAACATAGTGGTGATACATGTGTACCCACGATAAATTATACTTTGTGATGACAACTTGCGATTAATCAATAAGTCTATAGCAGTGAGGAAAGAACATACAATATATATATGGAATACTACATTATATCTACGCTGCATGAACTATACTACATGTTTTGAACTCGTAAGAAATGATTATAAAATCTACTGTCCATCAATAAGAGACATGACTTATTGGTACATATTTCTAAGCCACCGAAAGAATAGTGGTCATTTCTAACGTTATATTGATGTGGAATAAATTAGCTAACAAGTAACAAAGCATAATGACTGAAAAAGGAACAGACTAAAAATACTATATAGCTCATCATTATAAAAGTATACGGGAAGTGATATTATTTCCATCAACTAAACATCAAATTTATCATGTCTGCATAACATTATCTTGTTCTAAGAAGCTGAGAGGGATATCCAGCAAAAAAATTGAACAACCTATCTAGCAGATTCATTTAGAGGCTTAAAGTTTATTAAAAGCTAAGAAATATTCAGAAACAGGTAGGTTTTGATGTTTGCTTATCTATAAACTGATGATTAACCCAAAAAAATATACAAAGTAGTTAGTAGTTAGCAATAAGATAGAAAACTAAATGATACTGCATAGACACTACGATTTTTAATTATTTAAAAAATATCATGATCCTCGCCTGTGATAAAAATTAAAGCACGCGGCTAATTTCCGTAGATGTTGCAATTATTTATTTGTTCCAGCTACTTTCCATCTTTCCACCAGATGAATAGTATTAGGATTGTATAGTGTATATCACCTAACCAGGTAGAAGTATTTATTTCAAGGTACAATATCTTGGTTTTGGTATTTTGTAATTTTAGAAATTTCGATCTAATTCGTAAATTTTGAAAATTTCGATTTTTGTTTCAGTTTCAATTTTTGTTAATTATTTTGATGTAGTTACACATATATTTGTTTAATTTATTGAAATAAAATGTATAATTTATCTTTAATTGAAAAATAAAGTATAAACGAACAATACTAATTAATTATAAATACTTATAACATTAAAAAATGTTTATTTATTACTCATGTTCAAAAAATTTTAGTTACACAATTTATAAATCTCATGATTTTGTATATTAACCAGGTTAAAATTTCAGATTTCGAAAATTCATATATTTGAAACTTTTATTTTTGAATTTCTTCTGCATAATTTGAAGGTCGGTAGTTTATTTTACCGAATGGAAGTTTGAGTTGGTATCGTTTTGGTACCATTAAATCGAAACAGAACAATGAGAATTTTGGTGCTTCGGTCGAAACCTCAAATCTTAATTCATGTAAGTCAACACATGGACCTGTAGTGTAAAATTGACGAGCGAAAGCGGTTTAATCAGGATCTAGTTTTTGTCTATTTGAATACAAATTCAACTCAAAAATCAAATATGATATCACACAAAATAATCAATAAATAAAATAGAGATAAAGAAGATTTAACATGGTTCAGATTTGTCTCATACATTTACGGAGATTCAACAACCCTTTATTATTTCTTCAATACGAGAGAGTACAAAATGAGAAGAGTATGAATCACTCAATAAATCCACTCATCCTGAAAAATACAAAAATACAGATCTTATTGAGGTATTTTGGTGGAGAACGCTCTTGTTTGTTTTGTAATAAAAAGATGAACAAATGTCTTCATTTATATAGGTGCAAGGATGGAGACTGCATCGAGATAAAGATTAAATCTTTTTAGATTTATTTGATTTAATTTCAACACAAATTTAGCGTACTAGTGTTTGTTTCCACGTATATCCTTATTTTATTGATTCTTCAAATCAACCAACATATCTTCTAATATTAATTATTTATCTTTCTTATTTGTTTTTCATATTTGATTGATTGCAGGGATTAATCATTATCTTCTTCCTTTTAAATTTGAAATAGATTTAAATCGTTCAAATTTAACACTACACCTCGATTTAACTATATTCGTCAATCAACAAAATACTAGTTGTTGGGTCAGCGCCCTAGGACGCTCAAGCAACTGAAATCAAACTTTCACCAATTTGATCTTGCTTCGTTCTTTTTCAAGCATAAGAAAGAAACCTTTGACTTCAATGTGCTTCGTACGAGAACTGTAAACTTGATTCTCTACAAGATGAATCACGCTCTAATTTTCTGAAAATAGCTTATTTTCCGCTGCACCATAGAAAGATCATCCAAAGCTGAAGTAAATACAATCCCTCATTCGTTTCCAAAATCGATATCAACCCGACCTCGGTAGTCGATAAAGCTACTATAGACTGCAACTTTGATCTCCACGAAATCGAGTCTATGCCAAGTGTAAAAACATAGCCCGACACCTACTTCCGTGCGTCTCTATCCCCAGCATAATCTGAATCACATTAACATCTAAGAGATATGTCGTCACCTACTCCACTATATAACAAGTCAACTAAAGAAGTGTCATGAAGATATTTGAGTATCCGCTTCACTGTTTGTCAAAGCTCTTTACCTAGGTTAGACATATATCGACTCACAACACCCACTACATGGGCCAAATCTAGTCTCCTGCACACCATAGCGTACATAAGACTACAACAATACTAGAATAAGATATATCAACCATATACCTCTTGTCTTCATCCGATGAAGGAGATAAGTCTTTCGACAACTTAAAATGAGAGCTTAATGGACTACCAACCTGTTTAGCTTTCTCCATACTAAATCGAGCGAGAACCTTCTCGATGTACTGCATTTGATTGAGTCTCAACTCTCTCCGCTTCATTTCTCTGAATATCTCCATTTCCAAAATTCTTTATACTTTTTTCAAATACTTCATATTAAACTCCTTGCTGAGCTCCGCTTTCAACTCTGTAATCTTGACCATACTCCAAGATGCAATCAACATGTCATCAACATATAACAAAAGATATATCATATCTTCATCACACATCCTAGAATAAACACATTGGTCTTTGAAGCTTCTAGAGTAACCTTGTGAAAGCATAAACTTATCAAACCTCTTATTGCATAGTCTAGAAGACTGCTTCAGTCCATATAGAGATTTGTTAAGTTTACAAACATAATCTGGTCTACTACTATCAATGGATCCTTCCAGCTGATGCAAATGAATCTGCTCATCTAGATCACCATGCAAGAATGTAGTTTTGATATCTAGTTGCTCATATTTCATATCATAATGAGAAACTAATGCCAAAAAATATGTACGGATGTATACCTTACAACGGAAGCAAAGATATCATGATACTCTACTCCTTTCTTCTGAACATACCCCTTTGCTACTAACCTGACTTTGTATCTGAGATCACCATTACCGCCGTCCTTCACTCTATAAATTTACTTACATCCAATAGCTCTCTTATCGGTGAGAAGATGTACCAAATCCCAAATATGATTTTTCTGTAAAGATTTAATCTCCTCTTCCATAGCGATTAATCAACTGGAACAGTCAACTGTGCAATAGCTTCTCTATAATCACTGCGCTCATCGTAGACAACATTCAATGCATATGTTGCAATGTCATCGATGTCAATGTCTTCGATGCTCAATCCAACAAAATCCTCGAGCCATTTAGGCTTCTTTCTTTGTCTAATGGGCCTAGTCTCTAAATGAGCTCCAGCTTGAATTTGATCCTCTGTACCAACATCTCTACTATCCTCATCAACCACGGTGCGATCGGAAACACCATTTGAACCTCTATGGAAATAATCTGAAGATGACTTGATTTGTATTTGGTATTATGAATCTGTCCTCACACTGCCATCAGATGAGGAAGGCTTCACCTTCAACGTAGCTTTCTCATAAAAAATCACATGTTTCTGATAATAATCTTCTTGTTGATAGGACACCATAACTTATATCTCTTCACCTCTCTTCTATAACCTAGAAAGATATATTTGCGAGCTTTAGATTCCAGCTTTCCTCTGCTCTCAAGTACATAAGTTGGACATCCAAACACTCTGAAAAATGAATAGCTAACAGGCTTTCCTTTTCATACTTCTTCAGAGATCTTCATATCTATGACAGTAGAAGATGTGTGATTGATGATAAAAGCCGCCATAGATAAAACTTCTGCCGGAAATCCCTTCTTTAACTTAGCAATCAATCTAAGACAATGAATTCTCTCCAACAATGTTTGATTCATTTTTTCTGCAACTCCATTAGACAAGGGTCACCAGGTGTGATGCAATGCATCTTAATGCCTTCGGACTCACAAAATTCGATGAATTCATGTGATACAAATTCACCACCATTATCCGAACAGAGAACTTTCAACATCTTCCCTGACTGCTTTTCAACCATAGATTTCCACTTTCTAAACCTGACAAAAGTTTCACTCTTAGACTGTAGGTAGTATACCCATACTTTACGAAAGAAATCATCTATAAATGAAACGAAGTACCTGGCTCCATCCAAGATGTGCAATAGGAGGGTCCCCAAAAATCTGTATGAACATACTCTAGAGTGGCTTTTGCTTTAGCTCATCAATGCCAAAAGAAATTTTTGTCTGCTTACTAAGAACACATTCTTCACAAAAGCCAAGCTTTTAATGTTGAACACCATCATTCAAACCTCGCTTTCTCAACTCATCCAAACTGCGTTCACCAATGTATCTCATCCGTAAGTGCCACAATCTGGAATAATATGAATCAGTAGAAGTAGCAGAAGCTGATTCACCAACTACAATAATGTCCTTTAATAGATAAAGAATTCCCGCCCTCACGTCTTTCATAACAATCATGGAACCTTTCGATATCTTCATTTTCTTTCCCTCAACTACAATCTTCAATCCAAGCCTACTCAAAGCCCCAATAGAAATCAAGCTCCTTCTCAAATCAGCTGCATGTCTAACATCAGTAATAATACGAATAACACCGTCAAACATTCTGACCTTCACACTACCAACACTAACCTTACGGCAAGAAGCATCATTTCCCATTAGAATTTCTCCTCCATCAATCTCATGATATGTAGAGAAACAGTTGCTATCAGGTGTCATATGACATGATGCATCAGAATCAATAAGTCATAAGTAGCTCTTCCTAGAAGAGCCAGAAGTTGTAAACACATCGGTATCACTCTCTATATGTGATTTCTCTGCAGTAAATGCTGAAGCTAGTTTTGGGTCTTTTCTTCTTCCTTCGAGCTTGAGACATTGAGCTACAAAGTGCGTCGGTTTCTTATAATAATGGCAAGTCAAATGCTTAGGCCCCCTAGACTGAGGCCTTAAATTATATCTACATCCGTTATTCTTTAACTTGATTTGGTTTTTACCTCTCTAAACATATAATCCTTCGTATCACTATTTAAACTAGTGCTCGTCAATCTTTCTCTCAACACCTCATTATGAAGACCAGCATTTACATTAGATAGACTAATCTTACTACCACCATATATCATGGAATTAACAAAAGCAGTATACTCCTTAGGCAAGGAACATAGAGGATCACTGCTTGAGCCTCATCAGTAATATCAATATCTGATGCCTTAAGGTTCATAATTAATTGGTCAAAATATCTACATGCTCCATAAGATCGGCTCCAAAGTTCAACTTGAACGAATAGAGTTGTTGCTAAAAAAAATCTGATTCATGAGAAACTTGTCTTGATATGCATCTAATAATACATGCTATATTTCCTTTGCCGTCTTCTTTTGAGAGAATTCTCTAAGAATCTCATCTGAAAAACTCAACTGAATTTTTGTAAGAGCTTTATCTTCCATTTGTTCCAAAACATCTGCTTCAATGTCCTTCAATTTATCAAGCGCGGAAATAACCTTAAAAGTCTTCTCCTTCTTCAACACCGCCTCCTTCTTCATCCTCCAGGTTCCAAAATCTCTCTTTCCATCAAAGAACGTAACAACATAATTGACACCGGATCTATCAATAGACTTTTCAGAAGTGGCTATTAATATCCAAACAGAACAAGAACAGTTCCGATACCAAACTATAGTGGAATTTTGATGAGCGGAAGCGGTTTAATCAGAATCTAGTTTTTGTCTATCTTAATACCAATGTAACTCAAAAATCAAATATGATATCACACAAAATAACAATAGATATAAGAGAGACAAAAGTGATTTATCTGTAACGACCCAGAATTTTTGATAATTAAAATTTGAATATTTAATTGATTTTGAATATTAATAAATGGAATTTAGAAGTCGAAGGATTTATTTTTCGAATATTGGATTTAATTTGATGATTAAATCGATATATTAATGATTGAAATTCCAGAGATAATTGGAAATCGAGTTAATATGATTGAAAATAATTTGGAAAATTTTATTTAATCATACTGGAGTTATAGAAAGGTTATAGAACTTTCAGAATCGAATTTGGAGTTAAATTGTGAAAATTGAATATTTTAATATTTAATTATCGACTGTAAAAATAGCCAATTTTCGAACAGTCTCAGAATTGGACGAGACCAGTTCCATTGGATCAGTAATAGTTAGTTATTATCGGATTTCAGTTTTCGTATCAATCAGAGTTATCGTTTGACCGTGGCAACTCGAAACGCATCGATATCGTTTTAATTTTAAATCGTCGAGTTAAAATTAGTCAATTTTCAGACAGTGTCGGATTTCGACGAAACCAGTTTCATCGGATCCGTAATGTGATATTATTGTAAGATTTCAAATTTCGTAATTTTTGGATTTACCAATTGTCCGGTACGAATTAAAACGCCTCGAAATCAATTTAAATCGGTTTAATTTAAATTGATCGTTTATTGCCATATCTCACACATACGATCGAATTAGCTCCCGAAACACGTTCCATTGTGTCCGAAACGCAGGATAAACCCTAGAAATGCCGGTCACCGCGCGTAAATCGGAATTCGAAAATCTCGGAATGAATAGTGTTCGTCGGTTCTCTATAAAAGCAACCCATCCTCTTCCATTTGTTAAACCCTAGCCCTAAACGTCTCAGCCGCCACTTCTAAAACCAAAGGCCAGAAATTCATGTCTTTCTCCTCTCAATTACTCCCAATCCACGCATCGATTTGAAAAAGTGTCAACTAGGAAAACGTAGGGGACGACGAGAGCTTTAAATCCGTACGGTGGAGATGGGTATCGTCGACCATATGAGGAGCTACGTGCTCGCGTTCGTGCCGAGTTGCGCACGCAGTTTGAGGCCAGGGGGAGAACCGCACTTCGTGGGGTGGTAGGCGATGGTGAAGCTCGGCAAGCTCGTTCGAATGGCGTGTTCTGATCATCGTCGAAGTCGACGAGGCGGTCGCGTGCATTAGGGTTAGACGGCGGCAACGTTGGGTTTTGTTCGCGTGTTCAAACTGGAAGGAGGAAGGTGCGCGTGTGCGGCCAGGATCTGGGTCAAGTGCAACGTGCGGCTATGATGAACTGGGTATAAAAAAATAAATAAAAGAAAATGTAAATTAATATATATATTAATTCGTGAATGTTTAAAACTCTGTAACTCTTTCATGCGAGATCGGAATTCGACGAAACCAGTTGCGTTGTCTTCGTTTCATCGAGCACTTCGCTGTGCAACTGGATTGGAAGCGATCGGGGTCAGTGAAAATTTTGAGTGAGATTAAACGTCCGTTTAATTTCATTCGAAATAAATCGCTACAAATTGCTATCAGAAAATCACGGTGAGATCTTCTCACTCAAATGAAAGTGGATTTTCTTTTACAGTTATTGATTGATTGATTGACTGTTTGGATGTGATATTAGATATAGTAGGATATATATCTATATATAGCAATATATACATATTGGCATATGTATATATTGGATTGATTGATTTCCCGCCTCGTATAGCGGATGAGACCCTATTGCGCCGTTGGTAAGCGGATTTATAAAAACCCATATACCGCGATAATTCCGTACTGGAGCGGAATTGGTATTGTGCTAACATCTGTGGATGCAGGGAAACAGGTTGGAGGGATCCAACTGGATTCCTCACCGTATTGATTATTTACAGATATTTTGATATATTCTGTTATCATATTGATATATGATATTTGACTGTGTGATGGACTGATTGGTGTTGTTACATCATCAGATTCAGTTTTGAAATGTAAAAATAACGACTTTTACTTTAAAAGGGTTTTTAAAGTGATTTTTGAAAATATACGTTTTATGGAATTTTGAATCGATTTATAAACGTAAAATTTTAAAGTTATAAAAGTTATAATTTTTTAGTGAAATAAAACCGAAGTGTCGTTTTTGAAATAAAAGTTGATTTATTTATAAAATGGTTTAAGTTGGGATTTTTGAATAACTATAAATGATTTGTATAAAAAGGTTTATAAATTTGATAATTTATAAATCAAAATATTGGACTTATAAAACGTTTTTTTTTATAAGTGTTAAGAGGAAGTATAAGTGAATGAAATAAATAGATTTATAACGTAAAGTTATAAAGTGAATAGATACTGTAGAATTAAGGATTTATAAGAAATTTACTTATAAATTTGACTTTTACACTTAGATGAGATATGAATAGAAATTGCTAAATGAAATGATTTTATAAGTGGAAATTGTTATAAAGTATAAATGCGATTTATAAACGTTGTTTATGAATCCGAAATCACTTATCTTGATAAGTAAATTATAGAAGTAAATAAAAGAAAATTTATAAGTCGAAGTTGTTATTAAAATAGAAATAGAATTTATAAACGTGTTTATAAATTCAAAATCAGTTGAATTTGAAAAATTAAATATAGAAGATTTTTAAAGAAGATATATTCGCGATTTTGGATAGCGAATTATTATTGAAATAAAATGTGTAGAAAATAGTGAAATGTAATTAGTGAAGTATATTCACGATTTTGGACAGTGAATATACTGTTAAGTAAAATGAACTTGTTTTGGGAAAGCGATATTACAGAAATGAAGTAATTGTTTTAAAAGATGTTTTAAAACGTGTTAAGTATCGAATACATAGATTTCAACATTCATTGTTGAAATAGACGTTTTCGAGGAATTTAAGGAAATGATGGACTATAACACTGTTGTTATAGTAAATGATTTTCGAAAGGAAATGTTTTATATAGTATTGGGATTTATATATCTATCTAAATTTCGAATCCCTATACTAGTGATTTTGAGTCGTCGTAACGATGTTTTACGTAACATTCGTTTTGACTCAAATAAAATTTGTGAAAGAGAATGATTTCCTTAAAGAATGAAATATATACTTATTTTGATTTAAGTATATCGAATATTTTCTAAGTGTTGAAAATAAATGATTTGTGAAATACTTATTTTTAAATAAGTATGGAAATGCTTTTCCAATATGAAATGAACTGTTTTGAGATTTTATCTTCAAAGATAAAAAGAAATGTGGAAATTGATTTGAAATTGTTTTCAAACGGTTAAGTGTGGAAATTATATATCTAGTAAAAGATATTTTTGAAGATGAAATAATTTGGAAAATTATTTGGAATCTGATGACGTTGCGCATCTTTATTGATAGTTAAATAACCGACTATCAATAATTACCTTGAGTAGGTATTTGTTGTGAATTGGAAGAATTTGAATGCCACACTTATTTTTAAATAAGCGCTCACTATTCGGGTTAGCCGGGAAAGGACCATGGGGTCGTATAACCCATTCCGAATATGTGATACGTCGTTATGAATTGCATTCGAAGACCGGTGTTGAAGACCGGATATTTTTGAAAACGGAAGGATTACCGTCGAGTTACTCTACATCGGCTGATCTCCGGTTTAGAGGTTTTATCACCCTTAGTGACGGGAAGTCCCGACGTGATTGAAAATTATCCGGATATGCAAGGGCTTCGTGAGAAGTGCCTTCGGTTCTGTTCGATCCCGGAACAGACTTGTATGGATCGTGTGTCTGACGTTACAATTTGAGATATAAAGCTGATTTCTTTCAAATACATTTCTGTTGGTGGCGGAGAATTTATTCTCTTAGCTTAACACCCTTCTCTGAGACGTACGAGCTCAGAGGTTATGTAGTTGAAATTTATCAGCGATATATCCCAATTTGGTAACGTGGCATACTGAGTGTTGCTGTGAAATGATCAGTGTTTGATCATTTGTGATATGATCATTTGTTTGATCTTATATCTTTGTGATCATAGGTTGATCATTTTGTTGGACCCGAAGCAGGGCATTTTGAGAAAGCGTAGCTTTGTGGACGAGACTTCGTCGAGCCTCACACCCCGGAAATGGTCGAAACAGGAATGTTGCGGCAAGGTTATGAGGGTCGCGCCCTTTAGGGTATGTCATTTCCTTCTGGAAAGGGGTGGTATCTTGGTATGGAGCCCAGATACTTACTCATGTGGATACACTTTCTTTATGATGTGTGATGTTGGATATCGAGCGCTCGGATAAAGGTCCTAAAGGACCGGGTGATGACATATTCGTGAGTTACCTGTTACAGGGGTAACCCGGCCTTGTTTGGCAGAGAGCAGTTTGTCTCTCGGGACGTCCAGCCAGAGGCGATCCTATTCGGCAGGAGGAAAGGAAGTTCCTTAGCCTGACCATTTGTTGGAAATCCATCTTCCAAATACGAACTTTGTACGGTATTAGTTGTAGAACCTATCATTCACTTATGGTGGCGCCCCACTGTTTGGATGGTAGCTATAGTAGGCATAGTTCGAAATGTCTATGCTGGCTAAGATTTATATTATACTTTCGAAATGTTTTCTACACTATGCACTAATAATAATATCAAAAAGAATTTGATTTTGCGTAGTAAGCATCTTTGACTATCATAAGAAGAAATCTCCTCCAATTCTGCGTTTGCATTGTGTGTGTGGCGGGAGGTCTTATGGTAGTTTCATTTTCCAAAAGCATTGCGAATTTGTTTTATTTTCTTTGTGAAAAATAACTGTTTTACGATCTCACACCAGTCACCATGACTGACTCGGAGTTTATTGTTCCCTTCTAAACTCTGGGTGCCCACAAATTTCCACACGGGCAGCCTAGAGTTATGTTATCAGGTTATTCTGGATATTCTGGAGCTTTGGAGATAAGCTGGATGACGAGACGTAGTATTTGTATCTGATAGTATTTATTCCGCTGTGTATTCTGTATGAGGACAAGTTTACATAACTGTCCATTGTTGTATATTGACTCTGATTGATGTATGTATAAAAATATATAGTTCTTTGTTTTAAAAGACTAGTGATTATCTATTATATTTTGTTCCGCTGCGATATGTGAGATTCTGATATTGTTTCTGTTCTGATGTTGTTCTGTTGTTCTTCTTTTCTTTTTCTTCTATCTTTTCTTCTACCTCTTCTTTTAAAACCCTAATGGTTCGGTTTTTCATTCACCTTGAGTAAATCGATGGAGATTAGTGTCGATTAAAAGGGTACGGAAAAGCGGGCTATTACATTTGGTATCAGAGCATATGGTTAAGCGACAACCCTGCTCTGTTGGGTGTTACTCATTAGAGATAGAGTCAGCAGTACTCTAGAATGAGTTGAGTGTAATAATAGATACGAGTGCGTATTTGTTAGTGAATATAAAATTTGTTTTATATTGTGATGATTGGTTTGTTGAGTGGTATATGGATTCTGGTCGGTATTGTCCGTACAACTCTATCGATAGGGATCTCTAAACACTTATATAGAACAATTCGGCACAGTATTGTTTTAAAATAGGGTAAATGAGATAATTTTGCCCAAAACTATTTTTGTACAGAAAATAAATGTTTTTCTATAAAGTACTATAGTATATGGTTGCATGGATGTTAGGAAGTAATAATGGTAAATTATTATCATTGAAATTGAATAAGAAATTGAAATCGTAACTCCAAAGATAAGAAATAAATCCATATACTAATGAAATTTGAGAATGTAAATTATAAATGTGAATTGTAATTTAAAACGGAATTCCAGAGGAGTTTTTGGAAAGGTTTTGAAAAGAATTTGAAAATTTTGGAAATTTGGGAAGTTTAAATCTTTTTGATCTGAAAATGGATTTCGAAAGGTTTGAAAAGTATTTTGGAAGAGATGAGAGCTCTAAACTCTTTTCGGTCGCTGGAAAATAATTCCGATGATGATCGCGACATCACCGGTGTTCATTTTCGGGTTTCCAAAAGAGGGATTGCTGCCAAATTGTTTTAAATAGAAGTTATTTGAAAAATTTGGATTTTGTTTTTGAAATTCAAAGGATAATTTGAATTGTTTTCAAAATGGCTTTGAAATGTTGGTAAACTCTGGAATGCTATATAAAGATATTTATGAAATATTACTAAGTTGATAACTTATACCAATTGAATTTTGGTAGAATAAATTTAACTTAAAAGAATGAAGTTAAATCAAAGTAAGTATAAGTGAATCAATTAAATGAAGAGTGAAATTCTTTAAGTGAAACTTGATATTGAAATTATTCTAAGTTGATGATTGAACAAAAGAATAAAATTGGGATTCGAATTGAAAATGAAAGAATGTGAGAACGAATAAACAAATTTTGCAATTTTAAGTGCAAGAAAATGAATTTTAACATTCAATTTCATTTTGAATTTGAAAGTAAATAAAACTTGAATTGTGACTAAATAAAAGAATGGTTTGAATTTGCAGATAAATTCAAGTAAGTAGAAATAAATTTCCGAATGAATGGAATTTTGGATTTCAAAGATAAATTTGAATGTGTTAGCAAATGTAATTCAAGCGGAATATTGGAAATTGGAATTTGTAACGAATTAGTAAATGAAACTAATTTAAAATGGTGCAGTTATGAAGGAAAGATAATTGATAAATTCAATATTCAGAAGCTAATAGAATCCAAATAAGATTGGAATTGTGAATTAAATTCAAATGAAATTTGAAATGTGAAATTGAATGAAAATGAATATGAAACTTCAATAGGGAAGTAAAGATGATATAAGAAGTATCGAAATTTTGTAATAGACTTTGCAAAATGGTTTGAATGATGTAACTAGATATTATGGCTAGTAGGATATACAGGTGTAAATGAATTGGGATTTTTATTTCGAAGATAATTTGAATTGCTCGACAAGAGGTAAGTATTTATATTTCTATATGAGATTTGATGACTTATTTCTCTAGCCGCTTGGCTTTTTCTTTTTCTTTTTGAAATCTGAGAGTCCGTAGGGACGTTTTGTAGTCGTGCCGTATTAGCCGCGCAAAGGAGACGCTGGCGAAATTTTTCGGAAATTCAGGGCGTTAGAAAATTTTTGAGAAAATTTTGAAAGTTTAAAATTTGAATTTAAACTCGAATTCGAATTTTGAAGTAAACAATGTTGTTTGGAACTTATAATTGAAATTGGAGAGTTAGTTAAAGTAATAACGAATCTTTAATAGGAAGATTTGTTTTGACAATTTGATAAAACTATTTGGATGTTGAAAAATAGTAGACGTGTTAAGGACTCTTTCTTCCTGACTTGTAATTTCGAGGACGAAATTCTTTTAAGGGGGGAAGTCTGTAACGACCCAGAATTTTTGATAATTAAAATTTGAATATTTAATTGATTTTGAATATTAATAAATGGAATTTAGAAGTCGAAGGATTTATTTTTCGAATATTGGATTTAATTTGATGATTAAATCGATATATTAATGATTGAAATTCCAGAGATAATTGGAAATCGAGTTAATATGATTGAAAATAATTTGGAAATTTTTATTTAATCATACTGGAGTTATAGAAAGGTTATAGAACTTTCAGAATCGAATTTGGAGTTAAATTGTGAAAATTGAATATTTTAATATTTAATTATCGACTGTAAAAATAGCCAATTTTCGAACAGTCTCAGAATTGGACGAGACCAGTTCCATTGGATCCGTAATAGTTAGTTATTATCGGATTTCAGTTTTCGTATCAATCAGAGTTATCGTTTGACCGTGGCAACTCGAAACGCATCGATATCGTTTTAATTTTAAATCGTCGAGTTAAAATTAGTCAATTTTCAGACAGTGTCGGATTTCGACGAAACCAGTTTCATCGGATCCGTAATGTGATATTATTGTAAGATTTCAAATTTCGTAATTTTTGGATTTACCAATTGTCCGGTACGAATTAAAACGCCTCGAAATCAATTTAAATTGGTTTAATTTAAATTGATCGTTTATTGCCATATCTCACACATACGATCGAATTAGCTCCCGAAACACGTTCCATTGTGTCCGAAACGCAGGATAAACCCTAGAAATGCCGGTCACCGCGCGTAAATCAGAATTCGAAAATCTCAGAATGAATAGTGTTCGTCGGTTCTCTATAAAAGCAACCCATCCTCTTCCATTTGTTAAACCCTAGCCCTAAACGTCTCAGCCGCCACTTCTAAAACCAAAGGCCAGAAATTCATGTCTTTCTCCTCTCAATTACTCCCAATCCACGCATCGATTTGAAAAAGTGTCAACTAGGAAAACGTAGGGGACGACGAGAGCTTTAAATCCGTACGGTGGAGATGGGTATCGTCGACCATATGAGGAGCTACGTGCTCGCGTTCGTGCCGAGTTGCGCACGCAGTTCGAGGCCAGGGGGAGAACCGCACTTCGTGGGGTGGTAGGCGATGGTGAAGCTCGGCAAGCTCGTTCGAATGGCGTGTTCTGATCATCGTCGAAGTCGACGAGGCGGTCGCGTGCATTAGGGTTAGACGGCGGCAACGTTGGGTTTTGTTCGCGTGTTCAAACTGGAAGGAGGAAGGTGCGCGTGTGCGGCCAGGATCTGGGTCAAGTGCAACGTGCGGCTATGATGAACTGGGTATAAAAAAATAAATAAAAGAAAATGTAAATTAATATATATATATTAATTCGTGAATGTTTAAAACTCTGTAACTCTTTCATGCGAGATCGGAATTCGACGAAACCAGTTGCGTTGTCTTCGTTTCATCGAGCACTTCGCTGTGCAACTGGATTGGAAGCGATCGGGGTCAGTGAAAATTTTGAGTGAGATTAAACGTCCGTTTAATTTCATTCGAAATAAATCGCTACAAATTGCTATCAGAAAATCACGGTGAGATCTTCTCACTCAAATGAAAGTGGATTTTCTTTTACAGTTATTGATTGATTGACTGTTTGGATGTGATATTAGATATAGTAGGATATATATCTATATATAGCAATATATACATATTGGCATATGTATATATTGGATTGATTGATTTCCCGCCTCGTATAGCGGATGAGACCCTATTGCGCCGTTGGTAAGCGGATTTATAAAAACCCATATACCGCGATAATTCCGTACTGGAGCGGAATTGGTATTGTGCTAACATCTGTGGATGCAGGGAAACAGGTTGGAGGGATCCAACTGGATTCCTCACCGTATTGATTATTTACAGATATTTTGATATATTCTGTTATCATATTGATATATGATATTTGACTGTGTGATGGACTGATTGGTGTTGTTACATCATCAGATTCAGTTTTGAAATGTAAAAATAACGACTTTTACTTTAAAAGGGTTTTTAAAGTGATTTTTGAAAATATACGTTTTATGGAATTTTGAATCGATTTATAAACGTAAAATTTTAAAGTTATAAAAGTTATAATTTTTTAGTGAAATAAAACCGAAGTGTCGTTTTTGAAATAAAAGTTGATTTATTTATAAAATGGTTTAAGTTGGGATTTTTGAATAACTATAAATGATTTGTATAAAAAGGTTTATAAATTTGATAATTTATAAATCAAAATATTGGACTTATAAAACGTTTTTTTTATAAGTGTTAAGAGGAAGTATAAGTGAATGAAATAAATAGATTTATAACGTAAAGTTATAAAGTGAATAGATACTGTAGAATTAAGGATTTATAAGAAATTTACTTATAAATTTGACTTTTACACTTAGATGAGATATGAATAGAAATTGCTAAATGAAATGATTTTATAAGTGGAAATTGTTATAAAGTATAAATGCGATTTATAAACGTTGTTTATGAATCCGAAATCACTTATCTTGATAAGTAAATTATAGAAGTAAATAAAAGAAAATTTATAAGTCGAAGTTGTTATTAAAATAGAAATAGAATTTATAAACGTGTTTATAAATTCAAAATCAGTTGAATTTGAAAAATTAAATATAGAAGATTTTTAAAGAAGATATATTCGCGATTTTGGATAGCGAATTATTATTGAAATAAAATGTGTAGAAAATAGTGAAATGTAATTAGTGAAGTATATTCACGATTTTGGACAGTGAATATACTGTTAAGTAAAATGAACTTGTTTTGGGAAAGCGATATTACAGAAATGAAGTAATTGTTTTAAAAGATGTTTTAAAACGTGTTAAGTATCGAATACATAGATTTCAACATTCATTGTTGAAATAGACGTTTTCGAGGAATTTAAGGAAATGATGGACTATAACACTGTTGTTATAGTAAATGATTTTCGAAAGGAAATGTTTTATATAGTATTGGGATTTATATATCTATCTAAATTTCGAATCCCTATACTAGTGATTTTGAGTCGTCGTAACGATGTTTTACGTAACATTCGTTTTGACTCAAATAAAATTTGTGAAAGAGAATGATTTCCTTAAAGAATGAAATATATACTTATTTTGATTTAAGTATATCGAATATTTTCTAAGTGTTGAAAATAAATGATTTGTGAAATACTTATTTTTAAATAAGTATGGAAATGCTTTTCCAATATGAAATGAACTGTTTTGAGATTTTATCTTCAAAGATAAAAAGAAATGTGGAAATTGATTTGAAATTGTTTTCAAACGGTTAAGTGTGGAAATTATATATCTAGTAAAAGATATTTTTGAAGATGAAATAATTTGGAAAATTATTTGGAATCTGATGACGTTGCGCATCTTTATTGATAGTTAAATAACCGACTATCAATAATTACCTTGAGTAGGTATTTGTTGTGAATTGGAAGAATTTGAATGCCACACTTATTTTTAAATAAGCGCTCACTATTTGGGTTAGCCGGGAAAGGACCATGGGGTCGTATAACCCATTCCGAATATGTGATACGTCGTTATGAATTGCATTCGAAGACCGGTGTTGAAGACCGGATATTTTTGAAAACGGAAGGATTACCGTCGAGTTACTCTACATCGGCTGATCTCCGGTTTAGAGGTTTTATCACCCTTAGTGATGGGAAGTCCCGACGTGATTGAAAATTATCCGGATATGCAAGGGCTTCGTGAGAAGTGCCTTCGGTTCTGTTCGATCCCGGAACAGACTTGTATGGATCGTGTGTCTGACGTTACAATTTGAGATATAAAGCTGATTTCTTTCAAATACATTTCTGTTGGTGGCGGAGAATTTATTCTCTTAGCTTAACACCCTTCTCTGAGACGTACGAGCTCAGAGGTTATGTAGTTGAAATTTATCAGCGATATATCCCAATTTGGTAACGTGGCATACTGAGTGTTGCTGTGAAATGATCAGTGTTTGATCATTTGTGATATGATCATTTGTTTGATCTTATATCTTTGTGATCATAGGTTGATCATTTTGTTGGACCCGAAGCAGGGCTTTTTGAGAAAGCGTAGCTTTGTGGACGAGACTTCGTCGAGCCTCACACCCCGGAAATGGTCGAAACAGGAATGTTGCGGCAAGGTTATGAGGGTCGCGCCCTTTAGGGTATGTCATTTCCTTCTGGAAAGGGGTGGTATCATGGTATGGAGCCCAGATACTTACTCATGTGGATACACTTTCTTTATGATGTGTGATGTTGGATATCGAGCGCTCGGATAAAGGTCCTAAAGGACCGGGTGATGACATATTCGTGAGTTACCTGTTACAGGGGTAACCCGGCCTTGTTTGGCAGAGAGCAGTTTGTCTCTCGGGACGTCCAGCCAGAGGCGATCCTATTCGGCAGGAGGAAAGGAAGTTCCTTAGCCTGACCATTTGTTGGAAATCCATCTTCCAAATACGAACTTTGTACGATATTAGTTGTAGAACCTATCATTCACTTATGGTGGCGCCCCACTGTTTGGATGGTAGCTATAGTAGGCATAGTTCGAAATGTCTATGCTGGCTAAGATTTATATTATACTTTCGAAATGTTTTCTACACTATGCACTAATAATAATATCAAAAAGAATTTGATTTTGCGTAGTAAGCATCTTTGACTATCATAAGAAGAAATCTCCTCCAATTCTGCGTTTGCATTGTGTGTGTGGCAGGAGGTCTTATGGTAGTTTCATTTTCCAAAAGCATTGCGAATTTGTTTTATTTTCTTTGTGAAAAATAACTGTTTTACGATCTCACACCAGTCACCATGACTGACTCGGAGTTTATTGTTCCCTTCTAAACTCTGGGTGCCCACAAATTTCCACACGGGCAGCCTAGAGTTATGTTATCAGGTTATTCTGGATATTCTGGAGCTTTGGAGATAAGCTGGATGACGAGACGTAGTATTTGTATCTGATAGTATTTATTCCACTGTGTATTCTGTATGAGGACAAGTTTACATAACTGTCCATTGTTGTATATTGACTCTGATTGATGTATGTATAAAAATATATAGTTCTTTGTTTTAAAAGACTAGTGATTATCTATTATATTTTGTTCCGCTGCGATATGTGAGATTCTGATATTGTTTCTGTTCTGATGTTGTTCTGTTGTTCTTCTTTTATTTTTCTTCTATCTTTTCTTCTACCTCTTCTTTTAAAACCCTAATGGTTCGGTTTTTCGTTCACCTTGAGTAAATCGATGGAGATTAGTGTCGATTAAAAGGGTACGGAAAAGCGGGCTATTACATTTAACGTGGTTCGGATTTTTAACCTACATCTACGGAGACGCACTAATCCTTTATTATTTTTTCACTTTGAGAGAAAGTACAACATGAGAAGAGTATGAGTCACTCAATAAATTTCACTCATCCTAAAAAAATGAGGATCTTATTGAGGATATTTTGGTGGAGAATACTCTTGTTTATTTTGTGATAAAAGATGAACAAATGTCTTCATTTACATAGGTGGGAGGATGTAGACCGCATGGAGATGAGGTTGAAATCCTTCGAGATTTACTTGATTTGATTTCAACATAATTTTAGCATATTTGTGTTTGTTTCCACGTATAACCTTATTTGATTGATTTCTTAAATCAATCTTCTGATATTAATTGATTATCTATCCTATTTGTTTTCCATATTTGATTTATTGGGAAAATCAATTAATATTTTCTCTATTTTAAATGTGGAGTATTTTTAAATCGTCCAAATTTAACTGAAACACATACTCAAGTTATATTATTGATTAGAATAACAACATCAAAATGTTGCTTAATAAATTAATACCTATGTTAAAGATCGGTAGACAATAAATTTTTACAAGTCAGATAACCAAGTGCTTTGACTTGCCATCAACTTGGGTCTCGATCAACATCTAAAAACATACCTGATTATGATCGTTTCTTATTGCTAGAAGAATAGTTGGATAAAAAGGGGTAACTACCGTTAACTAAGAAACAATTAATCCGTGCAAAATGCTATAATATACATCGATATGTAATTTAGCACTACACCATAAATGGTATTTAGAAACAGCTAAAAGCCGTATCTAACCACATTAAATACGGTGAAAAGCCGTATCAAAAAATGGCGTCTTTATTGTTTAGCTATGGCTCAAAGCCGTATCTAATTGTCCTGTTAGATACGGCTTTAAGCCTTATCTAATAGGCGCATTAGATACGGATTAAAACTGTATCTAATAGCCCAATTAGGTACGGCCTAAGGCCGTACCTAAGTGATAAATTAGATACGGATTAAAACCGTATCTAATTGAACCTCGAACAGAATCCTATAGGTTATTTAGATACGGCTGATGGCCGTGTCTAACTTGTTAGTTAGATACGGCTTTTAGCCGTCCCTAATGACCTGCTCCTACCTGTTTAATTTGGTACTGCACATATTCCATCAATTTATACGATCATGGGTTCATATTCAATACCACATATATAATCATTCCAAGACATCAAAACAAGTAATATTATAGACAGAGATTCAAATGATTCAATAATCTGCATTGCAATGCGTAATAACTTAAAAATATCATTACATAATACGGATACTACATATAAGCATAATGTGAATTTACAGTGTTTTACGGCAGGAACCAATACAACTAAGGTCTAAGGACTTGCTGGCAAACAATCACTAAAGTCCCATATCTACTTATGACAATAAACCAAACTGAAATTCCAAATCTGCCTTATGACAATACAACTACTTATGACAATACAACTAAGGTCTAAGGACTAAAAAACACATTGTCCAAATCTGAAATTCCAAATGAGCCTTAATCCATAGTGACACGCCACGCCAATAAGTACCGGAAACAAAACAAACCAAATGAGTGTGTCAATATAGAGTGGGAATATGATACCAACAAGAGTGATAAACATTTGCAGTGCAATTACTATTACAACATGGACAATAGTGCAGAGAATACTTCAAACAGTGCCAATGTGCAGTACCGAGAATACTTCGGACAAAGTATATCTTATAAAAAGAAGATATACTTCGACTGCAGTACCGAGTTCACTGATGTTGGAGTATTGATATCCATGAGCACTCTTATAAAAGTGAAAAGTACATAGATCACTCACTTGTAGAATAATTGTGTTTAATACATAATCACGATTTCACTTATGTTTATGCATTATTTGCTTATGCTGAAAAAAATTGATATGATATCTGTTGTTTTCAGAGTTACTTGTTAGTCTGTGGGTTCAACTTTCCTTGCGCAACTTCATCTCACTTCGGGTTTTGAACAATGGGACGCGACACGCTCAAATATCATGGCATGTACTTGAGTAAATACAATATAATGAATGTTATGAATACAATGCATGATTTTATGTAGCAATAGCGACAAAATCCAATTACTTGAGTAAATACATTTACTTATATAAATACAATGTTATATATTCATATCAACAAAATTAGTTATATAACTATAATTACTTATGAATTTGATTTTTTTGATTCATGTAAGCGAAATCAATGTTGATAAATACATTGTTATATAAATACAATTTTATATAAATTTGAAATTTATGATTTATGTAAGAAAAAACAACTTTGGTAAACAAATATGAATCAATAAACCATCCACGAAACGTATCAACGTACAAATTTCAATTTACCTAAATTAATACAAGTATAAACTAAATGAGTTAACTTGGTAATTAAGAGTTCATCCTTTTAGGCTGTGGATAAGAAGTTCAATTTGAAACAAATCATTAATATAAACAATGAAACAAATCCTTGTAGGCTTGTCACAAATGAAATAAATGAAAAAGGCTTATCACAAACACACTACCGATGTGATAGTAAACCATCATTTTTCAACCACCGTCCATTTTTTACCACATACGGCTATAAGAAACCGAATGCTTCAAAGTTAAAAGAAAATTACATAGTAATTGCCTACTTAGACTAGGTCTTTTTGTATAATCTAATGCCGAACTGTTCTTAGCACTTAGGTACACAGATAACTCATGAAAAGGTTGTTTTCATATTTGCAGATTGCAAATAAGTTGTTTGTTTTTATGTATAATCTAATGCCGAACTGTTCTTAGCAGTTATGTTCATATATTTTGCTAACACTTTGCGTTTTCCGTGTTTGTTTGAACAGATAATAGGCGAGCTCCTGTAAAGAAAAAGAACCATAGTGCTATGGATGATATCAGAGAAAGTATAAGGGAACTTAAGTACTACAAAGAATATATATTCAAAAACCACACAAAGTCCAGACGATGATTATAAGGTAGAAAGTAAATCCATACTTTTGTAGGCAACTTTTAAGCGCTATACAATAGCTAATGTTTTTGTTATGTTGTGCACTCATTTGCAATATGGGGAAAAGTTTTACATGCCTAATGTTTCTACAGTAGTGCAATTACTATACGGAACATGATGCATCTTCTTTTTGTCATGTCAAGCTTATTTTTGTGGAAAATGCTGAATGTTTCTTAGAAAGTGTTCGACATTTGGATAAGTTCTCTATCCATAGAAGAGATGTGAACATGCTGGTCGAAGTTACAGGAAATAACGAGGTTACAGGAAATTAAATTAAATGTGACATGTCATGTATATAGTGGAAGAGGTTTCAAAAAACAATACATCGTAAAATATTAACATAAACAGAAAATATACCTGCTCCAACGTCTAAAGATATTGAATAAGACCCTTCGGATGGCATACATACCCACCCACTCTAACTTCAGCAAAGGTATCTGCAAATTGATGATTTATTTTGCTGGTTCTCTCATCTGGTAGCAGTATGTTGTCCAACACCACTTTTTCATGTGTGTGTGGTACAGATTTCACATGTATTTTGGACGATGTAGAATCTCGGCATACAGTACCTGTTAGCACCAAAATTGGTCACTAACCTCGTTGAGAAAGATTATGTAGAGAGATTAATGAAGAAGATAAATTAGAACTGAAAAATAGTGTAATTCAATGCCAAAAGAACAACAAAAACGAGAACACCAGATTTATAGTGGTTCGGCGTAACTGCCTGCGTCCACTTTGAGTTTTGATCTTTATTGCTTTCACAAGTAGTTGAATACAGATACAATCCGTATATTAATGACTTGAATACAAGTTTGAACTGAAAATAATAAGTCTTGAAAGTGGCAGAGTCTCCCTAGTGTTCTCCAAAAAAGGTCCTTTTCCAACATGCCCCTGCCCCTCTATTTATAGACGAAGATGGGTTGGACTTCCCTCATGGGCCTAGGAACAAGGTACCTCGGCCCATAGTAGATGACTACTGCGCATCATTCCTTGCAAGCCGAACGAGACATGCCGGACGAGACAAGCCGGACCACATTTGGCCGAACCAGGAACTATACGCTATCGTGGCTGAATGACGTTTGCCGAGCGAGGCATGCCGAACGACGCCCTCACTCAAGGTTGAATGTTAACCTTTTCTTCGAACTTGTGCTATATCCTGATGACGAGCGATGACTGTAGGCCGGGCGGCAATCGTATGCCGAACGAGAGACTTGTGCCTAGTAAGGTCTGAAGACAGACGAATCCCTGCATGCCGAATGAGGTTCCGTGCCGAGCGAGGCTCTGTGTCGGTCAAGGCTCTACGCCGAGCGAGACTCTATCCCGGATGAGGTTTTGTGCCGATCGAGGCTGTGTGCCGAACGATGGCTTTGCATGCCGAATAGGAACTCTGTGCCGAGCCTCTCATTACCGGGTCAAATAACCGGTTAACACTTGCCCCCCAAAGTATGTCTTGTTGCATACATGACGTGCTTTGAATCGAAGCAAGTTAGAGTCTCTAGAAAGAAATCCATCATATTTTCTTAATAGTTATTATTCTTTAATTTTATCCTCCTAATGTGTCGTATCCTTCTTTGGTCGTACCAACGTTTTGTCGATTTCCAATAGTATAAATTCAGGATTGTAGTTCATCAGTGGCCATCTGTGTCTGGTATTTTAGGGTTAGTAAACTTCGGCTATCTAATCCAGTCTCTTCTTAATAACCCTATGTGAAAATCCAAATTCTGTTAATTTCAAGAAGTCGAATTTTATGACTATAAACGTGCACATTCAGGTACATGTTCTTGCCATTGGCTCCTGGATGCGTTTTATATTTTCGTGAGTTATCACCAATTCCTTCTAGTTTAATTGCAATTCATTGCAATTCCTTGTTTATTTTTTTTTTGTAATATCGGTTGTCATCAGCCACTTGATGAGAGGGGACTTCAAGTTCTACATAGATGATGGCCTTGGAGCCATAAGTAAGGCCAATGGAGTATGGCCAGTTGTGAACTCATGGGTAGTTCTATAAGCCCATAATGTTGTTGAGAGTTCATACACCCATTTACCTCTAGCCTTTTCCAAACCACTCTTCATAATAGACTTTATGATGATTTTGTTCATAGCTTCAACCAATTATAATGGATCATGGAAGGTCAAAAGGACAGATGACATTAAGGACAATGAAGTTGATTATTTTCTTTATCTTGGTCGTGGTTAAAATTTCTTCATCTGCCCATTTGGTAAAGTAATCAACCGCTATGATGGCGTATTCCACGCCACCTTTAGGATTGGCAAGAAGATGATGATGTCAATGCCTCTAAGTGCCAAATGGCTATGGATTAGCCATTTGAGTAATTTCCATCAGTGGGGCTCTCGAAATTTTTGCAAACATCTTGCACTCGTCACATTGTCTAGCATGCTCAGTTGCATCTCGATTGATAATTGGTTAGTAATACCCATAACGGAGTATTTTCTTTGTCAGGGTTTGCCCTTTGGTGTGATCACTGCATTTTTCTTCATGAACTTCTCTGAAGACTTGTTTGATTTCATCATGGGTGATACATCGAGGCATAGGAATGGATAAACTCCTTTCTACACATGACTTCTTCTTGGATGATTTGGAGTGAAGCTTTAAGGAGGATCTGTCGTTTTCCATTCCTCCGTTCAGTAAGAACTCCCCGTTGTAGATAGTCTTTGATAGGAGTCAACCATGACCCCTTTTATGGCTCTGTCTCCAAGATCTAGCCGATCTCTATTCGTCAATGCTTGGAATATTAAGTATTTCAATCGAACCAAATTATGTCCGTTGCACGTCCTTGAAACTGGCCAACATGACCAGTGACTTGAATCTTTTCATTTCGATCGCTGAGGATGTGTGTAATGATGTAATACGCGAAGTCGGCTAGTAGCTCTTGGACCTGGTCGAGATAAGGAGCAAGACAATGCCCTAGCAAGATCAACTTCCTTACTTTGCATACTACTAATCAGGAATCACAAAAGATATATAAAATTTCCACTCCAAGTCCTCTAGAAAGTTTGAGGCTGGTGGTCGAGGCTTCACACTAAGCATCGTTGTTCGTTACAGGGAAATCGAGTTTCAGGACGTAGCAGATCGATCGTTCCTCAAGAGTCATTAACATGACTTCTGCGTCATAACACTGATCAATGGATGCTCCAGCGTACATTTTTCATCTGTTGGTTGGCTCTCTACTACTCGTTGAGTAGTCATCTGATGCAGTGAATTCGGGTATGAGGTCTGCTAATTTCCGTCCTTGGATAGCCCTTCGAAGGAAATAAGTGATATCGAATTGGCTTAGTTCGATATTCTATTTATGTAGTCTTTTAGACGTCCCAGGTTATTGTATGTCCTGTCGTAATGGATGGTAGGCATAAATGTTGATGGGGCGAGCCTAAAAGTAAGTGTGGAGCTTTCATGATGAAATCAATAGACATTGCACTAGCTTTTGTAGCTTCGGGTCGGTATCCAATGCATGGCTCGCGATAGTCGATGAAATCACACACGCATGTCAGAATGGGTCCAAGGGAACATATCATCATTTATTTAGAAAAATCCAACTAATTCTTTTATCATCCTTGCACTGAGCTGTGATCCGATCTTCAGCACCCGTGAAGGGTCGCCATGGCTAACTGTAATGTCGATTGTCAGTTTAGCCGGTGCAATCTTGGATTCTTCGAGTTTAGATATAACTATTTTGCATAACATTCAATGTGAAATATGGTTGGAATGGTCAATGTTGATGGTCGCTCTGGTCGAATCCTAGAGTCTTGTCATGAGTTATTAAGTCTGATAGTGAAGGGCTCTGAATGCTCTGATCGATTATCTACAAATGGCCAAAGATCAGGCTTAGAATCACGTTGAAGAAAATGTCGAGTAGGGGTCAGCCTCAAGTTGCGTGAAGCTGCATAGTTGGATTTTACTTTGAGTTTGGAGTTGCTTGTATATTCGAGTAACGCACTTTCCATTCAACGCATTCATGATCTTTTATCCATCCTTCGGGTTGGAATGATAGTCAATTGCCAACGAGCTTAGGCATCTATTCAATGATTCTATCGCTAGGCATTCTTTCAGTCGTAGCCTTGAGTAGTTGTAAACACTATATATAAGTTTAAATATTGAGCTATCGTAGCCAGTCTTTGGATGATCACGCTTTTGCTCCCAGTCTCGAGTTGATAAACGTACTGTGTGGATGGTTGAGTCTCGTCCTAGCTATGTTTATACTCCAACCTATATTCCAAAGACATAGAGTTTATCGGTGAACAGTTGGTTCACATTCATCCTGCTTCTCGCTCGTGCCCCCAAGTCTGGTGATGTGCACGTAAATGTGTATATTTTTACCACCATATTTAATCTATTTAAATTAAATAAATGATCATATTGGGTATTTTAACTTGTTTAAACCAAAATTCAAATTATTTGAAATTGTCACATATTCATCTTCATATAGGGGCAAAATGGTCATTTTTATGCATTTATTAAATTGTGAAAATTTACATGGAATTTTCTATGTTGTTTTGTAGGAAATTTGAAGAATTTTACAAGTGGTTACATGTTGATATATGCATGCACAAGAGTGAAGAGAACAAATGAAGATGGAAATAATTCAAAGTGAAGATAATGGAGGACCCCACCTACCTACCTACCTTAACGTACAAATTAGAGGCTAATGCACATGCTTATGGAATTAATGGCTTCATGTACACTTAAATGAGTATTATTTGAAGCTAATGATTACTTGGCCTCCACACTTCCTAAAAGGGTATTTTGGGCATTCCCCAAAAATATGAATTAGGGTTTAACACATGTATAAAATCCCTTTATGTTTCATGTAACCCCTCTCTCCTCTCTCTTAGTCTCTCTTTAGATTAGTTTATGCTCAAAATAAAAGAAAGCTTCTCTTTTCTTTTCATGGCTACTTAGCCATTTTTATTTCATGTAATTTCTTTTTATGCAACTTTAAATACATGCTCTTTTTTCTTCTTTTCTTGTTTATTTCCTTTCATGTTGTAGTGTAGATTTCTTTTATTTTTCATGCAAGTAGAATAGTAGTTCTCTTTTCCATTAGCTTTCATTTTCCTTTTCTTTTGCTTTCATGTTGCTAGCTACATTTGTTGTTTTGATAACAAATATGAGAGGCTAATCCCTTCAATTTAAGGGTAATGAAGCCTCTAATCATGTAGCTTCAACATTTTGATAATTATAGCTCTCTTTTTGTGCTTAATGACAATGCTTGAAGTGGTTTAATTTGTTGTTTTTGTTTTGAATTTGATAGCCTATATTGTTGACACCAAATAGGCTATGCTTAAACAATCACTAACACAAATGTCTCTTCATCTAAATATGATTATGGCATAAGAAAGTGATTTGAAATTCAAATTTGATGGTCTATATTTCTAATTAATAGTTAATAGGTCATACTTAAAATAGATTTCATTTTCAACTTTGTTGTCATTTTCATGAGAGTAGTAAGTGGTTTAAAGGTTGTGTTATAGTTTGATGGCTTATGTTGAGCTAATTAATAGCACAAATGAGCCATACTTATAATAAACACATCATTTAAATTCACTTATGACCAAAAAAGAGAGATCATAATTTCATATTTGGTTGAACTATATGATCTAGAGAGTGGAATTATCCCTAAATTGCCTTCACACTCTCATATTTTTATCAATTTTCTTTTGCTAGTTTTCTACATTTTTAGCTAATCACATTTTCAACTTTGGTTAATTTGGTTGAATAGAATTTTAAAATCATCAATTCCCTGCGGATCGACCTGTACTCGCCACGTACTTCAATAATACGCCGTGCGCATGCGGTAAATTTTATTTCTAAATTCGTTCGACGGTTTTCTAAACCGATAGAAATTCCGTCGACGAATAAGTTTTTGGCACCGTTGCCGGGGAATTGTTTTGATTTCAATTTTCTTTTCTTCGAATTATTTTTGTTTGATTTTTGTGTGTTTTTGTTTTGTGTGTTAGTTTGCATAAAAAATATCGTTTGTGTCGTGTGTTTGTTGTTTTCATTTTTGTTTGTGTTATTGTTGTTTTCTAGTTCCATTTGCATTGCATTTGCATTTTTAAAAAAAAATACACAATCACAATTCAAAAAAAAAATTTGCATTTCTGTTTTCTGTTACAATTTCTGTTTCAATTTTCAAAACAGTGCTACAAAGCAAAAAAAAAGTCAAAACACTGTTACAATTTCTGTTTTTATTTCCTCTCTGTTTTCAGTTCTGTGCACAGTCCACACCTGAAACAACCCCCTTCTACTAACACTATCCCCCTACCCTCCTCTCTGACCATACCATTCTACATTGCCATCACAACTTGCACAACAGTCACAAGACACATTCATCACAACCCAACACATAACCACATACCATCCTTCATACTGCTGTCATCTTTCTTATTGTCATTCCTCTGAACCAAACAAAACCACTGCTATACCTTTGCTACATTGCATCATTTCAAATTTCATTACAAATACCAAACTGCTCAGCCATTCAAACTGCCTCACCTTCATTCCATACACTTTCACCTGCATATTATCATTCCAAAACAACCAACAAAACATTCTCTTCACAAACATTGCTTGCCTTCTAAGCCATATATCCATACCACTTCTTTGTTTTCATACTGCCCCTGTCACTGTGTTTCAAATTGCCTCTCATACATCATCCCACATACTTGCATACAAACAACCTGAAAGCTATCAAAGGTCACATACCTCCACAGACTTCAGCATTCCTCCACAAACTATTCCTGCCATCATATACCTGCCTGCCACAAAAAAAAACTGTTACACTTCTGCTGTCTGCCCTCTCACATCATAGGGATACAGCAAACTCGAACAGCAACCATTCACCAGAACATCACCATTCCAAACAGAAGTAGCATTGCCACCAGCCCATTTACATTATTACTGCATTCCTGCGCAAAATACATTGACCAAACAAAACGCTCTGCCATCCTCCATCACTTCGTCGACTCCGACAATTACCAGAAACTTGCAAAACATTCCACAACCAAAACTGTTGCCACTACTCCCAGTTTTCGGCCATCAGCAACTGTCTCAACGTCCCTTCACTTCACCCCTAGTCATCCCCTGCAGCACTACAAAACAATTCACCTTTCTAACAACTTCCAATCATAATCGCCTGACTGTTACATCCGCCTCACCTATCATCCCCTACAATATCCCCAAAACTGCACATAAGACCTCATTCACTACTTTCAGCCACTACATACCCACACTTACACAACCCTTCAATTCGCTGTCAAAAAAAAACTGCCTTACCACAACTCCATTCGCCAATACAAACTGCCAAATCTTCCACCTACAATCACCTGCTTCTACCACTATCTTCAGCATCATAACCATACAGTGACTTCCATTATCCACTGCAAAACCATACCCTCTGCCTCTCCCCTACACATTGCTGCCTACCACTTCACTGAAGTCAACAGACAACCTTCATTGTTCCACCTGCAACACAGTTCGAACCCTCTGCTGCCCATTGTCATCTCCATACCAATTAAAACTGCAGCAACAATCAGCCATCAACCTCCACCCCTGCTTCGACTTACCAGAGCCGAAAACCAACCATCACCTTAACCCTTCAATCGCTTGAATTCCCTTTAGCAAAATCGTAATCAGACTTGACGCCATCTCCTCGTACAATCCGCAAACCTGCCAATCACCGCCACAAACCAGAAAACACCCTCGAACAAATTCCCACAAAATAGTAGTATCGCACAACAACCAAGTCGCCGAACACCCTCGACCATTACCCACGAATTGCCGATCCATCAACCTATTTAACAACCGCGACCACGAGATTGCGAATGAGGATTGAAAATTTTCTTTTTTTTTTATCGGCCATTGATTTTAAGCTGCAAAGAAATTTGTTTTCGTGATTTTTGATTATAATCGAAGTGTTTTGGAAGAATATCGAATACTGAGGATAAGTATCCTTCTTTAATTCAGCCTTTGTTTTTTTTTAGGAAAAATAAATAAATAAAAAAATTTTGTTGGGTTGTCTTTGGAAGATTTGGCTGTGTTGGGCTTAGATTTGTATATATATATATTTTTCCAACTTTCTTTTCCCAAAAAAAAATTATAAAATCTTCTTCTTCTAAATTTTTTTAAAGTAAAACAATACTTTTAAGTTTTCTTTCCAAAAAAAAAACACAAAGAGTCTCTTCCAAAAAAAACGGGGGTTGTTTTGAATTTGTTTTGTTTTTCATTTATTTTAGTTTCTTCTTCGATATAAAAAAAACTGTATATATATCTTGTTTTTATTTTCAGGTTGCAAAAGCAGAAAAGGAAAGGAGCCGCTTGCTAAAAATAATTGCTTTGCTTGTCAAAAAAAAAACTGCTTGGTTGCTATATATATTGTTTTTATTTGCCTTGCATTGTTGTTGCTTGCATTTTATAAAAGAAAAATTCATAAAAAAAAACCAAAATTTCATTCGTAGTTGCATTGTTAATACACGTTTAATTTCTGCTTTGCATTTCATCCTACAATTTGTTAATAATAACGGTTAGACATCGATAGCTCTTTATTGTATATTGACAAGTTGTCTTCTTTGAACAATTTACTTTCTTGGTGTCTAGGCTACAGCAGAGTAATAATCAGTTATAAATATTACGGTGATTCGTAAATATTATACTGAATTGTTTCTCTGAAGGTACTTAAACCTTCGGCTGCATTTCTACGGTGATTCGTGGTACACCGATAAATCCTGTATGTTACGTGGCTGAGAACTATCTTGTTTATCTAAGACAATTTGTGATTATACAATTTTGGGTTAACTTAGGATAAATCATTTGTAATTAACCCTTGCATTCATTTAGTTGCATTAGTTCATGCATATTTAAAAAAAAAAAATTTCAAAATCCAAAACTATTTTTTTTTGTGTATATATTCCTTTTTCTTTGAAATTTTTAAATCCCATTTCTTTGAAATTTCAAAAATCCAAAAAAAATTAGAAAAACCAAAAATTCAAAAAAAAAATTATAAAACCTTTTCAAAAACAAAAAAAATTGAAAAACCAAAAAACAAAACAAAAATCAAATTTTCTTTTGAAAAATAAATTTCATTTGTAAATATTTTCCTTCAAAAAAAAACCCAAAAACATTCTTGAAAATGTCCGAGATTCCCCACTTACGTGAATTTTACAATAGTTGTAAAAATCAATATAATCCATATGATTTCACTCCAAATTCGTATGGATATTTTAACAACAACTATTGCTTAAATGATTCAAATTTTGAACCACAAAATTTTCAAAACGATGACCAACCCTCGAATCTCGAAAAGAGCATTTCGTCTTTACTTGAAATCTCTACACAACAAAATCAAATGATAAATGATTTGTGTAATTCATATTTGGGCAATGATTCAAATCAAAGTTTTCAAAATAATCAAAATTTGAATTCACTTCAAAATTCAAACGATTTCGAGTATAACCCATGCCAATTCAATTTTGAACTCCAAAATGAATTTCAAAATCAAAACGAAAATGTGATCCACTTTTCAAATAATTTTTTCAATGGGAATAATCTCGACTATGATACAAGTGAAAATCTTTGTTCTCAACAAATCCAAATCGAAAATTCTCAAGTTAATAGTTATAAATTGGATTTTGTTGAGCAAATGAACGAAATTTACGATGATCACAGGGATTCGTTGTTTGAAACATATATGAAACAACGTGAAAAACATACTCAAATCCCAACGTGTGACGAGTCAAGCGATAATCCATCTTTTACCCAAATCGACGATTTTCAAATAACAACTTTTGAAATTGAAAATAATAATCTTAATGAAGTTGTTGAAAACACGGTAATTGAGTTGGATTTCAATTCTTTTGAGGGTGTGGAACCAAATTTAAAATTCGATCTTCCTTTTCTCGATTTCGAAAATTTGAATACAACAACTTTGGATTTTGAACATGAGATACGCAATGAAGTTGTTGATAATCCAACAAAGGAAGACGAATTTATTGAACATGAATTTTTTGGACTTTTCGATGACGGGTCGTTAAAATCTGAAGGGGACGATTTGAATCATCATTTTGATTTTGAAATCAATGATAAGCTTGAATTTGGTGATAATAAATTTGAATTTCAATCAATTATTCTATCAACCCCGAAAATCATCGAAAATAAAACAACTCGTACGGTTTTCAAGAAAATGACATTCGTTTTTCCAAATCAACATTCAACTTTGAAATCTTTTACGATTTGGTTTTTCGAGCTTGAGCTGTGTCTCGTATACTTGACGAGACAAATGAATCGGTTTTTGGAAGACCGTTTCATTTACTTTTTGACGATATACTTTCTGATCTCTTGTAAATACTGATAATTTTCATTTAAATAAAGGTCATGTTTTTATTTTTATTTTTCTCCTTCCACTTGGGTTGACTGTGGGGACACAGTTAAAATCAAGTGTGGAGGGAGACTCATCTTCATTTTTTGTTTTTCATGATTTATTTTTGCTTTTTCTTTTAAAAACTCAAAAAAAAAATCCCAAAAACAATTTTTTTAAAGCATTTTTTTTTATTTTTAAAGAAACACTATAAGATAAATATATGGTTTTGGTTTATTAAATTGAAATTTTTGAAAATTTAATTCGTCTTAACAAAAATAAAAATGAAGTTTGATTACAAATAATAATGGTTTAACTAGTATATAGGAAGATTCATACGTGATAATTATGAAATATATCCTAATTGAAAATCTTTGTTTTAAAAAGTGGTTGATTTAAAGTAAAGATATAACATTTTTTTGTCTTCTACGTTAAATAGTGCTAAGATAATTTTGCGAAACTCTCTCTTTCAAAAAAAAACAAAACAAAAACAAAAAAATATTTCTTGTATATATGTTTATTTTTTTTAATAAACACCTAGAGTCATGTGTTCACTCGTCATGCTCTGTACCCTTCTCACGTAAGCCCGAAAGGCAGTGCACAATCGGTATATCTGGCCTCAGTTTATCTGAGTTAGGTGTATGTATATAAAAATTCTTTTTAATAACGCCTACAGTCGATAAGTGTTCACACTTGTGTGTTCACTCGCCACGCTCTGTATTCTCCTTACATCAGTCCGCAAGGCAGTGCATGGGTAATATATCTGGCCTCAGTTTATCTGAGTTAGGCATATGTAAATATTGTAAATATCAATAAAATTTTCAAAAAAATGAAGAGAGTAAGCAAATGAAATCCAAGCACTATTTTAACTTATTAGATTTGATTTGTTATTGAAATGAAATGAAATACCACTTTAATAAACTTTGATAATCAACTAAGGACATATTTCATGGTTACACTTTGTTATCAACTGAAACAACGAGTTAAACTATTGTCTATTTGTTATGATAACTTAGTTTTTGTTTGAAATTTTGACAAGTAAATGACTTTTAACTTAGTGTGGGGTTATTTGATGTGCACGTAAATGTGTATATTTTTACCACCATATTTAATCTATTTAAATTAAATAAATGATCATATTGGGTATTTTAACTTGTTTAAACCAAAATTCAAATTATTTGAAATTGTCACATATTCATCTTCATATAGGGGCAAAATGGTCATTTTTATGCATTTATTAAATTGTGAAAATTTACATGGAATTTTCTATGTTGTTTTGTAGGAAATTTGGAGAATTTTACAAGTGGTTACATGATGATATATGCATGCACAAGAGTGAAGAGAACAAATGAAGATGGAAATAATTCAAAGTGAAGATAATGGAGGACCCCACCTACCTACCTACCTTAACGTACAAATTAGAGGCTAATGCACATGCTTATGGAATTAATGGCTTCATGTACACTTAAATGAGTATTATTTGAAGTTAATGATTACTTGGCCTCCACACTTCCTAAAAGGGTATTTTGGGCATTCCCCAAAAATATGAATTAGGGTTTAACACATGTATAAAATCCCTTTATGTTTCATGTAACCCCTCTCTCCTCTCTCTTAGTCTCTCTTTAGATTAGTTTATGCTCAAAATAAAAGAAAGCTTCTCTTTTCTTTTCATGGCTACTTAGCCATTTTTATTTCATGTAATTTCTTTTTATGCAACTTTAAATACATGCTCTTTTTTCTTCTTTTCTTGTTTATTTCCTTTCATGTTGTAGTGTAGATTTCTTTTATTTTTCATGCAAGTAGAATAGTAGTTCTCTTTTCCATTAGCTTTCATTTTCCTTTTCTTTTGCTTTCATGTTGCTAGCTACATTTGTTGTTTTGATAACAATATGAGAGGCTAATCCCTTCAATTTAGGGGTAATGAAGCCTCTAATCATGTAGCTTCAACATTTTGATAATTATAGCTCTCTTTTTGTGCTTAATGAAAATGCTTGAAGTGGTTTAATTTGTTGTTTTTGTTTTGAATTTGATAGCCTATATTGTTGACACCAAATAGGCTATGCTTAAACAATCACTAACACAAATGCCTCTTCATCAAAATATGATTATGGCATAAGAAAGTGATTTGAAATTCAAATTTGATGGTCTATATTTCTAATTAATAGTTAATAGGCCATACTTAAAATAGATTTCATTTTCAACTTTGTTGTCATTTTCATGAGAGTAGTAAGTGGTTTAAAGGTTGTGTTATAGTTTGATGGCTTATGTTGAGCTAATTAATAGCACAAATGAGCCATACTTATAATAAACACATCATTTAAATTCACTTATGACCAAAAAAGAGAGATCATAATTTCATATTTGGTTGAACTATATGATCTAGAGAGTGGAATTATCCCTAAATTGCCTTCACACTCTCATATTTTTATCAATTTTCTTTTGCTAGTTTTCTACATTTTTAGCTAATCACATTTTCAACTTTGGTTAATTTGGTTGAATAGAATTTTAAAACCATCAATTCCCTGCGGATCGACCTGTACTCGCCACGTACTTCAATAGTACGCCGTGCGCATGCGGTAAATTTTATTTCTAAATTCGTTCGACGGTTTTCTAAACCGATAGAAATTCCGTCGACGAACATCTGGGGCATATACGGATAAGTAGGAAGGCCAGCCATGCCCACTTCAGCTTTACTCTCTTTCCCATTGAATCATAGGATCGGGTCAGTTGATGAAAGGCTGAGTCTTGCCTATCCATGATTGTATTGTGGTTTTTCATTCCAAGGGGAATACTCTGATGCGTCATAAGTTTATGGGCGTAAGTTGGATACTGGACGGTCAGCCATGTCCACTTTGGTTCATGTTCTATAATCAGATCTTAGGGTAAAGTTGCCTCAAGAGCAGTCGGGTCATGCTCATCCAGTTTCATACTCCTCCTGATGGATCGAAGAAGGGTGCTGGAGAATTAATGACCAAGTCTTCATGGTTTACTCTCCTTTCCACACTCTGGTGGTCAAAGTTTTTCAAGGGACATTCGAATCACATTCGTATGTGCTTGGTGTGGATCGATATTGACCCTCGATCTGAGGTATGATATAGTCGGACGTTCGTAGCTTTGGATGTCGTTCCGATTGGCTTTGTATTGAGGTTTCCTTGCAGTTGTTGCCTTAAGTTGTAAAGAACGCCAAACTAGAGCTACAATGAGCTGCCGTATTCAACTTTTAGTGATTTGTACTCATGCTTCATACATTGATTCGGCCAGGCCACAAGTCGGATGGTCGAACTCCATCCCAAGCGAGTTTATACTCCTCCCGTCGATTTTAGGCCGAAGTTTGCAGAATAGAGAACGGTCGGAATCCACTCATCTATTTATCAAAGTTTATACGCCACTCTGCATTCTAGTGACTTAGAGTTATTCTTCCCCCGGACGACTCGTGCCCAATTTGTGTTCATGCTTCGGTCCATGCTTCGGGGACGTAGAGATTTGTCGAACGGTTTATGCTCTAGTCCACAGTTCGGGACGTAGAGATTTTTGTCAAGTCATTTATACTCTAGTTCGTGCTCTGGGGACTCAGAGTACTCTAGTCCGCTTCAGGAACTTAGAGATTTTTCTCAAGCCATTTATACTCTAGTCCGCTTCAGGGAATTAGAGATTTTTCTGAAGTCATTTATACTCTAGTTTGCGCTCTGGGGACTCAGAGTACTCTAGTCCACTTCAGGGACATAGAGATTTTTCTCAAGTCGTTTATACTCTAGTCCGCGCTCTGGGGACTCAGAGTACTCTAGTCCGCTTCAGGGACTTAGAGATTTTTCTGAAGTTGTTTATACTCTAGCCCGCGCTCTAGGGACTCAGAGTACTCTAGTCCGCTTCAGGGACGTAGAGATTTTTCTCAAGTTGTTTATACTCTAGTCCGCGCTTTGGGGACTCAGAGTACTCTAGTCCGCTTCAGGGACATAGAGATTTTTCTCAAGTCGTTTATACTCTAGTCCGCGCTCTGGGGACTCAGAGTACTCTAGTCCGCTTCAGGGACGCAGGGATTTTTCTCAAGTCGTTTATACTCTAGTCCACGCTCTGGGGACTCAGAGTACTCTAATCCGCTTCAGGGACATAGAGATTTTTCTCAAGTCATTTATACTCTAGTCCACGCTTTGGGGACTCAAAGTACTCTAGTCCGCTTCAGGGACTTAGAGATTTTTCTCAAGTCGTTTATACTCTATGAAAGTCTATATGGATCGATAATATAGTTAAACTAGTCTAGCAAGTGCGGAATTATAAATAATAGTAAATAGCAGTAATAAAAATGACACCAGAGATTTTTATACTGGTTCGAACTTCCCGTTCTACGTCCAGTCCCAGACTCCTTCTGGAATTTCTCGAATAACCCTCACTTAACCCGGAGGAACAGGTATTACACTGCCTGAGCAACCGAATAGGACTTTTCCGCCTAAGCAACCGAATAGGACTTCAAATACAATTTGAAAATTGTTTCTTGACTTGTGTGTTCTTTGAATAACACGAATATAGTCAATGTAGTACACCCTTCCTATAATCTTCTTGATATGATGATTTGAATGTTCAAAAGATAGGAAGTAGAGATTGAAAATCGCTTGTGATTATGATAATACAAAGCAAGTATAGATAGAAAGAATTGGTTTTTGAAATAGTGGATTTTCATCTCTATTTATAGTATTGAATAGTTTTAATTCAATAGTTGCAACCATTAGAAGGAGTGCAACTGTTGGTGAAGAAGACAACTCTTCAAAATTTGAATTTTCATGAAGAGATGCTTCAGTTCGTCAAGTTCAGATGTCTGAGAAAAAGTGACAGATGGCTAAGTAAGTTTAAACAGTCAAATAGGTAGAAGAAACAAATTTCTGTGAATTTAGACGTCTGTTCATTTAATTTACACGTCTGTTTTTATGACAGACGTCTGTATTAAAGTGACAGACGTCTGTTTTTATGACAGATGGCTAAATAAAAGTGACAGATGTCTGAATTTGTACTGATTTGTTCCTCTTCTTTATTTTAGTGATTCTGAACTTGAGAAACTTTTGAAAATACTTTTATGTCTATAAAAAGATATTTTATATTTGTAGAACATGTTTTCCAAAAACTATTTGTGTGTGTGTTATCATCATATCAGAGATTGTACAAAAATATCTAACCGGAAATAATAATCAATATCTTTGAGCTTTGTTTGTTGACGATATGATAATAGCTTTTCTTTGTGGATTCCTGCAAGAATATTTGACATCATAGTATATAGTTTGAAATATATAGTTGTCACATTAAAATCGAAGAAGGCAGGTTCCAACATTCTCCCCCTTTTTGATTATGACAACTATATAATTCAACGGTTAGTATAAACCATACCTTTTGCTCCCCCTGTCAACATGACCATATTATATTGCAGAATGATTAATATTTCTCCCCCTTTGTCATTAACAAAAAGGAATTTGTAAGGGGTTTCGTTAGAAATGTGATGATAAAACACATTGTTGAATAGCAATATGAACTTTGTTCAGAACATACCAATGATAAAATTTTGTTGTGGAAGAGTCAAAATATTTGGAGTATAAAAATAGATTTGAACATATGTTTGAACAGGTTCCATATCTTAATACACTAAACAAAGAAAAACAGTGATATAGGACAAAAATACATATTTATAAAAAGATACAGAACATAAGAATAAATTACTTAAGTCACATAACAGACGTCTGATGTTCTGTAGAAAATAAAAAAGATTGAAAAAATTAATAGATTTAGACGTCTAAAAATTATATTAGACGGCTAAGTATGATGACAGACGTCTAAAAGATTTTGTTCAGACGTCTCAGAGGTCTTAATTTTAAACAGAGAGTAAAAAACATTTTGTACTAAATTTAGACGTCTAAATTTTTGTTGCAGACGTCTATATTTGAAGACAGACGTCTGTGACAAAATGTTCAGACGGCTCAAACAAAAAAATAGGTATACAGACGTCTGTTAAAACCTATCAGACGTCTGTTAGGCTGATTTTTTTTTGTATTTCAACCTTTTTAAGTTATGTTTTATGATTCAATATGTATATGAATTTCTCCCCCTTTTTGATTATCAAAAAGAATGAAGTAATATAATAAATTATATAAAATATCTTATAAATAACGAGATAAACTCATTATTAATTATGAAGGAAAAATAAAATAGATTTTACCATATTTGCTGAAGTCCATATTTCATTGTAAGCACGTAATTCTATTAAATGTATGGAACATTCTTTAAAATTCCAAAATCTATCCTTTTCCTTTTGTTTCTCTGAGTACCTACAAAAAATAATAATCATTTTCGGTACCCACTTATTATGTTAGGGTCCGGGAGGTTAGGTCTTAGGAAACCATACCCATTTGGGTGTGGTTGATCCTTTATAAATATAATTTTCATTATTGACTACCATATCAAAATAATCATCAATGTATTTTTCTCTATTTTTCCAATTAATAGGAACCCAAATATTTAGATAATTTTTATTCATATTTCTGGTCAATGATTTTGTACTTCTAGGGAAATTATAAACATTATTGGTCATAGCAGTATTCGAATTTCTATAAAAATTGGATTTAGACTTTACTCGAAATTTAGTACTAGCACTAACATTTTTACTATACATGAAAGCATATCTAGTGCTATTTCTACGATCAATTTTATTATATCCTAAACCACTTTTATCATGTAACGGTCTAGAACTGGATAAAATCATGTTTAAATCATTTTGACATTTATTAAATTTTGTGACTTCAGTGTTAAGTTTATCAAATTTAGCTTTAAAGTCACAATTATTATTTTCAAAAGAAATATTACTATTATTTAAAATATCAATTTTCTTATTTAATTCAGTATTCTCGTTTTTTAACGTACAGTTTTCATTTTTGAGAAGGAAATTTTGAGATTCTGAATTATCTAAAGAGGATTGTAATAAATCATTTTGTCTTTTCAAATCAAAAATTTCTTTTGAAAATTTTTCTCTCTCTTTCTCAAATATGGTGTTTTGTTCATCTAGAAAATCTGTAAGAGCCTCAAAATTATTCTTTAAAACACCAAGTTGATTTTCTAAATCTAACTTCTCATTTTTCAATTTCTTATTTTCAAGTTCAACAGATTTCATCTTTTCTAAGATAATAAAGTTAAGCTTTGAAATCTTATTGCTTACACTAACTAATTCATTATTATCTTTTACCAAAATTTGTAAATCAGAATGTACCTTTTTACAGTCCTCATTGGTCGTTGCTCTGATAGTTTCAGGCTTTTTGCTTGCTGTATTTCGACCGGATCTTTTTCTGGCCATTATTCTATGATGTTGTGACGATCGATAGAATACCAGGCTCTGATACCAAATGAAAGCCTATATGGATCGATAATATAGTTAAACTAGTCTAGCAAGTGCGGAATTATAAATAATAGTAAATAGCAGTAATAAAAATGACACCAGGGATTTTTATACTGGTTCGAACTTCCCGTTCTACGTCCAGTCCCAGACTCCTTCTGGAATTTCTCGAATAACCCTCACTTAACCCGGAGGAACAGGTATTACACCGCCTGAGCAACCGAACAGGACTTTTCCGCCTAAGCAACCGAATAGGACTTCAAATACAATTTGAAAATTGTTTCTTGACTTGTGTGTTCTTTGAATAACACGAATATAGTCAATGTAGTACACCCTTCCTATAATCTTCTTGATATGATGATTTGAATGTGCAAAAGATAGGAAGTAGAGATTGAAAATCGCTTGTGATTATGATAATACAAAGCAAGTATTGATAGAAAGAATTGGTTTTTGAAATAGTGGATTTTCATCTCTATTTATAGTATTGAATAGTTTTAATTCAATAGTTGCAACTATTAGAAGGAGTGCAACTGTTGGTGAAGAAGACAACTCTTCAAAATTTGAATTTTCATGAAGAGATGCTTCAGTTCGTCAAGTTCAGATGTCTGAGAAAAAGTGACAGATGGATAAGTAAGTTTAAACAGTCAAATAGGCAGAAGAAACAAATTTCTGTGAATTTAGACGTCTGTTCATTTAATTCAGACGTCTGTTTTTATGACAGACGTCTGTATTAAAGTGACAGACGTCTGTTTTTATGACAGATGGCTAAATAAAAGTGACAGATGTCTGAATTTGTACTGATTTGTTCCTCTTCTTTATTTTAGTGATTCTGAACTTGAGAAACTTTTGAAAATACTTTTATGTCTATAAAAAGATATTTTATATTTGTAGAACATGTTTTCCAAAAACTATTTGTGTGTGTGTGTTATCATCATATCAGAGATTGTACAAAAATATCTAACCGGAAATAATAATCAATATCTTTGAGCTTTGTTTGTTGACGATATGATAATAGCTTTTCTTTGTGGATTCCTGCAAAGAATATTTGACATCATAGTATATAGTTTGAAATATATAGTTGTCACATTAAAATCGAAGAAGGCAGGTTCCAACACACTAGTCCGCGCTTTAGGGACTTAGAGTACTCCAGTCCGCACTCTAGGGACTTGGAGATTTTTGAGTCGTTTATACTCCAGTCCGCACTCTGGGGACTCAGAGTACTCCAGTCCGCACTCTGTGGACTTGGAGATTTTTGAGTCATTTATACTCTAGTCCGCCCTCTGGGGACTCGGAGTACTCCAGTCCGCACTCTGGGGACTTGGAGATTTTTGAGTCGTTTATACTCTAGTCTGCCCTCTGGGGACTTGGAGTACTCCAGTCTGCACTCTGGGGACTTCGAGATTTTTGAGTCATTTATACTCTAGTCCGCAATCTGGGGACTTGGAGATTTTTGTCAAGAGCAGTCGTATTTCCACCCGTTTAATTTGTATTTTATTTACCGTATCGAGGCTAATGTTGTCGAATGAACGATCGAACCACGTTTGCTCATGGAATGGGACTCTGCCCCCAGCATGAAGGATGAAACTTGAAAATTGGACGGTCGATTCTCGTCCGCTTGGTGATTATAGCTCTTCCAATCAAGTCAAGGAAGGAGGTATATGATAGATGGTTGGATCACATCCATGCTGGGGTTGGATAATCAAGTGTCGCACAATTTTCTTCGTATCTCTTTTTAGGAAATGAGGATAATGGATTATTGAGTAGACAAAGTAAGTTGCATATGTTTCAAGGTGCAGTCGTGTCCATGTATTGAGAGCGATGGTTGATGATTAGGCAGTCCATCATAGCTACTTCAAGTCGGGCTTTCGAACTACCTCTTGTGTTCTGTGTAAGAGTTGATGTGTAGATGATCAAATCATGTCCGCTCTAGTTTGATCCCGGCATTACTGAGCTTCAGGAGAGGTGTATGTATTTTATCGAACTTTGTTTTCTTACTCGATTTGAGTGGATGATCGAGCAATATTCATTCCAAGCCTTGCTTAGGTCTTCAAGTCAAATGTGGTGGTCGACGAATGGACGGCCGGTCATGTTCTCTTTGTATTGGGCTGTGACGACGAGCTTTTCAATCTCTAGTCCTTGGCCCCAAATCAAAGGCACATGGTTGATGATGAGCGATTGAATCATGCTCGTATTGATGAAACTCCACAGGTCCGATCAAGGTCTGCGTGGATTGGTTGGTGGCTAACTCTGAGTACTTGGTCACTTGCATCATTTTGGAAGAAGTTTAGTTCAAGTCGGTCGTAATTCAAAGCACAATTGAAATTAAAATGATCCAAAGAAGATTGGTATAAATCTCATTGATAAAGAGAGCAGCGTCGTATGCTCGCTATTCAACTCTGCCCCTAGCCCCTTCTAACGAGATGTCGACTGCCCACAGTCCAATTGATAATTAGAGTTCTTTATTGATGGGGATCCAAAGTTCCTGGCTTGCCATTCTGCAATGCTTGCATATACTGTTGAAGCTTTCCTTTCCAAATCAGCTTTTCGATCACACCTCGGAGGTGTTTGTAATCGTCAGTGTTAGGATCAGTGTGCATCTTGGAATATACAACATTCCCCTGATTTTCTCTGGACTTCAGTGGACTCTCCCGAGGTTGGTTTTCAGTACCATTCTGAGTCACGAGTCTCTAAGTAGAGGCTATCGATCGAATCTTTCAAAGAGCATATGAGTCGAATTTTGTGATCTTATTTTTTCTACTGGAATCAGTGTCCTTAGCCGATGGGCCTGCATTGCTATTTTTTCCTAGTCTGCTCCACTTCTCCTCACTTTAGTTCTGATTCATTTTGTAAAAGAAATGATCCATAGTCGTAGGAGGATCTTTAGCTAACTAGTTGCCAAAATATATCTGGAGGTCGACTATCCTCAAACGCGATCAGTATGATATCCTTGTTAGCATTTGGAATTGCTTAGAGTCAAACATTGGTTTGCTTGGAGTCACTAAATTCGAAGTGCTAGGTCAGCGAAGAATTGTGTGTGGAGTCATCTTGGCGCTTGCCTAGAGTCATATCATTTGTGTTGCCCAACCTTTGGGAGTATTGTTTGAGTAGCGGTTGCTTGTCCGTTCTCTTGTTGCCATTCAGAAGTTGCCACTGGATCCTCTATGCTCTAGTTGATCATGGGATGTAAGGAAAATGGATAGAAAGTTCCTTTATTAAGTTGAGTTTTGAATTCACTATCCGGAGGCACTAAGATGCGGCTACGAATTTTTTTTTGCTTCTTTTTCGAAAATTTGGGTCGTACCCGAAAATATTTTTTTTTGAAAATGGGGGTCGTATAAGAGACCGGTGTAACTTAAGTTTGGATCGGCTAAGCATGGTTCGGCCTGGATGCCGCTCGACATAGGGATGCGGCTCGGCTTGGATGTGGCTCGGCATAGGGATGCGGCTCGGCATAGGGATGCGGCTCGGCCTGGATGCCGCTCAGCATAGGTTTTTTCTAAATCGGTCGGCATACGCCTTTTCTAGGGCGATCGGCTGAATTGCCTTTAGAGGAGGGTCGGCCTTCATTCAACTTGAGTGCAAACTTCAACGTCCAATCCCCAGATCTTGCGTAGACTTGGTTTATCTAACTACGGCTATCGGCTTCCTTTAGATTTCTTTTAAATCTGAGTAGAATAGGAAGTTTTCTATGAAACAACTGGATCTATCTCGCGAATATGGAAATCCACTAGTAGACGATGAGATCCAATCAAGCTGAGAATTCAATTCTCAGTGAAAGCACCAAAGTGTTAGCACCAAAATTGGTCACTAACCTCGTTGAGAAAGATTATGTAGAGAGATAAATGAAGAAGATAAATTAGAACTGAAAAATAGTGTAATTCAATGCCAAAAGAACAACAAAAATGAGAACACCAGATTTATAGTGGTTCGGCGTAACTGCCTACGTCCACTTTGAGTTTTGATCTTTATTGCTTTCACAAGTAGTTGAATACAGATACAATTCGTATATTAATGACTTGAATACAAGTTTGAACTGAAAATAATAAGTCTTGAAAGTGGCAGAGTCTCCCTAGTGTTCTCCAAAAAAGGTCCTTTTCCAGCATGCCCCTGCCCCTCTATTTATAGACGAAGATGGGTTGGACTTCCCTCATGGGCCTAGGAACAAGGTACCTCGGCCCATAGTAGATGACTACTGCGCATCATTCCTTGCAAGCCGAACGAGACATGCCGGACGAGACAAGCCGGACCACATTTGACCGAACTAGGAACTATACGCTATCGTGGCTGAATGACGTTTGCCGAGCGAGGCATGCCGAACGACGCCCTCACTCAAGGTTGAATGTTAACCTTTTCTTCGAACTTGTGCTATATCCTGACGATGAGCGATGAGTGTAGGCCGGGCGGCAATCGTATGCCGAACGAGAGACTTGTGCCTAGTAAGGTCTGAAGACAGACGAATCGCTGCATGCCGAACGAGGTTCCGTGCCGAGCGAGGCTCTGTGCCGGTCGAGGCTCTACGCCGAGCGAGACTCTGTGCCAGACGAGGTTCTGTGCCGATCGAGGCTGTGTGCCGAGCGATGACTTTGCATGCCGAATGGGAACTCTGTGCCGAGCCACTCGTTACCGGGTCAAATAACCGGTTAATAGTACCTGTTGCAATAAAGATGTCTAAATCTATCCAACAAAATATCTACTCGAAAGCAACTAAAAATAGAAAGCTTGTAATAAATACCTGTTGCTATTATGTCTAAATCAAAGTTGAGGATTTCACATCTTTGATTGTTCGCTACATCCGTCGAATTCTGGAACTGAGAAGCAACGAATTCAGGAGCATTGAATTATGTGGCGTGTCCTCCATCAAAAGAATTGCCCGGTGCGCGAATTCCATGTTCGATGTTTCCCACCATGTTGATCAGAACCTCCAATTGCCCAGACAAATTTTCCACTGTACCCTCCAAACTTCCCACCCTCATTTTCAACTCATCGTGGTCTCCACGAACATGTCTAAGTCGTTTATGTGCAATGGCACAAGCCTTAACTTTAGTCTTTGGTACAACGGTCCCAACACCGCGGCTCCTACCCCTTGCATCCTTACCAAGCACTTGTGATATAATGTCTTCATCCACTGTCAATTTTTCTTCATCACTATCAGTGATCTTTTCCTTTTCTTTCGCAATTTGCCCACTCATAAACACGTGAAATACTTAAGACGATGTAATACCTCATTACGTAACCATAGAGTAAAACTTTGAACGACTTCCACAGTCGTAACCCTGCCTCGAGGTTGAAATCTAGTACTTTTCACATAGGAGTTATACCTCCTACGGAAAACACATATCAAAACGTATACATAAATTGAATTAAAAAAATGGAAATTCGGGACAAGTTCAGTAACTTACTTCTTCCATTCGTCCAATCCATCGTACTTATTAAGGACCCATCTACGCACTTGTTCAAACTGCACTTGGGTTAACGTTATGTCTTTACCATTATCTAGAGGTATCTCACCAGCAAACTCATCGTCCTCGTCTAAAAACGCTTCGCGGGTATGTTTATGATTGCCATCACCTCCGTTTGGCATATATTCCATGCAGTAAAGACTAGCTTCTTGTACGATATATCCTTCTGCAATACACCCTTCAATGTATCTTTTGTTGTGCACATATCCTTTATATGTTTTCATCAACCTATGAATGTGATCAATTATATACTGTAGATGGTAGCTATTTATATCGAATATTGATGTACTTAAATGAAATTAGAAATTTACCGTTCAAAGGGATACATCCATCTATATCTGACAGGGCCATAAATCAATGCTTTATCAGCTAAATGAACCAAAAGGTGGACACTGATATCAAAAAATGCAGGTGGAAAATGTTTTTCAAAAACACACATTGCTTCTACTAAGCTAGCCTTTGCTTTTAAAAGATGTTTTCTATTGATCACCTTTGAACACAAAATGTTAAAGAATAGACTAATACGATGAACGGCATTTCGTAGATCCTTATGTTGTGGATAAGAATGTTGAAGCAATATCGGAAGCAAATGTTGCATTATGACATGGTAATCATGTGACTTCATATTTCTTAGTTCAGGAGGATTGATGCTCACATTGTTGTGGAAGTTAGAAGAGAATTTGTTAGACACTTTCAGATTTTTCAAAACGGTGCAAAACCGTATCTTTTCTTCTTTGCTCAAAGTGAAAGTTGCCTTTTGTATGATTATTTTATTTGTTTCGGGATCTTCCATCACCCACAACTTTTGTTTTATACCCATGATTTTTAAATCCTTGCATGCATTGATGCCATCTTTTGACTTATCTTTATGGTCCATAATGGTGCTGATGAGATGCTCCGTGATATTCTTCTCCGTATGCATAACATCAATATTATGTCGGATCAAATTTGCTTTCCAATATGGTAAATAAAAAAAGATAGACCTCCTATACCATCCAAAAACATTGTCAACTTCTTCATTGGTTGACTTTTTCCGTTTTCGACTAATTTCTTCTTTTTGTTTACCAACTTTCATTTTGATATTCGCTACTTTCTTTTCAACTTGAAAACCAGTCAATGGCCATTTAGGACGACGAAGTTCTTGTTCGTTGTTGAAATTTGTCTTATCGTATCGAAACTTGTGTTCGTTAGGAAGAAACATTCGATGTCCCATGTAACACATCTTCTTACTTTCAGAAAGATGATAAGAACAAGTGTTTTCCACACAAACAGGACATGCAAAATAACCGTGAGTTGTACATCCCGATAAAGTCCCAAAAGCAGGGTGATCATGGATTGCCCACAACACCCTAGCTCTCATTGTGAACTCAGATTTATTTAACGAGTCAAATGTAACGACTCCTTCCGATAACTGCTTTAACTCGTCTATCAACGACTGTAAATAAACATCAATATCCTTCCCTGGTTGTTTTGGCCCAGAAATCAACACTGTTAACATTGAGAACTCCCTTTTCATGCACATAGACGGAGGAAGATTATATGGTACTACAATTACTGGCCAACAACTGTAAGGGTTAGAGAGAGAAGCATGTGGACAGAAACCATCTGTCACTATTCCAAGTGTGACATTTCGTGGCTCGGCAGCAAAAGCTTGGTCAAAAGAATCTGCGGCTTTCCATTGAGAAGTGTCGCATGGATGACACATTACGGTTGGATCAGACTTGGCACGACCATGCCAGGTCATCACGTCTGCTATCCATGGTACAGTATACAGTCTCTTCTATCTAGAAATTAAAGGGAAATGTCTTAATGTCTTTCGAGGTACTTTGGTGCCTTTTCTCTCTTCGTTGAATGATGTCATATATCTTGGTTCATTGCAATTTGTACAAGAAACTTTGTTCGCATCATCTTTCCAGTACAATATGCAAGCATTGATGCATGCATCATAAGTTTTGTAATTCATCCCAACTTGCTTAATGATATTCTTCACGTCGTAGTACGTTGTCGGCAGCGTGTTACCTTCGAGGAGTAACTCCTTTATTAGTTCGAGGATTTCAGTCACACCATTATCTGAAAAGCCGTATTGGGTCTTCAAGCTATTCAGTTTCACAATGGCATACAGCTTCATAATCCCTTTTGAACATGAAGGATACAGTGGCTCTTTTACGCTACCAAAAAGTGATTTATACTTCTTACATTCATTGGCCTGCCAATCTGGATAATCAGTAGACTTCTCTCCAACATTAGCATGATCAGGCAACGGATTATTAGGTTGAAAATGATGAAATCTATCTGCATCATTGACCAAATCTTCCATCCTAATATGTTCAGACTCATCAGTAGTTGTGGCATGACTAACTGGTTGTTGTTTTTCCATCTCCGCCCTTTTTCCCCCATGAAAATACCACACTGTATATGATTGGATAATACCCCATCTAAGCAAATGAAAATGAATGTCATCTAATTTGATCATCTTCATGTTTTTGCACCGGGTGCAAGGGCATAAATACACTCCTTTCTTACCACCGTTTTCTTCAACAAAACTAATGAACTTCTGCACCCCGTCTATATAGCATGTAGATCTTAGATCTGATTCATTTATCCATTGTTTGTCTATGCTGAAAGACATACTGCCCTCCTATATAATATATAACAGAACATGAGACGTGAGCATAATTTTACCTTGGTATAAAATAGCATGTTATTTTGCTTAGCGGTACTCGTCTTCTTGATGCTACTCCTATTCTTTGTTTAAATTGGCTTTACCAAATTATAGTGCATCGTAATTTTACATCCTTTGTAAGGAAAACTTACCAACAACAGCATGTATGACACTTTCACTTACCTGCGGTGGATGATATTGTTTTTTATCAATGGCTATCTTGTTTTTCCAGCACTATAATGGCTGCCTAGTTTCACCCCTATAAAAGTAGTTTGATGGCAGTATTAATAAGGTGAGTTTTCTATATTTTTTTCCTTTTATTTTTACTTAAAAGTAGATTTGCATTAGTCATTTTCAATTTTCTTATTGTCTTGGTTATAGATTTTACATTTATTGTTGAGTATTGCAGCAATGTTAAAAAATCCGGATTATGCTTTTTATCGTCTTCAACTTAATTAAAGGTTTTAATTCCTTTTCAAGGTCCATAAATGATTAAGGTGGTTAAGCATTTATTTTTTATGAATTCATTTCCTGTGATATCCCGGGTTTTTGGTCAGTATAAATTTAATCATCTGTATTGATAATTAAATTGGATTAATAATTATCCTATGAAATTAAATTTAAATTGGTTAATTTAATCTTTTAAAGGTAAATAATAAATACTTAATTTGGCAATATTAATAAGATTTGTTTGTTAAAGCTAATAAAATCTTATTCTATTTATAATATATATATTTGATATATATTGTGAATGGAAATATCTTTTGTTTTGTTTTAAAAGATGAATTTTCAAATTTGTAATATATATGTATGAATTGTGATTTAAAGCTTTGTTTTAAAATTAATATTTTTCAAAAGATAATTTAAGTTTAATTCAATTGTTTTCAAAATATAAGATAATTGTTTATTTGAAATATGATAGTTTAAAAAAAAAGGGTTTAATCAAAGTTTTATTCTAGTTTTCTTTAAAGTGTTAAATTTTAAATGGTTATATAAATGTTCTAGATTTTAAAATACATGTATAAGGAATTTATTTATATTTATAATTAGTTTTAGCATATTTTCTTTTAAAGATAAACTAATATTTATTAATTTAGTAATTCAAAAAGTAAGTTTAAATTAAATAAAATTAATTTAAAAACACTTAAGTAATATGTGTAAACATATTAACATGATTAAGACACTTGTAAGCTAAATAAAATTGCATGGACATTTGTCTAATTAGTAATATAACAAGTGGCAATTCATTTTCTTTATTTAAAATTTAGTTTATAAATAAATGTTTATAGAGAAACCTGGTTTCATTTTCTTCAGTTCGAATCTTCTTCTTCCTCCATCTTCTATTTCTCTCCATCTATTCTAAAATGAAAATCAAAATCTGCAACTAAATCAAGTACAAATTCAACACTGATTCCACCTCAAACTTGATAAAGCAAATTTCCAAAGCTTGTAATAAAGAATCATCTCAAAAATGCAACCTGCAGCAAAGTAAATCAAACATACAAGGAATTCAACAGCAATATAAAAATCAGAGATCAAGCTTGCAAAGAATTCAAAATAAAATCAAACCTGGAAATTGCTCTGTCTTGTTCTCTGCTTATAAAACAGGTGAGTAAACACGGTTTTTTTTTTTAAAAACAGTTTTAAATCTTGATGCATGTGTTAAATATATATAGAAATTGTTGTATGATGGATTGCATGACTGATCTGGATACCTTTATGCTTGAAATTGCTCTGTTGAAATGTGTATATCTGTATATATATGTATATAAACACTATCTGTCCTCTGTTTTAAGAAGAGTAAACACCATATTAAAAACAGTAAAAATCTATTTCTATGTTTGTTATGTGAGATTAATGTTGTAGTAATATGATATGCATTGTTACATGAATGATTGGGAGGAATGCATATGGATAGAATGATACTGGTGAAATGATTATCTGTTCATATCTTCTTCTGTTCTTATTCCAGGTTCCAATTTCCTAAGAAAATTCATATCTACTCAAATAATCATATTTAGGTTATGATTTATGAAGAAGAAATAATTGTAACATTGTAATATAGATTTTAAAAATAGTTACCAGTATTTAAATTTAGCAATTATATTTAAAAATAGGAAATGCCAGTGAAACCCAAATTTATGTTAAAAATCAATTATCTTAATTCTTGATTTGAATTACATAAATGAATTCGTGATTGTAAATCACAAATTTTAATATACTTCTCATGATTTATAGATTGTTAAACAATGAGAATTCTTAGGTTGTTCGAATTAGGCGTTTTGAGTGATTGCCGATGATCGGCGTGGACGAATTGGTTGATACTTGGACTGGAGGTGGCCTGTGGGTGGTTGATCACAGGAAAAATGCTCGGCGAATTTTTAGATGACTGTGGTGGTCGGGGGACGGCGAACTAGGGTTCCAGAGACAGTTTGGAACGATGATGTTCATGAGGCTATCGCGATGGCCATGGTGGATCTGTGTTGATCGCGTGCTAAAGGGTAGAAGCGGGATGTCGAGGCGCAGCTATGGACGTAATGGTAAGGATTCTGGTGATGTAGATGGTCGGTACGAGGGGATTTTCCTTTGATCGATGGTTTCCTGTAATTCGAGTGAGTTACTCGAATTTAAACAACGGCGATCTGATGGGTTCTGAGGGGTTGTGATGGTCGGAGAGATGATTAGTGAGGTGTAGATGCTCTCGGCGATGATCAGAGAAGATCTGATCATCTGTACACGTGAACGTGCACGTTATTGTGCACGTTGTTTCGTTCTGATTTGTGCTGTGGGTCGCGTTGGAGAAGAAGAAGGCTTCTCGGGGCAGACTCGTGTGGTTTTGGGTTTTACTCGGGTTATTGAAGTAACCGGGTTTTGAGATTTTATAGCCGATTATATCTTGGTTTTAAACTTTAAAACATGGACAAGTTTTTAAGTTTTTAAAAACAAGTTTTAAAATAAATAATGGTTTGATTTAATTAAACATGTTTTGAAATGGTTTTCAAAAATTTTAGTATATCAATATTAAATGTTTGAATTGTTTGGTTTAAAGTAAATTATATTTCAAAATTGATTTCTAAATTTGGGTTCAATAAAATAAATACTTTGAGTAAGTATTTTAAATAAATACAAGTATTCTTAATTAATTAAGTTAAGATTAATTAAGAATAGTAAATTTATAAAATAAATTAAAGCTTAATTACTTATTTGTAATTAAGAATAATTACTTAATGAAGTAATTAGTGGAATTAAATGTAATTAAGAAATAAATAAATTAGAGATTAAGTGATGATTAATTTATTTATTAATTAATGTAATTTATTTTAGAAGATAATCACTTATGTTTTTATTAAGTGTAATTATTTAATGAGGTAATTAATGAATAATTACTAAATGTGATTAAATCAAGTAGAATTACTTATGGAAGTAATTAGTGGGTAATTACTAATGGAAGTTATTAAATGGAAATGATTAAGAGTTAATCATTTGATGTTTTTAATTAAAGAATTAAGGATTATTTAATAATGGAATTAATTATTTGTTAAGTAATTAATTAAGAAAGTAATTAAGATTTATTAATGGAAGTAGTTAAAAGATAATTACTTATGTAAGTAATTAAAAGTTAATTACTTAATTTATTTTAGTTAATTAATTAATGTGATTAATTAATTAATCAATGTGATTTGGTTAAGATTAATTACTAAGTGTAATTAATTAAAATTGTAATTAATTAATAAAGTAATTAAGTAAAGATTATTTATTAATTGAATTGATTAATAATTACTTAATGAAGTAACTAAAGATTAATTAGATTAATTAATCAAAGATTAATATAATTAATTAAGATGTTAATTAATTAAGATAAGTAATTACAAATTGTTAATTACTATTTATGATTTATGGTTAATTAATTTATTTAAAGGATTAATAAATTAATAAGGATTATTTAATTAATGAAGTTAATCAAGATTGATTAATAAAAGTAATTAAATTAAGTGTGATTAATTAATTGTAACTAATTAAGGACTAATGTAATTAATTATAGTTAATTAATTAATGAATGATCATTAATTATTGTAATTAATGATAGTAATTAAAGGTTAATTACTGAATATGGTTAAGGATAATTACTTAAATGTAACTAAAGGATAATTAATCAGGGAAGATTAATTAAGGGAGATCATTAAGGAATGATTTATAAATTGATTGAGAATAAATCAATGAAGCGGGATAAGATAATCCAAGTGATTAAAGGTTAGTAATTAATTTAATTAAAGGTTAATTAAATTTATCAAGGGTTATTAAATTCTGCTTTTGGATGATTGATTGATATTGGGTGATTGGTTGATATTGGATGTTTTGGATATCTCTGATATGTGATATGCTGCTTTGTGAGATGAATGTTGATATGAACTATCTATTGTGATAATATGATTCATCTATCTGTTTATATATCATCCTGAATATAAGTTTAAATGTTTAAAACCTTTAAACAACTTGGCCTTAAAAGATACGTTTTGGATTTCGATGAGACCGGGATCGGGTTTCCGTATACCGGTATTCCAGGTCTGGAGACCCGAATACCACATCGAACCAAATTAACGATAGGTCGTGAATCTCAAGTGAAGATGAAGATTCAGAGTGCAAGGGTTATTGTCGTTAACTCTGAGGGTGATTCCAAAACGAGTGTAACGAGATAATGCCTTCGGTTTCGTTCGAACCCGGAACGAACTTGTATGGATTGAATGCTTTCAGCACATCGTCAGGCGGACGATGAGCATTCTAAGTGATATGTTCTGATTAAAGGTAATCGTAACCTCAAGCCTCACAAACCGGGAATGGCTAAAACAGGGGAGGTGCAGCAAGGTTTCGTGGGTAGCACCCACTGAGAGCAAGATAGATCCCTGTCTAGAGGTCCCTTTTCTTTTATTCGGCTTAGTGTGTGGTTGGTCGCGCCAACTACGGGATTATCTTGTTCGGGATTATCCAGTAAGGGATGGTTCCGGCTTTGTGTTGCAGGGGAGCGGGCGTACTCCTCGGTACGGTGATCTAGGCCACGTACTGTGACGGGCGGTACCCCAGTAGCCCTACCATTGTATGGAATCCAAACTCCAATAAGTGCCGTACGTATTAGTTGTGCCCAACTATGTTGGAATGTGAGATGTAAGCATTTCAGCTATTTCTGTATTTTACTTGAAAACCCTAGACCCTATTATAATACAATCAGATTTCCTATCAAACGTTTTAGTTAGCGTAAGGTAAAAACTTACCCATGTTTATTTGTGGGGAGTCTTACGTGATACTTTTGTTTTCAAAAGTTTTCAAAGTTAAGCAATCTAACCGTTTACTCACACCAGACCCATGTCTGACCCAAGTGTTTATTTTCTGTTTTATTAAACTCTTGGGTACTCAATATTGTATTGAGTAGTCGAGGGATTCAGGTTAGCTTTGACGAATTCTGGAGGAGATTTGGAGCAGGAGGCTTCACCGTGTAGATATATGATGATTCCGCTGTGTATATGTTGTGTCTGTATCTGTGATACTTGAGTTGTATGAATTAGACAGATGTTTATAACTGTCTAATATGTGTTGTATAAGTTGTGTAACTCTGATGTATATGATACTATGTAATATTTTATATGATATATTATATTTCATTCGTTCCGCTGTGAGTTTCTGATGTTGTTGTTCTTTCTTCTTTTCTTTCTTTTCTTCTTCTATCCCTTTCTTTCTTAATTCACGATACGTCTTTCTGGTGGGAGAAAGTCGGGTTGTTACACTTGGTATCAGAGCTGTAGGTTGAGTGAATACCTAGGCTCTGAAGTGGTGTCTATCTTGAGAGCGCGTAATTGTTAGTTATATAAAAATGGTTTTATATTGTGTTAATTGATCGGTTGAGTGGTATATGGATTCTGGTCAATACGAGTAGCTAACGTTATTGATAGGGATCTCTAAACACTTGAACCAGGCCAACGGACACAATATTGTTTTAAAGAGGTAGATGAAATAATTTTACCCAGAAATAATTTCTATATAAAAAGTATCATTTTAAATATATATATATGTATTTCTACCTATTTATTGGGTTACCTGTTCGGGTTTTCCAATATAAGTTATAAAGGTAGATAAGGTAGTGGTGTGTGTAACACGACTACAAATGGTTGGAGTTTAAATGTTGAGGTTGGAAGTGTATTTGTCGAGACTGTAGACCCAATACCGTCTCAAGTAAGTTTGGCAGTATGGTGTAAGGATTTCTCGGATCTCTGAAGGAAATCTTTTTCAAGATTCGGAGTCCATTATTGGAGTATAAGATTGGTTGAGCTCGGGTGAGCAGATTTTCTAGAGTTGAATCTGTCGGTTGTGCAGAAGTAAGTAATGGTAACTTGGCGACTTCAGGAAGGAGCGGCTGTGTGATACGACGTAGTATCTATGGATGTTCCCGAAGGAGATGTTCTTTTTGGAACAAGATTAAGAAGGTATTGGAGGAACAGTTGATGTCTACCGTAGGAAAGACTCGACTGTATAGGAATTCTCTGATATCAAGTAAGAGAGTTTTGTCTATTTTGAAGTATGGGACTAAGGTCGATTAGTTGTTCTTCGGACATGGTCTCATTGTTCCCTTAAGAAGAGTAAGTTATTGGCGATTGGTTTGGAGCCCGAGTTTCTTTTGGATGTCTGCCATCTCGGAGATTCGTTGAGAGGTTTGTTGATGGTTTTAGTTTTGAGAAGCCTTTGGATTAGAAGTTCTTGGTTAGCTGTGATAGCAGTGCAGCTCGGAGTGTTCGGTGTGCTGTCGAGATAGAGTTTAGAAGCAGCAGTGTGGTTCGTTTCTTCGATGGTTCCGGAATCTTTGTGGTTCTTCTATCAGCAGTCCGAGTAGATAGTGAAGTTTTTCTTGAAGGGTTAACCTTGTTTGGAAAAGTTTAAGGCTGTTTTAATTGGTAAAGAGAGAACAGTATCTTTAGAATCCGAACTAGGTAGGATCGCAAAAGTGACTTGCGATTAGTTTGAGAGTTCATCTTGAGTAATCTTTTGTATGGAGTTGAGGCATCTCATGAGGAAGTAAAAGTTATCGAAGAGGTTAAAGATTTAGTTTATATCGATTTGGTTCCTAGAGATGGATTTGGTGAAGCAGCTCAAGTTTTGCTGGAGTATCTGAGTTTTATTTATGGATCAGTGAACCTTATTTCTGGAATGAGTTGTCCAGTCTGTGCTTGTGTTCTACCTCAGATCAGAGTTGAGCAGCGAAAGCAGTTTGGAGTGTATCTCTGGATGGGAGAAGTAAGTTTGGAATCTACTGATATTGTGAAGTAGAGTTGTGTTTGGATCTCGTCTGTGTTCTGATTTGGATAAGTATTTGGTCTTCTGAATTGAATTGTCAGTTTGGATAACTGGAATTCATTGTGTTTTACGTATCTCTGAGGGAGTACATGTTTGATCTATCTTTGGTTTGGAATCTGCAGTTCTGGAGGTTTGATTGTTGAGTCAGACTCGTCTGTAGTCTGATATTCTGTTTAGTTCTGTAAATCTAGATGAGTAGGAAATCTATAGCTTAGTAGTTTAGATTGTTTGTAGAGCGAGTATCCCGGTATATATATATACTTGGGGAAACTCGAGGAATTCTATCCAGACTTTTGTCTGAATAGTTAGAAGTGATTGTTTGGATGAATTGGTTGCTATGGTTGTTAGAATATGGATGATAGTATATGCTTGTGTTTTAAATTAAAATCTTTAATAAGATTATTAAATTACCTTTGTTTAAATTTCGGGGACGAAATTATTTTAAGGGGGAAGGAATGTGATATCCCGGGTTTTTGGTCAGTATAAATTTAATCATCTGTATTGATAATTAAATTGGATTAATAATTATCCTATGAAATTAAATTTAAATTGGTTAATTTAATCTTTTAAAGGTAAATAATAAATACTTAATTTGGCAATATTAATAAGATTTGTTTGTTAAAGCTAATAAAATCTTATTCTATTTATAATATATATATTTGATATATATGTGAATGGAAATATCTTTTGTTTTGTTTTAAAAGATGAATTTTCAAATTTGTAATATATATGTATGAATTGTGATTTAAAGCTTTGTTTTAAAATTAATATTTTTCAAAAGATAATTTAAGTTTAATTCAATTGTTTTCAAAATATAAGATAATTGTTTATTTGAAATATGATAGTTTAAAAAAAAAGGGTTTAATCAAAGTTTTATTCTAGTTTTCTTTAAAGTGTTAAATTTTAAATGGTTATATAAATGTTCTAGATTTTAAAATACATGTATAAGGAATTTATTTATATTTATAATTAGTTTTAGCATATTTTCTTTTAAAGATAAACTAATATTTATTAATTTAGTAATTCAAAAAGTAAGTTTAAATTAAATAAAATTAATTTAAAAACACTTAAGTAATATGTGTAAACATATTAACATGATTAAGACACTTGTAAGCTAAATAAAATTGCATGGACATTTGTCTAATTAGTAATATAACAAGTGGCAATTCATTTTCTTTATTTAAAATTTAGTTTATAAATAAATGTTTATAGAGAAACCTGGTTTCATTTTCTTCAGTTCGAATCTTCTTCTTCCTCCATCTTCTATTTCTCTCCATCTATTCTAAAATGAAAATCAAAATCTGCAACTAAATCAAGTACAAATTCAACACTGATTCCACCTCAAACTTGATAAAGCAAATTTCCAAAGCCTGTAATAAAGAATCATCTCAAAAATGCAACCTGCAGCAAAGTAAATCAAACATACAAGGAATTCAACAGCAATATAAAAATCAGAGATCAAGCTTGCAAAGAATTCAAAATAAAATCAAACCTGGAAATTGCTCTGTCTTGTTCTCTGCTTATAAAACAGGTGAGTAAACACGGTTTTTTTTTAAAAACAGTTTTAAATCTTGATGCATGTGTTAAATATATATAGAAATTGTTGTATGATGGATTGCATGACTGATCTGGATACCTTTATGCTTGAAATTGCTCTGTTGAAATGTGTATATCTGTATATATATGTATATAAACACTATCTGTCCTCTGTTTTAAGAAGAGTAAACACCATATTAAAAACAGTAAAAATCTATTTCTATGTTTGTTATGTGAGATTAATGTTGTAGTAATATGATATGCATTGTTACATGAATGATTGGGAGGAATGCATATGGATAGAATGATACTGGTGAAATGATTATCTGTTCATATCTTCTTCTGTTCTTATTCCAGGTTCCAATTTCCTAAGAAAATTCATATCTACTCAAATAATCATATTTAGGTTATGATTTATGAAGAAGAAATAATTGTAACATTGTAATATAGATTTTAAAAATAGTTACCAGTATTTAAATTTAGCAATTATATTTAAAAATAGGAAATGCCAGTGAAACCCAAATTTATGTTAAAAATCAACTATCTTAATTCTTGATTTGAATTACATAAATGAATTTGTGATTGTAAATCACAAATTTTAATATACTTCTCATGATTTATAGATTGTTAAACAATGAGAATTCTTAGGTTGTTCGAATTAGGCGTTTTGAGTGATTGCCGATGATCGGCGTGGACGAATTGGTTGATACTTGGACTGGAGGTGGCCTGTGGGTGGTTGATCACAGGAAAAATGCTCGGCGAATTTTTAGATGACTGTGGTGGTCGGGGGACGGCGAACTAGGGTTCCAGAGACAGTTTGGAACGATGATGTTCATGAGGCTATCGCGATGGCCATGGTGGATCTGTGTTGATCGCGTGCTAAAGGGTAGAAGCGGGATGTCGAGGCGCAGCTATGGACGTAATGGTAAGGATTCTGGTGATGTAGATGGTCGGTACGAGGGGATTTTCCTTTGATCGATGGTTTCCTGTAATTCGAGTGAGTTACTCGAATTTAAACAACGGCGATCTGATGGGTTCTGAGGGGTTGTGATGGTCGGAGAGATGATTAGTGAGGTGTAGATGCTCTCGGCGATGATCAGAGAAGATCTGATCATCTGTACACGTGAACGTGCACGTTACACGTTGTTTCGTTCTGATTTGTGCTGTGGGTCGCGTTGGAGAAGAAGAAGGCTTCTCGGGGCAGACTCGTGTGGTTTTGGGTTTTACTCGGGTTATTGAAGTAACCGGGTTTTGAGATTTTATAGCCGATTATATCTTGGTTTTAAACTTTAAAACATGGACAAGTTTTTAAGTTTTTAAAAACAAGTTTTAAAATAAATAATGGTTTGATTTAATTAAACATGTTTTGAAATGGTTTTCAAAAATTTTAGTATATCAATATTAAATGTTTGAATTGTTTGGTTTAAAGTAAATTATATTTCAAAATTGATTTCTAAATTTGGGTTCAATAAAATAAATACTTTGAGTAAGTATTTTAAATAAATACAAGTATTCTTAATTAATTAAGTTAAGATTAATTAAGAATAGTAAATTTATAAAATAAATTAAAGCTTAATTACTTATTTGTAATTAAGAATAATTACTTAATGAAGTAATTAGTGGAATTAAATGTAATTAAGAAATAAATAAATTAGAGATTAAGTGATGATTAATTTATTTATTAATTAATGTAATTTATTTTAGAAGATAATCACTTATGTTTTTATTAAGTGTAATTATTTAATGAGGTAATTAATGAATAATTACTAAATGTGATTAAATCAAGTAGAATTACTTATGGAAGTAATTAGTGGGTAATTACTAATGGAAGTTATTAAATGGAAATGATTAAGAGTTAATCATTTGATGTTTTTAATTAAAGAATTAAGGATTATTTAATAATGGAATTAATTATTTGTTAAGTAATTAATTAAGAAAGTAATTAAGATTTATTAATGGAAGTAGTTAAAAGATAATTACTTATGTAAGTAATTAAAAGTTAATTACTTAATTTATTTTAGTTAATTAATTAATGTGATTAATTAATTAATCAATGTGATTTGGTTAAGATTAATTACTAAGTGTAATTAATTAAAATTGTAATTAATTAATAAAGTAATTAAGTAAAGATTATTTATTAATTGAATTGATTAATAATTACTTAATGAAGTAACTAAAGATTAATTAGATTAATTAATCAAAGATTAATATAATTAATTAAGATGTTAATTAATTAAGATAAGTAATTACAAATTGTTAATTACTATTTATGATTTATGGTTAATTAATTTATTTAAAGGATTAATAAATTAATAAGGATTATTTAATTAATGAAGTTAATCAAGATTGATTAATAAAAGTAATTAAATTAAGTGTGATTAATTAATTGTAACTAATTAAGGACTAATGTAATTAATTATAGTTAATTAATTAATGAATGATCATTAATTATTGTAATTAATGATAGTAATTAAAGGTTAATTACTGAATATGGTTAAGGATAATTACTTAAATGTAACTAAAGGATAATTAATCAGGGAAGATTAATTAAGGGAGATCATTAAGGAATGATTTATAAATTGATTGAGAATAAATCAATGAAGCGGGATAAGATAATCCAAGTGATTAAAGGTTAGTAATTAATTTAATTAAAGGTTAATTAAATTTATCAAGGGTTATTAAATTCTGCTTTTGGATGATTGATTGATATTGGGTGATTGGTTGATATTGGATGTTTTGGATATCTCTGATATGTGATATGCTGCTTTGTGAGATGAATGTTGATATGAACTATCTATTGTGATAATATGATTCATCTATCTGTTTATATATCATCCTGAATATAAGTTTAAATGTTTAAAACCTTTAAACAACTTGGCCTTAAAAGATACGTTTTGGATTTCGATGAAACCGGGATCGGGTTTCCGTATACCGGTATTCCAGGTCTGGAGACCCGAATACCACATCGAACCAAATTAACGATAGGTCGTGAATCTCAAGTGAAGATGAAGATTCAGAGTGCAAGGGTTATTGTCGTTAACTCTGAGGGTGATTCCAAAACGAGTGTAACGAGATAATGCCTTCGGTTTCGTTCGAACCCGGAACGAACTTGTATGGATTGAATGCTTTCAGCACATCGTCAGGCGGACGATGAGCATTCTAAGTGATATGTTCTGATTAAAGGTAATCGTAACCTCAAGCCTCACAAACCGGGAATGGCTAAAACAGGGGAGGTGCAGCAAGGTTTCGTGGGTAGCACCCACTGAGAGCAAGATAGATCCCTGTCTAGAGGTCCCTTTTCTTTTATTCGGCTTAGTGTGTGGTTGGTCGCGCCAACTACGGGATTATCTTGTTCGGGATTATCCAGTAAGGGATGGTTCCGGCTTTGTGTTGCAGGGGAGCGGGCGTACTCCTCGGTACGGTGATCTAGGCCACGTACTGTGACGGGCGGTACCCCAGTAGCCCTGCCATTGTATGGAATCCAAACTCCAATAAGTGCCGTACGTATTAGTTGTGCCCAACTATGTTGGAATGTGAGATGTAAGCATTTCAGCTATTTCTGTATTTTACTTGAAAACCCTAGACCCTATTATAATACAATCAGATTTCCTATCAAACGTTTTAGTTAGCGTAAGGTAAAAACTTACCCATGTTTATTTGTGGGGAGTCTGAAAGTATGTATGCTCTGATACCAAATGAAAGTGTGTGTACGCTTGTGCACACTGATTACGGATCGTGTAATATGGACTAATATATGCGGAATGTTATTTACAATTGCTATATAAGTAAATATTCAATAAACTAACTATATAGCAATTCACAGATATAGAATAGTAAATGCAGTAAATAGTAAAATCACACCAGGGATTTTTATACTGGTTCGGACCTCCCGTCCTACGTCCAGTCCCAGACTTCTATCTGGATTTCACTACCAACTACCTCGCTTCACCCGGAGGAACAGGTTTATAACACCCGAACAGCCGAACGGGATTTCGTGCCTCTTACAACACCGAGGACTTCAACAAAAATAAATACAATTGTCGTTGACAACTTGTGCTCTTGATAACACGGATTTGTCACTTGTAGTACACCCTTCCTATAATCTTATCCTCAAAATATGTGAATGATGTTTGTGAAGATTGAAGGAAGTATATTACTTATTGAATCAAAAGATATGAAATAATTTCAATGATTCAATAAGCAATTGAAGTAGAGAGAGCTTTTAGAATGCAAGAGTATTTAGAAAGTAAGATCAGAAATTAGAGCAAGAATCTCTACTGAATCAATGATTTAGACGTGTTTATATAGAGAATAAATGGTTGTAACTCTTTGTGAAGAGGTACACACAAAGGTCATGATCATTGGTGAAGAGAAAGAGAAGCAACCGTTGAAGAAAAGGAAGTGTCTATACGAAAGGTTGCTCTCTGTTTGAAAACGGTCGACAGGTCAAAAATGGCCGGTAGACAGGATTTCAAATATATAGACGTTATGTGCATGTGTGCACGTTCTTTGTGCAATTTACACAGAAACGGTCGACCGCCCAAAAACCTACCGGTCGACCGGTCCCTGTTAAATTGCACAATGAATGTGCAATGCCATTCAAACGTATATATATTGATTATATTGAGGTGCATGATTATTTGAGGATAGATTTTAACAAGTTTAACACTATTACAACATCAAATAATCAACCTATAATCTAGAGTACCATATGTAGCTCTTTTGAGTCTCTTTATAGCCAAGATGTCTTCTTTTTGTCGATCGCCTTTATTTCTTTGTCAGAAATCAAAACTTCATAGAATCTGTGACTCAACATTCTCCCCCTTTTTGATTGATGACAACATATATCTGAAGTTCTAAATCTCCCCCTGAATATGTGATCTCCTCCTGAGATTTTTGTCTGTACTTCTTTATATATATAGATATTCCAGAATATCCATTTTCCTCTTTTCTTAAGTGGTACCTGCAAAAAATATAATTAAGACCATGGTACCCACTTTTTATAGGGTCCTAAGAGTTAGATCTTAGGAATCCAAACCCATACGGGTCCGGTATCCCCTTTATATACATAATTAGAATTATAATGCACAGTATTCATGAAATTCTGAATATATTTGTTCCTAATAAAATTGTTATTTGTTTTAGGAACCCATATTTTGATAGTCTTGACATTTTTCTTCTGAAATTTCACAACTGGTTTTGGTTTGGAATATAATAAACTAAGATTTTTCTTAGCTCCAGTCTTTTGTACTTTCTTTTTCCTTCCATTACCAAGATGTTTCTTGGTTTCTGGTTTCCTATATCCCAAACCTTGTTTATTTGAAACAGATTGTGAACTTTCAATGATTTTTGTCAAATTTTCTCGACCTTTGTTAAAGTTAGAAACATTTTGAGTTATGTCATCTAACTTAGTTTGTAAGCTCGCCTTTTCTAGGTCCAGATTTTTGACTTTTGCCTTAAGCTCATGATTTTCAGTAGCGAGAGCATCATTTTTCTCTTTTTGAGTTTCAATTTCTTGACTCAAAAGAGATAATTGAGAGTCAACATTAGATGATGATTCTTGAAGTTTTTCAAGTTCTTCTTCTAATATTTTCTTCTCGTCTTTTAACATATCTCGTTCAAACTCTGCTCTACTCAAATATGTTTTGGCTACTTTTAATTGACGTTTTATGTCTTTATATTTGACTATCAATTCAGAATTTATATCAAGTAATTCATCAAATGTAGGAATTTGTACCTCATCTTCTATTGCCATAAAACAAACATTAGCTTGTTCATTCTCCTGATCACTTTCACTTTCAGATGAGGATGAGTCTGAATCATCCCATGTTACTGAGAAGGCTCGTTTCTTTGACTTGTCCTTCTTATGTTTGAATTTATCATTTTCTGACTTCTTCTTTTGTTCTGGACAATCCTTCTGCATGTGCCCCTTTTTGTGACAGTTGAAACATTCTATAGTTGATGAAGATGGTTTGCTTGATCCAGGTTTCCTTTTGTTGTAGCGACTGGCTTTTCGATATTTTAGGAATTTTTTGAATCCTTTTGCAATGAATGCCAAATCTTCATCTTCAGAATCTGATTCATTTTCATCTTTCTCAGCATGAAATGCTACATTTTTCTTCTCTTCTTTCTGTTCTTTTCTAGCCTGCAAATTTGCTTCATAGGACATTAAATTTCCTATCAATTCATCTGGCTTCATGATGGAAAGGTCATTAGCTTCTTCAATTGCTAATACTTTTCCTTCCCATTCACTAGTCAGAGAATGTAGGACTGTTGAAACAACATCAAAATCTGAATATTTTTGCCCTAATCCGATAAGTGCATGATGAATAGTTTGAAACCTTGAATACATATCATTGATTGTCTCATTCGGTTTCATTTTGAAATTTTGAAACTGACTCTTCAGCATGGCTATTTTGGCTTGTTTAACCTTGTTAGTACCTTCATGAGTGGTTTTCAGCGTTTGCCAAATTTGATATGCAGTAGTGCAGATACTAACACGGTTATATTCATTTTGGTCTAATGCACAAAACAACATATTTATTGCCTTTGCATTTACAGCTGCTGCTGTTTTCTCAGCCGTTGTCCATTCTGAATATTCAGTTGTTGGATTTACTATTTCTTTTTGAGTAGCATTCCAAGCATCATAGCTATTTGATTGCATGAAAAATGACATACGTGTAGCCCAATAGCTATAGTTGAGACCATTAAAGAATGGAGGTCTTTGTGTTGATTGACCTTCCGTGTAAGTGCTAGAGCTAGTGCTTGCGTTATTTGCCATATTACAAGAATATATCAAATAACGGTGTTACGGTTATATGATAACCTTGCTCTGATACCAAATGAAAGTATGTATGCTCTGATACCAAATGAAAGTGTGTGTACGCTTGTGCACACTGATTACGGATCGTGTAATATGGACTAATATATGCGGAATGTTATTTACAATTGCTATATAAGTAAATATTCAATAAACTAACTATATAGCAATTCACAGATATAGAATAGTAAATGCAGTAAATAGTAAAATCACACCAGGGATTTTTATACTGGTTCGGACCTCCCGTCCTACGTCCAGTCCCAGACTTCTATCTGGATTTCACTACCAACTACCTCGCTTCACCCGGAGGAACAGGTTTATAACACCCGAACAGCCGAACGGGATTTCGTGCCTCTTACAACACCGAGGACTTCAACAAAAATAAATACAATTGTCGTTGACAACTTGTGCTCTTGATAACACGGATTTGTCACTTGTAGTACACCCTTCCTATAATCTTATCCTCAAAATATGTGAATGATGTTTGTGAAGATTGAAGGAAGTATATTACTTATTGAATCAAAAGATATGAAATAATTTCAATGATTCAATAAGCAATTGAAGTAGAGAGAGCTTTTAGAATGCAAGAGTATTTAGAAAGTAAGATCAGAAATTAGAGCAAGAATCTCTACTGAATCAATGATTTAGACGTGTTTATATAGAGAATAAATGGTTGTAACTCTTTGTGAAGAGGTACACACAAAGGTCATGATCATTGGTGAAGAGAAAGAGAAGCAACCGTTGAAGAAAAGGAAGTGTCTATACGAAAGGTTGCTCTCTGTTTGAAAACGGTCGACAGGTCAAAAATGGCCGGTAGACAGGATTTCAAATATATAGACGTTATGTGCATGTGTGCACGTTCTTTGTGCAATTTACACAGAAACGGTCGACCGCCCAAAAACCTACCGGTCGACCGGTCCCTGTTAAATTGCACAATGAATGTGCAATGCCATTCAAACGTATATATATTGATTATATTGAGGTGCATGATTATTTGAGGATAGATTTTAACAAGTTTAACACTATTACAACATCAAATAATCAACCTATAATCTAGAGTACCATATGTAGCTCTTTTGAGTCTCTTTATAGCCAAGATGTCTTCTTTTTGTCGATCGCCTTTATTTCTTTGTCAGAAATCAAAACTTCATAGAATCTGTGACTCAACAGAGTCTTACGTGATACTTTTGTTTTCAAAAGTTTTCAAAGTTAAGCAATCTAACCGTTTACTCACACCAGACCCATGTCTGACCCAAGTGTTTATTTTCTGTTTTATTAAACTCTTGGGTACTCAATATTGTATTGAGTAGTCGAGGGATTCAGGTTAGCTTTGACGAATTCTGGAGGAGATTTGGAGCAGGAGGCTTCACCGTGTAGATATATGATGATTCCGCTGTGTATATGTTGTGTCTGTATCTGTGATACTTGAGTTGTATGAATTAGACAGATGTTTATAACTGTCTAATATGTGTTGTATAAGTTGTGTAACTCTGATGTATATGATACTATGTAATATTTTATATGATATATTATATTTCATTCGTTCCGCTGTGAGTTTCTGATGTTGTTGTTCTTTCTTCTTTTCTTTCTTTTCTTCTTCTATCCCTTTCTTTCTTAATTCACGATACGTCTTTCTGGTGGGAGAAAGTCGGGTTGTTACATTTCCTTTATATATCATTCATGATACCAAGACAGTCTAAGCATTTATTCAAGTTTAAATAATACTGCTCTTGGTTCCTTGGGAAGAATTCCATACTCTATTCAATATAAACTCGGTCTTTTTTTTAAGTCAGTAGACCATTATTATAAAAAAAAATCTATTTTTTTTGGCATAAACAATTTGTTGACATTCAGCGATCTACACTAGCATAAAAAGATATAGCAATTTGAGCCTTACATGGATTATTCATGCTATAAAACTGTTTAAACACTCTGTAACATGTCTATTGTTCGTTATCCTTATTTTTTTACTTGACCATTTGTGCGTTGTTAAATTTTTGCTTTCAGGAGTTACGTACTATCATCTACAATCATGTTCGTTAAAAAATATAACAGGAATGGCATGATCACATGACCGTAAATGAGTTCATTTCACTTGCTCTTCTGGTTGGTTGTTCAACAGGCCCTAAGTTTTTAGATTTAGCATCCTTTCATATTACTAAGATAAGGAGTAACACCAATTCATAACTTAACTGACCCATCTGCCAATGTCAATAGTTCTCACATCTTTCAACCTCTTTTAAAAAACAAATTGCACCACAAAACACAGTCCATTGATTAAGATAATTATGTACTTAAACTTAATGAATACAGGGACAAATGCAAGATCAAGAATGATATAAATATTCTACTATTTGTAGGTTATATACACCATACACAAGCATTTCACTCAATTTTAGAAATTAGTAACATGATGAAGATATATGATTGATTGATTTATTTCCGTTATACTTTAGTAAACAAGTTAATAAGGCAACAATATCATCATCTAGTCCAATGAAAATATTTTGTGACAAGGAATGATCTTCTGATCTGTTAGCAACAATATATTAGCAGAACCATCAAATAAAATAGATGAAAAACTACATGTGACAGACAATAACAGGATATATGTGATAATATTAATAACATTTTTCCATTGCTAACATTTACACGTGCATCCTACTTCAATCTACAAAAGTGGACTGATCCAAAACAATCCTCTAAAATATGGACTATTATGGTTGAGTTTTTCAAGCTAATATATGTCACAGTCCTAGAGGCTGATGATGTTAAGAAGAGAAACTCTATTTTTCATTAGACTCTTGAACAAGCATTCCAATTCATTCTCAAAATACTCTAGACGTCCAATATCAACCCCTTTCCTTTGCTGCACCACTTTTGACACAAAGGACCATTTACAATTCTTAGGTCCTGATATGAAACATAGAACAACTTGAAGAAGATTGATTGTAACTTCTCTAGTCTCATTTAACATCAAAAGATCACCATCTTTACACTTATTGGCATTCTGCTTAAATGGCCTCAAACAATTTTTAATATCCTTTTGTATCTTCTATAGTTGCTACTTGCTTTTTCTGGTTGCATCTTTTGCTTGGTTATTTATTGACGATGTTAGTGCAGTGCAACTCAAGTGCTACAAAAAACCGCAATAACTATACTATATCACTATCAGAATTATGCTATAGAAAACTGTTGTAGAAACTACAACAAAGTTGATGTTTCTAAAACGTTTTCCAATCTGTTGCAAAAATATTGCAAACAGAATTTCTCAATAAATAAGCAGTAAGTATAGAATCAGTAATTAAATTACCAATCAATCCATCCGAGTGTAGTGAATATTGTTGCCTTGAAACAATATTGCTCCCTGTATGCACCGTAGGTTGTGAGCAATTTGCTTCCCAGGATGAAACGGGCCAACCCCGCAATGCTGTGCTTGCAAGCGGAGCGACGACGAATGGAAGAGAATATAGAATTAAGAACAGAGTTCTGTATAGAAGAAGAGCTGTAGAAAAGACAGAAAAAAGAATGCTATTTTCGTTTTCTTTCTGCCTATATATAGGCTCGAGGAGGTGTCTATTCAGGTCTGAACGGTCGTGTCTGTTTGAAAGGTTGCGACCCTTTACCAACTGACTGTTTGTTACCGTTCGTCCAAAAAGGTGTTTGAATTCAAAAAATGTCTGGTCTGAATAGCCAAGCCAAGCCAACCGCCAATTGCAAAGTGCTAAGTGCCTCTAATACGCCTCAAACGTCCATTCGCCCACGCCGCGGGCGCGGGCGCGTGTGGGGTGTTGCGTTGCACCACCCGCTAAGATGGGTTGTGGTTTTATGTCTCTCTTTTCTTATTGTAACTATAATAGGAACCACATCTTAGTATATAAACAGATATTGTTTATTATATTTCAAGATGTGGGACTATTCATATTCTTGACATTAAATGCCTCACATATCCCAATGAACAATTTCACTTTTTCCAACACCTCTCTATTGTCTTACTCATTTATTTCCAACAATCCCCCACATGAATGAGTAATTGTTCGACTGTTCTTATTTTCACGAAAACATTTAACGTATCGGTTAAAGTAGCACTATTGGCTTTGAACTTTCCTAATGATTACCTATTTGAATTACTGGCGAATCAGTAGACTTAGGATGTCTTTGAACTGTAAGTCTTTTGTGTAATTCTAAAACAGAAAGCACACGATAAAAGCTTCTTATATTCCTTCATTCTCTGTTTGTGTTCGTTTTTGCCATGAACACCTGCCTGGTCTTATGAGTGCTTAGAGAATTTGGCCTTATAATTCTCCTCGAAGCGGCGCCTTCGCACTCACGTAGGTGATTCTGTAAGGGGTATTCGTAATTCCGCGCTTGGTTCTTTAGTATTACCAAGTACAGACATCATTAAAAGTATCAAAACTTATCATATTCTCCAACAAGTAATGCACTGACTTAACATAGAAATGGTTTGAGTGTATACCAGTGCTATTAAGTTTATCTTAAATTTAGTTGTCCCTTTGAACCTAGATCTTGGGATCTCTAGTTAACTAGGTAGGGTTTCCATTTTAGAGAAACTTTTTAGTTTATGGGCCTTAACCCCATTCCCATCGACAAGGTTTGAACTTTCACTCTAGGCAAGCCATTTGTTAGTGGATCCGCAATGTTATCTTTTGACCTTACATAGTCTATAGTGATAACTCCATTAGAGAGAAGTTGTCTTACAGTTTTATGTCTACGACGAATATGTCGAGACTTGCCGTTGTATAGTCTACTATTAGCTCTTCCAATAGCTGATTGACTATCACAATGTATACATATTGGAGGTACCGGTTTTTCCCAATTTGGAATGTCTGCCAAAAAACTCCAAAGCCAGTCTGCTTCTTCTACGGCTTTATCTAGAGCAATAAACTCTGATTCCATTGTTGATCTTGCTATGCAAGTCTGTTTGGATGACTTCCATGAAATTTCTCCATTTCCTAATGTAAACACATATCCACTTGTGGATTTTATGTCTTTTGAACCAGTTATCCAATTTGCATCACTATATCCTTCTATTACTGAAGGTTATTTTTCATAATGCAAAACATAGTTCTGAGTATGCTTCAGATATCCTAAAACTCTTATTATTGCTTTCCAATGATTTTTACCAGGATTGCTGGTATATCTACTTAGCTTGCTTACAGCATATGCAATATCAGGCCTAGTGTAGTTCATGACATACATAATACTTCCTAGTATTCTAGAGTACTCAAACTGATATATACCATCACCAGTGTTTTTACCCAATTTTGGTTCATATCCACTGGTGATTTTGCTATAGTTATATTATGCTGCTTGAACCTTTCAAGTATTTTGGCAATGTAATGTGATTGAGACACCGATTATCCTTGTGATGTCTTCATAAATTTTTATACCTATGATCACATCGGCCACTCCAAGGTCTTTCATGTCGAATCTAGAGGATAACATATCCTTCGTAGATTTTATTACAGCTTTGTTATTTCCTAGGATCAACAAATCATCAACATAAAGGCAGACAATGACATATACAATATTTATATGTTTTATATAGACGCATTTATCTGACTCATTTATTTTGAACCCATTTGATAACATAGTTTCATCAAATTTCTCATGCCATTATTTTGGCGCTTGTTTAAGGCCATAAAGTGATTTTACTAATTTGCACAAAAGACCGAAACCAAAATCTCGAACCTTGCTATTATCATAAGGTAAAGGTATGCTACTATAACAAGTGAAATGATCTAGGGTGTCAAGTAGCAAAAAATAACAATAACATCAAACAAGACAACCATAAATTCAATGGCACTCAACCGTCATGCATACTCATAGTGTGAATGGATGTACCATGACACATATAACCTACAGATAGAGTCCAACGATAGTGAAATGAATTTTCCATTGATTTATTATAGGGTTTTTTTGTCTAGTTTTGTGGGCAACCTCATTTATCATGATCTCTCATAGCAAACCTCAAGTCTTTTATCATCAACACTTCCTTGGCACATGCATCGTTAATAGAAACCATCTTGTATTGTTCTTTAACTACTTGCATAGCCCTATCTTGCTTGCACATCATTCACCTTCAATTGGTCATAAGAATCCATGTTAATCCTATAGTTGATACAAACACATTTGATCACCCTTCCTCATTTATTGGCTTTAGAACACCCAATCATGACCTAGAACCCTCGATCATTGACCTCGTTGGTCTTGATCCCACACACCTCCTTGAGTCATCAAAACGTTATAGAATGTAACTTGTTACGTCCCAAGAACATTTCTCAAAGTTACGTTGGAACCAGATTCAAAAACGTGACGAGTCAACACTTTAGAACGTTGCCATAAAAATAGCTTTTCCCTCCATGGATCCCCACCAAATCCACTTGTGCGCCAAAAAACTTTCTTGATCACTTGTTAAATGTGTGTTCACTTGCTCGGAGAGAGTCTATCATTTAAATTTTGCTGCTTAGATGCTTGATCACTTGCCAAACGCGTTTCGATCATTACTTTTCTCTTACTTGATGCAAGTCGATCAATTGGAAAATCTTGTGCCATCTCTAATCTCGACTTTCGCTCCACTGAGTTGATCACCAAAATTTTCCCGTGCAACTGTACATGCTATATTTCTAGATAAATTATTATTGCCATATTGGCGATGATGTAGCAATAGAATGATGATGTGGCCAAAAAGATATTTATGTAAACTAAATGAATAATTAACAATCAAGTGTAGTGGACAAACTTATAGGATTTAATTGGTAAATCAAGACATACTAATTATTTTATAAGTGTGTTAGCCTTCCAGTATATTATTTGCGACAACTATGAGTTGCAATAGTAAGTCGCGATAGTTATAAGTCATGATGGCTATTATTTGCGATAACTGCTATTTTATGACCTACGACGGTTTTGAGATTCATAAATTGCGATAGCTACAAAATGTGGCAACTATAACTTGCGAAGTGTGGCAGTTAGGATGCAGCAACTATCACATGCGACAATTTACTAGATGTGGTAACATATGTGTGTTAAAATTTACGATAGCTGTAAGAGGGGGTGGTTATGTGATTTATAACATGTGATAGCTTAAACACATTACATTCGATAGCTATTACTTGCGATAACTTGTGTTTATGTATGTGGTAGCATTTATAAGTGTGATAGTCCTTTATAAAATGTGGTAGCTAGTATAATTGCAATAGCCACTTATAGAAGTTAAATTAAATGAGATCAATTAGTAAATGTAATGTGACATTCTGAATAGAGCATTTAGTTAATTTAGTTAAGGGATACTTAACAAAATAAATCCTCATTATCTCATTCCATAACTATTCATATGAAAAACATGAAAAGAAAAAACCTTTTTGAAAAGGAAAAAATAAAGGAGAAAACATTTCATTTTATTTTTGTCAAGATAAGAACTTTAAAGAAAGCCATTTTCTTTTCAATTAAGGTTCTAGTGAGTAATACTTTCATCCTAAGCCTTAAATGTGTTTAAGTTCGTTTTTAATATGTTAGTAGGGATTGTATCATATTTTAGGAGATGTATTTTCTTATCGATTATCATTTAAATGATTATTATGTTGATTTTATCTTAAGCAGAGAGATTAGAACCCTTATTACTCAAGTTTTAATGATTGGAATCATTTGAAAATTTTAAATTGTTGTTTAAGTGATTTTCAAATGGGTTTTTGATATTATGGTAATCCATGCTTTTAAATAACTATTGTTAATTTTTAATGGAAAATTAGCTAATCTAGAGAGCTAAAAATGGTTTAAACCATTAAATAACGGTTATTATCACCTGATTTCGAGATATACTGTATAAAAGTGATTTAATATGTGTAGAAAATTTTCAACATTTTTTCTAACATTTTCCTATATTTAGATTTTTAAATCACTTACAAGATTAATTATAACGAGGCAAGTAATCATGTAACTAATTAATTAGTGGAAACTTTAATTAATATAAAGTATCTTTAGAATTTACTGAGTAAAACTGAAAAGAAATGTTTAATCTAATGGCGGTAAGATAAGTGGGAACAGTCGTGAAAAGAAACAACTATATAATTCAGTTTTTAGGTTAATTACGAAATGTTAATAAAGAAAATGATAGACAGTCCATTTTGAATACTAATATCTTCTAAATCCTTAATGTGACATTAATGATTTTGGTGTCATTGGAAGTAGGTGACACCCATTTTCCGATTCAAATGCAGAATTTACAACTTTTGAAAGTTAAACCAAAATTGTTGTTGAAATGTATGCTTCAAAATTTTCGTTCTTTACAATCCATTTTCTAGGGTAGATAACTTTCATATGGAAAATCCATATTTCTTGCAATAAATACTATAAAAAGTTGGAATTCCCTTCTTTACAATCCTTTTGGTTTCATCTCGATCGAAGTTGTGAGTTGAAAGATGTAACGTTTGAAAGCGAAGAGAAATAACGTTTTCAGAAATTTAACATTAAAAATTTTCCAGTACAAAATAAGTTGCAAACGTCCAACTTTGGTAGTTTATAACTTTCACATGGTTAATCGTATGACGAGTGATTGCATCGATGGAAAGTAGAGTTTCCAAGCTTTTCAATGATATAAAGAATACTTGAAATTGATAAATGAGTCAATGAAAAACTAATTGCAAAGTTGGATTGATACAATATTTGAAACAGTGATAGCTTCTTTTCAAATTATAACTTGTGATAACCATGTCACAAGTTAAGGAAATAACTTGTACAACCCATCACATGCGACAACCCTATTGCAAGTTGCGATAATTCCCACAACATGCGATAACTTCCAAAGGTTGCTACAGCCTCACCAAAGCGTGCAATAACCTCGCCATGACCTGCAACAACCTATGCGATCACCTATGATAGCTCTTACGATAGCTGAAAAAGGACTAGAAGCCAATCCAAGGTCACCATTGTGTAGAGTAACCAAAGACAAGAACGTTGGTGGTGGTGGGGCGTTGAATGACAGTTGGAGGAAAGAAAAATAGGGAATAGACGTTGTCTTCGATGTGGAAGATGGGAGATGGTTGGAGACCAATACCTCGGGTTGTGGACTATCGGAGGACGCCAACTTGACGCCAACAAAAGCTGACAAGGAGACACAACTCACTAAGGTAGTACTGTGTTGCCTAACAAACGATGTCGGCGCAATCATCGATAATGGGATTAGGGCTCAACAAAGAAAGGGAAATATGTACCTATCCATGACGAAATAAAGGAAGCGGCTAGCATCATCGTGCTCAGAGATGACAATGAGCACATCTATACCAGTGATTGGGGCGATGGCAGTCGTTTGGTGGCAGCATCAGTCAGTGGCCAAGGAACTTTGATGGAGAAACTTGAGTGTATCATCAAGTGTTTCGACAATTGGCTTCTGCATATGTGAAAGTAAAGTCAAGGCGAACACAATGATATATTCGAATCATCAATAGGAGCGATAGATTGAAAGTTACAAAACAAACGGCCCACATTGGCCATATTTATGTGCCGAAATTCAAGTAGGGGTAGCTTTCTACGAAATTTGTATCGTTTGAAAGATTTCAAAAAATTATGAACAATGGCAACAACAGTTCATATCAATCGATTCGTATGTGCGAGAAACAATCATTTGAAGTGTAAAATTGGCACGTGACCAATTAAGGAGTTTGGAAGCTCGGAATTAGATGCAGTTGGAAGCATTACGAAATACGAATGTATCAAATGTTGTTGATTCAAGTTAAATAAAGCAAGAATTAATTTACTCTTTTATAAAAATGAGACAATGTAAATAATCTGTTACAGATTTCAAGGGATGAAAAGAATGTAATATTCATTGTACGAATATATGATGTTCATACATATATATATATATATATATATATATATATATTTGTGTTGTTACTTATTGTTCATGTTTGTTGTTAAGTCGAGAGATAATTCATAAACAATGACCTATATGAGATTGAGTAATAAATGAATAGAAAATTACTCTTGTGATCATACTACCTATTGGATTTTTGCATATCGCCTAGGAGAGAGGTATTTGGTCTTATAAATACTTTGATATTTGATTGCAAGTGCTGGTTTAATGATCATACCATATATCAACTTGGACGACTAATGCTAGAATTACTCGACGAGGTTGGTTTAGTTTTCTTTTATGTATATTCATGTGCATATTAGTATCTATGATTATCACCAGGGCCGGTTTAAGCCTATGGGTTGCTTTAGGCGAGCACAATTTTTTTTGTCTTTTACATAGGAAAAAAAATAAAAATGATATTATAACATTGTAAATATTTTTCATTAACTTCACATAATAACAAAGTTCATCCAAAATACATATTTCAACCATTCTTCCAAAATATTTTCTCATTAACTTCATATACATACTTTAATATGTTTACCATATCAATCCCATTCAACGAAAACAACTTCTTCTTGAATTTTCGGAAGCAAATTCTTTAATTATATCATCGTATTTTAAACTATGCAAATATCCATTTTTGATTGAAATCATTGCCAACCAACTTAGTCTTTCTTGCGACATAGTAGTTTGAAGATAAGTTTTTATCAACTTTAACTTAGAGAAGCTTCTTTCTGCCGGAGCAACCATAATCGGTATAATTAATAAAATTCGATATGCAACCCATACATTTAGAAATCCACTCACATTACGATAGATTTTAAAAATAATTGATTTCGTTGTTTCCGATGGCAATATTCTTTTCAGTTGTCTAAGTTCAAGAAATAATCCTTTCCCACATATATTGCTCTTTTGATTATCATCCAAAAAACTTTCTAGTTTCATACATTGCTCTTTCAGTTGTTTTTCTTTAATAGTTTCGAACTTTGCATTCAACAAAAATCCAAAAATCCTTTCATAAAGCTCAAATTGTTCAAACCGATCCTTAAGTGAAGAAAGAGCTTGGTCTATTATATGAAGAAAGTAAGTGGTTCTAAGATTATCTTTCAAAGATTGACTTTCATGAGCATCAATATCCATATCCTCATCAAAATGCTTCTTTCTACGAATAATTCTTTTTTTAGCAAATTTAGGTTCAATGCCAACTTCATCCGTGAGTTCTTTAGCTTCATTTATCATCCTTGCAAATCCATCTTCTTTAAATTTCTCAAAAAATGCAATAAGCTCCTTTATTTTAGTAATTGCATCTTCAATATCCATTTCTTCACGTTGAAGTATTTTGCTAACTTGATTAATACTATCCAATATAGTGTACCAAACACATAAAATAATCAAGAACTTGTAATCTTCTAAAGCATTTTGACATAGGACATTTAGCTTCCACCCACATGATACTATCATCTTTATACTTATTTGCAATTTCAATTAAAGCATCTCTAAACTATGCTGGTTGAGTTCTTATCGCTTTTACGCTTTCTATATGACTTTCCCATCGAGTTGCTGATAATGGTTTTGGCGTTAAACCTTTTACTTGTTGTCTAATTATTTCCCACCGTTGAGTTGGATCGGGAAACAAAATATAGATCTTTTGGACATATGCAAAAAATATCTAGCTTTCATGCATGATTTTGCCATATCACATAGAGCAAGATTTAAACTATGACACTCATATGAAATATAAAATGCTCTTGAATTTTGATCAAGAAGTCCCTTTTGTACCCCTTGATGTTTACCTAATATCAAATTTAAGTTATTTATTACATGATATAATATAATAATATTAAATTACTAAATTCATGTTATAAAATATAACATATCTTTCCTATTTGATCTGTTATCATAGCCTTGGCCCCTCACATCATCAATGTTAAGTTTAAGATCAATTAGAATATTTTAAAGCTTTTTAAATAGACCAAATCCCGATGTATCATCAACCTCTACAAAGCCAACAAAAAATTCCTCCACCATGATAGCATCATCAATGTCAACACATCTTATAATAATTGACATTTGTCCTTTGTGACTCAAATCCGAAGTACAATCAAGAATGACTGAATAATATTTTGCCTATAATATTTATGAAACCATCGTCCCTTTAATCTTTTTTGCCAACAAAAGTATTAATTCATTTTGGAATGCTATAGCTAAGATAATGATTGTTTACTTCATTATTTACCACTCTTCTAAGATTCTCTTCCATGATTAGTCCATTATTCTTTTCATAAATCCTTTCATTAGTACCACGAAATGGTAAATTCTTTCGAGAAAGAGTTTTCACGATTTGAGATTTTGAGAATTGGGTTATTTTTCTCTGATCTGTTACCCCATGAAGGGGGATTGCCATATCCAGTGGCTTATTGGGCCTTGCCCAAGAACCGGTTCTGATTATCACACATTATAGTTCGATGTGCTCACTTATGTATAATCACCTTATATACATTGGGGGTTTTAATAACAGATTAAGGTGGTTGTGAATTGTGATAGATGTGAGAAATGCGGATTACATATCTTAAGGCTAGTATTAACACTAGAGGGGGGTGAATAGTGTTTTAAGGAATTACTAATTCTTTTTGAGTTTATATTAATTTGAACACAAATGTATGCAATATTCAGACACAGATATGATCACAGAATCAAACACAGATGCAAATATAAAGTAAAAGCAATAAAGGAAAGAACACACCGGATTTTATACTGGTTCGGCGTTACCCTACATCCAGTCCCGCAACACAAGTACAGATTTCCTTTCAAAATCAATTCTTACAATTACACCCTTGATTTCAAGGCCACGAGGTACACCACTCTAGATTCACAATCCTCTGGGTAGAGATACTTGATTTTACGGGCAACAAGTTCACCCAATTAATTTCCTAGGCTACAATCACACCTTTTCTCACTTGATTGATTTTCCAGGCTACAATCACACCTTTTCTCGCTCGATTGATTACAAAGAAGCCTATAACTCTGAATAGCACTGGGATCTTGTTGAGATAGTGATAGAGAATCAAACCAGAGATGATCTAGTTAGATTCAATGGAAATTTTGGCAGAGTAATAGTAAAAATGTATATAAAGAAATGTGGAAGAAGAAGAGAAGTGAAATCAGAAAATTATGAATATAAATTCGTTAAAAACATCCCCTATTTATAGTAGAACAACAGCCATGTCCATTCGGGAAAGGATATGACGAATAGACACTTCTTTTGAAATTCAAACTTTTGAAATAAACTGTCATCATGTCGACATGGGTACCTAGGTGTTGTCGACATGCCTAAGGAATTTTTGATAATTTGTTTTTCTTTGAAAATAACTTTTATCTTGTATTAACACTATTTTAAACTTTATAAATATACTTTACTATAGTTAAAATACATAAATAAGTATAGAGAATAATATTTTGATATATATAAAATTTTACTATAATTTCATATTTAAATCTAAGTATAATATTAAAAGTTAAATATATAATAGTTAAAAGATAGTTTAAAATCAAGGATAATTTGATATTGAAAATAAAGATTATTTTGAGGCTAAAATATTTAAAAGCCAGGATAGATGTTTTTTATTTTAAAAGGAAGATTTTGAAATCATTTTGAAAACAAGATATAATTTTGTAAAACATTTGAATAAAAGTTAGTGGATACAAAACAATGTTCCACTAGAATTTTCGTAGGTTCCATCCTACTTAGGGTTCCATCCCTTTAACAAGCTCGAAGTGGATTCCATTCCACGAATAAAATGGATTTTAAGATGTCAGTGCTTTTCTAGGAGTTTTAACATAATTCTAGATTTGATACTTATCTTGTACTATTGAAATCTTGAACTCTTGATATCTTGATACTCATGTGTCTTCAATCTTGATATCTTGAATCTCTATACTATACAGTCTTCATTCTTGGTACATGCATGGTTAAATCCTGCATATACATATATCTAAACTATAATATTAGTATTTATATTTTATAATCTTATTCTAAGGTTGTTGTCATCAAAACTAACTTCTCAAGGACTAACAATCTCCTCTTTTTGATGATGACAACCTTTGTTTATAAAATATTACTTCTATCTTATTGACTCCCCCTAAAACTAATAACTCCCTCTTAATCGATGCCTAACTATCCTATTTTATACTTCTCCCCCTTTGTCATCAACAAAAACAAACTATCTCCAAACTATAGAACCCCCCATTAATCTAATACTGTATTATATGTGATTATAATGATAGTGTTATCATAAATAATCAATAATTAATTCTGAATCTAAAACTTAGCCCTTAATAACTAACTCTCCTAACTAAGAATCCATATATGATAATGTGATAAACACAAATCATTTAATTATATAATGTTGTATTTACATTTGTGTAGAAAACATAAGTAAGATTATATGCAAATAAGAAAGAACGAAAAGAAACTAATGTGTATTCTTGACAATGGGAGATCTATGAATCGAGCAATTTGGGTAATGGAAACAAAAATTTCCATTTTGTTCGACTAGATTTCCATCCTTGTTAAAGCACACTTCGCTAACGCAAACAACTTTGTCGTCATCTTCAGTGTGCTCTTCGTGCATGGGGGCTTTTCTTCTTCTTCCTCGCTGTCCTCTTGCACTTGAACATCTGAAGATTCTTCATCGATCAAGATGGGATTGGCGTGATTGTCCATTAGAAACTTTTTCAAGTTTCTAAGGATTTTGCCTTGCCGTTCTTGTTCTTTGGCCATTCTAATTTGCACCACTTGAATTTCAGTCATAAATTGCAGTGCATCCTTCAAGGAATCTTCCATTTTAATCAACCGTGCAAGCGTAGTACGTTGAAATGGTCCGGTAGAAGGAGAAGGGAATGAAAAAGTTGAATTTTTGTTTGATTTGGAGGAGGAGGCCATTGTTTTAATTTTTCAGAAGTTTGAATCAGAGAGAACAGAAGGAATGAACAAAATTTCGAAATAAGAAGAATATATAACCATTCATTTTGAATTTTGGTGGGAAAAAAACTTAAATTTAAAAACTATGTATGTCGACAGGGGTGTAGGGGGGATGTCGACAGGGTACTTGTAGTTTTGCTTATTTGATTTAATTTAATTTAATTTTAATTATTGTTGTTATATATTTATATTTTATATTTCAGTTATTGAACAAATACCTAATTCTCTTCTTAATTTAGTAAATATAGATTCATTTAAGGGTTTTGTTAAGATATCAGCAATTTGATTCTCGGAACTAATATAATCGAGAGAAATTACTTCTTTACTTATATTATCTTTGAGAAAATGATGTCTGATATCAATATGTTTAGTTCGAGCATGATGAGTAGGATTTTTGGATAAATTTATTGCACTAGTATTATCACAATAAATTGGTGATTTTGAGATATTTAAACCAAAACCATTTAAAGTTTGTTGCATATATATTACTTGAGAACAAGCCAAAGCAGCAGAAATATACTCTGCTTCGGTTGTTGATAAAGAAACTGTGTTTTGCTTTTTACTAAACCAGGAAACTAGAGAATGCCCCAAAAAGTGACAAGTTCCACTTGTACTTTTTCGGTCTGATTTACAACCAGCATAGTCAGCATCACAGTAAGATATTAATTCAAAAGAATCATTTTTAGGATAAAATAAGCCATAATCAAAGGTGTGTTTAACATATCTTATGATACGTTTTACAACTTTTAAGTGGGTCTCTTTAGGTTGGGATTGATATCATGCACAGAGACAAACACTATGCATGATATCAGGTCTACTAGCAGTGATATAGAGTAGTGATCCAATCATTCCTCTATATAACTTTTTATTTACATCTGTCGAGAGATCTTCTTTACTTAGGTACTCATTGGTTGCCATGGGAGTGGGTTTTCCACTTGCAGTAGTCAAACCAAATTTACTAACTAGGTCTTTAGTATATTTTTCTTGACTAATAAAGATACCATTATCTAATTGTTTTATTTGCAATCCTAGAAAGAAGTTTAATTCACCCATATGACTCATCTCAAACTCTTTTGTCATTATTTCAGAAAATTCTTTATTCATTTCAAAATTAGTTGATCCGAAAATGATATCATCTACGTAAACTTGTACTAGTTGAATATCATTCTTATTTCTTTTAATAAAAAGAGTATTATCTACTTTACCAATTTAAAAGTTTGATTGTAATAAGTAAGATCTTAGTCTATCATACCAGGCTCTAGGAGCTTGTTTTAGACTATATAGAGCTTTCTTAAGTTTGTAAACATGATTTGGTAATTTTTCATCTTCAAAAAGTGGTGGTTGTTCAACATATACTTCCTCTTTTACAAATCCATTTAAAAAGGCACTTTTAACATCCATTTGAAATAATTTGAAATTATTATGATTTGCGAAAGTAAGTAGAATCCTAATGGCTTCTAATCTTGCTACGGGAGCAAAGGTTTCATCACAATCTATTCCTTCTTCTTGACAATAACCTTGAGCGACTATCCGGGCTTTATTTCTAACGACCTCATCTTGTTCATTCATTTTATTTTTATAAACCCATTTAGTTCCGATTATAGTTTTATTTTCAGGTCTAGGAATAAGTTCCCAAACATCATTTCTAGTGAATTGATTTAGTTCTTCTTGCATAGCCAAAATCCATGAATCATCAGTTAATGCTTCTTTTGGATTTTTGGGTTCAATAGTCGATATAAAGGCTACATTGCTCATTTTACTTAGTTAATTTCTAGTTGTAACAACAGATTGCATATCTCCTAGTATATTTTCTATAGGATGATCTTTTAAAAGTTTAATCTTTTTATTAGGATGATTAATTTCATTATTAGTTTCAATTGACTCCTGATTTTGAGTAATTAAATCCTCTTCATCATTTGTATCTTCAAAAATTTTGAGATTTTCATCGAATGAAACATGCATTGTTTCTTCAATGGTGTTAGTTCTTAAATTAAACACTATGTATGTTTTACTTCTATTAGAATATCCGATAAAGATACCTTTGTCGGATTTAGGATCAAATTTATCTAAGTTATCTTTTGTATTTAAAATAAAACATTTACTTCCAAAAATTCTAAAATAAGATACGTTAGGTTTCTTTCCGTGAAAAATTTCATAAGATGTCTTATCAGTTAAAGGTCTAATTAAAATTCTATATAAAATATAACATGCGGTAGCAACTGCTTCTGCCCAAAAATATTTTGGTAATTTACTATCTGAAAGCATAGTTCTTGCACACTCTTGAATCGTCCTATTTTTACGTTCTACTACTCCGTTTTGTTGTGGAGTTCTTGGAAATGAAAAATTGTGAGTTATTCCCTTTTTATTGCAGAATTCCTTAAACTTTTCATTTTCAAATTCACCACCGTGATCACTACGGATGGTTATAATTTTTACAGAAAGTTGATTTTGAATCCTTTTTGTAAAGTTCTCGAAACTTTCAAAAGTATCACTTTTATGTTTCAAAAATATTGTCCATGTAAATCTAGAATAATCATCTACAATTACAAAAACATATTTACTGTGATTTATTGACTAAATTTGAGATGGACCAAATAAATCAAGGTGAAGTAATTCAAGAGGTTTTGAAGTTGAAATCATATTTTTTAATTTAAAGGAACTTTTTCTAAGTTTTCCTAATTGACATGCATCACATAAACTATCGACTTTAAAATTCATTTTAGGGAGACCTCTTACTAGATCATGTTTTGACAGTCTAGATAAGAGTTTGAAATTCAAATGCCCAAATCTCTTATGCCAAATCCAAGGGTCACTTGTATTTGCCAAAAGACACAGGTTATCATTTGAAACTTTCATACTAAGAATATAAATATTCTTTTTCCTAATTTCCTCAAATATTATGGTTGAATTATTATCTTCAATGTGACACTTATCTTTTTCAAATTTAATTTTATATCCTTTATCGCAAAGTTGACTAATACTTAGCAGATTATGTTTCAGATTCTTAACTAGCAGAACATTAGTAATAATAGGAGTTTCAGAGTTACCGACATTGCCGAAGCCAATCACATATCCTTTTGAGTTGTCTCCAAAGTTAACCAGTCCTCCATCTTTGAATATTATATCATTTAACATATCCAGATTACCAGTCATGTGTCTAGAGCATCCACTATCGAGTATCCATTTATTCTTTTTGATCTGCACAATTTGTTCATTGTGGATTGATTCCTCAACACCCATAAAACATGTTTCCTGCACATCATAAAATTTTTGTAGACAACTTGAATTTGTATATAGATTATATGCAGCCTCATGATGCAATGATGATTTGAATATTTCTAAACTAGTATTAACAAGTTTTTCAAACATAGCCATTTTAAAGAAATTTTCAAAATTCATATTATGAAACTTTGAAAACCTTACTCTGATACCAAATGTGAGAAATGAGAATTACGGATCTTAAGGCTAGAATTAACACTAGAGGGGGGGTGAATAGTGTTTTAAGGAATTACTAATTCTTTTTGAGTTTATATTAATTTGAACACAAATGTATGCAATATTCAGACACAGATATGATCACAGAATCAAACACAGATGCAAATATAAAGTAAAAGCAATAAAGGAAAGAACACACCGGATTTTATACTGGTTCGGCGTTACCCTACATCCAGTCCCGCAACACAAGTACGGATTTCCTTTCAAAATCAATTCTTACAATTACACCCTCGATTCAAGGCCACGAGGTACACCACTCCAGATTCACAATCCTCTGCGTAGAGATACTTGATTTTACGGGCAAAAAGTTCACCCAATTGATTTCCTAGGCTACAATCACACCTTTTCTCACTTGATTGATTTTCCAGGCTACAATCACACCTTTTCTCGCTCGATTGATTACAAAGAATCCTATAACTCTGAATAGCACTGGGATATTGTTAAGATAGTGATAGAGAATCAAACCAGAGATGATCTAGTTAGATTCAATGGAAATTTCGGCAGAGTAATAGTAAAAATGTATATAAAGAAATGTGGAAGAAGAAGAGAAGTGAAATCAGAAAATTATGAATATAAATTTGTTAAAAACATCCCCTATTTATAGTAGAACAATAGCCATGTCCATTCAGGAAAGGATATGACGAATAGACACTTCTTTTGAAGTTCAAACTTTTGAAATAAACTGTCATCATGTCGACATGGGTACCTAGGGGTTGCCGACATGCCTAAGGAATTTTTGATAATTTGTTTTTCTTTGAAAATAACTTTTATATTGTATTAACACTATTTTAAACTTTATAAATATACTTTACTATAGTTAAAATACATAAATAAGTATAGAGAATAATATTTTGGTATATATAAAATTTTACTATAATTTCATATTTAAATCTAAGTATAAATATTAAAAGTTAAATATATAATAGTTAAAAGATAGTTTAAAATCAAGGATAATTTGATATTGAAAATAAAGATTATTTTGAGGCTAAAATATTTAAAAGCAAGGATAGATGTTTTTGATTTTAAAAGGAAGATTTTGAAATCATTTTGAAAACAAGATATAATTTTGTAAAACATATGAATAAAAGTTAGTGGATACAAAACAATGTTCCACTAGATTTTTCATAGGTTCCATCCTACTTAGGGTTCCATCCCTTTAACAAGCTCGAAGTGGATTCCATTCCACGACTAAAATGGATTTTAAGATGTCAGTGCTTTTCTAAGAGTTTTAACATAATTCCAGACTTGATACTTATCTTGTACTATTGAAATCTTGAACTCTTGATATCTTGATACTCATGAGTCTTCAATCTTGATATCTTGAATCTCTATACTGTACAGTCTTCATTCTTGGTACCTGCATGGTTAAATCCTGCATATACATATATATCTAAACTATAATATTAGTATTTATATTTTATAATCTTATTCTAAGGTTATTGTCATCAAAACTAACTTCTCAAGGACTAACAATAAAGAGTACGATTGGGTTTAAATCCTGTGTGAGTGGAATTGCAACCAAAAGATTGAGAATGTTTATTTTGTTAGGGTGCTTATATTAATCATAATAAGATGAATTAGGGGTAGGTGCCATGAAACCCCACCAGCGAAATACGTAAAGGTTATTGGTGATCCTTAAAATGAGCAATGGTGAGAATATTTAGGTTAGTGATAATCCTTAAAACTAGCAGCGGTGAATATATAAGTTAACAGGGGTCCTTAAACTAGCAACAAAGATAATTCTATAGGTTAGTGGAAAACCAGCGGTGAACATTGATAGGTTAGTGGTTATCTTAGAAACTAGTAACGATGTATAACTGATAGGTACAATGCTATTAATATAGGTGTTTAGTTAGCCTGTGAAATCTAATAGGTTTGTAGTTGGCTTGGAAAAACTACAACGATGTATTTTTAACACTTAATAAAATATGTAGGTGACATTAGAGATATGAAACACCTTGTTATACGAGAACTGTTTTCAAATATAAAAATGAATTAATTGGGTATAGTTAGAGAATGTGAGACACTTAACCTATTAAATAAACAAATATATTTATATGAAACTCAGTTGATGAAACATAATATTTTTTATGTGCTAATCCTGGTGATTGCAAGTGAGTGAGGTGAGTGTATCGTAGTTTATTGTTTTTCATCATTAAACTCTTGGATACCCATTTAAGTAAACTATGATTTATGGGTCAGGGTATTAGGCTTGAAGACGAATAAGCATTCTGGAAACGTTACATGAGGCAAAACATATTAACCATCCACTGTCTATTATTCCGTTGTATAGAGTAACAAGTTACTATATCAACAATAGGTTTTATAACCATCTAATAGTTATTACTTTTGATCAAGCGTGGTATATTGGTTGGATAAAATATATAAAGTGATAAAATGTTGTAAAAGAAATATTTGTTTAATTAAAATGCAACATTTAATTGCTTTATTTATTTCATTGTTGAAACAAAAATTGATCTCATTTGTTGTTTAAAATAATACTATTGATAACTGCATCATTATTAACGTTCATTTTCAGGTTTGAAAAGGAATGATGTTATAGTGACGTGGATCAATAACCAAAAATCCTCATGCTCGAAGTCCAGGAGCTAGTTCGGTCCTTGCCTTAGGTGGTTGGGCTACACAAAATTATGAGGTCGAACCTACCCTCGCGGCTGGGTCAAGTGCATCGAACCATTATTTTGTTGAACCATGTGTTGGCCTTAACCCCATGCGGAGGGATCACTCCAATTGCCATGCCCCACCCAATGTGGGTCATCTTCCACCATGCCAAACACCACTGAACAAAGGTAGGTTTACTATAACAAAACAGCTATATTACAACTTTTTATTTACAACTGGCATAAGCGGACAGTTGTAATATGCATTTTGTAACAATTGTGTATTTTTGGCAGTTGTAATATACATCTGGAACAACTGCCCTTTCGGTACCAGTTGTTATATTTGTTTGTAACCACTGTGATCCGAAGTTGTTGAATAGTTGTAACAAGTCCGTGCAAAAGAAAAAAACGAGTGTCACGTGAAAATCAACGTTCCCTCCAACATTTCTTTCCTTCCCGCTGAACTTTCTAATTAACTTTTATTCCCGTGCAAAAGAATTCACTCCCAACATTTGGAAAACCTAATCCAATCCCGCTCAACACTCGCCGCTCGCCAACGAAAGGTAAACCCCGCAGCGCCCTCGCCGTCGTCGCCATCGTCACATCTGAACAACGTTGTGCCCGCTGCTGTCACCATCGACGAAGCTAGATCGTGCTCGCCTCCGTTGCCGATTGCAAACCCTAACCGTAATCGTCGTCGCCTCTATTGCCGCTTATATAGGTATTTTCATTTATTTCTAATTTTTAAACTGCAAACGATTAATTATATTATTATGATTTGGTTTTGATTTTGATCGGTTTGGTTGTTGTTCGATTCTGATTTGGCATATACTTGTTACTATCAAATAGCTCATATACTATTTCAGCTCTCAGTTTTTGAATTTGTGTCTTTGAAAAGGCTTCCGGTAACCATTCATTACTGCTAGTGTTTTCCATATACTTCATAACAATTTGGTAACAATTTGGTGAGCCTTGTTAATATTTATTACCTCAAATACTAATTCTCGTTGCAGTTGTGGAAAAACTGTTGCTTTAATTACTACGTTCAGCAAGTAATTTGGTCAGATTTGTGATTTTATTGTTGCAATTGGGGAAAAGTTGTTGCTTTAATTATTGCATTCATCAAGTAATTTGGTTAGTTGAGTGATTTTATTGTGTGATGTTTCTTTAATTACAGGTAGAGATAACTTGCATTCATACTTGATTTAGTTTGCTTACTGCCATTCATACTTCTAATGCATGTTAAATGCATTACGAATAAGCAATAACAATTTATTTATTTGCTTATTCTACTGTTAAGAATTGAATGGCCACATTTGTATAGTTTTATTTACTGTTAAAAATATTATACTTGTTGAGAATCATAAAGATATGTTCAGTTGACGGTTTTAAAATTTTATAAAAGAAAATTAGTAGGGACGTAGAGCTTATTTTTTTACTTACAAGGATATGTATGCCAAAATTTCCATTTAGTATTTTTATACCAATAACTTCATGCTACTTTGTGTATTTATCCAGTTAGTCATAAAATTTGTACATTTCCAAAATAATAAAAAACATTAATAGATGAGTGGAGAATAAATTCCCATTCAGTTTTTTTAAACAAGTTGTATTAATTCAATAATTCAGTAGTCGATTTGTTCGTGAATTCAGATATTAATCTTCTCATATAGTTCTGGATGAAAAGGAGAAAGGAATATAACTAGCTTTCATGACTTATTCATCATAGCAAATGAGTATATTGAGACGTTTAAAACAAATTCTTGTTATCAGTTATTTTCACTTTATAGAACTTTTAAACATATTTTTACATACTAGTCATGCAAAGTTATCCTGAACATTTTATAAACTCCATCCCATTATTTTGGATTTGTACAAAATATTCCATGCCAGTATTCTAATATTTGTTTATCATTAACAATGCATTCCTAATTTTTTTTTGCCTTTTTTTCTTGAAAAAGTGAATTATTGCTTTCCATAAATGTTCTATATCATACTTACATGCATTTCGTACACGTGCATATAAATTTGCATTCATTGCTTTCTTTACTTGTTGCCTTTGGTTAGAAACACATGATCCATCATGCGGAATATTCCAAGGGATCTGTACTTATGTTTTCAATCATTATTACAAATCATTCACAACATTCTTTATTTCAACTTTTTTCAATTACATTTGGCAATTACATTTGCAATTTCAATGCTAAACAAAATAACATGAAGAGTGTTGCATAAAATTTTGTTATCATTGCTTCAAAATTTTGTGGTCGGTGTTTTAACATTTACTTCATGTCAGATTATGTATTTAGTAAACAATAACATTGTAATTACTGTAACCTTTTATGGTAATAGTGTGGTGTTTGTTTGTGTCTTTCCATTAGGTTCACGCATTAGAGGCATTTTATCAAAATGGACAAAACATGGGTCAACCTGCCAAGGTTTCATTATTTTGATTATTACTTTCATAGTTATGAGCATTTTAGAATGAGTATTAATTCGTTTATTGTTTTGTAGAATGACAGAAGAATATAAGCAAGCGGTTCGAAATTTTGTATATAGGCATGCTGAAAGCAAAGGAAATCCAGAAAAAATGATATGCCCCTGCTGTAAATGTAGGAATCTAATATGGCAAACATCAAGGAATGTTGTGTCACACTTGATTTGTTTTGGAATTGACCCAACTTATGATGTATGGATTTTTCATGGAGAAAAACGCCCTTCGCAAAATAAAAGCGATGAACCGACAAATACATACAGAATGTATTTGGATGCATAAATCTGTGATGAGGAGGTAGAAGCTAATGCTAATGAAAGACATGGGGAAGGTATTAAGGAAATAATGGAGAATGCCGAAATTCCTTTGTACCATGGTTGTGCAACCCACACAAAGTTATCTGCTACAATACTCCTTTACAAGCACAATGCGCGAAATGGTATATCTGACACAGCATTTACAGAACTCCTTAAACTTCTCAAGGATATGTTGCCTAAAGAAAACACGCTTCCTGATTCGACATATGCAACAAAGAAATTGCTTCAATCATTTGGTTTAGGCTATAAGCAAATACATGCATGTGTAAATGATTGTTGTTTATTTAGAAAAGAGCTTGCACATAGTGATTTTTGTCCTAAATGTGGTAAGTCTCGTTGGAAAAAAAACAAGACTAGTGAGGATGGGAAGCAAGCCAAAATACCTGTGAAGGTTTTGAGATACTTCCCATTGATACCAAGATTGAAAAGGATGTTTACATCACCAGAAACATCAGAACAACTAAGATGGCATAGCAGCCATAAGAGTGAAGACGATAAATTGCGTCACCCAGTAGATTCTTCTCAATGGGCTATGATTGATAGAATGTATCCTTCTTTTGCTTTCGATCCACGAAATTTAAGGCTTGGTCTTGCATCTGACGGCTTTAATCCTTTTGGTGATTGGAATTCTGCATATAGCTGTTGGCTAGTGTTTCTTGTTGCTTACAACTTTCCTCCATGGCTTTGTATGCACAAAGATAATATGATGCTATCTTTGTTAATTCCTGGACCACGACAGCCGGGGAATGATATTGATGTATATCTACAGCCACTTATTGAAGATTTGAAAAAATTATGGGATAAAGGGGTGAAGGTGTATGATGCTTATACTCGTAGTGAATTTAGATTAAATGCTATTCTGATGTGGACAATTAATGATTTTCCAGCTTATGGAAATTTAGCCGGTTGCACTGTAAAGGGTAAGAGAGCATGTCCTATTTGTGGCATTAATACATGTTCAGTATGGCTACCATTTAGTAAGAAGTGTGCATACATGGGTCATAGACGATTTCTTGAACCTAACCACGAATATCGTCAACGGAAAAACTTATTTGATGGAACCGTAGAAAATAGACAAAAGCCTCAAATACAAACCGGTGTTCAAATCTTTGACGATGTTCAAGATATTAGTAATGATTGGGGAAAAAATCAAAAGATGAAGAAAAAGGTGAAAGGAAAAGGAGTGAGATGAAAAAAGGATATAAGATGTGGAAAAAAATGTCCATTTTTTTATTTGCCTTATTGGAAGGTAAAATTAAACTAGAAACAAGTTGTTTTTCATTTTCTATTTATGTTTGCTACGTAGTACGTTATTATTACTTAATGATATGTGTTTTTTCAATTTCTTAAGCACTCCCTTTACGGCATATTTGGATGTGATGCATGTTGAAAAAAATATTGGTGAAAGTATTCTTGGTACATTGCTTGATATCGAAGGAAAATCGAAAGATGGCCTCAAATCACGACAAGATCTAGAAGCGATGGGCATTAGAAAAAAGTTGCACCTCATAGACATTGGAAATAAAGTATTGCTTCCAGCCGCGCCATGCACCTTAACAAATCAAGAAAAGGAGATCTTTTACAGTAGAATGAAGAAATTAAAAGTGCCAGATGGATATAGCTCAAATATTGGAAAATGTTTTGCAAAACAAGACAAGATCTCAAGTCTTAAGTCTCATGATTATCATGTTTTGATGCAACAACTGTTGTCTGTAGCATTAAGAGGACTTCTACCTATAGGGATAAGAAATGCACTACTACGACTATGTTCATTTTATAATGACATATGCCAAAGAGTGCTTGATAGAGATAAATTAGAATTATTGGAGTATCAAATTGCATTAACACTATGCGATCTAGAGAGGTTCTTCCCCCCTTCCTTTTTTGATATCATGATTCACTTGATAATACATTTAGAGAGGGAAGCAAGAATATATGAACCGGTCCATTATCGATGGATGTATCCATTTGAGAGGTAAAATTTATTAACAGTACTTAAAGTGGTTAATAGTATATGCAGTTATGAAAGTAATTTGTTTATGCATTTTGGTTATAGGTATATGAAAATATTAAAGGGGTATGTTAAAAATCAAGCACGGCCTGAAGGGTGCATTGCTGAGCGCTATTCTGCCGAAGAATGCATGAAATACTGCTCTAGATATATTAAAGATGCATTACAGATTGGAGAGAGGAAAAATCGAAATGAAGTTGAACAAAATGATTTTATACTCGAGGGGCGTCCTATTTCCAAAGGAAAACCTATGACAGTCGACGCGAAGGTGATTAATGCTGCTCATCGATATGTCTTGTTTAATACGGAAGAAGTAGAGCCGTATATAGAGTACGTATAAGTTCAACTCAACTATGATCTATAAAATAAATTAGATCTTTAATTACATTTATGTATGCAGAATGCACAAAGAGGAGCTAAGATGTTTGCATCCTCATCTTTTACGAGATGATTTGGAACTTTCAAAGTTGCATTCAGAGACTTTTAGTTATTGGTTTGAAAAAAAGGTTGAAAGTTATATTTATAAAAACTATTAACGATGAAAGGATTACATCATCATAAATCTTTATTTAATATATTATACTTGTCCAGGTTAAAGATGATAGACGTGTATCCAATGTTAGCAACATAATAAAATGGCTTTCATACGGACCTCGTTCGCAAATAATTTCTTATTCTGGCTATATTATTAATGGTCGACGTTTTCGTACGAAAGACTTCGAGAAGGGTACACAAAATAGTGGTGTTTCCATTGAGTCAAGTACTGTTTGTGTAAATGGGTCCATTGAGAAGGTAATATACTATGGGGTCTTGCGTGAGATTTTCTTGTTGGATTATCGTCAATTTCAAGTTGCCTTGTTTAAGTGTGATTGGGAAAATATCTATCGTGGAGTTAAGGTTGAAGATGGATTTACATTAGTCAATTTACATCAGTTCCAAAATCAATTTGCAAGTGACCCTTTCATCTTAGCAACACAAGCCGTACAAGTCTTCTTCTCTAGAGAAAGTAGTTCTTCAAATTGGTATGTTGTGTTAAGAGCACCCTCTAGAGGGTTTCATGAGTTGGAAAAATATGATGAGGATGAAGAGTCAACTAGTAAACCATTAGATGAGTCACTACTTGATGATATAGACGTAAATACTGGGGATGAAAGTTACATAAGGAAGGATTGTGATGGCATTTTGGTATGATATAAGCATACTTTATTGATTTCTTAATTTATGCATAGTCGTTTAAGCATAAAACTCGATCGATAACTAATTTAGAGTGAACTTTGTTACTTTGTTACTTTCAACTTGCAAATTTAGAGCACCCTCTTAATTTAGTGTGATGTTCTAATTCTTTGTAAATTATTATGTTTTTTTATAGGTCGATCACTTAGTAGAAGAAGAGTGAACTTGTAGTATCAATGGGGAAGAGGGAGCAACATGACGGAGAGGTATTCAAAATATCTTATTTTATAGTGCAAAGTAATGATTGTAGGATACATTTCGTGCTACTTTCACAATGTTTCTATGAAAAATTGATCTGTTAAAAGTTTCCATTTAACATTGTTAGTAAATGCTTTCTTTTTAGATTTATATATCATAACTATATAATCACTGGACCATGGCACCTCTATTTATCACACAAGGTCCATGATCTCTGTCATCTCACCTTTAAAATCTTTTATTCAGCAAATCCACCCAAAACACCTTCATTGTTTTTTTCCATACTTCATAATTAGGCATGGAGGGATATGAAAGCCTATTTTTATATTTAGCAATCTCTATACTATTGCTACCTTGTTTCCTCATACTTTTTGTTATCAAACAACCACTATCACATATTGCCTGGCCCGATGATTCTCAGTTCATCGAGCAAACTCCAGTAAGTCTTCAACAGTTAATAACCAACTGCGACATGAAAATCAGAGTATGTAGCTTCAAGAAAGAAAGAGAAGAGTGAGTAAAGTGTATTGTATGTCTAGGCAATATGAAAGAAAGGGAAGAAACAAAAGAACTGAAGTGCAGGCATGTGTTTCATAGAGGTTGCTTGGACCAATGCGTTGAGTTTGGACATGTTGTCTGTCCTCTTTGTCGAGTTCCTTTATTAACTACTGAGGTGAAAGCCTTGATTACAGAGACAGTTTATACAGAGGTCAGCAACACACGTTATGGTTTAGAGAATGATGTACACAATGATTGGTGTTTTCGGTGATGTTCTGGTTGAGTTGTTTTGTACATGCAGAAACATGTTTCATTTGATGCTGCTCATGTTTGTTGTATATGATTATTTCATGTTTCATTTGATGCCTTCAATTTTGCATTGTTAGTAAGTGATTGGATGCATCAAACTTGATATGCCTTGGTTTCATTTTCAATTTGGCATTTTCTTTTCAACTATTCTATTAATTCCTCTGCAAATTTTATGTCATCAAGGCCATAATGGATACACTGTTTTTTGTTTTTTGTTTTTGTTTTTGTGGGTGCTTAGTTTAATAATGGACACACATCGAAAACAACATACAACTTGCTCATCTCATTCTCCGCTCAAGTAAAAGCTTCGAGCACTAGATAGATGATGATGACAGTGACTTACAAGAGTTCTTTAACACCTAGCTATTCAATATGCCGCAGCAGCAGCAGGCTGCTTTGCTGCAATTTTTTTTACTTTGGCAGTTTTAAATTCATGGATCAAATTGGCTGCTTTGCTGCAATTTAAATTCATGGATCGATGCATTGTTATAAATCCTTTTTACTTTGGCAGTTTTTATTGATTATTAACTGCACTTTCTGTACTATCATATGACGCTTAAGTTAGCATGTATTTCACTGACTTCAATTTTGATATTTCAGAGCTCAAAGACAGCGATCAAACGAGCAAAGAGGCAAAATCTTGCTGCACTTGCAGCTTTTCGTGCTGCTGATGAGAGGGCTGATGGTGTTAGAATCAACGAAATCCAAGGTGACCATCTTGATGTTGCTAATTCACTTCGGGATTTAAATTGTGCTGTAAGAAGATCTCCCCGAAAGCATACTGAACACCCAATACGGCCCCCTCGTCCACCTGGAATCAACCCTGGCCATACTACAAATCCGATACAGTCCCCTCCTCCACCCACTAGCAGCCCTGTCCATACTACAAACCCGATACAGCCTCCTTCTCCACCCACTAGCAGCCCTGTCCATACTACAAACTCGATACAACCCCCTCTTCCACCCGCAAGCAACCCTATACATACTTCAACCCCCTTAGATGTCACTCCAAGCCAGCTTCCATCAGATTCTGTTGAAGGTTATACATTGAAGAAACCTAGAAAAAAAAGAGGGAGGACAATGTTGAAATCATTTGCTATGTTACCGAGTGAGAAGCCGGAAGTAGAGTTTAATGAACGAGGACAAGCTATAGGTCCCAATTCCAAGCATTTGTCATCATATATTGGTGTTTTAGCAAGGGAGATGGTGCCAATGACCATTAGCGAATGGAAGAAAGTCGACGATGAATTGAGGGATGATCTATGGACTTGTATTCAGGTAATTGGTTTCATCGTTAGTATTTATTGTAATTGGCGTTCTGTTTCTTGGTAATTCATGCAAGTTGTTGTCATGAACTTTTCTTGGTATTTAATGTCGGTAATTGGCTGTCATCCAAAATTTGTGCCATAAGCTGTAATTGGCTGTCATCTAAAATTTGTAGCTCGCAATAATGTCGGTAACAAATTAACTGACTAAGCTATGGTTAACCTCCACGAATTTTTTTTAACTTGCTGCTTTTGCCTGCCTTTGTTATCTTTATATCAGTTCTTTGGATTTTGATTGATGTACAATGCCCAACACAACAACAAAGTGGAGGTGGCTGTTTCATTTTTGTATGGTTGTATGTCTAGGTTCCTCATGTGAACTGTTTGTAATAGAGACATTGTGCAGCCATTTTATTTTGTTTTGACTATTTATCGCTTAGATACTGTTTAAATCCTTTGAATAATTCTGTAACTGATAGCGGCCATTTTATACTGATTTCAGACTTCTTTAGTATTTGTTCTGCTAAAACCTAACATGTTATTCCCAACTAATCACTTAACTGATCACTTGGTTTATTTTAAACATTGAACAATGAACAGAATTATTATTTTCAATCACTTGGACATTTGCAACATTTAAGGATTTGTGTGCTTAATAACAATGGCATTGAAGTATTTGTTTAATATTCTATGTATTCTTGTTGTGCAGTCGAGATTCAAGGTGGATAAAGTGTACAAGGATTACTTGTTAATGATACTGGGACAACGATGGAAGGAGTCGAAATCAAGATTAGTTGCAGCTATCTAAAAAGCGTCCACTTGTCCCGAATCTACTTATAGAGTAGCAGACTTAAAACCAGATAATATAAAGAGAGTTGAAGAGTGGAATGCTTTTGTAAAGGAAAAATTGTCGGAAAAGTTTAAGGTGGTTATTTTTATTTTATTGATTACAACTATTAAATTTATTACATTTTCTTATATCATATTTATTGAATTTATCTTATGTAGGAAACTAGCCAAAAATTCAAAGCTATGAGAGATAAGAATAAATTTCCACATACCATGAGCCGAATGGGTTATGCAAGATTGGAAGAAGAAATGGTAAGTAAATATTAAAAACTTAATTAGTACAAGTTCCAAAATTTTAACATTGCAATCCCATTTGATGTATATTGATTATTGCTAAAGCATTTTTTATTTGTTATTACTTGTACGTTCTTAAGCTCTTATGCTATTTTTGTAGAAAAAGGAAAGTGCAACGTCTGATATCAGTAGAGACGAATTATGGTGCAAAGCCCATACCAGAAAAAATGGAGAACTCCCGAATTCAGTTGTGGCCGACTGCATAGTAAGGATAATTTCAAATATACGAAATAAGCAAAAAATAAATAAGTGACCGCGGCTTTATGTTATTATTAATGTAGTATTTTTTTAGTTGCTTAATATTGGTGTTTTTTGAATTTGTAGTCTAAGATAAAAGAGCATAATGCCATGAGTCAGAGTTCTCAGGGAACAACATCAATTACTCAAGATGGAGTGTCAATGCTTTTTGGTCAGAAACATGGCGGACGTGTAAGAGGATTAGGCTTTGGGGTTGTACCATCTCATCTGCGTATTCATCGGGCTAATTTAGGTGAAGTACATGCGTTGCGAAACCAAGTTAGTGGCAAGGAGGCTAAATTACAAGAGCTTACTGCGATTATACTAGTAAGTGTTAATTAGCTATGCTAATGAATATGTGACATGTTCTTACAAATTACTAGTTATATATGTAATAATACAATCTTTACAGGATATGAATGGAAAGCGAAGAGTCAATGAGGAAAATCCAGAGACTCCTCCTGCTAATACGCCTCAGGTACCGTTTCCATATGTATGTTTCTAGTGATATAGTATAGAACTTGACTAGGACATCCGCATATGTTTCCATATGTTGCTGAGTTATAGTATAGAACTTGGCAGCAGACTTGCTTTCATTTATTTTTCAGATGTATTTTGGCATTTAAAAAGCGGGAAAATTATTTTTACAAAATATTTATTTACAAATTAAGAAAATTGGGAAACAATGATCAAAACTATTTTAAAAACCAAAAACGAAAAGATAGCATGTTTTAGTTAGGCGAAAAAGAAATCTATTTCAAAAAAGATTCGATCGGTTTGCAAAGAAATAATGTTTGTTTGAGGAGGAGATTTGAATGAAAGCCAATGGGTTTGGATTGATTGAATGTTGTGTAGAGAAGTTTTTTTTGTAGGGTAGAGAGATGATTGAATGTGTAGAGAGGTGATTAAATGTGTGGAGAGGTAGGGGTAATGAAGTTGAAGTCATAGGGGTGATGAAGTTGTATATGAGGTAGGTGATGGGTACTAGGTGACGGATTTTGTTGCTGATGGTTTAGGGGATTGCTTTATGGAATATTGAATGGAGTGGGGAAGATGAAGTGTTTTCGGTTGGTTAACTTGTAGTGTTCGGGAAATGTGAAGTTAGTGAGGTGGTTTTGATGGAAGGAGGAGCTGTTTGGTGTATGAAAGATTTGAGGAGATGAAATGTTGGTTTGGTGGAACAGAGTTTGGAAGGAGGTTGTTGTGGTGCAGGACAGTTTGTTGCTTGAAGCAGGTAGTGATAAAGTGTGCACTGTGCACGTTGATGAGGAGTTGGTCGGAATTGTCTAGGTTGGAGTGAGTGGAGATGCTCAGTGGGATTTAAAATAGATTGATGTTGTTCAGTCTATTTAGCATATGGGAAGTAAAGGTGATGAGGTGAAGGGAAATTATATCTCTGTCTTGGATAGTGAGGAGTTGGTGATTGATATTTGTACTGATGTTGTTGTTATGGAGAAGTCTGATATTGGTTTGGCTAATCTTCACAACCGCAATAATGGTAAGAAGGTTTTTTCTCACTAATCGGATTTCGGAAGTATATGTTCACTTCGAAGAGGCAAGGGCATTATCCCCTACCATAAGTATAGAGAGGACCAACAAGATGTGGTTCGTGGGTTGATTATTGGAGGTAGTGTTGTTTCAAACAGTTGTGGAGTAATGGGCTTGAGCATTGGATTTCAGGGGATAAACTGCTTTTTGTTTAAAAATAAGGCTTTGCATATTGTGTCTTTGGACATGCACAATTTGTCAAGCTTGCATTTCAATATTGTCGGTTCTGTGTTGAAGGAGATTAGGGGGTCTGATTTGGGTGTGATTATGGCTGGTTCTCGGGTTATTGTAGATGGGTACGTTCAGTTGCAGACTTTAACTGATATTTCATGCTGCTGCTAGTGTATTGGTTTGTGTTTGTCCATCCTGTCTTCAGTTTTCATTTCCTTTAAGACTTTAACTGATATTTCATGCCACCGTTACAGTTTTGCAAACCTCTGTTTTGTGTATAAGCTTGTTATCTACTGTTGCCTTCAGTCTTTATGCTTCTTGTTTAATTTCTGGAGCAAAACATATTTTTGTTGATGTTATACAGAGGTTTGTGCTATTCAGTCCACATTTTTAGTTGATGTTATACATATACCATAAATAGTCTAATGTATTCGTAAATTATTTTTGTGCAGTCACACCGTGAGAGCAATACTCTGACTATTAAAGAACGGCCTAAACGGGATGCAAGGCATGCTGAAATTGAGGTCGGAAAATGTAAAATATTGAGTTGGCAAAAGCAAGTTGTTGCAGAAGGAACGGTAGTATCCACTGATCCTGATTGTTTGGTGCATTTTAAAAAACTAGGACCAGATGGTTGTAAAGTTTGGGTTGATGTGGCGGTGGATCCGGAAGCTTTCTTGTGGAGGCCGAGTTCCGAGATGTGTACTATTGGAGAAGCAGTTGGATCGACCGTGGCTTGGCATAAAGACTTCGTTGCCTTCGACTAGTGTATTTCCTTAGGGTATGTGTTTTGCGATACAAAACTTTATCTTTCTTATGTATTTTGTGTTGTATCCTATTTTGGAATGGTTATGTGAGAATGTTGTTTTGGTACTGTTTTAGTTGGTGATGTGAACGAATACTTTAGATTGTTTTATTTAGTATGTATTGTGTTTTGTTAGAATTATATAAATATTAATATTTATGAATGAATTTGATTCAGTTATGTATATTTATAGTTTTGGTAAATTATTAAATGGTGCATGCAATTATATTTTTGGGTTTAAATTGCAATTGATGTGGTTGTAATTAAAGTATATTACAACTGTGGAGGAGGTCGCAGAACATACTAAACTGCAACTGCGTATAACAGTTGTAGTAGGGATAACTACAACGGTGGCCACGTAGTTGTCATACCTGCTATATGACGAATGTTACAATCTATAACTGCTATCAACTGTTGTAAAAAGATTAATTGCAACTGTGAATAACAGTTGTAGTAGATAACTACAACAGTTATCCAGCAGTTGTCATACCTGCTACAGCACGAAATGTTACATATCTACAAGAGTTACCAACAGTTGTAAAATGGTTATTTGCAAGGGTAAGAAACAGTTGTAATATACAATATCACAACGGTTATATGCAACTAAAGAACACAGTTGTAAAAAATTGATAGTCTTTTACAACTTTTTAAAATACGACTGTGGTTCCACCATTGTAATATATCTTTTACAACTGTGTTCCACCGTTGTAACCTATACCGGCCTTATGCATACACTATGATAACCAAGCAGCATTAAGCAGAGCGCAAAAATTTGTGTATAATGGAAAGTCACGACACATTCGTCGACGCCATAACACAGTTAGGTAGTTACTCTCAAATGGAACTATTTTCATAGATTATGTGCGAACAAATGATAATCTAGCGGATCCATTTACTAAAGTTTTATCAAGAGAGAAAATTAACTGCGCATCGAGGGAAATGGGTTTAAAAGCCTAAACCAACAAGAGTTATCTTATACGGAAACTTATCCCATCGACTGGAGATCCCACGAACTAGGATCAATAGGCAAACCAGTTCTGAATAACTCAAGACGTAATGCATTTGTTTGGACTTAGTCCTACTCCATTCCTATGGTGCACAATATAAATGCATGCCTACAGAAGTATTTAAAGGTTAAAACTATGTTTTTTAATGATGACCATATCTTGAATATAACAAGTGGGGTATATGTATGATACTCTTAATGGTTGCTATCACCTATGTTAGTGTGAGCTGGGTCGGCTTTATGAGAATATTAAAGGCTTATATTTTTCTATAAATACTCGCAGAACCAAAAATTGTTCAGGACCAAAATAAACACAACCAAGAGATTGGATTAGAAGGGAATCAATGCTTCGTAAAGCTTATTGTCTGGATATACAATAAAGGCCGACGGTTCAAAATGAAATAATTCACCGATTAGCCAAGTAGATCCGATAAGTTTTAACTAGGGAAAGTTCAAAGTGAAATATCTACTTATCCACGATAAAACATTATTCCATATGTACTCTGTGATATTTCGCTTTGTATGGGGACAAAGTATATTATCATTTATATGGGGGATTGTTGGAATTCCTAATGTAAGTGTAAATGAAATACACTTGTCCCACATCGCCAAAACTAAAAAACAAAGCTAAGTATATAAATAGCATTCTCATGAGGAGGTTGAGGCCTTGGGGCTCCCAAATGTGTGCTTTGTTGTGAGGAGGGAAGTCATGCTTCACCACACGCGTGCGCCGCCGTCCGTTCGGGCTCGGGTTTGGGTTGATCCTATTTTTATTTCAAACTGGGTCGGGTTTAAAAAAAAAACAATATCAGGCTATGCAAATGGGTGCAGATCTGTTGTGAGGATGCGGACACGGTTTTTGACTAAGGAGGTGCGACTTCCAAAAGCGGGCGCGAGTTTTTTGGCGAACAGATGCATCCATTAGCAGACGGAAGCGGGTACAACCCGTTAGACGTGAGCGAGTGCGACTTATGGCAGCAACGGGTGCGGCCCGTTAACGAACAACAGCAATTAAAGGCAACGGGTGCAACCCGTCAGGCGGACGCGGCTGTTCGAAGGGGTGCAGACGAAAATATAAATAGGGGGAATACTGATCACATTCTCAATCGAATTGAATTCGGGTTTTTTCTTCTGCTTCTCTCTCCTACTGCTATCTTAATTATCAATCACAGATTGACATACTCACCACAATCTCGAGCAGCTTATGTCTGTTGTATTTTGGGAGACTTTGAATAAAGTCTTAAGGAAATTGTTACGACAAGCCTCAGACGAAATTTTCTTATTCAACCGGTTATATTTCAGGTTGATTTATTTATTTATATATATATCATTTTCGTTTCTACGTTGTACTATTTCTTTAAACAGTATAACGTTTGATTTATCGCTATAGTTATTATTATTACTATAGTTGTTAGTTTGTTGTTGTAATTAATTATAACATACTTATTATTAGAAATAGTTAATACATAATTTCAAAGTAGTGGAAATCTGATTTGTAAACTTGTGAAACGAGTTTATTATTGATAAGTCTCTGTTTTGGTATACTAGACGTATAACAACTAATGCATCATAATCTACACGTCGCTACTAGAGGCAACCACATATAACATATAAATTAAAAAATAATATCAAAACTACATTGTTTGATTGAACTAGAATACTTACATCTGCTGACTTGAATGTGTACACTGTCAAGAGACCATTTACTACATATTTATAACCACAAAAAAGAATATCACATTATAGTGCTCAGTCATTTCTAAAGTTATAATAATAAGGTATGAAGAAGCAAAACAAACCAACAAAAAATTATACTTCATACTCATGGTAGTCTATATGCGATGAAACATCATTTCAGTCTGTCATTAGATCAAAATTATTTGGGCTGCTATACCATTTACCCTTGTCATGAGAGACCGAAGGAGTTATCCAGAATTAAATCAAATATTACAAGAAACTAACATATATTAAGACTAAAGGAGTTATCCTGAATTATGTGAAACTAATAAATATTAAAGAACATGCAAGTATTGACTATTGATGTTTCCTTATCATTATACTGACAATTATGCAAGAATTACCCCACACACACACATAAAGAAAAACCCGAGTGGTTGGTGATAAGACAGAAAACTAAAAGATGCTGGACATTTGATGTTTTCCTGTGGTCTTTGTGTATGTTGATAACTAATTATTGTAAATGTCTATCTTGTCCAGCTACTCTTCGTATTTCCCTGAGACAGGTATTATTAGATTTGCACATCATCAAACCCTTAATCATTATTTACTACCAATTAACTTATGAAACTCCTGCTCATTTAATCTTAATTGATTGGTCAAAAAATTAAAATACTGCTTAATAAAATAATACCTATGTTGGAGATTGGTAGACACAATGAATCTTGACAAAGTCAGCTAACCATATGCATGTATTCAGGTTCAACTCGGACCTCGGGTTCAACTTGGATCTCGATCAACATCTTAAAACTGATTTTATGAATGGGTAAACTACTATTAATTAATTCAAAACAAGTCACGCATCTAAGATTTCATGCTATTAACGATCAATACATAATTCACAAAGTTAATGCAACCATTTTTACAACATGAATACACATTCTGGTAAATCAGAGATCATATTACTAGCTGTATAAAGAGATATGACTGTACAGTTAACTTTCATTCTCAATTTTGAAACATATTGATGAGGAAATTGGACAGTTCATAATAAAATTAATAGGCTATGTCATGAATACTCCATTACAAATCATCTTTTAATGAAGTGAAAAATATTTGTAATAACGAATGGTAATATGATTAGTCAATAACAATTATATGGACAAAACTAGCAAATAAACTGGAGAAAGAACCATATGAAATGGACACAATTTCAGATATTTATGATAAAATTTTACTGTATATATTCCCTTTTCTAACATGTACAAGTATGCATCCCTCTACAATCTACAAAATTTGACCTTTCCATTAGACAATCCTCCAAATTTGGACTATAATGGTTCGTTTTTAAGCTACAGAAGTCATGGATCTAGAGGCTGATGATGTTTAGAAGAGAAACTCTATTTTGCATTAGACGCTTGAACAAGCATTCCAATTCATTCTCAAAATACTCTAGACTCTCAATATCAACGGCTCCTCTTTGTTGAACTGCTTTTGACAAGAAGGACCATTTACAATCCTTAGGTTCTGACATGAAAGATAGAACTACACGAAGAAGATTGATTGTAACTTCTCTAATCTCCATTAACATAAAAAAATCACAATCTTTACGCTTGTTAACGGTCTGCCTCAAAGACCTCAAACAAATCTTGACATCCTTTTGTACCTTCTTTATTTGTAATTTGTTTTTTCTTGTTGTATCTTCTACTTGATTATGTACCGTTGACTCAACCAAAATATCTCGAATGTTGCCACACAAGTCTAAAACCATGATAGACAATTTAAGATCTTCTTCTATACATCTCTTCTCGTGAGATAAAGAAGAAATTTGTTGATTTCTTGGCAGACAAAGGAGCTCATGTGTCAAATCATAAAGGTTGCCAAGTCCTTTCAATCCATTTAACAGTAGTTGTGAAGTCAAAACAGTATTAGCAGAAGCCAAAACACCCCTAATATAGTTTATCTCTTCTTTGATTTTAAGAGGGATGGGTTCTGTATTAGAAGGCAAGCTAATAGAACGAACATGGAAAGACATTTTTTGTTGTTGCAAAGGAATAGTTTGAAAGCTGAAGAGATATTTGGTAATGATAAGAAACTATGAAATTCCTACATATATAGATGATAAGATACAAAGAAGGAGGAGAGACACAAAGAATATTGGCAGCTCAGCTCTTATGTCAATGCAACAATTACTAAACACAACCAATTAGTGTAATACAATAAACCCTTATCATGAGATTATGTCCCTTACAACCATAGAAAAATAATGGAAACCAGCATATACCCAATATGATATTTGTTTTTGTGAATTGCATATGCAAATGCAGCATGCACTTTAACATAACCAAGTTCAACAACTTGTAGACATTTTCCAATACAATATACGCAGTAGCTACACTGTTCATGCTGTTCATGCAGCTCAGATATAAGGATATTTTTCATTAATCTGTAATACTATTTAATAAACCAACAAACAATGTAAATATGTAGCAATGCAGTTTTTGCCAATATAACAACTATTTGTGTATATTTCAGAATTTTTTATGTTTGCAATGTTTTACTTCAAAAAGGCAAAGTTCATAACTTTACCAGTATATGTTCTTCATGTTGTTGGTTGTTGGCTGTTGATGCTCTTTTTGAAATAACATGCATTAGTGACATAATTTTGAACTGAAACATCTTACCTCTGAACTCATACTTATATATATTATAAATTTGACAACTTTTCATTTTGTACAAGACCCTAATGTTGCACTGGAGGCCAAAGAAACAGCAAATATGTTGATATTATGTAGCTCTACTCCAACTTTACAACTTCAAGAGAATTCTTATGTTCTTAATGGTGAAGGCTTATAGAGCAAATGAAAAGACATTTATGATCTACCTTAGTTAAATGACCCTACAGAAATCTTGATACCTGAAGACAAAGTTAAATAAATGAGATAAATTGCCCATCTATAGCCCCTCTATATATGTCAAGGGCTAGGGAGATGAAAAGAGTCATGTAGAATCTTATCAGCTAAGCGCTTTCATGATACACATGTGGAACTGTCATTTCATAATGGTTTATGCCTCAAATTTCTTGAACATCTGAAACTAACGCGTAATTATATAATCCTAAGATTAGGATAACTGCTTCTTTTTAATAACTGAATTATTGGTAACAGAATACCTCACACGGTTGCAATGTGTTTATCTACAGTAAATTACACTTTGTGATGACTGTTGTGCAAAAATTGCACAAATGCGGAAAAACAATAAATATGATCTAGATTTGCCAATTTGAATATCACTTAATCTAGCAGCAATTATTCTAATACTCCAAATAAATAGCAAACAACTATAAGAAAGAAAAGAGACGCACAATATTTATATTGGTTCCACTATCATCAAGGTATTGTACGTCCAGTCCAAATGAGAGATTTTAGTACACATGAGGGAGTTACAGGAGATTACAAGATAAGAGTTTTGTTGAATATAATTGTATTTGTACAGTGTATTGTGTACAGCCGTGTGGCACGTGTTTTTTGTTTTGTTGCTTGTACATATATAAGTGTTACTTCTCTGTAAAAGTTGGCTTGAGAAAATAATGATAGAGAAAATAAAATGGATCTCGAAGTTTTCTTTTCTCATGGTATCGGAGCCATGGCGATTTAATTTCTGTCCCTCTCTTTCTTCCTGAAATTTTTCTCCCTTCCAGATTTCATCATCTTCTTCTTTTATACTCTAATCAAAATCCATCTCAGCTGTTTTTTTTCTTCGCAAATCCCCAAATTTAGATTGCTATGCCTGATCTAAACGAAAATTCTGAATCTAATCCAGCAATTTCTGCAACTTCTTTTCAGAATTCTGCAGTTAACTATAATGATCCTTACTTCCTTTCTCATGGCGACAATTCCAATTCTCAGTTAGGTCAAATCATCTTCAATGGCGATAATTACCTCAACTGGAGTCGCAGTGTTCGTTTGGCACTCGGAGCGAAGAACAAAATCGGTTTTATTGATGGTTCACTTCCTCGACCTTCTGATAACTCTCCAGATCTGCAGAAATGGATCCGCAATGATTACATGGTTACTGGCTGGATTCTCTATTCAATGGAAAAGAAGATTTCTAAGAGCTTCATTTTTAATCCTTCTGCAAGACTTCTTTGGCTTGAGGTTCAAGAAAGGTATGGTCATTCAAACGCTTCTCAGATCTATGAAATTCACAAAAATTTGATGAGTATTCAGCAAAATGATGATAGTATAGCTACATATTATTGTAATCTGAAACAAGTTTGGGATCAATTACAAATTATTGAGCCATTTCCTGATTGTACATGTGGAGCAATGATTAAATGTTCATGTGGTTTATTGAAGAAAATTTTAGAAGCTGATCAACTGAGAAAACTTATCCAGTTTGTTGCTGGTTTGAAAAAATCTTATGATCAAGCTAAGATAAATTTGCTTAGCATGGATCCACTTCCAACAGTGAACAGAGCGTATCACATGCTCCAGCAAATTGAGAAGCAGAATGCTCTTAATGTTACTTACCAGACAGCTGAGATAAGTGCACTTTTTTCGGCTATGAATGGTCCAACATCTCATAATTTCAAGCCATCTTTCCAGAAGAAAGACTATAAAAAGGCTAAGCTCGATAAGTTTTGTGATTACTGTAAAGTTAAAGGTCATACTAAGGATCAATGTTTCAAGATTGTTGGATATCCAGATTGGTGGAAGGGCAAGACATCCCAAAAATTTGCCGCAAATGTTCAAGACATTTCTACAGGCAATGGAATTCTTGGAGCAGCTCCTCTTGCTTCTCCTTTGGAATTTGATCCTGGTACAACTAACTCCTCTACATCATCTGCTGTTGAGCCACAAATTTGTTCTGCTCTTTGTAAGGAGTTTGTGAAGATGATGCAAGCCAACCATGGATCTTCCTCTTCTGATGTTGTTGCTTACAATGCTGCTTTGAACTTTGCAGGTATTGATTCTGCATCCAATGTGTATTCCTCAATTCAACATGATAATGTTCATGCATGGATAGTTGATACAGGAGCTAGTGATCATATGGCTTTTGACTTAAACATGTTTGACAAATTACATACACTAAAACATCCTATAAAAATCGCCTTGCCTGATGGAACCTTCAAAACTGTTACTACCATCGGAATTATTACCATCAATCCACATATTACCCTCAAAAATGTTTTCTATGTTCCAGAATTTAAACATAATCTTTTATCTGTTGGAAGATTACTAGATCAAAATAATCTTGTTGCTAAATTTGAGCAAAATTCTTGCTCTTTCCAGGACCTTACAACTGAACAAGTAAAGGCTGTTGGATTGAGACAAGGAGGTTTGTATAAATTTTTCAAAGAGTTTCCAAATAATTCTGATCCTAAAAATAAGGCTTTTTCTGGCCAATCTATGTTTGCTCTTATTTCTACTGTTAGAAATTCTATTGATCTTTTTCATTCTAGACTTGGACATGCCTCTTTAGGCAAACTGAAACATGTACCATGTTTTACTTCATTCAATAATGATCATAATTTCCACTGTGAAGCATGTGTTTGTGCAAAGCATCATAAATTACCTTTTCCTGTATCTAACTCTATTGCAAATGCATGTTTTGAATTGATTCACATTGATTTGTGGGGACCATATGGGATACCTTCGATATCTGGTGCTAGGTATTCCTTGACCATTCTAGATGATCATTCTAGAACCACTTGGACTTATTTAGTTCATCATAAGGGTCAGGTTCCTCATATTATAGCTGCTTTCTTAGCATATGTTCAGACTCAATTTCAGAAGCCTGTTAAAATAATCAGATCTGATAATGGGACAGAAATAGTTCAAGAAACTTGTTCAAGTTTGTTTGCTTCAAAGGGGATTATTCATCAAAAGAGTATTGTGGGAGTGCCACAACATAATGGAAGGGTAGAACGCAAACATAAACACTTAGCTGACACTGCAAGAGCTCTTAGGCTTCATGCCAACCTTCCTACAAAATTTTGGGGTGATTGTTTTTTAACAGCAACTTATTTGATAAATCTCATGCCCAGTTCTGTTCTTGCTTGAAAAACACCTTATGAGATTTTGATGAACAAGACACCAAATTATTCGCACTTACGAGTTATGGGATGTCTGTGTTATCCTGCCATCAAAACTCATGATAAAATGGCCTCTAGAGCAAGAAAATGTATTATGCTAGGCTATCCTTATGCTCAAAAAGGTTATAAGCTTTATGACCTAGAAAATCATAAAGTGTTGTTAAGTAGAGATGTAATTTTCAAAGAAGATACATTTCCTTTCTTTTCCACTTCCTCTTCTCCTCAAAATTATGACAAATACACCCCCTTTTCCTCTTGTAAACCCAGCTTTATCTTATGATCCTATCCACACATCTCCAATTGAAAATGCTGCTGCTTCTCAAAATAATCATTCTCCTAACATAACAAATATTCCTCCTTTCCCTGAAATCTCTTCCCATTCCCCTACTTTTTCTTCTTTACCATCTGATAACCAAACACAGCAATCCTCTTCTTCTATTCAACATCAATCTTCTATTGACAACACTTCTCAACCAATCAGAAGATCAACTAGACCTACTCATTTGCCTAAAAAATTTGAACAGTTTATTATGGACAAACATCACAAACCTCCTACTGCTTCTTGTTCTTTTGTTAAACAAATTCTTTATGAACTTGAACTGAATCATTTAGATTCAGAATACATTGCTGGCTTAGCAAATGTGTTTTCTATTCATGAACCCAGTTCTTATGCTCAAGCTAAAGATGACCCTAATTGGATTGAGGCCATGAACAAAGAATTACAAGCTCTTGAGGACAATGATACTTGGGAAATGACTACTCTTCCTCCTGATAAGATTGCCATTGGAAGTAAATGGATATATAAGGCTAAATTTCATCCTGATGGAAGGCTGGATAAATGTAAGGCCAGGGTTGTAGCAAGAGGTGATAAACAGGTTAAAGGTAAGGATTTTAAGCATACTTTTAGTCCTGTTGCCAAATTCACCACTGTTAGAGTGCTTATTGCTTTAGCTGCTGCAAGGAATTGGCATCTTCATCAACTTGACATAAACAATGCTTTCTTGCATGGTTATGTTGATGAAGAATTGTATATGCAACCTCCAGCTGGTTATACAAAAGGTAAACCAGGGGAAGTATGTAAGCTAAAGAGATCTTTATATGGGTTAAGGCAAGCTGCAAGGCAATGGAATGTAGAACTCAGCAAGCATCTGATTACTTTGGGATACAAGCAGTCAAAACAAGATTACTCTCTTTTTATTAAATCTGAAAATGAATCTTTTACTGCTATTGTTGCTTATGTTGATGATTTGCTAATAACCGGCAATTCTCCTACTGAAATTCAAGCTATTAAGCACTCTCTTCATTCTTCCTTTACAATCAAAGACTTGGGTCCGCTGAAGTATTTTCTAGGAATAGTGGTATGCAGAACAAAAGAAGGGATCTTACTGAATCAAAGAAAATATATATTAGATCTTCTAAAAGATACAAATATGGAAGAATGCAAGCCTGTGCCTTTTCCTTTACCTAAGAATTTGAAACGGAGTACACAAGATACTCCTTTGCTTATGGATCCCGAGATATACAGAAGGCTCATTGGCAAACTTCTATACCTCAACATGACCAGACCTGATATTTCATATGCAGTGCAACAACTCAGTCAATTTCTAAACTCTCCTGCACAATCTCATCTAGCTGCTGCTCTGCATGTTCTTAAGTATCTTAAAGGTACTATAAATGTTGGTTTGTTCTATTCTGCTTATTCCGATCTCAATCTTAAAGCATATTGTGATGCTGACTGGGGGAGTTGTCCTTTTTCTGCAAAATCTCTTTCTGGTTACAAAATTTTCTTAGGAAATTCATTAATATCATGGAAAACCAAGAAACAAAAGACCACATCCAAAAGCACTTGTGAAGCCGAATATAGAAGCATGAGTTATACTACAAGTGAGTTACTTTGGTTGGAAGGTCTTCTTCAAGATTTGCATTTGAAAGTGTCTCTTCCTATAAACCTCTTTTGTGATAACATTGCAGCAAAATATATTGCAGAAAATAAGGTCTTTCAAGAAAGAACCAAGCATTTGAAAGTTGACTGTCATTTTATAAGAGACTATGTGGATGCAAAATTTATCAACATCATTCATGTGAAATCTTCTCTTCAGCTTGCAGATCTGATCACTAAGCCTTTGGGAGTCGATCAACATGGTTTTCTTTCTGCCAAGCTTGGACTTGTTTCTCAACTACCAAGTCCAGCTTGAGGGGGGGATGTTGAATATAATTGTATTTGTATAGTGTATTGTGTACAGCCGTGTGGCACGTGTTTTTTGTTTTGTTGCTTGTACATATATAAGTGTTACTTCTCTGTAAAAGTTGGCTTGAGAAAATAATGATAGAGAAAATAAAATGGATCTCGAAGTTTTCTTTTCTCAAGTTTACATACCAAAGCCCTAAATTAATGTTAACAAGAAGAGATATTTCATTTGGGGATCACTAGCCGAATACCAGGATGGGTTTACAATTAAGTCTACCATCAATATATAACTAACGTAAATTCATGTGAATCATCAATCAAATTACCAAGATATGGTAAGAAGATAATGGAGGCAAATTAAAATGGTAACAAATGATGCGAATATAGCAAGTCATTCACTCATTCCTTTAATTAGCAAAGATGGAAGAAAATAATCTCAAGGCAATGCGATTACTGAAAAACAAATAATATGCATATCCTTTTGCATATATTTTATTCCATAACTTGCACATGCATTTATTTTCTTTCCATCTCATGCAAATGCGATCCAATAATTTATTCATTTCTATAATGAACAAACGTGATTACTTTCCTTTTTGCATGTTTGTTTCCTTCTATTTGTGGTTTTGTATCACCAAAATTTAACAATGACAACTAATGCCCAATTTATTAATCGTTGCCAGAGGCAAGAACATACCATATCATGGAATTCTATATTACATCTACGCTGCATGGACAATACTACATGTTTTCAACTCATAACAAAGTGTTCAACTATAAGAGAGACCATTTAGTATGTATTTATAAGCCAGAAAAAATATAGGCAAATTTTATTCCTACACCAATAATTTCAAATATATTTAAGGACAAAATTGATTTTCTCCTTCATTGCAATGGTAACATGATTATTTCAGTTAAACAACTCTAAGTAAAATCCAAAAAAAAAAGTAATGAGTAAATAAAACGAAGACAAACCTTGTCATCAAAATTGATCAAAATTGATCATGATCAACCTATACCAATCATCATCCCCTATACTCTTCTTTCATGAGCTCATTTTTCTTCTTCTCCATTGATTAAATGGTTAGAACTCCAAATATATTGATAAAACTATATGGAACCCAATAAATTTATGCGTATAGGCCAATCTAACATTGAAATCATCAAAATAATAGTAAGAATTTACATGATTTCAAATTTTAGGGTCCAACAATGTGGGGATAGTGAAATCTGAATCAGTGGCACTAACATGATTACTTTATCGAAGGAGAAATTTGCCTGCATTTTGATGTAGATTTAGAAAAAAAAATGTTTATTAATTTTATATATTTTATGGTGTAGATTAAGTAATTAGTGGTGTATAAATAGAATATGCCAAAAATATGTCATATTTTGTTCTAAGTCATTTCCAACCATATACTAAATTTTTTTTTTGAACTGGTACTTTATATACAACAAATCATGGGGACAACATATCCCATGTCAAATAAACGTTCGAAAGCAAGTTTCGAACTTGTGACATCCTGCACCAATCAAAATGATATTATTCATGTGTGCTATAGCGTTATCTTGTTATAAGAAGCTGCAAGGATGTCCACCATAAAATCTGAACCAACTACCTAATGGAAAAAATTAAGCGGCTCAAAAGTTTTTTGAAAAACTAAAAATTGTTGAGGAAAGGTAGTTTTTGATGTTTCCCCATGCAAAAACTGATGAACAAGGCTACCTTGATTAAAATGTTGAATTCTAAATGTTTATTGTTGAATTATGAATTCTGAAATTGATTGTTGAAAGTTGAATAATCACTTATTTGTTTGTTTGCATTTTAAAACTTCTTATTAGAGTTAAGAAATATGTTTCTTTTGACAAAAGTACCCTCTTTATTAATTTCTCTTAAATAACCATTATTAAAAGGAGGAATTTGAAATATTAAAACTCAAAATTTATCATCATCATCATCATTATTATTATTGATGATGACAGGAGTGGTACTTTATTCAAACTGAGCATTTATTATGGCGTCTCAGGGTAATGTTGTTGTTGTTGTTGTTGTTTTGACAATAAAAGTGGTAAAATTTAAATTACAAACCGTTCAAATTAAGAGAAATTTGAATATTATTTACTTGGTTCAATCCACTAGATGAATATTATTAGGATTGCATATCATCTAACCAGAGAAAAGGACATTTTTTATAAGCTAATTAAAAAAACAAAACAGGAAGATTCTAAAACAAGTTATCAAAATAGGGTAGTTTCCGCCGCATCAGTGGTCACATCAGCAAATTTCAACTACCAAGCCAAATGCACAAGTTTAAGTTGCGTTTCTATGGAAAATAAATAAGCGTGACTATAAATTGCACTGTCGGATGAAATAAAAAAGCACGACTAGAAGTTGCATGGTTCAACAATGAGATTCGAAGTTGCACAACTGTGGGTGCGTATTCCTTTCCTTGGTGACACATTCATTTCTCTCCTTTTTTCCCCTTCTCACCAAAACTCAAACTGTGCATAAAGTAGAAGATGGAATACATATGCGCAGTTGAACAAGACAACTTATTGTTGTGCTAATTTTATTTTGTTTAGAGGACGCTTATTTATTTGTGGAAATTAGGATCCGCCCCTTATTTTCAAACTTAATGACTAAAAAATCCTTCTCAAAAACAAGTTCAATTTATCTGGTTGAATATTCTGCTCATTTCAAAATTTTATTGCCTTAACAACAAGTGTTCCTTAGTGCATAAAGTTTACTAGTATTTCAACATAAGAATTTTCCCTTGCATATATGTCTATAAACAATGATTGTGTTCATAACTAAGAGAAAGTCTACCGTAATTTCCATAGAATGCCTAAAAACATCATATTACAGTTAGTAAGTAATTTCAAGTCTTCTATGACCGTTACAGATGTGATTAACTTATGATGTGTTGCTTTTTTTTCAACTAAATGATCAACCTTTTCATGCAGGTATATTGTCTGTTTAATGTCATGTTAAATGGGCTATTTAGTATCAAACGATGTTTGGTTACACAAATTGATGATTAAGCAAGAAAATGGTAGATACTGTTAAAGAATAAACTCAAATTAATAATAAGGTGAAGAGTCGTGTCCATTGAGTGAAAAGTCGTGTCCATTGGAGTGAAAAGGTGTCTATCTAAAGAGTCGTGTCTATTGAGTGAAGAGTCGTGTCCATTGGAGTGAAGAGGTGTCTATCTAAAGGGTCGTGTCTATTTATAAGGGTATGTAAACCACTATAAATATGTGGTCATTTTGTGTTGTTTGTAAGCAAGAAAATTTATATGAAATATTTTATGAAATATAATTACTTTCTTCTCTCTTCCTCATTTCTAACAAATTGGTATCAAAGCTATGGCAAATTTCGGGAGTTTATCGTTGGGGTAAATACCGATTCCACGACTAACCAAGTTGAATTATGACAATTGGAGCATTCATATACGTGCGTTGCTAGGTGCACAAGATGCTTGGGAAGTAGTCGAAAATGGCTACACAAAAATAGAAAATACTACGAACTTGACTGCGATGCAGTTAAAGACATTGAAAGAAAAGCGTATGAAAGATAAGGTCGCTCTCTACCTCTTGTTCCATGCAGTGGATGAGTCGGGATTTGAGAAAATTACCAATGCAGCAAATTTCGAAGGAAGCATGAGACATTTTACAAAAGGTCTATAAGAGAGCCGACCGAGTTAAACAAGTGTGGCTTCAAACTCTTCGAGGCGAATTAGAAGCGATGAAAATGAAAGAATCGAAAGGAATATCCGACTACATCACACGTGTACAAACAATGGTTAATCAACTCAAACGCAATGGAGAAAACCTAACCGATGCAAGGGTTGTGGAGAAGATTTTGCGATCATTGACCGACGATTTCGAGAACATCGTATGCGCAATTGAGGAGTCGAAGAATTTGGTAGAAATGACCATCGATGATCTTGCAGGTTATTTTGAAGCACATGAACAACGGAGGATGAAACAAAAACAAGAGCTACTCGAAGAGGCTTTACAAGCTAAGGCAAGTATTAAGGAAGACAAGGCGATATATGCACAACAAAATCGAGGAAGGGGACGCAATCGTGGAGGTCGTGGTTTTGGCCGTAGTGGAGGCCGTGGATTTGGAAACAATCCTGAAGAAAAAGGCCAACCGAGACAACAAAATTGGTGTGGTTAGGGACTTGGTCGTGGAAGAGGTGGCCGGTCAAATCGTCCAAATGTTGAGTGCTACAACTGTGACAAATATGGGCATTATGCAAAAGACTGCTATTCCAAGAAAAAGGTGGAAGAAAACGTGAATCTGGTTGTGAAAGAAGAAACAAGAGACGATGGTGTTCTCTTGATGGCCTACAAGGACAATGCTTCTGACATCGATATAATGTGGTATCTCGACACCAGTGCTAGTAATCATATGTGCGGACAAAAACACGTTTTCGTGGAGATGCAAAAGGTAAAGGATGGATATGTGTCATTTGGAGATGCGTCAAAAGTTCAAGTCAAAGGCCAAGGAAAAATATGTTTTTCTCAAAAGGATGGTAAAGAAGGGTCGATTAAAGATGTCTATTACGTGCCTAAACTGAAGAGCAACATCCTTAGCATGGGGCAACTATTGGAGAAGGGGTGTTCAGTTTTCATGAAAGATCGGATGTTATATTTGAAGGACAAAAATGGCTATTTACTTGCAAATGTAGAGATGGCCAAGAATCGAATGTTCAAACTCAATCTGGGAAAAGTGCGAGAAAGGTGTTTGCAAGTCAACGTGGAGGATAAAGCCTCACTGTGGCACTTACGGTTCAGACACTTACATTATGACGGTTTGAAAGAGTTAGCAAAGAAGGATATGGTTTATGGTTTACCGAACATGGATTACACAAAGAAATTTTGCGAGGGATGTGTGCTCGGCAAGCAAACAGGAATTATTTTCAAAAGAAGGCTGATTATCGTGCAAGGAGGTCTCTAGAGTTGATACACACCGACATATGTCGCCCGATCACACCTAAGTCATTTAGCGAGAAGAGGTACTTTATCACTTTCATTGACGATTACACAAAAAAGACTTGGGTTTATTTTTTGAAAGAAAAATATGAGGCACTTGGAATGTTCAAGAAATTCAAAGTATTAGTAGAGAAGACGACCGGTCTTTATATCAAGGCCTTACGATCAGATAGAGGTGGAGAGTACATGTCAATAGCATTCACAAGCTATTTTGAGGAACAAGGGATCAAAAGATTTTTAACCGCACCATACTCACCTCAACAAAACGGTGTGGCTGAAAGAAAAAACCGAACTATTCTTGACATGGTTCGGTCAATGTTGAAAAGCAAAGGCATGCCGAAAGAATTCTGGACAGAAGCAGTACAATGTGCAGTGTATGTGCAAAATCGGTGTCCACATGCGATATTGGCAGATCAAACACCACAGGAAACTTGGAGCGGACAAAAACCAACTGTATCACACTTAAAAGTATTCGGTAGTTTGGCATATGCACGTATACCAGATCAAAGAAGAACCAAATTAGATGATAAGAGCAAGAAGTACGTATTCATTGGATATGATGAAAAGACAAAAGCTTTCAAGTTATTCAACTCAATTGAAAAAAAGGTGGTTGTGAGCCGAGATGTGCAGGTGAATGAAGAAAGCGCGTGGGATTGGAACAACCAAATGGAAGTGACGCAGAAGGAAGAAAAAGGAGAATCATTAACTACTACATCGATACGCACACCAATAACACCTCAAATATCTGATGATGAAGAAGAGCCAAGGCAACTAAAGATGCGAAGTTTGCAAGACCTATATGAGTCAACGGATGAAGTACACTTGATATGTCTCTTGGCAGATGCTGAGAATATTACTTTTGAAGAGGCAGTGAGAGATAAGAAATGGAAAGCTGCAATGGATGAAGAGATGAATGCCAACGGTGAGATAGAAAGGTATAAGGCATGCCTAGTTGCGAAGGGCTACAAACAAAAGGCAGGGATCGACTATGACGAAGTCATTGCCCCAGTGGCGAGAATGGAAACAATCAGGCTTCTCATATCACAAGCAGCACAATTCAAGTGGTCGATCTATCAGAAGGTTGTAAAATCAGCATTTTTAAATGGTATGCTTGAAGATGAAGTATACGTGGAACAACCACCAGGGTACATTAAAGCTGGGGAGGAGAGTAAAGTATTGAAGTTAAGGAAGGCGCTATATGGGATAAAGCAAGCGCCTCATGCATGGAACACCCGAATTGACACCTATTTCAAGGACAACGTGTTCGTACAATGTCCCTACGAGCATGCACTATACGTGAAGAAAGAAAAATGCAACTTGATATTTGTTGCTCTTTATGTTGATGATCTAATATTCATGGGGAATAATGAGGAGATGATAAAAGATTTTAAAGAGGCCATGACTCGAGAGTTTAAAATGACAGATTTAGGGTTAATAAAATACTTTCTTGGTCTTGAAGTTAGGCAAGGAAGAAATGGAATATTTGTGTCACAAGAGGCTTATGCAAAAGACATTTTGAAGAAGGACAAGATGGAAGAGTGCAATCCAGTAGCAACGTCGATGGAACTTGGTACGAAACTCTCTAAATTTGATGAAGGAGATCGAGTGGATGCAAACAAATACCGAAGTTTGATTGGAAATCTACGGTATCTCACATGCACAAGGCCAGACATTGCGTATAGTGTCGGCATAGTAAGTCGGTTCATGGAGGAGCCAAAATATTCACATTTGAAGGCTGTTAAGAGGATTCTTCGATATATACGAGGAACGGAGTCACTTGGGTTACTCTACTCTAAGACAAATGAATACAAGCTAGTGAGTTATTCTGATAGCGATTGGTGTGGAGATGTAGATGATCGAAAAAGCACATGGGATATGTCTTCTATATGGGAGATACTGCTTTCACATGGCTCTCAAAGAAACAACCAATAGTGACATTGTCAACGTGTGAGGCAGAGTATGTGGCAGCATCTTTGTGTGTATGTCATGCAGTATGGTTGAGAAATTTGTTATATGAGTTAAAACTCCAGCAGCACGAAGCAACTAAAAACGAATCAATAATAAATCAGCAATTGAGTTGGCAAAGAATACAGTGCACCATGAAAGGAGCAAGCATATAGATGTTTGCTTTCATTTTATTCGGGAACATGTGAAGGAAGGCAACGTGCGAATGAGTCATGTTGCAAGTCGTGATCAAGTGGCAGATATATTTACAAAGCCGCTACCAAAAGTGCAGCTCGAAAATTGTAAGATGATGATTGGAATGAAGGATGTAAAATGTTTGAGTTTAAGGGAGGAATTTGTTAAAGAATAAACTCAAATTAATAATAAGGTGAAGAGTCGTGTCTATTGAGTGAAGAGTCGTGTCCATTTGAGTGAAAATGTGTCTATCTAAAGAGCCATGTATATTGGGTGAAGAGTCGTGTCTATTGGAGTGAAGAGGTATCTATCTAAAGGGTCGTGTCTATTTGTAAGGGTATGTAAACCACTATAAATATGTGGTCGTTTTGTGTTGTTTGTAAGAAAGAAAATTTATATGAAATATAATTAGTTACTTCTCTTCTCCTCGTTTCTAACAGATACAAACGTGTGCGTGTGGGTTTTGGTTTTTTTTGGGGTGGGGGGTGGGGGTTAGTCATAACATTAAATAGTAATAAAGAATGCTAGGTATTATGATTTTAGTTATTCAAAAAATAATGTTCTAGTGCATGATCAAAACTGAAACATGCATGTAATTGCTGTTGATGTTGCAACCAGCTGCTGTTCATCCTTCCATAGTATGTGTATCGGTAGGATTGCATATGATCAATCCAGACTTTATCACACACGCGCACACTGAAGAATATCAAAATATCACTGAATTAAATAACACCTATTTTGGAGATCGGTGACACAATGAATTTTTGCAAGTCAGCTAAACATGTGCATCTATTTGCCATCAAGTTGGATCTTGATGAACATCAGAAAACATATCTAGGTATGATCTGTTCTTGTTGCTAAAAAAATGGTTGGACAAATAAGAAAGCCATTATCAATAAACAAACAATTCACATGTGTAAGATGTCAAATTATACATCAATGTGTAGTTTAGAAACAAAGTCAGTGAATACTATTTGTTCAAATATATACAAAGCCATACATAATATTTTGATAAATTTGAGATACTTACAGTTTATTTTCATTATTTTATGAAACAATTTAATGAAGAAATTGAATAGTTCATACGGTCTAGTGATAACTGAAAAGCTTTTGTAATTGGCAAAAATACTATGATTCATTAAACCATTACCAACAATCCGACATGTTCACTTCGCTCTCTATCCTGTTTTTCAACTGAACGAACGAGCCGAGCGTCCAGGTAAATGGTAGAACCAGGCACGAACCGGTTTGAAAATAAATTGTTTCATTTATAATGGCGAAGCTTTTGCCATTATAAATATATAACCATAACCCTCTCACAGCCACCGTTTTCATTCCACCACCTCCCTCATTTTTTCAGCCGAGCTTCATCCCTTTCAAACTAAAAAATCATCATCATCAGAAGTCCAAATCCGTCACTCTATACTCAAATTAAAGCTCGTTTTTGAGATTCACACTCGAAGAAATGTCTAAAATGCTAAAAATTTTAGCCAAAAATTTTATGCACGGAGAAGACACTAGTAGCAGCGGCGGAGGCGCCGACAGAGGCGGTGAAGAACAGATTATTGTACCGTACGGTCATGAGCAATGAATAGAAGATCTGCTAGAAGCCGCCGAAAATCTCGATAATCAGGGCGGAGTCGAAGAAGAAGGCGGTCGTTAAGGCCACGAAGGCCGCAGAGGTGCTCGATCAGGCAGAACGCGCAACGGAGTGGACGGACTTCCGCAAGAGTTGCCGAGCTTAACGGTTTTCAGGATCCGAACCTTAGCACCGCGAACTTGGCGACACTTACTAACTTTCAGGCACTACCAGAAGGGAAAATGCACGTCTGCATGCAGATGAGCTTAGCTGTAAGTATTTTTTTAAATTTAAAATTGTTAAATAATTTATCGTTTTAAATTTATGTTGAAGAATTCATTTAACATAAACAGCCACGGAATATCCGTTCGTGTGGTTTATTAGTAAACACCCTAAGATATTTCCATAGCAAATTGACAAGCATTGATAGAGTCGTAGCACTTTTACATGAGCTTGGATTTCATCATTTTTTAGGTAATCTAAATGACCCCTTTACGTTAAAAGAAATTCTTTAATTTATTGTAGCTTACTTTAATTTGTTATGTAATTTATAATTCTAGGCATCGGTAACGTAACCAAAGGTGATGTGCAATTGTGTGTCGCTATTGTTTTACAGTGGTATAAAACCATTCGTACATTTCTCTTTCCCTACGGTGAGCTAGAAATTACACCTTTCGACTTTTCTATGCTTACCGGCATAAGCATAGGACTGACCGTTTTTCCACTGATCCCATACGACTCTCGATGGCGTGATGCCGCCCTTGTTCAGGATCTTCTGCCACACTTTGACACTTCGCCGGCATTGTATCAGGCTGCCGGCGCTATTCGAGTAAGTGCGATTACTGCTGTCATGGACAGCATCTTGAGTGTCTATTCTCCAGAGCACGATTTGGAGCTCGCTAGATTGTTTGTTTTATATCTCATGGGCAACTTAATTTTTAGCACCAGTAGCAGTAGCTTATCGGTCAACTTTATTGAGGCGGTTTTTCATTTGGATTTCGATAGTGTTGTTCAGTATGATTGGGGTATGTCTATTCTTGCGTACTTTTATAGATGTCTAGATGCACAGTGCATCATCTCTGACTCACAGGTTTCCTTGTACAGATTTTGGGACTTATTACAGTACTGGTACTTTGAGTACAGTCATAACTTTAACTTCATTACATTGACCACGGACGCATCTACTTTCTTCCCTCGTTTGTCATTTTGGTGCGTGACCAACAAAGGGTTAAGGGATAATGAAACCTGCCATGTTTATTCGGTTGCCCACAACCAGATTGATTTGAGGATGTATAGAGTGTGGATTATTTGGCATCTATTTCATTCTAGAATATCGATCTTGACTTCATGCAGATTGCTAGGATGCTTGGTGGACGGAGATTTCCTCTATTATCGTATCCCTCGGAGTTTGGTGCATATTGGTATCTTAGTGAGAGGTGTTGGAGACAGTTTTATGATTACGATGTCATTTCCGATGATCCAAATCCTCATACCTATCGATGTATGATTTACGCTACAAATTAGTTGGACATGGCGAGAGCAGCTGGTTGGTGGTTGGAAGAGAGCTTTGTTATTGTTGGTCCATCATATGTTGATTTCTGGCGTAGATTTACGCTGCATCTGGTGATAACTTTACCCATGCAGCGGTAAAAGATTTAGTCGGTCCATCTGCTATACGACACGGTATTGCACCTCCGGTTATCGAGGATCTTACCCAGCCTAGTCAGGGCTACCGTGCACCAGATCACATGGTCGCTGCTTCTCACTTTGGTTGGACCATGACAGTGTCTACTACTTCAGGAGCAGACCGATATGTTGACATTTATCATTCTCCAGCACATGACCGGTATCCGGTCCCTCACAGATATCGTACGCCGATCTATACGACATGCAGATGGGTATCAAACACATGATACGTAGAGTACAGGCATAGCATTGACTATTATAATGCTGAGATGTAGCGACATGCAGCCGATACAGCACGACTGCAGGCATTTCTAGATTCAGAGCATCAGAGATTTGCTGACTTTGGTATGTACTACGACCAGTTAGCTGGCCGAGTGGTGGAAAAGACGCTGATGACGGGACACGTCCCCGTCGTCGACCCCGTCCACATACAGATGGTTGATCTTATGTAATGTCCTTTGTTTATGCTATTGTTGATGTTATTATTCATGTACTGTGGCAGATGTTATTATTCATGTACTATGGCATCAATTATTATGTTTCATGTTTTTTTGTGGTTGGTGTTTTTATTCACTGCCTTGTCTCATCCGAGCCACATAGAGCAATTCATAACCATTCAGTGCAGCGTCCTCTCTTACACTGTAGTTATAAGTACACTGTGAATTTATCTGTCCAACGGTAATATTTGATTACTAAACATGCTCCTCTTTTAATATAAATAACCTCCTTCTACCATTGAGATATACACTCACTCTTCCAACTTTCCATATGTATATCATAATGGTGGACTATAGGCACATTTCATATCCTTCTTCGTACTCATACGAAGGTCCATTGAATCACGAACTCCCACCAAATCCTTCTTCCCCAGAACCACCAATGGAATAGTATGTGAAAATGCAGGAAATACACTACAAAGATCTGACGGAATGGTGTGTCCTTTCCTAGCTACGTGGAGCATGCCTACGAAGATTTGTAATTTAATTTGTTTGAGAATTAAACATAAATAAGAATTGATTGAAAACTTATTGATTTTGAGATTTTGAAAGGTATGATTTTATAACTTGATTTAATTAATGGTGATTAAATGAATATTTTCACATTTAAATAAAATTGAATAATTAATTTTGATTTAAATTTGTAATTTGAAATTCTATTTAAATGCTTATGAAAAGTGATTATATGAATATTTTAGAATTAAATATAATTGAAGTTAGATATTTAATTATTGACTTTATTTAAATTTGTAATTTGTAATTTGAGATTTTATTCAAATGTTATTAAAAGTGATTAAGCGAATATTTACAAATTTAAATAAAATTAAAGTTGAATTTTGAAATATAAATGAAATTTATCAAATTGAGTTATTGTAAATTGTTTGAATATTTAAACTTTGAAACCTATTGAATTGAAAGTGGTTTAAATTTGTAGTTCAAAACTGAATTTGAAATCGATATTAATCAAAAATGGTTTTAATGAGAATTTGAATTGAACATTTAACCTTTTTAATTGAAATTGTTGAACTGAGATGGATTTAAATTGAATTTTGGAATTAAAGTTGATTTGAATCGATTTGTGAAATTGGGAGAAACAATTCTAACTTGGAACTTGTTATCCCGCCTTTTGGCAAGGCCGAGATATCAAGAAACTGACTGGGGAATATGGATCATACATCCTCAGCATCGAGTAGCTACTGGATGACCACATATATCGATGAATTTTACTCAAGTCTGGATTGGGCTACAATTGATAAGACACATCAAGCAAGGTTAGGAAAAGCAACGTTCTAAGTTTCAAGTCAATCCGGGTTCGTACGCTCAAGATATCATCGATGCAAGTTGGAGGAGGTGACCCTAAGTTCGAATCCATAGGCAGAGCTTCTATTCGAATCCATCAGTGCAACCTATGTTCGTATCCATCGGTTCGACTCCATATAGTTCGCAACCATCAACAAGCATTCGTTCGAATCGGACCGGATAAGCCACTTCGAATCCATGAAGCTACTCCATTTTGTATCCCTCAGGTTGAAGTCCTTCGAATCCATGAAGTCACTCCACTTCGTATCCATCCAGTGACCCTGCTTCGAATCCATCCTGTTGCAACGACTTTGTATCGATCGACTATTATATATCGCGATCGATACGAATGAACTTCTGTTCGAATCCATTCCCTCGAACCCACTAAGTCAAAGCGGCGAAAAACACGGAGTCGACCCAGTCGACTCGGAGTGAAAAGTGGATTGACCCAGGAAATGCGCACCACGTCATCGCAAAGGCGCGTGAGGCCATCGAGTCGAGCCTATCGATTCGAACGAATCGAGTCGAAGCAAGCAAACTGCCGAAGGATGGCAATTCGAATCAACCATATCTCGCAATCTACAAGTCCAAATGCCATGAAATTTTCACAGAAGCTTGAGCACATGTTGAAGAATGTCCACACCAAATTTCAGCTCGATTGGACAATTCCTTGATCGATTCGAATGGATTTCGAATCGATCCCAAAGTGGGCCCGGAATTACTGAAAGCGGGCATGTGGGCCCCCTTACGTGCCAGAACTGGTCTCCCGAAATTTAGGCGAAATATCAGCCTCCTACACCTATAAATAGAGCCTCTGGTCATTCAGAAAAGGGGTCGGACAATTTTGAGAGCTAAAGAGCGCCCAGACTCTGCCATATTTACTCAAAATCACCACTGCTACCTTAGATTCAGACTTAGCTCATAAAATCAGTTGTACTACGCTATAAGAAATTGTAATCTTCAAGTATCGAGCAATAAAATCATCAAACTTCATAGTGGACGTAGGCGAAACGCCGAACCACTCTAAATTATTGTCTTCTTTGCAATTTACTTTCTGCTATTTGGAGTTTTTGTTAGATAATCCTCAGTTTTAATTTTCATTCTTCACTTTTATCTCTTCAAAAACTTCCGAAGAGTGTTGTGCCCATTTTTTGTACAAACACTTTGGTGCTTCCACTGAGAAAAACCAGCTTTTTCTCCTGCTCCTTGGATCTACCATCGATACCGGATTGCATAAATCCAAGAGGAAGATCCAGTTCTCTAATCCAGAATCCTTCCATTCTATTCAGATTTGCATAAAGTCTAGGAAAGGAATCCACCACTCAATATGGTTAGCACAAGAACCGCTTCTACAGCTGCTGACCAAGAAGGTCGGGATAGACAGAATCCTACGCAGCTGCCTCCATCCAACCAAGACAACACTGCTCACTCAGATCCGTCAGGACCAGTCACTAGGCAAGAGTTCCAAGTGTTGCTCCAAGAACTGACTCAAAGTCGGCAACAATTAACTGAACAGTTGCGCGCTAACGCTGAATTGACCAACCAATTAAACCGCCGAAGGCGCATGAGGACTAGGAGGGATGATGCTTCCCACTCGTCCACTAAGAGTTCTGCTTCATCCGACTATCACTGCAGATCTACACGTCCCCGATTGGACGCGAGTCACACACAAGCTACCGGATATCAACCTGCCTTGACTGTAGGACAATTGAGGGTCGGACCGTCAACTAGCTTCCAGGCCGGGCCTTCGTCACGAGGAGGTGCTGTTCCACAGCATACCACAAACAATCGCACTGCAACCGCCGCGGTAGAAACAAGGGTTGATACCCGGAATCTGTCAGATCCGAATAATCAGCAACGTGGGCGTACTCCTGAACCATACGTCCCAGAAGATGTAGAGCTAAGGAGGCGAGACACAGGCCGTCGACAGCGTCCGGCCCAAACTCGCACTATGGAACCCGACCACACCTTAGCTCATCATGCACAGAATGTGGCTATGCCCGATATTTCAACCATGATACGTCAGATGATTCGCGAAAGCCAAGGGCTTACCAATGACGATTGGGGAATCTCCCGTAGTCATACTCCTTTCACAGACGAAATATTATACGCTGATCCTCCTCGGCGATTCAGAATGCCAACTCTCCCAATGTACGAAGGAAGTAGTGACCCCAATCAACATATTTTGAAATATGAATGGTCAATGAGCGCTGCAAGGGCTGATGATGCAGTTAAGTGCCGAAGTTTCCTCATCTCTTTGGGAGGAATCGCAACAATGTGGTTTACAAGGTTGCCACCTAGATCTATCTCTTCGTTCGATCAACTGGCTAAGAAATTTGTCGAACAGTTCCGTATGCATGTCACTAGACCTAAAGACGTTAACACCCTATCTAGCATCACCCAAGCTAAGGGAGAGACACTCAAACGCTATTTGGAAAGATTCCACGCGACATGTGTAGAAATTAGTAATCCTAACGATAACTCAATCTTGATGGCATTAACCAAAGGAATCGATCCCGATTCTGAGTTTGGAAATTGGTTAGTTGGGAAACCACCCGCATCGTTGGACCGTTTCTACTCCAAAGCCGCTCAATTCTTACGGCAAGAAGACGCGAAACAGTCTAGGAAGCAGGACGATGTGATGCCCAGAACTGAAGGAATACAAAGTAATGTAGCAGTTAAGCAGTCCGGTGAGAGTTCCGGAAAAGTTCAGTTGAATATACAAAACAAACAGACCCAGCCGCGAGGCAGCAATGGTCAGGATAAAAAGAGAGATCAAAACCGAGGCCCACGGCGTAGGGCTCCGATGTTCGATAACTACACACCGTTGAATACATCATTGGAAAACGTGTATCTGCAAACTTGCAACACTGTGCAATATAAGAAACCTGCTCCGAAGCAATCGTCGGAGAGGCAGATTCAAACAGGGAAGTTTTGTAGATTTCACGAGAGTTATGGCCACAATACCAATGAGTGTCGACATTTGCAGGACCTCATCGAGAAGTTGATCAGGGAAAGAAAGTTAGATCGGTTTGTGCGAACGCCACAGCCTGGTGGTGCGGGCCCTTCAAACCAAAATTGTGTGCAAAATCAAGAAAGACAAGAGGAACCCGCTCGTACGGGCGGAAGGCTAGTTATAAATACAATAAGTGGCGGTCCCCATCCAGCAGACAGAAGCTGGAGGGAAATGGAGTCATATGCCAGTTCTATCAGGCACACGGACTTCGAATGCTGCAGTAATTGTGAAGATGGAACTCCGGCTAAACAACAGAAAACAATGTCTGATGATATCATATTTAGAAGCAGAGACGCTGATAAGATCGAAGCCCCAACAATCGACCCACTGGTCATATCTGCCCAGGTAGGTCCTGCTTGGATGAAGAGGATCCTGGTTGACAGTGGGAGCTCCATAAACATCTTGCTTAAACGAGCCTATGATTTAATGAAAATGGAAGCAAAGGACTTAAAACCTTGCCAATCTCGAGTTCACGGCTTCAATGGAAGTGCTACAATACCCACTGGAGTGGTGGAACTGCCAGTGGAGTTGGGAGTTGGAGAACGCCGGAGAGTCCGGATGTTGCAGTTTGTCGTCTTAGATATTGATTCACCTTACAATGCGTTTTTGGGCCGACCGGCCCTTGCTGAGTTCAGGGCAGCCATTGCCCCATGGTGTTTGACTCTGAAGTTCCCCACATATCACGGGATTGGAGTCATTCAAGGAGATCAGGTGGTAGGAAGAGCCTGTTATGTTGCTGAACTGCGCGAGGCGCAGAGAAAGGAGAAAGGAAAGGGCGTAGAGGAATCTCTCTGCGTCTGTTTTGCTGGTGATTGACAATTAGCGCCTGGGCCCCGGCCCGGGCACCACGACCAATTCCTTAAAGATCTTGACCCTAGAGACAACGAAGATAAAGATGAATCTAAAGAGAATCAAGCTTCCCCAGCCGAACTGACTGTGGACGTCCCAATCAGTGAGGGTGATGATTCGAAAGTGCTAAAAGTTGGATCTCAACTGGAAAAACAGACACAACAGGAATTGGTTGAATTTCTCTGGGCGAATCTCGACGTTTTCGCCTGGACACACTCTGATATGTGCGGGATCTCACCGGACATCGCAAGTCACTCCCTGAATATTGATCTGTGGTATGTCCCGGTCAAACAGAAAAGGCGTGGTATGGATCCAGAGAGATCTGCCGCCCTTAAAGAAGAGGTTGATAAGTTACAATCAAATGGTTTCATCCGAGATGCTTTGTATCCAGAATGGGTGTCAAATCCAGTATTGGTTCGAAAATTGAACGGGAAATGGAGAACTTGCATCGACTATTCTGACTTAAACAAGGCTTGTCCAAAGGATAGTTTTCCACTTTCTTGAATTGACCAGCTCGTAGATTCAACGGCTGGACATGAGTTATTATCTTTCATGGATGCTTATTCTGGCTACAATCAAATACCTATGCATTTGCCTTATCAAGAACATACCAGTTTCGTGACCGATCTGGGACCCTACTGCTACAGAGTCATGCCTTTTGGTCTAAAAAATGCCGGAGCAACGTACCAATGCTTGGTCAACCGGATGTTCGCCGACCAGATCGGGAAGACCATGGAGGTTTATGTGGATGACATGCTAGTAAAGTCTCGATTCTCCACAGATCACGTCAGAGATTTAAATTCGATGTTCTGCATCCTTCGAGAATATGGAATGAAGCTCAATCCGTTAAAATGTCATTTCGGTGTCGCATCTGAAAAGTTCCTCGGGTTTATCGTTAATGCTCGAGGGATAGAAGCAAATCCCGAAAAGATCTGGGCAATAAGGAACTTGCAAACTCCAAGAACCATAAAGCAAGTCCAGAGCCTCAACGGGAAAGTAGCAGCATTAAGCAGGTTCATTTCAAAATCCACCGATAAATGCATTCCTTTCTTCGATCTGATCTGGAAGGGAAAGCGAAACTTTGAATGGACCATGGAATGTGAAGACGCATTCCGATCGTTGGTTCAACATCTCTCCACACCACCGATCCTATCAAAACCGGTAGACCACGAACAATTGTACCTTTATCTAGCAGTATCGGAGCATGCAATCAGCGCTGCTTTGGTTCGAGAAGAAGACCGAATACAGAAACCAGTCTACTACATCAGCAAACGATTGACTGGAGCTGAGAGAAACTATCCAAAACTAGAGAAGTTAGCTTATTGCCTTGTCATCGCATCAAGAAAACTCCGGCCATATTTCCAGGCACATCCTATTATTATTTACACCGACCAGCTGTTACGACAGGTCCTTACGCGGTCTGAGACGTCTGGTAGATTACTCAAGTGGAACATCAAACTGAGCCAGTTTGATATTACTTACTCTCCAAGACGAGCCATTCAAGGACAAGTCCTGACCGATTTCATAGCTGAATTTACCGTTCCAGAAGACTTGCCCGAAACCAGTGAATCCCCTCCCCGAATATATCTGGAAGCTTTATACTGATGGTGCATCAAACGACCGGTGTTCGGGCGCTGGTGTTGTACTTGAAACTCCCGAAGGCCGATCTATATGTTATGCTTTGAGGTTCGATTTTCACGCAACCAATAATGAAGCTGAATATGAAGCCCTCTTAACTGGGCTGAAATTGGCCAGAGATTTGAGAAATATCGCTGTGGAAGTTTATTGTGATTCACAATTAGTTGTGTGCCAAGTACGAGGAGAGTATCAAGCAAGAGATCGAAGGCTGGCTGCTTACTTAACTCGAGTTCAGGAAGTACTGAATCAGTTTGATTATTATGCCATTTATTATATACCTCGGGAACGCAATCAAAGAGCCGACTCATTGGCAATGTTAGCCAGCACAGGTGAAGCACAACAAATGGGACTTGTCCCCGTCGAAACTTTATCCTCCCTAAGCATCGATCAAATAGAGATGAATTTTGTGTTTGAAACCGCTCCCAATAGAGAATCGTGGATGACTCCGTATCGAAATTACATTGAGAATGGGACATTGCCTGAGCATAGAAATGAGAAGAGGCAAATTCTACGAAAAGCTTCACGGTTCGTCATTCAGGATGGAGTCATGTATAGAAGAGGTTATTATGTCCCTCTTCTCCGGCGTATCGCGCACGATGAAATTAAACGAGTGTTACATGACGTACACGAAGGAGAATGTGGCGATCACACCGGTGGGCAAGCTCTTGCTAAGAAAATACTCCGATACGGATACTACTGGCAGACAGTGAACCGAGATGCAGCAAACTATGCCAGAAAGTGCGATAGGTGCCAGAAACACGCCCGAATTCCAAGAGCCCCACCTACCGAGATAACTCAAATGGTCAGTCCCTGGCCATTCGCTATGTGGGGCATCGATATCATCGGCGCTTTACCTCTGGCAAAAGGTGGTGCGAAGTACGCCATCGTCGCCGTTGACTACTTTACAAAATGGGCTGAAGCTGAAGCTCTCACAACGATTACGACAAAGAAAGTAATAAATTTCGTAGTTCGCAATATCATCTGTCGATTTGGACTCCCGCATACCATCATCATCGATAATGGAGCCCAATTCGAAAGTGCAGAGTTCAAGAATTTCTGTCAACGTTTTCATATCCATAAAAATTTCTCGGCAGTTGCACATCCTCAGGCAAACGGTTAGGTCGAAACTGTCAATAAAATTATAAAATCTATCCTAAAGAAACGACCGGAAAAGGTCGGGGGCAAATGGGTTGATGAACTTCCTATGGCATTATGGGCTTATCGAACGACTCACAAGACTACAACCGGACACACCCCGTTTTCCTTATCTTATGGCTCGGAAGCCGTTATTTCGGTCAAAACGGAAGTGTTTTCCCATCGCGTGACTTATTATGATCTAAAAAAAACGCTATACTGCTTGCTGAATCTTTGGATCTACTGGATGAGAAGCGGGAAGAGGCTGATTTGAGAGCGGCCGCATATCGAAGTCGAGTCACCCGATTGTACAATGCCAAAGTCCGACCTCGAACTTTTAAACTCGGCGATCTCGTTCTCAAGAGAATCTATCCGGTTCCTTCGCACATGAAACCGAACTGGGAAGGACCATATGTGATTACACAAAGACTCGGAGATGGCACATTCAAACTATCGACCGTTGACGGTCTTAATTTTCCAAGGGCCTGGAACGGCGAGAGTCTCCGTCGCTACTACATATGACATGCTTTATTTATTTTATTATATTTTTCCATTTAGCAATTTACTTTTGCATTTCGAAATTAGAATTTGTAATAAGGCAACTGACTTTGCCATATTTTCTTATTTCAGCAATAAAATGCCATCTCTTCGAGCCAGAGCTGTGATTCATTGAATACAATGTACAACATCACGATGCACGGAGAGCTAAATTCCATCACGCAGTGGAATTTATTCAAGTAGGGAGTGGCTATGATACGATCGGCCACTCTCTAAATGAAACCCGAGCTTGGGGGCAAGCCATCACGTCGGGCTAAAAATGGGTTGATACACGACAATCCTTTACTTAACTCCGTACTCCCAGAGAGCGAGACGGAGTATAAACATTACTTAACTCCGTACTCCCAGAGTGCGAGACGGAGTGTAACGACCCGTATTTTCACGGATCGAAAAGTTCGTCAAATCTGGAATTTTTTGCATTTTTAAGTCATTTCAGATTTTTAGGCAGATTTGTCTAAGTCCTAGGTCGTGAACGACCTAAGAGCTAAGTCGTGACCGAGTTAAGGAATTCGACGAGTTAGTGTTAGGTCGTGGGTTAGTTGGAGCGACCTATAAAATTATGCAACCTAGGATTTGGTTAAGTATTAGGTCGGCAGGGCGAGTTAACGACCTAAAGAACTGGCGACTTAAGGGTAGGCAGACCTAGTGGAGTTAGCGACCTAGTGGTTACCGGGTTAGCATGGTTAGGTCGGCAATGACCTAGGGGAGCTGGGGTAGCAAGTTACCGACTTAGTAAAGTGAGCGACCTATGGGATTGACCGACCTAAGAAATAAGCGGGTTAACGACTTAGTAGTTAAGTCGTTGGACGACCTAAGGGGTTAAGTATTAAGTGTTAGGTCGTAACACTGTTAGGTCGCGTGGGTTGTTAAGTTGTTAGGTCGCAAGGTTTTATAAGTCGTAGGTCGTAGAGAGGCAGTGTGTTAGGTCGCTGGGTTTCGTCTAAGTGTTAAGTCGTGCATAGTTAAGTCGCGCAGTGTTAAGTCGAATGGTGCTAAGTTGTTAAGTCGTCCAGGCGACTTAGGAGTGAAGCGCGCATAAGTTAGGTCGCGCGCATGTTAAGTCGTAGGCTTGGTCTGTTAGGTCGGAGTTGTTGGCTAAGGGTTAGGTCGGAGGCTCTGTTAAGTCGTGGGGGTTTTTAGGTCGTAGGTCGGCATAGTGTTAAGTCGGCAGCGACTTAAGGAGATAGCCGAGTTACGACTTAAGGGCAGTTTTCAGCTATAAATAGGAGAGCTTCTCTTCATTTTTGGGATCCGGATTTTGAAGCGACGAAGTGCTGCCATTTTGAGAGCTCGACTTCTACACTTCTTCACTTCAATTCTCCACTCTAATCTAGTGCTTCCATCCATCCAAATCGAAGATCAAGATTGAAGATTCAAGAGCTTAGATTGAAAATCTTCATCTTTTCAAGAGAGATTTCTTCATTTGAAGCGGATTTGTGATAGATCAAGCTTGATCCTTTGCTGTCCAGATCTGAAGCGTGTTGATTTGGGTTTGTTTAGGAGATTTGGTGAGTGGTGATTATCTCTCACACGGATCCAAAGGAGTATATCGGATTGTTGGCTCGATTTGGTGTTAAAATAGAGATTTCCACGCATTTTCTTCATCCTATGTGTAGATCCATATAGATCCATTGTTCATGATGATGTTACATCCATTTTATCATATGTTAACCTATGCAAGTTCATTCATCAAGTTTGTAGAGATATAATCCATGTTTTCATGCTTATTGGACTTTCAACTCTTTAATTACGAAAATGCCATTATTGTTATAATTGTCTACTTAGATCATATTTGGATGCTTGATTGTTTGGATTGGTGTTTGATTTGATTGATTGTTATGAACTAGATGATTGATGATTAGATTTAGACCGAAGACGATTCAAAAGCTAAGGGAAAGGCTCTTGAATTGGGAAAGCTGCTCGTGGCATATGTAGCGGGATGATGAAGCTCTTATGCATAGATTCGATGATGTGATGATGAGATGAGGCTTTGCGAGGATGTAATGAAGCGAGGCAATCATGTGATGAAGACTTGGTCTAATCCAGACGGGATCATTCCAAGCATGTTGATAACTCGGTGATATGATTCGAGTTGAGGATAATGAATGGATATGAGAATAGTCGTCGAGGAGGATGACTAGGAGGCTTGGATAGCATCGTTGTTGAAGGTTCTAGCATGCTCTAAGCAAGGGTACGTTTGGGCAGATTCGATAGTCCCAACGGCCAACTGTTGATGGTCGAGTACTCTGGGCAGATTCGATAGTCCTAGGCACGGGCTGCGACGACGTGCGGGAGTTATGTCTAGAACTGGGGTTTTCATTAGCCCTTGACGGACGGCTGAAAGAATGTGCCGGTCATTCAATTAACGGTGATATCGAAGCAGTGATAACAGTGATAGCCAGAGTCATGGATGTTTGGTTGTATCGTCATTCGGACTCAAGAGCGGTATTTTCTGGGTGCTTATCTGATTTAGGCCTTGGTACTTGGAAAACATCGCCCTTGACTCGAGTGATAGTAGCTTTACTTTAAATTGTATGCTCTGCTATGTTTGCTTCTGCTTAGTGTGTGTCTGGGGGCTATCACTGTAGAATGAGGTTGGAGTGGGAGGGTTGTATTCCTATTCCTTTTCCTTTATGCTCTTTTGGTATGTTGTTAGTTAATTTACTGCTCACTAAGACTGTTGTCTGACTCAAGGCTTTATGTTTTTAATTCTTATTGCCTTGGGCTGTTCGTCCATTTTGGGACGGGCAGACTAGGTAGCAGGTGACAGGTGCTGTTCTCTTCTCACGATGCTGATATCGAAGACGAGCTGGAGGGTTGCATATTATCTTCTTATTATATGTACTGGATATTCCGCTGTTTTGTATTCTCTGAGAGATATGTAGTGAGGCTGGATGTATTGACTATGTGGATGCTTGTATTCAACTATTATGGAGTTTTATATGATGTCATTTTGTTCTGTAAAGCTTCACTATACATATGTTCTATTGTATTTTGTCCATGCGCTGTGAGTAATACGATAGATTCTTTTGTTTTAAATCTTACCTTGACAATCGTCCATGGTCGCCTGGCACACTTTACAGCGCTCTATCTCTAGATTCGGTGCAGGGGTCATGAGCGGTCGTCACATTTGGTATCAGAGCATTGGTTAATCGATTTTACCCAACGCTCGCTGTCGTAACTACGTATGAGAGACGTAATTGTATTTTGATGGATGATTACTATATATAATATAGTAGCTTAGTAGGGTTTGAGTCCTTTATGCAGTTGTTTCTCTAGAGGTTCTAATCATTCCTTTTTATAGATATTGAGAATGAGTCGAAGAGGGAGACCAGCTGCTAGGGAAGGCCGTGCTACTGAAGAGACTGCTGATTATGCAGCCATGTTCGAAGCTATGATGACTTCGATCATGAGAAGGATACCAGTTCCGGGGGCAGCAGTTGATGTTGGAGTTCAAGTCCAAACTCCAAAACCAGTGGATTTCGCTAAGTTGTGCAAGGATTATACTGCTCTTGGAGGGAAGGTTTTCTTGGGAACAGAATCTACCATTGAGGTCCAGAGGTGGATAGATGCTTGTAGAAGGATCTTTGGTGATTTGGGAATTGATGATGCAACTAAGAGGAAGTTGGCATCAAGGCAGCTTCAAGGGAGAGCCTCTGATTGGTGGAACTCTATTACCATCACTACTCCGGAAGAAGAGATTACTTGGGAGCAATTCCAAGCTAGATTTGAAGCTAAGTTCATTTCTACAGCTCAGAAGTCTGTTCTGTTCAAGAGGTTTGTGGAGCTCAAGCAAGGTGGAAGATCTGTTCTTGAGTATGTTTCTGAGTTTGAAGCTTTGTCCAAGTATGCTCGGTCATATATTGAATCTGCTTATCAGAAGAATGAGAAGTTTGTGACCGGCTTGGATAGTTATCTTGGGAGACAGTTGGTGGATCATTTGGACGATTCATTTGAGAAGCTTGTGGAGAAAGCTCTCAGGCATGAGAGTCTGTTTCCTAAGGAAGGACCTGTTGTTGCTGTTACCAAGGGAGAATCTAAACCACAGCAGGGTGGAAACCAGAAGAGGAAGCAGCAGCAGCAGAAAGGTAAGGATGGCCAGAAGAAGCCGAAAGGCGAGGTGACTTGCTACAATTGTCAGCAGAAGGGCCATTTCTCTAAGGATTGTAAGAATCCTAAGGTGCCGATGAAGTGTCACAACTGTGACAAGCCGGGGCATTTCAGGAAGAATTGTCCAGAACCGAGGAAGGACAGGCAGATTGTGCAAGCCTATGCTTTAGGAGCTGTTCCGTCGTCTTCAAAAGCTCCTACTGCTGAAGAGAAGGGAAAGAGTGTGGTTGTTCAAGGTACTCTTTTCCTATGTGGTGTTCCAGTTAGAGTTCTGTTTGATACTGGAGCGTCGCACTCGTTTGTTTGTAATGAACTCGTAGGCCGGTTAGATTTGAAGCCGGATATTGTTGATAGGCCATTGGTTGTGACTAATCCAGTTGGGGGTTCGTCTTGTTTGTGTATGTTATGCCGTGGTCTAGTTGTGTCGAGTCATGGTTGCTCTTTTGATTGTGATTGCTTTGTTCTGAACTTTGCGGGGTTCGGAATTATTTTGGGTATGGACTGGCTTAGGAAGTATGCGGCTAAGGTTGATTGCGAAAAGCTGGAGGTGACAGTCGAGAATGTGGAGGGGCGAAAGGTTGTGATACGATGTAAGCATGAGGAAGGCGTCTTCATGAGCTTCATGTATTCGCTAGTTGTTCCACGGGATGGACTGTCATCAGTGCCGATCGCTAATGGATTCGAGGATGTCTTTGACGAAGTCAAAGGGTTGCCGCCGCATAGAGAGATCGAGTTTCGTATAGATCTAGTTGAAGGAGCCAGACCTGTTGTGATGCCTCTTAGGCGGATGGCGCCTAAGGAACAGCAGGAGTTGAGGGTGCAAGTTGATGACCTTTTGCAGAAAGGATTCATTCGGCGTAGTGTGTCCGAGTGGGGTGCACCAGTTGTGTTTGCAACCAAGGCAGATGGGTCGTTGAGATTGTGTGTGGATTATCGTGAGCTGAATAAGGTGACTAAGAAAAACAAGTATCCATTGCCGAGGATAGACGACTTGTTTGATCAGCTTCACGGAGCAAAAGTGTTTTCTCAGATGGATTTGGCAACGGGATTTCACCAGTTGAGGGTAGCTAAGGATAGTGTGCCGAAGACTGCTTTTAGGACACCATCCGGTTTCTTTGAGTGGCTGGTAATGCCGTTTGGATTGACTAACGCGCCAGCATATTTTGTGGATCTTATGAATAGAGTGTTCAGAGATCAGTTGAACAAGTTCGTACTTGTGTTCGTGGATGATATTCTGATTTATTCTAGAACTGAAGAAGAGCACAAGACGCACTTGCGTATTGTTTTGGAAATCTTACGGAAACATCAGCTGAAGGCTAAGTTTTCGAAGTATCACTTCTGGAAGAGTGAAGTGAGGTTCTTAGGCCATGTGATTTCTGGAAATGGAATAGCGGTTGATCCCGCTAAGGTGGCAGCAATCCAGGATTGGGTTAGACCTAAGAATGCATCTGATGTGAGAAGTTTTCTTGGATTAGCAGGATATTATCGACGGTTTATCAAAGACTTCTCCAAGATAGCTGCACCATTAACAGGATTGACGAAGAAGAACAAAGTGTTCAGTTGGGATGCTAAGTGTGAGCAAGCTTTCGGAATCCTGAAAGAGAGACTGACAAGTGCTCCTGTTTTGACTATTCCTAGTGGGAATGATGAGATGGTGGTTTACACCGACGCATGTGGTACTGGACTTGGAGCAGTGCTGATGCAGAAGGATAAAGTTGTTGCGTATGCTAGTCGACAACTGAAGCCGCATGAAAGGAATTACCCAACTCATGATTTGGAGTTAGCGGCGATTGTATTTGCTCTGAAGATGTGGAGGCATTATCTATTGGGAGTTCGATTCGAGTTGTTTACGGATCACAAGTCGTTGAAGTATCTTTTCTCCCAAAAGGATTTGAATCTTCGGCAGCAACGTTGGCTAGAGTTTTTGGCATCATATGATTTTGGTATAGCTTATACTCCGGGAAAAGGTAACGCAGTGGCAGATGCGTTAAGTCGAAGACATGCGGGATTGGGAGCCATGTTTTCAGAATGGAAGAGTCTTGAGTATTTAGCTGGATTTGACTTCAGGCCTAGATGCGAATTGGAACCTGAGATGTTGGCAATCTTATCAATAAGACCCACTCTTGTGGAAAGGATTGGTGAGAGCCAAAAGCGAGATGATAAGCTTGTCAAGATTATCCATGAATTGGAATCTGGATTGGATCCAGAAAAGGATAAAGGATTCGAGGTCGATCGAGAGGGTTGGCTTCGGAAGCAAGGACGACTAGTTGTTCCCGATATAGATGAATTGAGGAGTGAAGTTCTGAAGGAAAGTCATCACTCGAAGCTGACAATTCATCCAGGTGGAAACAAGATGTATCGGGATATGAAGAGAACCTACTACTGGGAAGGTATGAAGAAGGATATTGGAAATTTTATTTCCAAGTGTATGAACTGCCAGTTGGTTAAAGCCGAACAGAAGAAGCCAAGCGGATTGCTTCAGCCATTAGAAGTTCCTACATGGAAGTGGGAACAAGTGTCGATGGACTTTATCGATGGATTGCCTAGAACCAGAACGGGAAATGAAGGGATCTGGGTCATTGTGGATCGTCTGACTAAGAGTGCACGATTCATTCCTGTTCGATCGACTAGGACTGCATCAAAGTTGGCTGAGTTGTATGTTAAGTGGATAGTTCGATTCCATGGTATTCCGAAGAGTATAGTGAGCGATCGAGACCCATTGTTCACTAGTGGATTTTGGAAGAGCTTCCAGGAAGTCTTGGGAACCGAGTTGTGCTTGAGTACAGCTTATCATCCCCAAACAGATGGTCAGACCGAGAGAGTCAACCGAGTTTTGGAAGATCTCCTCAGAGCATGTGTTTTGGATTTCGGAGGATCATGGGAAGATCACCTTCATTTGGTGGAGTTTGCGTACAACAACAGTTACCAGTCAAGCATTGGTATGGCACCGTATGAGGCATTATATGGAAGACCGTGTAACTCTCCAACATGTTGGTTGGAAACCGGGGAAAAGTTGATGCTTGGGCCAGAGATGATTCGTCAGACTTTAGATTGTATAGAAATCATTCGGCAACGAATGAAGGCAGCCCAAGACCGTCAAAAGAGTTATGCTGATAAGCGTCGAAAGGATTTGGAATTCGACGTTGGTGATATGGTTTTTGCGAAGATTTCTCCTCTGAAGAATGTTATTCGATTCGGGAAGAAAGGAAAATTGACTCCGAGATTTGTTGGACCATTCCCGATCATCGAGCGAATTGGAAAGCTCGCTTACAGATTGGAGTTACCAGAGAAGATGTCGAGTGTGCACAATGTTTTTCATGTATCATATCTACGGAAGTATGTGCACGACTCGAGTACGGTGGTTTCTGCTGATAGCTGTGAAGACTTAGAAGTTGATCCAGTCGATAGAAGACCTCGTAAGCCGCTTCGTGTTGTTGAGACTGACACGAGACAGCTTAGGAGGAAGGTAGTTAAGTTGCTCAAGATACAATGGAGTGATGATGATAACGACTGTACGTGGGAGGTGGAAGAGAGGATGAAGGCAGCTCATCCTGAACTCTTCAAGGTATGGCCCTACGGTGTCATCTCATCTCGCGATATTGTAACTTGTTCTAAGTCTTAGAATTCTGTACGCTAAGCTAGAATTGGATGCATGGTTTGTTGATTGCTATGGATGGTAGGCGTACAGAATAGTCTTTGATTGCTTTGTTTGCTTGAAATTTCGGGGGCGAAATTCCTAAGGGGGAGAGAATGTAACGACCCGTATTTTCACGGATCGAAAAGTTCGTCAAATCTGGAATTTTTTGCATTTTTAAGTCATTTCAGATTTTTAGGCAGATTTGTCTAAGTCCTAGGTCGTGAACGACCTAAGAGCTAAGTCGTGACCGAGTTAAGGAATTCGGCGAGTTAGTGTTAGGTCGTGGGTTAGTTGGAGCGACCTATAAAATTATGCAACCTAGGATTTGGTTAAGTATTAGGTCGGCAGGGCGAGTTAACGACCTAAAGAACTGGCGACTTAAGGGTAGGCAGACCTAGTGGAGTTAGCGACCTAGTGGTTACCGGGTTAGCATGGTTAGGTCGGCAACGACCTAGGGGAGCTGGGGTAGCAAGTTACCGACTTAGTAAAGTGAGCGACCTATGGGATTGACCGACCTAAGAAATAAGCGGGTTAACGACTTAGTAGTTAAGTCGTTGGACGACCTAAGGGGTTAAGTATTAAGTGTTAGGTCGTAACACTGTTAGGTCGCGTGGGTTGTTAAGTTGTTAGGTCGCAAGGTTTTATAAGTCGTAGGTCGTAGAGAGGCAGTGTGTTAGGTCGCTGGGTTTCGTCTAAGTGTTAAGTCGTGCATAGTTAAGTCGCGCAGTGTTAAGTCGAATGGTGCTAAGTTGTTAAGTCGTCCAGGCGACTTAGGAGTGAAGCGCGCATAAGTTAGGTCGCGCGCATGTTAAGTCGTAGGCTTGGTCTGTTAGGTCGGAGTTGTTGGCTAAGGGTTAGGTCGGAGGCTCTGTTAAGTCGTGGGGGTTTTTAGGTCGTAGGTCGGCATAGTGTTAAGTCGGCAGCGACTTAAGGAGATAGCCGAGTTACGACTTAAGGGCAGTTTTCAGCTATAAATAGGAGAGCTTCTCTTCATTTTTGGGATCCGGATTTTGAAGCGACGAAGTGCTGCCATTTTGAGAGCTCGACTTCTACACTTCTTCACTTCTTTTCTCCACTCTAATCTAGTGCTTCCATCCATCCAAATCGAAGATCAAGATTGAAGATTCAAGAGCTTAGATTGAAAATCTTCATCTTTTCAAGAGAGATTTCTTCATTTGAAGCGGATTTGTGATAGATCAAGCTTGATCCTTTGCTGTCCAGATCTGAAGCGTGTTGATTTGGGTTTGTTTAGGAGATTTGGTGAGTGGTGATTATCTCTCACACGGATCCAAAGGAGTATATCGGATTGTTGGCTCGATTTGGTGTTAAAATAGAGATTTCCATGCATTTTCTTCATCCTATGTGTAGATCCATATAGATCCATTGTTCATGATGATGTTACATCCATTTTATCATATGTTAACCTATGCAAGTTCATTCATCAAGTTTGTAGAGATATAATCCATGTTTTCATGCTTATTGGACTTTCAACTCTTTAATTACGAAAATGCCATTATTGTTATAATTGTCTACTTAGATCATATTTGGATGCTTGATTGTTTGGATTGGTGTTTGATTTGATTGATTGTTATGAACTAGATGATTGATGATTAGATTTAGACCGAAGACGATTCAAAAGCTAAGGGAAAGGCTCTTGAATTGGGAAAGCTGCTCGTGGCATATGTAGCGGGATGATGAAGCTCTTATGCATAGATTCGATGATGTGATGATGAGATGAGGCTTTGCGAGGATGTAATGAAGCGAGGCAATCATGTGATGAAGACTTGGTCTAATCCAGACGGGATCATTCCAAGCATGTTGATAACTCGGTGATATGATTCGAGTTGAGGATAATGAATGGATATGAGAATAGTCGTCGAGGAGGATGACTAGGAGGCTTGGATAACATCGTTGTTGAAGGTTCTAGCATGCTCTAAGCAAGGGTACGTTTGGGCAGATTCGATAGTCCCAACGGCCAACTGTTGATGGTCGAGTACTCTGGGCAGATTCGATAGTCCTAGGCACGGGCTGCGACGACGTGCGGGAGTTATGTCTAGAACCGGGGTTTTCATTAGCCCTTGACGGACGGCTGAAAGAATGTGCCGGTCATTCAATTAACGGTGATATCGAAGCAGTGATAACAGTGATAGCCAGAGTCATGGATGTTTGGTTGTATCGTCATTCGGACTCAAGAGCGGTATTTTCTGGGTGCTTATCTGATTTAGGCCTTGGTACTTGGAAAACATCGCCCTTGACTCGAGTGATAGTAGCTTTACTTTAAATTGTATGCTCTGCTATGTTTGCTTCTGCTTAGTGTGTGTCTGGGGGCTATCACTGTAGAATGAGGTTGGAGTGGGAGGGTTGTATTCCTATTCCTTTTCCTTTATGCTCTTTTGGTATGTTGTTAGTTAATTTACTGCTCACTAAGACTGTTGTCTGACTCAAGGCTTTATGTTTTTAATTCTTATTGCCTTGGGCTGTTCGTCCATTTTGGGACGGGCAGACTAGGTAGCAGGTGACAGGTGCTGTTCTCTTCTCACGATGCTGATATCGAAGACGAGCTGGAGGGTTGCATATTATCTTCTTATTATATGTACTGGATATTCCGCTGTTTTGTATTCTCTGAGAGATATGTAGTGAGGCTGGATGTATTGACTATGTGGATGCTTGTATTCAACTATTATGGAGTTTTATATGATGTCATTTTGTTCTGTAAAGCTTCACTATACATATGTTCTATTGTATTTTGTCCATGCGCTGTGAGTAATACGATAGATTCTTTTGTTTTAAATCTTACCTTGACAATCGTCCATGGTCGCCTGGCACACTTTACAGCGCTCTATCTCTAGATTCGGTGCAGGGGTCATGGGCGGTCGTCACACGGAGTATAAACATTACTTAACTCCGTACTCCTAGAGTGCGAGACGGAGTATAAACATTAATTAACTCCGTACTCCCGAAGTGCGAGACGGAGTATAAACATACCTTAACTCCGTACTCCCAGAGTGCGAGACGGAGTATAAACATTGATCAACTCCGTACTCCCAGAGTGCGAGACGGAGTATAAGCATTAATCAACTCCGTATTCCCAGAGTGCGAGACGGAGTACAAACATTAATCAACTCCGTACTCCTAGAGTGCGAGACGGAGCACAAACATAAAACAAACCCCAGAATACTCCGAGAACGCGAGCTGGGTATAAGCGTTAGCAACTATTGCGACATTATCCCCAAGGCTGGGGGCAGAACCAAAACAAATATTGAATTAAAGACAAAAGAGGATATGTTTTCATTTCCATTATCAACAAAAAGAATCTGATTACAAGCTGGTTCAAAAAATTCCTACTAGTGGGAGCCGAGTCCACATCTATACACGGCTATGAAAAATCAAAAAGACAAAACACTACCCCCGAACATGACAGCAAACTAAAGGAATAGCTCAATCTTTCTTCTTCCTCGGTTTCTTTTTTGGAGTAGTCCCGCTAGATCCGCTACCCGACTTCCTCCGCAATCTTTTGCACTTTTCCGTTTTGTCCTCCGATTGCGGCATAATGTCAACATCCTCCTCGGAGCTTGAAGCAACAGAGATTCTCTTGGAGGATGGAACTAGAGGCATGGGAGCTGTAACAGGAAGTGGGGCAGGAGCGCTTGCAATGACCACAGTGCCGCCCGGCGATATCATCATTAGTGGAGCAGGACCAGACGGATTCATGCCTACTGTCACTGATGTCATCTCAGCACTGATCTCGGCAAGAATTTCATCCGCACGAGATACTTGGGCCACGCTGGAAGTACTGATGGCTGGTATGAAGGAGCTAGTAGCTGGAGTAACTCCACTCATGGCGAAGGATGGGTCTACAAAGGGATCGTTAGGTTGACTAAGGAGTTCCTCAATCATCTGAGCATCAAAAGATAGCTTGCTCGTTTCTCCCTCTTCGCCGACCACAGTAGATGTCATAATAGCCTCGGTGATAATAGCCCCTAGCACTTGATAAGGAACTTGAGATGCAGGAGGCGCAGAGATAACAGCTTCGGTCACTGAATGAGAAAAAGCAAAGATTGTTAGCTAAATGAATTGCTTCAAATTCACCACACTAAGTGTTTGCTGGAGACGTTCAAATACCTTCCTTAGCCTGACCCGAAGTATGGGCAGGTACAGGGGCAGGAGCATCAGCAAGAGACAATTGCGGCTGGTCAGGAATATAAGCGGGGACGGACTGGGGATCAACCGCGCCAGTGGCTTTGGGCAATGTCGGAATTACAGCTCCAACACTTGCTTCATGATGCTCGATCCCCGAGCCCTCTCCGGTCTCTATCTGCCGAGCACCAAGCCTCTCTTTCTCCACGGAAATCATCGCCTCGTGGAGAACCTTCCTCTCTTCCTCAGAAAGCAAGCACGTCTCAAGCTCGAAATCATCCAATGCTTCATCTGGATGCGCCGCTTTCTTCTCCGCCACCAACCTAGTCCAGGCGTTGTACAGAATCATAGAGTCATCTCCAAGCCAAATAAATTTCTATGCTCCAGCACGTTGGCGTTATAGGTAACCTGGAGATCGTCGAAATCAGCTTTCATCCTGGACTTCTCCGCCATAATCTTTTCCTCAACTTCTGCATCCACAGACTTAGTCTTGGTCACCGCCGCAGCAAGTTCAGCTCGAAGTGATATGGCTTGGTCACATGCTTCCTGAGCGGTGGTGTTTGCATCATCTTTTTCTTTCACCACCTCAACGAATTTGTCTTTAAGCTCATTCAGCTCTTTGACGGCGGTGTCCCGCTCAGCTATGACGGTGGTATAGCGGTGGCCCATCCCTTCTACTAAGGCACAGTGTGCCTGCTGCATCCTTGCCATCTTCGCCACAGCCTCGTCATGCTTTTTAAGCGCTTGGAGTTTAGAGTTTCGAGACGACTCCTTCTCAGATTGAAGAACCTGGATGATGCGATCTTTCTTGACAATGTCAGCATCGCGCTCCTCAATAACCTTTGCCCAGTCAAAAGCTACCTTTGAAGCTTTCACGGCTGCTTTGTACCACTCCTTGTATTGAGCATAGAAGTCGCGGATATAGCTATGCGCAATATTTTCGGCATCCGAAGGAATCCTCTTGAGATGGGGAGGGAAGACATATGCATCCAGACAAATTTCTGGAAAGTCCTTTTTCATTTGAGCAAGCTGGATGGCTCCTTCACTTATCAATTCAGTCGGAACCTGTTCAACAATGGCAGCTGTCTGCGGTTCAACCCTTTGCCGCTGAATTTCGGGCCTGGAAGATTGAGAGGGTTGTTGTTGCTGCGAAGACTCAGGAGGATCTATAGGGGCCCTAGGAGGCGGAGGAGAACGAGATCGCGGTCGGTACTGATAGCTCCTATCTCTGTCAGTACGATCTTGACCAGAATGGCCGCGCTAATAATCCCGGTCTCTGTCGTAACGTTCCTGGCTGGTGCAGCCTCGACCGTGATCCCTATCCGATTCCCTCCAGCGGGACTCATAATAAGAAGAAGATCGGCGTATGTTGCGAAGCCTATCCAGAGTGGATCCACGACCTGACATCTCACCTGCGATAAGAAGGAACTGCAGTTTAGAATCCTACAAAAACGATGTTCAATATGCGGAAATCATGTAGTGCTGTGGAAGTGTGTGTAAATGTGTAAACCCCCAGACCGACCGAAAGTGTTGACCGCACTCAAAGGGAAGGGCTCGCTCATATTTAAAACATCTTGAAATTCCTCCAACCCGGAATTGTGATGAATCGATATATAATCCGGGATGGGAATATCATCAAGCCCTTTGAAAGTATCCCTCGAGTGAGAAGGGGCGGCCTCAGAAATTATAGCTCCGGAAGTGGGAGAAGACACATCTACAGACTTCCCCCCCTTAAATTTAAGTTTTTTAGAAATGACGGTCTTGCTTTTCCGTCTTTCTCCCAATTCTTCAAAATTTCCCGAAAGATCCGCCATCGGCTCTACGTCTATGTGAGTCATTTCCTCGTCGCTCACTTCAGTTATCACGACCCTGAGCGTTTTCTTCGCCATTTTCTTTTTCTTCTTCTTTTTGTTTTTCTTCTTCTTTGAGACGGGCTTTAGCATCCCTTCGGTGACTATGCTCTGATTCCTTTCAATCAAGCCGAGAGCTCTTAAGTTATAGTCAATCAACACCGAGTCGATGTGTCTCAGATTGCTCGGGATCTCTTGAAGGCTCCGAATCATGCCCTTGTAATACCCGCCGTCGGGTCTGGAGATAATGGCTATAAGAAAAAAAGGATGTCAATGCCGATGCCAAAAAGCTATTAGTCAAAGAAATCGTCAATAGGTTACGACACTTACGTCTAGACAACCATCGCCTAGCAAAACCAGGAGGACACCGGACATAAAACCATTCATTCTTGAAGTAACTAAGTCTGGTCCAGGCTCCGGTAATAACTTGACAGTTTCTCACTGCCTCCAAGAATGTAAAAGACGGACTATCGCCTCTGCTCTTGAAGTTAAATAGATATCTAATTTCCGTCGGCCTTGGAGGGCGGAAAAGGTGTTCCATAAATACAATAAACGCACTATTCAGCAGCGCATGCCCGTTGGGGTGTAATTAAGAAGGAGCGATTCCAAGAAATGATAGCATCTCCCTAATGTATTGATTGAATGGAGGGAGTGTTCCGGCCGCACAAGCATGTCGATAAAAGGCGGTATACCCTTCGGGCGGACAGTGAGGTCTGTCACTAGGTCCCGGCAATAATGCATCATCCAAAGAGATGTTATGTCTCGTGCATATCCTACCCAATAAGTTTTTGGAAATATTGGACTGAACGGAATCTATAATGTCTTAAATAAATATAGCATCTTGTAGCTCGTCAGGAGCTGGATCTACTACCTCCGTTGGGATATCGGGAATTACTAGGACCGGAGGAGGAGAACTCTGAATCTCCTGCAGTTGAGAGCTCGAAGATTCCATAACTGACTACTTATCAGAAATCAGTGTTAAACAAACAATAAACCCGTGCATCCCACAGTGTGAAGTGTGTGAAGTGCAGTGCAGCTAATACTTAGTAAATTCAACGAAACCGAAGACAAGATGAAAACTTCGGAAATTATGAAGTTGGTTAAAGTGACCGTCATTGCTGACCGTCTTAAAACATATTGTTCAGAATTCATGTTGATTAGTTTGTGTTAATTTGTCAAAGTACAGTTCCATCAACGAGCGTCGAAGGGCAGTCAAGTATGTAGTATAAAAGTTCAAGTCAAAAATGCAGAGATGAAGCTCGTCGGAATCATGCTGTTGAATATGTGAAAATTTCGTATCCATAAAGGTTTAGTTTCGAATCGATCAGGAGAAGCCTAATTTTTGTATCGATCCGGAACGAATCGACACACTTCGTATCGATCGCATCAGAGCGTTCGAAACCATCAGAAAGCGAGAGCATCGAATCCATCATCTATCGAAGGTTCGCATCAATCTGAAAAGATAAGAACTTCGCAATCGAATATGCCCAGGCCTCGTATCAATCACCTACCTAAGATTTCTCGAAGCAAAAGCAGGGAGCAACTCAAGGTATCGATCACCACGAATCGATACAATTTTCTGCCACCTACGATCGATTCGACCCACAAAGCCTCTAACCTATACGTTCAGATCGATACAGACACCTTAGAGAAATCCATCTCTCAGATCGATTCGTACCTCCGACACTCTAGATCGACACGAAGGATAGATCTTTCTTTTCTCAAGAAAGCTTTTCTTGATTCCATTCCCGATTTTAGCTCCATCGAGATTGATTCGAACGCAGATGGAAATAAAGGGGACTTCAGATTTTGGAACGAATACTTAGTCGAATTGAATACCTAAGTGTGAGGTTAGTTGATGCTAGTTCGATTCGAAGAAGGGAGTGTTTCGTTTGCCTTTAGTCCTTGAAATCTGGAGTCGATTCGAAGCGCACAAGGAAACGAAGGCAAAAGTAAAAAAGTAAAGAATGAACGGGACCCCGGTATTTATAGTAACCTAATGGAGATTCGCCTCCCGGTGTACATGACCGGCCTCAGCAGGTGAAAACCCATACTGATTCGAAGTATTCTACTCGAATCCATCAACTTCTTGCCCCCATCGAATCGAAGAAAACACCGGCATCCACCAATTCAAGACCATCGATTCGAATCCATCCAGAATGCCTCGAGTTCATCGATACGAAACGCTCTAAATAAAAGGTAGCACTGGGGACACTCGACTCCATTGATTCGAAACCATCACTTCGAATCCATCAGTACTTGACCTGCAGGAACAAGAACTCATCGATACGAATCAGGGTTTCGTATCCATCGAAGATTTTTATGTCTATCAAAGCAAAGCACACTAGTTGAACATTTGTCTAAGAGAAGATTGCAACGAAACGATTAAAAGACGACTGTCAAGCGATCAATTGAACAGAAAAATTCAGCATGAAAGACTGCAGTTTTTCAAAGCACGTCATGTTTACACAAGACGTACTTTGGGGGGCAAATGTTATCCCGCCTTTTGGCAAGGCCGAGATATCAAGAAACTGACTGGGGAATATGGATCATACATCCTCAGCATCGAGTAGCTACTGGATGACCACATATATCGATGAATTTTACTCGAGTCCGGATCGGGTTACAATTCATAAGACACATCAAGCAAGGTTAGGAAAAGCAATGTTCCAAGTTTCAAGTCAATCCGGGTTTGTACGCTCAAGATATCATCGATGCAAGTTGGAGGAGGTGACCCTAAGTTCGAATCCATAGGCAGAGCTTCTATTCGAATCCATCAGTGCAACCTCTGTTCGTATCCATCGGTTCGACTCCATATAGTTCGCAACCATCAACAAGCATTCGTTCGAATCGGACCAGATAAGCCACTTCTAATCCATGAAGCTACTCCATTTCGTATCCCTCAGGTTGAAGTCCTTCGAATCCATGAAGTCACTCCACTTCGTATCCATCCAGTGACCCTGCTTCGAATCCATCCTGTTGCAACGACTTCGTATCGATCGACTATTATATATCGCGATCGATACGAACGAACTTCTATTCGAATCCATTCCCTCGAACCCACTAAGTCAAAGCGGCGAAAAACACGGAGTCGACCCAGTCGACTCGGAGTGAAAAGTGGATTGACCCAGGAAATGCGCACCACGTCATCGCAAAGGCACGTGAGGCCATCGAGTCGAGCCTATCGATTCGAACGAATCGAGTTGAAGCAAGCAAACTGCCGAAGGATGGCAATTCGAATCAACCATATCTCGCAATCTACAAGTCCAGATGCCATGAAATTTTCACAGAAGCTTGAGCACATGTTGAAGAATGTCCACACCAAATTTCAGCTCGATTGGACAATTCCTTGATCGATTCGAATGGATTTCGAATCAATCCCAAAGTGGGCCCGGATTTCCTGAAAGCGGGCATGTGGGCCCCCTCACATGCCAGAACTGGTCTCCCAAAATTTAGGCGAAATATCAGCCTCCTATACCTATAAATAGAACCCCTGGTCATTCAGAAAAGGGGTCGGACAATTTTGAGAGCTAAAGAGCGCCCAGACTCTGCCATATTTACTCAAAATCACCACTGCTACCTTAGATTCAGAATTAGCTCATAAAATCAGTTGTACTACGCTATAAGAAATTGTAATCTTCAAGTATCGAGCAATAAAATCATCAAACTTCATAGTGGACGTAGGCGAAACGCCGAACCACTCTAAATTATTGTCTTCTTTGCAATTTACTTTCTGCTATTTGGAGTTTTTGTTAGATAATCATCAGTTTTAATTTTCATTCTTCACTTTTATCTCTTCAAAAACTTCTGAACAGTGTTGTGCCCATTTTTGGTACAAACAGAACTATTTTCGATATATAAACTATTCTTAATATATAAACTATTTTTAAATATATAAACTATTTTTAATTTATAACTATTTCAGTATATATAAACTATTTTCAATATTTAAACTGTTTAAGTTGGAACTGTTATGATTTAAATTTAATGGATTTAAATACGAATATTTTGATATGATTTTTTAAACTATTTTGTGGTTATGATTTTGGAAGTGAATAATATTTCGAAAGTGATATGATTTCGAAAGTGAATATGATTTTGAAAGTGATATGATTTTTAAATGAATATGATATTTTAATATGAAATATGAACAGTTTGAAATATAGAATGACCACGGTGTGAAATAAGCGTTTGGTTGTTAAAGAGACTGGGATCAGATATTGTCATACTCTCTACCAATATCGAAAACCACTTTAACAACTATGTACGTGGTAGAGAATCCAGAACGAAGTAGGATGGTTTGGCGATGTCTAAATGAGGTATGAATGCAGCCCTGACTTCCGTGAGTCAGCTTGATGTGACTAAAACAGGAGCCATGTCGGGCTAAGTAAGGTCGCACCTTCGATCGAGCATGCTTCTTCGATACCATTCTATTACATTGTGATTTGATTGGGTGTATCTTTGATTTGGGAGTGTGTCTCGAGGTGGGCGGTAGTAGCTGCTATGCATTACCACCAGTCCGGATCCGTAAAACGGTAGTATCCTACCTTGGGAATTGCCCCGCGTGCCTTGTCACATGCCTTATCGCGCCCACTACGAGTTTGTTTTGTGTCGTACCTATGGAGTGCTCCCTGATAGCCCACCGGTTTGGTGGAGTTTACATTACTGTATAGGCTATGACATTTATATAAAATGTGTTAAGGGGGATATGGGTAACATCTTAACGCTATTTTAATATTTTACTTTACTATAGACATTATCTATTTAGCGTATTGTACTATGTATGTAGATAGTTTAACGGATCCTTAAAGGGTGAAATCCCAAACATCCTTTAACTTGTTTGCATTTCATTTGGACATTTCACTTGAGTTGATTTACTAGCATAAGAATGTTAATCCTGACTTGAGTGTTTTGTGTTTTGCTTTATGCTCGGGTCAGACTGAGTGTCACAGCATTTGAGACTCACCTTTGGAGTTTGGAGCTTTGCTTGAAGATCTGTCTCTTATCTATTCAGCTATTAGTTATTTCCAATTATTTATATTCAGACTTGTCAGTTGCTTTTGTATTAGTGACTTCTATGTACTTGGTATTTCTATTGTATTTGCTTTATACTCTGATGTTCTATAGTAGCTTCATGAACTACTATTTATCTGTTACGCTGCTTATTGTTATATTACTCTGTGTCTGTGATTCTGTGATTGATTTATTTATTGTATATGCTAAGTTTGTCAAATATAAAATTAACAATCTGTTATTTTGAGCGATTCAAGTCAGACATGTGTGGATGATTGTCGATTTGAATGGTTCGAAATAGCGGGTCGTTACACATTTCTTCGAGCGTGGATCTCAAAAACGAGCTTTAATTTGGGTATAGAGTGACGGATTTAGACTTTTGAGGTGGAAATGGGTGATTTTTTAGTTTGAATGGGATAGAGCTTAGAAAAAATGAGGGAGGTGATGGAATGAAAATGGCGGCTGTAAGGGGGATTAGGGTTATATTTATAATGGCGAAATCTTCGCCGTTATAAATGGAACAATTTTTTTTCAAACCAATTCGTGGCTGGTTTTACCCCTTACTTGGACGCGCCACTCGTTCGCTTAGTTGAAAAATAGGGGGGAGAGAGAAATAGCGAGAGCGAGGTGAACATGTCGGATTGTTAGTAATGGTCTAACAGATGTACAGATCTTGACGCAGCACGGAAGTAGATCTGAACCAGCGGTCAAATCTATCCAGGATCCAATCACGAATTGCGGAAAAGTGAATCGATGAAACACGATAAACTAATGAATTGATGATACACGATAAACTGATGAATTGATGATACCCAAGTGCCTAAATCCGTTGATCTCTCGAGATACCGGATTCTAGCTATCTTCAACACGTTGATCGCGCACGATACCGCGTTAGAAGATCTACGATTCTTCGACGTTGATCTCGCGCATGAGATTCCGTGAATCGGCTTCAAACTCATTGATTCGAGCGCACTCGAATATCCGAAGATGGAGAAAGGAGATCACACTCAACTTCCAATTTTAATGGAGGCACAAAGCTCTCAACAAATTTTATTCAAAATTCAACTTTTTTTACAAATGACAACACACCCCTATTTATAGGAGATTACAACACACACATGCGACTTAACAAATGCGATATAACAACTACAACACAAACGACTTAACATCGTACGACATAACAACATACGACTTAACATCACACGAGTTACAACATTCGACTTAATACATCACAACTACAGATAAAACCAAACAGTGACTCAAAGAAACAACATAAGAAAAAGAATAGCGACATAAGGAGCTTGCGACATAAGAAAACACGTCATAGCAATCAGCGACATAAGAAGCAACGTCATACTGGAAGCGACTTAAGGAATATCGTTCGCGACCTAGGGTTTCACGACTTAAGGAAGGTCGTTCACGACCTAGGGTTTGCTCGCGACATAAGCTGCTGGAGCGACCTACTGGATTTGCTCGCGACATAAGAAGTTCGCGACACAAGAGAGCTCGCGACCTACTGGAAGCATCCCGGAGCGACGTATGATGGATCGGAGCGACGCAACTTAGGGTTTGGACGATTTCACGACTTACGATTTCGCGACTTAAGGTATGCGCTGCATCATCCTCCCCTGGTTGAAAAGAATTCGTCCCGAATTCACACTTTCTCCTTCTTCGAGACGCTGTCTTCCATTCATTATCTGGTCTGATGCGGCTCTGGTGATAACCACTCTTGAGATTGATCTTGCCATGACCCTTTGAAGATGCGTCTCGACTTAAAGAACGCATGGCATAAAGCAGACGTGGCATTAGGCAGACGGCATAAGGAAGTAATCTGAGGGAGATGACATCATGATGCTTGTGCCAATAGGAAGGTGTGATATAGAACCAAAATGTGACGAAAATGCGAGACGATATAAGGAAGTTTAAAATCGCGGAGCGACTTAGGAAGTTACGACTGAAGAAGTGTGATGACTCATGCCCAGATTCTTATCTTTCCTTATCTCGTTCAGGTGTATCATCATTTAGAATCTTCCCTTGATGTGTTGCAACAACTTCCCCTGATTGAAATGAATTTCCACTCGCTTCTTCTTTGACATGTTTATTTTCATGAAACGGTTCCAAGCAGTTGACGTTGACAACGTCACCAGTGCAGACATGATCAGGCAAATCCAACTGACAATCATTCTCTTTCTCCTGTCTTTTCAACTCTTCCTGTTCTTTCAGATTCACAAGATCATATGATCCCCGCAGTAAAATAGCATCTGGTACTAGTTCAGTTTGATGTTGAATGTCCTGTAGTAGTGGTAACTCTTCGGGTAATTCCTCAGGATATTCGACTTCAGACTCGTCGAATTCTGATCCAACTTCCTCAAAAACCTCAAGATCTTTATTCGTTCCTTGCCCGGTCAACACAAACAATTCATTACATTTTTCCACATTTTCAACAGACTCTTCCAAAAATAAAAGACTAGTTTCTTCAGGCAGTTCCTCAGAAATCTCATCTTCAAACTCTTCAAATACTTCAACCTCTTCAGGATTCTCAAAATCAGAACTTTCTCCAGATTCAATCAACATTGATAATTCATCACTATCTTTCATTTTATTGACGAACTCTTTCAAAGATAATAAACTATCTGATTCTGCCTTCTCTTCTGTTTCACTTTCACTTTGTTCGGGCTTTTCGGAAACTAAGGAATTTACACTTGGCTGGCTCTCATCCATAAGCTCAGGTGTTAAGCAAGAATCCTCCATCATCAAGTTATTTCCCTCAACTCTGAACATAATTTCTTCTTCCATACTATCGACATCAATCTTTGGCGGTGAAGAGTAATCAACTTCTACATCCACATACTTTGACGTTGAATAAAATCCCATCAACAAATTACATTCATCGTTCTCTAACTCGACTTCTTCATCTTCGTTGTCAAACTTTGGTGGTAATTCTTCGAACGATTCCGTAGGACTGACCTCTTCAAACTCTTCTAATATTGGTTTAACCTCCTCAGGAGTTTTAAGCTCTTCACTTGCCTCATACCTAACCAACGATTCAGCACTACCTTCCGCTTCTTCAACACTTTCGCTGAAAGATAATGGACTAGTCGGTTCCTCTTCCTTTTCCGGCTCGCTTTCAGTAGAATCATCCACATCCTCGTTTTCACATTCTTCTACAACTAAGGTTTTCTTCTTGGACTCCGTACATTCAATACTTCTATGGTCAGACTCCTGATAATGATAGCGCTTAATTCGGTCATCAACATTTGTCTTAGTGATTCCATGTACAACTGGTTCGTTGACTCTCTTAAAAACATTTATACTGCAATTAACACCTTTATTCTGATGGCTGGGACTTATAACCACACCCTTTCCTCGACTCCCTTGACTCAACTTCTGCAACTGTTGGTTCATACGAGCTTGATAATTGTATGGTAAGAAATTTGCCTTCATCATCCTTTTCATCTTATCCCACGTGACAACTTTGGATTTCCTCATTCTCTCTCTGGTTGATTTAGTTTGTTGCCACCAATTCATAGCTCTTCCTCTCAATCTTGTAGCAACTAACTTAACTTAACGATCTTCAGGCATGTTGTTGAGTTCAAAAATCTTTTCAACCTCTAATAACCAATCAAAGAATTCCTCTGTTTGTAGACCACCTCGGAATTCAGGAATTTCTGTGTCCATCCTTGACTCCCGTGTATGACCATTCTCTGAATCCCGAAATTGATTTCGCACTTGGCCTTGATTTCGATAATAAAGACTACCTCCATCACCATCTTCCTCAAAATCAGATGTATTTTGATATCGATCCTGACCATCTACATCCCTACGACCATGCATGTTCCTTCTACCTTGTCTTTCAGCATCACGATATGGTTCATTTTCGAAACCACGTTGAGTTCCTCCCTCTTCATTTCGGTACCCATTGTGATCCTGCATCATTGAAACCGATGGTTCTCTCCTATCTCGATACGACTGGGGTGACATCCTCCTTTCTTCCGAAACCGATGGCGAAACCCTGTTTCCACCCTGGTTCGAAACTGGTGACGTTCTTCTTTGATTTTGATTCATGTCGTTCATCAATTTCTCCAATTTTTCAATACCCTCATTGAACTTTTCATTGATACGCTGCTCCATCTGCTCAGCTTCTTGTCTTCTATACAAATCTTCAACATTTTGATAGCGGTTAGCACGTCTTGGAGGCATGATCAAATCTTCAACAAATTCAAACACAAACTTCACTTCGATCCAATAAAAATCTCGAATCAAACTCCCCAACTTGTTTGAAATCTCACGAACACCCAAATGAACAACAACTCAATTCGAACTCCAAAAACTTCAAATCTCGAAACTTCACATCCAACGAACTTGGAAAAGTTCGTCTCCTTGCTCTGATACCAAAATGACGCAGCACAGAAGTAGATCTGAACCAGCGGTCAAATCTATCCAGGATCCAATCACGAATTGCGGAAAAATGAATCGATGAAACATGATAAACTGATGAATTGATGATACACGATAAACTGATGAATTGATGATACCCAAGTGCCCAAATCCGTTGATCTCTCGAGATACCGGATTCTAGCTATCTTCAACACGTTGATCGTGCACGATACCGCGTTAGAAGATCTACGATTCTTCGACGTTGATCTCGTGCATGAGATTCCGTGAATTGGCTTCAAACTCGTTGATTCGAGCGCACTCGAATATCCAAAGATGGAGAAAGGAGATCACACTCAACTTCCAATTTTAATGGAGGCACAAAGCTCTCAACAAATTTTATTCAAAATTCAACTTTTTTTTACAAATGACAACACACCCCTATTTATAGGAGATTACAACACACACATGCGACTTAACAAATGCGATATAATAACTACAACACAAACGACTTAACATCGTACGACATAACAACATACGACTTAACATCACACGAGTTACAACATTCGACTTAATACATCACAATTACAGATAAAACCAAACAGCGACTCAAAGAAACAATATAAGAAAAAGAACAGCGACATAAAGAGCTTGCGACATAAGAAAACACGTCATAGCAATCAGCGACATAAGAAGCAACGTCATACTGGAAGCGACTTAAGGAATATCGTTCACGACCTAGGGTTTCGCGACTTAAGGAAGGTCGTTCGCGACCTAGGGTTTGCCCGCGACATAAGCTGATGGAGCGACCTACTGGATTTGCTCGCGACATAAGAAGTTCGCGACATAAGAGAGCTCGCGACCTACTGGAAGCATCCCGGAGCGACGTATGATGGATCGGAGCGACGCGACTTAGGGTTTGGACGATTTCGCGACTTACGATTTCACGACTTAAGGTATGCGCTGCATCAGATCTAGAGGCTAATGATGTTGAGAAGAGAAACACTATTTTGCATTGGACATCTGAATAAACATTCCAATTAATTCTCGAAATACTTTAGACTCTCTCAATATCAACCACCCTCCTTTTTTGGGTCACTCTTGATACAAAGGGCCACTTACAACCCTTGGATTCTAAAATGAAAGATAGAACAACACGAAGAAGATTGATTGTGACCGTTCTAGTATCCATTAACATCAACAGATCACACTCTTTATACTTATTAACAATATGCTTAACGATCTCAGATAGTCACTAGCATCCTTTAGTATTTTCTGTATTTGTGATTTGCCTTTCTTAGTTATAATTGTTACTTCCAATGTTACAACCAATATACCTCGAACGTTGCCACACAAATCTATAACCTTGATGGACATATCAAGATCATCTTCGACAAATTTCTTTTGATGAGATAAAAGATGAAATTTGTTGATTTCTTGGGAACTGAAGAAGCTCCTTGGTCAAATCATAAAGATTGCCAAGTCCTTTTAATCCCTTTAATGCCAACTATGAAGTAATAGAAGATTCTGATTAGACTTTAACTCTTCTTTAACTTTTAGAATGATGGGTTCTTGATTTGAAGGCAATAACTGACCGAACATAGAAAGACATTTTTCTGGCAGTTTGAAAGTCGAAGAGATATTTGGTAATGGTAAGGAACTATGAAATACCTACATTATATAGATAGTAGACTACAGCAAAGGGAGACACGAAGAATGTTGGCAGCACAGCTCATATGTCAACACATAAATTTTATACCCAATTAATGTAAATTTTAAAACATAAATCATGAGATCTTTATGTCTTATAAGTTATGAATGTAGGGAAAAATTGGAAACAGGAACATTCAAATGTTTGGTGTTTGTTAGGTGACTAAGAGAGAAGCAACGGTAGTTACATTTGGCCATTAACTTATGGACATACCAGATATGATATCATCAAATATAACAAGTGGCGGGGAAATGACAGGAGACATGAATAAATCTTAGGAGGACCTCTATTATATGAGATGAACACGTAGATCTATCCTTTCACAATGGTTCTTGCCTTAAATGTCGGGCATTTGAAATTAGCATGTAATGTATAACCCTAAAAATGAGATCAATGTTTCTATTTTAAAGTAAAGTTATTGGAAAGATGGAACTTCGCATGGTTGCTATGGGTTAACGTCATAAGAAATAATGAGGAATTTGGCATGTGCTATGCATGTCCATATGAAAATAGGAAATTTTGCAACTCTGGACCATTTTTTAAAAATTAACAACAATAGACCACTTTCAAACATAATTACAAATATATATCTGTTTTGGTCATGTTGGATAATTCGTGTTGGCGATTTTTGGAAAATCGCCAACGTGCGATTTTCTAAAAATCGCCAACATGAAAAATGAATTTCCTAGTTTTCGATTTTTGAAAAATCGTTCATATAACTGCATCAAAACCAGCAAACTCCACTCCTCCTCCTTCACTTTCTACGTTACCAAAACTAATCCCAAACGATTCCAAAAGGCTATAAGACCCTTTTTCCTCATATAATACCCCAAACAAGCCCAATTCTCTCTAAATATAATCAATGTTTTTCAACTCCTAGGTGTATTCTACATTACAAGGTAATGTTGTTGTTTGACGATTTTTAATTTGTTTTTTAATCTAAATCGTGCATTAGCTTTGTTGTGTGTATTCTGTTGATGAACTTCTTGTTGAAGTAGACATGAATGATTGGGAGATTGACGATGATGCGATGACGACATGTTATGATGAATTTTAAGCGCAAAGGGACATTGCGCATCACATTGATGTTGATTTTGTTCTAGAGATGAAATTTGATCTGATACCTTAAGTTCCACTCCAGAACATCATCCTTCAATGCTCGTTTACGCGAAGTTGTAGCGAACCAAAGACAGAGCAAACAAATTTGCATTGATGGGAACATACTTAAGCCTCTACATTCTGTTGGTTCTACGCTACCATCCGGTGCATATCCAGTTTGCCGATGTGGAGATGAATGTGTGGTTGTCTTTGCCAGAACTGAAACTAATGCTGGACGTAGATTTTATGGTTATGTTTCATATGAAGATCACAGGATAAATCACGATGAAGTTGAGTGCTGTAATTTTATAAAGTTGATTGACCCTCCATTGTGTGCTCGGTGACTAGAATATGCCCTTGAGATGCAAGCCGAAGTTAGGCGTCTGAAAATGGTGGTTGAAGAAATGAATAGAAAAGGTTGAGAGAAGAAAATGTATGCGTTAGTTTATGTGATGTGTTTTGTTCGTTGTAAATGTATGTTTATGTAACTGTTTCTACTTTTGAAGCTTGTGTGATGTAGTTTAGTTATTTTCATGTAATTAATGGATATTTGCATTGTTCGTTTAATTTATGTTATCTGTTCTCTGCAATTTCGCTACAAATGGTACGCGAAACTGGTTGCCTGGTAGTTAGTATGGCGTGGACTGTATATTGAATGTATTTGTTTGGTTTTATAGAGTTGTGCGAAGGTAGTTATCGAACACCTATGGTGTGGATAGAGGATGAGTCCTATCTGTTTTGTATTAGGGTAGCATGTTGGCGATTTTCAAAAAATCGCTAATGTGCTATCATGCAACAAAACAGACAACAACCCTCTACTCTCCCCTCGTAACCAAAACAGCCCCTTTCTTTTGCAAAAGAACACATTTCGGCCATTAGTTTCAAGCCCTCAAAAATATTCAATTTTCTCACTTTTGTATCAAATTCAACCTCTATTCGGACCATGGCTAGTACTTCCAGCATCATGGAGGATATAAGTATTGATTTCTTCTACAATTTGGTTTTTTGAGGCAAATTTAGGTTTTTGTTGGTTTGCTATGTTTACAAAATATTGTCAAAGTAAGATGTTGTAGACTAAAGTATGGCTTCGTTGCTAGATTTTGTTCATTTGATTATGTAGAAATTACTATTAATTGATCAAAATAATTTTATTAAAGATTTTCTTATTATGAAAATTAAGGTTTAAATCATTACTCCTTGTGTTGTAGAGTGTTGAGTTGGAGCCCGGTCTGGTAGACCCGAGTGTGCTATATCTACAACCTTAACATCGCACGTCAAGTGAAGCTTATATGATGATAATTTCCTTTAAATTGTAGTACGTTGCGTCGTTGTTAAACAAAATGTGTAAATAGTAATATATGTACATGTACTGTTAAATAGAGTGAAGAAGCAGACTTTACAATTGATCGCTCCATTTCGCTAAAGAAATTCACTTCTCAACATCCAAGAGTTTTGGAAGAGATTGAGCAAGCAGGATTTTCGACAATAATGAGGTTAGGCTACCTTCAGCTAGATCATCATCTAATTACTGCTCTTGTAGATAGATGGAGACCTAAAACGTCTACTTTCCATTTAATTATTGAGGAGATGACGATCACACTTGGAGATGCAGCAGTGCTTTTAGGTTTGCTTATAGGAGGCAATTCGTTGGTTGATGATGAGCAACATGATTGCCTATAGCTATGTACTGATTTGTTGGGTATTACTCCTTCGGAACAAGTTAGGGGTAATGACATGGTAGAAGTAAAATGGTATAGACATGCTTTAGCTTATGATATACCTGCAGATGCTACAAATGTTGAGATCCATCAGCGTGCAAGAGCAATTATTCGACACCTTATTACTTCCCGGTTGATGTGCGATCACTCCAAAAATCGAGTGGATTTGAAATGACTACCATACTTAGCTGATCTAGATGAGTGTGCACAATATTCATGGGGTAGTGTTGTTTTGTGTTATACGTATATGGAGCTCTCTAATCTATCTCTTATGCTTACTAAACTTATCGGCGGTTGTTTGACACTTGTGCAGGTATGCAACTACTTTGGGTAGCTCATTCTATGTTATGACATTCTTTATTATGACATTCTTTATTAAATGGTTTTTTTCTATAGCTTTGGTCCTGGACATATCTTCATGTTGGACGGATCCAAGTACGAAATGTTGTCATCGATCGCACAAAGCCACTTGGATCTCAGTATAACTTTTTATGATATGAAACAAATTTGGTAATTCAATATGTGTATGTGGTATTATATTGCTGTTTCGATGTTTGATAGATGGATTGGTCCTAAAAAAAGTTCTCAAACCTCACGACGGAATGTAAGATTTTACCACAATGAGCTGGATGTGCTGGTCCCTGCTTCGGTGACATGGACTCCGTAAACGCAGGATTTGCTGCAGGAACTTCCCGCTATATGTACAACCGCCAGATTTCTTTGGACTGCTAGGCTTCCCCTCATTTGCAATACATGTAATGCACAACACTTACTCGATCGGGTAATGCAACAATTTGGCATGGCGCAGCATATACCGAAGAATGCTCTGGTATATACCCAGGAGTATCATGAAAAGGACATCGCAAATGCTCTTGAGATTTGGAATCAGAACCATTTGTTTACTCAAATCGAGAGAGAGCCGATCACTCCTCTTGAGACTTATATGAGGTGGTATTGGAACATTACGCGCCGATATGTTTTAAAGGCGCCAGTACAAGCTGTTCCCTGCAATCCATACACCTCTTGTGCACCGCTAGAGAGGAACGTTGTAAGTATACTTAGCACTTTTAATTTAACTAAAATGAAAAAAGGAGAGCTAATTTTCATTGCGTTATATAGGCTGATGGCATCTACAAGGCGTTAGAAATAACCGAAAAGCTCGAACAACGTCTTGAACATGATGCTCAGTCAAAGGGGATGTGCTTGAACATAAAAAACATTATATAGACTGTTTTGGGAAGGAACAAACTAGAAAGACCATGTCTTCCTCCCCCTTCCCCTCTAAATCCACCTCCCACAGACGTACCTCCACTTCCTGCAAATGTACCTCCACTCCTACTTACACTCGTCGAAATAAAAGAGGCGAAGGTACTTCTTTTGAAGGAGGAAGTTCGCCGTCACAACAACTTGAAGAGTACAGTCATGGTCCTTCTCAACCAGCATGTACAATTGATCCTTCCACCGAGATTGATGAAAAAGAATACATGTCTCAAGTGCTTGAACATCATCGTCGTCTACCCCTCTGAAAGTTCGTCGCTTGCGAAGATGGTAAAAGATTCTTAATGGATATGGCTGTGTAGTTTGTTGTATGGATATTTGTATTTGTTGTCATGTATGTGTGTTGTTTATGATATGGATGTATAGTTGTTATCATTGATGTGTTATTGTTTCCAGAACTCCTTATGTTTGTGTTGTGGATATCTATTGGTGTGTGAAGTTAGTTCGTTATTGTGTCATGGTTAGTATATACAATATGTGTATGTGTAGCACTTGTTTGTTTGGCTTGTTGAGTTGATTTTGCTGAGTTGAACGCGGCAGAAGTGGGCTGTGTTGCTGTGTTTAAACAGCAGTCGTACACATGCGATTTTTTAAAAGTCGCATGTTGGCGATTTTTCAAAAATCGCGAATAGTCGACTTTTGAAAAATTTCGTATTCATACCTGTTGCATAAACCTATTGGCGACTTTTCAAACACAATTACAGGCAACATAGACCCAGAAGCTATAGTAAATAATAACTAAAAGCAATTGACGATTAAACAGTACAGCAAAGTGATGTTGATACATATATTACTCAGTCATGTTTAACATACATGACATAAATTCGGGTTTAATTCATAAAGTTAAATAATACAAACATACTAGACGACAATATTGCATTGCTTGCGGTTATGCCCTTGCACACCATATTTGCTACACCCATTATATTTGGACGACTGGCTCTCGTCCAACACACCTCTGATCCTTGTAGATCACGGTCTCTCCGGTTGTCGTTTCACAAATGGCAGCAATATTTTACGACCGTTATATGCGCTCCAATATCTCCTATCACGCACAGGATGAAACTCGAGTTTATAAGCAGTTTTGTAACTCTCAACGAAGTACCACGATGAAACTAAATCATAGTGTACTCTATTAGCCCCACTTGTTTGCGCTGAATAAGCTGCCATTACATGAGCACATGGTATCTTCTGGAGTAGTGGAATGTTGTATGTGCACGAGCAATTGTTACCGTCGATTATTATTTTATATTCATCTCCAAAATAGTGAATAACCCGCCATTCGGTTTAGCTAAATCGTACCAGTCTACAGTGACGCGCTTCACTAGCCCTTTCAGCTATTTAGCTTCCCACTTTGGAGTCAAGCGTGTTGTTAATTCATCAGCAATTTGACGACACTTATAAAAATATTCTACTAAGCGAGAGAATGTTCGTGCAACCAAAGCCTTTATAGGTAAAGGTCTAGCCCCTTTTAATACACCATTAAAACTTTCAGACGCATTTGTGGTCATAACATGAAAGCGTCCTCCATCGTCTTTGCATAATGTCCAGTTTTTCTCGAAATTTCCCAAACTCCTCTCAATCCAATCATGTGCACCCTTGTTTGTTGCTTTGACCTCTTTTCTAATTTTCATGTATTCAACTACCTCAGAAGCGCACACTGCTGAATAAAATAACTCTGTTAATCGTTTATCTCTGAATCCCGCCGCTTGAATGTTGGCTTTTATATGCCTTGCACAGTATCGATGTTTGTGTGGTTCTCGTCATTTTCCTTGTAAAGCTTTCGGAATTCCTTTCATCCTATCTGATATGAAAATAATACATCGATTGTGTACACTATGTATGAATTCAAAAATGCATGAAAAAACCAACCCCAAGAATCACATGCCTCAGATTCAACAATTGCTAAGCCAAATGAAAAATACAATCATCTGCATCTACCGCAGTAGCAACAAGCAATGTGCCTTTGTATTTACCATACAAATGCATCCCGTCAATACATAACAATGGCCGACAATGCAGAAAACCTATAATGCAAGGCCCAAATGTCCAAAACACACGATCAAATACTCCAACTTCATCATCTGTCACATGACCTATAGTGTCATGATTCGTTCTCTTTATCTCCTCAAAGAACTGTGGTAATGTCGCATATGATTCTGCCTAATCACCATAAATTCTCTCTATCGCTTTGCTTAATGATCACCATGCTTTCATGTAACTAATGTTGATGAACAACTGATCATGTACAAGAACTTGCACTGTACCAGCAGAAATATCCAAATTAGCTTTGACAAAAGACATGATTTTTGTCACAAGAAATTTCGAAGTGGCTTGCTTATGGTTGGAATTAATTATGTTCGCTTGGATACTTCCGAAGTTCCCACCATCCAGACTCAGATTTTTTCGAAACTATCGCATGTATCCTCCAAGGACAATTACCTCCAACATTACATATAGTAGTGTATTTTGTTTTGTTTGACTTGATTGGCTTGTATGAAACAGCATGTAGAATAGACCATTCCGTTAATTGTTGGAGAAACTTTTCTTTTCTCAAAAACCATTCCAACACTGAAACCACCTTGAACGCAAGCTGTTGAAAATCGTTCGCCCGCAATTTGAAGATTAGCAACAACAGATCTTGCCAACATTTGCGCAGTGCAAAGATCATCATCCAAAGGTACTTCCATCACCATCATTGTCATCTGCTGTAGGAAATTCATAGTTCAACGGGTCGTTGTTAACTTGCATTCTTTCAATCCAAGAGTCTTCATTATCATTTCTAAAAGCAACAACCATGCTATCGACTTGAGGTTCTTCACCAACCGCTTCATCCCCATCAACGTCCATATCATTGTCAACATCTCCACTATTAATAATGAAAATTCATTGAATAGGTTTCAACTGTGTCTTTTCAAACTACCGAAAATACCCTTCGTTATGTTTGGCTCTTCATCCTCGTCTTGGTAATAACGGTTTAGTTTACCAATGCATTTTTTATATTTATTCATGTTTTGTTGTGTATATCATCTTTGTTTTCAGTCCCATTTGGGCCTTTACAAAACAGTGTAAAAAGAAACACGCAAAGGTATAGTACTAAACAAATGATGAGTTAAATACATTTAATTTTTGTAAATTAATTTAACCAGCTGAACAGTTGAAGATAAAATTGGTCCATGAACAAAGCTAAGGAGGGTTGAGTTTGTATGGTTATTAGTTGATTGGGGGTTTATCAATATATATCTGTCTGAAAGCATAATTCGGGAGCTGGAATTGAATAAATTGATTAAAAATTATTAAAAATGATGAATTTGTAAAGAGAGATACTTTTAGATGGAGCAACGCAGGCTAATTTAAGTTTATCAGTAATCAAATTGGACGAAATATAAACCAATCAAATTGATATAAATAACTCATGTCCAATGTATTTTGTACTGAAAGTTGTTTGTGTTGATTGGAAAAAAGTGACACATCTCTACCTCTATCTCCATCTCTACTATTAATAAAAGAGAATTCAAACAAGCACCATTATCCATGATTCGGTTTTGGTATGAGAGGTCACAAGTTCGAAACTTGCGTAGCGTGATTCGAACGTTTATAGACATGTGATATGTTGTCCCATTGACTTTTGTATATAAAGTACCATTTCAAAAAAAAAATTCAATGAATAGATTTTCACGGTGTTTTTTTTCAATTTCAAAAAATCCTCATCTATTAAAGAAATCTCACCATCGGTTTCCAACCTCTACCACCATCTCATTTCCGACCACCTATCAACAGAATTTTGCTAGCAATTTGCCAGCAACACCATCAACAAAATTGCTTGGAAAAAAGTGTTGTGACTACCAAAGGTTTTACACTCATAACACGGTCCGTTAATTTTTTTTATTAAATAAAAATTAAATATCTCCAACTATTAGATGCACGTACGTGCGTCTTATACTAGTTTGCATAAGGAAAATGGGCGGATGGTCCAACACTCCATTGTGCAGCAGTATCGACTGTCATATACCTATTAACAATATAGGAGTCAACTAACCAACAATCAATACCAGAAGAGACCAAAACAACGATATATCTATAAACATACCTCTGACTCATATCATATAGTTCAGATGGATTGGGATATTATTGGCTACGACATATTAGCATTTAATGGTTCAACACTTTCGTTCTGTTGACTGACTTGTTGCTGGGAACTAATTACATTGCAACAAAGCGTGAGAAAATATAAATAACATTATATCCAACTATTCATCATAACAATGTTACCTCGGACTAATAATTGCATCCATAAGCGGTGTGCAATAGGGAAAGCTTTGTTACATAGAGGGTTGCGAGTTTGTGTATGACATGAACCTGTACTGCATAGATGGAGGACAGTATCTTCCATCATTTACATATGTATTACTGTAACTAGGAGATATGTAGCCAGCGGATGGATTCGTCGTCTCCAACATCTGTGTATAGCATCCAATTCCATTACTTACTACAAAAGATGCCACATGTTGTTCTTGTTGTCGTTTTACAACTTTCCCTACGCATGAGTCAATCGATTTTGCAACAGAAGAAAACATTACTTCTACATCATCATCGTCCCCTGGCCAATTAACCACTAATTCAATTTCAAATTCTTTTGGATTAATTTTCATCGTTTTGTAAACAGATTCTTTTAATTCCGTTAATTTGCAACCTTTCTGCACTCTTCCTGGTTTACACATACCACCAACATATTTACCATTTCTCTTATCATCGACATTCAGTTCGCCGTCATAGTAGCAAAATGTAGGAATTAGATTTTTCGCCTTCTACAAACCATTATACAATTCTATCACTACATACGTAAGTACAAAATAGTTAACTTACTCAAACCCCTTATTCAATTTATCTACATTTACTAACTAATGGAAATTTCAGAAATTACAAATAAAAACTAGAGTTTTATGATTGTACCTTCGAATTGTTGAACTTTGCTGAACACCAATATCAAGATCTATAAATTTAGCACTAAACCAACGTTTTAAAGATACAAAATCGAATTTCAGTGCATTGGAGCAATTTACAGTCTTTTGGGTTTAGTTTTGGTAAAGGTAAAAGTGAGGGAGAATGAGAGCTTGCCGACTGGATTTATTGCAGCCAAAGCGAATTTTCAAAAATCGCCAACGTGGGTTTACGCGTTGGCGATTTTCAAAAATTCGCCAATGCGTAAACCAAAACAGGCCTATATCTGTAATTAAGTTTGAAAGTTGTCTATTTTTGTTATTTTTTTTCCATAACTGGCCCAAAGTAGCAAAATTTCCATAAAAATATGGTTTATAAAAAAAACATACGAATATAAAAAAAGATTCTGGTCTAGTAGCGCCATTGCATATATGAGATAAACATGTGGGTCTATCCTTTCATTTTGTCTCTTCACCAAATGTCGAACATTTGACATTAATATGTACCCTAAAAAGGTTATCCACGTTTCTAGTTAAAAGTTTATGGAATCTCGCACGGATACCATGTGCATTAAACTAATGAGAAATAATTTTTTGATAACATGAGTGATACTTTATTCAAACAGATCACTCTTTTTTATGCCTTAGGGGCTCAAATTCATGATCTGTAGAACATCTATTTAAAGCATCATACGTCTAATCACTTGAGCTAAAGGCCCTTGACAAACTAATGAGAAATAATAAAGTATGGTAAAATTAGTGGTAAAATAATTAGGTATGGCATAAATGTACCAACTGTTCCTACATCAAAATCACTCTTATCTATCTGCAAATGTTTGTGTCAACGAGGCATTTAACAAATGATTTTGGATATTGTAATTATCACCAAGAGACTGTCTACTGTGTATCTTTAGAACGCCTAAAGAACATTGGATATAAGTTATCCAATCATGTCAAGTCTTTTATTGTATTTACAGCTATGATTAGTTAACATTATAGAAGCGGTTTGCATGCAATATATGGCATTTTCTTCATCAACTAAATGATTAGAACCTTCATGTCAGACATATTATTTAGCTTGTTGTTATGGTAATAACTGATTCATTCAGCATCAAACTGGAATCAACAAACTTCTCTACTTAATTAAAGGCTTCATGAACAGCGTGGAACTTAAAATTGTTAATATCCAAATAAGTTTGGATCTTTGCTTATGCATAAAGACATAAACCAACAGTCATGCAAGATGGTTAGAAGCAAAAAAGAAATCTAAAAATGATCCTATGTGCCAAAGCTAAATGTACCAATATACATTCATGTAATATTTCATAACTATGAACTCACACGACTATTGAAGAATATGTAGATAAGCAAGGCTACAAAGCAAGATTATGGAACAGATAAGGAAAGTCATATGGGTTTTTGTTTTCAGAATCAGAGAAAAGTTTGTGTTAAAAGGACTAATGTCATATATATGATGTGTCTAATATTTCTTAATTGTCCAAGCTAACAAAAACAAAACATGTGACCAAATTTGTTTAGCGCACAACGCATCTAACTGTTGGGAATAAACTTGATTTTGTTAATCTAGATTTTTTTCATATAGGAAATATCTAGAGTATATGCTAGATATTTATGAAATATATTTGAAATTATATAAGAGAATATTTAGGAGATATTTATGGAATAATATATTTGAAATTGTACGAGAGAATATTTAGGAGATATTTATGAAGAACCATTAGATAAGTGAATTTTCACCGTTTATTTGAGATGTAAACTCCTATAAATAAAGGTGGATTCACTCATTTTGGATGTTAGTAAAAAATATGAACTTTTGTAATAAAGTTTTTCTCCTCGTAAGAAAAAAAATCATTTTTTCTTCTCTAACCTCTTATCTATCTTCTTTTAAAAACAAATCTATTTGTTATTGAAGAAAACTTCCAACAAAGTGGTATTAGAGCTTGAAGATCCTCTTAAAAAGATGGTGAATAGCGGCGTTCCCTTACAAGTCACAATGCTCACCAAAACCAATTATGACAATTGGAGTTTAATAACGATGGCTCTCCCTGAAGCACACGATATGCGAGATAGTTGAGAAAGGTTACACCGAATAAGAGAATGAAGATAATCTATCTCAAACTCAAAAGAATAGTTTGAGAGACTCAAGGATGAGAGATAAGAAGGCTCTCTGTCTAATCTATCAAGTATTAGATGACGATACTTTTGAGAAAGTTTTTGGATCAAAGTCATCCAAAGAAACATAGGAAAAGCTTCGAACATCTTACTAAGGAGTCAATCAAGTCAAAAAGTACGTCTTCAAACTTTAAGAGGAGAGTTTGAAAATTTTCATATGAAAGAAGGTGAACTTGTCTCTGATTACTTCTCAAGAGTTTTAATGGTTACTAATAGTCTAAAAAGAAACGGTGAGAAGTTAAATGATGTAAGAATTATGAAGAAGATTCTTAAATCATTAGATCCAAAGTTTGAACATATTGTCGCCATCATCGAAGAGACTAAAAAATTGAAGGCCGAGGCAATAGAGGAACTTCTTGGTTCATTGCAAGCTTATGAAGAAAAGAAAAGGAAGAAGGAAGAGATTGTGGAGCAAGTACTCAAGACACAAATTAATTCAAAAAAGTAAGAAAACAATTGAAACCAACAAAAACGGGGTTGTGGTCAAGAACGAGTAAAAGATCGTGGATATGGACACAGACGAGGTTGGAGACCAAATAACAACAACCAAAAAGGAGAAAAATCAACAAGAGGTCGTGGAAGAGGAAATTCAAAGTTAAGGCATGACAAGTCACATGTCAAATGCTCCAAGCAATAATAAAGTTAAAGAGAAGGCCAATTACATTAAATAAAGAAGTCAAGAAGATGATACTTTGCTGCTAGCTTGCAAGGAAAAGAAAGAGGAGTTAATCTTCAAATGATCATAGGAGATCATCGAAAATGGTTATGAATGGCCGAATGATTTGGAGAAATGTCATAGATAGACAAAAAAGCTTTTGCGAAATTACGATGGTGTGATCATCGTGCTCATGTTATGATAAGCGAGAACGTTGATGAAATAGCGTATGATCATATACCTGAAAAAGGTTCCGCAAAAGATTCATAGAATATATTGAAAAAAGTATATGGAAATAATGATGCAAAAATAATAGAAGAAAACAATCTGATTGATAAGAAAGATGAAAAGAAAAATAGTGAGTAGGAGAGAGATGCAGAAAAATTGCTGAAATTTAAGGAGGAAAAATTGAAAGAAGAAGGAAAACGCGTAGAGAATGAAAAAGAAGAGTTGAAGAAAATAAAGGAAATGAAGATGACGTCAATGATGAAGATTACGAAAGCAAACGAGATGAAAATGAAGAATACATAAATCAAGGAGATGAAATTCAAGAGTTTGGAAGAGATTTGAAATATGAGAAAAAATCTGAAGAAATGGAAATGAAGAATGTTGAAGAAATAGAAATAAAAACGATCGAAGAGGAAACCAAAGTGGCAAGCGATGAATTTCATCATCATGAAAACAAAAAGATGAGCAGAACTTATATAATTTTGAACAAACCTATTTTTCAAGTAATGTTTTCTAAAATGACATGCAAAAGTGAAATTTGAAAAACATAAATAGAACTTAGATTGGTCGAAAACTGCAAGAGCTAAGTTATGAAAGAATGTAAAGATAAAATATATGGTTCATTCAAAATTTATGGAACTGAAACAAGACGGATGTTAGAACGCTTACTTTATGGAAAATTTTATTGTAATGATGAAGGACGAAATGAAAGGAGTAGAACAAGAATCCGTGAACTTGCATTGAAAATCTCGCCATTTGATAAGAAGGTCAACACAACAAAGAAAGTTTGGATAATATCTCTATTGCTATCGAAGCACGTGAAATACAAAGTTTTCAAGTATTACTTGGTACTACAAAATCAATTTTTACAAGGGGTGTTTGAAATAAACTTGATTTTGTTAATCTAGGTTTTTCCATATAGGAAATATCTAGAGTATATGCTAGATATTTATGAAATATATTTGAAATTGTATAAGAGAATATTTAGGAAATATTTTTGGAATAATACATTTGAAATTGTATGGGAGAATATTTAGCATATATTTATGGAGAACCATTAGATTAAGTGAATCTTCAGCATTTGTTTGAGATGTAAACTACTATAAATAGAGGCGGATTCACTATGTAAATAAAAATATGAACTTTTCTGATAAAGTTTAGTAATAAAGTTTTTCTCCTCATAAGAAAAAAAATTGTTTTTTATTCTCTAACCTCTTATCTATCTTCTTCTAAAATTAAATCTATTTGCTATTGAAGTAAAATTCCAACACTAACTCCATCGTACATGTCTGTCAAAGACCCTAATGCATGAATAAATTTGCATATAACCATTATTGTCCATATAACTCATATTTTCCATATATTTTTCAGCTGGAAACATACATAAAACCTTTTTATTAAAAAAAAATTGATTATAGTTATCTAGGAATTTGATTTCAAGAATTTTAACTCCACAGTCTAACGACCTCACCATTTTACCAGTGAACTTCGACGAAACTTTAACAGCAAAGAAATAAATAACTTGATGATTAATATCATTATCAATGGTTCATTGTTATTTTCATTTTGTTCATCATGTTGGTTGACATACAGAATACTTTTTCAAGTTAATTAAAAATGGTTCAATGTGTTCTTATCTAGAGAGCACGTTATGTCTTCATAACCATAATCATGTGTCTGTAACATTCATTTTCTTTTCATAGCTGCCATATAGTATATTCCACCTCCAAAATTTCATAATTTTATTGATGCTCCCATATGCTTGACAATACATTCTTCTTGCGTTGATTTTACAAGTATGAAAATGTTCACGATGTTATGGTATATTACTCCTCGCTATACACAATAATATTTATTGACAAAATAACCATAAGAAATTGATTTGTATGTTCAATTATAATGAGAATCAATAAGCATAATGGAAGGTAAGAAATGAATGATAAGGATATATCAGCTTCTAAAAATGAACAAAATCACTATTTTCAAGGAAAGATATATTTGTAAAGGTCAATTATTGGATCCCCCTTACATGAAAATTGTTTAATATAAAAATATAAATTTAATTAAAAAAAATCATGTACACATATCTTTCCTACAAACAATACACAAAAATTTCCAAATATTATATTGATACGTAAGAGCAATGCACAAAATAAGAACAAAACAATTTGTCTACACCTCTACTCTCCATTGTTATTGGTCGTTCTTTTTCTTTTTTAACCTGGTAGAGGAACCAGATAACTTTAAGGAAAACATTATTTGTAAACCAGAAATTACCAAAAGTACACCATTTATTCTATTAAAAATTATGTGATAAAATTGGCGGTCTTCTTAATTACGATGCTATCATGTCTTTCCATAAACCGTTATGCTAAAATCTTAATACCAAGAAACAAAAGAACAAAAAAAGAGGGAAAAAAACCGAAGAATCAAATCACTGTGTTTTGATGAATAAGTGAATTAATTTTTCAATAAAGAAATCAAAAGTATCAGCTACTACAACTTTCACATTTGATTTTTTTTTTTCAATTTCAAACTAATTTAACCTCTTATCAAAAATAGAATTACTTCTTTTGAAAATGAATAGTTTGGCTTAAAGAATAAAAATACAACATTTTTTAGTTGAATTTTGATTTGATTTTAGTTTTGAATGTTTCCAAATTTTATGTGTGAATGAATTAAAAGTTTGAAAAGGTGACATAGGGGAGGGTAGTTTCATTAAGAAAAGAAAATGACGTATGTTGAGTAATTTATGGTGTATACTAGTTGTCGGTTCCGTTCTCTCCCAGCGTTCCTCCTTTCACTCCATTTTTCTTAAATTTTTCCAACTATCATAATTGCTCAAATCAGAAAAACCTACGTACACGGGAACCAATTGCCAACCACACTCTTTTATATAATACTCGAGTCGGTCCGAAGCTTTTCAGGTATAGGGAGGCATTAGCCACTTTCGAATGTTGGGTTTTTGAGAAGACGTAGTATATAGACTATATTATATTTTGAAGTCTATGGTATATATGTTTTATGTTGTAGTCTCCATGTGTGTGCGTGTGCGTATACATTGATATCTTGGGATGTATAATGTACTTGACTCATATCGATCTATATTTCTTTTCACTGCGTTTTGTTACTTTGTGTTTTCTATTTATATTATGTATTATTCTGTCTAGGAAAACTCATGTATTTATTGCTTTGTGCCGATACCGGTTATATTTATACGATGTATTATATGAGGTAAAGATATGTACAGATGATGGTCAAAGGAACTTTTCACATGTGGTCGTTCAATATCTCTTCATTCGACGTATTATCGAATAGTATTACTTTGTAATACTCTTCAGTAATATGGATACAGTCATACAGAGGTGGAATATTAGATTTTTGATAGAGAATCGCACTCCAGGTGAGTGTGGTTCTTTACTGAACCATGCTTCCCCTGGTTCATGGTTCAATAGTGCGTTCAGCACTGAAGAACCACGCTTGTCCGTTTTGTATGGAGCATGGTTCAGCAGCAACCATGCTCTTCTAGAGCGAGGTTTAGTGAAGAATCACACTCCAATCCAGCGTGGTTCATCGCGACCAAAGCGTGATTCACTACGGCAAGGGCATTTTTTGTATGGAATGGGGTGATAGGAGAAAAATGGGGTGTGGTGGTTTTCTTTTATCAGAGGGGTAAAAGGAGGAAAGCGAGAAGAGAATAGAATCTTCCTACTAGTTTGTTCAATTTTTGTTGAATGTTAAGCATGGTTTGTAAGAATATAATTTGCCAACTTTAAATTATTACTGCACATAATTTAATACAACAAAATATTAAACAATATCATTAAAAGATTTGGATGCTCAACTTCAATGATGACATTTCTTCAAACAACTGGCGCAACTAGTTAGTCTATATGTTCTTGCGCTACTTTTTACAAATATATTAACATCTATAAATTTGGCGATTTCAATTTTCATTGTACTAAAGTGAAAAATCAAAGAATGGCAGAAACACATACATTCGATTAGGTTCACTACTCAATTTGGTTGATGAAGAACACCAGAGCTCATTCTCAGTTGAAACTGTTTTTCCGTTTATTACAGGGACTATTAGAAAATGGTTAGAAGAGGAAAGCAACTTTGAATAAAAGGAGCGTCTATTAACATCCTTGTTTTGCTTTTGCTTTTGACTCCACGGAAAAATAACTTTTAAAGTACCAATGATCATGGAACAAATATTTGAAGTGGCCTAATTTTCAAAACATTTTCGCAGTTAGTTTGTAAACTTATTACTAAACAACACTCGTTTGCGTACAGGCAGCAGCCACATCAGTGTTGATCCAACCGCTAACGTTTTAGCACAACTATGAGTTGCACCTATAGGAAATTAACATTGGTGCAACATGTGCAATTAGTGCATAGCTATAGCGCCGCTATATCTCATATCGGGTCTATGATTTTTTCAAATAGCCTCGTAAATAAGCTTTTCGCTTTAAGCCCCGTTATTTCCGGTATTTCCGCTATATGTCGCTATTCTTGCTATATTTGCTTTAAGCGAAATGAATTGAAAAATGATATTTATACGTTATCAAAATTATGAAATTATTTTTCAATTGAATTTTTTAACATATTTTCATAAACAAAAGTACTCTAATATTCTATTAAATTTAATTATGTTAAATATCAGTTTATGTTTATTTATAATATATTAGCACATGTTTTTATTTAAAATTAAATATGTATTAATTATAATTAAATTGAATTTTAATTATGCATTTAATTACCATTTATATATTTGTAAAAACATTAAGTATAAGTTTTATATGCTATTTTAAAGTCATCCGCTATATTCTCGCTTAATCCCCACTATGACTTTCCGCACCTCCACCGTATTGAATCCGTTGAGCGTTTTAACCGCACAGCGCGCAACTCATAGTTGCGCTTAAAAAATTTGTATCATTATAGAAAAAGTGCAGCAATGAGTTGCGCAAATCCATTTTCTTTGCAAATTAATACGACGCAACTATGATTGGCGCCTACAAGAATATAACATAGGCGCAACTCATAGTTGCGCCTATGTTATAATTTTTAGACGCAATTTATAGTTTTGCCTATATGACCTACTGTATATAAAAACAGCAACAGCCACACTTTTCACCACACTTTAACTTACCATTCATTCCTCCCACTTTTGTAATTCCAAACCCCAAACCTCCCAATCACCAAATTCTAATTTATTCGTCAAATCCATTCAAAAAGGTCATATTTCTGCATCATTAATCAATTAGAACAAAGCTACAACAATCTTTGCAAGGTAATTGACTAAATCCTATTTTGAATCTAGTGTCCTTTGAATTATTTTATGTTTTTGTGCTGATTTTTAGTTCCATGCCTTTCATATTAAGATAACTGAACCGATATGGATAATTGGAAGATCGAAGATGATATATTGGTGAAATATTGTAAATAATGGGAGGCTGAATGTGAATTTATTTCTAAAACTCAGTTTGAAATAGTTCCTTAAAATATTGGTGTTGTTGTTAATCTAGTTTGGAGAATCAGGTTTGCTTAGATGAACCGAATTAAAGACTGGACAAATAAATTAGCCGTGAAGGTCGAGTGAGACTACTAGCAAATCCAATTTGTCATTATGGAGTTATTTTTGAGGTAATTGCATGTAATACTCAGGCAAATGCAGAGCGTCGGTTTTACGGATGTGCACAGTACCTAGATTATATAACTAACCCAAATGGTGTCATTGCATTGTTTGTCCTCTAACTGATCTTGCATATAGATCTTTTCATGATTGTGTCATTGCATTGGTCGTCCTCTAATAATTCTCCCATCTCGATATGCTCATCAATGTCATCAACTTCCTCTGAGATATCATCTAACGGAGCATCATTACTAACATTCATAGCATCTATCCATGTATCATTTTCGTCAAGTAAAGCAGCGATTTCCATGCTATCTAATCTTCAGCATTTCCACCCTCCATATCTTCAGCTTCAACATCTTTATTTTCTTATACATATTCATTTAAATTTTGTGTTTGAATTGACTGGACAGGATACAACATGAAACCATACCTAGGTGACTGCGGTGGATATGTAGGGCTGTTATGGTAACGATAAATTTATCATTACCACACCATTACCAGTCAATCGGTTATCATTTTAAAGTAAAGTTGATATACCAGCATAATCGGTGCAGTAACGGTAAATTTACCATTTTTTACGGTAAAACATCGGTAATATTTTTTCAAAACCAACGGCAACGGTAATTTACCAGTCCATTCATAATACGTTGATATTTGTGTAAGATGTTGTATTACGGGCATTTAGAAACAAGAAAACAGTTCAATGTATTTCTGTAATTCAACTCAAATGATGATAAATACACTTCTTTTCTATGTCCTTTATTAAGTGACCCAATGAGATATATATTGAAGCATCATTAAATGTAAAAATATATTAACTTATTATTTTTGTAGACAAATGGTAATTTACCATTACTAGTGTAATGGTTACCAGTTTATCGGTATACCAGTCATCGATATACCAGTCAATCGGTAATGGTAAATAATTTTAGTTTACCAGTAAAAACAGTACGGTAACGGTATTTACAAAATGGTATTGGTAACCATTACCATAACAGCCCTAGATATGGCATGAAATCATACCCGGTTGTCTATGTATACAACCTGTAAACAAAAAAATAATTGTTAATTACATAAATATATAGAACAAGAATGAAACATACATGCATCACATGAAACCATACCTAGGTGTTTGTACGTAAACGTTCAGTGGATGGTACAAATAGTATGGGTAATACATTTAACTTGCAGTATTACTCGGTCTAGGTTGGCATGCATAATCTACGGTATAAGCTTGTGGTTCAATTGTTTGTACCTCCCCCTCCTTCTTTACGTTCAACTCGATTACTTTCATCACCACGCAAAACATAGAATCGGCGTCGTTGTCGTCAGTCAACTCAATAACAATCGGACCATCATCCGTAACCCATTTACCTACTAACGAGATGTCAAATTCGGTTGAATTAATCTTTATAGCTTTGTAAATTGCCATTTTCAACTCAAGATAATTACAACCCTTCCTCACATTAAATCATCTGTGCTTTTCGACATAGGTTGGTCTGCTAATTCTCGTCAATGATTAAATCACCATCATAGTGAAAAATAATCAGTATGGTTGTCATAGATTTAGCAAATTTCAAGAGACTAAATTTCAGTTACAGATATAACAAAATAAGTGGACAAATGTTTTAAATCTTTTCCTCAAATCTAGAAGAAAGTGAAATCTTGTGTTGATCTTTGTCGATTTAAACGAATTTGAGTGGATTTGTTATATTTTTAGTTGAGTTGTAGTAAGAGAAATGGAGTTTAGGTTTCTGAAATAAGTTGGGGAAGAAGAGTTATGTTGAAGTGGAGAGGGTATAGGGTATTATAGGCTATTGTTGGGTCAGTAGCAAGCCCATGTACAAGCACAACTTATAGTTGCACATGTTGCTTTATACGGTAGCGCAACTCAAAGTTGCACTACTGTATAAGAATAGAGCATAACTCAAAGTTGTGGTCTGCTGTGAGTTACAGCTATAACTCATATATGTCTATATAGGCACATCGACATGATTCAAAACCAACTTATTTCAGGCAAATCGAATCCACTTAAGCACATCATATGCATTTCATGCAAACCATTTATATGAAAACAACAACAACAAAAAGGTTCAAAACCACAAATCAATTAAACAACATAAATACCTTGTTCTTACATCAATAAAGTTCAACTCAAATGGCAATACAAGTTAAAAAAAAACCAAAACAATAACCTAACATGCAATCCACCATCTAAAGTTCCTACCATACTACAAAATTCAAAAGTACACCTACCATACTACCTAATCTCTTAAGTTTCTAATTTTGTGTGGTGTTCTTCTTTGTTTTTGGGTCGGAAGCGGTTGAGATGGTTCAGCTTCAATTACATTATGCCACGGTTGAATGCCTTGTGAAGATCCAGCCACATCTCTCATACGTCTTCTCTGGTATGTTCAAGCAAAAGCTTCAGGCGGACGAGGCGCATAAGGTGGTAGTCGTTCGAGCTTGTGTCTATCAAGAATTCATTTGATAATTTCTTTGATGTTGAAACACTTATCTTTAACTCGATTTTCATCTCCAAGATCTGCAAGAACATCGTCAACTTCATACGAAATGAGGTACAAATCTTGAACCTAAAATAAAAGAAGTATTGGCGTAAATACGTAAAGCTACTTAAATGAGTTAAGAGATGAAAACTTATTTAAGCATACCAAGTCACGTTCCACGAGTCCTTATGGAGCATATCTAAGCAATCTAGTAGACGATTCTTTAAGAACTAATTGTCGCATTATATGCCAGTACCAATTATAGTATTGTTCGACGGTGACTCGTGGTATGGGTTCAACTTGTACATGATCCAACCTATGATCCCATCTGGCTACATAAGTGTAATACAAATCTCTAATCCAACTGTTCGGGAACACTTACTTAGCTGCATTCGGTATATGCTGATTAAGGTAAAATTGCCTCTTCACTCTATCTGTGTAGTGCATGGCCACACTTTTGCAAGCAAATGATTGGGGTTCTTGAATACTAAGTTTGTTCTCCATCCAAGCAAACTGGCGGCAAATCCTGTACAATCTCAGCTGCGTATGGCGTCCAATCAACATTATATTGCTCCATAACATCGAATTCATTACGATAGAGTATGGGATGATGAGCTGGATTATCTCTTCAACGTCTATCTCTCATCCATCTACAATCAATGAACAAAATAATGTGTGAATATTGTATTAAAACATAACTTTTCAATAGATATTAGTAGCGGTTATTACCTATCCCCGTAAGGTAATCCAGCAGTGATATTGGCATGAACATTTGGATGACTAATAGAAAAATGCGTCCATGACTAAATGTGTACATTATCAGTTTTAAAAAAGGTCTTTAAAATATCAGTACAGTTATAAGTAAAAAATGTTATACCTGTAGAAGGGTTAGGCAACCGGCTAACCCATTCGACTTTCTCAGTTCCACATTATCCAACTCCTTATATAAAGCACATAGAACCGCACTACCCCAGAATAATAAAAAATAATCGCAAAGTCCTATAGTAGGTATAACCATTTGACACCTACTCGACCCTTGGAATGGTTTGGAAAAAGATAGGATGCTATAAGAAGCAATATGACAACCCGTGTGTACTGTTCTACCTCCTCAACTGATGAATCGGGAGTAATGTCCTGGCCATATAAGATTGTTTATCCATTTGACCTTCAATTATCTTCTATTAACCACTGCTTTAGAGGGTGGAATCTCACCAAGAAAATAGTGACAAACATCATCGACGTCCACATTACCAAAGTAATTCAGAACGGTGCCTTTTATAGGAAGGCCAAGTAAAATAGAAACATCTTGCAAAGTAATTGTCATTTCTTCAATGGAGAAATGAAAGTGCTAGTCTCGGACCTCCACCTACCGCATAATGCTATGAATGAAGACCTATCAAACCTGATATACTTTATCTACATGAAATACCAGAAGCCCGCTTGATGAAGCAATTATTGAACTGAATGGTCATCGACCATCTCTATAAGGTCTTCAAAACTCAAGGAATGATCTAGATAGTTAATGGATTTTGTACTCTACAAAACAGAAAATTATAACGTATAATCAGTTCAAAATGCTAAAAAAATTACAACTATTTACTATACTTAACAGATAAACTTTTTTACTCACATAAGATCTTCAAAATTTGTGCGGTGATTATCCTGCAAAATATAAAACGCTGCCATCGACGAGTATGCTCTCCGATTTTAAAAGTTCATGCAAGAAAAACACAAATGTATAACATCGTTTATAGGCTATGATTGATTCAATGATAATAATTATATTATGACCACCTTGAACAAGCTATTTGACAATGTTTATTACAAATAAAAACAAATAATATGCAAATTAGAAACTAACAAAAAACTAAGGTTTAGACAATACAAAAGTCATATTGTGTTGATGAAGATCCCGCTTCCATTGTTATAGATTTGTTCTACTCAAAGATTGGCGAAGGAATTTATTAATTTTGAGTGGAATTGAATAAAGTAAACAAGATTTAGGGTTTGGGGGAGATGAGCTCAAGTAGGAAAAATGGGGAGCAAAGGGGGTTTTGAGAAGTGAAGTGGGAAGCGGGGTTGTTGCTGCCCTTTATGCGGCAGTAGTATACTCGTGCATGTGCAACTATGAGTCGAGATTGTATGTATACATTGTAGGTGCAACTCATAGTTGCGTCTTTTCAATAATGATACAATTTTTTTAAGCTCAACTATGAGATGCACCTATTGTAATTTACCATAGACACAACTTATAATAGACGCAACTTATAGTTGCACTAAAACGTTAGCAATTAGACCAACGCTGATGTGGTTGCTGACTGGGTGCAAACCAGCCATGTTTGATAATAAGTTCGCAACTAGCTTTGACCGTGAAATAGTTTCGAAAATTCGCCCACTTCGAAAATTTATCCATTATCCTAATAATTTAAGCATAAGGACACGGATCATTTTTTTTCTATTAGGAAGACCTAAAGCCTAATTACAAAATAAATCATTCCTTTACCTTTCTATTTTTTTCCATTCAACACTATCCTTCAATTTCAAACTTTTCTTCGATTCTTTCTCAAAATTTAAAGTCAAGTTAACAATGGCGCCTCAAACTAGAAGTAAATCAGTATCACCAATAGAACGCAAACTTCAACGTCTACTGAACAACCATGAAAAATTCAACAGCAACACCTAATTCAAGAAACCAAAAACCTAGCTCAAAATGACCCAAAGCCATAAACAACGAAAGTGAATGCTAGAAAGCTAAAATTAGAAAATCTCCGGTTGAACAAGAAGCACAATAAAAGTTAGAAAGAAGAACAAAGAGAAAAAATGTACAACCTGTAGAGAATGAATGTTAAGCAAAAATGAAAGAAAAGATACTACAAAAGGTAATTGATATTATAAAATCAAGGGCAATAAAGTTAATACTGTTGTATTATAATAGCATTGAAATTTTTTGATAGAATAATGAAGAAATACGTAGCAAAACAACTGCTGAGAAAGAAAATGAAGTACAACATAAAAAATTAGAAAGATGAACAAAGAAAAAATGGAAAATTAATTCGAAACGAAAATTGGATAGAAACTCAAAAGACAATGCAAAAGTTAAATGATACTATAAAACTATTAAAGTGATAATAACAATATCATATTATTAAATATTTATGCTAATAGTTTCAAAAAATTTAAATAGGAAAAAGTAGAAAAGAAAAGAGAAAAAGTTGCAAACGAAGAATCTGAAGAGAAACATATAAATTTGTTAAAATTACAAATAGTATCACTTTACAACATATTATTTATTGCAAAAATGATACCTATAATTTGTTTGTTTGAAGTTAATGCTTTGTAATTTTAGAAATTATTTTCACTGTCATTTGTAACAAAATCGACACAAGTATATTACAAAAATGATACCCACTATCTATTTGATTGAAGTTGGTACTTTGTGATTTTAGAAATTATTTTCATTGTCATTTCTAACAAAACTGATACTAGTATATTGTACAAATAATATCCACTGTTTGTTTGGGTGGACTTGATGCTTTGTAATTTTAGAAATTATTTTCACTGTCATTTATAGCAAAGCTGATATAAATATCTTATAAAAATGATACCCACTGTCTGTTTGTTTGAAGTTGATACTTTGTAATTTTAGATATTGTTTTCACTATCATTTGTAACAAAACTGATACCAACATATTGCAAAAATAATACCCATTATCTATTTGATTAAATTTGTTGCTTTGTAATGTAGAAATAATTTTAGTTGTCATTTGTAACAAAACATATATCAATATATTGCAAAAATGATACCCATTGTCTGTTTGAGTGGAGTTGATGCTTTATAATTTCAGACATTATTTTCACTTTCATTTATAGAAAAAGTGATACCAATATCTTGCAAAAATAATACTCATTGTCCGTTTTTTCGAAATTGATACGTTATAATTTTATAAATTGTTTTCACTGTCAGTTGTAACAAAACCGATACCAATATATTGCAAAAATGTTATTCATTATCTATTTGATTGAAGTTGGTGCTTTGTAATTTTAGAAATTATTTTCGTTGTCATTTGTAACAGAACTGATACCAATATATTGCAAAAATGATATCCACTGTCAGTTTGGCTGGAGTTGATGCTTTCTAATTTTATAAATTATTTTCACTATCATTTCCGATAAAACCGATACCAATATATAACAAAATTGATACCTATAGTATGTTTGTTTGAAGTTAATGCTTCGTAATTTTAGAAATTATTTTCACTATAATTTTTAACGAAACTGATACCGATGTATTGTAGAAATGATATCCACTGTCTGTTTGACTAATGTTGATGCTTTGTAATTTTAGAAATTATTTTCACGGTGATTTATAGCAAAGCTGATACAAATATCTTGTAAAAATGATACCCACTGTCTGTTTGTTTGAAGTTGATACTTTGTAATTTTAGAAATTATTTTCACTGTCATTTGTAACAAAACTGATACCAACATATTGCAAAAATAATACCCATTATCTGTTTGATTAAATTTGTTGCTTTGTAATGTAGAAATAATTTTGTTGTCATTTGTAACAAAATTGATATCAATATATTGCAAAAATGATACCCAATGTCTGTTTGAGTGGAGTTGATGCTTTATAATTTCAGAAATTATTTTCACTTTCATTTATAGCAAAAGTGATACCAATATCTTGCAAAAATGATACTCACTGTCTATTTGTTCGAAATTGGTACGTTATTATTTTATAAATTGTTTTCACTGTTAGTTGTAACAAAATCGATACCAATATATTGCAAAAATGTTATTCATTATCTATTTGATTGAAGTTGGTGCTTTGTAATTTTAGGAATTATTTTCTTTGTCATTTGTAACAGAACTGATACCAATATATTGCAAAAATGATATCCACTATCAGTTTGGCTGGAGTTGATGCTTTCTAATTTTATAAATTATTTTCACTGTCATTTGCGATAAAACTGATACCAATATATAACAAAATTGATGCCTACAGTATGTTTGTTTGAAGTTAATGCTTCGTAATTTTAGAAATTGTTTTCACTATAATTTGTAACAAAACTGATATCGATGTATTGCAGAAATGGTATCCACTGTCTGTTTGACTAATGTTGATGCTTTGTAATTTTAGAAATTATTTTCACTATCATTTATAAAAGAACTGATACCAATATTTAACAAAAATGGTACCTATAGTCATTTTGATTGAAGTTAATGTTTTATAATATTAGAAATTGTTTTCACTGTTATTGTAACAAAACTAATACCGATATATTGCAAAAATGATACCTGCTAATCAACTCTTGCCCCTTTTTATACAACAAGATGATGATAACTTTGTGGTGACCTATCATAAAAGAAAAAACGGAGTTTGCAGTATCTAAGCATAAAACATGTGAAGAAAATAATAGGTAAAAAAATGAAATCCGACACTACTTATAGATGTGGCTTGCAACCTATTTTTAAGATTATAGAATTGATGAAAAATGAATGGAATTATAAAAGGATAGATAAACATGTTGAAAGACGCATAATTTTACCAATCCTTCAATGTTTTTTATGAAAACAACATTACAATGATAGAATGCAAGAATTTAAACAATTTGGATGCATTGTATAGCTGTTATTCAATGGAGCATGAAGCTTTCATGTTTGAAGAAGATAAAACGATAGTGGGTGCAAATAATATCAGCTTATTATTTGGTTTGCTATTGGAAGGAAGAAATAAAGAGCCAACAACAAAAATGATAAGAAAAACAATTCTAATGGAATGTAGAGAGTTTGCTACAAGAAAATTTGAGAATTTTTCTTTCATCACTAGAAACTTACTGGAAAGAAGAATAAAGCAAGAAATAGGAAAAAGGTTAAAGAAAATGAGGAAGACTTGCCATTATTAATAATAATTGTAATTTTTTTAACATTCTTCTTTCCAACCAATCAACGAAAGTAAAGATGGAGATTTCTACCATATTTGATTAATATAGAAAGATCGAAGACGGTTTGTTGGCCAAAAACAATGGATTTTTTTTTCAAAAATTTGTAAAAAATTCTATCCATAAGCCAAGGAACATGTCGGGATGCTACATGCTTCAATTGGTAAGATATATTATTCAAAATATTATTATTTGAAATAAATAATATTTTTCCTAATCATATCTAATTAGTTTTTCAAATATTTATATTATTACATTTGTTAGAAAATGAAGCTCATTCGACCAAGGTGGCAATATAGTGAAATTTTGCCAAGATTTGAAAGATGAAATTTGCGAAAGTTAAAACCCATACTAGTTAAGCAATTTTTGGATGATGTTAAGTAAGTTAAAACTCTATCATGCCTACATTTATCAGTATCATTTTATTTTCTACTTAGAATCAGTCTTCGCACTATTCTTCTATTATCATTTTGCCTCTGCATAGTATCAGTTTTTGCCTCCGTATAGTATTAGTTTCTACCTCTCTATAGTATCAGTTTCAATACTATGATTTTTGCTTCTACGGAAAATCAATTATAATACACTATGGTACTCGGTATCATTTTTATCTCTACATAACATCAGTTTTTGCTTCTATATAGTATCTATTTTGCCTCTGCATAGTATCAGTTATAATACATTATGATACTTGGTATCATTTTTGTCTTTGCATAGTATCAGTTTTTACCTCTGCATAGTATCGGTTATAATACACTATGATACTTGGTATCATTTTTGCCTCTCCATATCACCAGTTCTTACCTTTGCATAGTATCATTTCAATACTTTGATTTTTTGCATCTGCAGGAAATCAGTTATAACACACTATGATACTCGGTATCATTTTTGCCTCTGCATAGTATTAATTTTTACCTCTGCATAGTATCAGTTTCAATACTTTGATTTTTGCGTCTACAGAAAATCAGTTATAACACACTATGATACTTAATATCAGTTTTGCCTCTACATAGTATCAGTTTTTACCTCTGCATAGTATTAGTTTCAATACTTTAATTTTTGCTTCTATAGAAAATCTATTGTAACGCACTTTGATACTTAGTATCATTTTGCCTCTACATAGTATCTGTTTTTGCATCTGCATAGTATTAGTTTCAATATTATTATTTTTACTTTTATAAAAAATTAGTTATAACACAATATCATACTTAGTATCAGTTGTAGCATATCATCTTTGTAAGTACCAATTTTGCATAGTATCAATTTTTGTTAAGTATCAATTATAACATATTAGTTATAACGTAATATATTACTTAGTATCAATTATAACACAATATCATAGCTTAAAATTAATACAAAATTTCCCTACAAATTTCATAGTTGAAAGAAATAGAAAATATTCTTCCGCATAAGGCAACGATTCTTCAAATAACCTCAACAACAAGACAATCAAATACAAAGGAAAAGGAAAAGCCAAGAAAAAAAGAAAATTTGAAGAGACAGAAAAACTTTCGAAACATTTGAAGAAGAAGTAACCATCAAATTATTGCAAATGCATATAAAAGATTTGGAAAATGAAGTTAAAAAGACGAAGAAGGAGTTGGAAAGAGCAAAAAATAAGACTAGAGCAGAAAAAGAAGTTCGAAGATTGAAACAACAAACCAAAGAAATGAAACCTAGAGCTGAAAAAATAAAGAAGAGAATGAAGAGAGAAACATATAATCCAAAGTAGAAAAGTGCAGACAACAAATGAAGCAAACTATACATTAGATCAAGATGCAACTGGAGAGATAGAAGCATAAAATACAGAAATGAACTCTGGTGTTGGAAATAATGAATGAGAGAACGAAAAGAGAACTGTAGAGACTAAAGCAGAAAAAGTGCACACAACAAATGAAACAGACTATACATTAGATGAAGATACAACTGTAGAAATAGAAGCAGAAAATGCAGAAATAAAATCCAGCGTTAGAAATAATGAAAAACAGAATGAAGAGAGAAATGTAGAGCTTGAAGTAGAAAAAGTGCACACAACAAATGAAATGGACTATAGATTAGATCAAGATACAACTATAAAGACAGGAGTAGTAGTCCAGAAATATGGAAATAAAATCCAACGTTGCAAATAATGAACAAGAGAATGAAGAAAGAAATATGGAGCCTAAAGCAGAAAAAGTGCATACAATAAATGAAACGGACTATACATTAGATCAAGATACAACTATAGAGACAGGAAGAGAAAATGTAGATATGATGGACACAATAAATGAAACAAATTGTCCAATTAATCAAGATATGGCTGCAGACATAGAAATAGAAAATGCACAAAAAATAGACACAGTAAAGGAAAAACACCATCCAATGGAACAAGATACCATTATTAAAAGGCAAACCTTATCAGACCAAATCCAATGCTTGACTTCACTTCTCTGTCTTTCAAACTATATGACTCACGAGAATTTGAAGTTTAAAAATGAACCAGATCAGGAAACTAAATTAATAAAACCTAATGGCCAAAGAAGCAAGAAAATAGTGAAAAAAATAACAAAAAACAAAAACAGCTTCAAGAGAGCAAAAGAAAGAGCAAGAAAAAGAAAAGAGAATGACAACTTTGAGTATGAACAGCGAGTTAAGAAAATAGCAAAAAGGCCAAAAACTGGAAAAGAAACAAAGACAATGAAAAAGAAAGTTCAAAATAAACTGTAACATCCCACTATTTTGGACCATTCAAATCGACAATAAATCCACACATGTCAGACTTGAATACTTCAAAATAGTGGATTGTCAAGAAAATTTGGAGCAAATAAAATCAAACACAGAATCACAGATACAGAATATCAGAATAACTCACAGCGGAAATAAAATACCATAGTAGTTCATGAAGCTACTATAAACATACTCTCAAACATATACAAAATCTCATAGTCAAAACAGATACAATAGAAGTCAGGATACATAAGTCAATAATACAGAGACAATACTGAATAGGAAATAACTGGAATAGAAGTCGATGAACTGATAGATAAATAAGCTCCAACAAATCTCTAGCTCCAGAAGGTGAATCCAAAGCTGTGATTCTCAGGCTGACCCGAGCGTAAAGTAAAACACAAACACTCGAGTCAGGACATACATACTTATACAATGTAAACCAACTCAAGTGAACTGTAATAGCAATGCACAATAACTTAAAGGATGCTTGGGATCGCCCATCCTTTAAGGATCCGTAAACCATCAATTAAGCGGTAATAAACGTTATCATAGAAATATCCATATTAAAGTAAACAATGCAAATAACAGTGTAAATGTGACTAGGGTAGCGTAGAGCTGTAGTAATCGCTCACCTCTAGCCACACTTTCAAATTAAAGGTGTGCATCCAAATAAATCACAAGGAAATAAAATGGCATACAGAGAAGTGTACCCGTGGTTATAGATTACAAAATGGTTTATAATTTCGAATTAAAATCGTTCATTTAAACCATAAAGGATGAAGTCATTATACCTTCAAATCAAATATTAAATTCCCAAAATTTAACCTTTTCTGAGCTCATTTAAATACTTTAAACATATAAATTTCAGCTTCCGCAGCACTTAGAAATACTGCAGTTAGTTACATTTGAAAACAATTCAATTCAGCAAAGACAGCATTTACAAAATTGCTGTAGTAGTTCAGTTATAACTAAAAATCTTATTTCAGCCAGCTGCAGCACTTATCAAGTACTACTGTAGCTCTTTTATTAGTTTCAGGTTTTTAGTTTTTATTCAACAACTACAGCACTTACCAAGTGTTGTAGTAGCCCTTAGTTAATTTTAGACTTTAGTTCATTTGCATCAACCACGACACTTACAAAGTGCTGCAGTATCATTTACTTCAGATTTTAAGTTAATTCCAGAAACGATAGCATTTCTGAAGTGCTACTAAAAGAATTTCCAAATTTATACCAAAAATTCCAGAAACAATTAAACTTCAATTTTAACCATTTTTACTTATAAAAATCATATTTTTCCACTTCAAAAATGTACATTTAAATACCCTTTAATTAAAAATTTTATAAAGGAAAAATTTACAATAATTATCAAATTTTTCAATAATTCACTTATTAAATTCAAGTGTACAATTTTCCTATTCTTTGCATTTTTAACAATTTACTTTAACACTTAAATTTAAATTTCCATTTCAAAATAAAACTTAATTTCCACTTTTATTTAATTAACTTAAACTTCCATTAAAAATCAAATCACAAATTTCCAAATTAAGTTATGCTTAAAAATCACAAATTTTCCATTCATTTATTTAACATTTTTAATACATAGAAAATCATTATTACTTTATTAAATCATTTTAAATTCAATTTAAATCAAATTATCATATTTTTCCATTTTAAAAATACTTAAAAATTTCCAGAAAAAATATATAAAATAACCACGGGTCTGTATAATCTTTTCTAACCTAAGTCAAGTGATACGGATAATATATCATTTCAATCCGTAATTTACAAGGAAAAATCCGGTATCTATCATTTCAAACCCGCAATCCCAAGTTAATAAAATAAATAAAAATCGCTCAGGCCTATCATTTCAACCCATAACGATTTTTCCCTATTCTAAAGTCCGTTCAGGTATGTATCATTTCAACCCATAGTGATTCTATTCTACAGGGAACTTGCAGTGTGAGAAACAGAAATAAATAAATAGTATAATAGAATATAACATAACATATGATGTGACAAGTTTATAACAGGGTTTAACATCATATAATTTACAGCACAGACAGGTATAACATGATATAATAGTTTCTACACATTTTCTTGTTGTCACTTCACAAATTATATAAGTATAAATGTCATGTGTGAATACTCACCTTTTTAAGCTGGAGTTCGCAAATCAAAACACACAGATAAATTCAGAAAGCACGATATAGCACGACTAAGATTCAAGTGGAGAGAGAGCCAAGATTTTAATCTTGTATACACAAATAAAACAAAGCAAATATAAATATATATATATATATAACACAAAGATTTAATTGAAAGAAATGAAATTAGAATTAACAAATGACTTAACCAAGCTTTTAAATCACAAGTGCTCGACCACTACTCATTGCTTGCTCGACCATGTTTGTTATTTAGTGAAAATGGCTCGGGTTTGGAGTCAATAACACACGACTAGGCAAGAGAATGTGAAGAGAATGGAGTTACAAGTGAGGAATGCAAAGGGTCAAGGCCTAAAAGGAGTTTGGCTGCAACATAGGCTCGGCCTATGGTCCTATGGGCTCGGCTATGGTCTGCTACAGGTCAGGTGATGTGGTGAAGGGACAGCCAGAGGTGGTGGCAGCAAGTGGTGGTGGAGCTAAGGGTGGTGGCCGAGGCTAAAGGAGATGGTGATGGGAAATAGGGGTTCGGCTATGCATTGTTCAAGGGGTTTTTGCAATGTTTTTTTGATGTTAGCCTACCTAGGTGGTCACGGCCTGATCTGGAAAGAGGGGAGGAGTGGTTGTAGCCATGGATGATGGGGAGGAGATGATGGTGGTGGTCGGTGGAGAAGTGGAGGGGTTATGGCCGAGCAATACTAGAGTGAGGAGCAAGGCAAAAATCAATAAAAATTGAAGAGAAAAGGTAGAAAAATGGAAGCCGTGAACTTACAATTTTTTTCAGAAGTGAAGATAGCCGTGAGTTGTGAAGGAATGAGAAATTTCTCACGTGAAAAGTAAATGAAATGCACGGCTAAAACAAGAGAAAATGAAAGGCCAAGCAAATGAAAAGACAAGCAAATGAAAAGTCACAAGTTTAAAAGCTTTGTCTCTTTGAATTTCCAATTCATTTTAATTCAATATGAACAAATAAAAATCAATTTAACAAAATAAAAGTTAAAACAAAATAAAGTAGAAATGAAAATAAATAAATAGTCTTAAGAAAATAAGAAAATAAATAAAGAAAATAGTTTATTTTATTGAAACTAGAATTAAAAATTGTAAACAAAATACAACTAATATAGGAAAATTCCAAACACAACAAAAATTCACATAATTTAATTCAAAACCTAAAACAAAATAAAAGATAGCAAACATAATAGAAAATAAAAAATAAAAATGCAGATAAAATTCTGCGTGTAAAATGCTGAATTCATCAAATTCTAAAAAGTTTAAAACGAAATTCGACGAAACGAAAAACAGAGCGGATATCAGAACCAATTACATTTCAAAGAAAAGATTAAAATTTAAAAATTCAACTTTCAAAATTTTCAATAAACAATAAAGGTTTGACAAAATATAATATTTCCAGAAAATCAATATTTAATTGCATTTGGGAAAAATAAAAATAAAAATGAAACAAAAATCCAAAATACATAGGAAAAATTCCAAACTTCAATTTAAAATTATTTAAAAATCAAAGTTTCAAAATAAAAATTAATTTAAAAATATTTATTAAAATTATGGGTTGTTACACTCTCCCCCACTCAAAGCTTTTCGTCCCCGAAAAGGAAGAAGGTAGGAGAATAGGAATAGCTAGCAGGAAAAATGTGTTGAAAGACAAGGATGAACCATTAATTTAAAACTATATAAATTTCAACTAGAATTCTTTAATATTTAATAATTTGGTTAAATCCATTCTATTATATCCATAAAAGTCATTTAATTCAAATTGTTAGTTAAAGAGGTAAACAATATTTAAAACACTTTAAAATCTTTTAGAAAGGAAAATAACCGATCAAAATATTCTTTATATAATACTTTATCAAAATACTTTTATAACTTGATGTCTTAACAAGTTTATCCTCGTTCCTGCAGACTCTGGCCATGCGTTGATCAGGCGCAAAGCTAGAATTCTCCAAGTACTTAGTAGACTTGTTTCAACACCCAGTGAAAATACTGGAAAAGCTTTCTTTTAAAAAAACATATATGGAAAGTACAATCCAAACAAAACAACCAAAACATGTCGATCATGGATCGAGGATACACAATGGTTACGCCTGGATCCCCCAGGAAACATCTGTACCCGTAGGCCCCCCCCGCCCTGCGATTACACCATGAAGATTGGTAGTACCACAGATACACAATGGTTACGCCTGAATACCCCAGGAAACATCCGTACCCTAGGCTCTCGTAGCCCCTGCGGATTACGCTACCAAGCGACCCAATAGATCTCAGATACACAATGGTTACGCCTGGATCCCCCAGGAAACATCCGTACCCTAGGCTCTCGTAACCCCTACGAATTACGCTATGCAGTCGCGCTCGTAAGACCATGGAGATCGCCATGGAATTCGATGGACACTCAAGTATCATATCCAAAAAACCAAATCAGAAAGAATAATATTGATAGAATGAATCCACAATGTGGCCACAAAGCGGATATCAAGCAAAAGGCACTTTCCATATCTTTACTTCGAAAATATGTATCATACAGTACCTTTTCAAATCACTTTCAAATATCGTACTTATATAAAGTCCATTATATATAAGATTTCATTTTCAAATAAAATACCTTCCAAAATCAGTAGTTTTCGAATCAACATCATACTTATACAAATCAATTTTATATAGGTTCAATAACTTCCAAATCAAGTATTTAGGAACACAAGGTTATCAAATTTCAATTTGTTTCAATATCAATAAAATTTTCAAAATCATATACGCTTTCACCAAATTATTCTTCCAAATCAAATATCTTCAGTTTCAACGTTTCCAAAATAATAAATTTAGAAAATAATCCAAGTTTCTAAATCAATATAATTTAAGTCAACCAATTCATTTCTAAAATCGATGGTTTTTTTCAAAATCATCTTATACTTACATAAGGTCCATCTTATATCAGGATCAGAATTTTCCAAAATCAATTACGCTGCATGTAGAGCCATATGGAATTGAACATCTTTGCTTTATAAAAGGTTTTTGAATTTAGAATAGTTTTGTAAATAAAATAGTTTTGTAAATAAAATAGTTTTGTAAATAAAATAGTTTAAAATAGTTTGTTTAAGAAAAATAAAAGAAAAATAGTTTTGTATGTAAAATAGAATAAAATAGTTTGTTTAAGAAAAATAGTTTAAAAAAAATGGTTTTAAATTGATAGTAGTTTTGCATAAAAAAATTCCAATTAAATTTCAAAGATATCCAACCCAACAACTTCCAATTTCAACGTCAAAGTATTTCAATGATATTAGAACATAAGATGTACATATGTCATCATTTCGCAACATCATATTCGATCGCTCGCTCGATCACATAAGTTTGCTTTCGAACTAGTATTGTCCATTCGACTTCCCTAATGCGGACTTCGATATGGTTTCTCAACTAGAAGCCATCAGTCTCCTTGCATAGCCATATACTATGATAGAGAATTCTAGAATCAAGCCCAAAATCCACATCAAATATTCGCCATCAAGAATCAAATGAAAAATCCTAACACGAAATGGTGTAATTTACCTCGAACTTGTGTACTCAAACCTGGATCAAATTAATTATGCGAATAAAACAGCATACGTACAACTTATGTATCTATTCCAACTTGTTAAATATATAGTTTTATAAAGATGTTACTAAGTTAAAACATTTAAACTAAATTTTATTCAAAATATTTTTTAAAAACTAAATTTCATATTAGTACAATTCAAAATAGTCTTATTCATTTACTTAACAAAACAGTTTCAAACTTATTTAAATCATATTACTACATACTTTAAACATACATACCAAACTTATATTCTTTATACTTTTCAAAATTACTTAGCTTTGAAAAGTTAACCTTGATTTGGAAGTGCTCGAACCTTCAAAATAGACGAAGAAATCATATTTTCAATCCAAGAGTTGGAAATCACCAACAAATCAGTAAATCAATTCCAAAAGATAGGGTTATATCAATCAAATCCGAAACTCAAGGACTGAACAACGGCTCATTTCAATCTGTTCAAATATATACATATATCTTTCGAATATCAAATCATACTTCGGAATTTGAAATCAAAATTGGTTTCACAAATCAATCGCATAGCAAAGCTACTGAAGTGGCCTCTCCCCCACTCTGAAACTCGAAAATCAATGTCGATGATGCATGCATCCATCACCGAAATTGTTTTCCAGCGACATAAGTGGGTTCTGGACTTCTATTTTCTCGAAAACTTCCTTTGAAATTTCTTCGAAATCATTTGAAACTCATTAAAATCATTTGAAACATTTCTTATTCGGAAAAATACTTTCAAATCGTATTATTATATATTTTCAAGATCTTAAACCAATTTCAAAATGCCGGAGTTCAATCTCTAAAATTTCAAATTCACACCCTTCAGTTACAAATCATTTTATATAAAACCATTTCTTATAAAATTTTCAAAATTTCAAATCCTTTCGAAACTTCAAATTCTCATTTTTAAAAGGTATATAATCGTTATCGAAAACATTTCACTTTTATATATAAAATATGGTCATCCTTATCAAAATAATAACTTCGATGAATACACAATTTTCAAAAGACAATCAACCACAAACTTTCCAAGGAATGGTTCAAGGATGAATTTCAAAACAAAACAGAGATTCAAAATTTAAAGGAACTCTAATTATTCTGATTCGAAGATAAGCTCGAACGAAGATGAGATAATTAAATTACCAAATAGAAGATGGATAATCTTATATAAATCGCGGGCGACCTTAATAGGGTCAACCGTGACTTCAGGAATATAATCGATGTGAAAATCTAAGGCAAATCAACCTTCGATCGCCAGAGATAAAATCCAGGTATAGCGGAAGATAGATAACATCGTAAACCAAGGATACAGAAATCTCCAGTGAATCAATGCCAATTGTAAGAGAGTTTCACCCCTTTACAAATCATTCAAAGATTGGCGGAATCGCCGGTCTTTCTAGAGGTCATTCAATGTGGGGTTATGCAATGCTCCAAAATCAAAAGAATACAGATAGGGAAGACAAGAATGGATTTCATAACAAGTGAGAGCATTCCAAAGTTCAAAGGAATCCTAATCGATAAGAATTCAAACCAAAATTAGAGATATATAACCTATACTAATACAAAAGAATTCCCATTCAAAATTTGGAAAAGACTCAAATTCATATCATACGAAAACAGGAGCATAAATATCTTTAGTTTGACAACTTCAACTAAGCAAAAAAATACACAGAGTTCACATAAAGCAACCTAACAAACTACTGATAACAAACAGATCCATAGATTACCACTCCTACATAAACAAAGCATCAGTATTAATTCTTTCGGGTGGTACTTCAACAGGTCCAGAACACTCCCCCTTAACATGCCCCCAACTTCTACACTTCTGGCATAAGTGCACTACACTCCCATCTTCCTTAACGAACTACGGGTACACAGCTTTCTTCCCGCTCTGTCTCTCAGGACAATCCCTGGCTATATGCCCAGCTCTCCTACAGTGGTAGCAAATGGTTGATAGGCCGATTGATGCAGTGGGTGCAGATTTCACTTTCTTCACCTTCTGGCAGCGACTCGGAAAGTGTCCCCTCTCCCGGCATTTAAAACAGAAAATCTTGGACCGAAAACGCTTGCCCTCCCTCCATTTCTCCGTATCTCTCTTCCTACACATGGCAGCATAGTGTCCCTTCTCATAACACCGATAACAAACGACATGGTCATAAGGACCAGGTCCTGCCCTTTCCTTCCACAGCTTTTCCCACTTCTCGATCACTTCTTCCCGCTCCTTACGGGCCAGGGCTCTTCGTGCTCTACGAGCTGCTTTCTGCTCTTCCGATTTTGCCATACTCAAATAGCTTCCTATCAACCAAGAATCCGGATCAAACAAGATAGAAGTACAAAATTTAAGAGGACCCCAATCAAAGAAATTACTAACAAGGTGGATACGAAAGGAATGGAGTTTAGGAAAAAATTTCTTTTAAAGCAAATTTTTTTATCAAAATAGTCTATGAAAATCCTTTAAAATCATTTGAAAATCATTTTATACTTTGAAAATATGTTCTCTCTCAAAGGAATGATTCAGAGACTGATTTCACTCATTCTAGGGTATTTCTACCCTATCTCTAATGAGTTTTTGCTCCGTAGGCTAAGGTTTGCCTAAAACCTGGCTCTGATACCAAATGTAACATCCCACTATTTTGGACCATTCAAATCGACAATAAATCCACACATATCAGACTTGAATACTTCAAAACAGTGGATTGTCAAGAAAATTTGGAGCAAATAAAATCAAACACAGAATCACAGACATAGAATATCAGAATAACTCACAGCGGAAATAAAATACCATAGTAGTTCATGAAGCTACTATAAACATACTCTCAAACATATACAAAATCTCATAGTCAAAACGGATACAATAGAAGTCAGGATACATAAGTCAATAATACAGAGACAATACTGAATAGGAAATAACTGGAATAGAAGTCGATGAACCGATAGAAAAATAAGCTCCAACAAATCTCTAACTCCAGAAGGTGAATCCAAAGCTGTGATTCTCAGGCTGACCCGAGCGTAAAGTAAAACACAAACACTCGAGTCAGGACATACATACTTATACAATGTAAACCAACTCAAGTGAACTGTAATAGCAATGCACAATAACTTAAAGGATGCTTGGGATCGCCCATCCTTTAAGGATCCGTAAACCATCAATTAAGCGGTAATAAACGTTATCATAGAAATATCCATATTAAAGTAAACAATGCAAATAACAGTGTAAATGTGACTAGGGTAGCGCAAAGCTGCAGTAATCGCTCACCTCTAGCCACACTCTCAAATTAAAGGTGTGCATCCAAATAAATCACAAGGAAATAAAATGGCATACAGAGAAGTGTACCCATGGTTATAGATTTCAAAATGGTTTATAATTTCGAATTAAAATCGTTCATTTAAACCATAAAGGATGAAGTCATTATACCTTCAAATCAAATATTAAATTCCCAAAATTTAACCTTTTCTGAGCTCATTTAAATACTTTAAACGTTTAAATTTCAACTTCCGCAGCACTTAGAAATACTGCAGTTAGTTACATTTGAAAACAATTCAATTCAGCAAAGACAGCATTTACAAAACTGCTGTAGTAGTTCACTTATAACTAAAAATCTTATTTCAGCCAACTGCAGCACTTATCAAGTGCTACTGTAGCTCTTTTATTAGTTTCAGGTTTTTAGTTTTTATTCAGCAACTACAGCACTTACCAAGTGCTGCAGTAGCCCTTAGTTAATTTTAGCCTTTAGTACATTTGCATCAACCACAGCACTTACAAAGTGCTGCAGTATCATTTACTTCAGATTTTAAGTTAATTCCAGAAACGATAGCATTTCTGAAGTGCTACTAAAAGAATTTCCAGATTTATACCAAAAATACCAGAAACAATTAAACTTCAATTTTAACCATTTTTACTTATAAAAATCATATTTTTCCACTTCAAAAATGTACATTTAAATACCCTTTAATTTAAAATTTTATAAAGGAAAAATTTACAATAATTATCAAATTTTTCAATAATTCACTTATTAATTTCAAGTGTATAATTTTCCCATTCTTTGCATTTTTAACAATTTACTTTAACACTTAAATTTAAATTTCCATTTCAAAATAAAACTTAATTTCCACTTTTATTTAATTAACTTAAACTTCCATTAAAAATCAAATTACAAATTTCCAAATTAAGTTATGTTTAAAAATCACAATTTTTCCATTCATTTATTTAACATTTTTAATACATAGAAAATCATTATCACTTTATTAAATCATTTTAAATTCAATTTAAATCAAATTATCATATTTTTCCATTTTAAAAATACTTAAAAATTTCCAGAAAAAATATATAAAATAACCACAGGTCTGTATAATATTTTCTAACCTAAGTCAAGTGATACGGATAGTATATCATTTAAATCCATAATTTACAAGGAAAAATCCGGGTTCTATCATTTCAAACCCGCAATCCCAAGTTAATAAAATAAATAAAAATCGCTCAGGCTTATCATTTCAACCCATAATGATTTTTCCCTATTCTAAAGTCCGTTCGGGTATGTATCATTTCAACCCATAGTGATTCTATTCTACAGGGAACTTGCAGTGTGAGAAACAGAAATAAATAAACAGTATAACAGAATATAACATAGCAGATGATGTGACAAGTTTATAACAGGGTTTAACATCATATAATTTACAGCACAGGCGGGTATAACATGATATAATAGTTTCTACACATTTTCTTGTTGTCACTTCACAAATTATATAAGTATAAATGTCATGTGTGAATACTCACCTTTTTAAGCTGGAGTTCGCAAATCAAAACACACAGATAAATTCAGAAAGCACGATATAGCACGACTAAGATTAAAGTGGAGAGAGAGCCAAGATTTTAATCTTGTATACACAAATAAAACAAAGCAAATATAAATATATATATATATAACACAAAGATTTAATTGAAAGAAATGAAATTAGAATTAACAAATGACTTAACCAAGCTTTTAAATCACAAGTGCTCGACCACTACTCATTGCTTGCTCGACCATGTATGTTATTTAGTGAAAATGGCTCGGGTTTGGACTCAATAACACACGACTAGGCAAGAGAATGTGAAGAGAATGGAGTTACAAGTGAGGAATGCAAAGGGTCAAGGCCTAAAAGGAGTTTGGCTGCAACATAGGCTCGGCCTATGGTCCTATGGGCTCGGCTATGGTCTGCTACAGGTCAGGTGATGTGGTGAAGGGACAGCCAGAGGTGGTGGCAGCAAGTGGTGGTGGAGCTAAGGATGGTGGCCGAGGCTAAAGGAGATGGTGATGGGAAATAGGGGTTCGGCTATGCATTGTTCAAGGGATTTTTGCAATGTTTTTGTGATGTTAGCCTACCTAGGTGGTCACAGCCTGATCTGGACAGAGGGGAGGAGTGGTGGTAGCTGTGGATGATGGGGAGGAGATGATGGTGGTGGTCGGTGGAGAAGTGGAGGGGTTATGGCCGAGCAATACTAGAGTGAGGAGCAAGGCAAAAATCAATAAAAATTGAAGAGAAAAGGTAGAAAAATGGAAGCCGTGAACTTACAATTTTTTTCAGAAGTGAAGATAGCCGTGAGTTGTGAAGGAATGAGAAGTTTCTCACATGAAAAGTAAATGAAATGCACGGCTAAAACAAGAGAAAATGAAAGGCCAAGCAAATGAAAAGACAAGCAAATGAAAAGTCACAAGTTTAAAAGCTTTGTCTCTTTGAATTTCCAATTCATTTTAATTCAATATGAACAAATAAAAATCAATTTAACAAAATAAAAGTTAAAACATAATAAAGTAGAAATGAAAATAAATAAATAGTCTTAGGAAAATAAGAAAATAAATAAAGAAAATAGTTTAATTTATTGAAACTAGAATTAAAAATTGTAAACAAAATACAACTAATATAGGAAAATTCTAAACACAACAAAAATTCACACAATTTAATTCAAAACCCAAAACAAAATAAAAGATAGCAAATATAATAGAAAATGAAAAATAAAAATGCAGATAAAATTCTGTGTGTAAAATGCTGAATTCATCAAATTCTAAAAAGTTTAAAATGGAATTCGACGAAACGAAAAACAGAGCGGATATTAGAACCAATTACTGTTTCAAAGAAAAGATTAAAATTTAAAAATTCAACTTTCAAAATTTTCAATAAACAATAAAGGTTTTGACAAAATATAATATTTCCAAAAAATCAATATTTAATTGTATTTGGGAAAAATAAAAATAAAAATGAAACAAAAATCCAAAATACATAGGAAAAATTCCAAACTTCAATTTAAAATTATTTAAAAATCAAAGTTTCAAAGTAAAAATTAATTTAAAAATATTTATTAAAATTATGGATTGTTACATAATCCTTCCCAGAATCAATAGCGTAATAGAACCAACATTTGCAGATTTACAACTAGGACACTGCAAATGCTTAGCTTAAAACAGAGAACAACACTTTATTTGCTTTGACGGGATCACAGAAGTATGTTTATAAATATTGATACTAATGCTACATATTAAAATTACTTTAATTACTTGATTCAAATCTTTTTTGTCAAAATAGTGAAGTAGCATAGGATGATAAAAACATTATGAAAGGAGGATGCATAGTAGCAAAAGATATGCTCCAACATGTGCTTGAAGGAAACTTCACAGATGGACATGTATATATATTTATTTTTTGTTTAATAATACCACTGTCCATCAAAATAATTACAAAAACTAATACTTAGTGTCTGTTACATTGGAGTTGATGCTTAGTAATTTTCGAAATTATTTTGATTGTCATTTATACCAAAACTGATACCGAAATATTTGCAAAAATGACACCTAGTTTCTGTTTGATAGGAGTTGATGCTTTGTAATTTTTGAACTATTTTAATTGTTATGTATAACAAAACTAATACCAAATAATGCAAAAACTGATACCTACTGTCTGATTAATTAGAGTTGATGCATAGTAAGTTTAGAAATGATTTTGGTTGTCATTTACACCAAAATGATTCAAAAATATTTGCAAAAATGATAGCTAGTTTCTGTTTGATAGAAGTTGATGCTATGTAATTTTAGAAACTATTTTGAATGTCATGTACAACAAAATTGATACCAAAATAATGCAAAAATTTATACGTAGTGTCTGATTAATTGGAGTTGATGCTAAGTAATTTTAGAAATTATTTTGACTATCATTTATACCAAAACAGATACCGAAATATTTGCAGAAATGACACTTAGTTTCTGTTTGATAAATGTTGATGCTTTGTAACTGTAGAAACTATTTTTCACTGTATGTATAACAAAACAGATACCAAAATAATGCAAAAACTAATATCTAGTGTCTGTTTGATTGGAGTTTATGCTTAGTAATTTTAGAAATTATTTTGACTGTCATTTATACCAAAATGATACTAGATATTTGCAAAAATGATACGTAATATCTGTTTGATAGAAGTTGATGCTTTGTAATTTTAGAAACTATTTTGACTGTGATTTACAACAAACCGACACCCAAATATCAAAAATTGGTACTAATACTTTTCAATATATACTGCCACTGTTTAGAATACTGATATTATTTATTATTTATTATTTAATACTGCTTCACTAATAACAAAAACTTATAATTTCCTATTGCAATATAAATAATAGAGTGGTATACCAAAATGCTGGTACAACACAACTATGCAATGACCACAACAATGATGATAACTAAAACTTTAATATGCAAGCGCAACAGAAATGACTTGTTAGTAATGTACAAAGTATTACAAGGCATTTAGCCGTACCTTTCTTTGAAGAAATTGCGAGAGATAAATATGCTGATGCTGTTTATTTCCCTTTACATTTTGAGGACCATTGCACAATGGCAACGTCGACATATCGTACAATGCAATGATCTCAAGTGGATTCTTTACAATCAAGAAGATCAAATGAAAGAAACAACCCAAGTCTAAAAGAAGCACAAAAGGTGGTATGATATTTTTTTAAAATTAACTAATATAAATGAAACTAAGTAAACATTAACTAACTTTGTATTACTTTGTCTTTAATAGAGAAAATAAGTTGAGGAGATAATGCAAGACCCATGAAAAACCAATAATATACAAGATATGGAAGTGAAGGAAGATGTAATTCATCAAATTAAATGCGTACAGTAAGGAGAAGACACATAGGTTATTTTATTAGTTAAAAATGATACATACTGACAAAAAATTTGATACTAAAACTAAAACTAACAGTAATACTAAAAAATAGTTACATAATATCTAGAATATGTTATGTGTCTGCATTATGGTCTTTTATATACAATACTATACATTTCTTATATGCCCAATACATTGAATTTAATTAGATCGGTGCAAAAGGTATTTTCTTTAATTTATTAAAAGTTTGCTTCAGATCAAAACTGATACCTACATGCATAAAAACTGATACCAACAAACGCAAAAACTGATACTACAACTACATATAAATAAGGCAAAAAAAAACAATTATCACAGATGTTAAAAATATTACCTATAAGCAATAAAACCGATAGTACAACTGATGCTAACACTAATACTAAAATTGTTAATTATTTCATTTCAAAGCATATTACCTATTTGCATAATTATCTCTTAAATACAATGTATATATTTCTTATATACCTGATACTACAATTGATGCAAACTGATACTAACAATACAATTTGCTTTAAACAAGATTGATTGTGGAATATATGTCATAATATTTATCATATCATTGAACAAAAGCCAAATACCAATTAAGATAAAACCCGAAACTATGTTGCAAACCAGAGCAAGAATTGTATTGAAGATATTGATAGATGTAACGACCCGGGGTTTTTATCATTTGTTATTGAAATAATTAATAAATTTTAAATGTTGAAATATTAATTTTTATAAGTCGAATATTTTGATTTTTCTGATATCGGAGATATCTGAATATATAAATTATTAAACGTTAATTTCTGAATATGATAAAATAGATATATATGTATATATATATTTCACCATTTCAAATTTATGATAAAATATCTATATGTATATATTTAAAGCTTCATAATGCAATTTCAAACTTATGATGACAAAATATATATAAGTATATATATATATATGTGTGTGTGTGTGTGTGTGTTTATAAAAATAGTGTATATGTAAATATGGTAAAAGTATGTATATGTAAAGATATATATATATATATATATATATATACACACACACACATACATACAAACATCAAGATGGCAAACATCAAATTCAAGCACATAATAAATCCAATCACACACAAAATATCACATCACTTATAAAATCAAATCAAGCTACAAAATCAAATCAGCCACAAAGGTTGAAAAGAAAAAAAAAGAAATGTGAAGCCTATACAAAAACATCAGCCACCCTAGTGTACTCCTAGCCTCCTTTGTGTTGCATTATTCCCTTCCCATTCTCTATATATAGAGCCATATTTTCTTCACGTAAAAAAAGGAAACAAAACAAAGATCTTCTAACAAATTTAAGGCAAGTGATTGAAGCTTGGAAAGAGATTTAAAATAGCAGCAGTTCATCACTTTAAAAAAACAGCGAGTAAACATTTTGTTTTATTTACTGGTTATTGTATATATTTATAAAAACGGTTGATTTTGGACAAATCTTTGTTCTATGCTAAGTGTATATGTATCTATGAAGTGTATATATGAATGTGTTTGACATGTTCAAATTGCACCTACAACACAAAAATACTGTACTTCTTCCAGGAAGCCCCTCTGTGCGTGTTTTCCTGTTAAAACAGTTTTAACTTCCAACTTTATAAATCAATATCTCCATATCTATCAAGTTTTAAAACATGATTCCAAAACGAAAGTCATTTAGTTTTGAGCATAGAACATTCTAAAATTTATTTCAGCGAATTTCCTCAAGTATACAATGGAGATAAATAAATAATGCAGCAGAATAGCATGATGCAAAAAATAATAATAGTAATAATATACCAAATCTTCGCCTCCGTCCTTCAAAAAACGATCTTCATTGTGCTGGAAAAAAAATCAGGGCTGACCCGAGCATAATGAAAAACAAAACACTCGAGTCTGGACTAAAATACTCTTATGGAAGTCAAATCAATATCACGAAAATGAGTGTAACAGCGTCAGAGATGTTTACTGGATTTTACATCTCCTATCTAATGTATAACATGCATGCAATAACTTAAGAGATGTTACGGGATTTTCCATCTCCTAAGGACCCGTTAAACTATTTATATATAATAGTATACGCTATAATAGAAAATAGCATTAAGGCTTTACATTGATCCACCTTAACACATTTTTATAGGTAAACCAAAATCGTAATGGGCTCGCTTAAGGATTAATATGACAAGGCACGTGAGGCAATGCCCAAGGTATAATTCTACCAGTTTACCCTTTTTGGCTGGTCGTAACCCATCTGTGGCCGACCGCGACAATCAATCCGAACAAAAGGGTGCACCCATCGAGTAAAAAATCACGATTGTAATACGAGTGATCAACGTCGCTAGAGGTAGCTAACCTCATTAGCCAGACATAGTTCATATTTTAGTCATTTTAATTATGACACAAGTGTCAAGGCTATCCATCATCGTTCTCTTACTTCATTCCAGTAAACGTTCGCTAATTCAACCACTACATTTGGATAACATCCACCGCATACGCAGTTGTTAAAGTGGTTCCAATATTGACAGAGAGTATGCCAATAAGAGGCCCCGGTCTCTTTAACAACCAAACGTCGTTTTACACACCGGTTGGTCCTTTTACATTTTACAAACAATTGGTACTTGATATCAAACTATCATATTCATTTCAAAATCAAATCCATTTCAAAATCATCATATTCGCTTCAAAAATCAATTCCATTTCGAAATCATCATATTCGCTTCACAAATCATATTTTATTTCAAAATGTCAATTCAGTTCAATATATCGGTTTCGCTTCAAAATTTTGGTTCAAATTACAATTTAGGTTATAACTTCACTTTAACCCAATTCGTATTTAAATCCAAGATTTAAATATAAACATCCCACCCTTTTGACCAGCTTGAATTTTTAGAAAATAGTTTAAATAGTTTTAAAATATTTAAATAGTTAAAATAGTTTAATAGAAAATAGTTTGAGTATTTAAAATAGTTTAAATAGTAAAATAGTTTAGAAAATCAAAATAGTTTGAATATTTAAAGGATATAGATTTTAAATCGTTTATACTAAAATAATTCATTTAAAAATAGTTCCAAAGTCAAACCGGTTCACTTTTCAAATTTTCCAATTCAAATCAGTTCCAATTTCCATTTCGATTTAATCGATTCAATTTCGATTTCAAGTCGAATTTTACTTCGATTTCAAATAAATTTCAATTTCAATTCCAAATTCCAAATTAACTTCAATTCCAAATCCAAATTAATTTCAATTCCAATTCCAAATCAAAACCATTTCGATTTATATCAATTTCGATGAGATTTTCAAAATATTGATTCAAAACACTTAAATCAAATTGACTTCAATATCCAATTTAAAATCCAAATCTTCAAATATAATTAAATTCCGAGCTCAATTTCAAAATATTGTTTTATATCACTTTTACTTAGCAATATTCAAAGTTCGAATAAAAGTCCAATCCTTTAAAACAAATCAATTTATGAAATTCAAATCATATTTCGATTTTAACTTAAAAATCTCAACTTCAATTATTTCAACAACTCCTATTATCAACTTTAAATTCCAACATTCCAAGCTCAAGTTCGGAAATAATTCAATTTCCATAAATTCATATTTCTTTAAGTCAGATCATTTAAATAATTTCAAATCAATTTTTTTTAAATCATTTAATTTAACCAATCCGGTGTTTGTATATAATTTTCTATCCTATGGCCAAGTGAATCAGTTATTTCAATTTAATTCAGGAATGGATATATATCATTTCAATCCAAAATAAATGTCATATGTATATATTATTTTAGCCTATTTCTTAATTTATTCGAAATAATTCAATTAACAGTTTTATATACTGTCAAACAATCTACATGGTGATACAGGATATATATAAATAAATAAACATTCAATCATCCAATAATTCAACCAATTAGCATCCATCTCAACTAATCATCCAAACAGTTAATAATCACAACAATCAACCAATTATCAAAAATCGGGGATTTTACTAGCAGTTTAATTTTAATTCAATTTAACTGTCAATTCGAATTCTATCGATTAATTCAGATGTCAATTTAAATGTCAATTAAATTTATCAAACAACTATAATAAATTTAAATCACTTCACGAAATAAATTTAACTAACATAAAAATTATTTCAGTCAATTATGAGCATTTAAACACTCACTTTCGTTTGAATGTGAAAATCCAAATTAACCAAACAACGACGAAATCAACTCCATAGCGAAGACGGCTTCGATACGAACCAAACGTTGAAAACGGTACCGGAAGCCGACCTTGAACGAATAAATTACACATTAAATTAGATATCGTTTTATTTAAACTTAATTAACTTAAATTAAATAACCATTATAGTTAATTACCTTCAATTAATTTCCTAAGCACCCAGATATCACACGATTCTTCATTCGTTCTTGCTTAAACGCGTTCCCCCCAGACCTGAAATCGTGTCGTCGACCACCCTATTCCGCTGCCTCCACCAAGCTCGCGACCCATGCCCTAGCCACCTCCAACTCGCTCGTGACGAAAGTCGACGTTGAACCCTAACTGTGCCTTCTCTTGCCCAGATCTCTCGAGCACGCATCTCGCGGTTCCCCAAATCGAAATTGCGATTTTAATTTCTTTTTTCATTTCGATTGGTAGTTGCTTTTTTTATATCAATCTGAGAATTGAAAAACAAAGAGGAAATGGGTACGGGGAGACCAAATAGATCGGCGTGTGTACGTATTGGAAGATAGAAAATAGATATTATTATATTCGAAAATATCTAGCTACTAAACGTCGGAAAGTCTCGAGCTCCAAACGAAGTGTGCCGCCTGGCATTTTTAATGTTTTACCCCCATTCCAAACATAATAGAACTAGCCTCGAGGTCCAATTTGAACATATGTAGAAGATAGCTTTTCAAAATTAATTAATTTAATTAAATTCTGAAAATAAATTCTACGCGTTTCAAGCTTGCATGGCCAAAGGATAAGTCTAATCGATACAAAACTTAAAATCCTACAATAATGCACTATTACGGATCGATGAAACTGGTTTCATCGAAATCCGAGACAGTGGCCAAAATGGCTATTTTCACTCGTCGATTATAATATAAAGTACAAGAAGAAGAAAACGAAAGAGCATGTTGTCGTTAGGGCTCAAACGAAAATTTGAACGTTTCTGCCTTAAAGCAAGAATATTAGTGGTATGTCCTAGATTGTAAAAAATCTTTTAAAATTGTCCCTGAGAATATTTTCCTATCTAAAATATTTATTTCGACAAAATTTCTTTCAACCTGTAGCGGTACATTATAAATATGATAAAAGTGGATCCTTAAAAAACCATGTTCGGAGCAATTGAGAAAATACAAGAAACCAAGCTTCAAGTAAGTGAGGAAACACAAGAAACCAAGCATCGAGCGAGTGAGGAAACCCCAAAACCAAGCTTGGAGCGAGTGAGGCAACCTAACAAACCATGCTCACTTGAAGCATAATTAACATGAATTTTCCGCTGGTGATACTGTGTACATGTTTTCTTTTAAAACCTAGCTTGGTCCAAACGTGGTTTCATACAAAACCGCGCTCGTTCCGAGCGAGTTTTCTTAAAAATCCTTGCTCGGTCCAAACGTGGTTTGATATAAAATCTTGCTCGGTCCGAGGAGGTTTCATATAAAATATTACTCAGTACGAGCGAGGTTTTTATTATAAAGACCGATGATATCAATTTTCGAAAATAGGGTTATTTGAGAAAATAGGGGGTTGAAAGAAAATATCAGGGTGGATAGTTTTTCTTCAAATAAATAGGGTTTGTAAGGCAAATTTCGGGCTAGCCTAAAGGAAAATGGGCAATGGTTAAAAGGGTTGCACTTTGTATTTTTATTTTCTAAGAATTGCAACACATATTTTTGTAATTTGTTTTGCAAACAGTTTCCCCTTCCTAACAACATAGGAAAAATATAACGCAATAGAATTTGTGTGCTTTCTTGTTAACCCGCCTTTTGGCAAGGCTGTAGGCAGGCGGATTTAACTAAATCGACTACTCGTTTGTCGAGACTGGAATATGACAGGTTTAAGACGACTGGACGGATAGATGATGTAGTGCGCTTGGAAGATGGATATTGGATTGGATGAAGTGGATCTGCATAGGCTAGTGACTCGATGTTGGAGTCTCGAGGGAGTCTCGAGTGAGTCGGGATGTTGGAGTCTCGAGGGAGTTGGGATGTCGGAGTCTCGAGGTAGTCGGGATGTCGGAGTCTCGAGGGAGTCGGGATGTTGGAGTCTCGAGGGAGTCAGGATGTTGGAGTCTCGAGGGAGTCTCGAGTGAGTCAGGATGTTGGAGTCTCGAGGGAGTCTCGAGTGAGTCGGGATGTTGGAGTCTCGAGGAAGTCGTTCGGCATTGGAAGTCGCTCGGCACAAGAAGTCATTCAGCATTGGAAGTCGTTCAGCATAGGAAGTCGTTCGGTATTGGAAGTCGCTCGACACATGAAGTTGCTCGGCACAGGAAGTCGCTCGGCACAGGAAGTCGTTCGGCATTGGAAGTCGTTCGGCATTGGAAGTCATTCGGCACAGGAAGTCACTCGGCACAGGAAGTCGTTCGGCATTGGAAGTCGCTCGGCATAGGAAGTCGTTCGGCATTGGAAGTCGCTCGGCATTGGACATCGCTCGGCATCGAACCTCGCTCGGCATTGTGGTGAGGCTGGTGCGGCTCAGCATTGTGGCGAGGTTGGTGTGGTTTGGCATTGTGGAGGTATGTAGCTCGGTGGAAGGCCTTGATGGGCCCGGATCACTCAAAAAGCCCAACAACTCAGGATTTGCCTATAAATACAACATGTGAGGGTTCAGAAAAGGGATCTTCTTTCGACTCTCTTACTTTCTATTTTCTAAGGCTAAGGCTACTCTACCATTTTGTAACTGTAATTGATTCGAATATCAATAAAAAGGAAACTTCTGGAGTGGACGTAGGCCGGAGTTAGCCGAACCACTATAAAATCTGTTGTTCTTTACTGCTTTCATTTTAATTTTTACTGTTCTTCACTTCATCACTCTCTACACACATTCTGTTTATGAGCTGTGACTGGTATTTGGTGCTTTCAACTGGATTTGGGTGTCAGTGACCAATCTTAGCGCTAACACTTTGGTGCTTTCACCGAGAACGCAAGCACTGAATTTTGGAGTTAGGAACTTGGATCCTAGAAAGCAATGGCTAGACCACCAACAAGGAAGCAAGCAGTGGAAAGGAGCAATCAGGAAGGAAGTCAAGCGGCCTCTTCTGGAGCTGGAGAGGATCATGCATCCACCTACATAACTCGGGACGAGATGCAGGTGATGATGAATTCTATGCAGGAGAAGATGATGAAACGGCAAGATGAGATGATGCAAGCTCTTCTTAGGCAATTTGGACAACCAGGAACTGCAGGTGCTCAAGTTCTTTGAACTGGTCCAAGGGAACTCAACCAGCGGATAGATGGAGTGATTAAGCAGGGGGCAGCTCCCAATCAACAAACAGCTAACAATCTAGATGGACCTAGACTCGGGGGCACACCACCAGGTGATGCTGGACCAGTTCATGGAGGGATACCGGATGACGCTACGCGGCCCGACGTCGATAGGAATACAGGAGTACGTGATGAAGAATATGTGCCAGAATTTCCTCGAGGACTTGGGGGGCAGTCTGGAAACATGGATAGGGGGCAACCCTTGGTTGGAAACACTGGATTGGCTGATATTATCAGGCGGACTATTCGTGGAGGTCTGACAAACAGGGATTCAAAGGGAGTTAACAAAAGTCCGTTTACCCGGAACATCATGACAGCTAGGAATCCACCCGATTTCAAACTACCCACTCTGGAAGTATACAACGGGAAGACGGATCCCACCGACCACTTGATGAGGTACACTAGGCATATGGAAGTGCTGGGGGCAACGGAGGAGGTTATTGCCAGATGTTTCCCCCTGTACTTGACGAATATTGCTGCTATGTGGTTCAGACAGCTGGAGGATGGATCCATTGGAACATGGACAGAACTGGTGGACAAGTTCTTAAGTCAGTTTCGAGTTCACATAAAAGGCCAAAGAATGTGATGACGCTAACATCAGTCAAACAGGGGGCGGATGAATCGCTCAGGACATTCTTAACTCGATTTAATGCAGCAGTTGCTTCGGTGGATCGACCAGATCCATCAATGGTTCTAATGGCTGCGGTATCAGGAGTCAGAGATAATTCGGATTTCAAAGTATCGTTGGTTCGGGACCCACCGTTGGATCTTGGGGAATTCTTTCATGAAGCTGAAAGATTTCTTCGACAAGAGGATGCATGTTTGGACATGAGGTCAAAGGAAGTAAACATGACTAAGGATGGAGGACTACCCGGCGAAATCTCGGGTGGGGGCAAGGATAAAGGGAAAAGGAAGCGTTGAGGAGAACCAAAGTTCTCCACTTACATAGGATTAAACGCAACGTTGGAGCAGATTTTCTTGGATACTCGGGATCGCCTTCCCTATCAAAGGCCAGCAAGGAGGGAACCCACAGAACGTGAAAGGGCATCAGGAAGGCACTGTCTCTTTCATGACCTGGACGGGCATGATACTAACAGCTGCCGACATCTAAAGGATATAATCGAGGAGCATGTAAGGAATGGTCAGTTGCGGCAATATGTCAAAACTCATAATGCGACGGTGGAACAAGAGCAGCCACCGCCTACCTTGAGCGACAATGGCCCGAGGCTCAGGAATGGTGACCGGTTGGTCATCAACTAATCGTGATGGTTTGGAATAAGTAGCAAACTTCGGGTAAACGGATAAAGCACTTACTCATCTATGGGGTCGGAGATAACCCTTAGGCATGCTCTGAGATGATGGTTTGCCGAGATGCTCCAGTTTGTGAAATCTATTTTTTCCTTTTGGATTGGACATTTACTTTTTCCGCTTTGGTTTTGGAGTTTGGTTTGAACTCCCGGTTTTGTTGGTTTCTTTGGTTTGGATGTTTGATTTTTGATTTGGATTTTGATTAGGATTTTTTATATGGATCTCTGGTTTTCTGGATGGATTTGGATTTCAGATTGGATTTTGATTTGATTTTCCTCTGGATTTTGGCTAAAAGGTCATCGAGCATGGACTATGCTCGGCAAGGGTCCGGAGTGACTAGGATTCGGCTTAGGACTTAAGCCATGGCATTACTCAACGTTCAAGGACACTGAACCAGGAACGCCATGGCATTACTTGACATAGGTCGTCAGGTGCAAGTTGCGCTTAGCAAGAACCCGCAGAGGTTACAGATTTGGATATTAGCTATGAATAGCTAAGGATTCGGACAAGGACCCGAAGCGGTCCCAGATTTGGATATCGACCCGGAAAGGTCACAGATATGGTTATAGGTTATTGGATATGGATGGATTGGAACTCGGTAGTTAGGTTCAGATGGATGTGGAATTGGATAAGGACTTGGTTACTGGATAGGAATCAGATGTCGACTCGGAACAGTCGTGGATTTGGATAAGCATGCGGCAGCGGCACTTGGACAGAATGGATTGGATAATGGATCGGATGGTACGACTATGGATGACGTATGGACTTCGAATATCGGGTTTGAGGCTATTCAAAACACACCTTCCAATAGCAAGGCATGTTTTGGGGGGCAAAGTGTTAACCCGCCTTTTGGCAAGGCTATAGGCAGGCGGATTTAACTAAATCGCCTACTCGTTTGTCGAGACTGGAATACGACAGGTTTAAGACGACTGGATGGATAGATGATGTAGTGCGCTTGGAAGATGGATATTGGATTGGATGAAGTGGATCTGCATAGGCTAGTGACTCGATGTTGGAGTCTCGAGGGAGTCGGGATGTTGGAGTCTCGAGGGAGTCGGGATGTTGGAGTCTCGAGGGAGTCTCGAGTGAGTCGGGATGTTGGAGTCTCAAGGGAGTCGGGATGTCGGAGTCTCGAGGGAGTCGGGATGTCGGAGCCTCGAGGGAGTCGGGATGTTGGAGTCTCGAGGGAGTCTCGAGTGAGTCGGGATGTTGGAGTCTCGAGGAAGTCGTTCGGCATTGGAAGTCGCTCGGCACAGGAAGTCGTTCGGCATTGGAAGTCGTTCGGCATAGGAAGTCGTTCGGCACAGGAAGTCGCTCGGCACAAGAAGTTGCTCGGCACAGGAAGTCGTTCGGCATTGGAAGTCGCTCGGCACAGGAAGTTGCTCGGCACAGGAAGTCGCTCGGTACAGGAAGTCGTTCGGCATTGGAAGTCGTTCGGCACAGGAAGTCGCTCGGCACAGGAAGTCGCTCGGCACAGGAAGTCGCTCGGCACTGGAAGTCGCTCGGCATAGGAAGTCGTTCGGCATTAGAAGTCGTTCAGCACAGGAAGTCACTTGGCACAGGAAGTCGCTCGGCACAGGAAGTCGTTCGGCATTGGAAGTCGCTCGGCACAGGAAGTCGTTCGGCATTGGAAGTCGCTCGGCATTGGACATCGCTCGGCATCGAACCTCGCTCGGCATTGTGGTGAGGCTGGTGCGGCTCGGCATTGTGGCGAGGTTGGTGTGGTTCGGCATTGTGGAGGTATGTGGCTCGGTGGAAGGCCTTGATGGGCCCGGATCATTCAGAAAGCCCAACAACTCAGGATTTGCCTATAAATACAGCATGTGAGGGTTCAGAAAAGGGATCTTCTTTCGACTCTCTTACTTTCTATTTTCTAAGGCCGAGGCTACTCTCCCATTTTGTAACTGTAATTGATTCGAATATCAATAAAAAGGAAACTTCTGGAGTGGACGTAGGCCGGAGTTAGCCGAACCACTATAAAATCTGTTGTTCTTTACTGCTTTCATTTTAATTTTTACTGTTCTTCACTTCATCACTCTCTACACACATTCTGTTTGTGAGCTGTGACTGGTATTTGGTGCTTTCAACTGGATTTGGGTGTCAGTGACCAATTTTAGCGCTAACATTTCTAATACTAAAGTCTTTTCACATGGCAATCAACCACCGCGTAAAGTCATTTTGCACGGCGAACAACCACCGACCAACACCATTTTCTACGGGCGTCATCCATTGAACTACTGTTGTTTGATGGTTGAACTCTATGGAAAATGGTATTGGTCGATGTTTGTTCGCCGTGCAAAAAAATCGACAATGGTGTCTTTGGTAGCTCCTTAAAAAGTCCAGTATTAGGAAGAGTGCAGTGTAAAATTTTATGGTATTTTTTAGCAATAGTATTAAAAAGAGGAAAATAAGGTGCCCTTAGCAATACACTATTTTCAAGTGGATAATCTTTGAGAAGATCAATTATACGAACACATAATATAGCAATACAAGAACACACAACAAATGAGAAAAAATAAAAGAATGGATACAAATATTCTTAACGGTGTTAGACAAATTTTTTGTCTATGTCCATGGTAATCTTATTACCGATTTCAAGTAAAAAATTCAAAAATGGAGAATATAAAGAAATCGCCAGTAGAGTTTCAACACATTCCTTAAAAATTCGATCTCTTTTCTTCTGTAAGATTATATTCTATTTATAATTGATCCTTTAAGGTTTGAGATGGAGCGGAATGCTCAAGATCAAAAACATTTTCTGAATCTGTATGGGAACTGGCCAATCCATTTCCAAAAAATAGTAGATAAATCAGGCCAAAGTAGGCCAATTCAAGTCTGAGTAAAGTGGGTGGGTAAGTGGAGGCCCGACTAGGCACTGGGTCGGTAAGATGACTTAGGTTGATAGTTGTAACAGCTCGTAAATTAATAAACAATTAATTAAGCTACAAATTAGGTGAAAATTGTTTAAATGGTTAAATCATGAGATTAACCACTATAATTTGGTAAGTGCTTGAGTGCATTTACTTATTGGAAACTATTGTTTAAATAAAGCTTAACTAAAAGAATTAAATGAAGAGGAGAATGGACCAGCGGCCCAACTATCTATTAGGATAAAAGTAACTATTTCCTCTTTTCATTTCATTCCACTTTCATAAATAAAATATAAATCTTTAAAACTATTTGGACTGTAGCCTAATTAAGAAAAAGAGGAAAAAAAGTAGATCAAAGCTAAAGCAACTAGAAATGTTAATCAATTAAGGAATATATGTGAGTAATATATTCTCTAATCTCATTTTCTTTCCCAAATTTGCTCATGGGTTTCTCATACTTCTTGTAATCGTTTTGGTTTGAAATTTTAATACGATGATAGAAGCATATTATTGGAGATGTATTTCATTTATAGAATTTTATTATACGTAAATAAATTGATATGAGTTATTTGAGAGCCACATATTATGGAAATGGTTAAAAATAGGGAGTTTGAGAAATTCTATGTTGGAAAATACATGTAAATATTTTCTATGATTTTTCGAGATTCTGGAATTGATCAACACCCCATCAAAGAAGAATGAGATGTTTGTTTTAGGTATGAGGGAAGAGTACCATGAGAAAATGACTACTCATATTAAAGGTACTTTTGTGGATTTAGTTGATATGGTCCTGAGTTATGAGACCTTGGAAAAGAAGAAGCTAACTCCAATAGCACCTAGTGGGAATACTAATAGAAGCGGTTTTAACAAGAGAAAGTTTAATCCTAATTGGAAGAATCAGCGACGGGAAATCCTAGCGGTGGGGCTCAAGGAAATCGTTTTAAGGATTTTGTTTGCCACAAGTGTCGATAGAAGGGTCACATTGCAAAGTTTTGCAAGAATTCTAGAATGCAGCAGCAACAGCAACAGCAAAGTGGACCTATCTCCCTGATGATCCAGAAGACTTTTTGTTTTAATTGTCATCAGCCCGAGCAGATGGTGAAGGACTGCTCATTCATGAAATAGGTGCAGCAGCCCAAAGTGTATGCCATTAAGAATGAACCGTCTACTTCAACGAATGTGAAGGGAAAAGGAGTCCTTGAAGGTACCTTACTGATTACTGGTATTTTTGTTCAAGCATTATTTGATATTGGTGCCTCTCATAGTTTTATCTCTTGTGAATCAGTAGGTAAATTTCATTTTATTCCTAGTATTGTAGAAAACCCTATGTGTGTGTCTAACCCATAGGTGGGGTAACCCATTTGAATATGATTTGTAAGAATGTGCTAATTTCCTACCTTTCCCATCAGTTTTCTTGCGATCTATATGTCTTGGACTTTTAAGGATTTGACATTATTCTTGGTATGGATTAGTTATCAAAGTGTAAGGCTATCTTAAAATGTAATAAGAGAAATGTATCTTTAGTGACTGATATTGGAAGGAAAGCTAAGGTATCATGTAAGGAACTCGGTATTCATATGTGTAGTTTCTTGTATGCCTTGGAGGCATCCCAAGAAAATTTAAGGTCTATTAAATTTGTTAAGAATTTTCCTGATGTACTCAAAGAGGTTAAAAGTTTACCCCTTCACCGAGAGATAGATTTTTGCATTGATTTGGCCCCTGGTGCAAGACCTGTGGTTCAACCTAAGCGAAGGATGGCTCTGAGGGAATGAGAGAAGTTGGTAAGTCAAACCCAGGACCTGTTAAGGAGAGGATTGATTAGACCCAGTCGTTCGAGTTGGGGGTCTGTTGTGGTGTTTGCGGCTATGTCTGATGGATCTTTAAGGTTGTATGTGGATTATTTGAATATGCTGACCATTAGGAACTAGTATCCATTTCCCCGCATCGATGATTTTTTTGATCAACTTCATGGTGCTACGATATTTTCTCATATGGATCTAGCTACTAGATTCCATCAGTTAAGGGTTGCTGAAGATAGTATACCCTTAACCGTGTTTAGAGGTCCTAATTGTTTCTTTGAGTGGTTGGTTATGCCTATCGGGCTAACTGATGCGCCAACATATTTTGTAGACCTCATGAACCGTGTTTTTCAAGATTTTCTTAACAAGTTTGTGTTAGTCTTCATCGATGACATCCTTATCTACTCCAAATCCGAGAAGGAGCATAAGCATCATTTGGAAGTGTTGTTGGAGACATTGAGGAGTTCTAAAGGCGAAATTTTCTAAGTTCCATTTTTGGAAATCGGAGGTAAGATTATTATGACATATTGTAACTGGAGAAGGTATTTGTAACGACCCGGAATTTCACTGCTTTGATTAGTGAATATTTATTTAATTTTAAAAATTCAATATGAAGGTTTTATAATGAAAATAAGCTCATTTTAATAATGATGATAAATTGTTTTCAAAATTTGTTTACCAAATTAAATAATTCGTAGAAAAATAGAAATTGTGACTGAAGAACGTTTTTCGAAATTTCGACCTTTCGTGACCGAAAAGTTATCGAGAACGTTGTTTGTTTTTGTGCACCATATACACATATATAAGAGTTCATTAATTAAATAATAATAATACACTTAGAAATAAATTATCTTATGTTAATTTGGATTAGTAAGCGATGTGACAAGACATAGCTTTAAAAATAATAAACTTATATATATATATATATAACTATTGTCACATCTTAGGTTATATATATAAAGTATTGTCACATCTTAGATTGTAATCATTAACCATCATTATCTCTTGTCACGTCTTAGTTTTAATTAATAATTTAAATTATATATATATATAAAAGAAAGTGATGTGACTAAACATAATAATTATATATATATATATATGAAAGAAAGTGATGTGACTAAACATAATTATATATGTAAGAAAGTGATGTGACTAAACATAATTATATATATATATATATAAAAGAGTGATGTGATTAAACATAATTATATATATATATTATAAAAGATTTGTGATGTGACTGATATATTTATGACAAGTTATATTATTTAATTCATTTTACCTATATATATATATACCCACCTATTCCTTTTCTTTTCTCCTTGCTTCCATTTCCTTCTTCTTCTTCCTTGTTAAAATTTTTCATGACTTCTTCTTTTAGCCTTGAGAGAAGAAAAAGAAAAAAAAAGGAAATCCTTAGAAAACTTGTTCAAAATCCACTCAAAATCTTCTCCATTTTCATCCTACTTCCTTCGGCCATAACTTCCATCTTTCTGCTCCAAATCATAATTTTTTTTCAAACCGTAAATAAATCTAGTGGATACAACTTTCATGTTGACCACTTCCTCAAGTTTTCAGTCTAGCTATGTCAAAAACGCTTGTCTTTAAGACCCATTTTAAGACCTATGTTATAAAGGCCGAAAATATCACCTCTTCTTTTAACCATGACTTTCTCAAAAGTGATCAAAATCGAGTGATTCTTTTTTTAAATGATAGAGAAAAGAATTTCCTAAAACTTTTCCGTTGATTAATTCTCGAAATTCCGAGATTAAAATGGTGAAAAGCCGAGAGCAAGATGACCTATTTTCGGGTTACCTTTTTGAGTTGTGAAGCTTTTCAAGTTCTAAAACATTTCAAGACGAGGAAAGCTTTATGGTGAGTAAATTCTAATCTTTCTGGGAAAGATTTTATCTATGTATATGTTTGTCATTATGGCTAAATGGATCATGTTTGTTGTATGGATTATGATTTGGTTTTGATAGACATGTATGTGCTAATATGTGGTTAGCATTAGATATGAAAACAATGGTTTAAGTGCTATATTTGGATATAAAGTATTGAACTTGATATGTTATGCAAATGATATGCTTGTATATGTGAGATCTTGGATTTTGGTTGAATGGTTATGGAAAGATTAGTAGTTTGGAATGTTGAAAGGACTTGAGATCCATTTGGAAATCTAATCATTTACTAGTTTTGAGTTAGTAAATGTTTTTGTTTAAATTCTAACTCGAGTTAAGGTTTTCAAAACCCTTCCTTTTATGTATTAAAAGATAATCCAATGTGGATGGTTAAAGTTTTAGATGGTAGCTTAGGGAAGAAAATTCTAAGTTATTGCATCCATAGCGACTGTAGGGACACAGTTCGGAAAAGTTTGATTTCTAACTTTAAAGTTTTCTTTTAAAAATGATTTGAAAACCTATTTTCAAATGTAATTAGCAACACATAAGTTAATTATAACTTGATTAAGTATGTTTAATAATTAATTTATTTATTAATTAAGGATAATTATTAATTAATTAATTAGTAATTAGGTTAAGTAATTAGTGACTAATTAATGATACTTAAGTAAGTTATTAAGAAGTTTTAATTAATGATTAATTAAGTTAAAAAGGGAAATTATTTTTATTTAATCAAGTTTAATTATTTTAATTATTATTTTATTAAAGTTGAATTACTTAATTAGTTATTATTCAATTAAATATTAAATATTTTATTATTACTTAATTAGGGATTATTTTAAGTAAATGTTTTCTGTTTAAAGTTTAGTTATTAATTTGCTTGTAATTAATTAAGCCTTAATTATGATTTGATTTTGATTATTTAAGATTTAATTAAGCTTTAATTTATATTAAATTATGATTTAATTATTAAAAGTTATTTTAAACTTTATCGGTTATGTTTTAAGTTGGATTCTTTTCTAAGTGGTTTGATTTTAACCAAAGGATCTCTTGTCCATGATATTAAATAGATAAACAACTGTGAATAAGTTAGAATGTGATTGTTTGTGTTGTATGGACATCCATAAGCAGAATAAAACACCATTCTGCTATAGGGTAATTGTTTGGATTGTTTGAACATGTGTTTAGCAGAATAAATCCCCGTTCTGCTATTAATTGATTAAATTGTTTTGGACGTCTATTTAGCAAAACAAATCACCATCCTGCTATTATGTTGTTTAGACATGTATATGCTAGTTGAGTTGTATTGACGTGTTATTCCCTGATTTGATAATTGGTTGGATTTACATATATGTTGGCCTATGTAAATAATTGATAAGTGCCTCGGAATTAAATTAAAATAAAATGGTAACTTAAATCAGTACCATTGGGACTGCTAAGCCTCATTTGGAATTTATAAGTATGGTTTTGAATTTACTTAAATTCTTTAATCAAATTAAGACTAAGAGTTTATAAATGGTTTTTCAAGTTATATAATTCTTATAAAGGTATTCATAAATGATAACTTGTGTACAAAAAGGGGTTTTACCATCGGAAAGGGTTATTCAAGTGTTTTACAAATGATGTTTTGTAAATGATATATATAAAGGAGTATAAAAAGGTTTATATAAAGAGTTCTAAAAATAGGAAAAATATTTATAAATCATTTCAGAGATTTGGAAAGAGGTTTTTAAATTAACTTAAAGGTTTATAAAAGTGGGCTATAACTTTATTTTGAAAGTTATAAGTTAATTGAAATATGAGATGAGCTTTTAAAAAGGGAATTTTTGATAAAGGATAAGTAGAATGTTTTATTTGGAAGAAATGTTTGGTTATTTAATATGAGATTTGGAAAGAAGAAAACTTTGAAAAGTTTGTAAATATACTTATACTGATAAGATAAGCATATGATTTTGTTTCAAGGCATGAAAAGAAAATGTTTTCCTAATATACTTATACCATTGAGATATGTATATAAATGTTTCCAAGTATAAAGTAAATTAAGGGATTTGGGATTAATGTTTTGAAATGATCTGTGATCAAGTTTTATTAATTAAAGAGAATTAATAAAGGCTTAGTGGAAATTAAACCCTGATTGGATGTTTGATTATTTGACAGTAAATAACCGACTATCAAAGTTGGACCCAAAATGTAACTTTAGAAATATCTAGGAGAAATGTGAGAATTATATTGTACAGTTACCGTCGAAGGTTCTATATTGTACGTATAAATTCATTTCGTTCTTCTAGGATGAATGATAAAGAAATTCGTCTACAAACAGTTAGGAGGTGAACTCCACTCTTATCTTTGTCTATTTATTTCCTAAAGAACCGGGGTTGAGTTCACCGAAAAATGTTTCAGAGAGACCGGGATCCGATATGTTATCCGAATACCACTTCGATCCAACCCAAGCGTTTCAGAATGAAGACATCTTGAAGCATGGGATCGAAGATGGAGCTATTGAAGTGCAAGGGCTGCTTGCTACTAACCCTGAGGGTGGTTCTAAAATGGATGTAGTAGAAGTAGTGCCTTCAATTTGTCCTTATCCTGGACAACTTGTTTGGATGAATGTTGGCACTGCATTACTGCCTGGAGAGCAGTGTTTGCATTCCAAGATGGATTGCTATTCAGGCCTAAAGCCTCATCCGGGAATGACTAAAACAGGGAAGATGCAGTAATGCTATGTGAGTCGCACCTATTAGGGTATGTTGTCACCCATCTAGATACAATACATCTACATATTTATGGATTGATTGTGCATGAGAGCTCGATATGAAAAGGGTTGCAAAGAAACCGGGGTGATGACATATTCAGTACTATCCAGTAAGGGGTAGGTCGATCTTGTGTTGGCAGGGGTTGTTAGGTACGATCTCGGTGCATTTTCTATACGTGTACTATGATGGACGGTACCTCGGTAGCCCAGTCATTACTTGGAATCCATTCTCCAATACAAGCTTTATATTTTTAGTTGTATACTAAATATGTTGGAACGTGAGATGTAAGTATTCTAGCTATTTTAATAATTTACTTTGAATCCTTAGACATTATTATAATATCACTGAATTTCTATAAAAGTGTTTTGGTTATTGTAAGGTAAAAACCCGTCCGTATTTATGTGCGGCGTGGTCTTACGAGATACCTTTGATTTTAAAAGAGTTTTAAATGTAATAATTCAGTTGTTTTGAGTTTACTCACACTAGACCCATGTTTGATCCAGAGTTTTATTTTCTTTCCCTAAAACTCCTGGGTGCTCAAATTGTTACGAGCAGCCGAGTAGTTTAGTTTTCTACAGATGCATTTTTTCGAGGAGCTTGGAGCAGGAGGCTTCATCGATAGATAGTTATCATCTTGTTCCGCTGTATATTATGTACTCTATATCTATGTATAATGACGGGTTGTTACAACTATCCTAAGTTAGGAATTATATTAGTATGACTCTGATGTATCATTTTGTAAATGACTTTGTAAATATTATGTTGATTAATATATGTTATTCCATTGCATTATGAGATTCCGTGTTTGTTCTTAATTTTTCTATCTTTTATCTTCTTTCTTGCGATCGGTGTTTTTTTGGCACTTGAATACTCGGCATGTAATATAGTGGACGTATTAGTGTCGATTTTCGAGAATCGAAAGCCCGGTTCGTTACTGATTTCAGTGAACCCGGTGAAAGTGGAAGCTAATCAGGAATGAAAGCAACTGCGGACTCCTATCGAGGTTCGTAGTTTCTTAGGGTTGGTTGAATACTATAGGAGGTTTATTCAAGATTATTCTAAGATTTCCTTCCATTTGACTAAGCTGACTAAGAAGAAGGAGAAGTTTATATGGACTCTAAAGTGTGAAGAAGCATTTTTGAAATTGAAAAAGAGATTGACTATTGCACCAAATTTGGTTGGTCTAGATGGAAATAGTGGATTCATGGTTTATGCAGATGCGTGTGGAGTGAGACTTGGTGTTGTTCTGATGCAGCATGGTAGAGTGATTGCGTATGCAAGTAGACAGTTGAAGCCTCACGAGAAGAACTATGCTACGCATGACCTGGAGTTACTAGCTGTTATCTTCGCATTGAAAACGTAGAGACACTACTTGCTGGGTAGGGGTCCTTCTATTCCTCTTAGTTTCTTTCTAATCTTTGAAGATTTTAGGAGTAAATTTTATTTCTTTAATTTGGTGAAAAAGTCGAGCTCTTCACGAATTATAATTCCTTGAAGCATCTTTTACTCAAAAGGAGCTGAACTTGAGGCAACAGAGGTGGTTAGAGTTTCTGGTAGCTTACGACTTGGATATTCTTATACGCCGGGGAAGGCCAATGTGGTGGCAGATGCCTTAAGCAGGAATGTCGTTTTGACTCTTTTGTAGGTTACCCTGACTCTTCTAGAAAGAATAGCGAGCAAGCAAAGAGAGGACAGAAGCTTCATGACGATCATCAGGGAGGTTGAGGAGGGGAAGTGTACAAGTTTTAAGATTGATAACCGCGGAGTTTTTAGGATGAATGGACGGATCCGTGTGCCGAGTGTCAACGGTCTTAGTCGAGAAGCTTAGTCAGAATGCCATCGTTCTAAGTTGAGTATCCATCCTGGTGTAACAACTCTATTTTTCAAAACAGTAATTGTAACATCCCGAAAATTTTCGACTTTCGAAAATTCAACATCGATACTCACTTTATCGACTGCTGAGCCATCGAATGCCGGAAACCCGAAAAGTTATGGTTTTAAGAAAAAGGAAAAGTAGAAGAAGAAGAAAAAGAGAAGAAAGAAAGAAGAAGAACAACAGAACAGCAACAGAAACAGAAAACAATATCAGAATCTCACATATCGCAGCGGAACAATATATAATAGATAAATATATAATCTCTAAAACAAAGAACTATATCATTTTATACATACATCAATCATCAGAGTCAATATACAACAATGGACAGTTACATAACTTGTCCTCATACAGAATACACAGCGGAATAAATAATATCAGATACAAATACTACGTCTCGTCATCCAGCTTATCTCCAAGCTCCAGAATATCCAGAATATCCTGATAATCTAACTCTAGACTGCCCGTGTGGAAATTTGTGGGCACCCAGAGTTTAGAAGGGAAACAATAAACTCCGAGTCAGTCATGGAGACTGGTGTGAGATCGTAAAACAGTTATTCTTGAAAATAAATAGCAGAGAATTTTAAAGTCAATTCGCAATGCTTTTGGAAAATGAAACTACCATAAGACCTCCCACCACACACACAATGCAAACGCAGACTTGGAGGAGATTTCTTCTTATGATAGTCAAAGATGCTTACTACGCAGAAATCAAATTCTTTTTGATATTATTATTAGTGCATAGTGTGTAAAAACATTTCGAAAGTAGAATATTAATCTTAGCCGACATAGGTACCATTATAGTATGTCTACTATAGCTACCATATTAAATGGCAGGTTCTACAACTAAAACCGTACAAGTCACGTATTGTTTCTTTGGATTTCCAACAAATGGTCAGGCTAAGGAACTTCCTATCCACGATGGGTACGTCCCTGGAATAGACGACCCGAGAACCTAACCGGATCTCTGCCAACACAAGGCCGGGTTACCTCTGCAAAAATAGGTAACTACTGACACGCGTATGTCATCCCCCGATCGTCACCGATCTTCCCGAGGATCCCCGATTCGCAACAAACCACATAGATAAAAATAATGCAGTAACCACAGAGGTTAAGTATCTGGGCTCCATACCATGATACCACCTTTATCCAGAAGGAATGACATACACTAAGGGGCGCTACTCCCTAGAACCTTGCTGCATCCTTCCTGTTTCGACCATTTCCGGGGTGTGAGGCTCGACGAAGTCTCGTCCACAAAGCTACGCTTTCTCAAAAAGCCCTGCTTCGGGTCAAACAAAAATGATCAACCTATGATCCCAAAGATATAAGATCAAACAAATGATCATATCACAAATGATCAAACACTGATCATTTCACAGCAACACTCAGTATGCCACGTTACCAAATTGGGATATATCGCTGATAAATTTCAACTACATAACCTCTGAGCTCGTACGTCTCAGAGAAGGGTGTTAAGCTAAGAGAATAAATTCTCCGCCACCAACAGAAATGTATTTGAAAGAAATCGGCTTTATATCTCAAATTGTAACGTCAGGCACACAATCCATACAAGTCTGTTCCGAGATCGAACAGAACCGAAGGCACTTCTCACGAAGCCCTTGCAATCCCGGATAATTTTCAATCACGTCAGGACTTCCCGTCACTAAGGGTGATAAAACCTCTAAACCGAAGATCAGTCGGTGTAGAGTAACTCGACGGTAATCCTTCCGTTTTCAAAAATATCCGGTCTTCAACACCGGTCTTCGAATGCAATTCATAACGACGTATCACATATTCGGAATGGGTTATACGACCCCATGGTCCTTTCCCGGTTAACCCGAATAGTGAGCGATTATTCAAAAATAAGTGTGGCATTCAAATTCACCCAATTCACAACAAATACCTATCTAAAGGTAATTATTGATAGTCGGTTATTTAACTATCAACAAAGATGCGCAACATCATCAGATTCCAAATAATTCTCCAAATTTTTTTCATCTTTCAAAATATCTTTTACTAGATATATAATTTCCACACTTAACCGTTTGAAAACAATTTCAAATCAATTTCCACAATTCAATTTATCTTTGAAGATAAAATCTCAAAACAGTTCATTTCATATTGGAAAAGCATTTCCATACTTATTTAATAATAAGTAATTCACAAATCATTTATTTTCAACACTTGGAAAATATTCGATATACTTAAATCAAAATTTAAGTATAAATTCATTCTTTAAGGAAAACATTACTATAACAACATTTATTTGAGTCAAAACGAATGTTACGTAAAACATCGTTACGACGACTCAAAAATCACTAGTATAGGGATTCGAAATTAAGATAGATATGTAAATCCCAATACTACATCAAAACATTTCCTTTCGGAAATCATTTACTATAACAACAGTGTTATAGTCCATCATTTCCTTATTCCTCGAAAACGTCTATTTCAACAATAAATGTTGAAATCTATGATTTCGATAGTTCACACGTTTTAAAACATCTTTTAAAACAATTAACTTCATTTCATAATATCGCTTTCCCAAAACCCTATCCATTTTACTTAAAAATACATTCACTGTCCAAAATCGTGAATATACTTCACTAACCACATTTCAGTCTTTTCTACACATTTTATTTCAATAAAAATTCGCTATTTAAAATTGCGAATATATCTTCTTTAATGTCCTTCTATATTTAATTTATCAAATCCAATTGATTTCGAATTTATAAAACAACGTTTATAAATTCTAATTTCTATTCTATAACAACTTCGATTTTATAAATTTCCTTTAATGACCCATTCAATTTTATAACTCAACGTATACATCAAATATCCATATTTTAAGTTAAATACTTATAATTTATTTATTTTAAAAGAAATCGTTCTTTTAAACTTTACAAACTGTAAATAAACCCATTTTAACATCATTTTCATTTTTAAATCTACATTCCCAAATATTCACTTTTAACCCCAAAATCAAATCCCAAATCAAACCCCAAATTGATTTCAAATTTTACTTCAATACCAATCAATTCCAATATTCATTTCTAAATTAATTTCCCATCCCAAATCATTTTATATTGATTTTTTTTTCTAAACTTGTTTCAATTTGCCAATTAAAATTTATAATTGGACTTCCAACTTATTTCATTTTAAACAAATTCTTCTTAAAGAAAATAAATCTCTTTATCTTTTTCCAACTATTTAGAAATCCAAATTTTTAATCAATATTCTTCAATTTAAAAATCACTATTATACGAAATTCATTTATTTAACGTTTTCACTTGATTCTGGAATTAATTCGATAAGAATATAAAAATTAACTTTTTATACTTTAAAATTCCTTTCTTCGAATTTATTCAACTTCAATAGATTAAATTATACCATTTAATCGCCAAATTCAAATGAAAATCGGGGATTCAAATTAAATCGTCGTTCAAATATTTAAAATTAATTAAATATTCTCAATTTAATTTGGTCAAAATTCCGGGTCGTTACAGACTTCCCTCCTTAAAAGAATTTCGTCCTCGAAATTACAAGTTAAGAAAAATGATCCCTAACTCGTCTACTATTTTTCACAATCCAATAGTTTTTATCAATTTTCAAAACAAATCTTTCTACTAAAGATTCATTATCATCCAACTAGCTTTCTAACTTCAATTATAGGTTTCAAACAACATTGCTTTACCCTCTCAATTCAAATTCGAGTTTAAATTCAAATTTAAACTTCCAAATTTTCTCAAAAATTTTCTAACGCCCTAAATTTCCGAAAAATTTCGCCAGCGTCTCCTTTGCGCGGCTGATACGGCACGACTACAAAACGTCCCTATGGACTCTCAGATTTCAAAAAGAAAAAGAAACAGCCAAGCGGCTAGAGAGAAATCATCAAAAACTCATATTATAATTCAAATACATACCTTTTGTCGAGCAATTCAAATTTATCTTCAAATTTAAAATCCCAATTCCATTATAACACCTGTATATCCTACTAGCCATAATGTCTAGTTACATATATTCAAGCTATTTTGCAAATTTAATTACAAAATTTTCGATATAAACTGCTTATACATTTTTACTTCACTGTTGAAGTTACATATTCATTTTCGTTAAATTTTACATTTCAAACTTCATTTGAATTCAATTCACAATTCCAATCTAAGTTGGATTCAATTTACTTTCAATTCTGAAATATTGAATTTTATCAATTATCTGTCATTTACAACTGCACTATCTTAAATTAGTTCCAATTACTAATTCAAATTGATATCAATTCAATTTATTTTAATTCTACCTTGATTAAATCTACTTACATTTAAACTGGATTTCAAATTCCATACGAATTTTAATTCATCTTTCATTCATAATTATTCAATTCAATTCATTGGCTTACGAATTCGGAATGAATTTCAACTTTCAATTTCATTTTCATTTAATTGATTCACTTATACTTGCTTTGATTTAACTTCATTCTTTTAAGTTAAATTTATTCTACCAAAATTCAATTGGTATAAGTTATCAACTTGGTAATGTTTCATAAATATCTTTATATAGCATTCCAGAGTCTTTTCAACCTTTCAAAACCATTTTGAAAACAATTCAAATCATTCTTTGAATTTCAAAAAAACCAAACCCACTTTTCCAAACACTTTCATTTAAAACAATTTGGCAGCAATTTCTCTTTTGGAAACCCGAAAATGAACACCGGTGATGTCGCGATCATCATCGGAATTATTTTCCAGCGACCGAAAAGAGTTTAGAGCTTTTCATTTCTTCAAAACATTTTTCAAAACCTTCGAAGTTCATTTTCAAATCAAAAGATTTAAATTTTCCAAATCTCCAAAATTTTCAAATTCTTTTCAAAACATTTCCAAAAACTTCTCTGGAATCCTGTTTTAAATTACAATTCACATTTATAATTTACATTCTTTAATTTCATTTGTATATGGATTTATTTCTTAACTTTGGAGTTACGATTTCAATTTCTCATTTAATTTCGATGATAATAGTTTAATATTATCACTTCTAACATCCATGCAACCATATACTATAATAATTCATAGAAAATGATTTCTTTTCTATACAAAAATAGTTTTGGGTAAAATTATTTCATTCACCCTATTTAAAATAATACTGTGTCGTCTTGCCTCGTTTAAGTGTTTAGAAATCTCTATCGATAATATGGCGTCCCACATACCGACCAAAATTCATAAACATCTCAACGGATAAGCAAACACAATATAAAACATTTTTATATTCACTAACAAATACGCGCTCGTATCTATTATTACACTCAACTCATTCTAGAGTACTGCTGACTCTATCTCTAATGAGTAACACCCAACAGAGCAGGGTTGTCGCTTAACCATATGCTCTGATACCACTTGTAACATCCCGAAAATTTTCGACTTTCGAAAATTCAACATCGATACTCACTTTATCGACTGCTGAGCCATCGAATGCCGGAAACCCGAAAAGTTATGGTTTTAAGAAAAAGGAAAAGTAGAAGAAGAAGAAAAAGAGAAGAAAGAAAGAAGAAGAACAACAAAACAGCAACAGAAACAGAAAACAATATCAGAATCTCACATATCGCAGCGGAACAATATATAATAGATAAATATATAATCTCTAAAACAAAGAACTATATCATTTTATACATACATCAATCATCAGAGTCAATATACAACAATGGACAGTTACATAACTTGTCCTCATACAGAATACACAGCGGAATAAATAATATCAGATACAAATACTACGTCTCGTCATCCAGCTTATCTCCAAGCTCCAGAATATCCAGAATATCCTGATAATCTAACTCTAGACTGCCCGTGTGGAAATTTGTGGGCACCCAGAGTTTAGAAGGGAAACAATAAACTCCGAGTCAGTCATGGAGACTGGTGTGAGATCGTAAAACAGTTATTCTTGAAAATAAATAGCAGAGAATTTTAAAGTCAATTCGCAATGCTTTTGGAAAATGAAACTACCATAAGACCTCCCACCACACACACAATGCAAACGCAGACTTGGAGGAGATTTCTTCTTATGATAGTCAAAGATGCTTACTACGCAGAAATCAAATTCTTTTTGATATTATTATTAGTGCATAGTGTGTAAAAACATTTCGAAAGTAGAATATTAATCTTAGCCGACATAGGTACCATTATAGTATGTCTACTATAGCTACCATATTAAATGGCAGGTTCTACAACTAAAACCGTACAAGTCACGTATTGTTTCTTTGGATTTCCAACAAATGGTCAGGCTAAGGAACTTCCTATCCACGATGGGTACGTCCCTGGAATAGACGACCCGAGAACCTAACCGGATCTCTGCCAACACAAGGCCGGGTTACCTCTGCAAAAATAGGTAACTACTGACACGCGTATGTCATCCCCCGATCGTCACCGATCTTCCTGAGGATCCCCGATTCGCAACAAACCACATAGATAAAAATAATGCAGTAACCACAGAGGTTAAGTATCTGGGCTCCATACCATGATACCACCTTTATCCAGAAGGAATGACATACACTAAGGGGCGCTACTCCCTAGAACCTTGCTGCATCCTTCCTGTTTCGACCATTTCCGGGGTGTGAGGCTCGACGAAGTCTCGTCCACAAAGCTACGCTTTCTCAAAAAGCCCTGCTTCGGGTCAAACAAAAATGATCAACCTATGATCCCAAAGATATAAGATCAAACAAATGATCATATCACAAATGATCAAACACTGATCATTTCACAGCAACACTCAGTATGCCACGTTACCAAATTGGGATATATCGCTGATAAATTTCAACTACATAACCTCTGAGCTCGTACGTCTCAGAGAAGGGTGTTAAGCTAAGAGAATAAATTCTCCGCCACCAACAGAAATGTATTTGAAAGAAATCGGCTTTATATCTCAAATTGTAACGTCAGGCACACAATCCATACAAGTCTGTTCCGAGATCGAACAGAACCGAAGGCACTTCTCACGAAGCCCTTGCAATCCCGGATAATTTTCAATCACGTCAGGACTTCCCGTCACTAAGGGTGATAAAACCTCTAAACCGAAGATCAGTCGGTGTAGAGTAACTCGACGGTAATCCTTCCGTTTTCAAAAATATCCGGTCTTCAACACCGGTCTTCGAATGCAATTCATAACGACGTATCACATATTCGGAATGGGTTATACGACCCCATGGTCCTTTCCCGGTTAACCCGAATAGTGAGCGATTATTCAAAAATAAGTGTGGCATTCAAATTCACCCAATTCACAACAAATACCTATCTAAAGGTAATTATTGATAGTCGGTTATTTAACTATCAACAAAGATGCGCAACATCATCAGATTCCAAATAATTCTCCAAATTTTTTTCATCTTTCAAAATATCTTTTACTAGATATATAATTTCCACACTTAACCGTTTGAAAACAATTTCAAATCAATTTCCACAATTCAATTTATCTTTGAAGATAAAATCTCAAAACAGTTCATTTCATATTGGAAAAGCATTTCCATACTTATTTAATAATAAGTAATTCACAAATCATTTATTTTCAACACTTGGAAAATATTCGATATACTTAAATCAAAATTTAAGTATAAATTCATTCTTTAAGGAAAACATTACTATAACAACATTTATTTGAGTCAAAACGAATGTTACGTAAAACATCGTTACGACGACTCAAAAATCACTAGTATAGGGATTCGAAATTAAGATAGATATGTAAATCCCAATACTACATCAAAACATTTCCTTTCGGAAATCATTTACTATAACAACAGTGTTATAATCCATCATTTCCTTATTCCTCGAAAACGTCTATTTCAACAATAAATGTTGAAATCTATGATTTCGATAGTTCACACGTTTTAAAACATCTTTTAAAACAATTAACTTCATTTCATAATATCGCTTTCCCAAAACCCTATCCATTTTACTTAAAAATACATTCACTGTCCAAAATCGTGAATATACTTCACTAACCACATTTCAGTCTTTTCTACACATTTTATTTCAATAAAAATTCGCTATTTAAAATCGCGAATATATCTTCTTTAATGTCCTTCTATATTTAATTTATCAAATCCAATTGATTTCGAATTTATAAAACAACGTTTATAAATTCTAATTTCTATTCTATAACAACTTCGATTTTATAAATTTCCTTTAATGACCCATTCAATTTTATAACTCAACGTATACATCAAATATCCATATTTTAAGTTAAATACTTATAATTTATTTATTTTAAAAGAAATCGTTCTTTTAAACTTTACAAACTGTAAATAAACCCATTTTAACATCATTTTCATTTTTAAATCTACATTCCCAAATATTCACTTTTAACCCCAAAATCAAATCCCAAATCAAACCCCAAATTGATTTCAAATTTTACTTCAATACCAATCAATTCCAATATTCATTTCTAAATTAATTTCCCATCCCAAATCATTTTATATTGATTTTTTTTTCTAAACTTGTTTCAATTTGCCAATTAAAATTTATAATTGGACTTCCAACTTATTTCATTTTAAACAAATTCTTCTTAAAGAAAATAAATCTCTTTATCTTTTTCCAACTATTTAGAAATCCAAATTTTTAATCAATATTCTTCAATTTAAAAATCACTATTATACGAAATTCATTTATTTAACGTTTTCACTTGATTCTGGAATTAATTCGATAAGAATATAAAAATTAACTTTTTATACTTTAAAATTCCTTTCTTCGAATTTATTCAATTTCTAAGAATTTATTTACTTAAAAATTTCTATTTTGATTTCAAAAATCCAATTTCATTTATTTTTGGAATCCAATGATATCAAACATCCATTCAGCTAAATTTTTAGCTTTCAATCAATTTCCAGACAACGATATGATCAATAACATCAATATAATCATTCACAGATTTATACCACAGTATAAATAAAATCAATTAATGTGAGGGGTCCAGTTGGATCCTTCCAACCTGTTTCCCTGCATCCAAAGATGTTAGCACAATACCAATTCCGCTCCAGTACGGAATTATCGCGGTATATAGGTTTTTATAAATCCGCTTACTAACGGCGCAATAGGGTCTCATCCGCTATACGAGGCGGGAAATCAACAATCCAGTATATACTTATGCCAATATGTATATACTGCTATATATAGATATATCCTAAAATATCTAATATCAACAATCCAAACAGACAATCAAACAATAACTGAAAATTCCACTTTTCAATTTTGAGTGAGAAAAATCTCACCTTAGCTTTTTATTTTGCAATCCATTTTCATTCTCGGCTTGATTTCTTTACAGATTTTGACCTAGTATAAATAATTATAAAATTCGTTAATATTCGAACAAATCGAACAATCAATTTCTTTTTAATGGATTAAATTAAATTAACACTTTTAATTTGAACAAATTTAACAATTAATTTCCTACTAGATAAATTTAAATTATCCAAATGATTCTATTAAACAAATTTTCTCTTACTAATTTATTTAACTAAACTGAATTTCCTTTTCAAATAAATCTATCCAACCAAAATTTTACTTAAAATAAATATCTTTAATTCAAATCAATTTCTTTTAATAAATTCATCACCTAAATTCATTTCATTTATTTTGTTGTTTTTCTAATCTTATTCCCATTTACAACCTTATATTTTCAAAATCTATAATAACTTCTGTTACTTAAATATGTATATACATTATACAAATTCATATAAACTCTATGGCATTTAAAATCCTATGTTCTCTCTTTCTTATTCACATCTATAATTTCTGTTCAAATCTTATAACAACAAAATTATTTTGAAACCACAGATTAAAACTCACTGTATATAAAATTCCTTTTCTATCCATGTGTAGGTATGTATTAACCTAAATTTGAATAAAAATAATATCGTATACCTCACTGCTGAAGTACTCGAATATCGCAGCACACTCGAGCCTATCCCGGAGCACAACAGCAGCTCGATCGACACTGCCATCCCAGAACACTTGACCATCTCGATTACCACTTCGAGCTCACGAGTCCCACAGCCCCATCGATGCCCTAGCTTCGTCGCGAGTCGCCAACATCAACCATCTCATCGTGAACCCCTAGCTGCTCGCGATACTCCTCCCTGACGCGCACCACCGCCTCCCCCGATTTGCGACCACGCGAGCCTCACGTCGAAGAGCACCCCAAAATCGAACGCGTCACCACCTGAATGCGCCTCTACCTCCCTAGGCGAAGCGCGCTCACTAGGCTACGCGAGCTTGCTTCCTCCGATAGACGAATTGAAGCGGACTGAGGAGGGAAATGGGAATCTACTGGTTTGATTTTGATTTGAAACGAATGTAGGGGAAACGCGGCCATTTATTTGATTTTGAACTGAGAGGGTTCGAATTTTAAAGAATAAAAGAGGGGTGCGGTATGATAAAAGAAGAAGAAGAACGAACAATCTCGGTCGAATTAGAAAGAGGAGACAATGGCCATTGAATTTTTTTTTTCTTTGATTTTGAAAACTGATTTCGTGATGATTTTGAAAGAGAGGGGGAACGTTATGGGGTGCACGATTTTTGCTCCATGATTCTCGGCTAAACAAAGGGCGTGGAAAAAGGAAGAACGTGTGATGATGTTTACAAATTTAAATTTAAATTTAAATTGAATACCATTTAAATTCCAACGCGTTTAACTATCGTATAGTCACATAACAACCCCGAAAATTACGAAAATTGAAATCCGGCAATAATACAATATTACGGACCCAATGGAACTGGTTTCGTCGAATTCCGAGACTGTTTGAAAAATGACTATTTTTAATTATCGGTTCAAACCGTTAAATTCCAAAACTGAACGAATCACTTCTAAATTCGATTCTGAGAGTTCCATTATCTTCAGTTTTATAATTATGAATTTTAAAAGCTTTTGGAATATTTTTCTTCAGCTTATAATTGAAGATTCAAATTTTTATTCAACTTCAATAGATTAAATTATACCATTTAATCGCCAAATTCAAATGAAAATTGGGGATTCAAATTAAATCGTCGTTCAAATATTTAAAATTAATTAAATATTCTCAATTTAATTTGGTCAAAATTCCGGGTCGTTACAGTAATATTATACAACCTTAATTAAAATGAAATTGTTCGTATTCAATTTTTGATACTATTATTTTGAAATTCATTTTTATTTAGTTGGAGTCTGATTAATAATATATTTTTGTTTTAGCAAATTGAATCCGTTAATAAATTATTTTTGGAAAATATATTAAACTGGACAAAGTGTTGGTGTTAAATATAAAAATTTGTTTCAGGTAGAAATAAAAATGGGGAAGATTTTATATCGACTTGAATGAATTTGTTTAATTTTTAAATAATTAAAATGAAAAACATAGGGGAATCACTTTGGAAAAAATTATTTAAAATCAATTTTTTAATGATCTGGCCTAATGTAAATACCCAAGCCCATTTAATTTCCTACCTCTTTAACCCTCAACCTGGTCAAAATCCTATTTCATTTTTCATCGTTATGCCCTTCTCAGCAAACTCTTCTATTTCCCCAAATCGAAACGCAAATGGAAATCGAAAAAATAAAAAATAAAATACATAATCGCGCACATATGTGATTACCTCGATGATGTTGAGATGGCGATGGAGGCCGCACGACGTTGAAGGGTAGCTGAAGTTGGCAGCAATTAGGGTTGCGACCTGGGCTATTACCACATTCGTGGTAGCTGGCATAGGCTGAAGGCAGGTGGTGCGACCGTTGTAAGCGAGGACGAGTGTGCAAATAGGCTTGGAGCTAGGGCACGATGACGTTGCAGTAGAAGTCACATGCTTAGTGGTCGCATCTCAGGCAAAGGCAATAGGCGTGAACTGTAGTGGTTGGTGTCGCGGTTGGAGGGAATCTCTATCGCAATGCGATGGTGAACGAGGGGAGGTGGCATCTGGAGCTGACATCGTGTACTGGAGGTCGTGTGGTCAAGCGAGCTTCGAGGCGGCATCGCAATTGACAGGGCAGCTTAAAATGGGTAATCAAGGCTGAGGCTGAGACTGATGATGTGCTAGCTTTAGATTGTGGTGGGTTATTTCATTTAACTCGCACACCAATATTTAAATTTGTTATATCATTGTTTGTATGCCTAGTTTTAGTTACGAATTTCGTAAATATTTGGTAGTGATGGAATGATAGTATTGAAATAAAATAACATGCCATAGTTTTAATTAAATTGATGTTTGAATTGATTAAATTATGTGGTCAAAATATGGAATTTGAATATATAGTTGAAATTGAATCAAATGGGTAAAATAAGGTTATACGTTAAGATTTACATTAATATTGTAAGTTTGGATTGATGGTTGATTATGGAATGACATGTATATTGAAAACCATCAAAATACATTTGATTTTGTAGTTAAATTATACGATGATTGTGCATTATTGTATTAATCTGAGTTTGTGGGAAAGCAACTTGGATTGATAAACAATTCTGTATTATGGAATTATATTTTTTTTAGAGCGATGTGGGCTCTAGATGTTGAATACAGTTAGACTATGTTTATCTCTTTCGGAAGTTAAATTTACATAGGATATATTAGGTACACAGCTGCTCTTTTCTTTGAGCGGTGTCCATAATCTGCAGTCTTTTTCAAAGGCTTCCTTTCTATGTAGCGGGTCTCTTTCGGTAGATTTCGTGTCACTATATAAAACTGATAGATGACTGCCATTATTATTTCATTATTGATGATTATTTCTTCAGAGATTTTTTTATATGGATACTCTATATCCTTTATGGCTCTGAGGAATTTTGAATTGGTTATCACCATATTTTGAGATGACAGTCTATTTGAGACTTGATATGTATTTATGAAATGGTGATTTGTTAGATATGCCTTATCTGAGTATTTGTTTTAGGCATATTTTATTTATGGCTTATTTGGTTATTTTTAAGTTAAAATTTTGAGATCTGTATTTATTGATTTGATATACCTTTTTGAATTTTTTGGTTTTAGGCATATTTTGAGATGACTTATTTTAAAGTTAAGTCATTTATGGAATTATAAAGTAGTGAATTTAATTAATATGCCTTATTATGATTGTTTGTTCGGCATATTTTATACGACTTATTATTTTAAGTCATTAAGTTATGATATTAGTATCTCACCTTTTATTTAGATATAGTCTGACCCGTTTATTATTTTAATACTCGGGTCAGGCCGAGACTTTACAGGTATAGGGATCCATTGACCTTTGGATTTTGGGCTAGCATTGAAGTGGACTATTTTAATAGTTTTAGTTTACTTCATACTTGTATATATTGACATTTAGGAGGTTATGTCATCTATATTATATAGTAGTGACTTTGTACCTGATACAAGATTTTGGATATGATGTATTTATTTTTGTGGGACTAGTACTGTTATTTTGTAGACTCGCATTCTATTATGTATATGATGATGTATATTATTCCGTTGTGATCCATGACTCTGATTCTGATTTATCTATATTATATACCATTTTGAATATTTTCAATCGGTGTGTTTATTACTTTGTATTAATACTGCACACGTCAAATTTTCAGTTCAGATCCTCAAAATGGTAAATAAGACGTGTCGGTGTTAGTATAAAGATATATTCACATTTGATCGCCCTTAACCAGCCATATTCTTTGGATTAGCGGACGACATTACTTGTAATGTTTTTTGTTAAACTAGGCATAGCGGTGGGGTCGTTACAGCTTGGTATCAGAGCTATATTCAGAACATTATAGAATATAATTAACACAAAGTCAAGATCTAAACCTATTAAGAGTTAGAGCCCCGTCCCTTCAGTGTGCAGAGTAGAACTTAGAATTTATTCCTATTTAGGATATAAATATAGATGATTATTGGAAATAATCATCGGGACGTATTTGTAGAATTCTTGAATTTCTATACAAATTTTTTCTATGGAAATGGTTTTAAAATTGGAACTCGCTTTCTTAAAGAGTGAAATTATTAGATAGCCTAAATGAGACCTTAGATGGCTTAGAATCAAATTGTTGTGCCCCAATTTGTTAGTGATCAAAGTGCGCAGTGGAAGCTGAAAAATAGCTTCCCGCTGAAGGCGATTGTTTAATTATTTGGTTAAAATGTATGTTGTTTGCATCAATGTTTATTTTTGTTTATGCTTAATTTAAAATGTGCAATTGAATAAGACATTATCAATCTAAGAATTTATAATCCTATTTGAATCTGGACGTATCCAATCATTAATAAAAGTCAGCGGTTTCTACAAAATAGAATCGTAGGGAAATAATAAAAATGTCTAAGCAATTAATAGTTATAAAATATAAATGATACATAATATGTATCTAATTAAATATGGAATTTGAAAATATATTTAATAAATAAAATAAGTAATGAAAAAAAAATTGATTGGTTAATGGATGTTTGATTGTTTTGAAAATTCTAAATAATTATTGAATTAGTATTGAGTAGGAATTTTCCTCTGAAAATTTATAACCCGCTCGATATTAATTATTAAACATTACGGTATCTTCATTAGTATGGTTACCATTAAAGAGATTAAAAACCTTGTTTTATATAAAATGAAATTGTAACTATTGCTACAACCGAATATCAAGATGCACGGTGGTATTGAAATTTGTTAAGAATTATTTTATTTAAATTTTGAAATGGATTGAAAGAACTTTTATAAAAGAAAATATTTTGTAAAGGCATAAAGTATTAAAAGATATATGTATATCATATAGAAAATTTATTATTGTGTTAAATTGCTCGTTGAGTGCTTTAAGAATTCTGATCGATGCGTCTAATCAACGTTATCGATAGGGGTTCCTAAACGCTAGGACGAGACATTCAGGCACAATGTTTTGGGCAATAAAATATTTTAGAAATAATATTAGCACTATATATAATATTTTGAAAATAAGAAAATAGATGATATTTATAGAGGTGTAGGAAGTGAGAAAGGTGATGCATTCTTTTTTTTTGCATGAGCCGGATAATAACAAGAACATTAATTAAGTGCATGGAAAACATTTTATGTGGTTTTGTATAGATAATTTTTTAATAATTGGCAATTATTATTTTAGTTAATTGGAAATTTAATTCAGTCTTTTCTTTCATATATATTGGTGCAGTGCAATTTAAACTGGATGTAAATTTTAATTTGAGTTTCTGGATAACCCTGACAGAAGTATCCATGATGTGAGGGTTGTGTAGTAAATTTCAGTTTACAGCGACAAATTCCACAAAGACAACTTCACCCTTGAAGGAATTTGCTAATTTTATGTTTTTAACATCTAAAGTTAGTTGTTACATTGATTATATAGGCTAATAGAATTACTAAGTGTTTATCTATATGTTCAACTGGCTACATGAATGCCATGTTATCAATTTTTATGTATACAAGACTTATGTGTTTGACTTGAGTTAAGTACAGGAATATGAAGGCTATATGGATTGGTACGTGGCGCAAACCCGCTCTCGCTCGCATAAGAAATTAATAAATTGCTTTAAAACGCTAAAATAAAGGTACGTTTTTGGATTAAATACAAAAGTGTTAAAAATATTGGTTTATAATGCGTTTCCCACCGCGTTGTCGATGTATATTGTTTGTACTATATTTGTGAAATTGCAAACGGCTCTCCAGACAAAGGAGACTCTACCGAAATTTTCCAAAATTTTTAACACTTAGAAAATTTTCAATAAATTTTTTCATGCGAAGAAACAGAATTTAATAAATGAATTTGTTTTAATTTGTAACATATGATAAGATTAGCTCTAGTGTTAAGTAATTAGAAAACTAAACGGGTTTCAACTTAGTAGTAAAATTCGAAGAGAGTTAATGCTTGCATGTGTGTTTGATGTCCCCTATAAGAAATTGTGAGGACGCAATTTTTATAAGGAAGGAAGTCTGTAACAACCCTATTTTTCAAAACCGTAATGTTATACAAACTTAATTAAAATGAAATTGTTCATATTCAATTTTTGATACTATTATTTTGAAATTCATTTTCATTTAATTGGAGTCTTTTTAATAATAGAATTTTGTTTTAGTAAATTGAATCCATTAATAAATTCTTTTTAGAAAATATATTAAACTGGACAAAGTGTTGGTGTTAAATATAAAAATTTGTTTTAGGTAGAAATAAGAATGGAGAAGATTTTATATCGACTTGAATGAATTTGTTTAATTTTTAAATAATTAAAATGAAAAACATAGGGGAATCTCTTTGGGAAAAATTGTTTAAAATCATTTTTTCTAATGATCGGGCCTAATGTAAATACCCAAGCCCATTTAATTTCCTACCTTCTTAACCCTCAACCTGATCAAAATCTTATTTCATTTTTCATCATTATGCCCTTCTCAACAAACTCTTCTATTTCACCAAATCAAAATGCAAATGGAAATCGAAAAATATACATAATCACGCGCATATGCAATTACCTCGATGACGCTGAGATGGCGATGGAGGCCGCGCGACATTGAAGGGTGGCTGAAGTTGGCAGCAATTAGGGTTGCGACCTGGGCTAATACCGCGTTCGTGGTAGTTGGCACAGGCTGAAGGCAGGTGGTGCGACCGCTGTAGGCGAGGACGAGTGCGCGAATAGGCTTGGAGCTAGGGCATGGCGGCGTTGCAATAGAAGTCGCATGCTTCGTGGTCGCATCTCAAGCAAGGGCAATAGGCGCGAACTACGATGGTAGGTGTCGCGGTTGGAGGGAATCTCTGTCGTGGTGCGACGATTGAACGAGGGGAGGTGGCGCTTGGAGCTGCCATCGGCGATTACATCGTGTACTGGAGGTCGCATGGTCAAGCGAGCTTCGAGGCAGCATCACAATTGACAGGGCAACTGAAATTGGGTAATCGAGGCTGAGGCTGAGACTGATGCTATGCTAGCTTTGGATTATGGTGAGTTATTTCATTTAACTCACACACCTATATTTAAATATGTTATATCGTTGTTTGTTTGCCTAGTTTTAGTTACGAATTTCGTAAATATTTGGTAGTGATGGAATGATAGTATTGAAATAAAATAACATGCCATAGTTTTAATTAAATTGATGTTTGAATTGATTGAATTATGTGGTTAAAATATGGAATTTGAATAGATAGTTGAAATTGAATCAAATGGGTAAAATAAGGTTATACGTTAAGATTTACATTGTCGCTGTAAGTTTGGATTGATGGTTGTTTATGGAATGACACGTATATTGAAAACTATCAAAATACATTTTATTTTGTAGTTAAATTAAACGATGATTGTGCATGTTTGTATAAATTGGAGTTTGCGGGAAAGCAACTCGGATTGATAAACAATTCCATATTGTGGAATTATATATTTTTTAGAGCAATATTGGCTCTAGATGTTGAATTTTCGTTGGATATTGTTTAAATTATTTAAATGTTTTTAAATGAATTTCAAAAATGAGGTATTATCCATTTTGATCCTTATTGGAAATTAGTTTATGAAATATATAGTAAAATTATATTATCTTCTTAACTTATTGCTTATCACAAAATTTCCAATTAAAACTTTCAAAGATAGGTAATATTTATTTACAAAATCATGTCAAAAATTTTATTTGTAAGTATATAATTTTGGAAATGCTTAGAAGCAAAAGATAAAATATAATATTATTTTATAAAAGTGATTATGAAAGTAATAAAATTCAATTTCAAATAATTTTAGTTATAAAAGCTATTTAAAGGATATAAAAAAAAGTGTTTAAAATCCTTTGAGAAAATTATATCTTTATTTGTATGTATATATATTTAAATGGATTTCAAAATAAAGTAAGTTATCAATTATGAAAAGTAAAGCTTTGTTTTAAAATAAATTTAACTAAGACTTTTAAGTTTATAATTAGTTTATGGTTTTAAAATGTTTATGAAGTAATATTATGTATATCTATATAGATTTGAAATAAAGTGAATTATCAATTATTAAAATATTGTTTTGATTCAAACACCTAATAAAGGAATTTTACTTTAAGACTTAAAATTTGTAACTCTTTTCTTTTTATATATGCGAGTTATTGGGTTTCAAAAGCGATAAAAGGTTAAAAAGTGAATTATAGATAAATTATTTTAGAAATCATTTTCTCTATGATAAAATTATATTAGTTACTTTCAACTTATAAACTATTTTTGGTCTTTATTATATTTAGCTTTTGGCTATTTTTATGCAAACTTGAATTGGATTTCTGTTGAATTTCGTGATTTTCTATGAAACAAAGAATTTTAATAAACGATTGAATTGTCAGGTGGTATGGGACATTTTGTACTATTCTTTCGCTTATTATTATAATTTGTTAAATAGAGTTTGAGTGAAAATTACTAGCTTTTAGTAAATACTTGAATTTACTATCTGGTATGGGACAGTTAGTTAAATTCTTGTGATTACTAGAGTGACAGTAATTAACACTTAGAGTTGTATTATCTTAGGGTGTTCGAATTTCAGACCGGTAGATCCTCGAGGGAAGATAACTCATTTTTCATTGATCTGAGAATCGATACAATTTTAGATTTGGGTAGGCAGATCTCTTTCGGAAGATCTTTTATGATGTAAATATGGCTATTTATTTCGGAAGGCAGATTTTTACATGCATCGTAGTCTATAGATACTACAACCTATCAGTTTATTTTGTTTTATACAGTTAGACTATGTTTACCTCTTTCGGAAGTTAAATTTACATAGGATATATTAGTACACGGTTGCTCTTTTCTTTGAGCGATGTCCCTAATTTCAGTCTTTTTCGAAGGCTTCCTTTCTTTGTAGCGGGTCTCTTTTGGTTGATTTCGTGTCACTGTATTAAACTGATAGATGACTACCATTATTATTTCATTATTGATGATTATTTCTTCAAAGATTTTTTTATATGGATATTCTGTATCCTTTATAGCTCTGAGGAATTTTGAATTGGTCATCACCATATTTTGAGATGATAGTCTACTAAGACTTGATATGTATTTATGGAATGGTGATTTGTTAGATATGCCTTATTTGAGTATTTGTTTTGGGCATATTTTATTTTTGACTTATTTGGTTATTTTTAAGTCAAAATTTTGAGATCTTTATTTATTGATTTGATATGCCTTTTTGAATTTTTGGGTTTTAGGCATATTTTGAGACGACATATTTTAGAGTTAAGTCTTTTATGGAATTATAAAGTAGTGAATTTAATTAATATGCCTTATTATGATTGCTTGTTCAACATATTTTATATGACTTATTATTTTAAGCCATAAAGTTATGATATTAGTATTTCACCTTTTATTTAGATATAGTCTGACCTGTTTATTATTTTAATACTCGGGTCAGGCCGAGACTTTATAGGTACAGGGACCCATTGACCTTTGGATTTTGGGTTAGCATTGAAGTAGACTATTTTGATAGTTTTAGTTTCTTCATAATTGTATATATTGACAATAGGAGTTTATGTCATCTATATTATATAGCAGTGACTTTGTACCTGATACAAGATTTTAGATATGATGCATATATTTTTGTGGGTCTAGTACTGATATTTTGTAGACTCACATTCTATTTTTGTGGGTCTAGTACTGTAATTAGGGTTTAGTTCTTAAATAAATGTTATTTAATTAAAGTTTAAATAAGGTTTAATTATTGATAAAATTAGGATTATTAATGATTTAGTTAAGCTTAATAAAGGTTTAATGGAATTTAAACTTATGATTTAATTAAGGATTCTTTATTTGAAAGTTTCTTTTAAAACTCTATTGGTTATTTATTTATTTTTGACCAATTTATTTGAAAGTAAGTTGACTTGCACTTATCACAAATACCGCACTTCGGGAACATGATGAATATGAGAGGGTTAATTTCGATAAGCAGGTCATGATAATCTAAGCATATGGAATGTATATTCATATGTAAATCTTTACACCCTGCTAGTAGGATAGTCCACTGTAAACAACTTGACCCTTTAAAATTATCGAATGTTGGTTTGGAGAGACCGAGATTAGATATTAGTTGTTATTCAATAACCATTTCGAACCAATGTAAACGTTCGAATTGAAAATCATAAAGGCAAGGTCCAAGATAAAGACTTTGAACTGCAAGGGCTATTTGCTGCTAACTCTGAGGGTGATTCCAAAAGGGTGTAGTGGAAATAGTGCCTTCGATTCATTTATCTCCTGAACGACTTGTATGAATGAGTGCTGACATTGTGTCAACATATGGAAGGCAATGTTAGCATTCCAAATGGCAACGATATAATAAAGATAAATGTTGCCTCAGGCCTCGTCAACTGGTAATGATCAAAACAGGATATGCAACAGGGCAATGTGGGTCGCGCCCATCAGGGTATATCATCACCATATCTAGAATCGATATTTGATCCATTTTTTTATGCTCCGGTGCGGTTGTTGATCCCAACCGTGGTGGTGATGTATTCGGTACTACTAGTCAAGTGTAGGTCGGTTCTATGTAGTAAGGGTACAAGGTGTTCTTGTCAGACCCCAGGTGTATTTTATCTAGACGTACACCTTCGGAAGGTAGTTCCTTACCTGGTCATGTAAGGAATCCATTTCCTAATAAGTGCCTTCAGTCTTAGTTGTATACTTATTATGCTGGAATTTAATTAATGTAACAATTTCGTCTATGTGAATTATTTACCTGAAAACCCTAGATATTATGATAATATCGCTTAATTTCTATACAAAGTGTTTTGGTTCTTCTAAGGTAAAAACCAGTCGGTGCTTTTATGTGGCGTGGTCTTACGAGCTACCTTTGATATTTAAATCGTTTTATAAAGGTAAAAATTAAGTTGTTTGAGTTTACTCACACCAGACCTATGTCTGAGCCGAAGTTTTATTTTCTTTTCCTAAAACTCTTAGGTACTCAAATTTGTATGAGTAACCAAGTGATCCAGGTTTCTTTTGGAAGCATTTTGAAGATGCTGGAGCTGGCTTCACCGTTAGTTAATTTTTATCCTTTTCCACTTTATTTATGTTTGATCTATATATTTTGTGAAGGACGGGTAGTTGTAACTGTCCAGTTAAAGTGTAATGTAATGACTCTGATGTATTATTTATGTTGAAATGACTATGTAATATCTTATGTTATATATTATATGTTGTTCTAATTCGTAGTGAGATTCTCTGATTGTGTAGCTTCTTCTTATCTTTCTTTCCTTCTACCCTAAATGGCTCGTCTTTCGGAGTAAGAAAGGCGGTCGTTACAAAATGTGTGACGTTAATTATAATTTTTTAAATGGTTATTTAAAATAGAAATTTGATGGCAAAAGGAAAATTTGAGTAGGATTGTGTTATGGGGTTTTTGATAGTTCCATTGGGTTTAGAAATATCAAAAACGTATATTGCGATATATAGTGTGACATATTTTCGTTTGGGGGCAAAAACGGGGTTTCGGGCCTTTGTTACCACTTTGGCCCATAGATCTTCCTTTCGCCTATAAATATATTGTCATAGTGCAACCGTAGCAGCCACCATCTAATTCTTTCCATCTATTTCAGATCTAAATCAACCGTGTTAATAAAGATTATCCCTAATTAGTGATTATAAATTAAATAAAAAATCAAATTTCTCATACCCTATCGAATTATATAACATTGGAAAGCTCTCGACTAGGCGAGGAAGCCTCTGGAATTCGTTTATCAATTTGGGGCTCTGTTTGATCATAAATTGGCGATTAATTCGCAGCCGTCCATTCTAGAGTTTCTAGATCGACGGTGAATCGTCGACCAGGGTATGATCGAAGGTTATCGCGGTGTAAAGCATGATGAAGGGAGTCAATCCATGGGGCTTGATTTGGCGGGTGGTGCCTAGCTTTACCGGATTAGCCATTTTCCAATCAAATTTCGATCATGGCGGGAAGGAGCTAGGCCACGGTGCGAGGTGGCGTGGCTCAGGCGTAGGGACGGTGAAGCATGGGGTGGCTGGTGCTTGCGTTGGATCTGAGTGAAGTCGACCAAGGCAGTAGTGATTCGTAGTGGACGGTGGCGGCTGCTAGCATTATAGGTTAGGGTTACGTGAAATTGATTGAGGGAAGGAATTGATAATTACAATTTTGCACTTGTGATATTTATAACTTGAATAACTTTTGCATACAAACTCCGATTCATGCGTGGTTTCCTCCATTGGACTCGTATCAAAATTTCAGTTGACATAAAACTGGTTTTACTGAGTTTAAGACTGTTTCAAAAAGCGCATTTGTGCCTAGTTGATGGTTGTCCCTTTCGTGCGATTTTCAGATTTGTATAAGAAGGTGAGTGTTAAAACTCACGAAATACTAAAAATTTCTATTGCAAGTTAAATGAAGTCATGATGTGATACATTTTATTGATTTATTGTTTGGGAATCTAAATTGACATTGAAATTGAATACCCGTGCTAGTGAACACCCCGATATGTGACTATTAATATTGTTATGATATATGTTTAATTGGTCGATTTGGATGTTGATTGCATATGTATGCCTGTATATCCCTTTTAACACCCTGTATATTATTATAATTGTATAAATTGCCATATGGATCATTTGAGCATTGAACGCATAAACTAAGAAATAGGTTGATATGCTATATACCTATGACATTTAAATATGGGTTGAAATGATATATTTCTATGTAATTTAAATTTAAAATAAAATGATCACTTGGCCCTAGGAAAGAAAATTAATTAATAAACACCAAATTTGGTTAAATGAAATGATTTTAAAATTTCAATTTTGAATTTGTTTAAATGAAATTGTTTTAAAGAATTTGATTTGAATTGATTAATTTTAAATCTTAAAGTTGAATTTGAAATTTAATTTGAATTTATTAATTTTATATCTTAAATTTTGAAATTGAAATTCATTTTTAATTTATCGAATTGAATTATTTTAAAGATTTAAATTTTGAAATTTGAATTTAAGATTTAAAATCGTCTTAAATTAAAGTCTGTTTTATATTGGAATTTGAATTTAAGACTATTTTAAATTAATCTTGATTTAAATTAAAGTTTGAAATTTGAATTTGTTTTAAATTGAAATTTGGAATTTGAATTTGTCTTAAATTGAAATGTGAAATTTGAAATTGTTGAAATTTGAAATTTAATTTAAATTTGTTTGAAATTTTTTTATTTTAAATTCAAAACTATTTTAAATTTAAAACTATTTTATTTTAAATTCAAAGGTATTTTATTTTAAATTCAAAACTATTTTAAATTTAAAACTATTTTAAATGTGAAACTATTTTAAATTAAATTTGTATAATTTAAGTAATAATATTTTGATATGAAAATATGATAGGTTTTCTTGAAATTTAAATGACCAAACGGTGTGTAAAATGAACTATTGGTTATTAAAGAGACCGAGGCCGGATTTTGGCATAGTCTCTGTCAATACCGAAACCACTTTAATAACTGTGTACGTGGAGGATGTTCTAGAATAAAATGGTTGGATTGGCGAACGTTTACTAGAATGAAGTAAGAGAACGATAATGCATGGCCTCGACACTTGTGTAAAATTTGAAATGACAAAAACAGGAGTCCTATGAACCGGCCAAGGGGTTAGCTACCTTTAAATAACATCCTTTCCTCGTATTACTATTTTAATTTTGGACTCGATTGGTGTACCTTTGATTTTGGAGGGATGGACGTTATCGGCCGTTAGGGGTTACGACCAGCCGGGATGGGTAAACTGGTAGAATCCTACCTTAGGCATTGTCTCACGTTCCTTGTCATACGATTATCCTTATACAAGACCACTACAATTTTGTTTTAGTATTGCTATATCATGGCATCTCCCTAGCTACCGACGTTATTGGTTGTGTTACAAGAAAAACCGTAGAACAATGCTTAAAAATATGTTAAGGGCGATTAACGTAAAGCCTTAACGCTAAGAAAATATTTACTTTACTGATGGACACTACATATGTAATGTATCTTACTACATATAAATAGTTTAACGAATCCTTAGGAGATGGAAAATCCCGTAACATCTCTTAAGTTATTTATACCCATATTTCACATGATATTAAGTTAACTTGCATTAGAATTTTTAGTTCTGACTCGAGTGTATTATTTTCCTTTATCCTTGGGTCAGCCTGAGTATTTCAGTGATACGAAGACATTATTCTCGAAGATGAAGATGGAGTTTGGATGATTGGATTTACTAGTATTATTCTGCTACATTATTTTGGTATGTTTGTTAAATGTATAACTCTGATTATATTATACAAATGAAATCAAATGCATATAGTAAAACTGTGACGACCCACCTTTTGGACCCCTGGGAACGACATTTAATATATCCACGGTATTCGTGTGTCGTTACCCAAGCATCAGAAAGATGAGTTGTCATAAAGTAGAAATAAAGAACGGAATAGAAAATCTCATGATAAAACTGTTAAATAGAACATAATAGTAATATAGTACATAAGGTTACTGTCTAATAAGGAGTTATCAAAGTGACACAAAAGTACTACAATCATCTTAAGTAGTTATAACATCCTGCCTTTACACATGCTGAAACAAAATACACTTATAGACATTAAAAAACAGCGGAAATAGACAACTAAGTAGATAAAGGCCTCTTGCTCGGATGCTGATGTGCACGTAAATGTGCATATTTTTACCACCATATTTAATCTATTTAAATTAAATAAATGATCATATCGGGTATTTTAACTTGTTTAAACCAAAATTCAAATAATTCCAAATTGTCACATATTCATCTTTATCCAAGGGCAAAATAGATATTTTCGTGCATAAATTAACTTGAGAAAATTTAATTATAAATTTCCATACTATTTTGTAGGAATTTGATTTCAATTACAAGTGGTTTGATGAAGAAGATATGCATGCACAAATAGAACACAAAGGAATGAAGATGGAAATAATTCAAAGTGAAGATAATGGAGGACCCCACCTACCCACCTACCTTAATGTACAAATTAGAGGCTAATGCACATGCTTATGGAATTAATGGCTTCATGTACACTTAAATGAGGATTATTTGAAGCTAATGATTACTTGGCCTCCACACTTCCTAAGAGGGTATTTTGGGCATTCCCCAAAAATATGAATTAGGGTTTAACACATGTATAAAATCCCCTTATGTTTCATGTAACCCTCCTCCTTCTTAGTCTCTCTTAGTTTAGTTTAGGCTCACAAATAAACAAACTCTTCTCTTTCTCTTTTCATGGCTACTTAGCCATTTTTATCTTCATGTAATTTTTCTTTTTTATGCAATTTAATATATGATCTTTTACCTTTTTTGTTTATTTCATTTCATGTTGTAGTGTAGATTTACTTTCATGCAAGTAGAATAGTTCTAATTTTTGTTAATTAGCTCTCTTTTTCATTAGCTTTCATTTTCCTTCTTTTTTAGTTTCATGTTGCAAGCTACAAGTGTTGATATGATAACACAAATGAGAGGCTAATCCCTTCAATTTAGGGGTAATGAAGCCTCTAATCATGTAGCTTCAACATTTTGATGTTTATGCTCTCTTTTTGTGCTTAAAATGAAGTGGTTTAACTTGTTGTTTTTGATGTGAATTTGATAGCCTATATTGTTGACACCAAATAGGCTATGCTTAAACAATCACAAACAATGATTACCTCTTCATCTACATATGATGATGGTAATGAAGTGATTGTTGAAATTAAAATTTGATGGCCTATATTTCTAAACAATAGTTAATAGGCCATGCTTAAAATAGATTTTTCTTTCCACTTTGTTGTCATATTTCATGAGTGTTAAATGTGTAATAGTGGTTGTGTTATAGTTTGATGGTTTATATTGTGCTAATTAATAACAAAAATATACCATACTTATGATAAGCACATCAACTAATTACACTAATGACAAGAAAAGAGAGATCATAACTTCATTTTGTTGATTTATGTGATCTAGAGAGTGGAATTATCTCTAAATTGTCAATTTATTCTCATAGTTTTCATTCACATTTGTAGTTGTTAGTTTTCTCATTTTTTAGCTTGACAATCTCTCGACTTTGGTTTAATTTGATTGAATAGATTTTTAAAATCATTAATTCCCCGCGGATCGACCCGTATTCGCCACATACTACAAGTGTACGCCGTGCACTTGCGGTAAATTTTATTTCAAAATTCGTTCGGCTATTTTCTAACTCGATAGACATTTAGCCGACCGAACAGATGCCGTCTTCAAAAGAGCCCATAAAAGACCTACTACTCTCGGACTACTAAAATATAAATGAGTACCCGAGAGTTTAGGGAAAACAAAACAACTCGGGTTAGACAATATGTCTAGTATGAGTAAAACTCTAAACAATAAGTGTAAATAACAACATGTGAGACGATGCTGCCAAAAGCGGAATAGGTTTTCTCTCACAAGAACAACGTCCAAATGTAAAGAATGGATACGAATAATTAACATCGCGAAGAGTGCTATACTCTTCCCGATGCAATTAAGGAAAACATATTCGAAGGTTTGAATCAACAAGGAAAAGGAAATTTATCAACAATGACTAGGAGGGTGCACCCCCTTACCAAAAGTATACCTCTAGAATATATACTTGAGAACTCTGATGGCTCTCGGAAACCTCCAAGCCAGACCGTGCCAACTGTTACCGAGTATCCGAGTACTTCACATCTCAATGTGCACAATCGAATCCAATCAAGAGTGGATGTGAAATACCCTAATGAGAGCAACTGTTGGAACCTGCCTTCTTTGATTTTAATGCGACAACTATATATTTCAACCTATATATTATAATGTCAAATATTCTTGCAGGAATCTACAAAGAGAAGCTATTATCATATCATCAACAAAGATCAAGTTTTCAAATTTTATTATTTCTAAATATTCTTGTACAATCTCTGATATGATGATAAAACACACACACACAAATATACTTTTGAAAATCATGTTTTAAAATAATAAATATCTTTAATTATTTAAAGATGTAAAAAGGTATTTTCAAAATTGAATAATATCTCAAGTTCAGAAGTGCTAAAACAAAGGAAGGAACAAAACAGTACAGAATTAGACGTCTGTAGTTTAATTCAGACGTCTGACATCAATGTCAGATGTCTAAATATAAAATAACAGACGTCTGAACCCTCAGTATAAATTTCTACTATTTCTATATGAAATAGACGTCTGTCAATTTAATAACAGACGTCTGTCATCATAGACAGACGTCTGAATTAAATGACAGATGTCTGAAATGACTGTTTTTTGTTTCTTCTATTTTTTGAATTTTTAACTTTATTCAGACATCTGTCACTTTTCTCTCAGACATCTGAACTTGACGAACTGAAGCATCTCTTCATGAAATATCAAATTCTGAAGAGTTGTCTTCTTCACCAAGAGTTGCACTTCTTCTAATGGTTGCAACTATTAAATTAAAACTATTCAATACTATAAATAGAGATGAAAATCCACTATTTCAATTACCAATTCTTTCTATCTATTCTGATCTTATATTGTTATAATATCAAGTGATTTTCAACTCTCTACTTCCTATCTTTGCACATTCAAATCATCATATCAAGAAGATTATAGGAAGGGTGTACTACATTGACTATATTCGTGTTATTCAAAGAACAAACAAGTCAATAAACATTTTACCAAATTGTATTAGAAGTCCTATTCGGTTGCTTAGGCGGAAAAGTCCTGTTCGGTTGCTCAGGCGGTGTAATACCTATTCCTCCGGGTTAAGTGATTGTTATTCGAGGAATTCCAGAAGGAGTCTGGGACTGGACGTAGAACGGGAAGTTCGAACCAGTATAAAAATCCCTGGTGTCATTTTTATTACTGCTATTTTCTATTATTTATAATTCCGCACTTGCTAGACTAGTCCTACTATATATTATCGATCCATATACACTTTCATTTGGTATCGGAGCAAGGTCATCACATAACTATAACACAGTTATCTGATTTTTTTTAATAATATGGACAATAACACTAGCAACAGTTTTACTGAGGGACAAGCCACTACACGACCACCATTGTTTAACGGATTAAATTATGGGTAAGTTTGGCTCACATCCCTAACAAGTTTTAAAATAGAGAAAACACCCTTCCCAACCAACATTTACGTTTTCGCTCCCTGTTTTCAAATTCACGCACGCAGAAAGACCGAAATACCCTTTATGTTTTTAACTTTACAAACGTGTATAACTTTATTTACAAAAACCGGATCAACATAACGTTTTCACCAAAAAATCGCAAATTTTATGATCTTTAAAATGAGATCCATTGTTGATACCAAAAATTTAAATTTGTATTAAATCTGCAATTATTTCAAATATTTGCAGACAATTCAGCAAATATTGAACATTTCGATTTTTTTCAAATATATAAAGATTTCAAAAAATTGCAGATATTTCTGCAACTATATGATATAGTTGCAGAAATGTCTGCAACTATTACATATAGTTGCAGATATTTCTGCAACTATATGGTATAGTTGCTGAAATGTCTGCAACTATTTCATATAGTTGCAGACATTTCTGCAACTATTGCATATAGTTGCAGAAATGCAACTATTGCAAATAGTTGCAGAAATGTCTGCAACTATTTCATATAGTTGCAGACATTTCTGCAACTATTGCATATAGTTGCAGAAATGCAAATAGTTGCAGATGCAACTATTGCAAATAGTTGCAGAAATGTCTGCAACTATTGCATATAGTTGCAGACATTTCTGCAACTATATGATATAGTTGCAGAAATGCAAATAGTTGCAGATGCAACTATTGCAAATAGTTGCAGAAATGCCTGCAACTATTGCATATAGTTGCAGACATTTCTGCAACTATACCAAATAGTTGCAGACATTTCTGCAACTATTTGGTATAGTTGCAGAAATGTCTGCAACTATTGCATATAGTTGCAGACATTTATGCAACTATTGCATATAGTTGCAGACATTTCTACAACTATTGCAAATAGTTGCAGAAAACGAACTTACACGGTATTTCAGTAAAAATCTTTTATTGCAAACAGATAAATCATTAAGCAAAGATAATTTTATCGTTCAATATAAACCAAATAATCACAGATAGAAAAAATGGAGCACGGTATAAACGAGGGTATTTATGGAAAAGAATTAAGCCGAAACAAAAATAGGGACCGGATTTATAAAGTTTCGAACGGAAGGAGTTTTTGTGAATTACGTTTGGTTTTAGGGATGTGACCCTAATTTTCACTTAAATTATAGTTATTGGTCAACTAGAATGAGAATTTTTATGCAAGCAAGTGGATTTGAAACCTGGAATATCATTCAAACTGAATATAATATTCCTACTACAGAGTATGCTGCATGGTCTAATACCCAAAAACTAGATGCTACTGCAAACGAAAAAGCAATGAACATGTTATTTTGCGCATTAGACAAAAATGAATTCAATCGAGTCAGTATTTGTAAAACTGGATATGAAATTTGGAATACTCTTAAGGTTACACACGAAGGAACAAATAAAGTAAAACAAAGCAAGATTTCTATGCTTAAAAACCAATTTCAAAATTTTAGAATGAAACAAGGAGAAAGTATTAGTGAAATGTACTCTAGATTCCAGGATATCTATCACTCACTATTAGCTTTAGAAGTTACTTTTACTGAATCTGATATTGTATCAAAAATCCTTAACTCTTTAACTGATGAATGGGAACAAAAAGTCTTAGCTATCGAGGAAGCTAATGATATTTCAACCATAAAAACAGAAGAGTTAATAGGAAATCTAATGTCCTATGAAGTAAATTTACAGGCAAGACGAGCACGAGCACATGACAAGAAAACAATCGCTTTTCAAGCAGAAAAAGAAGACTCTGAATCAGAAGACGATATGACATTTATAGCTAAGAATTTCAAAAAGTTTTTGAAATTCAAAAAGGGTAATAAATTTGGAAACAACAAGGGTTTCAATAAGCCATCGAGCTCATCTCTTGAATGCTACGAATGTCACAAGAAGGGCCACATAAAGAAAGATTGTCCTGAGCGGAAGAAAGAAAATAATCTCAAAAAGGACAAGTTTAAAAAGAAACAAGCCTTCTCAGTTACATGGGATGATACGGAATCTTCTTCGTCAGACAGTGATAATGACAGTGATTCAGAACAAGCCAACGTTTGTTTTATGGCAACAAATGATGATGTAAGTGATCTAACTTTTGACGACTTAATAGAAATAAACTCTGAATTGTTAGATAAACTTAGAATCCTAAAGAGTAAATATAAAGATGCTTTAGGAAAATTAAATAGAACTGAAATAGAAACTGACATGTTAAAAGATGAAAAGAAAATATTAGAGGAAGAGTTAGTAAAATCTCAAGAATCTTATGTTAATATAACATCTCAATTCACCGATTTAAATAGTGAAATAGAAAGACAGAAATATGAGAATGTTAAATTAGCAAAAGAGAATTATGATTTAAACTCTAATATTAAAACACTTGATATAGAAGTATTAAATCTTAAAACAAAACTGGAAAACATTTCTAAAAATGTTTCTAAATTTAACAGTGGAAGAGAGAGTCTCTCTAAAATAATTGAGAATTCTCAAACCTGCTCAAATAAAAAGGGGTTAGGATATAAAAAACCAATACAAAAGCATTCTAAAAATAATGGTTCTTTATATACTAATTTTAAGAAAAAGGAATCTATATATGCTCAAAAATCTTCTTCAAAAGTTATTCATCCAAAATAAATTATGATTTGGGTTCCAAAAACTAATAATAATTTGATTAGGAATAACTACATTAAATCTTTCATTAATTCTGTACATAAGAATGAAAATTTTATTTTTAAAGGGAACTCTAAACCCAACTGGGTTTGGCTTCCTAAGATTTAACCCTTAGGACCCTAACAAAGGAAGTGGGTACCAATAGAATTTCAATATTTTTTGCAGGTACCGATTAAGAAAAGAGGAAAATGGATTCTAGACAGTGGTTGCTCAAAACACATGACAGGCGACAAAAATATGTTAACTAACATTATCTACTCAGATGGAGGATCTGTCACTTTTGGAGATAATTCCAAAGGTTACATCATCGGCAAAGGCGATGTGAGCAATGACGGTACATCTAATTTACCTCTTATTACAAATGTTTTATTAGTCAAAAATTTAAAACACAACTTACTAAGTATTAGTCAATTATGTGATAAAGGTTTTAACATAGTATTTTCTGAAAATAAATGCAATATTTTTTATCATAACAAAAGTCTTATTTTCGAAGGAGTTAGAGATCGTAATATTTATATTCTGAATATGAAAATAAATCATAATACAAATATGTGCTTATTAGTCAAAGAAAATGATCCTTGGCTATGGCATAAAAGATTTTGTCATATAAATTTCAAAGCTATTAATAAATTATCCAAAAACAATTTAGTAAAAGGTTTACCTAAAATGAATTTTAAGGTAAATAGCATTTGTGATGCTTGTCAACTAGGAAAGCTAACTAAATCTTCTTTTAAATCTAAGAAGATCATCTCAACATTACAACCTCTTGAGTTATTACATCTAGACTTATTTGGACCAACTCAGACTCAATCTATTAATCACAATAGATATGTCTTTGTAATAGTTGATGACTTCTCTAGATATACATGGACCTTATTTATGAAAAACAAAAGTGATACATTTGAAAATTTCAAAATCTTTGCTAAACATATTCAAAATATTAAAAATCTAAAGATTAAAAACATTAGAAGTGATCATGGAGGTGAATTTGAAAATGAAATGTTTGAGAAATTTTGTAATAAGAAAGGAATATTTCATAACTTTTCATTTCCAAGAATGCCTCAACAAAATGGAGTTGTTGAACGTAAAAATAGAACACTTCAAGAATGTGCTAGGACTTTATTGAATGGAACCACTCTTCCAAAACAATTTTGGGCAGAAGCCGTTGCTACTGCTTGTTATGTCCTAAATCGTGTCTCTATTCGACCTTTAACTAAACATACTCCATATGAACTTTTCAACGGTAGAAAACCTAATATATCTTACTTTAAAGTTTTTGGTTCAAAATGTTTTGCCTTGAATACGAAAGATCAACTAGGAAAATTTGATCCAAAATCGAATGAATGTATATTTATCGGATACTCAGATCGAAGCAAAGAATATAGAATCTATAATAAAAGAACTAAATCTATTGAAGAAACACTTCATGTATCATTTGATGAAAATTTCAAAATTAAAACAAATGATGATGAAGACATTGTAATAAATTCAAATTCTATTTTTGACAACAATACACCTAACAATACTCCTTCTATAAATCAAATTGAAACTGAATTAAAATCCCCACCAAGAATTTTAAAAGATCATCCAATTCAAAATATAATAGGAGAAATTGATGAAAGAGTTAAAACAAGGAATCAACTAAATCAAATGGGTCATATAGCTTTTCTTTCTAATATAGAACCTAAAAATATTAAGGAAGCCTCAACTGATGATTATTGGATTATTGCGATGCAAGAAGAACTAAACCAATTCGAAAGAAATAGCGTTTGGGATTTAGTTCCACGACCGAATGATAAATCAATTATTGGCACTAAATGGGTTTTTAAAAATAAAGCTGATGAAAATGGTAATATCACTAGAAATAAAGCTAGATTAGTTGCACAAGTATATAATCAGGAAGAAGGAATTGACTATGAAGAAACGTTTGCTCCTGTCGCAAGATTAGAAGCAATACGAATCCTATTAGCCTATGCTTGCTTTCATGATTTCAAATTATATCAAATGGATGTTAAAAGTGCTTTTTTAAATGGGTTTATTAAAGAAAATGTTTATGGTGAACAACCTCCCTTGTTTATACACGAACAATTTCCAGACCATGTTTATAAACTTAAAAAAGCTTTATACGGTTTAAAACAAGCACCTCGTGCTTGGTATGATCGTTTAAAAAGTTATTTAATCGACTCTGGTTTTGAAATTGGAAAGGTTGATCAAACTCTTTTTATTAAAAAAAGGAAACATGATATTTTAATTGTTCAAATTTATGTAGATGATATTATTTTTGGATCAACTAATGATAAATTATGTCAAGAATTTTCTAAAATAATGACAAATGAATTTGAGATGTCTCACATGGGAGAATTAACATATTTTCTTGGACTTCAAATTAAACAAGTTAATAATGGCATTTTTATAAATCAAGAAAAATATTGTAATAATTTAATCAAACGCTTTGGTATGGAAAATACTTCTGCCAAACCAACTCCTATGAGTACAACAATACATCTTGAAAAGGATGAAAATGGCAAGAGTGTAGACCAAAAATTATATCGAAGTATGATTGGATCATTATTATATTTAACCGCAAGTAGACCCGATATAATGATGAGCGTTTGTTTGTGTGCACGATTTCAAGCCGATCCTAAAGAATCACACATTAGAGCAGTGAAACGTGTTTTACGTTATCTCAACAAAACCAAAGATTTTGGACTATTTTATCCAAAAGAATGTCCTTTTGAATTAGTGTCATACAGTGATGCTGATTTTGGAGGAAGTCGGACGGATAGAAAAAGTACAAGTGGGACTTGTCACTTCATTGGACGGTCTCTAGTATCATGGTTCAGTAAGAAACAAAATTGCGTATCACTTTATACTTGTGAAGCAGAATATATATCTACAGCTTTGGCATGTGCTCAAGTAATTTATATGCAACAAACTCTTCAAGATTTTGGTTTTTATCTAAATCTACAATCTTCTGTGATAATTCAAGTGCTATTAATTTATCCAAAAATCCAATAAATCATTCACGGACAATACATATTGATATTCGTCATCATTTTCTTCGTGATAATATTGAAAAAGATATAATCAATCTAGAATTCGTATCTTCGGACAATCAATTAGCAGACATTTTTACCAAACCATTAAATGAAAACACTTTTGTAAAATTGAGACGAGAACTTGGAATCATCTCATTCAAAAATTTATGAAGTTTACTTTAACTCATTTCTGTTTTTATTTAAAGGTTAATATAAACTTGGTTTTTGTCCACACATTTTTCTTCTGGTTAAAATTAAATTATTCTACTTTTAATCTTAACTATTCATTGTTTAGCCTTCAGTTTTATATATAAATTTTTTCATTCAGAAGAAAACTTTCATTCAGCTTATTTCAAATAAAAAGGTGAAAGAAGAAAATCAATTATGTTTTTTAACTTTGCATTATTCATATATACCATGGCCGGTTCATCTTCAGATGAGCCTTCCTATTCATCTGGATATTCGTCAATTGACTTTGAAACACCTAGTTCTGGGTCTTCCGAACTTCCAACTCCAACTCCAGCTTATATTCCGATATGTCCACCACAAAGTCATCATACGGGATATACGCCAGAAAATAAACACACGCGAAGAAATTTATTTCCATCTCCAACTACTAAGGAAAAGATAGATAACTTACATCACTATCAGAGGGAAACACTTAATCTTCAGCGTGAAATGTATTTTGAGCAAAAGAGTCATGGTAGAAGACTCATTTTTCTTGAACGTTGTGCTGCAAAAATATGTGGTTCATCTCCGATCAACACAAATGCACATATTCATTCACCTCAATGTCCTCATGTTTCTCCAAATTCGTGGGATCGTTAGCCTCATTGGTCTCCCATTAAATCGTTTGATGAAATCAATCAACACGAATCATCCAAAGGGAAGTCTCCGAAGTCTCCAAAAACTCCAAAGACTCCTAAGTATATAATATATATATATATGATTGTATGTTGGTTTGGTTATTTTTTTTTTCTTTGTATTATTTTCAAAGTAAATAAATATTCGAATATTTTCTTTTATCATTAAACTAGAGCAAAAACATTAAAACATCAGACATACAGACGTCTAGGCATTTACAAAGACGTCCGTAAAACACCTATTTTATGTTAATTTCAGACACACAGACATCTGGAGCATTTACCACAGAAGTCTAAATTCAGTATAAAAAGTTTCAAATTTTCTGTTACCAAATTAGCCGTCTGTATGAAAATAACAGACGTCTGTCCTCAAAAATAGACGTCTAACATAAAATATTCAGACGTCTGATTTCAGTTCAAAATGTTTTTTACTCTCTGTTTCAAATTTAGCCATCTGAGCCGTCTGTCACTATTTTTTAGACGTCTGTCATTCATTTTAGCCGTCTATTATAAACATTTAGACGTCTAAACTCCCCTTATTTTTTCTTTGATTCTCTTATCTACAGGACTTCAGACGTCTGTATATTTTTTTAGACGTCTGAAACCCTGTTAAACAGAAAACCATATAAATCAAACCAACGGCTTCCCTTCTTCAACATGACTATTCTTCAACACGACTATTTTCTCAAAATCAAAATTCAAAACCCTAGCCTTCTTCAAAAACAATGGCGCCTAAATCAAAACACAAGAAACAAAAAGGGGATTCTTCTCAACAAGCTCCTCATATTCTCCCTACAGAAGATTAAATTGCCGATTGGCTATACCATGAACCCCGAAGTATGGCTCGTTACAAACATCTATCTTCTCTACCTTCATTTCACGGTATTTTCCATGACCTTGATCATTTCCCTGCTTACAAAATTAGGTTCTTTACTGATAGATCTCAGATCACTAGTCTTATTGATTTCAAAGACAATCAAGTGAACATATGTAGACTTAGTGTCCTATTATTTCTTGCTAATGTCAACAATCCCAAAATTAGGCTTCATAGAGATAAAGGAACGCTTTGGACAAGCGTATTTGGAAACATTCTACAAATAACTCCTGCTGACATTGGACGAATTTTAAAATGTAGCTCGGATGGGGTCGATTTAGATGATTTTAAGTTAGAAGGTGAGGATCTTAAACACATAGAATATCATCTTTTTGAACCAGGAAAGTCCACAGATAGATCAAATCATCTTCGTCCTCGACCTCGATTATTGCTTAGAATTCTAATAAAAACAATATTTCCCCGGCAAGGAAGCCACAAGATCATATATGATGATGAAGATAAGGTGCTTCAAGCAATATTATCAAACTCACAAATCAATTGGGCACAATATTTTTACGATGCATTTCGTACTTATTATGACTCAAAGAAGCGATCAATTGTCTATGCCCCTTATATTACTCGAATACTAACTGACTTGTCTATTCAAAGTCCGACAATTGAGTTTGAAAAGATTAAGGTATCCAATATTCACTTTTTTAGTTTGATGGGATTACCGGAATCTCCTCCGTCATTTCCAACATATCCTGATTATAAAGCGGAACAACTAGCTTTACAAAAAGAAAAAGGAAAAACTAAAGTAGGCAGTTCCGGACACGATGGAGATGAAGGAGATACTGAAAAAGAAGGGGATGATAGAAATGAAGGGGAAGATGAAGAAGGAGAAGACGAAGCCTTTGAGCAAACTTTTATCCAAAGTTCAATCCCGAAAAATTACGAGATTGAACAAATTTCTGGAACTTCACGCACCTATACAAAAAATGAAAAGCTCAAGTCTGACATCACCATCTCTAAAAATCAAAAGAAAATCTCTCAACAAATTGCACAAGACTTTTCTTCCATCAATTCTAGATTCGATCATCTAGATGCCAAAGTCGAAGAGAATGCACGAGAGATGAAGAATGTCAAAACAATTCTTCGTCGATTGTGGAAAAATTCTCATGGATCTTCTCCTCCTCCCTCTCCAACTTGGGGAGAATGGTGAAAGAAGATGATTTCTTTTGGTTTGTCTTTTGGTCCAAAAACTTCAGTTTCATAAAATTCTGTATCTTTTTGTGGTTTTTTAAAAACTTATATGTTGTTTTTTGTATAATTTTCTATGTCTCTCTAAAACATTTGGTTCACTGTGTTTTGGTTAAACTAATGCTGTGCCCTGAAAAATTGATTTGTTTTTATCATCTTGGTACACGCTTGGTTGATCAACTATGTATTGTCTACATTTCTTATCTATTTTGTTATTCACAGTTTTGTCATCTCTTTTTATCTAACACCCCCTACAATTCTTTTTTTGTTAATGACAAAAGGGGAGAAATAATAACATTTCTGCTATATAAATTGGTCATATTGACAGGGGGAGCAAAAGGTATGATTATACAAACCGTTGAATTATATAGTTGTCATCATCAAAAAGGGGGAGAATGTTGGAACCTGCCTTCTTTGATTTTAATGCGACAACTATATATTTCAACCTATATACTATAATGTCAAATATTCTTGCAGGAATCTACAAAGAGAAGCTATTATCATATCATCAACAAAGATCAAGTTTTCAAATTTTATTATTTCTAAATATTCTTGTACAATCTCTGATATGATGATAAAACACACACACACAAATATACTTTTGAAAATCATGTTTTAAAATAATAAATATCAATAATTATTTAAAGATGTAAAAAGGTATTTTCAAAATTGAATAATATCTCAAGTTCAGAAGTGCTAAAACAAAGGAAGGAACAAAACAGTACAGAATTAGACGTCTGTAGTTTAATTCAGACGTCTGACATTAATGTCAGATGTCTAAATATAAAATAACAGACGTCTGAACCCTCAGTATAAATTTCTACTATTTCTATATGAAATAGACGTCTGTCAATTTAATAACAGACGTCTGTCATTATAGACAGACGTCTGAATTAAATGACAGACGTCTGAAATGACTGTTTTTTGTTTCTTCTATTTTTTGAATTTTTAACTTTATTCAAACATCTGTCACTTTTCTCTCAGACATCTGAACTTGACGAACTGAAGCATCTCTTCATGAAATATCAAATTCTGAAGAGTTGTCTTCTTCACCAAGAGTTGCACTTCTTCTAATGGTTGCAACTATTAAATTACAACTATTCAATACTATAAATAGAGATGAAAATCCACTATTTCAATTACCAATTCTTTCTATCTATTCTGATCTTATATTGTTATAATATCAAGTGATTTTCAACTCTCTACTTCCTATCTTTGCACATTCAAATCATCATATCAAGAAGATTATAGGAAGGGTGTACTACATTGACTATATTCGTGTTATACAAAGAACAAACAAGTCAAGAAACATTTTACCAAATTGTATTAGAAGTCCTATTCGGTTGCTTAGGCAGAAAAGTCCTGTTTGGTTGCTCAGGCGGTGTAATACATGTTCCTCCGGGTTAAGTGAGGGTTATTCAAGGAATTCCAGAAGGAGTCTGGGACTGGACGTAGAACGGGAAGTTCGAATCAGTATAAAAATCCCTGGTATCATTTTTATTACTGCTATTTACTATTATTTATAATTCTGCACTTGCTAGACTAGTCCTACTATATATTATCGATCCATATACACTTTCAGCAACCCCACATAGCATGGCCCCTACTCGCTCTTTGGGTTTAGTCATTTCCGACAAAGGATAACAAAGCTCAAATGATCAACACATCCTCTTAGAATAACGAAAATAAAGAAGGCTGAGGCAATCGTTAGTCGACAAACTGACTATCGAAGATAACAAAATGATAGTATATGGACAGTAAACCTCATATTTCTACCACTACTCATCGATTTCAAATTTGTGCTATTTTTTGGTTAAAAATGAAGTCAGGCAAGTGAAGGCAGTGTTGCTTTAGGCATCGCCTTGACGACAATTTTAACTTTCAAGATAGTGACAAGTTTCCGTACGTCGATGTTTAGTGTCAAGAGTATGACTAAATTCTTTCCATATAACCAATGTCGTTTACATAAACTTCTTTTCCATAACCGAATCGAACTTTTACTTTTAAAACCAAACTCATGCTTGGGCTTCCCATTACAAATTTTTAACTTTAAACATCTTTGCAAAAATGGTTTACTAACTTTAAAACACCATTATAAAAAGATTTGATAACCTAAAATATTATTATTAAATTGATTAATCATCTTTAATTGTCATTAATAAGAGTGATTAATTATCTTTAAACTTCGTTAATTAATTTGATTAATTAACTTTAAATACCCATAATTAAAACGGGTTAATCACTTTAAAACATCATTAATTTAATTAAATAATTAATTTTAAATCTCATTAATTAAGTTGATTAATTAATTTTAAAATATCATTGGTTGAAAAGGAATAACTAATTCAAAATATCATTGATGGAAATGTTTTATTAAATTTAAACTAATTAATTAATTTTAAAAGTAATTAATTAAAAATGATTAATTAATTTTAAACACCATTAATTAAAATGATTAATTAACTTTAATCCATCATTGTTAAATAATCAATTAACCTTAAACATCCTTAGATAAAATGATTAATAAGTTTAAGTATCATTAACAAAGTAATTAATGAACTTTAAACACATCATTATTTAGTTAATTAACTAATCTTAATCCTTTTAATTAAAATAATTAATTAAATTTAAAATCATTATTAAATTAATAAATTAATTTTAAATCCACCTTATTCAAAAACTTAATTAACTTTGTAAAGTAAAGCCTAAGTACGAAAGTAAAACAAAAAATGTCGAAGAGATGGTATTTTCTATAAGTGCCGATATAGCGGTAGTCGCTATACGGACACTTCGAGAACTACTTTCATAAAACATTGATTTTCATCAAAGCATCACATCACATAACATAAGTAAAGCATATATACAAGGTCCATAACAAATCATACAACATGTAGAGACCATCACATACAACATATTTAACTTTTTCTACTAACTTTTCATGTTGTTTACTAACTACCAAGATGTCATCTTTCCAAAGCATAAACCAAACCAACAACTATCAAATTACCATAATATACAACAAGCATCTTAAAGCTACTAAGATGATCAATATTAAAGTTAAAAAATTTGGTCTTAAAAGGTGAGATTTTACTCACTAAAAGTTTGCAAATTCAACTCTAACTTCCACTAGAACTTAAACACGACCGAGATCTTTGCTCCTAACTTGGAAAAATGATATTTTGCTGGGCTTATGTATGGGCTTGTTTTGTAGAGGAGGAGTTGTATAAGTGGATGGAAGGCTTTTTAAACAAGGCTAAAGTGTTTTAAAAGTGAATGAACTAAAGTTTTTAAGCTTTATAAATATTTGGAAGCCATGGAAATTTTCTCAAGAGCTAGGAGAGGTTTTAGGAAGTAGAAATGAAGTTAGAAAATGAGGAAAATGGTAGGAAATGAGTTTATATACTTGTGCAAAAGTTAAATTACAAAATAGCCTAATGGTATATACTCTCCACTAGATTTTTGCAACATCATTTTTCTTGTCTCCCTCCCTCCCTCTCACGTTTTTCCTTGTCCCCCCATCCCCACTCTTGCGATGAGCGAACAATGTATTAATGACATAGTGTACTTATGTTTTAAGAGAAATGATATTTTGTTACAATTTTCCTTTTTACTTTTTAAACTTATTTATTTTTCATAAAATGTCATTTCATATTTTAAAAAATTAAAGTATAAAAATATTTATATATGTATATTCTAAAATGTATTCTAACTTGTATATAAATGTGTGTGTATGACACACAGATGTGCACAACATTTTCTGACAACTTTTTGACACCTAAAAGTCGTAAATTTGGAAAACGATTTCCCGCCACATTTTCTAAACTAATTATTTTTGTAAAAAAATTTTAAAAACTATTTCACAATCATTCGTTATTATTAATATGAGTTTTATTTTGATTATAAAATCTACTATTTTGAATATTTAAAATTAATTAAGTATCCATAGATTAAAGTAGTGAAATTCTGGGTCGTTACACTATCCCCCCTTAAAAAAATTCGTCCCCAAATTAACACTAAAGGAGATCACCCAAAATAACTCAAAAAGGGCATATATTATGTCAGGAAACTAATAAAACAAACACAAACTAAGAAACTATATCACAACAGTACATACACAATATATACAAACAAACAACTATTTTAACATTAACTCAGGATAAACTTCCCTCATACTGTCTACAGTCTCCCAAGTGCAGTCTATGGGATCTTCATTCCACTGTACTTTGACCAAGTCCACAACTTTAGTCCTTAATCATTTATTATCTTGATTGACAATTCGAATAGGTTGTCTTACAATGGTCAAGTCAGGCTTAACTTCCACATCCTCCCACTGAGACGGCGGAATAATCAAAGTAGGATCATGTATATACTTACGTAGATGTGATATATGGAAAACATCATGTACACCTGACCACCTGGCTGGTAACTCCACTTTATTTGCAAAAGTTCTATCCTCTTAAGTATCTTAAAATGTCCAATAAAACGAGGAGCTAGATTTCCTCCTTTCTCGAACCGAATCTTGCCTCTTATCAGAGAAACTTTAATGAATATATAGTCCCCAACTGCGAACTCCAAATCTCGACGCCTCAATATGCATAGTTCTTCTACCGACTCTGAGCTATCTTTAAGTGCTTCCTAATCCAATCCATCTTATTCATGGCATCATGAATTATATCTGGTCCAAGTACTAAGTGGTCTCCTGGTTCCACCCATTAAGATGAAGACCTACAAAGCCTTATATTGATGCCTCAAAAGGTGCCATCCCAATACTCGCCTGAAAACTGTTGTTATAAGCGAACTCAACCAACGGCAAGTGGTCCTCCCATGAACCTCCAAAGTCTAGCACAAAAGCTCGAAGTAAGTTCTCTAGAACACGATTTACCCTTTCGGTTTGCCCATCTGTTCGTAGGTGATAAGTTGTGCTCAAACTCGGCAATATCCAAAGTGCATCATGCAAACCTTTCCAGAGCCGACTAGTGAAGATTGGATCCCGATCACTCACAATACCACATGAAATTCCATGGAGCCTAACAATCTTTTTAACATATAACTGAGCCAAACTAGCAGCCGTCCTTGTTGCCTTGACTGGTAAGAAGCGAGTGCTCTTGGTTAACCTATCATTGATAACCCAAATTCCTTCATTACCATTCCTTGATCTCGGTAACCTATCGATGAAATCCATAGAAATCTGCTCCCACTTTTACTTTGGAATCTCAAGTGGTTGAAGCAGTCCGGCTATTTTCTAGTGACTTCCCTCTACCTACTGGTAGTTAGCACATCTATTTATAAATATAGCAATGTCTCTTTTCATCCCTTCCCACCAGAAAGTACACTTCATGTCACAATACATCTTATGACTCCCGAATGTATCATTAGTTTAGAATGACGAGACTCTCTCAGAACTTCTGTCAAATTCCATCCACATCCGGAATACACAACCGACCATTCATCCTTAGAATTCCATGGTCTTCTACCATGAACCCTAGCCACTTCTCTGGCAAAACATTTTCACTAACAGCTCTAACTATTTGAGAAAGATGAACATCCCTCCACTGATTATTCTCAATGCGTCGGATAAGAGTTGGACGAACTTCTATATTAGCCAAAACTGCATAATTTCCTGCTCAGCGCATCATCTACAACATTAGCTGTAACAACCCTAATTTTTAATAACATTATTTAGGATATTTAATTAGTTAAATTAAATAAAATAATATAAATGATTAGGAGATTGAGATTTGTGATTAATAGAAGGGTAGTCGTGCCCATTAAATAAATAAACTAAGGGAATTAAAATGAATTAAGTTAGGGTAAGTAGACAAGGGCAATATGGGAATAAGTAATATCCTTATACCCTAAATCCTTAAACCACATTCATTTTACACGTCCATTTTCACAAACAAAAGCATAAGTAGACGACCACCATTAGGAAAGCAAGAAGAAGATAAAGCTAAAATCAAGAGGAAGAAGCTTAAGCAACTTAATCAAAGATTAAATCTCAACCCTTTAATCTCAAGCAAAAGGTGAATAATAACCACATCTCGTGTTTTTAAATTGGTTTCGATTTTAGATTAAATTCAACCTATCTTGCAAGGTTTTTCCATGTTTTGATTGTTAAACTTGGAGATATATGCTTGTTGATGATTTATGCTAATTCATATAGATTTTATGATATGTTTTAATGTAAAACCCCTATTAAATGACATCCAAATACCTTACGATTTTATTATATGGTCAAAAATGATATTTTAGAGACGGGTTTCAATTTTCATAATTTTCTGAATTAATGTGGATTTAATATTAATTTTCTAGTGAAGAAAATGGTTATTTGGGATTAAAATTAATTACGGCTAATATGTATATGTTTTGGGATAGAAATTAATATATGTTGGAAAACATATTAAAAATGATTTATGTGAATTTTTATAGATTTTTCCTAAGTGTTTTAAGAGATATATAAAATTATTTAAGCAATGGGACTTAAATATTTTATATATTTATAAAAGGAGAAGAGGCATTTTGTAAATAATTTAATTTGTTATTTCTGAAAATTTTGGCAGTACTTTTAGAAAAGAAATTAGCAACTAATTATGTTTTGACAAACAAGGCAGGTTAGTTGAAAAGAATTGCTTTAAAAAGTTGAAATCAGTTTAAATATGCTTTTTACATGTTTCGCCACTTTCGGCACTTAGCTTCCGACTAAGTACTTCCGCCTCCATCACCATCGAAACCAATGCGCATGGCATCAAAACTTGATACGTAGCGAATTGGACTGGGGCAAGAGGTAAGAATTCAAAACGAGGGGTTCCGAAGGGGTCGAAGCTTTACTTTGTTTATAAATGAAAATGCGCCTGCGTTTCTTTCGCTTTCGACATGGTTAGCTTTTGACTGGGTCAAATTGTTTTAAAGGAATGGTTTAGAAGAGGTTGCGCCTTTTTTTAAGTAAATGCTTTCGAAGAGGGTCGAAACCCCTAGCTGTCGCATCTTACCTTTCGAAGCAATGCCTTCAAAAGGGTTTCTTTGTTTTAAAACCCAAGCCGCTGCTCCAATGCTTTCGAAGGGACTGGTTTCGACACCGTCACTTCTTTACTTAGGAAATAGCTTTCGGAAGAGTGCTTTCGACTTAGTTGTTTTATGACCCTTTTGTTCTATTGAAAGTAAAACTCAAAGGTTTTGAAGGGAAATGTTTTAACTGGTTTCGAAAGGTTATTCCACATGTTTTACTTGAACCCAATGCTTTTGAAAGGTTTGTTTTAAGTAGTACACTTTAATGCTTACAAAAGGTTTAAGATAAAAGTTTCGAAGGGGTGGTTCTCCAATGTTTTCGAAAGGTTTTAAATGGAAGGTTCCAATGTTTTCGGAAGGCAATGTTTATAATGTTTTGATAAGAGGAAGTTTAAGGTTTTAAAGCTTTCAAAAGAAAGGTTTTTCAATGTTTTTGAAAGGTTTATTAAGAATGGTTTCGAAAGGTATGTTTTGGCCTATGGCCTGAGGTTTTACTTGGTTTCGAAAGGGATACTTTCAATTGATTCGGAAGGGGTACTTTCAAAGGTTTAATGTTTTCATCAACAAAGTTTTGTGTAAAGTATATATAACATGGCAAGGTGATTTGAGTAAAGCATATAGTATACTTTCCTTGTTTAAAGTATGATTTAAAGGTTTAAATCAGTTTGAAAGAAAAGGTTTTCAAGGAAAGTTTTATGGGCAGATGACCCTAAGTAAAATGATTCAGATATTAGAATACCAGATAGGACTAGTATAGCGTCACGCCCTATACATTAGCTATTAGCCCTAGCTAATTTAGTCCAAAATTCTAGTGTCTAGGGCTTTGTCACAGGTAAGACTAAAATGATGTTACACACAGAAAGAAATATATATGTATAGAGATAGGTTATTGGTGAGCCCGAAAACCATTAGGATCAGTTGACCCTGGAGAAGTAAGTTAAGGACAGACCGTCCAGAAGAGGAGTATCTAACAGAAGTTTGATTATTTTTCTGGTAGGCCCGAGTTAGCCAAAGGTTAGTAGTTAGCCAAACAAAACTATATTGTTCGGACAGATAGTCCATTTGTTACCTTATTTATATGTTTACATGATATTGCTTTATTGTTTTAACCAGTTTTGTTTACAGGATTAAGATTTGCAAAAGATATGTTTTAAAAGGATATTAGTGAGACTCGTTCCGCTAAGCGACATGGTCTCACTTAATATCAAATAAACGAGATGTATAGTATTATTCACACCAAGCTTTATGTCTGACTCGAAGTTTATGTTTTTTCACTTAAACTCTCGGATGCTCAAAATTAATTTGAGTAAATTGAGAGTTTGGGTTTACAGGTTTATTAGGTGGACGAATAAAGCTTTCGGAGATGAGCAGGTGGCTGATGGTAGCTATATTTAGGAGTTGTTTAGTTATTTCCGCTGTGGTGTATTAAGCCAGTTATGACTATTTAGTACTCTGGTCATCCAAGGGGGCATCTTCATATGTCGTTCTTGGCGTATTTTGTAATAATTATATTTGATCTGAACCTGGGAAACGTTAGGATTATGTAATCTGAATATGAAACATGTTTTATGAAATGTAATCAGAAATGTTGTTTTTGAAATCTGTGATTTTATTTCATATTCATGTGCTTATGATATTATGGATACCATTAACATTACCGTATTTGGTCACCGGAAGTTAATACTATGGATGACTGCAACATCTATAACTCTTAGCTTCGGACCTCTAGATATGGGATGCTACATTAGCTTTCACCAATGTATATAAAATCTAAAGTTCATAAGCTGCCAGAGACTTTAGCCAATGTTGCTGCCTTAAGTTCATGTCCTTCTGAGTAAAGAGAAACTTTATAGATTTGTAATTCGTATATAACTCAAACTTTTCGCCCAAAAGATAATGCTTCCACATCTTTAATATAAAGACAACTGCTAAGAGCTCCAAATCGCGCGTTGCATAATTCTTCTCATATGGTTTCAGCTGTCGACTTGCATACGCAATAACTTTTCCATGTTGCATTAGAACTGCTCCCATTCCGTTCCACAAGCATTCATGTATACAGTGAACCCTTCAACTCCATTTGGAATAGTTGAAACAGGAACACTGGTCAATTTCTCCTTCAATTCATTGAATTCTTGATCGCACTTAGGTGTCCACACAAATTTAGCATCTTTCTTTGTCAACTTCGTCAGATGAGAAGCAATCTTCTAGAAATATTTGATGAATCTTCTGTAAAAACCAGCCAATCCTAAGACACTTCTGACCTCTGTCGCATTTTTGGGCTTCTTCCAATCTTGAACCGCAACTACTTCAGCTGGGTCCACCGATATGCCTTCTCCTAAAACTATGTGCCCCAGAAACCTAACTTCGAATTTTCAAAAATGGCATTAAGAAAACTTTTCTTTCATTACATGACTTCTTAAAGTATTTAGAATGACTTGAAGATGATACTTTTGCTCTTTCTTCATCTTAGAATAAACAAGAATATCATCTATGAAGGAGAGGACAAACTTATTAAGAAAATCCTGGAACACTCAATTCATTAAGTCCAAAAAATAAGTGGGTGTGTTGGTCAGTCTGAATGGCATGACTAACTACTTGTAAAAACTATCAGGGGTATGAAAAGATGTTAAGGGCACTCTCCTTTGCTACCCTTAATTGGTAAAAACTAGTGGCAAGTTCCAGTTGAGAAAATACCAAAGCACCATGGAGCTGGTTAAACATATCACTGATCCCGGGTAAAGATACTTATACTTGATAGTCCACTTATTTAACTCTCGGTAGTCAATACATAACCTAAGAGAACCGTCTGCCTTTGGAACGAAAACTACTGATAATCCCTAACTTGATATGCTACGCCGAATCAAACCCTTCTGCAATAAGTCAAATGTCTACTTCTCTAATTCCCTTTTTCAAGGCTAACGTATGAGGAGGTTGTACAATCGGTTTTGTTCTTGGAATCAAATCAATATGGAACTCCACTTCACAGTGAGGAGGTAAACCTTGCACTTCATCGAAAATATCCTTGAAGTCCCGAACAATCGGTATATCTTTATCTCCTCTTTAGCCACTTCAAGCGAATAGAGAAAACTGCTCATTAACTCATTTGGCCTTCCACAACTTATATCTACACTAACGTCTCCAACATCGCTAAATCTAACAATCCTTCAATCACAATATATAGTTGCTCAAAACTTAGATAAGCAATCCATCCCCAACAACACCCATGAACCCAAGAACAAATAAGTCAAAAGAGAAGTGCCAATCTCGATAAGAAATAGGCACATTTAGACACATAGTGTCAAGATTCATCGGACCACCAATTGGGTTTGTCACAAAAAGAGGGCTATTCAGAATAACACACTTAAGGTTTAACTGGTTCATTGGTCATACGAAACAAAGCTATGGGAAGCACCGGTATTGAACAACACTCTTATAAGAATATCATAAATGGATAATGTACCTTATAACACCTGCTTTCCCTTTTGATTCGTAGAAGTTGATGGTATTTCATCAATAGCAAAAGCTTTTCCTTGCGACCACTTCTTTGGGAAGTGGCACTCATTCTTCATGTGTCCCATCTGACCATAGTTGTAACAGGAAACACTTGGATACTGATTTGCAAACTGGCCCATCTTGTTACACTTGAAACAAAGAATGTTGGCCAAGTTGGGCTGCTTCTTCTAAGTTGGAGTTCCACCTCTGGGTTTCTTTCCTGACCACTGCTTCTTTCCTTTAAACTTGCGCTTGAAATTTGGCCTATTTGCAACTGGGATAACTGATAAAGGTTGAGCACTAACTACTGGCACTACACCCTTTTGAACTCCTTACTTAATATCCAAAGCTTTAAACCTCAAGGCCATGCTAATTAGATTGGTAAAGGTACCATTAGCATGATTGGTCATCTCACGATGGAATTATGGCCTCGGTCCTTCCATGAACATATCATTCTTTTTAAGTGGCATGTCTATCAATCCTTGTCCAAAGCGAGACAATGCATTGAATCGATGCTCATACTACGCCATTGTCATATCTTCCTGCTTCAAATCCATAAAACTCCTGAACAAATGAGTCCTCCCCGCCTCCGAAATAAACTAAGCTTCAAAGACTTCCTTAAATTAAGCCCAAGTAAAATCTTCCTCTGGGGTATTAACTATCACTAAATCCCACCAATCCATTGCTGACTTTCAGAGCTGTGGCAATTCCAACAATCGCTTCCTTGCATCCTCCAACTGAAGATCCTCGAATATCCTTTCATAAGAGCAAAGCCATGTCTGAACTCCCAAAATATCTTCAATTCCAAAGAATTGTTTATCACCCGAAGTAGTATAATTTGTGCATAGAGTAGCAAAGTTCCGAGGCATTTGCACTTGCATTACTACTTCTTCTAGTAGCTCTACAACTGGCTTATTTCTAGCAGCTCTGCCACTTATAGCCGTGCTAGTTCTAGATTCTCTCCCTCTTCTTTATGTAGTCATTTCCAATTACCTGAACAATGATAGGTATTATTAGAATACAAAGATAGGACCAAAATGATTTCAGGGAAACAACACCAAAGGATCTAAAATGAGACTTTAGGACGGGTGATACAAATGCACTCTCAAGATTAACTCATTCTAGGGCTCTTCTCACCCTATCTCTAATGAGTTCTACCCTAAACAGGCTAAGGTGTATGCTCAACCGAAGCTCTGATATCAACTGTGATGACCCACCTTTCTAACCCTTGGGACTATGCTTAATACATCTATGGTATTTGTGTGTCATTGCCCAAGCATCGAAAAGATGAGTTGTCGTGGGGTAAAAATAAAGAATGGAACAGAAAATCTCACAACGAAACCATTAAATAGAACATAACAATAATATATTACATAAGGTTACTCCCTAACATGGAGTTATCAGAGTTACATAAAAGTGCGACAATCAGCTTAGGCAGTTATAACATTCTGCCTTTACACATGTTGAAACAAAATAAACTTACAAGAATTAAACAAATAGCAGAAATAGACAACTAAGTAGATAAACTCCTGCTTGGATGTCATCTTCAAAAGAGCCCATAAAAGACCTGCTACTCTCAGACTACTCAAATATAAATGAACACCCAAGAGTTTAGGGAAAACAAACAACTCGGGTCAGACAATATGTCTGAAATGAGTAAAACTCTAAATAATAAGTGTAATTAAACAACAACATGTGAGACCATGCCGCCAAATGTAAATGTGAATGGGTTTCCTCTTACAAGAACAACATCCAAATGTAAAGAATGGATACAAATAATTAACATTGAGAAGTGTGCTATACTCTTCCCGATGCAATTAAGGATAACAAATTCGAAGGTTTGAATCAACGAGGAAAAGGAAATTTACTAACAATGACTAGGAGGGTGCACCCCCAATACCAAGAGTATACCTCTAGAATATACACTTGAGAACTCCGATGGCTTTTGAAAACCTCCAAGCCCGACCCTGCCAACTGTTACCGAGTATCCGAGTACTGAACATCTCAATGTGCACAACCGAATCCAATCTATTGTGGATGTGAAAGTATCCTAATAGAAGAAACCTTACATAGCTTGGCCCCCACTTGCTCTTTGGGCTTAGCCATTACCAACAAAGGATAACAAAGCTCAAATGAGCAACACATCATATCAGAATGACGAAAAAAAAGAAGGCTGAGGGAATCGATTGTCGACAAACCAACTATTGAAAATTATAAAATGATCATATATAGACAGTAAACCTAATTCCTACCACTACCCGTCAATTTCAAACTTGCACTATTTCTTGGTTAAAAATAAAGTTGGGCAAGTGAAGGTAGTGTTACATCTAGGCATTGCCTTGACGATAATTTTAACTTTCGAGATAGTCACAAGTTTCCATACCTCGACGCTTAGTGTCAAGAGTGTAACTAAATTCTTTCCATATAAGCAATGTCATTTACGAAAAATTCTTTTCCATAACCGAATCAAACTTTTACATTTAAAACCAAACTTGTGTTTAGGCTTCTCATTACAAGTTTTTAACTTTAAACATCATTATAAAAATGGTCTACTAACTTTAAAACACCATTATAAAAGGATTTAATAACCTAAAATATTATTATTAAATTTGATTAATCATCTTTAACAGTCATTAATAAGAGTGATTAATTATCTTTAGACTTCGTTAATTAATTTGGTTAATTAACTTTAAATACCTATGATTGAAAAGGGTTAATCACTTGAAAACATCATTAGTTAAATTAATTAATTAATTATAAATCTCATTAGTTAAGTTGACTAATTAATTTTAAAACATCATTTATTAAAAAGGATTAACTAATTTAAAATATCATTGATGGAAATGATTAATTAAATTTAAACTAATTAATTAACTTTAAAAGTAATTAATTAAAAATGATTAATTAATTTTAAATACCATTGTTGAAGCCAAAAATGGGCATCAACACCCAATAGAATCTAGTAGAGATTAAAGGAAGAATGAAATTAAAACGGAGCAAATATCATGAATTAACACAGATTTTTATAGTGGTTCGGTAATCTTGGCCTACGTCCACTTCATATTTTTATTGATCTTCCACTTGATTATTATTACAAGAATGTTTGGATCAGCTAGGATCCTATAACAACCCTGTATTTTGTAATTATTTTAAATTGGATTTCCTGATTTAAAAACTTTATTTTATTTATTAAAATGGATAAATTTTGTTATTTAAATATAAATTTTGATTTTTATGTGAATTATAATTCCAAACATGAATAAATAGAGTATTTTCCAGAAATGTGAATTTTTGTCAATGTGGTCAAACTTTGACTTTTAATTTAAAATTTTAAAAGTTTGAATTTTTTAATTTTATCTTTTATTATGAAAGTTAATAAAATTTCAAGTATGCTGCTTTTCGTTTCGTTGAAATCTGATTAATATTGTGAAAGTTATGCTTTTTACACTATTGGATGTAAATTGTTTTATTTAACAAAATTGTTTATTTTAATTTATATAAATAATATTTTTGTTTGTCATGTCCTGTTCTAATTTATATTTACATGTGTAACATGACATGATATGAACATATATTTTATTTTTAAAACATTTTTAAAGTGTAGTTGTAATTTTCCAATGTTAGCTGTATTTTATTTACAATTTTTATTTCTAGTTTCAATATTACAACTATTTTCTTTATTCATTTTCTATTTTCCTAAGACATTATTTTATTTTCATTTCCACTTTATTTTGTTCAGCTTTTTATTTTATTTACTTGATATTTTATTTTTTTATTTTGAATTAAAATGAATTGGAAATTCGAAGAGACAAAGCTTTAAATTTGTGACTTTTCATTGCCTAAACTCTTCATTTGCCTTGGTCGTTCTCTCCTTTACTATAGGCCGTGAGTTTTAATTTGTTGTTCACGTAAAAGCTTCTCACTTCATCACATTTTTAGCCATCTTCATTTCTGAAATATTTTGGTAATGGCCTCTCCTTCTTTTTCTACTTTTTCTCTTCATTTTCTTTTATTTTTGCCTTGATTTTTGCTTGATCTATGCTAGCTTTGCTCGGCCTATACCCTCCACCATCTCCTCCACCACTTCCTCCCCCTCACCATCCATGACTTGACCATCTCCACCTCTGACCATAGTGAGCCGTGACCATCCCTTGAACCCATTTCCACAAAACAATGCAAAAACTCATCAAAACTTGCCTAGCCGAGCCTATAATGCAACACCACCCTCATTGTTTGCCACGGCCACCCCCTTAGCCTCCACCACCAGCAAGCATCACCCCTGAACACCACTACTAACATCTGACCTGACCTATAGCAGCCCCTAGCCGAGCCCATAGGACCTAGGCCGAGCCAAAGATGCACCAAAAACTCCACTTTAGGCCTTGTATTTTGACCTTCTTCCCATTGTAACTTCCAAACCCTTCCTATTCCTTTGCTAGCCATGTATTTTCAGTTCCAAACCTGATCCATTTCCCACCTGAAAACATGTCAAAGCCGAGCCTAAGCATGTATGGTCGAGCATACATTGAGTTGTGGTCAAGCAATCTTGTTTTAAGGCTTGGTGATGTTCACTTGTCTATTCTATTTCAATTTTGTTTCAATATTTTGGTATTGTATTTATATTTATATATGGCTTTGTTTTGTTGTTATATACAAGATTTATATCTTGGATCTCTCCACTCAAATCAAAAGTCGTGCTATATCGTGCTTTTTGGAATCCGTTTATGTGTTTTAATTTGCAAACTTCAGCTTAAAAAGGTGAGTATTCACTCATGACATTTATACTTATATAATTTGTGAAGTGACAACAAGTGAATGTGTAGAAACTGTTATATCATGTTATACCTGCATGTGATGTTAATTATATGATGTTAAACCCTGTTATTAACTTGTCACATCATCTGTTATGTTTTATTTTATTTTACTGTTTATGCTATTATGTTTATCACACTGCAAGTTCCCTGTAGAATAGAATCACTATGGGTTGAAATGATACATACCCGAACGGACTTTAGAATAGAGAAAAATCGTTATGGGCTGAAATGATAAGCCTGAGCGATTTTTATTTATTTTTATTTAACTTGGGATTGCGGGTTTGAAATGATAGAACCCAGATTTTTCTTTGTAAATTACGGATTGAAATGATATATTATCCGTATCACTTGACCTAGGTTAGAAAATATTATACAGACCCGTGGTTATTTTATATATTTTTCTAGAAGTTTTAAGTATTTTTAAAAATGTAAATTTTGATATTTTGATTTAAATTTGGTTTTTAAAATGATTTAATAAAGTGAAAATGATTTTTCTATGTGTTAAATAAATGAATGGAAAAATTGTGATTTTCAACATAACTTAATTTGGAAATTTGTGATTTGATTTTTAATGAAAGTTTAAGTTAAATAAATAAAAATGGAAATTAAGTTTTATTTATGAAATGAAATTTAAATTTAAGTGTAAAGAGAAATTGTTAAAAATGAAAAGAATAAGAAAATGGTACACTTGAATTAATTTTTGTAAAATTGGATTTTTTTTTGTAAAAATTCACTTTACAAAAATCATAAGTTAAAGGTATTTAAATGAACATTTTGATGTGGAAAAATATGATTTTTATAAGTTTAAATGATTTAAATTGAAGTTTATTTATGGCTGGAATTCTATTTAAAATCTGGAAATTTATTTAGTAGCACTTCAGAAATGCTATCGTTTCTGGAAATGAACTAAAATCTGAACTAAATAGAATCTGCAGCACTTTGTAAGTGCTGTAGTTACAGAAGTAATCTAAAAGGAAATTTAACTAAGGGCTATCACAGCACTTTGCAAGTGCTGTCTTTGCTGAATTGAACTAAAATCTTTAAATAGAACCCTGAACTATTACAGCAGTTTTGTAAATGCTGTCTTTTTCTGAATTGAACTATTTTTCAACTAAAACTGAACAATTACAGCAGTTTTTAAATGATGTCTTTGCTGAATTGAATGGTTTCAAATGTAACTTACCGTAGCATTTTCTAAGTGCTGCGAAAGCTGAAATTTAAATTGTTTGAAGTATTTAAGTGAATAAATGAGCTCAGAAAAGGCTAAATTTTTGGGAATTGAATATTTGATTTGTAAGTATAATGACTTCGTATTTAAATGGTGCAAATGAATTATTTTGATTTGAATATATACCACTTTGAAATTTATGAGTTAATACAATGTTTGAAATTGGTATAATTGAATGAATGAACTTAAAAGGCTATAACTTTGGTAATGAATATTAATTTAGAAGTATTATGATTTTTCTAAGTATTATGAGGTCCTAATGACAATATTTCAAGTGTTATGATTTCCAAGTATTTTGGTTTCAAAAAGTTTGGTTTCAGAATTGTTATGACTTTTAAAGTACTATGGTTTGGAAATGAAATTAATTGGAATTGTATTTAATTAAGAATTGTCTTTAAATATATACTCCCTCCAATCCATATTACATGACGTTTTGTATTTATTCACGTATATTAAGGCAGTTGAAAATAGACTTCATTACCCTTCAATTAATCATGTGTTATTAATTGCACTATTAATTTTTTATCAAAAAAAGCAACGCATGCAATCAAAAAAAAGAAACGCATGCAGCATGTAACTTCAGCCTCTACCAATAAAAATTTCAAATGGGGCTAAATCTTTGAAAGTGAATTATTTCAACCTAACAAAAATTTCGAAATGGAGCCAACTGTACAAAATTTACTGCTTCCCATCCCTTGCTATGATTTTATATATAGACAGCATGAAAAATTTGGTTTCAAACTTCAGTGCCATGGCTTTTAAAAGTAGTCATGACATTGATCTAAATCTTCCTGTTTCAAACAATGATGAAGTTTTTAACCTCGATTTAAATCTTCTTGTGCAGTCCAACATAGAGGAAGATGAGCCAATCTCATTGATAGTTAGACAATCTTCTAGTAGAACACTCATACTAGATTTGAATGTCGATCTAAATCAAGAATTTGAATCTCCATTACTTGAACTAAATGTTGACCGGTTGCATGAAGAAGATGAAGGAAACATAAGCACCGATCCAAATCAAGAGTTGGAATCTCCAATGCATCAAGAAGATGAAGAAAACATTACAACAAATTTAGGTACTTAAACCAATGCATCCAAATCAAGAGTTGGTCACTACATGTTTTGTGGCAGCATTATTTTAAACAATGAGTTGCATTGTTTTGTGGCAGCATTATTCTTCACTGTCCTTGCATTATTTTAAACAATGATTTTCATGCACTCGGTTTATACTTAGTAGTTATTCATCTATGCAGTAGGAGTATGTCCGTCCTTGCATTATTTAAAAAAAAATTATGGCCTTGCATTATGACCGTATAACGTTATTTGTCACTACATGTAGTAGGAGACATGAGCAAGGCAAATTAGTTATGTGCTTCTGCTGTTAGCTGTTATTACCATAAGAAGGAAAAAAAACATTAGTTGCATTATTTTTGCAGTGTCCTTGCATTCGTTTGTGCATTTTTACAGTGCAGTTGTAATATTCTTTAGCAACCTTCTTCTTTAATCCATCAGCTTCATGCTTCATATCATCACTAATGCTTCTTTTGAGTTTTGGAGGAGATGAAGAATCTTCTTTGGTATCCATGATGGATTGTGATTTTTGCATTGATTCTAGTTTGGGCTGCAATATAAGAATGGTTGCATCAGTTTTATAAAACAAAAATAAGAGGGAAATATAGTTGGAAGATGAGATTGGAGGGAAACATAAATTAAATGAATGCATTGGAAGCCAAAAACACTGCATGCGTATTAATGAAGAAGGGTAAAAAAAAGAAAGTAAAGTGTTTATTTATCTAAAACGTCATGTATTTAGAAAAATGTTCTCATACTTAAAACGTCATGTAATATGGATAGGAGGGAGTATTAATTTGAAACTTGTTGAAATTGAAGATTCAAGGATATGACTTTATAAGGTGGTTTGGTTTAATATGATTTAAAAGAATATTTCAAGTTTAATAAACTGAAAGAAACATTAAGTGATTTGGAAATTTGGGTAGAAGTATAAATGATATATTGATTTGGTATTGGAATTTAAATGATATATTATTGCTTTGATTTTTGAAATATAGATGATATATTGATTTGGTTTTTGAATTTAAATGAGATATTATTGTTTTGATTTTTGAAATGGAAATGATATATTGATTTGGCTTTGGAAATGAATATAATATTTAGTTTTGAAATGAATATGATATTCTAGTTTTAAAGTAAATGATTTTAAAATTTATAACCACGGGTTATAATAACGATTGGTTGTTAAAGAGACCGGGATCGGATATGGACATACGCTCTATCGATACTGAAAACCACTTAACAACTGTGTACGCGGTGGAGTTTCCAGAATGAAGTAGGATGGTGGCGACGATCCTAAGGTATATGCGTGGACCCAACTCCCGTGAGTTGGCATAAGGTGGCTAAAACAGGTGCGATCGACGGGCCAATGAGGTAGCACCTCTAATCGGACACACTTCTTCGATACCATTCTATTACTTTGTGATTGATTGGGTGCATCCCTTGATTTAGGAGTGTTGTTCGAGGTGGGCGGTAGTGGCTGCTATGCGTCACCACCAGTCCGGATGCGTAATTGGTATATCTACCCTGGCATTGCCTTATGTGCCGTGTCACCTACCATATCGAGCTTTACTACCACTACAACAAAATTTGGTTTTAACGGCAATAATGGACAGCGTTTTCCTTATAAATGCTGACAAAAGCATTTACTAAGATAAGAATTGGAGACTTAAACGCTGTTTAAATTAAGCCGCTTCATTTTTAGATTCTTTTCATTACGTGGTTACTTAGCCGCCTTCCTTTCTTCCTTTTAACTTCTCTTCCGCACAAAGATAGAAAGCAGTAAACTGCCAATCTTTCCCATGATTATTTTAAACCTAATTAAAATCCCAATTATACATGAAATCTCCCATGAAATTTCGTTCGTCCCCTAATTCCGCTAGCAACAGCCAGTATGCTCGAGCCCTAATCCCCATGAATCCATCCTTGAAATACACAAGAATGTGAATCCAATTCTGAGTTCACTCAATAACTAGGAGCCCTATTCGCTTCAAAATTGTCGATCATTCTCTTCAGAAGCCCAATTTGAGGTAAATTTCTAATATTTAGATGCCACGTTTAAAATTACTCATTTTTGTTACTGTTGTTTTTTATATATTGCGAGTTATGTTTTCAAGCTCTAGAAAAAGAAGAAGATAGGTCTCTATATGGTAGGGTTAATCGATAATAGGTTTGGTATGTGTAGGAGGATCTGTGCAAATCTAAAGCTTTGAGGAGGGACAATCTGGTTTGAAAAAACTACAAGATTGTGTTTGCCACCAGATTATGAAATTGAGTTAGCAGCAGCTACGTCTGCAAATTGATGCGAGCAGGTTACAAAGAGTTCAAGTAGCGGTCTGGAAGGGGTTGGTTGCAGCAGATATACCAAGCGAGATATGATTATTTGACTATATTACTATGATTATTTAATACATGTATTTATAACTTGCTATTTACAATCCAATTTCATTTTTCCTGATACTTTTGAACTTTTGCGCTACATATTATTCTCTTACCAAGCTTACGTAGATTTCAGTGTTGCATATCTCAGATATCTGATCTTTTAACACACATACAAAATCTTTTTTAAAATTTGGGAAAGATTGTAAAAGGCTATCAATTATGAAATTGAATAATTGCTACTGGTGCTATTGCAACATGCTTACTTTCAGCTATTGGCTCTTATGAATACAGTCACAGACACTCCATAATCCTATCACCATAAAATATAGTATGCACAAGTGTAAGTGACAACTTATATTGATCTTCTTAAAAGGAGCTATGAATTTTCATTTTTAAGTAATTTTTAACAGTAACTTCTAATTAAAAGTATTTAGATGTAATTTAACTTATAAGTTAAAATAAATCAATTTAGATGTTTGGGTAATATGACTTGTATGTAATGAATGCATAAGCATTTACATAACTGGACATGTCTATGCATGTATGTGACTGTACATGAAAGTTATGAATTTATTGCTTTTTTGCTTTCTTTATAAGTTGTAAGCAACAACTGATTTTTTCTTGTATTTCTAGTTCTAAGATATTTATGCAATATCCTTTTGAGAAGTTTCCTAACACCAGAATTCTTGAGTACTTTTAAGGAGTAACTGAACATGATATAAGTCTCACTTGTAATATTGGTTATTTATAACTTATGAGTAGTTAGTACCTCAAATGCAACAGTCTATGGTATCTTTTTAGGATATGTTACAAACTGTTCGGATAGTGAAGGAAAAAGAATAAAATTGTTTATGGTTATAGCATCAAATATTTTAAGTTTTTTTTGACCACTTGCAAGGAATATTGTCTTTCCTGTAGAGGAATAGATGATATTCCTTTGCAAAAGGAAGCACGATATTAAAAATTAAATTGATTAGTCTATTTTTTGTAACAGGTTGTTTATTCGCTGAAGCAAGAATACATAAGCTAGAGAAATAGAAACTTATCTTAGTTTTTTGCAGTAAATAGTCAGTTTTTTACACTCATTTTTATACATTTCATTTCGATTAGAGAAGTATAAACTAGACGTAAATTGAAATAAATAAAGTAATACAAAGTCACACACCTATACATGTCATACATAAACACATATGAAGAATTATGGTTAAGGATGTGTTTGGGAACTAGTTTTCAAGGAGAAAATTTGTTATAGCTATGTTAAGGAATAAAATATTTTGCTTACATAAGCTAGAGAGTAGGATTTTTAAAATATTGGAAATGGTATTTGTGTTATCATTTTGCAAAAATTTATGTCCTATTATATCATTTTAATTAATTTATTTTATATTAAATTTAATTAAATTAAATGAATATTATTATATGTATTGATCAATAAAAAATGGATGAAGTGTTCAAAAAACACAAAATAGATTATAAAATCAAACATTGATTTATTTGAATGAACATGTTTGTTACAATTGTCATCTTGATCAATATGCCATATTAATTGTGAAATCAACATCTTTGTTAGGATTAAATGAATCTAATTAAATTCAAAATGCTTTGACTAGTATAATAGTACCTAAATCCTATTTGAGTCTAGTTGACTTTTACAAATCGTAAAATAAGTTATAATTCAAAATTAGGTTCCACTAGATCGTTACTCGTAGGAACCTCTATTTTTTATGAAGAAACATTTTCTAACACTATAAATTCTAGGTATGTTGCAATTGCCAATGTAGAAAATTTTAAAATAATGCATTTCATTAGCCTCATCGAATATGGAACATATCATGTTTTTGTGCGAATAGGTAGTACGAAAAAATTGTATTTATGCAGCAGGTTCAAGAAGTGTGTGCTAATTAACAGGTAGGAGAATAGGGTCTTGAATGAAAAGGCTGTGAAGCGGCCCAAAAAATGTTTAGGCGTGCACATGCCTATGAGCTCTTGAATATCTATTAGCTTGAAGATGTAAGTTTTCATGCATATATGTGATCTACAGTAGTTCCAGAAGGATTTCGAAATCTGTTCAAACATGTTACTGTAATTAATCTCAAAGTCAAGTCAAGTAGTTCTAAAATGATTTTAAACAAAAATAAACCCAGAATGTATAAATAAGCTAGTTTACTTTGAATACACAGACATATTGTCTTTCTTTAAAATTGCTATAATACAAAAATAAATACATGTAAGTTTTGTATTACTTACTCCATTTTAAGATGCATGCTGTAGACTATATAATCCAGGAATGACTCTATAATCCTCGTATAGTGCTGCATCAATTTCTAGAGTAACAATTTTCAGTGAAGGAAAGCGCTTGCAAACACAATGGATTCCTTCAGGCGCCTTGATATAAAAAGAAAAAATAATATAAACAAGCGGTTTTAAAAAATTAGAATTATGTCTATTCAGCTTCAAATGCAGTTTGATACTCAGGAGAAAACTCACAGAGATGAGGTTGAGGAAAATTATCCTATCCTAAGGAACACCCTTCTTTATGAGCAGTTCTATGGCTTTGTTTGTAGAATTACCTACGATTAACAGAAGAAGAAAAATACGTTATTTGTCAATCGGCATTAAGGAGAAAGCATTGAACTCGCAGTGAGAAATAACAGTAGCATTATATCTTACACTTAATTTCCATTAATGAATAACTTCAGAAACATTATTAATAATTAAAATGCACATTTATGTATTTATATGTATGTATGTGTGTGTATAATAAACTTACGTCTTAATTTTAGCCTTCATAGCTCCTATTTTTTCCATGGAAGTTGACATGCTTACGGAAAACGCTAGTGTATCCCACATATCTGGACTTCTGTAAAAATTATTGATGGCTTTGGTTGCCAGTACAGAGTTTGGATAGTACACCTTCTCCAAATCAAACTTTAGAAACACTGTTGATAATATATTCATCTCTTCCGCCACCATCTGTGAAGCAAATAAGAGTATCAGGTTTAAGTTTGAGACTTCACTTATAGCCATATTCATATACAAGAATTTTAAATAAGAATATAGTTACCATGTTTCCATCTATAACACAGTGATCACCAACATTGTAAGGGTGGATGACGAACACAAATATAAGGGCTTCAAATATAGTTTTGCAAGCGTTGCCGAAGATAAACGCTGCCAATAGTAGCTCTGGCTGCAGTAACTGAACTTAACTTTAACATGATTGGTAATTTATATTCTTGACTGTCAATTTAGTCTAGAGCAATAACTTAACCTAAATTTTACCTGATGTGCTATTGTGTGTTAAGGTTATCGATGACCACTTATTATGTTATTCATAAACTAGCTCAGCAATAAGATGTTGCAGTAGATATCCACAAATTCCTAGGTTTCAATAATTAGTGAGCTGCACTAACAGGTTAAATAAACATTGTCATTACCCAAACCTCGGTTCTTTTAGGACAAATTTATTTTGTTCATTAATTTTATATATTGTTTAGTAACTGAATGTGGGCTGCAAAAGTTTTTTTTAATGTATTATACCTACTTGATAAAGGAATTATATTTTGATTTAATATACTTAATTATGATTACAGGCTTCATGGGTGCCATGATATCAAATGTTGCATTTGTGTAAAGAAACATTTTCTCAAAAAGGGGAATGAAAGGAAAATTAGTTAGTGGAATGAATTACTATGCATGTCTCTCCATTATTTCTCTACTGATTCTCACCCAATTTGCAATTGCTGTGGAGGGACCCAAAATGTGGGCTGCTGGTTGGCAAACTGCATTGTCAGAAATTGGTCCCAACTTCATCTGGTAACTTATTAGTAGCTTCAGCTCATTCATTCTATTGTCATTGCTAGTTTAGATAACGATCCATTTAGAAGTTTGGCTTGGACGTTATTATTTGAGATTTACTTCACCTATGTTGAAATTCTTGATTCTAACCTACCATTGTTCGTTTTATTATTTATTTTAACTGACCTAAACAAAAAGTTGTATTTATCGGGTGTAGTTTATTACATTTCTATCCTATCATATAGTAAATTGTATTCCCAAATGTTCATGCCCTAGGATTACATTTCTATCCTATCATATAGTAAATTAAATTTCTATCCTATCATATAGTAAATTAAATTTCTATCCTATCATATAGTAAATTACATTTCTATCCTATCATGACCTAAACAAAAGGTTGTATTTATCGAGTGTAGTTTGATGATACATTACTTTCTGATGTTTCTGATTCACTACAGCTTAGTTGCAATGAATCATGCTCCACTCGAACTTGTGCATAGTCATTTCAGATTTAGGCTTGCACTGATGCACAACCATGTGCCATCCTCTAGCACAGCCTGTGCATGTCTCTCATGCATATCAAGTGCAACCACAAGCTTTAAGTGCTACTATTACAATGGGATTTGTGCATAATCAGGCTGTTATTGTTCAAAATGTGCATTCTCATCTTGGTGTGGGTCTGTCCATGCCAAGTGATGATGCTAACATTTGTCTAGCTCAAAATTCACATGCCGTCCATTTCTTGAATGCAAATGCTCACAAGTTGATGCACTTCAGCAATCTGAAGCCATTTCCCTCCTACTAATGCAGGTCCGAAAAAGAACGGCTAACTATTATATCAAAAGATAGTAAGCAGAATAACAAATGCATGAATAGAGGAAGAAGATAAATGTAGGTCGTGGCAGAAATGGCCAAAGCTGGCAAGTTGTTATTCAACTACAGAGGGAATGAGTTACTGTATAGAATTGCTGCGAGCTAACAAAATGATTTAGGCAGAACTAATGCATCTTGCAGCATCGTAAATGGCACAAGTGGATGGCCGAGCAAGCACTGGAGTTGAAGCCAAGGTAAGCAATAGTTGATCAAAATCATAATTAGGTTTGTCTCAGCAACACTTTTGCATTTGATTATGCTTACCCAATACGATAATGCAGTATCAGAAGACATATCTGAAAACATACAAGAAGACATAGTTCCTATGTAACAGCTTTTACTTTGAAATATTCCATGGAACATTGTAAGTGTTTACTTGTTGAATTTTATAAAATACTAAAAGTGTTTAAAACCCATTAAATTTGTTGTGTCGTAATTTTCAAGTAGTTGCAAGTTAGATATGTTAACCAAGTTTATAAAAATTAACTAAGTTAATCAATTTTTATAAAAATAAATAATTTTCTAAAATTTAAATAAATTTATGAAAATTAACTAAGTATAAAATTTGTGATCATGCTCTTACTTGATATGTAATACATGTGTAGATATGCATTATATTATGATTTTTATGTTATCCCATAGATACATTTGCCTAGGATTCACATGCTATCACTATGTGAAAACCGAGAAGACCGACCCTGCTTAATACCTCAAATGTAGAGCAATGTAATTGATTATAATTAGAAGATCAAAAACTTAGTTTTTATAATAATGAGGATGTATATTTCCATAACAAAGAATGCAAATGTTTCATTACAAATATGATTAATGATAACAAATAGGAAGAACAATTCTTTGGCATTATTATAATTTAATTAAGCTTCATAATCATCTTTGTCTTCATCAAAATGAGCATTGTTCATGCTCTATTAGATATAATGAGGATTGAAATAATGTCACACTTGGATCCGAATCTCTTAGAGCAGAATTTATCAGTTATTTCCTTCACTACACCTGGTTACGAATGGTTGGTTAACTTCAATGGTAATACATCGGCAGTTGGAGGGCTTTTGATTGCGTTGAAATGATGGTCCCTTGGCCTGTGGTCAGGATTTTCTTCTTGTTCGATGGGTTGAGTCATCACCATTCCATTCTGCTCTTCTAGTTTTGTCTTTTCTTTATGTTTGCTTGGATGTTTTTATTTGAGAAACGAAATGAATTGGAGTTGTTTATATACAGGGTTGTTTTTCTTGGAAGCTGCTACTCTGCCCAAACAAAAACACACCCGAAACACCCGAAAGCATATTGTACAGATGGATATCAGGTGGGTTATTCCTATTTCATGGCTGAGATCGTTCCCGTCTAAACCCACGCGTTCCTTTTCTGGCAAAGTAGAATTATTGGTTTTTCTTGGGTGCCAAGTTTTAATTGAGCTGTTGTCCAACTTTTATTACCAGTTGTTTAGCTACTGTGGACTTCGGTAGAATATACTCGAACTCTCTACGCTTACAACTTACAAGTTATAACTCCACTCATAATCTATCATAAATAAACTTCATCAAAAATATCATTATTTGATGGTTTAGATTGAATAACAGTAGAACCTATTCACCTGATCGTGAGCTCCTCCCAAGAAGTTCTTGCTGTCAGTACACCAATGAAGCTGACTTAAGTACATCAGAGTCCAGCTTCACCCAATCCCTTTGACCATCCTCTATAGCATTATCAGTTTAGATATGAGCTTCTAGGCCTCCTAAAGCCCTTGCTACTATTCCTTCTCTGTTGCTAATTTAAGTTAATGAGTTTTGTTGGATTTTATATGCTTCAACTTATACTTTTTTCATCATGTTCTGAGAATAATAATCAGTGCAACAATACCTTAATTTGCTTTTCAGAGTACTTAAATGTTGTTGGTCCTATAATCAACAGTACAAATATTTTATATTATTTCAGACAGAATTTCGAGCAAACATCATACAGTTCAATATTCTATATGCTTATTGCAATCTTTTGCCGTGGAAATTAAGGGAAGAATAAACTGGTTTGGTTTTACAAATATTTTTTGATAACTTAAGCTATCTTTTGCTGTGTCAAAACTGATTTCATGTATATTCTTCCATTTGGTGTTTAAGAATCATGGTTATTTATTTGCTGTTTTTTTTTTTGAATTTTGCTTTAAACATCATGTTACCTTTGTCAATGATGCATGTGGATTAGTTTATACTTATTGGTTGGTAAGGGCAATAACCCTGATTTGATCAAAGGACTTCCGACAAACATGGCTCTTATTCAAGCATGCTTTAGTTTTACTTGTAGGATCCAATTCTTAAATGTAGTTATCAGTTGCACTTTTAAGTAGTTTATATATATAAAATCTAGTTTTTAGGCTTCCAAATTCTAGAAGTTTTTCTGATGAAATCCTTATATACAGTAAAGTTTTGGTACTTTCATGTTATTCATGATTTTATAACGATCATTTTTGCCACACTCAAACTCAGTTCGGTTAAAGAAAAGTTCTTTTGAAAATATATGGTTACCCCACTCATACACTATTCTAATGCTTTCGAGTCTAGACTCCATCTCAGCCTCCTGTTACTTCTAATCTGTCTATGTGTTAGGATTGCATGCAGAAAATTTATGTGCAACTTCTCTTTCTGTTGGATTTTGTTCTGGCCTATTTTTTGAGATGGTTCTCTTTTTGAGTTGCATGCTCCAACGCTTTTGTGCTATATCTAGATTGGCTATGCTTTTTAGTGGAAGAGTTTTACACACTCCTGTCTCAGGTCAACTTTTATGACAACTTCCCTAAATCAGTTTTCAGTTGCCTTGTCTCCACTTCTACTGCCAGCCTTTGTAGCTCCAGCTTCTCATATTTCTTATAGTTTGCTTCATTCCCAGTGTAGAAACTATCTCAGCCTTCTTATCTTCACTGGCTTTGCACTTCACTGGCCACCCTGGAACCTCAAGAATCAAATATTATCCTTTATTTTCATATTGTATTATACTATCACTTTCGATTGAAATTGTTAATTATATGCCATTTAGAGTTTGATTTGTGTTCGACCTTAATTATTCAAGTACCATATTTAATTTGAATTTTAAATCTTCTTTTTCTCTGTATTCCAAATTTACCATTGAAATCTTTAGTGCATTTAACTATAATTAACAGAATATATGTGATGTGTGATAGGTTAAAGAAGATGGAGTTACTACACTTTGCTAGGCATGGCCACTAGATCAGTGTGGAGTTCTTCATGATGGGAAAAAACCGAATCTTGGTTCCATCTCAACATGTAAGTTCAAATTGGGATAACCGGTGGCCTTTTTTATGATTATATATACTCCGATTACCTTTTCAAATAGTATAAAACAAATAATACATCAACCGTTATTTTATGGCTCGTTTTGATCTTTTTATGAGTTATAAAGGGATTTAAAGCATTCATCCTCCATCTTTGTATTGTTATGTAGTGATGTAGACTTATGCACATCAATTACACTATCATTTGAGATAATTCCATTACTTTGCAATACCGAGCCATTGTTTTGTTTGAAGTTTCGCATGATAAATTGGCTAGAGTAACTAAGTGCATATGGTTAGAATTAGATGCATGAAGTTGAACATCTGTACTTCACTTGCTAGTCATGTTATCATGCGATACACTAAGTGCATATGGTTAGAATTAGAAGCAAAAATTGAACAATTTGTGAATGATCTGGAACTGCAATCAAGTAAAACAAGCCTTTCTGAAGTATGCTAGTTTAAGTCTAGTTCATTTTTGTACTATGGATTTTTATTATAATACTACTATTTAAAACCTCCCACTTTGTAGTTTTTCATCATAAAATGATATTTATAGGTTACCATGGTTCTGTATGAAGCACTGAGGCTCTACGGTCCTGTAATATGCATCAGTAGAAACGTACAATAAGAAGTGAACATAGGAAAGTACAAAATTCCAAAAGGGTCGGCAATTGTAGTTCCATTTGCGGTAATTCATAGAAAAGAAGAGCTGTGGGGGGAGAATGCAAATGAGTTTGATCCCTTGAGATTTGAGAATGGGATCACTAGAGCTGCAAAGCACCCAAGCGCGATGCTTGCGTTTTCTACTGGACCAAGATCGTGTATTGGCCAGAACTTTGCGATGATGGAAGCTAAGATTGTGACTGCCATGATTCTACAAAGATTTGAATTTTCACTGTCTCCCAAGTATAAGCATATGCCTGTGGAGATGCTTACGTTGCAACCTCAGACTAGGCTTCCACTTGTACTCAAGCCTTTGCTTACCCCAAGTATGCCTATGTTATAACCGATATATGTACTTTTTGCAGTTATTATATAGTTGTAATCTTATCAGGAATTGTATGGGTTAGAGTATGCCTATGTTATAACCGATATATTGTGCATTTGTCTAATTTTGTATGCAGTTGGTTTATAAATTTTATCTCTCTTTACGGGTTTATGTAAACTTTGTTCATGGATATTGTGTTCAACTTATTTTATGGAAGTGATTAATAGTTATGCTTTTATTTTACAATTTTTAGTTTGATTTGTTTATGTTATGTACATTAACTGATTAAAATATAATTAAATGTAGTTTATATTAATGATATGTGTGAATATTGCAATGGCACAACATTGCTGTCAATTCTTTGGAAAAAAAATGCATATCCCTACGGCAGCGTTTATACATTGCTGTCAATTCATTGGAAAAAAATGCATATCCCTACGACAGCGTTTATACATTGCTGTCAATTCATTGGGAAAAAAATGCATATCCCTAAGACAGCGTTTATACATTGCTGTCAATTCATTGGGAAAAAAATGCATATCCCTACGACAGCGTTTATACCTTGCAGTAGAAAACTATTAACAGCGTTTATACCTTGCAGTAGAAAAATTATTAACAACGTTTAAAAAACGCTGTAGAAAATGGGTTTTTGACAGCGTTTATATTTTGCAGTTAAAAATTTAGGGTCAACGACCGCATGTCGTTATACAGCGTTTTTAAAAACGCTATGAAAACTTTTAACAGCGTTTTTCAAACGCTGTGAAAAGTCTTTTTTGTTGTAGTGTACGAGTTGTGACTCGAGTGTTTTGTGTTTGCTTTACGCTCGGGTCAGACTGAGTGATACAACATTTGATACTCACCTTTGGAGCTGGAGTTTTGCTTTGAAGAACCAGATATCTATTCATTTTGTTATCTAGTTGTATTCTGAGTTGTACCTGATTATCATACTGTTACTCCTGCTGTATCTTGGTATTCTTATTGTATCTTAATTAACTCCGATGTATTTATATAGTAGCTTCATGAACTACTATTCCTTTGTTTCCGCTGCATTATATTAATCTGTGTCTGTGATCTGTGATTTTTTATTTACTGTATATTCTGAGTTTTGCCAAATATAAATTAACAATTCGGTATTTTGAATTATTCAAGTCAGGCAAGTGTGGTTTTATTGTCGATTTGAATGGTCCAAAATAGCAGGTCATTACAGATCCATTAGTACAAAAGTGAAGAATAAAAATGGCAGAGCCTCGGTCGATAAAGCAGGATCCCTTTACCATGCCTGCTGTATTTATAGGGGAAGACATGCATAGATCGGACTGAAATTTTGGCAGAAGGTTCGGGAGACCAAGACGAGCCTACCCAAAAATTTGCAAGCCCATCGGGGCCCACAATGGGGATCGGTACCGATCCCTATTAATGAATCCAAATGGGCTGCGACCCCTTTGAGGGATGCCCTATGATGTTAGCTACTTGCTCCCCAAATTTCTGTAATTCCGACGTACGGTTTGTGAGATATCGCATTTTCCTTAAGTAGTGTTGCTTGAATTCTGATTTCTGCCGATCCCTCTAGAGGGATAGGTATCGATCCCTCCAGCTTGCTCCAAATGTCATGCGATCCCTATGGGGTGTTCCACACGTCCTAATTAGCTTATACTCCAAGTTTCATATTGATAGCATTTGTAGATTTTGAGTTACTGACCGATCATTGCTGTGATATATAGTGAAAGCTGAATATGGACAATCCCTTTTATACCGATCCCTTTTATACCGATCCCTTTTAATAGGTGAAGTAATTTGCCTATAACTTGAGTATACGAACTCCAAATGACTTGAAACTCGAAATGTAGCCTCATGGGTCCTTCCTCGTCACTCTATATTGATCTTACCAAGTTTGGGACAAAAATGGAGGATATGTACTGACCCCCTATGGAAAGGGATAGACACTGATCCTCCACCTAGAGGAGGTATTATTCCATACTTAGAATATTCTAGAGAGTCTATCTCTTAGCCTCGATTGATCATCGCTTCATATCATTGCACGTGTTTGATCTCTGAGCCTAATAATCATCTCTCTGGGATGTCTTCCTCGATGATCGTCTAGTCTAACTTGTCCAATCGATCTGAATATAGCCGGGCCAAAAGGCCGGATAACACTTGCCCCCTAAAGTGCGTCTTGTTGCGTACATGACATGCTTTGAATTGAAGCAAGTTAGAGTCACCAGAAAGAAATCCATTCAGCTTCCCGAATAGTCTCTATCCTTCCATTGAATTATTCTCCCAAAGTTGTATCTCTCTTTGATCGTCATGACGCTTGGTCGATTTCCAATAGTATAAATTTAGGATTGTATTCCATTAGTTGCTATCAACGTCAGGTTCTACAGTGCTAGTAAGCTTTGGCTATCTAATCCAGTCTTTTCATTAGTAACTTCAAGTGAAAATTCAATTTATGTCGATTTCAATAAATTAAATTTTTTGAATATACACATGCACGTTCAGGTACACGTTCTTGTCATTGGCTCTCGGATGTGTTTTATATGCTCACGAGTCGTCACTGATTCCTTCTAGTTTAATTGCAATTCGATTGCAATTCCTTGTTTATATTTTTTGTGAAATAGGGGTTGTAATAAGCTACTCGATGAGAGGGGACTTCAAGTTCTACATGGATGATGGCCTTGGAGCCGTAAGCAAGGGTGAATGGAGTATGGCCAGTCGCAGACTCGTGGGTGGTTTTGTAAACCCATAATGCTATTGGGAGTTCATCCACTCATTTACATCTAGCCTTTTCCAAACGTTTCTTCAGAATGGACTTTATGATTTTGTTCACAGCTTCAACCTGTCCATTTGCTTGAGGGCAAGTAACTGCCACAAATCTCTTTTCAATATGATGCCGATGACAGAAGTCTTTAAATTTAGCACTGTTAAATTAGGTTCCATTATCAGTTATAATGGTTCGTGGAAGGCCATAATGACAAATGATGCTCTGGACAACGAGGTTTATTATTTTCTTCGTCGTGATCGTGATTAAAAGTTCCGCTTCAGCCCATTTAGTGAAGTAATTAACTGCTATGATGGCGTATTTCACACCACCTTTAGAATCGATAAGAAACTGATGATGTCAATACCCCAAGTGGCAAATAGTGATGGAGTGACCATTTGAGTAATTTCTGTCAGTGGGGCTCTCGGAATTTATGCAAACATCTAGCACTCTTCACATTGCCTAGTGTGATCAGCTGCATCTCGATTGATAGTTGGCCAATAATACCTACAACGAAGTATTTTCTTTGTCAGGGTTTGCCCTCAGGTGTGATCGCCGCATTCTTCTTCATGGACTTCTCTCAAGACTCGTTTGATTTCATCATGGACGATACACCGAAGCAGGGGAACGAAGAAACCCTTTCTATACATGAATCCTTCTTGGATGATGCAACATGAAGCTTTAGGGAGGATCTGTCGTTTTTCATTCCTCTGTCTAGAAAGGATCCCCTATTGTAGATAGTCTTTGATAGGAGTCATCCATGACTCCTTTTCTGACTTCGTCTCCAAGATCTAGTCGATCTCCATCTGTCAATGCTTGGAATGTTAAGTACCTCAACCAGCACAAAGTCTACTTGTTGTGCATCCTCAGAACTGGCCAGCATGGCCAGTGACTCGGCTTTTTAATTTTTTTCTCTAAGGATTGTGTAATAGTGTAATATTCGAAGTCGACCAGTAGCTTTTGGACCCAGCTGAGATAAGGAGCAAGACGCTGCCCCTAGCAAGATAATCTTCCCTAACCTGACATACTACTAACCAGGAATCACAGAAGGTATGTAAAATTTCTACTCCCAATTCTCTTGCAAGTTTGAGACCGGCGATCAAGGCTTCATACTTAACTTTATTAATTATTACAGGGAAGTCGAGTTTCATGGTATAGCAGATCGATTGTTCCCTCAAGAGTTACTAACACGACTCTGGAGCCAGTACACTGATCGTTAGATGCTCCATCCGCACTTTCCAACGGTTGGTTGGTTCTCCATTGCTCTTCGGATCGTCATATGATGCAGTGAATTCAGAGATGAAGTCTGCTAATGTTTGTCCCTGGATAGCTCTCTGAGGGTGATAAGTGAGACTAAATTAGCTTAGTGTTACATGGAGGTTTGACCAAGTAACTAGAGGCACAGCATAAGCATCGTTCGACATTGGGGGTACCGTTCGACATCCAGGCCTCGTTCGGCATCAAAGCCCTGTTCGGCACAACGAGGTCGTTCGGCATCGGAAACCTCGTTCGGCATCAAAGCCCTGTTCGGCACAACGAGGTCGTTCGGCATCGGAAACCTCGTTCGGCATTCAAAGGTTGTTCGGCATCGGAAACCTCGTTCGGCATTCAACCTCGTCCGGCATTCCAGCCTCGACCGGCATTCCAGCTTCGTTCGGCATTCCAGCCTCGACCGGCATTCCTACCTCGTTTGGCATTCCAGCATCGCTTGGCATTCCAACCTCGACCGGCATTCCTGCCTCATTCGGCATTCCAACCTCGACCGGCATTCCTGCCTCGTTCGGCATTCCAGCCTCGTTCGGCATCCAAGCCTCGACCGGCATTCCAGCTTTGTTCAGCAATCCAACCTCGTTCGGCATATGGCCTCGCTCGGCGTAAGCATGTCGGTCGGCATCTCCCCTTGATCGGCATTGGGCCTCGTTCGGCCTACACATTTCACTTAACATACTTCCTCGTTCGGTTTGGAGACATGGCTCGGCATTTGCCGTTCGGCATTTGTGGCTCGGCACACAGAAGTCACTCACCATGGGCCGAGGTACCTGGCTGCTAGGCCCGTTAGGGAAGTCCAACCCATCTTCATCTATAAATAGAGAGGCAGGGGCATGCTGAAAGAGGACCTTTTTTCGAGAACACTGGGGAGACTCTGCCGCTTTGAAGACTAATTATTTTCAGTTCAAACTTGTATTCAAGTCATTAATATATGGATTGTATCTGTATTTAACTACTTGTGAAAGCAATAAAGATCAAAACTCAAAGTGGACGTAGGCAGTTACGCCGAACCACTATAAATCTTGTGTTCTAGATTTTTACAGTTAAATTAGTCTATATCTTTCTGTCTTAATTTTATCCTCTTCATTTATCTCTCTACACAATCTTTCTAAAGGGGGTTAGTGACCAATTTTGGTGCTAACACTTTGGTGCTTTCACTGAGAATCGAATTCTCAGGCCACAAGGATCTACTTTATAGCTACTGGATTGAATAAATCCCCCGAAGGAGATCCAAGTCATTCACAAGACGTCCGTTGATTCTACTCGGAGTTCTTATCAATAACTCTACTATGGGAAGACCACGTACCAGATCAGCCTCTCATAATGCGGACATCAATGAGACCGCTAGCGTACAGCAAATCGGACCTAGCAATCAGCGAGCAAATCCGGGTGCAGGAACTACCACCCAAGATCAAATAGAAGTTGTCACCAGAACAGAGTTCAACGACTTCATGAGAGAACTCATGAAAAGCAGGAGACAACTGTGAGAACAGATTCAAGCTAACGCTAACCTTATGGCTCAGCTCACTCAACAACAGCATCAGAATGCTGGGGGCAATCTAGCTCCTTACTCTTCATCTGATAGCTCGACTTCATCTGATGAACATCCCAGGCGTAGACACCGCAAGACCGAAACTACACAGGCAGGAGATGCTGATCGATCAACTAGGGATCAATTGCACCTTGGAGACCGCAACCAAGCAGGAGCGCGTGTGGAAACTGGACGCCCGGCTCACCAAGACGCCAATGATGCTGAACCTCAAGATACACGTTTGGCAGATTGCCAGCAGAGGAGGCATCAACCCGACCGATCCCGTAGAACAGACTCCAACCTTCCATCTTCCATACAAACCCCAGACCTATCGGCTATGGTCAGACAGCTGATGAGATAAAATCAAGGCCTGACCAATGAAGATTAGGGGATATCCAAGAGTCATACTCCGTTCGCAGACGCTGTTCTATAGGCCGAGTACCCTAGGAAGTTTAGCATGCCAACTATCCCGGCCTACGAAGGAAAGACCGATCCCGGACAGCATGTGATGAGATATGAGTGGATGATGGATTAAGCTAGAGCAAATGATGCAACCAAGTGTAGATGCTTTCCAATAACTCTATCTGGGATCGCTACCATGTGGTTCACCCAACTTCCACCGTGGTCCATATCCAGTTTCGAGGAGTTGGCAACGAAATTCATAGAACAGTTCAGAATACATGCTACTCGTCCAAAGGACGTGATGTCTCTATCAAGTGTAATCCAAGCTCCAAGGGAGTCGTTGAAGGAGTATTTACAGAGATTCCATGTTGCGGCTACTAAAGTTAGCAATCCCAATGATCACACAATTCTTATGGCTGTGATGCGAGGTGTGGATCCGGATTTAGAGTTTGGAGATTGGTTAGCAGGAAAACCTCCAACTATGCTAGAGCGTTTTTACTCAAAGGCTCATCAATTCATAAGAAGAGAGGAAACCGGGTGGATAAGGCGAGATAAGGCACTAGGGTCTGTTCAGGAGACCATGAAAAGCAACATCGCTGTAAAGCAATCCGAAGATAACTCGGGAAAAGTTCAGGTCAATGTCCAGAACAAGCCCGGGCAATCTAAGGAATCCGGAGGAAGAAATCAGGGGAAGAAAAGAGAAGCGGGGAAATGGAAGCCGAGAATTCCAACCTACAACGAATACACCCCACTGAATGCATCTCTTGAGAATATTTACCTATCAACTTGTAATACCTTTCAATACAGAAAGCCGCGCCCAAAGGAGTCAACTATGGAGCAAAAGCGAACTGGGAAGTATTTCCGCTTTCATGAGACTTATGGGCACAATACTGAAGAGTGCAGGCACCTACATGACGCTATAGAAAAGTTGATTAGACAGAAAAAGTTGTAGGAGTTTGTAAAGAATCCTCAAGAGGGTGGACAGGGAACGTCCAATCCCGGTCACGCACCAGCTCCACGTCACCCTGAGGAGCCTGCTCGGACCGTGGGTAGACTGGTCATAAACACGATAATAGGCGGACCTCACCCTGCAGATAAGAATTGGCAAGAAATGGAGCGGTATGCTAATTCCTTGAGGCATGCAGATTTTGAGTGTTGTTCCATTGTGGAGGATGGAACCCCCGCTAAGCAGCAGCACATGATGACAGACGATATAGTATTCATGAGCAGAGATGCTGACCAAGTGGAGGCTCCTATCGTTGACCCGATTGTCATATCCGCGACAGTCGGACCGGCCTTTGTGAAAAGAATTTTGATTGATTATGGAAGTTCTGTCAATATCATCTTCAAGAAGGCTTATGACCAGATGAAGATGGAGACGAAGGATTTGAAGCCGTCTAAAGCTCGTATCCATGGCTTTAATGGCGCAGCGATTGATGCAGTGGGATACGTTGAGTTGCTAGTTGAACTGGTACAAGGCGAGCGTAGGAGGGTGCGAATCCTACCTTTCGTAGTTTTGAATGTAGATTCTCCATACAATGTGTTTTTGGGTCGACCAGCCCTTGCTGAGTTTAAGGCAGCATTGGCCCCGTGGTGTTTGACTTTAAAATTTCCGACTGACAAAGGAGTAGGTGTTGTTCATGGCGACCGGTCGTGCATGTTATGTGGTTGAGCTCCGAGAGGCCCAACGGAGAGAAAAAGGAAAGGTTGCGGACAATTCCGTCCGCATTCAGAATACTGACAATTGACAAGTAATGCCTGAGCCCTGGCTCGGGCAAAATTCTCGGATCTATATAGACATAGATCTGAGAGATGACGATGAGGAACCCAGGGAAGAAAAAGCAGCACCGGCTGAACTGACGATAGACATTTCAGTCAGCCGAGACGATCCGTCGCGAATACTGAAGATTGGATCACAACTCAGCCCCTTGATGACCGAGGACCTTAGTGATTTCCTCCGAGCGAATCTCGATGTTTTCACTTGGACACATTCCGACATGTGCAGGATCTCTCCCGCTATTACGAGTCATATGTTGAACATAGACCCGAGGTACGTCCCAGTTAAGCAAAAAAGGAGAGGAATGGACCCGGAGAGGTCCGCTGCTCTCAGAGAGGAGGTGGACAAACTCAAATCCAATGGGTTCGTCCGCGACGCCCTCTGCCCTGAGTGGGTGTCAAACCCCGTGTTAGTGAAAAAAGCGAATGGGAAGTGGAGAACTTGCATAGATTATTCCGATTTAAACAAAGTGTGCCCTAAGGACAGTTTCCCATTACCAAGAATTGATCAGTTGGTCGACTCTACTCCAGGACACGAGTTATTGTCGTTCATGGATGCGTACTCGGGATACAATCAGATCCCGATGCACATTCCGGACCAGGAACACACTAGTTTTGTCACAGACATTGGGCTATATTGCTACGTAGTGATGCCTTTTGGATTGAAAAATGCGGGAGCGACCTATCAGCGTTTGGTGAATCGAATGTTTAAAGATCAGATTGGTAGAACAATGGAAGTCTATGTGGATGACATGCTCGTGAAGTCACGGCAGTCAAACGACCACATTCGAGACTTAGCAGAGATGTTTGGCATACTCAGATATTATAGGATGAAGATCAACCCTCTGAAGTGTTCATTCGGCGTTGCGTCAGGGAATTTTTGGGATTCATTGTTAATGCCCGGGGAATTGAAGCTAACCCGGAAAAGATTCAAGCTATTCGAGACATACAAGCGCCCAGAACTATAAAACAGGTACAAAGCTTGAATGGAAAGGTGGCTGCACTGAGTCGATTCATATCCAGAGCCACAGACAAGTGTATTCCCTTCTTCGATATAATAAAGAAAGGAAAGAGGAATTTCGAATGGACATCCGACTGTGAGGAAGCGTTCCGAGCTCTGGTAAGGCATTTGGAAAGTCCTCCAGTGCTGTCGAAACCAGTAGACCACGAAATGTTGTACGTATACTTGGTCGTATCCCCGCATGCTATAAGTGCGGCTTTGGTCCGCGAGGAGGACCGAGTTCAAAAGCCGATGTATTACGTTAGTAAACGTTTAACGGGGGCAGAAAGAAATTAACCTAAAATTGAGAAATTGGCATATTTCTTGGTGATTGCATCACGTAAGCTGCATCCATATTTTCAAGCACACTCCGTCAGTATTTATACCGATCAGCCCTTGCGACAGGTACTCTAATGACCAGAAACTTCTGGAAGGATGTTAAAATAGAATATCGAGTTGAGTCAGTTCGATATTACCTACCTGCCACGAAGGGCCATACAAGGGCAAGCACTAGCAGACTTCATCGCTGAGTTTATTGTATCAGACGAACCAGATAGTCACAGTGTCATTCCCCCCATTCGATGGAAATTGTGCACCGATGGGGCGTCAAACGACCATTGCTCTAGGGCTGGTGTAGTTCTTGTGACTCTAGAAAATCTATCGATTTGTTATGCTTTGAAGCTCAATTTCCCGGCTACGAATAATGAAGCAGAATATGAAGCATTGATTGCTGGTTTAAAGCTTGTTGGAGAACTCGGGGTAAAATCAGTTGAAATCTTTTGTGACTCGCGGCTGGTGGTGTACCAAGTGCGAGGAGATTACCAAGTAAGGAAACAAAAGCTTGCTCCATACCTTGCACTGGTTCAGGAACTATTGGTGAACTTTGAACATTATGACATTTCGCATGTCCCGCGTGAACGGAACAAGGAAGCCAACTCGCTGGCCAAATTTGCGAGTACCGTCGATGCACAGCAAATGGGATTAGTTCCTGTCGAAACCTTACATGCTCCAAGCATAGATGTGAAGGAGATCGATTTTGTGTTAGAAACGGGAATCGAGAAGGAGTCATGGATAACCCCATTCAAACTATACCTGCTAAACGGGACTTTTCCCGAAAGAAGAAGCGAAAGACGACAAGTCATTCGCAAAGCCGCGCGATATGTGATGTAGGGAGGAGTAATGTATCGGAGGGGGTTCTCGGTCCCCTTATTACGGTGCATTGCCCATGATGAGACAAAGCTGGTCTTGAAGGACGTTCACGAAGGAGAATGTGGTGACCATACTGGGGGGCAGACACTAGCAAAAAAGATCCTCCGCTACGGATACTATTGGCCAACTGTGAATCGGGATGCTGCAGATTATGTAAGAAGATGTGACAAGTGTCAAAGGTACGTGAAAATCCCGAGAGCTCCGCCAATAGAACTCACGCAAATGGTTAGTCCCTGACCGTTCGCAATCTGGGGGATCAACATAGTCGGTTCTTTGCCTATATCCAAAGGTGGTGCAAAATATGCGATAGTTGCGGTCGACTACTTCACCAAATGGGCCGTGGCAGAGCCTCTAGCCACAATCACCTCTAAGAAGGTCATTAATTTTATTGTGCGGAACATTATATGCCGCTTTGGCCTCGCGCGAACCATCATTACCGACAACGGAACTCAATTTGAAAGTAAGGAATTCAAAGATTTTTGTTTAAAGTACGGCATTGAGAAAAAGTTCGCCGCAGTTGCTCATCCGAAGGCTAATGGACAAGTTGAAGCCGTGAACAAAATAATCAAGTCCATATTGAAGAAGCGTTTAGAAAAGGCTGGAGGCAAGTGGGTAGATAAACTTCCAACAGCGCTATGGGCTTATAGAACTACTTACAAGTCCGCGACTGTCCACACTCCATTCGCATTATCATATGGCTCGGAAGCTGTTATACCCATGGAGCTTGAAGTTCCATCACATCGGGTGACACATTATGATCCTAGGACGAATTAGGATCTCTTGTTGGAATCACTGGACTTCGTTGATGAAAAACGTGAAGAAGCTAAGTTAAGGGCGGCAGCATATAGGCACCGAGTTAAGTGATATTACAACGAAAAAGTCCGCCTAAGAATCTTTGATGTGGGTGATCTCGTTTTGAAACGAGTTTTTCCGATACCATCACGGATGAATCCCAACTGGGAAGGTCCATATGTCGTTGAACGGAAGCTTGGAGAGGGAACTTTCTAGCTAGCGACCGTTGATGGCATGACACTCCCCCGAGCATGGAATAGTGAACATTCGCGACGTTATTATATTTAGCCTGTTTCTTTCGTGTTTTAGGTGTAGTTATTTCCCGTATGTTTTTGTTCCATTGATTCTTAGTTTCTTTTTGAGCAAGTAATCAGACGATTTAGTTTGTTTTCATTAATAAAGGCTTGAAGCCATCTTTTCCATGAATTACTGATGTTTCTGTGCCTTATAATCCGGTGACAAATAACTGGAGTTACATTATTCTGTCTGACATGCGAATGCGCATAAACGTTTTAAACCTTCAAGTCCCTTGAGTGCGGACTGGAGTACTCTGAGTCCCCAAAGTGCGGACTAGAGCATAAACGACTTAAATCTAAGTCCCTTGAGCGTGGACTGGAGTACTCTGAGTCCCCAGAGTGCGGACTAGAGTATAAACGACTTAAATCTCCAAGTCCCCTGAGCGCGGACTGGAGTACTCTGAGTCCTCAGAGTGCGGACTAGAGTATAAACGACTTAAATCTCCAAGTCCCCTGAGCGCGGACTGGAGTACTCTAAGTCCCCAGAGTGCGGACTAGAGTATAAACGACTTAAATCTCCAAGTCCCCTGAACGCGGACTGGAGTACTCTAAGTCCCCAGAGTGCGGACTAGAATATAAACGACTTAAATCTCCAAGTCCCCTGAGCGCAGACTGGAGTACTCTAAGTCCCCAAAGTGTGGACTAAAGTATAAACGACTTAAATCTCCAAGTCCCCTGAGTGCGGACTGGAGTACTCTAAGTCCCCAGAGTGCGGACTAGAGTATAAACGACTTAAATCCCCAAGTCCCCTAAACGCGGACTGGAGCACTCTAAGTCACCAGAGTGCGGATTAAAAAATATTCTAAGTACCAGAAATGTGAAATAAGAGATGTACAATTCCAAAGAATCCCCGAGCAATGTGAAAGTGGATTGGGGGTTTATGTAACTCGAAAGAACTTGAGCTTCGACCACAGTTATACAGAAAGCTAAAAAACAGAGGTCATTTAAAAGACAAAGAAACTAAACTTTATTTATTAATCCAAAATGGGGTTATACAACCACTCCTCCAAAACTGGGAGTCAAAAGTCTGTCTACATTAACTACGAAAATAAATAAATAAAAGTAATTACATGATCTAAGCTAACCCTCGTTGAACGAGTGTAATGGCTACTTCTTCGATTTCTTTAGCTTCTTTTCCTCCTTCGTTTTCTCAGACGACTCCTCCCTCACGCGCTTTCTCTTGGACATTTTGCTCGCCAGAGAAACTGTGTCAGGAGTGGGAGGAGGAACATCCAGTGGTTTGGATTTGCCAGGAAGAATGACTTTTAGAGGCTTGTTCAACGGGTCGTCAAGTTCTACTACTTGGGACTCGACCTTGATCTCAACTTTCTTCCTTTTCTCTTCCGCAAGTTGCTCCTTCATGCTCACTTTCGAAGTGTGTCCTGAGGCGCCTGTAATATCAATTTCATAACTTCCTTAGACGGGGGACGAAGTCTCGGACTTATCCTCGTCGAGCGCCTCAATCACCTGAGCATCAGGACCTGGGGTCACTCCCGCGTGGGTAGCCTCGCTCGTTTTCCCCTTTTCCTCCTTGGCATCATCACTCCATGGAGTCGGATAAGGATCAGAATGGCCTGCAAAAAACCACAAGAGACGAACGTTAGAATACGATATCCTCTCGCCAAAAACAACAGTTCTTTGAACTTTAAGAAGAAGAGTCATATACCGGTTTCTTGCTAGATTTCGACCATCTAAGGAGTCTCACCCTCTAGAATGGGAGATAGGACATGAATGCCGAGGCTAGGGTCCTTTGGGTCATAACCAGCATGTTGCTCGAATGGATCAAGTACTGGCCGATCAGCCGATTGAGTAGGAGGAGGAGCTGGAGACTCGGTTCCAGACGGACCAACGATGTCATTTTTCTCCTTTGGTGGAGAGGAGCCTTTGCCAAAGAGAGCCATTGCTGCAGACAAGTCTGAAGGCTCGTTCCCCTGAGAAACTCTTTTACTAAAGCATCCTCGTCAACCTCCTCGATACCCGATTCCACCTTTTTAATCTTTATCAAAGTTTCCCATGCCTCGGCTAGAGATTCAAGGTAGCCCTTGCCAAGAAAAGTCAAGTCCCGATGCATGAGGACACGGGCATTGTATTCGGTTATCAGCGGGTCGAACAGGCACTTAATCTCCTCTCTGGCGGCCTCTGCAGCCGCCTCAAGGCGAGAGTCAGTCTCCGCGTATGCTATTTTCTTTCCCTCTTCACGGGCTTCATCCTTCACCGTCCCGACCTTAGAGAGCTCATCGTCGAGCTTTGCCTTCAAGAGTCGTGTAGCAACAATCTCGTTGCAGTATTGTTGGGACTCCTCTTGAGCAGCTATTTTCTCTTCCTTCTCCTTAGAGAGTATTTATTTCAACTCTTTAACCTGCAGGGCGAGTGCATCCCTTTCTTTTTGAACAGAGTCCTTTTCTAAAGCCAGGGCCCCATAGCGTTGGACCGCTTCGTCAATTTCCTTTTTATGAGTCATCTCTAGATGAGTGACGGACTCCGCAGTATCTTTAGCACTTTGTTTGGCAGCCTCGAGTTGGGACTTGTACGAAGAGAGCTCTTTATCCTGATTTTTGATAATGTCTTTATCAAAAATGGCTTCAAGCTTCAGGTGGTCGATTTCGTGTTGACGCTCAACAGAGACTTCCGAGACTTTTTCGACTAGATGGACAAACGCGTCATGTTGAACATAAACGTCGTTGTTGCAAGCGATGGCACTCTGCTTGACATGCCCCGGAATGTGATAGATCGCTGGAAGGAACTTCAGACCATCAAAGCAGATTTTGGGGAATTTAACTTTAAGCTCGGCCAGCTTCTCCGATATCGTCGGATCTGTTGCGGGAACAGGGGGAGGTGGCTTTGAAAGTTCCATTTTCTTACGATGTTCCCGAGACTGCCGTGTGCTAGATGAACCAGAGTGTTGATCACGGGGAACATCAGATTGAGACCCCTTTTGCGAAGACTTCTCTCTGCCTTGCTCTGATTGAGAAGGAAGATCGCGGGAATATGAAGACTGGTTGTATGATTTCGTTCGATAAGTCGATTCTCGGGGGTGATTGTCTCGGTCTCCAGAGTCGTCTCTGTCTCGGCACTTGCCGGTGCCCGAATCCCGGCCAGAATGATGAAAAATGGACGAGTCGCGAAGACGATCGAGTCCGTGAGTGCGTCCCATGTCACCTACATAGAATGAGAATAACGACATGTTAGAAAAGATCAGGGTGATGGCTAAAATTGAAGTGTAGGGTGAAGTGCACGTGTCCGTGTGTGCCCTAGTGCTCCCCCAGACGGACCGGTTTCTTTATCTTTAATAATAGGAGTTTTTTCCCCTTAGATATGAGCTTGAGCACCTGCATCGCCTCTGGCAGGCGAATGAAGTTTAAGCGCCTCTAAGTCGTCGAAACCATAATTGAGCAGATCATCAGGGATGGTGAGGTTTGACAGACCTTTCAGCGAACTCTCTAAGGATTGGGGGGAAGGTTCTCTCTCCTCTGGAATAAAGGTAACTTTAGAAGTTCCACCCACTTTTGTCCTCCTCAACTTATAGGTCAATTTCTTCTTTCCTTTGGATGGGGAAGATGACGTCTCAATATCGTGAACCTCGACTATCGGGTGCCGAGTGGGACTAACACTTTCACCCGGTACTTCGGGAGTCTTGCCTTCTCTAATTTCTCCCTCCTCTAGCGTGTCAGGGGCGTTACGTGCTGAAGGCCCAGCCTTCTTTTTTCCTTTGCCCGAAGCAGGTCTGGATAGAGTGACACCTTGGGGGAGGCTTATTCGGCGACCTTCCGCCAGCAGCCCGAACTTCGTAAGTGACTCATTTGAAATGAGAGATCTGATGTCCCGATCTTCTGCGGGGAGGGCCCGGATAGTCGCAACAGCTTCAGAGTACCTGGAGCCTTCGGGACGTGGATTGATACCTAAAAAGGTGGATAAAGAGTCAGAAAAGATGCAAATTTCACCAAATTCAAGTGTTGATCTAGAAAATGAACTTACTTCCTTCCACCCATCTCCTAGCGAAACCGGAAGGACAACGCACGTAGAACCACTCTTGCTTGTACTGGGCAAATTTGCTCCATGCCCCAATCAGGATTTGGCATTTACTATGTGGCTCTAGAAATAAAAAAGATGGGCTGTCCGACCGTCTCTTGAAGCGATAAATATAACGAATATCGCCGGAAGTAGGAAGCCTGAAAAGGACACTCATGAAGAGGATGCAAGTCCCGTATATGAATGCGTGGCTATTTGGATGTAATTGTGAGGGGGCAATCTCGATATATTGTAGTACGTCGCGAAGAAAAGAATTGAATGGCGGCACGCTACCGACCCAGCACATGAACCTGTTGCAGGCTGTATATATCCGACTGGGGGCAGGTGCGGACAATCATGCCCAGATGGAACTAACACGTCATCGAAGGGGATTCCATTGATAGAGCATATCCGACGGAGTGTACTTTCATTAATCTTTGAGGCCTGTGAGTCGATTGGGTCGTCTAAGAAAATTGCTGCCTCCAGAGTGTCGGTAGCCAAGTCGACAGACGCCGTCGCAGGACTCGGTAAATCTTGAGCAGTGGTAGTTGACGAGTTTGAGGTTCCTATGACTTCTTGTCGAGAGGATGGCCCGGGTCTATCCGAGATCGTAGCAGAGCTAGATTTCCTAGACATCTCTGATAAAGATTGAATCTGACAAAGCACTTGTTTGAACTATACTTGAAAAACAATTAACATTAGACTTAACAGCATAAATATTCCCCCCGTGTGGTGTGTGAACTAGTGCGATCATTCAGATATAAGTGCCAAGCAGTGAAAAGACGTTGGATTGAGGAAATAAGTTTAAGCTTTGAATTGTCATCTTCGAAGGCCGTCATTGCTGACCGTTTACGAAAGCTTGACGTAAGACGGTTTATATTTTGAACTCGACGTCGTCACTGCATTTGAAAAGTTATTAACTAATAGGCAAGTTAAGTCTAGGTTTTCAGTTGTTTAAACACGGGAGTTGTCAGTCTGGATTGTCCAATATGTTTTTTTGTTTAAGTCTGTCCTTGTCCATTGTCATGAATTTAGGCATAAAATATGTGTTGAATCAATTATACATTAGGTTCGACTGGTGTTGCTGTTGTACACGACCCTCCTACCTAACCACTTCATCGTTCGGCATTCAACTAGTCATGCTGAACCACAATCATGTCGAGCCCCATCTCTCGGCATTCTACCTTCAACACCAACGCTCTTCCACCGATCCCCTTCATCGCTCGGCATTCGTCTTGTCATGCCGAACCGAAGTCATGCCGAGCCGCTTTGCTCTGCATTTTGCCTAGCACTAACTTTCCCTCAACACTTCCTCCATGCCGCTCGGCACAAACGAGTTATCGACCAAGTTATGCCGAGCCGCCTCATTCGGCACTCTACCCGACTCCACTCTTTACTTACACTCCCACTATAATCGTTCGGCATAAAAGAATCATGTCGGGCCGTGGTCGTGCCGAGCCACATCGCTCAGCACGTTAAACCTAACTACAACTTCACTCCAGTACTTCTTCTCCAATGTTGTTCGGCATGAGGAAGTCATGCCGAGCCACATCGACATGTCTTCCATCCTCCACTCCACCTAATCCTAAGGCTTCTTTAAACCTCGAATCCACCTTCCTAATCTACACGATTGTCCTCGTTTGTGGGTTAGGGGAAGGGCACGGGTTCAAGTTTTGTCTTAAGTCCCTAATTAGGGAAAGTCAAGCGAATGAAGGGTTAGTACCTAGTAAAAAGGGGCGAGGTCTGATGGAGTGCTCGAATTGGAAGTGGAGATCTACTCAGGTTTGCTGTTGAAGGCAATCAAGGAGTAACCAAGGGAACTCGAGGACGAAAGGAGTTGTTAAGGTGTTGATAAGAGTTTGGGAAGAGGAAAATTCGTAAGTTCTGCAGTATGGAGAAAAAAGTAAAAGAGAAAGAAAAGAAGTATCGCCTTATATAGAGAGAAGAGAAGTCGAAGGGACAGCGACCGGTAGAACCGGTCAAAGCACCCCCCTCGCTCGGCATTTGTATGTCGTTCGGCATTAGTATGTCGTTCGTCATACAATGCATCGTTCGGCATTCAAAATAAGGAATCGAAGCAAGGCACGGAGGACACGTGATTCAAAGCGCATAATGTTCACCCACATGATGCACTTTGGGGGGCAAGTGTTACATGGAGGTTTGACCAAGTAACTAGAGGCACATCATAAGCATCGTTCGGCATTGGGGTACCGTTCGGCATCCAGGCCTCGTTCGGCATCGAAGCCCTGTTTGGCACAACGAGATCGTTCGGCATCGGTAACCTCGTTCGGCATCGAAGCCCTATTCGGCACAACGAGGTCGTCGGCATCAGAAACCTCGTTCGACATTCAACTTCGTTCGGCATTCAAAGGTTGTTCGGCATCGGAAACCTCGTTCGGCATTCAACCTCGTCCGGCATTCCAGCCTCGACCGGCATTCCAGCTTCGTCCGGCATTCCAACCTCGACCGGCATTCCTGCCTCGTTCGGCATTCCAGCATCACTCGGCATTCCAACCTCGACCGACATTCCTGCCTCGACCGGCATTCCAACCTCAACCGGCATTCCTGCCTCGTTCAGCATTCCATCCTCGTTCGGCATCCAAGCCTCGACTGGCATTCCAGCTTTGTTCAGCATTCCAGCCTCGTTTGGCACATGGCCTCGCTCGGCGTAAGCATGTCGTTCGGCATCTCCCCTCGATCGGCATTGGGCCTCGTTCGGCCTACACATTTCACTTAACACACTGCCTCGTTCGGTTTGGAGACATGGCTCGGCATTTGCCGTTCGGCATTTGTGGCTCGGCACACAGAAGTCACTCACCACGGGCCAAGGTACCTAGCTGCTAGGCTTGTTAGGGAAGTCCAACCCATCTTCGTCTATAAATAGAGGGGCAGGGGCATGTTGAAAGAGGACCTTTTTTCGAGAACACTGGGGAGATTCTGTCGCTTTCAAGACTTATTATTTTCAGTTCAAACTTGTATTCAAGTCATTAATATACGGATTGTATCTGTATTTAACTACTTGTGAAAGCAATAAAGATCGAAACTCAAAGTGGACGTAGGCAGTTACGCCGAACCACTATAAATCTGGTGTTTTAGATTTCTACAGTTAAATTAGTCTATATCTTTCTGTCTTAATTTTATCCTCTTCATTTATCTCTCTACACAATCTTTCTAATGGGGGTTAGTGACCAATTTTGGTGCTAACACTTAGCTCGATATTCCATTTGAGCAAACTTCCAAACATCTAAGGTTACCATAGAACCTGTTGTAACGGTTAGTTGGCATAGTCGTTATTGGGGTGAACTTATCAATTGCTTGGTTACATAATATACCATTCTTTGGATCTGGTTCTCTTCACGTAGCATTGCGGTGTTTATGGCATGTACCAACATGGATAAATGAATGTATAAATCTTTATGATCCATTGGCTTTGACAAGATGGGAGGTCTCTTTAAGTGGTTCACCAAAGCTTGGAATGCGTCTTTACAATCCTGTGTCCATTCGAAATTCCTTTTCCATCTCTTGATTAGGTTGAAGAAGAGAGTACATTTGTCGGTGGCCCTGGCGATGAATCGACATAGGGCAATGACCTCCTATTTAGACTCTATACCTGCTTGATTGTCTTCAATACCTAGATGCCTTTGATTGCCTAAATCTTCTTAGGGTTTGCTTCAATTCTGCGAGAGTTGAGCATTAAACCCAGGAACTTCCTTGACGTAATATCGAAGGAGCATTTCATGGGACTGAGTTTCATTCCATATCTTCGGATAAAACTGAACATCTCCGCTAAGTCATCGATGTGGTCATTTGATCGTCATGACTTCATGAGCATATCATCCACATATACTTCCATCGATCGCCTTATCTGGTATTTGAACATCCAATTGACCAGTCTCTGGTAAGTAGCTTTAGCATTATTTAGATTAAATGACATCACAACATAACAATATAGCCCTAGATCGGTAATGAACCTGATGTGCTTCTGGTTGAGGACGTGCATCAAGATCTGGTTGTACCCAGAGTACATATCAATAAATGAAAGTAGTTCACATCCAGCGGTTGAGTCTACTAGCTGGTCGATCCTCGAAAGTGGAAAGCTATCTTTCGGGCATGCCTTATTCAGGTTTGAGTAGTCGACGCATGACCGCTACTTTCCATTAGCATTTCTCACAAGTACTGGATTGGATACCCATTTCGGGCAGAGGGTGTCGTGGGTAAACCTGTTGTTTTTAAGTTTATCCACTTCCACTTTAAGTCCAGTAGATCTCTCCGAATCCATGACGCGTTGCTTTTGTCTCAACAGGACATGCCTCGGGTCGATATTCGACGCATGGCTTGTGATGGTCGGTGAGATCACATGCATTTCAGAATGGGTCCAAGCGAACACATCAAGATTCATTTAGAGAAAGCTAGCTAATTCCTTCATCATCGTTGCTCTAAGTTGTGATCCGATCTTCAATACCTGTGATGGGTCGCCATGGCTAACTGTAATGTCGACTATCAGCTCAACGGGTGTAGTCTTGGATTCTTTAGGATCAAATGTAACTATTTCACGTAACAATCAATGTCGAATCTGGTTGGGATGGTCAATGATGACGGTTACTCCGATCGAATCCCAGAGTCTTGTCATGAGTTATTAAGTCTGATAGTGAAGGGCCTAAATGCTTTGAGCGACTATCTGCAAATGGCCAAAGATCGGGATTAGAAGCACGTTGAAGCAAATGTTGAGTAGGGGTCAGCCTTGAGTTGCGTATAGCTGCATAGCTGACTCTTACTTTGAGTTTGAATATGCTTGTGTATTCGAGTAACATGCTTTCCATTCAATGTACTGGCGATCTATTTCTTATCATTTAGGTTAGAATGATAGTCAGTAGCCCATGAGCTTAGCCATCGATTCGATGATTCTATCTCTATGCATCCTTTCGGTCGTAGCATCAAGTCATTGTAAACACAATATATAAGTTATAATACTGAGCTATCGCAGCCAGTCTTTGGATGATCACACTTCTGCTCCCAGTTTCGGGTTGGTAAATGTATTGCATGGACGGTCGAGTCTTAGCTATGTTTATACTCCCACCTGAGCTCCAAAGACATAGAGTTAATCGATGAATGGTCGGTTCACATTTATCTTATTTCTCACTCATGCCCCTAAGTCTGGGGCATACATCGATAAGTAGGAAGGCAAGCCATGTCCACTTTAGCTTTACACTCTTTCTCGTTGAATCCCCAAATCTGGTTAGTTGATGGAAGGCCGAGTCTTGCCTATCCTGGATTGTATTTTGGTTTTTCCCTCCAGGGAGAATACTTTGTTGCTCCATCAGATTTCTGGCATGAGTTGGGTACTGGATGGTTAACCACGTCCACTTTGATTCATATTCTCTAACCAAATCTAGGGGTAGAGTTGGCTCAGGTGCAGTCGGGTCATGCTCACCCGGTTTCATATCCCTCCTTACGAATCGAAAGAGGGTGCTGGAGAATTAATGATCAAGTCTTCGTGGTTTATTCTCCTATCAACACTCTGGTGATCATAGTTTTTCGAGGGACATCCGAGTCACATCTGTTTGTGTTTAGTGTGGATCGATGTTTACCGTCGACCCAGTGACACAATATTGTCAGTTGCCCGCAACATCAGACGTCATTCTGATTAGTTTTCTATTAAGGCCTCCTTGTGATCGTTGCCTTAAGTCATAAAGAAGACTAAGCCGGAGCTATAATGAGTTGTCGTATTCATCTTTTAGTGATTTGTAATCCTACCCCAACATTGATTTGGCGAGGCAATAAGTCGGACGGTTGAATTCCATCCTTAGCGAGTTTATACTCCTCTTGTTGATTTCAGGCCGGAGTTTGTGGAACAGAGAATGGTCGAAATCCACTCGTCTAATCATTCATGTTCATACTCTAGTCCACACTCTAGGAACTTAGAGTTATTATACGGAATAGAGAACGGTCGAAATCCACTCATCTATTCATTCATGTTTATACTCCAGCCCACACTCTGGGGCTTAGAGTTATTTTGCGGAATAAATAACGATCGAAATCCACTCATCTATTCATTCACGTTTATACTCCAGTCCACACTCTGGGACTTAGAGTTATTTTGTGGAATAGAGATAGGTCGAAATCCACTCATCTATTCAATCATGTTTATACTCCAGCCCACACTCTAGGGACTTAGAGTTGTTTTACGGGCAGTCGATATCCACTCGATTTATGTTTATACTCCAATCCGCACTTTGGGGACTTATAGTTGTTTTGTAGGTAGTTGGTATCCACCCAATTTATGTTTATACTCCAGTCCGCACTCTGGGGACTTAAAGTTGTTTCGTGGGCAGTCGGTATCCGCCCGATTTATGTTTATATTCCAGTTCGCACTCTGGGGACTTACAGTTGTTTCATGGGCAATAGGTACCCACTCGATTTATGTTTATACTCCAGTCCACGCTCTGGGGACTTAGAGTTGTTTGAGGGGTAGTCAATCGCAACCGTTTTTTATTTATACTCCATCTTATAAGTCGAGGTAAGAGTTATCGAATGAACGATCGAATCACGTTCATTCATGGAATGGAATTCTTCCCCCAACATCAAGGATGGAACTTGGCAAGTGAGACGATCGATTCGTATTCGTATGGTGGTTGCAACTCCTCTTGCCAAGTCAAGGAAGGGAGTAGGCGATGGATTGTTGGATCACATCCATGATTGGGTTGGACGGTTAGGTCACATCCACCTCAAGCTGTAGTCGTGTCCATGTGTTGAGGGAAGTGGTTGATGAGTAGTCAGTTGGTTACGCCTACTTTAAGTTGAGCTTTTGAACCGCCTCCTGTGTTCAGGGCAGGAGTTAATGTGTGAACGTTCGAATCGTGTCCACTTTAGTTGGACCTCGGTCATGCTGAGCTTTGGGAGAGGCATAAGTATTTTGGCGAACTTCAAGTATGAGCTAGGGAGTGGATGGTTGGGTTGCATCCACTCCATGTCTTTCTTTGGTCTCCAAGTTAGGCACGGAAGTTGATGAGTGGACGATCAGTCGTATCCACTTTTTGCTGGATCCTAACATTGTCGGGTTTTTCCATTTCGAGTCCTTGGCCCTAAGTCAAGGGCATATGGTAGCTGATGAGCGGCTAAATCACGCTTATCTTGATGAAAATCCAATGGTTCGATCATGGTCCGCAGAGACTGGTTAGTGCCCAACTCTAAGTACTTAGTCACCTGCATCATTTGGAAGTAGTTTAGTTCAAGTTGTTAGTAGTTCACAACACAACTGAAATTGAAATAGAAATAATTCAAAGAAGATCGTAATAAATCTCATTGATAAGTGAAGCAATGTCGTATGCTCCTATTCCACTTTGTCTAAGCCCATCTCAGTTGGAAGTCCACCATCAGCGGTCCAATTGATAATCAATTTTTTTTATTGATAAGCAATGTTGTACTGCATTGAGTCCTGAGTCTCCAAGTAGATGTTTTTGATTGAATCATCCAAAGTAGTATATAAATCAAATTTTGAGATTCTGTGTTGTCTCCTGGAATCTAAGTCCTTAGCCAACAGGCCTGTATTGTTCTTTCTCCTAGTCTGCTCTACCTCCTCCTTACTTAGGTTCTGATTCACTTTCTAATAGAAACAACCCAAGGTCATAGAAGGCTCTCCAACTAACTAGCTGCCAAAATCTGTCTGGGGTCGATTCCCCTTATCAACGCCATCAGTATGATATCGTCGCTGGGATTGCTCGCTTTAGTGACGACGACGACATTGAATCTCTATAGGAAGTCTTGGAGTGGCTCACCTAGCATCTGGAATAAATTGGATAATGACATCACATCCTTAGTGTGAGTAGCATGCATTCCGAATAGCTCGACAAACTTCTAATCTGGTTGATTGAATGAAGAGATGGATTAGGCCAATAATCGCATAAATCGCATGATCGATACACCTTCGAGGAATATAGGAAAGCGTCTGCATTCGATGGCACATATTGCTCTGGCGGAATTCATATGCCACTCGAATTTCATGAGATATAGTCCAGGGTCAGTTTCCGGGGTCAGTTTTCCCTGAGTAAACCGATATGATTGGTACATTGAATCTCCTCGGATATTCTACACACTGAATGGCTTCAATAAATAGGCTTCGATTGGGGGAGATGCTTCAGTCATCGTCAATCCAGTTCATTTTTAGGTTACAACTAATTGTTATGCTTTTGAATGATGTATGCATGCCCGTGATATGAGCAAAGCAAGATGGACTGATATTGACGGATCAGTGGTAAGTTACTTGAAGTCAGACCCGAGAAAATCTGCTATTTTCTTGGAATCAGCAATTAGTTTGCTTGGAGTCACTGAATTCGAAGTGTTGGGTCAGTGAAGAATGGTGCTTAGAGTCATCTTGGCGTCTGCTTGGAGAAAATCTTGGTTTAACCCGAGTTTGGCTTTGGGCCAAAGATTTTTGGGTTTTCTTAGAGTCACGTCACCTATGTTCTCCAACCTTTGGGAGTATCATTTGAGTAGTGATTGCTTGTCCGTTCACTTGTTGCAATTCAGAACTTACCGCTTGATCCTTTATGTCCCGGTTAATCATAGGACGTAAGGGAAGTGGATAGAATGCACCATCTTTAAGTTGAGTCCCTAATCCAGAATGTGGGGCACTTTGCTGCGGTACAGGAAAAAAAAATTTGAGCTATTTATTTAGAAAAATGGATCGTACCCAATTTATATTTTTTTTAAAATGGGTTGTACCCATTCCATATTTTTTTTAAAAGTGGATCGTACCGGATCCATATTTTTTTGGGTATAGGGATTGGTTATAAAGGGATCGTCGGTTTGCTATAAAAGAGGGATCGGTCATATAGAGGTATCGGTTATATGAAGGGATTGGTCATATGAGGGATTAGTAATATGAAGGGATGGTCAGAGGGATAGGTCATTTGAAGGGATAAGTAATATGGAGGGATCAGCATACATACCTTGGAGAGGGATTGGTATATACACCTTGAAGAGGGATCAGTATATACACCTTGAAGAGGGATCGGTATATACCTTGTAGAAGGATCGATATATATACCTTACAGAGGAATCGATATATATACATAGCAGAGGGATCGGTATACATGCCCTGCAGAGGGATCGTATATACACCTTGAAGAGGGATCGATGTATATACCTTGTAGAGGGATCGGTATATACACCTTGGAGAGGTATCGGTATATATACCTTGTAGAGGGATCGGTATATATACCGAAGGGATTGGTATACATACATGTTGAAGGGATCGGTATAGCTGTTTCGGAGTGATCGATATTGATGTCTTTGGAGGGATCGGTACTGCGCATATACATGTATTTAGGGGTCGTCTGAATTGCCTTGGTGTGGGTTTGGTCATTTATCCTAAGGCATCAGTTGTAGTTGAGATTGGAGGGATTGGCCTTCTAGGCTTTGAGAGAGGGATTAGCCATATTGGCCTTAAGAGAGGGATCGACCATTTTGGCTAACTTAAGTGCAAAACTTCAGCATCTAATCCTAAGAATTTGCATAGATGAGTGAATTCGGTCCCTTCCAAATGGACATGAACACATGAACAACTTCAAACATGAACACTAGCACAATCAAATCCTCCAAAAACATGAGAAGTAGACTTAGTTCCTCTAACCATGGCTATCTGCTTCCTTTAGATTTCCTTCAAATCTAAGTAGAATAGGAAGTTTATCGGTAGAACGCTGGATGTATCTCGCAAATATGGGAACCCACAAGTAGATGATGAGATCCAATCAAGCTAAGAATTCAATTCTCAGTGAAAGCACCAAAATGTTAATGCCAAAAATGGGCATCAACACCCAATAGAATCTAGTAGAGATTAAATGAAGAATGAAATTAAAACAAAGCAAATATCATAAATTAAAACACTGATTTCTATAGTGGTTCGACAATCTTGGCCTACGTCCACTTCATATTTTTATTGATCTTCCACTTGATTATCATTACAAGAATGTTTCGATCAGCTAGGATCCATTAGTACAAAAGTGAAGAATAAAAATGGCAGAGCCTCCGTAGAGAAATCAGGATCCCTTTTCTAACGCCATGCCTACTGTATTTATAGGGGAAGACATGCACGAATCGGACTGAAATTTTGACAGAAGGTTCAGGAGACCAAGACGAGGCTACCCAAAAATTTACAGGCTCATCGGGGTCCACAATAGGGATCAGTACCGATCCTTATTAATGCATCCAAATGGGCTATGATCCCTATGAGGGATGCCCCATGATGTTAGCTACTTTCTCCCCAAATTTCGTGCAATTCCGACTTACGGTTTGTGAGATATCGTATATTCCGGTGAAGTAGTGTTGCTTGAATTCTGAATTCTGTCGATCCCTCTAGAGGGATGGGTACTGATCCCTCCAACTTGCTCCGAATACCATAAGATCCTTATGGGGTATTCTGCACGTCCTAATTAGCTTATAGTCCAAGTTTCTTGTTGATGACATCTTTAGATTTTGAGTTATTGACCTATCATTGCTACAATATATAGTGAAAGCTGAATATGGACGATCCCTTTATACGGATCCCTTTTATACCTATCCCTTTTAATAGGTGAAGTAATTTGCTCATAACTTGAGCATACAAACTACAAATGTCTTGAAACTCGAAATGCAGCCTCATGGGTCCTTCCTTGTCACTTTTATTGATCTTACCAAGTTTGGGACAAAAATGGAGGATATGTACCGACCCCCTATGGAAAGGGATAGGCACCGATCCTCCACCTAGAGGAGGTATTATTCCATACTTAGAATGGATGAAGAAGTCTAGAAGGTTGACTCAGTAATAAGATCCAAATTATCTTGGACCTTCATCAGAATCTTAATTAAGCTAAAACAGGTTTTAAATTTGTTTAATATCTATGTTAAGCAAATGAATAAGATTGTTTGCATATACTCTTCGGATGTAATAGAGTACTATACAAGTATAAACTTAAGTCTTGGAATGTTTTAAAATGAAATCGTGTTTCAAGAAATGTTTATAAATGAAGTAAAAAAACTTTATGGAAATGTTTACAGACTTAGTAAAAATTTATGAAATGTGTTACAAATAATTTGGGTAGTAAAAGAGAATACTATTTAGATAAAAAATATGAAGTTAAGAAAGTGAAATGATTTATAAATAAAGCTACGTCTTTGTAAATTGTTTATAAAATAAAACGAAGTTTGCAAAAAATGTTTTATACTTAAGGTTACGGCTTTTGGAGATAATTATCAACTTGAATAATATTCTATAAAAGAAGATAAGTCTTTATAAAATGGTTATAAACTTAAGAAAATATTTTTGAAAATGATTCACAAATAAATTTAGTATTAAATGAGAAACACTATACGTGAAAATAAATGTGATTTGAAATGTAGAGAAATGTAAGTAATGTCATAAGAAATGATTCATTTGGAATTTTAATATTAAATGAGAAAGAATTTTATGTAAATAAATAATAATTAATAAGAGATAATATTTGTGTAAATAAATGGGATTTATAATGAATGTGAATTAAGAAGTAATTGGTATAATAATGAAACTAATTGGAATAGATACGTAAGTTGTACGTAGATCATTTTATTTGCATAACTGATTTGTTCCAGATTCGAATACAAGATTTCGAGGTGAATTACATTAGTCCGGGTTAGGATTTTTCATTCGATTCTTGACGGCGAACACTAGATATGGATTTTTGATTTGATTTCGAAGTTTTCTATCATAGTATATGGCTATGCAAGGAGAAAAGATGTTTCTAATCAAGGAACCTTATCAGAGTCTGCACTAGGGAAGTCGAATGAGCAATACTAGCCTGGAAGTAAATTTTTTGTGATTGAGCGAGTGATCAGATTTGATATTGTGTAAGAATGACATATGTACATCATATGTTCTTTATTATAATTGATATGCTTTTGACATTAGAAAGTGCAAGTTGTTTGGTTGGATATCATTTGTAATTGAGATACAAGTTCATGGAAACAAAGGCTAGTTTGATGCTTTTGGTTTCATGGGTAGAGTTGATTGCTTGACTAATAGTTAAATATTTACGTTATTATGGATGGTCCACTTTTGGGCTTTTGTTTTCTTTTGGTTCATTTGGGCCATTGTGGCAAGTTGTGGTTTTTCTAGATCGAGCCGCGCAAAGGAGGTGCGGGCGAAATTTTCCATAACTTATGAGATTTTAAAAGTTTGATAACTCATTTTAGTAAATTGGTTTCAACAACTTAATGGTTTGAGTGGGAAACCTAAGTAAGAAGTTTAAATGTTGTATAAGTTTATATTTTGGTAAACCGTATCAAAAAATGCTTGATCCTTTACTTCGTTTCTTGTCGAGGATGAAAAGTTTTGAGGAGGGGAGATTGCAACGACTCGTAATTTTAACCATTTAAAAATATTAAATTTAATAAAAAATTTGGATAAAATTGTTAAAAATAAAAATTGTATGATTTATTAATGTAAATTTTATCAAAATATAAGTTATGATCTTAAATAAAATTCTTAAATGATAAATTTCAATAAGATAAAAGATGGTAACACATATTAGATTATAATTTAATGATATTGGTATGTAAATAATTAATAACAGGAATAGGGATAATAAAAATTAATTTTACTAAAGAATAGAATGAATGTTTTATTTAAGGAGAAAACATAAGTTTATTTATTTAGAACGTATCCTGATAAGTATAATTTCAAATAAGAAAAACGTTTATTTAGTAAGTAATGTATAACCCTTGTTGTATGCAGTAATGTTATAAGTATGTTTGTATTACTATAAAAAAGAAAATGGTTGTTTTATTTTCATCTGTTTTGAAATCTAATATTGAAATTAACTGCAATTAAACTTATTAGAATTTTTCAATTTAAAAGAAGAAGTGAATTGTAATTAAAGGGGGAAATAAAAGAAACATATGTTTTTAAAAGAAGTATGTTTGTATTACTATAAAAAAGAAAAACGTTTATTTAGTAAGTAATGTATAACCCTTGTTGTATGCAGTAATGTTATAAGTACGTTTGTATTACTATAAAAAAGAAAATGGTTGTTTTATTTTCATCCGTTTTGAAATCTAATATTGAAATTAACTGCAATTAAACTTATTAGAATTTTTCAATTTAAAAGAAGAAGTGAATTGTAATTAAAGGGGGAAATAAAAGAAACATATGTTTTAATTAAAATAAAATGGAAAGTGTGGATTAATAAAAAGAAACATTTTTAATCAAAATAAAAGGAATGTTTTGAGAAAAATAAAATGAACGTTTTTATTTTAAAGTTAAGTATAATTTTAAGAAAAGAAAAATTAAAGGAAATAATATTTTTCAGCCGTTTATAACAGTCAGTGTAATGATCCACAAATGTGCCACGTTAATTATAAATTTTTAAATGGTTATTTAAAATACAAATTTGATGGCAAAAGGAAAATTTGAGTAGGATTGTGTTTTGGGGTTTTTAATAGTTCTTTTGGGTTTATAAATATCGAAAACATATATTTCGATATATAGTATGACAAATTTCGTTCGGGGGACGAAAACGAAATTTTGGGCCTTTGTTACCACTTTAGCCCAGTTGATCTTCCTTTTGCCTATAAATATATTGTCATAGTGAAATCATAGCAGCCACCACCTAATTCTTTTCCATCTATTTCAGATCTGAATCTCCTATGTTAATAGAGATTATCCCTAATCCCTAATTACTGATTACAAATTAATTAAAAAATCAAATTTTCCAAACCCTATCGAATTATATACCATTATAAAGCTCTCGACTAAGCGAGGAAGTGTATGAAATTTCGTTTGTCAATCTGAGGCTCTGTTTGATCAGAAATTTGCGATTAATTCACAGCTGTCCATTCTAGAGTTTCTAGATCGACGATGAAACGTCGACCATGGAATGATCAGAGAATATCGCGGTGTGAAGCATGATGAATAGAGTCGATCCATGAGGCTTGATTTGGAAAATGGCGCCTAGGTTCACCGGAATTGGCCATTATTCGATCAAATTTCGGTCACGGCGGGAAGGTGCCAAGCGGTGGCGCAATGTGTCATGGCTCAAATGTAGGGATGGCGGAGCATGGGGTGGCTGGTGCTTGCATTGGATCTGAGTGAAGTCGACTGAGGAGGTTGTGATTTGCGGTGGAAGCTGGCGGCTGTTAGCATCGTGGGTTAGGGTTACGTGAAATTGATTTGGGGAAGGAAGCGGTAATTACAATTTTGCCCTTGTGATATTTATATAATTTTGAAATCCAAATCTTATAATTTGAATAACTTTTGCATACAAACTCTGATTCATGTGCGGTTTCTTCTGTAGGACTCGTATCGAAATTTTGGACGATATAGAACTTGTTTTGTGGAGTTTGGAGATTGTTGGAAAAAGTACATTGGTGTCTAGTTGACGGTTGTCCGTTTTGTGCAATTTTCATATTCGTATAAGAAGGTGAGTGTTAATACTCATGAAATACTAAAATTTCTATTGCAAGTTAAACCAAGTCATGATGTGATAAGTTTCATTGATTTGCTGTTTGGAATTCTAACATGACATTGAAATTGAATACCCTTGCTAATGAACACCCCGATATGTGAAAATTAATATTGTTGTGATATATGTTTAATTGGTCGATTTGGATGTTGATTGCATGTGTATGCCTATAGTTAATAATGGATGATATGGTGTTTATATGGATGATATTATTGATTGTGGTATATCCCGATTAACATCCTTTATATTATAATAATTGTATAAATTATCATATGGATCATTTGAGCATTGAATACCTGAACTAATAAATTGGTTGAAATGATATATACCTATAGCATTTAAATATGGGTTGAAATGATATATGCCTATGTGATTAAAATTTAAAATAAAATGATCACTTGGCTCTAGGTTAGAAAATTAAATAATGAACACCGAATCTGGTTAAATGAATTGGTTTAAAATTTCAAATTTGAATTTGTTTAAATGAAATTGTTTAAAGAATTTGATTTGAATTAATTAATTTTAAATCCTAAAGTTGAATTTGAAATTTAATTTGACTTTATTAATTTTAAATCTTAAAGTTTGAAATTGAAATTCAGTTTGAATATATAGAAGTTGAATTATTTTAAAGGTTTAAATTGTAACGACCCATAATTTCTGTCATTTGAAATTCGTATATTTAACTGATTTTAAATATTAATAAGTGAGATTTGTAAGCCGAATGAATTTTAATTCGAATATAGAGATTTAATTGTTTAATTAAATCAATAATTAATATTTGAAATTCCAGAAATAATTGGAAATTGGGTTTAATGTAATTAAAAATGATTTATAAAGTTATATTAAATCATATTGGAGATAGAATGATGTTGTAGAACTTTTAAAATCGAATTAAAAGTTAAATTGTGAAAATTGAATATTTTAATATTTAATTGACGACTAAAAATGACCATTTTTCAAACAGTCTAGGATTTTGACGAAACCTGTTTCATCGAATCCGTAATGTGAAATTATTGTAAGATTTCAAATTTCGTGTCAATCGGATGTACGGTTTGTCCGGGGCAAGCTGAAACGCATAGAAATCGGTTTAAATCGATTTGATTTTAATTTGATCATTTATTTCCGTAACTCGCACATATGATCGAATTAGCTCCCGAAACACATTCCATTGTGTTCGAAATGCGGGTAAAACCTTAGAAACGTCAGCCGGCACGCTTCGTTTGGAGTTCGGGAAAATTTTCGATGAATAGTGTTTCGTAAATTTTCTATAAAAGCCCTTGATTTTCTTCATTTGCACAAACCCTTAGAGAACTAGGGTTAGCCGCCACTTATACTTTCAATGGCCAGAAATCTCTAATCTTCCCCTTCAATTATCTTCCAATCCTTAGACAATTACGAGAAATGTTCAACTACAACATCGAAGAGTACAACGAGATCGTTCAATCCAACGGTTATGATCGAAAACGAAGAGGTGGATCGTCGGCAAATTTCTCGCGTTCTCAGCCGGTTTGTGCACGTTTTCCCATGCAAGGGTGCAGCCGAGTTCATCATTTTTGAAGGTGGAGGTGGAGCTCGTGGCGCACGTTCGATTTGTGGTGGTTGATCGAAGGATAGGCGAACGAAGATGGAGTATAATTCGAAGGAGTGGTGGCGGCTAATGGGTTGTTATCTTCGTTCATTAAAACGTGAATAGGCTGGTGGGGAAGAAGCAAAAACACACGGCCAGATCTGGTTTTGTGAAAACGTGCGGCCAGATTTAATTGTAGGGTTTAAAAAATAAAAATAAATATTGAAATTGATTTATATAAATTCGTTCAAACTTTAAAATATCATAACTTCTTCATACGAGGTCCGTTTCTGACAAAACTTTTTGCATTGGAATCGTTTCGATGAGCTCTTCCCAATGGAGCTGGATTGGAGTCGATTGGAGACAGTGAAAATTTTGAGTAAAATTAAACGTATTTGAAATAAAACGTTGCAACCGTTATTGAAAGCAAGGTGAGAACTCCTCACACAATCGAATATTGTGTTTCGATTTAAATTTTAAATAGTTAGATTTAAAATTTGTTGATTGTGTTGATTGTGTGAATTGGATGATAAATTGCTATCTATTGTGTTAAATAGACCCTATACGCCGTATATTAAGCGGAGGTTATTTATTAAAAACATATACCACGATAATTCCACATTGAAGTGGAATTGGTATTATATATGTATTTGGAGTTGATTTCCCGCATTATATAGCGGATGAGACCCTATTGCACCGCATAATAGCGGATAATATTTATAAATCCCATAAACCGCGATATTCCACATTGAAGTGGAATTGGTATTGTGCTAACATCTGTGGATCCAGGGAAACAGGTTGGAGGGATCCAACTGGATTCCTCAAACATTTGAATTTATTTCAATGTTGTGTGTTGATTTATTTATAATCGCCGTGTGATTATATTGTGATTGAAATTGTTGAAGGCTACGGTTTAGCCGAATATTTTTTTTTTGGTATCGTTGGATACCGAAAATAAATAAAAATTGGATTTTTAAAATTCAAGTTGGAAATTTATCGAAAATTTATTTTTGATAATTGGATAAATTTAAAAGGAGTTAAAAGATGAAAGTTTTATTTTTTGAACTGTATTGAATTAAATTTCAAATTTGGGAAAAAGGGCTTAATAAATGGATTTCTAAAATATTATTTATAAGTTGAAGAATTTATTTAAAATTTGGATTTTTAAATAGATTTGAAGAGATAAAGAAATTTATTTTAAAAAGGAAATAACTTTGGAAATTTATTTGATTTAAATTAATCAGATGATTAAATTGATCCTATCTATGGATGTTTGGATTATATTGGATGTTGAATTGTTTGACATCTCTGATATGTGATTCTTTGTGATATATCTAGATGTGTGTTGTGATCTGTGAATTGTTTATCTGTGATATATATATATGTGATCTGTGAATGAAAGATAAGCGTTATAGTTTATACCGCTTATCAATTATATTGTTATATTTGATCTGTGATGGTTGAATGTTGTTACATTATTGTGTTAAACCCGTGGACTACACATTACACACACAAATGTGGATTTCACGTGGAAATCGGTTAAGTCACAGATTTTTATCAATTTTGAAAAATTGAATTCTTGAATCCAAAATAGTTTTGGAATTGAAATTGAAAGCTTTTGAAAATGAGTTTCAAAGATAAAAGTTATTTTAAATAACTTAATAAAAATTGAAATTTAAATCATTTGATTTAAATTTTGAATTCAATACTTAAAATTGAATTCGATGATTTGGGAATTTTGGTTTAAAAAGATTTTACAAATGTAATAGGTGTTATATGGGTTTTTAACCATTTTAAAATATGGTTTTGGAAATTTAAATTTATATTCAAGTTTTATACTTGGATGGTTTTAAACTGTGTAATTGTAACAAGTTTTTCCCAAAACGAAAACTATCTGTTTTCAAATAATAATTGCTTTCATAAAGTGAAAAGATTTCCAATTTGTATCGAAACATTTCAAGTTGAAATGAAATTGTAAATAGTTTGGAAAATTGTGAATTAACCTTTGTGACGATGATTAAACTTTATTTTGAAATAAAAGAGTATTTCAAATGGTGTATCTTTTATATTATAAAAGACTTGAATTGTGAATAGTTTTGAAAGCTATAAGTTAAATCTTGATTTAAAGATTTAATTGGTTCATCCAATTGAAATGGAAATTGATTTGGAAATCTGTGAATGAATCTTTATGAAACTGGGTAAACTTTGTGAAGTAAATCTTTTTGTTTAAAGATTTGAAATGGTAATTTGTTTAAACCATTTAAAGGAAAGGATTTGGGTAATAAGTTGTGACTTAATTGAAATCCCTATATCCATATGTTTTTAAATATTGTGCTCACTATTCGGGTTAGCCGGGAAAAGACCTTTGTGTCATATAACCCATTCCGAATTAGTGATACGACGATATGGATCGTATTGAAGACCGGTGTGAAGACCGGGTATTTTCGAAAATGAAAGGACAACCTGTCGAATGTCTCTGCACCGATTTGCTCCAGTATAGAGATTTATATCACTCTTCTTGTGATGGGAAGTCCGGACGTGATTAGTGAATATCCGGATTGCAAGGGCTTCTTTGGAAGTGCCTTCGGTTCCGTTCGATCCCGGAACGGACTTGTATGGATGTGTGTCTGACATTACACTTTGAGATGTAAAGTTGGTTTCTATCAAATACATTTCTGTTGGTGGCGGAGAATTTATTCTCTTAGCATAACACCCTTCTCTGAGACGTACGAGCTCAGAGGTTATGTAGTTGATGGTTACTAGTGATACATTCCCAATTTGGTAATGTGGCATACAAAGTGCTGTTGATCATTTGTTGATCAAAGCATGGCTTTGTGAAAAAGCGTGGCTTTGTGAAAAAGTGTAGTTTTGTGGACGAGACTTCGTCGAGCCTCACAACCCGGTAATGGTCGAAACAGGAATGTTGCGGCAAGGTTGTTAGGGGTCGCACCCCTAGGGTATGTCATTTCCTTCTGGATAAAAGGTGATATCATGGTATGGAGCCCAGATATTTTACCTATGTTGATGCTGCAAATTTATTATACTTTGTGGTTGTTGCTTTGTGGTTGAGGATCCTCGGATAAAGGTCGGTAACAACCGGGGGATGGCATAGCTCGTGTGTTAGCTACCTAGTTACATCTGTACACCGTGAGGTAGCGTCGGCCTTGTGTTTGTAGAGAGCAGGTTGACTCTCGGGGCGTCTTTCCAGAGGCGTTTCCATTTCGGTGTAAGGAAGTTCCTTAGCCTGACCATTTGTTGGAAATCCATCTTCCAATACGAACCTTGTACGGTTTTAGTTGTAGAACCTGCCATTTACTTATGGTGGCGCCCCACTGTTTAGATGGTAGCTATAGTAGGCATAGTTCGGAATGTCTATGCTGGCTAAGATTAATATTATACTTTCGAAATGTTTTCCACTATGCACTAATAATAATATAATAATCCAATGATTTTGCGTAGTAAGCATGTTTGACTATCATAAGAAGAAATCTCCTCCAATTCTGCGTTTGCATTGTGTGTGTGGCGGGAGGTCTTATGGTAGTTTCATTTTCCAAAAGCATTGCGGATATTTTCTACTTCCTTATTGTTGTTGTTTTAAAGATAAATAACTGTTTTAGTTCTCACACCAGTCACCATGACTGACCTGGAGTTTGTTGTTTCCTTCCTAAACTCTGGGTGCCCACCAATTTCCACACGGGCAGTCTAGAGTCAGGTTATCAGGTCATTCTGGATTCAGGAGATGCTGTGGAGTTCAGTGGCGAGCTAGATGGCGAGACGTATCACTTGTATATGATATTATTTATTCCGCTATGTATTCTGTATGAGGACAAGTTTTTATAACTGTCCATTGATGTATTGTTGTTGTAAACTCTGATGATGTAATGTATAAAATGATATAGTTCTTTGATTTGAAGATTATTCATTTATCTATTATATGTTGTTCCGCTGCGAATGTGAGATTCTGATATTGTTTCTGTTGTTTCTTCTTTCTTTTTCTTCTGTCTTCTTCTACCTCTTCTTTTTCTCCATAACAATTTGGTTTTCCGACATTCGATTGCTCGGCAGTTGATACAGTGGACGTATTAATGTCGATTTTCGAGCGTTGAAAAGTCGTGTTCGTTACATTTAAATTTTGAAATTTGAATTTAAGATTTAAAATTGTCTCAAATTAAAGTCATTTTTAAATCAGAATTTGAATTTAAGATTTGAAATCATTTTAAAATAAAGTTGATTTAAATTGAAATTTGAAATTTGAATTTGTTTTAAATTAAAATTTGAAATTTGAGTTTGTCTTAAATTTAAATGTGAAATTTGAAATTGTTGAAATTTGAAATCTGGACTTGAGTTTAAATTTGTTTGAAAAAAAACTATTTTAAATTCAAAACTATTTTAAATACAAAACTATTTTATTTTAAATTCAAAACTATTTTAAATTCGAAGTTCTTTAAATTAAATTTGTATAATTTAAGTAATGATATTTTGATATAAAAATACGATAGGTTTTTTTAAAATTTAAAATGACCAAATGGTGTGTAAAATGAACCGTTGGTTATTAAAGAGACCGGGGCCTGATATTGGCATACTCTTTGTCAATATAGGAATCCCATTAATAACTGTGTACGCGAAGGATGTTCCGGAATGAAGTGGTTGGATTGGCGAACGTTTACTGGAATGTAGTAAGAGAACGACAATGGATGGTCCGACACTTGTGTCAAATTTGAAATGACTAAAACAGGAGCCCTATGAACTGGCCAAGGGGTTAGCTACCTTTAGTGGACATCCTTATCTCGTATTACTATCTTGATTTTGGACTCGATCAGTGCACCTTTGATTTTGGAGGGATGGACGCGGTCGACCGTTAGGGGTTACGACCAACCAGGGCAGTAAACTGTAGAATCCTACCTTAGGCATTACCTCACATGGCTTGTCATACAATTATTCTTATATGAAACCACTATGATTTTATTTTAGTGTTATTCTATCATGGTACTTCCCTGGCTACCGACGTTACTGGTTGTGTTACAAGGCAAACTGTAGAACAATGCTATAAAATGTGTTAGGGGGGGGGGTTAATGTAAAGCCTTAATACTAAGAAAAATATTTATTTTACTAATAAACACTACATATATAGCATATCTTACTACATATAGATAGTTTAACGAATACTTAGGAGATGGAAAATCCCGTGACAGCTCTTAAGTTATGTGTACCCATATTTCACATGATATTGAGTTAACTTACATAAAAAAATTTAGTTCTGACTCGAGTGTATTGTTTTTCTTTACGCTCGGGTCAGCATGGGTATTTAGTGATTTGAAGACATTGTTCTTGATGATGAAGATGGAGTTTGGATGACCGTATTTACTAGTATTATTCCACTACATTATTTTGGTGTTATCCCACCTTTTGGCAAGGCCGTGACACCAAGAACTTGACTAAAAACCAAGGGAAGTTCTTCCTGGAGATCGGTTGTACATAGGTCTACTATGGATGTCGGTAAATTTTTTCCGAGTTCGGATCGAGCTACAATTGATATGACATGATAAGCAAAGCTAAGAAAGCCAACATCCTAAATTTCAAGTCAATAGGAGTTTGTATGCTCAAGATATTGATCGATCACGGTCGAGAAAATCTAATTTGCATCGATCATATCTCGAGATCTACAAGTCAAAATGCTATGAAATTTTCACAGTAGCTTACTGGCAACCTAAGGAATGTCCATGCCAAATTTCAGCTCAATCGGAGCAAATCTTGATCGATTCGAAGCAAGGGTCGAATCGATATGGGCCAACTTGCATCGATCATATCTCGAGATCTACAAGTCCAAATGCTATGAAATTTGGACAGGAGCTAACTGGCAACCTAAGGAATGTCCATGCCAAATTTCAGCTCAATCGGAGCAAATCTTGATCGATTCGAAGCAAGGGTCGAATCGATATGGGCCAACTTGCATCGATCATATCTCGAGATCTACAAGTCCAAATGCTATGAAATTTGGACAGGAGCTGACTAGCAACCTAAGGAATGTCCATGCCAAATTTCAGCTCAATAGGAGCAAATCTTGATCGATTCGAAGCAATGGTCGAATCGATATGGGCCAACTTGCATCGATCATATCTCGAGATCTACAGCTCCAAATGCTATGAAATTTGGACAGGAGCTAACTGGCAACCTAAGGAATGTCCATGCCAAATTTCAGCTCAATCGGAGCAAATCTTGATCGATTCGAAGCAAGGGTCGAATCGATCCCAAAGTGGGCCCGGATTTCCAAAGAGCGGGCATGTGGGCCCCCTCACGCGCCAGAACTGGTCTCCCCTTAATTTTGGCGAAATATCAGCCTCCTACACCTATAAATAGAGCCCCTGGTCATTCAGAAAAGGGGTCGGAGAATTCTAAGAGCTAAAGAGCGCCCAGACTCTGCCAGATTTACTCTAAATCACCACTGCTGCTTTAGTTTCAGACTTAGCTTTGAAAATCAGTTGTATTACAGTATAAGAAATTGTAATCTTCAAGTATCGAGCAATAAAATCATCAAACTTCATAGTGGATGTAGGCGAAATGCCGAACCACTCTAAATCGCTGTCTTCTGTGCAATTTACTTTCTGTTATTTGGAGTTTTTGTTAGATAATCCTCAGTCTTAATTTTCCTTCTTCACTTTTATCTCTTCAAAAACTTCCGAAGAGTGTTGTGCCCATTTTTGGTACAAACACTTTGGTGCTTTCACTGAGAAAAAAAAACGCAGTTTTTTCTCCTGCTCTATGGATCTACTACCGTCGTTGGATTGCAAAAATCTAAGGAGAAGATCCCGATCTGTTCATAAGTGGTTCCTTCTATTCTATTCAAATTGCTCCAGATCTAAGAGGAACTACATTCATCATGAATTCCATACCCATATTTTCGAATCCAGAAAAAATGCAATTTTTCGTATCCATGAAAGTTTGGTGATTTTCGTATCCATGTCTTTGAATCCATGAAAATATGGTGATTTTCGTATCCATGTCTTCGAATCCATGAAAGTATGGTGATTTTCGTATCCATGTCTTCGAATCCATGAAAGTATGGTGATTTTCGTATCCATGTCTTCGAATCCATGAAAATATGGTGATTTTCGTATCCATGTCTTCGAATCCATGAAAGTATGGTGATTTTTGTATCCATGTCTTCGAATCCATGAAAATATGGTGATTTTCATATCCATGTCTTCGAATCGATGAAAGTATGGTGATTTTCGTATCCATGTCTTCGAATCCATGAAAATATGGTGATTTTCGTATCCATCTTTTCGAATCCAGAAAATATGTTGTACTTCGTAGCCATGAGATGGATGCTCTACTTCGTATCCATGAGATGGATGCTGTACTTCGCATCCATGAGATGGATGCTCTACTTCGCATCCATGAGATGGATGCTCTACTTCGTATCCATCAGGAAGCGCTACTTCGTATCCATCAGGATGCGCTACTTCGTATCCATCAGGATGCGCTTCTTCGTATCCATCAGGGTGCGCTACTTCGTATCCATCAGGGTGCGCTACTTCGTATCCATCCATTTACACCCAATTCGTATCGATACTCAACTGCAATTCGAATCGATCCAACTTCACCCAATTCGTATCTATACTCAACTGCAATTCGAACCCTAGCCGCAGCGCAGGTCGCCCGCATTGTCGATTCAATCACCAATTTAATGAAGGAACATTCCATCCATGCTTCTGGTTGTTCCATGACTGAACAAGACATAGGAGATCACAACAACAAATGTTGAGTTGCAATCAAGGAACGGGTAAAGAAATAGTACTTAACCGTACTCCCAGAGGCTGGAGAACCTAGTTAATATGCCAAGAACTGGAGTTGATTAATATATCATGCTTTTAAGGTGGAATGCAACTCCCTCTAATTGATCAGCTTTTAAACTCCTGAATTGACAACTATGGTACAATGGCTAATATGACGGCTGCCCTACAATGTCTACTCTACCAACTCAAAACATTGTTGGTCACCACTGAACCATCTTCAAATGCTCGCATCTTAATCATTCCACCTCCGCGTGACTAAAAGCATGGCATACAACCTCAAGAAGACTTCCTTGATACACTATATAGGTCTCCTATCTGGATGAAAGTTTGGGATAAACACCAATCTATTAGCCCATTTTAACCAACTCACCGTCCTATCGGCGTTGCAAATCACTCGAACATTGGGCAATCGTGCATACAACATTCGCCAGTGTTACAAGACCCCTTTGGCAATAAAATGGACTTGATTATAATGTCGATTGGAGAATCTTTCCCAGTAGAGACCTATTCGTTGAAACCATCCTACATGCAGAACTTCCAATGAAAATTCAACATGCTGACTACGTCAGTGCACTTTGGAAGTATATAACCCCCGGCACTACCTCATGAAGTGAGAATTGCGCATGGCTTACACCAAGAGTGATGACTGCCATCAAATGTAGCCGTCTTCCCCCCTTCCTCAAAGAACATTGTCAATCGTGGTTAGACATACCAGTTCTACTTCTTATATTGCTGAAGTGAATGAAGAAGCTGGCAGCCAACGAATTTATCCAAAACCCGTAGCCAGTTGCTGCCGATACCCATAAATGAATTCATCACCAGCGCTTATTTCCAGACTTTGGCAAGAGAACTGGTGGACCGCCGCCGACAACTACACCAACATGTCTAGGCCAATTTTGAGTTGATGAATCATATGAAGGATCAACATGGCAAGATAAGGAGGAAACCTACTCCATACTCTAAATCGTGAAGCACATCTTCCTTAGATGGCTACCATGGATACCAACACCATAAGGTTACTTCAAAAAGGAAAGCTCCGACAATATGTGCAAGCCCCATAAAACGACGGACGAGGAACACCCGACTCCTACCAATCAAGAACGTTGATTGAACTGAACCACGTGTGTTAGGCTTCCAATTAAGAAGGGCTGGACTGAAGTGCAACAACGAGCATACGACGCTGCTTCGCTATGAGATTTGATTTAATCTCTTTTGAATTATTTCTATTTCAATTTCATTTATGTTGCAAAATATGACCGACTTTGATTAAACTACTTGCAAATGATGCAGGTAACCGAGTACTCAAGGTTCAATGCCAAACAACCTCTACGGACTATGATCTAGTCATCGAGGGCATCAAAGCGGAAGAGACCGACAAGGTCAGGACTCCGGTACAAAGTGGATACAACCGACCATCCACTCATCCGCCTATGCAATTTTATTAGGAAAATTGAGAAAGACTTGGAGTTATATGTCCCTACAATGCACTCTCAAGCTCGCCAAAATACTTATGCTTCTTCTGATGCCCAATAAGAACGAAACCACACTGTGGATGGACATGACGTGACCATCTATACATCAAATCGACATTAGACACTTGGGGTTATTTGAGAAAAGAAATTTAAAGTGGATGTGATTTGACCATTCACTCTCCATTTGCGTCTGTGATTCGACAAAATGATAATGCCTTAAACTGACTTCATCAGGGGCCAACCCTCAATTTAAAGTCATCAACGACTTACTGCCTACTCACTAACCATCATGAGCCATCATTTCAACTCTCTTCCTCAGATCAATCAGAAGAACGCAGTATAAAGTGGACATGACTTGTCCATCAGCTCTTCAATTCTTGCCCCTGACTTAAGGGAATATGCACAACTCAAAGTGGATGTAGTTCTACCATCCTCTCCTCTGCTCGAGCTCAAAGTTTTCCGAAACAATAATCTTACTCCTTAGGCTTGGCAGAAGCAAAATCCAAATGAACATGGATGCGATTCAACCGTCTATAAATTATATCTCATCCTTCGTTGTGGGCGGATAAGTGAAAAGTAATCGGGATCCTACTGATCTCTCGCTAAGTGAAACCCCAAGCTCGGGGCATATCGCTACACAAAAAGCCGGACAAAAACTGATACATGGCGATCCATCAACAAACTCCAGCTTCCGAGAGCGCGAACTGGAGTATAAACATTAACTAACTCCGGATTCCGAGAGCGCGAACCGGAGTATAAACATCAACAAACTCCAGCTTCCGAGAGCGCGAACTGGAGTATAAACATTAACTAACTCCGGATTCCGAGAGCGCGAACCGGAGTATAAACATTAACTAACTCCGGATTCCGAGAGCGCGAACCGGAGTATGAACATCAACAAACTCCAGCTTCCGAGAGCGCGAACTGGAGTATAAACGTTAACTAACTCCGGATTCCGAAAGCGCGAACCGGAGTATAAACATCAACAAACTCCAGCTTTCGAGAGCGCGAACTGGAGTATAAACATTAACTAACTCCTGATTCCGAGAGCGCGAACCGGAGTATAAACATCAACAAACTCCAGCTTTCGAGAGCGCGAACTGGAGTATAAACATTAAACTAACTCCGGACTCTGAGAGCTCGAGCCGGAGTATAAACTACAACCAACTACAGCTTCGAGGAGGGTGGATCCATCCACCTAACGACTTCGACCGTATCTCCATTCAATGCAGCTTCGAGGAGGGTGGACCCGTCCACCTAACGACTTCGACTGCATCTCCATCAAGTATGGCCTCGAGGAGGGTGGACCCGTCCACCTAACGACTTCGACTGCATCTCCATCAAGTACGGCCTCGAGGAGGGTGGATCCGTCCACCTAACGACTTTGACCGTATCTCCATTCAATGCAGCTTCGAGGAGGGTGGACCCGTCCACCTAACGACTTCGACTGCATCTCCATCAAGTACGGCCTCGAGGAGGGTGGACTCGTCCACCTAACGACTTCGGCTGCATCTCCATCAAGTACGGCCTCGAGGAGGGTGGACCCGTCCACCTAACAACTTCGACTGCATCTCAACCAAGTTACATCACTCATTCCCCGAGCATAGGCGCAGACTCAACACATGAAAATGAGTGATCAACAGCTGTCATAAAGATACAAGTCCCTAGAGTGTGGATGTTAAAATTAAGCAATGAACAATATTGCATAACGCCTATTACGGCTTATCCCCAAGACTGGGGGCAGAAGTACAAATTACTGAAAGAAGAGAAAGGTGACTCGCTGCCTCTCCGGCTTAGCGTCCATTAAAACTTAAGGCAACGACTGCAAGGAAGCCTTAATGCCAACCAAACATAATGACGCCCAAAGTTGCAAGCAACCAATCATATCATACCACCGGATCGACGGGCAATGTCGATCTGCGCCTTTCATATCATACCATCGGATTGACAGGAAATGAGGTCCGAGCATTCTGCATCATGCCGTCGAATCGATGGTCAATATCAATCCTCTTCAACTACAAATCGATGTGACCCGAGCATGCATCGAATATCTTCGACAGCATAGCACGGATAAAAGAATAAACCACGAATGAGTGTGACTTGACCATTCATCCTTCGTCGCCTTCCTTCGATCCGTCAGGAAGAGCATGAGACCAAATGAGCATGACATGACTGCCTTTGAGCTGACTTTATCCCTAGATCTGACGGGAGAACGTAAATCGAAATGGGCATGGTTGATCACCCAACTCCGAATGAATGCAAGGTGACCATTCATTCATTGACTCTTACCATGATCCGACTAAAAGAGCAATTCAAAACAAGTGCAACCTAAACATCTTCACACTGATTATTACCCTGGATTCGACAAGGGAAGCATCAATCCTGCATTGGATCTAATTGGACGATTCACTCTTCAGTTTTTTGCCCAAAGTACGGTGACCTAAGCAGCGAAGTGAATGTCATTGACCGTCCAGAATCTAGCTTATGTCCGAATGTTGGAAAAATAACAATGTATTCCGCCAAGAGGAAAGAACTAGAACATAATACAGGATAGGCACGACTCAGCCTTCCATCGGTTAACTAGATCCCATGGTTCAATGGGATAGAATACAAAATTGAAGCGGACATTATCTACCTTACCACTTATCGAGATATTCCCTAGACTTGGGGGCACGAGCAAGAAGATAAGATAATATGATTCAACTATTCATCAGTCAACTCTGGTTCTTAAAGCTTGAACTACAGTATAGACACAGCTAGGACGAGACTAGACCGTCCGCGTAATGCATCCGCCAACCCGAGACTGGGGGCAAAAGAGTAATTATCCGAGAGTTGACTATGACAACTTGAACCTATGACCCATGCCTGATATTCATAACAACTCTAGGTTGCGACCGAAAGGATGCCTAGAGATAGAGTCATCAGATCAATACCAGGACTTATGGGCGACTGATCATCATTCTGACCTTTCCGATGAGCAATGGATCGCAGGTACATTGAATGAAAAGCGCATCATTAAGAAACACGAGTAAATTCAATCTCAAAGCTGGAGCCAGATATGTAGCAGCATACAGTACAAGGCTAAATTCTACTAATCCTTTGATTCAACATTCTTATAAGCCTGATCATTTACCATTGCAAATAAACACATGAGGTGCCTACAACCCATCACGAGTATTGTAGATCAGATCACAACTCTGCGCAATGATGAAGAAAGAGTCAACTATTTTACTTCAGGTGAATCTTGATGTGTTCGCTTGGACTCGATCTCATATATATATATATATATATATGGACTCTCGCCAGCCATGAAAACCCCTACATTAAATGTCGACCCGAGGCATGTCTCGGTAAACAAAAGCGATGCAACATGGATCCAGAGAGATCTGTTGCACTTAAAGAGGAGGCGAATCTGCTCAAAACCAGTGGGTTTATCCGTTATGCCCTCCAACCAAAACGAGTATTCAATCCTTTACTTATAAGAAAAACAAATAGGGAGTGGAGGACATACGTCAACTACTCAGATTTGCATGGGGTATGACAAAGCACAGCTTTCCACTTCCAATGATCAACCAACTGATGGACCCGACCATCAGACATGAATTACTCACATCCATGGAATGCAAACTCCGGATACAATCAGATACTGAAGCATGTCCCAAACCAGGAATACAACTGTTTCGCTACTAACCTGGGCCTATAGTGCTATGCTGCAATCTATAGTTTCAAACTTAAGGACACTTGTGCTACTTACAAAAAGACGATTAACAAATCATTCAAAAAATCATATCGGGTGATCGATGAAAGTAGACGTGGTTAATATGCTCGTGGGATCATGACTATCAAACGACTTTATCGATGGCTTGGCAGAGTTAGAGACACCCATGTACCGAGGACAGCCAAGCAGCTTTGATAGATCGCTTAAAGAGACCTCCCATTTTACCCAAACCTCTGGATCGCGAAGATTTATACACCAATTGGGTCGTGTCAACACACGCCAAAAGCATCGCATTGCTATGTGAAGAGAAACAAATCCTCAGAGAACAAAACGAAAAGGCCGAATCAATGGTCAAGCTAGCCACTTTTAGGGATGTGCGACAAATAGACTTTGTCCCAGTTGAAATACTTATTATTCCAAGCATTGACGTATGAAAATCAACTAGATCTTAGAAATGGATCTAGAAAAGGAGACTCCTATCAAAGATTATCCACAATCGGGGATTCTTATTAAATAAAGGAATAAGAAATGGCATATCCTCCCTGAAGCATCACTGCATGATTATGTCTGGATAGTTCGACTCCATCGATACAAAGCGCTATTGTTGTATCCATCGATCTGAGACCCAATATTACGTGTCCATCGATACGAAGCATACATTCCAACATCTCAGATCGATCCAGGAGAGGATCCATACAAAGGAAGGACTTAAAACAACCATCGAGTGTTGTTACAACTCGAATTTCACATCGATCCAGGAGAGGATCATTACAAAACTCAATAGAAAAAAAACTTGACAACGACCCGTGAAAGTGCAAACATTGACGGGAGTCAGGCTAAAATACATGTATGTATGACAGACTAACATTCAATTTTCCAAATTCACAGGAGTTGAATGCTCAACTGATGACAATTACAACAGTGAACGACAAATCGCTTGCAATCGACATTTAGTTACAACAATGCGCTGCATGATCGTTGGCAGTTAACAAATCAGCATTTATATTATTGAAAATCAATCGAAAGTTCATCTTTTGACGAAAAGGGAGAAACTACTCAGCAAATCAGATAGAACTTCTTCAGAATGAAGGAGGCAGCTTTTCAAAGCACGTCATGTTCACACAAGACGTACTTTGGGGGGGCAAATGTTATCCCACCTTTTGGCAAGGCCGTGACACCAAGAACTTGACTAAAAACCAAGGGCAGTTCTTCCTGGAGATCGGTTGTACATAGGTCTACTATGGATGTCGGTAAATTTTTTCCGAGTTCGGATCGAGCTACAATTGATATGACATGACAAGCAAAGCTAAGAAAGCCAACATCCTAAATTTCAAGTCAATAGGAGTTTGTATGCTCAAGATATTGATCGATCACGGTCGAGAAAACCTAATTTGCATCGATCATATCTCGAGATCTACAAGTCCAAATGCTATGAAATTTTCACAGTAGCTTACTGGAAACCTAAGGAATGTCCATGCCAAATTTCAGCTCAATCGGAGCAAATCTTGATCGATTCGAAGCAAGGGTCGAATCGATATGGGCCAACTTGCATCGATCATATCTCGAGATCTACAAGTCCAAATGCTATGAAATTTGGAAAGGAGCTAACTGGCAAACTAAGGAATGTCCATGCCAAATTTCAGCTCAATCGGAGCAAATCTTGATCGATTCGAAGCAAGGGTCGAATCGATATGGGCCAACTTGCATCGATCATATCTCGAGATCTACAAGTCCAAATGCTATGAAATTTGGACAGGAGCTAACTGGCAACCTAAGGAATGTCCATGCCAAATTTCAGCTCAATTGGAGCAAATCTTGATCGATTCGAAGCAAGGGTCGAATCGATATGGGCCAACTTGCATCGATCATATCTCGAGATCTACAAGTCCAAATGCTATGAAATTTGGACAAGAGCTAACTGGCAACCTAAGGAATGTCCTTGCCAAATTTCAGCTCAATCGGAGCAAATCTTGATCGATTCGAAGCAAGGGTCGAATCGATATGGGCCAACTTGCATCGATCATATCTCGAGATCTACAACTCCAAATGCTATGAAATTTGGACAGGAGCTAACTGGCAACCTAAGGAATGTCCATGCCAAATTTCAGCTCAATCGGAGCAAATCTTGATCAATTCGAAGCAAGGGTCGAATCGATCCCAAAGTGGGCCCGGATTTCCAAAGAGTGGGCATGTGGGCCTCCTCACGCGCCAGAACTGGTCTCCCCTCAATTTAGGCGAAATATCAGCCTCCTACACCTATAAATAGAGCCCCTGGTCATTCAAAAAAGGGGTCGGAGAATTCTAAGAGCTAAAGAGCGCCCAGACTCTGCCAGATTTACTCTAAATCACCACTGCTGCTTTAGTTTCAGACTTAGCTTTGAAAATCAGTTGTATTACAGTATAAGAAATTGTAATCTTCAAGTATCGAGCAATAAAATCATCAAACTTCATAGTGGACGTAGGCGAAACGCCGAACCACTCTAAATCGCTGTCTTCTGTGCAATTTACTTTCTGTTATTTGGAGTTTTTATTAGATAATCCTCAGTCTTAATTTTCCTTCTTCACTTTTATCTCTTCAAAAACTTCCGAAGAGTGTTGTGCCCATTTTTGGTACAAACACTTGGTATGTTTGTTAAATGTATAACTCTGATTATATTGTAAAAATGAAATTAAATGTATATAGTAAAACATCTTCATGAACTGTTTATGTAGTTATTATATTTTGTCATTCTGTTTGAGATGTATTTTGTTCTTCCATATCTTACTTCTTTAAAACAAAACCCCATTGATAAATCTGTCTTTTGGACTGTTTGAGTTAGACATGTATGGGTTATTGTCAACTTAAATCATTCAAAATGATGGGTCATCACAGTTCGAAACTCATTGAAGACGATACATGGTTTTAGGCAAGTAAACTTGTAAGTGACCAAGTTACGAACGTATTTAATGGTTGTATAATTAAGCGCTTGCATGGGTCAACATGCAAAATTTTATTGGTAAGTATATTTTATATTCTTATTTGTGAGTAATAATTTAGTTCATTTGTATTTTTAATTGATAAACATTTTATCAATTTTATTAATTGCATAAATTTATCAATGTGGATTATTATAACTTTATATAGCATACATTCTTACAACATTAGAAATGTTAAATGTAACCAGTTCATTTTTCTAATAAGGCTTCCAGTAATCTTTTATGTATCTCCACATGGAAATCTTTCGACTTTACTAGTGGATGTTAGGACTCATCTGTCTTTGTATTTCGATCTTTAGTTTTCTTAATAAGTTATAGCCCTACAAATGATGGATAACTCCTTATCAGTTATATCATAGTTCCTTTTCCTAATTTCATTTCGACCTTAAGTTTGCTCAACAAATCGAAAGAAATTATTCACTTGTACCTACCATTTCACAACGACCTAAGTATAGTATATGTACCTTGAGTTTGCTCAATAAATTTATATAGTTATCCTAACTCGTCTAGCTTGAGTTTGCTCAACAACCAAAGAGAATGCAAGTAATTTATTAATATATAAATGGTAGAAGACAACATTTATATTAAAGGTTCATAATCTTCAATACATTTAATTAAGTGATATCCAATTTATGGAATGCTGTATTTCTTATGAAATACCCTCGTGGTTCAAGTGTCGGGCACATCAGAAATCAAGGTATACGTACTTTTACAGATGTATTTATTCCTTAAGTCTATTTAGGGTTCTTTAATGTTCCACCTTTAATTTATACATTTATATTATATAAGTTTTATTATTATATAACTTTTATACTTTCTTTAACTTATATAATATTTTATGTATAACATTATATTAATTAAATCTTATATAATTAATTAACGCTTTAATTATTTATTGTATTATTCGATTATAACATATTATATTGAATATACATACTATAACTTTTATAGTAATACACATATATCTTGTGTGTGTGTGTGTATGATGCAGCGCATCCCATGCCAAGAAATCACGAAGCCAAGAAAGGAATCGCGAACGACATACCTTAAGTCGCGGCAAAACCCTAGGTCGCTCCAGCCTTATGTCGCGAGATCCTTATGTCGCTCCTCCTTATGTCGCTCCATCCTAGGTCGCGAACGAGCTTCCTTATGTCGCTGAAGTTCTTATGTCGCGAGATTCCTTATGTCGTGTTTCCTTAGGTCGTTCTCGCTCCAGTAGATCGCAAAATCCCTTATGTCGCTGCCGTATTTTACTTCGCTTAAGTCGCTGCTTGCTTATGTCACTGCTTGCTTATGTTGTTAAGTCGTATGTTGATTGAGTCGTTTGTTTTTTTTTATTTTTCTTAAGTCGCTGTGTATTGTTGAGTCATTGAATGTTTGTTTGTTAAGTCGTGTTGTAATTGTGTTGAGTCGTGTGGTGTTATACTTTCCCTATAAATATAGGTGTATGGTCATTTGTAATGGGGGTTGAAATTTTGAATAAAATTTGTTGAGAGCTTTGTGCCTCCTTTAAAATTGGAAGTTGAGTGTGATCTCCTTTCTCCATCTTTGGATATTCGAGTGCGCTCGAATCAACGAGTTTGAAGCCGATTCACAGAATCTCGTGCGCGAGATCAACGTCGAAGAATCGTAGATCTTCTAACGTGGTATCGTGTGCGATCAACGTGTTGAAGATAGCTAGAATTCGGTATCTCGAGAGATCAACGGATTTGGGCACTTGGGTATCATCAATTCATCAGTTTATCGTGTATCATCAATTCATCAGTTTATCGTGTTTCATCGATTCATTGTTTCCGCAATTCTTGATTGGATCCGGGATAGATTTGACCGCTGGTCCAGATCTACTTCCATGCTACGTTATTTGGTATCAGAGCAAGGAGACAAACTTTTCCAAGTTCGTTGGGTGTGAAGTTTGTGTTTGGATTTGTTGAAGATTTGATCATGCCTCCGAGACGTGCTAACCGCTATCAAAATATTGAAGATTTGTATATAAGACAAGAAGCTGAGCAGATGGAGCAGCGTATCAATGAAAAGTTCAATGAGGGTATTGAAAAATTGGAGAAATTGATGAACGGCATGAATCAAAATCAAAGGAGAACGTCACCAGTTTCGAACCAGGGTGGAAACAGGGTTTCGCCATCGGTTTTGGAAGAAAGGAGGATGTCACCCCAGTCGTATCGAGATAGGAGAGAATCATCAGTTTCAATGATGCGAGACCACAATGGGTACCAAATTGAAGAGGGAAGAACTCAACGTGATTTCGAAAATGAACCATATCGTGATGCTGAAAGACAAGGTAGAAGGGATATGCGTGGTCGTAGGGATGTAGATGGTCAGGATCGATATCGAAATACATCTGATTTTGAGGAAGATGGTGATGGAGGTAGTATTCATTATCGAAATCAAGGCCAAGTGCGAAATCAATTTCGGGATTCATAAAATGATCGAAAATGGGAGTCAGATATGAGGATGGAAATTCCAGAATTCAAAGGTGGTATGCAAGCAGAAGAATTTCTTGATTGGTTGTCGAATGTTGAAGAAATTTTGGAATTCAAGGATGTGCCTGAGAATTACAGAGTCCAATTAATTGCTACAAGACTAAGGGGAAGAGCTATGGCTTGGTGGCAACAAACTAAACTAACTCAGGAGAGAATGGGAAAATCAAAAGTTGTTACTTGGGAGAAGATGAGAAAGATGATGAAAGCGACTTTCTTGCCATACAATTATCAATCTATTATGTATCAACGTTTGCAGAATTTGAGACAAGGGACGAAGACAGTGAATGACTATGCAGATGAATTCTATCAATTGATTGCAAGGAATGATATTATGGAAACCGAGGAACAGCTAACGGCTAGATATGTTGGAGGGTTACGAATGCAAATTCAAGACATGGTTAATATGTTTAATCCAATGTTCATTGCTGAAGCACATCAGAAAGCTCTAGCTTGGGAGAAACAAGGGAGACGAGGAAGTGGTGTGTTTATGAGTTCCAACAACCAGAATAAGGGTGCTAGTAGCAGTGCTAATATTTCCAAGGCAGTCAATAAACCAATTGTCAATGAAGCCGCTAAAGCAAAGGTCAATAACAGTATCAAGTGCTATAATTGTCAGGAGGTTGTCCATAAAAGTAATGAATGTACAAAGCCAAAGAAGAGAGCATTAGTTGCAGAGGAATGTGAGTATGAGGATGTGGAAGCTGAAATTTATTATTCTCATCCACGAAGTTTGATGAAGATGAAGAAGTTGTGTCAGGAGACGAAGGGTGTAACTTGATGATGAGGAGGTCTTGATTAACGCCAAAGCATGAGGATGATTCTAGTTGGCTGAGGAGCAATATCTTTCAGTCTACATGTACTATCTTGGGAAAGGTTTGTCGATTTTTTATTGATGCGGGAAACTGCGATAACATTATTTCTGAAGAAGCCGTCAAGAAGTTAGGGTTGAAGACTGAAAAACACCCTAGATCTTATAAACTGGCATGGCTAAAGAAAGGTGGAGAAGTAACCGTGGGAAGACGAGCATGTGTAACATTTTCTATTGGGAAGAAGTACAAAGATGAAATATGGTGTGATGTTGTCAATATGGATGTGTGTCATTTACTATTGGGAAGACCATGGCAATATGATAGAGCTGTACAACATAATGGTCGCACCAACAGCTACAGTTTCATGTTCGAAGGTACTCAAATCACCTTAGTTCGTAAGAAGTGTGAACAAAGTGAAAGCAAGTCAGAGAAGAAAGTGGAACCAACTAGTCTATTATCTTCGAGAGAATTTGTTAAAGAAGTGGAAGAAAGTGCTGAATTGTTTATGTTGATTGGGTATGAAACAAGTGAAGATCTTGAAATTCCTACGGAGGTTAGACCGGTGTTAAATGAATTTGAAGATGTCTTTCCTGCGGAATTACCCAAGGATTTACCGCCACTAAGGGACATACAACATCAAATTGATCTAGTGCTAGGTGCTGTTTTACCGCATAGGCTGCATTATCGTATGAGTCCGAAAGAGCATGAAGAGTTGAGGAGACAGGTTGAGGAGTTGCTTGAGCAAGGGCGTGTTCGAGAGAGTCTCAGTCCTTGTGCTGTACCAGCTCTGTTGGTGCCAAAGAAAGATGGTTCGTGGAGAATGTGTATAGACAGCAGGGCACTCAACAAAATAACTGCCATATAAAGATTTCCTATGCCAAGACTTGATGATCTATTGGATCAACTTAGTGGGTCTGTAATCTTTTCTAAGATCGACCTTAAGAGTGGTTATCATCAGATTTGCATAAGACCAGGTGATGAATGGAAGACAGCATTCAAGACTCGGGAAGGATTATATGAATGGCTAGTCATGCCATTTGGTCTATCTAATGCACCAAGTACATTTATGAGGGTGAATAATCAAATTTTCAGACCTTACATCGGGAAGTTTGTTGTAGTCTACTTTGATGATATCTTAATATATAGTGCTAGCACAGAGGAGCACGTTCAACACTTGCGAAAGGTGTTAACTATTCTTCGTCAAGAAAAATTCTATGCAGCAACGAAGAAATGCGTGTTCATGACGCCGAGTGTTTTATTTCTGGGTTATGTCGTGTCAAAGGAAGGGATACAAGTGGACCAGAGTAAAGTAGCCGCAATCATAAATTGGCCACAGCCCAAAACTATAACAGAAGTCAGAAGTTTCCATGGGTTAGCTTCATTTTATCGAAGATTTATACCGCACTTTAGTAGTGTGATGGCTCCTGTTACTGATTGTATGAAAGGAAAGCAGTTTTCGTGGACGAAAGAGGCAGGATCTGCTTTTGAACAGATCAAGGAACTTTTAACATCAGCACCGATTCTAGTGTTGCCAGATTTTCAGTTACTATTTGAGTTACATACAGATGCGTCCAAAGTTGGAATTGAAGGAGTGTTGAGTCAGAAGGGTCGTCCAATTGCCTATTTCAGTGAAAAGCTTTCTGGAGCAAAGATGAGATACAGTACTTATGATGTGGAGTTTTATGCTATTGTGCAGGCCGTGAAGCATTGGAGACATTACTTGTTCCACAAAAAATTTGTTTTGTATACGGATCATGAAGCATTGAAACATTTACAATGGAAGAATAAAATTGCAGCTAGGCATGCATCGTGGATAGCTTATTTGCAGCAATTTACATTCGTCGTAAAGCACAAGTCTGGAGTAACTAATCGCGTCACCGATGCATTGAGTTGGAGAAATAATTTACTAACAACCATGCAAGTAGAGGTGATGGGTTTTGACTTACTTCCAGATTTGCTTACTTCAGATTCATATTTTTCCAAGATCCTAGACAAAGTCAAGTAGGGAAACATGGATGGATATATGCTGGTTGATGGTTTTCTATTCAAAGGAAATCAGTTGTGTATTCCAGATTGCAGTCTGCGAATGAAAATTATCAAAGAATTACATGAAGAAGGACACGTGGGCCGTGACCGTACTATGCAGTTGATCTCAAAGTATTATTTTTTGCCGTCAGTAAGGAAGGAGGTTGAAAAGATCATTCAGAGGTGCCATATTTGCCAAGTTTCAAAGGGGACCGCAACAAATGCAGGTTTATATATGTCGTTGCCTATACCTACTAAACCATGGGTGGATGGTAGTATGGGCTTTGTATTGGGATTGCCAAGAACGCAACGTGGCAATGATTCTATCTACGTGGTGGTTGATCGGTTTTCAAAAATGGTACATTTTATCGCATGCAAGAAGACGACAGATGCAGTTAATGTCGCACAGTTATATTTCAGAGAGATCTATCGTCCTCATGGGTTGCCTGAATCTATTGTATCAGAGAGAGACACTCGTTTTCTGAGTCATTTTTGGATGAGTCTATGGAGAATGGTCGGGACAAAGCTGAAATTCAGTAGTGCTTATCATCCACAGACGGATGGACAGACAGAAGTGGTGAATAGATCCCTAGGTAATCTATTGAGATGCCTCGTAAATGACAATTTGAAGAGTTGGGATTCCAAGCTGTGTCAAGCTGAGTTTGCACACAACCATGCAGTTAATCGTAGCACTGGGTTCAGTCCATTCCAGGTCGTTTACTCAACAATGCCTAAGGGACCATTAGATTTATCTACAGTACTACAGCAGAAAGGAGTGATCAAACGAGCTAGTGATTTTGTGAATGAATTGCAAGAGTGCCACAAGGTCGTGCAGGAACGATTGCTTAAGGCAAATGAGAAATATAAGCAATCCGCGGATATTAAGCGACGAAATTTTAAGTTCAAAGAAGGAGATTTTGTATATGCAGTATTGACTAAGGATCGATTTCCTATTGGTACTTACAACAAACTGGCTGCTAGAAAGATTGTCCCTTTGAAAATCTTAAAGAAGATTAACGAGAAAGCTTATCGGTTAAGATTGCCGGATCATATCCATACTGCCGACATTTTCAACATCAAACACTTGATTCCATACCATGAGAATAAGCATGTCGAAGAAGAGGAAAGTGTGAATTCGGGGTCGAATTCTTTTCAACCAGGGGAGGATGATGCAGCGCATCCCATGCCAAGAAATCGCGAAGCCAAGAAAGGAATCGCGAACGACATACCTTAAGTCGCGGCAAAACCCTAGGTCGCTCCAGCCTTATGTCGCCAGATCCTTATGTCGCTCCTCCTTATGTCGCTCCAGCCTAGGTCGCGAACGAGCTTCCTTATGTCGCTGAAGTTCTTATGTCGCGAGATTCCTTATGCCGTGTTTCCTTAGGTCGTTCTCGCTCCAGTAGATCGCAAAATCCCTTATGTCGCTGTCGTATTTTACTTCGCTTAAGTCGCTACTTGCTTATGTCACTGCTTGCTTATGTCGTTAAGTCGTATGTCGATTGAGTCGTTTGTTTTTTTATTTTTCTTAAGTCGTTGTGTATTGTTTTGTCATTGAATGTTTGTTTGTTTGTTAAGTCATGTTGTAATTGTGTTGAGTCGTTTGGTGTTGTACTTTCCCTATAAATAGGGGTGTATGGTCATTTGTAATGGGGGTTGAAATTTGGAATAAAATCTGTTGAGAGCTTTGTGCCTCCTTTAAAATTGGAAGTTGAGTGTGATCTCCTTTCTCTATCTTCGGATATTCGAGTGCGCTCGAATCAACGAGTTTGAAGTCGATTCATGGAATCTCGTGCGCGAGATCAACGTCGAAGAATCGTAGATCTTCTAACGCGGTATCGTGCGCGATCAACGTGTTGAAGATAGCTAGAATCCGGTATCTCGAGAGATCAACGGATTTGGGCACTTGGGTATCATCAATTCATCAGTTTATCGTGTATCATCAATTCATCAGTTTATCGTGTTTCATCGATTCATTGTTTCCGCAATTCGTGATTGGATCCGGGATAGATTTGACCGCTGGTCCAGATCTACTTCCGTGCTGTCAGAGCAAGGAGACGAACTTTTCCAAGTTCGTTGGGTGTGAAGTTTGTGTTTGGATTTGTTGAAGATTTGATCATGCCTCCGAGACGTGCTAACCGCTATCAAAATATTGAAGATTTGTATAGAAGACAAGAAGCTGAGCAGATGGAGCAGCGTATCAATGAAAAGTTCAATGAGGGTATTGAAAAATTGGAGAAATTGATGAACGACATGAATCAAAATCAAAGGAGAACATTTTCAAACATTTTTTGAAAAATTATATTATAACTTTTTATAATATGTGTTTTATTTTAAATTTAAAACTTTTATCTTATTTCAAAACAATTTTGAAATTAGATCAAGTTCCAATTCAAATTGGGCGTTTTCAATTTGGATCAACCTTTAGGCTCATGTAACTGTTCAGGCCAGGTTGGGAGCCAAGCAGGACATGGTACTTGATTACCCAACAATCCAGCCTAAACACTAACTGGGTTATAGGCTTAATTAGTTGGCCCTAACATGACTAATTTAGACCGAATATGGTATTTTACTTCGATACCATTGTTGGAACTGGACCAGCACGCAGCGGGTAAATTTCAAAATTTTATTCCATTTGGATCTTTATTGGGCCTATGAAGTCTAAATTTATTTAGAAATTTTCAAGATTTTCTTTTAAATAAAATTAGTATTTAATTTAATTTATAAATATTATATTTATTGGGCCTACTAAATTTGGACTAACCTCGTGTCATTCGTAGTTACTTATTGTAGACGATATCTTACATCAGCGTCAAAATCACAATGCTGGTAGCCAGATTAGCTGGGTAGACTTCTGCATCTTTTTGACTGACCTAGCATCCCTATATCTTATTCATAATTTATAACACTCTTTTAATATATTATCACACATCTCACCGTATCCATTATTAAGGCCTCGTAAGAAAACTTCATATTTCACATCTACAATTAATTACCTGCTTAAGGGGGATTCAATAATAATTAATAACCCATTAACTATGTAATTAATACGATATAATTATATGTTATTTATGTTAACTTATACACACACACATACACGCACCTAGTAAATTTCTAAGCATGTGGAGATTGCACCCTAAATTAGCATTTAAATGTCAAGTCTTCAAAAATTATACAAGTCCCATTTTCATATTAACAAATTTACCATAAATCCAATATTCATAATTCAATCAACAGACTTTTACAAAATAGAATCCAAACCCAATTTATTTTATACTAAAATAATGGAATAAATTAATTTAGAAACTTACAATTTAAATACTTATGTGCTCTACTCAATTTCTTTATGTATGAAATTAGACAAAGGGAATTTTCTATTCAAATTGTGGAAATAGGCGGTGCAAAGTATGAATAAGAATTCATACCTTACACACCATTCCTAATCAATTGCTAAAATTAGAAAGACTAAGATTTTCACTCACAACAGGTCCTTAGCCTTTTCTCGTTTTGGATTTGTCATGGCTTCAATAGTCTCTTTCGTATCTCCCCTTTTGATATATACAACAAGGGATTGGTATATAGATTACATTCGGAAATTTTGGGATTGGAGAAGAATAGAATTAGAAATAAAATAATAAACATCTAAATATATTACCCAAAACCCTAAAGGATTTTTCTGAATCTTTAAAGAGAGAGACTGATAGAGGTTCGCTTAGTTTCCAAAATAATTTGTGAATAAAAGTGAGGAGACTAGGCTTTTATTTATAGTGGTTGGAATGCACCAGAACCGTCGGATTAAAGTCGGTTAAAAGTAATAAAACCGGTATGCTAGTTTGCACAAAACCCTAGCCGCCACACAGGGACTGGTCAACTACCCCTTGCAGTCAATCGGCCGGGTAGGTGGTTGACCCGTGGTCCTATTTTGTGAACATTATTAATTGGCGTTGATTTATTTTTTTTATTCCTTAACTACTCCTTTAACCTTAATGTTAATTTTAACGATTACTTAACCCCAAGTCTAATTACTATTACTTTTAATTTTTCAAATTTGAGAGTTATTTACTTATTTGAATTTGAATTCTATTTAAATTATTTTAAATTCGAAAACTTCAAACGTCCATTACTTTTTCGTTTGAGCTCCGTTTTTCAGAACATTGTATATGGAAATTGATCAGAATTTCACCACGAACACAACGACATAACTTCCGTGGTCAAATTGTGATATTTGAAAAAAAAAATCATTTTAGCCCTATCTTATATAATAATTTATATATTTTATTTATTTCTTATTTTTTTTACGGGGTGTTATATTCTCCACCCTTAAAAGCATTTCTTCCTTGAAATCTTTCCAAGAGGCGGACAACGTAACGTGCAATAAACATCCATGTTATACAATCATGTTATCTACATAACCATCTACTCAACCAAAAGTGTAACGTGATTATGTGTGTAGACATACTATTAGTGTGTTCAATCCTAGCGTGAGTGTATGATCGTGACATATAGGCATGTATGCAAGTGTCCTAAACATGCATAGAATTTCTACGTGAGTACAAAGTGAGAGTAAAAAGTGTAACAATCATATCCTACCATCCAATCTAGCAACCAGGATGCAACCAAAATCTAATTTTGGAGAGATAAGTTTCGCAGTGGAAAGCTTACGATGAGAAGTCCTCGTGATTTTCATCGGATTTTCTCTCTATTGTAATCGAACCAGCCTAATTTCCTTTTGCGGAGCTTCCTAGTTCCATGCTCCATACTACGTGTGGTGGCACGAGATGCTATTGGCTCCGTCTAAATGTCCTCCAATTGATAAGACTCTGCTACAGTGACTATGCTATGAAGACATTTCCTCAAATGTGAAACAAAAAAATGTCATGGACTCCTACCAATTTATCTGGTAGCTCCACACGATAAGCAAGCCTTCCTATTCTTTCTAAAATTGGGAAAGGCCCAACAAATTTTGGTGCCAATTTTCCCGACTTTCTAATTCTCATGACCCTTCTAAGAGGGGAACTTTGATAACCATTATATCCCCTACTTCAAACTCTAGCTCTTTTCTTCACTTGTCCGCATAGGATTTATGGCAATCCTATGCGGCCTTCATTTGTTGCCTAATCAATTCTATCCTTTTTGTTTTGGCATGTCAAACACCTAATGGAAAATTCGGCCACCTTCTTCTTCATCCCCGTCTAATAGGAAATTTTCTTCATATTCCTATTCATCTTATCTCCTCTGGTGTGAATGGTCATCCTTGAATGGTGTCACCGCGCAAGCTAATTTTTTTAGGCTAATGCATCATTTATTCCTAGTTACTAATCTAATTTCCTCATTAACTTTCAGTCTTACCTATAGTTTATCGCTAGTTAAGTGTCCTTATGAAATTTCCTCATTTAAGTTGTTTTTCGTTGTGTATATAACTATCTAGCGGTCTAGTCTTATCCATAAAATCAACCTAATGATAAGACCTGAACATACCTTATACCATATCATACGCTTTTCCAATAACCTAAGGGAGACAACTAGCGATAACAATCCCAAAATTCTATAAAAACTTTTTGCTAGAAGTTGCCATTTATCATCAACTGGTGTTAATGAGGTTGCGATCCTAACACTTCGTGCTAAATTACGATGAACATTCGTGGTATGTCATTCACTTAATTCTCCTTCTTGGTTTCTAATAAATGCGATTCATACATTATTTCGGTTAATATATCCATAATAATCGATCATTAATGTCAAAGTTAGACTATCTCTAATCAATCCTCCATTTAAATCATTTTATTCTTTTTACCAGTTTCAAAATCCATTTATTATGCCAATTTAATTCCTCCATCAATGCCATATTAAATTCCTTAGTCGGTTGCCATTTAATTTCTTTTAATTCTCTATTAGTTACAAACTTATTGCCCATTAAATTTGTAATTAATGTCCATAAATCTTAGTCTTATAATAACTAATACGAATACCGTTGTAAATTACGCTATTTATATATATTTTTATCTTTATACATTAAGCGTAGTTATACATGTGTGTGTGTATTTTTTATTTCTAATCAATAAATTCTAAACTGGAGCATTCTTTTTCATATATTTTTTAAAGCTATCCTTCTAAAAAGGGTTACCATTGTAATTTTTTATAAATTAACCAAAATGAGATCTTCGCTTTGTTTAAAATTACAAGGAATTATTTATTTTCTTTTATTAAAACAGACAGTGTAAACTATGAAAGGAATATCCATATCTTACACATTTCTTTCCCTTTTTGGTATATCCCTTGTTAATTCAAACAGCACGCTTTTATATCGATTTTGAAGTTGGATAATTTATGGAATTTACACGGAACCTACTTATATAAATCAAAACATAGAAATTTACATCCCAAGTCAACTAGGGCAACCTAACTTATAACCCAATTATAAATCTGGAATATCTTTACAACTTTACCAATATTCTACAATTAAATATATGAGACTAATTTAAAATTTCCAAATCAGGTTGTACATACTCTTTCTACTTTATTCATATTCTAAAACCTTTACCCTATCTTACATAGGTAGTGATCCATATCTACTCCATAAAATATTTTAGTTTGGTTTAGTTCTGACCATTCTTAAAACTAAAATTTCACAATTCCAAAATATATACTTGGAAACCCTTTTTATCAATTACAAAATTTGCTTGTTTGCCCAAAAAAGCCATGAATTTTTTTCCTTTTTTTTTAAATAACTTTTTCTTTTTAAGGACTTTCTACGACATAGATTTATTTTCTTAAATGTTAAACTTTTAATTTAAAACATTTAAAACACAATTATGAAACCAAACTATTATTAAATCAAAAATTCAAAAAAAATTAAATCCATAAAGGAGCAAAATAATTTCTCTTCTCAAAAACTTTCTACAACCTACAAAATAATTTTCGACAAATTGTTTACCTATAAATACTTATTATATTAAATTCAAAATTAGCATTTAATACCTCATTAATTTATGAAATCATGGCCTATACTTATATAAACATTGACTACCATTTTAAGGATTTATTATTATTATTACTACTATTATTATTATTTTCCAATTTTAAATCCTTTTAAATCTATTACAAAGATTATAACTTCAATAGCATTTCAAAATAACAATTTTTCCATTATTAGACATTTGTTATTTCAAAGACATTTCTGGTAACAAGACAATTATTTTAGTAGACTTCAAACCACAATCTATTCACATGCATGCCAAATTTTTAATTTTAAGTGTTTATATTATCCCAAAGATATACATCAACATCTATTGTTTTATTACTCAAAATGTACTATCACTTAACTAAATACTTTTTATAACTTTGTTAAACTCCTATAATCTTTTACAATCCTTTTCTTATCACTCTCAATATATTTCTCTTTTATTACCATTTTAAATTCAATAATATTTTATTCTTATTCAAACAAATACTAAATAGAAATAGGAATATATAAAGGGACAATTTGGCACAGGTCCCTAATAAGTTTCAAAATACACAAAAACTCTAGTAAAAATAAGTTTGTAAATTAGGTCCCTAGAATTAAGTTACCGAATAATGGCATACACTTATGCAATTATTCAGTGAATAATTGCAGACATTTATGCAATTATATCAAAAAATTGCAGACATTTCCATAATTATTCACTGAAAAATTGCGGAAATTTCCGCAATTATTCACCAAAAAATTGCATAAATTTATGCAACTTTTGGATATAATTGCATAGATGTATGCAATTATTCGGTGAATAATTGCATAACTATATGCAATTACTTAGTAACTTAATTCTAGGAACCTAATTTACATACTTTTTTTACTGGGGTTTTTGTGTATTTTGTAACTTATTAGGGACCTGAGCCTAATATTCACATATATAAAATTCTCATCCTCACATTAATGCTTTGCCTTATAACTTCACAAAATTACCCTAATTCATTTATTAAAATATCATCATTCAATTCCATCCAATTGTTAAATTGTTTTTTTTCAAAATCATCTTTTATAATCTTAAATAATGAAAAGTGGAGTGGACAAGGATAACTTCTATCCTATTAATTTCTAACTAGATTACCTATCTTATTTCTATCCAAATCTCTCAACATTGCCTCGATTTATATTTCCTCTACCTAAATTATTAGGCATTCTTACCCTTCTATTCTCTCTACCTTTTTTTAATCAAGTTCCATTTCCATTTGTCCCCATTTTTTAAAGAATTTTTTTAAAAGAAGAACTTCCAAATTTATGAAATATAGAAAATCATCGAGTCCAATCTCCGCTCTATTTTACATTTTTTTTAAAAAAAAAATTAATTTATCAAAAAACATAACCTAAGTTAGGAATTTTCAAATTTCCTTACTATTCAAAACAACAACCTCCCACTAAATTCTTTGAAAAGCTCATTCAAAACATTTTAAGGAATTTTCCTAAAACCTTTTATCAAATTCATTTTCATTGGGTTGGATTTAGAAATTGACTTTAATTATCCTTTCTTTTGAACTTTCTTCTTTCCTACTCAATTTTTACAAAAATCTAGTTAGCTCTTTGTGGTGATTAATGTACACCTTCATACTGGAACTTGCTCAACTACGTCTTGCTTTCCTCCTATCATTCCTTACTTCCGGATGTTTACAACACATAGGTTCTTATCTCCTAACTACTTTTATGTATTGGGGTGAGCCCACTATTTTCTGTCGGTATAATTAAGGCTATATAATTTACATAATGACGATTATACAGCCTTAAAATATTTAATTACTACCTAACATGTTTATTGTTATTTCTATAAATGTCAATTGTCATAAATAAATGATTATTATTCTGATGGACAATTTTTAAAGATATTTATTTATTCATACAAATTTTAACTATTATGACTTTCTTATCTTTCCATAATTACTCTAATAACCTCTTTAATCCATTTATACCCTTTTTAAATTCTTGTAACTCCATATTTATTTTGGATTTACAATTTTTTCCATCTACATTCCCAAAGATAGTATTATATGTTAAAGTAAAGATTTACCTGGTGTTTTTGCATATGTTTACAATAAGTATATATAGCAGGATTTTTGAAAAATACTTTCAAAAATAACAAGTAAGCCACTCATACGTATACCTATCCACGTTGACCGAGTAACCTAAGCTCTGATACCAACTGTAACAACCTGCCCTGAAATGAACCTAAATTCCGACCCGAAAAAATCTCATTGAAACTTAGACTCATTCCAAAGCTGGCTGTTGGTTGGTATAAAAAACAACACAGAGCTATTTATCTATACATTTTAGAACTCATGGCGGAAGGATAAAATATAACAACAAAAAATAGTAACCATTTCATTAAAAATCTAAATGTCATAAAATCCATAACATAATATCAGTAACAACCATCACATATCTGTAGTATAACATTTTCAAAATACATCATTATTCTTTAATGAGTGCATTAGAAAATAACATAAGTTGATAAATAAGTAAACTGCCACAAGTTTCCTCCTTGCCTTCGCCTTTCCTAACATATGTTGTAATGAGGAGGAAGTCAGAACAACATGTGTCTGATGAATAAAAATCTCGAGCATTGCTATAATAGTACTTAGGTAGTATAATTTAAATAGGAATATGTCTTTCGTATATTGACTTTATTCTAAGTCTTGTCATCTTTAAGCCCTAAGGCTTTTTAAATTCCAATTCCATAATTGTTACGCTTTCAACCCAATAACATATATCTATCATCAATATTGTCCTACTAATGTAAGAGATAATTGTAACACCCTTAATTTTTAATAACATTATTCAAAAGATTTAATTAGACTAATTAAATAGAATAATGTAAATATTAGAATGATAAGGAGATTGAGATTTGAAAATTTAGTTAGAGGCCGTGCTAATTAAAATTAAAAGAATGAGTTTATGTAAATGATTTTCTATGATAACTAATAAGAGAATATGGCAAAGGGCGTCATGGGGAATATCCACCCACCATATCCCTTTGTAACGACTCGGATTTTTCGACGGTAAATTATGAATATTTAAATGGTTTTAAATATTGAATTTGAATTATAGATTGATTTTGAATATGAAAACTGTTGTTATTTATAAAATAAATTCAGAGTTTAAATATAGCAATTTATTGGATAATTTAATTATTGAAGTTTATAATTGAATATTGGTTAAATTATTATCTTGAGTTTTAAGCTTGATAAAAATTATTTAAAGGCTTGTAAAATTTATATTAATAATAATGAAGATAATAAATGTTTTAAAATTGAAATTAAAAGTGATTTGTTCAGTTTTAAAAATAGTTTGTTCAAATTGACATTTAAAAATAGCCTTCCGAGGCACAATCTCGGATCAAGGAAACTAGTTCCATTGGATCCGTAATAGTGTATTATTATCAAATTACAAATTTCGTAGTGTTTGGAGTTAACGTTTGATCGTACGAGATAGAAACGCGCTGAAATTAATATCGAAATTTAATATAATAATTTGATCCAAAAAGCTATCTTCTCCATACGATCGAATTAGGACTCGAAACCTTTTCCATTGCGTTCAAAATAGGGGTATAACATTATGAACGCCTAGCGGCACGCCTCGATAGGAGGTCAAGATTTTAAGCTATGGTTTCGGGACGATTTAAATTTAAATAATAAATATATATATATATATATTCATTGACTTGACTATTTCTTTAACATCAGCTGTTTTTCCTGATCACCTCAAGTCACTGTACCCTTTTCCTCTCCTACATGCCACCATCGTATCTTGTCCCCCCTCCCTCTTCTTTTTAAAATGCACGAGCAGGTAGATTCAAATCAACGAGAAAAAAAAGAAAAAAAAGGGAACGAAATTCGTTCGTTCAAAATATATACAGAACGAAATCCTCTTCCCTTTTAATCTTTCGAATCAAAATCTTGTATGACCACTTCTTTCTTTCAAATGGAGATTGCCTCCCTTCTTCAAAATCAATTCGTTCACGTAAAAGAAAAAAGAAAAAAAAAAGAAATATGGGATCGAAGAAGTCACGATGACCTCAATCGCGCGTGCGCGCGTATGGGGATGAGGAGACTGCGCGGGGAGATACGCGAACACGAGGTGAAAGAGGGTGATGTCGATCGTGGCGCGATGATTTCATACTAGTGGATGATGTCTTGGCTTCCTAGCGATGTAGAGCGAAGGAGAAAGGGGGGCGATGGTTGCTGCTGTAGCAGTGACAAAGGGTTGCAATTGTGGCTTCTCCAGTAGTCGTGGTAGAGGTGGAGACGAGTTCTGGTTTGCTCAGCGACGTTCTAGTTGGCGGTCGATGCTCCGGTTGGCCTTGGTTGTCGTGCGCGGGTGAGAGAGCCTGGGTTGTTCGAGCCTGGGAGGCTATGATGGCTTTGAAGAGAGGTAATTTATTGTAGCAGCATTTTAATTAATGTTAATCATGTTAAACTTATTGAGAGAGAAAAAAGTCATCGATAAGAAATTAGTTTGAATTAAATAACTAGTTGATTAAATTAAATTAAAAATTGAAATCGTTAATTTATATTATTCGGAATTTTCTTATACAAGGTTATACCAAACAGAATCAGCCGTATAGGAATTTGAAGCTACGGATTCTGAGCGAAAGAATTTAAATCGGAACAATTAACAAACTCAAAAATCAAGGTGAGAATTTCTCACACATTTGGATTACCCTATTTAAATTTAAATGTTTTAAATTAAAATTATTTGATATTGATTGATTGATAAATTTATAAATTTATCTGTTGGATGACTATATATATATATTAGAATTGGAGTGATATTCCCGCACATTATAGCGGATGAGACCCTATGCGCCCCGCATAATAGCGGATGACCCTAAATACCGCGATATCCCCCTTGAAGTAGGATTGGTATTTTTATTCTTGTCTAACATCTGAGGATGCAGGGAAAACAGGTTGGAGGGATCCAACGGGATTCCTCAAATATGTTATTATTTTCATATATATAAAATGTTGGATTATTGTGTGTTGTAAATTTTTAAATGATATAATGGCATGGGAATTAATTTTGGGAATAATAAATACCATAAATATTATTTTAATTTTTAAGGAATTAAAAAGAGATTTTTAATATAAAAATATGTATATCGAAATTTGGACTATTTAAAGGAGATTAGTTTTGAATAAGGAATAGTGAATGTTTGATCGTATTAAATAATGAGGAAAAGTATTTTAAATAGAAAAGTCAAGATAAATTATATAAAGGAATTTTTAAAGGCTGGATTTTAAAATAATATTCGGAAAATACGGAAAGAAGTTAAAATCGATATTAAAAATAGATTGGCAAATGGTATTTATAAGAAAATTGAATTTATAAAAAAATGGAATTTTTAGAAATGAGATTATTTTAGCGAAATTCAAAGGAGTTATAGAAAATTTATAAACGAAGTTTATAAATGAAGGAAAGTGATATCGGGTGGTAGATTGGGAATAAAAAATTTACGGGAAGAATTTATTTTGGAATATGGAAATAGGGTGAAAAATAGTAGATATTATTTTTAAAGTGAAATGGTTAAGGAGACCGAAATGGAAGTAACGTGATGGAAATCGAGAAGATTTATAAATTGAAATTTGGTTATTGAGATTTAAAAATTTATTTTATCGACGAGTAAAAATTTTATTTTAAAAGGAAAATTCTTATTTATTAAACTATATAAATTTCAAAGTTAGTTAGTATTGAAATACTTCAGAGGGGAATTTTTAAATTACTTAATATCTATTTTAATAAAATCCTAAATGTTTAAACCTGCTTTGAAAAAGGTGAGGTTATAGGAAAGTGTTTTCAATATTTTAAATAATTATTTGAATATGCCTTAAAAACAAATTATTTTTATTTTCTTTAAATACTTATTTTTATTTACATATGTATATATAGAGAGAGCTTGAAATGTTTTAAAGTTATTTATAAAACTTCTCGGAAGTCTGAAAGTGGGGTTATTCAGTAGATGGGATTATAAGAAAATTCTTAAAATGGAATCTGGAGGAAAAGTAAGGAAATTTCCGAAGTAGTTGATAAAAGTGAACTTCGAAGAATGAAATGGAATTAATAAAGAGGTACAAAGGAAAATTGAAATTATAGACGAATATAATTGGCTCTGGAAATATTAAAGGGATTAATAAAAGAATTACGGAATTTATAGAATTCGTGATAAACTAGTCAAGGAATTACAAATAAAAGTTGTAAATGTTTTTGAGAAAAGAAGTGAAAAAAATAGAATATTCTAAGTGTTGAAAAAGGGTGGAAATATTCCGTTGAAGATATGAGGAATTGAAAACTGTTTTCAAATGTTAAAGAACTGGAGGTAATATCTTATAAGGATATTTTTGAAATAAATTTTAGGAAAATTTATAAAAAGGCCTAATGATTGTTTATGGATGTGTGTTGATAGTTAAATAACCGACTATCAATTTTGGCCAATTTCGTTAATCGTTTCGAAGAGCCCGGGATCAGATTTAATTATCCAAAAAACCACTTCGATCTTGTTTGAATGTTACGAATGAATACCGTAAAGATGATGAAGACGGTGATTCGATTTATCTAGACCCAGGACAACTTGTATGGACGAATGCTATCAGAACATCGTCATTGGAGGACGATGAGCAATCTAAGAGAAATCGTTCCTTAAAAGGTAATGCTTAGCCTCGAGCCTCATCAATCGGGAATGACTAAAACAGGGGAGATGCAGCAAGGCTAAGTGGGTCGCACCCAAGTAGGGTATGTTATCACCTTTCTAGATGTCCTCGAAAAACCCTATTTATCTTATATATGGGTACACACGGAAGAAGAAGCGCTCGATGGTAAGGGTGGGAACACCCGGGGTGATAACATATTCGGTCTATCCAGGTAAGGAGTAGGCCGGTGTTGAGTAGTAGGGGATCCTGGTGTGGTCCTCGGTACATGGTTCTAGGGGTGTAATGTGACGGGCGATACCCTAGTGGCCTGGTCATTTGTTGGAATCTATTCTCCAATACGAGCTTACGGTTTTGTTTGTAGAGCCTAGTATGCTGGAATTTAATTAATGTAACAATTTCAGCTATTTGAATAAGTATTTGTATTTAGACACTATTATAATACCACTGGATTTTCTATTAAGTGTTTTGGTTATCGTAAGGGAAAAATCCGTCGTGTTTATTTGTGACGAGGTCTTACGAGATACCTTTGTTTTTCAAAGGATTTTTGGAAAGTTAATAATTCAAATTAAGTGTGTTTTCTCACGCTGGTTTTCCAGACTAGCTCGGGTGTTATTTAATTATAATGCTCGGGTCAGATTGAGAATTACAGATTCAGGATAGGATGCTATAGAGCTCAGGGAACGAGTTGGATGGCAAGGCGTACTTCCATACTTGATTATTATTCCGCTGTGTAAGGACAAGTTATTAAACTGTCCAGATTGATTATTGCCTATTGTACTCTAATGGTTGTAAGTATATAACAGTTACAGATTTCTTGTATTTAAATTTCGTTGTTATATATTATATTATGTTCCGCTGCGATTGTGAGATTCTGTGTTGTTGTGTTTCTTTTCTTCTACCTTTTTCTTATTCACCCCTAATGAACTGGTATTTCCAGTACTCGACCACTCAGCATTTTATGCAATGGACGTATTGATGTCGATTTTCAAGGGTCAAAAATCCCGGATCGTTACATCCTTAACCCCTAAACCCTTATTCATATTCTCATTTCACACGTTCAAAATCATAAAAAATAAATAAATAAGAGCTCAAGTCGGCCATTACTTAGGAGAAGAAAATTCAAGTAAAAAGCTAAGGGATCAAGCTAGAAGAATTTAGCAACATCAAATCTCAAGTACTTATCTAAATCAAGGTGAATAATAATCTAAACTACCTCTATTTTCATTTTAAAAAGCATTAGATTTTGGTTTTAAGATTAAATCCATTATGATGATTTTTGATGATGATGTGCTTGGATTTCATAATATGTTATATTCAAACAAGTTTGTTTGATAAATGTTTTATTCGATTTTAAGGTTAAAATCGTTTATATTGGATTTCAAATGCCATGAGGATTTAATATGTTATGTAAAACATTATTTGGAGATGGGTTTAATTTTGCGTAATTATCCAATCTATGGATAATTTATTATAAATTTTCAAAGAAGAATATGAATAATTGGGTTTAGAAATTAATTTCGGTAATTATATTAAGAAATTTGGGTCTGAAATCTATATATGTAAGGTAACATATTAACAGTGAATTTCTATGATTTTTTGGGATTTTTCCTAAGTAATTTGCTATGGAAATTAAATTAATTTATTTGGAAGATTTATATGTTTTAATTGTTTTTCTTAAGGGAGGGGCTTCTTTGCTAATTACCTTTATTTAGATCTGAAATGAATGCGACAGTTTTTAGAAATTAATTTGAAAAGTTTATGGCAACCATCTAAATTATTACAAATGGGCATGTTGGTTAAAAAGCAATTACTTGAAAAGGCAATAAAACAGTTTTTGTACAGAAGTATGGTTTCGCCACTTCCAGTAGTACCTTTCAACCTTATATTTCCACCTCAACTAAGTTGAAACCAATACACAAGGTATCAATGCATCGGTATGTAATGGATTAGAGAAGGGCGGCAGGTATGGAGTCGAAACCATGCTTTCGAAGGGGTCGAAGCCCATTAAATAGCTTTCGATGAGGTTGCCGCCTTTTTGTTAAAGTGTATCTTTCGAATGAGTTACCCTATTTTTAAATCAATGCTTTCGAAAGGGTAGTTTAAACCCAGTCAAAACCATGCTGCCGACCCTACACCTTTCAAATGAATTAAAGTCATCAACTAGTTCGAAAGGTAGCTTTTGTTTTATAAATATAATAAGCCCCCTCCCAAAGCTTTCGAAAGGGCTCTAGTAGCCACATAAGGGTTTCGAAGGCAATGCCTTCGAAAGGGGTTTTGAAGCTATCCTTCCAAATGTTTTACTTAAATGATTTAAGCTTTCGAAAGGATGGTTTCGAAGCCATCAGTTTTCCCCAAACTCTTTTATATGAAGGTTAATGGTTTCGAAAGGAGTACCTTCGTTTATATTCACTTTGACCCTAAAGATATTTTAAAGAAAAACCCAATGGTTTCAAAAGAGGCACTTTCAAATGATTTCGAAGCAATTCTTCTATGTATACTTTAATACTTTCGAAAGGATTATTTAGATGGTTTTGAAAGGAAGGATTTTATGCTTTCGAAAGGTTTCGAAAGTCATATGTTTTGAGTGTTTCGAAAGGCATATGCTTAGTGTTTTGAAAAGAAGATTTGAATGCTTTTGAAGGAGGTTTTCCAATGGTTCCAAAAGAAATGGTCTAAGGTTTCGAAAGCCTTAGTTTTCAAAACAAAAGAACCCAATCTCATTTTTAAAGGAAACCCCATGGCAAAATAAATGAGTTTTGAAATGGCTTTTTAAGTATGGAGTTTTTTAAGAAGCTTTCCTTGATAAAGTAATAGGTTAAAAGGATTAACCATGTTTCATATGAAAAAGATTTCAAGGATATTAAACCATAGATATTGGTGTTATTATGTTTGCTTCTTCTAATATACATATTCACTGTAAAATGGACCCATAATTGTATTTTAGGGAGAAAGGGAAGAATAACCAGTTAGGTTGACCCAGTAGTGAATGTAAATTAAGTTTACTCCTGAATGGGTAAAATTGCATCCAGGAGGTCAGGAAGACCAGAATATTGGATGCCTAAAATACTGATTAAAGAAGTTGTCAGATAGTAGATAGGTTCATAGTAAACCCATGAAAACTATGTTTAGAAAGAGTTATAGGCAGGGGCCAATAGGTTTGTAGTGAACCCATGAAAATTATATCTGGATTAAGTTATTGATAGAAGTCAATAGGTTCATAGTCAACCCATGAAAACTATGACATGAGGGGAGTTATTGGAGATACCAATAGGTTCAGGGAGAACCCATGAAATAATTAAATGAAGTTATTGGCAGCGGCCAGTAGGTTCTTAGTGATCCCATGAAAACTATGAGATCAGACAGATAGTCCATTAGCTTTAAACAGGTTCTTAATCAGCCCATGAAAACTAATAGGTTAATCGTAACCTTAGAAAATATAACTTTAACAGATAGTCAAATGAGCGAGGATGAGAAATCCAGAATGATTTACTTGTTTGCATATCATCATAACCATTGTGGATGCAGGAGCACAGTATATGGTTATCATAAGTTTTTGATATGATACTAGTGAGGGGAAAACCCGTTCCGCTACGCGGCGTGGTCTCACTAGATATCTAAATGGTTTGAGAGATGGTAGGTTATTATTCATACCAGGCTAGTCTGACTCAAAGTTTATTTTTTCCCCCTTAAACTCTCGGGTGCTCAATTAATTTTGAGTAATTTGAGAGTTGAGTTTTACAGGTTCTCTTTAGATGAATAAGCTTCCGGAGACGTGCAGGAGGCATGCTAGCTAATAGGAGACCTTTTCTATTTTGATTCTGCTGTGTTTTAATATAAAGGCAAAGTTGTTTAATTGCCTATATATATATATATATACTTTGATTATCCAAGGGAGCACCTTCATATGTCGCTCTTGGCGTATGTTATAGTAAATATATTTTCTCCGAATGTGATTCTCAAACCTAGGATTATGTAATGAATTTGAAATGTTTTGAAATGGAATGTGAAAATTGTTTAATGATTTTAAATTTTTTCCATATCCATGTGTTCTGTTATATCAATGTATCTAACATTACCGTATTTGGTTGCCAAGGATTAATAACTATGGATGACTGCAACATCTGTAGCCGTTAATTTTGGGCTTCCAAGTGAGGGATGTTACAATAATACCCATGCTACCTAATACGTTTTTAATTGGAACTAGGTAGACTCTAACAATTTAATACCTCATTTAAGACAGGTCCCAGTCATTTGATATTTATCCTAAAGCGGACTCCTCACCGGTACTTATCTAGCTGATATTCCACGAAATCACTTCGGTCACTTAATACTTCATATCAAAGTGGACCCTTCCTAAGATATCCACTATCGTGCCTAACTATTAACCTCGACCATTTACTACTTCCTTACATAGGGAAGAGGCGGGCCCTACCTCAGCCACTTAATACCTTTAATCCATAAAGCATTTCCTTCGTATTATGACCTGTATTTCACAGTGATGTCTCACATTAGTCTAACTATTCATAGGTACTTAGCCGGGCAGATTTACCCTACAGAATTTGAGACTAACCTCACATCATCTATAGTTACTTATTATAGGTGATGTCTCACATCAGCCCTAAAGTCACACTACTGGTAGCCAAATTAGCTGGGCAGGCTTCGGTGTGCTTTTGACTGACCTCGCATCCCTATAACTTAGTCATAATTTATAACATTCTCTTATCATATTATCACACATCTCACTTTATCAATTATTAAGGCCTTATAAATAACTTCTTATTTCGCCTCTACAATTAATTACCTGCCTATGTAGGATTCGATAATAATTAATAACCTATTAACTACGTAACTAATACGTTATTTACGCTAATTTATACACACACACACACACAAATGCACTAGTAAATTTCTAAGCATGCAGAGATTATGCCATAAACTAGCATTTAAATGTCAAATCTTCAAAAAATATACAAGTCTCATTTCCATATTAGCAAACATACTATAAATCCAATATCCATAATTCAATCAACGGACATGTATGAAATAGAATACAAACCCAATTATTTTATACTAAAATAATAGAATAAATCAATATTAGAAACGTACAATTTAAATAGTTTTATGCTCTATTCAACTTCTTTTTACATGAAATTAAACAAAGAGAATTTCCATTCAAATTGCGGAAATAGGTGGTGCAAACAACGAATAAGAATTCGTATCTTAAATGTAATTTCCTAATCAAAACCCTTAATCATATCCAAAGAAAAAGATAAGAAGTGGAATAGAAGGTAAAACATTGAAATTGTAAAATCTACACAAATTCCATTATTTTAATATATAAAACAATTGAGATTCCAACTTAAGAATTGACATTTTGCTTTGGGGGAATTTTGGGGGTTTAATGTGATGTTTTTGCAAAACAATTCCTCAAGGCATATATCAAATCCAAACTATATTATTCAATTAATAAAATAAGAAAGACTAAGATTTTCACTCACAACGGGTCCTTAGCTTTTTCTCTTTTGGATTTGTCACATCTTTAGTAATCTCATTCAGATCTCTCCTTTTTGATATATACAACAATGGATTTGTATATGGATTAGATTTAGAAATTTAGGGGTTAGAGAAGAATAGAATTAGAAATAAAACAATAAACATCTAGAATTTGTTTCCTGAAACCCTAAGGAATTTTTCTGAATCTTTAAAGAGAGAGACTATCAGAGCTTAGCTTGGTTCCTAAAATAATTTATGAATAAAAGTGAGGGGGTTAGGCTCTTATTTATAGTGGTTGGAATGCACCAGCGTCGTCGGATTAAAGTCGGTTAAAAATAATAAAATAAGGTACGTTAGTTTGCACAAAACCCTAGCCGCCAAAAAAAGGGACCGGTCGACCACCCCTACCCTACGGTCGACCGGCCCAGGGTGGGAGGTAGACCCGTGGTCCAATTTTAGAAACGTTTTAATTGTTGTTGATTGATTTATTTTATTCCTTAACTACTCCTTTAACCTTAATGTTAATTTTAACGATTACTTAACCCCTAAGTCTAATTACTATTGCTTTTCAAATTTCAAATTTGAGAATTATTTACTTATTTGAATTTGAATTCTATTTAAATTATTTTAAATCCAAAAATTTCAAACTTCAATTACTTTTCGTTTAAGCTCCGTTTTAAAAACAATATACATGAAAATTGATCAACATTTCGCCACGAACGCAATGGAATTTCTTCTATGGCCAAATTCTGACTTTTGCAAAATTTCCATTTTTAGCTTTACCTTATTTAATTAATTTATCTATTTTATTTATTTCTTATTAATTTTTACGGGGTGTTACATGTAAGTCCCTCTATGTACATGTGTGTTATCTAGTATATATGTACATATAAATATAAATAAATATATATATATATATATATATGTGTGTGTGTGTGTGTGTGTGTGTATTTTAAAATAAGACATATGTATATGTATAATGTAAGTGATTATACTATTTATTTATTTATAAATATATACACACTTTATTATAAAATAAAATAATTGTAAATGATAATATAAACAATTACAAAATTAAATTCAAATTTGAAATTAAATTTTATATTTAGATATAGATAGATTTAATAAAATCTAGTAACGACAAAATCCAAATTTAATATATTAAAATTTGAATAAATATCTATATAATGTTTATATACATTTTGAAATCAATTTTTATGTATACTTTAGCATACACGGCAATAAATAATTACTTTTTTCAGTTTAAAATTGTTTTGGTAAAAAATGATTTTTTTTTATTATTAATTTTCGTAAGAAATCAATAACAAATAGTTTTTTTATTTTCTAAAACAATATAAACATGTATATATTTTATAAACCATTTTTGTTTATGTATTTTATACTTTTATTACTATACTTATTTATATTTAAACATACAATGTTTAAATTAAATATTTAATATTCTATTTAAAATATATTTTTTAAATTCCATGAACTTTAAATTATATTTATAAATTAATAAAATGGTAAACATATACTTTATATTAAGTGAAAATTAGCCACAAGGGCCTCTTTAGCTAGTGCAATTAGTTTCTAGGACGCACAACTGAAATAATTACTTTTAAGGACAAAATGCAAAATAATTAGTTTCTAAGACCTAAAAACCTATGAAATTATGTCCTTAAAAGTAATTGAACTGCTGACTTTGTTCTTAAAAGTAATTATTCTGCTAATTTTGGCCTTTAAATTAATTTTTATAGATGTGTGTCCTAGAAACTAATTGGAGTGCAAAGTTTGTCCTCCTAGTGAAATGCCCCTTATATTATTGTGCTTGAATTCAAAAACTAGTTTACTAAATAATCATTTTATAATATTATTATATATTGGAAAAAAATCTTTTTATATTAAAATATAGTCGCGAGCTTCATATATATAATGTATATAAAAGAGATTTATTATACACATATATACGTTATCATTAAATGACGACAACACCAATATATATAGATTCATGATAATTTCTAACTAACTAGCATATTATTTAATAATTAAATAAGCATTTATATATGTTAATAAACAAGAGATGTACCTTTTGACCGAGGAATAGAATTTGCACCTTGAAACGATGAATTAAACTCCTTGAATCCAATTTCAATTCCAGAAATTGCTAGCTCACAAACAGTTTCTCACTGATGATTGTATTTGATTTGATTTTGTATTTTAGATGCTTGAAAATTTTAGGAGAGGGGAAGGATGGTCTCGGCCAGTAAGTGGATGGTATGGTGGCTCCTAAAAAGTCACAGAAAAGTGTGGGTTGGAGATAATTAAATAAGGAGATCCTAAGGAGTAAAACAAGGGTCTAGATCCTCATTTTCCTCACACCATTTCTCCTCTCTTTTAATTCAATTTCCAACCCACTTTAGCCATCAATATGGACGACCAATCCTTGCTTTTACCATGGCCTAAATTAGCAAGCCTCAAATGGGCTTCAAATCTATTTCAAGCCCAAACAATTTTCGTTGTATTTAAGTCCAATTTAAACGTATATCGATATTGTATATTCATCCATATATTTATAACTATTATAAACACACTGTTTAATATTGTTCAACATATATCAAATAAATTTTTATAATTAATATTTCATAAATATTAATTATTTTAATTAATTTATAAAAATGACAAATTTATTGAATCGGGCAGTAAAAGGGGTATTCAACGTTTCGGTTATGGGACTCTTAAGTGTAAATTTGATCAGTGGTTATATCGAACAATTCGAATATTAACGTTCACACTTCACTCAGCAGATGATGTGAAATAATGGCCAAATTTATCGCTTAATTGGCATCGATAAAATCCAATTTTATTTTATTAACCGTTAACTGGTTGTGTGTATTATTAACACCAATTTTCTTCATCAAAACTATCACTTTGGACTTATGGAATTTGGTAATAGTCACAATTCCAATATCATCCATATTCAACTCTATAATCTAAACACAAAGTTCTTAGTCCAATAATAACAATTATTATTAAGTGAACTGCTCTGGCCAGAGACTTTGACTTTGAGTTGACTTCAGTTGACCGTGATATCAACCTCACATTATTGAGGAGATGGATCCTCACTTGAATAGTGTTTCCCTTCCAGTGCTTCCACTCGACCCAACTATAGTCATTTGATGGATGTCGTGCCACGATTTAGCTATAATCAAAGTAGAGCTTCCACATTGAAGATCAATAGTATTATCAAGTTGAGACTTTTGTGAAATCTTGACAAATCGATATTTTCTGTTTGAACTTAGTTATATTTGTTGGAAATAAGCCAGCATGAAGCAGGGTAATTGGGTAAATTTTTATTTTTTACCTATTTGGATCTTTAATGGGCCTATGAATCTAAATTTACTTAGAACTTTTCTAAATGTTCCTTCATACAAAATCCAAATTTTATTTAATTCATAAATATAGTTATAATTAATACCATTTGTATTATATTGAATATATGTGTATCATATACACATATGTGTGTACGTGCACGTACAACATAATAGGATGTACATGGTTTAACATGCTTGTATATAGGTGTAGGGATTTACACCACAAAATGCTAGCCCCTCTTGTACACATATGTGTTGTCCAAATATATATATATATATATATATATATATATATATATCTTTGTGCGTATGTGTGCACATACATAATATAATGTAAATGAATATAAATATATATACATAATTTAGTATATATGTAAAATATTACTTATAAATACAATTTATATAATAATTTAAAATATATATCTTTCTGTGTATGTATATATAATATCTATAAACATAGTTGATTTGTAATAATACTTTGAATAATAATTTACAATGTAGTTTTGAATAAATATAAAACATATTATTCAAAAAAATGTTTTTTTATTTTTAGTGAAATTTAAAATAAATCACACACTTTTGAATATATTGTAATGTAAATAATAATAATAAAATTATGTATACACTCTTATGTGTTCACGGCCGATTTTTTTTATTTGGATTAAAATTTGTTTAACAAAATGTTCTTTTTCTGTATAAATTTTTTTAATAAAATTTGTATTATGATTTTCGAAAATAAAATTTGTAACATATTTGTATTAAAATTTTATGTTAATATTTTACATTTTAGGTTAATATATGTAAGTATTTATTATTTGTATAACTAGATTTAAATTAAATAAAAAGATTATGCATAAGTATTATATACAAATTATATATATATATATACATAAAAAATCTTTTTTTTAATTTTCAATATATATATATATATCTGTGTGTGTGTATAAATATATATGTAAAATATAAATCATGCATTATGTAGTTTTATTATGTATGATTTTGGCTTTTAACTAAAAGGAAAATCATTTGTTAATATATTTAATTTTCAAATTTTGTTTTAAACAAGGCCATGAGCAACTAAGATGAATACAAATAAAAAATGATTTTTTTATATATACACAAATATATAACTATCCAATGCAACAACACACACACACTTATATATATATGTGTGTGTGTGTGTGTGTGTGTGTGTGTGTGTGTGTGTGTTTGTTATATCAATAGCTAACTAAACTAACATATGATATAATAAACATATAAAACGTCCATGTATGATAATAAATAAGGAATTGTACCTTTCACCAAAGCCTTTAATTTACACCTTAAAACAAAGAACCTAACTCCTTGAATTGAATCCAATATCTAAAAGTTGCTAGCTTCTCAAACATAGCGACCACTGTAACGACCACCCTACACCTATGGTGGAAAATGGTTATTAAAGGAAAGAAAAGAAGTAAAGAAGAAAAAATAGAAGAGAATGGAAATAGAAGAAAAAGGAACATCAAATAATCACATAACCTATCGTATACCTTACATCGCATTAGATAAATATAACAATCAGCACAGATATAAAACAATCGACACAGTAATAATAATGTGAACTAATCATCAGAGTATAAGATCAACAGAGTTATACAATAATGTAAAAGAGTTTATACAATTGATACATAAAATCAATTGATAAATGTCTCTAATAATAGTAAGTCAAACACTATCAAGGCTCCAAAGTGTCACACAGCGGAATATACAATAACAAACACAAATATAAGTATGAGCAAACGTCACCTTTTGCTAGTCCATCTGCAGAACTCCATATGTCATCCACACCTGCTCTCTAGCCTACTCACTTAAGAGTACCAGAGATAATAAGAAGCAAAGCATAAAACCTTGGGTCAGATAATAGTCCGGTATCAGTGATAAACAATCTAAAAATACTATAAAAGTCGATATAGTATACGGAACAAAGGGTATATGAATCATACCTAACCTGTCTCTGCAACCAAAGAGTCAGCACATAACATCGATAATATACTACCCTTCAACATCATAACAAGGGTACTGTATATTCAGTAAACTATCGGGGTGCCTGGGTATCTCCATCCATAGTATCTACTCCATAATAAATAAAGTCGGGGTGTCTAGGTATCCCTATGCACAATACCTACCTCGTGTGACATCCCTAATGTGACAGGTGGCTAGTGAAGCAACCATAAAAAACATAGCATCCATCAAACAATACTAACTATCATCCAGTGTGCTCTAGATCTATGATAACTCATATGGCCCTCATGCCACATACTAGTGGAAATCCCTGTTCTTTGTCATACTCTCGTATCTCGTAGCCTAAAGCTAGATACGTGTCTCGCAGCCTAAAGTTAGATACGTGTCTCGCAGCCTAAAGTTGGACACTAGACCCAAAGCCATAGGTTCATTATATACAGATCCTTGCTACCAATCCATGAGCGTCCCCACTATACAATACCCCTGCTTCGAGTACAATAGAAAACACTTTGAGTCATCAAGGATCCCTTAGCACGTGCACATCCATTTGAGCCCTGGTATCTTAATACAATTTCCACTATCTGGAACCCACCGCGTTCCTCCACTCCACGACTCCCACCACGCGCCTCTTCAGTACCTACTCCTTACTCGAGTCACAGACTAAAGATACGATGAGTCTAATCTTCGGTACCTACTACCCTCATGAGTCACAAACCGAAGATACAAGGCTTTTCATCATGTTGTTACATCAACATCCTCCCATGATGCGAACGAGCCAACACCTCCGGCATGATCTACAGAGTCCTGAAACTATCAACCTCGAAACCTACTCCATACACCATTGAATCATAATCCAAAGTACCAACTCTCATGTCGACGTGCTACATCGTCGTATCACCGTCAAAATCGCTCGACCTAGACCTATATATAAAGACTCTAAGTCGGTCGAACGAATAAATCATCAAATCGCACACCATGAAGTCTTATCAACGTCCAATCCAAAGACCAACCAAATCGCCAATCAACAATAGTGATGGACATTGAACACCCTACAGTGGTCAATACCAATCACTTTGGTTATGTACTTAACCAAAATGGATGAGTACAAACCAAGTAGAAATATCCGACATCCATTCTGAAGTCCAAAGCCTCGTCTTCCACCTTCATATCAGTCGGCATGTATCGAAACACTACTCTACAACTTATCTCGTTCATTAGGTTTTATGCGTGTATGAAACCCCAACATACAAGATATCCCCTAACACACGATCGTCGTTAATCAGCGTTTTCAACCAAAAACAACCAAATAACGAAACAAGCAACCATGCAACCAACATCCATACATACAATGTGTTTAATACATCTATATCAACCAATGGGAAAATTATATCAAAAATAGCCCAAATCTAATAATTCCCTAAAAATGGCACGTCGAAGGAAAACATGAGATGTTCGATATAAATCGTTTTAAAATACTTTTATTTTCTTTTATAAAAATCTAGTAGGTGTATAAGTATAGGAAAATCACATTTTAAAACCAAAAATTATTCCAAACGTCAATCTAATACTATACAACCAATCATAGTATGGTGAGAGACAACATCGTTCACCTCTATAAAATCTGTCCAAACTAGTGCCAAGGCATAGATCTCTCCATCACGAGCACAATGCAAGAAACCGCATTCAAAACGGGCGTCGTATGCTAAAGATATGACCAATATATGATAAAAAATTATTTAAATAATTAATTCACTTAATTTATAATTAATTAACCTATCCTTAATACATCTTCCCTAAATCATATGTATGTACATGCCATGCACATCAAAGCCATAGCCGCAACTTCAAACCTCAATTTCCCTCTCGTTTGTCGAAGAAATGATGCATCGTCTTCGCCAACAAACTCTATTTCTAAATCTCTCTACCCCGAATCCATTGAAAAGAAGCTCGGTCGTCCCTCCTAGATCGTGACCTGGTGGCATGCTCAAGCCCATCAAAATGTCACATGCAGCTATAGGCGATCAAGTGTGGCCAAAATTTGTGAACGGATGCTCCTTTGTACAAGTCGCCTTCGGATCCGCTTATCTTCGCCTAAATCTCTAGCGATCTCAAACCCTAGATCCATTGCATAGAAGGTCGATGTCGCCAATGATGATCGATCAAAATTCCGCCACAATCATCACATAGCTCTCATCCATACGAGCTCATCGGATATGCTTTCACGATTTATCGTTGAGCGGATGTTGAGATTTTAATTTTTGAAGTATAGAAGAGGAGCGGCCATTGTTTTCTAATAGAACGGTAAAATTGGAAATGAAATTGAAGAGAGAGATCTGATTTGGGGATCTAAATAATAAAAAAAATTCCAGTTATTTAAATTCTCAAATAAATAGTCGTACATTTCAAGTCCGTACGATCACACGACGTGTTCGATCACAACAAAACTCATATGCATACATCACCTCATTTTTCCTAATCCAACGGTATAAATCTTAGCGCTATCTGAGACTGCTCCCCGAGATGCTAATTTCACGCATTTAGAGTTTGTTTCGGCCATTGGATTGTCTGATCTTCAAATATAACGATCCTTATACTTGTTTTAGTTGCAACGTCAATCCATACTCAATGGAAGTGGTCTCGAGTCCTAATGCGGCCGTATGCGGAATATTCACACTTTTGGGCTTTTATTTAACTAACGATTAAATATTTAAATCAATTACAATCGTTAAAACACGGGTCATTCCAATCTCCCCTCCTTAAAAGAATTTCGTCCTCGAAATCACAAAGCAAGGAGAATGATTTCTCACCCATTGCCCATCAAAAGCCCCTCAGATTCTGGAAAAAATTCGACATCACCTCCTTTGCGCGGCTAGGTCTGAGAAAAATCCTAATACAATAAAGATATATACATCGTATATTTAAACATACTAGAACATATATAGCAATCGTCTCAAATAAGTATGATATATCGAACCATAACTATTCGACATGCCTAACAACTATATAGGCATAGGCTATCATATACAAAGCTAACAATCCAACATCAAACATGCATATAGAATATAAAAACATCAAAAAGTAACATCCATGCCTATCCTAGCATACATGATACTAAACTATCTAGTATACAATATCCAATATGATATCCAATATGGAAGCCGATGATAAAAATGAAATATCACCATCTAAAGAGCTCCGGACAAGCAGTCCTTATGCTCTTCTCCCTCTCCCATATACAATCACCTTCACTTTCACTCCACTGAACCTCAACTACTCCACTATCCTCCAACTAGTCATGTATCACATATATCGGTACGAATAGGTCTATGAGGTCTCAAATTCCATGATTTAGTCTCGATATCATAAAATCGATTCGATGCCAAATCCCAAATGCCTCTTGTAAGTTCTCCAAAAACCAACTATTGAACAGTGGGTTCCGGCCATTTACAATGCTCTTGGCACATAATGGAATCAAACTATCCATCCCACATATAACTCAACAAATACGGATGTCGTTCTACAGGACTTAAGGAATACAGATCTAGCATTCTTCATCAACCAATCGACTATGACTAAAATGCTATCATACCATCCTCAATCCTCGGCCATCCATTAATGTAGCCTATAGAAAGTTGTTCCCACTACTTGAGAATAAATAATCTCTCATTCCTATGGATCCAACAATCTCTAACTATAGATATATGTTCCCACTACTCAAATGTTATCACTTCTACAAACACTACTCGTTCCTCTAATTTAGCCATAATCTCCACTAGTCATGCTTCACGTCTCTGACTAGTACCGATCCGCTAAATCAAAGTAGGTCTGATGGTCAAACTGGCCATCACCTTTGGCCCTAGCTCATTGAGTTTAGAATTCATAACTAGTGATAAGCACGAGCAATGCCACTCTAGGAATACTTCTTCCAAACTTGTATGTTGTGTCGACCTGGAGCCTATGTGTTTTAACCTCTTCTCTCCCTTGTTTTAGTGCTTGTTCTAGCTTGTTTTCCACACAATTTCACTTGATTTTGATGATGATTTTTGTGTTGTTTTGAGAGCTATGATGCCTATTAATAGGCTAGCTAAATTTTGAGAATTTGAAATTCAAATTTGAATTTATTTTGAGTTGAATTTGAATTGAATTTGAGTAATCGGTTTTGAGGTATTTTCTTTGTTTTTCATTGTTTTCGAGCACAGTTTTCTCCAAACGATTTTGAAATAATTTTTAAAATAAATTAGAATTTTAAATAATTATTATATAATATTTATAAATTATTTTAAGTTACAAATTGAGTTTTCAAATCTTTTAAATTGAAGATATGTTTTTAAGAGAAAATGAATTTTGTTTGAGATAAGTAAAGAATATTTTGAGTATTATATGAGGAAAATATTAAATTTGGATATCTTCCTTTCACCATTCGTAGTTATAGTATGTTGGAGTTGTCATTGAGATGTATATTTATTTGACTCTTTGTTTCTAGTGTGGTCGCCATACCACATTTGATGTATCATTTGTATTGTATTGGGATGTATCAGTGTATATGTATATGTATATTTGTTTATTGTTCTGTGATGAGATATTCATTTAGTTATTGTATTTTGTTCTGATAGATCCGTTAGCCACCTATAGTTTTGTATTAGACATTTATTGAATATGTCGATCTACTTGAGTTAGAAATTTTTTTATAGAGCATTAATCGACGTATTCAGTAGATGTTTAAGACAAAGCTATAGATGGTCGCTCCTAACCAGCCCTATTCTCCACATTAGCAGACATAATTACTCAGTAATTTTCTTTGTTAATGTAGGTCTCGGGGTGGGGCATCACATCTTGGTATCAGTCCACTCAAAGCACCAACAACTACATTTTCCTTACGAACGTATAGGAAATGTCAAATCCATAGGAGGCTAAGAACTCTAACCATCGCCTGTTGGAAAAGGTCAAGATCCTTCTTAGAGAAGAGATGCTCTAATGATGTGGTATCATTGAACAGCTCTAACTCCTCTCCTAACAGATAATGCCTCCAATTCTCCAAAGCGAACTTTATCGCCCTCAACTCCAAATCAAAAGTCGAATACTTCCCCTCATGTGTTTCAATTCTCAACTAACATGTGACAACCTTACCTTCTGTATCAATATCGCATCCACTTAAGTACCACATGCATATGTATATCACGTCTCTTCTTTCCCACTCGGAATGAGTAACATCGGTACACTCATCAACCTCTCGGTTAGACTCACTAATGCATGTCTGCACCTCGCATCTCAAATAAAAGTCTGATCCTCTCTCATCAAATAGGTCAACGATGCTACTACCTTGGATCTATTCAAATTCAGGACTGCAGTAACTACAGGATCTACGGCGATGTCCTACTCTTAAATAATGTGACCCAAGCATCTCACTTCCCTCCTTCAGAAGTGATACTATTAAAATCTCTTCATCAATTGGTGTCTTTTCAACGCCTATAATACAATCAGTAATCATGCCTTGTGCTCTTCTTTCGTCCATGAGTAGACGAATGTATCATCAATGGGTAATCAGCACAAATTTACTCAAGTGATCCCTCGAACATGCCATGAGATTAACAAGGCATGCCGACACATTGGTTAGCTCGAATGGCATAATCAACCAATCAAAAATCAAGGTAGCGTACGAAAAACTATAATCGGTACACTCTCTCTAAATACTCTTAGTTGGTGAAAGCCGCATCGCAAGGTCTAACAAGAGAACATCCTCATGCGATAGAGCTGATCGAACAAGCTATCAATAAATGGGAGTAGAAACTTATTTGTTATCCCATTCAGCTCACGACAACTAACAAACGACCTAAAAGAGCCATCCACCCTAGTGGCGAATAATACATGTGCATCCTACCCAAATATGCTTCTACGAATGAACCATCACCTCAGTAGGTTATCCGCTCGCACCTTTAACTTCCTCTCCTCTTTGGGCATCATATGCCTTTTAAGGCATAACTATTGGTCTAGCTCCTATAACCAAGCTGATACGGAACTCAATCCATGTATGGTGGTAATCTTGTCACCTCATCGAATATTTTCGAATACTCTCTAGCTATAGGCATAGTTGACAACTCTTCATATGGAATATCGAGCGAATATAGAAAAGCTAACCTTAACTCACTCCTCTACAGGCATCCAATCACTACTGTTCGATCTTCCACAATGCTAATCGTCATCAACGGCCTTTCATAATCCATCACTATTTCGTACCCCTTCAGTCGGTCCATTCCCGTACTATAGTAACCCCAAAACAAATCAATAGCAAATAAACTAACAAACATGCATGACTCACTATGACAATGTCTCGACAAACCATGCATAGGCTGGTTGAGCCCCTAACTAGGTCCGTCACAATCAAAGGTCGGTTAACCATCTCGAGTCTTAATCCCAATATCTCCATCAAATCTAGATATAAAGGAACATGAAACCTCAACGTCAAATAAAACACGTATGGAAACACCATAAGTTAAAAGGAAAACTTCAAATAGTAATGCCATTTCCCTTCTCTTTTGTCGATGGAGCACTCGACAAAATTGAAACGGCAATCAATACATACGCTCCCACGGTTTATCCCTACTGAGCTGGTTTGGGGCAACCTTTCTATGCGGAAAATAGGCCTTCACATCATAAAGCCTTCTCGACCATCTTCTCGAAGCTCTCGTCAACATGACCAATCAATCGCTTCCCAAGTTCATCACTCAACCCAATGTGAAACTCTCCATCCTTTCTATGTGGGGTATTGAGGGAAAATAGACCGTACTTTGATAGCACATTGAATTCAGCCATATGCTCTAACACAAACATATCGCCTTACTTCAAATTAGCGAACTCCTTAACCAACACAAACTTTGGAAAAGTTGAGATAAATCTTCTTCGAAGCAAAATATGAACTAATCCCAAGTAAATCGATTATCAGGAAACAAAGCTATAGAAGCACTCCACTAGTTCTTTGTTTGTCCCAGGAGCTCATTAGAGGTCAACTTCTACCTCATGGCATTATTTAACTCCAAGTCATCAAAAATCCTCTTGCAAGTAGCCATCAAATCCTGCCTTCCAATAGCCGACTTCGTTCCGAGGAATGATCTGCCTCCTAAACTCTCGTAGTCTTTATACAGCTTGGCAAAGTCGACTCTATCCCTTTGCACTTAAGCACCATAATCATCCAAAATAACTTGGCATTCCAGGAAACAATTCACACCATCTCTGCGAACATATTTTATCAATCAGAGTTAATGACCCTGATCCTGCCCACTCCCCAGCTCTTAAGATGAAATCAATTGCAGTATTTCTCATATAGCAGATCATTCCTGCTCTATAATAAGGACAATCCATCTCCCATAAAGAAAACTGCATCAATAGTTCTCGTGTATGTAATACAACTTATATACTATATATACTACTATATAATTTCGAAAACCAAAATTTATAACAAATACAAACTCTCTTGTATATACATACACTATAGATCCAGTCTATGGCGATAACTTCCACCCTATCTCTATTGGATCGTAGTATCAACTCAAATTAATCATGTAACCTAAGCTCTGATACCAAATGTAACGACTGCCCTGCACCTATGCTGCAAAACTTTTGTCAAAGGAAATAAATTAAGTAAAGAAGAAGAAATAGAAGAGAAGAGAATGGAAAAAAAGAAAAAGGAAACATCAAACAATCATATAACTTGTCGTATATCTCACATCGCATCAAATAAAATATAATAATCAGCACAGATATAAAATAGTCGATACACTAATAACAATGTGAACTAATCATCAGAGTATGAGATTCACATATTTATACAACATGGTAAAAGTGTTTATATAAATGATACATACAACTGATAATTGTCGCTAATAATAGTAAGTCAAACATTGTCAAAGCTCCACAGTGTCACACATCGGAATATACAATAACAAACACAAGTATGAGTAAACGTCACCTCCTGTTAGTCCATCAGTAGAACTTTATATGTCATCTATACCTGCTCTCTAGCCTACTCATTTAAGAGTACCCAAGATAATAAGAAGCATAGCATAAAATCTCGGGTCAGACAACAGTTTGTTATGAGCGATAAATTGTATCAAAATATTATAAAAGTTTATATAGTATATGAAACAGAGGGTATACGAATCATACCTAACATGTCCCTGCAACCAAAGAGTCGGCACATAACATCGATAATATGCTACCCATACAACATCATAAATGGGGTACTCCATGCTCAGTAAACTATTGGGGTACCTAGGTATCTCCATCTATAATACCTACTCCATACTAAATAAATTCAAGGTGTATAGGTATCCCTATGCACAACACCTACCTCATGTGACATCCTTAGCGTGACAAGTGGCTAGTGAAGCAACCATAACAAACATAGCATCCATCAAATAATACTAACTGTCACCCATTGTGCTCTAGATATATGATAACTCTTATGGCCCTCATGCCAAATACCAGTGGAAATCTAATCCTGCTTCTCCGGCATACTCTCGTATCTCACAACCCAAAGCTGGATACGTGTCTTGTAGCTTAAAGTTGGATGCTAGACCCAAAGCCATAGGTTCAGGGTATACAAATCCTCACTACCAACCATGGGTGTCCCCACTACATAATACGCATGCTTCAAGTACAATAGAAAATGCTTCGAGTCATCAACAATCCCTTAGCACATTCACATCCATCTAAGCCCAACTAGCTCAATACAATTTCCACTATCTAGAACCCACCATCTTCCTCTACTCCACGACTCCCACCATGAGCCTCTTCGATATCTACTCCCTAACCGAGTCATAAACCGAAGATATGGAGTGTTTAATCTTTGGTACCTACTACCCCCACGAGTCACAAAAAAAAAGATAAAAGGCTTTTCATCATGCTTTACATCACCATCCTCCCATGATGCGAACGAGCGAACACCTCCAGCACGATTTATAGAGTCCTGAAACTATCAACCTCAAAACCTACTCCATAAATCATCGAGTCATAATGTGAAGTACCAACTCTTATGTCGAAGCACCACACCATTGCCTTACCATAAAAATTGCTTGCCCTAGAGCAATAATATCAAGACTCTAAGTTGGTCGCACGAATAAATCATCAAATCGTGCACCATGAAACATCCTCAACGTCCAAGCTAAAGATCGACCAAATCGCCAATTAATAATAGTGATAGATATTGACCACGCTACAATGGTCAATACCAACCAATTTGGTCGTGTACTTATCCAAAATGGGCAAGTACAACCAAATGAAAATGTCCAGCATCCATCCTAAAGTCCAAAGCCTCGTCTTCCACCTTCAAATCAATTAGCATGTACCCTAACACTACTCTACAACTTATCTCGTTCATTAGGTTTTCGCTTGTATGAAACCCCAACATATAAGATATTCTCCAAACACCCGATCATTGCTAATCGGCTTTTTCAACAAAAAACAGCAAAACAAGCAACAAGCAACAATGCAACTAACATCCATATATACGTCTAAAGCAACATGCATACAATATGTATAATACATCCATATCAACCAAGAGGGAATCAAATCAAAAATAGCCCAAATCTAATAATTCACTTAAATTGGCACGTCAACGGAAAATATGGGATATTCGATATAAATCATTTTAAAATACTTTTATTTCTTTTATAAAAATCTAGTAGGTGTATAAGTATAGGAAAATCACATTTCAAAACCAAAAATCATTCCATAATTTCAATATAATACTATACAACCAATCATAGCATGGTGAGAGACAATATCACTCACCTTCATAAAATCTGTCCAAACTAGTACTAAAGCATAGATCTCTCCATCATGAGTGCAACGCAAGAAAACGCATCCAAAGCGGACCTCGTATGCAAAAGATATGGCAAATATATGATAAGAGATTATTTAAATAGTTAATTGACTTAATTTATAATTAGTTAACCTAATTACCTCCTTAATACATCTTCCCCAAATCATAGGTCTGTACGCACTATGCACATCAAAGCCATAGCCGCAACATCAAACCTCGATTTCTCTCTCGTTTGTCAAATAAATGATGCATCATCTTTACCAATGAACTTTGCTTACAAATCTCACTGCCTCGGACCCATCTAAAAGATGCTCAGTTGTCCCTCCTAGATCATCATTTGGTGGTGTGCTCAGGCACATCAAAATGTCTTACTCGGCTGTAGGTGATCAGGTGTGGCCAAATTTTGTAAACGAATGCTCCTTCGTACAAGAATCACACTACCGCCCTTAAATATGCCTATTATCGCCCAAATCTCCAACGAACTCAAACCCTAGATCCATGGCCATGAAGGTAGATATCGCCAATGATGATCGATTAAAATTATGCCATGGTCATTATGTAGCTCTCATCCATACGAGCTCATCGAATCTGCATTCACGATTTATTGTTGAGCGGATGTTGAGATTTTGATGTTTTAAGTAAAGATGAGGAGAAACCATTATATTCTAATATAATAGTAAAATGGGAAATGAAATTGGAAGGAGAGATTTGATTTAGGGATTTGAATAATAATATTTTATTCCATTTATTAAATTCTGAAACAAATGGTCGTACGTCTCGAGTCCATACGATCACACCACGCGTCTGATCGCAATGAAACTCATCTATGTATATCACATCATTTTTTTAGATTCAATGGTATAAATCTTGTCGTTATCTAAGACCGCGCCTAAGGATGCTAATTTCGTGCATTTTGAGACCGTTTCGGTCATCGGATCGTCCAATCTCCAAATATAATGATCCTTATACTCATTTTAATTTGCAACGTCAATCCAAACTCAATGAAAGCGGTCATGGGTCCTAATTCAACTGTATAAAAAAATTGGGTCTTCATTTAATTAACGATTAAATATTTAAATCAATTATTTAATTATCTGATCGTTAAAAATACGGGTCGTTGCAACCACCGATGATCGAATGGACTTTAATTTGATGTTAGAAATGCGTGATAAGTGAAGGAGTGAGGTAGAATTTTGGGCTAGCAAAGGAGATGAAGAGGAGGCTCAATAATCAAAAAGAAAGTGAGGGTTTAGAGATGCATAAAATAGAGGAGATACCAAGGAGAAAATTATGGATTCGAATCCTTATTTCTCTCTTACCTTTCTCCTCCTTTTTAATTCAAATTCCACCCCTCCTTAGCTATTATTATTGTTGGCCTACCCTTGCAACTCCAGTTGAAAATTCAAGCCCCCTCACCAGCCTCTAAATCATTTCAAGCCCGACCAGTATATTTGTTGCATTTATATAATATAATTTAAACATGCACTGATATCATATATCGATCAGTATATTTATAACTATTATAAACACACGGTTTAATATTGTTCAACACAATATTCAAAAGGCAAAGAAGCAAACCCTACTTATCAATGGCGATTGTATCTTTTTCATGTACCCCTAGTTTTCATGTTTTATTGAACTTTTTCCTTTGATTTGCTCCTTTTTTTTCTTTTTTTTCTTATTCTTAATCTTCTACAATGCTTATGGATAAGGAGGGTTGGAAGGAAGTTGGGAGAAGGAGTGGGAAACAACCTACTATTTCAACAGTAGAAAAGGGAAATAAGGGTGTGCGCTTGGGTGGAACTGTTAAGGGGACGGATGTGGTTCATAGTGGTGGTTCTAAGGAGAAGGAAATGCCACAAAAAGTCGATTTGAAAGTGGTGTGCAGCGAGGTGGTCCTTTCTATTCAAAACCTGCTGTTTTCAATATGAAACATTCAAAAGTTTCTAGTCCTATTAACATAAGAAAAATATCCTATTGTGAAGCTGTAAAGGCTTTAAATGGACATTGTCTGAAACATGAATTTATTAAACCATGTGTTGATAATGGGAGGAGAAAGGGTAGGATTTCTAGGGAGGCGATTAAGGAGGCGAAGGAGAGCTGGGATAATTATGTGTTGATCTATGTAGTTGGTCATTGAGCATTTTATAAAAAAAATTGACGGTTATGCCAGAGGGGTTTGGAAGACTCGAGCTAACTTTGATGTGCAAAAAAGATACAATTTGAGGGTTATGCCAAAAGGGAATGAAGTCGATTGTTTAAAGATTATTAAAGAGGGTCCGTGGTTTTTTGATAGACCCATTATTATTATGAAGAGATTAACCCCTTCAATGAAATCTGAGTGGGATTTGCTAATGTCCATGCCTGTCTGGATTAGACTTCTAGGGCTAAGTTTTAGATTATGGGGTAACAAGGCTATTAGTGCTCTAGAAAGTACTTTAGGAGTCTCTTTAAAATAGATGAGGCAATAAAAAACAAAACAAGAATCTTCTTTACTAGAGTTTTGGTGGACATGGCAGCGGATGTCGGGTTTCCCAAAGTTATAGAAGTTATCGATGAAATGGGGAAGGTGTTCTCATATGAAAGTTATAGAAGCTATTGATGAAATGGGGAAGGTGTTCTCACATAAGGTGGAATATGAGAACCCACCTACTAGATGTGAGAACTGCTGTTGTTTTGGGAACCTTATCGATCAGTGCCCTATGATGATGATGTGGTGCCAAAGTCTATGGTGAATGACATGAAAAAGGATGATGAAACCGCTACTGTGGGGGCAGCGGTTGAGGAGAGGGCGTATTTGGAAAGTGGAAAAGAAGAAAATCTATGTGATTCGAAAGACAGAGCTAAGGCGCAAAATTGTTTTGGGGAAGAGGAGAAGAGTGTTGGGGTTGTGAGGAATAGTTTAAACATGAATGAGTCAAAATGATAAATATGAGGATGGTATGGTAAATAAGGAGAAGGTGGATAATGCTGCTAATTCTAGCCTTGGAGCAGAAGCGCAGGTATAGAACAAGCAATTTTGCAATTATGTGGGTGAGCAGTTGGTTTTGAAGTGTGTAGTGGAAGGTAATGAATACTTTTTAAAGGCTATGGATAATGAATTTAAAACTTTAAGGGAGATTGATTCGGCTGTTGAGTGACTCAATTTGGTGAGGAAAGCGGTGGTTAATGAGAAGCGAAAGGAGGAGCTAAACTCGAGTTATGTGGGGAAGGATGCTGAGAAATTTATTGTTCCTGCTAAAGACTATCAAGTGTTGATTGAAAATTCCTCTGTTGGATGCTTAGAGGGTGAATCTAGTCTTCCGTTGGTGCTATCCCATTCTACTTCATTAGGAGCTAGAGATTCATCTCAATGGGGAGTCAAGTCAACGTCACCTCAAATTGTTTTACTTAAACGATGTCACTCATCTTCGAAAACTGAGGGCTTGCCCTCTTCCTTTTCTCTTGATAAATTATTTTCAGCTATTTCGGTTTCCAAAGGGGATGGTTTAAACGCTAATGATCTTTTGTAGGTTTCATGGCCTTATTCAGATCATTTGGGGAACCGGCTATCGGTGAAAGATGTCAGTTTAGGTGTGGTAGTCCCTATAAACTCAAATATTCCTGATTCATCAGTTGCCATTTCAGGTTGTTATAAGGCTAATGACACTAGTTCTGAAGTACCCACACAGCCAGCGGATAGGGTTGTTATTGATAGTGATAAACTTGTTGTTAGAAACCCGAAGTATCTTATTAAGAAAGAAATCAAAGTAGGGAAAGTGGTGTCGAGCCACGGTAGAGTGCCTAGAAGTTCTTCTAAATCTAAGCAACGACTATAGCTAGCTGGAATGTTTGAGGGTTCCATAAACCGAACTATTTAGCAAAAGATATAAGAATTCTTAACTAGTTTAAAGTGACTTGTTTTGAAATCCTTAAAAATAAATTGAAGTGGAGAGGGTTAGAGGAGTTGAGAAAAAAACAAGTTATAAATGGAATATTATTAGCAATATTTTATTTTATTATAAGTGTAGAATTTTTATTTTAATTGATCGTGAGGCTTAAGGGTATTAATATTATTAGTACGAGTGATCAATACATTACGTTGGATTTGACTAATTTGAGAGGGATGTGTTGTAACTGCACATTTGTCTACGTCCAAAATTTTGAGATTTTAATACTTAATTTTTGGTTAAACCTTGAGGAAAATGCTTTCTCAATTTATAAGCCTTTGATTATTTTAGGAGAATTCAACTGCATCCGATTTGTTAAAGATAAAAAAGGTGGTAATCTAATTCATTTTAGAAAATTGAATGAAATGAATATGTGGATCAATAGAATTGGTGTTTCTAAAATAGAGATTCAGGGATTTAAATTTTCCTGGTAGCCAGGTTTAGAGAAAAACATTCTAACTAAAATAAACAGGGTTTTCATGAATATCCAATGGATGCAACAGTTCAGTAGTTTCAAAGCAGAATATCTTCCATTTGGGGTTAGTGACCATAATCCCATTTTATTGTCTTTAGTGTATCTTTCTCATGATAAGCCAAAGCCTTTTAGATTTCTTAACCACTGGGTGCTTAGTGAAGGTTATTTTGACCAAGTTTTGAATGGTTGGAATTCTATTATGGCAGGAAGAACTATGTTTATTCTTTTGCAGAAAATGAAAGCGGTTAAGAAAATTTACAAATTTGTTCTAAAGATTGGAATAACACTAAATAGGAGGTTGATTTTTTTAGAGGAGAATGTGCTAGTCTGCAGAGGAGATTAGAGTCGGATAATTCTATGGTACTAAGGCAGCGTTGAATGAAATGAAAATCTGATTTGAACGGGCACTTCAGAAAGAATTGGTTAATGCTAAGCAAAAGGCTAAATGCAATTGGATAAAGTTAAGAGATGAGGTAACTGCATTATTTTATGCCAAAATGTCTAGTAGGAACTGTCAGAAAAGCGGGGATGGAGATATTTCTATTAATGGTGACCTTTGTCAAGACCCGACTTTGTTTGGTGCTAGAGCTGTTAACTACTTCATGGATATATTTAACAAACATAAGATTAAAGCTCAACCGTATATCACTAGTAAGTATACTATTTAAGAGTATGGGAAGAATTTCCTTAATTCAAGGATTGAACTTCATGAGATTAAAAGCACTATTATGAGTATTAAAGATGACTCTTCCCCAGGCCCTGATGGATTTAACGCCAATTTTTTTAAAAGTTCATTGGGAAGTTATTAAGAACTATTTGTTTAACATGTATAACGAATCATTTCAAAATGGGAAAATTCTTAAGGAAATCAACCACACATTTGTTCATTTAATTCCTAAGAATGCGAAGGCTAATGATATTCATTAGTTTAGACAAACTGCTTGTTGCAAACTGTCCTATAAAATTTTAGCCAAAGTTCTGAATGACCGAATGAAATTGTTTATGGATTCGTTAATTTTTTTAAATCAATGTGCTTTTATTCCTAATAGAAGTACTGGTAATGGCATATTATATGCTCATGAGGCTAATAGGGGGTTTGGCAGAAGAGACAATAGAAATATGTGCATTAAAGTAGATTTATGCAAGGCGTATGACTCTTTTAATAGACAATTTGTTTTGCATATGATGTTTTGTTTGGGGTTTACTTCTAAATGGATTAGAATGATTGAGGAATTAATATCATCTATGACCTCCTCAATAATTAATCAAGGCAGTCCTATGGACTTTTTTAGCGGCTCTAATGGACTCGGGCAAGAGTACCCATTATATCCATTTTTATTCATCATTGTTATGGAGTATTTTTCTATAATCATGGATAGTAAAGTTGAAAGAGGGGAGTTATTGCCGATTAGTGGAGAAAATGGGTTTACTCATATTATTTTCGTCGATGATATTCTGATATTTTCTTCCGCTTCGGTTAAAGCAGCAAAAGCTATTAAGGAAGTTTTCAAATGTCTCTACGATTGTTTAGGTCTGCAATTTAATTATGAAAATCCAATGTTTTCTTCTTGGAAGGTGTGAAGTATAAGAATGAAATTGCAGAGATTCTTAATATCAATCAAGCCTCCCTTCCAATGAAGTACCTTGGTATCCCTCTATCTAGGTTCAACATTAAAGACATGGATTGCATTAGTTTAATGGATAATGTGAATAAGAGAATTGAAGGATGGGAAACTAGAATCGTAAGCACCACTAGAAGAATTGAGTTAATTAAATCTACTATTTATCCAGTTATTAAGTATTGGATGCAGTGTTTTAAATTCCAGTTTCTACTCTAAATAAAATCAAACATGTTTGTTTGAACTTTCTATGGAAGGTTAGAACAAGTAAAATTCCTTAGGAGGTAGTCTGTATGCCGAAGGAAGAAGGAGGTTTGGGCCTAAGGAAATTGGAAGATATTAATAATGGGATAGGCATTAAATTAATCTAGGAGGTGGTGAATGTCCATGGTATCTGGGCTAAGCGGACGAAGGAGAAATATTTCAAGAATAAATCTTTTTGGGAGCTTGATGTTAATAATGAACATTCGAGGTCGTGGACATTTGTGTTAAAACTTAGGCCTTTGGCTGAAAAGTGCATGAAGAAAAGAATAGTAGATGGTATAACAACTTCTTTGTGGTATGAACCATGGTTATCATGAGGTGGACTTATCAACAAATTAGATCATAATTTAATTTTTATGACTAGAAGTAAAAAGGCCTTGGTTAGTGACATTCCCTATAACAAACAGTGGAAGACTTTCACTTTTGGTTTCCTTGAAGCGGTCGGGAGTGACATTGAATCTGAACTGGTTTATAATGATCGTCTTGTAGATTATTAGATCTGGACGTGTTCTACCGATGGTAAATACTTATTTTAAAATAAATGGAATGCGATTAGAACTGTTTCTAAGGTTAAACCATGGGCAATAACTGTTTGGAATATTAGGGGTGCTAACTCAATATCAAAACAACTGGAAATCAATAACTTCATAACTTCCTTCAAAATCCAAATCATGGCCATTGTTGAAACAAAGCTTAATCATGTTAACACCATCAAAGCTTCTTCTACTATTAACCATCAATGGAAATACATTCATAACCTTTCTCAAGCCACTTTTGGAAGGCTCCTCATTCTTTGGAATCCTTCAATTTTTTCTATCTCTCCTCTCTATGTTCATAGGCAATTCATTCACACTGAAATATCCCACATCCCTACATCTTCCACTTTCTTTATGATCTTTGTCTATGCTGAAAATAGTTGTATGCATAGACAACTTCTCCTTGACATTCTCCCTTCTTTGCAACCATCCAATTCTCCATGGCTTTGCATTGGGGACTGGAACTGTATGCAACTCTCTACTGATAAATGTGGAGGTGTTCCTCTCTCCTATCAACAAACTAGACCACTCAATAACACTATTTATGCCTCTAACCTTCTTCCTATTTCTGCAAATGGTTATTTCTTCACTTGGAATAACTCTAGCAAATCTAGTAATATGACATTTTTTAAACTTGATAGATCCTACCAGAACTTCTCCTCTATCCTAGCTTGGCCATCTCTTAACACCATCATCCCTCCTCCATCTCTATCTGACCACTCCCTCTTGGTTTTGGACTGGGGTAAGGCATGTGTGAGAAGACAATCCTCATTTTCATTTTTAATAACTGGACTGATCACCATGATTTCTTGAAAATTGTTACTAACTGTTGGAGTTTGCATGTTTTTGGTAATCCTATGTATATTTTGTAGGCAAAGCTTAGACATTTAAACGAGACTCTTAAAAGGTGGGCTCATGCCACTTTTGGGAATGGGAGCAAATTATCTTCCTCAATTCAAGAAAGTTTATATCAGGTACAGAGAGACATACAAGCTTGTGTTGACAATTTTGCTCTTTCCAACCTTGCTGTTCAAGAGAAAATTCTTAACAAAAAACTTGCTAAAGCACCGGTGGAGGAAAATAAGATGGCAAGATAAAAGGCAAAGATTAAATGGCTTCTACATGGAGACAAGAATTCTGCTGTTTTCCATGAATCCCTTACAATTAAACAATCTAATGCTAGTATTTCCTACATTTTAGATAAAGATGGCATTCCTTTGTACCTCTTCCGAAACCATTCAAAATGGCTTTTTGGACTACTTTCAGGATCTCCTTGCTAACCCAAATGCTCCTGATATCCACATGAAGTTCTTTGATCACATCCATCTCCCCTCTATATCTGATCATTCTAAAGATATTTAATTAAGGAGATCACTAATGATGAGATTAAAGGAAACATATTTGCTATGAACTCGTCAAGCTCTCCTGGGCCAGATGGGTTTAATGCCCACTTCTTTAAGATTTCTTAGTGTGTCATTGGTGCTGATGTTATCAAAGCCATTAAAAAAATTCTTCAATCACAATAGACTGGTATCTGGGATCAATGCCACCAAAATCGCACTGATTCCCAAGATTGAGCAGCCTTCCTCTGTCAGTCAGTACAGACCCATTGCTTGTTGCAATGTTTTATACAAGTGTATCTCTAAGATCATGGCAGCTAGAATGAAGACCGTGCTTGCAAATATAATTTCTCCTAATCAGAGTGCTTTCCTACATTCCAGAGACATCACTGATAACATTCTACTATCTTCTGAACTGATGAAAGGTTATAATAGGATGAATGTTTCTAAGAGATGTGTTTTGAAGCTTGACATTCAAAAAGCATATGACACCGTTGAATGGAAATCAATAATATATATTCTTCATAAAATGAATTTTCCCATCCCTTTTCTGGCCTGTATATTCACTTGTGTTTCTACTGTCAAATACTCTCTTAATTTCAATGGTAATTCTTTTGGATATTTTAAAGCAAGTCAGGGGTATAAGGCAAGGTGATCCCATGTCACCTTACCTTTTTGTTTTTGTTATGGAGCTATTCACTTCCCTCACTAATAAATATATGTCCTTGAATCTCCTAGATTTCCATCCACTATGCAAGAACTCTGGTATATCTACCTTATTATTTGCTGATGACCTATTGCTTTTTACTAAGCCTAATAAATGGTGTTTCAGATATCCTAAAAGATTTTAATCTGATGACTATGTAGGATCGATTTCACCCTAGAGGGGGGTGAATAGGGTGATACTAATAATTATAAAAATTTAACGCGGAAGAATATAAAATAATCGCAACACAGATATAGCAGAGTAATAGCAGCACAGATAATAGCAGAATAATAAAAGCAGAAAATAGAATACACAGATTTACCTAGCTTCGGCATAACCCTGCCTACGTGCTGCCCCCAAGGTTTCTACTAGAAATTAAGTAGTCGGACAGTTACACACGTAAACTCACGACACCCGCTATCGACTAACCTAACTCTACGCTCAAAACCCTGCCACAACTCAGCCACTGAGTTGTGAATTCTTGAACTACACTACCGTAGTCCGTCCCCTAGTCACACGACTAGAAATTACAAAAGTTTAAAAGTAAATAGCAAATAAAAACAAATTAAAAAACAAGAAACCCTATTTAAAAAATAAAACAGCCCAAAATAACAAGACCGACCCAAATTAAAAAAGGATCCTCCTTTTCTTTTCTTATGTCTTCCGCCTTGAATCCTTGCTTAAAAAATGACTGCCTTTATGCTCGTTCGTTCCTCGTTCTGAAATTAGGGCTTCTAGAATGAAGTCGCCGCCTTGTTGAATTGATTGGTGAATGCTTTCTTCTATCAATGATTGTTTGCGGCTTCAAATTCGAGATCTACCGATGCTTTTAATTTAATTGGTATGTTTGTCCCCTTTTTGATTTATATTGTACTCGACTTGATTCGAGTTCCTAATTGATGCTATGCTCTGTTATATTACTTGAGCTCGAATGATTTGGTAGCCGATGATGAGATGGGTTTAAATAGGGTTCGGTACCCTTTATTTTTCGTTCAAATATATTGTGTTTGAATTCTTCACTTGCTATGCTTTGCCGTATGATTTTGATTCAATCCTCGTGATTTTTATGACTGGTTCAGTTCGTATAATTTCTATTACTTGATTATCACGGCTCGATTCTGACTTCTTTGATTCCTTGGCTACCACGGCTTGATTTTCTGTTGACTTCGTTCATTTTTCTGACTTGTTCATCATATTCTTTGACTTCGTGAATATCACGGCTTTGAGTTTTTGGCATTTGAACTTGACATTGACTTTGTTAATTCGTGCTCCTCATATTATCTACTGTGAGAAAAATTGACTTCGGCATTTGATTTGAACTGCAGTTGTCTTTGACTTGGTTTGAAACTGCAAACTTGATTTCACATGTATATTTGATAATGTCAGATAGAAGTTCGATTATTTTCTAGTATTTAAACTTGACTTTCCTGTGACATTTGAACTGCTGCATATATGTATGTGTATGATTCTCTGAACTAGATCTGGTTTGTGTCTGGTTGCATTGATATTGTAGTCTTCATGAGTCTGAATGTCGTGACCATTGCATTGAACTTCCTGTTGTCTGCATTTGCTTGTATACTTCACTTGATCCTCTGGCCTAATTTCATTGTAGTCTTCACTCGAATGTGATTTTGGACTTGAGCTCTATATACATACATATATATATATATATATCTTGTTGTACTTACTGTTGAGTTGTATGCATGCCTGAAGTCTTGATACATTGTTTTGTCATCTGGTGTTGTGTTTGATGTGCATCTGTACTTGAAGTCGTAGCCTTGTCTCTTTGTAGTCTAGTATAGGTTGCATCCCTTCCATGTGTACATTTGTGTGTGTACTTGGTTTCTATTGGTCTGGTTCTCATGCCTTGGTTCTGGTTACATGTGCACCACTTTCTGTTGCAAGTTGAGCTCCATCCACTGTTCTTCGAGTCTTTGTATGGAGCTTGATTGAGTTGTTGCTTCAAGTTACACTACAGCTACAGCTTTTACTCTTGTGCATGTTTTGGTCCAGTTGAGTTTTGTACATTTGTGTCTCTACTATAATCATTTACTGTTGAGGTTGTTGGTTTTGGTTTGTAATCTGACCATGCTTCGTTTATGTGATGTTCACCACTGTTGCACTGATTTTGTACATTTTATATTTCAGTCTGGTTAATCTGTCTAGCCTCTGTTGTTGCTGGCTTCATGTGTACACTTTCATCTAGATTTGTTTTCGTATTGCACCTGAGTTGAATCCAGCATAAAGCTCGGGTTTGACCTTATGCTCGTGTCGTGACTTTATTTGTATTGCACTTGAGTTGAACCCGGCTTTTGATTGGGTTTGACCTTGTGCTCACATGTCCCTGTAATTTTATCAAGTGTATATCGGTGTGCACGGCCTTGTGGCATGTACAGTGATACACTATGCATGTTACAAGTTGTTCGTGTATGTTGAATTCAAAATTAAATGATGACGAACAACCCAAATAACTGAGGTAAATAATATTTTCAAAAATCATTTTATTTTACACTTCAAAAATATTTCATTTTCAATTTTACTGCGTCAGTGTTTATTTTGCAGATCGCTCAGATGCTGGATTCAATCTGGAATAGAGTTGAAGATAAATACGAGTGAATGAGTGAAATGTAGTGAGGTGCAAATGTAAATGATAAATTGTGATGTAATCAAAATTGTAATGTAATTGAAATTTGTATATATATAGTGAGAGCTCAAATTTCTACTATTCAAAATTGTAATAAAATAATAAAATATCTGTTTAAATTTAAATTCTATGTTATTTATTTTATCCAGAAAATATCTATTTAATTATGTGAAAATAAAATAGTACAATAACAAATACATTTAAATGAATATATATGTATATGTTTATTATCATCAAACAAAAATCATATACTAACATATTCAACAGACTAGTCTAACTATAAACGGAAATAATTCCAAAATTAGGATTGCTGGAATGACTGAGCTTGATAAATCTTCTATTTACTCATTGTCTAGCCTTTCTCCATTTGATGATAATGAAGACTATCTTAGAGCTCCCGTGTTTTCCTCCAAAGTCAAGACTAATCAATGCCTTATGTTTTATGTAAAAATTGCCACTAAAATCTCTAATTGACCTGTTTCAAAATGTACAATGGCTGGTAGGATTTTCATTGTCAAGTCCATTACTACTTCCATGTTCCTTTATTATGCTAGAATTTTCATATTGCCTTGCAAGCTTGTTTCCCTGATTAACTCAGCATTGAATCACTTCCTTTGGCATTGTAACCCATATTCCAAGAAGCTAATCCCCATTGCATTTAAAAAAATTTGCTGCCTTTATGAATATGGTGGGCTTGGAATTATGAACATCGGGAAATGGAATCATGCTGCTATTTCTTCTCATATAGATAGACTCCATAAATATGACAGTAATTTATGGGCTTCATGGATTAGGAAAAATCTAATCAAGGAAAAGTGCTTTGGACTATGGATCCACCTTTTGATTGCAGCTGGTCCTGGAAGAATATTCTTCGATCCAGGAAGGATTTTATTCTTATTTTTCAGAGTCAAATGCAACATATGAATCACATTTCTTTTTGGTTTGATCCTTAGTCGGCTCAGGGGATTATTTTGGCTGATGTTATTAATTATAATCTTAGATTGTTGACTGGTATTAGTGAAAAGGCTAAAGTTGGTACTTATTGGTCTGATGGTCTGATGATTCTCCCTTTCTCTAGCCCATCCACTGTTCGTGCCTATTGGAGTAACATACTTGGAAAATCCTATACCAATGTTAATATACATGCTCACTGGAATGGCAAGCCTCATCGGATAAGCTCAGTTTACAGGTGCATTATTAATTCCCTTCCTTATACTTTTTTTCCATGGTATTCCAGGATTTGGAACTCGGGCTCAAGTCCTAAGGATAATTTGTTTCTATGGAAAGTTGTAAAAAAAATGGGATTCATACACTTCATAAGCTTAAGGATAAGGGTATTATTCTCACCGATGTCTGCATGCTATGTAACAGATATATGGAGACTGTTGCTCACTTGTTTTTTGAATGTGAGTTCTCCTTTTTCATTTGGGACAGCATTTTGAAGATGTTAAACTTGCATAAACCCAATAGAAATGCTTCCTTAGAATGGTATACCATTTTTAAAGCGACGAGGTGGAAGACTGATATGGGTTCTCTTCTGTTAAGAGTGCTTAAAAGAGCTATGTACTTTATTTGGATGAAAAGGAACAATAGAGTGTTTGGTGGTAGTTTGACTACTAAACACGTATTGGTCCTTTCCATTTACAAACTTTTTAGACCATGATTTTTATCTTATCATTTTAGGTGTTTTTTCCTTTTCTTGTATATCCTGATGGTATGTCATCAGTCTTTGTAATTTCATTTTGTTAATATATGGTAGGGGCTCATTCAATCTCGCTGGCTTTGCCAAAAATAACTGTTTGGAATAAAATTTATATTCCGAAAATGGCCGTTTGTCTTTTTAGAGCGATTAACAATTTTTTGCCCACTAAGCTTCGCTTGAATCAGTGACATATTATGGTCACTCCTTACTGTGTCTTGTGTAGTGATCTTATTGTTGAGGACTCCTATCATTTGTTCTTTAAGTGTAATTTTTCCGCACTTATTTAGAAATAGCGTCAAAACAATTTGAATCGGCCAGTGTTACATTTTAAACATCCGTTACTCAAAGATGAAATAGAAGGCATTAAACTCAAATTCCTAGATAAAAATAAAAGTAGTGAGTGCTTCAACATCGGTGTGGTGTATTTGGCATGAGAGGAATTTTCGTGTATTTAGCCATAATCAGAGCTCAGTTCATTCTATTTGTCAGTGGATTTGTGCATACATTAGCATTCGATCTTCTAAATCAAAACATAGTCACAGTTTCAGCTCATATTCGGATTGGGAAATTTGTAAAAATTAGGAATAATGAGTTCATTGTGGTATATTGTTCCTTGGACTACCATTCTTTTCCTTTTGGGTCTCTGATGATTTTGGTAATTGTTGTTCCTGTATTAGATTACAGTTGTTATTTTCAAAACTTTGTTACAAATTTAGATTGTTCAACACTATTCATGCGATTTTGATTTGGGAAGTTCGAAGCTTCAATCTTGTGCTTGCTCCTGGTTCAGTTATGCTGCTTTTTCTGCATTGAGCCTGGTTTGTCAGTGGTCATCTGATGCTGGAATTGATTTTGCTTGTTGTGGTGATGATCATAGCTGCGTCTCATTGCAGCCGTTTCTCTGGCTATCTTTGCTCCTTATTGAGTTCGGTGTCGCCATTTTTGGGTTTTTCTATTTTTTTGGAGCTTAGATCGATGTTTTTTTGGAAGGTGGGAGTTTGACTGATGTTTGAGAACATTTATCGTTTATTCCAAGTTGTAGTATGTTTGGATTGGGCTGTATTGGGCTTTATGAATTGTTTTTTTTTCTTTATTCTAAGTTGGATTGGGCAGCATGCTTTGTTGTTGCGCGTGCTTGCCATTAACTTTGTATACAGTTTACTTGTTCATAAAGGTTCTGAATCATTTTAAAAAAATGTTGTTCAACACACCAAATAAAATTTAATAATTAATTTAATTAATTTATAACAATTACAAATTAATTAAATCGGGTAGTAAAAGGAGTATTCAACATTTTGGTTGTGTGACTCTTAGGTGTAAATTTAGTCAGCGGTTAATATCGAACAATTTGATTATTAACGTTCACACGATACTTAGCAGGTGGTATGAAATTATGGCCAAATCTATTGGTTTCGGTAAAATACAATTATACTTTATTAAGCGCTACCCAGTAGTGACAATTATTTACACCAATTCTCTACGTTAAAATTATATTACTTTGTACTTAAGAATTTGGTAATGTTCAAAATTCTAATAACGTCCATATTCAACTCTATAGTCCAAATACAATGTCCTTGGTTCAATAACAATGATTACTATTAACCAAATTGCTCTTGCCAAAGACTTTGACTTTGAGTTGACTTCAGTTGACAACTGAGGAGAAAATCCTCTCTTAAACAGTGTTTCACTTCCAATGCTTCCACTCAACCCAAATGTAGTCATTCATTGGACATCGTGCCACAATTTAACTATAATCAAAGCGGAGCTTTTACATTGAAGATCAATAGTATTCTCAAGTCAAGGGAACTATATAATTTTGTCACATTGATATTTTTTGTTTGACCTTAGATATACTAACCAACAAAAACTATCGAGTGAGTCATTCTATATTTATCCAATAACTATCCGTACGTAACCGTTTGGTACCCCCAATAGTTATGAGTAATACACTGCCCAATATTTGGAGAGTGTTACGTACGCTAGTCTCGATAGATGTATCGATATCTAGTCTTGATACATCTTGACTAGGAATATTTAAAACGACATGTTTAATTACACTATGATAGATTGCTCATTGTTAGAACACTTTGTGACTACTATCACAAAATATACCGTATCCATTTATTTTCTATTAAGTACACTTTTAGTTTAATTAATTAACTAATATAACACATTGTATCAAGTATATAATAGCAAGAAAACACCTTTATTTTGAACAAGATTGGTTATCAAGTTAGATATATGTAATAATTACATAATTTCCCCTAGAGAATACCCCTAACTCTATTGGTCTCCCACTTGCACTTAGGACCAATTATAGAATTTCTATTCCAACCCTTTGATCGGTTTGATGAGAACAAATTGAGTTAGACTCTTTGTGAATGGATCTGCTATATTATTTTAACTATCTACTCTGTCAATAAACTCCATTTGATGTTGATAAACTACCTTTATCATATAGTACTAGTCAGGGTATGTTTCTCGACTTCTATTGAGCTCTTATCATTGCATATTATCGTATAACAATCATTTAGTATTCTTAATACTTTGGAATCACCCCTAGCTCAATTATAAATTTATGCATTTATTTTATACATTTCTTTTATCTTAGTGCTATTCAAGGCAATGTACTTAGCCTTCTTGTTAAATCAGCCATAAAGTTTCATTTGGAACATTTCCAATTTAAAGCTTATTACTTAAGATTTGAACATGAATTTAATATAGATATATTATGCTCAATATCAATCATGGAGTTTGAGCTCGTACACTCCTTCATAAAAAGTTCATTGATCTACAAACAATTCTCTACTATTCCATAAATACTTGAGAATACTCTAAACTATCATTTAGTGATCTTAGGTTGGATTTAATATTTGCTTAATGTAACAAATGCATAAGCACGTTACGATATTGTAGATAATACAATATATATGATAATTCCTATTGCTAATGCATAAGGAATCCATCTTACATGTTCCTTATTGAACATTTTAATAAGGTGTCCTCTCATATCATTTGGGACATTCCCAACATCATTTATACTTATTATAAAAGATATAATTCACAAATCTGATGTCAAGCATTAAATAACCAAACCATTGTTGATTTTAACATATATACATCGTTAACAATCAGCAATACGTTGTAGACTTATAGTCTAGAAATATATATATATATATATATATACCTTTTAGTGTTATTTCCTATGGGCACACGCTTCCTCTACATTTAAACTAAAAATCAAACTATTCGATATTTCTATCAAAATACTTATTCAATTCCAATGCTTATAGAATGATACTTTCGTATCATTTCTTGGATCATATCCAAAACATACAAACTCAACGTCACTCCCACTGACTTCGAGACACTTTGATTGTTATGTGCAAATAGTCTATTCTAAATAATTATTTAGAATCTTCCATTTTAACACATATGTACCAAAACACAAAGTCATACCAAGTAATAATTTTATAAGTAAATTCAAATCAACTTAAGCAGATCGAATGGTGAATCTGTAACGTTAATTTCAACAATTAAAATTTATGATTTTATCTTAGCAACATTGCTCACTTAATTTAAAAAGAATTTATCTTTCTCTTGAAGATACATTGCTGCTGATGGATCATATTCCTTTGGGTAAAAGTATCAAAATCACATTTTGATAACGTACTTGGAATCCACTTCGGATTTGCGCATTATACCATATCGTAGAGTCAATACTCTTAATGGTTTAATTGACAATAGAGGATTATCTATTCTTGACTTTAATAAGAAACTCATAGTTTCTCTTCAACAAAAATACATATTAGACATTCTAATGCATTATGTTCATTTTAGGTTTGGTTCATTAGGCAATACACAATCTCGAGCAAGTAAACACATACATGATCAAGTTACGAACGTATTTAGTGGTTGTATAATAAGGACTTGCAAGGGTCAACATGCAAAACTCATTGGAATGTATATTTTATATTCCTATTGATCAATAGTAATTCAGTTCACTTGTATATTTTAAATGATAAACAATTTATCAATGTAGATTATTATAACAGTATATAGCAGATGTTCTTACAATATTTGAAAGGTTAAATTTTACCATTTCATTTTTCTAATAAGGCTTCTAGTAGTCTTTTATGTTTCTCCAAATGCTAAGGCAAAATATAGAAGTCTTTCGACATCACTGGTGGGCGTTAAGACTCATCTGTCTTGGGATTCTGACCTTGAGTTTGCTCAATAAGTCATAGCCCCACAAACGATTCATAACTCCTTATCGGTTGTATCATATACAACTCCTAACTCATGGTTCCTTGTCCTAATCTCATTTCGACCTTGAGTTTGCTCCACAAATTAAAATAAATTATTCACTCATACCACCATTTTGTGACGGCTTAAGTGTAGTATATGTACTTTAGTTTACTCAACAAACACATATAGTTATCTTACATTATCTAATCGATATATTAATAATACTATACATAACATCTTTAGCATGAGTTTCCTTGGCAACCATAAAGTATGCAAGTAATTTATTAATATATAAATGTTAGAGGACAACACTTATATTAAGATTCATAATCTTTAATATATTTAATTATGTGATATTAACTTATGGAATAATGTATTCTTATGAAATACCATTGTGATTCAAGTGTTGGACACATTAGAAATCATGATATACATACTCTTACGTATGTGTATATTACTTAAGTCTATTTAGGGTTTCTTACCTTTCCGCCTTTAGTTTATACATTTATATTATATAAGTTTTATTAGTATATGACTTTTATACTTTATTTAAATTATACAATATTTTATGTATAACATTATATTAATTAGATCTTACTTAATTAATTAACACTTTAATTAATTATTATGTTATTCAATTATAATATATTATATTGAATATTTATATTATAACCTTTATAATAATACACATATGTTTTAATTTATTAATTAACTTTTAATTAATTTATTTAATTAAATAATTTTATGACATTTTATTGATTTCTAAAAATTCTTTTATACACACATGTAAACTCATATTGTCTTAAATAATTCAAGACAACATAACATTTATTATAAATGTGTATATATTTAATTAATTAACTTAATTAATTAATTTTATTAATTTTATTAATCTTATTAATAAATAATAATTTTGAATTTAATTTTATAACATTTTGAAAAATTATATTATAATTTTTATAATATGTGTTTTATTTTAAATTTCAAAATTTTATTTTAATTCTCAGAACATTTATATTTTAACGCTTATAAATATTTTTCTTATTTTAAATTTAACTTTTAAATTTAAAACTTTTATTTTAATTTCAAAACAATTTTAAAATTTACCCCAGGCCTAATTTAAATTAGGCCTTTTCTATTAGGATAACCTTTCGGGATTACCTTATCCTTTCGGGCCAAGTCAGCAGCTATATAGGGTAGAGTACACGATTATCGAAACCCAAATTTAGACACTAATTTTCTTGATACCCAACTATATGGGTAGGCTTTAGTAAGTTAGCCCTAATGCCGTTAATTTAGGCCACATAGGTTGTTTGGCTCTAATACAATTGTTGGAACTAGGCTAGCATGCAATGACGTAATTGGATAAATTTCAATTTTTTACCTATTTGGATCTTTACTGGGTCTATGAAATCCAAATTTATTTAGAACTTTTTTAAATGTTCTTTTAAATAAAATCAATATTTTATTTATTTATAAATATAGTTATATTTAATATAGTTTTATTATATTATATATGTGTGTATCATATACACATGTGAGTATGTGCATGTGCAACATAATATGGTGTACGTAGTTAACATGCATGTATATTGATGTAGGGATTTACACAACTACGGATATATTAGCCTCGCTTGTATACATGTGCGTTGTCCGAATATATACATGTGTACATATATATAATATAATATAAGCAAACATATATATATATATATAATTTTAAATATATGTAAAATATTACTTATAAATATAATTTATATAATACTTGTAATATATATAAATATATATGTATGTATGTATAATATAAATAAATATAGTCCAAAAATGGTCTCCTGGCGATTTTCTGTCCGCGTTTTCCTCTTTTCTTCCTGACTGCTTCTCCGTCCCCTCATGTCCTCTTCCCCTCCTGGTTTCATTTCTCTGCGTCTCCCCTCCCCCTCCTCCACTCGCTCAGGCCGCCGTTTCCGGCCCATGGATGCAGTCGCTCTTCCTGACCTGCTCTCTGCCCAAGATTTTCCCCCCCTCCGTACTAATGAATTATCCACCTCTGCAAAATCTTCCGACCAGTGCAATTCTGGTGCTCGTGCAGCTGCTTCCTCGCATTCAGCGGTGCCTGCTGGGTTGTCGTTTCCTGATTTTACGGCTATGCAGCTTCTGTCTGACTCAAATGTGAGTGCTGATGATAGGCTAGGTAGTGTCTTGGGACTAAATACTTTGGTTTCTATGACAATCAATAAAGCACCAGATAGTAAGTATGGTGAAGTTAACGGCTTGGACGTATCTGGTGTGTCTGAATGCTGCAAGGAAGGTGTTTGTTTGAATGCGGCAGAGGGCTCTATCCCTATTGCCGGTGCTGATCGTCTGGCTTCCCCTTTTCGTGACACAGCTCCTGTTCCTTCATATGTTGTGGGTTGTCCTGCTGCTCCTAGCCCGCCTGCCCCCAAATCATGGTCATCTCTTTTTACAACATTGCCTCGTAATGCTGGAGTTTATGAAGCAGTTGAGTTTGACATCGTTGAGGAAAACGGAGTGATGATCCCTCCCCCTTGTGTTATACAAGCTGGTTTGGACTTTTGGTCAGGTTACGTAGTTGGATTCTTTCTAGACCCTAATCATCGCCTTCGTGATGTGGCAGCTGCCTGTCGTAGGGCCTGGAGACTTCAGGGAGGGCTTAAAGTTAGGATGGTTGATTCCTTGTACTACCTATTGTTCTCCTCCTTTGAGGAACGCTGTCGTGTTCTTGAGTCTGAGCCTTCCTTTTTTGACGGACAGCCTTTTATTCTTACCCCCTGGTCTCCGACGGTAGCTAGTGTTCGTGAGCAAGTTTTTTCTGTCCCTGTTTGGGTTTTTTTCTCCCATATTCCTTCTGCTTTACAGCCGTTGCTAGGCTTGAATTGGCTGGCGTGCAATATTGGTAAATTGAAATGTTTTGACTCAAATACGGTTGCACGTGAAAAGCTTGTATATGCAAAAGCCTTGATTGAGATTACACCCGATAAGCCTCTTCCCACCTCTATTCCTGTCCAGCTTGCCGTTGGTCATGTGGTGGATGTTCGTGTTCGTTATGGATGGGTCCCTGACATTTGTTCTTCCTGTCATTCTTTTGGTCATATTGTATCTGATTGCGTGCGCCCTGCTGTTCCAGCTGCTGCTCCTAAAATCCCGCTGCCTCGTCCCCCGCTTAGAAAATGGGTTCCCAAAGCTCCTCTGGTTCCTGCTGTCTCTGGTCCTTCCCTTTCCTTAGTCCATCATGTTTCCCCTGTCCCTGTTGCTGTTCCACTTGTACCCCCTGCTGTTCCGGTTCCTTTTTCCTTAGTGAATCCTGTCTCCCCTGGGGAACCTCCGGTTCCCCCTGAGGTTCCCCCCGAGGTTCCGGTATTCTATCCGCCGCATGTTGTTTGGGCTGCGTCTGAACACTGTTGGGTTGATTGTCGTTCTGATATGAGATACAACCCCGTGGATGACTCATATTTTCGATTCATATCTGATGATGTGTTAGATCTCCGATGCCTTTATTATAGTATTTCTGGTGATTCCTTGGTTCTGGACAAGGATGGTTCGTTTGCTGCGACGAATTCTATTCTTCTTGCTGATTCTTCCTGGGATCGTTCCTTTGTTTACTCTTCTGGCACTGACTGTTATGATCCTTCCCTTGCTGCTTTATTTCGACCCTATATTGGAATTCTAGAGGGTGGATCTTCGAAATCTTCCAAGGATGCTGTGGGTGTGGGTGATTCGTCCTCTGCGGAGGAGAACTAGCCGTGATATATTATTCTTGTAGTTGTGACGTATCTGTCATACTCCTATGCTGTTTTAGTTTCTGTTCTAATTCTTAGTAGCTAAGGTGCCTCTACCTTACTCCTGTACATCAACTTATTACTTTCGTAATAAAAGTGGTCGGTCCACTATAAAACCGTCGGCCTTGCCAAAAAAAAAAAAAAAAAAAAAAAAAAATATAAATAAATATAGTTTATTTGCAAAATTATTTTGAATAATGATTTACATGGTAGTTTTGAATAAATATAAAACATATTATTCAAAAAAGGATTAATTTTTTATTTTTAATGAAATCTAAAATAATACACACACTCTTCTGAATATATTGTCATTTAAATAATAATGATGAAATTTATGTATGAACACTTAAGTGTCCAAGGCTGGAAATTTTTTATTTCCTTTATTTGGATTCAATTCTGTTTAACAAATGTTCTTTTTTTGTTTAGATATTTTTTAATAAATTTCATATTATGAATTCCGAAAAGAAAATTTGTAATATATTTTGTATTAAAATTTTATACTAACATTTTACATTATATGTAAATACATGTAAGTATTTATTATTTGTATAACTAGTTTTAAATTAAATAAAAAGATTATACATAAATGTTATATACAATTAAATATATATATAAATCCTTTTTTAATTTTTGAAACATTTACTTATATATGAATGAATATATATGTAAAATATAAATCATGCATTATGTAATTTTATTACTTTTGATTTTTAATTAAAAGGAAAATCATTTATTAATATATTTAATTTTTGATTTTTTTAAACAAGGTCGTGAGCAACTAAGATGAATATAAGTATAAAATGATTTTTTTAATACACACACATATATAACCATTCAATGTGACAACACAAATATACATGCAGATTCGTTATATTGATAGCTAACTCAACTAACATATGATATAATAAACATATCAAATGTCCATATATGATAATAAATAAGGAATTGTACCTTTCACCAAAGCCTATAATGTTTACCTTGAAATGAAGAACCTAACTCCCTAAACTGAATCCAGTATCCATATGTTGCTAGCTTCCCGAACACGACTACCACCGACGATCAAATCGACTTTAATTTAATGTTAGAAATGCTTGAAGAAGTGGAGGGGTGAGGTAGAATTTTCGACCAACAAAGAAGATAAAGAGGAGGTTCAAAAATCAAAAGGAAAGTGAGGGTTTGGAGATGCTTAAATAGAGGGGACACCAAGGAGATGTGGATCTGGATCCCTATTTCTCTCCTCCTTTTCTCCTTCTTTTTAATTCAAATCCTACCCCTCTTTATCCATCATTATGACCGGCCTACCCTTGCACGCTCCAGTCGAAAATTCAAGCCAAATCACAGGCCTCTAAATCATTTCAAGCCCGACCAATATTTGTTGCGCTTAAATCTAGTTAAACTCACACCGATATCGTATATCGATCAACATATTTATAATTATTATAAATACATTATTTAATATTGTTAAATACATCAAACAAAATTTTATAATTAATATTTCATAAATACTAATTAATTTAATTAATCTATAAAAATTACAAATTAATTAAATCGGGTGTAAAAGGAGTATTCAACGTTTCGGTTGTGTAACTCTTAGGTGTAAATTTGGTCAGCGATTAATTTAAACAATTTGGATATTAATGTTCACACGTTAATTAGTAGGTGGTGTGACATTATGGCCAAATTTATTACTTACTTAGTTTTGGTAAAATCCATTTCTACTTTTTAAGCATTACCCAGTAGTGACAATTATTTACATCAATTCTCTACGTCAAAAATATATCGCTTTAGACTTATAGAATTTGGTAATGGTCAAAATTCCAATATTGTTCATATTCAACTCTATAGATCAAACACAAAGACCTTGATTCAATAATAACAAATATTATTAACCAAACCGCTCTAGCCAGAGACTTTGACTTTGAGTTGACTTTAATTAATCGTAATACTAATCTCGTATAACCGAAGAGACAAATCCTCTGTTGGATAGTGTTTCACTTCAAATGTGTAGCATCCTCCATTTTGAGGCCTAGAACTAACTGTTATGGATGCTGCAGTCATCCATAGTTATTAATCCCCAGTAACAAAATGTGGCTATCTTAATCATATTAATAATCAGAAGCACATGTATATGAAAAAAATTTCAAACACAATTCAGAAACAACTTTTACATTCCATTTCAAAATATGATTTCATATTCATTACATTATCTCATTCATTATATAATTATTTTAAAATACACCAAGAGCAACATATGAAGATGCCCCCATGGTTGATCAAAGTCTAACACTTGGCAATTATATAACCTGCTCTTACACCCATACAGACAAAATCAAACAACACAGCGGATTAGATAGGCACTCTTAAATAGCTAGATTGCCTCCTGCACGTCTTCAGACGGTTATTCGTCTAATTGGAAACCTGTAAACCCTTACTCCCGATCTACTCAAATGAGTACTCAAGAAATTAAGGTGAAAAACAAAAACTTCGGGTCAGACAAAAGGTCTGGTGTGAATAATAACCTGTTATCTCAAACTAAATATGTATCTAGTAAGATCAAGTCATTGAGCAGAACGGGTTTTCCCCTTACTAGTACCTTAACCAAAATATATTAACCATATACAGTCCTCCTGCATAAACAATGGTTAGAACATTAAAGATTATTTGCAGTTATGCAACAAATATTGGATTATCTATCCCACCTTAACAAAGATAACATCTCATGTAGCACTAGGCTATCATAGTAGCTATGACGCCCACCACGAGACCCACATTAACAAAGAGAATTACTTAGTAATTATGTCTGCTAATGTGGAGAATAGGGCTGGTTAAGGGCGACCATCATAGTCTTGCATCAGATAAGAGCTAAGTATGTCGATATTTGTACTCTTGTTTTTCCATCACAAGTATTCAACATACTTAATTCCTATCTAATACACTACTATGGTGGCTACAGGATCGATTCATAAAAAACATAATAACTATATCAATTATAAGTCACAGAACAGCAACACAGAAACGATACATGTGAATACATACATCAAATGTAATACAACACACCACTAGTGGTATACAACCACAATATATACATACATTCCCCATAAAATAATATATACATCATAAGTTCCCAACAAAAAGACTACTACACAAAAGCTATGCCATATCCCAAGTCGATGGTGAAGTCCAAAAGGTAAAGCAAGCTAAGAGTCCAACTACCTAACCTGTAACTCGGTCTGACCCGAGTAACAAATACACAGATCAGGCTAGCTAGAACTTGATATTAGTACAAGATAAGAGAAATATAAGTGCATAAGAAATTCTTCCTTTAACTATAAAGGAAGGGTACAAGTATAGTATAATCTCAATGCATGGTATATGTTCACCAAGGGTTGTCGCATGAATAGATTTAATTCAACATAAGAAATCCATACTTAATGGCATTCAACTCAAATGCAAGGAATCATACAAAAGTCATAAGAGAAACTCATAAAAATTCCAATATGAATCTCATGGAACTCAAGATAGAGTTCAAATCTCATAAAAACGAAATCACCCTATATAACATCTCATGTAGCACTAGGCTATCGATGTAACAAAAATATCTCAAAATGGTGAAATCGTAGAAAACTCAGAAAACTTAGAAAACCCGGATTGGCCAGATTCCCGATTGCAATGCCAAAGCAATGATGCAAAGAAAAATCAATAGAAATTCAATGAAATTATTCATAAAATCGTCATACAAAAATCTCCTTAAAAAACACACCAATCCGAAATATGGATAAGTGGTAATATTGGCTCTTCCATCTTAGGATCAAGCCGATCAAAAACAACATCAAAAAAAATCCATGTAAAACAATTTAGAAATTCTCAGCTGGAGCAAAACATGCTCCGATTCAAAGTTCCAATCAAATTTTCAACTAGTTACAAAGGTTTAAAAGCCTTGAAATTTTGCAGGCATGGAGTTCAACAACTCTATTTTAAATAAAAAAAGAACGGATATAATCGAACAAGAAATGAGAGAGATATGATCTCTCAAAGTTGGACTTGCAGCCAGATTTCACTATCAACGGTTGAGCAAAACATGCTCCAATTCAAAGTTTGACAGCATGTTTCTATAGGCTAAAGAGGCCGAGATAACCTAAAATTTAACATGCATAAAGCTCAAAAACTATAATTTAAACTGAATAAAGAATCACGCAATTTAGACAAGGTAGGAGAAAGTTATGATGTGTCAAAGTTGAACCCAGGCAGTGTTTTCAATGTAAAAATCTAGGCAAAAACATGCTCCGAATCAAAGTTCGGCAGCATATTTCTATAAGCTATATAGGTCAAAATGACCTGAAATTTATAAAGCTCAACAACTATACTTTAAACTGCAAAAAGAATCATGCAATTTAGACAATGTATGAGAAAGTTATGATGTCTCAAAGTTGAACCCAAGCAGTGTTCACTGTAAAAATCTGGGCAAAAACATGCTCCGAGTCAAAGTTCGGCAACATATTTCTATAAGCTATATAGGTCAAAATGACCTGAAATTTGGTATACTTAATCTAAAAAACATGGTCTACAAAACAAAAAAAAAATCCGGCAGCATTTCGTTGCCGGAATAGAGAGATATGACCGCACAAAGTTGCAACTCAAGACAGTTTACTCAAAAAATCAAAATAGTTCAAAACCGAATTTTTTAGCAAATTTTTGATTTCAGCGATTTTTGGTATTGCATGAGCTAGATTTTTTGATATTGATACTCACCTTTCAAAATACCCGAGCTTCAAGATCAAATTGGTGAAAAGAGGCGAGCTTTTGCTTGAAAGATGCTTCAACAACCTAGAAATGGAGTTTTCAAAGACATGCAAGAACAAAATAGAAGAGTTACATACAATTTCATATCTAATTCATGGATTTTGATGAAATTTTTATAGTATTGGTTTGGATTACCTTTTCTAATCTTGGTTTGGTGATATTTCTCATTGAATTTGCAGCAATTTGCTTTTGGAGAAGATGAGTAGTGAAAAAAAAACTACGTACAGGAGATTACTTCTCACCAGAAACTTCTAGGAAGGGTTGTGGATCTAAATCCTTACCCAAAAAGCCCAAGAGTAATAATACTTAGTGAAAATACTAAGTTATGCACACTTTTAACCTATATTATAAACATATTCACATATATCTTCATTTTTAAGGCCAAATAAAATATGTACAACAAATGTATGTACATAAAATTGTTATCTTAACAAAATAAAATTTATTTTAATAATAAAAAGTTATTTTTATCAATAAAACTTTTTTTTTTAAAATATTACACAATTTACACTATTTTAATACAAAAACACCATTTTTATCGTAACAAGCTCCACAAAAATTACTTTCTTGTCAAATAAATTACAACAAATCATTGTAACTTTATTAAAACAACAAAGTATTATTTTTAAACAATATTTCACACTTGTATACATATAAACACATAAATACACCAGATTCCTCTTTTAAAATCAATAAAAGCTTTAATATAAGCAATAACTTACAACACTATTGCATAACTCAAATAAAAATCAACAATTGATCATTTTCTTCTCAAACTTAACAAAATAAAGCTTTAAAACTTTATTTTCAACTATAAATATTCATTCCAACCATTAAATGTTGAAATAAACCACTCAATTAATTTATTAACTTAAAGTTAACAAAAACCCAATATTTATTCTCAAATCACATTGTTTATTCCAAATAAACAACTTCAATAAAAATTCTTCTTCTCAAATTTATTTGCAATATTAAATTATAACTATTGTTATAATTCAATATATTACGGGTAATCACCAATACCAGGGTTGTTACAGACTCCCACTTATAAAAATTGCGTCCTCGCAATTTCTAGAGGAAATCTATATTCAACACAATTTATTTCATCAAACAAAGGGAATTTAGATAGATTAAAATGGAAAATTCTTACCTTCGGAGTGAGAAGATAAGAAATTAGGATACGATTGCTCGATGAATTCTAAGGTTTCCCAAGTGCAGTCATTGGGATTATCGGACCATTGAATCTTCACGAGTGGAACGCTCTTGTTCTGAAGACGTCTAGTCTTCGAAGGAAGAACTCTCATAGGGTGCTGCACATAAGATAGATCAGGAGAGACTTCCAACCTCTCTAAAGCACAAGAACCAAACACAGAATCTGAATCTCATAGACACTTCCTCAATTGAGAGACGTGGAATACGTCGTGAACTCCAAAAAACTTATCGGGAAGTGCTACACGATAAGCAACATGACCGATACACTCTATAATAGGAAATGGCCAAATATAGCTTGGTGCCAATTTCCTGGTCTGGCTAAAGCATACCACTCCTTTCAGAGGAGAAGCTCGAATATAAACAAGGTCGCCCACTGAGAATTCAAGAGGCCTCCTACGGTTGTCCGTGTAGGATTTCTGGCGACTTTGTGCCTCTTTCATTCTCTTATGAATAAGATGGATCTTCATAGATGATTCTCGAATAGATTTGGGGCCTAAAATAAGCTTTTCCCCCGACTCAAGACAACAAGATGGAGAACGACATGGCCTTCCATATAAGGCTTCGAAAGGAGCCATGTCGATAGAAGATTGGTAGCTATTATTGTAAGAAAACTCAACTAGAGGAAAATGATCCTCCCAGCTACCACCAAAATCCAAGATACAAGCACGAAGCAAGTCTTCCAAGATACGATTCACCCGTTCAGTCTGTCCATCAGACTGTGGGTGATAAGCTGTGATAAGATGAAGCTTTATGCCCAAAGATTGCTGGAGACTCTGCCAAAAGTGACTCGTGCAAAAAGGATCACGATCACACACAATAGATGAAGTAACACCGTGCAATCGCACGATCTCCTTAATATACAGCTTCGATAAGAGAGATGTCGTCCTATTAGACTTAATAGGAATAAAATGTGCGGACTTGGTGAGACGGTCCACATAAACCCAAATACTGCTATGGCCTGACCTCGAACGAGGTAAGCCATCGATGAAATCCATAGAAACTTGGTCCCACTTCCACAATGGAACCTCTAAAGGCCGAAGAAGACCACTGGGTCACTGATCTTCAGCCTTAATAGGTTGACAAGTCATGCAATTGCTTACATAACTTGCTATATCTCGCTTCATGCCATCCCAGTAATAAAGACGACGCATATCAGCATACATCTTGCTGCTGCCTGGATGAATAGTGTACTTAAAACGGTGACATATCAGCATACATATTGGGTATGGACTGGCTAGTTCGATATGGTGCCAGGATTCTATATTTAGAGAGAGTCATATACCTTCGACATCTCGACTCTCCAACTCAGTTGTCTCTTATACTTCAAGACGTCGATGGCGATTCCGAAGCTTCTCTATTCAATCTTGAATCTCGAGACGATGATGGTAATGTGTCTCGGTCCCTCGGATTCCTGTTGTTCGTGACTTTCCAAACTTATTTGAGCCTGTTTCGGGATTACCACCCAAGCGGGCTATCGAGTACCGCATCGAACTTATTCCAGGCGCACAGCCTATTAGTCGTCCTCCCATGAGGATGTCTACCAAAGAAAATGAGGAAATCAAGAAGCAACTCCTAGAGCTTGAAGCCAAGCATTTCATTCGATCTAGTTCTTCACCGTGGGGAGCCACAGTGGTATTCGTGAGGAAGTCTGATGGGACTCTTAGGCTATGCGTCGATTATCGCAAGCTTAATGAGTTAACCATCAAGAATCGCTATCCATTACCTAGGATCGACGATATGTTCGATCAGTTAAGTGGCACTAAGGTCTTCTCACAGCTTGACCTTGCCACGAGATTTAATCAGCTCCTAGTTGCGAAAGATAAGATTCCACTTACAGCTTTACGCACTCGCTATGGTTCATATGAGTGGATCGTCATGCCGTTCAGTTTGACAAACGCCCCTGCTTGTTTCGTCGACCTTATGAATCGAGTATTCCGGGAATACCTCGATAAGTTTGTTCTTGTATTCATCGATGACATTCTTGTATATTCTAAGTCTAAAGCGGACCATGCTCGACATCTTAGAATTGTTTTGAGTACTCTTCGACAACATCAACTCAAAGCAAAACTTTCTAAGTGTCATTTCTGGGAAAAGCAAGTTAAGTTCTTGGGTCACGTTGTTTCTTCCGAAGGCATTTCGGTCGATCCTTCTAAAATCGAAGCCATCCAAAATTGGAAGAGGCCTGAGAATGTTCATGAGATTCGTAGCTTTCTGGGTTTGGCGGGTTATTACCGTCGCTTCATCAAATACTTTTCTCGTATTGTGCTTCCCTTGACTAGCCTTACGAAGAAAGGCGTTCGCTATACTTGGTCCGATTAGTGTGAGGCTTCCTTTAAGATATTGAAGGAGCTTCTCACTCATGCTCCCGTTCTTTTGGTTCCCAAAGGGAATCAGGATCTTATTGTCTATACCGATGCTAGTCAGAGTGGCGTCGGTGCTGTTCTTATGCAGAGGGATAGGGTAGTTGCCTACACTTCAAGGCAATTACGTCCGAACGAGGTTTCGGTACGCTACCCACGATTTAGAGCTTGCCTCCATTGTCTTTGCTTTAAAGATGTGGTGCCATTATTTGTTGGGAGAGCACTTCACTCTTTTCACCGATCACCAGTCTCTTAAGTACTTGGTTCACCCAGAAGGAGCTCAACATGCGACAGCAGCATTGGCTCGAGTTTCTAGCTTCATATGATTTCGATATTCAGTATACCCCTGGCAAAGGGAATCGAGTGGCTGATGCTTTGAGTCGCAAGCATTCGGCTATTGTTTCCATGATGATTGCAGAATGGAAAGTTCTTGAGACTCTTTCCATGTGTGATATTCGTGATCATGCTTCCACATCCAACTCTCCTATTCTATTATATAGCATGGAAGCTCGTCCTACTCTTCTAGATTGGATTGTCGAGGCTCAGCAACAAGACTCTGATATATCTGCTCTTATTCAGAAGTGTAAGTCTGAACCCCATGGTGATATTGAGATGAGGGATTTCAACATCGATATTCATGGGTGTCTTCGAAAGAAGAACCGTCTAGTTGTGCCTCCTATTCCATAACTTAGGCGGCAAATTCGGGACATCCGATAAAATTGGAATGACACGGAGAAGATTAGCATGGCCCCTACGTAAGGATGACATGCACAAATTGAGAAATGGTCAGTCGACATATAAACTCCTTCGGGATGAGAACCACTGGACGGTCCGGCCTCTGAAGTGCAACCTCTTCCTCTTCCAGACATAGCTGAAAGTTAAGATAAGATAGGATTATTCATAGGGGTAGATATTAGCAATTCAAATGCATTAAATAAGGAATACTACGGAATTTAAAATTAACATTCCTAGACATATTCCTTTCTCCGCATTGACGGAAGGGCACCACCAGGAGTGGAGCTTGCGGCTTAATTTGACTCAATACGGGGAAACTTACCAGGTCTAGACAAGAGTTTAGCACGTGCATCATTGCTTCGGCATTGCAATCGAGGATCTGGCCAATCCGGGTTTTCTAAGTTTTCTGAGTTTTCTACGATTTCACCATTTTGAGATATTTTTGTTACATCGATAGCCTAGTGCTACATGAGATGTTATATAGGGTGATTTCGTTTTTATGAGATTTGAACTCTATCTTGAGTTCCATGAGATTCATATTGGAATTTTGATGAGTTTCTCTTATGACTTTTGTATGATTCCTTGCATTTGAGTTTAATGCCATTAAGTATGGGTTTCTTATGTTGAATTAAACCTGTTCATGCAACAACCCTTGATGAATATATACCATGCATTGAGATTATACTATACTTGTACCCTTTCTTTATAGTTAAAGGAAGAATTTCCTTATGTACTTATATTCCTCTTATCTAATGCAAGACTATGATGGTCGCCCTTAACTAGCCCTATTCTCCACATTAGCAGACAGAATTACTAAGTAATTCTCTTTGTCAATGTGGGTCTTGGAGTGGGGCATCACAGCTTGGTATCATAATACATCAAGTTACACTTTGTTGGACTACCCAACTAAATTTTTATTGACTATCCGTCTTATACTTATGTCGAATACCCATCTCACACATGATTACTTGGATTACCCATCTGTAACGACCAAGATTTAATCACTTTAAAATATGATTATTTAAATATATTTTAATAATTAATTAATGGATTTTTACCTAAAATAAACTACTTTTAAATAATAACCGATGATGATGAAATGATTTTAAAATTTTGTTTACAAAAATAATTAGTTTAAAGAAAAATAGAAAATATGTTCGGAAATCGTTTTTTGATTTTTTGATTTTTCGATGTCTAAAAGTTGTCGGAAAATGTTATGCACGTTTATGTTAAATATTCATTCCATTTATAAATAAGTTAGAACACTTTAAATATATATATATGTGTGTGTGTGTGTGTTTACATAATATAATAAGCTGATATGACTTTTTATGTAAATATAAAACAAAATTTAAAATGTAAAATAAAGTGATATAATGTGTCATTTCTTTTTAAACATAAAGTACCTTGGTTATTAATGCACGTTAGTTCAACATATGGGGGGATCAAAATCATGTGGGAAGAGAAGGAAGCATGGAGAGTGAGGTAGAAAAATATAAGTGGAGGTTATGTACCCTAAGGCTAGTTTGGTAATTTAGTTTATTCACTTTGTATATGCACAAATTCCTAACAATTTTTCTCATTTTCTCATTTCTTTCCTTCTTCGTAAACCTTCCCACAAGCTTTTGAGAAAAGTTCTAATGGCTTCTTAAAGTTCTAAAGTTAAAAACCTTAGTTCATCCACATTTTAAAACTCAAAAACGTTGTTTAAACACTTCCTTTTTCCATTTCATCACTCCTCCTTCACAAAAAACAAGTCCATGCTACCTTCATCTGCTCTTGGACAAATCCAAACCTCCATAGGCGGAGCACTTTTCCACCCTTAAGCCACCAAAGACACTATTTTTTCCTAAGGCAAAGCGAAGCTATAGGTCATATTCAAGCCATAGTGAAAGTTTGCTTAGTTTCGTCAACTTTTGGTGAGTAAAGTTTTCTCCTAAACTAAGTTTTCTAAATTATATACATGCTTGACTTGGGTTGTAAATATGATGTTTGTTTGGGTAAAAATAATATTGATTTGTATGTATGTATAAGTGCTAGATTATAACGATGTTTGGGTTTGGTTTACATGCACTTGTATGCCATGTTTGGAATTAGACTAGAAATGAAGTCTAATATTTATGTTAGTTAGGAAGTTGAAATTTTGGCTTATGCTTGTGGTTGTGATGTGAATATGAATGTTATGATCTTGAATACATGATTGTGTGCTAGCAAACTTAGCATGTATATTAGTTTAAACAAGGTGGAGTCCCTTGTGGAATCCATGATCTTCGGTTTTAAAATTTTTAAAATGTTTTCAAGTTTAAAACTTGTTCAGTTCCAAGAACATGCCTTTATATTTTACAAAGTTGTTAAGTTCCAAGAGTTAAAGTTTTAAAGACTTAGAAAATAAAAGTTCAAGTTTTGAAAATCAAGGATCGTATAGCGATAGTCGCTATAAGTACAGTTTGTGAAAACGAACTCTTTTCAAAATCTAAAAGTGTCTTCACTTAGAAATGGTTTTATAAAAAGTTTTAAAACATATATTAAATAATAAAGATTATTTATTTAATTAATTAGTTATTTGTTTAATTAATGATTATTTAGTTAATTAATTAAGGTAATTAATACTTAATCATTAGTTAACAAAAGTAATTAGTACTTAAGTATTAAACAAGTAAGTTAATTATAATTAGCTAATTAATTAAAGGTTAATTATTATTTAATTATTAATTAACGGTTAATTATTATTTAATTATTAATTAACGGTTAATTATTATTTAATTATTAACTAGGAATTAATTATTATCTAATTATTTATTTAAGATTAATTATTTTAAAGGGGGTTTAATTATTGAGTAATTACTGATTAAGTTAAGTTTAATTAAGATTTTAATTAGGACTTACTTAAGATTTAATTATTATTTAATAAGGGTTTAATTTATTATTTAATTAATTAATATGGGTTTCAAATTTTAATAATCGCTTTAGTTCTAAATATCGGTTTTGTTTAAAATCTGTTTTCTTTTTCAAAAGTGTTTTAAATCAACGGATTTCATTGTCGATTACCCTTTAAGTAACCTCAAACAAATATGAAACCAAAGTTAATGTGGTGACACATTTATCGGAAGTAAATCATTCCATAGTTAGCACTAAAGCCGACGAATAGGTTGATCCTCTATCTGTGATATCTAGAATTCATTCCTAGGCGAGAGATAAAGTAAAGCCAAAATATCGAAAATGTGATAGATATGGGAGGGTTAATTTCTATCAATGGGTCATGTTTAAATTAAGTATATGGTTATCTATATGAAAAACTATGTATAATTACCCTAGATAGCAGTTTGTCCGCTATAGATAACTTGACCTGTTTTAACCCAGGAACTATGTTGAACTCGAATACTTGTTGCGTACTTCCAAAGAACCGGAATTGAGTTAGCCGGGATTTACCACTTAGTTTGGAGACACTGATTTTTGGATAAATATTATTTAACCGAGCCACTCCAAACCAATGACATTCATAATGGATCGTTATGAAATATGTTATGGAGTTGTATTATTCTTCCTGAGGGTGATTCCAAAATGGAAGATAATAAATGTGGAATGTTTGTTCAATCCCAGAACAACTTGTATATATGAATGTTATCATTGTATTATTGCTTGCAGAGCATTGTAGCATTCCAAGATGGTCTGCTAGAAGGAAAGGTAAACGTAACTTCAAGCCTCATACTTGGAAATTAATAAATCAGGGGATATGCTTCAAGGCTATACGGTTCGCTACCATTAGGGTATGGTCATCACCCAATCTAGATCGATATTATAGATTATGTATGCTTGGGGCCCATTTAATTTGTTGATCCCAACCCGAGTGATGACATATTCAACATTATCCAGTAAGGGGTAGGGCTGGTCTTGACTCCTAGGGAGTCCATGTGAGGCTTTCGATGTATTTTATCTAGAGACGCATTATGGTAGGTGGTACCTCAGTGTCTTGTCATTGATGGAATCCATTTTCCAATATGTGCCTTTACGGACTTAGTTGTGCCCAACTGCTGGAATGTGAGATGCAAGCATTTCAGCTATATTGAACATTTATTTTAAACCATAGACCTTATCATAATATCACGGTATTCTATATAGAGATGCTTTGGTTATCGTATGGTAAAAGGCCATCCGTGTTTATATGCGGCGTGGTCTTACGAGATACCTTTGGTTTGAAGATTTTGTTAAAGTTAAACCGATGTACTCACACAAGACCCATGTCTGACCTAGAGTTTTATTTCTTTCCCTTAAACTCTTGGGTACTCAATATTTTTGTGAGTAGCCAAGTAGTAAGGTTTATTTGGAGCATTTTGGAAAGAATTATGGAGCTGATGACATCATCTGTATCTTGTTATGTTTATTTCCATTGCAACTGTATATTATGTATTAACTGTTTAGGCAGGCTGATATAGTTGTCCTTGTTGGGAATAGTACTTGTTGTAAATTTGATGTAACATTTTGGAGTAACCATATGTACTATTATGTGATGATGTATACGTAACAATGACGTTGTCAGGAAAACCTATGTTGTTTCCTTGTCTTTTATTTTCTTTACCCAACGACCTGTCTTTCAGACATTTAGATTATCAACACATGAATACCGAGGATGTATTAAGTGTCGTTTTTGGGTGAAAGAAAAATGGATCGTTACACTTGGTATTAGAGCTTAGGTTGAGCAAACACCTAAGCCTTGATTGGTGTCAACTCATTAGAGATAGGGTTTGTAGTACCCTAGAATGAGTTCGTTCTTTGAGAGTGCGTATTCATGTAGTTTTGATCAGCATTTAAATATTTGGTTTTATGCTCTTTTTCCTAAGATAATCTCGTCTATATATTCTAAAGATATCTTATTTTATTTGGGTAGTAAGAATGAGTACGGGGAGGGGACGAGGAAAGGGAAACAGTAGCATAACAACCACAAATGGAAGAACCCTGAATGTTAGAGTGGTTGGAATAATGGAAGAAGCAGTTCAAGCACACCTCGAGTAAACTTCGCAACTCTGTGCAAGGACTTCACAAACCTAGGAGGAAAAGCTTTCAAGGGTACATAATCCATCATTGAAGTACGAGCTTGGTTATAGTCATGTGAAAAGGTTTTTAAGGGTTTGAATATCTCAGATGAACAAAAATGCTTCTTGGCGTCATGGCAGTTGCACGAGGGTGTAGCGGCATGGTGGGATAATGTCATCGAGAATGTTCTAGAAGATGATTTTTTCTGGGCCTGATTTAAAGAAGTATTCGAAGACCAATACATGTCAGCTACAGGCAAAACTCAATTATATAGAAGTTTCATTCGATAGTGGAATATGAGACGAAGTTTAATGAGTTGTCTCTTTTCGGCCCTAGACTTATTGACAAGCTGCTAAAAAAAAGCGAGATGTTTGTACTGGGTATGAGAGAAGAGTTCCATGAAAAGATGACCGCTTATGTGAAGGAATCATTTGTAGATTCGGTAGATATGGCCTTAAGGTATGAAGTGCTTTTGAAGAAGAAATCAGCAGCAACACTACCCAGTGGTGGTACCATTAACCTAAACAAAAAGAAGTTTAACCCAAACCGGAAAAGGAAGTAGAGTAAGGGAAAACCAGCAGGAGGATATCATGGAAAAGGCATGAAGATGTTGTTTTCTACAATATAAGAAAAAGAGGCATATTTCAACACACTGTCAGCAAGCGAATGTTATCTCTCCAATGGTCCAGAAGACGCTTTGCTATAATTGCCACCAGCCTGGATACATGGTTAAGGACTGCCTACCATTGAAGTAGGGTGAGTAGATCAAGGTCTACGCAATTAAGGAAGAACTCTCAACCTCTGAATATGTTAAAGAGAAGGGAGTCTTGGAAGGTACTTCACTTATTAATGGCATTTTTGTTAGAGTTTTATTTGATACCAGAGCTTCTCATAGTTTCATCTCTAAAGAATTAGTAGATAGATTAGGACTTATCTAAGAATTGGTAGAAACCTCTATCTCTGTGTCAAACCCCATTGGTGGTATAACTAGTCTATGTTTAATTTGTGAGAACGTACAAATTTCCTACCTTACCCACCATTTCCCATGGAACATGTTTGTGCTTGATTTTAAAGGTTTTGATGTTTTGCTTGGGATGGATTAGCTAGCTAAGTATGATGCTATCCTTGACTGCGTTAATCAGAGTGTAGTTTTGAAAGCCAAGACCGGAAGGGTATTGGAAAGAATACCGTGTGAGGACCAAGATAATTGTATGAGTAGTTTCCTTTATTCCTTAGAATCATCCCGAGAAGAGATAGAGTCTATATTAGAAGTTAAATATTTCTCGGATATTTTTGAGCCAGTTAGCATATTACCTCCTCATCGGGAAATTGAATTTCATATTGATCTAGTTCCCGATGCGAGACCTGTTATTCAACCCTTATGTAGAATGGCCCCGAGAGAGAAGCAGGAGCTAATAAGTCAAACCGATGATTTGTTAAGAAGAGGGTTGATTAGACCGAGTCGTTTGAGTTAGGGATCGACGGTAGTTTTTGTTGCTAAGTCTGTGGTTCTTTAAGATTATGTGTGGACTATAGGGAGTTTAATAAGAAGACCATTTGGAATAAATATTCGTTATCCCGAATAGATGATATGTTTGACCAACTTCATGGAGCTAGAATATTCTCCCAATTAGACCTTGCTATGGGTTTCCATCAATTAAGGGTAGCGGAGAACAGTTTGCCTTTAATTGCTTTTAGAGGGCCAGACTTTTTCTATGAGTAGTTGGTTGTGCCTTTTGGGCTGACCAATGCACTTGCATTTTTCATTGATCTTATGAATTGAGTTTTTAGGGAGGTTCAAAATAAATTCATGCTGGTTTTCATCAACGGCATTCTTATCTACTCAAAGACTAAGGAAGAGCACAAACACCAATTAGAAGTGGTTTTGGAAATGATAAGGAAAAACATTCTAAAGGCAAAGTTTTCTAAGAACCACTTTTGGCAATCAAAATTGAGATACCAAGGAAATATTGTGTCAAGAGATGGCATTTTAGTTGATCTAGTTAAGGTAGCTGTTGTGCAAGATTTCAAAAGACCTCAAAACCCCACATAAGTGAGAAGATTTTTAGGGATGGTGGGTTATTATAGAAACTTCATAAAGGATTATTCCAAGATCACTGCTTAACCAAGCTGACGAAAAAGGATGTTAAATTCGAGTGGACTTCTAAGTGTGAGGGTGCATTCCTCGAGTTAAAAGAAAGGTTGACCAGTGCCTCTATTATGGCTATACTAGATAGAGGAGAGGGGTTGACTATTTATACTGACGCTTGTAGAGTTGGTTTGGGTGCAGTGTTAATGCAGCATCAGAAAGTTATTGCCTATGCTAGTCGACAGTTGAAGCCTCATGAAAAGAATTATGCAACGCGTGACTTGGAGCTGTAACCAGTAGTATTTGTACTGAAAATATAGAGGCATTACTTGCTAGGTAAGAATCCTTCCATTCCTCTTTGGTTTTATTTCTAATCTTTAAGGGTCCTAGTAAATAATTTCTTTCTTTAATAGGTGAAAGGTTCGAGCTCTTCGTGGATCATAAGTCCCTAAAGTATCTTTTCACTCGGAAGGATTTGAACATGAGGCAGCGGCATTGTTTGGAGTTTCTAACGGCTTTCGACTTGGACATTATCGATACGTCAAGAAAGTGTATATGGTGGCGGATGCTTTAAGTAGGCTCTCTTGGAAGTTTCGCTGACTAAATTAGAAAGGATTGCAAGCAAAAAAAGGGAAGATAGTCCTTTATTAGAATTTATTCAAGGAATTGAGGAGGGTCGGAGTTCAAGTTTCAAGATGGATAGCCATGGTGTTTTAAGAATGAATAAAAGATTATGCATTCCTGATATGGATAGTCTTAGACAAGAAGTTCTGATGGAATGCCATAAATCTAAGTTGAGCATCCACCCTGGAGTTAATAAGATGTGCAAGGATATGAAAGAGTATTTTGGTGGCCTGGAATGAAGAGGGATGTCTCAACCTTTGTCAGCAGATGTTTGAACTACCAGTAGATAAAAGGCAATCACCAGAAGATGGCTGGTTTACTTCAACCCCTAGAGATCCCAAACTGGAAATGGAAGATGATATCAATGGATTTTATTGATGGATCACCCAGGGCAAGAAAAGGGAAGGAAGGTGTGTGGGTCATTGTAGATCGGCTAATGAAGAGTGCTCATTTTATTTCGGTAAAACCGACAAGAACTACAGCTTCTTTGGCAGAAATTTATATGAGGGAGATTGGTAAATTGCATGGAGTTCCGTTTATTATTATAAGTGATCGAGATCCCATCTTTACTGGTTAGTTTTGAAAGGTGTTACAAGTAGCTTTAGGAACAAAGCTAAGCTTAAGCATAACATATCATCCTTAAACAAATAGACAAATGGGAAGGGTAAATCAAATTTTGGAAGATCTTTTTAGGGCTTGTATTCTGATTTTGGAGGATCGTGGGAAGATCATCTTCACTTAGTGGAATTATCCTATAATAATATTTATCAAGCAAGCATTGGCATGAAAACCTATGAAGCACTTTATGGACGTCCATGTAAGTCATCGGCATGTTGAATTGAGACTAGAGATAGGCTAGTATTTGGAGCGGACATGATTCGAGAAGTTACAAAAAAGGTTGTGGTGATCAAGAGAAGGATGAAAGAAGTCCAAGATCGACAAAAGAGTTAAGCCGATAAAAGGAGAAAGGATTTAGAATCTAAAGTCGGGGACTCTGTATTTGTACATATTGCCCCAATCAGAGGAGTTGTTTGGTTCAGAAGGGCTGGAAAGCTGGCACCCAGGTATATTGGACCGTTCACTTATAGAGTTGAGTTGCAAGAAAGGTTGTCGGGGTCTATAGCGTTTTCCACGTGTCTCATTTGAGAAAGTATGTTCATGACCCGTCTTTGATTGTGGAGCCATCGGTTCAAGAGGATTTGGAAATAGAATTGAACTTTATGATGATCAGACATCCAGTTCATATTATAGGTCAAGATGAGAAGAAGTTGCGTAATAAGGTGGTGAATTAGTTAAGATTCAGTAGAGTGAGGATCCCAGAGATTGTACTTGGGAGACTGTAGATCATATGAGAGAAGCATCTCCTGAGTTGTTGTTCGAATAATTGGTTGTTCGTATATATTGTGTATGTACAGTTTGTGTTATGGATGCTTAGTGTATTTCTTTTGTATGGATTTCATGATATTTAATATATGGCCTTTTGATTTATTTTGAGTTATCTCTTTGTCTGCTAATTTCAGGACAAAATTCTTTAAAGGGGAGAGAGTGTAACGACCCAGGATTTAATCACTTTAAAATATAAATATTTAAATGTATATTTAATAATTAATTAGTGGATTTTATAACTAAAATAAAAAATAACTAATTATGGTGAATTGATTTTCAAAATTTATTTAAAAAATAATTAATTTTAAAGAAAAATAGAAAATGTGTCCAGAAATCATTTTCCGTATTTCGACTTTTCGGTGTCCAAAAGTTGTCGGAAAACGTTATGCACATTTGAGTTATATATTCACTTTCATTTATAAATAATTTAGCATGCTTTAAGTATATATATGTATGTATGTATGTATGTATGTATGTATGTATGTATGTTTATTTAATATAATAAGGTAATATGACTTTTTATGTAAATATAAAACAAATTTTAAAATGTAAAATAAAGTGACATAATGTGTCATTTCTTTTTAAACATAAAGTACCTTGGTTATTAATGCATGTTGGCTCAACATGTGAAAGGGGGGACCAAATTCACGTGGGAAAAGGGAGGAGGGAATATGGAGAGTGAGGTGGCAAAATATAAGTGGAGGTTATGTACCCTAAGGCTAGTTTGGTAATTTATTTTATTCACTTTGTATGTATACAAATTCCTAAAAAAATTCTCATTTTTTCATTTCATTCCTTCTTCATAAACCTTCCTCTAAGCTTTTTAGAAAAGCTCAAATGGCTTCTTAAAGTTCTAAAGTCAAAATCCTTAGTTCGTCAACTTTTTAAAACTCAAAAACCTTGTTTAAACACTTCATGTCCCATTTCATCACTCTTCCTTCACAAAAACAAGTCCACGCTACCTTCACCTCCTCTTGGCTGAACTTAAACCCCTCTAGGCCGAGCACTTTTCCACCCTTAAGCCACCAAAGACACCATTTTTCCTAAGGCAGAGCGAAGTTCTAGGCCGTGTTCAAACATTAGTGGAAGTTTGTTTAGTTTCGTCGACTTTTAATGAGAAAATTTCTTGCCTAAACTAAGTTTTCTAGACTTATATATATATATATATATGCTTGACTTGGGTTGTAAATATGATGTTTTTTTGGGTAAAAATAATATTGATATGTATGTATGAATGAATGCTTGGATTATAATGATGTTTGGATTTGGTTTATATGTGCTTGTATGCCATGTTTGGAATTAGACTTGAAATGAATTCTAATATTTATGTTAGTTGGAAAGTTGAGATCTTGGCTTATGCTTGTGATTGTGATGTGAATATGAATGTTATGATCTTGAATACATGATTGTGTGCTAAGAAAGTTAACGCCTTTACTAGGTTAAACGACGTAGAATCCCTTGTGGAAAATCCATGATCTTTGGTTTTAAATTTTTTTAAATGCTTTCATGTTTAAAACTTATTTGGTTCCAAGAACATGCCTTTATGTTTTACAAAGTGGTTAAGTTTCCAAGAGTTAAAGTTTTAACGACTAAGAAAATAAAATTTCAAGTTCTGAAAATCATGGATCGTATAACGATAGTCGCTGTAAGTGTAGTTCGTGAAAACGTAATCTTTTCGAAATCTAAAAGTGTTTTCACTCAGAAATCTTTTTGGAAAATGTTTTAAACATATATTCAATAATAAAACGTAATTATTTTTTTATTTAATTATTTTTTTAACTAATGATTAATTAATTAAGGTAATTAATACTTAATCATTAGTTAACAAAGGTAATTAGTACTTAAGTGTTAATCAAGTAAGTTAACTATAATTCGTTGATTAATTAAAGGCTAATTATTATTTAATTATTAATTAATGGTTAATTATTATTTAATCATTAATTATAAATTAATTTATTATTTAATTACTTATTTAAGATTAATTATTTAAAAGGGGTTTAATTATTAATTAATTACTGAGTAAGTAAATTTAAATAAGATTTTAATTAGGACATAATTAAGAATTAATTATTATTTAATAAGGGTTTGACTTATTATTTAATTAATTAATAAGGGTTTTAAATCTTAAAAATCACTTCAGTTCTAAATATCAGTTTTGTTTAAAACCTATTTTCTTTTTCAAACGTGTTTTAAATCAAGAGATTTCTTTGTTGATTACCCGTAAGTAACCTCAAACAAATATGAAACCAAAGTTAATATGGTGACACATTTATAGGAAGTAAGTCATCCCATAGTTAGCACTAAAATCGATGAGTAGGCTGATCATTTATCTTTAAGATCTTGAATTCATTCCTAGGCGAGAGATAGAGTAAGGCCAAAATATCGAAAACGTGATAGATATGGGAGAATTAATTTCTATCAATGGGTCATGTTAAAAGTAAGTATATGGTTACCATATGCGAACTTTGTATAATTATCCTAGATAGCGTTTTTTCCGTTATCGACAACTTGACCTTTTTTAACTTAGAAAGTATGTTGTGTATATTCGAGTTCCTCAGTGAGGACTCGAATACTTATTGCATACTTCCAAAGAATTGAAATTGAGTTAGCCAGGAATTACCGCTTAGTTTGGAGACACCGATTTCCAGATAAGTATGATTTATATGAACCAGTCCAAACTAATAACGTTCGTAATGGATCATTATAAAGTATGTTATGGAGCTGTATTATTCTTCATGAGGGTGATTCCAAAGTAGAAGATAGTAAATGTGGAATGTTTGTTCAATCTAGGAACAACTTATATGGATGAATGCTATCATTGCATTGTTGCCTGGAGGGCATCGGTAGCATTTCAAGATGGTTTGCTAGAAGGAAAGGTAAACGTAACATTAAGCCTCATGCCCGGGAATGACTAAAATCAAGGGATATGCTTCAAGACTATGTGGTTTGCTACCATTAGGGTATGGTTTTCACCCAGTCTAGATTGATATTATAGATTATGTATGCTCGAGGACATTTAGGTTGTTGATACCAACCTAAGTGATGACATATTCAGCGTTATCTAGTAAGGGATAAGGTCGGTCTTGACTCGTAGGGAGTCCATATGAGGCTCTCGGTATATTTTATCTAGAGATGCACTTTGGTAGGTGGTATCCCAGTTCCTTGTCATTGATGGAATCCATTTTCAAATACACGGCTTTACAGACGTAGTTGTGCCCAACTACTAGAATGTGAGATGCAAGTATTTAAGCTATATTGAATATTTATTTTAAACCATAGACATTATCATAATATCATGATATTCTATGTAGAAATGTTTTGGTTATCATAAGGAAACAATCTGTCAATGTTTATGTGCGACATGGTCTTACGAGACACCTTTGATTTAAAGATTTTTATAAAGTTACTTATGCTTTACTCACACCAGTCCTATGACTGACCCATAATTTTATTTCTTTCCCTTAAACTCTTAGGTACTCAATTTTTATGGGTAGCCAAGTAGTAAGGTTTCTTCGAAGCATTTTGGAAAGAAGTATGAAGTAGGAGCCTCCATCTATAGTACTTGTGTTTATTTCCGCCGTGACTATATATTATGTATTAGCAGTTTAGGCAGGCTGACATAGCTGTCCTTGTTGGGAATAGCACTTGTTGTAACTTTGATGTAACATTTCGGAGTAACCATATGTACTATTCTGTGATGATGTATATATAACTCTGACGTTGTGAGAAAATCTATGTTGTTTCCTTGTCTTTTATTTTCTTTACCCCACGAGTTGTATTTTGGACACTTGGATGATCGATACAAGAATACCAAGGATGTATTAAGTATCGTCTTTGAGTGTAAGAAAGGCAGATCATCACACCATCCCCCTACCACATGGACTACCCATCACACATGGTTTCATTGTCAAAGTTATGTGGACTATACATCTCACATACAAACATTTCTACAAATTATCTATCCCTTCCTATATGGACTACCTATCACATATGGTTTCATCTGTTTAAAATGATGTAGACTATCCACCACACATCCCATAGTTTTCCTGGGATAACTATGAACCCTTCAATACCCATATGGAGACCATCCATCTCCAGCATGATGTTCTCACATCCCATGATTTTCATAGGATAACTATGAACCCATCACAGGTTCATTAATTCATGTTTGATCCACATTTCCAATCTATATCTATTGGTGTCCCCAATTAGGTTGTTTACTCCTTAAACTTATAACATCTCAAAATTTTATGCATTGGTATCCCTAATGGATCTGGTCGAAACCATTTTGAAAAAAAAAATCGTATCCCAATAGTTAATGTCGAAATTTATAAAATATAATACATTGGTATCACAAATAAGCAATATAAAGGTTATAAAGTTAAATATATTGGTATCCCCAATGGTATAGTCGAATTTATAAAAAAAAATTAGCATGTCGAAGCTAATCTACATCGGTGTCCCCAATGATCGCATCAAAATTTACAATTAAAATGACATTGGTATCCGCAATAAAAACGACGAAGAAGAAGACTTAAGGCTCTTCGCCTTTAATAAAGAAGATAGGCGACATTCACGTCGCACTATATAACATCGAGCCTCTACTCAAGGTTAGAAAAACAAAACTTAAATTCTTTTAAGTATAAACCCCATGTCAAAAATAAAGTTGTTAACTTTCATAAGATATAGGTTATCCACCTTTCAAAACTAAGCTTTAGGATATTATAAAACAAATGGCTGACTGCAGAAAACATAGGGTTATCAACCCTCTTGAACCTAGGCTGCATCACCTCTTTAAAACATTTTTAATTTACGTAGAAATTAGCCTCGCCGGTGTTAAAAGGAAGAAATGTGACGTCAACGTTGCGCTGCATCATTGCCAACCCCATACAATGTAAGCGCTTGGTATATAAGGTCGCTAACATGGATGCACAGCGGCTTCAACGCTATCGGCGTCACTATAAAACTTTTATATCTAGTTTATATCGGCTATTATACCGCCAATGTATAAGTGTGAAGTTAAAACATAGGTGACGAGATGCAGCTTCCACAAAGATGAATCACAATATCGCGATGCCAACAAGTATATGTTGCTGCCTATGCCGACTTCGACATGGTTAGAATCACTCCATAACTACCTAGCAGTTATCATGTGCTTCCCTCCTTATCGTCGTCAACACTCATCAAAGCGACGGTGTTTTAGGATCGAGGACGGTGTAAGTGGCATGGCATTATCGCAATTATAATGAAAACTGATTTCTTACTAGTAAAAGCATATACTTTTCACCGAATCCAATTTCTTCTCAAATTTCTATTGGATAAAACAATATTTTAACAATTTCTTTTCAGAAAAACTACCGCACATCAGTTTTACCTTTCCAAAACATTTTCTAATTTAATTAATTAATAGCCTTAATTAATTAATAATTTAAATGCTTTTCTAGCATATTAAATTCATAATAATTTGAAACCACTGGGGAAAAATCCCTAAAATTCACAGAAATTCTAAAATATCATATTCTTCATCGTATAAAAATTTCAAGGCCAAAAACTGTATATAATTATTTTTAATAATTAGAACCTGGAATTAATCCAATATCCATCTTAGGAAATTCATAAAATATTTATTTTAACTTGGAAAATTATGAATAAAAACCCATCTCCAAAATAATTTTTACTCAACATACCAGAAAATCAAAATGATTGAAGATTAAAAATTTAGGTTTTACCTTTAAAACCCACTTAAATAATTTCATAAAAATTCCATAAATCATTATTCTATCCAGACAATGATTATACAACCATATCTTGGTAAACAAATAGTAATAATTCGGGTGCTATCCATAACTGAATATAAACACAAGCAAAAGAATGGTTTATGTATTATTCATCATAGATTTAATGTTGGAGTTGATATTTGTTATTGCTTCAGTTTCCCTAAGCTCCTCCTCTTTGAATCCCCTTGATTTCGATCTTCTATAGCTTGTTAATGGCCGACCTTGTTGTGTTTTCTTTTTGATTGTCTTGATGTTATGAAAAAATGAGAATGATAAATGATGGGGAGAGGGTTAAGGATCAGAAAATGGATCTATCTGTTTTGCCCCTCTCATATATTCTCTTATGTGTTAAGTTTTTCAAAACAATCTCATTGTTTAATTTATTAAGACACGACCTTGTTAATAATCAATCCCCATTCTCCTTAATCATTTACATTATTCTATTTAATCTATCCAATTAAATACCCTGAATAATATTAGAATAAAATTAGGGGTGTTACAGGCTCCCCCTTAAAGAATTTCGTCCTCGAAATTAAGTAAGGACTACTAAATAAGCATATCAACATGCAAAAATTGCTAGTATATCCCAAGTACAGTCTTTCGCATTGCCACTCCACTAGACTTTTACTAACTTGACTGTCTTGTTCCTTAATCTCTTCTCATCTCTTGTCACAACCCGAACCGGTTGTCTCATAAAAGTTGTTATCCCGCCTTTTGGCAAGGCCAGGACACCAAGGAGCCGACTAGAGAACAAGGATAGCACGCCATGGATATCACTGAATTTTTTCCGAGCCCAGAATGAGCTACAATTGATAGGACATGACAAGAAAGGCCATAGAGATCAGCACCTCAAATTTCAAGTCAATCCGGACTCGTACGCTCAAGTTATGATCGAGTCAAATTGGAGGGAAAAGCCCAGATTTCGTATCCATCACTCTGGGCAATTTCGTATCCATCATCGAAGCCCTAGTTCGAATCCATTAAGCTTCGCACCAATTAGCTTCGAATCCATCGAGGTACCCAGGTTCGACTCGATTTTCTTTGTATCCATCGAGCTCGTATCGATGGACCTCGTACACATCAGCAATTGAAGCATCTCGTATCCTTCAGCCAACTTCTGCTTCGTATCCATCGAGGCGCTACACTTCGTATCCATCTAGGCGCTACGCTTCGTATCCATCGAGGCGCTGCACTTCGTATCCACTAGAGAGCCTTGCTTCGAACCCGCGACCCATGACTTGTTCACATCCAACGGGTCAACCAACTAGGGTGACGTGTCATCCATCGAAGTAAACAAGGCGAGATGCCTGGAGTCGAAGCAGTCAATGCGGCGAAAAGACTGGATCGAGACGAAGCGTGCGCGCCACCTCACTTCAAGAGCACGTGCAGCCAGCGAAGCGAACAGATGGAGTCGAATTCATGGAGACGAACCAGACAGCCTATGAGGAATCTCAGTTCATATCGACCATATCTCGTGATCTACTGATCCAAATCCAATGAAATTTTAAGGGAAGCTCGCATACATGCTGAGGATCGTGTCCACCAAATTTGAGCTCAATTGGAGGTAATCTTGATCGATACGAAATGACTTCGTATCGATCACAGATCGACTTGAAACTTTCTGGAAATAGTCGAATGGGTCCACTCACGTGCCAGACCAATTCTCCCGAAGTTTGAGCGAGATTTGAGCTTCCTACGCCTATAAATAGAGCCCCAGAATCAACAGAAAAAGGATCTTTTTTCTCTGAAGCGTCCAGACTCTGCCGGATTGAGATTTGCATCTTACTTTTGCTGTCAATTTCGAATTCTAAACTGTAATCCGCTGCTCATTGTTGTAACCGCTTGTAATCATTGAAAGAGAATCAATAAAATCATCAAAACTTCATAGTGGACGTAGGCTATACGCCGAACCACTCTAAATTGCTTGTCTGTGCACTTTACATTTCTGTTTGTTGGAGTTTTTGTTAGATAACCTCTGTTTTACATTTACAATCTTCATTTTATCTCTTCAAACAACTCCCGAAGAGTGTTGTGCCCATTTTTGGTACAAACACTTTGGTGCTTTCACCGAGAAAACCAGCTTTTTCTCCTGCTCATTGGATCTGCCGTCGATACCAGATTGCACAAATCCAAGAGGAAGATCCAGATATCCAGTCCGGAATCCTTCCATTCTATTCGGATTTGCCCAAAATCTAGGAGAGGACTCCACCACCGAGAATGGTCAGCACAAGAACTGGCGCTACCGCTGCAGAGCAAGAAGGTAGAGATAGGCAGAATCCCACACAGCCGCCTTCTTCCAATCAAGACAATACCACTCACTCGGACTCAACGGGGCTAGTCACCCGACAGGAGTTTCAAGTATTGCTCCAGGAGCTGACCCAAAGCCGTCAGCAGTTGGCGGAATAGTTGCGCCCCAATATCGAGCTGACCAACCAGCTAAACCGCCGGGGGCACAGAAGGTCCAGGAGAGATGATGCCTCCAGAGCGTCTACCGAAAGCTCAGCTTCATCTGATTATCACCACCGAACTACTCGTCCTCGGCTAGAGGGGAGTCGCGCTCAAGCTGCTGAATATCAGCCCGCCTTAACTGTTGGGCAACTGAGGGTAGGACCATCGGCCAGCTTCCAAACGGGTCCCTCAACATGAGGAGGTACTGCCCCACAGTACACTACTGCCCCACAGTACACCACGGATAACCGCGCCACAACAGCCGCAGCAGAGACAAGGGTTGTTACCCGAAATCAATCAGAGCCGATCAATCAACAACGTGGACATACTCCTGAACCTTATGTCCCAGAAGACGCTGAGCCAAGGAGGCGAGATACGGATCGTCGACAGCGCCCGATCCCAACTCGCACCGTGGAACCCGACCACGCCTTAGCTCATCACGCTCAGAATCTGCCAGTGTCGGATATATCGACCATGATACGTCAGATGATCCGCGAGAGCCAGGGGCTCACTAATGATGATTGGGGGATTTCTCGTAGTCATACCCCTTTCACAGACGAAGTGTTACACGCTGAACCCCCTAGGCGATTCAGAATGCCAACTCTCCCGATGTATGAAGGAAATAGTGACCCCAACCAGCATATTCTGAAATATGAATGGTCGATGAGCGCTGCAAGGGCCGACGATGCAGTGAAGTGTCGGAGTTTCCCCATCTCTCTGGGGGGAATCGCGATAATGTGGTTTACCCGCCTACCACCTAGATCAATTTCTTCGTTCGATCAATTGGCCAAGAGGTTTGTGGAGCAATTCCGTATGCATGTTGCTAGGCCAAAAGACGTCAACACCCTGTCCAGCGTCACTCAAGCTCCTGGAGAAACGCTCAGGCGTTACCTGGAGAGGTTCCACGCAGCATGCGTCGAGATCACCAATCCTAACGATAATTCAATCTTGATGGCTCTGACCAAGGGGATTGATCCTGATTCTGAATTCGGAAACTGGCTAGCTGGAAAACCGCCCGCATCGTTGGACCGTTTTTACTCCAAGGCCGCTCAATTCCTGCAACAGGAGGACGCAAAACAGTCTAGGAAGCAGGACGATGCGAGGCCCAGCATTGAGGGAATACAGAGCAATGTGGCAGTTAAACAGTCCGGCGAGAGTTCCGGGAAAGTTCAACTGAATATACAAAACAAGCAAACCCAACAGAGAGGAAACAATGGCCAGAATAAGAAGAGAGACGAGAACCGAGGTCCACGACGTAGAGCTCAGATGTTTGACAGTTATACGCCGCTAAACACGTCATTGGAAAACGTATACTTACAGACTTGTAACACTGTACAGTATAAGAAGCCTGCTCCGAAGCCCTCGTCGGAGAGGCAGGTTCAGACAGGGAAATTCTGTAGGTTCCATGAAAGCTATGGACACAATACCAATGAGTGTCGGCACTTACAGGACCTCATCGAGAAATTGATTAGAGAGAGGAAGCTAGATCAGTTTGTACGGGCGCCGCAGTCTGGCGGAGCGGGCCCCTCGAATCAAAATCGTTCACAAAATCAGGAAAGAGAGGAGGACCCCGCCCGTGCGGGCGGGAGATTGGTTATTAACACAATAAGTGGTGGTCCCCATCCGGCAGACAGAAGCTGGGGGGAAATGGAGTCGTATGCCAGTTCTATCAGGCATGCGGACTTCGAGTGTTGTAGTAATTGCGAGGACGGAACCCCGGCGAAACAACAAAAGATAATATCTGATGATATCGTGTTCAGAAGCCGAGACGCCGATAAGGTCGAAGCCCCTACTATTGATCCACTAGTCATATCTGCCCAGGTAGGTCCTGCTTGGATGAAGAGGATCCTGGTTGACAGTGGGAGCTCTGTGAATATCTTGCTTAAACGGGCTTACGATATAATGAAGATGGAGACAAAGGATTTGAAACCCTGTTTATCCAGAATCCATGGTTTCAACGGAAGCGCCACGATACCTATCGGAATAACTGAACTCCCAGTCGAGTTAGGCGTTGGAGAACGCCGGAGGGTCCGAATGTTACAATTTGTTGTGCTAGAAATTGATTCGCCATATAATGCGTTTCTGGGTCGACCAGCCCTAGCTGAGTTCAGGGCGGCGATCGCCCCATGGTGTCTGACTTTGAAATTTCCCACTGATCATGGGATTGGAGTTGTTCAAGGAGATCAGGCCACAGGAAGGGCCTGTTATGTTGCTGAGCTGCGCGGGGCACAACGTAAAGAGAAGGGAAAGGGCGTAGAGGAATCTCTCTGCGTCCGCTCTATTGATAATTGACAATTGATGCCTGGGTCGCGGCCCGGGCACCACGACCAGTTCCTGAAAGATCTGGACCCTAGGGACAACGAGGATAAAGATGAATCAACGGAGAGTCAAGCTTCTCCAGCCGAACTGACTGTGGACGTCCCAATCAGTGAGGATGATGATTCAAAGATGCTGAAAGTTGGGTCTCAACTGAACGAGCAGACACAGCAGGAATTGGTCGAATTCCTTCGGGCGAATCTCGATTTCTTCGCCTGGACACACTCTGACATGTGCGGAATCTCACCGAGCATTGCAAGTCACTCCCTGAATATAGATCCGCGACATGTCTCAGTAAAGAAGAAAAGGCGCGGTATGGATCCAGAGAGATCTGCCGCCCTTAAGGAGGAGGTTGATAAACTACAATCCAACGGGTTCATTCGAGATGCCTTATATCCAGAATGGGTGTCCAACCCTGTACTAGTTCGGAAACCAAACGGGAAGTGGAGAACCTGCGTTGATTACTTTGACCTAAACAAGGCCTGTCCAAAAGATAGCTTCCCACTTCCGCGAATCGATCAGCTCGTGGATTCAACGGCCGGACATGAACTACTATCCTTTATGGACGCTTATTCCGGCTACAACCAAATACCCATGCATTTACCTAATCAGGAACATACCAGCTTCGTGACCGATCTGGGACTCTATTGTTACAAAGTCATGCCGTTTGGTCTAAAGAACGCTGGAGCAACATACCAACGCTTAGTCAACCGAATGTTCGCTGATCAGATCGGGAAGACCATGGAGGTTTACGTGGATGACATGCTGGTGAAGTCCTGATTCTCCACAGATCACGTCAGAGATTTGAACTCAATGTTCAGCATCCTCCGGGAGTACGGAATGAAGCTCAACCCACTCAAGTGTCACTTTGGCGTTGCATCCGGAAAATTCCTTGGGTTCATCGTCAACGCTCGAGGAATAGAGGCGAATCCTGAGAAGATCTGGGCTATTAGAAATTTGCAAACCCCTAGAACTATAAAGCAAGTCCAGAGTCTTAACGGGAAGGTCGCAGCATTGAGCAGGTTCATTTCAAAATCCACCGATAAATGCATTCCTTTCTTCGACCTGATCCGGAAGGGCAAACGGAACTTTGAATGAACCACGGAGTGTGAAGGCGCGTTCCGATCATTAGTTCAACATCTCTCCACACCTCCGATCTTATCAAAACCGGTTGACCACGAGCAACAATATCTCTACCTGGCAGTATCAGAACATGCGATCAGTGCTGCTCTAGTCCGGGAAGAAGACAAAGTGCAAAACCCGGTCTACTATGTTAGTAAGCGGCTAACAGGAGCTGAAAGAAATTACCCGAGATTGGAAAAACTGGCCTATTGCTTGGTCATTGCCTCAAGAAAGCTCCTCCCTTACTTCCAAGCTCACCCGCTTACTGTGTACACCGACCAGCCGTTACGACAGGTCCTCACGCGGCCTGAGACGTCCGGTAGGTTACTCAAGTGGAATATTGAGCTAAGCCAATTCGATATCGCATACGCTCCGCGGAGAGCCATTCAAGGACAAGTCCTGGCAGATTTCATAGCTGAATTCACCGTTCCAGAAGACTTGCCCGAGACCAGTAAATCTCCCGAATACATCTGGAAGCTGTATACCAACGGTGCATCAAATGACCGGTGTTCGGGCGCTGGGGTTGTACTTGAGACTCCCGAGGGCCGATCCATATGTTATGCTCTTAAATTCAACTTTCGTGCAACTAATAATGAAGCCGAATATGAAGCCCTTCTAACTGGCTTAAGACTTGCCAGAGACTTGAGGATTATCGCTGTGGAAATTTATTGCGATTCACAATTATTAGTATGTCAAGTACGAGGAGAATATCAGGCAAGAGACCAAAGACTGGCTGCTTACTTGGCTCGAGTTCAGGAAATACTAAACCAGTTTGATTATTATGCCATCTATTATGTGCCTCGGGAGCATAATCAGAAAGCCGATTCACTGGCAAAGCTAGCTAGCACAGGTGAAGCGCAGCAAATGGGACTTGTCCCCGTTGAAACTTTGGCCTCCCCGAGCATCGATCGGATAGAATTGAACTCTGTGTTTGAAACCGCTCCCAGTAGAGAATCGTGGATGACTCCGTATCGGAATTACATTGAGAATGGGGCGCTGCCTGAACCTAGAAATGAGAAGAGACAAATTCAGCGAAAAGCTTCGCGATTCGTCATCCAAAACGGAGTCATGTACAGGAGAGGTTATTCCGTTCCTCTCCTCAGGTGTATCGCCCACGAGGAAATCAAACGAGTGTTACATGACGTGCACGAAGGAGAGTGTGGCGATCATACCGGAGGACAAACTCTCGCTAAGAAGATACTCCGATATGGGTACTACTGGCCGACAGTGAACCGAGATGCGGCAAACTATGCCCGGAAGTGCGATAAATGCCAGATACATGCCCGAATTCCGAGAGCTCCGCCTACTGAAATAACCCAAATGGTCAGTCCCTGGCCATTCGCAATGTGGGGCATCGACATCATCGGTGCTTTACCTTTAGCAAAAGGTGGTGCGAAATACGCCATCGTCGCCGTTGACTACTTCACAAAGTGGGCTGAGGCCGAAGCCCTTGCAACCATTACGACAAAGAAAGTGATAAATTTCATGGTTCGCAACATCATCTGTCGATTTGGACTCCCGCATACTATCATCACTGATAACAGAGCCCAATTCGAGAGTGCGGAATTCAAGAATTTCTGTCAACGGTTTCATATCCGCAAAAAGTTCTCGGCTGTCGCACACCCCCAAGCGAATGGACAGGTTGAAGCTGTCAATAAAGTTATAAAATCGATCCTGAAGAAACGATTGGAGAAGGCTGGGGGCAAGTGGGTCGATGAACTTCCTATGGCGTTATGGGCCTATCGAATGACCCACAAAACCGCGACCGGACACACTCCGTTTTCCCTATCTTATGGCTCAGAGGCCGTTATTCCGGTCGAGACAGAAGTGTTCTCTCATCGCGTGACTTATTATGATCCAAAAGCAAACGCTATACTCCTGGCCGAATCTTTGGATCTATTGGATGAAAAATGGGAAGAGGCTGATTTGAGAGCAGCCGCACATCGAAGTCGGGTCGCCCGGCTGTACAACACCAAAGTTCGACCTCGAACCTTTGAACTCGGCGACCTCGTGCTCAAGAGAATCTACCCAGTTCCTTCACACATGAAACCGAACTGGGGAGGACCGTATGTAATTACACGAAAGCTCGGAGATGGTACATTCAAGCTATCGACTGTTGACGGTCTCGATTTACCAAGGGCTTGGAACAGCGAAAGTCTCCGCCGCTATTACATATGACAGGCTTTATTTATTTCATTCTATTTAGCAATTTGTTTCTGCATTTCGAAATTTGAATTTTGTAATAAGGCAACTGACTTTGCCGCATTTTCTTATTTCAGCAATAAAATGCCACTTCTTCGAGCCAGAGCTGTGATTCATTAAGTACGATATACAACATCACGATGCACGAAAAGCTAAATCCCATCATGCAATGGGACTTATTCAAATGGAGAGTGGCTGTGATACGACCGGCCACTCACTAGGTGAAACCCGAGCTCAGGGACAAGCCATGACACCGATATTGATAGGGTTGACACACGACAATCCTGCAATTAACTCCATATTCCCAGAGTACGAAGTGGAGTATAAACATTCGACTCTGTGCTCCCAGAGTGTGAGATGGAGTATAAACATTCAACTCCGCATTCCCAGAGTGCGAAGCGGAGTATAAACATTCGACTCCGTGTTCCCAGAGTGCGAGACGGAGTATAAACATTCAACTCCGCATTCCCAGAGTGCGAAGCGGAGTATAAACATTCGACTCCGTGTTCCCAGAGTGCGAGACGGAGTATAAACACCAACTCCATATTCCCAGAGTGCGAAGTGGAGTATAAACATTCGACTCCGTGTTCCCAGAGTGCGAGGCGGAGTATAAACATTCAACTTCGCATTCCCAGAGTGCGAAGCGGAGTATAAACATTCGACTCCGTATTCCCAGAGTGCGAGAAGGAGTATAAACATCAGTCAACTCCGTGTTCCCGGAGTGCGAAACGGAGTATAAACAACTAACTCCGTGTTCCCAGAGTGCGAAGCGGAGTATAAACGACCAACTCCGTGCTCCCAGAGTGCGAGACGGAGTACAAACATCAATCAACTCCGTGTTCCCAGAGTGCGAACAACCGCTGTTATCCCAACTTTTGGCAAAACCGAGATACCCAAAAGATTAACTGAAAATCAATGATTGTTAGTCATGAACATCGATTGTGCATCGCAGGTTCACCACGGATATCGATGAATTTTGTCCGAGTCCGGATCGGGCTGCAATTGATAAGACATGTCAAGCAAGGCCAGAGGAAACGACGTTCCAAGTTTCGAGTCAATCCGAGTTCGTATGCTCAAGATATCACCAATAGAAAATGGAGGAGACAGCCTTGTATTCGAATCCATAAAAGACCCTATGGTCGAATCGATGAGGTAGGAATGCCATTCGAATCCATCAAGGTCGACTCCATCATCTTCGTATCCATCAAGTTTTACATGCTTCGTATCCATCGCGGAAGCCTTCCTTCGAATCCATCCCTTTTGCCTGGCTTCGAGCACTCCTTAGTTCGAATCCATCCAAACAGACTACACTAAAATCCAACAGTTCGTACCCGGTAGGCATTCCTCTACTTCAAATCCATACAGTAGATGCACCTCGACTCCATCCCATAAGCTACTTCGAGTCCACCCTGTTAAGGTAACTTCGAATCAATTAAACCAAGGTAAGCCTAGATCGATTCGAACGAGTATGTCTACGAGCCCACTACCTCGAATCCACTAGGCAGCGGCAGCTAGAAACGTGGAGTCGACCCAGGCAACTTGGAGCACAAGACGGATCGACACGAAGGAAGCGCTCCACGCCATCACAGAAGCACGCGCTGGATCGATTCGAACGAATCGATTCGAACTAGATCGATTCGAACCAGGCTAGACAACCAGAAATGCAACCTTGAATCGATCATAACTTGAGATCTACACATCCAAATGCTATGAAATTTTCACAGAAGCTTGAGCACATGTTGAAGGATGTCCACACCAAATTTCAGCTTGATTGGACAATTTCTTGATCGATTCGAACCAAGGGTCGAATCGATCCCAAAGTGGGCCCGGATCTCCAGATCTCGGCCATGTGGGCTCCCTCACGTGCCAGAACTGGTCTCCCCTCAATTTAGGCGAAATATCAGCCTCCTACACCTATAAATAGAGCCCCTGGTCATTCAGAAAAGGGGTCGGACAATTCTTAGAGCTAAAGAGCGCCCAGATTCTGCCAGATTTACTCCAGATCACCACTGCTGCCTTAGATTCAGATTTAGTTCAACAAATCAGTTGTAATACAATATACGAAATTGTAATCTTGGAGTATCGAGCAATAAAATCATAAAAACCTTGAAGTGGACGTAGGCCGGAGATAGCCGAACCACTATAAATTGTGTGTCACTGTTCATTATTTCTTGACTGTTACTTGTTACTTGCTTAGATCTATGATTTGTGTGTGAATACTGTTGATTTGTATTCATACGCTGGTGCTTTCACTACACTTGGGGTTTGTGACCATTTTTGGTGCAAACACTTTGGTGCTTTCACTGAGAAGAACTAGCACCCGCTACACCAGATTCAAAGTTTAGATTTAAGATTTTAAGGATTCAGATTTGACTCTTCAATGACTCGACAAACTAGACAAAGAACTGAGAGGAGCCAACAGGCAGGAAGTCAAGAGGCATCCTCTGGTGCTGGAGAAGAACCAGCTTCGATCTACATCACTAGAGACGAAATGGAGACCATGACCAATCTGATGCACGAAAGAATGATGAAAAGCCAACAAGAGATGCTGCATAATTTCTTTGAACAGATGAGAGCTGCAGGAACACAAAACCCAGGACCGGCTACAGCAGCTGTGAATGTGGAAGAAGGCAATCAACAAGGGCTTGGGGGCAGGCCCGCAGGATCCAACGCAGAAGTACCTTTGGAAGGAGCTCAACCGGCTAGGGCCAACACAAATGCTAACGAGCCACCCGAAGAGTACGTACTAGAATTCCCTACAAGACTCGGAGGGCAAGACAGAGACATGACAAGGGGGAAACCCCTAGATGGAGATGAAAGAATGGTCGGCCTAGTGAGACGACTCATGAGAGGAGGGTTTTCAGGAGGAGGATTGGAAGAAGTTAGTCGGAGTTCGTTCGCTCCGAATATCAGAAATGCAAGGAACCCTCCGAAGTTCAAACTACCAACGCTGAATCCTTATGATGGAAAGTCAGACCCGACCATGCATATCACCAGATATATCAGACACATGGAAGTGCTGGGAGCATCCGAGGAAGTGATGGCACGATGTTTCCCCTTATTCTTATCAGATTTGGCTGCGCTTTGGTTTAGGCAGCTAGAAACCGGATCAATCAGGACATGGGGCGAGCTTGTGGATTGCTACATGAAGCAGTTTAGGATCCACGTGATGCGACCTAAGAGCGTGATGACTTTGGCATCAATAAAACAAAGGACCGGAGAGTCCATAAAAGATTTTTTGTTACGATTTAATGCGACGGTAACTTCTGTAGATCGCCCGGACCCATCGATGATTTTGATGGCGGCAGTAGCAGGAGTTGGAGAAGGCACCGAATTCAAAGACTCTTTGACTAAAGATCCACCGCAAGATCTTGGAGAGTTTTTCCATGAAGCTGAAAAATTTATTCGATTAGAGGAATCACGAGCCGAGAGGCAGGAAATAAATGTTGCACAAGGCGAAGGAACCGCCAGGGAGCAGTCCAGGGCAGACAAAGGAAAGAGAAAGCAGGATGACGCACATGATGGTCCTGACAAACGAAAGAAATTCCGAGAGCCCAGATTCAGGCAATACACAGACTTGGTGGCAGGACTGGAACGAATTTACACCGAAACTCGGGGGCAACTCCCCTATCGAAAACCACCCAGGAGAGATCCCACGGAACGGGAACGTAAGACTGGAAAGTATTGCCTATTCCATGAGCTGGATGGGCACACTACCGATGAATGCCGCCACCTGAAGGATGAGGTGGAAGAACATGCCAGGAGTGGTAAATTGCCACAGTATGTCAGAGAACGTGCAACGGCGGTCAGGCCCGAACAACTACCGCCTCAACCTAACAGGACTGATCCTGGATCGGGATCACGACTCGTCATCAACTGATCACGATGGCAAAGGCCAAGTTCAGGATATGAGCTTTGGTCACTTAGTTTTCTTATATTTGATTTTCAAAATAAAACGGCTATCCCACTTACTCATGTACGTGAACCGGAGAGATCCCTAGGCATGCTCTGAGATGGAAATAGACCGCTCCGCCCGGAGAGGCATTATCTTGTTTTTCCTGGTGTTTGAGATTGAACATCTAGGATTCGAATTTAATAAAGAAACACTTATTAAAATAAACCTTTGACCGGAGAGTTAAAGGATAAACATTAAATATCAATATAAACATGATCGCTTTATGATCCCACCCGGAGAGGTAGGATCCGGAGTGCAAGAAGTGAGTTGCTTCGCCGGAGAGCGACAGGATCAACTCACTTAAGCATCGTTTCCTATTCACCGGAGAGTGATTGGATCAGGATTCGATAAGAGCCCGGAGAGGCTATGATCGGCCCACGATTTAGGCCATGACATCGCTTAATGTTCAGATACACTGAACCGGAGTGCAGGAGGTGAGTCGCTTCGCCGGAGAGCGACAGGATTGACTCACTTAACGTTGTTTCCCCTTCACCGGAGAGTGACAGGATGGGATCCAGCATGAGCCCGGAGAGGCTGTGATCGGCCGACGATTCAGGTCATGACATCGCTTAATGTTCAGATACACTGAACCGGAGTGCAGGAGGTGAGACGCTTCGCCGGAGAGCGATAGGATTGACTCACTTAACATTGTTTCCCCTTCACCGGAGAGTGACAGGATGGGATCCAGCATGAGCCCGGAGAGGCTATAATCGGCCGAGAACGACCAAGACATCGCTAAACGCCCTAGCTGGGGCCAGAGTGCAAGGGATAGAAAGCAACGCCGGAGTGCAATAGGATCTTTCTATTCAATCGCTAAATCTAGAATGGGTTTGACAAGGGTCCGGAGTGACCATCAATAGTATGGAGAGACCGTGGGATTTCATTCTTAACTTCCACTGGAAAAAATTGATAACAATTCGGCTTCGAACAGCCATGGACTTGATTGAAAATGCTATAAGCTATGAGATATACATGAACTCACTGCATTTAATTTGAGACTGATCAAAACACGCCTTTTACCAAAAGGCATGTTTTGGGGGGCAAAATGTTATCCCAACTTTTGGCAAAGCCGAGATACCCAAAAGATTAACTGAAAATCAATGATTGTTAGTCATGAACATCGATTGTGCATCGCAGGTTCACCACGGATATCGATGAATTTTGTCCAAGTCCGGATCGGGCTGCAATTGATAAGACATGTCAAGCAAGGCCAGAGGAAACGACGTTCCAAGTTTCGAGTCAATCCGAGTTCGTATGCTCAAGATATCACCAATAGAAAATGGAGGAGACAGCCTTGTATTCGAATCCATAAAAGACCCTATGGTTGAATCGATGAGGTAGGAATGCCATTCGAATCCATCAAGGTCGACTCCATCATCTTCGTATCCATCAAGTTTTACATGCTTCGTATCCATCGCGGAAGCCTTCCTTCGAATCCATCCCTTTTGCCTGGCTTCGAGCACTCCTTAGTTCGAATCCATCCAAACAGACTACACTAAAATCCAACAGTTCGTACCCGGTAGGCATTCCTCTACTTCGAATCCATACAGTAGATGCACCTCGACTCCATCCCATAAGCTACTTCGAGTCCACCCTGTTAAGGTAACTTCGAATCAATTAAACCAAGGTAAGCCTAGATCGATTCGAACGAGTATGTCTACGAGCCCACTACCTCGAATCCACTAGGCAGCGGCAGCTAGAAACGTGGAGTCGACCTGGGCAACTCGGAGCACAAGACGGATCGACACGAAGGAAGCGCTCCATGCCATCACAGAAGCATGCGCTGGATCGATTCGAACGAATCGATTCGAACTAGATCGATTCGAACCAGGCTAGACAACCAGAAATGCAACCTTGAATCGATCATAACTTGAGATCTACACATCCAAATGCTATGAAATTTTCACAGAAGCTTGAGCACATGTTGAAGGATGTCCACACCGAATTTCAGCTTGATTGGACAATTTCTTAATCGATTCGAACCAAGGGTCGAATCGATCCCAAAGTGGGCCCGGATCTCCAGATCTCGGCCATGTGGGCTCCCTCACGTGAGGTCTCCCTCAATTTAGGCGAAATATCAGCCTCCTACACCTATAAATAGAGCCCCTGGTCATTCAGAAAAGGGGTCGGACAATTCTTAGAGCTAAAGAGCGCCCAGATTCTGCCAGATTTACTCCAGATCACCACTGCTGCCTTAGATTCAGATTTAGTTCAACAAATCAGTTGTAATACAATATACGAAATTGTAATCTTGGAGTATCGAGCAATAAAATCATAAAAACCTTAAAGTGGACGTAGGCCGGAGATAGCCGAACCACTATAAATTGTGTGTCACTGTTCATTATTTCTTGACTGTTACTTGTTACTTGCTTAGATCTATGATTTGTGTGTGAATACTGTTGATTTGTATTCATACGCTGGTGCTTTCACTACACTTGGGGTTTGTGACCATTTTTGGTGCAAACAACCGCTTACGAGATGACATATATCCCCGGAGTGTGGATGAAACGATTCATAAGAGAACAAGTGTAGTTCGACCACTCGGTCCTCGCTTGATGCAATCACAAGCTGATCATCACAACTTAACCCTGGAACTGGGGGCAGAGGCAAATGTTAGTCATTACCCGAAACTATGCGATGCTCAGCTCCGATGCGATCCCCTATCACAACTCAAGTCCGAGATTTCCATACTTAACAAGTAAAATGAGCTATTCTTGAAACAATCAGATAATGCAAGTACACTGGACCAAAGTCCGAACACTGCAATATTCAAGCATAGAAAGGAACATGAGCTGAAACTAGAAAACAAAATTTTATTTCAACTAACTCAAAAACAATGGTTCATACATGAGTTTTTTCCAAAATATTCCTACTAGCAGGGGCCGAACCCGCATCTAAACATGGCCTACAAAAGGGAAAAACAGAGAAAATAACAAAAGTCCCTAACTGCCTATGAAAGGAATGTCTAATCCTTCTGCTTCCTCAACTTCTTCTTCCTCGAGGAGCTACTGGAACCACCAGTACCCTTTCGCTTGGAACCTTTCTCCTTAGGCAGGCTCCCCTCGGGTGAAGGCATAATGTCGACGTCCTCATCCGAACTGGACTCTATGGGAATGCTTCCCGCGGGGGGAGTTGGAGGAATAGAATCCGCGGCCGGAGGAGGGGCAGATACACTAGTATCAATAAGTGTGCCCCCAGGAGACACAATCATAAGAGGAGTAGGGCACCGTCCCGCTGCCCCGCCATCTACATCGCCGCCGTGCGCCGCGGCCGCCATCTCGGCATTAATCTCGGCCAACATCGCCGCTTCCCGTTGTGCTCTGGCCTCGCTATGGGTTGTGATAGTCTGAGTAGAAGTGTCGGAAGTAGACGAGAATCCACCCAGGCCAAACGGCAGGTCCGCAAAAGGATCACTCTAACGGCCGAGGAGCTCGTTTATCATCTGTTCATCGAAAGAAAGTGAGCTCCCCTGCGTTACTCCGACTGGTGCCATTGCTGCGACGGAAGTCGCCTCAGAAATGATGGCTTCTGGCGCTTGGCCTGATTCTTGGGCAGTAAGAGGCGCGGCTGGTGTAACTTCTGTCACTGATCAAAGAAAAAGGACATGTCATTAGCAACACTTCAACACAGACTCTTCAATCCAAATATACAAGAAGTTAGTTCAGGGTACCTTCCTCAGTTTGGCTCGAGGTCGCCTGAACAACTTCAGAAGGATGTTCCTTAACAGGAGATAGATGTTGTCAGTCTGGATCATATGCCGGGATGTGCTGCGAGTCGATCATCGGAGTTGGCTCAGATTGAGATGACACGACTATCTCAGAACTCATAACATGGTGCTCTGCACCAGAACTTTCTCCGACTTCCTGAGTCTGGGCACCAAGCCTCTCCTTATCGTGGGAAATCATGGAGTCATGGAGAACTTTCTTTTCGTCATCATTAAGGATGCGGTTCTCCAGCTCGAATTCATCAAGGGCTTCATCAGGTTGCCCAGACTTCTCCTCATCAACCAGCAAGTTCCAAGCGTTGTAGAGATGTGTGGGGTAATCATCGAGCCATGACAAATCTCGGTGCCTTAGCACATTGACGTTATAAGTGACGAGTAGCTCTTCCACCTCGGCCTTAATCCTAGCCTCCGCCTACCGCACCTTCTCTTCAACCCCAGCCTCAGCTTCGTGAGCTCGTTGCATAGCCGCTTCTTTCTCCTTTCGGAGCGTCACTGCCTGATCACAGGCCTCCTGCGCAGAGACATTAGCTGCGTCTTTTTCCTTCGCCATCTCGGAAAACTTTGATTTCAGCTCATTAAGCTCCTTGAGAGCATCATCCCTCTCGGCGGTGATGGTGGTGTTCCTATGACCCATGTCCTCGATGGCGGTATAATGCTCTTACTTCATCCGGGTCATGGCAGCGTTTACTTCATCAACCTTCTTTAGAGCCTCCATTTCAGATTTACGGGAAGACTCAGCCTCCGAGTTGAGTGCTTTTATGATTCGGTCGTTGTGACCCAACTCCTTCTCGAGCTTCTCAATAGTGACGCCCCGATCGAATACCACTTTGGACGCCTTCCTCGCGGCCCGTCCCCATTCCCTGTACTAGAAAAAGATGTCCGCAACATAATCATGGATAGTGGTTTCAGCGGTTGGCGGAATTCTCTTCAAGTGCGGAGGGAAGACATAACCATCAAAACAGATGTCGGGAAATTCCTTCCTCATCTGTGCCAATTTAAGCGCTCCTTCACTAGACGCTTCAGTCGGGACCGGTACAGTAGCTGAGGAGGTGGCTATTTCAGTCCTGCGTGGAGGATCGGACCTCGAAGCTTGAGAAGGTGGCCTAGGCCATGAAGTTTCAGGAGGACGAACAACTGCTACCGTAGGAGGTGCAGAGGTCCTAGGAGGAGGAGAGCGAGATCGGGATCGGTGAACGTACCCCCTGTCTCTATTAGACCTCTCCTGACCAGAATGTCCGGAGTCGTAATCCCTCTCACCCTCTCTCTTGCGTGGCTCGTGATAACGGCGCTTGTTGCGCAAACTGCCAAGCACAGAACCTTGCCCAGACATCGTACCTGAAAAGAAAACCACGAAGAATCAGTAACCGTTTGCAATATGTTGTGTACGGTTAGGAAAATGTGTTGTGCCATGAAGAGTGTGTGAATGTGTAACCCCCCGTACCAACCAGAAGTGTCAATCACGCTAGCAGGAAGAGACTCGCTGACATCGACGATATGTCGCGGTCCACCCGATTCAACGTCGTGTTGGTTAGGCTCGATGTCCGGGATTGGAAGGTCAGCAGGCCCCTCGAATTGATTTTCAGCTTGCAGGGAGGGTGCTTCCATAATTCTAACTCCTGGCAAAGGACGGTGTAAAACCACGGACTTCCGTCTCCCGGACTTAGGCTGTTTTGAGGCCACTGCTTTGCCTTTCCTCTTGGCATCGGACTCCGGGGTTGCATTAGCGGGTCCGACCAACGGTTCCTCGTCGGTGTGAGTCCTTTCAGAGTCGGGTTCTTCAATTATCACGACCCTGGGTTTCTTCTGCTTAACCTTTTCCCTGGAAATGGTATTTAATGCACCGTCGAGCCTTATGCTTGCTTCCGCCCGATCAACCCAAGAACTCTAAGGTTCTGGTCCGTCAATAGCAACTCGATATTCCTTTCTTCGCTAGGGACCTCTTGAAGGACGCGAACTATCTCTTTATAGTAGCCGCCATCAGGTCGCTGGATTATCGCTGAAAGAAAGAGGATATGAGATATGAGTTTAGTTTCATTCAAAAATTGCCCCGTCAATTACTGGGGAAAAAGGCAATGCTTACGTCTAAATAGCCATCTTCTGGCAAACCCCGGTGGACATCGGACATAAAACCACTCTAACTTGAAGTAGCTCAGCCTAGTCTACGACCCCGTGACAACTTGGCAGTTTCTCATAGACTCCAAGAATGTAAAAGATGGGCTGTCAGTTCGACTCTTGAAGTTGAAGAGGTATCTTATCTCGGTCGGGCGGGGAGGTCGGTAAAGGTATTCCATAAATGCGATGAACAAGCCATTGAGTGAAGCATATCTGTTTGGATGCAGTTGAGACGGAGCGATATCCAAGTAAGCCAACACTTCTCTTATGTAATCATTGAACGGAGGGAGTGTACCGGCCGCACATGCATGTCGATTAAAGGCAGTATACCCCTCCGGGGGATTGTGTGGTCTGTCGTCCGGTCCAGGCAACATCACGTCGTCCAACGATAAGCCATGCCTCAAACATATTCTCCCTAGCATATCTTCAGAGATGTTGGACGGGACAGAGTCAGGTGGACTATTAATGAAGGACGCATCGGGCAACTCATCCGGAGCTGGACCAATCGCTTCGGCCTCGATGTCCGGAATCTCAAGTCTGGGAGGGATAAGGTTCTGAGTTTCTTGCTGTTGCGAACTTGACGGTTCCATAACTAGCTAACTCACGAGAAACCATCATTAGATGATAAAAAGCCCGTGCATTCCCCAGTGTAAAGTGTGTGAATGAGTTGTGCAGTGCATGTGTTATGCATGACTTGAACAAATAAATCTCTATGGAATATGCTTAAGTATGTGAGCCACGAAGCTCCGAGAGTCCGGCTGGAGATGACCGTCATCGCTGACCGTCACCACCACGCCATCCAAATGCTTTCATTCGATTCAGATTAAAGTTCATTACACTTTGCTGTATTACAGTTCCATCTACGAGCTTCAAAGGGCAGTCAGATATGTAGTGTTGTGATCAAGTTCGATTATGCAAGGTAGGAGCTCGTAGGAATCAGGCGTACAGTTTAGTTATCAAGTCCAGATATGCGGGGATGAAGTTTGTCAGAATCATGTTTTCAAAATGCTTGTGATTTCGTATCCGTCAAAGGGAGAGATCGAATCGATCCCATTAGACTCGTTCGGATACATCCGGTTGAGGGTTCGAATCGATGCCAAGTGTCGTGCTTCGAATCAATCGTTGGTAATCTGGTTCGTATCGATCACAGTAGGTGAGCTTTCGTATCGATCAGTGGTGGCCCGGTTCGTATCGATCGGGAAGGCCTTAGCTCCGCATCGATAACACTCAAATCGATATTTTTTGTATCGATCGCAGTGGCGAAACTCGTATCGATCCAGAGTTAGGGGCTTTCGAATAGTCATCGACTTCTTATCAGATACTCCATATCGATACGACCCACCGCCACAAACATCGGATCGAAATCACATCGTCTCCACTAACGCGTCTCAAGAGTCGATGCGAGGTCCATATAAACGCCATTGATTTCATCAATTCGAACATGGCTCTCGAAATCGATTCGAAATCATCCTTTCCACCCTTTCTTCTCCAATCTGCAAAGATCGCCATGGCCATCATATTTTCGAGCCAGGTCTGGTATTACCAGATGCTGGAGTGAAAGATTGACGAAGAAAGAGTGGATTTATGGCGGCTTCGTCATTCAGATCCGCAGTTGCTTACCTAATTTGGAGTTTTGATTCGAAGATCTGAAAGAACGAGTTTGATCGAGTCAAAAGTACGGAGTTGTTATCTCTTCCTGGATCGATCGCAGAAGGCTAAAAGCAACAGTAAAAAGAGAAAGTGAAAAGGTAAAAATGAGCTAAGTCCCAGATATTTATATGGGGCCTAGGATATAACCGGGTCGATTCGACTCCCAGTCAGCCTGACCGGTTGCGACCAGTCAAACAGCGCATCGAAACGGATGCTCATCTCGAATCCTCCAGGTTTCATCGATTCGAAGCACACAAGGAAGCCACCTGAAGGTAACAGACTCTATCGGTTCGAAATGTCCACTTTATGATCCATCGAATCACAACAGAGCAGACCTATTAATACGAGCGTAGCTTTCGTATCCATCGGAACCTATCGATACGAACAGTCACTTCATATCCATCCGATATCGCCAATTCGAATCAGAATCCACCATGATTTGTGACCATCGATACGAATGACCATTTTCGTATCCATCAAGTCAACCCACATCGATACGAAGAAAGGCTTTCCAACTTTTAGCATCGATTCATGAGAGGACCGATACAAGAGGATGGTTAAAGAGTACGGCTTTCAGATTATTCAAAGAAGACCTGCAGCTTTTCAAAGCACGTCATGTTTTCACAAGACATACTTTGGGGGGCAAATGTTATCCCGTCTTTTGGCAAGGCCAGGACACCAAGGAGCCGACTAGAGAACAAGGATAGCACGCCATGGATATCACTGAATTTTGTCCGAGCCCAGAATGAGCTACAATTGATAGGACATGACAAGAAAGGCCATAGAGATCAGCACCTCAAATTTCAAGTCAATCCGGACTCGTACGCTCAAGTTATGATCGAGTCAAATTGGAGGGAAAAGCCCAGATTTTGTATCCAGCACTCTGGGCAATTTTGTATCCATCACCGAAGCCCTAGTTCGAATCCATCAAGCTTCGCACCAATCATCTTCGAATCCATCGAGGTACCCAGGTTCGACTCGATTTTCTTCGTATCCATCGAGCTCGTATCGATGGACCTCGTACACATCAGCAATTGAAGCATCTCGTATCCTTCAGCCAACTTCTGCTTCGTATCCATCGAGGCGCTACACTTCGTATCCATCTAGGCGCTACGCTTCGTATCCATCGAGGCGCTGCACTTCGTATCCACTAGAGAGCCTTGCTTCGAACCCGCGACCCATGACTTGTTCACATCCAACGGGTCAACCAACTAGGGTGACGTGTCGTCCATCGAAGTAAACAAGGCGAGATGCCTGGAGTCGAAGCAGTCAATGCGGCGAAAAGACCGGATCGAGACGAAGCGTGCGCGCCACCTCACTTCAAGAGCACGTGCAGCCAGCGAAGCGAACAGATGGAGTCGAATTCATGGAGACGAACCAGACAGCCTATGAGGAATCTCAGTTCGTATTGACCATATCTCGTGATCTACTGATCCAAATCCAATGAAATTTTAAGGGAAGCTCGCATACATGCTGAGGATCTTGTCCACCAAATTTGAGCTCAATTGGAGGTAATCTTGATCGATACGAAATGACTTCGTATCGATCACAGATCGACTTGAAACTTTCTGGAAATAGTCGAATGGGTCCACTCACGTGCCAGACCAATTCTCCCGGAGTTTGAGCGAGATTTGAGCTTCCTACGCCTATAAATAGAGCCCCAGAATCAACAGAAAAAGGATCTATTTTCTCTGAAGCGTCCAGACTCTGCCGGATTGAGATTTGCATCTTACTTTTGCTGTCAATTTCGAATTCTAAACTGTAATCTGCTGCTCATTGTTGTAACCGCTTGTAATCATTGAAAGAGAATCAATAAAATCATCAAAACTTCATAGTGGACGTAGGCTATACGCCGAACCACTCTAAATTGCTTGTCTGTGCACTTTACATTTCTGTTTGTTGGAGTTTTTGTTAGATAACCTCTGTTTTACATTTACAATCTTCATTTTATCTCTTCAAACAACTCCCGAAGAGTGTTGTGCCCATTTTTGGTACAAACAAAAGTCAGATCCTATTCTACCACTAAGTCTTCCAATGCAGTCGGAGCAGTCTCTGAATCATGCACACACTTCCTAAGTGAGAAACATAAAACACATTATGGACACCTGCCAAAATACTTGGTAACTCAACTTGGTATGCAATCTTTTTGATCATCTCTATAATAGGGAACGGTCCAACATATCTCGGTGCCAATTTCCCTGACTTTCCAAACTGTACCACATGCTTCATTGTTGTTACCTTAATGAAAACACGATCTCTAACTGAGAACTCTAAATCTTTATGCCTTTTATCTGCATAACTTTTTTGCTTAGACTGAGCTTCTCTCATCCTATCCCGAATTAACTTAATCTTCTCTATGGCTTCTCTAACCATATCTGGACTAAGGACCAATCTGTCTCTGGTCTCTAACCAACATGTTAGTGATTTGCATGGCCTTCCATACAAAGCTTCGAAAGGCGTCATTCCTATACTAGTTTGATAACTGTTATTATAGGAAAACTCAACGAAGTGCAAATGGTCTTCCCACAACCCACCAAAGTTTAGTACATAAGCCTTCAATAAATCTTCAAGTACTTCATTGATTCTCTGTGTCTTCCCATCCGTAATGATAAGCGGTACTCATCTTAAGCTTGGTACCTAATAACTCATGTAGACTCTTCCATAATTCACTAGTGAACAAAGCACCTCTGTCACTGACTGTACACTACTAGGAATCTCATGCACTCTAACAATAATCTTTATAAACAACTTAGCCAATACAGGTGCCATCCTGGTTGACTTAACGAGAATGAAGTGTGCACTCTTGGTCAGTCTATCCACTATGACCCAAATACTTTCATCTCCTCTGTTCGGACTTGGCAACCTGTCAATAAAGTCCACGAATATAGAATCCCACTTCCAAACTGGTATATCTAAAGGCTAAAGCAAAACCATTTGGCTTCTAATGCTTAACTTTAACTTGTTGGCAATTCACACATTGCTTCACCTATAAACCTATATATCCCTTTTCATACATTCACAAAAGAAACTTCTCTTCATATCTTGATATATCTTAGCTCCTCAAAGATGTATAGTAAACTTAGATGATGACACTCCCTAAGAAATTCCTTTCTTAGGTCACTAACATTTAGAACACATAACCGTCCCTTTTTCCTTAACCATCCTCTCTGGTCAAGACTAAAATCTTTAGATCATTGATCTCGGTTCCACCTTCCAGCCTTATAATCTTTTTGGTTAACAATGGATCATTTCTCTACTCAGAAGCAATCCTCTCAATCAATACTGGTCGAACTACCAAGCAAGACAACATGGAAGTACTTTGAGTATGACTAGCAGTCAACACCTCTAAATCCTTTCATTCAGCCAACATAGCTAACACCACATTCTGATGTTTCTTATTAAGTGCACCCACAACTTTATTTCCTTTCCTCGGTGTATCCAAAATCATAAGCGGCTAAAAACTCCACCCACCTCTACCGTCTCATATTTAACTCTTCGTGAGAGAATAAATACCTCAAAGACTTGTGATCCATATATAACTCGAATCGTTCTCCTTAGAGGTAGTGTCTTCACACTTTCAATGCGAAAATCATCGCGGCCAACTCCAAATCATGAGTCGGATATCTAACTTCACATGGTCTGAGTTGTCTAAAAGCATAGGCAATCACTTTACCCCTCTGCATTAATACAGCTCCTAATCAAGTGCTACACGCATCTGTATACACCATCAAATCCAGATTCCTATCTGCAACAACTAATACAGACAGTTGGTTAACAAATGCTTCAACTCAAGGAATGCTTCCTCGCATTTATCGGTACACATAAACTTTATAACCTTCTTAGTTAGTTTAGTCAGGGATGCTGCTATCCGCGAGAAATCCTTGATGAATCTCTGGAAATAGCCAACCAATCCAAGAAAACTCCTTATCTCCGTCACCGTCTTGGGTCTCTTCCAATTAATTATAGCTTTAGTTGGATCCATAGACAACCCTTTCTCTCTGAAACTACATCATCAAGAAACTTCACCTCTTTTTTCTAGAAATGACACTTTGAAAACTTCGCTTTTAGTTGATGTTGCCTCAACATCTCAAGCACTATTCTAAGACGAACTTCATGATCTCTTTCATCCTTGAGTATATCATAATGTCATCAATGAATACCAACACGAACATATCCAAGTGCTCTCGGAAAATCTGGTTCATCAAGTCCACAAAGAAAGCAGACGCATTAGTTAATCCAAATGTCATCACTTACCACTCATATTAAACATATCTTGTTCAAAACGCCATTAAAGGAATATTGTTCTCCGCCACCCTCATTTGATGGAACCCCGTAGCCAAATCCAACTGGAAAAATACATTGGTTCCACTCAACTGATCAAATAAATCATCAATTCTTGGCAAAAGATATATATTCTTTATCATCTTCTCATTCAACTTACGTTAATCAATACATAATCTCAAAGACACGTTCGGTTTCTTCACAAACACCATGGTGGTTCCTCAAGGCGAACTGCTTGGTCTAATAAAACTATTTCCTTCTAAGTCCACTAGCTGCACCTTTAACACCTTCATCTTGGTAGGTGTCATCTTGCTAGGTGGTCTACTTATGGGTTCAGTTCCACGTACAAGATCTTGTAGGGACTGGACCAGTCCACAGCAAAAGAAATAGATGAATTTCAATTTTTTTTTTACCATTTTAGATCTTAATGGGCATATGAAGTCTAAATTTCATTTAAAATTTTTCTAAATTTGGTTTAAATAAAATCATGTATTCTATTTAAAATAGTTAAAGGGAAGTTTAAATAAATTTAATTTCAAATGTATAGTGTATCAAATACACCTAACATTTACTTAAGAGTTAATGTATAGGGAATGAAACCTTTCATTTCTTTCCCTAAAACAAGAATTAATCGAGAGCATAAATTGTATTGAATGGAGAGAGAAACATTTCATATTCTTTCTTTAATTTGAATTGATTGATTCATTAAATGTCACTGATTAATAATTTATTCATGGCAAGATTTATTATTATGTCCATATGTATTCTAACTGTACAAATTATAATTTGAGATTTATTAAATTTTTATTTATTTATATGAATGTACATATATATGTGTGTATCATATACATATACAAACACACACACACACATACATACATACGTACATATATATATATATATATATATATATGCGTGCATGTGTAACATTATAATCCATAAAGGGTATAATGCGCCAGTATATAGATGTTGGGATTTATATTGTAACAGACACATTAGCTCATTTTGTATGTACTGTAATTTGTCCAAATTTGTGCCTGTATAATATGTCAAAACAAGATATTAATATATGTATACGAACAAATAAATAAATATAAATATATACATAATTGAATAAAATAGTTTCTACCATAATAAATTAACGTAAAATAATTATACGATAAAAATACAAATTTTATGATTTTAGAAAATCTGGAAACACATTTTGGGCTTACGATTAATTGATAGAATTTTCTCAATTAAAATAATATTTACTATTAAATAATTGATAATAGCCCGCAATCAAATTAATTCTTATAAAATATTAAATCAAGTTTAGAAATTCTAAAACTTTTTCTAAAGATAGCTGAGACATATTTTAGGCTTAAAAATTTTTATGAAATTTTCTTAATTAAAGTATATTTTTAATTAAATAGTTAGTTGTAGATTGAAAATAAATTAAAAAAAATTATTAAATTATGTTATAAAAATCTAAAAAAAAATTGAAGGTACTTGAGACATATTTAAGGCTTAAGAAAAATTTATAGAATTTTCTCAATTGAAGTTATATTTTTAATTAAATAATTGTTTGCAGACTGAAATTAAATTAATTTAAAAAAATATTAAATTAAGTTTTAAAGATCTAAATTTTTATAATAAGCTTCTTACAAGGTGAAATAAATATAAAAAATATAAAATTGAAATTTTGAACCATTAACTATTTTATACATAATAAATAATTCACAAAATCATTAAATAATAAAAATATATGTATATACATATTTAATAAAATATTTTTATATTTTTTGATTCATAATAGGTATAATTATACAAATTAACAATTTGGAAATCTATATACCTTTAATCTATATATATATTAATATAAATCAAAATTAATTTTTTTTTACAAAATTAATTCAACAATAAATCAATAAAAAAAATACTACAACAAGCTCATAACCAATCCAATTGTAACAAACACATGTACTCACAAAAATCTCACATAATCTAAACAATAAACAGATCTGAATACAGACAAATGACTTAGATGTAAATCAACTTGTATATCATAACCTTGAAATCAAAACAATAATAATAAATGAAAGTTCACCTCCTAATGAAGCCTTTGAGTCCACGTTGAACGATGATTTCTCTTTTTAGAACAATTCTCAATCCGTTAGGTTGCTAATCCAGGACTAGAGACCTTTTACTACAAATTAGTATTTTTTAATCTGAATTGGATTTGAAATATTTTAGGGATGATTTTAGAGTATAGTTGCTACCATTAAAATGAAGAGGAAGAAGAGAAAGAAAGTGGAAACTCAAAAAAAGAATTAGCTTCTAATTAAGGTTTTGAGATTGGCTTTTATATGGATAGTACAAGAGAGCAAACAATAGTCTCAACCACACATCTCAAACCCTAATTGCACATACACGTAGCCGCCCCTTCCCCTTATTGGAATAGCCGCCTATCCCTCTAAGATGCATGTGTTTTTGATCCATTTATCCCAATTAAATATACATAATTATATTTAACTAAATTTGTTATCGATATCTCATATCGATCAACATATTTATAACTTTTTATAAATATATGCAACAAAGTTATTTATCAAATCATATCAGAATTTTATAATTAATATTTCATAAATATTAATTAATTTATAACAATTATAAACTTAATTAAATCGTTTGAGGTGTAAATTCGGTCGTGTGACTCTTAGGTGTAAATTCGGTCAGTGATTAACATCGAACTATTCGAACGTTAACGTTCATACTTCACTTAGCAGGTAATGTGATAATATAGCCACATTTATCGCTAACTCATTTTCAGAAAAATATCATTTTAATTTAATAAGCGTTACCCAGTTGTGACAATTATTTACACCAATTCTCTTTGTCAAAACTGTATCACTTTGAACTTACTGAATTTGGTAATGGTCAAAATTCCAACATCATCCACATTCAACTCTATGGTCCAAACATAAAGTTCTTGGTTCAATAATAACCATTATTATTAACCAAACTACTCTGGCAAGAGATTTTGACTTTGGATTGACTCTAGTTGACCGTGATACTAACTCCATATAACTGAGGAGACGAATCCTCTCTTGAATAGTGCTTCACTTCCAATACTTCCACTCGACCCAATTATGGTCACTCGATGGACCCAATGTCATGATTAGACTATAATCAAAGCGGAGTTTTCATATTGAAGATTTACAGTATTCTCAAGTCGAAAGAACTGCATAAATTATTCGCATTGATATTTTCTGTTTGACCTTAGTTATAATAACCAACAGAAAACTATCGAATGAATCGTTCCATAGTTATCCAATAACTATTAATATGTCACTCTTAGGTGCCCCCAGCAGTCATGAGTAATACACAGCCAACATTTGGAGAACGTTACATACTCTAGTCTCAACTGATACATTAATATCCAGTCTCGATGCATCTTAACTAGAAACATTTAAAATGGTATAGTTAATTTTATTGTGATAAATTATTTACGGTTACAACACTTTGTAACTATTATCACAAAACATATCATTTATGGATTTCTGTTAAATATATTTTAATTAAACATTTAATTGTTTATAACACATTATAACAAATATATAACAGAAAGGAAAAACATCATTATTTTGAATGAGAAGAGTTAATTAATTTACAATAAATTATAGAATAGCCCTAGGGCATACCCCTAACTCTATTAGATATATTCGAAACTCAATAGCTCGTTTTGGTGGTGGTCCTGTAACCTGCTCAAAAACATCTACAAATTCCCTTGCTCCCAACAAAGTACAAGTATCCACACTCAAGTTATCTACAGAGTATATAATTCGATTGCTACCATCAGAGTGTCTAACTGATATTTTCCTATCCTAGTAAAATATCCTAGCATCATATTTGCTAAACCAATCCATACCTAAAATAATCCCAAAACCCATAAAATCAAACACATATAAACTGCAAGCAAAAGTATAACCAAGTAACTCAAATTCTAGATGGTCACATCTCATCCCAAGAGTTGTGTACCCTCCTATTGGATTAGTTATCTTTAAGGAAATAATAAGGTATGGTGGTTCTAAACATAACTTATCTACCAAACACTGAGATATAAATGAGTGCGATGCATCGGTATTAAATGGTACCCTAATCGGTATGCAATGAATCAAAAGTGTACTTTCCATCACAGACTTTCCCTTCTCAGCTGCTATTGATCTTGATCCAGATGGCTCCAAAGCAAACACCTTTCCTTTATTAGTCTTGTCCTCTTCTGGACATTTGTTCTTATAATGCCCACTTGATCCCAGTTAAAGCACTTCACATTCTTCTTGCCCACAACCATCTTGCCACCACCTGATCGACACTCATTTGCATAGTGCCTCTTCTTACCACACTTATAACCAATGATATATGCCTTCCCTTTCTTAGCAGCTCCATCCTATTAAGCTCCTTTTCCCTTGAAGAACTATCTCTTCTTATTCTGAGAACTCTGGGTTCCAATTGGCCTCTCCTTTCCGAAAGTAGAAAGCATCTCCTCATTCCTAATTGTCATCTCCACCACTACATTCGATGGATCACGAGATGTGGCATGGTCGCCATAGCAATCTCTGGTCTCAACCTCCGGATAAACTTCCCGTTCCTTTTGATAACAGCGTCAATGGTGGTATACCCATATCTGGACAGCTTATCAAACTTAGCAGAGTATTCCAACATTGACATTTCCCTCTGCTTTAACTCCATAAACTTCCCGAGCAAGCTTAACTTGGCTACTTCATACAAAAACCTTTCCTCGAATCTCCTTCGAAATTTCGCCTAAGTCAACTCCTCCTCCGGTACCCCTATGGTCACCCCGTTCCACCAGAACAAAGCAACTCCTTGCAACTGTATAAGTCAACCTCCTTTTCTGCTCATCATTTAGACCCAAATTAGCAAAAATCTTTTCACAATGTAACAACCAGTTCTCCATTTATATTGCATCCTCGATCCCTAGAAAAGGCTTCCCACCCAGACTGGTGTAATCTCGACTCAGCTTAGCATATTTATTACCAACTGGTGCTACGGGATTGACTCCTCCTTATTAGCAGCATTTCCTCCAGCTACTCCTGCAATTGTTCCAGCTTGCATCAAATTGACGAAAAACTGGTACATAACCCCCATATTTACTGGTGGGGTCGCAGCATCTACATTGCCATTTTCATTTTGGTTAGCATTTGCCTTTTGACCCGGGTTCCTTCTAGTGTTGGGCCCATCATTTCCGTTGGTTGTGGTGCTTCCACCACCTAGATTCACTCTTCCATTTCTTGCTTCCGTACCTTTCTCTTTCGTAAATTTGCATGCGAGCCTTAGTAAGATACAGAAGAATGGATTAAGAGAGAGAGAGGAGAATAAAGATAGAATACATACTTATATATAGCAAATACAAGTACGTTGATATGTCGTTATCCCATACCCCAATCTTATTCTCTAATTCATTAGGATTAAGTTATCAAAAATCTGTTAATCTTTTAAGTTTTACATAAACCTATGCTCTAATACCAATTTGTAATATCCCCCATTTTGAGGCCCAGAACTTACCTCTATGAATGCCGCAATCATTCATGATTATTAATCCTCAGTGACAAAATGTGGCTATTTTAATCACATTAATAATCAGAAGCACATGAATATGAAAAAAGTTTCAAACAAAATTCAAAAACAACTTTTTCATTCCATTTCAAAATATGATTTCATATTCATTACATAATCTCATTCACGATTCCATGTTCAGAGAAAAATTAGTCATTACAAAATACTCCAAGAATGACATATGAATATGCCCCTTGGTTGATTAGAGTCTAACACTTGGCAATTATATAACTTGCCCTTACATCCATATAGACAAAACCAAACAACACATGGGATTAGATAGGTACCCCGAAATAGCTAGATTGCCTCCTGCATGTCTTCGAAAGCTTATTCGTCTAACTGGAAACCTAAAAACCCTTTCCGACCTACTCAAATGAGTACCCGAGAGTTTAAGGGGAAAAATAAAAACTTTAGATTAGACAAAAAGTCTGGTGTGAATAATAACCTATCATCTCAAACCAAAAATATATCTAGTGAAACCACTTCATTTAGGGGAACGGTTTTTTCCATCACTAGTACCTTAACCAAAACATATTAATCATATACTATGCTTCTGCATCCACAATAGTTAGAAAATTAAAGATTTTCTACAGTTATGCAACATATACTGGATTATCCATCCCACTTTGTTAAATTACCCATCTAAATTTTTATTGACCATCCATCTTATACTATGTGGATTACCCATCTCACATATGATTACTTGGATTACCCATCCCCCTACCATATGGACTACCTATCACACATGGTTTCATTGTTAAAGTTACGTGGATTATTCATCTCACATATAAACATTTTTATGGATTATATATCCCCTCCCATATGGAATACCCATCACATATGGTTTTTTCTATTTAAAATGATGTGGACTATCCATCACACATCCCATAATTTTCCTGGGATAACTATGAACCCTTCAATAACCATATGGAGATTATCCATCTTCGGCATGACGTGGACTATCCATCCCACATCCCATGGTTTTCCTAGGATAACCATGGACCTATCACGTGTTCATTTAATTCATGTTTGACCCACATGTCCAACCTATATCTATTGGTGTCCCCGATTATGTTGTTTACCCCTTAAACTTGTAACATCTTAAAATATTATGCATTGGTATCCCTAATGGATCTTGTCGAAACCATAGAGCAAAAATATATTGGTATTCCGAATAGTTAATGTCGAAATTTATAAAATATAATACATTGGTATTCCCAATAAGCAATATAAAGGTTATAAAGTTGAATACATTGGTGGTATAATCAAATTTATAAAACATTTAGCATGTCGACACTAATCTACATTGGTGTCTCCAAAGATAGTGTCGAAATTTACAATTAAAACAACATTGGTATTCCCAATAACAATGAAGAAGAAGAAAACTTAACGCTCTTCGCCTTTAATAAAGAAGATAGGCTATATGGCCTCTTTAAAACATTTTTAATTTATGTCGAAATAAGCATCGCCGGCGTTGAAAGGAAGAAACATGGCGTCAATGCTGCGATGTATAGTTGCCAACCCCATACAATTTAAACCCTTGGTATATAAGGTTGATGGCACCGATGCATCGCGGCTTCAATGTTATCGACGTCACTATAAAACTTTTATACTTAAGTTACTTTGTATATTATGCCTCCAAATGTATAAGTGCGAAGTTAAAATATAAACGATGAGATGCGGCTTCGACATAAATGAATCACGATATCGCGATGCCATCAAGTATACGTTGCCGCCTTTGCCGTCTTCGACGCGTTTTGAATCACTCCATAACCCCCTAGCAGTTATCACGTGCTTCCCTCCTCATCATCGTCGACACTCATCAAAGCGGTGGTGTTTTAGGCTCGACGATGGTATAAATGGCATGGCATTACCATAATTATCATGAAAACTGATTTCTTACTAATAAAAGCATATACTTTTCACCAAATCCAATTTCTTCTCCAATTCCTATTGGATAAAACAATACGTTAACAATATCTTTTCAGAAAAACTGTCACATATCAGTTTTACCTTTCCAAAACATTTTTCAATTTAATTAATTAATTGTTTAAATGCTTTTCTAGCATATTAAATTCATAATAATTCGAAATCACTTGGAAAAAATCCTTAAAAATCAAAGAAACTCCAAAATACCATATTCTTTAGCGTGTAAAAATTTTAGGGCCAAAAACTATATTTAATTATTTTTAACAATTAAAACCCTAAATTAACCCAATTTCCACTTTAGGAAATTAATAAAATATTTATATTAATTCAAAAAATTATGAAATTAAAAACTCCTCTCCAAAATAGTTTTTACTTAACATACTAGAAAATCAAAACGATTAGAGATTAAAATTTAGGTTTTACCCTTAAAATCCCTTAAATAATTTCATAAAAAATCCATTAATCATTATTATATCCAAACGATGATTATACAACCATATCTTGGTAAAATAAACAATAATAATTCGAGTACTATTCATAACCGAATATAAACACAAGAAAAAGAGATGATTCATGTATTATTCACCTTAGATTTAATGTCGGAATTAGGATTTGCTATTGCTTTAGTTTCCCTAGGTTCCTCCTCTTTGAATCCCCTTTATTTCGATTTCCTATAGCTTGTTAATGATCGGCCTTATTATGTTTTCTTTTTGATTGTCTAGATGTTATGAAAAAAATGAGAATGATAACGAGGGGGAGAGGGTTTAAGGATCAAAAAATGGATCTACCTATTTTTCCTCTCTCATATATTCTCTTATATGTTAAGTTTTTCAAAACAATATCATTACTTAATTTATTAAGGCATGACCTTGTTAATAACCAATTTTCATTCTCCTTAATCATTTACATTATTGTATTTAATCTATCCAATTAAATGCCCTGAATAATGTTAGAATAAAATTAAAGGTTTTACATAATACTTCTACTCAACCCAAATATAGTCATTTGATGGACATCGTGCCATGATTTAACTATAATCAAAGCAGAGCCTCCACATTGAAGACCAATAGCATTATCAAGTCAAGAGAATCGTGTAATTTTGTCACATCGATGTTTTTCTACTTGACCTTAGTTATATTAAACAACAACCATCGAGTGAGTCTTTCTATATTTATCCAATAACGACTAATACATAACCCGTTGATGCCCCCAATAGTTATGAATAATACACCGTCCAATATTTGGAGAGTATTACGTACTTTAGTCTCAACGGAATTGATATCCTATCTGGATACATCTTGACTAGGAATATTTAAAATGGTATGTTTATTTTCATTGTGATAAATTACTCATGGTTACAACACTTTGTAATTGCTATCACAAAACATATCATTTATGAACTTTCTATTAAATATACTTTTAATTAAATTAATTAATACAACACATTATATCAAATATATAACAGAAAGGAAACACCTTTATTTTGAGCAAGATTGGTTATCGATTTAGATATATGTAACAATTACATAATTGCCCCTAGGGCATACCCTTAACTCTATCAGTATGTGCCAACAGAAAGCTATCGACCGAACCATTCCATAGTTATCCAGTAACTACCGGTTCATTGGCCCTTAGTGCTCAATCAGTCATGAATAACACATTGCCCAACATTTGGAGAGCGTTACGTACTATAGTCTTAATTGATGTATCGATATCCGGTCTCGTTGCATCTTGATTAGGAATATTTAAAACAATATGTTTAATTTCATTGTGATAAATGGTCCATGGTTACAACACTTTATAACTACTATCACAAAACATATCATATATGGATTTTCTATTAAATATACTTTTAATTAGTTAATTAAATTAATTAATTAATTAACATAACACATTATATCAAGTATGCAATAGAAAGAAAACACCTTTTATTTTGAGCAAGATTGGTTATCGAGTTAGCTATATGTAAAAAATTATATAATTGCCTCTAAGGCATACCCCTAACTCTATCGCCCTAATCGTACATGACTATTCAGTCAAAGTCCAAACCCACCATGGTCTCAACATATGCGACCTACATACTGGTGCTAGTAGTACTGAAAAAAAGTTTCCAATAAGATATAGTATGAACAACCGAGCAAGTTCCAATTCATTCTCCAATCTATACTCCATCAGTATGCTGTCAATGACAACTATAATCGCACTGACTCTGATAGCAGTTGTGGAATGATAAGATGTCAGTGAATTGTCTAAATGTGGTAAAGGTCATGAACAAGCATGAGATCGCGCTACCTATCATCAGATGGATGCGATGGAAAACCAGCCACTCCTATCCTAATACGGGTGAGCATAGCAAAGTCTAATGGTGTAATCCCTAGCTCACCACAAGGAAAATGAAATACATGAATTGTTTTATACCATCGAAGTGCAATAGCAGCACACAATTGAACATCGCTTTTGATAATATTATGGATGCCTGATATATTTAATTACACAACAAGTTAATCTAGACTAAACTACAATAAATTGGGGGAATAGTTTTTAAATTAAACGAATGATTAAATTACCTAAGAAATGATGAAATCCAAGTCCATGCAGAAATGCTACAACTCTAAGAATATTTGCCAAAATGCTTGTGAAAATATTTCAAGGTATTAGCCAATAAACCCCAGGAACGAATATTCCGTGACTATTTTAGTTTAATGAAATCTTAAATATACGTAATAAAATGATAAATTACTTTAAATGTAACAACTAAAAATAATATCTACAGCCAAGCTGGTATGCGTGCGGATATGTACTTCCCCTCTTGATGTATCCAAAAATCTGTAAGAACCTTCTCTGTACTCAAGTTCGGATTGTCAACACCACTCAGCTCGACAACTCTAACACAAGCCTGCCCCACTCCCCTATGACTCCTGCCTGCCTGACCACCTCAGCATCCTTCACAATCCCTTCGACCAACATGACCACCTGTAACATCCCATATCTTGAGGCCCGAAGCTAAGCGCAACAGATGTTGCAATCATCCATAGTATTAACTTCTAGTGACAAAATATAGTAATGTTAATGGTATCCATAATATCAGAAGCACATGAATATGATATAAAATAAACACAGAGTTAAAAAATCTTTTCTGATTACATTTCAAATCCATATTTCATATTCAAACATAATCCCACAACGTTTCCCCAGGTTTTGATCAAATATAATTATTACAAATTATGCCAAGAGTGACATATGAAGATGCTTCCTTGGATGATCAAGTAGTAAATAGACATATTAGTCTTAAATGCATCACTGCGGAAATAAAACTAAATAGCTCCTACATAGCAAACTTTGCCTCCTACATGCCTTCGGAAGCTTATTCGTCCAGCCTACTAAATCTAAAAAACCTTAACTCTCAATCTACTTAAATTAATTTTGAGCACTTGAGAGTTTAAGGGGAAAACATAAACTTCGAGTCATAAAGCCTGGTGTGAATAATACTATTATATCTCGGATTACTAATATTAAGTGAGACCACACCGCTTAGCGGAATGGGTTTCCCCTCACTAATATTCCTTTTTAAAACATATCTTTTGTAAATCAAAATCCAGCAATCAAACTAATTAGAGCAATAATAGCAATATCATATATGAACATGAATTAGGTAATCAATGGACTATTTATCCGAACAATGTAGTTTTGTTTGGCTAAATACTTACTATTGGTGGCCTACCAAACAAAATAAATAATTTAACTTCTATTAGACACACTCCTGAACGGTCTGTCCTTAACTTACTTCTCCCAGGGTCAACTGATCTTAATGGTTTTGTGGGCTCACCGATAACCCATATTTCTCTGTATATTCCTTTATGTGTGTAACATCATTTTAGTCTTACCTGTGACAAAGCCCTACACACTGGAATTTTGGACTTATATTAGTTAGGAGCTACTAGCTAAAGTATAGGACACGACCCTATACCATTCCCATATGTTATTCTAATATTCGAATCATTTACTTAGGGTTAACTACCCCATCAAATTTTTCTTGAAAATATTTCTTTCAAATTGATATAACCCTTTAAATCATACTTAAACAAGAAAAATATACCTTTTTCTTTACTCAAATATCTCTGCCATGATATATGCTTTACACAAAACAATGTTGATGAAAACCTTAATCAATAGGGTTATCTATCCCTTTAAAACAAGTTAAAGCCCTTCTTTAACTTAGAAAATATTAGGTTTTAAATCCAATATACCACCTTCGAAACACTTATTTAAAAACTTTAAACAGTCCCTTTCAAATCCATTAAAAGTACCCCTTTCAAAATAGGTTAACTACTTTACCTTGAAACACTAGGCCGAAAGGCCAAAACATACCTTTCGAAACCTTTAAAATAGACCTTTTCGAAATCATTGAAAGCATCCCTTCGAAAGCTTTATAAAACCTTAAACATCCTCTTATCAAAATACTTTAAACTTGCCTTTCGAAAGCATTGGACCTTCCATTCACGTACTAAAAGTAAACCTTTCGGAAACATTGGGGAATCTCCCTTTCAAAACCTTCATTTTATACCTTTCGAAAGCATTAAAGTCCCTTACATAAAACAAACCTTTCGAAAGCACTGGGTTCAAGTAAAAGTTTGTGGAACATAGCTTCGTAACCATTTAAAATCATTTCTTTCAAACCTTTGGGTTTAACTTTCAATATATCTAAGGGTCTTAAAAGAACTGGGGCGAAAGCTTACTTTTGAAAGTATTATTCCTAAGCAAAAGAAAGTGGTGGTTTCGAAACCAACCCTTTCGAAAGTATGGAGAAGAGGCTTCAAAGTTTAAAGGTAAAAGCACCCTTTCGAAAGCACCAGTTCGAAGGGTTGAATGCGGCAACAGGGGTTTCGACCCTTCGAAAGCTTATTTTAAAAACAAAAGGTGGCAACCCATTCGAAAGCCCTTTCTTTAAGTAAACAGAAACAAGTTGGTTAAGTCGAAAGCAAACTCCAACCCCTTCAAAAGCCTCATTTATAATCAAAATAGTTTCAAGTTTATAGGAGCTACTTCTACCCCTTCGAAAGCATGTTTCGACTCTATACCTTCCGCCTTTCTCCAATCCACTACGTGCCAAGGTATTGATACCATGTGTATTGGTTTCGACTTGATGAGGCGGATGTATGGTGTCGAAAGGTGGTTGCTATAAGTGGCGAAGCAGTAATCCTTTGCAAATCTGATTTTTAAACTTTTTAAAGTAATATCTTTCCAACTAACTTGCCTTATTTGTCAACGTATAATTGGTTGCCAATTCTTTTACAAAACCTTTTTCTAAAGTGTTGCCAAATTCAGTAATTAACAATTTCAAAACATTAACAAATTGCCCCTTCTCCTTTTCTAAACATATAAAACATTTAAGTTTCATACCTTAAATAAATTTGTATCTTAATAAAATACTTAGGAAAATTCTTCGAAAATTCCCATAAATCACTTTTAATATGTTTTCTAAAATATTAAAATTTCTAACCCAAAGCTAACATATAATAGCCAAAAATAATTTAAACTCAGTTTAGTCATTTTCTTTACTAGAAAATTCATAATAAATCCACAACAACTTAAAAAATCACGAAACTTAAAACCCATCTCTAAAATAATGTTTCTGGCCTTATATCAAAAGCGCAAACCATTTGGAAGTCATTTAATAGGTTTTTCAAATCAAATCTTATCATAAAATTTATATGAAACAACATATATCATCAACAAGCATATATATCCATTTTAAATAATCAAAACATGGCATTTTTCTTACAAAATAAATTCGGATCTTATCTAGAAACTGAAAGAAATAAAAATGAGATGTAATCTATTATTTAACTTAATTTTTTGTTAAGGAGTTTGAGATTTGTCCTTGAATTGATTTGATTAAGCTTCCTTCTTGGATTCTTGCTTATCTTCCTCTTGTTTCCTTCTAATAGCGGCTGGCCAAGCTCTAGGTTTAATTTTTGTTTGTGAATATTTTAAATGAAGTTGGAATAAGGGTTTAGGGTATAAGAATATAATATATTCCTATTTTTCCCTTACCTTATGTCCTTTACTTGATGCATTTTAAATTTTCATTTGTTTATCCATTACCTAAGGCACGGCTACAATTATATAAATCTCAATCTCTTAACCACTTACATTATTTTATTTTATTTATCTAATTAAATATCCTAAATAATGTTAGTCAAAATTAGGGTCGTTACAGACTCTCCTGCTTAAAGAATTTCGTCCATGAAATTACGATAAGTTACTCATAATAATCAATCATAAAGGTAAAAAATACCATGAAACAAGTCAGGATAAGTATTTCTAATCCTTCTTTCAGTTTCCCATGTACAGTCTCTCTCATCATCACCCCACTGGACTTTGACTAATCTGACTGCCTTGTTCCTTAGTCTCTTCTCATCCCGCGTGACTATATGAACAGGTTTTCCGACTATAGTCAAATTGGGTTCCACTACTAAGTCATCTAACACAGTCGGTGCTATAGTAGTCTCCAAACCTCGAATACACTTCCTTAGATGAGAAATTTGAAAAATATTGCGGACTCCTGCCAAACTACTTGGTAACTCCACTTTATACGCAAGTCTCCCAATCCTTTCTATAATAGGAATGGTCCAACGAATCTCGGCCCCAATTTTCCTGATTTTCCAAATCGAATTACATCTTTCATAGGTGATATCTTAATGAAAACATGATCTCCAGCTGAGAACTCTAAGTCTTTCCGTCTTCTATCAGAATAGTTATTCCGCTTAGATCAAGCTTTCTTTATTCTAGCTCGAATTAACTCAATCTTTTCTGCAGTTTCCCTAACCACATCCGAACCAAGAACTAACCTATCCCTGGTCTCTAACCAACAAATGGGAGGTTTACATGGCCTTCCATACAAAGCTTCAAACAGTGACATCCCTATACTAGTCTGATAACCGTTGTTTTACGAAAACTCGACTAAGTATAGGTGGTCTTCCCTTGATCCCCTAAAATCTAGTACACAAACTCTTTACAAATCTTCTAAGAATTTGTTAACTCTTTCTGTTTTCCCATCAGTCTACGGATGGTAAGCGGTAATTATCTTGAGCATGGTATCCAAAGTCTCATGTAGACTCTTCCATAACTCGTTAGTGAATAAGGAATCTCTATCACTTACTATATTACTAGGAATTCCATGAAGTCTAACTATATTCTTCATAAACAACTTAGCTAAAACAGGTGCAGTCCTGGTTGACTTAACTGGAATGAAATGGGTGCTCTTGGTTAATCTGTCCACTATAACCCATATACTTTCATTTCCTCGATTCGATCTTGGCAACCTACCTATAAAATCCATTGAGGAAGAATCCCACTTACATAATGGAACATCTAAAGGCTGAAGTAAGCCACTTGGTTTTTGATGTTCGGCTTTTACCTGTTAACAGTTCAAACATTGTTTCACTCATAAGCCTACATCTCTTTTCATGCCTTCCCAGAAGAAACTTCTTTTCATATCTTGATACATCTTAGCTCCTCTCGGATGAATAGTGAACTTTGAATGATGGCATTTTTCAAGAGCTTCCTCCCTATTGTTTCCTACATTTGGAACATATAGTCTTCCTTTCTTTCTTAACCACTCATTCTGGTCAAGACTGAAATTTTTTAATTCATTACTCTTTGTTCCATTCTTTAACTTTCTAATCCGTTCAGCTAATAATGGATCCTCTCCTTACTTAAAAGCAATCTTTTCAATCATCACCGATCGAACTTCTAAATATGACAACATAGCGGTTTCCTTACTAGATCTAGATTCGGATCTCCACCGTATTCTGCATGTAATCAATGCTTCTAAGTCTTTCTACTCAGCTATCATTGCAAAAATTGCGTTATGATGTTTCCTGCTAAGTGCATCTGAAACTTTGTTCCCCTTCCCTGGTGTGTACTCAATACCAAAGTCATAAATGGCTAAAAACTCTAACCACCTTTGTTGCCTCATATTCAAATCCTTCTAAGAGAATAGATACTTCAATGATTTATGATCTATATACAACTCAGATCTTTCTCCCAAAAGGTAATGTCTCCACACCTTCAATGCAAAAATTACTGCAGCTAATTCCAAATCGTGAGTTGGATATCTAACCTCATGCGGTCTAAGCTATCGAGAAGCATAGGCAATTACTTTACCTCTTTGCATTAACACAGCTCCTAATCCTATTCCACAAGCATCCATGTACACCACTAAGCCCTGATTCCCCTCTAGAACAACTAACACAGGTGCATTTTTTAATAAGTGTTTTAGCTCCTGGAATGCCTCCTCACACTTATCAGTCCAAACAAACTTCACATCTTTCCGAGTTAGCTTAGTCATCAGTGCCGCTATCCACGAAAAATCCTTAATGAATCTCCAATAGTAACAATCTAGTCAAAGAAAACTCTTTATCTCAGTTACTGTCTCGAGTCTCTTCCAACTATTCATTACGTTGATCTTAGTTGGATCTATTGATAACCCTTTTTCTAAGACTACATGGCCAAGAAACTTCACTTCCTACTTCCAGAAATGACACTTCAAAAATTTCGCTTTCAGTTGATGCTGCCTCAACCTCTCAAGCACCACTCTAAGATGAACTTTATGCTCTCTTTCATCTTTAGAGTATATCAAAATGTCATCTATGAATACCAATACGAACCTATCCAAGTGCTCTCAGAAAACTCGGTTCATCAACTCTACAAAGAATGCTGGCGCATTAGTTAGTCCGAACGACATTACTAACCATTCCTACGATCCATATATGGTTCTAAACACCGTTAAAGGAATACTATCCTCGGACACTCTAAGTCGATGGAAACCCATCACCAAATCTAGTTGGGAAAATATTTTATCTCCATTCAACTGGTCTAACAAATCGTCAATTCTAGGTAACATATATCGATTCTTTATCATCTTCTCATTCAACTTACGGTAATTGATACATAACTTCAATGATCCATCCGGTTTCCTTGCAAACACTACGGTTTCTCCCCATGGAGAACTGCTTGGTCTAATAAAGTTCTTATTTTCCAAATCCACGAAATGCACCTTTAGCTCCCCCATCTTGGTAGGTATCATTCTGCTCGGTGGTCTACTCACCAATTCTGCTCCTGGTACTAAATCTATCCAAAACTCAACAGCTCATTTCGGCGGCAATCCTACTACATGCTCAAAGACATCCATGAATTCTCTAACAACAAAAACTCGATTCAACCTGTCTTCTGCCTCCACAACACCCAACAAAACATTAATCTCAAAACTAGGGTTTTCTACGAAGTATACAATCAGATCACTACAGTCAGGGTGTCTAAGTGATATTTTTCTATCATGGAAAAATATCCTAGCATCGTATTTACTTAACCAATCCATACCCAAAATAATTCCAAACTCTACGAAATCAAACACATGTAAACTACAAACATATACATGACCTAACAATTCAAACTCTATGTGGTCACATATCATCCCAAGAGTCGCATAACCTCCTATCGGATTTGCAACCCTTATGGAAGTAACTAGGTATGAGGGTTCTAGGTTAAGCTTATCTACCAAATAATGAGATATAAAAGAATGCGATGCACCAGTATCAAATAGAACTCTAAGCGATACACCATGAATCAAAAGCATACCTCCCAACACAGCTTTTCCTTTTTCCTCTACTGTTGGTCTCGTGGTAGCTGGTTCCAAAGCAAACATCTTGCATTTTCCATCCTTGGCTGGCTCCTTGCACTGGTTCTTATAATGTCCAATTTGATTGCAGTTGAAACATCTCACTCCTTTCTTGTCAACGGCTTTTTTCCCTTTGCCTGTCCAGCACTCATGAGCATAGTGTCCCTTCTCATCACACTTATAACAAATAACTTCTGCCTTTCCCTTCTTGGCAGCTCCACTCTTCTAAGCTATCTTCTTATGGAAAAACTTCCTCTTTTGGTTCTGCCTTCCTTGAACTCCCCTTGCTTTGTTACTCTCACGAAAAGCAAGCATTTCTTCCTACCTCAAAGCCATCTCAACAACTACATCGCATGAATCTCTAATATGCAATAATGTGGCCTTAGCAAGCTAAGGCTTCAACCCACGAATGAACTTCTCATTCCTTTTGATAACGGTATCAACCGTAGCGTATCCGTATCTTGATAGCTCCTCAAATCTTGTTGCATACTCAAGCATTGTCATGTCTCCCTGCTCCAACTCAGCGAACTTCCTAAGCAGAGTGGACTTAGCAATCTCCAACATAAATCTTTCTTTAAACGTCTTCCTGAACTCAGCCCAAGTAATAGCCTCCTCATTGACTCTAACCGTAACACTATTCCACCAGTACAGTGCTGCTCCCTGTAACTGCCTAGAAGCAAGCCTCCTTTTCTGCTCATCATTGAGCCCTAAATCAACAAAAATCCTCTTGGAATGAAGTAACTAGTTCTCCACTTCAATTGCATCTTCAGTCCCGGTAAACAGTTCTCCTCCTAGCCTAGCATAATCTCTACTCAACATAGCATAATTATTAACCACCGGAGCTCCCTGATTTCCTCCTTCAGCATTTCCTCCAACTAAACCTGTAGCAATTCCAGCCTGCATTATGTTAACGAAGAACTAATACACAATTCCCATATCAACTTGCGGCATTCCAGCACCCACATTGGCAGCTTGTGCCTGACCGGAATTCCTTTTAGTATTTGGTCTGGCATTACCATTAGTTGTGGTGCTTCCCCCACCAACGTTAACTCTTCCACTTCTAGCATATCTTACGTCCATAAAATCTACATTCGAGTCTTTATAAGATACAGAAGTATAGCCTAAGGGAGATGGAGAATAGAGATAGAGCATATACTTATATATAGCAAATACAAGTACGTTACTATAGCTTTTATCCCATACCTTAATCTTTTCTCTAATTCCTTAGGATTATGTTTTCAAAATCATTTTAAGTTTGAAATTTTCTTTTAAGTTTTCATAAACCTAGGCACTGATACCAAGTTGTAACATCTCCTATCTTGAGGCCTGAAGCTAAGCGCTACAGATGCTGCAGTCATCTATAGTATTAACTTCCGGTGATAAAATAACGGTAATTTTAATGGTATCCACAGTATCCGAAGCATATGAATATGTAATAAAATCAACACAGAGTTAAAACATTTTTTCTGATTACATTTCAAATCCATATTTCATATTCAGATACATAATCCTAAAATGTTTCCCCGGGTTTTGATCAAATATAATTATTACAAATTACGCCAATAGCAACATATGAAAATGCCCCCTTGGATGATCAGAGTACTAAATAGACATATCAGTCTTAAATACATCACAGCGGAAATAAAACTAAATAGCTCCTACATAGCTAACTTTTTCTTTTGCACGCCTTTAGAAGCTTATTCGTCCAACCTACTAAACTTGAAAAACCTTAACTCTCAATCTACTCAAATTAATTTTAAGCACCCGAGAGTTTAAGGGGAAAACATAAACTTTGAATCTGACAAAAAACTTGGTGCGAATAATACTATTACATCTTGGATTACTGATATTAAGTGAGACCATGCCGCTTAGCGGAACGGGTTTCCCCTCACTAATATCCCTTTTTAAAACATATCTTTTGCAAATCAAAATCTAGCAATCAAACTGATTAAAGCAATAATAGAAATACCATATATGAACATAAATCAGGTAAACAATGGACTATTTATTCGAATAATGTAGTTTTGTTTGGCTAACTACTAACAATTGGCTGACTAGGGCCTACCAGCAAAATAAATAATCTAACTTCTGTTAGACACACTCTTGGACAGTCTTTCCTCGACTTACTTCTCTCAGGGTCAACTGATCCTAATGGTTTTGCTTGCTCACCAATAACCTACCTTTCTCTGTATATTCCTTTCCGTGTGTAACATCATTTTAGTCTTACCCGTGACAAAGTCCTACACGTTAGAATTTTGGACTTATATAGCTAGGGGTTATTAGCTAAAGTATAGGGCGTGACCCTATACTAGTCCCATCTGGTAATCAAATATTCGAGTCATTTACTTATGGTTAACTACCCCATCAATTTTTCCTTGAAAACGTTTCTTTCAAATTGATTTAACCCTTTAAATCATACATAAACAAGGAAAATAAACTTTTTTTCCTTGCTCAAATATTTTTATCATGATATATGATTTACACAAAACATTGTTGATGAAAACCTAAATCAATAGGATTATCTATCCTTTAAAACAAGTTAAAGCTCTTCTTTAACTTAGAAAATATTAGGTTTTAAATCCAAGATATCACCTTCGGAACCCTTGTTTAAAAACTTTAAACAGTCCCTTTAGAATCCATTGAAAGTACCCCTTTCAAAATAGGTTAACTACTTTACCTTTAAACATTAGCCCGAAAGGCCAAAACATACCTTTCAAAACTTTTAAAATAGACCTTTTCGAAATCATTGAAAGCATCCCTTCGAAAGCTTTGTAAAACCTTAGACATCCTCTTTTCAAAATACTTTAAACTTGCCTTTCGAAAGCATTGGACCTTTCATTCATATACTAAAAGTAAACCTTTCGAAAACATTGGGGAATCTCCCTTTCAAAACCTTCATTTTATACCATTCGAAAGCATTAAAGTCCCTTACTTAAAACAAACCTTTTGAAAGCACTGGGTTCAAGTAAAAGTTTGTGGAACATAGCCTCGAAACCATATAAACCATTCCTTTCGAAACCTTTGGGTTTAACTTTCAATATATCTAAGGGTCTTAAAAGAACTGGGGCGAAAGCATTGCTTTCGAGAGCATTATTCCTAAGTAAAAGAAAGTGGGTGGTTTCGAAATCAACCCTTTCGAAAGCATGGAGAAGCGACTTCAAAGTTTAAAGGTAAAAGCACCCTTTCGAAAGTACTGGTTCGAAGGGTTGAATGAGGCAGCATGGGTTTTTGTTGAATATGCTAGTATATGATTTTTATTTGATGATAATAAACACACACACACACACATATATATATATATATTCATTTAAATGTATTTGTTAATGTACTATTTTATTTTCACACAATTAAATAAAAATTTGCTGAATAAAATAAATAACACAGAATTTAAATTCAAAAAAATATTTTATTCAAACAAATATTTTATTACAATTTTGAATAGTACAAATTTGAGCTCTCACTATATATACACATTTTTCAATTACATTACAATTTCAATTACATCACATTTTTCACTAGACATACATTTGCACCTCACTACATATCACTCGTTCACTCGTATTTGATCTTGAACTGTATTCCAATTTGTATCCAGCATCTGAATTATCTGTAAAATACACACTGACGTAGTAAAATTGAAAAAGAAATATTTATGCAGTGTAAAATAAAATGTGTATTTTGAAAATGTTATTTGCCTCAGTTATTTAGGTTGTTCGTCATCATATTTATTTTGAATTCATCTTACACGAACAGCTTGTGACATGCACAATGTATCACAGTACATGCCACAAGGCCATGCATACCGATATACACTTGATAAAATTGCAAGGACAGGTGAGCACAAGGTCAAACCCAATCAAAAGCAAGGTTCAACTCAAGTGCAATACAAATAAAGTCACAACACGAGCACAAGGTCAAACCCGAGGCAAAGCTAGGTTCAACACAGGCTAGTGGCATGGCACGAAGGCAAAGACCACAACAACAAGTAACATATATATATATATATATATATATATATATATATATGCAACCAGACCAGATATAAGAAAACGGAGGCTAGACAGTCCAAACAGTACTATACACATGAAACACAAAGCCATATGAAGACCGGCAGTCAAAGTACATCATAAACTCAATGACAACATGCTCAAATATACAAAGGTCAAAAAGAGAATGAAGCAAACAGCAATATGCATATGGTCAAGCACAAGTCAAGACAGGGAGCAAAATGCAACCACATGAAGACAATTCTCTTAAACCAAAAATGACTCGAAGCAATGCAAAGCTTCAGACACATATATGAAACCAAAGCTCACATACATATATACATGTATTAACACACATGTATACATATATACATGCAAGCAATCAAGCTGCAATAAAGACTACAACCCAGTACAGTTTCAAATGCAACAAAACAGTGAATAATGAGCTGCAGCAGTTCAAATGTCACATGGGATTTCAAAATAACCAAATCAAGTCAAAGACAACATGAATACATAAGCAGTTCAATATGCAAGCAAAGCTACTACATGGTGTAGCAGCCTCAACAGTGAAGACCAGTGAGCAAATCAATCAAGACCCCAAGCATGCAAATACAAGTCGATGAGCAAGGCCAAATGAAGACACAGTGTAGAATCTACTTTCAACATGTACAAAGCTCAAAGACAGTTTCAAAAGAACAAGACCACATGATAATACAACTAGAGTAAATATCAAACCAAAATGCAACAACACACATATACACACGTACCTATGTATGTATGTACATATATGGTGATACAGCAAGTTCATGCATAAATGAAAACAATCATCACAAAAATATGTAGTGACTAATATGGGTTGCAGTGAAGCAGAAAACAATATAGCAATGTATATGGTCATATGGACAAGAGCAATACTGATGCACATTACATATATGCAACAGTGAAAACAATAGGGCTCCAATCTACATAATAATGCATATTGAAGCACACGGCAGTGGACAGTGCAATGCAGACTACAAGACCAAGTCTCAAACAACAAATGCAGTGACAATATGAGATAAAAATAGAAACAGTTGTGAAAACAGTGCAGCAATCATTTTTTACTCACAAACACACATTTATACATATATACTTATATATGTATACACCGAACAGAGCATTTACCAATGTCAAAGGCTGAGACAAAATCAATCAAATGATCAAATGTTCCAGGTCGAACAATTTTCCAAGTAGCTGTGTTTCAAACAAAGTCAATGATCATGCCAAAAATCAAAGTCATGATGACCAAGAAAAAATCAAACAATTTTCCAGGTAACCGCGTTTCAAACAAAGTCAATGATCATGCCAAAAATCAAAGCCGTTATGACCAAGAAAAAATCGAACAAGCCAAAATCGAAGCCGTGATAATCATGCAAAGAATTATTTGAAATAGAACCGGTCAGGAACAATCCCAAGCAACAAATCAAGATCGAACGGCCGATTTTAAATTAACTGACAAATTCAAATAAATTAATTCGAACGGAAATTAAGGGAATTAAACCCTATTTATACCGTTAACATCATCGGCAGCAATCAATCGAGTTCAAGCATATCAAAAGAGAGTAATACAGGAAATCACATACCAATTCATATCGAACTCGACAAATTGAAGCAGCCGTGTGCAAATCAAAGAGACGGTCAATTGACAAAGCAATCAACGCTAAATATCTATTCAGTTGATCAACTAGTATCGGCAGCTTTTAAATTCCAGAATCCTAATTTCTCGAAGAGGAACGAAGATAGATCGAAGAAGAAACAAGGCAGCCATTTTCACATACGGGCTAAAGAAATAAACAGTAAAAAGGGAAATAAATCATATTTTTCTTTGGGCCGGCTATAAAATCTTTTGGGCTTTAAACTTTAAAAATAGGGTTTCTGTTTTGTTATTATAAAATTGTTTTTAATTTGTATTTTTCTTTAGAACTTGTGTAAATTCTAGTCGTGTGACTAGGGGATGAACTTTGGTGGTGTAGTTCGAGAATTCGCAACTCGGTGGCTGAGTTGTGGCAGGGTTTTGAGCGTAGAGTTAGGTTAGTCGATAGTGGGTGTCATGAGTTTACGTGTGTAAGCGTCTGACTACTTAATTTCTAGTAGAAACCTTGGGGACAACACGTAGGCAGGGTTTTGCCGAAGCTGGGTAAATATGTGTTGTTCTATTTCTGCTTTTTAATATTCTGCTATTATCTGTGCTGCTATTATTCTGCTATTATCTGTGCTGCAATTATTTTATATATTTCCGCATAAATTTTTATAATTATTAGTATCATCCTATTCACCCCCCTCTAGGGTGAAATCGATCCTACAAGTCGTATTAGAGCTAGGAACAAAAGCCAATTTTTGTTTTAAAATTTTGATTTTTCAGAAACAAATTACTATCTTAAAATTTTGATTTTTTAAATGGCTTCTTTTAATAATGCTTTTGCTGAGGGTCGATCCAGTATTATTCCTCCTACTTTTGATGGAATAGATTTTTTAAATTGGAAATTAAACATGGAATTTTATTTAAAATCTATAAATTTTGAATGTTGGGATATTATTGAAAATGGGTGTAATATAATTGACGAGAAAAATACTTCGATTAATGCTCTTTCTATGCATATACTATATTCTCATATTAATCAAGATAATTTTAACTTTATTTCTCATTGTGAAAATGCACAGGAAATCTGGAATACTTTTGGTGCAATTTATGGTGCAAAAGTCAACAGCGATGAGAAATTCTCCACAATCGACTCAGTTAAAGAAACGTGCTTAAGAGGATTGGCGAAAGGCGGCAGTGATGAAGATTCAATAGCCGATGAGATAAAAGATTTTCCATTCAATGATTTAGTTCTCATGTGCCGAAAATTAATTGAAAATAATAAAGCTCTTGAGATGAAAAATAATAAGTTGAAAAGGGAACAAGCTAAACTTCATCAGAAAAATAATGATTTGGAAAATGAGCTTAAAAATATTAAGAAAAATAAATGTTCTAATTGCAAAAGGTGTTCGAACTATGAAAAAGAATTTGCCTGTTTTCATGCAAAAATTCAAAAGTTAGAAAACGAAATTTTAATGCGGGAGAAAAACAAAACTGAGTTGATATGTAAAAACAACATTTTGCAAAAAGAGTTGGATAGTTTTAAGAAGTCGGAAAATTCTAAATGTGCGATTTTTAAAGGAAATTAAATGAAGTCAATGAAAATGTCAAAACCTTTGAAAAAGAAAACGTGATGTTGAGAAAATCTGAAATTATTCGATTAAATCACGAGTTTGAAAAGGAGATTGAAAGAATCGAGGATTTTGAAAAAAATGTATTTAAAAAACTCCAACTTTTTGAAACCGAGATGCTAGAAATTGAGAATAAAATTAGAGAGCTTCAAAATGAAAATATGCGACTAAAAATGAATAGTCTTGAAAAGATAGATAGTACCATTAGTTGTTGTTCGAAGCTGATAAATGAAAATAAACCTTTAGAATCCAAAGTTAATAAACTTGAGTTGATTACTCGAAATTTTTTCCATAGAGAAAAATCATTTAATATGCTTTTAGACAATCAACTCTTTGTGAATAAAAGAAAAGGTCTTGAAATTGAAAAAGTGTCAAAATATGAACAAACGACTAATAACACTGTCAAAGGGAAATATGTGATAACCAAATGTGTAAAGTGTGGAAATATTGGACATAGCAAGAATAATTGTCAGAATATATACAAACACAAAATCGTTAAACAAATATGGATTCCAAAAGGTGCGAATATAAATGGTTTGAAATTTAAACAAATTTGGATTTCCAAGGGTACAATTGTAAATGTTAACGGTTTGTTGTATAAACAAATTTGGGTACCAAAGATTCCAACAGATAATAATAGTGGTCCTACATCCTTAGTTAGACCACTTGCCTTCTCCAAAATTTAGACACATAAGTGGGCTAAGGAACAAATTTGATGGAGATAGGTTTCGAGTTGTTCTAAATAATTGATAAACTAAAATTTAAATGTTCCTTAGCCTATAAAGTTTAGATGGAGATCATCGCATTCTGGATATCACGACATCAAAAGAAAGTGAGGTATGATCTCTCAACTCAATTTTGTTCACATATTGTTAATTATGTTTTGAGCGACATTGCTGAAGTATTTCTGCCATCTCAACTTTGATTTTTGGAATTCTGAAAGTTCTGGAAAGCTAATCGATAATGCTACAACTTCTCTATTTTTAGTTTTTATTGTTTCACTTTGGAATGTTATGAAAAAATGGCTTTGACGATTTTTTGTTTTTGCTCAATATAGATTACTTGTGCTTGATATAAATGGATGTGCTGAAAATTTCAAAACAAATTCAAGTGTTGAGGATACACGTTTTTTTTCTTATATACCACTATATATCACCATGAATATCTCAAATACAAGTGGTATCTTATATAATCACATGTTGAAATCAGTTTTGCAATAATTTAATTATTTATATTGACTTTCAACTAGAAGTCAATTTCACAAAACCCCTTCCAGAAAATATTTTTTTATTGACCTTGTTTCAAATTAGTCATTTTAGAAAATTTGATCATTTTAAATGACTACATTAACTAATCTGACTCCCTACTGATTATCGAAAAGATAAATAGTGATTGAAAAAGTGATGAGTGTTGATATTAATCAATATTATAACTTGAGAAAGTATATTTGGTAAATTTCTTTAAAAATTTAAACAAGATTTATAATAACTTTTGTTGGTAAAAATTCCATGACCATCTCTAATTCTATAATATTTCTAACGACCATCACTCATCAAAATCCAATATAGTATGTCAATATGTGGTATTTTAAATAGGAAATTATTCATTTTTATTTTATTTATTTTTTTTCCAAAGTATCCACTCTCATTTAAAAGTCCTCACGATTATGCATGAGTGAATTACTTGGGATATTTGTATATGTGCTTTCATGCTCATTTAAAAGTCCTCATAGTTATGCATGTATGGAACACATATCGAAATTGGTTATTGAAATAGACGAGTTGATTCTAATCCTATTTAAAAGTCCTCACGGTTATGCGTGGTTAGAAGATACTTGAAATTTGTTTTTAATTTTTTTTTAATTTTTTTTGGGAATACTACTAATTTCATTTAAAAGTCCTAACGGTTATGCATGGTTAGTAGATATTCAAATTCCTGATATTAATATACCACAAATAGACACAACTATATGGTTTTATATACCAACATCACCCCTATCATTCTAAAGTGGAATATGCGCCTAACAGAGTATTTATGATTTTTGTTTGATTTTTTATTGAAATTTAATATTTATACTCGATTGGGTATTAATAGTGTATTAATGTCTATCACTTTATATCTAATTTTTCTAACACTATTACTCTTTTGCTGATAACAAAAGGGGGAGAGAGAAGTTAATATTTTGGTTGGCAAATAATTCAAGTCAAATTTTTTATTTGCATATTTTTATGTATTTTCATGCATATATGAAGAGGGAGCATTCAAATTGGGGGAGCAAATAGATTTCATCTATACCCAAATACATTTAATAAATTCGAAATCTTAAATATATGTTTGTTATCATCAAAAGGGGGAGATTCTTGAATATGCTAGTATATGATTTTTGTTTGATGATAATAAACATGTATATTCATTTAAATGTATTTGTTAGTGTACTATTTTATTTTCATACCATTAAATAAATATTTGCTGAATAAAATAAATAACACAGAATTTAAATTCAAACAAATATTTTATTCAAACAAATATTTTATTAAAATTTTGAATAGTATAGATTTGAGCTCTCACCATATATACACATTTTTCAATTACATTACAATTCCAATTACATCACATTTTTCTCCACACATACATTTACACCTCACTACATATTACTCGTTCACTCGTATTTGACCTTCAACTGTATTCCAATTTGTATCCAGCATCTGAATTATCTGTAATATACACACTAACGCAGTAAAATTGAAAAAGAAATATTAGAGCAGTGTAAAATAAAATGTGTATTTTGAAAATGTTATTTGCCTCAATTATTTGGATTGTTCGTCATCATATTTATTTTGAATTCATCTTACACGAACAGCTTGTGACATGCACAGTGTATCACTGTACATGCCACAAGGCCGTGCACACCGATATACACTTGATAAAATTGCAGGGACAGGTGAGCGCAAGGTCAAACCCAATCAAAAGCTAGGTTCAACTCAAGTGCAATACAAATAAAGTCACGACACGAGCACAAGGTCAAATCCGAGGCAAAGCTAGGTTCAACTCAGGCTAGTGGCATGGCACAAAGGCAAAGACCACAACAAGTAACATATATATATATATATATATATATACAACCGGACCAGATATAAGAAAACAGAGGCTAGACAGTCCAAACAGTACTATACACATGAAACACAAAGCCATATGAAGACTGGCTGTCAAAGTACAGCATAAACTCAATGACAACATGCTCAAATATACAAAGGTCAAAAAGAGAATAAAGGAAACAACAATATGCATATGGTCAAGCACAAGTCAAGACAGGGAGCAAAATGCAACCACATGAAGACAGTTCTCTTAAACCAAGAAATGACTCGAAGCAATGCAAAGCTTCAGACACATATATGAAACAAAAGCTCACATACATATATACATGTGTTAACACATATGTATACATATATACATGCAAGCAATCAAGCTGCAACAGAGACTACAACCCAGTACAGTTTCAAATGCAACAAAATAGTGAATAATGAGCTGCAGCAGTTCAAATGTCGTAGGGGATTTCAAAATAACCAAATCAAGTCAAAGACAACATGAATACATAAGCAGTTCAATATGCAAGCAATGCTACTACATGGTGTAGTAGCCTCAACAGTGAAGACCAGTGAGCAAATCAATCAAGACTCCAAGCATGCAAATACAAGTCGATGAGCAAGGCCAAATGAAGACACGGTGCAGAATCTACTTTCAACATGTACAAAGCTCAAAGACAGTTTCAAAAGAACAATACCACATGATAATACAACTAGAGTCAATATCAAACCAAACTACAACAACACACATATACACACATACATATGTATGTATGTATGTATGTACATATATGGTGATACAACAAGTATATGGTCATATGGACAAGAGCAATATTAATGCACCATACATATATGCAACACTGAAAATAATAGGGCTCCAATCTACAAAACAATGCATAATGAAGCACACGGCAGTGGACAGTGCAATGCAGACTACAAGACCAAGTCTCAAACAACAAATGCAGTGACAATATGAGATAAAAACGGAAACAGTTGTGAAACCAGTGCAGCAATCATTTTTTACTCACAAACACACATGTATACATATATACTTATATATGTATATACTGAACATAACATTTAACAATGTCAAAGGCCGAGACAAAATCAATCAAACGATCAAATGTTCCAGGTCAAACAATTTTCCAGGTAGCCGTGTTTCAAACAAAGTCAATGATCATGCCAAAAATCAAAGTCGTGATGACCAAGAAATGAAAGTCTATGGGGTGGATTGTGTAGTGTATATGCAAGTATATGTGACAAAATATATGATGCAACTAAAATAATATTAATCTAAGTAAATATAGAATAAGCACGCCAGAATTTTATATTAGTTTGGACCTCCCGTCCTATGTCCAATCCCGAAGCTCCCCTTCGGAATTCGACTATCAATAACCCTCGCTTCGCCCAGAGGAATAGGCTTGGTTACAATGAGTTGTTCTTGTCAAACGTGTGTTCTAATATAACACGGATGTTGACTAATTAGTACAATTGCTTCCATTATATTTCTAAGGAATATTGTCTATGAAGAACTGGGTATATGGAAGAGTGAATACAAGTAAAGATTGCTAGAGTGCAGAGATCAAGAATAGAGTATAGAATTAGAAGGCGTAAGTGAAGTAAAGTAAGTTTCTCTTGACTCTTGATGCTATATATAGTTGTAGATTGGTATCTTGAGTAGTTACATCCATTAGTGAATGCTCTATAGTTGCTTCTGTTGATGATAAAGAGTTGCGGCAAAGAGAAGCGGAGATGTCCATTCGTATGTGGCAGTTGAAGTTCATTTTTGAAGTTCGAGTTTGAATTCAGACGTATGGTATTTGTATCAGACGTCTGATACTATATATTTTTTGAATATAGTAGAAGATCAGACGTCTGAGTGCTATTACCAGACGTCTAGTGTAGTCTGTTTGTAGTTCCAGAGAACAGTTTCAGACGTCTGGCTTGTGCACCCAGACGTTTGATATGGTGCATATCAGTTTTTGTGCATCTTTTCTTTTGCTTCTTTGTACCTATCGACTTGTAGTCTCTTGTAGTGTCCTTAGAGCTTCATTCTTGTCTTTCTAGTGATGTTGTTCTAGCAAGTACCTGTATATATAAATATATATGTATATTCGATTTTTATTGTATAGTTGTTATCATCGAAACCGTAGATTGGATTTCCTAACATTCTCCCCCCTTTTGATGATGACAACTATACAATGTACTTAGATATAATTTTATAAATCTCCCCCCGAATATGTGCTTACCATTATTTCTCCCCCTTTGGCATTATCACAAAGCATTAATACAAGAAGAATTTCTCCCCCTTTGTCATTATAAAAAAGAATGAGAGAATATAATAAATTTTATAAAATATCTTGTAAATAGCGGGATAAAATCAATATTAATTATGGAGAAAAATAAAATAGATTTTACCATATTTGCTGAAGTCCATATTTCATTGTAAGCACGTAATTCTATTAAACGTATGGAACATCCTTTAAAATTCCAAAATCTATCATTTTCCATTTGTTTCTCCGAGTACCTGCAAAAAATAATAATCATTTTTGGTACCCACCTACTATGTTAGGGTCCAGGGGGTTAGGTCTTGGGAAACCATACCCAATTGGGTGTGATTGAACCTTTATAAATATAATTTTCATTATTAACTACCATATCAAAATAATCATTAATGTATTTTTCTCTATTTTTCCAATTAACAGAAACCCAAATACTTAGATAATTTTTATTCATATTTCCTGTCAATAATTTTGTATTTCTAGAGAAGTTATAAACATTATTGGTCATAGCAGAATTTGAATTTCTATAAAAATTGAATTTAGACTTTACTCGAAATTTAGTACTAGCACTAACATTTTTACTATACATGAAAGCGTATCTAGTGCTATTTCTATGATCAGTTTTATTATATCCTAAACCACTTTTGTCATGTAAAGGTCTAGAACTAGATAAAATCATGTTTAAATCGTTTTGACCTTTATTAAATTTTGTGACTTCAGCGTTAAGTTTATCAAATTTAGCTTTGAAGTCAAAATTATTATTTTCAAAAGAAATATTACTGTTTTTCAAAATATCAATTTGCTTATTTAATTCAGAATTCTCCCTTTTTATCGTACAGTTCTCATTTTCGAGAAGAAAAATTCGAGATTCTGAATTATCTAAAGATGATTGTAATAAATCATTTTGTCTTTTCAAATCCGTAATTTCTTTTGAAAAAATTTCTTTTTCTTTTTCAAACATAGTATTTTTATTTTGCAAAACATTAATTTCCTCCAAAAGATCATTGTTTTTATCTTCTAACTGCTCATTTTCTTTTTGTAGGAAATCTTTTTGTGAAACAAGTTCTTCTACGGTATTTTCAAAACATTTAGTTTGTTTTATCAAAAATTTATTTTCCTCTTTTAAATTGGAAATTTCTTGCTCACAATCTTTTAACTTAGCTAAAGCAATCGCATTAACTTTATTCAAGGTTTTACAATCTTTTAATAATTCATCATGTGCTAACAGAAGATCTTTATATAAAGAATCTATGCATACCGATTGTGATCTGAGTTTAGCCATGAAGCATTTGTTTGTTTTCTCCTTTGATTCTTCCTTATTGTTCTTCCTCTCCCTATTGCCTTGACTAGATCTCTTTATAGCCAATTATTCTAGGATGTTGTTACGATCTCTAAAATCCCAGGCTCCGATACCAATTGAAAGTCTACGGGGTGGATCGTGTAGTGTATATGCAAGTATATGTGACAAAATATATGATGCAACTAAAATAATATTAATCTAAGTAAATATAGAATAAGCACACCGGAATTTTATACTGGTTCGGACCTCCCGTCCTACGTCGAGTCCCGAAGCTCCCCTTTGGAATTCGACTATCAATAACCCTTGCTTCGCCCGGAGGAATATGCTTGGTTACAATGAGTTGTTCTTGTCAAACGTGTGTTCTAATATAACATAGATGTTGACTAATTAGTACAATTGCTTCCAATATATTTCTAAGGAATATTGTCTATGAAGAACTGAGTATATGAAAGAGTGAATACAAGTAAAGATTGCTAGAGTGCAGAGATCAAGAATAGAGTATAGAATTAGAAGGCGTAAGTGAAGTAAAGTAAGTTTTTCTTGATTCTTGATGCTATATATAGTTGTAGATAGGTATCTTGAGTAGTTACATCCATTAGTGAATGCTCTATAGTTGCTTCTGTTGATGATGAAGAGTTGCGGCGAAGAGAAGCGGAGATGTCCATTCGTATGTGGCAGTTGAAGTTCATTTCTGAAGTTCGAGTTTGAATTCAGACGTCTGGTATTTGTATCAGACGTCTGGTATTTGTATCAGACGTCTGGTATTTGTATCAGACGCCTGATACTATATATATTTTGAATATAGTAGAAGATCAGACGTCTGAGTGCTATTACCAGACGTCTGTTGTAGTCTGTTTGTAGTTCCAGAGAACAATTTCAAACGTCTGGCTTGTGCACCCAGACGTCTGATATGGTGCATATCAGTTTTTGTGCATCTTTTCTTTTGCTTCTTTGTACCTATCGACTTGTAGTCTCTTGTAGTGTCCTTTGAGCCTCGTTCTTGTCTATCTAGTGATGTTGTTCTAACAAGTACTTGTATATATAAATATATATATGTATATTCGATTTCTATTGTATTGTTGTTGTCGTCGAAAACGTAGATTGGATTTCCTAACAATAAAAAATCAAACAATTTTCCAAGTAGCCGTGTTTCAAACAAAGTCAATGATCATGCCAAAAATCAAAGCCGTGATGACCAAGAAAAAATCGAACAAGCCAAAATCGAAGCCGTGATAATCAAGAAAAGAATTATTTGAAATAAAACCGGTCAGGAGCAATCACAAGCACCAAATCAAGATCGAACAGCCGAGCTTAAATTAACTGACGAATTCAAATAAATTAATTCGAACGGAAATTAAGGGAATTAAACTCTATTTATACCGTTAACATCATCGACAGCAATCAATCAAGTTTAAGCATATCTAAAGAGAGTAATACATGAAATCACATATCAATTCATATCGAACTCGACAAATTGAAGCAGCGGTGTGCAAATCAAAGAGACGATCAATTGACAAAGCAATCAACGCTAAACATTTATTCAATTGATCAACTAGTATCGGCGACTTTCAATTTCCAGAATCCTAATTTCTCGCTGAGGAGCGAAGATAGATCGAAGAAGAAACAAGGCAGCCATTTTCACATACGGGCTGAAGAAATAAATAGTGAAAAGGAAATAAATCATATTTTTCTTTGGGCTGGCTACAAAATCTTTTGGGCTTTAAACTTTAAAAATAGGGTTTCTGTTTTGTTAGTATAAAATTGTTTTTAATTTGTATTTTTCTTTTGAACTTGTGTAAATTCTAGTCGTGTGACTAGGGGACGAACTATGGTGGTGTAGTTCGAGAATTCGCAACTCAGTGGCTGAGTTGTGGCAGGGTTTTTAGCGTAGAGTTAGGTTAGTCGATAGCGGGTGTCGCAAGTTTACGTGTGTAAGCGTCTGACTACTTAATTTCTAGTAGAAACCTTGGAGGCAACACGTAGGCAGAGTTTTGCCGAAGCTGGGTAAATTTGTGTTGTTTTATTTCTGCTTTTTAATATTCTGCTATTATCTGTGCTGCTATTGTTTTATATATTTCCGCATAAATTTTTATAATTATTAGTATCACCTTATTCAACCCCCCTCTAGGGTGAAATCGAACCTACAAGTGGTATCAGAGCTAGGAACAAAAGCCAATTTTTGTTTTAAAATTTTGATTTTTCATAAACAAATTACTATCTTAAAATTTTGATTTTTTAAATGGCTTCTTTTAATAATGCTTTTGCTGTGGGTCGGTCCAGTATTATTCCTCTTACGTTTGATGGAACGGGTTTTTTAAATTGGAAATTAAACATGGAATTTTAGTTAAAATCTGTTAATTTTGAATGTTGGGATATTATTGAAAATGGGTGTAATATAATAGACGAGAAAAATACTTCGATTAATGCATTTGCTATGCAATATACTATATTCTCATATTAATCAAGATAATTTTAACTTTATTTCACATTGTGAAAATGCACAGGAAATCTGGAATACTTTTTATGCAATTTATGGTGCAAAAGTCAACAACGATGAGAAATTCTCCACAATCGACTCAGTTAAATAAACGTGCTTAACAGGATTGGCAAAAGGCAGCAGTGATGAAGATTCAATAGCCGATGAGATAAGTGATTTTCCATTCAATGATTTAGTTCTCTTGTGTCGAAAATTAATTGAAAATAATAAAGCTCTTGAGATGAAAAATAATAAGTTGAAAAGGGAACAAGCTAAACTTCATCAGAAAAATAATGATTTGGAAAATGAGCTTAAAAATATTAAGAAAAATAAAAGCTCTAATTGCAAAAGTTGTTTGAACTATGAAAAAGAATTTGCGTGTTTTCATGGAAAAATTCAAAAGTTAGAAAATGAAATTTTAATGCGGGAGAAAAACAAAACCGAGTTGATTTGTAAAAAACAACATTTTGCAAAAAGAGTTGGATAGTTTTAAGAAGTCGGAAAATTCTAAATGTGCGATTTTTGAAAGGAAATTAAATGAAGTCAATGAAAATTTCAAAACCTTTGAAAAAGAAAATGTGATGTTGAGCAAATCTGAAATTATTCGATTAAATCACGAGTTTGAAAAGGAGATTGAAAGAATCGAGGATTTTGAAAAAATTGAATTTAAAAAACTCCAACTATTTGAAACTGAGATGCTAGAAATTGAGAATAAAATTAGAGAGCTTCAAAATGAAAATATGCGACTAAAAATGAATAGTCTTGAAAAGAGAGATAGTATAGTTGTTGTTCGAAGCTGATAAATGAAAATAAACCTTTAAAATCCAAAGTTAATAAACTTGAGTTGATTACTCGAAATTTTTTCCCTAGAGAAAAATCATTTAATATGCTTTTAGAAAATCAACTCTTTGTGAATAAAAGAAAAGGACTTGGATTTGAAAAAGTGTCAAAATATGAACAAACGACTAATAACACTGTCAAAGGGAAATATGTGATAACCAAATGTGTAAAGTGTGGAAATATTGGACATAGCAAGAATAATTGTCAAAATATATACAAACACAAAACCGTTAAACAAATATGGATTCCAAAAGGTACGAATATAAATGGTTTGAAATTTAAACAAATTTGGATTCCCAAGGGTACAATTATAAATGTTAACGGTTTATTGTAAAGACAAATTTGGGTACCAAAGATTCCAACAGATAATAATAGTGGTCCTACATCCTTAGTTAGACCACTTGCCTTCTCCAAAATTTAGACACATAAGTGGGCTAAGGAACAAATTCGATGAAGATAAATTTTGAGTTGTTCTAAATAATTGATAAACAAAATTTTAAATGTTCCTTAGCCTATAAAGTTTAGATGGAGATCATCGCATTCTGGATATCACAACATCAAAAGAAAGTGAGGTATGATCTCTCAACTCAATTTTGTTCACATATTGTTAATTATGTTTTGAGCGACATTGCTGAAGTATTTCTGCCATCTCAACTTTGATTTTTGGAATTCTGAAAGTTCTGGAAAGCTAATCGATAATGCTACAACTTCTCTATTTTTAGTTTTTATTGTTTCACTTTGGAATGTTATGAAAAAATGGCTTTGACGATTTTTGTTTTTGCTCAATATAGATTACTTGTGCTTGATATAAATGGATGTGCTAAAAAATTCAAAACAAATTCAAGTGTTGAGGAATACACGTTTTTTTTCTTATATACCACTATATATCACCATGAATATCTCAAATACAAGTGGTATCTTATATCATCACATGTTGAAATCAGTTTTGCAATAATTTAATTATTTATATTGACTTTCAACTAGAAGTCAATTTCACAAAACCCCTTCCAGAAAATATTTTTTTATTGACCTTGTTTCAAATTAGTCATTTTAGAAAATTTGATCATTTTAAATGACTACATTAACTAATCTGACTCCCTATTGATTATCAAAAAGATAAATAGTGATTGAAAAAGTGATATGTGTTGATATTAATCAATATTATAACTTGAGAAAGTATATTTAGTAATTTTCTTTAAAAATTTAAACAAGATTTATAATAACTTTTGTTGGTAAAAATTCCATGACCATCTCTATTTCTCTTATATTTCTAACGACCATCACTCATCAAAATCCAATATAGTATGTCAATATGTGGTATTTTAAACAGGAAATTATTCATTTTTATTTTATTTATTTTTTTCCAAAGTATTCACTCTCATTTAAAAGTCCTCACGGTTATGCATGAGTGAATTACTTGGAATATTTGTATATGTGCTTTCATGCTCATTTAAAAGTCCTCACGGTTATGCATGTATGGAACACATATCAAAATTGGTTATTAAAATAGATGAGTTGATTCTAATCCCATTTAAAAGTCCTCACGGTTATGCGTGGTTAGAAGATACTTGAAATTTGTTTTTTGTTTTTTTTTTAAAAATTTGGGAATACTACTAATCTCATTTAAAAGTCCTAACGGTTATGCATGGTTAGTAGATATTCAAATTCCTGATATTAATATACCACAAATAGACACAACTATATGGTTTTATATACCAACATCACCCCTATCATTCTAAAGTGGAATATGCGCCTAACAGAGTATTTATGATCTTTGTTTGATTTTTTATTGAAATTTAATATTTATACTCAATTGGGTATTAATAGTGTATTAATGTCTATCACTTTATATCTAATTTTTCTAACACTATTACTCTTTTGCTGATAACAAAAAGGGGAGAGAGAAGTTAAGATTATGGTTGGCAAATAATTCAATTCAAATTTCTTATTTGCATATTTTTATTTATTTTCATGCATATATGAAGGGGGAACTTTGGTGTCGGGGGAGCATTCAAATAGGGAGAGCAAATAGATTTCATCTATACCCAAATACATTTAATAAATTCAAAATCTTAAATATATGTTTGTTAACATCAAAAGGAGGAGATTCTTGAATATGCTAGTATATGATTTTTGTTTGATGATAATAAACACATATATATATATATATTCATTTAACTGTAATTGTTAATGTACTATTTTATTTTCACACAATTAAATAAATATTTGCTGAATAAAATAAATAACACAGAATTTAAATTCAAACAAATATTTTATTCAAACAAATATTTTATTCAAACAAATATTTTATTACAATTTTGAATAGTACAAATTTGAGCTCTCACTATATATACACATTTTTCAATTACATTACAATTTCAATTACATCACATTTTTCACCATACATACATTTGCACCTCACTACATATCACTCGTTCACTCGTATTTGATCTTCAACTGTATTCCAATTTGTATCCAACATCTGAATTATCTGTAAAATACACACTGACGTAGTAAAATTGAAAAAGAAATATTTGTGCAGTGTAAAATAAAATTTGTATTTTGAAAATGTTATTTGCCTCAGTTATTTGGATTGTTCGGTATCATATTTATTTTGAATTCATCTTACACGAACAGCTTGTGACATGCACAGTATATCACTGTACATGCCACAAGGCCGTGCACACCGATACACACTTGATAAAATTGCAGGGACAGGTGAGCATAAGGTCAAACCTAATCAAAAGCTAGGTTCAACTCAAGTGCAATACAAATAAAGTCACGACACGAGCACAAGGTCAAACCCGAGGCAAAGCTAGGTTCAACTCAGGCTAGTGGCATGGCACAAAGGCAAAGACCACAACAAGTAACATATATATATGCAACCATACCAGATATAAGAAAACAGAGGCTAGACAGTCCAAACAGTACTGTACACATGAAACACAAAGCCATATGAAGACCGGTAGTCAAAGTACAACATAAACTCAATGACAACATGCTCAAATATACAAAGATCAAAAAGAGAATAAAGCAAACAACAATATGCATATGGTCAAGCACAAGTCAAGACAGGGAGCAAAATGCAACCACATGAAGCCAGTTCTCTTAAACCAAGAAATGACTCGAAGCAATGCAAAGCTTCAGACACGTATATGAAACCAAAGCTCACATACATATATACATGCAAGCAATCAAGCTGCAACAGAGACTACAACCCAGTACAGTTTCAAATGCAACAAAACAGTGAATAATGAGCTGCAATAGTTCAAATGTCGCACGGGATTTCAAAATAACCAAATCAAGTCAAAGACAACATGAATACATAAGCAGTTCAATATGCAAGCAAAGTTACTACATGGTATAGCAGCCTCAACAGTGAAGACCAGTGAGCAAATCAATCTAGACTCCAAGCATGCAAATACAAGTCGATGAGCAAGGCCAAATGATGACATGGTGCAAAATCTACTTTCAACATGTACAAAGCTCAAAGACAGTTTCAAAAGAACAAGACCACATGATAATACAACTAGAGTCAATATCAAACCAAACTACAACAACACACATATACACACATACTTATGTATGTATGTACATATATGGTGATACAGTAAGTTCATACACAAATGAAAACAATCATCACAGAAATATGCAGTGACTAATATGGGTTGCAGTGAAGCAGAAAACAATATGGCAATGTATATGGTCATATGGACAAGAGCAATATTGATGAACCATACATATATGCAACAATGAAAACAATAGGGCTCAAATCTACAAAACATTGCATATTGAAGCACACGGCAGTGGACAGTGCAATGCAAACTACAAGACCATGTCTCAAATAACAAATGCAGTGACAATATGAGAAAAAACAGAAACAGTTGTGAAAACAGTGTAGCAATCATTTTTTACTCACAAACACACATGTATACATATATACTTATATATGTATACACTGAACAGAGAATTTAACAAAGTCAAAGGCCTAGACAAAATCAATCAAATGATCAAATGTTCCAGGTCGAACAATTTTCCAAGTAGCCGTGTTTCCAACAAAGTCAATGATCATGCCAAAAATCAAAGCTGTGACGACCAAGAAAAAATCGAACAATTTTCCAGGTAGCCGTGTTTCAAGCAAAGTCAATGATCATGCCAAAAATCAAAGCCGTGACGACCAAGGAAAAATCGAACAAGCCACAATCGAAGCCGTGATAATCAAGCAAAGAATTATTTGAAATAGAATAGGTCAGGAGCAATCACAAGCACTAAATCAAGATCGAACGGCCGAGCTTAAATTAACCGACGAATTCAAATAAATTAATTCGAACGAAAATTAAGGGAATTAAACCCTATTTATACCGTTAACATCATCGGCATCAATCAATCGAGTTCAAGCATATCAAAAGAGAGTGATACAGGAAATCACATACCAATTCATATCGAACTCGACAAATTAAAGCAGCCGTGTGCAAATCAAAGAGACGATCAATTGACAAAGCAATCAACGCTAAACATCTATTCAATTGACCAACTAGTATCGGCAACTTTCAATTTTCAAAATCCTAATTTCTCAAAGAGGAACGAAGATAGATCGAAGAAGAAACAAGGCAACCATTTTCACATATGGGCTGAAGAAATAAACAGTGAAAAGGGAAATAAATCATTTTTCTTTGGGCCGGCTATAAAATCTTTTGGGCTTTAAACTTTAAAAATAGGGTTTCTGTTTTGTTAGTATAAAATTGTTTTTAATTTGTATTTTTCTTTTGAACTTGTGTAAATTCTAGTCGTGTGACTAGGGGACGAACTACGGTGGTATAGTTCGAGAATTCGCAACTAGGTGGCTGAGTTGTGGCAGAGTTTTAAGCGTAGAGTTAGGTTAGTCGATAGCGGGTGTCGCGAGTTTACGCGTGTAAGCGTCTGACTACTTAATTTTTAGTAGAAACCTTGGGGGCAGCACGTAGGCAAGGTTTTGCCGAAGCTGGGTAAATCTGTGTTGTTCTATTTCTGCTTTTTAATATTCTACTATTATCTGTGCTGCTATTATTCTGCTATTATCTGTGCTGTAATTATTTTATATATTTCCGCATAAATTTTTATAATTATTAGTATCACCCTATTCACCCCCCTCTATTGTGAAATCGATCCTACAATTTTGACCCCGGGTTTCGGCCCCTTCGAAAGCTTGTTTTAAAAACAAAAGGCGATAACCCATTCGAAAGCCCTTTCTTTATGTAAACTAAAACAAGTTGTTTAAGTCGAAAGTAAACTCCAACTCCTTCGAAAGCCTCATTTGTAATCAAAATAGTTCCAAGTTTATAGGAGTTACTTCTACCCCTTCGAAAACACGTTTCGACTCTATACCTTCCGCATTTATCCAATCCACTACGTGCCAAGGTATTGATACCATGTGTATTGGTTTCGACTTGATGAGGCGGATGTATGGTGTCGAAAGGTGGCTGCTATAAGTGGCGAAGCAGTAATCCTTTGCAAATCTGATTTTTAACCTTTTTAAAGTAATATCTTTCCAACTAACTTGCCTTATTTGTCAACATATAATTGGTTGCCAATTCTTTTACAAAACCTTTTTCTAAAGTGTTGCCAAATTCAGTAATTAATAATTTCAAAACATTAACAAATTGCCCCTTCTTCTTTTCTAAACATATAAAACATTTAAGTTTCATACCTTAAATAATTTTATATCTTTAATAAAATACTTAGAAAAATTCTCCAAAAATTCTCATAAATCACCTTTAATATGTTTTCTAACATATTTAAATTTCTGACTTAAATCTAACCGAAAATAATTTAAACCCGATTTAATCATTTTCTTTAGTAGAAAATTCATAATAAATCCACAACAACTTAGAAAACCATGAAACTTGAAAATCATCTCTAAAATAATGTTTCTGACCTTATATCAAAAGTGCAAGCCATTTGAATGTCATTTAATAGGTTTTTCAAATCAAATCTTATCATAAAATCTATATGAAACAATATAAATCATCAACAAGTATATATATCCATTTAAAAAAAATCAAAACATGACATTTTTCTTGCAAAATAAATTCGGATCTCATCTAGAAACCGAAGGCAATAAAAATAAGATGTAATCTATTATTCACCTTAGCTTGTTGTTAAGGAGTTTGATATTTGCCCTTGAATTGATTTGATTAAGCTTTCTTCTTGAATTATTGCTTATCTTCCTCTTGTTTCATTCTAATGGTGGCCGGCCAAGCTCTAGGTTTAGTTTTTGTTTGTGAATATTGTAAATGAAGTTGGAATAAGGGCTTAGGGTATAAGAATATAACAAATTCCTATTTTGCCCTTGTCGTAATTCTTTTACTTACTTCATTTTAAATTTTCATTTGTTTATTCATTATTTAAGGCACGACTACTTTATAATTATACAAATTTCAATCTCTTAACCACTTATGTTATTTCATTTAATTTATCTAATTAAATGTCCTAAATAATGTTAATCAAAATTAGGGTCGTTACACCACTTTCGCCCTCCTCGTCAGCATCTTCAGCGGCTTCAAGTAACTCTTCTACGTCCTGCTCTTATTCTACGGAACAATCACATTCTCTTCTCCATGGCCACCGCCATCACCATAGCTCGGGCCACTACTACTTTTCCATGCATGAACTATTTTGTAATTTTTTTAACAATCTAGACATTTCAAGATATGTAGATCACAAAAACAAAGTTTAATTTGTATGTTTTTGTTATGATTTACAGGTTTGGGGTAAAATTTTTGATGAAAAACGGAGTTAGGGTTTTTATTTTAGGGTTCGAAAATGGGGTTAGAGTTTCTATTTCGTCGTTCCAACTGGTTCGATAGTTGGTTTAAGCTTATTTGGATGCGAAGCTAGTTCGTTTAGTGCAAAAGCATGATAGATGTGTAAACTGAACAAGTTCATTGTTGGTAATGGTTTAAGAACCCTATTTAAATTCTCTTTTTTTTTTCCTTCGTTGTGTTGGTCTCCTGGGTCATTTGATTGCTATGTAGGCCTTTTGCCGCTAGCTCCAAATCGGGCGGACTAGCATTCATGGATAGAGACAATGACCTGTCAACACGTATCTTCTTTTTAAAATGTTTTTTCCTTTTCAATGGGCATCATAAATGCAACCAATCTAAATTGTTTTTATCAAACGTTAATCATCATTTGTTCAAGGAAATCAATGAATATCAAGTTTTCGCCTTCGTATTCGGGCTGTTGCTCAAATCAAACTAACAATGCTCGTACTTTGCAATTTAATCCCAAATCAAAAACCCTGATTTCCGTATTGTCTAAATCTCACTGTTCAAAACCCTACCTTTCGTTATGTAAAGCTTCCTTGGTGCAGAACAATGGGGATGGAGATCTATTTCTGCAGGCTTCGCTTCTTGTTTCTGGTAATTCGTTACTCCGTGTTTCATTGGATAATTTGTTGTGAATTTTGAATCTGCTAATATTATTTTCTGTTGTCTTCAGTTATGGTGTGTTTTGTTACTTTGTTAGTTAGAAGTTTAAAAATTTGTAAATCCATTTCAATCCTATTCACATATGTGGTGAGTGTGTGTAATAACAACAAGTTGATTGCCCTGAACCAGTGGCGGAGCTAGGTTTGAAACTTAGCTAGGGCCAAAGTAAAATTTTTTTTTATCCCACATTGCCAAAAATAACACACGTTCTGTTGTATATATACCAATATCTTTGCAATCATTACAACTCTGTTAGAACCAAAGCTCTTTGGGCCAATTGGGCTGAAGCATATCCCAGCTAGCCACAATGTGGTTCCGCCCCTGCCCTGAACTATCAACTAATGCACTTTTGCTACAAGTCTCTAACATAGTTGCATTCTCTTTCAAGAGCATGGTGATTTTGTGGTCTCTAGATGTCGAAAATATATCCATGAATAGTGGTCTTGCAATTGCATGACATGTTATTCACTCAAGTCATGTAGATCATGATGGGTGTAAAACTGTAAAACGTGAGGGTTCCTTGTGTTTTGAGAAACAAGGTTATGAACTTATGTAGAGGTCTGACCTTATAAGTTGCTCTTTTTGTGTATCAGTGCGCACATGTATTTCAACATATGATTTAGAGAGCTAGTATAGTTGGTTAGAGATCAAAACTTGACGATTGAAAAGAAAAAGAAAAAAAGAGAACCCCGCTGGAAGTTGAAACTCTCGTTTCACTAAATTGGTTGTTAGATACAGCTGACTATGAGTCATGGCATAGTGTAATGGAGTATTGATTTCCAAGTGTTTGTGTATATGAGCGCATGCACGCCCATGTAGTAAAGTTTTTCATATTTGTTTTAATCGTATATTTAGAGAGTTTGCAACTCAAATCTTATTTTCCCTTAGTACATATGAGCGTTAAATCGATTTTTAAATTGAGTCTGCAACAATAAAGAAAATCTAGATTCTTGAATCTTGATACATATAAGTTTTTGAAGATTTAAATTGTAGAATGTAAAACTCAACCTTCGAATCGAAACTCGATTTAGATTGTAAATCATAGATTCAAAAGGTTCATAATTTAATGTGTATACATACATACTTGCATGCTAGAAATTTTGCTATAGATAAGTTATTGAATGACATTTAAGTATGTAAAAACATCGATTCTTTTTTTTCCATTACACATATTAACAGCTATTAACAACCATAAAAGAAAAAAAATCAATAAAAGACAAAAGAACTAATTGCTATGAACTCAAAACTACCCTTATTCATTGCATAATAATACAAAATAATAAAGTTTATTGTTTTAATTGCTCAACTTTAACGTGTGCCCAGTGGGCGCACGTTAACATTTCCCTTAATAAATTATGTTTTGAGATTGATTTCAGTGCTTGAGCTTCTATATCTGATCTAAAAATCGTTTTTTTCTCTTTTTTGATTTCTATTTTGCCTAGATACAGTAAAATTTGAATCATAAATTTAAGTAAGTATCTTGATACTTTTTATCTCAGCATGGGTTGAACGATTTTTCTAAATGGTATTTTCATTTAGTTTTGATTTGGAATTTGAGCATCAAAATAGCATTTAGAGTGATTCGATTTGAAGCGGGTTGCTAATCATGTGAGAAATGCGGATTACGGATCTTAAGGCTGGAATAACACTAGAGGGGGGTGAATAGTGTTTTATGGATTTTTTAAATCTTTTTGAATTTTATTCAATTTAAACACCAACAAATGCAATTCACAAACACGGATATAATCACAGAATCAGACACAGATGCAAATACTAAATAAAAGCAGTAAAGGAAAGAACACACCAGGATTTTATACTGGTTCGGAGTTATCCTACATCCGGTCCCGTACAATCGTACGGATTTCTTATTAAAATAATCTTCCAGATTACACCCTCGGTTTCAAGGCTATGAGATACACCCTCCTGTATTCGAGTCCAGGGCAAACTCTCTTGATTTAATCAGGCTACAATCACATCCAATTGATTTCCGAGGATACAATCACATCCAATTGATTTCAAGCCTCAACCGCACCTTTTACTCAACAGTTTGATTTACAAAAGATTCTATAACTCTGAATAGCACTAAGTTCTTATGGAGAGAGTGGTAAGGAATCAATCAAGAGATAATTAAGTTTGATTCACTTGGTATTTCGACAGAGTATAATTTAGGATTCTTTAGAATAAATGTGGAAGATAAAGAGGAGAGAAAATAAATGAAATCTGGTAAAAATTCGTTTAAAACTTATGGTATTTATAGTAGAGCAACAGCCATATCTATTCGTGAAAGGATACGACGAATAGACACTTCTTTTGAAAATTGAAATTTGAAAATAACGGACACCATGTCGACATGGGGGGTTGAGGGATGTCGACATGCTCAAGGCAAAATTGATGTTTTGATTTTCTTATTAAAATTGGTTTCTATAATTTGTCAAAACAATTTTTAAACTTTGTAAATATATTTGAATATAGTTTAAACATATAAAAGAGTTTAGAAAATAATTTTTAATATATATAATCTTAATCTATAAAGTGATTTAAAATCTGAGTATATAAATATTTTAAAGCTAAATATTTAAAACAAGAGATGGCTTAAAAACAAGGACAATTTTGAAATCAAAATATTAAAAATGATAAAAATAGTTTTGAGGCTAAAATATTTCAAACAAGAGAGATGTCTTTTTGAAAAGAAAGTTTTGAAAACATTTTTAAAAAAACAAGAGATATATTTTTGAAAAACATTTTTATAAAATTAGTGGATATCAAAATAGGACCACTATATGTTCTACTAGATATTGTCGTGGGTTCCATCCCACTAGGGTTCCATCCCTTTAACATTTCATTCCACGAATAAATTTCGAATAAAGATGTAAGTATTTTCAAGAAATTTTAACATAATTCTAGACTAACTACATTATTTTGTACTGTTTGAAATCTTGATAACTTGATTTCTTGATACTCATGAGTCTTCAATCTTGATATCTTCGATCTTTAAATTCATCAGTCTTGTATCTCTATACTGTACAGTCTTCATTTTTGGTACTTGCACGTTTATATTCTGCATATACATATATATCTAAACCATAACGTTAGTATTTATATTTTATAACAAGTCCTAAGGTTGTTGTCATCAAAACCATCATCTCAAGGACTAACAATCTCCTCCTTTTTGATGATGACAACCCATATTTATAAAATATACTTCACCTTCACTATAACTCCCCCTAAAACTAATAACCCCCCTTAATCTAAGCCTAACTACTCTATTTTATACTTCTCCTCCTTTGTCATCAACAAAAACTAATTTCTAAACTTATATATAGCTCCCCTTAATCTAATATTATCCAAACTAAATACTAATAAGGAAGTATAATAAGCGAAACAAAATTTTTATTATATACGATGTTATATTTACATACACACACACACATATATGGAACATAAACACACAAATATATTCAAGTACATAAATTATAGAATAACACTACCAACGAGAGTTTGTGACAATTGGAGATTTGTGAATCAAACAATTTGGATAATGAAAAAAAAAAGTTTCCACGTTGTTCGATCAAATTTCCATCTTTGTCAAAACAGACTTCTTCGCCTACGCAGACCACGTTGTCGTCTTCTTCCATAGGTGCTTCTTCCTCTTCTTCTTCTTCCTCTTCGTTGTGCTCTAAGGGGTTATGCATTTGAATGTTGGGAGAATCTTCTTCAATCACAATAGGATTTGCATGATTATCCATTAGGATTTTTTGCAAATTCCGAAGAATTTTGCCTTGCTTTTTTTGTTCTTTTGCCATCCTTATTTGTACAACTTGAAGTTCAGTCAACATTTGCATGACATCCTTCATAGATTCTTCAATCTTTATTACACGTGCCAGTGTAGTGCGTTGGAATGGACCAGAATGAGGAGAAGGGAAAGAAACGGTGTCATTTTGGTTTGATTTAGTGGAGGAGGCCATTAATTTTAATTTTCAGAAGTTTATTACAGAGAAAGAGAAGTGAAAAGATAGAAAAATTCGAAATACATAGGTTTATATAACTACCAAACTGATTTTAGAGGGAAAATCAAAATTTCAAATTTTACCGTTGTATGTCGACATGGGTGGTAGGGGTATGTCGACATCCCTATGGAAAATTTGGTTTTCTTGTATATCTCTGTTTATTAAAAATATATATTACTATATCTATATTCTATATCTCAGTTATTGAACAAATGCCTAGTTCTCTTCTTAATTTAGTAAATATAGGTTGATTTAAGGGTTTGGTTAAAATATCAGCAATTTGATTCTCGAAGTTGATATATTCAAGAGAAATAATCTCTTTACTTATATTATCTCTGAGAAAATGATGTCTGATATCAATATGTTTAGTCCTAGCATGATGAGTATGATTTTTAGATAAATTTATTGCACTAGTATTATCACAATAAATTGTTGATTTTGAAATTGTTAATCCAAAATCTTTTAGGGTTTGTTGCATATAAATGACTTGAGAGCAAGCCAAAGCAGCAGAGATATATTCTGCTTCAGTTGTTAATAAAGAAACAATGTTTTGCTTTTTACTAAACGATGAAACCAGAGAATGCCCCAAAAAGTGACAAGTTCCACTTATACTTTTTCGGTCAGATTTGCAACCAACATAGTCAGCATCACAATAAGAGATTAAATCAAATGAATCATTTTTAGGGTAAAATAAAGCACAGTCAAAAGTATGTTTAACATATCTTATGATACGTTCTACAGCTTTTAAGTGAGTCTCTTTGGGTTGAGATTGGTATCTTGCACAGAGACAAACACTATGCATGATATCAGGTCTACTCGCAGTGATATAGAGTAGTGATCCAATCATTCCCCTATATAGTTTTTGATTTATATCTTTTGAAAGATCTTCTTTATTTAAAGCTTCATTGGTTGCCATGGGAGTGGGTTTTTCACTCACAGTAGTCATACCAAATTTACTAACTAGATTCCTAGCATATTTTTCTTGACTAATAAAAATACAATTATCTAATGTTTTATTTGTAAACCTAAGAAGAAAGTAAGTTCACCCATATGACTCATCTCAAACTCTTTTGTCATTATTTCAGAAAATTCTTTATTCATTTCATGATTAGTTGAACCAAAAATAATATCATCTAAATAAACTTGTACTAGTTGGATATCATTTTTATTTCTTTTAATGAAAAAAGTATTATCTACTTTACCAATTTCAAAATTTGATTGTAATAAAAAAGATCTTAGTCTGTCATACCATGCTCTAGGAGCTTGTTTCAGACCATATAGAGCTTTCTTAAGTTTGAAAACATGGTTTGAAAATTTTTCATCTTCAAAGAGTGGAGGTTGTTCAACATAAACTTTCTCTTTTAACAAATCCATTTAGAAAAGCACTTTTAACATCCATTTGAAATAATTTGAAATTATTATAGTTTGCGAAAGCAAGTAGAATTCTAATGGCTTCTAATCTTGCTACGGGTGTAAACGTTTCATCAAAATCTAGTCCTTCTTCTTGACAATAACCTTGTGCGACTTATCGAACTTTATTTCTAACGACCTCACCTAGTTCATTCATTTTATTTTTATAAACCTATTTAGTTCCTATTATAGTTTTATCCTCGGGTCTAGGAACAAGTTCTCAAACATCATTTCTGGTGAATTGGTTCAGTTCTTCTTGCATAGCCAGAATCCATGAATCATCAGACGATGCTTCCTTTGGATTTTTAGGTTCAATAGATGATATTAAAGCTACATTACTCATGTTATTTAGTTGATTTCTAATTCTAACAACAGATTCAATATCTCTTAGTATATTTTCTATAGGATGATCTTTTAAAAGCTTAACCTTTTTATTTGAATGAATAAGATCATTATTTGTTTCAATTGATTCATTATTTAGGGTAGCAAAATCTTCTTCATCATTAATTTGTTCAACATCTTTGAAATTTTCATCAAACGAAACATGCATTGTTTCTTCAATAATATTAGTTCTTAAGTTGGAAACTCTGTATGTTTTACTTCTATTAGAATATCCGATAAAGATTCCTTTGTCGGATTTAGGATCAAATTTATCCAAATTGTTTTTTGTATTTAGAATAAAACATTTACTTCCCAAAGATTCTAAAATAAGATACCTTTGGTTTCTTCTTGTAAAAAAGTTCATAAGGTGTTTTATCAGTTAACGGTCTAATTAATATTCTATTCAGAATGTAGCAAGCTGTAGCGACTGTTTCAGTCCAAAAATGTTTTGGTAAATTACTATATGAAAGCATTGTTCTAGCACACTCTTGAATCGTCCTATTTTTACGTTCTACCACTCCGTTTTGTTGTGGAGTTCTTGGAAAAGAGAAATTATGAGTTATTCCCTTTTTATTGCAGAATCTCCCAAAATTTTCATTTTCAAATTCCCCACCGTGATTACTACGAACAGTTATAATTTTTAAAGAAAGTTGGTTTTGAAGTCTTTTTGTAAAAGTTTTAAATGAATCAAAAGTATCACTTTTATGTTTCATAAAAATTGTCCATGTACACCTAGAATAATCATCTACAATTACAAAGACATATTTATTGTGATTTATTGATTGAATTTGAGATGGACCAAACAAATCTAGATGAAGTAACTCAAGAGGTTTTGAAGTTGAAATCATATCTTTTAATTTGAAAGAACTATTCCTAAGTTTTCCTAATTGACAAGCATCACATATACTATTTATTTTAAAATCATTCTAGGGAGACCTCTTACTAGATCAAGTTTAGAAAGTCTAGATAATAGTTTAAAATTCAAATGCCCAAATCTTTTATGCCAAATCCAAGGGTCACTTGTATTAGCCAAAAGACATAGATTATCATTTGAGATTTTCATACTAAGAATATAAATATTTTTCTTCCTAATTCCTTCAAATATAATATTTAAATTATTATCTTCGATGTGACATTTATCTTTTTCAAATTTAATTTTGTATCCTTTATCGCAAAGTTGACTAATGCTAAGCAGATTGTGTTTCAGATTCTTAACTAATAAAACATTAGAAATAGTAGGAGTTGTAGAGTTATCGACATTGCTGATGCAATCACATATCCTTTTAAGTTGTCTCCAAAATTAACCAATCCTCCATCTTTGTAGATAATATCATTCAACATATCTGGATTACCAGTCATGTGTCTTGAACATCCACTATCAAGTATCTACTTATTCTTTTTGATTTGCACAATTTATCCATCGAGTGTTGATTCTTCAAAGGCCATATAACATTTTTCTTTCTGCACAGAATACAAACTCGGTAGATAACTTGATTTTCTATAATAACTATATGCAGACTTATGAGACAATGATGATTTGAACAGTTTTAAACTAGTGTTAACAAAATCCTCAAAAATAGCCATTTTAAAAACTTTTTCAAAATTCGGATTACGTAAACTTTGAAAACCTGGCTCCGATACCAAATGTGAGAAATGCAGATTACGGGTCTTAAGGCTGGAATAACACTAGAGGGGGGTGAATAGTGTTTTTTGGATTTTTTTAAATCTTTTTGAATTTTATTCAATTTAAACACCAACAAATGCAATTCACAAACACAGATATAATCACAGAATCAGACACAGATGCAAATACTAAATAAAAGCAGTAAAGGAAAGAACACACCAGGATTTTATACTGGTTCGGAGTTACCCTACATCCAGTTCCATACAATCGTACAGATTTCTTATTAAAATAATCTCTCAAATTACACCCTCGGTTTCAAGGCTACGAGGTACACCCTTCTGTATTCGAGTTCAGGGCAAACTCTCTTGATTTAACCAGGCTACAAGATCACCTAATTGATTTCCGGGGCTACAATCACACCCAATTGATTTCAAGGCTCAACAGTTTGATTTACAAAAGATTCTATAACTCTGAATAGCACTGAGATCTTATGGAGAGAGGGGCAGAGAATCAATCAAGAGATAATCAAGTTTGATTCACTTGGTATTTCGGCAGAGTATAGTTTATGATTCTTTAGAATAAATGTGGAAGATGAAGAGGAGAGAAAATAAATGAAATCTGGTAAAATTTCGTTTAAAACTTGCTGGTATTTATAGTAGAGCAACAACCATATCTATTCGTGAAAGGATACGACGAATGGACACTTTTTTTGAAAATTGAAAATTGAAAATAACGGACACCATGTCGACATGTGGAGTTGATGGATGTCGACATGCTCAAGGCAAAATTGATGTTTTGATTTTTTTTATTAAAATTGGTTTCTTTAATTTGTCAAAACAATTTCTAAACTTTGTAAATATATTTGAATATAGTTTAAACATATAAAAGAGTTTACAAAATAATTTTTAATATATATAATCTTAATCTATAAAGTGATTTAAAATTTGAGTATATAAATATTTTAAAGCTAAATATTTAAAACAAGAGATGGTTTAAAAACAAGGACAATTTTGAAATCAAAATATTAAAAATGATAAAAACAGTTTTGAGGCTAAAATATTTCAAACAAGAAAGATGTCTTTTTGAAAAGAAAGTTTTGAAAACATTTTTTTTTAAAAAACAAGAGATATATTGTTGAAAAACATTTTTATAAAATTAGTGGATATCAAAATAGGACCACTATATATTCCACTAGATATTGTCGTGGGTTCCATCCCTTTAACAGGCTCGAAGTGGATTCCATTTCACGAATAAATTTCGAATAAAGATGTAAGTGCTTTCAAGAAGTTTTAACATAATTCTAGACTAACTACATTACCTTGTACTGTTTGAAATCTTGAACTCTTGATAACTTGATTTCTTGATACTCATGAGTCTTCAATCTTGATATCTTCGATCTTTAAATTCATCAGTCTTGTATCTTTATACTGTACAATCTTCATTCTTAGTACCTGCATGTTTATATTCTGCATATACATATATATCTAAACCATAACGTTGGTATTTATATTTTATAACAAGTACTAAGGTTGTTGTCTTCAAAACCATCATCTCAAGGACTAACAAATCAAGCTTTTATACTTTTTATAACAATGTATATACTAATCAGATATTGTGGAACACCATGATTGGAACTTGTTGTCGATAGAGTGGGTTTGTTGTGCTGTTTTAATAGGGTTATGTGATATTTGGTTCTTACTACACATTCTCAATGTCAGTGATGTAACTGTGCAAGAATCTATATTTGTATGCAATTCGGTGGATTAGGGCATTTACAAGTAGTATAAGTGCCTTGAACTGTAAAAGTGAAGCCATGGCACATTAGAGCAGAGTGGGTGAGGCAATGTCACTCTGACCAAGTTGAAGTAAATAAGAGAACTGGAAAGAGATGAACAAACCTGAACATAATTATATATGGTATAGAATTTTGTTTTCTTGTTTGAGTCTACCGTGAGCAATATTGCAAATTGTTTTACAATTTTATCGTATAATATAATTTTGAGAGATATATAGATTATTGTTTATGGAGTAATTCCTCCACTTCAGTGCACTTCTTAGTGTGTAGCATGCTTTTATTATTCTTCATTTCAACTACTTATCCTGTGATGCAAATGACTGCTGAAACAGTAGTAAGACACCTATTATGAGTTGCTGGGGTCTTTGATGTGATCCCATTGGCATACACATTAACCTTTTTTTTTTTGAAAAAAAAACATTCATCCTATGGCACTTTGGCACAACACTTGAATTGCTACACTTGATAGCTCTAGCGGTTATTCATCAGCATAGTGAATTAAATTTCTCACCAGAGTGCATTTTGTGTATTGCAGAAACTGTTAGACACTACAGCTTGTGGAAACAGGGATTTGTGGAACACACAAAATTGCATTCATCCAATCGTAACCATCATATATCTCAATGGATAAAAGAGGAAAAGTCATACACTAATCATTTAGGACTTGGAATTCTTAGAAGGTTTCAGAGTCCAACAATATTCCTTAAAATTGCTTGTGATGGGGATCTATTGCTGCCAATTGTTGCTGGTATAATGCGAAAGCATTTTCTGTAGTAACTGAATTTTTCATATATCCGGATGAAGTATATTCTACTAAATAATTAGAGCTTGTACTTTTTAATTGTAGAGGAATTTGCTGTCAGCCAACTCATTGATGCTCTAAACCATAAGCATCATGAGGTAAAGTATTATTCTTTTGGCGTTGCTATTGATATAAATTCTGTATAGTAAATGTGGATTTTCTGCAGGAAAGCCCCGATCAGTTTCAGCTTGCAAAAAATATTGCTGACAAGTTTGGCTTTGAGGTTAGAGATTATTCTGCTTTATTAGTACAAAAAAATTCCATTTCTACTTATTGAATGTGTACAGCTTCATTTGAATATATTTTTAGAAGCCAAGATTTATAATTTTGAAACTCTGATTATTGGTTCGGGTGCTCATGCATCAACATAAAGATTGATTCAGAAAACTGTAGGATAGTTTTTGCTTTTAATATTTTATTTCTGGAGTAAGGAAGCTTCATGTGACCATGGAAGTTTTCAGATAGTCCCAAAAAGTAATTCAATTGAAACTAAAACAATTCCAATATCTGCTAAGTTATATCATACTCAAATCCGTATTGTGGTTCGATGTGTAATTCCAACACAAAGTTTGCAACAATGATGGCAGTTGAACATTCTGGGCCTATCTGTATTCCTGGATACTAGAGGCTTAAAGCAAAGGATCAGTTTCCCTGTTAGCTCACAAGCAATTTTTCTTTTCATCTTCAACCAACTCTCTGAAATTTGCATTGCCTTTCCGCATTTGTTGCACAATATGTATTTCTCATTATGCCTAACACGAATGCATCAAACATCTCATCTTGAAAAATGAGGTAAGCTTTTGAGAAAGGCAAATATGCAAATAATGTGCAGTGTAATTATTTCATTCCCTCGGAGAACATGAGTTATGCACAGCTATTCACTGATCTAAGATGCTCCAGAGTTTAGCTAGGGTTTTAACTATATCCTGTTACAATGGTTAGCACGACTTTTAGCAAGTTTATCTTTCATTGGATTTGACAGCTTCTCTTCGTGAACTCTTTGAGTTTGTGGGCTGAGAATGCAAAGAAATTTTCCTTGTTATCTACTTCCTCGTTCCAATTCACTGATTTTAATCTATTATGGATATGTGCGTCAAGTGTCAACTATGGTTATCTTTATACAGCCTAATTCCAACTTCCTTGTATGGCTTTCAAATATCTCGAGTACATTAATGAGCAATATGCAGGGATAAAGGGAGTGGTGATAACAATGTTAAATGTTTGACTACAAAAGTGAATTATGGGTTAATGGTATCGGAATAACACAAGCAACGAGTGCTTAGGAATATTTGTACCGTTACATAGTGCAAGTGGCATTTGTTAACATGGTTACACTTGAATGTCAGAAAACAAAAGGTGAAGTGTTAGAAACCAATTATTATGCGGTTTTGTGGGAGTGGTGTCCACTAATTATTATTATTATTTATTGTGGAAATTTGATACACGTCATTATTTCCAGAAACCATTCATGATTCATCCAAATGTTTTTTCCTTTTTTTTAATCAATTTTCCATGTCCATGTGAGTGAATAACATCGCCTACAACACTAGTTTTAGTTATCTTTTGACTATTAATTCCTGCATCCACAACCATTTACAGCCGCTCTGACAACCACTAGTTGATTCCTCATCAAAATCAATAGAGAGAGAGAGAGACACTCATTTGAGCTCCTTCAATCGTCGTCTTTGGATGACCCCTTCCCAGTCATCTTTGCTCGGAATCATTTATTCCAATCACCAGATAATTTTTACAGCATAACATCACCATCAATCAACTCTACGTCAAGAGTCACGTCCCACGATACTCTTTAACACCACCAAAGATTTGATATCAGGAACCATTGAAGAATAACTGAAGTTCGCATGCAAATATTTGCATTGCAATCATTTTTCATGAAAATGAGAGTTGTTGCAAAACAACTCTCATATATTTTATAGTGCAAGTATTATACATAAATTTTCAATGCAACACAGAAAATTTGCATTTACTGTGTGATGTTGGACAACAGGTATTGACAGTGCATGTATTTGCATTTTTGCAGTACAACTGCAAATGATTGCACTGTAATTATTTGCACTGCAAAAATAGTTTTTTTTAAGACATATACGTAACAACTTCTGAGTATATTTGATTTGATGCCATCCATAAATCATTCAAAAAAGTAACTAGATTCGATATTGATTAGGAAGAAATTTACAACAAAAATTTTAACAAAATTTTGAACAAAATATAAAAAGAGGGACTTGATTTACTTTGTTTGTAACTGAGGGATGCAAGACTAATTTTTAAAAATCAGGGGCCTGAGCTTAAATGTCCTTTATCTATAATTAGATATCGTCCTTTCTTTTATGAGTTGGAATTATGGTTAATGTTTGATAGTCGGAAGCTATAGTGCAATTACCTTGAAACTGATTAAACAATAATAGCAATAGTAATAATACCAATATTACAGCAAAAGAGTATGAGAGAATGCAAACAATGTAGTATCCACACATGCAGGCAGTTGAGCATTTACAACCCCAGACAGTATAGTATCCATGTATCATATACCTGATGATTAATTGCCCAGGCTCATATCAGGTTAAACGTGTATTATTCTACATGTCTATGGGCTGCTTCTTTTTGCTGATAATATTATTTGTATAGTCATGGATTCGTTATCATACCAGCACATCCTGTTTTAACTGCAATTAAAAATTCATGTTGGATAGTTAATGCAGTCATATGATACACCCTAGTTTTATTTTCCATGTAACATGCAATATATTTTAGAGCTTGTCTCGAAACACCAAAGATTTGCTCACATGTATATCCTAATGACTATTGTCTTTCAACTTTCAGGTAAACATGGTGCGGATTACAAATCAAGTAGTTAATAGCTATCATGCATGTATATATCTTGGACAGGTTGTTGATTGAGCCATACGATAATCCGTTAAAAAATAAAATCACTTTGAATATCATAATATGTATTATCTGATTATCTTATATGCTATATGTTATGCAGCCTATAGGTAATGTTGATATAAGCATTGATGTTCGCCCTTCTGATGCTTTAAATTTGGCCGAAAGATTCAAGGTAAATGCACCAGCATCCATATAATTTGGTTCTTATTTTGCTCTTATAATTTACACTAAAAAAATAGCTCTATGTCCAAACCATCAGACATAGTATACCTATTTAACTGCTACAAACATCAATTTTCATTTCCCCCCTACCTTTGACATTTCATATTGCTTTCTGAGATGCTGCATTTATTTTATCTCTGCAACTACCAAATATTTGGCGTGAAATAGCATATTTTAGTTGAAAAAGAAGCAACACATCAATACAACACAATTTGAATATGTAAAACTGTCGTTTCTTTGGTAAATCAATCAATGCTGTATACTGTGAGATTTACTATACCATACGTCGTAATACAGTGTAATAATAGTTTCGATTAAGAAAATAATTCATGGTTTTGTTATTGCTTATTTTTCTGTAATATGTAAATCAACCAGCTGCCTTGATGTGAGAGAAGACAAATTTGTTTTCACCAAATAAAAGTGACAGTAGTAAATTGAGTAAATGAAAAAGGAAAAAAGGGAAAAGAAAAAAAGTAACTGGTAGGTGCACAAGATTTTATTTTGATGTAGTTTGATTGTTCACATTTTAAACATGAAGTTCACTAAACGCAGGCGCCAATATATGTAAGCAAGGAAATTGTTCTGAAAGACGCAATCAAAATTGTACATGGAAAGTGGAAAGGAAAAGGGAAAGTTGTGTATGACGTGACACTTGACAGGTACGCATAAACGACTGTTTTGTATGTTTCATTGGAGCAAAAATCGGTTTCCCGCTAGAAAGTCGTCAACCACCTTTATTTACAAAATTTCCTTACCTACCTCTGTTTGTTTGTTATATATTTTAGTTACTCTATAGTAGGACAGTTCTGCCAAAGTATTCTGATACCGTTAACTGATTTAGGTCTCTGATTTTTACAGTACATAAAACTTTGTCATTGTGCATTTTGTTTGCATAATTCCCACTTGCTGAATAAAAATTGTATTAGACAGGTCATTCCTAGAGATAGGCAAATTTGTACATCTCAAAGCATGTTGCATAACATAGTAGATGCGTGTATTTTTTAAATCATGTGTTAACATGAATTGAATATCTTGCTACATGAATACAAGCCAACACATTTTTTTTCCCCAAATTTGTGCATGACATTTTCATTAGGTTTGGCTCTATTATCTTTGCGTAGTTATATTTTTGATGTATTACCATTTACCCATGCATACTTTGTTCAAGATGCTGGATACTCAGAAAAAAGCATGTAAATCTAAGATTTGAAGTATGGCTGTTTTTTGAGATAGATATTAAATACACAGTGAAAAAGCTACATGTCCCTGTTTTGATGTTGTTATAAAAAATACTCCATGTAACAATGAAATGTAAATTAAGTCCCTATTTTGAAAAATAGAAAACGCAAGGTAATTTGGACTTTTCTTACAGAAATAAGTTGACTTGTAGTTTTGGTGGAAAAAAAATAAAAAATTCTATAAAATTCGATAACGTTATTTGCTAAAATTATACTTAAATAACAATTATTGCCATTTACGAGTAATGAAATTTGATTTTTCAATTTTACAAAACTTTTTGAAAAGCGCAATTGAACTTGCAAACTAGTTTGGGCCTTTTGATTTAGAAAAATAGGGACCTAATTCACATATTCATTGCTACAAGAACTTTTCTTATAAAAAAAATCAGAAATATGGACCTGTGCAAAAGCCCTTAAATATAAGTTTACTCAAAATGTCCATGTTTAGCCCTCGGATAATTGTGACAAAATGTGTTTGTGTCAGCAATTCACTTCACTTTCTACCTCCGGTGACATTTGATCATGCTGAAAACATTATTTATCACTCGCTTATGAGACTGATAACATCATCAAGAAGTAAAAGATACTAGGATGAGGCCCGTGCTTCGCACACGGGTGGATTATAGAATAGAACCTTTTTGAAAAAAAATTTGCTTGCCACAGGATGTTTAGAGTAATACATAAGTGTGACACAGTATTGAAAGTACAAAACAATGTAACATCCTGAAATTTTTAATCATTCGCATCCAAACATGTCGGACTTGAATTGCTCAAAATATCATATTGTTAATTTAAATTTGGCAAAACTCAGCATAAACAGTAAATAAATAATCACAGAATCACAGACACAGAGTAATATAACAATAATGCAGCGGAAACAAAAGAATAGTAGTTCATGAAGCTACTATATATATATATAACAGAGTTAAACAAGATACAACAGAAGTCTCGAATACATAGATGTCTCAATACAATAGTCAAATACAAGATCAGAATACATCAATGGAATCAACTGAATAACTGAAAGCTGGATAGATAGCTGGATCTCCAAGCGAAGCTCCAACTCCAAAGGTGAGTCTCGAACACTGAACCACTCAGTCTGACCCGAACGTAAAGCAAAACACAAAACACTCGAGTCAGGATTAACATTCTTATATCAATAAATCAAACTCAAGTGAAATATCAACTGAAATACAGTAACTTAAAGGATGTTTGGGATAGCTATCCTCTAAGGATCCGTTAAACTATCTACTATGTAGTAATATATGCTATTATAATAATGTCTATAGTAAAGTAAACTATTAAAATAGCGTTAAGGCGTTACCCATATCCCCCTTAACACATTTTATATATTCTCATAGTATATACAGTACCTTAATCTCTCCCGTAATGGGCGTCGTCAGAGGGCACTTCATAGGTATGATACAAAACAAACTCGTAAAAGGCGTGTTAGGCTAGGTGACACGACACAACTAGGCAATGCCAGGGTAGATATACCAATTACACTTTCGGGCCGATGGTAACGCATAGCAGCCACTACCGCCCACCTCGAGCCACACTCCCGAAATTCGGAGGTGCGCACCAAATCAATCACAAAGTAATAGAATGACATACGATGGAGTGTGTCCGATCAGAGGAGCTACCTCATTAGCCCGTCAATTGCTCCTGTTTTAGCCACCTTATGCTAACTCACGGGAGTCGGGTCCATGTATATACCTCATATAGGATCGTCGCCACCGTCCTACTTCATTCTGGAATAAAACAATGTAGTATGTTCAACAACTGGATTTAATTTTTTATTAAAAACCTTGGGAATATGTACTTGACAACATAAATTAAAGGTGAAATATAGATGTTAGCAACAAACAAAATTCAACAGTGGCTTAAAAAATGTTGTACAGAAATAAAATAACAACATGTAAGCAAATTAAAGTGACTTAGTTGCTGACGATGCATAAGTGTTTGTAAGTTAGTATGTTACTGACAGTTTCAGTATTTCAAATATCCCTCTTGCTATGTTTTTCGTGTTGCTTGTTGTTGTTTGAATAGTAACTTGTTGCAACTTCTACAACATCCTGTTATTAGCAAATCAGGGTAAATTTTGTGCAATTAGTAGTATATGCTTAAGTAGTGAAGGTGCAGATGTAATCTAAGTTTAGTGTGATAATGATACTTACATCAATGATGATATCTTTATGTCCTCCCTTTCATCCAGTTGGCCGCACATTGCAACTCTTGAGTTTGGCGTTGTTAACAGTAATTTCGTCATCCTGATATTAGTAGAGCAGTAAGAAAATAATTTGGGCCATGTTCGTAGACTACGGAAGTGAATGAAGCATCTTAGTTATATTTTTTTTTCACTGTGCAACATGTAGGAAACTGATGAAGTTTTCTGTTAGTATTTGGCATATAAATACGAAAAAAAAAAATGCATGTAACACCTGCAACATAAAATATCAATTTGTAGCATCATACTTATTTATAATAAATAACTTAAGTTCATAGCAATATTGATATTTATTAGAGTGAAAATAAGATAGGAATGACTCAAACAACATACATTGATGATTCAAAATCTATAGCTTTCAATCAGTGTTATCAAAGCCCTCGCCTAGGCGCGCTTAGGCTCCAAAAAGCCCTAGGCTCCAAGCTGGGGCTTTTTTGACTTCTGAGGCGCCATGGATGCACAAGGCGCTGGAAAAGCCCCAAAAGCCCCAAGGCGCTGGCTTTTGAGGCGCTGTAAAAGCGCGCCTTGGGCTACTTTGTTGGAGAATTTTTTTTGGATCCAATATGAGCCCAAACACATAACTTCCCTTCAATTTATCCACACCTAGTTAAATCACCCAGCTCAAAAACAAATTCGTGCCTAGCCCCAACTCAAAATCAAGTCGATCAAATTAAAATACATAACCTAGTTCGAACTTCAAGAGCCGTCTAGATTGCTCGCCGCCTCATGCTCAAGGCTCTCAAAAAAGCCCTAGGCGCAAAAAAGCCCTAGGCTCCAGCTTGGCGCTTTTTTGCGCCTTAGCGCCTTAACTACCTTGCTTTCAATTTATGATTGTAATTCGGTATATAATGAAGGATAATACTTCAGGCATTCAAGATTAATAAGGTGATATTGTTTCATACATTTTGATCACATAGTGCAGAAAATAAATTTTAATTTTTTTAGCAATTAGTTATACATCATAATAGAATAAACAATCAAGATTGCGGGTAAACTATAACAGTTGACATAAGAAAGTTGAAAAAGGCAATATTGTTAATCTTTGATCTTGAAGGGATAAAAAGTCATGCTACTTGGTACTTGCATGAAATATGAAAAATTGTTTGCCTTACACATGGAAATAATTAGGCATGCAATAAGTAATGTAATTCATGTAGAGGAAGCTTAAAAAAGGAATATTATGCAAATGCTTCTCTGGAAGACCACATATATCTTATCGAAGTTGCATATGAATTAGTTTGCACGCAATATTTGGTCAGACCGGCAAACTATGCAATTATATTATCATTATTTAGGTAAGGCACCAATTTAAAAGTTCAATTCATTGCACTAAAGTTAATGTGGATTTAATATTCAGTGATCAACTCGGTCCTGTTCAATTGGTTGGGACTCTGTCTAAGACTATCCTCTGTTATCCCCCCCCCCCCACCCCCCCCCCAACCCCCCCAACCAGTTTACACTATTATGACTGTCTGAATGCACTAACCTTTTAAAATTATTTATGGAAAACTTTAACTTTGATGGTACCATATTTAATAAGATAAAGGAAGTAATACCACAGTGCGATTAGGAATGGATATATTGGAATAAAATTAGTCCATACAAGAGTATGGTGTTTAAATTTTGAATTATATGCCTTGTAAGTTTATACAACTAACTTGTCATAACGAGATAGTAGAAATAGAAAGGAATATGTCTGGTCATGTACATAAAGATACCATGTTTATCTATAATTTAGAATGAGATAGTAGAAATAGAAAGGAATATGTCTGGCCATGTACATAAAGGAAGATACCATGCTTAGCTATAATTTAGATGCTGCGAACTATAACTTGGTTCATTATGTCTACTCTTATGCTAGCTAGTTCTTACAAACTCAAAATAACTTGGTATAACTTTTAAGGTAATTGCTCACCAAAAATTTCAAGTCATTTATTCAATTTTTGGATTTAGCCTTTATGCAAAGCTTTATTCATTTTGACTCCTAATTTTGTCAACGTTTGGAAAACAACAAAATTTGTTATGGTTTTTTAACCAAAAATTTGAAAGATCACTGAGAACTATTTTTTTGAAACTTAAATCCATACAAACAGCCTACTTGCACCAAAATTGGTATGTTGACGGTAAATAAATCCTACATAAAACTAACCATAGCTAATAAAACACCGAATTGCATGTTTCAATACCCTAATATCAGTTGAGTACAGATAAACCAAAGTTTACAAAGTGAAATGGAATAAGTAGTATTAATAATTATGAATTAATTCAAAAATATTTTAGGAAGCAATGATCATATTGAAGGTAAATAAATCCTAAACAAAACTAATCTTAGCCAATAAAACATTGAATTATATGTTTCGATACCCTAATATCACTTAGGTACAAATAAACTAAAGTTTACAAAGTGAAATGCAATAAATAGTCTTAAAATTATGAATTAATGTAGAAATATTAAGCAATGACCATACAAGCTCACCATGAAGAAGACCGTGAGAAGAAATTAGTCCGAAAATTTAATAAGTAATTGTAATTAATGTCATAAAATAATTTCTAATGCATGCAGATGAAGACTAATACTAAGCAAACCAAGAATGCAAGGTCGATAAAGGTAGAAAAAACATATTTTCTGTAGCTTTCTTAACGTTTCTAATCTTGAACTAATTTGCGTAAATTGTAGCCTGATTGTTGTATATTCCAAAGGGCTTCTTCTGTTCTTTCTAGCATGGGATAAAGAATAGAATAGTCATATGGTAGTAACAGTTTCCTAGAAGGGGCATTTCACCAGAAGGACAAACTTTGCAGTCCAATTAGTTTCTAGGACACACGTTCAAAAAAATTACTTTCAAGGCCATAGTCAGCAGAATAATTACTTTCAAGGACAAAGTCAGCAATCCAACTACTTTCAACAATATAATTTCATAGGTTTTTAGGCCCTAGAAACTAATTATTTTACGTTTTGTCCTTGAAAGTAATTATTTCAGTTGTGTGTCCTAGAAACTAATTCCACTTGCTAAAGAGGCCCTTGTGGCTAATTTCCACTTCCGCTCACTAGAATGTCCATAGTGACCGTGTTGAAATACAGCTCTGAGTAAATACATAAGCATCAAAATTTGTTCAGCGAATTTGACAGGTATACCCATAGTGCAAAAGGGCATAAGATAGAGTATGACCAAAATTGGTACATATGTGCTTCTGCACGGTTGGATGTTTGAAACAGAAATAATCAATACAAATCAAAATGCATAGACATGCTACAATTTTTAGTAGACAATGTCTTGATATTAACATATAAAACTGTAAGCTTAAACAAAGTCACCCCTAAAACTTACTGTTATCCCGCCTTTTGGCAAGGCCGTGACACCAAGCACTTGACTAGAAACCAAAGACAGTTCGTCTAGAAAATCAGCTATACGCAGGTTCACTATGGATATCGGCGAATTTTGTCCGAGTCCAGATTGAGCTATAATTGGTAAGGCACGGTAGGCAAAGTCAAGAGAGTCAACGTTCCAAGTTTCAAGTAAATCCGAGTTCATATGCTCAAGTTATGATCGATTCAATCTAGAGGAAACGACCCAGCCTTCGTATCCATCACTATGGTTGATTTCGTATCCACCAAAGGTACACTCGGTTCGCATCGATCATGTTCGCATCGACCAGTTAATAGCAGCTCGTATCGATCAGGTTGGCAGTGTTTGAATCTATCGAATTCGTATCGATGGACTTCGTGTCCATCAACAGGTGTTGTGCCTCGTAACGATTGGCCAGTGTCTGCTTCGCATCCATCATAGAAGCCTTACTTCGTATCCATCGAAAAGCTACAGTTCGCATCGATTGGCTTTGTATCCATTGAGAAGCTACGTGGTTCGTATCCATCAAGGAAAGGCCTGTTCGTAACCATCGACCATCAGTAGTTCGTGTCCATCAATGACTGCTGTTCGAATCCATGAGTGAGGTTTTATTCGAATCCATCAAGCCAGCGAACCTGGGTGACGTGTCATCCCTCAATACAAACAAGGCGAGATTTATGGAGTCGATACGGTCAACTCGAAGTAAAGACCGGATCGAGGCGAAGTGTGCGCGCCACATCATCTCAGAAACACGTGCAACCATCGATGCGAGGGCATCGATTCGAAGCTATGGAGTCGAACCAAACAGCCACCGAAATAGTCCATTTCGTATCGACTATTTCTCGCAATCCACCGATCCAAATTCAATGAAATTTTCACAGAAGCTTGCATACACACTAAGGAACGTCTCTGCCAAATTTCAGCTCGATTGGACGTTTTCTTGATCGATTCGAATGGATTTCGAATCGATCCCAAAGTGGGCCCAGATTTTCTGAAGGCGGGCGCGTGGGCCCCCTCACGGGCCAGAAGTGGTCTCCCAAAATTTAGGCGAAATATCAGCCTTCTACACCTATAAATAGGACCCCTGGTCATTCAGAAAAGGGGATCTGGATCCTGAAGCGTCCAAACTCTGCCGGATCGAGATTTGCATCTTATTCTTACTGTTGCATCCGAATTCCAAGCTATAATTCGCTGTTGTTCGTTGTAATCACTTGTAATCATTGAAAGAGAATCAATAAAATCATCAAAACTTCATAGTGGACGTAGGCGATACGCCGAACCACTCTAAATTGCTTGTCTGCGTATTTACAATTCTGTTTATTGGAGTTTTTGTTAGATAATCTCTGTTTTACATTTACGTTCTTCATTTTATCTCTTCAAATAACTCCCGAAGAGTGTTGTGCCCATTTTTGGTACAAACACTTTGGTGCTTTCACTGAGAACAAACCAAGTTTTTTCTCCTGCTCGTTGGATCTACTACCGTCGTTGGATTGCAAAAATCTAAGGAGGAGATCCAGATCTGCCATTCAGTGGTTTCTTCTATTCTATTCAGATTGCTCCAGATCTAAGAGGAACTACATTCATCATGAATTCCATACCCATATTTTCGAATCCAGAAAAAATGCAATTTTTCGTATCCATGAAAATATGGTGATTTTCGTATCCATGTCTTCGAACCCATGAGATGGATGCTGTACTTCGTATCCATGAGATGGAGGCTGTACATCGTATCCATGAGATGGATGCTCTACTTCGTATCCATGAGATGGAGGCTGTACTTCGTATCCATGAGATGGATGCTCTACTTCGTATCCATGAGATGGAAGCAATACTTCGTACCCATCCATCTGCCTCCAATTCGTATCGATACTCACAGGTACTTCGTATCCATCCATCTGCCTTCAATTCGTATCGATACTCACAGGTACTTTGTATCCATCCATCTGCCTCCAATTCGTATCGATACTCACATGCAGTTCGTATCCATCCATCTGCATCTAATTCGTATCGATCGACAGATACCACTTTCGTATCGATCCAGCCATGCGCACTTCGTATCGATACGAAGACGAGCGCATTTGATGGATTCGAACAAGAACGATACGAACAAGGGTGGAACGATACGAAATTTTAAAAAAAAAATATTTTCGGGTACGACCCAGAATTCCTAAAAAGAGGCTAAAAAAAATTCGGGGGAAACCCCCCGAACCCTAGCCGCAGCGCAGGGCACCCGCATTGTCATTTCAATCACCAATTTAGTGAAGGAACATTCCATCCGTGCTTCTAATTGTTCCATGACTGAACAAGACATAGGAGATCACAACAACAAATGTTGAGTTGCAATCAAGGAATGGATAAAGAAATACTACTCAACCGTACTCCCAGAGGCTGGAGAACCTAGCTAGTATGCCAAGAACTGGAGTTGGTTATTATATCATGCTTTTAAGGTGGAATGCAACTCCCTCCAATTGATCAGCTTTTAAACTCCCGAATTGACAACTATGGTACAATGGCTAACATGACGACTCCCCGACATTGTCTACTCTTCGAACTCAAAGCATAGCTGGTCACCGCTGAACTATCTTCAAATGCCCGCATCTTAATCATTCTACGTCCACATGACTAAAAGCATGATATACAACCTTAAGAGGACTTCCTTAGTACCCTATATAGGTCTCATATCTGGATGAAAGTTTGGGATAAACACCAATCTATTAGCCCATTTTAACCAACTCGCCGTCCAATCGGCGTTACCAACCACTCAAACGTTGGACAATCGTGCATACATCATTCACCAGTGTTACAAGACCCCTTGGCAATAAAATGGACTTGATCATAATGTCGATTGGAGAATCTTTCCCAGTCGAGACCTATTCGTTGGAACCAACCTACATGCAGAACTTCCAGTGAAAATTCAACATGTTAACTATGTCGGTGTACTATGGAAATACAACCCTCGACACTACTTTATGAAGTGGGAATGGCGTGTGGATTTCTCCAAGGGCGTTGAATGCCATCAAACGCAGATGTCTTCCCCTATTCCTCAAAGAAGATCGTCAATCACGACTTTGATAAGAGAATTGGAGTATAGCTGCCGACGACTACACCAACATCTCTAGGCCTACATTGAGTTGATGAATCAGATGAAGGATCAACATGGCAAGATAAGGAGGGGACCTACTCCATACTCTAGATCAGAAAACTCCTTTTCTCTAGATGGCTACTGTGAACGCCCAAGCCATAAGGCTGCTCCGGGAAGGATAGCTCTGACAATATGTGCAAGCCCTATAAAACAAAGGACCGGGAACATCCGACCCCTATCGATCAAGGACTTTGATCAAATTGAACCATTTGCGTTAGTCTTCCAACTGAGAAGGGCTGGACTGAAGTGCAATAGCGAGCATACGACACTGCCTCACTTATCAATGAGATTTGATCTAATCTCTTTTGGATTATTTTCAATTCAATTTCATTTACATTGTGAAATATAACCTACTTGAATTAAACTACTTGCAAATGATGCAGGTAACCGAGTACTCAAGATTGGGTGCAAAACAACCTCCGTGGACTATGATCAAATCATTGAGGTATCATCATGATGATCATGACTCAACCACTCATCGGCTACTATACACCCCTGACCGGGGGCAAGGCACCAAAGAAAAAGAGACCGACAAGGTCAGGACTCTAGTACAAAGTGGATGCAACCGACCATCCACTCATCTGCCTATGCAATTTAATTAGAGATCTGGGAAAGACTTGGAGTAATATATCCCAGCAATGTACTCTCCATCTCGTACTTGAAGCTCGCCAAAATACTTACGCTTCTTCTGATGCCCGATGAAATCGCAATCACATCAAGGTGGACGTGATGTCACCATCCATGCATCCAATCCTACATTAGACATTTGGGATTATTTGAGGGAACACATGTTTAAAGGTTCTACCCTCAATTTAAAGTCATCAACGACTGATTGTCTACTCACTAACCATCATGAGCTGTCATTTCAACTCTCTTCCTTAGCTCGATCGAAAGAATGCAAAGTATAAATTGGATGTGACTCGACTGTCTGCTCTCCATTTCTTGCACCCGACTTAAGGGAAAATATACAACTCAAAGTGGATGTAGTTCGACCATCCTTTCCTATGCTCGAGCACAAAGCTTGCTAGAACACTAATCTTACTCCTTAGGCTTGGCAAAAGCGGAATCCAAATGAACATGGACGCGATCCAACCGTCCATACTCTAAACCTCATCCTTCGTTGAGGGGCCTATAAGTGGAAGTTAATCGGGATCCCACCGATCACTTGCTAAGCAAAACACCGAGCTCAGGGACAAGCCATCACATCGAGGCTAGAAATGGGTTGATACACGACAATCCCTCAATTAACTCCGCACTCCCAGAGTGCGAGGCGGAGTATAAACATTACTTAACTCCGCACTCCCAGAGTGCGAGGCGGAGTATAAACATTCCTTAACTCCGTGCTTCGAAGAGCGCGAGACGGAGTATAAACATTCCTCAACTCCGTACTCCGAAGAGCGCGAGACGGAGTATAAACATTCCTCAACTCCGTACTCCGAAGAGCGCGAGACGGAGTATAAACATTCCTCAACTCCGTACTCCCAGAGTGCGAGACGGAGTATAAACATTCCTTAACTCCATGCTCCGAAGAGCGCGAGACGGAGTATAAACATTCCTTAACTCCGTGCTCCGAAGAGCACGAGACGGAGCATAAACATTCCTCAACTCCGTGCTCCGCAGAGCGCGAGACGGAGTATAAACATTCCTCAACTCCGTACTCCCAGAGTGCGAGGCGGAGTATAAACATTCCTTAACTCCGTACTCCCAGAGTGCGAGGCGGAGTATAAACATTCCTTAACTCCGTACTCACAGAGTGCGAGACGGAGTATAAACATTCCTTAACTCCGTACTCCCAGAGTGTGAGGCAGAGTATAAACATTCCTTAACTCCGTACTCCCAGAGTGCGAGGCGGAGTCTAAACATAAACCAACTCCGAACTCCGAGAGAGCGAGCTGGAGTATAAACAACTCCGAGATCTCAGAGTGTGAACCAGAATATAATCAACTGACTCCAAACTCCCAAAGCGTGAGCTGGAGTATAAGCATCAAACAAATGCGGCTTCGAGGAGGGTGGATCCGTCCGCCTAACGACTTCGACCGTATCTCAACCAAGTTACATCACTTGTTCCCGGAGTGCGAACACAAAAAAGGAAACTCATAATAGACGTAACAAACCGTCTAGTCAACAAACTCTAGACTCCCAAAGTGCGAACTGGAGTATAAACATCAACTGACTCTGATCCCCAAAGTGTGGTTACAAGAATAGACAAACGAATGAATGAGATTCGACCATTCATTCACCAACTCTGACCTGAACTCGACGTGAGGAGTGTAAACTCACTACAGGTACAATTAGACCATCCACGAACTAACTCTGCTAACCCAAGACTGGGGGCAGAAGTGCAAAATCACTGAAAGAAGAGAAAGATGACTCGCTACATCTCCAGCTTAGCATCCTTTACAGCTTAAGGAAACAACTACACGGAGACCCTAATGCTAACTAATCAGAATGATGTCCGAAGTTCTGGGCAACCAATTATATCGTACTGCTGGATCGACGGGCAATATCGATCTGCACCTTTCACATCGTACCATTGAATCGACGGCCAATATCAGTCCTCTTCGTCTACAAGTCGATGTGACCCGAACTCCATCGAAACCTTTGACCAACAAGGCATGGATAAAAGAATGAACCACGAATGAGTGTGGCTTGACCATTCATCCTACGTCGCCTTCCTTCGATCCGTCAGGAAGGGCATGAGACCAAGTGAGCATGACATGACTGCATTTGAGCTAACTTTATCCATAAATCTGACAGGAGAACGTAAATCGAGATGGACATGGTTGATCACCCAACTCCAAATGAATGCAACGTGACCATTCATTCATTGACTCTTACCATGATCCGACTTAAAGAGCAATTCAAAACAAGTGCAACCTAAACATCTGCACATTGATTCTTACCCTGGATTCAACAAGGGAAGCATCAATCCTGCTTTGGATCTGGCTGGACGATTCACTCCTCAGTTTTTGCCCAAAGTATGGCGATATAGGCAGCGAAGTGAATGTCATTGACCATCCAGAATCTAGCTTATGTCCGAATGTCAGCAAAGTAACAATGTATTCCTCCAAGAGGAAAGAACTATAACATAATACATGATAGTCTCGACTCAGCCTTCCATCGGTTAACTCGATCCCGTGGTTCAATGGGATAGAATACAAAATTGAAGCGGACATTATCTACCATGCCACTTATCGAGATATTCCCCAGACTTGGGAGCACGAACAAGAAGATAAGATTAATGTGATTCAACCATTCATCAGTCAAACCTGATTCTTAAAACTTGAACTACAGCATAGACACAACTAGGACGAGACTAGACCGTCCACATAATGCATCCGCCAACCCGAGACGGGGGGCAAAAGAGTAATTATCCGAGAGTTGACTATGACAACTTGAACCTATGACCCATGCCTGATATTCATAACAACTCTATGTTGCGGCCGAAAGGATGCCTAGAGATAGAGTCATCAGATCAATACCAGGACTTATGGGCGACTGATCATCATTCTGACCTTCCCGACGAGCAATGGATCGCAGGTACATTGAATGAAAAGCACATCATTCAGAAACACAAGTAAATTCAATCTCAAAGCTGGAGCCAGCTATGTAGCAGCATACAGTACAAGGCTAAATTCTACTAATCCTTAGATTCAACATTCTTATAAGCTTGATCATTTACCATTGCAAATAATTACATGAGGTGCCTACAACCCATCACGAGTATTGTAGATCAGATCACAACTCTACGCAATGATGAAGAAAGAGTCAACTGTTTTACTTCAGGTGAATCTTGATATGTTCGCTTGGACTCGATCTCATATATATATATATATATGGACTCTCGCCAGCCATGAATAACCCTACATTAAATGTCGACCCGAGGCATGTCTCGGTGAACGAAAACGATGCGACATGGATCCGGAGAGATCTGTTGCACTTAAAGAGGAGGCGAATCTGCTCAAAACCAATGGGTTTATCCATGATGCCCTCCAACCAAAGTGAGTATCCAATCCTTTACTTATAAGAAAAACGAACAGAGAGTGGAGGACATACATCAACTACTCAGATTTGCATGGGGTATGGCAAAGCACGACTTTCCACTTCCAATGATCGACCAACTGATGGACCTGACCATCAGACATGAATTACTCACATCCATGGATGCAAACTCCAGATACAATCAGATACTGAAGCATGTCCTAGACTAGGAATACAACTGTCTTGTTATTGACCTGGGCCTATAGTGCTATGCTCAAATCCCTAAATTCGAACTTGAGAATGCTTATGCTACTTACCAAAGGGCGATTAGCAGATCATTCAAAAATCATATCGGTCGATCGATGAAAGTAGATGTGGTTAATATGCTCGTGAGATCATGGCTATCAAACAACCATATTGATGACTTGACAGAGGTATTCAGCGCTCTCCAAAAAAATATGCAGGATGAAACTCGATCCTTTAAAATGCTCTGTCACTATTACATCAGAAAGATTCTTCGTTTTCATCATCAATTCTCATCGAATCAAGACTAATTTCTAGAAAATTCCGACAATTAGAGACACCCATGTACCGAGGACAACCAAGCAGCTCTGATAGATTGCTTAAGGAGACCTTCCATTTTACCCAAACCTTTGGATCGCGAAGATTTATACATCAATTGGGCCATGTCAACACACACCATAAGCATCGCAATGCTATGTGAAGATAAGCGAATCCAAAGAATAGTAAATGATGAAGGCTGGCTATTGACAAGCTCAACCCCGTTAACGTCTACATCGAACAGCCGTTACGATAGGCCCAATAGAAACCTTAGATGTCTGAAAATTTACTCAAATAGAGTATCAAGCTAAACCAATTTGATATCACTTATCTCCCTCAGAGAGCTCTCCATGGTCAAACATCAGCATACTTCAGATCTGAATCCACCACATCGGACGACAATCCGAAGAACAGTGGAGAATCGTCCAACCGATGGAGAACGTACACCGATGGAACTTCCCATAATCAGCTTTCTAACATCGAAGTTGCGTTAATGACTCTTGAGAAACGAACGATCTTCTACGCCCTGAAACTCAACTTCTCTGCGACAAATAACGAAGCTAAGTATAAAGCCTTGGCGCTCAAACTTGCGAGAAAACAACGAGTGGAAACTTTACATATCTTATGTGATTACTGGTTAGTAGTACGCCAAGTCAGGGAAGATTATCTGATTAGGGGGTCACGTCTTGCTCCTTATCTCAACCAGGTCCAAAAGCTACTAGCTGGCTTCGACTATTACACCATTACACACATCCTCGGAGAACAAAATGAAAAAGCTAAGTCACTGGCCAAGCTTGCCAGTTCTGGGGATGCGCGGCGAAAAGACTTTGTCCCAGTTTAAATGCTTAGTATTCCAAGCATTGACATATGAAGATAAACTAGATCTTAGAGATGGATCTAGGAGAGGAGTCACGGATGACTCCTATCGAAGATTATCCACAATCGGGGATTCTTTTTGAATAAACGAATAAGAAATGGCACATCCTCTGTGCAGCATCACTGCATGATTGTGTCTGATCATTTGATTCCATCGATACAAAGCGTTACTTTTGTACCCATCGATCCGAGACCCAATATTCCGTGTCCACTGATGCGAAGCACACATTCCAACCCTTCACATCGATTCAGGAGAGGATCGTTACGAAGGAGCATTCAAAAACAACCATCAAACGTTGTTACAATGAATTTCACGTCGGTTCAGGAGAGGATCGATACAGAATTCAATATAAGAAAAACTGACAACGACTCGTGAGCGTCAGCGATAGTCAGATTAGCATATATGCGTATATGTCGGGCTAATCGTCAATATTCCAGATTTACAAGAATTGGAAGCTCATTTGATAACGATTACAACAACAAACGGCTAATCACTAGCGTACAACAATCAGTTGCAACAATACATGGTACAACAATCGACAGTCAACAGTTTACATTATCAAGAAGAATGGTCAAAGGTTACAGCTTTCATCAAAGAAACGATAGCTATTCAGAGTAAAGATTGCAGCATTACAAAGCACATCATGTTTTCACAAGATGTACTTTGGGGGGCAAATGTTATCCCGCCTTTTGGCAAGGCCATGACACCAAGCACTTGATTAGAAACCAAAGACAGTTCGTTTAGAAAATCAGCTATACGCAGGTTCACTATGGATATCGACGAATTTTGTCCGAGTCCAGATTGAGCTATAATTGGTAAGGCACGGTAGGCAAAGTCAAGAGAGCCAACGTTCCAAGTTTCAAGTAAATCCGAGTTCATATGCTCAAGTTATGATCGATTCAATCTAGAGGAAACGGCCCAGCCTTCGTATCCATCACTATGGTTGATTTCGTATCCACCAAAGGTACACTCGGTTCGCATCGATCATGTTCGCATCGACCAGTTAATAGCAGCTCGTATCGATCAGGTTGGCAGTGTTCGAATCTATCGAATTCGTATCGATGGACTTCGTGTCCATCAACAGGTGTTGTGCCTCGTAACGATTGGCCAGTGTCTGCTTCGCATCCATCATAGAAGCCTTACTTCGTATCCATCGAAAAGCTACAGTTCGCATCGATTGGCTTCGTATCCATTGAGAAGCTACGTGGTTCGTATCCATCAAGGAAAGACCTGTTCGTAACCATCGACCATCAGTAGTTCGTGTCCATCAATGACTGCTGTTCGAATCCATGAGTGAGGTTTTATTCGAATCCATCAAGCCAGCGAACCTGGGTGACGTGTCATCCCTCAATACAAACAAGGCGAGATTTATGGAGTCGATACGGTCAACTCGGAGTAAAGACCGGATCGAGGCGAAGTGTGCGCGTCACATCATCTCAGAAACACGTGCAACCATCGATGCGAGGGCATCGATTCGAAGCTATGGAGTCGAACCAAACAGCCACCGAAATAGTCCATTTCGTATCGACTATTTCTCGCAATCCACTGATCCAAATTCAATGAAATTTTCATAGAAGCTTGCATACACACTAAGGAACGTCTCTGCCAAATTTCAGCTCGATTGGACGTTTTCTTGATCGATTCGAATGGATTTCGAATCGATCCCAAAGTGGGCCCAGATTTTCTGAAGGCGGGCGCGTGGGCCCCCTCACGGGCCAGAAATGATCTCCCAAAATTTAGGTGAAATATCAGCCTTCTACACCTATAAATAGGACCCCTGGTCATTCAGAAAAGGGGATCTGGATCCTGAAGCGTCCAAACTCTGCCGGATCGAGATTTGCATCTTATTCTTACTGTTGCATCCGAATTCCAAGCTATAATTCGCTGTTGTTCGCTGTAATCACTTGTAATCATTGAAAGAGAATCAATAAAATCATCAAAACTTCATAGTGGACGTAGGCGATACGCCGAACCACTCTAAATTGCTTGTCTGCGTATTTACAATTCTGTTTATTGGAGTTTTTGTTAGATAATCTCTGTTTTACATTTACGTTCTTCATTTTATCTCTTCAAATAACTCCCGAAGAGTGTTGTGCCCATTTTTGGTACAAACACTTACATCAAAAGATATATATTTGTATTGATAATATAATTCTTTATCGAGTTATCGTAAGCAAGAACCTTATACATAGCATACTTGCACGTATATACCGGTTAGGATAGAATTCGGTGGGACTTGTATATCCATCAGGTATATTGCCATGAAGTAGCAACAACTATGGTATGAGATTCATGATCTTATATTTGCAATAGTAGTACATGCCGAACTCTTTACAAATCACAGTAATGATATTGTAAAGGCAAAAATAAAGTAACATCAAGGGAATATGCAACTAAAGTAATGCAATGTTGTCTTTTTGTTGGTTTTTTTATTGCATCCTTTAACAATATAATGCCACATAAACATTAAGAGTACCATATAACACCATCAATCAATAAGAATATGATATAAATAATCAAATATGTTTTCACGAATTACTAATGTAACTATAACCAATTTTTGTGCTGTTTAATAGATCTTAATATTTTAAAAGTAGAAACTTCATGGTTGGATACTAAAAGCAATGATCTAACAATAAACTTAACAAAATTGGGAAATTAAGCACAGTTGGTATGACATTTGTAAACACCATGAATTTAGAAGTGAGAGGAATTATTTTATCAACATCTATTTAGCATTAACACAATCATGATAAAACATTATTGAAAAATCTAAGACAGGCCTAAAAACTAAACAAATTGGTAATACATAACCAAAACACACGAAGTGGGTATATATGAAAATGTTATAGTGCCAAAAACTTGATTCAAATCCAATAATCCGTAAAATAAGCATGTTATGTATATTCCAGACAAAAATATTGATAATTGTTTATCTACGACGTGAAATTAAATCCTAAGCTTCTTCCTTGTGATATCTCTTAGATTTGAATTGTTGGAATGTTGAATTAGATTTGGTCGGTCCAAAAAATATTTTACTCCATATTACTCAACCTAAAATTAAAACTGATATCAAATACACTGCAAGTTAAATAAAATTGAACAAAGTGTGAATCAGTTTCCTTTTATACCTGTTAAATTTATCTGGCAGTAAATACGGAAATTAGCAAATGAATGAATACTACTTTTGAACCTCTATAACATAGAGAAAGATCCTAGTCGGTACGCGTATGTGACCGTCAAATTCAGTAAACTATTATAAAATACAAAGTGACGACAAACGACAGAGTTATGGACAAACGACAGTCATAACACCACTGATACGGCTTAGCAAGGACATGTTATGGACGTACCTGTTAGTAATTAAACATCAAAGCATTATTTGCAATAACTTGGTCAAATTTTAGACATTAAATTACTGCACAGATGAATACCAACCTAATTTGAAACCAAAAAATGCGTATAAGTTCTAAATGTATTACTTACAATAGGCAACTGTTTGTTTTAAGACACAACAAAAAGCATGAAAAAATAGTATGAAAGCATCGACAAACTTATAATCAAACCACGAGATATGCTGTTTGCATACCAAAGTACATCTGTAAAATCGATATAAATCATGCAACCACCAAATTTAAGAGAGTGCCGAACCAAATCAGATTGATTTACAGACTAATTAAAATTCCAACTACTTGGTATTGGTTTCCCATCAACATATCTGTAGGGCCAATCAATCACCGAATGAACTAAAATACTGATTTCCACAACTACTTTGACGATGGCTTAAACCACTGAAAGGGGTGAAAATTTGGGGGACTGTTAGACATGCTTGCCGTCAACGAACACAGTATACTTAGACGAACCGTAATTGGGAAGATTCCAATGGAAAAGTGGAGGAAGGAACGGTGATTAAGATATTATTTGAATTTAGAGTACTGATATTCGTTTTGGGGAACAATTATTTAGGGCGTCGGGGAGAAAAAGAAGAAGAAGAAGAAGTGAATTTGGAGTAAGGTAGTCGTCGGTTTGTATTAAAATTGAGGAGGTCGTGCGCCGTGGAAAACTGAAGTTAATTTGTAGGAAGTAATACAGTTTTCAGTAGGGAAGGCTTCTTTTGAAATAGAGATAGAACAGTGCTGCCACCTAAGCAAGGAGGAGATCCTGTTTTTATATTGAAGTAATAGACTATAACTTATCCCAATTACACAACACATTAAATTGTATCAAACATGTTCATCTTCACCATATGAGGTATCAACAAACATGTTTTTGTTTGTATATTACGAAGTACGCGTTACTATTTATACAACATCGGAAGCTCTTAATTTTTTTTGACCCACTAAATTCCATATTTTCAAGATATTTTCTGGAGGTCATCCTTATACATGCAAATATATTAGTAGCTCGAGGGGCTTACTATTTTGTTGGCCACAGTTTTAAGTGGGGACAGACTATACCATTTGTAACTCTCTATAACTGATAGTGTGCATGCTTAGCCACATTTGTCTCATCAAGCCGTGAGCTTTTCCTCCTCAAAATATCAATGGTTTTATAATAAGATTCTGTTACTATCTATACGACAGGGAGTTTTTGAATATTCACATTAGACTATAATTCCACTATGTTCATTTCCTAGTGTAATCGGGTGTTCCTTATTTCCATTAGGGCATTATAGATATTGTAATAAATGTATCCGAAATTGTAAATGGTGGTTATTTCAGTACAACTACTAATAGGCTATTTCTCCCAGCGCAATAGAAGGTCATGATCCATGTACTGTGGAGATTCATTTGTTACAGAAGATGAATACAGCGATACTAGACGAAAGATACAAAGATGCAGGTATATATTGCATACCCTTATGGTTTATTTTAAATTAGAAGTTACTGTCATCTTTGTCAATGCGTCTTCTTCTCTACAATCAATTAATATATTTATGTTTGACAGCGATGTATAGAGATTCAATTGCTGAGCTCCGCTTGCAGATGTAAATTTTAAAAGAGACATATTAATGGTAACAATTTAAACCTTGAACATCACAATTATATTATATTTGTCTTTACTTCAGTGTGGGGTATAGGTTTCATGCTTTAGACAGAACTTTTGGTTCACGGTAAGGTGTATTGAAGACTTATGATACAAATTGATGCTTCAAAATCATTTGGTGGATCATATCATAAAAGAGTTTCATATTGTGGATTAGCAGTGTCAGATGTAGCATGTTTAGAGACTTCAGACTTGTAGCACCCCCCAGAGAGTAAGATTTAGTATTTAAGGGAATACAAATGTATTATTTTAAATATGAGCATGTTTAGGGCATGGTTCAAAATCCCCGTGGAATTGTGGTAATTCCGTTCCAGTTTTGGTGCCAACCAGGATAGAATTCGGTCTAAACTCCGATTCTAGTCTAAATTTCAAATTTGCTCTTCAATTGCTCAAAAGAAGTAAAATAAAAGCAGAAAATGAAAAAAATTAATATAATAAACACATAAAAGAATTAAAAAGACAACCAATCGAACAAGATAATAAAAATATATGAACAAATGACCAAGTAGTTTCAGGAAAAATATGATACATTTGTCAGTTTAACCCAATTCAGCATAAATAAGAATCAACTTTTTCATGTTTACAGTACATATTTAATTTTTGTAAAAGTTTGGGATTAACTTCATTTTGTAGGTATAGAATAATCAGTTTTTATATGCATCCTTTCCCATTTTGAACAGGAGTACTTTGACTGCTTGATGGGCACTAAGGAGATAACATAGATCTAATACCAATATTGAGTTCTGTACAGCTGCAGTTCATAATTCTAGGATTGCATTCATATGGTTTCATTTGAGAGTGGATTGTTTAAGGATGGTAATCTTTCCCCGTAGGTTTGAAGATGTAATATATATCTCATTAAGATTGTAAATTTATTGTAATCAGTGTATAAAAGAAGCTCATCAAGCATTGGCATCATGTATTGTAAATTACAGATGTTCTTAGAATAATTATTTTTAATAATAGTTGTAATAGTTTTGGTGTCACACTTTTTTGGTATCAATGTGAACTACCAAAATGCCTTTTCATATATCATTCTTAATCATTTAAAAATAGGATTTAATATTAAACTTTTTTTTGCAAATTCAAACGTCCCTAAAAGTAGGATCTAACAATTAAATATGTTTTACAAATTCAAAACGCTTCTAAAGATATAATTTAAAATTAAACTTCCTTTATAAATTCAAAACATTTCTTTACAAATATACAAATCTTAATATCACTTGAAAATAAAAAATTATTTTTTGATTGATTTAAACATATACAATTTATAAGGAAAACGATTCACGCGCGAAGCTCGTGCCGTAAGACTCGTATACATAGTTTATGAATACTTTGGTACCCTTTGCTGGACAGTTTTCTAGTTTTTTTTATGTGAAACAGCATGACTGCCTGAATTGAAATTTGGTTTGTTTAAACGTATGATTCCTGAAAGCATTTCGAACAATGTTTGGGGAGGGCGAAGGCTCCAACAATTACTGTAAATTCTCCATGGCAGAAACGATCCATTTGTGAGATAATGCGGACATCTATACTTACATTTAAGTTTATAAGTTTAGTCGCTATAATTTAATTTTTGTCAATTAACGTGTTTTTTTTTTTTGAAAAAAGGTACTTTATTAACAAACGAAAATCACATAACCTGAGACTAGTGGAAGAGATTTACAAACTTACTCAAAAACACTAGTACGAGACAATACAAACTTAACACCCACGCTTAATTATGCCGAAAACAAAAGTCAAAATTCCCAAACCAGGTTAAAAGCCCAAAAAATGACGGATAAAGATGAACACACAAAGAAAAGAAGTCGCGATGATCAAAGGAAAAACTCATGAAGCACAAAGTCTTGGATCCTCAGCTATATCCAAAGTTGTTGAACGAGTGCTTTATATTCTGAATTTTACTTTCTTTGATATTACAGTGACGAAGCAAACGTTTGCAATCCTGAAGTCTGTGAATTAGCCGAATTTGAACAGGAAGCTCGATGCCTTTGTTACTTTATCGTCACGTTCGCTCCAAATGTTCCATATAAGAACTGTACTAGCCATAGAAGCCCGGTTTCAGTAATGTTCAAGCATACAGTTAGGGTACTTAAATTAAACTTGTATAAACAAAATATGTTTTTGGTTTTGTTTTCTATTATATGTGATATAAAAAATAAACTAATAATAGTAAACATGTACATGTAGTAGTGTTTCATCGATTGCAGTTATAAATAAGTTCGTAAATAAATAAGTATGGAATCGATATAAACTAAAATATCAACTCGTTAAATGTTCATAGTCGAGATGTATCGAGAGAAAAATATCGATATGTTGAGACTAGTATACATAACACTCTCGATACGATGGACAGTGATTTTTTTATGATCGTTTGAGCATCAAGGGGTTGCGTGCTTGTGATTGTTTGGAGCGTTCACAGAATGACTTGATGAGAGTCTTCAATAGGTTATTATAAACAAGTCAAAACGGAAAATATCAAGATAACGACACACTGTAGTCTTCTAACTTGAGAATACTGTCAATCTTGAGTACGTAGACTGTACATTGAGTATGGTCAACCACATGGCATAGCGATCGTATTACAATAGTTGGGTACATGTTGAACTACTTGAAGTGAAACACTACTCATGTGAGGATTCGTCTCTTTCGTTATAAAAGTTTAGTATCACAATGATTAGTATACGACTTCAAAACTCAAAACTCTACCTAGAGTAACACGTTTAATCGATAAATGTTATCGAATTGAACCAAGTACTTGAAAACTGTTATCCAACTAATACAGATATTTATAGGGTTTTTAACGGTACACCAAACTTTAGGTATCTATATGAGACAATGATAACGAAAAGAATACGTTACAAACTTTCGTTACTAGGTGAATATATATTAGATCAGAAATATGATTTTACCTATACAATCTATAACCGTTGAAATTGATATAATTAAATTGTGTAAATATTTGTAACGACCTGTAATTTTTGATAATTAAAAATATTAAATTTAATAAGATTTTTGAAATTTAATATTGTGAGGAATTAAATTTATGATTTATTAACTAGAAAAAATATCAGAATATAATTTAATAATGTGGATTGAATGAGATTGACAACTGTTTAAGGTTATCGCAATTAATTGGTAATAATAAAGGTAAATGAGGATTTAAATCAATGTTGTATTAAAAAAGAGAAATTATATGTAATTAATTGAAATTGGTTAATATAAAATGAATCAATATTTGGTAAGTAATTTATCAACCTTTGTTTGTAAACAATAGGTTAATACAGGTGATTTATTAATATATAACAATTGATTGATTATCATCTTGATATCAAATCCGTTTGAAATTAATTGTAAATCAACTGAAATTAATGTAATTAATATTGCAGTTAATATGAGTTAAGATGATAACTGTAGAATATGGATGTAACAAAATGTAAACTAATATTAATTATATTAATAAGATTATAGTTGATTTAATAAAAAGAGTGTAAATCAGAATTAAAGAATTTGATTGAAATTAAATTATTATTAACTAGGTTTTATTTCAGTTGTAATTGGACGCTAAAATTTATGTAATGTTTAACTCTTGAATTTAACATGGAAATTTACTTTAAAAGATTTTAAATTTCTATGTAATCAAGAATGATAAAATTGTTAACTTTTAAATTTGAATTTAAAAGTGATTAAATCAATTTAATAATAATTTAGTTAGTTAACGTGTAAAATTAGCCATTTTGGCCACTGTCTCGGATTTCGACGAAACCAGTTTCATCGGATCCGTAACGGTGAATTATTATAGTTTCGTGGCGATCGGACTTGTCGTTGGCCGTGCGAGCTAGAAACGCGTAGAAATCAATTAATGAAATTTAAATGAATATAATTTGATTTGTAAGCTAACTTTTGTATACAATGGAATTAGTAGGGGTGTTACGGTTGCGGTAACCGTGGTTATTACCACCAACCGTAACCGTAGCCGTTGTTGACGGTTATAAATTCTTATAACTGTTACCGCAACCGTTTATGATAGTTAACCGTCGTATTTTCAATTTTGAAGCATGTCGTACATATATTTTCAATTATATGCATTGTTGATGATAAATTGATATAGCTCTAACTGTTTTTTGCAAATTTATTTATTTATTTATAAAACGACCAATATGCATGCACATGTTATTAGTTTATTAAGACACATAATATTAATGTACAAGCTATTTCTTTAACTTAAATTACTAATTTTTATACTTTAATGTTAAATATTACACAAAACAATCATGTACGGTTGGTATGGCTAACCGCGGTTTTCAAATTCTTCAATCGTTACCGTAAACGTTACCGTTATAGATGGTAACCGCATGAACGGTTGGTACGGTTGAGCGGTTGAGCGCACTACCAAATTAAAGGGTATTAGGGGCTCTCCGCTGGGGGCAAAAAAAACAAAGAGCCTCTAATAGCAATGAACTAGAGGCAGATGTAAGAAATGTCTCCGCTGATTCTAAATAAAGGCATTCGAAAGTGTCCTTAATGCATATCTTATTTTATTATAATTTAATCCTCTAATTAAGGGCGAATATTGCACCGTGACAGAACTGAAAATTTACAGCATGGCCTTTTTTCTAATTCCTCTTGGATTATCTTTATTACTTCCACCTTCAAACCCTAAAACCCATTTTTTTTAATGGATGCCGCCATCATCTTCACTAAAAACTACAGTGGCAGTGGTATCGATCATTGATTTGTGGGTAGCAATCGCTAATTAATATTGGATGTTGTTGATTTAGGATGCTTCTATCGTTGATTTGGGGAAGCGATGATTAAATTGACTCCATCCGTTAAAGTCGTAAGCAGGCCTGCAACGCGAGCTACAGGGGCAGCAAAAATATCGAGCTTCTCATCCTTCAATCCTCACGCACATCAGTCTTCCACTATCGCGCAACCTCAGGGTACTCCACTCAACAATTACGCCTGCTTAGTGTTGCCTATACCTTCTCGCCTCATGCTTGTTGGTGTCTAACTGCTACAGTACTACCTTGATTGATTTGTCCTAATTGTTGATTTCGAATTACTACTGAGTCGTGAGTGCTGCTTTCTCCTTAAATCGTGTAAGTCTTTTAGTTAATTGATTGTGTTTTCAAATATTATTATTAAAAACAGTGAAATTTGTTATTGAATTACTGTAAACCAATTTATGAATCATAAGTAGATTTCTAATTTTTGTTAATGAAAACAAGGAATCCCTTTACAGTTAATTTTTGATAAAATATTAAATTTATCTTGTGAATGAATTATAGAGATTTCATTTATTTTGTGCTTAAATAACCCCTAAGACATAAATCCTTTTATTCAATATATCGATCTCATCGTTTGTTAAATTCAATAATTAGTAACTGAGTTGATTGAATTGTGATTGTAATTGGCATTTGGGCTAAACTAAAATTAGTTCATCAAAATGTGACCGAGTTAAATTAAACCGTAATTGAGTTACATAATATTGTGGTTGAGATACTTATTTTCTTTATATAATAAAACAAGTTTTAACTTTACTTAGAGATCCATTTGAGCAATTTAACTTTATGAAGGAACTACTGGTTTTTTTGCTAAATTTAAAATTTATAAATATTAATGATGAGGAATTGAAGAAACACTGCATGAAACCAAATGGTTTTTTGGAACATAATGAAAAGCAAGATGTTTGTGGTAAAAAGTAATTCTATTTGCTTCGACAATGAAAAAAAATTCTATAGTGTAACTAAATCGATTGATATTCTAAATTTCTTAATGTCATATTTGGTTATATATTTGGGTTGCTTATTGAATTTTACTGACTATTCCAATTAGGGTCGTGAAGTAAGAAAGTTTGTCGGAGTTTAAATTGGTAAAACGATGTCTTCAGACTACTGGGACGTAAATCGTAGTAAAGGTTAAGTGGATATTGTTTACTTTATATGGTTGTGCACAATTTCAATTATGGTTGCGCTCAATTTTAAATTTATAATAGAATTTGCATTTTGTTTTTACATATGAAAGTGTTATTGTTTTCAAGAAATGGGACAACAACAAATAACTATTCGTCTAGGGCATTAAATACCTTTGGGCTAGCCCTGGTCATACAATGAAGATTACAAGACTTTAGAGATGAAGGTTTGTGACATTTTTCTGAAGTGGTTCTGTGATTTTTAATTTATACTAATTATTCATTTGCAATCTGTTCATTTTTTTCAAAAATTATTTGAATGATTGGTGTTGCAATTAATAATTTCACATTCTGTTACTGCTATATACGGAGTTATGATGTTTTAGCACACAAAGTTGTTAGCTCATAAGTTAGAAAAATTCAGCGATATCGATTTATTTGAAGATGCTCTTGAGATAGACATTGATTTATTTGAAGATGCAACTCTGTGATCTTTTTTTCCACACACACAAAAGTGTGAACATAAATGTGTGTATCTAAGTTATGTATGTAGTTAAACTAATTTATGTGTATATAACGGAATCTGTTCCAAGCAGCTGTTGTAGGCAATGGTGGATGACTCATTATCTCTATGATCATAATAAGGCAGCTTCTTCAAAAGGAAGTAAATCAATTTTAGCGTAAAGAAGAAAAATGAAGAATTCACAAAATTGTATTTCAACCATTAAAGAAATAGAAGAATCCGTTGCTGCCTTTTACGTTAATTTAGCTGCTAGTTTGGCAGTAACACTGAAAAATGATATTTTTAGATGAAAAAGCAAATAAGATCTATAAAAAGAAAAAAGAAAAAAAATACTGAACCACGAGTATAGGAATGATTTGAGTGATCTTGTAAAGAAATATGATTGGTATTGTGATTGATAATTTAACTTATATATGCACCGTTGATAGTAGATGAAAATATAATAATTTAACTTATAATTTAGGTAGCTTGTATATTTTTCCAGCGTATATGAAATATGATAAATGTTCCTTTTTTTTACCGTTGGTACTTATCATTATAATCTAACTTGATATAGTTTTTCTAGATAGGATTTCTCAACCAACAAATCCTGGATGTAAGAAGGATTTTGGCTTCACACTAACAAACTTGGCATGTGACCAGCTTGTTTGCATAACTGCTTTTCAGGTGCATAATTTGGAAAAACTTTGCATTGTTCTATTTTCTATATTGGTTCTTGGTAACCTTTATTACAATTAGGATGTGGAAGCGATAAAACAGAAAAAAGTATTAAGTAAGATATTGGTAGACGATACTGTTAAATAGTATAGTTGAAACTTAGCTTATAAAATCTAAAGTTGAACCAAATCAATTCATGTTTGCTGCTGTGAATGTACATTGACTATATGTGAAATTATATTGGGTTCAATTGTTTTCGTGGATTTTGGTTGTAGGATGATGTGAAAATTGTGACTCCGATACCATGCTTTCTTAAAATGTAAAAGGTCGGTAATCTCTCACATTACATATCCTAGTTATATTAGCATTATAGTTTGGTAGTATTGTACAGTATAGCGATAGAGTAATCAATGTATAACACATAATTGACCTAAATTAAAACAAGGCACATTAAATTGACCAAATCATACCAAACTACAATGGATTAAAGTGTATACCTATTTGAATCCTTTTGACGATTTCACTCTAATGTCATGCATCAGATTATCTTGAATTTTGGCGCATGTACCAATTACTGTCCTAGACTTAAAAGAATTAACTACTTATTTGGTACTCTCATTTTCTTTTCCTTCGTCAGTTTAATCTTTTTTTACAAAAATTAAACTTTTTTTTGTAATAAACAATAATCATTATACGAACCATAAGATACATTGATTTCACTGATGGCCAATAATCGCCTAATATGAGCATTTCAAAAAAATTCTACATTTTTTATCATTGTTCTAAAAGATTTTTTAACCAAATCGAGTAATTCACTTCAAAAAAAGAAATGTAACTCATGTAGTTTTTGCAGTTCTTAAAGACATATATAGCTTCAAACCTTATTGATACTCTTTACTAACTAAAAAATAGTAAATCATTACATGTATTAAGGATTTCCTAGTCAGAGTACTATTTTTGTAGGTTTTGCCGTTGAAAAGTAATTGTGCATAGAACCAGTAGAAAGTGATTTAGTAAGCAGTGACCACTCGTTAGGCTTATATACATATAGATTTCACCCTCCTACAACTAATGACTATATATTATTATCATGAAGTGACATGTTATCTTTTTTAGGAAACTGGTAGATTGGTGGAAGTAATTGCCGATGTTTTCAACTATAGCGCTAGTGATCTCTTACAAGTAAAGATTTGTTCAGCTGATAAGGATGACAGTTCATCAAATACAAACATACAATTTGGTTCTGGTCAGACGGTGTGGTTTCCATTTGTTGAAGAGCTCATTCCAGAAGTCTATGTGGAAGAAAAAAAATGTACATCACATCTACAAAGGGACTACTGGAAATCAACTTACGAAATGAAGTGAGATCTAAGAAAGAATGATGTCAAATGGTTAGTTTTACTCCTTTTAGTTTCTTTTTTGTAATTGTCTATTTCTCTTAGAATTTTTTTTTGTGTGTACATGATACGATGCGTGTTAATGAATGCAGAGTACATGTTTATTGATTGCTCTTTTACACTGTATATATTGCTTCTAAAAATGACATCCACTTCCTCCCTTTAGCCTTAGAGGTTTCCATTAACTGCAATCCTTGGAGTATTTTTTAAACATCTTAGTTACAAATGGTATCAAAGTTTGATTTTAACCGAAATTGTGAGTTTTATTTTTTAACATGGACGCAATGTTTGTGGACGAATATGTAGTATTGTTAGTTGACAAACTGCAACATAGATACTGCATTAGTGAACTATGTTTGTGTAGTCTATTCATTTTAGGGTATTAAGCAATTACTATAACATTCTACGGAATATACATAGCTAAGGTTTGGATAAATTTTAGATGTATTTTGAACTAGAAATTAATGAGTATTAGGCATTTATGAATCCAAATACTCGTTAGCTAAAAAGCAATTATACAGGGGAAAACTAAGGTTGAACACAATTAAACAGAATAAGGAAATTAAGGTTATCTCTATAGTTAACTTAGCATATAAAAAAAATTCAAAGAAAAGGCTAAGCATAACTATAATTTGGATTTAACATATCAAAATCTTCATTCAAACAATATTGTGAGATTAGAGCAAAAAATCTCAACATTTGACTTGGACTATGTGATGGATGAGACAAATTCGAGCGCAATGTTTGCAAAATTTGTACGCATGGATTGCTACAGCCGATCCTTATGTACATGTTTATGTTTGTTAATTAAAATCATGAATTTGCAGGACCATAGACTCTAAATTTAAGATAAGAAAGTAAAGAATCTATATTGGAATATCTTAAATGCATGTAAGTACAAAATCAATGATTATGGAAAGAAGCAGAAAAGAGAAAATGAAGAGTACTAGATATTTGGTTACTTTTCGGTATTTTGAAGAATTTGATTCACTGATTGTCAAACGAAAGAGACTCAAATGCATTAGCATAATGCTACATACAAATCAAATCTTGATTGGTCCGTTTCAAGAATCAAGATGATAATGAAGTTAAGGCAACTTTTGGTTTCCTGTTTTGGTCACTTCTCTATATTTTGAAGAATTTGGCTTAATGATCGTCAAACCAAAGAAACTCAAATTATAATAATAAATATATAAAGCTACATAACAAGTCAAGCCTTTATTTAATTTTAGGGTAAATAGCTATGTGGGAATTTGAATTTCAATGAATTGGACTATTATATTTGATAGAATTAAAAGTTCAAATTATCGTTTTATTGTAGTACTATGCACAAATGTTTCTGAGACCAATTTATCACAATAGATATTATAATTTGTGCATAGGTCGTTATTTTCTACCCTTACACCTCATGTTTAAAACCTTAAATACAGGTGTTCTAAAATTTAATATCTATGAGGAGCTCAAATATAAAATAGCCTCACTGTCATAAAATCATGTGACCATCAAAACTGTATTTTATTAGTATCAGTTTTTCAGAAATTATTTCATATTATAATATACCTTTCTTATGTTGATAATTTGGTATTGTTATTGTTTGCTTATAAATTGTACTTTGATAGTCTAAATATGAAACATTAAGTTAATACATACATCTCTTTTGATAACACTTTATGTACTCTTTTTTTCCCGAACATCATTGTAGATAGAAGAGAAAGCCTTCACATAATGAAAATTATATGTTCCAGGTCTGTTCCAAATTTCAAGTATTCGACTCTTTATTTACTTGGTGGATTTGCAAGTAAAATGTAGAAATAAAAAAAATAAACTCTATATTTAGTATTTACTAGGTGATTGTATGTGAAATGTATAAATAAATAGAAAATATCTTTACCAATGTAAGTATCAGGAAACAAGTTCAAAAAATGTTTCAAAAGTTTAGTAGATGAATATTTTAATACACTGCATGTATGCTTAAGCAAGATAGCTTGTTTCAGGTCATCAAGCAAGAAATCTACTTGGGCGATTGTTTGTTGGCTAAAATTTTCTTAAACAAACCTCATGAATATGTACATTCCTGCATCGCTGGAACTGGAAGTGGATAGACTGGAATAATATCATCCAATGCATGGCCTGGAGCAATATCCTGGAATTCAAGACGTAGTAGTTTTGTGAGACCGAGCTATTGGGAGCATGGACCCTTAAATCTGCTATAATCATACGATGCAGCTGAAGAAGTAAGAGTAAATTTTCAAAGGAAGATGTCTCATCATTGTTTTTGGCTATAACGTCGACCGCAATGTTGATTTTTGCCATGGCGGGGTGACTACAGTGGTTGTAGTATAGTTTGTCTAGTCGGGCATTGGTTATTTCAACAAAAGTGGAAATTGGCCTATAGACTCGAGCTCTGAATATCGTATTCATATATTTTGCTAAAAGGCATCCAGGTTGGATAATTGATGCGACAAAAAGTATTATGGCTACGACACATATTCATGATCTTTGCTCTTCCCTTGCCATTGAAATTTCCTGCACTTTGCTACCTATGGCTGTGACTGGAGTAATTTTGCTCGTCGTTTTTGGAGTTGAAACCTGAGTATAGGGTCTGGAATATATACAGTGGAAGGTGAATTCGGTGTGATTCGGGTTTGGGGTTTATGGTGCAACTTCGTAGGTGTTAAAAATCGCTGTAACATGAAGCTGGATTTGAGCCTGCCTGATTGAATCATACTCTAGTTCTGACAAGGTCTTAGACTGTATTGAACTACTGTTTAATGTAATGTTTTCTGGTATTGTTTTGTATTTGAATTGTTTGCTTTGGTTAATGTTTTTTTCTTGATAATTTATGTTAGCTGTACAATTAAATATTTATAATTTATTTAATATATAATTACATGGGTTAATTTGAGTTTCGGTGATTTTTTTTAATAATATAAATGATAGTAGGGGCACTTATTAGTACCTCTAGAGGTTTTTTGTATTTACTAATCCTACATGGCAGGAAAAACGGTAGAGGCAAAATTATTGTACAATTTGCCCCCTTTTGTTATTAGGGACTTTGCTTATAGAGGCAAATACTAATTTGCCTCTCATTCTTTTAGAGGCAGAATAGCTAATTTTATTGCCTCTAGTTTAACTAACAGAGGCAAACGTATTTGTCATTGATATTTTAAAATTTAGTAGTGGCGATTCAACCGTAACAGCCCTAGGAATTAGGGTTTGAAACTAGTTCTATTGAGTTTAAAAATATTAAAAACATATATTTCGATATATTGGATGACCTACTTTCGTTCGGAAGTGGAACGGGCTTTTCGAGTCGTGTTTTCATTTCGAACCAATTCGATCTGTCCATTCGTTCTTGTTCATCTTTACACACACACACACACACACATACATATAAAGCCTGTTATAAATCTTAACAGTTTCTCATTTTCTTTTTCTGTACGTATCTGTTCATTCATCTGTTCCTCCTTCTCAAACGTCAAAACATCAAAAACATAATTCCCAATTCCAAAACCCTAATTTCAAATTTCAAATCAAAATAAAAAAATTCGAACTCCTCAAACTATGTCATATTATATATCGTTGGAATGCTCTCGACGAGCATAATCTAGATTTGAGATTCGTTTTTTGATTTGATGCATCGTTTGATCAGAAAACGATGAAGAAGTTTCAGCCGTCCATATGCCATGGTCTCGTTTAGCGGTGGATCGTCGACCGTACGTCGATCGGGAAGTTGCAATGTGTAGAGATCGTCAAGGCGAGTTCATCTGTACGGCAACTTGGGTCTAGAAGTGCTCGGATTCACGTCGAACTGGAGGAGAAGGCGGCGACCGCTTTAGCGGGGCAGCATTTGGGGCTCGCGCGTGGGCTATGGAGGGGCGGCCTGGTGTGGGCGTCGCAGCAGTGGTACCTGATCGTGGTGATGAGGGCCGTAAGCGGCGCGGCCGCATCATGATCGTGGCGGCTGTAGCTTCAGATGGGTTTGATCGTGTACGAAGATAGGGTTACGTGATTGAGGGGGTGAGATAATTTACAATTTTTCCCGGTTAAATTTTTAATTTAATTTAAAATTCAATCATTTTAATATTCATTACTTTTTCATACAAGCTCGGATTTGAACGCGGTTTTCTCCGTTGCGATCGTATCGAAATTTCGAACGACATGGAACTGGTTTGGTTGCATTCTAAGACTGTTGGATTTTTGAGCTTTATTTGGATTTTAATTCGACGATAAATCAAAAGTGAGTGATTTAACCCACTCACAAATACTAAACCATCTTATGTTAGCTAAATTAAATTTAAGATATGATAAAAATATTAGTGGTTGCTGTTTGGTAGTTTAATTTGACATTTTTATTTAATTTGAATTTATATTGAATTAAATTGCCATTTTAAATTAATATTGAATTTAAATTTTTAGTTAAATACCTGATAATGATAACCAGTTAATTGTTGTGATTTATTGGCTGATTTGGATGTTGACTGTGATGGATGTTTAATTTTTGACATTTTGGATGATTGGATGTTCTGTTTATTATATATGTTGTTATCACACTGCAAGTTCCCTTAGTTTGTTGTTAGAAAAATCACCATGGGTTGAAATGATACATACCCGAATAATCTTATAGATTAGGGAAAATCGTCATGGGTTGAAATGATAAACCAGAGCGATTTTATTGATTTAGAAATTATTGACTCGGGATACAGGCTTGAATGATATATACCTGGAAAATTTAACTATTTTGGGGTTGAAATAATACATACCCTATCACTTGACCATAAGGTAGAAAATTATATACGGACACCGGATTGGTTAAATTAAATGGTTTTAAAATCTTGAATTTGGATTTTTGATTAAATGATATTGTTTCTGAAGGAAATAAATTATGGATTTATATGAATTAAATTACTTTCTAATTCAAGCTTTGAAATGTTGAAATTGAAGTGGTTAAAAGAAATTGTTTAAGAATTAAATTGGAAATGAAAAGTTAAAATCGATATATGACTTTAATTCAGAAATTTGAATTATTTTGAAGATTTGGATCTTAAAATTTAATAATGAAGTTAAATTTGATTTAAGTGGTTTAAATAAGTAAATTGAAATTGAGCTTGAAATTAATATGAATTGAAATGGTTTAAAATAAGAATGGAATTGAATTTAAATCATGGCATTGAATTGTTGAATCGAATTTGAAGTAAAAAATAAATGTTTCGGAAATTGAAGTTATTTCGAATTGAAATTGAAATCAAATTGATTTGGAACTAAATCGAAATTGAGTCATTTGAATTGAAATATTAAAATTGAGTTTTATTGATTTGAAATCTGGATATATCGTTGGAAAGCTCTCGACGAGCGTAATCTAGATCTGAGATTCGTTTTTCGATTTGATGCATCGTTTGATCAGAAAACGATGAAGAAGTTTCGGCCGTCCATAGGCCATGGTCTCGTTTAACGGTGGATCGTCGACCGTTCGTCGATCGAGAAGTTGCAGTGTGTAGAGGTCGTCAAGGCGAGTTCATCTTTACGGCTACTTAGGTCTGGAAGTGCTTGAATTCACAGCGAACTAGAGGAGAAGGCGGAGGTTCTAGCATGGTAGCGCCTGGGGCTCGCGCGTGGGCCATGGAGTCGCATCAGTGGTCTCTGATCGTGGTGACGAGGGCCGTAGGCGGCGCGGCCGCATCAATATCGTGGTGGATGTATCTTCAGGTGGGATTGATCGTGTACGAAGCTAGGGTTACGTGATTGAGGGGGTGAGATAATTTACAATTTTTCCCTTGTTAAATTTTTAATTTAATTTAAAATTCAATCGTTCTAATATTCATAACTTTTTCACACGAGCTCAGATTTGGACGCGGTTTCCTCTGCGATCGTATCGAAATTTCGGACGACATGGATCTAGTTTGGCTACATTATGAGACTGTTGCATTTTGGGCTTTATTTGGATTTTAAATCGACGATAAATCAAAAGTGAGCGATTTAACCCACTCACAAATACTAACCATCTTATGTTAGCTAAATTAAATTTAAGATGTGATAAAAATATTATTGGTTGCTGTTTGATAGTTTAGTTTGACATTTTTTTTATTTGAATTTATACTGAATTAAATTGCCATTTTAAATTAATATTGAATTTAAATTGTTAGTTAAATACCTGATAATGGTAACCAGTTAATTGTTGTGATTTATTGGCTGATTTGGATGTTGACCATGATGGATGTTTATTTGACCATGATGGATGTTTATTTGTTGACATTTTGGATGATTGGATGTTTTGTTTATTATATGTGTTATCACACTTCAAGTTCCCTTTGTTTTTTGTTAGGAAAATCACTATGGATTGAAATGATACATACCCGAATGATCTTATAGATTAGGGAAAATCGTTGTGGGTTGAAATGATATGCCCGAGCGATTTTATTGATTTAGAAATCATTGATTCGGAATACGGGCTGAAATGATATATACTCTGAAAATTTAACTATTTTGGGGTTGAAATGATACATACCCTATCACTTGACCATAGGGTAGAAAATTATATACGGACACCGGATTGGTTAAATTAAATGGTTTTAAAATCTTGAATTTGGATTTTTGATTAAATGATATTGTTTCTAAAGGAAATAAATTGTTGATTTATATGAATTAAATTACTTTCTAATTCAAGCTTTGAAATGTTGAAATTGAAATGGTTAAAAGAAATTGTTTAAGAATTAAATTGGAAATGAAAAGTTAAAATCGATACATGACTTTAATTCAGAAATTTGAATTATTTTGAAGATTTGGATCTTAAAATTTAATAATGAAGTTAATTTGATTTAAGTGGTTTAAATAAGTAAATTGAAATTGGGCTTGAAATTGAGATGAATTGAAATGGTTTAAAATAAGAATGGAATTGAATTTAAATCATCGCATTGAATTGTTGAATCGAATTTGAAGTTAAAAATGAATGTTTCGAAAATTGAAGTTATTTCGAATTGAGACTGAAATAAAATTGATTTGGAACTAAATCGAAATTGAGTCATTTGAATTGAAAGATTAAAATTGAGTTTTGTTGATTTGAAATCTGGATATGGTCCAGATTTGTTGAAATGGAAGAAACAGTTTGATTTGATACTATTTTCAAAATAAATTATTTTAGTATAAACTGTTTAAAATCTATTATTTTAAAATTCAGAATTTTTTTTGATTTTCAAAACTATTTTACTATAAAAATCATTTCCAATACTCAAACCATTTTATATTAAACTATTTTAACTGTTTTAAAATCCTTAAACTATTTAAACTATTAAAAACCATTTTAAACCTTTTTAAACTATTTATAACTATCCAAACTATTTTAAAAAATTCAAACTGTGCAAAGTTGAATTGTTTATATTTAAATCCTTGATTTAAAGGCGAATGTGTTTAAATGATGTTAAGCTTACGTTGGAATTTGAAATGATATTTCTAGTGAAATGGCATATTTTGAGTAAATATGATGGTTTTGAAATGAAAGATATTTTGAATTGAATATGATATTTTGATATCAATTGTGAATCGGTTTTGAAATGTAAAATAACCAACCGGTGTGAAATATGCGTTTGGTTGTTAAAGAGACCGGAGTCGGATATTGTCATACTCTCTGCCAATACCGAAACCACTTTAACAACTATGCACGTGGTGGAGAATCCAGAATGAAGTAGGATGGTTTGGCGAACGCTACTGGAATGAAGTAAGAGAACGATGATGGATAGCCTTGACTTTCGGGTGATAATTAAAATGACTAAAACAAGAACTATACCGGGCCAAGTGGGGTCGCTCCCCCTATCGAGCATGCTTCTTCGAAACCGTATATATTGCTTTGTGATTTGATTGGTGGCCACCTTCGATTTGATTATGGGAGTGTGTTACGAGGTGGGCGGTAGTAGCTGCTATGCGTTACCACCAGTCCGGGAGTGCAAAACGGTAGAATCCTACCCTGGGCATTGTCTCGCGTGCCTTGTCATATTTATCCTGATCGAGCCCACTACGACTTTGGTTTGTGTCATACCTATGGAGTGCTCCCTGAGTATCCCACCAGTTTACGGTGTGGCTTACAGTACTGTATAGGCTACGATGCTTATATACAAATGTGTTAAGGGGTATATGGGTAACACCTTAATGCTATTTTAATACTTTACTTTACTGATAAACACTATATATATAGCGTATATTACTACATATAAATAGTTTAACGAATCCTTACGAGATGGAAATCCCGAAATCTCTTAAGTTATTGCATGCACGTTATACACTGGATAGGAGATGTAAAATCCCGTAAACATCTCTGAAGCCGTTACACTCATATTTATTTGTTGTTGATTTAACTTACATAAGATCTTTTAGTTTTGACTCGAGTGTTTTGTCTTTTCACTACGCGTCAGCCTGAGCTTTTCAGTGTTGAAGACTCTATTTCTGGGGGACGAAGACGGAGTTTAGTATTATATTATTAGTATTATTCCACTACATCATGTTGTTCCGTTGCATTATCCTATTATACCTGCTGTATTTATAACTCTGATTGTATTGTAAAGTGTAATCAAAAAGTATATTATAAAACAGCTTAATGAACTGTTTATTTGATTATTATATTTTGTCATTCCACTGTGAGATTCTATGTTTTGTTTTTCCTTCTTTTCTCTTATTTTTTTATTTACCCCATTAACAACTCTCCCTTTTGATTGGTTTGAGTTGACACGTGTAGTTTATTGTCGATTTAAAATGTCCAAAAAGGTGGGTCGTTACTGTTGGTAACAGAGCTTTGGTTTAGCGATAACCTTAGCTTTGTAGGGTTGAATCATTAGAGATAAGGTAGTAATATCCTAGAGCGAGTTTGTTTGAGAGTATATATATGAGAGAGCGTACTTGTTAGTGCTATAAAAATGTTTTTATATTGTGTTAATTTGTTCTGTTTAGTATTTATAAATTCTGGTCGGTAAGTAGGACGCTATGGCATCGATAGGGATTTCTAAACAATTAATAGGGCAGATCATCACAATATTGTTTTTGAAATATAGGTAAATGAAATAATTTTACCTAGTATTATATTTTGTATATAAAAGAATAATTTTATAAATGGATATAGTTGTATGTGATATGTTTGTTAGGAAGTGAAATTTTATGAATATTGGTTGCAAAATAGGATTTTTAAATAAAATGAATTTAATTAGAAATTTGAGAACTTAAGTTCCGGGGTTTTGAAATTGGTTTTCAAAGATTTTGGAATATAATATTAGCATTATTTGGAAGTATTTTCGGATATAAATATTTTCAATGTGATTTGAAAGAAATGTTTTAAAATAATTTTAAAAGGAAATAAGTTATGTACTTCCCTCTTCTATCGCTGGAAAATAATTTCGGTGATGACGGCCGCATGATCGACATTCATTTTCGAGTTTCAAAGTGGGAAGACCACTATGGTAGCCTTGCTACACATTTGTCTTGATAAAAAAATTTTAAATTTATTTTCTTAAGTATGATTTGATATATATAAAAGATATAAATGTATAATATTTCAAAATGATTTGAAATGAATCCGGAATTTAGTTCTTAAGTTTTCCATAAATTAGGGATTTCAATTATTGTAATAAAATGAAATCTTAACTATTTTAATAAGTGGAAACTTCTAAAATGAGAAATAAGAAATTAGAAGCTAAGTGATTAATGAAACTGTAAAGAAATTGGAGATTTATCACTTGTAATTCAAATGAATTATAATGAAAAATTAAGAAGGTGTAAATTATTGAATATTTTTGCTAACTAAATTGAATAAAATAAATTTGTATAACATTCAATTACATTCTAAAAACATTTATAAAGCTTACCTGAAATATTTAAAAGTTGAAATTTTAATATGAATATGTAATAGGATATTATACGAGTAAAATCTTAATAATAAAAAATGCTTCGAAATGAACATATGTTATAAATGAAAAACTAAGATGTACAATAAATGTTATAAGCATAAGTTAATGTTTTGAAATGCTAATAATTAGATTTAGTAAAAAGTGAATATTATCTAAGTAAATGATTATAAACTTAAGAAATTGATGAAATGATTCACAAATATATTTAATATTAAATGATACTATATATGAATGAATGAATGTAAATTTAAAAGTTAAGAAACTTAAGTATGAATTTATTCACTAATGAATATTAATATTAAATGGAAATCAAGTTTATAAGTAAATAATAATTATGAATTAAATTTGCAAAGAAACTTATATAATATTTTAAGAATTGATTTATTGATGATCTAAATAATTGAATGGAAAATAACATAAGTAAATGAATGTAAATTAATGGAAAAATGACATTGTATGAATGAGTGAAAATAAATAAATGAAAAGTAAATAATGATGTGAAAAGAAACCAATCGAATAAACTTAAATAATATTTAAAACTCTATGTTGTTTGGCTTATGGGAAATTTGGGAAAGGATACTTCTAATTGTTTGATGTTGTATGAATAATCTATTAAGTAATTATATAAGGCTGTTGAGCGTAAGGTACATCTAGTAGTTTATTTATCACCCTTGAATGATGAGAAGATTCTGAAACTGAACATACCATTAGTTTGATTGCTATGGATGTATGATGGATACTTTGATTGCATATAATGGTTGTACTATTTTAGTTGCATATGTTTTGTGTTGATTTGTTTTTGTTACTAATTGAAACAACTAAATATTTCTCTTGTACATAATTCTCACTATTTTGGATTATATAAGTGAAATACATGTTTATGGAAGCAATAGCTACTGCTTTTGGTTTCATAAATAAAGTTGTTTTCCCGACAAATATGTACGTTTTCGGATTACGGTTTTCGAAACGATATTTTAATTGTTTTCCCATGGTTTGGGATAGTTTTTTAAATACGATATATATTGAAATTATTGATATTATTATTTTTCCAGACCAAACCGCGCAAAGGAGACTCTGCCGAAATTTTTCGTGAATTTAAGACTTAGAAAATTTTGTGAAAGTTAAGTTATTTTCAAATTCTTATTAAACTAAATTATGTAAATTAGTTGTTTATAAATTGATTATTTTGAATAAAATTATATCAAGTTTCTTAATTCCTTCTCGTTCCTTTTCGAGGACGAAATTTTTTGAGTGGGGGAGAGTGTAACGACCCGTAATTTTTTATAATTAAAAATATTAAATTTAATAAGATTTTTGAAATTTAATATTGTGAGGAATTAAAATTTATGACATATTAACGAGAAAAATAATCAGAATATAATTTAATAATGTGGACTGAATGAGATTGACAACTGTTTAAGGTTATCACAATTAATTGGTAATAATAAAGGTAAATAAGGATTTAAATCAATGTTGTATTAAAAAGGAGAAATTATATGTAATTAATTGAAATTGGTTAATATAGAATGAATCAATATTTGGTACGTAATTTATCAACCTTTGTCTGTAAACAATAGGTTAATAGAGGTGAATTATTAATGTATAACAATTGATTGATTATCATCTTGATATCAAATCCGTTTGAAATTAATTGTAAATCAAGTGAAATTAATGTAATTAAATATTGCAGTTAATATGAGTTAAGAAGATAACTATGGAATATGGATGTAATAAAATATAAACTAATGTTAATTATATTCATAAGATTATAGTTGATTCAATAAAAAGTGTGTAAATCAGAATTAAAAGATTTGATTGAAATTAAATTATTATTAACTAGGTTTTATTTCAGTCGTAATTGGACGTTGAAATTAATGTAATGTTTAACTCTTGAATTTAACATGGAAATTTATTTTAAAAGATTTTAAATTTCTATGTAATCAAGAATGATAAAATTGTTAACTTTTAAATTTGAATTTAAAAGTGACTAAATCAATTTAATAATAATTTAGTTAACGTATAAAATTTGCTATTTTGGCCACTATCTCGAATTTCGATGAAACTAGTTTTATCGGATCCGTAATGGTGAATTATTATAGGATTTCAAGTTTCGTGGTGATCAGACTTGTCGTTTGGCCGTGCGAGCTTGAAACACGTAGAAATCAATTAATGGAATTTAAATGAATATAATTTGATTTTGAAAGCTAACTTCTGTATAAAATGGAATTAGGGTTTGATACTAGTTCTATTGAGTTTAAAAATAACAAAAACATATATTTCGACATATTGGATGACTTACTTTTGTTTCCGAAGTGGAACGGGCTTTTCGGGTCGTGTTATCGTTTCGAACCAATTCAATCTGTCCATTCGTTCTTGTCCATCTTTATATATATATAGCCTATTATAAACCCTAATAGTTTCTCATTTTCTTTTTCTGTACCTATCTGTTCATTCATCCGTTCCTCCTTCTCAAATGTCAGAACATCAAAAACCTAATTCCCAATTCCAAAACACTAATTTCAAATTTCAAATTTCAAATCAAAATAAAAAAATTCAATCTTCTCAAACTATGTCATATTATATATCGTTGGAAAGCTCTCGATGAGCGTAATCTAGATCTGAGATTCATTTTTCAATTTGATGCATCGTTTGATCAGAAAACGATGAAGAAGTTTCGGTCTTCCATAGGCCATGGTCTCGTTTAACGGTGGATCGTCGACCGTTCGTCGATCGGGAAGTTGCAGTGTGTAGAGGTCGTCAAGGCGAGTTCATCTTTATGGCTACTTAGGTCTGGAAGTGCTTGAATTCACAGCAAACTAGAGGAGAAAGCGGAGTATCTAGCGTGGTAGCGCCTAGGGCTCGTGCGTGGGCCATGGAGTCGCATCAGTGGTCCCTGATCGTGGTGACGAGGGCCGTAGGCGGTGCGGCCGCATCAATATCGTGGTGGCTGTAGCTTCAGATGGGATTGATCGTGTACGAAGCTAGGGTTACGTGATTGAGGGGGTGAGATAATTTACAATTTTTCCCTTGTTAAATTTTTAATTTAATTTAAAATTCAATCGTTCTAATATTCATAACTTTTTCACACGAGCTCAGATTTGGACGCGGTTTCCTCTGCGATCGTATCGAAATTTCGGACGACATGGATCTAGTTTGGCTACATTATGAGACTGTTGCATTTTGGGCTTTATTTGGATTTTAAATCGACGATAAATCAAAAGTGAGCGATTTAACCCACTCACAAATACTAACCATCTTATGTTAGCTAAATTAAATTTAAGATGTGATAAGAATATTATTGGTTGCTGTTTGATAGTTTAGTTTGACATTTTTTTTATTTGAATTTATACTGAATTAAATTGCCATTTTAAATTAATATTGAATTTAAATTGTTAGTTAAATACCTGATAATGGTAACCAGTTAATTGTTGTGATTTATTGGCTGATTTGGATGTTGACCATGATGGATGTTTATTTGTTGACATTTTGGATGATTGGATGTTTTGTTTATTATATGTGTTATCAAACTTCAAGTTCCCTTTGTTTTTTGTTAGGAAAATCACTATGGATTGAAATGATACATACCCGAATGATCTTATAGATTAGGGAAAATCGTTGTGGGTTGAAATGATATGCCCGAGCGATTTTATTGATTTAGAAATTATTGATTCGGAATACGGGCTGAAATGATATATACTCTGAAAATTTAACTATTTTGGGGTTGAAATGATACATACCCTATCACTTGACCATAGGGTAGAAAATTATATACGGACATCGGATTGGTTAAATTAAATGGTTTTAAAATCTTGAATTTGGATTTTTGATTAAATGATATTGTTTCTAAAGGAAATAAATTGTTGATTTATATGAATTAAATTAATTTCTAATTCAAGCTTTGAAATGTTGAAATTGAAATGGTGAAAAGAAATTGTTTAAGAATTAAATTGGAAATGAAAAGTTAAAATCGATACATAACTTTAATTCAGAAATTTGAATTATTTTGAAGATTTGGATCTTAAAATTTAATAATGAAGTTAATTTGATTTAAGTGATTTAAATAAGTAAATTGAAATTGGGCTTGAAATTGAGATGAATTGAAATGGTTTAAAATAAGAATGGAATTGAATTTAAATCCTCGCATTGAATTGTTGAATCGAATTTGAAGTTAAAAATGAATGTTTCGAAAATTGAAGTTATTTCGAATTGAGACTAAAATAAAATTGATTTGGAACTAAATCGAAATTGAGTCATTTGAAGTGAAAGATTAAAATTGAATTTTGTTGATTTGAAATCTGGATATGATCCAGATTTGTTGAAATGGAAGAAACGGTTTGATTTGATACTATTTTCAAAATAAATTATTTTAGTATAAACTGTTTAAAATCTATTATTTTAAAATTCAGAATTTTTTTTGATTTTCAAAACTATTTTACTATATAAATCATTTCCAATACTCAAACCATTTTATATTAAACTATTTTAACTGTTTTAAAATCCTTAAACTATTTAAACTATTAAAAACCATTTTAAACCTTTTTAAACTATTTATAACTATCCAAACTATTTTAAAAAATTCAAACTGTGCAAAGTTGAATTGTTTATATTTAAATCCTTGATTTAAAGGCGAATGTGTTTAAATGATGTTATAGCCTACGTTGGAATTTGAAATGATATTTTCTAGTGAAATGGCATATTTTGAGTAATATGATGGTTTTGAAATGAAAGATATTTTGAATTGAATATGATATTTTGATATCAATTGTGAATCGGTTTTGAAATGTAAAAGAACCAACCGGTGTGAAATATGCGTTTGGTTGTTAAAGAGACCGGGGTCGGATATTGTCATACTCTCTGCCAATACCGAAACCACCTTAACAACTGTGAACGTGGTGGAGAATCCAGAATGAAGTAGGATGGTTTGGCGAACGCTACTGGAATGAAGTAAGAGAACGATGATGGATAGCCTTGACTTACGGGTGATAATTAAAATGACTAAAACAAGAACTATACCGGGCCAAGTGGGGTCGCTCCCCTTATCGAGCATGCTTCTTCGAAACCATATCTATTGCTTTGTGATTTGATTGGTGGCCACCTTCGATTTGATTATGGGAGTGTGTTTCGAGGTGGGCGGTAGTAGCTGCTATGCGTTACCACCAGTCCGGGAGTGCAAAACGGTAGAATCCTACCCTGGGCATTGCCTCGTGTGCCTTGTCATATTTATCCTGATCGAGCCCACTACGACTTTGGTTTGTGTCGTACCTATGGAGTGCTCCCTGAGTATCCCACCAGTTTACGGTGGGGCTTACAGTACTGTATAGACTACGATGCTTATATAAAAATGTGTTAAGGGGGATATAGATAACGCCTTAACGCTATTTTAATACTTTACTTTACTGATAGACACCATATATAGCGTATATTACTACATATAAATAGTTTAACGAATCCTTACGAGTTGGAAATCCCGAACATCTCTTAAGTTATTGCACGCACGTTATACACTAGATAGGAGATGAATCCAGTAAACATCTCTGAAGCCGTTACACTCATATTTATTTGCTGTTGATTGAACTTACATAAGATCTTTTAGTTCTGACTCTAGTGTTTTGTCTTTTCATTACGCTCGGGTCAGCCTGAGCTTTTCAATGTTGAAGACTCTATTTCTGGAGGACAAAGACGGAATTTAGTATTATATTATTAGTATTATTTCACTGCATCATGTTGTTCCATTGCATTATCATATTATATCTACTGTATGTATAACTCTGATTTTATTGTAAAGTGTAATCAAAATGTATATTATAAAACAGCTTCATGAACTGTTTATTTGATTGTTATATTTTGTCATTCCGCTGTGAGATTCTGTATTTCGTTTTTCCTTCTTTTCTCTTATTTTCTTATTTACCCCATTAACAATTCTCCATTTTGAATGGTTTGAGTTGACATGTGTGGTTTATTGTCGATTTAAACCGTCCAAAAAGGTGGGTCGTTACAGTATTGATCATGGATCGACTTCACATCAGAGAATCAATACAACCACGTTGTTAGTTATTTCCGAATTCGAAAAAAAAGAAAACTAATTTATAAATATTATAAATTAATAATAAACTAACAGAACTATTTATTAATATGATATGACTAATTTTAATTATCTATTTCAAGCTTCAAATAAGACATAACAATATATGAAGGTTACACGATGGTTCGATCGATAGAGGGGCTATTAATTAAACAGTGATCCAAACAAGAGTCAATGAGATGTTTTACCATGCTTGATCAACATTAGGGCCAACTATATCAAGGGGATTTTTAACGGTTTTACCTATTCTTCATATTTGATGGAAAAAGAGGAGAGAAAGATGTGGCTCATGGCTATAGATAGCCCAGCCTCCACACCAACTAGAACACACTTTTCTTAGCTCTATCTCTCTCTTAGTTACACCCCAACCTTGGTGAAGCCATCTTCGTTTTTGTAATGAGAAAAGAAGGAGGAGAAAATGGTGCTTCAAGAGGACAAACTGAACAAACAACGTACAGATGCTCAACGAGCTCATTTCGGAGAAAGGTGCATAGTACTTGTAACAACCTGCATATTTTACGATTGAATATTTAAATATTTTTATTTAAATATTTTGTCGTTAGTCGGATTATAGTCCGAAAAGCTACTTTTTGTAAACAGTCGAATTGGGACTCGAGACCCCTTCCATTGAGCCCAAAATGACGTTTGCGACCTTTTTGAGTATAAACTTTGATATGTTTGGAGCTAGCTAAAATTTTGACCTTTTTCACTTTGGGTTTGGGTTTGGGTTCAGCCCACTAGTCCACATAATAACCCAAACTGAAACACTTCTCTTCATCCACTCCCATTTCTTTACCTTTTCAGTTCTAAAAGAGAATAATGGAGGAAGAGAAAAAGAATTAAAATCCTAAACCCTAGTTTCCATTTGCAAATCAAGTTCTAGCTCCAAATCAATAGAAGAAGCTTTGGTAAGCCTCCTCTTCTTCTTCTCCAACTCATTCTCTTATCAACTTTAGAAATTCCTAAACCTAACTTAGGAAATGTTTCTCTTTTTAGCTTAAATTCAAGCTTCTTGAGTTGGGATTGAAGAGTGGTTGATCCTCCTTTGTTTTCAAGCTTCTCCTTCCTTGTTTTTGTGTAAAAAGGTGAGATTTTTATCTCACATCTATGTCTATATCTATCTTTGTTGTTAGGTATGAATTCTTACACTTATTCATGTGCCTTGGATTTTGGTTTGGATTGATTTTGTGTATATTCCAATTTTTGGTATTTTGGTTGAATTTTTGTGAATATCCTATCTTGGATATTTTGACATTGATATTCGAGGCGTATCGAAGAGCCATTAAGGCTGGGTTGTCACTTGGCATAATTCCTTAGTCGTTGTTGCTCGTCCGATCGTTATCGATATCGTTTGGCCATCATTGGTCTAGGTTCAGGAAATGTCTGAAATTCCAGTTTCAGACGTCTGAATTGGTATTTCAGACGTCTGAATATTATTCTGGGAATATTTCTATTCCTAGATTCAAACGTCTGAATCAGAGGCTTCAGACGTCTGAATTGGTTCGTTAGCAACCAGTCCAGATTCAGACGTCTAAATCTAGCCACCAGACGTCTGAATGCAACCAGAAAGGAAATAGGCTTAAATTGCCAATTTCAGACGTCTGAAATATTTGGTTCAGACGTCTAAATCTGTGTTCTGGAAAACTTTTACTTTTCCAGATTCAGACGTCTGAACCACTTCTTTCAGACGTCTGAATCTGCTATTTTTTGACCAATTTGCCTATTTGGCTTGAATTTCCAAATTTAATCGATTCGTGTTGATTCCCTTTTGTTGTTATCATATTTATCGACTTGAATGACCTTTTCTTTGGGATTTTTGGAATATCCATTTTTGATGGATTCAGTATCGATTTCTTTGGATTTTATTCACGTCTTCGAATGTGAATTTTGATGATTGATTGTTTCTACAATCATTTTTGTGATTTTTCACTTCTAAATACAAAGGTTTCTATACTAGTAGTAAATATTCAAACCCTTTTACAAAGATGATTTCAACTCTATTTTAATACAAATCTCTTTTATAAAACCGTTTTCTAATCTATTAGTATATACAAACCTTTACCTCATTCGTATGAGAAAATATAATTAAACGGCTTAGCAAAACAAGTGGTATGAAACGCTTGCGTTTACTTCGTCGCTTAATTCTTGGACTTGTTCGATTGAAACTCTGGTGACAATTTTCGAGTGGAAATCTACAATTTGTTCGTAAATATTTAAGTTAAGCTTGTGGTTATGGGACATGAAGCTAAACTCATATATTTACTAGCTTAATGTAATCGACACTTTTTATTGATCGATGATGATCATTTTGTGATTTAGACTAGCGATGCGCGATGTCTATATGTCTACGAGGGAGACTAAACCCCATTTCTGTGGAACTTCGGTTCAATTTGGCGGGGTAGCGACCCGTGGTCTTCGGACCGTTTGTGGAGCTTCGGCTCAATATTTATGGTTAGCGACCATGGAATAGCATTCCGTTTGTGATACACGTGTTGGTGAGATTTCATGCTCCCATTTGTGATAGGCCTCCCCCCTTTTGTGATTTTTGGATTTCTTGTTGTAATCTCTGGAATTTGTGTTTCACCTCTTTTTGTGATTGACAATGATATGTTTGTCAATATTTGATGTTTGGTGAATAAAATAAAGAATGTGATATTCTTTTTGGTGCTTTGAGATTTTAGAGATATTGTATGATTTTGTTGATGTTTAAAGCACTCTTGTCATTGTACGTCATTTTTGTTATCATACGATTTTTAGTCATATCTCTCTTCCTACCTCATTTTATCTGATATTTATACCTAGACTGATCCGTTTATTATTTTCTTATTAAATAATACTCGGGTCAGACCGAGATGTTACAGGTGCTTCTGCCTGACTCCTCTTCAGGGACTATTACCTGACTTTTGACTAACTACATTACATTTGTAGTTTTTGTTGTTATACATTCAAGATATAGACTCCATGATGTATACTTATTCTTTTGTCTAGCACTTGTAACTATTCTTTTGTGATATTGTGGATCTTGTAGACCACTACTCTGATAAACACTTTTAAGTGTTATGTATTCATATCTATTTCCGCCTTTGTGATATGAATGTCTGTGACTGATTTGTGTTATATTTATTTCTATATTTGTTTCCGAAGATATTATAGCCACCATGTAGTAGCTTTGAGTTTGTATCGGAATGTCGGATTTCCTCTTAAGATGAAATGCATGTTATACTATCTGACATACCGGTGCTCGCACAAAGCAATTACATGGATGGTCACTCCTCAACAGCCTTATTCTCCGTGCTAGTTGACGGCATTACCCCGTAGTGTCCTTGGCTAGAGTGGGTATAGAGGTGGGGCGTCACATTACTGATTTATATATATTCACTTATATAAACATACACGTTGTCATTATCATTATATATGATCTTATGCGCACGCATTAATTTTAAAAAAGGTCAAAATTTTATTTTTAATTTTTTATTTCCATTTAAATCATAAACATATTTTCCGACATAAATATATATATTTATAGACCTATAACATACATATATATATTTATGTGTGTGTGTATATATATATAATCATATTTTTTCTAGAAGAATAAATAAAAATAAAAAATAGTTTTAAAACAGTATATATAAGCATTTAAAACTAAATAAACAAAATTTTAATTTAATATATATATTTAAATTTAAAAAATATTTATTTTGCTTTTTCAAATATAATAAAAATTATTTTTGTTATATATGTATGTGTATGTGTGTGTGTATATATATCTGTATACCATGCATACATACATACACGTGTGTGTGTATATAAACTTCTACATACATACATACATTTTCAAAAAATAATGTACATATATAAACTTATATATTCATTTGGATATTTATTAAGTTTTCTTTAATTTTTAAAATTATATATATATATATATATATAATAATTATTTTACTAAATGTTTAAATTTTGAATTATTCAAGGCTTAATTATTTTGGCTGAAATAATTTAAAAAACAATTTTAAATATTGGCGGTTGGAGCGTTTAATTATTTTAATAAATCAAAACATTTCAAATTTGAATTAAATTTACTTACATCAAATAAAATAATTTTAATTATACACACATGCACACATTCAAACATACTTTCAAAATGTATATATTTATATATTATTATAAAATATTTCAGTGGTCGATATAATAATAAAATAAAAATTATTATTTGTTTCATGTACATCTTGGATTGGTTATATTAAATATTTATAATATATATATATATATATATATCACACTTAGACATCTTCTGTCCATAGGACAAAGTAGCCAATTTTCCTTATGAACCCTTAGTATATATTACATGTATATATTGTTATGATGTTCATACTATGAATATGAATATCATAAAAGATTAAAATATAAATCAATTTTAAATAAATTATTAATACATTTATTTTTAAAACATTAACATTAAATGAGTATTTTAATCAGATTAATTAAATTAAAATATTTCAAATCTCTTTTATAAATAAAATACTTTGATTTTCTATAAACAAAATTTTATTTACACTAATGTAAAATAAAGATCTTATGAAATTTAGTGAACATTTCTTTAAATTCACCATTGTAACCTGTTGCAAATTCACCTGATCCAACAATAGTGTCAGAGCACGCATTGTGCTTGTGTAAATAATTAACTAGCACTAAAGGCATTACATTTAGAAAAATTCAAAGTAGATAGGTGTCTAAGAAATGGTGTTTAAACTAAGGAGAGGGTTACTCTAATTAAGGACCACAATATGTGGAAAACCTATCGATCTCTTGACCCTTGTTTGGCTCATTGAAATGGTTTGATTCTAGGTTATACCGTTGTGGAAGACTCGGTTAAGTCTTACGTAATTCAAATACCTATTTGAATATTATATTTTTTTTAAATTAAACAATTAATTACATAATTTATAAAAGTTATAAAACGCAAATTTAAAATTGTCTTAAATTAAGTAATTAGTTACATAATTTTATAAAGGGTTATAAAATATAATTTTAAAATTGTTTTAAATTTAAATAAGCAAATACAAATGTTATATTTATAAATTAATTAAAAAATTTGATTAATAAAAAGGAAATGCATACACACACAATACATACATACATACATACATACATACATACATACATATATATATATAACTAAATTATAAATGTTATAGTTAAATTATGTATATTATATATATGAATGAAACAGAAGGTCAAAATAAATAAAACTCACAAGACTTAAGGAAGTATACATTGGATGTATATAAAATATATATATTATATTATGAGTTATAATCGTTATACCGATCTCCCTTAAATAGTCAATAATACTCTACAAAATTAATTTTAAATCATGAATTTAAATTAATATTGCTCTCCATCATTTATAATAATATAAATTGAGTACCTTACATATATACAGTTGTTGAGCACCCTCAAGCCGTAGAATATCCAAAGTGGTGTTTGTCTTATCTAAGATAAGTAAGATTGTTTATGTAACTTTGTTGAGCACCCTCAGAGGTTATATAATTCTCCTTAAGATATCATGAAATGATGGGTTTAACGTATCTAATGTACTTCATGATTTATTGAGCACCCTTAAGGTTATGAAGATGATTAGAAACATAGGTTAACGTATGTTAAGAGTTATATGTGTGATATAACTAGTAAAGTATTACTTACCATGTATTGTTGAGTACCTTTAAAAATATAGTAAAATGATAAACGGATCCTAACACCCACTGAAGGAATTAATGAAACTCCCGTATCTCTTTTATAGTTTTTTAGATATATAGAATTCAACAGAAGCCTTATTAGATAAACATAATAAACTTTTCTAACAAGTATAAGAACACAAGCAATTGATATCTAATTTAGTCTAATGAATTTACATAGATCAAATGTCAACTATGAAGCTATTTTTCAAAAAGAACACACTAACTAGTACAAACTACAAAGATTGACTAAGAAATGTTAAAATAGTGCTCACAAACGAAAAGATTGGGCACGTTGTCATTAACAACCCTTTGACCAAACTCGATAAAAATGCCATGTAAACAAACCAAGGCTTACGAGGATTGACAAATGGATTATGAACTAGCTCATTGTTACGTGTTGTCCACTATGAGCATCAAGCTCCAAAGTCAACGTGAGAAAATAAATTCGTGAAATATTCATTCACCTGCAAAAGTTGTATGGTGAGTAATCTCGTAATGCGAGGTATGAGGTATTGTGGAAATTGTTCATACAAAAATGAGTGAAGGTTCATTGGTTCAGGACCATGTGCTCAATATGATTGGGTGTATCAAACGGTTAGCCAAGGCAGGTACTACTCTAGTTACCGAGCTTTAAACCAACTTGATTCTTGTCTCACTAACTCCAAAGTATGATCTATTCGTACTGAAGTTCAATATGTACTAGTCGAAGTGTATTGTCACTGAAATCTTTATTATGTTAAGGACTACCGAGAGTATGTTCACGAAGGTACCAAGCACGATGCTTGTTGTTAAGGCTGATTGGTTTGAAGGAGAGAGAGCGTAAGCTAAATTGTGGCAAGGGGAAGTCAAATGCGCAAGAGAAAGGTGATTGTCACTTTTGCTCGAAGAAGGGACATTGGAAGAAAAATCGTTCGGAGTACTTAAACATGTTGAAGGAGAAAGAATCAGATTCTATGCCTAAAGGTATTTTCTTTGAAGAAAATTGTTTATCTGTATGTGCTTCTATTTGGATTTAGATACTTTATTTAGAACCCATATTTGTAATTCTTTACAGAGACTTAAGAGTAAGAGGCCGTTGCTAGCGGGATCATGGAATTTCAAGTTGAAAATGGAGCTAGCACAGCAATAAAAGCAATGAGAGAATATCGTGTGAAACTAGCGAGTGGATATGATTTGATTTTAAATAATTGTTATCACATACATAATTTTATTTCTATAATAATATCTATCTCTCGTTTGATAGAGGACGGATACAGCTTTATTTGTACAAACAGTATTATGAATTGTTGGAAATAAAACAGTTGGATTTGGTGCTTTAAATAATGCTATTTATGTTCTTAGTTTAAATCATGTGTTTAATGTTGAAAATTATGTTGCGTCTAAAGTTAATCATAGTTATCTTTGGAATTGTAAACTATACCATATTAGCAAGAAATGACTTAGCAAGTTAAGAAACTAAGGGTTTCCATAATTTGATTCTGAATCATTCGATACTTTTGAGTCGTGTTTTAAAGATAAAATGGCTAAGCATCCATTTAGTAGGAGCAACAAAAGAGTTATGAACTCTTAGGACTCGTGCACACCGATATATGTGGTCCAATGTCTACAACTACCAAAGGCAGAACATTATACTTTATCACGTTCATTGATGATTTTTCCAGATATGGACTCAATTTTTGTGTAGCACTAGGCATAAGCGCACCTTGATAAGTTGCATTTTGTTGATTGTATATTTTGTCATCCTCGGAACGAGACTAATGTGTCATGAAGAGCAAAGGTCAGTTGCTAATCACTATGCTTTAAGACAAAAAACTATGGGAAAATGAGCATTTAAAGGTAACGACACAAGATGTAGAGTGGTTTAGCAAAGATGCCTATGTCCATTGTGAAGCTGTCTTACTATATGACTCCCTTACAATTACAAGGAATTACAAGAAAATAATAAGAAAAGGGAATCACTTAAGACTAAAAGAGCTATTAATTTTAAGAGCATGCTAAGTGAAGAGCTTTAGGTTGAGTGCAGTGACCAGAATTCCTGCTTGTTCCAATCAACTTTGGTGTGGCTCTATGTTCTCTTACCAAGAAAACTAACCCCTTTGATGTTGCAATGCATGGGGTTCTTATAAGAAACTGATGCTTGGGCAGTTGAGATCATACTGCAAAACAGATAGACAGCGTGCATGGCCATTGATCAGGTTGAACGGACTTGATGCAGGATAACTGGCTAAATGAAAGGAATGTGTAGCTGACATGAATGTCAATAGGAGAATTATACAAGTGCATGCCTTTCCTTGCTTTGCATTTAATGCACTTGTATTGTGGCGGTAAGTAACGGGATATGGAACATGCTTATTATCAGGTGTAGATACGCCTAGTTCTACCTCGTCGCCTAACTCCCACATGCTTTGGTGGCAAGACGGGTCGAGTCGATCTGCTGGCCGTCGAGACCATAAAGAGGATAAGGAATTGTTGAGAGCTGAGGTCATGCTCAACCGAGCAAGGGATGATGAGACAAGCTGTAGGCCGTAAGTGGTTTTACTAAAAATGGATCAATGACAGACCACATTGAAATCGGTCTTGAGCTGTGCTGGTCGACAAATAGCTGGGAGAGTTGCTTGAGTAGGTAGACTGACTTGGTGCCATGTTGAAAACGGGTCGGCATAAGAGAGCTAGTTGTAAGAGAGATGGATCGAAGTGGACCAGGCCGAGTTTTTCTTATGCCTCGCCTTGATTGGCGAGTTGGATGCTGGAGTTGTTGTAGGATGCCTCTGATAGGAGTTGGCTTGATGTGCAATTGAGTAGAGAAGCCGATGCGAACCTAGGCTGGATTTTGGTCGGCATCCGCTGTAGAAGCCCAGCCACCCTATCTTTAGTCTTTGTTAGTTTGCGGTTAAGCTGTACCTGAGTAGTACCGGACCGGACCGGGCCAAGCGAAGAAACCTTGATCATTTTATCTTCTTACTTACGAAAAATTTGAGTAAAATTTTACCCACCAATTCCATATTCGCATGCAACGGCGGGCTTGTTAAATCATGAAGACTTTGACGATTGACCACTTTGTTACGCATCTAATGCGCTTTTCACATAGCATTGTGTCATTGGCGGCGATGGTTGTGCTTCTCGAGATGCGGTAGAGATTTTCTACTTCCCTTACATGCGTAGTGTGACACAACGCTTGATTATTCTTAAACGGTTGAGATCTTTTTTTCCTTTTTGAGCATAGCGACTGCGATTGAAGGGGAGGTATAAAAATATCTCCCATTTCCTCCACTCTGAACTCATGAAGCTTTTTTCCATGTAATTTCTTTTAAAAACCAGAATTTTGGATCATTTTTTATTGGTAAATATAGTTAACATCGTCTTCTTCTTCCTCTTTAAATGCTTCTGAGCGCATTTGGTTTTGTCAAACTTGTTTAGAGCTAAAAGAAAGGAGAAAACTTTCTTGGGTACCAAACAGTTTTTGTTGATTGCAGTTCGGACTGCTGCTTGGAACTTATTTTTTTGGAAGGGATCTTGCCTCATTGCTTGGTCTGGGCTCGCGCTTTCTGTCAATTTTTTCAATGGTGATTGTTAGTTCCTGAGATGATAGTTTTGATGACAACAACCTTAGGACTTGTTATAAAATATAAATACTAATATTCATGTCTAGATATATATGTATATGCAAGATATGTATGTAGGTACTGAGAATGAAGACTGTACAGTATATAGATTCAATACTGACGAATTCAAGATTGAAGAAATCAAGACTGAAGACTTATGGGTATCAAGAGTTCAAGATTTCAAGAGTTCAAGAGTTCAAGATATCAAGATAAGTAATAGTGTCTAGATTTATGTTAAAACTTCATAATAGCACTAAAAATTTTATTTGGATTTTAATTGTGGAATGGAATCCACCTTTTCGCTCTAATAGTGGGATGGAACCCACGACTTTCTCTAGTGGAATGGAATCCACGAAATTTTCAAAATGATTTATTTTAAATATTTTTCCAAAAACTTTTTAAAAGTCATCTCTCTCAGTTTAAATATTTTAGCCTTAAACTATTTTTATTATCATTTATATTTTGATTTCAAAATCATCTCTTATTTTTAAACTAGTTCAAATTAGAATTCTACTTGCTTTCGCAAACCACAATAATTTCAAACTAGTTCAAATGAATGTCAAAAGTACCTTTTTAAATGGTTTTGTTAAAGAAGATGTTTATGTTGAACAACTCCCGCTTTTTGAAGAAGAAAAGTTTCCATATCATGTTTACAAATTAAAGAAAGCTTTATATGGTCTGACACAAGCTCCTAGAGCCTAGTATGATAGACTAAGATCTTACCTATTACAATTAAATTTTGAAATTGGTAAAGTAGATAATACTCTTTTATTAAAAGAAAAAAATAATATCCAATTAGTACAGGTTTATGTAGATGATATAATTTTTGGATCAACAAACAATGAATTGAACAAAGAGTTTTCTGAAATAATGACAAAAGAGTTTGAGATGAGTCATATGGGTGAACTTACTTTATTTTTAGGATTGCAAATAAAACAATTAGATAGTGGTATTTTCATTAGTCAAGAAAAGTATGCTAGGGATCTAATTAATAAGTTTGGTATGACCACTGCGAGTGGAAAACCCACTCCTATAGTAACCAATGAACCCTTGAATAAAGAAGACATGTAAAAAGATGTCGACCAAAAACTATACAGGGGAATGATTGGATTGCTACTGCGAGTAGGCCTGATATCATGCATAGTGTCTGTCTCTGTGCAGGATACCAATCTCAACCCAAAGAGACCCATTTAAAAGAGGTTAAACGTATCCTAAGATATGTTAAAACACACTTTAGACTATGGCCTATTTTACCCTAAAAATGATTCATTTGATTTAATCTCATATTGTGATGCTGACAATGCTGGTTGTAAATTAGACCGAAAAAGTACAAGTGGAACTTGTCACTTTTTTGGACATTCTCTAGTTTCCTGATTTAGTAAAAAGAAAAATACTGTCTCACTATCAACAACTGAAGCAGAATTTATCTCTGCTGCTTTGGCTTGTTCTCAAGTTATCTATATGCAATAGACCCTAAAGGATTTTGGATTAAATATTTCAAACTCACCAATTTATTGTGACAATACAAGTGCAATAAATTTATCCAAAAATCCTACTCATCGTGCCAGAACCAAACATATTGATATCAGACATCATTTTCTCAGAGATAATATAAGTAAAGAGATTATTTCTCTTGAATTTATCAACACTAGGAATCTAATAGCTGATATTCTGACCAAAACCTTGAATCAATCAACCTTTACTAAATTTAGAAGAGAACTCGGTATTTGTTCTATAACTAAGATATAGAATATAGATATAGTAACATATATATTTAAATAAATAAAGAAAAATAAAATTTTCAAAATTTCCATAAGGATGTCGACATACCCCTACCCCCTATGTCGACATACAACGGTAAAATTTTTAATTTTGATTTTCCCTTTAAAATTAGTTTGGTAGTTATATATTCTCTATATTTCAAATTCTTCTGTCTTCCACTTCATTTCTCTCTGTAATAAACTTCTAAGAATATAAAATAATGGCCTCCTCTTCTAAATCAAACCAAAATGCGACAAAGATGACTCCTCCAACATTCATATTCATAATCCATTAGAGGAAGACAACGACGAAGAAGAAGCGCAAATGGACGAAGACGATAAAGTTATTTGCATTGGAGAAGTTTGTTTTGATAAAGATGGTAATTTGGTCGAACAACATGGAAACTTTTGTCTCCATTACCCAAATTGTCCGATTCACAAGTCACCAATTATCAAAGACACTCATTAGATTGTTTTTATGATAATGTATTTATATATTGTGTGTATTTGTATATATTTGTGTTTATATGTGTAATATAAGAACATAATAAAATTATATTTGCATTTTGCATAATTATACTTCGTTATTAGTATTTAGTTCCACAGTATTAGTTTAAGGGGGAGTTATGTAGTTTAGGATTAGTTTTTGTTGATGACAAAGAGGGAGAATTATAAAATAAGGTTAGATAGCCTTAGATTAAGGGGGAGTTGTTGGAATAAGGAGGAGTCGGAGTAGAATCGAATGTGGAGAATATTTTATAAACAAAGGTTTTCATCATCAAAAAGGGGGAGATTGTTAGTTCCTGAGATGATGGTTTTGATGACAACAACCTTAGGAATTGTTATAAAATATTAATACTAATATTCTTGTCTAGATATATATGTATATGAATGATATATATGCAGGTACTGAGAATGAAGACTGCACAGTATAGAGATTCAAGACTGACGAATTCAAGATTGAAGAAATCAAGACTGAAGACTCATGAGTATCAAGAGTTCAAGATTTCAAGAGTTCAAGATATCAAGATAAGTAATAGTGTCTAGATTTATGTTAAAACTTCATAATAGAACTAAAAAATTATTTGGATTTTAATTGTGGAATGGAATCGACCTTTTCGCTATAATAGTGGGATGGAACCCACGACCTCTTTAGTGGGATGGAACCCACATCCTTCTCTAGTGGAATGGAATCCACGAAATTTTCAAAATGATTTATTTTAAATATTTTTCCAAATTTTTTTTAAAGGTCATCTCTCTCAGTTTAAATATTTTAGCCTTAAACTATTTTTATTATCATTATAATTTTATTTCAAAATCATCCCTTATCTTTAAATAAACTATATTCAAAATGGTTTATAAACTTCAGAAATTGTTTTGAAAAGTTTTAGAAAGAAAATCTCTTTTAAAAACAAAAATCAATTTTCAAAATTTACTAGGGCATGTCGACATACCCCATCCCCCCATGTCGACATGGTAGCCGTAGAATTTAAAATTCAAATTTTCCAATGAAGTGTCTATTCGTCATAACCTTTCACGAATGGACATGACTGTTGTTCTTCTATAAATACCAGTTGTTTTCAACGAATTTTAAGTTGGGTTTTCTTCATTTCTTCACTCCTTCTTCTCCACTCAAATATTCTCTTATATTTCAAATGCTTTAACAAAACTCTGCCGAAATTCTAAGTGAATCAAACTCAATTGTCTCTAGTTTGATTCTCTGCCACTCTCTCTCAAAGATCTCAGTGCTATTCAGAGTTATAGGATCATTTGTAATCAAAGAAATGTATCGAGTCTCTCTATCTATCAAAGTGATATTGGAAACGGTGTGATTGTGGCTTGTAAATCAATTGGGTTTGATTGTAGCCCGTAAATCAATTAGGTGATCTTGTAGCCTGGTTAAATCAAGAGAGTTTACCCTGGACTCGAAGATAGGAGGGTGTATCTCGTGGCCTTGAAATCGAGGTTGTAATATCGACATTATATTTGAAAAGAAATCTGCATAAGAAATTGTGTGGGACTGGATGTAGGGTAACTCCGAACCAGTATAAAATTCCGATATGTTTTTTCCTTTACTGCTTTTATTTACTATTTGCATCTGTGTCTGATTCTTTGATTGTTTCTGCATTTGTGAATTGCATTTGTTTGGATTTAATTTGAAAAGATTTCAAAAAGATTCATAAAATTAATTAAACACTATTCACACCCCTTCTAGTGTTAATTCTTTCCTAAGATCTGTAATCCGCATTTCCTACAGTGATTGTTCATTAGTCTTGAGCTAATGGTCCAAATGATGTTGGTGGGCTTCCTCACCATCTTTCTCTAAAATTCCCGAACTAAGGTCAACTTGGGAGTCCAACTGCCTTGTTGGAAAGAGTTGTGGCTGTCGTCTATGCCTTTGGTGCTACGATTGAAGTCTTGGTCTGCTGCTTGGCATTGTCTGGAAGCTTTTTGAAATCTCTTCTGAGATTTGATGGAGAAGTCTTCGAAGGTGGTGGCACACCCTTACTTCCATAGGAAAATAACAATCAGTCGGTGCCAGGAGTGCTAATTTGCACATTTGAAGATAGGCCTTCTAAGGTACTTCAAGGCACGACTCTCCTTTCCTTTCTCATTTTCTTCTTTTCAAATTATTAGCGATGGAAAAGCTTTGTAAAGGGTAGAGCTCGGACATTCATATGAACCAAGTGTCGGCCAGGTGTTGAGTGGCGAGTGTCGCTAGTGGTAAGCGGGAGCGCATGTTTGTCCATGAGTTCTCCTAGGTGACAAGCGATCATGTATAGAGTGGCAGACAGGTCCAGCTCAAATCGATGAGCTCGAGGGTTCTCTTGGGTGACACGTTGTTATTCGTAGGATGACTATAGGTCCCGGCTTGAATCGAAGCGAATGGCTAGCTCGAGGACTTTGTATAAGTTTTATGTAAAATGGTGAGACGGACGGCAAGTGTCACTGTTCACAAGAACTTAGCAGATAATAGAATGTATTATCAAGAGTAAGAACTGATCTATGATACTAGACTGGGTTGTAAGTCTGCTTGAGAAAGGCATTGGCAGTTAAGCCTGGATGTCTTCAGACATGCAGGTGGGCGTCCGACCACTTCCAAACATCGTTAAGGGCAAAAACGGACGAAGGAGTTGTTTAATGGCCTAAGCTGAGGCAGATCTGGACATAAACTGGAGTAAAGAGTTTCTCAAGTAACCTTCGAGGGGGATGCGTGACAGGTGGCCTTGATTGTGAGGCTTGATATTTTTCCCATGGGCTTAGCCGCAAGCGCAGATCGACCCATGCATTCTTGTAGGAGGGAGTTATAGAGGAGAAGACAGGTGGGAAAGAGTTGAGAGCTTTTGGGGGAGGCCCTCCTTCCAGCACCAAAATGTTGATTGTATTTTACGTCCACCTTGGATTGAGACTAATGCATTGTAAAGAGAAAGGTCACTTGCTAATCATTGGGCTTAAGGATGGAAAACGAGCATTTAAAGGTAAATGACACAAGATGGAGAGTGGTTCAGCGATGCTATGTCCACTATAAAGTTCTCTTACTATATGGCTCTCTTACAATTACAAGGAATTACAAGAGAATAATAAAAAATGAAAACACTTAAAATTAACAGAGCTGCTAACCATAAGAGGTTGCTGAGTGACAAGCTTTGGGTTGTTTCTAGTGACTGGAATTTCAATGTGTTCCAGTCAACCTTGGTGCGGTTATGTGTTCTCTAATAACAAAAAAACCAATCCCTTTGATGTTGCAATGCATAAGGTTCTTTTACAGCTGAAACTGATGCCTAGATGGTTGAGATCTTGCTATAAAACAACCAGGAAGTGTGACCGGATATTGATCTAGCTGAACGGACTTGATGGGAGACAGTTGGCTAAACGAAAGAATGTGTAGCTGAGATGAATATCAACAGGAGAACTGTACTAGGTGCAAGCCCTACCTAGCTTCGCATTTAATGCACTTGTACCATGGCGGTACGTTATGGTTAATGTAACATGCTTCTTGTCAGGAGTAGATACACCTGGTTTTACCTTCCGTCACTTTACTCCCGCATGCCTAGATAGAAAAACGAGCAGAGTCTATCTGCCGGCTCCTAAGATCAAGAAGAGGATAGGGATTTGCTAAGATCTAAGGTCATGTCAAGCCTGGCAAGGGATGACGAGATGAGCTGCAGGTCCCAGGTGGCTGTATTAAAATTGGATCAATGACAGGTCATGTTGAAGTCAAGCTTGAGCTGTGTCGATCAATAAATGGCTAGGAGAGCAGCTTGAGCAAGCGGACTGATTTGGTGTCGTGTTGAAAGCGGGTCGGCATGAGAGAGCTTGTCGTAAGCGAGATGGATTGAAATATACCAGGCTGAGTTATTCTTATGCCTTGCCTCGGCCGAAGTTACTATAGTGTGCCTTGGTCGGTAGTTGGCTTGATGTGCAATTGAATGCAGGGGCTGATGCAGGCCCAGCTGGATTTGGGTCGACATTCGGTGTAGAAGCCCAACCGGCTTATCTCTAGCCTTGACTGGTTTGCAGGCTAACCTAGACCCAAGTCGTCCTAGAATGGATCGGGCCAGGCTAAGAAACCATTATCTGTCTATCTTCTTACTTACAAAAAATTTGAGTAACACATGCATACCCTGAAATATAGTGTGTAGTATTTCAGTATCTTTTATTTCTCCTTTGGAATACTTTAAATAGAAGTGTCATCGAACCCATTAAATCAAACAAATAGAATTAAAATAGTTGATATTTTTTAGGACCTAGAGTACCGGCTTATTGGGGATCAAACTCTCTACCTCACCAGTTGAAGCTGGCTACCTAACCCAATTACGCTATCAATGTGGGGGCAAATAATTTGCAATAAATGTAAACTCAATGCAAAATAATGTAATCTACATATGAGCAAACTACCACTTCTCACTACCACATATGGTTTTATTTATAGGATCCCATCCACCCATGGTTTATGGCATAAACTTTGTCACTGGACTAATTATTTTCTGAAGTTGTCGTACTTGTGTCGAACTTAGGGTGCATTCTTGTGCGAAATAAAACAGGCACGGAAAAGGGAAATTTAAAAGGGGAATGAAAGAGGAAAGTTTAGCAAAAGGAGATTTATAATTGTGTTGTGAAAGTGGTTTTGAAAGGTATTTTGATATGAATAATCATTTTTGTTATTGTTTTATTTTGTTTTAGTTATGATTAAATAATGTATTTAAGTGAATTTGAATTATTTGTAAATTTTGGAATGCTAGAAAATTTCAAATGAGAAATCAACTTTTAATAAATACTTGTGTTTTCTCAAAATATGGGAAAACACTCCAAAGTATGAGACATGAAAATTAAGAGATTAAGAATCGAAATTTGTGAGGAAAAACACGAGATATTTAAAGTGTTTTACATAGAATCTTGAACTACATCCACCATAAATTTTATTGCTGATTCACACATGCAATTATAATTAAATTACAATGATTTTAACGTTCAAATCGATGATTATCAAATTTGAAAGATTTTCCTTGCAAAATCAGTCGAAGGTCCAAGATCCGATCTGTTTTTAGTCGCTATAAGCTCTATATTTATAAAAATTTCGACCACCAAAATAGTTAGAATAAGTTTGAACGAGAAAATATCTCCAGATCTGAAATTTCAGCATGAAGAACTAATAAAAATGCATGAAATATTCTCACAATCAACATGGTTCACTACCGATTGGCGTCAATCCATTTCTTCGACTTTTTATTATGACACGGTATGAATCTTCACGCCTTAATAGGATATCCTTCAAATGATCCCAGATGGTTCAACACTGGTTTGTACAGATCAATAACGATCCATGTCAAAACTTAGCACCCTATTTTCTTCCGATCATCTTTAAGTATTACTTCTTGATTAAGCTTGTGGGAAAATAATTCATATGGTTCGGTGTCGATCCATTTGTCCTTCTCCACTCTTAGCCAAAATTTGTGAATTCTCCAATCTTGATATTTTCCAACTTCTTGATCCATTTCTCTATCATTCTATAGTCCAGATCCATCGAAATGTTGCTTAGTTCAAATGTGGGATAACAATTACAAAGTATGATTTTGTGATAACAAAACATGCTTTGTTTCGAGAAAAGAAACCAAATCTAGTTCTACTAAGACATTTCTCCCACTTGATTTGTTTTCGTGAAATGTTGGATCTTCTCTGAGAATATTGACAATCCATTTCATATAATTGATGGTCGCATCTCTATAATAGATATAATTATTGACATTTTCAATCTAGAGTCTTTTCTCATCATTGCGGGTTCTTGTAAGCTATTCCATCTCTTCATCAGGTTGACTCCTTACTTCTTTTCCATTTTAACATAATTGATTTATCATCTTCTTCTTTTTTCCCTTTTTATAACATAAGAAATCACATGGATCGGTATCGAATGATTGGAAAGTTTTCCTATAATTGAAAACATTTAGAATTTTTCTGGTTCATTTCACATTCTAGCCCTCTTTTACCTAGTGCCTTGCGATTGCGATTCTTGTGACTTTAATCCCTCCGTGCTTCAAGTTTCCATATCTGTAATCTAGGACTGCCATTTCCAGATCTAAGCTCATTGGACTTTGTTGATCCATTAGAAAACGGATCTCCTATGTCTAATTCAATTACTAATTTCACCGCCACTTTTCTCGTTTCACTAAAAACTTAGGTAGGTCACCGCTGCCATGACTTAACATGCCATCATGGTGTCAAACTCCTTGAACCCATTATCACTGTCGATCCTTGCCAAAGTCTAAGTCACCCTTCATCATCATTGCCCTAATCACACTGTAACCGCAACATGCCATAGCTAAGACCTAGTGTGAAGGTAGTGAAGGACGATGACCAAGCCTATATCAACTTAGCTAACTTTAAGCATGAGTCAGTGTCTTGGTGTTGGATCGGTTCGGTTTAAGAAGTTGTCCTTTTGAATGTGTTCTAATACTCATCAGATTCTAGGATCAATACACTTAGGACATCCTTCCAACACCATATTTCTGCAATCCTACAAAGAGGAGATCCGCACCACCTTGGGCAACGGTTTCATTGGAGCAAATCCTATGCTAACGGGTAACATTGAACATACAGTTATATCACGTGTTGGAGCTCATTGTCCAGCACAAGGGGGATATTTATGGAGAGTGCATCCGTTCATCGTACTAAGGTCACATGACATGCACTACATAGATTATATCTCATATCAATGCCTTGGTTGATGTACAGAATTCGATTAGTCAACACACATCAACATCCATTAGATCCTTTATATTAGCTACATGGGACTTAATCAAAATAGCAATAAGCTTAATCATAAATGACCATTCTCATAACCGAGTTTTGGAAGATCTTCTTAGAGCATGTGTTTTGGACTTCGGAGGATCATGGGAAGATCACCTTCATTTGGTGGAGTTTGCGTACAACAACAGTTACCAGTCAAGCATTGGTATGGCACCGTATGAGGCATTGTATGGAAGACCGTGTAACTCTCCGACATGTTGGTTGGAAACTGGAGAAAAGCTGATGCTTGGGCCAGAAATGATTCGACAGACTTCGGATTGCATAGAGATCATTCGGCAACGAATGAAGGCAGCCCAAGACCGTCAGAAGAGTTATGCCGATAAGCGTCGAAAGGATTTGGAATTCGACGTAGGAGATATGGTTTTTGTAAAGATTTCTCCACTGAAGAATGTTATTCGATTCGGGAAGAAAGGAAAGTTGACTCCGAGATTTGTTGGACCATTCCCGATCATTGAGCGAATTGGAAAGCTCGCCTATAGGTTGGAGTTACCTGAGAAGATGTCGGGTGTGCACAATGTTTTTCATGTATCATATCTACGGAAGTATGTGCACGACTCGAATACAGTGGTTTCTGCTGATAGCTGTGAAGATTTTGAAGTTGATCCTGTTGGTAGAAGACCTCGTAAGCCGCTTCGTGTTGTTGAAACTGACACGAAACAGCTCAGGAGGAAGGTAGTTAAGTTGCTCAAGATACAATGGAGTGATGATGATAACGACTGTACGTGGGAGGTGGAAGAGAGGATGAAGGCAGCTCATCCTGAACTCTTCAAGGTATGGCCCTAAGGTGTCGTCTCATCTCACGATATTGTAACTTGTTCTAAGTTTTAGAATTCTGCATGCTAAGCTAGAATTGGATGCATGGTTTGTTGATTGCTATGGATGGTAGGCGTGCAGAATAGTCTTTGATTGCTTTGTTTGTTTGGAATTTCGGGGGCGAAATTCCTAAGGGGGAGAGAATGTAACGACCCGTATTTTTACGGATCGAAAAGTTTGTCAAAATCTGGAATTTTAGCATTTTTGAGCCATTTCAGATTTTAGGCAAATTCTGCCTAAGTCCTAAGTCGTTCACGACTTAGCATAAGTCGTAAGTCGTATACGACTTAGGGGATGGGAGTGACCCAGGGCTTGGAGATGGGTTGTTTGTATGACCTAAGGAGATAAGTCGTAGCTGGGCTAAGTTAGTAGGTCGAAGTTAACTCGGCAAGTGTTAAGTCGTAGGTTGTAAGTCGTTGCCGAGTTAAGGGATAGACAACCTAAGGAAGTGACCGACTTAGGGTATGGTAGACGACTTAAGGTTTTGACCGAGTTAAGTGTTTAAGTCGTAGCCAAGTTGAGTCGTGGCCGTGTTAAGAAGAATGCTAAGTCTTAAGTCGCGAGATCACTAAGACGTAGCATGTAAGTCGGAGGCCCTGTTTAGTTATGAGTCGTAAACTGGGGGTTTTGTTAAGTCGTAAGTTGTGAACGACTTATGAGTGTGTTAAGTCGTAGACGACTTAGGTGTTTGTTTGTTGAGTCGTATCCCAGCAAGTTGTTAAGTCGTGAGCTCTGTTTTAGTTAGGTCGCGTGTTGGCTTAAGCGTTAGGTCGTATACGACTTAAGGAGTTAAGTCGTATGATTTAAGTCGAAAGTCGTGACCAATGGTAAGTCGCTGGGTGCGCATGGGCTTAAGTCGTAGGCTGCTGAGCACGTTAAGTCGTAGACGACTTAGTGGTTGAGTCGTAGACTGTTAGGTTGAAGGCTTTGTTAAGTCGTAGCTTGGTTAAGTCGCAGGTGAGCGTTAGGTCGCGAAGGAGAGTCTGGTTAGGTCGTAGAAGCCAGCAGTTGTTAGGTCGGAAGGTTTTAAGTCGTAAGTCGTAAACGACTTATGAGGACAGACGACTTAAGGGAGTTTCTGGCTATAAATAGGAGGGGTTGTTCTCACTTTTTGGGATTCGGATTTCGAAGCGACGAAGTGCTGCCATTTTGAGAGCTCGACTTCTACACTTCTTCACTTCTTTTCTCCACTCTAATCTAGTGATTCCATCCATCCAAATCGAAGATCAAATTGAAGATTCAAGAGCTTAGATTGAAGATCTTCATCTTTTCAAGAGAGATTTCATCGTTTGAAGCGGATTCGTGATAGATCGAGCTTGATCCTTCGCTGTCCAGATCTGAAGCGTGTTGATTTGAGGTTGTTTAGGTGATTTGGTGAGTGGTGATTATCTCTCACACGGATCCAAAGGAGTATATCGGATTGTTGGCTCGATTTGGTGTTAAAATAGTGATTTCTATGCATTTTCTTCATCCTAAGTGTAGACCCATATAGATCCATTGTTCATGATGATGTTATATCCATTTTATCATATGTTAACCTATGCAAGTTCATTCATCAAGTTGTAGAGATATAATTCATGTTTTCATGCTTATTGGACTTTCAACTCTTTAATTACGAAAATGCCATTATTGTTATAATTGTCTACTTAGATCATATTTGAATGCTTGATTGCTTGGATTGATGTTTGATTTGATTGATTGTTATGAACTAGATGATTGATGATTAGATTTAGATCGAAGATGATTCAAAAGCTAAGGGAAAGGCTCTTGAATTGGGAAAGCTGCTCGTGGCATATGTAGCGGGATGATGAAGCTCTTATGCATAGATTTGATGATGTGATGTTGAGATGAGGCTTTGCGAGGATGTAATGAAGCGAGGCATCATGTGATGAAGACTTGGTCTAATCCAGACGGGATCATTCCAAGCATGTTGATAACTCGGTGATATGATTCGAGTTGAGGATAATGAATGGATAAGAGAATAGTCGTCGAGGAGGATGACTAGGAGGCTTGGGTAGCATCGTTGTTGAAGGTTCTAGCATGCTCTAAGCAAGAGTACGTTTGGGCAGATTCGATAGTCCCAACGACTAACTATTGATGGTCGAGTACTCTGGGCAGATTCGATAGTCCTAGGCACGGGTTGCGACGACGTGCGGGAGTTATGTCTAGAACCGGGGTTTCCATTAGCCCTTGACGGACGGCTGAAAGAATGTGCCGGTCATTCAATTAACGGTGATATCGAAGCAATGATAACAGTGATAGCCAGAGTCATGGATGTTTGGTTGTATCGTCATTCGGACTCAAGAGCGGTATTTTCTGGGTGCTTATCTGATTTAGGCCTTGGTACTTGGAAAACATCGCCCTTGATTCGAATGATTATTACTCTACTTTAAGTTGTATGCTCTGCTATGTTGCTTCTGCTTAGTGTGTGTCTGGGGGCTATCACTGTAGAATGAGGTTGGAGTGGGAGGGTTGTATTCCTATTCCTTTTCCTTTATGCTCTTTTGGTATGTTGTTAGTTAATTTACTGCTCACTAAGACTGTTGTCTGACTCAAGGCTTTATGTTTTAATTCTTATTGCCTTGGGCTGTTCGTCCATTTTGGGACGGGCAGACTAGGTAGCAGGTGACAGGTGCTGTTCTCTTCGAGCGATGCTGATATCGAAGACGAGCTGGAGGGTTGCATATTATCTTCTTATTATATGTACTGGATATTCCGCTGTTTTGTATTCTCTGAGAGATATGTAGTGAGGCTTGATGTATTGACTATTTGGATGTTTGTATTCAACTATCATGGAGTTTTATATGATGGCATTTTGTTCTGTAAAGCTTCACTATACATATGTTCTATTGTATTTTGTCCATGCGCTGTGAGTGATACGATAGATTCTGTTGTTTTAATTTACCCCGACAATCGTCCATGGTCACCTAGCACACTTTACAGCGCACTTTCTCTAGATTCGGTGCAGGGGTCATGGGCGGTCGTCACATTTGGTATCAAAGCATTGGTTAATCGATTTTACCCAACGCTCGCCGTCGTAACTACGTATGAGAGACGTAATTGTATTTTGATGGATAAATACTATATATAATATAGTAGTTTAGTTGAGTTTGAGTCCTTTATGCAGTTGTTTCTCTAGATGTTCTAATCATTCCTTTTTATAGATATTGAGAATGAGTCGAAGAGGGAGACCAGCTGCTAGGGAAGGCCGTGCTACTGAAGAGACTGCTGATTATGCAGCCATGTTTGAAGCTATGATGACTTCGATCATGAGAAGGATACCAGTTCCGGGGGTGGCAGTTGATGTTGGAGTTCAGGTTCAGACTCCGAAACCAGTGGATTTTGCTAAGCTGTGCAAGGACTATACTGCTCTTGGAGGGAAGGTTTTCTTGGGAACAGAATCAACTATCGAAGTCCAGAGATGGATAGATGCTTGTAGAAGGATCTTTGGTGATTTGGGAATTGATGATGCAACTAAGAGGAAGTTGGCATCAAGGCAGCTTCAAGGGAGAGCCTCTGATTGGTGGAACTCTATTACCATCAATACTCCGGAAGAAGAGATTACTTGGGAGCAATTCCAAGTCAGATTTGAAGCTAAGTTCATTTCTACAGCGCAGAAGTCTGTTCTGTTCAAGAGGTTTGTGGAGCTCAAGCAAGGAGGAAGATCTGTTCTTGAGTATGTTTCTGAGTTTGAAGCTTTGTCCAAGTATGCTCGGTCATATATTGAATCTGCTTATCAGAGGAATGAGAAGTTTGTGACCGGCCTGGATAGTTATCTTGGGAGGAAGTTGGTGGATCATTTGGACGATTCATTTGAGAAGCTTGTGGAGAAAGCTCTCAGGCATGAGAGTCTGTTTCCTAAGGAAGGGTCTGTTGTTGCTGTGACCAGGGAAGAGTCTAAACCCCAGCAGGGTGGAAACAAGAAGAGGAAGCAACAGCAGCAGAAGGGTAAGGATGGCCAGAAGAAGCCGAAAGGCGAAGTGACTTGCTACAATTGTCAGCAGAAGGGCCATTTCTCGAAGGATTGTAAGAATCCGAAGGTGCCAATGAAGTGTCACAACTGTGACAAGCCAGGGCATATCAGGAAGAATTGTCCAGAACCGAGGAGGGACAAGCAGATTGTGCAAGCTTATGCTTTGGGAGCTGTTCCGTCGTCTTCGAAAGCTCCTACTGCTGAAGAGAAAGGAAAGAGTGTGGTTGTTCAAGGTACTCTTTTCCTATGTGGTGTTCCAGTTAGAGTTTTGTTTGATACTGGAGCGTCGCATTCGTTTGTTTGTAATGAACTCGTAGGCCGGTTAGATTTGAAGCCGGATATGGTCGATAGGCCATTGGTTGTGACTAATCCAGTTGGGGGTTCGTCTTGTTTGTGTATGTTATGCCGTGGTCTAGTTGTATCGAGTCATGGTTGCTCTTTTGTTTGTGATTGCTTTGTTCTGAACTTTGCGGGGTTCGGAATTATTTTGGGTATGGACTGGCTTAGGAAGTATGCGGCAAAGGTTGATTGCGAGAGGTTGGAAGTGACAGTCGAGAATGTGGAGGGGCGAAAGGTTGTAATACGATGTAAGCATGAGGAAGGCGTCTTCATGAGCTTCATGTATTCGCTGGTTGTTCCACGGGATGGACTGTCATCAGTGCCGATCGCTAATGGATTCGAGGATGTCTTTGACGAAGTCAAAGGGTTGCCGCCGCATAGAGAGATCGAGTTTCGTATAGATCTAGTTGAAGGAGCCAGACCTGTTGTGATGCCTCTTAGGCGGATGGCGCCTAGGGAACAGCAGGAGTTGAGGGTGCAAGTTGATGACCTTTTACAGAAAGGATTCATTTGGCGTAGTGTGTCCGAGTGGGGTGCACCAGTTGTGTTTGCAACCAAGGCAGATGGGTCGTTGAGATTGTGCATCGATTATCGTGAGCTGAATAAGGAGACTAAGAAGAACAAGTATCCATTGCCGAGAATAGATGACTTGTTTGATCAGCTTCACGAAGCCAAGGTGTTTTCTCAGATGGATTTGGCAACGGGATTTCACCAGTTGAGAGTGGCTAAGGATAGTGTGCCGAAGACTGCTTTTCGGACACCATCGGGTTTCTATGAGTGGCTGGTAATGCCGTTTGGATTGACTAACGCGCCAGCATATTTTGTGGATCTTATGAATAGAGTGTTCAGGGATCAGTTGAACAAGTTCGTACTTGTGTTCGTGGATGATATTCTGATTTATTCCAGAACGAAAGAAGAGCACAAGACGCACTTGCGTATTGTTTTGGAAACCTTGCGGAAACATCAGCTGAAGGCTAAGTTTTCGAAGTGTCACTTCTGGAAGAGTGAAGTGAGGTTCTTAGGCCATGTTATCTCTGGAAATGGAATAGCGGTTGATCCCGCTAAGGTGGCAGCAATCCAGGATTGGGTTAGACCTAAGAATGCATCTGATGTGAGAAGTTTTCTTGGATTAGCAGGATATTATCGACGGTTTATCAAAGACTTCTCCAAGGTAGCTGCACCGTTAACAGGATTGACGAGAAAGAACCAAGTGTTCAGTTGGGATGCTAAGTGTGAGCAAGCTTTCGGAATCCTGAAAGAGAGATTGACGAGTGCTCTTGTTTTGACTATTCCAAGTGGGAATGATGAGATGGTGGTTTACACCGACGCATGTGGTACTGGACTTGGAGCAGTGCTGATGCAGAGGGATAAAGTTGTTGCATATGCCAGTCGACAACTGAAGTCGCATGAAAGGAATTACCCAACTCATGATTTGGAGTTAGCGGCGATTGTATTTGCTCTGAAGATGTGGAGACATTATCTATTGGGAGTTCGATTCGAGTTGTTTGCGGATCACAAGTCGTTGAAGTATCTTTTCTCCCAAAAGGATTTGAATCTTCGGCAGCAACGTTGGCTAGAGCTTTTAGCATCATATGATTTTGGTATAGCTTATACTCCGGGAAAAGGTAACGCAGTGGCAGATGCGTTAAGTCGAAGACATGCAGGATTGGGAGCCATGTTTTCAGAATGGAAGAATCTCGAGTATTTAGCTGGATTTGACTTCAGGCCTAGATGTGAATTGGAACCTGAGATGTTGGCAAACTTATCGATAAGACCGACTCTTGTGGAGAGAATTGGCGAGAGTCAGAAGCGAGATGATAAGCTTGTCAAGATTATCCGTGATTTGGGATCTGGATTAGATCCAGAAAAGGATAAAGGATTCGAGGTCGATCGAGAGGGTTGGCTTCGGAAGCAAGGACGACTAGTTGTTCCCGATATAGATGAATTGAGGAGTGAAGTTCTGAAGGAAAGTCATCACTCGAAGCTGACAATTCATCCAGGTGGAAATAAGATGTATCAGGATATGAAGAGAACCTACTACTGGGAAGGCATGAAGAAGGATGTTGGAAATTTTATTTCCAAGTGTATGAACTGCCAGTTGGTAAAAGCCGAGCAGAAGAAGCCAAGTGGATTGCTTCAGCCATTAGAAGTCCCTACATGGAAGTGGGAGCAAGTGTCGATGGATTTTATTGATGGATTTCCTAGAACCAGAACGGGAAATGAAGGGATTTGGGTCATTGTAGATCGCCTGACTAAGAGTGCAAGATTTATTCCTGTTCGATCGACTAGGACTGCATCAAGGTTGGCTGAGTTGTATGTTAAGTGGATAGTTCGATTCCATGGTATTCCGAAGAGTATAGTAAGCGATCGAGATCCATTGTTCACTAGTGGATTTTGGAAGAGCTTCCAGGAAGTTTTGGGAACTGTTAGCACCAAAATTGGTCACTAACCTCGTAGAAGAAGATTGTGAAGAGACATAAGTGATGAAATCAAATTAAACAGAGAAGACAATGCTAATTTAAATACAGAAAGTAAGAACACCAAATTTATAGTGGTTCAGCGTAATTTCCTACGTCCACTTTGAGGTTAAACTTTATTGATCTTCTCTATAGTTGATTACAAATACAATTCATGAATCAAATGCTTGAATGAAGTTGTTAAGTAGAAAAGATGAGTCTTGAAAATGGCATAGTCTCCCCGGTGTTTTCTCTCCAAAAAAGGCTCCATTTCATTGTGACCCTGCCCCTCTATTTATAGGCAAAGATGGGTTGGACTTCCCAAGTGGGCTGATTGCCGAACGCTCCAGCCCGAGTACAGTGGTCGTCGCATGCCGAGCAAGGTTCGCCGAACGCTCTGCGCCGAACCATCCCTTCTATGCCGAACGGTATGTTGATGTTTGGGAAGTGTAGGACGTTAGTCAGTTGAAGCCGAACGCTCTTCTTGACGCCGAGTGCCCTTACGCCAAGTACTCCTAATCCCACCAGGTACTACGCCGAGTACTCCTGTACGCCGAACAGTCTCGTATGCCGAGCAGCCTTGATGCCGAGCACACTTGTCGCCGAGCACTCGTTGGATGTTGGGTGTCTCGCCGAACACTCCTGGCTGTCAAGTGCCTCGCCGAACACCATGGGATGCCGAGTACTCCTGTATGCCGAGCAGCCTTGACGCCAAGTACTCTGGTACGCCGAACAGTCTCGATGTCGGACACTAATGGATGCCGAGTACTATGCCGAGCACACTTGTCGCAGAGCACTCATGGATGTCAGTCGCTCTCTGATGCCGAGCACTTATTGCCGAGTACTAGTTGCCTGGTCAAATCCCCAGGAAACACTTGCCCCCCAAAGTGTATTGCGTGGCCGAACGTGATGCGCTTTGAATCTGATACAATCTACCTCGGAGGTACCTTCTCGAGAATGCTAGCGAAGGAGGTGCAAGACGAACGAGATTTAGATGCCGAACGATACGCTCGAAGCCGAACGTACCTCGTGTGCCGAACGTCACACTGCTACGATGCCGAACCCTTCGGTGTTGACCGGTTCTACCGGGTATAGCCTCTTCAACTTCTACCTCCCTCTATATAACCAGGTCCTCACCGTCTCTTTTCCCTTTACGCCTTCTCTTCAGCCATTCCTTAGAGACTTTCAACTCTTCCCATCCTACCAGATATAAAGCCTTTATAATCCATTCTCAACTTCGATCGTCGAATTAGGTATCCTTCCTCTAACAATTGCACTACTTCCATTTTAGGTTCATCATGGTTTGCTCGTTTTGAGTTGTCTAATTGGGGATAGCTCCTCCGTGCCGAACGATAGAAGGGTAGATGGGGTGTTGAACGGCGTAGTCTTTGCCGGGCGATCCGTCTCTGTCGTTCGACGTGGATGGAGAAGGTATAGGGTAGAGTTGAAATCGTGGCGGAGCACCACTTTTAGCCGAACGATGATATTAGCCGACCAATACGATTGATACGCCGAACACTGACTTTAGCCGAACAATATAATTGACATGCCGAACAATGACTTTAGCCGAACAACATAACTGACATGCTGAACGATGACTTTAGCCGAACAGTATAACTGACATGCCGAACGATGACTTCAGCCGAACAGTATAACTGACATGCCGAACACTGACTTCAGCCGAACAATATAACTGACATGCCGAACGATGACTTTAGCCGAACAGTATAACTGTCATGCCGAACACTGACTTCAGCCGAACAACCCTTAGGTCGAACCATTACCTTAGTCAAACAAAGCAATTGCCGGACAATTCTTGGACCGGATAATGTCTTTAGCCGGTCAATACAAATGCCGAACAACATTAAAAATGCCGAACAGGATAGGTGTCTAACTACACTTTAAGCCGGTCACTTTTAGAAATCATATGTCTTCTGAATCTGGGACTGTAATCTCCTCAAGGCGAGCTTTCTGAGACGGTCAGCGATGACAGTCTTCGAAGGCGATGATTCGAAGCTAAATATTACATCTTTAGAACCTTTAGATTCTTATTGCCTGCACACAATTACTTGCACTAGTTCACACACCACATGGGGGGAAAATCGTGTTGCTAATTCTAATGTTCAACGTTTTTTAAGTATAGCTCTCTCAAGCATTTAGCCAGGTTCATTATTTATTCGAGATGTCGAGAAAATCTAGTTCTGCCACCATACCTGACAGGCCTGGGCCGTCAGCAAGGCAAGGAGCCGCAGATGCTTCCAACCCGTCAATCTCTCCCGCTCATAACTTGGTGCCCGATGCTCTGGAGTCAACCATCTTACTGGACAATCCGATCGATTCTCAAGCCTCGAAGATCAACGAGGCCGCTCTGCAACGGATATGTTCCATTCACGGGATTCCCTTTGCTGACGTGTTAGTTCCTTCGAGACACGACCGCCCTCATCTGCCCCCAGTCGGGTACACAGCCTGCAACAAGTTCATGTGTTGGATGGGCAGTGTGCCTCCGTTCAATTTATTTCTCCGGGATGTGCTGCAGTATATAGACATAGCTCCGTCGCAGCTGCACCCGAACGGCCATGCATTTCTATATGGGACTTATTTACTTTTCATGGCCGTCTTCTCCAGACCTCCAACCCCCGGCGATATCCGATACATTTATATGTTCAAGAGACGGAAAGATAGCCCTTCCTTCATGTTCCTCGAGCCATACCACAAGTGCCAGATCTTGACAGGGGCCTGTAGCAAATTCGCCCTGTACAAACAGGAATGGTTCTATGTGCGCTGCCCGTCCGGTTTCGCTAGGAGATGGGTTGAAGGCAGTAAGTCTCTCTGCCGAGTTACTATTCGTATTTAACCCGAGCATGTCTTTCCTAACTTTCCGTTTCATCTTTTCAGGTATCAGCCCACGCCCGGAAGGCCAAGGATATTCTGATGCTGTCGATGCGATTAGAGCTCTTCCGGCCGAGGATCGAGATATCCGAGCTATCATTTCAAATGAATCGCTGTCGGGGTTCGGCTTGCTAGCTCCTGGTCGTCGGATCAGCCTTCCAGAAGGTGTTACAATTCCCAAACCTTCATCTGGTAAAGGGAAAAAACTTGCCGGACCGTCGTTGCGTCGCGCTCCCGACGCGCATGAAGAAGGCGAGCGCAAAGAGGATGATGCCCCCGAAACTCAGGGCGAGAATGTGGGTCCCGCTTGGAATCCGGCAATCGAAGTTCAGGATATTGAGACATCATCCTCCCCTTCGAAGGGAAAGAAGAAGTTGAAATACACGGTTCAAAAGGAGAAAGTTGGTGGCACCTCAAAAGTTACGCCTACCCCTCCTGAGAAAGAGGCTTCTTAGCAGCATCTGGAAAGTTCCTTGAGAGGTCTATCGAACCTTTCTATTCCCGAAGACATACTTAATTACGGGTTCGATGATCCTGAAGCTCTCAAATTCTCTTCGCCCGCTAGAGGCAATGTAGGAGTTCAACTCCCGGCTCAAAGAGACAATACTCCGATTAGCAAAGATAAACGAACGGGTCCGTCGGGGGGAACACTTAGGACACACATGCACATGCGCATTCCATAATATACTTCAAGTCTTTTTAATTCGTGAATTCTCCTTAACTCGTTGTTATCTCCCTTCTTTGCAGGTGATATGGGCCGCTCACACGGACTTGATTGCCTTCAGGGGTCTTCTATATTCCATCACTCCGGACGGGATTCCGGTTCAGGCAGACGCCGAGACCGAGGTGATTATGAAGATAGGGACAATCGTCCGCGCGAGTCGTCTCACCGCAAGAAAGCACACTATCAATCTTCCCAGTCCCGCGATCTTCCTCCTACAACTGAGCCGGATAAAGAGAAGTCTTTGCAGAAGGGTTATCAGTCTGATGCTGCTCGAGAACAACATTCCAGTTCGTCGAGTATGAGGCAAGTTCGAGAGCCGCGTAAAAGAACGGAATTCTCTAAGCCTCCTCCTCCTACTCCTGCCGTGGACCCAACTGTTGCGGAAAAGATGGTCGACCTTAAGGCCAAGTTTCCGAAAATCTGTTTTGACGGTTTGAAATTCCTTCCGGCCATCCATCACATTCCTGGGCACGTGAAGCAAAGTGCCATTGCCTGCAACAATGACGTCTATGTTCAACATGACGCATTCGTGCACTTGGTGGAGAAGATCTCAGAAGTATCTGTCGAGCGTCAACACGAGATTGACCATCTGAATCTGGAGGCTGACAGCGATAAGAAAATCATCAAACTCCAAGATGAAGAACTCGCCTCTTATAAGTCAAAGCTAGAAGCCACTGAACAAGGTGCAAAAGATACTGCTGAGGCAGTTACTCGCTTAGAGGTGGCTCACAAAAAGGAGCTTGACGAAGCAGTTCAGCGTAGCGGCGCCCTTGCCCTAGAAAAAGACTCTGTCCAAATAGAAAGGGACGCGCTCGCTACTCAAGTCAAAGAGCTGAAAGAATAACTCTCCAAGGAGAAAGAAGACAAAATAGCCGCTCAGGAAGAATCACAGCGGTATTGTGATGAGATTGTTGCTACCCGACTCCTGAAGGCAAAGCTCGACGGTGAACTTGCCGGGGTCGAGAAAATGAAGGATGAGGCCCGTGAGGAGGGCAAAAGAATGGCTGTGGAGGAGCTTGATTCTCGCCTTGAGGCGGCCGCAGAGGCCGGTAGGGAAGAGGTCAAAAGTATGTTTGACCCGTTGATCGCCGAGTATGGAGCCCGCGTCCTTATGCACCGCGACCTAACATTCTTGGGCGACGGCTACCACGAATCCCTGGCTGAGGCATGGGAAACTCTGATAAAGATCAAGAAAGTCGAGTCGGGCTCCGAAGAAATCGACGAGGATGCATTGGTGAAGGAGCTCCTGAGGGGGAATGAGCCATCGGATTTATCCGCAGCATTGGCTCTTTATGGCAAAGGCTCTTCCCCTTCGAAAGAGAAGAATGACGAGGCTAGCCCGTCAGAGGCCGACGCTACTACTCCTCACATCGCCGCTCCTTATGCTGCTCAATCGGCCGGTCGGTCGACGCTTGATCCATTCGAGCAGCATGCCAGTTATGATCCCGAAGATCCCGGGCTCGGCGTTCATGTGCTGTCACCTATCCTGGAGGGTGAAACCCCGCGCGCCACCGATAGCCAACCGGATCCTGGTAGGAAATTTTTCTTTCTCTAGAAGTCGAAGAGATCCCGTCATTTTTCAGCAGTGGTTATTCGTTCTAATGCCCACTTCTTATATTTTCGTGCAGGTCGTTCTGACGCCGAGCTAACTCCGAGGAGCGATGACGCCAAGGAGGAAGCGGGGAAAACAAGCGACGTTGCTCACGCAGGGGTAACTCCCGGCCCAGACGCTCAAGTGATCGGGGCGCTTGATGATGACAAACTTGATACTTCGTCTCCTGCCGAAGGAAGCGACGAAGTTAAAATCACTGGCGCCTCTGAACATACTTCAGAGATGAGCATGAAGGACCGTCTCGCCGACGAGGAGAAGAGAAAGGTCAAAGTCAAAGTTGAATCTGAAGTCCTGGAACTCACTGACCCGCGGAACAGACCTCTGAAAATCATTCTCCCGGGCAGGTCCAAACCACTAGATGTTCCGTCTCCTACTCCTGACTCCGTCTCTCTAGCAAGCAAAAAGTCCAAGAAAAAACGTGAGGGAGAGGAGTCGTCGGAAACACCAAAGGCAGACAAGAAGAAGAAGTCGAAGAAATAATCGATGCACTTGTTCAACAAGTTTCCTGACTAAGCTTTGTAATTGTTTTTATCTCCCATGATTTGTAGTTTGTATAGAGAGGTCTGAATTTTGTAGGAGTGGTCATGTATCCCCATTTTGGACTTATTGAATAAAGTTTTAGTTTCTTTTGTGTTTGAATGCTTCTCTTGTCTTTATCTGGTTTGCTGACTAATTGTAGCCATAACTCAAGTTCTTATGAGTTGCATTATCTCCCAGTCCATTCTTGCGCTGTTCAAACATTTTTTGGACGTGGCGTACCTCTCGTCCCACATCTTTCGAGTACTTGGACTTCTTGCAGACTCTGTGTCCTGGGGACTTGGAGGCTTGAAATAGTTTATGCTCTAGTCCGCGCTCTGGGGATTCGGAGATTGGAATCGTTTATACTCTAGTCCGCGCTCGGGGGACTTAGAGTACTCCGATCCGCGCTCCGGGGATTCGGAGATTTGGAATCGTTTATACTCTAGTCCGCGCTTTGGGGACTTAGAGTACTCCGCTCCGCACTCTGGGGATTCGGAGATTGGAAATCATTTATACTCTAGTCCGCGCTCTGGGGACTTAGAGTACTCCGATCCACGCTCTGGGCATTCGGAGATTGGAATCGTTTATACTCTAGTCCGCGCTCTGGGGACTTAGAGTACCGCTCCGCACTCTGGGGATTCGGAGATTGGAAATCGTTTATACTCTAGTCCGCGCTCTGGGGACTTAGAGTACTCCGATCTGCGCTCTAGGGATTCGGAGATTGGAATCGTTTATACTCTAGTCCGCGCTCTGGGGACTTAGAGTACTCCGATCCGCGCTCTAGGGATTCGGAGATTGGAATCGTTTATACTCTAGTCCGCGCTCCGGGGACTTAGAGTACTCCGATCCGCGCTCTGGGGATTTGGAGATTTGGAATCGTTTATACTCTAGTCCGCGCTCCGGGGACTTAGAGTACTCCGATCCGCGCTCTGGGGATTCGGAGATTTGGAATCGTTTATACTCTAGTCCGCGCTCTGGGGACTTAGAGTACTCCGCTCCGCACTCTGGGGATTCGGAGATTTGGAATCGTTTATACTCTAGTCCGCGCTCTGGGGACTTAGAGTACTCCGATCCGCGCTCTGGGGATTCGGAGATTTGGAATCGTTCGTATGAGCCTGTATGTTGCGCAGAATAATGTAATTTATCATCCAATTAAGAGATATAGAAACTTCATAGAAAATGGGGCTTCAAGCCTTTATTAATGAAAATCAACTAAATTGCTCGATTACAACTTTAAAAGGAAACTAAGTCATTATTGAATGGAAACATACAGGAAACAATAGTGCCTATAACAAGAAAGGGAAACATGCTAAATGTAATAGTGCCGCAAATGTTCACTGTTCCATGCTCGGGGGAGTGTCGCACCATCAACGGTCGCTAGCTTGAATGTTCCTTCTCCAAGCTTCCGTTCAATGGCGTATGGACCTTCCCAGCTGGGATTCATGCGTGATGGTACCGGGAAGACTCGTTTCAGAACGAGATCTCCCACATCAAAGATTCTTGGGCGGACTCTGCCGTCATAGTAACGCTTGACTGGATGTCTGTGCGCCGCCGCCCTTAATTCAGCTTCTTCCCGCTTTTCATCGATGCAGTCCAGTGATTCCAGCAAGAGGTTTTGGTTCGTCTTGGGATCGTAGTATGTCACTCGGTGCGATGGAACTTCAAGTTCCACGGGTATAACGGCTTCAGAGCCGTATGCCAAGGCGAATGGAGTGTGGCCGGTCGCGGACTTGTGGGTATTCTATACGCCCATAATGCTGTCGGGAGTTCATCTAACCATTTGCCTCCAACCTTCTCCAGACGCTTCTTTAGTATGGACTTGATTATTTTGTTAACGGCCTCGACTTGTCCGTTAGCTTTTGGGTGTGCAACGGCGGCGAACTTTTTCTCGATGCCGTACTTTAAACAGAACTCTTTGAACTCTCTACTTTTGAATTGCGTTCCGTTGTCTGTAATGATGGTGCGTGGAAGGCCAAAGCGGCATATAATGTTTCGTACAATGAAGTTAATGACCTTCTTAGAGGTGATAGTGGCCAAAGGTTCTGCCTCAGCCCATTTCGTGAAATAGTCGACTGCAACTATTGCGTATTTCGCACCACCTTTGGATAGAGGCAAAGAGCCGATTATGTCGATTCCCCAGATCGCAAATGGCCAAGGACTGATCATTTGTGTGAGTTCCATTGACGGAGCCCTCGGGATTTTTGCATATCTTTGACACTTGTCGCATTTTCTTGCGTAGTCCGCGGCATCCCGGTTTACGGTGGGCCAGTAATATCCATAGCGGAGGATCTTCTTTGCTAGCGTTTGCCCCCCAGTATGGTCGCCACATTCCCCTTCGTGAACTTCCCTCAAGACTCGCTTTGTTTCATCATGAGCGATGCACCGTAACAATGGGACTGAGAATCCTTTCTGGTACATGGATCCACCCTGCATTACGTACCACGCAGCCTTTCGAAGGACCTGTCGTCTTTCGCTTCTTTTTTCTGGTAAAGCCCCGGTTGTCAGGTACAGTTTGAATGGGGTTATCCACGAGTCCTTCTCGATCTCTGTTTCCAACACGCGATCGATTTTCATCTCGTCTACGCTCGGGGCATGCAAGACTTCAACGGGATACAATCCCATTTGTTGAGCATCGTCGGTACTTGCGAACTTAGCCAACAAGTCGGCTTCTTTGTTCTGTTCTCGTGGGATATGTGAAATGTCATAACGCTCAAGATTTGATAGTAGTTCTTGGACCTGAACGAGGTACGGAGCAAGCTTTCGTCCTTTTGCTTGGTAGTCTCCTCGTACTTGGTAAACCACTAACTGCGAGTCACAAAAGATTTCGACTGATTCGATCCCGAGTTCTTTGATGAGCTTCAAGCCAGCGATCAGTGCTTCATATTCGGCTTCGTTGTTCGTAGCCGGGAAATCGAGCTTCAGGGCATAACAGATTGATCGGTTTTCTGGAGTTATAAGAACTACGCCCGCGCTGGAGCAACGGTCGTTTGACGCACCGTCAGTGTATAATTTCCATCGAATGGGGGGAATGATGTCGTGATCGTCCGGTTTGATGGGTATGGTAAATTCAGCGATGAAGTCTGCTAACGCTTGCCCTCGGATGGCCCTCCGTGGTCAGTACGCGATATCGAATTGGCTCAACTCGATGTTCCATTTTAGCAATCTTCCAGAAGTTTCCGGTCGTTGAAGTACCTGCCTCAGGGGTTGATCGGTATAAACACCGATTGAATGCGCTTGAAAGTATGGGCGCAGCTTGCGTGATGCAATCACCAAGCAATAAGCCAATTTCTTGATTTTAGGGTAATTCTTCTCTGCCCCCGTTAAACGCTTGCTAACATAATATACCGGCTTCTGGACTCGATCCTCCTCACGAACCAAAGCTGCGCTTATCGCATGAGGGGATATAGCCAAGTAAACGTACAGCATCTCATGGTCAACTGGTTTAGATAGCATTGGTGGGCTCTCCAGATGCCTTACCAGGTTCTGGAATGCTTCCTCGCAGCTAGACGTCCATTCAAAATTCCTCTTTCCTTTCTTTATTATGTCAAAGAACGGGATGCACTTGTCAGTTGCCTTGGATATAAATCGACTCAGCGCAGCTACTTTTCCGTTCAAGCTCTGTACCTGCTTTATAGTCCTGGGCGCTTGTACATCTCGAATGGCTTGGATCTTTTCTGGGTTGGCTTCGATTCCCCTAGCGTTGACGATGAATCCTAAAAACTTCCCTGATGCAACGCCGAAAGAACACTTCAGCGGGTTGATCTTCATTCCATAGAACCTGAGTATGTTAAACATTTCAGCTAAGTCTTGAATGTGGTCGTTTGACCGTCGTGACTTCACGAGCATGTCATCCACATAGACTTCCATGGTTTTGCCCAGCTGGTCCTTGAACATTCGATTCACCAGACGTTGGTAAGTTGCTCCAGCATTCTTCAATCCAAAGGGCATCACTACATAGCAATACAGCCCGACATTTGTAACGAAGCTGGTGTGTTCTTGGTCCGGAATATGCATTGGGATTTGGTTGTATCCTGAGTATGCATCCATGAATGACAATAATTCGTGTCCTGCTGTGGAATCGACCAACTGATCGATCCTAGGCAACGGGAAACTGTCCTTAGGGCATGCTTTGTTCAAGTCGGAATAATCTACGCAAGTCCTCCATTTCCCATTCGCCTTCTTTACCTAGCACGGGGTTGGAGACCCACTCTGGGTAGAGGGCGTCGCGGACGAACCCATTTGCTTTGAGTTTGTCCACCTCCTCTCCAAGAGCGGCGGATCTCTCCGGATCCATTCCTCTCCTTTTTTGCTTGACTGGGACGTATTTCGGGTCTATGTTCAACATATGACTCGTGATGGTGGGAGAAATCCCACACATATCAGAATGCGTCCAGGCAAAAACATCAAGGTTTGCCCGGAGGAAGTCGCTAAGGTCTTCAGTCATTGCGGGGCCTAACTGTGATCCGATCTTCAGTATTCGCGAAGGGTCGTCACGGCTAACTGAGATGTCAATTGTTAATTCAGCCGGTGCCGCCTTCTCTTCCCTGGGTTTCTCATCGTCGTCTCTCGGATCTATATCTCCTTAGATCCGAGAACTATGCCCGAGCCAGGGCTCGGGCACTACTTGTCAATTATTCGTATTGAGGATGCGGACGGGATTGTCCGCAACCTTTCCTTTCTCCCTCCGGTGGGCCTCTCGGAGCTCGGCCACATAACAAGAACGACCAGCTGCTTGGTCACCGTGAACAATGCCTACTCCTTTGTCAGTCGGAAACTTCAAAGTCAAACACCACGGGGCTAGTGCCGCCCTAAATTCAGCCAGGGCCGGCCGACCCAAGAAAACATTATACGGAGAGTCCACATCCAAAACTACAAAGGGTAGAATTCGTACCCTCCGACACTCGCCTTGTCCCAGTTCAACTGGTAACTCGACATATCCTACCGCATCAGTCGCAGCGCCGTTAAAGCCGTGGATACGAGCTTTGGATGGTTTCAAGTCTTTTGTCTCTAGCTTCATCTGATCATAGGCCTTCTTGAAGATGATGTTGACTGAACTTCCACAATCAATCAAAATTCTTTTTATATATGCTGGTCCGATCGTTGCAGATATGACCATGGGATCGACGGTCGGAGCCTCTACCTGATCAGCGTCTCTGTTCCTGAACACAATATCGTCTGTCATCACGCGCTGCTGCTTAGTAGGGGCCCCGTCCTCTACGTTCGAACAACACTCAAAATCTGCATGCTTCAAGGAGCTTGCATATCGTTCCATCTCTTGCCAGTTCTTATCTGCGGAATGAGGTCCGCCGATAATTGTATTTATGACCAGCCTTCCAACAGTCCGAGCAGGCTCCTCAGGATGACGTGGAGCTGGTGCACGACCTGGGTTGGACGTTGCCTGCCCTCCTTCCTGTGGATCCTTTACGAATTCTTGCAACTTCTTTTGTCTGATCAATTTCTCGATAGCATCATGCAGGTGTCTGCATTCTTCCGTGTTGTGTCCATAAGTTTCATGGAAGCGGCAATATTTCCCAGTCCGCTTCTGTTCTTCAGTTGATTCTTTTGGACGTGGTTTTCTGTACTGAAAAGTATTGCAGGTGGATAGGTAAATGTTCTCAAGTGGGGCGTTTAGCGGAGTGTACTCGCTGTAGCTTGGAATTCTCGACTTCCACTTTCCCGCTTCTTTCCTCTTTCCTTGACTTCTTCCTCCGGACTCTTTGGGCTGCACAGGCTTACTCTGGACATTGACTTGGACCTTTCCCGAATTGTCTCCAGATTGCTTCACAGCAATGTTGCTCTTGATTGACTCTTGGGCAGGTCCCGGTGCCTTATCTCGTCGTACCCACCTAGCTTCCTCTCTTCTTATGAACCGGTGTGCCTTGGAGTAGAAACGCTCTAGCGTAGCCGGAGGTTTTCCTGCCTGTCAGTCTCCAAATTCAGAATCCGGATCTACACCTCTCATTACAGCCATTAGGATTGCATGGTCGTTGGGATTACTGACTTCAGTTGCCGCAACGTGGAATCTTTGTAAGTACTCCTTCAGCGACTCTCCGGGATTCTGGATTACACTCGACAGAGACATCACGTCCTTCGGGCGTGTAGTGTGTATCCTGAATTGCTCAATAAACTTCTTTGCCAACTCCTCGAAATTTGATACGGATCGCGGAGGAAGTCGGGTGAACCACATAGTAGCGATCCCAGATAGAGTAATCGGAAAGCACCTACACTTGGTGGGATCATTTGCTCTGGCTGAATCCATCATCCATTCATACCTCATTACATGTTGTCTGGGGTCAGTCTTTCCTTCGTATGCAGGAATGGTTGGCATGCTAAACTTCTTGGGGTACGCCGCTTGCAGCACAACATCCGTGAACGGAGTATGACTTCTTGACACTCCCCAGTCGTCATTTGATAAGCCCTGATTTTCTTTCATCAGTTGCCTGATCATGGCTGTCAGATCGGGTGTCTGTATGGAAGCTGGGAGGTTGGAGTCAGTTCTACGCGCCTGTCCATGCTGATGCCTCCTTTCCTGGCGATCTGCCAATCGTGCGTCGTGAGGTTCAACATTGTTAGCATTTTGATGATCTGGAGCTCCATCCTCCATCTGTATTCCGGTTCGGAAGCTTCCAGTTCTGGCTTGGTCGCGGTCTCCAGCTGTTCGAACAGCAGCATCCGCCCTTGCAGCTTCAGTCTTACGGCGTCTACGCCTGGGTGGTTCATCAGAAGAAGTAGAGCTGTCAGATGAGGAATAAGCAGCTGGATTGCCCCCAGCATTCTGTTGCTGCTGTTGAGTGAGTTGTGCCATCAGGTTGGCATTAGCTTGCATCTGTTCTCCCAGTTGTCTCCTGCTTTCCCTAAGTTCTCTCATCAAGTCATTGAACTCTACTCTGGTGACAACTGGAGTCTGTTCTTGAGCGGCAATCCCTGCACTCGGGATCGCAGGTTGATTGCTAGGTCCTGCTTGTTGCACGCTAGCAGTCTCTCGGGCATCCGCATTAAGAGAAGCTGACCTGGTACGTGGTCTCGCCATTGTAGAGTTATTGGTATGAACTCTGAGTAGAATCAACGGATGTCCTATCAGTAAGTCGGATCTTCTTTGGGGGATTTGTTCAATCCAGTAGCTTCAAAGCAGATCCTTGAGGTCTGAGAATTCGATTCTCGGTGAAAGCACCAAAGTGTTAGCACCAAAATTGGTCACTAACCTCGTAGAAGAAGATTGTGAAGAGACATAAGTGATGAAATCAAATTAAACAGAGAAGATAGTGCTAATTTAAATACAGAAAGTAAGAACACCAAATTTATAGTGGTTCAGCGTAATTGCCTACGTCCACTTTGAGGTTAAACTTTATTGATCTTCTCTATAGTTGATTACAAATACAATTCGTGAATCAAATGCTTGAATGAAGTTGTTAAGTAGAAAAGATGAGTCTTGAAAAAGGCATAGTCTCCCCGGTGTTTTCTCTCCAAAAAAGGCTCCATTTCATTGTGACCCTGCCCCTCTATTTATAGGCAAAGATGGGCTGGACTTCCCAAGTGGGCTGATTGCCGAACGCTCCAGCCCGAGTACAGTGGTCGTCGCATGCCGAGCAAGGTTCGCCGAACGCTCTGCGCCGAACCATCCCTTCTATGCCGAACGGTATGTTGATGTTTGGGAAGTGTAGGACGTTAGTCAGTTGAAGCCGAACGCTCTTCTTGACGCCGAGTGCCCTTATGCCGAGTACTCCTAATCCCACCAGGTACTACGCCGAGTACTCTTGTACGCCGAACAGTCTCGTATGCCGAGCAGCCTTGATGCCGAGCACACTTGTCGCCGAGCACTCGTTGGATGTTGGGTGTCTCGCCGAACACTCCTGGCTGTCAAGTGCCTCGCCGAACACCATGGGATGCCGAGTACTCCTGTATGCCGAGCAGCCTTGACGCCGAGTACTCTGGTACGCCGAACAGTCTCGATGCCGGACACTAATGGATGCCGAGTACTATGCCGAGCACACTTGTCACCGAGCACTCATGGATGTCAGTCGCTCTCTGATGCCGAGCACTTATTGCCGAGTACTAGTTGCCTGGTCAAATCCCCAGGAAACAGGAACCGAGTTGTGTTTGAGTACAGCTTATCACCCTCAAACAGATGGTCAGACCGAGAGAGTCAACCGAGTTTTGGAAGATCTTCTTAGAGCATGTGTTTTGGACTTCGGAGGATCATGGGAAGATCACCTTCATTTGGTGGAGTTTGCGTACAACAAAAGTTACCAGTCAAGCATTGGTATGGCACCGTATGAGGCATTGTATGGAAGACCGTGTAACTCTCCGACATGTTGGTTGGAAACTGGAGAAAAGCTGATGCTTGGGCCAGAAATGATTCGACAGACTTCGGATTGCATAGAGATCATTCGGCAACGAATGAAGGCAGCCCAAGACCGTCAGAAGAGTTATGCCGATAAGCGTCGAAAGGATTTGGAATTCGACGTAGGAGATATGGTTTTTGTAAAGATTTCTCCACTGAAGAATGTTATTCGATTCGGGAAGAAAGGAAAGTTGACTCCGAGATTTGTTGGACCATTCCCGATCATTGAGCGAATTGGAAAGCTCGCCTATAGGTTGGAGTTACCTGAGAAGATGTCGGGTGTGCACAATGTTTTTCATGTATCATATCTACGGAAGTATGTGCACGACTCGAATACAGTGGTTTCTGCTGATAGCTGTGAAGATTTTGAAGTTGATCCTGTTGGTAGAAGACCTCGTAAGCCGCTTCGTGTTGTTGAAACTGACACGAAAAAGCTCAGGAGGAAGGTAGTTAAGTTGCTCAAGATACAATGGAGTGATGATGATAACGACTGTACGTGGGAGGTGGAAGAGAGGATGAAGGCAGCTCATCCTGAACTCTTCAAGGTATGGCCCTAAGGTGTCGTCTCATCTCACGATATTGTAACTTGTTCTAAGTTTTAGAATTCTGCATGCTAAGCTAGAATTGGATGCATGGTTTGTTGATTGCTATGGATGGTAGGCGTGCAGAATAGTCTTTGATTGCTTTGTTTGTTTGGAATTTCGGGGGCGAAATTCCTAAGGGGGAGAGAATGTAACGACCCTTATTTTTACGGATCGAAAAGTTTGTCAAAATCTAGAATTTTAGTATTTTTGAGCCATTTCAGATTTTAGGCAAATTCTGCCTAAGTCCTAAGTCGTTCACGACTTAGCATAAGTCATAAGTCGTATACGACTTAGGGGATGGGAGTGACCCAGGGATTGGAGATGGGTTGTTTGTATGACCTAAGGAGATAAGTCGTAGCTGGGCTAAGTTAGTAGGTCGAAGTTAACTCGGCAAGTGTTAAGTCGTAGGTTGTAAGTCGTTGCCGAGTTAAGGGATAGACAACCTAAGGAAGTGACCGACTTAGGGTATGGTAGACGACTTAAGGTTTTGACCGAGTTAAGTGTTTAAGTCGTAGCCAAGTTGAGTCGTGGCCGTGTTAAGAAGAATGCTAAGTCTTAAGTCGCGAGATCACTAAGTCGTGGCATGTAAGTCGGAGGCCCTGTTTAGTTATGAGTCGTAAACTGGGGGTTTTGTTAAGTCGTAAGTTGTGAACGACTTATGAGTGTGTTAAGTCGTAGACGACTTAGGTGTTTGTTTGTTGAGTCGTATCCCAGCAAGTTGTTAAGTCGTGAGCTCTGTTTTAGTTAGGTCGCGTGTTGGCTTAAGCGTTAGGTCGTATACGACTTAAGGAGTTAAGTCGTATGATTTAAGTCGAAAGTCGTGACCAATGGTAAGTCGCTGGGTGCGCATGGGCTTAAGTCGTAGGCTGCTGAGCACGTTAAGTCGTAGACGACTTAGTGGTTGAGTCGTAGACTGTTAGGTTGAAGGCTTTGTTAAGTCGTAGCTTGGTTAAGTCGCAGGTGAGCGTTAGGTCGCGAAGGAGAGTCTGGTTAGGTCGTAGAAGCCAGCAGTTGTTAGGTCGGAAGGTTTAAGTCGTAAGTCGTAAACGACTTATGAGGACAGACGACTTAAGGGAGTTTCTGGCTATAAATAGGAGGGGTTGTTCTCACTTTTTGGGATCCGGATTTCGAAGCGACGAAGTGCTGCCATTTTGAGAGCTTGACTTCTACACTTCTTCACTTCTTTTCTCCACTCTAATCTAGTGATTCCATCCATCCAAATCGAAGATCAAATTGAAGATTCAAGAGCTTAGATTGAAGATCTTCATCTTTTCAAGAGAGATTTCATCGTTTGAAGCGGATTCGTGATAGATCGAGCTTGATCCTTCGCTGTCCAGATCTGAAGCGTGTTGATTTGAGGTTGTTTAGGTGATTTGGTGAGTGGTGATTATCTCTCACACGGATCCAAAGGAGTATATCGGATTGTTGGCTCGATTTGGTGTTAAAATAGTGATTTCCATGCATTTTCTTCGTCCTAAGTGTAGACCCATATAGATCCATTGTTCATGATGATGTTATATCCATTTTATCATATGTTAACCTATGCAAGTTCATTCATCAAGTTGTAGAGATATAATTCATGTTTTCATGCTTATTGGACTTTCAACTCTTTAATTACGAAAATGCCATTATTGTTATAATTGTCTACTTAGATCATATTTGAATGCTTGATTGCTTGGATTGATGTTTGATTTGATTGATTGTTATGAACTAGATGATTGATGATTAGATTTAGATCGAAGATGATTCAAAAGCTAAGGGAAAGGCTCTTGAATTGGGAAAGCTGCTCGTGGCATATGTAGCGGGATGATGAAGCTCTTATGCATAGATTTGATGATGTGATGTTGAGATGAGGCTTTGCGAGGATGTAATGAAGCGAGGCATCATGTGATGAAGACTTGGTCTAATCCAGACGGGATCATTCCAAGCATGTTGATAACTCGGTGATATGATTCGAGTTGAGGATAATGAATGGATAAGAGAATAGTCGTCGAGGAGGATGACTAGGAGGCTTGGGTAGCATCGTTGTTGAAGGTTCTAGCATGCTCTAAGCAAGAGTACGTTTGGGCAGATTCGATAGTCCCAACGACTAACTATTGATGGTCGAGTACTCTGGGCAGATTCGATAGTCCTAGGCACGGGTTGCGACGACGTGCGGTAGTTATGTCTAGAACCGGGGTTTCCATTAGCCCTTGACGGACGGCTGAAAGAATGTGCCGGTCATTCAATTAACGGTGATATCGAAGCAATGATAACAGTGATAGCCAGAGTCATGGATGTTTGGTTGTATCGTCATTCGGACTCAAGAGCGGTATTTTCTGGGTGCTTATCTGATTTAGGCCTTGGTACTTGGAAAACATCGCCCTTGATTCGAATGATTATTACTCTACTTTAAGTTGTATGCTCTGCTATGTTGCTTCTGCTTAGTGTGTGTCTGGGGGCTATCACTGTAGAATGAGGTTGGAGTGGGATGGTTGTATTCCTATTCCTTTTCCTTTATGCTCTTTTGGTATGTTGTTAGTTAATTTACTGCTCACTAAGACTGTTGTCTGACTCAAGGCTTTATGTTTTAATTCTTATTGCCTTGGGCTGTTCGTCCATTTTGGGACGGGCAGACTAGGTAGCAGGTGACAGGTGCTGTTCTCTTCGAGCGATGCTGATATCGAAGACGAGCTGGAGGGTTGCATACTATCTTCTTATTATATGTACTGGATATTCCGCTGTTTTGTATTCTCTGAGAGATATGTAGTGAGGCTTGATGTATTGACTATTTGGATGTTTGTATTCAACTATCATGGAGTTTTATATGATGGCATTTTGTTCTGTAAAGCTTCACTATACATATGTTCTATTGTATTTTGTCCATGCGCTGTGAGTGATACGATAGATTCTGTTGTTTTAATTTACCCCGACAATCGTCCATGGTCACCTAGCACACTTTACAGCGCACTTTCTCTAGATTCGGTGCAGGGGTCATGGGTGGTCGTCACAGAATGGAACCTCTTAGATGCTCTGAGTGTATTTATGTTGTAGTTGTAGATCCTTTCAATCCTGGGTTTATCCCTCCGATGGCAGGCTCCTCTTTTACCCTAACGTCCACTTCAACATCTTCAGGACTTGGTAATCTCGCTATCAACTTGAACAATCTTTACAAGTCATCTCGCTTGCGTCTATGGAGGAACTTAACGCCAATGTCACTCCTGACACTAGTCTTTGTTTGCACAAAAAATGGACAAACACCTCCAAGTCATATGGTTTACTTGATTTTATGTTGTTCTTAGTGATTTGGGTGATTTATGCAAATATATGAAAAGCAGGGACTAAACTGTAAAAGACACGCAGATTTATAGTGGTTCGGCCAGAATGTGCCTACGTCCACTTTATATGTTATTCTCCTTTTCTATTCAAATTACAAGTACAAAGCTTTGATACAAGTATATGAAAGTTGTTTGAAAGTTCTATCCGTGCTTCAGCTCTCAAACTTGTCCCCCATTGTTGTACCCCTACCCCTTTATTTATAGAGTGAGGCTGGGGGTAGGAGCCTTGGATGTATATGGCTGTTGGCGGGCCTAGGCCGATGCGATCTGGCCTGGAAATGTTGATCCGGTACGCCTTGGTCCGGATGTGAGTTGAGTTGAGAATTGGTCCGGATGTGAGTTGAGTTGAGAATTGGTCAGGTGGTCTCGGTCCGGATGGGCTGGGCTCTAGTCCGGTGATTCTGGTCTGGTGGTGAGTGGGCTGAGCTCTGGTCCGGTGGTTCTGGTCCGGTGGTGCGTGGGCTGAGCTCTGGTCCGGTGGTAGGTGGAGTAGGTTGGTCCGGTAGTGTGGAGCAGAGGTTGGTTTGGTAGGCAGTGGAGCAGAGGTTGGTTCGGTAAGCAGTTGGAGTAGGTTGGTTCGGTAGGCAGTGGAGTAGGTTTGGTTCGGCTATGCATAGGAAGAGGTTTGGTTCGGCTATGCATAAGAAGGAAGTTTGGTTCGGCTATGCATAAGAAGGAAGTTTGGTTCGGCTATGCATAGGAAGGAAGCTGGTCCGATAGTAGGTGGAAACACTCCCAACATTTGCCCCCCAAAGTGGGGCATATGCTTGCGTATGGCGCGCTTTGTTTATCCGGACGCCCTCATCCGGTTCTAAATGCCGAATTGTCTGGTCCGGCTATTTTTTGCTTGTCTATAAGTATGGGCTTGAGGCTTTCGTTATTCCTTACCTTTTGAAATAGCCGGACCGAATTCTTGACTGCCGAATCGATTATAGTGCCGAACCGGTTTTGATCGCCGAACCAGGTGAGACATTCTTTTGCCGAATGAACTTCGTGCTTGAAATACCGAATGACCATGGGGAGTATGATTACCGAATGAGATTGGGAGTTTGAATGCCGAATGAGATTGGAAGTTTGAATGCCGAATGAGATTGGGAGTTTGAATGCCGAATGAGATTGGAAGTTTGAATGCCGAATGAGATTTGAAGTTTGAATGCCGAATGAGATTTTATGTTTTAACTTATAAATGAAATTCTTGTCTTCATACAGTTGCTTGTTTACTTCCTTCATTCTAACGACGCACTTCTTGGTGTTTGCAGATAAATGTCTCATAAAGTTGAAACCCGATCAGAAAAGAAGAAATCCCAGGACAGGGACGATCCTTCCACAGTGCCCCCAGCTCAGTCAGAACCGGGACATCATGGGCCCATCCCGAGGTCACTAGTAGATGGGTACGGCCCTCAGGAGCTTCTGAACTCACCTCCTGACTGTTTCCCTAGCTCTCTCAAAGGCGAGCAGCTTGATGTTATTTCTCGCTCCTTTGGGATTGACAGAGCGCGCATGCTATTGCCGGGGGAGGGAGTGATGCCATATAATCCCCCCGAAGGATATTTCGCCTATAGTCGGTACCATTGTATGTGTGGGGCTATTCCCCCGATCAATGCTTGGATAATCAGCTTCATCACCTACTTGAAGGTGGCTCCATTTCAGCTTCAGCCTAATTCCTACGCCATCCTGGTGAGCCTGTTTGTCATTTTCCAGAGGAGATACGGGCGTCCTCCCTCCAACCAGGAGATCCGGTATTTGTACAATTTGAGAGGCTATAAGAAGGGGTCTCCATACATCAGCTTGGAATCAGCTGTATCTTTCAAGCCTGTCCTGGACTTATATTCGAAGTTCAGTATGTTTAAGAAAGAATGGTTTTTTATCAAGGATGACTCTGTTTCCATTCGTCGCTTCACCTCTGGCTGTAAGTTTGAAGCTTATTTATAATTTCCATTCTGACTGCAATGCTCCTTCTCATGTGTTTTTATTTCTTGCTAGCGACATGTGGCTTTGCGGTCGTGGAGAATGATCGCCTGGTTCAGATGGCTGTGGAAATAGAAGCCATTACGGGAAGGGACAGGTCGGCTTCTTACTTGATTAGGAATGCTACACTTCTGGGGCACAAATTGATCCTTCCACATCAGTCCGTGGTTAAGCAGAGAGACACGGCGGAGGAGAGAGCTGCCAAAGTTACAGGAGGGGTCACGGCGAAAAGCAACAAAAGGAGACCCTTCTCGATGCATCCAGTCGCCGGGGGAAGAAACTCAAGAAGTCCGATGGACCCTCTCCTAGCACACATCCGAATGTTCAAGAGGAGGAAAAAGTGGAGGGGGAAAAAGGTGAGGACGAAGGAGGTGAGGCGGAGAGCGGAAGTGATAGAGAAGGTGACGGTGATCGTCACGGTGATGATGGTGGCGAAGGACAGGGCGGTGATGGCACCAGGGCTTTGCCTCCCGGGCAGGCAGGCGTGATTCAAGAGTGGACAGATGACACTCTCCGCCAAGCCTTCGAAGAGTTGGAGGAAACAGAGAAGTCCAAGAAAGCTGATAAGGTCGGGACTGGCGCCGATTTATCTTCCGGGAGTGCTTCTACTGAGGCAACTTCTGCGATCCAAGGTGAATTTCTCTTTATTCTTTTTAATTCTTGAATGATGGCTCAATGCATGCTGGTGACACTTGGTTTTCAGTCCAGGAGCGGGCAAAACGGCCAAGACCTCAGATCTTCGGCACAGGCTTGAACAATACAAACTCCTCAAAGCTTCTGCCAAGCCGAAGCCTCCTACTAACCGTCCTGGAGACGTAGTCGGCTATCGTCCTCTTCTTGGAGTTATTGAAGAAGATATACAAAAGAGGAAGAGGAGTCGATCTACGTTTGAATCTCTTCCTGGTCCTCCGGCCCCACTCCAGCCTATTCACGATATTGCGGAGGAGGACACCGAGTTTATACCTTCCCCACATCTGTCTGAGAATCCAACCGTCACCCCGATAGATCACCCTGGCTTAGTTCGCATCCGTTTGCGGGTCATCCAGACCTGGACCCGGCCTCCCATGACATCTCCTTTGATGAGGTTACTGGTGAGCACCTTCTCCCTCGCAATCCTATGGTACGGGTGCTTGACGAAGCTAAGTCCCTGGACCTTGATTTGCTTACTACCCGGGTTGTAACTCTGGGGGATGAAGCTAAGGCGAATATTGACCGGGTTGCCGAGGAGACCAGGAAATTGATGGGGCATCATGCCCGACTAGTCAAGGCCGGGGAGGAAATTGGGAGTGCCAACATTCGGCTACGGTTAATGGTCTCCGACCAGGCTAAGCAGCTTGCCGATCAAGCCATTCAAATTTCTTAGCACGAGGCCGCATCCAGGCAACTGAAGAAGACTATGGAAGAGGCCAGCAGGGCAAAGTTGCGAAAAATGGAGGCCGCCTGCAAGGAGCGGATTGACATGGCCATTGTGACGGTGGATGAGGTTCGACAAGCGGACCTCGAGCGGGCACAGGAATTGTCGGGTAGACTCGAGGCCGCGGAGCTTACTCAGTCCAGGTTGAAGGAGGAGATGGAGGCGATGAGGATATCCCTTCAGGCGGACCGCTCACGATACCGATCGGAGAGGGATGCTGCCGTTGCTAAGCTGCGTGCTTCTGAGGCCCGAATGAGGGAGCTTGAGGAAAACGAGGGGATGATGGATGAGATGCTCCAGGATATGTATTTCCGTACTTGGAAACAGGGTAACTTATCCTAGATGGATGATTACCCCCGAGTTATGGCCAGGATTTATCTCCGGGCTTTGGAGGAGGCTAGGGCTGATGCGGATAAAGAGGGTGGCGCGGTCTTCAGAATGGATGTGGTCACTGCCCAGTTTACCAAGGAGGAGAAGGTGGCGGTGAAGGAGGGTATGCGGCTGCTTGCCGCTGAGGAGGCAGGTGTGCAAGTAGAGGATGATGATCAGGATGGTCAGGAAGCAGGCGCTGGTAAGTCTTCCTTTCTAGTCTTTCCGTTAACTTGGTTGCTTATCACTAATGAGTTCTTTCTTTCACCGGACAGGTGGGCAACAGGACAAGGATAAAACTCCGACGCAGCCGGCTCCTTGATTTGACCTGGATACCTTTTTGTGGACTTGACATTGTTGTATATGTTAGTCTCAAAACAGTAACATAACTTTTAGGTTGTAATTATGCTACTTGTAATAAACAACATTATTCTTGATGTGTAATTTTTTAACTTAAGCTGATTCTGTCGTTTTTGAATGTTTCTTGCTATCTTGACATGTTGTATGAGAAATATAACTATGCGTGTGCTTGTAATTCAATTGTGTTTGATGTCAAGTTCTTGCTTAAAACATAATTTCATGTCTTGCAGTGTTAGTGTGATGTGTGAATAAATTATAGCCACGTGTTTATTCATGAAAGAAGAAAATACCGCCCTTCATATTCTACTTGTAGATGGTAGCTTTGAATGTCCTGTGTGACCGAGTATGGAATGCGGTCCAGTGTCTTGTTGTGAGTACCCGCTTCCATTAGCAAATGTCTCCTATTCTGTGTCCTGTACTTTAGGGATTGTTACAAAGGATAGGAGAAAAGTTTTTTTTAAATAAAATTGAAATATGAGAAATAGTAAAACTTCCAATCACGAAAGGCCTTCGATGTGCTTAAGTTCGTGGCAAACGAGCTTTGTAGTCACTTTCCCTAGCTGTGGGTCTTGGAGACATTTTTCACCCATCTTACGCCTCCGCGGGGAGTTAATCTTTTTTACCACAGCCGAATTTAGGACACATCGGAGCCGAGATTGCGCACAGTAACTACCCGGGCCATTATGGCCCGTAATCGTGGGCATTATTCGATTTACTGTGGCCGGCTAGCGTGGGTGCCGATCGTCAACCGTGAACTACCCCTGGCTGGCCACACCTTATGTTGGGGCTTAAAGTAGGTTCACAGTTGCCGGTGAGCCGAACGCCGTAATGAGCTGCCTTGGCTATAGTCGGCCTTCTTGGTGGCTTATAATCGGCTCATTACAGTTGGCTTTAAGGGCCGTCGCGAGCAATGAGTTAACCCGCAGCAGAGGGATGCCGGAGCAAAAGTGTCTCATTGGCGAGGGCATAGATTCACATAGTACCTGTTAGGTCTTGTCCAGGTGAAGTCGCGCTATGGAGCGCCTTGAATGGAAATGCTATATGCACAGGATTTTGTTCAACAGAAAAGGATAAAGCTAACAAGCAGCCAAGATATAAAGGAACAAGTTAAAAAAGAGACAAGGTTTTTAAAGTGGTTCGGCACGTAAATGCCTACATCCACTGATTCTCTTTGTTAATTCACTTCATATGGGCAGTACAAGTTAAGAAAAGTATCGACGGAGGTGTTGGATGTTCCATGCTCACTGGAACACCTCTCCGTCCACTGTTGACAAAATATAAGCTCCATTGTGGAGATCTTTATGAATTACATATGGTCCATCCCAGATTGGATCTAGTGCTCCGGGGCGAGGGAAGATTCGCTTGAGGACAAGATCTCCTTCTTGTAAGGTACGACGCTTGACTTTGGAATTGTATTGTACTGCCACTTTTTGCTTGTGGGCTGCTGCTTTGAGGGCTGTATCATTTCTTCTCTCCTCAATTAGATCCAAAGACATGTGAAGGAGTTCTTCGTTCTCTTCTGGGTTATAGTGGATCCTACGGTGGGAAGGCACGATGGTTTCAACTGGGAGCATAGCCTCTGATCTGTATGCCAAAGAGAAAGGAGTATGCCTCGTTGATGTTCTGAAAGATGTGCGATAGGCCCACAGTGCCGTAGGGAGTTCATCCACCCAAGCGCCCTTTGACTTTTTGAGTTTCTTTTTTATTAGAGTTTTCAGAATTTTGTTGACGGCCTCGACTTGTTCGTTTTCCCGGGGATAAGCTACGGACGAGAAGCTTTTGTGAATTCCGTGCTCTTGGCACTAGTTGGCGAACTCCTCGCTGTCAAACTGAAGTCCATTGTCCGATATAATTTTGAATGGGACTTCGTACCTGCATAGAACATTTTTGATCAAGAAGTTAATAACTTTCGCTGAAGATACTTTATTCAGGGGTTCTTCTTCCACCCATTTGGTGAAATAGTCGACTGCCACGATAGCATATTTGGCCCTGCCTCGGCCCATTGGCAGTTCGCCGATCAAGTCAATTCCCCATACTGCAAAGGGCCAAGGGCTGGTCATTTGAGTAATCTCAGTTATTGGTAGCCGCGGAATCTTAGCAAACTTCTGGCATTTGTCACATTTTCTGACAAAATCTAAGGCGTCCTTGCTTAAGGTGGGCCAGAAATATCCATATCGGAGTATCTTTTTTGCCAAAGTCTGCCCTCCAGTGTGATCTCCGCAGCTTCCTTGATGAATGTTGGATAAGATTTCCTTGGCTTCCCTTCCAGCGACACACCTTAATAAGGGGTTAGAGAAGCCGCGCCGATAGAGGGTGTCCTCTTGTATTGTGTAGCGGGAAGCTTTCCTCAAGATTTTCTTGACTTCGTTACGCCCGTTGGGCAGTGTGCCACTTTGTAAGTAGTTTCGGATGGGAGTCATCCAAGTTGCTTCTTCGGTGGCAGCTATCAGATTTACTTGCTCAAAACTTGGGGTCAGTTGCTTTGAGATGGCTACTGCTCCGGAAATAACGCCGTCTCTCATGCTTGCTTGCTTCGCCAATCCGTCGGCCTCTTGGTTCTCTTCCCGAGGGATGTGTTTGACTAAATAGTGATCCAATCGATTGAGAAGCAACTTGGTCTTCTTTAAATATGCCATGAGTCGTTCTTCTCGAGCCTGGAATTCTCCTAGTATTTGATTTACAATAAGTTGAGAATCGCTATGAAGACACAAAGAATTGGCTCCTATTTCTACGGCAAGTTCTAATCCAGCTATCACTGCTTCATACTCTGCATCGTTGTTGGTGGCAGCGAACTCCAACCTTATAACATAGTGCAGCTTATTTCCGCTGGGAGTGATTATTACCACACCTGCCCCCGAGCCTTGTTCGTTTGACGCACCATCCACAAAGAGATTCCACTTGATGTCTTCTGCTATTTTCGATTGCTCCTTACCTTCGTTGGTAGTGAATTCTGCAATGAAATCGGCCATGGCTTGTCCCTTAATGGAGGTGCGAGGGTGGTAGGTGATATCATATTGACTTAGTTCAATGCACCATTTAAGTAGTCGCCCAGAAGTGTCGGGACGATGGAGTACCTGCCTCAGTGGTTGATCGGTCAGAACTTTGATGGAATGGGACTGGGAGTAGTGACGCAGTTTCCGTGATGTGATTAGCAAACAGTACGCTAGCTTCTCAAGTTTAGGATATCTGACTTTTGCCCCTGTAAACCTCTTACTTACAAAGTATACTGGCCGCTGCGTGCGGTTGTCTTCTCTTACCAAAGCAGCGCTTAGAGCGTGAGATGATACAGCAAGGTATAGGTATAACTCTTCGCCTTCGTTTGGAGTCGAGTGTATCGGCGGTTTCTGGAGGTGTTCAATTAGGTTAAGGAAAGCTGCTAAGCATTCGTCAGTCCATTCGAACTTTCCTTTGTCTTTCTTTAGAGCCTCGAAGAAGGGGACACACTTGTCCGTTGCTTTGGAAATGAATCGGCTTAGGGCGGCCACTTTCCCGTTCAGACTTTGCATTTCCTTTCGAGTGGTAGGTATCTTGATATCTCTCAGAGCTTGGACTTGTTCAGGGTTTGCTTCAATTCCTCTGGCATGGACGATGAATCCTAGGAACTTTCCCGATGATACTCCGAAGGAGCACTTTAGAGGATTCAGCTTCATTCCATACTGGCGAAGTACTTAAAACATTTCGCCTAGGTGGCTTACGTGATTGTCGGCTTCCCTTGACTTTACCAGCATGTCATCCACATAAACTTCCATAGTTTGTCCTATTAGCCCTGTAAACATCTTGTTGACGAGGCGCTGATAGGTGGCTCCTGCGTTTTTAAGTCCGAAAGGCATTACCTTGTAGCGGTACAATCCCTAGTCAGTGATGAAACTAGTGTGGTCTTGATCGGGAGCATGCATAGGAATTTGGTTATATCCTGAGTATGCGTCCATAAAAGATAAGAGTTCGTGCCCGGCTGTGCTGTCTACAAGTTGATCGATTCGGGGAAGTAGGAAGCAATCCTTCGGGCAGGCGTCATTTAAGTTGGAGAAGTCAATGCATGTCTGCCACTTCCCATTAGCCTTCTTTACCAGCGCCGGGTTGGCGATCCACTCTGGGTAGATGGCTTCTCGTATGAAGTCATTGGCAAGTAGGTTCTTTACTTCTTCATCGAGGGCTGCTGATCGTTCTGCCCCCATACTTCTCTTTCTCTGTTTTACTGGTGCCTTGGGAGGATCAATGTTCAGTACGTGGCATGCTATGTTAGGGGAGATTCCGGTCATGTCAGCGTGTGACCATGCAAATACATCTAAGTTGTGGCGGAGAAAGTCAATGAGTTGTTCCTTCAATTCTGCTTTTAGTTGGGACCCGACTTTCAATAGTATACTCGAGTCATGTCTGTCTACAGATACAAATTCCATAGCCTCTGCAGGCTCGGCGGTGGCCTCCTCCTCTTTGTCCCTGGGGTCTAATTCATTGAAAGGGTCGCTGGTATATCGAAGAGGAGGGGCTTTCTTTAGATGCTATGCTTCCAAACTTTTTTGTGCAGAGGGCAATCTCTACACTTTTCCCTTTATCCTTCCTGTGGTTGTTGCGAAGTTCAGTTACATAGCAGTCTCGAGCAACGTCCTGGTCTCCCTCTACTTCCCCTACTCCATTGTCCGTTGGAAATTTCAACTTTAGGCACCATGAGGCCAGGACAATTTGGAAGTCAGACAAGGCTGGCCTTCCTAAGAAGGCGTTGTAGGCCGAGTGGTTTTCTATTAGCACAAATGTTTGTTTCCGCACAACGGAGCGGGGATGACTTCCAATTTCGACAAAGAGGTCCAGTTGCCCGAGGGGCATCTTCGCATCTCCAGTGAAACCGTGTAGTGGTTTATTGCAGGGAGAAACATCCTTTATTGATAGTTTTATTTTGTCGAATGCATGCTTGAATAGGATATTTACTGAGCTTCCAGTGTCTACTAGAATTCTGAAAACTTCGGCTGGACCGAGCCGGGTAGAGATAACCATGGGATCCATGTGAGGGTACTTCCTTCCCTCTAGGTCACGCCTACTGAATGTGATGCCATCACCCTCTTTCCACTTCGGGTGGCGTTCTTCTATAACAGAATTAACACAGTCTTCATTGTTTCTAAGCGACTTTCCATATCTTTCCATTTCTGCCCAGCTTCTGTCGGCGATGTGCGGTCCCCCTGAGATGGTATGGACCACTATCTTCTCTTGACTGGAGCCGCTAGTGTTGCGATTTCCTCTGCCTATCTCTGGGGAGGGTAGCCTTGGGTTCTCATTGGCAAGAGCTGGAGTCCTGTTCTGACCTTTTACATAGCGTTCCAGTCTCTTCCTTCTAATGTGTTCTTCAATTAAGTCCCGGAGATGATGACATTCATTGGTATCATGCCCATGAGATTCGTGGAAGTGGTAGAACTTTCCAGATTTTTGTGCGTTATCTGATTCCTTCTTGTATGGTGGGCGTTTGTATCTAACTCCGTCTTGGGTGGCAAGGAAGATGTTTTCGATGGTTTCATTCAAAGAAGTGTAAGTGTCGAATCTCGGTCCTGGCCGATATAGGCGCTTTTCTCCCTTCTTGCTCCCAGCATTGTCTCTAGAATCATTTCTTCGAACGTCCTTCGCTACAGCGGGCGTGTTGCCGTGAGCTGCCTTATTTTGTTGCCCTGACTGCCCCTCAGTGGCAGCATCTTCCAGCCTCATATATTTCCCGGCTTCATGGAAGAAATCGGGTAAAGTAGCTGGTTTTTCTTTTGTCAATCTTCTAGAAAATTTAGTATCCGGATGCACACCACTACAGAGGGCCATTAAGACAAGCTTTTCATCGGCATCTTGGACTGCGGCCGCTACGGCATTGAATCGGGTTAAATATTGCTGCAGCTTCTCTCCAGGTTTCTGTTTGATACTGGATAAGGAATAAGAGTCCTTGGGTTGTTCCACATGAATGCGGAACTGGCTGATAAACTTTTCTTTCAACATCTCCCATGAGCTGATGGATCCTTGGGGTAGATGGCAGAACCAGGAGGTAGCTAGATCTGCTAAGAATAGTGGAAAGCATTTGCACAGTACTCCTTCTGTTGCCCCGCTCATGAGCATATGCTGTGTGTATCTCTGCAAGTGTACAACGGGGTCAGAGGTTCCTTTGTAAGGTTCCATTGTTGGCATTTTCCATTTTCGGGGGGTGATAGCAATTTCGATATTGCGGGCGAAAGGGCTGGTTACCCTAGCGCCTATCCCTCGATCTCTTTGATCCCGTTGGACGCACTCTCTGAACAAGCGTGCCATCCTTTCATCAGAATTTGGAGCAGATAGAAATGAGTTCGGTTCTGTTCTGTGGGATTGATTCCATCCAGATGACCTGTATGGATGGTATCATCTATCATTCCTAATATTTTCCAGTGGCTGCCTTCGGTCTTCTGGGAGCATGTTAGGGTCAGGTACAGTTGGCCCTTGCCTTGATCTTCCCCTGCTGGGTTCTGATCTAAGCATCTCCTCGGGTCCAACTTCGGGCTGGACTCTAGCTCGGCCCCGTTCATTGGTGTTTCCGTGGTTAGGCAGTACGACAGGCTCAGCTACAGTTGACCTCCGCCCGGTACCTCCCCCGTTGGGTTCGGTTCCAAGCGTTTCCTCAGGCCTAACTTCGGGCTTTGCTCGGTCTCGGCTCCTACCATGGCCGCTTCTGTCGTTAGCTCCTTCGAAGAAGGAAGATCTTTGCTGTCTCCGAGATCCTCCAGACTGGGACTCACCCCATGATTCAGTGTTGCGGTTGGACTCTTCAGCATCCCTTAAGCGTGACATGAGATGGTCCACCAAGGCTTCCTGCTGGGATGTGAAGCGGTTAGTCACTTCAGCCACAACCCTGTCTAGATCTGCCCTAGTAATTGCTGTCGGCTGTTCTGAAGCAGGGGTTGTCGGATTTGCCTGACCTTCATTTGGTACTGCTGCTGGAAGAGGACGATTTACTTGGTCTGTGGCCACTGGATCTGGAAGACTGCTGGTTGCGATGTTTTTTCCTTTGTTAACATCTTTCTTCTGCCTGGGAGGCATGTTTTCCAAGCAATGAACGACGCTGTTAGGAAGAAGGTTAAGTGGAAGAAGATGAAGCTTCGAGCTTTCAGTTCTCAGTGAAAGTACCAAAAATGTTTGTACAAAAAATGGACAAACACCTCCAAGTCGTATGGTTTAATTGATTTTATGTTGTTCTTAGCGATTTGGGTGATTTATGCAAATATATGAAAAGCAGGGACTAAACTGTAAAAGACACGCAAATTTATAGTGGTTCGGCCAAAATGTGCCTACGTCCACTTTATATGTTATTCTCCATTTCTATTCAAATTACAAGTACAAAGCTTTGACACAAGTATATGAAAGTTGTTTGAAAGTTCTATCCGTGCTTCAGCTCTCAAACTTGTCCCCCATTGTTGTACCCCTACCCCTCTATTTATAGAGTGAGGCTGGGGGTAGGAGCCTTGGATGTATATGGCTGTTGGTGGGCCTGGGCCGATGCGATCTGGCCTGGCAGTGTTGATCCGGTACGCCTTGGTCCGGATGTGAGTTGAGTTGAGAATTGGTCCGCTGGTCTCGGTCCGGTGATGAGTGGGCTGGGCTCTGGTCCGGTGATTCTGGTCCGGTGGTGAGTGGGATGAGCTCTGGTCCGGTGGTTCTGGTCCGGTGGTGAGTGGGCTGAGCTCTGGTCCGGTGGTAGGTGGAGTAGGTTGGTCCGGTAGTGTGGAGCAGAGGTTGGTTTGGTAGGCAGTGGAGCAGAGGTTGGTTCAGTAGGCAGTTGGAGTAGGTTGGTTCGGTAGGCAGTGGAGTAGGTTTGGTTCGGCTATGCATAGGAAGAGGTTTGGTTCGGCTATGTATAAGAAGGAAGTTTGGTTCGGCTATGAATAAGAAGGAAGTTTGGTTCGGCTATGCATAGGAAGGAAGCTGGTCCGGTAGTAGGTGGAAACACTCCCAACAGTCTTCAACTTCAAGGCATGATGATCCTCGACAACCCCTCTTAACACCCTATATTTTTTAGAGCCATGATATAGGGAAGATAATTAACAATATAATTTGTTAAGAAATAATTAATAGAATTAAACTGAAAGATATAATAAAGGAGATTTGAATGAATAAACATAGGACTTTAAATATAGGTAATTTTATGGAACGAGAGTAATTAGGGTAATAAAACTCAATAATATATATATATATATATATAAGATAATAAATTTGAATATTTGTAAAAAGGGAAATTAATACACTGGACCATACATGTATAAGGTAAAGAATTGAATATGAATGAAAAAACATTTGCATAAGGAAATTAATGAATAAGATTAGGTAATAAAATCGATCATACATGTATAAGGTAATGAATCTGAATATTTGAAAGGAGGATGTTTGCATTTACAGAAATTAATGAATAAGATTAATAAAAAGGATTTAACCAAAGCCAAAATCATTAGTATATAAGTCCTTAACCTACTCCCCTTTCCATTTTACATTCACTTCATTTCCAAAACAGAACAAAAAAATCGTATCAATCTTAGGGGGCCATCATTACTAGGAAAAAGGAGAGGAAATCAAAATTAAAAGATTGAAGTTTTCGTCTCCAAGAAGAAAATGAGGATTTTAATCAAGCTCTACAAATCTTGGTTAGTAAAATTTCTCTGATTTACTTCCAAACCCATTTGGGATCGGATGGATTTGATATGTGTTAGTTGCTCTAAACATTGTTAAACATGTTTTAACGAGTAAAGATAACTTTTATGTGTTTAATGATTTAAATGGATATAACTTGGTCATGTTTTAGGGTAAAACATGATTTAATCTTCTCCAACTGTCATGAAATTTTAGTATGATGTTTTTAATAGTAAAATAGAGATAGTTTCATATTTCCACATTTTTGAATGAAACCATAATTAACTATGAATTTTCTAATTGAAAAATGGCTAATTTCGAGCATAAGTTAATATTTAAAAGCAATAAAATTAAATATATTTTTTGAAATTTTTACTAGAGGTAGGATAAGATGTTTTGGAATTTTGGTGATTTTTAGGAATTTTTCTATCAATTTTCGAATTATTATTTATTAATTGATATAGATAATTAAGGAAAAGATTCATTAATCGAGCTAAATTTTCAAATTGGATAAAGAATACTACTACAAGATATAAGTAACTATTGACCAAATGAGATGTGAACTGGTTAGGTTAAAAATTATTACTTTATTAAGATAAAATATCATTCTTTCCTTAATTGTGGATTTGCCATCATGACTTATGATAGCTCTGCTTGACATACGACAACCCAAGTCTTAACCTTCGATAGATTAGAACTAGACATTTGATAGCCCTATTGTTAAGACTTGATATCTTTAAAGGCTCGACCTTCCATAGCTTTAAAGTTAAATTTTCGATAGCTTTACAAGTTTAGCATTGAATAGCTTTAGAATGCGGCTTGCAATAGATTCTATAAAAGGATTAACCTTCGATGGCTTTGAACAATGACATGCAATAACTACGTAATGTCAACATGCGATAGCACTATGTCAACATACGTTATCTTTTCAATTTTAACATGCGACGTGGAAGACACCTTCAAAAGTGACGGTTGAGCATTTCACATGGATGAAATGAACACCGAGGATAATAAGTTAGAATACGAAGACTTATAAAAATAGGAAGACGAATTAATCTTATAAATGCTAAGTAAAAAACAAACAATAACCTTTAATGACGAGAACTTTGGCATAAGGCCATAAGTGGAGTCTGAATGCCTATTCATAACAAATGATGAGAACTTCAGCATGAGGCCATAAGTTGCATCTGAATTTCATTCACGATAAATAACGTGGACTTCAATGTGAGGCCATACATGACATTCGAATGTATGTTCATGAAAAATGACGAAAACTTTGGTGTGAGGCCATAAGTGGCATCCGAATGTCTATTCATGACAAATGATGAGAACTTTGGTATGAGGCCATAAGTGGCATTTGAATGTCATTAATGACAAATGACGAGAACTTATGGCATCCAAATGTCTATTCATGACAACTGAGAAGAACTTTGGTGTGAGGCTATAAGTGGCATCCGAATATCTATTGTATGACAAATGAAAAGAACTTCGATGTGAGGCCATAAGTGGCATTTGAATGTCTATTCAAGACAAATTATTAGTCCATACATATAACATCACCCTTAGCTAAGTTGACAAGGGAGAACGAGAAGTTTGTGTAGATCGATAAGTGCAAAGGATTATTTTAAGGGTTCAAGGGATTACCGACTAGTGCTCCAGTCTTGATCATACCTGAATGGAATCAAGATTTGGTGGTGTATACTGATGATTGTGGAACTAGATTGGGTGCGGTACTGATGCAAAAAGAGTGAGTGATAGCTTACGTACTATGGCAGCTGAGACCGCATGAACTAGATTGGGTGTATACTGATGATTTTGGAGTTTGTAGCATAGTCTTTGTGCTAAATATCTGAAGATGTTATCTTTTAGGAGAACTATTCGAGTTATATGTAGATCATAAGTCTTTTAGGTACTTTTCTCTTAGAAGGAATTGAATATGAGGGAACATAGGTGGTTGAATTCTTGGTAGCATACGACTTCAATATAGAGTATAACCACGAAAGGGGAACAAGGTTATAGATGTTTTAAGTAGAAAGAAATATTATGGAGTGTTAGCCATGATTGAGGAATGGAAGACGCTAGAGATATCGGTATCTTGTGGAGTGCATTATATAATGAATGCAAGATCCAGTCGAGATCCGAGTTTCTTGGCAAGTCTGGGTTACATCCAATACAGATGGATATGACTATTGAAAAGTAAATGAAGGAGCCATTATTAGCCGAGAGAATTAGTTGATTGAAGATGGGCATTAATGTTGAGAATTTAAAAGGATTCAAGGTAGACTCAAATATATGGCTTAGAACGAAAGGAAGACTTTGTGTTTCGAAGAAGGGAGATCTTCAAAAGGAGGTGTTAATGGAAAGTCATTAGTCCAAGTGTACGATTCATCCAGGAACAAAGATGTACTGCGACATGAAGCGAGTCTTCTTTTGGGAAGGGATGAACAAAGACGTCGTAGAATGTGTGAACAAATGTATCATATGTTAATAAGTGACAACTGAGCATCAGAAGCCAAGTGGTTTACTGTAACCCTTGGAAGTACCGATGTGAAAATGGGATTTGATCTCTATGGATTTTGTTGCTTGATTGGAGAACGAGAAATAATAATGTCTAGATAATAGTTGAAAGATTGACTAAGAGCCCCCATTTTATCTTAGTTAAGTTGACAAGGATGACAACTACCTTATCGAAGCTATACATGAAGAATGTTGTAAGACAGTATTAGATTTCGAGCAGTGTTGTTAGTGACAAAGATCAATTTTTCACTAGAGAGTTTTGGAGAAGTTTGTAGAGTGCATTAGGCATTGAGTTGAACTTGAGTACAGCTTATTATCCATAGATTGGTGTTTAAACGGAAAGGGTGAACCGTATGCTAGAAGAATTACTAGGAGCATGTGCCTTAGAATTCAATGAGTCTTGGGAAGGTCACTTGTATTTGGTAGAGTTTGCCTACAACAATAGTTACCAGTAGACTGTTGGAATGACACCATTTAAGGGAGACCGTATGTCACCTATTTATTGGTTGGACATAAGACATAGACTTGTGTTAGGAACTAACTTGGTAGGAGACGCTAGCGAGAAGATAGCGTTGATTTGCGCTAGGATGTAGCTTGGGGAATCGAGGTTGAAAAGCTATGCTGATAAGAGGAGAAAAGAGCTAGGGTTTGCAGTAGGCGATCATGTGTTTGTAATGGTTTTTCTGCTCCGAGGTATTATGCACTTTGAGAAGGTAGAGAAATAGGCACCTAGATATGTAGGTCCATTTTCAGTGATTGAGAGCATCAGTAAACTTGCATATATAGTCAAGTTACCAAGTAGTTTAGCAGGCATGCATAATATTTTTCATATATCGCATTGAAAGAAATGTTTGCATGACCCTAGTATGGTAGTGGAACCGAGGACGATTGAAGACTTATTTGTATAACCAGATTTAACTTATGTTAGACGACCGAAAGGGATAGTAGGACATGATACGAAAGAGTTAGGAAACAAGAACATTTGACTTGTTTATGTCCATTAGAGGGATGATGTAGATGACTATACCTAGGAGGTAGAAGATATGATTAGAAATATCTATCCCCGGTTGTTTTGACATATATGATTAGGCATATTTGTTTTGTTATATTAACTAGTAGTGGCACTAATATGATTTTGTTATATGATATTTTCATGTGTTAGTAGTGGCACTAATACATTATGATTATTGATTTATGATTTACATCAGCGAGAAACTTGTGTAACTGTTGTATTTCTATGTACATTGAGTTGACGACGATGGTTATTATCTTACCTTGTCCGAATTTTGAGGACTAAATCCTTATAAGGAGGGATAATTGTAATACCCTATATTTTCAAGATCCACAATATGAGAAAGATAATTAATAATATAATTTGTTAAGAAATAATTAAGAGAATTAATTGAAAGATTTAATAAAAGAGGTTTGAATGAGTAAATCTGGGACGCCGTAAATATAGGTAATTTAATGGATTGAGAGTAATTAGGGCAATAAAAATCGATCATATATGTGTAAGGTAATGAGTTTGAATATTTGTATTAAGGAAAATTAGTAAACTTGACATACATATAAGGAATAAATTTGAATATTTGAATGGAGAATATTTTCATTTATGGAAATTAATAAATTAGATTAAGTAATAAACTCGACAGTACATGTATGAGGTAATGAATATGAATATTTGATTGGAGAATATTTGCATTGAGGGAAATTAATGAATAAAATTAGGTAATAAAGTATTTAACTAAAGCCAAAATCATTATTATAAGCCCTTAACCTATTCACCTCCCCGTTTCACATTCACTTCATTTTCAAAACAAAACAAACAAAACCTCATCAACCTTAAGCGGCCACCATTACTAGGGAAAGAAGGCCTTCGACTTACAAGGGGGTGAAGAAGGAACCAAAGAGGGGGAAGCACCACTAAGGATGGTTTATTTTTCTTTCTGCATCCATGTACATAGGCCAATGTTGTGCGGATACGAGCCTCGTGATTTTGTACTAAAACAATGTAGTAAATAAAAGTCTTTTTCCATTCAACTCTGTTTCATTTACTTTATTGCATCATTGTTTCTTTGCCTATGTACTTGTCTACATATATAATGCATACTTATCTATAATGAAATTACTTATACATCATACCTACATGTGACTGTGATCCGTGCAATGCCTTTACATACGTAAATCCATACATATGAGCAAGCTTTTTGCTATTGCCCAGTGTTGTTCTGTCACTTAGCTTTGTTTATTATCGGTCAAACGTATCTTATTTAATTAATCTAAGATATATTTCATCAATCAACCTTGTTTATAATAGGTCGAACATATTTCATCGACTATAGAAAAAGTTATGCTCTATTGATGAAGTTGAATGTACATGACTTATCTTCTCGTGCCGGCACGAGCACCAATATAACTCAGTAATATACCTGCAAATTTTAATTATACACTAATGTCTATCTCCGGGTATATGTGTCTGTGGTGCCTATATTCGGGCATCTACCTTTGATCTTGCTTGTCTCTAGGCACTGATCAAAGATACATCTGTAGGGATGAATTATTTGATCGACCCCTAGTCCGATTATACTCCCATGGTCTGATCATGGATCAGAGGAGTTGGTCAGTACCTATCTTTGGGTACCTAAACATTCAATTTCCAAAACACATGCTCGATTGTGCTACTACTCTTGCAGGACAAAGTTAGACTTTAAGAACACGGTTCCATTGGTTCAAAATACTAACTTATTTATGAACAAATGACAAATATCGTCTAATTTCATCAAATCTTAATGAACATGATGTTTTATTTATAGAAATAAGATCAAGTGAAATAAATTAGAAAACGTTTTCTATTCCATGCCTGCAACATTGGGGTCCCATCTATAGTTAATAGTTTGAAAGTGTCATCTTCAAGCTTCTGTACAATCATGTAGGGACATTCCTAATTCAAACCAAGTGCCCCCATACTAGGAAATACTCATTTCAAAATGTGATTTCCTATTTCAAAGGTACATTTTCTTACCTTAGCATTGGATTGCTTTGCTACTCTTCATTGGTGAGCGGCTACCCTTTGATCAGCCTCTTCTTGCTTTTCTTCAACCAAGTCAAGAAACCCAAGCGAGAGTTCTTCGTTCACCTGGGATCACAGTGCAATCTTTTGTGTGAAGGGACTTCAGCTTGAATCGGTGTCATGGCCTCAGTTCCATAGGCTAAAGCAAATGAAGTATAACCAATTATGGAGTTCTAGTTTGTCCAATAATCTTATAATGCTAATGGTAGCTTCAACCGATATCTTATTCACCGCCTCCACTTGTCCATTCGCCCGGATGTCCTACCATTTTAAAGCTTTTCTCAATTTGATATTAAGCATAGAATTCATGAAACTCCGCACTTTTGAATTGAGTTCCACTGTCAATGATGATCTTGTTTAGAACTCTAAATCTTCAAAAAAAAAATTCACCACAAAGTCGATTACTTTCGTCAAAGTGATTGTTGTAAGAGGTTTTGGTTCATCCTATTTAGTGAAGTAATCTACAACCACTATTACATACTTTGCACCACCTCTCGACATTGGTAGCACTCGAGTAAAATCTGTTACCCAAACCACAAATGGCCATAGGCTAACCATATACGTAAGCTCATTGGATAAGGTTCTGGAATATTTACTAATCTCTAACACTTATCACATCTTGTAAAATAGTCAGTTTCATCCAAGTTGATAGTCAACCAGAAATATCCATTGCCAAGAATCTTCTTTGCTAAAGTTTTCCCCCTAGCGTGATTACCACAGCTTCATTCGTGTACATCCGTAAGCTTCATCTTTGGCGACACACCTTAGCAAGGGGGTTAAGAATCCTCTTCTATATAGCACTCCTTGCATAGTAAACCGAGGTACCTTATGCAAGAGCTTTCATCATTCGCCTCTTCCTTTTTAGAGAGTCCCCTTTAGTATATAATCTTTTACTGGAATCATCTATGACTCCTCCTCAACTGTGATAACCTGCACCTTGATAGGTCCGAATTTTTGCTAAATTAAAAACCTAAGTCCACCAAAGTACAGATCATTGGTTTTGGTATCCTGCAAACAACAAATGTATATCGGAGCACTATCGATATAATTTCACAATGGAATAATAAAGTATAGTAAACATATAATTGCTTACCAAGGCTAATACCTTTGAACTCTGGTGCCCTTGTCGATGCCGAGCATGCATAAGGAAATCTATCCTTCCACTATTCCCATCCTGTACCAATAATGTCCCTCTAAAGCTATCCCATGGGTTGTAATGAGGAGGGGGGGGGGGTCAAAACAACGTTCTAATGACTGGTAAACTACATATTTTATACATAATACTAGTTTATGCCGATTGCCTTCCATTACATATTATGTCTTTTGTTTTTCCTTAGTCATTTCTACTCCACGTACGCGTACGATACACCCCATCTATTTGGAGTAGATAATAACTACATACATATATACATAAATACGTACATACATACATATATACATATATATAAGTACCACGGTCCCCTCTTGGACCAAGATACTATCCCCGATAGTATTCATAACCCAACACCTCATCATGATCTATCATCAACACATTATCACGTCCTCATCGCCCATGCATACCAAAGAACTCCCGTAGTACCTAATAACGGTGTCACAATAGTTTAGCCATATTCTATTTCTTATTTGAAAGACTCTATCAAAGGGTTATCTAGCCTTGCGTCCTATCACAAGCAAACTAGTAAACAACTATGAGGCAGTGCACGTCCTAAATGGAATCTACAATAGTAGGAGGCATATTTCGTTTAGGCGTAACCCCCGGTCTTTCCACTGACCGCTCAGGACCAATAACATTCTAGACCTATGAAGCAGCTCCTACTCCATATTTGGTACCAATCACACTGTCATAACAGCGAACCTTGCTCACCGTCCCATTTAGATTGTCTAATGCAATCTAGGAAATACCCTTTGTTACTTAATACCCCTTAAATGGTTGAAACATGCTCTACTTGTCCTTTGACATTTCAAACTGAGGCGAACATCCTACTTGGTATTCCTTTTACCTATATGTGAATGTATAATCCCACAGGTCCTATTGTTGGTTATGTCCCATCTCAGTATAATTTATACACAACTGTTGATAGCCCCTTGCAATGAACAGACTTCTATTGTGTAACAATACCAACCTCTCATTCCAACCCATTTTAATGAATATATCATTCTTATTTAATCTAAATTATTAGCTAACTTTAATAATTCACACCCATCATAAACGCATACTTGAGGCAACAGATATATTCATGCCTATTTATTTATTGCGCCTTTAATGTTCAACTATTAATAATATTTCTTTACTTTTCATGTGTTTACTTCTTATTTCATTAATGTTAATTTAGTGTCATTTACAACATACCATTAATTTAAAAGATTTAAATATATTTTATTACTTATTTCTTTTTTATATTATTAAATCTATTTTATTGTTCCCTTTTAACTATTTTTATCTTTCGTTGATGACTAAACTTTCTTTCTTAATCATTCCATTATTTTACCTACATTTCGTTTCTTATTATTTAATTTCTAGCCTGTTTTTATTACATATTTTGATCTTACAGTTAGACCACTATTTTTACCACTATTACAGTTCTTTAATTCATACTTAAGGATTTTCTGCATTTTAATGCATTGGAATTGCATCTCCTCCAGAAGGAAAGGTTAACACCATAAATTTTTGTAACCTATCTGAAAAGGAAATTTGTACCGCGTTTGGAATTATAAGAAATTATCTTTTTGTAGTTATTGAAATAGACGGTACAAAATAAGATAAATATCCTTATTTTATACATCTCTTTCTTTAGGCATATTCCTTGTTATTTCAAACGACACTTTTTTATTTATAGATCTAGACTAGATAATTTATAGAAACTTATATTGCATCACCCAATATTCCAATGAATTAAAATACTACTTAAACCTCAATATTTATTGTGATAACTTCTAATTTACATTTACTTAAATAAATCATTTATTCAACAAATCTGGAACTACTATATAATTTATCAAATTCAGGGATTACTACTACCCAATACTTTCTTGATTCAAGTACATGCAATATTAAATCTAAGTTTTCAATCACAGAATATGTAGGCAATGTTTATAAATTCGTTATATGTATACAATTAGGCTTACAACTTCAAAATTACATTTAAGCATACAAGAACAGATTTACAACGATATAAATCCAATATTATATAAAAATATATAATATCCTAATCCTATTTCTAGCTTTCCAAATCTCCAGATCTAATCCCTGTTTTTTTCAGTTTGGCTCCCCTTTTTCTTCCTATCGGAATACATATATTGCAAGCATACATATATCTATTACAAATCTAGATCTGAGAAGAGATTTGGATTTGGATTTATGATTTACCCTAGCTTTGGCAATTCGATTCGACCCTATTATTCTTCTTTATTATCCTCCGCTATTCCCACTTGTATATATGTATACAAACTATAGATTTAAGAATTTGTGAAGAAGATAAAATGATCGAGCTTCGTCAGTGCTTCAGAAAATATGAGAAGAAAAGTGAGGGACTATGCCCGTATTTATAGGAGTTCGAATGAATGTCAACCACTAGATTCTTAAATTTCAAATCCAGGCAGTTAACCTAGGTTCAATTTACAGCCGATAGATCATAAGCGATCGACTGCCCCTTCATCAGTTAACTGCTAGTGGTCGACTGGTCGCAGTAAAGGGGTCAATCGGTTGTGAATTTTTATTGTGCGTTGATTTGTTTCCCTAATTACGTTATTTTATACGTATTTAACTGATTTAACTAACATTGATTATACATAAATGTTAAGCAATCATTAATGTTAACCTTCGTTAGTTAATTACATTTATTTCCTTAATTACATATATAATTATTTACGATCTGAAATATTCAAACGTTAATAACTTTTTCGTCTGAACTCTGATCGTAAAACTTTATATATGAAAATTGATCAGAAAATCTCCATGAACACAATGATACAAGTTTCATAGTCATAGTTTAATGTTTGTAAAATTTCCATTTTTGACTTCTCTATTTATTACTTAATTTCTTTTTAATTAGTTATCATTAAAATTATAGGGTATTATATCAACCTCCAATATCCAATCAACATCCATCTCGTTATGCTTAAAGTCATCAATAATTCCACTGGTACAATTCCCAATAGTTTCACATCTTCAGTGTTTGCTAATTTGTCTAGTGAAACAACATTCGTATTCTCTCTTCTAGGGTTCTGCATTATCATACAGTGCTTAATATCGTCTAGCAGTTCCAATACTTTCAATGGATAAGGGGTGAGTCTTACTCCCTTAGCCTGTTACAAACCACCAATTGAGAGTCACCGAAGATATGCAGTGTCTTGACTCCCAATTCTTTTGCTATCTTGAGTTACACAATCAACATTTTGAATTCATCTTTGTTGTTTGTCTCTTGGAACTCTAGCTTCAAAGCATAACAGATCCTCCAAACTTTGTGGGTTATCAGAACCACTCTAGTCCAAGAATCATGGTCATTGGATGCTTCGTCCACATACTACTTCCATTAAGAAAGTCAGACCCACTCTTCTTTCACTTCATCATCGTAAATGGTGAATTCAGGAAAGAAATCTACCAATGCTTGTCCTCTTATCACCTTCCTAAGATGATAAGTGATATTGTACTAACTCATCTTAATATTCCACTTTATCAACCTCCCTGAAGTCTTGGGATGATGTTGCACTTATCTAAGTGGTTGATTAATCAACTCCTTTATCGAATGAGCTTGAAATTATGGTCTCGACATCCTCGATGCTATCAACAAACAATATGCAAATTTCTCTTGTTTTAGATAGTTCTTTTCTCCTTCGACAAATATTTTGTTAATGTAATAAACGAGCCCTCGGATCTTGCACTCCTCACGTACCAAGACTACACTTATTGCTTGAGTCGATAATGCTAGATAAGCATACAGACCTTCTCCTTCCAATGGCTTGCATAATATATGTTGTTTCCTTATATGTTCTAACAAATTTTGAATTGCAAACTTCACATTCATTTGTCCAATAGAACTTTCCTCTTTCTTTCTTGAGGGCATCAAAGTATGGTATACAGTTGTCGATCGCTTTTGAAATGAATCGACTGAATGTGGTAACTTTATAATTAAAGCTTTGTATTTCCCTCATTGTCATTGGTGCAGTAACCAGTTTCAATTCTTTGTGTTATTTTGGTTTAGCTTCAATGCACATTGAGTTCATAATGAACCCCAAAACCTGTCCTATGCAGCTCCAAAAGAACACTTCAATGGATTTAAGTTAATTTCATACTTTCAAAGCACATCAAATATTTCTGAAAGGCTGCCCTTGTGATCTGTCGATTGCCATGACTTCAGGAGCATATCATCTGCATAGACTTCCATTATTTGTTTGGTCTATTCTTTAAACATTCTGTTGACTAAGCTCTGGTAAGTAGCTGTAGGTTCTTCAAACCGAATGACATGACTCTATAGCAATACAACCCGAAATCAGTAGTAAAACTTATATAACCTTGATCTGGGGTGCGCATCACAATCTGGTTGTAGCCGGAGTACACATCAACGAAAGAAAATAGTTTATGCCCGACTGTTCCATCCGCCAATTGGTCTATCCATGGTAAAAGGAAGCTATCCTTCATGCATGCCTTATCCAAATTAAAATAATCAATGCATGTCCATTATTTCCCATTAGCTTTCTTGAGAAACACTAGATTTGACACCCACTTTGGGTATAATGCATCACAGACGAAGATATATTCCTTTAGCTTATCCACTAATTGTTTTAATGTAGTGGATTGCTTCGGTTCCATACTGCACCTTTTTCGTTTCATTGGAGAATAACTTGGGTTCACATACATCACATGAAATGCAACTTTAGGTGATATCCTGTACATATTGAAACATTTCCAAGAAAACACATCCTTGTTTGCTCGGAAAATCCCTACTAACTCCATCATCTTCAAGTTGGGTTGAGATATGACTTTGATAATATTTGAGGGATCGTCATCATCTATCGAGACATCTATCATCATCTCTGCCAATGCTTCCCTTGCCCTCCTGACTCCTTTTGTGGGTTCATAGATTTATAGAATTTTCTATTGGACCCAAGCCAAGGCTTGGGCCGTAATTGCTATGAATCCGAGGATTTGATGCTAAGAGGCTTCGTTGCATCTTTTCCCTTATCACGGTGCCTCGTCTCTTCGAGATCAGTAATGTAACACTCTCTAATAGAGTTAAGGGTGTGCCCTAGGGGCAATTATGTAATTTGTTACATATATCTAACTCGATAAACAATCTTCTCTGAAACAAAAGGCATTTTCTTTATATTATATACTTGATATAATGTGTTATATTAATTAAAATTTAAATTAAAGTATATTTAATAGAAAATCCATAATTGGTATGTTTTGTGATAGTAGTTACAAAGTGTTGTGACCATGAGTAATTTATCACAATGAAAATAAACAAATCATTTTAAGTATTCCTAGTCAAGATGTATCCAGACTGGATACCAATACATCTGCTGAGACTAGAGTACGTAACACTCTCCAAGTGTTGGGCAGTGTATTACTCATGGCTGCTAGGGGTACCATGAGGCTACATACTGATAGTTATTGGATAACCAGAGAATGACTCACTCGTTAGTTTTCTGATAGTTAATATAACTCAGGTCAAATAGAAAATATTGATTTGACAAAATTACATAGTTCTCTTGAATTGAGGATACAGTTGATCTTCAACGTGGAAGCTTTGCTTTGATTATAGTTAAATCATGGCACAACGTCCATAGAATGACTATAGTTGGATCAAATGTAAGCATTGAAAGTGAAACACTATTCAAGAGATGATCCGTCTCCTCAGTTATATGAGGTTAGTATCACGGTTAATCGAAGTCAACTCAAAGAAGAAGTCTGACCAGAGTAGTACGATTAATAGTAATTGTTATTATTGAACTAAAGACTTTGTGTTTGGATTATAGAGTTGAATATGGATGATATAGGAATTTTGACCATTGCCAAATTCCATAAGTCCACAGTGATATAGTTTTAACAAAGAGAATTGGTGTAAATAATTATTACTACCGGGTAACGCTTAATAAAGTAAAATTGAATTTTACTAAAACCAAGTAAGTGATAAATTTGGTCAAAATGTCACATCACCTTCTAAGTAACATGTAAACGTTAATATTTGAATTGTTCAATATTAATCGCTGACCAGATCATCTAAGAGTCACACAACCGAAACGTCTTCCTGATTTAATTAATTTATAATTGTTATAAATTAATTAAATTGATTAATATTTATGAAATATTAATTATAAAATTTTATTTGATGTACATTGAACAATATTAAATAGTGTACATATAATAGTTATATGAACATTAATTGATATACGATATAGATATGCGTTTAAATTAAATTTAAATGCAACGATATTACTTGGGCTTGGATTGTTTTTTGAGACTTGGAAAGACACTTTTATAACCGACTATAGATGGCCATAGTGAGGCCGGCCATATAATAGTATGATAAGTGGCTTTTGAGTGATAACTATAGGAGAGAATGGGTAAGAGAAAAAAGAGGATATAGATCTACTTTTCGCTCTCCTAATTTTCCTTTATATAAACCACCGCTCCCTCACCTAAGCAAGGACTTTTTGCACTTCTGCAATATCAAAAAAGGAGGCTAGTTGCGGCTTCTAATACCCCTAACATCCAAGTACAATGATAGTAAGGGAATTCAGAAGCCATCAACTTCAAGATTGGGATTGGATTCAAGGATTATATTTCTTAATTTCCATGTGCAAACTTTGGACTTTGATGAAAGGTATTTTACCAGTCTATTATTACATACCAATGTTCATATGTATATTATATATGTTTGTTTGCAGCTGACGGCTATAATTTAATTATATATATATATAGATATGTATATATGTATGTATTTTAATAGATGCTTTATGCGAACCATTTACAACCAATATTTTATAATAATTATACAATAATATTTTACATAAACATATATATATTTATCTGTATTTATTTATATAATATCTTGATATACATATGTATACATTTAGATAAACAATTTGTATATACGAGGGGTTGGCATGTCCATTGCAGTATAAATCTCAACATCTATAAACGAACATGCTAAACCATGTACATGTTATACTGTTGCATGTGCATGAACACACATATGTGTATATATGCACCTATATAAAATATAATACATATTATAAAATAAATCTTTATTTATAAATTTAAATAAAATATTGATTTAGAAAATTTAGAAAAGTTCTAAAGGAATTTAGGCTACATCGACCCAATAAAGATCCGAAAGGTAAAAAATTTAAAATTTACTCCACTATGGGTCGGTCCATGTGACGCCCCACCTCTATGCTCTAAATAACAAAGAGTATTAAAAGAAATACTGTATGTTATTACGAAGAATAAGGCTGGATAGGAGCGGCCATCCGTAGTTGGCCTTACACTAGTATTGGTTACCTCGATAGGAGTGGTATATATTTTTCATTTTTCGTCTCTTATTTATTTACTCCCATCGACATACCCAATTCTAGTATAAAACGAACTACGACGGTTCATAATAGTTTAGGACAGTGTATATAATAATAACACAGATAATAAAATGCGGAACACAGATAACAAAAATCTCATATATATATATATAACTGATGACAGTTACAATACATTTGACACAATACATATGATACAACTACAACTACCGACTCTGGAAGTTATATATACAAGTACATTATCGACTAATATACATGAATACATATCAACCTAAATCAGTACACTGACTACTACAAAAAGACGCAGACCACTTCAAAAGATATGAAAAGTCTTCGTAGCTCAAACAGCAACCCAAAGCAAGGTATCTACAACCTGAAATAACTCGGGTCTGACCCGAGTATGACATTCAAAAGAAAATAATACACGAGTCAGTCTAATTCAAACTCAGTTATTAATGCACAGAAGCAATAATAAATAAATAACGAATAGACGATAGTCAGTCTCGTCTATCCAATCCTTTAACAAGGAAATCGGATAACGGTAAATATAACACATAACAGTGTTAAATAACAAATCAGCAGATTCAAATCATCAACAAAGATAAGTGAAAAGAATATCAATGAAGATAATTTAGAAAACATCAGAATTGCCTAATTGGCAATTAACAACAAAATCCAATTATTAAATAAATAATTAGAAACTCATAATCTAATTATCAAATAGATAATTAGACACCAACAAAATGATCAAATCAAACCAAATCAATTTAAATGATTGAAATGTCATTTAAAAACATCAATTCTGATTGGTTGCAGTACACGCTAACGTGTACTGCCTCGCCAATACGGCATATGAAATATGCAAAAGAGCGATGAATCAAAAGCAAACGGATCCAACTCAAATCAAAATGAACCAGATGGAACTGCAACAGCATGAGCACAACATCCACCAGTAGCCACAAATGAACAAAGTGCACATGTATGCACAATGAAAATTCACAGACGAGCACAAGGTCAAACCCAAAATACCGGATTCAACTCAAGTGCAATTCGAAAAACAAGCAAAATGAAAAGATCAAGTCACTGCTATCATGACTCAACTCAATGCAACGTGACACTACAATCTCAAGTGAAATCAAAACTCGTATATACAAGTGAATACAGTGGTCAGTGCAATGCACGACCTAATCTAAACGGCAGCCACCTCAAGAATACAAGGGCGGAACTGCAACAAGAAATGCAGCTACCACAAGATCACAAGGGCAAGACTGCGACAAAACAAAACTGCAGTCACTAATGAATGCAACATTTCATAAAACAGTAATGAGTCAGGTACACCAACATGAAGTAACCAGACCACAAAAGCAATCAAAGTGGTCAGGCAATTCAAATCTAAAGCAATGCTCAGTGCACAACATATAAACACAGGCATCATCAATGGATCCTCATGAACGCAACCTACATATGCCCAATACTACATGAAACATGTATGCAAACTGTCTCAAATGGTCAAGACAGCTGTAGTGAATGATTAAACTCGATGAAACCACACTGTAGATGCTGCTCAGTTCACTTCAATGCCCAACACAAATGAACTACAGGTATGTACAAGTGTGCAGTGACAACATCAGTGAATGTATGCAGAGTCACGGCCACAATGAAATCACAAACCAAATGGGTGACATGAACTAAATATAACTAGTATGCACTGTAAACTGGATAGTGCAACGATCATACTCAAGACCAAATACAACCAAATGCCAACAATGACCAGGCTCAAGTAAAGTGCAGGTCAGACCAACATCAACACATTCACCTGCATTAGACTACATGACGAACTAGCAAAGGCCAAAGCTCAAGGCAAGGCACTTCAATGATCAACTCAGGTGGACAACATAAATAGGGTATCACTAATACATAGACAATGGTGACACATGATGCAAGAACCAGGTAAGGGATGCATCAATGACTAAAAGAACAAAATCCAAACCAGACCCCATGAAGTCATGCAACAACAATACAAATACAAGTATAGACATTCATATCTGTACCAAATGAAACAGTAGCAGCATAAGCAAGTGGCACAGCAAGTTCAAAAAAGACAGAGAAGATTTCAAAGCATGTCACAGTTATAACAAAATCAGGCAACAGTTTTAAATAGACATGTCAAAGTCTCGAAATCACTTCAATTGAACAAAGTCACAAAAATGACAGAGTATCAAAACAGTGGTAGCAAGTTCGAACGAAGCTCGACAGCACGAGATCAACCAACAACAAATGTACTAGTTAATGAAGTTCCAAGTCAAGGCCGAGGTCATAAGAAAATTCACGAAATCAAAATACCAGAAATCAAAATCGTGATAGCCAAAAAAATCAACATCGGAAAAAATCATTTCGAAACCGTGATGGCTAATGAACTCAAGCAAAATATATATGAATTGGAACAAGTCAGAGCAAAGTTCGACAATGTCGAGTGCCGATATCAATGATGTTACAGGAGAAATTCACGGAATCAAAATACAGTTTAATCAGAGAAATCAAAACCGTGAGCATCAATTAATCAACCACGAAAATCACAAGCTTGAACAAATCAGAAATCACACGAATTTGAATTAGATGTGAGTGAAATAAATCACTCACCTAGTTTCGAAGCACCCAAAGATCCAATTGCAGCCGAAAGCATCCCTCTTTCCCCCCTTCAGATCGCCGGAGCGCGATACGCAAACCCTAATTTTTGGAGACGAGGAACGAACGAGATCGAAGTTGCCACCATTTTTCTTTCTTTCATTTCGTTTAGAGTTGCAAAAAAATGAATAAGGGGGAAACGATTCTGCCCTAGGTAGTAATCACGGTCAAAAAAACAAACAAATAACCAATTTACATCTTAAAGCCCACACAATTCCTTCATCAAATTTTCAAAGAATCACAACCCAAATTTAAAAATTCCAATATCTATTTGATAGCAAATTTTAATCGTCAAATGACGATAACTGATTGGGGTAAAACTCCGGTTGTTACAGACTCCCCTCCTTATAAAAATTGCATCCCCGCAATTTTCATAATTAAAGTCGTCTATAACATTTGTTTTTCTAACATAAACTGGTTATGCTAGAAAATAAAGATCGAGAATCCAAACGCCAAGAAATCTTTTAATTTCATAAAAGAAATTCACAAATTCTCAACAAAATCTAATTATCAAATAGATAATCAGAAAACAGCAGAACTGATTAAATACAATTACTAGCAATATTCAATTATCAATTAGATAATTAGAACGTAGAAAACACAAAACAACAATATCTAATTATCGATACGATAATTAGAAAACAACAAAATCTAATCATCAGCAAAGATAATTAGAAAACACAAATCACAAATCGCAAAACTGCTAATATCTAGTCATCCAACAAATAACTAGAAAACACAACTCCATACTCAACGAACTCTAACTATCAACAAAGATAGATAGAAAATAGCAATTTAATAAAATCAACATAATCTAGACTCAATTAGACACTAGAAAATCTCAAATCAATAAAAATCAGCAATCAACCAATATCTAATTATCACAAACGATAATCAGGAAACATCAAATCATCAAATATCTAATTATTAAAAACGATAATCAGAAATCAAATCAACAAATATCTAATTATCTCAAACAATAATCAGAAACCTCAAATCAGCAAATATCTAATTATCAAAAACGATAATCAGAAATCTCAAATCAACAAATATCTAATTATCAAAAATGATAATCAGAAATCTAATCAACAAATATCTAATTATCTCAAACGATAATCAGAAACCTCAAATCAGCAAATATCTAATTATCAAAAACGATAATCAGAAATCAAATCAACAAATATCTAATTATCTCAAACGATAATCAGAAACCAAATCAACAAATATTCAATTATCAAAAACGATAATTAAATCTCAAATCAACAAATATTTAATTATCACAAACGATAATCAAATCTCAAATCAACAAATATTTAATTATCAAAAACGATAATCAAATCTCAAATCAACAAACATTTAATTATCAAAAACGATAATCAAATCTCAAATTAACAAATATTCAATTATCAAAAACGATAATTAAATCTCAAATCAACAAATATTTAATTATCAAAAACGATAATCAAATCTCAAATCAACAAATATTTAATTATCAAAAACGATAATCAAATCTCAAATCAACAAACATTTAATTATCAAAAACGATAATCAAATCTCAAATTAACAAATATTCAATTATCAAAAACGATAATTAAATCTCAAATCAACAAATATTTTATTATCAAAAACGATAATCAAATCTCTAATCAACAAATATTAAATTATCAAAAACGATAATTAAATCTCAAATCACAATTATTCAATTATCAAAAACGATAATTAAATCTCAAATCAACAAACATTTAATTATCAAAAACGATAATCAAAAACATCAAATATCCGATTATCAAAAACGATAATCAGAAACACCAAATATCCGATTATCAAAAACGATAATCAGAAACAACAAATATCCGATTACCACAAACGATAATCAGAATCAACAAATATCTAATTATCACAAGCGATAATTAGAAACAACAAATATCCGATTATCAAAAACGATAATCAGAAACAACAAATATCCGATTACCAAAAACGATAATCAGAATCAACAAATATCTAATTATCATAAGCGATAATTAGAAACAACAAATATCCGATTATCAAAAACGATAATCAGAATCAACAAATATCCGATTACCAAAAACGATAATCAGAATCAACAAATATCTAATTATCACAAGCGATAATTAGAAACAACAAATATCCGATTATCAAAAACGATAATCAGAAACAACAAATATCCGATTACCAAAAACGATAATCAGAATCAACAAATATCTAATTATCACAAGCGATAATTAGAAACAACAAATATCCGATTATCAAAAACGATAATCAGAATCAACAAATATCTAATTATCACAAGCGATAATTAGAAACAACAAATCAACAAATATTTAATTACCGATATGATAATTAAATCTTGTAACATCCCGTATATTTGGACCATTTAAATTGACAATAATCCACATTTGTCAACTTAAATAATAAAAAACACCGAACATTATGGGATTATAAGTACATAAATGTAAATGAGAATCAATACAACATCACAGACTCAGAACAGTCACAAAATAATGCAGCGGAAAAATACATCGTCATAATAGTAGTCCATGAAGCTACTACAGAGAATACAACAATGTCTCAACATAAAGCGACTGAAAAGAGATACAAGATGTCCAATACATAAGTACATCAAATACTGGAAATAAAATGATATAGATAAAAGCTAAGCCTTCAGCATCTTCGACCAACCTTGACCAGCAACGGAATAGCTTCAGACTGACCCGAGCATATGCAAAAGAAACACTCGAGTCAGGACTCAAAATCTTATACAGGATAATCAAATGCATATAATAAAGTCCATAACTCAAAGGTGAATATAAACATCATTAAGGGATCGATAAACTACCTACATAATACGCTAAATAGATAATGTCTAATCTATAAAGTAAGATATCAAAGTAGGGTTAAGCAGGGCCCATACACCTCTTAACCTGTTTATTCCCAAAAGCATATACAAGACCGTAGTTTCCCCAAAACTGGAAGTCACCAGAGGGCAATCCATATACTAAAGGTACAAATCAAAATCGTAGTTGTCGCGATAGGATAATTAGTATGACAAGGTACATGAGGCGATACCAACTAGGATACTAGTAGTTGCCTGATCCGGACTGATGTTGGGCATAGCAGCTACCACCCCAACACCGCGAAACAACACTTCCAAATCAAGGGGTGCACCCAAATCGAATCACAGAAGTAATAGATAAGGTATCGAAGAAGTGTGTCCGCTAGAGATGGCGATCCTCAATGGCCCGGCGCGGCTCCTGTTTTAGTCATGTCAGGGGTCATCCAAAATCGTTCTCTTTCTTCAGTCAACGCGTCCATCAAACCATCCACTTCATTCTGGATCAACACTTCGCGTATATTAGTTATTAAAGTGGTTTTCGGTGTCGACAGAGAGTATGTCCATAATCCGATCCCGGTCTCTTTAATAACTACGTATTAATTACCCAACAGTCAACTTTTTATTAAAGTTAAAACAAATCAAATCCAAAGGTCAAGTTGCAAATTTGACTTCCAAATTTGATATTTCATAATTCGATTCGTTTTAATTACAAAATCATATTCCGAAAAGAAATTCTAGTTCAAGCCCTTTAGTTATCAAAATTTAAGTATTCACGTTAAATCAACATTTCACTTATTAAATCAACTCAAATTTATGGATTACATGAAATAGTCAATCTTAGTTCAACTAATTAAATCAAGTTTTATTCTTTAAATCCGTATTTACATTCCTAGGTTCATTACTATATCAATTTCATTTACTACATTCACTTTGTCAAAACTTCGTTTATTTATTTATCAAAACTCGAAATTAAATCACTTTATCTTCTAACCTATTTACTTCTTAAATCTCATTTCGATTAACTTTGTCAAACACTTTGTTTAAATAAATAAATTTACAAATCCGTTTCAATTCATTACATTAATTCGTTCTCATTTATTTCAATTTATTTCTTTATTCCAACAAATCTAATTTATTTAATTCGATAAAATCCATTTTTATTTATTTCAAACAAGTTCATTTATTTCATTCAATAAAATCATTTTATTTACTTCCAAACAAATTTATTCGATTCAATAAAATCAATTTATTTATATTTCAAAACAAATTTATTTATTCAACTCAATAAAATCATTTTATTTATATTTCAAAACAAATTTATATATTCAATTCAATAAAATCATTTTATTTGTATTTACGTTACCAAATTACAATACAGTTTTTCTAAGTTCATTCCATAATTTCGAATAAGTCTCAATTTCAAAACGTTCTTTGTTGACCGTTCGGTTTCTTATTTTAATTATCTATCCTAGGCCAATTCATTCAATTGGGTATTTATCATTTCAACCCGATTCTATTTAAATTCAAAATCAAAACATACAAAGGGAACTTGCAGTGTGATAGCTGGGATGGTGTCAAAGTAAATAAACAAGCAATAGCATCCATTTGCAACAATTCAATAATTCAAATAATCCCGAAATAATCGTATTAATTCGCGTTTGTTATTTACGCCAATTAATATAACTATTTCTAGAATCTACACTATCATTTCATGTAGATTAAAGATTATAACATTTCGGTTTCACTTGGTCGTTCAAATTCAATTACAACAGTTAATTCAATACGTTCAATAGTCCAAAGTGACATTTATCAAATTCTACGTGTCAAACAATTTAAAGGGTCAATTTAATTAATCAATATTCATCATATAAAGGGGTCAAGTTTAACATATGTCATTCAGGATTTTTATATCTATTCTATATCAAATTCAATTTCAAATTTATTATTAATTACAATAACAACAAATTTAATATCACATAGCAAATTGGCGTCATAACTATTTAACATACCAACTTCAATTCAAATTTTAACATCAAATCAATTTAACGTCCAAATTAACATTCATAACATCCAACATCTAATTATCCTAGTATAATAGATTTTTGAGTCGTGAATAGAAAATATTCACCTTGCGTGGTAAGAAGTTTGACAACGAAGCACGCAGACGATAGATAAGAGGCACGAACAAGCACAACACTAACGAACAACAAACTGCAAGCGAATAATAATTCAATTACGATTTGTTCAATACAAGATATATGTATAGATTGTACATATATATTCATACCAATCAAAGAAGCAGGGTATGACGACAAAATAGACGAAGCCTAGGCTTGAGATTCCGGATCAGCAGCTGAAATAACAAGACAACGTTGTATATTAATAACTAGACAAATATAAACAACACTATACGCAACACTATCTCCGGACAAGACGAGGACCAACGTTTGACGAACTACGCGGGTGGCCAGCTGGGTAGTGGGTTCGGTAGTGGGCTGTTGGTGGTTCGGCTGGTGGTGGCGAACGGGGCAGAGGGGTCTCGGCCGGGGTCAGGCTGGTGGTGGGTCCGTGGGAGCGGAGGCAGGTGGTTGGAAGGCGGAAAGCGGACTGGGCAAAGGCGCGTGGGTGCGGACTGGGTGACGCGGAGGGCTGCAGGCGGTCTGGGCGAGGTCAAGTGGCGGACTGGGTGGCACGGAGGGTGGCGTGGAGGGCTGGGTGGCGCGTCTGGGTCTGGGTGGCGCGGAGCCAGGGGGTCTGGGCGGTGGCTGCAGGCGGAGCCAGGGGCTGTGGGTTGTGGCAGCAGGCGGAGCCAGGGGGTCTGGGTGGTGGCAGCAGGCGGAGCCAGGGGCTGTGGGTTGCTGGGGTTGTGGGGTCTGGTGGCGGAGGGACGTGGGTGGCGAAGTCAGGCGGGAGGCTTGGAGGGTGGCACGGATGGGCTGTAGGGGTTGTGGGGTGGCATATTTTCTTTCTTTTGCAAAAATTCTAACAGAGAAGGAAATAGCAAAGGGAGAAAGAAATGAAGGGAAGAGGAATAAAGATGAATGGAAGAGTGGGTACCTGTAGACGTGAGAGTGGAGCAAAATGAAATGAAGGAATGAACTATACGTTGCTTAAGTTTAAATTTACTTTTTACTTTTGATGCTTCGAATCCCCCACAGCTTTTCATTTCCCAACGTCCACATCATTCCCAGAGTAACCCCCCAGCTTCCAACTACCCAATTAAATACATCAGCTGACTTTATTTCAACTTTCTTTTGTGAACGGGTTAAAGATTTTTGGGTTGCAATTTGTGTACCCGGACCGTTTGGTGCGATTAAATTAACGCGACGGATGTTGTCGGACTTCGATTCGCGCAAATAAATATACCGTTATAATCGGTGTGACGATGCGCTTCCAACGGTACACAGATTATTGCGATACGATGATTTTATAAAATTTGCATTTACGCCGCTTGAATTGTACGTTTTGCAAAATAATATAAACGGAGCAGGCGATGACAGTTTTAGACGAAACGAATTATAAAACCTTGATCAGAATAATTTTTACAAGTGGACTGTGTAAAATATTTGGATTTGGAAGATAAATTTTACGCAGCTTTATGTGGACTGATATACAGTAAAACGCGAACGGACTTTACTGTAATATTTTTCAACGAAACTTTTTCTATATCTCTATCTAACTAGACGTATGTCACAAATAAAGTTTGGACGTAAATTGAGATCGTTTAAAATTTCAAAATTTTTTATTGAAACGATGAATTTAAAATTTTAAATTTTGGTCGAAATTTTAGGGTCGTTACAATCTCCCCCACTCAAAACTTTTCGTCCTCGAAAAGGAACGAGACGAGTGAAGTAGAAGTGAAATAAGTAGAAAAGTCACGATAGATTTCAAGAAATTTGAAGAATACCTGAAATTAATAGTTCGGGGTTTGAATCCCGAATGCTATCCTCAGTTTCCCACGTGCAATCTCGCTCATCCGCACTCCACTGTACTTTGACGAGATTCACCGACTTCCTTCTGAGTTGCTTTGTCTCACGATCAACTATCCGAAGTGGCTTTCGCTCAATAGTCAAGTCTGGCTCAATAACTATCTCTTCTAACTGAGCAGTAGGGATGGTCATAGATGGATCGTGTACAACCTTGCGAAGATGTGAGACGTGGAACACGTTGTGAACACCAGCGAACTTTTCTGGTAATGCAACTCTATATGCCAATGTTCCAACTCTTTCTGTAATCTCAAACGGACCAACGAATCTGGGAGCTAATTTCCCTTTCCTTCCAAATCGAACAATATTCCTCAAAGGCGACACCTTCAGAAATACTTTGTCTCCTACACCAAATTCGAGATCTCTTCTCCTTTTGTCGGCATAGCTTTTCTGTCTATCCTGTGCCGTCTTTATCTTCTCCCTGATTTCTTCGACCTTTTCAGAAGCTTCCATAATCATTTCTGGTCCAAGCACTAATCGATCTCCCGACTCAATCCAACAAGCTGGCGATTTGCATGGCCGTCCATATAAGGCTTCGAATGGTGCCATACCAATGCTCGCCTGGTTTATACAGGATAATTAATTCTAATTCAAAATATACTTATTCAAATTTGAAATTCAAATTCTTTACCTGGTAACTATTATTATAAGTGAATTCAACCAAGTGAAGATGGTCTTCCCAAGATCCACCAAAGTCGATAATGCAAGCTCGGAGAAGATCTTCCAAAATCTGATTCACCCTCTCAGTTTGACCATCTGTCTGAGGATGATATGCTATGCTCAGATTCAGTTTGGTGCCCAAGGTATCTTGAAATGCCTTCCAGAATTTACTGGTGAAAATAGGATCCCGATCGCATACAATGCTAGATGGTACACCATGAAGTTTAACAACTTCCCTCATGTATATTTCGGCCAAACTTGAAGCTGTACGAGTGGTCTTGACTGGAATAAAGTGAGCGGACTTTGTCAGTCTGTCGACAATCACCCATATGCTTTCGTTACCCTTTCTAGTCTTTGGTAGCCCATCAATAAAATCCATAGAAATTTGCTCCCATTTCCAACTTGGAATCTCTAGCGGTTGGAGCAATCCTGCTGTCTTTCTGTGATCTGCTTTAACTTGTTGGCAAGTGGTGCACCTGCTAACATAGATAGAAATATCGCGCTTCATTCCACTCCACCAATATAGTTTCTTCATATTCTAGTACATTTTGGTAGCACCGGGATGAAATGAAAGCAAAGACTTATGATTTTCTCGCAGCACTTCCTGTCTAAGACCATCGACATTAGGAACACAAATACGATTGTCGATCCTCAAAACTCCATCACTATCAACTTGCGCACCCACTTTGTTGTCGGCATTACTTACTCTGCCCATAACTAATTCCTTCATACGATAGAGCAAAGTGTCTTCATATTGCTTAGCTTTGATGCGATCCATAAGAGATGGAGAGATACTACGCTGGAATAACATGCCTTCAATAAGATTGCAACAAGACAATGCTTTGCTGCGGCTCAGAGCATCTGCTACAACATTTGCTTTCCCCGGTGTATAAGTGATGTCGAGGTCGTATGCAGCTAAGAATTCAAGCCATCGGACTTGCCTCTAGTTCAAATCCTTCTGAGAAAAGATATACCTCAAAGACTTATGATCAGTGAATAGTTCGAACTTTGTTCCCAAAAGATGATGCCTCCAAAGTTTCAAAGCAAATACAACAGCAAGAAGCTCAAGATCATGAGTGGCATAGTTCAATTCATGGGTCTTCAACTGACGACCGACATAAGCAATGACCTTCCCATTTTGCATAAGAACAGCGCCTAAACCTTCTCGGCAAGCATCTGTATAAATAGTCAATCCTTCACTTCCATCGATGACTGCAAGAACTGGGGCTGAAGTTAACCGGTGCTTCAACTCATTAAAAGCTGATTCACACTTCTCACTCCACATGAACTTAACGTCCTTCCGAGTCAAAGCAGTAAGAGGAGCAGATATCCGGGCAAAGTGCTCAATAAATCTACGATAATATCCAGCTAGGCCCAAGAAACTACGGATATCTGTAGGAGTTTTGGGGGTCTCCCAATCCTGTAGATTAATTGATATAAATTAGCGAGAGATAAGATTGTTTGAATAGAATTTCGAATATGATAAAACTTACATTGATTATGGCAATCTTAGCTGGATCGACTGAAATGCCATTCTCAGAAACAATATGGCCAAGGAATCTCACTTCGTCTCGCCAGAAATGGCATTTAGAAAACTTGGCTTTAAGCTGATGGTTTCTGAGGGTTTCAAGAACATAACGAAGATGTGTCTCACGTTCTTCCTTGTCCTTAGAGAAGACAAGAATATCATCAATGAATACAAGAACAAACTTGTTAAGGACATCACGGAAGACTCGATTCATCAAGTCGACGAAGTAAGCAGGTGCGTTGGTCAAACCGAATGGCATAACCAACCATTCATAGAATCCATTCTCGGTCCGGAAAGCTGTCTTATGGATACCATCTTCCGCTATTCTGAGTTGGTGGAACCCAGTGGCTAGATCAAGTTGTGAGAAAACTTTAGCACCATGAAGCTGGTCGAATAAATCGTTGATGCGAGGCATCGGATAACGATTCTTGAGAGTGCGCTTGTTGAGCTCTCTATAATCAACACACATGCGAAGAGATCCATCTGATTTGGTGACGAATACAACTGCAGTGCCCCATTCGAAACAACTTCTTCTAATCAAGCCCTTAGCAAATAGATCCTCAATTTGAGTTTTTAGTTCAGCCTTTTCTTTAGGAGCCATCCTTCGGTGTGGGAGAACTACGGGCATAGCTCCAGGAATTAGATCAATACGGAAATCTATTTCCCGTTTAGGCGGGAGAGAGCTGACTTCGCCAAATACATCGGGAAATGACTGAACTATAGGTGTGGTGTCAAGATCATCGGGAGGAGCATCAAGAGAGAATATGAAGCTTCCGGCATATTTCTGAGGTGATTTGCATTTAATGACGAGTGGTAAGCCTTGGTCGCTTACTAAAGAAACTGATCGGGATTTGCAAGAGATGACAGCATCGAATTTGCTTAACCAATCAGCTCCAAGAAGAAGGTCGAATGCTTGAAATCCAAGCACATAGAAATCCCAAGTAAATCGAGAAAAATCATACATCAATGTAATATCTTTGCAAATACTTCGGAGGTTAGCAGGTCCTCCGATGGGATTTGAGACACATAAAGAAGTAGTGGCAAGAGTGGACTCTAACTTGAGCTTATTACAAATGTCAACAGATATAAAGCTATGAGAAGCACCAGTATCGAATAATACTCTAACAGGTGTAGCATGTAAATGAAATATACTACGCAAAGTACCTTGGTCATCCTGAGCGGGTGGTGCAGATGGTGCAGGTGTGGTGACAGCAAAAACTCCAGAGGGTGTACCACGCTTGTATAGTGGGCAGTCTTTCTTGAAATGACCTGGCTGTAGGCATACATGGCATAAGTCTTTCCTAGTCGTAGAAGGTGGTGGAATAGCAGCTCCGGTAGATGGACAACTATTAGCATAATGGCCCTTCTTATCGCACTTGAAGCATGTGATATTAGCAAGATCGATAGGGCTTTTCTGAGCATATCCCAATCCTGTAGTCTTCTGCCAAGCTTTCTTTTGTTGATCAAAGTTCATCTTCCTCTTCCCGGGCTGGCTAGAAGAGGGCTGAGTAGGGGCAGCCTTGGCAGTGGATCCCTTAGGCTTTGCCTCATATCTAAGGGCATAGTCAACAAGCTCTGTGAAGGTGCAATGGATGTGGCCGGTAAGTAAGTCATAATACTCTGCTCTAGCTCCCATAATGAACTTTTCGTTCTTCAGAAGTGGTGTATCAATCAAGCCGAGTCCGAACTTGGAGAGTTCGTTGAACTTTCTCTCATACTCAGAAAAAGTCATATTGCCCTGCTTAAGATCCATGAAAGCTCTATAAAGTTGGGCCTTCCCAGCAGCTGGCATCCATTGTGCCGAGAAAGTATCCCTAATCCAAAAGATAGACTAGATGAACAATCATTTCAAAGATAGAAGGAAGAATTTAAACCACTAGAATCCAAACCATTCATACCTAAACTGGGCCCAAGTGATGGTGTCCTCCTCGATACGAGAAGTAACGGATTCCCACCAATCTTGTGCGGCATCTTGGAGTTGCCAAGCAGCAAGCTGACGCTTCTGGGCATCAGTAATCTCCAATCCAGAAAATATCTTCTCCAAACCCTTAAGCCATTGCTGAGCCTCTATGATGTTCTCGGATCCAGAAAACTTAGTACCTCCCAGTTGCGAATACTCCTTGCTAAGAGTAGTGAATTTGACAGGAGCTGGAGCGGCAGGTGCAGCCTGGGCAGGACCATTGCCTCTTCCACCTCTAACATTTCTTCTGGTACTCATCCTGAAATACCAAAAGAGATTTAGAACCAAAGATAAGATAATAGAATGCTAAGAAAACTAATCAACGAATCAAAGGAGCTTGAATTTTTGAAAGGATTTGGATATTGAATCGATTCTCCTCATTCTAGAGTATTGCTACTCTATCTCTAATGAGTTTCTTTATAATCCCGAACTAAGGTTTTTGGGAAAACCAGAGCTCTGATACCAACTGTAACATCCCGTATATTTGGACCATTTAAATTGACAATAATCCACATTTGTCAACTTAAATAATACAAAACACCGAACATTATGGGATTATAAGTACATAAATGTAAATGAGAATCAATACAACATCACAGACTCAGAACAGTCACAAAATAATGCAGCGGAAAAATACATCGTCATAATAGTAGTCCATGAAGCTACTACAGAGAATACAACAATGTCTCAACATAAAGCGACTGAAAAGAGATACAAGATGTCCAATACATAAGTACATCAAATACTGGAAATAAAATGATATAGATAAAAGCTAAGCCTTCAGCATCTTCGACCAACCTTGACCAGCAACGGAATAGCTTCAGACTGACCCGAGCATATGCAAAAGAAACACTCGAGTCAGGACTCAAAATCTTATACAGGATAATCAAATGCATATAATAAAGTCCATAACTCAAAGGTGAATATAAACATCATTAAGGGATCGATAAACTACCTACATAATACGCTAAATAGATAATGTCTAATCTATAAAGTAAGATATCAAAGTAGGGTTAAGCAGGGCCCATACACCTCTTAACCTGTTTATTCCCAAAAGCATATACAAGACCGTAGTTTCCCCAAAACCGGAAGTCACCAGAGGGCAATCCATATACTAAAGGTACAAATCAAAATCGTAGTTGTCGCGATAGGATAATTAGTATGACAAGGTACATGAGGCGATACCAACTAGGATACTAGTAGTTGCCTGATCCGGACTGATGTTGGGCATAGCAGCTACCACCCCAACACCGCGAAACAACACTTCCAAATCAAGGGGTGCACCCAAATCGAATCACAGAAGTAATAGATAAGGTATCGAAGAAGTGTGTCCGCTAGAGATGGCGATCCTCAATGGCCCGGCGCGGCTCCTGTTTTAGTCATGTCAGGGGTCATCCAAAATCGTTCTCTTTCTTCAGTCAACGCGTCCATCAAACCATCCACTTCATTCTGGATCAACACTTCGCGTATATTAGTTATTAAAGTGGTTTTCGGTGTCGACAGAGAGTATGTCCATAATCCGATCCCGGTCTCTTTAATAACTACGTATTAATTACCCAACAGTCAACTTTTTATTAAAGTTAAAACAAATCAAATCCAAAGGTCAAGTTGCAAATTTGACTTCCAAATTTGATATTTCATAATTCGATTCGTTTTAATTACAAAATCATATTCCGAAAAGAAATTCTAGTTCAAGCCCTTTAGTTATCAAAATTTAAGTATTCACGTTAAATCAACATTTCACTTATTAAATCAACTCAAATTTATGGATTACATGAAATAGTCAATCTTAGTTCAACTAATTAAATCAAGTTTTATTCTTTAAATCCGTATTTACATTCCTAGGTTCATTACTATATCAATTTCATTTACTACATTCACTTTGTCAAAACTTCGTTTATTTATTTATCAAAACTCGAAATTAAATCACTTTATCTTCTAACCTATTTACTTCTTAAATCTCATTTCGATTAACTTTGTCAAACACTTTGTTTAAATAAATAAATTTACAAATCCGTTTCAATTCATTACATTAATTCGTTCTTATTTATTTCAATTTATTTCTTTATTCCAACAAATCTAATTTATTTAATTCGATAAAATCGATTTTTATTTATTTCAAACAAGTTCATTTATTTCATTCAATAAAATCATTTTATTTACTTCCAAACAAATTTATTCGATTCAATAAAATCAATTTATTTATATTTCAAAACAAATTTATTTATTCAACTCAATAAAATCATTTTATTTATATTTCAAAACAAATTTATATATTCAATTCAATAAAATCATTTTATTTGTATTTACGTTACCAAATTACAATACAGTTTTTCTAAGTTCATTCCATAATTCCGAATAAGTCTCAATTTCAAAACGTTCTTTGTTGACCGTTCGGTTTCTTATTTTAATTATCTATCCTAGGCCAATTCATTCAATTGGGTATTTATCATTTCAACCCGATTCTATTTAAATTCAAAATCAAAACATACAAAGGGAACTTGTAGTGTGATAGCTGGGATGGTGTCAAAGTAAATAAACAAGCAATAGCATCCATTTGCAACAATTCAACAATTCAAATAATCCCGAAATAATCGTATTAATTCGCGTTTGTTATTTACGCCAATTAATATAACTATTCCTAGAATCTACACTATCATTTCATGTAGATTAAAGATTATAACATTTCGGTTTCACTTGGTCGTTCAAATTCAATTACAACAGTTAATTCAATACGTTCAATAGTCCAAAGTGACATTTATCAAATTCTACGTGTCAAACAATTTAAAGGGTCAATTTAATTAATCAATATTCATCATATAAAGGGGTCAAGTTTAACATATGTCATTCAGGATTTTTATATCTATTCTATATCAAATTCAGTTTCAAATTTATTATTAATTACAATAACAACAAATTTAATATCACATAGCAAATTGGCGTCATAACTATTTAACATACTAACTTCAATTCAAATTTTAACATCAAATCAATTTAACGTCCAAATTAACATTCATAACATCCAACATCTAATTATCCAAGTATAATAGATTTTTGAGTCGTGAATAGAAAATATTCACCTTGCGTGGTAAGAAGTTTGACAACGAAGCACGCAGACGATAGATAAGAGGCACGAACAAGCACAACACTAACGAACAACAAACTGCAAGCGAATAATAATTCAATTACGATTTGTTCAATACAAGATATATGTATAGATTGTACATATATATTCATACCAATCAAAGAAGCAGGGTATGACGACAAAATAGACGAAGCCTAGGCTTGAGATTCCGGATCAGCAGCTGAAATAACAAGACAACGTTGTATATTAATAACTAGACAAATATAAACAACACTATACGCAACACTATCTCCGGACAAGACGAGGACCAACGTTTGACGAACTACGCGGGTGGCCAGCTGGGTAGTGGGTTCGGCAGTGGGCTGTTGGTTGTTCGGCTGGTGGTGGCGAACGGGGCAGAGGGGTCTCGGCCGGGGTCAGGCTGGTGGTGGGTCCGTGGGAGCGGAGGCAGGTGGTTGGAAGGCGGAAAGCGGACTGGGCAAAGGCGCGTGGGTGCGGACTGGGTGACGCGGAGGGCTACAGGCGGTCTGGGCGAGGTCAAGTGGCGGACTGGGTGGCACGGAGGGTGGCGCGGAGGGCTGGGTGGCGCGTTTGGGTCTGGGTGGCGTGGAGCCAGGGGGTCTGGGCGGTGGCAGCAGGCGGAGCCAGGGGCTGTGGGTTGTGGCAGCAGGCGGAGCCAGGGGGTCTGGGTGGTGGCAGCAGGCGGAGCCAGGGGCTGTGGGTTGCTGGGGTTGTGGGGTCTGGTGGCGGAGGGACGTGGGTGGCGAAGTCAGGCGGGAGGCGTGGAGGGTGGCACGGATGGGCTGTAGGGGTTGTGGGGTGGCATATTTTCTTTCTTTTGCAAAAATTCTAACAGAGAAGGAAATAGCAAAGGGAGAAAGAAATGAAGGGAAGAGGAATAAAGATGAATGGAAGAGTGGGTACCTGTAGACGTGAGAGTGGAGCAAAATGAAATGAAGGAATGAACTATACGTTGCTTAAGTTTAAATTTACTTTTTACTTTTGATGCTTCGAATCCCCCACAGCTTTTCATTTCCCAACGTCCACATCATTCCCAGAGTAACCCCCCAGCTTCCAACTACCCAATTAAATACATCAGCTGACTTTATTTCAACTTTCTTTTGTGAATGGGTTAAAGATTTTTGGGTTGCAATTTGTGTACCCGGACCGTTTGGTGCGATTAAATTAACGCGACGGATGTTGTCGGACTTCGATTCGCGCAAATAAATATACCGTTATAATCGGTGTGACGATGCGCTTCCAACGGTACACAGATTATTGCGATACGATGATTTTATAAAATTTGCATTTACGCCGCTTGAATTGTACGTTTTGCAAAATAATATAAACGGAGCAGGCGATGACAGTTTTAGACGAAACGAATTATAAAACCTTGATCAGAATAATTTTTACAAGTGGACTGTGTAAAATATTTGGATTTGGAAGATAAATTTTACGCAGCTTTATGTGGACTGATATACAGTAAAACGGGAACGGACTTTACTGTAATATTTTTCAATGAAACTTTTTCTATATCTCTATCTAACTAGACGTATGTCACAAATAAAGTTTGGACGTAAATTGAGATCGTTTAAAATTTCAAATTTTTTTATTGAAACGATGAATTTAAAATTTTAAATTTGGTCGAAATTTTAGGGTCGTTACAAATCTCATAACAGCAAATATTTAATTATCGATACGATAATTAAATCTCATAACATCAGATATCTAATTACCTGCAGATAATTAGAAACAACAAATATCTAGAAATCAATTAAGATACTCTAGAAAATCAACATAAAAGGTTGGATCGATCCCATCAGATGGCGAGTTTTTAGTTCGCCGCACGTGCATCTCATATGGCCGAAGCCTACCAAGTACTCAACATAATTTTTGGCGCCCATCAGATGACCCGAAGGTCCGCAGAGTGACCCGAAGGTCTAGTACTGGTATTTGACCCGAAGGTCCTCATATGACCCGAAGGTCCAACATATGACCCGAAGGTCCTCATATGACCCGAAGGTCCATCATAGTGGCTCGAAAGCACACAAAATCATCAAAATCATCAAAACAACAGATATTTCAATTAACGAGTCCGGAATTAACCGAAATAGCAAACGCACATGTCCCATACCACGTGTTTTACTAAATCGTTTGATTCTCTTCATCGTTTCCTTGAAAGTGCAAAATTGTGTATTTTGTAAAAATACATTTTACATTCTCAAACGGACAAGTCCAGAATTAAGCGAATCAGTAAAAGAAAGGGGTCATAGTCCTCGATTTTGCTGAAACGTTTAAATCGCTTCCTCATTCTTTTGAAAGCGCAAACTGTAAAATTCCTGAAAACAATTTTATTCATTTTATAAAAATAACAATTCACATTCTCAACTGGACAAGTCCGGAGTTAAGCGAATCAGTAAAAGAAAGGGGTCATAGTCCTCGATTTTGTTGAATCGTTTAAGTCGCTTCCTCATTCTTTTGAAAGCGCAAACCGTTAAAAATTTATAAAACAATTTTCATTTTAAAACGATTTTCCAATCACGTGATTAAAGCAGCAATATCAGTAACAATTTCGAAAAGGAAATTGTACTCCCCAAAACACCGTAAAATCGGATCTCAAAATCAGCATTGCGGAATAACCGCTTGAAAATCCACTTTTAAAAATTCGACGGTTACTGAAGTCAAAGCGACAGTAATTTTTATACGTCAAAATCTCATCAAAATAATTTACATCAAATTGTAATATCAGTGAATTTTCATTCATTAAAATTGTCAACAAAACACCGTGCTTCAAAAATTTAGCATCGGTGTAAAAATCCTGTTATAGAATAACAGCAACAGAATACGTTTAAACCAAACATCGGTTCAACGTAAAATCAATGCAGTAACGTGCAACTCAAATTTGCACGTACTACCAAATAACCAAAGAAATCATTCGAATGAATCTTCAATGAAGATAATTCAAAACAGCAAAATCTAATCAATATATGATTAGCATAAAAGAAAACCAGCAAAACTCTCAACAAAAATCACATAACTGCAATCGCTTGGAATCCTCAAATCAGATTCGAAATTTTCAAAGTAACAAAATAAATACAGCTATGTAAAAAACGAATGAAATTTATTTCAATTTCACATTTTTATTTTTAAATCAAAAAGATTATCATCTGTATTCAGCGAAGACAATCTCACTGTTTCCGCTGCGCATTCTGATAACAGAACACAAATTAATCAAATCATCAAAGCACAATTTCACTTTTATTTTTAAATAAAGATATTTAAAAATTTCATCATAATTTCAAAACTTTAGTTTTGACTCAAAGCACAAATAAAACATCGACAAATAGTTGTAACACATGTTCCATCTAAGTTATGTTTTATATTATGTCCATAAACCCCAAGCTCTGATACCAACTGTGATGCCCCACCTCTATGCTTTAAATAACAAAAAGTATTAAAAGAAATACTGTCTGTTATTACGAAGAATAAGGCTGGATAGGAGCGGCCATCCGTAGTTGGCCTTACACTAGTATTGGTTACCTCGATAGGAGTGGTATATATTTTTCATTTTTCGTCTCTTATTTATTTACTCCCATCGACATACCCAATTCTAGTATAAAACGAACTACGACGGTTCATAATAGTTTAGGACAGTGTATATAATAATAACACAGATAATAAAATGCGGAACACAGATAACGAAAATCTTATATATATATATATATAACTGATGACAGTTACAATACATTTGACACAATACATATGATACAACTACAACTACCGACTCTGGAAGTTATATATACAAGTACATTATCGACTAATATACATGAATACATATCAACCTAAATCAGTACACTGACTACTACAAAAAGACGCAGACCACTTCAAAAGATATGAAAAGTCTTCGTAGCTCAAACAGCAACCCAAAGCAAGGTATCTACAACCTGAAATAACTCGGGTCTGACCCGAGTATTACATTCAAAAGAAAATAATACACGGGTCAGTCTAATTCAAACTCAGTTATTAATGCACAGAAGCAATAATAAATAAATAACGAATAGACGACAGTCAAAATAAGTCTCGTCTATCCAATCCTTTAACAAGGAAATCGGATAACGGTAAATATAACACATAACAGTGTTAAACAACAAATCAGCAGATTCAAATCATCAACAAAGATAAGTGAAAAGAATATCAATGAAGATAATTTAGAAAACATCAGAATTGCCTAATTGGCAATTAACAACAAAATCCAATTATTAAATAAATAATTAGAAACTCATAATCTAATTATCAAATAGATAATTAGACACCAACAAAATGATCAAATCAAACCAAATCAATTTAAATGATTGAAATGTCATTTAAAAACATCAATTCTGATAGGCTGCAGTGCACGCTAACGTGTACTGCCTCGCCAATACGGCATATGAAATATGCAAAAGAGCGATGAATCAAAAGCAAACGGATCCAACTCAAATCAAAATGAACCAGATGGAACTGCAACAGCATGAGCACAGCATCCACCAGTAGCCACAAATGAACAAAGTGCACATGTATGCACAATGAAAATTCACAGACGAGCACAAGGTCAAACCCGAAATACCGGATTCAACTCAAGTGCAATTCGAAAAACAAGCAAAATGCAAAGATCAAGTCACTGCTATCATGACTCAACTCAATGCAACGTGACACTACAATCTCAAGTGAAATCAAAACTCGTATATACAAGTGAATACAGTGGTCAGTGAAATGCACGACCCAATCTAAACGGCAGCCACCTCAAGAATACAAGGGTAGAACTGCAACAAGAAATGCAGCCACCACAAGATCACAAGGGCAAGACTGCGACAAAACAAAACTGCAGTCACTAATGAATGCAACATTTCATAAAACAGTAATGAGTCAGGTACAACAACATGAAGGAACTAGACCACAAAAGCAATCAAAGTGGTCAGGCAATTCAAATCTAAAGCAATGCTCAGTGCACAACATATAAACAAAGGCATCATCAATGGATCCTCATGAACGCAACCTACATATGCCCAATACTACATGAAACAGGTATGCAAACTGTCTCAAATGGTCAAGACAGCTGTAGTGAATGATTAAACTCGATGAAACCACACTGCAGATGCAGCTCAGTTCACTTCAATGCCCAACACAAATGAACTACAGGTATGTACAAGTGTGCAATGACAACATTAGTGAATGTATGCAGAGTCACGGCCACAATGAAATCACAAACCAAATGGGTGACATGAACTAAATATAACAAGTATGCACTGTAAACTGGATAGTGCAACGATCATACTCAAGACCAAATACAACCAAATGCCAACAATGACCAGGCTCAAGTAAAGTGCAGGTCAGACCAACATCAACACATTCACCTGCATTAGACTACATGACGAACTAGCAAAGGCCAAAGCTCAAGGCAAGGCACTTCAATGATCAACTCAGGTGGACAACATAAATAGGGTATCACTAATACATAGACAATGGTGACACATGATGCAAGAACCAGGTAAGGGATGCATCAATGACTAAAAGAACAAAATCCAAACCAGACCCCATGAAGTCATGCAACAACAATACAAATACAAGTATAGACATTCATATCTGTACCAAATGAAACAGTAGCAGCATAAGCAAGTGGCACAGCAAGTTCAAAAAAAGACAGAGAAGATTTCAAAGCATGTCACTGTTATAACAAAATCAGGCAACAGTTTTAAATAGACATGTCAAAGTCTCGAAATCATTTCAATTGAACAAAGTCACAAAAATGACAGAGTATCAAAACTATGGTAGCAAGTTCGAACGAAGCTCGACAGCATGAGATCAAGCAACAACAAATGTACCGGTTAATGAAGTTCCAAGTCAACGCCGAGGTCATAAGAAAATTCACGAAATCAAAATACCAGAAATCAAAACCGTGATAGCCAAAAAAATCAACATCGGAAAAAATCATTTCGAAACCGTGATGGCTAATGAACTCAAGCAAAATATATATGAATTGGAACAAGTCAGAGCAAAGTTCGACAATGTCGAGTGCTGATATCAATGATGTTACAGGAGAAATTCACGGAATCAAAATACAGTTTAATCAGAGAAATCAAAACCGTGAGCATCTATTAATCAACCACGAAAATCACAAGCTTGAACAAATCAGAAATCACATGAATTTGAATTAGATGTGAGTGAAATAAATCACTCACCTAGTTTCGAAGCACCCAAAGATCCAATTGTAGCCGAAAGCATCCCTCTTTCCCCCCTTCAGATCGCCGGAGCGCGATTCGCAAACCCTAATTGTTGGAGACGAGGAATGAACGAGATCGAAGTCGCCACCATTTTTCTTTCTTTCATTTCGTTTAGAGTTGCGAAAAAATGAATAAGGGGGAAACGATTCTGCCCTAGGTAGTAATCACTGTCAAAAAAACAAACAAATAAAAATGGACCAATTTACATCTTAAATCCCACACAATTCCTTCATCAAATTTTCAAAGAATCACAACCCAAATTTAAAAATTCCAATATCTATTTGATAGCAAATTTTAATCGTCAAATGACGATAACTGACTGGGGTAAAACCCCGGTTGTTACAGTCCAGTTCTAACAGTGGTATCAGAGCCAAATAGCCTATGGGATCTAAATTGGCAGAATCATGGCTAACTTATTAAAACCTACCCAAGGTGTCAAGAAAAGTAGCGTCTAAGGTTAGGTTTAGGTAATCAAGTACTCTGCCTTATCTGGTTATTAACCTGTCCCGAAAGGATGGGGTAAGCCCAAAGGTGATCCCCAATATAAAAGCCCAAATTGATTTGAGTCTTGGGCTAGTTTTCAAAATCTGTTTTGAAATTAAAATAAAAGTTTAAATTTAAGAGGTTAAATTTAAAATAAATAAAAGTAGTATTCTAAACTTAAAGGTTAAATTTAAAATAAGAAAAATATTATAAATGTTATAATATAGATTTTCAAATTGTTTCGAAAATGAAAATGAAATTTAAGTTTAAAAATTAAATTTCAAATAAAACACATATTATAAAAGTAATAATATAGTTTTCCTAAATGTTTGAAAACACTATAAAATTAATTTCGAAAATATTATTTATTAATAAAATTAATAAAATAAACAAATTAATTAAATAAAATAAATAATTAAATATTTTACATGTATAATATATATATAATGATATATGTTATGTTGTTTTGAATTGTTTAATACAATATGAGTGTACATGTATGTATAACAGAATTTTCAAAATTAATAAGATTTAATTAAAATTGTTTAATTAAACAAATTAATTAAAAGTACTAATGAATTAAAATACATACATATATATATAAGATATATGTGTAGATATATGTGTATTACTTTAAATGTTATAGTATATATATTCAATATAATATGTTATAATTGAATAATATAATAATTAATTAAAGTGTTAATTAATTAAACACGATTTCATTAATATAACATTGTATAGAAAATATTATATAAGTTAATTAAAGTATAAAAGTTATATAGTAATAAAACTTATATAATATAAATGTATAAATTAAAGGTGGAATGTTAAAGGAACCCTAAATAGACTTAAGGAATAAATACATATGTAAAAATATGTATACCATGATTTTTGATATATCTGACACTTGAATCACAACGATATTTCATAAGAAATACATTATTCCATAAGTCAATATCACTCAATTAAATATATTAAATATTATTAATCTTTAATATAAGTGTTATCCTATACCATTTATATATTAATATATTACTTGCATACACTCTGGTTGTTGAGCAAAACTCATGGTAGAGATGTTATGTGTAGTATTATTAATATATTGATTAGATGAGGTAAGATAATTATATATTTGTTTAGCAAACTCAAGGTACATATATTATACTTAGGCCATCGTGAAATGATAGGTACGAGTGAATAATTTCTTTCGTTTTGTTGAGCAAACTCAAGGTCGAAATGAGATTAGGGCAAGGAACCATGGGTTAGGAGTTGTATATGATACAACCGATAAAGAGTTATCCATCGATTGTGGGGCTATGACTAGTTGAGCAAACTCAAGGTTAGAATCCAAAAACAGACGAGTCCTAACATCCACTGGTGAAGTTGAAAGACTTCTATGTTTCATCATAGGGTTTGGAGAAACATAAAAGAATAGTGAGTGCCATATTAGAAAAATTAAATAGTAAGATTTAACCTTTCTAGTATTAGAAGAAAATATGCTACTAATCTACATTGATAAATTTGTACAATTAATATAATTTTTAGAATGTTTATCAATTAAAATATACAAATGAACTGAATTAATATAGATAAATAGAAATATGATTGATTGCATGATTGATTAAAATAATGACCTTGTTATGTTAAATATAACGCTAGACCAAAGGCTACAAGGTAGATCTAAGTATTCGGTCACTGAAATGTCAGTTTGATAAGTTTACATAAAGTGCAATTTATTTGATAACTTAAATATTAAGGATGACCAAATGCACTTTTGTAAAGAGTTTTCTTTGAATGGTTCGACCATTTAGAAAAGAAGTTAATTGTATAAGAGTGGATGTAACCTAAAGCACGGTTGTGATGAAAAGAGTGAATAGTCACTTCTATTTCATAAAGAGATATTGGAAACAAGAATTGTAAAATAATAATAGATGATTAACATTGGAATAAGAATTATGATTTCTATTCCAAAAGTATTTTCACATGGAAAATTGTTTTTTATGATATTTATTTCTTTGAATTTAAGATATTTGATCTGAAAATTCTTGACTGTAAACTAGGTATAGTAAATAAAATAAATAGCCTATATTAAGTGGTTGAATGGAGCTTCGTATTTCATACGCTATTATAATAATGATGGAAATAGTGAGAGCATGCGATATAAATCTTATTGGTCGCATCAAGTTACGAAGATTGTTTTTGTAAAGTACCAAACATTATTTATGAAACAATAATATGTTTTATGTATTGGATGAAAAATAAACATAGTTTTATTTTAATATGAGTATTATGAATATTCTTTATAAAATAAAACTATAATGTGGTGTTTGTTCTTATGACAAATGTGATTTATAAAAAAATACAGAAGTATATGAAATTATTTGCAATTATTTTAGTATTATAAACTAAGCTATAGTTTTGAGAAATAATTTGATTATATAATTATGAATCATATGATACCAGTAATTATATCTCAGACAATTACGGGAAAAACATACATTCAGCGGGAATGAGATAAGAGTAGATGAACTCTTTGGATTGATACATATATATGTATGTAATCGCAAGTCTATTAATACCAAAATGGTTAACTTCATTATTTTTACTGATGAGATATCATCGACATGGACATGTGTATTTGATAATGTAGGATGTTTATGATAAGCTCATAGAGTATAAAATGAAAGTAAATAAAATAAAGAGCAATAGAAAATAAAATTGATTCGATTTGATTGAATAAGTGAGTATATTGAAAAGAGTTCCGAACATACCAAAAAATAAATAAAATTCAATCTGAAAACCTACTCTTCCTTATAATACAGAATAATATATCGATAAGGAGTAATTGAAATTTATTAAACAAAGTATGAATAATTATGAGTGAATTTGAGCTAACTTCTTTCTGTAAGGCCATATACTTAAGAGTAGTACACAAGGTTAGATTAATTGCATCTAAAGAATGATTTACAAAATTATACAAGATAAGGGTTTATAAGAAACCCCAACATATTCGGGGTTAGCGAGTTGGCAGGTTGTAGGAGTCGAAAGACTGTACGTAAAAATTGTTCGTAAAGGATCTTGTATGAACCACTCCAAAAGAAGTTTGGAAATGATAGTCATTGGATGACTAATTTATGTTTCGAACATAAGTATTGTAAGTAAAACCAAATCAATTTTATATATAAGGCAATTCATAAAGTGTATATGAATACATATTCAGTTGTATCGAGAAACAACTGTTGTTTCAAGAAATACCAAAATCGTAGTGAAGGAATTTCTTTTACAAATTATTGATAGTAGAATAGATTTGAATATGACCTAAGAAGAAACTGATTATGTGGGATAACGTAAATGAACACAACGCATTAGAGAATCTAATAAGTATTCTACCATATTGAAGAGAGGCTATGACTTTCCTATCCATATCGAGAAAAGATAATCGTCAGTTGTCAATTCAAACGTTAACAGTATTGACTTTTTCATATGATATAATGCACAAATCCGAAAGGATTCCAAGTACAACCGTCAAAAAGTGATTTTTGATAGTTGTACCCGAAAGGATATGATCCATCGATTGCGAATGTTTCATCAAGAGCAAGACTAATGCAATTGGAATAAAATGAGCAACATTAATAAGAATAAAATCATAAATTTCAATTGCACTACCGAGTAACGCTTAACAAAGTAAAATTGGATTTTATCGAAACCAAGCAATAAATTTGGTTAAAATGTCACACCACCTTCTAAGTGGTGTGTGAACGTTAATACTCGAATTGTTTGATATTAATCGCTAACTAGATTTACACCTAAGAGTACATAACCGAAACGTTGAATGCTCCTTTTCCCATCCGATTTAATTAATTTATAATTGTTATAAATTAATTAATATTTATGAAATATTGATTACAAAATTTTATTTGATGTACACTGAACAATATTAAATAGTGTGCATATAACAGTTATATAAACAGTAATCAATATATGACATCGATACGCGTTTAAATTAGATTTAAATGTAACAAATATTGTTTGAGCTTGGAATATTTTTTGAGCCCCAAAAAGAGGCTTTGATAGTAGGCTACAGATGGCCATAGTGAGGCCGACCATATATTGATATGGCAAGTGGCTTTTGAATGATAAATAAAGGAGTGGATGCGTAAGACAAAAAGGAGGATCTAAATCTACTTTTTGCTCTCCTAATTTTCCTTTATATAGGACACCTTGTAACAACTCATACCATAATGGGCCTAAATTTCGACCAAAATCGAAACCTAAATCATCAAAGCACAGATCATTGGATTTGGTACCAGCAAATAAGCATGAGCATTATAAGAGATTGATAGAAATCTGAACTCACAGCAGAAAAATAATAGAATAAGAATACTAACTATGACTACTACCTTGGAATTAATGGTATTCCTTGGATAGCAGATTGTCACATTAGCATTGACCATGAGAGAAAAAAAGACTTCTCTAATAACAAAGCACATCCAGCTCCAGTGACCTATTCCTCTGATTCTATCCTGTTGGTTGTAATGAGGAGGGGGTCAGAACAACGTTTTGGTGACTGGAAATATAAACTGTCCATAACATAAATTTATACCGATTGGTTTCTGTTTAATAGTTATGTCCATCAAGGTTAGCAATTCTAATCTAACCTTGCATTTCACACACAATTACTTACCTACCCCTTCCCAAGGTACAAAGTACCAATGAAGCCTTATCAACCACCCAATAATTCCAAACCCATTTGCCACTTAATACTTCTAGATATGAAGTGGGCCTCTATAATACTTTTAAAAAGAAAATAGGCAGGCTCTACCATTTAAGATCTTAATCAAGGTAGAACCCATCATTTAAGACATATTCCCAAGGTAGTTTCCTAACAATGTTGTCAATGGTTGGTGGGTCCTATCTACAAAGGCCTCTAACCACTATTTAAGGCTTTCGACATTTATTGTCCAACTATTACCGCATCTATCGTCGATAAAAATCATAGTCATGAAATAAATAGTACCCAAGCCACTTAATACCTTTTATTGGAAAATATGCAGACTCTGGTCATTTAATACCTTAACTAAGGCAGATTCCGTCATTTAAGGCCTATTTCCAAGGCGTGCTCCTCAATGGTACTATCGTTATTATGGCCTTAGCAATGTGAGAGACTGTACCCAAGCCACTTAATACCTCATTAATAAGGACTAGGCAGACCCCTGACCATTTAACACCTGTTTATAAGTAGGCCTTTGTCATTTAATACCTAACCCCAATTTGGACTCCTTATTGGATCTAGTTGAAATTGCTTGGAAATCTCATTTGGCTAATTAATACTTCTTTTATAGGAATGAGGCGAACCCTTCAATCACTTAATACCCCAAACTTGAAGCGAGCCCTTCCCGAGATATCCACTATCACTCTTTAATTATAAATATGGAACCTCTTTAGGTTACTTCTTTCGGTAGGGAGGCGGGTCCTACAACCACTTAATACCTCAACACTGAAGTAAACCTTTTTTGAGACATCCTTATTTATTTGAAATCTCACTAGGTTACTTAATACTTCTATTTGGGAGAGAGGCGGACCCTATAGCCACCTAAGACCTCAAACCAGAAGCGGATCCTATGGAGATATCACTCACCGCTCCCAATTCCAAATTAGGATCATTTAATACTTTCCAATTAAGAAAGCATGCCCAATCTCTCACGTCATCACGAGTCCTAGGATTATTGATATCTCATATAAGTAGTAAGTACACCTGGCTGCTGGTAGCCTCAAAATGAAGGGCAGTCTTCCATCGAGTGACTTTACTGACCTCGCATCACTAACCTACTAAGTCCAATTAACCATCCTAAGTCTTTACTTATATTATCTTAGGTAGACATTGGACTTAGCTTGCTAATTCCCTTTTTATTCAAGGTAATAAGATTTACCTTAAATATTTGTCTACCCATAAATCCCTATTTAATGCTCATAAATGTCAATTTGTCCATAAAATCCCAACGGACATTTCCTAAGACATTTATGTATGATTACTAATTTCAAATTAATAACCTTTTATATCTATTCCATTTTTATCAGTCCCATTAATCCATTAATCCTATCAGATTATTGCAGCCCCTATATTTATTACCATTTATTGGAGTTACAACCTTTAAAATTCTTTTCCCATTACTTAATTATCCTAAACGTGAATATTACGTGCAAGCATCCTTATTACTCTTTTATTTAATTATTATAAGCGCAGTAAATTACGTACAAACATTTACTTTTGTCAAATATATTCTAGTTATATCTTCACTAGAATATTCTTTTTCATGTTAAATTGTTGGAATCACATCTAAAAAAAATTTCCGCTATAATTTCCATAAATTAGTCCAAAACAAAAGATTTACTTTAAAAGATTACATTATCTGAAATTACAAGGAATAATCATTTCTTTTTACTACCGAAATAGACGGTGAAAACTATAATGAATTCATACTTTTCACATCTCTTTCTCTTTCTATTTGCATATATTCCTTGCTTTATCAAATGCTGTGTTTTTCTATAAGGGAAAGAAATCAAATTAATTTACAAATATTAAGCGGACCTAAATTCCAATAATTCCAAACATTGAAAAATTTACATTCCAACAAGATTAGGGTAATAATCCAAATTTATAATATTATTATACAATCTATTTCAGATCTGGAATAAATTTCATTCCAATCAATATTCTAAATTCATACTTTTGGGACTGATTTTCAGATCAGATTGTAAACAATTCTAAATCAATTCATAAACAAGAATATGTAGACGATATTTATTATATCATATCATATTCAATTTGTTACCTATAGCCCATATACAATTATCCAATTAGGCATAAACTTCAATAAACACCAACAAGATAATTTTCATATTATAACAATCTATAAAATTTCCTACTCACCTTTTAAAAGCGATCCAAATCTTCAGATCTGAAGTAGAACCTTTGGTTCATCTTTAAATCCTTTTTAATCCAAGAGATATGTATAAAAAGGTATATGTATACATTAGAATTACAGATCTGAGAAGAGATTTGGGATAGGAAGAGAAAATAAATACAAATATATAAATTACCTCAAATACGCATACTGTCGATTCTCTTCTCTTCTCCTTTTTATTAGATTTCTATTCATCTCCAATTTGTACGAATATAGATACAAATGTCTTATCTTTATAATTTAGAAAGAAAGTAAAGAAGAAGAAATGATAGAGCTTCGCTATTTCCTCCAGAAAAATATGAGAAGAGAAGGGAGGATTAGGCCTAAATTTATAGGCATAAGAATCAGCCTCAACCGTACAATTCAAAAATATTAAAGCCGGGCCGTTGTGGCCTAGGGTTATTGCGCCCATGGTTACCCAACTGGTCGACTACCTTGTATGCACCAGTTGACTGCTACATGTCAACCGGTTGCAATGAATGGTCGGCCTGTTGGCCCAGCCGAATAATTTTAAACGTTAATTTTTCTTATTTATTTATTTATTTTCGTTTCGAATTCTTTTTTCGTTCGTAACTTCTTCGTTTGGACTCCGATCGCAAAACTCCAAATATGAAAGTTGCTTAAAATTTTGCCACAAATGCAATGTGCAAGTTTCACGGTCAAATTCCATCGTTTGCACAAATTCCATTTTTGGAGCCTAATTAACTAACTAACTAACTAAATAGCTAACATCAAATTACGAGGTGTTACATTCTTCCCCCGTAAAAAGAATTTCATCCCCGAAATTTCACCAATGACTAAGTCAAGGTTTTGGCTCCTAATTATCATAAACTATACAATCAGTGTGTGTACAATAAATTTTGCAACCAAATGTACATAAGTGCATAGTATATTACTGTATTACCACACAGAAAATATGTATGCAGAATGATTCTAAATCAAATCCTCCTATATGAATGCATTTTTTTTGAAAACATTTTTGGAAACATGATGCAATTAAACAACCAACATATATATTGGTAGTTCTATATGTATACGGATTTTTGAAAAATCTTTTCAACCAAACCCCCCATACTTCTAGAAATAGAAGTATGAAGCAACTAATTTTGCATCCACTTCCTACCATCCAATAATCTAAGGCTTTGAAAAATCGCTTCGTAAACTTTATTCCTATGCCTGAAAAAGGAATCCAAGTGGAGAATTTACCATTCTTACCACTCTATAATCTTCCTATTCCCGTAGTACAATGGAAATTTCCTCGCTGCTCCGAATTTACTCCAAATTTTCCACATACAAAACGCATAAGGAAGCTTATTTCCAAGCTCCAAAACAAATTAAGTCTAAAAATAGTCACATGCGCGTCATCGACACGGTATGGAAATAGAAATTCCACGGCTAAAACAGCTTTTCCCTTGTTATCGCTTGCATTTACGCATCATCGACCCTAATGCACCGCTAAATTTGTAAATTCTAACTCTCTTTGCCTTCCATACGCCTAACATGTGGCCTTTAAAATCAAAGTTTTCACAAAAAGCTTTCTCACTTTTCAAATTTGTACGTCATTTGAAAAATAAAATCCCAAAATATTTAGATGTACATTTTCCCTTGAAATAAAATTTGAGCAAAAACTCTAAAAATAATTTAAGAGCCAAAATAACTAAAATACAAATTTTTTTTCTTCAAAAGTGAACTTTTAAAATCAAGGGGAAATTTTTCAAAATATTTTCCTTCGAATTTTTTTTGATAAATTATGCCACAATTTCAGCGTAGTCGGAAGTCGATTATGTGCTAAACGCATTAACCAAATTTCAAAATTCTACAACTAACCTTTACCCAAAAATTTGACATTTTATTTAAAAATGTCAACACAACTATTATTCAAAAAAATTAAGCTTTTAAGGAACATGAGCAATGACCCGTGATATCAAAATAACTTTATCATGTCATTCGCTAAAAAATTTCAACTATTCTAAACTTGCAGTCTTATATTGCATTTACTATTAGTTAAGTATCTTTATGAGATTCCCATATTTATATTGCTTCTCTACTACGCATATATAGGAGCAGTTTGCATATCCTGAAACAATAACATAGAAAATGAATATAAACTCATAATATCATGCGTGCCTTTTATAAGAGACAACTAAAAATTTTACAACCCAACAACCTAAAAGAAAAGAAAAATGCTGAAAATAAAAAGACACAACAATCCTAAATAAAACACCGCCTACAAACTGTGAGAAGGTCTTGCTCTGCGGCTGGAGCTCGAGCCATTGCCGCGACCGTGGAATGGTTATAGTATGGCAGCTATGCACCCAATCTCATGCCCCTGGCGTTGCTGCTCTGCCCTAACCTCTCGGTGCTCTGTCTGAACCTGACTGATAGCAAAAAGCTCATGACTCAGGTATCCCTCGGCGCCTTGCGCTATTCCTTGCTACTAGTGTTGTTGCCAGGTGCTGGTGCTGGTGGTATGACAGGCGGTAAAGGAATATTCATCCTCTTAATAATGGTCCGGTCGATGGCGGGAGGGACCTTCCACACTACTTGCTCTCTGCTCAAATTTACCCTGTAATGCCTAAACACTCAAGTGAGCAAGTAGCAAAATGGAAAGTGATTCATCGGGTTAACCCCCTGATCAACCATATGGAGCATCAAAACACAAGCCCAATTGACGGCTATGTCGCCAATTATAGCATGGTCGGCTCTCCGCACCGAGGTATAGATTTGGTCGAGGCTTTTCGTCTTTAGAATGATGTTATGTTGAATGATGCTCATGATGAGACAGGAAATCGATCGCAATTTGTTGGTCCTCCAATCTTCGACATTTATAGAAAAGATCTGCTGTAGAATCTTAGGATCAGTCATCTATATGTCATCCAAATTTGTGCCTATTATAGATATCGCCAAAATCCCAATGAGATCATCATATGTCATCTTGATCCAAGCTCCCTTCACATCGGACTCAATATAGTTGTTGCCATCATCAAAATTCTACACCATCTATGCATCGAAATGACGGACCAACATGGATAATATTTCCGCTCATAAGTACCAAAGAGGAGGATCAGTGTAAGTCCTACCGCGATGAACAGCTCTTTAAGCCCAAGAGCAGTGAAATCTCCAAATTTCACTGGTCATCCATGGAGAAAATCAAAGTCCACCGTTCCGATATAAAGGCGATCTTCCACTCGCTCTGTTAAAGCCAATCGGTTTTTACGGAGTGAGGTCGGGATGACAGGATGAAGAGCCGTCGATGCATGGCGGTGCCACGAGCTGAGTGGCGATTAGAAAAGGGAGAAAAGCATTTAGATCCGAAGTGGTAGTGGGGAAAGATCTGACGTGCAAGAATTTTGTTGTTGCTTGGTGGAGGAATGTAGGGGAGAAGCTTTGATTAAGTGCAGGAAAGGGGAGGTGGAAACTGGGTTCGACTGAAAATGGAGAGGAGGAAGAGAATGAAGGGGGTGCGGTGGTTGATGGTTTGGACTCAACTTATAGTCGCGTTTCAGGTTCGGGTTCGGCTCGAATCCACCTAAAGGTTAACCGCTATTAGATCAACCAGTCGACCGCTATGGACGACTGCTTGCGGTCGACTACTAGCCCTGATTTGGGCACGGCCTGAGCCTGGGCCCAGTAGGGCTGGTTAAATTAATATTCTAATGACCGTTCCATACACCATCTTCAGCTTAACCCATCCAAAAAAATTCTACCTTCCACACAACGATATCCATCTTACCCTGTAGACCCTTCCTTGACAAAATTGTGATAGCCTCAACAAAATAGTTGTGACCAACAACACTTCCAAAAACCTAAAAATATTCCAGCTGCTATTTCCTGCCTACTTCGCACGGAAATATTCTTCCAATAGGTGGTGGGTACAATAGCACTTCAGACTACACAACCCAATAAAATTGAATGTCATTCCTATTTTGTATGTACCTTAAAGAGAGAAAATATAAAAACCTCGATTTTATAAACCAAAAAATCACTGAGCTAAATATATGCTCTTTTATACTTGTTTCTAAATAATAGAAACTATTTCATACAAAAACTTCCCTTTAAAATAAAACTTGTACATATAAATATTTCAGGGTTTCAAAAACCCTTTTTTCAAATACAAATTTCCCAAATTGGAAAACTATTTCCTTGCCAAAAATCAAAATCAAGCCTTTACTGACATATATAAATATTTAAGGATTTAAAGAATTAATCTTTTATAAACTAATAATTTCTTAACACGACCAACTTAGTGGTATACATGTTTCTTTGAAAATTAAAATTTCAAAACTTTCCCAAAACAAAATTTCTAAAATAAATCCTTAGAAAAAGAAATCCTATGAAAACCTTTTTTTCAAAAATCTAAAGCATTTTCAAAACATACTTTATAAAAATTCTCTCATGGGTTTTAGACTAAGGATTTGACATTAATTGTCCAAATAAAAATCCAATTTGCCATCAAAGAGGTGATCAATGAATGCACCCTAGCAAAAACTTGCGTTCAAACAATTGCGACATACAGGCTCTAATTTCCCACCTATATGGAATAAATGTGTGTCTCTAACTAGAACTCAAAATCCAAATCACAAGGTAGCTAGAATCTCAACCGTCAAGTCGAACACCTCCAGTCTCTAGGTGTCATAATCGTGCTCGTCATTAACTGCGATTTACGCATCGTCGGCACTCCGTGGGGGTACTTTGGAGTCAGCGTGAAAATCTTAGCTCTAAGATATTTCCAACCAATAGTTTCTTTGTCCATTCTTTCGGAGTGGAACTACAACTACTTCTATAGTTAAAACTCTTAGGATCTAGCGTAAGAATATAATATTACTAGATAGGAAAGTACGAATACGCTCTCTTAATTTATCCTAATTCCTCTGATCTACTAACCTAGGCTCTGATATCAAATGTAATAACCCATACCTTAATGGACCTAAATTTTGAAATAAATTAAAATCCAAGTCCATCAAAGCAAAGATCGTTGGATTTGGTACCTGCAAATAAGCATGAGCATTATCAGAGATTGATAGAAATCTAAACTTAGTGGAAACAATAATAGGATAAGAATACTGACTATGACTACTACCTTAGAAGTAATGGTATTCCTTGGATAGCAGATTGTCACATCAGCATCGAGCATGAGAAAAAAGGCAACTTCTCCAACAACAAAGCACATCCAGCTCTAGTGATCTATTCCTCTAAATCTATCATTGGGTTGTAATGAGGAGGGGATCGGAACAATGTTTTGTTGATTGGAAATATAAACTGTCCATAACATAAATTTATATTGATTAGTTTCCATTTAATAGTTATTTCCATCAAGGTTAGCAATTCTTATCTAACCTTGCATTGCACACACGATTACTTACCTACTCCTCCCAAGGTACAAAATACTAATGAAGCCTTATCAGTCACCTAATACTTCCAAACCCATTTGCCACTTGATAATTCTAGATATGAAGCGAGCTTCTATAATAATTTTAAAAAGAGAAATAGGCAGACTTTGCCATTTAAGACCTTAATCAAGGTAGACCTCGTCATTTAAGAGCTATTTTCGAAGTGGTTCTAACAATATTATCAATGGTCGGTGGGTCCTTGCTACAAAGACTTCTAACCACTATTTAAGGCTTCCGACATTTAATGTCCAACTATTACCGCATCTATCGCTGATAAAATTGTTGCCATATAATAAACAGTACCCAAGCCACTTAATATATTTTATTGTAAAATAGGTGGACTCTCGTCATTTAATATCTTAATTTAGGCAGACCCCATCATTTAAGACCTATTCCCAAGGCATGCTCCTTAATGGTACTATCGTTATTACGGCCTTAGCAATGCAAGAGACTGTACCTTAGCCACTTAATACCTCATTAATAAGGACTAGGCAGACCCCTAACCATTTAACACCTATTTATAGGTAGGTCTTTGTCATTTAATACCTAACCCCAAGGTGGATTCCTCACTGGTACTGTCTAGCTGGAATTGCTTAGAAATCTCATTAGGCTACTTAATACTTCTTTTATAGGAAAGAGACAAACCTTTCAGTCACTTAATACTTCAAACCTGAAGCGAACCCTTGTCGTGATATTCACTATCACTCTTTAACTATAAATATGGAATCTCATTAGGTTACTTCTTAAGGTAGGGAGGCAGGCCCTATAGCCACTTAATATCTCAACACTGAAGTTAACCCTTTTAGAGACATCCTTATTTATTTAGAATCTCACTATGTTACTTAATACTTCCATTTAGAAAAGAGCCAGACCCTACAGCCACTTAAGACCTCAAACCAGAAGCGAACCCCCATGGAGGTAACCCCTATCGCTTTTAATTTCAAATTTGGACCGTTTAATACTTTCCAATTAATAATGTAGGCCTAATCTCTCGCATCGTCACGGATCCTAGGATTAGTGATATCTCATATCAGTAGTAAGTACACCTGACTGCTTGTAGCCTCAAAGTGAAGGGCAGTCTTCCATCGAGTGACTTTACTGACTTCGCATCACTAACCTACTAAGTCCAATTAACTATCCTAAGACTTTACTTATATTATCTTAGGTAGACATTGGACTTACCTTACTAATTCCCTTTTTATTTAAGGCAATAAGATTTACTTTAAATATTTATCTACCCATAAATCCCCACTTAATGCTCATAAATGACAATTTATCCATAAAATCCTAACGAACATTTCCTAAGACATTTATGTATGATTAATAATTTCAAATTAATAAGCTTTTATATCTATTCCATTTTTATCAGTCCTATTAATGCATTCTTCTGATTAAAATAATATCATTGAATGATTTTAATGAATTAAATCAAACACAAAAGATTAAACCATAAATATATTATAAATTATGTGAAAACTTTTGTTCATACCAGAAAAGATTTCGACATTAAAATAAAATAAAAATATATTTTCATACATGTTTGACCTCAATTTATGCATTTTCTTTATGTATATTTTACCTTAAAAACAGTACTACGCATTGCTGTTGTATGTGTTTTATAGCTTTTTTAAGGAGAGACCAAAGACTGAAGAATCATAAAGAAAAGCCACCAAATTGAAGATTGATTATGCAAAAACATCAACGGTATGGTGGTTATGCTTCAAATTATACACTGGGAGGTCAAGAGTTAGAGGCTCGGATAATGCATTATTGTTGCTGGAAATTCATCAACCAAAAAAGTGAAGATTCTCCCATAGATAGCATGCGTCGATGAGATATTATACACACAGATTTGAGTTGATATTATATCCACCATTTTGGTGAGGGGATATCATTTTTATGAAGGAAAATATACCCATGGATCTGATTAGGGCAAATAATGGATGTATCTATTGGAGAGAATATCTCATAGGTCTACCAAATCAATCAAAATCAAAACTTGTCATTTTCTATATCATTGGATTGATTTTATGGCCATATACTTTGCTCTTCACTTGGATGATATTTGGGCTAGATTCATTACTTCTACATTAAGAAAAGGGCTTTCCACACCTATAAATACTCTCAAGTGAAGACCATTGAAGTATCCCGTTTTTAGAATAGTCTTTCTTCTTGTTTTTATTTTATTCGCTTGTAATAGTAATTACTTAACAATGGCTGCCAATTAGGTTTGATAGCATTTTAACTACTACTAAGTTTTTTTTTTATTCTCAATCATTGTTATTTTCTTCTACGCAAACTTTAATAAAGTTCTGTTCTTCCTCTCTTTGTTTATTTCGCATTTTTCTACATAGTTAATTGTGTTGTTTAGTCAACTAGATTTGCTAGAACACAATTACTATTTTATTTTCTGTTCTCTATTCTTCTTTTTAATTTTTTTTATTGTTTTGACTAACTACTGTATTTAATATAGATCCGATTAGGTTCAAATTTATTTCAAATATAATATTAGTTTTTATTGATTTTGTTCAAAAATCGCCTCTCAATTTCGTTTAGCACACCCAAGGTTTTCTTTTAAAAACAATGAAATTTTAACAACTCCCTGTGTTCGACTTGCATACTACATGTCTGTGCACTTGCAAAATTTATTATAATTTGTGTTTTTCTAATCCCATAGAAAAATTTATTAAGTTTTTGATGTCGTTGCCGGGGAGTTGATTTTAAATTTATTAAGTTTTTGATGCCGTTACCGGGGAGTTGATTTGATTTTTATAGTTTTTTCTAAACTAGATTCATGTTAATTTCTTTCCCGTTTAGTTTCTGTATTTCTTAAAAAAATATTTTTATCTTTATTATCTTTATTATTTGTTTATATTTTTATTTCCTTTGTTTTATTTTTTTAATAAAAAAATCATTCTTGATTGTCAGGATTGCCATATTATTTCTACATGTTAATATAGTCAAAATCTAAACAAGAATACTAAAAAAAGATCTCATCTTATTTCTTCCCTTTGCAATTCTGTTTCCATTTTTCTTTGCATTGTATTTCTTTCTATTTACCATTTGATTTTACATTTATTTCTCTCAAAAAAAAGAAAGAAGAAAAAATTGCGTGAGAACAAAACTAAATGAGGGAAATAAGGCGGTTGTGTTTTTTTAAGGGTTTTTTAATTTTGTTCCCCTTATTTGTGTTTTTAGTTTTTTTTCTTTCATTGTTTTCTATTGTTTTTTTCTCCATCTTATCATTCCTTTTTCTTTTAAAAAAAGCAAACAAAAAAGAATGAAAAAAAGAACTTCGAGGATTAAAGAGAAGAAGAATACACTGAGGAAACAAGGATTTAAGAGTCGAGTGATTGCAAACAGTAGAGTTTGAATTGCTAGTGCTACTCAATTACTCTGGAATGACTGCCATACCTTACTGCAAGTATTTTTTTTCACTACAGGTGCTCTGCTCAAAATAAAATTGCTTGTAAAGATACAGGTGGCTGGAATCGCAAAAAGAGAAAAAAATCGACGCTGCTTGTATAATTTTTTTGCAATTATTGTTTGATAATTTTTGTTGCATGTCTGAATCAATTTAGTTAGGAGCAAAATCCCATAATGAACATAAGGTCGGGGAAGCCATTACCCTTTCGTTCGCTCCAAAATGATTAAATTCAACACTCTCATTGTCTTCCTACTTTAAAAGAAATTAGACGTTGACCCTAGGACAAATATGAGCTCATAGGAGAAAATAGTTATAATTGAAAAGAGGTGCTTTGTGAAATTGACTGTTCGAATAATTAGATCGTGGATATATAGTAGTTCAATTTTTATTGGCTATTAACAAAAGAGGTTGCATACTACCCATAAAACAATGGTCGTATCCCTTAGTATTTTATACTATACCTGAACGACTATAAGACCCTCTACCCCTTCCAGTTGAGTCAGTCAACTATTAGAATACAACTTAGTATTTTATACTATTTTGAAGTACGAGCCATTTCTGTTAAAACTTTTCAAATAAACGAGTGAAAAAAGCACTGATAACCGAAATTCACCAAGGGGATCTCAGATAAATCAAAACTTTTCAAGTAAGATTAATCAACAAAATTTAATGAATCGACACTTTCAAAATTTCAACGTAAGAGAGGTAGTCCCTTATCTCTTAGGGAGCTATGCTATCCAAAAAGGACCGTCCAACCTTCGGCTGTTCCTTTTCCACTTGTCGAAGAAAATAATTTTGAATTGAAAAGTTCTTTCAGCCAAGGGGTTCCAAAATTCACGGGTTCGGAAAACACATACGAGTTTCTTCAAGATTTCTTATTCTACACTTCCACACTGAAAATGCAGCAATTGTCGAGCGAGTCCATTAAGCTTCGATTGATTCCATTTGCACTACAAGCTAGTGCAAAAATGGCTAAATTCTCTACCACAACACTTTGTTCGAAGTTGGAACGAGTTCAACAATATTTTTAAATTTTTTTTCCTTTCCATAAAACTCTTAAAATTAGAAATGAGATTAATCAATTCACATAAAACGAAGGAGAAAATTAATCACAATATTTTGAATGATTTAAGGAACTCTTATATAGTTGCCCTCATTATGGAATATCCAAAACCATTCTATTCCAAGTTGCATATGAAGGGCTCAACAATCCAACTCGAATACAACCTGAAACTATATGTTAAAATGATTTTATGAGCAAGTCAACCGATGAGGCTTGGGCTTTCCATAAAGATTATGCTGAAAAGGACCAATAATTAAAATCGATTCATGTCCCATCCCGTGAACGTATGATAGGAGTACACGCAATAGACCATTCATTGTTTCCCGTTGAGAAATCCTGAGTCGAAGGAGGAATACCGCAAGTGTACCCTTTGGAACAGGCCGATGCCCTAGCCCACGATAACGCTCACACTTCTCAATATCATCCCAGCTGGCAAAACCATCCAAATCTATCATGGTCAAACCCTAATAATTTTGCGAACCCTTCTCATTTTTATCCCACGAACCAAAATGCTCAAACTTTTCAAACCACCCCTCGATCTAAAACTTCGAATCTACCATATAGGCATCCTAACTCATCAGCTCAACCTTTTCAACCTTCTCCTTTATAATTGCAAGACATCTTTCATCTAGAAAAAGAAATGTCAGAAAATAAAGATAGGTTGGAGCAAATAATAAATGAAAAAATGGAGAAAATGATGAATTTGCTTTTGAGTAATTCAAACAACGAAAAGGGAAAATTTCCTAGTCAACCCAAAGTGAACCTAAAGTATAATTCTCGAGAAGTGCATTTTTGTGATGATGAAAATGTGAATCCGATTAATGCTATCACCACATTGAGGTTTGGAAAGAAGGTAGACAGTCAAATCGGCAACCTCGACACTCTTCCAAAGTCTACCCGTGTTTAAAATTATGAAACTCATTTAACACCCACTCTTGTCGATCCAATCGACTCTCATTCTTCATCCAAGGTTGGCAATCCCAACCACCCTTCATCTTTTGATGTTGGCAACCCCAACATTCCAGCTTCTATAGCTTCGTAGCCTTCACCTCCTAATGCGATATCCTCTTCTTCAAATGAAAATACCGACGAAAATGTCCATAAACCCATGTCTCCTTTTCCTCATAGACTCAACACAAAGAAGAAGTCTGCAAATTTCGATAAAATTCTTGAAATTTTCAAATAAGTTCAAGTCAATATACCACTCCTTGATACCATTGAGCAGATTCCCAAATATGCAAAATGTCTTAAAGAGCTTTGTACTTAATAACGTGCTACTAACATCTCAATAACCACATTCTGACTGCGAATACTAGCTATGTCCTTGTGGATTGTGCCATAATCAAGTATAAGGACCCCGGTTGTCTCACAATCGGCTGTCGAATAGGCAACACTCACATCAGTCATGCTTTACTTGACCTCAGAGCAAGTGTTAATCTTTTGCCTTATACTGTGTATTGTCAACCAGGACTAAGGGAATTGAAACCCATAAACATCACGATTCAACTAGCTGATTAATCTATCAAAAAGCCCTTGGGCACAGTTGAGGATGTGCTGATCCAAATTGAGCAATTTTATTTCCCCATGGATTTCATAGTCTTAGAAACCAAACCTGTTTCAAATCCTAATGGTCAAATCCCTTTGATATTAGGTCGTCCCTTCTTAGCAACTTCAAAAACTACCATAAGTTGTAGGAATGGTCAACTCAGACTTTCCTTTGGACACCTAACCATCGAACTAAACATTTTCAATCTTAATAAACAACAAAGGATTTTGAAATAGATGAAGTTGACATGATCCAAACGCTTGTAGATGGAAATTTTAGTGACACATTAGACTCTCTGATGATGTGTCTCGATCACTTTAATGCTGATTTCAATGAACATGAATACACCTCTGAATTAAATGATTTGCTAGACCTCTCTCACAAGTCACAAAAATTTGATCAACTAATGTCAATTGAAGTCGCAACAGAAGAACCTCCTATGTTGGACCTCAAACCTCTTCCAAACGATCTTAAGTATCATTCTTGGATTCATTTGAAATTCTCCCTGTAATTTTGGCCTCTGATCTCAATAAGGGTCAAGAAAAACAACTTTTGAAAATCCTAAGGGAAAATAAAGAGGCATTGGGGTGGGTTATCGTGGACATCAAAGGTAAGCTCCTCAATTGTTGAACATCGTATTCATTTAATTGACGAGGCCAAGTCCACTCGCCAAGCTCAAAGGCATCTAAATCCCAACTTAAGAGAAGTGGCAAAGGAGGAGATCATTAAATGTTTGGATAATGACATTATCTATCCAATATCTGATAGTACGTGGGTCAGTCCAGTACAAGTTGTACCAAAGAATTCGGGATAATTGTGATTGCGAACGATAATAACGAATTTGTACCCATAAAAATCCAAACCAAATGGCGACTTTATATCGATTATCGAAAACTTAATTCAACCACCAAAAAAGATCACTTTCCCCTTCCTTTCATCAATCAAATACTTGAACACTTGGCGGGTCACGAATATTACCGTTTCCTTGGCGGTTACTCTGGCTATAACCAAATCCCTATTGCACTAGAAGACAAACACAAAACGACTTTCACCTATCCCTTCGGAGCTTTCGCTTATTATTGCATGCCCTTTGGTCTCCGTAACGCTCCTGCCACTTTTCAAAGATGTATGATGAGTATATTATCTGATATAGTGGAGGATTTTCTTGAAATATCCATGGATGATTTTTCTATTTATGGGTCATCCTTCGATCAATGCCTCTATTGTTTAGAACGTGTGTTAAAATGATGTAAGGAAAAGTCACTTGTGCTTAACTGGGGAAAATGTCATTTCATTATGAGGAGAGGAATAGTCTTAGGCCATATTGTGTGTAACTCCACCTAGGTCGGTTAAGGACATTTGCTCATTTCTTGGCCATGCTGGATTTTAGAGGAGGTCGATCAAAGATTTTTCAAAAATTTCAAAACCACTTTCTAATTTTCTTATCAAAGATGTTAAATTTGAATTTTCCAATAAATGTAAAACATCTTTTGAAACCTTTTGATCTTGACCTCTTATAATCCAACCCCTGGATTGAAATCTGCCTTTCGAACTAATGTGTGATGCCTCTGACTTTGTCGTTGGAGCCACCTTAGGCCAAAGAGTTGATAAACTTCCTTATGTCATCTATTATGCTAGCAAAACTTTAAACGATGATCAGTTTAATTACTCAACCACTGAAAAAGAATTTTTAGCGGTTGTATTCGCTCTCGAGAAGTTCAGATCATATCTCATAGGTTCTAAGGTCATAGTTTACACCGAGCATGCCGCATTGCGCTATCTGCTTTTAAAAAAAGATGCTAAGGCTTTCTTAATCTGTTGGATATTCCTTCTTCAAGAATTTGACCAAGAAATATGAGATAAAAAAGGTTTTGAAAATGTCGTAGCTGATCGTCTCTTGTATTGTGCATAAGAATGCCAGTGACACTCAGATCAATGATCACTTTCCTAATGAATGGATACTTTCCATTTCTAGTACACCTTGACATGCCGACATCGTAAATTATCTTGTCATGAATGAAATACCTTCCCATTGGTTGAAACTGGATAAAAAAGTTTCTCTCCAATGTTCGAAACTTTTATTGGGATGATTCTATCTTTTTAAATACTATCCTAATCAAATCATTCGTAGATGTATCCCTGATCATGACGCAAAGATTTTGAAGTATGGATTTTATTGGTCTACTCTTTTTCATGATGCATACAGATTTGGTGCTAAGTGTGTGCTCGATGCCAACAAATGGGCCATCTCCAAGCGAAACATGATGCCTCTAAACTCAATCCTTGCCATCGAAATTTTTGACGTTTGGGGCATCGATTTTATGGGCCCATTTCCTAATTCCTTTGGAAATCTTTATATCTTACTTGCCATAGACTACGTCTCTAAATGGGTTGAGGCCATTCCTACCAGAACAAATGACAACAAAGTTGTTATCAAATTTCTGAAAGAGAACATATTTTCTTGTTTTGGTATGCCTTGAGCTATTATAAGTGACAACGTCACTCATTTTTGTAATCGTGTCTTCGAATCTCTTCTTAAGAAATATTCGATCACTCATAAACTATCAACTCCATATCATCCATAAACTAGCGACCAAGTTGAAATTTCCAACAGGCAAATCAAATAGATTCTTGAAAAGATGTCAATTCCAACATAAAAGATTGGTCATCTAACTTGACCGATGCCCTTTGGGCATTTCACACAGCTTATAAAACCAACATTGGAATGTCACCATATTGCTTGATCTTTGGGAAAGCATATCACCTCCCCGTCGAACTGGAACATCGAGCACTTTGGGTAATCAAATCCCTTAATGTCGACTTGGAAAAACCAGGATCACATTGAAAGCTACAGCTGTCAGAAGTTGAAGAACTGGGAAACGAAGCCTATGAAAATGCAATGGTTTATAAAGAGAAAACGAAAATGTATCATTATAAATCCATACTTCAAAAGACATTTGAAGTAGGCCAAAAGGTTCTCTTATATAATTCTAAGCTTCATTTATTTTTGGGAAAATTAAGATCTTGATAAACTGGACCATATGTTGTAAAGACATTGTACCTATATGGCACGATCGAAATCGAAAATCCAATGGATGGATCTATTTCAAAGGTCAATGGGCAACAACTGAAGCCATTCCTAGAGTTTGAGCAATATGAGGACAACAAATTTGTGGACCTTCACGAGTCTAGTTATGCTTCGTGAGAGACCTGGATCATGTCGGGTTGTAAATATTATGTTTTCCTTTTTTTTAGCATTTGCATGATTTAGACAGTAGGGACACTGCCTCATTCAAGTATGGGGGGTATCATTCATCATTCATTTGTGCATCATTCATTTATTATCTCATGTTTCTAAAAAAATCAAACACGACTTGTTTCAAACTAGTACAACAAAGTAAGTTAACAGTTTTAGTCATTCGATGGAATTTTTTTTGTGATTCACTACTATCAAATGAAAGATATAATGAAAAGTTGAATTATGAGCGATAATAGTGTAACTAGTATATAGGGAGATTCATAAATGATGGTTATGAAGTCTATTCTAAAGTGTAATCTCTGTTTAATAAGTGGTTGATTTAAAGTACATGTGTTGACATTTTTAAATCTTTAAAGCTAAGTGGTGCTAAGATGATTTTGTGTAACTCTCCGCTATTATTCTCTTAAAAAAACTTTGCATATGAAAATAAATGCCTAAGTTACTTGTGTTCACTAGTCATGCTCTACATCATTCTCACGTAAGCTTGCGAGGTAGTGGATAGATGGTATATGTTGGCCTTGTATGCTCGCTCGTTGTGCTCTGTACGACTCTCACGTAAGCTCGTGAGGCGGTGCATGAATGGTACACCATGGCCTCAGTTTTCTGAGCCAGGTGTATCAATTTGTTTTAATTTTTTTAATTGAGAGTGAATAAGCAATTGAAACCTAAGCACCTTATTGACTTTATTGATTTGACTAGTTATAAAAAAAGAAGTAAAAGTACCACTTTGCCAACTATAACAAGCAAATAAAGAATTTATTTCATAGCTGCACTATGTTATCAACCGAAACAACAGGCTAAACTAGAGTTTAACATATGAAAACTTGAATTATGTTGGGAATTTGGGACTAGATAGGGAACCAAAAATTTCTAGATATTGACTTAGACTTATATACATTACTATGTTGCAACTATTCTAAAATAAATCGAGTTTTCATTTGTTCATAAAATTTGCATTCATATTGCATTTGAATTTTATGGGTAGTAACCGCTGAAAATCCTCCAAAACACCACTCATCCTACTTGGGACACCTAGAGGTTTGACGACTTGTTACATACGCTTAATGCAACCGTGCCGTCTATGAAAGTGTGATGAATAAATTGGTTAGGTTAGGTAAATAAACGGTCTTTATTTGAGGACAAATAAAAGTTCAAGTGTAGGGGAATTGTTTGAACTTAATTTATGCATTTTCTTTGTGTATATTTTACCTTAAAAGCTATACTATGCATTGCATTTTGTATGCGTTTTACATATTTTTAAGGCGAGACCAAAGACTGAAGAATCATAAAGAAAAGCCACCAAATTGACGATTTATTATGCAAAAACATCAGTGGTCCGATGGTTATGCTTCAAATTATACATCAAGAAGTCAAGAGTTATAGGCCTGGATAATGCATTATTTTTGTTGGAAGTTCATCAACCAAAAAAGTGAAGATTCTCCCATAGATGGCATGCACTGATGAGATACATACATACATACATACATACATACATACATACATATACATATAATATTTTCACACACACACACACACACACACACACATATATATATATATAGACACACACACATTTAGACATTCCATTTGTGTATATAAGGGACTGACATGTCCTTTAGTGTAAATCCTAACATCTATACATGGACATGTCAATCCATATACACATTATCCTGTTGCACGTGCATGCACACATATATGTGTATATAATACACATATATAAAATGTAATACATATTATATAAAATAAAAATATATTTATAAATTTAAATAAAATATTAATTTTATATAGAAAATTTAGAAAACTTCTAAATGAATTTAGACCACTGTAACAACCCGGGTTCTGTGAGAATTCATAATCGTCGTTAGACGATTAAGATGATTGGCAAATTGATATTTAGAGTTTTAAACGGGTAAATTCTTTTAAAAATGTAGTTTAAAAATTTATGGGCTTTATAATAATGGCCCATACTTTTTTTTCTTTGTGCCGTGATATCTAACAAAGGCAACTCGCCTCCTTTACCCTGATCCATTTTTTGTAACCCTAAAACTAAATCAAACGAGAGAAAATAAATGGCGGCATTTTCTTCGTCTTCGTTCCCTCCGCTTCGTCAAGATTAGGGCTTCGAGTATGTTGTGGTGCCGATTTCAATAGCTCGAGTAGAGGTGGATGTCCTGCTCGAATGGTCGCTCGTCTCTGAGACGCTCGACTGCTTCTATTCATTGACTAAGGTGAGTGACAATTGTTACTCACATCTAATTTGAACTCCCTGATTCTGCTATTTTCGTATGATTTTGTTGTTGTTTAGCATGACTTTGTTCACTCTATTTTTCGGCTGTTAAATCGTGGTTTAAAGTTGTGGATTGCAAATTTATAGGAATCGAATTTCTAAATTTTCGTTCGTACAAATTATGTTGAATTTCTCTTGACCAATTGAGGTTACTTGGATGCCTGTGATTTTTCCCTAACTTGTTCGTTTTCATATATGCGAGATTTCCATCGTTGAAAGTTCGATGTTTTATCTGACTTTGTCAAATTGTATAGTTTGACTTGATTCTACGATGTCGAATTTTTGGAAGAGGTTGATTTCTTTCTTTGTGCTGTTCATCTTCTTGCTACCACAGTTTTGAATTTGCTAGTTCGACTTTGGCATTGACTTGCGTACTGTCGGCCTTGGCATTTTATTGGCAGTTAATTATGTTTTGATGTGGGGTTTTTCTCTGATTAAGCAAAATTCATAGAATGTGATTCAACTGTAGTAGTGGTTGATTTTTGGTTCGATCTCGTGCCGTTGAGCTCCGTTCGAACCTGCTACCACTGTTTTGACACTTTGACCTTTTCGTGATTTTGTTCATCTGAAGCGATTTTAAGACTTTTACATGTCTATTAAAAAGTGTTGCCGAATCTTGTTAAAACGGTGACATACTTTGAAACCATCTCTGCTAAATTGTTTTGAAACTATTTATATGATGATGTTTACTTCGGCTTTGACTTCGAACTTGTCTTCTTGTCCTTGATGCATTGTTCTCGGCTGTTCTTGATTTCCGAGTCATTGAACATTGTTGTGTCACTTGATTCTTCTGAAGCTCGAGTGGCACACTGCTGTGTTTCTTTACTTGGTCGTATACTTGGGCTTTTAGCATTGAACTGTACTGAAGCATTAGTGCATTTTTGTTATATATATACTTCACTGCATCTTCATTTACCTGTTGAACATGCAGTGTATTGATCATCGGCATTGAGGCTGCAATGTTACATGCTCACGGCATGTGTTTTCACCATAGTAGTCTGCATACATGAATATTTGAATTCGACACATATATATTTTATTTGATTTGTTCATTTCGACTTTGACACTCGCCTTGTTCATCTCGACTTGGCTTGATTTTTTTACTTTGACATCTTATATCATTGAGATGATCATTGTGAAGTTTGGTTTACTGGTGGGTTTTCTTGGCACTGCTTCGTTGGTATTACGAGTGTCTTTGTAGTTTGTTTCTTTCAGGTTGCCAGTTGCATTGTTGATCTTACTCGACCATTTTGAAACCACCGCTTGTTTGATTTTATTGTTTAACACCAATACATTAGCGTCTCCAATTGTACACAGGTTGTGTTCACTTGATTTCTGGATTTGCCTTCGTATTGCTTCATGCTTTTGAGTGTGTGACCATACATAGTTATACGTATGTGTTGCCCCATTAATGTTGCACTGTTTTCCTGAGTTTGTTTTAGTCTTCAATTTTGTTACTTGTACATTCATGTTTTGAGGCTGTTGTTCTAGTTCGTAAGTAGGTAATTTGAACTGTGGTTTAGTTGATTCCTTGAATAATTAGCTTTGGCCTTGGTTTCAGTGTGTAAACCATTCTATGACATTTTGGTTTTCTTCTTGCTGCTTGATTATTTTTGTGGTTTCACATGCGTGCATACATACCATAGTATGTGTGCATGTATATGTGTTGACCCTACACATGTGGGTTCACTGTACTTGATCCTCTGAGTTGTTTTATGTATTACTTGTTGTGTTCCGTTGCCTTGCCTTTGTTGTCTCTGTTCATTGTGATTTTTGAAGTCTGATTTCGAGACTTGTTCGAATTGATCAGTTATTAGATCATTTTGGTGTCCCATGACTTTGGCATTTTGCCTTGTTCTAGATTATGAGGTTAGTACTGTCCAGTTACAGTATTATATATGTTTACAATTTGTACATTCATGTTTTGAGGCTGTTTGCATGCAGTTGCATTTCAGTCATTTGTGTTGTTATCACACTTGAGTTGAACCCGATTTCGGGGTTTGACCTTGTGATCATTTATGACTTTCACTGAGCTTTTGTGTATCTCCTACGATAGTGGCGAGGCAGTACACGCGTGCGTGTACTGCAGCCCTATAAGATTTGACAGTTTTAAATTGATGTTTCGATATGTTGAATTGTTTCGTTGGTTAATTTCAATGTTTTGGAGTTGTATTCTGATTTGGATTGCTGATTTGTTGTTTAACACTGTTTAGTGTTATATCTGCCGTTATCTGATTCTTTTATCGAGGAGTCGGATATACGAGACTGTAACATCCCGTATTTTTAAGCCATTGAATTTGAACATTTAATTCATTTTAAATGTTTAATATGGGTTTAGGATTTACTTGAACTAAAAAGAATTGGTTTAAATTAAAATAACAAGTGATAATTTCTAATGTGAAGATTTAATTTGAGATTGGATAATAATAATTAAATATTCGGAATTGAGATAAGGGTAAATCTGAATGTAAATAGTGATAAAAATGGTGTTTAAATGTATTTTAAGTTCAATTGGTTATAAATAATATTGTTGGAATTTTAGATGAATTTTAAAGTGAATAAATTATTATTTGGGATTTTATATTAATTTAATAATGAATTTAATATTATTAAAATGCAATTTAATCAGATTTTGAGTCCGGATTGAGCCGGGATGATTTTAAATGTGGTTATACATTTTATATGATTTATTATTAAGTTAACAAAATTTTAAAAGTGAAATTTGAAGCGTTTTCGACGATTTTCAGAAATCGTCTGATTTAATAGACGAGTGAAAATAGCTTTCCGAGGCACAGTCTCGGAATTCGACGAAACCAGTTCCATTGGATCCGTAATAGTTAGTTATTATCGGATTTCAATTTTCGTAGCGATTGGAGTTGTTGTTTGACCGTGGTGGCTCGAAACGCATCGAAATCGATTTAACCGATTTAATTTTAAATTGATCGTTTTATTTCGTAACTCGTGCATACGATCAAATTAGCTTACGAAACCTGTTCCATTGTGTCCGGAACACGGAAAAACCACAGGATAGCCTGTCGGAACGTGAGAATTGGAGGTCGTTTTTATAACGGTTGATTTGAAAATTTATATGAATTAAATAATATTAAAATTTATTATATAAACGTTTATTTCTCTAAAACCCTAGAAAAAATTGTGGCCGCCGTTTCTATCGTCAATGGCCGGCGTGCTCTCATGATTTTTTCCTCATTTTCTCTCGATCCAAGCCTTATCGTCGAACGCCACCAACTAGGAAGATGTTCTACGTGTTGAGCTCTACCAGATCCAACGGTGGAGTGGCATGCGATTTATCACGGTGGCCAGATTTTGGGTCAGAGGCAGTTTCGTTCGAGTTCGATTTCTGGGCGTGGTGGAGGACCGGACGCCGTCGCGTTTGGGGTGAAGGTTGGGGAGACGGAGAGCGTTCGAATGGGGGCAGCCGATCGTGTTCGCCTGCGACGAAGGCGGTACGATATCGTGCCCTAGTTTGCGAAGTTGGGTTCGTTTGTCTGGGAACGAGCGTGAAGGCAGGAAGAAGGAGATGCGGCCTGAGCTTGTGATCGTGATGAACGGTCACGATTGTTCCCAGTGTAAATAAAGTAAATTTGTTTTTTTAATATTGTTCGAACTTTGTAAAATCATAACAAATTCATACGTTATCAGAATTTAACGAAACTGGAAGCGATGGAATCGCAGAGACGAGCACTACGCGATGGTGCAGTTCCGGAATCATTACGGGCAAGTAGGAATTTAAGTTAAATCGAACACCGTCCGGTTTAATTTGAATTTCGAACGCTCGCCGAAACTCAAGGTGAGTTATTCTCACTCACATCTGGATGCTAGACATTATAAATAGTTGATATTTAAATATCTATGTGAATGGTTGATTATATCTGTGATTATCAGTCTGGTTGATATTTATATTGCGATGTGCTAATATCTGTGATGCAGGGAGAAACAGGTTGGAGGGATCCAACTGGATTCCTCACAATGTAGCAATTATTTTATAATTGATAGTGATACCTGTTCATATGATGTGATTGATAAATCTGGAAATTTAGTTGTTCTGTGACATTGTGGTATAAATTGTAATCACAGAATTAAATTATAAATGTCTAAAAAGGTGTTTTTACGAAATAAAATGAATTGTTAAAATAAGAATTTCAAAGAATAAAATTTGAAATCTGGTTTGGATGGAAAATGTAAATTGGTCAAATGGGGATTTTAAATATAGGGGAAAATTTATAAATCTATAAATGGAAAGTATAAATTCCTGGGAATGAGTACTATGGAAATTTTAAATTGTTTAAAATAACGATGGGTTATTTTAATAATGAATAGTCTTATCCGGGAAATTAAAATATGTTAAAATGAAGTTTCCGAATATAAATTTACAATTTTAAGTGTTAATAGAATATTTTGGAAAGCCGTTTCTTCATTGGGATTTCATGTGAGTAAATTGTAAATATGGATTTTTCAATTAATAAATTCTCAAATGTTTTATTTAAAAATGATTTAAACCTATATTTTAAAAGTGAATTTCCGGATATGGAAAAATTGAGTTTGAACTTCGGATGAAGTTATAGATAAGTATAGAAATGGGGAATTTATGTTGTAAACATAAATTGAATTGAAATAAATCGTTTGGATTATATGAAGGATATTTTGGAATGTTTGAATGGGAATGTATTTCCCTGGGAAACCAAGTTAGTGTTTAAAGATTTTATTTAATTAAAAGTTAAGTTTTAAGTTGTTTAAAGAATATTTTAAGAAGTTGTTAATTTTAAAGTAACAAACTAATAATTTTTAAAATCGTAATGATTTGAGAATATATTAGTAATTATTTTTATAAATGGGTTTATTTAAAGGTTGGTTTTGACTTAGGTTATTGAGATTAGTAGTATTCTTTTTATAACGCTATTTTGAATTTAGTTAAACAAAACCCTTATTTTAAATCAAAGTATATATATTAATAATAGTTTTCTTCACCTATTCTAAATTTATATTTTGAGTAAATGGATAGAAGTAATTTATATAGTTTAAAGTATATTTTCAGTATAAAATGTTTAACTGTTTTAAACCTAAATTGTTTTGAACTTGGTTATTTCCAATGGGAATAAATGGTAATGGGATTTACCGTGTTAAGGAAGAAATTTGGGAATTCGTTCCAAAATGAGTTTTGAAATGTGAAAATATATCCTTTAAAGATATTAAAGGGAAAGAATAAATAATGTGTGATATTATTTATTGTGTGATGGTTGTTTATGGATGCTTGTGAATGTAAATTGATAGTTAAATCACCGACTATCAATATTGGCCAAAAGCGCTGATCGTTTCGAAGAGACCGGGGTCGAGTTTCCGTATACCGGGATTCTAGGTCTGGAGACTCGAATACCACTTCGATCCGGTTTGTACGTTTCGTGTAACGTGTTCGGAGTCGAAGATGGAGCAGTGAAGTGCAAGGGCTAGTCGCTACTAATCCTGAGGATATTTCCAAAATGGATGTAGTAGGAATAGTGCCTTCGGTTCCGTTCGGACCCGGGACGGACTTATATGGACGAATGCTTTCGTGACATCGTCAGGTGGACGATGGGCATTCAAAGTGAAATGTGCTGTAAAGGTATCGTTTAGCCTCAAGCCTCATCAACCGGGAATGACTGAAAATCAGGGGATATGCAGCAAGGCTTCGTGGGTAGCCCCCACTTGAGAGTAAGGTCATCCCTGTCTAGATGTCCCTTTTTATTTCGGCTTAGTGGTGCGGTTGCTGATCACAACCGTGGGGTGATTTTACTTGGAATTATCCAGTAAGGGATGATTCCGGTCTTGTGTTGCAGGGGAGCGGGCGTACTCCTCGGTACTGTGATCTAGGCCACGTACTGTGACAGGTGGTACCCCAGTGCCTAGTCATTCGTTGGAAATCCATTCTCCCTACGTGCCTTGTACGAGTTTTGTTTGTATTACCCACGTTGTGGCTAGTATGCTGGAATTTAATCATGTAACAATTTCAGCTATTTTAATAAGTATTTGTATCTAGACACTATTATAATATCAGAGGATTTTTATAAAAAGTGTTTAGCTATCGTAAGGTAAAAACCCGACATGTTTATTTGTGGCGTGGTCTTACGAGATGCTTTTGTTTTCAAAGGATTTTTGAACTTTAATAATCAGTTTGGATGTATTTATGATGCGCTGGTATTCCAGACTGACTCGGGTATTATTTTATTATAATGCTCGGGTCAGACCGAGTATATTACAGGATAGGTTGCTATGGAGCCCAGGAGAGGAGCTGGAGTCCGAGACGTATTTCTCGTACTTGTATTATTCCGCTGCTGTGATTGTTGTATTGACTGATTGACTGGATATTGATGATTGTATTGATATACTCTGATGATGATGTATTGTATATAAACAGATATAGTTTCATTTTGTGTAAAGATCTGTTCCATATATTATATTTTATCCGCTGCGACTGTGAGGTTCTGATTTTGTTTAGTTCTTTCTTCTTCTATCTACTTTCTTATTCTCCTACAATCTGTCTTTTTCGGCGTTCGATCGTCGGCATATTATACTGTTGAGTATTTTGTGTCGATTTTCGAGGGTCGAGAGGGGCGGGTCGTCACATTTGGTATCAGAGCTTAGGTTGGCGACAACCTAGGCTTTGGTGGGGAAATTTACTCATTTATAATAGAGTCAGAAGTACTCTATAATGAGTTGAGTGTAATAATAGCTATGAGAGCGTACTTGTTAGTGGATATAAAATTGTTTTTGTACTGTGTTGATTTATCGGTTGAGTGTTTATGAATTCTGGTCGGTACGGGAAGTACAACCGTATCGATAGGGGTTTCTAAACTCTTAAACAAGGTAAACCGACATAGTATTGTTTTTAAAAGTGGGTAAATGAAATAATTTTACCCAAAATTGTATTTTGATATAAAAAGAAATAAGTTTTCTAAATTATATATATTGGATGATTGTTTGGTTGTTTCCTCTATAATCAAATAAGAAATTAAAACATGATCTAAAATTTGAAATGATATATATATGAAAATAAGAAGTTAAAATATTAAAATGGGTTATAACCAAATGGAATTGACTGGATATGTTTTAAATAAGAAAAGTAAAAAAAAAAAAAATTTAAAATTTGATTTAAACCAGAATTTTGACCTCGGAAATTTTGAAAGGGATTTCAAATGGAATTAAACAAAGTTTTGGGAGTTTGACTTTGTGGAGATGTTAGAAATGTTTTCAAAAGCATTTGTAAGAATGGAGTATATTTTGGGGAAATATTTTTGAATAGAAATTGTTTTGAGGTGGATTTTGGAAGTGGAAAGCATTGAACTCACTTCAGTCGCTGGAAAATAATCCTGATGATGCTGGCCACATCATTAGAATTCATTTTCGAGTTTCTAAAGTGATGGATTGCTACCAAAATAGTTGGTTATGACATTGTTTGGACTTGTTTGGGAAACAAGTGATTTTGGAATTTTCAAAGGAAAATTGTTTGGCAAAAGCAGTTTGTTTTGGAATTTGGTATTTGATTTGAATATCAAAGAGTAATGTGTTGATTTTTATTTCGAATTGGTTTTGAAATAAATCCGGGTAAATTGAATTCTGGGAATTCTATTTTGTAATAAAAATGTGGAAGTTGAAATGAATCAACTATAAACTTATAAGATAAAGTTGATGTAATTAAGAATTTGGGTTAAAAATTGAAATACATCAACTAGAATCGTGCAAGTGAAGTTGATTTAAGTAAGAAGGGAATGAGATTTTATCCTGAAATTAAAATTTAATTTGAGTATATATGGAAGTAAATGGAACTATTAAAATGAATGGGAAGTTGAATTTAACTTGGGATAAGTTAAATATAATTGGGAATTGGAATTAAATTGAGTTGGGTTCAATTGAAAAGTGAAATGACTTTGTAAATATGGGTCATTGTGCAATAAATTGTACTCATAAGCTATTGAGTGTTATACTTATAATCTAAAATTGTGAATATTCTTAAGAATTCAGGGATACAAATATATATAATTTGGGATTGTAATTATAAAATGGAAATGGGCCTAAATGAGCAATCCAAATCCTTGAATAAAAATGAAATTGAAGTTCTTTAATGGAAGCAATTGAATGGGTGGCAAATTCAAACTTAATCCTAAATGGAATGTAAAGTAAGATAAGGTAAAGTGAGATATAAAAGATGTGAATAAACTTAAAATGGTAAATGAGTTTTGAATTTATTTATGGAGGAATAAATTGAAGTGAAATTCAAAATTCAGTTGCATTATAAACAATATTGAATGGAATTCAATTCTTATTGAAGTGGTAAAAGAAGTGGGATAAATTTAATTTTTGGCTAAATAAAATTTAGATGAACTTGAATTAATTCTGGAAAGGAATTAAATTGAAAATGCATATATAATCTAGTTAACCTTGAATTAAATTTGGATAAGAATTTAATTAAATGGAAATTTAATTTAGTTGAAGTGATGTTGAATGAAGTAAATGTTTACTCTATTAAATCCAAATGATTGTTTGGAAATAAATCTTGTGTAAGCTAAATTAAATGGAATTTGTATTGCAATAAATAGAATTTTGATAGTTTGGTCAAAATTTAGAAAGTAAGGAAAAAAATCCAGTTGTTGAATGAAATTTAAGTTTGGTAATAAATGTTGGAAGTGTGAATGAATAATGAAATGAGCTTGTAATAGTGATAGTTTGAGTGGTAAAGAAAATTCAAATGAGAGAAATAATTTAAATGGTCTCTTTGTTAATAAAATAAATTTGTTCATGGATTGGATAAATAAACAAAGAGCATTAAAGTTGTAAAGGAATTGAAATTTGATTTGAATGAGAATCAAATGAAAATAAAATAAAATTGATATAAGAAGATGATGGAAATTTTGTGAAAGAACTTAAGTAACTTGGAAGAAAAACAAATGATTGTGAATGGGCTTATTTAAGTAATTCCGAATGAAATTTGTTAGGAAATAAACTGAAATGCAAGTGAAATGGGTTTTAAATAAATTAATTAATGTGATGAGTTAAAAATATAAGAGTTGTAAATAACTCAGGAATGAATGATATTAATGTAAATTTGAATTGGTTAATGAGATTAAAATGTAAAGGAAATATTGAATTTAACAATTGCATTCGGAAAAGAAAATACTTGGATTGTGAACAATGCAAAAATTGAATAAAATTAATACACATCCAAGTTGAAATTAATTTTGAATGGTGATAAGCTTAAGTGACAATAATTTTTGCTTGAATGACATGGAAATTTGCATGTATTTGCAATTGAGTGTTTAAAAGCAATTGGGATTGAATTGTGAATAAATTGATATGAATGGGAACCCAATTCAAAGAGTTGTAAATGAATGCAAGTGAATTGGTTAAGAATAGCAAATGAAATTGATTTTGGATCAATTGGAATAAATTGTCGTTTAATAAATAATGTTTGCATATGAATGGAAATGGATTATAAAGGAAATGCACATACTTCAAATTAAAATAAGAATTGGTTGGTGAATCAATTTGGAATTGAAAAAGAAAAGATCGACGTTGTAAAGCACATGTTAACCATATGTTAAATAGAAATGAATTGGAAGAGATAAATTTGGATTGTATGTAGTGAACTTGAATTTAAATCATTCAAGTGGAATAAAAATGAAGTTTTGGGTTTGTAAAGAGGATTGAAATGATGTCGAAATTTGTGAAATTGTTTATAAAGAAGGTTGACATTGTTAATGATGAAATTTGCTTGGTTTGTTTATGCAATGGATATGTTTGGCTTGCATTTGTATTGGAAATGTTATGAAAATGCTCATATCTTGAAATTGATGAGTTTTCTTGAGTTTAGTACAGGTGCGGGAGGCGTTCGAGAGAGTTGGAGCGCGAATATGCGTTATATTAGCCGCTCGCTATTAAAATTTGCTTAAAAAGGTACGCCTACGCAAATATAATTGGAAAAATGATATATATATTGTGATATATTTTGGTTTCCGGCCGTGAGAGCCGATGTATATATATTTGTGTATCCTGCGGTATCGCAGAAGCTCCTCCGTACAAAGGAGACTCCGCCAAAATTTTCCAAAAATTTTGGGAGTTAGAAAATTTTTGGGGTTTTTGGGAAAATTTATTAATAAGTAAAGTTATTTTAAAAGCGAGTGTTAAAATAAAAGCTTTAGAGTAAATGAAACAATTGAGTTTGGGATTGGGCTAAAGGGTTTTGGATGGTGAATATAAGCTTTTAACTAAGCAAATGGGATAAGTGAGTTGAGTTGGAGAATATTTTCTACCTTAGCAAATTTCGGGGACGAAATTTTTATAAGGGGGGAGGAATGTAACATCCCGTATTTTTAAGCCATTGAATTTGAACATTTAATTCATTTTAAATGTTTAATATGGGTTTAGGATTTACTTGAACTAAAAAGAATTGGTTTAAATTAAAATAACAAGTGATAATTTCTAATGTGAAGATTTAATTTGAGATTGGATAATAATAATTAAATATTCGGAATTGAGATAAGGGTAAATCTGAATGTAAATAGTGATAAAAATGGTGTTTAAATGTATTTTAAGTTCAATTGGTTATAAATAATATTGTTGGAATTTTAGATGAATTTTAAAGTGAATAAATTATTATTTGGGATTTTATATTAATTTAATAATGAATTTAATATTATTAAAATGCAATTTAATCAGATTTTGAGTCCGGATTGAGCCGGGATGATTTTAAATGTGGTTATACATTTTATATGATTTATTATTAAGTTAACAAAATTTTAAAAGTGAAATTTGAAGCGTTTTCGACGATTTTCAGAAATCGTCTGATTTAATAGACGAGTGAAAATAGCTTTCCGAGGCACAGTCTCGGAATTCGACGAAACCAGTTCCATTGGATCCGTAATAGTTAGTTATTATCGGATTTCAATTTTCGTAGCGATTGGAGTTGTTGTTTGACCGTGGTGGCTCGAAACGCATCGAAATCGATTTAACCGATTTAATTTTAAATTGATCGTTTTATTTCGTAACTCGTGCATACGATCAAATTAGCTTACGAAACCTGTTCCATTGTGTCCGGAACACGGAAAAACCACAGGATAGCCTGTCGGAACGTGAGAATTGGAGGTCGTTTTTATAACGGTTGATTTGAAAATTTATATGAATTAAATAATATTAAAATTTATTATATAAACGTTTATTTCTCTAAAACCCTAGAAAAAATTGTGGCCGCCGTTTCTATCGTCAATGGCCGGCGTGCTCTCATGATTTTTTCCTCATTTTCTCTCGATCCAAGCCTTATCGTCGAACGCCACCAACTAGGAAGATGTTCTACGTGTTGAGCTCTACCAGATCCAACGGTGGAGTGGCATGCGATTTATCACGGTGGCCAGATTTTGGGTCAGAGGCAGTTTCGTTCGAGTTCGATTTCTGGGCGTGGTGGAGGACCGGACGCCGTCGCGTTTGGGGTGAAGGTTGGGGAGACGGAGAGCGTTCGAATGGGGGCAGCCGATCGTGTTCGCCTGCGACGAAGGCGGTACGATATCGTGCCCTAGTTTGCGAAGTTGGGTTCGTTTGTCTGGGAACGAGCGTGAAGGCAGGAAGAAGGAGATGCGGCCTGAGCTTGTGATCGTGATGAACGGTCACGATTGTTCCCAGTGTAAATAAAGTAAATTTGTTTTTTTAATATTGTTCGAACTTTGTAAAATCATAACAAATTCATACGTTATCAGAATTTAACGAAACTGGAAGCGATGGAATCGCAGAGACGAGCACTACGCGATGGTGCAGTTCCGGAATCATTACGGGCAAGTAGGAATTTAAGTTAAATCGAACACCGTCCGGTTTAATTTGAATTTCGAACGCTCGCCGAAACTCAAGGTGAGTTATTCTCACTCACATCTGGATGCTAGACATTATAAATAGTTGATATTTAAATATCTATGTGAATGGTTGATTATATCTGTGATTATCAGTCTGGTTGATATTTATATTGCGATGTGCTAATATCTGTGATGCAGGGAGAAACAGGTTGGAGGGATCCAACTGGATTCCTCACAATGTAGCAATTATTTTATAATTGATAGTGATACCTGTTCATATGATGTGATTGATAAATCTGGAAATTTAGTTGTTCTGTGACATTGTGGTATAAATTGTAATCACAGAATTAAATTATAAATGTCTAAAAAGGTGTTTTTACGAAATAAAATGAATTGTTAAAATAAGAATTTCAAAGAATAAAATTTGAAATCTGGTTTGGATGGAAAATGTAAATTGGTCAAATGGGGATTTTAAATATAGGGGAAAATTTATAAATCTATAAATGGAAAGTATAAATTCCTGGGAATGAGTACTATGGAAATTTTAAATTGTTTAAAATAACGATGGGTTATTTTAATAATGAATAGTCTTATCCGGGAAATTAAAATATGTTAAAATGAAGTTTCCGAATATAAATTTACAATTTTAAGTGTTAATAGAATATTTTGGAAAGCCGTTTCTTCATTGGGATTTCATGTGAGTAAATTGTAAATATGGATTTTTCAATTAATAAATTCTCAAATGTTTTATTTAAAAATGATTTAAACCTATATTTTAAAAGTGAATTTCCGGATATGGAAAAATTGAGTTTGAACTTCGGATGAAGTTATAGATAAGTATAGAAATGGGGAATTTATGTTGTAAACATAAATTGAATTGAAATAAATCGTTTGGATTATATGAAGGATATTTTGGAATGTTTGAATGGGAATGTATTTCCCTGGGAAACCAAGTTAGTGTTTAAAGATTTTATTTAATTAAAAGTTAAGTTTTAAGTTGTTTAAAGAATATTTTAAGAAGTTGTTAATTTTAAAGTAACAAACTAATAATTTTTAAAATCGTAATGATTTGAGAATATATTAGTAATTATTTTTATAAATGGGTTTATTTAAAGGTTGGTTTTGACTTAGGTTATTGAGATTAGTAGTATTCTTTTTATAACGCTATTTTGAATTTAGTTAAACAAAACCCTTATTTTAAATCAAAGTATATATATTAATAATAGTTTTCTTCACCTATTCTAAATTTATATTTTGAGTAAATGGATAGAAGTAATTTATATAGTTTAAAGTATATTTTCAGTATAAAATGTTTAACTGTTTTAAACCTAAATTGTTTTGAACTTGGTTATTTCCAATGGGAATAAATGGTAATGGGATTTACCGTGTTAAGGAAGAAATTTGGGAATTCGTTCCAAAATGAGTTTTGAAATGTGAAAATATATCCTTTAAAGATATTAAAGGGAAAGAATAAATAATGTGTGATATTATTTATTGTGTGATGGTTGTTTATGGATGCTTGTGAATGTAAATTGATAGTTAAATCACCGACTATCAATATTGGCCAAAAGCGCTGATCGTTTCGAAGAGACCGGGGTCGAGTTTCCGTATACCGGGATTCTAGGTCTGGAGACTCGAATACCACTTCGATCCGGTTTGTACGTTTCGTGTAACGTGTTCGGAGTCGAAGATGGAGCAGTGAAGTGCAAGGGCTAGTCGCTACTAATCCTGAGGATATTTCCAAAATGGATGTAGTAGGAATAGTGCCTTCGGTTCCGTTCGGACCCGGGACGGACTTATATGGACGAATGCTTTCGTGACATCGTCAGGTGGACGATGGGCATTCAAAGTGAAATGTGCTGTAAAGGTATCGTTTAGCCTCAAGCCTCATCAACCGGGAATGACTGAAAATCAGGGGATATGCAGCAAGGCTTCGTGGGTAGCCCCCACTTGAGAGTAAGGTCATCCCTGTCTAGATGTCCCTTTTTATTTCGGCTTAGTGGTGCGGTTGCTGATCACAACCGTGGGGTGATTTTACTTGGAATTATCCAGTAAGGGATGATTCCGGTCTTGTGTTGCAGGGGAGCGGGCGTACTCCTCGGTACTGTGATCTAGGCCACGTACTGTGACAGGTGGTACCCCAGTGCCTAGTCATTCGTTGGAAATCCATTCTCCCTACGTGCCTTGTACGAGTTTTGTTTGTATTACCCACGTTGTGGCTAGTATGCTGGAATTTAATCATGTAACAATTTCAGCTATTTTAATAAGTATTTGTATCTAGACACTATTATAATATCAGAGGATTTTTATAAAAAGTGTTTAGCTATCGTAAGGTAAAAACCCGACATGTTTATTTGTGGCGTGGTCTTACGAGATGCTTTTGTTTTCAAAGGATTTTTGAACTTTAATAATCAGTTTGGATGTATTTATGATGCGCTGGTATTCCAGACTGACTCGGGTATTATTTTATTATAATGCTCGGGTCAGACCGAGTATATTACAGGATAGGTTGCTATGGAGCCCAGGAGAGGAGCTGGAGTCCGAGACGTATTTCTCGTACTTGTATTATTCCGCTGCTGTGATTGTTGTATTGACTGATTGACTGGATATTGATGATTGTATTGATATACTCTGATGATGATGTATTGTATATAAACAGATATAGTTTCATTTTGTGTAAAGATCTGTTCCATATATTATATTTTATCCGCTGCGACTGTGAGGTTCTGATTTTGTTTAGTTCTTTCTTCTTCTATCTACTTTCTTATTCTCCTACAATCTGTCTTTTTCGGCGTTCGATCGTCGGCATATTATACTGTTGAGTATTTTGTGTCGATTTTCGAGGGTCGAGAGGGGCGGGTCGTCACTCTGTGACTGTCGTCTAATTGATATTTGATTATTATTGCTTCCGTGCACTAATAACTGAGTTTGAATTAGACTGACCCGTGTATTATTTTCTTTTGAATTTAATACTCGGGTCAGACCCGAGTTATTTCAGGTTGTAGATTTCCTGCTTTGAGTTGTTGTTCGGGATATGAAGGCTTTTTATATCTTCTGGAGTAGTTTTCGTCATTTTTAGAAGTCGTGTCAAATTGTATAGGTTGATATGTATTCATGTATATTAGTTGATAATGTACGTGTATATATAACTTCCAGAGTCGACAGTTGTAGTTGTATCATATGTATTGTGTCAACTATGTTGTAACTGACATCAGTTATATATATATATATATATATATATATATATATATGAGACTTTTGTTTTATCTGTGTTCCGCATTTATATTATCTGCGTTATTATTATATCTAATGTCCTAAACTATTATTAACCATCGTAGTTTTTTTTATACTGATAATTGGGTATGTCGATGGGAGGAAATAAATAAGATGAAAAATGAAAAGCATATACTACTCTTATCGAGGTAACCAATATTAGCGTAAGGCCAACTACGGATGACCGCTTCTATCCAGCCTTATTCTTCGTAATAATAGACAGTATTTCTTTTAATACTCTTTGTTATTATGAGCATAGAGGTGGGGCGTCACAACCACATTGGCCTAATAAAGATCCAAAAAGTAGAAATAAATTGAAATTTACCAAATTACTTCGCTACGGCAGGCCTAGTTCCAACACTCGACCTGTGCTCTGGTCACCATGAATTTCCCCTACTCCATTTTTCATTGGGAACTTCATCATCAAGCACTATAAAGCGAGTGCAATTCGAAAATCAACAAGGGTTGGTCGGCCTAAGAAAGCATTATATGTAGAAAATCCATATACTACCGTAAAATTCTACAACCGCACCACCTTACGGTCTCCCTCTCCCAGACAATTTGATGCATCTGATCGGATCTTTTGGCCCCTGGGTAAATCCTTCGTGCGGAATTTACAAGGCTGCAAATCCATTTTACAATGATGCATTTGAAGGTCTATCTGAACAATATATTCACCGAGCTCGCACAATCAATAAGGCCTTGGTGCCTTGTAACCGGCCCAGTCACGACCATATTTACCATTCGGTTAAGAGTCGGTACTTCAATCCATTGTCTTCTTTATTTCTAAAAACATTGTAATTGTCAATTCTTTTCTTCTACTCTATTGGAGCGCCATCTTCAATGTAATAACACATTTCCTGAGATGCATGCCGCATGGAGCTACCATAAAGCTCCATCAAGTTCCAACTTTTCTCTGTAGGATGCAAACCTTTGGACATTATGTTAATAACTATACTCTTAGCTGGCTATCTCGGATTCTCTCCACTGGACCCATCCTGATTTCCTTGAGTCTATTTCTTTAGGGGCCGATTATTAGCCGGCCCACCCACTTGCGGGTTCCTAACTTATTGTTGCAGCCTTTTCTTGCTAATCAAATCTTATATGCCATCTTTTAAATGTCTACATTCATTTGTATTATGTCCATGAGTTTTGTGGAGGCGATAATACTTCTCTGAGCACTTCTCCTCTTTAGTAGCCTCCCTCGGGACGGCTTCTTGTAATGCTCCATACCTTGTATTGCAAGGCAATATTCTTAATAGAGTCAGTTAGCTCTGTATGATTACCATTGCGGATATATCTTAAACGCTTTAGTTTGTCCGATTTTTTACCACTAGCGTTCTGGTTCTTCCATTTGTTGTTATTATTTCCGACATTCACCATAATATTTCCAGCACTATCACTTCCTTGCTTGATGGCTATTGGCTTTGAATAACGCTGCTCGGCTTATCTCGACCATTAGCAGCCAATACTGGCTCTAAATCTACCGCTTCCAAGCGTGGATACTGGAATATCTTTCGTTAAAACTCTTTCAAAGAAGCTGGCTCCTTCCACTTGAGCCTTCTCCCAAAGTTAATCAATGGATATGCCCCTTTCATAAGCACTATCAATAGTATTTCCTCTTTGGGGTTACTCACTTCTATCATGATGACATTACATCTTTTCAAAAATCTTTTCAAGTTCTCTCCAAACCTCTAATGCATGTTCGACAGTGACGTAACATCCTTTGGCCAAATAGTATGCACTTGAAACTGCTCCATAAATCGCCTTACTAGTTGATCATAAGACGATATGGACCTGGGCTCAAGCTGACTGGACCATATTGTTGCCATTCCTTTAAGGAAAATTGGAAAAAGCCTACATCATTTGTTGCATGGGCACTATCCATATGCCATTCTTACTTGGATAGATGTCATTTAAGATCAATCATGCCATTGTAGCTTGGCATGGAAAGCATCCTAAATTTCTACGGATATCTTGCTTCAAGAATATCATTGGTGAATAGGGTTCAGCTCGCCAATGAACCACACTCATCATCCTGTCTTTGTTGGCTTTGACTAGTCAATCTTTTTATCATATTGGCAATGTACTCTTCACTTCCTTAGCCCGTCGAATGGCGATCATTATGAACATCCCTGAGTGTGGCCCAACATACAATCCTAGTTAGTTCTAAGGGGGTCTAGGTTCCTTTTCTTTGGAGAAATCATTCGTCTCAACCGATGTTGATGTCTTGTCAAACATCGTCTCCTTCAAGTCTGTTCTTCAGTTTTAGCTCCAATATCATTATCCCAAGGACCAATAACTTGCCATAAGCCAACATTAACTAATCACAACTCCTCTTCTCTATCAAACAAATTCAACCTCTCAGTCGATCGATCGGTACCGATTGGTCTTTTTTGTTCGACACCGAACGGTTTCGAACGGGGATGAGTGGTTCCATCTTTTGCAAGCTTCTTTTGCATTGCCCCAGTCCCTTTCTCATTGGTTTTTTATTTGGTCTCCTATTCCGCTCTAATGAAGACAAAATTTTTGCACTAGAATCAGAAGACGATGGATGTCTTCTACTCTTCCTTTGCGTAGGAGATTCACGTTGTCGTGGGGGTTGAGCCAACACCACCGGTTGCTCTTGCATCTTTGACATTATATCCATCTATACTTATTACTACCCCTGCATTCTCAATTTCATCTCCAGTGTCATTCATTCCATCTCAGTCTTTCTCACAACTTCTTGCTAAGATGAAGATTCCAAAAAGGCCGCCGGTTGATAAGTTTTTTCTTTATTTGGGTGAGATCCCTCATTATTCCCTTCCATGATAGCTCCAAATCCAGTAGCCTTACTCAAAGTCATTATCTTCTGAATCTGCTTATAGAGTTTATTCAAATCCAAATAACAACAATGGATTTACACCTAAGAAATTTTTTCTCAGTGAAATCACAAAAAAATGTATGCACAAAATATAGGCAAACACACTCAAAGTATGAAACATAAAATTTAGGAGATTAAGAATCAAAATCAAAGAGAGAAAACATAAGATTTTTAAAGTGGTTCTTCTAGAATCTTAAGCCTACGCCCACTATCAATTTTATTACTAATTTACACTTGCAATTAAAAACATAGTACAATAATTTCAATGTTTAAATCGACGAGTCTTGAATTTGATAGAGTTTCTTTGCAAAATCAATCGCAATTCCTAGATCTAATCCATTTCTAGTTGTTATAAGCTCTATATTTATAGATGAATTCGACCATCAAAATCATTGCAATCAGGTTGAATAAAGCAAATATCTTTAGATATAAACTTTCAACATTGAGAACTAGTGAAAACGCACGAAATCTGCAATCAACATGGTTCAGTACTGGTCGGTACCGATCGGTACCGGTCCATTTCTTTAACCTTTTCTTATGTTCTTCTGTGACATTATTCAAGTCTTCATGCCTTAATAGAAGATCATTAAAATGATCTCATACGGTTCGATACCAATCGTTATGGATCGGTACTAATCCAAGTTAAAACTTGTAACTCTGTTTTCCTTTGATCATCTTCAACTATCATTCTTGCTTAAGCTAGTGGAGAAAATAATTCACATGGTTTGGTGATCCATATGGTTTTATATTAATCCATTTGTCCTTCTTCACTCTTAGCCAAAATTCATGCATTCTCTAATCTTGATATCTTTTAAGCTTCTTGATTCACTTCTCCATCATTCTATGGTCCATATGCATCGAAATGTCACTTGGTTAAAATGCAGGAGAAGAACTAATAAGTCAAAATTCAAATACATTAGAATACAATGGTAAAACTGAGAGTCAGCAAAATAGGGATCTTAAGGCTAAATTAACACCAGTGGGGGGTGAATAGTGTTTAATCGATTATATGAATATTATTCAAATTCTTTAAGATTTTACTTAGAATGATGGAACTAACAATCACAGAAACAATCACAGAATCAAAGTACAGATAAAAGTAAATGCAGTAAAAGTAAAAAGGAAACAACACAACATGATTTTACATTGGTTCGGAGTTACCATACATCTAGCCCGCATAATTCCTTCTATGGATTTCTTTTCAACTAGTAAATGCAAATACAATCTTGATTTCAAGGCTATGAGACAAACCCTCAAGAATCCTGCCGTTTGGGTAGAGCCACTTGATTTCTAGGCCATAGGCACACCCACTAGATTACGGGCTACTAAGCACACCTAATTGATTTAATCGGACTACAATCACACCTACTTGATTTCAAGGATAACAAGCACACCATAGAGTATAAGATGATTTGATAGATTTTACAGGCTCGGATCTTCTATCTTGATTACAATTGATCTTATAACTCTTGAATAACACTTGTTCTTGAGAGAGATGAGAGATATCAGAGAGTATATGAAAGAGAATCAAACTAGTAATGATTGAATTTGATTCTAGTTCAATTTTTGCAGAGTTTCGATACAAATTGCTTTAGAAATCAAGAGAGTGAAAAGTGGAGAGAAAAATAAGAAAGTGGTTCATGAAAATTCGCTTGGAAGTCTAGTATATATAGGAAACAACAGTCATATCCATTCGCGAAGAGATACCACGAAAAGACACTTCCTTTCAAAATTTGAAATTTGAAATTTATGGCTAGTATGTCGACATATAGGATTTGGATATGTCGACATATCCTTCACAAAATTGAAAAATACTTTATAAAATTATTTTGGAAACTTTGTAAAATAATTTGATATTTTTTAGAATCATTTAAATGTAGTTTATACAAATTTTAATCAAAATACAACTTAATAGAACTTTATAAATTAATTTTGAAAGATTTAATAAGAATATTCAATGTAAACATTATATATAAAATCAATATTGTTATAAATTATTAAAATATTAGCAATAATTCAATATATTAAACTTAAAAATGCTTAAAATAATATCTTATAAGTATAAGAGATTTGAAAATCATTTTGGAAATATTTTGAAAAGATTATTTTTTAAAATAGAATAGTTGAAAAACAATTTAAAACAAAATTAGAGAAGCTAAGAGAAATCAGGAAAGTGCTATGAAGGTTTTAACATAAATTCTATGACTCTGAATAACTTATCTGGAATATTTTGCAATCTTGAACTCTTTAATACTCATGAGTCTTCATTCTTGAACTCTTGAAACTCTAAAGTAGCATCTTGAATCAACTCTTGATACCAGCATCTTGATACTATACAGTCTTCTTAATCAATACCTGTCTAATATTCTGCACTATATACTATATGTATCTTGATAAAACGTTAGTATCTAATTTTATATAATGTCCTATAGTTGTTATCATCAAAATCAATACCTAAGGTACTGACAATATCCCCCTTTTTGATGATGACAACTTTGTATATAATATATATTATAACTCCCCTGAGTTACAAAACTCTAGACCTTAATCAATGCCTTGATTTTATATATTTCTACCCCTTTGTCGTTAACAAAAATAACCACATAAAACTATAACTCTAACACTAACTCTTACTTTAACTCTAACTCCTCCTAAATAAAAAACTAATAGACCAGAGAGTTAAATTCAATAAGATTTAAATGCTATGCTAATGAATCATAAATGATACATTTAATATGATATTGCAAAGATGTAATATGTGATATATAATGAGAAATTATGACATATAAATGAGGATTAATATATGATATGAATGATGATTAATAATAAATATTAAAGTCATCAAAAAAGAAAATATAATTTTTAAACTATTTATTTAATTACTATCAATATGAACATGGTATACTATAATCATTATATAAAAATAATAGGAATAAACTCCTAAGTAAGATGATAAATACATCAAAATCAATACCTAATGTGTTTAAAATAATATAAACTAGATGATGTGTGAGCGTGTGTGTATATAAAATCAAAATTCAATTATGAGAGTATGGAAGGTGATTTAATATAAATGTTATTATTGCATAAACCTAAGCATCCAAATTTTACAAAGAAATTTGTATATTAGGTTTATTATATAAATTCATATATTTACATAACAAACCATATTAATTACGAAATTTAATCGCAGCCTGACTATAATGTTTGATAAGTGTAACTATGTATATTATCAAATATGATTTTATAAACTTATTAACCTCTTTATTTAGTTTCTTCAAAATAATTCATCTTATCTTAAGTGTTAAAAAACCAAACTTCCATTACTACGTTTATAAAATACTTAATTTACTAAAAAAAGTAAAAATACTTATATGTACGTTAAAACACTTTTAACTTACTTAAAAAAATATCGTAATAGAATATTATAAAAAATAATAAAGATTGGAAAACTAAAAATAAACATGTTTTGTATTAAAAGCCTTTTTACTTTAAAATTTTATAATTAATTATAAAAATGTATTTAAACATGAAATCAATTTTAAAACATTATAATATAAGTTAGAAAATAACTCTAAAAAGATTAGAGGAAAATTCTTAATTCAAATATCATTTTTACACAATGTAAACGTTTCAAACAGAAAAGACGGCATTTCCAGAATGCTGTAAAAAATTTCTATTGCAAAATGTATTCAAAACCTTACAAGCCAGAAACTGCAACATTTATCAAGTGCTGCAAAATGTCTCTGAACACCGTACATTTCAAAGCACGGAAATGCTATCTAAACAAATCGCAACAGGGAAAAAGTGTTACAAAAGCAAATACAGCATTTCAGAAATGCTATCTAAAGTTCTGGGCCTGTTTATAACATGATTTGCACCTACTTTGTGACTAATTCTTGACACTTAAACAATTGATTTTTGATCACATTTTTCTACAATAGTTAGTGTATTTAGTGCACCTAAAAACCATGAAGATAAATAATGAAAGACATAATAATTTAAAAAAAATGAGATACTCTACTAAACCTTTTATTTTTAAACACAAGTAGAGTTCTAAAACTCATTCATAGTATTATTATATGTAATATAACACGACATAATGCATTTTATCACATTCATTATTTTAAATTATAAGTGTATTAATGAATTACATGTGTAAAGACACTTGGCATTATGCATGTATACAATGATTTTCCTAAATGACAATTGTAATGACACATGTTATTTTGCATGTGTGTTACTATTTAGTTATATGATAAATGTCATATGATTTGGCGCGTTCTTATTGATTGAAGAAATCTATAAATAGAGCTTTACTCACATGTTATAAATTCATTCAATAAATTTCATGAAGCCATAAAATTAATATCTCATCATAAAGTTAGTAAGAAATAAGAGTGAAAGAAGTAAAATCAACATTTAGAAAAGTTGAAATCACGGGTGAAGGTACTCATTTCTATTTAGTATATTCATGATAAATGATTAGTGAGATGTCATTAAAAAGGAAACACTTTATAAAAGTCGATAGAGAAAAGATATAACCAGTCACGAAGTGGCACGACCATTTCTTTTTAAAAAAATTAAAAATTAAAAGCACAACTTGGCAGTTGAAGTATCTATTGAATTTTATTTAAACAAAAGAATATGTTTCGTTAATTTAAATTACTCATAATTTTATTTATTTATTTATTTATTTTATGGAGTTATATATACTAATAGTTATCCAGAATATATTTTTATTATTGAAAAATTATTTAAGTTAAAGATCATAAAAATTCAATTTTAAGCTTCAAAAAATATAGCAGTTGTAACTTACTAAGTGTCTATTTCATTCAAAAATAATAAAAGAGTTATAATTCGAATTTTGGCTCCAAATTTTTTATAGAATCAAGTATATCTACCTTATATTTATGCAATAAATTTCATTATTAATTTATAATTTCTAAGATTTAAAACATACTATTATATTCAGTATTTTCTACCCTATTTTCAAAGCACATAGTTAATTTTGTAAAAGTTTTACAAAATCTAAAAATTAGTATTTTTCTTTGAAATCATTTTCTAAACTTTTAATACATAATATTAATTATAATAAAAATACGATTTTTTTAATAGATAAATAATTTAGGATATTTTATAGATAAAATCATAAGGCGTTTCAAAAATTAAAGTGTCTTTTCCATTTGAAAACTATCTATTAATTTCTTTTAGAGGGAAAATTTGTTTTCTACTTATTTGAACCGTTTTAGTTATTTGGAACATAGAAGAATAATTAAAATGTTTTTCTACTTGATGTAATATATAAACGCTTTGTTTCCTAATACCTTCAAAGATAACGTTTGACTCGTTATCTTTGATGTGGCAATTATCTTTTCCGAATTTAATTTTGAAACCCTTATCACTCAAATGACTAATTCTCAGCAGATTATGCTTTAAATTCCTAACTAACAAAACATTAGAAATAGTAGGAGTTTTAGGATTACCGACATTGCCGATGCCAATCATATACCTTTTAGAGTTTTCTCCAAATTATACCGGTCCACCATCTTTGTAAACTATATCTTTCAAAATCTCCGAATTTTCAGTCATGTGTCTTAATCATCCAATATCCATTTGTCCTTTTGATATGTAGAGTTTAATCATCAAGTGTCTATTCATCAAAAGCCATGTAACACATTTGTTCCTATTACAATCATACCTTTTCAAAATGTCACGTGATTTTTTATAATGAATAGATGCAAATTTATAAAACAACATTATGATGATTTTACAAATTATATTTTCGAAAATAGTGTTAAAATTATCATCAAAAATTACCATTGAAACTTTTTCAAAAATCAGATTATGAATAATTTGAAAAAAAATGCTCTGATACCAAATGAGAGTCAGCATAATAGGGATCTTAAGGCTAAATTAACACTAGAGGGGGGTGAATAGTGTTTATTGGATTGTATGAGTATTATTCAACTTCTTTAAGATTTTACTTGAAATGATGGAATTAACAATCACAAAAACTGTCACAGAATCAAAGTACAAATAAAAGTAAATGCAGTAAAAGTAAAAAGGAAAGAGTACACTAGGATTTTATGCTGGTTCGGAGTTATCCTATATCCAGTCCCGCACAATTCCTTGTATGGATTTCTTTTCAACCAGTAAATGCAAATACAATCTCGATTTCAAGGCTATGAGACACACCCTCCAGAATCCTGGCCTTTGGGTAGAGCCACAAGCACACCCACTAGATTTATGGGCTACTAGGATCAACCCAATTGGTTTAATCAGGCTATAATCATAGCTACTTGGATTTCAAGGATAACAAGCACCCCACAGAGTATAAGAGTACGATTTGATAGATTTTACAGACTCAGATCTTCGATCTTCATTAGAATTGATCCTACAACTCTTGAATAACACTTGATCTTGAGAGAGATGAGAGAAATCAAAGAGCGTATGAAAGAGAATCAAACTAGTAATGATTAAATTTGATTCTGGTTGAATTTCGGCAGAGTTTCGATAAAATTACTTTAGAAATCAAGAGAGTGAAAAGAGGAGAGAAAAACAAGAAAATGGTTAGTGAAATTTCGTTTGAAAGTCTGGTATATATAGGAAAACAACGATCATGCCCATTCACGAAGAGATACGATGAAAATACACTTCCTTTCAAAATTTGAATTTTGAAATTTATGGCTAGGATGTCGACATATAGGATTTGGATATGTCGACATATCCTTCGCAAAATTAAAAAATACTTTATAAAATTATTTTGGAAATCCATTGCTTTGTAAAGTAATTTAATACTTTGTATAATCATTTAAATATAGTTTATACAAATTTTAATCAAAATATAACTTAATAAAACTTTATAAAATAATTTTGAAAGATTCAATAAGAATATTCAATCTAAATAATTTATTTAAAATCAATATAGTTATAAATTATTAAATTATAAACAATAATTCAATATATATATATATATGTAAACTTAAAAAAACACTTAAAATAATATCTTTATAAGTATAAGAGATTTGAAAATCATTTTGGAAATATTTTGAGAAGATTATTTTTAAAAATAGAATATTTGAAAAACAATTTAAAACAAAATTAGAGAAGGTAAGAAGATCAGGAAAGTGCTATTAAGGTTTTAACATAAATTCTATGACTATATAACTTATTTGGAATATCTTGAAATCTTGAACTCTTCAATACTCATGAGTCTTCATTCTTGAACTCTTGAAACTCTAAATCAACATCTTGAATCTAATATTGATATCAGCATCTTGATGCTGTACAGTCTTCTTAGTCAACACCCGTCTAATATCTTGCATTTTATACTATATATATCTTGATAAAACATTAGTATCTATATTTTATATAATGTTCTACGGTTGTTATCATCAAAACAAATACCTAAGATACCGACAATAACTAAATTTAAAAAACACTGATACATGCAAAAAAATTGAAACCAAAAATCGGGTGGGAATGCAAGTTGGTAGTCAGGGACACGTGTCATCATAAACTGCTAGCATTTGATTGTGTGTCACAAACTTTCGATCTCCAACCGTAACCAATTTCGAGCGTCGTCGTCATTCAAAGAAGTGAATATTTCTCTATCCTCTTATACCTTAAGAAGTGATAATGCTTTAGAAAGTTGAATTATTTCAAACTTCTTCATATAAACAGTTATAGCCTTAAACTTTCAAATGAGCCGATAGATTCTACATTGTTTACAATTGGTTTTGGACTCAGAGTAGTGGTAGGACTATCCGTTTCAGAATGATATTTCTTTAAATACCTTTGATGTATCATATCATTTAACTCGTTTACCTTCCTGTAATCTCAAATCGATGTCTTCTACTAGCCCCTCTACAACAGGATGTAGAAGTTGAGTCATGATCCCATGATGGTAGATTGGAAATACCCTGAAACTGAGCTGGTTGTGATGGTTGCGTGTTGAGGTAATCATACATCTAAAACTTTAAAACTCTTTTAGTTCTAGTTATATCTTAGCTTTGAATTTAAGCTATATACAATTTAAAATATTTTTCATAACCGTTTTGAACTCCAGTTAAGACACTCATTTGCGACATTCATATAAGGGCATGCCTATCAAGCTAGACGTAAACTCAATTCTCTTTTAATTATAATTTCTTTCGAATCAACTCTTAATTATTTTTTCTTTTAAATTAGTTAGTACTCTTAACACAAATATGTGTTTATACCCTCTTAGCACCTTTAACGTACTTAGGCTTGATTACTGATAGTATATTTTTTGATTGCGTTATCAACTATAATCTTATTTACTTTTGTATTTAAAAATATTTTCACACCAGGTTTGTTAACATTAATCTCATTACATTATATATAAGTGCTACAAAAGCTGGGTTGTTACATTCTCCACCATAAAAGAATTGCGCCATTGTAACACCCCTGAAATTTAACAAGATTTTAATAGAGATTTAAACGAAAATTTAATAAGGAAATTTAATTAAAATAAAACTAGGACTTAAAAGAAATTTTCATAGAATTCAAAATTTGGCTACAAACTTGTACCATTGTGTTCGTAGTGATTTTCCAAACGATTTTTGTATATAACTCTTCATAATTCGAGTTACTATGGAGGAGTTACGAACGTTAGAATGAATTAAGAATTTAAAACAAAAAAAAATCGAAAATTAAGAAAGCCATCGGTCGACCCAAGAGGGTTCAAGGTCGACCGATTGCGGTCGAATGTGGTAGGGGCAGTTGACTCGCACACGAGTAAAATTGTGTATTTTCGATTCTTTTGATAACGCGGTGAATGGACGAGATGATTTGCTTAGGAACGAAGGATTGGATGAGTGAACCAGATTTTACCAAATATTTCCCTAACCTAATCTAATGGCACAAACTAAAATCATACCCCTATAAATACTAAGCTAATGGAACCCTAATTCTCACATAAACAATTACAGCAACCAAACTCGGCAAAATTTTCTCTCAACCCTAACTTCTAAAAATTCCAAATCAAATCTATTCAACCTAAGATATTAAAGCAAGCAAATAAAGGCGGATCAAGGTGATCTAATGAGAAATTATCGATTTGGGGTCAAATTCTCAAATGCAAACATCAATAAGAGCTTAGGCTAGAGGTGATGGACACAAATTTGATAAGTTGATTACTATAGTTAATTTAAACTATTGTAATTGATTAGGATGTTAGCTAACCTTATATTGAATATGCTAATATGTTAAGATCTAGTTTTAATCTAAACCCTAGTTTTAAATTGTCAGTTAGTTGTTAATTGAAATTATACATATACCATTTTCCCTTGAAATTGGAAACATTAAAGTCAACAACCCTAAACCCAATTACAAACCATTGATTAGACTGTAATTAGGGTTCAAAAATATTGTTAACGATTTGATTTAAATGCATAAATAATTGATAACAGAAACTAGGAGAAACACAAAAAATTATTCATCAATGGTCAACCCGAGAACCATAATAGTCGACTGGTAGTGGTTGACGAAGGGTATAATCTGTCGACCATTCGTATCAAATACTGACAACCTGAACCCCAGCTTAAAGCCTAAAATTTATAAATAAAAATTATATAAAATGTGAATTGTTGTTGGCTTATTTAAGGGAAATTAAATGCATGTTAGGACTTGTAGGGAAGTTAATTCTCTATGAGCGGACACTAGGTTATGGCGGTGTTAGGTAAATGTTGTTTACCCAATTTAGGATGGTAATCGATTCGAGGCGATGTACTTTTGCGATTGGCACTCATAGGATGTTCCAATAGTGGACGTGCAACTGGCGTGGATGTCCGATGGAGTTGGTCCGGCACATAGAATGTCCTAGTATTCACAGAATCCTGACGCACATGATACAATTAGAGAGGAGGACCCGAAGCGTGCAATAAGAGGCAACGCTACAATCAAGAGGTGGAAGCGAATTTAGACGATGGGATAGTTTGATAAGTCTACATTTCAGGTTCTTTCTCTCCAGGCGTGGTAAGAGGGAACGTTCCTAGCAGCCTAGTGGCGACAATAGTAGTTGAAGTCTATGTCCTTAGTAGCCTAGTGGCAGTCTCTTCATTGTTAGTAGCCAAGAGGGCGCTGTCTTATACATTAAGTAGCTTTAGGAGCGGTGACCGATCGTTAGATATAAAATTCGATCCTTAGTTTGGTCCATTGAATTAGCCTGCACAATCTGAAGTGTAAGAATGTACTAGACAAGAACCCTTAGGTAACGGACACTACACCAGAAAAGGCATTTCGTAGCCTTGAAAAAACGCTATCAAAACTTGTAGTAACGTTTCAGTTAATGCTGCGACACAACATGCAACTAAAAGTCTAAAACTTTTTGCAGCATTGTAGAAAACGCTACCAAAACTTAACATATTGTAGGAGTTTAAAAACGCTACAAAAAGTTTGAGAACTTTAGTAGCATGTTGTATCGCCGCGTTTACCGAAACGCTACTAAAAGTTCTGATAGCGTGTTTTCAATGCTACGATAATCATATCACAGCCGTTTAAATTTATTTTTTAGCCTTTCTAAAATGCTACTAAAATTTATTAACTGTTTTGCAGCATATCGTCCATGCAACCATTCCCTATTAGTGGCATGTATCATTTCCAATCATCACTCGCATAATAGTCTTATTAAATCAACAATCAATCACATAATCGTCATATTCAAATCAACAATCAATCAACCAATCAACCAATCACATAATTATCATATTCAAACAATTGAAACATGTTAATCACTTGATCAAATACGATATCCATAACCATTTCGATAATAGTTTTTCGACAAAATAAGCAAATTCACATAAACTCCATAACCATTCATAAACAAGTTTACACAACAAGTACTAACAAAAAGTTAAAATATATATAAACCGCAGCCTTAATGTTCCGGTGGCTTTTCATCCTTGTTCTTTCCACAAGTATGGTGTTAGTCCTGGGGCTAGAAAGCCACCACCACTTAGAAAATGTTCCCAGAGTAAAAAATGGCAAACAATGTTCCCAGGGCATTTTGATGTTCAAGAATGCACCCTAACATCATCAGTCCTAGCATCTTCAGTATTAGTACTAAAAATAATTCAAAACATCCTAATTATACAAATCTTCAAATTTGAGTATTCCATGTTTTATCAAACATAGCATAATTGACATGGAAAAAAAGCACGTCAGTCCTTTTGTCCTTAATCCTTAGAGTTAAGGGGTACGTGAAGAAGCTTCCAAAAGTTGATTAAAATGTGAATTAAACTAATAGTGGTATTCGGTAGAGTTAAATTTTACTGAATTAGAAATGATATCAGGAAGAACTCTATCTACCTTGGCAGCACAGTAAAGTAATAACTAAAAATTCATAGGAATATCATAATATGCAAATGTTTATTCAGTTGATATTGAAGCAATGTCTACAGAAGTTGCTGATAACAAAGCAAGGGCAAAGCCAGTAAAAAGTGTGGATATGTTTCTACATTTCATAAGCTTATGAAGGGAAAATAAACCAATGTTCTGAGGACATCAACACTTACCTTCCAGTAACATACACGGGGACAAATTTTTGAGGCATATGAATGAAAATAGTGGAGCTACAGTATGAATTCAAGGCAGATTTAGGGTTGCACTACTTCAGGAAGTTTCTCATACATTTGTCGTGCCGACATGTCCTCAACCTAATATCATAAAGCACCATCAATATGAGAGATATATACATACATACGTTGCACTATTTGGGGTCCAATGAACGCTCCTAATGCAAGTAGTATTCAAGACAGGGCTACAGAGGTGTTAAGTTCTTCTAAAAATGGGTCCACCAGTCCACACCAAAGACAAAATATTTTACACTACTTGACAGATCATGCATATGTTAAAATGGCACATGAGTAATTACATTCCTTCAGTTTGACAAAGACATCCACAGATAAGTAGATGCTACTATTAGAAATTTTACTTCATCATGCGTGAGTTGTATGTTTCATAATGTAAGTATGATAAATTACCATCTTATCACAAACTGAGACCTATAATAATTCAATGCAGATGTTAAAACTCACCACAAGAAGCTTTGATTTGCTATTCCATCCTCTTTGAAGGGTCATTTGACTAAACTTCAGACCCAAGACCCGTGTAATGAGATATAACAAGGTTGTCTTAAACTTTATTATTAAGTTATCTAAACAATCAAGTTAAGGAAACTAATGCAAGTATTAATTGGTAAATATTTATAAAAACCTAAACTAATGCAAGTACTTGGTAAATTTTACACAAATCTTTCCTATGGATTCCATTAGCTCACTATTAGCATCTGCAGGATTGGCTGGTGCTGCAATAGTTACTCCTTGGATGTAAATATTTATAAATATATAGGCGATTTCTTGGTAATCACCTATATATTTTGTGTAAAATGGTTTTGATCTTGGATGTAAAATATACACTTAGAGGTATCAAATCTCTCAAGATCATCGATAATGCGAAGTTGAGTATATATTGTTGAAGGATACATAGTTGGAACTATAAGAAATGAGCAACAATCATAGCATCAGAAAAAATAGTGTGGTATATTTATTCAAGAAAATATATAGGTTATGATTTAAAGTTGACCTGAATAGAAAAACATCTTCATGAGTGCATATAAATAGTTGAGAGCTTTATTGTCATTTGTATTCAATACCAGAGTGGCAGTTGCAGAAGGTGAATTGAAAAGGGAACTGTTCCCTTTTGATATATCATAATATCTCGCCAGTCGTGCACTTTTTTTAGTCCTTCTATGATATATGCAATATAAGCACTACATCCTTCTGAATTACCTCCTAATAATCTCCACATACCAGTGATTGTTACTGTAGGTAGAGACGAGCAGATTAAAGTTTTTCAAAATTTTGGATTTCCCACTTGAAATACGCTGCTATTGCTAATGCTATTAAATTTGTGCATAAATATGGCTCTAACATTTGAATCAGGTAACATTTGCATAAAATTGTGCATTGTTTTCAACCTGATAAAGCAATTTGCTCACCTTATCGGTTGTTATCATAAATGATAATTTGTTTACAGACTGAACAAATAAACTCAACTTTATCTAATCTGATCTCACCTGTTATCTACATGTGGTATTTGGCCCATATATTGTATACTAAGTCCACTATGGTTGCAATCTGTAACAAACAACATTGATTTGTTTCAATACTGACATATATTTATCTGGTAGCTAAAAAGTTATTCATTTAATTAAAGCCATGGCAAACAGCCCAATAAAAGCAAAAGTTCATAAGCAAACGAGATCCCTCGCTAATTGAAAATATCGACAAACACTAAGGCGGCATTGGACTGAATAAATGCATAAAAGTATATGCGGCATTGGACCGAATAAATGCATAAAAGTATATGGCATATGGAATATAGTATTTAAGTTCTGCAGGTGACTTTCAAAAAATAAACAATTTAAGCTCAATTTTACATGATCATCCTAGCAGATATATAGGAACCATATCCATATAAAGATGCTAAGGGAACTGTATCTTATGTACAATATATGATTCTGTAGTGCAGTTAGCGACACAAATACATGAATACACACCGCTTCTGATTTGAACATCGGAGCTAATAATCGATGACTACAACAATGATATCAATATCAACCTTAGACATGTTTCAAACATCTTATAGTATATATAAAGTTGTACAACATATAAGCACTATTTTATGGGTTTGCTATTTGAGATATATCTGAGGTTAAAAAAGTGCAAGTTCATAACTTAACAAAAGTACTGTATATTTGAAACTTAATCATGGTATTTGAAATAGTGATATGTATACACTATCAACGTCATTCAAATAAAAATTAATCGACTGTCATTCTTTAACTAGAACATAATTATCGCTATTATACTACACCAAAAAGAAGAAAAGGAAAATTGTGGCTGACAATAACAACTACTTTTACTATGTTAAGCTGTAAGAGGAGGCTTAAAATATTTACCGCAACGTGATATGTCAAAATTTGCCAAAAAGGAGGTAATATAAACTTGCCTAAAGTTGATCTAAAATCTTTTCACAAGAAGCTTTGTCTCCCAATCCCAAATTCTAGGATTTGAAATGGTTGGATGCTATCAATTCCCCTTTCAGCAGGGAAATGACTTAGTAGCAAGTGACCATAACCACCATATAGGGCTCTCGTCTTCAACAAAAAGGCTAAAACAGGTAGTGACCACAACAAATTAATAACAAATAGACATGCACAAGTTTAGAAAACACATTAGATAGAGGGTAGGCTTGTAAAGATAACAACCACGATACATATACCCAACTTTGTCCTTATTAAAAAACCAAATAGGCTCACTAAGGTCCAAATCATTCACAGGGTAGCCTCTTTCTTACAAAAGTAACTTCTAGAATAGTTCATTATAATGCTTTACATCGCCAATCAAGGAGTTATTTGGAAATATAATGTAAATGATATTCCAATAGTCCTAACTTAAATAGTAATAATTGTTATAATCCCAATGGATGCTCATATTTATTTTCTCTTAATATCATTGTTGAAGTCATCGATTAATTTCGCAAATTCCTTCCATAACAATACATATATCTATACTATACTATTATTAGTGAGTTGAATTTCAAGCTCACACAGGCCCCCTTGAAATTTGGCAACCAAACGGTCATGTTTATACTTTTTCTTATCTTCCTCCAAACCCTAGATACTAAACAGTCGTGTTTTATATTTTTCTTTCTCCTACCAGCTATCTGTTTCCTCCTTCATTCGTCAGCTGCAAACAAAACAGCTAGGGTTTTTACTGTCTGTCCTTGCTTCATCGTTATTCCATCAGCTAAAATTTATTCCCTCCGCTAAAAATTGAAAAGCTGTATATATTCTCTGCTAGACTAATCCTATCCAAATTAAAGAGGAGAAAAAAATATAGTCATTTATTTGTAATAGGATAGTAATAATATGTTTGTTAATCATATCGGTAATTCCAACTGTACCTATGTTTGAAACGGGAAGCATAGGTCATATATTTATTTCACTACTAACTCTCTCTCCTATACTACTACCAAATCATACTGAAACAATAAATGTTTGTGTAGACAAATATAAATGCTATCTTAGGAATTAATAAACTTACATAAATATATTACTACACAAACATTTATTGTTTCAGTCTGTTTAATTAGATGTTGTAGTAGTAGTATAGGAGAGAGAGTTAGTAAAATAAGGCATTTATTATCTTTCGCTTTAAAATGAGGGCATTTTTGTACCATGTGTAGCATATATTAGGCAAAAGCATGTGTATATGATCTGGTAAAAAATTTCAATATATGCAAAGTAATTTATGATATATAAATAAATTTTTCCAAAGTATTTTTTTGCACTCTAAGAACTATCTGTAGTATGAGCTCAAAATCTTAAAGGAGCATGTACTAATGTAATAGGAGCATGAAAAGAACATACAGAACAATAATTCAAACAAATGCCAAAATACAATTTAAGTTAAGGTAAGCTGAGCGGTTGGAATAGTTTCTTTGCTTTACACTGTTTAGGTAAATTAATGAAGGTCTGAAGAGAAGAAGTACAGTACAGGCACCTTATATATTACTGTTATTTGGTCACCACCAATGACATGACACTTTTCAATAGCAAATAGCAAACAAATAGAAAAAGAAGTGAACGTAAAATCAATCCCTTCTAAGAAGGAATAAAAAACAGCTGATATTCCATTATTATATTTTTTAAGTGGATGTTTATTGATCAAACTATTGTAAATAAATGCGTAGAACAATCTATCATATAGAAGGAAAGATTTTAAAACTTATGCGTGTACAGAACATAATAAGCCAAGACTGAAATTGGAACACGCTCTAACAATGCAGAATGAATGATAACGTGCCTTATAAATGATAGCTTCCATGCTTTGGAAAAAATCAATAAAATAATTAGAATATGTGATCTTTATAATAAAACATATGCATCCAAAATCTAAAAGAAGTCAAATAATATTTAAATATACCATCTCAATAACCATCTAATGATAAATGAACCCTTGATTGCACTTCAATTTGTTGCTATAATGCTTGCCTATGAAGGTTTTTCCTTTTCTTTAGTTTCTTTCTTAGTAGAATGTACAAATATAAAAGTGAATAATTTTTCTTATTCATGTCGTCATATGCAACAGTACAAAATAAGTCCATTTTATTATGTTAGAAGAGCAGCTTGATCCTTGAAATTAAAATTGAAAACCACATTTATTACTGACCAATCTATTAGATGAATGCAGAATAAACTGAACATTTCATTTATTTATAATATTGAAAATAGAAATAAAACCAAATTAGTGCAAAGAATTGACTTAGAACTCTGTACTCATCTATTTATATCATTGTACACCCACCAACTGGCCGAAAAAATTTTGTTCATCGTTTCATACCCTAGATAAAAAAATTTGGCATAGTATTACTATAGGTATGGTATCAACGATAAGTACAAAATATAAACATGATGTCAAAATCAGTTTAGTTCAGTAGGAGTGCCTTATATATGGAGTAAAAACAGTTATTTCTTGAATCCCTATTGTTAAGCAACCACCTTCTTCTTGGCATATAAGCATCCTGAACATAATTGCTTTCATTATTAAAATAATTATTATTTTTGACTTGAAAATATTCAAGAAAACATGTAAACTTATGTTAACTCTACTATTTTCGTCACCCCTCCGTTGGAGTTATGACTATGCTATCAGAGTGAAAATATCCAGTATAGACATGTTTCTACTGCCAAAATACATGTTCGGGAATGAACACATGGTGTATATTTAAGAACGTAAACCAAAGAAATGGTTCACACTCTGATACACGCAGACACACAGCGGAGTCCTATGGTAAGAATTGTGACATCTATCGACCTAGGGCATTTGTGGATAATCCAGACCTAATATCGAAAAGACTATTAATGTTCATGAGTACTCTATTAAACCCAAGCTCTCAAACCTCTTCGTAGTTAAACATTTTCCACCTTTGCAAATGACAAACTATCCATTATTTTTCCAGTATACTCCCAATCATCCCATTTTTCTTTTCCAATGTATATTATATGTTAAATTTGGTGGTTCTTCCTGTGTTATATGATCTAATATAGTAATATGCTCGATTGAGTAAAGAAAGTAATTTAATTCATGCTAAATATTGGAGATGTGTGTATGATGTTTTTGTATAGAAATCACAATCAAAGGTTGTTTATCTTTTATGCATGAATTTGGTCCGTAGAAAAACTTTCAAGCATGCAAACTTCCTTTCCTACAATACAGATGTAAACGAAATAAAATATACCAACTGCAATGCAAAATAAGCATTAGGTGAAGTGCATCTACGATTTAGGTGAAGTGCAAAATATACCAACTGCAATGCAGACTACAAAACTAGCTATAATTGATCATTGTAGAAGCGTACATGAGTTCAGTTTCAGTTTTGTTGGTGCACTTCATTAGGAAGCATTAGGTGAAGTGCATCTACGATTAGGGCCATCATAGCACACAATTATATGAGCTTTGATTTTGATAGGGTGAGACATTTCAGCTTAGATCTTCTACTACATGAAGCATAGTGCTTCAATAAATTTATTATTTTCCATCTAACAAACTCATTCGTAGACCGTCATGTATGATTTTGGTAACTTCTAAGAAACCGTCTACCTTGCTAGAAAGCTACTCTGAGTTGTATAAATGCTTCGTGCTATTAGATTTCTCCCTAAAACCGGTTTACCACTTAGAATCAATGTTTTATGCATTATTTGAGATATTAAAAATAAATGGATTGTTGGTGCCATTACATGGAAGCACACTGACAAATAACGCTGTTATGTTTATGTGTAAAGGACCATGACATTTTTGTGTATAATGAATGATATCAAACAACAATGTTTTAGTATGCAGAACACACATGCAACTGCCTTTGTCGATACTGAGGCAGTGTTGCAGTCATTATGAGGCGATGGCCTCAGTTGAACTAACACACATACCTCAGTCGGTACTGAAGAAACTGGCTGTGGCAATTGCCGTAGTACTGACTGCGGCAACTGCCTCAGTTTACATTGAAGTAATGCCTCAGTAATTACTGGGCAATGCTACACTATGACAAGCTGCTACCTTTGTTAAGCTCTGTGTACTATTTAGTATGAATATTATCTTTACATATTTTGGCCTACATCACCCTATACTTCAAACCTCTCTTAACATATAATATGTTGAACTCATTTGCAGGAACAAGAGAAGGCAGCGAATTGAAAGGAGGGTTTGGATTTGATGCTGTTGGCAGATGTTTCTCAGCTGTTTTCCCTCTGCTCATTGACTTGCTTTCTATTGTCAATATTAGTCCATTCAACTGCACCATTTGTTCCCACATTTGAAGTTGAATTGCAATGATATTGAACAGTCCAAGATTTTGCACTCCTTTCAACCAGCTTTGTTTTTCTGGGATCCATTATCATTTAATTTCATAAAAAATGTTACACCGTGACTTATTTGTAATAATTAGATTTTAAATTGCCTATTTTATTCAACCTTTATGTCTTACTCTTTTCTCCATTTTGTGATTGAAAATTGCAGCCACTTTTGCTCTTATTACGTATTTGTTTCTTCAATATTAGCTGCGTTTAACCTGGCATAGCCGACGAATTGGTAAATTGACATCAATATTCAGGTTTTCTTTTATACATTACATTTGTTCTTTTCAATGTTGGAATGGATACTAGCACTATTAACGTGTAAAATAGGCTTATTTAAGGTATTTACTATCACTGTTACATTTTTTGGTGATTAAACCTGTCTGAAACAAATGCCATACCAACAGGCTGTACAAACTAACCTACCTTCATCACTATTTTTATCGTTGTTTCATTGGATGCAAAAGTCATTTGAGATCAAAATACTGAGCAATATACAGACTACCCAGTGAGCATCACATTGAAATTGATGTTCAATATTATAGAACTCTTTTTTCCTATCAATCGACGAATTATGGAAATGTGGACTCTCCACCGTTTTAACCTTTCCACCACTTAAACATTTAGGTCATCGGATCCGTGTGCGAAGCACGGGTTCGCACTAGTTGTACATAAGACACAGTTCCCTTAGCATATTTATATGGATCAGCCTTTGGGCTTTTCTCTACCACACATCGTTAAGGCAACCTGCTCCAGCAGATCTTACCAAAATTTGTTTTCACTGCATTTCCTAACACCTCCACATGTTATACAAATTAAAACAATAATTTATTTTCCCACTATATTTTCAATGTTTTTACAATTCAGAATCGGTTTACACTTTACACCCCTCTCCTACCTTCACTTTGAAAGATTTACTACCTAATATTCTATTCTGGTTATTTCAGTTCCATGTATTTTTATCTAAGCACTCTTTTTGTAAAAATGTGCATGCATTATACGTGCCATACAAACCACTAAGCAAGTTTTATACTTAATAATAAGTTAATTACAACGCGATGAGATTTAGAAAAGTGACATAAATCTTAAGCTTGCGTATTTAAGAGAATGAACTGCATATTTGGAACCTTGATATTAATTTTTTGGGTTAGAACCTAACAAATCAGAAGTTATGCAAGGAGGTAGTTTTTAGGTTAATCTAAATACTGTGATTTATATCTATTAAATGGCATTAATATATGTCTAATATCACAACTTCAAGTTCAAAGCTTTGCTAAATTATGGGTACATAATCAAACACTTTTGTTGGGTAGCTGATTATATCTGTAGTATTTATGCACAGTTTAGTATGCTTCTCAATCAATAAAACTGCAGTCAACAAAAAATTAAATGATATTTATTTAGAGTTTCAAGATTTAATTGTGATATTTGCAACAAGTAGTGGCAAATAAATTGTTTTTTCTAAGCATTACATACAACGATGCTGTAAAATGGAATGTTATAAAAATTTAATTCTTTTGAGGTTTTGACTTTTAATTTGGATGTTTTTTATGTAGGAACCAAACTATTACTTTTTTATATTAAAATAATTAAATGTCATGTTTATTTTTAATTTGTATGTATGGGTTGATTTATCTGGTCTCGAACCTCATATTTTTTAAACCCAAATTGCAATAGAATTTCCCTAGTTAAATCAAGAACACCCTTTATTGCATCTCCAATTGATCATCCAAACAGAATATATGTCCATCATCCTGCATATATATGGGCCCCAACATACACACACACACATATATATATATATATATATATATACAGATAAAAATAACTCAAGCAGGTGTTTATCATGGTTAGTCGGTCTATTTTTCGTGTCTAATCTAAGTGTGTTTTCATTAAAAACATGTCATGCATAACATAAGCAGCATTAGGACCATTAAAACGACTCATCAGTCTAAAACAAGAAATAAAGAAATAAAATACAAGTAATTCAGCATAGCCTTACAAAAAATTCAGCACAAGTGTTAAAAGAATGATGCTACATCAAAGCAAGATAATATAATGGACATCAGACATCGATCATATCCATAACAAAGCGGTGAAAAATAGTTCACTAGTCATACATTCAAAAAGCACATAAATTAAGGAAAAATAATAAAATCATTACCTCGGATAAACAACAAGCAAAAGAGTAACAGCATACTCAACGGTGATTGTGAATACAAGTTCAAATAAGGAGGGAACTGATGTGAATTCATACATTTGTAATGCATATACAATTCTTATTTGATTGACCAACAACATAAAAGAACAATAAAATTTTTCATAATTGTATCATACAAAGTCAGGATCAGTAAAACACAAAGCACAACTAAAAAAAGGATAATTGTAAGTGGAACTGTTCTATAAAATTTGATACCATATTCTGAATTTATTAAATTTGTGACGCCATTAAAGAATACATGTTTTTATCAACATTATCAAATGCCAAGGTATTCATCAGTCTGTTCTATGTGTGTGTGTTGTGTGTGTATGTGTTTGTAAATTGTTTGTACAAAGGAAGTAAAGTTATATATTTGTTTGTTTCTAGCTTCTGCTTCAACATTACTGAGCCCAGGGATAGTGGAAAATGCTCCTAACCTTTCTCCCCTTCCATCATTTTGGAAATATTATTATTATTATTACTATTATTTTGACTAAAGAAACTATAAAAAAGTATTGAAAATTTTCCTACAAATATTTTTATATAACGCAGCATCAGGATTGAATACTGAGCCACCAGCAGAATCACCATCATCTAATGCTGATGAACCTGTATCTCCACCGTCCAATCAAGGGCAGTAACCAGTCTTGATTCCCAGTTCAGCTATCAAAACTCTCATTTTATTTCACCAAGTTTGTTATTCTTGTTCTTCTATTATGTGCTGTATTAAGGAAGTAGAACAAGTGCTATATTTGTTTGTATACTATGATTTTTTTATTTTTCATATTCTTTTCAATTTGTTAAAGGCAAGTTCTTATTGGCTTATATTGATGTAATTTTCAAATGATAAAGGAGATCATCCATACTGATTAATTGGGTCATAAAGATTAAAAGGTATGCACCCTTTGCTTTTGTATTCATTATCTATTCATTCCAGTAAAAATTATTTATTTTTCCAGCATTTGAAGCTCCTATTTACTTGAATTATCTCCAACATGGAAACAATGCACTATTATGAAGAGTGATGATATATGATTAAGATATATATACCTCGAGGATACAGATCAAATTTGGAATATCATCTTCAGCAACTCTGGCAGCAAAATTTTATGGTATATAAAGCATTTTAAATAAAAGAAGCATTTTATTTTTCAATTCATGGTATCAAGATAAGTGTATAATGTAACGGCTAGGTTACTTCCAATTATATGGTATCAGAATGAAAGTGTAAAAGATTAATCATGGAGGAATAGAAGAGATGATTTGAACTCACCTTGTATATAAAAGAGGACTGACACTGGACCCACTAGCCTGTGTGATGAACATCAGGTCCACAAAATCTGTTGTACCCATTTTGCATGTAGCATCATCTTCGAATTCTACATTAAGCTTTATGCCAGCTTAAATAACAATTGAATTATGCAGGAACCATTTAATTCAGTTGTCGGTCCGATTTAAAAAAATAAAACCTTAATGATCTTGATGTGTCAACAAATCATCAAACAGCCAATAGCCATGGTGACCAAAACATATACATGTGATCAACATTACATTCTTGAAAATAATCAATCTCCAATTGTTATTATAGTGAACTTTTTAGACTCAATCAATCCATCTCTATTTATATTTCAATTCTAATATCATGGATATTTTTTCAGACCTCATACTTGAATTCGAATGTCAAAAATACTTTTGAAATCGAAAATAGTATAATACCTAAATTGGACGCGGTAGAACAGCGAAACCCTAGATTTTGCCAGCTACTATCTCATGCACCTTTGATGTTGCCACCTGAAATCAATTTCGATTTAGGGGAAGGAAGATAATTGGATACCTAAACATGATTTAGGTTGAATAACAGAGTTACGAATCTATGAATAATTGAATACCTAGATGAGATTATGTATCATTGACCTAAAGAAGCGCCGGCAATTAAACACTAACGTCAATTGGTGGTGGTGCGCAACATAGATGCTGATGTGATGCTCAATCAGTGATGATTTTTATAATTAACAATCTGATTTTATTTTGTTAGTGGTGAAAATATTTCAGATATTTGAGAAGAGGATTTGGAAAAAGCTGATTTTGGTTGGAAGTTTCAATTTTCTTTTGGCGATAGAGTACAAAAGTAAGATAGAACATTGGGTAGGAAGTGAAATAAAGTCCGCCTATAAAAATCCCAGAAAATATCTAAAATTAAAACGCTGCCAATATATTAGGTCGATAAAATAGTTGCATTTAGCGTTCAAACACTACTATTTAATGCAACTAAAATACATTTTCTTGTAGTGAGATCTTAGGAATTCACGGACACTTATATCACACCCTATATTATTTAGAGTAGTATTAAAGTAACTATATATGATCATCATATTAAACATGTAATCATTCATCAGACTTTGTGTTTGAGCCATTCTCTTTCTTCCTTTTTCCTACCGTAGGCGGACATGGCAACAGGTGACTGGCCCGTTATAGATGCTTGGACAACTAAGCTTATATACGAAGCATGCATTTATTATATTTTACTCCCCATGTATTATTCTAGCTTATTAGTACGTTTTGCTTCTTGCATTAGAATATGAGGGTTATTTTATTATATACTCTATATTGGATCATAACTAATATTTTTCTAAGACTATGAGTGGATATTTTTTGGGATTTATGTTTTTCTATGATATATACAAGTTAATTTCCTTCCACTGTGAGATTTGAAAGTGTAGTATATCTTAGATTATATTTTCTTGTATTATTTTCTATGATAAGAACTGTTTAAACCCCAACGATCCACATTTCTCGGCATGGCGCAAGTCCAAAAGTCACACTAGGCTTTGGATTGACTTGTCTAAAAGTGCGGGTTGTCACAGTTTGTATCTGAGCATAGGCTTAAGGTTTCTTAGGGATTAGGACAGTATTGAGATAACGTATTTGAAAAAAATGGATTTTCAAAATAATTTTTCCAAAAATGCTTTTCAAAATTTTTCAAAATGAACTTTAAAAAAAAATATGTATTAAAGTAAATATTTTTCAAAAAGATTTTCAAAAGATTTATACAAATCGTAGTCTCTCTTTTTCATGGCTATGCTACCTTTGATTCGTGTCTATGTTATCTATAACGTTTCGACTTTTTGACGCTCGAAAGTCGACATTAATACGTCCACTGTATCAAATGCCGCGCAATCGAATGTCGGAAAACCAAACCATTAGGGTTAAAAAGAAGAGGTAGAAGAAGACAGAAGAAAAGAAAAAGAAACAGAAACAATATCAGAATCACACATTCGTAGCGGAACAATATATAATAGCTGAATGAATAATCTTTAAAACAAAAGACTATATCAGTTTATACATTACATCATATCATCAGAGTTTACAACAATACACATCACTAGACAGTTATATAACTTGTCCACATACATAATACACAGCGGAATAAATAAACAAGTACGGGAGTACATCTCGCCATCCAGCTCATCTCCAAAGCTCCAGAATATCCTGATAACATAACTCTAGGCTGCCCGTGTGGAAAATTATGGGCACCCAGAGTTTAGAAAGGGAACAATAAACTCCGAGTCAGTCATGGTGACTGGTGTGAGATTGTAAAACAGTTATTTTCATAAAGAAAATAAAACAAATACGCAATGCTTTTGGAAATGAAACTACCATAAGACCTTCCGCCACACATACAATGCAAACGCAGAATTAGAGGAGATTTCTTCTTATTATAGTCAAAGATGCTTACTACGAAAAATCAGTTGATATTATTATTAATGTCTAGTGCGGAAAACATTTTGAAAGTATAATATTAATCTTAGCCAACATACAACCATTATTGTATGCCTACTATAGCTACCATCTAAACAGTGGTGACCACCATAAGTAAATGGCAGGTTCTACAAATAAAACCGTACAGGGTTCGTATTGTTTCTTTGGATTTTCAACAAATGGTCAGGCAAAGGAACTTCCTTACACCGAAATGGAAACGCCTTTGGAATGACGCCCCGAGAGTCAACCTGCTCTCTGCAAACACAAGGCCGACGCTACCTCACGCTGTACAACTGTAACTAGGTAGCTAACACACAAGCTATGTCATCCCCCGGTCGTTACCGACCTTTATCCGAGGATCCTCAACCACAAAGCAACAACCACAAAGTATAATAAATTTTGCAGCATCAACATAGGTAAAATATTTGGGCTCCATACCATGATATCACCTTTTATCCAGAAGGAAATGACATACCCTAGGGGCGCGACCCCTAACAACCTTGCCGCAACATTCCTGTTTCGACCATTATCGGGTTGTGAGGCTCGACAAAGTCTCGTCCACAAAGCCACGCTTTTTCACAAAGCCACGCTTTTTCACAAAGCCACGCTTTTTCACAAAGCCACGCTTTTTCACAAAGCCACGCTTTAATCAACAACACTTCGTATGCCACATTACCAAATTGGGAATGTATCACTAGTAACCATCAACTACATAACCTCTGAGCTTGTACGTCTCAGAGAAGGGTGTTAAGCTAAGAAAATAAATTCTCCGCCACCAACATAAATGTATTTGATAGAAACCAGCTTTACATCTCAAAGTGTAACGTCAGACACACATCCATACAAGTCCGTTCCGGGATCGAACGGAACCGAAGGCACTTCCAAAGAAGCCCTTGCAATACGGGTATTCACTAATCACGTCCGGACTTCCCATCACAAGAAGAGTGATATAAATCTCTATACCAGAGCAACTCGGTGCAGAGACATTCAACAGGTTGTCCTTTCATTTTCGCAAATACCCGGTCTTCACACCGGTCTTCAAATAATGTCCATTCCCAACGTATCACTAATTCGGAATGGGTTATATGACACAAAGGTCTTTTCCCGGCTTAACCGAATAATGAGCGTTTGTTTTAAAAACAAATCAAGTGCCATTTCAAAGGCAAATATTTATAGTCAGTTATTTAACTATCAACAACATTCACAACAATCAACCAATTTAAATAATTTTTCCCAAATTATTAAATTTCAAAATATCTTCACAAGATATATATTTTCCACACTTCATCACTTTGAAAACCAATTTCAAATCATATTTTTACTCGCGAAATAAAATTCTCGAATGTTATTTATTTTTCACTTTTCCTATACAAATTCCATTGTGAATGTAAATTTCCAAATGTTCACTTATATACGATTTTCAAATCGTTTTCCAAATATTCACTTTCAAACACCAAATCAATTACAAATTGATTTCTAAATTTATTTCAAAATACCAAGTCATTTTATCAAATTTATTTCCAAATTTATTTCAACACAAAATCTATTTCCATACAAATTCATATCGATTTCCCAAAGATTTAATTTCAAATACCAAATCAAATATCAATTTGATTTTAAACAAATTTATCACTTTTTAAAATAAATTCCTTTATCTCTTCCAAACCATTTAAAATTCCATTTTCAATAAATTCTTCAACTTTCGAATTATACTATTCCAAATCCATTTATAAAAATCTTTTCCCATATTTTGGAATTTATTCAATATAATTCAAAAATAAAACTTTATCTTTTTCAAACTTCTTTTAAATTAATCCAATTCTTTCAAAAAGGAATTTACTAAAAATTTCATTCTTTAATTTCATAAATCCAATTTATTTATTTCTGGTATCCAATGATACCAAAAATACATTCGGCTAAATTATAGCCTTCAACAAATTCAATCACAGATTATAAATAAATCATCACACAGCATATGAAACAAATTCATACAATATGAGGAATCCAGTTGGATCCCTCCAACCTGTTTCCCTACATCCACAGATGTTAGCACAGTACCAATTCCACTTCGAGGTGGAATATCGCGGTATATGGGATTTATAAAATATCATTCCGCTATTATGCGGCGCAATAGGGTCTCATCCGCTATACAATGCGGGAAATCAATCACCAATATATATATTCCAATATATATATATTGCTATATACTACTATCATATATACTATCATTCAAGCACACAATCAACACAATCAATAATTTTAAATATAACTATTTAAAATTAAACAAAACCCTTTGTTTGAGTGAGAAGATCTCACCTTTGATTTTATTTACAATCCATTCCCATTCCAGATTTGATTCACGATTCTTAACCTTGTATAAACAATTTTATACAAATTATTAATATTCGCATAGATCGAACAATAAATTTTCCTCTTTTTTTAATAGAATTAATTAACTAATAATTCAATTTAACTAATTTCCTTTAATAAACATTTTTAGTAACTAAAATTAATTAAATAGACTAATAAAACACGTTAATTCATTATTTTTAAAATAACTAGTAAAGTTAAAACTTGTATATGTATATTTATTTTATCGAAACACTACATATATACTTAAAATAAGCTACATAGATTTTTTTTAAAATCAAATTCATATAACTTCTTATATTCCCAAAAACCTCATATATACATACATATATTTTCTGTTTCCTGTAAATAGATAAAAATCTGCATATATGTATTTGTATTTATATATATATATATAAAGTTTCCTTGTTCTGTCTTACTGCATATATACCCATATATATGCATATATTATCAGATTTAATAAATTATAAATGTATCTACCTGCAGTAATAAATTGAAAGAAAAAAATTTGGTTTTTTATATATACCTTACTGCCAAAGTCGATAATGAACTACCCAAAACGCCGATGACACCCAGGTCGCGACACATGCCCCTCCCAAACAAATACACGAATCGCCTCTCCTCGCTACCCGAACCACCATCGACCCATGACGCGATGCCCAAACAACTGTCGCGCCTCCCACTGGCCCAAATCGATCTGCCTCGCAAATCGAAATCGACATCCCCAAATACTCGCGCACACGAGCGCAACTTCACTTGAGTTCCCCCTTCGTCGACGCAATTCAGACATCGCGATTCCCCCCGATGCCGCCACCATCGACGTGCTCTGATTAACAGCCTTTCCCCCCTTCGTTTTTTTATTAGTCTAAATGAATTCGTGGATCTGGGTTTTAAAACGAGGAGGTAATGTCGCGATTGTGAATCTGGGGAAAAAGATTTGGGTGCCGGCCATTTGATTTCGTTTTATTTTTTTTCTTTTCTTTCGATATTGTCTGATACTTTTTAAAATGTAGGAGAGAAAATTGCGTGATATCAGATGGGGATGGGGAACAAGATAGGATGGTTGCGTGTATATGAAGGCTGCAGTGACTGAATTACGGCTGAAGATTGACTGAAATATATATATATATATATAATATATATATGTTAATTAAATTCAAATTGTCTCAATTCCGCAACCAAAAATCTCGATCTCCTATCGAGACATGCCACTAGGCGTTCGTAATGTTATACGCCTATTCTGAACACAATGGAAAAGGTTTCGACTCCAAATTCGATCGTATGGAGAAGATAGCTTTTCGAACCAGTTATTAAATTAAATTTTCGATTTAATTTCAGCGCGTTTTCTTATCGTACGACTGCACAACAACTCCAAACACTACGAAATTGAAATCCGATAATAATACAATATTACTGACACAATGGAACTGGTTTCGTCGAATTCCGAGACTGTGCCCCGGAACGCTATTTTTAAATATCGAATTAAACGATAAAATTTCAAAACTGAACAAAACACTTCCAAATTCAATCCTGAAAGTTCCAGTACCTTCAAAATTATCAATATAGATTTTCCAAGCCTTGAAAATATTTTTAATCAGCTTAAAGCTGAAGATTCAAATTTTTATCCAAATTTTAACAATTAAATTCACTAATTTAATTACCAAACAAACTCTGATATTTGAAATTCAAATTAAACTAACATTCGAATATTTAAACTCAATTAAATATTCATATTTCAAACGTCAAAAATTCAGGATTGTTACAATCTTCCCCCCTTAAAAGAATTTCGTCCCGAAATTACAAGTTAAGAAGAATGCTCCAATACCCGTTAACTATTTTACCAAAACCAAACGGTTTTATCAAATTTTCAAAACAAATCTTTTTATTAAAGATTCGTTATCACTTCAACTAACTTCCCAAACTTATTCATAAGTTCAAACAACTTTATTTTACTTCACAATTCAAATTCAAATTCAAATTGTAAATTATCCAAAATTTCTCAAAAATTTTCTACTCTCTAAATTTTCGAAAAATTTCGCTAGCGTCTCCTTTGCGCGGCTAGCTCGGTACAACTACAAAATGTCCCTACGGACTCTCAAATCCCAATAGAAAACAAAATGCCAAGTGGCAAAATCAAAACCCAGTCAAATTTCATACTGAAATTCAAACACATACCTTTTTGTTGAAAAATTCAAATTCATCTTCGAAATCTAAATCCAATTCCATTTTCCTTAGCCTTTATAATCCCTGTATACTTTACTTAACAACAATGTCCAAATTCACTTATTGGATTTCAAACACCCATTTTACTTAAGAATTTCATTCGTTATTTCTTAAGTTCAATACAAGTATTCACATACTTCTTATATTTATTTTCCTTCACTAACAAAGTTATATCTTCATTTCCATTCAACTTTGCATTTTCAATTCCATTTGAATTCAATTTACAATTTCAATTCTATTTGAATTCATTTTATCTTCAAAAACCAAAAATCCATTTTCTAGTTCAATTTCTACGTTTCCATTACAATTTGAAAAATCATTTTTTCCGTTAACAAAAATTTTCCAAATTTTTTTTTTCAAAATTTTTTCTAACCCCCAAAATTTTCAGAAAATTTTGGCAGAGTCTCCTTTATACGGAGGAGCTTTTGCAATTTGACAAAAGATATAAATATATATACATCGACCCACACGGTCGGAAAAGCAGAAAAACAGTTCATATTTCCTAGTTTTATTGCGTAGGCGTATCTTTTAGCATTTTTAAGCAAAGCGGTTTATTTATTAGCATTTTCGCAACCCAAAATGCAGCCAAACGGCTTCCAAAAACCTATACTTACTCGATTCAAATATGTAAGTGACAAATATAGAAAATTCCATTAACATTTCATTTATTTTCAATAGCAAACACATAGTTTTCATAAGCAATACATTCAAAATAAATTCCATTAGCAATTCATATAGTTTCAATACAAATCAAATTGCTTTCATCTAATTTACATTCAATTTCTATTCAATTCAAGTGATTAACAACTCACTTTTTTACATTCAATTCATTTTTAAGTGAAACGAATTCATACCATTCCAATTGATTCGAAAATCAATTTTTATTTTCTTTTAATAACTCATAGAATTTATATAACCCCGTTTGCGCCAAACGACAACCATTATTATGCAAATTCAACGATATTCACTTAATAGAATATCCATTTTAGTTTATAACTAATTTAAATTGATACCAACTCAATTTATTTTAAATTCATTTCATTTTCAATTGATTCTATTCAATTCAATTTGCATTTCATTAATCCAACAAATTTTCTTGTAAACAATTTCTAATTTAAATTCTTTGATTTGATTTTTTTATTTAATCAAATTCATTCCATCTACTAATTTAATTCAATTAGTATATTCACTTATCCATTTAAATTTCAAATTTCCATATTCAATTCATCCTGGATTTATTTTATCAATAACAAGGAAATTTTCAATTTATTATTTTTTCTACTTACTTGAATTTATACATTTTCAATTTAGCTCACCATTCAACTTTAATTTAGCTAATTCAACTTCCGATTCATTATTTCATGAATTAATAATTTATCAAGTTAGTTTACTTGAATTCAATTCATTTTATTTCATCTTCCAAGTTTGGATTCTTATTCAACTTGATTCAAATCAAATCTTATTTCATTTTTCAATTCCAATTCATTTATTTACAAATGTAACCTCATTTGTTCATTCACAAATTCATTTCTTCAATAAATTTTACTTTCAATATTTTTTCCGGAATTCTATTTCCAAATTATAAATCATATTACAATTTACATTTACAAATCTCATTCGTATATGAATTCATTTCCTTATCTTTCAATTCATATTTATAAATTTCATTTGTTAAAGGAATTCATCTCCAAATCTTTGGTTATACCATTATTTCTTATTCAATTTCCATATAACAGTGATAATAATTCAAGATTATCATTTTCTAACAACCAAGCATCCATATACTATAATAATTTACAGAAAATCATTTCTTTTCTATACAAAAATAGTTTTGGGTAAAATTATTTCATTTACCCTATTTAAAACAATACTGTGTCAGTTTATCTTGTTTAAGAGTTTAGAAACCCCTATCGATTACAGTTGGCCAGACTGCACCGACCAGAATCTATAAACAATCAACCGATATGTCAACACAATATAAAACAAATTTTTGTATTCACTAACAAATACGCGCTTATATATATTATTACACTCACACTCATTCTAGAGTACTACTGACTCTATCTCTAATGAGTAATACCCAACAGAGCCAGGGTTGTCGCTTAACCAACAGCTCTGATACCACTTGTAACGTTTCGACTTTTCGACGCTCGAAAGTCGACATTAATACGTCCACTGTATCAAATGCCGCGCAATCGAATACCGGAAAACCAAACCATTAGGGTTAAAAAGAAGAGGTAGAAGAAGACAGAAGAAAAGAAAACAAAACAGAAATAATATCAGAATCTCACATTCGCAGCGGAACAATATATAATAGCTGAATGAATAATCTTTAAAACAAAAGACTATATCAGTTTATACATTACATCATATCATCAGAGTTTACAACAATACACATCACTGGACAGTTATATAACTTGTCCACATACATAATACACAGCGGAATAAATAAACAAGTACGAGAGTACGTCTCGCCATCCAGCTCATCTCCAAAGCTCTAGAATATCCTGATAACATAACTCTAGGCTGCTCGTGTGGAAAATTATGGGCACCCAGAGTTTAGAAAGGGAACAATAAACTCCGAGTCAGTCATGGTGACTGGTGTGAGATTGTAAAACAGTTATTTTCACAAAGAAAATAAAACAAATACGCAATGCTTTTGGAAAATGAAACTACCATAAGACCTCCCGCCACACACACAATCCAAACGCAGAATTGGAGGAGATTTCTTCTTATGATAGTCAAAGATGCTTACTACTAAAAATCAATTGATATTATTATTAATGTCTAGTGTGGAAAACATTTCGAAAGTATAATATTAATCTTAGCCAACATACAATCATTATTGTATGCCTACTATAGCTACCATCTAAACAGTGGTGACCACCATAAGTAAATGGCAGGTTCTACAAATAAAACCGTACAGGGTTCGTATTGTTTCTTTGGATTTCCAACAAATGGTCAGGCAAAGGAACTTCCTTACACCGAAATGGAAACGCCTCTGGAAAGACGCCCCGAGAGTCAACCTGCTCTCTGCAAACACAAGGCCGACGCTACCTCACGCTGTACAGCTGTAACTAGGTAGCTAACACACAAGCTATGTCATCCCCCGGTCGTTACCGACCTTTATCCGAGGATCCTCAATCACAAAGCAACAACCACAAAGTATAATAAATTTTGAAGCATCAACATAGGTAAAATATCTGGGCTCCATACCATGATATCACCTTTTATCCAGAAGGAAATGACATACCCTAGGGGTGCGACCCCTAACAACCTTGCCGCAACATTTCTGTTTCGACCATTACCGGGTTGTGAGGCTCGACGAAGTCTCGTCCACAAAGCCACGCTTTTTCACAAAGCCACGCTTTTTCACAAAGCCACGCTTTGATCAACAAATGATCAACAGCACTTCGTATGCCACATTACCAAATTGGGAATGTATCACTAGTAACCATCAACTACATAACCTCTGAGCTCGTACGTCTCAGAGAAGGGTGTTAAGCTAAGAGAATAAATTCTCCGCCACCAATAGAAATGTATTTGATAGAAACCAGCTTTACATCTCAAAGTGTAACGTCAGACATACATCCATACAAGTCCGTTCCGGGATCGAACGGAACCGAAGGCACTTCCAAAGAAGCCCTTGCAATTCGGGTATTCACTAATCACGTTCGGACTTCCCATCACAAGAAGAGTGATATAAATCTCTATACTGGAGCAACTCGATGCAGAGACATTCGACAGGTTGTCCTTTCATTTTCGCAAATACCCGATCTTCACACTGGTCTTCAAATAATGTCCATTCCCGACGTATCACTAATTCTGAATGGGTTATATGACACAAAGGTCTTTTTCCGGCTTAACCGAATAATGAGCGTTTGTTTTAAAAACAAATCAAGTGCCATTTCAAAGGCAAATATTGATAGTCGGTTATTTAACTATCAACAACATTCACAACAATCAACCAATTTAAATAATTTTTCCTAAATTATTAAATTTCAAAATATCTTCACAAGATATATATTTTCCACACTTCATCACTTTGAAAACCAATTTCAAATCATATTTTTACTCGTGAAATAAAATTCCCGAATGTTATTTATTTTTCACTTTTCCTTTACAAATTCCATTGTGAATGTAAATTTCCAAATGTTCACTTATATACGATTTTCAAATCGTTTTCCAAATATTCACTTTCAAACACCAAATCAATTACAAATTGATTTCTAAATTTATTTCAAAATACCAAGTGATTTTATCAAATTGATTTCCAAATTTATTTCAACACAAAATCTATTTCTATACAAATTCATATCGATTTCCCAAAGATTTAATTTCAAATACCAAATCAAATATCATTTGATTTTAAACAAATTTATCACTTTTTAAAATAAATTCCTTTATCTCTTCCAAACCATTTAAAATTCCATTTTCAATAAATTCTTCAACTTTCGAATTATACTATTCCAAATCCATTTATAAAATTTTTTTTCCCATATTTTGGAATTTATTCAATATAATTCAAAAATAAAACTTTATCTTTTTCAAACTTCTTTTAAATTAATCCAATTCTTTCAAAAAGGAATTTACTAAAAATTTCTTTCTTTAATTTCAAAAATCCAATTTATTTATTTCTGGTATCCAACGATACCAAAAATCCATTCGGCTAAATTATAGCCTTCAACAAATTCAATCACAGATATAATCATACACAGATTATAAATAAATCATCACACAACATATGAAACAAATTCATACAATTTGAGGAATCCAGTTGGATCCCACCAACCCGTTTCCTTACATCCACAGATGTTAGCACAATACCAATTCCACTTCGAGGTGGAATATCGTGGTATATGGGATTTATAAAATATCATTCCGCTATTATGCGGTGCAATAGGGTCTCATCCGCTATATAATGCGGGAAATCAATCACCAATATATATATATATATTCCAATATATATATATTGCTATATACTACTATCATATATACTATCATTCAAGCACACAATCAACACAATCAATAATTTTAAATATAACTATTTAAAATTAAACAAAACCCTTTGTTTGAGTGAGAAGATCTCACCTTTGATTTTATTTGCAATCCATTCCCATTCCAGATTTGATTCACGATTCTTAACCTTGTATAAACAATTTTATACAAATTATTAATATTTGCATAGATCGAACAATAAATTTTCCTCTTTTTTTTAATAGAATTAATTAACTAATAATTCAATTTAACTAATTTCCTTTAATAAACATTTTTAGTAACTAAAATTAATTAAATAGACTAATAAAACACGTTAATTCATTATTTTTAAAATAACTAGTAAAGTTAAAACTTGTATATGTATATTTATTTTATCGAAACTACATATATACTTAAAATAAGCTACATAGATTTTAAAAAAAAATCAAATTCATATAACTTCTTATATTCCCAAAAACCTCATATATACATATATATATTTTCGGTTTCCTGTAAATAGATAAAAATCTACATATATGTATTTGTATTTATATATATAAAAAGTTTCCTTGTTTTGTCTTACTGCATATATACCCATATATATGCATATATTATCAGATTTAATAAATTATAAATGTATCTACCTGCAGTAATAAATTGAAAGAAAAAAAATTAGGTTTTTTATATATACCTTACTGCCAAAGTCGATAATGAACTACCCAAAACGCCGATGACACCCAGGTCGCGACACATGCCCCTCCCAAACGAATGCACGAATCGCCTCTCCTCGCTACCCGAACCACCATCGACCCACGACGCGATGCCCAAACAACTGTCGCGCCTCCCACTGGCCCAAATCGATCTGCCTCGCAAATCGAAATCGACATCCGCAGATACTCACGAACACGAGCGCGACTTCACTTGAGTTCCCCCTTCGTCGACACAATTCAGACATCGCAATTCCCCCCGATGCCGCCACCATCGACGTGCTCTGATTAACAGCCTTTCCCCCTTCGTTTTTTATTAGTCTAAATGAATTCGTGGATCTGGGTTTTAAAACGAGGAGGTAATGTCGCGATTTTGAATCTGGGGAAAAAGATTTGGGTGCCGGCCATTTGATTTCGTTTTATTTTTTTTTCTTTTCTTTCGATACTATCTGATACTTTTTAAAATGTAGGAGAGAAAATTGCGTGATATCAGATGGGGATGGGGAACAAGATAGGATGGTTGCGTGTATATGAAGGTTGCAGTGACTGAATTACGGCTGAAGATTGACTGAAATATATATATATATATATAATATATATGTTAATTAAATTCAAATTGTCTCGATTCCACAACCAAAAATCTCGATCTCCTATCAAGACATGCCACTAGGCGTTCGTAATGTGATACGCCTATTCCGAACATAATGGAAAAGGTTTCGACTCCAAATTCGATCGTATGGAGAAGATAGCTTTTCGAACCAGTTATTAAATTAAATTTTTAATTTAATTTCAGCGCGTTTTCTTATCGTACGACCGCACAACAACTCCAAACACTACGAAAATTGAAATCCGATAATAATACAATATTACGGACCCAATGGAACTGGTTTCGTCGAATTCCGAGACTGTGCCCCGGAACGCTATTTTTAAATATCGAATTAAACGATAAAATTTCAAAACTGAACAAAACACTTCCAAATTCAATCCTGAAAGTTCTAGTACCTTCAGAATTATCAATATAGATTTTCCAAGCCTTGAAAATATTTTTTATCAGCTTAAAGCTGAAGATTCAAATTTTTATCCAAATTTTAACAATTAAATTTACTAATTTAATTACCAAACAAACTCTGATATTTGAAATTCAAATTAAACTAACATTCGAATATTTAAACTCAATTAAATATTCATATTTCAAACGTCAAAAATTCAGGGTCGTTACATTATCCCTCTTATTCATGCTTATAATATCTATGAAAAGTTGTTAACAAAATTCGTAAAATTCACAGATAGAGGATGAATGATCCCGTAGGTTAAGGCTCAGGTGATGTAGCTGAAATCCCAGGTATGAACATCCCTATATGGTTTTGTCGATATCTTTAGGTTAGGAGACATGCCGAGCTCAATCCCACTAGAGGACCCACAGAAGAAGCGACATGTGTGGCTTCTGCCAGCCCACCTAGCACTATAGACTTTGCTAAGCCTTGTAAATATTTATCAAATCTTGGAGGAAAGCCATACTTGAGGATAGAGTTTTAAGTGGATTCGAGGTCATGGATCCGCATTTGTGAGAGGATCTTTAGTTTGATGGGCTTGACTTACAGGGCGAGGACGCAGTTGGCTACCTGGCAGTTAAAGGGTGAGGTGTTGAGCTAGTGGGAAGTAGTTGAGGCTGAGAACAAGGGAGAGGTGATTACTTGGGATGAGTTTCATAGGCGATTTGAGGTGAAGTTTCTTTCTAGGACAGAGGAGTGTATGCAGTTAGAGAAGTTCCTTTACTTGAAGTAAGGAAATCTGCCTGTTAAAGAGTATGTTAACTAGTTCAATGAGCTAGCTAGATTCAATATGGGATTGATTGACACACCACATAAGAAGGCTTTCAAATTTGCTAAAAATCTAAGCCAACCTCTTCAGGATTTAGTTTCGAGTCATATTCCTATGGGTGCTACGTATGAGATTCTAGTGGAGATGGCTTTGCTAAATACCATCTCAAAGGGTGAAGCTAAGGGACAGAAACCCAAGAAGGCTGAAGGTAAAGCACGACAGAACCAGTAGAAAGGTGGAGGTCGACCTAAGGGAAATATACAGAAGAAGGATATGCACTGTAGGAAGTGTGGCAGAAAGGGACATTTTATAAAGGAGTGTCGGGCAGATCTTTCTAAGGTTAAGTATTATAACCGTGATCAGTTTGGACATCTAAATCAAGCTTGCACAGCACCGCCGAGAGCTTCTACTTAAACTCCCTCTCAGTGGTTCTAGCTTATGCACTAGAGGCAGTCCCTAGCTCGAGTGCACAACCAGTGACAGAAAAGGGTAAGAAAGTTGTGATTGAAGGTGTTTTGACTATTTTTGGCTTATCCATTCATACTTTATTTGATACTGGGGCTTCACATTGTTTCATTTCTAGTAGACTTGTTGATGATTTACACTTACACACTACTATAGTCACATACCCTGTAGTTGTGTCAAACTCTATAGAAGGATCGACCTTTTTGTCTATGTTTTGTAGGGGTTTAAAGTTGTTTATTTTAGAGGTCGAGTTTGATAGTGATACCTTCACATTGGGATTTTCTGGGTTTGGATTGATATCAGGCATGAATTGAATGACCATGTATAGGGCTATTTTAGACTATGACAGAAAGGTCGTTAGATTGAGCATGTCTAGTGAACGTGGCTTAGAGGTTTATTGTGATGCCCGAGGATCTGTTATGTTGAGCTGCTTGAATTCATTGGACCTATCGCTCTTTATACATTAGACCTATCGCATGACGAGCTTAGAGAAGTACCTATGGTTAGAGATTTCCTAGATTTTTTTCAGGAGGTTATCAGTCTCCCACCCAAGAGAGATCGAGTTTATGGTCTATCTTATTGAGAATGTTGGACCTATTGCCTTACCACTAAGACTTATGGCTCCAAAGGAAAGACGCAAGTTGAATAAGCAAGCGAATGAGTTATTGGAAAAGGGTTTTGTTAGGAGGAGTATTTTTGAGTGGGAAGCGCCAGTCATCTTTGCCACCGAGGTGGATGGTTCTCTGAGACTCTACGTCGATTATAGGGAGCTGAATTAACAAAGAGGAATCGTTGTCCACTGCCCCGCATAGATGATCTCTTTGATCAGTTGGTTGGAGCTAGTGTATTCTCATAGTTTGACTTTCCTACTGGATTCTTAGTTGCATGTGGCCAAGGGCAGTATTCAAAAGACATCATTCCGTACACTCGATAGATTGTATGAGCGGTTAGTCATGCACTTCAGAGTGACCAATGCACCCGCCTACTTTGTTGATCTGATGAGCCAAGTATTTAGGGGGTTGCTTAAAAAATTCGTCATGGTATTTGTGGATGATATTCTTGTATACTGGAGGAGTGAGGAGAAGCATGTGTTGCATTTAGGAGGAGTGCTCAGTACACTCCATGCACATAAGCATAAGGCAAAGTTTTCTAAGTGCCACATTTGGAGAGAGGAGGTACGATTTTTGGGACATATCATCTCAGAAAATGGCTTAGAAGTTGATCCTAATAGGCAGCAATTCAGGATTGACATGTTCCAAAGAACGCTTCAGAGGTGAGAATTTTCCTTGATTTGGCAGGCTACTATCGCAAGTTCATTAAGGACTTCGAGAAGATCTCAACCGCAACCTGTCTTACTAAGACGAATCTAGTTTTCTCAGAGGATGCGAAGTGTAAAGACGTTTTTGTCAAGTTGAAGGAAGCATTGACTAGTGCGCCAGTGTTGGTGCTACCGATGGAACGAAGTCATTTATAGTTTATACCTATGTTTGTGGAATAGGGTTAGACGTGGTATTGATGCAAGAAGGAAGGGTGGTGAGTTATGCGAGTAGGCAACTGAAGACCCACAAGAGGAACAACCTTACACATGACCTTGAGTTAGCAGCCATTATCTTCACGCTTAAGTCATGGAGACTTTATCTTTTAGGGAAGCGGTTTGGGCTATTTACGGATCATAAGTCCTTGAAATAATTTTTCTTCTAAAATGACTAGAATTTGAGAAGAAGAGATGGATGAAGTTTTGGCATCGTATGATTTTGATATCTCTTATACCCCGGGCAAAGGTAATGTAGTGGCAGACGCTTTGAGTAGATAGCGTGCAGTATTGAGTCCCTTGTTCTTAGAGTAGAGACATATGGATTATATTTCTACCTTCAATTTTAGACCATCATTAGATACTACCCCAGGACTACTAGCAGCTTTAGATGTTCAGCCTACATTGATGGAGCGTAATGGATCTAGGCAGAAGGAGGATAAGGAGCTAGTAGATATTTTTGAGAGGATAAGTAGAGAAGAATCATTAAGTCATTTAAGGCATTATACCATTGACTTAAGAGGATTGTTAGGAGAGACGATAGGCTTTGTGTTCCTTGCAATATGGATTTGACAAATGCGGTACAAGCGGAGTCTCACCATTCTAGCATGATCATTCATCCCAGTGGAGACAAGATGTGTCGTGATATGAAGTAAGTTTTCTATTGGCCCAGTATGAAGAAGCAAGTAGCAGAGTATGTTGCTAAAAGGTAAAAGGATTGTTGTAGTCATTGGATATTCCTCAATGGAAGTGGGAGAGCATTTCCATGGATTTTGTAGATGGTCTACCTAGGGGAAGGAGAGGGAATGAGAGCATTTGGTTCATAGTTGATCGGTTAACCAAGTGCGTTCATTTCATACCAGTGAGGAGTATTAGGACGCGGCGTCATTGGCGGCTCTGTACATGAGAGAAGTCATTAGGTTACATGGAGTTCCTATTAGCATAGTTAGTGACTGAGATCCGCTTTTCACTAATGAGTTCTGGAGGAGCCTGCATGAGGCTTTAGGGGCTGAGTTAAGCTTGGGTACTGCATATCATCCACAGGTGGATGGATAGACAGAGAGAGTGAATAAGGTTTTAGAGGATTTTCTACATTTTAGACTTTGGAGGTTCTTAGGAGGATCATTTTCAATAAATGGAATTTACCTACAACAATAGCTATCAAGCTAGCATTGGGATGGCATCTTTTGAGGCATTGTATGGTAGACCTTGTAGATCACCATCATGTTGGTTAGATACGAAAGATAGAATAATTCTTGGACTGCATATTGTGAGGTAGACATCAGAGAAGGTGGATTTGATCCATATGAGGTTGAAGGCTACTTAGGAAAGGTAGAAATATTATGTTGACAAGAGATGTACAAAGTTGGAGTTTGCAATGGGAGACATAGTATCCGTGAAGATTTCATCCCTTAGGCATGTGATGAGATTTGGTAGTTCGGGGAAGCTAGCACCGAGATTTATAGGACCCTTCCTGATAGTGGCTAGAGTAAGGAAGTTGGCATATAGAGTAGAGCTTTCGGATAAGTTGGTGGGGGTACATGACGTTTTCCATATGTCGCACTTGCAAAAGTGTTTACATGATACAACCACCGTGGTCAAGCCTAGTCAGTTGAAGGAGGTTAAGGTAGAGTGAGAGTCACTTATTCACCATGCACCCACTATATATTAGAGCATGGTATAAAGTGACTCCGCAATAAGGAGATCGAACTTGTTAAAGTTCAATGGGGAGACGACCTAACATAGAGTACATGGGAGTCCGAGAAGAAACTCCACACTATCCACCTACAACTCTTTTCTAGTACGTTTCCAATTTAATTCTTATAAGTATAAATTACTTGTATGTAGGACTTAGGTGGTATACCCATTAAGTAGAGACAACTGAATATTAGGAATAGTTGTAAACATGTCGAAAGGACGTGTTATAGATGATGGATGCTAATGGATGTATTGTTGGCATTGTGCTCTTTTACACGGTATATCCTCTAGGTGCACACACACTTATATCCAGTTACCTGATATTCCTTGATTATTATTGTGCTAGTGAATATTATACATTTGGATGCTGCATATGAGTTGTATGATTACACATACAAATAGAATTGCGAGTAAATATTTACTTAGGATGTTGCATACATTTGGATGCATGGAATGAGCATTTGGATGATAAGAGGTCGATTGGATCAGTAGACCGCCTACTATTGCATTAGTATAGATTCACTTGCATTTCATACTATATATATATATGTACATGTTGCATTAGAAAATTTCTAAGGACAATGATTACTCGTGGGTGGTGGATGAGTAGATGATTATAGTTATTGATTGTTGTGTGTATAAGTTACATTTTTTCATCCTCAAATATTTCGGGATGAAATTATTGTAAGGAGGAAAGAATGTAACATCCTGGAAATTTAACAAAAATTTAATAGATATTTAAATGGAAACGTAATAAAGAAACTAAATTAAAATAAAACAAGGACTTAAAAGAAAATTTTCACAGACATCCGAATTTGGCTACGAAACTTGCATCATTGTGTTCATAGCAATTTTCCTGATGAATTTCATATGTAACACTTCGCAATTAGAGTTGGTATGGAGGAGTTACGGGCGTTAGAATGAATTAAGAATTTAAAACAAAAAAATTTTGAAAATTAACAAAGCCACTGATCGACCCAAAGGGGTTCAAGGTCGACTGTTGTAAGGGGCGGTCGACCCGCATGTGAGTAAAATTACATGTTTTTTATTCTTCTGATGACGCGATGAACGGACAAGATGATTTGCTTGGGAAGGAAGGATTGGATGAGTGAACCAGATTTTACCAAATATCTCCTTGAGCTAATCTAATGGCCCAAACTAAAACTCTACTCTATAAGTACCAAGCTAATGGAATCCTAAAACAATTATAGTAACCAAACTCTGCCAAAATTTTCTCACGACCCTTTCTCAAAATTCCAAAAAACAAATCCATTCAACCAAAAAGATTAAAGAAAGCAAATAAAGGTGATCTAAGGAGGAGATATTGATTTGGAGGCCAAATCTCGGGTGCAAGCATTAATAAGAGTTTAGGTTAGAGGTGAGTAGGCACAAATTTGATAAGTTGATTATTGTAGTTAATTTAAAATATTGTAATTGATTAGGATGTTAGCCAACCTTAAATTGAATATGCTAATATATTAAAATCTAAGTTCTAATCTAAACCTTAGTGTTAATTGTTAATTGGAATTATGCATATACCCTTTTTCTCTTGAAATTGGAACCCTAAAATCAACAAATACTAAACCTAATTACAAACTATTGATTAGACTGTAATTAGGGTTCACAAATCATTGTTAACGATCTAATTTAAATGCATAAAAAATCAACAATAGAAATTGGGAGAAACCCCAAAAATTGTTCATCAACGGTCGACTTTGGAACCCTAATTGTCGACTGGTAGCAGTCGACCGAAGGGTATAAGTGGTCGGCCATTCGTATAAAAAACTGGCAACCTTAACTTCGGCCTAAGGCCTAAAAATTATAAATAAAAATTATATAAACATGAATTGTTATGGGCATACTTAAGGGCAATTTGATGAATGTTAGGACTTGCAGGGAAGTTAGTCCCCTATGAGCGGATGCTAGGTTATGGCGGTGTTGGGTAAATGTTCTTTACCCAATTTAGGATCGTAATCGATTCGAGGTGATGTACTTTCGCGATTGACACTCACAGGAGGTACCAACAGCGGGTGTGCAGCTGGCGTAGATTCTTGATGGAGTGGGTCCGGCACAATGGGAAGTCCTAATATTCACAAATTCCCGACGTACATGATACAATTAGAGAGGAGGACCTGGGGAAAGCAATAAGAGGCAACTACTATGATCAAGAGGTGGAAGAAAATGCAGATGATGAGACATTTTGATAAGTCGGCATTTCAATTTCTTCCACTTCAAACGCAGCAAGAGGGAACGTTCCTAGTAGCCTAGTGACAATGATAGTAGTGGAAATCTGTGTCCACAATAGCCTAGTGGCGGCGTCTTTCATTGTTAGTACCCAAGAGTGTTGTGTCTTGTACATTGAGTAGCTCTAGGAACGGTGGCCTACGTCAGATGTGAAATTCGATTTTAGTTCGATCCATTGAATTGGCCTGCATAATTTGATGTGTAGGAATGTACTAGATAAGAACCTTTAGGTAACAGTCCTTAAGAATTCATGGACATTTGTATCACACCTTTATCATTTAGAGTAGTATTAAAGTGATTGCATATGATCATCATATTAAACTTGTACTTGTTCACCAGACTTTATGTTTGACCCATTCTCTTTCCTTCTTTTTCCTCACCACAGGTGACTGGCCCATTCTAGATACTTGGAGAGCTGAACTTATATTCGTAGTCTGCTTTTATCCTATTTTATACTCCATGTATAATTCTATCTTATCAATACATTTTGCTTCTTGCATCAGACTTTGAGGGATATTTTGTTATGCACTTTGTATTGAATCATGTACTGATATTTTTCTGAGACTACGAGTTGATATTTTTAAGGATTTATGCTTTTCTATGATATATACATGTTCATTTTCTTCCGTTTTGAGATCAGAAAGTGTAGTATATCTTACATTACATCTGCCTATATTTGTCTTTGGGATGTGAAATGTTTAAACCCCGGGGATCTTCATTTCTCGGCATGGCGCAAGTTCGAAAGTCTCAATATGCTTTGGATCGGCGTGTCGGGAGGTGCAGGTTGTTACAAAAAGGACAAAAATGCATATGCATAGAATACTTAATGAAACTACATAAGAAATAAAAATGCATAGTAAATGACTTCACCTCCCTTGATGAATGAAACACAAAATATACTACATAAATATAACCATCAAACTCATAATAACTCAAGACTAGGTATCCTAGCACTATTCTTAGTCTCTCATATGTTATAACAATTTGTTTTAATCAAAGTCGGGCTAGCAATGAAACTAGCAAAGGAAAGAGCTATGGAACTTGTAGATGAAGAGCTCTTGAGCTTGTTGATGAAATATTATCAGACTTCGAGCTGTAGTGCTATCGAACTTACTGATGAAGATCTATCGAACTTGTAGATAAAGAGCTATCAAACATGTAGATGAAGTGCTACCGAACTTTTAGCTGAAGTGCTACTGAACTACTATATGAAGAGCTGTTAAACTTGTAGATGAAGCGTGATAAGACTTGCAGATAAAATGATATCGAACTTAAAGTTCAAGTGCCATCAAACTTGTAGTTTAAGTGTCATCAAACTTGTACCTCGTTGTACTTGAAGAGCCATCGAATTTATAGCCAAAGAGTTATCTAACTTGAAGCTAAAGTGCTACCAAACTTGCAAACGAAGCACTATCGAACATATAGATGAAATGCTATCAAACTTGTTACTGAAATGTTATTGAACTTGTTGAAGAAGTGCGATCGAACTAGTAAATGAAGTGCTATTAAACTTGTATATGAAGAGCTGTTGAACTTGCAAATGAAGTGCCATCAAACTTGTAGCTCAAATGCTATCGAAATTGTAGTTGAAGGGCTATTGAAATTGTAGTTGAAGTTCTATCGAACTTGTAAATGAAAAGTTATTGAACTTGTAGATGAAGAGCTATCGAACTTATAGCTGAAGTGTTATAGTATATGTAGAAGTTTCCAGAATTGTTAATGTGTCATCTCCTATTTGTTTTTTATGCTACGTCAGCATAAAAGTAAAAATAATGGAAGTGAAAGAGAGCAATTTGTACAAGTAGTGCTACGTGTCACATTGATAGCATGCCACATCATCAGTAAAAAGAACGATCAGCCATTCAAAGTTGTCCCTCGCCATGCGTAAGAAAATATAACGATGTCATTTTACTATAAATAGACATGTATCCCATATAAGAAGAGACATTTTTCTAAATCTTCTTCTTCCTTAATATCATTTGTTATAATGTCGTGCTATTTCTAACATCTAAAAATAGATATAAATGCCAATAAAATACGCTTATAACAAATTTCAAACATTAACGACAGTGAACCGTAGTTATATAAAAATTTTAAACTCTAAGACAATGAATAAAAAGGGAAACCTCACAGCGGAATTTAAACATCAATGTATACATATACATATATATAATTTTGACAATCAAATATTACTCAAATCTCATACAACGCATAATATACACTTTTCATTACATTAATTAGTAAGCGATGACTATATAAATATAATGTAAGAGGTATATCAAACCACCGTGTGGGTGCGACTTATTCAAGACCCTTTGCTCCCTCCTTTACCTCCACTTGCAAACTTACAAACACATTCATACATATATAATAAAAAGGAAAATGTGCCAACTATATTTGGGGACTGCGGCAATTTCTGTATACAAGGAAACCGTGGGCTATTGCATAGAAAAAGACTGCCTATGTACTACTTTTGGAGGATCAATGTAACGACCCGACTTTCTATGCCCAGAAAGTCGCATCATTATGAAGAAAGAAAGGGGTAGAAAATAGAAAAGAAGAGAAGAAAGAAAGAAACAACAACAATGATCTCACAGCGGAACGAATAAATTATATTAATAACATAAACTATTACATAGTATACAACAATTTACAGAGTTACACAGCATATACATCACTTACTAGACAGTTATAAACATCTGTCTAGACATTACCACTCAAATACAAGACAAGACACTATCACAGATATCAACACAGCGGAATACTATATCTATGAACGCCGAAGCCTCCTGCTCCATTGCTCCTCCAGAAATATTCGTCAAAGCTAAACCTGAATCCCTTGGCTACTCGTAAAAATTTGAGTACCCAAGAGTTTATAAAACAGAAATAAACACTTGGGGTCAGACATGGGTCTGGTGTGAGTAACAGGTTAAACTTGCTTAACTTCAAAACCTTTAGAAAGAAAAGGTATCACGTAAGACTTCCCACAAATAAACATGGGTAAGTTTTTACCTTACGCTAACCAAAACATTTGATAGGAAATCTGATTTTATTATGATAGGGTCTAGGGTTTTCAAGTAAAATATAGAAATAGCTGAAATGCTTACATCTCACATTCCAACATAGTTGGGCACAACTAATACGTACGGCACTTATTGGAGTTTGGATTCCATACAATGGCAGGGCTACTGGGGTACCGCCCGTCACAGTACGTGGCCTAGATCACCGTACCGAGGAGTACGCCCACTCCCCTGCAACACAAAGCCGGAACCATCCCTTACTGGATAATCCCGAACAAGATAATCCCGTAGTTGGCGCGACCAACCACACACTAAGCCGAATAAAAGAAAAGGGACCTCTAGACAGGGATCTATCTTGCTCTCAGTGGGTGCTACCCACGAAGCCTTGCTGCACCTCCCCTGTTTTAGCCATTCCCGGTTGATGAGGCTTGAGGTTACGATTACCTTTAATCAGAACATATCACTTAGAATGCTCATCGTCCGCCTGACGATGTGCTGAAAGCATTCAATCCATATAAGTTCGTTCCGGGTTCGAACGAAACCGAAGGCATTATCTCGTTACACTCGTTTTGGAATCACCCTCAGAGTTAACGACAATAACCCTTGCACTCTGAATCTTCATCTTCACTTGAGATTAACGACCTATCGTTAATTTGGATCGATGTGGTATTCGGGTCTCCAGACCTGGAATACCGGTATACGGAAACCCGATCCCGGTCTCATCGAAATCCAAAACGTATCTTTTAAGGGCCAAGTTGTTTTAAGGTTAAAACAATTCAATTCTTATCTATATACACAAAGATAGATAATTCAATAGATAATCTACATTATCATCCCAAACAGATAATTCACATTATCAATATAATTCAACCAAACATCCATATCATATATCAATCATATCTCATCAGAGATATCAAACAATGAAATACATTCAATCTCATTCATCCATCCTTAAGCAATGATTTATATCATCTAATTAATTTAAAGTGAATTAAACTAATTACTTCATTCTATAAATCCTGCTTACTTAATTATTAATTAAACCAATTAATAATCATTACTCTAAGTATCCATCTAAATTAATCATTCCTGATTAATTACCCTTTAATTACTTTAAGTAATTAATACTTAATTAATTTCACAAATTAATTATCTTAAACCATTCAGTAATTAATCTTTAATTACTTCATTAATTAATTAACTATATTTAATTACATTAATCCTTAATTAATTACAATTAATTAATTACTTTAATCACTTATTATTTATTAATTAATCTTAATTAATCAATTCTTAATTTCATCATTAATTATATTAATTAATGATCCTTAATTATTCTTAATTAATTATCTTATTTAAATTAATAATTAATTAGTCACATTTATTAATCACCTTTGATTAATCTCATTTAGTAATTAACTTCCCTTAATTACTCCACTTCATAAATTAATTACTCGTTAATTAATTATCCTTTAATTAATCCCTTGATTAATTATTCAAAAGTAATTAACTCAAATTACTTTTATTATTAAATCATCTTCAGTTAATTACATCCAGTAATTACCTTTAATTACTTTCCTAATTAAATTTTTTTTTTGTGTAAACTGACAGGCTCATATATATTTATACTAATTCATATAAATTCAAATTAAAATCTACAATACAAGCCAATATTATCACATGCAAACATATATCATATGCTTTAAGTTTTAAAAATGAAAGTTACTCACCAGTTTGAAAACAGAGAACAACTTTTGTTCTTTTCTTTTGATCTGGAACTGTTTTACTTAAAAACTTGAATTGCCTTTGCTAGAAAACTTGCATTGCTTGCTGTTTAAATTTGCATGTTGCTATAACTTGTTTGTTGAGACATTGCTTTAGTTTGAAAATATCTCAGTTGCATGCAGACTGGAGTTTGATTCCAGGTTAAAGAAAATATGCAGGCTAAAGACTTGATTTTGGAAGATGAATTTACAGAGTTGAAGAAGCTTTCTGGTTTGAGAGATTGTTACAGATTTTGCTTAGGGAATTTTGGTTTGAGAGGAAGTTAATTACTGATTTGTTTATGAGAATTTTGTTACAGATTTGTTATGAAGATTTTGGAGAATATTCAGGCTGAAAGTTTTCTTAGCTTTGAAAAAGAAATAGAAAAGAGAATGGAATGAGAGCATATGTTTATATAAGTCAATTTGTGGTTTAATAAAAATAAAAGAAAATTAAAACTAAAACTTGACATTTGGCATTACCATTGTATTATTAGTTTACACTTGTTATTACTTAGCCTTAGGAATTTACACATGTCCTTTTTATTTAATTTATAGTTATTTTAAATTTAAAAACCTTTTTCTTTATTTATTAAACACTTATTACTTATTTAAATTTATATATATATAAGTTACTTTTAAAGAAAATAAACCAATTATACTTATAGATAAAAGCTTATACATATATTTTAAAATGCAAAACTATTTAAATATTACCTCTTTTGAATTTCAAAATTAATTTACATTCAATTTCAAATTATATTTAAAAATCCAATTTAAATTCAATTTAAAACAACACATTCAATTTTAAATAACAATTATATTTACATTAAAATCTATTTATTTAAAAACAAGACTTTATTCATTTATTAAATTTCAAACCAAAGCCAATCTATTTACAATATATATATATATGCACACATATAAATATATTATAAATAGAAATCATTTTATTAATTTCTAAAAGATAAATTCACTAATTAAATATCCATTTAATTAGATTATTAAACCAATTCAAATTTGTTATCAAAGATTATCAAATCAATTTAATTATTTAAACAGATTATTAAATTGATATTGCCCCAAATTTCCGGGATATTACAATCAAGCCCATGCAGTTCTATTTTCTACTCTTCTTCTGCATCCAAATATTAGTTAGTACATAACACCCATAGCATCCATGCAATAACTGCAACCAATGCAAACATTACAACTAGCAAATAGTATTCCTACCACTACATCAAAAGGTATTTTTGGGGGTGTACAGAAAATGCTACTATAATTTAATAATGTTTTAGAGAACGCCGCTAAAAAACACGCGACTAAATATCCAAAACTTTATGTTGCATTTCTAGAAACGTTAACGAAAAACAACATATTGCAGCGTTTTTAAACGCTAACGAAAAACAACATATTGCATCATTTTTAAATGCAACCAAAATATTTTATCGTAGCGTTGTATAAGCGCTACTAAAAAGTATTATTGACGCTACTACAAAAATACTATAGGAGCATTTTTTGTCTACCGCCATATATATTTTGGTAGCGTTTTTTGTTTGCCGCCACATATATTTTGGTAGCGTTTATTAAACGTTGCCAAAAATTATTGATTTTTTGTGAAGCTTTCCCTCGCTATGATAGCTCGTGAGGTTTCCACTTCATTTTGTTCATAATGCATATGTTATATAGTAATAATTAACATATTTCGAGATGAAACCCACAATCACTCATAATTATCACATTCAAACAAAAAAAACATTTTAATCGCATAGTAAAATACGATATGCAAACAATTCAATACAAAATATATTAAACCTAGTCTTTAGGTTTTTTAATTTTTTTTACAAAATACGATATACAGACAATTCGATACATCACCCTGCCTCCTTCACCAACCTCCAACCCAAACCAGAAATCACCACCCACTGCCTGAAACCATCATCCAAAACCAGCACCACTATTCACAACCAACACCTCACCACAACCTCACACCTACTACTACCTGCATCACCCGAACAACCTGCAACCAAAATAAGCAACACAAGTATTGGTTTTGCAAAACATAAATTAAATTAAATTAAAACTATAATAATATATATGTTGAGCCATCAACAAACTTAGATCAGCACTGGATGATGAAAACATAAATTAAATTTAAGCTACAGATAATCTATTCGTAGATCCAAGGGTAATCGCTACTTTTCCATTCGGAAACACCTTCTACGAACCACAAAGCAATTTCCTTGCCCTTTCTACCGCATCACTTCCATGAATTATGTTCCCACCCATTTATTCCCAAAAGCTCACATTATCATCCCATTATTATCGCATAAAATGTTAGTATGTACTGCATGAAAATTACAACTATTGCCAAAATAAAACACAGTTACTAGCTTGACGTAGAGCAAAACTGTGAATGCAAAATGCACACCAATCATAGAGCAAAACTGTGAGAACAGCGTAGTTAAATTAATGTAATTTACCATAAGAATCTATGTAGCAAAATTAGTATAAAAAAAGAAAAAGCTCAGAGTTACATATCTTGCTGATTTAGGTTTACTTGACTATGCTAAAATATTATTATTTAATACTAAGCTAATTAGCTATTGATATTGAAGGTTTTGTTAGAAGTATTATCTGCCAACCATGATGGCATAGTCCCAACAGATAGTCCTAGAGGCAAACTCAACCAAGGTGAAGACTCAACTGGATTGGTTGCACCGATAATTTTACGAGTAGTTAACACCACATTTTTGCCTTCCCATACCATTTCAACTACTGGACCAGACATAATGTATTCTACAAGCCCAACAAAGAATGGTTTCGAAGAAAGGTCTTCATAGTGCATCTCAGCAAAAGATTTTTCCACTGTCACGACCTTCGTGGCTGTTAAAAAATACTGTTAAACGGATGCCTACTAATTTAAATATAGCCTACCTAAAAACATAAAAGCACCAAGCTTTGGTAATGAAGTTAACAGTGAAAAAACCAGGAAATAATTTTTTCGCCAGGCAAAATTTCTACATTAATTGTATGTTAATAGTTTTTTCAAAACAAGACTCATCTATGTAACATTTCTTTTCATGAACACTGAATGATAGACTATAATTAACATTTCTTTTCATGAAACTGAAAGCCGATGCCATTGTTATATTGAGTTTACTCTGTAGGACTTTAGAAACAAGACCATTAGACCCTGTGATCTAGTGGCTGAAATGCAAAGGTGGATTCCCTCTCTACTCTCTTAGCAGAGAAAGATATCTAAATCCTTTTAAACTATGCTCTATTCTAAAGACACAAAATTGTTCGATTAGTTACAATAAGCAACACCTAACCACATTAAGCATGCATGACGCACTGAGTATTACATAGCCTAATAAATACAAATTAGGTTAGACAAACTTCAATTTAGTAGTGAAAGGGAGTGCGGATTAAGGATCTTAAGGCTAATTTAACACTAGAAGGGGTGGTAAATAGTGTGTAATGGATTCTAAGACTTATATGGACTAATTTAAAAATTATGATATAAACAAATGCAAAACTTAATCACATAACAATCACAGAATCAAACACAGATGCAGAAAGTAAATAAAAAGCATAAAAGGAAAGAACACACCAAATTTTATACTGGTTTGGAGTTACCCTACGTCCAGTCCTACACCAAGGCAAACACCTCGTACAGATTTTTATTATACCAATGTCGAGATTACAATCCTCAATTTCTAAAGGCCTTGAGGTACCCTCCTGTCTTCGAGTCCAGGGCAAACTCTCTTGATTTACGGGACACAAGATCACCCAATTGATTTCCAGGCACAACCACACCTTATAGAGAGACTCGATAAACTTTTGATTACAAATTGATCCTATAACTCTGAATAGCACTTTAATCCTCAAGAGAGGGCAGAGAATCAAACAAGAATGAGATTCTAATTTGATTCACTTGAGAATTCGGCAGAATTTCGGCACGATCTTAAAAATATGAAAATTTTAGAATATGGATTTGTGGAGAAGAAGGAGTGAAGAAAATAAGAAAATAGATAGTTAAAAAATTCATTTGTGAAGGCTATTTATAGACCAGTAACGGTCATAACCATTCGTGAAGAGATTTAAACGAATAGACACTTCTTTTGAAAATTGAAACTTTTGAATTTAACGGCCACCATGTCGACATGGGGTATCCCATGATGTCGACATCCCTTAGTTGAAAACAATGTAAAATTTGTTTTGAAAATGGTATTGAAAAGAAAACAAGATGAAATGATTCTGGAGTAAAATAAACTAATTTTCCTATGTTTTAAAATAAAGAAGAGTAGAAAAATATATTTTTAGAATGTATATATAAACTTGATTTTAAATCTCAAGTATATATATATATATATATATTATAAAAAAATATTTAAAAATCAGAAGATAGTTTAAAAACAAACGAAGTTTAAAACAAGAGTTTATTTAAAAACAAAAACAAAGAATATTTTAAGGCTAAAACATCTTTTTGAAAATCATTTGAAATGATAATTTTTAAGGCTAAAACATTTTGAAAAGCATTCTTGAAAATCATTTTGAAAAACCATTTTGAAGTAGTTTTGCAAGCTTCTTCCTGCAGAATATTTCATCACATCAGGACTCGAGAACTTGTACAAAACCAGGATGTTCGTGGGTTTGTAAGCCACTTGTCGTAGGTTTGTAAGCTACTTGTCGTGGGTTTGTAAGCCACTAAGAAGGTAGAAATGGGTTCCATCCCAAATGAAATTTCGAATGAAGATTTCCACGCTATTATGAAGTTTTAACAAAACTAGACACTTATCTTGAAATCTTGATCTTGATACTCATGAGTCTTCAAACTTGATTTCTTCATTCTTGATCTTTATACTGTACAGTCTTCAATAATCGTACGTGCCTTATATATTCTACATAATAACATTCATATATATCTAGACAATAGTGTTAGTATATAAGTTGTAATAAAATAAGTTACAAAGGTTGTTGTCATCAAAACCACTATCTCCAGTTCCTAACAATCTCCCCCTTTTTGATGATGACAACCTTATAAAATATACTTACCACTTCGATCATACCATAACTCTCCCTTACACCAACAACTCCCCCTTACTCCAAGCCTACTATTTTATATAACTTCTCACCCTTTGTCATCAACAAAAATAAAACCTATAAACCTTGAACTTAATAGAAAATGAGATAAACAAACATATGACAAAAGGATAATAACTATGTAAGAGTGATATAAAATATAGCATCCTAAATTAAATGGAATACAAGATTATTTCTACACTAAAGATTTTTTTCAGAAGAACATTAGTTTTATTAAGATAACATTTATATACAAATTAACAAACCAATATATAATCAAGAAAGAGAAAAACAAAAACGAAAAATGCTAACAAGGACCCTTAACTATTGGTGATTTATGGACCGAACAATTTGAATAGTGGAGACAAAAGTTTCCACGTTGTTCGACCAAGTTCCCATTAGCATCAAAAAGGACCTGTCCAATGCAAATCACGCCATCGTCTTCGTCCATATGAACATTCAGATTCGGCAGAGGATGTTCTTCTTCTTGATCCTCTTGTGGTTCTTCTAGAGGCTCTTCTTCTTCAGAATCCATGGCTTGTGATGATTCTTCGATGACAATGGTATTGGCATGGTTATCCATAAGGAAGTTTTGTAAATTCCTAAGGATTCTGCCTTGCCTATCTTGTTCTCTAGCCATTCGCAGTTGACTCACTTGAACTTCCATCATCATTTGAAGCAAATCTTTCATCTTCTCTTGTAATTTGATGACTCGTACGTGTGTGGAACATTGAAAAGGGCTAGAATGAGGAGAAGTGGGTGAAGAAGGTTCATTATTAGAAGAGGAAGCCATTAATTTACTGTTTTAGAAGTTTATTACAGAGAATAGAACAGAGAAAAGGAGTAAAAGTCGAAATATATAACCAAATAACTAATTTTAGAGGGAAATTTAAATTTGAAAATCTCGGCCTGTATGTCGACATAGGGGGATGGGTCATGTCGACATGCCCAGTTAAATTTTTGAGAAATGTTTATTTATATTAATTATTAACTATACTTGTATTATTTGTAATTTATACTTCAGTTAATGAACATATACCTAATTCTCTTCTAAATTTAGTAAAGTTTTGTTCATTTAATGGTTTGGTTAATATATCAGCAATTTGTTTTTCTGTATTAATATATTCAAGAGTTATGACTTCTTTACCTATATTATCTCTAAGAAAATGATGTCTAATATCAATATGTTTTGTTCTATCATGATGAGTTGTATTTTTAGATAGGTTTATTGCACTAGTATTATCATAATAAATTGGTGATTTAGTTATAGTTAATCCAAAATCTTTTAAAGTTTGTTGCATATATATAACTTGAGAACAAGCCAAAGCAGCAGATATATATTCTGCTTCAGTTGTTGACAAGGATACAGTGTTTGCTTCTTACTAAACCAGGAAACCAGAGAATGTCCTAGAAAGTGACAAGTTCCACTTGTATTTTTTTGGTCTGATTTACAACCAACGTAATCATCACAATATGAAATTAAATCAAATACATCATTTTTAGGGTAAAATAAACCATAATCTAAAGTATGTTTTACATATCTTAAAATTCGTTTAACAGCTTTTAAGTGAGTTTCTTTAGGTTGAGATTAGTATCTTGCACAGAGACAGACACTATGCATGATGTCAAGACGACTTGCAGTTATATAAAGCAGCGAACCAATCATTCCCCTATATAATTTTTGATCAACATCTTTTGATTTATCTTCTTTACTTAAAGCTACATTAGTTGTCATTGGAGTTGGTTTCCCACTAGAAGTGGTCAATCCAAATTTATTAATTAAATCCTTAAGCATATTTTTCTTGACTAATGAAAATTCCTTTATCTAATTGTTTGATTTGAAGTCCTAAGAAAAAATTTAGTTCTCCCATATGACTCATTTCAAATTTTTTAGTCATTATATCTGAGAATTCTTTATTCATTATGTTATTAGTTGACCCAAATATTATATCATCTATATATATTTGTACTAATTGAATATCATTTTTGTTTCTTTTAATAAAAGAGTTGTATCTATTTTACCAATTTCAAAACCAGATTGTAGTAAATAAGATCTTAGTCTTTCATATCAGGCTCTAGGAGCTTGTTTCAGACCATATAAAGCTTTCTATAATTTATATACATGATTTGAAAATTTATTATCTTCAAAAAGTGGAGGTTGTTCAACATAAACATCTTCTTTTACAAAACCACTTAGAAAAGCACTTTTAACATCCATTTGATATAACTTGAAATTATTGTAGTTTGCGAAAGCAAGTAGAATCCTGATAGCTTCTAGTCTTGCTATGGGTGCAAAGGTTTCGTCATAATCAATTCCTTCTTCTTGACAATAACCTTGCGCGACTAAACGAGCTTTATTTCTTATGACCTCACCAAGTTCATTCATTTTATTTTTATAAACCCATTTTGTTCCAGTTATACTTTTATCCTCAGGTCTAGGAATAAGTTCCTAAACATCATTTCTGGTGAATTGATTCAGTTCTTCTTGCATAGCAAGAATCCATGAATCATCAGATGATGCTTCCTTTGGATTTTTAGGTCCAATAGTTGATATAAAAGCTACATTACTCATACTATTTAGTTGATTTCTTGTTTTAACTGTAGATTCAATATTTCCTTGTATATTTTCTACATGATGATCTTTTAATAGCCTAATTCTTTTATTAGGTTGAATGATTTCACAATTAGTTTCATTAGGTTCATTATTTAAAGTTACAAAATCTTATTCATCTTCTATTTTTACAATATCTTTAAAATTTTCATCAAAGGATACATGCATTGTTTCTTCAATAGTGTTAGTTCTTAAATTATAAATTCTAAATGCTTTACTTCTATTAGAATATCCGATAAAGATACCTTTGTCGGATTTAGGTTCAAATTTATCTAAATTATCTTTTGTATTAAGAATAAAACACTTACTACCAAAAACTTTAAAATAAGCTACTATGGGTTTCTTATTGTAACGTAATTCATATGGTGTTTTATTAGTTAATGGTCTAATTAAAATCCTATTTAATATATAACAAGCTGTAGCGACTGCTTCAGCCCAAAAGTTTTTAGGTAAGTTACTATCAAAAAGCATTGTTCCAGCACACTCTTGAATCGTTTTATTCTTACGTTCTACCACTCCGTATTGTTGTGGAGTTCTTGGAAAAGAGAAATTATGAGTAATTCCTTTTTGATTATAGAAATTCTCAAAATTTTCATTTTCAAATTCTCCACCGTGATCACTACGAATAGTTTTTATTTTTAAAGAAAGTTGATTTTGAATTCTTTTAGCAAAATTCTTAAATAATTCAAAAGCATCACTTTTAAGTTTAAGAAAAATTGTCCAAGTATATCTAGAATAATCATCTATAATTACAAAAACATATTTATTGTGATTTATTTGATTGAACTTGAGATGGACCAAACAAATCTAAATGAAGTAATTCTTGAGGTTTAGAAGTAGAAATCATATCTTTTAATTTAAATGAACTTTTCTTAAGTTTTCCTAATTGGCAAGCATCACATATACTATCTACTTTAAAGTTTAACTTGGGAAGACCTCTAACTAAGTCAAGTTTTGATAACCAAGATAACAGTTTGAAAATTAAATGACCAAATCTTTTATGCCAAATCAAGGGTCACTTGTATTAGCCAAAAGACATAAGTTATCATTTGAAACTTTCATACTGAGGATGTAAATGTTTTTCTTTCTAATTCCTTCAAAGATAATATTTGACTTATTATCTTCAATGTGACACTTATCTTTTCCAAATTTAATTTTAAATCCTTTATCACATAGTTGACTTATACTAAGCAAATTATGTTATAATTTCCTAACTAGCAAAACATCAAAAATAAGAGGAGTTTTAGAATTACCGACATTGTCGATGCCAATCACATATCCTTTTGAGTTATCTCCAAAGTTGACCAATCCACCATCTCGATATATAATGTCATTGAGTATCTTGGGATTTTCAGTCATATGTCTTGAATAGCCACTATTAAGTATCCATTTATCTTTCTCAATTTGCACAGTTTGTCCATTGGTTGTTGATTCTTCAAAAGCCATGTAACATGTCTGTTCCTGCATAATAAACCAATTCGGTAGATAACTTATATGGACTAATTATGATATAAACAAATGCAGAACTTAATCACAGAACAATCACAGAATCAAACACAGATGCAGAAAGTAAATAAAAAGTAGTAAAAGGAAAGAACACACCGAATTTTATACTGGTTCGGAGTTACCCTACGTCTAGTCCTGCACCAAGGCAAACACCTCGTACATATTTTTATTATACCAATGTCGAGATTACAATCCTCAATTTCTAAAGGCCTTGAGGTACCCTCATGTCTTCGAGTCCGGGGCAAACTCTCTTGATTTACGGCAAACAAGATCACCCAATTGATTTCCAGGCACAACCACACCTTATAGAGAGACTCGATAAACTTTTGATTACAAATTGATCCTATAACTCTGAATAGCACTTTTATCTTCAAGAGTGGGCAGAGAATCAAACAAGAATGATATTCTAATTTGATTCACTTGAGAATTCGGCAGAATTTCGGCACGATCTTAAAAATATGAAAATTTTAGAATATGGATTTGTGGAGAAGAAGGAGTGAAGAAAATAAGAAAATAGATAGTTAAAATATTCGTTTATGAAGGCTATTTATAGACCAGTAACGTTCATAACCATTCGTGAAGAGATTTAAACGAATAGACACTTCTTTTGAAAATTGAAACTTTTGAATTTAACGGCCACCATGTCGACATGGGGTATCCCATGATGTCGACATCCCTTAGTTGAAAACAATGTAAAATTTGTTTTGAAAATGGTATTGAAAGGAAAACAAGATGAAATGATTCTGGAGTAAAATAAACTAATTTTCCTATGTTTTAAAATAAAGAAGAGTAGAAAAATATATTTTTAGAATGTATATATAAATTTGATTTTAAATCTCAAGTATATATATATTATAAAAGAATATTTAAAAATCAGAAGATAGTTTAAAAACAAACGAAGTTTAAAACAAGAGTTTATTTAAAAACAAAAACAAAGAATATTTTAAGGCTAAAACATCTTTTTGAAAATCATTTGAAAAGATAATTTTTAAGGCTAAAATATTTTGAAAATCATTTTGAAAAACCATTTTGAAGTAGTTTTGCAAGCTTCTTCCTGCAGAATATTTCATCACATCAGGACTCGAGAACTTGTACAAAACCAGGATGTTCGTGGGTTTGTAAGCCACTTGTCGTAGGTTTGTAAGCTACTTGTCGTGGGTTTGTAAGCCACTAAGAAGGTAGAAATGGGTTCCATCCCAAATGAAATTTCGAATGAAGATTTCCACGCTATTATGAAGTTTTAACAAAACTAGACACTTATCTTGAAATCTTGATCTTGATACTCATGAGTCTTCAAACTTGATTTCTTCATTCTTGATCTTTATACTGTACAGTCTTCAATAATCGTACGTGCCTTATATATTCTACATAATAACATTCATATATATCTAGACAATAGTGTTAGTATATAAGTTGTAATAAAATAAGTTACAAAGGTTGTTGTCATCAAAACCACTATCTCCAGTTCCTAACAAGTAGTAAGGTTAACCATACCACATTTATCCTCTACTTCATCTTCTTGCCATGCTCCGGATCTTAATGATCAGCCCCACCTCAGTTTTGATGCGGCTATTACTCATCATCACACTGTTGCTTCCCCAACCACAAGCTCCTACTATTTCTTATGCCCACAACCATTGAGATAAAATTTGTGTAGATATCATACAACCAAAGCAAAGATTGCAAACATGTACACAATCTTGTTTGAATTAACTAAATTGATCCAGGGATAAATTCAAATCAAAATGAACTGAAAAGTAATGGGCATTTAGGTGAAAAATTTTGCCTCGTTGTTGGTAACCATGGCTATAAACAGAAAAAAAACAAAATTCTGCATAGTACCTGTGACGACCCGAAATTCCATGCTCAGAAAATCGCATCATCGAAAAGAAAGAAAGGGGTGAGAAAGTAGAAAAGATAGAGAAGAAGAAGAAACAACCACAGAATCTCAACAGCGGAACGAATAAAATATAATATATCACATAATAGATTACATAATATCATATACATCAGAGTTACACAGATAATACAACACATACTAGACAGTTATAAACACCTGTCTAGTTAATACAACTCGATACATCTCAAACAACACAGAAATATAACACAGCGGAAATACAGATAAACACTAACACAGCGGAACCAATATATATCTACACGCTGAAGCCTCCTGCTCCATTGCTCCTCCACAATTCGTCAAAGCTAGCCTGAATCCCTTGGCTACCCGTAAAAATTTGGGTACCCAAGAGTTTATGAAAACAGAAATAAACTTCGGGTCAGACATGGGTCTGGTATGAGTAAACGGTTAAAGTTTGTTAACTTTTTAAAAACCTTTGAAAACAAAGGGTATCACGTAAGACATCCCACACATAAACATGGAAATGTTTTTATCTTACGCTAACCAAAACTTTGATAGGAAATTCAGTGCTATTATAATAGGTCTAGGGTTTCAAGTAAATAGAAAATAGCCGAAATTGTTACATTCATTAAATTCCAGCATACATAGGTATACAATCAAATCCGATGGCACTTATTGGATTTTGGATTCCATACAATGGCAGGGCTACTGGGGTACCGCCCGTCACAGTACGTGGCCTAGATCACCGTACCGAGGAGTACGCCCGCTCCCCTACATCACAAAGCCGGACCCGTTCCTTACTGAACAGTTCCAAATAGAATAACCCCGCAGATGGCTGCAGACCAACTGCCACTACCGAATAAAAAGGAACCTCTAGACAGGGGTATATCCTACTCTCAAGTGGGTGCTACCCACGAAGCTTTGCTGCACCTCCCCTGTTTTAGCCATTCCCGGTTGATGAGGCTTGAGGTCACGATTACCTTTATAGAACTCATCACTTAGAATGCTCATCGTCCGCCTGACGATGTTCTGAAAGCATTCAATCCATACAAGTTCGTTCCGGGTTCGAACGAAACCGAAGGCATTATTTCGTTACACTCGTATTGGAATCACCCTCAGAGTTAACGACAATAACCCTTGCATTCTGAATCACCATCTCGAATCTATAAGTACTATCACCGTCAAACTCATTACGGAATCACCCACAGAGTTATACTGACTTATAGTTCTTATACCTCGAGTCTTCACTTGCTCCATTTGAATTTCACGACCTAACGTTATTTTGGATCGATGTGGTATTCGGGTCTCCAGACCTGGAATCCCGGTATACGGAAACCCGATCCCGGTCTCATCGAAATCCAAACCGTGTCTTTTAAGGCCAAGTTGTTTTAAAGTTAAAACAATTTAATTCAATTACCTATATACTCACAGATAGATAAATCACAATATAACAATAGATATAACATCATCATCATAAACAGATAATCCATATTTTCTACTCAAACAGATAGTCAATATCAGCATATTTAAAACAAGCATCCATAACACAATAGATCTATATCTGAGATCACAATCAATCATGGAAATCAATATCATCCATCATATATAAACAAAGATTAATAATCACCTCATTTATAATTAATTTAAAATGAATTAAATTAATTACAAATCTCTAATTAATTTAAAGTAAATTAAATTAATTACTTTATCAATATTAATCTAGCTTACATAACCATTAATTAATTCCAAGTCAATTAATTAATCATTCTCTACTTTTCCATCTTAATTAACCTTTCTTGATTAATTATCTTTAATTATATTTAAGTAATTATCATTTAATTATTTTTCACAATTTAATTATCTTATACCAATTATAGAAAGTAATCTTTAAATTACTAAAATTAATTACATTACTTCTTTAATTAATTACATTCATGAATTCCTTCATTTATTAATTATTTCCAAATAAATCCATTTTAACTTACATCATTAATTACTATAATTAATGATCCCTAATTACATTTATTACATTTAGTAATTTATCTTCAATTAAACAAAATGTTAATCACCTTGATTAACTCCATTCAGTAATTAACTACCCTTAATTACTTCAATTAATAATTTAATTTCTCCATAATTAATTATTCTCTAATTAATCCCTTGATTAATTTATACAAAGTAATTATACTCAAATTACTTTCATTATTACATCATCACAATTAATTACTTCCTTAAGTAATTATACTTATCATATCAACAAATGGTTATTTAAATTAATTAAACTTAATTAATTAACTTAAACAATTCATATTAAACTTGATTTATTAAAATGATAAATTAATTTCTTAATTACTTCCCTAAGTAAATTATACTTATATAATTCACCCTTTATTATCTTAAATTAATAAACCTAATAAATTATCAAATGATCATATTAATCCATTATTTTATAATACTAGTTAATAGCCTTCATTAATCATTAACACTTCTTAAATTTACTTAAAGTAATTAAATTAAGATTTATTATCTATTTACAATTACATTTCATCTTTAATAACTCATTAATAAATCCTTAATTATTTAATTAATTAAGTATTCAATATCACTTAATTAATTCTTGCTTACTTTATTAATTAATAATCATAGATTAAAATTCAACTCTTATTTAATTAATGATTCTTAAATATCTATTTATTACCAATTAATTATATCAAACCTTAATTAACTAATTTAACCTTTAATTACTAAATTAATCAATTCAATCATTAATTAACCAAATTAGCTAATTATTTATTTACTTAATAATTACAATCTTTAAATCTTCATTTATTTAAAAGATAAAGCATTTTCTTATTAATGGTCAAATTCACATTTAAAAATGCCTTGAAATACTTTACTTTTGAATCTACTTTTCCATTCCATTTTAAGTTTTAGATTCAAGATAATTACAACTTAACTTAGCTAAATTAAAACATTTTAAATATACTTTAAACATTATAAAGTTTCTTAAAACATTTTATTTTTATAAAACTTATATTTATTAAAAACTAGGAGACAAAGTGAATTTGAATCCTATCTTTAACATTTTGATTTTACTTTGTTTTTTAAAAACCCAGCTTTTAAAATTTACAACTTTAAAACTGCCAGGCTTCTAAACTGGCACACAAACCAAATAACCCGAGCTCCCCCTGTTTTACTTCGAGTCGAACAGAGAAAAACCCCGGCCATCCCCTTCATTTACTCGAGAAAACTCGAGTAACCCTCCAGCTCAAACCAAAACTCCTCAGTGCCACACAAATGCACGGTACACGTGCACCGTGGCTCCGGCCAACTCCGGCCTCCCACCAGCACGTCATTCCCTCGTCCACCAACCTCAGACCGGACTGTGCTCGCCCAAAACCATCACGGCCCCTCAAATCGAAATCGAGTAAAAGAACGAAGCCTGGAAACACCACTCAACACCATCTCAAAACCTGTCAACGATCCAATCTCACCGCCTCGACCACCGGAGGTCACGAAATTCTGGCCACGGCTTCACCTACCACCTCGCTACCATTCTCCAGAGTGCGGTCGCACTCGATCCATCATAGGGAGCGAATGAACCCAAGCAAGTACCCTCGTAAATACTAGGGTTAAAAATTTGATTCGATCACCATCCTCACCCCAATGCTTTGATTACCCACCTGGAATTTTCTCACCATCGCCGATCATCCTTCTTCCACCAGAAAGAACCCCGATCGTCAAAATACTCGAGATCAACAGAAAATCACAAAAACACATTTTTCAGACATCACTAAATATCACATTCACTACTTCATTAAAAATTGTGAATTTGTTATTAAAAATCCTATCTTCCATTTACAATTCCAGATATATAATTATATCAACAAATTACAAGATTTGATCTTTAACATTTTCAAGTAGTTCTGTATATTCACTTTTTCCAAACAATGTTTTCTATCTTAAGTTATTGCAAATATTTTTAAAGCCTAGTTAAGTTTTAAAACAACAACTTTGTTTTAACTACTTAAGCCAAAATGAAATTAGAGTGGGAAGAAATTTGAAGTTGATCTAAGTTTTAAATCCCTGGAACATTAAAACAAAGATGTCACAAGCATTATCTAACATACTCACAAGTTACAGAGGCTTAAAAACCATCATACAACATATTTTCAAGCATATATCACAAGTTACTTCGATCATAGGTCGTATGCATCAAAACTGAAGGCATCTCATGTTAACAGTTAAAGTCAGGGGCTTAACTAAGATCAGGGATGTTTAAAATCAGTAGATATGCACACAACACAATTTCACACAAACTTGCACATACACATACATATAAAACAATCATTAACACAAACATTCCATATTATTTAAGGTTTATTTTAAAGTTTACTCACCTGTCTTTTTAAACAGAAAGCTTGATTTTTTCTTGAAAACAAGAAGCTTGAAATTGGGATTTTGAAACTTGCATATTCTTTGTTGTTGATTCCAGAAAATTTGAACAGCTTGAAACTTGAACATGAATTTGATCTGGAAATCTTGAAACTGAAATGTTTGGCCTTCTAGTTGTTTTCAGGTTTGTATATTTTTTTCCATTCTTTCTTTCCTTAGGTTTGTATTTGTTTTAAGACTTTTAGAAACTGGGTGCTTGGCTTTTGTATACGAAATGGAATGAGGCAATTGATAAATAAAACAAGTATGCTCACTTGTTTATTGACCAGTACACGAAAATTCAGGGATTTTATTTTAAAAAGAAGCTGAGAATTAAATATCTCGTGTACTTGGTGATGGCATTCAATGCCTTGCTCCATATCAAGTCTATACAACCAATTCTTTATTCTTTTATGTACTTAGAAATCTTACCTATGTTTATTTTTGTTTACTTAGCTTAGCATACTTCCTATCTTCATTCGTATGTACAGAGATGAATTTTACTTGCCTGCAACATGTATACTTTGCTATAGTGTACATATATTTTACTTAAGCTTTTACTTAAGTTTTGATATGGTTATGGTTATGGTATTATGTTAACTTGTTATTTATTTCTATCTCCTAACATAAATGCATTTATTTTATTTTAAACATAAACTATCAAATAATTAATTACCTATTATTATTATACTTTATACTTACTTTAAATGTTCATAAGGTATATTTTATTATCTATATATTATATTTATTTTAGAGATTTATATAAATTTAAAATATGTATAACAATTCCTATTTATAATAAAAATCTACTTATATAGACATTATATTATAAATAAAGCTCATTATCAAATTAAAATAATTTATAAAAGAATTCATCACTTAATTACTAATTTTATCAAGCTATACTTTAAAAAGAACAACAAACCTTTTATTTAATTTAAATCTAAGCTAAAATCATTTAGACAATTTTAACTTTTAATCTTGAGTATATTTTAAAGCCAAATGGTTATTTATTAAATATTGAATTTAAATCAAATCTAAAACAGACATTGACTATTTACAATATATACAAATATATATATATATATATATATAAATAAATAGAAAACAATTTATTAGCCTTTAAAGGATAATTTATCAGTTAAATATACATTTAAAAGAAAATTATTAATTCAATTCATATCTTATTATCAAAGATATATCAAATCAATTTAATATTTTATATAGATTATTAAATTGATATTGTTCAAAATTCCGGGATATCACATTCCTCCCCTCTTAAAAGAATTTCGTCCCCGAAATTTAAAACAAAGGTAATTTAATAATCTCATTAAAGATTTAATTTTAAAAACACAAGCATATATCATCAATATATACTAACAACCATAGCAATCAATCATCCAATAAAACAAATCAAACTATCCAGATAAAATACTTGATAGAACTTCCTCGAGTTTCCCCGAGTATAAATACCGGGTTACTTGCTCTATAGAATCCAAACAATCAATACTACAAAGCTACACACATCTAGATCTACGAACAAGATAGGATACCAGACTATAAACAAGTCTGACTCAACATCCAAAACTCCCTGAAAATCTGGTTCTATAACCAGAGATAACTCATACACGTACTCCCTCAGAGATACGTGAAACACAACGAATCTCAGTTATCCAAACTGAAAATTCACTCCTGAAGATCAAACACTTATCCAAAATCAAATCTCCAATTCTTAAATCCAAATTCCTTCGGATGATCCTGGGACTCCTACATCCTTACTGATCAGCTTATCCTTCGTTGATGCCCTCGAAACATCCTGAACCAAAACAATCAACAAAATGATCTTTCCAAGATCAACCACAACTCAGAACTCCACTCTACTCCAAAATCAAAAGACAGATCTTACTGCACACATCTGGAAGAGATAAAACAGATGCTCTCCAAACTGCTTCCGCTGCACAACTCTGATCCGAGCAGATGAAAATGCTGATGACGAACACAAGCAAAGACTGGAAAACACCTTCCAAAAATATGGTTCAACAGATCCAAAAATAAAACTCAGAAGTTCCTCAAAAATCTGAGCTACCTCACTAACATCTTCCTCCAGAAACCATCCTACTACTGAGCTGAACCATCGGTATCATCCCTAGAATCAAGTTGATACCAAACTCAATCTCCAGATGCTGACAAAACTCTGACTTCCTGAAGACATCCAGAAAATCTTGGAAAACCCAAGAGAACACTTAGACTGTCGCAAGTCGCTTTTGCGATCAACACAAACTACTATCCAAAGAAACTGTTCTCTCTTTACCAAACAGAACAGCTCACATTTAACTAGCCAACCTAACGAAGAAACGGAACCACTCTGCTGCTTCTGAACTCCATTGCTAAGCTAGAAAGCTTCCTTACCAGCATACAGGACCTTCCGAACTACACTGCTGACACCAATGCTAAGGAATTTCCAAATCCAAAGCTCCTCGAGAAACTCGAACCTCAACCAACAGAAACACCCTGCTGAACACAGCCACTACACCGAAGCAGATACACTTCTTAAAACTTGTTCCGAAGAAAACATCTTCGGAAACATCCATAGTCACCGTGTCTCATCACACAGCTACTAATCCCTGAGCTATCAAGATATCATCACTAGCTTCTGTCCAATTGACAGATCCAAACTCTACTCAAAGATGGACTCCGAACCTTTACAGGTTTCCTTCAGAGATCGATGAAATCCTTACATCAACAAAGCTCACTCGAGACGGTATTATATCTATAGTCCCGACAGATACACTACCAACCAATGGTAGTCGTGTTACACAACCCACTACCACTACCCTATCTACCTTTATAACATCTATTGGAAAACCCGAACAGGTAACCCAACAGATAGGTAGAAATAAACAAATATATATATAGATAAAATTACAAGTACGCTCTCTCAGGATAGACACCACTCCAGAGCCTAGGTATTCGCTCAACCTAATGCTCTGATACCACCTGTGACGACCCGAAATTCCGTGCTCAGAAAATCGCATCATCGAAAAGAAAGAAAGGGGTGAGAAAGTAGAAAAGATAGAGAAGAAGAAGAAACAACCACAGAATCTCAACAGCGGAACGAATAAAATATAATATATCACATAATAGATTACATAATATCATATACATCAGAGTTACACAGATAATACAACACATACTAGACAGTTATAAACACCTGTCTAGTTAATAAAACTCGATACATCTCAAACAACACAGAAATATAACACAGCGGAAATACAGATAAACACTAACACAGCGGAACCAATATATATCTACACGCTGAAGCCTCCTGCTCCATTGCTCCTCCACAATTCGTCAAAGCTAGCCTGAATCCCTTGGCTACCCGTAAAAATTTGGGTACCCGAGAGTTTATGAAAACAGAAATAAACTTCGGGTCAGACATGGGTCTGGTATGAGTAAACGGTTAAAGTTTGTTAACTTTTTAAAAACCTTTGAAAACAAAGGGTATCACGTAAGACATCCCACACATAAACATGGAAATGTTTTTACCTTACGCTAACCAAAACTTTGATAGGAAATTCAGTGCTATTATAATAGGTCTAGGGTTTCAAGTAAATAGAAAATAGCCGAAATTGTTACATTCATTAAATTCCAGCATACATAGGTATACAATCAAATCCGATGGCACTTATTGGATTTTGGATTCCATACAATGGCAGGGCTACTGGGGTACCGCCCGTCACAGTACGTGGCCTAGATCACCGTACCGAGGAGTACGCCCGCTCCCCTACATCACAAAGCCGGACCCGTTCCTTACTGAACAGTTCCAAATAGAATAACCCCGCAGATGGCTGCAGACCAACTACCACTACCGAATAAAAAGGAACCTCTAGACAGGGGTATATCCTACTCTCAAGTGGGTGCTACCCACGAAGCTTTGCTGCACCTCCCCTGTTTTAGCCATTCCCGGTTGATGAGGCTTGAGGTCACGATTACCTTTATAGAACTCATCACTTAGAATGCTCATCGTCCGCCTGACGATGTTCTGAAAGCATTCAATCCATACAAGTTCGTTCCGGGTTCGAACGAAACCGAAGGCATTATTTCGTTACACTCGTATTGGAATCACCCTCAGAGTTAACGACAATAACCCTTGCATTCTGAATCACCATCTCGAATCTATAAGTACTATCACCGTCAAACTCATTACGGAATCACCCACAGAGTTATACTGACTTATAGTTCTTATACCTCGAGTCTTCACTTGCTCCATTTGAATTTCACGACCTAACGTTATTTTGGATCGATGTGGTATTCGGGTCTCCAGACCTGGAATCCCGGTATACGGAAACCCGATCCCGGTCTCATCGAAATCCAAACCGTGTCTTTTAAGGCCAAGTTGTTTTAAAGTTAAAACAATTTAATTCAATTACCTATATACTCACAGATAGATAAATCACAATATAACAATAGATATAACATCATCATCATAAACAGATAATCCATATTTTCTACTCAAACAGATAGTCAATATCAGCATATTTAAAACAAGCATCCATAACACAATAGATCTATATCTGAGATCACAATCAATCATGGAAATCAATATCATCCATCATATATAAACAAAGATTAATAATCACCTCATTTATAATTAATTTAAAATGAATTAAATTAATTACAAATCTCTAATTAATTTAAAGTAAATTAAATTAATTACTTTATCAATATTAATCTAGCTTACATAACCATTAATTAATTCCAAGTCAATTAATTAATCATTCTCTACTTTTCCATCTTAATTAACCTTTCTTGATTAATTATCTTTAATTATATTTAAGTAATTATCATTTAATTATTTTTCACAATTTAATTATCTTATACCAATTATAGAAAGTAATCTTTAAATTACTAAAATTAATTACATTACTTCTTTAATTAATTACATTCATGAATTCCTTCATTTATTAATTATTTCCAAATAAATCCATTTTAACTTACATCATTAATTACTATAATTAATGATCCCTAATTACATTTATTACATTTAGTAATTTATCTTCAATTAAACAAAATGTTAATCACCTTGATTAACTCCATTCAGTAATTAACTACCCTTAATTACTTCAATTAATAATTTAATTTCTCCATAATTAATTATTCTCTAATTAATCCCTTGATTAATTTATACAAAGTAATTATACTCAAATTACTTTCATTATTACATCATCACAATTAATTACTTCCTTAAGTAATTATACTTATCATATCAACAAATGGTTATTTAAATTAATTAAACTTAATTAATTAACTTAAACAATTCATATTAAACTTGATTTATTAAAATGATAAATTAATTTCTTAATTACTTCCCTAAGTAAATTATACTTATATAATTCACCCTTTATTATCTTAAATTAATAAACCTAATAAATTATCAAATGATCATATTAATCCATTATTTTATAATACTAGTTAATAGCCTTCATTAATCATTAACACTTCTTAAATTTACTTAAAGTAATTAAATTAAGATTTATTATCTATTTACAATTACATTTCATCTTTAATAACTCATTAATAAATCCTTAATTATTTAATTAATTAAGTATTCAATATCACTTAATTAATTCTTGCTTACTTTATTAATTAATAATCATAGATTAAAATTCAACTCTTATTTAATTAATGATTCTTAAATATCTATTTATTACCAATTAATTATATCAAACCTTAATTAACTAATTTAACCTTTAATTACTAAATTAATCAATTCAATCATTAATTAACCAAATTAGCTAATTATTTATTTACTTAATAATTACAATCTTTAAATCTTCATTTATTTAAAAGATAAAGCATTTTCTTATTAATGGTCAAATTCACATTTAAAAATGCCTTGAAATACTTTACTTTTGAATCTACTTTTCCATTCCATTTTAAGTTTTAGATTCAAGATAATTACAACTTAACTTAGCTAAATTAAAACATTTTAAATATACTTTAAACATTATAAAGTTTCTTAAAACATTTTATTTTTATAAAACTTATATTTATTAAAAACTAGGAGACAAAGTGAATTTGAATCCTATCTTTAACATTTTGATTTTACTTTGTTTTTTAAAAACCCAGCTTTTAAAATTTACAACTTTAAAACTGCCAGGCTTCTAAACTGGCACACAAACCAAATAACCCGAGCTCCCCCTGTTTTACTTCGAGTCGAACAGAGAAAAACCCCGGCCATCCCCTTCATTTACTCGAGAAAACTCGAGTAACCCTCCAGCTCAAACCAAAACTCCTCAGTGCCACACAAATGCACGGTACACGTGCACCGTGGCTCCGGCCAACTCCGGCCTCCCACCAGCACGTCATTCCCTCGTCCACCAACCTCAGACCGGACTGTGCTCGCCCAAAACCATCACGGCCCCTCAAATCGAAATCGAGTAAAAGAACGAAGCCTGGAAACACCACTCAACACCATCTCAAAACCTGTCAACGATCCAATCTCACCGCCTCGACCACCGGAGGTCACGAAATTCTGGCCACGGCTTCACCTACCACCTCGCTACCATTCTCCAGAGTGCGGTCGCACTCGATCCATCATAGGGAGCGAATGAACCCAAGCAAGTACCCTCGTAAATACTAGGGTTAAAAATTTGATTCGATCACCATCCTCACCCCAATGCTTTGATTACCCACCTGGAATTTTCTCACCATCGCCGATCATCCTTCTTCCACCAGAAAGAACCCCGATCGTCAAAATACTCGAGATCAACAGAAAATCACAAAAACACATTTTTCAGACATCACTAAATATCACATTCACTACTTCATTAAAAATTGTGAATTTGTTATTAAAAATCCTATCTTCCATTTACAATTCCAGATATATAATTATATCAACAAATTACAAGATTTGATCTTTAACATTTTCAAGTAGTTCTGTATATTCACTTTTTCCAGACAATGTTTTCTATCTTAAGTTATTGCAAATATTTTTAAAGCCTAGTTAAGTTTTAAAACAACAACTTTGTTTTAACTACTTAAGCCAAAATGAAATTAGAGTGGGAAGAAATTTGAAGTTGATCTAAGTTTTAAATCCCTGGAACATTAAAACAAAGATGTCACAAGCATTATCTAACATACTCACAAGTTACAGAGGCTTAAAAACCATCATACAACATATTTTCAAGCATATATCACAAGTTACTTCGATCATAGGTCGTATGCATCAAAACTGAAGGCATCTCATGTTAACAGTTAAAGTCAGGGGCTTAACTAAGATCAGGGATGTTTAAAATCAGTAGATATGCACACAACACAATTTCACACAAACTTGCACACACATACATATAAAACAATCATTAACACAAACATTCCATATTATTTAAGGTTTATTTTAAAGTTTACTCACCTGTCTTTTTAAACAGAAAGCTTGATTTTTTCTTGAAAACAAGAAGCTTGAAACTGGGATTTTGAAACTTGCATATTCTTTGTTGTTGATTCCAGAAAATTTGAACAGCTTGAAACTTGAACATGAATTTGATCTGGAAATCTTGAAACTGAAATGTTTGGCCTTCTAGTTGTTTTCAGGTTTGTATATTTGTAACGTCCTAGGCTTTTCAACCTTCAGCAACGGTTCACGACCGGTAGGCTTTTCAACCATCCCAGCCCCGCTGTGGCTCACAGTGATACCTCGGGTTTGCTTTTACGGCCACCCTCTCGAGTCGCAACCAACCCCAAAAGGCCTTATACTACCCCTGGGGACATGTAGGGGTAAGAGTCTCCCGTTCGCCACCTAACGCAAAGCGAGAACCCCCTATCACACTGTAATGTAGCAAACCCGATCCCGATAATTAAATTTAATAATTAATTATCCAAATAAATACTGTATATTTGAAATTAAAGTTAAAATTTAACCTCCGGATATTTAAAATAAATTAAATATTCACATTTCAAATATACAAAAATTCCGGGTCGTAAAACAATTTATTTTTGAAAATAACCCAGAGCCAAACTGTCTAATTTTCCAATCTCCAATTCTAATTATTTAAATTGAAGTTCAAAAGATAGTTATTTATATCTTAAATCATACTTTGGTTTTAAAGTGTATTTTCATTATTTTACTTAGAATACAAAATGGTTTTATATTAATTTCTTTTTAAAAGAGATTTATCTATTTAAATTAAATTGTATTTATAAATTGGATAATTAATTATGAAAGCTTTATTAAATATTTAAAAATCTACTTTTGCATGAAAAGTACATGTGTTAACTTGTGAACATCTCTAATAACATATGTTAATAAGTTAAGTGTGGTTAGTGACAAGTGTCACATTTTTATATTATTTTCTAAATTTTAATAAATCAAAATTTTAATCTATAAAACTTTATTTCATCTTCTTCACCTAATTTGGTCCCCTCTCATTTTCTTAAAGCAAAGAAAAGCCAATAAATTGTAAACCTGAATTTTATCCAACTTCCACTTTTCGAACAAAAATCTCAAGTTCATTTCAAAATTTCCAAAATCTACAAGAAAAACAAAATAAAATACCAAAGCCTGTTTCCAGTAAAAGCTTAAATCAAGAAATTCAAAGCAAGGAAGCAAATCTGCAACAAGTCTTCATAGAATTAGGTAAATTCAATAGCAGTTTCAAAATCTTCAACAACCTGAGGTCATGCAAATGATAATGAAGATCAACAGCCAAATTTAAATTCAACAAAACAAAAAGAAAATGAAGTTCAAAAATCAAAACAAGTCCGGAACAAAAACCTGCTCCTCTGTTCTCTGTTTCAGGATATAAGGTGAGTAAACTTTATCTAAACTTTTCCTGATTTTCTAGCGCAAGTGATATGTTGGTGGTAGTCTTGTTTGAATGGCTTGAATGGATGTATGAATAGGTTGCATGATATATATATATATGAGTTGAATGGCTGAGTACATTAGAAGTCTTGGCTCTGTTCTCTGTTTAAATCATACTCAGTAAATAAACTGTTTCCAAATCTAATAAATTTGTTTATATATGATATTAAGTATACTTAAAGTAAGGATTTTCATTTTAATTAGGAAGTATACACCTATATATCAGAATGAATACCTGTATATGATTTCCTCCTTTGTTTCTTGGCTTGACTGTTAACATCAAACTTAAAATTTAAGGCTAAGTTAATTTTTAGCCTAATACTGGTGAAAATGTCTGAGATAAGTAATGTTTGCATGTTGAAAATACAAGTTTATTGTATGGTTTGTTCATGTTGATCTGAGTATGTTAGAGTTCTCTGTCCCTAGGAGTTCAGGTTTGAAATTCAAACAAAATTTAATGTCTCTCCATTTAGACACTATCTGAACATAGGATGTAAATATAATATGTTTGCCCAATCCTAAACTAAAGTTTCAACTTCTTTATAGCAAGATAAGTTAGGATATTTCTGAAAATTAGGATAGTTCAGATGGAAATAAAAATGCATGATAAAAAGCAAGTGTTAAATTAAGTTGATTTTAGTATATATTTTGGATAGACTTAGGAAATCATGAATTTTAAAAATGAAAATCCAAAATTTTACCATCAAATTGAATGAGTAATTTAAGTTGTCTGGAAATGGGTTATGAGGGAATTCCTAATGATCTACTGTTACTGGGTGGACGGGACTTCGTCTGGAAGAAGAGGGATGTACGGTGGGGTAAGGAAAAATGGCTGGAAGTCGTAGAGATCGCCGTGGCGTCGTCGGCGAAGTAGTTTGGATTCTAAACCTAATTTTAGTCGAGACTGTAAGATGGGTCAGTGCATCTACTATGGTGAATCGAACTACACTAGACCGAGGGGATAGCTTCAGACATGGGAGATGATTGCGAGGCCGGAATGGTAACGATTTTGGTGGTCGGAGGCTAGTGATCGAGGTATTTTCTAGTGATGATGTGTATTCCAGTTTCTTCACTCCTGCTCAATTTTGATTGGAGTCTCGTGCTTGAGTGTGGATGATCGAGAATGGATGTTGAGATGATGGTCGTTGCTGGTAACTGTGCACGTGCACGGTTGAAATTTGGAGAAGATCGCTGGTTTGGAGAAGAAGTGTTGGCCGGGTTTTTCTCGAGGGGTTCTCGTGTTTGACTCGGAGATGTCGAAGCGAGGAGTTTGTTCGATTTTCTCGAGTTATTATGTGTTTGTCTCGGGAATTTGGGGTTTTGTTTTGGAAACGTTTTTGTTTCCAGTTTTATTTATCTGCCCAGCTTTTAAACCAAAATGATTTTCAAGTTTTAAAAGCAAAACTTAGATTTTAAACAGAAGTTTAACTAGGTTTAAAGGAGTTATGAAATGTTTAAGTTTAGAGCAGGATGTTTTGAACAAATTCAAGTTTTTAAATTTAATTTAATTTAAATGGTAGTTATGAGATTAAATTAGTATATGGGTTACCTTAATTTAATCAAGTCTTATTTACAACAGTAATTAAAGTATAAATTACTTAATTTACTAAGAGAGGTAATTTTGGATAATTAGATTAAGATGAATTAATTTTGTGTAATTAATTTGGAGTAGTTGATTTCCTGATTCAAGCTTGATTATCTAAGAAATCAAAGGTTAATTAATTAAGTAATAATTAATTAAGAGGTTAATTACTTTATATTAAAAGAATTATTTCAGGTAATTACTTAATGGAAGTAATCAAATCTTACTTATGAAAAATAGAATGATGATAAGTGTTTTGGATTAGATGATATCTATGATATGAATTGCCTTGCGATATGCTATGCTGGATATAGTGATAATGTAATTATCTATAAATTAAATTGCTATGTAAAAGGGTTATCCAGTAATTAAAGTTGAGTTGTATTAAATTAAATAGCTTGGGTTTAAATGACATTGGATCCGAAGAGACCGGAGTCGGGTATTAGTTAATACCCGGAACCACTTCGATTCTTTACAAATTGATATGGGAAATCAATATGTTGAAATGAAATGATTTATGTGAATTGGACCATTTAATCTAAGTTTTAGTACTTAGAAATTGATATGTGAAATAAGTGATGACTCTAACAAATTGTGAATTTGTAAATTGATGCGAGTTACCCCGGGTTCTATGTAGTTCTATGTGTTGTATTCCATGATAGATGGGTTTACTCACGCTGGTTTCCAGCCTGACCCGGGTGTTACTTTGATGTAATGCTCGGGTCAGACCGAGTATTACAGATTTCCAGGTAAGGACGTTTTGGAGCTCAGGAGGCGAGCTGGATGGCAGGAACGTATGGAGTGTGATATATTGTTATTTATTGGGACGAGTTATTTTAACTGTCCAGTGATTAAGAAATGTTGTAACTCTGATATATAAAAATGTAATTAACTGATACAGTTTTTCTTTGTATAACTGATATTGTTATTTGCTATTGTAATTTGATCCGCTGCGAATGTGAGAATCTGTGTCTTATTCTGTTTCTTTCTTCTATCTCTTTCTTTTTCTTCTAACTATCTGGAATTTTCGGGTTCGAAATTTCCGGGTCGTTACATTCATTAATAAATTGTATAATGATTTTACAAGGTTTAAATCAAGGAGACAAGCCATTTGGATGGATTGCAAAATTTAGAATCAAAGGTGAGTTAATCTCACTCAGTTAGATTTAAATTTAAATGGTTAAATTTAAATATTTGATTGAATGGTTGATTTGGTTGATATGATATATATATATAGTAGTATATAGCAATATATACATATTGGCATATGTATATATTTGAGTTGTTGATATTCCCGCATTTATATAGCGGATGAGACCCTATGCGCCGCATAATAGCGGATGATATTTTATAAACCCATATACCGCGATATTCCACCTCGAAGTGGAATTGGTATTGTGCTAACGTTTGTGGATGCAGGGAAACAGGTTGGAGGGATCCAACTGGATTCCTCAAAATATTTAATTTTTGTTTAAATATTCTGTGATATGATTGTTGTTATCCTGTGATAATTTATATTGGATAATCTGGTTGGATTGAATTTCCCAGTATAATGAGTTATCAAAAGCAATTGAATTGGATTTTTGGAAAATATAAAAGAGTAAAATTAAGTTAAGTAATTCTAGTGAATTCGAATAAATTAAATATGGAAAAGAGGAATTTTGAATAAATAGAAAAATGTTGAATTTAAAGAAGACTTATGTGATGTTATTTAAAGGGATAAGAACTTATTTTAATTCAATGTTTAAATGTAATTAAAAAGAGAAGGAATTTGGGAAATCTGAAACTTATGTTTCGGTTTAAAGATTTTAAATCATAATGAGAAATAAAATCTGGAAGTTAATGAATTTGGAAATAAATGGATTAAGTAAGAAAATTTATTTCAAAGTAAAATAAATTGGGAAATCAATTATAAATTGATTTAAATACTTTGGAATTTGAATTTTAAAGAGAAATGAGATTTGGGAGAGATAAACTGGGTTTGTAAAGTAAAATAAAATATCAGAGGATATTTGAAAATATAATTTCAAAGTGGGAATTTATAAAAGGATATGGTTTGGTTTAAAAATAAATGTTATTTTATTTTTAAAAGATGGGAGTGAGAAGGGTATTTCTTTGGATAGCCAAGTATGTTTTTCAAAAGCAATTTTAAATATAAGTTAAAAGTTTTAATATGGTTTAAAAAGCATATTTTAGAGAATCTATTATTTTTAAATGTTTAAGCCTAAAGTAGTATTTTCAAAGATCTATTATTGTAGTAATTATATAAAAGTGATTTGGTATTATATTTTAAAAAGAGAAATTTTGTTTATATTTGTAAAGTGGTTTCATTTTAAATATTTCTTAAGTATATATTTTGTTAAGGTATTAAAGTAGTTTTTTTTAAATTTCAATATTATTAAGTATATTTATAGTAAAGTGTTTTAAGATTATTTTAAAATCTAAGTGTTTTGTACTTGGTGTTTCAGAGGAAATAAATATTTGGAAATGTATTCCGTAAGCGGAAACTGTTTTGAAATTGTTTTCAAAAGGAGTTTGAAAATTTGGAAATATATCTTGGAAAGATATTTGGGTAAATAAATAATGTGGGAAATTATTTATTGTGTGATGGTTGCTTGTGGATGTAAATTGATAGTTAAATAACCGACTATCAATATTGGCCAAATGCGCTGATCGTTTCGAAGAGACCGGGATCGAGCTTCCGTATACCGGGATTCTAGGTCTGGAGACTCGAATACCACTTCGATTCGGTTTGTACGTTTCGTGTAACGTGTTCAGAGTCGAAGATGGAGCAGTGAAGTGCAAGGGCTAGTCGCTACTAATCCTGAGGATATTTCCAAATGGATGTAGTAGGAGTAGTGCCTTCGGTTCCGTTCAAACCCAGGACGGACTGGTATGGACGAATGCTTGCGAAACATCGTCAGCGGACGATGGGCATTCTAAGGGATATGTTCTGAAAAGGTATCGTTTAGCCTCGAACCTCATCAACCGGGAATGACTGAAAATCAGGGGTTATGCAGCAAGGCTTCGTGGGTAGCTCCCACTGGAGGGTAAGGTCATCCCTGTCTAGATGTCCCTTTTTATTTCGGCTTAGTGGTGCGGTTGCTGATCCCAACCGTGGGGTGATTTTATTCGGGATCATCCAGTAAGGGATGGTTCCGGCCTTGTGTTGCAGGGGAGCGGGCGTACTCCTCGGTACGGTGATCTAGGCCACGTACTGTGATAGGTGGTACCCCAGTGCCTAGTCATTCGTTGGAAATCCATTTTTCCTACGTGCCTTGTACGGTATTTGTTTGTATTACCCACTTTTGTGGCTAGTATGCTGGAATTTAATAATGTAACAATTTCAGCTATTTTAATAAGTATGTGTATATAGACACTATTATAATATCAGAGGAATTTGATAAAAAGTGTTTTAGCTATCGTAAGGTAAAAACCCGACATGTTTATTTGTGGCGTGGTCTTACGAGATGCTTTTGTTTTCAAAGGGTTTGAAACTTTAATAATCAATTGAGTGTGATTTTCTCACGCTGGTATTCCAGACTGACTCGGGTATTGTTTTATATGATGCTCGGGTCAGACCGAGTATTATAGATTACAGGAAATGATGCTGTGGAGCTGGATGGCGATACGTACTTTCGTATTTGAGTTATATATTCCGCTGTGTATTCAGATTGTGAGGACAAGTTATGATTACTGTCCAGTTGTATGATATTGATGTGATGTACTCTGATGATGTATTTGGATGATGTATATGTAAACAGAAATAGATTTCTTTTTGTGTAAAGATCTGTTGATATATATTATATTTTATTCCGCTGCGATGGTTAGATTCTGATGTTGTTTCCTATTTTCTTCTTCTACCTCTTCTTCTTTACTAAAATGGTCCGGTTTTTCGTGTATGAAAAATCCGGGTCGTTACAATATTTTTTTCCATTCTTTCTTTCCTTAGGTTTGTATTTGTTTTAAGACTTTTAGAAACTGGGTGCTTGGCTTTTGTATACGAAATGGAATGAGGCAATTGATAAATAAAACAAGTATGCTCACTTGTTTATTGACCAGTACACGAAAATTCAGGGATTTTATTTTAAAAAGAAGCTGAGAATTAAATATCTCGTGTACTTGGTGATGGCATTCAATGCCTTGCTCCATATCAAGTCTACACAACCAATTCTTTATTCTTTTATGTACTTAGAAATCTTACCTATGTTTATTTTTGTTTACTTAGCTTAGCATACTTCCTATCTTCATTCGTATGTACAGAGATGAATTTTACTTGCCTGCAACATGTATACTTTGCTATAGTGTACATATATTTTACTTAAGCTTTTACTTAAGTTTTGATATGGTTATGGTTATGGTATTATGTTAACTTGTTATTTATTTCTATCTCCTAACATAAATGCATTTATTTTATTTTAAACATAAACTATCAAATAATTAATTACCTATTATTATTATACTTTATACTTACTTTAAATGTTCATAAGGTATATTTTATTATCTATATATTATATTTATTTTAGAGATTTATATAAATTTAAAATATGTATAACAATTCCTATTTATAATAAAAATCTACTTATATAGACATTATATTATAAATAAAGCTCATTATCAAATTAAAATAATTTATAAAAGAATTCATCACTTAATTACTAATTTTATCAAGCTATACTTTAAAAAGAACAACAAACCTTTTATTTAATTTAAATCTAAGCTAAAATCATTTAGACAATTTTAACTTTTAATCTTGAGTATATTTTAAAGCCAAATGGTTATTTATTAAATATTGAATTTAAATCAAATCTAAAACAGACATTGACTATTTACAATATATACAAATATATATATATATATAAATAAATAGAAAACAATTTATTAGCCTTTAAAGGATAATTTATTAGTTAAATATACATTTAAAAGAAAATTATTAATTCAATTCATATCTTATTATCAAAGATATATCAAATCAATTTAATATTTTATATAGATTATTAAATTGATATTATTCAAAATTCCGGGATATCACAGTACCAGTCACGGACAAGATTACACTCTCACATATTATTTATAATATAGACTAGTAAACCAACATTTAGATGCAATATATGCACATACGCACACCACTTACTGTGCACCTTTCGATTTAAGTTTACTCAATTGTATATCAACATATAAAATATATATTTGGGAAGACACATCCCACTTGTTATTTACAAGAGCGAGCCTATATTTTCAAGATTAGCTTAAAATGTGTTTAGTGACCACTGAAATAGATGATAGATTTTATTTTATATGATCACATGTTTATACTTCACTTTTAATAATTTCCGTCTACCGTTGGGTATGAATTTGAATTCCTTGTCAGTTTTGGTTTCCTGCTCCAGATTATAATAAAAGATACAGTTTTAACAATCAACAACCAGTAAACACTATATCCCAGCATGGCTGGATTGCATATTCCATTTTCTTTGATACATCTTCCATAACATAGTAGATGCAGAGACGTTGCATTATTCAGACAAAGCTAATAAAGGGAAATGATAAACAGATACCAGCTTTACTTCACTGCAAGTTCATAATTTACAAACATTTGAGATAATAAATACGGTTTGGATAAAATAGAAAAATTACCAATTTAACAAGGAAAAAGGACAGGAGTTGCATCTCTTCTAACTTATTTTCAAGTAAGCTGATTTTTCTCATCTTCTCTTCACACCAGAGCAGTTGTTCTTTGCTTATCTTTTCCATCCTTAAAACCTTTGAAATCTCTTTATTAAATCTTATGGAGTATCACAAGTTATACACTAGTAAATTTATGATCACACACATTATCATGAAAGTTCAGTATACTCTGTACATATTTTATACAGTAACAGTATGGTTTATGCAACATGAATAATATGATGAAAGTATAAAAACTTACAGGGTACTAAGATTCAGAGAGAACAATATCGAAGGCTGCATCAGTGACAGCCAGAGCAACCCCTCTCTCTGTCAATCGAACTGCAAAACCCTTCGTTTGAAGCCTAGCTACCTTATAATTCATTCAAAGGTTAAAATTTTAAGCTGCCTAATCAAAACGCACCTAAAAAATTATAGCATATTGATTATAAATTGAGTACTAAAAAATTAATTCCACAAAAGCATGTTTGCATATTTGCATGAGTTTACCTATAATGGAACTATAGTGCATGTTTGCATACAACCGTTTTCCTGTTAAGATTTCCCACATTGTAATTCCAAAGGAGAATACATCGATCTGTATTATTCCTTTGCAATTTAGCTTTGAAATAATGTCATTTGACCTTGTCATATATTACAAAATACTTCCCAGTCCACTGCTTAATTTTTTATCAGTAAAACACTTCGGACATATTAAAATATGTTGTTGTAGTAAAGATCTTTTCTTTTTTCCTTATACTAAGAGAATTTCTATAACATCCAACAATTTACTGGTATACTTCAATTTATCCACTTAAAATCCAATGAAGGTAGCACTAATTTCCACTCAATAATGCAATACTTGGAAGAAATGCTTCTTTTTGCCAAGCAACGGTTCACCAACCGGATAAAATGTAGTAAATCTGAGGTGTATTTAGAAATGCACCATATTAACAATCTAGCAAATTATGAAAAAAAATAAACATATATACATACATTACTTATTAACACTTTTTATCATATATTTCCACTCGGCTTTTAATGTGGATTGTGCATGGGAGTGTTTGAACATATTTTGCTAATCATAAGACACTAGTACTCTTAAGGGAAAAAAACCTTTTTAGAAACTCGATAACTCATATCATTCAAAAATCTTGGTGCCATCTGAGGAAGAGTTCCTAATACCTCCAGAAACCATTGTATAATGTTTTATTCTCAATAGTCCAAAATCCCCAACCAAGAATTTTAGGTATATAAACATAAAGATTATAAAAGTACTGAATGTTAAGTTAAACCATGGATTGTAATTTTGAATAATGGACTAATTGATGAAAAAATAATCATCATAATCAGGTTTGTAAAGGATCAGATAAACAATGTTAATAATGAGAATAGAGCAGTGGTAATTAAGACATAGGTATATCACTTTATGATTTCAATTTCATTGCCAACTGAATAATATTTGGACAAAATTTGAAACTAAGCCTGAAAAAAGAACTTATTTCAATCTCTAGCAAGCACAAATATTAAAAAAAATTGTACCTGAATAAGAAATACTGCTAGACATGGGTTGCTTTCTTCATTTTTGATACTCTCCATAATGAGCCTAAGCATCAATTTCCATAATCAGTACAGTTATTGATGTAACAAATAGTAGTTAGTTTATAAAGCTCCTATCTCTGATCTACTATCTTCATAGTGAAATCGATTATAGCTTATTCCAAATTAGGGTTACGCACAAATTAGGGTTTGGAAAAATGATGAAGACGGGTAGCGATTAGGGTTTGTGAAAATCCATATATAAACTTAGTATCAAACCATATAAAATGAAGCAGACTTGGAGAAATCCATACCGATGACGAGTAGTATGATGAAATCTTCGATCGATGTAGAGGAATAACGCGTATTCGACCGACTATGAAGAGCAATAGAATGTCAAAGAGGATTCGAATGATTATAAAGAGGAGTAGATGACGATGGAGGAAAAATGAAGTGGATGATGACGATGAGGAATCGGACATGTAAATGTTTGGAAGTGAAGAAAAATGAAGACACGGACCCTAAAACGAAAATTTTAACAACTAAAAAGTTGGCGGTAACTTTTGGCAGAAGTAAAGAAAAATGTACAGGCGGGGTGAGCGGTAAGTTTTGGGGACGTCGAAAACAGGACATCTATTCTATTATGTAAGAAATTGAATAATTGACCATTAGTACTCTGCTCTCTCATTCACTTTCAGTCAATATACTCAATTCTCCTTAGTCTTAGCATCAATTTTTCATTTTAACCCTCTATGTATACTCATTTTTTTCTTTTCACCATGAATATATTAATTCATATCTCCTAGAATTCCTATGATATACCTCAAACTTTTACAAAATCAATTACGCGTGTATCTTCCCCTTTGTTCTTTTCGAATAATTTATTTACTTATCTCTTAATTTTTTGTAACATGATTATAATTTGACTGAATGCATCAATAGTTCTTCACCATTTATATTCACCTTAATTGAATTTTATTTTATTCACATTGTGCAATGGTTGTATTCCTACATTTTGCTTTAGGGATAAGATTCTTATGAACAAATTATCTAAATGTTGCCAGAAGACCTTAGCATATTGGATCAACAAGCTTGATCTAAAGATTAGATATTTATTTTATTTTATGTCTTTTCTATCAATTCAAGTTTGAAATTATTTCTTCTATCCAAAATTTATGATTTTACTTCTTTCATTCGAATTTTCTATCCTTAATTTTTGTTTTCATCTTATTTTTATTTTGATTGGTACGTTTATGAAATTAGTTTTCTTCGTTTATTTCATAGAATTTTATTGAATTTATTAATTCACAACCACCATAGAAGCTTCTTTTAATTTATAAAATTCATTATATGTAATGTTGAGTTATTTCTTATTTCTCATATTTTATATCAATCATATTTGTGTTATGACCCTAATAATAACCTCCTTTATAAGGTAACACCTTATGAAGGGAGTTACTATTTGGAGGTAATTTGTTTTCTCTCCTACGCTTATTTTACAAGGATTTATTGGTATATTAATTCTAATACATTCATACCGAAAGAATCTTTAATGTTTTCCAAAGCCATATAAATGTAAAATTTTTCTTACTTCTCAAATATACTGCATAAGAAAATCAAGTTGGAAAAAGCATGATATTACTAAAAGAAATTTCATACTGTATTATGGGAGAAGTATGAATGTATAAACCATAGTTCTGTTCTACTTTTAATACACGATTCTAAACTTTGGTAAAAGTTTGGTGTTAAATACGTGCTTTAAAAACTTATTTACTTTATATGTTTTATGTAGTTTTAGTCAATCTAAACTTTTTTGTTTCTGAATTCTGACATTGTTCTTCTTATTCAATATAGGCTTTTAATATTTTTCTATCGTGTTATTTGATAGATTATAAATCTTTCATATGCAAAAAAAATCAATGGTCATCGTCAAAATCTCGATGATCTTATGCAACAATGTGATATTTTGAACTTTACGTAGTTTGGTAGTTTTTATAAATAGCTATAAATTAAAGATATAGTTATTCATAATGGTTATATGTGAACTATCTCAAATAGGAGGGATCATATCAAATATTTCAACCATACAAAAAAAAGAAAGTAATTAATTGCTTTTAATTTAGATTAATTTGAATCCAAAAGTTATTTCAAAATTGAACTATAATCTAATATAAGGAGAAAATCAATTACATATTTAGTCTTTTTAATGTTGATCAATTACAAGATTAACCGTAGTTAATTATTGTTTTTGTTCCCTTTTATCAGCAATGTTTCAAATGTATAAAAACCCTAGGAGTTTCTATAGTTCTTTAAAATCTATTGCAGGTAAAGTTGAACTCATTATTTTTTCTCACGTTGTATATCAAATTCCCTTTCAATATTTTTTTTGTTAGTAAGACTAGGAATTTTGGTTCTTTTATTTATTTTGTATGGAGTTATTGGTTTATTAATACATATATACAAAAAAGCCTTAATTTTTTCCATATAATCAAATAGAGGTTTAATTGATCTTTATTTCATTCTCATACATAAGTATATAAGAAAATCAAGTTGGAAGGAAAAAATTATCTTCGAAGTAAAATAATATTCAAATAACATATTTCATACATTATTTTTGGGAAAAGTCAAATATTAACAACACTTCAGTAGATAATTTTAAAATTTTGTTAAGAATCTATTTTAAATACATGTTTTGAAGATTTATTTATTTCCAAAATGCTTTAAGAAAACTTAGTTAATGTAAACTTCATTTTTAATAAATTCTAACATTGTCCTTCTTAATCTATCTAGGCTTTTAATATTTTTCTACTATGTTATTTAATGGACTATAAAATGTCCATAGGCAACACACATTCATGGTTATCATCAAAATCTTGGCGCTCTTATGCAACAGTTGGATAATTTTCTATGATTTTTTTATGGAATTTGGTTTTATGTTACATTACTTTTAATTTTTTTGGAGTTTTAAACTGTTTATAGATAACTTATAACTATAAATTAGATATTCTATTATTCATAATGGTTCTATTAAACAATTTTAAGTAGAAAGGTCGTACCATACATAATTACCAAGCAATAAATGAATGAAATTAATTGCTTTTAATTTTTATCAATTTGAATTTAAACTATAAACATTAATTCAAATTAATGAGAGAATTAATTACATATCACTTTCTTTAATGCTAATTAATTATATAATTAATATGTAATCAATCAATTCTACTTACTTATTCCTTTTATCCACAACGTTTTAGATGCATAACTCTATTATATTAGGGAACATGTAATATGAAGTGTTATGTAGATTTAACAAAAGTAATACGGAGTGTTGTGTAGATTTAAAAAATATGTGTATCAAAGAGAAATAGTAACTTTGGAACTCATTAACTATTCATAACAAATAGTTTCCTTTTACTTTAACATGGTTGGTAAAAAACTAAAATGATTGAGAACAAATATATTTATAGGTAATTTTCTTAACAAACTTACAAAACTAATATTTGATTAGTACTTATGCTTTTATGGCAACATGATATGTTTGACATATTCGTTTATGCTTGAAAGGAAACATTATTTATTCAATATATTTCAAAACAAAATTTCTAATTTTGGTCTTTACATGCATAACAATAGTATCAGGTTATAAATATTATAAAATTTCTTTGTTAGATGTACAAATTTTTTTTACAAGCATTCGTAATAACATATGATTCCATGATATTCTAATAGTTCGTTATGCAGACTGCATTTTCTTATGCCATTTATTCTTATAATTATCTTCAATGTTATGTCATCTATATATTTTATGTGTATTCACATGTAATTTTACTTATGAAGATGTATTATTTTTGTTGAATTATGCTAAAGTTTGTATTGTTTAATTATTATGGTGGTATGATTATTTGAATAAAAGAAAAGGTTATTTGGTTGTCCTAGAAATTAGACTATGATGTCTTGAGTGTTAGCTTATTGACTAATGACATTAATGATATTAGTGGTTTAAGGATTGATTTCCAACTGCAAGATTAAATCAGTTTGTTAATTATCCAGAGTATAGGGATTCTATGGCATACTCACCTAAGAGTGAATGAAACAGTTTGGTTTAACTGGGTATTCAAAAATAGCCTATATTTCTCATGTTATATGTATTAAAAACATAAATTTTCATGCCACTTAAATATTATTCTAATTCCGTTAGCATTGGATAGTGTGAAATAGTGTTAGAATATTGTTTATTCAAATTGACTTTGAAACATTATTTTTCTTCTAGCATGGCTTCTATATGTCATATGTGGAACACTATTATCACACTAAATGCGTACATATTTGAATTTATATTTTATATCAGATGAATCTTTGTTGAGCTTATGCATTGCTAAAATTAATAGGCATGCTCAGTAATGCAATGCTTAACAAGTAAAGTATAATCGGTAGTTGACATTAGTGTATTTTGTATATGTTCATTATTCTCTAAAAAGAGTTATTATATTTTGTGTGCATTATAATCAAGGGCGGATCCAGGAATTAACGAAGGGGTGGGCTAATTTTTATATTTTACTTTTAATTTTAATTTTTTATTTATAGCGTTTTCAATACTATTACTATAAGACACATATGAGAAGAGAAAAAAAAATACTTAATAGCAAACATCAGTATCACAATCACGTTTTAGTACAAAACATTTAGCTTAATTGTACTCGACGAGTCTTTACAGAATCAAATTCCTTAACTACAGAATCTAAATCAATATTCCAAGTGATATCACGCTCCAAATAAAAGCTCAAGCAATCACCAAGAAATTTATCCCCATAGTATTACGAATTGCCGTTTTGACATGCTTCATACCCGAAAATGCTCTTTCAGTGATAGCAGTAAGCATTAAGCAATTAATCAATTAATTAGAAAATGTACAAATTTAAAACATCTATAAATTGCAGTTACTCTTCTTAACATTCATTGACATTTCACAATCGAAATATCTAACCAACTGTTACAACAAGGAGCAACAACAATTTGATGTCAATATAACAATGTTTGCCTAATTTACTCAATGTCAATATCTAACCAACTGTTACAACAATTCTTGCCTAATTTACTCAAACAATGTCAATATAACTATGTCAATATCTAACCAACTGCTACAGCAAGGAGCAACAACAATTTGATAGCAATTTACTCAAACAAAGATCAAACCTGAATTTCTCAAAAATCCAAGACAAGCCACAACACAACAAGATCCTCCCAAAACTCAAGGAACTGAACTCTTCAATTGAGGAACTGAACTTCGACTCCCAACACAGCAACACCGCCGGAAGCAGAACTTCAACTCCCAAAAGGGCCAAAACTCGTCAATCGATTCGGTTTATGATTGTTTTGATTTTTGAATGGTTATGGAATTAAATTTATGCCTGATTGACATAGTTTTGATTTGAAGTTGAAGGGTTTCCATTAATTTTGATTTATGAATCCGAAGCATGTTCTTAGTTGAGAAGCGAAATGATAATCGGGAAGAGACATAATTGGGAAATGGGAAATGAATTTAATTTCCTGTAAAAAAATAAAAAAATAATTTTCTGACCCTGGGCTGCAGCCCAGGCCAGCCCATGGCCAGATCCGCCAGTGATTATAATTACTTAAGTGGATATTTTAATGAAGTGTGTCAATGACGTTTAAAAAAGGTGCTAATATAAATAATTTCAGTCCATAAACATACTTTTTCATTTTCATATTGTTACGAAAATCAAAAAATGTACGTTAAATAAGTTATGTTGTGAACACCATGTGCGTAGCACGAGTTCGTACTAGTAAAACAATAATAGTTGCACTTGCTTCGAAACGCTACTAAGTGCAACTAAAAGCATATTTTTTTCTAGTATACTCATCCATCACAATGAGTCATCATATAGGGTAACAAAAATAATAACACACGGTCACCAAACATCAACAATATCCAATGATAACCCCAATCCATCAAATTAGAAAACAACACGAATGTAACGACCCATATTTTACGTATCAGAGGATCGTAAAATATTTTTATTTTATTCATATGAGGTCGTATGATTCTATAATTTTGGGATATAACTCTTAGGGACATTTTACACACCTATGATTTTCTCGAATTTCTATATAATAATTTTTATCTTGAAAGTATTGTTCAGGCTATAAGTTTTGATAGAAGTCTAATTAGGGTCTCAAACCAGTTCCATTCCTTATAGATGATGATTTCTCATTCCGTAGAGTGGTCATAATAGAAAAACGGACTTACGGATAGGAAGTTATACCTGTTTTAAGTTTTAACAACTACTGGCCAAAATTAATGTGTAATTGATTAAGCCCATTAGTCTAATTCGAGAATCACTAAAAAATAAAGGGCTAGAGAGTCAAATTAATTTTTTTTCCTTTCTCCCAAATCAGATTAAACCCCCATTAAACCAAGATTCATCCAAAAGCATCCAAATTACCTCTAAATTAAACCAAATTGAACATTAGTGAATGGATCATCGATTAGAAAATAGAGATCATCGATTTGGCCAATCTGCATTGCTTTTGGTTGCTATCCGTATTAGATATACACTCGATTTGATTGAATTCGGTAACTGGTAAGTGGGTTATGGCTTCACTATCCTATGCATGTTTATATGGTAGAATTATAGGTTTTAACATGATATTTGACTATAAAAAGTCTTGTCTAACTTTAATCACCTGTTAACATATGTTTATGATCTACATTAAGAAATTCAAATATAATTTATAGAAATGGCTTTGAAATCCACCTTATTCATATTCATATATTTATTGATTGCTTAGATTTGGATTAGAGTGTGCTTGATTGCTATAATTCTATGCATTATTTTTTTGAATGAATGTAATTGCATGTTATTCCATGTTTGTATGTTGCGCTTTGTTGTTGTTTGCTAATGTTTTGGATGCTTAGGAAGATATGTTGGTGAATTTGGAAAATCGAAGGAAAAAATGATCGGAATTGGACGAAACTTGAAAGAGAGGCTTTGGAGTATGGGAAGAGCTTGGTGTTCAAGTCGTAACTCCTAATTCACTATGGAGACAAGTCGGTATCGACTTGTTTAGGTCGGTATCAAGTTGTGGATAGAGTTAGGGGTATGCCCTAGGGGCAATTATGTAATTTGTTACATATATCTAACTTGATGACCAATCTTGTTCAAACTAAAATGTGTTTTCTTTCTATTATATACTTGATATAATGTGTTATATTAATTAATTAATTTAATTAAAAATATATTTAATAGAAAATCCATAAATTGTATGTTTTGTGATAGTAGTTACAAAGTGTTGTAACCATGAGTAATTTATCACAATGAAAATAAATATACCATTTTAAATATTCCTAGTCAAGATGTATCGAGCCTGGATATTGATACATCTGTTGAGACTAGAGTATGTAACGCCCTCCAATATTGGGCAGTGTATTACTCATGACTATTGGGGGCACCAAGGGGTTACATACTGACAGTTATTGGATAACTATGGAATGACTCGTTCGATAGTTTTCTGTTGGTTAATATAACTAGGGTCAAGCAGAGAATACCGATGTGACTAATTTACACAGTTCTCTCAACTTGAGAATACTGTTGGTCTTCAATATGAAAGCTCTGCTTTGATTATAGTTAAATTGTGCCATGACGTCCATCAAACGACTATAGTTGGATTGAGTAAAAGCATTGGAAGTGAAACATTATTCAAGAGAGGACTCGTCTCCTCAGTTATATGAGGTTAGTATCACGGTCAACTGATGTCAACTCAAAGTCAAAGTTTCTGGCCAGAGCAGTTCGGTTAATTATTATTATTATTATTGAACCAAGGACTTTGTGTTTGGATAATAAAGTTGAATGTGGACGATATTGGAATTTTGACCATTACCAAATTCTATAAGTCCTAATGTGATACAGTTTTGACGAAGAGAATTGGTATAAATAATTGTCACTATGAGGTACCGCTTATAATAAGTAAAATTGGATTTTACCAAAAGATGTGTAAGCGATAAATTTTGCTAAAATGTCACACCACTTGCTAAGTGACGTGCGAACATTAATATTTGAACAGTTCGGTATTAATCGCTAACTGAATGTACACATTTGAGTCGCACAACCGTATCGATTAATACTCTGAATGAACCATATGATTTAATTAATTTATAAATTGTTGTGAATTAATATAATTAATTAATATTTATGAAATATTAATTATTAAACTTCATTTGATTTGTTTGAATTAGTATTTAATAAAGTGTGCCTATAAAAGTTATAAACGCGCGCATTGATATTCGATATCAATAAAATATTTAAATTGGGTTTAAATAGATTAACTGCTAAGTGTTTTTTTGAAATTTTTCATTGAGGCCCACATGCATAATGAAAAAAAGGATATGTTTCAAATGTGATTCGAAAATCTAAAGGAGGAATTAATTAAAAAAGGAAATAAATCTTATTTTTATGAATCACAAAAATATCGTTTATGAAATGAACTTTGCTCTTTTCTCTTTATTTTATTCTACCGAACATATGATTGTATTGTTTTAAAGGAGGAAATTGAAAAGATTTTATTGTTTCCTTTTAAAACATATTATCACTCTCATCCTCATTTACGTTTTGTTTGAGACATACAATTTTTCCATCATTCTTTCTTAACCTCTCCTCCTCTCCTTTAATGGCCTTCGTTAAAATAAAAATTTCATAAAACAAATTCAAACAAAACAAATAAATTCAAGGTGGTTCTTGTCTCTTGATCCTTGCAACATTTAGAGGCTGATTTTTGAATCTAGGAGGTTTGATTCATCGTTCAAGGTACGATTCATTCGCTACATCTAAAGGAAAAATTCAATCTTTCTAGGTGTACTTCAAGGCTTGGATTTAAGGTATGATCTTCTTATCCTATTAATTTTGATATAATTTCTTAATAAATAAAATTGAATATCATTATTTATATATGTATAATATTGTCTCATTTGATTTGAAAATGGTTTATTTAATTTGAATGTTTATTATATGAATTGATTGCTTTTTTTATTTAGATAAATCAAAACTAAAACTTATATATGATTAGACAATATTTTAATTTACATATGATTAAATCATGTTTTGATAATAAATTGATTACAACAAATTTCTAAATTTGTTACCCTATTTGACATCACAATTATCCTTCTTTAAGTATTCAAAGGATTTTAACATATTGCTTAATTCAGTATATATCACCTTTTGTTTTATAATAATAAGGAAAAAAATTATTTATTCATATAGGTTGAATCTCCTTAGAGTTTTTTTGTTCTTATTATCTGCACCTTATTATAATTGAAACTCATACATGATTAAAGGAGCTTTGATAATAAATTGATTATAATAAATTTATAAATTTTTTACCGTATTTGACATGACTAACATCTTTCTTTAAGTATTAAAGGATTATTAATATATTGCTCAGTTTAGTATGTTTCACTTTTGTTTAAAAAAAACATTTTTCATATAGGTTGAATCTCTTGATTTAATTGTATACATATATATTTTGTTAACTAATTTAAGTTTACATAAGTTCGTAAATACATCAGAAAATTTAAATGTAATATGGTTTATTTTGAATTAGTTAAGAAGTTTTGGGTTAATGTTTATATACAAATAATCACATGTACATATAAAACTTAATGTTTATATTTCAAATTGTATAATTTAAATGCTTTATTAATATCAAACTATTGTAAATGAGGCAGTAGTATATGCATATGAATTATTGTTGGCTATTCCTATTCATATATCATAATGATTCATTAATTACTAATTGAATGCTGCATAAGTCAAGTTTGTCAAAAAGGGAAATATGAATCAATCATCTTTGGCATTTTTGATTTCTTTCCCTTTTGTCTCTTATGTGATTACCTTTAAACTTATTCTTATTTATTCATATACATCATGTTATCAATTGATCATACTTTATGTTTAACTGTTCTATCACACAATTAAGGAATAAATATATTTGATATATTCAAACCTTATTTTTATATCCCATTCTTGATTGTTTTAGAATTTAATTAATATAAAAAAACGGTATTAAGTAAAATACTGATTTTATTTAACTGAAATTTAGATAAGAATCTAAATACATATAGACTTCATAGGCCATTAATGATCCAAAAATGGTAATTTTTTTGAAATGCACTCATTTCTTCCACTGCAAACTGGCCCAGTTCCTTCAGTTGTTTGTGTTAGTCCAACAAGATGATGGTTGGCATGGTTGGATATAACATGGCTAGAGGAGCTTATTTTTGGCTTGATGCAACTAGTTGGCTATGTGTTGGATATGCTACCGAGTTGTTTTTCTAGAATTTGAAGTAGGTGCTTTAGAGTGAGGACTGAGTTGTTTGGATGGATGGGTCGGGGTCAAAGCATCTAGGCATGGAGTACTAGAAGTAAGGAAGGAATGGAAAGAAACTTGACAAATAATTGGCCAAGGGGAGAGGTCGGCATTGACATGAAGAGCTCGGTACCAAGTTGTCCTGGTTGGTCCATTGAAGGTGAAACTTCTGAGAGATGAATTAGAGATCATGTAGATCGTGCTAGAGTTGTTGGCTCAGCATCAAGGTTGGATGGCGATGTAACAACATTATGGAAGCTATGTATCTTCGGTTTATTACTCGTGGTGGGGAGGTATCGAATATAGCAGCCCGATAAAGGAGAGAACTTGGGGAACGTGGTGGGTTCATGGATAATGGAATCTGGATTGAGCAAGAAGGGCTCAGAATCCAAATGTAGCAAAGGAGGGTTCGAATGTGAATGTGCTAAGGAATCGTTGATACTCGGAGTGTTTCTAATGTACTCGAAGCATGGGTATTGTAAGTAGGGATGCCCATGGATTATTGTAATGACCCAAGATTTAAGGAATTTATTTTGAAAAATATAAATAAGTTTAAAATAATTTTTAAAATCAATTTTAAAGGGGAATTGATATAGCTTGGTATGGTGTATCTGTATGTGTGTACATGTGTGCACAGGAAATACACATGAACTAAAGCTTAATTCCTGAATGCTAAGAATGAACACATGATTGATGTGTATGGAAATATTATATATATAAATATATATATATATATATATATAGATAAAATCCTTAAAATCTATATGCATAAATAAATGTATGTATGGATGCTACTGAGTATTGTTGAGTGTACATGTGCATGTGTGTCAGTACAAAATAATGTATAAATATATATATGAGTGACTAATTAATTCAGTAAGACTTATATACATATATATAGATATGTTAATAAGATACTAGAGTTCAAATCAGCAAAAAATAAAATATACAAACCTATTTTAAATTATAGGCAGAAAGAAAAAGAATGAAGATATAAAAAGGAGAAATCCTCTTATAAATAAATAAAGGAAGTACATACTATTTAAATGAAAGCTAAAAATAGAAAAATAAGATAAAACAGAGAAATGTTTTGTATAGGCAGAATTAGGAAGAATATTTGACAAATAATAAAATCAAGTCACACTTTTAGCATGATAGTAGACAAAAAGAAAAGTATTTTCTGGAAAAGAAAATCTCTGAAAATAACCAAAGAATATAACCACTTTTCTTTCCACAAACTCAAGCCGGGGAGGGTGAGATTTTGGGTTTAAAAACTAAATGCAAATGGCATGATTTCTGATGGGCAAAAATGACTTTAGCCAACATCTTAAACCCTAAGAAAAACCCTGCATAAATAGACAGTGAGATAAAAAACCTTCTTCTTCCCGGATAGCTCTTGAGAAAAATATATAGATATTATATAAATATAATACAAGTAAAGAAAAAGGGTTGAAGGCAGAAGCTTACCAATCAACTAGGAAGTGAAAGAGAGCTAGGTGAGAAAACTCACTCAAAATTTAAGGCAATAAGTCCTAATGTAGGCAGCCAGTTATAAGTTAATTTTCTTGAAAATGTATTTTCATATGTGATTGCCTATCTGTGATTTTTGAGCTGAAAATGTTTTGATTCTTTTTAGTTGATCTGTTTGTTTTATTATATGAAAGTCTTAAGTATTATTAGTATATATATATGTGTTCTATAAACCCAGATCTCTCTGATATGTTAATGTTTAGAAACATAAGTAAATACCCAGAAAATAAAATGTTGAATATAGGCAAGTAGAATTGGTTTTGGCTCAACCCAGAAAAATAAAAACATATTGAGCTGCAATATACTCATGTATAAGTGTTGAGGCTTGAGACAGAAAGGAATTAGGGGTGCAATAGGGTTGCCTATGTGCTGATGCTCCTGATTCAATGAAAATGTATAAATATTCATACACATAGCAAATAAATTTTGTGATTCAGTGAAACTTGGTCATTCTGAGTTTAACTCAAGCACAGATGGTTGCAAAAGGAAAAACTCTCTCAAAAAGCCATAAGCCAATGTTAGTTGCCTATACCCCTTTTAAAATACCAGAAAATATATATATATATATACATGTAGAATCTTATTTAAATAGACACCAATGTTTGCTTGCCTGTTTGTCTCTGTTTGGTTATGAATAATATGAGATGCCATGACATGGATGTTAATGTTAGTGAAATGAATCACTGAATGGTTTAGTCATGAAAAATCAAAAGAGTTATTATTAACTTAAACCTGATTAGGAAATGGGGGTCAAGAACACTGCAGGAATGACTTGTTTTCTTGAGTAATACAACTTGACACATGGCTTGTTTAAGTCCTGAGATCTTTGTGTAATGGAGTGAATTAGTCTATTACAGTGTGTCCATTGATTCAATTAATTGCAGATGAGACCGAGGTAGATAAATATATCAATGTAAAAGAATTTGATATAAAGAGGAACTAGAGTTTTCCTGGAATGAAATCTGGATAGTGAATAAATGATTTAATTCATTTTGGGTGATTTCCTTGTTTGTATGGATGTTTATTTGATTCATGATTGAATGTATGAATGTACCATGTCTTCTTGAGGTTTCTGGAAAGGCAGACTTAAGTGTGCACCTGCACACTGACACAGAACATGCACACATGAATTACTTGTTTTCTAAAGGCAGAGTTATATACATATATCCATGTTTTAACTTTAACTTGATTTACAAACTGTTTAGTGGATTTTCTCATACCAGACATGTGTCTGACCCTAGTGTGCTAATGGCATATGTGGTGTCTCATTTAATAGGAGTAGGAGCAAGGCTTTGAGAAGAAGATTATAGCATGCTAAACTTAGTTAGATAAGAGCCTAAATGATGAAATCTGCATGTATTGATAATTTAAATTGCTACTTGTATTGAGTAGTGAATATTGGATGGATATTTTGCTAAGTATTTTGTTAAGAAATTGACTTGTAACTGGAATCTATAAATCTAGATATTATCTGATATGTTGAAGCAGATAATCTAAATCTTGTAAGTGAATTGAGCAAGAACACCATGATAATTAGGGTGGTTACATTTTATAAATGTATTAGTCAATCTTGAGTCTTTGAAAAGGGTTAAGTTTTGGGAAATCTGGATAGTTGAATCTCAGAAAATGAAATGGTTTTCTTTTTCTACCATGATATTTGTATACAAAAGATGATAAGCATAGGGAAAATGTATTTATGTGTCTGGAATGTTTTCATAATTTAATTTATTCTACGCAAATGTTTTTATACCTTATTTTTAAATAAGAGAAGGGTCTGTAATATAGGAGTTGAAAGCAAGGTCCAAAATGGTACATATGTATATAGGTATACCCATGTAAATATTTTTGGTTCAGAGTTTAGCATACCAATTATCATTGTATTTTAACATGAACTCGAATTTCTCTTTATTAAGACTTTGATCAAAAATGTATTTTTAAGACCATATGGGTCATACCAGAACAAAGAGACTGGTTGAACAATGTTTTGGGATACCCATGATTACAGGAAACCCACTCAAGTTTGCATTACATTTAGTCTAGCATACTGGCATCAAGGAATCAAGCCTTTGAAATATGATTTCACACTTCAAAACATTTCAGAAAAGAGTTAGTACTCTGAACAGATTTTATAAGAAAATCAAACATAGATAAAGATAGAAGCTTATATCATTTTCCAGAGCACAAACACTACACCATTAATTTATAGATAACCATAACACAATTATCTGGTTTCTAGGAATTATACTCCATAGAGAATTTAGCAAGGAATCATGAGTTTAAATATATATATATATATATATATTGATACATGTATGGATGGAATTTTATTGTAAATATTGAATTGAACTATGTGTGGATTGATTAAACTGAATCAATCAAATTATCCTCTTGTTTTCTAGAAGTCTGATTCAAACAAGAGAGGCACATGCATCATCACATGTATGTGTATACCCTGATGTATATACTGATATATTTATATTGGTTAAGACTTTGATCCTGGACATATGTTGTTTGATAGAAAGAAAAATGACTCTAGGCTTCAGAAATATGTATATGTATATCTCATACATATATATCTCTATGTAAAAAAAAATCCTTACAAATTAAGGTATGAAAGAGAGGGTCATTTCATTTGGTATCAGAGCTATGTTACTAAAACATAGTTGAAAAATTAAAATCAAATCCTTCTATGAAAAAAAAAACTTAAGAAACAAAGTATAAGTAAAATATTTTGTAGGGATTGATCACTGGATGATCAAGTTTGAGTTAAAAAAAATATAAAAACTAACCAGCTATGTAAATTATTATTAGCAAACTATGGTAGGAAGACCACCAAATCAGGGAGCAGGATCCTCCAATGCACCACTAATGGTCAATTTGCAAGATTTGGTGAGAGCATTTAGGGATGGGGCAGGACAAAGGCAAGAAAATCCCCATGAAGAGCTCTCCAAATTAATCAAGACTTATACTCATTTAGGAGGCAAAAGATTTGAAGGGACAGAAAGTATTATGGAAATTCAAGCATGGTTGAGAACATTGGATAGGATTTTCAATGACATGCAGCTTGATGATCAAAGGAAGAGGCAAGTGGCTTCAAGACAGCTGAAAGGAGCAGCTTTAAGCTGGTGGGAAGTAATCATTACAGGGAGAGATGAGAATGAAATCACTTGGAATCAATTCAAGGAGATGTTGGAAGCAAGATTTGTACCAGCATCGACCACCTTACTAGAAGAATTTATTAGACTTAGGCAAGGAACTTTGAGTGTCACTGAATACACTCAAAAGTTTGAGGGGCTTTCCACATATGGAGCAATGCTTGTGGCAGATGAAGCATCCAAAAATGATAGATACATTAAAGGTTTGAACCCAGGACTTAGCAGAGCCATGTTACCTTATGCTTACAGGACATTTGATCAAGTAATAGACTTGGCTTTGAGGTTAGAGCAGCATGACAAGGAAAGGGAAAAGTTAAGAAATTTTAAGAACAATAACACTAAGAAGGGTAAGGGGAGATATCACCCTTATGATAAGAAGAAGGAAGAGGCCAGTAACAAAGGCACTGGAGATGTCAAAGCTAACGAAACCAAGAAGAAAATTGTGTGTCATCAATGTGGAAAGGAAGGACATATCAAGCCAAGGTGTCCAGAATTGAAAGGAGGAGCTTTCAAGTGCTATCTATGTGGGAAAGAGGGGCATATGAAGAGGAATTGTCCTGGGTATAAACAGCAAGGAAAATTGGCAAATTTGGAAGGCAAAGGCAAATCCACAGTGGAGATTAATGCAGAAAACCATAGCCAAGTGGAAGGTACATTACTTATTTGTACCATACCCATAGCAGTAGTATATGATACTGGGGCAACTCACTCTTTGATTTCTTATGAACTAGTTAAAATGCTAAAATTGAATTGCATATTGGTTGAAACCCCATTGCATATACAAAGTCCTCTGGGGAGTTCTAGTGTTTTAAATATGATTTTTGTGGATGTGGAATTAAACATAGGAGGAAATATTTTTATTTCCAATTTATATGTTTTGAATTACCCAAATATAGGTGTTATATTGGGGGTAGACTGGTTAAGGCAATTTAAAGCCATAATTAATTTAGACTCATCCACCATATTATTGCAAAATCTGAGGGGCCAGAGGATCACAATTTTATGTGAAGTAGCCAAGGAAGGAAAATTATATCATTTAGTTGACTCAGAAAAAGATTTCAGTGAACTAACCATTGAAGAAATTCCCATAGTCAATGAATATTTGGATGTGTTTGGGGAGGTTAAGGGTGTTCCACACCATAGACCAGTAGAGTTTCAAATCAATCTAGTTCCAGGAGCAAGCCCAGTGATTAAAAAGCCAACTAGAATGGGGCCAAATGAACTAAAAGAATTAAAGAAACAGTTAAAGGAATTGGAAGAAAAGGGTTTTATAAGACCAAGTAATTCTTGCTGGGGAGCACCAGTGGTATTTGTTAAGAAACAAGATGGTTCCTTAAGACTCTGTATAGATTATAGAGAATTAAACAAAGTAACTATTAAAAATAAATACCCATTGCCAAGAATAAATGATCTTTTTGATTAATTAGCTGGGGCAAGAGTGTTCTCTAGACTAGATTTAGCATCTGGTTTTCATCAAATGAAGGTGGAGGAGTCAAGTGTTAAGTACACTGCCTTTAACACTAGGTATGGGTTGTATGAATTTCTGGTTATGCCATTTGGTTTGACTAATGCACCATCATACTTTGTGGATTTAATGAATAGAACTTTTAGAGAATATTTAGACAAGTTTGTGCTGATTTTTATAGATGACATTTTAATTTATTCCAAAACAGTGGAAGAACATAAAAATCATTTGCACCTGGTTTTGTCTAGATTAAGGGAAAAAGATTTAAAGGCAAAATTTTCAAAATGTGTATTTTGGAAAGAGGAAGTACATTTCCTTGGCTATGTCATTTCTGCCAAAGGGATTTCTGTAAACCCCAATAAAGTAGTAGCTATTCAAGCATGGAAGAGGCCTAGCACAGTGAGTGAAGTGAGATCATTTATGGGGATGGCAGGATATTATAGGAGATTTATAAAAGATTTTTCAAAAATTTCTACACCACTTACTAACCTAACCAGGAAGAACCAAGCTTTTGTTTGGTCAGAGAAGTGTGAGAAATCTTTTGAACAGTTGAAGGAGGCTTTGGTGAATGCTCCAATCTTGAAAGTACCCCAGGGAAATGAAGAATTAGTTGTATATACTGATGCTAGTGGATTTGGCTTGGGTGTAGTGTTGATGCAGCAAGGCCAAGTCATTGCATATGCATCCAGACAACTTAAACCCCATGAAGTAAGGTATGCCACACATGATCTTGAATTAGCAGCTGTGATCTATGCTTTGAAACTTTGGAGACATTATTTGTTAGGAACTAAGTTTGAACTTTACACTGACCACAAGTCTTCAAAGTATTTATTTTCGCAAAAAGATTTAAACATGAGGCAAGATAGATGGGTGGAGTTCTTAGCTGCTTATGACTTGGGCATACTCTATACACCAGGAAAAGCAAACCAAGTTGCTGATGCTCTAAGTAGACAACATGCTAAATTAGCTAAGATGATGATAGAAGAATTTAAGGACTTGTCCTTGCTTGCTGAGTTAGAAATTGGGGAGAATGACTGTGTGCACATGGATGTACATGTGCATGGTGCACAGGAAAATAGAGGGAAGTTGAGCTTGATAACACTTCAATCTGAATTAATTTTGAAAGTAAATAAAATGCAAGACCAAGACCCTATTATAGTTGAGAAGAAAATTCTCATATCAAAAGGGGAAGAGGTGACAAATTACCATATTGACAAAAATGGTTATTTAAGAAACCAGAATAGAATATGTGTACCAGAAAACATGGAGTTGAAGGAGGAAATATTGAATGAATATCATAGAAGTAAATACTCCATACACCCAGGCAGTACAAAGATGTATCAAAACTTAAAAAGAGATTTCTGGTGGAAGGGAATGAAATCTGATGTAGCCAAATATATTGCAAAGTGTATGACTTGCCAACAAGTCAAGGCTGAAACACAAAAACCATCAGGGTTATTGCAACCTCTTAGCATACCACAGTGGAAGTGGAAAGATATATCTATGGATTTCATAGATGGACTGCCTAGATCTAAAAGAGTAAACACAAGCATATGGGTGATAGTTGATAGACTAACTAAAGTGGCACATTTCATCCCAGTCAAATCAGAAAGGAATGCACCAAAGTTAGCACAAGTATTTGCAAAAGAAGTGGTAAGATTGCATGGCATTCCCAAAACCATTGTGAGTGATAGGGATACCATCTTCACCTCAAGATTTTGGAGAAGTTTTCAAGAAGCCATGGGAAGTGAATTGTGCTTAAGCACTGCCTACCATCCACAATCAGATGGGCAGACTGAGGTGGTGAACAAGGTTTTAGAGGACTTGTTAAGGGCATGTGCACTGGATTTTGGAGGTAACTGGGAAGACTATCTCCATTTAGCTGAATTTACATACAATAACAGCTACCAAAGCACCATAGGAATGGCTCCATTTGAAGCCTTATATGGCAAGCCATGCTTGTCACCTGTATGTTGGGTAGAAACAGGGGAAAGAGCTATTTTAGGGCCTGAGTACATACAAGAAACTAAAGAGAAAATTGAGTTGGTAAGGAGAAGAATGGCAGCAGCTCAAGATAGGCAAAAGAAATTTGCAGACATGAAAAGGAAGCAGGTGGAATATGAAGTAGGAAATTTTGTTTTCATCAAAATATCACCTATGAAAAATGTACCGAGATTTGGGAAACAAGGCAAATTAACCCCAAGATATATTGGGCCATACAAAATTCTGGAAAGAATTGGTTCCTTGGCATATAAGTTGGAATTACCAGAAAACATGCAAGGGATGCATGATGTTTTCCATATATCACAATTGAGAAGGTGGGTTCATGACAAGGCAGAAATTCTTGAGACCCCAACCCAAGTGTAGATAAATCCTAATTTGATTTATGAAAAGGATCCAATGGGAATTTTGGCAAAAGATGTGAAGAAGTTGAGGAATAAATCTCTGAAACTTGTGAAGGTACAGTGGAGTCTTGATCCTAGTGATTGCACATGGGAATTAGAAGACAAAGTTAGGATGAATTATCCTAGGCTATTTTCAGATTAAAGGTATTTTTGATTTTTAATTCGCTTTCCTTTTGGATGCATGTATTTTTAGTTATTATGATAGAACTAAAAATCTATTTGGATTAAGAATGAACTTGTTCTCTGAATTAAGTTTAAAATTTATTTAAGCTTAGGAAAATTGTGGGACACAATTTCTAAAAAGGTGGGGTGTATGTAATGACCCAAGATTTTAGGAATTTATTTTGAAAAATATAAATAAGTTTAAAATAATTTTTAAAATCAATTTTAAAGGGGAATTGATATAGCTTGATATGGTGTATCTGTATGTGTGTACATGTGTGCACAGGAAATACACATGAACTAAAGCTTAATTCCTGAATGCTAAGAATGAACACATGATTGATGTGTATGGAAATATTATATATATAAATATAAATATATATATATATATAGATAAAATCCTTAAAAGCTATATGCATAAATAAATGTATGTATGGATGCTACTGAGTATTCTTGAGTGTACATGTGCATGTGTGTCAGTACAAAATAATGTATAAATATATATATGAGTGTACTAATTAATTCAGTAAGACTTATATACATATATATATATATATATGTTAATAAGATACTAGAGTTCAAATCAGCAAAAAATAAAATATACAAACCTATTTTAAATTATAGGCAGAAAGAAAAAGAATGAAGATATAAAAAGGAGAAATCCTCTTATAAATAAATAAAGGAAGTACATACTATTTAAATGAAAGCTAAAAATAGAAAAATAAGATAAAACAGAGAAATGTTTTGTATAGGCAGAATTAGGAAGAATATTTGACAAATAATAAAATCAAGTCACACTTTTAGCATGATAGTAGACAAAAGGAAAAGTATTTTATGGAAAAGAAAATCTCTGAAAATAACCAAAAGAATATAACCACTTTTCTTTCACCAAACTCAAGCCGGGGAGGGTGAGATTTTGGGTTTAAAAACTAAATGCAAATGGCATGATTTCTGATGGGCAAAAATGACTTTAGCCAACATCTTAAACCCTAAGAAAAACCCTGCATAAATAGACAGTGAGATGAAAAACCTTCTTCTTCCCGGATAGCTCTTGAGAAAAATATATAGATATTATATAAATATAATACAAGTAAAGAAAAAAGGGTTGAAGGCAGAAGCTTACCAATCAACTAGGAAGTGAAAGAGAGCTAGGTGAGAAAACTCACTCAAAATCTAAGGCAATAAGTCCTAATGTAGGCAGCCAGTTATAAGTTAATTTTCTTGAAAATGTATTTTCATATGTGATTGCCTATCTGTGATTTTAGAGCTGAAAATGTTTTGATTCTTTTTGGTTGATCTGTTTGTTTTATTATATGAAAGTCTTAAGTATTATTAGTATATATATATATATGTGTTCTATAAACCCAGATCTCTCTGATATGTTAATGTTTAGAAACATAAGTAAATACCCAGAAAATAAAATGTTGAATATAGGCAAGTAGAATTGGTTTTGGCTCAACCCAGAAAAATGAAAACATATTGAGCTGCAATATACTCATGTATAAGTGCTGAGGCTTGAGACAGAAAGGAATTAGGGGTGCAATAGGGTTGCCTATGTGTTGATGCTCCTGATTCAATGAAAATGTATAAATATTCATACACATAGCAAATAAATTTTGTGATTCAGTGAAACTTGGTCATTTTGAGTTTAACTCAAGCACAAATGGTTGCAAAAGGAAAAACTCTCTCAAAAAGCCATAAGCCAATGTTAGTTGCCTATACCCCTTTTAAAATACCAGAATATATATATATATATATACATGAAGAATCTTATTTAAATAGACACCAATGTTCGCTTGCCTGTTTGTCTCTGTTTGGTTATGAATAATATGAGATGCCATGACATGGATGTTAATGTTAATGAAATGAATCACTGAATGGTTTAGTCATGAAAAATCAAAAGAGTTATTATTAACTTAAACCTGATTAGGAAATGGGGGTCAAGAACACTGCAGGAATGACTTGTTTTCTTGAGTAATACAACTTGACACATGGCTTTATTAAGTCCTGAGATCTTTGTGTAATGGAGTGAATTAGTCTATTACAGTGTGTCCATTGATTCAATTAATTTCAGATGAGACCAAGGTAGATAAATATATCAATGTAAAAGAATTTGATATAAAGAGGAACTAGAGTTTTCCTGGAATGAAATCTGGATAGTGAATAAATGATTTAATTCATTTTGGGTGATTTCCTTGTTTGTATGGATGTTTATTTGATTCATGATTGAATGTATGAATGTACCATGTCTTCTTGAGGTTTCTGGAAAGGCAGACTTAAGTGTGCACCTGCACACTGACACAGAACATGCACACATGAATTACTTGTTTTCTAAAGGCAGAGTTATATACATATATCCATGTTTTAACTTTAACTTGATTTACAAACTGTTTTAGTGGATTTTCTCATACCAGACATGTGTCTGACCCTAGTGTACTAATGGCATATGGGGTGTCTCATTTAATAGGAGTAGGAGAAAGGCTTTGAGAAGAAGATTATAGCATGCTAAACTTAGTTAGATAAGAGCCTAAATGATGAAATCTGCATGTATTGATAATTTAAATTGCTACTTGTATTGAGTATTGAATATTGGATGGATATTTTGCTAAGTATTTTGTTAAGAAATTGACTTGTAACTGGAATCTATAAATCTAGATATTATCTAATATGTTGAAGCAGATAATCTAAATCTTGTAAGTGAATTGAGCAAGAACACCATGATAATTAGGGTGGTTACATTTTATAAATGTATTAGTCAATCTTGAGTCTTTGAAAAGGGTTAAGTTTTGGGAAATCTGGATTGTTGAATCTCAGAAAATGAAATGGTTTTCTTTTTCTACCATGATATTTGTATACAAGAGATGATAAGCATAGGGAAAATGTATTTATGTGTCTGGAATGTTTTCATAATTTAATTTATTCTACGCAAATGTTTTTATACCTTATTTTTAAATAAGAGAAGGGTCTGTAATATAGGAGTTGAAAGCAAGGTCCAAAATGGTACATATGTATATAGGTATACCTATGTAAATATGTTTGGTTCAGAGTTTAGCATACCAGTTATCATTGTATTTTAACATGAACTTGAATTTCTCTTTATTAAGACTTTGATCATAAATGTATTTTTAAGACCATATGGGTCATACCAGAACAAAGAGACTGGTTGAACAATGTTTTGGGATACCCATGATTACAGGAAACCCACTCAAGTTTGCATTACATTTAGTCTAGCATACTGGCATCAAGGAATCAAGCCTTTGAAATATGATTTCACACTTCAAAACATTTCAGAAAAGAGTTAGTACTCTGAACAGATTTTATAAGAAAATCAAACATAGATAAAGATAGAAGCTTATATCATTTTCCAGAGCACAACCACTACACCATTAATTTATAGATAACCATAACACAATTATCTGGTTTCTAGGAATTATACTCCATAGAGAATTTAGCAAGGAATCATGAGTTTAAATATATATATATATATATATATATTGATACATGTATGGATGGAATTTTATTGTAAATATTGAATTGAACTATGTGTGGATTGATTAAACTGAATCAATCAAATTATCCTCTTGTTTTCTAGAAGTCTGATTCAAACAAGAGAGGCACATGCATCATCACATGTATGTGTATACCCTGATGTATATACTGATATATTTATATTGGTTAAGACTTTGATCCTGGACATATGTTGTTTGATAGAAAGAAAAATGACTCTAGGCTTCAGAAATATGTATATGTATATCTCATACATATATATCTCTATGTAAAAAAAAATCCTTACAAATTAAGGTATAAAAGAGAGGGTCATTTCAATTATGTAGGGATCTGCATACCCTGGACTAGTTGCTTTGGATCTAGTGTCCAGGTTTAAATTATGAGATACATATTGAGCTTTGGGCTACGTGATATGAGAGTGCAATGAAAGCTAGGATTTCCATTAGTCCTTGGGAGTAAGGAGACCATACAAGTTATCATATAGGTAGAGCACAAGGATGAGTGATTGTAACGACCCGAAATTTCACCGCTTTGATTTGTGAATATTTATTGATTTTAAATATCCAAACAATATATTTTATAATTAAAATAAAAATTTAAATAGTAAATAATGATGGTGAAATAGTTTTCCAAGTTTGTTTACGAACATATTTATTTCGAAGAAAAATCAAAAATGTGACCTTCTTTAATGGGGACCATTCCCCATTCAAGTTTTCCTCCCGCCGATCCATCTAATCCATCCACTTCTTATCAGTCCCGTCCTTCTTCCCTTATTATTGTACCTTCTCCTGCCGTTCCTACTTCGTCAACCTTACTTCCTTCTGACCCATCGTCCTTTCATTCAACTTTCACTCTTGTACCATCTTCTTCTGTGACAGCCTTGTCCTCTGTTCTAACCCCTGTCCTATCAACCTCTATACAACCTCTAGTAGCATCATCTCCTCTCTTGTCTCACATCCTACCGCCACCACCTTCCCCTCCTGTTGCCTGGTCCTCCTTGTTTAAGTCCAGACCTAATAACGCTGGTAAGTATGTCCCGCATACTATCAAGTTAGTGTTTGATGGTGATGCTATTGTTCCCCCATCTGAAGTTATACAGGCTGGCAATTTGAAGTGGAAAGAATATCTAGTTGGGTTCTTTCTTGATAATCCTCTACCATACACTACTGTCCTTTATCATCTTAAGAGAGCATGGAAATTGCAGGGAACAATTAGTGTGAAATCTGACGGCTTTCTTTTTTAATTCAAGTTTTCAAATGAAGAAGATAAGAATAGAATTGCTGAGTCTGACCCAATTGTTATGAAGAATAAATTATTTATTGTTAAACCCTGGGATGAGAATGCTGGTAACTCCTGTAGTAGCATCAAAGCAGTTCCAGTGTGGATCAAGCTATCCAACATTCCATTATTTGCATGGTCCACAGTGGGTATCAATTGGCTTGCATCCAGGGTGGGGAAACTCTTATGTTTGGATGCATCAACTGAAAATTTTGATAGAATCTCGTATGCTAAATGTATGGTTGAAGTATCCCCTTATTTTGAACTTCCTGATACCTTTGCTGTCAAGCTTCTTGATGGCACTGAACAAATAGTTGAGGTGGAATATTTGTGGAGACCAGCAATCTGTTCTAATTGTAAGGAGTTTGGTCATACGAAATCTGGTTGCAATAAAATGGAAATAGATAGTGAAGGGATAAACAGGAGGAGGGGAAGTGATGTTGAACAAATCTAGTGTGAGCATGTTCAGAGTAAGGAGACAAAAGGAAAAAAGTTGGAGAAGGAAAGTAAAGTGAAGCAAGTTTGGCAAAAAGTGAACAATAACAAGGGAAAAAAAAGAAATGTAACTGTGGAAGACAAAACAAATACAATAAACAAGACCAGTGGAAAAGGGATATTATTATCAAACTTGGATAAGGAAGAAAACATTTCTTCCTTAGTTGTTAACACGTCTCTCAGTGATGGTACCAGAGAATTAAACCAACTTACTGACAACAATAGGTTTAGTCTGCTTCAAGACATTGAAAATGAGCAAGGAATAATAGAGCTAGTGGAGGTTGAGGAAGGAGAGATAACTAAAGATGAGATCACTTTAGTATCTGATGTTACACTGTCTTTGTGTAATGGAAACTTGTTTGAAAGTAACTCTGGAACAAATATTGAACCATGTCAGACAAAAGATGGGACGGAACAACATATCCCAACTGGTACAAAGACAACTGCAAGTAAATGTGGAGTGGTATCTGTGTCTCCTGATCAAACTGTGCATGTGCACATTGGTGAGTCTGACATTGATGCAAAGTGGTGTCAGTCCTTTGAACAACAAATAAAGCAGGTCATTCTCAGCATGCACCAAACATTTGTGGAAAAGCCTCATATCGTTCCCTCTGATTACAACTTTACCATTGAAATTCCAGGTTGGCCTGACAATGTCCCCACTTCTGTTCATCTTGCTTCACCTAATTCCCCCAGCATTATTCCCAATACCCCTGAAACATTCACCCACCCCTCTCAGTTCATTTCAGGTATTGTAACAAGATCTCTTTCAGCAAAGAGAGGAAACAAAATTCTTCAATCCCTTTAATCTATCCATGTATAAAAAACTAGCTTCCTGGAATGTTAGGGGTGCACATTCGAACTTGAAACTTGATCAAGTCAAAAGCCTCATCAACATGTATGATATTTGTCCTTTTGCCATTCTAGAAACCAAGCTCAACCTTCCTTTATCAATTAAAGCTGCTAATTACATAAATCCTCAATGGGATTATCACCACAATCTTGATACAACATCCTATGGTAGAATTCTAGTAATTTATGACCCTACTGTCTTGACCTTATCCCCTATCTTATCCTCTAGACAATTTATCCATTACCATGTCCACCTCTCTCAAACTCAAACTTCTTTCTACTTAACCATTGTATATGCTGACAATTCTTCTCTTTCCAGAAACTCTCTTTTCAACTCCCTCCCACCTCTACGCCAGAACACTCATCCCTAGGTTGTTCTCGGTGATTTTAACTCTTGTTTCAGCATTGATGATAAAATGGGAGGATCTCTCCTTCTTCCAAATGACATTGCTCCTATCAATCTTGCAATTACTGACTCTGACCTGATCTTGGTTAACAAAGCTGGTGCAAAATTTTCTTGGAACAATCGCAGCCGTAGTGGTGTTCGCACTTTCACTACTATTGATCATGCTTTCTGTAATATTCCCTCCCTTAATCAATGGCCTTCCTTATCAGTTTACCTTCCTCACCCAATAATGTCGGACCACTCACCCCTAATCCTTTCTCTTGATCCCCATTTAAGAAGAGACAAAAGAAGTTTTAAATTTTTTAATGCTTGGGCAAAACATGGTGACTTTCTTGATTTAGTAACTAATGTTCACAATACCTATTGCTGTTTTGGTAACCCTATGTATAAGTTTTGCAGGAAATTGAAAAGTATAAAGCAAACTCTCAAAACATGGGCTTCCTCCACCTTTGGGCATGGCAGTTTGTTCTCAACCACTCTCATTGAACAACTCAAGGCAAAACAGGAACACATGATGGAAAATCCGGATGACGTCAATGCTGCCAATGAAGAAGGTCGTATATTCTTGGAAGTGAATAAAGCCCTGCAGCTGGAGGCAAGTATGAAAAGCCAACAACTACGCAACAAATGGTATGAAGAAGGTGATAAGAACACTAAATTTTTCCATGACTCTCTAAGGGTCAAGCATGCCAGAGAAAACATTTACAATATAATGGATGAACATGGTAATGAATTCTCTACTCCTGAAACTGTGGATCAAGATTTTGTTGATTATTTCTCTAAAATTTTTAGCAATTCTTCGGGCTTCTCTCCTGACCTTAGCCTTATTTCTTCCCTCCCGCTGCCGTTCATAACTGTTCTTCAAGCTGAAGCATTAATAAAACCTATTACTGATGAAGAAATCAAGTCTGCCCTCTTTTCCATGAACCAACATTCTTCTGCCGGACCTGATGGCCTAAATGTTACCTTCTTTATTGCAACATGGTCCGTGCTTGGTCATGAATTTTGTACAGCTATCCATAATTTTTTCAACAAGTGTAAAATGCTGAGAGAGATCAATGCAACGAATATTGCTTTAATCCCTAAGGTTTCTCCACCTGACAAAGTTTCATCCTTTAGGCCTATATCGTGTTGCAATGTTCTGTACAAATGTATTTCAAAAATTCTTGCAACTAGGTTAGTTTGTGTTCTTCCAACAATTGTGTCTCACAATCAAGCTGCATTCATTCCATCTAGAAACATTCTTGATAATGTTCTTATTGCCCATGAATTGATGAAAAGTTATGGAAAATGTAATGCTACTCCTGCTGCTGCGCTTAAAATCGATATATCAAAAGCTTATGATTCCATAAACTGGGAATCTATTGTGAGGATTATGGCTATGATGGGCTTCCCCAAAATCTTTGTTTCTTGGATATATACTTGTATTTCTTCCCCTACATTCTCTGTCATAGTTAATGGAAGGCATGTTGGCTACTTTGGTTGCCAAAAAGGAATAAGGCAGGGTGACCCAATTTCATCATATATATTTCTTTTAGTTATGGAAGTGCTCAATGTTATACTTCAGAACAAATACACTCAAAGACTCATTAAGTACCACCCGAAGTGTTCTCTGCACAACCTTTCTTCCATCATGTTTGCTGACGATGTGATGATCTTTACAAAACCGGAAGCATCCTCTTTAAGTGAAATCTTGTGTGCTCTGCATTCCTTTTACCTTATGACTGGTTTATCCATCAACAGGACCAAATCCTCCTTGCTTTTTGCAGGAATCTCTGATGTTCAAGCAGCTGGCTTGTATCAGCTTAGTGGGTTCTCTAGTATGCACGCTGACATGAGGTACCTAGGCCTTCCCATCATTACTAAAAGAATTTCCATAGCTGACTGTCTTCCCTTATTTAATAAAATTACTTCTGTTATGAATGCTTGGGAAAATCGTAGAATGTCCCAAAGTGCTAGGCTTGTGCTTATTAAATCAGTTGTTTTCCCTTCCTTGGTATATTGGGCACGCTCTATTATTCTACCTAGCAAGCTACTGCACCTTGTCCGCTCTGCCATGAACAGATTTTTCTGGACAGGCAGCATGTTCAATAAGAAACTATTGCCATGTTCATTTGCTAATTGTGAAACTACGCTTCAGTTGGGAGGTCTGGGCATTATAAATGCAAAAAATTGGAACAGAGCTGCATTCAGTAAACATTTCCATGATGTAATAACTAAGAAAAACAGTCTATGGGTCAAATGGATATGGACGTACATATCAAGCATAGGAGGTTTTGGTTGATGGATATAGCTCAAGACAGTAGTTGGACATGAAGGAATATTCTTAAGCTCAGGGAAGTGCTCCTGCCCATGATCCAGTAACATGTTCGCGATAACACTAGTACTAGTTTTTGGGATGAACCCTGGGTTAGTCCAGGTTTAATACTATCTTCATATATTGATCATGCTATGATAGTCCAATCTGGAGTTAATCGTGAAGCAAAAGTCAGTGAGTATCTTAATGAAGGAAGAATCCATCTTCCTTACAATAGTAGCCAAGTTGTTAGGCAACTGTGGAACACTATCCAGAGTACTAGCTTCGGTACTGACCATTCATTAAACGTGACATGGAATAAAAAGCCCCATAGTATTAAGCGGGTCTACAAACTCTTCAGTAATGACAATGTCTACCCTGCTGCTAAATGGTTCTCTGTACTTTGGAACAATGATTCACCCTCGAGAGAAAACTTAATGTTCTGGAAGGTTGTTAGCAATGCACTCCTCACCAGACATGTTTTAAACAGTTATGGGATTAGTAGTACCCTTGAATGTGTATTTTGCGAGCAGTATGTTGAAACAGTAGATCATCTTTTCTTCGACTGCCCTAGATTAATTGCTCTGGTTGTTATGATTGTGAGTAATCTACAAAGAACAGTTGCTGTCCCCTTTTCAGCAATTGATTGGAATATAATTCTAATGGCTACGAAGTGGAAGAATAGTGGTAACAGAGTTTTGATCATATGCATTAAAATTTATATGGATGTGATATGGAAAGAGAGAAACACTATAGTCTTTGAAAATAAAAGGAAAAGCTTTAGTACTCTTTGGTCTGAAGTTAAGAATAGAACTTACATGCAACTGAAAAGGAGGGAGTGCCATATCCCTGGCATCATGATTGATTGCTGGAGGTGATTTTTGTTTGTTCTTTGTTTTTCCTTGTTGTCTTCTTTGTTTTCCTAGTACCTTCTTTTTCTGATTCAAAGTCTGTTTTGAGTCATTTTATTGTGTTGCAATAAACTGGTAGGGGACCAGTTAACCCCGCTGGCTTTGCCAAAAAAAAATGTGACCGGAATTCGTTTTCCAATTTTTCGACCTTTTGTCGAATAAATGTTGTCGAAAACATTGTGTACATTATTGTGTAATTATATACTTACATTTACAAAATAGTTAAGATATGTTTTACATATGTATACACTTAAATATATTAATAGTTTGATGTGACTTTATATGAAAAAAAATAAAACCTAAAGGTGTTTAAACATGAAAAGATGCCTTAGAAAACATAAGTACAATGTGTATTAAATGCATGTTGGCAAGGGTGGTGGGGCTTGTCTAGGCATGATCATGGAGGGAGGGAACAAGGCTTTATGAGGTGGCATGCATGATGTGGTGGGTAAGGTACTCAGGGTATTTTAGTAATTCTCTTAACTCATTTTATATAACAACAATTTCATAAAATTTGTTTTTATTTTTCATTCATTCACATTTTCTAACTTGCTTCCATATTATTCAAAACTATTTCCATGGCTTCTTTATTTTTTTCAAAATGTTAAAAATCATTTCTTTTCTACTCCTAATTCATGTAAACAATTGTCTAAATGCCTTACTTCTTTTCTACAACCCTCCGCCTCCTTAACCAATGCCCCACCCACCTCATTAACACAAGGCCGAGCCCATAGCCTCCCAAGGCAGAAACACCTTGTCCATTTAGGCCCACAAAGATTCCATATTTCAAAGAAAGGATCCAAGATCTAAGGCTATTTCAAGTTCCATTGATAGTTTGGTTTGCTTTCATGTGATTTTGATGAGTAAAGTTCACACATTTAAGAAAGTTTTAAACTTTTATCCTTGCTTAACATGGTTGTATATTGGTTGTATGTTTGGATGAAAGTTGATTTTGATTTGCATGATTTTATAAGCACTTATATGTGCTTGAATGTGATGTTGTATTAGATTTGAAATTTAAGTCAAAATGTTGTGAATGTTGGAAAGATGCGATCTTGCTTATGATTTGTGATTGCGTATACAGGTTTATGTTTTGGTTATGTATGTGATGTGTATGCTAAAGAAAGTTAGCATATAGACTTGTATTAACGGCAAAGAAATCCTTTGCTTTTAAAAACTTTGTTTCACTTAAGTGTTTCTAAAAAGTTTTATAAAGATTTAAAACTCTACATTTTAGTTTCAAAAACTTTTTCCAAGGTTAGAAAGTGGGTTTAAGTAAAATGAGTGAGGTTTTAAGACTATTTGATTCATAGAATTTTTTTTTTTAATTACGGGTCATGAAACGATAGTCGCTATGGATGCAGTTCGTAAAAAATAAATTCTTTTTGGAATCTATTTTTTTTCAATTAAGTATAATATAGAAAAGTATTTCAACCTTATTTTACGTATGGAAAAGTAATTATTATTTATTTATTTATTTAGTGATTATTTAATTAATTAATTAAGTATGATAGTCAGTACTTAAGTGTTAATCAAGTAAGTTAAATATAATTATTTAATTAATTAAAGATTAATTATTATTATTTAATTATTAATTAAGGGTTAATTATTATTTAATTATTTATTAAACATTAAATATTAATTAACTATTCGTTTGGAAAAGGGTTTACTTATTAATTAAAAACTAATTAAGTTGAATTTAATTAAGATTTAATTAGAACTTAATTAAGATTTAATTATTATTTAATAAAGGTTTAATTTAATTTTACATTAAATTATAAAGATTCAATTTATTTTAAATTAAATAATAAAGATTTAATTTATTTTAAATTAATTAATAAAGGTTTTGATTTTTAAAGTCGCTTTATTTCCAAGGATTGGTTTTGTTAAAAGAAGTTTTTTTATAAAAATATTTCTAACCAAGGGATTTCTTTTTCGATTACCCTTAAGTAACCTCAAACGATTATGAAACCAAATGACATCTCTTTAGCAAAACAAATCCCTATTTGCTATTATAATAACTTGGATATTTATCTATCTGTTGAATTGTTGTTATTTGTTGATCCCTTTTACATATCTATTTATTATGTAAATACCCATAACATAACTTGGAAAGTTAAACTGAATTAAATAAGGACTATTATAGTTGCTAAGTCTCTTCTGAATTTTGGAAATTTATGAATTTGGTTTATAAATTGAAAAGATATTTTGAAATTTTGAAGGAAGTTTTATAAATGATTTTGGATATTTATAAAAGAGTTTTATAAATGATTTTGGATATTTATAAAAGAGTTTTATAAATAAACTTGGAGATTCATAAAGAGTTTTATAATTAGAGTTGGAATATAAGTAAAGAAAATTTCATAAATGATAGAGATTTATTAAAAGGATTTATTAAAGAAATTTATAAAAGAAAATTGAGAATGGATTTCCCTTAACCGACCTTCTTAATTATGGTGGTATGGAACATTCATTCCATACTTGACACCGAAGGAAAAGTGTTTGGGGTATCCTATCTCTGTTTTAAATAATAATTGTTTTTTGTCCTTTTAATATTATTAGGAAATAAGATATCTTTCACAATGTTTTATGAAATATTTATTTTAAGGCTTAGTGATTTCTATGGGTAATTAAATCTTTGGATTTTTGTGTTTGTTTATTTGATAGTTAGATAACCAACTATCAAATCTTGAACAGTTTTGACTTAGGAAGGAAACAAGAGCTTCACGTGTTCATATGGTTTGAGCTCACTCAAGAGAACTCATTCTGGTGAAACGTATCTAGCTTTAAGGGATATATCAGAGATCCCTTGGGGACACTGATACAGTTTGCTTACTTATGAGAGAACCGAGATTGAAACCAGAAATTATCGGTGGTTGGCTCGGAGAGACCGGGATTGGACATGTTATCTGAAAACCACTTCAAACCAACATGAGCATTCGAATGGAAGTCATCTTGAAGATGTTCAAAGATGGAGTTCTTTAAAGTGCAACTGCTACTTGCTACTAAACCTGAGGGTGATTCCAAAATGGATGTAGTAGTGGTAGTGTCTTCAGTTTCGTTCAGGTGCAGGATGAACTTGTATGGATGAATGCTGATATTGCATTTCTGTCTGGAGGGCAGTGTTAGCGTTCAAAGAGGGAATTGCTATGAGAAAGTGATAAGTGTGTAGAATCTCAAGCCTCACAATCGGGGAATGGCTAAAACACGGTATGCCGCAAGGCTATGTGGGTCGCTCCCATTAGAGTGTGTCATCACCTTTCTAAATCATTATATTATGGATTTGGTTGTGCATGAGAGCTCTCTATAAAGGTTGGAAACAAGCTAGGTAACGACATATTCGGTACTATCCGGTAAGGGTAGGATGGTCTTGTCATGCTGAGTTGAAAGGTTTTTGATCTCTCCGTACATTTAACTAGATGTGTACTGGATGGAAGGTACTCCCTTACCTTGCCATTGTTGGAATCCATTCTCAGTAAGTGCCTTCGGTTTTTGATTGTATACCTGTTATTGTTGTTATGTACATGCATCACAACTACTTGATCATTGAATACTTTAAACCCTAGACATTATTATAACATCACTGGATTTTATAATACAAAAAACTGGTTTGGTTATCGTAAGGTAAAAACCCTCCGTATTTATGTTCGGCGTGGTCTTACAAGATACCTTTTATTTTGAAAAGGTTTTCAAATGTAGAAATCTGTATGTTTTTTATTTGAGTTTTACTCATGCCGGTTTACCAAGCCGATTTGGGCATTATTTTCTCATAATGCTCGGGTCAACCCGAGCATATTTTCCAGATTTAGTTGGATCCTTTGGAGCTTTAAGGAGACGAGCTAGATTCTCCAAGATGTATTCATGTATCTTATATTCTTCTACTTTTTTTGTTGCCTTGATTTCTGTCTGTATTTATCAGAAATTGTAAGGATAGGATGTTATAACTATCCATGCTAATAATTGGTTAGTGTACCCTAATGTTCTGTATAATAAAGACGATTTCTTTTTGTAAAGATCATGCGTATATTACATATTTCTCGTCATGATGTGAGAGTCTATTCTGTCTTTTTCTTTTTTCACCCCAAATGACTTGTCTTTCGAACACTTAAATAATTGGCAAATGAATACTAAGGATGTATTAAGTGTCCTATTTAGGTATAGGAAAGGTAGAATGTTACAGTGATAGTGAGTTTTACTTGATGGATGGCATGGTTGCTTTGGTTGCTTTTTTAGTGGGGTATCACTCGATATATCATTAGGAGTAGGTATTGGAGATAGGGATATTTGGACTTCCACTATTCTATGTTATATGGTACCTTTATGATATTGTACAGTAGCATATTATAGTGTTATGTGCTAACTCTTCGATTGCAGGGACGTGTCAGGTATGGTTCGTGTACTCTTGTTCCTTATGATATTTGGCTATACAGTATTTTGAGCTTGTTTTCTGACACCAGATTGTTTTCTGACCTAGGGTTTTATGCTTTGCTTCTTATTATCTTGGGTGCTCTTAAATGACTAGACTAAATAATAGGTCTAGTTAATGTAGTAGCTGTTCGGAGCACGAGCTTGATGGAGTTATCTCGTATTATATACTTATATAGATTTCTACGCTTATTCCGCTGTGCAGCACTAGGAACCTTAGCAGTGACTGCTTATTTGCTTATATAGGAGAATATTGTTGAGTTTGTTTTTGTTGTATAAACTCTACTACATTTGTATATAGCTCTGTGGGTCTGTACTTTGATAATTTGTTCACATAATTATTGTTGTCTCTCATGTTACATCTGTGATATTATATTTTATCCATGCGCTATGAGATATTCGACAGGATATATGTTGTGTTTGTTATTATTCATCTTGATGATCGTCCTATATCGTCCATGCATGACCGCAGTGCACTATTTGTATACTATTGGAGTAGGTGGTATAGAATGGTCATTAAATTTGGTATCAGATCTTTGTCTTCACGATTAATCAAAGTTGATACTGTGATCCAATAGAGATAGGGAAGGGGTTATCGCCTTAGACTGGATCGAGAGTGCATATATATACACGAGAGAGTGTGTACTTGTTATCTATTTTGGTTGTCAGAACTATATAATAATATCATATAGTATAAGTCACATGCACATGAGCATTATAAACACAGTTTTCTTTATAAGAGATTGATCATTCTTGTTACAGATTAAGAATGAGCTGGCATACAAGGAATACTATGAGATTTGCTTCAGGAGTTGAGGAAGGAGAAAGATTAGGAGCTGCTACGCCCGATTTTCAAGCTATGTTCAATGTTATGATGGTGATGATGATGAGGAATACTCCACGTAGGCAGTTGGTGGAGGTGCTCCCGTGCAAGCGCTTAGGGCTGATTTCGCTAAGTTGAGCAAGGATTACTCTACTTTGAGAGGAAAGCCATTTTGTGGAATGGAATCAGCCATGGAAGTGCAAGATTGGATTGATACTTATGAGCGCATCTTTAGTGATATGGAAGTGAATGACACTATGAGGAGAAAATTGGCTTCTAAACAACTTTAGGGGCAGGCCATGAATTAGTGGAACGCCGTGGCTATTGCTATGTCTAAAGATTAGTTCAATTGAGAACAGTTTACGACAAGGTTCAAGGAGAAGTTCAAATCGGCTGCCGGAAGTCGGTATTGTTTAGAAAGTTTGCTGATCTCAAGCAACAAGAGATGATAGTTTCTAAGTATGTGGCCGAATTTGATGCTATGTCAAAATCGGGATGTCGTTCATCAACACTTCCTTGAGGAAGAATGAAAAGTTCATCATTGGTCCGCATGACCATTATTTGGGTTTTTAACCCAGTAGAACCTGAAGAAAGTCGGAACAGCTTGGTCGAGTCAGAATAGCTCAAGAGCCAACCAAAATGACTAGAACAACAAGCCAAGAGAAATCGGAGAAATAGAAAGCGAAAATACGCAAAGGGGATGGATTGGTTGCGATCCATCATCTATGGATTGCTAGCGGTCCATAATCTTGGCTCGTGGATTCATGAATTCACTTGCATCATGGTCCAATGGGTATTCTAAGGACAATGGCTAAGTTTGATGGGATTTCGAGCTAATTAAATCGAGAGACAAGAATTTGTCTAGTTCAATCGGCAGTCTAATGCAACCAGTAAGCGGACCGTCATCAAAACAAGGCAACGTGCTACGAAATTACTTGGAGGACACCAACACGAGACAACAGATGCACCCCAAAAGACAAAGTCTAAAAATCAGCTAAGTACATGGATCGCTAGCGATCCATTCCATTTTGCCAGGTCTCCATAAAGTTTGAGGTAGAAGGTAAGGGAAGCATCCCAAGTCATTGGGTCGCCATCGACCCAGAAGCCATGGATCGCTGGCGATCCATAGCCTATGGATTGCTGGTGATCCATCAAGTTAGCTCGGTTCAAGATGAAACTTGCAGTACGTCCTCTTACAGTTGTTTGCAAGCATTTGGCAAGAAGGCCTAGCCCAGTAACTCTCCCACCTCTATAAATACTTACCCATCTGCAACATAAAGAGGATCCTCTGGACTGGCTGTTGAAACTCTGCAGAAACTATTCTTCACTCTTCTCCTCCCTCCCCACAACTTTCATTCAAAGGGTTTACTATGATTCTCCAGTGAACTCCAGCATTGGATACTTAGTCTAACTCGGGATATTCAACAACTTTGTAATCCAAATTACCTTGTAACAGCAATCAGTCAATAATAAAAGTTATAAAGTGGACATAGGCTGCATTAACAGCCGAACCACTATAAAAATCTTCTTATCTTCTTACTATTTCTGCTTTTTCTACATTTATTCTCTGTATTATTTCTCTGTAAGAACAGGGTTGGTGCTTTCACGCTCAATCTAGGGTGTTGATCCATTTTTTTGGTTAACATTTTGGTGCTTTCACTGAAAACTCCAACTCAGGGTTTAGATCTAGCTATCTACTTTTGATCAGATAGGTTCAGAAGTTAAATCCTTAATCTTTGCTTACAAAATATGTTGCTTAGAATCAATAGCTCTGGGAAGGAAAAGAATTGCTTCTGGAAGATCCATATGTGTAGTAATAGCCAAAGAGGAGATGAATCATCAGCAAACAGAAATAAATGGCGCTAACACAGGAGATCGGGTGCCAGGATCCTCCAATCAACGTGAAGTCATTGCAAGAGATGAGTCGAATAAAATGGTTGATGAAATCAATCAAAAAATGAAAGTAGTCAGAGAGCTCTGATGGATAAGCTAATGCCCTCTTAACCTTACAAGCACATCCTGCTCCAAGAACTATGATCGAACCAGCGGCTGTCGTAGAACAAGAAAATTCTTCCGTTTCTGGTCTAAACAGAAGAAACAGAAAGCCACCGCAAAGAGGAGTGATAGTTAGAACCGTGGGAATCAACGTGGAAGGAAACACAAGTACTCCACCAACCGCAAGGCAACCAGCTATAAAGTTAAACCAAGAAGCAAAGACCCCATAAGAGGATATAGCCATGGACCTCTGCGACTCAGAAGATGGAGAGCAATTTAATGATGGCAAGTTGGAAGGAAATGCCAGTGCATTCGGTAACGCCAGGAATGTCCAAACTGTGCCAATTAGGCCAACCGCAAGCCAACGGGACTCCGAGGGAGTGACTCTTCTGAAGACAGAAGAGCCTAGGCTTCAGCCCACTCACCAAGATCGTTTGCAAAGCCAAACGCTCGGTGTGGTGACTGACAACCGACCCCCAGACTACCGGACATCAGAGGCATTTATCACGGATATGGTCAAGCGGTTGATGGATGAGAATAAGAATAGAAGAGATGATGAATGGGGATCCGCTCTAAGTCGGACTCCCTTCACTAATGAGATCTTGAATGAGCGGTATCCAGAAAAGTTCACTATGCCAACTATTCCATCCTTTGGCGGAAGAAAAGACCCAAAACCCCATTTGTACAAGTACAGTTGGTACATGGGTGGAGCGAATGCTTCGTACGCTATTCGGTATAGATGTTTTCCCATTTCTCTGGAAGGAATTGCTTCCATGTGGTTCACTAGGCTTCCGCCTATCTTTACTTTCGACCAAATAGCAACAAGATTCCTTGATCAATTTAGATTTCACACAGTGCAGCCTAAAGACGTGATGTCCTTGTCCGGCCTATTCTAGGGATGAAACGAATCTTTGAAATCTTTAATGAACCAGTTTAATACCGCAGTCACAGAGGTAAGCAATCTGAATGAGGATATGGTCTGTTGCATGTTCATTTGTGAATCACTGTCAGTAAATTGAGTATATCTCTTTCATTTTAATTCAGAATTTGATTTCCTTTAAAGTTCTGGAAAGCTTGAAAAGAGTGTGATAACTTTTATGTTAAACACTTTCGAAAATTTTAAGCAGAAAGGATCGAAAAACTCAATTCAAACTCGCCGCCCTGTCACTGTAAAACTGTGACTTTCTGTGCTAAGTGTTGTTGGTAATTTGAGTATATCTTTTACGTTTGATGTTTAAATTTGACAATTCTTGATGTTCCTGAAAGCTTAGATTATCTGCTACAACTACATGTTTTGGGTTTTGTTAAACTTTGATGTTTACATAGTCGAAAGTTCATTCTAGTATCGCTGTCCCGAAACTAAAACGACAGCTGTAGTGAACTTCAGATCTGGAATTTGTTTTGGCCACATCTTTCACGTTTCTTATCCAAATTCAATAATTTTAGATGTTCCGGAAAGAATAGACTTTGTGCTAAAAGTTTCACATTTTGAGTTTTCTGAAATTTTGAAGTTAGCTTGGTCAAAAATGTGTTTGTTTGTTGCTGTCCTGAAAGAAAAACGACAGCAATAACAATCATTGACCTGAGAATTGTATTAGCTTATTTTTGCTCTCATTCTTGTTCGATTTTGATGTTGTTTTTGAGATGTTTTGAAAGCTATGATGTCTATCAATAGGCAAGCTATATTTGGATAATTTGAAATTCAAATTTAAATAGAATTTGAATTGATTTTAGGTTAAATTGGAATTGAATTCGTATTGAATTCAAGTTATCGGTCTTGAGTTATCTTTCTTGTTTTTCATTGTTTTCGAGCATGGTTTTCACTAAACCATTTTGAAGTGATTTTTGAAATAAATGTACATTTCAAATTATTATAATATAGTATTTTAAAATTATTTTTCTAATATAAAATCTATTTATTTCCTATAATAAAGGAATTTCAAATATTGGTTTTATCGGGAAAAAGTTTTAAAAGCTTGTTTTCTCTAGTGAAATATTTTAAATATAAAACATACACTTTTACACTATTCGAACGTATGAGAAAAAGAATTAAATGATTTAGTAAAACACGTGGTATGGGACATGTGCGTTTACTATTTCGGTTAATTGCAAACTTGTACGATCGAAGCTATTTGAGATTATTGATTCTGAGATGTTTTGCCATTTTATGGCGTATTTTGAGTTTTATAATTCCTATTTATTGGAATTATTTAGGATGACCAATATTTGGCAAGTATTATGGTTTGAGATCTCTTATGTAGGAGTATGGTCGATGAGAACCATCACGATGTTTTATTTACTTGCCAATGATATAAGGCAAGTCTTGATTATATGATTTCATATTTTGAGATTTATGGTTTTTGAGGAACCGTCACGATGTTTTCACTTGTCGATGAGATGAGACAAGTTACGATGCCATTTAATACTTGTCAATGAGATGAGACAAGTTACGATGCCATTTAATACTTGTCGATGAGACGAGACGAGTATGGTGTCTCTTTATCACTTGCTAATGAGACGAGGCGAGATATGATTTTCTGAGTTTTATAATGTTCCTAGTGTGGCATCGACTAGCGGCTAGTAAACCGCTAAGTGCGAACGTGTGGTATGAGACACACGTTAACACTTTTCAGGTTCCTATCCGTGAGTTTGTAACACATTCATGATGTTTATCTAACAGAACTGCTTTGAGAGGTGTTAGCGACCTTGTCATGAGGACGAACTGCTTTGGGAGGTGTTAGTGACCTTGTTAGGGCCGACAAAACGGCTTGGAGAGGTGTCAGCGACCTTGTCATGAGGACGAACTTCTTTAAGAGCTGTTAGCGACCTTGTCTGAGGCTTTGGCCATTTGAGTTTAGCACGTGCAGCATTGCTTCGGCATTGCAATCGGGGATTTGGCCAATCCAGGTTTTCCGAGTTTTCTGTTTTATTGTGATTCAACCATTTTAAGATGTTTTATTACATCGATAGCCTAGTGCTATATGAGATGCTATATATATGGTGATTTCATTTATGATGTTTCGAATTCTTATCGAGTTCCTTGAGTTATGAGTTCGGATGATTTCATGATTTTATAGGATATTCTGGGTTTTGCCATTTTGGTGAGTTGAGATTGAGATTTATATACATTTATATCGATGAGATGAGGTATAATTGAATTCGGAGATTCTTCTATATTTGAGTTTTGGATCATCCTATTTGAGAATGTTTTATGTTTGCCATTTTGGCGAGAGTTTGTATTGATGTTTCTCCTTTTAAGGAGATATGGTTCATGGAAACCATGTAGACATTTTGGGATGTCGCTGATGATATGAGACGAATGTTTATATTATTTGAGTATTATTATTGAATTTACCTCTTTTGAGGTCTTTGTATACTTAAGTGACATTAGTTCACTTAAGTCATGGGTTGTATTCTTTATGTTGCCTCTTCTCATTCGAAAAAGAATTATCACCTTGTATCTTATGCTTCATATTATCGTCTATCCTCATTAACTGATTGTTTTAGCTAGACCGACCCGTGTATTTTGTACTCGGGTCAGACCGAGTTGTTTTAGGTTAGCTATTAGTTACGGGACTTAGCTTCGATGCATCTGCTTGGATATCAGCCTAGCACTTTTGTGTAGTTTATATTTCTTTCCGCTTGACTCTGATATGTATTTGATTAGATGTATATAATATGGTCTCTGTACCACTTTTGTGTATCAGTTTGTATCATACTGGGATGTTTCTGTGTATATATATTTATATATATGATGATTACTGTTCTGTGATGTGATATGCATTCTGTTATTGTATTTTGTCCTAATAGATCCATTAGCCACCTATAGTTTTGTATTAAGCATTTATTGGATATGTCGATCACTTGAAATAGAAAAAAAATATAGAGCATTTATCGACTTATGCTGTAGATGTTTAAGACAAGATTATAAATGGTCACTCCTAACCAGCCCTATTCTCCGCATTAGCAGACAGAATTACCCAGTAATTCTCTTTGTTAATGTGGGTCTTGGGGTGGGGCATCACAGCTTGGTATTAGAGCTGAGTTCAGAACAAAGTATGATAAACACAGAACAGAAACACATATTACGGTACATCTAAGTGTAATACAAGTGTTACGAATCCCTTAATCATCGTGTCCTTTGCCTTATCGTGTCTTTTGGAGTAGATAATTTGGGATATGTCTAGGAATATATTTTATTCCATAATATTCCCAAATTTAATTGATGACATCTTATCTTAGGAGTAATCCTAATTGTGATTGTTTTATTTGAGCCCTCTTCAATACGGGTGCTTGACACCCATCCGTATCGAAGGAGTTTGTTGATGATCTTTGATGTTCTTATCTTGTGATTTCTTTGAGGATTGTGAATCCTGTTAAGGGGATCCGCAATATTTGGTATGATGTTTGAGGATTTTGGGATTTTTTCTTGTAGCTTATTTTTTCATGCCAATTAGCATGCTTTTTCCTATCTAGAGTTTGGAATGATTTGAGATGGGGTAGCTTGGATATTTTCAAGTCGCATTCTGTGATCTGAAGGATCCTATATTTAGGTATCCTAATATTGGATGATTTGTTGTTTCTTGCTCTTCGGAATGTTAATGATGATTCTGAAGTATCTGTATTCACTCTTGAGTTTCGAGATGTTGATGATATGTCTCGAATTCCTGTCATTGTGACTCTGTTGATTTCTGTGAGTCCGCTTCGGGTATGACACCCAATCGGGCAATCGAATATTGTATTGACTTCACTCCTAGTTCTTAGCCTTTTGGTTACCCTCCCACGAAGATGTCCACTAGGGAAATGAGGTGATTCATTGAATTTATTTGTTATTGCTATTTTTACTTCTTTTTGAGATAATCCTCTTTGGATACTCAATTGTAGACATACTTATGAGATTACTTCACTCGAAGTAATGATATGTTGTTAGTGTTCTTCTTCTCATTCAAGAAGATATCTTAATCTTACTCTTATATCTTGTTGATCTCCTTTTAATCCACTAAGTGGTGCTAGGGTCATTCCTCGACTTGAGCTTACACCGATTTTTCATGAGCTACGAGTCGCGGAGGATAGCGTTACTCTTACCGCATTCCACACTCGTTATTAGTCTTTTGAGTGGTTCGTTATACCGTTCGAAATAATGGACACTCCAGTTTATTCCATCAATCTTGAGGATCGAGTATCCTAGGAATATCTCGTGAGTTCTTCTTTTGTTTTTGATTTTGAGAATAAGTAATAAGTTGTATTTTCAAATTTTTCAAAAAAATTGAAGATATGTTTCTAAGAGAAATTGGATTATGTTTTTGGGAAAAACAAAGAATATTTTAAGTATTATATATGAGGTATTTCTTTTTAAAGAAAATGAATTTTTTTGTTGGGTTGTCCGTCTAGTGCTTTAAGAATTCTGGTCGATGCGTTTGGCCAACGTTATCGATAGGGATTTCCTAAACGCTATGATGAGACAATCAAACACGGTAAATTGAGTTTTAATAAGTAAAGTTTGGAAATAATTAATATGGTGGAGTATTAATTTTTATTTTAAATGTTTAATAAAACCATTGAACCATAGTGAGTGTTGGATGAGTGGCGAGGCAGTTTTGATCATTCGATCAACTCTACAGCCAATCAATTGGGTCATCCACTATAAATCAATGGCGAGGCAATACCCTTAAATTATTTGAAATTTATGAAATTGAATATGGTAATTTGGGTAAGTACAGTGAATAATTCTAATTAAGGGGATGTCTTAATTAGAAGAAAATATCATTTGATGCTTTGATTAATAAAATTATGTATTTAAGGTAAAAGAATACTTTGGTTTGAAAATTAAAATATTAATTGAATATTTTAGTATAAGTTATTAATGATGACTATAAAAATTAATTTTGATTGATAATCAATAATCATCTCTTGATAATGGAAGAAATTAGCTATCTCTTCTAAAATGAGTTTTCATTATTAATTGTTTTTAAAGCTAGATTTTGGAAAGTAATGAAAATATTTTCACTTAATAAAATGTTTTATGATGATTACATAAAGTTGATCATAATTTTATATGTCTTAGCATTCCAGGGAAAAATAGGATCATTTAATAAATGATTTAGCAAAAAGCTTGTTTGAAATTGTAGTTTGAAATTAAAATGGTTTAGGAGAATTTCAAATTTCAAATTGATTTTAAAAGCTGAAATTTCATTTAGAAAAGTGTTGTACTAAAACAGCGATAACTAGAGATTTTTAACTCCAAATGGGCTCAATCTTCTTGCAAATGAAAGAGATTTCAGTAATCTATAAAGTTTCTTTTTACCACTTATAAAGATTTTGCTTTTTACCGAGTCTAAAATGGGTTTGAATGTGGATAGGCAGTTCTGCCCCATTACAAAATTCTCTAAGATTAAGCTGAAAGTAAATTTAACATAACTTTCAAACTGTAAATCCGATTTTGATGATCTTTATATTGCTGGAAAGCTTAGACTGAGTAAAACAACTTTCATTTTATAAAGTTTTTCAGATTTTGTTGTTTGCTGGGTCAAAACAGACCTTCTTTACAGTAGGTCTGAAATGAAATTGATTTATTTCCTCTTAATATTTAAGTGTAGCACTTCTTATTTATGAACATGAACTTATATCATCTATTTGAGTTAAGTACATGTGAAAAGTGGATTGTTGGACTATACTTTGATCAAAAATAATATATATAAGTTTGTGCAAACTCGCTTTAAAAATGCTAAAAAGGAAGGTATATTTTTGGATTAATTTTAAAGTGTTAAATGATGATATATATTTTGTGTTTCCGACCTATTGGTCGATGTATATTATTTAAATAATTTTTATAATATTGTATACGGCCCTCCGTACAAAGGAAACTCCGTCGATTTTTTTTTAAAAAATTTCTAACACTTAGAAAATTTGAGAAACAAATTGAAAAATATATGTGTTGCAAACTAGATAATACCTATGGAAGAATCAGAGAATAAACAACTTAAACTTTATTTACTCTAATGAAGAGTAATGAATTCAAATTTAAAATCTAAGTAAGAAGTTTTGGAAAAAAAAATTCAAGTGTTGAAAATTGTGGTTATAATTATAAAGATATTGAAATTTTGAAACTCTAAGAATTTTTGATTAAGAGTATATACATATATTTTAGTTCCTTGTGTTTATCTTACTCTCGTGTTATTTTCTAACGACATGCATTTACGCGGTCATTTGAGTTTGGTGGCCTTTGAAGAAACCACATTTTGGTTGATCTATCTTGTCTCTTTTGTGTTTATCTTTTATCTGTGTGGTTCCTTCCGTAGTGTCATACGGACAATCATATCAATAATCATTTTGTTGGTTAGAATTCAGGTTGGAGTTGTGCTAAATCCCGACTCTACTCGAGGAGCTTATGAGAAATCAATCTCATTTGATTGATCCTTTGTGTTGCATCTTTTTTTGTTCTCATTTGAAGGTGAGACGCCTTCGAAATCTTGCGTGTTGCTCGAAAAATTCAATAGTTTGCTAATTCCATATTAGCACTTTGGAAACCATAGAATTAATCGAGCGAGTCTTATCTTGGTTTTCTACCATTTTATTTTGAGAGTAAGAGAATTTTTAAACTCGACCTTGTCTATCTTCCTTTGCTTGATGAAGTAATTTTTGTTGAATACAACTCTTCTCTAGAAATTACGAGGACGCAATTTTTATAGGGGGGAGTTTGTAACAACCCTGGTTTTGGTGATTACCTGTAATATTAAATTATAACGGTGGTTATAATTTAATATTGTGAAATAAAATAAATTGGAGATTTGAAATTTGTTTATTTGGAATAAACAATGGATTTTAAATATAAAATGAGAAAATAAAGTTTTTAAAACTTTATCTTGGTTGTTGAGATGGAAATGAGTGAAATATGTTTTTAATTTGTGAAATTCAATAATTCTTGTGATTATTACCAAATATTTCTTTTAATGATTTTTTAAAGAAGTATTTGTTATAAAATACGTTTATTATAAATAAAAAGGTGAAATTTAGTTTAAAAAATAACTGTTGGATGTAAAAATGAAGTTTACAAGGTTCGTTGTATCTGTTTTGGCAAGAAAATAATTTTTGTATAAATTTTGATGATAAAAATGGTGTTTTATGTAATGAAAAGTGTAAATTAGTGTATTTAAGTAATAATATGGTTTTAATGATAGAAATTAATTTTTATAGCTATAATAATTTTTGTTGTGTTGTGAAAAACATTCTAGTTTACATAAACAATTGTTGTAAAAAAATTATTTGGTTGAACTTTATGTAAATATGTGAATATTTTGAGAATAAAGGGTGAAAACATTGAATACTTAGTAAAATTTTCACTAAGTATTGATACTGGGCAATTGAATATTGGGTTCCAATCCAATACCCATTTCTGGAATCATTTGAGAGAAAGAAACAAAATGTGTACGTACTTTCTTCCTCTAAAATGCTTCTTCCTCTCTAAAACATACAATAAAAGAATAATGGCATCCACTCACTAGTTTGCTAAATTTTCTTCTAATTTACTAAAATTAAAGAGGATTCTTGCAAATAAAAGATTATAACAAGTAATCACAACCAATCTCTCAAACTATTCCATTAAACTTTGATTTTGAAAAGAGAATTGTCTGTAACAATTTTACTTTGCTGTGCATGCTTCATTTTTAGTTTTTATAGGTTGCTAGAGCCTCAATTCTTCTCAAAAGATCATTGCTTGCACCTAAAAACTTTTCTAAATCATCAGGTGAGTTTAAAACTCATATTTTCTAGCTTTGATTGAGATTTCAAGTTAAGAAATCTCAATTTTGTTTGTTGCATGTTCATTTGTGAATCACTGTTAGTAAATTGGGCATATCTCTTTCGTTTTAAACTGGAATTTGATTTTCTTTGAAGTTCTGGAAAGCATGAAAAGAGTGTGATAATTTTTGTTTTAAACACTTTCGAAAATTTTGAGCAGAAAGGGTCAAAAAATCCAATTCAAACTCGCTGCCCTGTCACTGTGAATCTGTGACTTTCTTTGCTAAGTGTTGTTGGTAATTTGAGCATATCCTTTTCGTTTGATGTCCTAATTTGACGATTCTTGATGTTCCTGAAAGCTTAGATTATCTACTGCAACTTTCATGTTTTGGGTTTTGTTAAATTTTGATGTTTACATGGTTGAAAGTTCATTCTAGTATCGCTGTCCCGAAACTAAAACGACAGCTGTAGTGAACTTCAGATCTGGAATTTGTTTTGGCCATATCTTTCACGTTTCTTATCCAAATTCAATAATTATAGATGTTCCGAAAAGCATAGACTTTGTGCTAAAAGTTATATGTTTTGAGTTTTCTAAAATTTCGAAGTTAACTTGGTCAAAACTGTGTTTGTTTGTTGCTGTCCTGAGAGCAAAACGACAGCAATAACAATCATTGACCTGAGAATTGTATTAGCTTATTTTTGCTCTCATTCATGTTCGATTTTGATGTTGCTTTTGAGATGTTTTGAGAGCTATGGTGCCTATCAATAGGCTATCAATATTTGGAGAATTTGAAATTCAAATTTAGATAGAATTTGAATTGATTTTGGGTTAAATTGGAATTGAATTCAAGTTATCGGTCTTGAGTTATCTTTCTTGTTTTTCATTGTTTTCGATCACGGTTTTCACTAAACCATTTTAAAGTGATTTTTGAAATAAATGGACATTTCAAATTATTATTATATAGTATTTTAAAATTATTTTTCTAATATAAAATCTATTTATTTCCTATAATAAAGAAATTTCAAATATTGGTTTTATTAATATTTTCTGGAAAAAGTTTTAAAAACTTGTTTTCTCTAGTAAACTGTTTAAAATATAAAGCATACACTTTTACACTATTCGAACGTATGAGAAAGAGAATTAAACGATTTAGTAAAACACGTGGTATGGGACATGTGCGTTTACTATTTCGGTTAATTCCAAACTTGTACGATCAAAGCTATTTGAGATTATTGATTCTGAGATGTTTTGCCATTTTATGGCGTATTCTGAGTTTTATAATTCCTATTTATTGGAATTATTTAGGATGACCAATATTTGGCAAGTATTCTGGTTTGAGATCTTCTATATAGGAGTATGGTCGATGAGAACCATCACGATGTTTTATTTACTTGCCAATGATATAAGGCAAGTCTTGCGTATATGATTTCATATTTTGAGATTTATGGTTTATGAGGAACCATCATGATGTTTTCACTTGTCGATGAGATGAGACAAATTACGATGACATTTAATACTTGTCGATGAGATGAGACGAGTATGGTGTCTCTTTATCACTCGCCAATGAGACGAGGCGAGATATGATTTTCTGAGTTTTATGATGTTCCTAGTGTGGCATGGACTAGCGGCTAGTAAACCGCTAAGTGTGAACGTGTGGTATGGGACACACGTTAACACTTTTCGGGTTCCTATCCATGAGTTTGTAACACATTCACGATGTTTACCTAACAGAACTGCTTTGAGAGGTGTTAGCGACCTTGTCATGAGGACGAACTGCTTTGGGAGGTGTTAGCGTGTGATGACCATAAACTCGGCCTTCGAAAATCGATACCCGTACTTCACTTGTACTCGAAATGCCGCAGATTCAAACGCCGAATCTGGCTCACCGGAGCTTATAACACAATAAGTATAACAACACAGCGGAATAAAGAAAACAATGATATCATATACAACTCTAATGAATACAATATCCAAAATGATATACAACAATGATATCAATATGATACAAGAATATCAGAGATAAATAATGATACAGCGGAAAACAGACACTACACCAAAACAGGTGATTCCCAACGAGTATAACTGTCACAAACAGTTTCAGCAACGCTTATTAGCGTCACTGTAGAGGCGTCGCAATTTATTGCCAACGCTTATAAGCGTTGGCGAGTTTAGTTTCCCAACGCTTATAAGCGTTGGAAGGTTGTATTCGCCAACGCTTATAAACGTTGGTGTATATTATTTAGCAACGCTTATAAACGTTGGAAAATTAAGCATCCAACATTGTTTAATTTCCTATGCTGACGCTTATAAGCGTTGGTATATTTTAATTGCCAATGCTTATAACGCTTTAACAGCATTATTATACTACATTCAATAGGAACCCAAAATTTACAATATTCATGATCAAATAACAACATAAATTTCATAGTCAACTACTTCATAACAATGTCAACTACTTCATAACAAGTACAATACATGATTAAGTTGGTTAATTCAATACATAATCAACTACTTCATAACAATGTCAAATTGGAATACAAAAGACAACGTAAATTTCATAGTGAAATTCTACAAATACCGAATACGAAACTCCGGCCATATAACGAAACCTCCATCTGAAAAATCACATAACTTGTACATTCCATTTTGAGGACCATCATAAATTGGTGCATCTGGTTCAAGAACATCATCCACCCAAATTACTTTCTCTACATTCGGTATCACCTTCCTAAAATGACAAATAGTTTGTGTTCCAACATAACCTTTAGCTACTTCCTTCTCTAAATCTTGTGACAATAGCATTACATATTTCTTTTCCATTGTAGATGAACAAATATCATTATTTGACACGGTTTGAGTAACAACTACATTATTGTTTGTATGAGAATCTCCTAAATTAGAAGCACCTTCCGTTTGTGGAGTCGTAGGACTTGCAACATATTTTTCTTACAAACTAGGCATAAATTTCATAAAAGTTTAAGTAATTGAATTGATGGCATTATTAACTTGATTAGCTACTTGCCTTTCTATCTCCAATTTCCAAATAGACAAATCCACGGCTTGCTTCTTTTCAGTTACAGCTTTTACAGCTCGAGCCATCTTCACTTGTTTTATAGAAGAAGTAGAAGTAATTGCTCGACAATAATTTTTCTTCGTGTCGGAACCAAAAACTTCTGCAATTGGGTCATCTTCAAGATCTTCGACTCCACCCTTAGAACTATCATCCAACTTCCTCTTTTTTTCCGCTTCCTCTAGAAGTGCCTGCATTTAATATCACGTTAAATTGAATTTGCAGTTCCTTTATAAAAATTAAATTGAACATTAAATTAAGTTGATAATTAATAATGTAACTGGGCTCAAACTGAGCCGGGCTAACTGGGTCGGGCTCAGTTTCGGCTCAGTTTTGAAACTGGGCCGGGCTCAGTTTCGGCTCAGTTTTGAAACTGAGCCGTTTCGACTCAGTTTCGAAACTGAGCCGTTTCGACTCAGTTTCGAAACTGAGCCGTTTCGGCTCAGTTTCGAAACCGAGCCAATGAACTATGTAGTTTATTATCCGAGTGTATAACAGGACACTCAAGATGTAGTTAATTTGTTATCCATATAACCCATAGTACTTCAATAAACTATGGCTCATGCTACTCCAACTACTTCATGGTCTATTTTAAAATACAAACAGGTCTGCATTCTTTTTGTAATGCAAAAACATAAAAAATGAATTGCAAGATAAACATATCCAATGCAAAAAACTGCTACTTTGGCTGACTGCATTTTCATACCTATCAACTAAAAAATGGAATGCAAAAACAAAATTTCCAAAAACTGCTGCTTTGGCTGACTGCAAAAATAAAATGAAAAAATGAAATGCCCATTACAGGTTAGGTCTTAGATAAAGTTGTTAAGATAACAGTCATAACATAAACCCAGAAATGTGAAAAACAAGTTATATTAATCAAGTCATAGCATCTGGTCACAACATCACCGTTTGTCCACGTAATGTGAATGCTAGCAATGTTTAGCAAAACAATTAAAAGTTGAATCAAGTGATTAAAAAGAAACAAGTTGCCATGCATCCAAATCAGTGGAGCTACAGGAGAAAAGTAAATGGGAAAAATATTTAGAGAGAAAATCAGAGGTAGCCACATACAAAGTTTTAGAAAACTTATATAGAAAAAATTAATAACTCTTCGACTTGTACCCAGTCAGATCAACCCACTTGTCCCATTTCCAACAACATTGCATCCGCAATAATTAACCCAATCAGTTTCCAACCACAAATGTTAATGCTAGCATGCACCTAATCATTCCCTATGTTACACTTTCCACCGACAATACAACACCCAACCTGCCAACAATAATGCAACCAATCAAGATCAACGTGTCCCCTATTTGATAAATTTCCCATGTTGTCTGTTGTGCATAACAATAAATATGCAATTTTGCAAGAATTAGATAACTGCAGCATCATAGATAATGCTTTACAAATCTCAACCAAAATCCCAAGCAATTAAGATAAGTTTGAAGATAATTCAAAGAAATGCAAAGCATCTACTGCAGTTCTTCCAAAGCATTCTTCCAGTTCTTTCTCCAACCTCTCTTCCAAACCATCCCATGCAACCACCTCCTCAAATCATTCGTTTAAACTCCAAGAAGGCCATTAAACTCTCTCACAACCTCCTCTAAATATTTTAAAGTGCATGGATAATGCAGACATTAACACCATCTCAATATTTGATCCCTTTTTAATGTCCAAAGAAGTTGTTATAATTCAGAAAAACCAAAACTTTATCAAGAGTTCACTCAAGGTGCCTCTTTTGGAAATCTCCACTCTGCCAAATCTGCAACCGCTGAACCCTATCATCTTATGTTCTTAATAAATCCCCCACCAATTCTGAAACCAAAGGAAAAAACAGTTTCAATGGAATCTTAAGAAACTCCTTGTATTTCTAAATTGACCCATCATGAGAAATCATATCCTCTTTCTTCCAAAGAAGACTGCCCTAACAGTCCACCAGCCTTGGATAGCCACACTAAAATCAGAACAAGAAATCTTAGATCCCCTAATAAGAAGACAAATCACAATATTTCCCCAAGAATCACTAGAAGTAGATCCAAGGATCAAGACAAAGGTCAAATCTTTTCAAAGGAGTCCATGATTACTGTTAACTGCCCTCCTTTTGATGGGAACATAAGAAGTCAGAAAATTGCTCTTACACTCACCATGCAAGAAATGCTCTCACCCATAAACCCAGAAATGTGAAAAACAAGTTATAAAGTAGTGCATGACAAGGGAAGAAAAACTACTACCCATTCAGTAACAGCCTTATTTTTGTGGAAAGACATAGACATATGAATATTGTAATCCTATAGACATAGGAAGTTGTTGTATTTGTCTTCAAAAGTTAAATTTACCAAATTGCGTATAAAGCCAGTCCCTCACCACTAACTCTTGCACCATTCCATTATCAGAAATGTTCCTAATTTTCATTTGTTTAGTTCAAATTTAAACTAAACACACAATGGAATAAGTTGAAATTTGTTTTAAACTGACACTTACATATTTTTCCGCGACACATGGTAGTATTTCTCCTGATTTTCTTTTATGTCCAGCCTTCCAAACCGTTGTTCGTGAAATATCTGCTTCTGGATTTGCTACTACCTACAAGAAAGATCAAAGTTGACAACACATAATTAATATAACATTTTATAAACTATTTACAAAAGATAATTTTAATACCATTTCATCATGCACTCTATGGTAAGGTTTCCTTCCTAGAGTATGAGTGATCGAGTTTTTTGCTCTATTTTTTGCATTTGCCTTACACTGCTCCATCTTTACATTCGTATACTCAATATCAAGGAATTTTTCCCACCACACTTTATCTATATCCTTTGGGCATCTATCAATAGCAACACGTTTAGGAATCATAGTTTTATCAACTTTAAGAACTTTGTTTCGTAATGTTGACTTCAATGATCTATAAAACGGTGGAAAATGTTTCTCTAATAATGGTCGAGCTATGGTAGGATCTACATCCATGTCAAATTCTTCCTATCACAAAAAAGGAAAAAAATAAAGAAATCATGAAATGGTTAAATATATCATAATTTAAACTTGATGGTGAAATTGATGATAATAAAAATATAAATAAGACTAGTACCAAAAGTCCTTCCCATAGTTTATCCTTATAGAAGCCATCTACCGCCCTACATTCTTTGTAGCCAATAGGTATATGACAACAAATCAAAGCACCACAACATGAACTCCATTTATCTGCATCATCCCCCTTTGCACCCTCAACGCTAACTATTATAAAGTACTTTTTACCTTTGGAGGGGGTTCAACAGTCTCAGTTGTACTTAAATTTGCATTTGCGCTATAATCGTCTGTCATTTTGATGAAAAATCTATATAAAAAAGACAAACAAAATACATGGATAAAAGTTAATACATTTCACAACACAACACGATTAATAAAAGAAAACCATACATTTCACAACACAACACGATTGTACGATACATCAATTAGAGTTAATACATGGATCAAAATACATGCAATATAGTTACAATCAACAAGTTGATTTCTATTGAATACATTTCAATAATGGTTCTAAGTTTGGTTGTTCTTTCAAAATAGATTGATACGTAGTTGGTATTTCATAATCATCTATGTTATCCATCATGCGTTTAGGAGAGCGTCGAACAATGGACCAATCGGAATTTTGTGTGTTCTTTATGTAAAATACTTGACTTGCTTCGGACGCGAGAATAGCAGGTTCATCATATTCTCCATCGGTATTCTTGAGCTTCATTAAGTTTACCATCAACAAATTTGTATCAGGGCAAACCTTACAACCATTTGTCTTATCTCCAACATTCACCCAGTCGCAATAGAATACCACATGTTGAAAATCATAGTAATCAACTTCCATGATCTCTCTAATAATACCATACCAAGTAGTATTATCATCTGTAGGATTTATATCTTTTGAACTTGCAACAAATGTAGTGATCGCATCCATGCAGACACCACTATCTTGAGTTGAAATGGTGTCGTCATAATGCCGAGGAGAGAACGTATAGCCATTCACTCTATACTTAAGATAAGTTCTGACATCCCACTTTGGACCAGTGACATACAACCATAATATTGTGTTCATGCATTTTTTTTCCACAAGCTGTTAAAATTAACAAAATTAATAGAATAAGATTAGATAAAAAGAAGCACATTACTTTCAGATAAATATAGCATACCTTCTTGTGTAGCCAATCAACAAATTCAGATTGAACTATTACTTCTGCTTTTGTGATTGGTTTCCTTTTACAACGAAGACCGTCTTCTAAAGATAAGCGGTATGCGCTACAGATTGAATATCATGGTAAATAAAAATATATATATTATTTATATATTGTGCTACAAGTATTTGAAAAAAGATGAAAATAGATAACCTATAGTATTCATCTCGTTCTGGTATATCAATTCTAAATAGTAACCATCGTCGAATCTGTGATCGTTGCACTCTAGATAATTTTAACGGATTACCTTCAACGATGGAACGCTCATATATATCATCACTATTCTCATCTAAAAAGGATGCCTGTTTAGAGCTATGATTTCCATCACGTGGGTTTGGCATATATTCCATTGCGTATCGAACTGATTCTGAAACAAGGTATGCTTTAGAAATTGATCCTTCAATATACCTTTTATTACTAGGTATGTTTTTACAATCCTTCATAGCCCTAGGACAAAAAAATTAATATGCATATTTACAGTTAGTTACTTCAAAGTAGTTAGGTAAAATAATTCGAATGCAAAAACAATATTTACCTTTCAAATGGATACATCCATATATAATTTGATGGTCCACAAAGTAGAGCTTGATTTGCTAAATGTACCATCAAATGGATACTTATATCAAAAAAGTGCATCGGAAGATAGTGTGCCAACACACATAATGCTTCAGCAATCATATCTTTGGCCGCTTGTACATGTTCTCGAACTAGAACTTTCGAACATATTATGTTGAAGTACAAGCTTATTTGTAGAAGTGCTCGTCTTAACTCGCGACACTTTGGATATGCATGTTGAACCATGATAGGGAGCAAATATTGAATAATAATATGATAATCATATGTCTTCTTAATTTGCAAACTAGTTGGTTGAAGACCTATAAGACCATGTAACTTTGTTGCAAGACATGATGGAAGTTTTGCATCTTTAAGGACTTGACAACATTGTAGCTTGTGAATCTTATCCCATGCATATTTAGAAGATTGTTTTCCTTTATCAAACATAAAGTTGATGAGATGTTCAGCAACATTTCTCTCAGTATGCATAACATCAATGGTATGACGAACTTTATGACTGCTCCAATAATCCAAGTCAAACAAAATTGACTTCTTGTACCATGCCGGTCTTTCTTTATCATCAACAAGACAATCTACATTATCATAAGCTTCAGAAATCATTCTCTTTCTGCTTTGTGGTAGTTTTCCACGAATATATTTGATACGATCAAGCTTTTCTAAAAGAGACGAGCCCCTTAGCCGAGTCGGAGGCTCTTGATATTCAATATCCTTATACCATCCGTGTTTTAATGCTCTATATGGATGATCATCCTTCAAAAACCTTCTATATTTTGGATAGACGATCTTGTTGCCGATGTGCTCTGATTCCGTCTCGATAGCACAGACAGGACACGCTTTATAACCGTGAGTCACACAACCAGATAAGTTACCAAATGCTGGTAAATCATGAATTCCGCATAATAATATTGCTTTCATATTGAAAATTTCTTGTTTATCCGCATAAAAAACAGACACTCCTTCGTCCCAAAGATGTTTTAAATCATATATAAGAGGTTCCAAGTATGCATCAATGTCCTGACTTGGTGCTCTTGGTCCAGGAATTAAAAGAGTCAACATTTGAAATTGTGATTTCATACACAACGAAGGGGGTAGGTTATAAGGTATCATATAAATAGGCCAACAACTATAACTATTGGAGAGAACGCCATTTGGGTTAAACCCATCGGTAGCAATACCAAGCCACACATTGCGTCCTTCATTAGCAAATTCTGGCCATCGACTTTTGATTGATCTCCATTCAGCTGAATCCATAGGATGTCGCATGGAATTCCAAGAGGGTGTGGCTTTCTTGTGCCATTGCATTTTACGAGCTATCCATGGTATAGTGTATAACATACTTAATCTCGGAATTATAGGAAAGTATCTTAAAACTTTTCTTGGTTCTTTCGTTAATTTGACCTCCCCTAACACTATTTTTTTAGTTTTATACCTTGGTGTATGGCACTGAGGACATTCTTTCGCATCAACATTTTCTTTCCAAAATAATATGCAATCATTTTCACAAGCATGTATGCACTTCACCTCCATTCCCGGATCCTTTAATATTTTCTTCATTGTGGGATACTTGTTAGGTAAATTATTTTCCTTTGGAAGCCAACGTTTTAATCGCTTCAACAACTCAGTCATACTATTTCCCGACCAATTAAATTCTTTTTTAAGGTTATGAAGCTCAACAATTACGCCTAATGTTGTAAGCCCATCTTCACAAGAAGAATAAAGTTTTTCGTTTGCTTTGTTTGTATATTTTTTGTGCTTTTCTCCGTGGTACGAATGAGAATTGTCTATATTTATCTCTTGAACATCCTCTTCACGGCTAGTTTGGGGCATATTATGCACTCCAAAAGCATCGTCTATGAGATTTCTTAGAGCTCCTTCTACACAATGGTCGGTTTGAATTTGATCTTGGATATGAGAATCTGGAATAATATTTTGCGTATGATTCACCCCCGTGTTATTCTTGTTCATCTCTCCATGGAAAAACCATCTATTATATGTTTTAATCATACCATGAATGATTAAATGTTTCTCAACGCTTTCCAATGAGAGCTTTTTAGAGTTCTTGCACTTGATACAAGGGCAAGTGCATATTTCGACATCGGGGGATGAGTGATTCTTCACAAAACTAATGAAGTATCAAACGCCTTGCTTATATTCTTCAGTATTTCTGTATGGACTTTTAATCCACTCTCTTGAACTTGAGTTAGACATAAATTTCAAGTTTTACCTTTTGAACTTGTTAAACAAAAATATAGTGTTCATTTCATTTTAAAGTTCCATTACAATAACTTTGAAGGTCGATCATCCTACTTCCCATTACAAACACAATAACGTAATCACATTTTATAAACCATTTCGGGTTAAACGATTCAACAAAATTTCGGCAGCACTTCCCTTTATTCCCTGTATCGTACACAAATACGTGTACACAGGGAACAAAAAGGAAGTGCCATCGAAATTTTGTGAACCATTCAACCTGAAATGATTTATAAAATGTGATTACTTTATTGTATTTGTAACTTGTCCAATACTGGGACAAATCCAACAAATATTGTATCAGATGAATATAGATGTCCGTTCTATGAAAAAACGAATATCCATATAACGATCATATACAAAACTTGTCAGACGGGGCCAAAAAAATCTCTAAGGATTTACATGAATTTTTTGATGTGTGTGTGTAACCGTTTACTCTAAAAATAAAAGCAGGACACCGCAATTTTCAATTCAAGTAACCAAAAAAAATAGAATCGTAGAAGCATTACTGCTTGAAAAAAAAGACAAACTACGATCAATTTACTGTTTATAAAGGACAAACTACGATCAGTTACTGTAATTAAAAATTAACTTCAAACCTTAGATCTGAAATAAGGACAATGCAATGGAAGCATTGATTACAAGGAAGAAACCTTTATAAACATCAAATGATCAAATGATCAAAATCACTACTAAATAATCTAATCTTATATGTATAGAGAAATATATTGATCCTTAAGAGGAAAAATAAAAGGCCGCGTGACATGGAACAAAAGACTGATTGTATTAGAATTTTGGACGAGTATTTGTAAATGTAAATTGCTACAGTACATAATATTGGTATTTAAATAGAAATGATTTGTTGAAACTAAAGAACTACGTTTGAAACTGAATTTATGGGACTAGTGATCCTTCCACGGCAACTCTTTTATTTTGGACAAGTTGATAAAAACGTACTAGTATTTTTGAACAAGTTGATAAAAACGTACTAGTATTTTTCCTTTAAACTTGAAGTCTTATATTTTACATGATTATACATCAAAGGAGGCTATTCAGCTAGAACCACAGGTAAAGGACCAATAGGTGCAGTAGGATATGGAGGAAACAACAACAAAGATGGATACCCCTGCAAACATAAAGGAATTGGAAAACATAAACATTGTGTTGGAAGATTTTGAATCCGAGCTTGAAATAGAACAAGGAGATATTGATAGATATACAAAAAAGAACCCATCATATAACAAACAATCTTTTAAGGGTAAGGGAAATCAAGTACAACCTAACTCAGTCTCTGCTTCTATGACGAGGAGCAAAACATCTTCATTATAATGTCTATCCTTTGTTCGAATGTTAGAGGTTTGAATAACGATACTCATAAACTAGACCTCTTTAACATTAGAAATAGAATGACTCCCACTCTAATTATTGCTATTCAAAACAAATTTGTGGTTGAGTCTATTAGTATGCTCGAAGGCTCATTGGGTTCTGACTGGATCATAACTCATAATAATTCTGATCAGTCTAAACGTAGAATAATGGTTATAAGGCATAAAGCTATATGGACTTTCAAATGTTGTTTATGGATGATCAACATATTACTGCCAATATCACTAATATGGGAGCCCTTAATTTTATATGTACTTTTGTCTATGCCATAACTGGGCTTCCTTAAGAAGTAAACAATGGGATACGTTAATCTAATTATCCAAAACTATGAATAAAGAATGGATGATATTAGGGGATTTCAACGCTATTCTGCATACAAATGAAAAGTACGCTGAAGTTGTCCCAAATTGCTAAGTCTAATCAATGCATGGTGGTTTCCGGATTGCTTGACGCTTGCCATGCTCGCTTGAAAAACACGTGGAAAAGTGGTGAATAAAAAAAAATCGACTGCAGTCTAGATAGAGTTCTCATTAACACAAATATGATCAATAAAATCCCTAATCTTAAAGTGGAGGTCCTGCTGAGCTCTACAAGTGATCACTGCCCTCTATGCATTACATTTAATAACCAAAATAAAAAAAGCAAGGGGTATCCTTTTAGGTATGCAAACTACTATCACTTATGTGATGATTATCATGAGGCTCTTGACCTACAATCTATTGTTCATACTGATGGCACTTGCTGGTACAGTTTAGTTTGTCTCCTTAAAACAGATAAAAACATGTTGAAAGAATGAAACAAAGTGAGGCCTAAACAGTCGGACACTGTCCAAGCTCTTCAGGACAAATGTGAGGATCCCCTAAATATGCTAGACCTAAATCTGCTGGACCCCAACATCAATGAGCAATACTACTAGACTCAGTCGCAACTCAAGACAGCTCTACATCAGCAAGCTATAAATATGAAGCAAAAGGCTAAGGGGAAATGGCTTACAAAGGGAGATGAATGCTCTAAATTCTTTTATACTAAAATGTCATATAGGAAAAACTTTAACAATCTTTTAAATGCTTTGACAGAAAATAGGGAAACAGTCACTGACTTGGAGCAGTTTGAAGTGGATGCTATCAATTACTTCGCTACTCTATATAATGGAACTTATGTCGATAGCTTACCGCATATTAACTATTGGTGGATTATCAACTAGTATGGGATTCAACTACTTTAATTTAATCTCAATTCACGTAAGCAAGTAGAAGAGTGAAGAAAGTAAAATCGATGTACAATCGATCAGAAGATGATGAAATGACAGAGAAAACAACAACAAATCAAATTGCCCTAGTCGAAAAAAGTATTAACCTGAAGCCTTGCCGTAGTCGATTGTGAACTGGAGCCTGTCGTCGCCAAAAGTGGAGCCTGCCGTCGCCAAATGTGGAGCCTGTGAATTGGAGAATGAAGCCTGCCGTCGCCAAAAGTGGAGCGTGCGAATTGGAGAATGAACGTCAGAGAGGGAAACGATTTGGGGAAAATGCGGCCAGGGATAAGCGTGGCTAGGGTTAAGCGTGATATGTTATTCAATTACAATTTTACCCTAGTATATTTCAATTAACTCCAATTAAACCAAGGCTTACAACTAAAATAAGTGTCGCCGTATTTAAAAGTGTAAATTTTTATTTTCAGTAACACTTTTATTGGATAGCGACACTTATTAGCGAGACTAAAATGCAACCCATATAAGTGTCGCCAAATGGAAAAAAACTGTTACCAAATGACTGTTTTGGTGTAGTGAGGAGTGATAACTCCAAATGATCCTCAAAAGAGAATGAGTCCAACAACTCCAACATCAGCTCGAACCACCACCACGTTGCACCAAGAGAAGCAACGTCAGCCGTGAACTCCAAAAACCGAACTAGCTCCAACTAGTCTACTAAACCTGAATATTTGAAAAACCCAACTGTAGACTTCCCGTGTGGAAAATTGTGGGCAGCCAGAGTTTAGGAAGGGAACAATAAACTCCGAGTCAGTCATGGGACTGGTGTGAGTAACAAAAACAGTTTATCTTTAAACAAACAACAAAGGAATTTTAAACATTGAAATCTGCAATGCTTTTTTGGAAAATGAAACTACCATAAGACCTCCCGCACACACACAATGCAAACGCAGAATTGGAGGAGATTTCTTCTTATGATAGTCAAACATGCTTACTACGCAAAATCATTGGATTATTATTATTAGTGCATAGTGGAAACATTTTGAAAGTATAATATTAATCTTAGCCAGCATAGACATTCCGAACTATGCCTACTATAGCTACCATCTAAACAGTGGTGATCACCATAAGTAAATGGCAGGTTCTACAACTAAAACCGTACTGGGTCCGTATTGGGAATTGGATTTCCAACAAATGGTCAGGCTAAGGAACTTCCTACTACCACATGGGTACGCCTCTGGAGTGACGCCCCGAGAACCTACCTGGATCTCTGCCAACACAAGGTCGGGTTACCTCTGTAACTAGGTAACTACTACACGAATATGCCACCCCCCGGTCCTTTGGGACCTTTATCTGAGGGCCCTCGATCACAAAGCAACAACCACACAGTAAATGAGATTGATGCAACCACATAGGTAAAGCATCTGGGCTCCATACCATGATACCACCTTTTTCCAGAAGGAAATGACATACCCTAAAGGGTGCGACCCTCATAACCTTGCTGCATCTTTCCTGTTTCGACCATTTCCGGGTTGTGAGGTCCGATGAGGTCTCGTCCCCAAAGCTACACTTTTTCATAAAGCCATGCTTTGATCAACAAATGATCAGCAACACACAGCAACATTTAGCATGCCACACTACCAAATTGGGAGTATATCACTGATAACCTTCAACTACATAACCTTTGAGCTCGTACGTCTCAGAGAAGGGTGTTAAGCTAAGAGAATAAATCTCCGCCACCAAACAGAAATGTATTTGAAAGAAATCAGCTTAATATCTCAAAGTGTAGTGTCAGACATACAACCATACAAGTCTGTTCCGGGTTCGAACAGAACCGAAGGCACTTTCGAAGAAGCCCTTGCAATCCGGGTATTCACAATCCCGATCGAACTTCCCATCACTTAGGGAATCTCTATACCGGGCGCTACTCGGTGCAGAGACAATCGATAGGTTATCCTATCGTTTTCGAAAATACCCAGTCTTCACCACCGGTCTTCAAATGCAATCCATATACGACGTATCATTATTCGGAATGGGTTATATGACATAAAGTCCTTTCCCGGCTAAACCGAATAGTAAGCGCAATATTTTAAAACATATGGATATTGGGATTTCAATTAAGTCACAACTTATTACACAAAACTTCTCTTCAAATGGTTTAAACACATTACCATTTTAATCTTTTACACAAAAAGAATCATCTCACAAAGTTCACCCAGTTTCACAAAGATCTATTCATAGATTTTCCCAAATCAATTTCCATTTTAATTTGGATTTAACTCGTCAAATCTTTAAAACAAAGATTTAAACTTATAGCTTTCAAAACAATTTCATTTCAACCTTTTATACAAAAGGTACACCTTTCCAATTTCAAAACAAAGTTCAACAATCTTTCACAAAGATTTATTCATAACTCGGAAAACCATTTTCATTTCAAACTTGAAATTCTTTTGACACAAATTGGAAATTCATTCCTTATATGAAAGCTTCTACTATTTGAAAACAATTAGTTTTCATTTCGGAAAATCTGATTCATTTATACGAGTTAAAGTCCTTGGGTTAAATTCAAATTCTCAAAACCATACTTTTAAAATGGTTTAAATTCATATAAACACATTTATAACAACTTTAACCATAATTCCCAACTATGGAATTCAATTCCAAATTTTGAATTCAAATTCAAATTAAATTATTTAAATTGAAAAACTTTACCAAGTTTTTCAAAATAACTTTCATCTTAAAAACTCCCTTTCAAAAGCTTTAACATTTAACTCAAATCCATTTCCAAAATCAATTGAAATTAAAATTTCAATTTCAAAAATATTAAATTTAAATCATCTGTGACTTAACTGATTTCCTCGTGAAATCAATATTTGTGTGTGTAAAAGTGTGGTCCAGGGGTTTTACATAGTAGTGCAACATCATTCAATCATCACAGATTCAAATACAGCAATATATTTGATAAGCGGTATAAACTATAACGCTTATCCTTATTCACAGATCCACAAATAAATCACAGATAAAATAAATTACATTCATCACAGCTTGAATTAAAACAATTCATATCACACGGCATCACACAGTAGGGATATCGACTAATCTAAGCATACAACATCATTCAATCATTCATAAGCAAGATTATTTCGTCACACCATTCTAATTAATTTAATTTACAATCACCTTTTAAATCATGCTTACTTATCATTAATTAATTACAAACCCTTAATTAATCATCCTTTAATTACCATTAATTTTCCCATAACTACTTCCATTAAGTAATTACCCCATTGGTTAATTATCCTCAATTAATTAACCTTAATTGTTAATTAATTTAACCTTTAATTACTTCTATTAATTAATTAACCCTTAATTAATTATCCTTTAATCATAAATTAATTAACTTTTAGTTATTATCTTTTAATTAATAAACCACATAAATTAATTCCTTTTAAGTAATTTAATAATTAATCCTTTAATTAATCGCCTTAACTAATTAAAGATAAACCTTTTTATCTTAATCATTACCCATTTATATCATTTAAATCTTATTAAATTTAAATGCTTGAGATAAATTTTGTTATACAAAATCACTTAAAAACTTTTATTAACTAAAGTTTAATATACTTCCTTAATCACTTCTAAATCACTCCATTTTATTTATTTTGAAACACTTGGGAATTTCAAAAACCAAAACAAGTTCAAAACATTTATCTTTAAAATTTAAACTTTGAAACTTGTTTTAAAGACTTGTTTTAAAACTTTAAAACTTGGTACATACTTACCTTTGAAAAACTGGTTTTACTTTTTTTTCTTTTACCATTCATTTGCATTTAAAAAAAAACTTCCCAAAACCTGGTTTATGTTTCTGTTAAAATTTTAAAACCTGGAAATGCTTCAAAATTTAAAACCTGAAACCCAAATAAAACTCGAGCCAAACTCTCAAATACTCGAGCCAAACCTGAGACTTCTTCGAGTAAACTTCTTCTCCCTCAATCTCGAATAAAACCCAGACACGAACTAACATACGTGCACGTGCACACGTCATCGGCCCCTGCTCTGATCATCGTCACCTCGCCGGCGAGTCATCGGCCTTCCCCATAGTCGCCACGAACACCCAGAATCGATCGATCATGCCAGAATCGAAAACGAGCTACATGATCACCACCTGGAACTAACTCAGTCACCAAAAACCATCACGCCTCGCTACCTAAGATCGCCAGAGGCCACGCGAACCACACCAGAGCTTCGTCGAACCCCTATGCTTCAATTCCCACCGGAGCGATCAACTCCGGTTCATCCACGACGACTCACGAGTTCGAGAAACAACGGCTTACCCAGACAGCTTGCAAACCCTAAATCGACGTTGACCATCCACCTTGATGATTAATAAATCCTTCGGATATTTTTTCGATGACCACCATCACATCAGCCACCTCCAGATCCAATCTGTGACTCCATCCCCTCCTCGATCATCGAGAATCGATAAAAAAACCCAAATCTGTTCATCTCGCAAATACTCAACATTTTCTAACTTAAAAATCAAAATATGATTATCAAAAATCACCATTTTTCAATACGAATTAGATTATAAAATCAAAACTTGAATCTAAGATGATCGATTTCTGACTTATATTAGATCATTACTGTAATTTCTCATTTTTGAAATAAATACTCAACATATATACTTGAAATTATTTTTAAAAATAATGTTACATCCATACAATCGTTTTCTCTTCAATGATCATAGCTTAAAATTGATTAGGTGGGAAGATATTAATTTATTTAGGTGTTCTAGAGTCTGTTGAATATAACAGAGGTGGGTATATACATATACACAGACATGCATAAAAATATACAGAGTAACTCAACTATATTCCAGGTAAAACACATCCCTGCAAATCATATTTACAACATAACTTCACTATTTAACACATGCATCAAAGTATAAACACAAATTTAGTTATAAAAGGGTGTGGTTTACTCACAGTGTTTCAGAAGAAGAACAGGGCATTCTTTTGAACCAGGCTTTGAAAATCAAGCTGGAACCTTTCTTCTTGATTCTCTGGTTCGAGTTGAATTGGTATTTGGTTTAAATGTAAGATGATATTCACTTCAGTTCCCTTTTACTCAGTTTAAATGGATGAACGAACTGAAGTTGATATATGTAAAAATGGGTTTCAAGGTGATGATATGTTTTTTGTACAATAAGGTCAGAGATATTTCTCCTCTTGGTAGCTGATGAGATAATATTTTGTGCTTGCATTAATTACTTTGTACCAATAGATAGTTATTTTATTTCTTCTTTGGCAAGCTTCATTCACAAGTATATTTACTTGCTTCATTCTTTTACAAGTGTTCATACTTATTTTTGTTTTCTTTTGCAAGTGTACCACTTACATTTATAATTATTTATCTTGCTTGAATGTATCATATGTTCCTTTTCTTTTTACTTTTTCTTTGTAATACTACTTTATAATATAAACAATTTCTATTTTAATTTGTTGTTAGATTTTATTTAAGTGTTACTTCATTTTTATAATTTATCTTATCTAATTTGTATTTTTATTTCCCTTTCTAGTTTATCTTATATATATTTATTTCTATTTCTTTTATTTTTTATTTATTTATTTCTAACTTGAATATTTATTATCGATTTTACTTTAACATTTATTGTCTCATATATATATATATTTATTTCCTAACATAAACCATCGATTTCTAAATTTTAAACTATTTATTTATATACTTGTGTCCAAAGTCTATATATTTTTATCTAAGTGGAAATTAGCCACAAGGGCCTCTTTAGCAGGTGGAATTAGTTTCTAGGACACACAACTGAAATAATTACTTTCAAGGACAAAACGCAAAATAATTAGTTTCTAGAGCCTAAAAACCTATGAAATTATGTCCTTGAAAGTAATTGGACTGCTGACTTTGTCCTTAAAAGTAATTATTCTGCTGACTTTGGCCTTGAAAGTAATTTCTTTGAATGTGTGTCCTAGAAACTAATTGGACTGCAAAGTTTGTCCTTCTGGTGAAATGCCCCTTTATCTAATTTATCTAAGATTTAAACTCAGTTCAATATATATATATATATAAATATATATATATATATATATATAAATATATATATATATATATATTCAAATTTAATCATATTCACATATATATACAATATTTAAATTTAAACGATTTAATATATATTCTATTGGAATTTGGGGAAACTCAAATCAGTTTATCAGTTAATTCCACAATTTTTATTCAAAAATTAATTTAATTATCAATTTAAATTTATATAAAATCCGGGGTCGTTACAGACTCCCCTCCTTAAGAAATTTCATCCTCGAAATTTGCCATGGAGACACAAAAAAATAGATGAAGAATGTTTCATCAAATCAACTGAACGTCTATTCTGCATTTGGCTTACCAAATCAGAATATCAATAATAGATACAAGAACGAATCTGTTTAAATTTTTTTTCCACAAGATACTCGGGTTATCCAGATCTACGAAATATGCAGTGGCATTGGTCAGTTCGAAGGGATAACTAACCGTTCATAGAACATATTGGGACCCAAAGAATAGATAGATATATGAATACAATTTCAAAACTTTTAGTTTAGAAACTAAAGTATACCTATCAACCATAGCAACCAAAGCAACCAATTCATCCAAACAAACAATTCTGACCTATTTGGAGTTTATGTCCCATACAAATATACCAAATTTTCTTCCTGGATCTACCAGGAACCATCGAAGAATTGAGAAAAGATGACGAACAAAAGAGATTGATAGAGAAAAGATTGTTTCCTTATTGTTACAGGGTATTGACCATTTATAGTCGTATTCCCCTGTCTCCTATCTCATCCTCTTCTTGCACTCATACTCACTATCAGTGGATAGTAAGAGAATTTACTGAGGCATTCGAACGGATATCTGAGGAATACTCATTCGAGGGTATACTTCACCCTATCTCTAATGAGCTACTTAATGTGTTATACTCCTTAGCTAAAGTTCAACCTTAGCTCTAATACCAAATGTGATGACCCTAAACTCGGCATTCGAAAATCGGCACCCGTACTTCACTTGTACTCGAAATGCCGAGATTCAAACGCCGAATCTGGCTCACTGGAGCTTATAACACAATAAGCATAACAACACAGCGGAATAAAGAAAACAATGATATCATATACAAATCCAATGAATACAATATCCAGAATGATATACAACAATGATATCAATATGATACGTGAATATCAAAGATAAATAATGATACAGTGGAAAACAGAAGTGATAACTCCAAATGATCCTCAAAAGAGAATGAGTCCAACAACTCCAACATCAGCTCGAACCACCACCACGTTGCACCAAGAGAAGCAACGTCAGCCGTGAACTCCAAAAACTGAACTAGCTCCAACTAGTCTACTAAACCTGACTATCTAAAAAACCCAACTCTAGACTGCCCGTGTGGAAAATTGTGGGCACCCAGAGTTTTGGAAGGGAATAATAAACTCCGAGTCAGTCATGGGACTGGTGTGAGTAACAAAAACAGTTTATCTTTAAACAAACAACAAAGGAATTTTAAACATTGAAATCCGCAATGCTTTTTTGGAATTTTAAACATTGAAATCCGCAATGCTTTTTTGGAAAATGAAACAAACAGTTTATTTTTTATTTATTTATTTCTAACTTGAATATTTATTATCGATTTTACTTTAACATTTATTGTCTCATATATATATATATATTTATTTCCTAACATAAACCATCGATTTCTAAATTTTAAACTATTTATTTATATACTTGTGTCCAAAGTCTATATATTTTTATCTAATTTATCTAAGATTTAAACTCAATTCAATATATATATATATTCAAATTTACTCATATTCACATATATATACAATATTTAAATTTAAACGATTTAATATATATTCTATTGGAATTTGGGGAAACTCAAATCAGTTTATCAGTTAATTCCATAATTTTTATTCAAAAATTAATTTAATTATCAATCTAAATTTATATAAAATCCGGTGTCGTTACATAGCGACCTTCTCTGAGGCTTCGGCCGTCTAAGTTTAGCACGTGCAGCATTGCTTCGGCATTGCAATCGGGGATTTGGCCAATCTGGGTTTTCTAAGTTTTCTATTCTATTGTGATTTCACCATTTTAAGATGTTTTATTACATCGATAACCTAGTGCTATATGAGATGTTATATATATGGTGATTTTATTTATGATGTTTCGAACTTTTATCGAGTTCCTTGAGTTATGAGTTTGGATGATTTCATAATTTTATAGGATATTCTGGGTTTTGCCATTTTGGTGAGTTAAGACTGGGATTTATATACATTTATACTGATGAGATGAAGGATAATTGAATTTGGAGATTCTTCTATATTTAAGTTTAGGATCATCCTATTTGAGAATGTTTTATGTTTGCCATTTTGGCGAGAGTTTGTATTGATGTTTCTCCTTTTGAGGAGATATGGTTCATGGAAACCATGTAGACATTTTAGGATGTCGCTGATGATATGAGGCGAATGTTTATATTATTTGAGTATTATTATTGAATTTACCTCTTTTGAGGTCTTTGTATACTTAAGTGACATTAGTTCACTTAAGTCATGGGTTGTATTCTTTCTGTTGCCTCTTCTCATTCGAAAAGAATTATCACATTGTATCTTATGCTTCATATTATCGTCTATCCTCATTAACATATTGTTTTAGTTAGACTGACCCGTGTATTTTGTACTCGGGTCAGACCGAGTTGTTTCAGGTTAGCTATCAGTTACGGGACTTAGCTTTGATTCATCTGCTTGGATATCAGCCTAGCACTTTTGTGTAGTTTATATTTCTTTCCGCTCGACTCTGATATGTATTTGATTAGATGTATATAGTGTGGTCTCTGTACCACTTTTGTGTATCAGTTTGTATCATACTAGGATGTATCGGTTTATATGTATTTATATATATGATGATTACTGTTCTGTGATGTGAAATGCATTATGTTATTGTATTTTTTCCTGATAGATCCATTAGCAACCTATAGTTTTGTATTAAGCATTTATTGGATATGTCGATCCACTTGAAATAGAAAAAAATAATATAGAGTATTTATCGACGTATGCAGTAGATGTTTAAGACAAGATTATAGATGGTCGCTCCTAACCAGCCCTATTCTCTGCATTAGCAGACAGAATTACCCAGTAATTCTCTTTGTTAATGTGGGTCTCGCGGTGGGGCGTCACAGTTTGGCTAACGGATCCTCATTTTTACCCACTAAGCCCAAAACAAAGGAAGTAGAAATGAGAAAACGTACTTACATCGTTTCTCACTTCTCATTTTATCATCGAACTGTAAACTCAAATTCCTTTAAATACAAAAACCCTAAAACCCCATATTTGCAAATTAAAGAGTGAAATCATTGGGCTTTCAATCTTTTTTAGTGTATTTTGATAAAATGTAATCTCCTCTATCTACATATGCATCAATTTAATAATTTATTTTAGCTTTTATTTTTGATTTTGATTAATTCCTATCCAATCTGTTTTCGTAGCCTAGGTTGAGGTTGAATTAGAAAGGCATAGGAGATTCTAAGCTCTAATCATCTATCCTGGGTTGGTTTAGGTGAGTTTATCTCATGATTTCTAGCCATAGATAAATGATTGCTATTGTTATATGGTTATGGTTGAATTTAAAATGTATATGATCTTATATGTTGATGGATTCATTGTGTAATTGAATTGAATTTGTTGTTTACTGAAAACCACCATATGAAATCATGAAGTTCATCCAATTATATATGTTTATATGCATGCATGACTGCCCATTCAGTGCCTTAGATAAATAGAGAAGCGACACAGGAAGAATGAGCAAAACCAGATCGATGGAATTTCATCGGAATCGCCTAGATGTCGGCCCAAGCGAACCAAGCGGTGGACCAATTGGTCGAACCGATGCACCGGTTGTAGCCTGAACCTGACATCTAGGCTATGTTCCGGTATATCCCGATCGACCCGTTTTTCACTTGATTGCCCTATTGAAATTCCAGAAGTCGATTACTAAATTTTTGTACTGCAACTAGTACCAATTTCATTGATATTTTTCCAAATTCATGATTTATGAATTGTTGAATTCATTTTGATGTTTTATACCATAGAAATTGTTCTATGGATCTTAGGAGAATTACACACTTTTGATGCACGTTTTCAACCTGGATTTACTAATGATTGATTTCTAAATCCAATCGTTTTATACAAGACTATTTATGTACCAATCTAATATATATATATATTCATATAAAGAATTTTATTTATATATTTTATCTATTCATATGCAATAGCTTTTGAAATGTTTTGGAATGATGGTTTGAAAAGCTTACTTATATATGTATATTTCCACTATAAACAGATATTTTAAAAGTGGTTTTAAAGGAGAAATACTTTCATAAAATTGCACGTTATCGATCGAATGAGAAATTGATTTAAACGATTAAATAAAACGAGTGATATAGGACGCTCGCGTTTGTTTTACCGATTAACTCCTAGACTTGTTCGACCGAACCATTGTTACACACGAGTGGAGTTTACTATTGTATAGTAAACGGTTGGGTAAAGCCGTGTGGTATGGGACACATGGTCATTATCTATTCAATTGTTATATAAAAGTATTTAACACTTTTCAACGAGTTTATGACTCTCCTTTGATGTTATAGGACTTGTTCATATTTGATGTTTATAGGTTTTGTACCAATCTTTATGTTTATAGGACCTATTCCTATTCGATGTTTATAGGTCTCGTACTATCTTGGAGTTCATAGGTTTTATACTTATTTTGATGTTTATAGGTCTCGTACCTATCTTGATGTTTATAGACTTATACGTTTATTTTGGAGTTACATGCATGTAGGCAAATTTATTTCACTAAACATAGAGTTTGGTGCCCCCCTTATTTATGAGATTTTTGGGTTTCTATTTGTGAGATTTCTAGATTTAACGTAGTTGGATTATCAACATATCATTTCAGAGAGTTTTTTGCTTATAAGAAGCTATTATGGGTTTTTGCACTTGGTGACTTGAAGTTATTGATGCATGTTTGATATTTGTCGATATATGCTTATAATTGAGATCTGGATTACTTTATCTATCATTTAGTTTTTCTAACACATTTATCTTAGTCTAGACTAGCCTGTTTATTATTCTTATAATATTCGGGTCAGACCGAGATGTTTCAGGTCCTTCAGCTTGAGGCTTTAGAGTGGCTATCTTACATGTTAGCTAGTAGTTCTCTTTGTCATCCTATATATATATATATATATATATTCGGCATTATGTAGTATCTTGTGTTGAGATTAGACTCCTTTTATGTGTATATTCATTTGAGATGTAGCACGTTATATATGTGTGGTCTACGTCATGTATCTATTATGTGGTGGTTCAGACTTGTATCTATTATATTCCGATGTGACTGATCTGATATTCTATGAACTGCGTATTATTATATGTTGTTCTGAATTTTTTTGTAGCTACCGTAGTTCTATTTTAAGCCTGAATTGTATATGTCGATTCTACTCGATTTAAGAAATGTATAGCATAATAATCTACGTGTCAATGCCAGCTTAAAGTAAAATTCAAGGATGGTCGCTCCAAACTAGCCCTATTCTCTGTATTAGCCAACAATATTACTTTGTAATATTCTATGTTAGTGTGGGTCTCGGGGTAGGGCGTCACAATGCTACGGATATAAGGAGTTTCCAAGGATTGGCGGAATACTATAGATGCTTTATCAAGGACTTCTCAATAATAGCAGCACCATTGACCAATTTGACGAATATGAATTAGACTTTTGTATGGGACACAAAGTGTGAGCAAGTGTTTGTGAGTTTGAAAGAGAGATTGATGAGACCGGTATTGGCCATTCCAAGTGGTAATGAGGAGCTGATAGTATACACAAATGCATGTGGTACTGGATTGGATGTGGTATTGATGCAGAAGGGAAAAGGTGTTCCCTATGCTAGTTGACAGCTAAAGCCGCATGAAGGAAATTATTTGACTCATGATCTGGAATTAGCAACGATAGTTGTTGCTTTAAAGATGTGGTGGCACTATCTATTGGGAGAGAGGTTTAAGCTATTCATGGGCTATAAATCCTTGACGTGCCTTTTCTCTCAGAAGTATCTCAACCTTCGCCGGCAATTGTGGTTGGAGTTCTTGGTCTCTTATGATTTTGGTATTTCCTATTCATCTTCGTGGTAACTAGATTTACCGAGATATGAAGCGAACTTATTACTGCGAAGGTATGAAGAGGGACGTTGAGGCATTCATCTTAAAGTGTATGAACTGCTAGTTGGTAAAGGCAGAGCAGAAGAAACCTAGTGGATTGTTGCAACCGTTAGATATTCCTGAGTGGATATGGGAGCAAGTATCGATGGATTTTATTAATGGACCGCCGAGAATTAGAGCAGGGTATAATAGAATTTGGGTTGTGGTTGACCGATTGGCCAAGAGCGCTAGATTCATGCCTGTCAAGTCAAGTAGAACGACATCCAAGTTGGCAGAGTTGTATGTAAAGTGGAAATTATGATTTCATAGTGTGCTAAAGAGAATTGTGAGCGGCCGAGACCCATTGTTCGCTAGTGGGTTTTGGAAGAGCTTACAAGAGGCATTACGGATCGAGTTGCATCTTAGCATAGCTTGTCACCTGCAAATGGATGGGCAAACCAAAAGTGTAAATCTTATATTGGAAGATCTCTTGCAAGTATGCATTATAGATTTTGGAGGATCATGGGATGATCATTTTCATTTGGTAGAGTTTGCATACAACAATAGTTATCAGTCTAGTATTGGTATGGCTCCGCATAAAGCATTGTATGGCCGACGATGTAATGCTCCTTCATGTTGGTGGGAATCAGGCGAGAAATTAATACTTGTGCCAGATATGGTTAGAGAAACTTCAGAGAAGATTGAGGTCATTCGACAATGAATGAAAGCTACTCAAGATTGACAGAAAAGCTACGCTGATAAGAGACGAAGAGATTTCGAGTTTTCTGTTAGACATATGGATTCATAAAGGTTTCTCCTTTGAAGAATGTAGTTGGATTCGGTAGAAAGGGGAAGTTGGCACTAAGAATTGTAGGTTTTTTCGATAGTTGAGAGGATTGGGAAGCTAGCCTATAGGCTCGACTTACTTTAAAAGATGGCGGGCGTCCACAACGTTTTTTATCTCTTTTATCTACAGAAGTTTGTGCATGACTCAAGCGTGATGATTACATCGGATGAGCTAGAAGATGTTGAGGTAGAGCCAGAAGTTTCTAGATCTCATAAGCTGCTTCGTATTGTTGGGTATGATACGAAATGGCTTAGAAGAAAGTCAGTGAAGCTAGTGAAGGTACAATGGAGTGACTGTGATGATGATTGTACGTAGGAGACTGAGGAGAGCATGATGACTACGATGTAGCTCTTTGAATGGTAAAATCCATCTGTTTATTGTATCCACTTTCACCGTTGTATATTATATTTGATATGTTAGTATTCTATATGCTAGGGTAAGTTCAGTTATACAATTAATTGCATGGCTGCTTGTTTGAGATATTTGATGGTTGTTATGATTAATAGGCATGCGAGATAACTATTATTGCTTAGACTTTGGCTTGTTCAGGGATTTCATGGGCGAAATTCCTATAGGGGGGAGAATGTAGCGACCCGTATTTTATGTATCGGGGAATCGTAAAACTTTTTAATTTTACTCATATGAGGTCGTATGAATCTATAAATTTTGGATATGACTCTAAGGGACAATTTACCCACCTATGTTTTTTCCTGAAATTCCGTGTGATCATTTTTACCCTAAAAATCTTGTTTGGACTAAATTTTGATAGGAGTCGAATTAGGGGCTTAAACTAGTTCCATTCCTTTAGGATGATGGTTTCCCATTTTGTAGAGTGGTCATAGAAAAACGGACTTACAGTTAGGAAGTTATGCCTGTTTTAAGTGTTAATAACCGTTGGTCAGAATTAGGGTGTAATTAATTAAGCCCATTAGTCTAATTCGAGAATCACTAATAAATAGAGGTTTGGAGAGTCGAATTAAAACTTTCCCCCCTCTATAAAATCAGATTTAAACGCCCGTTAACCCTAGATTCATCCAAAATCACCTAAATTACTCTCCAAATCAAACCAAATTGAAGATTAGTGAATGGATCATCGATTAGAAGATACAGATCATCGATTTGACCGATTTGCATTGCTTTTGGTTGCTTTCTATATTAGATTTATGCTTGATTTGATTGAATTAGGTAATTGGTGAGTAGGTTATGACTTCTCACTATCCTATGCATGTTTATATAGTAGAATTATAGTTTTAACATGATTTTTGACTATAAAAATTCTTTTTTAAGTTTAATCACATTTTAATATATGTTTATGACCTAACTTGAAAATTCTAATATAATTTGTAGAAATCGCTTTGAAATCCACCTTGTTTATTTTCATATGTTCATTGATTGCTTAGATTTGGATTAGAGTATGTTTGATTGCTATAATTCTATGCATCGTTTGTTTGAATAATTTGTGCTTTGTTGTTGTTTGCTAGTGTTTTGGATGTTTAGGAAGATAGGTTGGTGAATTTGTCAAATCGGATGCAAAGATGATCAGAATTGGATAAAACTTAGAAGGGAAGCTTTGGAGTACGGGAAGAGCTTGGGGTTCAAGTCGCAAGTCCTAATTCGCTAAAGAGACAAATCGGTACTGACTTGTTTATGTGGTACCAAGTTGTTTGTGTTGGTCCAACAAGTTGGTGGTTGGCATGGTTGGATAGAACATGGCTAGAGTAGCTTTTTCATGGCTTGATGCAAGGAGTTGGCTAGGTGTTGAATATGCTATCGAGTTATTTTTATAGAATTTGAAGTAGGTGCTTCGGAGTGAAGACTAAGTTGTTTGGATGGATAGGTCGGGGTCAAAGCATCTAGGCATGGAGTACTAGAAGCAAGAAGGAGCGGAAAGAAACTTGGCCAATAATTGGCAAAGGGGAGAGGTCGGTACCGACATTAAGAGCTCGGTACCGAGTGTCCCGGTTGGTCCATTAAAGGTGAAACTTATGAGGGATAAAGTAGAGATCCTGTAGATCATACTGGAGGTGTTAGCTCGTTCGCATCAAGGTTGGATGACAATATAACAACATGATGAAAGCTATATATCTTTGGTTTGTGGCTCGTGGTGGTACTACAACAAAAAGGCCCTTTAACAGCGTTTACAAAACGCTATAAAAGGCTTTTATAGCATTTTTATAACGCTGTAAATCAACAGGTTGTAATAAATTAATGACCTATTACTGCAACATAAGAAACGCTATAAAAAACCAAGTATTTTATAACGTTTTCAAAATGCTATAAAAAGTCTTGTTAATGGCGTTCTTAAAATGCTATAAAAAAACCCTTTATTATAATGATACGTTGGTGTACAACGGTCATAAAACGCTATTATTAACTGTAATAGTGTTTCATAAACGCTATTATAAGCTTTAACAGTGTTTTAAAAACGCTATCAAATCCTTTAACAGCGGTTATAACGGATGTGGGAGATGTTGATTTGGAAGGAGCCAATCAATCTAAGGCAGTTCCATCTCATTTATCTATTTGAATGCAAGTTGTTTGTGATCATGCTCAACCCAGTTTAAATTTTTCTCCTGCTGTTGTGACCTTGAAGCCTTTGCCTTCAATAGCTAGGCCTGTTAAGGAAGCCAAGTAAACCTCCTTATTCACTTCTTTACTGTGAAATGCGGGTGCGTATGTGCCGTATTCTTTTGCAACGGTGGAAGTCGATTGTGACGACCCGTAATTTTTGGATATTTGAAATCGGGATATTTAACTGATTTTAAATATTTAAAAGTTAAATTTTTTTAACTCCAATTTCAAATATAAATATTTATTGGGTAATTTAATTTTAAGTTAAATAATTTGAAATTAGGTAAATGGTTGAATCTGAAGTTTTAAGCAGTTAAAAATAATTTGAAAGCTTGTAAAATTTATATTGGCAATACTGAATATAATAGAAATTTTAAAATTGAATTTAACAGTGATCTTTTCAGTTTTAAAAATATATCGTTTAAATTGATATCTTCTCCATATGGTCGAACTAGACCTCGAAACCTGTTCCAGCGTACTCAGAATAACGGTATAACGTTAGGAACACCGATCGTTGCATTTAAATTGGAGTTCCGGGCTTAGAATTATGGACCACGAGATATTTTGGTTATTTTATTATATTTCTGGATAAGTATGAAATCAACTCAGAATTTAATAGAAAAGACAACACACTGACATTACCGAGCTTTTTCATCTTCATTTTATCAATCTCGCTAACAAAATTCAAATCAACAGAATTACCCTACCCTTCATTTAAAACACGCCCACCCTTTTCTTTATGAAAATTAGATCAAACGAAAGCAAATTTTCGTTCAGAAAAAAAATAGGGGAAGAACGACAGTTCGTTCAGGTCACGCGATGTAATCGAGGAGTTCAAATCGCATTCTCTTCCTCAGCAACGAGTTCGATTCGAAGGCTGCGATGGAGCACGGTGGCTCGCGTGCGTTAGAGGAACGAGTTTCGGCGAGAGCAAAGTTTGGGATGGTCGATGCCTTGTGGGTTTGGCCGTGATGGTGGTGGATGGAGATCGAGGATGGCGAAGCATCGTGTACGCGCGATGGCGAGACGATGGCAGCAAGGCGATCGGCATGTTCGGGTCTGGGTTTATTTATAAAACGTCTATTTTCTTCAATTCATGGATTTATTTATATATGTATATATACATACAATAAGTAATTACTGTTGTTATTTTCAAGAAAAGAAAATATATAAATATATACACATACCTATTTTCGTTTAAAAGTATATAAATAAACAGAAATTCTTTATAGATAAAGTTTGAAGGAAAAGAGGGGACTTTTAAATGTTTGGAAGTAATATATAAAAATTATATTTTGAAAATGTATATATGTTGTTTTTAGTTTCAAAAGTTTAATAATATAATCCATATATACATATTTTCACTCATTAAGTTTAATTTTAAATAATGGAGATAAGATTGTTTAATTAGTTTAATTATTTTAGACACTAAAGATATTTTTATTAAAAGAAAGTTAGATTAAAATTAAATTATTAGATAAATCAAATTATTAGTTTAAATTGAAAAGCTAGTTAAGTAAATTTATAAAATGGTAATTAATCGTTTGATTTTTCCAAGTGTTAATAAAACATATAATGTTTGTACAAGGTCAAAAAGAAAAAAATTTGGAAAATGGGTCGAGATAGAAATGGATTGCCGAACAAAAATCAAAGGTGAGTTAATCTCACTCATCTGGGTTATTATTTAAATTTAAATGGTTAAATTTAAATAATTGGTTGAATGGTTAAATTGATTGGATGTGATATATTATATATAGTATATATATATTGGAGTGATTGATTTCCCGCATTATATAGCGCATGAGACCCTATGCACCGCATAATAGCGTATGATATTATTTAAACCCATATACCGCGATATTCCACCTCGAAGTGGAATTGGTATTGTGCTAACATCTGTGGATGCAGGGAAACAGGTTGGAGGGATCCAACTGAATTCCTCAAACAATTAGTTTTATTTAACTATTCTGTGATATGATTAATTGCTATCATGTGATGAATTTTATTGAAAATTGGAATGTTGGATGCAATGATTTGATTAGATATATTTGGACATTCTGAGTTATCAAAAATGTATAGCTTTGGATTTTAAAGGAAAATAAAAAGAGAGAATTCAAATAAAATAATTATAAAGAATTTGGATAATTTAGAATGAATGGGAAGAATAAAAGTTGTTTTAATTTGAACAAGTAAGTCCTAGGTTGGAAAAAGATATTTTGAATAAATAAATTTAAGTGATATTATTTAAAAGAATAAAGAATTTATTTTAATTCAAGGTTTAAATTTTTTTTAAACGGATAAAGAAGAAATTGGAAAGAAATAAAAGAAATTTTATTTCAGTTTAAATAATATTTTAAATCATAATAAGAAATCAAGTCTAGAATAAATGGAATTAATGGGATTTTAAAATAAATTGGGTAAATAAAAGAATTTATTTTAAAAATGGAGTTGATTTGGAAATCGATTTGAAATTTGATAAAGTGTTGGAAGTGTGTTTAAAAAGATGAATGAGACCATCAAATTTATAAACTGGGTTTATAAAAGTGAAGTAAAATATCGGTGGATATTTGGAAGAATAAATTCACGGTAAGAATTTATTAATGAAATGGGTAAATCTGTTTAAAAATAAATAGTGATTTATTTTTAAAAGGTGTGAAAGAGAAGTGTATTTTCCTGGAAAGCCAAGTACGTTTCCAAAGCAAATTTCTAAATATAAGTTAAAAGTTTAAGTTGTTTAAAGGAATATTTCTAATAATTATTAAGTTGTAAAATTTTTAAAGGTAAAAATTTATTAAGTTAGTTTTAGTGGTAATTATTTTAAAAGGGTAAATGGGTAATTACGTTTAAAAAGGATAATTATAAATATCTATATTTTATAAATAGTTTGATTTTAAAGATGGTTTAGTTAAAGTTTTATTTGAAAACTTGTATAGAATTTCATAACTCTTATATTAATATTTTAGTGTGACTTAACTTTTATTTCAAAATTAGTTTTATATTTTATAAAGTAGTTTTACTTTTAAATATTTTTAAAATACATATTTTGAATAAGTGTTTAAGTAGTTTAATTTAAATGTTTTAAAAGTATATTTTAGAATAAAGTGATTTAAATTATTTTAAAATCTAAAATGTTTGGACTTGGTTATTTTCAGTGGAAAAACAATATTTGGGAAATTTATTCCGTAAAGGAAGATGGTTTGAAAAACTATTTCAAGGGTGAAATTGGAAATATATCTTGTGAAGAAATCTTGAGAATTATAAATAATTTGGGTAATTATTTATTGTTTGATGAATGTTTGTGAATGTTAATTGATAGTTAAATAACCGACTATCAATATTGGCCAATGCGCTGATCGTTTCGAAGAGACCGAGATTGGGATTTATTTTCCGGAAACCACTTCGATCTGGTTTGTACGTTTTCATTGAAAAACGAGTTTGGAATCAAAATTGGAGCAGTAAAGTGCAAGGGCTAATCGCTACTAATCCTAAGGGTGATTCCAAAATGGATGTAGTAGGAATAGTGCCTTCGGTTCCGTTCGGACCCGGAAAGGACTTGTATGGATGAATGCTTTCGGAACATCGTCAGGTGGACGATGGGCATTCCAAGGGGTATGTTCGAAAAAGGTAACGCTTAGCCTCTAGCCTCATCAACCGGGAATGACTGAAAATCAAGGGTTATGCAGCAAGGCTATGTCGGTAGCGCCCATTAGGGTGAGGTCATCCCTGTCTAGATGTCCCTTTTTTATTCGGCTTAGTGGTGCGGTTGCTGATCCCAACCGTGGGATGATCTTACTCAGAATTACCCTTAGGTAGTTCCGGTCTTGTGTTGTAGGGGATCAGGCGTGATCCTCGGTACGCTGATCTAGACCAGGTACTGTGACAGGTGGTACCGCAGTGCCTAGTCATTAGTTGGAAATCCATTCTCCCTACGTGCCTTTACGGTTTTGTTTGTATACCTATTATCTGGAATTTAATAGATGTAACAATTTCGGCTATTTGAATAAGTATTTGTATATAGACACTATCATAATATCAGAGGATTTTGATAAAAAGTGTTTTGGCTATCGTAAGGTAAAAACCCGACATGTTTATTTGTGGCCTGGTCTTACGAGATACTTTTGATTTTCAAAGGGTTTGGAAAACTTTAATTATCCAATTGAGTGTGTTTTCTCACGCTGGTTTTCCAGACTGACTCGGGTGTTATTTTATTATAATGCTTGGGTCAGACCGTGTATTATAGATTACAGGATGGATTGCTGTGGAGCTCAGGAGATGAGCTGAATGGCGAAGCATAGCATACGTACTTGATGTATTATTCCACTGTGTTGTAAGTTGTATTGTCTGTTGGTGAGGAAAAGTTAATATAACTGTTCAGTTGTGTGTTATTGATTGTGTATACTCCGATGATGTAATGTATACACAGATTTGCTTTTGTGTAAAGATCAGTTATTAACTATTATATATTATTCCACTACGATTGTGAGATTCTGATGTTGTTTCTATTTTTTTCTTCTACCTCTTTCTTCTTTAACCCAAATGGTTCGTATTTCCGTTCACTTTGAGTTGATATGTTGGAGAATAGTGTCGATTCAAGGGGTACGGGTTTGCGGGTCGTTTCATTTGGTATCGGAGCCGAAAGGTTAAGCGAGAACCCTGGCTCTGGTGGGGATTACTCATTAAAAATAGAGTTCATAGTACTCTAAAATGAGTTTGAGTGTATTAATAGATATGAGCGCGTATTTGTTAGTGAATATAAAATGGTTTTATATTGTGTTGATTGGTTTATTGCGTAGTTTCTGGATTCTGGTCAATACGAGCAATTAACGTTATTGATAGGGATCTCTAAACACTTGAATAAAACAGTTCGACACGGTATTGTTTTAAAATAGGGTAAATGAAATAATTTTACCTAAATTATTTTTGTGTATAAAAGGAATAATTTTTCGAAAATTATTATGGTTATATATGGATGATTGGTTGTTAAGGAGTGATAATATTAAATTATTATCACTATTGGGTAGAAATTGAATAAGAAATTGAAAACTTATAACCAAAGTTAAAGAATAAATTTATATAACAAATGGAATTTGAAAATATAGATTATAAATGTAATTTATAAATTTAAATAAACATCCAGAGAAGTATTTTAATAAGGATTGGAAGGTTTTGAAGTTTTGGAAAGTTTGGGAAATTAAAATTCCTTTGAGTTTGAAAATGTTTTCAAAGGTTTTGGAAAAATAATAGCGGTATTATTTGAGAAATATTCTGAATTGGATTTGAAATCTAGAGAGATTTGAAATTAAAAATATTTGAATCATTTTTAAAGAGATAAAAGCATTGAACTCTTTGGGTCGCTGGAAAATAACTTCGGTGATGACTGCAGCATCATCGATGTTCATTTTCGAGTTTCCAAGAGAGGAATTGCTACCAAATTGTTTTAAATCGGAATTGTTTGCAAAACTGGGTTGGATTTTGAAATTCAAAGAGATAATTGAATTTACCAAAGAATTTTGGATATAATTGATTTCAAATGATTTTTGAAATACTTAAGCGATTATTGAAGACCCTGGAATTGGTTTAAAAATGTTATGGATTATAAACAGGTTTGGAAATTTATAAAGTTTAAAAATTTCTTGGAATGAAATTAACTTGTAAAAATTTAATAAAGTTAGAAAGATAAACCAATTAAATAAAGTAAATGTAACGCCCCACTCCGAGAGCCTCATTAACAAAGAGTATTATATGAATAATACCGTCTGCTAATGCGGACAATAGAGTATAATGGAAGCGACCATGTGTAATCTTACTTTAACTATCTACTGAACACGTCGAAAAGTGGAATCTATTTTTTTTCATCTCATGTGGTTCGACATATTCAATAAATACTTAAAGCAAAACTACAATAGCTAAAACATCTATCAGAACAAAGCATAATAGCAAAATGCACATCATCACAGAACAACATCAGATAATAAGAAAATAGTCTCAGCACAATATAACATCAAGTACAGATCCAAATATAAAAGTGGGTACAAAGCCACTACTCACACATCCATGAGTCAAAAGAATATACACAAGATAGTCATAATATCAGAGTATCATGAAGGATGGATAACAAGTAAAGCTATCTATAGTATAGCGGATATATCCAAAGCGGAAGCACCGAAGCAAACTAAGTCCAAAGCGACCTAACCTGAAACAACTCGGTCTGACCCGAGCATAAAATACTCGGGTTAGGCTAGCTAAACATATCAGTTAGATAAACTGAACAATAATCATGATAAGATAATGAGGCAACATATAACATAATAATCTCCAAAAGAGAAACATATATCATGGTAATAAAGACCAAAATCTCTCACATAGAGAAGAAACAAACATCTAAGTAGAGATGTATAACAAGCCTCATATCATCGGCATAACATAAGCACAAGTGCCAGTGTAGGCATAAAACAAGTTCCACAAGGTAGTCGTGCTTATATCGTGTGGTTGCATAAAACCATCACCGAATGGCGCTACACGAGGGAATATAAATCACACAGGAAAATATTAGCGCGCTAGTACTGTACTCAATCACACAGGAAGTATACCCCAGTGACACACCCATCACTTTAGCTAAGGGGCAACACCTAAAGGAGACAGTCCGAAGACACTATCCAGAAGGTGATGAGCCAGAAGGAGACGGTCCGAAGACACTATCCCAAAGGCAATAAACCCAAGGGAGACAGTCCGAAGACACTATCCCCAAAGTCATCACTCAGGAAACACGCCGTAGTGGTAAAGGCTCGTAGGCCTAGTACTTAGTTACCACTAACGGTAGGAATGTGTCACGAACTCTTAGCAAGGAACCCGTAAAGTAGTAACGTGAGTCCCATACCCCAACGTTCAGACTAAACGGTTTACTAACCAATTGTAAGCTTCCACACTCAAAGCAGTAAGAAGTTTACCTCATGTCATCGGTAAACTAGGCCAAAAGGCCAAAAAGATCAATCGAATAGGTCGGGGATTAATCGGAAAGATAAACGCGTGGATTCATGGTTCGTGTTTTACCTAACCATTTAATCACCTTTCCACTTCGCTCGAAGTGTAGAAGAGTGTATATTTTACTTAGAAAATAGTTGAAGAAAATGGATTTTTAATCGTTTGAAAACCTCTTTAGAAATAGTCTTTGAAATTCTCCTATTATGGAGTAATTAATTTAATATTTAAAATAATACTAAATAATAGTTTAAAAAGCCAATTTGGTGGAAAATCACTTTAAAATGATTTATAAAATCTTTGCATGAAATATAGAGACAAATCTCAAAGAAATCGGAAAAACTCAGAAAAATAGTCGAAATTATACTAAGTATAAAATCGCTGAAAATAGGTCAAAGTCACTAGTTCGACGGCAGATTTGAATCTGCAAACCGAGTCCAAATGGCATAAAAATTAGCAGACATGTAGACCAATATCCCTGCTCCAAACTCCAAAAAGAATCGGGCAATTCCGACTTGAAATGAAGAAACGGAGTCGTCTCAAATTCGGATAAAAATCACAAAACTCTGCTGTGTCAAAACAGTGCAAAGGTCCCACTTCGACGACATGGTCAAAGGGTCATATGAACCCAGATCTTGATGAAAATTTGCAGGAGCATAGTACAGTACTCTTACTTTCATATGCAACAAGAATCGTTCGGTTCTGAGTTGAAACGAAGAAATGGCAATTTTTCAAAGTTGGTCCGTTGATAACTGAAAATGATCACTATTGTAAAACAGTTTCTGGGTGCTACTTCGGTAATAGAAAAGAAGTATCTAACGCACCCAGATCTAAACCAAACTTTGCAGGATTGAAGATCTCGACCTCATATTTCCAACGAGATAGAAATCGATGAAATCCAACATCGGACCCGCTCGCAGCGAGGTCGCGAAGTTGGACGTTTGAACTACAATTAATCAATGTTTTTCAAAACAGTTTCTGGGTGCTACTTCGGCAATAAAAACGAAGTATCAAACGCACCCAGATCTTAACCAAATTTTACAGGTTTGAAGATCTCGACCTCATCTTTCCAACGAGACTGAAAACGATGAAATCCGACATCGGACGAGCCCGAGACGGCATCGCAAAATCGGGGTTCTACGCTGAAAACAACGGGAGAAAAGAGACCAAGGCCTGTAGCTATGCACTAACAGGCCAGAGACGAAAACCCACAATTTTGGCATAGTAAACTTCAAATTCTGGCAAAATGAATAAAATAAAAGTTGTAGCTTAGTTTCTAAGCTTTCCAGAATGACCAAGACCGTCAAATTCCGATCAGGGATGAAAATTCTATGACTAAAACAATTCTCAGATCTAAATTATATATCACTGTCGTTTTACTCTCGGGATAGTAGTAAAAATGCACAGTTTTGACCAAATTAACTTTGAAATTTCATGAAACTCAAAACATGAAACTTTTATCCCTATATCTAAACTTTCCAGAACATCCAAAATTATTAGATTTGGATAAGAAACGAGTAACTTATGGCCAAAACAATTTCAGGTTTTTATTTTATCAACCATGTAGTTTGTTGTCAAGTCAGCAACAAACAAACGTGATTTCGACCATTCAAACCTCAAAATCATGCAAAGCTCAAAACATAGAAGTTATAGACTACAAAATAAGCTTTCCAGAACATCAAGAAAATTTTAATTCTGATTTAAGATGAATGAGATATGCTTAATTTACTAACAGCAATATACTAATTTTAATTTCAGCTAGCATGTATTTCCTCTTTCCCAAGCAATGAAAAGAAGATCAAAGAGCTTCAACAATCTACATGCACAAAAAAAAAAGGATCACAAAATAATTTCAGAAATTAAACAATGGATTAGAGATGGATTTTGTGATTGCTATTACCTTTCAATGATTAGATTAAAACCCCTTTGACTTTGATGAAGATTAATGAAGCTTTGCTCTAGGTTTGGAGGCCATTATTTAGTGTTTTGCTCTTAGGGTTTAAGGGTTTATGGAATGAGATGTTGGCTGAAACAAATGGGTAGAAGATGGTTTATAGGCTAATGGAAGTGGGTTAGTGGGCCTAATACCCATTAGGACTTGGAATATGTTCTATATCTCAAGTTAGCTAATTTCTCTAAGTACAAACTACACATTATTTACCCATAAAATTTTAAAATATGTTACCAAAATAATTTAGCTATAGTTATAAAATTTTACATCACAATATTTGTCAACTTACAATTTAACCCCCTAATTATTCCAAAACACCTTTTAGTCAAAATTGCCCAAAAATCACCGTTTTGCAATTAAATTGTTAATTAAATTCCCAATTCAAATATTGCACTATTTTACACATATAACATTTTGCAATATTATAAATTTCCATTTACCCTAATTAATTTCCATTAAATTCTCCATTTTACACTTAAGCCCAAAATATTAATTTATTCAAAATAACTAACTTTCGAACAAATTAGTCACATAAAAAAAATCATTAATAGTTCCAATTAAATTAAAACCCCAATTTTAATTTATTATTTGGTAATCGCAATCACGGGTTGTTACAAACTCCCCCCCTTAAGAAAATTGCATCCCTGCAATTCCCTATCATGGAAGTTATCTATAACATCTAATCCTCAAAATAAATTAAACGAAGGTGAAGTAAAAATACTCACCAACAACAGATGAAGATAGAAAACCAGGATAAGTACGCTCGATAAACTCTCTGGTCTCCCAAGTGCAGTTCTTAGGATTAGACGACCATTGAATCTTCACGAGCGGGACCTCTTTGTTTCGAAGGCGTCTAACCTCCGAATCAAGCACACGAAGAGGTTGATGCTCAATAGATAAATCAGGAGAAATCTCTAAATCCGACGCAATAAGCGGATCAATAACAGAATCAGGGTCGCGAACACATTTGTGAAGCTGAGAAACGTGGAATACGTCATGCATTCCAGAAAAATGAGCAGGCAGAGCTATACGATAAGCAACGGGACCAATGCGTTCCGTAATAGGAAATGGTCCGACATAGCGAGGAGCCAATTTCCCTGTGGAGCTGAAACGCACAATCCCCTTCATAGGAGATATCCGAATGAATACTAGATCACCAATGGAGAACTCAAGAGGCCTCCTACGGTTGTCCGCGTAGGATTTCTGACGGTTCTGCGCCTCTTTTATTCTCTGACAAATAAGAATAATCTTCTCAGAAGATTCCCGAACCGAATCTGGACCAAGAATAAGCTTCTCGCCAGATTCTAACCAACACGAAGGAAAACGACATGGCCTTTCGTAAAGAGCCTCGAAAGGAGCCATGCCAATACTAGACTGAAAGTTGTTGTTGTAGGAAAACTCCACAAGTGGTAAGTGGTCCTCCCAACTGCCTCCAAAATCAAGAATACAACAGCGAAGGAGATCCTCCAAAACATGATTCACCCTCTCAGTCTGGCCATCAGTCTGAGGGTGATAAGCAGTAGAAAAGTTTAGCTTTGTCTCCAAAGATGACTGAAGACACTTCCAAAAGTGACTAGTGAAAATCATGTCACGATCATAAACAATTGAACTGGGAATGCCATGAAGTCGAACGACTTCCTTCACATAGAGCTTGGCCAACTGAGGTGCAGTCTGAGTGAACTTAATCGGAATAAAATGAACCGATTTGGTCAAGCGATCAACTATGACCCAAATAGACGTATGGCCCAACCCCGATCGAGGCGGACCGTCAAAAAAATCCATAGATATCTGATCTCATTTCCACAATGGAATCTCCAGAGGCTGAAGAAGACCGGAAGGACGTTGATGCTCGGCCTTGATCTGTTGACAAGTCATGCAACTGCTCACATAACCTGCAACATCTCGCTTCAAACCTTCCCAATAATATAAGCGACTCATGTCGGCATACATCTTACTCGAACCGGGATGTTTAGTGTACTTAGTGCGATGACAATCGTCTAGGATGTCACGTCTAAGCGATAAATCAGAGGGCACAATAATACGGTTCTTCCTGCGAAGACACCGATGGGAATCAATAGAATAATCCAGTGATGCCTCATCACTGGATACCGACTCAAGAAGATGGATGAAATGCAACAAGTCTGGATCCTGCCGTTGAGCAAGGGTAATGTGATCCAGTAAACTAGGTCGAGCCTCCAGACTGAATAATAATATCGGTGAATCAGAAGACAGAGCTCGACCCCGAATATCACACATAGATAATGTCTCGAGAATATCCCATTCGGCTATCATTATAGAAACTATAGCCAAATGCTTGCGACTAAGCGCATCTGCCACACGATTACCCTTGCCAGGGGTATACTGAATATCTAGGTCATATGAGGCAAGGAACTCAAGCCACCGAGATGAGTGAAATCGCTGCAGAGACGTGCAAAAGCTGACTTGCGCGGAGCATCGGAGACTGGAGTAGATTTCTGGGAGTGAGAATTCCGAACCAGCTCCATGTTCTGATCGGTAGTCATGAATACTCCCTCCGGTTGTGGGTTACTGTATTGCCCTACAACACCGGAGCGACGAGTGTTCCTCCCTCTTCCAGACATACTGAAAGTAAGAGAAAAAAAAGTTAAGCACGATTCAAAGATAGATAATTCATTAAGGGATATTACGGAATATAAACGCATTCCTGAAAATATTCCTAACTTATCTATCCAGAGGCACAAGGAAGGGATTCGTAATATTTGAATCATACTAGGATGTATTGTACTAAGTATAACTGTTCTGTGATTATTATGCTTAGTCCTGAACCACGCTCTGATACCAAGTTGTAACGCCCCACTTCGAGAGCCTCATTAACAAAGAGTATTATATGGATAATACCGTCTGCTAATGCGGACAATAGAGTATAATGGAAGCAACCATGTGTAATCTTACTTTAACTATCTACTAAACACGTCGAAAAGTGGAATCTATTTTTTTTCATCTCATGTGGTTCGACATATTCAATAAATACTTAAAGCAAAACTACAATGGCTAAAAGATCTATCAGAACAAAGCATAATAGCAAAATGCACAGCATCACAGAACAACATCAGATAATAAGAAAATAGTCTCAGCACAATACAACATCAAGTACAGATCCAAATATAAAAGTGGGTACAAAGCCACTACTCACACATCCGTGAGTCAAAAGAATATACACAAGATAGTCATAATATCAGAGTATCATAAAGGATGGATAACAAGTAAAGCTATCTATAGTATAGCGGATATATCCAAAGCGGAAGCACCGAAGCAAACTAAGTCCAAAGCGACCTAACCTGAAACAACTCGGTCTGACCCGAGCATAAAATACTCGGGTCAGGCTAGCTAAACATATCAGTTAGATAAAATGAACAATAATCATGATAAGATAATGAGGCAACATATAACATAATAATCTCCAAAAGAGAAACATATATCATGGTAATAAAGACCAAAATCTCTCACATAGAGAAGAAACAAACATCTAAGTAGAGATGTATAACAAGCCTCATATCATCGGCATAACATAAGCACAAGTGCCAGTGTAGGCATAAAACAAGTTCCACAAGGTAGTCGTGCTTATATCGTGTGGTTGCATAAAACCATCACCGAATGGCGCTACACGAGGGAATATAAATAACACAGGAAAACATTAGCGCGCTAGTACTGTACTCAATCACACAGGAAATATACCCCAGTGACACACCCATCACTTTAGCTAAGGGCAACACCTAAAGGAGACAGTCCGAAGACACTACCCAGAAGTTGATGAGCCAGAAGGAGACAGTCCAAAGACACTATCCCAAAGGCAATAAACCCAAGGGAGACAGTCCGAAGACACTATCCCCAAAGGTATCACTCAGGAAACACGCCGTAGTGGTAAAGGCTCGTAGTCCCAGTACTCAGTTACCACTAACGGTAGGAATGTGTCACGAACTCTTAGCAAGGAACCCGTAAAGTAGTAACGTGAGTCCCATACCCCAACGTTCGCACTAAATGGTTTACTAACCAATCGTAAGCTTCCACACTCAAAGCAGAAAAAAGTTTACCTCATGTCATCGGTAAACTAGGCGAAAAGGCCAAAACGATCAATCGAATAGGTCGGGGATTAATCGAAAAGATAAACGCGTGGATTCATGGTCCGTGTTTTACCTAACCATTTAATCATCTTTCCACTTCGCTCGAAGTGTAGAAGAGTGTATATTTTACTTAGAAAATAGTTGAAGAAAATGGATTTTTAATCGTTTGAAAACCTCTTTAGAAATAGTCTTTGAAATTCTCCTATTATGGAGTAATTAATTTAATATTTAAAATAACACTAAATAATAGTTTCAAAATCCAATTTGATGGAAAATCACTTTAAAATGATTTATAAAATCCGTGCATGAAATATAGAGACAAATCTCAAAGAAATCGGAAAAACTCAGAAAAATAGTCGAAATTATACTAAGTATAAAATCGCTGAAAATAGGTCGAAGTCACTAGTTCGACGGCAGATTTGAATCTGCAAAACGAGTCCAAATGGCATGAAAATTGGCAGGCATGCAGACCAACATCCCTGCTCCAAACCGAAAAAAGAATCGGGCAATTCCGACTTGAAAGGAAGAAACGGCGTCGTCTCAAAGTCAGACAAAAATCACAAAACTCTGCTGTGTCAAAACAGTGCAAAGGTCCCACTTCGATAACATGGTCGAAGGGTCATATGAACCCAGATCTTGATGAAAATTTGCAAGAGCATAGTACAGTACTCCTACTTTGATATGCAACAATAATCGTTCGGTTCCGACTTGAAACGAAGAAATGGCAATGTTTCAAAGATGGTCCGACGATAACTGAAAATGATCACTATTGTAAAACAGTTTCTGGGTGCTACTTCGGCAATAGAAAAGAAGTATCTACCGCACCCAGATCTAAACCAAACTTTGCAAGATTGAAGATATCGACCTCATCTTTCCAACGAGATGGAAATCGATGAAATCAGACTTCGGACCCGCTCGCAGCGAGGTCGCGAAGTTGGACGTTTGAACTACAATTAATCAATGTTTTTCAAAACAGTTTCTGGGTGATACTTCGGTAATAAAAACGAAGTATCAAATGCACCCAGATCTTAACCAAATTTTATAGGGTTGAAGATCTCGACCTCATCTTTCCACCGAGATCAGAAATGATGAAGTCCGACATCCTACGAGCCTGGGATGGCGTCGCAAAGTCGGGATTCTGTGCTGAAAACAACGGGAGAAAAGAGACTAAGGCCTGTAGCTATGCACTAACAGGCCAGAGACGAAAACCCACAATTTTGGCATAGTAAACTTCAAATTCTGGCAAAATGAATAAAAAAAGTTGTAGCTTAGTTTCTAAGCTTTCCGGAATGACCAAGACCATCAAATTCCGATCAGGGATGAAAATTCTATGACTAAAACAATTCTCAGATATAAATTCTATATCACTGTCGTTTTGCTCTCGTGATAGTAGTAAGAATGTACAGTTTTGACCAAATTAACTTCGAAATTTCATGAAACTCAAAAGATGAAACTTTTTGCCCTATATCTAAGCTTTCCATAACATCCAAAATTATTAGATTTGGATAAGAAACGAGTAACTTATGGCCAAAACAATTTCAGGTTTTTATTTTATCAACCATGTAGTTTGTTGTCAGGTCAGCAACAAACAAACGTGATTTCGACCATTCAAACCTCAAAATCATGCAAAGCTCAAAACATAGAAGTTATAGACTACAAAATAAGCTTTCCAGAACATTAAGAAAATATTAATTCTGATTTAAGATGAATGAGATATGCTTAATTTACTAACAGCAATATACTAATTTTAATTTCAGCTAGCATGTATTACCTCTTTCCCAAGCAATGAAAAGAAGATCAAAGATCTTCAACAATCTAAATGCACAAAAAAAAAGAGGATCACAAAATAATTTCAGAAATTAAACAATGGATTAGAGATGGATTTTGTGATTGCTATTACCTTTCAATGATTAGATTAAAACCCCTTTGACTTTGATGAAGATTAATGAAGCTTTGCTCTAGGTTTGGAGGCCATTATTTAGTGTTTTTCTCTTAGGGTTTAAGGGTTTATGGAATGAGATGTTGGCTGAAACAAATGGGTAGAAGATGGTTTATAGGCTAATGGAAGTGGGTTAGTGGGCCTAATACCCATTAGGACTTGGAATATGTTCTATATCTCAAGTTAGCTAATTTCTCTAAGTACAAACCACACATTATTTACCCATAAAATTTTAAAATATGTTACCAAAATAATTTAGCTATAGTTATAAAATACATCACAATATTTGCCAACTTACAATTTAACCCCCTAATTATTCCAAAACCCCTTTTAGTCAAAATTGCCCAAAAATCACCGTTTTGCAATTAAATTCCCAATTCAAATATTGCACTATTTTACACATATAACATTTTGCAATATTATAAATTTCCATTTACCCTAATTAATTTCCATTAAATTCTCCATTTTACACTTAAGCCCAAAATATTAATTTATTCAAAATAACTAACTTTCGAACAAATTAGTCACATTAAAAAAAATCATTAATAGCTCCAATTAAATTAAAATCCCAATTTTAATTTATTATTTGGTAATCGCAATCACGGGTTGTTACAGTAAACTAAAGAAGGTTAGTAAAGTGGAATTGAAAAATATAGTTTGAGTGGATTAAAAGAACAAAGTTCTAAGAATTAAAAATTTATTGGAATTTGAAATAAATTAGTAAATGTAACTAATTTAAAATAAGTGTGGGAACGAAATAAGTTAGAAGAGTAAGTCGAATTAAATGAACTTAAGCCAAGTTTAATAGTATTTTGATTAGATTTGAATTAGAGTTGAAATATAATTGAACTAGAAATGTATCACGTGGTGGATACATTAAATAAAATTAAGCTCTTACTTAATAAAATTTGAATAAATAAACTTCGATGGCTTATCAAAAGAATTTAAATGCTTGGAATAAAGTATACTTGGCTTAATAAAGGTAAGATCTTGAATTAAAAATGAAAGATGAATACGATTGAGTGTAAAATGGATGTAAGCATGAAAAATAAATGAGTGTGTGACTTGTAAAATTTAAAAGTGGACTAAATAAGCCAAAATAAAATTGTTTTGTATTTTAGAAATGAAATAGAAATCCAAACTTGAATTACAAAATAGAATTGAACTCAAGAAATGTAATGAAGTGATTTTTGTAATAAAATTCAAATATTGACTTGAAAGTGGAAGTAAACTAATTTGGAATTGTTTGTTTGAATGAATGTCGTCGAATTGCATAAATTGGTCGTTCGATGTAAATGGAAGTAAATAAAAATTCTATGGATTAATAGAAGTAAATAAAATTGATTTTTGAATCAATTACAATGGATACGAGTTTGTTTGGATTACAAATAAATTGAATGTAGTGGAAATCATTCCGATCTGGATAGGATGATATAAAAATCGAGTAAAAACAATTGAATTAATATTGAGACCTTACTAATTGCTTATGAAAAACTGTTTTGTGTATATTGCTTATGAAAATGGCCCTGTTATTAATAAAATAAACTCGAGATAAATTGAGTGTGGAAATTAAAATTTAAAATAAATTAAATAAATGAACTAATTGAGTTAATTAGTAAATGAAATGGATTTGTTTGATATAGAATCAAGTTAAGTTGAAAGGGGATTTATGTGCAAATGAAAATGAACTTAAATTATGAAATTAGAATCATTTGAAGTAAATTAACTTAAGTTTAATATTAATGAGAACTTGGCTTCGAATAAAAATGGAAGTCCATTGAATAAAAGTTTGGGTTAAATTTAATTTGGAAATGATTAGTAGTATAAAAGCATGGAATGTGTCAAGCTAAATAAAATGGTTATGAATAAATTAGAATGGAACAGAATTGAATAAAATACTATAAATTGATAGAAGTGGAATAGATTGATTTCGAAATCAATTCAAATTGAAATGGGTTTGTTTGGACTTAAAAAAATGAATTGAAGTTAAGTAAGAGAGTTGTAAAATCACTTAAATTGAATAGGATGGTTTAAATATTGATTGAAAGCAATTAAAATAAGTGTCGAAAAACATTACATATGTGCTTATGGAAGTATATAACATGCATTGTTTATAGAACCCATGTTTTAGCTATTTAAGTATAAGTGAAATGCTATAAACTTCTTATATATATAGTGCTTATATGTTTAAATTGAGTAAGTACATGTACTGGGAGACCATTTAGCGGGATTGTGGATGCGCAAATTGCTAAAATAATAAGCCTCTTGCTTAAAAATGCTAAATAGAGGTACGCCTACGCAATAAAAGTTAGGAAATATGAACTATTGTTTGTTTTTTTGTTTTTCCAACCATGTGGGTCAATCTATATATATTTATATCTCTTGTCAAATTGCAAAAGCTCCTCCGTACAAAGGAGACTCTGCCAAAAAAATTTAGAAATTTTGGGAGTTAGAAAAATTTGGAATTTTTGAAAATTTTTAGTAACGACAAATGATTTCAAATCTGAAATCGAGATAAAGTAAATAGAATTCAATATCTAAAATGAAGCAAATTGAATTCATATGAAATTGGAAATCCATTTTTAAAATAAGTGGATATATAGAGTAACAATATGAGTATATGAAATGCTTATATTAAAATTAAGAAATGAATGGTGGAATTCTTAGGTAAATTTGGTATTGGGAATACACTAAGTAAATTTGGACATTGTTGTTAAGTAAAGTATACAGGGATTATAAAGGCTATAGGAAAATGGAATTGGATTTTGATATTGAAGATAAATTTGAATTTGCTCGACAACAAGGTATGTATTTAAAAATTTCAGTATGAAATTTGATGGGTTTCTAATTTTGTCATTTGGCATTTTGTTTTCTTTTGGAATTTGGCAGCCCGTAGAGGCAATTTTGTAGTAGTACCGATCTAGCTACGCAAAGGAGACGCTGGCAAAAAATTTCGAAATTTAAGGAGTTAGAAACTTTTGAGAAATTTTTGATAATTCAAAATTTGGTTTCAAATTTAAATTTGAATTGATAAGTAAGTAATGTTGTTTGGGAACTATAGAAGAGTTTGGAAAGTTAGTAAAATTAATAGTGTGTTTTTAATAAAAAGATTGTTTCGGGAAGTTATTGAAAACTGTTTGGCTTTGGGGAAAAAGTAAACGGGTATTGGATCATTCTTCTTAACTAGCAATTTCGGGGACGAAATTCTTTTAAGGGGGGAGGAATGTGACGACCCATGATTTTCGGATATTTGAAATCGGGATATTTAACTGATTTTAAATATTTAAAAGTTAAATATTTTTTTTAACTCGAATTTCAAATATAAATATTTATTGGGTAATTTAATTTTAAGTTAAATAATTTGAAATTGGGTAAATGGTTGAATCTGAAGTTTTAAGCCAGTTAAAAATAATTTGAAAGCTTGTAAAATTTATATTGGCAATACTGAATATAATAGAAGTTTTAAAATTGAATTTAACAGTGATATGTTCAGTTTTAAAAATATATCGTTTAAATTGATATCTTCTCCATATGGTCGAACTAGACCTCGAAACCTGTTCCAACGTGTTCAGAATAACGATATAACGTTAGGAACGCCGGTCGTTGCATTTAAATTGGAGTTCGGGGTTTAGAATTATGGACCACGAGATATTTTGGTTATTTTATTATATTTCTGGATAAGTATGAAATCAACTCAGAATTTAATAGAAAAGACAACACACTGACATTACCGAGCCTTTTCATCTTCATTTTATCAATCTCGCTAACAAAATTCAAATCAACAGAATTACCCTACCCTTCATTTAAAACACGCCCACCCTTTTTTTTACGAAAATCAGATCGAACGAAAGCAAATTTTCGTTCAGAAAAAAAATAGGGGAAGAACGACAGTTCGTTCAGGTCATGCGATGTAATCGAGGTGTTCAAATCGCATTCTCTTCCTCAGCAACGAGTTCGATTCGAAGGCTGCGATGGAGCATGGTGGCTCGTGTGCGTTAGAGAAACGAGTTTCGGCGAGAGCGAAGTTTGGGATGGTCGATGTCTTGTGGGTTCGGCCGTGATGGTGGTGGATGGAGATCGAGGACGGCGAAGCATCGCGTACGCGCGATAGCGAGACGATGGAAGCAAGGCGATCGGCATGCTCGGGTCTGGGTTCTCTTTTGAGCAGTTAGGTAATTTTTTTTTATTGTTTTTTTATATATCTGTGTATATATATAAACATACAGGAAGCTAAGAAATAAATTTTATAATTAACAGCAAGTTTTATAAAACGTCTATTTTCTTCAATTCATGGATTTATTTATATATTTATATATACATACAATAAGTAATTACTGTTGTTATTTTCAGGAAAAGAAAATATATAAATATATACACATACCTATTTTCGTTTAAAAGTATATAAATAAACAGAAATTCTTTATAGATAAAGTTTGAAGGAAAAGAGGGGACTTTTAAATGTTTGGAAGTAATATATAAAAATTATATTTTGAAAATGTATATAGGTTGTTTTTAGTTTCAAAAGTATAATAATATAATCCATATATACATATTTTCACTCATTAAGTTTAATTTTAAATAATGGAGATAAAATTGTTTAATTAGTTTAATTATTTTAGACACTAAAGATATTTTTATTAAAAGAAAGTTAGATTAAAATTAAATTATTAGATAAATCAAATTATTCGTTTAAATTGTATTTCAGTTTAAATAATATTTTAAATCATAATAAGAAATCAAGTCTGGAATAAATGGAATTAATGGGATTTTAAAATAAATTGGGTAAATAAAAGAATTTATTTTAAAAATGGAGTTGATTTGGAAATCGATTTGAAATTTGATAAAGTGTTGGAACTGTGTTTAAAAAGATGAATGAGACCATCAAATTTTTAAACTGGGTTTATAAAAGTGAAGTAAAATATCGGTGGATATTTGGAAGAATAAATTCACGGTAAAAATTTATTAATGAAATGGGTAAATCTGTTTAAAAATAAATAGTGATTTATTTTTGAAAGGTGTGAAAGAGAAGTGTATTTTCCTGGAAAGCCAAGTACGTTTCCAAAGCAAATTTCTAAATATAAGTTAAAAGTTTAAGTTGTTTAAAGGAATATTTCTAATAATTATTAAGTTGTAAAAATTTTAAAGGTAAAAATTTATTAAGTTAGTTTTAGTGGTAATTATTTTAAAAGGGTAAATGGGTAATTACGTTTAAAAAGGATAATTATAAATATCTATATTTTATAAATAGTTTGATTTTAAAGATGGTTTAGTTAAAGTTTTATTTGAAAACTTGTATAGAATTTCATAACTCTTATTTTAAAATTTTAGTGTGACTTAACTTTTATTTCAAAATTAGTTTTATATTTTATAAAGTAGTTTTACTTTAAATATTTTTAAAATACATATTTTGAATAAGTGTTTAATTAGTTTAATTTAAATGTTTTAAAAGTATATTTTAGAGTAAAGTGATTTAAATTATTTTAAAATCTAAAATGTTTGGACTTGGTTATTTTCAGTGGAAAAATAATATTTGGGAAATTTATTCCGTAAAGGAAGATGGTTTGAAAAACTATTTCAAGGGTGAAATTGGAAATATAACTTGTGAAGAAATCTTGAGAATTATAAATAATTTGGGTAATTATTTATTGTTTGATGGATGTTTGTGAATGTTAATTGATAGTTAAATAACCGACTATCAATATTGGCCAATGCGCTGATCGTTTCGAAGAGACCGGGATCGGGATTTATTTTCCAAAAACCACTTCGATCCGGTTTGTACGTTTTCATGGAAAAATGAGTTTGGAATCGAAGTTGGAGCAGTAAAGTGCAAGGGCTAATCGCTACTAATCCTGAGGGTGATTCCAAAATGGATGTGGTAGGAATAGTGCCTTCGGTTCCGTTCGGACCCGGAAAGGACTTGTATGGATGAATGCTTTCGGAACATCGTCAGGTGGACGATGGGCATTCCAAGGGATATGTTCGAAAAAGGTAACGCTTAGCCTCTAGCCTCATCAACCGGGAATGACTGAAAATCAAGGGTTATGCAGCAAGGCTATGTGGGTAGCGCCCATTAGGGTGAGGTCATCCCTGTCTAGATGTCCCTTTTTTATTCGGCTTAGTGGTGCGGTTGCTGATCCCAACCGTGGGGTGATCTTACTCGGAATACCCTTAGGTAGTTCCGGTCTTGTGTTGTAGGGGATCGGGCATGATCCTCGGTACGCTGATCTAGACCAGGTACTGTGACTGGTGATACCCCAGTGCCTAGTCATTAGTTGGAAATCCATTCTCCCTACGTGCCTTTACGGTTTTGTTTGTATACCTATTAGCTAGAATTTAATAGATGTAACAATTTCGGCTATTTGAATAAGTATTTGTATATAGACACTATCATAATATCAGAGGATTTTGATCAAAAGTGTTTTGGCTATCGTAAGGTAAAAACTCGACATGTTTATTTGTGGCGTGGTCTTACGAGATGCTTTTGATTTTCAAAGGGTTTGGAAAACTTTAATAATTCAATTGAGTGTGTTTTCTCACGCTGGTTTTCCAGACTGACTCGGATGTTATTCTATTATAATGCTCGGGTCAGACCGAGTATTATAGATTACAGGATGGATTGCTGTGGAGCTCAGGAGACAAGCTGAATGGCGAAGCGTAGCATACGTACTTGATGTTTTATTCCGCTGTGTTGTAAGTTGTATTGTCTGTTGGTGTGGACAAGTTAATATAACTGTCCAGTTGTGTGTTATTGATTGTGTATATTCCGATGATGTAATGTATAAACAGATTTTCTTTTGTGTAAAGATTAGTTATTAACTATTATATATTATTCCACTACGATTGTGAGATTTTGATGTTGTTTCTATCTTCTTCTTCTACCTCTTTCTTCTTTAACCCAAATGATTCGTATTTCCGTTCACTTTGAGTCGATATGTTGGAGAATAGTGTCGATTCAAGGGGTACGGGTTTGCGGGTCGTTTCATCGATAGGGCTATGGTGCCTCCGACAGAAGTGATTCAAGCAGGGTCGATTATCGATTCGACTACTTAGTTGGTTTCTTCCTTGATTCCAACCCTCTGTATTATGTTGTTAAAGAACATTGTTGCAATGTTTAGGAGCTCAGAGGTAGACTTCAAGTGCATTTTGACAACTCTATATTCTTCTTCAGGTTCTCTAAGCCTGGGGGAAACTTTGTGTTCTTGTAGCAGAACCTATTTTCGTTAAGGGTAAGCTATTTATTATTACTATGTGGAGTGCAACTATCGACAATGCTAGGGAGCAGGTATTATCTATTCTCGTTTGGGCTCATTTCTCTTACATCCCCTCTGTTTTGCAACCTTTGACTGGATTAGATTGGTTAATCAGTAGTGTTGGCAAACTAAAATGTTTTGATACTAGTACCGTTGCAAGAGAAAGGCTTGTTTATGCTAAAGCGTTGATTGAAATTACTCCAGATAAACCACTCCCCAATAATATTAGAATCTAAACTATTATTGGGCATTTTATGGACGTTATTGTACGTTACATTTGGGTTCCGGAAATATGCACTTCTTGTAAAACTTTTTGTCACACAGTGGATTCTTGTAAGCATGATATACCTATTATTTCTCTGCCTTTTGTTGTTGCTCCACTTCCTATTAATGAGAAAGTTTGACTTCCTTGCCTCCCTGTCATAAAATGGGTTCCAAAGCCTCGGCGTGCTCCTAGCCTCATGGAGCGAGATGTAGTTGGCACCCTCCCTCTGCTTCTGCTTTTGATATTGCTATTTCCTCTGTCAAAATTTATGTCCTTCCTGCTTGTAATACTGTTGTTGGTGAAATGTTGGATCCTTCCTCTGATGCCATTTTTTGGAAAGTGAGCAAGCTTGGACACATGAAGATTCTGATATAAGGTACAATATGAAGTATGCAACTTTTTATAATTGTATAGGTGAAGATGGTAAGAGGAGATGTCTCTATTATTAGGTGGTTGGTGAAAAGAATAGGTCTGTTTTGGCGGATGACTCTTGGGATAGGAAATATCTTTATTGCTCTGATTTGTGGGACTATGTTCCTTCCTTAGTGTCAACATTCAAGGGTTATTTTCATATTATAGGGCATGATTCACCGGATGATGGCAATGGATCCTCTTCTTCTGAGGGGACTAGTTTGTTTTAGTTAGTAGTATTGGTATTTTGCCAATCTCCAAAGCTTTTTTGGTTGTGTTTTATTTAGCTGTTCTAGCGCATGTGCCGCACACCTATTAAAATATCATTAATAAAAGTGGACGGTCCACTTAAAAGCTGGCTAGCATTGCTAAGAAAAAGAAAGTGTCGGAACAAGCCTCGTCTTGCTCCTCGGGTGAACCTGACTGAAGAGTAGTCGCTAACTTGTATGATTACATAGATCAACCTCATAAGAGGATCAGAAGGATGATAGGTAGACACCGACACTGCACACCATGCTGCTATGACCGTGCTATGTTCAAAACATACACAGATGTCGATGATAAGAAAGTGTGGGTTGCGGAATTTATGATCTTAAGGCTAATTAAACACTAAAAGGGGTGAATAGTGTTTTCTAACTTAGGTAAATTTTTTAAATTTCTTTCAAGTTAAATATTAAATCATAGATTAACAACATAGAATTATACTATCAAACAGTCACAAATGCAACCATAGATAAAAATAAAAGCAACAAAGCAAAGTAAAGAGTTAGAGAGATGATACTAGAGATTTTATACTAGTTCGGATTCTCCTACATCCAGTCCTGTATAATTGCTTGTACATATTTATTTTCAAATGTCAATCTTTAACTGGGCAGAAGGAAAATTCAAATACAATCGATTTCGAGGCTACGAGACACACCCTCCTGAATTTTCGAGCTTGGGGTAGACTCACTTGATTTGAATGGGCTATATGCACATCCACTAGACTTCTAGACTACTAAGCACACCCACTTGATTTAAACGGCTACAAGCACACAAAAGAAAATACAAATAGAGTTGATAGTTTTTCCCAAGACAATTTCTTAAATTTTAGATACAATGGATCCTATAGCCTCTTGGACAGCACCTTGATCTGTGAATTGAGAGAGAGATATTTCCAAAATAGTAAGAAAGTAGTATTGAATCAATACAAAGAAGTATGAATTGATTTTATATGATTTTGAAGAGATTCGAATATATTTTTAAATGGAAGAGGAGGGAAGAAAATAAGTAATTAGTTATCAAAAAATTCGTTTGCACTCACCATTATATAGTAAATCGATAAATGTGTCCATTCGTGAAGAGTTGCAACGAATAAACACTTCCTTTCAAAATTTGAAAAACCAATTGGCGGCATGTATGTCGACATATCATCTACCTATATGTCAACATGTATATTTTGAAAACTTATTTCTTTTAAAATGTTTTGAAAATCCTATACTTTATAAAATAATTTGATACTTTGTAAAATAGTTTGAACATATTTATTATTCGCGAAGGAAAATTCTATCGATTAGAATATTGTCGGAAATATATCGTAATAAAACTGCAAGCACACGATGTACAATCGTATTACGTATGCGAGTACGGGTCGATCCATGGAGAAAGCAAAATTTCTAAGATTACTCAATCAAATTAGCCTAAAGATGAAAGGAGATTGTTAACTAAAGATTGTCTAAAAATGAAATTAAAACTAGAGTGGATATAAGAATAAAACTATAAGATTAAGGAGGAATTTAGAGGTAAATCCACTTCCAATCATTCAGATAAATCAACACAAAATTTAATCTATAATCTCTCATTTAAATTCAAGTATAAATGATTAGTGTGCTTATTATAAGCAAAGATTATTTGTGCTGTTAATTAGTACAATTTAAACTATCAAACTCTAGCACACCATTCAAACCCACTTCTAAAATCTCATGAAAATGATCATGAAACTAAAAATAAAATATATTTTAAGCATGATTTATTTACTATGAACTAGTAACATAGATCATTCAATTTTGATTCTAGTTTGAGGTTCATTATCAAAATCATATTTGTTAGATGATGATGCAACTTGTGTTTATATTTGATAAAGCATAACCTATTTGTGATTAACAATATAGGCTATCAAATTCACTAATAAACTTACATCAACATCTAAATTTCCATTAAGCACAAAATAAGAGATTATAAATGAAATTGTACTATGTTGATTCAATATGATTCATGAGAGCTTCATTACCCCTAAATTGAAGGGGTTTAGCTTCTCATAATTGAATTCATGTCAACATAAAATGATTTAAACATAAAAAGCAAGGAAAATGAGAGCTAATTAAAAGAAAAAAGAACTAACTACTTGCATAAAATAAATCTAAACTGATTGCATGAATTAAAAGAGAGCATAAAATAAAATAACAATAAAAGAAAGCATGAAATGAAAGTGCATGAAAGTAAAGAACAAGGCTAAGAATCCATTAAAGAGATATTTTATTTAACATTGATATTGTGATACAACTTTGCATTCAAAGAAGAGATTAAGAGCTTTGATTACATGAAATATAAGGGGTATTTATACATGCCTAAAACCCTAATCCTCTTTTTCGGGGACTACCATAAATGCCATTGAGTATGTGTAACCTCCAAGTAACCATTAGTTAATTAATCCCCACTAACATGTGCCTTCGCCTTTATATCTCCACTAACATGTGCATGTGCTTTTAATTATGGGCCATTAGTTAGTGGGCATGTGGGCTCCTCTATTTGCATGAATTCTTTTGTTTCCTTCTACCTTTGGCTTTGAACACTTGTGCATGCATATATCCATGAAGCTCCATCCAATTTGCACTCAATTTCCTAAAAATAAAAATGTGAAAATAAATTTTCTTAAAATTAATTCATACACAAAATTACATTTTGCCCCCAAATGAAGATGAATGGATGATGATTTGAAAACAATTTAGATTTTGGTTTAAACATGTAAAAATACCCTAATATGCCTTTTATTTTAACAAAAGAAGATTAAATATGAGAGTACAAATATACACTTTTACATGCACATCAATACCCTCACACTTATCTTTTTATTCATCCTCGAATAAACTAAAACGAGGATAAATCTATTTTCGGAGGAAACACGATTGCATTGAGCATATGCAACAAGCCATTAAATCTTTAGGTATCCATAGTAGGACGAGTGTTGTCTCGTGAGGGTCTTCAGTGTATACTTCCCATGGGATATGCAAATTCTAATGCGACTACATGATGCAAGTTTTCGAAAATATTTACAAATGAAGAATTTACTTTTAATTGACATGAGTAAGTTAGATATAATTTTTAGTTATTATAAAGAAATTTTAGTCTATTTACTCATCAAAACTTCCAACAAAAATTAAGTTATCATCATAAATGGACTCTAGTTTGGCTAGTTGTTTCGTTTGATAACATAGTGCAACTATGAAATGAATCCTTTAGTTGATTATCAATGTTTTGCAAAGTGGCATTTTTATTTCTTTTAAATAACAGGTCAAATCAATTAAGTGAAGATAGTGCTTGGGTTTCAATTGCTAGCTCTCTCTATTTTGAAAAATATTAACATTATTTTTGTTTACACACCTAACTCAGATATACTGAGGCCAAATATACCGATCATGCACTGCCTTTCTATAACGACCCATGATTTTCGACCCTCGAAAATCGACACTAATACGTTCACTGTATAGAATGCCGAGCAATCGAGCGCTGGAAATACCAGATCATTATGGTTTAAGAAGAAAAAGATAGAAGAAGAAACAGAAAAAACAACATAGAATCTCACAATCGCAGCGGAACAAAATATAATATATATATATATAATAACAGATTTTTATACAAAGAAAACTGTAACTGTTAATATACATACAAATTATCATAGTACAACCATCAATATAGAAATCTGGACAGTTATAATAACTTGTCCTCAAAGGTGCTGAATATACAGCCTACAATACACAGCGGAATATAATCAAGTATGTGTAATACGTCTCTGTCATCCAGCTCGTCTCCTAAGCTCCAAAGCATCCTAACCTGATTCTGTAATACCCGGTCTGACCCAAGCATTACAATAAAGTAACACCCGAGTTAGGCTGGAAACCAGCGTGAGTAAACACACTTAATTTGAAATACTTAAGTTATCAAAATCCTTCGAAACAAGGGAATCTCGTAAGACCGCGGCACACATAAATATGGTGGATTTTTCCCTTACGATAACCAAAACACTTCTATAGAAATCCATCGATATTATAATAGTGTCTAAGTACAATACTTATTTAAAATAGTTGAATTTGTTAAATTAAATAAATTCCAGCATATTAGACTCTAAAATTAAAACCGTAAAGGTTCATAGTGGTTATTTGATCGAAAGTGGTTTTCAGATATTGCAGATATCCGATTCCGATCTCATCGAATCCAACGATAAATTTATAAAAAGAACCAAGTCGTTTAAATAACAATTTCACAATCAGGGAGTCAACATTCACATATGGGAATTCATTCCATATGTTTACTTTATCATGACCGGCCTATCGACATTAATTTGCTTGTAATCATTTCATTTTTCTGAAATTGAAATAATGGTCAGTTCGAGTCGATTTTAATTTCAATAAAATGTGTCAATGTTTTATTCTATCTATTTTAACTTATTTGACTACTTAATGGCACAGATAATAATAATTGGAAACAATATCCAAAGGAAATAAAAGTCAACACATATAACTTCAATCAATGATTAATAGTCAATATTAAATTCATTTATAATTCAAAACCGAACTGTTTTCAACAGTTGAGTCAAGTAATATTTTTAAATTTAGATTATTTGTTAATCAAATAAATTATAAAATAATCTATAAATGGTTCATTTAATAATTAATTGAATTATTAAATCTATAATTAATCAAATTAGAATTTATCCATTTGTTTGCTTCAAATATTTAAATTTTCATTGTAGAAACAACGAGGACAATGGTTCAGATGAAAATACTCGTCGATGTGAACTCGACACAAAACTTACTCAACGATTGGGTTTTAAAATGAAGGAAAATTTGAGTATTAAATTTTATAGATTATTAAATTAAATAATTAAAATTAATTTTACTTTTATAATCAAACACCCAGCCCAAACGAATTCCTACCCAACCCGTGTTAACCAAAACAAAACGTTTCCTTCCTTCTCTTGTTTCGTTATTTTGAAACAATCGAAACAAGGTTAAAATTTTAGAGATTATTAACTAAAATAATTTGAATTTTTCCTAAGAACAACCCAGCCTAAATAATAAACCGGCCCATGTAAATAACTCGGCCCAAACAATTTCTATTTCTTTTTTCTAAAACACCCAGGCCCAAAACTACGGCCCAAAAAAAAAAGAAACAAGGCCGAAAACCTCCCTATTCCTCTTCTTCCCAGATTTCCTTCCTCCCCTTCCTTTATTCGCATATCCTGCTGTACACGAAGGCGTGTACGTGCACACAACCGCTAGCCACCCAAACTCGTCGCTGGCTATCCTCGCGAGTCGTACTAGACCACCTCACCAAGTTCCACCACCTGAAACGCCGCCCAAAACACACGTTCGAAATTTCGAACTTCACACCCAAACCTGGAATGACAACCGCCCACTCCAACGCCTTGCCACAACACCACACACCACCATCGACCGCCAGATTTCACCCTAAGCCTCACCGCTCCCTCCACTTCCGATTCCTCCATGTGCGCACGGCTATCTCTGTCCCTCGTCGCCACCTTTTCCTCAAACCCGTAACCCAAATCAAACGAACCCAAAACCCTACAACATCTTCCCCTCGACGCCACACACTGCTAGAAAATGCCGTTGCATTTTTCCAAGCTGCACCATCATCCAAGCCACCCCCACAACCAACGACAAGCCATTCCACCACCTCGGTCATCGGAAATCGACAAAAACCCATTTCCGATCATCTTCCTTTATCTCACTAAATACACCACTAAAAATCTCCAATTCACTTTCAAAAATCTAGTTTATCAAAGACAAACACGTTCAAGTAATAAAAAGATTAAATATTGATATTCGAATTTTTCTCATTTCTAAGTAGCTTACTGTAAATTGAGCTTTTCTCCTTCAATACTTCATGATATCTAATGAGAATTTTTTTGAATAACCTACACTCGAAAACAATCAATTTTCCTTTTGGAGTCATCGTCTAAAACTAACTAGATTGGGAGCTACTGATTTTTTTGAAGTTGGAAGATCTCATTTTTTTCTCCAAAGAACAGAAATGTTTTATATGTTACTGTGAGTTTACAGGTGTGCAACATGACTAACACTCATATATACAGCATATAAACTTGTTAACGCATGAATGCTTGGCAAAACAAAGAGTTCATTCAAAATTTACAAGAATACATATGCATCCAAAAGTTATAGTAAGTAAAAGGTGTTGTTTTTTACTCACAGGCTTTTGAAAATGAGACACTGCTTCTTTGTTTTGATTTACTTCCAGAGCTTGAGTGCTTAGTTCCTTTAGGTTTTGAAATGGCAGATTCTTCTTTTCTTTTTTTTATTTTATGTATGAACAAGGTAATAAGGCACGACTACATATAAATAGAGAAATAAAGAAGCAGTTCTTCGATGTACAGGCTTCCACACTTCACTTGTTTTCCTTTTATTTTCTTTCTGATTTGATTTTATGAGCTGATGTGATTTCATATGGATTTGATTTGATCTTTTGTTGATTTAATGTTTGTGCTTGGATTGATGTTTTGTATACTAGATTTGAAATTGTCATGATGATGTTTCCTTATGTTTATATATACATTTATATGTATATATATAGTTATGCATACATTTACACTATGTTACCATATATATTCACATACATTTAAATAAACACATGCTTTACATATATTCTATTTCTATATTAACATGTATATTTACCCATTCACTAATCCATATAACATATATACATATACATAGCTATTTACAAGTATTTATTTTTATTTTTATATACTTTATTTTATAACATAAGTTTTGTATACACACACACACACACACACACACATATATATATATATATATATATTATCCTATAATTGAGATGTAAAGTCTATTTAATTATTTTCAGAAATTAGATTTTAGACTATTAAATCAAAGCCTCTAGAATATATATATATATATACACACACACACACATACATTACTTATCTCAGAAATTTATTCATTTTACCATATTTACATTTATACATATTTTCATATACATTACTTCATATGGGAATATATACATATATACATACATATAAACTTATATATATATTTAAACATCATAAAGCTTGTATATACTTATATATATACATATATGGATATTCCATCTTAAATTTTTAATGGTGGAGTTTATATACATATATCTATAAAATTTATCATATCCAGAAAGTTACATTTAAAATTAAATATAGTTTAATCAATATATTTAGATATTTTTAAATATCAGAAAATTTATTAATTCGACTTATAAAAATTAATATTTCAATATTTAAAATTTCTTAATCATTTTTTCTAATATCGAATTTTGTTATTTAAAATTTTATCTAAGTTCATATCAATAAATTACTATAATAAATCGTTAAATTTTTTTTAACCATTTTAATTCAAAAAATTTATTAAATTTGATAATTTAATATAGTTAAAATTACGCGTCGTTACAATCTCCCCCACTCAAAAAATTTCGTCCTCGAAAAGAAACAAAGTAAGAAATTTAACATACGATGTATTTTACCCATAATAATCAACTTATAAAACACAAGAATCAGTAATACAACTATGTGCAACTCATAAATGTAATGCAACTAATAGGGACGATGTCAAACTACATGCAACCAAACAGTATACCAATCTTAAGCAAGAAACAATCATAGCAAGCAACCATAGCATATAATTATTTTATTAGGATCTGTACGATATATATATATATATACACACACCATTCGTTTGTATAGAAATTTCGATCTCTTATTTGAATATGCAATTTAATTTTCCAAACTAGTATTGGTAACCCGAATACTCTAGTGCGGATCTAACCCGACTTCTTGATTAGAAACTTTCATCCTCCTTATATAGTAATAAACTATGATGGAGAACTTCAGATTCGTATCAAAAAATCGTATTAGTGTCGAGAATCGAGTGAAGAATCCTAAATCGGACATGTATGAATTACCTTAAAATCGTGTATTCAAATCTGAATCAAAACTGTAAATGCAATTAGAATGGTCTATAAACAACTTACGTATTTATTCTATTGGTTTCTTAATTTCACCAATAGATAATTCGAATGGTTTTATATTCAAATTTTAAATGCTTGAAAAATTTCTTTGTTAAAAATTCTTTTATAACGAAATACTTTTATATCAAAAAAAACTTTTGATAACTCGATGTTTCCACAAGTTTATCCTCGTTCTTACAGAATCTAGTAATACGTTGATCAGGCGCAAGACTAGAAATCTCTAAGTACTTAGTAAACCCATTTCAACACCCAGTGAAAATAATTGGAAAACTTTTAAAATAGATATGGAAAGTACAATCGAATCACCAAAATCAAACGAACGGGATCGTCATGGAACGCAGTCCCTAAGGTCGCTCTCTCGCTAAGTCGAGAGGACAGAGCGACGCGGCCTCATGTGATTTTAGGCAGCCACTGCCCCACGTCTTACGCCATGACATCCAAAACGACCGTAGATCACAGATACACAATGGTTTTGCCTGGTTCCCCCAGGAAACATCCATACCCGTGAGCAATCACTGCTCTACGAATTTCGCTATGCAAAACACTTGCATGGATCGTAGTCTACTTAATAGTAACACTGGTGGTTACGTTGCTATCACCCATAGACTCAAGGCAATCATCTGCCCCTCGGATTACGCCATGTGGACCGCAGATGCACAATGGTTTCGCCTGGTTCCCCCCGGAAACATCCGTACCTCAGGGCAATCGCTCTACCTAGGCAGATTATGCCAAAACAACCATAGATTGCAGTTACACAATGGTTTCGCCTGGTTCCCCTAGGAAACATCCGTAACCGTAAGCCTTCACAGCCCTGCGAATTTCACTATGCAACCGCGTCGTAAGACCATAGGTTACGCTATGGAATTCAAAGGAACTCATGAGTTTGTGTCCGAACGACCTAAATCAATCAATAGAATGTATCCTTAATGTGGCCACAAAGCGGATAATCAAGCAGAAGGTACTTCCCATATCTTCAATTTAAAAATGTATATCATACTATACATAGTACCTTTTCAAATCATCAATTTTGAATATATCATTCTTATATAATTCCGTTATATATAAGATCATCGCTTTTCAAATCGAGTACCTTTCAAAATCAATAGTTTTCGAAATAACTTCATACTTGTACAATTCAGTTTATATAAGTTCGAAAACTTCCAAATCAACATTTTATATAGTCAAAGGTTCTCGAAATCAATCACTTTCAAATATCAGTCCAGCTTTAAATTCACATATCATTTTTCAAATTGAATATTATTCAATATTCATATATTTTAAAATTCCAATCATCAGTTTTCAAATTTTATTTCAGTTTCATATTTACATAAAGTCATATCTATATAAAATCAACATTCTTTCTAAATCACTTTGTAATTAACTAAGTTTTAAAACCACAATTTCGTTTCAAAATCAAATACTTTACAAAAATCCTTTATACATAACTGACTTTATAAATTTTTATTTTATTTTATTATTATTATTTAAAAAAAATTCATAAACATTTCTCAAACAAATTCATTATAAACTTTTCAAAACTAGATTTCATGTTTGTACATAATTAAAATTTGCCTTCAAAATAATTTTGCAAATAAATAAGAGTTTATAAATAAAAATTACTTTAAAAATAAATTTGTAAAATAAATAAGTTTTTTTTTCTTTTTTTCTTTTTCTCTTCATTATTCAGGAATATTTATTAAAACATAATTTCATTAAAAACATTTCAAAATAAATTTAATACTTAAATAATACAAAATAGGCTAATACAATTTACTTATCAAAATATTTAGCTTTTTAAACTTGTTCAACTTCCATTAGTTTTAATTTTAAAATTTTTAAAACTAACTTTATATACTTTCCAAAATACTTTTATACTTTTCGAAAATGCTTAGCTTTAAAAAATAATTCTCAATTTGGAAGTGTTCGACTATTCAGAATAGTCGGCAAAATAAAATTCTAATTCATAACTGGAATCGGCAATCAATCATCTCAACAAGATGCACAATCAATCAACCCAATGCATAGGGTACAAGCGTTCATATTATCATTCAATCCGAAAACTCGAGAATTGAACACCGGGTTCATTTAAAATAGATATATACGTATATCTTTCGAATATCAAATCATACTTCAGGGGTTCGAATCAAATCAATTTCATTAAACAATCGAGTTGCAAAGCTACTTTAAAGTCTTATTTTCTTTGAAATCATTTTTGAAAATTGTTTTGAAGACATTCCTTATTCAGAAAATACCTTTTGAATAGTATAATATATTTTTCAAAAGCTGAAATCAATTACAAGAATCCGGAATTCAGATTCTCAAATTTCCAGTTTGAATAACTTTTTGTTTATTTATTAACCATGTCTAGATAAACCATATTTCATATATCACTTTCAAATGGTATCTATTACTCTTTAAAATAATACAGAGGGAAATTCAAATATGTATTCACTTCAAAATCCATGTTAAACATGCAGTTTTTCAATTGTTTAAATATTTTTCAAAAACCAAAATCTTCCAACCATAGTCGAATGCTCAAATCAACAACTAATAGTCAATGCTCATAAACTGGCCGAGCACGACTCATCAATCAATAAGCGATAATATGCACATCCATATTAATCAAACAATCAATCAACAAGAGATAACATCCAATCATCATCAACAGTCACGATTGATTTTATCAGTTTATAGAATTCATTCTTTTATATTCTATATAAAAATCCAAGTTAAAATCATTTCATTTATTAATATCAAAATATCAAATTATATCACTAACAAATACGCTCTCTCTTATACGTATATACACTCAGACTCATTTTAGGGTACTACCGACCCTATCTCTAATGAGTAATCCCCACCAAAGCCAAGGTTCTCGCTTAACCTAGCTCTGATACCACATGTAACGACCCATGATTTTCGACCCTCGAAAATCGACACTAATACGTTCACTGTATAGAATGCCGAGCAATCGAGTGCCAGAAATACTAGATCATTATGGTTTAAGAAGAAAAGGATAGAAGAAGAAATAGAAACACCAACACAGAATCTCACAATCGCAGTGGAATAAAATATTATATATATATATAATAACATATTTTTATACAAAGAAAACTGTAGCTGTTAATATACATACAAATTATCAGAGTACAACCATCAATATAGAAATCTGGACAGTTATAATAACTTGTCCTCAAAAAGGTGCTAAATATACAGCCTACAATACACAGCGGAATATAATTAAGTACGTGTAATACGTCTCTTACATCCAGCTCGTCTCCTGAGCTCCAAAACATCCTAACATGAATCTGTAATACTCGGTCTGACCCGAGCATTACAATAAAGTAACATCCAAGCCAGGCTGGAAACCAGCGTGAGTAAACACACTTAATTTGAAATACTTAAGTTATCAAAATCCTTTGAAACAAGGGAATCTCGTAAGACCGCGACACACATAAATACGGCGGGTTTTTCCCTTACGATAACCAAAACACTTTTACTGAAATCCATCGATATTATAATAGTGTCTAGGTATAATACTTATTTAAAATAGTCGAATTTGTTAAATTAATTAAATTCCAGCATATTAGACTCTAAAATTAAAACCGTAAAGGTTCGTAGTGGTTACTTGATCGAAAGTGGTTTTCGGATATTGCAGATATCTGATTCTGGTCTCTTCGAATCCAAAGATAAATTTATAAAAAGAACCAAGTCGTTTAAATAACAATTTCACAACTAGGGAGTCAACATTCACATATGGGAATTCATTCCATATGTTTACTTTATCATGACCGGCTCATCGACATTAATTTGCTTGTAATCATTTCATTTTTCTGAAATTGAAATAATGGTCAATTCGAGTCGATTTTAATTTCAATGAAACGCGTCAATGTTTTATTCAATCTATATTAACTTATTTGGCTACTTAATGGCATGGACAATAATAATTGGAAACAATATCCAAAGGAAATAAAAGTCAAAACATATAACTTCAATCAATGATTAATAGTCAATATTAAATTCATTTATAATTCAAAACCGAACTGTTTTCAACAATTGAGTCAAGTTATATTTTTAAATTCAGATTATTAGTTAATTAAAGAAATTATAAAATAATCTATAAATAGTTCATTTAATAATTAGTTGAATTATTAAATCTATAACTAATCAAATTACAATTTACCCATTCGTTTACTTCAAATATTTAAATTTTCATCGTAGAAACTACGACGACAATGGTTCAGATGAAAATACTCGTTGATGTGAACTCGACACAAAACTTGCTCGATGATTGGGTTTTAAAATGAAGGAGAATTTGAGTATTATATTTTATAGATTATTAAGTTAAATAATTAAATTCAATTTTACTTTTATAATCAAACACCCAGCCCAAACAAATTCCTACCCAACCCGTGTTAACTAAAACCAAACGTTTCCTTCCTTCTCTTGTTTCTTTATTTTGAAACAAATCAAAACAAGGTTAAAATTTTAGAGGTTATTAACTAAAATGATTTGAATTTTCCCTAAGAAAAACCCAGCCTAAATAATAAACTGGCCCACGTAAATAACTCGGCCCAAACAATTTCTAATTCTTTTTTAAAAAACACCCAGGCCCAAAACTACGGCCCAAAAAAATAGAAATTGTTTAGGCAGAGTTATTTAGGTGGACCGGTTTATTATTTAGCCTGGGTTGTTCTCAGGGAAAATTCAAATTATTTTAGTTAATAACCTCTAAAAATTTAACCTTGTTTTGATTTGTTTCAAAATAAAGAAACAAGAGAAGGAAGGAAACGTCTGGTTTTGGTTAACACGGGTTGGGTAGGAATTCGTTTGGGCTGGGTGTTTGATTATAAAAGTAAAATTGAATTTAATTATTTAATTTAATAATCTATAAAATTTAATACTCAAATTCTCCTTCATTTTAAAACCCAATCGTCGAGCAAATTTTTTGTCGAGTTCACATCGACGAGTATTTTCATCTGAACCATTATCGTCGTAGTTTCTACGATGAAAATTTAAATATTTGAAGTAAACGAATGGGTAAATTCTAATTTGATTAGTTATAAATTTAATAATTCAATTAATTATTAAATGAACTGTTTATAGATTATTTTATAATTTCTTTTATTAACAAATAATCTGAATTTAAAAATATAATTTGACTCAATTGTTGAAAACAATTCAGTTTTGAATTAAAAATGAATTTAATATTGACTATTAATCATTGATTGAAGTTATATGCGTTGACTTTTATTTCCTTTGGATATTGTTTCCAATTATTATTGTCCGTGCCATTAAGTAGCCAAATAAGTTAAAACAAATAGAATAAAACGTTGATGCATTTTATTGAAATTAAAATCGACTCAAACTGACCATTATTTCAATTTTAGAAAAATGAAATGATTACAAGCGAATTAATGTCGATGGGCTGGTCATGATAAAGTAAACATATGGAATGAATTCCCATATGTGAATGTTGACTCCCTGGTTGTGAAATTGTTATTTAAACGACTTGGTTCTTTTAATAAATTTATCGTTGGATTCGATGAGACCGGAATCGAATATCTACAATATCCGAAAACCATTTTCGATCAAATAACCACTACGAACCATTACGGTTTTAATTTTAGAGTCTAATATGCTGGAATTTAATTAATTAACAAATTCGACTATTTTAAATAAGTATTGTACTTAGACACTATTATAATATCACTGGATTTCTATAAAAGTGTTTTGGCTATCGTAAGGGAAAAACCCACCGTATTTATGTGTGCCGCGGTCTTACGAGATTCCCTTGTTTCGAAGGATTTTGATAACTTAAGTATTTCAAATTAAGTGTGTTTACTCAAGGTAGTTTCCAGCCTGACTCGGGTGTTACTTTATTGTAATGCTCGGGTCAGACCGAGTATTACAGATTCAGGTTAGGATGCTTTGGAGCTCAGGAGACGAGTTGGATGACAGAGACGTATTACATGTACTTGATTATATTCCGCTGTGTATTGTAGGCTGTATATTCAGCACCTTTGAGGACAAGTTATTATAACTGTCCAGATTTTTATATTGACGATTATACTCTGATAATTTGTATGTATATTAACAGTTACAGTTTTCTTTGTATAAAAATTTGTTATTATATATATTATATTTTCTTCCGCTGTGATTGTGAGATTCTATGTTGTTGTTTCTATTTCTTCTTCTATCCTTTTCTTCTTAAACCATAATGATCTGGTATTTCCGGCAATCGATTGCTCGGCATTCTCTACAGTGAACGTATTAGTGTCGATTTTCGAGGGTCGAAAATCATGGGTCGTGATACTTTCGGGCTTACATGAGAAGAGTACAAGTGGCGAGTGTACACACTTGCATATGAACACATGACTCTAGCTGTTTATTATTATTATTATTTTAATTTTATTTACATACACCTACCTTAGATATACTGAGGCCAGATATACCGATCATGCACTGCTTTTCGAGCTTATGTGAAAAGGGTATAGAGTGTGGTGAGTGTACACACTTACGTGTGAACAAATGACTCTACGTGTTTCTTATTATTATGAATTATTTTTGAAAAGAGAGAGTTATGAAAAATCATCTTAGCACCACTTAACTTAGAAGATCAAAAATGTTATCGCCTTTACTTTAAGTCAACGACTATTTTAAACAAAGATGCAATTAGGATATACTTCATAATTATCACCTATGAACCTTCCGATATACTAGTTACTATAGTTACTTGTAATCAAACTTTTCTTTTTCTTTTTGTTGAGTCAAGTAAATTTTCAAAAATTTCAATTTAATAACCAAAAACGCGTACTTATTCTATCGTGTTTCTTCAAAAGTAAATCAATATGCTAAAAAATCAAATTTGTTTTTGGGTTTTTCTTCTTCTTTTTTTGGAAAGAAAATGCAAAAAATAGACCATGAAAAATCAAAATAAACATAAGACTCCCCTCACACTTGATTTTGACTGTGTCCTCACAGCCAATGCATGATATAATGAGAGTAGCGAAGAAAAATATATACATATGTACAAGAGAGGGTTAAAATTTCTTACTACACATAGTGTGGCCAATGAAAAATCATGAGCTCCTCCTCTCGATCAATCGCCAACTCTAAGTAAGGTTTTAAATGATGACCATTGACTTTAAAAATCGATCTATCCCTAAGGTTTTCTATTTCTATGGCACCGTGTGGAAAAACAGTACATGCCACGTATGGTCATGTCCACCTTGATTTTAATTTCTTAGGGAACAAATGAAGTCGAGAGTCATACAAAAGAACTCTTTGATTTTGAAAAAATATTTTTCTTAGGATTGACTAGTCATGAAAAAAAATTCTTTCTTTGTAAATTTTCTCATTTTCAAACGCGTTGTTCCTAATCTCCTTTAATTAATTGAGTTGCAATTTTCTGTTTTCGCCAGCTTTTTCAAGATTAAAATTTATGTCCTTAATCACCCACTATGCTTTATGTTCAAGTTCAACAGGTAAGTGACATGCTTTACCATATACTAACCTAAAAAGAGACATCCCAAGATTAATTTTATATGCAGTTCTGTAAGCCCAAAGTGCATTTGTCAATTTTTGTAATCAATCTTTTTTTTTACAGCTTTCTCCAAAATTTGCTTGAATTGGCGATTTGAAACTTCAAATTGACCACAGGTTTGGGGATGATAAGGGGTATAACTAGTGGGTTATCGAATATTTCTTTATTAGATTTTCATGATCGATTACAGAAATGGGTTCCATTATAGCTTAATATTATGTGAGGTGTTCCAAATCTCAAAAGGATGTTTCTTTTATGAATTTCACCACAACTTTGTTGTAATTTTTTTTACATGGAATGGCTTCAACCCATTTAGAGACATAATCAACAACAACAAGAATGTACATATATCCGAAAGAGTTGGAAAACGGTCCTATAAAGTCAATACTCGAAACTGTAACACCCCATGTTTTTAGTAACATTATTTCAGATATTTAATTAGTTAAATAAAATAAAATAATGTAAGATGATTAATGGATTGAGATTTGTGATTAAATAAGGGGTAGCCATGCCATGTTAAACAAGTGAACCAAAGAGAAAAAAGAGAATAAAAGGTTAGGAAATATGCAAAGGCAAAATAGGAACAAGGCAAATCCTTATACCCTAAACCCTTAACTCCTCAACACTCACGTTCACTCCATTATTCACAAATCAAAAATACAAGCTAGGCCGGCCCCTATTAGCAAGATAAAGAGAAGATAAAAGCTAGGATTTCAAGAGGGAGAATCAAATCATTTAATCAAGAACAAATCTCACATCTTTAATCAAAAAGCTAAGGTGAATAATGACTACATCTTAAGTTTTTAACGGTTTTCGGTTTTTAGTATGAAATCCGAATTATTTGCAAATGTTTTGCCATGTTTTGCATGACAAAATGTATATTTATATGTTGTTGATTATTTATGCAAATTCGCATAGATTTTGTGATATGTTTTGATTTGAAAACCCTATTATATGACATCCAATTGCCTTGCGAATTGAAATTTAGATTAGAAACAATAATTTAGAAATGGGTTTCAATTTTCATAAATGTGAATTTTATATGAATTTTCTAGTGAAGCAAATGCTAATTTGGTTTTAAAATTAATTACGCCAAATTATATTGGCTTAGGATCTGAAATTTATATATGTTAGAAAACATATTAAAAATGATTTTTTTGGAATTTTGGTAGAATTTTCCTAAGTGTTTTAATGGATATATAAATTATTTAAGGCATGAGATTTAAATGTTTTATATATTTATAAAAGGAGAAGGGGTGTTCTGTAAATAATTCAAATTGTTATTTCTGAAATCGGTAGTACTTTTAGAAAAGAAAATTTTGCAACCAATCATAATTTGATAAACAAGGCATGTTAGGTACAAAGGACTAATTTAAAAAGTCAAATCAACATGATTTTTCCTATTTCAATGCTTTCGGCACTAGGCTTCCGACTCCTTATCTCCGCCTCTGACTCCATCGAAACCAATGCACATAGTATCAGACACCTAGTACGTATTACATTGGATATAGGCGGAAGGTACTGGGTCGAGAAAAAGGTTTCGAGGGGATCGAAGCATGCTTTGTTTTAAATTCAAAATGCACCTGCATTTTCTTTCGAAGGAAGTGCTTTCGACTTGGTTGGCTTTCGGCTGAGATAAATGTTTCCAAGGAAAGGTTTTGAATGGGTTGCGCTTTTTGTTTTAAATGAATGCTTTTAAAGGGGACCCTGACTGCCGCTTTATACCTTTCGACCCAGATTGGTTTCGAAAGGGTTACCTTATTTTTAAAACCAAGTTGTTTCTCCAATGCTTACGAAGGGATGGTTTCGACACCATCACTTTTTTACTTAGGAATGCTTTCGAAAGAGATGCTTTCGACTTAAATGTTTTAATGACCCTTTTGCTATATAAAAGGTAGAACCCAAATGGTTTCGAAAGTGATGGTTTTAATGGTTTCGAAAGGTGTTTCCACATGTTATAAATTAACCCAAATGCTTTCGAAAGGCTTGATGTTTTGATGCTTTCGAAAGGTTTTAAAGAAAGGTTTATAAGGGGTGGTTCCCCAATGGTTTCGAAAGGTCTAAAAGGGAAGGTTTTCCAATGATTTCGAAAGGCAATGTTTAAGTGTTTTAAAGATAGGATGTTTAAGGTTTTAAAGCTTTCGAAGGAGATGTTTTTCAATGCTTTCGAAAGGATAAATATGAATGGTTTCGAAAGGTATGATTTCGAAAGGTATGTTTTGGCCTTCGGCCTAAGATTTTACTTGTATTGAAAGGGATACTTTCAAAGGTTTCGAAAGGGGTACTTTCGAAAGTGTAAACGTTTTCATCAACAAGGTTTTGTGTAAAGAATAAGTAACATGGCAAGGTGATTTGAGTAAAGCAAAGAGTATATATAAATAATTTCCTTGTTTAATGAATGATTTAAAGGTTTAAATCAATTTGAAAGAAAATGTTTTCAAGGAAAATTTTATGGGTAGATAACCCTAACTAAAATGACTTAGATATTAGAATACCAGATGGGACTGGTATGGGGTCGTGCCCTATACATTAGCTAGTAGTCCTAGCTAAAATTGGTCCAAAATTCCAACGTGTAGGGATTTGTCATAGATGAGACTAAAATTATGTTACACACAGAAAGGAATCTAAAAAAAAGAAAGACAGGTTATTGGTGAGCCCGTAAAACCATTAGGATCAGTTAAACCTGGAGAACTAAGTAAGGACATACCATTCAGAAGAGGTGTATCTAACAGATGTTAGATTTTTATGTTTTTCTGGTAGGCCCGAGTCGGCCAAGGGTTAGTAGTTAGCCAAACAAAATTACAATGTATGGATGGATAGTCCATTCGATAACTGAGATGTACAAATACCAGTTTTTGTCTCAGGATTAAAATTTGCAAAAGATATGTTTTAAAAAAGATATTAGTGAGGGAAACCGTTCCGCTAAGCAGCGTGGTCTCACTTAATATCAAATAACCGAGATGTATAGCATTATTCACACTAGGCTATATGTCTGACTTGAAGTTTATGTTTCCCCTTAAACTCTTGGATGCTCAAAATTGGTTTAAGTAGGCTGAGGGTTAAGGTTTACAGGTTTTAGTAGGTTGGCGAATAAAGCTTCCGGTGACAAGTAGGTGGCTGATGGATAGCTAATTAGGAGTTGCTGTTATATTTTGGATTGATTCCGCTGTATTGTATATATATTACTCTGGTCAACCAAGGAGGCATCGTCATATGTCGCTCTTGGCGTATTTATGTAATAACTATATTTTATCTGAACTTGGGAAAGAGTTGGGATTATGTAATTTGAATATGGAACATGTTTTGGAAATGTAATAAAAAATATTGTTCTTTTGAAATTTGTGATTTTGTTTCATATTCATGTGCTTCTGATATTATGGATACCATTAACATAGCCGTATTTAGTCGTTGGAAGCTAATACTATGGATGACTACAGCATCTGTAGCGATTAGCTTTGGGCCTCTAGATAGGGGATGTTATAACTTGGTATCGGAGCATAGGTTTATGAAAAAATTTAACTAAAAATGGTTTTTGAAAATTATAATCCTAAGTAATTAGCGATAAGATTGGGGTAAGGGATAATGTTATAGTAACGTACTTGTATTTGCTAATATATATAAGTATGCGCTTTATATTTAGTCTCCTATCTCTATTAGGTTATTTTTCTATATCTCATGAAGGTTCGAATGCAGATATGGATTCTCGAAGAGATAACGTTGGAGGAGGAAGCACCACTGCAGATGGAAATGCCAGACCTAATACTAGAAGGGACCAAGGTCAGGCACGAGCTAGAAATAATGGTGCTGAAGTCCCGCAAGTTGACATGGGATCCATGTATCAGTTTTTCGTGAATATGATGTAAGCAGGGGTTGGTGTTGGAGTAGTTGGGGAGGAGTCCAGGAAGCTCCAGTAGTCAACATTTATGCTGCTTTGAGTAGGGACTATGCTAGGTTGGGAGGAAAACCAATCATTGGGACTGAAGACGCCATAGAAGTGGGGAATTGGTTGCTGCATTGTGAGAGGATTTTACAGATTTAGGGCTCAGTGATGAGCAGAAAAGAAGGCACGCTTTGAGGCAGCTTCAAGGAGTAGCTTTATACTGGTGGAATAGTGTGACTGTTGGAGTGGATGAAGGAACGATGACATGGGCAGAGTTTAAGAGGAGGTTCGAGGAGAGATTCATGTCTGTGATGGCGAAGTCTACCTTGCTCAGAAAGTTTGCCGAGTTAGAGCAGGGAGAGATGACTGTGTTAGAGTATGCTACAAGGTTTGAGAATTTGGCAAGGTCTGGCCATAACACTGTGGATACCGTGATTAAGAGAAATGAGAAGTTCATTATGGGATTGAAACCTGAATTGGCCAAGGCTACATTACCTCATATCAGGGATCCGTGTGATGTTGTAGTAGAGATAGCTCTAAGACACGAGGAAATTATTGCTTTTGTAGAGAAGAATAAGGTGATGGAAGTCCAGGTAGGGCAGAGTTAGAAAAGGAAGTTCTTTCCTAAGAAGGGAGCCCAGATGGGTGGAGCCATGAAGAAGGGAAAGTCAGAAGTTGTATGTTTTAAGTGCGACAAGAAAGGGCATTTTGTGAATGAATGTCGTTCTAGAGAGGCAAAGAAGGTGACCGGGAAGAAGAATATCAAACGCTTCAATTGCGATCAAATGGCTCATTACAAGAGCCAATGCAAGAAGCCTACTAAGGAGGAAAAGGGCAAAGTATATGCATTGGAGCCAGCTACCTCGAGACCCATGGCAGGGGAAAAAGGAAAAGCAGTGTTGGGAGGTACGCTTATGATTCTTAGTTTGGCAGTTAGTGTTCTGTTTGATACTGGTGCATTGCATTCTTTTATATCTTTTTGTTTAATAGATAAGCTTAACCTAGAACCCTCATACCTAGTTACTTCCTTAAGGGTTGCAAATCCGATAGGAGGGTATGCAACACTTGGGATGAGATGTGACCACTTAAAGTTTGACTTGTTAGGTCATACTTTTGTTTGCAGTTTGCATGTGTTTGATTTCATAGGATTCGAAATTATTTTGGGTATGAATTGGTTAAGTGAGTATGATGCTAGGGTATTTTGCCATGATGGGAAAATATCGCTTAGACACCCAGACTGTAGGGAGCAGATTGTATACACCGTAGAAAACCCTAGTTGTGAGGTGAATGCTTTGTTGGGTGTTGTGGAGATAGAAGATGAGCTGAATCGAGTTTTTGTGGTTAGAAAATTTGCGGATATATTTGAACCCGTAGTAGGATTACCACTGAAACGAGCCATTGAGTTTCAAATAGATTGGGTGCTTGGAGCAGAACCAGTAAGTAGACCGCCAAGTAGGATGACACCTACCGAAATGAGGGAGCTCAAGGTGCAGTTAGTGGATTTGGAAGGTATGAATTTCATCAGACCTAGTGGTTCACCTTGGGGAGCAGCCGCGGTGTTTTCTAAGAAGTCGGACAGATCGTTAAGGTTATGTATCAATTATCGTACGTTGAATGAAAAAACGATAAAGAATCGATATCCATTTCCTAGGATTGACGATTTGTTTGATCAGTTGAGTGGAGCCAAGATATTTCTACAGTTGGATTTAGCAACAGGTTCCCATCAGCTTAGAGTGGAAAAGGATAGTATTCCTTTAACGGCATTTAGAATTAGATATGGATCGTATGAATGGTTAGTGATGTCGTTCGGACTGACTAATGCGCCAGCTTTCTAGATTTGATGAACCAGATTTTCCGAGAGCACCTCGATAGGTTCATATTGATTTTCATAGATGATATTTTGGTGTACTCTAAGGATAAAAGAGAGCATGAAGTTCATCTTAGAGTAGTGCTTAAAATGCTAAGGCAGCATCAGCTGAAAGCGAAGTTCTAGAAATGTCATTTCTGTAGGAAGGAAGTGAAGTTTCTTGGCCAAGTAGTTTCTGGGAAAGGGTTATCAGTGGATCCAGCTAATATCGAGGCTGTGAATAGTTGGAAGAGACCAGAAACGGTGACTGAGATAAGTAATTTTCTGGGATTGGCTGTTTACTATCGAAGGTTTATTAAGAATTTTTCGCGGATAGCGGCGCCAATGACCAAGCTAACTCGAAAGGATGTGAAGTTTGTTTGGACCGATAAGTTTGAAGAGGCATTCCAGAAGCTGAAACACTTATTGACTAATGCACCTATGTTTGTTGTTCCAAGGAGAATCAGGATTTGGTGGTGTGCATGGATGCATGTGGGACTGGGTTAGGAGCTGTGTTGATGCAAAGGGGTAGAGTAATTGCCTATGCTTCTCGACAGCTTAGACCGCATGAAGTCATATACCCAACCCATGACTTGGAGTTAGCTGCAGTGATTTTTGCACTGAAGGTGTGGAGAATTATCTTTTGGGAGAAAGATTTGAGTTGTATACGGATCATAAGTTGTTGAAGTATTTGTTCTCTCAGAAGGAGCTGAACATGAGATAGCAGAGGTGGTTAGATTTCTTAGTTGCTTATAATTTCGATTTTGAGTGCACACCAAGAAAAGGCAACAAGGTTGTAGATGCGCTTAGCAAAAAACATCAAATGTGGTGTTAGCAATGATAGCTGAGTGGAAAGATTTGGAAGCATTAGCGACTTGTAGATTACAGTGGAGAACTAAGAGTAGTTCAAGTACATAAACTGCTTTCTTATCATGTTTGGAAGTTCGACCAGTTATGATCGAAAGGGTTGCTTCTAAATAGCTAGAGGATCTGGTGTTGAATGAACGGATCAGAAAGCTGAGAGATGGAATTGAGAGCGATGCCTTAAAGGATTTTAGTCTTGACCAGAATGGGCGGTTGAGAAAGAAAGTAAGATTGTGTGTTCTGAATGTGGGAGACATTAGGAAGAAAATTTTAGAGGAATGCCATCGTTCAAAGTTCACTATTCATCTGGGAGGAACTAAGATGTATCAGGACATGAAGAGAAGTTTCTTCTGGGAAGGTATGAAGAGGGTTGTAGGCTTATGGATGAAGTAGTGTCTAAACTGCCGACGGGTAAAAGTCGGACATCAGAATCCAAGTGGATTGCTGCAGCCTTTGGACATTCTAGTGTGGAAGTGGGATTTTATTTATATGGATTTCATTGATGGGTTGCCAAGGTCTAATAGAGGAAATGAAAGCATATGGGTCATTGTGGATAGGGTGACCAAGAGTGCCCATTTCATTCCAATTAAGTCAACCAGGATGGCACCTGTACTAGCGAAGTTGTTTATGAAGAATGTGGTTAGACTGCACGGAATTCGTAGTAGTATAATGCGTGATAAAGATTCTTTATTCACTAGCGAGTTCTGTTAGAGTCTACGGGATACCTTAGGTACCAAGCTCAAGATGAGTACCGCTTACCATCCACAGACTGATGGACAAACGGAGAGAGTTAACAATGTCTTGGAGGATTTGTTACGAGCATGTGTGCTAGATTTTGGGGGATCACGGGAAGACCATCTACATCTAGTCGAATTTGTATAACAATAGTTATCAGGCTGGTATAGGGATGGCACCATTTAAAGCTTTGTATGGAAGGCCATGCAAATCTCCAGTTTGTTGGTTAGAGACCGGAGATAGGTTGATTCTTGGTCCGGATTTGATTAGAGAAGCTGTAGAAAAGGTTGACTTGATTCAAGCTAGAATAAAGGAAGCTCAATCTAGGCAAAGAGTTATGCAGATAAAAGTTGGAAAGACTTAGAGTTTTCTATTGGAGAGCATGTTTTCAATAAGGTGTCGTCGATGAAGGGTGTGATTCGGTTTGGAAAATCAAGGAAGTTGGCACGGTTCGTTGGACCATTACCTATTATTAAGAGGATCAGGAAACTCGCAAATAGAGTAGAGTTACCGAGCAGTTTGGCAGGAGTCCACGATGTTTTCCATGTTTCTCATCTAAGGAAGTGTATTCGAGATTCGGATACTACTATATCACCGACTGTCTTAGATGACTTAGTCATAGAGCCGAATTTGACTATAGTTAGAAAACCGGTTCACATAGTCGCAAGAGATGAGAAGAGGCTCAGGAACAAGACAGTCAGATTAGTTAAAGTCTAGTGGAGTGAGGACAAGAGAGACTGTACTTGGGAGACTGAGAACGGGATGAGAGATGCTTATCCTGATTTGTTTGATGGTATGTTTTACCTTTGATTGTTTTGATGTGTAGCTTATCGTAATTTCGAGGATAAAATTCTTTAAGGAGGGGAATCTATAACACCCCATATTTTTAGTAACATTATTTAGGATATTTAGTTAGTTACATAAAATAAAATAATGTAAGATGATTAATGGATTGAGATTTGTGATTAAATATGGGGTAGCCGTGCCATGTTAAACAAGTGAACCAAAGAGCAAAAAGAGAATAAAAGGTTAGGAAATATGCAAGGGAAAAATAGGAACAAGGCACATCCTTATACCCTAAACCCTTAACCCCTCAACACTCGTGTTCACTCCATTATTCACAAATCAAAAATACAAGCTAAGGCCAGCCACCATTAGCAAGCTACAGAGAAGATAAAAGCTAGGATTTCAAGAGGGAGAATCAAATCACTTAATCAAGAACAAATCTCACATCTTTAATCAAAAAGCTAAGGTGAATAATGACTACATCTCAAGTTTTTAATGGTATTCGGTTTTTTGTATGAAATCTGAATTATTTGCAAATGTTTTGCCATGTTTTGGATGATAAAATGTATATCTATATGTTGTTGATGATTTATGCAAATTCGCATAGATTTTGTGATATGTTTTGATATGAAAACCCTATTATATGACATCCAATTACCTTGCAAATTTAAATTTAGATTAGAAACAATAATTTAGAAATGGGTTTCAATTTTCATAATTTTTTAAATTAACGTGGATTTTATATGAATTTTCTAATGAAGAAAATGCTAATTTGGGTTTAAAATTAATTACAACCAAATTATATTGGCTTAGGGTCTGAATTTTATATATGTTAGAAAAAATATTAAAAATGATTTTTTGGAATTTTTGTAGAATTTTCCTATGTGTTTATATGGATATATAAAATTATTTAAGGTATGGGACTTAAATGTTTTATATATTTATAGAAAAGAGAAGGGGTATTTTGTAAATAATTCAAATTGTTATTTCTAAAAATCGATAGTACTTTTAGAAAGAAAAAAAATTGCAACCAATCATAATTTGACAAACAAGGCAGGTTAGGAACAAAGGACTAATTTAAAAAGTCAAATCAACATGCTTTTTCCTGTTTCAATTCTTTCGTTACCAGGCTTCCAACTTCTTACCTCCGCCTCCGATTCCACCGAAACCAATGCACATGGTATCAGATACCCGGAACGTAGTGAATTGGATATAGGCGGAAGGTACTAGGTCGAAACTAAAGGTTCTGAGGGGATCGAAGCATGCTTTTTTTAAATTGAAAATGCGCCTGCTTTTGCTTTCGAATGAAGTGCTTTCGACTTGGTTGGCTTTCGGCTGAGTTAAATGTTTCAAAGGAAAGGTTTCAAATGGGTTGCGCCTTTTGTTTTAAATGAATGCTTTCAAAGGGGAACCCGACTACTGCTTTATACCTTTCGGCCCAGATTGGTTTCGAAAGGGTTACCTTGTTTTTAAAACCAAGCCGCTTCTCCAATGCTTTCGAAGGGATGGTTTCGACACCATCAGTTCTTTACTTAAGAACGCCTTCAAAAGAGATGCTTTCGACTTAAATATTTTAATGACCCTTTTGCTCTATAAAAGGTAGAACCCAAATGGTTTCAAAAGAGATGGTTTTAATGGTTTTGAAAGGTGTTTCCACATGTTATAAATTGAACCCAAATGCTTTCGAATGGCTTGATGTTTTAATGCTTTCGAAAGGTTTTAAAGAAAGGTTTCTAAGGGGTGGTTCCCCAATGGTTTTGAAAGGTCTAAAAGGGAAGGTTTTCCAATGATTTCGAAAGGCAATGTTTAAGTGTTTTAAAGATAGGATTTTTAAGGTTTTAAAGCTTTCGAAGGTGATGTTTTTCAGTGCTTTCGAAAGGATAAATATGAACGGTTTTGAAAGGTATGATTTCGAAAGGTTATTAGTGAGCCCGCAAAACCATTAGGATCAGTTAGACCTAGAGAAGTAAGTAAGGACAGACCGTCCAGAAGAGGAGTATCTAACGATGTTAGAATTTTAAGTTTTTCTGGTAGGCCCAAGTGAGCCAAGGGTTAGTGGTTAGCTAAACAAAACTACAGTGTATGGATAGATAGTCCATTCGATAACTGATATGTACAAATACATGGTATTGCTTTACATGTTTAACCAGTTTTGGTTGCAGGATTAAAATTTGCAAAAGATATGTTTTAAAAAGGATATTAGTGAGGGTAAACCTGTTCCACTAAGCGGCATGGGCTCACTTAATATCAGATAACCGAGATGTATAGTATTATTCACAACAGGCTTTATGTCTGACTTGAATTTTATGTTTCCCTTTAAACTCTCGGGTGCTCAAAATTGATTTGAGTAGGCTGAGGTTTGAGGTTTACAGGTTTTAGTACGTTGGCGAATAAAGCTTCCAGTGACAAGCAGGTGGCTGACAGATAGCTAATTAGGAGTTGCTGTTATATTTTGAATTAATTCCGCTGTATTGTATATATTTTACTCTGGTCAAACGAGACTTAGCATCCTTTTTAGCGAAAAGGTACCTAAGAGCGGAGTGGTCAGTGTAAACAGTAATGTGTGAGCCAATCAAATAAGGTCAGAATTTTGCAGGTGCAAAAACTACCGCTAGAAGCTCTTTTTTAGTGGTTGTGTAATTAAGTTGAGCATAGTTTAAAGTCATACTAGCAGAGTAAATAAAGAATTTTATTGATGCGTTGTCCTAAGACAGCACCAACTACGAAGTTAGAGGCGTCACACATTATTTCAAAAGGAAGATCCCAGTTGGATGAGCAAATGATGGAAGCGGAAATGAGTTCATTTTTGAGATATTCGAAAGCAGAAACACAGTCTGAATTATAGTCAAATGGAATGTCTTTTTCAAGAAGAGTAGTCAGAGGTCTAACAATTTTACTAAAGTCTTTCACAAAGTGTCGATAAAAACCAGCTCTAACTAGAAATGAATGAATGTCCTTGACAGACTTAGGAATAGGTAGATTAGCAATTACATCAACTTTCGCTTTATCTACCTCAATGCCTTTGTTTGAAATGACATGCCCAAGGACAATGCCATGTTTGACCATAAAATGACATTTTTCCCAATTTAACGTTAAGTGTTTGTCCTTGCATCGATTTAGGACCATCTCAAGATGGTGTAAGCACTCCCAAAGATGGAAAAATCATCCATAAATTCTTCTAAAAATCATTCGATCATGTCGGAAAAGATGTTGATCATGCATCTTTGGAAAGTATCAGGAGGGTTTGAAAGGCCAAATGGCATACATTGATACGCAAAGGTGCCAAAGGGACATGTGAAAATCATTTTCACTTGATCTTCGGGAGCGATCAGAATTTGGTTATAACCAGAATTACCATCAAGAAAGCAATAGAATTCGTGGCCGACTAAATGTTTAAGCATTTGGTCAATGAAAGGAAGAGGAAAGTGATCTTTACGTGTTGCAGTATTTAATTTTCAATAATCAATGCAAACATGCAAATTCGTTTGAGTACAAGTTGGAATGGGTTTGTTAGCGTCGTTTGTGATAACGGTAAGTCCGAACTTTTTACGCATGACATGAATTGGGCTAACCCACGAACTTTCAGAGATGGGATATATGATTCTTTAATCGAGGAGTTTAAGAATTTCGTGTCGAACTGCATCCTTCATTTTGGGATTAAGCCTTTGTTGCACATCATGAACACGCTTGGCTTCTTCAACTAAGTGGATGCAATGTTGAACAAGAGGTGGACTAATTCCCTTAATATCGGTAATGGACCATCCATTTACCTCTTTGTTTTCGACAAGATTGAAAGAAGGGAGGGGAGGTTTCTTGATCAAGTGAAAGATTCAAAGAGATTATGACAGGAAATGTTTTGTCATCACCTATGTATGCGTACTTAAGGTGATCAGGAAGAGGTTTGAGTTCCAACTTAGGAGGTTGCTTAATCAAAGAACTCGGTTGAAGTTTTGACTTAACGGTAAGATGTTCAAATGGAAGTGCGTTTTCAATCTTGTTAGTTTCGTCTTGAAACAGTTATTCGGTCTCGTATTCGTTGTTAAGGTCAACTGTTTTATTGTCAAAATTTTCTTGATTGGAGCTAACTTCCAACGTTTGGTCAAGTGGTTCATTCGATTGATTTTCGAGATTAAATATGTTAAGATCCAAAGTCATGTTACCAAAAGAAATTTTCATCAAACCATTTCGACAATTGATTAGGGCATTCGAAGTGGCTAAGAAAGGTCATCCTAGAATAAGTGAAATTTGACTCATCGGATTATTCACAGGTTGTGTCTCTAGGACGATGAAATCAACGGGGAATATGAATTAACTAATTTTTATGAGTACATCCTTGATTTCTCCCATGGGTTTCTTTATCGAACAATCAGCAAATTGAAGAGTTACTTTCATCGTTTTTAGTTCACCTAAGCCAAGTTGCCGATAAACTGAATAAGGAATCAAATTGACACTCACACCCAAGTCTAATAAGCATTTATTAATCGTTTTATCTCCTATCGTACATGAGATCGTCGAACATCCAGGGTCTTTGTATTTTACAGGAATTGATTGAGACAAAACTTCGCTAAGACCGGCAGCTAAGAAAATTTTCTTAGGTACATGAGTGTGTCGTTTTTGAGTACACAAGTCCTTTAGAAACTTAGCGTAAGTTGGGACTTGTTGAACGATATCAAGGAGAGGGATGTTCACTTGGACTTGTTTGAAAATTTCCATCATCTTTTCCATTTGATCAGAATGTTTCTTAGGTTGAAGGCGATATGGAAATGGAATTCGATACTCAGTAGGCCGGTCTACTTGAATAGAAGAAGAAATTGGATTGGAATTTGATTCGATATTTGACTCAATCTTTTGTTTAGAATCGCTTGTCATTTTAGAAGTGTCAAGAGGAGCTTTCGGTAAATCGTTTGGATTGAAAACTTGATTATCAATTAGTTTACCGGAATGCAAAGTCGTGATACCATTCATTTGGTTTACATTGCTATCTTGAACGACATGAGCTTGATTCGAGTTCGTGTTTTGATTTCTAGGGTTTGGAACTGGCTGACAAAGGAACGTGCCTCGTTCACGTTCACTCATAGAAGTGGCTAATTGACTCATTTGTATTTGAATTTAGCAATTGATTGACTCATATTTTGCATATACGAGGTTAACAAATTTTGCAAATTGCTATTTGATTGGAGGTTTTGAGTGGTCGCTTTAGCTAAAGTTTCAAGACTTTTCTCAAGTGAAGTCATTCGTTTATCATCTTAGTGAGCGAAAGATTGTTGCGGTTGATTTTGAGACGGAGGCGCAAAATTTTGTTAAAAGTGGTTGGGCTGAAAAGGAGGATTCGAAGCATTGTTCAGAAATGCTTGAAAATTGGGTCGAACCAAATTTATGTTAGAATTATTTTGATTCCATGCAAAGTTAGGATGATTTCTCCAATCGGGATTGTACGTTGGAGAAAATGGGTCATTCTTAACCTTGTTAAAAGCATTGAGTTGTTCTAATGAATGAGGACACTAATCAGTGATGTGATTCAGATCGTTACATTTATAATGCAATGGTTGGTAAGCTTGGTTCATTTGATTGGATGAGAAAACGTTTTCAAATTTACTGATCATCGCATAGATTTTCGCTTCCAAAGCCAGCGATGATCCTACCTAGTGTGCGTTCGATCGTGAACAAATGGATTTCTCATTAGAACGTTCCCATCGGGACGATTTTTCGGCCAAGTTTTCAAGGAATTGCCAAGCATCTTCGTGATGTTGGGCGAGAAAATTGCCTTGGCACATCGATTCAAGCATGGTTCGTGGACTATTTTCAAGTCCATTGTAAAAGATTTGGCAAAGAGTCCATTTTTCAAAATTATGGTGTGGACATTTTATCAAAAGCTCTTTAAATCTTTCAAAGTATTTTCTGAAAGGTTCACCCCTGAATTGATGAAAAATTATAATTTCATTTCGTATTTTGGTTGTTTTTTCCAAGGGGTAGAACTTTTTTAAGAAAACTTTAACGAATTCGTCCCAAGTTTTTATCGAGTTCGAAGGTAAGCTATACAACCATTTTTCCACATAATAGGTAAGGGCGAATGGAATTAACCTAAGTTTGATTTCATTGTCACATAATTGTTGTAGTTTAATGGTTGCACAAACTTGTTCAAATTTTGTTAAAGATCATCGTGTTCAAAATTGCCAAATTTTGGGAGCGTGGAAATATGATTTGAATGAATTTCAAAGTAATTACCCGTTGAGGCGGGTATTGTGATGCAAGAAGGAATACAAATTCGGTCGGGAAAGATTCTATCCATGAGAGTTTGGGGAGGATTTTCATTAGCCATCGTTGGAGGATCGTTTGTTCGGGTTAAACGATCCGTCGTTGTGTCACGAGTCCAACCGCTGATGCACAAGTGAAAAGATCAAGGAGAGAAAGACGTGAAAATCAAGGTTAAGAGAGTGAAACAAGGTTTAGAGAATGAAATGAAGTGAAAAAAAATTCTTTTGTTTTTTTAAGAGAATAATATTTACCAAAAAGAAATTATTTTTAAAAGGAAGATTTATTTTTGTTTTTTTTTGGATTTTAAATTTTTTTTATTTTAGTTTTTGAAAAGATTTTTTTGGTTTTTGTTTAAAAACTAAGTTAAGGAAAATGTGAATTTTCTACTTTCGGATTTTTTTTTGTTTTTTTATACATGCATGAACTAATGCAACTAAATGAATGCAAGGACTTAACTACAAATTTTCTATCGTTAGTAGCTTCTAATCCAAAATTGTATAATCATATTTTGACTTAATTCAACAAAATAGTCTTTAGCCAGGTAATGGACAAGAGTTATCGGTGCACCATGAATCACCGTAGCAATGTAGCCGAAGGTTTAAGTACCTTCAGAGAAACGGTCACTATAATATTTATGAATCACTGTAATATTTATAAATGATTATTGATTTGCTGTAGCCTAGAAAGCAATAAATAAATTGTTGAAAGAAATCAACTTGTCAAGATACAATTTTTCCCTAGATGAGCTCACGACTCCCTTAAGTCCAACGTCTAACCATTATTATTAGTCAAATTCTAACATGATATGCAATTTATGGGCCAAGGAAGGGGTGATGAAATCCCCCACCTTATGTGAAGTTGGGTATTGCCCTTAGAAAAGAAAAAAAGATGAAATGAATGCAAAACAGAAATTAAATGCGTATTAACAATGCAACCACAAATGAATTTTTTTTTTGTTTTTTTATGAATGCAAGCAACCAACAACGCAAGAAAAATAAAAAAGTAGGAGATAAGAACACTATACCATAGTGTGCAGAATTATTAGAAAATTTTATTTTTTATTATTTTCTTGGTGGCGAATTTTTAGCAAGCAATTTATTTTGTCAAACAGAGCAATTTTCAGCAAGCAATTCTTCTCCTTATGCTTTTGCAACCTTAAAAAGTGTTGTATAGTATTTTTTATAACGATAGAAAGAAAACAAAAGCAAATTTAAAAAAACTGAAGGAAACTCAACTTGGATTACCCAAGCGAAACGAAAATGGAAACAAGAAATTTTTCTTTATTTTTTTAAATGCAACAAAAGTTACACTTCAAAAATAAAATAAAATAAATAAATACGTTTAGCCCATTACAAATCAAACTCAATACCCAGTTAAAAACTATTCCTCTTTCTAAAATGCGATAAAAATATCGTGAATTCAAAATTGCAAAATCAAACTTGCGATATTATTTAAAAACTAACTCCAAAAGGCGAAATGAGATCACAGGCATTGTGGTGAATTCAATCTGGGTCGTGGTGGTTTCATGTGGAAGGATGGGGTGGTCACTGTGATGGTGTTTGTTGTAAGTGATAGTAGTTTTTGAAAGGAAGTGGAGGTGGAATTCGAGTTGGGGATAGTCAGGTTTTTATGATGTGAGCTGATTTTGGATAGTGAATTTGGTGGCGATAGGGTGGATTTGCAGGTAGCGGGTTGTGCGGTGGGATGTAGTTCAGGCGATTGGATGCTGTTTTTGATGGACTAACTTGCTGTGGGATAGTCGCGGTTGTTCGAGGGTTGCTATTGTTCAGGAGGCAACTATTGGAGAGGAAGAGAGTCGCGTGTTTGGGAATGTCGGGAATGTGGTTTTTGGTAGTTCGGAATTGTTTGCTATTTTGGGTGGTTGAAGGAGTGGCGATTTGAGGTGGTTTGGTGGGTTGTCATGAGGTTGAATGTTTGTGGGAAAAGATGTGACTAGTTGAATATTTGGTGAATGAAGTATGCTGTGTTTGGATATTAAGGATGGTTTTGTAGTTTTAAGTGTGATGGTGATGTTGGATGATGTTGATTTGAGGAGTATGGAGTGTAGTTAGTTTGTTTGGGTGATATGAAGTTGCTATGTTTGTTGGATGAAGTCACGGGAAATTGCTATAAGATGGTGACTAGCAGTGAGGAGGAGGACAGTGGATTTTGATGGCTTGGTGGTTCTTCGTTTAGGTGGTTCGGCAGGAAGCGGTGAAGGTTGATGGAATGGCCGAGTGGATGGTTGATTAGGTAGAGGCAGGTTTAGGAGTAGCAGAATTGTGCTAATGTAGTGGTGATGAATTCAGGTTAGTTGATGAGGAGGTGAGATGGTCTTGCGGTGGATTTGGGATGTAGCAGGAGGAAGCTTGGTAGAAGATGAACTTGGAATAGTATAGTGGTTGATGTCTGTATAGGAGATGGATTAGGTTGTGGATTTGAAGTGATTGGAGTGAAGGAGATTGTTTGAAGGAGATGGTTTGTTATTGATTGCTGATGCTGGTGTGGATGATTGGGAGTGTGGTAACATAGTGTTTTGGTGAAGGAGGAAGAGCAGGTGATGGTGTATGTTTTGCTGAATCTTGGTGAAGGTTCAAGGCAATGGGTCGTTGGTTTGGCAGTGGAAGATTTGTGAGGCAATGAGGAAACAGAATAATACAAAACATAAACTCAGGAATGCACACAACAGAGATGAGAATAGAGATAAAAATGAAAACAGAAAATAACTTGTTGAAGTAATGATAGGAAACAGATATGTAATCAAAAATGTAAACAAATATTGTAATGTAGAGTTTTGAGTTGAAATGCTTACTGTTCATTCTGTTTTTTTAATCAATTGAAACTAGTAAAACAACAAAACAAAAAAGAAAAGAAGTGTAATAGAACACAACTTGCACCTTGTACAGAAAAAACAACTTAAAATGAAATTGGTAACAACTTGAAAAGGATGTGATGGAAATTTTGCAGAATATATATTATTTTATTTTATTTTATTGATTTTTTTGAAGATAACAAAAAATAAAAAAACAAATGAAAATAAAAATAATTCAAAGAGTAAAATTAAAATTAAATTGTTTGTTTTTCCCGGCCACGGCGCCAAAAACTCATTTGCGGTGAAAAATTCTATCGATTAGAATACTGTCGGAAACATGTCGTAATAAAACCACAAGCGCACGGCGTACAATCATAGTACGCATGCGAGTACGGGTCGATCCACGAAGAAAGCAAAAATTCTAATATTACTTAATCAAGTTAGCCCAAAGTTGAAAGGAGATTGTTAACTAAAAATTGTCTAAAAATGAAACAAAAACTAGAGTGCATATGAGAATAAAACTATGAGATTAAGGAGCAATTTAAAGGTAAATCCACTTCCAATCATTAATATAAATCAATACAAAATCTAATTTATAATCTCTCATTTAAATTAATGTAGAAATAATTGATGTGCTTATTATAAGCATGACCTATTCGCGTTATTAATTAGTACAACTGAAACCATCAAACTCTAGCATACCATTCAAATCCGCTTCTAAAATCTCATGAAAAAGATCATGAAACTAAAATAAAATCTATTTTAAGCATGATCTATTTACTATAAATTATTAACATAGGTAATCAATTTTGATTCTAGTTTGACTTCATTATCAAAATCATATTTGTTAGAAGATGATGTAACTTCTGTTTATATTTGATAAAGCATAGCATATTTGTGATTAACAACATAGGCTATCAAATTCGCTAATAAACTTACATCAACATCTAAATTTCCATTATGCACAAAATAAGAGATTATAAATGAAACCATTCTATGTTGATTCAATATGATTCATGAGAACTTCATTACCCCTAAATTGAAGGGGTTTAGCTTCTCATAATTGAATTCATGTCAACATAAAATGATTCAAACATAGAAAGCAAGGAAAATGAGAGCTAATTAAAAGAAAAGAGGACTAACTACTTGCATAAATTAAATCTAAACTAATTTCATGAATTAAAAGAGAGGATAAATTAAAATAACAATAAAAGAAAGCATGAAATGAAAGTATATAGGCTAAGAAGCCATTAAAGAGATATTTTATTTAACATTGATTTTGTGCTACAACTTTGCATTCAAAGAAGAGATTAAGAGCTTTGATTACATTAAACATATGAGGTATTTATACATGCCTAAAACCCTAATCCTCTTTTTAGGAGACTACCAAAAATGCCCTTGAGTTTATGTAACCTCCAAGTAATCATTAGGGAATTAATTAATCCCCACTAACATGTGCTTTTGCCTTTAAATCTCCACTAACATGTGCATGTGCTTTTAATTATAGTCCATTAATTAGTGGGCATGTGGGCTCCTCCATTTGCATGAATTCTTTTATTTATTTCTTTCTTTGGCTTTGAACACTTGTGCATGCATATATCCATGAAGCTCCATCCAATTTGCATTCAATTTCCTAAAAATAAAAATAAAAATGTGCAAATAAATTTTCTCAAAATTACTTCAATACAACAAAATTACCATTTTGCTCTCAAATGAAGATGAATGGATCATGATTTGAAAACAATTTAGATTTTAGTTTAAACATGTAAAATTAACATAATATGTCTTTTATTTTAACAAAAGAAGATTAAATATGAGAGTACAAATATACACTTTTACATGCACATCATTTATAGACATTTTTAACTTTGAAAAACTTTTATAAAATCTTTTGAAATATATTTTGAAAATTTTTTTAAATATAAAAGAAAGAAAAATATGAGATAGAGATTAAAGATTGCTATCAAGGACTTTAACAATATAAGCTATGACTCTATACAATAAATTATAATCTTCAGATCTTCATATCTTAGTCTTTGTACTCATGAGTCTTCATGTCTATCTTTTGAGTCTTTATACTGTGCAATCTTCGATTCAACACTTGTGCAATATTCTGCACTATATACTATATAACTTGATAAAACATTATTATATATATATATATATCTTATATGATTGTATATGGTTGTTGTTATTAAAATCAATAACCGAAGTATTAATAATCTCCCTCTTTTTAATGACAACAACCATCAAATATTCCAGTATATAAAATAAGATATAACTTCCCCTGATTTACATAACCCCCCCCCCCCGAATATATGCTTGCGTATATTTTATACTTTTCTCCCCCTTGGTCATCAACAAAAAGGATGAAAAATAAAAACTCCCCTAAGTAAAATATTTAGAGAATCAATAATAAGCACTAAAATAATCGAAGCATTATATAATGATTAAATGATGATTACGATATAATAATGATAATTAAAAAGAGATATATGATAAATTATGTTATAGTGATAAATAAGATAATAGAAACTATGTTTTATTAATTCAAATTCATTTATCCAAATCATACTATAAATGCAAAGATACAATCAAACCAAAAAACAAACAAATTCGAATATCAATCCAAATAAATCCAAACCTAAGAGTATTAATTTACACATAATAAGCTGTATATTTACATATTTATAATTTAAAACAAACTGAATAATTAAACATTCCTTCGAACTTCAACCCAACCATCAGATCTAAAGATTGGATTTGCTTGGATGGCATCCCAATCTTTGTTATCCTTGTTGATAGAGCATTCTAGGTTGTTGGTTTGATCATCATTGATCAAGGAAGAAATAAACCATCGAAGGGCATCGAAATGTTTTTTTTTGCTCTTTGATTATCTACATTTGACTTAATTCTAAATACTTTTGATTTCTTAAGATAAAGGTAAGAATATCCTTGAAAGATTGAAGTGTTTATTCAAGATTTTCACATAAATTTTAGTGTGGAGAAGACATTTTTGTTAAAAAAATGTTGGGGAATGAAAAGGAGAAAAGAGAATAAAATGATGAGTGAATTTTTCTAGATGAAGTAGGCTTATATAGGAGTGAAAAGTCGTTTAGACAGCTTAAATAGATGGGTGTTATTTTATTTTTAAATTTTTACATTTTACCAAATGGATAACATATGTCGACATATACAATGTATGTATATCAACATACATACCTGAAAATGCAAATCTTATGTTTTTGTTATAGATTTTGTTTTGTTTAATGTCATTATATTTTTATAGTTTCTAAAGATTAATAGAACTATTTAGGATAGCAAAAAATAAATTTCATTGCTAGGAGTAGAAGATACATGGATTTCAAAAGAAAAATGAAAGAAATACATGAAAACAACATGAAATTAAACTAGAAACACACATTACTAATGAATATAAAGCTAGATAGAAAAGTTTTAAAAGGATAATGATGATGATGATGATGATGATGATGAGCCACCAAGCTTCCTAATGATCTTCCCAAAGTATTTGTCCACTTTGTTGGAAAGAGAAGTCAACTTTTTACTAAATGAACGTTTAAGCTTCTTTTGATTTTTGAGAAGTTCTCTTGATTCTTTAGTATGACGATCTGCCTTTCTTACACCCAAAGATGACATTTAATACATCCTCAGTATTCATGTGCTGATCATCTAAGTGTCTGAAAGATAGGTCGTGGGGTAAAGAAAATAGAAGATAAAGGAAATAAATACAGATTTTTCTCACAAACGACAGAATTACATATACATCATCACAGAATAGTACATATGGTTACTCCAAAATGTTATATCAAAGTTACAACAAGTACTATTCCCAACAAGGACAGCGATATCAGCCTACCTAAATTACTAATACATAATGTACAGTATAGTGGAAATAAACATTGCTACTGGATACAATGAAAGCTTATACTCCATTCTACTTCCCAAAGTGCTCCGAAAAACCTGAATACTTGGCTACTCATAAAAATTTGAGTACCCAAGGGTTCAAGAAAAAGAAATAAAACTCCGGATCAGACATGGGTCAGGTGTGAGTAAAGAATAAGTTTAACTTTATAAAAACCTTCAAATTAAAGATATCTCGTAAGACCACGCCGCACATAAACACGGACGGGTTTTTACCTTACGGTAACCAAAAAATTTCTATATAAAATCCTCTAATATTATTATAATGTTTAGGTTTAAAGAAAATATGGAATCATAGCCGAAATTGTTACATTATTAAATTCTAGCATAATAGGTATACAATCAAGTCTGAAGGCTCGTATTGGAAAATGGATTCCAACTGTGACAAGGTAAGGGACTACCTTCTGTATAGTACACCTCTAGATAAAATGTACCTAGGGTTAGACCCTGAACTTGGTCTACCCCTACTAACACAAAACCGACTTACCTTTGAACTTGGATAGTACCAAATATGATCTCCCCTTGGTTGCGATCAACAACCATAAAGGGATCTCGAAGCATACATAAACTGTAGATATCGCTCTAGATTTGGCGATGATCATACCCTAATGGGCGCGACCTACATAGCCCTGTTGTATCTACCCTATTTTAGCCACCTTCGGGTTGTGAGGCTTGAGGCTACACATTTACCTTCCCTCTAGCAGACCATCTTGGAATGCTAACATTGCTCTTCAGGCATCCAATGCAATGATAGCATTCATCCATACAAGTTTTTCCAGGATCGAACAAACCTTCAACAAATTTACTATCCTCCATTTTGGAATCACCCTCGTGAAGAATAGTATAATTCCATAACATACTTCATAACAATCCATCATGAATGTTATTAGTTTGGAGTGGTTCGGATAAATTATACTTACCCAGAACCGGTCTCCAAACTAAGCGATAATTTCCGGCTAACTCAATTCCAGTTCTTTTGGAAGTATGTAACCGGTATTCGAGTCTTCACTGGGGAATTCTAATATACACACATACTTCCTGAGTTAAAACAGGTCAAGTTATAAATAGCAGACAATTTGCTACTTAGGGTAATTATACAGAGTTTGCATATGAATAACCATATACTTAATTTAAACATGGCCCATTAATAGGAATTAACCCTCCCATATCTATCACATTTCCGATATGTCGACCTTACTCTATCCCTCACCTAAAAATAAATTCTAGATCTCACAGATAGAGGATCAGCCTACTTATCGGCTTTTAGTGCTAACTATGGGATGACTTACTCTTCATAGTCCTCGAATAAAGAAAAACTAAGATAAATCCATTTTCGTAGGAAACACGATTGCATTGAGCATATGCAATAAGCCGTTAAACCTCTAGGTGTTCCTAGTAGGACGAGTGTTGTCTCATAAAGATTTTCAATGAATACTATCCATAAAATCCAAATGAAACATGAAAAATTCCTAAATGCAAGATTTATTTACAAAGATATGAATGCAAGTTTTTGAAAATATTTACAAATGAAGGATTTACTTTTAAATTGACACAAGTAAGTTATACATAAGGTCTAGTCATTATCAAGAGATTTAAGCCCTTTTACTCGTCCAAACATTCAACAAAAATTAAGTTAATATCACAATTAGACTCTAGTTTGGCTAGTTGTTTTGGTTGATAACATAGTGTAACTATGAAATGGACCTTAGTTGACTATCAAAGTTTTTCAAAGTGGTATTTTTATTTCTTTTGACTAACAAGTCGAATCAACCAAGTGAAAATAGTGCTTGGATTTCAATTTCTTGCTCTCTCTATTTCGAAAGTATTAACATTATTATTATTTACACACCCAACTCAGATAAACTAAGGCCAGATACACCGATCATGCATTGCCTTTTGGGCTTACGTGAGAAGAGTACAGAGCGTGGCAAGTGTACACGCTTGCGTATGAACACATGACTCTAGGTGGTAATTTTTATTAAATCTACTTACATACACCGAATTCAGTTAAAATAAGGCCATATATTCTGATCAAGCACTGCCTTTCGGGCTTACGTAAGAATGGTACAGAGCATGGCGAGTGTACACACTTGCGTGTGAACACATGACTCTAGGTGTTTCTTATTTTTGCAAAAACCTTTTTTTTATGTTTTTCCTTTTTTTATGAAGAGTGAGTTTCGCAAAATCATCTTAGCATCACTTAACTTTGAAGATAAAAAACGTTACCGCCTTTACTTTATATCAACCACACTTTTAAAAAAAGATTACAATTAGGATATACTTCATAATTAACACCCATGAACCTTCCTATATACTAGTTAAACCATAGTTACTTGTAATCAAACTTTATTTTTATTTTTGTTGAGATAAATAAATTATCAAAAATTTTACTTAATTACCAAAAACATACACTTATCCTATAGTCTTTCTTCAAAAAATCAATATGCTAAAAAGAAAATTTGTTTTAAGATTTTTTGTTTTGTTTTTTGTTTTAGGTTTTGAGTTTTGGAAACTAAATCCAAACAATAAACAATGAAAAATAAAAAATAAAGATAAGACTCCTCCCCACACTTAATTTTGATTGTGTCCCCACAGTCAATGCATGATCTAATGAATGTAACGGGGAAAAAATGTACATATTATCTTTATAGACCATACAGATTGTAGTAAAGTAGTCTAAATCAGGACATAAGTCAGCCCGAAAATAAAAGAAGATCCGATCAAGTTCCTACAGCAAATCAAAGATGTCTTTGCATGGAGCATGCCGACATGATTGCTTTGAACCTTGGATCGTTTTCCATGCGCTTAATATTGATTCAAAATCCACCCCCATCTACCAAAAGCGTCAACTGCTTAACCTAAAACGGTATCGAGGTCTTAAAAGAGAAGTGGAGAAGATGCTAGCTAATGGCTTAATTCAGGAGGCAAAGTATTCGGTCTAGGTAGCTAACCCATTACTAGTCACAAAGCCAAATATGAATTAAAGAACTTGCAATGACTTCTCCGATCTTAGTAAAGTCTGCCTCAAAGATAGTTTTCTTTTACTCTACATCAATCAGCATGTAGATGCGACTAGTGGACACGAACTCCTCACCTTTACAGATGCCTATTCTGGGTACAATCAGATTGCCATGCACAGCCCAGACCAAGAGCATACCTCCTTCATTACAAATGTCAACCAATACTACTATTGCGCCATGCCTTTTAGTTTACGCCATATTAACTTTGGTTTCATATTTGTTTGAGGTTACTTAAGGGAAATCGATGAAGAAATCCATTGATTTTAAATATTTTTGAAAAGAAAAATAGTTTTAAAAAAATCAATATTTTAAAAACGAAGCGATTTTAAACCCTTATTGTTAATTGAATAATAAATTAAACCCTTATTATTAATTGAATAATAAATTAAACCCTTATTATTAATTGAATAATAAATTAAACTCTTATTATTAATTAAACATTAAACCCTTATTAAATATTAATTATATCTTAGCTAAGTCTTGATTACAATCTTAATTAAATTTAAATAAATCAGTAATTAATTAAATAATTAATTAAACCCCTTTTTTATAAATAATTAATTACTAATTAACCTTTAATAAATAAATAAAAATAATTAACCCTTTATTATTAATTAAAAAATAATTATCTTTAACTAATTAACTAATTAAAATTAACTTCATTGATTAACACATAGATATTAATTACTTCTATTAAATAATGATTAAGTAGTAATTACTTAATTAGTTAATTAAATAATCATTAAATAATTAATTAATTAAATAAATAAAAATTTCCTTTTTAATTATTTAATATAAGTTTTAAAACATTTTCCAAAAATATTTCTAAATGAAAGCATTTTTAGATTTCGAAAAGAGTTCGTTTTCACAAACTGCACTTATAACGACTATCGCTATACGACCCGAAATTTCCTGTAATGACCTTAATTTTTGGCATTGGAAAATCAGGATATTTAATGGATTTTAAATATCTGGAAGTTAGTTTAATTTGAAATTCAAATATCGGAATGAATTTGGCAATTTAATTATTGAATTTAATTTATTGAAAGTTGGGTAAAATATTAAATCTTCAGTTTTAAGCTGATTAAAAATAATTTAAGGTCTTCGAAAATCCATATTGATAATATTGAAGGTAATGGAACTTTCAGAATTGAATTTGAAACTGTTTTGTTCAGTTTTGAAATTTTATCGTTTAAATCGATAATTGAAAATAGCCTTCCGAGGCACAGTCTCGGAATTCAACGAAACCAGTTCCAATGGATCCGTAATATTGTATTATTATCGGATTTCAAATTTCGTAGTGATTGGAGTTGTTGTGGGAACGTACGATATATTAACGCATTGAAATTTTTATTGAGACAAATTGAATTGAAAAAAATATATACATATACTATTCACCTTTAGCTGTAAATTCTTTTCCATCAGCCTATTTCATTTCTACATCAAAACTTTTTGCCTTCACTGTAGCCAACCTTCTCCTGCATGCTTCTCTCTTTTCTTTCAAATCACGTCGTTCCTTTCATAAATCAACAGGCCGAAGAAAAAGAAATCAGATCGGGAAAAAATAAATATAATGACCGAGCATGATTTCTTCTCTCAACTTCCATTTTTCCTCCTCTCCACAAATCAAATTGTAGCCAATTTTAAAACAAGAGTGAATCTCGAATATAAAAAAAATCCCTCACTCAGTCAAATAGCCGAACGAATCGAATCGTTCGTAAGGGGGAAGTGGCGATCGAGTTTGGTTGGGAAAACATTCGAGTTCGATGGTCGCCGACGTCGTGGCTAAAGGAAGAGTGGCGCGAGCGGATGGAGTCGCGCGTCGATGAGCAAGCTAGTGAGAGGATTCGCCTTTGGCTAGAGTGCTGGTTGCGAGCACGAGGCCAGTCTGGGTGATTTGGGGAAGTTGCTCGCATGCGTGGTTTTGGGTCGTCGTCGCGCGCGATGGTGGCCAAGTCAGGAGGGCGGTTTCGTGGTCGAGGTGTCGACTTCGTGGTAGGGGTGCCCTCGTGTGAAGCTATCGATCGAGGAGGAGTATCGATAGCTTGTTTGGTGAGAAACTTTGATCTGTCTTTATCTCTGCATTTCAATTTTTAGTCTAAGGTATTATTAGTTTTTTTAATATATATATATATATCTGTGTGTGTGTATGTATGTATTTAACCAGTATTTGATTTATTTTACAGTAAAAAAAAATTAACAGGAAAGAATATATTTGTAGACAAGATTTAGGCAAGTAGAAAACTTTAAAAATGGTAATACAAATTATTTTTATAAGTGTATGTATTTATATAGTTCCAAAGATAAGATTTTGAGAAAAATTATATAGGGATTTTAAAAATGTTGAAGAGTTTAGTTAAGTTGGATTTTGTATCTATATGAGTTATTTTATAAGTATAGTATATATATATGTGTGTGATTTCAAAGGAAAAAGAAAAAAAAAATATACCTATATATATATTCACTTACTGTTTCATTTGGAAATAAGTATTAAGACGGTTAACTTATTTAATTACTTTTTAATTTATTTTAGTTATAAAAGATTTTTAAAGGTATATAGGGTGTTCTAATAATAATAATAAAATACACATAAATATACTTATATTTATTTACTAGCTTAATATTATCATATTGGGGATTAATTTGTTTAACAAACTTATTTTGTCACTAAAAATATTTATTAAAAAGAAAATCGGTTTAAAAATTTAACTATTAGTTAAATTAAATTATTAGCAAATTAAATTTATTTCAAAATAGACAAATTGTTGATTAGATCAAAATGTTAAAAATTGTATAAATTGTTTATACTATGTCAAAATCTGTAAAGAGAACAAGTTGTGACGGAAATGGATTGCAAAATTAAAAGCAAAGGTGAGATCTTATCACTCAAATTAAAATTGGAATTGCAGTTATTGATTGTCTGTTTGGATGGTGTAGTATATATATAGTAGTATATATATATATATTTGGAGTTGTTGATTTCCCGCATTATATAGCGGATGAGACCCTATGCGCCGCATAATAGCGGATGATATTTTTATAAATCCCATATACCGCGATATTCCACCTTGAAGTGGAATGGGTATTTAATTATTGTGCTAACATCTGTGGATGCAGGGAAATAGGTTGGAGGGATCCAACTGGATTCATCAAATTGTATGAATTTGTTTCATATGTTGTGTGATGATTTATTTATAATCTATGAATGATTATATCGATGATTAAATTTTTTGAAGGCTAACATTTAGCCGAATGTATTTTTGGTATCGTTGGATACCAGAAATAAATAAAATTGGATTTTGGAAATTAAAGTGGAAAACTTTAAGTAAATTAAAACTTTAAGAATTGAATAAACTTGAAAGAAAGAATTTAACAGTAAAATGTTGATTTTTGTAATCTTATCGAATTAATCCCAAAATATGGGAAATGATTTTAATAAATGGGTTTTGAATAATTTGGTTTAAAAGTTGAAGAATTTATTGAAAATGGAATTTTAAATAATTTGGAAAGAAAAAAAGGGATTTATTTAAAAAGTGATAAATTTTTTTGAAATCCATTAGATAATTGATTTGATGTTGAACGAAAATGGATTTTGTGTTGAAATAAATTTGGAAATCGATTTGTAAAATGGTTTGTTATTTGGAAATAAATTTAGAAATCAATTTGCAAATGTTCTGTTCTATTGAAAATAGACTTGGGAATCAATTTGTAAAATTGATTTGGTATTTGAAATAAATGGAAGAATCAATTTGAAATTTGATTTGCTGTTGAAATAAAATTAGAAATTAATTTGGAATTTGATTTGGGGGTTGAAAGTGAATATTTGAAAAATCGTATATAAGTGGATATTTGAAAATTTAAATTCACAGTGGAAATAAATAATATCGGGAATTTTATTCCGCGAGTGAAAAGTGATTTTAAATTGGTTTTCAAAATGTTGAAGTGTGGAAAAATATATATCTTGTGAAGATATTTTGAAAATAAATAATTTGGTAAAATTATTTAGATTGGTTGATTATTGTGAATGTTGTTTGATAGTTAAATCACTGACTATCAATATTTGCCTTTGAAATGGCATTTGAATTTGTTTTTAAAACAAACGCTCATTATTCGGTTTAGCCGGGAGAGGACTTTGTGTCATATAACTCATTCCGAATAATGATACGACGTTATGGGTTGAAATTGAAGACTGGATTGCAAAGACCTTTTGGAAATGTCTTCAGTTCTGTTCGAACCCGGAACAGACTCGTATGGTCGTGTGTCTGACACTACACTTTGAGATATAAAGCTGATTTCTTTCAAATACATTTCTGTTTGGTTGCGGAGAATTTATTCTCTTAGCTTAACACCCTTCTCTGAGACGTATGAGCTCAGAGGTTATGTAGTTGAAGATTATCAGTGATATACTCCCAATTCGGTAGTGTGGCATGCTAAGTGTTGTTGTGTGTTGCTGATCATTTGTTGATCAAAGCATGGCTTTCGTGTAAAGCGTAGCTTTGTGGACGAGACCTCATCGGACCTCACATCCCGGAAATGGTCAAAACAGGAAAATGCGGCAAGGTTATGAGGGTCGCTCCCTTTAGGGTATGTCATTTCCTTCTGGAAAAAGGTAGTATCATGGTATGGAGCACAGATGCTTTACTTGTGTGGTGGCATCAATCTTATTTACTGTGTGATTGTTGCTTTGTGATCGAGGGCCCTCGGATAAAGGTTGCAAATGACCGGGGGGTGGCATACTCGTGTACTAGTTACCTATTAAGAGGTAACCCGGCCTTGTGTTGGCAGAGAGCTAGTTAGTTCTCGGGACGTCCCTCCAGAGGCGTTTCCATGTGGCATAGGAAGTTCCTTAGCCTGACCATTTGTTGGAAAATCCAAAGAAACAATACGAACCTTGTACGGTTTTAGTTGTAGAACCTGCCATTTAACATGGCAGCTATAGCAGGCATAATATAATGGTACCTATGCTGGCTAAGATTAATATTATACTTTCGAAATGTTTTCCACACTAAGCACTAATGATAATATTAAAAAGAGTTTTCTCGTATTAAGCATGTTTGACTATCATAAGGAGAAATCTCCCCCATGTGTGTGATTGCATTGTGTGTGTGCCGGGAGGCCTTACGGTAGTTTCATTTTCCAAAAGCATTGCGAATTTCTTTTATTTCTTTGTGAAATAACTATTTTAAGATCTCACACCAGTCCCACGACTGACCTGGAGTTTATTGTTCCCTTTCTAAACTCTAGGTGCCCATAATTTTCCACACGGGCAGCCTAGAGTCAGGTTATCAGGTCATTCAGGAATTCAGAAGTTACTGTGGAGATCTGGAGGCGAGCTGGATGGCGAGACGTATCACTTATATTATGTATTATTCCGCTGTGTAATGTGTTATGTGGACAAGTTTATATAACTGTCCAGTATTGTTGTTGTAAACTCTGATGATGTATTGTATAAACTGATATAGATTTGGTTAATTTAAAGATTATTCATTTATCTATTATATATTGTTCCGCTACGAATGTGAGATTCTGTTGCTGTTTCTGTTTCTTTTCTTCTGTCTTCTTCTACCTCTTCTTTTTAACCCTAATGATTCAGTTTTCCGGCATTCGATTGTGCGGCATTTGATACAGTGGACGTATTAATGTCGACTTTCGAGCGTCGAAAGATCGTATCGTTACAATGTAGTATTGGAGCAATTGGTTAAGCGACAACCCTGGCTCTGTTGGGTGTTACTCATTAGAGATAGAGTCAGTAGTACTCTAGAATGAGTGTGAGTGTAATAATAGATATGAGCGCGTATTTGTTAATTATTAAATACTATACAATTTTCTTTTACTTACAACATTTATATTAAGCCAGATTTTAGTTTGAACAATTTATTACTTAAATTTTCTTCTTGTACCACCCTATTTTTTTTTAAACTAACATTTTAACTCTTTGAATATTTTAGGCAAGTTATATATATTAGAATGTAATTTAGTGTTATACAAATAAGTTTGTTCAAATTCATTATTTCAGGTTGGTTTAATCCCATTTATCATTTTAGATATTCCAATTATTCAAACATTTCACTTTATTTCAATAATTGAAACCATTTCTTAATATAAAACTTAAGATTCGAATTTCTGGTTTCACTTCAAACTATTCTGAAATAATTATATACATATATATTATATAAATCAATTTATACACAAGAAATTCAAACAAAATTCATTGTCCAAAACAAAAGTGTAGGGAAGCTGCTACGTGGTCTCTCCACTTCGAGACTCGAAAATGAATGTCGATGATGCGGCCGTCATCACCGAAATTTATTTTCCAGCGACAAAAGAGAAGAGTACTGATTTAAATCTTTTAAAATTCTTTGGAAACAACTTCTATTCGAAAATACTTTTAAATAATACATATATCAAAACTTTGAAAACCAAAAATTTTCTGAAAATACCGGAAATTGAATTCTTAAATTCTTAATTTAACTTCATTTCAATTTCAAACCAATTTATAAACCATGTTTTTATGAATTCATTTATTTATATCAAGTGACAATAGTCAATGGTTTACAAAACAATAAATGATAATTAAATATTATCGTTTCTAATAATCAATTCATTAAACTATTTAATTTCAGAAAATTATACCCTTATATATAATATAATAATACACAAAATTATTTCATTTGCAAATTTTGAAAAATAATATTGTGTCAGTTTGCTCTGTTCAAGTGTTTTGGAAATTCCTATCGATAACGTTAGCTAGACGAATCGATCGAAACCTAAAATTCAAACTTAACAGCTCAAACCACCCAATATAAAACATTTTATACTAACTACAAATACACTCCCTCACTCGATGGTTCCCGAATGGATTTCAAAACAAGGTGTGACGCCCCACCTCTATGCTCATAATAACAAAGAGTATTAAAAGAAATACTGTCTATTATTACGAAGAATAAGGCTGGATTGGAGCGACCATCCGTAATTGGCCTTACACTAATATTGGTTATCTCGGTAGGAGTGGTATATACTTTTTATTTTTCATCTATTATTTATTTGCTCCCATCGACATATCCAATTATCAGTATAAAACAAACTACGATAGTTCATAATAGTTTAGGACATTAGATATAACAATAACACAGATAATGTAAATGTGGAACACAGATAAAAACAAAAGTCTCATATATATATAACTGATGTCAGTTAATACATAGTTGACACAATACATATGATACAACTACAACTGTCGACTCTAGAAGTTATATATACAAGTACATTATCGACTAATATACATGAATACATATCGTTCTATACAATGACACGACTACTACAAAATGATATTGACAACTTCAGAAGATGTGAAAAGTCTTCATATCCTGAACAGCAACTCAAAGAAAGAAATCTACAACCTGAAATAACTCGGGTCTGACCCGAGTATTACATTCAAAAGAAAATAATACCCAGGTCAGTCTAATTCAAACCAGTTTATTAGTGCATATAGGCAGTAATAATTTAAATAGACGACAGTCACAATAATTCCCGTCTATCTGATTCTTTAAACAAAGAAACCGGATAACGGTAGATATAACACTAAACAGTGTTAATCCACAAAACAGAAATCCAAAGCAGTTTAAGCAATTGAAATGTCAATTTAAAAACATCAATGCTAATTGGCTGCAGTACACGCTAACGTGTACTGCCTCGCCAATACAGTCTATCAAATACTCAGAAGATCTATGAATCCAACAAGGGCAAAACTGCAACCAAAAACTGCAGCCACCACTAGATATAAAGATAGTGAAATCAAGGTAACACGCAGTGCTACCAAACCACAGAATCAAATAAATGGTGACAGTGATGCATCAATGAACTAACTCAATGGAATTGGACCAAATTCAACTCAAATACAAACCATATCATAACTGATATAGTGACAGTACGGATGCAAGCAAATACATTTGATTCCAGTAGATGAAAAGGTTAAAGTCCAGACTGATGTCAATAGTTAATGGCTAAAGTCATGGATTTTCATAAACAAGTACAAGTGTACTACAGGGAAAAATGCAACATGATTCTGGGCAGTGCAATATGAGACTCGACTGGACAGCCTCACAATAAAATAACCATGTTCAAAACTTGACACAGGGAACTGCATGATTAACAAGTGTAGGAAAATGGTAAGGACATCTAAAACAATGTCCAACTCAGATGAACACAGCTAAATGCATAAGGCATAGTAACTGCATCACCAACCATACTATATACAAGCAAGATGGTGATCAATATGCAGTACAGTGAAGTATACATCAAGATCAAATGCAAATGAATAATGCAATGTATCAGTTTCTAACAAGTGACCACGTGTAAATGCTATATGAACCTGACTGTACGCAAGTAAAACTGTGAAGGAACAGCAGTGCAATTCTATTACAACCAACGACAGGGGCCAAAGACTTGATGAACAAATGCAAGAACCACAGTGGATACAAATGCATTACTGAAACACGAGCATAAGATACTTGATCTACTTCGAATCAGTATATAAGTGTGCAGAAATCACAGGACAATGGACTGCAAATTTTATGAGAACCCAATAACGAAACCCAGAGTAATAACTTCACAAAAACAAGTAAGGGGTTTCAAAGTGCCAAAGCCATGCAACAGCAGTACCACTTCACAAACGACCAAGACGAAACAACAAGTGACCGAAGTCCAGAATTTCGCAAAACCAAATCACAATAGTTCAAATGTCGAAACCAACCAAAATAAGTTCAAACACTGATAAGAACCCAAAGTCACCATGAACAGAGCAAGGTTACAACTGACTCGACATCATCAAAAATCAAAGCCGAAGGCAGGAGTAAACTCGAGAATTCAAGGGTTACGAACCCCATATGCATCATCGACAAATTAATCCAAAACCAAAGATTACAAGAAATAAAATCAATTCCAGATGAACGAGGGCAACTGGCTGAGACGAAGCAACAATGAAGCAAAGAAAAATCGAAACTGCAAAAGCATCAAATGAGTATGAAATAGATGTGAGTAAACTCACCTTAACAATCGGTCGAAAGCATCTCAGAGGCGATCCATCGAAAGAGCAAGAAAAATCGAATTCGAGCGAACGTCTGATATCGGCAACCACGAATTTCGTGAAACCCCCAAATTTTCCGATCGAACAAGCGCGGCCATTAACGTTGCTTTTTGAGTTTTATGGTTAGCTTTCGTTTTGGTTTCGAGCGAGAGAATGAATGAAAAGGAGAACGATTCTCTCTGATATCATCTCAGCAACAAGCTAAAGAAAGTGGACCATCATCTTCTTAAAGCCCACACACTTTAATCAAGTTTTTAAAGAATTTAAACCCAAGTCTTTAAAAGAATTCAACCGATTTAAAATACCTAACAGCAATTAATAATCTCTTAATTATCGTTTTAAAAGAAAATATGGACTACCACATTAAATTTTTAAAGCCCATATCCCCTTCACCAAATCATACAAGAATTTCAACTCGAATAAATTTCCAACTGCAATGGCTAAACAATTTAAATCGCCATTTAGAGGATGATTCAAAATTTCAAACTCCCGGGTTGTTACAGACTCCCCTCCTTATAAAAATTGCGTCCACGCAATCATAGGGAATAAATGGAAAAAAGGTAACAACCAAAAGGGCATGGCAATGTCGAATGTATAAGCAAAGCAAGTGTCAGCGGGGAAGCATTAGATAAGAAATCAAAAGGTTCGACTGCTTCGAATCAAAAGAATCAGCATCGTGGGAATCAGGGATCAAAATCAGACGACTAACTAAAGCAAGAACAATCGGGTTCCAGCAACTAAATTAGAAGGAAAAACAGAGCAGAAATCCCATACAGAGCACGAATTGAATGTGAGTAAATCAAATTACTCACCTGAATCGTCAGAGAAAAAGACGAAGCTCAAATCTCAAAAGTCGCAAATATTCAATCATCAAAAACGATAATTGAATTTTCAAATCGCAAATATTTACTTATCTCAAATGATAATCAGAAGACAAAACAAATATCTGATTATCTCAAACGATAGTCAGAAGATAACTCAAATATCTGATTATCTCAAACGATAGTCAGAAAACAAATCAAATATCTGATTATCTCAAACGATAGTCAGAAAACAAATATTCAATTACCAAAAACGATAATCAAATTTCTCAAATCAACAAATATTCGATTATCACAACGATAATCAAATTTCAAATTCAACAAATATTTAATTATCAAAAGTGATAATTAAATCTCAAATAAGCAAATATTTAATTATCAAAAGCGATACTTAGACCTCAAATCAGCAAATATTTAATTATCAAAAGCGATAATTAAATCTCAAATCAGCAATTATTTAATTATCAAAAGCGATAATTAAATCTCAAATCAGCAAATATTTAATTATCAAAAGCGATAATTAAATCTCAAATCAACAAATATTTAATTATCTAACAGCGATAATTAAATCTCAAATCAACAAATATTTAATTATCAAACAGCGATAATTAAATCTCAAATCAACAAATATTTAATTATCAAAAGCGATAATTAAATCTCAAATCAGCAATTATTTAATTATCAAAAGCGATAATTAAATCTCAAATCAGCAAATATTTAATTATCAAAAGCGATAATTAAATCTCAAATCAGCAATTATTTAATTATCAAAAGCGATAATTAAATCTCAAATCAACAAATATTTAATTATCTAACAGCGATAATTAAATCTCAAATCAACAAATATTTAATTATCAAACAGCGATAATTAAATCTCAAATCAACAAATATTTAATTATCAAAAGCGATAATTAAATCTCAAATCAGCAATTATTTAATTATCAAAAGCGATAATTAAATCTCAAATCAGCAAAAATTTAATTATCAAAAGCGATAATTAAATCTCAAATCAGCAATTATTTAATTATCAAAAGCGATAATTAAATCTCAAATCAGCAAATATTTAATTATCAAAAGCGATAATTAAATCTCAAATCAGCAATTATTTAATTATCTAACAGCGATAATTAAATCTCAAATCAACAAATATTTAATTATCAAAAGCGATAATTAAATCTCAAATCAACAAATATTTAATTATCTAACAGCGATAATTAAATCTCAAATCAACAAATATTTAATTATCAAACAGCGATAATTAAATCTCAAATCAACAAATATTTAATTATCTAAAGTGATAATTGAAAGCAACAAATATCCGATTATCAAAAACGATAATCAGAACTCATATCAACAAATATCTAATTATCACAAGCGATAATTAGAAACAACAAATATCTGATTATCAAAAATGATAATCAGAACTCATATCAACAAATATCTAATTATCACAAGCGATAATTAGAAACAACAAATATCTGATTATCAAAAACGATAATCAGAACTCATATCAACAAATATCTAATTATCACAAGCGATAATTAGAAACAACAAATATCTGATTATCAAAAACGATAATCAGAACTCATATCAACAAATATCTAATTATCACAAGCGATAATTAGAAACAACAAATATCTTATTATCAAAAACGATAATCAGAACTCATATCAACAAATATCTAATTATCACAAGCGATAATTAGAAACAACAAATATCTGATTATCAAAAACGATAATCAGAACTCATATCAACAAATATCTAATTATCACAAGCGATAATTAGAAACAACAAATATTTGATTATCAAAAACGATAATTAGAACTCATATCAACAAATATCTAATTATCACAAGTGATAATTAGAAACAACAAATATCTGATTATCAAAAACGATAATCAGAACTCATATCAACAAATATCTAATTATCACAAGCGATAATTAGAAACAACAAATATCTGATTATCAAAAACGATAATCAGAACTCATATCAACAAATATCTAATTATCACAAGCGATAATTAGAAACAACAAATATCTGATTATCAAAAACGATAATCAGAACTCATATCAACAAATATCTAATTATCACAAGCGATAATTAGAAACAACAAATATCTGATTATCAAAAACGATAATCAGAACTCATATCAACAAATATCTAATTATCACAAGCGATAATTAGAAACAACAAATATCTGATTATCAAAAACGATAATCAGAACTCATATCAACAAATATCTAATTATCACAAGCGATAATTAGAAACAACAAATATCTGATTATCAAAAACGATAATCAGAACTCATATCAACAAATATCTAATTATCACAAGGGATAATTAGAAACAACAAATATCTGATTATCAAAAACGATAATCAGAACTCATATCAACAAATATCTAATTACCTGCAGATAATTGGAAACAACAAATATCTAGAAATCAATTAAGAAGACTAGAAAATCAACATAAAAGCTTGGATCGATCCCATCAGATGGCGAGTTTTTAATTCGCCGCACGTGCATCTCAGAGTGGCCGAAGCCTACCAAGTACTCAACATAATTTTGGCGCCCATCAGATTGACCCGAAGGTCCGTAGAGTGACCCGAAGGTCTAGTATTGGTATTTGACCCGAAGGTCCGCAGAGTGGCTCGAAAGCCCAACAAATGACCCGAAGGTCCGCAGAGTGGCTCGAAAGCCCAACAAATGACCCGAAGGTCCGCAGAGTGGCTCGAAAGCACACAAAATCATCAAATATTTCAATTAACGAGTCCGGAATTAACCGAAATAGCAAACGCACATGTCCCATACCACGTGTTTTACTAAATCGTTTGATTCTCTTCATCGTTTCCTTGAAAGTGCAAAATTGTGTATTTTGTAAAAATACATTTCACATTCTCAAACGGACAAGTCCGGAATTAAGCGAATCAGTAAAAGAAAGGGGTCATAGTCCTCGATTTTGCTGAAACGTTTAAATCGCTTCCTCATTCTTTTGAAATCGCAAACTGTAAAATTTTTGAAAAAAAATTTATTTATTTTGTAAAAATAACAATTCGCATTCTCAACTAAACAAGTCCGGAGTTAAGCGAAACAGTAAAAGAAAGGGGTCACAGTCCTCGATTTTGCTGAAACGTTTAAGTCGCTTTCTCATTCTTTTGAAAACGCAAACTGCTAAAATTTTATAAAACAATTTTCCAATCACGTGATTAAAACAGCAAATCAGTAACAATTTCGGTAAGGAAATCGTACTTCTCACAGTACCGTAAAAACGGTCACAAAACAGCATTGCGGAATACCCGCTTGAAAATCCACTTTTAAAATTTGACGATTACTGAAGCCAAAGCGGTAGTAATTTTAAAACGTCAAAATCACAACAAAACAATCTACATCAAAATGTAATATCAGTGAATTCCCATTCATCAAAATGCCACAAAACACCGTGCTTCAGAATATAGCATAGGTGTAAAATCCCATTATAAAAATAACGGCAACAAATACGTTTCATAACCAAGCATCGGTTCAACGTAAAATAAATGCAATAACGTGCAATTCAAATTTTGCACGTATTATAAAATGAGCAAAGAAATCATTCGAAGGTATCTTCAATGAAGATAATTCAAAACAGCAAAAATCTAATCAATATATGATTATTACAAAAGAAAGCCAGCGGAAATTTCAACAAAAATCACATAACTGTAATTTCTTCGAATCCTCAATTCGGATTCGAAATTCTCAAAGAAACAAAATAATTACAGCTATGTAAACAACAAATGAAATTCATATCAATTTCGTATTTCAATTTGTAAATCAAAAAGATTATCAGTTGTACCCAGCGAAGACAGTTTCACTGTTTCCGCTGCGCACTCTGATAAATAGAACACGAATCAATCAAATCATCAGAACACAATTTCATCAAAACAACAAAACACAACTCCACTTTTATTTTTAAATAAAGATATTTAAAAATTTCATCAAAATTTCAAAACTTTAGTTTTGACTCAAATCACAGATAAAACATCGACTAATAGTTGTAACATATGTTCCATCCAAGTTATGTTTTATATTATGTCCATAAACCCCAAGCTCTGATACCAACTGTGACGCCCCACCTCTATGCTCATAATAACAAAGAGTATTAAAAGAAATACTGTCTATTATTACGAAGAATAAGGCTGGATAGGAGCGACCATCCGTAATTGGCCTTACACTAATATTGGTTATCTCGGTAGGAGTGGTATATACTTTTTATTTTTCATCTATTATTTATTTGCTCCCATCGACATATCCAATTATCAGTATAAAACAAACTACGATAGTTCATAATAGTTTAGGACATTAGATATAACAATAACACAGATAATGTAAATGCGGAACACAGATAAAAACAAAAGTCTCATATATATATAATTGATGTCAGTTAATACATAGTTGACACAATACATATGATACAACTACAACTGTCGACTCTAGAAGTTATATATACAAGTACATTATCGACTAATATACATGAATACATATCGTTCTATACAATGACACGACTACTACAAAATGATATTGACAACTTCAGAAGATGTGAAAAGTCTTCATATCCTGAACAGCAACTCAAAGAAAGAAATCTACAACCTGAAATAACTCGGGTCTGACCCGAGTATTACATTCAAAAGAAAATAATACCCAGGTCAGTCTAATTCAAACCAGTTTATTAGTGCATATAGGCAGTAATAATTTAAATAGACGACAGTCACAATAATTCATGTCTATCCGATTCTTTAAACAAAGAAACCGGATAACGGTAGATATAACACTAAACAGTGTTAATCCACAAAACAGAAATCCAAAGCAGTTTAAGCAATTGAAATGTCAATTTAAAAACATCAATGCTAATTGGCTGCAGTACACGCTAACGTGTACTGCCTCGCCAATACAGTCTATCAAATACTCAGAAGATCTATGAATCCAACAAGGGCAAAACTGCAACCAAAAACTGCAGCCACCACTAGATATAAAGATAGTGAAATCAAGGTAACACGCAGTGCTACCAAACCACAGAATCAAATAAATGGTGACAGTGATGCATCAATGAACTAACTCAATGGAATTGGACCAAATTCAACTCAAATACAAACCATATCATAACTGATATAGTGACAGTACGGATGCAAGCAAATACATTTGATTCCAGTAGATGAAAAGGTTAAAGTCCAGACTGATGTCAATAGTTAATGGCTAAAGTCATGGATTTTCATAAACAAGTACAAGTGTACTACAGGGAAAAATGCAACATGATTCTGGGCAGTGCAATATGAGACTCGACTGGACAGCCTCACAATAAAATAACCATGTTCAAAACTTGACACAGGGAACTGCATGATTAACAAGTGTAGGAAAATGGTCAGGACATCTAAAACAATGTCCAACTCAGATGAACACAGCTAAATGCATAAGGCATAGTAACTGCATCACCAACCATACTATATACAAGCAAGATGGTGATCAATATGCAGTACAGTGAAGTATACATCAAGATCAAATGCAAATGAATAATGCAATGTATCAGTTTCTAACAAGTGACCACGTGTAAATGCTATATGAACCTGACTGTACGCAAGTAAAACTGTGAAGGAACAGCAGTGCAATTCTATTACAACCAACGACAGGGGCCAAAGACTTGATGAACAAATGCAAGAACCACAGTGGATACAAATGCATTACTGAAACACGAGCATAAGATACTTGATCTACTTCGAATCAGTATATAAGTGTGCAGAAATCACAGGACAATGGACTGCAAATTTTATGAGAACCCAATAACGAAACCCAGAGTAATAACTTCACAAAAACAAGTAAGGGGTTTCAAAGTGCCAAAGCCATGCAACAGCAGTACCACTTCACAAACGACCAAGACGAAACAACAAGTGACCGAAGTCCAGAATTTCGCAAAACCAAATCACAATAGTTCAAATGTCGAAACCAACCAAAATAAGTTCAAACACTGATAAGAACCCAAAGTCACCATGAACAGAGCAAGGTTACAACTGACTCGACATCATCAAAAATCAAAGCCGAAGGCAGGAGTAAACTCGAGAATTCAAGGGTTACGAACCCCATATGCATCATCGACAAATTAATCCAAAACCAAAGATTACAAGAAATAAAATCAATTCCAGATGAACGAGGGCAACTGGCTGAGACGAAGCAACAATGAAGCAAAGAAAAATCAAAACTGCAAAAGCATCAAACGAGTATGAAATAGATGTGAGTAAACTCACCTTAACAATCGGTCGAAAGCATCTCAGAGGCGATCCATCGAAAGAGCAAGAAAAATCGAATTCGAGCGAACGTCTGATATCGGCAACCACGAATTTCGTGAAACCCCCAAATTTTCCGATCGAACAAGCGCGGCCATTAACGTTGCTTTTTGGGTTTTAGGGTTAGCTTTCGTTTCGGTTTCGAGCAAGAGAATGAATGAAAAGGAGAACGATTCTCTCTGATATCATCTCAGCAACAAGCTAAAGAAAGTGGACCATCATCTTCTTAAAGCCCACACACTTTAATCAAGTTTTTAAAGAATTTAAACCCAAGTCTTTAAAAGAATTCAACCGATTTAAAATACCTAACAGCAATTAATAATCGCTTAATTATCGTTTTAAAAGAAAATATGGACTACCACATTAAATTTTTAAAGCCCATATCCCCTTCACTAAATCATACAAGAATTTCAACTCGAATAAATTTCCAACTGCAATGGCTAAACAATTTAAATCGCCATTTAGAGGATGATTCAAAATTTCAAACTCCCGGGTTGTTACACAAGGATAGAGATTCAAGTTTAGGGGACCCTAATCAAGAAGGATTCTAACTAAGCAGATAGGCTCGAAAGGAAGATAAGATAGACAAATTACAAAAGGGGCAAAATGGATAGACTAATATAAATCGCGGGGGACCTTAACCGGATCAACCGTGACTTCCAGACTAAGATCGATGCAGAATCCAGTGGCAACTCGACATCAGATCGATAGAATTCAGGCATAGCAAGAGATAGCAGCATCTAAACCGACGATACAAAAATCTCCGGTGAATCAATGTCAATTGTAAAGGAGTTTCATTCTATTACAAATCATTCAGTGGAGCTATGGGGTGCTCCAGAATCAAGAAAACATCAATAGGGAGAGACAAGGATGGATTTTGGAACCGAGAGGAACGTTCCAAAATTCAAAGGAAACCCGAGTCAAAGAGGAAGAGATTCAAGCTCGGACGAAGGTGATTCCGTAATTAAATTTACTTTATATGCTAAGTTTTGCCTAAAACCAGAGCTCTGATACCAACTGTAACGACCCGATATTTTCAACCATTCGCATCCGCACGTGTCGGACTTGAATTGCTCAAAATATCATATTGTTAATTTATATTTGGCAAAACTCAGCATATACAGTAAATAGAATCAATCACAGAATCACAGACATAGAGTAATATAATTTAAGCAGTGGAATAGATAAATAGTAGTTCATGAAGCTACTACATAAACATTAGAGTTTGAAATAAAATACAACAGAATCTCTCGAATACAGTGTAGTCTCGAATACAAACAGATGACTAGTCTGAACAAAACCACTAGATAGCTGAACGCTGAATATATAGATGGATCTCCAAGCGACACTCCAATCTCCGAACGGTGAGTCTCAAATGCTGTGACACTCAGTCTGACCCGAGCGTAAAGCAAAACACAAACACTCGAGTCAGGATTAACATTCTTATATCAATAAATCCAACTCAAGTGAAATATCAACTGAAATACAAGTAACTCAAAGGATGTTTGGGATAACCATCCTCTAAGGATCCGTGGAACTATCTACTATGTAATAACATACGCATTATAATATGTCTATAGTAAAGTAAAAGTATTAAAATAGCGTTAACTCCCCCCGTAAACTGGAGGGCTATCAGAGGGCACTCCATAGGTATGGTACAAAACAAACTCGTAGAAGGCGCTCTAGGGCATGTGAACACGACACACGAGGAAATGCCAGGGTAGATATATCGTTTGAGGATCCGGACTGGTGGTAACTCATAGCAGCTACTACCGCCCACCTCGAACACACTCCCGTATAAAAAATCGAGGGGTGGCCACCAAAACAATCACAAAAGCAATAGAATGGTATCGAAGAAATGTGTCCGATCGAAGGAATGACCTCACTTGGCCCGGCGTGGCTCCTGGTTTTAGTCACATCTAAGCTGACTCACGGGAGTCAGGGTCATGTCATACTGTATAGAATCGTCGCCAAACCATCCTACTTCATTTCTGGAATCTCCACCACGTACACAGTTGTTAAAGTGGTTTTCGGTATTGGCAGAGAGTATGGCAATATCTGATCCCGGTCTCTTTAACAACCAATCATTATTATAACACCGTGGTCATTTCAAAATAGTTTATACTTCAAACCAAAATATCATTTTCCATTTCAAAACCATATCAGTACGATATCATTTCCATTTCAAATATATCCATTTCCAAAAATCATCACTTTCAAGGTTATAACACTTTCGAAACCAAAACACTTGAAATTATAACACTTTGGAAATAATAACACTTTGAAATCATAATACTTTGGAAAACCATAACTTTGAAATCATAACCTCCACCACTTAAAATGTTTAGATATTAATAATAATATATAATAAAATAGTTTATAAAATAGTTTATATAAAATAGTTTATATTAAAAATGGTTTATATTTAAAAAAATTTAAAGTAAGATATAATTTAAAATACTTTATATAATAAAATAGTTTCCTCAAATTTCACAAATCGATTCAAATCAACTCGAATTCCAAAATTCCAATTTAATTCAATCTCAATTCTTCAACTTCAATTCTATTCAGTTTGTCAATAAATCATTTCAAATTATATCGATTTCAAATACAGATTTGAACCACAAAATAAACCATTTAAATTTCAATATATTTCAAAGCTTTAATATTCAAACATTTCAAAACTAGATTTGATAATTTCGTATATATCAAAATTCAACTTCGTTATTATTTAGTTTTGAAACGTTTACTTAATAAATCCAATATCATTTAAATAAAACCCCAAATTACAAATAAACTAAATATTTCCTTCAATTTATCTAAACTTGAAATATTCATTTAATTATCTTAAGCCAAAAATCAAGTTATAAAATCATATCTTAAAACCCTCAATTCCAATAAGTTTCATATCGATTTAATTAACAAATTAAATCTATTTTATATTAAAACTTATTCATATACATAATATTTCAAATTTAAATAAAACCATATATCTTTCCTTCCAAAACCATAGAAATCATTTTCAAAATATTTATATATAGACCAACGGTGTTTGTATAAAATTTTCTATCCTATGGTCAAGTGATACGGATATTTATCATTTCAATCCACAATTTAAATATATATACGGGTATATATCATTTCAACCCGCAATCCCAAATTCAATTCAATGAAAATCGCTTGGGTTTATCATTTCAACCCATAACGATTTTCTCCTATTCTACAGATTGTTCGGGTATGTATCATTTCAACCCATAGGGAATTCTATACTAACAGGGAACTTGCAGAGTGATAAAAGATATGAGAATAATATAACATGCATACATCATCAATATAAATAACAGATAATGGTGTCAGATGTTACAGGTGAACAGATATAGATAATGGCATATATATAGCAATTTAAATAACTAACAGCAGCATATTTCAATTGTCGTTTCAATTGAAATCAAATTTAATAAATAGAAGAACGTTAATCATGAGTGATTGCTCACCTTCAAGGCCAGAGATGAACGAGAAAGAGATAAGTTACAAATCCAAGCACGAATTCCAAAACAAAGCAAGATTGGCACGAATTTGATGAACAGGGCTGATAACAGGTATCGATGAGAACAGATCAAATCAACTTGATACAGACTGAAACAAAATATGTTTTACATATATATATTCAAATCAACATAAATTTCATACACAAATAATACAAATCCGATAGTTATTCTATTTCGAAATCATTATTTCTTAAACCACACATATTTAAAATCAAAATGTACATATACACTATATTCTTAATATCAATTCTTAAACCAATGTTATAATTTAAAACACATAAAAATGAAACTATATATATATATATATATTAAACCAAGATATCTATACATATCATATTTTAAGATCTGAATACATTTCAGAATCGACATAACTATATATATAAACAATTATAGGTGAGCTTCTTCAAACAGACATGTGCATGTGCAGACTACTTTATAATTATGCAGACAAAGGAAGTGATAACCTCAATATTAAAAATATAAAAGTACCCATAGATAGTAAAGCTATATACCTTACTGTGTAAATATAAACCTATATATTATTACCTGATATAAAATCTACACACTTTTAAACATATATAACTGACACACACCAAAAATTTCAAAACAAATCCATAATGCAAGTTATATAGATAAACATATATATACTTTAAATCATAAACTGACATAGGACTCATATAAATTCATATATAACTAACAACTAAATGCTATGCAGACTAAATATATAGATATATAGAAAAATATGTATGCAGGTTATTATGAAGACTTTAATGTATAGATATACAATGAAATATATATATATGATAGAACAAAAACAAAAACAAAAAAAATAGGATTACAATATAATATATGCTTCACTCAGGCTGCAGATGCAACTTAAAACATACATACATACATTCTTAGAGTTTTAACCAACCATATTGTATATAACATATCATATAGATAACCAGAATATTATATTACACATATCTGTTTCAAAATATAATCCCAAACTTTTGATAAACAGACATTTTATAAACATTTTCTTTAGACAAGGTCGAAATATATAAGTATACATAAATATAAAGACTATGCCATGCTGTATCTATAGGCGAGCATACGCATTATATTATATAAGACCCAAGTAATAAACTATATATATACAACTACATAAATGTTAATACTTTAAACATATATATATATAACCATACTCATAAATATAACTTACTTTATGTAATCAATATATTAACTAAAACAGACCATCTAGGAAATAAACTAACAGCTTGAATATTACCCATATTGTATCCTACATACGAATGATGAAACTACTGCACGCTACGAAGATTGAGCTTGGATTGTAGGCGAGTCAAAGGTGGGGTTGCCGAGCTGCCGACGTGAAGGGGGTAGGCCTGATGGTCGTGGAGGAAGGGGAAAACTCGGCGGCGGTTGTGATGAGGTCGAGGAAGAGTGCACCGGATGTCGCTGCATGGTGATGGACCCGAGCTGAGGTGGAAGGGCGGACGGTGGAGGAGGAGAGTGATGAGCTAGGGGTCTGGGTGTGAAGCATGGTGCAGCATTTGTGGGGATGGTGGTCGGGGTTGCTGAGTACTGGCAGGGCAAAGGAGATGAGGAGAAAAGGTGGGGCTGTTCAATGCAATGAGTTGTTTTTCTAATGCAAATATGAAGCCTTGTACATAAATAAATTTTCCCAAGAAAATAAACAAGCTTATAAGTAGATAGAGGGGAGGAAGAAGAAACGTGCAGGCTGATGAGGGAAAGATTCGAATAAAATAATAAAGAAAAAGTTGCACAGGCTTATTCAAATAGCAATTTCATATATATTAAAGGAAAAGTAGCCACCTCTTTGTTTTATTCTCACGCAATGTCAGAAGTAAAAGGTAGAGAGGTGACAGGAAATGGACAACAACTTTTAAATTTATCCAATGTGAGTTGGAAACATAAAGCACGAATTCAGAGAATTATAAAAGAAAACAGCTATTAGGTTGTCTTATGACAACCGAAAAGACACAAGGAAACAAAAGCACCCGGACGGGTACCGATACGGCGATCCGTTCCGCAGTTTTTGTCGCGTACCGGACACCTAAATGCACGAATGAATATACTGCGGAGATCAATACGACAAGACGATTAAAAAGGTATACGGATATCAGTAGTACGATCGTCCTATCAAAAATCAATATTCGGTATTTCTGCTAATTTGCCGAAAATAAGATAAACGGAGCAATAACAGTCCAAATTTGACGAAACGAAATGTGACATCTCACTCAGAAAATGATTTACAAATTTATTATATAAAATATTTAGGTTTGGAAAACATTTTATTATCATTAAATATTAACTGATTTAAATTGAAATAAAATTACACAAAAAAAAATAAACTTCCATATTAACTGATGAAAATTTACCATTTGCTATGTTTATATAGACGTATTCTAAATATCCAATTTTTATTTCCAAATTCAATTATTTAAAATTTCACAAAAATTCAGTTAATTACGATATTAAAACCATTAAAATTTTCAGGTCATTACAGTTAGTGAATATAAAAATTGTTTTGTATTGTGTTGACTTATCGATTGATTGTTTATAGATTCTGGTCGGTGCAGTCTGGCCAACTGTAATCGATAAGAATTTCTAAACTCTTAAACAAGATAAACTGACACAGTATTGTTTTTAAATAGGGTAAATGAAATAATTTTACCCAAAACTATTTTTGTATAGAAAAGAAATCATTTTCCGTAAATTATTATTGTATATGGATGCTTGGTTGTTATGAAGTGATAATATTGAATTATTATCATTGTTATATGGAAATTGAATAAGAAATAATGGTATAACCAAAGATTTAGAGATAAATTCATTTAACAAATGAAATTTATTAATATGAATTGAAAGTATAAGGAAATGAGTTCATATACGAATGGGATTTGTAAATGTAAATTGTAAATGTGATTTATAATTTGAAATAGAATTCCAGAGAAATATTTAAAGATGTTTTGAAAGGTTTTAAAATTTGAATTTTGGTGGAAAATTTAAATTCCCTTTGATTTGAAATGAAGTGAAGTATTGAAATAAAATTGGATTCAATATTTATGAAATGAAAGGTAAATTAAATTCATATGGAATTTGAAATTCAGTTTAAGTATAAGTGGTTATTAACCAAAATGGTGAATTGGAAGTAAATATGGAAACTATATAGAATATTGATATTGAACTTAAGAAGTAAATGATGAAATTCTTAAGTAAAATTTGGAGTTGAGAAAATATTCTAAATTAATGAAGATTAAACTGGAAATTTTGAAATGGAAATTGAGAATAAGGGAATGAAAGAATGAATAAAATTGGAATTGAAACTGAATATTGAAATCCAGCTTAAATTGTGTAGAATAAAATGAAGTTGTAGAATTAGTTCGAAGCGGACTAATGATAATAAAGGTTGGAAATAAAAATGGTTTGAATTTGCATATAAATTCAAGTAAGTAGAAGAAAAATAAATTGAAATTTCCTTGTTATTGATAAAGTAAATGCAGGATGAATTGAATATGGAAATTTGAAAAAAAAAGGATAAGTGAATATACTAATTGAATTAAATTAGTAGATGGAATGGATTTGATTAAATGAAAAATCAAATCAAAGATTTAAATTGGAAAATTGTTTACAAGGAAAATATAACTTGAGTTTTGAGTTGAAATAACTTAAGCAATATTTGGATAAAAGCTCGACTTAAGAAAAAAATTATGAAATGGTTGTTGTCGACTTTTATTGAATGGTTTTCGATGAAATTTGTTTGATTAATGGAATGCAAATTGAATTGAATGGAATCAATTGGAAATGAAATAGAATAAAGTGTAAATTGAGTTGGTATCAATTTAAATTAGTTATAAACTAGAATGGACATTCTATTAAGTGAATATCGTTAAATTTGCATATAAATGGTTGTCGTTGACGCAAACGAGGTTATATAAAATTCTATGAGTTATTAAAAGAAATAAAAAAATTGATTTTTGAATCAATTGAAATGGATATGAATTCGTTTCGTTTAAAAATGAATTGAATGTAAGGAATTGCATTGTAAATCATTTGAATTGAATAGAGATGGTATACGAATTAGATGAAAGTAATTAAATTTGTATTGAAACCATATTAATTGCTTATGGGAATTATTTTGAGTGCATTGCTTATGAAAACTATGTGTTTACTATTGAAAATAAGTGAAATGTTAATAAATTTCCTATATATGTCACTTACGTGTTTAAATTGAGTAAGTACAGGTACCGGGGAGCCGTTTGGCTGGATTTGAGCGCGCAAATAGCTAAATAAATAACCGCTTTGCTTAAAATGCTAATAAAGGTACGCCTACGCAATAAAAATAGGAAATATGAACTGTTTTTGTTTTTCCGACCGTGTGGGTCGATGTATATATATTTATATCTCTTGTCAAATTGCAAAAGCTCCTCCATACAAAGGAGACTCCATCAAAATTTTCTGAAAATTTTGTGAGTTAGAAAAAAATTTGGAATTTCTGAAAATTTCAGTAACGACAAATGATTTAAAATTTGTAAGCAAATAGAATTGAAAACTGAAGTATTGGAATTCATTTTGAATCGAATTCGAGTAAAAATTGAAATGAAAATTTGGAAATAAAAGTATTGAGATTTGAAATGAATTAGTAAATGGAAGCAAATTGATTTTATATGGAAGTGGAATTCAATTTGAATATAAACTTCAGTAGTGAAGTAGTAAAAATGAATATAAGAAATAATTGTATTGAACTTAAGAAATGAATGGAGAAAATTCTTAAGTAAAATGGGTATTGGGAATCCAATAAGTAAATTTGGACATTGTTATTAAGTAAAGTATACAGGGATTATAAAGGCTATAGGAAAATGGAATTGGATTTTGATTTCGAAGGTAAATTTGAATTTGTTCGACAATAAGGTATGTATTTAAAAATTTCAGTATGAAATTTGATGGGATTCTGATTTTTCCACTTGGCGTTTTGTTTTCTTTTGGAATTTGGCCGTCCGTAGGGACATTTTGTAGTCGTACCGAGTTAGCCGCGCAAAGGAGACGCTGGCGAAATTTTTCGAAAATTTAGAGAGTTAGAAAATTTTTGAGAAATTTTGGATAATTTAAAATTTGAATTTAAATTTAAATTTGAATTGTGAAGTAAGATAAAGTTGTTTGAAACTATGAAAATATTTGGAAGATTAATAAGGATGATAGTGTGATTATGATAAGAAGATTGGTTTGAGAATTTGATAAAACTGTTTGGTTTTGGGAAAATGATAAACGGGTTGAGGATCATTCTTCTTAACTTGTAATTTCGGGACGAAATTCTTTTAAGGGGGGAAGAATGTAACGACCCTGAATTTTTGGCATTGGAAAATCAGGATATTTAATTGATTTTAAATATCTGGAAGTTAGTTTAATTTGAAATTCAAATATCGGAATGAATTTGGCAATTTAATTATTGAATTTAATTTATTGAAAGTTGGGTAAAATATTAAATCTTTATTTTTACGCTGATTAAAAATAATTTAAGGGCTTGGAAAATCCATATTGATAATACTGAAGGTAATGGAACTTTCAGAATTGAATTTGAAACTGTTTTGTTCAGTTTTGAAATTTTATCGTTTAAATCGATAATTGAAAATAGCCTTCCAAGGCACAGTCTCGGAATTCGACGAAACCAGTTCCATTGGATCCATAATATTGTATTATTATCGGATTTCAAATTTCGTAGTGATTGAAGTTGTTGTGGGAACGTACGATATATTAACGCATTGAAATTTTTATTGAGACAAATTGAATTGAAAAAAATATATACATATACTATTCACCTTTAGCTGTAAATTCTTTTCCATCAGCCTGTTTCCTTTCTACGTCAAAACTTTTTGCCTTCACTGTAGCCAACCTTCTCCTGCACGCTTCTCTCTTTTCTTTCAAATCACGTCGTTCCTTTCATAAATCAACAGGCCGAAGAAAAAGAAATCAGATCGGGAAAAAATAAATATAATGGCCGAGCGTGATTTCTTCTCTCAACTTCCATTTTTCCTCCTCTCCACAAATCAAATTGTAGCCAATTTTAAAACGAGAGTGAATCTCGAATATAAAAAAATCCCCTCACTCAGTCAAATAGCCGAACGAATCGAATCATTCGTAAGGGGGAAGTGGCGATCGAGTTTGGTTGGGAAAACATTCGAGTTCGATGGTCGCCGACGTCGTGGCTAAAGGAAGAGGGGCGCGAGCGGATGGAGTCGCGGGTCGATGAGCAAGCTAGCGAGAGGATTCGCGTTTGGCTAGGGTGCTGGTTGCGAGCACGAGGCCAGTTTGGGTGATTTGGGGAAGTTGCTCGCACGCGTGGTTTTGGGTCGTCGTCGCGCGCGATGGTGGCCAAGTCAGGAGGGCAGTTTCGTGGTCGAGGTGTCGACTTCGTGGTAGGGGTGCCCTCGTGAGAAGCTGCCGATCGAGGAGGAGTATCGATAGCTTGTTTGGCGAGAAACTTTGGTGAGAAACTTTGTTTAGCCGGGAGAGGACTTTGTGTCATATAACCCATTTCGAATAATGATACGACGTTATGGGTTGAAATTGAAGACTGAATTGCAAAGACCTTTTGGAAATGTCTTCAGTTCTGTTCGAACCCGGAACAGACTCGTATGGTCGTTTGTCTGACAGTACACTTTGAGATATAAAGCTGATTTCTTTCAAATACATTTCTGTTTGGTGGTGGAGAATTTATTCTCTTAGCTTAACACCCTTCTCTGAGACGTATGAGCTCAGAGGTTATGTAGTTGAAGGTTATCAGTGATATACTCCCAATTTGGTAGTGTGGCATGCTAAGTGCTGCTGTGTGTTGCTGATCATTTGTTGATCAAAGCATGGCTTTCGTGTAAAGCGTAGCTTTGTGGACGAGACCTCATCGGACCTCACACCCCGGAAATGGTCAAAACAGGAAAATGCGGCAAGGTTATGAGGGTCGCTCCCTTTAGCGTATGTCATTTCCTTCTGGAAAAAGGTAGTATCATGGTATGGAGCCCAGATGCTTTACCTGTGTGGTGGCATCAATCTTATTTACTGTGTGATTGTTGCTTTGTGATCGAGGGCCCTCGGATAAAGGTCGCAAACGACCGGGGGGTGGCATACTCGTGTAGTAGTTACCTAGTAAGAGGTAACCCGGCCTTGTGTTGGCAGCAAGGTTTTAAATCTCCCCGAGATCAGCCGAGATGAAAATCCGAGATATTAGCCAAAATCCGAGATTTGGCAGCTTGGTTAGTTATAAGTCTTTTAAATATCGCCCGAGACAGCCGAGATATTTGCCCGAGATATTGGCCAAAATCCGAGATTTGAAACCTTGGTTGGCAGAGAGCTAGTTAGTTCTCGGGACGTCCCTCCAGAGGCGTTTCCATGTGGCATAGGAAGTTCCTTAGCCTGACCATTTGTTGGAAAATCCAAAGAAACAATACGAACCTTGTACGGTTTTAGTTGTAGAACCTGCCATTTAACATGGCAGCTATAGCAGGCATAATATAATGGTGCCTATGCTGGCTAAGATTAATATTATACTTTCGAAATGTTTTCCACACTAAGCACTAATGATAATATTAAAAAGAGTTTTCTCGTATTAAGCATGTTTGACTATCATAAGGAGAAATCTCCCCCATGTGTGCGATTGCATTGTGTGTGTGCCGGGAGGCCTTACGGTAGTTTCATTTTCCAAAATCATTGCGAATTTCTTTTATTTCTTTGTGAAATAACTATTTTAAGATCTCACACCAGTCCCACGACTGACCTGGAGTTTATTGTTCCCTTTCTAAACTCTGGGTGCCATAATTTTCCACACGGGCAGCCTAGAGTCAGGTTATCAGGTCATTCAGGAATTCAGAAGTTACTGTGGAGATCTGGAGGCGAGCTAGATGGCGAGACGTATCACTTATATTATGTATTATTCCGCTGTGTATTGTGTTATGTGGACAAGTTTATATAGCTGTCCAGTGTTGTTGTTGTAAACTCTGATGATGTATTGTATAAACTGATATAGTTTTTGTTTAAAGATTATTCATTTATCTATTATATATTGTTCCGCTGTGAATGTGAGATTCTGTTGTTGTTTCTGTTTCTTTTCTTCTGTCTTCTTTTACCTCTTCTTTTTAACCCTAATGATTCGGTTTTCCGGCATTCGATCGTGCGACATTTGATACAGTGGACGTATTAATGTCGTCTTTCAAGCGTCGAAAGATCGTATCGTTACATTTCCAAACTTGAAACTTGTTTTCTAAGTCTTCTTTAAAACTTTAACTTTTGGAAACATTACTACTTTGTAAACATAAAGATGTGGGTTTCAAACTTAAATATATTTTCAAAATTTAAGGCCAAAGTTCAAACCTTTCAAATAGGGATTTCATAAGTCGCTTAAGTTAGCAAAAATGCTAACTTTATTAGCATGAAAAACATATACCAAGATCATAACCAATATCATAATCACATCACAACAACATGATTCCAAACATAAGCAAGATCATACCTTACTAATTTACTACACTTAACTTCCGATTTCAAGTTTATACAGCACCACATACAAGCAAACTTATATACAACCAAATAACCACCATTTCCAAGTATACTTATGCATAACCAATTCAACATCATAACTACTCAAACAAGCATCATATTTAACTAACAGGTATACATCATTTGTAAAGTTACTAAATTTTAAATAAGTGCGAGCTTTACTCAATCGAATTCAACGAAATATTTTTAACCTTTTGCAAAATGCTTTGGATTTTTGAATCTTATGGAAAAGACTTGATCTTGCTTTGAAACTTTGGAAATATGATTAACCTAAGTACTATATGGCTCGGCTATAGGGGACTATGGGTACGGCCTTTAAGGTTTTTGGTGGATGTGTGCTTGTATTTGGAAGGTAAGGTGAAGAAGTGGATGCAAAAGTATTCTAGCAAGTTTCAAAGAGGATTTAAAGTAGAAAGCCATGATTTTTTATACTTAGAAATACTTTAGGAAACCATGAAATATTTTCTTAAGCTTAAGAAAGGTTTTAGGAAGAGAAAAATGAAATGAAAAATGAGAAAAAAATTGAGAAATTGGTATATATAAAAGGTGCATTTATAAAATTACCAAAATAGCCCCAAGTACATGCCCTCTACTACCATCATGACACATCATCCTCCTTGTCCCCTCCTTACAAACATGCTCCAACATGTTTAAACATGTTTTAGTACTTCATGTACTTTATATTTGCTAATGAAATAACATTTTCTTTTAACTTCTTTTCTTATTTATAAATAATGCATAAAAGGTCACATGATCTTTATATTTATTTTAGTTAATAAATGTGTGTGTGTATTTATCAAAATATATATCTAGCTTATTTGTAAATGTGAATATGTTAATTCAAATGTGTATAACGTTTTTCAATAACTTTCAGCCGACGAAAAGTCGAAAATTCGGAAAACGAATTCCAGTTACATTCTCTATTTTTCTTTGAACTGGTTATTTTTGTAAACAAAATTTAGAAATGATTTCACTATCGTTTGTTATTATTTTAAAGCAGATTTATTTTCATTAAAATATCTATTATTTGAATATTTAAAATTAATTAAATATTTTCAAATCAAAGCAGTGAAATTTCGGGCCATTACAAAAACTATTTCACCATCTTTAGTTATTATTTAAAAGGAGTTTATTTGAGTTATAAAATCCATTAATTAGTTAATGAAAAATATATTTAAATATTCATTATTAAGGTAATTAAATTATGGGTCGTTACATTTAGAATCTCTTTGTTGGAAGGGTGGGACGGTTTGTCGAAGCTTTCTAAAGAAGAGTCCATTTCCTCCTCCTCTTCTTCTTGATTTCCCTCTTCTTTTATATCCATTTTGTCGCCTTCTTCCTCTTCTTCTTGTTGTATTCCTCGCTCCTCTTCCCATGCTAATCTTTCTTCCTTTTCAACAAAAGTTTTATATGGTTTGAAATAAGGCAGAATGTGCATAAGAGAAATATTGGCCTTTGTTGAAATTTTTCTACGGGAAGTGTTGATTCTCCTCGTAAATCAATGCCAAAATACATGAAAATTCTAGTATGATATACACCATTGTAGAGTGTGTTCTCATATTTAGAAATGTTCTTTTGAACAAAGTCATCTAAGAAGCCTTATGTCCAATTGATGTCGTACTTTCCGTAAATGGCGAAAAGAGCTTTAAAAACTTTTTAAGTAGGGTTATTGTAATTACCCACCCTCGAAGTGATATTTTGTTGCAAAATAATACTCATAAGTCTCGATTTTGTTGAAGATTTTTATGTTTAAAATCAAATTTGTAGCGACCTTGAAATTCGAAGACTTCGTCTTCACACATCGAAATGTTTTAAAATATAATTAAGTATTATAAATATGATTATATAACCTTATTAAACATCATTTAATTAATAATTAATTATAAGAAACTTTTTTTTGAAAGTTGTTTGCAAAAATATATTCTTTGAAGAAAAATCAATAATGTGACTGAAAATCAGTTCATCGGTAAAAAGCTTTTCGATCGATATAAGTTGTTCGAACTCTTAAGCACTTATGTGATGATCAAATGAACACATTAGCAACTAGTTAACACACACCTCTTCATAAAGTTTTGAATGTTCTAGAAGCTTCTACTAGGATAAGAGATATTATTATAAGAGGGGTAAAATAATAATTAGCATAAAGGAGAAGTGATGGGAGGTGAGTCTTCTGTGGCATGAAAGGGGAATGAAGGAAAACTTAAAGAGCACCATTCTTAGACTATATAAGGAGGGGCATACCATTAGTTATCATTCAAGAATGCACAAGCAAAAGTGAGCTAAAATCTATGTCTTCTTCTTCTTCTTCATAATTTCCTAAAGAAAAAATTTGCAAATCAAATCCAAATTACTTCAAACATGGAATGAATCCTTACTACCATATTACAAAACATCCTAAAAAGATAGAAGTGGAAGAAACAAAGGCACACTCCTCAAGGAAGCATAGGCCATGAGCAACTTAAGGTAGAGTGAGGACTAAAAGCAAGTGGAAGTAAGGAAAGAGGGAAGGAAAGGAGGTTGCTAGGTTGGGTTTGGACTTAGACACTTGGATCTTGGTTGTTTGTAAGGTTTAAGGTGAGCTAACTCACCACTTTGATTGGAAATATAACTCATATTTGCTTATGTTTGGTTTTGTTAAAGTTGTCTAAATTGACTTAGACATATGTTGAAAACAATGGTTTACTTCTTGCCTTAAAAACAAGTGGCATATGTATGGACTTGAATGTACTTGAATAGACTTGTATGACATACAATAAGGTCTTGGAAAAAAGTTAGTTGAACATAGGTTTGAATATAACTCAGATTTGAAAATGCACTTATAGCAATAATCGCTATAGATGGAGTTGTAAATTGCCTTGTTTTTGGCGATTTCTATGGAACTTTATAGATGAATACTTAAGGGTTTCTCACCATATATATAATGTCTTATCTGTATGTTTGTTTCTAGTAAAAGTTTGGATAGCAAAAGGTTAAGTAACATCTTGAAAACAACCAAAACTTCACTTGTGCAAAACTGCCCCGTTTAGACTTGATTTTTTGATATAAAAGGTTTGAGAAGATATTTAAGTTTAAGTATTCCATTTTTACAAGTGTTTACTAACTATTATTAGAGTATTTTAAAAGTGGTTTGAGGTCTTTATGAATTTTAAAGGATTAATTGTGAATTTTTAAAGAAGAGTTTTTTATGATAAAACATGCTCTTTTCCAAGTTTTATAGATTTTACAAACTTGTTATTTTAAAGTAATATTTTGGATAAATGTTTTGAAACCTATTATAAGTATTTTCAAGTAATTTGAAAGTATATATAAATGTTTTCAAAAAGGGGTTAAGAATTGATTAGTGGCTAAATGATTAATTATTTGATTACTTGTTTGAAAAGTAATAAACTATGTTTAACACTAAAAGCCGATGAAGTAAGGCTTATCTATTTGTGAAAGTTAAGATTGATGTCGAGAAGGGATGGAGAAATATAGCTCTAACCTACCAGTTTCCCTCTTGGCCGTGGAATATTAAGTCGAAAAACGTCTGAAACATGTTAATCGTGTTGATTCCTTACTTGTTTATGGAAATCATTAATATTATACTTAACACTAAAAACCGATGAGGTTGACTTATCTATTTGTGACATTCAAGAATGAAGTGTCTAGGCAAGGCTTTGATGTAACCAGTGCTCTAACTTACCTAGCGTCAATCTTGGATGAGGGATAGTTAAGTTGGAATGTCGGGAAGGAGTTAAGCGTTCAAATATTGATTTGTATAAGAAATTGTTTTGAATAGATAATTGATTAGCCGACTATCGAACTTGACCTAATATTAAGTTAAGAAGTAATCAAAAAACTTCATGATTTCATTCCAATGAGAACCCCTGAGGAGGAGGATCGGTATGAAATGCCTCTAGCTTTCACTTAATTCTAAAAGAACAGAAATTGAGTTAGCCAGAAATTCATCAATTGGTTTTGAAGAGTCCGGGATTGATAAGTGTTTTACTTACGGAATACCACTTCAAAACTAGTATACGATTCTATGTTTTGGAAGAGGTTGAAAAAAATCTATATGGAGATCCAAGATTTTTTCTAGATGCTCAAATCCATTTAATGATTTGTGATATGTTCGAGATATGGGAATTCATTTGGGGATTTGTATTTTGTTCAAGTGGTAAAGACTTATGTGAAAGATGCCGAATGTAACCTCGACATCGGAAATGACTAAAAACAGAGTAAGATGCATAACCAAGGGTTTAACGACCCATGTTAGTGTATTTTCAACCCCATATCTAGATATACTTATCGATTGTTGGTCGGGGAAGTTGATGATATTTGGTTCACGTTGTTATAATTATGTTCGGACATTGGATCGCTTGCGTTTACCTAAATGGTATAATTTATCTAGAGATATACGACACTCGAAAGGTACTTTCTGACCCTTATGCAGGAGATTGAATTCGACTTATGTCTGATGCTTGGTTTTTGTTTCCCTAAATTCGTTACGTATTCTTTCGAGTAGGCTGAGTAAGGAAGGTTTTAACTTGGACACTTTAGAGTTCTGAAGACGAGCTGAAGGCTTCCATTATCTATCAATTTCTATTTTCGTTGTTCCATTTTAGCTATGTACATATATTAGTAAGTAAGGATACGCGGTTATAAATATCTAGGCTGATGACAGTACTTAGGTTTTGTAACTCTGATATTCCTATATTTAGAGTAACCCTTTGTGTTGTTCTTTTAATATTATATATTACCGTTCCGCTGTGAGATTCTGATGTTGTGTTCTTCCTTTCTTGTTCTATTCTTCTTTTACCCTAACTTTCTATCTTTTCAACACTTGGGTGTTCGGCACATGAATACCGTGGATGTATTAGTGTCGACATTTGAGGGTCGAAAAGTTGAGTCGTTACATTTTGTATCAGAGCCCAAGGTTGAGCAAACACCTTCGCTTTGGTTAGGTATGGCTCACTAGAGATAGGGTAAGCGACATCCTAGAATGAATCGAGTGTATTATATATATATGAGAGTGTATTTTTATTTTCTATAAACCTATACCCCGTTTTTCAGCTTTCCTTAAGAATAATCTCTTTCTTTGAAATAACTCTAGCCTTTCATATCCTAAATATATTCTGCTATGTTCAGGTTGTACATCATGAGTACTAGAGATGCCAATGCTTGAGGAGGTAGAGGTAGAGGTGGTAATGGTAGTAACATAACAAATGGTGGAGATCGAACACTAAGGAATATTGCTCCGGTTTGGGGAACCAAGGGTGGATATTGTCGAAGAGGTCATGAAGGTTATGCCTCAGCTTAATTTTGCTTCATTTCATCGTGATTATGAGAGGCTTTTAAATGAACCAAATTTAAAAATGAACTTTTTACTTCTTTTAAATAAATTAAAACATATCTATTCATATTTTAAAATCATATTTATATAATATCAAAATCTCTATTTTTTACAGTGTATGTAAAACTGACAAAATGCGACAAAATTTGGATATTTTTGTAAAATGATTATAAACACATTTTTAAATCTTTTAATATACTTCTATTATCTTTATTAGGTGTTTTTAATAAGATTTAACTTTTCAAATAAATATTTAAACCTATTTATTTAAGCCTTTATTTATTTTTAACAAAACTTAACTTTTGCTAATTTGTTCTAAAATTCAAATTTATACTTTTTAATTATTAACTATAAGAATAAATAATTTCTCTATTATTATTTATTATATATAACATATTTATATAAGTTGTAAATCCTTTTTAAATTTAAAATAAACAAAATCTCTCATTTTCGAAGTAGCAAAATTACGGGTCGTTACATTCTCCCCTACTTAAAAGCATTTCGTCCTCGAAATGAAAGTTAGATAAAGGAATCTATCTCATACTCATATCCTCAAATATTTTGACTTATTTATACTGATGATAGAAAAAGAAGAAGATCGATAGCATAACAACACTAAAACAAATGATGTCAAACATACATACAGAGATTTCCCACACTAACCTGAGTACTTATTACGGACTTAAGGTTATATATACATAAATCAAGTCAAACTTCTATCGTACCCATCCTAGTGCGTACTGCACACTTAAGATAATATATACAACAACCAAACAAGACTATACATCCAAAAACAACCAAACTGATACTATATCAACATAAATGAATACATCCACATAACTCATTCCTGACCTGAGCATGTACTATACCCGAGGTCTATATATATATATATATATATATATACATACATACATACATACCAAAACATCAGTCCAACCCTTATATCTTAGTGTCTATTATTTAAGATAACTACCCAACTACTATGTTGACAGACCCAAAACATCATACTATATGTGATATTTGATTCGATCTATTATTTGAATCCACAACTTAACTTCCAAACTAGTATCGATCCCCCGATTTTCTAGTGCAGACTTTGATCAGACTTCCCGATCACAAACCCTTGCTTTCCTTGCATAGCTCTCAACTATGATAGAAAACTCGTGTACACAATCATAAACTCTCGTCAATGCTCACTGTCAAGAATCGAGTGATAAATTCTTTTCCGGATTGGTGTAAACACCTCAAAGTTCTGTACTCAAATCTTAGATCAAAAATTTATGTGCCGAAATGATCTACGTTTAACTTATGTACTTATTCACATTCATTTTTACCTAATACATTTTTTCAAAATTTCTATTAATCTAAGTTTATTTCACAACCATTTACTTTCTTCTAAATCCATTATTACTTAAGCATACAGATATGACTTAAACTTGTATAATATACCTTTGCTTCCTAAGAGTATATATACATATCACCAAACTTCAAACCGTTATTACTTCAATTAGGGTGTTTAACTAATGTGGAATTCTACTATTATCTCAAATTAATAAGTTATAAGACTTAATCCTTAGTTTTATTTATCTAAGGTCATAATTTAGCTAATATTATTTATCTAATCCATATATTAATAAGACAACTTTACTAAGTGTACACCTTTTTCTTTTAATTCTGTGATTATCTACTTAACTTATTTACCTATCCATTTCTAAATCAAATTTCTTAACCTTAAATCCATCAAATACCTTATAGTCAAATTGTGAAACTTAATTCACATGGTATTTGTTATTTAAAATTTTTCATCCAACAATCCACCTACCAACCATATTATTCAAAACTTCTTTTTAACTTTTTCTAACCTATCCACTTCCAATCTTACTTTATCATGAATTACAAATGTTACCCTAAATGTATCGCTAATTCAAAGTTTTTTATTAGGATGATATTTCTTATATCTGTTATTCCTTAATTTCACTTTGATTTTAACCTAATCAAAGTGTCTAAATTTCAAATTATCTTATCTCCTTTATAAGTTATCGAACTTACCCTTTTATATTATATTTACCCAAAGTCTCATTTTAGGCTTATCTTTTTCTATCTTGTTGATAAGAATTTTTCTAAGTATGCATTTTCTTTTTACTTTCTCCAATTACAACTTCTAGCTTCAATATTATCATCAAATATCTTATAGTTAAATTGTGAATTTTTACTTCACAAGATATTTGTACTTAGCTTTTAAATCCATCCATTATGATAATCACTTAATCATTATTATTTCTTAATACTAAATATCTAAGGGTATATGATTAAAGTTCTAAATTCTAGCTTTCAACTAATTGATTCTATATGGAATATCTTATAGTCAAATCGTGCAATTCTAATCACAAGATATTTATATTTTAGTTTTACTAAGCAAAATTACAAACAATCCTTAATTTCTAACCCAAAAATAATGATATTTCCTTTAGTATTAAAATATAAACCCAAGGTAAAATTATTTCATTTACCAATTTCTTTAAAACAAAATCACTTTTATAAAATTAACAAATACACGCTCGTATATATAACACTCTCATAACTCATTCTAGGATGTTACTAACCCTATCTCTAATGAATTACTCATCCTAGGATATTACTAATCCTATCTCTGATGAGCCTTTACCCATAATAAAGCTAAGGTTCTCGCTTCACCTTCAGCTCTAAGACCAAATGTGATGACCCGCAATTCTGTGCCCTTTGTGCCGACAATAAACCACATATGCCAAAGAAAAATAGAAAGAACAGAATCTCACACGAATAGAATAACATATAATATTGAACAAATATCTTTACAGCAGAAAACTTTTAAAATACATATATCAGAGTCTAACCTAAATTCAGCTTGGACAGTTATAAACATCCGTCCTTACAATTGCTGACACACATCAAACAAAACAAACATAAGCGGATAATAGAATACGTCCATACGTAGATGAATATCTCCAGCTCTCCTTTGGAAACTCCAACCGTCTTCGACTAAACCTGAAACTACTCGGATCTGACCCGAGTATTGAAAATACCCGAACCAGGCTTGATAAACCAGCGTGAGAAAAACTAAATAATAAATGACATTGTCATATATCATCCTTTGAATAAAATCCTTTGAAAAGAAAGAGTATCTCATAAGACCACGCCTACACATAAAAACGGACGGGTTTTACCTTATGATAACTAAAACACTTTTATATCAAAACATTTGATATTATTTTTAATGATATTTTTTGAAAACATTTGCAAATAAACTTATTAATCTTAGCCAAAATTGTTACCATTATTAAATTTCAGCATACTAGGTTCTACAAACAAAACCGTAGGTTCTTATTGGAGAATGGATTTCCATACAAATGACCAGGTGAAGGGACTACCTTCTAGAAGTACATCTCTAGAGGAATGTACCGAGGACCATCACAAAGGATCCTCTACCAACACAAGACCGGCCTATCTCTGTAACTAGATAGTACCAAATATATCATCCCCCGGTCGTTACCGACCTTTAACCAAACGCTCGTTTTCCATACACCACATTAATTTACATCCTGAATGTCGTAGCGGGAAGAAATATATCTAGAAGGGGGTGATCATACCCTAATTGGGAATGACCCATTTAGCCTTGCTGCGTCTAACCCTGTTTCGGTCATTTTCGGTTGATGAGGCTTGAGGCTACGATTACCTTTTCACGTAGCACATATCACATCTCTAAATGCCACATTGCCATTTCCGTTGACTACTAATTGCCTTCCACAAAAATACAACGCTTGAGCTCGTACGTCTCAGGGAGGATGTTAAGCTAAGAGAAGTTGCCTTCTCCACCACCATGGATGTATGTTTGTAAAAACCAATGTACGTTATCTCAGAAAATGCAATGTCGGACATTCATCCATACAAGTTCGTTCTAGGACTGAACGAAACCGAAGGTGCTATCCTACCACATCCTATCGGGAATTAACTCTAGGATTAGTAGCGAGAAGTCCTTGCAACCTAAAGAATTTCAGAAATGAAAGCACCACTGCTACTTAGTATTTAGGAGCTAACCAGAATTATCAACAAGCAGTCCTTTCATCCTAAAAATCCCTAGTCTTCATTCTTCATCCTCTCTATCAGGTCTTCATTTTTCGAACACGTAAATTGGTTCGAAGTGGTTTTCGGATAGGAATCACCCAAATCCGACCCCGGTTCCTTCGAAATCCAATCACCGATGTAAAGTGAATAAGAGTATACAGGATTTATTAAGTCTCTTTTCACTTTAATTCTTTTTGGATGATTACAAAATCTTTTCTTTCTGTCTTAGAGTAATTCTAAGTTAATTCATTCTTTTGCTTTAAATAATATTTCAAATTTCCTTACTTATCATCGATCCAAATTCCTTATCTTTTAAATGGGTCAAAAACAATGTTATTTAAGACATCGTTTACTGTAAACCCTAAAATCAATCTTAGCAAACATTATTGAGTAAATAGGATCATAGAAATCATTTTAATTTTAACCAATATCAATTTCTGTATTCAACAAGTTCTATGGGCGGAATAACGGTGAGATCACCTTTTAATTTCCACGAATAAGACGAGTTCCCTCTTCGAAATTTGACACCAAGTATAAGAAGATTATCTTTATGCAATCCAAGTTGTAATTTATTCATTTTGGAGATTGCTTAAATTTTGGATAATACTAATCTTCTTTTATTTTGGAAAACTTAATATAATCTTTTTAGAGCATCCGGGCTTTCCTTCGGTCTGTTCCACCCCTCGCCTAAGAAGAGAAAACAGAGGCCAGGTAAGTTCAGGGCGTTGGTTGCTCCATCCCTAACCTTAGTTAAACACCTTGTTTTATCTTCCCAAATCTCACAGGCGGGACAAATGTACTAGTCGTTTCCGCATACTCAGTTATCTACTTTATTTTGGAATTGATTATAAAGATTCCAAATTATTTTTTAACGCTTAATTTTCCTTTTAAAAACAATCGTAATTGATTCTAGGAAAAATCGTTATGTTTAAACTCATATTCAAAAAGTTATAGAATTCGTAGCATAAAAGTGCTGCGGAAAGTGTTGTATAAGCTTATTTGATTTAAAACACTTTTTAATATTTGAAAATTCATATTTTCCATTCCAAATCTCTTCTAAACTATTTAAATAGATTTATCAAATTTATTCCACATTTTTTCAAAATTAAAACGTTAATTTAAAAGGATTTCCTATTATGGTCACTTAACTGCACTAGCGCGATTTTTCTAGAAAATTGATTTGGACTTAATTCAAAATCTACTAATCGAAATTTTGATTTTCTTTCTTCGTTTAGAAGATATGAATATAATAGTCCGCAATTTTCTTATCTTGAAGAATTCTGAGCTATATTCCCCTCTATACACTAGGCTGAACTTTTCGGCGCGAAATCGCGAACTACCGTTGCGCGACGCACCTAGTTTTAACTTATTTTTCAATACTTGAAATAATTTATTCAAATTAAATTCTATTACTTATACAATCATTACAAATTATTTTAAACCAATATTTTTAATTTTTAAAGTATTTAAAATGTATTTTCAATATTTTCAATATTTTCGTATTATAATATTATTTTATTCCTATTATTTAATATTAAATTTTAAATTCCAATTTCAATTCTAACTTCAAATTAAACCAAATTAAAACTTAGATTTCAAATCTAATTTCCATTCTAATTTAAATTTCAACCTTAATCTCGATTTTCAAAATTGATTTCAATTTCATTATTCATCTCAATTTCAATTTCAATTTAACTTTCCATTTCAAATCCAATTTCACTTCTAATTTCAAATTCTCTTTTATTTCCACTTTAATTTCAATTCCAATTAAAAAGAGACTTATTTTTTCAAAGTATATCATATCACCAAAATTGGGTCTTATTTAACAAAGGGGATACTTAATCAAAATGAGCACAATCGAGTTAACATTTATCACTAACATAATTATGGTCCATGCACAAACTAATATGATAAATAATGACAACCATAAATACTTGCAACTATTCAAACATAACACAAACATATCCAAACATCCATAACAACATTTCAAAGGGGTGTATACTTGCATATGTAATAAGATGATTATTATAACAAAATCAAAATACGATCTTTTAAAAGCGATGAGAATTTTCTCACCTTTAACCAAAACGTTTAACTTCTTACCAACATTCATTTAATTCAACGCTTCACTCAACCACCACCTAAACACTCTTCCACCTTTTCCAAGCGCTCGGCCACCACCCCACATCCCTTCTTGCTCTTGGCCATAGCCTTCCCCTTCCATATTGCTCACGTCCTCCCCCATCAACCCCCAAACTCAAGGTCTAAGGCCATTTTTAAGAAAAGAAGAGGAAGAAGTGAATTAAGAAGAGGTTAGAGAGTAACAAGTGGATTAGTGCTTAAGCGCTCCACTATTTTTAACCCTCCTACCTCTCTTAAAGAGAGAAGCCATTAAAATAGCTTAAAGGAAGAAAAGAAGAGAATGATTTGTGTGAAAATGGAAGAGGTATGCATGGCTATTTATTGGAAAAAGTTTGGAATAAAATATTATTATGTAAAATGACCAAAATACCATTTACTTACTTTTTAAGAAACCTTACTTTTTTCAAAACTTAACATCACATTTCAAATCATGCTTAGTCACTTTCACTTAAGGAGTAAGAAAAGTAAAGTAATAATTATGTTTGGTTTGATTTGACATGTTTTGGAATTTTGTGCTTACCTTTTCTTAATGAAATTCTAGAATTTTCTGCGTATGTTTAGTAAAAGTAAACTTGATTAGTGAATTAATTAATACTTTTACTATTTGAATATATGTTCATATATAAGAAATTAGAGGTGCGACAACGTTGCGACAACTTTTAATCGACAAAACGTTGATTTTCGATAAAATGTTTTACAGTCACATTTCGACGTTTTAGTTAACTATTTATTTATGTAAACCAAATTTAAAAATGAACTTTTTACTTCTTTTAAATAAATTAAAACATGTCTATTCATATTTTAAAATCATATTTAAATAATATCAAAATATCTATTTTTACAGTATATGTAAAACTGACAAAATGCGACAAAATTTGAATATTTTTGTAAAAAGATTATAAACACATTTTTTAATCTTTTAATATACTTCTATTATCTTTATTAGGTGTTTTTAATAAGATTTAACTTTTCAAATAAATATTTAAACCTATTTATTTAAGCCTTTATTTATTTTTAACAAAACTTAAATTTTGCCGATTTGTTCTAAAATTCAAATTTATACTTTTTAATTATTAACTATAAGAATAAATAATTTCTCTATTATTATTTATTATTTATTATATATAACATGTTTATTTAAGTTTTAAATCCTTTTTAAATTTAAAATAAACAAAATCTCTCATTTTCGAAGTAGCGAAATTACGGGTCGTTACAGGTGTGCTAACTGCCAGCAAGTAAAAGGTAGTCACCAGAAGATGGCTGGACTGCTTCAACCACTTGAGATTCCTAAGTGGAAGTGGGAGCATATTTCCATGGACTTCATCGACGGATTGCCTAAGTCGAGAAGAGGTAATGTGGATGTGTGGGTTATCATGGATCGGTTGACCAAGAGCGTGCACTTCTTACCTGTTAAGACTACGAGAACAGCTTCTAGTTTAGCTGAGTTATATGTTAATAAAATTGTCATATTGCATGGTGTTCCTTGTGATATCGTGAGTGATAGAGATCCAATACTCACAAACCAATTCTAGAAGGGTTTGCACGAGGCTTAGGGACCGAGCTTAGTTTGAGTACGCTTACCATCCGCAGACTGATGGACAAACGGAAAGGGTGAACCAGGTGTTGGAAAACTTGCTTAGAGCATGCATTTTAGATTTAGGGGGTTTGTGGGAAGAACACTTAACACTTGTTGAGTTTTCACACAATACCAGTTATTGGGTCAGTATCGGAATGGCACCATTTGAAGTGTTGCATGGAAGGCCTTGCAAATCTCTATTGTATTAGGTAGAACATGGGGATCGTCTTGCGCTTGGGTCGGATATGAATCGAGAGGCGTTGTAAATACTTTAATTAACTTCTGTTAAGTTATATTCACTACTGGGTCAACCTAACTGGTTATTCTGCTCTTTCCCCAAAATACAGTTATGGGTTAATAGCAATGTGAATAACATTTCCAAAATCTTTATTTATGCCATGGTTTTTCTTTAAAAATGAGAATGGGTTATTTGTTTTGAAACCTTAAAACATCACTTTCGAGACCCCTGGATGACCTCCTTCGAAAACGTAGAAAACCTCTTTTCAAAACACTAAATATATACCTTTCGAAACCAACGAAACCTTTCGATGGTATCAAGAAAACATTCTTTAAAACATAGGTTTGAAACAAATAAATTACCCTTTCGAAAGCATTAGGTTTACACTTTAAAAACATCATTTGGGTCAAAATGGTTATATACGAAAGTATCTCTTCCGAAACCAACTAAAATAAATCTGGGGAAAATTGATGGTGTCGAAACCATCTAGTCGAAAGCAAAAACCTTTAAAACAAAAACTTTGAAGGACAGAGTCGAAACCCCTTTCGACTCCATCACCTTCGAAACCCTCACCCCTTTCGAAAGCAACTGGAAAAAGGCTTAGTTTAAGGTAAAAATAAGGATAACCTTTCGAAAGCATTACTGGTCAATATAGTCGAAAGGTGGAGTAGCAGCTAGGTTGAAACCTGCCCTTTCGAAAGCTTCTTATTTAAAGAAAAAGTTCCCCATCGAAAGCCATTTCTGAAGTTCCTTTCAAAAGCATGGCTTTCGACTATGTTGAAAAACTTTAATTAAATCAAGGCAGGAATTTAACTTTAGAAAACAAACTAAGGTTTCGACTCTATAAGGTATCGACTCGGTCGAAAGCCCTTCAAAAACTAGGTAGGCGTTGATCTTTTTAGAATTGAATCCTTGGTTTCGACTTTGGCGAAAGGATGGCTTTCGACAGCCTACCTTTTGCTACTTACCAATACACTTCATACCAATTTCCATTTATACCATGTGCCTTGGTTCCAACTTTGTGGGTTTCGACAGTGATGGTTTCGACTGGGATGGAGCGGAGGAAAAGGAGTCGAAAGGTGCCTCCGAAATAGATGGAACCTCCTTTTTCTTGAAACACTGTTTGATATCTAAAAATAGCAATTACTTTATAACTAAGCTGTCATTTGTAACTCCTTGATTGGCTACTTAAAACTTGTCAAATACTTTACAAATTAAACTGCCACACTAATTAGATCTAAATCAAAGCTTTGTAACGTTAAGTCCTTCTATATGACAAAACCAATATTTGTAGAAAAGTCGTTCTTTAACAATAATTTATTTTCCCAAATAAATCAATTAGGAAAAATCCCCAAAAATTACAGAAAATCAATTTCATCATGTAATCAAACATATTAAAAATTTAGACCCAAATTCTTCCAAGTATATTCGAAATAAATTTTTAACCCAAATACTTCATATTTACCATAAAAAATTCATGATAAAATTTTCATAGCTTGGAAAATTTTGAAAATTAAAACCCATCTCCAAAATCATGTTTTACTTAACTTAAAAATTTTCCATGGCAATCTAAATTCATAAATCCTCGGTTTTGCATCAAACTGTGCTAATTCATATGCGTATGAATTTAAAGTAAATCAACATAAAATGGCTCAAACATATCATCATCCATTTTATCACAAAAATGAATCTAAATCATAAATCCAAAACTATATAATCATAAAATAAAATAGAGATGGTATGAGATTATTATTCACCTTGGATATGATAAGGAATTTGAAATTTATAGAAGATTGATTCCCCTAGCTTTGATTTTATTTAAAAATTTCTCCCTCTTTTCCCTTGTTAATGGTCGGCTTTTCTTGGCTTTTATTTGCGTTTGTTTTGATTTCAGAAATAAAATGAACGTGAATGGACAAAGGCAGATGTATAGCCGTGAATAGAAAGTGCGACTATTTTTACTAATAAGGTCTTATGCAAGTTAATTATCTTATAAATCGATTATAAGCCCATTTATTTTATGGATAAGCATGGCCCTATATATATAATTTACCCAAACCTCAAACTCCTTATCATCATTATTCGATTTAATTTATCTAATTAAATTTTCTGAATAATATTATCAAAAATTAGGGATGCCACAGGCTCCCCCCTTAAAGAATTTCATCCTCGAAATTCAGTAAGGACTAAATACTAAACATAGCAATCATCTGTAACAACACCTAACAACCATACTAGTCTAACTGACTAACCACTGTCTATATAAATCTAATAATCTAGACATACCCTCAAAGCATATTAGGATAAGTATCTCTAATCCTGTCCTCTGCCTCCTAAGTACAGTCCTTCTCGTTGTCGCTCCACTGAACTTTCACCAACCTGACTATCTTGTTCCTTAATCTTTTCTCATCTCTAGCTACACCCCAAACTAGTTGTCTAACAAAAGTCAAACTAGGTTCTATCACTAAGTCATCCAATCTTGTTGGAGGAATAATAGTCTCTAGATCAGGCACATACTTTTGTAGATGAGACACATGAAATACATTATGGACACCTGCCATGTTGCTCGGAAACTCTACTCTGTATGCGAGCTTTCCAATCCTCTCTATAATCTGAAATGGACCTACATATCTTGGGGCTAACTTCCCTAACTTTCCAAATCGTATTACACCCTTGATAGGTAATATCTTAATGAAAACCTTATCTCCAATTGAGAATTCTAGGTCCTTACACCTCTTGTCTGTGTAACTCTTCTGTCTTGACCGAGCTTCGTTTATCCTTCCTCGGATTAACTCAATCTTCTCTGAAGCCTCTCTAACCAAATATGGACCTAAGACTAACCTGTCTCCAGTCTCCAACCAACATGTTGGTGATTTACATGGTCTTCCATACAAAGCTTCAAACGACACCATTCCTATACTAGTCTGAGAACTATTATTATAGGAAAACTCAACCAAATGTAGATGATAGTCCCAAGATCAACCAAAGTCCAATACACAAGCTCTCGATAAATCCTCGAGTCCTTTGTTGACTCTCTCTATCTGCCCATCCGTTTGAGGGTGATACGCAGTACTCATATTAAGCTTGGTACCCATCATTTCCTGTAAACTCTTCCAGAATTCACCAGTGAACAACACATCTCTGTCACTGACTATACTACTTGGATCTCCATGCAGTCTAATTATGTTCTTTAGGAACAACTTAGCTAAAACATGTGCCATTCTGGTTGACTTAACTGGAATGAAATAAGCAATGTTGGTCAATTTGTCCACTATAACCCATATACTTCATTACCTCTATTTGACCTTGGCAGCCCGTCTATAAAATCCATGGATATCGAATCCCATTTCCAAACTGGTATCTCTAAAGGTTGAAGCAATCCACTAGGCTACTAATGTTCAGCTTTCACTTGTTGACAGTTTGCACACTGCCTAACCCACAAGCCAACATTCCTCTCCATGCCTTCCTAATAGAAGCTCCTCTTCATATCCTGATACATATTGGCTCCTCTAAGATAAATCGTAAACTTCGATCGATGACATTCTCCAAGAGCTTCTTTCCTTAGGCCCTCCACATTTGGTACACACAACCGTTCCTTCTTTCTTAGCCACCCTCTCTGGCCAAGGCTAAAACTCTTTAAATCATTGATCTCTATTCCAACCTCAAGTCTTCTGATCCTTTCATATAATACTGGATCCTTCTTCTGCTTAGAAGCAATTTTCTCAATCAATACTGATTGAACTTCTAAACAAGACAATCTGGCGGTACTCTAACTAGAACCAGTAGTCGATCTTAACTGCACATCACAACTGACTAAAGCTTCTAAATCTTTCCACTCCACCAACATAACTAACACCACATTCCGATGTTTTCTGCTAAGAGCATCAGCCACTTTATTACCTTTTCCTGGTGTATATTCTATACCAAAAACATATGCAGCCAAAAACTCCAGCCACCTCTACTGTCTCATATTCAACTCCTTCTATGAGAATAAATATCATAAAGACTTATGATCGGTAAACAACTCAAATCTCTCCCCAAGAGATAATGTCTCCAAATCCTCAATGCAAATATCACAGCTGCCAACTCCAAATCTTGAGTTGGATATCTAACTTCATGCCAACTCCAAAGCCCTTCAAAAACTAAGCAGACGTTGATCTTTTTAAAATTGAATCCTTGGTTTCGACTCTAACAAAAGCATGGCTTTCGACACCCTACCTTCCGCAACTTACCAATACACTTCGTACCAATTTCCATTGATACCATGCGCCTTAGTTCCGACTTTGTGGGTTTCGACAGTGATGGTTTCGACAGGGATGGAGCAGAGATAAAGGAGTTGAAAGGTGCCTCCGAAATAGGCGGAACCTCCTTTTTCCTAAAATGCTGTTTTATATCTAAAAATAGCAATTACTTTATAACTAACCTGCCATTTGTAACTCCTTGATTGGCTACTTTAAAAATTTTCAAATACTTTACAAATAAAAAGTGCCGCACTAATTAGATCTAAATCAAAGCTTTATAACGTTAAGCCCTTCTATATGACAAAACAAGTATTTGCAGAAAAGTCCTTTAACAATAATTTATTTTTCTAAATAAATCAACTGGGAAAAATCCCCAAAAATTATAGAAAATCAATTTCATCATGTAATCAAACATGACCCAAATTCTTCTAGGAATATTCGAAATAATTTAACCAAATACTTCATATTTACCATCAAAAATTCATGATAAAATTTCCATAGCTTGGAAAATTTCGAAAAATAAAACCTATCTCCAAAATCATGTTTTACTTAAAATATAAATTTTCCATAGCAATCTGAAATCATAGATTCTCCGTTTTGCATCAAAACCATGCTAATTCATATGCGTATGAATTTAAAATAAATCCACATAATATGGCTCAAACATATCATCATCCATATTATCACAAAAATGAATCTAAATCATAAATCTAAAACTATATAATCATAAAATAAAATAGAGATGGTATGAGATTATTATTCACCTTGGATATGATTAGGAATTTGAGATTTGTAGAAGATTGATTCCCCTGGCTTTGATTTTATTAAATTTTTCTTCCTCATTTCCCATGTTAATGACCTGCTCTTCTTGGCTTTTATTTGCATTTATTTTGATTTGAAAAATAAAATGAACGTGAATGGATAAAGGCAAATGTATAGCCGTGAATAGAAAGTGCGGCTATTTTTACTAATAAGGCCTTATGCAAGTTAATTATCTTATAAATCGATTTTAAGCCCATTTATTTTATGGTTAAGCACGACCCTATATATAATTTACCCAAATTTCAATCTCTTTATCATCATTATTCTACTTAATTTATCTAATTAAATTTCCTGAATAATGTTGTCAAAAATTAGGGTTGTTACAGAGGGCTAAAAGCAAGTGGAAGCAAGGAAAGAGGGAAGGAAAGGAGGTTGCTAGGTTGGGTTTGGACTTAGATGATTGGATCTTGGTTGTTTGTGAGGTTTAAGGTGAGCTAATTCACCATTTTGATTGGAAATATAACTCATACTTGCTTGTGTTTGGTTTTGTTAAAGTTGTCTAAATTGACTTAGACATATGTTGAAAACAATGGTTTACTTCTTGCCTTAAAAACAAGTGGAATATGTATGGACAATAACAAACTAAATGAACTTGTATGACTATAAAAAGGTCTTGGAAAAAAGCATATAGGTTTTAGTTGAACATAGGTTTGAATACAACTCGGATTTGAAAGTGCACTTATAGCGATAGTCGTTATAGATACGGTTGTGAATTGCCTTATTTTTGGCGAATTCTACAGAACTTTGTAGAGAGATCCTTAGTGGTTTCTCGCCATATTTATAATGTTTTATATATATGTTTGTTTCAAATAAAAGCTTGGATAGTAAAAGGTTAAGTAATATCTCAAAAATGACCAAAACTTTATTTGTGCAAAACCGCCCCGTTTAGACTTGATTTTTCGACTTAAAAGGTTTGAAAAGACATTTAAGTTCAAGTATTTTATTTCATTCTTTTTACTAGTGTTTATAACTATTATTAGAGTATTTAAAAAGTGGTTTGAGATCTTTTTGAAATTTTAAGAATTAATTATGAAATTTTAAAGAAGATGTTTTTATGATAAAACATGTTCTTTTCCAAGTTTTATAGATTTTACAAACTTGTTATTTTAAAATAATATTTTGGATAAATGTTTCAAAACCTATATATGTATTTTCAAGTATTTTAAAAGTATATACAAATGTTTTTGAAAAAGGGTTAAGAATTTCTTAGTGGTTAAATGGTTAATGGTTTGGTTACGTGTTTGAAAAGTAATTAACTATGCTTAACACTAAAAGCCGATGAAGTAAGGCTTGTCTATTTGTGAGAATTAAGATTGATGTCGAGTAGAGGTAGAGCGATAGAGCTCTAATCTACCAGTTTCCCTCTTGGTCGAGGAATGGTAAGTCAAAAATTGTCGGAAACGTGTTAATCGTGTTGATTTCTTACTTGTTTATGAAAATCATTAATATTATACTTAACACTAAAAGCCGATGAGGTGGACTTATCTATTTGTGAGATTCAAGAATGAAGTGTCTAGGCAAGGCTGTGCTTCAACCAGTGCTCTAACTTACCTAACTTCACTCTTGGATGAGGAATAGTTAAGTTAGAATGTCAAAACCGAGTTAAGTATACGAATATTGATTTGTATAAGCAATTATTTTGACTAGATAATCGATTAGTCAATTATTGAACTTAACCTAATATTAACTTTAGAAGTAATTGAAAGACTTCATGATTTCATAGTAATAAGAACCTCTGAGGAGGAGTATTGGTTTGAAACGCCTCTAGCTTTCACTTACTTCTGAAAGAACCAGAATTGAGTTAGTTAAAAATTCATCAATTAGTTTTGAAGAGTCGGGGAATGGTAAGTGTTTTACTTACTGAATACCACTTCAAAACTAATATATAAGTTCTATGTTTTGGGAGCGGTTGAAAAAGGGAATCTATGTAGAGATTCGAGATCGGTTCTAGATTCTCGAATCTATGTAGTGATTCATGATTCGTTCGAGGTATGGGAATCCATTTGGGGATTTGTGCTTTGTTTGAATGGTGAAGACTTGTGTGAAGGAAGCCGAACATAACCTCGACATTGGAAATGACTAAAAACAGAATAGGAAGCACAATCTTGGGTCTAGCGACCCATATTTGGGTATTATCAACTCCATATCTAGATATACTTATCGATTGTTGGCCAGCAGAAGTTGATGATATTTGGTTCACGTTGTTCAAGTTTATGTTCGAACGTTGGGATGCTTGTGTTTACCTAAATGGTATACTCTATCTAGAGATATATGACACTCAGAAGGTACTTTTTGACCCTTATGTAGGAGATTGGATTCGGTAACCCCAAAGAGATCTCCATGGAAAAATCCATTTTGCGAATGTTTCTTAGCGGTTTTAAATGTAACCTGAATATGCTATGATGTAATGAATGTAAGCACCACGGCTATCTAATATGATTTATATTCTACACTCTAGACATTATCTACCATATCAATATATTAAACTTAATAAATGGTTGGCTTATTTTGTGGGGAAAACTGTTATGGGAATCCATACGATCTCAATAGTTACTGTTACATGTATTCATGTATCTATAGTTTTCTCATACCAGACTTATGTCTGACGCTTAGTTTTTGTTTCCTTAAGTTCCTTGCGTACTCTTTCGAGTAAGCTAAGTATGGAATGTTTTAACTTGGACGCTTAAGAGTTTAGAAGACGGGCTGGAGGCTTCCATTATCTATCTATTTCTATTTCCATTGTTCCGTCTTAGCTATGTACATATATCAACAATGTAAGGACATGCAGTTATAACTGTCCAGGTTGATAATATTATATATTATCATTCTCTGTGAGATTATGATGTTGTGTTCATCCTTTCTTGTTCTATTCTTTTTTCCCTAACTTTCTATCTTTCCAACACTTGGGTGTTTGGCACATGAATATCGTGGATGTATTAGTGTCGACATTCGAGGATCGAAAATTCAGATCGTTGCAAAATTCTTCCTCACTTTTGAAAATGACATGAAAAACTTCACGATTTTGTTCATCAATTTGAAAAGTAGAGAGGTTAATTCAATTAGATTTGCAACCAAGTATGTGACCTAAAAGATCACAATTTAAAACAATTTAAGTGTCATTTACACTACTCCAAATTTGTCTCTATTCTCCTTGAAAACAATTTCCATCCAAATTTGCATTAAGCATTTTAACTAAATCCGGTTAACACGCAAAATCATTTTAAGAAGAGTCAACTAAATCAAGAATTTCATTTTGAAAGCAAAGAACTTGAAGATCGTAAGAGAAAAAAACATCAAACTTTGCAAATCTTCTGGAAAAAACTTTTCCGAAAGCAGCATACTCCATGAGTATCAATGGCTTCTTTGTCATTGAAAAGAAAGCCTTTGGTTCTCTTTGAGAGCCTTATGATTTTAGGAGTTTGACTAGAGGATGCCGTTTTTGAGTTATTGAAGAGATAAGAGAATGAAGAGATATTTGAATTTTGAAATAAATTGAGTAAACGAATGGATAAAGATAGACTGAATTAATAGAGCGTGAAGGGTCATGTTCTTTAGTCAAAAATATGCCTTTTCAGAACACGAAAATATGTACAAAAGAGAAGGAAATTCAAAATTTGAATTTGAAATGAAATTTCAAAATTCTGGCATGTATGTCGACATATAGGGTATGGATATGTCGATATATGGGTCGAAAATACAAAATTAAAACCAATATAAAATATTCATACATATATATATATATATATATATATAAATATACAGACATACACACACACTTATAGGCAACCAATATTATTATAAATCAATATTTTATTCCTAAATTCAAATGAAAAAAAATGCAAAAAGTACCACTTTTTTCTCCTTTTTTATTTGTTCTGATTAATCTACTATTTTCATGAAACATATGTTTGCATCCTCAGTATCGGGTCCATTGTCACTTGAAGTGGTATCTGAATCATCTAATATTGTGTATAATTCCTCTTTCATTTTCTGGATGAATCAGTAACTGATGAGATCATTGATTTATTCTGATGCCAACAGTCTCTTTGCAGAAGACTAGGTTTATTATAGTTGAAACATCTAATTGCAGATCTAGTTCCAGGAGTCTTGTTTTCAGGTCTCTGAAAGTTATTCATCTTTCTATACTTTAGAAACTTTCTGAAATTTTTGGCCATGAAAGCAATTTCTTCATCATTATCATCGTCTGAATCCTGATCTACATCGCATTGAAAGCGATAGATTTCTTTTCTATTGCTTTGCTTTCTCTTCTGCCTTGCAATTATGCTTCATAGATATTTAATTGCCTATTAACTCTTTAAGTTTTAGAGCACTAGTATCATTAGACTCTTCTATTGCTAGTGTCATTTGATCCTACTCTGAAGAGAGTGAATTGATGATTTTTCTAACTTGGTCCTCATTAGAATTTTTTTACCTAAAGCTACAAAAGAATGCACTATATCTTGAAATCTACAATACATGTCAGAAATAGACTCATTTAAATTCATTTTAAACAACTGAATTGATTAGTTAACATATAAATTTTGGTCTGTTTAACTTTACTAGTGCCCTCATGTGTAACTTGCAGTGTTCTTCAAGGATTCTGAACTCCATATAAAATACACATCGGAATATACTCCATACGTCTCTACCATCCAACTCGTCTCTTGAACTCCAAAACGTCCTAACCTGAAAATCTGTAATACTCGATCTGACCCGAGCATTATGATAAACAGTTACAGATGCAATCAAAGATAAAAATATAAAAAATAAAGAAAAGTAAAGAGTTAGAGAGATGACACCAAGGATTCTATACTGGTTCGGATTTCTCTTACATACAGTCCTGTACAATTGCTTGTACAAATTTCTTTTCGAATGCCAATCTTTAACCTGGCAGAAGGCAAACCCAGATACAATCTCAATTTCGGGGCTACGAGACACACCCTCCTGAATTTCTGAGCTTATGCTAGATTCACTTGATTTGAATAGGTTACAAGCACACCCACTAGATTTCAACACTACTAAGCACACCTACTTGATTTGAATGGGCTACAATCATAACCAAGCAAATACAGATAGATTTGATAGTTTTTCCAAAGACAATTTCTTTAACTTTGGATATAATGGATCCTATAGCCTCTTGGATAGCACTTTGATATTTGAATTGAGAGAGATATGTTTCTAAAACAGTAAGAAAGTAGTATTGAATCAATACAAAGAAGTATGAATTGATTCTATATGATTTTAGAGGGATGTGAATATATTTTCCAATGGAATTCTCATGAGAGTAAGTGAATGGAAGAAAATAAGCAATTGGTTATCAAAAAATTATTTTGCACTCACCTTTATATAGTAAATCAACAGATATGTCCGTTCGTGAAGAGTTGCGACGAATGGACACTTCCTTTTAAAATTTTAAAAACCACTTGATGGCATGTATATCGATATACCATCTGCTTATATATTGACAAATTCACGTATATTTTGAAAACTTGTTTCTTTTAAAATGTTTTGAAAATAATATACATTGTAAAATAATTTGATACTTTGTAAAATAATTTGAACATATTTTATAAACATTTTGAACTTTGAAAAACTTTTATAAAACCTTTTGAAATATATTTTGAAAATTTATTTTGTTTAAAAACATGAAAGATAGAAAAATTGGAGATATAAATCAAAGATTACTATCAAGGACTTTAACAATATAAGCTATGACTCTATATACTAAATTGTAATCTTGGGATCTTCATATCTTGGCCTTTGTACTCATGAGTCTTCATGTCCATCTTTTGAGTCTTTATACTGTACAGTCTTTGATTCAACACCTATGTAATATTCTGCACTACATACTATATAACTTGATAAAACATTAGTATTTATATTTTATATGATTGTATATTGTTGTTATCATCAAGATCAATAACTGAGGTATTAACAGAAAGTGTTGTTGGGAGACTGTCACACCGCTACTATTGTTGGGATTGGAAGTATTGAGCTAAAGTTTACCTTTAGAAAAACTGTCATATTGATGGGCGTAATGCGAGATGAGAAAGAACTTAGTTTTGGGTTATCTTCTTAATAAGGCAAGCTTTACTCAAACTATAAGGGCTGATTTGTAAACCATCACCATGAATGGTATGTTTGTGGGTAGGGACATAGGGGTTATGCAGCTAAAGGCATGTTTAAATTGAATGCTGAAAGTAATAAAGCATCTCCTTTTGCTTATATGTTGTGTTCAATTAATATATGGCATGCTAGACTGTGTCATGTTAACAAACGTATAATAAAGAATATGAGTAGCTTAGGATTAATTCCTTTTAAAAGATTTTGAAAAATGTGATTTTTGCAGTCAAACCAAAATTACAAAAACTCCACATAAATCTATAACTAGAGAATTTGAAATTTTAGAGTTGGTTCATTCTGATATATGTGAACTAGATGAAACTTTGACTAAAAATAGACATCGTTATTTTATCAATTTATTGATGACTACTCTGATTTTATTTACATGTACCGAATGAAAATAAAAAGTGATGCATTTGACATGTTTCAATCTTTTATAACTGACATTGAAAATCAGTTTACTAAGAAAGTTAAAAGATTACATAGTGATAGAGGCACTGAATATGAATTCAGTATGTTTATTAAATTTTATAATTCAAATGGTAGAATACATGAACTAACTACATCTTACCTACCTAAAATGTATGGTAAAGCTGAAAGAAAAAATAGGACTTTAACTGAATTAGTTGTAGCTATTTTACTTAATTTAGGCATAACATCACAATTTTAGGGGGAAATCTTATTAATTGTATGTTATGTATTGAACGGAATTCCTAAATCTAAGAGCAAAGTTTCTTTCTATAAGATTTTGAAAAATCAGAAGCCAAATGTGTCATATTTTAGAACTTAGGGTCGTTTAGTATACGTTCATATACATGACCTAAAAGAATTAAATTTGCAAGTAAAGCATTTGAATGTGCATTCATTGGCTTGCTATTAATAGAAAAACATATAGATTTTATGATCTGAATGCACATACTATAATAGAATCTAATGATGTTGATTTTTATGAACTAAAATTTCCTTTTAAATTAAGTAATAGTGGGGGCACGTCTAGTAATATTATTCCTAAAAGAAATGAACAAAATGACACTTTTGAAAACAAACCTAAGAGATGTAAAAGAGCTAGAATTGCAAAAGGTTATGGTTTAGTGCATACACTTTAGAGGAGGACCCCTTAAACCTCAAGAAGCCTTATCTTCATTAGATGTCGATTTTCGGCAAGAGGTTATAAATGATGAGATGGATTCTCTTGAATCCAATAAAACTTGGCACTTGGTTGATTTACCACTTGGTTGTAAGTCCATAAGCTATAAATGGGTACTTAAAAAGAAATTAAAACTCGATGGAACAATTGATATATATATATATATATAAAGCCCATCCAATAGCTAAGGGTTTTAAGCAAAGAGAAAATGTAGACTTTTTTGATACCTTTTCACCTGTAATTAGAATTCATCTATTCGAGTATTAATTTCACTTGCTTCGGCTCATGATTTGATAATACACCAAATGGATGTTAAAACTACATTTTTAAACGGTGAATTAGAAGAGGAAATTTATATGGACTAACCTGAAGATTTTGTAATACATGGACAAGAATATAAAGTTTGCAAGTTAGATAAATCTTTATATGGTATAAAACAAGCACCTAAACAATGACATGAAAAATTTGACAATTTGATTACTTCACATAGTTTCAAAATTAATGAGAGTGACAAGTGTATTTATTATAAATATAAGAATGACATTTGCATTATTATATGTTTGTATGTAGATGATCTACTTATTTTTAGTTCAAACATTCATGTTATTAATACAATTAAATCTCTTTTAAGTGCCAATTTTGATATGAAAGACCTAGGAGAAGTGAATGTAATCTTAGTATTAAGATCACTAGGTCTAATAAAGGAATTTCTTTGGATCAATCTCATTATATTGAGAAGATATTAAAGAAATACAATTACTTTGATTGTAAGCCTGCTTGTACACCATATCATCCAAGTGTAAAACTATTTAAGAACATCAGTAAAGGTGTAAAACAGTCTGACTATGCGAGCATCATTGGCAGCCTTCGGTATGCCACTTATTATGTTAGACCCGACATAGCATATGTCGTGTGATTATTATGCAGGTTCACTAGTAGACCTAGCATTAAGCATTGGCATGCTATTGAAAGGGTCATCAGATACCTAAAACGCATGAACTTTGGACTACATTATGGAAAGTTTCCAGGTGTACTTGAAGGATACACCGATGCATACCAAAATACTTTATCCGATGATTCTAAAGCAACCAGCGATTATATTTCTAACATAACCGGTGGGGCTGTTTCTTGGAAATCCAAGAAACGAACTATTTTGGCTCAGTCCACTATAAAGTCTGATATGATAGCACTAGCAAAAGTTAGTGAAGAAGCAGATTACTTAAGAAATCTGCTAGTAATGATTCCTTTATGGGAAAAATTGATACCAGCTGTGTTGAACCATTGCGATAGTCCGCGGCTATTACAAAAGTTCGGAACCGTTATTATAATGGTAAGAGACGATAGATACGTCGTAAGCACAACACTGTAAGAGAGTAACTCTCTTTAGGTGTTGTTAGAGTGGATCATATTTGCGCTGATGAAAATTGGCATATCTTTTGACAAAAGGATTGGCCAGAGAGAAAGTCCATAAAACATCTATAAGAATGGGACTGTTGCAATTAGACACTCACAATAGTAACCCAACCTATATGACTGGAGATCCTAAGAACTAGGTTCAATGGGTAAACAACAAGTTGTGAAGTGATAAGAGGTAGAGGTGTAAGTCGGACGGACCGGAGTAGACATTTTAATGGCCGAACTCGGACCGAATTTAATATTGGACGGGCCCATGTCCGTCTCATAAAATATTGAACAACACATTCATTTTCTAAACTCGGTCTAAAAAAAATTTGTCTACGTCCGGTATGATAACACGTCAGTTATGGATCGTACATACGGACTCGACATTGATTAATTAAAAAATAGGCAAGATAACACAATGGGAATAAGGACACGATGATTATTCTATATATAATAGTCATTACTGGAATAATATGTTGATGTCTAATATAATAGGTAGGACCACTGGCATAATATTTGAAATGAAATATTTAATTTGATGTTATAATGGCTAATATGATAGGTAGGACCATTGGCAATTATTCTATCCGAACGAATCAAGGAGTCAGTTATTTAATTCCTTCATAGGCAGAACATTTGATATGAAAAGATAGTTTTCTTTTTGCCAAATTGTCCTTTTCCAATGCATGCACCATGCTATTAAATAATTATAATTTTTTATTTTTAAAAGAAGATCTGTAGTAACTGTTCAACAGGTGAATGTTAACAGACAATTTCGGTCATACACATATATGTTCAAACTTGAGTTTGAATTTTGGATCGGATAAAAGAAAATGTTAAAATTCGAACCGTTATTCAAATGGACCGAGCAATGGTTGGACAAAATTTCAGGTCGGACTAAATCGGATAGCGGACTATTCGGTTTGATTTACAGCCCTAATAAAAGGTGAACATGTTATATTATAAAATGTTTAGAAGCATGTATTCCTGTAGGGATTAAAGGATGAGGTAATAGAAACTCTCGACAAGATTTATTCTATATGGAGTGGAGTACCTAGCTATAGGAATACTCCTGATGGACTCACCTTTGTGAATGTGGGAATAATGTCATTTCCGATAAAAAAAATTGGGGCAAAAGTTTTCTAGAGCGTTCACTAAACCGAGATAGATGTGCATAGCCATTAATGCATGGGCTAGCTAAAAGAACTTTAGAAAGGTTTTGTGTGGTGTGATGTCAGAGATACAGTTGAAAACTATGTGTCACTCTAGTATATTCTTAATCATACTCACTATGCAAATGTTCAAATCGAAAAAAACCTTTTTTATGCACAATCCTATATTTTCAGAAATAGCTTGGAAATGTTTTTTTAATAATTCAAGTAGGGATTATTGGAATTTTGAGTGAATTATTTTTTTATAAATTTAATGGTAATAAAATACGTAATGAATGACATTGTATAGCGATAATATATTTATGAGTTATTAATATTAAGCTGCTGCAAAAAATTAATGGTAATAAAATTCATAATGAATGACAATAATTTTAGATCCATTAACAATCTCTCATTTTAGTAATGCATATAATTTACATTCTGCCTATTTAAATGATAGATAGACAAAACAAAAAAAGGCAATAGATAATTTTCTTTCTTCTTCTTCTCCCTCTACCATTTCTCCCTCCTTAGAATTCTTCCAAAAAATTAAATTAAAAAGTACTAAATTTAGAACGATTTGCTGTCATGCAAACAGCAAATCGACCAAATTTTAGAGATTGTTTTATCCATGGGGACGGAGAGGTTGATAACCAGCATTGCACCTTGGGGCTATGTCGTGAATCGTCTTAAAGAAAACGACGAAGTATGCGACTCGGCCATTTCCAACAGAAAGATCCAGCAATGTTAAACTACATGCCCCTACCTTTTTGTTTCTACCATTCACTTGAAAGTTAAAACAACTTAAAGTACATATACTTGAAACTATATATTAGTTAATTAATACTATATGGGACCTTTCCTAAAAAAATATTATGTTGTTTTGTTGATAGAAAATCCATGTTAATTATGATATATATATATCACATGAAAATCTAATTAGTAAATTGTACTTTATGCACATGGTATTATGATGGAAAAGAAAATGGAAATGATGATTATGATTTCAAGGTTGATTTTAGTATTAAGATGTACTAAAGCTGACAATGATGATGGAGAAAGTATACATGGTGACATGGATGCTTAAATAAACATAATGTGCAATCATCTCATTTCCTTTTTCTTTTTTTTTTGAAATGGTACTTTATATACAACATAATACATGTCCATAAACATTCGAATCACGCTACGCAAGTTTCGAACTTGTGACCTCTCGCACCAAAGCTGAATCACTTAACCACTTGGACAATGGTGCTTGTCAATCATCTCATTTCTTGTCTATATGTTGACAATTCAAAAAATTTAGGATATTTATCTTTATTTTTTTAATAGCTTGAGTTAAAAGATACCAAGATTGATGGCTAAATATACAACAATTTTCTACCTCTGCAAAACATTTTAGGGCTAGGTTAGCATGCTGCTCTTTATTTGGCTATAGAGATATGTTTAATAGGATTATTTTCATAACTCTCGCTTTGTGAGTTTTTGATCTATTTAGTGGTTGTTTATGCTTGGCAAAAATATTATCAAAATACACATTTTCTTACTTCTTCTCGATTTTTTTCATTGAAACAAATACATCCACATACATACATATACATACTATTTAACTTTGTTTTACAGTTGCATTGTTATTTGTCTTGCTCGGCTATTAGTAGAGATGCTCCCTCGATTAATAATTTAGATGCAATAAACAAATCATATGCGTACACTAGCGAATTTACGAAGTGATGGAAATGATAACTTTAATGATGAAGATGGCTAGACTGGTGAATCATGTGGAAATGTATTTTTGTTACTAGTAAAGATGATATGTATTTTTGCTCTTAGTTTTTTTATTTTTGTTGTAATTGTAATAACTTTTGACAGCTCCAAATTAAAATGTTCTTTTCATTTTAACAACACTAGCAGATTTTTGCAGTATATACTATTCAAAATGTTTGTATACAATTTTAATGATAGTAATGTTCTATTGTCTTAATTACACAAACAATATTTGCAGATAGTTGTGAATAATAGAATTATATACATGAATAAAAAATTTTAAAGATAATATTTACAATATTTGTGAATTGTTATATAAGATGTACATTTTACACTTATAGAAACTTGCAAATATTATTTTTTACGATAGTATAAGAAATAGGTTTAATGTTATTTACAAAGTTTACTACACATTATTGAAATAATAAATACAGTGCTTAAGTGTGCTTGTAATACGTTTGTTACAATGTTTTAAAATTGTTGTGTAAACTCTAAATATAACTCTATTTAAATCATGTATATCTTTTTTTATTATTTTCTTCAATTGTTTTAGAATTATATTTACAATGTATGGAAATAATTTTAAAAGGAATTCACGATTTCTTACAATTAATGTAGTAAAAGCTTTATCAATGTTGATATTATGTTGTTGAAAATATATTTTACAATATTTTCGGACCATCATGCAAACTCTTTTATTTAATGTAGAAATACACTCTATAATCAAATAGTTTTGCAAATATACAATCCATAATTGTCACTACAATGTTAAGTAAACGATGTAAAAAAACTTATATTTAATGTAGCTATGGATACGGAAACGACAACAAAAATGTTGTTGATGTGTTTTAACAACATTTATCCACCCCTGTAAAAGTGTTTTTTCTCTTGTAGTGGAAATATTTTGATTTATTTATATTTACTTATATAAACATGTATCATGCCATTATCATTACATATTATTAGAATTATAATATGCATGACCATTAATTTAAAATTATATATATATATATGTTTTCCGAAATCAATTTATAATTTTAAAGCTATTTTTAAATCATAAACGTACCAACATATATACATAAACATACACAAACACACAGATTCAAACAAAATTGTTTTAAAAGTTAATTTTCACTTTAATATATATATATATGTATGTATGTATGTATGTATGTATGTGTATGTAGTATATGTATATTTAAACATAAATATCCATTTGGATATTAAAAAAATTGAATTTTTGGATCTGATTAGATATAGTATATATTTTTATTTTATTAAGTCAAAAATGTTAAAAAAATTAAAATTTGAATTTTAAAGATATAATTATTTCGAACGAATATAATTTAATAATAATAAATAATTGTTTTAAATGTTGATGGTCGTAACTTTAAAAAAATGTTTCTTTTGAATAAGTCATAGCTTTAAAGCTTTGAATTTCAAATTAATGCATGTGTGATCCGATAAACACACACACACACACACATGCACACACGCACGCACACATTTAATGATTTTTCCAGCAAATAAAAATTATTATAATTATATATGTATATAAATTTCGGAAAGTGTATATATATAACTTTATTACAAAATATTTTAATAGCCAATTTTATAAAAACAACACTTTTTGTTTGTTTCGTGTACACTTAGAAAATTTTATAATATGAGTGCGCTGCTTAAAATTAAGTATAATTCTTGTTATCAAAATTTAATAATTTAATACACACACACACACATATCACCTAGCATCTTATTGTCCGTAGGACAAAGCGGTCAATTTTCCATATGAAGCCTTATTTGAATATGAATGTCATAACATATTTAATTCAAATTAAATAAATTTATTTTAAACTGAAGTATTAATACATTCGCTTTTGACATTAATAACAAATATATACTAATTAATAAAACAAAATTAAAATATTCAATATCTCTTTTTATTAATTAAAATACTAAATTTGACATAGTATAAATAAACATTTAATTATTTAGATAAATACTAAATAAAGACCTTATGCAATTTAATAAAAAAAAAATTCACCCTTTTAACCCTACTATCAGTGCACCTGATCAAACAATTATTATTATTTTAATCCTAAGTGGGATCAAAGATATATTACATAATTACTTTTAAGTGATGAAATTTGGCTTAATTGCTTTGTTTACTTTGTTGTGTTTGAAAATGAAAAGATCTCATCTTGCTTGTTGGAAATAATACTAATGATGATGGTAGTATTATTTTTGGATCCCGAAATGATAGTGTTTCTGCTATGTTGACACAGATTCAAAAATTTCTTCCGATGAAATTTAAGATTGGATAAAACTAATTTTTATTTCGAAGAATACTTCTTGAGAATTCTCCGGACCTATAACAACTCAGTGTTTAGTAGTGACTAATTTAAAATAATAATGGTGATTAGTTAATTAAGATGGATTTTTAAATATTAAATGAGAATAATTTGGTAAAATTTGGAATTTGGATAATAAAAACATTTTTATGGGATCTAAATTATTTCAGGAAGAATTATTAAAAAGATTTTGAGTGAAGTATTTTAGAAGTTAAATGGTTGAAGATTTTGAGTTATACATAAAATAAGGAGTTTAAATGTTTAATTGAGGATACTTTTGAATTTAAAAATAAAGTAATTGAATAATTTTTTAAAGTCTAATATTATAAGTAATTGGGATTATTAATGTATTTTTAAAGGAAAAGAAGCTTTTATTTTTATTCAAATGAGTAGTTTTGGAATTTATTTAGTAAAGGCATTTTAAATGTAATTGGGGAATGATTTAAAGTAATTAAATTTAAATATGAGATTGATATTTTATAAAATTATAATGATTGAGAAATGTAAATTTGTGATAGCAATAATTTTAAAGAAAAGATTTGAGTTAATTTTAGTTAATAAGAAGATTTTTTTACTAAATGGGCTTAAGCAAGAAGATTTGATATAACTAATCTGAATAAAGGAATTTATGAAAAATAAATTCGATAAAAATTTGTCAATGTTTTGTAATCACTTAAATAATGTAAACATGATTTCAATTTGAAGTTTGATAGTGATTTGAGTTAAGTAGAAAATGATTCATAAAAGAAAAGGAAAAGAATAGAAAAGAAAGAAGTGAAATGGGTTAGCTTATGTAAGGCCCAAGCCCAAGTATTGTTTCATGAAACAAGGATTTAGACATTTCTATGTCTAGAGTACTCTTTCTCCCATTTACCAAAATCAATTCACGTTTCTTTCTCCATCTTCAATTTCCTACTTTGGTTTCAACAAGAAAAAATTCACTTTATGATCTTGGAAATTACGAGGTTTGGAAATTTATGTAAATATAAATATATAAACGTACCTTTTTAGCAAGACTAGCCAGCATTTTTTGTGGGCCATCCACATGTATAAATGAATATGAACAGGTGTTCAGGGACATGTACGAGAACAGCTAAAGAAAAAATAAACAAAGAAGCTTGGCGAAAGCGCCAAACTACTAAACAATAAAAAAAAACCTAAACTTGTCTCTCTCTGAGGAGGAAGATCCACTCTCCTCATCCGAAGATGTAGGCCCAATGACATGTTAAAACACTGAGAAAAGAGAAGCTAATGTAGGAACAAAATCCACCGAATCAGAGCTGTAAAGGAATATCCTATCCCAAGAGGTATCCGATTAAACAGAACGATTCAGATCACCTAACGGCCCTAGAACTGATAGAACAAGGCATTCATCTTTAACATGATAGTATAGTCACCTTTCTTCTTCATCACCACCAACATACTTATAGAATCTACCACCCTGAGAGTCAAATCTCATTTCATAAGGCTTATGAATCCAAGCCTACTCAGACAAGCCCCAAAAGAAGTCATCGGGAAGAGCCATATCTAGAATACCAGCAGAATTGTCTTCTATAACATCAACAGAGTAAATATCAATGACATGTATCACTATCTCAGGAGGCGAAAGAATAGATGCATCAACTGAGCAAACATCAATAGCATCATCAGAGTGATCATCAATAACATCAATAACCTGTGTCACTATCTCGGCAGTCACGAGCACAGAGGATGAAAGCACGGCAGGGCCAACTTTCGAGACCCACTTCATGACAGGACAAGGGAGAGGGATCCTAAGAGAAATAGGAACAGGTAGGGCATCAGTTTGCATAGTATATGCACAAACAAGAAGACCAAATGTGTGACAAGACGAACAAATTTCTAGCTTCCAACTATAATGGACATCGACAACCAAAACATGGCCCTCAGCTATATGTGTGACGCCCCACCCCTATACTCACACTAGCCAAGGACACTATGGGGTAATGCCGTCGACTAGCGCGAAGAATAAGGCTATTGAGGAGCAACCATCTATGTAATTGCTTTGTTCGAGTACCGATATGTCAGATAGTATGACATGCATTTCGTTTCAAGAGGAAATCCGACATATCAAATACAAACTCAAAGCTATCACACAGTGGCTATGTGGCCTTCGAAAACAAATATAGAAATAAGCATAACACAAATCAGTCACAGATATTCATATCACAAAGGCGGAAACATATATGAATATAACACATAGAAGTGTACATCAAAGTAGTGGTCATACGAGATCCACTACATCACAAAAGAATAGGTACAAGTGCTAGACAAAAGAATAAGTATACATGAAGGAATCTCAATCTCGAATGTATAAAAGAAAAAACTACTAATCTAAAGTAGTTAGCCAAAAATCAGATGATGGTCCTTGATAAGAAGTCAAGTAGAAGCACCCGAAATACCTCGGTCTGACCCGAGTATCATTTAAGAAGAAAAATAATAAACGGATCAGTCTAGCTATAAATATCATATAAAATGAGATAGGATAAGAGATATGACAAAAACGTATGATAACAATAATACCATACTGTGACAAGTATACACCAGGTAACAACAAAAATCATACAATATCTCAAATATTCTCAAACACTACAAAGAATGTCATATTCTTTAAATTATTCACCAAACCTCAAATATTGACAAAACATATCAATGCCAATCGCAAAAATCGGTGAAACACAAATTCTAGAAATCATCAACTAGAAATCCAGAAATCACAAAAGGGGGAAGGCCTATCACAAACGGGAGCATGAAAACTCCCCAACACGTGTGTCACAAACGGAATGTTATTCTATGGTCGCTAACCATCAAGTTTGAGCCGAAGCTCCACAATCGGCCCAAAGACCATGGGTCGCTACCCCACCAATTTGAACTGAAGCTCCACAAACGGGGTTTTTAGTCCCCCACACCAACAAAGAGACATCGCGCATCGCTAGTCTAAATCACAAAATGATCATCAATGATCAACAAGTGTAAATTACACTAAGCTAGTAAATAAATGAGTTAGGCTTCATGTCCCATAACCACTAGCTTAACTTAAATATTTACGAACAGATTGTAGATTTCCACTCGAAAATTGTTACGAGAGTTCAATCGAACAAGTCCAAGAATTAACCGACGAAGTAAACGCAAGCGTTTCATACCACTTGTTTTGCTAAGCTGTTTAATTAGATTTCTCATACGAATGAGGTAAAGGTTTGTATATACTAATAGATTGGAAAACAATTTTAAAAGCGAGCTTTATATTAAAAATAACGTTGAAATCATTTTAATGAAAGAGTTTGAGTATTTACTACTAGTATAAAAACCTTTATATTTTAAAGTGACAAATCACAGAAATGATTGTAGAAATAGTCAATCACCAAAAATTCACATTCGAAGACGTGAATCAAAACCATAGAAATCGATACCAAACCCATCAAATGGATATTCCCAAAAATCCAAAGAAAGAAGTCATCAAATTCGATAATAAGTGATAACAACTAACCAGATCAACAAAAATAGATTAAAATTGGAAATCCACTCAAAAAATAGGCAAATAGACAAAATGCACAGTTCCAAACGTCTGGGGTTTAATCCAGACGTCTGGATTTGGGTTTTGGAAACAATTCAGAAAACCCCCAGACGTCTGAAATTTCAAAGCAGACGTCTGAGCCCTAACCAGACGTCTGGACTTGATCAACCAGACGTCTGGTTGCCTTTTCTGGGCAACATTTTGCCTAGGCCATGATGGCCAAAACGATTCAGAAGCGATCGGACGAGAAACGAAGAGTAGGGATTTATGCCAAGCGGCAACCCAGCCTTATAGGCTCTTCGATACACCCCAAATATCATGTCCAAACATCCATAGTAGGATTTTCATAAAATTGGACTTCAAAAACCAAAAATTGGAAAATTCACCAAATCAATTCAAATTAAAAGCAAATGAACATGAATAAATGTTAGGAATTCATACCTAACAACAATGTGAGTTATAGACGTAGATGTGAGTTCAAAAACTCACCTTTAAACCCAAATATAGAAATGAGAAGCTCTAAAACAAGCAAAGATCAACCATTCTTCAACAACACCTCTAGACGCTCCAATCTAAGCTCATAAGCAAATATTTCCTAAGTTAGGGTTTAGGAATTTCTGAAAATTGGAGAGAGATTGAGATGGAGAAGATGAAGAGGATGCTTAGCTAAGCTTCTCTTTGATTTCTAGAGCTTGAATTTGAATTTCCTAGTAAACTAGGGTTTAGGAATTTTAATTTCCCTTTCTTTCCCCCATTTTTTCTTTTAGCTTTAGAATGTTAGGAAATGAAAATGAATGAAGAGGAGTTGGAAGAGGTATTAGGGTATTATGTTGGGTTAGTGGGCTGAAACCCAAACCCAAAGCCCAATAGAAAAAATAGCAAAATTATACTCAACTCCAAACATATCGATGTTTATACTCAAAAAAGTTGTAAACATCATTTTGGACTCAATGGAAGTAGTCTCGAGTCCCAATTCGACTGTTTACAAAAAGTAACATTTTGGACTTTAATCCGATTAACGATGCTATATTTAAATAAAACATTTAAATATACAATCATAAAATATGAGGGTTGTTACAATATGAACAGAAATCTTAGAGGGAAGAGGCTTTTTTAGAGTTACTTCAACGAGGCCTTCACCTATACTAACTTGTTTCGAGCAACAGTGTTAGCATCAAAGCATTTGAGCTTACCAACAATACTCGCTAACCAATTTAACTCAATCATGGGTTGCAAAACAGAAGGAATATAAGTGAAGTGTGCAAATACCAGAATGGAGAGAATCTATTCCTTATCCTTATCCACCATTGGACTCTACGGGGTTATAATGATAGGTTGACTGGCTATAATGGAGGGATCCGCCTCAAGCACTTGGAGTCTTTCTTCCTTCCTAGAGAACTTGAAAATGAAAAGCTATTGTCAAAGTGCACTAGAAGTCTACCCATAATATTCCAACGCTTATGGCAATGTTCATGGACTGCTTGATGTGGAGGATTAGAATTGAGGAAAAACCCCACTAAATACTCTAATCACAAACCGCTACTTCCAAAACCACCGACGGGGGAATAATTGCACATCCACCTCCTCAAGAACAAAGGAGCATGTGAAAATTATAAAAGTTATTATGATTTAACACACAGATATATATATATATATATATCTTAAAATAAATAAATTTGGGAATAGTTTATGATTATAAAAGATTATTAAATCACTCTTGAATGTTATTAAATGATTTTAATATAATAAATAATGTGTTTGAATATATATTTATAGAAAGATTTGAATTGTATATTAGTGGACTGAAACATAAAGAAATTACTTTAAAAGTTATTTAATTTATTTTAAAGTAGTATTTGATTATAGCATTTTATGACCTTCAGCAATTCAGTGGACTAAAATAAAATTCATCAGACTAAAACCTAATTCAGTCGACCGAGCAAAATATTCAGTCGACTAAACTAGTACAAAATCCAAATCCACGAGCAACACCCTATTTCAGTCGACCTCTTTATGGTTTTAATCGACTTGGATCGGTCGATGGAGGTGATGTTCCTATCAACTGAACCTGTATATTTTGGTTTTCTAAAATATTATTTTGTATATTTATATTATTTATATTATTTACTTATTTATATTTTATGAATAATTTTATATGCTTATTTTATATTATATTAGAACGTACGGAGAGTTATTATATACGTTTAGAAATTTATTTAAATATATTTATATATATAAGCTATTATAATTTAATATTTAGCTTTCATTTTAGAATTCTATTTTGTTTGATATAAATTCATTTGAAAATAGTTTATAAACATAAAATTATGAAATGACTTCTATAATTATATGTAACTAGGTGATTTGGAAGTTGGATACACACACACACACATATAGATTTGGAAATGATTTTTTTATTTAAATCCTATTTGAGATTAAACAAATGAATTAAAGGTGCAATTCAATAATTAAGAGTATAGTATATTATTTTTTTATTTTTTTAAATATTATTTTTCGTCATTTTTATGATTTCTTATTTCTTCTACCACATTGGTTTATTGTTATAAATGATTCACCATTAGATATAGATTTGATTAATTTTCCTTTTGATGTGATTTCATACGGTGATCGCATCCTTTTGTATGATTTTATGATATCCTATTCTGTGTGACGAGGAATTTGAATAAACGGTTTAGTAATACCATTTGGGATGGAGCATTCGGTAATACTTTTTCGATTATTCTTTGGACTCGTTATATAGAGTATTGAAGGAGCGAGGGTGATGTGTGAGCACGAAATAAATGGACTAGTGACACGTGGTGGTATGGGACGCCGTTGTATTATTTAGTTGATTATTCTTTTCTCATGGACGACACTCATATGGGGGTATGTTGGGTGTGACTTGTTGCGATGAGCATATATGGAGGCTATTTGTTAGCTACAGATTATATATATACTATGTGTTTGTCTACCCTTTTGTCCGACTCCCTTTTTGTTTCGGGAGTGAACCAGATTGACCAGTATCCACCCTAGCAGGCTGATCGCTGTGGTCACGCCCTGGATCCACGACACCCTTGTATTATTTATTTGTAAGCAGCTGAGGATTATATGCCCATGTGTCACATAGGCCAATAGACACTTACTATAGAGGCACATGTCGGGTCATGATCAAAGAGGCTACACGTTACCGAGCCATTGATGGATCACTATCACAATACCAAGGGAGAGAGGCAATGGTAACCGATGACTGTAGGAGTCATATCAAACGGACACACATGTGGCTTCTGGAGCAAGAAGACATACTATCGATCTCCCATCTGGTTCTAGTGTGTGTATGTGGGTAGCAGATAGACATATACTATGATGAGATGTGATTATATCTGTGATAGTGTCCAGAGTATGGTCAACCCTGTTTATCCTTCTTAGGCAGATGGCCTATTCTTTTGAAGCAGAGGGTTATCCTTTATAGGAGACGACCTACTATTTATTGATTATATTTGGACGTTGTTATGAGCTGGCTCAAATCTCTAACGATCTGTCTTTCTTACCACTAAAGACGATATTTAATACATCCTCAGTATTCGTGTGCCAATCATTTAGTCATCCAAAAGACAGGTCATTAGGGGTGGAAGAAAGAAAAGATGGAATAGAATCTCACAAAAACGTGATGACAACATATAATATATAAGTGAGGTTTTTACAAAAAGAAAGAACTTTAATATACATACAATATCATAGTACTAGCCTATCATCTACCTGGACAGTTACAATCCCTATCCTCAAAATTTCAGATAAAAACAACAAAACCATGCAGCGGAACATAAAGAAATATACGAGAGATAAGTCTTAGACCTCCAGCTCATCTCCTGAGCTCTAAAGAATCCAAAGCTAATTTGAAAATATGTTCGGTCTGACACAAGCATTATAAGAAAACAATGCCCGGGTCAGTCTAGAAAAAAAAGTGAGAAACTCGAATCACAAGGAACTTTATTTATTGACTTGTAAAATCCTTAAAAATAAAAAATAACTCATAAGACCACACCGCATATAAACACGGACGGGTTTTTACCATACGATAACCAAAACATTTTCTATATAAAATCCTTTGATATTATCATAATGTCCAGGCTTTAAAGTATTTAATAACCAAGTGGTTGTAATGTGTGTACATGACATCAATAATGAGTATATAGTCAAAAACCAAAGGCACTTATTGAAGAATGGATTTCCACCAAATGTCAAGGTAAGGGACTACCTTCTGAAAATCTGTACACCTCTAGATAAAATGTACAGTGAGATTGAAAACCTTTCGACCTCTGCCAACATAGTACCAGCCTACCCCTGAACTGGTTAGTACCAAATACGATCACCCCTTGGATGTGATCAACAACCAAAATGGGCCCTGAAGCATACATAGAGATATCGACACTGGATCTTGGGATGATCATACCCTAATGGGTGCGACCCATATAGCCCTGCCGCATCTACCCTATTTTAACCATTACCAGGATGTGAGGTTTGAGAGGCCACGATTACCCTTTTCCTCATAGCAGACCATCTTGGAATGCTAACACTTCCCACTAGGCAGAAATGCAATGCTAGCATTCATCCATACAAGTTGTTCCGGGATCGAACAAACATTCAACATTTACCGTCTTCCATTTTGGAATCATCCTCAGGAAGAATAGTGTAGCTCCATAACATACTTCATAATGATCCATCATGACGTTATTAGTTTGGAGTGTTCGGATAAATCATACTTATCTGAAACCGGTGTCTCCAAACTAAGTGGTAATTTCCAACTAACTTAATTCCAGTTCTTTGGAAGTATGCAACAAATATTCTAATCATCACTGGGGAACTCGAATATACACAGCATACTTCCTGAGTTAAAACAAGTCAAGATTTAATAGTCCATTATTTAATTACCAAATATATAATCAAATAATAATCCATAAATTTAATTTTCCCATAGCAACCACTAAGCCTCGTAATAAGCTTTTATTTGCAAATCTCTTTTCAGAATATTCATCAAAATATTCATATACTTATCACACTGGAATAACTATATTCACAAACCATGATAAAAGATTTCTAATTTCAAAATTATATTAAAAGGATCAAACAAAAGTTATTTAAACTGGAGATAAGGATAACCCCAAACACTATTCCTTCGGTGTTTAAGCATGGAGAAAATGTCCACATCACCATAATTAAGAAGGTCGGTTAAGGGAAATGCTATCTCTATTTCTTTTATAATTTTTTTTTAATAAATCATTTTCATTTATAAATCTCTTCTTAATTCCAAATCCATTTATAAAACACTTTTATAAATTTCCAAAATCATTTATAAAACTTCTTCTATAAATATCTGCAATCATTTATAAAACTTCTTCTATAAATATCCAAAATCATTTATAGAACTTCTTCATTAATATTCATTTATAATTCCCTTTTTTTTAAATGTCATTAATAAATCTCCTTTAAATAAATCCTTTATAAAATATTATCTACAAAATATCTATTTTAAATACCTTTATCAAAATAATTGGGCTACTTACAAAATCATTTGAAACAATTAACCTCAAATTGATATAGAATTAAAGTCAATTTTAAAATCCCTAATGTTACAAATTTGAAAGGAGGCTTAGCGACCACAATGGTACTAAATCAAGTTACCAGTTTAATTAAATTTTGACTCCAAGTCAAAGATAGTTATTTACATAAGCCAATGTATATGTAAATAAAACCATAGCCAAATCAGGGAATAACATGTCGATATAAACCAACTAGCTGATACATGTCCAATTAACATAATAGCAGGATGGTGATTTGTCTTGCTAAATAGATGTCCAAACAATCTATTAAATTTAGTTAAAGCAGAATGGAGACTTATTCTGCTAAAAGATGTCCAAACAAACAATTCGATTTAAACTAAAGTAGAACGATATTTTATTCTACTAACATATATCCTACAATCTATTTAGTTTAAGCTAAAGTAGAACAGTGTTTTATTCTGCTAACAGATGTCCGAGTTTAGTATAACTTATTCATAGTTGTTATTTACTTAATGGCACAGACGAGAGATCCCTTGGTTTAAAATCAGTTTACTTATAAAAAAAATTAACTTAAAAATAATTGATAAAGTTTAAAATTAAAACTTTATTAAATAATAATTAAATCTTTATTTGATTACCAATTAAATCATTATTTCATTATTAATTAAATCATTATTTGATTACTAATTGAACCTTGATTAACTCTAATTTAAAACTTAGTTAAACTTAATTAATCCTTAATTAAATCTTAATTAAACCCGATTAGGTTAATTTATTAAACCCTGTCTAATTAGTAATTAATAATAAATTAACCCTAATTAAATAATAATTAATTAAAAATAATTAAATAAAATTAATAATAAATTAACTTACAATTTAATAAATCATCAATCAAAACTTCCTCAATTAATTAATGAAAACTAATTTATTTGATTCATAATTAAACACTAATTACATAACTTAATTACAATTAATTAATTAATTATTAAACTCAAATTTAATTTCCAAAATTATTAAATTTTATACTTAATTAGTATTTGAAAAAGTTTTTAAAAACATTTCAAAAGAAACCACTTTAAAATCTAAAATAGTAACTTTTTCCGAACTGCATCATAGCAACTATTGCTATGGATGCAACTCGTTAGAGTTAGTTCTAGGTTAGACCTTTCTCACAACTCAACCACTAACTTAACTTCTTTTTAAAACATGAGGAAAAGATTTATATTTGAAAGCTAAAACAAAAGTTTAAAACTTTAAAACTTTTAGTAACTTGAAAACTAGTAAATAAGTTTTGATTTTTATTCTTTCCAAAAGATCTCAAGTCAATGGCAAGTAAAAATGCTAACTTTCATATCACATAACCATACGTACAAAATCATATTATCATCATATACATGAGCAAAAATTCCTTTACAACAAAAATCTACATTTAGACTTCATTTTTCCAAGTCTAACTACCAATCACAAACAAATAGCACACATACTTAACCAATACATGAAAATCCAACCATTTCAAGCAACATAACATACAACAAGTTTACTAACATAAAAGTATAAAACTTTTTCAAAAAAACAAAAGTTTGCTCACAAAAATCTTTCAAAATTGCAGAAGGACCTAGGACTTGAATTTTCTTTAGAAAAACTTGATTTTTTGACATGAACCAAGGAAGTGGGTCGGCCTATGCAACACTCCGTAATTTGGTATTAGTTATTTAATTAGTAATTAGTTAATTAATTAGGCTCCAAAAATGGAATTTGCGCAAACGATGGAATTTGACCACGAAATTTCTACCACTACGTTCATGGTGAAATTCTGAGCAACTTTTATATTTGGAGATTTGTGATCGGAATCGTCCAAACCGAAGAAGTTACGCATGAAAAACGAATTCAGAACGAAAGTAAATAAATAAGAAAAATTAAAGTTTAATAATTAATTGCCCGGGCCCACATGCTGACTTGTCATTAGGACCGGTTGACCCCTAGCGGTCGACTGGTGCTCATGGACAGTCAACCGATCGCCTTCGGGTGGATAGGGTTAGCCTAGACCCAATGACTCGGATTTAATATATATTCAATCTAACAATTCTGGTTGATTCTAGCTTCTACAAATTCAGGCCTAGCCCTTCGTTCTCTTCTGATATTTTTCTAGAGGTAGTATCAAAGCTCTACCATTTCTTCTTCTACACTTTCTTCCTAAATTATAAAAATAAGATTTTTGTATTTATATTCATATAAATTTGAGAAGAATTGAAATCTAATAAAAAGAAGAAGAGAAGAGAATCAACTATACGCGTATTTCGGATAATTTATATATTTATATATATTTGTATCTATTTTCTCTCCCAATCCTAAATCTCTTCTCAGATCTATAATTCTAATGTATATATATACTCTTTTATATGTATTTCTTGGATTAAAAAGGATTTAGAGATGAATCAAAGGTTCTACTTTAGATTTGGATCGCTTTTAAAAGGTGAGTGAGAAATTTTATAGAATGTTATAATATTAAATTTGTCCCGTTGGTGTTTATTTGATTTTTATTCCTAACAGATAATTGTATATTAGTTATAAGCAACAAATTGAATATAATCTGAATATAATAAATATCGCTACATATTCTTTATGAATTGATTTAGAATTTTTTGCAATCTGATTTGGAAATCGGTCCCAAAAGTATGAATTTAGAATATTGATTTGAATGAAATTTATTCTAGATATGGAATAGGTTGTATAATAACGTATGAATTTGGATGATTACCCAAATTTTATTGGAATGCAAACTTTTCGATATTTGGAATTGTTGGAATTTAGATCCATGTAATATTTATAAATCAGTTTGATTTCTTTCCCTTTTAGAAAAATACTGTGTTTGATCTAACAAGGAATAGATGCAAATAGAAAGAGAAAGAGATGTGTAAAGTATGAATTCATTGTAATTTACACTGTCTATTTTAGCAATAAAAGGGAATGGTTGTTCCTTGTAATTTCAAACAATGTAATCTTCTAAAGTTAAATATTTTGTTTTAGGCTAATTTTTGGAAATCATAGTGGGTAATCTTTTTAGATATGATTTCAATAATTGAACATGGAAAAGAATATTCTAGTGAAGATATATAACTAGAAATATTTGATAAAAGTATATAGTAATTTACTATGCTTATAATAATAAAACTTAGCTGATAATGATGCTTGCACGTAATATTCGTGTTTAGGATAATTAGTTAATGGGAAAGGAATTTAAAAGGTTGTTAACTCCAATAAATGAGAAATAAATGGTAATAAATATGGGAGTTGCAATAATTTGATAGGGTTAGTGGATTGATGAGACTGATAAAAATGGAATAGATATAAAAGGTTACTAATTTGAAATTTAGTAATTATACATAAATGTCATAGGAAATGTCCATTAGGATTTTATGGACAAATGGATATTTATAAGCATTAAACGCGGATTTATGGATAAATAAGTATTTAAGGTGAATCTTATTGCTTTAAATAAAAAGAGAATTAGTAAGCTAAGTCCAATGTCTACCTAAGATAATATAAGTAAAGACTTAGGATGGTTAATTAGACTTGGTAGGTTAGATATGTGTGGTCAGTAGAGTCACTTGACGGAAGACTGCCCTTCACTTTGAGGCTACCAGCAGTTGGGTGCACTTACTACTGATGTGAGATATCACTAATCCTAAGACTAGTGACGACGTAGAGACTCGGTCTGCTTTCTTAATTTGAAAGTATTAAATGGCCTAAATTTAGAATTAGGAGTGGTAGGGGATATCTCCATAGGGGTTTGCTTCTGATTTGATGTATTAGTTGGTTGTACGGTCCGCCACTCTCCTAAAAGGAAGTATTAAGCAACCCTGTGAGATTCTTAATAAACAAGGACATCTCAAAAAGGGTTTACTTTAGTGTTGAGGTATTAAATGGTTGTTGGGCCCGCCACCCTACCGAAAGAAGTAACCTAATGAGATTCCATATTTATAATTAAGAGTGATAGTGGATATCTCGGGAAAGGTTTGCTTCAGATTTGAGGTATTAAGTGACTGTATGGTCCACCTCTTTCCTATAAAAGAAGTATTAAGTAGACCAATGAGATGTCCAAGCAATGATAGCTAGACAGTACCAGTGAGGAGTCCGCCTTAGGGTTAGCTATCAAATGACAAAGCCCTACCTATAAATAGGTGTTAAATGATCAGGGGTCTACCTAGTCCTTATTAACGAGGTATTAAGTGGCTTAGATACAGTCTCTCATATTGCTAAGACCGTAATAACGATAGTACCGGTAAGGAGTCTGCCTAGAGATAGGTATTAAGTGATGGGGACCTGCCTAGAATATAGGTATTAAATGGTTAGAGGTCTGCCTAGTCCTTTTAAAGGTATTAAGTGGCTTGGGTACTGTCTATTACATAACTATGATTTTATCGGTGATAGATGCGATAACAGTTGGACATTAAATGTCGAAAGCCTTAAATAGTGGTTAGAGGTCTTTGTAGCAACGACCCACCGTTGACAACATTTTTAGAAAACCACCTTAGGAATAGGTCTTAAATGATGGGGTCTACCTTTATCGAGGTCTTAAATGGCAGAGTCTACCTATTTCTCTTTTAAAAGTATTTTAATAGAAGCCCGCTTCATATTTAGAAGTATTAAGTGGAAATGGGTTTGGAAGTATTGGGTGGTTGATAAGGCTTCATCGGTATTTTCTACCTTAGGAAGCGGTAAGTAAGTAATCGTGTGTGCAGTGCAAGGTTAGATTAGAATTGCTAACCTTAATGGACATGACTATTAATAGGAAGCCAATTGGTATAAATTTATGTTATGGACAGTTTACAAGTTTTCCAGTCACTAGAATGTTGTTCTGACCCCCTCTTTATTACAACCCATAGGATATATCTAGAGGAATGGGTCACTGGAGCTGGATGTGCTTTGTGTTGGAGAAGTCTTCTTTTTCTCTCATGCTCGATGCTGACGTGACAATCTACTATCCAAGGAATACCAATAATTCCAAGGTAGTAGTCATAGTTAGTATTATTATCCTTTATTATTTTCGCCGTGAGTTTAGATTTCTATCAATCTCTGATAATGCTCATGCTTATTTGTAGGTACCAAACCCAACGATCTATGCTTTAATGGACTTGAATTTCGATTTTTATCGAAATTTTGGCCCATGGAGGTACGAGTTGTTACATTTGGTATCAGAGCCTAGCTTAGTAGATCAAAGGAATCAGTATAAATTACGAGAACGTATTCATACTTTTCTATCTAGTAATATTATATTTTTACGCTAGATTCTATGAGTTCCGACTATAGAAGTAGTTGTAGTTTCACTCCGAAGGAATGGACAAAGCAACCATGGGTTGGAAATAACTTAGAGTTAAGATTTTCACACCGACTCCAAAGTACCCCATGGAGGGCTGGCGATGCATAAAGCGTTGTTGATGAAGAGCATGAGTATGACATATGGTAGAATCCCAGAGACTAGAGGTGTTCGACTTGATAGTTAAGATTCTAGTTATCTTGTGATTTTGGACTTTGATGATGAGTTCCAGTCGGAGACAAACATTTATTCCAAATGGTCAGGAAATTAGAATCTATATGTCGCAATTGTCCGGAAGCAATCTTTTGCTATGATGCATTCATTGATCACCTCTTTGATGGCAAATCAGATTTTTATTTGGATAATTAATGTCAAATCCTTAGTCTAAAACCCGTAAGAGAGTTTTTATTAAGTATATTTTGGAAATGCCTTAGATTTTGGAAAAAGGATTTTCAAAGGATTTCTTTTCCTAACGATTTGTTTTGGACAATTTATGTTGGGAAAGTTTTGAAATTTTAATTTTCAAAGAAACAGTATACCGCTAAATTGGTCATGTTTAGAAATTCTTAGTTTATAAAAGATTAATTCTTTAAATACTTAAATATTTATATATCAATAAAGGCTTGATTTTGATTTTTGGCAAGAAAATAGTTTTCCAATTTGGGAAATTTTTATTTTAAAAGGAGTTTTTGGAAACCCTATATATATATATAAGTTTGATGTTAAAAGGGAAGTTTTGGTATGAAATAGTTTCATTTAGAAACAACTATAAAGGAGCTATATTTTACTCGGTGATTTTTTGGTTTATAAAATCAAGATTTTTAGATTCTCTCTCTTTAAGGTATAGACAAAATAGGAATGACATTCAATTTTATTGGGTATGTAGTTTGAAGTGTTGTACCCACTAGCTATTGGAAGAAATACTTTCGTGCAAAGTAGGCAGGAAATAGCAGTTGGAATATTTTTGGGCTTTTAGAAGTGTTGTTGGTCGCAATAGTTTATTTGAGGCTATCACAATCTTGCCAAGGAGGGGTCTACACGGTAAGGTGGATACATTCGTGTGGAAGGTAGAAGTTTTCTGGATGAGTTAAGTTGAAGATGGTGTGTGGAACGGTCATTAGAATATTAATTAATTTAACCCGGCCCTATTGGGTCCAGGTTCAGCCCATGCCCAAATCTGAGCTAGTAATCGACCGTAAGCGTTCGACCATAGTGGTCGACTGGTTGACCTAATACTTGTCAACCGCTAGGTGGATTCGGGTCAAACCCGAACCTGGAAAGTGACTATAAGTCGCGTCCAAAACATCAGCTGTCGCACCCCCTCATTCTCTTCCTTCTCTCCATTTTTAGCCAAACCCCATTTCCACCTCCCCCTTCCTCCACTTAATCAAAGCCTCTCTCCTCCATTCCTCCACCAAGTGACGTCAAAATTTTTGCGCATTAGATCTTGCCCCACCACCACTCCGAATCTAAACCATTTTGTCCCATTTTCCAACCGCCTCTCAGCCCATGGCACTACCTCCCACTGGCAGCCCTTCCTCTCGTCATCTCGACCTTACTCCAAAAGAAGACACTTGGCTTGACCGGAGCGAGCAGAAGATCTCCACTTATCTTGGAATGGCGTACTTTGATTTTCACCATGGACGACCAGTGAATTTGAATATTTCACTGCTTATAGGCTTGAAGAGCTTTTCGTCGCGGCAGGACTTGCACCGATCCTCCGCTTCGAGACTTATGAGCGGGAATATTACCCCCACTGCATCTGTCTTTTCGATGCATGGATGGCATAGAATTTTGATTATGGCAACAGCTATATTGAGTCCGAGGTGAAGGGAGCTCGGATCGAGATGAAAGATGTTGATCTCGATGGGATTTTGGAGATATCTGCAGTAGAAGTAGATTTGGATGACATAGAGATGACTGATCCTGAGATTCTACAGCGGACCTTTTTTGGAAATGTCGGTGATTGAAGGGTCGACAATTTGCGACCGATTTCCCATCTTTTCATGCACATTATTCAGCACAACATCTTTCTGAAGGCGGGAAGCCTCGACCAGATCTATACCACAGTGCGAAGAGCCGCCTATGTCATAATTGGTAGTACAACCGTCAATTGATCTCGTGTTTTGATGCTTCATATGGTCGATTAGGGAGTTGGTACCCCAAGGACTCACTTTCCATTTTGCCACTTGCTCACTCGAGTGTTTAGGCATTACGTGGTAAATTTGAGTGGAGATCCAATGTGAGAAAGGTCCCTCCGACCATCGACCGAACCACTATGAATAGGATGAATATTTCTTTACGGCCAACCGCACCACCTGTACCAGCATCAGAGCAGTAGCACTAGCACCAGGGGATAGCGCAAGGCGCTGAGGGATACTTGAGTCATGAGCTTGTTGCTATCCTCAAGTTCAGGTAGAGCTCTGAGAGGTTAGGGCGGAGCAGCAGCGCTAGGGGCATGATATTGGGTGCATAGCCGCCATGCTAAGACCATTTCGAGGTCGCGGTAATGGCTCGAGCTCCAACCACAAAGCAAGAACTTCTCACAGTTCATAGGCGATGTTTTATTTAGGATTTTGTATCTTTTTATTTCCAGCATTTGTCCTTTTTTATAGGTTGTTTGGGTTGTAACTGTTAGTTTTCTCTTGTAAATGGCACACACGATATTATGAATTTCTATTTATTTATTGTGTTATTATTTCTGGATATGCTAACCGCTCCTATATATACACAGTAAAGAAGCAGTATAAATATGATAATCTCATAAAGACACTTGACTAACAGTAAATGCAATATAAGACTAGAATTTCAGAATAGTTGGAAATTTTAGCAAAGGATATGATAAAGCTGTTTTGATATCATGGGTCATCGCTCATGTTCCTTAAAAGCTAAAAATTTTGAATAATAAATGTGATGACATCTTTAAATAAATGTCAAGTTTTTGGGTAAAGGTTACTAGTAGAATTTTGGAATTTGGTTTATGCGTTTAGTGCATAACCGACTTTTGTCTACATTGAACTTGTGGCTTGATTTATCAAAAATTTTAAGAAGAAAATGTTTTGAAAAGTTTCCCCTTGATTTGAAAAGTTCTCTTTTGGGAAAAAAAAACTTTTTGTGTTTCAGTTATTTTTGACTCTTAACTTATTTTTAGAGTTTTTGTCCAAAAAAATTATTTCAAGGGAAAATGTGCGTTTAAATATTTTAGGATTTTATCTTCCAAATGACGTACAAATTTGAAAAGCGAAAATGATTTTTGTGAAATCTTTGATTTTGAAGGTCACATGTTAGCATAGAAAAGGCAAATAGAGTTAGAATTTACAAATTTAGCGGTGCATTAGGGTCGACGATGCGATAAATGCATGCGATAACAAGGAAAAAGTTATTTTAGCCTTGGTATTTCTATTTCCATACCTTGTCAACGATGCGCACAAGTCTATCTTTAGACTTAATTCCATTTCAGAGCTTGAAATAAGCCTACTTATGCATTTTGTGCGTGGAAAATTTGGAGTACAATTCAGGATAGCGAGGAAATTTCCACTGTACTACGGAAATAGAAAGATTATAAAGTGGTAAGAATGATAAGTTATATATCTAAATTCCTTTTTCAGGCATAAGAGTAAAGCTTAAGAAGCAATTTTTCAATACATTAGATTATTGAATAATAGGAAGTGCATGCAAAAATTGGTTGCTTCATACTTCTATTCGTAGGAGTATGGTGGTTTTGGTGGAAAAGATTTTTCAAAAAGCTGCATACATATAGAATTGTCAGTATATATGTAGGTTTTTTGCATTATATTTCCAAAAATATTTCCAAAAGAAATGCATTCATATAGATGGATGCGATTTAGAATCATTCTGCATACATATTTTCTATGTAGTGATATAGGAATACACTATGCACTTGTGCACGTTTGGTTGTAAAATTGGTTATACACTCATTGGTTGTATAGTTTAGGATAATTAGGAGCCAAAACCAAGACTTAGTCATTGGTGAAATTTTGGGGACAAAATTCTTTTTAAGGGGGAGAAAATGTAACACCCCGTAATTTGGCATTAGTTATTTAATTGGTTGGTTAGTTAACTAATTAGACTCCAAAAATGGAACTTGTGCAAATGATGGAATTTGACCACAAACCATGCACGATTGCATTCGTGGCAAAATTCTAAGCAACTTTCATATTTGAAGTTTTGCTGTCGGAATCAAAACGAAGAAGTTACGGACAAAAAACGAATTCGGAACAAAAATAAATAAATAAATAAGAAAAATTAACGTTTATTAATTAATCGCTCGGGCTCATAAGTTAGCCTATCATTGGGACCAGTTAACCTCTAGCGGTCAACTGATGCTCTGTGGGCGGTCGACCGATCGCCTTTAGGCGGCTAGGGTTAGCCTAGTCCCAACGGCCCGAATTTAATATATTTCGATCTAACGGTTTCGGTTGATTCTAGCGCCTATAAATACAGGCCCAGCTCTCCCTTCTCTTTTGATATTTTTATGGAGGCCGTAGCGAAGCTCCACCATTCCTTCTTCTCCACTTTATTTCTAAATTATAAAAATAAGATATTTGTATTTATATTCATACAAATTGGAGAAGAATAGAAGTCTAATAAAAAAAGAAGAGAAGAGAATCGACTATACGCGTATTTGAGGTAATTTATATACTTATATATATTTGTATCAATTTTCTCTTCCAATTCCAAATCTCTTCTTAGATATGTAATTCTAACGTATGTATGTACCCTTTTATATATATTTCTTGGATTAAAAAGGATTTGGAGATGAACCAAAGGTTCTACTTCAGATCTGAAGATTTGGATCGCTTTTGAAAATTGTCTTGTTGGTGTTTATTTGATTCTTATGCCTAACTGCATACTGTATATGAGTTGTATGCAAAAAATTAAATATAATCTGAATATGATAAATATCATCTACATATTCTTTTTTATGAATTGATTTAGAATTGTTCACAACCTAGTCTGGAAATCAGTCCCAAAAGTATAAATTTAGAATATTGATTTGAATGAAATTTATTTCAGATCTGAAATAGGCTGTATAATAATGCTATGAATTTGGATTATTACACTAACCTTGTTGGAATGTAAACTTTTCTATGTCTGGAATTGTTGGAATTTATATCCGTTTAATATTTGTAAATTAATTTGATTTCTTTCCCTTTTAGAAAAGTACAGTGTTTGATCTGATAAGTAATAGATGCAAATAGAAAGAGAAGAGATGTGTAAAGTATGAATTCATTATAGTTTACACTATCTATTTGAGTAATAAAAAGAAACGATTATTCCTTGTAATTTCAAACAATGTAATCTTTTAAAGTTAAATCTTTTGTTTTGAGCTAATTTGTGGAAATTATAGCGGGTAATCCTTTTAGATATGATTCCAATAATTGAACATGGGAAAGAATATTCTAGTGAAGATATATAATTAGAATATATTTGATAAAAGTGGATATTTATACATAATTTACTGTGCTTATAGTAATAAAACTTAGCTAATAACAACGCTTGCACGTAATATTCGCATTTAGGATAATTAACTAATGGAAAAGGAATTTAAAAGGTTGTAACTCCAATAAATGAGAAATAAATGGTAATAAATATGAGAATTACAATAATTTAATAGGGTAAATGGATTAACGGGACTGATAAAAATGGAATAGATATAAGATGTTACTAATTTAAAATTTAGTAATCATACATAAATATCTTAGGAAATGTCCGTTAGGATTTTATAAACAAATTGACATTTATGAGCATTAATCGGGGATTTATGGGTAGATAAGTATTTAAGGTAAATCTTATTGCCTTAAATAAAAGGGAATCAGTAAGCTAAGTCCAATGTCTACCTAAGATAATATAAGTAAAGACTTAGGGTGGTTAATTGGACTTAGTATCTTAGTGATGCAAGGTCAGTAGAGTCACTCGACAGAAGATTGCCCTTCACTTTGAGGCCACCAGCAGTCGGGTGCACTTACTACTGATGTGAGATATCACTAATCCTAGGACCCATGACAATGTGAGAGATTGGGCCTACTTTCTTAATTGGAAAGTATTAAATGTCCAAATTTGGAATTAGGAGCGATGAGGGATACCTCCATAGGGGTTCGCTTCTAGTTTGAGGTATTAAGTGATTGTAGGATTTGCCTCTTTCCTAAAAGGAAGTATAAGTAATTTAGTGAGATCCCAAATAAATAAGGACATCTCAAAAAAGGTTTACTTTAGTGTTGAGGTATTAAGTGGTTGTAGGGCCTGCTTCCCTACCAAAAGAAGTAACCTAATCAGTATTTTCTACCTTAGGAAGAGCTAAGTAAGTAATCATGTGTGCAGTGCAAGGTTAGATTAGAATTGCTAACCTTAATGGACATAACTATTAAATGGAAGTCAATCGGTATAAATTTATGTAATGGACAGTTTATAGATTTTCCAATCACCAGAATGTTGTTTTGACCCCCTCCTTATTACAACCCATAGGATAGATTTAGAGGAACATGTCACTGGAGCGGATGTGCTTTGTGTTAGAGAAGTCTTCTTTTTCTCTCATGCTCGATGGTGATGTGAATATCTGCTATCTAAGGTATACCATTAATTCCAAGGTTGTAGTCATAGTTAGTATTTTTTATCCTATTATTGTTTCCACTGTGAGTTTGAATTCTACCAATCTCTAATAATGCTAATGCTTTTCGGCGATCTTTGCTTTGATGGACTGGGGTTTCGATTTTTATCGAAATTTAAGCCCATGCAGCTATGAGTTGTTACAGCCTAGGTGCAACGTGGCTCGGCCATGGGTGGATGTGGGCTCAGCCTTATTGAAGAGGAGGTTGTAGGGCTAAAAAATGAAAAAGGAAGAGAGATAGGAAGAAAAACAAGGGCTTAAACAAGATTTTAAAAGGTTTTAAAGTAGAAATTTTTGATTTTTAAACTTGAGAATTTAAAGTGGAAGCCACTAAAGGTTTTTGAAAATTTAAAAAAGACATAATTTTTTTAGAAAAAGTTGAAAATGAAATGGTGGTGGGAAGAGAGAAAGGTTGAATTAGTTTTATATATAATGAAGTTATAAAATTACCTTTTTGTATCAAACCCTCCATTAATATGTTGCCACATCACCCAACCATCTTCTCCTCTCCTCTTTTACACATTAGTCTAAGGGTAAAACCCTTTTATCCAACATGTAATGTGTTGCCTTGTACTATGGTGTAATAGATGTAAGTGATAAGTGACTTTTCATATATTATTTTGATTTAAAACTCATAAATTGTCACATCTTATTCTTTAGTTTAAGAAAACATATTATTAACCTTTATTATATTACTAATCCATACTTATATTATTTGTAAATGTATGCATGTGTTAACTAAGGTGTTTACAATATTTTAAACAACCATTTGATGGTGAAAACTTGAAATTTTTTGAAAAAGCTTTTCGGCCACATTTTCTATTTTCTTTGAACTAAATACATTCGTAAACAAAATTCAAAAATAATTTTTCTATCATTATTTTTAAATTAAAGAGGGTTATTTTTTTATTAAAACCATTAATTAAATAATTAAAATTAATTAAATATTCACCCATCAAAGCGGTAATATTCCGGGTCGTTACATTCTTCCCCCCTTAAAAAAATTTTGTCCCTGAAATTTCACCACATGAACACCCAATTCTATTAATAAGTCTGCATGATGTTCATAGATCATCCATATGATAAATCTGATTCGATCACTATTCAAATACATAGCTTCATTTTCAAACTAGTATCGCTCACTCGATTCACTAGAGCGGACTCCGATTAGGCATCCTGACTAGAAACCTCCATTCTCCTTACATAGCCATATACTATGATAGAAAACTTTTGTTCCCTATCAAGAACCCTCATCGGTTACTCGCCGTCAAGATTAAGTGATAAATCATTATCCAGATTTGTGGAAAACACCTTAAGTCATGTACTCGAATCTTGGATCGAGAACTATATGAGAAAGGGAAATGATCTACGTATAACCTACGTACTCATCTAAAGTTTCTTATTTTCTCATTTATCTTCTTACCCTTGCACAAATATATATATGAAATCATTTCATAACAATTCTAACTTAGGTTCAAACATTTCTAAATGATACAACTTATTTATGAAATCTTTCATAAAATTATAAAAATTATTAACTTGGATAATACCCTCCTATATCCTAAGAGTGTACATATATACACACAAAACAGCTGATTTTCTACTATATTCCCTTTTAACTATTCAGATATAGGTACAAAATAACTTTGGGTCTTTAAAACCGAGTCCACCAATCCAACCTCTTTTCCCATTCGGTTCTGGTAAGTAGCTAAGAAGAGTAGAATGCTGCTTAAAATCTATCTTAGAGTCTACTTTTTTTTGGACACCTCTAAGGTAAAGGTGTTTATTAGCCAGCCCAGTAAAATTAAATACTATTTAACCTCCTAAGTGTTAAAATCCAAAAGAGACTGTTTAATAAAACCAAGTTTATTAAACCTTCTTGTTAAATTAATTCAATTTTAAAACTTCATTTGTTAACCATTTTAAATCAAGATACCTTTACATCCGGAAAACTTAAGAGCCAAATACCAGGGTTTTATTTCAAAAATCTTTTGAAATAATACTATATATTTTTTTATAGAAAATATACATATAGCTCGAGTAATCCCAAAATGGTACTAATGAACTGGGTTTTACCAAACAGTATCATACATTCCCTTACTTAGAAGGGTAATACTCAAGAGAAGTGTTTCCAATCCGAACACATCTCTTTCCCATTTTAAGTTATTTTCAAGCAACTCAAACTAGTTAACTTAAAAATACTTCTTCTATTTCAAAATTCTCCTTTTTGAAACAATACTTTACATATTTCCAACAAATACTTATTACCAAACTTGCTTTGGGTTCGTTTGGATTTGAACTTGTTTCGATCGTACAATGATAAAGAGAATAATTTACTAAGTACACTGCAACGTTCGCCTAAGCAAACATCCTATCATCACTTAGAAGATTATTTAGATCGCCACCAAACAAATCGAAACTCGTTACCCGAACCAATCTAAAGAAAATACTTTTTACTCAAAATTTTAATACCCAAAATTTTCTCTTTTCTTAACAAAAATACTTCCAAATAATACTATTATTACTTTTCAAACCTTGAAAACCATTTTTCAAAAGCATCAGGATTTAAGTACTTAAGTTTCCTACTTAAATCTTTTTATTCTAAAGACCCATTCTTATAAATCCATTTTATAAAATCATTTCTTTTATAAAATCATTTCTAGTATTCTAACTTTTAATAAACATCTTTTATTAGACCAAATCTTTAGCCCAACATTAATGTTGAACACCTTATAGTCAATTCTGAAACTTAATTCACAAGGTGTTTGTTTTAATGTTCCCCGATTTTCTATTTACCTAACCAGTGTTTTAAAAGGGAAGCTACCTATCACATTCAACAACAGTCAATGCTCAAACTGGACGAGCACGACTAAACCAAATCCTGAATGATAATAATAGAATATTATCGTTCCCTATTCAACAAGCATCTCAAAAATACTATACTATTTTTGAAAAATCAATTATATATATATAATATTCCTAGGAAAATTATTTCATTTACCAATTTTAAAACAATACTGTATCGGTTGGTCATGTTCAACTGTTTAGGAACCCCTGTCGATAACGTTGGCCATATGCATTAACCAGAATTCATAAGCCAATTAACACATCAATTAACAAAATATAAAACATTTGTATATCAGCAACAAATATGTGCTCTTATATAATACACTCAAACTCATTCTAAAGTGTCACTTACCCTATCTCTAGTGAGATTGCCCCACCAAAGCCAAGGTTCTCACTTAACCTTTAGCACTGATACCAAATGTAATGATCTGCTTTTCTCACCACTAAAGACGACACTTAATACATCCTCGATATTCATGTGTCGATCATTTAGTCGTCTGAAAGACAGGTCATTAGGGATGGAAGAAAGAAAAGACAGAATAGAATCTCATAAAAACATGACGAGTAACATATAATATATAAATCAGATCTTTACAGAAAGAAAGAACTTTAATATATATACAATATCAGAGTACTAGCCTTCATCTACCTGGACAGTTATAACCTATGTCCTTACAATTTCAGATAAAAACAATAAAACCATGCAGCGGAACATAAAGAAATATACGAAAGATACGTCTTGGACCTCCAGCCCATCTCCTAAGCTCCAAAGCATCCAAAACTAATTTAAAAATATGCTCGGTGTGACCCTTTAAAATCACAAGGAATTTTACTTATTGACTTGTAAATCCTTTAAAATCAAAAGAATTTCGTAAGACCACACCACACATAAGCACGGACGGGTTTTTACCTTACGATTACCAAAACATTTTCAATACAAAATCCTTTGATATTATTGTTAATACCCTAGGTATTGATATTAATGACAACAACCATATAAATATTACTACTAACGAATCTCCGAGTTGTGCAGTACTTCTAGATATATTATGGAGACATTTGCAGAGATAAACAAGAACTTAGCGGAAGAAAATATATTATATATGAAGGTTAATCAAAACAAAACTGATTGAAGAAGAATGCTGAAATGACAGAGGTATTTGAAGTGATGATTAGTTGGTTGAACCTTAGAATCATTTGTTAAAGACCCCGTAACAATTATACTTGAAGATCATCAACCATTGACCTCAACCGAATCACAAAAATCCATAAATATGAGGTACTTTTGAAATCTAAAAATCAGCAACACCTTATTGGTGTTAGTATTTCTAAAAACAAGTATATCGACATATCACATTTAAGTATGTCGACGTATCTTTATTTTTTTCATATATATGTCGACATATGCACACTAAATATGTCGACATACTACCCGTTTTTTAGAATTTTAAATTTTAAATGAAGAGACATTTACCTCCACCTCTTCATCAAAAGACATGTCTCTTCAACCGCTATATAAAGGCCCTAGAAGACAAATTTTCAAATCAATAATTCTCATTCTCATACTCATTCTTCTCCAAACATTTGTGAAAGAAATCTACTGAATACTCTTTCATTCTCTTTGCAAATCCATACTCTTTCACTCCAATTCTTCATTGATTTGCAAAACACATATTATCAGAGAGTTTGTACTTGAATTCATATCATTCACTCTCTAACTTCATCCTATTCCTAAAAGAATTCAAAGATATATTGCCATTTGAGGTCTATAGGATCATTGTACCGAAGCTACAAGAATCCGTATTGAAGATACGACAACTTGCCATACTTTATAGTTGTTTTTGAAAAGGAGAAGGTGTTCTTGTAGCCTGTGAAATAAAGAGGGTGTATCTTGTAGCCCGTGTAATCAAGATTGTAAAGGTGTTCTTGTCACCCGTGGAAAGCAAGTGATTATAGTGAAATTCTGCATGATGCAGTGCAGGACTGGATATAGGATTGATCAATCCGAACCAGTATAAAAACCGGGTGTTATTTACCTTACTGCATTTTACTTTACTATTTACTTATTCTATGATTATTGGTTTTCTATTTGCAATTTGATTAGATATAGTGTTAAAGTCGTAAGTTAGTTCTAAATAATTAAAATATACACTTCACCCCCTCTAGTGTTCAAATAGCCATAAGATCCATTCCGCATTGTGTTATAGACACCATGTTTTCTAACATTTGTTATCAGAGCACTGGTTTTCAAAAATTCATGACTTGGTTTTTCAAAAGTATAAATGGCTAATGACACTTTCTTTAACACTTTTGTAGAAGGGCAATCTACCACTATTCCCCTCTATCTGATGATAGTAATTACGCATATTGGGCTTGTAGGATGAGACTTTATTTGCAGTCTAATGGTTTAGATATTTGGAACATTACCCAAATAGAGTACACTGAGCCCCAAGTGAACTATTCACAATAGACACTAGAGTAAAAGACACAAGAACTCAGTAACTCAAAGGCCATGAACATTTTATTTTGCTCCTTATATAGAAATGAATTTAATCGAGTGTCTATTTGTAAGTCTACAGAGAACATTGCAAGTCACACATGATGAAACTAGTAAAGTAAAACAAATTAAGATATCTATGCTAACTAACCAGTTTCAACATTTTTAAATGAAACCAAATGAGTCTATTTCTAATATGTATTCTAGATTTTAGGATATAGTACATGCATTAATATCATTAGGAAAGAAAATTACTAAAGAGGACCAAGTCAAAAAGATCTTGAATTCACTTCTAGTGAATGGGATCAGAAGACTCTGGCAATCGAAGAAGCTAATGATATTAGTACTATAAAAATAGAAGATTTAATTAGTAATCTAATGTCCTATGAAGTAAAGTCACAGGTTAGAAAAGAGAATTAGGCAAATGAGAAGAAATCACAAGCAGTCAATGCTACAACCGACCATGATGAACCTGATGATGTTGCTGATGATGATATCGAGTTTACGACCAGGAATTTCAAGAAATTCTTGAAATATTGGAACAAACTTCGAAAAACTAACAACAATAATTCTAGAAATGGAAATGTTGTTAAGTGTTTCGAATGTGATAAACCCAATCATTTAAAAAGAGACTGTCCCAAACTGAAGAAATCAAAGTACTCTTCATACACTTTGAATAAGAAGAGGAAACATGCTTTCAACACGACATGGGATGATTCAGATACATCATCAAGTGATAGTAATTCAGAAACAGGAAATGATATGCTTCATGGCAAAGGATAAGCAGGTATGGAATTTTAATAAAGAAATTACTATTGTCTTAAATGATATGTATAAGGGATATAAAATGCTTATGAAATAGTACAAGAACAGTTTAGCAAATATAGATAGATTAAAATTGTTTAACGAAATGTTAACTGAAGAAAAACAATGTCTAGAAGATGAAGCTGAAAGACTTAATGGACTTAATAATGATTCAAAACTTGAAAGTTTTGGAAAACACAAAGGTGAAAATGAATCATTAAGATCGGAAAATCTTTCAATGAAATCAGAGATCACTGATCTAAATAACAAAATAACATCTCTAGACAATGTTTTTCTTAACTGTAAAAAGGATTTTGACAAAATGAAAACTAATATTGATAAATTTAACAAAGAGAAGAATAATTTAGAAAATTTATTATCTGGATCTAACACTAATAATAAACATGGACTTGGATACACCCTTAAGCCCAAATCAAAGAAAATTAGTACTCAAAGTACTAAATTTGTTATGGCTACCAAGTTCTAACCAAAACCTAGGAAATTAAAGTTAAAACCCCCAAATAGGTTCATTAATTTATGGGTTCCTAGAAAGCTAAATAATATTGAAAATGAAAAATATTTTGATAATTTTATTAATAAAGTTCATTTATCTAATGACTATATTTTGAAAGGGCATTCAAACTCTTCATGGGTTTGGCTCCCAGACCCAAAATAAATAGGGTACCAGTGCACATATTTTATATTTTTTTCAAGTACCGAACAATGGATACCGACAACGGATGTTCAAAGCATATGACAAGAAATCCAACTTTGGATAAATAACAAAAGGATATGTTATTGGCATCGGCAATGTCGATAGCTCTAAAACTCATCTAATTTTAATTATTTTACTTGATAATTTCATTTCATGTTTTGAATTGATTTGATTCCCCTTATGAGTTCTATTTATATACATTACACACACACACAAACTCTATACATATTGTTTAGTTGTGCTTAAGCGATTCCTTTTTGCCCTTTTTGCTGATGACAAAGTGGAATAAAATGTATAAATATACTAGGCAAAATGATAGGGGGTCCATAGAGTTAGGGGGAGTAAACGTAAAAATATTATATTTTATCTCTCAAATATTTATATGGTTGTCATCGTCAAAAGGGTGGAGATTGTTAATACCCTAGATATTGATTTTGATGACAACAACCATATAAATATTACTACTAATGAATCTCCGAGTTGTGCAGTACTTCTAGATATATTATAGAGACATTTACAAAAACAAACAAGAAATCAGTGGAAGAAAATGGATTATATATGAAGGTTAATCAGAACAAAACTGATTGAAGAAGAATGCTGAAACGACAGAGGTATTTGAAGTGATGAATAGTTGGTTGAACCTTAGAATCATTTGTTAAAGACCCCAAAGCAATTATACTTGAAGATCATCAACCATTTACCTCAACCGAATCACAATAATCCACAAATATAAGGTACTTTTGAAATCTGAAAATTGCAACACCTTATTGGTGTTATATTTTTGAAAACAAAAGTATGTCGGCATATCACATTTAAGTATGTCGACATATGCACACCAAGCATGTCGACATACTTCCCGTTTTTCAGAATTTCAAATTTTAAATAAAGTGACATTTTCCTCCACCTCTTCACCAAAAGACATGCCTCCTCAACCATTATATAAAGGCCTAGGAAAATGAATTTTCAAATCAATAATTCTCATTTATCTTACTTTTTCTTCTCTAAACATTTGCGAAAGAAATCCATTGAATACTCTTCCATTCTCTTTGCAAATCCATACTCTTTCACTCTAATTCTTCGTTAATTTAAAAAATGCACAATATCAGAGAGTTTGTACTTGAATTAGTATCATTCACTCTCTGATTTCATCCTATTCCTTAAAGAATTCAAAGATATATTGCCATTGGAGGTTTATAGGATCATTGTACTGAATCTGTAAGAATCTGTATTAAAGATACGACTACTTGCCATACTTTATAGTTGTTTGTGAAAAGGAGAAGGTGTTCTTGTAGCCTGTGAAATCAAAAGGGCGTATCTTATAGCCCGTGAAATCAAGATTGTAAATGTTTTCTTGCCACCCATGGAAAGCAAGCGATTATAGTGAAATTCTATACGGTGTAGGACTGGATGTAGGATTGGTCAATCCGAACCAGTATAAAAACTAGGTGTTATTTACTTTACTGCATTTTACTTTACTATTTACTTATTCTATGATTATTGGTTTTCTATTTGCAATTTGATTAGATATAGTGTTAAAGTCATAAGTTAGTTTTAAATTACTGAAATATACACTTCACCCCCTTTAGTATTCAAATAGCCTTAAGATCCATTCCGCATTGTGTTATAGACACCCCATTTTCAAACAATTATCATAATGTCTAGGTTTTAAAGTATTTAATAACCAAGTAGTTGTGATGTGTGTACATGACATCAATAATAGGTGTACAATCAAAAACCAAAGGCACTTATTAAAGAATGAATTTCCATCAAATGGCAAGGTAAGGGACCATTTTCTTAAAATCTGTAGACCTCTAGATAAAATATACAATGAGATCGAAAACCTTTTGACCTCTGCCAATAGGACCGTCCTACCCCTAAACTGAATAGTACCAAATATGATCACCTATTGGTTGTGATCAACAACCAAAATGGGCCCCGAAGCATACATAGAGATATCGACACTTGACCTTGGGATGATCATACCCTAATGAGTGCGACCCACATAGCCCTGCCGCATCTACCATGTTTTAAACATTACCAGGATGTGAGGTTTAAGAGGCCATGATTACCTTTTTCCTTATAGCAGACCATCTTGGAATGCTAACACTGTCATCTAGGCAAAAATGCAACGCCAGCATTCATCCATACAAGTTGTTCTGGGATCGAGCAAACATTTAACATTTACTATCTTTCATTTTGGAATCATCCTCGAGAAGAATAGTATAGCTCCATATCATACTTCATAATGATTCATCACGACATTATTAGTTTGGAGTGGTTCAAATAAATCATACTTTTCCGAAACTAGTGTTTGCCAACTAAGCGGTAATTCCTGGCTAACTTTATTTCCAGTTCTTTGGAAGTATGCAACAAGTATTCAAGTCCTCACCCGAAAACTCGAATATACACCACATACTTCCTGAGTAAAAATATGTTAAGATTTAATAGTCTATTATTTAATTATCAAATACACAATCAAAAAATAATCTATAGATTTAATTTTCCCATAGTAGCCACTAAGCCTCAAAATAAGTTTACATTTATTTAAATCTCTTTTCATAATATTTATCAAAATATTCATATACTTATCATACTGGAATAAGTATATTCACAAAACATGGTGAAACATTTCTCATTTCAAAATCATATTAAAAGGATCAAACAAATGTTATTTAAATTAGAGATAAGGATAATCCCAAATACTATTCCTTCGGTGTTAAACATGGAGCAAATGTCCACATCACTATAATTAAGAAGGTCAATTAAGTGAAATCTGATCTCTAATTCGTTTATAAATTTTCTTCAATAAATCCTTTTAATAAATCATTTCCATTTATAAAACTCCTTTTTGTAAATTCTAAATCCATTTATAAAACTCTTTTATAAATATCCAAAAATCATTTATAAAACTCTTTTATAAATATCCAAAATCATTTATAAAACTTCTTCTATAATTATCCACAATCATTTATAAAACTTCTTCTATAAATATCCAAAATCATTTATAAAACTTCTTCATAAATCTTCGTTTATAATTCCTTTTTTTTTAAATATCATTTTCAAATATTATTCGTAAATCTCCTTTAAATAAATCCTTTATAAAATATTATTTACAAAATATCGATTGTAAATACCATTATCAAAATAATTGGGCAACTTACAAAATCATTTAAAACAATTAACCTCAAATTGATATAGAATTAAAGTCAATTTTAAAAACCCTAATTTTACAAATTTGAAAGAAGGCTTAGCGACCACAAAGGTTAAATCAAGTTACCATTTTAATTAAATTTTAACTCTATGTTACATAACAGTTATTTACATAAGCCAACATATGTAAATAAAATCCATAACCAAATCATGAAATAATATGTTAATACAAACCAACCGGCAGATACATGTCCAATTAACATAATAGCAGGATGGTGATTTATCATGTTAAATAGATGTTCAAACAATCTATTAAGTTTAGTTATAGTAGAACGGGGATTTATTCTTCTAAATGATGTCCGAACAATCAATTCAATTTAAACTATAGCAGAACGATATTTTATTCTGCTAACAGATGTCCAACAATCTATTCAATTTAAGCTAGCAGAACAGTGTTTTATTCTGCTAATAGATGTCCAAGTTTAGTACAACTTATTCATAGTTGTTGTTTACTTAATAGCACAAACGAGAAATCCCTTGGTTTAAAATCGGTTTACTTATAAAAAGAACTAACTTAAAAATAACTGATAAATTTTAAAATTAAACCTTTATTAAATAATAATTAAATAATGATTTAATTACTAATTAAATCATTATTTAATTACTAATTAAATCTTAATTAACTCTAAAACTTAATTAATCCTTAATTAAACCTGATTAGGTTAATTAATTAAACCGAGTCTAATTAGTAATTAATTATTAATTAACCTTAATTAAATAATAATTAATTAAACTTAATTAAATAAAATTAATAATAAATTAACTTATAATTTAATAAATCATTAATTAAAACTTCCTTAATTGGTTAATGAAAATTAAATTATTTAGTTCATAATCTAATTGCATAACTTAATTTCAATTAATTAATAATTATCCTTAATTAATTAATCAGTTATTAAACATATATTTAATTTCCAAAATGATTAAATTTTATACTTAACTAGTATTTTGAAAAAGTACTTAAAAACATTTCAAAAGAAACCACTTTAAAATCTAAAATACCAACTTTTTCCGAACTGCATCCATAGCGTCTATCGCTATGGATGCAACTTGTCAGAGTTATTTCTAGGTTTGACCTTTCTCAAAACTCAACCACTAACTTTACTTATTTTTAAAATATAAGGAAAATTTTTATATTTGAAAGCTAAAACAAATAGCATGCACACCTAACCAACACATGAAAATCCAACAATTTCAAGCAACATATCATACCATCATAAAAGTTTCAAAATTTTTAAAAAAACAAAAGTTTACTCACAAAAATCTTTCCAAATTTGCAAAAGGACCTAGGAATTGAATTTTCTTTAGAAAAATTTGATTTTTTGACATAAACCAAGGAAGTGGGCTCGGCCTAGGTGCAACATGGTTCGGCCATGGGAGGATGTGGGCTCGACCTTAGTGGAAAGGAGGTTGTAGGGCTAAAAATTGAAAAAAGAAGAGAGGTAGGAAGAAAAACAAGTGTTTAGTCAAGATTTTAAAAGGTTTTAAAGTAGAAATCTTTGATTTTTAAACATGTGAATTTAACGTGGAAGCCATTAAAGGTTTTTGAAAACTTAAAAGAAGATGTAATTTTTTTAGAAAAAGTAGAAAATGAAATGGTGGAGGAGGGAGAGAAAAGTTGAATTAGTTTTATATAAAATGAAGTTCTATAATCACAAAATTTCTCTTTTGCACCATACCCTCCACTAATACGGCCACATCACCCCACCATCTTCTCCTCGCCTCTTTTACACATTGGCCCAAGGGTAAAACCCTTTTATCCAACATGTAATGCATTACCTTGTACTATAGTGTGAGAGATGTGAGTGATAAGTGACTTTCCATATTTTATTTTGATTTAAAACTTGAAAATTGTCACATCTTATCCTTTAACTTAAGTAAACATATAATTAACCTTTATTATATTACTAATCCATGCTTATATTATTTATAAATGTATGCATGTGTTAACTAAGGTGTTCATAATATTTAAACAACTTTTTGATGGTGAAAAATTGAAAATTTTTGTAAAAGCTTTTCGACCACATTTTCTAATTTTCTTTGAACTAAATACTTCCGTAAACAAAATTAAAAAAATGAATTTTCTATCATTAGTTATAAATTAAAGAGGGTTATTTAATTATTAAAACCATTAATTAAATATTTAAAATTAATTAAATATTCACTCATCAAAGCGGTAAAATTCCGGATCGTTACATTCTTCCCCATGAAAAAGAATTTCATCCTCGAAATTTCACCGCATGAACACCTAACTGTTCATAAATCTGCATGATATGAAAAATCTGATTTGATCACTATTTAAATACAAAACTTCATTTTCAAACTAGTATTGCTCACTTGATTCACTAGTGCGGACTCCGATCAGGCTTCTTGACTAGAAACATCAGTTCTCCTTACATAGCCATATACTATGATAGAAAACTTTGGTTTCCTATCAAGAACCATCATCAAGTGCTCACCGTCAAGATCGAGTGATAAATCCTTATCCGGAATGGTGTAAAACACCTCAAGTCATGTACTCGAATCTTGGATCGAGAACTATATGAGAAAGGAAAATGATCTACGTACAACCTACGTACTCATAGAAAGGTTCTTATTTACCCATTTATCTTCTTACCCATCCATAAATATTTGTGAAATCATTTCATAACAATTCCAACTTAGGTTTAAACATTTCCAAATGGTACAACTTATTTATGAAACCTTATATAAAATCATAAAAATTATTAACTTGGATAATACCCTCCTATATCCTAAGAGTATATATATACAAAACATCTGATTTTTTATTCTATTCACTTTTAACTATTCAAAACAAAAGTGGGGTTTTTAATATATACAAAACATTTGATAATACCCTCATATATCTTAAGAGTGTGTGTGTGTGTGTGTGTAAATGAATTTTCTATCATTAGTTATAAATTAAAGAGGGTTATTTAATTATTAAAACCATTAATTAAATTTTAAAATTAATTAAAATTCACCCATCAAAGCGGTAAAATGTCGGGTTGTTACCAAATCTTTCTAATTAATTTTAGTGATTTGATGATGGTATTTTAAAATATGAGATTGAGTGATATTGTGGGCATTGCTTTGTCATTTCTTGACTTTACTTGAGGATATCTCATTATTGATGATTTTTGGATTTGATGGTGATTTCAAGATATGGATGATTCACCCATTTGATGTTGATTTTGTGGATCCTGACTTGATGTGTTTTATACGGGTGATGACGCTTTTTTGTATGATTTTTGTTGTGGATGTTGTTTTGAGATATTTTGAGACTATTATGCCATCCTTATCATACTTTTCATATTACCTTTGTTTTGTTATTTTGACATCTATCATTGTAAACATAATCTGACCTGTGTGTTATTTATAATACTTGGGGTCAGCCCAAGACATTTCAGGTTCAGGGACATGACGTCCTTTTGGTAGATGTAACGATTCAAGATTTTCGACCTCCGAAAATCGACATTAATACGTCCACTGTATCAACTGCCGAGCAATCGAATGCCGGAAAACCGAATTGTTATGGTTAAAAAGAAGAGGTAGAAGAAGACAGAAGAAAAAGAGAATAGAAAAACACAGAAACAGAAACAATATCAGAATCTCACATTCGCAGCGGAACAATATATAATAGATAAATGAATAATCTTTAAATCAAAGAACTATATCAGTTTATACATTACATCATCAGAGTCAATATACACACAATACATCAATGGACAGTTATACAAACTTGTCCTCATACAGAATACACATCGGAATAAATAATATCATATACAAGTGATACGTCTCGCCATCCAGCTCGCTACTTGAGCTCCAAAGCCTCCTGAAATCTAGAATGACCTGATAACCTGACTCTAGACTGCCCGTGTGGAAATTGGTGGGCACCCAGAGTTTAGGAAGGAAACAATAAACTCCAGGTCAGTCATGGTGACTGGTGTGAGAACTAAAACAGTTATTATCCTTAAAACAATAACAACAAAGGAAGTAAAAGACATCCGCAATGCTTTTGGAAAATGAAACTACCATAAGACCTCCCGCCACACACACAATGCAAACGCAGAATTGGAGGAGATTTCTTCTTATGATAGTTAAACATACTTACTACGCAAAACAAATCATTTTGATATTATTATTAGTGCATAGTGGAAAACATTTCGAAAGTATAATATTAATCTTAGCCAACATACAACCATTATTGTATGCCTACTATAGCTACTATGTTCAATAGCAGGTTACCGCCACATTCCATAGCAGGTTATACAACTAAAAACCGTACAAGGTTCGTATTGTTTCTTTGGATTTCCAACAAATGGTCAGGCTAAGGAACTTCCTACTGCCACATGGGATGGCCTCTGTCGGGACATCCCGAGAACTAACTAGCTCTCTGCCAACACAAGGCCAGGTTACCCCTTACACTGGGTAACTACTACACGAATATGCCACCCCCCGGTCCTTTGGGACCTTTATCCGAGGCGCCTCAACAAAATAACAATCACACGGTAAATGAGATTGGAGTATCCACATAGGTTAAATACCAGGGCTCCATACCTGATACCACCATTTTCCAGAAGGAAATGACATACCCTAAAGGGAGCGACCCTCATAACCTTGCCGCATCATTCCTGTTTTGACCATTTCCGGGTTGTGAGGTCCAAAGAGCTCTCGTCCACAAAGCTACGCTTTTTCACAAAGTCATGCTTTGATCAACAAATGATCAATAAATAATCATCACACAGCAACACTCAGCATGCCACACTACCAAATTGGGAGTATATCACTGATAACTTTCAACTACATAACCTCTGAGCTTGTACGTCTCAGAGAAGGGTGTTAAGCTAAGAGAATAAATCCTCCGCCACCAACAGAAATGTATTTGAAAGAAATCAGCTTTATATCTCAAAATGTAATGTCAGACATGTAACCATACAAGTCTGTTTCGGGTTCGAACAGAACCGAAGGCACTTCCAAAGATGCCCTTGCAATCCGGGTATTCACAATCCCGATCGAACTTCCCATCACAAAGGAAAACTCTATACCGTAGCTAACGATGCAGAGACAATCAATAGGTCATCCTATCGTTTTCACAAATACCAGGTCTTCACCACCGGTCTTTAATACGATCCATATCGTCGTATCACTAATTCGGAATGGGTTATATGACACAAAGGTCTTTTCCCGGCTAACCCGAATAGTGAGCACAATATTTAAAACATATGGATATAGGGATTTCAATTAAGTCACAACTTATTACCCAAATCCTTTCCTTTAAATGGTTTAAACAAATTACCATTTTAAATCTTTAAACAAAAAGATTTACTTCACAAAGTTTACCCAGTTTCACAAAGATTCATTCATAGATTTCCAAATCAATTTCCATTTCAATTGGATTAACCCATTAAATCTTTAAATTAAGAGTTAATTTATAGCTTTCAAAACTATTCACAATTCAAGTCTTTTATAATATAAAAGATACACCTTTTAAAATCTTCTTTGATTTCAAAATAAAGTTTAATCATCTTCACAAAGGTTAATTCATAGTTTTTCCAAACTATTTACAATTTCATTTCAACTTGAAATGTTTCGATACAAATTGGAAATCTTTTCACTTTATGAAAGCTATTATTATTTGAAAACAGATAGTTTTCGTTCTGGAAAACACTAATTACAATTTACATAGGTTAAAGCCATTCAAGTAAAAACTTGAATTTCAATTCAAATTTCCAAAATCATAATTTTAAATGGTTAAAAACCCATATAAACACCTTTTATACTTGCACAATCTTTTAAACCATAATTCCCTATTCATCGAATTCAATTTCAAGTATTGAATTCAAAAATTTAAATCAAATGATTTAAATTCCAATTTTTATTAAGTTATTTAAAATAACTCTTATTTTTGAAACTCATTTCCAAAACTTTCAATTTCAATTCCAAAACTATTTTGGATTCAAAATTCAATTTTTCAAAATTGATAAAAATCTACGACTTAACCGATTTCCACGTAAAATCCACATTTTGTGTGTGTATTGTGTAGTCCACGGGTTTAACACAATAGTGCAACAACATTCAACCATCACAGATCAAATATAATAATATAATTGATAAGCGGTATAAATTATAACGCTTATCTTTCATTCACAGATCACATATATTTATATCATAGATAAATAGATCACAAATCACACACAGAACATGATATAACACAAAGCACCACATATCAGAGATGTCAAACAATTCAACATCCAATATAATCCAAACATCCATAGATAGGATCAATTTAATTATTTGATTAATTTAAATCGGATAAATTTCTATAAATCAATTTTACTAGTTATGGTAAATTAATAATCAATTAATTTCAAATTGATTTCCAAATTTATTTCAAAACACCAAATAAATTTCCAAACATTTTCAAAAGATTTATTTTCAATTACCAAAAATCAATTACCAAATGGATTTCTAAATTTATTTCCTTTTTAAAATAAATTCCTTTTTAAGAAGATAAATTCCTTTATTTTCCAAACTATTCACAAATGCAAATTTTTTAAATAAATTCTCAACTTATAAATAATATTTTCAAAATCCATTTATTAAGCCCTTTTTTCCAAATTTGAAATTTAATTCAATACAGTTCAAAAATAAGACTTTTATCTTTTTAAACTCCTTTTAAATTTATCCAATTATCAAAAATAAATTTTTCGATAAATTTTCAACTTAAATTTCAAAAATCCAATTTTTATTTATTTTCGGTATCCAACGATACCAAAAATATTTTCGGCTAAATTATAGCCTTCCATGATTTCAATCACAATATAATCACACACAGATTATAATTAATCACACACAACATTGAAACAAATTCAATTATTTGAGGAATCCAGTTGGATCCCTCCAACCTGTTTCCCTGCATCCACAGATGTTAGCACACTACCAATTCCACTTCGAAGTGGAATATCGCGATATATGGGATTTATAAAATACTATCCGCTATTATGCGGCGCAATAGGGTCTCATCCGCTATATAATGCGGGAAATCAACTCCAAATACATATATAATACCAATTCCACTTCACGGTGGAATTATCGCGGTATATGTTTTTAATAAATAACCTCCGCTTAATATATGGCGTATAGGGTCTATTTTAGCACAATAGATAACAATTTTATCATCCAATCACACAATCAACACAATCAATAATTTTAAATCTAACTATTTAAAATTTAAATCGAAACAAAATATTCGATTGAGTGAGAAGTTCTCACCTTGCTTTTAATAACGGTTGCAGTATTTTATTCCAAATAAAATTAAACGCACGTTTAATTTTACTCAAAATTTTCACTAGCTCCAATCGACTCCAATCCTGTTCCATTGCGAAGAGCTCGTCGAAACGATTCCAACACAATTCGTTTCGTAATTTTTCGACTTCGTATGAAAAAGATATGATTTTTCAAAGTTATACGATATATATATATATATATATACAAATTTACAAATTCTTTTTTTTTAATTCCAAACCCTTGCTTCCAATCGGGCCATTGATTTTGTGAACAGCAGATCGTAGCCACTACTTCCTTTCTTCCTCCATTACGTGAAAACGAACGCAAACGAACCCAAAAGCCGCCGTCTACTTCATTAATTACGCGACCACCTACGCTCGACTATTTGTCGATCAGCCACGTCCATTGCGTGCCCCCACGCGAACTACATCAATGCCAGAAGACCGGCCGAACTCGGCTGCCCCATTTCTTCGAAAATCGTGATCGAACGCGCGACGAACGCGGGTTGATTTCTCCGTCTATGGTCGACGATTCGAGATTCCCACCGTTGGATTCGAAGATCAAACTATGCTCTTTAATTTGTTAGTTGGAAGTTTCAGCTAAATGTTTATGGATTGGAAGATATTAGAGAAGAAATTTTCGAGCTTCCATGGCCATTGGAATAGAGGTGGCGGCCTGCCCTAGTAGATTAGGGTTTGAATGCAAATGAAAATATTCACGTCCTTTTATAGAAAATTTCTCAAAACACTATTCATCGAAAATTTTCCGAACTCCAAACGGAGCGTGCCGACAGATGTTCATAAGGTTTTACCCGCGTTCCGGACACAATGGAACGTGTTTCGAGAGCTAATTCGGTCATATGTGCGAGTTACGGAAATAAACGATCAAATTTAAATTAAATCGAATTAAAACGATTTCGATGCGTTTTGGCTTTCCCCGGACAAACCATAAATCCGATTGAAACAAATTTGAAACCTTACAATAATTTCACATTACGGATCCGATGAAATTGGTTTCATCGAAATCCGAGACTATTTGAAAAATGACTATATTTAGTCGTCAACTAAATATTAAAATATTCAATTTTCACAAATTAACTTTTAATTCAAATTTAAAAGTTTACAAACATCATTCTAAATCCAATATGATTTAATATAACTTTATAAATCATTTTTATACACATTAAACCCAATTTCCAATTATTTCTGGAATTTCAAATATTAAATTATCTATTTAATTATCCAATTAAATCTCTATATTCGAAATTAAATTTATTCGACTTGCAAATATTACTTGTTAATATTTAAAATCAATTAAATATACTAATTTCAAATGACAGAAATTCTGGGTCGTTACAATCTTCCCCCCTTAAAAAGAATTTCGTCCTCGAAATTGCAAAGTAAGAAAAATGCCCCAAATTCATTAACTTTTCAAACAATTCATTCATATTAGATTTCAAAATCACTTAAGTGTACAACTTCCCCAAAATCCAATAGTTAAACTCTTTCAAAAACTTTACTAAGTTTTTCAAATTTATACTTAGTTATACTTTTCAAAACAAACTATATCGTTTAACTTTTAAATCCAAATCCAAAATTTAGTTTTCACAAATTTTCCAAAATTTCCCAAAAATTTTCTAACGCCTTAAATTTTCAGAAAAATTCACCATAGCCTCCTTTGCGCGGTTCGATCGTAGTAGGATCACAATAGATATAAATATATATACATCGACCCACACGGTCGGAAAAGCATAAAAACAGTTCATATTTCCTATTTTTATTGCGTAGGCGTACTTTTTAGCATTTTTAAGCAAAGCAGTTATCTATTTAGCATTTTAGCGCGACCAAATCAGCCGAACGGCAGCCACGGCACCTGTACTTACTCAGTAAGTGCCACATATATAAAGTTATTAACAATTTACTCTTTTTAACAACAACAACACATGCATATTAAAAGAAATGCATACTAAACAAAGTTTATAAGCAACTTATATAATTTCGACATTACTTGTAACTGTTTACAACCAATTCATATACAACGACATTCATTTCTTCATTTTCAATTAGTTTACATTCACTAATTTAAATTCAAGTTGGTTCACTTTCAATTCAAATTCAATTTCTATTCAATTTAAATTTACTTAACCTCCAATTACATAGCTTTCAATTTTTATCAATTCAATTTCATTAATACTTAATGAATTATACTATATACAATCAACAAACAATCATATAACAACCAATGTCATAACCAAATTCATTCAATTTACTTTCAATTTGGTTCAACACTTTTAATTAGCTTTAATGAATTAACACTTATATCCATTATTCCATATCAATTTATTCACATTCGATTGATTAACATTCAATTCATTTATTAATTCAATGGCTAATTCATTTTACAAATAAAGTTGAATTTCATTTGTATAACTCAAGTTCACATTCATTTACTTAACTTCATTTCATTAATTCACCTATTAATTTACTTCGATATCAAAATCAACTTCATTTAACATCACTTAAGTTATATTCCAATTAAACATCATTTTTTTAACTTAACTTAAATTTCCACTTATAAATCTAATTCAGATTTCCAATTCTAAAGTCATTTTATTTAACTTTTACCAAAGTCAAATTATCATCAACTATTCAAATTCATATCTCATTTTGCTTAACAAAATTCGTTTAACCACTTTAATAATTGGTTTTGCTTACATGCACTCATTTTATAAGTTCAAAACTCATTTTACTCATATTCATTAATTTCAACTTGGATTTTAATTTCAAATTTGTTTATCACAACAAAACTTCAATTTTCCAATTTATTATGGGAGCAAATCCATCACAAAGAAACTCGAAAATGATACTGATGATGCTGCAGTCATCACCCTTATTATTTCCCAGCAACAGTAGTGAATCCTGTGCTTAAATTCTTTTCAAAATTTTCCTTTTATTTACAAATCACATTTATAAATCTTTTTCTAATATAATTTCACTATTTAACTTTACTTATACAAGATTATTTCACAATCGTAAATCATCTTAATTATAATTCCATACTTATACAATTGTTGCTTTTATATTTAGATTATTCAAACAACTTTCATTAATTTATATATATTCACATTTTCAATAACCAAACAATTCAATTTTTATATACACTTTAATAATTCTGAAAAGTTATTTCCTTTATATGTAAAATATAATCAAGGTAAAATTATTTCATTTACCCAATTTAAAATGATATTGTGTCGGTTCATCTTGTTTAAGAGTTTAGAAACCCCTATCGATTACAGTTAGCTAGACTGCACCGACCAGAATCTATAAACAATCAACCAATAAGTCAACACAATACAAAACAATTTCATATTCACTAACAAATACGCACTCGTATCTATTATTACACTCAACTCATTCTAGAGTACTACTGACTCTATCTCTAATGAGTAATTCCCAACAGAGCCAAGGTTATCGCTTAACCATATGCTCTGATACCACATGTAACGATTCGAAAATAGTGGGGACCGGTAGGCTTTGCAACCATCCCAGACCCACCATGGCTTACACTGGTACCTCGCAGTTACTTTTACGGCCAGCCTCTCAACTGTCACAACCAACCCATTCACACTAGGGACATGTAGGGGTAAGAGTCTCCCGTTCGCCACCAAACCGCGAAGCGAGAACCCCCCATCATGCTGTAATATAGCAAATGCGATCCATATCGTCGTATCACTAATTCGGAATGGGTTATATGACACAAAGGTCTTTTCCCGGCTCACCCGAATAGTGAGCACAATATTTAAAACATATGGATATAGGGATTTTAATTAATTCACAACTTATTACCCAAATCCTTTTTTTTAAATGGTTTAAACAAATTACTATTTTAAATCTTTAAACAAAAAGATTTACTTCACAAAGTTTACCCAGTTTCACAAAGATTCATTCACAGATTTCCAAATCAATTTCCATTTCAATTGGATTAACCCATTAAATCTTTAAATTAAGAGTTAATTTATAGCTTTCAAAACTATTCACAATTCAAGTCTTTTATAATATAAAAGATACACCTTTTAAAATCTTCTTTGATTTCAAAATAAAGTTTAATCATCTTCACAAAGGTTAATTCATAGTTTTTCCAAACTATTTACAATTTCATTTCAACTTGAAATGTTTCGATAAAATTGGAAATCTTTTCACTTTATGAAAGCTATTATTATTTGAAAACATGTAGTTTTCGTTCTGGAAAACACTGATTACAATTTACATAGGTTAACGCCATTCAAGTAAAAACTTGAATTTCAATTCAAATTTCCAAAATCATAATTTTAAATGGTTAAAAACCCATATAAACACCTTTTATACTTGCACAATCTTTTAAACCATAATTCCCAATTCATCGAATTCAATTTCAAGTATTGAATTCAAAATTTAAATCAAATGATTTAAATTCCAATTTTTATTAAGTTATTTAAAATAACTCTTATTTTTGAAACTCATTTCCAAAACTTTCAATTTCAATTCCAAAACTATTTTGGATTCAAAATTCAATTTTTCAAAATTGATAAAAATCTATGACTTAACCGATTTCCACGTAAAATCCACATTTTGTGTGTGTATTGTGTAGTCCACGGGTTTAACACAATAGTGCAACAACATTCAACCATCACAGATCAAATATAACAATATAATTGATAAGCGGTATAAATTATAACGCTTATCTTTCATTCACAGATCACAGATATTCATATCATAGATAAATAGATCACAAATCACACATAGAACAGGATATAACACAAAGCACCACATATCAGAGATGTCAAACAATTCAACATCCAATATAATCCAAACATCCATAGATAGGATCAATTTAATTATCTGATTAATTTAAATCAGATAAATTCTATAAATCAATTTTACTAGTTATGGTAAATTAATAATCAATTAATTTCAAATTGATTTCCAAATTTATTTCAAAACACCGAATAAATTTCCAAACATTTTCAAAAGATTTATTTTCATTTACCAAAAATCAATTACCAAATGGATTTCTAAATTTATTTCCTTTTTAAAATAAATTACTTTTTAAGAAGATAAATTCCTTTATTTTCCAAACTATTCACAAATGCAAATTTTTTAAATAAATTTTCAACTTATAAATAATATTTTCGAAATCCATTTATTAAGCCCTTTTTTCCAAATTTGAAATTTAATTCAATACAGTTCAAAAATAAGACTTTTATCTTTTTAAACTCCTTTTAAATTTATCCAATTATCAAAAATAAATTTTTCGATAAATTTTCAACTTAAATTTCGAAAATCCAATTTTTATTTATTTTCGGTATCCAACGATACCAAAAATATATTCGGCTAAATTATAGCCTTCCACGATTTCAATCACAATATAATCACACACAGATTATAATTAATCACACACAACATTGTAACAAATTCAATTATTTGAGGAATCCAGTTGGATCCCTCCAACCTGTTTCCATGCATCCACAGATGTTAGCACACTACCAATTCCACTTCGAAGTGGAATATCGCGGTATATGGGATTTATAAAATACTATCCGCTATTATGCGGCGTAATAGGGTCTCATCCGCTATATAATGTGGGAAATCAACTCCAAATACATATATAATACCAATTCCACTTCACGGTGGAATTATCGCGGTATATGTTTTTAATAAATAACCTCCGCTTAATATGCGGCGTATAGGGTCTATTTCAGCACAATAGATAACAATTTTATCATCCAATCACACAATCAACACAATCAATAATTTTAAATCTAACTATTTAAAATTTAAATCGAAACAAAATATTCGATTGAGTGAGAAGTTCTCACCTTGCTTTCAATAACGGTTGCAGTATTTTATTCCAAATAAAATTAAACGCACGTTTAATTTTACTCAAAATTTTCACTAGCTCCAATCGACTCCAATCCTGTTCCATTGCGAAGAGCTCGTCGAAACGATTCCAATGCAATTCGTTTCGTAATTTTTTGACCTCGTATGAAAAAGATATGATTTTTCAAAGTTATACGATATATATATATACAAATTTACAAATTCTTTTTTTTTAATTCCAAACCCTTGCTTCCAATCGGGCCATTGATTTCGTGAACATCAGATCGCAGCCACTACTTCCTTTCTTCCTCCATTACGTGAAAACGAACGCAAACGAACCCAAAAGCCGCCGTCTACTTCATCAATTACGCGACCACCTACGCTCGTCTATTTGTCGATCAGCCACCTCCATTGCGTGCCCCCACGCGAACTACACCAATGCCAGAAGACCGGCCGAACTCGGCTGCCCCAATTCCTCGAAAATCGTGATCGAACGCGCGATGAACGCGGGTTGATTTCTCCGTCTATGGTCGACGATTCGAGATTCCCACCGTTGGATTCGAAGATCACACTATGCTCTTTAATTTGTTAGTTGGAAGTTTCGGCTAAATGTTTACGGATTGGAAGATATTAGAGAAGAAAATATCGAGCTTCCATAGCCATTGGAATAGAGGTGGCGGCCTGCCCTAGTAGATTAGGGTTTGAATGCAAATGAAAATATTCACGTCCTTTTATAGAAAATTTCTCAAAACACTATTCATCGAAAATTTTCCGAACTCCAAACAGAGCGTGCCGACAGACGTTCATAAGGTTTTACCTGCGTTCCGGACACAATGGAACTTGTTTCGGGAGCTAATTCGGTCATATGTGCGAGTTACGGAAATAAACGATCAAATTTAAATTAAATCGATTTAAAACGATTTCGATGCGTTTTGGCTTACCCCGGACAAACCGTAAATCCGATTGACACGAAATTTGAAACCTTACAATAATTTCACATTATGGATCCGATGAAACTAGTTTCGTCGAAATCCGAGACTGTTTGAAAAATGACTATTTTTAGTCGTCAATTAAATATTAAAATATTCAATTTTCACAAATTAACCTTTAATTCAAATTTAAAAGTTTACAAACATCATTCTAACTCCAATATGATTTAATATAACTTTATAAATCATTTTTATACACATTAAACCCAATTTCCAATTATTTCTGGAATTTCAAATATTAAATTATCGATTTAATTATCCAATTAAATCTCTATATTCGAAATTAAATTTATTCGACTTGCAAATCTTACTTGTTAATATTTAAAATCAATTAAATATACTAATTTCAAATGACAGAAATTCTGGGTCGTTACAGTGGATGTTGGGCATAAATGGAGGATAGGATATAATTATATCTAGTCATTATATACTATTAAGATGTATTTGCATTCATAAATTAGATGTTTTAATGGTAGTGTATATTTGATGTAGATTGGATCTTTGTATACTTTCTATTATATATATTATCGCTGTAATTACGACCCTGTGTTCTCTACTATTTACTATATGTTATGTATTGTTCTATCCTGGAGGCACATGTATTTATTGCTTTGTGCTGATACTGTATACGTGCAGGTGAGTAATTTATTCGACATTTAAATACGTACAAGTGTTCGTCCAAGGGAGTATTCACATGTGTGCCCCATATCGCTTTATTCTCTGTATTACTTGATGGTATTACTTAGTAATACTCTTGAGTAGTATAAGTATAGAGGTGGGGGCATTATAATTTGGTATCAGAGTAGGTTCATAACAATACATCATATATAAGAGACATGAGTCATTGGCCTAGATGAAACTTAAGGTCCCTGCCCCTTGGGTGCGTTGAGATAGTAAGTCTATGTAGGAGTGTGTGTATGTTATATGATGATTAATGAAATAATCATCTAGGGTCGTATTAGTATTATATATATATATATATATATAAAAATTTCTGTTACCTATAAAGTATGAAATATAATATAATTGGAGTTGAGTAGAATTTTGCTATTTTTCTATTTTGGGCTTTGGGTTTGGGTTTCAGCCCACTAACCCAACTTAATACCCTAACTCCACTCCTCTTCATTCATTCCACTCCTCATTTCCTAACACTCAAGCTCAAGAGAAAAATGGGGGAAAAGATTGGAAATTAAAATTTATAACCCCTAGTTTTATTAGGAAATTCAAGTTCTTGCACTAAAATCAAAGAGAAGCTTTGGTAAGCATCCTCTTCATCTTCTCCATCTCTATCTCTCTTTAATTTACAAAAATTCCTATAACCTAACTTAGGAAAAACTTCACCTTTGATAATAGATTAAAGATTCTAGAGGTATATTGAAGAGGAATTGGTCTTGCTTTGTTTAAAGCTTCTCATTCGTTGTCTTTGAGTTTTAAACGTGAGTTTTTGAACTCACATCTACGTCAATAACTCTCATTGTTGTTAGGTATGAATTCATAACGTTTATTCATGTTCATTTGCTTTTGATTTGAATTGATTTTGTGAATTTTCCAATTTTTTGTTTTGAAGTCCAATTTTATGAAAATCCTACTATGGATGTTTGGACATGATATTTGGGGTGTATCGAAGAGCCTATAAGGCTGGGTTGTCGCTTGGCATAAATCCCTAGTCTTCGCTGCTCATCCGATCGCTCCCAAATCATTTTGGCCATCATGGCCTAGGCAAAATGTTGCCCAGAAAAGGCAACCAGACGTCTGGTTGATCAAGTCCAACGTCTGGTTGATCAAGTCTAGACGTCTGGTTATAGACCTGGAGAAAAAAAATAAGAACGCAGAAAATAAAATGGCAGAGACAAATTCTAGACGTATAATTTATAGGTTCAGACGTTTGGTTAGGGCTCAGACGTCTGCTTTGAAATTTCAGACGTCTGGGGGGTTTTCTGAATTATTTCCAGAACCCAAATCCAGACGTCTGGATTAAACCCCAGACGTCTGGATTAAACCCCAGACGTCTGGAACTGTGCATTTTGCCTATTTGCCTATGTTTTTGAGTGGATTTCCTATTTTAATTGATTTTTGTTGATACACATAGTTGTTATCACTTATTATCGACTTTGATGACTTCTTTCTTTGGATTTTTGGGAATACCCATTTGATGGATTTGATATCGATTTCTATGGTTTTGATTCACGTTGTCGAATGTGAATTTTTGGTTGATCGATTATTTCTAAAATCGTTTTCTGTGATTTGTTACTTCTAAAAATACAAAGGTTTCTATACTAGTAGTAAATACTAAAACTCTTTCATTAAAACGATTTTGACACTATTTTAAATATAAAGCTCGCTTTTAAAACTGTTTTCCAATCTATTAGTATATACAAACCTTTACCTCATTCGTATGAGAAATATAATTAAATGGCTTAGCAAAATAAGTGGTATGAAACGCTTGCGTTTACTTCGTCGGTTAATTCTTGGACTTGTTCGATTGAACTCTTGTGACAATTTTCGAGTGGAAATCTACAATTTGTTCGTAAATATTTAAGTTAAGCCAGTGGTTATGGGACATGAAGCTAAAATCATTTATTTACTAGCTTAGTGTAATTTACACTTATCGATCAATGATGATCCTTTGGTGATTTAGACTAGCGATATGCGACGTCTCTTTGTCCGCATGGGGGAATGTACCCCATTCTATTGAGCTTCGTCTCATTTTTATAGGCTAGCGACCTATGGGTTTTATGGAGTTCGGTTCATCGGGCGTAACGCTGTACTACGTCGTTGTTCCGGCTTATTAGTGTTCGGTTCATCGGGCGTAACGCTGTACTACGTCGTTGTTCCGACTTATTGGAGTTCGGCTCATCGGGCGTAACGTTGTACTACGTCGTTGTTCCAACTTATTGGAGTTTCAGGTTCACCGGGCGTAACGCTGTACTACATCATTGTTCCGGAATATTTGAGTTTTAGGTTCCTCGGGCGTTTCGCTGTACTACGTCGTGGTACCGGCTCTATGGTTAGCGACCATGGGATAGTGACCCGTTTGTGATACACGCGTTGGTGAGTTTTCATGCTCCCGTTTGTGAAAGGCCTCCCCTTTTGTGATTTCTGGATTTCTAGTTGATGATTTCTGGAATTTGTGTTTCACCTATTTTTGCGATTGGCATTGATATGTTTTGTCAATATTTGTGTTTTGGTGAATAATTTAAAGAATATGACATTCTTTTTAGTGTTTGAGAATATTTGAGATATTGTATGATTTTTGTTGTTACCTGATGTATACTTGTCACAGTATGGCATTATTGTTATCATACGTTTTTGTCATATCTCTTATCCTATCTCATTTTATATGATATTTATAGCTAGACTGATCCGTTTATTATTTTCTTCTTAAATAATACTCGGGTCAGACCGAGGTATTTCAGGTGCTTCTACTTGACTTCTTATCAAGGACCATCATCTGACTTTTGGCTAACTACTTTAGCTTAGTAGTTTTTGTTATTATACATTCGAGATAGAGACTCCTTGATGTATACTTATTCTTTTGTCTAGCACATGTACCTATTCTTTTGTGATGTAGTGGATCTTGTATGACCACTACTTTGATGTACACTTCTATGTGTTATATTCATATCTGTTTCCGCCTTTGTGATATGAATATCTGTGACTGATTTGTGTTATGCTTATTTTTATATTTGTTTCCGAAGGCCTCATAGCCACTGTGTGGTAGCTTTGAGTATGTATTTCATATGTCGGATTTCCTCTTGAAACGAAATGAAAGTCATTCTATTTGACATATCGGTACTCGCACAAAGCAATTACATAGATGGTCGCTCCTCAACAGCCTTATTCTTCGTGCTAGTCGACGGCATTACCCGTAGTTTCCTTGGATAGTGTGAGTATAGAGGTGAGGCGTCACAGCTTGGTATCAGAGCCAAACTTCGGAATAATGTAGAATAATCTAGCAAGGATCATTGTCCTAAGTCTATATTAAGAATCGTGCCTTAGGATTTATCCGAGTCTTAGGACCCGTTCTATCCTATTTTCTGTTATGATGCCTTGTTTTATCAATCAAGTTTGTTTGATATTCATTCTGAGAATAACCTTTTTCCTCTTATTTCTTAAAGAAGAAGAGATGGTTAGATCTGGCAGTCCTACCGCTAGTCAATCCAGTGCTACTCCTCAAGATGGAGTATTCATGTCTGCCCAGCAGCTTTTAGATCTTGTAAAGAATGCTCAAGCCGTTGGCCCCATTCCAGAGCCTACTCATCCTAAATCTGGGTTTGCATGCTTGTGTAGAGATTATACCGATTTGGGTGGAAGGCCATTCAAGGGTTCCGAAAGCTTTATAGAAATCCAAGCTTGGTTTAGAACATGCGACCGCATCTTTTCCCGCATGAATCTTATTGATCCACTTTGAGTCCAAGTGGCTTCTAGCATGCTCCAGGAGAGAGCATTAGATTGATATGAGCATTTTGTTTCTGAGATTATCGAAGCGGATCTTACTTGGGAGCAATTCCGGGAAAGATTCGAATTGAAGTTTGTGCCGGAGGCTGAAAAAGTAACTTTAGCCCGACGCTTTATTGACCTTGTTCAAGGTGAATCTTCTGTGGCAGATTATGTCGCATCTTTTGAATCTCTCTCTAAATATGGGGTCGAGTATATTAATACCCCATTGAAGAAAAATCAGAGGTTTGTCTATGGGTTGAATAAGAACCTCAAAAGGCCTTTACTTCTGAAGCTAGAAGTTTCTTTTGATCGGCTTGTAGATATCGCTCTTCGACTTGAAGAGGCCGATAAAGAAAGTGATGTTGAAGTTGTGAGTGCCAAACAGAACTTCAACAATAACATGAAGAGGCCTATTAAGTTCAAAGGCCCCAATCCCAATAAGAAAGGGAAGCAAGAAACTTCGGCAACAAAGACTCCTACCTCTAGTCGTGGACGATGCTACAATTGTGGTTCTACGGATCACTATGCAAATGAGTGTCCGAAACCCCTTTTTGTCGTTATTGCAAAAGTTCGGGCCATCTTATATCTATATGTCCCATACTCCAAAGTAGGAGAGAGGGAGAGTTGAATGTTGTGCAAGCCCCTAGTAACACTTCTCTTGGCCAAGGTATTTCTCATTCTATCCTTGATAGTATTTTTTTTGGTTTCGTGATTATCCTATTCAAATTTCTTTTGATTCGGGTGCATCTCACTCTTTTATATCGAAAGAACTTGTTGTTACATTTTCTTTAAATATTATGGGCTTGATGACTTCATTGAGAATTGCGAATCCGGTTGGTGGATCCGCAACACTCAGTTTACTTGGTGAAAAATGTCGAGATTATTTTATGTGATTATTCTTTCCGAGCCGATTTGCATGTTATGCGCTACTTAGGTTTCGGAAATGATTTTAGCAACGGATTGGCTTAATCGATATAAGTCCATATCCTATGTCCTAGGAGGACTATCCATCTTTGACATTCTCAATCTGTTAAGCAGATTTCTATTGTTCTTAATGATTTTGATTTCCAAATTCGGTGACATCATTTTATTCTTTGAACCCACATGATGAGGAAAGTGTTATTTCTCTCATTCAAGTAGTTTGTGAATTTTCCGGTATATTTGAGCTTGTCTTAGGATTATCACCTAAGCAATCTATTGAGTGGTGCTAAGGTCTTTTCAGCTCGACCTTGCCATCGGTTTTCATCAGCTACGAGTTGCGGAGGGTAGCATTCCACTTACCGCATTATGCACTCGCTATGATTTTTATGAGTGACTCGTGATGTCATTCGATTTGTTCAGCTTATTTCATCCATCTTATGAATCGAGTATTCTGCGAATATCTCGATGAGACCATCCTTGTATTCATTGATTATGGATGAAAACAACAATTTAAAATTTGCAAATCTTTTTAATAAGATATTTATAAGTATGATTGGATTTTGTTCTTAAAACGAGCAAAGAATATTCGTAAAATTTTTAAGAGACATGTTTATCATATAGAAGATGATTTTGTGTTGTTTTGCCCATTGAGTGCTTTAAGAATTCTGGTCGATGCGCTTGATCAACGTTATCGATAGGAATCTCCTAAACGCTATGATGAGACAGTCAGACACAATAAATTGACTTGTAAAAAGTAATTTTTTCTAAAAAGATGATTACACAAAGTTAATTGTAATTTTGAAAGTCTTAGCTTTTCGGGAAAGAGGATCAATTAAAAGAACTCCTTTCTGATGCCCTTATTCTTGTGATTCCCGAAGGGAATCAAGACTTTATTGTTTGTACCGATGCTAGTCGTATTGGTTTGGGTGTCGTTCTCATGCAAAAAGGGAACGCGTTATCGCTTATACTTCTATACAATTAAAGCCTACCGAGACTGGATATGCCACTCATGATCTAGTGCTCGCGGCCATTGTTTCTGCCCTTAGAAATTTGGTGTTCATTAGTGTTTCCCCTGTGAAGGGTGTTGTGCGTTTCAGTCGATCGGGAAAATTAGCACCTCGATATGTTGGTCCATTTCCCATCACCGAACGTATTGGTTCCGTGGCTTATCGCCTTTTATTACCGGCTCAATTTTCTGCTATTCATGACGTATTCCACGTCTCTTAACTACGGAAATGCCTTAGAGATTCCGATTCTATTCTTGAGCCCGGTGTTATTGAAGAAATTGAAGTTTTGCCTAATTTGACTTATGAGCAACATCTTATTCGTATCATTGCTACGGAGGATAAACGCCTTCGTAATAAAGATGTTCCTCTTGTGAAAGTTCAATGGTCCTCAAATCCTAAGGATTGCTCTTGGGAATCCAGGGAATTCATCGAGCGAACACATTCAGACTTACTCTCTCTTGCTCCTTAAGGTGAACTTTTCATTTCAAAATTTCTTCTTTTGTGTTGATATGCCTTAGTATGGTTGTTACTTTTTATTTTCTTCTTAAGTATTGCGAGGACGCAATTTCTTTAAGGAGGGGAGTCTGTAACAACCCGCATATTTCATGATTATATATTTAAATGTTTTATTTAAATATAGCATCGTTAATCGGATTAAAGTCCGAAATGTTACTTTTTGTAAACAGTCGAATTGGAACTCGAGACCACTTCCATTGAGTCCAAAATGGCGTTTACAACTTTTTTGAGTATAAACATCGATATGTTTGGAGTTAAGTAGAATTTTGCTATTTTTCTATTTTGGCCTTTGGGTTTGGGTTTCAGCCCACTAACCCAACTTAATACCCTAACTCCACTCCTCTTCATTCATTCCACTCCTCATTTCCTAACACTCAAGCTCAAGAGAAAAAATGGCGGAAAAGATTGGAAATTAAAATTCCTAAATCCTAGTTTTATTAGGAAATTCAAGTTCTTGCTCTAAAATCAAAGAGAAGCTTAGGTAAGCATCCTCTTCATCTTCTCCATCTCTATCTCTCTTCAATTTATAGAAATTCCTATAACCTAACTTAGGAAAAACTTCACCTTTGATAATAGATTGAAGATTCTAGAGGTATATTGAAGAGGAATTGGTCTTGCTTTGTTTTAAAGCTTCTCATTCGTTGTCTTTGAGTTTTAAAGGTGAGTTTTTGAACTCACATCTACGTCTATAACTCTCATTGTTGTTAGATATGAATTCCTAACAATTATTCATGTTCATTTGCTTTTGATTTGAATTGATTTGGTGAATTTTTCAATTTTTGGTTTTGAAGTCCAATTTTATGAAAATCCTACTATGGATGTTTGGACATGATATTTGGGGTGTATCGAAGAGCCTATAAGGCTGGGTTGTCGCTTGGCATAAATCCCTAATCTTCGTTGCTCGTCCGATCGCTCCCGAATTGTTTTAGCCATCATGGCCTAGGCAAAATGTTGCCCAGAAAAGGCAACCAGACGTCTGGTTGATCAAGTCCAGACGTCTGGTTATAGACCTGGAGAAAAAAAAGAACGCAGAAAATAAAATGGCAGAGACAAATTCCAGACGTCTGATTTATAGGCTCAGACGTCTGGTTAGGGCTCAGACGTCTGCTTTGAAATTTCAAACGTCTGGGGGGTTTTCTGAATTATTTCTAGAACCCAAATCCAGACATCTGGATGAAACCCAGACGTTTGGAACTGTGCATTTTGCCTATTTGCCTATGTTTTTGAGTGGATTTCCTATTTTAATCGATTTTTGTTGATACAGATAGTTGTTATCACTTATTATCGACTTTGATGACTTCTTTCTTTGAATTTTTGGGAATATCCATTTGATGGATTTGATATCGATTTCTATGGTTTTGATTCACGTCGTCGAATGTGAATTTTTGGTTGATCGATTGTTTCTACAATCGTTTTCTATGATTTGTCACTTCTAAAAATACAAAGGTTTCTATACTAGTAGTAAATACTAAAACTCTTTCATTAAAACGATTTCGACACTATTTTAAATATAAAGCTCGCTATTAAAACCGTTTTCCAATCTATTAGTATATACAAACCTTTATCTCATTCGTATGAGAAATCTAATTAAATGGCTTAGCAAAACAAGTGGTATGAAACGCTTGCATTTACTTCGTCGGTTAATTCTTGGACTTGTTCGATTGAACTCTTGTGACATTTTCGAGTGGAAATCTACAATTTGTTCGTAAATATTTAAGTTAAGCCAGTGGTTATGGGACATAAAGCTAAACTCATTTATTTACTAGCTTAGTGTAATTTACACTTATCGATCAATGATGATCCTTTGGTGATTTAGACTAGCGATATGCGATGTCTCTTTGTCCACGTGGGGGACTGTACCTCGTTCTATTGAGCTTCATCTCATTTTTATAGGCTAGCGACCTATGGGTTTTATGGAGTTCGGTTCATCGGGCGTAACGTTGTACTACGTCGTTGTTCCGGCTTATTGGAGTTCGGTTCATCGGGCGTAACGCTGTACTACGTCGTTGTTCCGGCTTATTGGTGTTCGGTTCATCGGGCGTAACGCTGTACTACGTCGTTGTTCCGGCTTATTGGAGTTCGGCTCATCGGGCGTAACGTTGTACTACGTCGTTGTTCCAACTTATTGGAGTTTCAGGTTCATCGGGCGTAACGCTGTACTACATCGTTGTTCCGGATTATTTGAGTTTCAGGTTTCTAGGGAGTTTCGATGTACTACGTCGTGGCACCGGCTCTATGGTTAGCGACCATGGGATAGAGACCCGTTTGTGATACATGTGTTGGTGAGTTTTCATGCTCCCGTTTGTGAAAGGCCTCCCCCTTTTGTGATTTCTGGATTTCTAGTTGATGATTTCTGGAATTTGTGTTTCACCGATTTTTGCGATTGGCATTGATATGTTTTGTCAATATTTGTGTTTTGATGAATAATTTAAAGAATATGACATTCTTTTTAGTGTTTCAGAATATTTGAGATATTGTATGATTTTTGTTGTTACCTGATGTATACTTGTCACAGTATGGCATTATTGTTATCATACGTTTTTGTCATATCTCTTATCCTATCTCATTTTATATGATATTTATAGCTAGACTGATCCGTTTATTATTTTCTTCTTAAATAATACTCGGGTCAGACCGAGGTATTTCAGGTGCTTCTACTTGACTTCTTACCAGGGACCATCATCTGACTTTTGGCTAACTACTTTAGCTTAGTAGTTTTTGTTATTATACATTCGAGATAGAGACTCCTTGATGTATACTTATTCTTTTGTCTAGCACATGTACCTATTCTTTTGTGATGTAGTGGATCTTGTATGACCACTACTTTGATGTACACTTCTATGTGTTATATTCATATCTGTTTCCGCCTTTGTGATATGAATATCTGTGATTGATTTGTGTTATGCTTATTTTTATATTTGTTTCCGAAGGCCTCATAGCCACTGTGTGGTAGCTTTGAGTTTGTATTTCATATGTCGGATTTCCTCTTGAAACGAAATGAAAGTCATTCTATCTGACATATCGGTACTCGCACAAAGCAATTACATAGATGGTCGCTCCTCAACAGCCTTATTCTTCATGCTAGTCGACGGCATTACCCCGTAGTGTCCTTGGCTAGTGTGAGTATAGAGGTGGGGCGTAACAACAAAATAATTAGTATTTTGAGAAAAGTATTTTGAAAGAGATGTAACATTTTAAAAAATATTTTGAATTATGTTTCGAAAATAATTTAGATAAAGCTTTAAGCAATGATATAAAATATTTGGATAAGAGAAATATTATTTTGGAATAGAATTTCAGTAAAACTTATGATACGAATATGTAGTAGTATCGTTTTATATATTAAATTGCTTTTTAAATAATAAATCCACTTTCCTATATATATTACATTGTTGATTGCAGCCATCAAGCCTTAATGGATAGCTGAAGTCAATGGCGAAGCAATGTTGATCAAATGGCCAAGACTATAGACAATTGACGAAGTGAGCCACTAGAAATTCATGGCTAGGCATCATTCATATATTTAATATATTAGAATTTGAAATTGTTTGATATGTGATATTGTGATTCCATGCTCTCTATGATGAATGATTGTTTGTTATCTGGATGGACTTTCTGAATATTTTGTGTTATGATATACTATGATATATATATATATATATATTTGTATATGTAAATTCTTAATTTAAAATGGTTTTATTTGAACTAATATAGTTTTAAAAAGTATATGGAGAGTGTAATTATTTAGTAAACAAGGAAATAAACGTTTTATGATAGAATTTGAGTTTTTAGATAAGTGCTCAAAGAAGATTTTCTTTATAATGCTTTCAAATAATAGTGAAGATTTTTCGTTTAAGTGATAAATAAATATGATTTATGTAAAGTGAATTTAGAAGTATTTAGTATGGTCGGTTTTTTAAATTGAATTTAAAATTTGACTTTGTGTTAATGAATCATATTCAAATTGTTTTGTGTTTAAAGAGGGATAAATACTATTTTGGGTAAAATGAGTTTTGAAGTATGAACCTTTTGGGAGTATATGTGATAGGAATTAATAAGGATTTAATATTATGAATATAAAAGAATGTTTGAGAAGTTAGATTTTTGAAGTAAAGATTGATTGGGAAAAAAATGGTTTGTGGATTATCTAAAAAGGAACTTATGTATAATCAAAGTTAAGTTTATTAATTAAATTTTTTAAAACCAAGTTATGTGGTGATGATTTATGATTTAAAAGAAAGCCTTAAGGCTTTATAAAATTCCATTTCAAGTGCTTTACAAATTTTTTGGTTTATAAATATTTTGGGTACTCCACATTATGTATGTGTGAAAGAAGTGATTTGAAAAGGTTTTAGGAAGTAAGAAGAGTTTTGAAGAAGGTAGATTTACAAAAAAAATTCTTATCATTATCTTTGAGAATAATAAATAGTAAAATGTTTTAATATTTTGATGTTTATTAAGGAATTTTATGAAATTATAAAAGTTTATTTGTAAGGAAATGGAATGAATTTATATTGATGTGTAAATAAAGTGTATTTGAGGGTTGTGAATTTTCGAAAGACATTCGTACCTTAGAGTTTACTCTAAAGATTTCCGAAAATTTCAACATATTTGGTTGTATTAATGGGTGCTATCCTAAGTGATTTGTTCAACTCATAGCCCATGACCACTAACGTTGGGCACAGGATAATAAATCATTATTGTTGAAGAGCCACTAAGGAATTTAATATAAGATATTGTTTTAAATAATTTTCGTATTATTTTGATAATTGTATGATTTAATTAAAGTTGGTGTAGTAAAGCTAATTATTTTAGCTTGTTATGGATTTCTCTATAGGAAATTACAAGGATATAGTTTTCTTAAGGGGAGAGTCTATAATAACCTGGTGTTAAGTAGTAATTAATTAATAATAATAATGGCAATTTAATTAATTAAGATGGATTTTTAAATATTAAATGAGAATAATTTGGAATTATTGATAAATATTGGAATTTGGATAATAATTTTTTTGATGGAATCTAAATTATTTCGGGAAGAATTATTGAAAAGCTTTTAAGTGAAGTATTTTGGAAGTTAAATGGTTGAAGATTTTGAATTATTAATAAACTGAGGAGTTTAAATGTTTAGTTGATGATACCTTTGAAATTAAGAATAGTTTTAAATACGATAAAAGTAATTGAATAATTTTATAAAGTCTAATATTATTAATAACTAGGATTATAAATGTATTTTTAAATGAAAAAAAGTTTTTATTTTTATTTAAATGGGTGGTTTTGGAATTTATTTAGTAAAGGCATTTTAAATGTAATTGGGGAATGATTTACAGTAATTAAACTAAAATATGAGATTGATATTTTATAAAATTATATAATGATTGATAAGTGTAAATTTGTGATAGTAATAATTTTAAAGAAAAGATTTGAGTTAATTTTAGTTAATAAGAAGAATTTTTTACTAAGTGGGCTTCAGCAAGAAGATTTGATATAATTAATTTGAATAAAGGAATTTATGGAAAATAAATACTATAAAAATTTGTCAATGTTTTGTAATCACTTTAAGAATGTAAACATGATTTCAATTTGAAGTTTGATGGTGATTTGAGTTAAGTAGAAAATGATTCGTAAAAGAAAATGAAAAGAAAGAAAAGAAAGAAGTGAAATGGGTTGGCTTGTGTAAGGCCCAAGCCTAAGTATTGTTTCATGAAACAAGGATTTAGACATTTCTATGTCTAGAGTACTCTTTCTCCCATTTACCAAAATCAATTCACGTTTCTTTCCCCATCTTTAATTTCCTACTTTGGTTTCAACAAGCAAAATTGAAAATGAACTTTCCTTTTCATTTTAAAATCAAAATAAAATATGAATAAATTCTCAAAAATTTCAAAATTCAAGTATATCATACTTAACGCTATGTTACACCGTATACTATGAAGAAGTTTGCATTTTGTCTAAGTTTTAGGGTATGGAGATTTTAATAAGTTAAGGCAATGATTGGATTTAAAGCAAATTACATTAGATATGACCAATGTGAGTGTTTTCTTCACTCATAACTATGTTTACATACTTGAATTGCATTTTGTATATATTGCTATGTATGGATTTCGTGTATGTTCACCTCTCCTAGAACTTATGTTGGTTTGCTTTGATTGATTTTGGATAATACTGAAGTATGTTGGAATTTGAATTGATTATACATGGGCATTTTTCAGATTTCCAAAAATTCAGTCGATTGGGAGAATATTTCAGTCGATCGAAACCTTGTAAATTTCATTGTCGAAAAGGAAAATCCAAAAATAAGAAGTCTGAAGTAATAATTCAGTCGACTAAAACTGGGAACTTTTGATTTCTTGAAATAAAATTATTATTTTCTTATATGTTTCTATTTGGTTTAAGTTCATGATTATTGGTGTTATTTGATATTGTATATTATATTAAGAGTTCTCTATAGAATAATATAATGGTTGGAAATTTATTATATATATTTAAAAGGTTACTATAGTTTAATATATTTTCATTATAGAAATATATATTATTCTTAATATAAATTTATTTGAAGTTACTTTATGATCTTGGAAATTATGAGGTTTACTGATTTATTTAAATGTGAATATATAAAAGTTATTATAATTTAACATACAACATACATACACACACACATATGTATATGTATATCTTTCTTTCTAAAAATCTATTAGGCTCAGTATAAATTAATTTGAGAATAGTTCATAATTATATAAGATTATTAAATGACTCTTGAATGTTATTAAACGATTTTAATATCATAAATAACGTCTTTGAATATATATTTATAGAAAGATTTGAATTGTATATCAGTGGATTGAAATATAAAGAAATTACTATAAAAGCTATTTAATTTATTTCAAAGTGGTTTTTGATTATAGCATTTTCTGACCTTCGACAATTCAGTAAACTAAAATAAAATTTAGTAGACTGAAACCTAATTCAGTCGATGGAGCAAAATATTTAGTCGACTAAACTAGTACAAAATCCCAACCTGAGGGCAACACCCTATGTTAGTCGACTCTTTTATGGTTTTAGTCGACTTGGATCAGTCAACCGAGGTAATGTTCCAATCGACCGAACATGTATATTTTGGTTTCCTACATATTATTTTGTATATTTATATTATTTATTTATTTATATCTGATGAATGATTTTAGATACTTATTTTATATTATATTATAACTTATGAAGAGTTATTATATAAGTTTAGAAATATATATATATATAAACTATTATATTTTAATGTTTAGCTTTCATTCTAGAATTCTATTTTGCTTATATATATAAACATAGGGAAATGAATTTTTGTAGTTAAATCCTATTTGAGGTTATATAAATGAATTAAAGTTATTATTTGGTAACTAAGAGTATAATATTTTTTTTTTGAAATATTATTTTGCATCATTTTTTATGATTTCTTATTTCTTCTACCATATTGATTTGTCGTTATGAATGATTCACCGTTAAATATAAATTTGATTAATTTTCCTTTTGATGTGATTTCATACGGTGATCACATCCTTCTGTATGATTTTATGATAGCTTATTTTATGTGACGAGGAATTTGAATAAGTGGTTTAATAACACCGTTTGAGATATGACATTCGGTAATACTTTTTTGGTTATTCTCTGGACTCGTTATATAGACTATTGAAGGAGCGAGTGTGATTTGTGAGCAAATAATAAATGGACTAGTAACACGCGGTGGTATGTGACGCTATTTTTGTTATTTATTTGGTTATTCTTTGCTCATGGATGACACTCATATGGGGGTATGTTACGTGTGACTCGCTGCGGTGAGCATATATGGAGGCTACCCGTTAACCACAAATTATATATAAACACTGTGTTTGTCTACCTTTTTGTCCAACCCCCTTTTTGTTTCGAAAGTGAACCGAATTGGCTAGTATTCGACCTGACAGCCTGAACGCGGTGGTCATGCCCCGATCCATGACACCCTTGTATTATTTATTTATAAGCAGTTGTGGAGTATATGCCACCGTGTCATCTAAGCTAGCAGTCAGTTACCATAGGGGCACATGTCGGGTCGTGACCGAAGAGGCCATGCGTTGCTGAGCCATTGGTGGATTATTACCACGATACAGAGAGAGAGAGGTAATGGTAACCGATGACTGTAGGAGCCGTGTTAAACGGACACACGTGCGGCTCCTAGAGCAAACATATGTGCTGTTAGTCTCCCATCTGGTTTCGATGTGTGTATGTGGGTGGTAGATAAACATATTTTATGATGGGATATGATTATACCTACGATAGTGTCGAGAGTATGGTCAACCCCGTATTCTTCTTAAGTAGACAACCCATTCTTTTTAGGTAGACGACCTATTCCCTACAGGCAGATGACCTACTATTTATTAATTATATTTGGAAATTTTTATGAGCTAGCTTTCTTATTGATTTTGGTGACTTGATGATGGTATTTTATAATATAAGATTGAGAGATATTGTGGGCATTTCTTCATCATTGCTTGACTTTACTTAAGGATATCTCATTGTTGATGATTTCTAGATTTGATAGTAATTTCAAGATATGGATGATTCACCCATTCGATGTTGATTTGTGGATCCTGACTTGATGTGTTTTATATGGGTGATGACGATTTCCTATATGAGTTTTGTTGTCGATGTTGTTTTGAGATATTTTGAGACTATTATGCCATCCTTATTATACTTTTTCATATTACCTTTGTTTTGTTATTTTGACATCTATCGTTGTAAACATAGTCTGACCCGTGTGTTATTTATAATACTCGGGTCAATCCGAGACATTTCAGGTTCAGGGACAAGATGACCATTTTGTGGATGTTGGGCACAGTGGAAGATATGATATCATTATGCATATATACTATTGAGATGTATTTAGATTCATAAATTAGATGTTTTAATGGCCGTGTATATTTGATGTAGATTGGATCTCCATATGCTTTTCTATTGTATATATTACCCCTACGATTCTGCCTCTGTGTTCTCTACCATTTACTATGTGTTATGTATTATTCTATCCTGCAGACATACGTGTTTATTGCTTTGTGTCGATATTGTGTACACATAGGTAAGTTATTTATTCGATGTTTAAATACGTACCGGTGTTAGCTCAAAGGAATATTCAAATGCGCGCGCCCCATATCGTCTTATTCTCTGTATTACTCGACAGTATTGATTAGTAATACTCTTGAGTAGTATGGGTATAGAGGTGGGGGCGTTACATGACCAAATAATTTTATTTTTGGAAGATGCTAAAAAGGCCCAAAATTTCCGAGTACAAACGGCGTGAAATTTAAATTAGAGGGTGATATCGGCAAAAAAGTTAATCTTTGATAGTCAGGATAAGTGCCACATACAATTTCGACTTCACTTTTCGACCTCTTAGAATTATTGTTTATTTTTTTATTCTCTCGCGAGGTAATTCAATATGTTATAGAAACTGGGATTACTTAATAAAATTATATATAAAAGGGAAATTTAATAAAATACTCTCTGTGAGTTTCAAAATACTCAAGCGTCCCTTCTCAAAAACCTGTTATAAACAACAGCCTAATTTTTGGTTTTGACCTAACTGCAAGTATTTGTAGTGTATGCTGCAATCATGTGCAGTTTCGTAAAAAAAAATACAATCTTTAATAATAGTTGTAATACTTTAGTGTCATATTTTTTTTGATATCAGTGTGAACTATTAAAAATGCCCATCTACAAATATTATTAGACCTTAATATCACTTAAATACAGAATTTAACAAATAAACTTCCTTTACAAATTTAAAACGCTCATCTACAAATATTACTAAATCTTAGTATTACTTAAAAACAAGATCTAATAAATAAACTTCCTCACATATTCATTTTTATTAATTAATAATAAGAACAAAAATTCAAATTAACAAAAAATTAGATGTTACAATTTAGAAATAAAAATTCAAACTAACTAAATATGATTAAATATTTATGCAAATCATTTTCTTTTGAATGTGTTAAACATATACAATTTGTAGAAAAACAATTCACGTACGAAACACGTGCCGTAACGCTTGTAATAATAATTTTGGTTATAGAAATATGCAATTATGTACATATTTGATTTTCGCAAAAACGAGAAAAAACTTATCGAAGCTAATTTTAGAAGTGAAATTCAAAATGTTTTCGATTAGGATTTTTCGAGAGTAAAACTTAGAAATCACATGTCAAGTTTCCAATATATAAAATGGTCCTTCTACTATTTCACGAAACCACTTAAAATTTTGGGTCCCATACACACAAACTGTCGTGTAACTGGGAGTTATCTATAAACAAAACCTTTTCAAATATAAACCTCAATATTTTATCTTCTGTTCTTCTTCACTTATTCCATTTCCATACACGTCCGTTTCTCCATTTCCCATTTGCTTTCCTATATCTTCTTTAAAACCGTACTAAAAACCCTAAACTCCGTAAAAATATAGAATCAATTCAAGTTTCAGAACTTGAATCAAGATTGCAATCAAGTATCGTAATCAATGACGACTGATGATTCATCAGCAGATAGCTGCGGCAGCAAAGCTGCAGAACCATCGGCATCACCATCGATTCCGCGTCGTAATTCTAGCAGCTACCACTATAGGTATAAACTCGATGTTTACAGTGAAGTGTTGAGACGGTTGAAGGATTTGGGAGTCCCCGGATCCGATTCTGCTGATTTTGACGATGATCTCTGGGCACATTTTAATCGCTTGCCTGCCAGGTAACATTCTCTTTTTTCTGAATTTCTCTTTATTATTTATATTTCTATTTTTCTAGATTTTTGTGTTTCTATTTAGATGCTTGGGTTTGATAATGCAGTTAGTTTTGATGACAATTTAGAAATTTGTGCTGCACTGTAGAATTTCAGATGTCTTGGTCCAACGTTTTGTTAGACAACTCTATAAAATATTCCAGGAATCATAAATTACTATTTGAGTAAGTCTGATAAGGTCTATCAGTATTGTTGTATTTTACATTATAATAATGATGATATAATTATACCACAAGCAATCTAATATATAATATTTTTAGATACTTGTTGTGGAATTCAAGATCTTTTTGCTCTGATAAATGAACTATTCTCGTCTTCGGTTTTTGGGGATTAAATTTTATTTGTTCCGGAAAGGTATGTAATGGATGTGAATGTTGAGAGAGCAGAAGATGTTTTGAGCCATAAAAAATTGTTGGAATTGGCGAAAGATCCTGCGAATCGACCCGCTATTACGGTTCGACTGGTTCAGGTTAGAGCTTTTTTTATATGTTATTTTCCGCAGTACTAGTTATCTTTAATGTGCATTTATCCATTCACATTCTATTTTGTTTTACACAACTAAGAGTCTAAGATGATCATGTCATTTCCATTGTAATTTTGTTGTCTGATATAGTCAACTTGTAAAGATATCATACCTTTCAAACCGAGTCAAGTTTAAGATATATTTTAAATGCTTTATGTAGCCTTTTTGTTGATAAGCTACTTTGGTTGTGTACTTGAAATATTGAAAATGGCAAACCTGTTTCATGATATGCCTGAATTGTACATGGTCGCTACATTAATATGTTATTAATGCATATGAACCTACATATCACCTGGGGTTTTATCAATTTTTCTTCTTCTTTCTGATAGGCAAACCAGTATAATCATTTAATGTGTGCATACTTAGTGCAGTATTTCTTTATAAATTGCATTAGGCAAAACCATGATTATTTTCTTCAATAATCAATTAGTTACCTGTATGGTGATATCATACCTATTAGTAAAGCTAAAACACATAAATGTTTAACTATAAGTTAAAAACATTTTATAATAGAGGAACCTGTTAGAGATTTTTTTTCTAAGGTTATCTGTTACTTCAAATATAGTAAATTCACCCAAATAAACAACAAAACATCATTTAAATTGCATTCTGCAAATTATATGTAAACTTATTCATTGAAAAGGAGTATATAGCACAATAAAGAGTTAACTCAAAGCAGTCAAAATTTTTTTTCTCTCAACTTTGAGATGGACGATAGCCTGTCTACGCTGTATTTTAGTTTCACCAATGTCAGCAATATAATGTTTTCTCATGATTCCAGACTTAAGATTGTTCCCAATTTATTATTTTTCATTTTTTTTGAAACAATAGGTTAAAATATCATGTTCAACTGTAAGAATTGCTGCAACTTAACACCATTGGGAAATGTTTTAGGTACATCCATCATACGATGAAAATCAAGATGATTCTGTTGGCAGTTCACAATGTGGTGATCATTCCCATTGTTCATCAAGTTATATTAATAAAACCAGGTATACATTTTTCTTCTTCTTTATTCATCTAATCATCTCACGTTTAACATAGCACCTTTTCTGAAGTCCTATACATGTTCCTTTGGTTAACTGAATATAAAGCATTTATTTGGAATGTTTATGTGTGCATGACATGTATAATAACTTAGCTATTTTATTTTATTATTATACCCATCAGTGTTCACCCTCCACCTGCTTTTGGTTCATCCTCAAATCTCGAGTCACTTGCCATTGAAGCTGCCAATCAACAATCTCGGGATGGAGACAGTGCTGAAAAAGCCAGTCAAAATTCAAGCAGGTTATATATTCTGTATTTCATGATCTTGGCAAAACTAGCTTGTTGTTTATCAACTTAAATACCAACTGGAAATGAAGTTATAAGAAATTCCTTGCTATGAAAATGAAAACCCTAAGTCTCGGTATTCCAAATCTTCAGTGATTTGCATGCGTTTCTTCACTCTTACTGTTGTTAATTAACTAAATTGCATCCATTCAGTTGGCAGAAATGAATGTGTTTCTAATCATAAATCAACAACCATTGCAGTAAAATCGTTCTGTATTCCAATAAACCAGTTTTACTTTATAGGTTTTAGGTGCTCTTTTTCCTTAACTACTTTGGTTGTTAATCTTTTCCCAGGTTCATCCATATTTACGTGGAATGATCTATTATTTTATATCTCGCCGTTGGAGCACTATAAATCTATTTAAGTAATGGTATTGCTGTCATCAAACAAGAAGTTAATGTTACCTGTTCTAGGTCTCCAACCTATATGTTTAAATATCTTGGACAACTAGTTTTGATATTTTTATTTCCTAGACAAATGTTTTAACACACTAACTGTAGCTTATAGTTCATTATTTCATCATTCATTCTCCACCCAATGCACAAGGTTTCCTTGTGAGTGAATTCTGGGGTGGACAAATTGTACACGGTCTTACTCTCATTTATCAAAGTGTCAGTTTCTAAAACTGGATTATTGAATCAAGTGTCCACGAAGTTTGAATTCGACGATACGTGAATGTAACTCACAATAAACATACATATTCAAAGCAAACTATATCGCATATAACATGTCTTTTACTATCTACCCATAAAATGGTAAGTTCAACTAATTAATATATATATTAGACATCAAACACCGAGACATATCTCCAGCCTTTTATAGTTCATTATTTGTAAACTCTGTGTGTGTTTGCTTATTACTTTTGTTCAATGACTACAAAATCCTTTTTTGATCTTAATCCCATTTCACATCGAACTCTTCCCATTACGATGCAATTCTAAACTCAATTAAGATCCCAATTAAGAAAAAAATTCCAATCCATATTGAAAGGAAAATAAGTACAAATAAAATAAAAACCTTATTGCATCAACAACCCACATTTTATTATTTAAAAAAAAATGATGGAACAAAAGAGAAAATTAAGTTTGAGGTTAGAAGTAGAAGCTCAAGCATCAAAATGAATTTGAATATTGAAGCTATTATTTTAAGCATACTAATTGATGCTTTCACATGCTTAAAGTGTCATTTAATGACATCTATAGTAGGATATTTAACATGCAAGTGTATAGACACATCAAAATATGAATCTTTTAATCTACTATTCATGCTTTAAATATTTTTTTGATTTAAAATACAAGCTCTAAGATTTACGATTTGAATCTCCTTTTGAAAACCTTGCTTTCATTACAAAAATTTATTATGGGACCTGCTTATGAATGGTATATTTGTGAAGGGCTGACCTTAGGGCTTTTATTGTATGTTTCTTCTGCTTGGTTAGCTTGGACTCTATATATTTACTTCTCTGATCATTTGATATGTAGACCAATGCATGAAATCACATGTTCAACTGATGACAAACCTAAGCTTCTCAGTCAGGTATTTAATATCAACATATTTGACAACTCGAATCATTCAGTTGGTTAAACATGCAAAAACAATTAATAGCTCAATGTTTCTAGCTAACTTCATTGCTTGCTGAAATGGGTCTTAATATCCAAGAAGCACATGCATTTTCGACAAATGATGGATACTCACTAGATGTCTTTGTTGTCGATGGTTGGCCACATGAGGTTAGTTGGTCATAGTTTTTAATAATATTGCCTATTCTGTCCACCAAGAAATAATACACAAAAACAGACTTGTAATTTTTATTTATTTTTTTATTTATTTTTAACAATGACTATGTGTTGCTGCTAACTACTGTATCTTAGAAGAACCATATATTACGTTGTATTGTAATGATTTGATTAAATATCTTTTTCGTTTACTGCAATCTTAGGACATGATTGAAAGTACAAATGGGTATATTACTATTATGGATGGTTGTTATTGCAGTATGAAATTTGAATAGATATGTTTACTACCTTGATGAATTGTAAACACTGATTTTGGGAGGAAAAGAATTATAATAAAGGTAGCGATCAACAAATTGTTTACCATCTATACGTGCGAAGAAAGGACCAAGGGGAGTGTAGTTGATGATAAAAATAAAGAAAAATCAGGTATCACATATCATTCCCTGTAATAAATTGTCAACCAGTAAAATTGGGTTATCACTTGTCTTCCCCATTTAAATTGTCAGTGAGTAGAAAGATGGCATCATGTTATTGAATTCATTGTTTGCATATGACATCATTAAAGTTTTGAACTGAATGCGAATAATGTTGGACACTCAACATTCTTTATACCTGTTTTGTATAAAATGATTGACATGATTCATAGTTGACAAGACCTAGCTCAATTTAAGCAATCGCCGATTGAGTTTAAATGAAAAGATGCATAAAATTTTGGGTGCATATTGTGCAGTCTGGCAAGACTCTCATCTATTGAATATTTCTGTGTATGAGGTTATTGTGGTTTCAGGATCATGTTTCCATTTACTATTTCTATTTTTAATTTTTAATTTTTTTTGTTGAAATTTCAAGCCGATGGTTTGTGAACATCATAGCATTGTATCTTAGCATACAGAGTTAAATGGAAACATATTTTCTGGACATAATAAAGACACGGAATAATTTCACATCTCACTGCCTGTTTTTTTCTTTCCAAACCATACATTAAATTCATATGCTGTACTAATATATCTTCAAATCGAAAGATTATACCTCTATGCCTTTAACCACGCTTGCATGCCCCCTCATTATCTCAAATGTACCACACCTAATATGCTTACATGGAGATGAAGATGGATTAAATCAAAATGTATTTCTTTGCTTTCTTAGCATTTGAAAAATATCAGTTGCTTGTACATTTCACTTACTGAACGACGTTCAACTAAGCAAATATTGATTATTGTTCCACGTCACAAGTATAATTTTGTTTTATGAATGCAATGGATTCACATAGTTTTTTGGGTTAACAAATTTTGGTTAAGATATTTGATTATACATCTATAAATTAGCTGGTTTTTTCAAACAAATTTCATACCTATCTTATTTTGTATTGACATATCGGTTTTTAATTTTCTTCTAAACTTCAGTTGTTTATTTTGTTCTCATCTGCATTTGCTCTTAATTTATACCTTCAATTTTGAGATATCTTTGTAAAGCTTCTGTATATTTCATAACTAAATTGCATTAATATGCTGGCTTGTTTGCTCATTTCTTATATTCAAAACATCGATTCAAACCATGTATTTCATAGGAAACGGAGCAGCTAAGGGAGGTCCTGCTGCAGGAACTTCTAAAAATAGAGGTGGTAAAACCTTTGGATTTTTTTCCCTTTCTGTTCTCCTTTTATTATTATTGTTGTTGTTGTTGTCGTCAAGGTTATCAAAATGGGATTCAAATCGTAAATCGTAAAGTTCAAATTTTAAATCGAAACGGGATTTAAATCGTAAATCGTATATTCAAAAGGTCAATATTTTAATGTTTGTACATACTTTGAAATTGATTATGATGTTTAAACATTTACATCTAAACTTAAAAATTAGTTTTTTCTTTTGTTTCATTTTTATTTTGTTTAGAAAACACTAGAATTAGAATTGTGGGTTCAAATAAGCATATTGAATATATAAATATGTATTGAATGATTTTTCTCAACGGCGTTTTTAAGTGAAGTTGAATCGGAATATAAATCGAATCGGAAGGAGAGGGATCCGATTCAAAACGGGATTTAAATCGTAAGATTTTGAGATTTTTGATAACAGTGGTTGTTATCTTTTTTTTTTCTTTTTCGAGTCCGTATCCTTTTATTATAATAAATTTGGTTGGAACACAGTAAAAATACAAAGTTTGATTTACCCATGAACCCATGTCGTTCCTATACACATTGGCAGATTTACTTATAAATAATAGCATCATCACTAATTGCAAAGCACGTGCAGTATACAGACCCCATGTCAAAAGAAACGATAAAAAAATAATTGCCTGGATAGGTAAGGATAAACCGAGAACTTGTTACTTTGTTATTGGATCATGGTCAAAAAGTAAAAGCACCAACTTTAAACTACAGCCAATGTTTTAAAGTCGATTATTAATTAGCACAACATTGCAAAAGCCCCAAATGGTACATTTTGTTGTAGAACTAAATCTACTTTAACAATTTGCTTTTTTGTATCCTTGAGAAGTGTCAATCACTGAAATCAATGACCACACTCTCTATTCAACATTCCAAAATTGTTGAGACTATAACTTGATTGTTTGAACTTTAATGATGGCTGTGAACCAAAAAGACATGGTTTACTATCAGCAGTGCCTGTTTCTTTTATAAGAACACATGAATTCAAACCAATTATTTTCTCCATTTCATTGGAGAAAACTTTAAATCATATTATCAAGACACTATAAAGTACAACACCTCTAACTTAAAAATATTAGCAATGATTAACCTCAAACTAACCAATGCCACTAAAGTGATGTGGTTTTCAACCACTAAACAAGCAAACATTGTATGTTTAATACAAAAAATTTCTGGTTTACCACTTTACCTTGACATATGGAATACAATAAAATATTAAAACATCTCAAAAAACAATTATTATAAAAGGAAACTTATATATTATTACTATTTATTTCAGGAGTCGAGGTGTTGATAAATATTTTCGTCATTCCAGTTAAGATTGAAACTACTGAGTTATAGTCTTCTTGTGTAACAGCTGTTGGATCCTTTAGCATTCGAAGCAAATTTGGGTCGATACAGTGAACTTATCTACATTCCTTTTAGTGATAAATTCTTGCTGTTCATAATCAGTGTAGCTAGTCGTAACTATTTCTTCTTTGTTAACATTAGCTATTGTCAATTTTGTCGATCACATTCATTCTTTTGCAGAATCAAGAAATGGTAAAGCGACCAACATGGTCCCCTAAAATGGAAATTGAAGAAGCTTCTAGTGTTGCTGTACCTGTTCATGTTCAGATACCTACAGGTGACACTGATGTATGGGAAATTGATTTCAGACTACTGAAGCTTGAAACCAAAGTTACTTCTGGTTCCTTTGGCGACCTGTAAGTCTGTAATATGATTTTTGTATCAAAATTTTGAGGTACAGTTAATACATTGTCTTCAGTTATTTCTCAGATATCGAGGAACCTACCGTGGCCAGGAAGTTGCAGTCAAAGTAATAAAACCAGAACGTGTAGATGCGAACATGCAGCGTGAGTTTGCACAGGAAGTTTATATTATGAGGTTAGTAGCACTGGCAAGAGACAGGATAAAGTTAACTTACTATTTGTTCTCTATAATGACCAGCAACATTTTGCCTTGTCAATCCCTTTATAGAATGTTTCTTCTGTCAACTTTATTCACATATCAAAAACACAATCCAGTATATATTGTATCATGCTGTTCATTTTTCTAGATTAAGATTATGAATGATCTTTGCATTTTACTTCGTTTGCCTTGTAACCTATACCCGTTGTTAATATTATTCTTTTAATCTGCCCAGGGATCAAACCTAAGACTTTTGATTACATAACCAAGTGTCATATTATTGTTACTAGCTGTCATCAGCAACAAATATGTGTGTGCGTGCACGCACATGCATGCGCACGCGTGTGCTCGTGCGTGCTAATGGGACCTCTATATTGTCAACCTATAGGTCTTGGTTTCAGATCCTTTGAATACATCAAATGCAAAATATTTCAGTATCATTTTCTTTTTTTCTTTCTAGCAAAGCCACCTTATCTTACTTTCTGGGTATTCAGGAAGATACATCACAAGAATGTTGTGCAGTTTATAGGTGCATGTACCAAACCTCCAACTCTGTGCATTGTAACAGGTACTTAGTGCCACACACTTAAAAGCCAATTTTCTCATAATTATGCATTTTTTTAAGTTCATGTGTTGGAAATCACTTATCTTTAGGTGTGTTACTTATCTTGATTGGTTGATTTATTTCAGAGTTTATGTCTGGAGGAAGTGTTTATGACTTTCTTCACAATAGAAAAGGTGTTTTCAAGCTTCCAAGTTTATTAAGAGCAGCTATTGATATTTCCAAGGGTATGAACTACTTGCATCAAAATAATATAATCCATAGGGACCTAAAAGCTGCCAACCTTTTGATGGATGAAAATGAGGTAACTATATCTGAATGCCCTACTCCGAGAATCTGTCATTGGCCTAAACCGACCTATAATATTTATGTACCAACGTTAATTTATGCTTCATATCTAAAACTAACATATATAGATCAAGATTTTTGGGCAATTTTGTTTGTCAAAATATAAGAATTCCCATGATTTCACAGATTTCCATCCTTGATCTTCATGACATGGAACCCACATGTGCAATTAATTAATTATGTGGTTCTGATATCCAATATCCTTGTTTACCACTTGGACGAGCATGTAAAAGGTTCAGAATGACAGGATTTTATAATGCATGGGATTTCATGGCATGTATATCATGAGAAGAAGAATTTTGTTACTCATAGTAGTTTGTGTGTGTTTAGAAGGTCTCACAAGCGTCTTTTGAGCGTCGTACCTTTTAAGAACGTTAAACACTATACTTACGTATGATCACATACTTGGATGGGAAACAAAAAGAAATGCAGTGGCCGTCATCAACTTCTTTCTAAAGAATACTGCGTGTGACATTTTTAGACGTGATTTGTCTGAAGGAGATTTGAAGAAATTAAATGTTTTAACCATAAACGTTTATAGACATTCCTCCTTTATATTATTTCCTTTCCTTTTGCGTCTTCATCATTTATCTAATTTTGTTAACAAACACAAAATGTAGGTTATTAAAGTTGCTGATTTTGGCGTAGCTCGTGTGAAAAGTCCAACAGGAGTAATGACTGCTGAAACAGGAACATATCGGTGGATGGCTCCAGAGGTATATTTCTACATACCTAATTTCCCCTGGTGATAAACAATCAATGGCAGATCCAGAATTTTTACTTAGGAGGGGCTACAATTTCAACAAATGAAATACAATCAATTACTGAAAAAAAATCAATAATATTTTTTTGCATATTAAAAAAACTAATATATACTTTCACAGTTCAATACTTCAATTATTATTTTTTGAAAAAATGTTAACAAATAATGTAAGGCACGGTAAGGAATAATAATTGATGGTGGCTTAAATTATGGAGGTATCATATTTGATGTAAATGGTTATCTAATTATGACAAATATCAAGCATCCTTTTTTTCTCAAAAAAAAAAGGGTGTAAAATCGAACTTTTCTTAAATGATGAAACTCTTAATCTGCATAGATTCAAATTAAATAGTAGACATGACTCTCTTTACTTCAAAATTTGTGATTCCTCTCACTAAAGCCATCAGAGGTACGATATCAGATATATTAATGTTTTTCCCCCCAAATATTAGCGAGGGCTTCTCAGCCCTTCTTCGGCCTATGGTAAATTTGCCCTTGCATATAATGTGTCATAATTCAAGCAAATAATGTTTTGTGGAGCATCAATTTAATAATATTATTTAAAATTGTTCTTGCCTAATTACATCCGGGTAGGCACCTTTAATGTATCTCTAGCACCGCTAAATTACTAATAGACGAGGGAAGGGGGGGGGGGGGGTTAGGGAGGGCGGGAGTGATAGATGTGAACATAATTCAAAGTAGACAATGATATATTTTAATATATAAAGTTAGATGATAAGTGGGTGGAAAAGCAACCATTTAGAAAATGGCTTATATAATAACCATGACTACTGTCCTAGATGGTAAGACGTTTGTGTTGAGTTGTTGCTAGAAGTTTTGAGTTTGAACCTTTACGCATATATATTTAGAGTGTTTGGCAACGACTTATTTTGGAACTCCTTAAAAAGAGTTTTGAATAGGAACTAAGTAATTTTAAATAATGATTTATAGGTAGAAGTGTTTGAATGCAATTTGACTTTTAAGTTAAAGTAAGTAAATAATTTGGCAAAACTAGTTATGAAATATGTTCATAAGTCATAAACAACAAATTGTTGCTTCTCATATTTCTATTTATTTGTCATTTTTGTAAGCTTCTTATAAGGAGTTGCCAAACAAAAATTTAAAAAAAAGGAAAAAAAAGAATAACCATGTTCAAAACAAAAATTAAGAGATAGACGTGAACATCATAGTTGTCAAGGCGAAAAAACCCCAAAAAGCTCTAGACCTTCGCATAGCGCTTTTTTGCACCTATGGCTTTTTTGGACGTCCGACATTTTTTCTGTTTTTCAGCCAAAAAACTACACTTAGAAAATGCATTAAAACTCAATTTTTGGCTTAAAAAGGCATATAATGAAATATTGAGAATAAAACATCATACGATTACCATAAATCAAACTAAGAAGGCAGAAAGCTATTCGATTGAAGTTTACAAACAACAAAATACTTCAAATATAGAAATTACAACAACATTACTTAAAGTCTTAACTAGAGTTAATATAAATAAAGATTTAGATAGATGATTAGATCTACAATTAACCTTCGTACAATTCAAAATTTTATATACTTTTATATTATAATATAGTTAAAAGTTAATATTTAAATTTAGTTTAATCTTTAAAAGTTAACTAAAATTTATTTTAAATTATCACATAAAAATTTCGTACAACGAAAATTTAATAGTTTATAATATAAATATAATATATTGAAAAGTTAAGATTTAAAATTTGTCTAAAGTTTAGAGTTTGAATTAAAAATTAGTTTAAATTATCACTAAAAAGTTTCATATTGATATAACTAAAACTTTAATACTTCATATAATTTATGTAAATTAATTTAAAACTTTACACATAAACTTCATAAATTTATGCAAATTTGGACCTACAATATAAATGATCACAAATTGTAAATCAATTCAACTCTTTATATAATTTATATAGTTTAGTTTAAAATTTTAATATTAATTAATTAATTTACGTAAATGATATGGTAGAGGATTTGTGATTAAAAAATTAAAATTAAATTTTAAATACATAATATAAATCAACTAAAACATAAATGACTAAATTAATACAAATCAGATTTTATCAACTGAAAGTAGCATACGCCAGAGCCGAAGATGGCAGCGACGGAGAAATGCTGGAGGCGGTGGCAAATGTCGGGCGGTGGCGGCAAACAAAGCTAGGGTTTTTTTTGTTCGAGAGTTCGACAGCGAAACGAAAGTATGAATTTTTTTTTGAGATTTCGTTTAGACAGTCAAACGAGGTTTTTTTTTCTTCCCCTGTTGTTGGGTTTCGGGCTCCTATTGGTCAAATGCTGAAATTTTATTTTCTTCTCAAATGTTGCACAAGACATGCTTTTTCGCCGCTTCGCAATAAGAGCACTTTGGCACCTTTGTGGCTTTTTTTAGCGCCTCACGTATCGTAGGCGCTTCGGACGGTAAAAAAAGCCCCAGGCTGACGCCTAGGCCTTTTGGCGCCTATCGTGCCTAGGCGAGGGCTTTGATAACTATGGTGAACATAATAACCATGTTTAAAACAAAAATTAAGAGATGTGAACATAATAACCATGTTCAAAACAAAAGTTAAAAACATCCGTTATTGTTTATTGAATTTCATATAAATATTAAGAACAAAAAAGAATCCAAATATCTGTAATATTTCATACATGCACACACACACATACATATGTGTGTGCGTGCGCGTGCATGTTCGTATATGCATGTAAATAGGTTCAGGGACATTCAAAGTTTGTAGTACCTCTTTTACAATTTACACGTCGATCTCGTCAATTTGATTCATATAACCAATAACTGTTATGTTGAATCATCTTTAATTCTCATTACCAATTATTATACCAATTTTGCTTTTTAACATTAAAGATAATTGACGCAGTTCAATAGCCCCCCCACCACACACACACATCTCTGAGTGTGCATGCATGCATGTGATAATAGCTCATGTTTATTTTTGGAAACTGGTGCTCATAGAGCTCTCATACTCACGAAATTTAAAGGCTTTACCATCTGCTACTGATTTTTGACAATTACCATATCATTTCCAACTTTAGGCATGTTGCACTATCATTTCCATCTTTAGACATTTGCCTAAGAGACATGTTTCCTCTTCCCATTTTCACATAGAACTTTTTCGCACTTTTGGATTTTTAAGTTACAGCAGGGCTGTCATAGGTTTATCCTTCCAACTTTTTTAGATTAATGGTAAAGCAGATTCATCAGGTTACTAGTATAGCTCAGAGTAATGGGGGATGTTATTGCAGAGTCAAGACGTATTGAGCTTGAAGTGGAGGGGTGTAGGCTGTGTAACATGAATGCACTTTTGATCGAAATGTAAATTGTATTGAATTATAATCAACTGGGTTCATTGTATAAGTAATAAAGAAACACGGGTTCATTGTATAAGTAATAAAGAAACACGATAATTGACTCGTGTGACACAGCAAATGTTACACAATGTATGCATGCCAAATTAGAAACAATAAGTGAGAGAAGTAGACATAGATCCAGTAACGAGAGAAGTAGACATAGATCCAGTAACGAGAGAAAATTGTATATGATAATTTAATCATGTTTGTAAGAAACCAACAAATATTCAGTTTAAATACGCATGAATAATTAATTAAAAGGAGGGCATATAAATATTTGGAAGGAGGCAAAAACGATGTGGCAGCTTCAAGTATTTTGTGCAAATGTAGGCATTATCATAGCAAATATTTGGACATGATAAGGATACAACAAACCAAAATACATAGGATTGAAAAATAATGCCCTTTAGACTGTTGTGATTGAAGAGCTTGTACAACATTACATAAATGTGTGAATTTATTTTCACGTCACTTGTGGAGATTCAAGAATAATATTGATCTTGTAGTGAATGCAGGGAAGAATGCATCAAAGGTTTTTATTTATTTATTTATTTTTAATTTTTTACAATAAGAGTTGTATTTTATTCAAGCATAGCACTCATTTTGGTGTCTTTGGGGTTCAAACCCATGACCTGCAGAACCTCTGTCTAAAGCGTCATACCACCTGCCACTTAAACCAGTGGTCCTTGACGAATGTATCAAAGATTTTGAACGTTGTAAACTTGGATTAGGGTTGTGTGACAAATTAAATGTCTAAAATTCTTTTTGTAAACTTATATGAGTGTACATTTTAGGCCCTAGAAACTAATTATTTTACGTTTTGTCCTTGAAAGTAATTATTTTAATTGTATGTCCTAGAAACTAATTCCACTTACTAAAGAGGCCCTTGTGGCTAATTTCCACTTTATATTTAATTATTTTATGTATGTTCCCGTGTTTCATGCAAGGATCAAAATCTGGGTTTTTGTTTCCGTTTCATTCATTTAAGATTTCCGAAATTTTGATTAATTTTGAAAATTTTGGTTATGATTCCAGTTTCGGATCTGGTACCTTTTTCTATAAAAACACTTTAATGGATAATGCATACTTTGTGTTTATGAAAATAGAATTCTCATTGTGCTATGAAACTTTGATTGGATTATTGTTTCTGTTGTTTTTCACTTTCTTTCAGCTTAATTGAATTGGGATCGAGTTTGACATTGTTTCTGAAACCGTTGGTGTTTTGTGTGTTTTTGTACCGTATTATTGAATTTGTTACTTTTTGATGTTTTTTTTTTCACATTCATACTGCATATTTCTAATATTTTCTATTTGATGTTTTTTTCATTCCTACTGCATATTTCTAATATTTTCTGTTGCAAATTTTCTTTTGGAATTTGAAGATCAAATGTGGAATTCAAATGGAAACCAAAATTTTGAACGAAACTGGAATCTAGGTCGGATTTCGTTCAGTTAACCACCGAAACCGGCACAAAACAGCCAAAAAGGGGATGTTCCAGCTGGAACATTGAACAATGGTTTAATGAGATGTGTGTTGATGAATAAACTTGTGTAATTTGTTCGTATGCTTAGGTCATTATTGTAAATAAGCCTTATCGAGTCTGTAATAAACCGAACCCAAGCTGAAGTAAAGCCTTATAAGCTTAAGCAAACCATGCAATTTCAGTGAATGCCGGCTTAGTCAGGCCTTACTTGCTAATTTTCTGTAATTCTTAAGTATTACAGTGATCTTGCGTTCCAAAAATTGGGGTATAAATCTTTTCATAATTTAGGTTATTGAACACAAGGCTTATGATCACAAGGCTGATGTCTTCAGTTTTGGCATCGTTCTGTGGGAACTACTCACTGGAAAGGTAATCGCATCATTTCCTTGGGACTGAAGCATTTACCATACGATTTTCCTCCCTTTTGAATCTATTATTATATTTTATTTCTCAGATTCCTTATGAATACCTCACACCACTACAAGCAGCAGTCGGTGTTGCCCAATCGGTACGTTGTAGCTCTCAGTAACAAGGGTTGATAATGCCAAGATCAACATAATTTAATGTAAATTATCCAGTATTTATTGTATGCTGCATATACAATAGATGTTGTAGCTCTCATTTATTGTCTGCTTTAGTCTATTTCATTTATATAAATGAACAGTGTATGTATGTTCAATGGTTATAATTAAAGCTTTAGCTTAACCCTATGCCTATTTGGAGAGGAGATATAAAAACAATCCCCCTTCTCTTTCTTCTTTATAACGCTCGTATACGCACGCTGCGCTGCTACATACAAGATATATTTAAATTCCATTTTAGGGAGTCCATAGGCGGAATAATGAATTTTGATATCATGTACTATCTTTAGAATCAACTTCTTTTTCTATAGGTTCTCCGTTCCACTGATTTTCGACTGAACTTAAAGTTATGAAGTGGGAGTACAACTAGTTAATAGTTTGCAATCAGTTGGGAATGTCTTATGTTGAAGGATTATTTTTAACATGTTGCCTTTGTGTGCACTTCAACAATGATTAAAGCGCATAAGAAAAGTTAAGTTGTAGGGTAGTATCCTTGCAGTTTGAATCAAAGAAGCAAGTTGAATGTAAAATTAGAGATTTTACAGAGTAGATTAGTTTATAGTTAAAAATACCAGTTGACACATTTTTTATAGAAATTGGCATCATTCCACTTGGTTGAAAATTGAAATTGTCTTGCTGCATCTTGACGCTTAACGTGATGGGTCAGAAAATTTCATGTCTAATAGTATACAGATGCTATAAGTTTTAGATTAGATTATAGGACTGGTGCATAGAAGCCTAAGGCATAGTGTTTGGTCTTCGGTCCCTATTACTATCATTATCATCATGGTTTTTTTAATTTCTTAATATATTTTTAATTTTAATTTTATTTTAATTTTTATTCTTATTTTACTTATTTATTATTATTATTATTTGTTTAATTACTTTACTTTATTTTATTATTATTCTCATGGTTTTTTTTGTTTTTTATTATTACTCTTAAATTGACTTTGCCATTTTGTTTTTGGTTCCATCTCTAGCCAACCCCAACTTGTTTGGGAATAATGGCTTAGTTGTTTTTTTATAGTACATGTGCTTCGATTTGGTTCCATTTTCAAAAAATAAAGAAATTTAAAGAATCTGCATATCCATATCATGGTATCGTAAATAATGTTAGCAGTTTCTTTTCGAGTTCGTCATTCTTTTCAAAAGGAAAAAACTATAGGTAATTTTAGCTTTACATCGTTGTTGAATTTGCAGGACCTAAGGCCTACCATTCCAGCGCTGGCTCATCCTAAACTTACAGAACTGATTGAGAAATGCTGGCAGAAAGATCCAGCTCAAAGGCCAGAGTTTTCAGAAATTTTACAAATACTTCAACCGCTTGCCAAAGAGGTACGCTTGAATATTGGAGACTATAGTTGCATGGTTGTCCAATAGTGCCAGCACTAAACTTCGAAAGAGATATGGTCTAGTACGGTGGCAGTACTAAAATTTATGTATAGATAAAATAAAATGTTATACAATCAGACTCAGGTCTATGATCTACCATTATGAAGCAACCTCACCCTGTGAGTGGGAGAAGTTTTTTTTTTTTTTTAAAGAAAAAAAAGAAAAAAGAAAACATGAGTTGAAATTGACCCACAAATATGAGCGAAAAAAAATAGATCCGTATATGCAAGGAAGGATCCATAGTCCCTCTCTTTTGTAGTCATTTTAGCTATGGGTGCACATAACCCTTATTAAACCCGAGCCAACCCACCAAACCAACCCACATAAATCCAACTCAACCTAGTTCCAGATATGAGTTAAAATTTGCAAACCCATACTATATACGGGTTGGGTGTAATATTTCACTCAACCAACCTTATTTTAACCCAATACCACCATACCCTATGTAGAAAACACCAATTTCAAAATTTCATATCGAGTAAAAGTAGCGGTCAAAACTTAAAATACACTTGTTTTATTCATACGGTATTCAACACCATTCTATCATCTCACACTATCAGGTTTTTCAAATTCTAAACCTCAAATTGATCATGTCTAGTGGATTGATGTTATGTGTAGGATTTACTGAGAGCACGAGGGATATTTTAAGATCATTTTTATGTACTTTGAAATGAAACTCTGATTAGATATATAAGTGGCCATGCATTGCATTTTATAATGAAACTTTAATGAGATATGCCATGTAACCCATCGGTTCTATATGATGTACTACGATGTTTAAAATCTGCATCTTTGTCCAAATATTTGATGAATCATTTTGATTTCTTTTATCATGTTCTCATTCTGTATTAAATTTATATAACTCAACACAACTCTATCTATCAACTTGACCCCTCAACTTGACCCCAACCTATACGTCAACCTAATCCAACCTCATATGAAATTGAGTACGGGTTGAACTTTCTACAATTCATACCTATGCGAGTCAGATGAAGCATACGAAGTCAATCCAACCCAACTTTTGTGCAGCCCTAATTTTAGTCATTTTTCATCTTTTTGTTTTGAAATAAATCAAAATTTTGATATAATCCATCTGCTATCAAGATTAGTTACATGGAAATTCGGATTGTTTCAAAACTTCTAATTCTTTAAAAAATTACATTTTCAAATGACGGTTAAAATATACGTATATATTCAATGGATTATAATATTTTATAAGTCTGAAGTAGGTTGAAGTCTCAAAACGATCCAAATTTTCATGTAGATGATATTGATTACAACTAGATCTACAAAATTTTCGTTTTCTTTTGGAAAATTTTGGCACAAAATGATGAAGACTACAAGGAGGTACAAAAGAGAGTGGTCATGATCCTTTCTCATACACACACACACATACACATCTATATATAAGAGCACACACAAACACACACACATTTATCATCTCCTCAAATTTTTCAATATTTTGAAACATCTAACTCGTTCAACAGGGGAAGAATGAGTGATTATGGTCACATATTTGTATCATTATATATGCATTTATGCATGTATTTGTATCACTGTTGTAGAAATCCTTGTAGGCCTCCGCCTAGGCCCCACCTAGGCGTTAGGCGAGGTTTACCACCTATTGATTTGCTTAGGCCCGTCTAGACAAGATTTACCGTCTCATGTAAAAATCAAAACATATATTTAGGCATCGGTTAGACATTATTTAAGGTTCAATGTCATATACAAGCGTTAATGTGCTAGTTTTAGGCGACCCCGTCTCCTTGGCTACACCCACGGACTTTCAAAATCCCGAAAATCCAATTTATTTCAATCGACACTAAGCAAAACACTAAAATTTTATTCAAAATACACGAGTTATCAAGAATTCCTAACACCGATTAATCCTCGATTAAACCCCGTCTAAACAATTAATCCCTAGTCCGTACTAACCGCCTAACGTTTGCCTAGCGATTTTTACAACCTTGATTTGTATGCATGTTATACATACATATTAACTCGAGCCTTATGAAACACATCCGACATGGTGAATTTATTTCATTATCATCATCCTTTTCTTTTTTTTCCAATGATTGGATAGACCATATGAACTGTTATTTTCCGTAGTTTTCTATTTCTGATCAATTTTTAGGCAATTTTTTCCAAATGATACGATCTATTTTTCACATTTATAAGTGTCATTTCTAGTTTAATCCTTTCAAGCTCGTTTTTAACTCCATTTTTCCCCACTATTTCAATCATATTATTATCATTCTCATTTTTCTACATTTACCTTTTCTTCAAAGGCCAGCATTAAGCTTTGCACAATACAGTTAATGCATTATTCAATTAAAAATATATTTTAGTATGTCTGATATACTCTCCTATTTTATACACACACACACACTTTCTTGTATTATTGAACATAGATATTTAAACATATCTCTTTTTGTTAACTTTTGTTTTCCTCATTTATGAACATGAACAGGTAGGAGAAGATCCAAACGCCCATTTCAAGGGTAAATCACTAGGTGGGTTCTTCTCGGCTTTAAGGCGAGGGTAATAGAGTCAAACAGATACATTGGAAACATATTTTACATTTACAGCGCAAATCTCCTCCTGAACTGTACAGCTTATCGTCTGGTCACCCTATTATTCTTTGACTGCATATCTCATATACCCTCTGCTCTACTTTTCTCTTGTTTCAACTATTTACCTGGTTTAGATATTTATAACATTTTTGTAAAAAAAGAAAGAGCTCGTCTGGTAGTTCGCTTAGTTATGAGATAACAAGCTGCGTCCATATTAGAGTGATAAAACTTTATGGCAAGTGTTTATTGCTTCGTTTTGTTGAACTTAAGAATCAAACCTTCTTGTTTTCATACCTTAGAGCACATGTACTTGCTTTGTAGAAGAAATATAAAGAAGCATCTACCATATGTGGTACGAGCAATGAATAGAAGCTAATAATAGCTAGGATTGTTAATGGATATCCAAAAAATTCAAATTCGTTCGTATTCGTATTTGAAAATCAGATAAATATCTGATATTCGGAAAAGCGGATGTGGATGCGAATACGAAGATATTCACATTCGAAAATTATTCGTCAGTTTTTTGCAAGATTATTGTTCAAATTATGTGTATTTTAGTACAGTGAAAAATATTTATTTATTGTTTTATTAAATTAGAAGTTCAAATTATACTCAATGCATATATTAACTGTTCAAAAATATTTAGTATAAATATATTTGTTTATTTTTAAAACTTTAATAATCAATCGGATTAAAAAAAAGTTTATGTTAAGCTAAAAATTTTCATTTATGTTTCTTGATTTATCAATCGTTGATGGATTAGGATAATTATCTGATATCTGTCTGTGTTCGCGAATGTAGATATCTGATATTTGAAAATAATTTTCGATGCGGATATAGATATAATACTATCCATTTTCCGAAAGTATCCGTTCACAGATCTATTTATAGCTTTGATGCCTTTTTATTGAGTATTCTTTTTTAATAAAGCATTGTCAAAGAAAACTATTGCCAGCTTTTCATGGATTAGCTATGACTACAAACTCCCAGAATTCACTTTGCTGCGGTACAAGGTTTATATGGAATGATGAAAGTAGAAACACTGGCTCTTTTATTGATGGGCAAGTGAACATGCGTCATTTCTGAATGATTGAATAATGAGTGATACACCTGTATCCACTCTCTCCGCCAATGGATGAGAGTGTTCCATCACTCTTGCTAGTATTCTTCCTATGGTTCTAAATGAATCTACTTTAGGTTTGATAATAACTTTCAACACTGCTGATTTCTCTCCTCCTTACATATACAGTGGTTACACGAACGCTCTTTCCTTTAGCGTTTCTTAACAATCATGTCATATTTTGGGTTGCATTATTACTAATGCTATGAAATTTGTAGATCCTTAACTAACACCATTAATATCGCTTTTCAAATAAATTGAGATCATTTTAAAATTTTGAACCTCTTCAAAATTACAAGTTAATATTAACCATTAAAATATCGAGAATTTGTATCATCAATTTTATAGGGTTATAAACATTCATAATGATCTAAATTCAAATATTAAGAGAATTAGATAGCAGATTACAGACATACTCTGTTATCCAGTATTTTTTACAAACGACAATTCAACGGTGTTATACTAGAAAATGATGAAACAATAAATGTCAAATTAAAGACGACTCAGTATGGAGAATAGCTTGGGAAAAGTGGAAAATTTGCTAAGTCAATAGATCAATAGATGGATCGATATCTATCGATCATTTTCAATTTTGCCCTCACTTCTGAATGAATACATAGTACTAAGGCAACAAGAAAATATGTGAAAATTGATTAAGTATATGGATCGGTATTGATCCATATATTTTCCTTATTGAGCCGTTATTATTTGTGAATGCATGGAGAAACAAGCTTAGAAGAATTAACGAGAGATTAATATAGAAGGAGAGCCAAACATCTTGAAGAACTAAGGGGAAATTTCAAAGATCATGGATCAGCATTGACCCATACATGGATCGGTGCTGATCCATCAAGTTGATGACTTTCGATTTGTACTTCTAATATTTTTGTGGATCTTTTACTTGACGAGTTCTAATGCAATCAAACGATTAAAAAGCATAATAATAGTCTATTTCAACTATATATAGAGGGCTACATGCAACATAAAAGAGAGATTGGCCAATTGCTATTTCATACATAAATGGAAGAGCTGCTACTACAAACCATAGATGGAATTTTGAGATTGTAATATAAGTCTTTTAGATCTAGCATGAAATTAGCAATAAAAGCTCTTTAAAGTGGACGTTGGACGTTGACATAATCAAACTACTATGAATCTTGTGTCTTTTGTTTTTTCTATCTTCTTCTTCTTCATATTTTCATATTTTTTATATTGATCTACCGTTGTTTGATTGAATATAATGATTTAGAATCATACTATTCACGAAATTAATCAACTAAGTGTGTTAGATCAATTTTTGAGCTAATATTTTTTGGTATTTTCATTGAGAGCTTGAAGTTCAGGCTAGATCTTTGTTGTTATTAGGATTTGGATAAAATCTACAAAGAGATTTATTTGAATAAGACCTAAGAAGAATCTAAGAAAGCAAGTTAGAGAAGCTTATGATGGTGGAAATGTTGGAAGTACGAGTGAAGTGATGGAACTACTCGACCTCCACCAGATCTGATTACTAGAGAAGAGTTAGAGGTGATGATGGCTGCTATCAACCGAAGGATAGAGGCAAAACAACGGACTATCATGGAAGTGTTAGCTAGACAATTTGATAGGATCAGGCAACTCGTGAAGAAAAGAGATCACGTTGTAGAGATCGTAATGGAGGAAGTAGTTCTCCAACTAGATCCGACAATGGACATACAAAAAAATAAGAAGAGCTAGGAAGAAGGAAGCTTTTCTGCAAATTTGGAAGGGAATAATTTGCTGGAGCAATTGCTCTAGGTAGATCGATCGGTACCGATCCAACATGTATCGATACCGATCCATTGAAGAGTTGCGACGATCTTTACCATGATGCTAGCAGAAGTAGGGATCGTGCTATGAGCCCTGTAGGTTGAAGATATTGGAGAAATATTGATGGAAAGGCTCAAGGAAGACAGTGATCTAAAGGACATAGTTGTAAAAGATGGCATGGAAGAGATGAGAGCCCAAGAGGAATTGACTCACTAGAGCTAGAAAGATCTAGGTATTGAGATGTTACCCGAGAGCGCTTTTGCAGTGGCCATCGTAGTCATTTGCAGAGTCAGGCACATGGTGATGCATTCGATACCTGCTGTCGAGAGTGAAAGGAAGGAACTGATTATGTAATAATTAATGGTATCATGAGATTACTCTAGAAGGAAAATCAAAAGGATAATTAAGGGACCACATCTAGCCATAATTCGTTCACTATAGAGGTTAAAGTGATGATGATGGCAGAGTATCCAAGGAAGTTGTGATGTCATCCATGTCGATCAACAATGGAATGGTGGCTCCTTTACAACATCTTCTTAATTATGATTAGCGCATAATGGTGTCAGGGTTGGTGATTTTTTGAAGTGTAGGTGTCCACTCTTGTTTCTAGAAGGACTGGCAACGATGTGGTTCTTCAGGCTTGAGCTATGATCTATATCGTCTTATGTCTTATGATCAATTAGAAAATAAATTTTGAAGTCAATTCAGGGTGCATTTAGGGCAGCCTAAGGATGTGAGCTAAGCAGCGAGCATAAATAAAGGATAATGAATCATTGAAGAGTTATTTTAAAAGGTTTAATGTTGTAGTGATTGAAGTAATAAATACATAGGACAACCTCGTGATGTTGGCTCTAGTTGGAGGAGTAGATAATGATAGAATTAGGGGTACGCCCTAAGGGAAATTATGTAATTTACCGTAAATTATTAACTCTATAATAAAATCTTATTCAAAATAAAATATGTTTTCTTTCTATTATGTACTTGATATTATATGTTATATTAATTAATTATTTAATGTAAGTATATGTGAATGAAAATCCATAAATGATGTGTTTTGTATAGTAATTACAATGTGTTGTAATCATGAGCAATTTATCATAATATAATAAACACATCGTTTTAAATATTCCTAGTTAAGATGCATCGAGACTAGATATTGATACATCCATTGAGACTAGAGTACGCAACGCTCTTCAAATGTTAGGTAGTGTATTATTCATGGCTGACTGATATTTATTAGGTAATCATAGAATGACTTAGTCAATAGTTTTCTATAGATTAATATAACTAAGATCAAATAGAAAATATCGATGTGACAACTTTACACAATTCTCTCAACTTGAGAATATTGTCGAGCTTCAATGTGGAAACATCGCTTTGATTATAGTTAAATCGTGGCACACGTCTATTGAACGACTAAAGTTGGGTCGAGTGGAAGCGTTGGAAGTGAAACACTATTCAATATAGAATTCTTCTTCTCGTTTATATGAGGTTAGTATAATAGTCAACTCAAAGTGATCAAAGTCTCCAGCTAGAGCAGTTTGGTTAATAATAACAATAATTATTATTGAACCCAGGGCTTTGTGTTTGGACCATAAAGTTGAATATGGACTATATTGGAATTTTGACCATTACCAAATTCCATAAGTCCTAATGTGATATGGTTTTGACGAACAAAACTGATGTAAATAATTGTCACTACCGAGCAACGCTTAAAATAAGTAAAATTGGATTTTACCGAAGCTATGTAAGCAATAAATTTGGCCATAATGTCACACCACTAGCTTAGGTGATATGTGAATATTAATATTTGAATTGTTTGATATTAACCATTGATCGAATTTACATCTAAGAGCTAGAATACCGAAATGTTGACTACTTTGACTACTACCTGATTTAATTAAATTATAATAGTTCTAAATTAATTAATATTTATGAAATATTAATTTAAAAATTTTATTTGATTTTTTTAGCAGTACTGAAAATAATGCTTATATAAAAGTTGTATACACACGTATCGATATATGGTATCGATGTAAGTTTAAATTAGATTTAAATGTATTTTGTCTGATTGGGCTTGAAGCATCATGGAGGTGCATCAAAGCGCTAAGAATGGCCGACCATAGATGTTAGAAAAGGGGATTGAATCTTGATTCAAAAGGATTTGAAATTGCAAGAGAAAATAGTGGATTCGGATCCACTCTTAGCTTCTCTCTCTCTCTCTCTGCTATTTAAACGCTATAAGCCCTCTTTTACATTTTTTATTCTAGGCTCCTACCTCACCTATTTTTGGTTGACTATTATCCCCCTCCTCCTCCATTGATTCAAGAATTAAGAGAAAATTTTAGATAACATCAAGACAATGGTGCGTAGTGCTTTCAGTCGGGTAGCTCTTTCTGGAAGAATTCGAATTTAGATTCAAGTGGAATCAAATGATTCAACATTCAAGGTGTATTGTCTAGGCTATAGTAAGGTAATAATTTTATTTACAACTCATTTATATATAATAGCTCATTATATAATTCATGTGTGGTTAGATCGATTATTATGAATCCCTATATATGTGTGCTATCAACATAAGATGTGAATACACACACACACACATACATACACACACATTGCAAAATAAATAAGATATTACACACACACATACATACACACACATTGCAAAATAAATAAGATATTACACACACACACACACACACACACACATATCTATACATATGCTTTTGGCCGAAGATTAAAAAACATTTTTTCGCCAATTTAAATAATATTTTAAAAAGGGTTTTGAAACAAAATTGGTTTTGATATATAAATATAAGTATACAATTTGTTGTGTGCATTTGTTAAATTATGTATGTATGATAGCAATCATAAAAAATATTTCATATAAGTATTAATTTTAATATATATATATATATATATTTATAACATGCATAAAATATATATGTCACGAAATTGATTTTCGAGAAAAAAATTTAATTTTTAAAACCATTTTCATACGAAAATATTTAAATTAAAAAAAAAATTAAAATGTATGGTTTTAAATAAAAAATTTATTTTATGGTCAAAATCACACACACACACATATAATATTTACATTTTAAGCTTACAATGTTATTTTATATTTTATTTATAAATATTAATTTTAACATATATATACATTCGTAATTTTTTTTAAAATTATTTCCATTATTACACACACACACACACATATATATATATATGTTATTAACATATAATATATTAAATTTAAATATGAAATTATAAGTTATTTTAATATAAAGATTAGGATTTGAAATTTGAATTTAAATTTAAAACTATTTGTATTTGTATTTACAAACATTACTATTTTACACGCACGCGTGGGTGCACATGCGCGCACGCACAAATATATATATATATATATATATATACACATATATATTTATATACACTACTATAAGTATATTTTATGACATATATCTTTAATAATAGTTGTATTACCTTTGGTGCCACACTTTTTTTGTGTTAGCGTGAACTACCAAAAATGCCCATAATACCAAATCTTAATATCACTTGAAAATATGATTTAACAATTAAATTTCTTTTACAATTTCAAAACGTTCATCTACAAATGTTATTTAATCTTAATATCACCTAAAAATAGGATCTAACAAATAAAATTCTTTTACAAATTTAAAACATCCATCTACAAATACTATCAAATTTTAATATCACTTAAAAAATAGGATCTAACAAATAAATTATTAATTAATAATATAAATAAAAATTCAAACTTAAAAAAATAGATGTTGCAACTTAGAAATAAAATTTAAACTAACAAAAATGATTTCAATGCAAAAATATGGTTAAATATTTCTATAAATTATTTTCTCCTGAATGTGCTACACTTATATAATTTGCAGAAAAACAATTCACGAGCGAAGCACATGCCATCATCACGCGCGAAGCGCGTTCCATAACGCTCGTGTGTGTGTGTGTGTATATATATATATTAGTCGGTACATATGTATACAGAGGGGATAATATATCCATTGCGGTGTAAATCTCAACACTTATATACGGGCATGTTAAACCATGTACACTATATATGGTGCACGTGCACGTACACACACATATGTATATGATACGCATGTTCATATTGTATAACATAAATATAATATCTAAATAATACTTTATTTATAAATAAAATAAAATAACGATTTTATTAAAAATTAGTTTAACTCGGATCTAATAAATTTAGACTTCAAGGCCTAACAAGATCCAAAGTGGCAAATTATTTTTTGAAATTTACCTATTTAACCCACTGCATGCTCGTCCAGATCCAACAATGTTATCAAAGCCCAATAGCCTATACGGTCTAAAATAGCAGTATTAAGGCTAATTTATTAAAACCTACCCATATAGTAGGGTATCTAGAAAGGTAGTGTTTAAGATTGAGTTTGGATAATTAAGTACTCTGTCCTACCAAGCTACTGGCTTGGCCCAAATGGATAAGATAAACCCAAAGGTTATCCCCAATATAAAGGCTCAAATTGATTTGGGCATTGGGTTAAATTTCAAAATCTGTTTTGAAACCAAAATAAAATTTTAAATTTAAAAAGTTAAATTTAAAATAAATAAAAATAATATTTTATATTGAAAATTAGTAATGATTTTATAAATGTTATAATTTGAAAATAAAATAATTATTTTCAAAAATTATTAATAATTAATTAGATTAATTAATTAATGGTTTATTAATTAAAGTTAATAACCTATGTATTGATATATGTGATATTATCTTAAAATGTTAGGGTTAATATATATAATTTTTGAAATTAATTTTTTTAGTTATTTGTTAATTAAATGTTAATTAATAAATAATAGATTACAAACCATAAATGTTATAGTACGTTTATTCAATTTAAAATGTTAACAATGAATAAAATAAAATTAATTAAAATGTTAATTAATTAATTAATCAAATAATATTTAACTAATAAAGTTAATATAAGATTATACATATGATTATTATATAAGTTAATTTAATTATAAAATGTTATACAAGAATTAAACTTATATGATATAAACGTATAATAAAAGGTGGATCGGTAAGAAACCCGATTAGACTTAAGGAATAAATAGATATTTATAGCACGTATACCGTGATTTCAGATGCAACGACCCACCTTTCCGACCATTAGGAACGACACTTAACACATCCTCGGTGTTCGTGTGCCGTAGCTCAAGCAACAGAAAAACAAATCGTCGTGGGGTGAAATAAAGAACAGAATAGAAAACCTCACAACAAAACTGCTAAATAAAACATAACAGTAGATAGTACACCAGGTTACTCCTTAATAGGGAGTTATCAGAGTTACACAAAAGTACTACAAATCAACTTAGGTAGTTATAACATCCTGCCTTTACAAATGCTGAAACAAAATGCACTTACACAAACTAGATAGTACAGCGGAATAAATAAATAAGAAGATGAAAAACCTCCTGCTAGGACGCCGTCTTCAAAAGAGCCCAACAAAGACCTGCTGCTCTCGGACTACTCAAATAAAATGAGTACCCGAGAGTTTATGAAAACAAACAAATCGGGTCAGACGATATGTCTGGTATGAGTAATACTTTAAACAAAGGTACGTAATTAAACAGAAAACATATGAGACCATGCCCCTGAACACGGAACGGGTTTACTCTCACATAAATCAACATCCAAACATAAAGAATGGATAAATAATTAAACACCACAAAGAGTGGTTGACTCTTTTCGGTGCAAATAAGGAGATAAATTTGAAGGTTCGAATCAAATAAGAAAAGAAAAATCTCCAACAAATGACTGGGAAGTGCACCACCCTTAAAGTATACCTTTAGTAATATACTTCTGAGAAGCTCATTTACTCCGTGACACTTCTCGGACAATACCAAGCCGGACCCCACCAAACCTTACTGAGTATCCGAATATTTCACATCTAATAGCGCTACCGAATCCAAACTAGATGATATGTGAAAATATCCAAATGGGAGAAATCCCATATAGCTTGGCTTCCTCTCGCGCTTTGGATTTATTCATTACTAAAAAAGGATATCAACGCTCAACGGAGCAATAAATCATCTTAGAATGATGATAATAAAGAAGCTGAAATAACCGATAGTTGAGGAACCAACTATCGAGGATATAAAACGATCGTATATGGAAATTAAGTCTTGTATACTTATCACCACTCATCGAATTCAAACATGTACTATTTCTTAGTTAACAATAATACCGGACAACTCAAGGTAGTGTTACTTCAAAGTCATGTCTCACGATTATTCTTAACTTTCGAAATGACAAGTCTACTTCTTCGATGTTTAATGCTAATTATACAAATAAATTGTTTCTATATAAGTGATTCTCTTTACGGAAATTAGTTCATTTCCATAAACGAATCAAACCTTTTGTTTTTAAAACCCGAATTCGTACTTGGCTTCACATTAAAAGTATTAGCTTTAAAACACTTTGTCAAAGAGTTTACTAACTTTGAAACATCATTATGAGAAGGATTTAACAACTTAAAACATCCTTATACATTTGATTAATTAACTTTAAAACTTTGTTAACTGGTTAATTAATTTACTTCAATAACCTTTAATTAAAAAGGGTAAATCTCTTTTAAAACATCATTAATTCACTTAATTAATACCATAATTAATTAAATAAATTAAATAATAATTAAATATCATTATTTAAAAGTGATTAATTAATTTAAAACTTTATTTAAGAAAAGATTTATTTAAGGTTAAACATATTTATTAACCTTTAAAAGTCATTAATTAAAAAGGGTTAATTGATCCTAAAATATCATTAAATAATAAATTAATTAATCTTAATCCATAATTATCCAAAGTTTGATTAGCCTTAAACATCATTAAATAAAATGATTGATTAAAATTAAAACATCATTAACTAAGTAATTAGTTAATTTTAAACACATCGTTAATAAGTTAATTAGTTAACTTTAATCCTTATTAATTAAATAATTGATTAAATAATTAACTAAATTAAATAATCATTATTAAAATAATTAATTATTTTTGGAAACATCATTAGTCAAAAACTTGCTTAACTTATAAAATAATTCCAAGCATGATAATGAAACCAAACGGTTTCGTTAAAAGGTGATTTTCCAAAAGTGTCGATATAGCGACTATCGCTATACAGGAAATTCGGAATTTGAGCATATGACATTTGCAACACAACCACACATCACATAACAAAGGTATGAATATGAATACATGATGATTTATAATAACATAACATATATCAAGCATTTAATAACAATGGCATTAGTTTTACTACTAGATTTCCATGTAACCAATTATTCACTTACTAACTTTCAAATGCAACTATCTTTTAAGCAACCAACCAAACCATTATTACAATTATATAATAAGCATTAATTAGCTACAAATATGGTCATGAATATAGTTTAAACTTTATGGTTCAAAGGTGGAAGCTTTACTCACCAAAAGCACTTCTAACTTAATCAGATCGCTACGAAAAGTTGCCGAACTCTTATCGTCACGACACTTTAGCTTGGAGTTTTGGGCCCTTAATGGGCTGAGTTAGGTTTGGACTTGGCTATATTTGGGCTGACCTTGGTGACTTGAGGTGGAAATGGCCTTGGTTTAGGTATACGAGTGTTTGTATGTGAATATATGGAGTTTTAACTTGGTTTTGAGAGTGTATAAACTAGTTTTTGATTTTGGAATCTTTCTTGGAAGCCATGGAAGTGTTCATGAACATGAAGAGATAAGAAATAATGGTGTAAATGAATGTGTAAAGTGATAACAAAGTGTGTGTATTGGTATTTATAGGCAAAGAGTATAGGATTAATTTAATTTAAATTAAAACATTAAAATATAATACACGTTGTCATGGAACATGGAGGCCATGCCTCCCCATGCCCATAGGTGCACACGTACCCTCATGGATCCCTCCCCTTCACCATGCCTTGTGCTCACCTAGCTAGCTTAGGTTATGGGTAAGTACTCCTTTAGGTTACTTAGGTTTTATCTTATATTTTTTTAAAGTCTAATCTTGTTTTATTTTGTTCTAACATGGTTTATTTATTTTAACACTATCATTAACCTATCACATGACATATGTGCATGTGTATATGAGTGATACAAAAATGCGCTCAACGTTTTCGACGACTTTCCGAAGCCGAGAAACCGAAATTTTGGAAAATGTTTTTTGGTCACATTTTCTATTTTTATTTGAACTATTTATTTTGGTAAACAAAATTTGAAAATGATTTTAATATCATCAATTAGTATTTAAAAAATGTTTATTTGATTATTAAAATCCATTATTTAAATATTTAAAAATGAAATAAATATTCAAATACAAAGCGATTAATTTACGGATCGTTACATCATATGTGTCCGACACTAGAATCACAAGGGTATTTCATAAGAAATGCAATGCACCCAAACCCATGCCGCAACCCAGTGCCCCTACATGCTGCATTTGAAAATCAACTCAAAGACGGTCCATTCTATCTACTTCCCATACGTCTTGTGACCGACCAAGGGATAAAGGATCAAGCGACAGCTTCTGAATGGCAACCAGGGAATGGACAAGCAACCGCTACTCAAATGATACTTCCAAAGGTTGGAGAACATAGATGAGATGACTCCAAGCAACATTCTTCACTGACCCAGCACTTCAAATTTAGTGACTCCAAGCAAACCAATGATTAACTCCAAGAAATTTGTTCCAAATGCTAACAAGGATACCATATTGATCGCGTTTGAGGGGAATTGACCCCCAAATATATTTTGGCAGCTAGTTAGCTGGAGAGCCTCCTATGACCTTGGATCATTTCTATTACAAAGTGAATCAGAACCAAAGTAAGGAGGAGTAGAGCAGACTAGGAGAAATAAAAATACAGGCCTGTTGGGTAAGGACTCAAACTCTAGTAGACGAACCAAGATCTCAAAATTCGACTCATATGCTGCTTTGAAAGATTCAATCGATAGCCTCTACTTGAAGAATCATGACTTAGAGCAATACTAAAAACCAGCCTCGAGGGAGTCCACCGAAGCCCAGAGAAAATCAAGGAATGTTGTATATTCCAAGATGCACACTGATCCTAACACTGGCGATTACAAACACCTCCGAGATGTGATCGGAAAGCTGATTCGAAAAGGAAAGCTTCAATAGTATGTGCAAGCCTTGCAGAATGGCGAGCAGGGAACTTCTGATGCCCATCAATAAAGAACTCTAATTATCAATTGGATCATTGATAGTTGACGTCCCGCTAGAAGGGGCTAGGGGCAGAGTTGAATATCGAGCACGCGATGCTGCTTCACTTATCAATGAGATTTATACCAATCTTCTTTGAATTATTTCTATTTCAATTTCGATTGTGCTTTAAACTACGACCAACACTTCACGGCTAAACCCTCCTAAGCTGACGCCTACTTTCTCTTCTCTTTTGAACTAAAACTTCTTCCAAAACGATGCAGGTGACCAAGTACTCAGAGTTGGCCGCCAACCAATCCACGCAGACCGTGATCGGACCTGTGGAGTTTCATCAAGATGAGCATGATTCGACCACTCATCATCAACCATATGCCTTTGATTTGGAGCCATTGACTAGAGATGGTAAAGCTCGTTATGGTCAGAGCCCTATACAAAGCAGAAATGACTGACCGTCCATTCATCGACCTCCATATTTGATTTGGTGACCTAAGCAAGGCTTGGAATGAATGTGGCCCGATCATCCACTCCTCAGGTCATAAAGTAAAGTTTGATAAAATACATATGCCTCTCCTAAAGCTCAGTGATGCCGGGATCTAACTAGAGTGAACGTGATTTGATCATCTACACATCAACTCCTGTCCTGAACATAAGAGGCAGTTCGAAAGCTCAACTTGGAATAGCCGTGACAGACTGCTTACTCGTCAACCATCTCTCTCAGCACATGGACACGTCTGCACCCTAAAACGGATGCGACTTAACTGTCCACTCAATAACTCTCTATCCTCGTTTGCTAGAAAGAAGTATGAAGAAAATTATGCAAGACTTGATTATCCAACCCCAGCATGGATGTGATCCAACCATCCATCATATACCTTCTTCCTTGATTTGATTGGAAGAGCTACAATCAGCAAGCGAATGAGAATCGACCGCCCATTTATCAAGTTTCATCCCTGATACTGGGGGCAGAATCCCATTCCATGAGCAAACATGGTTCGACCGTTCATTCGATAGTTTTCGCCTCGACATGGTAAATGAAGTACTAATCGAACGGGTGGAAATACGACTGTACTCAACAAAAATATCCAAGTCCCTGAAGAGGACTAGAGTACTCTATGTCCCTGAAGCGGACTAGAGTATAAATAACTTGAGAAAAATCTCTAAGTCCCTGAAGCAGACTGGAGTACTCTGAGTCCCCAGAGTGCGGACTAAAGTATAAACGACTTGAGAAAAATCTCTAAGTCCCTGAAGCGAACTCGAGTACTCTGAGTCCCCAGAGGGCGGACTAGAGTATAAAAGACTTGAGAAAAATCTCTAAGTCCCTGAAGCGGACTGGAGTACTCTGAGTCCCTAGAGTGCGGACTAGAGTATAAACGACTTGATAAAAATCTCTAAGTCCCTGTAGCGGACTGGAGTACTCTGAGTCCCCAGAGTGCGGACTAGAGTATAAATGACTTGACAAAAATCTCTAAGTCCTTGAAGCGGACTGGAGTATTCTGAGTACCAAGAGCGTGGACTAGAGTATAAACGACTTGAGAAAAATCTCTAAGTCCCTGAAGCGGACTGGAGTACTCTGAGTCCCCAGAGTGCGGACTAGAGTATAAATGACTTGACAAAAATCTCTAAGTTCCTGAAGCAGACTGGAGTACTCTGAGTCCCCAGAGCGCGGACTAGAGTATAAACGACTTGACAAAAGTCTCTAAGTCCCTGAAGCGGACTGGAGTACTCTGAGTCCCCAGAGCGCGGACTATAGTATAAATGACTTGACAGAAATCTCTAAGTCCCTGAAGCGGACTAGAGTACTATGAGTCCCTAGAGTGCAGACTAAAGTATAAATGACTTGAGAAAAATCTCTAAGTCCCTAAAGCGGACTAGAGTACTTTGAGTCCCCAGAGTGCGGACTAGAGTATAAACGACTTGAGAAAAATCTCTAAGTTTCTGAAGCGGACTAGAGTACTCTAAGTCCCCAAAGTGCGGACTAGAGTATAAAAGACTTGATAAATATCTCTAAGTCCCTAAAGCGGACTAGAGTACTCCGAGTCCCCAGAGTGTGGACTAGAGTATAAACGACTTGAGAAAAATCTCTAAGTCTTTGAAGCGGACTAGAGTACTCTAAGTCCCTGAAGCGGACTAGAGTATAAACGACTCAACAAAAATATCTAAATCCCCAGAGTGTGGACTAGAGTATAAACGACTCAACAAAAATCTCTAAATCGCTAGAGTGCGGACTAGAGTACTCTAAGTTCCCAGAGCGTGGGCTAGAGTATAAACGATTCAACGAAAAATCTCTAAGTCCCTGGAGCATGGACTAGAGTACTCTAAGTCCCCGAAGCATGGAATAGATTATAGATGATTCAATGAAAATCTCTACGTCCTTGACCGCGAACTAGAATATAAACCATTCGACAAAATCTCAAAGTCCTCGGAGCGCGGACCGAAGTATGAACACAAATTGGGCGCGAGTCAACCGGGGGCAGAATAACTCTATGTCCACAAAATGCAAAGTTGTGTATAAACATCGATAAATAGATGAGTGGATTTCGACCGTTCTCTATTCCGAAAACTTCGGCCTGAAATTGACAGGAGGAGTATTAACTCGCTAAGTTCGACCGTCCGACCGTCCGACTTATGGCCTTGACAAATCAATGCTGGGGGTAGGAGTACAAATCACTAAAAGCTGAATACGACAGCTCATTATAGCTCTAGCTTGGTGTTCTTTACAACTTAAGGCAATGACTGCAAGGAGACCTCAATATAAAACCAATCGAAATGACATCCAAAGCTACAGGTGACCGACTATATCATACCTCAGACCGAGGGTCAATATCGATCCGCACCAAACACAAACAGAAGTGACTCGGATGTCCCTCGAAAAACCTATGACCACCAGAGTGCGGAAAGGAGAATAAACCACGAAGACTCGATTATTAATTCTCCCGCACTCTCCTTCGATCCGTCAGGAGGAATATGAAACTGGATGAGCATGATCCGACTGCACTTGAGTCGATTTTACCCATAGATATGATTACAGAACATGAACCAAAGTGAACACGGCTCACCGTCCAGTACCAACTTATGCCTAGAAATCGACGAAGCATCGATGTATTCCCCTTGGAAGGAAAAACTAGAATACAATCCAGGATAGACGAGACTCAGCCTTCCGTCAACTGATCTGATCCCACGATTCAATGGGAAAGAGTGTAAAGCTAAAGTGGACATGACTGGCCTTCCTACTTATCGATATATGCCACAGACTTGTGGGCACGAGCGAGAAACAAGATGAATGTGAATCAACTATTCATCGATCTACTCTATGTCTTTGGAGCTTAGGTGGGAGTATAAACATAGCTAGAACGAGACTCAACCATCTATGTAGTACATTTATCAACCCGAGACTGTGAGCAAAAGCTTGATCATCCAAAGAATGGCTGTGATAGCTCAATATTGAAACTTATACATAGTGTTTACAATGACTCAAGGCTGTGAACGAAAGAATTCCTAGAGATAGAATCATCAAATCGATGCCTAAGCTATCTTGGGCAACTGACTATCATTCCAACCCGGACAACAAATAATCGCTCAAGGCACTTAGAGCCCTTCACTGTCAGACTCAATAACTCATGATAAGACTCTGGGATTTGACTAGAACAACCGTTATCATTAAATGTCCCAACTGGATTTCACATTAATTGTTACGCGAAACAATTACGTTTGAACTCAAAGAATACAAGGCTGCACCCGCAGAACTCACGATCAACATTACGGTCAGCTGTGGCAACCCATTACGGGTATTGAAGGTCGGATCATAGCTCAGTGCAATGATGATAAAAGAATTAGATGGCTTTCTCCAAATGAATCTTGATGTGTTCGCTTGGACCCATTCCCATGTGCATGTGATATCACCGGCTATCGAAAGTCATGCGTTGAATCTCAACCCGGGGCAAGTTCCAGTGAAACAAAAGCAATGCGGCATGGATCAGGAAGGATTCACTGCACTTAAAGAGAGGTGGATAAACTCGAAAACAATAGGTTTACCCACGACACCCTCTACCCAAAATGGGTATCGAATCCAGTTCTTAAAAGATGATGGAAAGTAGCGGTCAGAAGTCGACTATTAGACCCGAATAAGGCATGCACACAAGACAACTTTCCACTTTCGAGGATCGACCAGCTGGTAGACACAACCACTAGATATAAACTACTTTCATTTACGGATGTGTACTCCGGGTATAGCCAGATCCTGGTGCACGTCCTCGACCAGGAGCACACCAACTTCATTACCAATTCAGGAATATATTATTATGTTGTGATGCCGTTTGAACTAAATAATGCTGAAGCTATTCACCAAAGACTAGTCAACAAGATGTTCAAAGACCAGACCAGGCAATCGATGGAAGTATATGTGGATGATACGCTTGTGAAGTCACGATGATCAAACGACCACATCGATGACTTAGCGAAGATGTTCAGTTCTATTCGAAGAATTGAAGTCAACCCTATGAAGATTCGGGCAATAAAAGACGTCTAGGTTGTTGAGTCACAGATTTTACGAAGTTTTGATTTCTGACAAAGAAATAAAGGCGATCGACAAAAAGAAGACATCATGGCTATAAAGAGGCACAAAAGAGCTAAATATGGTACTCTAGATTATAGGTTGATTATTTGATGTTGTAATAGTGATAAACTTGTTAAAATCTATCCTCAAATAATCATGGACCTCAATACAATACGTTTGAATGGCATTGCACATTCATTGTGCAATTTGACAGGGACCGGTCGACCGGTATTAAACCAGGCGGTCGACCGTTTCTGTGTAAAATGCACAATGAACGTGCACACATACACATAACGTCTATATATTTGAAATCCTGTCTACTGGCCATTTTTTGACCTGTCGACCGTTTTTAAACAGAGAGCAACCTTTCCCAAAAGACACTTCTTTCACCAATAGTTGCATCTCTTACTTTTCATCAATGATCATTTCTATTAATGGCTACTCTTCACAAAGAGTTACAACCATTTATTCTCTATATAAACACGTCTAAATCATTGATTCTAAAAAAAGAATTCTTGCTCTAATTTCTGATCTTACTTTCTAAATATTCTTGCATTCTAAAAGCTCTCAAATATTTCAATTGCTTAATTGAATCATTGAAATTATTTCATATCTTTTGATTCAATAAATAATATACTTCCTTCAATCTTCACAAACATCATTCACATATTTTGAGGATAAGATTATAGGAAGGGTGTACTATAAGTGACAAATCCATGTTATCAAGAGCACAAGTTGTCAACAGCAATTGTTTTTGTTTTTGTTGAAGTCCTCGGTGTTGTAAGAGGCACGAAATCCCATTCGGCTGTTCGGGTGTTGTAAACTTGTTCCTCCGGGTGAAGCGAGGTAGTTGGTAGTGAAAATCCAGATAGAAGTCTGGGACTGGACGTAGGACGGGAGGTCCGAACCAGTATAAAATTCCCTGGTGTGATTTTTACAGTTTACTGCATTTACTATTCTATATCTGTGAATTGCTATATAGTTAGTTTATTGAATATTTACTTATATAGCAATTGTAAATAACATTCCGCATATATTGTTAGTCCATATTACACGATCCATAATTAGTGTGCACAAGCGTACACTATTTTCATTTGGTATCAGAGCACGATCATCATATAACCGTAACACAGTTATTTGATATATTATTGTAATATGGCAAATAACGCAAGCACTAGCACTAACACTTACACGGAAGGTCAATCAACACAAAGACCTCCATTCTTTAATGGTCTCAACTATAGCTATTGGGCAACACGTATGTCATTTTTTATGCAATCAAATAGCTATGATGCTTGGAATGCTACCCAAAAAGAAATAGTAAATCCAACAACTGAATATTCAGAATGGACAGCGGCTGAGAAAACGGCAGCAGCCGTAAATACAAAGGCAATAAATATGTTGTTTTATGCATTAGACCAAAATGAATATAACCGTGTTTGTATCTGCACTACTGCATATCAAATTTGGCAAACGCTGAAAACCACTCATGAAGGTACTAACAAGGTTAAACAAGCCAAAATAGCCATGCTGAAAAGTCAGTTTCAAAATTTCAAAATGAAACCGAATGAGACAATCAATGATATGTATTCAAGGTTTCAAACTATTCATCATGCACTTATCGGATTAAGGCAAAAATATTCAGATTTTGATGTTGTTTCAACAGTCCTACATTCTCTGACTAGTGAATGGGAAGGAAAAGTATTAGCAATTGAAGAAGCTAATGACCTTTCCGTCATGAAGCCAGATGAATTTATAGGAAATCTAATGTCCGATGAAGAAAATTTGCAGGCTAGAAAAGATCAGAAAGAAGAAAAGAAAAATGTAGCATTTCATGCTGAGAAAGATGAAAATGAATCAGATTCTGAAGTTGAAGATCTGGCATTCATTGCAAAAGGATTCAAAAAATTCCTAAAATATCGAAAAGCCAGTCGTTACAACAAAAGGAAACCTGGATTAAATAAACCATCTTCATCCGCTATAGAATGTTTCAACTGCCACAAAAAGGGGCACATGTAGAAGGATTGTCCAGAACAAAAGAAGAAGTCAGAAAATGACAAATTCAAATATAAGAAGGACAATTCAAAGAAACGAGCCTTCTCAGTAACATGGGATGATTCAGACTCATCTTCATCAGAAAGTGAAAGTGATTCGGAGAATGAACAAGCTAATGTTTGTTTTATGGCAACAGAAGATGAGGTACAAATTCCTACATTTGATGAATTACTTGATATTAATGCTGAATTGATAGTCAAATATAAAGACATAAAACGTCAATTAAAAGTAGTCAAAGCAGATTTAAGTACAGCAGAGTTTGAACGAGATATGTTAAAAGATGAGAAGAAAATATTAGAAGAAGAACTTGAAAAAATTCAAGAATCATCATCTAATGTTGACTCTCAACTATCTCTTTTGAGTCAAGAAATAGAAGCTCAAAAAGAGAAAAATAATGCTCTCACTACTGAAAATCATGAGCTTAAGGCAAAAGTCAAAACTTTAGACCTAGAAAAAGCTAGTTTACAAACAAAGTTTGATGACATTAATCAAAATGTTTCTAACTTTAACAAAGGTCGAGAAAATTTGACAAAAATCATTGAAAATTCACAATCTGCATCAAATAAACAAGGTTTGGGATATAAGAAACAAGAAATCAAGAAACATCTTGATAATAAAAGAAAGAAGACTGAAGTTAAGAAAAATCTTAGTTTATTATATTCCAAACCAAAGCCAGTTGTGAAATTTCAAAAGAAAAATACAAAGACTATCAAAATATGGGTTCATAAAACAAATAACAATTTGATTAGGAACAAATACATTCAGCAATTCATGAATACTATGCATTATAATTCTAATTATGTATATAAAGGGGATACCGGACCCGTATGGGTTTGGATTCCTAAGATCTAACTCTTAGGACCCCATAAAAAGTGGGTACCATGGTCTTAATTATATTTTTTGCAGGTCCCACTTAAGAAAAGAGGAAAGTGGATATTCTGGTTGATACATTCCTATATTATTCCATTATCTATTACTCCTTTTTGTCGATGACAAAGGGGGAGAAAGTGCTAACAATTATCTGCAGGAATATATATATATATAAAGAATACATACAAAATCTCAGTGGGAGATCACATATTCAGGGGGAGATTCAGAACTTCAGATATATGTTGTCATCAATCAAAAAGGGGGAGAATGTTGAGTCACAGATTCTACGAAGTTTTGATTTCTGACAAAGAAATAAAGGCGATCGACAAAAAGAAGACATCATGGCTATAAAGAGGCACAAAAGAGCTAAATATGGTACTCTAGATTATAGGTTGATTATTTGATGTTGTAATAGTGATAAACTTGTTAAAATCTATCCTCAAATAAGCATGCACCTCAATACAATACGTTTGAATGGCATTGCACATTCATTGTGCAATTTGACAGGGACCGGTCGACCGGTATTAAACCAGGCGGTCGACCGTTTCTGTGTAAAATGCACAATGAACGTGCACACATACACATAACGTCTATATATTTGAAATCCTGTCTACTGGCCATTTTTTGACCTGTCGACCGTTTTTAAACAGAGAGCAACCTTTCCCAAAAGACACTTCTTTCACCAATAGTTGCATCTCTTACTTTTCATCAATGATCATTTCTATTAATGGCTACTCTTCACAAAGAGTTACAACCATTTATTCTCTATATAAACACATCTAAATCATTGATTCTAAAAAAAGAATTCTTGCTCTAATTTCTGATCTTACTTTCTAAATATTCTTGCATTCTAAAAGCTCTCAAATATTTCAATTGCTTAATTGAATCATTGAAATTATTTCATATCTTTTGATTCAATAAGTAATATACTTCCTTCAATCTTCACAAACATCATTCACATATTTTGAGGATAAGATTATAGGAAGGGTGTACTATAAGTGACAAATCCATGTTATCAAGAGCACAAGTTGTCAACAGCAATTGTATTTTTTTTGTTGAAGTCCTCGGTGTTGTAAGAGGCACGAAATCCCGTTCGGCTGTTCGGGTGTTGTAAACATGTTCCTCCGGGTGAAGCTAGGTAGTTGGTAGTGAAAATCCAGATAGAAGTCTGGGACTGGACGTAGGACGGGAGGTCCGAACCAGTATAAAAATCCCTGGTGTGATTTTTACAGTTTACTGCATTTACTATTATATATCTGTGAATTGCTATATAATTAGTTTATTGAATATTTACTTGTATAGCAATTGTAAATAACATTCCGCATATATTGTTAGTCCATATTGCACGATCCATAATTAGTGTGCACAAGCGTACACTATTTTCAACCAAAGACAATCAAGCAGGTATAAAGTCTAAATGAGAGGTCATCGCCCTAAGCCGATTCATCTCCAGGGCTGCCGATAAGTGTACTATCTTCTTCAACCTAATCAAGAGATGGAAAAGGAATTTCGAATGGACATAGGATTGTAAAGGCGCATTCCAAGCTTTGATGAACCACTTAAGGAGACCTCCCATCTTGTCAAAGCCCGTGGATCTTACAAATTTATACATCAATTTAGCCATGTTGGCACACGCCATAAGCACCGCAATGCTATGCGAAGAGAACCAGATCCAAAAACCGGTATATTATGAAACCAAGCGATTGATAGGTATTAAGAGAAGACTACCTGAAGCTATAAAAGTTAGAGTAATGCCTATTGAGTTCATCATGAAAGCTCCGCTCTTACTTTCATGCTCACCACATTAACGTCTATGCCTACCAACCGTTACGATAGGTCATACAACCACTTGAGACGTCTGGAAGATTACTCAAATGGCTAATCCATAGCCGTTTGCCACTTTGGGGCATTGACATCATCGTCTTCTTATCGACCATAAAGGTGGTGCGAAATACGCCATCATAACAGTTGATTACTTCACCAAATGGGCAGATCTAGAACTTTTTACCATGACCAAGACGGAGAATATAATCAACTTCATTGTCCAGAACGTCATCTGTCATTATGACCTTCCACGATCCTTTATGATTGGTAATGAAGCCCAATTCGATAGCACTAAATTTGAAAACTTCTACCCCCGGCATCATATTGAAAAGACATTTGCAGTAGTTGCTCACCCTCAAGCAAATGGACAAGTTGAAGTTGTAAAAAAAATCATAAATTCCATCCTGGAGAGATGTTTGGAAAAGGCTAGAGGTAAATGGGTGAATGAACTCCCAACAGCATTATGGACTTACATTATTACCCACGAGTCCACGACTGGCCATACTCCATTCGACCTTGCTTACGGCTCCAAGGTCGTCATCCCTATAGAGCTTGAAGTCCCTTCTCATCGAGTGGCTGATTACAACCCCTATTTCATAAAATAAAAAATAATATAAACGAGGAATTGCAATTGAATTGCAATTAAACTAGAAGGAATTGGTGACGACTCGGTGAGCATATAAAATGCATACGGGAGCCCATGGCAAGAACATGTACCTGAATGTGCACGTGTATATTCAAAAAATTCGACTTCTTGAAATCGATAGAAATTGAATTTTCACTTTGGAGTTATTAAAAAAAAGACTGGATCAGATAGCCAAAGCTTACTAGTCCTGTAGAACCGGATATAGATAGCCATTGATGGAATATAATCCTAAAGTTATACTATTGAGAATCAACCAAGCATCATGACGATCAAAGAGGGATACAACACTTTGGGAGGATAAAATGGAAGGATAATGACTATACAGGAAACTGGATGGATTTCTTTCTGGAGACTCTAACTTGCTTCAATTCAAAGCACGTCATGTTATTCACAAGTCGTACTTTGGGGGAGGGGGGCAAATGTTACCCGGCTGCTTGGCCCGACTACATGGCGATAGTTGCAGAGGCTATGGTTAGACATAGACGAGACTCAAACCAAGAAAGGGTTGGAAGTGTAAGGGATCGGTATGACTAGATTGGGTTGGCCTATTTATATGGTTCAGCATATTTGGCACTGGGTCGGCATGCTCGAGAGGTATCAGAGTTGGGAGTGGCTCGGTGTTGGAGTATGGATATGGTTCGGTCAAGGTAGGTCGGCATGCTCGAGAGGTATCGGAGTTGGGAGTGGCTCGGTGTTGGAGTATGGATATGATTCGGTCAAGGTAGGTTGGCATAAGTCGATCGGCATATGTGGGTCGACTAAACTTAGTCAGCTGAAGTGGGTCGGTTAGAAGTACTAGTTGTTGGCTATTTATGTTAGGTCGTAAGAACTTAGGATCGGCCTTGGTGGTTCGGTCGTATGGGATCGGTTGATTTGGCTTGAACTTAAGAATGGAGGAGTGGATCGGCATGAGCATAAGTGCGAGTCACTTCGGGGCAAGGACCAGGTTACTCCGAGCACGAGTAGGAACTACTCCAAGTCGAAATGCAGAAAGTCTCGGATCGGTATGAGTGGATCGGTGATAGTGGGTCGGCACACCTGGTTCGGTCTACCTAACTTATCAACTATGGGCCAAGCTATCTTGGTCATGGGCCTGGATAGGGAAGCCATGCTAACTTCATCTATAAATAGAGGGGCGGGGGTCCTGTTTAAGGGATCCTTTCCGGAGCAACTAAGGAGAGACTCTGCCATTTCTTGTACTCATTTCTTTTCCATTCTAAATTGAATTCAAGCTGTTCTTTGCGGATTCTATCTGTATTCAAACATTTGAAAAAGCAATAAAGATTGCATTCAAAGTGGACGAGGCAGTTACGCCGAACTACTATAATTCTGTTGTTCTTGTTTTTTCTGTTCCTTTTGCATTATACTGTGTTATTCCTCTTTTTTCCATTTAATTTCTTCATTTATCTCGCTACACAAATCTAGTCTAGGGTGTTAGTGACCAATTTTGGTGCTAACAATAACATATATCAAGCATTTAATAACAATGGCATTAGTTTTACTACTAGATTTCCATATAACCAATGATTTGCTTACTAACTTTCAAATGCGACTATCTTTCAAGCAACCAAACAAACCATGAACAAAACCATTATTAAAATTATATAATAAGCATTAATTAGCTACAAATATGGGCATGGATATAGTTTAAACTTTATGGTTCAAAGGTGGAAACTTTACTCAACAAAAGCACTTCTAACTTAACCAGATCGCTACGACAAGTTGCCGAACTCACGAATTATTACCACGACACCTTAGCTTGGAGTTTTGGGCCCTTAATAGGCCGAGTTAGGTTCGGCCTTAGTTATATTTAGGCTCGGCCTTGGTGACTTGAGGTGGAAATGGCCTTGGTTTTGGTATAGGAGTGTTTGTATGTGAATATATGGAGTTTTAACTTGGTTTTGAGAGTGTATAAACTAGTTTTTGATTTTGGAATCTCTCTTGGAAGCCATGGAAGTGTACATGAACATGAAGAGATAAGAAATGAAGATGTAAATGGATGTGTAAAGTGAGAACAAAGTGTGTTTATTGGTATTTATAAGCAAAGAGTATAGGATTAATTTAATTTAAATTAAAACATTAAAATACAATACATGTTGTCATGGAACATGAAGACCATGCCTCCCCATGCCCATAGGTGCACACGCACCCTCATGGACCCCTTCCCTTCACCATGCCTTGTACTCACCTAGCTAGCTTGGGTTATGGGCAAGTACTCCTTTAGGTTACTTAGGTTTTATCTTATATTTTTTTAAGTCTAATCTTGTTTTATTTTATTCTAGCATGGTTTATTTATTTTAACACTATCATTAACCTATCACATGACATATGTGCATGTGTGTGCATGTGTATATGAGTGATACAAAAATGTGTCCAACGTTTTCGACGACTTTCTGTAGTCGAGAAGTCGAAATGTCGAAAAATATTTTTCGGTCACATTTTCTATTTTTATTTGAACTATTTATTTTGGTAAACAAAATTTGAAAATGATTTTATTATCACTAACTAATATTTAAAACATGTTTATTTGATTATTAAAATCAATTATTCAAATATTTAAAAATGATTTAAATATTCAAATACAAAGCGATTAATTTACGGGTCGTTACATCAAATGTGTCCGACACTAGAATCACAAGGGTATTTCATAAGAAATACATTATTCTATAATTCGATATCATTCAATTCATTATATTAAAGATTATGAATCTTTAATACAAAGTTGTCCTCTATCATTATATGTTAATGGATTACTTGCATACTCCTTAGTTGTTGAAGTTTCTCAAGGTAGGTTTGTTATGTGTAGTACTATTAGTATATAGAATAGACGAGGTAAGATACATTCATATATTTGTCGAGCTTTTCTCAAGCTACGTCCATTATACGTAGGCTGTCACGAAATGGTAGGTACGAGTGAATAATCTATCTTTATTTGTTGAGCTTTCCTCAAGGTAAAGATGAGATTATGACAAGGACTATAAGGTTAGGAGTTATATGTGACACAACCAAAAAGAAGTATCCATTGTATGCGGGCCCATGATTTGTTGATCTTTTCTCAATGTTAGAATCCTAAGGAAAATGAGTCCTAACAACCGCTAGTGAAGTCGAAAGACTTCTATATTTACTCTTAGGGTTTTGAGAAACATAAAAGTCTAGTTGGAGCCTTATTAGAAAAATGAAATGATAATATTTAACCTTTCTAATATTGTAAGAAATATGCTATGTATAATTAGAATGATCCACGTCGATAAATTTGTCCAATCTATTTAATTGATAAGATGTTTGTCAATTATTATATACATATGAACTGAATTAAGATTGACAAATAGAAATATATAATACACTTATAAGAATGCCATCAAACTCTTGTTGACCAGGTAAAACATAACACACCAAAGCTAGCTGGAGATAGCACACGTTAACACAAGATAGGTTTGAAGAATTACCAACGGTGGCCTATTTAAACCAAACACACGAAGGCATGTTGATAACTCACGAAGGATAAATAATGAAATATAACTCACATAGGCCTTAACTAAAATAGCTCATGAAGGTTGCAAAATAAACAAACACACAAAGGCTAATTGGGATAGCTCACAATGGTTGAAAATGTAACAACACATAGAAAAAGAAGAAGAAAATAAACGAATGTGGGATAACTTATGAATGCATAAATGCAGCAGCACATGATGGCTTCGGTACGGACAGGTTACGTTGGTAATTAAACAAAACAAGGCACATGTTGGCTCCTGCATGGTTAGCACATGATGGTTCATATGGCAAGATGATAGCATATGAAGTTCATGATGGTTTTAAATGGGACTACTCACGAAGGCAAATAATGAAACCAACATGAGATGGCTCAGGTGCATGATACACAATAAACAACACCTTGTTGAATAATAATCCACAACGACTTGGTTTGATTAGTACATGATAGCTAAATAGAATAATGAACTATTGGCACTTGAAAATTTGCATGCGATGTCTAAAGGGTAGATAACCCATGACCGTTAGTATGTGTTATCTTAGGAAATTTTTAACCCACGAAAAATAGATACACGATGGCTAACATGTTTATAACACATGTTAGTGTTAGTTTTATCACCATGCAATGGCTAAGCACTATTAATATGCGATGGCCTAGGGAATGTGTAGACACATGACAGTTATGGGATTACCAACGCACGTGATAACTAGGCATAGTTCACGATGGCTATGGGATAGTCCATAACAACAATTAAATACAACTTGTAACAGCTTGGGAAGCTATATTTTTCTAAGTAAACTAACGATCACTTAGGGGCACTTAGAAGATAGTTTCTACATGCTAATGAACCATTTCATACAGATATAATCAAAATGGAAAATGGAATTTTGTTAAGAAAAAATTTGGTTAACTTACTTTTAAAAAGAAGAGAGCTCAGAGAGGCTAATAAATGATGGAGAATCATCTAAATTGAAAGATCTAATTGTTTTATCTAAGTGTGTAGGGTACACTATTAATAAATAAAAGAAATGTATTGAACCATGATCATAAAAAATACTGACTTGGAAGAGTTTTTGGATGGTAGGGTGTTTTGACTATCAATCTAAAATCCAACAGTATATAACATGGTGCCATGATAGGGTTCAATACCAAAAGATTAATGAACTCTAAAGTGAGTTATGACAGGGTGTCATGGCAGGGTACCAAAACATCAGGGTGATGTTATAATTAAAATAAATAAATCAACAGTGTGAACGATAGCAGTTCAGGGACAAAGAAAGGCTATCGATACTTAGTAAGGATGCTTACTAGAATGTATTCAGGGCGTATACATTCAGTCTCTTAGGAGAGCCAGGTTGACTCTAGTAAGGGTGGCTTCCATGGGGAAATGAGTCGACATTTCTACTAGGTGACATTGTTTAAACCAGAGATAAATTATCCTAAATCAAGATATTAGGCAATAGACAAATGAATGATGACTAATTGTATGACTCGGTTCATAATTGAATGACAAGTGTAGGGAACACTCCTTGACTAAATACATGCATATAGATGCTTTCTTCGATGATTTACTATCACATATTATGATGTATATTGATGACGATAAAGTGAGGGGAAACCCGTTCCACTTTAGCGGCATGGTCTCACTATGCATGCTTAGGATAAATGTTTTACTCATACCAGGCTTTATGCCTGACCCATGTTTTTGTTATTTTCCATAAATCACCGGTACTCTTTTGAGTAGTTTGAGTTTATAGATTAGACAGGTATTCCTTTTGGAAAGTCGAATAAAGATTTTGAAGATGGACAAAGATTTCGAAGACGAAGTAGGAGGCCTGCTATTTTTGAGAAAAATGTGTGATCCTCTACAGGAGAGGAGAGTACACATGTACATATATATATATAACAACAATAGTAAAGGGGCTGCCAACAAGCCTGACAGGTAGCAAAAGACCCCCCCTCCGTACAAAGGAAAAAAAATCAAACCCTCCCAAACGCCTATGAAACTGAAGACTAACCCTAAACAGACGACTCTAACCAGAATCCAAGGCCTGAAGCGACACCAAAAGATAAGCAGCCATTTGAAACAACTTCCGCAACCTTATCCTTAACAACCAAGCTGAAGATTCATAATATACTTCATCTACACAAACCACGAACAAGCTCCAAAACAACAATTATCACAATAAATCTCCAAAAAATCAATAATCCTCAAGCAAAAGACTTAAAAGCTTTACGATTTAAACGAGGACTTCTCCCAATATTACCAGCTGAATAATTACTACTATTCCTTTTACCAGATTTGGATGCACGAGCCAATTCCCTAGTAAGGGAAGGAGAACGAGGAAATTTGCCTATAGACGCAAGACAACAATACATAACAAATCTGAAACCCCTGGTCCAATAATAGACAGCTTGATCAGAACCGACATTAATGAGGCAAGAACACTCTAGATGCCTCCCCAATTCAGCAGAACCCATAGAACTAACATCAATCGAATCAATATCAGAAGAAACATCAACACCAGGCTTTAATTCTCCTATTGCAATACACTGACACACCAGAACGTGCACACCGACAATTGTTTGCAACATTATTATTAACCCCTTTCAAAAGTGTCAAGTTAGTATCAAACTGTGTAGCAATTATTTCATGAGCACACTGTGAATTTGCACAAAGATCCTCTTCTGAACTAACAAAACCATCTTGAGAATTGTCAACAACGTCATTAAAAATCTCTTTTACAACTTCACCATGAACACCCACTACAGCTCCAAGATCTGACAGACTATCCTTAAGAACGACAAACTTCCGTGTACTGTTAATAAAATCATCATGAACAATATCTACAATCTCACCGATAATAACACTGCCAATCTCCTTTTCAGAATTATTACCTAACACCCGTGCACGCAACATAGGGGCTATATCAAACAAATCTATCTCACGACCTCGACCCATAAATGAAAATTTATTAACAAAGATTCTCTTGTGAAGACCATCAACTTCACAACAAACATCAACAATCCTTACATTACCATTATCATCAAATCCATCATTAAAATCATCTTCTCTGATATCAGTAACTTGCCTCACCAATCCTCATACACAGTTATCATCATATTGAAAAGCAACACATCTATCCAATCTTAAAATCTTATTCTCATCCATTTTGTTTAAAACAACATCACAGTGCTTATCAACTGCAAACACTACCTCATGAGAATCATCTACCAAACAGTTTAGTGAGTTAGACCAAAGCTCATTGATATCTTCATTGTTTCCTTTATTTAAGGGAACCGAAGAAGAAGGAACATACAGATCTAAAATCTTAGCTTGCACATACATTCCTTCATTAAATTCAGACAATATATCTATACTATCCAATGATTTAAGGCTTTCAAAGCAATTAGCATCATGAACAAAAGCATCAGATATACTACCATCATCTAAAACATATGAAACAACATCCGTATCATTATCTCCTTTGAAAAAAATCACAGACAAAGAAACATTTCTATCTAACACATCAGGATCCCAAAGAATCGGATCGCTGCAATTATGGACATCCCTATGTATCGAATCTGTGATAATAGAAACATCAAGAGTTTCCCCAATATTTATCGAGCTACAATTATTCTTCATTGAAACCACACCATCTGTAGATTTCTTAAAATATTCAATTGGAAAACCAAATTTCTTAAAATAATTTCTTCCAATGTTAACCTCATTAACCACATTAAAATGTATGAGCAAATTTTCCAATAAAACCAATTCCTTCTTCCTTCCGAAACCTTAGATGATCAAGAAGAATTCCTTTAACTTCATAATTTTCAAAACAAACAGAAAACCATATTCTTTAATAGAAGGAATTTTCTCACTTTCAGAGATAAAAGAAGAATTCAACATACAATCAAACTTCTTATGCCCAAGATTACCACACTTAAAGCATCTAATTGGAATTCTACAAACTTCAGCTATATGACCAAAATCACAACACCGATAGCAGCTTCTTCTCCCTCTTTTAGAACCACCCCAAATCCTGGAAAAAGAATTCTGAACAAAAGGTTTCGCAGCTTGATTCTTGTCGTTTGATACCTCCTGGGCATTAAAGCAGTAATAGGAATAAAAGGGATCATGAGCAGAATAAGAATAAGCATTAGGAAAACCAAAAGAAAAAGAAGGCGAAAAAGAAGATGATGGGATCGAGTACGAGAAGGCGGAAGACGCCATTTTTTTATGTTTTTTTTGAGTTCCACTGTTTAATACTAGGATTTATAACTGGTTATGTATGACATTGTCATCTTCATATGTAGAACACCCTATTTTCTATTGTATTTACCTCTACGGGGGAACGATTTAGGTTTAATGATGTAATGGATTATGTAAAAAAATTAATGTAATGGAAAAGATATTTAGCTGCTTTGTTTACTTAATGTTATGAAAAAAAATTATATTGTTCTCACTTTGTTGCTTGAAAATAATTCTGGTTATGATTGCAACATCATCGACGTTTATTTTCAGGACTCGAAAAGAGGGATGTCACATATTTTCTGTCTACGAAGCTTTTCTGGGATGACTAGCCCTTGCCAGTTTCAGAATTGCACTTGCTCCATGGTTTTGATGATGAAGTTTTCTGTTGAAAATGGAGTAGTGGCAATACAAGGTGACCTAAGTATTTTTCGAGAATGCTATGTTGCAGAGATCAAAGTGGAAATGCGGCGAGAGAAGGGGAAGGATGGAGAGAAGCTTCTCTACATCAAATCTTCGAAAGCATAGAAACTATCGCCCTAGCCCTGGCTCAGGTCCAATAGAAAATTTCACAAGCCTATGGACATACAAAAAGAGTTAAAGGAAGCGAGGACAGTCCCGTGGGAGCTAACGATTAACATTTTGATTAATGATTATGATTCTATGACGGTTCTCTAGATCAGTTCTCCACTCGGCCTGAAAATGAGGAAGGATTTTGTAGGTTTTCTCGGAGAAAACATAGATATGTTTGCTTGGATGCATTCTGGTATGTGTGGAATTTCACCAAAGATAGTGTGCCATGCATTGAATGTGGACCTAAGATACCCTCCTGTGAAGCAAAAGAGGCGCAGTATGGAACTAGAGTGATTCATTGCATTGAAGGAAGAAGTGGATAAGCCAGAGGAGAATGACTTCATTTGATATATCCAAAGTGGGCATCGAATCCTGTATTGATTAGAAAGGCGAACGAGAAATGGTGGACCTGCGTTGATTATTCAAACTTGAAGAAAACATGCTTAAAAGACTTCTTCCCGTTGCGTAGGATCAACCAACTTATAGATAAAACAATTGTATGTGGACTGCTATCCTTCATGGATGAGTACTCTGGCTATAATTAGACAGCGATGCACTTTCAAGATCGAGACCACACTAGTTTCATCATAGATTTAGGGCTATATTGTTACCGAGTCGTGCCGTTTGGTCAGGAGAATGCTGGGGCTACTTACCAGCACTTGGTGAACAGAATGTTTAAAGATTAGATCAATAGAACCATGAAGGTCTATGTGGATGATATTCTAGTGAAGTCACATCGATCACGGATCACATGGGTGATCACTTAGAGATGTTTGACGTAGTTCAAAAGTATTTAATGAAACTAAATCCCCTGAAGTGTTCTTTCGGAGTTTCTTCGGGCAAAATTTTGGGTTTTATCGTGAACTTAAAGGGCATAGAAGCTAACCTAGAACATATTGAAATGTTAGGAGAGGTTATTGGCCCAAAGACGAGGACGGAGATGTAGAGCCTGAATGGGAAGGTCGTTGTACTTAGTCGATTCATTTGGAAAGCGATCAACAAATATATACTATTTTTTGATGCCCTCAAGAAGGAGAAAAGAAAGTTCGTGTGAACAGAGGAATGTCAAGATGCTTTCCAGAATTTGTTGGATCATATGGATAAGCCACCAGTGTTGTCGAAGTTTTTGGAAGGAGAAGATATATTAGTTTGCTTAGCAGTTTCTTCTCATGCACTGAGTGTAGCTTTGGTACGTGAGGAGAGCAGAATCCAAAAGCCAGTGTACTACATCTGTAGATAGTTTACTTGAGTGGAAAAAATTATTCAAAGCCGGAGAAATAGGCATACCGTTTATTGATTGTCACAAGGAAGTTGATGCCATACTTCTAGGCTCATCCGATAAAGGTATTGATTAATCAGCCACCAAGGCAAGTACTACATCGATTCGAGATATTGGGAAACTTGATAAAGTGGAATATCTAGTTGATCCAGTATGATATAACATAATATCCAAAAAAGGAGATTTAAGGACAAGCATCAGTAGATTTCCTTGCCGAATTCACCGTTTGGGATGATGAAATGAAAGAGGAACAGGTTCAACTTTCTAAATGGAAGTTGTATGTAGATGAAGCTTCCAATGAGAATGATTCCGGGGCATGAGTAGTTCTTTCAACCTGGGAAGAATGAAGGTTATGTTACATCTTAAAGCTAGAGTTCTAGGCGAGGAACAATGAAGCTGAATACGAAGTCTTGATTGTCGGGCTCAAGAGAGTGAAAGAACAAGGAGTCAAGATATTGCATATTCATTAATTCTCAATTGATGGTTTTCCATGTGAAGAAGGAATTTCAGGCCAAGGGAGCAGGACTTACTCCTTACCTGATGAAGGTATTGGAGCTACTAGGCAATATCAAGTGCTATACGATAACACACATACCTTGAGAAGAGAATTTTGGTGCAGATTCATTAGCTAAATTCGCAAGTTTTGGAGATGTATAACTTTTGGGAATCATGGCGGTATAAACTTTGATGGCTCCAAGCATTGACAGGATAGATGTTGATTTCATCTTGGAGGTCGAGGAAGAGGAGTTAAGGATGGATCCTATTAAGAAATATTTTCTAAAAGGGACTCTCCTGAATAGAAAGAACAAAGAGCGAAAACTCCTACATAAAGAACCTCATTTCATTATGCAAAAAGGAGTGTTATACAGAAGAGGATTCTTAATGTCCTTGCTCAGGTGTGTCACTACAGAGAAAACAAGAAAGATCTTGCAGACGTGCATGAAGGAAGTTGTGGTGATCACACTAAAGGGCAGACATTAGCGAAGAAGGTTCTAACACTGTGGATATTTCTATTCAATATTCAGCCAAGATGTAGCCGACTACTTCAGATGTGACAAGTGATAGGGGTTTGTAAAGATACCAAGAGCCCCATCCACTAAGCCGAGGCAAATGGGTACCTCATGGCCGTTTGCAGTATGGGAATGGATATTATTGTTATGCTATAGATGTCGAGAGGTGAGGCAAAATATGCGGCAATGGCTGTGGATTACTTCACGAAATGGGCTGAAGTAAATTGCTTACGACCACCACTTCAAAGAAGGTAAACAACTTCATAGTGAAGAACATTGTATGCAAATTTAGAGTTCCATGAAAGATAATCATCAACAATGGAACTTAATTCGAGAGTGCTGAGTTCAAAGAATTATGTACTTGGTATCTAATAGAGAAGTGCTTCTCGGCAGTAGCATACCCACAAGCGAATGGACAGGAGGAGGTGATGAACAATATCATCAAATCTATCTTCAAGAAGAGATTGAAAAGAGCCAAAGGAAACTAGGTTGATGAACTATCACAACGGATAACCCATAAGTCCGCGATTGGCCATATGCATTTGCTTTGGCCTAAGGAACTGGCGCCATGATACCGATCGAATTCCAAGTCCCTTCTCACAAAAGATTGCACTTTGATTTCTAGATAAATGAGGAACTCTTCCTTGAGCCACTCAACTTGGTTAAAGAAAAACAAGAAAAAGCTGATTTGAGGGTGGTTGCTTACCAAATAAGAGTAGTGAAGCAATTCAATGCCAAGGTCATAAACGGTACCTTTAAGATAGGTGACCTTGTTTTGAAATGGGTCTTTCCTAGTATGGGAGCACTTGGTTCAAACTGGGAAGGTCCCTATGTGATTGCAAGAATCTTGGAGATAGAACTTTCAAGCTATCGACTGTTGATGGGATCCCAATTCCATGGGCATGAAATAGCGAGCACCTAAGATGCTATTTCACTTGATTTCTATTTTTGCAAATAAGACATCCTATTTGTTGGGACTTGATATAATAAGGAATTAATTGCCATCGTTTTTTCAAAAATAAAGTTGACTTGTGAATCAATGGAACCATGTTCTTAAATTTTGACTTTGTGCTGTGTGATCAGTGGCACAATCAGACATTCTATGTTTTGAAAAACCAGATGTCTACGTATCCAGAGATAGGTACCAATGAACTCCATCATTCCACATAGCTCGTTGGAGTATAATCATACTGCGATTAATCAAACGAGTCGCCCAGACATATCTAGTCTTGGACCAACGCCCTGAGATAAACATGGTCAAGAATTGAAGCCTGTAGATAAGCATATGGGATGCCAATTCCTAGAGATAGAAATCGATGTGGAATTAAATCATTCTGTAGGTACACTATTGAAATATATTGGTGTAATGTAGGTATGAATAAGTAACCCGTATAAAAATGCATTAATAAGACAACCTCATTTACGACGAACTTTGACATGTTCGGTCGATCATAAACAAGGTTGATCGATGTGAAGCGCCATTGTGTAGGCAAGGGAGATACATTTGACCGGTGATAAACAATGCTAATCAACCTAGAAAACACTGAGAAATTACAGAAATTTATTTATATGTATAGAGTCATAATAAATGATGGCATTGCACAGATTGCAGACATAGGTATATATAATATATAAGTAACTACCGATGATTATATATCTATACGTGCAAGAATGTACATTAGCAAGAAAATGAAAAGTGCAATAAAGTAAAAAAGAAAAAGTTGGAGGAGAAATGAATTTGTTTGCTTCCACTTTTTCATGTACAAAAGCGAGGGCTGTACCTACACATTAGCGACTTAGGTACAAAGTTAAAAAAGCAAAAAAGAACTATCCTTACCAATGCTTCCTCTTCTCCATCCTCTTCTTTTCCTTCTTGGATTAAGGAGGCTTCTTCTTTAAAGTGTTAGCATCCTTTAGAGATGCAAGACGAACTTTGGGGTCCTCATCCCAATGGTAATCACTTTCTGAATCAGTATGAGTTTAGGAACTTTAACCTGTATCCTAGCGACAAGGACAGTGGAAGTCGAGACAATGAAAGGGGGAACCGGCAAGGATATAGAGAGGAGGATTGGAACATTCTTCAAACATGGTTCTGTCTCTACAACTTTAAAATGCACATGTTAATAACCTTCCTCTCTGGCATGGATTGCCCAACTTTGGGACCCTTAATATCAGTTTTAACCACATCCTCCTCATCCAACAAAAATTCAGGATCGTCCGTGCTTTTTTGTTTAATGCAGTTATCATTTTAGCATGGGGCCCCAGAGTGGACCTTATAGAAGAAGTTAGAACAAAGGGTGGTGCAGAGGCGATGATGAACTCAATAATAAGAACTTGAAGATCCAAGGAAAAGATCACATCTAGTAGAGGTCTATAAGCGGCTGACCTGTAAGTGGATAGAGAGAAAATAAAAGGTTAGAAACATCCCTAGGCGACATTTGGAGTTTCTCGAACATGGTGGAGACTAATGATATACCTCCGAGGGAAGATGTCGGGGGTATAAAAATAAGTCTTGATCTTCCCTTCCTTAGTGATATGGGACAATGTTGGAAGCTTTGGAGGAGTGGTGGGGTAACAAAGCTGAGATCCTTAGGGTTGTATGCCATAAAATCCGAGGCTAGCGCAGTTGTTGTTGTTATTGTTGTCGCTATTGCTGTAGTTATTGTTTTTGAGATGTGAACGACATGATTAGACACGAGAGGCCCTAGTGTTCGTGGTACGATGGCACCAGAACAACCATCATTAGACTGATGTTTCTTAATAAGGTTCCCATAATATAGGAATGGAACTTTCAACCAAATCCTTTGAGCTGGATTTGTGAAGGACCCTAATAGGCACCTATGCAAAAGTTGAAGCTCGTGGGCCAATTCTGCCTGACCCTTGGCGAGGGCCTCCTAATCCTTGTTGAGATGGTCGGTCTTGATCTCTTCTTCATCAACTTTACCAACGTTCTCTCTCTTTTGCCTAGCTAAGAATCTCATCCCATGTCAGAGCTAATGCTTTGGGGTATCTGTTACCGAGCCACTTGAGGTTACCGGATTTGATCATGTTCATGTAAAAGCTTACCAAAGTGGCTTTGATTTGATCATGGAGCTCCTCTTCTCTTTTCTTAGCCTTGATATCTTAGGTCTTCAGAGACTTCTTCTCCTCGTCGTCATCAAGGACCTTAACCATGCGCTCCTTTGCCAGGGTGAGAGCAGCATCTTTCTCTTTATTCTCCTTGGCTACTTGGGCCTTAAGATACTGTAGGATCGATTTCACCCTAGAGGGGGAGGGTGAATAGGGTGATACTATTATAAAAGTTTATTGTGGAAGTATATAAAATAATTTCAACACAGATCACAGCAGAATAATAGCAGCACAGATAATAGCAGAATAGTAAATGCAGAAAAATAGAAGACACAACTTTACCCAGCTTCGGCAAAACCCTGCCTACGTGCTGCCCCCAAGGTTTCTACTAGAAATTAAGTAGTCAGACGCTTACACACGTAAACTCGCGACACCCGCTATCGACTAACCTTAACTCTACGCTCAAAACCCTGCCACAACTCAGCCACCGAGTTGCGAATTCTCAAACTACGCCACGTAGTTTGTCCCATAGTCACACGACTAGAAATTACAACGGTTTTAAAAAAGAAATTAAAAACAAATTAAAATCAAAACCCTAATTTTAAAAATAAAAGCCCAAAACAATATATGATGACCGGCCCAAAAATAGTTGATAACAAAATACGTCCCTCTTCTCCTTTTTATTTTATCGGCCTGGTATCTTTTTTCTTTGTGATGCTCGTTTGTTCCTCTTTGCTCTGAAATTAGGGCTTTGGAAAATTAAAGTTGCCGACTGATTGTTTGTTGATTACAATTGCTATTCCTCTGATTTGCTTCGGCAATCAACTGTTTCTTCGATTCGAACACGGCTCCTTCAATTTGATCGAGTTCGACTGTGAATTGGTATGTAATTTGTTACTTTCGCTTTACTGTTTAGCTTGCTTGAACTCGATGATTTTTTAGCCGATGATGTTGATTGTTTATATAGGATTCGAATTCCTATTTCTTCGTTCGTATGCATTTGTTTGAATTCGTAAATAATTTTGTGTTGTCCATTGATCTTCGCTTGGATGCTTGAGATTATTACTGACTTGTTCAATTCGTATTGATTTCTTGCTTCTCACGGCTTTTTCGTGGCCACCACGACTTGATTTTCAGTTGACTTCGTATTCTCTGATTTTCTGAATATCACGGCTTTGGGTTTCTGCATTTGAACTTGACATTGTTTATTCTTTGCCTTTGACTTGGCCACAACTTTGTTTGTGCGATGATATTATCTGGCTTCGACTTTAACTTTGACATTTAACTTGGCATTTTCAGTTCGATAGTGAGTCTAGTTTGGTATTTGTGTTCCATCCCTAATGAAGTTGATTTAGTTGAACCTGCATGCTTTATTTGCATATTGTCTGGTCATTCGTTGAAGTCTTGTATCAATTTATGAGTTCCTGTGTACATTGTGATCTGCTATCACTGGCTTCATCATGTCAGTCTGGGTTTGTTCATGTATGCACTGCCTGTGTATGCATTCATCTTTTGCACTGTGTATGTTGGCATATTCACTTGATTGAACATGTGCACATAGTTGGTCCTCATGTGTACTGATGTATGTTTGCATTGACTTCTGTCCACTCTACTTCGAGTCATGTTGCATTTGTGGCTTCACTCGTGCATGTTGCCTCGAGTACATGTATATAATTGCCGCATTTGTTGTCTACTTTCATGCCTTTGTTGTTCCATGAGTGTTGAGGCTTCACTTGAGCTGTATTGGTTTGTAACCTCACTTGCATACTGCTCCATTTGCTAGACCCTTGTGTATTTGCATTCACCACTTTGCACTGTGGTTTCTCTGACCAGTCTGGGTTGAACATTTTGATTTTCTGGCCATCTCATTGAATATGTTACATTGATGTTGAGATGGCCTCTTTCACTGATGTAGTTTTGTTTCTTTGACTTGTATTTGGTCAGTGGTGGTCTGTTGGCATTTGAATTTAGTCTGCACTTGTGTTGAATCCATCTAATATTTCGAGTTTGACATTGTGCTAATATCGTGACTTAATATTTATTTCACTTGAGTTGGACCCGACTTTTGATTTGGGTTTGACCTTGTGCTCACCTGTCCCTGTAGATTTATCAAGTGTATATCGGTGTGCACGGCCTTGTGGCATGTACAGTGATACACTGTGCATGTCACAAGCTGTTCGTGTATGATGAATTCAAAATTAAATGATGACGAACAACCCAAATAACTGAGGCAAATAATATTTTCAAAATTACATTTTATTTTACACTGCAAAAATATTTTATTTTCAATTTTACTACGTCAGTGTATATTTTTGCAGATAGCTCAGATGCTGGATTCAATCTGGAATGGAGTTGAAGATAAATACGAGTGAATGAGTGAAATGTAGTGAGGTGCATTTGTAAATGTAATGTAATCGAATTTATATTGTAATTGAAATTGTATATATATAGTGAGAGCTTGAATTTGTACTATTCAAAATTGTAATAAATATTTGTTTAAATAAAATATCTGTTTGAATTTAAATTCTGTGTTATTTATTTTATTCAGCAAATATTTATTTAATTATGTGAAAAATAAAATAGTACATTAACAAATACATTTAAATGAATATGTATATGTTTATTATCATCAAACAAAAATCATATAGTCGCATATTCAACAATCTCCCCCTTTTGATGATAACAAACATATATTTAAGATTTTGAATTTGTTAAATGTATTTGATCATTCAATTTGCTCCCCCTATTTGAATGCTCCCTCTCTACACAAAGCTCCCCCTTCATATATGCATGTAAATAAAAATATGCAAATGAGCCTAGATGCAAATAGAAACTATTTAACCTTTATTTGCCAAAATCTTAACCTTTCTCTCCCCCTTTTGTTATCAGCAAAAGAGTAATAGTGTTAGAAAAGTAGAGATAAAGTGATAGACATTAATTCAACATTATTACTCAATCGAGTATAAATATTAAATTTCAATAAAAAATCAAACAAAAATCATAAATACTATGTTTGACGTATATTCCACTTTAGAATGGTAGGGATGATGTCATCATATAAAACCATATAGTTGTGTCTATTTGTGGTATATTTATATCAGAATTTGAATATCTACTAACCATGCATAACCGTTAGGACTTTTAAATGAGATTAGTAGTATTCCAAATTTTTATTAAAAAATGAATTCAAGCATCTTCTAACCACGCATAACCGTGAAGACTTTTAAATGGGATTAGAATCAACTTGTCTATTTAATCATTCAATTTTGATATGCGTTCCATACATGCATAACCGTGAGGACTTTTAAATGAGCATGGAAGCACATAATTAAAAATCCAAGTAATTCACCCATGCATAACCGTGAAGACTTTTAAATGAGAGTGAATACTTTGGATGTTTTTATTTCTTAAAAATATAATGAAATGAAAGCGCATAATTTCCCGTTTAAAATACCACATATTGACATACTATATAGGATTTTGATGAGTGATGAGTGATGTTTGATAGAAATATGATAGAAATAGAAATGGACATGGAATTTTTACCAACAAAAAGTTTTTATAACTCTTTTTTAAATTTCTAAAGAAATCTACTAAATATACTGTCTCAGGTTATAATATTTGATTAATATCAACACTCATCACTTTTTCAATCACTATTTATCTTTTCGATAATTAGTAGGGGGTCAGATTAGTTAATGTAGTCATTTAAAATCAAATACAAAAATTATCAAATCAAATTTTCTAAAATGACTAATCTGAAATAAGGTCAACAAAAATGATTTTCTAGAAGGGGTTTTAGAAAAGAAAAATGTCTGCTTAATTGAAAATTATTTGAAATGAAAAATATGCAGATATTTTCTTTAAAAAAAATGATGCAGTTTATGAATGTCTCAACATAAATCACGTTCCACTAGTAATTTTTCTATCAAATAGATTACCAGTGTAATCTGCATCTGAATTTTTCTTTCACTCGAGATTATTATTAGTTGAATGTTATAGACCAGACTGTGAAGTGTGTACAAAATATCTTAAAATAATTTTTAATAGCTTTTAAATGAAATTCTTTTGGATTGAAGCCGTGGAAATAAACAAGCAGTAAACATAGTGTCAGAAAAGATAAACAAATATATCCACTTGTGGCATGAGTAATCAGCAATCAACAAAACACCATCATTTGACCAAACACATTTATATGAATTAGTTCAAAGATGAAAAGATGATTGGTCAACACTTTTGCACAAGTCAGAACCAAAAATAAGAACAAGTCATATAAGAATATATCAGATAAGAATAAGTCAGAATCAAAATCAACATTTATTTTATCATCACATAACTGGCTGATTTAATTCAAGATTACGGTGCAGATTATCACATTTAATATATCGTTCAAAATAAATATATCATTACCTGTTTTACCTTTACGATAATTTTTCGTTGTTGCCCATTGTGATTCTGCCACCTTTATACTAGGCTAAGGAACTTTGATTTTTCGCCCGTTGTGTGTCTGGAACAGCCAGAATCCAGATAACACTGTTGTTGTTCCTTAGCCTGCCACCACACCTAAACGATAAAGGATTTTTGTGACCTATTTGTTTTTATAGGTCCATGGTTGTTAGTGGCAAATGATTTTAAAAAATAATTTTATGGAGACCCAAAACTATTTATATACGTTCCTTTCGGCACCCAGATTTGTTTAACTTTGAGAGATTTTATATTTGTGCCTTTTGGAACCCAAATTGGTATAGTTTTCAAGTGTTTGGGTCTATACCAACAATTATTTTGATTGTGTCCAAATTTTCTACAAATTGTGCACATGGAATTGACTTGTTTAATTTCACCTCTATCACATTCTGATTGATTATATCCAAGTCCTTGTCTATCTGTATTAACAGTTTGTTTCCCTAATAGCATATTTAACGATTTTTCACTTTTTGAAAATTTTCCTAAAGTCGTAGACAGTTGTTGGACTTGTGTTTTGAGGGATTCATTTTGACTTAATAATTATGTTCACCTTTTAATAGAATTTTCTCTCCTAGTGTTTTCACTCTCTTTCAAAATTGGAATTTCATTTTCAAGCGATTTAATTTTAATTTCTGATTTTTTAATCTCTTCTTCAAATATTGGACACTTTTCATACTTAGGGATTTTGCTTTGATAGTTTTTAACTAATTGATCAAGCTGTTTATTTAAATCTATCAAAGTATCTCTTTGTGATTCAATTTTAGCGTATCTTTCCCTAAGTCGTTCAAAACAGCCATTTACTTCGTGGAAATGTATAAGTAATTCTGAGTGAGTGAGTTTTGATACCTCGCTTGGTTCGTCATCCTCGCTATTAGTTATATCACCTCGAAGGCACAGATCTCCTTTTCTCACTGCTTGTACTTTTATCACTTGTATTCCACGTGGCTGCATAACTTCTCCTTTTTGATTTCTTTTCTTCGCCGTGTCGATTTCGAGGACAATTTGGCTTGATATGTCCGGGTTTACTGCACTTGTGGCAGATGATCTCCTTCTCTTTTGGGTTGTCTACTGCTTTGACTGCTTTTCAATTCTTGATTTAGAGCTGGATTTCTGTATTTGCGGTTCCACTTTTTGAACCTCTTCATTAGTAGCCCCAGCACAGCTGCTCCATCATCATCACTACCGCCTTTTACCAATCCTGTTAAGCACGTTTCTTTAAGTGAGTCGATTGTGGAGGATTTCTCATTGCTGTTGACTTTTGCACCATATATTGCATCAAAAGTATTCCAGATTTCCTGTGCATTTTCACAATGAGAGATAAAGTTAAAATTATCTTGATTAATATAAGAATATAGTATATGCATAGTAAGAGCATTAATCAAAGTAATTTTCTCATCTGTTATATCACACCCATTTTCAATAATATCCCAAATTTAATATTAACAGATTTTAAATAAAATTCCATTTTTAATTTCCAATTCAGAAAATCTGTTCCATCAAAAATAGGAGGAATAATATTGGACCGACCCTCAGTAAAGGCATTATTTAAAGAAGCCATTTTAAAAATTTAAATTTGAAAAAAAATTGGTCTTTGAAAAATCAAACTTTTTAAAACAAAAATGGCTTTTGTTCCTAGCTCCGATACCACTTGTAGGATCGATTTCACCCTAGAAGGAGGGGGGTGAATAGGGTGATACTATTATAAAAGTTTATTGTGGAAGTATATAAAATAATTTCAACACAGATCAAGCAGAATAATAGCAGCACAGATAATAGCAGAATAGTAAATGCAGAAAATAGAAGACACAAATTTAACCAGCTTCGGCAAAACCCTGCCTACGTGCTGCCCCCAAGGTTTCTACTAGAAATTAAGTAGTCAGACGCTTACACACGTAAACTCGCGACACTCGCTATTGACTAACCTTAACTCTACGCTCAAAACCCTGCCATAACTCAGCCACTAAGTTGCGAATTCTCAAACTACACCACGCAGTTTGTCCCCTAGTCACACGACTAGAAATTACAACGGTTTTAAAAAAGAAACTAAAAACAAATTAAAATCAAAACCCTAATTTTAAAAATAAAAGCCCAAAACAATATATGATGACCGGCCCAAAAATAGTTGATAACAAAATACGTCCCTCTTCTCCTTTTTATTTTATCGGCCTGATATCTTTTTTCTTTGTGATGCTCGTTTGTTCCTCTTTGCTATGAAATTTGGGCTTTGGAAAATTAAAGTCGCCGACTGATTGTTTGTTGATTACAATTGCTATTCCTCTGATTTGCTTCGACAATCAACCGTTTCTTCGATTCGAACACGGCTCCTTCAATTTGATCGAGTTCGACTGTGAATTGGGATGTAATTTGTTACTTTCGCTTTACTGTTTAGCTTGCTTGAACTCGATGATTTTTTAACCGATGATGTTTATCGTTTATATAGGATTCGAATTCCTATTTCTTCATTCGTATGCATTTGTTTGAATTCGTCAATAATTTTGTGTTGTTCATTGATCTTCGCTTGGATGCTTGAGATTATTGCCGACTTGTTCAATTCGTATATATTTTGACTTCTTGCTTCTCACGGCTTTTTCGTGGCCACCACGGCTTGATTTCCAGTTGACTTCATATTCTCTGATTTTATGAATATCACGGCTTTGGGTTTCTGCATTTGAACTTGACATTGTTTATTCTTTGCCTTTGACTTGGCCATAACTTTGTTTGTGCGATGATATTATCTGGATTCGACTTCGACTTTGACATTTAACTTGGCATTTTCAGTTCGATAGTGAGTCTGGTTTGGTATTTGTGTTCCATCCCTGATGAAGTTGATTTAGTTGAACCTGCATGCTTTATTTGCATATTGTCTGGTCATTCGTTGAAGTCTTGTATCAATTTATGAGTTCCTGTGTACATTGTGATCTGCTATCACTGGCTTCATCATGTCAGTCTGGGTTTGTTCATGTATGCACTGCCTGTGTATGCATTCATCTTTTGCACTGTGTATGTTGGCATATTCACTTGATTGAACATGTGCACATAGTTGGTCCTCATGTGTACTGATGTATGTTTGCATTGACTTCTGTCCACTCTACTTCGAGTCATGTTGCATTTGTGGCTTCACTCGTGCATGTTGCCTCGAGTACATGTATATAATTGCCGCATTTGTTGTCTACTTTCATGCCTTTGTTGTTCCATGAGTGTTGAGGCTTCACTTGAGCTGTATTGGTTTGTAACCTCACTTGCATACTGCTCCATTTGCTAGACCCTTGTGTATTTGCATTCACCACTTTGCACTGTGGTTTCTCTGACCAGTCTGGGTTGAACATTTTGATTTTCTGGCCATCTCATTGAATATGTTACATTGATGTTGAGATGGCCTCTTTCACTGATGTAGTTTTGTTTCTTTGACTTGTATTTGGTCAGTGGTGGTCTGTTGGCATTTGAATTTAGTCTGCACTTGTGTTGAATCCATCTAATATTTCGAGTTTGACATTGTGCTAATATCGTGACTTAATATTTATTTCACTTGAGTTGGACCCGACTTTTGATTTGGGTTTGACCTTGTGCTCACCTGTCCCTGTAGATTTATCAAGTGTATATCGGTGTGCACGGCCTTGTGGCATGTACAGTGATACACTGTGCATGTCACAAGCTGTTCGTGTATGATGAATTCAAAATTAAATGATGACGAACAACCCAAATAACTGAGGCAAATAATATTTTCAAAATTACATTTTATTTTACACTGCAAAAATATTTTATTTTCAATTTTACTACGTCAGTGTATATTTTTGCAGATAGCTCAGATGCTGGATTCAATCTGGAATGGAGTTGAAGATAAATACGAGTGAATGAGTGAAATGTAGTGAGGTGCATTTGTAAATGTAATGTAATCGAATTTATATTGTAATTGAAATTGTATATATATAGTGAGAGCTTGAATTTGTACTATTCAAAATTGTAATAAATATTTGTTTAAATAAAATATCTGTTTGAATTTAAATTCTGTGTTATTTATTTTATTCAGCAAATATTTATTTAATTATGTGAAAAATAAAGTAGCACATTAACAAATAAATTTAAATGAATATGTTTATTATCATCAAACAAAAATCATATAGTGCATATTCAACAGATACATGATCACAATGGCCTATGTGTCGATGGTGGCCTGGAGCACTACTTTTTCCTTGGCTTGCTCACCACTTTTGTGGCAAGCATTCTAAAGTTGTCCTTCCAAGAGTTTTATTTAGCCTCGAAGGCTTTCTGCTCCTCTTAACTCTTCCTCTTGACATCCTCCACTGTCTCCTTCAATTGATCTACTTCTTTAGAATATAAGTCATAGATTCTTTGATGACTTTCTTTTCAATCTCATAATGTTGGATGATGTGCTGATTAGCTTTGTTTATATTTGACATAGCATGAAAGAACCTTCTCCAAGTTTAATACCGATCAAAGACATCATGAATGATTGCTTCTAAATAAGTGGCCACCTCATGCAGAATGTTCTTTAAAGTGTAGTCAAACTTGACCCCTGGTAAAGCATAAGTAAGAAAAATGACATTTGCACTTAGTAAGGTTAGGGATTATAACAGGGGCTGAGATGGCTGTTGTGACATGTGTGAAAGGGGCAACAAAAGTGTGTTCTTTTTCGAACCTCTACAGGATAGGTTCAAAGTCGAAAAGCCTATAAGCCTAGAAGCCAGTTTGGATTTGTTGGAGAGAACTAAAACCTAATATGAAAGTGGCGCTGATTTAAGGGTAATGTGAACTCCAAAAATAGGAGGACTGTCAAGCCTTGTGGAATGTTGGTCCGTAGGTTTTGTAAGTGGGGAATGCTCATGGTGCGAGGAGTGTGATCTCCTAGTCGACCCATAGTGGTTACGTGAGTCCTAATCATGATCCGCACAATGTTGTCTCTCCTTTACATCATGTCTTTCCTGATAGAGTTAGGGGTATGCCCTAGGGGCAATTATGTAATTTGTTACATATATCTAACTCGTTGACCAATCCTGTTCGAAATAAAAGGTATTTTCTTCCTATTATATACTTGATATAATGTGATTATATTAATTAATTAACTTAATTAAAAGTATATTTAATAGAAAAATCCATAAATAGTATAGTTTGTGATAGTAGTTACAAAGTGTTGTAACCGTGAGTAATTTATCACAACGAAACAAATATACCATTTTAAATGTTCCTAATCAATATGCATCATGACTGCCGGGGGCACCTAGGGGTTACGTACTAATAGTTATTGGATAACTATGGAGCAAATCACTCGATAGTTTTCTGTTGGTTAATAAAACTAAGGTCAAATAGAAAATATCGATGTGACTGATTTACACAGTCCTCTCGACTTGAGAATACCGTGGATCTTCAATATGAAAGCTCCGCTTTGATTATAGCCAAATCATGGCATGGCGTCCATCGAGTGACTATAGTTGGGTCGAGTGGAAGTATTGGAAGTGAAGCACTATTCAAGAGAGGATTCGTCTCCTCAGTTATATGCGGTTAGTATCACAGCCATCTCAAGTCAACTCAAAGTCAAAGTCTCGGGCCAGAGCATTTCGATTAATAATAATTGTTATTATTGAACGAAGGACTTTATATTTGGACTATAAAGTTGAATGTGGATGAGGTTGGAATTTTGACCATTACCAAATTCCATAAGTCCAAATTGATATAGTTTTGACGAAGAGAATTGGTGTAAACAAATGTCACAACCGGGTAACGCTTATTAAACTAAAATTGGATTTTTACCGAAAATGAGTAAGCGATAAATTTGGCCATAATGTCACACCATCTGCTAATTGACGTGTGAACGTTAACATTAGAATAGTTCGATGTTAATCGCTGACCAAATTTACACCTAAGAGTTACACAGCTGAAATGATGAATTCCCTTAAGACCGAACGATTTAATTAGTTTATAATTGTTATAAATTAATTAATATTTATGAAATATTAATTATAAAATTTGAAGATTTGAGAAATAAATAATGTTATATATATTTATAACAGTTATAAATATATCGATCGATATACAATATCGACAAGCGATTAAATTAGATTTAATTGCATAGTATTTTGGCTTGGGCTTAGATGAGTTTAAGGCCCATCATTAGGGTTGCAAAATTTCTGTTTTGGGAAGGTCTAGGGGTGGCTAAAACATAGGGAATTGGCTTGGAGATAATGGGTTGAGATCAAGTGAGAATGGGTAAAAAGGTTTTCCTCGTTTCTCTCTAATACAACCCTATATATATGTATGTATGTATGTGTATATATATATATGTATGTATGTATCTCTAAAAATAACGAAGAAGTTTTTTTGGCTGCCATTACCTTCTACATTGCTGATTAAAACATAGCTCTCAATCCATTTCAAAATTCTCAAATATATTTCGAATTAAAATAATACTATTCGATAGTTAGAGGTCGGTGATTCTAGACTTGCAATCTGACGAATCAAGAACAGTAAAAGGAAGGGAAGTCATTGCTTCAACGTGGATTCAAAGGCATCATTAAATTGGTAATTTAATTCATATTACAGTAATTAAATTATATTCTATGATTGTAACAACCCGGTTTTTCCGCGTCAGTTTTAAATGACGATTAAATCGTTGTTAATTGCTAATGTGGATTTTAATCGAGTCGGAATCCTTTTTGTAAAAGTTTGTTATCGTCACTAGACGATTGAAATTGATAACAAATTTCTATCAGCAGTTTTAATCATATTGAAATACTTTTTAGGCTGTAAAATTCTTTAAGATGTTGAGTTAAATGTTGTTGGGCTTTAAAGAAAAGCTAGCCCTTTGTTCTTTTGATTGCCGTGATAACCTTATAAACCGTCCCTCTTTATTTTATTCTCATGGAAAACCCTAAACGTTCGAAAGCATTAAAAATGGCGGCCTCGATGGAATTTGTGACTTCGTTCCTGCTTCAAAAATTAGGGTTTCACAACCTTGATCGCCGATCTAATTCTGGTCGTTGTTGCTTGCGATCGATTCCAGTTAGTTCGTTCCTCTGTGATTTGTATTTTGGCTCTTCGTTCTGAAAATTAGGGCATCGTCTTCGTCTGGCGATTCTCACTTCGTTCGTCCCTCTTCGTCAAAATTAGGGCTTCGTCTTTTTCTTGCTCACGCCGACTCCATCTGCTCCGATTCGTCGACAAAAGGTGAGTAATTCCCCTTACTCACATCTACTTCGAACCGTTCGAACTTGTCTGTTATTTTGTTTTGTGGCCTTTGATTTTCGACTGGGTTTTATGATGAGTTTTGTTGCTGGCCTTTCACTGTAAATTATGGCCTTGTCGTGTGGTTCCTTATTGACTTTACTGTAATTTAATTCTTTGGCTTACTGGCCCCTGTGAGCTTCGTCTCTGGCCATCTGATTTCCTGGATGCATCGATGTTCACTGATCATTCATATATGTTGATTTTCTGTCTCATGTGAGCTTTGGGTTGCAGTTTGATTGTGCTATTTAACGGTGTACATGCATCACTGTATCTTCGTTCATGTTGTATTAGTTGGGTACTCTCTTGAGTTTCACCGAGCTTGGCATTTAGTTTGGGGTAGGATTCAGGTTGCATTTTAGTTCTTTGATGTTGTTTACGTCTGCATCTTGTGGTTGCCACTGGGTTGCATTGAGATCTGTTGTTGTCTGGACATTTGGATTAGAGCTTTAACAATGTCAGTGCTTTTTGGTCGAGACTTGTGATTGAATTTGGTCTGCACTTCCTGAATTTGTCCGAGTTCTCCTCTGGTCTGTAGTGTTCATTAGTTCATTGATATGCTATTGATAATCATGTTTCCAGGTTGCTATATGACTTATGCTATTGTGTTGGTTCCAATTCATGTCTTGACCACTGGTCATTCGTTTTGTAACTGCAGTTGTAGTTGTTGTTGAGGTTCGAACTTCCTGTGATTTTATTTGATGCTGAACAACACTTGATTTTGTTCAACCTGTACATATATTCTGTAACTGTAGTTCGATTTCCATTTTGACCATGTCTGTACTTGACTTCGGCAATGTTTGTTCATCCCTGAGTGCTTTTCGACCTGCTGTTACTGATGGTCCATATTATGTTCATATACCTTGTGTCTTTGCATTTGTACCATGTACTTGGGTCTGGTTCTTATTACACTTCACCTGCTATGTCTTTGTTCATGTTGGCACTGAAATTTGCTGTGGCCTTCATTGTTTTGGTCTGGCATATGAACTGCTGCTATATCAATTTGAGTCTTGTCCAATATTGAAGTAGTCTTCATTGTTGCATGTATCACTCTTCATTCACTTCAGATGCTCTTTGCTGTTGTGTATGTCTACATGCTCATTGGTTTGAAATCTCTGGTTGTTTTCTTGATAATACTGTGCTTGGTCTTTGTTAGGTCATATGAACTGCTAGTCGACTTGCATGTTACTTTGACTCACTGTCTATTGTTGCCATAGCTTGATCCATTGTTTTGACCTGCTGCTGGTTCGAACTTGGTGTTATCTAGTTCTTTTGGTTGGTGCACATGAGTTGGCGAGGCAGTGCACGCGTGCGTGCACTGCAGCCACCTAGAATTGACAGTTTTGAATTGATATTTCTTTTTCTTTGCGTCGTGATGCATTGATGTTTTATGCCGTGTTGGCGAGGCCGTACACGCGTGCGTGTACGGCAGCCAATCGAATTTTTGATGGTTTTAAAGTGACAATTTCAATTGTTTTAAATTGATTTAGTCGATTTGATAAATTGTTTATTTATATCCGTTGATGATTTAAATCTGCTGATTTTTGTTAAACACTGTTAAGTGTTATATTGACCGTTATCCGGTTTCTTTGTTTAAAGAATCAGATAGGCGGGAATTATTGTGACTGTCGTCTATTTAAATTATTACTGCCTATATGCACTAATAAACTGGTTTGAATTAGACTGACCTGGGTATTATTTTCTTTTGAATGTAATACTCGGGTCAGACCCGAGTTATTTCAGGTTGTAGATTTTCTTCTTTGAGTTGCTGTTCAAGATATGAAGACTTTTCACATCTTCTGAAGTTGTCAATGTCATTTTGTAGTAGTCGTGTCATTGTATAGAACGATATGTATTCATGTATATTAGTCGATAATGTACTTGTATATATAACTTCTAGAGTCGACAGTTGTAGTTGTATCATATGTACCGTGTCAACTATGTATTAACTGACATCAGTTATATATATATGAGACTTTCATTTTTATCTGTGTTCCGCATTTATATTATCTGTGTTATTGTTATATCTAATGTCCTAAACTATTATGAACCGTCGTAGTTCGTTTTATACTAAGTATTGGGTGTGTCGATGGGAGTAAATAAATAATAGAAGAAAAATAAAAAGTATGTACCACTCCTATCGAGATAACCAATATTAGTGTAAGGCCAATTACGGATGGTCGCTCCTATCCAGCCTTATTCTTCGTAATAATAGACAGTATTTCCTTTAATACTCTTTGTTATTATGAGCATAGAGGTAGGGCGTTACAATGATCCTATAATGAGCAATTTCATATCCGTTTAAATATATTGCTACTATATGTTTAGTTATGTGAGATTTTTGTAAGTAGATGTGGTTGTCACAAATCAGTTTGGTTATGTGGATAATTTGTTTATTATACTATTTGATTTATGTATAGACAAATGTTATTTACTGTAAAAAAATCAATTTAGTTCATTAATAATTGTTTTATATATATTTATTAATAAATTCATATATATATATATATATTAGTGTATATTTCTCTCTCATAATAGCATATATGCATATATAAGATATATATATGATTTAAAAATTTTAGTACACTTACTTATATATAATATGAATTTACAAATTCGAAAATTAATTATCATACATATATTCATATTTTTAAATTTACATTTATTGAATTTTTGAATTGTTTATTATATATAAAGTAATTATTACATTAAAAATTCAATTTTATATTTTCAAAAAATATTATATCATTTCAGAAACATATAGAAAAAATTTATAAATTTTTTAATAAATTTTATTATTTTTAATAATTAATATTATTTCGAAAAAACTGTTTATGATTTATTAAAAATCATAATTTAATTGAAAAAATCTTTAAAAATTTTCATAACCTTTCATTCATGATCTTATAATTTCTAAAATTTTAAATTTTGAATTTTTAATAATATATTATTTTATATTAAATAATTATTTTCGAAATCAATGTATTTGTTTTTAAAAATAATATTTCAACTTTGAAAATCTCCGGATTTTTCCTAAGCTTTATTTTACGATCTTAGATTTTCAAAAATTGTAAAATTTGAATTTTCATCAATAGATTATTTTATGTTAATTATTTATGGATGAAAACATTATTTTATTCATAATATATACAAATTAAATTACTAAAATTATTATGTTTGCAAAACTGAGTTAATTTTGAATTATAAATAATTTTTAATAATTGTTTTCTCTCTTTATATATATACATATTTATCTATATATAAATTTTTTATGTTCATATATTATATATAATATATTTATACATACATATGTGTGTGTGTGTATTTTGTAATACATATACATGCACATATTTTGACAACATACATGACATACAAAATGAGCTAATATGTATGTTGCGATGTAAATCTCAACATCTATATATGGGCATATTAAAACTTTTACGGATTATTATGTTACACATGCACTCACACATATATGTATATGATACATTTATGTGTAAACTAAATCAAATAAAATTAATTTCACATCTTAATATATTTGAATTTAAATAAAATAAATGATTTATTTAAATGAAATTTAGAAATGTACTAATTCAGTTAGACTTCATAGGCCCAATAAAAGATCCAATAGGGTAAAATTTTTGAAATTCACCCATAACTACCACTACGGGCTAGTCCAGTTCCAACATTTCCTTCTCATTCCTTTGGATCCATGCAACATCAAACTCTCATGACGAATCATGCCTATGACGTGAAGAACTGGAAGGTTTGAGGTCAAGATATTCGATTGATTCGACATGGAGTTCACCAATTAGACCAGAGCTTACCATCGTACCTGAAGAGAAATAGAGCCATGTTAGTACTTGGAAGTCAAAGAATGGTGCATGCAGAGTGAACGTATTGTGAACCTAGGTGCCATGTGAAGTGTTAGTGTGTGTCTTACTGATTATATGGACCATGTTAGTGTAGTCGACTAAGTGAAGTTATTTCTCCTAGAAAGGTTGGAGGAACATAGGTAGCGTTTTAGATCGGGGATGTAATATTTGGGAAACTGAAGTCAGAAAGTTCGTAATCCAGGATGTTGTCAGGGATGCTGCCAAGGTTGACAAGCAAACTAAAGATGTCATCAACAACTAGGAATGGTGTTGTTTCTCCAACTGGAATATCCAATGGCTCGGGATGTGGTCAAGGTAATCAAATTCTTATTTTCGATCAAAGAACGTGAGGCGAAGTTCTTTCGCTTCCGCCCGTTTTTCTAGTTGATTCATATCCATTATTGGAGTCGTCGGTCATCATCCTCACCTTCATCCTCATCCTCATTCTTATCATCATCTTCTTTTATATCCTTCCCTTGGTTAGCAGAAAGTCTTGTGCCGCACGTAGAGCATCTTGTTGTGTAGGAGCCAAGGGATCAGTGCCAACTTCTGATGCAACCTGTGCAGCTCTTCGTTATAAGGCATGATACTGACACCCCGACCATTATATAGAAGATGAAAATGTCGTATTTGAGAATCATTCAAAAGGGACTTCATTCTTCCTTCGTCGACTGGGATGCTCATCAAGATTTGGAGTGTCTACACCAGATGTAACGACCCGCCATTTTGGACCATTCGCATCCATTATAAGTGTATAGGTAGACACTCATGCCGGAGTTGAATTGCTCAAAATACCGCGTTGTTAATTTAAATTTGGCAAAACTGAACATATACAGTAAATAAATAATCACAGATCACAGACACAGAGTAATAAGTGCAGCGGAAATAAAAGAGATAGTAGTTCATGAAGCTACTATATGAATATATAAAATACATCAGAGTTTACAACAGAAGAGTAATACGATACATCAGATACAAAATCAGAATACATCACTGGAATCATCGAATACTGAAAGCAGAATAGATGGCTGGATCTCCAAGCGAAGCTCCAACTCCAAAGGTGAGTCTCGAAAGCTGAACCACTCAGTCTGACCCGAGCGTAAAGCAAAATACAAAACACTCGAGTCAGGATTAACATTCTTATATTAATAAATCCAACTCAAGTGAAATAGCAGTTGAAATACAAGTAACTCAAAGGATGTTTGGAATAACCATCCTTTAAGGATCCGTTAAACTATCTACTATGTAGTAGTGTACGATAAGTAGATAATGTCTATCAGTAATATAAAGATATCAAAATAGCGTCAAGTCATGGCCCATTCCACCCTTAACACATTTTTATTCCCAAAAGCATATACAAGACCGTAGTTTCCCCAAAACCGGAAGTCACCAGAGGGCAATCCATATACTAAAGGTACAAATCAAAATCGTAGTGGTCGCGCATAAATGGAATACAAGTATGACAAGGCACATGAGGCAATACCCAAGGTAGTGATACTACCGTTCGCCTGATCCGGACTGGTGAGAACGCAACGCCGCAGCGCCCGCAACACCGTGAAACAACACTCCCAAAATCAAGGGTGCACCAATCGACAACAAGTATAAGTAGTTCGAAGAAGTCTGTCCACTTGAGGTAGCTAATCCTCCATTGGCCCGGCACAGCTCCTGTTTTAGTCATTTCCAATTTGACACAAGTGTCAAGGCTATCCATCATCGTTCTCTTTCTTCAGTCATCACGTACATCATTCCAACCACTTCATTCTGGATCATCACTCCGCGTATAGTTATTAAAGTGGTTTTCGGTTTAGATAGAGAGTATATCCATAACCGAATTCCGGTCTCTTTAATAACTGCCGTAATTATTTCACCGATTGGTCGTTTAATATATTTCAAAACCAAATCAATTTCAATTCAATTAGAATTCGTAAATCAACATTTCATTTGTCTTTCTAAACCAATTTCCAATATTTACGTTTCAAAACTTCCAAATTCACAATTTCAAAATCTTATAATTCAATTTCAATTCAAATATTTAAAACAATTCAAATATTGATTCAAATTCGTATATAAGTTTCATTCCGAAATCATTTAAATTAATTTAACATTCAAATCAATTTAAATCCATTTATCAGCTTCATTCAATGTTCGTTAAGTAAATTTTCATTTAAAACAATTTCTATTAAATTTCCAAATCATTAAATCAATTTCTTAAGTTCAACTTCATTAAATCAAAACTTACAATTTTGAATTAAACTAAATTCGTCAAATCAATTCTTTCAATTACAAGACTTACATTAATTCCAAAAATATCACATTTTATTTCTTGTTAAAGAAATTCAATTTCACTTATTTACTTACTTAAATAATTTTCCAAAACTTAATTAATAAAGAAACTCAATTTCAATTATTTACGAAGTAAAAATTTACTTATTCAAAAGTTCAATTTTACTTATTAAATAATTCAATTCAACTTAATCATTAAATAATTCAACCTTATTTAATTATTAAATAATTCAAAACTTAATTATTAAATAATTTCAAAGTTTAATAATTTCAAACTTAATTATTAAATCATTTCAAACTTAATTCGATCATTTCTCAAATTAAACATCGTTCTTCCATCACATTACATTGTTAACATTTTGTTTCAGATTATTAAATATTAACATTTTCCTTTCATTAAAAATTCAAATTTCAACTTCATTTCAAAACCATATTATTTATTCAAATAAAATCTTCGTTTATTTTTAAATCAAATTTTTGACCAATCGGGTTTTATTTAATTCTCTATCCTAGGTCAAAGTTCAATTTGGGGTATTTATCATTTCAACCCAATTCCAATTCAATTCAAAAATCAAAGCATAACAAAGGGAACTTGCAGTGTGATAATTGGGATGGTGTCAAAGTAAATAAACAAGCAATCACAACAAACAATAACAATCCAATAATCAATTCAAATAATCCCGAAATAATCGTATTAATTCGCATTGTTATTTGTACGAATTAATATAATTATTTCTAGAATCTACACTATCATTTCATGTAGATTAAAGATTACTACATTACGGTTTTCACTTGTCATTCATTTACAATTTCATACATCATAAATTTAATAACATACATTCAGTGGTTCAAGGTGTAATTAAACAAATCCTACGTGTCAATAACTTAAACAGTTAAAAGGGGTCATATTATACAAATGTCATTTAATCAAATTTTACACATATATCAAATCTAACTATCCTACGTCAATTTCAATTTCAAATTATCCACTTACATCATTAACAATTTAACGTCCAATATAAACATCACAATCAATAAATTATCAGCCAAACTGTATTATCATCGCATAAATAATTAACAGATAATGGTGTCAGATGTCACAGGTGAACTGATACAGTTAATAGCATATATAATAGTGTAATTAACTAATAGCAGCATATTTCAATTGTCGTTTCAATTGAAATCAATTTTAATAAATAAAAGAACGTTAATCGTGAGTGAGTGCTCACCTTTCGAGGCTAGAGATGTTTTGATAAGAAAAATGGTGCTACGAATCCAGGCACGGTTCTCAACGGTTGGCACGAATTGGACGACAAAGCTGATAGACAAGGATCGATGAAATGAATCAGAATCATTTAGATAGAAACAGAATAGATCTATATTAAATGTCACGTATTAAACTAATTATTTATATATACATCAAAATCATTGTTTTAAGTAAAACACTTATATCACAACATATTTACAAAATAAATTTTTTACTAAACATATATATATATATATATATGTGTGTGTGTATAATTAGACTAGTATGGACCCAAAAATATCGACGACCATATATATTTTTATATATTCGGTTATAAGCAAAATTTAACAAACGATTATATATATATATCTAAATTACGTTTAAACAAGTACATAAATGAAATGACCCTCCTATTTCCACACTAATTTCATTTGGATTTTTTTGTTTTGTTTTAGAGATGATATATAGATATATCATTCATTACAAATATATTTCCCAGGGTCATTTTCTTTCTCCAATAAACAAAATATATCCAGGATCTTTCACAATATAAAAATATTGTTTTAATTCTAAATCATTCCTAACATACATATATGAAGATATCTATGTTATATTCTACTTGAATCAGAGCATGATAATAAGTAGAAATCCTTTTAAATCTATTAAAATGTGATAAATTCCCTTTTTAAAAGATTACTTATTGTATCTTGATTTTTGACTATAGAGTCCACTGGAAATATGTACTTTAGGCTGTTATTATAATTAAGAAATGATCAAGCAATAATCAGTGGAAAGCAAGCTTATAATATAGATGATTGTCTTAAAGTCTGGATAGTATCAAACTCGGGTTAAAAGAAAGTGGATCATAAGTGAACACAAGCAACATCTAGGCGTAATGGAAACGCGCCTAACTTATACATGAGAGGTCACGAGTTCGAGTACTATGCTGGTCGGTTCAAACACAATTTTTGTTTTTCTTTTTATTTTCTCCTGTATGGTTTGAAATCTGATATCTACCTATATCTGCCCATATATACTCAATTTTTGCTTATAATCTATCATACAAAACAATATTTCTTGCTTTATTATTTTTGAAACCCTTTCCTACAACTGTTCTAGGAATTTATATTTATATTTTTGCCCAAATATCAACATGTACACAGATATACATGTACATGTCAATGTCTTTGCTCATTTTCCAGAAAACTGAGCTCAAATGTTCCCTTGCTTCATTGATTTGAAGTGAATCATTTGGCCTGACCTATGGTCTAACCATGTGGTTAATCTGACCATTCTTTTATTTGCATTTTACAAACCAGAATATACACAAAACATTGATACCTCTTCTTTTCAAAAGCATGTTTATATTTGTATGAATCAGACACCTTGTGATCAGATATATATCATCCTTCCTAACCATAATTCTCTTTTAAAAATGCATATTCAGGGTATATACACTTTTACTTGCATTTGGACATATATCAATATCATGACTTGAAAATATAGCAGTTATAATTCTTTTCTGGATTTTCCCAATATAATTTTCTATATATCTATATTTTTTTTTGAAAGGACTCAGGATTAACTGAAATCATCATAAGATGATTATGCTTATAAAATCCAGGTTTTTCCCTCTAAATCAAAACAACTTTAGCAAATAGGTTTTCAAATCAGTTTAACATCAATATCCTTAATACATACCAAATCAGAAATAACCAGAAACAACATAGCACATATCTCTTACAAGTTCTTCCTACTTAATACATTTAGATAGCCATATCAATCAGGGAATACATGCATGAATTAACACATTCTAGCTTTTATTTCTAATTATCTTAGCATCCTCTATTCCATATCTTTTTAATCTTGCTTACTTAGCTCCATCACAACCTGCAAAAGCATTAGTGGCTGCCCCATTATAAATGAGACACCCCCATGTGCCATGAGCAATAAGGGTCAGATCTATGATCTGGTGTGAGCATTTCTAACATATCCATGATATTAAGCTAAGGATACAGCATAAATATACTTTGCATACTTGACAGGTATTATCATGTACAATACACAAGAGCAAACATATGCATTAAAACAACTTTTATCTGGAACTACTAAGGTTGCCTTTTCTTTTTCTTATAAATTCCTGGCCTCATCTGCTATAAGGAATCAAAGGGACACATTGCCATGAACTAATTAACATCATGGCACAAAGATCTCAGGACTTAAACAAGCCATGTGCCAACTTGTCTACTTCAAATAGGACAAGCATTCCAGCAGCCTTCTTGGCACAAAATCCTTAGTTATATCACTAAGTGTATTTATGTTCATTCTATCAATGATAGCTAGGTGTACAAACCACCTGTACACATGAAGCATACTAGTTACCTTGCAGACATAATATTGCAAGCAAGTTAAAGGTTACTTTCTAGAGGTATAACACCCCAGTCATTCCATCTCACATTATTTAGCATATAAACACCCTATTCAAACATATACCAGAATGTTTGCAACTGAGAATAAATGCATGGCTCTATTGGGTTTATTTTGATTTTGCAAGCAACTATGTTTAGCCAGATTTTTAATCTTGTTTAAACATAGTTTATAGGCTTGTAAATTTCTGTTTGGTTTAGGGCTCAGCACTTATAGAGAAAGACTCCATTGCACCCTAATCCAATTATTTCAAGCCTCAGCACCATACCATTGTATATGCAGCTCATAGTTTTTTTTTTCATTCGTTGTCTTAAGCCATGATTCAGACTAGTTACAAATACTCTATTATATGTTCTTTAAGGTTTTGGTATAACATACAGAGATGAAAATAGAACAACAAAGTTATACATCCAGCATAGCAGATCATATCTCATCAAGCATTCATGAAACCAATAGTAGCCAACATAGTTTGTAAATCAAAACATGCAAAATATAGCATATAAAAGCTTGGCTGCCTAATCCCAGGTCTTAATGCCATGTATATGAGTGAGGATACTCACCTAAATGCTTACACAAGCTTAATCCAGAAAACCCCTCAAATCTTTAGCCTTTTCTTCCTCTTCTTCCTTAGGTTAATTAATTAGTGAGAGAGTAGTTTTCTGGTTAGGCTCTTGGTTTAAATAAGGGTTCTATCTAGGGTTTTGGGTGATGCAAAATCCCTATTTTAGCCCAGACCAGAATCATGCATTTGGCATTGCATATTCTCTCCCTCCTAACCCTTAATGTCCCGGCCAATATTTTAAAACAAGGCTAAATTGTGCCCATTTTCTTTTCTTTTCAGAAAGTGATTACTTTAAGTATTTTTATTATACTTACCTCAAACATGATAATGGTGTGACTTTCTATTTTCTGCCTATGTACATTTGCTTTCTTGCACTTTGGTTCTTACTATTTTAGCGATTCCTTTATTAATTTTCTGCTCAAATAATATCTGGATATATATATATATATATACATTTATACAACTATGGGTGTTAATTTAACTTTAACCTTCTTTTATTTGCAGAGAACATGTGCATACTTATGTGCATTTCTACACACCTATTATTCAAATAAAATTTCACTTATTCATTATAAATCAATGTTCTCTTCTGTCTTAATTTTCAGACAAGTCATACATATGCATATATATAGATATATATATATATATACACACATCCTCAGGAATTTTAATATTCATGTCTAGGCCTATATTTCCTTTATTTAAAACATTTTATCTAAATGTTTTCCTTCCTTGTTTTATTATTCAGGAATTCTGGATTTTCTCTTAGTGCCATAACTAGTGTGCACGTGCACACATGCACACAACCTTGCACCACTGAAAATCCCACCTATATAATAATTCTGATTTTCCCCCAGAATTTTAATCATTTATTTAAAAGAATTTTCCTCAAAATCTTGGGGTATTACAATCACCCCTTCTTTTAGGAATTGTGCCCTCACAATTTGCAACATATTCTTTGAGTACTTCTAATTTCTTAGGGAAAAAAAAATTATTCAAATATGCATGAGCAAATCAATTAGTCACTGTCTATCATACATATCAAACTTTCTTAGTAATCTAAGAATTTACCTTTTAAATTTGCAGAGAGCCTAGGGTAATCCATCCTGATTTTATCCTCTAGCTCCCAAGTACAATCACTAGGATCTATACTCCATTGAATCTTTACAAGCTTCAATGTCTTGTTTCTTAATTTCTTTTCTTCCCTTGCCACAATTCCCACTGGCTCTTTCTCATAGATTAGATCTGGATTAATCTGAACTTCAGTAGGCTTTTCTAAGATTTCCTCCTTGTCATGTACCCATCTCCTTAGTTGTGACACATGAAACACATTGTGCATTGCACTCATCTTCTCTGGAAGCTCCAGCTTATAGGCTAGTGAGCCTATCCTCTCCAAAATCTTGTATGGTCCAACATATCTAGGTCTGAGTTTCCCTTGCTTGCCAAATCTCAAGACTTTCTTCATTGGTGAAACCTTAATGAAGACATAATCACCTACTTTGAATTCCACTGACTTCCTCTTTGCATCAGCATACTTCTTTTGCCTATCTTGAGCTACTGCCATCCTCTTTCTCACCAGTCCTATTTTCTCTGTGATGTCCTTGACATATTCTGGCCCTAGGATAGCTTTCTCTCCTGCCTCAGCCCAACACATAGGTGATAGACATGGCTTTCCATATAGGGCTTCAAAGGGTGCCATTCCAATTGTACTTTGGTGGCTATTATTGTATGTGAACTCAGCCAAATGGAGGTGGTCCTCCCAATTTCCTCCAAAGTCTAACACACATGCTCTAAGCAAATCCTCTAAAATCTTGTTTACCACTTCTGTTTGCCCATCTGATTGGGGGTGATAAGCAGTGCTTAGGCACAATTCACTCCCCATAGCTTCTTGGAAGCTCTTCCAGAATCTTGAAGTGAAGATTGTATCCCTATCACTCACTATAGTTTTAGGAACACCATGCAATTTTACCACTTCTCTCATAAAAGTTTGGGCTAGCCTAGGTGCATTTCTGTCTGCTTTTACTGGTATGAAGTGGGCTACTTTAGTCAGCCTATCTACAATCACCCAAATACTTGTATTTCCCCTCTTGGATCTAGGAAGACCATCTATAAAATCCATAGATATGTCTTCCCACTTCCACTGTGGTATGCTAAGTGGCTGCAACAACCCTGAAGGTCTTTGGGTCTCAGCTTTTATTTGTTGACAAACCATGCACTTAGCAACATACCTAGCTACATTAGACTTCATTCCCTTCCACCAATAGTCCCTTTTTAAGTTTTGGTACATCTTGGTGCTGCCTGGATGTATGGAATATTTGCTCCTATGGTACTCATTAAGGATTTCTTCTTTTAATTCTATGATGTTTGGGACACATATCCTACCCTTGTACCTTAAGTATCCTTTTACATCAATGTGATAATCCTTCACTTCCTCCTTCTTTAATAGGAGAGACCTCTTTTCTGCTAAGTCTTGATCTTCTTCTTGCATCTTTGCCACCTTCAAGACCAAATTTGATTGTAAAGTAATTAAACTTAACCTTCCTTTACTCCTTTCTTCCTCAATTATCTCCATACTTATCCCACTGCTCTCATCTATTTCCAAATCAGTGAGCATGGTCAAGTCTCTAAACTCCTCCATCATCAACATGGCCACTTTTGCATGCTGCCTACTCAATGCATCTGCCACTTTATTAGCCTTGCCTGGTGTATAAAGTATATCTAAGTCATAAGCAGCAAGAAATTCAACCCATCTGTGTTGTCTCATATTTAAATCTTTCTGTGAAAAGAGATACTTTAAGGCCTTGTGATCAGTGTATAAAATGAACTTTGCACCTAATAAGTAATGCCTCCAAAGCTTCAAGGCATATACTACTGCTGCCAACTCAAGATCATGAGTTGCATATCTAGTTTCATGGGGTTTTAGTTGTCTAGATGCATAGGCTATGACCTGATCTTGCTGCATCAACACAGCCCCTAGCCCTGACCAACATGCATCTGTATATACAACTAATCCCTCATTGCCTTCTGGTACTCTCAACACTGGTGATTTTACCAAAGCCTCCTTGATCTGGGTGAAAGCTTGTTCACACTTATCAGTCCATATAAACTTTTGGTTCTTCCTAGTCAGGTTAGTGAGTGGCATTGCTATTTTAGAAAATCCTTGTATAAACCTCCTATAGTATCCTGCCATCCCCATGAATGACCTAACTTCACTAACATTGTTAGGCTTCTTCCATGCTTGGATTGCTACTATCTTATTGGGGTTTACAGAAATCCCTCTAGCAGAGACAACATGTCCAAGAAAATGTACTTCCTCTTGCCAGAACACACACTTAGAGAACTTTGCTTTCAAATCTTTTTCTCTTAATCTAGATAAGACCAAATGTAAGTGGTTCTCATGTTCCTCTATTGTTTTAGAGTAGATTAGAATGTCATCTATAAAAATCAAAACAAACTTGTCTAAGTAATCTCTGAATATCCTATTCATTAGGTCTACAAAGTAAGAAGGGGCATTTGTTAGCCCAAATGGCATAACCAGAAACTCATACAAACCATATCTTGTGTTGAATGCTGTATATTTAACACTTGATTCCTCAACCTTCATCTGATGAAACCCAGATGCCAAGTCTAGCCTAGAAAACACTTTAGCTCCACTGAGTTGATCAAAGAGATCATCTATCCTGGGTAATGGGTATTTGTTTTTGATGGTTACTTTGTTTAATTCTCTATAATCTACACACATTCTTAAAGTACCATCATGCTTTTTAACAAATACTACAGGAGCACCCCAGCATGAATTACTTGGTCTTATAAACCCCTTGGCTTCTAATTCTTCCAGCTGGTTCTTTAGCTCCTTTAATTCACTTGGCCCCATCCTTGTAGGCTTTTTGATAACTGGGCTAGCCCCAGGCATAAGGTTAATCTGGAATTCAACAGGTCTATGGTGTGAGACACCCTTTACTTCCCCAAATACATCCAAGTATTCTTTAACTATGGGGATTTCATTAATAGCTATTTCCTTAGGATTATTTTCTAATTCAATTAAATGATTTAGACTGTTTTCTTTGATAGGTTCACACAGAATTGTAACCCTTTGGCCTTTAGAATTTTGTAGTGAAATGGTGAATGCACCTAGGTCAATTATGGCTTTGAACTGTCTTAGCCAATCTGCCCCTAATATAACTCCTATATTTGGGAAATTTAGAACATATAAATTGGAAACAAATGTGTTTCCCCCTATGTTCAAATTCACATCCACACAAATCATATCTAATACACTAGAATTTCCTAAAGGGCTTTGTATTAACAGAGGTATTTCAGCCAAATTGCAGTTCATTTTCAACCTTTTAACTATTTCATGGGAAATGAGTGAGTGGGTTGCCCCGGTATCATATATTACAGCTAAAGGAATGGTACAAATAAATAGTGTACCTTCCACTTGACCATGGTTTTCAGCATTAGCCTCAATTATGGCCTTGCCCCTACCTTCCAGGTTTGCCACTTTCCCTTGTTGCTTGTATTCTGGGCAATTTCTTTTCATATGCCCTTCCTTCCCACATAGAAAGCATTTGAAAGCTCCCCCTTTAAGCTCTGGGCATCTTGGCTTAATATGGCCTTCTTTCCCACAATGGTTGCAAACTATTTTTCTTTTAGCTTCATTGGGTTTTGCATCTACTGCCTTCTTACCATCTGCCTCTCCTTTCTTCTTATCATAAGGATGGTACTTCCCTTTGTTCTTCTTGTTGCTATTGTTTTTGAAGCTCCTAAACTTATCTCTTTCCTTGTCATGCTGCTCAATCTTCAGAGCCAAATCTATCACTTGATCAAAAGTTCTGTCAGCATAAGGTAATATAGCCCTGCTAAGCCCTGGGTTCAATCCCTTGATGTATCTATCATTTTTGGATGCTTCATCAGCCACTAACATTGCCCCATAGGTTGACAATCCCTCAAACTTCTGGGTGTATTCTGTGACATTCATAGTCCCCTGTCTAAGTTTGATGAACTCCTCAAGTAAAGTGGTTTTTGCTAAGGCTGGAACAAACCTTGCCTCTAACATCTCCTTAAATTGATTCCAATTAATATCATTTTCATTCCGGCCAGCTATGATCACCTCCCACCAACTCAAAGCTGCACCTTTTAATTGCCTTGAGGCCACTTGCCTCTTCCTTTGGTCATCTAGTTGCATATCAGTGAAGATCCTCTCTAATGTCCTCAGCCATGCTTGAATCTCCATTACACTTTCAGTTCCTTCAAAGCTCTTGCCTCCCAAGTTGGTATAAGTCTTCACTAACTTGGAGAGCTCCTCATATGGGTTCTCAGGTCTGTGCCCAATTCCATCTCTCAAAACTCTCACAAATTCCTGCATGTCAAGCATTTGTGGTGTGCTAGATCCTCCTTGATGATGAGACCCTCTTCCTACCATATTTCTAAAAGTATATGTATTTCATCTTATTAGTTTATAACACTTAGCTTTAATTTTAAATTGGTTGTATCTTTCCTATTTAATCATTGTGTATGTCACATGCACACACATACATACATTCAGGGAATACTTATAAACAGTCAAATATACAAACAAACCTAGTATAAACATAAGCATGCAAACATTTTGCTATGTTAATTAAAACATAGCTCTGATACCAAATGAAAGGACCCTCCTATTTCCACACTAATTTCATTAGGATTTTTTTTTGTTTTAGAGATGATATATAGATATATCATTCATTACAAATATATTTCCAGGGTCATTTTCTTTCTCCAATAAACAAAATATATCCAGGATCTTTCACAATATAAAAATATTGTTTTAATTCTAAATCATTCCTAACATACATATATGAAGATATCTATGTTATATTCTACTTGAATCAGAGCATGATAATAAGTAGAAATCCTTTTAAATCTATTAAAATGTGATAAATTCCCTTTTTAAAAGATTACTTATTGTATCCTGATTTTTGACTATAGAGTCCACTGGAAATATGTACTTTAGGCTGTTATTATAATTAAGAAATGATCAAGCAATAATCAGTGGAAAGCAAGCTTATAATATAGATGATTGTCTTAAAGTCTGGATAGTATCAAACTCAGGTTAAAAGAAAGTGGATCATAAGTGAACACAAGCAACATCTAGGCGTAATGGAAACGCGCCTAACTTATACATGAGAGGTCACGAGTTCGAGTACTATGCTGGTCGGTTCAAACACAATTTTTGTTTTTCTTTTTATTTTCTCCTGTATGGTTTGAAATCTGATATCTACCTATATCTGCCCATATATACTCAATTTTTGCTTATAATCTATCATACAAAACAATATTTCTTGCTTTATTATTTTTGAAACCCTTTCCTACAACTGTTCTAGGAATTTATATTTATATTTTTGCCCAAATATCAACATGTACACAGATATACATGTACATGTCAATGTCTTTGCTCATTTTCCAGAAAACTGAGCTCAAATGTTCCCTTGCTTCATTGATTTGAAGTGAATCATTTGGCCTGACCTATGGTCTAACCATGTGGTTAATCTGACCATTCTTTTATTTGCATTTTACAAACCAGAATATACACAAAACATTGATACCTCTTCTTTTCAAAAGCATGTTTATATTTGTATGAATCAGACACCTTGTGATCAGATATATATCATCCTTCCTAACCATAATTCTCTTTTAAAAATGCATATTCAGGGTATATACACTTTTACTTGCATTTGGACATATATCAATATCATGACTTGAAAATATAGCAGTTATAATTCTTTTCTGGATTTTCCCAATATAATTTTCTATATATCTATATTTTTTTTTGAAAGGACTCAGGATTAACTGAAATCATCATAAGATGATTATGCTTATAAAATCCAGGTTTTTCCCTCTAAATCAAAACAACTTTAGCAAATAGGTTTTCAAATCAGTTTAACATCAATATCCTTAATACATACCAAATCAGAAATAACCAGAAACAACATAGCACATATCTCTTACAAGTTCTTCCTACTTAATACATTTAGATAGCCATATCAATCAGGGAATACATGCATGAATTAACACATTCTAGCTTTTATTTCTAATTATCTTAGCATCCTCTATTCCATATCTTTTTAATCTTGCTTACTTAGCTCCATCACAACCTGCAAAAGCATTAGTGGCTGCCCCATTATAAATGAGACACCCCCATGTGCCATGAGCAATAAGGGTCAGATCTATGATCTGGTGTGAGCATTTCTAACATATCCATGATATTAAGCTAAGGATACAGCATAAATATACTTTGCATACTTGACAGGTATTATCATGTACAATACACAAGAGCAAACATATGCATTAAAACAACTTTTATCTGGAACTACTAAGGTTGCCTTTTCTTTTTCTTATAAATTCCTGGCCTCATCTGCTATAAGGAATCAAAGGGACACATTGCCATGAACTAATTAACATCATGGCACAAAGATCTCAGGACTTAAACAAGCCATGTGCCAACTTGTCTACTTCAAATAGGACAAGCATTCCAGCAGCCTTCTTGGCACAAAATCCTTAGTTATATCACTAAGTGTATTTATGTTTATTCTATCAATGATAGCTAGGTGTACAAACCACCTGTACACTGAAGCATACTAGTTACCTTGCAGACATAATATTGCAAGCAAGTTAAAGGTTACTTTCTAGAGGTATAACACCCCAGTCATTCCATCTCACATTATTTAGCATATAAACACCCTATTCAAACATATACCAGAATGTTTGCAACTGAGAATAAATGCATGGCTCTATTGGGTTTATTTTGATTTTGCAAGCAACTATGTTTAGCCAGATTTTTAATCTTGTTTAAACATAGTTTTTAGGCTTGTAAATTTCTGTTTGGTTTAGGGCTCAGCACTTATAGAGAAAGACTCCATTGCACCCTAATCCAATTATTTCAAGCCTCAGCACCATACCATTGTATATGCAGCTCATAGTTTTTTTTTTCATTCTTTGTCTTAAGCCATGATTCAGACTAGTTACAAATACTCTATTATATGTTCTTTAAGGTTTTGGTATAACATACAGAGATGAAAATAGAACAACAAAGTTATACATCCAGCATAGCAGATCATATCTCATCAAGCATTCATGAAACCATCAGTAGCCAACATAGTTTGTAAATCAAAACATGCAAAATATAGCATATAAAAGCTTGGCTGCCTAATCCCAGGTCTTAATGCCATGTATATGAGTGAGGATACTCACCTAAATGCTTACACAAGCTTAATCCAGAAAACCCCTCAAATCTTTAGCCTTTTCTTCCTCTTCTTTCTTAGGTTAATTAATTAGTGAGAGAGCAGTTTTCTGGTTAGGCTCTTGGTTTAAATAAGGGTTCTATCTAGGGTTTTGGGTGATGCAAAATCCCTATTTTAGCCCAGACCAGAATCATGCATTTGGCATTGCATATTCTCTCCCTCCTAACCCTTAATGTCCCGGCCAATATTTTAAAACAAGGCTAAATTGTGCCCATTTTCTTTTCTTTTCAGAAAGTGATTACTTTAAGTATTTTTATTATACTTACCTCAAACATGATAATGGTGTGACTTTCTATTTTCTGCCTATGTACATTTGCTTTCTTGCACTTTGGTTCTTACTATTTTAGTGATTCCTTTATTAATTTTCTGCTCAAATAATATCTGGATATATATATATACATTTATACAACTATGGGTGTTAATTTAACTTTAACCTTCTTTTATTTGCAGAAAACATGTGCATACTTATGTGCATTTCTACACACCTATTATTCAAATAAAATTTCACTTATTCATTATAAATCAATGTTCTCTTCTGTCTTAATTTTCAGACAAGTCATACATATGCATATATATAGATATATATATATATATACACACACACATCCTCAGGAATTTTAATATTCATGTCTAGGCCTATATTTCCTTTATTTAAAACATTTTATCTAAATGTTTTCCTTCCTTGTTTTATTATTCAGGAATTCTGGATTTTCTCTTAGTGCCATAACTAGTGTGCACGTGCACACATGCACACAACCTTGCACCACTGAAAATCCCACCTATATAATAATTCTGATTTTCCCCCAGAATTTTAATCATTTATTTAAAAGAATTTTCCTCAAAATCTTGGGGTATTACAATAAATCAAATACCCAGTTGCCAAATTTCGAAACCACTGCATAAGTAACTGAAAAGCAATATTCAAAGCGGACCCCAACACACGTGTAATTAGATTCAAGTTACTGTATACTTATATTTGTAATATATTCCTATATACATCTAACAAATCTAGATACTAACCTGTTACTTGACAAATATATATAACTAATTTATGACCCAGGTGCATATTATTGTAAATCGAGTATACTTAGTAAAGTGCAAAGTATTAAGGAAATTATCATCAGTTATGTCTACAAATGCAAAAAGGACAAGAGACACATCAGCTTTTTTAAAAATGAAATATATGTTCTACCTTAATATAACAGGCCAACTTAATAAAACAACTTAACTAGACCCATTCCAAAACAATTTGGAAATGAAAACAAAATGAACTGGCCAAAATAAAACTCATGTATTTCGGCTACATATATATATATATGTTAAAATATGCTTACTGTAAAATATATATATAAATTGTAAAACATATATTATACTTTTCTATAATAAAATATTTTCTATAACATATTACAGTATACCTTATGAACTAAAGTAGCAGCAGGCTCGAGCTTGAAAGCAGCAAGACGGAGAGGTAGCGGAAAGGGAGAGACGAATGAGGCGTGCAGTTCACTGCCTGGGCTAAGAGATTCGGGGAAGAACGGAGAGGGGAGGTCTGTAGTTGTTCACCGCATGTGGAGGACCGAAGCGTGGTTGCAGCTAGAGACCGGGCAGAGGCGGCGTGGCCTTAAGGGTGCGGAGCCCGTGGCAGATGTGAGGGCGAGCAAGTGGAAGGTAGGTACCGTTGCATGCGGCAGTGAAAATGAGGGGAGGGTTGCATAGTCACGGAAAATGGTAAGCTTTGGGATAGGAAGCCAAACGTGAGCGAAGGTGGAGCTTGGTCTGAAGGCTAGGGGTTGGCGGTGGGGTCCAGGCGTGGGCGCTGGCCGATGGTAGGCGATCTGGAGGTGAAGGTAGGAGGAGATGGTGAGGCCATGCGATGGGTGGAGAGACGTTTGGGCTGTTGAAGTGGGAGGGGAAAGAGGTCAAGTATGGGAATGCAAGGTGCAGGTTCCAGGCAAAAAGAATGCAACTTTATGTGATATACTATAATTTTTTCAAAGTATGAAATGGCACAAACGAAGAGACAGAGGCCAAACTAGCATACATATTTAAAACAATAGGAAAATAAAAGGTCTGGGTTGATTTCCAAGAAATTATATAAAAGAGTATATGATGACTATTGGTTTTCCAACCGGTGAGTAAATGAGTGGTCACGAGAAGTTTAAAAGCCCAAATTTCGGAACTAATACGGTTGACCGTTTCACGGATTCCGCTGTGCACCGAACACCGAAACACAGAAGTGAGTATACCACAGAGATCAGCACGACGAGATGAACAGAATGGTACACAAATATCAGCGATACGATTTAATTATAAAAGTTCGAATTTTCTAATAGCGGAAAATGTGAGAAAATCACTGAAAAATAAGATCGACGGAGCCAAAGAGGTCCGAATTTGGAAAAAACGACAAACGAAAATCTTGCTCAGAAGATGGTTTAGAATTTTTCTATGTAAAAATTTTTAGGTTTCGGAAACATTTTATTTTCATCGCTTTTTAACTGATTAAATTGAAGTAAATTTACGCGCGAAATAAACTTTCATATTTTCGGACGAAAATTTACCAGTTGCTATGTTTAACTAGACGTATTCCAAATATTAAGTTTTTATTTCAAAATTTTATCGTTTAAAATTTTACAAAATTTCAACTAATTACGTTATTAAAACCGTTGAAATTTACGGGTCATTACACCAGAGCAGCATTAGTGGCCTTTTGTGGATTATTTGTTATATTGAAGAACAATGGAGTCAACGAATTGAATGAAATAGGTTCTGATGAATTAAAAAGTATAAGTGAAATCCACACACTAACATTCACTTCTGAGCAAAGCTGGTTGGGCAACAAATGAAAGAATACTCATTCTTAAAGTGATTGAGCTTGTTGTAGAGGTTGATAATGATTAGACCGCCTTAAGAGAATTCTAGGAAAGCGAGGGACGGATGATCGTTTCTCTTCTTGAAGCTGTAAAGATTTGCCATTTCTTTGAGAGTAGGCACCTTATCCAACGGCCATATCTGCCTCTTCCAAATATATATATTGGGTCTCCTTCCTATAAAACTCCTCCATGGTTGGCGGTAGTTTCATCTCTTAGCCACGTACCGAAATCCATATCCAGATGAATTCCTTTGATCAGTGCCGTCAACACAATGTCCTCTTTGAAATTGCTCACTTCAGTCACAGCTGTATTGAATCCACTTGGGAAATTTTTCAGAGACTCTCTGAGACTCTGGAAAATGTTGGATAAGGATATCACATCCTTAGGATGAGCAACATGCAACCTGAACTACTCCATGAACTTCTGGTCAAACGAAGATATGGAGCACGGTGGGAGTCGAGTGAACCCATCATAACTTCTTCAAGAAATATCGAAAAACATCTACATCACACAACTTTTATTACCCTAGCACCATCCATATGCCACTCGTACTTCAAAAGACGCTGTTTTGGATCATATGTTCCATTGTATGATGGCATCGTGGGAATTATGAATCTTCTGGGATACTCCTCCCATAAATTCTACTTAAATGGATTCCTACCAGGAGAAGAACCTCAACTATCATTATTTTTATGCTGGTTCTCATTCACCAATTTCATCATCATATCAGCTAAAAACTATGGCAATCATCAAGGCTTCCCTGGGTGTTTGGCTTTGAAAACGGTTTCGGTTAGTTCCATGATATATAGGTTTCTTATCTCTGGGAGAACCGTTCATATATTTATTAGACTTCTACATTCTCTGTGTGATGGGTCTGCAACAGTCATTTGAACTATGCATTCTGGCCACCAACTTTATGACCGACATCAATTTCAACATCATCTTGCATCTCAACATATGCATCATCATTGATGACTCAAGCTCTCGGATCGGGACCAACTTTTGATGTTGGGTCGGTACCATGTTGACCCTGGTCAACTTGGGTTTTTCCATTCCAACTTTTGAAGTCCTTGCTTCCTTCCTCTTCATCTTTTATTTCCCATCTTTATGGTTTCTGTTTGATGAGAAAGAACTGTCTTCTTCCAAATCAGAAGATGATAACTCCTTTCTACTTCTTCTACGTCTCTGGGACAGCTAGGTCATCAAATCTATGTTCTCCTTCATTTGTTTCATTATAGAGTTTAGCTCTCTATCAGCTTTCTGTTCAATTCCATCATTACCTTATCTAAATCAACCTTAGTTACCATTTCAAATGCACTCTGAATTTATGCAATAGTAGGTTGATTGGTCTCTTCTATATGCCGAGAGCCTTCATTCTCAACATCATTGGTGGGTCTAAAGGTAGTTGACTTCTCTTTGTGATTTCTAGGTGCTATAGCTATCTTGGATCCAATAATACATCTTAAGGAAATGTAAGTAATCAAGGATCTCCCAACAACAATTTTTAGATCTAACTCATGGATTATTACAATCCATACAAGATATAGCCAAATAGTGAGAATTTTGAGTTTTCTATATGAAAGAATAAAAAAATTTGTGCCAAAAGTTGGATAAACACCCAATCAGATTGTAGAGAATGATTGAAGAAATGAATGGAAAATGAAGTAAATAACAGACATGAATTTATAGCAGTTCAACAATACTCTGGCCTACATCCATTTAAAATTTGTTAATGATTTCTAGGAGTTTTTACATATCGTAATTTCATAGCTCGATGCTTTTAAGTGAGAATCCAACAGAGTAACATTGTAAAATCAAATAATTCAAAATGCAAAATGAAGATCTTAATTTTATGCCCCTCCGCTCCTATTTATAGACGTAGATTAGCGAAATAGGCTCTGATAATTACTACCCGTGTTCTCCACATTTAGGAGGGAGATCATGGCCTGATCAACATATGCAGAGTCAACTTGGTACCGAGCTGTGCTTCATAACTCAGTGCCAAGTCATAAGTTCCTTAGCTTTCCAAAGTATTTGATTTTTCTCCTTTGTTATCTTGAATGGAATTGCTCTAGTCCACTTCCCTCATCTTTATGATTTTCTTGGTGTTTGGTTTTTTTTTGCAATCTCTTTGAAGAAGCTGTGCTGGTTCGATTTTGTGACTTGGTACCGAGTTGAGGGGTTTAGCTCAATACCGAGTTGACACTTAAGGCTATTTTTGGCAAGTTTACCTTCTACCATTTTTTTCATCTGGAAAGTGGCTAGTTACCTTCAAGAGACAACCAAGGTACTAAATCAACTCTTCGAACTTTGGTTGTATTTTGATCTCCAAGGTTAGGGTTCGGGGTTTCTGGTTCACTTCTCGACCATCCAATGGTTCTAACTCGTCCAGATATGACATGGTTTAAAGGTAGAATAACACTCGGTGTGGCACCACTTGTCTAAACATGACATTATATTTGGAAATATAGGTGTAAGACTTGTGCAGCAACCATGTGTGTAAACATGACATTATATTCGTAATGATTAGTGTAAAACCTATATGACAACCACTTGTCCGAATAAAACATTATATTTGATATTGGTGGTGTAAGGTCTTGGTCATAGCCTAATTATCTATTCATGAAAAAATTGAGAAAAAGTAAGATAAAACACCCTAAATGTTTAGTACCGTTATTGAATTGGTATGAATAAGGCAAGTTTGGCAACTTAAAATGAACTGACTATAGAAACAAGTCGGAATAGGCTGTGAATGAAAAAGCTCACACTTATGTTGGAAATTATGACCTGTGATTAATCATGATATAATGTTTATTACATAGTACAATGTAATTGTTGTTAATTGGAAAACTGAGGGAAAAACTCATTCCCTACTTTAGCGGCGTGGTCTCACTATATGATTTGTTTACTTTAGGTAAAGTATTGCTCATATTAGGCTTTATGTTTGACCCATGTTTTTATTATTCCCCATAAACTCATGAGTACTCATTCGAGTAGGCTGAGTTTATGCTATAGAGAGGTAGATTTTTGAAAATAGGAATAAAAACTCTGAAGATAAAGCAAGAGGCATACTTTGCTAATAAAGGTTATTAGAAACTTTCGTCGGGTACAACCAGGATTTATAACTAGTTAAGTGTTCATGTCAGTATCATCATATATCAGGCATGACACTATATTTATATTTTATTATATTTACCATCGTGTCAAATGAGATTGGTTAATGATTATGTAATGACTAATGTAAAATAATGTAATGTAATGTCAAAACGAGATAGGTTAATGATTATATTTTATTATATTTACCATCATAGGCATTCGTTTTTGAGTCTTAAAGTAGTGGACGTTACAACTTGGTATGCTTGGAAATGTTCAACTAGTGATAGCTATACATGCTCTGTCTATGATAACTTATGAACGTTAACTCGTGATGGCCTTCAAATACCAACATGCGATAGCCATGTAGTGTCAACTTGCAGCAGCTAATGAAAATGTGAATTTGTAAGTGATAAAGGAACCTTTAGTAGCATTTTGGAAACCATCGTCCAAAGAGATGGTTAAGAATTTCATAGGGATGAAATAGCTATAGAAGATAATAAGTAAAATGAAGTAACTTATTTAAAGGAAAATTTAGAATAAGCTAACGTAAGCTATGATAATAAGGGGTATCATTGAAACAATAGTTGTAACATCCCCAATCTAGAGGCCCAAAGCTAAGCGCTACAAATGCTGCAGTCATCTATAGTATTAACTTTCGTCGACTAAATATGGCTATGTTAATGGTATCTATAATATCAGAAGCACTTGAATATGAAACAAATCACAATTTCAAAACAACATTTTTTTCATTACATTTCAAAACAGATGTTCCATATTCAGATTACATAATCCCATAACGTTTCCCAAGGTAACGATAAAATATACTTATTACAAAATACGCCAAGAGCGACATATGAAGATGCTCCATTGGATGATCAGAGTCATATAGTCATAATTGACTTAATACATACACAACGGGAATAAAAACAAAACAAAGAACTACAACTCCTAATAGCTATCTGTTAGCCTCATGCTCGTCTCCGGTAGCTTTATTCGTCATCCTACTAAAAACCTAAAAGAAACTCAACCCTCAGCCTACATAAATCAATTTTGAGCACTCGAGAGTTTAACGGGAAAACATAAACTTCGAGTCAGACATAAAGCCTGGTGTGAATAATACTATACATCCCAGTTATTAATGTTAAGTAAGACCATGCCGCTTAGCGGAATGGGTTTCCCCTCACTAACATCCTTTTAAAACATATCATTTGCAAAAAATTCCTGCAATTAAAACTGGTTAGATACTATAAAGCATCATTATGTAAACATACATACCAGGTAATAAAAGAACTATTTATTCAAACACTATAGTTTTGTTTGGCTAACTATTAACCTTTGGCTGACTCGGGCCTACCAGACAATACAACAAAATAATCTAACATCTGTTAGACAATCTTCTTTTAGACGGTCTGTCCATAACTATATGTTAAATACTTCTCTTCTGGACGGTCTATCCCTAATTTAACATTTCCCAGAGCCACCTGATCCAAATGGTTTTGCGAGCTCACCACTAACCTATCTGTATACAAAATTATATTCCCTTCTACGTGCAATCATAATTTTAGTCTTACCTGTGACAAAGCCCTACGCACTGGAATTTTGGACTAAATTAGCTGGGGCCAATAGCTAATGTGTAGGGTGCGACCCTATACCAGTCCCATCTGGTATTCTAATATCTGGGTCTTTTTACTTAGGGATATCTTCCCAAAATTTTCCTTAAAAACCTTTTCTCAAATTGATTTAAAATCTTTAAATCAAACTCACACAAGGAAAATACATATACTCTATGCTTTACTCAAAATCACCTTGCCATGTTATATATATACTTTACTCAAACCTTAGTTGACAAAAACATTTAAACACTTGAAAGTACCCCTTTCGATTCTATTGAAAGTACCCCTTTCTAAACCATTGAAAGCATCTCATTCAAAACCAAGTAAAACCCTTTATTTATCTAGGCCGAAAGGCCAAAGCTTCCCTTTCGAAACCATACTTAAACCCTTTCGAAACCTTTAAAACCTTCCTTTCAAAAGCATTAAAACCTTAGACATCATATCTTAAAACACTTCAAAACATTGCCTTTAGAAAACCATGAAAAACCTTCCATTTCAACCCTTTCGGAACCATCAGAAAATAGCACCTTTCGATTCCTTCGAAACCCTTTTCCCTTCGAAACCATTTTAAATACCTTTCAAAAGCATCAAACCTTTAGAAACTCAAACCTTTTGAAAGCAATTGGGTTCAATTTAAAACATGTGGAAAAACACCTTTCGAAACCATTTAATCCAACTCTTTCGAAACCTTTGGGTTATACTTCAATTAGAATGAAAAGGGTCATTTAAAACATCTAAGTTGAAAGCTTTCCTTTCGAAACCAATTCCTAAGTGAAGTAGTGATGGTGTCGAAACCATCCCTTCCAAAGCATTGGAGAGGTGGTTAATTTTTAAAACAAAGTATACCTTCCGAAACCATTGACTTCGAAAGGTAGAAAGGCGACAACTAAGGGTTTTAACCCCTTCGAAAGCATTACTTAAAACAAATGAGTGCAACCCATTCGAAATCCTTCCTTTTAAAATATTTGACCCAGTCGAAAGCCAACTGAGTCAGAAACCTAACATTTCGAAAGCAAAGCAGGCACTACCTTTTATTTAAAACAAGGCACACTCCAACCCCTTTGGAACCTAGCATTTCGACTAAGTACCCTTCGCCTTTATCTAATGCGCTATGTACCAAGTATCTTGATACCATGCGCATTGGTTTCGAAACCATTGGTGGCGAAAGGTCTGGGTCGGAACCCCTTGTGCCGAAAATGGCAGAACATGCTAAAATCATGTTATTTTTGTTTTTAACTTAAAAGAGAAACACTTTTTAACTAACCTGCTATTATTTGTCAAATTGCCATTGGTTGCTAAAATACCTTTTTCAAAAGTGCTGCCAATATTTTTAGAAATAAATTATAATTTTATTTTACAAAATACCCCTTCTCCTTAATAAAATATATAAAACATTTAAGTCCCATACCTTAAATAATTTTTTATATTCATCAAAACACTTGGGAAAATTCTATAAAAATTCCATAAAATCCTTTTCAATATGTTCTAACATAGATAAATTTCAGACCCAAATAATTATTTATTTTGCCGTAAATAATTTATAACCCAATAAATCATTTTCTTCACTAGAAAATTAATATAAAATCCACATTAATTCAGAAAATTATAAAAGTGGAAACCCACCTCTAGAATATTGTTTCTGATCTACATTTTAATTCGCAAGGCATTTGGATGTCATTGAATAGGGTTTTCATGTCAAACATACCATTAAAATCAAAATAAATATGCATAAATCATCAACAAGTATATATAAACTTTTAATCATCCCAAACATGGCATAAACATGCAAAAATATTTCGGATTATCCTTAAAATCGAAAACTATAAGATAATGAGATGTAGTAATTATTCAGCTTAGCTTTGTGATTAAAGATGTGAGATTTGATCTTGATTAAGTTGATCTGATTTTCCTCTTTAAAACTTTTAGCTTTCTCTTCTCCTTTGCTAATGGTGGCCGGTCTTGGTTTTGATGTTTTTTATTTGTGACAGAATGAAATGAGGGTGTGTTCATTTTCCCTAAGGGTTTAGGGTATTAGGATATTCCTTTTTCCTATTTTGCCCTCCCCTATTTCCTAACACTTAAGTCCATTTTACTTTATTTATCTATTCATTAATATGGCACGGCTACCCCATTATTTTACTTGATTTAACTAATTAAATATCCTAAATAATGTTACTACAAATATGGGGTGTTACAATCTCCCCTCCTTAAAGAATTTCGTCCTCGAAATTATGATAAGGTACACAACAAAACAATTAAAGGTAAAACATACCATCAAACAAATCAGGATAAGCGTCTCTAATTCTGCTCTCTGTTTCCCAAGTACAGTCTCTAGCATCGTCACTCCACTGGGCTTTCACAAATCTGACTGTCTTATTCCTCATCTTCTTCTCATCTCTCGCGACTATCTGGATAGGCTTCCTAACTATAGTCATGTCTGGTTCTAGTACTAAATCTTCTAACACAGTCAGTGCTATAGTAGTGTCTGGATCCCTAACACATTTCCTCAGATGAGATACATGAAAAACATTGTGAACTCCTGCCAAACTACTCGGTAACTCTACTCTATATGCGAGTTTCCCGATCTTTTCTAAAATAGGAAATGGTCCTACGAACCTCGGTGCTAACTTCCTCATCTTCCCAAACCTGATAACACCTTTCATCGGCGATACTTTGATGAAAACATGATCTCCAATAGAGAACTCTAAATCTTTTCATCTTCTATCTGTATAGCTTTTTTGCCTAGACCGAGTTTCCTTCATTGTCGTCCTTATCAGCTCAATCTTTTCTGCTGCTTCTTTTACTAAATCAGGACCAAGGACCGATCTATCTCCAGTCTCTAACCAACATTCCTATACTAGTATGATAACTATTGTTATATGAAAACTCGACTAAGTGTTGGTGGTCTTCCCATGATCCCTCGAAATCCAATACACAAGCTCTTAACAAGTCCTCCAAGATCTTGCTAGCTCTTTCCATTTGCCCATCAGTCTGTGGATGGTAAGCGGTACTCATCTTGAGCTTGGTTCCTAAACTTTCCTGTAGACTCTTCCAGAACTCGCTAGTGAATAAGGAATCTCTATCACTAACAATATTACTAGGAATTCCGTGTAGTCTAACCACATTCTTCATAAATAACTTAGCCAATACAGGTGCTGTCCTATTTGACTTAACTGGAATGAAATGGGCACTCTTGGTAAGTCTGTCCACTATGATCCATATACTTTCATTTCCTCTATTAGGTTTCTACAACCCGTCTATGAAATCCATAGAAATAGAATCCCACTTCCATACCGAAATATTTAATGTCTGAAGCAATCCACTCGGCTTCTGATGCTCGGCTTTCACTTTATGACAGTTCAAACCCTATTTCACCCATAAGCCAACATGCCTCTTCATTCCTTCCTAGAAGAAAATTCTCTTCATATCCTAATACATCTTCGTTCCTCCTGGATGAATAGTGAACTTCGAACGATGGCATTCCTCCAAAACATCCTTCCTTATGTTTCCTACATCTGGAACACATAGTCTACCCTTATTTCTCAACCACCTGTTCTGGTCAAGGCTGAAATCCTTCAAGTCATCGCTCTCCATTCCATCCTTTAATTTCTTGATCCTTTCAGCTAACACTGGATCCTTTTCCTGTTTAGAAGCAATCTTCTCAATCATTACTGGTCGAACTTTTAAACAAGATAATGTAGCAGATCATCCACTAGACCCAGCCTCGGATCTTCACTGCACTCTTCAAGCTGTCAGGGCTTCCAAATCTTTCCATTCTGCTATCATATCCAACACTGTATTCTGATGCTTCCTACTAAGCGCATCCGCAACCTTGTTGCCTTTCCCTGGTGTGTACTATATTCCAAAATCATAAGCGGCCAAAAACTCCAACCACCTCTGCTGTCTCATGTTCAGCTCCTTCTGAGAGAACAAGTACTTCACGAATTATGATTTGTATAAAACTTGAACCTTCCTCCCAAAAGGTAATGCCTCCACACTTTTAAGGCAAATATTACTGCAGCTAACTCCAAATCATGCATCAGATACCTAACCTCATGCGGTCTAAGCTGTCTAGAAGCGTAGGCAATCACTTCATCCCTCTGCATTAGTACAGCCACCAACCCAGTACCACACACATCGGTATAAACAACTAAATCTTGATTTCCCTCCGGAACCACCAACACCGGTGCATAGGTCAACAAGTGCTTCAAGCTCTGGAATGCTTCCTCATAATTATCGGTCCACACAAACTTTACATCCTTCCGTGTTAGTTTGGTCATCGGTGCTGCTATCCGCGAGAAATTCTTTATGAACCTCCGATAATATCCCGCCAATCCAAGGAAACTTCTTATCTCAGTTACCGTTTCTGGTCTCTTCCAATTATTAACGGCTTCGATTTTTTCTGGATCAACTGACAATCCTTTCTCCGAAACCATGTGACCAAGAAACTTCACTTCTTTCTTCCAAAAATGGCACTTCGAAAACTTTGCCTTTAGCTGATGCCGCCTCAGCATCTCAAGCACAACTCTAAGATGAACTTCATGCTCCTTCTCATCTGAAATGACCCTCCAGATTAGCCTTAATTTTAATGGATTTTATTTTTACTTATATATGTACATATACATTTGCACATGTAGACTTAGTTTAATTTCTCAGAGTCATTTTCTTTTCCAAAAAATTTGTCCAGGATTTTAAAATTCCTACTAATATAAATATATCAGTTTAATCATAAAAATATACATATACATATGATGATGTATATGTCCCTCTTGTTTAAATCAGAGTATATATATATTTTTTAAATTTTGTAAACAAGAGCATATTCTGTTTCATTTGAATTGAATTTTAAATTTCCCATCCCATTATTGATTTTCATGTTTTTGATACTTATAATATATGAGTAGATCCTGCTCATATTTATTTATAATTATAACTTTGATCATTCAAATTAAGATTTATTAATAATTTATCTTGACAAGATAATCTCTGAATGCTTGAGATTATATTTTTTTTCCTTTGTACAGTTCAAATATTTAATATCTGATTAAGGCTAGAAAATGATATTTACATATATCATTTTTGGCTCATGATTTTTCTTTGAAACTCATCTGCTTTTAATTTAGCCTATAAGTCACACCATGTTTTGTTCTTGTGCATATTGGTTTCTAAATTTTCTGGAAGTGTTTGTAAATGGTGCAATCCCTGGATTTTTTTTGGTAAGCCAGGTTTGATTGCAGAATATTCTCTGGTTTGATAGTACAAACCAGTTCCAAAATGCACATATATTTGTAGCATTTGAAGGGAAGTTTTGGGTTAAACACTTGCTAAATGGACAAGGGGTTTTATAATGCATTTTACTACTGAATTACAGACCAATATGATCAACCAGACAAACACCAACCATGTCTCTTTAAAATGTTATTCATTTGCAAACTACTTGATGTCTTATTTAAGATACATACACTTCACAAAACAACTCACAAATGGACTTGAATTCTTTTACAAAATTCTCCAATGAAAGGTAACTATATACCTGAAAGATTACCCCAGGTTAAACCATATTTTACCCCAAACTTAATGCTTTTAAATGACACCAGAATGACTAATGCAAAGTATAGATTATGTTAGTCAATTGCTCAAGTATATAAATATATATATATATATATATATTTCAGATTTTAATAGATAATACTTTAAGCTTGTTCTCTTGTTCATAACTCAGATAATCTTTCAATTCCCAAACCTTAATACATAACAAAATGCAACAGAAAACAACCAGTTCAGACAAACATAGCAAATTCATTACATAACAAAAGATTTAAAAACATAAGTTTTCGTGAATACATGCAGATAAATCATCATATCCTCTTATTAAAAGAAAAACTAGCAAGCATGCTCATTCATCCTTTCTCATTATCCATAACTTTCCTTCCTACTTAAGTCCTGCATTTCCTGTAAGAGCATTAGTGGCTGCCTCATTTTGAAAATGAGACACCCCCATATGCCATGAGCAAACAAGGCTCAGATCTATGATCTAGTATGAGCAACATCAATATATTCATGATATTAAGCAAATAAATGTTACATAAATACTAGCCATTTGCTTAAGCAATTTTCTTAAATCAACTATATTACTATGTTTCAAATAAATTGTTATGCAAGTGCAATAACTTCATAAATTAACCATTAGCACAAGCATGATTATGCAAGCATTCACATCAATCTGCAGCACTTAGATGCCCTGGAACAATCATGGTTCCATTTCAACAAATCTAAGAAATACTCACATTCCTATTTCATAATTTTGCATAGCCTTTACATATATATCACTTTAATCCTAGCCTCATCTGCTATCAAGGAATCATAGGGACACATTGCAATGAACTAGTTCACATCATTGCACAAAGATCTCAGGGCTTAAACAAACCATGTGCCAAACTTGCATACTTCAAATATGACAAGCATTCCAGCAGCCTTCTTGGCTCACAGTTCCTAGTCATTTAATAATTTATATTTATTTAATCCTATCATCAGATAGGTAAGTGAACATGTCACTGTGTTCATTGAAACACCCCGGTAATACTGCAAGCATACTTTCCAAAGGCAAACAAATAGTTATTTTCAAGAATATTGCTAACATATATCTTGTCTTTGAATCAAGTACAAGAATATTTACATTGAGAATAGAAACATGGCATAATGAATCATTATGATATGCAAATAACTATGATTGAGCCAGATTCAAGATCTAGCTGAATCATAATTTTTGTCTTGTGGATTTTTGCTATTTGATCAGGGACTCAGCACATAGAAATCTCTATTGCACCCCTAATATCTTTTCTAAAGCCTCAGCACTTATACAATGTATATTGCAGCTTATTTTTATTTTCTCTATTGAGGTTTACTTGCCATGATTCCATATCAGTTATAAGTATTCTTTCCCTGATTTCAAGATCTGATGCCTTAGCTTTTCAGAATATAATAAAACAGTAGCTTGCACATCCATAATAAAACACCTTATCAGATCAAGGCCATCCAAAGAGCATCCATAACAAAACATTATATCAAATCAAAACCATTCAAAGAATATTAATAAAACCGTGTTTAACAAAAACCAGAAATTATTAATAGCAACATAAAGGTTTGGCTGCCTCATATCAGGTCTTAATGCCATGAATCTAGTGAGATTACTCACCTAAGTATCCCCTTCTAGTTGATTCATAAAATCCCTGAGTATTTTTCCCTTCCTTTAAAATGTTTTCTTCCTTTCTTATTTTAAGTATCTCGGGTAAAAATGATTTCCCTGGCTATAACTACTTATTTATAAGCATTTTCACTAGGGTTTTATCAAGATAAAATTCCATTTCTGTCCTGGCTAGCATCATGGATTTTGTATCCACATTTCCATCCTTAATACCCCGGCCATACTAGTTAATTAAGGTCAGTACTTTCCTCCTTTTGCTTTTCCAGAAAATGGCTATTTTTGAATATTTGCTCAAGTCATGTTAAATGTGTGACTTAGTCATATTTTATATTTTTATTCATTTCTGAAAATTCTCTTTACTATTTTTACCTACACATGCTTACTTACTTATATTATATCTCATACCATTTTAATGTTATTTTTCTTGCTTAGTTCCAATATATTCCTGCTTCAAAGAAAATGTACCTATGTATAGACATATATGTATTTTATTTAATTCTTCCTTACTTCCTGTAAAAATATTCATATGCATATGTTTCATATTTTTAATTTTAATATACAAATATATTTTTAATTTCAGTATGTATACATATCCAACTTCACAAAGAGTATTTAATTTCAATGTATACAGAAAAACATATTTTAATTGGATTAATAATTCACATTTCAAAATCATATTTGAAATGCTTCCTTTCTTTGTTTATTTATTTTATTATCATCATTTTTTTTCCAGGGATCTTAAACCTTTTCCTTGTGCCATTTCCAGTGTGCATGTGCACACATACTCTTACACATCATTTCATCAAGAAATCCTTCAACATTTAATCTAAATATTTTAGAACTGAATTATTTTATTAAAATAATTTTCCTCAAAATTTTGGGGCATTACATCATCCTTAGAGTATATCAGAATATCATCTATAAATACAAACACGAACCTATCCAAGTGCTCTTGGAAAATCCGGTTCATCAAATCCACAAAGAATGCCGGCGCATTAGTGAGTCCGAACGGCATAACTAACCATTTGTATGACTCATATCTTGTTCTGAACAACGTCAAAGGTATACTATCTTCTTCCACTCTAAGCCAATGAAATCCTATCGCCAAATCTAACTAAGAGAATATCTTGGCCCCACTCAACTAGTCGAAAAAATCATCAATTCTCGGTAATGGATATCGATTCTTTATCGCCTTCTCATTCAACTTACGATAATCGAAACATAGCCTTAACGATCCATCTGGCTTCTTAGCAAATATTGCGGCTGCTCCCTAAGGCGAACTACTTGGTCTAATAAAACTCTTACCTTCCAAATCCACCAACCGAGCCTTCAACTCCTTCATCTCTGTTGGCATCATCCTGCTTGGCGGTCTACTCACTGGTTCTGTTCCAGGCACCAATTCTATCCGAAACTCAATGGCTCGTTTTGGTGGCAATCCTACTACCAGCTCAAAAACATCTGCGAATTCTCTAACTACGAAAACGCGATTCAGCTCATCTTCTAACTCCATAATACTCAACAAAGCATTCACCTCACAGTTAGGGTTTTCTATGGTATAAACTATTTGATCACTACAATCCGGGTGGCTAAGTGATATTTTCCTATCCTGGCAAAATATCCTAGCATCGTATGTACTTAACCAATCCATGCCCAATATAATTCCGAACCCAATAAAGTCATACACGTGCAAACTGCAAATAAAGGTGTAACCTAGCAATTCGAACTCTAAGTGGTCACACTTCATCCCAAGTGTCGCATACCCTCCTATCGGATTTGCAACTCTTAAGGAAGTAACTAAATATGTGGGTTCTAGGTTAAGTTTATCTACCAAACATTGAGATATAAAAGAATGTGATGCACCGGTATCAAAATAAAACGCTAACAAATATATCATGGATTTGAAGCTTACCTCCCAATACAGCTTTTCCTTTCTCCCGCATTATCGACTTTGAAGTAGCAGGATCCAATGCAAACACTTGGCCTTTAGCTCCTTTAGCTGGCTCTTTGCATTGGTTCTTGTAGTGCCCAACTTGATCACAGTTGAAACACCTAATGTTTTTCTTTCCAGTCACCTCCTTTCCTTTTCCTTTTCTAGTACGACACTCATGGGCGTAGTGTCCTTTCTTGTCGCACTTATAGCAAACCACCTTAGACTTTCCTTTCTTCGCTGCTCCTCCTTTCTTCGCTACTCCTCCTTTCTGAGCATTCTTCTTGTGGAAAAACTTTCACTTTTGGCCCTATCCAACCTGGACCTCCTCCTCCTTCTTCTTCTTCTCCCAACAAGCTAACATCTCCTCATGTCTTAACGCCATTTCCACTACCACACCACAGGGATCTCTGATGTGCTGCAAAGTAGCCCTAGCCTACTTCGGCTTCAAACCTCTAATAAAATTTTCATTTCTTTTCAACACTCTGTCAACGGTGGCATACCCATACTGATGCAGCAGCGGAATAAAAGAATGATAATTCTGTGAAAGTAGCAATCGATGGAATTTAGAATACTGTATGGCCCAAATTCGTTGATCCGAAGATGCCGAATTCTAGCTATCCCAAACACGTTGATAGCGCACTATACCGTGTTTAAAGATCTACGATTCTTCGCACGTTGATCTAGCGCACTATATACCGTGAATCGGCTTCAGCAATCGTTGAATCGAGCGCACTCGATTAACCGAAAGTGGAGATAGGAGGTCACACTCAACTACCAATTTAATGAAAGCACAAAGATAACAAACAAATTTTTTTATTCAAATTCAACTAAACTATTACAAATGGCACCACCGGCCTATTTATAGAAGTTACAACTCAACACTGAAATCTGTACAACACCTAGGTCGTGAACGACCTATAACATGCGACTTAGTACAAGCAGTGACACACCCGCGACCTTCGACCTAAACAAGGTCGTTAACGACCTAACATATATTTACAACACACAACCCGCCTCAGCCGACTTAACAAATGCGACTTACGACTTAAGTACAAGCGACTTAAGAAAACATGTTACAACACCATACAACGACTCAACATATACAATATTCCAACGACCTAAAATAGCAACGACATAAAAGAACATAGCGACTCAATAAAGTAACGATCCAACACATAGGTCGGTAGCGACCTAACTCATAAGTCGGCAGCGACCTAACTTCTTCAGCGACTTAACAAAGTTCACGACCTAAGGATTTCACGCGACCTAACTAGGTCGTAGGTCGTGGAGCGACTTAACTTAGGTCGTGAGCGACCTAAAACTCCTTCCTTTGAACAACTCCACGTGCATCCTTTGTTAGATCGTACGCGACCTATCATAGGTCGTTGGTTTCCTTCTTCCGCATAACTCGCTTCACCGCCTTGCTCCGGTACCTTGTTAGCTCGTGAGCGATCTTCCATAGGTCGTGAGCGACCTAAGTTGTTACTAGGTCGTGAGCAACCTAAGACTTCATCAATCTGGGCTTCATTCTGGGCTGCATCATCCTCTCCTGGTTGAGAAAAATTCGTCCTCGAATTTGTGCCCTCTTCTCCCACAACAAACTCATTCCCATGATACGGTATAAGATGTTTAACATTAAACACATCAGAAGTATACACATCCTCCGGCAGCCTCAACTTATAAGCGTTTTCATTGATCCGTTTCACAATCGTTACAGGACCAATTTTTCGAGCTTTAAGCTTATTGTATGCTCCCACTAGAAAACAATCTTTCGTTAGTACGGCATATACTAAATCTCCTTCATTAAATTCAACGCTTCTTCGCTTCAAATCCCCAGATCGCTTATACTTTTCATTCGCTTTCTCCAATCGTTCCTGAACGATTTTATGACATTCTGTCAATCCGTCAACAAAATCAACAGCCCGTTTAACGGTTTTCCTTGGTTGTGGTATTATCGTCAGTGTTTTAAATCTCGGATTTTGGCCAATATCTCGGGAAAATATCTCGGCTATCTCGGGCGATATTTAAAACACTTATAACTAAATAGGCTGCCAAATCTCGGATTTTGGCTGATATCTCGGATTTTTCATCTCGGCCATCTCGGGGAGATTTAAAAGCCTGATTATCGTCAAATCTAACGGCCCCTTTGGCAAGCTTGAATACACTATCTGAAATGGACTGAAACCCGTACTTCGGTTTATAGCATGATTGTGAGCAAACTCCGCTTGACATAACTTCATATCCCAACTCTTTAGATTATCCTTCACAAGGCACCGTAATAAATTTCCCAAAGATCTGTTAACAACTTTAGTCTGACCATCGGACTGCGGATGGTAGGCACTACTGAAATTTAGCTTTGTTCCCACCATCTTCCATAAACTCAGCCAAAAATGACTTAAAAATCTAGTATCCCGATCAGAAACAATGGATTCCGGTAAACCATGTAGGCGATACACTTCCTTAAAGAATAACTCGGCAACGCGGACGGCATCAGCTGTCTTCTTACAAGCGATGAAATGTGCCATCTTCGAAAACCTGTCCACTACAACATATATCGAATCATTTCCCCTCTGAGTTCTCGGTAATCCCAAAACAAAATCCATACTGATATCAACCCATGGTCTAATCATCATGGGCAACGACATATACAATCCCGCATTTGTCACCGTCCCTTTGGAAATTTGGCAAATATGACATCTCTCCACAAACCTCCCAACTTCCCATTTCAACGAAGGCCAATAATAAGATTGGGAAATCAATTGCAAAGTACGATCTCGGCCCACATGACCTTCCTCATGCAACTCCTTTACAATCTTCATACGTAAGCTGCACTCTGGTATGCACAATCGATTTCCCTTAAAAAGAAAACCATCCACCAATACAAACTCATCCGTCTTTCCCTCCATGACTTCTTCTATAAACTTTGCAAAGTAAGGATCATCAACAAATAATTCTGGCAACACATCAAATCCCGTTACTTCAACCTTCATTGTAGTCAGCAAATGATTCCTTCGACTCAATGCATCTGCCACTATATTCGTAATTCTCGATTTATGCTTCACCACAAATGTAAATTGTTGTAAGTATGCAATCCACGAAGCATGCCTTGCTGCAATCTTGTCCTGTCCCTGCATATGCTTCAACGCTTCATGATCAGTATATAAAACAAATTCTTTATGAAACAAATAATGTCTCCAATGTTTCACAGCTTGCACGATAGCATAAAATTCCACATCATATGTATTATATCGCATCTTTGCTCCCGATAACTTCTCACTGAAATATGCAATAGGATGTCCCTTCTGACTCAACACCCCTCCAATTCCAACCTTTGATGCATCAGTATGTAACTCAAACAACAACTGAAAATCTGGCAACACTAGAATTGGTGCTGTCGTCAAAAGTCCTTTGATTCTTTCAAAAGCAAATCCTACTTCCTCTGACCATGAAAATTGCTTCCCTTTCATACAATTAGTAACTGGTGCCATCACGCTACTGAAGTGTGGAATGAACCTTCGGTAGAATGACGCCAAACCATGAAAGCTTCTAACTTCTATAATCGTCCTGGGTTGTGGCCAATTTCTGATTGCTTCAACTTTATTCTGATCCACCTGTATACCTCCTCCCGATATAACATACCCCAAAAATAAAACACTATGCATCATGAACACGCATTTCTTCGTTGCAGCATAAAATTGTTCTTGTCGCAGTACCATCAACACTTCTTTCAGATGTTGCAAGTGTTCTTCTGGACTTCCACTATAGATCAGTATATCATCAAAATACACCACCACAAACTTCCTAATGAATGGTCTAAAAATCTGATTCATCACCCGCATAAATGTACTCGGTGCATTCGAAAGACCAAATGGCATAACCAGCCATTCGTACAACCCCTCACGTGTCTTGAACGCTGTTTTCCATTCATCCCCTGGTCTGATTCGAATTTGATGATAACCACTTTTCAAATCAATCTTCGAAAAGATAGTAGCTCCGCTAAGCTGATCAAACAAATCATCCAGTCTAGGCATAGGAAATCTGTATCTCACTGTAATCTTATTCAACGCCCGACTACCAGTGCACATCCTCCACGTCCCATCCTTATTCGGTACTAACAATGCTGGCACAGCACATGGACTTAAGCTTTCCTGCACACGCCCCTGTTCGAGCAATTCTTCCACTTGCCTTCTCAACTCCTCATGTTCCTTTGGACTCATTCTGTTGTGTGGTCTATGTGGCATCACAGCTCCTGGAACAAGGTCAATTTGATGTTGAATGTCTCTCAATGGCGGTAACTCCATTGGTAGCTCCTCAGGAAATACATCGTCAAACTCTCCCAGCACTGGCTTTACTTCTTCAGGGATCTCAATCACTTCATGACTCTCACGTCCAATCAACAAGAATACTTCAGGCTTCTCTTCTACCTCCTTAACAAACTCCTTCAATGATAATAAAGTTTTTAACTCTTCAATCTCCTCCAACTTGTTTTCTTCTTGTTGTCGCTTCTTAGGAATCAAAGTGATTTTAGTTCCTTCAAACATAAAACTGTAACTGTTAGTACGTCCATCATGTTGCACAGCCCTATCATACTGCCACGGTCTTCCCAGCAACAGATGACATACGTCCATGTCCACAACATCACACCAAATTTCATCCTTGTATTTCTTCCCAATTGAAAAATTAACACAAGCTCTTCGCCCAACTTTCACCTCCCCACCTTTCCTCAACCAAGCTAACTTGTAAGGTTTCGGATGCTTCTCTGTCTTCAATGATAACTTCTTCACAGCTTCTGTAGAGATAATATTATCACAGCTCCTCGCATCAATAACAAACTTGCAAACCCTTCCCAAGATAGTACATGTTGATTGAAAGATGTTACTCCTCAACCAGCTAGTTTCCTCCTCCTGTTTTGGTGTTAAACACGACCTCTTCATCATTAATGAATACCCTTCATCTCCCGACACATTCTCTTCCTCCTCATCATGTAGTGATTTAGAACAGTCAGCCTCTACCTCGTCTTCCTCTGCCTCAGCAATCATAGTTCTCTTCTTCGGTTTTGGACATTCGCTGCTCTTGTGACCCACTTCTTGACAATTATAGCATTTGAAATTAGTGTTGACCTTTGGCTTAGCCTCTTCATGAACAACAGGCTTATTCGATGCCTTGGGAATATTAGAATTACTACCCGCTCCTTTGTTCTGTCCTGTAAAACTTGGAAACACACCTCCCCCACGTCTTCCTTGTTTCTCCCAAGCCAACGCCTTTTGATGTGCTTCTGCCACAGATCTAGGGTCGAACATGTTCACCATATCCTGGATCTGTGTTCTAAGTCCACCAACAAACCTAGCGGTTAATTGTTCTTCTATCTCCATAATGTCATTTCGAGCAATCAACTGGTAGAACTCATCTGCATAATCAGTAACCGCTTTCGTCCCTTGCCTCAGGTTTTGTAATCTCTGATACATTAATGATTGGTAATTGTAGGGTAAGAAAGTAGCCTTCATCAGTTTCTTCATCTTTTCCCAAACAACAATCCTTGACTTCCCCATCCGCTCTCTAGTAAGTTTGGTTTGCTGCCACCATGCCATAGCTCTCCCCCTCAACCTAGTAGCAACCAACTTCACTTTACGATCCTCCAGAACCTCCTTGAAGTCAAATATTTCCTCAACATAAGCTAACCAATCAAGAAACTCCTCGGCTTGCATACCTCCCTTGAATTCCGGTATTTCAGTCTTCATCCCAGACCCCCACTTGTGATCATACTCCGACTGATTTCTTCCTTGTCCTCGTCCTCGTCCTCGTCCATGAACACTACCACCATCAAACTCCTCTTCAAAATCTGATGTATATCGATGTCGATCCTGACCACCAACATCTCTATTACCTACATTCCTCCGATCACAATCATTCACATTCCTATCACGTCTTCGATCATCATCATCTCTATAACAATCTCGACTCACACTTCTATCATCATTATCAGCACTTCTCTCCCGATTGGAATGTGGTGAAATTCTACTTCCCCCATGGTTAGATTCTGGTGAAACCCTTCTCCGATTTTGATTCATCTCCAACATCATCTTCTCTAATCGACCAATCCCTTCATTAAACTTCTCACTAAAGTTTTCGTTTATTCTTTGCTCCATCTCATCAGCTTCTTCTCTTCTATACAAAGCTTCCACATTCTGATGGCGATTAGCTCTTCACGGCGGCATGATTTGAAACTTCTCAAACACTTCAATTCTCGGCTTGGACGTTCAAGATGATACCAAATGATGTACGACCTTCAACTTCAAACTCTCGGCTCTAACACTTCTCTTAGCTTGGCTTTGCTTGATGTAGCTCGGCTTCACTAACTCCTCAAACTCTTCGATAGAATATTGGCTCCAAGACTCGGCTTAGCTATGATTGGCTAAGTCTAGCTCCGATACCAAATGATGCAGCAGCGGAATAACAAAATGATAATTCTGTGAAAGTAGCAATCGATGGAATGAAGAATACTATATGGCCCAAATTCGTTGATCCGAAGATGCCGAATTCTAGCTATCCCAAACACGTTGATAGCGCACTATACCGTGTTTAAAGATCTATGATTCTTCGCACGTTGATCTAGCGCACTAGATACCGTGAATCGGCTTCAGCAATCGTTGAATCGAGCGCACTCGATTAATCGAAAGTGGAGATAGGAGGTCACACTCAACTACCAATTTAATGAAAGCACAAAGCTAACAAACAGAAGTTTTTATTCAAATTCAACTAAACTATTACAAATGGCACCACCGGCCTATTTATAGAAGTTACAACTCAACACTGAAATCTATACAACACCTAGGTCGTGAATGACCTATAACATGCGACTTAGTACAAGCAGTGACACACCCGCGACCTTCGACCTAAACAAGGTCGTTAACGACCTAACAGATATTTACAACACACAACCCGCCTCAGCCGACTTAACAAATGCGACTTACGACTTACGTACAAGCGACTTAAGAAAACATGTTACAACACCATACAACGACTCAACATATACAATATTCCAACGACCTAAAACAGCAGCGACATAAAAGAACATAGCGACTCAATAAAGTAACGATCCAACACATAGGTCGGTAGCGACCTAACTCATAAGTCGGCAGCGACCTAACTTCTTCAGCGACTTAACAAAGTTCACGACCTAAGGATTTCACGCGACCTAACTAGGTCGTAGGTCGTGGAGCGACTTAACTTAGGTCATGAGCGACCTAAAACTCCTTCCTTTGAACAACTCCGCGTGCATCCTTTGTTAGATCGTACGCGACCTATCATAGGTCGTTGGTTTCCTTCTTCCGCATAACTCACTTCACCGCATTGCTCCGGTACCTCGTTAACTCGTGAGCGATCTTCCATAGGTCGTGATCGACCTAAATTGTTACTAGGTCGTGAGCGACCTAAGACTTCATCAATCTGGGCTTCATTCTGGGCTGCATCACATACCGGGCTAACTCTTCGAACCTTCCAGCATACTCTAGAACAGACATCTCCCCTTATACCAGCTCAGCAAACTTTCTAACCAATATAGACTCGCCATTACTGACATGAACCTTTCTTGAAACCTCCTCCTAAACTCTGCCCATGTCATAGTCTCTTCATCCACACCAGCAGTTACAGTATTCCACCAAAACAAAGCAGCTCCCTGAAGCTGTCTTGAAGCAAGTCTTCTTTTCTGCTTGTCATTGCCCTAAGTTAGCAAAAATCCTTTTACAGTGTAGCAGCCAGTTTTCCACCTCGATAGCATCCTCAGCCCTAATAAACGGCTTTCCTTCAAGCCTATCATAGTCTCTACTCAAGTTAGCATACCGATTGACTACTGGAGCTTCTTGAACTCCTCCCGTAGCATTTCCTCCAACAACCCCAGCAGCGATCCCAGCTTGCATCATGTTTACGAAAAACTGATACATAGCTCCCATATCCACTTGTGGGACCCCAACACCAACATTCTTAGCCTGAGCCTGACCTTGAGTTCTTCTAATGTTCGATCGGGCATTTCCATTTGTGGTAGTGCTGTCTCCACCTAGATTAACTCTTCCTCTTCTTCCGTCCATATCTGTATTCAAGCCTAGTGAGATACAAAAGAATAACCTAACAAAGATAAGGGTCTAGAGATAAGGCGTATACTTATATATAGCAAATACAATTACGTTACTATAGCGTTATTCCATACCCCAATCTTAACTCTAATTCCTAAGGATTATGTTTTCAAAATCATTTTTTTAGTTATAGTATTTCATAAACCTATGCTCTGATATCAAGTTGTAACATCCCCTATCTAGAGGCCCAAAGCTAAGCGCTACAAATGCTGCAGTCATCTATAGAATTAACTTCCGACGACTAAATACGGCTATGTTAATGGTATCTATAATATCGGAAGCACTTGAATATAAAAAATCACATATTTCAAAACAACATTTTTTTTCATTACATTTCAAAACAGATGTTCCATATTCAGATTACATATTCCCATAACGTTTCCTCGGGCAATGATAAAATATAATTATTACAAAATACGTCAAGAGCAACATACGAAGATACCCCCTTGGATAATCAAAGTCATATAGTCATATTGACTTAATACATACACAACGGGAATAAAAGCAAAACAAAGAACTGAAACTGCTAATAGCTATCTGTTAGTCTCCTGCTCATCTTCGGTAGCTTTATTCGTCATCCTACTAAAAACCTGAAAGAACCTCAGCCTACTCAAATCAATTTTGAGCACCCGAGAGTTTAAGGGGAAAACATAAACTTCGAGTCAGACATAAAGACTGGTGTGAATAGTACTATACATCCCATTGATTAATGTTAAGTGAGACCACGCCGCTTAGCGGAACGGGTTTCCCCTCACTAACATCCTTTTAAAACATATCTTTTGCAAATCTTTTTCTACAACCAAAACTGGTTAGACACTGTAAAGCATCATTATATAAACATACATATTAGGTAATAAAAGAACTATCTGTTCAAACACTATAGTTTTGTTTGGCTAGCCATTAACCTTTAGTTGAATCGGGCCTACCAAACAATACAACAAAATAATCTTAACATCTACTAGACACTCTTATTTTGGACGGTCTACCCTTAACTATCTGGTAAATACTTCTCTTCTGGACGGTTTGTCCCTCACTTAACATCTCCCAGGGTCACCTGATCCTAATGGTTTTGCGGGCTCACCACCGACCTATCTGTATACAAACATATATTCCCTTCTGTGTGCAATCTTAATTTTAGTCTTACCTGTGACAAAGCCCTACACACTGGAATTTTGGACAAAATTAGCTGGAGCCAATAACTAATGTATAGGGTGCGACCATATACCAGTCCCATCTGGTATTCTAATATCTGAGTCATTTTACTTAGGGATATCTTCCCAAAAATTTCCTTAAAAACCTTTTCTCAAATTGATTTAAAATCTTTAAATCAAACTCACACAAGGAAAATACATATACTCTATGCTTTACTCAAAATCACCTTGCCATGTTATATATATATACTTTATTCAAGTTGATGAAAACATTTAAACTCTTGAAAGTACCCATTTCGATTCTATTAAAAGTACCCCTTTCTAAACCATCGAAAGCATCTCATTCACAAAGTAAAACCCTTTATTTATCTAGGCCGAAAGGCCAAAGCTTCCCTTTCGAAACCATACTCAAACCCTTTCGAAACCTTCCTTTTGAAAGCATTACAACCTTAGACATCATATCTTAAAACACTTCAAAACATTGCCTTTAGAAAACCATGGAAAACCTTCCATTTCAACCCTTTCGGAACCATTAGAAAACAACACCTTTCGATTCCTTCGAAACCCTTTGCCCTTCAAAACCATTTTAAATACCTTTCAAAAGCATCAAACCTTTAGAAACTTAAACCTTTCTAAAGCACTTGGGTTCAATTTAAAATATGTTGAAAAATACTTTTCGAAACCATTTAAACCAACTCTTTCAAAGCCTTTGGGTTATACTTCAATCAGAATGAAATGGGTCATTTAAAACATATAAGTCGAAAGCCTTCCTTTCAAAACCTATTCCTAAGTGAATAAGTGATGGTGTCAAAACCATCCCTTCGAAAGCATGAGAGAAGTGGTTAATTTTTAAAACAAAGTGTATCTTCCGAAACCATTAACTTCGAAAGGTAGAAAGGCAGCAGCTAGGGGTTTCGACCCCTTCGTAAGCAGTACTTAAAACAAACGAGTGAAACCCATTCGAAACCCTTCCTTTTAAAATATTTGACCCAGTCGAAAGCCAACTGAGTCGGAACCTAACCTTTCGAAAGCTAAGCAGGTGCTCCTTTTATTTTAAAACAAGGCACACTCCAACCCCTTCAGAACCTATTATTTCGATTAAGTACCCTTCGCCTTTATCCAATGCGCACATACCAAGTAGCTTGATACCATGCGCATTGGTTTCGAAACCATTGGTGGCGAAAGGTCTGGGTCGGAATCCCTTGGGCCGAAAATGGTGGAACATGTTAAAATCATGTTATTTTTGTTTTTAACTTAAAAGAGAAGCACTTTTTAACTAACCTGCTATTATTTGTCAAATTGCCATTGGTTGGTAAAATACCTTTTTCAAAAGTGCTGCTAATATCTTTAGAAATAAATTATAATTTTATTTTACAAAATACCCCTTCTCCTTAATAAAATATATAAAACATTTAAGTCCCATACCTAAAATAATTTTATATATTCATTAAAACACTTGGGAAAATTCTATAAAAATTCCAGAAAATCCTTTTCAATATGTTTTCTAACATAGATAAATTCAGACCCAAAATAATTATTTATTTTGCCGTAAATAATTTATAACCCAATAAATCATTTTCTTCACTAGAAAATTAATATAAAATCCACATTAATTCAGAAAATTATAAAAGTGGAAACCCACCTCTAGAATATTGTTTCCGATCTACATTTAAATTCGCAAGGCATTTGGATGTCATTTAATAGGGTTTTCATGTCAAAATGAAATGAAAGTGGCCGGCCTTGGTTTTGATGTTTTTCGTTTGTGAGAAAATGAAATGAAGGTATGTTCATTTTCCCTGAGGGTTTAGGGTATTAGGAAATCCCTTTTCCTATTTTTCCCTTCCCTATTTCCTAACACTTAAGTCCATTTTACTTCATTTATCTATTCATTAATATGGCACGACTACCCCCTTAATTTAATCACAAATCTCAATCCATTAATCAACCCATTATTTTACTTAGTTTAACTAATTAAATATCCTAAATACTGTTACTAAAAATATAAGGTGTTACAATAGTACTGCTTATAAGGCCTGTGTGGCAACCACTTATCTAAACACGACATTATATTCGTTAATGAATGGTGTACGACCTGTGTGACAACTACTTATCTAAACACGACATTATATTTGGTAACGTAGGTGTAAAGCCTGTATGGGTAACCACTTGTTTAAATATGACATTATATTCGATAATGATTGGTGTAAGGCCTATATGGCAACCACTTGTCAAACATGACATTATATTTGGTAACGTAGGCGTAAGGCCTGTGTGGCAACCATTTGTCTGAACACAACATTATATTCGGCAATGATTGATGTAAGGCCTATGTGGAAACTACTTATGAGAACATGACATTATGCACTATATTGGTGGTGTAAGGCTTTTCTAGCAACCTAATATATGTTCATGATAAAACTGAGAAAAAGTAAGATAAAACACCTTATGTGTCTAGTACCGTTATTGAACTGGTAGTAATAAGGTCAGGGTGGTAACTTAAAATGAACAGACTACAAAAACTAGTGGGAATAAGCTCCAAAAGAAAAATCTCACACTTATGTTAGAATTGATTATTTTTGATTGACCAAGAAACAATGTTTATTACATAGTACGATGTAATTGTTGCAAACTGTAATAGTGAGGGGAAAACCATTCTGTGCTTTAGCGGTTTGGTCTCACTATGTGATTTGTTTGCTTAAGGTAAAGTATTAGTCCTACCCGGTTTTATGTTGACCCATGTTTTTATCATTTTCCATAAATTCTTGAGTACTCATTCGAATAGGCTGAGATTATGGTATAGGCAGGTAGCTTTTGAAAAAGATGAATGAAGACTTTGAAGACGAAGCAGGAGGCTTACTTTGCTAAAAAAAAGTTATTTCGAAACTTTCGCTGTGTGAAATCGGGATTTATAATTGTTTAAATGTTCATGTCGACATCATCATATGTTGGGCATGACACTATTTTTATATCTTTTTATATTTACTGTAACAATCCGTAAATTTTCGATAATTAAATTTGTTAATTTAATAAGATTTTTGTAATTTAATATCGAAGGAAATAAAGATTTGTAAATTAATAATGAAATAATAACAAAAATGAAAAGTAACAATGTTAATCTAAGTCAATCATTAACAACTTGAATGAAATTCCAATTAATTAAAATAATTTAAATGTTATACTTGGCTATGAATTGAATATAAGGAAACAAGTGTAGATATTGAACTAATTGATGAATTAGTATATAATTAATGATAATTGGATAAGAACAGTGTTATGTAAGCAATTGTAACATTTGTTTGTTAATAATAACTTATAAGTGTAATTAAACGTTAATGGTAACAATTATTATAAGTTAACCATTTATTTAGTCTATTAAATTAAAATTGGTAATCAATTGCAATAAATCTAAATTAAATGTTATGTTGGTGTAAGTTAAGGTAATAATTGGAAATAATGTTAATTTTATTCATATTATGACAATTAGTTGAATTAAAAGAATGGAAATAAAGATTTATCAATTTATTGGAATTTAAACTATAATAATTGGATTAATTGCAATTAAATGAAATTAAGTATTTAAATATTACGTTAATGGAGATTAAGATGAAATTTGAGAATATTAGTGTAATAAATCATGAACCAATGTTAATTTCACCCATTTGATAATAATGGATTGAATAATAGGATGAAAGGTCACTTAAATGGAATTATTGGACATTTGATTTATAATTTCTGAATTTATTGAAATTGGAAGTAAAGATGGAAATAATTGAAATAATTAACATTGAATTTACATGAAAATTTGTTTTAAATAGTTATAAATGTCTAAGTAATCAAAAGTGATAAAATGTGTTAATTACAGAATCAGAATTAAAAAGGTGATTAATTTATTTAATATTAATTTATTTAATTAACTGAAATATAGCCATTTTGGCCACTGACTCAGATTTTGACGAAACTAGTTTCATCGGATCCGTAACGGTGAATTATTATAGTATTTCAAGTTTCGTAGCGATCGGATTTGTCGTTTGATCGAACGGACTCGAAACGCCTAGAATTGAATTTAATTGAAATCAATTGAAATCAAATTGAAATAAGCTGATTTTGGCATAACTTCTTCATACAATGGAATTAGGACGTGAAACCTGTTCCATTGAGTTTAAAATTATTGAAAACATCTATTTTGATATATGGGTTGACCCATTTTCGTTCCGGAGTTAGAACGCGCTTTTCGGGTCGTTTATCGTTCGACTGTCAAATCAAATCGTGTCCATTCATCTCGATTTCTAACGTACCTATAAATAGTCCGTTATAAACCCTAGCCACTTCTAATATTCATTTGTCTGTACGTACATCTCTTTCTCATCTCCTCTTTCCAATGGCAGACAAACCAAATCCAAAAATTCCCAATTCAATTTCAAATCAAATTTCAATCGAAAATTTAAACTCCTCAAACCCTATCGAATTATATGCCATTTCGAAGCTCTCGACGAGTGTAATTCCCTGGTATGGTTCGTTTTCTGATTGGAGTCATCGTTTGTCCTAGAATTTGTAGTTTATTTTTGGCTGTTCGTTGTAGGGTTGCAAGTCAACGGTGGATTTGCAACCATACGACGATTGGGTGGTGGCAACAGGTAGAGGGCGTCGAATAGTGGTCATCGGCATGGATGGTTGGTCGAGATCGAGCACGAAATTGCCAGAAATCGTGAGTTTTGACGACGGCGGCGGTTGCGATTGGGAAGGCCGGAGATGGCCGCTCGACCATGGAAGGCGCGGCTCAAGGAGGTGGAGGCGGCAGTGGCCTCTGATTGGGGCGAAACGGCCGGTGGAGGCGGCGGCGTTGATGGAAACGATGGCGGCTGGGTCGTGAACAGTGAGGGTTTCGGTATGTTGTCGAACGGTGACGTGTATGCTTTGTTTTTTTATTATTTTAATTTATAATTTTATTGTATAATGTTTTAATCCACATATCTTTTACGTACGAGATCAGATTCACGCGTGGTTTTCTCCGCTAGGATCATATCGGAATTTTGGACATTTTGACGCTGGTTTGGACGACTTCTGAGACCGTTCAAATTTTGGGCTTATTTTGAATTTAAATTCAATTTAAATTCAAATGTGAGTGTTTTAACCCACTCACAACTTCTAAAATTTCTTATGATTGTTAAATTTAATTTATGATGTGATTAGAAATTTATTTATGATTGTTTGGTATATTTTGAATCATCATCTCAGTTAATTTGAATTTATTTGAATTAAATCGTTATTTAATTTATTATTGAATATAAATTGCCAATTAAATACCTGTTATTGATTATCAGTTCTATATTGATATTTATTGATTAATTTGGATGATGATTGTGATGGATGTTGATTGTTGATATTGGATGAATGGATGTTTTATTTTATATCGTTATAAACTGCAAGTTCACTATAGGTTGAAATGATACATTCCCGAATGATCAATAGATTAGGGAAAAATCGTTATGGGTTGAAATGATAAACTCGAGCAATTTTATGGATTTTATTACTAATTCGGGATTGCGGTTTGAAATGATATATATAACCGTAACATTTTAAATTGCGGATTGAAATGATAAATATCCGTATCACTTGACACTAGGGTAGAGAATTAATTATATACGGACACCGGATTGGTTAAATTAAATGATTTTAAAATCCTTAATTTTCGAATTTAATTAAATGATATTTTGAAATAAAATTTGATTTATGTAAATTGAAGTATTATTGGAAAATCAAGTTTATGATGAAATGTGAAATGGTTTAAAAGGAATTGCTTTAAGAAATTAAATTGGAAGTTTAAAGTTAAACTTTTAAGTATAAATGAAATTATATCGAAATTAAGTTATTGAAGTTGTTTGAAAATAACTTTGAAATATTTTGAAACTGGAGTAATTCAAATTGAACATGGATTGAAAAGATATGAAATTCAATAGTTTATTGAAATGTTAAATTGAAAGGTTTGGAATTTGTTGACTTGGAAATTGAAAATGGTCCAAATGCGTTGAAATGAAATGAATAGTTTAATTTGATATAAATTCCAAATTCATGTTTTAATATAAACTATTTTGAAAATATATTTTTATTTCAAAATTTCTAATTATTAAGATTTCAAAGTATTAAACTATTTTAACATGTATTAATTATATTAAATCATTTTAACTTATTTTAAACCATTTAATTTATTTAAACTAATTAATCTGTTTTAAAGCTATTTAATCTATTTAATTATATTTAATCTATTTTAAATCTATATTAACTATTTATAACTATTTAAACTATTTTCTTCTAAATTCCAAACTAAGTAAAATGGATGGGTTTATGTTCAAATTCTCGATTTTTAAAGTGAATATGGTTAATGATGTTATAACCTAAGTTGGGATTTAAATAACATTTTTGGTTTAATATGATAATTTTGAAATGAGAGTTTAACCTATTTTGGAAATATGACTTTTGAAAGGAAATATAATTTCGAACTATGATTTCAAATGCGATATGATTTCAAAGGTGAATATGATTTCGAAAGTATGTAATGATTTCGAAAATGATATGATTTGAATTGAATATGATATTTTGATATCAATTATGAAATGATTTTGAAAATGTAAAAGAACCATCCGGTGTGTAATAAGCGATTGGTTGTTAAAAAGACCGGGATCAGATATTGTCATACCCTCTGCCAATACCGAAAACCACTTTAACAATTGTGTACGCGGTGGAGATTCCAGAATGAAGTAGGATGGTTGGCGACGATCCTATATGAGGTATATACGTGGACCTGACTTCCATGAGTTAGCTTAAGGTGGATAAAATAGGAGCAATTGACGGGCCAAGTGAGGTCATTCCTCCGATCGGGCACACTGCTTCGACACTATATTTTGACTTTGTGATTGATTTGGTGGCCACCCTCGATTTTTGATTTGGGAGTGTGTTTCGAGGTGGGCGGTAGTAGCTGCTATGCGTTACCACCAATCCGGAAGTGTAATTGGTATATCTACCCTAGCATAGCCTAGTTGTGCCATGTCACCTACCCTAGTGCGCCTTCTACGAGTTTGTTTTGTACCATACCTATGGAGTGCCCTCTGACGGCGTCCAGTACGGGCGGGATTATGGTACTGTATAGACTATGGGAATATATAAAAATGTGTTAAGGGGGAAAATGTAATGCCTTAACGCTATTTTAATAGTTTACTTTACTTTAGACATATTATAATAGCGTATTGTACTACATAGTAGATAGTTTAACGGATCCTTAGGAGATGTGAATCCCGAACATCTCTTAAGATACTGCACTCACGTTAGACACTGGATATGAGATTTCAAACCCCATAAACATCTCCGACGCCGTTTACACTCATATTTATTTACCATTGATTTGACTTACATAAGATCTTTTAGTTTTGACTCGAGTGTTTTGTCTTTTCAATTCGCTCGGGTCAGCCTGAGCATTTCAGGATTCGAAGACTTGTTTCTGGAGGACGAAGATGAAGATTGTATTATTATTTACTATATTATTCTACTGCATCATACTGTTCCGCTGCATTATCATTTATTTATCTCTGGAATGTGTAACTCTGATTTTGTATTGTATAAGTATAATCAAATGTTTTGTATACAGCTTCATGAACTGTTATTTGATTATTATATTTTGTCATTCCGCTGCGAGATTCTGTTTTGTTTTTTTTCTTTCTTTGCTTTTCTTATTCACCCCAATAACAATCTGCCATTCTGTATGGTTTGAGTCGGCATATGTGTTTGCTTAAAACGTACAAAAAGGCATGATGTTACATTTACCCTTATGTGGGAATGAGATGGGTTAATGCTTCTGTAACGACCTATGTAAAACAATTAATATAATGGAAAGTTTTTAGTTACTCTGTTTACTTTATGTTGTGAAAAAAATATAACGATCTCACTTTATCGCTTAAAATAATTCCTGTGATGACTGCAACATCATCGCCATTCTTTTTTGTCTTGAAGTATGGGATGTTAAAACTTGATATCAGAGCTTAGTTTTGGGGACACTTAAATAAAATAGAGCTAAGCCAAAACTAAGTAGTAGGAAACGAACACCTTGGGGAAGGTATATGTTATATATATATATGTATGTATGTATGTGTAACATACTTGTATTTTGATATAGATATATAGGTGGATATATCTACCCTCCACTATTGTTCTCACTATCTTTTGCTTCCATTTCTTATGAACGTTTGCTTACGTAGAAAGCTATAATGGATTTGCAAAGCAGACATTTGACTATAGGAGAAGGAATAACAAATGATTGTAGTGGCACTGGAAGTATGCAAACAAACAACCAAGGAGGGGAGGTAGCACTGGTGGTACATGTTTAAGTTAGTAATAAATGCCTTCCTCAGTTGTAGAAACATGAATATAAATGTGCTCTTTCAACTGTTCTTGGAAAATCTGTTGCAGCAGCGAGTACAACTATTGGCCTCTACGTACCTAGAGGCTCGGTGCAGCCAGTCAGGGAGGACTCTACTAAAATGAATAAGAATTTCCATAGTTTGGAATAAGAAATGTTTGATGGAATGAAACAAGTCTAGGCGAGTGATTGGCTGAGAATGTGCGAAAGGATTTGTGAAGGCTTAGAACTGACATATGCCTAGAAAACGAACTTATTGTCCAGGAAGTTTGACGAAGTAGCAAGTGTTTTGTGGGAGACAATGATGGTAGAGATTCTTATGCAAGAATTCACTTATCATTGAAGAACATTACATTCCTATATCAGAGTTGTCGGCAATGTTTCGAGAGTTTGTCGAGTTGTAACAGGGGAGTATGACAGTGCTTGATTATGTGCAGAAATTTAAGCTTTGTCCAAGTATAGGGCTGACTTGATTAGGACTCCAAGGAAAAAGGTGGAGAAGTTTATTCTCGGATTGAGATCGGGTTTGAGTGATCGAGCAAGGCTCATATAGCACTTCCGTTCAATGAAATGGTAGACATGGGAGTAGGTACGAGCTGATGTACACCGAGAGGCGAGGTGTGGGGCAGAAGGCTTAGGTTGAAAAAAAAAAAGTTTACTACTTATCAAAAAGGCATGAAGAGCCAACAATAGAAAGGGAAGGCTCGGGGAGGAGGAGACCGGAAAGAAATTGCAGAAGTGACCTGTTATAATTACAGGCAGAAATTGCACTATGCAACTAAGTGCCCGAAGTTGGTTGGAGCGGCCAAAGTCAAATGCTTTGTATGCGACAAGCATGGCACAAAAAGAAAGATTATCTTTAGTTAAGACAGGCGAAAATCTTCACTTTAGATTAGCTATTAGCTGAACCAATGAATGAGGAAAATGGAAAGAATATTGTGCCAGGAGGTATGATCTCAATCTCTAGTACTTCAGTTAGAGTTCTTTTTCATATGGGTGTTATACACCCATTCATTTTGAAATATTTGATTGATAGGTTGGACTTACGAACTACTTGCTTAGTCATGTCTTTACATGTGGTTAATCCGATAGGTGGGTGTGATACTCTTGGATTAAAGTGCATTAACCTTGTGTTTGATTTGTGTGAACATTTGTTTGTCCGTGACCCATATGTGTTTGACTTTATAGGGTATAGGGTAATTTTCGCTCTGAATTGGTTAGTGCATACTGATGCTAGGATCTTTTATGATATAGAGTTATCACTTTATAGAATCCATGTGATGGGAGAAGGATTATGGTGGCGTTGGGTATAATAAATGACAAGTTTGGGTTGACATTGTGTGTGATGGAGGATCAAGGTAATTTACAAATTTTTTTGAACCATTAACAAGATACTACCAAAAAAGAGTGATTGAATTCTGAATAGAATTGGTGTCAAAGGCACAACATTTTAGAAGACCACCTAGCATAATGTCGCCTAAAGAAATAGAAGAATTAAAGAAGGAGCTGGTGAGCATAAAAGTCTCGTTAAGCTAAGTAGTTCACCATAGGAAGTATCCATTGTACTCGTAAAGAAGTCAGATGGATTATTATGGATGTATATTGATTATCGGGAGTTGAATGAATTAACAGTGAAGAATCGTCATTCATTGTATGGGATAGACAACTTGTTTGACCAATTGAGTGTAGCTAGAATATTCTTACAGCTAGATTTTGCATCCGGATTCCACCAGCTGAGGGTAGTAGAGGATAGTGTTCCATTGAACGCATTTAGAGCTAAATATGGTTTATATGAGTGGTTATTGATGCCATTTGGAATGACCAATGCCCAAGCATCCTTTGCGGATCTTATGAATTAAATCTTTCGTGATCAGTTGGATAGATTTGTGTTGGTCTTCGTTGATGACATTTCGGTGTATTCTAAGATGAGAGAGACTTTAAAGTCCATTTTACATTGGTATTGGAGATGTTGAGACAACATAAATTGAAGGTGAAGTTTTCCAAGTGTCACTTTTAGAAATGGGAAGTAAATTTTCTTGGTCATGTGAAATCGGAGAATTGATTAGCAATGAATCCATTAAAGATTGAAACCATTAATGGTTGAAATAAACTCGAGACGGAAATGAAGATGAGAAGTTTCTTGGGACTAGCTTACTAATATCACAGATTCATTAAGGATTTCTTCTGTATAGTAGCACCCTTGATTAATTTCACCAAACAGAATGGGAAGTTTGTCTGGACTGATAAGTGTGAAGGATCATTTCAGGAGTCAAAGAAGTTATTAAAAGATGCACTTGTCATAGTCGTATTTGAACTGAATCAGGAGTAGGTATTGTATATCGATTATAACAACCCGCTTTTAAGTGGGCCTGAATGTTTGCTAAAATGAGAACCCAAGTCCACTGGAGTACAAATTGTTGGTATCCTGTAAAATAACAAAAGTATATTAGAGACTATCGATAACAACTCACAGTGGAATAAAGAACATAATAAAACAAATACATGCACTAACCAAGGCTAATACTTCTGGTATCCAGTACCCTTGTCAATGCCAAGCATACATAAGGAAATCTATCTTTGCATCATTTCCGCATTATGCCAGTACCTATCTCTGTAAATCTCTCTTGTGGGTTGTAATGAGGAGGGGTCAGAAAAACGTTTTAGTGATCGGTAAATTACATATTTTATCCGTAACAGTAGTTTATGCTGATTGTTTTCCATTACGTATTATTCCTATTAGTTAAAGCTTAGTCATTTTGATTTCATGTACATGTATTGTTTGCACAAAAAATGGACAAACACCTCAAAGTTGTGTGATTTAGTAGATCTTATGTTGTTCTTAGTGATTTGGGTGATTTATGTAAATATATGAAAAGCAGGGACTAAACTGTAAAAAGACACGCAAGTTTATAGTGGTTCAGCCAGAATGTGCCTACGTCCACTTTATATGTTATTTCTCTTCTCTTGTTTTGATTACAAGTACAAAGCTTTGATACAAGTAAAAGAAAGTTGTTTGAAAATTCTCTCCGTGCTTGAGCTCTCAAAACTTGTCCCCATTGTTGTACCCCTGCCCCTCTATTTATAGAGTGAGGCTGGGGGTAGGGGTCTTGGATGTATACAGCTGCTGATGGGCCTGGGCTGACGCGATCTGGCCTGGTAGTGTTGGTTCGGAATGCCTTGGTCCGGTGGTAGGTGGTCCGGTAGGAGCTTGGTTCGGTGGTAGCTTGGAGAAGGTTGGTCCGGCAGTGGTAGGGAGAAGGTTGGTCCGGCAGTGGTAGGTGGTCCGGTGGCAGCTTGGAGAAGGTTGGTCCGGCAGTGGTAGGTGGTCCGGTGGCAGCTTGGAGAAGGTTGGTCCGGTAGTGGTAGGGAGAAGGTTGGTCCGGCAGTGGTAGGGAGAAGGTTGGTTCGGCAGTGTTGAAGGAGGTTGGTTCGGCAGTGTTGAAGGAGGTTTGATTCGGTGGTATCATGGTCCGGTAGTGTGGGAGACCGGATGGAACTTAGGCGAGCGTGAATGAATTAAGCTTCTTGGTCTTGAGCTCTTCTAGGTGAGAACACGCCCAACATTTGCCCCCCAAAGTGGGGCATATGCCGGCATATGCCATGCTTTGTTTTTTAAAACCAACGATGTTAGCTTGGATGCTTTCGCCGAATCGACCGGTCCGGTCGTCTATGCTCACCTATAAATAAGGGCCTAGGGCTTTCGTACCTTCTACCGAACGAGACAGCTTCAAACAACCGAATCAGTTTTTATCCTACTGCCGAATCGCTTTGGCCTGCCGAATCAGGTATTTAACTTCCCTTCGCCGAATGAAACCTGATAATGAGAATGCCGAATGGGCCTTTGGGTAACGAGAATGCCGAATGGGCCTTTGAGTAACGTGACTGCCGAATGAGCCTTTGAGTAATGTGAATGCCGAATGGGCATGAGTGATGTGAATGCCGAATGGGCTTGAGTAATGTGAATGCCGAATGGGCTTGAGTGATGTGAATGCCGAATGGGCTTGAGTAATGTGAATGCCGAATGGGCCTTTGTGTAATGGGAATGCAGAATGAACTTGATACACTTGATTTTTTTTTATATCACGAGCGAAATTCCGGGCTATATGTACTTGCTTGTTTGTATTCTCTGTTTTAACAATATGCTTTTTATGTCGCAGATAAATGTCTTGTAAAGTTGAAACCCTGATCAGAAAAGAGGAAATCCCAGGATAGAGATGATCCTTCCGCAGTGCCCCTAGCTCAGTCAGAACCAGGACGTCATGGGCCTACCCCGAGGTCACTAGTGGATGGGTACGGCCCTTAGGAGCTTCTGAACTCACCTCCCGACTGTTTCCTAAGCTTTCTAAAAGGCGAGCAGCTTGATGTTATCTCCCGCTCCTTTGGGATTGATAGAGCGCGCATGCTGTTGCCGGGGGAGGCAGGTGTACAAGTAGAGGATGATGACCAGGATGGTCAAGAAGCAGGTGCTGGTAAGTCTTCCTTTCTGGTCTTTCCGTTAACTTGGTTGCTTATTACTAATGAATTCTTTCTTTGACCGAACAGGTGGGCAACAGGGCAAGGATAAAACTCCGACGCGGCCGGCTCCTTGATTGGACCTGGATATCTTTTGGTGGGCTTGACATTGTTGTATACGTTAGTCTCAAAACAGTAGCGTAACTCTTAGGTTGTAATTATGCTACTTGTAATAAACAACACTATTCTTGACGTGTAATTTTTTAACTTAAGCTGATTCCGTCGTTTTTTGAATGCTTTTGTTATTTTCACATGTTGTATGAGAAATATAGCTATGCATATGCTTGTAATTCAGTTGTGTTTAATGCCAAGTTCTTGCTTAAAGCATAATTTCATGCCTTATATAGCTAGTGTGATGTATGAATAAATTATAGTCAGGAATTTGTATAAAAGAAGAAAATACCGCCTTTCATGTTCTAATTGTAGATGGCAGTTTTGAATATTTTTGTACGACCGAGGATGGAGCTTAGTTGAATGTCCTGCTATCCAACCGTGAATTCCTATTCCCGCTGGTGAGTATCTTCTACTCTGTGTCCTGTACTTCAGGGATTGTTATAGAGGATAGGAGAAAAGTTCTTTAAATAGAATTGAAATATGTGAAATAGTAAAACTTCCAATCACGGAAGGCCTTCGATGTGCTTAAGTTCATGGCAAACAGGCTTTGTAGTCACTTTCCCTAGCTGTGGGTCTTGGAGACATTTGTCACCCATCTTACGCCTCCGCGGGGAGTTAATTCTTTTTTACCACAGCTGCACTTAAGACACATCGGAGCCGAGATCGCGCACAGTAACTACCCGGGCCATTATGGCCCGTAATTGTGGGTATTATTCGATTTACTGTGGCCGGCTAGCGTGGGTGCCGATCGTCAACCGTGAACTACCCCTGGCTGGCCACACCTTATGTTGGGGTTAATAATCGGTTCACAGTTGCCGGTGAGCCGAACGCCGTAATGAGCTGCCTCGGCTATAGTCGGCCTTCTCGGTGGCTTATAATCGGCTCATTACAGTTGGCTTTGAGGGCCGTCGCGAGCAATGAGTTAACCTGCAGCAGAGGGATGCCGGAGCAAAAGTGTCTCATTGGCGAGGGCATAGATTCGTATAGTACCTGTTAGGTCTTGTCCAGGAGAAGTCGCGCTATGGAGCGCCTTGAATGAAAATGCTATTTGCACAGGATTTTGTTCAACAGAAAAGGATAAAGTTAACAAGCAGCCAAGATATGAAGGAACAAGTTAAAAAGAGACAAGTTTTTTTAAAGTGGTTCGGCACGAAAATGCCTATGTCCACTGATTCTCTTTGTTAATTCACTTCATATGGGCAGTACAAGTTAAGAAAAGTATCGACGAAGGTGTTGGATGTTCCATGCCCTCTGGAACACCTCCCCGTCCACTGTTGACAAAATATAAGCTCCATTGTGGAGATCTTTATGAATTACACCATCCCAGATTGGATCTAGTGCTCCGGGGCGAGGGAAGATTCGCTTGAGGACAAGATCCCCTTCTCGTAAGGTACAATGCTTGACTTTGGAATTGTATTGTGCTGCCACTTTTTTCTTGTGGGCTGCTGCTTTGAGGGCTACATCATTTCTTCTCTCCTCAATTAGATCCAAAGACATGTAAAGGAGTTCTTCGTTCTCTTCTGGGTTATAGTGGATCCTACGGTGGGAAGGCACGATGGTTTCAACTGGGAGCATAGCCTCCGATCCGTATGCCAAAGAGAAAGGAGTATGCCCTGTTGATGTTCTGAAAGATGTGCGATAGGCCCATAGTGCCGTAGGAAGTTCATCCACCCAAGCGCCTTTTGACTTTTCGAGTTTCTTTTTTATTAGAGTTTTGAGAACTTTGTTGACGGCTTCGACTTGTCCGTTTGCCTGGGGATAAGCTACGGATGAGAAGCTTTTGTGAATTCCGTGCCCTTGGCACCAGTTGGCGAACTCCTCGCTGTCAAACTGAAGTCCATTGTCCGATTTGATTTTGAATGGGACTCCGTACCTGCATAGAACATTTTTGATCAAGAAGTTAATAACTTTTGCTGGAGATACCTTATTTAGGGGTTCTGCTTCCACCCATTTGGTGAAATAGTCGACTGCTACTATAGCATATTTGGCCTCGCCTCGGCCCATTGGCAGTTCGCCAATCAAGTTAATTCCCCGTACTGCAAAGGGCCAAGGGCTGTTCATTTGAGTAATCTCAGTTGTTTGTAACCGCGGAATCTTAGCAAACTTCTGACATCTGTCACATTTTCTGACGAAATCTAAGGCGTCCTTGCTTAAGGTGGGCCAGAAATATCCATATCGGTGTATCTTTCTTGCCAAAGTCTGCCCTTCAGTGTGATCTCCACAGCTTCCTTGATGGATGTTGGATAAGATTTCCTTGGCTTCCCTTCCAGCGACACACCTTAATAAGGGGTTAGAGAAGCCGCGCCGATAGAGGGTGCCCTCTTGTATTGTGTAGCGGGAAGCTTTCCTCAAGACTTTCTTGACTCCGTTACGCCCGTCGGGCAGTGTGCCACTTTGTATGTATTCTTGGATGGGAGTCATCCAAGTTTCTTCTTCGGTTGCAGCTATCAGATTCACTTGCTCAAAACTCGTGGTTAGTTGCCTTGAGACAGTTTTGTTCCTGAAATGGCGCTGTCTTTCATGCTAGCTTGTTTTGCCGGTTCGTCGGCCTCTTGGTTTTCTTCTCGAGGAATGTGTTTGATCAAATAGTAATCCAATTGATCGAGGAGCCGCTTGGTCTTCTTTAGATATGTTGCGAGTCGTTCTCCTCGAGTCTGAAATTCTCCTAGTATCTGATTTACCACAAGTTGAGAATCACTATGAAGACATAAAGAACTGACTCCAATCTCTAAGGCAAGTTCTAATCCTGCTATTGCTGCTTCATATTCTGCCCCCGAGCCTTGTTCGTTTGACGCACCATCCACGAAGAGATTCCACTTGATGTCTTCTGCTATTTTCGATTGCTCCTTACATTCATTGGTAGTGAATTCTGCAATGAAATCGGCCATGGCTTGTCCCTTGATGGCGGTGCGAGGGTGGTAGGTGATATCATATTGACTTAGTTCAATGCACCATTTAAGTAGTCGCCCAGAAGTGTCGGGACGATGGAGTACCTGCCTCAGTGGTTGATCGATCAGAACTTTGATGGAACGGGACTGGAAGTAGTGACGCAGTTTCCGTGACGTGATTAGTAAACAGTACGCTAGTTTCTCAAGTTTAGGATATCTGACTTCTGCCCCTGTAAACCTCTTACTTACGAAGTAAACTGGCCGCTGCGTGCGGTTGTCTTCCCTTACCAAGGCAGCGCTTAGGGCGTGAGATGACACAGCAAGGTATAGGTATAATTCTTCGCCTTCGCTTGGAGTCGAGAGTACCGGTGGTTTATGGGGGTGTTCGATTAAGTTAAGGAAACCGGTCAAGCATTCGTCGGTCCATTCGAACTTTCCTTTGCCTTTCTTTAGAGCTTCGAAAAAGGGGACACACTTGTCCGTTGCTTTGGAGATGAATCGGCTTAGGGCGGCCACTTTTCCATTCAGGCTTTGCATTTCCTTTCGATTGGAAGGTATCTTGATATCCCTTAGTGCTCGGACTTGTTCAGGGTTTGCTTCAATCCCTCTGGCATGGACGATGAATCCTAAGAACTTTCCTGATGATACTCCGAAGGAGCATTTTAGAGGGTTCAACTTCATTCCATACTGGCGAAGTATTAGAAACATCTCGCCTAGGTGGCTTACGTGGTCTTTGGCTTTCCTTGACTTTACCAGCATGCCATCCACATACACTTCCATAGTTTGCCCTATTAGCCCTGCAAACATCTTGTTGACGAGGCGTTGGTGGGTGGCTCCTTCATTTTTAAGTCCGAAAGGCATTACCTTATAGCAGTGTAAACCCCGGTCAGTGATGAAACTAGTGTGGTCTTGATCGGGAGCATGCATAGGAATTTGGTTATATCCTGAGTATGCGTCCATAAAAGATAAGAGCTCGTGCTTGTCTACAGATACAAACTCCATAGCCTCTGCAGGCTCGGCGGTGGCCTCCTCCTCTTTGTCCCTAGGGTCTAATTCATTGAAAGGGTCGCTGGTATATCGAAGAGGAGGGGCTTTCTTTAGTTGCTATGCTTCCAGACTTTTTGTGCAGAGGGCAATCTCTACACCCTTCCCTTTATCCTTCCTGTGGTTGTTGCGAAGTTCAGTCACATAGCAGTCTCGAGCAACATCCTGGTCTCCTTCTACTTCCCCACTCCATTGTCCGTTGGAAATTTCATCTTCAGGCACCATGGGGCTAGGACGATTTGGAAGTCAGACAAGGCTGGCTTTCCTAGGAAGGCGTTGTAGGCCGAATGGTTTTCTATTAGCACAAACGTCTGTTTCCGTACAACGGAGCGGGGATGGCTTCCGATCTCAACAAAGAGGTCCAGTTGCCCGAGGGGCATCTTCGCATCTCCAGTGAAACCGTGTAGTGGTTTATCGCAGGGAGATACATCCTTCATTGACAACTTCATTTTGTCGAATGCGTGTTTGAACAGGATGTTTACTGAGCTTCCAGTGTCTACCAGGATTCGGTAAACTTCGGCGGGACCGAGTCGGGCAGAGATTACCATGGGATCCATGTGAGGGTACTGCCTTCCTTCTAGGTCACGCTTACCAAATGTGATGTCATCACTTTCTTTCCGCTTCGGGTGGCGCTCTTCTATAACCGAATTGACATAGTCTTTATTGTCTCTAAGCGACTCTCCGTATCTTTCCATCTCTTTCCAGCTTCTGTCTGCGATGTGCGACCCTCCTGAGATGGTATGGACCACTATCTTCTCTTGACTAGAGCTGCTAGCGTTGCGGTTTCCTCTGTCGGTACCCGGTGAGGGTAGCCTTGGGTTTTCATTGGCAGGAGCTGGAGTCCTGTCCTAACTTTTTACATAACGTTCCAGTTTCTTCCTTCTGATGTGTTCCTCAATCAGATCTCGAAGATGATGGCATTCATTGGTATCATGCCCGTGAGATTCGTGGAAGCGGCAGAACTTTCCAGATTTCTGCGCGTTATCTGATTCCTTCTTGTATGGTGGGCGTTTGTATCTAACTTCGCCTTGGGTGGCAAGGAAGATATTTTCGACGGTCTCGTTCAAAGGAGTGTAAGTGTCGAATCTCGGTCCCGGCCGATATAGGCGCTTTTCTCCCTTCTTGCCCCCAGCATTGTCTTTGGAATCATTTCTTCGAACGTCCCTTGCCACAGCAGGGGCGTTGCTATGGGTTGACTTATTTTGTTGTCCTGACTGCCCCTCAACGGCAGCATCCTCAAGCCTCATGTATTTCCCGGCTTCATGGAAGAAATCAGGTAAAGTAGCTGGTTTTTCTTTTGTCAACCTTCTAGAAAATTTAGTGTCCGGATGCACACCACTACAGAGGGCCATTAGGATAAGCTTCTCATCGGCATCTTGGACTGTGGCTGCTGCGGCGTTGAATCTGGTTAGGTATTGCTGCAGCTTTTCTCCAGGTTTCTGTTTGACGCTGGATAAGGAATAAGCGTCCTTAGGTTGCTCCACATGAATGCGGAACTGACTGATAAATTTTTCTTTCAACATTTCCCACGAGCTGATGGATCCCTGGGGTAGATGACAGAACCAGGAGGTAGCGAGATCTGCTAAGAAGAGCGGAAAGCATTTGCACAGTACTCCCTCTGTCGCTCCACTCATGAGCATATGTTGCGTGTACCTCTGTAAGTGTACAACGGGGTCGGAGGTTCCTTTGTAGGGTTCCATTGTTGGCATCGGGGGGAGATAGCAATTTCGATATTGCGGGCGAAAGGGCTGGTTACCCTAGCGCCTATCCGTCGATCTCTTTGATCCCGTTGGACGAACTCTCTGAACAAGCGTGCCATCCTTTCATCAGAATTTGGAGCAGATAGAAACGAGTTCGGTTTTGTTCTGTGGGATTGATTCCGTCCAGATGACCTGTAGGGATGGTACCGTCTATCACTCCTCATATTTTCCAGTGGTTGCCTTTGGTCTTCTGGGAGCATGCTAGGGTCAGCTACAGTTGGCCCTTGCCTTGATCTTCCCCTGCTGGGTTCTGATCTAAGCACTTCCTCGGGTCCAACTTCGGGCTGGATTCTAGCTCGGCCCCGTTCATTGGCGTTTCCGTGGTTAGGCAGTACGACCGGCTCAGCTACAGTTGACCTCCGCCCGGTACCTCCCCCGTTGGGTTCGGTTCCAAGCATTTCCTCAGGCCTAACTTCGGGCTGTGCTCGATCTCGGCTCCTACCATGGCTGCTTCTGCCGTCAGCTCCTTCGAAGAAGGAAGATCTTTGTTGTCTCTGAGATCCTCCAGACTGGGATTCACCCCATGACTCAGTGTTGTGGTTGGACTCTTCAGCATCCCTTAAGCGTGACATGAGATGGTCCACCAAGGCTTCCTGCTGGGACATGAAGCGGTTAGTTACTTCAGCCACAACCCTGTCTAGATCTGCCCTAGTAATTGCTGCGGGCTGTTCTGTGGCAGGAGTGGTCGGATTAGCCTGTCCTTCATTTGTTTCTGCTGCTGGAGGAGGACGATTTACTTGATTCGTGACAGCTGGATCTGGAAGACTGCTGGATGCGATGTTTTTTCCTTTGTTAACATCTTTTCTCTGTTTGGGAGGCATGTTTTCCAATCGGCGAACGATGCTGTTAGGAAAACTGTTAAGTGGATGAAGCTGAAGCTTCGAGCTTCTAGTTCTCAGTGAAAGCACCAAAAATGTTTGCACAAAAAATGGACAAACACCTCAAAGTTGTGTGATTTAGTAGATCTTATGTTGTTCTTAGTGATTTGGGTGATTTATGTAAATATATGAAAAGCAGGGACTAAACTGTAAAATGTCACGCAAGTTTATAGTGGTTCAGCCAGAATGTACCTACGTCCACTTTATATGTTATTTCTCTTCTCTTGTTTTGATTACAAGTACAAAGCTTTGATACAAGTAAAAGAAAGTTGTTTGAAAGTTCTCTCCGTGCTTGAGCTCTCAAAACTTGTCCCCATTGTTGTACACCTGCCCCTCTATTTATAGAGTGAGGCTGGGGGTAGGGGTCTTGGATGTATACAGCTGCTGATGGGCCTGGGCTGACGCAATCTGGCCTGGTAGTGTTGGTTCGGAATGCCTTGGTCCGGTGGTAGGTGGTCCGGTAGGAGCTTGGTTCGGTGGCAGCTTGGAGAAGGTTGGTCCGGCAGTGGTAGGGAGAAGGTTGGTCCGGCAGTGGTAGGTGGTCCGGTGGCAGCTTGGAGAAGGTTGGTCCGGCAGTGGTAGGTGGTCCGGTGGCAGCTTGGAGAAGGTTGGTCCGGCAGTGGTAGGGAGAAGGTTGGTTCGGCAGTGTTGAAGGAGGTTTGATTCGGTGGTATCATGGTCCGGTAGTGTGGGAGACCGGATGGAACTTAGGCGAGCGCGAATGAATTAAGCTTCTTGGTCTTGAGCTCTTCTGGGTGAGAACACGCCCAACATGTATGATACACCCAACCTACTCGAGGTATATAATAGCTATATTCATATATATCTAAGCATCATAGTCTCCCACGGACCAGGATACATTCCCCGCTAATATTCGTAACTCTACATTATGTCGGGCATCCACCATCTCTATCTAGGCCGAATTACCAGTGTACACCGAGGAACTTCCCATTGGTGCCCAATAATGGCATTACAACTATTTAGCTGTATTCTACTTCATCTTAAAGACTCGTTTAGGGGTTATCTAGCCTTGCCCCCTAACCACAAATAAACAACTTTGAGGCAACACATGTCCCATATAGATCCCACACTAGTAGCTGGGATTGTCCGCTTAAGCGTAATCCAAGTCTTTCTAATGACCACTCCAGGACCAATGACGCTCTTGACTTATGTGTACAGCCCTACCCTCATGTACATGGTACCAACCTTGCTGACATAGTGCTGAGCAAGGTTTTAAATCTCGCTCATCTCGGCCGAGATCTCGGCCGAGATCTCGTTTTCAAGCCTGGGCGATTCGAAACAGGCTATTTCGTTTGAATCTCGTCTGACCCAAATCTCGGACGATATTTCGGTATCTCGTTCGATATCTCGGACGAGATTTAATAGCGAGATATCGGCCGAGTTGTTGAATTTTGCAAAAATCAACTCTTCTTCCGTATTAAGCTGGCTCATCCTTTACCTTAATTTAAGCCTTCTTAATTGTACTTTTTTTAACCCTTATTTCTTGTATAAATCTCATTTAATATTCGTCTCTTATTTTACGGCAGTGACGAATGTAAGAAGATGATAAAATCTACATCGATTATGGTAAGTATTTCACTTTGTGGTTTTCATTTAGGTTTCTGATCCAAATTAATTTACATCCGATTTCAATGTTCTTTTTTCGACACTTTCTTGAGTTTTTTTCCTAACCCTATTTTTTTGTGGCTATAACTTTTAAGCTTCACTTATTTAACTTTATGTTCCAAATGGATTCCCAATTTGATTTCATTTAGTCTTTGCTGCTATAATTTTTTTCCTCAAGGCTTATTTTTAAGTAATAAAGGAATTCTATTTCATCTATTAATTTCATTTGATGATTACATGTTCGTTCGTACATCATTTTTTTGCTTTTCTTATAATATTACTAAATGTTTGAAAATTGTTTGTACTATATATGCTATTTTCTACGTTTGTTTGAAATTTCTATGTTATTAGTTGCTTAATGAGATTTTGTTTGCTAATAATTAAATACTATTAATCAAACTAGAATATTTTAATTCTACTTGTAGACATTTGTATTTCAAGTTATAAAATTAAGATTTCCCTTGCAGCACTATAAATCATAAAAGGTAGAAATGAGACATTATATTGTGTAGAAAAGTTAAGTGAATGATCAAACAAAGTAAATGTGCATATATTATGGCTTGTTTCTTGTCTACTTTATCTCATATGACATTATATTGAACATTATTCATGAAATCTAGTTATTTGTTTATTTTACATGATACAAGTGATATTTTTCTATACTAAATTACTAATGATAAGTATGTGATATATTCAAGGTAAGTGCATAGTGTTTTCCTTAAGGTAGTGAATAGTATTATAAATTTAGGTGTATGAAAATTAATTTTCGACATGACATATACTCCGAGATAACTCCGAAATGAATTTTAGAAATCGAGATGTAAATCCGAGATGGACGACCGAGATGCACTCATCTCGTTCGAGATCTCACCCGATACGAGATGAGCTCTCTAAATTCTTCGAGACGAGACGTGACCGAAATCCGAGATTTAAAACCTTGGTGCTGAGCCTACGCACACCGTCCCATTTAGATTGCCTAATGCAACCAAGGAAATGCCCACTTGGTTACTTAGTACTCCTATAAGGATTGAAATAGACAATATTTGGCCGTTTAAGACTTCAAACCGAGGTGAACCCACTTTGGTATATTCCCTTCGCTTATATGCGAATGTATATTCCCACGGGTCCTACAGTTAGAGATGTCCCACACCAGTACAATGTATACACAACTGCAGGTAGCCTTTGTTGAAGGTCATACTTCTGTTGTGCAACATTACTGACCTCGCATTCGAACCCTTGCTAATGACTATATCATCACTATGGGAAAAAATGTATTAGATGATAGGTATGCTCCATTGCCTGATTGCATACCTATCTATCGTTAATTCCTGCGCTGTCTCATTGCATATCAGACCACATATATGCCCCGTCGTCTACTATGCACTAACACAACAAAAAAACCATATGCTAGCTAATGTTATAGTATCATTTATAGAATTTCCTATCAGACAACATATAAATATTGACTGATATGAATAATTATTCACAGAATGAAATAAATGAATCATAATTTTATTTAAACAAATATTGCCTTTCAAATCAAATTCTAATACAATGCAACTTTCACTATCACTCTACTTACATTTTCAAATACAATACAACTTAAATTTACTCACTCACTCACACTCAATCGAGTTTGTTTTTGATGTTGATCTTGATTTGCTTGCTCCAGTTTGTGTCCATCCATCTCGTATACTTGTTAAATAAACAACAACGCAAAAAACTTGAAAAAGAAACAAACCTAAATTGCAAAAATAAAATTGAATTTGAATATTAAATACTGCCAGTTTATGGGTTTGTTTTTTCTTTTCATTTTTAGATAGGGATAAATATACATGTGCACGGACAACTTATGATATGCACAGTGTATCATTGTGAATATCACAAGGCCAATCCTTGATTCAATCACACGGATAGTTGCAAAGGTCAAGCCCGAAGGCTCAACTCAGTGCAAACACTCAAGTTCAAGCCCAAGCAAGCTTGGGCTCAACACAGGTAGTTTAATTTAGCTCAAAATAGATCAGGTAACTCAGCAAAGTCAAAGTGTACAAATAAGTTCAGTGCACATGGAGATGCACAAAGTGAGTACCAGCAAACAAGATTCATGGCAGTATCAAGCATGGTACATAATGATATAGAATTAAGTGCACAAATAACATAAACAAAGAACAGTAGGTACGAATTTACAAAAATACTGCCACTTGCATCTCCTATAGTGAGCAACACACATATACACATATGTATATACATGTATATATGCAACACATGTCAAATGCAGTCAGGAAGTGCCACAAACAAATGAACAACATGTAGTGCCACAAACAAATGCAACAGGAAGTCCACGAGTTCAAGGCAGGAAGTACAAACAAATGAACATGAATCAAAAGAACATTCACACAGGAATTAAATGAGCTAGGGAGTACATGGAGTTTAAGGCAGTGCACACTGCTTTGTTCAAAACAAGAAATTCAAGAATCTGAAAGGTAATCAAGCTACGGATAAGAAACCAAAGCACATGAAAGGGATTCAACCAACACTATACCACAAAGTGAATCAGATAACAATGATCATACGACATAAGGTGGATTTTCTGTTATCCCATATTTCACACAACACATGAAAAAACCATTTGTTGTTTGAAGAGCCATATAATCTTTCATCTATTGTCTGAATAGCCTATGAAATATCTATGAACAAGCTTGTTATTCGGACAACATTTTATATGTCGTCTGATTTAAGTTATCAAAATTTTTATTTTTGGCTCCATCTTTTCCCTCTCAATTATTTCATGGCTGCTCCTTTTATTCTGTTTTCCCTATGTATATTTTTGTTCCCCCTTTTCTTCCTATTCTATTTTTTACTCGTTTCTTTCTTTCACTCCATATCAAAAATTCGACCGCTTTGAAATTCGTTTGAATCGTCTTGCTCCATCAATCGCCTTTCTTCGTCAATCACCTTCCTTTGCGGGCTCGCTGCTAAGTTGATTGCGTGCTTTGATTTAGGGTTTTTGATTTGACACCGCCGCTTCAGAATTGTTGAAATGAATTGCCTTTTTCTTTAATCAATGACCGCGTTCATCGATTAGTAGGCAATTTATGGTTGCAGCTGCTTCTTGTGGAAAATTCTTCTTAAATTAGTACGATTTATGCCCCTTTCGATTTATATTGTTTCCGACTTCTATGTGTAAAGCCAATGATGAATTGGGTATATTTATAGGGTTTTATTCCCTATATTTTCGGTTTTGAAAATTTCATGCTTTGATTTTTGTTGTTCCATGTCCACACTCGTGTGTGTTGCTTGTACTTGCTGTACAATATTATATTTCATGCTTAGTTGATGATAATGGTTGTTTGGTTGGTTCTTGCTTTGATGCTTATGTTGGCTGTTGTTTGGGTATGTTTATAGAATCTTTCTCGGCTTTGGATTTCTCTGCTATTTTAATTTTCTTGTTCATCTTGGTGCACTTTGATGGTCCATGTTGCTTTTGCTGTCTTGGTTCATCCATACTTGTTGTTGAGTTGCCTTTCTACTCACTCTGTACATATATACATGCATATACATATGTGTATATATGTATATTATTGTGCCTAGTTATGTCGAAATGTGTGTGCTTGGTTATGTTGAAACTGTCCCTTGTTTGCTGCATTTGCACTGGCACTTGTATATACATATGTTTATATATGTATGTGTATGTTTATATCTGCCTATCACTACATATTTATATATCACTATATATGTGTGTGTATATGTGTGAACTTCCATGTATATACATACATACATATGTATGTGTGAATGTTCTTATATCTGCATATTTATGTTTTAATTTGTGGCACTTGCTTATGCACTGTGATTTCTTGTTACACTTTCAATTTGCTGTTTTGATGTGTGAACTTCCATGCATGAACCATTTTAAGCTTTAGTTGAACTTGTTTTCAGTTCTGAACCATTTTGAGTTGCATTTGAGTCAATGTGTGTGCTTGGTTTTACTGCCTGGTTCAAAGCAGTGTTGAGATACATTTGATACTTTTGAGCTGAACCTATTCCGAATTACTTGATCTTGAACCATTTTGAGTATGTACATATACACATATGTGTATATATGTAGATTACTTGAGCTCTGAATCTTGCTATTTGGTTTGCTTGTACTTATACTTGCATATGTGCCTAGTTTGTTTTGATTGACTCCCTGATGCTTGCTGTTGGTTGAATCCCTGAACATGTGTTGCATATATACATGTATACATGTATATACATATGTGTATTTGTGTATACGTGTGTTGCTACAACATTTATTATTTTGCTTGAGCTTGTTTATGTGCACTATGATTTCTTGTTACACTTTGAGTTGTAAATCTGTTTATGTTCAGTTCTCATATATACTTATATGTACTTGAGCTTGAACCATTTTGAGTATGTACATATATACATGTATATATATGTGCATATATGTATATTACTTGAGCTTTGAAGCTTGCTGTTTGGTTTGCTTGTACTTGTACCTGTATATGTGCCTAGTCTGTTTTGATTGACTCCCTGATGCTTGCTGTTGGTTGAATCTTTGAACATGTGTTGCATATATACATGTATACATGTATATACATATGTGTATGTGTGTTTTGCTACAACACTTGTTTTTTTTGCTTGAGCTTGTTTATGTGCACTGTGATTTCTTATTACACATTCAATTGCAAATTTGTTTATGTTCAGTTCTCACATATACTTATATATACTCGAGCTTGAACCATTTTGGGTATGTACATATATACATGTATATACATATGTGTATATATGTATATTACTTGAGCTTTGAAGCTTGCTGTTTGGTTTTCTTGTACTTGTACTTGTATATGTGCCTGGTTTATTTTGATTGACTCCCTGAAGCTTGCTGCTGGTTGAATCTCCGTACTTGTATATGCACTTGTTGCTTACATATAAGAGATTCAAAACTTGTTGTTTTGCTTGAAACTGATACTTGTTAAGTTTTGCTACCTAAAACTGATTTTGTTCCATATGGTTCCAGCGCATTGTTGGATGAACCTTATTTTGTTTTTCATGTAAATGTGCCTTGAGTCTGTTTCTTGTTATGCTCATGTTTGGTTTACTGTCCGTGAGATTTAATCGATGCCCGGCCTTGTGATATTCACAGTGATACACAGTGCATATCATAAGTTGTCCTTGCACATATACATATTTGTCCTTGTCTAAAACACAAGAAAGAAACCCATAAACCGAGGCAATATTAATATTCAATTCAATTTTATATTTTCAATTTAGGTTTGTTTCTTTTTCTACTTTACTGCGTTGTTTATTTGACAGGTATAGGAGAAGGATGGACACAAACTGGAGCAAGCAAATCAAGATCAATATAAAAAATAAACTCGTGTGAGTGAGTAAAAAAATTGTTGTATATGAGAGTAGAGAAATGTTGTATATATGAGAGTGATAGTGAAAGTTGTGTTTGAAAATGTAAGTAGAGTGATAGTGAAAGTGGTATTGTATTTGAATTTGATTTGAAATAAAAAAATTGTTTAAATAAATTATTTGAATTTCATTATGTGAACAATTATTCATATTAGTCAATATTTATATGTTGTTTAATAGGAATATCTAGAAATGATTCAATAACATCAGACAACATATGGTTTTTTTTGTTATGCTAGTGCATATAACACGACGGGGCATCTCTGTGATCTGTTGTGCAATGAGACGACATGGGATTTAACGACAGATAGATATGCAATCAGAAACGGAGCATATCTGTTGTCTAATTCATTTTTTCCCATAGTACAATGTCAAGGCAGTGTCACTACCTTGAACAAGGCAGTGTGAAAGTACATGGATAATGCCATAATGCAACATGTGAATAAGGCCAACAACATGGACCAAGGCAAAGCAAAAACATGATTGCAACACACAGGAGACACATACGGAAGTTCAAAGCAAAAAATGGTAATATTTCACACATATATACATACATATGTATGTATATACATGGAAGATATTTCACAAACCAGACTCAAAGGTCAACAACATGTCGATAATGGTACACATGCATGATACAAGTGAAACTAGTGCAGGGATTTCACAAACCAGTTCATGAAATGGTACAACATGTGCACATAGTAAATGAAGACAAGCATATTCAAAAGGCAGTTGAACAGTACAAGGCAGAGTTCAAGCCATTCAAGGTTTAGACAAGGCAAGAAACACTCATAAGTCCATCAGAAAATTAAAACCATTCAGAGTTTGAGCACACTAACATACATATATACATATATGTATATACATGTAGATATGTATATACATATGTGTGCAAGTACATGGACAGGGTCAACAATGCAACAAGGCAGTGCCACAAATTAAAACAAGTCAGTGCTACAAATAGCAAGTGCCACAAATTAAAACAAGGCAGTGCCACAAATTAGAACAAGGCAGTGCCATAAATATTCACACATATATACATACATATGCATGTATGTATATACATAGAAGTTCCAAAAATCGAACAATGAAGTGAAAAAATCACAAGTGCAAGGAACAAAAATACTAGCAAGGGGCAACCAGCGAAACAATGAACTTAACAAAGTTGAACAATGAACAGAACAAGGAAAGAAACTTAAAATCGAACAATGAAGTGAATAATGGTTCAAGTTCAAGTTCATAGGCCACAAATAAGTGCACAAATAAGTCCAGTGTGCACTGCCTTGAACAACCAATTCAACAACCAAAGAAGTGCTAGTGCCTTGCACAACTCTCATATCACCAGCCAATTCAACAAATTCAAGTTAGATATACAAATTCAGGCGAATAAGGCAAAAAGCTCAAAATTAATATATTCAACCAAGTAAAAATATATTCGAGCATATTAGAGAACTCAATAATTGAACGAGTCAAGGCCATAAAGCAAAAAATCAAAAAACAAAGCGGTCAAAAATATATGCTGGAATACAAAATCAACATCCAATGTTTAAAATCCAAAGTCAATTTTAAATCGAAAATACAAGAAATAAAGTCCTATATAAACCCATCTCATCATTGGCTCTTAAAATCGAAGTCAAGATCAATACAAAATCGAACGGGCAGAAATCATACCATATATCAATCGAAGAATACTTGAAGCAAGTTTGAACGAACGTGGCCATAAAATGGAAACCAATTTCCTTATCAATCGTTGTTTGAGAGTGAGAGAGTATCGGCAGAGTGATTTCAATATCAAGCCGATTTGAAACCCTAATTCCAGTAGACTAGTCGAAGATGGGTCGAAGACGTGTTTAAGTTTAGGGTTCCGCCGATTGGATTTTGAGGGGAGGGAAATAAATTTTGAGAAGGGGGAAAATTTTGAGAAGAGGGAAATATATTTTGAGAAGATGGAATGGAAAGAAAGTGAAGAGGGAATAATTAAGGAATGCAGCCACAAAAATATCGAGAGCGAAAATATGGAGCCAAAACTAAATTTTTTGATAACTTCTATCAGACAACAGATAAAATGTTGTCTGAAGGACAAGCATGAACATAGAGATTTCAGGGCAAACAACGAATTATTTTATCCATATGTTGTGTGAAATGGTGGAAAATAACGGGATAATAGAAAATCTACTTTATGTTATGTGACTACTATTGTCTGATTCACTTTATGGCATAGTGTGCATTCATAGTTAATTTAAATATTAGTCTAGATCTAATAATTTGCACCCGTCATAACATATACTTGAGGCTATATAATTTTAACTGTAAAACTACTGTGCCTCCTAGTTCAAATTTTAGTACTCGGACGCTTTTACATGATTTCTTATTCTTTAATACTACTAAATGTCATTTACTACTTATTAATAAATTAAATAATTTTTTACTATTTGATTTCTAATTAATACCATTAGATATATTTTACTGTTCCTTTTTAACTAATAGCTACCTTTCTTCGACTAATATAACTTTCCTATTTTCCTTATTCTGCTGTCTTATTACCACTTTCATCGCTTATTATTTATTTCATATGTTATCTTAAAAAAAATATAAAATTATCAACAGAATTATTGTTAATACTTATATTTATAATATTGTGATTTTAAATTTAGGGATTTCTATATTTTAATACATTAGAACTACATCTTTCCAAAAGGTAATGTTAACACTGTAATTTCCCATAAATTATCTAAAAAAGGATTTGTGTTATGTTTGGAATTATAAGGAATTATCTTTTCTATTATTATTTAAATAGACAGTACAAAATACGGTAAATATCCCTATTTGTACATCTCTTTTTTTAACATCTTCCTTGTTATTTCAAACAATACACCTTTATACATAATTATTGAGTTGTATAGTTTATAGAAATATACATTGCAACATACTTTATTCCAGTGTATTAAAATATTACTTAAATCATAATCCAATTCAAAACAATCTTCAGTTCATGTTCAATAACATATAATATTTAAATAACAAACCTGGAATTTACATAATATGTTTTTAATGAATTATTCATAATTTTTAGGGCCTACTTTCACCCTTACATTCCAGATTCTGGTATATCCGATATTTAATCAGTTTTAACAATTAATAGAATATGTAGGAAAGGTTCTTCAATTTATTATATATACATATATATAAGCCAACAAATCCAAAATTTAGTTTTAGGCATGCAAGGAATAGATTCACAACTATATAAATCCAGTATTATACAAAAATATATAATTTCTCTCTCACCTCTAAACTTTCCAAATCTCAAGATCTAAATTCATTATTCCCGATTGACTCATTTTCTTTCTATCAAAATATGTATCAAAAGCTTATACATATTTATTAGAATTATAGATCCGAGAAGAGATTTGAACTAAACATATATTTGGATTTAGATTTACAATTTACCTTGGCTTTGGCAATTCGATTCAACCCTATTCTTCTTCTGTATTATTTTCCATTATTCTCCACTTATATATATATATTATAGTATATCTAAATTTTAGAATCCATGGAGAAAATAAAATGGCAGAGCTTCGCTGTTGATTCAGAATATATTAGAAGAAAAGTGAGGGTTAGACATGTATTTATAGATGTTCGAATCAATCATAATCGTTAGATTAGATTATACTAAATCCGGGCCGTTTGGCCTAGGTTTAATATCAGCCACCAGTGCACTACTGGTCGACCGATGTGCCTCCGTCGATCGACCGGTTGCCTTTATATGTTAACTGTTGATTTTCGTTTGCTTTGTTTACTAATTAAACCGATTTAATTTGATCTAACTAACGTTAACGTTGCTTAGTCATCAAATATTCGGTTAAAGTTAAATTACCGTTAATTAATAATATTTATTTCCTTAAGACATATATAATTATTTTTCGATTCAAAATCTTCAAACGTAAATAACTTTTCCGTTTGAACTCCGACCGTAAAATTTTATATATGAAAATTGATCTAAAAATTGCCACGAACACAATAGTGCAAGTTTCGGAACCAAATTATGTTGTTTGGAGAAAAATTATTTTTGGGCTTTAATAATTATTTATTAATTTTTTAATTAATTATCCTTCAATTTTTGGGTTGTAACATTCTTCCCCCTTAAAAAATTTCGTCCCCAAATTCCTCAAGGACTAAATCATGTAACATAACACACAACCATTCTAAGCTAACCAACCAATTAGTGTATAACCAATTTTGCAACCAACAATATACAAATGCACGGTGTATCATAACATACATGATATGCATGTTGAATAGTACTAAATCGGCGCCTCCTATATGAATGCATTCTTTAAAACAATTTTGAAAATATGGTGCAAACAATCTATATATGTTGGCACTTCTATATGTATGCAAGTTTTTCAAAAACAAAAAAAATTCCCTTTTCACACAATAATTTCCCACACTCCTAGGTATAGGGGTATGGTTCAACCAATTTTTACATCAATCCCTACCATCCAATACCTAGCACACCATTTTTAGCATCTAAAATTTTAAAAATCCAATTTTCTAATCCTATATTCTTATGCCAGAAAAGGGGTTTAGATGGAGAACTCCATATTTTCATCCCTCTCTTGTATACCCATTCCATTGTACCTTGGAACCTTCTTTTTTGCCCAAGATGTTTTTCCAACTTTTCCAAGCACAATCCACATAAGGAAATTTATTTTTAAATTTTCAAATTTTAAAACAGAGTTATTTTAAAACAGGTTTTTGTTCCCCTTATCAACAAAGTATGGAAAAGAAATTTCAAAGCTAAAACAGCCTTTTCTCTACTACATTTTACATACTGTCATTTTCGCTGAACAGTAATATTCATATTTGCTAATCCGTTGACTTTTACTACGCTAAGCATGTGGCATTTCAACAATCGGAAATTTTATCTTTTCTGTTCAAAATCTTCTTCAATTTAAATTTTGAAATAGTTGGAAAATTTAAAAAATAAAAACTAGTTTTTAAAACTATTACAAAAATATTTCATATTTTAAAATTAAAGCTTTTTGAACAAATTTTTAAAAGCATTTTTATTAACATTCCAAAACAAATTAAACACGTTCCATGTAATTGGGATTTAATCAATAGGCCAATGGTTGACCTTATCCTATTACACAGAAAATTTTCGAATTTTGTAAACCTTTTCTTTTATTTTAGAACAATAATCAGCACACAAGCAACTTTCAGCTTTTTAGGCATAGGGTTAAAGTGACCCATGGTTTCGCAACAACATTTCTTTGTCCTTCACTCACTAAAATTTGTCTTCCCAAAATTTTAATGCTTTTAGGACTTAACATTATTTACTTTTAGTAACTAATAAATTTTCTAATTTATTTTATAAATCAGTCTTACTTTGCATTAGTTAAGTGTCTTCATGAAATTTCCTTGTTTATACTGTTTTCCCACCTATATAGCGGTCAATCTATAAAATAAACACTGTAATACAAAGGAACATTTCTCATAATATCGTACGTGTTTTATACAACAGAGACAATAAATGCTTACAAGCCAAAACCTAAGACAAACAATTTCTAGAAGCTGCCCTTCAACATCAACTGGTATTAATGATGTTGTGGCTCTTTCACTTCTTAATTAATTAAGATAGTCATCTCTAGCATGTCATTCTACTATAACCCACATTTTTAACTCACCTTTTTGCTTTTAATAAATAAGGTCCATCCATTACCTTAATTATAAAACTCGATTATGGGATAAACTGTGCATTCTCACACTGTAGTGGGTAAGAAATATAAACTATGCACATTTAAAATAACTTGTTAGAAAATTGGCTAGGCGGAATAAGTTTTCCACCATCTATCTTGGCTTCCTTAACCTTGAGTCTACCAAAGCCCTCTATCTGTGTTTGCCATTTCATTACCCTCTATTTCTAACTTCATTAATCCAAATCTCATGGTAGTATTCTCAAATTTTGGTAATTACTTTCTTTATCCTTGATCTTTCATGGAAGTGACTCTAGAACTTGTAGAAGTGTACTTTGATACCATTCATCATTCCTTTATGGGTTCTTCTTATGGCTTTCACATATACTAAATAAAACATTCTTCGATTCATAACAATATTCCTTATATTCTATGGCAATTTCTTGATGCTACTCTTCAAGTATTTGTAGATATTTCCTTCATAGCCTTAAATTTTACCACCTCATACCTAGGCAGTCATCCCTTTCTACTCCATATCAAAGTTGGTTTGGTTTTTCTACTCTTTATAAAAATTATTAAACTTCACGGTCATGAAGTACTTAACCCTAAAACTTTTATCTTTAAAAATATAACTTAGAACTTTTAAAACTATATTAGGATTTATGAAGCAAGTTTATTTATTAAGTTTACAAAGCCAATGTTAGCAATTTAGAAAGATCCTTTCCTTCAAAGCCCATTTACAACAAAGATTTTACTTCTTAAAACGTTTGGTTTTTAACTCAAATCATTTATTTAGTTTTGTATTCCAAAAATTTAATTTTTATACCAAACCATCTTTTTTACAAAAAAATATAACAATAAAAACTATAGACAAAGACAACTTCCATTCTATTATTTTCCTTTCACTCGTGTTATTTCCATTTTCAGCCTTAATGGAGACTCTAATAGCATATGAAGGGGTCTTTTAAAGATACGCACAATCAATATGCAGAATTACGAAGAATGTCAATTCCCCTTCGTTTTGCCTTTAAGTTTCTAAATTGTTTCTAACTAAATTACTAACATTAAATTTTTTTAACGATATTTCTACTTATTTTTTCTAATGTCACTACTATTTAAATTTCTTCTACCTAAAATGCTCTTATTTAAATGGCTTCTCTCTTTCCATTTAATTTATATAAATCTTTTTCCAGTCAACCGTGTCTACTTCTTCTCTATACCAAAGTATTTCTATCTCCATCGGACGCTTTCGCCCTTCCACTACTTTTACCCCATTTAAATCCAGTACCACTTTCTATTATCCACCCCATGAAAGAATTTTAAAATTTAAAATTTTCAAAACCAGAAAAATCGATGAGCTATATTTACGCTCCATTTTCTTTTTATTTCAAAAGTAATATCTTTTTACTAAAACCCATTTTAATTGAAATTTTCGCTCTAAGATAATTTTGATTTCTATTAGAAATTATATTTAAATAAAATATAAAATGACATTTTAATTTGTAGAAGCTTTAATATTTACTAAAAAATATGGTTTTACCACTTTTAAATAAATCCCTAGAAAATCATTCCAAATATATTATTTATTTTATATTTTTTTTCAAGCCTTTTTATCAAGTTCTTTCTTATGGGGTCGGAATCAAAGTGGGTTTTACTTGTCCCTTCTTATTGAATTTTCTTCCTTTTCACTTTCTTTCTGACTTATCTCCTTTTAGAATATATTAAAACTCCACCTATTGTCATGTAGTGATTTCTACACACCTTCCTTCGAGAACTATATCAATTCTTACTATTGGATATCTTGCAATAAATAAATTCTTTATTTCCCATTTATCTGGATCTAACGTACATCATCAATCGAAAATCATGTAGGGATCCACAACCATAAGGCAATCTAGGCCTAGCAAGAGAGTCAAGTACCATCTAACTTCAGGGACCCTTCTATATGTCACATTGATGCTTTTTTTAAGTCAACGTCTTCCAGTATGACCTATCTTCCATGGGAAAATTGGGATAGGCGTATATTTTTAACTCTATCTACTATTCCAACTCATAGTCTCCTTATCCAACATTTCAAAATATCTTTGCAACTACCTCTACAGTCGGAATTTGTAGAGTTTAGGGTATTATATATATATAATCATAGGTAAAGTTACAAATATGTTAACTTAGCATATTTTAATTCTTATGACCAATTAACTTAAGCTCTGATACTAAGTGTTCGCACCTTAGTGGGCCCGAATTTTCGCTAAATTGAAAATAGAAGTCCACTAGAGTACGGATCATTGGTGTTGGTATTAAAAAAGTATATTAGAGATTATTGATAAGAACTCGCAGTATAATAAAGAAATATAATAAAACATATACATCCACCGATGAAGGTTAATACATCTAATATCCGGTACCTTTGTCAATGTCGAGTGTGCATAAGGAAATTTGTCCTTCTATCATTCCCGCCTTATGCCAGTATCTATCCCTCTAAATCTATCATGTGGGTTGTAATGAAGAGGGGGTCAGAACGACGTTCTGGTGATGGGTAAACTACATATTTTGTCCATAACACTAGTTTATACCGATTGTTTTCCATTACTTGTTATGTCTATTAGTTAAAGCTTAGTCATTTTTGACTTCATGTACACGTACGATACACCTAACCTACTCGAGGATACAATAGCTATACATGTATGTGTGTGTGTATATGTACTCATAGTCCTCTATTGACCAGCATACATTCCTAACTATTATTCATAATTCCACACAACATCCACCATTCGTGTCTAGGCCGAACTACCAGCGTACACCAAGAAACTTCCTATTAGTGCCTAATAACGGCATTACAACTATTTAGTCGTATTCTTCTTCATCTTAAAGACTCATTCAGGGGCTATCCAGCCTTGCCTCCTAACCACAAACTAACTAACTAACATCTTTGACGTGGAGCATGTCCCATACGGATCCTACATATATATGAGGTGTAGTCTATATAGGCTTAACCTAAGTCATTCTAATAACCGCTCCAAGACCGACGCTCTCGACCTATGTGTACAGCCCTACTGCTCGCATATATGGTACCAACCTTGATGACACAGCGTCGAGCAGATGCACACCGTCCCATTTAGATTGCCTAATGCAACCAAGGAAATGCCCACTTGGTTAATTAGTACCCCATATAAAGATTGAAGTAGACCCAATTTGGCCATTTTAAGACTTCAAACCAAGGAGAACCCACTTTGGTATATTCTCTTCACTTATTTGCGAACGTATATTCCCACGGATCCGATAGTTGGAGACATCCCATATCAGTACAATGTATACATAACTGCAGGTAGCCTATTTCGAAGGGTAGACTTCTGTTGTGCAACATTACCGACCTTGCATTCCAGCCCTTACTAATGACTACATCATTCATAGTTAATTTAAATATTTGTCTTGGTCTAATAAATCGTGCCCATCATAATGTATGCTTGAGGCAATATAATTTTAACTGTAAATTTATCATACCTTCAAGTTCAATTATTAGCACTCAGACACTATTACATGACTTACTTCTTATTCTTTAATACTATTAAATGTCATTTACTACTTATTAATAGATTAAATACTTTTCTTTTACTGTTTGATTTCCAATTAATACCATTAGATATATTTTACCATTCCTTTTTAACTAATACCTACCTTTCTTCGACTACTATAACTTTCCTACTTTCCTTATTCCGTTGTCTTATACAACTTTCATCTCTTATTTTTTATTCCATATGTTGTCTTGAAACATGTATATTAAATTAATAATGGAATTATTATCACTTATATTTATAATACTGTGATTTTACATTTAGGGATTTCTGTATTTTAATACATTAGAACTACATCTTTCCAAAAGGTAATGTTAACACTATAATTTTCCATAAATTACCTAAAAGAGGATTTGTGTTATATTTGAATTACAAGGAATTATCTTTTTGGTTGTTATTGAAATCAACGGTACAAATACGGTAAATATCCATATTTTGTACATCTCTTTCTTTTAGTCGTCTTTCTTGTTATTTCAAGTAATACACCTTCATACATAATTACCAAGTAGGATAATTTATAGAAATATACATTTCAACATACTTTATTCCAATGAATTAAAATATTACTTGAATCCCAATCCAATTTATAACAATCTTCAGTTCATCTTCAAAAACATATAACATTCAAATAACAAACCTGGAATTTATGTACAATCTTTTTAATGAATTATTTACTAATTTCACCCCTACTTTTCTGATTACGGTATATACGATATGTAATCAGATTGTTAAATCCACACAATATGTAGGAAAGATTCTAAAATTTGTTTTTCATGTGTGTGCGTGTGTATGTATGTATGTATAAGCCTACGACTCCAAAATTTATACTTAGTCATACAAGGAACAGATTCACAACAATATGAATTCAATATTATATAAAAATATGCAATTTCCCACCCCAAAATATGCAATTTTCCAAATCTCCAGATCTGCATCTATTATTTCTAATTGTCTCCCTTTCTTTCTACCAAAATATGTATCAAAAGCATATACATATTTATTAGAATTATAGATCCAAGAAGAGATTTGAACTAAATGTAGATTTGGATTTACAATTTACCTTGGCTTTGGTGATTTGATTCGACCCTTTTCTTCTTTTATATTATTTTCAGCTATTCTCCACTATAAATATTTTAGTTTATATAATTTCTAGAATTTGTGGAGAAAAGAAAATGGCATAGCTTCATTGTCGATTCAAAAAATATGAGAAGAAAAGTGAGGGGCTAGGCCTGTACTTATTGGTGTTCAAATCAATTCCAACCGTTAGATTAGATTATATTAAATCTAGGTCATTTGGCCTAGGTTTAATATTTGTCGCCTATATACTACCAGTCAATTGGTCCCAATAAGGGATCGATCGGTTGCCTTTATATGTTAACTTTTGATTTTTGTTTACTTTGTTTACTAATTAAGCCAATTTAATTTGATCTGATTAACGTTAATGTTGCTTTATCGTTAAGTATTCAGTTAATATTAAATTATCATTAATTAATAATATTTATTTCCTTAGTATATATAATTATTTTTCGATCCAAAATCTTCAAACGTTAATAACTTTTTCGTTTGAACTCTGATCGTAAAACTTTATATATGAAAATTGATCAAAAATCGCCACGAAAACAACTGTGCAAATTTCATTGCCAAATTATGACGTTTGTAAAAATTCAACTTTAGGCTTTAATAATTATTTATTATTTCTTTTTTATTAATTATCATTCAATTTACGGGTTGTTACATCAACCTTTATCAAACCTAACTGAGACTACTACTGATGTAAAAAAGGCGAGTGATAGCTTATGCATCGAGGAACTTAAGACCGCATAAAGTTAGATATCCAACTCATGACTTTGAGTTGGTAATGACTATCTTTACATTGAAGGTTTGGAGACACTATCTTCAAGGAGAGCGGTTCGAGTTATATATAGACCGTGAGTCTCCCAATTACTTATTCATTCATAAAGAATTGAATATGAGGTAATAGAGATGGTTTGAATTCTTGGCAGCGTATGACTTTGGTATAGAGTATAGGCTAGAAAAGGGGAACAAGGTTGCAGATGCTTTAAGTAGAAAGCATCAGAATAGAGTAGTAGGCATGATTGAGGAATGAAAATATTAGAGACATCAACAACTTTTAGAGTGCATTATAGAATGCATGTAGAATCAATTCGAGATCTGAAAGCTGTAACAATTTTGAAAGTACATCTAACCCTTGTGGATATAATAGCTGCAAGGAAAAAGGGAGACCCATTGTTAGCTGAAAGAATTATGCGATTAGGGATGTGTGTAGATGTTGAATATCTAAAAGGATTCGAGATAGACTCGAAGGGTCGGCTTAGGCAGAAATGAAGAATATTTGTTCCGAATGTGAAAAATCTTTAGAAGGAGGTATAGGAAGAAAGTCATCAATCTAGGTTTACATTCATCCTAAAGGCACAAAGTTGTATCATGACTTGAAGAGAGTATTATTTTAGGTAGGGATGGAGAGAGATATCGATGAGTGTGTGAAGAGGTGCTTCACCTGTCAATTGGTAAAAGCTAAGCATCAAAGGCCAAGCGGTTTGCTTCAACCTTTGGAAGTACCAACTTGTAAGGAGGATTCATTGTTCATGAATTTTAATGAAGTGTTGCCAAGGTCAAGGATGGAAAATGAAAGCATTTGGCTGATGGTCAATGGATTGAATAAGAGTGCCTATTTTATTTTTGTGAAGTTGACAAGAATGGTAGCTGGCTTGGCAAAGCTATATATAAAGAATATTGTAAGGCTGCATATGATTCCGACCAGTTTCGTTTATTATAGAGATCCATTGTTCACCAGTGAGTTCGAAAGAAGTTTATAGAGTGATTTGGGTACATAATTAAGCATGGGTAAAACTTACCATCCATAGACTGATGGTCAAACAAAAAGAGTGAACCCTGTGCTCAAATATTTGCTGAGGGCATATGTTTATATTTTGGAGGATTATGGGAAGATCATCTGTATGTAGTGGAGTTTTCATATAATAATAACCATCAGTCAAGTATCAGGATGACCCCGTTTGAGGCGCTTTATTGTAGACCCTACAGGTCACCTATTTATTAGTTGGACATGAGGAATAGACTCATGTTAGGATCCATTTTGGTAAGGGATGCTACCGAGAAGGTAGAACTAATTCACGCTAGAACAAAGGCAGCATAATCGAAGCAGAAGAATTATGCCGACAAGAGGAGAAAAGATCTAAGTTTGCAGTAGTCGATTATATATTTGTTAAAGTTCATCGATGCAAGGTGTATGCACTTTGGGAAGGCGGGAAAATTGACACCTAGATATGTAGGACTATTTCCAATGATTAAAAGGATTATTAAACTCGCTTACCGAGTTGAGTTACTAAGTAGTTTAGCTGGTGTGCATAATGTTTTTCATGTATCACATTTAAGGAAATGTGTGCACAATCCAAATTTGGTTGTAACACTGAGGGCAGTTCGGGACTTATCTATAAAGCCAGATTTAACTTATGTTAGACAGTCCAAGGAAAAAGTAGGTCATGATATAAAAGAATTGATGAACAAAGTTATCAAATTTGTTCGTGTCAACCGAAATGACGATGTCGATGATTATACTTGGGAGGTAGAGGATAATATTAGGAATATATATCCAGATTTGTTTTGATATGTACGAGTTACATGTATGTTTTGTTGTATATACTAGCAGTGACACTGGTATGGTTTTATCTTATGATATTATTATGTGTTAGTAGTGGCGCTAATACATTATGATTGATGATTTACATTAGTAGAGAACTAGTGCAATTGTTGTACCTGTGTGTACATTAAATTGATGATAGTGGTCATTGTCCTACCCTGTCTTAATTTCGTGGATGGAATTCTTATAAGGAGGGGAGACTGTAATACCAAAAATCTTGGAGTGCTAAAATATAGGGAAAATAATTAAATAAATATTCGATCAAAATACATTATGGGATAATGAATAAATAAGAAAATTCTATGAGGAGTGAATTTGAGATGAAGAGTTGGGGATTTGGTAAGAATAGGCTCGAATGGGTTTCTAGCCCAAGCCCAAATCACTAACCCTATAACACTCCCATCTTTTCATTCATTCTCTTACTCAAAAACTAATCAAAAGAAAACTAACACATAGGACGACCATACCATCAAAGAAGAAGAAGAATAAAACCAAAGAAAAAGAAATGAGCTTTCATCTATAAGATGTAAAGCTTTTTATCAACTTCCAATCCAATCTAGGCGAGTAACACTTTCTCTAAAACCTTTCAAGCCCATTTTGCATTAGAATTGTATGTGGATATGTTGCTTTTAATGACAGTGAACAAGTGTATGAATGATAGATAACCTTTGTTCATATTTGGGAATTTAGTGGCTGTGATTTTTGATGTGTTTAAGGTAAAAACGAGAATCTAACCTTCTCTTGTTCACTTGAAATTTATATATGATGTTAAGAGTATTAATTTGGAGTTTGATTTCTAGTTTCACAATTTTATGAAATTATTTGGAATTCATATGAATTTTCTAAGTTGAGAAAATGCTTAGTTTCGTGATTTAATTAGCTAAAACATGAAAAAGAATTGGCCTAACATTTTTATATAAGGTAAAAGATGACTAATCAGATTTTTGTTGAATTTTTGGGTTTTTCCCATGCATTTTTGAATTTATACAGATTATTAAGAAAAGGGAAGAGTTAGATACTAATGGTAACTAATTAATCAATCAATTAATTAAGGAAGTAATTAATGATTCCTAAAAATAAAATTACAAAAGCCATTGTAAATGAATAATAACTCGACATACAACTGGATTTGGTGAAAAACAATTCCTTTTAACGGTAATAAAACAGTTTTCAAGTTAAATACCAGAGTGCCACATCAACTGGCGATAACCAACTTACAATAGCCTATATAAGTCAACCTGCGATAGATATAGTAAACTCAATAAGCAATGGCTAGGGTATTTCAATATGTGATAGCTATAGTAAACCCAACATGTGATGGCTAAGACAAATGAACCTGTGATAGCTATGATTAACCCAACATGCGATGTTTAGGGTATGTCAACCTACGATAGCTTAAGCATGTCAACTATGATAGCTTAGAAATGTTCAACTTGCGACAGCTTATGAATTTCAGTTTGCGATGGCCTTTAAATATCGACATGCGATATCCATGTAATGTCAACTTGCGGTCACTAATGAAAATGAGAATTTTTGAGTGATTAATGAACTTCTAGTAATACTTTAGAAACCATTGTCCAAAGTGATGGTTGAGAAATTCATAAGGATGAAATAGCTATAGAAGGTAAAAGTAAAATGAAGTAACTTATTTCAAGGAAAATTTAGACTAAGATTAAATAAGCTATGAGATAATAAGGGATATCATTGAAACAATATTACTAGATGTAAGGCCTGTGTGGCAACCGCTTGTCTAAACGTGACACTATTTTTAGTAACGTAGGTGTAAGGCCCATGTGGCAAAAACTTGTCAAAACATGGCATTAAATTCGATAATGATTGATGTAAAGCCCATTTGACAACCACTCATCTAAACACAACGTTATATTTCGTAACGTAGGTGTAAGGCATGTGTGGCGACCACTTGTCTAAATATGACATTATGTTCGGTAGTGATTGGTGTAAGGCATGTGTGGCAACCACTTGCCTAAACACAACATTATATTTGGTAATGTGGGTGTAAGGCCCATGTGGCATCCATTTTTCTAAACAAGACATTATATTCGGTAATGATTAGTGTATGGTATGTATGGCAACCACTTGCCAGAACATGAAATTATACTTGATATTGGTATTGTAAGGCTTAAGTGGAAACCTAATTATACGTTCATGAAAAAATTGAGAAAAAGTAAGATAAAACACCTTAAGTTTCTAGTATCATTATTAAACTAGCAAGAATAAGGTCTATGTGGCAACTTAAAATGAATTGACTAGAGATTCTAGTTGAAAGAAGCCATGATGGAAAATCTCACACTTATATTGGAGTTGATGACCTTTGATTGATCATAGTATGATGTTAATTACATAGTACAATGTAATTTTTGTCAATTGGAACAGTGAGGGGGAAACCCATTCCGTGCTTTAGTAGCATGGTTTAACTATATGATTTGTTTGCTTAAGTAAAGTATTAGTCATGCTAGAATTTATGTTTGACCCATGTTTTTATTATTTCGCAAAAACTAACGAGTACTTATTCGAGTAAGCTGTCTTTATGGTATAGCCATGTAGCTTTTGGGAAAGATGAATAAAGACCCTAAATATGAAGAAGGAGACTTACTGTGCTTATAAAAATTATTTTGAAACTTTTTCTGTGTAAAAACAAGATTTATAACTATTTTAAGTGTTTATTTCGGCATCATTATATGTCGGGCATGACACTATATTTATTATATTTATTCCAATGTGGTAACTAAATGGATTAACGATTATGTAATACAATTTAATGTGATGGAAAGTTTTTCATTGCTTTATTTACTTCATGTTGTGAAAAAACATATTGATCTCACTTAATCACTTAAATATAATTCTGGTGATCACTGCAGCATCATCGGCGTTCATTTTCATGTCTCGAAGTTTATGATGTTATATTATTCCATAAGTTGATATCATTTAAATAAATATATTAAAGATTATGAATCTTTAATATAAACGTTGTCATCAACTATTTATATATTAATAAATTACTTACATACTCTCAACAAACTCAAGTTAGAGATGTCATTATAAGAAAAATTGTATTTAACAACCTTAAATAACAGCGTTTTAATGCAAACTGCTATTATCAATGCTCTAGGTACTAAGATAATAAACAAAAATGTTATATGCATTAAAATTGATGCAAACTGCTATTACTTGTTTGCCATCGCCATGACTCAGCCGACTCCCCCTGCCATCGTCGCAACTCATCCCACTTCTTTGCCATCATCGCGACTCAGCCCACTCCCCTACCATCGTCGCGACTCGGTAAACCTAATTTGTTATTTGTTCGATTTTTATTCTGAGACAAGCACACATAAATACAAATATGACAACCTTCGTCTATTTTTGATGTTTACTTATTAAATTGATGCATAGAAAGTGGTGGCTGAAACTAACAATGATGAGCAAAGTGGAAGGCTCTCTTTAAGCAGAAAATCAGGCTATTTGAAAGAAGTGGCAAACCCCATCGTCTTTTTAATAATGAATACCATAGTTGATTAATCAATAGCGTAAAGCAAGAATTTAAAGTATTTAATTACAAGACTGATGAAGTTGCAAGCTGAAACACACTACCACAGTACACTACCAGCAAATATTAAGCAACCTGGATTCAAATCTTTCTATATATTGTAAAGCAACCTCAATTAGTGATAGGCAGCGACACAATGTTATACATACATACATACGTACGTACGTACATACATACATACGTACGTACGTACGTACGTACATACATACATACATACATATATATATATAGACACACACACATTTATAGGGGTGCGTGTGTAATATAATGGTGGTAATTCTGAAGTGGTTCTCTGTAAGATTATACTTTTTGGTAGAACCTTGTGTCTTTTTGAGATGTATATGGCTTACTTTAGTGGCAGAAATTTGCCTAATTGATTTGTAACCAATTAAACTTTTGTCAAATCTTGGCATCTCATTTCTCAACCATAACCTTTCATTTGAATTGTTCAAATCAACAATCTCCTAAAACTACTTATTATTCGAATGTGACTACAGGGGTTTAGATCCTTTGTCAGGACTATAATTTCCTACCAAATGAAAGATGTTCTCAAGCTGTCACTTCAGTTTCCAAGTTTGCAGCCTCTGTGGCTTATTTTCCCTAAAGTATAAAACCATTATATCGTTAAGGAAGTATTCATAGCATTAAAGATTAAATAACTGCAAACACTTATGGTTTATAGTATGGTAATTTTAGCCTTGCATGCTATGTTTATATTTGTTCTTGTTTCAAGCACTCTAATTTATGAGCGATTAGGGGCATATAATATACATGCTCCAAATGGACAATATAAGCATAAAACATTATTATCTGCTTGCATTATGCACACCTCTATTTTAGAATATTGTATCTGCTACAACATATTAATTTCATGCATATCCCTGAGTAAAACTGAGTGCAATTGAGTGGAAAACTCACTTAATTTGCATTACATTGCACTTAGTGCAAACTAAGTGAGTTTGCACTAAGTTGCATTTATTGCTTTCCATTCTTTAAATTTCCATACAACTCAAAATTAGATTATTCAATAGCAACTTTAGAAGCAGAAGCTATAATTTATGGCTTTATCAAAGAACTTATCAGTGTTTGAGATTTATTCTTAATTATTATATAATGTTGTCGTTGCTAGTGGTCACACTATGAGAGATTTTTTTGCTGGTGTAGTCGGTTTACAGGTACATGCAACTCCATTAGTAAATTTTGATTGTTATTATTATTATGCATGTATGTATAGAATTTGTGAATTTTTTTAACTATCCATTTATATGACTATCTTGTGGATGTGCAGCTGACTAGAAGGAACTTTCTTGAACATCATACTTCTCGCATGGCGGCAACTTCGATATTTTTTTACCTTGTTTTATAACCAGATACACATATATATGAAATGAATACCGAAATTAAAAAATTTATTAATTTTATTCAACCTTGAAGTGGTTTTTGTCCCAAAACTTGTATGCAAGCATTTTGACTCCCTTTTTCCTCTCAGTACAACACATGATGTTTGGTAGGTAATTAAATAACTTGCCAGAGTTTTATTTTTGCATCCCACAAACTCATCTTAATGTTAATGAATGCCATGTGCAATTATTCCTACCACTTAAATCCGTTGTTAAAGTATATAGTATGTTTATATAAAGAGGAAGCTATTTTTTGGTTATAGCTCCAAGCAAATTTACCATCCACAAAGTTTGATCCATATGGCCTATGAGGACAATGCAAGCTAAATAATGAATATTTCAATGCTAATCAGATCCATTTCCTGCAAGGTTGTTATTCATGGTACATGTTCATTTTAAGTCTTTATGAAATTTGTCTCTAGTCTCAATAAATGCCACAAATAGATTTTCAAAATGAAATGTTGTGTGTAGGTAAAATTAGGGTGTGCCAGAAAGCACTACCCATGTAAAGAAGGCGTTGCCCAATTTTTAAAACTTAACCAAGTTGACTATTATAAAAAATAAGTTTCTAAAAATTAAAAGTTTTGTAAAATTAACTAAGTTTTTAAAAAATAAATGAATTTATAAAAATTAACTAAGTTAACTAAGTTTTATATTTACTAAGTTTTATAAAAATTAAACTAAGTTGAATAACTTTAAAAAAGTAACTAAGTTTATAAAAATTAAGTCAGTTTATAAAAATTAACAACTTTTTAAAAAATAAACCAAGTTAACTAAGTTTCATAAAAATTAACCAAGTTTTATAATTTATTAGCTAAGTTCATAAAGTTAAACCAGGTTTTATAAAAGTTAACTAAGTTAATCAAGTTTGTAAAATTTAACCAAGTTTTATAAAGATTAACTAAGTTAACCAAGTTAGATTGAAATTAAATACATAAAAATTAACTATGTTTTACAAAAATTTAACAAAGTTAAGTTTCTAAAACTTAGTAAGTTTTATAAATTAACTAAGTTAACTAAGTTTCTAAAGTTAATTAAGTTTTATTAAAAATCAACTAAGTTTACAAAAATTAATTATAGTAGTAATAGTATAAATGATAATGGTGGTAGTAGTACTGCTACTAATTTGAATTTTAAATTAGGTTTGCAAGGTTCTATTTATGTTACTGTATTGGTTGTTTTTTCTTTGGAAGGGTATGGACCGTTGAAGGGGGAAAGCTCTATGACCATGATGACATTTTGCTACTTTGACAAGTTCATTTTTTAGAATCTTGCTATCGTATATTTTTAAAACACTTCCTACGAAACATTCTATAAACTATTAACTGTTCGGTGTATGAACTTAGTGTAACTTCGACTATGTTTAGTATATGTGTGCTTAAATTGTTAAATATTTCTATTAGTGTTGTTTGAATAGATTACTCTGTGTTTGAATAGAGGTCAAATGTTTTTTTATAGATATTATATTGTTCAGAAATGCTATGTAATCTCTGATAGGTCAAAATGCTATAATTGTTTTACAGCAATTTTAAATGTTGTTTAATATATTTAGACAGCATTTCATATATTTCTATTATAGGATTTGAACCTCTTGTCATTACAGAGCGTTTTTAAACTCTATATAAGCTTTGACAAGACATGGGTCAAAATGTTGCAAAAATTCTACCATAGCATAGGTACAAATGCTGTAGTAGGACTACATTTGACAGCGTTTCTGACAATGATATTATATGATCAAAACTTATTATAGAATGTCGCCACACAACGTTCTTCATAATGTTGTAAAATGTTTTAACAACATTTTTAAAAACCTATGAAAAACTTTTTTTTATTGTAGTTTGTTATGTGTAGTATTATTAATATGCTAACTAAATGAGGTAAGATAACTATATGTATTTGTTGAGCAAACTCAAGTTACGTATATTATAATTAGGTTGTCGCTAAATGGTAGGTATGACTGAATAACGTCTTTTGATTTGTTGAGCAAACTCAAGGTCGAAAGGAGATTAGGATAAGGGCCATGGGTTAGGAGTTGTATATAGTACAACTGATAAGTTGTTACCCATTACTTGCAGGTCTATCACTTGTTGAGAAAACTCGAGATCAGAACCCCAAGGCAAGCAAGTTCTAACTCTCACTAGAGAATTCAAAAACTTTTATATTTCTCTTTGGATTTTGAGAAATATAAAAATCTAGTGAGAGCTTATTAGTAAAATGAAATATAATATTTAACCTTACTAATAATAAAATAACATTTGCTATGTATAAATGTCCTAATCTACTTAAATTAAATTTGTAAAAAAATGTCCACACAAAAGTTATTTTAAGAAAAAACAAGCTCACTGGACCTTATTACATAGACTGGCTATAAGCAATCAAAATAGCACTAATCTACGAATGCTTATGGTCATGAATACACGAACCTCCAAAAGAAAAACTCCTGAAGATAGGGATCTTGAATTAATAATTGATTATAACAAATTGGTTACGGTCCTTGAAATCACCCAAGTTTACGTGTTGTCTACTTTAGACAATACGAAAACGTCAATGTCCATTAAATCTTCAATAGCCTCATAGCATATTTAGGGGAGCAATCTCGTTCCTCAAGGTACGAGATTACTAAGAAATTGTTCAATGCGAAGATGACGAGGGCTTGCATATAAACGAATACGTCTTATCCATGGAAGGTTATATTGATAGGCTTTCCCAATTGGACATTACAATAAGCAGTGAGATGTAAGTTGACTTGATCATAAGGTCTCTTACTCCACAGTTTGAGCCGTTCATATTGAATTACAATATGAACCAAAGCATTGTAATCCTTATGGAGCTGCTTAGTATGTTGAGCTTAGCCAAGTCTTTATCCAAAGATCAATGCACAATGCTCACTGTAAAGGGAAAGACATCGTCTTCAAATGGTTCAAAGAAGAGAAAACAAGTTAAAGAAGAATGCTCCTAACGACATGGGTGAATGCCATTATTGTCACAAGAAGGGGCACTAGAAATGGAATTGTCCGGACTACCTAAATTTTTTTAAAGAGAAGGAAGAGAAGAGTTCTACTGCTCCTATAGGTATTTATGATTCAAATTTGTTTTGTAATCAATAAATTATCTTTAGTTTTAGCTACTAGTTCTGAAAGTCATATCTGTAATTTGTTATAGAATGGAGGGCATGTAGTAAAGCGTAAAATGATGCTTCAAGTTGCTGATGGATCTCTAGTAGATGCAACTACAGTTGTATAATATCACTTGGCTTTGCTGAATGGATTGGATTTAATTTTAAATAATTAATATTATGTTTAAACCTTTGTGTGGAATAATTTCTATGTCTAGATTGTCTTAGAGTGGATATGTACATTTTATTGTATTGCTAATTTTATGAATATTATGTTCGATGGAAATAAAATATGGCAATGGTATTTTGGATAATGGCATTTATGTACATAATTCTAATCATATCTATGCTGTGAATAATTTTTCCAGTGTTGACATTAATGATAATTATCTATGGCATTATAGACTAGGTCATATTAGTGACAAGCGACTGCAAATATTAAAAACCAAAGGTTTTATACTATCATTTTGTAACGACCCGTATTTTTAACACTTTAAAAATACGAATTAAAATGAAAATTTTGGATAAAAATCCGAAGGAAATAAAATTTTGTGTTGTTAAATGTGAATTACAAGTTAAAATACAAAACTGAATTCTGAAATAAGTTATTTGTAAATTAAATATGGATGTTAACTTGTAGTGAATGTAAATAATGAATTGAATTTGATTGTAAACCAAATATGTTATGATTGTAAACAAAGAATAAATAAAATGGTAGATTTAATAATGGAAGTTTATGTTATTGAAACTAATATAAATAAATGTAACTTAATATTACAGTTGATTGAAATCAGATAATAACTGAAACTGTAATTTGATAAAGATGTTAACTTGTAATTGAACGTAAGTAAAGATTTAAATTTGAATGTAACAAGTAATTGAAATGAATTGAATTTGATTTTAAACAACGAAATAAATAAAATGTTACATTTAATATTGAAGTTATAATATTGAAATCAACGTAAATGAATGTAATTTAATATTACTGTGAATTTAAATAAGATGGTAGTTGAAGAAAATGAAAGTAAATGAATTATAAACTATTTATAATAATGTATAAGTAAATGGTTGATTCAATAATGAAAGTGTAAATCGAAATAAAAGAATTCAATTGGAATTAAATAACTTGATTTGAATTACAATATAATTGAACGCTGAATCTAATGTAATCTTTTATACTGGATTTATAATGGAAAACTGCATTGTAAAAGATTGTTAATTACTGTGAAATTAAAAATGAAATTTGTGAACAATTGAAATTTGATTTAAAAGTTAATAATTTAAAATTGGGAATTTTATATTGAAATTAGACTGTAGAAATAGCCATTTTTACAACTGTCTCGGATTTTGACGAAACCAGTTTCATCGGATCCGTAACAGTGAATTATTGTAAGGTTTCAATTTTCGTAGCAATCGGACTTGTCGTTTGGTCGTGCGAGCTTGAAACGCGTAGAAATTTAACGTCATTAATTAAAATAATCGACTTCAAAAAGCTATCTTCCACATACGATTGAATTAGGCCTTGGGACTAGTTCCATTGCGTCCGGAACGGGGGTAAAACCTTATAAACGCCTGGCGGCACGTCTCGTTTGGAGTTCGGACGATTTTGGACCTAACTTTATAAATACACACTCAAAACCGAGACAGTTTTATCATTTTTCATTTCAGAAACCCTAACTCTATCTCATGGCCGCCACCTATTCAATGGCCAGAATCGCTCGAACTTCTTTCCTTAATAACTCTCAATCCGTTCAACGAAATCAAAAAATTCCAAAAGCAAAGTTGTAGATCTCGGCGAGCTCTTCAAATCCATACGGTTGATCTATGCTTTTACGTCACGGATTCGCCCAGATCTGACTTGGAAGCGTGTACGGTTTTTCTTGGTTTGCGTGCAAACGGCGGCGACTGGTGATGCGAAACTTCTGGCGTTGGTGGCTCTCCTGGAGGCGCTCGCGTGGGGACGTCTTGATCAAACTCCGGCTGCCTCGAGTTGCGTGCGTTTTGTGGTGATTGTTGCGTTCATGGGTTCGGTGTGCTGCGCGTGATGAAGAAGAAGGTTAAACGATTAATTAATTTTATTATATCGCTAATCATGTTTAAATTATATCGGTATATTAATTTAAGCGTAACTTTTGCATACGAGGTCCGTCTCGGGCGAAACTTTTGCGTTGGAATCGTGGTGACGAGCTCTGCGTCATGGAATTGAGTGGAGACGTTTGGAGCTAACTAAAATTTCAGGTTAAATCGAACGTCGTTCGATTTGATTTAAAATTGAAAACTCAAGGTGAGTGTTTATACGCTCACAATTGACTAAAATATCTTTATGGTAGTTAAATTTGACATTATGAAGTGATATGAATTTATTTGTCGTTGTTTGATAAAAATTTAATTGTCATATAGATTGTCGTGTGAATTCACCGTTGAAAATTTAAATTGACAGTAAATTGAAATTAGGATTTAATTGAAATCAAATTTCCCGATATTGATAACTATGAAATTGCTGTGAATTGTATTGGCTATTGGATGATTTATTTCGATGGATGCTATTGGTTGATATTTAAATGTTTGGATGTTTATTTGATATATATATCCTGTCATCACCCTGTGTATTATTTACAGTTGTAAATTAAATCATTTGAATAAATTGAGAGATAGGTTGAAATGATATATACTTATGACACTATGATTCGAATTGAAATGATATATATATCTATTCCAAAAATTTAATTGGAAAACTAACCACTTGGCCATAGGTTAGAGAATTATATACGGACACCGGGTTGGTTAAATTAAATGATTTTAAAAGTTGTTTTGAATTTTTTTAAATGAAGTGATTTTTGGAATAAAATCGAATTTATGGAAATTGAATTATTTTGAATTGAAGCTCGAGATATTGGAATTTAAACTTGGTAAATGAAATATTTTAATTACTCAAAGTTTAGATTTTTAAGAAAAAAGTTGAAATACGGCGAAAATTTTCGAAAGCTGATTTGTTTTAAAAGATTGGACTTTTAATCGAACTCTGAATATTTCTAAGAAAATTTATATGAAATGATATTTCAAGTTTGAGTTTGGAATTGAAAATTTATTTGAAATTGAGATTTAATTAATTTGGAAATTAATTGAAATTCAAAGAAATTTGTGAATTGGACTAAATTGAAACTATTGAATTAAGTTTGAAGATAAAATTGATTTGAATCGGATTTGAACCGAAATTGATTTAGAATATGATAATTAAATGAATTCTTGAAATCCGAATATTAATCTAAGTTTATTGAATTGGAATTGTTCCAGAAATTAAGTAAACTACTTAATACGGATGTTTAATTTGAAGAATATTCTAATTTGAATATGAAATGGTTTTAAAGGGAATCTTATATTCTTATATAAATATATGAACTGTTTTGAAATACGAAATATTTAAAGTTTCGAAATATATTGTAAGTAAAATTGTTTATTTTGTGGTTCAAATATGTATTTGAAATTGATAATTTGAAATGGTTTATTGAGAAGCTGAATCGAGTTGAAATTGATGATTTGAGATTTTGAAAATTTTAAATTTTGGAATTCGAGTTTATGTGAAATCGAAATGAGATTTTGAGGCGAAAAGTGATTTTGAAATCGAAATGAGATTTTGTGGCGAAAAGTGATTTTGAAATCGAAATGAGATTTTGAGGCGAAAAGTGATTTTGAAATCGAAATGAGATTTTGAGGCGGAAAATGATTTTGAAACGGAATCTTACATCTTGAATAGATATGATGATATTTGAAATGGATTTGATTTTGAAGCGAATATGATATTTTGATATCAATTATGAATCGATTTGAAAATGTAAAAGATCGAACCGGTGTGAAAAATATAACGTAGTTATTAAAGAGACCGGGATCGGATATGGACATACTCTCTGTCGATACCGAAAACCACTTTAATAACTAATGCACGTGGAGTGTTGATCTAGAATGAAGTGGATGGTTTTGGTGAACGTGTTGATTTGAAGAAAGAGAACGATTTTGGATGACCCCTGACATGACTAAAACAGGAGCCGCGCCGGGCCATTGAGGATCGCCATCTCTAGCGGACACACTCCTTCGATACCATGTCTATTACTTTTGTGATTCGATTTGGGTGCACCCCGCGATTTGGGAGTGTTGTTTCGCGGTGTTGGGGTAGTAGCTGCTATGCCCAACATCAGTCCGGATCACGCAACTACTAGTATCCTAGTTGGTATTGCCTCATGTACCTTGTCATACTGATTATCCTATTCGCGACCACTACGATTTTGATTTGTACCTTTAGTATATGGATTGCCCTCTGGTGACTTCCGGTTTTGGGGAAACTACGGTCTTGTATATGCTCTTGGGAATATAAACTGTGTTAAGGGTGGAATGGGCCATGGCTTAACGCTATTTTAATACTTTTACTTTAGTGTAGACATATTATAATAGCGTATTGTACTACATAGTAGATAGTTTAACGGATCCTTGAGAGATGGAAAATCCCGTAACATCTCTTAAGTTATTGCACTCACGTTGACACTGGATATGAGATGTCAAACCCCGTAAACATCTCTGACGCCGTCACACTCATATTTTCTTATTCGATTTGACTTACATGAGATATTTTAGTCCTGACTCGAGTGTTTTGTCTTTTCATTACGCTCGGGTCAGCCTGGGCATCTCAGATTAGGTTGAAGATCTATTCTGGAGGACGAAGACGGAGTTTGGTATTACATCATTTGTATTCTACTACTGTATTATTTTTTTTCCGCTGCATCGTTGTATTATCTCTGATATGTATGTAACTCTGATTTATGATGTATAATAATAATCAAATTTATTTATTTAACAGCTTCATGAACTGTTATTTTATTATTATATCTTGTTCCTTCCGCTGCGAGATTCTGTGTTTATTTCTGTTCTTTCCTTTCTTTTCTTATTTAACCCCAATAACTATCTGTATTTTGGATTGTTTGAGTCGGCATGGGTGTCTGCTTTGTCGACTTGAATGGTCAAAAATGCGGGCCGTTACAGTTGGTATCAGAGCTTTGGTTTAGATTACCTGAGCTCTAGTGGGGAATAACTCGTTGAAATAGGGTTGAAACCTATGAATGAGTTTGAGTGTATATGAGAGAGCGTACTTGTTATTTGCTATAAAATGGTTTTATATTGTGTTGATTTGTTCCGTTGAGTATTTATAAATTCTGGTTGGTACTTGGGACGCCAAGGCATCGATAGGAGTTTCTAAACACTCGAATAGGACAGATTGACATAATATTGTTTTGGACTATATTTTATATAAAAGAACTATCTTGAAAATTTATAAATTTTGATTGTATTGGTTGTTAGGAGATGATAATATTAGATTATCATCATTTATTGTTGATTAGTCAATATTTCTAACTATTGACTATTAGACGATTTTAAGAAATGAAACTTGTAAATATGATTGACAATGAATATAAATGGTAAATCAAATAAAATAAAAATGAATTTAAATTAAGATGGAGAATTTAAATTCCGGTGTTTTGAAAATTTATTAACAAAAATTTGAAATGTATAATACAAGTATTATATGATAGTATATTCGATTAGAAATGGTTTTCAAAGGATTTTCAAATGAAGTAAGTGTTATACTCCCCTCTTGACACTAGAGAATGATTTCGGTGATGAGTGCACGCATCATCGACGTTTATTTCCGAGAGTCTAAGTGGGGGAGATCACTTAATAGTTTTTCTAAACCCTGTTTTGATTAAAAATTGTAAATTTCTAAAGTATGAAATGAAAATAGGTATATGTATATATATATTTCAATGCTGATTAAAATTCTTATAAAAAGTATGATTTGAGATATAAAGATATTAGTATATATATATTTATATTTTTATAAAAAAAATGGTTTAAATCGAATCCGGAGTTGAAATTCTTAAGTTCTCAAATAAGGAATGATTTTAATTATTAAACTAAAGTAAATCTTGAATTGTTTGAAACTTATGAATGGAAAAAGATGATATTGAATTTAAGTGTAAAAAAAAAGTAATTTAAAATTGTAGTAGTAACCCTTAATTTGGAAAATAATAAATTGGAAATTTATTTAATAGGTATAACACTCAAATTGAACGAAAAGAAGTTGTATATTGTTTAACTACATTCTATTTGCATAGCTATAACTTACCAAATACTTAAAAAGTTTAAAATGCTAATAAGGATAAGTAAATGAATAATATACAAGTGTGATTGCAAATAATAAAAATGTGAAGATCTATTGATAGTTGTAAATATAAAGGAAATTTAAGTTGTAAAATGAATTAAATTTAAAATTAATTAAATATAAAATTAGTAAATGGAAACTAATTAAATTTGAATAAAACTAAATGTCAATAAACTTGGAAGTGTATGAAATTAAAATTTTGACTTGGAAATGTATAATTGATTTAGTGTAGATTATGGATGGATGTTAATGTTTGATATGCATTGGTTGTTATGTTAGATGGATGATAATTGATTAAATAGAATTCATTAGTGTAAATGGAATTGAATAAATGGAATAAAAATTTTAAATAATTAAATTCAAATTTGAAGCAAAGTGAAATTAAATATAATTGAATTCAAATTAAATTGAAGCAAATTGACTTGAATTTAAATTATGAAACAAACTTGAATAAATCGGAAACAAATCGAATGTAAACTTATTTCATGGATAAATAAGAAAATAAACGACTTTGTGTTTATGATTGTTTCTTTAGAAAATTTGAAGTTGATGGTTTGTACTTTGAAATAAGAAAAGCAAATTTTTGGAAAAATCCAAAATTGTCCAATATATGCTGAAACAAAAACAACCATAACTTTTAAATGGTTGAACGGAATTTGACGATCTTGGACTTTTCGGAAAGCCTGGAAACTGTGCTACATCTTTTGTTTAGAATGTTTTGATAAATACCTTCATCCACTAGGCTTAAAACACCAATATTAGTCGCTGGCCTGTGCGAAGTAGAAATCTGAAGCACCTTAGTATTCTCGCCATAACTTTTTACTGGTTTATCGGATTTTTAGGATCTTGCCCTTTCTGGAAAGCTTAGAACTTAAGCTAAAACTTTTGTTTTAAATGTTTTGTGATTTTCTGTCATTTAGAGAGTCGAAAACGTGAGTGAACGCCGCTGACCTGCGCAATGCATTGCCCAGGCTGAGGCGTATCCATTTAGTAAAACGGCCTTAACTATTGAACGGATGGTCTGAATTTGATGATTTTGGACATTTCGGAAAGCTTGAAACGAAAGCAACAACTTTTATTTAGATTCCATTTCAAAATTTTATCGTTTAGGTGACTAAAAATTTGGATTTGTTCGCTGTCCTGAGACATAAATTTTGGTTTTAAAGATAAAATGAGTTATATATATGTTGTATATGCTAAGTATATCGATCTATTTTCATATGCATGATTCTCACTTGGTTGTTGAGTATTTTAGTAGGTAGCAAAGGGGTTGCGCTTCGCCTGTGGAGCTCGCTTCTGCGCTAAATGCAAAATGTAAGTTAAAATGCTAATAAACGCTTAATAAAAGGTATGTTCTCGGATTACAGTTTATGTTGTGGTATATTATTGTGTTCCCCATGTTTTGGGATGCCTCATTCTTGTAATGAGATGTATATCATGCAATTATTACTACTGTGAAATTTTTCGGTCCTAGCCGCGCAAAGGAGGTGCTGCCGAAATTTTTCAAAAAAATCCGGGAGTTAGGAAATTTTGTGAAAAAAAAATCCTATAACTAAATTTTGCAAATAAGTAGAATATTTTGAATGAATTATATCTAAATGATGGTTTCCCATTCTCCGTTCCTTTTCGAGGACGAAAAGTTTTAAGTGGGGGAGAATGTAACGACCCGTATTTTTAACACTTTAAAAATACGAATTAAAATGAAAATTTTGGATAAAAATCCGAAGGAAATAAAATTTTGTGTTGTTAAATGTGAATTACAAGTTAAAATACAAAACTGAATTCTAAAATAAGTTATTTGTAAATTAAATATGGATGTTAACTTGTAGTGAATGTAAATAATGAATTGAATTTGATTGTAAACCAAATATGTTATGATTGTAAACAAAGAATAAATAAAATGGTAGATTTAATAATGGAAGTTTATGTTATTGACACTAATATAAATAAATGTAACTTAATATTACAGTTGATTGAAATCAGATAATAACTGAAACTGTAATTTGATAAAGATGTTAACTTGTAATTGAACGTAAGTAAAGATTTAAATTTGAATGTAACAAGTAATTGAAATGAATTGAATTTGATTTTAAACAACGAAATAAATAAAATGTTACATTTAATATTGAAGTTATAATATTGAAATCAACGTAAATGAATGTAATTTAATATTACTGTGAATTTAAATAAGATGGTAGTTGAAGAAAATGAAAGTAAATGAATTATAAACTATTTATAATAATGTATAAGTAAATGGTTGATTCAATAATGAAAGTGTAAATCGAAATAAAAGAATTCAATTGGAATTAAATAACTTGATTTGAATTACAATATAATTGAACGCTGAATCTAATGTAATCTTTTATACTGGATTTATAATGGAAAACTGCATTGTAAAAGATTGTTAATTACTGTGAAATTAAAAATGAAATTTGTGAACAATTGAAATTTGATTTAAAAGTTAATAATTTAAAATTGGGAATTTTATATTGAAATTAGACTGTAGAAATAGCCATTTTTACAACTGTCTCGGATTTTGACGAAACCAGTTTCATCGGATCCGTAACAGTGAATTATTGTAAGGTTTCAATTTTCGTAGCAATCGGACTTGTCGTTTGGTCGTGCGAGCTTGAAACGCGTAGAAATTTAACGTCATTAATTAAAATAATCGACTTCAAAAAGCTATCTTCCACATACGATTGAATTAGGCCTTGGGACTAGTTCCATTGCGTCCGGAACGGGGGTAAAACCTTATAAACGCCTGGCGGCACGTCTCGTTTGGAGTTCGGACGATTTTGGACCTAACTTTATAAATACACACTCAAAACCGAGACAGTTTTATCATTTTTCATTTCAGAAACCCTAACTCTATCTCATGGCCGCCACCTATTCAATGGCCAGAATCGCTCGAACTTCTTTCCTTAATAACTCTTAATCCGTTCAACGAAATCAAAAAATTCCAAAAGCAAAGTTGTAGATCTCGGCGAGCTCTTCAAATCCATACGGTTGATCTATGCTTTTACGTCACGGATTCGCCCAGATCTGACTTGGAAGCGTGTACGGTTTTTCTTGGTTTGCGTGCAAACGGCGGCGACTGGTGATGCGAAACTTCTGGCGTTGGTGGCTCTCCTGGAGGCGCTCGCGTGGGGACGTCTTGATCAAACTCCGGCTGCCTCGAGTTGCGTGTGTTTTGTGGTGATTGTTGCGTTCATGGGTTCGGTGTGCTGCGCGTGATGAAGAAGAAGGTTAAACGATTAATTAATTTTATTATATCGCTAATCATGTTTAAATTATATCGGTATATTAATTTAAGCGTAACTTTTGCATACGAGGTCCGTCTCGGGCGAAACTTTTGCGTTGGAATCGTGGTGACGAGCTCTGCGTCATGGAATTGAGTGGAGACGTTTGGAGCTAACTAAAATTTTAGGTTAAATCGAACGTCGTTCGATTTGATTTAAAATTGAAAACTCAAGGTGAGTGTTTATACGCTCACAATTGACTAAAATATCTTTATGGTAGTTAAATTTGACATTATGAAGTGATATGAATTTATTTGTCGTTGTTTGATAAAAATTTAATTGTCATATAGATTGTCGTGTGAATTCACCGTTGAAAATTTAAATTGACAGTAAATTGAAATTAGGATTTAATTGAAATCAAATTTCCCGATATTGATAACTATGAAATTGCTGTGAATTGTATTGGCTATTGGATGATTTATTTCGATGGATGCTATTGGTTGATATTTAAATGTTTGGATGTTTATTTGATATATATATCCTGTCATCACCCTGTGTATTATTTACAGTTGTAAATTAAATCATTTGAATAAATTGAGAGATAGGTTGAAATGATATATACTTATGACACTATGATTCGAATTGAAATGATATATATATCTATTCCAAAAATTTAATTGGAAAACTAACCACTTGGCCATAGGTTAGAGAATTATATACGGACACCGGGTTGGTTAAATTAAATGATTTTAAAAGTTGTTTTGAATTTTTTTAAATGAAGTGATTTTTGGAATAAAATCGAATTTATGGAAATTGAATTATTTTGAATTGAAGCTCGAGATATTGGAATTTAAACTTGGTAAATGAAATATTTTAATTACTCAAAGTTTAGATTTTTAAGAAAAAAGTTGAAATACGGCGAAAATTTTCGAAAGCTGATTTGTTTTAAAAGATTGGACTTTTAATCGAACTCTGAATATTTCTAAGAAAATTTATATGAAATGATATTTCAAGTTTGAGTTTGGAATTGAAAATTTATTTGAAATTGAGATTTAATTAATTTGGAAATTAATTGAAATTCAAAGAAATTTGTGAATTGGACTAAATTGAAACTATTGAATTAAGTTTGAAGATAAAATTGATTTGAATCGGATTTGAACCGAAATTGATTTGGAATATGATAATTAAATGAATTCTTGAAATCCGAATATTAATCTAAGTTTATTGAATTGGAATTGTTCCAGAAATTAAGTAAACTACTTAATACGGATGTTTAATTTGAAGAATATTCTAATTTGAATATGAAATGGTTTTAAAGGGAATCTTATATTCTTATATAAATATATGAACTGTTTTGAAATACGAAATATTTAAAGTTTCGAAATATATTGTAAGTAAAATTGTTTATTTTGTGGTTCAAATATGTATTTGAAATTGATAATTTGAAATGGTTTATTGAGAAGCTGAATCGAGTTGAAATTGATGATTTGAGATTTTGAAAATTTTAAATTTTGGAATTCGAGTTTATGTGAAATCGAAATGAGATTTTGAGGCGAAAAGTGATTTTGAAATCGAAATGAGATTTTGTGGCGAAAAGTGATTTTGAAATCGAAATGAGATTTTGAGGCGAAAAGTGATTTTGAAATCGAAATGAGATTTTGAGGCGGAAAATGATTTTGAAACGGAATCTTACATCTTGAATAGATATGATGATATTTGAAATGGATTTGATTTTGAAGCGAATATGATATTTTGATATCAATTATGAATCGATTTGAAAATGTAAAAGATCGAACCGGTGTGAAAAATATAACGTAGTTATTAAAGAGACCGGGATCGGATATGGACATACTCTCTGTCGATACCGAAAACCACTTTAATAACTAATGCACGTGGAGTGTTGATCTAGAATGAAGTGGATGGTTTTGGTGAACGTGTTGATTTGAAGAAAGAGAACGATTTTGGATGACCCCTGACATGACTAAAACAGGAGCCGCGCCGGGCCATTGAGGATCGCCATCTCTAGCGGACACACTTCTTCGATACCATGTCTATTACTTTTGTGATTCGATTTGGGTGCACCCCGCGATTTGGGAGTGTTGTTTCGCGGTGTTGGGGTAGTAGCTGCTATGCCCAACATCAGTCCGGATCACGCAACTACTAGTATCCTAGTTGGTATTGCCTCATGTACCTTGTCATACTGATTATCCTATTCGCGACCACTACGATTTTGATTTGTACCTTTAGTATATGGATTGCCCTCTGGTGACTTCCGGTTTTGGGGAAACTACGGTCTTGTATATGCTCTTGGGAATATAAACTGTGTTAAGGGTGGAATGGGCCATGGCTTAACGCTATTTTAATACTTTTACTTTAGTGTAGACATATTATAATAGCGTATTGTACTACATAGTAGATAGTTTAACGGATCCTTGAGAGATGGAAAATCCCGTAACATCTCTTAAGTTATTGCACTCACGTTGACACTGGATATGAGATGTCAAACCCCGTAAACATCTCTGACGCCGTCACACTCATATTTTCTTATTCGATTTGACTTACATGAGATATTTTAGTCTTGACTCGAGTGTTTTGTCTTTTCATTACGCTCGGGTCAGCCTGGGCATCTCAGATTAGGTTGAAGATCTATTCTGGAGGACGAAGACGGAGTTTGGTATTACATCATTTGTATTCTACTACTGTATTATTTTTTCCGCTGCATCGTTGTATTATCTCTGATATGTATGTAACTCTGATTTATGATGTATAATAATAATCAAATTTATTTATTTAACAGCTTCATGAACTGTTATTTTATTATTATATCTTGTTCCTTCCGCTGCGAGATTCTGTGTTTATTTCTGTTCTTTCCTTTCTTTTCTTATTTAACCCCAATAACTATCTGTATTTTGGATTGTTTGAGTCAGCATGGGTGTCTGCTTTGTCGACTTGAATGGTCAAAAATGCGGGCCGTTACACATTTGACTTGAATAATTTACTCGTAAGTTGTGTCTTAAAGGAAAAATGACCAAGCACCCCTTTAGTAGGAATATGAAAGAATTAATGAACTTTTGGGTCTCATACATAATGATGTATGTAGCTCAATGCCTATAGTTACCAAAGATAATGCTTCTTATTTTGTAACTTTTACCGATGATTTCTCAAGACTTGGATATGTATATTTTCTAAAGAATTAATCTGATATCTATGAGAAATTTAAATTTTATGAGGATGAGAAAGAAAATCAAACGAACCATAAGATTAAAATAATTTGATCAGATTTAGGAGGAGAGTATGTTGGACAAGAGCTCCAACAATTCTTAAAAAATAATAGGATTCTCTCCTATTACTCCTTCATATACTTCACAACACAATGGAGTTTTGGAAAGAAGGAATCAAACCCTATTAGATATGGTTCATTCGATGATGAGTAAAGCTGACTTACCTCTTTCCTATTGGGATATGTGCTAGAAATCAATGTGCATTTGCTGAATTTGATGCTTACTAAATCTGTGCTTAAGACCCCATACGTGACTTGGTGTGGGAAGAAGCCCCAACTCAAATATTTGAAAGTTTATGGTTGTGCAGCTTACATTAAGAATGTTGTCTGTAATAAACTCGAGGAAAAATCGGCATTGTGTAGACTTATTGGATATCCCAAGGATTCAATGGATATATTCTCTACAATACCGAGGAACAAAAGGCTATTATTGAAGGAAACGAACCAGTCGGAAGCGGGTGAAATAAGTAGTAGATTTCTAATTTTATTCCTATTTGGATCATTAAGCCTATGAAGTCTAAAGTGGATTTTAGATTCAACCTAAAATATTTTAAATAAAATCTTTACGTTATTGAATTTTTAAATTTTTTTTATAAGTGTTAATTTTGTAAGTGTATCAAATACACTTATATATGTATAGTGCATATGCTACAAATATGAAGTGTACATGACCAATGTGACCGTATGTAGGTTCTAGGGTTTACAATGCAATGGACCTATTCCCCTTTATATATGCATGTTGCCCACTGTTTATTTCGAAGTTATAATATATATATATATATATATATATATATAGACACACACACACACACACCTAGAATTAAATGCTCCCTTTATTTAGAACCATTTTATAGCCCTTTGAAATCAGCCACAGGTTTGTATTTAGATATTTGTTCTTTCTCTCTCCTATCACATTGACCAAATATTTAAATATAAATTTGTGGCTGATATCGAGGGCTAAAAGTGATGTAATTAAATTGTAGTCTTGAATAAGTAATCTAACTTGAAATCCTTGCCTACATATTCAAGAATTGTTTAATTTTGGGTGAAATAATATATATACACCCTAGCTCTGAAAGATAGGGAGAACGGTTGCTAAAATTTATAAGATATAATATTAATAAGAATTGCATAGTTATTTCCAAATTTTTATTATTTGGTTGTAAATGATTGAACTTGATAATCATCAATTGGAGATATTTTAAACTTGACTTGGAAATTATAATTTCTATATTTTAATTCATTAGAATTGTAAAATCTTTATGAGAATTTCCATAAATTGTCTAACCTCACTGTCATATATGAAAAGTGCATCATTCGAAATAACAAAAAATATTCATATATCCAAATGAAAGAGGTGTGCAAAGTAGGAATGTTTTCCATAGTTTGCACTATCTACTTAAATAAAAATAAAAAGAGAAAATTCCTTATAATCGCGAACGTAGCACAATCTCACTTTTGGTAGTTTATGGAAAGTTGCATAGGTAGTATTTCCTTCTTGGGAAAGATATGATTCCAATGCATTAAAAATAAAAATAAATATTTCTGGGAAATTTACACACAAACGTATTTCCAAAAATCCCTAAATGTAGAAACTAAAAAGTTATAAATAGAAGTACAAATAATCCCATTTACCAATTTAATATATAAAATAAAGTATAGATTTAATAAATAAATAAACATCTATTACAAAAAATTACATATGGTAACGTGCAAGTAATTGTACGTCATCATATTAATTATAAACAAAAGGCTAAATACAAATAAGCTAATGAATTAAGGAGTAAAAGGGAAGTTATTGTAATCAAGTCAATGTGGGTAGTAAACCATTTAAAGAATTTAATTACTGAGACTAAATATGGCAACGGTAAACGAATTTGAATAACCATGATATATAAATGTCATTAATAACAATGGAAGGGAGAAATAAAGGCAGTAAACTTATAATATAAGAAGAAGTAATGGCATGTAAATAAGTGAATATGAATGAGTAACAAACTTAAGAGGCGTAATAATTTCCTTAGCCGAAATAATATAGCCTCAATAATACATTTACGCTGTGAATTAGCGGGCCTAGCCCATTGTTTAAATTAGGTGTAAGTGACTTGGCTTAGTATGGGTTGGGATGTGAGGTCAGTAGAGTTACACAATGGAAGTCTTTCCTCTGTAATGGACCAATAACAGTTTTGTATACACATTACCAATGTAAGACATCTGCAACTATTGGACCAATGTGAGACATCTGCAACTATTGGACCCGTGGGAATATACGTTCGCGTATAAGGTTGGAAAATACACCAAAGGGTTTGCCTCGGATTTGAAGTAGTAAATAACCATAGGGTTTGCTTTAATTCCAAATCAAAAGTATTAAGTAACCAAAAATAGACATTTTCCTTGATTTTCGTAGTCAAATCTGAATGGGAACTGTGTAGAGAGGTCGATACTATGTCAGCATGGTGTACCGGTATTTGTAGAGTAGGGCTGGGCATAGGTTGAAGTCTCCGTCGGTCCCAAGCGATCGATTAGCTAAAACATGGGTTAATCCTATATGGATTACACTTGATACAGGTATAGAATGGGATATGCATTGATCTTGGAAGTTGTTTGTTTGTTTGGAGGTTGGATAGTTAACAAATAGATAAGTCTTTGAGATGCGGTAGTAATATGGTTAGTTAAATTATAAACCTAAGTCTACGAGTCATCGGCCTTCGGCCCGGTTGACTATCAATTATAATGTTCTTTTTTGGGGGAATCAGGACTCTTATACACACACATACATTCTTATACCTCGGAGTAGGTTAGATATATTCTAACATCCTCCACTTGGAGGCCCAAAACTAACGGCTACGGATGATGTAGTCATCCATAGTTATTAATCCTTGGCGACCAAATACGGTAATGTTAGATACATTGATATAACAGAAACACAAGTACATGGAATTTATTTTTAAAAAAAATCAACAAACAACTTTCTCATTCCATTTCAAAACATTTCAAATTCATTACATAATCCCACAATCGTTAGGTTCAGAGAAAATATAATTATTACGACATACGCCAAGAGCGACATATGAAGATGCCTCATTGGATGATTAGAGTATATATAGGCAATTAAACAACTTTGCCTTTACAACAACAACACAACGGAATCAAAATAGAAAAGAACTCTAAATAGCTATCATGTCTCCTTCATGCCTTTGGAAGCTTATTCGTCTAAAGCGGTACCTGAAAACCTCAACTCTGAAACTACTCAAAATCAATTGAGCACCCGAGAGTTTAAGGGAAATCATAAACTTCGAGTCAGACATAAAACCTAGTATGAATAATAATCTACCATCTCAAACCATTTAAATATCTACTAAGACAATGCCGCTTAGTGGAACGGGTTTTCCCCTTACTAGTATCTTATTCAAAACTTTATAAAACCATATACTGTGCTCCTGCATCCATAATGGTTAAAACATAGCAATTCAAAATATTATGACGATATGCAAACAAGTAAATCAATTCTGGATTTCCCATCCCCGTTCATTTTTGACTACCTATCTCATTTATAGTTTTAGGATCACTATTAACTTATTAGTTTTCATGGGCTGACTAATAATCTGTTTAAAGCTTATAGACTCCCTGTCCAGTTTTATAGTTTTCATGGGATCACCAAGAACCTATTGGCCCCTGCCAATAGCTTCATCATTCATGGGTCCTCCCTGAACCTATTGGTATCTTCAATAACTTCCCTCTTATCCTAGTTTTCATGGGTTAATTAGGAACCTATTGACATCTATCAATAAATTAATCCAGATATAGTTTTCATGCATTCACTACAAACCTATTGGCCATTGCCAACAACTCTTTCTAATAATAGTTTTCATGGGTTTACTACGAACCTATTGGCCCATGCCAATAACTTTTCCTATACATATTTTTCATAGGTTTACTATGAACCTGTCCATCTGACAACTTCTTTAATCAGTGTTTGGGCATCCTATATTTTGGTCTTTCTAACCTCCTGGATGCAATTCTACTCATTCAGGGGTTAATCAATATATATTCACTACTGGGTCAACCTAGCTGATTATTCTGCCATTTTTTCCCCAAAATACAGTTATGGGTCCATATTGAAGTGAATATGTATATTAGAAGAAGCAAACATATTAACATAATAATCACCAACATCCATGGTTTAATATCCTTTAAATTATGTTTTCATATAAAACACGGTTAATCCTTTTAACCTATTATTTATCGAGGAAAGCTTCTTCAAAAACTGCAATTTAAAAGCATTTAAAAGCTCTTTTATAATGCCATGGGTTTTACCTTTAAAAATTGAGATTGGGTTCTCTGTTTTGAAAACTAAGGCTTTTGAAACCTTTAACCTTGACTTTCGAAACCACTGGAAAACTTCCTTTCAAAAGCATTCATATCTCCTTTTCAAAACATTAGGCACCTGCCTTTCGAAACACTTTAAAACCTTTCTTTTGAAACATTTCAAATGTATTAAAGTATTACCATTCAATTATAAAAACACGACTTCGAAACCATTTGAAAGTATCTCTTTCGAAACCATTGAGTTTAATTTAAAACATATCTTATTGGGTCTAAGTGAATACAAGCGAGTACCCCTTTTGAAACCATTGAAAAGAGTGTGGGGAAAAACAGATGGCTTTGACACCATCCTTTCGAAATCTCAAACCATTAAATTAAAACATTTGAAGGATAGCTTTGAAACCCCTTTCGAAACCATTGCCTTTGAAACCCTTGAATCCTTTTGAAAGCTTTAGGAAGTGGCTTAGTACAAGTATAAAACAAAGCTACCTTTCGAAAGCATTTATGACTTCAATCCCTTCGAAAGGCATAGGAATAGCAGAAGGGTTTCGACTTGGTCGAAACTACTTTTTTTGAAAGCATTGATTTTAAACTAAGTAACTCATTCGATAACTACTATTTAAACCAGAAGCGGCATTTCTTTGGAAAATAAAACAAAGGTTTCGACACCATGCCTTCCGCCCTTCTCCAATCCACTACATACCAACATTGTGATACCTTGTGTATTGGTTTCGGCTTAGTTGGTTTCGACCTGGTAGGTTTTGACTTGATTGAAGGCGGAAGCATAGGGTCGAAAGGTGGCTTCGAAAAGAGGCGGAACCTACTTTTCTGGGTAAAGACAGATTCAATGCTATTTAAAGTAAATACTTTATAACTAACCTGCCTATTTGTAAACATTTAATTGGTTGCCATAACTTTTCAAATTCTTTACCAAAATAACTGCCGCATAATTTTTGATCTAAACAAAGATTAATTTTCACAATTAAGCCCTTCCATTAAGCAAAACAATTAAAACAATTAAATCCTTCTTCTAAATAATTTAATTTTCATAGTAAATTACTTAGGAGAAATCCTCAAAAATTACAGAAATTCACTTTTAATATGTTATCGAAAATATAAAAACTTCAGACCCAAATTCTTCATAAAATAACCGAAATTAATTTTTAAACCTAATTATACATTTTTTTTGAAAATTCATAATAATTTTTCCATAGCTTAGAAAATTATAAAAATTAATACCCATCTCCAAAATCATGTTTTACATAACATATAACTTCCTCATGGCATTCAGAATTCATTATAATCAGTTTTACCCTTAAAACCATATAAAACTATATTCAAACAATCTTGTTTAAATCAAACGTGTTATAAAATCCAAGCATATCATCATCAAAATCATCGTTATAATGGATTTAATCTTAAACCCGAAAATCAAATGATTATAAAAAAATAGAGATGATTTAGATTATTGTTCACCATGATTTGGATAAGGACTTGAGATTTGAACTTGATTAATTCTTCTAGCTTGATTCTCTAGCTTTACTTGAATTTTTCTTCTTTTTTCTCCTATTATAATGGTCGGCTTTGAGCTCTTGTTTATGGTTTATATTTTTGAACGTGAGAAATGAGAAATGAACTAAGGGTTTGGGGGTTAAGGGATGTAGTGAACGGCTAATCCCTATTTTGCACTTGGCCTTATTCTCCTATTAAAAATCCATTTACATAAACCCCATTCTTTTAGTTTATTTAATTAAGCTCGACCTCTAATTAATTCTCAAATCTCAATCCCCTTATCTCTCTAATCTTTACATTATTCTATTTAATTTATCTAACTAAATATCCTGAATAATGTTATTAAAAATTAGGGGTGTTACAGGCTCTTCTCACTACGGCATAAATGACCTTCTGCAACATTTTTGCAAGGTGTTGCCAGCTAAAATGTTGCGATAGCTATAAAATTTTGGTCCTACTGCAACGTTGTATTTTTGGTGTTACCTTAGCCATAAAAATGTGTTGCTCTAGCTAAACAAGTGTAACACGATGCAACATTTTTATATAGTGTTGCTATAGATGTTTTCAAATTAAAAAATTAATAAAATTAGCAATCCGCGTGAATATGATCCAACGGTCTACATTTAATCTGATTGTTAACATGGATCACCGCTACAATTTGCCCTAAATTTTCGTTTTCCCACTTTACTGTTCATACCATTTCGTTCTCACCCCCAATTTCCAAATCCAAATCCCCAATTTCCAAATCCCTAATTTCCAAATCATATTTTCGTTCCCATTTCGTTCTCACCCCCAATTTCGCTGCTGCTTGCCTACATGTCGATACACAACCTCTCCCAAATCCTACCAACCGCAGCCCCCAACAAAACTCCACTACCCCCCTCTATTTCTACAGCCTGATTCCGATGGTCATCGAGCACACATCCCGTGACCAGCGTGCCTGCGATATCTTTTCCTGGCTTCTCAAAGAGCGCGTCATCTGCCTTAACGGACCCATCAAGGAGGATACGTCGGCGATAGTTGTGGCTCAGCCGCTGTTCCTCGAATCTGGTGGTTTCGTGATGGTAGGGTTGGCAATTTATGATACTTCGACCAGATCTGATGCTTGAATCTTTCTCGCCAATGTTCAGAAGAAGTTCGATTCTGATGAAGCTTTGCTCGATTGCTTCAAAAAGTACCATTTTCGGATTCAAGGAAGATGTCAAACGCAGATTTCTTGTTTGAGAGAATGCCGCTTAAATTTTCAAATTGGCCAGCAATCATAAAACCAGTTTCAATTCCTTGATTGATTGCTCGAATTGCTTTGACTTCGTCGTCGGGTGCGATGTGATATTATTTGGTATGTTTTATGCCTTCTGGTTTACTTGATTATTCTCAATTTTGGTTACACTCGCATGCTTTTGCCGATGATGAATTGGGATTTATTTATAGGCTTTATTTCCTATAATCTCGGGTTTAATCTTTCTGTTGGACTTTGATAAATCTGGTATGTTGGATTGCGATGATGTATTGGTATGTTGGATTGCGATGATGTATTGGTATGTTGGATTTTGGTTCACTGGCTTGATTTTGCTTTGCCGATGATGAATTGCGATGTGATTTTATTTGGTATGTTGGATTTTGATTCACTGGCTTGTTTTTGATTTATGGTCTGAGCTTGTTAGCTCCTTTCTGCTGCATTTGTTAAACCAGAACATAAACTGGTGCTCCAAGTCCTCTGTATATCATATTACTGCCTATGTTTCTCTTGTACATGCCTGATGCATTCACTGTTTTTGCTTGATGGACTGCCTATGTGTACTGCTGTGTTTCTTGCACTGGCTTGTCTATATTTTGCTGAACCTGGTTCTTGTTTGTTTTGTTGGTTGCTTGGCCCTGAGTTGAATCCAGTCGATGACTCGGGTTTGACCTTGTGCCGTATCCTTGTATCCATGTGTTGCATTCATGTTTGGCTTATGCACTTATGAAAAGAAACAACCCAAATACCTGAGGCAAATATTATAACAAAAATATTTTCATTTTCTGTTTGAGTTAAATATTATTTTCCAGATTACTGCTTTTGAATTATATGTGACAGGTATTGAAGACTGGACAGCTGGATACAAGCTTGAAGACAGAGTCAAATCAAATGTGCATGAGTGTATGAATGCATGAGCTGAAGACAGGTTTGAAAGAAGGCTCGATCTTCCAAAATCGGATGATCTTCCAAAATCGGATAAAGGTCGATCCCCGCCGGGACTGCGGTGCCCCGGACCCCCGCCGGCGCTGCGCCCGGACCCGCTTCTCGGCTCGCCTTCGGCTCGGCACTCGGCTCGCCTTCGGCTCGGCATATATTTGTCAGTGTCGGTGTATGTATAAATTGAAACTGCATATGTAATGAGTGAACTGAGTGATGTAGTGAGGAATATCTGTATATGTGAATATCAGTGTTATATATCATTGAATTGTAAAATAGTGGAGTCAGGAATTTGTACTATTTCAAATATTGAAATAAAATATTTATTTAAATAAATTACTGTTTAAATATCAAATTCTTTGTAATAGAATTTTATTAAATAAATATTTATTTTTATTAAAAAATCAAATATGCTCTACATTGTGGGCCCCACAAATTCAAAAAGTTCATATCTATAGCAACATTTTGGAATGTTGCTACAGATACCTATGGGTGTTGCCATAGACCCAAATAGGGTTCTATTGCAACAATATTACTTATGTTGCCTTATATAGTCAAAATGTTGCCTTTGAGGTCTAAGGCAACGGCAAAAATTGCATCACCCTAAAAGTGTTGCCATAGACCTATGGCAACATTTTTCGGGCCTGAGCCAACATTTTTTTTGTGTTGCAGTAGGCCATTTATGGCGTAGTGTTCCTTAAAGAATTTCATCCTAGAAATTCAGTAAGGACTAAATATTAACATAGCAATCATATGTAACAACTCCTAACAACCATACTAGCATACCTGACTAGGAACTATCTATTTAAAGCTAATATAGACATACCCTCAAAGCAGATCAGGATAAGTATCTCTAATCCCTTCTTCTGTCTCCCAAGCACATTTCTTCTCGTTGTCGCTCCACTGAACTTTCACCAACCCAACTGTCTTGTTCCTCAATCTTTTCTCATCTCTTGCTACAACCCGAACAGGTTGTCTAAGTCAAATTAGGCTATACTATCAAATCTTCCAACCATGTCGGAGGAATGGTAGTATCTGGATCATGCACATACTTGCGAAGATGATATACATGAAACACATTATGGACACCTACCATACTGCTCGGCAACTCTACTGTGTACGCGAGCTTTCCAATCCTCTCTATAACTAGAAACAGACCAACATATCTCGGTGCCAGTTTCCTTGACTTTCCAAATCGTACCATACCCTTCATCGGTGATACCTTAATGAAAACCTTGTCTCCAACTGAGAATTCTAGGTCTTTACGCCTCTTATCTACGTAACTCTTCTGTCTGGACTGGGCTTCCTTCATCCTTTCTCGGATCAACTCAATCTTCTTTGTTGCCTCTCTAACCAGATCTGGACCTAAGACTAATCTTTCTCCAGTCTCCAACAAACATGCTGGTGATTTGCATGGCCTTCTATACAAAGCTTCAAAGGGCGCCATTCCTATACTAGTCTGATAACTATTATTATATGAAATCTCAACCAAATGTAGCTGATCTTCCCAAGATCCACCAAAGTCCAATACACGAGCCCTCAATAAATTCTTGAGTACCTTATTGACTTTCTCTGTCTGCCCATCCGTCTTAAAGTGATATGCTATACTCTTCTTAAGCTTGGTACCTAATACATCCTGTAGACTCTTCCAGAATTCGCTAGTATATAAAGTATCTCTGTCACTAACTATACTATTAGGAATTCCATGTAGTCTAACTATGTTCTTCATTAACAACTTAGCTAAAACAGGTGTCCTGGTTGACTTAACTGGAATGCAATGGGCACACTTGGTCAACCTGTCCACTATGACCCATATACTTTCATTTCTCCTATTTGACCTTGGCAACCCGTCTATAAAATCCATGGATATCGAATCCCATTTCCAAACCGGAATCTCCAAAGGCTGAAGCAAACCACTCGGCTTTTGATTTTTGGCCTTCATTTATTGACAGTTTGCACACTGCCTAACCCACAAGCCAACATCCCTCTTCATACCTTCCGAATAAAAGCTCCTCTTTATATCTTGATACATCTTGGTCTCTTCAGTATGAATCATAAACTTGGACCGATGACATTCCTCAAGAACTTCTCTCATTAAGTCCTCAACATTCGGAACACATAATCGTCCTTTCTTTCTCAACCATCCTCTCTGGTCAAGACTAAAATCTTTTATATCATCGATCTCGGTTCCAACCTCAAGCCTTCTAATCCTCTCGGCTAACAGTAGATCCTCTTTCTGCTTAGAAGCAATCCTTTTGATCAACACTGGTCGAACTTCTAAACAGGACAACATGGCAGTACTCTGACTAGAACTAGCAGTCGATCTTAACTGCACACTACATGTAGTGAAAGCTTCTAAATCCTTCCATTCCGCTAACATAGCTAACACCACATTCTGATGTCTTCTGCTAAGAGCATCGGCTACCTTATTTCCTTTCCTAGGTGTATACTCTATACCAAAATCATAAGCTGCTAAAAATTCCAACCACCTCTGCCATCTCATATTCAACTCTTTCTGAGAGAATAAATATCTTAAAGACCTATGATCCGCGTATAGCTCCAACCTCTCCCCTAAGGGATCTAGTCTCCAAATCTTCAAGGAAAAGTTCACCGCAGCCAACTCCAAATCATGAGTAGGATATCTCACTTCATGCGGTCTAAGCTGTCGTGAAGCATATGCAATTACTTTACCCTTTTGCATCAACACAGCTCCTAATCTAGTTTCGCATGCATCGGTATACACCACCAACCTTGGTTTCCATCTGGAACTACTAACATAGGTGCGTTTGTCAACAAATGCTTTAATTTAAGGAATGCTTCCTCACATTTGTCAGACCAGACAAACATCACATCCTTCCTGGTTAACTTAGTCAAAGGTGCTGCTATCCGCAGGAAATCCTTGATGAATCACCGGTAAGAGCCAGCGAGTCCAAGAAAACTTCTAATCTCAGTCACCGTCTCTGGTCTCTTCCAATTATTAACAGCTTCGATCTTATCCAGATCGACTGACAAGCCCTTTTCTGAAACCACATGACCAAGAAACTTAACATCTTTCTTCCAAAAATGACATTTGGAAAACTTCGCCTTCAGCTGATGCCGCCTCAACGTCTTAAGCACCACTCTAAGATGATCATCATGCTCTCTCTCATCTTTGGAGTATACTAAAATGTCATCTATAAACACCAACACGAACCTATCCAAATACTCTGGGAAAACTCGGTTCATCAAATCTACGAAGAAAGAAGGTGCATTTGTTAACCCGAATGGCATTACTAACCATTCATACGAACCATACCTAGTTCGAAATGCTATCAAAGGAACACTTCCTCTGCCACTCTTAACTGATGGAAACCTGTCGCCAAATCCAACTCGAAAAATACTCTGGCTCCACACAACTGATCAAATAGATCATCAATTCTCGGCAAAGGATACTTATTCTTAATCCTCCTCTCGTTCCACTTACTATAGTCGATACACATCCTCAATGACCCATTTGGTTTCTTCACGACACTACGGCCGCTCCCCAAGGTGAACTGCTTGGTTTAATAAAATTCCTCCCTTCTAGATCCACTTGCTGCACCTTCAGTTCCTTCATCTCTGTCGGTGTCATCCTACTAGGTGGTCTACTTACAGGTTCAACTCTTGGCACAAGATCTATCTGAAACTCAACAGCTTGTTTCGGTGGTAGTTCCGTAACCGACTCAAAGACATCTGCAAATTCACTTGCTACTCGAACCTAACTTAACTCTTCTCCCACTTCCATAGCACTTAACAAAGCACAACTACTATGGTCAGAATTCTCCACTAAGAATATTATTCTGTTATGACTATCAGGGTGTTTTAGTGATATCTCCCTATTCAGGAAAAATATCCTAGCCTCATACTTAACCAACCAATCCATACCCTAAATTATTATGAAATCTACGAAATTGAAAACATACAGACTGCATGCAAACTTATGACCTAATAAATCAAGTTCTAACTGGTCACATCTCATCCCTAGAGTTGCATACTCTTCTATTGGGTTTGCAACCCTTAAGGAAGTAATAAGGTATGTGGGTTCCAAGAAAAACCTATCTACCAAGCACCGAGATATAAATGAATGTGATGCACCGGTATCAAATAGTACCATAACTGGTATACTCTGAATCAAAAGCGTACCTTCCATCACAGTCTTTCCTTTTTCAGCTGTAGTTGGCCTAGCAGATGATGGCCCAATAGCAAAGACCTTTCCCTTGCCTGCCCTGATTGGTTCTGGATACCGATTCTTATAATGCCCAACTTGGTCACAGTTGAAGTACTTCACACCTTTCTTTTCTACAGCCTTCTTTCCCTTTCCTGACCGGCACTCATGAGCATAATGACCTTTCTTGTCGCACTTAAAGCAAACTAAAGCAGCCTTTGCCTTCTTGGCAGCCTCTCCCTTCTGGGCTCCCTTCTTCTTAAGGAACTTTTTCTTCTTTCCCTGAGAACCCTGGGTTTCAACCGGCTTTTCTCTCGCACAAATAGCAAGCATCTCCCCATGTCGGATTTCCATCTCCATAACTACATTACAAGAATCACGGAGATGTGGCAGGGTGCCCTAGCAATCTCAGGTCTCAATCCTCGAATGAACCTATCATTCCTCCTGATATCGGTGTCTATAGTAGCATGCCCATATCAGGACAACTCATCAAACTTAGTAGCATACTCAATTACTGACAACACTCAATTCACCAGATCCATAAACTTTCTCAGCAATGCCGACTTGGCAACTTCAGACAAAAATCTCTGTTCAAATCTCCTTCTAAACTCTGCCCAAGTTAACTCCTCTTTTGGAACCCCGGTAGTAATAATATTCCACCAATGAAGTGCTACCCCTTGCAATTGCCTAGAGGCTACTCATCATCGAAACCCAAATCAGCAAAGATCCTCTCACAATGCAACAACCAATCCTCAACTTCTATGGCATCCTTCGTTCCTATAAATGGTTTTCCACCAAGACTGGTGTAGTCTTTGCTCAGCTTAGCATAATTATTCCCAACTGGAGCCACAGGATTAGCTCCTCCAACATTTCCAACAACACCAGCAGTAGCTCCTACTTGCATCAGATTGACAAAGAACAGATACATCGTCCCCATATCCACTGGTGGATTTCCAGCACCCACATTGGCATCTGCATTTTGGTTAGCATTAGCCTGTCGACCCGGGTTCCTCCTGGTGGGTCGAACATTTCTGTTGGTTTTGGTGCTTCCTCCATCGAGATTTCCTCTTCCGTTTCCTGCCTCCATATCTTCTTTCTCGTAAATCTACATACGAGCCTCAGTAAGATACAGAAGAACGGTCTAAGAGAGAGGGGAATGCATACTTATATATATATATATATATCAAATACAAGTACGTTGCTATAGCGTTAACCCAAACCCCGATCTTATTTTCTGATTCATTGGATTATGCTTTGAAAAATCTTTTAGGTTTAAATTTCTTTTAAGTTTTATAAACCTATGCTCTGATACCAACTTGTAACATCCCCTACTTGGATGCCCAAAACTAATGGCTACTGATGCTGCAGTCGTCCATCGTTATTAATCCTCAGCGACCAAATATGGTAATGTTAGATACATTGATATAATAGAAACACATGGGTATGGAATTTTTTTTAAAAATCAACAAACAACTTTCTCATTCCATTTTTTTAGCAAAGCTAAGCCGGCTTTATAGTGGGCCGTGCCACTTTGAATATAATTAGGAATAGTTGTTCTGCACATGCACAGAACAGCTAAATCTGATATTAAAGTGATCAAACCACATGAACATAAAATAAAGTAAAAATAGGAGCTAGACAATGAGTTAAGACTACTAAGAAGGACCTATGTCCCCCCTATCATAACTAATACCAACATCAGTACCGGGTCCTATAACATGCTGAATAGCAGAAAAGTACGTCGCCAAATACATATCATATGATCTCGATAGAGAAGAGTAGAGATAAATTCGGTCCCATGTAGGGTCTAAGAATTGCCACCAATTGCATCCACCATCAGTACCAGTGGTCGATAAAGAAAGTCCCTCACCCTCAACATGATACACCAGCCTCTTAGACTCATCCTGTTCACCTAAGAACATGTGATAACTATGCAACTGCGGGTCATACCTCATTTCCGATTTCACATGAACCCATGCACACTCTATAGCACACTCTACAGGTTCCCAGTAAATAACCTTATCATCAGAATCACTGACTGCAAATTATTTTGACACTGTCTCCATTGTAGGAGATGTAGCAACCGCATGATCAGTGACAGAATCAGGGAAAGGCGGTAATCTAACCTTAGGGACCCATTTCATATCTGATCTAGGGAGGGGAACTTTAACAACAAAAGAAAGAGGAGCATCCCTAGAACACTTCTCCACAGAATGACCAAATGAATGACAGTTTGTACATATATCGGGCCTCCAGTTGTAATTAACTTTTATTTCCATATCGTGACCTTCCATGATTCTTACTTTCAGAATAGACGGTAATGGGTTCACTGGGGTAATTTCAATCAATGCTCTAGCGAATAATAAGTTCTTGCGCACAACTATGTTTGCATCAAAGCATTTGAAGTCCCCAATAAGGCTCGCAAGCCAGTTCAGACCAGTTAGAGGTTGAAGGACAGACGAAATATTGGAGAAAGTGGCCTAAACCGGAACCGATAGAATCTGCTCTCCAGCACTGTCAATACCAACAGTCCAAGGAGTCATAATAAATGGTTTCCCCTCAATAATGAGAGGACTAGTATCCAGTGTTATAGGTCTATCTTCCTTATTTCCAAACTTAAAAAAGAAAAAGGAATTTAAGATTTGGATATGAAGAGAACCACGCAATTTGCACGCACGCCTACATTGCTCACGAACAACCGAATATGAAGATGAGGCATCTAGGAAAAATCCAACTAGGTGATCAAACCAATGGTTTACTTCCTCCTGAAGCACTGCAGGAGGGAGCACATTAGCACCATCAATAACTTGAGCGCTAAATTCCTACGGAGTGTAAGCACCAGCAATTCATGGCAATGTTTTGAACAATGATAACCAAACTGGCTTAACTATAGGGACAACATCAGCACATAATCCACCAGAAACATCACTGGAATAAGCCACAACGGTTTCAGGAGATATATTATGGGAAGCCGAAGCATGTATAGAGGGTTGGCTGGATGCAATTTCACAGACCTGAGCATCAATCAATTTACACTTCTCCAGGATAATCCTATCACCAATTATAGGGGACGGTAGCATTCAAGATTGATTCACGTCCACCATTTGACACAACAGTTAGATCGACCTCATTACTAATATTGCAATCACCATTAACCCAATTGCCAACAGGCATTACCAAATTTCGAGACAAGCAAAGACGGAGTAACCTTGGATATACCTGACAGTGGGCCTGCATATAGCGAAGAAGAAACTAAGTCAGCAGCGAGAGAAGATAAGGGGTTATGTGTGCAAAAGACATCATCGACAACATGCATAGGAGATGACTGGCTCGAAGACGACACTGGATTGAGAGCAATGACAGGAATTGAAGGAGTTACTGAAGCAGTGGGAAGCGATTCAGAGGAGGAGAACTTGCGGCCAGATCTTATATGCAAAGAAGAGTCAAACAAAGCAGCAAATCGAGGCTTATTTTTATGATTCTTGGCCCTCTGAACAACGACGAGGCGAAGGGACCTAAATAGAAGCGGACAAGGAGATAAGGGAAGGAAAAGACGAAGGGGGAAAGAGGGGATCTGAAAATCGCTGTGAAGCCATTTAAAATCGCCGAGACCTATAAAATCGCCAAGCCATTAAAAATCGTTTCAGATTTTTTAGCTGAGTTAGATTCGAGCCATTAAAAATCATTTCAAAACATTTCAAATTCATTGCATAATCCCACAATCATTAACCACATTTAGAAAAAATATAATTATTACAACATACGCCAAGAGCAACATATGAAGATGCCCCCTTAGATGATCATAGTATATATAGGCAATTAAACAACTTTGCATTTACAACAACAACACAGCGGGATCAAAATAGAAAAGAACTCTAAATAGTTATCATGTCTCCTGCACATCTCCGGAAGCTTATTCGTCTAAAGCGGTACCTGAAAACCTCAACTCTCAAACTACTCAAAATCAATTGAGCACCCGAGAGTTTAAGGAGAAATCATAAACTTCGAGTCAGACATAAAGCCAGGTATGAATAATAATACACCATCTCAAACTATTTAGATATCTAGTGACACCACGCCGCTTAGCGGAACAACTTTTCCCCTCACTAGTATCTTTTTCAAAACTTTGTAAAACCATATACTGTGCTCCTGCATCCACAATGGTTAAAACATAGCAATTCAAAATATTATGATTATATGCAAACAAGTAAATCAATTCTGGATTTCCCATCCCCATTCATTTTGACCATCTGTCTCATTTATAGTTTCTAGGTCACTATTAACCTATTAGTTTTCATAGGCCGACTAATAACCTGTTTAAAGCTTATGGACTCCCTGTCTGGTTTTATAGTTTTCATGGAATCACTAAGAACCTATTGGCCCCTTCCAATAGCTTCATCATTCATGGGTCCTCCTTGAACCTATTGGTATCTTCAACAACTTCCCTCTTATCCTAGTTTTCATGGGTTGACTAGGAACCTATTGACATCTGTCAATAACTTAATCCAGATATAGTTTTCATGGGTTCACTACAAACCTATTTGCCCCTGCCAATAACTCTTTCTAATCATAGACTTCATGGGTTTACTATGAACGTATTGGCCTCTGCCAATAACTCTTTCTATACATAATTTTCATGGGTTTACTATGAACCTGTCTATTTGACAACTTCTTTAATCAGTATTTGGGTATCCTATATTATGGTCTTCCTGACCTCCTGGATGCTATTCTACTCATACAGGAGTTAACTCAATTTATATTCACTACTAGGTCAACCTAGCTGGTTATTCTGCCCATTTTCCCCAAAATACAGTTATGGGTCCATATTAAATTGAATATGTATATTAGAAGAAGCAAACATATTAACATAATAATCACCAACATCTATGGCTTAATATCCTTGAAATCATTTTCATATAAAACACGGTTAATCCCTTTAACCTATTATTTATCAAGGAAAGCTTCTTCAATAACTCCAATTTAAAAGCATTTAAAAGCTCTTTTATAATGCCATGGGTTTTACCTTTAAAAATTGAGATTGGGTTCTTTATTTTGAAAACTAAGGCTTTCAAAACCTTTAATCTTGACTTTCGAAACCACTGGAAAAATTCCTTTCGAAAGCATTCAAATCTCCTTTTCAAAACATTAGGCACCTGCCTTTTAAAACACTTTAAAACCTTTCTTTCGAATGTATTAAAGTATTACCATTCAATTATAGAAGCACAACTTCGAAACCATATGAAAGTACCCCTTTCGAAACCATTAGGTTTGATTTAAAACATATCATATTTGGTCTAAGTGAATACAAGCGAAAGTACCCCTTTTGAAACCATTAAAAAGAGTTTGGGGAAAAACAGATGGCTTTGACATCATCCTTTCGAAATCTCAAACCATTAAAGTAAAACATTTGAAGGATAGCTTTGAAACCCCTTTCGAAACCACTGCTTTTAAAACCCTTGAATCCTTTTGAAAGCTTTAGGAAGTGGCTTAGTAAAAGTATAAAACAAAGCTACCTTTCGAAAGCATTAATAACTTCAATCCCTTCAAAAGGCATAGGAATGGCAGAAGGGTTTCGACTTGGTCGAAACTACTTTTTTCGAAAGCATTGATTTTAAACTAAGTAACTCATTCGATAGCTACTATTTAAATAAGAAGCGGCAACCCCTTTCGAAAGCAATTTAAAAGGACCCCTTCGAAAGTATATGTTTCGACTCCTTCGAAAGCATTTAGTAAAACAGGCAAGCGCATTTCTTTGGAAAATAAAACAAAGGTTTCGACTCCATCGAAAGCTATGTTTCAATACCATGCCTTCCGCCCTTCTCCAATCCACTACGTACCAACATTGCGATACCTTGTGTATTGGTTTCAACTTAGTTGGTTTCGACCTGGTAGGTTTTGACTTGATTGAAGGCAGAAGCATAGGGTCGAAAGGTGGCTTCGAAAAGAGGCGGAACCTACTTTTCTGGGTAAAGACAGATTCAATGCTACTTAAAGTAAATAAATTATAACTAACCTGCCTATTTGTAAACATTTAATTGGTTGCCATAACTTTTCAAATTCTTTACCAAAATAACTGCCACATAATTTTTGAACAAAGTAATAAATTAATTGTACAACTGATGTATATAGAATGCTAAATTTAATTGTAAACATTTAACTGCCATATAACTAACCTGCCTATTTGTAAACATTTAATTGTACGTTGTCATATTAGTTATAAATAAAATGCTAAATTTGAAAATAATTTAAGGAGTAAAATGGAAGTTACTGTAATCAAGTCAATATGGGTAGTAAACTATTTAATGGTTTTAATTATAGAGACTAAATATGGGAATGGTAAAAGAAAATGAATAGGAATGAAAAATAAATGTCATTAATAACATTAATGGAAGGACGGAATAAAGGTAGTAAACTTATAAGATAAGAAGAAGTAATGGCAAGTAAATAAGTGAATATGAATGAATAACAAACTTAGGAGGTGTAATAATTTCCTTAGCTAAAATTATATGGCCTCAATAGTACGTTTGCGATGGTTGTGAATTAGTAGGCCTAGCTAAATATGTAGATTAAGTGTAAGAGACTTGGCTTGGATGCGAGGTCAATAGAGTTACATAATGGAAGTCTGCCCTTCGCAAGGGGATACCAACAGTTATGTGTTTGCGCCAAAAATGGTCACAAACCCCAAGTGTTGTGAAAGCACCAGTGTATGAATACAAATCAGCAATATTCAGACACAAATCACAAATCTAAGCTAGCAATAAACAGCAATCCCGAAATAAATCATAAGAACACGAGATTTATAGTGGTTCGGCTATCTCCGGCCTACGTCCACTTCAATGATTTTTATCTTTTATTGATGTTCTTTGCTGATTACAGATGATTACAGCAGATACAATGAATGAATTCGAGCATAACAGCAATGGAAAGAAGTAGAATTGAATCCGGCAGAGTCTGGATGTCGAATGGCCAAAAAGATCCCTTTTCTGCAGGCTTCAAGGGGCTATTTATAGGCGTAGGAGGCTGAGATCGCGCCCAAACTTCGGGAGACTTCTTCTGGCACGTGAGGTGGCCCGCGCGATCGACCCCACCAAGTTTCGACTTGATTTATGATCGATACGAGACCATTTCGTATCCATCAAAAAATGATCCAATCGAGCTGAAACTTGGCAGGGACGTTCTTTACCTTGCACGTAAGCTACTGTGAAAATTTCATTGTATTTGGATCAACAGTTTGTGAGATATGATCGATTCAAGGTCATGTTTTTTGTAGTCTGCTGCTTTCAAATCCACGCTTTCGTATCCATCCATTCGACTCGATTGAGGCACATGCGCGGGGGATGACGTGGTGCGAGTTTCCTGGATCGATCCAATTCTTGCGGCGTATCGACTGGGTCCTCCGTGCGCTTTGCTCGCATCGCCATTCCACGTTGATGAAGACCATTTCTCATCCATCGCATGCAACTTCATTCGCACCTGCAATTTATTAGGGGGATGCTCGGATCGATCGACTTTGGTCAAGTTCGTATCCGTATGATCGATACGAACCAATGGTGCTTTCAGATTGATACGAACAACAGCTGAGTGATAGATACGAATGCGGCATGCGATGGACTCGATCAGGGGTTCGCTAGTCGATATGAACTCGATGGGCATGAATAACACAGTCCGGAATCGATTCGAAGACGATCGATTCGAGGATGATCGTTTCGAAATCGCTAGCTCCTGGTGGATTCGAACGAACTGAGGCGGTGTCGTCCTGATGGATACGAATACGATGGATTCGAAGCGGGGCGAAGCTATTTTGATGGATACAAATCTGATCGACTCGAATAGGTTATCTCTGATGGATACGAACATCACATTTTATCTAACTTGTATCGATCATATCTCGTTCATACGAACATCCGATAAAATTGGAACGTTGGCTTTCATGGCTTTGCTTGTCATGTCTTGTCAATTACGGCCCGATCTGGACTCGGGCAAAATTCATCGATATCCATGGTTATCCTGCAATGCATAGCTGAATATTCATGACTAGTTATTATTGATTTTCAGTCAGTTTTGGGTATCTCAACTTTGCTAAAAAGTTGGGATAACACTTTGCCTCCCAAAACATGCCTTTTTGTAAAAGGTGTGTTTTGATCAGTCTCAAATTGAATACAGTGAGTTCATGTTTTTTTAGAGCTTATAGCACTTTCAATCAAGGCCATGGCTGTTCGAAGCCGAATTGTTATCAATTTCTGCCAGTGGAAGTTAAGAATGAAATTCTACAGTCTCTCCGGACTGTTGATGATCGCTCCGGACCCTTGCGAAGCCCATTCCAGACTTAGCGGTCGAATAGAAAGATCCCATTGCACTCCGGCGTCGCTTTCTACCCCTTGCACTCTGGCCCCAGTTAGGGCGTGAAGCGATGTCTTGGCCGTTCTGGACCGATCGTAGCCTCTCCGGGCTCCTGCTGGATCCCATCCTGTCACTCTCCGATGAAGGGGAAACAACGTTAAGTCGGTCGATCCTGTCGCTCTCCGGCGATGCGACCTACTTCTTGCACTCCGGTTCAGTGTACCTGAACATTAAGCGATGTCATGGCCTAAATCGTGGGCCGATCATAGCCTCTCCGGGCTCTTATCGAATCTCGATCCAATCACTCTCCGGTGAATAGGAAACGATGCTTAAGTGAGTCGATCCTGTCGCTTTCCGGCGAAGCAACTCACTTCTTGCACTCCGGACCCCGCCTCTCCGGGTAGGATCATAAAGCGATCATATTTATATTGATATTTAATGTTTATCCTTTAACTCTCCGGTCAAAGGTTTGTTTCAATAAATGTTTCTTTATTAAAATCAAATCCTAGATGTTCAATCTCAAACACTAGGAAAAACAAGACAATGCCTCTCCGGGCGGAGCGGTCTATTTCCATCTTAGAGCATGCCTAGGGATCTCTCCGGTTCCCGTACATGAGTAAGTGGGATAGCCGTTTTATTTTGGAAATCAAATCTAAGAAAACTAATCGACCAGAGTCCAAACCTTGAACTTGGCCCTTGCCATCACAATCAACTGATGACGAGTCGTGATCCCGCTCCAGGATCATTCCTGTTAGGTGGAGGCGGTAGTTGTTCGGGCCTTACTGCCGCTGCCCGTTCTCTGACATATTGTGGCAATCTACCACTCCTGGCATGTTCTTCCACCCAGGCTTTTAAATCTCCCCGAGATGGCCGAGATGAAAAATCCGAGATATCAGCCAAAATCCGAGATTTGGCAGCCTATTTAGTTATAAGTGTTTTAAATATCGCCCGAGATAGCCGAGATATTTTCCCGAGATATTGGCCAAAATCCGAGATTTAAAACACTGCTTCCACCTCATCCCTTAGGTGGCGGCATTCATCGGTAGTGTGCCCATCCAGCTCATGGAATAGGCAGTATTTTCCAGTCCTGCGTTCCCACTCCGTGGGATCTCTCCTGGGTGGTTTTCGATAGGGGAGTGGCCCCCGAGTTTCAGTGTAAATCCTTTCTAGGATTGCCGTCAAATCTGTGTATTGCCTGAATCTAGGCTCTCAGAATTTCTTCCGTTTGTCAGGACCATCATGTGCGTCATCCTGCTTTCTCTTTCCTTTGTCTGCCCTGGACTGTTCCCTGGCGGTTCCTTCACCTTGTGCAGCATTTACTTCCTTCCTCTCGGCTCATGATTCTTCTAGTCGAATGAATTTCTCAGCTTCATGGTAAAATTCTCCGAGATCTTGTGGTGGATCTCTTGTCAATGAATCTTTGAATTCGGTGCCATCTCCAACTCCTGCCACCGCCGCCATCAAAATCATCGATGGATCCGGGCGATCTATAGAAGCCACCATTGCATTGAATCGCAGCAGAAAACCTTTTATGGACTCTCCGGTCCGTTGCTTTATCGAAGCTAAAGTCATCACACTCTTGGGTCTTGTCACATGGACCCTAAATTGTTCCATGAAGCAATCTACAAGCTCGCCCCATGTCCTGATCGATCCGGTCTTTAATTGCCTGAACCAAAGTGCAGCCAAGTCTGACAAAATAAAGGGAAACATCGTGCCATCACTTCCTCGGATGCTCCTAGTACTTCCATGTGTCTAATGTATCTGGTAATGTGCATGGTCGGATCCGACTTCCCGTCATACGGATTCAGCGTTGGTAGTTTGAACTTTGGAGGGTTCCTTGCATTCCTGATATTCGGAGTGAACGGACTTCGACTGACTTCTTCCAATCCTCCGCTAGACAATCCTCCTCTCATGAGTCGTCGCACTAATCCAGCCATCTTTTTATCTCCATCCTGGGGTTGCCCTCTCGGTCTTGAAGGATATTCTGGTACGTACTCTTCGTGTGGCCCGTTAGCATCAGCGTTGGCTCCAGCTTGTTGAACTCCATATGTAGGCCTTCCAGCATCAGATCCTGAGGGCCTGCCCCCAAGTCCTTGTTGATTGCTTTCTGGATCTGCATTCTGACCTTCATTGGGTTCCGCAATCCTAGCTCTTTGTTCCACATTCATAGCCGCTATAGCTGGTCCTAGGCTCTGCATCCCTGCAGTTCTCATCTGTTCAAAGAAATTCTGCAGCATCTCTTGTTGGCTCTTCATTATTCTTTCGTGCATCAGATTGGTCATGGTCTCCATTTCATCTTTGGTGATGTAGATCGAAGCTGGTTCTTCTCCAGCACCAGAGGATGCCTCTTGACTTCCTCCTTGTTGGCTTCTCTCAGCTCTTTGCCTCGTCTGTCGAGTCATTGTCTCCCAAATCTGATCCCTTCAGGCTTTTAAATTTGAACTCTGAATCTGATGTAGCGGGTGCTAGTTCTTCTCAGTGAAAGCACCAAAGTGTTTGCACCAAAAATGGTCACAAACCCCAAGTGTTGTGAAAGCATCAGTGTATGAATACAAATCAGCAATATTCAGACACAAATCACAGATCTAAGCTAGCAATAAACAACAATCCCGAAATAAATCACAAGAACACGAGATTTATAGTGGTTCGGCTATCTCCGGCCTACGTCCACTTCAATGATTTTTATCTTTTATGGATGTTCTTTGCTGATTACAGATGATTACAGCAGATACAATGAATGAATTCGAGCATAACAACAATGGAAAGAAGTAGAATTGAATCCGGTAGAGTCTGGACGTCGAATGGCCAAAAAGATCCCTTTTCTACAGGCTTCAAGGGGTTATTTATAGGCGTAGGAGGCTGAGATCGCGCCCAAACTTCGGGAGACTTCTTCTGGCACGTGAGGGGGCCCGCGCGACCGACCCCACCAAGTTTCGACTCGATCTGTGATCGATACGAGACCATTTCATATCCATTAAAAAATGATCCAATCGAGCTGAAACTTGGCAGGGACGTTCTTTACCTTGCACGCAAGCTACTGTGAAAATTTCATTGCATTTGGATCAACAGTTTGTGAGATATGATCGATTCAAGGTCATGTTTTTCGTAGTCTGCTGCTTTCGAATCCACGCTTTTGTATCCATCCATTCGACTCGATCGAGGCACATGCGCGGGGCATGACGTGGTGCGAGTTTCCTGGATCGATCCAATTCTTGCGGCGTATCGACTGGGTCCTCCGTGCGCTTTGCTCGCATCGCCATTCCACGTTGATGAAGACTATTTCTCATCCATCGCATGCAACTTCATTCGCACCTGCAATTTATTAGGGGGATGCTTGGATCGATCGACTTTGGTCAAGTTCGTATCCGTATGATCGATACGAACCAATGGTGCTTTCAGATCGATACGAACAACAGCTGAGTGATAGATACGAACGCGGCATGCGATGGACTCGATCAGCGGTTCGCTAGTCGATATGAACTCGATGGGCATGAATAACACAGTTCGGAATCGATTTGAAGACGATCAATTCGAGGACGATCGTTTCGAAATCGCTAGCTCCTGGTGGATTCGAACGAACTGAGGCGGTGTCGTCCTGATGGCTACGAATACGATGGATTCAAAGCGGGGCGAAGCTATTTTGATGGATACGAATCTGATCGACTCGAATAGATTGTCTCTGATGGATACGAACATCACATTTTATCTAACTTGTATCGATCATATCTCGTTCATACGAACATCCGATAAAATTGGAACGTTGGCTTTCATGGCTTTGCTTGTCATGTCTTGTCAATTACGGCCCGATCTGGACTCGGGCAAAATTCACCGATATCCATGGTTATCCTGCAATGCATAGCTGAATATTCATGACTAGTTATTATTGATTTTCAGTCAGTTTTGGGTATCTCAGCTTTGCTAAAAAGTTTGGATAACGTTATGTATATATACTACTGATGTTGGACATCTCAAACTAAAGGACCCGTAGGAATATACGTTTGCATATAGGGTTGGGAAATACACCAAAGGGTCCGCCTCAGGTTTGAAGTAGTATATGATCATAGTGTTTGCTTCAATTTCAAACCAGAGGTATTAAGTAAACAAAAATAGGCATTTTCCTTGATTTGCATTACGAAAATCTAAACGGGAAATGTGTATATAGGTTAATGCTATGTTAGCATGGTGTACCAATATTTGTAGAGTAGGGTTGGGCAAAGGTCGAAGCCTCTATCGGTCCTCAGTGGTCGATTAGCAAAGGCTTGGTTTAAACCTATACAAATTACATTTCATACTGGTGTAGAGTCCATATGGGATATGCATTGATCTTGGAAATTGGTTATTTGTTTGTTTATTTAGAGGTTGGCTAGTTAATCTTTAGAAAAATCTTTGAGATGCGGTAGGAATATGGCTAGTTAAATTATAAAGTGGTGTCTAGGAGTCATAGGCCTTCGGGCTGGTTAACTATTGATTACAAGGGGTATTCTTTTTGAGGGAATAGGGATGCATACACACACACATATGCATACATATAGACATATAAATATACATGCACACAAAAACATACTTATATACATTTTTATTCCTCAGAGTTGGTTATATATATCGCATTCAAAGGTGGACTTAAATTTAAAATTCATAACAATAGACATAACACTTAAGTAGAGGTCAATTGGAATAACTAGTGTTATTGATAAAGCATATAATTTATCAGTCACCAGAACGTTGTTCTAATCCTCTCCTCATTACAACCCACATGATAGTTTTATAGGGACTTGATATTGGTACAAGACGAGAATTGTAGATGGACATGTCTTATATTCATGTTCCGCATTGATAAGGCAACTAGATATTGTATTCATGCTCAACATTGACTAGTCACTACATATGTTTTACTATATTTTACTATTCCATTGTGAGTTTGTATAGACAGCTCTCTAATATACTTGTGTTTATTACAGGTTACCAACACCAACAATCTATACCTTAACGGACATAAGTTTTTGCTTTAGTTGAGAAATCGGGCCCATTACAGTGCATGATTTTACAGGTTTACAGATTCTAGCTTTCAAAGTGATATCGAAAATAGTAAGTCTGTATTAGGTACATCTTTAAATTAAGCAGTGGGGTTGTTAGTTAGGGAAGTTCCAAATAGGAAACAATAGCTGATTTAATGATGAAGGCCGATCATCGCCCTTAATGAAGTAGCTCAAGAAGCAGTTTGATTCCACAAATTTATGGATGAACTTGGAGTTATTTCGAACATTGAAAATCCAATGAAATTATTTTATAACAATAACGTTGCGATGCAGATCGCAAAGGAACAAAGAACCCACAAGAAATCAAGGCGCATTCTGTTAGGAACTGGAGATAGTGGTTTTTCATGACAACAACCTTTGTAACTTATTTTATTATAACTTATATACTAACACTATTTTCTAGATATATATGAGTTTTATTATGCAGGATATATATAAGGCAGGTACTGATTATTGAAGACTGTACAGTATAAAGATCAAGAGTGAAGAAATCAAGTTTGAAGACTCATGAGTATCAAGATCAAGATTTCAAGATAAGTGTCTAGTTTTTGTTAAAACTTCATAATAGCATGGAAATCTTCATTCCAAATTTCATTTGGGATGGAACCCATTTCTATCTTCTTAGTGGCTTACAAACCCACGACAAGTGGCTTACAAACCCACGAACATCCTGGTTTTGTACAAGTTCTCGAGTCCCAATGTGATGAAATATTCTGTAGGAAGAAGCTTGCAAAACTACTTCAAAATGGTTTTTTAAAATGATTTTCAAAACTGTTTTTTAAAAATGTTTTAGCTTTAAAAATTATCTTTTCAAATGATTTTCAAAAAGTTGTTTTAGCCTTAAAATATTCTTTGTTTTGGTTTTTAAATATACTCTTGTTTTAAACTTCGTTTGTTTTAAAAACTATCTTCTGATTTTTAAATTTTCTTTTATAATATATATATATACTTGAGATTTAAAATCAAATTTATATATACATTCTAAAAATATATTTTTCTACTCTTCTTTATTTTAAAACATAGGAAAATTAGTTTATTTTACTCCAGAATCATTTCATCTTGTTTTCCTTTCAATACCATTTTCAAAACAAATTTTACATTATTTTTAACTAAGGGATGTCGACATCATGGGATACCCAATGTCGACATGGTGGCCGTTAAATTCAAAAGTTTCAATTTTAAAAAGAAGTGTCTATTCGTTTAAATCTCTTCACGAATGGTTATGACCGTTACTGGTCTATAAATAGCCTTCACAAACCAATTTTTTAACTAACTATTTTCTTATTTTCTTCACTCCTTCTTCTCCACAAATCCATATTCTAAAATTTTCATATTTTTAAGATCGTGCCGAAATTCTGCCGCATTCTCAAGTGAATCAAATTAGAATCTCATTCTTGTTTGATTCTCTGCCCTCTCTCGAAGATCAAAGTGCTATTCAGAGTTATAGGATCAATTTGTAATCAAAAGTTTATCGAGTCTCTCTATAAGGTGTGGTTGTGCCTGGAAATCAATTGGGTGATCTTGTGTCCCGTAAATCAAGAGAGTTTGCCCTGGACTCGAAGACAGGTGGGTACCTCACGGCCAATAGAAATTAAGGATTGTAATCTCGACATTGGTATAATAAAAATCTATACGAGGTGTTTGCCTTGGTGCAGGACTCGACGTAGGGTAACTCCGAACCAGTATAAAATCCGGTGTGTTCTTTCCTTTTACTGTTTTTTATTTACTTTCTACATCAGTGTTTGATTCTGTGATTGTTCTGTGATTAAGTTATGCACTTGTTTATATCATAATTTTCAAATTAGTTCATATAAGTCGTAGAATCCATTAAACATTATTCACTCCCCCTCTAGTGTTAAATTAGCCTTAAGATCCTTAATCCACACCCCTTTTTACATTCTTCATCTTATTAGAGAATTGGTTACTAATAAAAAAGTAGTGATTGATAGAGTAGCTACCAAGGATAGATACATTTACGAAGGGACTAGGTCGGTCAATTCCCAGCGAACCGATCAAAGGGATGGGATTGTGATTCCATAATTGGCCCCAACTTCTATGTGAAGGTGGGATATTAATAGAGTTAGCGGTTTGGCCTATGGGAAGTTCTGTAATTTATTTTAATTAACTCTGCAATAAGATCTCATCCGAAACTAAAGGTGTTTTTCCTTCTATTACATGCTTGCCATACTGTGTTATGTTAATTAATATTTATTTTAAGTATATTAAATAGAAAAATCCTTAAATAATATGTTATGTGATAGTAATTGCAATGTGTTGTAACCATAAGAAATTTATCACATTACAAATAGCTAATTAACATAACACATTGCAATTACTATCACATAACATATTATTTAAGGATTTTTCTATTTAATATACTTAAAGTAAATAATTAATTAACATAGCACATTGCAATTACTATCATATAACATATTATTTAAGGATTTTTCAATTTTTCTATTGGTAGTGAAACACTATTCAATAGAGAATTCGTCTCCCCAGTTATATGAGGTTTGTATCATGGTCAAATGTAGTCAACTCAAAGTCAATGTCCCTAGCTAGAGCAATACGGTTAATTATTATTATTGAACCAAGGACTTAGTGTTTGGATTAAAAGAAGTTGAATGTGGACGACATTGGATTTTTGACCAAAACCAAATCCCATAAGTTCTAGTGATATAGGTTTGACAAAGAGAGTTGGTGTAAATAATCATTACTTTTGGCATATGCTTAAAATAGCAAAATTGGAATTTATCAAAAAAAGTGTAAGCGATAAACTTGGCCAAACTATCACACCGCAAGCTAAGGTGATGTGTGAACGTTAATATTCGATATTATTCGTTGACTAAATTTACTCCTTTCAATCGCACAAGCGTAATGTTGACTACTTTGAAATACCACACGATTTAATCAATATATTATTGTTGTAAATTAATCAAAATAATTAATATTTATGAAATATTAATTATTAAATTTTATTCTATTTTGGGTTCCATTAGTAATTAACTAAGTGCGTACATAAAAGTTAAAAACACACGTGTATCGATATATGATATCGATAAATATTTAAATTTGATTTAAATAAATTGATTACAAAGTAGGGTTGGAAATTTTTATGGGCCCATTATTCCCATAGTATGGCCGGCCGTGGGAGAGCCCTGTGGTAGATAAAAGATCAAAATAAGAATTTAATAGAAATTTAAATGGAAATTTAATAATAAAAGTAAATTTAATTAAAACAAGCACATAAAAGGAAATTCTCATAGACGTCTGAATTTAACTACGAAACTTACACCATTGTGTTAATAGCGATTTTCCGAATGATTTTCATATAATACTTCATAATCCGAGTTAGTATGGAGAAGTTACGGGAGTTGGAATGAATTAAGAAATTTTAAAAAAATTAAAAAATTTCAAGGTTTTTGGTCGACCAAAGAAGGCCCTAGGTCGGCCAGTAGCGGTCGACTATGGCTTAGGGGCGGTTATACTTTGGTTACCACGGGAGGATTATTGACCTATGCGGAATAGAATTGAAAGGGAGATTATACTATTTGCAATAGTTAAGGAATTAACAAGTTTTATTACCCTTTTGGGTAAAATGAAGAAATAACATAGATCTAAATAGGAAGTACCATGGGAGGATACACTGTTCACCTTTGGGTTGTCCCACCTGGTATATAGGGGAGGAAGTGATTAAATATATTACTGGATTATTTAAGACAATGTGGTTTTGCATTGAGACTGGAATGGGGCTACAGTTTTGCAAGAGCATACTTATGCTCAAGTTATCAAGAATGGTGCAAGTTAACATCATTTGAGTTATAACAAGCATTACAAAGGGTTACTGATGCATATATGTTATCCGGACAGAAATTGAATTCAAACCTGAAGCTTCCAAGTTCAAGACTGGATCAGATAGCTAAAACTTACTAGTCTCATAGAACCGGACTAAGAGATCAATCGACGGAATATAGTCCTAGGTTTATACTATTGGGAATCGACCAAACGTTATGACAATCAAAGAGAGATACAACGCTTTAGAAAAATGATTCGATGGAAGGATATCGACTATCAAGAAAACTGGATGAATTTCTTTCCAACGACTCTAACCTGCTTCAATTCAAAGCATGTCATGTTCATTACAAGATGTCTTTGGGGGCAAGTGTTATCCAGGATTTTGAACCGGCTATATTCGAACTGATTGGACAAGTTATATTTGACTGTCATCAAGGCCAGGAAGTCCAGCGCGGTGATTGTGGGGTCCAGAAGTAAAGTAAAGATGGTGATATGAAGCCGTGATTGAATGAAATTGAGAGATATGCAATGTAGAATGTTTGAAGTATGGAATATGGTTCAACATGTAGGAGGGATCGACTATAAACAACCTCCAACATAGGGATAGGTATGTTTCAGGAAGCAAGTGCAGTTCAATAGAAACAATTAATATATAAATATCCACAAGTCCACATGAAATTTTGTGAGCAAGATGTGGGGACCCTAGGGAGCCTACCCTGGAGATCACACCTTAAAAGGATGGAGTAAGAGGGATCAGCCCTCTTCCCTCAATAGGGATTGGCTGAAATCAGAAGGCGGATCATATTGAAGCAAAGATCAAGCAATAACTCAAGTTCTACTAATCCAGTTGGCATGAAAATTGGAGGCTAAACATGTTTCAACATGGAGAAGCTACCTTAGGGATCGCACCCCCAAATTCTGCAACATCTCCTATCTTGAGGCCCAATCCTAAGTGCTATAGATGCTGTAGTCAACCATAGTATCAACTTCTGGCGACTAAATACGGCTATATTAATGGTATTCATAATAACAAAACCACATGAATATGAAACAAAATCACATATTTCAAAAAAAACAAACAATATTTTTGGTTACATTTTCAAAACATGTATATTCAAATTACATAATACCATTCCTTTCCCAGGTCCAGATAAAATATAGTTATTACATAATTAGGCCAAGAGCGACATATGACGATGCCCCCTTTGTTGACCAAAGTACTATATATACGATACAGCAAAATCAATCCAAAATAGAACAACAACTCCTAATTAGCTATCCGTCAGCCACCTGTTTGTCACCGGAAGCTTTATTCGCCAACCTACTAAAACCAGTAAACCTCTACCCTCAGCCTACTCAAATCAATTTTGAAAACCCGAGAGTTTAAGGAAAATAAACTTCGAGTCGGACATAAAGCCTAGTGTGAATAATACTATACATCTCGGTTATTTGAAATTAAGTGAGACCACACCGCTTAGCGGAATGGGTTTTCCCTCACTAATATCCTTTTTAAAACATATCTTTTGCAAATTATAATCCTGCAACCAAAACTGGTTAAATCTGTAAAGCAATATTATGTATATGTACAAATCAGTTATCATATGGACTATCTGTCCATACACTGTAGTTTAGTTTGGCTAACTACTAACCCTTGGCTGACCCGAGCCTACCAGAAAACATAAAAATCTAACATCTGTTAGATACTCCTCTTCTGGACGGTCTGTCCTTACTTACTTCACCAAGTATAACCGATCCTAATGGTTTTGCCGGCTTACCAATAACTTGTCTTTCCTTTTTATAATTCCTTTCTATGTGTAACATAATTTTAGTCTTACTTGTGACAAAGCCCTACACACTTGAATTTTGGACTAAATTAGCTAGGGGCTAATAGCTAATGAGTATAGGGCACGACCCTACACCAATCTCATCTGGTCTTCTAATCTGAGTCATTTTCTTAGGATTAACAACCCTTTAAATTTTTCCTTGAAAACCTTCTCAAAATGATTTAAACCTTTAAATCATACATATACAAGGAAATTATTTATATATACTCTTTGCTTTACTCAAATCACCTTGCTATGTTACATATTCTTTACACAAAACCTTGTTGATGAAAACGTTTTATCTTTCGAAAGTACCCCTTTCGAAACCGTTGAAAGTATACCTTTCAATACCTTAGAAAGTATCCCTTTCAATACAAGTAAAACTTAGGCCGAAGGCCAAATCATACCTTTCGAAACCATTCGTATTTATCCTTTCGAAAGCATTGAAAACATCTCCTTCGAAAGCTTTAAAACCTTAGACATCCTCTTCAAATCACTTAAACATTGCCTTTTGAAACTATTGGAAAACCTTTCCTTTTAGACCTTTCGAAACCATTGGAAAACCTTTCCTTTCAGACCTTTCGGAACCATTGGGGAACCACCCCTTAGAAACCTCTCTTTAAAACCTTTTGAAAGCATCAAAACATCAAGCCTTTCGAAAGCACTTGGTTTCAATTTATAACATGTGGAAATACCTTTCAAAACCATTAAAACTATCTCTTTCGAAACCATTTGGGTTCTACCTTTTATAGAGCAAAAGGGTTATTAAAACATTTAAGTCGAAAGCATCTCTTTCGAAAGTATTTCCTAAGTAAAGAAGTGATGGTGTCGAACCAATCCCTTCGTATGCATTGGAGAAGCTGCTTGGATTTATAAACAAAATAACCCTTTCAAAACCAATCTGGGTTGAAAGGTAAAAAGTGCCAATCAGGGGCTTCGACCTAGTCGAAAGCAGTTACTTAAAAACAAAGGCACAACCTCTTAAAACCATTCTTTTAAAATTATTGACCCAGTCGAAAGCAAAGCAGGCGCATTTTCGTTTAAAAGCAAAGTACTGCTTCGACCCCTTCGGAACCCCTAGTTTCGACCCAATACCTTCCGCCTATATCCAATTCATTATGTACCAGGTATCTGATTCCATGTGCATTGGTTTCCATGGAGTCGGAGGTGGAGGTAAGGAGTCAGAAGCCTGGTCCCGAAAGCATTGAAACAAGAAATAACATGTAGATTTGACTATTTCTTTGTACCTAACCTGCCTTGTTTGTCAAATTATGATTGGTTGCAAAATTTTCATTTTTAAAGTACTGCCAATTTCAGAAATAAGAATTTGAATTATTTACAAAATACCCCTTCTCCTGTTTATAAATATATAAAACATTTATGTAATGACCCGTAATTTTACCACTTTGAAAATGAAATATTTAATTTATTTAAATATTCAAATGTAGAATTTTCAAACTTAAACAATCATGTTTTATATGACAAATAAGAATGGTAAACTTATTTTTAATATTGAATAAAGGTTTTGGATTTCTGTTGTAAAATTAACAAAAGTCGGATTCCGATAAAGTAAGATAGATATTCGAGAAATTTCTTTTAAAGGATAAAAAATTCTTTTTAAATATATATAATCCATATCAAACTCATTTGATAATAATATTAATTTAATTTATAATGGTTCGATAAATATATAAAACTTGTTTTATAAAAGTTGACAAATTTCGTCGCATATCGATAAATCGATGTCGTATTTTTTACAAATAGATTTGGATATTGTTTTATATTATTTTATAAGTCAAATATACTTGTTTTAATTATTTAAAGATAATAAGAAATTTATTTTGAAGTTTTGTTTACATGAATAAATAGTTTAACAAACACGTCAAAATGTGACCGGAAAACATTTTGTCGAAAATCAACGTTTTGTTCAAAATAAGTTGCCGCAACATTGTTGCACCATTATTATCATATTTTAACATATATATTACATATTTTAATAACTAAACATGTTTACTTTTACTAAATATAGTTAGAAAACTTCTAGAAGTCATTAGTAAAAGTAAGTAAGAATTAACAAAAGTAAGAAAAAGCAAACATCAAATCAATATCACATCAAAAGCCAACATAATTATTATTTTACTTAGCTTAGTTCTTAAGGGATTAAGACATAAAGTAAGAATGTGAAAAGTGATGGTAAGTGTTGAAAAAGTAAAGGTTGCTTTAGGTTGAAGTAATGTTAGTTTGGTAATTTGGTAAGTGGTTATTTTGATAAATTTACCACTTCTTACTTTTTCTATAAATAACCACCTCCTTCTCTCATTTTATTCACACTTCTTCTTCTTCTTTTCTCAAGCTTTTTCACCTTCTTCCTCTTATCTTTAATGGTTTCCATGCCATAGAAAAATATTATAAAGAAATAATGTCAAAATATTTACAAAATATTCAAATGAAATCGATATTCATTCTCTTCAAATCAAACTCATATTTTTTCCATATTTTACCTCTTCTTCTCTCGGCCATAACATCCTCAAACCAGAAGCAAAATGAAATTTTCGAATTTTAAACCATGTATTGTTTTAGTGGCTTCAACTTTCATTTAGACCACTTCTTCTCATTCTGATCATAACTATGCCAAAAACCCACTTCTTTCCAGTGCATTCTCTGGTCCAGTTTTTTCAACAGAGAATGGCTCTGCTTGTTTTGAGCATAACTTATTCATAACTGATCCAAATATAAAAATTACTTTTTTCAAATCATATAAAATTTTAGTGGCTACAACTTTTATGCAGAGCACTTCTTCCATTTTTGAGTTTTGCTATACTTGAAACTCAATTCTTTGAAGTACATTTTCGGGCATCATTTTTGTGAACCCGAGAATACCTCCTTTTCTTTTGACCATATCTTCCTCAAAACTAATCAAAATCAAGGGATTTTTTTTCAAATTCAAGATAAAAGAAATTTAAACAACTTTCCGGTAGACATCCTTTTCATATTTTAGGAGTAAGAGGGTCAAAATCCAAAGAGAAGATGACATTTTTTTGGGGTCTAATATTGAGAATTCAAAATCAAAACTCTACCACTTCTTCTCTATACTTTCGGCCCACCTCCATCTCAAGCCTTGGCCAAGCACTTGGAAGGAAGGGGAAGTTGTTTAGTAATGTTTAAGTGGAGTATGAAGTAGTTAGTGAAGCGTGGATTAGTTTGAATGTTGGTAGGAAGTTAATCGCTTTGGTTAATGGTGAGAAACTCTATTTAACATCTATATTTATATATATACACATGTTTGATGATGTGTTATGATTACTATGGATGCTTATATATGCTTTGATCACCAATTATTGATTGTTCGATATGATTGTTAAATTGTTTTAACAAGTCACGTTTAAAACACGTCGATAAGCACAAAGCAAATCACTTTCCTTTTGAAAAATGAAATAATATATATGGAATGTTTAAACCCTTTGAAATGGTTTAAAATGAGTTAGAAAGGTTTTATAAACATTTAAATATGTTTAAAGAAATGAAGAAAGAAAATCAAGATTTCATCCTGTATATTTTAAAATATGTCCAAAACAATTTTCCAGAAAAATCGCGCTTTTGCAGTAAAGTGACCAAAGTTTAAAATTGATATTTTAAATGTTTTGAAATTATGAAATAAATTCTAAAAATCCTTTAAAATGTCTTAAAAGAGACTTGAGTTGAAAAGATGGATTTCTAAATGATATAAAAGTCATTTTGAGGAATATAGCTTTTAAAACACTATTTGCAACACTTTACGCAACGCTTTTCGCCGCAGGTTTTAATAACTTTTGAAATGTAGTTTTAAACTTAACAATTCTTTTTGAAATATTTTGTGAATGATTTTAAAAGAATAATGAAGTGTTTTAAATAATGATTGGGAAGTTTAAATAATCCTTAACAAATTGAGTATGCGGAAACGACTAGTACATTTGTCCCGCCTATGAGATCTAAACGGTAAAACAAGGCGTGTAACTAAGGTTAGGAATGGAGCAACCAGTGCCCTGAACTTACCTGGTCTTCATTTTATCTTTTAGACGAGGGGTGAAACAGATCGAAAGGAAAGCCCGGTGCTCTAAAAGATCATATTTATGTTTTTCCAAGATAAAAGGAAACAAATTTTAGAATATTAAGTAACTAATTAACATCTTTTTATCGATGATTAGTATGAAGGAACCGGGATCGAATTTGGGTGATTCCTATCCGAAAAACTGGGATCAGATTTGTGTGATTCCTATCCGAAAAACTGGGATCGGATTTGTGTGATTCCTATCCGAAAATCACTTCAAACTAATTTTCGAAACCCTATATAAAGTTAACATCCTTTTATCGATGATTAGTACGAAGGAAACGGGATCAGATTTGGGTGATTCCTATCCAAAAACCCCTTCAAACTAATTTTCGAAATAAAACATATTAAAGACAAAGAACTTCATGATGAAGGACTACTTGCCACTAGTCCATCGAGGTGAAATTTACCATATCTAGGGTGGAAGTAGGGGTGGGCATTTAACCGACTTAACCGATTTAAACGACGTCGACCGAACCGCTTTACCCGATTTTATTGGTAAACCGAACTTTCGGTTAACCGGCCGATCTTAACCGTTGATTTTCGGTTCGGTTAACGGTTAACAAAATGATTAACCGCGGTTAACCGTTTAACCGACAAGGTTTTCATCATTATTTGTATTCGGTTTATAATAAAACGTAACCCTACCATGTTAACAAAACCCTAACGTAAATAAAATACTAAAATAATAAAATATATGTGTGACGCCCCACCTCTATGCTCACGCTGGCCAAGAACACTACTGAGTAATGCCGTCGACTAGCACGAAGAATAAGGCTGTTGAGGAGCGACCATCTGCGTAATTGCTTTGTGCGAGTACCGATATGTCAGATAATATAACTTACATTTGATTTCAAGAGGAAATCTGACATATCAGTTTCAAACTCAAAGCTACCACAAAGTGGCTAAGTGGCCTTCAGAAACAAATATAGAAAAAAACATAACACAAACCAGTCATAGACATTCATATCACAAAGGCGAAAACAGATATGAATATAACACAAAGAAGTGTACATCAAAGTAGTGGTAAAACAAGATCCACTACATCACAAGAGAATATATAAAGTGCTAGACAAAAGAATAATTATACATCAAGGAGTCTATATCTCAAATGTATAATAACAAAAACTACTAATCTAAAGTAGTTAGCCAAAAGAATCAGATAATAATCCCTGATAAGAAGTCAAGCAGGAGCACCTGAAATACCTCGGTCTGACCCGAGTATTATTTAGGAAGAAAATAATAAATGGATCAGTCTAGCTACAAATATTAGATAAAATGATATATGATAAGAGATATGACCAAAAACGTATGATAACATAAATGTCATACTGTGTCAAGTATACATCAAATAACAACAAAAATCATACAATATCTCAAATCAACTCGAAGCACCAAAAAGAATCACATTCTTTAAATAATTCACAAAAACACAAATATTGACAAAACATATCAATGCCAATCCACGAAAATTGGTGAAACACAAATTCTAGAAATCACAACCAGAAATCCAGAAATCTCAAAAGGGGGGAAAGGCCTATCACAAACGGGAGCATGAAAACTCACCAACACTTGTATCTCAAATGGGTTGCTAACCCATGGTCGCTAACCATAGAGCCGGAGCCACGACGTAGTACAGCGAACGCCCGAGGAACCCAACTCAAATAATCCAGAACATCGACGTAGTACAGTGTTACGCCCGATGAACCAAACTCAAATAATCAGGCACAATGACGTAGTACAGCGAATGCCCGATGAACCTGAACACAAATAATACGGAACAACGACGTAGTACAGCGAACGCCCGATGAACCAAACTCCATAAAACCATAGGTCGCTAGCCTATAAAAATGAGACGAACCTCAACAGAACGGGGTACAGTCCCCCATGCGGACAAAGAGACATCGCACATCGCTAGTCTAAATCATAAAATGATCATCATCGATCATCAAGAAGTGTCGATTACACTAAGCTAGTAAATATATGAGTTTAGCTTCATGTCCCATAACCACTAGCTTAACTTAAATATTTACGAACAAATTGTAGATTTCCACTCAAAGATTGTCACAAGATTTTCAATCGAACAAGTCCAAAAATTAACCGATGAAGTAAACGCAAGCACTTCATACTACTTGTTTTACTAAGTCGTTTAATTAGATTTCTCATACGAATGAGGTAAATGTTTGTATATACTAATAGATTGGAAAACGGATTTCGAAACAAGCTTTGTATTTAAAAGTAGTGTTGAAATCGTTTTTGTGAATGAGTTTGAGTATTTACTACTAGTATAGAAACCTTTGTATTAGAAGTGACAAATCACAAAAATGATTGTAGAAAAATCAATCACCAAAGATTCACATCCGAAGACGTGAATCAAAACCATAGAATTCGATATCAAATCCATCAAAATGGATATTCCCAAAAATCCAAAGAGAGAAGTCATCAAAGTCGATAGTGAGTGATAACAACTGTCCGGATCAACTAAAATCGATTAAAATTGGAAACCCACACAAATTAGGCAAATTGGGCCGAGACAAGCAGATTCAGACGTCTGAATTGGATAATTTAGACGTCTGAACCTGAAGCTCTGGCAGTATTTTGCCTAGGCCAATGATGGCCAAATCGTATTGGAAGCGATCGGATGAGTGACGATTGCTAGGGGTTTATGCCAAACGACTACCCAACCTTAAAGACTCACCAATAAACTCCGACCACATGTCCAAACATCCATATAAGGATTTTCATAGATTTTGATTTCAAACACCAAAAATTGGAATATTCATCAAACCAATTCAATTCAAAGGCAATGGAGAAGAAATAGATGTTAGGAATTCATACCCAACGACTATCAAAGATATAGACATAGATGTGAGTTCCAAAAACTCACCTTTAAACCCAAAAACAATGAATGAGAAGCTTAATCACAAAGGAAAGATCAACCACTCTTCACTTCAACCCAAGAAGCTTGAATCTAAGCTCAAAAGAAGAACATTTCCTACGTTAGGTTTAGGAAATTTCTGAAATTGAAGAGAGAATGAGTTGGAGAAGATGAAGAGGATGCTTACCTAAGCTTCTCTTTGATTTTGGAGCTAAAACTTGGATTTTTAAAAGAAACTAGGTCTTAGGAATTTCTATTTCCTTTTCTCTTCCCCCATTTTTGCTAAAGCTTGAAGGTATTAGGAAATGAAAGTGAATGAAGAGAAGAGGGGGTGGAGCTAGGGTCTTATGTTAGGTTATTGGGCTGAAACCCAAACCCAAAGCCCTAAGTGAAAAATAGCAAAATTCACTCAACTCCAAACATATCGATGTTTATACTCAAAAAAGTCGCAAACACCATTTTGAACTCAATGGAAGTGGTCTCGAGTCCAAATTGTTGAATCACCATTTCCTTCTTCATTCAGACGTCTGAAATTTCCAAACCAGACGTCTGAATCTCGAAAAATATGAGTTTTCTAACTTCATTCAGACGTTTGAAATGAACGATTCAGACGTCTGAATCTGGAAAAACAGAAGTTGTCTAGAACAATATTCAGACGTCTGAATCGTCCGTTTCAGACGTCTAAAAGGGGCAATTTTAGCCTATTTCCTTTCTGGATTGACTCGAACAATTTCAGACGTCTGAATTTCTATTTGAATGTGTTTTCAAATAGGCACTTCCAAATAGCACGACCCACATAGACTTTTCACTAATTCGACTGTTCTTTTACGAATAGTGACTTTTTCGGACTTAAATTCGACTAACGATGTTATATTTAAATTAAACATTTAAATATACGAATCGTAAAATATGCGGGTTGTTACAGACTCCCCTCCTTAAAGAAATTGCATCCTCGCAATAATTAAGAAGAAAATAATGAGTAACAACCATAAAAGCATATCAACACAAAAGAAAATTGGAAATAAGAAGTTCACCATAAAGAGCACGAAAGAGTAAGTCCGGATGTGTTTGCTCGATGGATTCTCAAGATTCCCCAAGAGCAATCCTTAGGATTTGAGGACCATTAAACTTTCACAAGAAGAACATCTTTATTTCGAAGGCGTTCAACCTCCGAAGTAAAGATACAAATAGAATGTTGCTCATAAGTCAAATTTGGTGAAACTTCAATTTCTACAATTACACCGGACTTAAGAATAAAAATCGAAATCCCTATGTATTTCCGCAGTAAAGGGACGTGGAAAACGTCATAAATAGCAAAAGATCGAGCCGGTAATAAAAAGGCGATAAGCCATGGAACAAATACGTTCGGTGATGGGAAAGGGACCAACATATCGAGGTGCTAACTTTCCCGATCAACTGAAACGCACAACACGCCTCATAGGTGAAACACAATTGAACGCAGATAAAATCTGGACCTAAAATCAGCTTCTCACCGGCTTCAAGCCAACACGAAGGAAATTGGCACGGCCTTCCGTAGAATGCCTCGAAAGGTGCCATACCAATACTAGATTGGAAGCTATTATAGGAAGAAAATGAAACGAGAATATGATCTTCCCTACTTCCACCAAAACCAAGGACACATGCACAAAAGAGATCTTCAAGAGTTTGATTCACACGCTCGGTTTGTCCATCGGATTTGAGGACGATAAGCGGTGCTAAAATTAAGCTTTGTTCCCAAAGCTTTTGAAGACCTTACAAAAAATCCACTAGTAAAATAATGGATCACGATTGCTAACAATAGAAGTAGGAACTCCATGCAATATAACAGGACATAGAGTTCAGCCCAAAGTGGTATAGTCCAAAAGAGAAGGACGAGCCTCAAGGCTACACAAAACAAAAGATGAACATGAATGGGATTCACGATCTCGAACCTCACAAGTGGTTAAAGTATCGAGATTATTCCATTCAGATATCATCATAGAAACAACTGCTTGTTGCTTACAACTAAGGACATTGGCAACACGATTTCCCATTCCGGGAGTACAAAGAATACCAAGATCATAAGATGCAAGGAACTCGAGCCATCATTGTTGACGCAAATTAAGTTCCTTTCGAGAAAATAAATACTCCAAAAACTTATGATCGGGGTAGAGAACAATTTCTCTCCCAAAATATAATAACACCAAATTCTAAGAGCGAAAACAATAGCCGCGAGCTCTATATCATGAATGGCATATCTAGTCTCGACAAGCTTCAATTGCCAAGAAGCATATGTAATAACATATTCCCATAGCAAGAGAATGACACCCAAACCAATACGACTAGTATCGGTAAAAACAATAAAGTCTTGATTCCCTTCGGGAATCGCAAGAATAAAAACATCGGAAAAGAGTTCTTTTAAATGATCCTCTTTCCCGAAAAGCTAAGATTTTCAAAATTAACTTTATATATTCATCTTTTAGAAAAATTAACGTTTTACAAGAATTTACTGTGTTTGACTGTCTCATCATAGCGTTTAGGAGATTCCTATCGATAACGTTGATCAAGCGCATCGACAAGAATTCTTAAATCACTCAATGGGCAAAACAACAACAAATTATCTTATATATGATAACCATGTCTCTTATAAAATTTACAAATATTCTTTGCTCGTTTTAAGAACAAAACCCAATTATACTTATAAATATCTTATTAAAAAGATTTGCAAATTATAAATTTGTTATTTTCATCCGTAATCAATAAATATAAGGATAAACTAATCGAGATATTCGTAGAATACTCGATTCACAAAATGGATGAAATAAGGTAGAAGGTTCGTCAAATCGAATGACATAACGAACCGCTCACAAGAATCATAACGAGTGCGGAATGCGGTAAGTGGAATGCTACCCTCCGCAACTCGTAGCTGATGAAAACCGGTGGCAAGGTCGAGCTGAAAAGACCTTAGCACCACTCAATAGATTGCTTAGGAGATAATCCTAAGACAAGCTCAAATATACCGGAAAATTCACAAACTACTTGAATGATAGAAATAATATTCTCCTCATCATGTAGGCTTAAAGAATAAAATGATGCCACCAAATTTGGAAATCAAAATCTTTAAAAACAATAGAAATCTGTTTAACAGATTGAGAATGTCGAAGATAAATAGTCCGCTCAGGACATAGGATGTGGGCTTCATAATGATCAAGCCAATCCTTTCCAAAAAATCAATTTCGAAGCCTAAGTAATGCATAACATGCAAATCGGCTCGAAAAGAATAATCACATAAAATAATCTCGACATTTTCACAAAGTAATCTGAGTGTTGCGGATCCACCAATCGGATTCGCAACTCTCAATGAAGTCATCAATCCCATAATATTAAAAGAGAAAGAATCATCAAGTTCTTTTGATATAAAATAATGGGATGAACCCAAATCAAAAAGAACTCGAATAAGATAATCACAAAACAAATATCGTCAAGGATAGAATGAGAAATACCTTGACCAAGAGAAGTGTCACTAGGAGCTTGAACAACATTTAGCTTTCCCTTTCTCTTGTTGGGATTGGGGCCTTTGAACTTAATAGGGCTCTTCCTATTATTGTTGAAGTTCTATTTGGCACCCACAACTTCATCATTACTTTCATCATCGACCTCTTCAAGTCGAAGAGCGATATCAATAAGCTGATCAAAAGAAACTTCTAGTTTCAGAAGCAAAGGCTTTTTAAGGTTCTTATTCAACCCATATACAAATCTCCGATTTTTCTTCAATGGGGTATTAATATACTCGACCCCATATTTAGAGAGAGAGTCAAAAGATGCGACATAATCTGCCACAGAAGATTCACCTTGAACAAGGTCAATAAAGCGTCGGGCTAAAGTTACTTTTTCAGCCTCCAACACAAATTTCAATTCGAACCTTTCCCGAAATTGCTCCCAAGTAAGATCCGCTTCGATAATTTCAAAAATCAAAAGCTCATACCAATCTAGTGCTCTTTCTTGGAGCATGCTAGAAGCCACTTGGACACGAAGTGAATCAATAAGATCCATGCGGGAAAAGATGTGATCGCATGATCTAAGCCAAGCTTGGATTTCTATAACGGTTTCGGAACCCTTGAATGACCTTCCACCCAAAGCGGTATAATCCCTGCACAAACGTGCAAACCCGGATTTAGGGTGAGTAGGCGCTGGAACGGGTCCAGCAGCTTGGGCATTGTTCACAAGATCTAAAAGTTGTTGAGCTGACATAAATACTCCATCCTAGGGAGTAGCACTAGATTGACCGGCGCTGGGACTTCCAGATCTAACCATCTCTTCTTCTTTAAGAAAGAAAGAAAAAGAAAAAGGTTATTCTCAAAATGAATTATCAAACAAACTTGATTGATAAAACAAGGCATCATAAAAAGAAATAGGATAGAACGGTACGAAGACTCGAATTAAATCCTATGGCACGATTCCTAAGAAAGACTTAGGACAATGATCCTTGCTAGATTATTCTATATTGTTCCGAAGTTTGGCTCCGATACCATGCTATGACGCCCCACCTCTATGCTCACGCTAGCTAAGAACCCTACTGAGTAATGCCATCAACTAGCGCGAAGGATAAGGCTGTTGAGGAGCGACCATCTGCGTAATTGCTTTGTGCGAGTACCGATATGTCAGATAATATAACTTACATTTCATTTCAAGAGGAAATCCGACATATCAGTGTCAAACTCAAAGCTACCACACAGTGGCTAAGTGGCATTCAGAAACAAATATAGAAATAAACATAACACAAATCAGTCACAGACATTCATATCACAAAGACAGAAACAGATATGAATATAACAAAAGAAGTGTACATCAAAGTAGTGGTAAAACAAGATCCACTACATCACAAGAGAATAGATAAAGTTCTAGACAAAAGAATAATTATACATCAAGGAGTCTATATCTCAAATGTATAATAACAAAAACTAATAATCTATAGTAGTTAGCCAAAAGAATCAGATAATAATCCCTGATAAGAAGTCAAGCAGGAGCACCTGAAATACCTCGGTCTGACCCGAGTATTATTTAAGAAGAAAATAATAAACGGATCAGTCTAGCTATAAATATCAGATAAAATGATATAGGATAAGAGATATGACCAAAAACGTATGATAACATAAATATCATACTGTGTCAAGTATACATCAAATAATAACAAAAATTATACAATATCTCAAATCAACTCGAAGCACCAAAAAGAATCACATTCTTTAAATAATTCACCAAAACACAAATATTGACAAAACAAATCAATGCCAATCCACGAAAATTGGTGAAACACAAATTCTAGAAATCACAACCAGAAATCCAGAAATCTCAAAAGGGGGGAAAGGCCTATCACAAACGGGACCATGAAAACTCACCAACACGTGTATCTCAAACGGGTCGCTAACCCATGGTCGCTAACCATAGAGCCGGTGCCACGACGTAGTACAGCGAACGCCCGAGGAACCCAACTCAAATAATCCAGAACATCGACGTAGTACAGCGTTACGCCCGATGAACCAAACTCAAATAATCAGGCACAACGACGTAGTACAGCGAACGCCCGATGAACCTGAACACAAATAATACGGAACAACGACGTAGTACAGCGAACGCCCGATGAACCTGAACACAAATAATACGGAACAACGACGTAGTACAGCGAACGCCCAAAAAACCGAACTCCATAAAACCATAGGTCGCTAGCCTATAAAAATGAGACGAAGCTCAACAGAACGGGGTACAGTCTCCCACGCGGACAAAGAGACATCGCACATCGCTAGTCCAAATCATAAAATGATCATCATCGATCATCAAGAAGTGTCGATTACACTAAGCTAGTAAATATATGAGTTTAGCTTTAGGTCCCATAACCACTAGGTTAACTTAAATATTTACGAACAAATTGTAGATTTCCATTCAAAGATTGTCACAAGATTTTCAATCGAACAAGTCCAAAAATTAACTGATAAAGTAAACGCAAGCGTTTCATACCACTTGTTTTACTAAGTCGTTTAATTAGATTTCTCATACGAATGAGGTAAAGGTTTGTATATATTAATAGATTGGAAAACGGATTTAGAAACGAGCTTTGTATTTAAAAGTAGTGTTGAAATTGTTTTTGTGAAAGAGTTTGAGTATTTACTACTAGTATAGAAACCTTTGTATTAGAAGTGACAAATCACAAAAATGATTGTAGAAACAATCAATCACCAAAGATTCACATCCGAAGACATGAATCAAAACCATAGAAATCGATATCAAATCCATCAAAATGGATATTCCCAAAAATCCAAAGAGAGAAGTCATCAAAGTCGATAGTAAGTGATAACAACTATCCGGATCAACTAAAATCGATTAAAATTGGAAACCCACATAAAATAGGCAAATTGGGCCAAGATAAGCAGATTCAGACGTCTGAATTGGGTAATTCAGACGTCTGAATTGGGTAATTCAGACGTCTGAACCTGAAGCTCCGGCAGTATTTGCCTAGGCCAATGATGGCCAAATCGTATCGGAAGCGATCGGATGAGTGACGATTGCTAGGGGTTTACGCCAAACGACTACCCAACCTTAAAGACTCACCAATACACTCCGACCACATGTCCAAACATCCATATAAGGATTTTCATAGATTTTGATTTCAAACACCAAAAATTGGAATATTCATCAAACCAATTCAATTCAAAGGCAATGGACAAGAAATAGATGTTAGGAATTCATACCTAACGACTATCATAGATATAGACATAGATGTGAGTTCCAAAAACTAACCTTTAAACCCAAAAACAATGAATGAGAAGCTTAATCACAAAGGAAAGATCAACCACTCTTCACTTCAACCCAAGAAGCTTGAATTTAAGCTCAAAAGAAGAACATTTCCTAGGTTAGGTTTAGGAAATTTCTGAAATTGAAGAGAGAATGAGTTGGAGAAGATGAAGAGGATGCTTACCTAAGCTTCTCTTTGATTTTGGAGCTAAAACTTGGATTTGTAAAAGAAACTAGGGCTTAGGAATTTCTATTTCCTTTTTCCTTCCCCCATTTTGCTAAAGCTTGAAGGTGTTAGGAAATGAAAGTGAATGAAGAGAAGAGGGGGTGGAGCTAGGGTCTTATGTTAGGTTATTGGGCTGAAACCCAAACCCAAAGCCCTAAGTGAAAAATACTAAAATTTACTCAACTCCAAACATATCGATGTCTATACTCAAAAAAGTCGCAAACACCATTTTGAACTCAATGGAAGTAGTCTCGAGTCCAAATTGTTGAATCTCCATTTCCTTCTTCATTCAGAAGTCTGAAATTTCCAAACCAGACGTTTGAATCTGGAAAAATATGAGTTTTCTAACTTCATTCAGACATCTGAAATGAACGATTCAGACGTCTAAATCTGGAAAAACAGAAGTTGTCTAGAACAATATTCAGACGTCTGAATCGTCCATTTCAAACGTCTCAAAGTGGCAATTTTAGCCTATTTCCTTTCTGGATTGACTCGAACAATTTCTGACGTCTGAATGCTTCATTTCAGACGTCTGAATTTCTGTTTGAATGTGTTTTCATATAAGCACTTCCAAATAGCACGACCCACATAGACTTTTCACTAATTCGACTGTTCTTTTACAAATAGTGACTTTTTTCGGACTTAAATCCAACTAACGATGCTATATTTAAATTAAACATTTAAATATACGAATCGTAAAATATGCGGGTTGTTACAATATGCAATACAGAAATAGGAATTCCGCAGCCGCTTCTTGCCTTCTTTCATTTTCACATTTCCTAAATCAATTCTCTAGTTCAATTAAAAAAACTAGATCTACTAATTTGTTATCATCAATCGATTTTGATTTGCAGATCCACTATAGATTTCGATGTGCAGATCCACTATCAATATCCAAAATCTCCTATCGATTTCGCAAAAATATCCAGAAACCCTAATCAATCTTTGTGCTGCAACTTGCTAATCGCATCAATTTGGCATTTTAGGCTTTGAAATATGGTGATTACTGGCGGAAAGAGGAAGAATGTGAGTTTGTTTTCACTTTACCTATTTTATTTAATTATGTAGGTTTAGTATTATTATGTTGCTCTTGTACTAAAAACTGCTGCTGCCTGCTAACTGAAAGTGGATTTTCCAATGCTTTCCATGCCATATACTAACCAAATTATACCAATAATATTCAGTTATGCTTCAGTTTATTTGCATAATATAAATATATATGAACTATAGCTTTAATATGAACTTTTTTAATATGAACTGTTTTAATATATCAGTTATGAATTGTTTTAATATAAATATATATGAACTGTTTCAATATGGACTGTTTGATTTTTATTTATTAGTTAACTGAATTGTTTGATTATTTGTTTTCAGGTGATAGGTGTTTGAAAGTAGATAGTTGATTAAATTTATTTGTAATAGTTAAATTTTACAGTAATATCCTTTTAAGTATTAATATTTTTAATAGTTTACTAAATAGTTTAATTACAGTATTAAATTTACAGCAATATCCAATTAAAATTGACAGTAAATTTACATTATTAATATCCAATTAAAATTAACAGTAAAATTTACAGTAAAATTTATAATAATATTTATAGTTTACTGATTTACAGTATTAAATCTATAATATTATTTATAGACTTATAGTAATATTACCTTTAGAAACTTATGGATTTCAAGTATAAAATTTTCAATATGCACCAGCTTTTGAAGTACATCAGAGTCTTTAAAGTATACATATCATTAGTTTCGAAGGTATGATATTTCGAATGTGTACATATATATATGATTTCGAGTGTATGTATGGTAAGAGCATATATCTTCCATAGTTTCGAATGACTGTTATTTTGAGTTTAAACATATGGGGTGCATATATGTGGTTCCAAATGTACTAAGTTTTCAAAAATGCAAAGTTTTAAATAAGCAAAAGTTTCAGATGCATACCCAAGGTATAAATATGCATGACCTTATATATATTGCTTCAAATTTATACGGTTTCTAACATATATAAGCTTTGAATATATGTTAGTTCTAAGAATACCAATTTCATATACATAAGTTTTTGAGGATGTATATACTATATAGTTTCAAATGTGGTAGTGATTTTAAAAGTTGAAAGGTTTCAAAGTATGCATCAGTTTTTGCAAAGAAATCTGGGCATTGGTTTTGAAATGCATATTAGCTCCATATGTAATATATATGCATTGGTTTTTGAAAATATAACAATCTATTCTGATTTTTTACAGTAAATTTACTATATTTAATATTTATAAATTTTTTAAATAGTTAGAACTGAAATAGTTTATAAATTTACAGTTAAGTATGAACATGTAGATAGTTTAATTTTTTATGAACTTAAATTACTTACAGTAGCAAATAGTAAGAACTATTTTTACAGTAGAGAGTTTAATTTTCTTATACTCAGTATTTTTTATAAATACTTAAGTATGAACATGTAAATAGTATGAACTATTTTTATAGTATAATTACTTACATGTAGATAGCTTAATAGTATGAACTTAACTGTATATTAACTTAATAGTACGAACTTAACTGTATATTAATTTTTGTTTTTCATGCACTATAACATGTACAAATTGGTAGTTCTAGAGAAACAAGAGATGTCAATGAGTTTGTGGAAGAAACGGATGATGAGGAAACCGGCGAAGCAGACATCAATATTAGAAAACCTCCTCCACATCCGGTGCGCAAGCCTTCTTCTAGAAAGCCTTCTCCGGTATGGGAACATTTTACTAAAGACGCTAATTTCAATTTTCAAAAATGTGTATGCAACTATTGTGGTCAACAATTTGCATGTGATTCTAAATCAAATGGCACTACACATTTAAATTACCATATAAAACATTCGTGTAAGTCCATTTCACGTGATAGTGATAAGAGACAAAAAACTTTAGCTTTTGGAACAACTAGCGATAGTGAAGGTAGTTGCAATCTTATCGCATGGTCATTCAATAAAGAGGAATGTAGAAAAGCATTAGCTCGAATGCTAGTTATTGATGAACTCCCTTTTAGTTTTGTGGAGTGTGAAGGTTTTCTTCAATTTTGTCGAGAATTGTGTCCTAGTTTTGAAGTTCCTTCACGTAGAACAATTTGAAGGGATGTGCTTCAATTATATTGGGACTCGATAGAATCTCTAAAAAAATGTTCTCAAAATCATTGCATGGTGTTTGTCTAACTACTGATGCATGGACATCTATTCAAAATGTGAATTATATGGTTTTAACTGCACACTTTATTGATGGAGATTGGAAGTTACATAAAAGGATTATAAATTTTTGTGTGATTACTAGTCATAAAGGAGAAAATATTGGAAAAGTTATTGTCCATTGTATCAAAAAATGGGAACTCAAAAGAATAGTGTCTATCACGGTCGATAATGCTAGTGCAAATGAAGTGGCAATTACTTATATGAAAAGAAAATTAAATGATTATAATGGTGGTTGTGTTTTGAATGGTGATTTCATGCATATTCGTTGTTGTGCTCATATAACCAATTTAATCGTCAATGATGGGCTAAAAGAAATTAGTAGTACTATAGCTGGAATTGGTACTGCAGTCAGATTTATGAGATCATCTCCGTCATGATTGAATAAATTTAGAGAGATATGTTTAAGTTTGGGAATTGAGAATAAATCTATGCTTATTTTGGATGTACCGACTAGGTGGAATTCAACATATTTGATGTTGGAAGCGGCTTTAAAATACAAAAAGGTTTTTGATGATATGAAAGAAAATGATGGTATTTTTGTTGCTTACTTTGATGATGAAATTCATCCTCCGAGTTCTATCGATTGGAAAAATTCTGAATTATTTGTTAAATTCTTAAAGTATTTTTATGACGTTACTTTAAAATTTAGCAAAACTTTATCCATTAGTGCAAATGTTTGTTTTGTCGAGCTTAGTGGAATTCAAGAAGAACCTAAAGGATTGGTTGATAAAATGAATCCTTATCTTTGTAAAATGGCAATTAGTATGAAAATGAAGTTTGATAAATATTGGGAAGCGAAGGTAATATGAACAAAATTTTATTTGTTACGTGTGTGCTTGACCCAAGGTATAAATTCCAATTTTTGAAGTTATGTGTTGAAGACATGTATGAAAAATATATTGAGGAAGACATATTAAAAAGTGTGAAGCATATTTTGATAAGGTTGTTTGACTTTTATGTGAACGATTCTACATTTGGAACACAAACGTGTGAGGAACCACAACTTAGTACGCTCGTTGCTAGTGAACGCGCTGAGGATGTTAGTGATGTTCTTTCTAGAAGAATGAATACTTTTCTAAGACAGGTTCAACAACACGATAACGAAGGTAATGAACTAAAAAAGTATTTAATGCACCAATTGAGGGTACACCAAATAATTTTGATGTTTTACTATGGTGGAAGGTAAATAGTTCCAAATATCGTGTTTTATCTTTAGTTGCACAAGATCTTTTTGCTATTCCGGTATCCACGGTTGCTTCCGAATCTGCTTTTAGCACCGGAGGAAGAATTATAGATCCTTTTCGTAGTACTTTGATTCCACGGGTGGTTGAGGCATTAGTTTGTACTCAAAATTGGTTAAGGTCCAAACCAATTTTTGTCGATCATCGGATTGAAGTTCCTATCGATGATGTTTCTTATTATGATGAGCAAATATCAGGTGATATTTGCATTTGTAAAATAATATAGTTCTTCATTTGTTGGATTTTAAATACAATGCTATAATTAACTTGTTTGGCATGTAGATTTTGTACATGGATGTCAACGTGAGTCGCCATCATCTTTTATGTTCACCATGGATGGTCCATGTTCGTCATCGTTGTATTCACCTTCACTACGGTTAGTTTCATGTAGTACAAATGTTCATATAGTTTATGTTTACACTTGATAAGTAACATGCAGTAACACTTCATAAGTAACATGCAGTAACATGTTTACACTTCATAACTAACATGCAGTAACACTGTGCCATACGAGTTTGCAATACATGCTTGGTATACCTGTAGTTTGCAGTAACATGTTGGTATACCTGTAGTTTAATATGCAATACATAATTGTTGCTAGTATGCCTATGCTTGTGTTGGTTCATCAATTCTCAATTGTATTGAAGCACATTGAGACGACATCGCCATTTTATTTTTTAAATGCATTATAAATATATATGTCATTTATAATATATCATTTAATATATGCATTTCCATTTTAAATGCAGTCGCCAATGAGTGGAATATGGATTGAAAGTCAAATAGAGAGTTGATTTGAAGACTGAAGCAGATTTTAATTTTCTTTGCATTTTTCAGTGGAAAAAAAATGTATTTCAGTATTTCTATTGTCGTTTATGTTGAATATGTATAATGTATTTGTCAGCCTGTATGGTACAAATGCTCTGCTTGCAAATGCTCTGCTTGCAAATGTATAGACAAATGCTCTGCTTGCAAATGTATAATGTATTTGTCAGCCTGTATGGTACTATATTATATGCAGTGACATTGCAAATGTATAATGTATTTGTCAATTTGGATATTATGCAGTCGAACGGTTAACCGAACTGGTTAATTTGACCGGTTAACCACGGTTTAGTTTAATCGGTTCGGTCGGTTAAAGCAACAGGTTTTAGCCGATGAACCGGTTAACCGAACCATTATTTTTAACCAGTTAACCGTTGAAATTAACCGATCGGTTCGGTTAACCTACCGTGCCTACCCCTAGGTGGAGGTAGTGCTCTGTTATGAAAATATTTGATTTGCAAGAATATGATTTTAAGTTAAGGAAGAAATCTTTGATTAAGATTTAATGAATGATTTGGGAATATTTTCCCTAAGTTAAAAGTTATAACTTGAATATAAGAATTAAGATTTAATAAATGATTTGGAAAGGTTTTCCTAAGTAAAAGAGAAAAGGATTTGGAATTATTCCAAGATCTAAAGAGGTTTAATAAATCAAATAATTTAATAAATAACGCTTAATGATTCCATTCTCTTGAAAAGAAAATGGAATAAATTAGAATATATCAAAGAAAGATATTTGATTTAAATAAAGATGAAGTAATTGATTGATGATTGATAATCACATATGAGCTTAACAATTTTAAATCGATAATTGGCTTCGAAGTAACCGGGGTCGGATTTGGGTGATTCCTACCCGAAAACCACTTCGAACCAATGTATATGTTCGAAAGTGAAGACATGTTGAAAATGATGATTGAAGACCGAAGAGCTTCATAGTGGGAGGACTACTTGTTGACATTCTCTAGGTAGCTCTCAATATAGAGACATTTATTATAGCAGTGGTCCTGTCATGTTTGAAATCTTCGGATTGCAAGGGCTTCTCGCCTAGTAATGACCGAGGAAAGTGCCTTCGGTTTTGTTCAATCTCAAACAAATTTGTATGGATGTTTGTATGACATTGTATTCTAAATCACATTTGTGTGGTTTCTATAACTGTATATCAGTTGGTGGCAGAGAAGACAACTTCTCTTAGCTTAACACCCTTTCCCGAGACATACGAGCTCAGGAAGTTATACTTTTCTAGAAATCAGTCATGCGACGTGGAATGACAATGTGGCATTCAAAGTGGTAGCTACTATGATCAAAGCGTGGTTTTGTATGAAAAGCGTGGCTTTGTCTAAGTTGAGTGTAACCTCACTCCCTAGCTTCACATCTTGGAAATGATATGGGAACTATGTTACATATTTCAGGCTTAGTATGATGACGGTGGCATATGATCCCGCAAGGTGACTGGCGGCGTATGATCTAGGTCACCAAGGTGTCCAGACGAGACCCTTATTGTATGGTATAGTGGGGTGTGAGTCCTTGCATGAGAAGCCACCGAATATCAAGAAGTGTGGCAATATGAGGAATAGTGGTGTGTGAGTCCTTGCATGAAAAACCACCGAATTCCGGTTGCTATGCGTGGTTATTAAGGTTCCCTATCATGTTGGAAAATCCAATTCTAATACGAGCTTTACAGTTTTGATTATAGTCCCAAAATAGCTGTAAGTCTTTGCAAATATTTCAGCTACCCCTTTTGGTATCATATATTCCATTCGGTATATTCTGTTGACCTAGTCCGGATATATTACCTTAGACTTAGTCCAAATATTAATACCTTATTTGAATAAGTTTATTTGAAGGGTGTTTTCAAAAGAATGTCATTAAAAATAATATCAAATTATTTTTGTATAAAAGTGTTTTGGTTATCATAAGGTAAAAACCCATCCGTATTTATGTATGGGCGTGGTCTTATGAGATACCCTTCTTTTCAAAGGTTTTGATTAATATCAGCATGATCTATACATTTAAAATTTCGAGTTTCTCATGCTGGTTTATCAAGCCTGATTCGGGTATTTTTAATACTTTGGTCAAATCCGAGTAGTTTCAGGTTTAGCTGAAGACGCTTGGAGTTTCCAGAGGAGAGCTCGAGATCTTCATCATCGTATGGACGTATTCTATTATCCGTTGCATTTATTGCATTTGTTTTGGCGTTTTCAGCAATTGTAAGGACAGGGGTTTATAACTGTCCAAGCTGAATTTAGATTAGACTCTGATATTGTATTCAAAATTTTCCACTGTAAAGATTATTTATTGAAATAATATACGTTATTCCATTCATGTGAGATTCTGTTCTGTCTTTATTTTTCTTTCTACCCTTAATGATCCGCTTGTTCGTGCAATTTGAGTTGGACATGTATGGTTTATTGTCGATTCAAAGGGTATGGAAAAATGGGCCATTACAATTTAAGTCCCATACCTTACATAATTTTATATATCCATTAAAACACTTAGGAAAATTCTACAAAAATCTAGAAAATCATTTTTAATATGTTTCTAATATAAATTTCAGACCCCAAGCCAATATAATTTGGCCGCAATTAATTTTAAACCCAAATTAGCATTTTCTTCACTAGAATATTCATATAAAGTCCACATTAATTCAGAAAATTATGAAAATTGAAACCCATTTCTAAAATATCATTTCTGATCTAAATCTAAATTCGCAAGGCAATTGGATGTCAAATAATAGAGTTTTCATATCAAAACATATCACAAAATCTATGTGAATTAGCACAAATCATCAACAACATATATATATATATATATATATACATATACATATATATATATATATCCATTTTATCATCCAAAAAATGGCAAAACATTTGCAAATAATTCGAATTTCATACTAAAAACCGAAAAGCATTAAAAATTGAGATGTAGCCATTATTCACCTTAGCTTTTTGATTAAGGATGTGAGATTTTTTCTTGATTAAGTGATTTGATTCTTCTTCTTTGCTCTTCCTAATGGTGGCCAGCCTTAGCTCTATTTTTGTTTGTGAAAATAGAATAAACTTGTAGAATGAATTCCTAAGGGGGTTTAGGGTATAAGGATATCCTATTTTGCTCTTGCATATTTCTTAACCCTTTTATTCTCTTTTTATTCTTTCGTACACTTATTTAATATGACACGGCTATCTCTTATTTAATCACAAATCTCAATCCATTAATCAACTTACATTATTTTATTTTATTTATCTAATTAAATATCCTAAATAATGTTACTAAAAATATGAGTTGTTACTGACTCCCCTTCTTAAAGAATTTCATTCTCGAAATTACGATATGGTACACATCAAAACAATCAAATGTAAACCATACCATCAAACAAATCAGGATAAGTACCTCTCATCCTGTTCTCAATCTCCCAAGTATAGTCTCTATCATCGTCGCTCCACTGGACATTAACTTATCTTACTTTCTTGTTCCTCAACTTCCTCTCATCTCTCGCGACTATGCGAACTGGCTTTCTAACTATTGTCAAATCCGGCTCTACGACTAAGTCATCTAACACAGTCGGTGATATAGTAGTATCTGGATCTCGAATACACTTCCTTAGATGAGAAACATGGAAAACATCATGGAATCCTGCCAAACTGCTCGGTAAAGCTGCTCTATACATGAGTTTCCCGATCCTCTCAATAATAGGAAATGGTCCAACGAACCTCGATGCCAACGTCCCTGATTTTCCAAACCGAATCACACCCTTCATCGGCAACACCTTAATGAAAACATGCTCTCCAATAGAAAACTTTAAGTTTTTCCGTCTTTTATCCGCATAACTCTTCTACCTAGATTGAGCTTCCTTTATTCTAGCTTGAATTAACTCAACCTTTTCTGCAGCTTCTCTAACCAAATCCAGACCAAGAACAGACCTATCCCCGGCTCTAGCCAAAAAACTGGAGATTTGCATGGCCTTCCATACAAAGCTTCAAATGGTGCCATCCCTATACTAGTCTGATAACTGTTGTTATACAAAAATTCGACTAGATGTAAATGGTCTTCCCATGATCCCCCAAAATCTAGCACACAAGCTCGTAAAAAATCCTCCAAGGCTTTGTTAACTCTCTCGGTTTGCCCATTAGACTGTGGATGGTAAGCGATACTCATCTTGAGCTTGGTACCTAGGGTATCCTGTAGACTATTCCAGAACTCGCTAGTGAATAAAGAATCTCTATCACTCACTATACTACTAGGAATTCCATGCAGTCTAACCACATTCTTCATAAGCAACTTTGCTAACACAGGTGTCATTCTGTTTGACTTAATTAGGATGAAATGGGCACTTTTTGTCAACCTGTCCATAATGACCCATATGCTTTCATTTCCTTATTAGACCTTGGCAACCCATCAATGAAATCCATAGAAATAGAATCCCACTTCCACACTAGAATGTCTAAAGGCTGAAGAAACCCACTTGGCTTCTGATGTTCGGCTTTTACCCGTTGGCAGTTCAAACACTACTTCACCCATAAGCCTACATCCCTCTTCATACCTTCCCAGAAGAAACTTCTCTTCATGTCCTGATACATCTTAGTTCCTCTCGGATGAATATTCGAACGATGGCATTCCTCCAAAACTTCCTTCCGAATGTCTCCCACATTCGGAACACACAATCTTCCTTTCTTTCTCAACCACCCATTCTGGTCAAGACTAAAATCCTTTAAGTCATCGCTCTCCGTTCCATCCCTCAGCTTTCTGATCCATTCGGCCAACACTGGATCCTCTAGCTGTTTAGAAGCAACCTTTTCGATCATAACTGGTCGAACTTCCAAACATGATAACAAAGCAGTTTCTATACTTGAACCGCTCTTAGTTCTCCACTGTACTCTACAAGTTGCTAACGTTTCCAAATCTTTCCAGTCAGCTATCATCGCTAACACCACATTCTAATGTTTTCTGCTAAGTGCATCTGCAACCTTGTTGCCTTTCCCCGGTGTGTACTCAATACCGAAATCATAAGCAGCTTAGAACTCTAACCACCTCTGCTGTCTCATGTTCAACTCCTTCCGAGAGAACAAATACTTCAACGACTTATGATCCGTATACAATTCAAATCTTTCTCCTAAAAAATAATGCCTCCACACCTTTAGCGCAAAAATCATCGTAGCTAATTCCAAGTCATGGGTTGGGTATCTGACTTCATACGGTCTAAGCTGTCGAGAAGCATAGGCAATTACTCTATCCCTCTACATTAACACAACTCCTAACCCAGTCCCACATGCATCTATGTACACCACCAAATCCTGATTCCTCTCTGGAACAACCAACACAGGTTTATTAGTCAATAAGTGTTTCAACTTTTGGAATCCCTCCTCACACTTATCGGTCCACATGAACTTCATATCTTTTCGAGTTAGCTTGGTCATTGGTGTCGCTATCCACGAAAAATCCTTAATAAACCTCCGATAGTAACCAGCCAATCCCCAGAAAACTTCTTATCTCAGTCACCATTTTCGGCCTCTTCCAACTATTCACGGCCTCGACCTTAGCTGGATCCACTGATAACCCATTCTCTGAAATTACATGGCCAAGAAACTTCACTTCCTTCTTCCAGAAATGACATTTCGAGAACTTCGCCTTTAGGTGATGCTGCCTCAGCATTTCAAGCACTACTTTAAGATGAACTTCATGCTCTTTTTCATCTTTAGAGTACACCAAAATATCATCTATAAAAACCAACGAACCTATCCAGGCGCTCTCGGAAAATCCGGTTCATCAAATCTACAAAGAAAGCTGGCACATTAGTCAGTCTGAACGGCATCACTAACCATTCGTACGAGTCATATCTCGTATCAAACGCCGTCAAAGGAATACTATCCTCTGCCACTCTAAGATGATGGAAATCTTTTACTAAATCCAACTGTGAAATATCTTGGCTCCACTCAACTGATCGAACAAATCGTTAATCCTAGGCAATGGATATCGATTCTTTATCGTTTTCTCATTCAACTTACGATAATCGATACATAACCTTAACTATTCGTCCGACTTATTAGTAAACACTATGGCTGCTCCCCAAGGTGAACTACTAGGTCTGATAAAGTTCGTGCCTTCCAAATCCACCAACAGCACCTTGAGCTCCCTTATTTCAGTAGGTGTCATCCTACTTGGCAGTCTACTAACTGGTTCTACTACAGGCACCAAATCTATTCGAAACTCAATGGCTCGTTTCGGTGGTAATCATACTACAAGTTCAAAAATATCCACGAATTATCTAACCACAAAAGCTCGATTCAACTCATCTTCTATCTCCACAACACCCAACAAAGCATTCACCTCACAGCTAGGGTTTTCTACGGTATATACAATCCTCTCCCTACAGTCTGGGTATCTAAGCGATATTTTCCTATCATGGCAAAATATCCTAGCATCGTACTTACTTAACCAATCCATACCCAAAATAATTTCGAATCCTACGAAATCAAACACATGCAAACTGCAAACAAAAGTATAACCTAACAAGTCAAACTTTAGGTGGTCACATCTTATCCCAAGTGTTGCATACCCTCCTATCGGATTTGCAACCCTTAAGGAAGTAACTAGGTATGAGGGTTCTAGGTTAAGCTTATCTACCAAACAACGAGATATAAAAGAATGTGATGCACTAGTATCAAACAGAACACCAACTGCCATACCAAGAATCATAAGCGTACCTCCCAACATTGCTTTCCCTTTTTCCCCTGCCGTGGGTTTTGAGGTAGCTGGCTCCAATGCATATACCTTGCCCTTTCCATCCTTAGTAGGCTCCTTGCATTGGCTCTTGTAATGACCCATCTGATCGCAGTTGAAGCATTTGATACTCTTCTTCCCAGTCACCTTCTTTGCCTTTCCAAAACGATATTCATTCGCAAAGCGCCCTTTCTTGTCGCACTTAAAACAGATAACTTCTGACTTTCCTTTCTTCACGGCTCCACCCTTCTGGGCTCCCTTCGTAGGAAAGAACTTCGTTTTCTGACTCTGCCTACCTGGACCTCCTTCGCCTTATTCTTCTCCACAGAAGCAATAATTTCCTCATGTCTTAGAGCCATCTCTACTACAACATCACAAGGATCCCTGATATGAGGTAATGTAGCCCTGGCCAATTCACGTTTCAACCCCATAATGAACTTCTCATTTCTCTTAATCACGGTATCCATAGTGGCATGGCCATATCTTGCTAACTCCTCAAACCTTGTAGCATACTCTAACACAGTCATCTCTCCCTGCTCTAACTCGGCAAACTTTCTGAGCAAGGTAAACTTTTCCATCACAGACATGAATCTCTCATCGAACCTCCTCTTAAACTCAGCCCATGTCATCGTTACTTCATCCACTCCAGCCGTCACACTATTCCACCAATATAAAGCTACTCCTTGAAGCTGCCTTGAAGCGAGCCTTATTTTCTGCTCATCGCTGAGCCCTAGATCTCTGAAAATCCTATCACAATGCAGCAACCAGTTCCCCACTTATATGGCGTCTTTAGTCCCAAAGAAAGTTTTTCCTCCAAACCTAGCATAGTTCCTATTCAAAACAGCATAATTGTTGACTACTGGAGCTTCCTGGGCTCCTCCCCCAACTACTCCAGCAACAACCCCACTTGCATCATATTCACGAAAAACCGATGCATGACTCCCATGTTAACTTGCGGGACTTCAACACTAGTATTTCCAACTCGTGCCTGACCTGGGTTCCTTCTAGTATTAGGTCTGGCATTTCCATCTGCAGCAGTGCTTCCTCCTCCAACATTATCTCTTCGAGAAACCATATTTGCATTCGAACCTTAATGAGATACAAAAAAATAACCTAATAGAGATAGGAGACTAGAGATAAAGTGCATACTTATATATGGCAAATACAAGTACGTTACCATAGCGTTATCCCATACCCCGATCTTATCTCTAATTCCTTAGGATTATGTCTTTCAAAATAATCTTTTTAGTAAAAGTTTTTCAGAAACATATGCTCTGATACCAAGTTGTAACATCCCCTATCTAGAGGCCCAAAGCTAAGCGCTACAGATGCTGCACTCATCCATAGTATTAACTTCTGGCGACTAAATACGGCTATGGTATTCATAATATCAAAAGCACATGAATATGAAACAAAATCACAGATTTCAAAAAAACTATACTTTAGATTACATTTCCAAAACATGTTCCATATTAAAATTACATAATCCCATCATTTTCCCAGGTTAAAATAAAATATGGTTATTACATAATTACGCCAAGAGCGACATATGACGATGCCCCCTTGGTTGACCAGAGTACTATATATACAATACAGCGGAATGAATCCAAAATAGAACAACAACTCCTAATTAGCTATCCATCAGCCACCTGCTTATCACCGGAAGCTTTATTCGCCAACCTACTAAAACCTGTAAACCTTAACCCTCAGCCTACTCAAATCAATTTTGAGTACCAGAGAGTTTATGGAAAATAAACTTCGAGTCAAACATAAAGCCTGGTGTGAATAATACTATACATCTTGGTTATCTGATATTAAGTGAGACCATGCCGCTTAGCAGAACGGGTTTTCCCTTACTAATATTCTTTTTAAAACATATCTTTTGCAAATTATAATCCTGCAACCAAAACTGGTTAAATCTGTAAAGCAATATTATGTATATGTACAAATCAGTTACCATATGGACTATTTGTCCATACACTGTAGTTGTTTGGCTAACTACTAACCCTTGGCTGACTTGGGCCTACCAGAAAACATAAAAATCTAACATCTGTTAGATACTCCTCTTCTGGACGGTCTGTCCTTACTTACTTCTCTAGGTCTAATTGATCCTAATGGTTTTGCAGGCTTATCAATAACCTGTCTTTCCTTTTTGTAATTCCTTTCCATGTGTAACATAATTTTAGTCTTACTTGTGACAAAGCCCTACACATTGGAATTTTGGACTAAATTAGCTAGGAGCTAATATCTAATGAGTATAGGGCACGACCGTACACCAGTCCCATCTGGTCTTCTAATCTGAGTCATTTTCTTAGGGTTAACTACCCTTTCAATTTTTCCTACAAAACCTTTTCTAAATGATTTAAACCTTTAAATCATACATATACAAGGAAATTATTTATATATACTCTTTGCTTTACTCAAATCACCTTGCCATATTACATATTCTTTACACAAAACCTTGTTGATGAAAACATTTAAACTTTCAAAAGTACCCCTTTCGAAACCTTTGAAAGTATCTCTTTCAATACAAGTAAAACCTTAGGCCGAAAGCCAAATCATGCCTTTCGAAATCATACCTTTCGAAATCATACCTTTTGAAACCATTCATATTTATCCTTTCGAAAGCATTAAAAACATCTCCTTTGAAAGCTTTAAAATCTTAGACATCCTCTTTAAAACACTTAAACATTGCCTTTCGAAACCATTGGAAAACCTTTCCTTTCAGACCTTTCGAAACCATTGGGGAACCACCCCTTAGAAACCTCTCTTTAAAACCTTTCGAAAGCATCAAAACGTCAAGCCTTTTGAAAGCACTTGGGTTCAATTTATAATATGTGGAAACACCTTTCGAAACCATTAAAACTATCTCTTTCAAAATCATTTGGGTTCTATCTTTTATAGAGCAAAAGGGTCATTAAAACATTTAAGTCGAAAGCATCTCTTTGGAAAGCATTTCCTAAGAAAAGAAGTGATGGTGTCGAAACCATCTATTTGAAAGTATTAGAGAAGCGACTTGGTTTTAAAAACAAAATAACCCTTTCGATACCAATTTGGGTCGAAAGGTAAAAAGCGGCAGTCAGGGGCTTCGGCCTAGTTGAAAGCAGTTACTTAAAAACAAAGGCGCAACCTCTTAAAACCATTCTTTTAAAATCATTGACCCAATCGAAAGCAGATCAAGTAGAAAGCTATTCAGTTGAAAGCAAAGCAGGCGCATTTTCATTTAAAAGCAAAGTAGTGCTTCGACCCCTTCGGAACCCTGGTTTCGACCCAATACCTTTCGCCTATATCCAATTCACTACGTACCAAGTATCTGATACCATATGCATTATTTTCGATGGAGTCGAAGGCGGAGGTAAAGAGTTGGAAGCCTGGTTCCGAAAGCATTGAAATAGGAAAAAGCATGTAGATTTGAATTTTTAAACTATTTCTTTGTACCTAACCTGCCTTGTTTGTAAAATTATGATTGGTTGCAAATTTTTCTTTTCTAAAAGTACTGCCGATTTTCAAAAATAAGAATTTGAATTATTTACAAAATATCCCTTCTCCTTTTTATAAACATATAAAACCTTTAAGTTCCATACCTTAAATAATTTTATATATCCATAAAAACACTTAGGGAAATTCTACAAAAATTCCAGAAAATCATTTTTAATATGTTTTCTAACATATATAAATTTCTGACCCCAAGCCAATATAATTTGGCCGTAATTAATAAACCCAAATTGGCATTTTCTTCACTAGAAAATTCATATAAAATCCACATTAATTCAGAAAATTATGAAAATTGAAACCCATTTCTAAAATATCATTTCTGATCTAAATCTAAACTCGCAAGGCTATTATATTTCATATAATAGAGTTTTCATATCAAAACATATCACAAAATCTATGTGAATTATCATAAATAATCAACAACATATAGATATCCATTTTATCGTCCAAAACATTGAAAAACATTTGCAAATAATTTGGATTTAATACTAAAAACCGAAAACCATTAAAAATTGAGATGTACTCATTATTCACCTTAGCTTTTTGATTAAGGATGTGAGATTTGTTCTTGATTAAGTGATTTGATTCTTCCTCTTGAATTCTTCTTCTTTGCTCTTCCTAATGGTGGCCGGCCTTAGCTCTATTTTTGTTTGAGAAAATAGAATGAATGTGTAGAATGAATTCCTAAAGGGGTTTAAGGTATAAGGATATGCCTTGTTCCTATTTTGCCCTGCATATTTCCTAACCCTTTTATTCTCTTTTTATTCTTTTATTCACTTATTTAACATTGCATGGCTACCTCTTATTTAATCACAAATCTCAATCCATTAATCAACTTACATTATTTTATTTTATTTATCTAATTAAATATCCTAAATAATGTTACTAAAAATATGGGGTGTAACAAATTCCTCCAAAATAGGGATCGGTACTAATCCTTATTCTTTGGGATTTGGACCATGCGATCCCGCGTATGGGTCCATATGGTTCTGGAGGTCCTTCTGCCGAATTTCCAGAGAGATATTTTGCCACCTTCATCTAATAATTCAGGCTTGGTTGATCATTTTAGGGGATTTTTGGATGCTTCTAGTTGCTTTGTACTATATTATAACTATGGATTTTCATCCAATCCCTATTGTACTCAGTTTACAAAGTGATTAATAAGGCAACCTATGTAAAGTGGACATAGGCAAACAACACCGAACCACTATAAATCATTGTGTTTGTGTTCTTGCTTTGATTTTCTACTATTAAATTACTTAATTCCACTATTTTCATTTTATATTCTTCATTTATTTCTCTTCATAACTTATATTGGGTGTTTGTGCTGACTTTTGGTGCAAACATTTTAGTGCTTTCACTGAAAAACTTGATTCTCAACTTATTCGAATCCCTTTGTTGCTACCAGATTAAATAAATCCTTGAAGGAGATCTATAATTATCTTTAAGAAACTTGCTTGTTCTATTCAGATTTGAAAAAGTCTCGGTAAAGCTATCAACAATGGTTAGGAACACCAGATCTACTTCTCAGAATGTAGAAGGAAACTAGAACGCTAACATCTAGCAAGGAGGCCTGAGCAATCAATGTAATACCCCAAGATTTTGAGGAAAATTCTCTTAAATAAATGATTAAAATTCTGGGGAAAAATCAGAATTATTATATAGGTGGGATTTTCAGTGGTGCAAGGATGTGTGCATGTGTGCACGTGCACACTAGTTATGGCACTAAGAGAAAATCCAGAATTCCTGAATAATAATAATAAAACAAGGAAGGAAAACATTTAGATAAAATGTTCTAAATAAAGGAAATATAGGCCTAGACATGAATATTAAATTCTTGAGGATGTGTGTATACATATATATATTACTTATCTGAAAATTAAGACAGAAGAGAACATTGATTTACAATGAATAAGTGGAATTTTATTTGAATAATAGGTGTAGAAATGCACATAAGAATGCACATGTTTTCTGCAAATAAAAAGGTTAAGTTAAATTAACACCCATAGTTGTATAAATGTATATATATATCCAGATATTATTTGAGCAGAAAATTAATAAAGGAATCACTAAAACAGTAAGAACCAAAGTGCAAGAAAGCAAATGTGCATAGGCAAAAAATAGAAAGTCACACCATTATCATGTTTGAGGTAAGTATAATAAAAATACTTAAAGTTATCACTTTCTGAAAAGAAAGGAAAATAGGCACAATTTAGTCTTGTTTTAAAATATTGGCCGGGACATTAAGGGTTAGAAGGGAGGGAATATACAATGCCAAATGCATGATGCTGGTCTGGGCTAAAATAGGGATTTTGCATCACCCAAAACCCTAGGCAGAACCCTTATTTAAACCAAGAGCCTAACCAGAAAAACTGCTCTCTCTCTAATTAATTAACCTAAGGAAGAAGAGGAAGATAAGGCTAAAGATTTGAAGGGTTTTCTGGTTTAAGCTTGAGTAAGCATTTAGGTGAGTATCCTCACTCATATACATGGCATTAAGACCTGGGATTAGGCAGCCAAGCTTTTATATGTTATATTTTGCATGTTTTGATTTACAAACTATGTTGACTGCTGATGGTTTCATGAATGTTTGATGAGATATGATCTGCTATGCTGGATGTTTAACTTTGTTGTTCTATTTTCATCTCTGTATATTATACCAAAACCTTAAGGAACATATATCAGAGTATTTGTAACTAGTTTGAATAATGGCTTAAGACAAAGAATGAAAAGATAAAGAAAACTATGAGCTGCATATACATTGGTATGGTGCTGAGGCTTGAAATAATTGGTTGAGGGTGCAATGGAGTTTTTCTCTATAAGTGCTGAGCCCTAAACTAAACAGAAATTTACAAGCCTAAAAACTATGTTTAAACAAGATTGAAAATCTGGCTAAATATAGTTGCTTGCAAAATCAAAATAATCTCAATAGAGCCATGTATTTACTCTCAGTTGCAAACATTCTGGTATATGCTTGAATAGGATGTTTATATGCTAAATAATGTGAGATGGAATGACTGGGGTGTTATACCTCTAGAAAGTAACCTTTAACTTGCTTGCAATATTATGTCTGCAAGGTAACTAGTATGCTTCATAAGTACAGGTGGTATGTACACCTAGCTATCATTGATAGAATGAACCTAAATACACTTAGTGATATAACTAAGGATTTTGTGCCAAGAAGGCTGCTGGAATGCTTGTCCTATTTGAAGTAGACAAGTTGGCACATGGCTTGTTTAAGTCCTGAGATCTTTGTGCCATGATGTTAATTAGTTCATGGCAATGTGTCCCTTTGATTCCTTATAGCAGATAAGGCCGGGAATTTATAAGAAAAAGAAAAGGCAACCTAGTAGTCCCAGATAAAAGTTGCTTTATTGCATATGTTTGCTCTTATGTATCGTACATGATAATACCTGTCAAGTATGCAAAGTACATTTATGCTGTATCCTTAGCTTAATATCATGGATATGTTAGAAATGCTCACACCAGATCATAGATCTGACCCTTATTGCTCATGGCACATGGGGGTGTCTCATTTATAATGGGGCAGCCACTAATGCTTTTGCAGGTTGTGATGGAGCTAAGTAAGCAAGATTAAAAAGATATGGAATAGAGGATGCTAAGCTAATTAGAAATAAAAGCTAAAATGTGTTAACTCATGCATGTATTCCCTGATTAATATGGCTATCTAAATGTATTAAGTAGGAAGAAATTGTAAGAGACATGTGCTATGTTGTTTCTGGTTATTTCTGATTTGGTATGTACTAAGGATATTGATGTTAAACTGATTTGAAAACCTATTTGCTAAAGTTGTTTTGATTTAGAGGAAAAACCTGGATTTTATAAGCATAATCATTTTATGATGATTTCAGTTAATCCTGAGTTCTTTCAAAAAAAAAAAGAATATAGATATACAGAAAATAATATTGGGAAAACCCAGAAAAGAATTAAACTGCTATATCTTCAATTTATGATATTGACATAAGTCCAAATGCAAGAAAAAGTGTTTATACCCTGAAGATGTGTTTTTGAAAGAGAAGTATAGTTAGGAAGAATGATATATATCTGACCACAAGGAGTCTGATTCATACAAATATATATACATGCTTTTGAAAAGGAAAGGTATCAATGTTTTGTGTATAATCTGGGTTGTAAAAATGCAAACAAAAGAATGGCCAAAGTAACCACATGGTTAGGCCATAGGTCAGGCCAAATGTTTCACTTCAGATCAATGAAGCAAGGGAACATTTGAGCTCAGTTTTCTGGAAAATGAACAAAGACACTGACATGTACATACATATCTGTGTACATGTTGAAATTAGGCAAAAATATAGATGTAAATTCTTAAAACAGTTGAAAGAATGGGTTCTAAAAATGGTTATGCAAGAAGAATTGTTTTGCATGTTAGGTTATAGGCAAAAATTAAATATATATATACAATTATAGGTAGGTATCAGATTTCAGTCATACAGGAGAAAATAAAAAGAAAAACAAAAATTGTGTTTGAACCGACCAGCATAGTACTCGAACTAGTGACCTTGCATGAATAAGTTAGGCGCGTTTCCATTACGCCTAGATGTTGCTTGTGTTCACTTAGGATCCACTTTCTTTTAACCTGAGTTTGTTAATATTCAGACTTTAAAACAATCATCTATATTATAAGCTTGCTTTCCACTGATTATTGCTTGGTTATTTCTTAATTATAATAACAGTCTAAGGTACATATTTCCAGTGGACACAATAGTCAAAATCAGGATACAAAAAGCTTTAATTTAAAAAGGGAATTTATCACATTTTTGCAAATTTAAAAAGGATTTCTACTTATTATCATACTCTGATTCAAGTAGAATGTAACATAGATATCTTCATATATGTATGTTAAAATGATTAGAATTAAAACAATATTTCTATATTGTGAAAGATCCTGGAAATATTTTTGTTTATTAGAGAAAGAAAATGACTCTGGGAAATATATTTGTAATAGATGATATATCTATATGTCATCTCTAAAAAAAAAAAAATCACTAATAAAATTAGATTGATAATAGGAGGGTCATTTCATTTGGTATCAGAGCTATGTTTTAATTAACATAGCAAATGTTTGTATGCTTATGTTTATACTAGGTTTGTTTGTATATTTGACTGCTTATAAGTATTCCCTGAATGTATGTATGTGTGTGCATGTGACATACACAATGATTAAATAGGAAAGATACAATCAATTTAAAAATTAAAGCTAAGTGTTATAAACTAATAAGATGAAATACATATACTTTTAGAAATATGGTAGGAAGAGGGTCTCATCATCAAGGAGGATCTAGCACACCACAAATGCTTGACATGCAGGAATTTGTGAGAGTTTTGAGAGATGGAATTGGGCACAGACCTGAGAACCCACATGAGGAGCTCTCCAAGTTAGTGAAGACTTATACCAACTTGGGAGGCAAGAGCTTTGAAGGAACTGAAAGTGTAATGGAGATTCAAGCATGGCTGAGGACATTAGAGAGGATCTTCACTGATATGCAACTAGATGACCAAAGGAAGAGGCAAGTGGCCTCAAGGCAATTAAAAGGTGCAGCTTTGAGTTGGTGGGAGGTGATCATAGCTGGCCGGAATGAAAATGATATTAATTGGAATCAATTTAAGGAGATGTTAGAGGCAAGGTTTGTTCCAGCCTCAGCAAAAACCACTTTACTTGAGGAGTTCATCAAACTTAGACAGGGGACTATGAATGTCACAGAATACACCCAGAAGTTTGAGGGATTGTCAACCTATGGGGCAATGTTAGTGGCTGATGAAGCATCCAAAAATGATAGATACATCAAGGGATTGAACCCAGGGCTTAGCAGGGCTATACTACCTTATGCTGACAGAACTTTTGATCAAGTGATAGATTTGGCTCTGAAGATTGAGCAGCATGATAAGGAAAGAGATAAGTTTAGGAGCTTCAAAAACAATAGCAACAAGAAGAACAAAGGGAAGTACCATCCTTATGATAAGAAGAAAGGAGAGGCAGATGGTAAGAAGGCAGTAGATGCAAAACCCAATGAAGCCAAAAGAAAAATAGTTTGCAACCATTGTGGGAAAGAGGGCCATATTAAGCCAAGATGCCCAGAGCTTAAAGGGGGAGCTTTCAAATGCTATCTATGTGGGAAGGAAGGGCATATGAAAAGAAATTGCCCAGAATACAAGCAACAAGGGAAAGTGGCAAACCTGGAAGGTAGGGGCAAGGCCATAATTGAGGCAAATGCTGAAAACCATGGTCAAGTGGAAGGTACACTATTTATTTGTACCATACCTTTAGCTGTGATATATGATACCGGGGCAACCCACTCACTCATTTCCCATGAAATAGTTAAAAGGTTGAAAATGAACTGCAAATTGGCTGAAACACCTCTGTTAATACAAAGCCCTTTAGGAAGTTCTAGTGTATTAGATATGATTTGTGTGGATGTGAATTTGAACATAGGGGGAAACACATTTGTTTCCAATTTATATGTTCTAAATTTCCCAAATATAGGAGTTATATTAGGGGCAGATTGGCTAAGACAATTCAAAGCCATAATTGACCTAGATGCATCCACCATTTCACTACAAAATTCTAAAGGCCAAAGGGTTACAATTCTATGTGAACCTATCAAAGAAAATAGTCTAAATCATTTAATTGAATTAGAAAATAATCCCAAGGAAATAGCTATTAATGAAATCCCCATAGTTAAAGAATACTTGGATGTATTTGGGGAAGTAAAAGGTGTCTCACACCATAGACCTGTTGAATTCCAGATTAACCTTATGCCTGGGGCTAGCCCAGTTATCAAAAAGCCTACAAGGATGGGGCCAAGTGAATTAAAAGAGCTAAAGAACCAGCTGGAAGAATTAGAAGCCAAGGGGTTTATAAGGCCAAGTAATTCATGCTGGGGTGCTCCTGTAGTATTTGTTAAAAAGCATGATGGTACTTTAAGAATGTGTATAGATTACAGAGAATTAAACAAAGTAACCATCAAAAACAAATACCCATTACCCAGGATAGATGATCTCTTTGATCAACTCAGTGGAGCTAAAGTGTTTTCTAGGCTAGACTTGGCATCTGGGTTTCATCAGATGAAGGTTGAGGAATCAAGTATTAAATATACAGCATTCAACACAAGATATGGTTTGTATGAGTTTCTGGTTATGCCATTTGGGCTAACAAATGCCCCTTCTTACTTTGTAGACCTAATGAATAGGATATTCAGAGATTACTTAGACAAGTTTGTTCTGATTTTTATAGATGATATTCTAATCTACTCTAAAACAATAGAGGAACATGAGAACCACTTACATTTGGTCTTATCTAGATTAAGAGAAAAAGATTTAAAAGCAAAGTTCTCTAAGTGTGTGTTCTGGCAAGAGGAAGTACACTTTCTTGGACATGTTGTCTCTGCTAGAGGAATTTCTGTAAACCCCAATAAGATAGTAGCAATCCAAGCATGGAAGAAGCCTAACAATGTTAGTGAAGTTAGGTCATTCATGGGGATGGCAGGATACTATAGGAGGTTCATACAAGGATTTTCTAAAATAGCAATGCCACTCACTAACCTGACTAGGAAGAACCAGAAGTTTATATGGACTGATAAGTGTGAACAAGCTTTCACCCAGATCAAGGAGGCTTTGGTAAAATCACCAGTGTTGAGAGTACCAGAAGGCAATGAGGGATTAGTTGTATATACAGATGCATGTGGGTCAGGGCTAGGGGCTGTGTTGATGCAGCAAGATCAGGTCATAGCCTATGCATCTAGACAACTAAAACCCCATGAAACTAGATACGCAACTCATGATCTTGAGTTGGCAGCAGTAGTATATGCCTTAAAGCTCTGGAGGCATTATTTATTGGGTGCAAAGTTCATTTTATACACTGATCACAAGGCCTTAAAGTATCTCTTTTCACAAAAAGATTTAAATATGAGACAACACAGATGGGTTGAATTTCTTGCTGCTTATGACTTAGATATACTTTATACACCAGGCAAGGCTAATAAAGTGGCAGATGCATTGAGTAGGCAGCATGCAAAAGTGGCCATGTTGATGATGGAGGAGTTTAGAGACTTGACCATGCTCACTGATTTGGAAATAGATGAGAGCAGTGGGATGAGTATGGAAATAATTGAGGAAGAAAGGAGTAAAGGAAGGTTAAGTTTAATTACTTTACAATCAAATTTGGCCTTGAAGGTGGAAAAAATGCAAGAAGAAGATCAAGACTTAGCAGAAAAGAGGTCTCTCCTATTAAAGAAGGAGGAAGTGAAGGATTATCACATTGATATAAAAGGATACTTAAGGTACAAGGGTAGGATATGTGTCCCAAACATCATAGAATTGAAAGAAGAAATCCTTAATGAGTACCATAGGAGCAAATATTCCATACATCCAGGCAGCACCAAGATGTACCAAAACTTAAAAAGGGACTATTGGTGGAAGGGAATGAAGTCTGATGTAGCCAGATATGTTGCTAAGTGCATGGTTTGTCAACAAATAAAAGCTGAGACCCAAAGACCTTCAGGGTTATTGCAGCCACTTAGCATACCACAGTGGAAGTGGGAAGACATATCTATGGATTTCATAGATGGTCTTCCTAGATCCAAGAGGGGAAATACAAGTATTTGGGTGATTGTAGATAGGCTGACTAAAGTAGCCCACTTCATACCAGTGAAAGCAGACAGAAATGCACCTAGGTTAGCCCAAACTTTTATGAGAGAAGTGGTAAAACTGCATGGTGTTCCTAAAACTATAGTGAGTGATAGGGATACAATCTTCACTTCAAGATTCTGGAAGAGCTTCCAAGAAGCTATGGGGAGTGAATTGTGCCTAAGCACTGCTTATCACCCCCAATCAGATGGGCAAACAGAAGTGGTAAACAAGATTTTAGAGGATTTGCTTAGAGCATGTGTGTTAGACTTTGGAGGAAATTGGGAGGACCACCTCCATTTGGCTGAGTTCACATACAATAATAGCCAACAAAGCACAATTGGAATGGCACCCTTTGAAGCCCTATATGGAAAGCCATGTCTATCACCTATGTGTTGGGCTGAGGCAGGAGAGAAAGCTATCCTAGGGCCAGAATATGTCAAGGACATCACAGAGAAAATAGGACTGGTGAGAAAGAGGATGGCAGTAGCTCAAGATAGACAAAAGAAGTATGCTGATGCAAAGAGGAAGTCAGTGGAATTCAAAGTAGGTGATTATGTCTTCATTAAGGTTTCACCAATGAAGAAAGTCTTGAGATTTGGCAAGCAGGGGAAACTCAGACCCAGATATGTTGGACCATACAAGATTTTGGAAAGGATAGGCTCACTAGCCTCTAAGCTGGAGCTTCCAGAGAAGATGAGTGCAATGCACAATGTGTTTCATGTGTCACAACTAAGAAGATGGGTACATGACAAGGAGGAAATCTTAGAAAAGCCTACTGAAGTTCAGATTAATCCAGATCTAATCTATGAGAAAGAGCCAGTGGGAATTGTGGCAAGGGAAGAAAAGAAATTAAGAAACAAGACATTGAAGCTTGTAAAAATTCGATGGAGTATAGATCCTAGTGATTGTACTTGGGAGCTAGAGGATAAAATCAGGATGGATTACCCTAGGCTCTTTGCAAATTTGAAAGGTAAATTCTTAGATTACTAAGAAAGTTTGATATGTATGATAGACAGTGACTATTTGAATTGCTCATGCATATTTAAATGATTTTTCCTAAGAAAGTAGGAGTACTCAAAGAATAGGTTGCAAATTGTGAGGGCACAATTCCTAAAAGAAGGGGTGATTGTAATACCCCAAGATTTTGAGGAAAATTCTCTTAAATAAATGATTAAAATTCTGGGGAAAAATCAGAATTATTATATAGGTGGGATTTTCAGTGGTGCAAGGATGTGTGCATGTGTGCACGTGCACACTAGTTATGGCACTAAGAGAAAATCCAGAATTCCTGAATAATAATAATAAAACAAGGAAGGAAAACATTTAGATAAAATGTTCTAAATAAAGGAAATATAGGCCTAGACATGAATATTAAATTCCTGAGGATGTGTGTATACATATATATATTACTTATCTGAAAATTAAGACAGAAGAGAACATTGATTTACAATGAATAAGTGGAATTTTATTTGAATAATAGGTGTAGAAATGCACATAAGAATGCACATGTTTTCTGCAAATAAAAAGGTTAAGTTAAATTAACACCCATAGTTGTATAAATGTATATATATATATCCAGATATTATTTGAGCAGAAAATTAATAAAGGAATCACTAAAACAGTAAGAACCAAAGTGCAAGAAAGCAAATGTGCATAGGCAAAAAATAGAAAGTCACACCATTATCATGTTTGAGGTAAGTATAATAAAAATACTTAAAGTTATCACTTTCTGAAAAGAAAGGAAAATAGGCACAATTTAGTCTTGTTTTAAAATATTGGCCGGGACATTAAGGGTTAGAAGGGAGGGAATATACAATGCCAAATGCATGATGCTGGTCTGGGCTAAAATAGGGATTTTGCATCACCCAAAACCCTAGGCAGAACCCTTATTTAAACCAAGAGCCTAACCAGAAAAACTGCTCTCTCTCTAATTAATTAACCTAAGGAAGAAGAGGAAGATAAGGCTAAAGATTTGAAGGGTTTTCTGGTTTAAGCTTGAGTAAGCATTTAGGTGAGTATCCTCACTCATATACATGGCATTAAGACCTGGGATTAGGCAGCCAAGCTTTTATATGTTATATTTTGCATGTTTTGATTTACAAACTATGTTGACTGCTGATGGTTTCATGAATGTTTGATGAGATATGATCTGCTATGCTGGATGTTTAACTTTGTTGTTCTATTTTCATCTCTGTATATTATACCAAAACCTTAAGGAACATATATCAGAGTATTTGTAACTAGTTTGAATAATGGCTTAAGACAAAGAATGAAAAGATAAAGAAAACTATGAGCTGCATATACATTGGTATGGTGCTGAGGCTTGAAATAATTGGTTGAGGGTGCAATGGAGTTTTTCTCTATAAGTGCTGAGCCCTAAACTAAACAGAAATTTACAAGCCTAAAAACTATGTTTAAACAAGATTGAAAATCTGGCTAAATATAGTTGCTTGCAAAATCAAAATAATCTCAATAGAGCCATGTATTTACTCTCAGTTGCAAACATTCTGGTATATGCTTGAATAGGATGTTTATATGCTAAATAATGTGAGATGGAATGACTGGGGTGTTATACCTCTAGAAAGTAACCTTTAACTTGCTTGCAATATTATGTCTGCAAGGTAACTAGTATGCTTCATAAGTACAGGTGGTATGTACACCTAGCTATCATTGATAGAATGAACCTAAATACACTTAGTGATATAACTAAGGATTTTGTGCCAAGAAGGCTGCTGGAATGCTTGTCCTATTTGAAGTAGACAAGTTGGCACATGGCTTGTTTAAGTCCTGAGATCTTTGTGCCATGATGTTAATTAGTTCATGGCAATGTGTCCCTTTGATTCCTTATAGCAGATAAGGTCGGGAATTTATAAGAAAAAGAAAAGGCAACCTAGTAGTCCCAGATAAAAGTTGCTTTATTGCATATGTTTGCTCTTATGTATCGTACATGATAATACCTGTCAAGTATGCAAAGTACATTTATGCTGTATCCTTAGCTTAATATCATGGATATGTTAGAAATGCTCACACCAGATCATAGATCTGACCCTTATTGCTCATGGCACATGGGGATGTCTCATTTATAATGGGGCAGCCACTAATGCTTTTGCAGGTTGTGATGGAGCTAAGTAAGCAAGATTAAAAAGATATGGAATAGAGGATGCTAAGCTAATTAGAAATAAAAGCTAAAATGTGTTAACTCATGCATGTATTCCCTGATTAATATGGCTATCTAAATGTATTAAGTAGGAAGAAATTGTAAGAGACATGTGCTATGTTGTTTCTGGTTATTTCTGATTTGGTATGTACTAAGGATATTGATGTTAAACTGATTTGAAAACCTATTTGCTAAAGTTGTTTTGATTTAGAGGAAAAACCTGGATTTTATAAGCATAATCATTTTATGATGATTTCAGTTAATCCTGAGTTCTTTCAAAAAAAAAAAGAATATAGATATACAGAAAATAATATTGGGAAAACCCAGAAAAGAATTAAACTGCTATATCTTCAATTTATGATATTGACATAAGTCCAAATGCAAGAAAAAGTGTTTATACCCTGAAGATGTGTTTTTGAAAGAGAAGTATAGTTAGGAAGAATGATATATATCTGACCACAAGGAGTCTGATTCATACAAATATATATACATGCTTTTGAAAAGGAAAGGTATCAATGTTTTGTGTATAATCTGGGTTGTAAAAATGCAAACAAAAGAATGGCCAAAGTAACCACATGGTTAGGCCATAGGTCAGGCCAAATGTTTCACTTCAGATCAATGAAGCAAGGGAACATTTGAGCTCAGTTTTCTGAAAAATGAACAAAGACACTGACATGTACATACATATCTGTGTACATGTTGAAATTAGGCAAAAATATAGATGTAAATTCTTAAAACAGTTGAAAGAATGGGTTCTAAAAATGGTTATGCAAGAAGAATTGTTTTGCATGTTAGGTTATAGGCAAAAATTAAATATATATATACAATTATAGGTAGGTATCAGATTTCAGTCATACAGGAGAAAATAAAAAGAAAAACAAAAATTGTTTTTGAACCGACCAGCATAGTACTCGAACTAGTGACCTTGCATGAATAAGTTAGGCGCGTTTCCATTACGCCTAGATGTTGCTTGTGTTCACTTAGGATCCACTTTCTTTTAACCTGAGTTTGTTAATATTCAGACTTTAAAACAATCATCTATATTATAAGCTTGCTTTCCACTGATTATTGCTTGGTTATTTCTTAATTATAATAACAGTCTAAGGTACATATTTCCAGTGGACACAATAGTCAAAATCAGGATACAAAAAGCTTTAATTTAAAAAGGGAATTTATCACATTTTTGCAAATTTAAAAAGGATTTCTACTTATTATCATACTCTGATTCAAGTAGAATGTAACATAGATATCTTCATATATGTATGTTAAAATGATTAGAATTAAAACAATATTTCTATATTGTGAAAGATCCTGGAAATATTTTTGTTTATTAGAGAAAGAAAATGACTCTGGGAAATATATTTGTAATAGATGATATATCTATATGTCATCTCTAAAAAAAAAAAATCACTAATAAAATTAGATTGATAATAGGAGGGTCATTTCAATCAACCAGTGAATGTGAATGCTACCAATCTGGTTGAATTCTAGAATCCAGCTGATTCCATTATAAGAGTTGAATTCCATAATCTGATGAGAGAGCTAGTGGATAGCCGTCGACAATTGAATCGGTAAATTCAAGCCAATATCGATCTAATGAACCAACTCAGTCAGCAACAGCGTGGGAAAGCTAGGAGGGACCCTACCCCTTACTCTGCATTGGAGAGTTCTAGTTCATCGGATGAGTATCACAGATGCATGCATCGCAGAATTGACGAATATCGCGTAGAATCTTCGTGGCATCAACAGGCGAACCTGCCTGATCTGCCAAGACCGACCGATACCGACCCTTCCATGGGGATCGATATCGATCCCTCCTCCAAGGGAGGGAACCTACCTATCCATGCTGGAGTCCAAGCTGGAGCTGTTATGACTGATTTGGATGCTGGAGTTCAGGTGGATGTCGACCAATTGCTTCCAGGGAATAACCATGAAGTGAATATATGTGATATACACCTAGAATATGTCGAGCCAAGGAGGCATGGAACGGCCTGTAAACATCGACCGGACCATTCCCATGAGGTGGAGCATGACTGCCGCTTGGCTCCAACTATCCAAACGCTGGACTTGTCAGCTATGGTTAGACAACTGGTAGGGGAAAGCCAAGGATTAACTAATGATGATTGGGGGATTTCGAGAAGCCATACCCCGTTCACTAATAATATCTTACATGCCAAGTATCTAAGGAGGTTCAGTATGTCATCGATGTCTGCCTATGAGGAAAAGACCGACCCTACGCAGCATATCATGAGATATGAATGGATGATGGATTCTACGCGAGAAAGTGATGCAACCAAATGTAGATGTTTTCCTATTGCTCTCTCTGGAATAGCAAAGATGTGGTTTACAAGATTAACCCCATGGTCGATCTCTAGATTTGACGATTTAGCAACAAAGTTTGTGGAGCAGTTCCGTATGAACGCAACTCGCCCCAAAGATGTAATGTCCCTATCCAACATGATCCAGGCTCTGGGAGAATTGCTGAAAGATTATTTGGAGAGATTCCATATAGCTATCAAAGAAATCAGTAATCTGAATGACCATGCAATATTGATGGCGGTAACAAGGAGGATTGATCCAGAATCTAATTTTGGCGATTGGTTAGCTAGCAAGCCACTCGTAACATTAGAATGCTTCTAGGAAAAGGCAGCTCAGTATTTGAGGAAAGAGGAAGCCAGATGCTCTAGGAAGAAGATTGTTGTGGGACCAAGTGGAGAGGGAGTACAAAATAACACTGAGTGAAGCAGCATGGTGATAGTTTTGGAAAAGTTCAAGTGAATGTCCAAAATAAACCAAATCTGCAAAATAAAGGTGGTGATAGGAGCCGAGAACGAAAGAGGGATTCTGGAAGAGGAAAGCCAAAGATTTCGATATACGATACCTACACGCCATTGAATACATCTCTAGAAAATATTTATTTGTCTACCTGCAATACCATGTAGTACAGGAAGCCTCCTTCGAAAGAATCAATGGAAAAGTAGAAGCAAATCGGAAAATATTTTTGGTTTCATGAATGTTATGTCATAACACAAATGAGTGCAGGCATCTCTAGGATATTATCCAAAAAATAATTCAAGAGAGAAAGTTACAGTAGTTTGTAAAAGCTCCGCAGGATGGCGGGCAGGGGACATCTGATCCCAACCGAGGACAAGCACCGCCCAAAGCTGAGGAGCCTACGTGGACTGGTGGAAAATTAGTAATCAATACAATAGTCGGAGACCGCATCGAACTGATAATATTTGGCATGAGATGGAGCGCAACACTAGCGCGATCAATCATGTGAATTTTGAATGTTGTTCGAGTACAGAAGATGAAGCTCCGGCAAAACAGCAACGTACAATGACAGATGACATTGTGTTTGAAAACAGAGATGCAGATAAGGTGGAGGCATCGATGATCGATCCAATGGTTATTTCAGCCATGATCGACCCCGCCTTAGTGAGGAGGATATTAGTTGATCGTGGAAGCTCCATAAATATAATTTTCAAAAAATCTTATGTTCAGATGAGGATGGAAGCTAAGGACTTGAAACCATCTAAAGCCCGCATTCATGGCTTTAATGGTGTTGCAACCGAAGCTGTTGGTTATGTTGAATTGCCCATAGAGTTGGGAGAAGGTGACGTAGGAGAGTGCGGATTTTTCCATTCGTTGTTTTGGATGTTCACTCTCCATACAATGCTTTTCTGGGCCAACCAACCATAGCTGAGTTCTGGCAGCTCTTGCCCCATGGTGTTTGACTTTGAAGTTTTCGATAGATAATGGTGTTGGAGTTGTTCATGGTGATCCGGCGACCGAACATGCCTTCTATGCAGTTGAATTTATGGATGCTCGACGAAAGGAGAAAGGTAAGCATGTGGACAAGTCTCTCCACACCCAAGCACTGAAGATTGACAACCAGTGCCAGAATCTTGGCTCGGGCTCCACAGTTGGTTCTATAGAGACATAGATCCAAGGGATAACAAAGAGGAGCCTAAAGAGACTAAGACTACATCAGCTGTGCTGACGATTGACAACACGATTAGCTACGACGACCCATCACGGGTCTTAAAGATCGGATCACAGCTCAGCCCCCTGATGATGAAGAAACTTGCTGGTTTTGTCCAAGCAAATCTCAACGCATTCACTCAGACTCACTCTGACATGTGTGGGATATTGTCGGCCATTGCGAGCCATGCATTGAATATTGATCCGAGGCATGTATCTGTGAAACAGAAAAGGCGTGGCATGGATCCGGAGAGATCTACCGCTCTTAAAGAGGAGGAGGATAGGCTCAAAGACAATGGGTTTATTTACGACGCCCTCTACCCTAAGTAGGCATCTAATCCTGTACTTGTGAAAAAGGAAAATAGGAAATTGTGGACATGCGTTGATAACTCTGATTTGAACAAGGAGTGCCCGAAAGACAGTTTTCCCCTTCCAAGGATCGACCAGCTTGTAGACTCAACCGCGGGACACGAATTGCTATCTTTCATGGATGCGTACTCAGGATATAACCAAATCCTGATGCATATTCCCGATCAAGAGCACACCAGCTTCATTGCCGACATTGGAATGTATTGCTATGTGGTAATGCTGTTTGGACTAAAGAATGCTGGAGCGACCTATCAACGGCTAGTCAATAGAATGTTTAAAGCTTATATTAGAAAGATGATAGAGGTATACGTGGATGATATTCTCGTGAAGTCACGATGATCTAGCGACCACATTAGAGACTTAGCAGAAATGTTCTTTATCCTCTGATATTACAAAATGTAGATCAACCTTTTGAAGTGTTCTTTTGGCAATGCATCAGGAAAGTTCTTGGGTTTCATCGTCAATGCCCGCGGAATCGAAGCTAATCCCGAGAAGATCCAAACTATTTGCAACATCCAAGTGCCAAAGACCATCAAACAAGTATAGAGCATGAATGGGAAGGTTGCTACCCTAAGTCGATTTATTTTCAGAGCTATCGATAAATGCATTCCTTTCTTTGACTTGATTAGAAGAGGGAAAAGGAATTTTGAATGGATATAGGATTGTAAAGACGCATTCTAAGCTTTGATGGACCACTTAGAAAGACCTACCATCTTTTCAAAGCTGGTAGATCATGAAGACTTGTATATCTACTTAGCCATGTCGGTACATGCTATAAGTGCCGCACTATTTCGCAAAGATAATCGAATCCGGAGACCGGTCTATAATGTTAGAAAGCGATTAACAGGAGCTGAAAAGAACTATCCGAAGAGAGATAAATTGGCATACTGCTTGCTAATTGCCTCATGAAAGCTTTGACCCTACTTTCAGGCTCCTCCTACCAATGTTTACACCGACTAGCCATTATGACAGGTCCTACAACAACCTGAGACGTTGGAAGTTTGCTTAAGTGGAACATCAAACTGAGTCAATTCAACATCACCTATCTTCCTCGAAGGGCTATTCAGGGACAACAACTGGCGGATTTCATAGCAGAATTTACTGCACGGGATGGTTTTCCAGAGAGCGGTGGATTCCCTACCATATGGTGGAAGTTGTATATGGATGGAGCATCCAATGATTTTTGTTCTGGTGTTGGAATTGTGCTAGAAACTCTAGAAGATCGGTCAATTTTCTATGCTTTAAAACTTGATTTCCATGCAACAAACAAAAAATCTGAGTATGAAGCTCTAATTGCTGGACTTAACTCGCCAAAATCTCTTGAAATCTTTTGCGACTCACAATTGGTAGTATACCAAGTCATGGGAGATTACCAGGCTAAAGGACAACGACTCAATCCATACATTACCTGAGTCCAAGAGGTATTGACTGACTTTGAGTACTATGGTATTACACACATTCCTCGAGATCAAAACAAAGAGGACGTTTCATTGGCAAAGTCTGCTAGTACCGAGGATGCACAACAAATGGGTTTGGTCCCAATCGAAGTACTTAACGCTCTGAGCATAAACCTGATGGAAATCGATCGAGTGCTAGAGACGGAGCCTAAGAAGGAGTCGTGGATGACTCTGATTAAAGACTATTTGCTAAAGGGAGTTCTTCCCGAACGGAGGAATGAAAAATGACAAGTCCTTCGCAAAGCTTCATGATATATCATTTAGGAAGAAGTTATGTATAGAAAGGGTTTCTCTGTCCCCCTGCTTCAGTGTATTGCTCATGATGAAATAAAATGAGTCGGAAGTTCATGATAGGGACTGTGGCGATCACACTGGGGAGCAAACCCTAGCAAAGAAAATACTCCGTTATGGGTATTTTTAGCCGACTGTCAATCGAGATGCTGTTGATTATGCAAGGCAATGCAACAAGTGCTAGATGCATGCAAAATTTTCAAGAGCTCCGCTGATGGAAATCACACAAATGGTCAGCCTATGGTCATTTGCCATTTAGGGTATAGATATTATCGGCTCCTTATCGATCTCTAAAGGTGGTGCCAAGTACGCCATCATTGCAGTTGATTACTTCACCAAATAGGCCAAAGCAGAACCTTTGTCAATGATTACGACAATGATAGTAATCAACTTCATTATCTAGAACATCATTTGTCATTTTGGTCTTCCATGAACTATTGTAACTAATAATGGGACTCAATTCGACAGTGCGGAATTCAATGACTTCTGCCGTCAACATCATATCGAAAAGAGATTTGTGGCAGTCGCTCACCCTCAAGCAAATGGACAAGCTGAAGTTATGAACAAAATCATAAAGTCCATTCTGAAGAAGCGTTTGGAAAAGGCTAGAGGCAAGTGGGTGGATGAACTCTCGACATCACTATGGGCTTACAGGACCACCCACAAGTCCGCGATTGGCCATACCCCATTTGCTCTTGCTTACGGCTCTAAAGCCATATTTCCTACTGAACTCGAAGTTCATTCTCATTGGGTGGCTTACTACAATCCCAAAATGAATAGAGATCTCCTCTTGGAATCTCTAGACTTTGTACATGAGAAGCGCGAAGAAGCTGATTTGAGAGCAGCTGCACACCAGCACCTGAGTCGCCCGATACTACAACACTAAAGTCTGGCCTAAAACCTTTAAAATCGGGGATCTAATCTTGAAACGGGTTTTTCCTACCCCATCACATATGAATCTTACTTGGGAAGGACCATATGTCATTGAATAGAGGCTTGAAAGGGAACTTTCAAGCCAGCGACTGTTGATGGCATCATGCTCCCAAGGGCGTGGAATATCGAGCATTTACGACACAATTTAACTTAATTTATTTCTTTTTCATTCAGTTTTGTTTAATTTTAGGATTTGCTTTAGCATTTGTTTTTCTAGATATGTAATAAGACAAATTATGTCATTTCTTTCCATTTGGCGAATAAAGTTCTGAATTTCCTTCATATCTGTGATTGTCGTAGCATTACATATTAGTTGCGATACCAGACTGACTAATATTGACATGTCCGAGCAGGTTCCAAGATTTTGGAGCTAGCCAACGTTAGTTCACAATTAAACTAAACAAAATGAACATGGTTTGACCGTCCATTTGATGATTCTTGTTTACAACCCGATGGACGGAGTACATGACGAGAACCAGATGTGACTTGACCATCTGATAACCAAATTAATCCCACCGAACAATGGGATAGAAATGAATTAGAAACGATTGTAACACAACCAATCCCTCACTAAGTTAAACCCCAGACTTGGCAGTAAATCAATCAAGTAAGGAAAGTATCCGACTATTTTCCAAAATAACTCTAAGTCCCCAGAGTCTGGACTGGAGTATAAATGCAAGTCGGGTGCGATTCGACCACCCGCCGACTAACTCTTATCCCCAGAGCGTGGATATGAGTATAAACAAATAGATGAGTGCGGTTCGACCACTGGCTATTCCATAAACTTCGGCCTGAAACCGACAGTAGGAGTATAAACTCTCTAAGGATGGAGTTCGACCATCCACCGTCTAACTCCACTAACCCGAGACAGGGGGCAGGAGTATAATCACTCAAATCGCTGAATCTGACAGCGTAACATTAGGGCTTAAGCCTCGTGTTTGGTACGACTCAGTGCCATGACCACATGGAGGCCTTGGGATAAAATTAATAGATTGTCATCGAAATCAACAAGCAACAAATTACAAGTACATTGAATGGAAAAGTAATAGCTCGACTATTTAAATAAAAATTCACATAAAAGTTCGACAGAAAACAGAGAAATTTTATTTACATAATAAAAAATAAAATTATGATACAAGTTTATTCAAAAAAAGAGGGTTGTACTCGCACAATCATGACCAAGAAGAGGGAAAACCGCTATACAAGCTATATACAAACCAAGCTGAAGTGACGACTATTTCTTCGGCCTTTTCTCCCTTTTTGATTTTTTAGGAGTGGCTCCACCTGAACTTCCACCTGTACCTCTTTTTGATCCTCGAACACTCTTGGCGGGAGAGCTTTCGGATGTTCGAGGGAGTCCTTCGAGAACTAACCTACTGGGTGGAATGACTTGCAGTAGGATAGGACTTGGATCACCAATGTCCACATCGACAAGTTTAGCTTTAGCTTTTTTTAGCAACTCCTCTCTCTCGATGCGCTCTTTTAAGCTCAGCTCATCGGTATATTGGGTGGTGCCAGTAATCACAACGTCATCCGATTCATTTGGTAACGGCAGGTCTTTAGCTTTATCATCATGAAGTGCTCCGATAACTTGAACGTCGGGCCCTGGAGCATCGGAGGCCCCCGGAATCTCAATAGATGCATATTGTTACTCCATGGTGGCACAGCTTCTTGGAGTTTGGCTGGGACTCGGAAAACCTGCAGATTCGCAAAAACAAGAAAATAAGCTCATGACTATTGGGCATGAAGAACAAAATCTCTCGAAAAGTGAAGAATAAAGCAGGATACCTGCGTCCGATTGACTCTTAGTTGTCACCGGAGTGCTCCCCTCAAGAATAGGAGTCAGCACCTTAGATTGATAAACGGGTATGTCCGGATCGTAGCTTAGATCCTGTCTTGCGCCAAGAGAAACTGATGCTCCGGCTGATTGAGAAGAGGAGGGACCCTTGGGATCGGACTCCGAAGACTCACTAGTGTTTTTCCCTTTGCCAGAGGGTGCTAGGATGTCAAAGTATTAGAGTATTGCAACAACAAGGTCTAAAGGTTCATCCTCACAAAGAATCTCTTGTACCTGTTCCTCTTTGTCTAAATCAGCTTTACCGAGGGTTTTCTTTTTCATTTCAATGATGTATTCCCAGGCCTCGGCGAGCGACTCAAGGTAGCCTTCTCCAACAAAACTCAGATCGCGATGGATAAGGGCTTTAGTATTATATTCAATGATTAGAGGATCAAACATGTCCTTAATTTCATTTCGACCGGCTTCTTTGGTATCTTCTAACCGGGCCTCGATCTGTTCTCAAATCTCATTGTGGCCCGCTTCTCTTGCCTTTTTCTTGAGGACTTCAATTTGAACGAGCTGCTCATCAAGTTTAATTTTTAGTCCCCGGGCTTCAACAGCCTCTTCACAATATCTTCGCAATTCCTCCTGAGCTTCGATGTCTCTTCCCTCTCTTTTCTAAGGAGTTCTTCAAGCTCCTCAATGCGATAGGCCAAAATATTTTTCTCCTTTTTCCAGGTATCTTTTTCCAAAGCAAGCACACCACTGCAGTTGAGGGCAGCATCTAGTTCCTTTCCGTGAGAAGCTTCTAGACAACTCACCACCTCAGATGTTTCTTTTGCTCTTTTTTCTGCCTCGGTTAGCTTCGTTGTTAGCTCCGAGATCTCATTGTCTTGATGTTTAATTATATGTTTATCATGGATCACCTCTAGCTTGAGATGATCGATTTCATGCTATCTCTCAATAGACACCTCGGTGGATCTTTTTGGCTAGGTGTTGGATTGATTTGTGTTGCACAAAAACGTCGTTGACGCATGCGAGGGAACTCGCTTTAGCATTTCCTGGGATTGTATGAATGGAAGGAAGAAACTTAAGCACATCGAAGCAAATCTTTGAGAAATTGACCTTAAGTTCGGCCAATTTTTCCACCGTGGAAGCCTCAGGAGCCGCAGTTGGCAAAGATGGATCATAAGTGATGAAAGGGTGTTTGCTCAACCTACGATCATGGCACGTCTAGAGCTAGATGAACCAGAATACTGCTCAGGCGATACAACAACCTAAGAACCATGAAAAGAAGTCTAATCGCCACTATGTACAGGAAGATTAGGCTGAACTTCCTGATGAGACGACTGAGATTGGGACTTATGTTTAAAAGTTGAAGATTCCCTCAAACGATGACTTCTTTCCTGATCGTCATCTCTCTCTGTGCCTACCCGATTTTAAACTGCGACTGGATTCGTACTGCGTCGAGGAGCCCCTCAAACGATCGAAAGCACGAGATTGAGACATCGCACCTGCAAACCAAAATACGTATATAAGTGACCATTGAACAAAAGATATATGAAAATCGTGGAGTGAACCAGTTGCTACAGCCTTGCTCATAGGAGTTTTCTTCCATTTGCCTATAGGAAGAATGCCGTCACCACTTCTGGTGAGAGAATTGAGCCCTCCAATACTAATGTTTGGGAAGTTATAAGTCATGATGTCATCAGGGATTGGAAGGTTCGAGAACCCTTCCATCAAGCTTTCTAAATGTTGAAAGGAGGTCTCTTCGTCGACGAAAGTGATTATAAACTCAGGCTCTTTAGCAGTTTTTCTCCTACGGAGTTTTAATATAAGCTTTTTTCCTCTCCTTGCTGGCATATGAAGTTGTGCACCTTGTGACAGTTCGACCATGAGCGCATTGCTCGGACCTACGTCAGCATCACCGGGCTTGTTGACTTTGGCACCCCTAATTTCACTCTCTTCGGCGTCATCCTGAGTCCCCTCGACTGAGGCACGATAGGATTATTGGCATTGCCTTCTTGTTCTACAACATTTCTTGGCGGTGCAGTGCTTCTTGGAAGCCCAATGTTGCGACCTTCTTCCAGCAGCCCAAACAGAGATGGCTATTCATCGGTTACAAGGGACCCAATGTCTTTATCTTCAACCGGGTGGCACGAATTGCATAAATAGCCCATGGGAAACTATTGTCCTCTGGACGTGGATGGACACCTGTATATTTTCATAATATTAGTTGGTTCAGGATATGACTTGCTACAGAATTTTAGAGTAGAGCGAAGATGACACTTACGTCCTTCCAACCATCGCCTTGTAAAAGCCAGGCAGACATCGGACACAGAACCATTCATGTTTTAAAGAGGCTGAGTTTGTTCCAAGCGCTAGTTAGGACTTGACAATTAGGCGAAGGCTCGAGGAAAGTGTAGGAAAAGCTTCATGTCCATCATTTGAACCTGTAAATAATCCTGATGTCCTCAAAAGATGGCGGGCGGAACAGAACGTTCATGAATAGCAAGAAAGTGCCATGAAGAAAGGCATAGATATTCAGGTGTAGTTGAGCAGGAGCTATTCTGAGATATTTTAGCATCTTTTGGATAAAAGAATTGAAGGGCGGTACACATCCGGCCCAGCCCATGAACTTATTGCATTCTCTATACCCCTCTGGGGCAAATGAGCCTCGTCCTTCATCGAAGGAACCAGATCATCTCCAAATAGAATCCCATGTCTAGAGCATAGTCTGTGAAGAGCGGCTTCCCTGATCTTGGAGGCTTGGTAATCCGTCGGACTATCTAAAAATATAGCACCTTCTACGGCATCGGGGGCTTGACTTATATCTTCCGCCAAGAGGACGGGAACATCAGAGAAAAGGTCGGCTGATGGGCTGGAAACATCCAGTTGTTCGGTTCGACGATCAGGGCAAAGTCTGCCAGATACAGTTGCGGAACTAGATTCGGCCCTGGGGTTGCTATGTTGTGAAGTTTGTCCGGAGAACATTGTAGCTAAACGCTCTGATCATCTGGAGTCCATATCAACTAAACTTAGTAGATAATCAAGATTAGAAAATTTTACCTATCCCTTCATGCTAAGTGTAAGCTACTGTGGTACAGTGTTGTGCAGTCCAGAGAAGCAGTTCAAAACAAAAAGCAAAAGTAAATGACGAGACTTTGGATTTCGACCAGAGTTACCGTCATCGCTGACCGTCTCAACTGGCAACTAGATTGATCGGTTGTGTAAGCTTTGGAATCGATCATCGACATATCGAAGTAAGAAATCCGTTATTAAAGTACGTATATTAAGTTTCAATTCAAGTTCTAAGTCCCAGGAGTTTGGTCGTTTCAAGTTTGATATTGGATATGCAGATCCTGTTGTTCATTATAGTCATATGTTCAAGTTTATTGGGATCAGATTGGTTCTGTTTATTTAAACAAGTGCATATGGATTGGTTTTCAAGTTCAATTCAAAGCTAAGAATCGGCCAAGTACAAATAGCCGACCCCTATATATGCCGATCCCTATTCCAAAGTGAGATAACGATCCCTCTCTCCAAATTATTCATGCCGATCCCTTTCCCTTATAACAACCGATCCCGTCATCTATAATACACCAACAAAACCACTGATCCCTTTCCTTCACCATACTACTAACCCCTCCATGCAAGACACAAACAACCGATCCCTTTCCTTCAACATTCTCATGCTTTCCCTCAAATATTTTGACTGATCCCTATGCCTCCCTCGTCCTACACTCTTTTCTTCCTCCTTCTTTCCTACTTTGTCGAACCCTACTCTATCATAGTCTCGTCTTCCCCAAACAACTTCGACCATCAGCTCTCCATCACGACGAACTCCAACCCATCCACCAACGTAATAGAACCCATCGTCTCGTCATAAAATTAAAGGTTAAAGGCGAGCAAACCACCTAAGTATATGGAGAATGAGTTGTTCGAGGAGAAGTATTGGATTACAATTCAAATTGAAGATGATAATCTGAAGCAAAATAGGAAGGAAAGTCTATGGATGAAGACGGTGTTTGATTTGAAAGGATGGAGTCGGGTTTTCAAATTAATAGAGGATGGTTCGGGACCGAGCTTTAAGGAAGTAAGAAAGTAAATGGGGTGGAGATGAGTAAGCGAAGGTTGAAGTGAAAAGGTGCTAGCTTATATATGGGGATAAGGGTTCGACCCACGTCTTCGTTCTTTACGAGGTCAAAACAAAGGAGGGAGGGATCGGCTAGGAGAATGCCAATCTCTATATGTTTATAAAAAAATAAGGAGGGAGGGATCGGCTAGGAGAGTGTCGATCTCTATATGTGTATAAAAAAAAGGATCGACTATGGGCTTTTGTACATGTAAACATGGGGATGAAAATTATGCAAAGCACGTATTTGCAAAATGAAATGAAATTGCGATCAACTTAATGGAAATTGGTGATGAACCGTGAGCGTACGAACGCGTCCCGGAGCCAACGACCAAAATGAGTACATGAACGTGCACGTGTATATTCTAAAGGTTCAATTTTTGAAATCGATAAAAATTTAATTTCAAACTTGAAACTTTCAAGTTCAAGACTGGATAAGATAGCCAAAGCTTACTATTCTCGTAGAACCGGACCAAGATATCAGCCGACGGAATATAATCCTAGGTTTATACTATTGGGAATTGACCAAACGTCATGACAATAAAAGAGAGATACAATTCTTTGGGAAAATAATTCAACAGAAGGATAGCGACTATTCAGAAAACTGGATGGATTTCATTCCTACGACACTAACCTGCTTTGATTCAAAGCACGTCATGTTCAGCACAAGACGTACTTTGCGGAGCAAGTGTTATCCAACATTTTGACCCCACTATATTCAAACTGATTGGACAAGTAAGATTTGACTGTCATCAAGGTCAGTAAGTCCAGGGCAATGATTATGGAGTCCAGAAGTCAAGTACAGATGGTAATACAAAGCCGTGATTGAATGAAATTGAGAGATAAGCAATGCAGAACATTCGAAGTATGGAATATGGTTCAACATGTGGGAGGGATTGACTATAATCAACCTCAAACATAGGGATCGGTACGTTGCAAGAAGCAAGTGCAGTTCAATAGAAAACAATTAATATCTCAATACCCACAAATCTAATGCATATGAAATTTTGTGAGCAAGAAATGGGGACCTTAGGGAGCCTTCCCTAGGGATTGCACCTCAAAAGGATGGTGTAAGAGGGATCGGGCCTCTTCCCTCAATAGGGATCGGGTGAAATCAAAAGGCAATTCATGTTGAAGCAAAGATCAAGCAATAACTCAAGTTCTACTAATCCAGTTGGCATGGAAAATAAGAGGCTAAGCATGTTTCAACATGGAGAAGCTACCTTAGAGATCGCACCCCCAAATTCCTCAAAAATAGGGATCTGTACCGATCCCTATTATTTGGGATTTGGGCCATGCAATCCCACTTATGGGTCTATATAGTTCTGGAGGTCCTTCTGTCGAATTTCCAAAGAGATATTTTGCCACCATCATCTATAAATACAGGCTTGGTTGATCATTTTAGGGAATTTTTGGATGCTTCTAGTTGCTTTGTACTCTATTGTAACTAAGGAATTTCATTCGATCCCTATTGTACTTAGTTTACAAAGTGATTAATAAAGCAATCTATTCAAAGTGGACATAGGCAAACAACGCCAAACCACTATAAATCGTTGTGTTTGTGTTCTTGCTTTGATTTTCTACTATTAAATTGCTTAATCCCTCTGTTTTCATTTTATATTCATTTCTTTTCAAAACTTCTATTAAGTGTTTATGCCAACTTTTGGTGCAAAAAATATACAATTGGATTGAAGGTTCATGCTAGTGGTAAACGATGAGAAATGCAATTGGGAAATGAATTCGATTCATAGAGGGACAAGGACTGCACAAGATAAGAAGAAGGCACATATTATAGGAGACGCACGGAATCAAGATATGCGGTAGTGACAAAGTCTATGTAAACATCTTGCCCCATTGATGGATATTGGATGATAGTTCGGAAAAGTTAGCGTCGAGGGTTGTAGGGCCTTTTTCCATTTTGGATAGAGTTTGAGAGTTAGTTTATGGAGCGGAGCTTCCTAGTGAGTTGTGGGAGAGTTCACAATGTTTATTTTATGTCACACTTGTGGAAGTGTTTATGGGATGCAGTTACCATGGTCGAGCTATGTCGTTAGGGAAAGTTAGGAAGGATAGGTCAATAACTTGTTCACCATGCACCTATACATATTTTGAGCACGGGACAAATTGATTCCGTAATAAACTAATAAAACTAGTTAGAGTCCAGTAGGGAGATAATCCAGTTGAGGGTACATGGGAACTTGAGGAGAAAGTCCGAGCTACACATCTCGAACTCTTTTCTAGCATGTTTCCACTTTAGTTAGAAGAAATTATTTTATATGTAGGTTCTAGCTTAGGTAGATACCATTGGAAGGTAGGAATGGTTGTAAACATGTTAATAAGATGTGTTACGGATGATGAATGCTAATGGATGTATTTGGATGTATTGTTTAGATTGTATTCTTTTACATGTCTAGGAAAGTATACCTACTAGGTTGTACACATACATTCACATTATTCCTTATTATTGTCTAGCTTATTTTATATGATACATATGGATGTTTGATTGTTGTTTATCGTGCACATGGATGTTGCATATGGATGGGATTATTGCGCATACATATAGAATTACAAGCTTACTTATTTAGGATGTTGCATACATTTGGATGCATGGCATGAACATTTGCATGACAGGAGGTCGATTGAATCATTAAACCACCTACTCTTTTACATTGGTATAGATTGACATGCATTTCATGTTGCATATGTACATATTGCATTAGAAGAATATCTAAGGACCGTGATTGCTCGTGGATGAAGGATGAGTAGATGGTTGTAGTATTGGTTGCCACATGTATGAGTTACATTTTTTCGTCCTTTAAGATTTTAGGGACGAAATCCTTCTAAAGGGGGAGAATATAACACCATGGGAATTTACATAAAATTAAACAAGAATTTAATTAAAATTTAAACGAAATTTAATAAGGAAAGTAAATTTAATTAAATAGGGGCATAAAAGGAAATTCTCACAAACGTCCGAATTTGTCTACGAAACTTGCACAATTATATTCGTAGCGATTTTCTAGATGATTCTCATACATAACACTTCGTAATCCGAGTTAGTATGGAGAAGTTATAGGAGTTAGAATGAATTTAGAAATTAAAAAAAATTACAAGGCTTTGGGTTATCCAAAGAAGGCCTTAGGTCGACTGTGGCTTAGGGGCGGTCGACCCGACACGGGTAAAATTGGGGGACTAGTGATCGGGAGAGGCGTGGATTAACAGCTAGATTCGTTGCTTGCATCTGAAGCATTAGACAAGAGGACCAGATTTTCCCTAGGCTAATCTGATGGCCCTAAACCTGACTCTAACTCTATAAATTTATAACTAACGAAACCCTAATTCTTTAATGGAAGCCTATAGTAACTAAACTCGATCAATTTTTCTCCTCATAACCCCAATTTTCTTGAATCAAAATCAAACCCTAATTAATCTAAGAGGTTAGAGCAAGCAATCAAAGGAGAACTAAGGCGATCTAAGGAAGGAGCTACCGATTAGAGGCCGGATTTCTCAAGATCTAGAGCTTAGGCTAATGGTGAGTGGACACAGATTAATAATTTGATTTATGTAATTGATTTTAAATTATTCTAAATGATTAGAATGCTATAAACCTTAGATTTGAACATGTTAAATTTAATTTGAATATGTCTAAACCTTAAACCCTAGAATTTAATTTGTAATTGAATTATGAAAATTTTTAATTTGACGCTTTCTAATTCTAGATTAAGAACCCTAAATCAAAAACCCTAATTGAATTGAAATTGGACACTAAGTTGACATTAAAAAAATTGTGGTTTATTTAACTAGATATTATGGTTAATTAGAATTATTAATCGATCGGAACTAAGGACAATTACCTATAATTAATCACTAATTAAAAACTAGTCGAAATGCTAAAATTTATACATGAACGGTCGACCTTGAGGATTCTGGGTCGACCAATAGCGGTCGACCTGGGGTTTATCTGGGTTGACCAATCGAGTAAAAAATGTACAAAATGAACCTTGGCCTAAGGCCTAAGTTAAACATTAAAAATTATACAATTTCGTACGAAATTGTATAATATGGTAAATTAATTGCTTGAGACTATTTCTGAGCTAAATAAACATACTATAGATGGTAGGGCCGTAAATCCCTATCAAGAGAATTATAGGGCCACAAATCCTTAATAAAGAGATGGTACGGCCATAAATCCCCTATCAAAGGATAATAGGTCATCGTGGTTTGGGTAACAGTTGAGTGCCCAAATAAGAATGAGAGTTGGCTAGGATAATGTATTTCACGGACACTCAAGGGGTATTCCATCGTGGTGGCACGCAACACTTATGGAGATACCAAGTGAGTTAGCCCAATCCTAATGGGAGTTCTTATGCACACGGTTCTAGCATGACATGGTATAGGTGGACGCCGGTGCAGGATGATAAGAGGCAACAACAAGGGACATTTGGCACTACGATTGGGAGGTGGACAGTGGGTCTATACTATGAGTCGCATTATAGGTTTGCAGTATGAGTTTGCATTTCAGGGTTCTCCTCTCGAGCATAGTAACGATAGGTAGTTTCAGATAACTCAAAGGACGCTGGTCGATCATTTGTGTGAGGCTCGAACTATAGTTCGACCCATTGTGTTAGATAAGAATCCTTAGGTATTGGATCTTAGGAGTTCATAGACACTTGCTGCACAACCTACATCACTTAGAGTAGTTTTAAAGTTAATTTCACTAAATCAACACTTATTAAACTTGTTCTCATTCACCATACTTTTGTCTGAACCACTCCCTCCTTTCCATTTTTTCCCCACCATAGGACGGCAGGTTAGCAGTTGATTGGGCATAGAACGTGGAGAAAGGAGTGTCGCATTGGATTTCTCATATTATTCACTGTTCCTCTTATAGTCACTTATTGTATTAAATTACATGTAAATCTTGTATTGTACTTTGAAAATAGTGTATATGTAAAACAAGTAGTTTTTCTGAGAAGTCTATTTTGCGTACTTGTATTTTAATTCCTTCTGCAGTGAGATTTGAAAGTGTAGAATGTCTTAGAACTTACCCTTATAATTACGCTCTATAATGTTTAAAATCCCGACAGCTCGTACTTTTCGACACAACTTGACTCCGAAAGCCACATTGAGCTTTGGATTGGTGTGTCAAGAAGTGCGGGTTATTACACTTGGTATCAGAGCTTAGGTTTAGGATTCCCTAGACTTAGGCATGTATTGAGGGAACGTACCTGAAAAGTTTTTGAAAAAAATATAATTTTCAAAAATGTTCTCTAAAATTTTTTCAAAAATGGGTTTCGAATATATATATAAGTTTCAAAGAGATTTCCAAAAAATTTATCTATATACCGAGATTTCTTTTTATTCATGCTTATATTATCTGTGGAAAAGTTGAAAATAATTCCCAAATACAGATAATGAGAATGAGTACAAGTTCTAGAGAAATAGCTCTGGAAAAGCAGCTAAGATTCTGAACATGAACATCCCTATATGGTACCATCGGTATCTAATGCGAGGAGACAAAATGAGCCTTGTCCAACTAAGGAAGTGTAATTATAATTTTTTATATGTGTGTTAATACACAATGCCCTATACATTTTGACCCATAAGGTAGTTGTTGGCTTATCCCCTTAAGTAAGCAAATAATTGTGGGTCAGAATAAATGTTAAGGCTATAACAGTTGAGGTGAAAAATAGACTTTTCACATTTATTATGATTTACCCTATAAAGAAATGCTAGTAGAGGTTTCCTATACCAACTAATGGTAAATGAAGAAGATTAGTACCAATAGACCATAAAATAAAGAAAATTCCCCAGTTAAAGTAGAAACCCTATTCTCATGTTGGTAGTAGTTGCAAGGACTCATATTTACTTCAAATAACCGCTAGAATATTTCCATATTGAATAGAAAAATAAATAATTAATATATTTATATATTTAGTAGAAAATATAAAACATTTCGGCCAAGAATAGAAAAACTAAAATTTCAAATACATATATTTATATATTTACTAATTAATAATTTACAAATAAATGTATTTTAAATTAAAACATAAAACATATGCATATGCCTTTTCAAATTAAAAAATATATATTTTTAAGCTTATATGTATGTTAGTAATTTGAATTTGAATTTTAAAACAGATATTTTTTTGGATCTAGATCTATTTTTGAAATTTTAATTTTAAATTCAAATAAAAAATATAATTATATGTATATATGTATATAATTTTTAAAATAAAACTATGTACAACAAAGGCATATATGAAGGGACAAATGTGTCTGTTATGGTGTAAATCGTAGCACCTATATATATATATATACACATTAACAATACACATTATTTATATGTTAGACATGGACTATACTAATATAAGTGTATTTGATATAGTTATAAAATGTAACTCAATTAAATTAAATACTTTCTTTTATAAAAAGATTAAATAAAATAAAGATTTTATTTAAAAGATTTTAGGTTAGATCTAAAATCAATTAGACATCATAGGCCCAATAAAGATTTGAAAATAGAATTATTTTGAAATTCACCTATTTAACCTCTTGCGACCCGGCCTTGTTCGTTCAGTTCATGCCCGAAATATCTACAGCCCCGACTCTAATGTCGTTTCTAGTTCTAGTTTCAACCCCTCCAACATTGTTTTCTGTTCTAGTTTCCATTGTAGTACTTGTTATTGGCTATCCATAAATGGGATTCTTTAGCATCTCCCTAATGGATAGTGAATTGACTAGAATAGTAAACATGGTACACATATATACCTGATTCATTTATCTTATATTATATATATTTATGTTTATAAAAATACAAATACCCTCTCTTGATAAGTTCATAGTCCTTAATTTAGGAAGGTATTGCTCTGATCCATATGTAACAACCCTCCTTTTTTATCCTCGGATTTAACGCCCAGACCGGCGTTAACTTCATGAAAACCGAAAATGACAAGTTTCTATAATACGATAACAAGAAAAGAAAACAGAGTATAACTGTAAACCTTTTGAACTCAGTGCAAAATGGAAAACTCATATAATAAAAAACAACTTATATTCAACACAGATCCAAATACACATTTAGATCTATACAATAAATCCTAATCCACAACATATAGAAATATACTAGTCAAAGGCTATATTTACAAGTTATACAATATTTACAATACCATCTTCTCTAAGTCACCAGGGTCCATCCACCTAGTGATATAGATAAAAACAAGGAAAAATAGGATTTGGTAAGACATACATTTGAGATAGTGAAACAACTCTATCTCACATATATTACAAAAAGACTGATAAAACCTCGTTAGTGTCTCCTAACCTATATACACATAACATAACTTGCCTATTTGCACCTAAGAAGTAATATCAACACTAAACCTAGGTTAACTACTCGATTAAGGCCATGATGCATCTTATCATACAGTATACACAAATATATACTAAACCAATAAGGTTAACCAAATCAACAATACATAGGAATACCATTTTCTCCAGAATGACTAATACATTACTATTGAGGGAACAACCATTTTCCTAGAGCTGCTATTTGCTAAATCATTATCATTGATACTGAGGGAACAACCGTTTTCCTAGAACAACCGTTTCCTTTTAAATATCAATGGAACAACTATTTCCATAGGACAACTATTCACTGCACCATACATGTCTCATACATAATCACTCGACAAATCAGTAGCACATTAAAGGTGCCTAATATCCACTATCTAATCATACAAACTCAATATGATATCCAAATATCGATATACCAATCAAATATCCAATTTCACCCACATTGAACTCACGTATATTTAGTGACATCCATAAATCTCGCCATGTTACAATTGTATCACATTACCTCCTCCAAAGTAACATGAAGTCTCAGTTTTGCAATGCCTCATTTCATATCGGCCCGTTGGTTGCAGGTCAACCTGACCAATAGATTGTCAATTGATCCACCGATCAACTAGGATCGGTTGACTGGTTGCATGACTCTACCAGGCATGGTTAGACCAATCGATTGGTGTATGCAGTTGTGCTATGTTTCCTTTTGCCTATTCATGATTCTGAGTTCTGTTTGAATTTTGTTTTAAAATTGTCAATTTCTGTTTGTTTTAAACTTACTTATACTACCATCACACATCACAATATGGCTTATAATGCTAATTCAATATATAATCATCTAGAATCAACCAAATTGATATGTCTTCAATTATATTAAATTGATTCTACTATCAAACTTCATTATCACTTTAATCATTAATTTCATAAACAAAACTTGTTATAAACTCATAATTATCAAACCCCTAACAATATCAAATCACTCTAATTGCATTATATAATCGTAGGGAGGGTTCACTCACTCAAATATTATGATCAAATCCTGAAATCCTCCGCTATCTAAAATGTTAGGCCTATCGTTTTCCAAGTTCCATCTCCAATTGATATCAGATCATAGTGCTCTCCACAAGCTTTGATTTTTCATTGCTTTCATCGAATTTCATTGAGATTTTAGTGAGATATTGTGTTTTGAAGTTTGCAAGAAGAAGAGGGAAAAGATATTTGTGGAATGAATCAATGAAGAAGAAAAATGAGAAACTGTATGCAAGTTTCCTTTTTATATCTGGAGTGAACATACCACATAAATATATTTCAAATATGCAAATTAGAACCTAGCACAAGGCCTACCTAAAACCTAACTCATTCATATCACTTCCGCCCGAGCTTCGAATCGAACAATGAGACGATTGCAATGGCGAAAGTCCCGTCATTAAATTCCAACGTTGAAAAATGACCTTTCCCCCTCGAATATTTATATTATTCTATTTATATATTACTTAAATCGAAAAGCAGGAACCAAGTACATGATATTCAAGCAGGTGTCACGTGTAGCCGATTTAAGAAACCTTTTACTGCCACCAATGGTTATTGCATGCACCTTTTGTTTCCCATTATTTTCATTTTGGTTTCTCAAATTCTCCCCTCTTCAATGAAATACATCTTCTCTGGTGAAAGAACTCTTTTAATTCATCTCCTTAGTTTTGCACAACTGGTCATTTATCTCCATTCTAATTAGGTAATTGCTTCATTACTAAATATGTTTTCTAATAACAAATTTTGTACCATCAACTAATGGTTGTCTCTTCAACTGTGCTTTACTATGTAGGAGAAGGAAAAATCGATACCCTTAAAGCTTTCTCGTTTATTATGCATAAAGAATGTTTATGGAATTTACATGCCATAAGGATTTGCTTTTAACCATGTATTGAATTAAAATTTTATGTTTTTGTAACCATGCTAGTTTTGAAGCATAAGAATATAAAATTTGAATGTATGCATATATTCAAATTGATGGAGTTAAGATGTGTTATCTAGCATTTGAACCAAGCAACTTCTTGATGAATCTAGGCTTCAAAATGATTATGGAATGGATCAAAAACCTCAAAAGATGCAAGGAATGATGAAAATAAGAAGTACAAGAAGTTTGGTAAGAATTTGCATAAGTCGTATCATTTCAGTTCCGACATGATTAAACATTTTGTACCGAGTTGTTTTGTGAAGTGACACCCACTCTGAAGCTATGGATGAAGATGCCTTGTACTTTGCAGAAAAACATATGATTCGCACAGGACAAACCATGTAGGTGCGAAGATGATTTGTAGGAGCATTTTTGACAATGAATCTTGGAAACATGAAGACTTGAATAAATATGAGGAAACACTGGAAATACTAGTTGAAAAATCATGTCGGCACTAACATGATTATGTAAGTACCGAAATGATTTGAGTTATGAGTGTTACTCGTTCTTCTTGCTTGAAAGCATGGATCTGATCTCTTACCTGGTCTTCCGCGAGCTGGGGACTTTGATGGATGGATTTGGCAACAAATATCCCTCCTTTGGCAATGAAAAATGGATCTTCTTTCAGATCTTGGACCTTTTTCTTCTCTGACTCATTTTTCAAGATCTGAAACTTGACTGCACTTTGGAATTCATTGGATTTGTAGATGAATTTTCTAGATTTGAGCTTGACTGTACTTTGGAATTCATTGGATTTTCCAGACCCAATTCATTAGATTTTCTAGATCTAAAACTTTGAAATTCGACTGTACTTGTGCAAAACCTTCTGAAATAAAATTAAAGTGGATGTAGGCAATTGTTCTAAGGCCGAACCATATAAAATCTCATGTGTTTAAGCTTTTATTTTTCTTTTTGGGTCTATTATTCTCGTTTTTAATTGATTTGGGGTATCGTGTCATTTTTTAACCCAACATTTTCTGTGCTTTCACCGAGAAGGAAGATCCTCGGGAGTAGATCTGCAGTTTAACTTTGCATTTGAAGAATCTAAAAGGTAGATCTAGAGATTTTTTATTGTAGATCCGAAGCTACTTTGACTTTGAAGAAGAATTTACTTAAAGATCTGATAAAAAATGGCTCCAAGAAAAGATGCTATGAAATTTGTAACCATTGTTAAAAGAGGTTATGAAGGTTCGCAGCATGCTGAAGGAGAGATTAATCCATCTACACCTGCTTTACCACATCCTCATCTCAGCTAACTGAAGTCGTGATAAGAGCTAAAATAGAGAGGATGACTTTTGATATGATTACAAGAATGATGGAGCAACAAAAGAATTAAATGGATCTCATAAAAGCTATGCAAGAGCAAGTGGTAACGTTAGCTCAACCCTAAAAAAGGATTGAATTATGGAGGCGAAAGAAAGATAGAGGGGAGTTGTCATCTTCTGATTCTAGCAAAGAAAACTCGTCTTCGAAGGAATAGAAAAGAATACATGGAAAATAACCTATACAGAAGAGGGTTGAGGGAGCACAAAAGAAGATTACAAAAGATGAAGCGACTCTGGTGAAGACAATACGTGTCGGTACGAACATTTCCCTTTAAGTTGGTACCAACATGAATTTTAAAGCAATAAATCTCTCTAATAGCAAATCAAAGTTGCAAGATGTTGGTGCTGATGACTGACAAACTACTGGTGCTCAGACTAGTGATGTCAAATGAACGCTACAGAACCAGCCAGGCATCGACAGAAAGGGTCTAGGCAAATGGCTTCCCTTGAGACATTAGAGCTTAGAGTTTATGCAATGAAACGAGAGCGGTTGCAGAGTCAAACACTCAAGGATGTGCTTGAAGTTCACCATCTAGTCACCTAGAGTAGTGAGGAGTACATTGTTGATATTATTAAGAGGATACAAAATGAAAATCAACATAGTAATGACAATGAGTGGGGTTCATTGCTATGCTGAACCCCATTCTTCAAAAATATTCTAGCAAAAAGGTATCTGAAGAAGTTCGTGATGCCGACTATGTCATCTTATGATGGAACGATTAATCGAAGGAAGCATCTATTGAAGTACATATGGCATATTGACAGTGCTCATGCTACAAATGGTGTGAAATGTAGGTGCTTTCCAATATTTTTAGATGAAGCTGCTTTTATGTGGTTAACTCAGCTCGTGGCGAGGTCCGTATTAGACTTTGATCAATTAACGAAGAAGTTTGTGGAGCAATTTCGGCTCCAGACTGCACAACTGAAGGATGCGATGTCATTGTTGAATGTTCACTAGTGTTTTGGAGAGACTATAAAGGAGTTTCTAAAGAGATTTAATGTTGAAATGACAAAAGTAAGAAACCCTAGAGAGGAGACCATTTTGATGGATTTGACCAACGAGTTCATCCGAGAATGGATTTCAGAAGGTGGCTTAAGAGAAAAACCCATCAACCATGGGCGAATTTTAATGAAAGGAATCCCAATTTCTACATTTGAAAGAAGCAGATTTGGCTACTAGAATAGCCGCTGACAGTCAAGAGGGACCAAGAACTACGATGTAGAGCAACGTTGTTATCAAACAGAGTCGCGGTAACACCAGAAAGGCTGTAGCAAATGTTGTGAATAGTAACAGAAATGCTAAGAGAAAGGACCAAGGTGTTGGTGGAAGGGAACAAGATGTCAAGAAGTGAACTTGGTATAGTAGACTAGGAGATTATACTCGCTTGCATGATATGGTTGAAATTATTTACCTTTCTATGCAAGGTACCGAGCGTTATAAGAAACTGTCTCAAAGTGAGGCCACTAAGGAAGAAAGGCATTCGAGGAAGTATTGTCGCTTCCATGAAACCCTTGTACGCATTAGTAATGAGTGTAGACATCTGAGAGATGTCAGCGAGGATTAATTAAGAAGAATAAGTTGCAACCACATGTTAGGAAACCATAAGCCGTGGGGAAGACAAATAACAGAAGCTAAGGACAATCCGCCAAGGGAATCCTGCTAGGCCTAGTGGAGAGGGACTAAGACAACAAATAAAAGGAATTGTGATTAATACTATGTCTGGAGACCCACATCCAGCAGAGGAGAGCTGGAGTGAAATGGTGTGATATGGCAGATCGTTGAGGCATATACCTCAAGAAAAGTGTTTTTATATAGAAGGTCTGACTCAACAAAGCAAACAAAGGACAATGAAAAATGATATTATATTCAAAAATACAGATTCTAACGGGGTTGAAGCATCGATGCTCGACTAGATGATGATAATGGCTATAATAGGGCTAGCTACATCGCTCCTAGTCCTTATTGACCGTGGGAGCTCAGTAAACATCTTGTTTAAACAAACCTTTGAAAAGATGTTCCTCGATGAGAAGGATCTAAAGCCTTGTAAGTCCCACGTCTAAGAATTTACCGGAGAGGTTAAGGGGTCTGTAGGGTGCATAGATTTAGCGACTAAATTGAGACAAGTTGACCTCAAGACCGTGCGGGTGCCGTTGTTTATTGTGATGGATGGTTTTTTAACTTATACCATTTTTATAGAGTGACCGGCCCTTGGGAGTTTTCAGATCGCAATTGCTCTGTGGTGTTTGCTAATGAAATTTCCAACTGCGAATGTAGTAGGGGCAATCCAAGAGGACCAAAGCACTGGTCGAGAGTGCTACATTGCTGAGCTCAGTGAGGCAAAGCAATGTGAGATAAGGAAGGATGTGAGAAGCCTCTCTGGATTATGTCTTCCGATGCATAGAATTATTGCTTAAGCTTAAGCTCAGGTCCAACAGCAAGTTTTATAAACCGACGGAGCCACAATAAGAATTTATGGGATGTGTGGCCAGCCCTAACCAATTTAACGATCGACATTCTGATCAATGATGAGGATCCAACAAAGGTTCTAAATATCATGCTCATCTTAGCCTGAAATTAGGAAGGAGTTGGTAGGATTTCTTTGGGCAAACGCGGATGTGTTTGTTTGGACACATTTGGATATGTGTGGAATTTCACCAAAGATAGCATGCTATGCATTGAATTTGGACCCATGATACCTCTATGAAACAAAAGAGGCATAGTATGGAACTAGAGCGATCCACCGCATTGAAATAAGTGGATAAGATGAAGGCAAATGGCTTAATCCGTGATGCAATATACCTAGAATGAGTATCGAATCCTGAGTTGGTCAAGAAGGCGAATGGGAAATAGCAGTCGTGCATTGATTATTCTGACTAAATAAATCGTTCCCGAAAGACTACTTCCCCTTGCCGTAGATTGACCAAAATGTAAATGGGACAACTGGACATGAAATGCTATCCTTTATGGATGCATACTCCAGCTACAACCCAATAGCAATGCACGTCCCGGATCAAGAACTACGAGCTTCAACTGATTTGGGGCTGGAGGGTTATCGAGTCATGCTGCTTGGTCTAAAGAATGCTAGAGATACTTACCAGTGACCGGTAAACATGAAATTAAAAGATCAAATCGAACATACTTGGTATGCCTATGTGAATAATATGTTTGTGAAGTCATAACGATTAATGAATCGCATGGGCGATCTCTTTGGAATGTTCGATGTACTTTGGAAGTAGGAATGAAGCTCAATCCACTAAATTATTCTTTCGAAGTCGCATGGGGAAAGTTTTGGGTTTTATTGTAAACTCATGGGACACTGAAGCTAACTCGCAATAGATTAATGCATAAAGAGAGGTTACTGCCCTATAGATGAGGAGGGAAATGCAGAACTTGAACGGGAAGGTCACAACATCGAGTAGGTTCATCTCGAAGGCGATCAATAAGTGCATAGAATTCTTCGATGCCCTCAAGAAAGAAAAGGGAAAGATTTTATGGATGAAGGAATGTCTGGATGCTTTTCAAAATCTACTAGAGCATATGGAAAGACCATTAGTGTTATCCAAGCCTTTGGAAGAATAAGATTTGTTCATTTACATAATAATATCTGCTCAAATACTGAGTGTGGCATTGATGCATTAGAGGAGAAGAATTCAAAGACCATTATATTACATCAGCACTGTTAACTATAGTATAAGAGAATTATCCAAAGCTGGAAAAACGGGCATACTGTTTGTTGATAACCGTGAGGAAATTGAGGCTATATTTCCAGCTCATCCGATTAAGTTGTCGACTGATCAATCATTGAAATAAGTATTGCATCGACTAAGATTTTGGGAAGATTAATAAAATGGAATATTAAGTTGGGGCAATACAATATATTTTACCATCCTATGAAGGCGATTCAAGGACAAGCATTGGCAGATTTCATCGTTAAATTGACCGTTCATGATAATGAAAAGAAAGAGGTATGGGTTTAGCTTTCTCATGGAAGTTATGCATAGCCGGAGCCTCCGATGAGCATAATTCTGGTGAAGGAGTTGTTCTGTTGATCTTGGAGGGATGAATGGTGTATTGCACCTTAAAGCTATAGTTTTCGATGACAAACAACGAATTCGAATAAAAAGCATTGATTGCGGGACTCAAAATAGCGAAGGAGTTGAGAGTCAAGACATTACATACATTCAGCATCTCTCAGTTGGTGATCTATCATGTGAAAAAGAAATTTCAGGCTAAGGAAGCGAGACTTCCCCCTTACCCAATGAAAGTACTAAAATGAACGAATGATATTGAACAGTACACGATAACACACTTCCTTAGGGAAGAGAACATGAAAGCGGATTCACTGGCCAAGTTGGCCAGTTCTATGGATTTGCAACTTTTGGATATCATTCCAGTTGAAACTTTGACGACTCTAAGCATAAATGAGATAAATGTTGATTGGATCTTGGATGTCAAGGAAGAGGAGTCATGGATGACTTCGATTAATGAATAATTGTTAAAAGAGACTCTCTCAAATGGAAGAAATGAATGATGGAAACTCCTACGTAAAGTACCTTGATTCATTATGCACAAAGTGATGTATATGAGAGGATTCATGATTTCCTTGCTGAGGTGTGTCACCAATTCCTACAGATGCACTTGAAGGTAGTCATGGTGAGCACACTTTTGGGAAGACAATAGCAAAAAAGGTTCTTCACTATAGGTACTTCTGGCCAACACTCAACCGAGATGCGGCCGACTATTCTAGAAGATGTGATAAGTTCTAGAGGATTGGGAAGATACCAAGAGCCACATCCGCTAAGCTTACGCAAATGGTTAGCCCATGGCCATTTGCATTGTGGGGAATTGATATCGTCGGTGTGCTAGTGATGTTGAGAGACGGAGCAAAATATGCTATAGTGGATATGGAGTACTTCATAAAATGATTCAAAGCGGAACAACAATCACTTTGAAGAAAGTGATCAACTTTGTAGTGAAGAAAATTTTGTGTAGATATGGAGTTCTACAAAAAATAATCGATAGTAACGGAACTCGGTTCGAGAGTGTCGAGTTCAAAGAATTATGTGCTTGGTACCAAATTAAGAAGTGATTCTCGGTAGTAGCACACCAAAATGTGAATGGATAGGTAGAGGCTGTAAACAAGATCATCAAATCCATCATTAAGAAGAGATTGAAGAGGGCTAAGGGTAACTAGGTTGATGAGATACGGCCTGCATTGTACGCTTATAGTAAAACCCACAAGTCCACAACTGGTCATACTCCATTTTCCTTAGCCTAAAGAGTTGAGGCTATGAGATCGGTCGACTTTAAAGTCCCTTCTCACTGAAGGCTGCATTATGATCCTAAAATGAACGAGGAACTCTTGCTTGAGTCCCTTGACTTGGGAAAAGGGAAACGAGAAGAGGCTGATCTAAGGGAAGCTGCTCACCAAATAAGAGTAAGAAAACAGTTCAACGCCAGGGTTAGAAATCGTACCTTTGAGATAGGCAATCCTTTTTTGAAATGGGTCTTTCCTAGTGTAGAGGCAATTTGTCTGATTGAGAAGCTTCCTATATGACTGCACAAAAGCTTGGAGATAGAACTTTCGTGCTTTCGACTGTTGACGGGATCCTAATTCCGCAAACATGGAATAGTGAACACTCACGGCACTATTTGACTTAGATTTAATTTTTGCAAATAATATATCTTATTGATTGGGACCTAATGTAATAAGGTAAAGTCTACCAGTCTTTAGTTCATAAATATAGTTTGCTTCTAGAATTAAAGGAACCGTATTCTCAGAAGTCTAACTTTGTGCTCCAGGATAATGAAAAAATCATACATTCTATACTTTGAAAAACTGAAAGTCTATGTACCTAAAGAAGGCACCAATGAACTCTTCGATATATGTTCAGGTCATCGGAGTATAATCGTACTGGAGTCAATTGGATGATTTCCCTTACACATCTAATTATTGACCAGTTCCTGGAGATATGGAAGGTCATAGATTGATGCCCAGAGATAGGCATCTAAGATACCGACTTCCAGAGATAGGAATGTGTGGCATTGAATATGTTTTCGGGTACAACCACATTTATGGCATAAACTGTACACTCAACCGATGATAAACAAGGATGATTGACGAAGTAACTTTGATCATTGCCCGTAGATAGGTGTAATCAAGGATGGATGCTCAGAGATAGGCATCTAAGACACCGTTTCTCGGAGATGGGGGTCGATGCGGAATTGAATCTTTTGCGAACAAAACTTCATTCACGACTGAACATGATACATACAGCCGAAGATAAATGGCTTTGGAGGAAGAAATATAGTTTTGTTTAGTTAGGTAAAGAATTTTTTATGTCATGACAAATAAAGCTAAGTAATGAAACAACACTGAGTAATTGCAGAGACTTATTTATATGTACGGAGTTGCAATGAATAATGGCATTACACAGATTGCAAACACAAGCACGAATAATATATAAGTAATTGAATGAATTATGGAGGTTACATCATAAATGCATGCAATTATATAGGAAAAAAAAGTAAAAGATGTAGTAATGTAAATATGAAAAAGGTTGAATAAAAAACAATTTTTTATTTTCATTTCTTTTGTACAAGGTTTACGAGTGTCGCTCCCGCACAATGACAGCCTGTATACATGAAATGCAAAATACAAAAAGAAAAATATGAAAATGTCTTTAAAAGCTGCGGTGGTCATCCACTTCCTCTTCTCTATTTTTTCACCTCTTGTCAGCTGCTTGGCATGACATTTTTTTGAAGGTTGTCCTTTGCTGCTCTTTCTCTTCCTCTTTCTCTTTGTCTAAGGAACTTTTCTATAAAGTGGAAACCTCATTCTTAGTGGTCCAATAGACGGGATCCTTGGACTTCTCAAGGGCATCAGGAGAAACTTTAGAAGCATCAACAACATGACTTGAGGGTGGTTTGATCTTTAGAGGGGGGGCTCTTTGGGTAGAAGATGACTTGCCTTAACTCAAGATGGGGGCTTCTTCGTGCTTGTTTCTTGTTTGACTTTGATTTTTGAAATATCAAGAGCTAGCCTCTCCGCCATGGGAGCAGAGTCAGGTTCCTTTTCACTGACTATCATTACTTCCTCATCGATGGGCACCTCATCATCTTCCAAGCCCTTTAGTGCCCCTATCTGTTTAGAATCAGTGCCGTGGTTAGAACTAAAGGGAAGTGTCGTTAAGATGAATGCTATGGTGATAACGATGGATGTAGTTGTGATAGCACTGGGACTCACGACATGAATGATGATGTTGGAGGAGGCAGTGATGGATGATGTGTAAGTTTGCAGACCAAATGATAAAAGTTAGAGATGTCTTTAGGTAAGAGCTGAAGCTTCCTAGAGATCAAAGATGTTAGGGATATACCTTTGGCAAGAGAATGTCCTTTTGAAGGAACTTTGATAATTTCCTCCTCTTCAAGAGCTTTGAGATTTGAAGACAGTGAGGGTGGAATTGCCGAAGAAGTGATGGCTAGAGTGTCAAGGTTTTAACTTTCAGAGGTGGCAGCATCAAGAGCTGCAACCGAAAGTGATTTGGTTGTGCCAACATTTGGAATGGTCGCCGTATAAGTGATAGGCTCTACTTGAGCCTCTTTTTTAGTACGAGAAGTGTTTTCCTCATGGCCTGAAGAGACAGGACCGGCAAGATACTCGGTAGGCATTTGTATCTCAGTTGTTGCCTCTTCAACCATGATTTTCTTACCCTCTTCTAGGGCCACTAAATCTTCCTCATCGAGAAGCTCGCTTTTGAGCATTTCCTCATCGACCACATGACCAACTTTTCTAACCCTATTCAGAATTTCCTCCCAAGCTTCGGCCAGCATAACGAGGTAGCCACCCCTAACTATTTCAGGTTATTCCTCTCGGTGATGTTTGTAGAAAAATGGAGGAGAGTGGCTTTGGTTTCTTCTTCAGTTTGGGATTGTTTAGCCTTGAGTTTTGAATTTTCTTTTTCAACATTGTCCAGCTTGGTTTTTAAATCAGCACAATCGTTTTGAGCCTGCACCTCAGAATCTTTTTCAACCTAAAGTTTAGCTTTGATCTTATCTATTTCAGTTTGGAGCTCAGCCTTTGAGCCTCATGGGACTTGATTTTCTTTGCCAAGTTCTCATCGTAGGTATGTGCATTCCTCTACTGCTCATTGAGGATCAAACTCTAAGCTCTTTGAGCAGCGGTCAGTTCAGTTAACCTCTTTTGTGAATCTTAGGATGATTTGGATTTTTCTTCTCTCTTCTTATAAATCTTAGCCAGATCTTTCTTATAAGCTTTGTAGATAAGAGTGTGATCGGTTCTCAAGATGTTGAAACTTTGAATGATCATTTTTTTGCTTTGTTGACATCCGAGAGGCCTTTGCCAAGCCTCTTCCATGGGAATAGCTACTCCACGACCTCATGATGTATGTCAAGGCCTATGTTCACATAGCTTCGTGGAAGTTGTTTGACGCCATAATCTAATCTAACTCCCTCCAGGCAGGAGTCAGGAAGTGCTGCCTATATTTTCATGATAGGAGCTCTAGATTGGCCTTCGGGGGAAGAAAGAGGAGTAGTCAACTAGAAGTGATTATCTTCCCAATCCTAGGGGATCTTTAAGAAGCAGTGCTGATCGATTCGGATTGTTGGGGAGTTGAGATTGGGCCCACAAGGCGTTTTATGGTAGCTGTAGTAAGAGCTTGAGAGGATGGAGGAGGATCGGGATGGAAGGATTGATGATGTTGAGAGGACTGGGAGCATGGTTGCTTTTAGCAGCAAGAGTTGTAGTCCAGAATAGTTACACGACTCCCTTTATGCTTCGCGATGATGTCATCATTCTTCAGCTTTGCCGTATTCCCTTTATTTTCTTCTTTTCTTTAGTGGCAGACTCATGACAGGAACCGCAAGGATGGTAAGAAATCCCTGGAGTCTTAGAGCGGTACTGTATAGTACCTTCTCGTAGCCTCTTCATATGATCGTGTTTCCCTATTGTAGCTGAAAAGGAAGATAGCCCATGTCAAAATTGAATCAACGGATTAAGAACATGTGTGGAGATTTACGCATATGATCCTAGAAGTGTCTAAAGTGTTGGTGACCAAGTTTGAGAGGGTCTAGAGATGGCATCTTGTCATCCTTAGCACTCTAGAGTTTATCGCCTGCAGGGAAGCTAAAATTGTGCGGGTTGGAGTTTAGGGTGTCTTTGAAGTTCAACCCATCAGAAGGAAAGTCGGAGAGGATCCCAAGATCGCTTATAAAACCAAATAATTTGTTGGATGCTCTTGTTGGTGGAGTTGACTCTTCAACAGGACCTTGACATGGTTCAAGAACAAGTTAGGAGGACTTAGTTACCAATCATTTTGGTCAGGGAGATGAAGTGGCCATGGTAACCTTAGGGGATGTCGCTCTAAATGATTCGTCTTTGCTGGCATCATAGTCCTTACCCTTATCTTCCTCATCCTCACCCTCACCTTCTCCCTTATCTACCTCTTCATCTCCTCTTTTAACTATACACTCTCCTTCTCTTATCATCTCTTCATTCAAATTCCCGATTCCTCTATCTCCCTCCTTCTCTTCGAGATTTTCTTTGATTTTGTAACCATCTTCGCTCCTTTGACCATCATCATCGAAGTCGTGGGCCAGACCAGAAGAACCAGCAACAACTCAATTCACTCTTATAAGAACTGATATATGAACGGTTCTCATTCCATTGTAAAGAAGGTGGAACTATCGTGGATGAGCATTCATAAGGAGATATGAAGTTTTTCTCAAGTCGGACTGATACCCTTGGGCAATGCCAGTGTATTCGCATGTTCTTCAGTTGGGACACATTCCAGGAGATTTGATAGAGATATGGGAAAAAATATTAAACGCTTGGGTAAAGAAGGCCAAAGTTTAAGGAAGGTATTGGCTGAGACAACTAGAAGCAGTTCAAGCCTTTAAGGCATCGAACAAAGAACTATTCGCTCTTATGGAGCCCTTGAACAACCTTACAATAGTTGAAAGCTTTGACTATTAGCAGTGATGGTGTCTCTTTTCCCATTTTGAAGCTGAGTAGGTAAGTAAGCTCTTCAAAGGAAGAGGAACGGTCTTGGTGCATTATGAATGTAATATGGAGGGAGCTTAGCAGGGCATAACTATTTGGGTCTACTTAAGTTGGAGCTAGCCCGAGCTCTTGAAGAAAGAATTTCATAAATTCATTGAAAGGAGGCAAGACTCTCGAGAGGCTATTATATATCTACTGTACATGGTGTAGCCTACTGGTGGGAGATTAACCCTTTGATGGAGTCAGTCATAAGGACGTTATCTTTTGGGATCCCGTGCTTGATGCAGATTATCCTGAGTTCCTTGGCAGATGGCTTGGAAGGTGTTTGGTCTTGAGGATTATTAAAAATCATAAGAACAGGTCGATCCTCTTTCGAAGGGTTAGGGCCACAAAGTTGAACTACTAGAATAACTTGAAGTTGAAGCTCTTGCATAATTGAACGCCTTACTCCTGATGAAGTAGAAGTAGATAGTTGGGCAGTGGATGAGCCTGCCTCCAAAGGTATAGAAGGGCTAGTGCCGGTTCAAAGACGAAAAGATCGCCTAGGGTCGGTCATTTTAAATTGAAAAACCTAATGATGAACGTGGTTAAGCATGTTTTATTTTGATGTTCTACTTTGTTTAGAACCAGTGTAGTCAATGTACATAGCATATTTATCATGATTGGACTGTGAGTCGATGTGATGACTCAATGTTAAGATTTTGATGGTTCAACCAGTTGAACTATCTTTTCAAAAATTCACACATTTAAGTACAAGTTATATGCAAACATATTGAAATAAAAATACTAGGTAGATGAGTCGTAGAGGTCTTCAATTCTATAACAGATGTTGCACAACCAAATATATGTACTGCTGTAGTGCACAACTATAGTAGTTGTGCACAGCTGTAGTTGCACAACCAAATATATGTACTGCTGTTATTATCCCGCCATTTGGTCAAAGGCCGGATATCAACAAATTGGCTGGGGAGGATGGATATCAGGTTTGGAAACAAGGCTACTATCGATATCATCAAAATTTGGCCGAGCTCCAATCAAGACAGAATCGATTGGGAATGATGAACAAGACCAGGAAAAGCTACGCTTTGTATTTCAGGTCAATCAGAGGTCGTACGCTCAAGTTATGGATGGATTAATGTTCATGGGAAATCAGTTCGTATCGGTATAGTTCGTACCGATCCAAATAGGCTCGGCTGTCTACTTCGAATCGATACTTTCGTATCGATCAGGCTAGGACTCGATACTTTCATGTCGATCAGGGATATGGACCGTTATCAAGATGGATACAGATTAGGTCTAGCGCGTGCGCTTGGCATTTGGTTTGGATCGGTCGATCTTCGTATCGATGCATTTCGCATCGATCGAAGCATGGGATCGATACGAAGAACATGGTACTGGATCGATATGAAGGCTGCGGCACCAGATGGATACGAAGGATGTATGCAGAGGATCTATACGAAGAGGGGTTGATTGACGGTTACGAAGAGGCCATCGAGCCATCGATGCGAATTAAGCATCTCAGATCGATACGAAGGGAATGTGTTTAGGGAGCAGTCAACTCGGCATCAAAATTGGATCTACCCTGGGTTTCCACGCCACGTCATCAATTCGAATGGGATGGACATGAAGAAGCAGATAGATACAGAGAGATGGAGACGAATTGATGGATACGAACACTTCAGCCTTCATACAAACTACAAATTGGATCGATCATATCTCACAATCTACAAGTCCAAATGCCACCAAATTTTCACAGGAGCTTGCGTACAACCTAAAGAATGTTCATGATCGATCTCGACTCGATCGGGAAAGATCTTGATCGATACAAAATTCATTTGTATCGATCACGGATCGAGTCAAAATCGCATGGGATCGAACGCGTGTGCCCGTGCACGTGCCAGAAGAGGTCTCTCGAGATCAGAGCGAGATATTTGCAGCCTACGCCAATAAATAGCATCCCAAAGTCTACAGAAATGGGACTTTTGATTCTTCTACGTCCAGACTCTGCAGGAACCATCATTGTACTCGAAATTTGCTGTTGTAATCAGTTGTAACTCGTTGTAGTCAGTAAGCAAACATCAATAAAATCATCAACTTCAAAGTGGATGTAGGCCGAATTGCCGAACCACTATAAACTCTATGTTCTTTAAATCTTTCCTTTTAATTTTCTGAGTGTTCTTCATTTTTAATTCTCTACATACTTGTTATCTATAATTTGTGATTGTGAACTAGTGCTTTCATCGACAATTGGGTGTTTGTGACCAATTTTGGCGCAAACATTTTGGTGCTTTCACTGAGAACGCTAGCGCTCAGGAATTCTACAACCAGGACTTCGGATCTGAAAGCTTAAAGACTTGGATCTGGAAAGCTATGGCAAGACAATCAACAAGAAGACAAAGAGCTAGAAGGAGCCAGCATGAAGGGAGCCAAGAGGCTTCCTCTGGAGCAAATCACACCTCAATCTTCATCACCTGGGACGAGATGGAGATGATGATGGAAGCTATGCAGGAAGTAATGCTGAAAAGACAAGTGGATATGATGCAGAACCTACTCCAACAAGCTGGACAAGCCAGAATGCAAAATCAAGGGAACGCTGCTGCAGGAGATGCTAGAGATAGAGATCAGGAGCGCGGAACAACCAGAGTTCAGAATGGAGCAGGACCGTCAGGAGCAGCACCAGAACTTGGGGACACACATCCGGAGGACGTTGATCAAACCTCAGGCAGGATACCAGGTGGAGTTGTTCAACATGGCTTTAGTAGAGGAATGGATGCCCATCCAGGAGACCAGATTCCAAGATTCCCTCGTGAACTTGGGGGGCAGGTCGGAAGCAACAGACAAGGGATACAGCTTGACGACAGTGACAGGTTGGCGGAGATGGTCAGATGAGTCATGGGAGGCGGACTAGTGAATAGAGATCTGGAAGATGTGAATAGGAGTCCCTTTTCTCCTACGATCAGGCAAGCCAGGAATCCACCAGACTTCAAGTTACCAACACGGGAGATGTATGATGGGAGAACAGATCCCGCTGTTCACTTGACAAGGTACATGAGGCATATGAAAGTACTCGGACCATCATAGGAGGTCATGGCGCGATGCTTCCCTTTGTATCTGACGGATATAGCGGTGTTATGGTTCAGACAGCTAGAGAGTGGCTCTATTGGTACATGGACGGAGTTGACTGAAAGGTTTATGAGACAGTTTCGGGTCCACATAGCCAGACCCAAGAACGTGATGACTTTAACATCAATGAAACAATGGAAAGGAGAATCACTTAGAGATTTCTTGACCAGATTCAATGCGGCAGTGGCTTCGGTGGATCGACCTGATCCGTCGATGGTTTTGATGGCAGCAGTTTCAGGAATTGCAGACAATTCGGATTTCAAGATATCATTGGAACGGGACCCACCGAGGGAACTTGGGGAGTTCTATCATGAGGTAGAGAGATTTCTAAGGCAGGAAGATGCACAGGCTGAGAGAGAAGGGAGAGAGACTGAAGCTTATGCGGTAAGGGATGGAGGTCCACCCAGAGAAAATCCAAACAAAGACGACAAAGGCAAAATGAAAATGAATGATAATGATAGCACTTCAAAAAGGCCACGGAGGGAGTCAAAGTTTTCTTCTTACACGGATCTGACTGAAACTCTGGAAAGGATTTATTTGGACACTCGAGGGCGCCTCCAGTATCAAAGGCCAACAAGAAGGGAACCTTCTGATTACGAACGGGCATCGGGAAGGCATTACCTATTCCATGAGCTGGATGGGCACAACACGAACGACTACACGCATTTGAGGGATATCGTTGAGGACCATGTAAGGAATGGTCATCTACAGCAGTATGTAAGGAATCGAGCTGTGGCAGCGGAACAGGAACGACCACCGCCCACCTCGAACGAGGATGGCACTGGACCTAGGCAACATCAACTTGTTGTCAACTAAATAGATTTATGGCTTGGAATAAGTAATAGAACTCGAAGTAATGCGGCTAAATCACTTACACATGTACGGGATCGATGACGATCCCTAGGCATGCTCTGAGACGATGATAAACCGTGTTGCTCTAGTCTGTGAAATCCTGCCTTTTCTTTTCGTTTTCCTGATGACTTTTGTTTTTTCCTTGGATGTACAGACATTTATTTGGTTTTCCCTGGCTGTAAAAACTCTTATTTTGAATGGTTGGATTTGGATCAATGTAATGAATAATACAGGTCTCGCGATTACGGTCCCGACCGGAGAGACGGGGCAGTAATCGTGAATTATGAGTCCCTTCGCCAGAGAGCTATGGAATGGGCTCAAACACAATATAAAAGTCCTTGGCCGAAGAGCTGAGGCCGGAGAATACAAAAGTCCTTGGCCGAAGAGCCGAGGCCGGTGAATAGAAAAGTCCTTGGCAGGAGAGCCGAGGTCGGTGAATAGAAATGTCCTTGGCCGGAGAGCCAAGGCCGGAGAATACAAAAGTCCTTGGCTAGAGAGCCGAGGCCGGTGAATATAAAAGTTCTTGGCCAGAGAGCCGAGGCCGGAGAATACAAAAGTCCTTGGCTGGAGAGTCGAGGCCGGTGAATATAAAAGTCCTTGGCCGGAGAGCCGAGGTCGGAGAATAAAAAAAAAGTCCTTGGCCGAAGAGCCAAGGCCGGAGAATATACAAAGTCCTTGGCCGGAGAGCCGAGGCCGGAGAACATAAAAACCCTTGACCGGTGAGTCGGGGTAAACAGGATAATGCGACCCGGCGAGGTCTATGGATTTGAAGTCAACCCAGAAAGGTTATGGGTTTGGTTATTGGTTGTTGGATATGGATAGATTAAAGCCTCAGTCGATAGATTCAGATAGCTACGGAATTGGCTAAGTTTGTAGTTACAGGACTTCGAATTGGACACCGACTCGGAGTGGTCGCAGACTTGGTTATGGCTATGGCTATGGCTATGGCACTTGGATAAGATGGTTTGGCAATGGATGGAATATGGATTTTTGATATTGGATTTGGAGCTATTCAAAACACGACTTCTTATCACGAAGGCATGTTTTGGGGGGCAAATGTTATCCCGCCTTTTGGTCAAAGCCCGAATATCAACAAATTGGCTGGAGAGGATGGATATCAGGTTTGGAAATAAGGCTACAATCGATATCATCAAAATTTGGCCAAGCTCCAATCATGACAGAATCGATTGGGAATGATGAACAAGGCCAGGAAAGGCTACGCTTTGAATTTTAGGTCAATCGGAGGTCGTACGCTCGAGTTATGGATGGATTAATGTTCGTGGGAAATCAGTTTGTATCGGTATAGTTCGTATCGATCCAAATAGGCTCGGCTGTCTACTTCGAATCGATACTTTCGTATCGATCAGGTGTGGACTTGATACTTTCATGTCGATCAGCATGGATATGGATCGTTATCAGGATGGATATGGATTAGGACTAGCGCGTGCGCTTGGCATTTGGTTTGGATCGGTCGATCTTCGTATCGATGCATTTCGCATCGATCGAAGCATGGGATCGATACGAAGAACGTGGTACTAGTTTGATACGAAGGCTGCGGCACCAGATGGATACGAAGGACGTATGCAAAGGATCGATACGAAGAGGGGTTAATTGATGGTTACGAAGAGGCCATCGAGCCATCGATGTGAATTAAGCATCTCAGATCGATACGAAGGGAATGTGTTTAGGGAGCAGTCAACTTGGCATCAAAAATGGATCTACCCTGGGTTTCCGTGCCATGTCATCGATGCGAATGGGATGGACACGAAGAAGCAGATAGATACAGAGAGATGGAGACGAATTGATGGATACGAACGCTTCAGCCTTCATACAAACTACAAATTGAATCGATCATATCTCACAATCTACAAGTCCAAATGCCACCAAATTTTCACAGGAGCTTGCCTACAACCTAAATAATGTTCATGATCGATCTCGACTCGATCGGGCAAGATCTTGATCGATACGAAATTCATTCGTATCGATCATGGATCGAGTCAAAATCGCATGGGATCGATCGCGTTGGCCCGTGCACATGCCAGAAGAGGTCTCCCAAGATCTGAGCGAGATATTTGCAGCCTACGCCTATAAATAGCATCCCAAAGTCTACATAAAAGGGACTTTTGATTCTTCTACGTCCAGACTCTGCAGGACCATCATTGTACTTGAAATTTGTTGTTGTAATCAGTTGTAACTCGTTGTAGTCAGCAAGCAAACATCAATAAAATCATCAACTTCAAAGTGGACGTAGACCGGATTGCCGTACCACTATAAACTCTGTGTTCTTTAATGCTTTCCTTATAATTTTCTGAGTGTTCTTCATTTTTAATTCTCTACATACTTGTTATCTATAATCTGTGATTGTGAACTGGTGCTTTCATCGACAATTGGGTGTTTGTGACCAATTTTGGCGCAAACAACTGTTGTGCACACATTAGTAGTGTACTGCAGCATAAGCTTATAGTGATTGTGGAGGTACTTACAACATTAAAGAACGAAGTTGTGGAGTTTCCTTTTTTTATTTTGAGACAAGGATTATTTTTTAAATGTAGATTTAATTATTTTTCTTCAAAACAGTAGACAAAATGAAAATGATATACGGTGAAAAAGTTAGAAGAAAACAAGAAAACCATAGTTCGCCTAGGAAAATTGATGGTTGAACTACTGGGTTGAAGATCTGAGATTCGATCCGTGCACAACTAAGGTTTAATTGAGTTTCGAACCACAGTGGTCCATGGTTCAGGGGTTTTTGAGATCAAACTATGGTTGGATTCCGTCATGATAACACCGGTACAGAGTCCAATAGATGTCGACGTGTGTTGACCAATCAGATACTGCATATTGATCGAGGTAGCGCAAAATGTCAATCTATGCAGTTTATGTCCTATATCCTGGTACGATGTATGCGAAAAATCTATGTAGATTGCCCGTTGGTGCTGGAGAACGAGCTCTATCGCATTATAGAAATGTGTGTCGGATTTCACTGGAATATTCGATAACTGCCGTTCGTGGTGATAAGAAGTTTTCTTTGCAGGACCATATGATTATGATGTTCGGCTTGAAATGTCGATATGTGTTTTCATAGGACGTCAAAGTGTGTTAGATGTGACCGTTTCTTGAAACCGTCCCATCGAGAATGAGTCATCAATGAATGTTCAACCAAGGTTTGACAAAAATTGATCATTCCCCCCATTTTAGTATGTCAAGACTTGTTGAAGATCAATAGGGATGGTCATACGTAGAAAACTCAGAGCCAAAACCAAAATAACCCGGAGTGGACATCAAGCAATTGAGAGAAGGAAAAACTTAGGGTTAGGCCTAGGGAGGTTTGGAGTCGACTTGGCTTTTATGAAACCATGCTTGAGTTATCGTTTAAAGTCAGCAATGATGAAAATAAGGGCATGGGTTCGAAGTGAAATAAGGGTTGGGGACGTCGGCGGTGATGAGGGTCAGTAGTAGCACCGAGGCCAAGGGAAAAACCCACCTCGAGTTGAAGTCATGAATGAAGATTGACTAAGAATTAGTGGAGTTCGTCTTGGAAAGTCGGTGTCGCTTGGTTGCGTTAACCAAATGATGGCGTCGCAAAGATCACGGCGGTGTTGGAGCTAGAGTGGTCGATGGCGATGTTATGAAGGCCAAAATTGATGGTGGCTAAAGGATTGAATTCACCAAATATAAAAACAAAGCAAGCTGAGAAATGGAAGTGAAGGTGGGTGTTAAAAATTCCTAAGTATTTTCTTTTATACTTAAAAAGATAATCATGTCAGTACCGACATGCTTTGCTCCCTATGTTTTTAAAAAAAAGAGAAAGAGAAAAGGAGAAGAAGGAGAATCTACCTGTTTGAGATACGATGTAACTTCCAAAAAATTAAAAGTTTCCACGTTTTGCAAAAAGAGATTATTCAGGGACTATTTGAAGCAATGGATAAACACTCTAAGAATATATGTGATGCTTCAAGATGCCGTTAGTCAATTTATGACCCTTCCATGGTTAGCATGCTTTATTTTTATGAAAGCATACTTTGAGGGGCAAATGCTATCTAGAATTTGAACCAAACGACTTCTTGATGAATATAGGCTTTAAGATTATGAAGGAATGGATCAAGAAGCTTAAGAAATGCCAGGACTGATGAAAAGAAGTATAAGAAGTTTGGTAAGAATTTGCATAAGTCAAATAATATCGGTACTGACATGATCAATCATTTCGGTATCGAGTTGTTTTGTCAAGTGAGACCCACTTTGAAGCCATGGGTGAAGAAGCCTTGTACTATGTGAAAATCAAAAAATGATTCACATACGATAAATCATGTTGATACCGACATGATTTGTAAGAGCAATTTTGACAGCGAAGCTTGAAAACCTGAAGACTTGAACAAATATGAGGAAGTATTGAAGATACAAGTTCCAAAATTATGTTGGAACTAACATGATTATGTCGGTATCGACATGACTTAAGTTACGAGATTTACTTGTTCTTCATGTGTGGAAGCATGGATGTGATCTCTTACCTACTCTTCCGTAAGCTAGGGACTTTGATAGATGGATTTGCCTATAAATACACACCATTTGGCAAATAAATATGGACCTTTTTCTGATCATGGATCTTCTTTCCTCTCTAAATCACTGTTGCCTCCAAGTGCTGCCAAACTCGAATTTCATTGGATTTACCGGATCCAAATATTTGCAATTTGATTGTACTTATGGAAAACCATCTGCAATAAAATTAAACTAGACATTGGCAATTGATTTGAGCCTGAACCACCATAAAATCCCATGTGTTCAAGCTTTTATTTCCATTTTTAGATCCATTATTCTCGTTTTGAATCAATCTCCGATGTTGTGTCATTTTTTGACCCAAAAAGATGAAACAAAGAAGATATATAAGGATGATAATTATTCTCGAATATGAAAATAAGAATACTGATATTAGTTTTTCTATTATCTTTTTTTATAACTGAAACTTATTTAGCCCTTACAACATATATGGCTTACTAAGTTATATCATGTTCCATAGTAAATCTTTTAGCTTTTACTATTTATTTATTCTATGTCCTTAACTTGTAGTGCCATACTCCAAAAATCTAATTAGGCAGCATCGGTCAGAGCTTCTAATTAATGTCGATTACTCCAAGTTAGACAAAGGAACTTCCAAGTATTTCAAAGTTCGTTCATGTAGTCTTCCTGCATTTTCTATTATGTTACATTACACATCTTTTTTGTATTTTTCCTTCCATAGCAACGAATTTAAATATATCTACAACATTAATTTAAGATAATCATGTACATTTTATAATGTTAAACCAAAAATTGGTATAATATCCATACTATCATGTATGATGAGCCAAAACTTGGTTTATGCACCCTTGACAGCATAATTAAGCATGACTTAGTTAATGAGATCAAATAGTGCTGAAAAATCAAGATCTAGCCCACCATTTAAGGCTAAGTACACGATGATGCCATTCGAAGATGGTTCCATGATGCTCATGAAACTTTGGCAAAGTTATTCAAAAGTCCATGTCACATATTCAAAGAACAGAAATAATAAGTTGAAAGTATATGCGATAGTTCATTAAGCATTTGTTAATGAACTAAGTAAGCGATCCTCGTAGTTCACAATACGTTGTCCATATGTGGTAAGCAAAATAGATGTTATGCATATAAACACTAGTTTAAGCCGAAGAACATGTGACTTTATGAGAAATAAATTCAAGATGAAACTTAGGGCCAAATGAGTTCTATTATATGCATATCTAAGTCAAAGTTGCACAATCAAGGTATATGGCTATGCTAGATATTAGTTCAAGTCCTTGCGCATATCAAATTGCAAAGTTTACAATCGATTCACTGTTTTTCCCAATTTGATTTAGGGTGACAACTATTTAATTTTGAGAAGAGAGAAAAGAAATCGCACGTTCCTCCATGCCCCTAGGTCCGTATTTATAGAGGTTGGGAGGAGCGACATGGCTACCACGTGTCACTTCCAGCACACTTGGCTTTTGGCATTATCGGCATCTCGAGTGTTATTGATGAAATACAACATCAATGAAATGCGGTAATGATGAGGTGTGGCAATAATGAGATGCGGTATTGACAAGGTGCAGTATTGATGAAGTGCGACATTGATGATATATGGTATTGATAATAAATAGTGCCTCTTGTTATGTTGGTAACTTATGATATCCTATTCGCATTGCAACCATTCAATATTCTTATATAATCATGAGTTTGGTATCGTTCTTTGAAGCAGATTTTGTAAACTCGACACTAATAACATCATATTCCCTTGCTTCTACACTTGCCTCCTTTGGAAAGTATGAAGATGACAAGAGGCGTTGCTGTGATACAACATGCTTTTTGTACATTGTTTGTAAACGGCAAACACAAGCATATGGTTTCTTGAGGCTTAAATCCCTCATTCGACATCGGTATTAATAATGTATGATAGTTCCAATCTGTAACTTCCCCTATTTGGAGGCCCAAAACTAACTTCTACGGATGCTATAATCATCCATAGTTAGTAATTCTCGGTGACCAAATTCAGTAATGTTAGATACATTAATATACCAGAAACACATGAATATGGGAAATTTTAAACTCAATTTAAAACAAATTTCTCATTTCATTACAAATAGTATTTCAAATTCATTACATAATCCCATACGTAAGCCACGTTCAGAGAAATTACAATTTATTAGAAAATACGCTAAGAGCGACATATGAAGGTGCCCCATTGGTTGATAAGAGTCTAAATATAGGCAATCAAACAAATTTTCCCTTACATCCAAATAACACAGCGAACAATAGATAGGATCTCCTATATAGCTAGCTTGCCTCCTACACGTCTCCGAAAGCTTATTCGTCAACTAATAACTTGAAAAACACTTACCCTCAGCCTACTAAAATTAATTTTTGAGCACCTAAGAGCTTAAGGGAAAAGCATAAACATTGAGTCAGACAAAAAGTCTGGCATGAATAATAATATACCATCTCGAACCAAATAGATATCTATTGAGACCACGCTGCAAAGCAGAACGGGTTTTCCCCTTGCTAGTACCTTAACAAAAAACTATTTAACCATATATTGTGCACCTGCATCCACAATGGTTTAAAAATAACATAATATGATGATATGCAATTATACAATATATCATGGATTTCTCATCCCCATTCATTGGTCTATCTGTCTCAAGTTATTGTGTCTAGGGTCACTATTAACCTATTAGTTTTCATGGGCTAACTAATAACGTGTTCCAAGCTTGCAGACTATTTGTCCAGTTTCGTAGTTTTCATGGGATTACTAAGAACCTATTGGTTTCTACCAATAACATCATCCAATCATGGTTTTCATGGGCTGACTATGAACCTATTGATCTCTATCAATAACCTATTTCGAACATAATTTTCATGGGATGACTAAGAACCTATTGGCCTCTGCCAATAACATTTCTCAAGGCATAGTTTTCATGGGCTATATCTTTTTATAGGTGTAGAATTAGGGTCCCTAACCATTTCATTCCTTGTGAATGATGGTTTCTCTTTCCATAGAGTGGTCATAACAGAGAAATGGACTTACGGTTAAGAAGTTACACATGTTTTAAATTTTATAAAGAAAGCGGCGTTACTGTAGCATGGCTATGAAAGCTGAAGTTATTGTAGCATGACTTCAAAGGCAAATGGGTACTGTAGCATGGCTTCGAAGATAAAAAGTACTATAGCAATACGAAGCAAATATGTACTGTAGCATGACTTTGAAAGGTAAAAGGCACTGTAGCATGGCTTCGAAAGCTAAAAGGCACTGTAGCAATACAAAGCAAATGGTACTGTAGCATTGCTTCGAAAGCCAAAAGGTACTGTAGCAACATGGAAGCAAATGGGTATTGTAGCATGGCTTCGAAAGCTAAAAGGCACTATAGCAACACGAAAAAAAATGGGTACTGTAGCATGGCTTCGAAAGCTAAAAGGTACTGTAGGAATACGAAAGCAAATGGTACTGTAGCATGGCATCGAAAGCTAAAAGGTATTGCGGCAATACGAAAGCAAATGGGTACTGTAGCATGGTTTCGAAAGCTAAAAGGTACTATAGCAATACGAAAGCAAATGAGTACTGTAGCATGGCTTCGAAAGCTTAAAGGTACTGTAGTATGGCTTCAAAAGCTAAAAGGTACTGTAGCAATACAAAAGCAAATGGGTATAATGGCGAACTCGTAATTAACGTAAAAACTTCTATTTTGCTAACTAAAGTATATATTCTTTTCATCAACTCTTATTATTTTTCAAATTCCTATTGGATAGAGATATACTTTATCAATTTCTTTGCAAAAAATGCTATAATTAGATTTCATAATTTTCAACATTATTTTCAAACCATTAAATTATACTAATATTTTAATATAATTAAGCATTTCTAGCTTACAAAATTCATAATAAATCGAAATCACTAGGAAAAATCCCAAAAATCTAAAATAACATTTTCTTTACTATATAAAAATTTCGATGCAAAATTCATTATTTTATTATTTTCAATAGTTAAATCCCGAAATAAATGCCCTTTTCACCTTAGAAAATTCGTAAAATATTCCTATTAATTTCGAAAATTATGAAAATAAAAATATCATCTCCAAAATTAGGTATTACATAATATATTCAAAAATCAAGTCATTTGGAGGTCATTAACTAAGGTGTTTCCCTTGAAACCTATCATAATAATTTCATAAAAATTCTAATAAATCACCATTCATGCAAACAATGGTAAAATCAACCATATCATCATAAAACAACGTACATCAAAAATCCAAAATTTAACACATATGAATGAGATGGATACTATTATTCGCCTTGTTTTGAAAAAAAGAGTTGAGATTTGAGTTGTTGATTTGATTCCCCTTAGCTTTAACTTGATTCTCTAACTTTTATTCATTTAAAAGCTTTAGCAATGGCCTCTACTTTGTTTGTGTTTTGTATGGATGTAAAAATGAATGAGGATATAAGGGTGGAAGGGTTTATGTTTAGGAAATGAAGCTTATTCCTATTTTGCCCCTCTCATAAATCCTCCTATTTATTATTCAGTTAAAACGATCTTACATGTTGATTAGTTAAGTCCTAACCCAGTTAATTATCAAATCTCATCTCCTTCTCACGCCACACATTATTTTATTTAATTCATCTAATTAAATCTCCTGAATAATGTTAAAAAAATTAGGGGTGTTAAAGGCTTCCCCTTAAAGAATTTCTTCCTTGATATTCAGTAAGGACTACAAACAAGTATATCAATCATGCCAACAAAGCTAGTATATACCATAAGCAAAAAGTCTATAAAAAATATAAAACATACCCTTATAATAGCCTAGAATAAATATCCCTAATCTTGTCTTCTATTTCTCAAGTACAGTCCTTCTCGTCGTCACTCCACTGAACTTTTACCAACTTGACTGTCTTGTTTCTTAACCTCTTCTCGTCTCTCGCTACAACCCGAACTGGTTGCCTAACAAAAGTCAAATCTGGTTATGCTAATAAGTCTTCCAATGCAGTTGGAAGGATAGTATTCTCTGGATCATGTATATAATTACGAAAATGACACACATGAAACACATTATGGACACCTGCCAAACTGTTCGATAACTCTACTATGTATACAAGATTTCTGATCCTCTCGATCACTGGGAACGGTCCAACATATCACGGTTCCAGTTTCCCTGACTTTCCAAATCATACCACACCCTTCATCGGTAATAGTTTAATGAAAACCCTATCTCTAACTAAGAACTCTAGATCCTTATGCCTCTTATCTGCGTAACTCTTTTGTCTAGACTGAGCTTCCTTCATCCTACCTCGGATCAACTCTGTCTTCTTTGTTGCTTCTTTTAACATATCTGGACCAAGGACTAATCTGTCTCCGTCTCTAACCAACATGTTGGTGATTTTCACGACCTTTCATATAAAGCTTCGAACGGTGTCATCCCTATACTAGCCTGGTAGCTATTATTATAGGAAAACTTAACCAAGTGCAATTGGTCTTCCCACGACCCACCAAAATCTAATACACAAGCTCTTAATAGATCCTTAAGTACCTTGTTGACTCTCTCTATCTACCCATCCGTCTATGGGTGATAAGCGGTACTCATCTTAAGCTCGGTTCCCAACATTCCTTGTAGACTCTTCCAGAATTCACTAGTGAACAAGGCATCTCTATCACTGACTATGCTACTAGGAATCTCATGTAGTCTAACTGTGTTCTTTATAAATAATTTAGCCAGAACAGGTGCCATCCCGGTTGATTTGGCTGGAATGAAATGGGGACACTTGGTCAACCTGTCCATTATGACCTATATACTTTCATTTCCCCGGTTCGACCTTGGCAACCCATCATAAATCCATGGATATTGAATCCCATTTCAAAACTGGGATCTCCAAAGGTTGAAGCAACCCACTCGGCTTTTGATGTTCAGCCTTCACTTGTTGATAGTTCACACACACTGCTTTACCCACAAGTCAACATCCCTCTTCATACCTTCCTAGTAGAAACTCGTCTTCATATCCTAATAAATCTTGGTCCCCCCAGGATGAATCATAAATTTTGATCGAGGACATTCTCTAAGGACCTCCTTCCTTAGGTTTTCTACATTCGGGACACACAATCATCCCTTCTTTCTCAACCACCCTCTTTGGTCAAAACTAAAATCTTTCAAATCATCAATCGCGATTCTGGCCTCTAGCCTTCTAATCTTCTCAGCAAACATTGGGTCATCTTTCTACTTAGATGCAATCCTTTCTACCAATCTCGGCCGAACTTCCAAGCAGTACAACATGGCAGTACTTTGACTAGAACTAGCAGTAGATCTTAACTGCACACTGCATGTAGTCAATGCCTCAAGATCCTTCCATTCTTCCAACATGGCTAACTCCACATTTTGATGTTTCCTGCTAAGTGCATCCGCAACCTTGTTACCTTTCCTTGGCGTATATTCTATACCAAATTCAAAAGCTGCTAAAAACTCTAGCTACCTCTGCTGTCTCGTATTTAACTCCTTTTGAGAGAATACGTAGGTATCTTAAGGACTTATGATCGGTATATAACTCAAATCTTTCTCCCAAGAGATAGTGTTTCCATATTTTCAACGCGAAGATTACCATTGTCGACCCTAAATCATGAGTAAGGTATCTCACTTCATGGGGTCTAAGTTGTCGAGAAGCATAGTCAATGGCCTTACCCTTTTACATCAACACAGATCCTAATCTGGTTCCACATGCATCGGTATATACTACTAATCCTTGATTCCCATCTGGAACTACTAACACAAGTGCATTGGTCAATAAATGCTTTTACTTAAGGAATGCTTCCTCACATCTACCAGACCAAGTAAACTTCACATCCTTCCTGGTCAGCCTAGTCAATGGCTCTGCTATCCACGAGAAATCCTTATAAACCTCTAGTAGTAACTTGCAAGCCCAAGGAAACTTCTGATCTCAGTCACCATCTTTGGTCTCTTCTAGTTGTTAACAGCTTCGATCTTATCCAGATCAACCAAAAAACCCTTCTTTGAAACCCCGTGACCAAGAAGCTAAACTTCTTTCTTCCAGAAATGACTTGAAAACTTCGCTTTCAGTTGATGCTGCCTCGGCGTCTCAAGCACCACTCTAAGATGAACTTCATGCTCTCTTTCATCCTTAGAGTATATTATGATGTCATCCATGAATACTAATATGAACCTGTCCTAGTGCTCTTGGAGAACTCGGTTCATCAAATCAACGATGAAAGCTGGCGCATTTGTTAACCCGAATGGCATCACCAACCACTCATATGACCCATATCTGGTCCTGAATGCTGTTAACAAAATATTATCCTCCGCCACTCTTAGTTGATAGAACCCTGTTACCAAATCCAAGTGGGAGAATACTCTGTGTCCATTCAACTGATCGAACAAATCATCGATTCTTGGCAAAGGATACTTATTCTTAATCATCCTTTTGTACAACTTGCGATAGTCAATACACAACCTTAGATATCCATCTGGCTTCTTTACGAATACCGCAGCTACTCCCCAAGGAGAACTACTTGGTCTAATAAAGTTCTTCTCTTCTAAGTCCACTAGCTGCACTTCAGCTCTCTCATCTCAGTAGGAGTCATTCGGCTAGGTGGTTTACTGATAGGTTCTGCCCCTGGCACAAATTATATCCGAAACTTGATAGCTCGCTTTGGTGGTAGCCCTGACACTGGCTCAAAAACATCTGCAAACTCTTTTGCTACTAACACCCAATCTAATTCTTCTTCTGATTCCATTGCATTCAGCAAAGCACAAGCACTTGAGTCTGACTTCTCCACCAAGTATATTATTCGGTCATGGCTGTTAGGGTGTCTCAACGATATTTCCTCATCCCAGCAAAATATTCTGGCACTGTATCTATCTAACCAATCCATACCCAATATGATCCCGAAACCCCGGAAATAAAAAACATACAGACTACATGCAAACTTATGACCTAATAAGTCAAGTTCTAACTGATCACATCTCATTCCTAGAGTTGCATACCCTCGCAACCCTTAAGGAAGTAAGTAGGTATAATGGTTCTAAACATAATTTATCTACCAAGCACTGAGACATAAATGAATCAACTGGAATCAAATAGTACCCTAACTAGTATACTATGGATCAAAAGCGTACCTTCCATCATGGATTTCCCCCTTCTCGGCTGTTGTTGGTCTGGAAGATGGTTCCAAGGCAAAAAAAATTCCTTTGTCTGCTCTAACCGGTTTTGGACACTGATTCTTGTAATGCCCGATCTGGTCACAGTTGGAGCATTTCACTCCTTTCTTAACTGCAACATTCTTCCTTTTTCCAGTTCGACATTCATGAGCAAAATGTCCTTTCTTGTCGCACTTGTAGCAAACTACATCGACCTTCCCTTTCTTGGCTGCTCCTCCTTTCTGAGCTCCTTTTCGTTTAAAGAACTTTCTCTTCTTTCCCTAGGGATCTTGAACCTCAACTGACTTTCCCTTACTAAACGTAGAGAGCATCTCTTCGTTCTCGACGGACATCTCCACTACAACATTGCTTGGGTAACGGAGGTGTGGCATGGTTGCCTTGGCAATCTTTGGCTTTCGTCCTCAAATAAACTTTCATTTCTCTTGATGAAAGTATCAATCATGGCGTATCCGTATCTTGACAGCTCATCAAATTTCATGGCATATTCGATTACCGACATTTCCCTCTGCTCTATATCCGTAAAATTCCTCATCAATGTCGACTTAGCCCCTTCGGATAGAAACCTCTCTTCGAATCTCCTTCGAAACTCAGCCCAGTTAATTCTTCTTCAGGTACTCCAATAGTAACCCCATTCCACCGGTATAATGCTGCTCCCTGCAACTGTTTGGAAGCAAGTTTTCTCTTCTGTTCATCATCTTAATCCCAAGTCAGCGAAAATCTTTCATGGTGCAATAACTGGTTTTCTATTTCGACATCATCCTTTATTCCCAAAAATGGATTTCCATCATGATTGGTGTAATCCCTGCTCAGCTTGGCATAGTTATTGCTAACTAAGACCATATGATTTGCTCTCCCAGCATTCACAGCATTTCCCCCAACTACTCTTGTAGCTGCTCCAGCTTGCATCAGATTGATGAAGAACTGATACATCATCCCAATATCTACGGGCAGGGTTCCAGCACCTATGTTGGCATTTGCGTTTAGATTAGCATTTGCTTGTCGACCCGGGTTCCTCCTGGTATTGGGTCGAGCATTTTCATTAGTTGTGGTGCTTCCTCCCCCTAGATTTCCTCCTTCGTTTCCTGGTTCCATATCTTCCTTTCTCGTATATCTGCATATGAGCCTTAGTAAGATACAAAAGAACGGTCTAAGAGAAAAGGAATACGTACTTATTTATATAACAAATGCAAGTACGTTACTATAGCGTTAGCCCAAACCCCGTTCTCATTCTCTGATTCATTGGGGTATGTTTTTAAAATCTTTTAGGTTTAAATTTCTTTTAAATTTACATAAACCTATGCTCTAATACCAACTTGTAACATCCACCATTTGGAGGCCCAAAACTAACTTCTACGGATGTTGCAGTCGTCTATAGTTATTAATTCTCGGTGACCAAATGCGGTAATCTTAGATACATTGATATACCAGAAACACATGAATATGAAAAAATTTAAGCTCAATTTAAAACAAACTTCTCATTTCATTACAAATAGCATTTCAGATTCATTACATAATCACATACGTAACTCACGTTCAGAGAAATTACAATTTATTACAAAATATGCCAAGAGCGACATATGAAGATGCCCTTTGGTTGATCAGAGTCTAAATAGAGGCAATTAAAAAAATTGACGTTACATCCAAATAACACAGCGGACAATAGAAAGAATCTCCTAAATAGCTAGCTTGCCTCCTGCATGTCTCCGAAGGCTTATTCGTCAACTAATAACTTGAGAAATCCTTACTCTCAACCTACTCAAATTAATTTTTGAGCACCCGAGAGTTTAAGGGGGAAAACATAAACTTTGAGTCAAACAAAAACTGTGGTGTGAATAATAATATATTATCTCGAACCAAATAGATATCTAGCGAGACCACGCCAATAAGCGGAACAGGTTTCCCCTCGCTAGTATCTTAACCAAAACAAATTAACCATATACTGTGCATCTACATCCACAATGGTTAAAACATAACATAATATGATGATATGCAATTATACAATATATCATGGATTTCTCATCCCTATTCATTGCCTATCTGTCTCAAGTTATTGTTTCTAGGGTCACTATTAACCTATTAGTTTTCATGGGCTAACTAATAACCTGTTCCAAGCTTGCAGACTATCTGTTCGGTTTCATAGTTTTCATGGGATTACTAAGAACCTATTGGTGTCTACCAATAACATCATCCAATCATAGTTTTTATGGACTGACTATGAACCTACTAGATTCTCCAATAAAATCTCTAAGGTCATAGTTTTCATGGGCTGACTATGAACCTATCGATCTCTATCAATAACCTATTCCGGACATAGTTTTCATGGGATCACTAGGAACCTATTGGCCCATGCCAATAACATTTCTCGTGGCATAGTTTTCATGGGCTATAATTTTTTTGTAGGTGTAAAATTAGGATCTCTAACCTATTTCATTACTTTCGAACGATGGTTTCTCTTTCCGTAGAGTGGTCATAATAGAGAAATGGACTTACGGTTAAAAAGTTACACATGTTTTAAATTCTGAAAACAAAGCGGCGTTACTGTAGCATGGCTACGAAAGCTGAAGTACTGTAGCATGGCTTCGAAAGCAAATGGGTACTGTAGCAATACGAAACCAAATGGTACTGTAGCATGGCTTCGATAGCTAAATGGTATTGTAGCATGGCTTCGAAAGCTAAAAGGTACTGTAGCAACATGAAAGTAAATAGGTACCGTAGCATGGCTTCGAAAGCTAAAAGGTACAGTAGCAATATGAAAGAAAATGGTTATTGTAGCATGGCTTTGAAAGTTAAAAAGTACCGTAGCAATACGAAAGCAAATGGATACTGTAGCATGGCTTCAAATGCTAAAAGGTACCGCAGCAACACAAAAGCAAATGGGTACTGTAGCATGGCTTCGAAAGTTAAAAGGTACTGTAGCATGGCTTCAAAAGCTAAAATGTACTGTAGCAATACGAAAGCAAATGGGTACAGTGGTAGACTCGTAACTAACGTAAAAACTGCTATTTTGCTAACTAAAGTATATTCTTTTCACCAACTCTTATTGTTTATCAAATTCTTATTGGATAGACATATACTTTATTAATTTCTTTGCAGAAAAACTGCTATAATAAGATTTTATAATTTTCAAAATTATTTGCAAACCATTAAATTATATTAATATTTTAATATAATTATTAAGCCTTTCTAGCTTAGAAAATTCATAATAAATCGAAAACACTTGAGAAAAATCCCAAAAATTCACCAAAAATCTGAAACAACATTTTCTTTACTATATAAAAATTTCAGGGAAAAATTCATTATTTTATCATTTTCAATAGTTAAATCCCAAAATAAATGCCCTTTTCACCTTAGAAAATTCATAAAATATTCCTATTAATTTCGAAAATTATGAAATTAAAAAAACATCTCCAAAATTAGGTATTACACAACATATCCAAAAATCAAGTCATGAAGGTCATTCACTAAGGTTTTTCCCTTGAAACCTATCATAATAATTTCATAAAAATTCCAATAAATCACCATTCATGCAAATAATGGTAAAATCAACCATATCACCATCAAACAATGTGAAATACATCAAAAATCCAAAATTTAACATATATGAATGAGATGGATACTATTATTCACCATGTTTTGAGAAAATGAGTTGAGATTTGATTCCCCTTAGCTTTAACTTGATTCTCTAACTTTTCTTCCTTTAAAAGCTTTAGCAATGGCCTCTACTTTGTTTGTGTTTTGTATGAATGTAAAAATGAATGAGGATATGAGAGTGGAAGGGTTTATGTTTAGGAAATGAAGCTTATTCCTATTTTGCCCCTCTCATAAATCCTCCTACTTATGTTTAAGTTAAAATGATCTTGCATGTTAATTAATTAAGGCCTAACCCAGTTAATTATCAAATCTCATCTCCTTCTCACGCCACACATTATTATGTTTAATTCATCTAATTAAATCTCCTGAATAATGTTAAAAAAATTATGGGTGTTATAGAATCATACCGATGACTTTCAATATGCTGTTGTTTGACATCATTACTGCTCCAATGGTATGCGGTGTCACCTAGAGTTCGACATCAATCCTTGCCTTAATGAAGTGTAGTAGTGGTTACATACGACATGCGATATCAAGGATATACAATATCCCTCTTATATTATTGGCCTACGACATTCCATATCATAATGATGATATGTGATATCTTCTTCATTGTTAAGATTTGATATTGTGTGGTGACCGTTTCCTTTATAAGGTTTTGACATTCCTCTAATATAACATTTTCAACATCATTCATTGGACATTGTTAAGGCATCCCCTTTAGTACTAAAGCTTGATGCTGGAATGCTTGGTTATGCCCTTCACCTTTTCTAGTGCGAGATGCTTCTTGCTATGCAAGATGCTTTATGCTGATAGGTGTGATAGCTCATATCATCTTTGAGTTCGACCTGCCTATGCTTATTGCATTATTAGTTCAAAAACCCAATTGTAGATATCATCAATTTCGACATCATTTTCCCTTTAGAAATAATGTGTATAACATTTGCCTCATCCCTTGTATAAAAGAAGCCTTTTACACTTTAGTGTAAAACCAAGAATTCTCTTGCTTTCCAAATCCTTTGCAATGTTTTCTTTTAACCTGTTTTCCTATAAAACAAAGTAAGTGATGATTTTTATTATTAAATTTAAATTTGAATTTGGGTAAATACCCTTGAATTTGGGTAAAGTCATGAATTAGCTTATCCTCTTTTCCCCTATAAAAAGAGGTTTTCATTCTTCCAAGTCAAATTTGATTAAGAAGACTATAAATCTGTTCAATAGAAAATCTATAAATTCGATTTTTCAATAATATTATAGTTTTATTTGAATAAGAGACCATAAATTCTCTAATAATAATAATTTGAGTAGAAGACTAGAAATCCAGAATATTCTAAATAGAAGATCAAAAATCCATAATAATATCCTGAATAGAAGACCATAAATCCATGATAATGTCATGAATAAAAGACTATAAATCCATAATAATATCCTAAACAGGAGACCAAAAAACCATTTAGTAATATTATCACTTGAATAGAAGTCCGGGAAACCATCTAGCATTAATAGTTTCTTAAATAAGAGAAGACCAAAAAATTATCGTGCAATAATCAGAAAAGACCAGAAAACTACCTGATATTAATATTTTCGAGAAGAGAAGACCAAAAAATGATTATGGCAATAATGATCAAAATAGAAGACCAGAAACCCTTCTTGTCATAATAGTGGAAGACTAGAAATCCCCTGGTAATAATACCATGATTTTGAGATTGAAGACCAGGAATCCCTCTGGTAACAATAATAGAAGATCATAAAACCATTTGGTAATAATATTCTGAATAGAAGACTAGAAGACCATTATGGTAATAATAAATCCAAGTATAAGAAGATCAGAAATCCCTTTTCTTATTAATAGAGATTCTTGTTATTTAATAATTCAAATTCCAATCAAGAATCATGGATTGAGAAATAACTCAATATTTCAAAGAATGGAGTTCCAAGTCCAAATAACAAAGCGAAAATTTTCAAACATTCTTATTTGGTATTAAATTTTTTGATTATAGGAAATAGATAACTCTTGAACCTTCCTCATAGGTTTTCTCTTAATTTCATCTAAATGCATTTGATTATTCTTCCTCGGGAAGATTGCTTTTGATCCATTCTTTAGAATAAAGCTAGATTTACTTCTGCGTTTGATTGATCTTCCTCTAGAAGACTGCCTCGATATCTCTTTTGGATCGAGTTTGATTTTCTTTTGAATTTGATCTTCCTCTAGAAGATTGTCCTTTACTACTCTTCAGGTAGTGATTTAGGCTTTGATTGATTTCTTGGTTATCATTTTAGGTAATGATCTCAACTTGAATCGAACCCCTTATCACTCTCTTAGGTGATGATTTAGGTCTTTTGTCTGGCACATTTGGTTAACTATCTTATGCAAAACCAAAGTCCGACTAGATCTCCCTCTAGGAGGTGCTTCAACCAGGCATTATAGAAGGGATTGAAGGCATGTCCGGTGCTTTGGCCAGGCCATCTTAGGCGGGACCGAAGGCTTATTCCATCCTCCCTCTAAGAGGTGCTCCAAACAGGCCTTATAGGCGAGACTAAAGGCTGGTCGATGCTTTGGCAAGGCCATTTTAGGTGGGACCAAAGGCTTACTTCATCCTCCCTCTAGGAAATGCTCCATCCAGGCCACGTAGACGGGGCCGAAGGCTTGTAGTGCTCTGGTTAGGCCTTATAGGCGGGACCAGAGGTTTACTCTGACCTTCCTTTAGGAAGTGGTTTGACTAGGCCCTTGTGGCAAGATCAAAGGCTTTCTTCACCCCTTATTACCTTATAGGTAATGATTTAGGCTTCTTCTTTTAATTCCTTTCTTTCATTGGACCGTCGATTCCACAGACATACTTGTCTTAATTTCTTTATTTATCCATTGTAGGAATACATGACCTTAGATGTTTGGCATTTAATGTTCTTGCTATGACGTTACCATTTTATCGGCAAATTCAATGGGTTCTTGGTGGTTTACTTCGTGGATAACAAGGGGTCCTTCCTAATTTGGCCCAAGCGACGCATCCACTGGATTTTTAGTATTTTCCATGACTTTATATAGTACCAAATCTCCTTTTCGAAATGTTATTTCCTTGACTTTGGAATTGTAGTATTTGGTTATTCTTTATTGATATTCAGCTATTCATATGGACACTTCATCTCTTAGCTCATTAATCAGATCCAAAGATTCCTTTTTTAGTTCTTGATTAGGATTAAAAGCATATGCGATCCTTCGATGGGATGGTACTTCGACCTTAATTGGAAGCATCACTTTACATCAATATGTTAAAGAAAATGAGGCATGTCCTATTTTTGTTTTAGCAGAAGTTCTATATGCTTATAGCGCAAGAGGTAATTCTTCTGCTCAATTTCCCATTTCTTTAACTAGGCGTTTCTTAAGAATAGTTTTAATAGTTTTGTTAGCAGCTTCAATGGCTCCATTAGCCTTTGGATGAGCTACGGATGAAAAAGCTTTTGATAATTCTGTTTCTGTCGCAAAATTTGGTGAATTCTTCATTTTCAAATTGCGTTCCATTATCGGATATGATCTTGTATGGCATTCCAAATATGTTAAATATATTCTTGATCACAAACTTTAGCACCTTTACGGACGTTATGTTTGGCAATGACTCTGCTTCCACCCATTTAGTAAAGTAGTCAATAACTACTACCGTATATTTAGCTCTTCCTTTAGGTATAGATAATGGTTTAATCAAATCAATCCCCCATACATCAAAAGGCCATGGACTTGAGATTGAGGTCAACTCACTTAGTGGTAAATGTGGTATTCTTGAAAAAATTTGGCACTTTTTGTATCTTTTTACATAATCCTTAGCGTGGTCACTTGTTTGGGGCCAATAAAAGCCTTGTCTTATAAGCTTTTTGGCTAATTTTATGCCATTAGAATGATCTCCACAGAATCCTTCATGGACTTCTTTCAATAATTTTTCTCCATCCTTTGGACAAACATATCTTAAATAAGGCAGTGAGTATACTTTTTATAAAGTATTCCATTCATAACAACAAAGGTTGGAGCCTAATGTTTTATTCTTATAGTTTCCTTTTTATCTGTTGGTTATTTTCCTTTTATCAAATATTCAACTATTGTTGTCATCCAATTATTTTCATATTGGTTGCTTATTTTTGCATGAGTGTTTCTTCCTTCGTTTTCATCATTACTGACTACTGGATCATTTCCCCTTCTGTTTGCATGAGAGCTTGAGATCTAGTTATTACCAACGTCTCAGTTTTTATCTGGATTCTTCTTCCTCTATGCTAGATCTTGGTTGGAAGCTAACTGGCATAATTTGAGTTTTAGGTGCTCCTCGTGAGCTAGCTAATTTGGCTAAAGAATCGGCTTAGGAATTCTTTCCTCTTGGTACTCAATGTATCGAAAAATCCTCGAATTGGGTCAACATTTTTAGTACCTTCTTAACAAAAAGAGTCAATTTGGCATCTTTTATTTAGTACTTTTGATTTAGCTGGTTTACCATCAGTTGGGAGTCACTAAAAATCTCAATTCTTGGAATTTTCAACTATAGGGCTAAGATGAATACTGCCACAATTGATTCGTACTCTGCCACATTATTAGTAGTGGAAAAGCCTAACTTCATTGCATAGTGTAAGCGATGTCCGTCGGGGGGTAATAATCACATATCCCACACCAACTCCTTGTTTATTTGAAGCTCCATCAATGAATAATTACCATTTGGGTTTTAAATCTCTTTCCTTTTTTTATTGTTCCCTGATAAATCATGTGCATTCATTTACAAAATTGGTTAGAGCTTGCCCCTTTATTGCTACTCAAGATTGAAATTATATTGGCTGAGTTATATTCCCCGCTTTACTAATCTTCATGACGCCTTAGGTTTACTGAAGACTTGCTTGAGTAGAAAGTTTGTTAAGATTTTAATTGGATGTACTTGAAAATAGGCCCTTAACTTTCGGACTGTGAGCATTAAGCAGAATGCTAACTTTTTTATGACTGATATCTAATTTCGTCATCTTTGAGCCTTTTTCTAAAATAGTATATCAGAAGCTAAGTTCTGTTCTCTTCCCTTATTAAACAGAGCTTGCTGTAAGAAACTGCCATGTAGAGATAAAGATTCTCCTCTTTTACCAGGCTAGATAAGATTGGAGGCTTTTCTAAATTCTCTTTCAACTCTTTAAAGGCCTTTTGGCAATCTTCCCCCTATTCAAAGTTTTTCTTCTTCTTAATCAAATCAAAGAATGGTATGCATTTATCAATGGCTTTAGAAATAAATCTATTCAATGCTACCACTTTTCCATTCAAGCTCATCACATCTTTGCTTGTTTTTGGCTCTGCCATATTCTTAATAGCTTGAATTTTGTCGGGATTGACTTTGTTTCCTCAAGCATTAAAAATGTATCCTAGAAAATTTCTAGATTAAATTCTAAAAGAGCACTTCTGTGGGTCGAGCTTCATTTGATAGTTTCTTAATACCCTAAACATTCTTCAAGATTGTTTAGATGGTTTTTCTCTTCTTGGGATTTAACTAGAAAATCATATACGTATACTTCCATGTTTCACCCAATTTCTCTCTAAACATTTTATTTACTATCCTTTGATATGTTGCTCCGACATTCTTTAGTCCAAAACGCATTATTTTATAACAGTATGTTCCTTAACTATTATAAAACTTGTATTTTCCTCATCTGGTTTGAACATCGAAATTTGGTTATACCCTAGATATGCATCCATAAAGGATAAGAGTTTATGTCTGCTTGTTGCATCAACCAACTGATCTATTCTCGGAAGGGGGTAATAGTCTTTGGGACAAGCTTTGTTCAAATCTATGTAATCAACATATGTTCTCCACTTTCCATTAGGCTTTTTGACTAATACCAGATTTGCCAACAATTTTGGGTAGAGCGCCTCCCTAATGAATCCATTTTTAAGTAACCTTTTGACCTCCTCTTTCAAAGCGTTAGTTCGTACCTTATGGAATTGTTTTTTCTTCCGTCGGATGGGTGTAATATTCATATTCATGTATAGTGCATGGCTTATGACTATTGAATCTATTCTGACCATATTCGAATGGTTCCAAGCAAATACATCTTTGCTGGATCAAAGGAATTGAATGGGTTCTTTTTTGAGTTTTCCATTTAGCCCATTCCTGACTTTTACTATTTTTGTTGAATCAACTGGATCCAAACATATCTCCTCCGGATCTTCGGTGGGCTTCATCCTCTCCTGCTCGCCTCTACAGTCTAATTTAGTGATAATTTCTTCACCGTCTATTTCTTCGTCTATTAGATTCGCTTCTTTTCTCTTTCTCTTTCTTTTACAAAAGTTAAATCTTCTTAGCACATTCTTCTTATTTGCCTCAGATGGTTGGCCTAGAGGACCATTATCCAAGGGCTTGTTAATTTCAACTTTGGCTGATTTGTCTTTCTTGGAATCATAACAAGAAAGATTATCTCTTTTCCATTGACCAAGAGTAGAAAAATACAATTCTCGAGAGCTAAATTGCTCTCCCCTTATTGTTCCTCATCCATTTTTAGTTAGAAATTTCACCATCAGGTATTTTGATGACACAAAAGCGTCTACTTCGTCCAGGACTGACCTCCTAAAGAAGGCATTATAGTAGGAAGGTTAGTCCATTATGACAAACAAAGTTTCAAAAGTTATTAAGCAAGAGTGAATCCCTATTTGCACTAGAAGCTTAATCTGCCCTACCAGAGTGAACCCTTTGTTATTGAATCTGAAGATGGGCTCGAAACTTGGTTCTAACTTCTTTTTTGGGATCCCCATCTAATCAAAGGCATGTTTAAAGATAACATTCACCATACTTCTGGTATCCACTCGAATTTTGGTCACCATAGAAAGCCCGATTTGCGTGGTTATCATTAGCGGATCATTGTGTGGATGGCGGACTCCTCTTAGCTCCTATAGAGTTATAGTTAAGTTGTGTATCTAAAGTCGATATTTCTTATTTTTAAGCAGTGGTTCCTCCTAGATAGAGAAGATTTTGTCTCTTACCTCTTTTATGTATCTGCTTCTGGCCACCTTGCTATTTTCTGCTAGATGTGGACCTTCATGAATAATATCTATCTGATTAATTGGTGGAATAAAATCTGGCTGAGAATAGTTTTCCACAAGGTTTTGCAACACTTCTTGGGAGCCCTTGGTTACTTCCCTCAAGCTGAGTAGGCTTTTGACTCTCCTTAACGAATTGCTTTATAAGTACAGACTAAATCATATTTTGAATTACTCTTGTCAATACACAACATTCATCGGCCTTGTGTCCATTGGCCTTATGATAGGCACAATAATCTCCCCTTCTTCTTGGTTCAGGGTTATTCCTTGCTTTGTAAAGGATAGGGAAATTGCCACTGTCTTTAGCCGTAGCAAAAATGTAAGAGATTGGTTTATTCAAGGTAGGGTAATTGGACTTGGGATCTCTTCCCATCTTCCCCTTCTATTTTCATCGCACCTCGGTCTCTTGTTGGGATGGTCGAAGCCAAATTTTCCTGTTTCTTTCTTTGGTTAAGATTTCTTCTTTGCATAGTACATTTCATCTATACAGATAAACTTATCAGCTTGAAAGTGGAAGTCCTATAAATCTCTAACCCTATAAATATAGAGTTCCTTCCAGAATGGAGTTTGCTCAATTAATCCTGATCATATAGCCATCAACTTCTCCCAGTCAGTCATATTTTCAGCTTTCAATGCTTTCGTATTAAACCTCTTAGAATATTCAACAAGAAATTCCCCCACCCTCTGTTTAACATTGGCTAATATACTAGAATCAATAGTGGGATCTTTGGAGATGCAAAATTATGCTGAGAATTCATAAGAAAATTGCTCCCAGGAATAGATAGTTCTTTCTCGACAGTGCCTGTACCATTTAGCCATGGCTTCTTGAAAGGTAGTAGGAAAAAGTTTGCAACAAACTGCTCTTGATGCATTGTATAGATCCATCTTGCTTTCAAAAGCTGCAAGTGATCATTTGGATCAGTGCTTCCATTATACTTTAGCATGGGAATGTTAATATGGGATGAGATTCTGGTAGCCATTATCTCTTCCATGAATGAGGCCTCACGAGGATTATTGTTCACCATTGGGTCAACGTTTCTTTTTCCCTTAAGATCGAACATATCCTTCACAATCTTGTTAGCAATGTCCTTCAAGTATGCTTCATCATCACAATAGTCCTTCCTATTGGGCTTATACTCCTTGCCTGAAACTAAGCTGCCATATGCTTGAAAGATTGTTTTACCATTCTTTCTTGATTCTCTCTTTATTGATTCATATTAATTTGATTGCCTTACGAGTTTGGGAGTGGAATATTAGTCCTTCATTTTGATATCCTCTTTTTTTTGTGGACCCATAGTACTTTTTCCTTTCTCCTTGCATTTGAGTGCTAATTCATTATGGTTCCTCCTTGGAGATTCTGCCTCTTCTCCTTCGGTGAGCTTTATTGTTTTGGAAGACTTCTGTGAAAGGAACTTCTCTAGTGGCTCTTGCATTATTGCTATTTGCTACGTTAAATCTTTGATTTTGGCTTCGCTGTCCGTTGGCTTTGCAGGTTCTGATGGTTGATTGGTTTCCAAGTTTTCTAAATTGAAGGTAGGAGTAACATTATTCTCCAATATTGTGTGTTGCACTATTTCCACGCTCAGAACGTTGATTCTCTTAGTTTTCACCATTTCCTTAAAAAGGAAAATAAACCACATAATTAGAATTAAATAAGGAAATAATAGGCCGGAGGTTCGAACCCTCCTTCCAACGCCAAAAAGTTGAACCCAAAATTGGCATAACTCCGTATTGCTATGTACGATGAGCCAAAACTTGGTTTATACACCCTTGATAGCATGACCAAGCATGGCTTAGTTGATGAGATAAATAGTGCTAAGAAATCAAGATCTAGTCCATCATTTAAGGCTAAGTACATGATGATGCCATTCAGAGATGGTTCAATGATGCCCATGAACCATTAGCAAAGTTATTCAAAAGTTCATGTCACATATTCAAAGGAGAGAAAAAATAAGTTGCAAGTATATATGATAGTTCATTAAGCATTTGTTAATGAACTAAGTAAGTGATCCTCATAGTTCATAATCCGTTGTCCATATGCGGTAAGCAAAATAGAGGTTATGAATATAAACACTAGTTTAAGCCGAAGCCCATGTGACTTTATGCAAAATAAAGTCAAGACGAAACTTAGAGCCTAATGAGCTCTATTATATGCATATCCATGTCATAGTTGCAAAATCAAGGTATATGCCATGCTAGATATTTGTTCAAGTCCTTCCGCATATAAAATTGCTAAATTTATAATCAATTCACGATTTATCCCAATTTGATTTAGGGTTACAACTGTTCAATTTTGAGATAAGAGAAAAGAAATGACCGCGCCTTCCTCTATGCCCCTAGGTCTGTATTTATAGAGGTTGGGAGGAGTGACATGGCTGCCACGTGTCACTTCCAGTAGGCTTGGCTTTCAGCATCATCAACACCTCGATGGCGCTAGGTGTTATTGATGAAATACGGCATCAATGACATGCGGAAATGATGAGGTTCGGCAATGATGAGATGCGGTATTGACAAGCCATGCTATTGATGAAGTGCAGCATCAATGAGATGCAGTAATAATAATAAATGGTGCCTCTTATTATGTTGGTAACTTACGATATCCTAGTCGCATTGTAGCTATTCAATATTCTTATTTGTTCATGAGTTCGGCATCGTTCTTTGAAACAGCTTTTGTAAACTCGATGCTAATAACATCATATTCCCTTGCTTCCACACTTGCCTCCTTTGGAAAGTATGTGGATGACAAGTGGCATTGTTGTGATGCGACATGCTTTTTGTACATAGTTTGTAAACAACAAACTCAAGCATATGGTTTCTTGAGGCTCAAATCCTTCATTCGGCATCAGTTACTAACGACATGCGAGATTGATGATATGTGGTATTTGACAGGGACGCGGAAGATGATCTTAAGGCTATTTAACACTAGAGGGGGGGTGAATAGTGTTTTAAGAATTTCTTTAAAACTTCTTTAGATTTAAATTGATTTAATTAACTTAATGCAAATACACAATCACAGATCAAATCACAGAATCACAAACAGATGCAAATATAAATAAAAAGCAAGTAAAGGAAAGAACACACCAGGAATTTTATACTGGTTCGGTGTTACCCTACATCCAGTCCCGCACAACTCGTACGGCTTTCTATTCAATAATAATCTAGATTACAATCCCTCGATTCCAAGGCAACGAGGTACACCCTCCAGATTCTCAGGTCTCTGGGTAGAACCACTTGATTCACAGGACACAAGTTCACCCGATCGATTTCCATGGACACGATCACACCTTTATAACCTTACACAAGTTTCTTTGAGTACAAATGTATCTATAACTCTGATAAGCACTGAGATTCTTTGAAGAGAGTGGCAGAGAATCAAGCTAGAGATATTCTGGTTTGATTCACTTAAGATTTCGGCAGAATATGGATAGGATGATTAGAAAATAAGATAAGAGAATAAAGAGGAGAGAAACTAATGAAAGTAGTTACTGGAAAACGTCCATAACAGTCTCTATTTATAGAGAATGAATGGATGTGTCCATTCAAAGAGATTTAAACGAATAGACACTTCTTTTGAAAACAACCTTTGCTATAACGGGAAGCATGTCGACATGACGAGTAACTATGATGTCGACATGGTCTAGTAAAAATGATGATTTGCTTTTCTTTGAAAATGATGATTTAAAACATATGCAACTTTATTCAAATGGACTCTATGTATTTGTAGAAGGTATTTAGAAGTAGAAATACTTATGAATATATATATGTATATATACTAAAATATATTTAAAATCAAGGTAAATAAACTAAAGTAAATATAATATTAAAATAGATTTTGAGGCTAAAATATCAAGGACAATTTTGAAATCAAAATATAACAAAATGATAAATATGATTTTGAGGCTAAAACATTTTTGGAAATACGAACGAAGGTTTTTCTTTTGAAAAGGAATATTTGAAAATCATTTTATGAAACAAGAGATAATTTTGAAAATCATTTTGAATCAAAATTAGTGGATAACAAAATAGGGCTACTATCCGTTCCACTAGATATTTCGTGAGTTCCATCTCACTAGGGTTCCATCCCTTTAACAAGAACGAAGTGGATTCCATTCCACGAGTAAATTGGATAAAAAAGAATGATAGTGCTTTCAAGGAGTTTTAACAAATATCTAACCTAACTATATTATTTGTCTTGAACTCTTGAATATCTTGAATCTCATGAGTCTTCAATCTTGAACTCTTGATCTTTGTCTTCTTTACTGTACAGTCTTCTTTTGTTGATACCTGCATATAGATTTCCTGCACATATATATTTTATAACACTTCTATAGTTGTTGTCATCAAAACCATTATCCTATAGACTAACATTCTCCCCCTTTTTGATGATGATAACCTTTGTTTATAAAATATTTATATTCTCCTTATAACTCCCCCTAAATCTAATAACTCCCCCTTAATCTATGCCTAACTAACCTATTTTATACTTCTCCCCCTTTGTCATCAACAAAAAAATGACACTAACTCCCCCTAAATCTATGATATTAATGATAGTGTTATCATTAATAATACTGAAACTAGATATAACAATGCTAAATATTGTATACTTAGAATGATATATGAGTAATATAAGAATGAGAATAATAAGTGTAACCACATATTATTTTATTCATATCACTATATACATAACTGTTAAATGAAAAGAAAATGCATACAATAAGTAGACAAATCAATCAAACATAAGCACACCTATTTATGTCTTATTACATAATCAATATAGTGAGTTATCATAAATCAACCATGTTTAAAACCAAATCAAGTATTTCAAATCAAATCAATTTAAAACCAAATCAAACAAGTTAAATGTTACGTGGAACTTCAACCCATCCCTCTTTTCCAAAGATGGGATCCGCTTTGATTACTTCCCAATCTTCATCGTCCTGGAGCAATGTCTTCGGTGGATTTACTTGGAGATCCTCTTTGTTGAGAGCGGAAATCATCCATCGTAGTGCATCGAAATGCCTTTCTTGTTCCTTTATCATCTGCATTTGACTCAGTTCTAAGTGCCTCTGATTTCGTAGAATAAAAGTAAGATTGTCTTTGAAGGATTTGAGAGTCTCTTCAAGATTATCACTTAGATTTGAAGAGGATGACGCCATTTTGACGATAAGTAAGAAGGAAATAAGTAGATAAGAGTAGAGAGAAGTTATGAGAAGTTTTCTGGAAGAAAATAGGACTTAAATAGACAGGAAAGTCGTTTGAAATGAATAGACATAAGGAGTTATTTTGAATTTCAAATTGAAATGTCCATTCAGAATATTACCAGTATATGTCGACATGACCTCTATACAGTATGTCGACATACATAGAAGATTTTGCACATCTTATTTTTGAATTTTCAGTGTATATACATATGATTTATATATATATTACTTGATATAAATAAGAGTGACAGTAAGATAAACAGAGAATAAGCTTCATTTCATACTAGAATAGAGAAGTACATGAATCTCATAGAGAAAACATAAAGATACAACTTTCAATATACCAAATTTCATTGATATACAAAAAGTAAACTCTAGAAACTAGTAGATGAGGATGAAGATGATGAGATATTAAGCTTCTTGTTGACTTTGGAGAAGAACTTGTTCATAGTATTGGACATTTTGTCCAATTTTTTGTTTACGGAGTGTTTGAGAGCTTTTTGATTTTTTACAATTACTCGTTGATTGTGAAGGAGAATCTTGTTTGATGGTCGTGTGGGAAAATCAATACTCTCTAAGGAAGTTTCTTCACTTTCTTCCTCTTCTTCTTCCTCACCTTCTTCTTCTTCACCTTCTTCTTCCTCCTCTTCCTCTTCTTCTTCTTCCTCCTCATCTTCTTGCATTTCCTCATACCCCAATCGTGCTTCTTTTTCCGTTAGTGTTTCGTATGGTTGAAACACGTGCGGAATTTTCATAAGTGAAATATTGGAATGATTAAAAACCTTTCTTGGAAAGAATTCTTCACCTCTCATATCCACTCCAAAGTAATTAAAAATTCTAGTGAGGTATATTCCATGATATAATGCATTCTCTCCCGAATCCAAGTTTTTGTGACGAAATTCATCCAAGATAACTTGTGCCCAATTAATATCATAATTTCCAAAAATTGCAAAAAGAGCCTTACACACTTTTTGAGTCGGGTTATTGTAATTTCCCGATCTCGGAGTAATAGTGCGTTGAAGGAGAAGATTAACAATACGAGCTTTTGGTCGAAAAAATTTGTTTTTGAAATCCATTTCTTCCTCAAAAATATTGTGAAAAGTTTCACGATCGGTTTCCTCGATTTCAAAAGAAGAAAGATTGGAACCGGTACTTTTACACTCAAGTATGGTTCCTAAAACATCGGTATCCAAAACAATTTGTGTCCCCTTGACACTACTCCACACTTCATCATCCCTTCCATTATAAAAACCACGATTTAAATTTGCATAAAACATTTTGACAAGGTTTGGATAGCAAACAAAATCATTTTGGTTATTGTCAACCAAGCTTAGAATACCATTGTTTTGAAAGAGAGCATCAATTTCATAAGAAGCGAAGTCATTAAAAATAGCAAAACTACCCGAATGAACTTTTCCATAAGTTGCATAATTAATGTATGCAAGTATGGCATCTCTATTATTGTAGAGATGATCTTTGGTGGCTTTTGACAGCCTCATTCCGGCTACGTTGCTAGTGGATGCCATTTTGAAGAGATAAGAGTGTTTGAAGATAAAAGTTGTTTTGAATTTGAATTGAAGATGGAGATAAGTAATGATAGAAGATAGATATAAAGAGGTTGAATAGGTGGATTCTCTGGTCAAAGAGTCATAACTATTCAGAACATAGGAGTTAGTGAAAAGGTGGAGGGAAATTTGAATTTTGAATTCAAATTTAGAAATCAGATTTGCTACAGGTATGTCGACATTACCAATAAGTGCCATGTCGACATGCACATCAGATTTTGCAAAAATGCTTTCAAGCATGTACAAGATTTATATATATATACTTATATATATTATGACTATTGTCTGAATATATTTTGAAAATATATTATATAGAAAATATATAAAAATAATATTTTATAAATTTTTAAAAGATATTTGAAAAATTTTAAGTTAATAAAATCAATTATATACTTAATTAATAAACTATTCTAAGCAACCAATTTTCAACCAATTAAAATAGTAAACGTGTACCTTGTTTGAGTTCCATATCATCCTGATTATCTGAATTCTGAGCTGTCATAAAACACATATTTGCCAATTCTGTTTTCTGTTCATCATCACTTGAGGACGTATCTGAATCATCCAGTGTTGCTGCAAATGCTTTCTTTCTTTTCTTTGAATATTCTTTGTTTGATTGAGGAGTTTGCTTTTCTTGATGTGGACAGTCTCTTTGATAATGACCAAACTCATTGCAATTGAAGCATTTGATGTTGTTGAGTGATTCAGTGTTATTTCCAAAACTTTTTCTCTTGTGATTATTCATTTTTCTATACTTCAAGAATTTTCGAAAGTTTCTTGTCATGAAGGCTATTTCTTCATCATCATCACTAGAGTCTGATTCACCAGTTAGTGCATTAAAGGCAATGGACTTTTTTTCTGATGACTTATTCTCCCTTCTTTCCTGAATTTGAACTTCATATGACATCAGATTTCCAATTAATTCATCAATCTTTAAGGTACTGATGTTATTTGCTTCTTCAATCGCCAGTGTCTTCAGATCCCATTCTGGAGTGAGTGAATTCAGAATTTTCCTGACTTGATCTTCTTCGGAGATTGCTTTTCCCAGAGATACTAGTGAATGAACAATATCCTGAAAACGACTATACATATCTGGAATAGATTCACTAGGCAACATCTTAAATAATTGAAATTGATTAGTAAGAATAGAAATTTTGGTCTGTTTAACTTTGCTTGTTCCTTCATGAGTAACTTGCAGAGTTTTCCAGATTTCATATGCAGTTTTACAAACAGATAATACCCTATTAAATTCATTTCTATCTAGTGAACAAAATAAAATATTCATGGCTTTTGAATTGTTTTGAGCCACTTCTCTTTGAACGGTCGTCCATTGAGCAAACTCAGTTGTGGGCTCAGTGTATTCAGTTTGTGTCATATTCCATGTTTCTAAACTAATGGATTGTAAATATATCTTCATTCTACATGCCCAATATGCATAGTTACTGCCATTGAAAAGTGGTGGTTTGGCAGTGGACTGACCCTCTACAAATGAACTAGAAATACTAGTGTTGGTAGCCATTGTTACTTTTCAAAAATCAGGTTATGAATACTTTGAAAAACTTGCTCTGATACCAAATGACAGGGACGCAGAAGATGATCTTAAGGCTATTTAACACTAGAGGGGGGGTGAATAGTGTTTTAAGAATTTCTTTAAAACTTCTTTAGGTTTAAATTGATTTAATTAACTTAATGCAAATACACAATCACAGATCAAATCACAGAATCACAAACAGATGCAAATATAAATAAAAAGCAAGTAAAGGAAAGAACACACCAGGAATTTTATACTGGTTCGGTGTTACCCTACATCTAGTCCCGCACAACTCGTACGGCTTTCTATTCAATAATAATCTAGATTACAATCCCTCGATTCCAAGGCAACGAGGTACACCCTCCAGATTCTCAGGTCTCTGGGTAGAACCACTTGATTCACAGGACACAAGTTCACCCGATCGATTTCCAAGGACACGATCACACCTTTATAACCTTACACAAGTTTCTTTGAGTACAAATGTATCTATAACTCTGATAAGCACTGAGATTCTTTGAAGAGAGTGGCAGAGAATCAAACTAGAGATATTCTGGTTTGATTCACTTAAGATTTCGGCAGAATATGGATAGGATGATTAGAAAATAAGATAAGAGAATAAAGAGGAGAGAAACTAATGAAAGTAGTTACTGGAAAACGTCCATAACAGTCTCTATTTATAGAGAATGAATGGATGTGTCCATTCAAAGAGATTTAAACGAATAGACACTTCTTTTGAAAACAACCTTTGCTATAACGGGAAGCATGTCGACATGACGAGTAACTATGATGTCGACATGGTCTAGTAAAAATGATGATTTGCTTTTCTTTGAAAATGATGATTTAAAACATATGCAACTTTATTCAAATGGACTCTATGTATTTGTAGAAGGTATTTAGAAGTAGAAATACTTATGAATATATATATGTATATATACTAAAATATATTTAAAATCAAGGTAAATAAACTAAAGTAAATATAATATTAAAATAGATTTTGAGGCTAAAATATCAAGGACAATTTTGAAATCAAAATATAACAAAATGATAAATATGATTTTTAGGCTAAAACATTTTTGGAAATACGAACGAAGGTTTTTCTTTTGAAAAGGAATATTTGAAAATCATTTTATGAAACAAGAGATAATTTTGAAAATCATTTTGAATCAAAATTAGTGGATAACAAAATAGGGCTACTATCCGTTCCACTAGATATTTCGTGAGTTCCATCTCACTAGGGTTCCATCCCTTTAACAAGAACGAAGTGGATTCCATTCCACGAGTAAATTGGATAAAAATGAATGATAGTGCTTTCAAGGAGTTTTAACAAATATCTAACCTAACTATATTATTTGTCTTGAACTCTTGAATATCTTGAATCTCATGAGTCTTCAATCTTGAACTCTTGATCTTTGTCTTCTTTACTGTACAGTCTTCTTTTGTTGATACCTGCATATAGATTTCCTGCACATATATATTTTATAACACTTCTATAGTTGTTGTCATCAAAACCATTATCCTATAGACTAACAGTATTAATAATGTATGATAGTTCCAATCATACTGATGACTTTCGATATGTTGTTGTCTGACATCATTACTTCTCCAATGGTTTGTGATATCACCTAGTGTTTGACATCGATCCTTGCCTTAATGAAGTCTAGTACTGGTTACATACGACATGTGATATCAAGGATATACAATGTTCTTCTTATATTGATGGGATATGACATTCCATGTCATAATGATGATATGCGATATCTTTTTCATTGTTAAGATCTGATATTATATGGAGACCCTTTCCTCTATAAGTTTTTGACATTCTTTTAATATCAAATTTTCAACATCATTCATTCGACATTGTTACGGCATCCCCTTTAGAACTAAAGATTGATGTGGGATGCTTGGTTCTGCCCTTTACCCTTTCTGGTGCGAGATGCTTCTTACTGTGCAAGATGCTTTATGCTTATAGGTGCGATAGCCTATATAATCTTTGAGTTCGACCTGCATATGCTTGTTGCATTATTATTTCGAAAACCCAATTGTAGATTTCATCAATTTCGACATCATTTTCCCATTAATGTGGATAACATATAACATTTAAAAGAGGCATTAGAATCCGGCACACAAATATCTTCGTTTGGTAAGAACTAAAGTTTTCCTCCTACAATATGATGAATAGAAGTTTTCCTCTTACAATTTGGAAAATGTTTTGGTAATAACTGTAACGACCCTTAAAATTTATGGTTTTAAAAGTATATTTAACTGGAACTTTGTAAAATTTTAAAACAATAAAATTTGAAAATAAAAATTTATTATTTGAAATACGTCTATTTTAATATAGCAACTGGTAAATTTTCATCTAATAATATTGAAGTTTATTTTCCTGTGAAATTTCATTTCAAATCAAACCGGTTAATAACAGTGAATTTAAAAGTTTTTCCGAAACCAAAATATGTCAACAGGAGGAAATTTATTCAGATCATTCTGAATCAGACTGCAAAATTCGTTTTTCCAAATTTAGACTTCTACTGCTCCGTTTATCTTAATTCTGGCAAAATAGAAGCATTTTCGGTACCGATTATCGACTTTTGATCGGATGATCGTACCACTGATATCTGTATACTGTTTTGATTGTCTCGTCGCGCTGATCACCACGGTATATTTATTTTTGTATTTTGAAGTCCGGTACGCGACGGATATAATAAACTGTTCGTCGTATGGGTATCACAAATTTCAACCGTTACTTCCTGTGCCTTTTCAAATTTGAAAACGTAAAGGATGGACCACATTATTACTTTCTCAGCTCAATCAGAGGCACCGTTGCAAAAATAAAATAAAAGAAAGAATTCACTTTTTTTATTTTTGTACGTTTCATTTTACCAAGTCTGTCCATTTTCTCCATTTTAAAATTTTGCTTGCCACTTTACATTCCATTCCTGTAGCATATCATTCTTCCTCCCATTCAAAATTTCTTTTCATTTCCCTATGGCACGATCTCTGCCATTCCACATCAACCGAGCCCACTGGCCAACACACGCCACGCCTCCCCCTTGAACGGCCACCCTCCTCCAACAACAAACCCATGCCAGCCTACGCCTTCATCCGCACCCATGGCCTTCGGCCTGTCACCACCAACACCATCCCGCCATCTTCCTCCACTTCACCATGTTGCCGAGCAACCCAAACGGCTTCATCACCTTCTCCCACCGCTGCCTCCCAGCATGCATCCACCTCGTCACGTTCTCTCCGCCCAAACCCTCCACGTTGCACCGAACAACCTCCCACCGACCATCGTGCACGCCGGCCTCAACCATTCACCCTCACTTTCGCTTCCGCTTCTCCCCTAGCTACCAGACTCGAATCACAACCGCTGCCCTCCATCTACTCGTCCAACCTCCATCGCGCCGCCTCCTCTCCAATCTCTAGCGAGTTTCCCCCTCTATCCTCCTCTGTTCACGAATCCAAGTGAGTATATATATTTATCTTCATGCTATTGGCCGTTTCATTATATTTTTTTATGTGCTTTGTTTATATTTTTGTTATATATATATAATGTTGTACCTGTTATAATGTTGTACCTATTATATGAATGAGTATGAAATATGTTGGAAACAAACCAGATTTTTGTACAAGTGTCGTTATATGATATACATGTTATATATATAATATAAAATACTATTACAAAAGTGTATAATGTAAGTTTTAATCAGAGGTGAATATACAGTTTTATATATATGTACAAATTTTTATGTTGTAGGTTAGTCTATAATATTTATAAATATATAGTTATAACATGACTGTTACATATGAAAATTTCAGTTAGTTAGATGTAAATTTACTTAGGTCAGCCTGCATATTTATACTGAGAGTTATACATTGCACATGTTGTTGGTGACAGAGAACCATGTACATGCATTGTTGTAAATAGCGTCTGGGTATGTAGTTGTATTCTGCATTGTACATTTAGTTGTAATAGTACACGGTGTCTGCATATATATATTAGAGTGAGCTACGGTAGAACATACTGAATAGTTTTGTAGGTGTTAGTTGTCTATATATAAGCATATGTTTTATAAGTCTACCTTTCATATGAGATTGGCAGTACTAATTTTTATGGTGATGTTTATTCATATATATGCTTCGGCTGCATTTGTTAAGGCACATATAGTATGGGTTGGTATATATAGATTTGTTAGTATATATAATACTGTTGTGGATAATATGTGTATTATTTGTTAATACTTATATAAGCTTGTCTGCATATTGTTATATGTTATATAAACATTCTATTCTTACAATAAAGTGTATATGTTGGTTTTATAACGTGATAGGTTTTGATAAAATAATACATAATAATGTGACGTGTTTAAGTGCTTTATGCATGTTACATTTATTTTATTAGGTGGTGTGTGCATTTGTATTTTTGTTTAAGTATGGTTTTATAAAGAGAATACATGAATTTTTAATGGTTTGAACTGAAGTGATTTTTGTTATTATAAGTATGTATTTTATTTATTTATTTATTTTTATTTTATATTTTAATTTTAATTAAAAAATTTGTCTTAAATCAAAATATTCATTTTTAATGAAATAACAAATATGTCTGTATGTATGTATATATCTCAAACTGATTCTGATTCAGTTCTTCATTTCTTGATTATCAGCTTCATTCGTCGATTCGAGTTCAATCTTGCCTTGTTTTGAAATTCGTGCTTGGATTCGTAACTTATCTCATTGTCTATTCTATCTAGCCTCGGAAGGTGAGTAATCACTCACGATTAACGTTCTTGTATTTATTAAATTTGATTTCAATTGAAACGACAATTGAAGTATGATGCTGTAGTTATTTAAATTGTTATATATGCTATTATCTGTATATGTCCACCTGTGACATCTGACACCAGTATCTAGAATTTATATGCCTGTTATTACTATTATCTGTATATGTTCACCTGTGACATCTGACACCAGTATCTGTTATTTATATTGATGATATATGCCTGTTGTTATATTTTATATTATCTGTTATCACTCTGCAAGTTCCCTGTTAGTATAGAATTCACTATGGGTTGAAATGATACATACCCGAACGGACTTTAGAATAGGAGAATTTCGTTATGGGTTGAAATGATAAACCCAAGCGATTTTCATTTATATTGAAATTGGGATTACGGGTCGAAATGATATCTACCCGTATATATTTAAATTTCGGATTGAAATGATAAATATCCGTATCACTTAACCATATGGTAAATATATATACAGACACCGTTGGTCCAGATATATAAATATTTTGAAAATGAATTCTATGGTTTCAGAAAGAAATATATGGTTTTAATAAATGTTGAGCCTTAAATTATTTAATTTAAATTAGGATGGATTTAATACATATAATATGTTAAGTATAAAATTTATATTTCAAAATAGAATTTGGTAAAACTTTGAATAAGTTAAGGTTGGGAAGATAATTTAAATTTTGTAAAGAATTTTATTTAATTAAACCAATTTAAAACTTATTGGAATTGGGATTTAAGATATGATTTATAACTTGAGTTTGATTTAAATAATTTAATGAATATTTCTTGTTTAAATAAATTTAAGGAAATATTTAGTAGAAAATGAAATTTAAGGCTAGTTAAATGATATTGAATTTATTAAGTGAATATTCCCTGATTAAATAATAATAAAGTTAAATCAAGAACTATATGAAACTATTAAATTTAACTTTGAAAATGTTGAATATTAAAGCTTTGAAATATATTGAAAATTTAAATGATCTGTTTAGAAATGAATTAAATTGATGAATTGAGCTTTGAATAAATTTGAATTTGGAATTTGAAGTTGATTTGAATCGATTTGCTAGACTTGAGGAAATTAAATACTTTACTTTTCAAATCATTTAAGATATATATATATACTATTTTGGAAATAGATATATTTGAAATGAAACGATATTTGGGTTTTGAAGTATAAATTTAATTGAAATGACCACGGTGTTAAAATGTATATTTTCCACCTTGTAGATAGTTCTGAAGATCCTTAGAGGAAGGTTATCCCAAACATCCTTTAAGTTACTTGTATTTCAGTTGATATTTCACTTGAGTTGGATTTATTTATATAAGAATGTTAATCCTGACTCGAGTGTTTTGTGTTTTGCTTTACGCTCGGGTCAGACCGAGTGATACAGCATTTGAGACTCACCCTTGGAGTTTGGAGCTTCCTTTGGAGATCCAACTATCGCCTCAGGTTTCAGCTCTTCTAGTTGATTCGTTCAGAGAAGTCATCTGTTGTACTGGAGACTTCATTACATTTGAGATATTCTGTTGTATTTTATTTAACTCTGATGTTTATATAGTAGCTTCATGAACTACTATTTTATCTATTCCGCTGCGTATCTTGTATTACTCTGTGTTTGTGACTCTGTGATTGATTTATTTACTGCATATGCTGAGTTTTGCCAAATTTAAATTAACAATCTGATATTTTGAATTATTCAAGTCAGACATGTGTGGATTTATTGTCGATTTGAATGGTCCAAAATAGCGGGTCGTTACAATTGGTATCAGAGCTTTGGCTCTAGGCAAAACTTAGCATATATTGTAAATTTATTTACAGAATCACTTTCGTTCGAGTTTAATCTCTTCCTTTTGACTCGATTTCCTTTGAACTTTGGAACGTTCCCTACGGTTCCAAAATTCATTCTTGTCTTTCCCTATTTGTATTATTTGATTCTGGAGTATCCCATAACTCCACTTCGAATGATCTCTATAAGAATAGGCGATCCCGCCGATCTTTGAATGTTTTGTAAAGGAGTGAAACTCCTTTACAATTAGCATTGATTCACCGAAGATGTATATATCACTCGGTTTGGATGCTGCTATCTCTTGATATGCCAAATTTTATCTCTGACGATCGAATGTCGATTTACCTTAGATTTCCGCATCGATTATATTCTTGAAGTCATGGTTGACCCGTTTAAGGTCGCCCACGATTTATATAAGTGTATCCATCTACCGTTTTGTGATTAATTATCTCATTTTCATTCGAACTTATCTTCGAATCAGAATCCTATTTGATTAAGAGTTCCTCTAATTTGAATCGCTATCTTTGTTTGAAATCCATTCTTAAATCATTCTTTGAAAATCGGGTTTGTTTGTATTCTAGAAATTGTTTTTTTAAACCGAAATTATTATTTTGATAAGTACGATTATATTCTACGTATAAAAGTGAAATGTTTTCGATAAAGATTATATATTTTTTTTTTCAAAAATGAGAATTTAAATTCGAGAATTGAACTCCGGTATTTTGAAATTGGTTTTTAAGATTTTGAAATATATAATAATAATGTGATTTAAAAATATTTTCCGAATAAGAATCGTTTCAAATGATTTTAATGAGTTTCGAAGAAATTTCAAAAGAAGTTTGAGAAAATAGAAGTCCAGAACTCACTTATGTCGCTGGAAAATAATTTCGGTGATGAGTGCACGCATCATCGACGTTGATTTTCGAGTTTTAGAGTGGGGGATATGCCACTTCAGTAGCTTTGCTATGCGAGTGATTTTGTGAAACCATTTGATTTCAAATTTCGAAGTAAGATTTGATATTTTAAAAGATATATGCATATATATATATATATTTGAAATGATTTGAAGTAAGCCGGTGTTCATTCCTCGAGTTTCAGATTTGATATAACCCTATCTTTTGAAATTGATTTACTTATTTGCTGATTTCCAACTCTTGAATTTGAAAATGATTTCTTCAACTATTTTGAAGGTTCGAGCACTTCCAAATCAAGGTTAACTTTTCAAAGCTAAGAAATTTTGGAAAGTATAAAATATAAGTTTGGTATGTATGTTAAAATATGTAGTAATATGATTTAAATAAGTTGAAACTGTTTTGTTAAGTAAATGAATAAGGCTATTTTAAATTTTTCTAATATGAAATTTAGATTGAAATGTTTTGAAAGAATTTGGCCTTCAAAATATTTTGAATAAAATTTAGTTTAAATGTTTTAACTTAGTAACATCTTTATGAAACTATATATTTTACAAGTTGGAATAAATATATAAGTTGTACGTATGTTATTTTATTCGCATAATTAATTTGATCCAAGTTTGAGTACACAAGTTCGAGGTGGATTACACCATTTCGTGTTAGGATTTTTCATTCGATTCTTGATGGCGAATATTTGATATGGATTTTGGGCTCAATTCTAGAATTCTCTATCATAGTATATGGCTATGCAAGGAGACTGATGGCTTCTAGTCGAGAAACCATATCGAAGTCCGCATTAGGAAAGTCGAATGGACAATACTAGTTCGAAAGCGAACTTGTGTGATCGAGCGAGCGATCAAATGTGATTCTGCGAAATGATGACATATGTACATCTTATATTCTAAGATCATTGATATATTTTGACGCTGAAATTGAAAGCTGTCATGTTAGCATATCTTTGCTTACTAAAAGAAAATTTCCAATTTAAATTACAAAGATATATAACCCATAAAAGAAAAGATATTCAATCCCGTATGGCTCTTCATACAGTGAAATTTATTTTGAAAAATTTGATCCTTATATAAGATAGACCTTACGTAAGTATAAGATGATTTGAAAACATTTGATTTTGGAAATGAATTGGTTGACTTAAATTATTGATTTGGAAATTTGGATTTATTTTCTAAATCTATTATTTTTGGAAACTTTGAAACTAAACATAATTAATTTGAGAAGAAATAATTTGGTGAAATTGTATATGATTTTGAAATTTAACTGATATTGAAACAAATTGAAATTTGAGAACCTTATGTTACTAAACACTTGATTTAGGAGTTGTCGAACTTATATAAAATTGATTTGTATGAGTATGAAATTGATTCAAAAATATAGATTTGAAAAGGTACTCAATTTGAAAGTGAAATCTTATATAATTGAAGTCTATATAAGTATGATTTGATATACTATTGATTTTGGAAAGTAATTGATTTGAAAATTAAATCTTATATATAATGGATTTTATATAAGTACGATATTTGAAAGTGATTTGAAAAGGTACTATATGATACATATTTTCGAAGTAAAGATATGGAAAGTGCCTTCTGCTTGATATCCGATTTGTGGCCACATCTTGGATTCATTCTATCGATATTATTCTCTCTGATTTTTGGTTTTCCGGATATGATACTCGAGTGTCCTTCGAATTCCATGGCGTCACCCATGGTCTTACGAACTCGACTGCATAGCGTAATTCGTAAGGCAGTGATTGCTTAAAGGGTACGGATGTTTCCTGGGGGATCCAGGCGTAACCATTGTGTATCTGCGATCTATGGTCATGTTAGTGGCGTAATCCGCAAGGCAGAGATTGCTTACGGGGTATGGATGTTTCCTGGGGGATCCAGGCGTAACCATTTTTATGTATCCTGCGGTCCACAGTTTTGTTGCATGGCGAAATTCGCAAGGCAGTGAATGCTTAAAAGGTACGGATGTTTCCTGGGGGACCCAGGCGTAACCATTGTGTATCTGCGATCCATGATTTGATTCGTTTTGATTGGATTGTACTTTCCATATCTGTTTTTAAAAAGTTTTTCCAGTATTTTCACTAGGTGTTGAAACAAGTCTACTAAGTACCTGGAGAATTCTAGCTTTGCGCCTGATCAACGCACTGCCAGAGTCTGCAGGAACGAGGATAAACTTGTTGAAACATCGAGTTATAAAAGTATTTTCGAAAGAAAAATTTGTTTCGATATAAAGGTATTTTATTATAAAAGTATTTCCAACAAAGAAATTTTGTATTAATATTTGAAATTGAAATTCTTATGGTTTGCCCGATACTATTCATGCCCGATGCTATTCTTTAAATCTACCTTATCTGCTCAGCTTTATTTATTCACCTATATTCTGCTTTTCCAAATCCTCCTTCTTTGCCTTGTTGACTATATCCTTTTTAAATATTGTTTATTTAGATACCACATGGTTTAATAGAAATTTTTAGTGTTATAAATATTTTAGAAGTTATTAATTAAATAAAACATTTTTTTTAAAGTAAATGATTATTTGTTTATTAATAATATTTGAAAGTATCTTGAGATAAATTAATAAATTTATGAATTATGGATTTAAATGTTTTCAATAGTTTCTTTGTAAATATAAGTAATAATGTAAATAATTGTTTTCAAATGGTTTTCATATATTTATAAAGGTGTCATTTAAACATATAAATAGTATTTATAAAGGGAAGCAAGAAATTTTACAAATGGATTTTTGAAAGGTTTTAAAGTATATAAGATAATTGAATTGCAAATGAAGTTTTCAAATTTCAAGTAAAATTTATATAGTTTAAATTAATTGTTTAATCTTGACTTTCAATCTATCTTTTCTGTCTGGTTGTTTCTATTCTTCTACCTCCTTCCTTTTCGGGGACGAAAAGTTTTGAGTGGGGGAGAGTGTAACGACCCGTAAAATTTATGGTTTTAAAAGTATATTTAACTGGACTTTGTAAAATTTTAAAACAATAAAATTTGAAAATAAAAATTTATTATTTGAAATACGTCTATTTTAATATAGCAACTGGTAAATTTTCATCTAATAATATTGAAGTTTATTTTCCTGTGAAATTTCATTTCAAATCAAACCGGTTAATAACAGTGAATTTAAAAGTTTTTCCGAAACCAAAATACGCCAACAGGAGAAAATTTATTCAGATCATTCTGAATCAGACTGCGAAATTCGTTTTTCCAAATTTAGACTTCTACTGCTCCGTTTATCTTAATTCTGGCAAAATAGCAGCATTTTCGGTACCAATTATCGACTTTTGATCGGATGATCGTACCACTGATATCTGTATACCGTTTTGATCGTCTCGTCGCGCTGATCACCACGGTATATTTATTTTTGTATTTTGAAGTCCGGTACGCGACGGATATAATAAACTGTTCGTCGTATGGGTATCACAAATTTCAACCGTTACTTCCTGTGCCTTTTCAAATTTGAAAACGTAAAGGATGGACCACATTATTACTTTCTCAGCTCAATCAGAGGCACCGTTGCAAAAATAAAATAAAAGAAAGAATTCACTTTTTTTATTTTTGTACGTTTCATTTTACCAAGTCTGTCCATTTTCTCCATTTTAAAAATTTGCTTGCCACTTCACATTCCATTCCTGTAGCGTATCATTCTTCCTCCCATTCAAAATTTCTTTTCATTTCCCTGTGGCACGATCTCTGCCATTCCACATCAACCGAGCCCACTAGCCAACACACGCCACGCCTCCCCCTTGAACGGCCACCCTCCTCCAACAACAAACCCATGCCAGCCTACGCCTTCATCCGCACCCATGGCCTTCGGCCTGTCACCACCAACACCATCCCGCCATCTTCCTCCACTTCACCATGTTGCCGAGCAACCCAAACGGCTTCATCACCTTCTCCCACCGCTGCCTCCCAGCATGCATCCACCTCGTCACGTTCTCTCCGCCCAAACCCTCCACGTTGCACCGAACAACCTCCCACCGACCATCGTGCACGCCGACCTCAACCATTCACCCTCACTTTCCCTTCCGCTTCTCCCCTAGCTACCAGACTCGAATCACAACCGCTACCCTCCATCTACTCGTCCAACCTCCATCGCGCCGCCTCCTCTCCAATCTCTAGCGAGTTTCCCCCTCTATCCTCCTCTGTTCACGGATCCAAGTGAGTATATATATTTATCTTCATGTTATTGGCCGTTTCATTATATTTTTTTATGTGCTTTGTTTATATTTTTGTTATATATATATAATGTTGTACCTGTTATAAAGTTGTACCTATTATATGAATGAGTATGAAATATGTTGGAAACAAACCAGATTTTTGTACAAGTGTTGTTATATGATATACATGTTATATATATAATATAAAATACTATTACAAAAGTGTATAATGTAAGTTTTAGTCAGAGGTGAATATACAGTTTTATATATATGTACAAATTTTTATGTTGTAGGTTAGTCTATAATATTTATAAATATATAGTTATAACATGACTGTTACATATGAAAATTTCAGTTAGTTGGATGTAAATTTACTTAGGTCAGCCTGCATATTTATACTGAGAGTTATACATTGCACATGTTGTTGGTGACAGAGAACCATGTACATGCATTGTTGTAAATAGCGTCTGGGTATGTAGTTGTATTCTGCATTGTACATTTAGTTGTAATAGTACACGGTGTCTGCATATATATATTAGAGTGAGCTACGGTAGAACATACTGAATAGTTTTGTAGGTGTTAGTTGCCTATATATAAGCATATGTTTTATAAGTCTACCTTTCATATGAGATTGGCAGTACTAATTTTTATGGTGATGTTTATTCATATATATGCTTCGGCTGCATTTGTTAAGGCACATATAGTATGGGTTGGTATATATAGATTTGTTAGTATATATAATACTGTTGTGGATAATATGTGTATTATTTGTTAATACTTATATAAGCTTGTCTGCATATTGTTATATGTTATATAAACATTCTATTCTTACAATAAAGTGTATATGTTGGTTTTATAACGTGATAGGTTTTGATAAAATAATACATAATAATGTGACGTGTTTAAGTGCTTTATGCATGTTACATTTATTTTATTAGGTGGTGTGTGCATTTGTATTTTTGTTTAAGTATGGTTTTATAAAGAGAATACATGAATTTTTAATGGTTTGAACTGAAGTGATTTTTGTTATTATAAGTATGTATTTTATTTATTTATTTATTTTTATTTTATATTTTAATTTTAATTAAAAAATTTGTCTTAAATCAAAATATTCATTTTTAATGAAATAACAAATATGTCTGTATGTATGTATATATCTCAAACTGATTCTGATTCAGTTCTTCATTTCTTGATTATCAGCTTCATTCGTCGATTCGAGTTCAATCTTGCCTTGTTTTGAAATTCGTGCTTGGATTCGTAACTTATCTCATTGTCTATTCTATCTAGCCTCGGAAGGTGAGTAATCACTCACGATTAACGTTCTTGTATTTATTAAATTTGATTTCAATTGAAACGACAATTGAAGTATGATGCTGTAGTTATTTAAATTGTTATATATGCTATTATCTGTATATGTCCACCTGTGACATCTGACACCAGTATCTAGAATTTATATGCCTGTTATTACTATTATCTGTATATGTTCACCTGTGACATCTGACACCAGTATCTGTTATTTATATTGATGATATATGCCTGTTGTTATATTTTATATTATCTGTTATCACTCTGCAAGTTCCCTGTTAGTATAGAATTCACTATGGGTTGAAATGATACATACCCGAACGGACTTTAGAATAGGAGAATTTCGTTATGGGTTGAAATGATAAACCCAAGCGATTTTCATTTGTATTGAAATTGGGATTACGGGTCGAAATGATATCTACCCGTATATATTTAAATTTCGGATTGAAATGATAAATATCCGTATCACTTAACCATATGGTAAATATATATACAGACACCGTTGGTCCAGATATATAAATATTTTGAAAATGAATTCTATGGTTTCAGAAAGAAATATATGGTTTTAATAAATGTTGAGCCTTAAATTATTTAATTTAAATTAGGATGGATTTAATACATATAATATGTTAAGTATAAAATTTATATTTCAAAATAGAATTTGGTAAAACTTTGAATAAGTTAAGGTTGGGAAGATAATTTAAATTTTGTAAAGAATTTTATTTAATTAAACCAATTTAAAACTTATTGGAATTGGGATTTAAGATATGATTTATAACTTGAGTTTGATTTAAATAATTTAATGAATATTTCTTGTTTAAATAAATTTAAGGAAATATTTAGTAGAAAATGAAATTTAAGGCTAGTTAAATGATATTGAATTTATTAAGTGAATATTCCCTGATTAAATAATAATAAAGTTAAATCAAGAACTATATGAAACTGTTAAATTTAACTTTGAAAATGTTGAATATTAAAGCTTTGAAATATATTGAAAATTTAAATGATCTGTTTAGAAATGAATTAAATTGATGAATTGAGCTTTGAATAAATTTGAATTTGGAATTTGAAGTTGATTTGAATCGATTTGCTAGACTTGAGGAAATTAAATACTTTACTTTTCAAATCATTTAAGATATATATATATACTATTTTGGAAATAGATATATTTGAAATGAAACGATATTTGGGTTTTGAAGTATAAATTTAATTGAAATGACCACGGTGTTAAAATGTATATTTTCCACCTTGTAGATAGTTCTGAAGATCCTTAGAGGAAGGTTATCCCAAACATCCTTTAAGTTACTCGTATTTCAGTTGATATTTCACTTGAGTTGGATTTATTTATATAAGAATGTTAATCCTGACTCGAGTGTTTTGTGTTTTGCTTTACGCTCGGGTCAGACCGAGTGATACAGCATTTGAGACTCACCCTTGGAGTTTGGAGCTTCCTTTGGAGATCCAACTATCGCCTCAGCTTTTAGCTCTTCTAGTTGATTCGTTCAGAGAAGTCATCTGGTGTACTAGAGACTTCATTACATTTGAGATATTCTGTTGTATTTTATTTAACTCTGATGTTTATATAGTAGCTTCATGAACTACTATTTTATCTATTCCGCTGCGTATCTTGTATTACTCTGTGTTTGTGACTCTGTGATTGATTTATTTACTTCATATGCTGAGTTTTGCCAAATTTAAATTAACAATCTGATATTTTGAATTATTCAAGTCAGACATGTGTGGATTTATTGTCGATTTGAATGGTCCAAAATAGCGGGTCGTTACAATAACTTTGATTCAAATGCTTTTATTAGACAAAAAATACGATGAACAAAAGTTTTCCGCTTACAAAACATAACGAATTGAGGACACATTGGAATTTAAGACATGAAGTTGAGCTTGATTGAGTTACTAAAAATATTTATGATATATGAACCCAGAGGACAATTGTGGCTAACATGCTTATATGGAGTTAGATTATCCCAAAAACAAAATTCTGAGCCTAACACCTATGGAGTGGGTGAAATATATTGTAGTTGCTATGTTGTCTCTAATCACCATGAGTAGCTCGATGCAAATGCCTAAAGATGGCATAGGAGCGGTAGGAGCCATACTTTCCCGTTTAATTTTCTTTGTCAAGGTTCACATCAGTTAAGTCCATTCATTTATAAACATAGTAGTATTATAGAAATTCTAAGACAATCCACACTCTTAAATAAGATGTAATACAACAATTTATTTCATCCATGAATCTATTGATTTTGATTTTTGAGGTCAACCATGAATATCTTATCAAAAAAATTATTTCATCCATGAATCTATTGGTTTTGATTTTTGAGGTCAACCATGAATATCTTATCAAAAATTGATCATTGGATTGGTAATATGAAAAACAACTAGATAACGAGTGAGCCACACTCTACTACAAATCTATGAACCTATTATTTAACAAGAAGTTGGTGAGCATATTTTTTATCTTTTCAAATGCTGATAATCATCATGTCCATGTACTATTTTTACTTTTTAATGGTAAATAATTTAGTTCTCATTCATGATATTGGCGTTTGTTAAGTTTCTATGATCATGGTTCTAATATAACCTATTATTCCTATTTTTAAGTTAAAATAGTATGTGTTTTAAGGTAAAATATTATTCAGCTTCACTATTGTTCTCAATATAAGCAAATACACTCGATTATCATTCAACCATTTAGTACCAAGCCATTTTTTAACAACGATTGATGCATACTTGAATTAAGATATAACAATAAAAATTGACTAAATATTTGAGTTTGAAAAGAATCATTACTACATGTTCTCATATGAGGCATGATTAGAACATAGGTTTATATGTAGAAAAATGTTATGGAAGTTAGTGTTAAGAAATTTCATTATTATAGAACCTGATGTGTAAGCTTTCATCTTCTTATCCTTAGTAGCGATGTTTACATTTGCATGACCTAGTAATGTTGAGGTCTATAATTTGATGGATGCATGATACATTTCAACTGTAGGTAGTTTCACTTACCATCAGATTCATTAGTTCAGGAAATTGTACTTCACCATACTCTGAGCTTCTTGCTGGTTATATGTTTTCCTTCTGTATCTTTACATTTATGACTTTTTGAATAAGTATCTAACCTGTAATATAGTAGGTAAACCGTTGTTGCCTATGAAAGAATATGTAATTGTTTATTTTTGTAGATAATAAGTCATCAAGTTTGTTATACAGGACATGGGATCGCTCATGGAGCAAGTGGTGTCTATGGATGGGGCATTTGGTATGTTTTGTTTAGTGATGTACATCTTTGATCTAATATTCCATGAAACTATTAAGTTAGAGAATATTGTATTCATGCATTCAAAATGATCATCAGTAATTTTCTTTTCCAATTTCATACAGCAAACCAAACATTTTTCTCATCAAGTGAATCTTTAATTTAAATGTAAGTATACATCTTCATATTTCACCATTGTAACTTGATTAAATAAAAATAACTTTTCATATTCACTATCTTAACTTGATAAAAAAAATCAATTATTAACATAGCTTTGGCCACTTTTTTGTTCAACATTTTATTATCATGGTACATGTTAGAATTTTAGAAATTCTTTATTATACTAAAATGACCGTTCAACCTTTTTACTAACACATACATGTTTATTACTATCTACTTTATATTAGCATTTATTAACTCAAATGGTTTTATTATTTTTCTAAACTAAAAATAAAAATGATTGGAATAAGCGTAATTGGTTCTTATTGTGCACCATCTTTAAATTTTATAATGCATTTATCATTATATCGAAATTCTAATTGCATTCTCCCCCTTTGTTGTTTCAGTGGTAATCAAAGTACATATAAAGCGTAACAATGGACCCACTGCACTGGTCAGTAGTCTACACAATAGTGCTTTATTTAATGCTTCAAGTTGATTAAATGTAAAAAATAATATTGTATTCTTACTCATTAATGTAACTTCTGGCTACATATTCTTAATGTTGAGGTGGTGCCCTTCATTCTAACCGGGCTTCAGTTTTATGTATTAAGTACCAAATTGTTAGGGTTATCTCGCATGTGACTAGAAGAAATGGTCTGGAATTGGAATAGTCACACATCGTTAAATAACTTGAAGAAGTGGTGTATAAATATGGATCGGTAGACAGTAATACAATATTCCATATTTAAATAGATTTTGGAGATATTTGAATCAAGATGGAAATAATCAATGGCTGATTAAAAAAGACATTTTAGCAAAACTATTATAAATAGACATATATGTGGTTCATTGGATGTATATGGGAACAACGGTTATTTTTCTGTAGTTTTGGGGTTTGGGATATCTTCTCAATTTTTAGCCTTTCTCGTGTAATCTTTTAGTAAATAAATAAAGGTTTTTGGTTGAAGAAATTTGTTTGTCGTTGTTTTTCTTCACTTCTTATCTCTTCAAAAATCTAATTATGTAGGGATCCTAGGAAAAACCCTAACAATTGGTATTGGAGTCTACGACATAAATTTTTTGAAGAAAGTTTTTGTTATGGTGAAGATAAGTGTTGAAAAAATTAATGAGAGAAATTGAGGGTTATGGAAGGCAAAGATGGAGGCTTTTTATATCTTAATGATATTCACCAACCATTGGAAAACAAATAGGAGAAACTTAGTAATGTATCTGAAGTAAAATGGAAGACTTTGGATAGGAAGGCTGTGGCATCTATTTAATGTTTTTTAAAGAATACAGTGTTTCGTATTACTACTAATTAAACATCCGTTTATTCAATTTGGAAGAAATTGAAAGAAATTTATGCAAAGAACTCCACAACAAATAAGGCCCTTCTTATGAGAAGGTTGGCAAATCTAAAACTTAAGGAATGCGAGTCAATTGGAGATTATCTTAACGATTTTCAGATAATTGTGAACCAATTTGCATCCATGAATTATGAGGTGGATGATGAGACACAGGTCTTGATATTAATGAGTTCTTTACCGGAGAGTTGGAAAATGCTTATGGTTGCATTGAACAACTCGAATTCAGATGGAGTTGTTTCAATGTGATCGGTGGTTAGTAGCCTGCTCAATGAGGAGATGTAGAGGATAAATCTTATGAAAGAAAAATACAATGAAAAAGATGAAATTCGAAATCCAATTGGAGAGGTGCATCTTGCAAGGAGGGTAACCGACCATATAGGGAAAGGCAATCAAATAGATCAAACATGGAGATAGATTTTATCTGCTATTACTATGAAAAACCTGGTTGTTAGCCGAGATTTTACAATAAGCTTAAAAAGGACAAGGAGAGGATAAAGGCATTGGAAGAAGACCAAAAGGACCAAAATAGTAATAGTGATGGTGAGGTGCATTTTGATGAGGAATTTAATGACACTGCCCTACATGTGGATAAAGATAAAAGAAAAAACTGGTGCTTGATTCGAATGCTTGCTTCCATATATGCAATCAAAAGGAAGCGTTTATCGATTATGAAGAGCAAGATGCTATGGTGGAATCTACCGATGGTAGAGACTTGCATGATAAGAGGATATGTTCAGTTCGGTTGAATATGCATGAATGAAGGATGGTGAAGCTTACATGAGTTAGGCACTATAACAACCCCGCTTTCCGTAATGGACCTAAATTCTGATATAGAAAAGGCCCATCGAAACTTAGACCCATCCCCAAGCTAGCTATTGGTTGGTAAAAAGTATAATACAGAGCTATTTATCTACACATTGAGATCTCACAGCGGAAGAATAAAATATAATAATAATAGAACCAAGTTTATTCAACTTAAAAATGTCATAAAATACATAACACAATACATATCCATAGCAAAACATTTTCAAAATACATCATTATACTTTAATGGGTACATCAGAAAATAACATAAGATAAATAAAGTAAACTACCACAAGTTTTCTATATGCCTTCGCCTTCAACATCGTCATCATAACTTGTATTGTAATGAGGAGGGAGTCAGAACAACATATGTCTTATGAATAATAATCTCGAGCCTTATTATATCGGTACTTGGATAGTACAAATTAAATAGGAATATGACTTACATTTCTACCTACAACATAAGTCTTTTCAAATGTAAGCCCAAAGACTTTTCTCAAATTAAATAAAAGGCTTTCCAAATATAAGCCCATATTTAACTTGTTATCATTGCTATAATCGATATCTATCATCCATAATGTCCTATCAATGTAAGAGATAATACCTCAAGTCACTTAATACTTTTTAATAGGAATCAGGTAGACTTTGACCATTTAATACCTTATTTAAGGCAAGTCCACATCATTTACTACCTATAATCCTAAGGCGGACTCCTCACTAGTAACTATCTATGTAACATTGTACGAAATCTCTTCGGCCACTTAATGCTTCCTTTTGAAGCGGGCCTTTCCCGAGATATCCTTTACTGTGCATAACCCATAACCCCGACCATTTACTACTTCCTACATAAAGAAGAGGCGGGCCCTCACAAAACCACTTAATATCTTCAATCTCTGAAGTAGGTCCTTCGTATTATAACCCGTATCCCATTGTGACGTCTCACATTAGCCCAATTATTCATAAGTACTGGTAACCAGATTAGCTGGGTAGATTTACCCTCCAGAATTTGGTACTAACATCGCGTTATCATACTCGCTTATAAAAGTGATGTCTCACATCAACGCCAAAGTCACACTATTGGTAGCCAGATTAGCCGGGAAGACTTCCATGTGCTTTTGACTAACCTCGCATCCCTATAACTTAGTCATAATTTATATCACACTCAATATATATTATCACACATCTCAACGTTTCCATATTCAAGGCATTGTAAGAAATATTTCTTATTTCGCCTTTAACATTAATTACCTTCCTAAGTGGGATTTAATAAAATTAATAACCTATTTAACTATGCAATTATACGTTAATTACATTAATATACACACACACACGTGCGTGCTTAGTAATCTCTAAGCGTGCGGAATATATGCCATAAACTAGCGTTTAAATGTCAACTCTTTAAACAATTATACAAGTCTCATTCCATATTATCAACAATACCAAAATTCCAATATTCATATCCAAAAATTCCAATTAAAAGACTTGTATACAATTAAAATTTAAACTCAACTTATTACATCAAAATAATGAAACATATTGCTAATAGAAACTTATAATTCTAATTTTTACGCTCTATTTAACTCCTTTTTCACATAAAAATAAATAAAGGAATTTCTGTTTAATTTGAGGGAATCAACAATGCAAACTACAAATAAAATTCATACCTTACACACTTTTTCGTAATCAAAGTCCTTCAATCAAATTTAAAGAAAAAGAATAAGGAGTGGAATAGAAGGTAAAATTATAAAAACTGCAAATCTACACAAGTTCCATTATTTTGACATAAAAAATTCATATATCAACCTAGAATTGACATTCTGCATTGCAGGAGTTTTGAGGGTTTATAATATGATGTTTTCACAAACCAAAACTCTCCAAGGCATATTCAAACCCAAATTACACTAACCAATTACTAAAATAGAAAAGCTAAGATTTCCACTCATAGTATATCCTTAGCTTTGCCTCCTTTGGATTTGACATGCCTCTTAAATCTCTATCATATCTCTTCTTTTAGATATATACAACAAGGGAATTTATATATATATATACACATATATATATATATTAGATTCAGAAAATTGGACAAGAATAGGTAGGGAAAATAAATAGTATACAAAATAGATATATAGGATTCTTACCTGAAACCCTAATGGAGTTTTCTGAATCTTGGAAAAGAAAACTAACAGAGCATTGTTTATGTCACCAAAATAGATGGAGAAGTCGACCTCTGACCTCTTAGGTCGACCCCTAGCGGTTGACCGATGGCATAAGGGTGGTCAACCTCTCCTTATCAGGTGGCGGTTATAGTTTTAATTTAAAATTTAACATGTTAAATATTACAACATATCTACATAAATTTTTCATTATACAACATTCAAAATAACATATCTGTCTGAATTGGGTGGAATAAAAATAACTTAAAAGCATAAATAGATAAATTTGTTTACTGTGCGTATTGTTTTAATTTTATCAACTTAATAACTCATCATGAGATGGGCCTAAGGTTCGATGGGCTTTTATTGGGTCGAAATTAGGTCCATTTCGATGTGGTTTGTTACAGGAACATTCCAGAAATTATAAAGAATCTTTTTTCTGTAGGAAACTTAAAGGTAAAAGGCTGCAATTTTTCGACTCAAGGTAGAGTTACAAGGATTTGGAAGGGTAACAGGGAGGTTTTATGCGTAAAAAGGGGAAGCAACAATGTGTAGAAATTGTTTGGGAAAACAATGGGAAATGAAGGAATTTCGCAAAATGGTGTCGGAGAGGCAAATTTGCCAGAATCAAGGTGGAGCCAGAAACGAAAAGCCGCAAAGACCTTATGGAGGCCATTATGGTAAGAAGTTCCGATTTATTGATAATATGCATGTTCAACTGGGGGGCATACATAATTAGACGGTTTGAGGTTAACCAGCTTTTGGAATGGAGACATTTGTTTCTATGATAATATTAAAGATTGTTTGGAGTTTGAGATTCTAGGAGGAGCTTGGATGACATTTATGGAATATCGAATCAAGGTGGAGATTGTTAGATTTTTGTGATTCAATATTCAATATTCCATATTTAAGCAGATTTTGGAGATATTTGAGCCAAGGTGGAATTAGGACTCAAGTACATTGCCTCTCTAATAGATTTTGGGAAGTGATTATTTACCTCTTTTATTGCATTAAAGAAGACAAAGAATTATCAATATGGGAACAATTTATTTTGGGAGATGGAAATAATTAACGGCTGATTAAAGAAGACATTTTATCAAGACTATTACAAATAAGCATGCATATGGTTCATTAGATGTGTGTGGGGAAAAAAGTTATTTTTCTAGTGTTTTGGAGATTAAGATATCTTCTCAAATTTTAGGCTTTCTCTTGCAATCTTTTGATAAATCAATAAAGATTTTTTGTTGGAGGAATTTGTTTGTCATTATTTTTCTTCACTTCTTATCTCTTCTAAAATCTAATTATGTAAAGATCCAAGGAAAAACCATAACAGATATTAGAATTAGTCACATAAAGTAATTTTTTTGAACATGGTTCAGTAATGCCAATAGGTGTTGATCTCGAGGATCGAACTCATGGTCTTTAATCTCGTAGCCTGAACTACCAACCAATTGAGTCAACCATGTTAGCAAGTTACATGAAGCATTAATTATTTTTCCCATTTTATAATTGAAAGCAAAATAATTGAATATTAACAGTTAAAAAAATAGGACGAAAATACGCTCCATGCTCCATAGGTAACAAAATAACAAACCACTAATATTTAACTTGTATTGCCTACAAAGTACAACATAATTCCAAAATAGTGACCATCACTCTAAACCACTATTATCTACAACGGTTGAACATAAAAAGTTAGTATTATTGAAACAAAAACCCTTGTGCTAGCATGGAACATATTACATACATATAACAAAAAATGTAGTGATTAATGCTAAACATGGTCCTAGAAATTATGTTTAAATATGAATAATCATAACATCATTTACGTATTTCGAATATATATGGGCAAGGATCGACTATACCTCATTTTTTCTATACACCTCAAAGCCATTGATTTCAACCAGTGTTTCGATCTAAATAATTTAATGAAGTGATTATAGAGAGAAACTATAATTTTTCAAATCGAAACATGTGGTCGAAATAAGAGGATTTGAGGTGTAACCATTTTTATATATGTATGTATGTATGTATGCGTGTGTGTATGTATGGTCTTGACCATTGGATTCTATTGTGTTCAATATGGAATTAAAATCAGGGGGTAATCTAGTGGTTGGGATTCATTGTATCACCAAATTGTGTCCCAATAGACTTTCTGTATACACACACACATACATATGAACTATTAAATGTGTGGAGCAGTCAAAGACATCAATTAAGAAAAGACTACTGAATTCCTTTTTAAGAAAAACAATATAAATTTTTAATAAAGTTGGTGTGCATGTGTGCGTATAAAGCTACTTTATCTAAAACCTACTCTGCTAAATATGCGAAAGAAACATAAATTTTTAAGGGTCTCATTGACACATCACAATAAATTACCTTTTTGCCCTCTAAATTCAACCTTTTGCACTAAGCCACAATTTTTACCAAATTCTAATCGGCCATTCTAACATATACACATATATTATTAAATTGTATTAAATTGCTCCTTTCTTATTCTTTTGTTTTTCTTAAAAAAGAATTCAATATTATTTTCATAATTGATGTCTTTGACACTCCTTACATACAATATGTCATAACTATTCAAAATCATCCTTGCAAAAGTTCATCTATCAAGAGTTGTTCTTTTTTTGATAATAGGAGTTATACTTTTTATTCAAGCTGAGCACTTATTTTTGATGTCTTGGGGCCTTGAAACCAAGACCTTTAGAACCGCTATCTAGAGATCTTACCATTTAAGCTTGTAGTCCTTTGCCTATTAAGATTTTTTCTTATATTAACAAATTATAGACAATAGAAGTGCATATAACCGAAAGTGTATTTGAATTTGCAAGTTTGGTAACATGTCATATGTGAGTTTTACGCCTTATATAAGAAGTTACTATCATATAATCTATGTATTTGTGTTTTTTAAATAGATTTTTAAAGTTGACTCAGACCAGTAAGATGTATTACCAGAATGAAACTTAAAATAAATAAATAAATTTATTTCATCATATGTTTACAAATAAATAAATGTATCTTCATCATATGTTTACTTTTGTTATATAAGATTTCCTTTAAATTGTAAAATATATATGGTTATTATGATATCATAATAGTTGCATTTACTAAAGAACTTCATTTTTCTTTTTAATATACACGAGAAATGTGTATGAATGGACATCGGTCCTGCTGAATTATCTTACTATCATTACTTTTCCCATTTCATTATTGAAAGCAAAAAATATGGGCCTAATATGATGATATTACATCTTGCACTAGCAAAATAAGAAAAAAATATTAATACAAAAAAATACCTAGAGATAAAGAAAGAATACAAATTAACATCAAGACTTTTAAAAAAATAATATATTAAATTGACGAATATAACTAATTCTAACATTGCAACCTAAAAATATGGATGTTTCATATTTTTTCAAAACACCTTATATATCATTCTTCAACATGAATGTTTTATATCGAGATAGTTTCCCACTGAGAATAAATGCCAACTGAAAGAAGGAAATCACCATGAGCATCTATAGTTAGGTACCTTATCATACGAATGATATGCATAAACATGATTTATCCATTCTTATGAATCTCACAATGTTCTGTGTGGGTAGCACGAGCCACACACACTAGTTAAATTATCAAATAAAATCCAATATTATTAATTATTAAAATGTCGGGGTATTAACATCCATCTTAATTCTAATATCAAACATTTGAATCAAAAAAATATTGTCTTAATATATATTAATTTTTAATGATATTATTAATTCATAAATGTCCTAATAATAGACTTACACACACTTTCATATATATATATATATATATAACAATGTCATAAATAAATGTATGATATGTAGTTAAATAATATCAGTGTGCTCATAATTTAATTACAAACTCATCAATGCAAGTCATAATCGAAAGTTATACTAGTTTGAATATTTAGACCAAATCATATTTGTAAAAATTAGGGGTTTTAAATAAAATTCACCTTTCATCTCTTAGATATCCCATTGTTGCTTTGTCACAGACCGAAATTTTCGACTTTCGAAAATTCGACATCGATACTCACTTTATCGACTGTCGAGCAATCGAGTGCCGGAAACTCCAATAGTGAGGGTTTTAAGAAAAAGAAATAGAAGAAAAGATAGAAGAAAAGAGAAGAAGAAGAAAAGAAACAGAACAACAACAGAAACAGATTACAATATCAGAATCTCACATATCGCAGCGGAACAATATATAATAGATAACACTAGTCTTTTAAAACAAAGAACTATATCAGTTTATACATACATCAATCATCAGAGTCAATATACAACAATGGACAGTTATATAACTTGTCCTCATACAGAATACACAACGGAATAAATATATCAGATACAAATACTACGTCTCGCCATCCAGCTTATCTCCAAGCTCCAGAATATCCAGAATATCCTGATAATCTAACTCTAGACTGCCCGTGTGGAAATTGGTGGGCACCCAGAGTTTAGAAGGGAAACAATAAACTCCGAGTCAGTCATGGTGACTGGTGTGAGATCGTAAAACAGTTTATTTTGAAAATAAATAGCAGAGAATTTTAAAGTCAATTCGCAATGCTTTTGGAAAATGAAACTACCATAAGACCTCCCGCCACACACACAATGCAAACGCAGAATTGGAGGAGATTTCTTCTTATGATAGTCAAAGATGCTTACTACGCAAAATCAAATCATTTTGATATTATTATTAGTGCATAGTGTAGAAAGCATTTCGAAAGTATAATATAAATCTTAGCCAGCATAGGCATTCCGCACTTATGCCTACTATAGCTACCATCCAAACAGTGGTGACCACCATAAGTGAATGATAGGTTCTACAACTAATACCGTACAAGATCGTATTTTTCTTTGGATTTCCAACAAATGGTCAGGCTAAGGAACTTCCTATCCACGATGGGTACGTCCCTGGAATAGACGACCCGAGAAATAACCTAACATTACGGTTAGATCTCTGCCAACACAAGGCCGGGTTACCTCTGCAAAAGTAGGTAACTACTGACACGCGTATGCCATCCCCCGATCGTCACCGATCTTCCCGAGGATCCCCGATTCGCAACAAACCACATAGATAATAATAATGCAGTAACCACAGAGGTTAAGTATCTGGGCTCCATACCATGATACCACCTTTATCCAGAAGGAATGACATACACTAAGGGGCGCTACTCCCTAGAACCTTGCTGCATCCTTCCTGTTTCGACCATTTCCGGGGTGTGAGGCTCGACGAAGTCTCGTCCACAAAGCTACGCTTTCTCAAAAAGCCCTGCTTCGGGTCAAACAAAATGATCAACCTATGATCACAAAGATATAAGATCAAACAAATGATCATATCACAAATGATCAAACACTGATCATTTCACAGCAACACTCAGTATGCCACGTTACCAAATTGGGATATATCGCTGATAAATTTCAACTACATAACCTCTGAGCTCGTACGTCTCAGAGAAGGGTGTTAAGCTAAGAGAATAAATTCTCCGCCACCAACAGAAATGTATTTGAAAGAAATCAGCTTTATATCTCAAATTGTAACGTCAGACACACAATCCATATAAGTCTGTTCCGGGATCGAACAGAACCGAAGGCACTTCTCACGAAGCCCTTGCATTTCCGGATAATTTTCTAATCACGTCGGGACTTCCCGTCACTAAGGGTGATAAAACCTCTAAATCGAAGATCAGTCGATGTAGAGTAACTCGACGGTAATCCTTCCGTTTTCAAAAATATCCGGTCTTCAACACCGGTCTTCGAATGCAATTCATAACGACGTATCACTTATTCGGAATGGGTTATACGACCCCATGGTCCTTTCCCGGTTAACCCGAATAGTGAGCGTTTATTTAAAAACAAGCGTGGCATTCAAATTCATCCAATTCACAACAAATACCTATCTAAAGGTAATTATTGATAGTCGGTTATTTAACTATCAATAAAAATGCGCAACATCATCAGATTCCAAATAATTTTCCAAATTATTTCATCTTCAAAAATATCGTTACTAGATATAAAATTTTCCACACTTTAAAAATAAATCAACGTTTACTTTTAAAACGAATTTCCATTTCCTTTATAAATTCCATAGTGAATTCATATTTTCAAAATATCCCCTGATATACGATTTTCAAATCGATTTCAAATATTCAATTTCAATTTATCTTTAAGAAGATAAATTCTCAAAACGTTCGTTTCATATTGGAAAAGCAATTCCATACTTATTTAAAAATAAGTAATTCACAAATCATTTATTTTCAACATTTGAAAATATTCGATATACTTAAAACAATATTAAGTGTATATTCATTCTTTAAGGAAATCATAAATTTTAACATCTATTTGAGTCAAAACGAATGTTGCGTAAAACATCGTTACGACGACTCGAATTCACTAGTATAGGGATTCGAATTTTAAGGTAGATATATAAATCCCAATACTACATCAAAACATTTTCTTTCGAAAATCATTTACTATAACAACAGTGTTATAGTCCACCATTTCCTTAAATTTCTCGAAAACGCCTATTTCAACAAGAACTGTTGAAATCTATGATTTCGATATTCAATATATTTTAAAACATCGTTTAAAACAATTAACTTCATTTCAAATATCACTTTCCCAAAATAATATCCATTTTACTTAACAATATATTCACTGTCCAAAATCGTGAATATACTTCACTAATCACATTTCACTATTTAATTCGTCAAATTCAATTTATTCCGAATTTATAAAACAACGCTTATAAATTCCATTTCTGTTTTAAAACAACTTCGGTTTATAAATCTCCTTTTATTAATTTCTATAATACACTTATTAAAATAAGTGATTTCAGATTTATAAAACAACGTTTATAAATTCAACCTCATATTTCACAATAACTTTGATTTATAAATCCCATTTATTAACAAGTTCGATCAATACTCCCTTTAAAGGCAAAAATCCAGCTTTATAAGTTAATTTCTTATAAATCTTCCATTTTACAATTTCATTCATTTTAACTTCACAATTTATAAATCTATAAATTTCATTCTTTTTAACTTTACAATTTATACATCTATAAATTTCATATCGATTTTCCAAATTCGCTTTAATTTTCCAATTAAATTTCTAATTGGACTTCCCACTTATTTCTTTTTAAATAAATTCCTTTTAAAGAAAATCAATTTCTTTATCTCTTTCAATCTATTTAAAAATCCAAATTTAAATTAAATTCTTCAATTTATAATCACTGTTTTATGAAATCCATTTATTTAGCATTTTCACTTTATTCTGGAATTTATTCAATACGATTATAAAAATTTACTTTTTTATACTTTAAAAATTCCTTTCTTCAAAATTTCTTCAATTTCAAAAATTGATTCACTTAGAAATTTTCTACTTGAATTTCAAAAATTCAATTTCGTTTATCTTTGGAATCCAATGATGTCAAAACATCCATTCAGCTAAATTTTAGCTTTCAATCAATTTCCAGACATCGATTTGATCAATAACATCAATATAATCATTCACAGATTCATATCACAATAGAAATAAATTCAATCATTGTGAGGGGTCCAGTTGGATCCCTCCAACCTGTTTCCCTGCATCCAAAGATGTTAGCACAATACCAATTCCGCTCCAGTACGGAATTATCGCGGTATATAGGTTTTTATAAATCCGCTTACTAACGGCGCAATAGGGTCTCATCCGCTATACGAGGCGGGAATCAATCAATCCAATATATACATATGCCAATATGTATATACTGCTATATATATATAGATATATCCTATCATATCTAATAGCACATTCAAACAACAATCAAATCGATAACTGCAATCCAAATATAAATCTGAGTGAGGGGATCTCACCTTAGTTTTTAATTTGCCATCCATTACCATTTAATTTCATCCCAGCTTATTTCCTTTCAGATTTCGACCTTGAATAAATAATTTATAAAATTTATTAATATTCGAGATAAGTTGAATAATTAATTACCATTTTAAAATTTATTTAACTTAAAATTTTGTTTAAAACTGATTCCCCTTGATATATTGATAAATTGGTAAATTTAAAATATATATTTATTTTCTATGTATGTATATATGTTCACAAGATAATCTATACCTGATTTTTATAAACCTCACTGAAAAATCATTTCATATATATATACATACCAATTGAAAACAGAACTATTCTTTTCAAATTAAATAGAAATTTTATCCTTACTGTAAAATTCAAAATTAGGTTTATAAAAAAATAAAAATAACAATAAAAACAGTTTACCTTGTTGCCGAATCGAGTTCGATCTCGAACGAGACACGTCAAGGCGCCATTATCGTTGCCGATCATTACGACCGCGTTGCCCAAACCCTAGCCTCGTCATCAACGTCGCCGCCTCGTCCCCCGCCTCACGCGCGCCACCGCGAGATCGCGACTCCGATTCCAGATCACCACACCTCGTCTTGATAGCGCCGCCTCCACCTAGTCGCGCTTCGTTGCTATCGTGATTGACATCGCTGAACTCGTGCTTGAATTCTACAGACGCCCTGCCTTTCCCTTCGCGTACGTGGCCGCCTCAGACACGCGCGCCTTGCCGAGTTCTCGAGCTCGAACTCGAGAATCCCCCTCTTTCTTTTCTTCGAATGAAATTAATTCTTGAACGGCCATATTTTTATTTCCTTTTGATTCTTTTACATTTTGAACTGAAGTATGGAGATAGGAAGGGGTTTCGTATCTTAAAGAGGAAGTAGGGGAAAGGAGTATCGGCCATGCTTTGATTTGAACGAGAAGATGGTTTTGCACGATAAACTTCGTGGTCTTCGGCGTGAAATAAGGAGCTACAGGGTAAAGATTTTGACCAGTTTAAATTTTTAAATTTCAATCGAATTTACCTTAATTTCCAACGCGTTTAAACGTCGTACGCTCATATAACAATCCCGAAAAATACGAAATTTGGAATCCAACAATAATTCAACGTTACGGACCCAATGGAACTAGTTTCGTCAAATTCCGAGACTGTTTGAAAAAATGACTATTCTATAAATGTCGGTTCGAACGATTTATTCAAAACGGATCAAATCGATTTCAATTTCGATTCTGAAGCTTCAATCATCTTCAGTATTATCATTACGAAATTTAAAAGCTTTTGAAATATTTTTCTTCAACAATAAATTGAAGATACAAATTTTTACTCAACTTCAATCGATTAAATCTTATAATTTAATCGCCAAATTCAAATCTAGATCGGAGGTTCAAATTAAATCATCGTTCAAATATTTAAAATTAATTAAATATTCTCACTTTAATTCGGTCAAAATTCTGGGTCGTTACAGACTTCCCTCCTTAAAAGAATTTCGTCCTCGAAATTACAAGTTAGGAAAAATGGTCCTTAACTCGTCTACTCTTTTTCACAATTTCAAATAGTTTTATCAAATTTATCAAATTTTCAAATCAAATCTTTCTACTAAAGATTTGTTATCATTTCAACTAAATTTCCAACTTCAATTTTAAGTTTCAAACAACATTGTTTAACTTCTAAATTCGATTTCAAATTCAAATTTAAATTCAAATTTAAACTTTCAAATTTCTCAAAAATTTTCTAACGCCCTAAATTTCCGAAAAATTTCGCCAGCGTCTCCTTTGCGCGGCTAATACGGTACGACTACAAAACGTCCCTACGGACTCTCAGATTTCAAAAAGAAAAAGAAAAAGCCAAGCGGCTAGAGAAATAAGTCATCAAATCTCATATTCGAATTGAAATACTTACCTTTTGTCGAGCAATTCAAATTTATCTTCGAAAATCAAATCCAATTCCTTAATACCTGTATATCCTACTAGCCATAATATCTAGTTACATATATTCAAACCATTTCGTACATTCAATTACAAAATTTTCAATATAACTGCTTATATCATCTCTAATTCACTATTGAAGTTATATATTCAATTTCGTTCAATTTTTCATTTCACATTTCAAGTTTCATTTGAATTCGATTTACAATTCCAATTTAATTTGGATTTAATTTACCTTCATTTATAATCATTGAATCTAATTCGTTCAAACCTTATCCATTTGGTCAATAATCAATTAGCTTTACTTACTAACTTTCAGTTTAATACTTCATTTATCAAATTCAATTGCAGTTTTATTTACTTCGACACCAAATCAATTTCAATCAACACTTAAGTTATATCCCATTAAACATCGTTTGTTTAACTTAACTTACATTCCCACTTATAAATCCAAAATTCAAATTTCAATCCTATTTAACTTTTACCAAGGTCAAATTTCTTCCCTTATTCAAAATTCATATTAAATCCAGATTTCATATTCCACAATCTCAACTTAGATTTAATTGATTCACTTATACTTACTTTAATTTAACTCCATTTTTTTAAGTTAAACTTATTCTATCAAGATTCAATTTGTATAAGTTATCAACTCATTTCTTATTCCATAAATATTTTAAATAGGATTCCAGCGTCTTTTTAACTTTTTTTTTTTCAAAACCATTTGAAAACAATTCAAATTCCATTTGAATTTCCAAAACAAAAACCCAAATTTTCAAACAACTCCTATTTAAAACAATTTAACAGCAATTTCTCTTTTGGAAACCCGAAAATGAACACCAACGATGCCGCGGTCATCATCGAAGTTATTTTCCAGCGACCGAAAAGAGTTTAGAGCTTTTCATTTCTTCAAAACACCTCTCAAACCTTCGAAATCCATTTTCAAATCAAAAATGATTTAAACTTTCCAAATCTCCAAAATTTTCAAATTCTTTTTAAAACATTTCCAAAATCTTCTCTGGAATTCCGTTTTAAATTACAATTCACATTTATAATTTACATTCTTTAATTTCATTCGTCTGTGAATTTTATTTCTTAACTTTGGAGTTATAATTCCAATTTCTCATTTAATTTCAATGATAATAGTTTAATATTATTACTTCTAGCAACCATGCAACCATATACTATAGTAATTTACAGAAAATCATTTCTTTTATATACAAAAATAGTTTTGGGTAAAATTATTTCATTTACCCTATTCAAAACAATACTGTGCCGAATTGTTCTATTCGAGTGTTTAGAAACCCCTTCGATACAGTTTTACAAGACTGTGCCGACGAAGGTTCATATACCACTCAATAAACCAATCATCACAATACAAAACAATTTTTTTTTATATTCACTAACAAATACGCGCTCATATCTATTATTACACTCAACTCATTCTAGAGTACTGCTGACTCTATCTCTAATGAGTAACACCCAACAGAGCAGGGTTGTCGCTTAACCATATGCTCTGATACCACTTTGTCACAGACCGAAATTTTCGACTTTCGAAAATTCGACATCGATACTCACTTTATCGACTGTCGAGCAATCGAGTGCCGGAAACTCCAATAGTGAGGGTTTTAAGAAAAAGAAATAGAAGAAAAGATAGAAGAAAAGAGAAGAAGAAGAAAAGAAACAGAACAACAACAGAAACAGATTACAATATCAGAATCTCACATATCGCAGCGGAACAATATATAATAGATAACACTAGTCTTTTAAAACAAAGAACTATATCAGTTTATACATACATCAATCATCAGAGTCAATATACAACAATGGACAGTTATATAACTTGTCCTCATACAGAATACACAACGGAATAAATATATCAGATACAAATACTACGTCTCGCCATCCAGCTTATCTCCAAGCTCCAGAATATCCAGAATATCCTTATAATCTAACTCTAGACTGCCCGTGTGGAAATTGGTGGGCACCCAGAGTTTAGAAGGGAAACAATAAACTCCGAGTCAGTCATGGTGACTGGTGTGAGATCGTAAAACAGTTTATTTTGAAAATAAATAGCAGAGAATTTTAAAGTCAATTCGCAATGCTTTTGGAAAATGAAACTACCATAAGACCTCCCGCCACACACACAATGCAAACGCAGAATTGGAGGAGATTTCTTCTTATGATAGTCAAAGATGCTTACTACGCAAAATCAAATCATTTTGATATTATTATTAGTGCATAGTGTAGAAAGCATTTCGAAAGTATAATATAAATCTTAGCCAGCATAGGCATTCCGCACTTATGCCTACTATAGCTACCATCCAAACAGTGGTGACCACCATAAGTGAATGATAGGTTCTACAACTAATACCGTACAAGATCGTATTGTTTCTTTGGATTTCCAACAAATGGTCAGGCTAAGGAACTTCCTATCCACGATGGGTACGTCCCTGGAATAGACGACCCGAGAAATAACCTAACATTACGGTTAGATCTCTGCCAACACAAGGCCGGGTTACCTCTGCAAAAGTAGGTAACTACTGACACGCGTATGCCATCCCCCGATCGTCACCGATCTTCCCGAGGATCCCCGATTCGCAACAAACCACATAGATAATAATAATGCAGTAACCACAGAGGTTAAGTATCTGGGCTCCATACCATGATACCACCTTTATCCAGAAGGAATGACATACACTAAGGGGCGCTACTCCCTAGAACCTTGCTGCATCCTTCCTGTTTCGACCATTTCCGGGGTGTGAGGCTCGACGAAGTCTCGTCCACAAAGCTACGCTTTCTCAAAAAGCCCTGCTTCGGGTCAAACAAAATGATCAACCTATGATCACAAAGATATAAGATCAAACAAATGATCATATCACAAATGATCAAACACTGATCATTTCACAGCAACACTCAGTATGCCACGTTACCAAATTGGGATATATCGCTGATAAATTTCAACTACATAACCTCTGAGCTCGTACGTCTCAGAGAAGGGTGTTAAGCTAAGAGAATAAATTCTCCGCCACCAACAGAAATGTATTTGAAAGAAATCAGCTTTATATCTCAAATTGTAACGTCAGACACACAATCCATATAAGTCTGTTCCGGGATCGAACAGAACCGAAGGCACTTCTCACGAAGCCCTTGCATTTCCGGATAATTTTCTAATCACGTCGGGACTTCCCGTCACTAAGGGTGATAAAACCTCTAAATCGAAGATCAGTCGATGTAGAGTAACTCGACGGTAATCCTTCCGTTTTCAAAAATATCCGGTCTTCAACACCGGTCTTCGAATGCAATTCATAACGACGTATCACTTATTCGGAATGGGTTATACGACCCCATGGTCCTTTCCCGGTTAACCCGAATAGTGAGCGTTTATTTAAAAACAAGTGTGGCATTCAAATTCATCCAATTCACAACAAATACCTATCTAAAGGTAATTATTGATAGTCGGTTATTTAACTATCAATAAAAATGCGCAACATCATCAGATTCCAAATAATTTTCCAAATTATTTCATCTTCAAAAATATCGTTACTAGATATAAAATTTTCCACACTTTAAAAATAAATCAACGTTTATTTTTAAAACGAATTTCCATTTCCTTTATAAATTCCATAGTGAATTCATATTTTCAAAATATCCCCTGATATACGATTTTCAAATCGATTTCAAATATTCAATTTCAATTTATCTTTAAGAAGATAAATTCTCAAAACGTTCGTTTCATATTGGAAAAGCAATTCCATACTTATTTAAAAATAAGTAATTCACAAATCATTTATTTTCAACATTTGAAAATATTCGATATACTTAAAACAATATTAAGTGTATATTCATTCTTTAAGGAAATCATAAATTTTAACATCTATTTGAGTCAAAACGAATGTTGCGTAAAACATCGTTACGACGACTCGAATTCACTAGTATAGGGATTCGGATTTTAAGGTAGATATATAAATCCCAATACTACATCAAAACATTTTCTTTCGAAAATCATTTACTATAACAACAGTGTTATAGTCCACCATTTCCTTAAATTTCTCGAAAACGCCTATTTCAACAAGAACTGTTGAAATCTATGATTTCGATATTCAATATATTTTAAAACATCGTTTAAAACAATTAACTTCATTTCAAATATCACTTTCCCAAAATAATATCCATTTTACTTAACAATATATTCACTGTCCAAAATCGTGAATATACTTCACTAATCACATTTCACTATTTAATTCGTCAAATTCAATTTATTCCGAATTTATAAAACAACGCTTATAAATTCCATTTCTGTTTTAAAACAACTTCGGTTTATAAATCTCCTTTTATTAATTTCTATAATACACTTATTAAAATAAGTGATTTCAGATTTATAAAACAACGTTTATAAATTCAACCTCATATTTCACAATAACTTTGATTTATAAATCCCATTTATTAACAAGTTCGATCAATACTCCCTTTAAAGGCAAAAATCCAGCTTTATAAGTTAATTTCTTATAAATCTTCCATTTTACAATTTCATTCATTTTAACTTCACAATTTATAAATCTATAAATTTCATTCTTTTTAACTTTACAATTTATACATCTATAAATTTCATATCGATTTTCCAAATTCGCTTTAATTTTCCAATTAAATTTCTAATTGGACTTCCCACTTATTTCTTTTTAAATAAATTCCTTTTAAAGAAAATCAATTTCTTTATCTCTTTCAATCTATTTAAAAATCCAAATTTAAATTAAATTCTTCAATTTATAATCACTGTTTTATGAAATCCATTTATTTAGCATTTTCACTTTATTCTGGAATTTATTCAATACGATTATAAAAATTTACTTTTTTATACTTTAAAAATTCCTTTCTTCAAAATTTCTTCAATTTCAAAAATTGATTCACTTAGAAATTTTCTACTTGAATTTCAAAAATTCAATTTCGTTTATCTTTGGAATCCAATGATGTCAAAACATCCATTCAGCTAAATTTTAGCTTTCAATCAATTTCCAGACATCGATTTGATCAATAACATCAATATAATCATTCACAGATTCATATCACAATAGAAATAAATTCAATCATTGTGAGGGGTCCAGTTGGATCCCTCCAACCTGTTTCCCTGCATCCAAAGATGTTAGCACAATACCAATTCCGCTCCAGTACGGAATTATCGCGGTATATAGGTTTTTATAAATCCGCTTACTAACGGCGCAATAGGGTCTCATCCGCTATACGAGGCGGGAATCAATCAATCCAATATATACATATGCCAATATGTATATACTGCTATATATATATAGATATATCCTATCATATCTAATAGCACATTCAAACAACAATCAAATCGATAACTGCAATCCAAATATAAATCTGAGTGAGGGGATCTCACCTTAGTTTTTAATTTGCCATCCATTACCATTTAATTTCATCCCAGCTTATTTCCTTTCAGATTTCGACCTTGAATAAATAATTTATAAAATTTATTAATATTCGAGATAAGTTGAATAATTAATTACCATTTTAAAATTTATTTAACTTAAAATTTTGTTTAAAACTGATTCCCCTTGATATATTGATAAATTGGTAAATTTAAAATATATATTTATTTTCTATGTATGTATATATGTTCACAAGATAATCTATACCTGATTTTTATAAACCTCACTGAAAAATCATTTCATATATATATACATACCAATTGAAACAGAACTATTCTTTTCAAATTAAATAGAAATTTTATCCTTACTGTAAAATTCAAAATTAGGTTTATAAAAAAATAAAAATAACAATAAAAACAGTTTACCTTGTTGCCGAATCGAGTTCGATCTCGAACGAGACACGTCAAGGCGCCATTATCGTTGCCGATCATTACGACCGCGTTGCCCAAACCCTAGCCTCGTCATCAACGTCGCCGCCTCGTCCCCCGCCTCACGCGCGCCACCGCGAGATCGCGACTCCGATTCCAGATCACCACACCTCGTCTTGATAGCGCCGCCTCCACCTAGTCGCGCTTCGTTGCTATCGTGATTGACATCGCTGAACTCGTGCTTGAATTCTACAGACGCCCTGCCTTTCCCTTCGCGTACGTGGCCGCCTCAGACACGCGCGCCTTGCCGAGTTCTCGAGCTCGAACTCGAGAATCCCCCTCTTTCTTTTCTTCGAATGAAATTAATTCTTGAACGGCCATATTTTTATTTCCTTTTGATTCTTTTACATTTTGAACTGAAGTATGGAGAGAGGAAAGGGTTTCGTATCTTAAAGAGGAAGTAGGGGAAAGGAGTATCGGCCATGCTTTGATTTGAACGAGAAGATGGTTTTGCACGATAAACTTCGTGGTCTTCGGCGTGAAATAAGGAGCTACAGGGTAAAGATTTTGACCAGTTTAAATTTTTAAATTTCAATCGAATTTACCTTAATTTCCAACGCGTTTAAACGTCGTACGCTCATATAACAATCCCGAAAAATACAAAATTTGGAATCCAACAATAATTCAACGTTACGGACCCAATGGAACTGGTTTCGTCAAATTCCGAGACTGTTTGAAAAAATGACTATTCTATAAATGTCGGTTCGAACGATTTATTCAAAACGGATCAAATCGATTTCAATTTCGATTCTGAAGCTTCAATCATCTTCAGTATTATCATTACGAAATTTAAAAGCTTTTGAAATATTTTTCTTCAACAATAAATTGAAGATACAAATTTTTACTCAACTTCAATCGATTAAATCTTATAATTTAATCGCCAAATTCAAATCTAGATCGGAGGTTCAAATTAAATCATCGTTCAAATATTTAAAATTAATTAAATATTCTCACTTTAATTCGGTCAAAATTCTGGGTCGTTACAGACTTCCCTCCTTAAAAGAATTTCGTCCTCGAAATTACAAGTTAGGAAAAATGGTCCTTAACTCGTCTACTCTTTTTCACAACTTCAAATAGTTTTATCAAATTTATCAAATTTTCAAATCAAATCTTTCTACTAAAGATTTGTTATCATTTCAACTAAATTTCCAACTTCAATTTTAAGTTTCAAACAACATTGTTTAACTTCTAAATTCGATTTCAAATTCAAATTCAAATTTAAATTCAAATTTAAACTTTCAAATTTCTCAAAAATTTTCTAACGCCCTAAATTTCCGAAAAATTTCGCCAGCGTCTCCTTTGCGCGGCTAATACGGTACGACTACAAAACGTCCCTACGGACTCTCAGATTTCAAAAAGAAAAAGAAAAAGCCAAGCGGCTAGAGAAATAAGTCATCAAATCTCATATTCGAATTGAAATACTTACCTTTCGTCGAGCAATTCAAATTTATCTTCGAAAATCAAATCCAATTCCTTAATACCTGTATATCCTACTAGCCATAATATCTAGTTACATATATTCAAACCATTTCGTACATTCAATTACAAAATTTTCAATATAACTGCTTATATCATCTCTAATTCACTATTGAAGTTATATATTCAATTTCGTTCAATTTTTCATTTCACATTTCAAGTTTCATTTGAATTCGATTTACAATTCCAATTTAATTTGGATTCAATTTACCTTCATTTATAATCATTGAATCTAATTCGTTCAAACTTTATCCATTTGGTCAATAATCAATTAGCTTTACTTACTAACTTTCAGTTTAATACTTCATTTATCAAATTCAATTGCAGTTTTATTTACTTCGACACCAAATCAATTTCAATCAACACTTAAGTTATATCCCATTAAACATCGTTTGTTTAACTTAACTTACATTCCCACTTATAAATCCAAAATTCAAATTTCAATCCTATTTAACTTTTACCAAGGTCAAATTTCTTCCCTTATTCAAAATTCATATTAAATCCAGATTTCATATTCCACAATCTCAACTTAGATTTAATTGATTCACTTATACTTACTTTAATTTAACTCCATTTTTTTAAGTTAAACTTATTCTATCAAGATTCAATTTGTATAAGTTATCAACTCATTTCTTATTCCATAAATATTTTAAATAGGATTCCAGCGTCTTTTTAACTTTTTTTTTTTCAAAACCATTTGAAAACAATTCAAATTCCATTTGAATTTCCAAAACAAAAACCCAAATTTTCAAACAACTCCTATTTAAAACAATTTAACAGCAATTTCTCTTTTGGAAACCCGAAAATGAACACCAACGATGCCGCGGTCATCATCGAAGTTATTTTCCAGCGACCGAAAAGAGTTTAGAGCTTTTCATTTCTTCAAAACACCTCTCAAACCTTCGAAATCCATTTTCAAATCAAAAATGATTTAAACTTTCCAAATCTCCAAAATTTTCAAATTCTTTTTAAAACATTTCCAAAATCTTCTCTGGAATTCCGTTTTAAATTACAATTCACATTTATAATTTACATTCTTTAATTTCATTCGTCTGTGAATTTTATTTCTTAACTTTGGAGTTATAATTCCAATTTCTCATTTAATTTCAATGATAATAGTTTAATATTATTACTTCTAGCAACCATGCAACCATATACTATAGTAATTTACAGAAAATCATTTCTTTTATATACAAAAATAGTTTTGGGTAAAATTATTTCATTTACCCTATTCAAAACAATACTGTGCCGAATTGTTCTATTCGAGTGTTTAGAAACCCCTTCGATACAGTTTTGCAAGACTGTGCCGACGAAGGTTCATATACCACTCAATAAACCAATCATCACAATACAAAACAATTTTTTTTTTATATTCACTAACAAATACGCGCTCATATCTATTATTACACTCAACTCATTCTAGAGTACTGCTGACTCTATCTCTAATGAGTAACACCCAACAGAGCAGGGTTGTCGCTTAACCATATGCTCTGATACCACTTTGTCACAGACCGAAATTTTCGACTTTCGAAAATTCGACATCGATACTCACTTTATCGACTGTCGAGCAATCGAGTGCCGGAAACTCCAATAGTGAGGGTTTTAAGAAAAAGAAATAGAAGAAAAGATAGAAGAAAAGAGAAGAAGAAGAAAAGAAACAGAACAACAACAGAAACAGATTACAATATCAGAATCTCACATATCGCAGCGGAACAATATATAATAGATAACACTAGTCTTTTAAAACAAAGAACTATATCAGTTTATACATACATCAATCATCAGAGTCAATATACAACAATGGACAGTTATATAACTTGTCCTCATACAGAATACACAACGGAATAAATATATCAGATACAAATACTACGTCTCGCCATCCAGCTTATCTCCAAGCTCCAGAATATCCAGAATATCCTGATAATCTAACTCTAGACTGCCCGTGTGGAAATTGGTGGGCACCCAGAGTTTAGAAGGGAAACAATAAACTCCGAGTCAGTCATGGTGACTGGTGTGAGATCGTAAAACAGTTTATTTTGAAAATAAATAGCAGAGAATTTTAAAGTCAATTCGCAATGCTTTTGGAAAATGAAACTACCATAAGACCTCCCGCCACACACACAATGCAAACGCAGAATTGGAGGAGATTTCTTCTTATGATAGTCAAAGATGCTTACTACGCAAAATCAAATCATTTTGATATTATTATTAGTGCATAGTGTAGAAAGCATTTCGAAAGTATAATATAAATCTTAGCCAGCATAGGCATTCCGCACTTATGCCTACTATAGCTACCATCCAAACAGTGGTGACCACCATAAGTGAATGATAGGTTCTACAACTAATACCGTACAAGATCGTATTTTTCTTTGGATTTCCAACAAATGGTCAGGCTAAGGAACTTCCTATCCACGATGGGTACGTCCCTGGAATAGACGACCCGAGAAATAACCTAACATTACGGTTAGATCTCTGCCAACACAAGGCCGGGTTACCTCTGCAAAAGTAGGTAACTACTGACACGCGTATGCCATCCCCCGATCGTCACCGATCTTCCCGAGGATCCCCGATTCGCAACAAACCACATAGATAATAATAATGCAGTAACCACAGAGGTTAAGTATCTGGGCTCCATACCATGATACCACCTTTATCCAGAAGGAATGACATACACTAAGGGGCGCTACTCCCTAGAACCTTGCTGCATCCTTCCTGTTTCGACCATTTCCGGGGTGTGAGGCTCGACGAAGTCTCGTCCACAAAGCTACGCTTTTCAAAAAGCCCTGCTTCGGGTCAAACAAAATGATCAACCTATGATCACAAAGATATAAGATCAAACAAATGATCATATCACAAATGATCAAACACTGATCATTTCACAGCAACACTCAGTATGCCACGTTACCAAATTGGGATATATCGCTGATAAATTTCAACTACATAACCTCTGAGCTCGTACGTCTCAGAGAAGGGTGTTAAGCTAAGAGAATAAATTCTCCGCCACCAACAGAAATGTATTTGAAAGAAATCAGCTTTATATCTCAAATTGTAACGTCAGACACACAATCCATATAAGTCTGTTCCGGGATCGAACAGAACCGAAGGCACTTCTCACGAAGCCCTTGCATTTCCGGATAATTTTCTAATCACGTCGGGACTTCCCGTCACTAAGGGTGATAAAACCTCTAAATCGAAGATCAGTCGATGTAGAGTAACTCGACGGTAATCCTTCCGTTTTCAAAAATATCCGGTCTTCAACACCGGTCTTCGAATGCAATTCATAACGACGTATCACTTATTCGGAATGGGTTATACGACCCCATGGTCCTTTCCCGGTTAACCCGAATAGTGAGCGTTTATTTAAAAACAAGTGTGGCATTCAAATTCATCCAATTCACAACAAATACCTATCTAAAGGTAATTATTGATAGTCGGTTATTTAACTATCAATAAAAATGCGCAACATCATCAGATTCCAAATAATTTTCCAAATTATTTCATCTTCAAAAATATCGTTACTAGATATAAAATTTTCCACACTTTAAAAATAAATCAACGTTTATTTTTAAAACGAATTTCCATTTCCTTTATAAATTCCATAGTGAATTCATATTTTCAAAATATCCCCTGATATACGATTTTCAAATCGATTTCAAATATTCAATTTCAATTTATCTTTAAGAAGATAAATTCTCAAAACGTTCGTTTCATATTGGAAAAGCAATTCCATACTTATTTAAAAATAAGTAATTCACAAATCATTTATTTTCAACATTTGAAAATATTCGATATACTTAAAACAATATTAAGTGTATATTCATTCTTTAAGGAAATCATAAATTTTAACATCTATTTGAGTCAAAACGAATGTTGCGTAAAACATCGTTACGACGACTCGAATTCACTAGTATAGGGATTCGGATTTTAAGGTAGATATATAAATCCCAATACTACATCAAAACATTTTCTTTCGAAAATCATTTACTATAACAACAGTGTTATAGTCCACCATTTCCTTAAATTTCTCGAAAACGCCTATTTCAACAAGAACTGTTGAAATCTATGATTTCGATATTCAATATATTTTAAAACATCGTTTAAAACAATTAACTTCATTTCAAATATCACTTTCCCAAAATAATATCCATTTTACTTAACAATATATTCACTGTCCAAAATCGTGAATATACTTCACTAATCACATTTCACTATTTAATTCGTCAAATTCAATTTATTCCGAATTTATAAAACAACGCTTATAAATTCCATTTCTGTTTTAAAACAACTTCGGTTTATAAATCTCCTTTTATTAATTTCTATAATACACTTATTAAAATAAGTGATTTCAGATTTATAAAACAACGTTTATAAATTCAACCTCATATTTCACAATAACTTTGATTTATAAATCCCATTTATTAACAAGTTCGATCAATACTCCCTTTAAAGGCAAAAATCCAACTTTATAAGTTAATTTCTTATAAATCTTCCATTTTACAATTTCATTCATTTTAACTTCACAATTTATAAATCTATAAATTTCATTCTTTTTAACTTTACAATTTATACATCTATAAATTTCATATCGATTTTCCAAATTCGCTTTAATTTTCCAATTAAATTTCTAATTGGACTTCCCACTTATTTCTTTTTAAATAAATTCCTTTTAAAGAAAATAAATTTCTTTATCTCTTTCAATCTATTTAAAAATCCAAATTTAAATTAAATTCTTCAATTTATAATCACTGTTTTATGAAATCCATTTATTTAGCATTTTCACTTTATTCTGGAATTTATTCAATACGATTATAAAAATTTACTTTTTTATACTTTAAAAATTCCTTTCTTCAAAATTTCTTCAATTTCAAAAATTGATTCACTTAGAAATTTTCTACTTGAATTTCAAAAATTCAATTTCGTTTATCTTTGGAATCCAATGATGTCAAAACATCCATTCAGCTAAATTTTAGCTTTCAATCAATTTCCAAACATCGATTTGATCAATAACATCAATATAATCATTCACAGATTCATATCACAATAGAAATAAATTCAATCATTGTGAGGGGTCCAGTTGGATCCCTCCAACCTGTTTCCCTGCATCCAAAGATGTTAGCACAATACCAATTCCGCTCCAGTACGGAATTATCGCGGTATATAGGTTTTTATAAATCCGCTTACTAACGGCGCAATAGGGTCTCATCCGCTATACGAGGCGGGAATCAATCAATCCAATATATACATATGCCAATATGTATATAATGCTATATATATATATATATATAGATATATCCTATCATATCTAATAGCACATTCAAACAACAATCAAATCGATAACTGCAATCCAAATATAAATCTGAGTGAGGGGATCTCACCTTAGTTTTTAATTTGCCATCCATTACCATTTAATTTCATCCCAGCTTATTTCCTTTCAGATTTCGACCTTGAATAAATAATTTATAAAATTTATTAATATTCGAGATAAGTTGAATAATTAATTACCATTTTAAAATTTATTTAACTTAAAATTTTGTTTAAAACTGATTCCCCTTGATATATTGATAAATTGGTAAATTTAAAATATATATTTATTTTCTATGTATGTATATATGTTCACAAGATAATCTATACCTGATTTTTATAAACCTCACTGAAAAATCATTTCATATATATATACATACCAATTGAAAACAGAACTATTCTTTTCAAATTAAATAGAAATTTTATCCTTACTGTAAAATTCAAAATTAGGTTTATAAAAAAATAAAAATAACAATAAAAACAGTTTACCTTGTTGCCGAATCGAGTTCGATCTCGAACGAGACACGTCAAGGCGCCATTATCGTTGCCGATCATTACGACCGCGTTGCCCAAACCCTAGCCTCGTCATCAACGTCGCCGCCTCGTCCCCCGCCTCACGCGCGCCACCGCGAGATCGCGACTTCGATTCCAGATCACCACACCTCGTCTTGATAGCGCCGCCTCCACCTAGTCGCGCTTCGTTGCTATCGTGATTGACATCGCTGAACTCGTGCTTGAATTCTACAGACGCCCTGCCTTTCCCTTCGCGTACGTGGCCGCCTCAGACACGCGCGCCTTGCCGAGTTCTCGAGCTCGAACTCGAGAATCCCCCTCTTTCTTTTCTTCGAATGAAATTAATTCTTGAACGACCATATTTTTATTTCCTTTTGATTCTTTTACATTTTGAACTGAAGTATGGAGAGAGGAAGGGGTTTCGTATCTTAAAGAGGAAGTAGGGGAAAGGAGTATCGGCCATGCTTTGATTTGAACGAGAAGATGGTTTTGCACGATAAACTTCGTGGTCTTCGGCGTGAAATAAGGAGCTACAGGGTAAAGATTTTGACCAGTTTAAATTTTTAAATTTCAATCGAATTTACCTTAATTTCCAACGCGTTTAAACGTCGTACGCTCATATAACAATCCCGAAAAATACGAAATTTGGAATCCAACAATAATTCAACGTTACGGACCCAATGGAACTGGTTTCGTCAAATTCCGAGACTGTTTGAAAAAATGACTATTCTATAAATGTCGGTTCGAACGATTTATTCAAAACGGATCAAATCGATTTCAATTTCGATTCTGAAGCTTCAATCATCTTCAGTATTATCATTACGAAATTTAAAAGCTTTTGAAATATTTTTCTTCAACAATAAATTGAAGATACAAATTTTTACTCAACTTCAATCGATTAAATCTTATAATTTAATCGCCAAATTCAAATCTAGATCGGAGGTTCAAATTAAATCATCGTTCAAATATTTAAAATTAATTAAATATTCTCACTTTAATTCGGTCAAAATTCTGGGTCGTTACATGCTTCCACCTCAGATCTTCGGAGAAGTTATAGCCACCACTGTCAAGCTCCAATCGTCAAGAGCTGATGCTGTCAGAGATGACTCTGACGTCATACTCACCAAACCATAATTTTATCTAATGTTGATCGCGTTGATTGTCTGATGTCTTATCATAGTGCATGCCATCCTCATTGACTCGTCTGGCCATCATTCAAATTGTCTCCTTGGGTTGGTCAGAGATGCTTGGTTGTCGTGAGATGATCAGACATGCATATGTATCATGCATAGATGATGCATGAATAGGATGAACTGTAAAAAGAAAAAACTCCTTTTTTAATTTAAACCAATTTAAAAATATTTACAAACAAAAATATGTATGCGTGTGATTTTAAATCCAAAATTCAATAAAAACCTCTTTTTTAAATAATGAACACACACACATATATACATGCATGCATACATAAATATATGTATGTATATATATATATATATATATTTGAAAACGATTATAAAATTAATATATTCGATAATCCAAGTAGTCGATAACACCTTGAACCGCCAGTTTCGCCTTTGAGATTCCATCTCTAGTTCAACAGTGGACTTGCAAAGTCCACCTCAAGATGTAATTTATTTTCTATCGAGAGAATGAATTCCTATTATTGAGAATAGAGGCATCTAGGTCTACTTATAGTAGCTATAATGGGCTATGTAAATATCTTACCCAAATCCACCATTTAGGGTATGGTCCATTATAAATGAGATCTTATCTCATTTAATTAATTTATACCCACGTATATTTCAGACCGCTTAGTTTTAAAACAATTTTAAAAATTCCAACTACCAAAATAAAGTATATGTATGTGTGTATATACACACACACTATTTATTATATTTAAATTATTGTTTTAGCTCAAAAATAATTAAATAAATATTTAACAATTATATATTTAATTAACTAATTTTAGACCTTCTAATAATAATAATAATAAAATTAATTAATATAACCATTATTTTAATTTCTTAATAATAATAATAATATATAACTTTTATATATTACCTCAATCAATTACTTTCTGATAAAAACTAAAAGTTGTAGTTCTATGACTCCCCGGTATGAACTCAGTTGTCGGTAACACTTAAACAATTTTAAATATTAAAGTATATATGCATTATGCTAAAGCACAGTGGTTTGACACAAATTCAATTATTTATAGATTATCTATGTGAAATCCAACTTCTTATCCGTTAAAGTGACACCCTTAAGCAGTGATATATTATGCACATTTTCTCTTCATCGTTGCTATATCACCTAGATATCTAGAGCTCGGTCAATGGTCAAAACACTATTGTATGCATAGTTAATTTGAAAGTCCAACACCAAAGTTCATGGTTCAACCCGATAACAATTATCGATTAATGATTTGCTTTGGCCAAAGATTTTGACTTTATGTTGACTACCAATTATGGTTATATTAACCTTCTACTTAAAAGTGAGGAATCCTCTCATGATAGTATTTCACTTCAAGTAGTTCGACTTATACCCAACTATGACCTTAACACATTCATCGTTGTCATGTGTTTGACCATAATCAAAGTGTAGTTTAAACACTTAAGATTCATAGTATGCTCACTACATATAGTCACATGAGATCTTGACTTTTAACTATAAAAGGCTCTCGACAAGTCGTTATGTAATTATTCCAAACAACTACACGTACGTAATCTCTTGGTGCCCTCAACAGTCATTAGTAATTCATCGTCTATCATATAAAGAGGTTACGTATACTAGCCTTAATGGATATAACGATATCTCGTTCTTGGTACATCTTAATTAAGAACATTTAAGGATGAGTATTTATTTTATTTGAATCGGTACTTATGGTTATGAACATATTCATAACTGCAATCGAATAAATATTTTTCCTAAGGATTTTATATATGTATATATTTAACATATTTAAAACATTATTTATGTCATAATATTAATATATATAATAGAAAAAAAGCCAAAAGCAGACTTTATTAAGAACAAGATTCATTATTAGGATTGAGTTATATAATCAAATTACCTAATTACCTATAGATCACACCCTTAACTCTATCAAGTTCACAGCTAGAATTCACACAATTTGATTCTTAGAATTCATCCAATATTCCTTTAACAAATAATTTATAATTATTGTAAATTATAATGGACAATTATATGTAACAGTTATGTGTTGGTTTATTTAGCCGATTATAGGTTGGAAATTGAAATTCAGTATATAAATTGTTATTTACAATTCATATCTTCCTGTAACTAATTAAATTATAACCTATTATTTGGTGGCTTAATACCATGCCAATAAACATACATGATCAACAAATTAAAGAGGTTGAAAGGTGTAGAGTTAACGAGACATGGATGAATGAATCAATTGTTGATTAATGCACAATTTAATTATATTTAATGAAAGAGTTACAAGTTGAAATGATAATGTCTCTTTCATAACTAACCTTCCATGAAACCTCTTTTTTCGTAGAAAAAAAATCCACAAGTCTATTCCATTCTCATCTTTTATATTCTCAAGTTGAATTAGTCTCTCAAAGTTATCGTGCAAATAATTTTGCAAGTTGGAAACATGATTTCAAGAAGGTAATTTTGACAATCAGACATGTGATAACTAGGCATCATCAAAAGGTAAAAAATTCTGTGTTGTACATATATTTTCCAATTCATATATATGCGTATTTAGTCATGTAATAAGAAAAGAAACATCTAAACTCTCTCTCTCTCTCCATACACACACACATACATACATACATACATATACATAAACAAACACACTCATATGTGTGTGTATACATATTACACGTTACCAAATTGTAAATATTATATACATACATATATAAATATTAGGATATGAAATAAGTATATGGATAAACATTATTATTGATAGAGATTTTAATACACACACAATTTAGTAAATATACATATATTATATACATACATTCATATATACATATACATAGATATACATACATACACATATATATATATATATATCAAATTTAAACATCTAAATATAAATGTGCATATATATTGTGAAATAAAAATTGTTTAGTTTTTATTATAAATTAATTTCACAATGTACAAATGTGTGTGTATTGAAACATATATTATTTTTGTGTCAACTAGTTGATTGGACTAACTTGACCAGTTGATTGTTTGAGTAGATTCCAGAAAGAAATACATTTAAAGATAACATTGTTCATTTGACTTTCCAAGGCAATAAACCAACTATCTAGTGGATTAATCGGTTGGTTAACCCATATTAGTCGATTAGCTCATACTACCATTTGAATGTAATTATATTAACTAAAGTATATGTATGTACACAATTTTGTTTATTTTATGTTATGAGCATTTTCTCCCATAAGATTGTAGTTCGATGGAAAACAAGAGGAGGCAGCGAAGGAAGGCAGCATTTTCTACCCTCATCCCCTATGCTCGGTACCCTAGAGTACCGAACAGGATTTCATGTTCGATACCCCTGTTCGGTACCCAAAGGTACTGAATAGAATATCTTGATTGGTACCCCAAGTACCGATCAAGATATCTTGTTCGGTACCCCAAGGGTGTCGAACTAGGAACACTTGCCTGAACAAGGAGGGTGTTGGACCAACGGGAAGAGCAAGAACCGGACCAAGCTAATACTAGACCTATCGAGCCACGTGCCTTGATATGATACCGAACCAAGCCAAGGGGGAATCTACCAAATAGAAGGGTGGGTCAAGTCAAATGGGAAAACGAATATGGACAATAACCTATCCACATGCATTTTGGCCAAACCAACGCCTCCTGAGCTGAGCCTTCAGCCAAGCCAAGTTGTGAAATATGGAAGGAAATCTGCGCATATTTGGAAATAATCAAGCATATTCCAGATTCTCAGAAATATTCCTTTTGGGCGAGATATACAAGGAAATATCCTAATTAATGACACCACCTCTCCATCCTTATAAATACTCAAGCATTTGACATTCAAACAACAACATTTTGGAATCTAGAAGACTCCAAACTATAGAATCAACTGCGTGGATTATCTAGATCACAGTTTTCTATTATAAATCATTGTATTATTCATCAATTACTTGTAATATCCAAAATTATAAGAGCAAAGAATTAAAAAACAGTGGACGTAGGTCCGTTATGGCTGAACCACTATAAAACCAGGTGTACTTTTCTTTTTCTGCCTTTTATTCTTCATTTAATCTACTGTGGAAAATCGATTGGAGGTGTTTGACTATTTTTTATGGATTTATATATATATGTATGTATGTATATGTATATATGTATGTATCTGTATATGTATACGTATATTTGGATTAATATATATATATATATATATTTGGAATAATATATATATATGCATATTATTGTGTGTGTGTCTGAATGTATATATGTTCGGCTTCATATAAAATTAAATGTTAGTAGTTTTTTAAATTGATAAGTAAATTAGGTAAATGTATAATGTTTGCACACAAAAATGGACAAACACCTCCAATTGATTTTCCACAGTAGAATAAATGAAGAATAAAACGTAGAAAAAGTAAAGACGCTATGTTTTATAGTGGTTCAATCATAATGAGCCTACATCCACTGTTTGTTTTTAGTCCTTTCTCTTATAATTTTGGAAATTACAAGTAATTGTTGAAGAATATAATGATTTATAACAAAAAACTATGATCCGGATGCTTTGTGCTGTTGATTTTATAGCTTGAAGTCTTCTGGATCCCAAAAAGTTATTTGAATGCCAAATTCCTGAGTATTTATAGGGATGGAGAGGTGGTGTCTTCAATTAGGATATTTCCTTGTATATCTTGCCCGAAGGGAATATTCCAGGGAATCTGGAATATGCTTGATAATTTCCAAATATACACAGATTTTCTTCCATATTTGCACTGCTTGGCTCGGCTGAAGGCTCTCGAAGCGTGTTGGTTCCACCAAAATGCACGTGGACAGCTTATTGGCTAAGTTCGTATGCTCTCCCATTTGAGTTGCTACCTACGGTTCGGTAGACTCCCCTAGGCTTGGTTCGATAGCATATCAAGGCACGTTGCTCGGTAGGTCTAGTATTAGCTCGGTCTATTTTATGCTCTTCCCCTTGGTTCGACACCCTCCTTGTTTAGGTAAGTGTTCCTAGTTCGAAACTCTTGGGGTAATGAACGAGATATCTTGATCAGTACCTTGGGTTACCATTCAAGATATATTGTTCGGTACCTTTGGGTACCGAACATGAAATCCTATTTGGTACCCTAGGGTACCAAGCATAATGGATGCGGGTAGGAAATGTTGCCTTCCTTCGCTTCCTCCTCATGTTTTTCATCGAACTACAATCTCAAGGGCAAAAATGCCTATAACATTTGCCCTCCAGAACCTAACTCATAGATTATGAGGTGGGCTTTGTTGAATTACTCCTTGGACTTCTTAGCGGATGTGCATCTCTCTCTAGCCTAGGTTAGTGTGCTTGGGTACGTTGGCCAGTATTAGTTCGGTATCATATCGGTTCGGCTCTTGGACCCTTCCCCTATATAAGCTGATACACCCCATCCATCGAACATGCTTATTCGCTTTCCAGCCTTCCACGAAAACCATGACCTTTCATCTCTAGGAGCGGCCATTGCCGTCCTTACTTGTTCAAGCATCCAATCTAGTTACAATCTTCAATCCAAGGTTGCTTCACGATCAGGTGAGTATCTACTTTGTCTCAACATAGTCTCCATCGATTTCCATGCTGCAATTCAATTGGATCGACCGTGCCTTGCTTCGCTCTACCCTTTGGTTGGAATTTAGGCCTATTCTGGTTCGGCTCTTAGCCAAACAACAACTTGGAGTAGTTCAGTATTCGACCGAATAGAAGTGTAAGAGTTTCTTTATTTTAGGCATAGTAAGCATGCATACATAAACGCATACATACGAACACTTCCAACTTTTGTAATAACATGTGAGATAACTGATCATGTTAGATAAGTATTCGGGATGTCGCCTTACTTGTTCTTCTACTCGCTCCAACCAACCTAGCTTTGCTCACTCTCTCGTCCATGGATGTGGACCATCGGAGATGTTGATAAACCTTATAGACTTTGAGGCTTCAACTTTGATGGGTAAGCAGCTCGATCTTATTGTGGCCACTCATGGCATTCCCAAAGAGGATCTTCTACTACCTACTCTAGAACATGATGCAAACGCTCCCCAAAATTCCTCCATCGAAAATCAAGCCACCTAAAAGCCGCAGTGCTGGCGTTTTGAAGACCTCTGATCCTGCCATCAAAAAACTCAAAGATCCTTTCTATTGGTCAACTGAAGAGGAAAATTCTCCAATTGAGCAAAGCTCTGCAAAGAAGTAGGAGGAGAAAGGGGGAGCAAAGATAATCACTAAGAAACATCGTGCTAAGCTAGTTATCAGAAGCAGAAAGCGTGGAGAGGGTAGTAGGCAGTCACCAAAGTTTTCGGAAGACATTATCATTTTGCCTTTCCTTTATTTTGTTTCTTTTCTGGCATCTTCTATATATAGGTTGTCATTGTGCAGGAGCGCCCCATGTAGCACTTTTTACAAAAGACTTATGTAAGTAAGACTGTTTTCTATACAATCTTTTTCGTATCTACATTAACGCATCTTTTACTCTACTTCCCTACATAACAACCTTCTAGATAATATATCATCTGCAATCCAATTATATTTACATTATGCATGCCTGTGTTTGTGCAATGACATTATTTGCTATAACTTTATACATATAAATAAATCTTTGTAATTGCTCAGTGTTATTAAATTACTTAGCTCTGTTTATCATTCCCACTATATTTCTTTATTGGCTAAACAGAACTATATTTCTCTAGATAACTTTACTTATTTAGTGAATCTCGCTCAACTGTAAGTAGAGCTATATCACTTTGGCTAATTCCATAGCCAATCATGTTTATCTTTGGTCGGGTGCCATTCGATCATAAACAAGGTTGTATTTACAAAACCCATGACTTCGCACCATTTTCTATCCTTGGGAAATGGAAGTTTGGACGTCTACCTCTGGACATCCTTCCTTAACTTCTGTAACGACCTTAATTTTGGTTAACATTATTTAGGACATTTAATTAGATAAATTAAATAAAATAATGTAAACATTTAAGGGACTGAGATTTGTATATCTAAAGGGTAGTCGTGCCTAGTTAAACAATGAACTAAATGGAATTAAAATGAAATAAGTAAGGGAAATTAGATAAGGGCAAAATAGGAATAAGTCATGTTCATATACCCTAAACCCTCATGCACTTTCATTTTACACGTTCACAATCAAAACTAAAAATAAGAAGAGGTCGGCCACCATTAGAAGAAGTAAGAAGAAGATAAGCAATAATCTAAAGAAGGAAGCTTAATCAAATTCATTCAAGATCAAATCTCAACTCCTTAACCACAAGATAAAGGTGAATAATAGGTTACATCTCATATTTTTGTTGTTTTTGGTTTCTAGATTAGATCAGAATATTTTTGCAAAGTATATTGCCATGTTTTGAATGTTAAATAGATATATACGCTTGTTGATGAATTATGCTTACTCATATTGATTTTTATGACAAGTTTTGGTTCGAAAAAGCTATCAAATGACATCCAAATGCCTTGTGATTTTGATATATGGTCAGAGATGGTATCTTAGAAATGGGTTTCAAGTTTCATAATTTTCTAAATTAATGTGGACTTATTATGAATTTTCTAGTGAAGAAAATGGTTAAATTGGGTTAAAAATTAATTGCAGCTATTATATATTAGCTTTGGGTTAGAAATTTATATATGTTGGAAAACATTTTAAAAGTGATTTATGGGAATTTTTAAAGAATTTTCCTAAGTTTTTTAATAAGTACATAAAATTATTTAAGGTATGGGAGTTAAATGTTTATATGTTTATAAAAAGAGAAAGGGTAATTGATAAATGTTTTAAATTGTTTATTCCAAAATTCGGTAGCACTTTTAGAAAAGATTTTGGAAAAGAAACTGGCAACCAATTATATGATGACAAAGAAGCAAGTTAGTTGGAAAGAAATTGCTTTTTAAAGTTAAAAATCTATTTTTATAAGGTTTTGTTGTTTCGCTACTTTTGGCAGCCACCTTTCGACTTCATACCTCCACCCCCAACCAGTTCGAAACCAATACACATGATATCAAAGACTTGGTACGTATTGGATTGGAGATAGGCGAAAGGTATAGAGTCGAAACAAGGCTTCCGAAGGGGTCGAAACCTTGTTTTTCTTTTAAAAGGAAATGTGCTTGCTTTCCTTTCGAAAAGAATAGTTTCGAATGAGATGGCATTCGACTTAGTCAAATTTTTTAAGGAAATATTTTGAAAGAGGTTGTCACCTTTTGGTTTTAAATAGAGCTTTCGAAACCCCTTGCTGCCGTATTCAACCTTTTGAAGTAATGCTTTCGAAGGGTGTCCTTTGTTTTGAAAATTAGAGCCGCTTCTCCAATGCTTTCGAAGAGATTGGTTTTGACATCATCCATTTCTTTTACTTAGGAACCTACTTTCGAAAGAGTTACTTTCGACTTAGTTGTTTTAAGACCCTTTTGATATTTTGAAGGTTAAACCCAAAGGTTTCGAAAGGAATGGTTTTAAATGGTTTTGAAACTATGTTCCACATGTTTATACTTGAATCCAATGCTTTCGAAAGGTTTGTTTTAAGTAGAAGACTTTAATGTTTTCGAAAGGTAATTAATGAAGGTTTCGAAGGGGAGGTTCCCTGGTATTTTCAAAAGGTATATGATAAAGGTTTCGAAGGAGTGGTTCCCCAATGTTTTCGAAAGGTTTAACTTTAGTATTTGAATTGAAGGTTTCAAATGTTTTCTAAAGGCAGGTTTGAAGTGTTTGAAAAGAGGATGTCTAAGGTTTTATAAAGCTTTCGAAAGGATACTTTCAATGTTTTCGAAAGGTCTATTGTAAATGGTTTCGAAAAGTATGTTTTGGCCTTTCGGCCTAAGGTTATAAAGTAAAGTAGTTTACTTATATTGAAAGGGGTACTTTCAACGATTTCGAAAGGGGCACTTTCAAAGGTTTCGAAAGAGATTATTTAAAGGTTTAAACAAAGTTTTCGAATGTTTTCATCAACAATGTTTTCTGTAAAGTATATATAACATGGCAAAGTGATTTGAGTAAAGCATAGAGCATATTTTCCTTGTTTAAGTATGATTTAAAGGGATCAAATCAATTTGAAAAGGTTTTCAAGGAAAATTTGAAGGGTAGTTAACCCTAAGTAAATGACTCAGATATTTGTATACCAAATGGGACTGGTATAGGGTCGCGCTTTATACATTAGCTATAACCCTATCTAATTTAGTCCAAAATTCCAGTGTGTAGGGCTTAGTCACAGGTAAGACTTAAATGATGGTTATACACAGAATGAAACATATAAAGAGAAGAAGGATAGGTTATTGGTTAACCCGCAAAACCATTAGAATCAGGTGACCCTTGGAGAAGTAAGTTAAGGACAGACCGTCTAGAAGTTTATCTAACAGGTGTTCGATTATTTTTTTTATTTTATCTGGTAGGCCCGAGTCAGCCAATGGTTAGTAGTTAGCCAAACAAAACTATATTGTTTGGATAGATGGTCCATTTATTACTTGTTTTTGAGCATATATGATATTGCTATTATTGTTATAATCAGTTTGATTAATCAGTTTGATTGCAGAATTCTGATTTGCAAAAAGTTATGTTTTAAAGGGATATTAATGAGGGGAAACCCATTCCGCTAAGCGGTGTGGTCTCACTTAATATCAGTAAACCGAGATGTAATAGTATAATTCAAACCAGGCTTTATGTCTGACTCGAAGTTTATATTTTTTTCCCCTTAAACTCTCAGGTGCTCAAAATTAATTTGAGTAGATTAAGAGTCAGGGTTTTCAGGTTTAGTAGGTGGATGAATAAAGCTTCTGAAGACGTGCAGGAGGCATGCATAGCTATTTAGGAGTTGATATTTTATTTCCGTCGTGATGTATTAAGACAATTTTGTCTATTTAGTACTCTGATCATCCAAGGGGCATCTTCATATGCTGCTCTTAGCGTATTTTGTAATAATTATATTTGGTCCAAACTTGAGAATCGTTGTGGGATTATGTATCTGAATATGAAATATTGATCTGAAATGTAAAAGTTGTTTTAAATCTGTTGATTTTATTTCATATTCATGTGCTTCTGATATTATGGATACCATTAACATTATCATATTTTATCACCATAAGTTAATACTATGGATGACTACAACATTTGTAGCGCTTAGCTTCGGGCCTTAAGAGAGGGGATGTTACAACTTCACCTATGTCCGGGTGATAATTAGGGCTATATTGTCAATCAACCTTGTTTATCATCTATCGAACATATCATGTTAGGCTATAAACGTGGTTGTACATGCAAAAAATGCAGTTATTTATCAACTCCTATCTTTAGGAAATGGGGTCTCGGATGCCTATCTCTTGGCATTCATCTTTGACTTTGCCTATCTCCAGACATTGATTGAAAACATTCATTGAGCATCTTCGCTTATCTTCGGCTGAGCGCATCTCGCTAGGCCGTAAGTGTACTCGTGTCTGCAAAAGTTCTAATTATAAACCTATTCCTATATTTGGAAATCAGTGCTTCGGATGCCTATCTCCGGGCATCCATTCTCAGCCTCACCCGTCTCTAGGTGTTGATCAATAGAATTCATTAACCATTTTCACTTATCTTTGGCTTGACGCTTCTCGCCAGGCCAGAAGAGCGGTCGATCCTATAACAAAACATAAATCTACATCGGCTCCTATTTCCGAGATTTGGCATCTTTGATGCCTATCTTCGGACATCAGTACTTGACCTGGCCAATCTTCGGGAACTGGTCAAAGATCGGATGTGTAAGGGTAATCGTTCGATCAACCTTAAGACGACTATACTCTTAAAGCCCAATCATGGGTTAGAGGAATTTAATGGTACCTATCTCAGGGTGTCTAGACATCTATTTTTTCAAACACAGAACGTCTTATTTTACCGCTTATTACAGGCTCAAAATTAGACTTTCAAGAATATAGTTCCATCGATTCAAAATGCCAACTTTATTTATAGATGAAAAGATGACAAACTCTACCTTATTACATCTCATCCCATCAATCAGGATGTCTTATTTGCAAAAAAATAAATGATATAAGTGAAATAATATTGTAGATGCTCGTTATTCCATGCCCACAAAATTGGGATCCCATGAACTGTCAATAGCTTGAAAGTTCTATCTCTAAGCTTCTATTCAATCGTATATGGACCTTCCCAATTTAGACCAAGTAACCCCTTATAAGGAAAGACCCATTTTAGAAAGAGGTCGCCAATCTCAAAGGTACAATTTCAGACCTTGGAATTAAAATGTCTTGCTACTCTTTTATGGTAAGAAGCTACCCTTAGTTCAACCTCTTCTCATTTTTCGTCGACCAAGTCAAGGGACTCAAGCAAAAGTTCCTCGATCATTTTAGGATCATAATGCTTTCTTCGTGAGAAGGGAATTCCAATTCAATCGAAATCATGGCCTCAGCTCCGTAGGCCAAAGCGAATGGAGTATGCCCAATTACCTACTTATGGGTCTTCTTGTAAACCCACAATCCTAGTGGTAACTCATCAACCTTATTGCCCTTGGCCTTCATTAATTATTTCTTTATAATGGATTTGATGATTTTGTTCACTGCCTCCACCTGTTCATTCGCTTATGGGTGTGTTGCTATCAAAAAACTCATCTTAATTCGGTAATCGATACCGGTTATAGAAGTCCTCAAACTCGACACTCTCGAACTGAGTTCCATTATCGGTGATGACCTTCCATGGGACTCCCTACCGGCATATAATATTCTTCACCACAAAGCGTATCACTTTCTTCATTGTGATTGTGGCTAGAGGTCCCGCTTTAGCTCACTTTATGAAGTTGTCCATGGCAACAATAGCATACTTTGCTCCGCCTTTCGATATCGATAGCACACCGATTATATCAGTTCCCCCAACCACAAATGGACATGGGCTAACCATTTGCGTAAGCTCTATAGATGGGGCTCTCGGTATCTTTGCAAAACTTTAGCATCTATCACATTGCATGATGTAGTCAGCTACATCTTGGGTGATTGTTAGCCAATAGTATTTGTAGGGAAGTATCTTCTTCACCAAAGTCTACGCCCCCATTTTGATCAACATAGCTTCCTTCATGCACATACAAAAGGATCTTCTTAGCTCCATCTTTGGTGATACATCGAAGCAAGAGGTTCAAGAAACCTCTCCTATACAATACTCCTTGCATAATAAATCATGATACCTTATGCATGAGTTTTAGTCATTCATTTCTTCCAATTGGAAGAGTTCCCTTCAGCAAATACTCATTTATTGGAGTCATCCATGACTCATTTTCTTCCTCGGTCTCCAAGATCAAATCAACGTCCATTTAGTTGATGCTTGGAGCTGGAAAAACCTCTACCAGAAGGAGTCCCATAAGCTGCGTAGCCCCGGAGCTGGCCAGTTTGGCCAGTGAATCATCTTTCATATTCTATTCTCTGGGAGTGTGTGTTCTCTTATAGTGCTCAAAGTTGTTTAGTAGTTCTAGAATTTTTGTTAGGTAAGGGGAAAGTCTCACTCCCTTAGCTAGAAATTCCTTTTTAACTCGACATATCACCAATTAGGAGTCATTGAATATATATATGCAGTGTCTTGACTCCCGGTTCTTTTGCTATTTTAGTCTCGCAATCACCACTTCATACTCAACTTTGATTTTTATCGTTGGGAAATCTAACTTCAAAGCATAACAAATCTTTAACCTTTCTGGGGTCATAAGAATCACTCCTACCCTTGAACCACGTTCAATAGAGGCTCCATTAACATACAATTTTCGTTGGGACATTTGGACCACATCTTCGTCCACTTCTCCATCCCGGACAGTGAACTCGACAATAAATTCAACCAATGCTTATCCTCATATCGCCCTCTTAGGATGGTATGTTATATCGTATTGGCTCTACTTGATATTTCATTTCAGTAATATTCTTGAAGTCTCGAGTCGATGTAGTACTTGCCTTAACCGCTGATCAGTAAGCCCTTTTATCGGGTTAGCCTGAAAGTATGGCCGTAACTTCCTTGAAGCAATCAACAAACAGTATGTCATCTTCTCCAACTTTGGATAATTGTATTTTGCTTTGGTAAACCACTTGCTAATATAATACACGCGCCTTTTGATTTTGAATACCTCAGTACCAAGGCTGCATTTGGTGCGTGAGCAGATACAGCTAGGTAAACGAACAAACACTACAAGAAAATTAGTCTTCGATAGCGCACAAAAAACGACATAACTTACAATGACGTTTTAGAGAACGTCGTTATACGACATGCAACTAAAAATCCACAACTTTTTGTTGCGTTTAACTCAAACGCTACCAAAAAGCATCTTTTTGCAGTGTCCATAAATCACAACCAAAAGCTTTTACTATGGCGCTTACAAAACACCACCAAAGGCTTACAATCGCCACTAAACAGTACTACCTATACAACAAAATATTTCATTAGAATTTTTTAAACGTCACCATATATATTTTGTAGCCTTTATTTTGCTGCATTTTTTGTAGCATTTATTAAACGCCGTTAAAAGTTGTTAATTTTTTTTTGCAGATTTCTCCCGCTGTTATAGCTCGTTCCGTTTCCACTTCATTTTTTCCTAACATATATATTATATTGTAATAATTAACATATTTCAACATGAAACCAACAATCCCTCGTATAATTATTACATTCAAACAACTGAAAAACACATTAATCATACTATGAAATATGATATACAAACAATTCAATATAAAATGTTTTAAACAAAATAATCATGTTCACATAAAATTCATAACCGTATAGATACAGTACTAATTCATTGCTAACAAAATGTTATAATATTGATGATAATTAATGACAGGTAGTAATTCATTGCTGTAGCTGATCATTTCTTCGGTAAAGCTTACGTACCTATAGACAAGTATGATAATCAACAATGAAAACTTATACAACGTGCAACAAATAAAAGTTGATAAAATGTGAGCTCGTCATGGAAGGCGGAATCAAAATATCTTTCTATTTCTTTACATACACTTCATCAAACAAATTGGATACATTAGAAACCAATGTAACTAAGAAGCAAATGGTATAATAAATCAATGTATAAAATCCAATATTATATGTATTGTATCTAAACTGCAATAAAAAGAATACAAAAGTGCAAGTTGTACTTGTTTAAATTTATCCAGTTTGAAATTTCAATGTGTAACTCATTGCAAATGAATATTGAAAAGAATGAAAAATCATATTATGAAACCATTGTTATGATGATGAATTATAACGTTACCTAATTAACCGCAAATTAGCTGATAGCATCATCAACCACTTTATTATTCCCCGCCAGAACTGTATACAAAATTATGTATTAATCCCAAATGCCAATCTGGAACTAATGCGATATGTAACTAAGACAAAAGGAAATGAAGAACTAAAACAGAGAAAGAAAAAAATGAAATAGCATTCAGTTACTCAATATAATATTATCAAGTGTTAGAAAGTAATATATTGATTCTAATTTGACTTGAATTGACCAGTTTTCATGCACAGTTTTAAAATAGCAAAAAAAGTTTTAGAAGTTTCAGCAAGGCCCAAAGATTACATGCCCAAAACAATGTTTCTGGGACCAGTTTTCATGTACGGTTCAGGGATTTTAGAGCACTTGTACACAAGCTTTAGCTTCATATTTTTTTCCTTGAACGACCTACAGTCCAAATTGCAAAGATATTTAGCTTACAACTTCATGCTCATAGGTCCAATTTGCTACTTAGCGACTTCAGGTTGCAATGTTATACAAGCAACGTATATATAAGTGATTTCATTTCAGGATTCAAGGCAGTAGTAACGGGAAGAGAAGCTACATGTATAGGACCACTATTCATGCATGGCTAGACTTATTGTACAGTCTTTGTAGCAACTCAGGTAGGCTGAGAAGTATAATAACTGCTTCGAATTGGGATAGGTGTTGGAATATAAACTTGATTTATTAGTTTCTAGAGCATTCTTGTATTATGTTTAAAGGGGGGTGAGAGTTCTAGAATTATGTTTTCTTTGTAATCAAGTAAAAGTCTTTCTAGAATTATGTTTTCTTTGTAACCAAGTAAAAGTATTTGTAGAATTATGTTTTCTTTGTACTCAAGCAAAAGTAATTCTAGAATGATCTATTAGGGACTATAAATAGAGGAGCTCTTCCCTCATTTTTAATCAAGCAATCAAGCAAAGGAAAAATAATAATAAAGCATTATTTGTGAGAACAAGTTTATTCTCTTTGTGTGTGAGTTGTGTGGATTAGTGAGAATAAGTTTATTCTCTCTAGTCTCAACCTTTTTTTAAATATATATATTCCAACAAAGTGGTATCAGAGCGAGGTTTAGGGATGACTTCCAACAATATGTTGCAACCTCAACTTCCTCGTTTGATGGGAAAGAATTACAATCAATGGAGCATTCAAATGAAGGTCTTGTATGGCTCTCAAGATCTTTGGGAGATTGTTGAAAATGGATATGAAGAACCGGAGAATCAAGCAACACTTTCAACACAACAATTGAATACTTTGAAAGAGATTCGAAAGAAGGACAAGAAGACTCTTTATTTTATCTATCAAGCGGTGGATGAAGCAATTTTTGAAAGGACCTCTTTGGCATCAACATCAAAGGAGGCATGGGACATCCTCAACAAGGCGTACAAAGGTGAAGAAAAGGTAAAGATGGTAAGACTTCAAGCTCTAAGAGGTGAGTTTGATTTACTCAAAATGAAAGAAAGTGAATCGGTGGAGGAATTTTATAACAGAATTATTTCTATTACTAATCAACTTCGAGTCAATGATAAAGATAGTTCGGATAAAAGAATTATTGAAAAAATTCTTCGAAGTATGACAAGGAAATTTGAGCATGTTATTGTTGCTATTGAAGAATAAAAAGATTTGAATACTTTCTCTCTGGAAGAATTGTTGGGCTCACTACAATCTCATGAGCTTCGCATCAAACAATTTTATTCCTCTCCTTCCGAGCAAGCTTTTCAAATTCGAGACACCAACCGTGGTGGTTTTAGAGGAAGAGGTGGAAGATCAGCCCGTGGTAGAGGACAAGGAAGAGGCCAAATTCAAAGTGAAAATTCAAGCCCATCTCAAGGAGGAAGAGGAAGAGGTCGTGGAGGATACAGTGGAAGAAGAAGAGGTAACTCTTATAATATTCAATGTTATTATTGTCATAAATATGGGCATATGAAAAAGGATTGTTTTAAAAGAATTAATGATGAAAAAGATAATTCTAATTTTCTACATGAGAATTTGGAGACACAAGATGAAAGTATGTTTCTTGCTTGTAATGTTCAAGAAGCCTCTTTTGATGATATATGGTATATTGATAGTGGTTGTAGTAACCACATGACCGGAAATAAAAGTTGCTTTGTGAATTTTGATGAAAGTGTCCAACGAGAAGTCAAGATAGGTGATAACAAAAGGCTCATTGTCAAAGGCAGTGGTGATATTCCGATACGGACAAAGCAAGGTACAAATTATATTTCTAATGTTTATTATGTTTCCGATCTTAAACACAATCTTTTGAGTGTTGGACAACTTTTAAAGAAGGGATATAATGTGAATTTCAAAAATGATTTATGTGAGATCAAAGACAAAACTGGTGTTCTTATTGCAAAAGTGAAGATGACACCAACAAAAATGTTTCCGTTGCAAATTAAAAGTGAAGCATTTCCATGTTTTGCTAATATTGTTAATGACAAGTCATGGCTTTGGCATCTTCGTTGTAATCACTTGAGTTTTAGCACTCTATCCAAGATTTGCAAAGATCATATGGTGAGAGGCATCCCAAATATTAGCAAACAAGATCAAGTATGTGAAAGTTGTGTTTTTGGCAAGCACCATCGAGATCCATTTCCAAAAGAAAAGGCATGGCGAGCAAAGAATCCTTTGGAGCTAGTGCATTTGAATTTATGTGGACCTATGCGCACAAACTCTCTTGGAGGTAATCGGTATTTTCTCACTTTAATTGATGACTATAGTCGCAAGATGTGGATTTACTTTCTCAAAGAAAAATCTCAAGTATTTGAAGTGTTCAAGAATTTTAAAGCACTTGTGGAGAAGCAAAGTGGTTTTTCTATAAAGACACTCCGATCCGATCGTGGTGGAGAATATATGGCGGAAGAATTCGGAAATTTCTTAAAGGATCATGACATTCATCATCAACTAACGGTCCGCTCAACCCCTCAACAAAATGGGGTGGCCGAAAGAAAGAACCGTATCATCATGGAACTTGTTCGAAGTATGTTGAAGACAAAAGGATTGCCTAAAATATTTTGGGCCGAAGCTGTAGCATGTGCATGCTATGTTCTCAACCGTGCGGCAACTAAAAGTGTTCAAGGAAAGACTCCACAAGAAGCATGGAGTGGTCACAAGCCATGTGTCTCCCACTTCCGAATTTTTGGAAGCATTTGTTACTCTCATGTGCCGGATGAAAAGAGAGGAAAACTTGATGACAAATCTGAAAAGTGCATCTTTGTTGGCTATAGTGAAAGATCCAAGGCATATAAATTATATAACCCCATCACAAAGAAGACTATTATTAGTCGTGATGTAATTTTCAATGAGGAAGAAGCATGGGAATGAAAAAATGAGAAAAAGAGTACAATTATCTTGCTTGATAATGATGCATTTGAGCCAATTGAAGAAGAAGGATCGACTCCACCTACTCCACCATCTAATTCTCCTCCAAGCTCATCATCTTCAAGTTCAGAATCAACACCTAGAAGGACAAGACCTCTTGCGGAGATTTATGGAGAAACAAGAAGAATTTTAGAAGATGAATTTGTTGATTTTGCTTTATATGCAACTGCGGATCCGGTTGATTTTGAAGAAGCCACCAAGGAAGACAAATGGAGACAAGCCATGGATCAAGAAATTGATGCAATTGAAAGGAACCAAACATGGGAGTTGGTTGAAGTACCTGAAGGGAAGAAACCCATTGGAGTCAAATGGGTTTACAAGACAAAGTTGAATGCACAAGGTAAAGTTGAAAAACATAAGGCACGATTAGTTGTGAAAGGCTACAAGCAAAAGTATGGTGTTGATTACAAAAAAGTTTTTGCTCCCGTGGCACGTCTTGAAACAATTCGTTTGATAATTTCATTGGCCGCTCAAAATAAGTGGCAAGTTTATCAAATGGATGTTAAATCTGCTTTCTTGAATGGAGTACTACAAGAAGAGGTGTACATTGATCAACCTTCCGACTATGTGGTAAAGGATGAAGAGCATAAAGTCTATCGGTTGAAGAAGGCATTGTATGGCCTTAAGCAAGCCCCTCGTGCATGGTATAGTCGCATAGATGACTATTTTGTGAAGATGGAATTCAAGAGGTGTCCATTTGAGCATACTCTTTACATCAAGGAGAACAAAGGTAACATTCTCATCATTGGTTTATACGTGGATGATTTGATTTTTACGGGAAATAGTCTTGATAATATTGAAGAATTTAAGAGAAGTATGATGTAAGAATTTGAGATGACCGACTTGGGTTTACTTCATTACTTTCTTGGTATTGAAGTAAAGCAAGATAATGATGGTATATTTATCTCTCAAGAAAAGTATGCAAAAGATTTGATGAAGAAGTTTAGAATGGAAGAGGCAAAGCCAATTAGCACTCCAGTTGAAGTTGGCTTGAAACTAAGTAAGGATGACAACTCTAAATATGTTGATCCAACATTGTTTATAAGTCTTGTTGGGAGTTTGATGTATTTGACAGCCACTCGGTCGGACATTACATATGGTGTGAGCTTGATTAGTAGGTTCATGGAGCAACCAAAGAAGACACATTAGGATGCCGGAAAAAAAAATTTAAGATATGTGCGTGGAACACTTGGGGATGGAATTTATTATCAAAAGATAAATGATCATAAGGTGCTTGGATATTGTGATAGTGATTGGGCTGGAAGTGTTGATGATAGTAAAAGTACTTCGGGAAATGTTTTCTACTTTGGATCAAGTGCAATCACGTGGATGTCAAAGAAACAACAAGTTGTGGTTCTCTCAACCGTCGAGGCAGAATATATTTCACTATCTTTAGCTAGTTGTCAAGCTTTATGGATTAAATGGATGCTAGAAGAACTTAAGCATACTCCAAAAGAAAGTCCACTTATATATTGTGATAGCAATTCTGCTATAGCACTCACCGAAAATCCAGTTTTTCATGAGAGGAGCAAGCATATAAGAATCAAGTATCATTTCATTCGAGACTTGGTTGGGAAAGGAGAAGTAGTTGTCAAGCATTGCAAGACGCAAGATCAAATTGCCGATATTTTAACGAAGTCTTTGAAGTTGGAGATTTTCAAGGAGTTAAAGAAGAAACTTGGTATGCGTAAAAGTTTAGCTCAAAGGGGGGAAAATCAAGTTTAAAGGGGGGTATTGGAATATAAACTTGATTTATTAGTTTCTAGAGAATTCTTGTATTATGTTTAAAGGGGGGTGAAAGTTCTAGAATTATGTTTTCTTTGTAATCAAGTAAAAGTCTTTCTAGAATTATATTTTCTTTGTAATCAAGTAAAAGTAATTCTAGAATGATCTATTAGGGACTATAAATAGAGGAGTTCGTCTCTCATTTGCAATCAAGCAATCAAGCAAAGGAAAAATAATAATAAAGCATTATTTGTGAGAACAAGTTTCTTCTCTTTGTGTGTGAGTTGTGTGGATTAGTGAGAACATGTTTCTTCTCTTTAGTCTCCAACCTTTTTTTAAATATATATTCCAACAATAGGAACCCGGTCTCATCAACTCAGTTAAATTGATGTCCACACATGCTTAATCAGATTGGTATATTGATTAGAGGAAAACAATTTTTCAGCTGTTGTGTGCAGTTATGTTGAATTTGCTTCTAGTTTGATTTGTCATATATTCAAGCATGCTCGAGCAAGGAGTGTGCCCTATAATTATATTGATGTTTTATTTGTACAGGAACTTCTTCATTTATTAAAGATTGATGTTCTAGGATTAAAAATTATTCTGAAATAGATGATGTTTTAAAAACGTGGTTGTAATATGGATGCATGTGTAAAAGTTGTATTTGTTATTTTTTTCAAAGTTATGTTTCTTAAAATTTGTGCAAAGGTCTAAAATGGCATGCTTTGAGAGATAAAGTACATTGGTACATGCTAGTCTAACAAGAACAACAATCAGTGAGCTATTCAAGCTTTGCTATTTCAGACGAGTGCAAGCATCTTAAAATTGAAGTGACAAGTACATGCATGTAAGGAGCCATTTGTGATGGTAAATATAAGATAAGTTGCAATATATAGCTGCCATCAAAATGCACGCCAGAACTTCCAAGATTTGGATCAAGAAGCCTTCAAGAAAATTTGCAAAGAGCAAGGAAACTAGGTTAAAGGCTGGTACTTAGCCAAATCAAAGTACTGAAAGGGGAACTTCAAATATTCATTATACCATGATACATACAGTGCCCATGTGTGGTTTTTATAACATTTTAAAAGAGCGTTTTCATTACAAGTTTCCCTTTTGTGTTGTAAGAAAAATATTTACAATATTTAAGCAATCGAATGGCATAAATTCACAATGGCTAAAGTCAGGAACACATAGCAGATACAAAAAGAAAGTTTGTGGAGTGAAATAAGTCCCTGTACAAAATTTTATGTGTGGATCACTTAAATATGTTTGCTGACAATATTGAAGATGAGTGTATAATCAGGTACATGGGTGAGTCAAGAAGTGCATGCAATATTTTCAAGATATAGCAAGCCCAAAATGTTGTAAAGTTGTAACAAGTATAAAAAGAGTATGAAAAGCGAACAACAGAGATGCGCACTAGTTATCTACAAATAATATAGACGTATTTAGAAGCTGTATCAAGGAGGAGAATTCTCATAGTAAACTCTATATTACCACTCCAAGCAAATAATCGGTCTTTCCATCTGATAAAAATGCTGATAAACATTCTGTTGCATTCAAACATCAAACAAATACAAATAAAAACTGTCAATAGTATCATATTATGTGCACACTTTAGCAATAGCACGAAAAAAATGCAAAAAGAAAAGAAAAGGAGAAGGAACATGCATTTTTCCATGGTCATCACAATGAAGGATAACTTGGATAACATGGTTAAAGCAAACATCAAAAACCACGTCCATAACATCAATAGGGGAACCCTAATAATAAAGATTGCTTCGATCAATGTAAACAATTGTATTTATAAATATAAAATTATCAATGACCCCCAATCCTGTTAATACTTGAAAACTTACATTTAAGATCATTGCCAATAGATCCAATGAACCGGCCACTATTCCATTGGGCTGTTGTTGTGGTTGATTAAAGAAAAGGATGAAGATAAATTGGTAGTAATGATGAAAAAAACTGGATACTTGGAAAAAATAAAGACCTACACTGTCCTTTTAAACAATAAAAACTGACTACTTGGAAAAGAATAAAAGCCACACTGGCTTAATCTTTTTCAAACACTGAGAATAACCGGAGAGGGCATTGGCTCAATAGACGATGATAATTCACGACCTTTTTATCATAAAGCAAACCAAACAAGAACACAATGAAAGTGTGACAAAGCTAGTTGCTGAGCACCAACTATCAACATGCTTTCACGGCAGGTAGAAGAGTTTCAAGCACTAAATGCAGTGTTTCATCAGATGCCTAAGAGGAAAAATTGTTATTAATGATGTTTCAGTTCAAATGGTCGTAGGGGATATTTTACCGTTTAAGGTTCGTATACATAATTAAGAAGTTCCATAGCTATAAAAGTCAAAAAGTTAGTAGCAAATTTGTGCAAGTCAACAGGTTAATTCATAAACTCTAGATTCAACTTCTTCTGTATCTTTTTTTTTTTTTTTTTTAACTAATACAAAGTTGTATATAATCTTTTTTTTTTAAGACATATAATATATAAATAGGAGAAAAAACGCCTTTCTCCGAAGGCTCACAAAATAGGAAACAAGGTGGGACGAAAACCACCAAAAGGAAATACCGCAAAACAACAGCGGAAAATAAAACCAAAACACTAAAGACCCGGGGAGGAGAATGAGGAAACGATCCACCAACAAGCACAAACCCGCCTTTACCCTAAGGAATAGGCCAGACCTCCAAGCCGAACCAAAAGAGAGCCAACTAGTAAGCGCTAAACCAACAAATAAAAGGAACGCACGGAAGATGGCAATCAGAGAAAAGCAGACGCCATCAACGCCAAACCAGTGGCAAAATAGTAGATCAAGACCAGTCGCAGCCGCCGAACAACCACAGAGAAACCACCAAAAACTAGCGTTCAAATGGAGGCCGCATCCCGAAACCAGACAACCAAAACCCAACCGAGCCATAGAGAACCAAAAAGAAAAGAACCGCCATAAGCTAAACCACCCGGATTGAGTGGAGAGAAAGGGACACACGATCCACCAGCTTCCACAAACCCGCCTTGACCCGAAGGAAAAGGCCAGACCTCCAAACCAAACCAACAAAAGAGCGATCTAAAAGGCGCAAACCAGCAACTCCTTGGACAGCTCACTCCAAGATAGGGAGCACGGAACAAGGGAGAAAAAACCAGCCATGAAGCACCGAGAAACCAACAGCCAAAAGGTAAACCTAGACAATCCGAAGCAGCCTAGCTACCACAGTAACCACCAAGGAACCAGAGAAGAAAAGGCCGGACATCACAAACAAGACAACCAAACCCTGGATACAGCTCCTGAAAAACTAACAACCACATTAAATAGAAAAAAGGGGGGGAGGGGCAGTGAGCGATGGGTGAAGGCCAGCGCTCGCACACGATGATCAACCTACTCCCAGTCTTGCGTGAGACGAAGCACACGAAATAGAGAGGAGTCTGACCAGATGCTCCGCACGGGAGTTTAAGCGACCCCTGAAAGGTCGTCCACGGAAAGCAATGAAGATGTCTTTCCGAACACACCGAATGATAGAAGGAGGATCCATACGAGCATCTTCGAACGTTGCCTTGTTTCGCGCGCACCAAAGGTGCCAGCAGATGAGACAAGGAATCAAGCGGAAAATGATCGCACGAAGAGACTTACCAGCATTCCCAGACCACCAGGAGTTCCGGAGATCAGAAGGAGAACACGCCATCCGACGCATACCAATAAGGTTACCGAAGTAATTCCAGCACGATCTGGCGGTAAAGCCACCAAAGAACAAATGATTAAGGGATTCGGTATCCCCATTACCGCAGCATCTACAACGAGAAGCGAAAGGGATGCCGATTCTTTGGAGGTTCTCGTCAAGTGGCAAACCATCATAGATAATTCGCCACATCAGAGTAGAGACCTTGGGAGGAATACGAGAGTCCCAGATAAAAGAAAACACCGGACGAATGGGGCTAGGCACCCTAATCGAAGACCAAGCTCTCAAAATGGAAAAGGAAGATCCATCCCATCCTGAAGAACCACCGTGACTGTCGGAACAGGCTTTTACCGACTGCATGTGCTTCCAGGTTTCACTAGCAAAAGACGGGGAACCTGAGAAGTTAGAGCCCTCAAGACTACGGTATTTCGCGTGGAGGAACGTAGCCCATAAGGAGTTGTTAGCGCCAAATCTATGCCATAATTTACAGGCAAAAGCGGCGCAAAAGTCCTCAGGTCTACGCAGACCCAGACCGCCTTCATTCTTGGGCCGACACACCACATCTCATGACACCCAATGGTGACGACGGGCGCTATCTCTGTTGCCCCAGAAGAAAGATGAAGCCAAAGAACGGTAAGATCGAAAGAAGTAGGGGTCATAGCCGCGAAAACATGAGTACCCATTGAGTTTAAAACGGATTTGATAAGGACAAGACGACCAGCCTGAGAAATAAGAGAAGCATTCCAGCGTAAAATCTTACCCCTCACTTTATCAGTTATGGGGTCGAAAAGAGCATTGACATTTCTACCACGGTACAGGACAACTCCCAACTAAGGAAGGGGAAGGGTGGCTTCCTTGAAGCCAGAGACCGACTCGATCCATAAAGCACGGGAGGGAGGCATGTCCTTTGCGTGGACGAAACAACTCTTGGCAGGGTTAACAAGTTGGCCCGATGAACGTTCATATTGATGAAGAAAATTGAGAAGCCTACGGACAGAGGGGATGCTGCCATTAGAGAAAATGACTACGTCATCAGCGAAGGACAAGGAAGACACTAGGGGGCAACCCCTCGGAATCCCGAAACGCTGAATCTGGCCGTAGATAGTTAAGGATTGGAGATCGCGAATGAAGGCCTCTGCCGCGATCACAAAGAGAGTTGGCGATAGAGGGTCTCCCTGACGCAAGCCCCTACCGGCCTTAAAATAACCATAAGTCGAGCCATTAATAAGCACAGAGAACCAGCAGTTGGAGATGAGCCTCCACACCAAGTCAATAAGGTATTCCGGGAACCCGAAATCCCTTAATACCTTGAGGATGAAAAACCAGGACAACTTCTTCTGTATCGTTAAGAACAGCGTGTAAAAAAAAAGGTAGGAAAACCAGACCAAACTAAAAGCGAACATCTATAATTAACAACAACATTGTCAAACCAATTTATACTTTGCTAACATATAAGAGCATGATCGACAATTTAGTTTGTTAGAAAATAAATGATTTTCCACACCAAATATATTTACTGTTGAAAATAATTTATTTTCTTGAAGCAGCTTAAATACGTGTAATACACATATAACGGTAATTTCTGGTACTGCGCTGCTGCTACTTTTTTCAAATCAGATTTATGAACAGATAAATAACACTATGATGTATAAAGTAATTGTGATTTCTGAACACCAATTGCTACTTATACGCTACTCAATAAGATTTTCTTCAACTTTAGCATACACAAAACGTAACCTAAGACAAGTAGATTGAAGGGTGGTTAAAGACATACGATAAATGAGGACACAATAAGTTAAGTAACTTCATTATTTCTACACTTTATACATCCATACTAATTACAGTGAAACCAAATACCTTGTGAAGACAAAAAACTGCAAGGCTTTCAAATTTTAGCTTCAGTAAAATATTCTACACTACGGTCTATAAATAAGGGCACGTACATAACAGTGTGACTTAATGTATTTTTGCATGTGATTGAAGTTCAATCCACCAACATAAGACTTTTTTTTTTGAAATAGTAAATAAAATAAACGGCCCAAGGTCTAATGTCACAAATGAAAAGCGACACACCCTAGCCGCAAAACACAAACAGAATTCACAATCGTAAATGAGCTAACCCTATAAACTAGGGAAAGGTAATGGCTAATGACGATCAACTAAAGTCTCTGGAAAATACAGCGCCTTATCCTCAAGGAGGCTTCCACAGCCTACAGTTCTGGAATGGCCGCCTCCAAGGAAATAGCCTGAGGAGCTGCTGTCTTGACTCAAATATGGCTTTTTCTAACTATAAGCATTAAAGTGACATTGGCAATTGCAATTGAGTCTTCTTTGGAGAATATCAGTAGTGAATTTCCCCCTTTGTAAGAAACCTTCAACTCTATCTTCATAGTATCAAACTTACTAAAATCAGAGTTGTTAACTTCAGAGCATTCATGATGCTTGTTAGTTTTTCTTGTGAGAATCTGAAATTCTGAATATATAGTTCTTTATAATTGAATGTTGCTTTTCTCTTTATTATGATGCAGTCTTTGATTCCTTTCTCTCCAAATATGATATATAACAGCGGTTAACATTATGAAAGCTCTTTTAAATTCCTTTGATTTGGATTTGAAGTTGCTCTGAATATATTGAGTGTTTTCTCTGATGCTTTGAATGGATTTCTACTAATTGAACCTTAAAACATTTTTAGCAATATACCAAACATGTTTTGAAAAAGAGAAATCAATAAATAGATGGTCTACATTTTCAATATCATTTTTGCAGATTAAACATTTGCTTTATGCATTTTTAGTCCATTTGGCACATCTATCTTTTGTGGGAAGCCTATTGAGAATGGAAAAATAAGAACAATGGGACATTTTTGGTCAATTTGTTTTGTTCTAAATGACTTTGTGCCAATGACCTTGGTTTCTTCACCCTTTTTAAATTTCCATACTTTTTCGAAAGAATTTTTTTCTTTTGTACTCAGTTTCCAAATCCATGTGTTTCTTTGAAGGTTTTGATCTATTGTGATTTTATCAATTGCAGATTTGGAAATATAGGCTGCTTGTTGATGCTTGCTTTCCAACAATGGTTTTGAATAATACTTTGAATTTATCATTAGCACCCACTACAAAACAAGACGGCTTTAGCAACGGCTAAAAGGCGTCGCAGGCCGTCGCCAGCCGTTGCTATTTAGGTCGCTACCACACAGTAAAGCGACGACTCCGTCACCAAAATAGCGACGGTTGGCGACGCCTAGGTGGACACGTGGAAAATTAGTTAAAATGGGTATGGCGCCACAAGCCGTCACTAGCCGTCACTAATCCGAAACAATTTAGCCGTCGTTAGCCGTCACTGGCCGTCGCTAACCTGGGTAAATAAGCCGTCGCTAGCCTTCGCTAACCTGGAATAAATTTCTAGCTCTAATTCTGCCTTTCAGTCAATCCAACCACACAACCAAATTCAAATCACTTTCCAACACATATACATTCAATTTCACCACCAATACCACTCCATCCATCATATAATCTCACACATATCACAAATAATCATATATATATATATATATAATCCAAATCCAAATACTATCCATCAAACGAAACCACCCAAATCCATCAAACAATGTAACCACACAACCAAATACTATCCATCAATCATATATATACACAAATGTCCATTAACCCATCAAACACAAGAACCAACCAACACGTATCAAATATATACACAAATGTCACTTGACTGGAAAACAAGATGAAAATCAAGCAGAAACACAAGCATACCTACTCATCGTCGTCGCCCGACCCGTCCTCTCCAAGCATTGTCCCATGCTGTGCCAAGTAGGCTGCAATATGCTCGTCCAGCTGTTGCGCCAGTACGCTCTTCCTTCAATCGTTTATCTCCTCCAGTTGTTTTTTCATTTGAGCAATCTCCTCCTCGGCTTGGGATCTCCTATAAGCCCTCTGGGATATTAACGTCTGTGAAATAGTTGATATTTAGTTATAATTTATGAACATTATAAACAGTATGAACAAAAATAGTTGATTAATTATGCGACTAATATTTATAATTAACTGTTGTACATTGGTCGCAATTTCAATTATTCAGCTTCCTTATTCAATTTATAATTTGTTCATTTAAGTTTAAATTCATTTGCATGTGTGAATTTATATATTAGTAAATGAAGAAATTTACCTCCTGATTTCCATAACTGTACCGTCTATTTCGCGAAGGCGGATCAATAATGGCATCCCAAATACGGTTCAACTCCTCAAACATAACCTCTGTCTGGTCGGTGGACTACGCTACTTGAGCCCGCTTCGCTTCGTACCTCTCCTGCATTTACAAACAATTATTAGACATGATAAATATTCAATTTAAGGCTTATGAAATGTGAAATAAAGGAATGTGAAACATTGTCATTAAGGATAAGCATGTTTATCATTACGGATCTTGATTTATCGTCCGTCCACTCATATGAAACGTTACCTTCCTCATCTGTCTATTCAATGACATGCGTGGCCGTGAACACCTCAGCCATGGTAGACTCGCGATTGTATCTCGCCACCTGAAAATATATACATATGAATAAACTATGTTACAAATATGATTAAACAACATTTTAGGTTTTTATAAACACAATTTATAAATTTACCAACTCTCTCCTGTGTTCCTGGAAGGATTTAGAACCACCATGGTGCAACGCAGGATTTTTATTCTTATTAGCACGATTCTAGGCAGATAATTCCTATAAATTTAGATACACGATTAACAAAATTACTGCAACTAACATACGAAATTTTAAATAAATTTAACAACAATGCAAAAGTATATAACTTACTTTCACTTCTGGAGTGTCCTAGAGCCGGAGATACTCAGCCCACACATCTGCGCCCATCCAATTTGGTTTTTTACCTACATTTTTAGCCTTAGACAGAGTGTCCCTATAATTTTTCCCATCCTTTTATTCCAGTGATTGGTAAAAATTTCCATATCCTCTGGATCTATATGCACGTCTGCCTGGATATTGAAATTAGTTTGAATTATCTAAATTATATTAATTTTCAACTGAAATTCGAACTTATACTTACGAGTACATCAGCCAAAATAGCATTTTTGATATGTGGTGGGATGTCGACCCAATGAGGCCAACAACCGGACATCCTACTCATAAATGCCTTCCTGGAAACTTGTAGGATGAAACTTGAAGGCTCCACCTCAAAGCCCCTATACAAATTTTGATGTAGATATTTAATAAATTTAAAAAAAAAATACTTCAAATAAATTTGATACTTACCCAATGCTTTTCGGAACTACCTCCGCCAGTGGGCGAAAATCCGATGCAGTGCCACTGGCACCCGCACCGGGAGATGGAGAAGGCTCGGATCTTTGACTACGTCTCTTGCCAAACATATCTACCACAGAGAAATAATATCATAGAATGAAAGGACATAAATTTATTAGTACAAAGCATGTTTCAGTAATCATCACATAAAACTTCCACTAAATCATAATAAATGGGACAAGATCTCATGAATACAAATATAGAAATTTCAAAACAGAATAGTACATAGCTCAGAACATGGTCATCATTAATAATACATAGCTCAGAATAATATGTAGCTAAGAATAATACATTGTACAACAAGCGATGCAAATATTCAGAGTTTTCAGTCTTCGTCGTTTTCTGATTCAGACTCAGTCTCGTACTCTATCTCATTTTCTTCGGTACTTTCAAATGCATATAATAAAACATTCTATTCATCATTTAACGGCCCTAAATCAATGTCATCAGTTATTATTATTTCTGTATTTGGTTCAAGGTCTGCTTGATACGCTGCTTCGTTTGGAATATTATTTCCATCAAATGTAAACCTTGGCTTTGTTTTAAAAATAGCCGACCAATCCGCTTTATCTCTTTTTAAGGATGGATACGGAGCAAAATAAACTTGTAATGCTTGCTTGGCTAATACAAAAGGATCATACTTATAGTAATGTGAGGTATGCTGTGACGTCCCACCTCTATACTCACACTAGCCAAGGACACTACGGGGTAATGTCGTCGACTAGCACGAAGAATAAGGCTGTTGAGGAGCGACCATCTGTGTAATTGCTTTGTGCGAGTACCGATATGTCAGATAATATAACTTACATTTCATTTCAAGAGAAAATCTGACATATCAAATACAAACTCAAAGCTACCACACAGTGGCTATGTGGACTTCGGAAACAAATATAGAAATAAATATAACACAAATCAGTCACAGATATTCATATCACAAAGGCGGAAACAGATATGAATATAACACATAAAATTGTACATCAAAATAGTGGTCAAACTAGATCCACTACATCACAAAAGAATAGATACAAGTGCTAGACAAAAGAATAAGTATACATCAAGGAGTCTCTATCTCGAATGTATAATAACAAAAACTACTAAGCTAAAGTAGTTAGCCAAAAGTCAGGTGACGAACCCTGATAAGAAGTCAAGCAGAAGCACCCGAAATACCTCGGTCTGACCCAAGTATTATTTAAGAAGAAAAATAATAAATGGATCAGTCTAGCTATAAATATCATATAAAATGAGATAGGATAAGAGATATGACAAAAACGTATGACAACAAAAATTCCATACTGTGACAAGTATACATAAGGTAACAACAAAAATCATACAACATCTCAAATATTCTCAAACACTAAAAAGAATGTCATATTCTTTAAATTATTCACCAAAACACAAATATTGACAAAACATATCAATGCCAATCGCAAAAATCGGTGAAACACAAATTCTAGAAATCATCAACTAGAAATCCAGAAATCACAAAAAGGGGAAGGCCTATCACAAACGGGAGCATGAAAACTCACCAACACGCGTATCACAAATGGGTCACTATCCCATGGTCGCTAACCATAGAGCCGGTGCAACAACGTAGTGCAATAACGGTACGCCCGAGGAACCTGAAACTCAAATGAGTTGGAACAACGACGTAGTGAAATATCGGTATGCCCGATGAACCTAAAACTCAAATATTTCAGAACAACGACGTAGTGCAATAACGGTACACCCGATGAACCTGAAACTCAAATAATTCGGAACAACAACGTAGTGCAATAACGGTACGCCCGATGAACCGAACTCCATAAAGCCCGTAGGTCGCTAGCCTATAAAAATAAGACGAAGCTCAATAGAACGGGGTACGGTCCCCCACGCGAACAAAGAGACGTCACATATCGCTAGTCTAAACCATAAAATGATCATCATTGATCAATAAGAAGTGTCAATTACACTAAGCTAGTAAATAAATGAGTTTAGCTTCATGTCACATAACCACTAGCTTAACTTAAATATTTACGAACAGATTGTAGATTTCCACTCGAAAATTGTCACGAGAGTTCAATCGAACAAGTCCAAGAATTAACCGACGAAGTAAACGCAAGCGTTTCATACCACTTGTTTTGCTAAGCCGTTTAATTAGATTTCTTATACGAATGAGGTAAAGGTTTGTATGTACTAATAGATTGGAAAACGGATTTAAAAACGAGTTTTATATTTAAAATAGTGTCGAAATCGTTTTAATGAAAGAGTTTTAGTATTTACTACTAGTATAGAAACCTTTGTATTTTAAAGTGACAAATCACATAAAACGATTGTAGAAACAATCGATCAACCAAAAATTCACATTCGATGACATGAATCAAAACTATAAAAATCGATACCAAATCCATCAAATGGATATTCCCAAAAATCCAAAGAAAGAAGTCATCAAAGTCGATAATAAGTGATAACAACTAACCCGATCGACAAAAATTGATTAAAGTTGGAAATCCACTCAAAAAAATAGCCAAAATAGGCAAAATGAATAGTTCCAGACATCTAGTTTAGAATCCAGATGTTTGGATTTAGGTTTTGGAAATTTTCAAAAACCTTCCAAACGTCTGGTAGACTTTCCCAGACGTTTGATAGACTTCCCAGACGTCTGGTTGGTTTGGACCAGACGTCTGGTCCGAGTTTCTGCCATTTTTTCTTTTCTGCCGTGTATTTTTCTTTCTCCAGGTCTATAACCAAACGTCTGGACTTGATAACCAGACGTCTGGTCACCTGGTCTGGGCAACAGTTTGCCTAGGCTATGATGGCCAAAACGATTCGGGAGTGATCCGACGAGCAACGAAGACTAGGGATTTATGCCAAGAGACAACCCAGCCTTATAGGCTCTTCAATACACCCCAAATATTATGTCCAAACATCCATAGTAGGATTTTCATAAAATTGGACTTCAAAACCCAAAAATTGGAAAATTCACCAAATCAATTTAAATCAAAAGCAAATGAACATGAATAAATGTTAGGAATTCATACCTAACAACAATGAGAGTTATAGACGTAGATGTGAGTTAAAGAACCCACCTTTAAAACTCAAAGGCAACGAATGAGAAGCTTTTAAAACATAGGAAAGATCAACCACTCTTCAACTTCAACTCTAGAAGCTCCAATCTAAGATCACAAACAAATATTTCCTAAGTTAGGTTATAGGAAATTTCTGAAATTGGAGAGAGATTGAGATGGACAAGAAGAAGAGGATGCTTACCTAAGCTTCTCCTTGATTTTGGACTTGAATTTGTATTTCCTAATCAAACTAGGGTTTAAGAATTTTAATTTCCCATTCTTTCCCCCATTTTTCTTTAGCTTGAAAGTGTTAGGAAATGGAATGAATGAATGAAGAGGAGTGGGGTGGAGTTAGGGTATTATGTTGGGTGCTGAAACCCAAACCCAAAGCCCAAAATAGAAAAATAGCAAAATTCTACTCAACTCCAAACATATCGATGTTTATACTCAAAAAAGTTGTAAACGCCATTTTGGACTCAATGGAAGTGGTCTCGAGTCCCAATTCGACTGTTTATAAAAAAAATAACATTTTGGACCTTAAGTCGATTAACGATGCTATATTTAAATAAAACATTTAAATATACAATCGTAAAATATGCAGGTTGTTACAGACTCCCATCCTTAAAGAAATTGCATCCTCGAAATACTTAAGAAGAAAATAAAAAGTAACAACCATACTAAGGCATAACAACAGAAAAGAAGATATTTTGAAATGAGAAGTTCACCTTAAGGAGCACGAGAGAGTAAGTCCGTATGTGTTCGCTCGATGAATTCTCTGGATTCCCAAGAGCAATCATTAGGATTTGCGGACCATTGAACTTTCACAAGCGGAACATCTTTATTTCGAAGGCGTTTAACCTTCAAAGCAATGATATGAATAGAATGTTGCTCATAAGTCAAATTAGGTGAAACCTCAATTTCTTCAATAACACCGGGCTCAAGAATTGAATCAGAATCCCTAATGCATTTCCGTAGTTGAGAGACGTGGAATATGTCATGAATAGCAGAAAATTGAGTCGGTAACAAAAGGCGATAAACCACGGAACCAATACGTTCGGTGATGGGAAATGGACCAAAATATCGAGGTGCTAATTTTCCCGATCGACTGAAACGCATAACACCCTTCATAGGTGAAACACAAATAAAATCTGGACCTAAAACTAGCTTCTCACCGGCTTCTAGCTAACACGAAGGAGATCGGCACGGCCTTATATAGAGTGCCTCGAAAGGTCTCATACCAATACTAGATTGGAAGCTATTATTATAGGAAAACTCAACAAGAGAAATATGATCTTCCCAACTTCCACCAAAATCAAGAACACATGCACGAAGGAGATCTTCAAGAGTTTGATTCACACGCTCCGTTTGTCCATCGGACTGAGGATGATAAGCGGTGCTAAAATTAAGCTTTGTTCCCAAAGCTTTTTGAAGACCCTTCCAAAACCCACTAGTAAATAATGGATCACGATTGCTAATAATGGAAGTAGGAACTCCATGCAATTTAACGATTTCTTTAACATAGAGTTTGGCAAAAAGAGGTACGGTTCGATTGGACCGAACGGGAAGAAAATGGGCGGATTTTGTAAGTCTATTTACTATCACCCATAGACTATCATGATCCGAACGAGAATGGGGAAGACCGACAATAAAGTCCATGGAAATTTGATCCCACTTCCAAATTAGAATGTCCAAAGGTATCAATAACCCACCGGGCCTTTGATGCTCGGCCTTTATGAGTTGGCAAGTCATGCAACGCTTAATGAAGTTAGCAATATCAGATTTCATTCCATCCCAATAATAAAGTCGATACTACTACCGGGATGAATGGTAAATTTAGAACGATGAGAATCTTATAAAATGTCTTTACGAAGATCACTAATATTTGGCACAATAAGTGTGACGACCGCCCATGACCCCTGCACCGAATCTAGAGATAGTGCACTGTAAAGTGTGCCAGGCGACCATGGACGATTGTTAGGGTAGATTAAAACAACAGAATCTATCGTATTACTCACAGCGCATGGACAAAATACAATAGAACATATGTATAGTGAAGCTTTACAGAACAAAATGACATCATATAAAACTCCATAATAGTTGAATACAAGCATCCCAATAGCCAATACATCAAGCCTCACTACATAACACTCAGAGAATACAAAAACAGCGGAACATCCAGTACATATAATAAGAAGATAATATGCAACCCTCCAGCTCGTCTTCGATATCAGCATCGCGAGAAGAGAACAGCACCTGTCACCTGCTACCTAGTCTGCCCGTCCCAAAAATGGACGAACAGCCCAAGGCAATAAGAATTAAAACATAAAGCCTTGAGTCAGACAACAGTCTTAGTGAGCGATAAATTAACTAACAACTTACCAAAAGAGCATAAAGGAAAAATGAATAGGAATACAACCCTCCCACTCCACCTCTTTCTACAGTGATAGCCCCTAGACACACACTAAGCAGAAGCAACATAGCAGAGCATACCATTTAAAGTAAAGTAATAATCATTCGAGTCAAGGGCGATGTTTTCCAAGTACCAAGGCCTAAATCAGATAAGCACCTAGAAAATACCGCTCTTGAGTCCGAACGACGATACAACCAAACATCCATGACTCTGGCTATCACTGTTATCACTGCTTCGATATCACCGTTAATTGAATGACCGGCACATTCCTTCAGCCGTCCGTCAAGGGCTAATGGAAACCCCGGTTCTAGACATAACTCCCGCACGTCATCGCAGCCCGTGCCTAGGACTATCGAATCTGCCCAGAGTACTCGACCATCAACAGTTGGCCGTTGGGACTATCGAATCTGCCCAAACGTACTCTTGCTTAGAGCATGCTAGAACCTTCAACAACGATGCTATCCAAGCCTCCTAGTCATCCTCCTCGACGACTATTCTTATATCCATTCATTATCCTCAACTCGAATCATATCACCGAGTTACCAACGTGCTTGGAATGATCCCGTCTGGATTAGACCAAGTCTTCATCACATGATGCCTCGCTTCATTACATCCTCGCAAAGCCTCATCTCAACATCACATCATCAAATCCATGCATAAGAGCTTCATCATCCCGCTACATATGCCACGAGCAGCTTTCCCAATTCAAGAGCCTTTCCCTTAGCTTTTGAATCGTCTTCGGTCTAAATCAAATCATAAATCATCTAATTCATAGCAGTCAACCAAACCAAACATTAATCCAAACAATCAAGCATTCAAATAAGATCTAAATAGACAATTATAACAATAATGGCATTTTCGTAATTAAAGAGTTGAAAGTCTAACAAGCATGAAAACATGAACAATATCTCTACAAACTTGATGAATGAACTTGCATAGGCTAACATATGATAAAATGGATGTAACATCATCATGAACAATGGATCTATATGGATCTACACTTAGGATGAAGAAAATGCATGGAAATCCCTATTTTAACACCAAATCGAGCCAACAATCCGATATACTCCTTTGGATCCGTGTGAGAGATAATCACCACTCACCAAATCACCTAAACAACCTCAAATCAACACGCTTCAGATCTGGACAGCGAAGGATCAAGCTTGATCTATCACAAATCCGCTCCAAACGAAGAAATCTCACTTCAACGGATGAAGATCTTCAACTTTAGCTCTTGGATCTTCAATCTTGATCTTCAATTTGGATGAAAGGAAGCACTAGATTAGAGTGGAGAAAAGAAGTGAAGAAGTGTAGAAGTCGAGCTCTCAAAATGGCAGCACTTCGTCGCTTCGAAACCGGATCCCAAAAAGTGAGAAAAACCCTTCCTATTTATAGCAGAAAATTCCCTTAAGTCATAACTCGTCCGCCTCTATAAGTCGTCTCCGACTTATAACCTAAGACACTTCCGACTTAACAAAGCCTCCAATCTAACAGATATGCACGCGCGTCCCAACTCCTAGGTCGCTCACGACCTAACGGCTTAGCAGTCCTACGACTTACGACTCAACTGAGTCTCCGACTTAACATAGCGCGCGACATAACAGTTCGACTTAACAACTTAGCCTATGCGCGACTTAGCGACTTAACAGACCAATTTTCTACGACTTAAGACTTAACTTCCCTAAGTCGTCTACGACTTAACACAAAGGCTAAAACCCAGCGACTTAACACCTTAAGTCTTCACGCGACCTAAAACCTCACGACTTAGTAGTCCTGCGACCTACGACTTAATCCAGAACCATGCTACAGTCACCCAACGACTTAACAGGTATACTACCTCGCGACCTAACAAACTTACGACTTAACATACCCACGCGACCTAACACTTAGACTGTATACGACCTAATACAACCTTACGACTTAACTCGTACGACTTAACTCCCATAGGTCGTATACTCCTTAAGTCGCTAACCTATAGGTCATACCAAGATACTAGGTCGCTACACAGCTATCCCCAAACTCCTTAGGTCGTTGTCGACCTAACAATGCTAACTCGGAACCACTAGGTCGCTCATCCCTAGGTCGCGAACAGCTATAGGTCGCTCCAATACTTCCTTAGGTCGCCTAACCCACTTAAGTCGGTCACGACTTAACTCTTAACTCGCTGCTTCTTAACTCGGTAACAATTAACTCGCCACTATCCTTAAGTCGCGCCTATCTCCTAAGTCGTATACGACTTACAACCTATACTAAGTCGTGAACGACTTAGGACTTAGCCATATTTTTCCTAAAATCTGAAATGGCTCAACAACACTAAAATTCCAGATTTTGACAAACTTTTCGATCCGTAAAAATACGGGTCGTTACATTCTCTCCCCCTTAGGAATTTCGCCCCCGAAATTCCAAACAACCATAGCAATCAAAAACTATTCTGTACGCCTACCATCCATAGCAATCAACAAACCATGCATCCAATTCTAGCTTAGCGTACAAAATTCTAAAACTAGAACAAGTTACAATATCGCGAGATGACACGACACCTTAGGGCCATACCTTGAAGAGTTCAGGATGAGCTGCCTTCATCCTCTCTTCCACCTCCCACGTGCAGTCGTTATCATCATCACTCCACTGTATCTTGAGCAACTTAACTACCTTCCTCCTAAGCTGTTTCATGTCGGTTTCAACAACACGAAGCGGCTTACGAGGTCTTCTATCGACTGGATCAACTTCGAAATCTTCATAGCTATCGACAGAAACCACTGTATTCGAGTCGTACACATACTTCCGTAGATACGATACATGAAAAACATTGTGCACACTCGACATCTTCTCCGGTAATTCCAATCTATAAGCGAGCTTTCCAATTCGCTCGGTAATCGGGAATGGTCCAACAAATCTCGGAGTCAATTTTCCTTTCTTCCCGAATCGAATAACATTCTTCATTGGAGAAATCTTCACAAAAACCATATCTCCTACGTCGAATTCCAAATCCTTTCGACGCTTATCGGCATAACTCTTCTGACGGACTTGGGCTGCCTTCATTCGATGCCGAATGATCTCTATGCAATCCGAAGTCTGTCGAATCATCTCTGGCCCAAGCATCAGCTTTTCTCCAGTCTCTAACCAACATGTCGGAGAGTTAGACGGTCTTCCATACAATGCCTCATACGGTGCCATACCAATGCTTGACTGGTAACTGTTGTTGTACGCAAACTCCACCAAATGAAGGTGATCTTCCCATGATCCTCCGAAGTCCAAAACACATGCTCTAAGAAGATCTTCCAAAACTCGGTTGACTCCCTCGGTCTGACCATCCGTTTGAGGGTGATAAGCTGTACTTAAACACAACTCGGTTCCCAAAACTTCCTGGAAGCTCTTCCAAAATCCACCAGTGAACAATGGGTCTCGATCGCTCACTATACTCTTCGGAATACCATGGAATCGAACTATCCACTTAACATACAACTCAGCCAACTTTGATGCAGTCCTAGTCGATCGAACAGGAATGAATCGTGCACTCTTTGTCAAACGATCAACGATGACCCAAATCCCTTCATTTCCCGTTCTGGTTCTAGGCAATCCATCGATAAAATCCATCGACACTTGTTCCCACTTCCATGTAGGAACTTCTAATGGCTGAAGCAATCCACTTGGCTTCTTCTGTTCGGCTTTTACCAACTGGCAGTTCATACACTTGGAAATAAAATTTCCAACATCCTTCTTCATACCTTCCCAGTAGTAGGTTCTCTTCATGTCCCGATACATCTTATTTCCGCCTGGATGAATTGTCAACTTCGAGTGATGACTTTCCTTCAGGACTTCACTCCTCAATTCATCTATATCGGGAACAACTAGTCGTCCTTGCTTTCGAAGCCAACCCTCTCGATCGACCTCGAATCCTTTATACTTTTCTGGATCCAATCCAGATTCCAATTCACGGATAATCTTGACAAGCTTATCGTCTCGCTTTTGGCTCTCGCCAATCCTTTCCACAAGAGAAGGTCTTATCGATAAGTTTGCCAACATCTCAGGTTCCAATTCACATCTAGGCCTGAAGTCAAATCCAGCTAAATACTCGAGACTCTTCCATTCTGAAAACATGGCTCCCAATCCTGCATGTCTTCGACTTAACGCATCTGCCACTGCGTTACCTTTTCCCGGAGTATAAGCTATACCAAAATCATATGATGCTAAAAACTCTAGCCAACGTTGCTGCCGAAGATTCAAATCCTTTTGGGAGAAAAGATACTTCAGCGACTTATGATCCGTAAACAACTCGAATCGAACTCCCAACAGATAATGTCTCCACATCTTCAGAGCAAATACAATCGCCGCTAACTCCAAATCATGAGTCGGGTAATTCCTTTCATGCGGCTTCAGTTGTCGACTTGCATACGCAACAACTTTATCCCTCTGCATCAGCACTGCTCCAAGTCCAGTACCACATGCGTCGGTGTAAACCACCATCTCATCATTCCCACTTGGAATAGTCAAAACAGGAGCACTTGTCAATCTTTCTTTCAGGATTCCGAAAGCTTGCTCACACTTAGCATCCCAACTGAACACTTGGTTCTTCTTCGTCAATCCTGTTAACGGTGCAGCTATCTTGGAGAAGTCTTTGATAAACCGTCGATAATATCCTGCTAATCCAAGAAAACTTCTCACATCAGATGCATTCTTAGGTCTAACCCAATCCTGGATTGCTGCCACCTTAGCGGGATCAACCGCTATCCCATTTCTAGAAATCACATGGCCTAAGAACCTCACTTCACTCTTCCAGAAGTGACACTTCGAAAACTTAGCCTTCAGTTGATGTTTCCGTAAGATTTCCAAAACAATACGCAAGTGCGTCTTGTGCTCCTCTTCCGTTCTGGAGTAAATCAGAATATCATCCACGAACACAAGTACGAACTTGTTCAACTGATCTCTGAACACTCTATTCATAAGATCCACAAAATATGCTGGCGCGTTAGTCAATCCAAACGGCATTACCAGCCACTCAAAGAAACCGAATGGTGTCCTAAAAGCAGTCTTCGGCACACTATCCTTAGCCACTCTCAACTGGTGAAATCCCGTTGCCAAATCCATCTGAGAAAACACCTTAGCCTCGTGAAGCTGATCAAACAAGTCATCTATTCTCGGCAATGGATACTTGTTCTTCTTTGTCACCTTATTCAGCTCACGATAATCCACACACAATCTCAACGACCCATCTGCCTTGGTTGCAAACACAACTGGTGCACCCCACTCGGACACACTACGCCGAATGAATCCTTTCTACAAAAGATCATCTACTTGCACCCTCAACTCCTGCTGTTCCCTAGGCGCCATCCGCCTAAGAGGCATCACAACAGGTCTGGCTCCTTCAACTAGATCTATACGAAACTCGATCTCTCTATGCGGCGGCAACCCTTTGACTTCGTCAAAGACATCCTTGAATCCATTAGCGATTGGCACCGATGACAGTCCATCCCGTGGAACAACCAGCGAATACATGAAGCTCATGAAGACTCCTTCCTCATGCTTACATCGTATTACAACCTTTCGCCCCTCCACATTCTCGACTGTCACTTCCAACCTCTCACAATCAACCTTTTCCGCATACTTCCTAAGCCAGTCCATACCCAAAATAATTCTGAACCCGCAAAGTTCAGAACAAAGCAATCACAACCAAAAGAGCAACCATGACTCGATACAACTAGACCACGACATAACATACACAAACAAGAAGAACCCCCAACTGGATTAGTCACAACCAATGGCCTATCAACAATATCCGGCTTCAAATCTAACCGGCCTACGAGTTCATTACAAACAAACGAATGCGACGCTCCAGTATCAAACAAAACTCTAACTGGAACACCACATAGGAAAAGAGTACCTTGAACAACCACACTCTTTCCTTTCTCTTCAACAGTAGGAGCTTTCGAAGACGACGGAACAGCTCCCAAAGCATAAGCTTGCACAATCTGCTTGTCCCTCCTCGGTTCTGGACAATTCTTCCTGAAATGCCTTGGCTTGTCACAGTTGTGACACTTCATTGGCACCTTCGGATTCTTACAATCCTTAGAGAAATGGCCCTTCTGTTGACAATTGTAGCAAGTCACCTCGCCTTTCGGCTTCTTCTGGCCATCCTTACCCTTCTGCTGCTGCTGCTTCCTCTTCTGGTTTCCACCCTGCTGTGGTTTAGACTCTCCCTGGTAACAGTAACAACAGGTCCTTCCTTAGGAAACAGACTCTCATTCCTAAGAGCTTTCTCCACAAGCTTCTCAAATGAATCGTCCAAATGATCCACCAACTGTCTCCCAAAATAACTATCCAAGCCGGTCACAAACTTCTCATTCTTCTGATAAGCAGATTCAATATATGACCGAGCATACTTGGACAAAGCTTCAAACTCAGAAACATACTCAAGAACAGATCTTCCACCTTGCTTGAGCTCCACAAACCTCTTGAACAGAACAGACTTCTGAGCTGTAGAAATGAACTTAGCTTCAAATCTAGCTTGGAATTGCTCCCAAGTAATCTCTTCCTCCGCAGTATTGATGGTAATAGAGTTCCACCAATCAGAGGCTCTCCCTTGAAGCTGCCTTGATGCCAACTTCCTCTTAGTTGCATCATCAATTCCCAAATCACCAAAGATCCTTCTACAAGCATCGATCCATCTCTGGACTTCAATAATTGATTCTGATCCCGAGAAAACCTTCCCTCCAAGAGCAGTATAGTCTTTGCACAACTTAGCAAAATCCACTGGTTTCGGAGTTTGGACTTGAACTCCAACATCTACTGCTGCCCCCGGAACTGGTATCCTTCTCATGATCGAAGTCATCACAGCTTCGAACATGGCTGCATAATCAGCAGTCCCCTCAGTAGCACGGCCTTCCCTAGTAGCTGGTCTCCCTCTTCGACTCATTCTCAATATCTATAAAAAGGAATGATTAGAACATCTAGAGAAACAACTGCATAAAGGACTCAAACTCTACTAAGCTACTATATTATATATAGTATTCATCCATCAAAATACAATTACGTCTCTCATACGTAGTTACGTCAGCGAGCGTTGGGTAAAATCGATTAACCAATGCTCTGATACCAAATGTGACGACCGCCCATGACCCCTGCACCGAATCTAGAGATAGTGCGCTGTAAAGTGTGCCAGGCGACCATGGACGATTGTCAGGGTAGATTAAAACAACAGAATCTATCGTATTACTCACAGCGCATGGACAAAATACAATAGAACATATGTATAGTGAAGCTTTACAGAACAAAATGACATCATATAAAACTCCATAATAGTTGAATACAAGCATCCCAATAGCCAATACATCAAGCCTCACTACATAACACTTAGAGAATACAAAAACAGCGGAACATCCAGTACATATAATAAGAAGATAATATGCAACCCTCCAGCTCGTCTTCGATATCAGCATCGCGAGAAGAGAACAGCACCTGTCACCTGCTACCTAGTCTGCCCGTCCCAAAAATGGACGAACAGCCCAAGGCAATAAGAATTAAAACATAAAGCCTTGAGTCAGACAACAGTCTTAGTGAGCGATAAATTAACTAACAACATACCAAAAGAGCATAAAGGAAAAAGGAATAGGAATACAACCCTCCCACTCCACCTCTTTCTACAGTGATAGCCCCCAAACACACACTAAGCAGAAGCAACATAGCAGAGCATACCATTTAAAGTAAAGTAATAATCATTCGAGTCAAGGGCGATGTTTTCCAAGTACCAAGGCCTAAATCAGATAAGCACCCAGAAAATACTGCTCTTGAGTCCGAACGATGATACAACCAAACATCCATGACTCTGGCTATCACTGTTATCACTGCTTCGATATCACCGTTAATTGAATGACCGGCACATTCCTTCAGCCGTCCGTCAAGGGCTAATGGAAACCCCGGTTCTAGACATAACTCCCGCACGTCATCGCAGCCCGTGCCTAGGACTATCGAATCTGCCCAGAGTACTCGACCATCAACAGTTGGCCGTTGGGACTATCGAATCTGCCCAAATGTACTCTTGCTTAGAGCATGCTAGAACCTTCAACAACGATGCTATCCAAGCCTCCTAGTCATCCTCCTCGACGACTATTCTCATATCCATTCATTATCCTCAACTCGAATCATATCACCGAGTTACCAACGTGCTTGGAATGATCCCGTCTGGATTAGACCAAGTCTTCATCACATGATGCCTCGCTTCATTACATCCTCGCAAAGCCTCATCTCAACATCACATCATCAAATCCATGCATAAGAGCTTCATCATCCCGCTACATATGCCACGAGCAGCTTTCCCAATTCAAGAGCCTTTCCCTTAGCTTTTGAATCGTCTTCAGTCTAAATCAAATCATAAATCATCTAATTCATAGCAGTCAACCAAACCAAACATTAATCCAAACAATCAAGCATTCAAATAAGATCTAAATAGACAATTATAACAATAATGGCATTTTCGTAATTAAAGAGTTGAAAGTCTAACAAGCATGAAAACATGAACAATATCTCTACAAACTTGATGAATGAACTTGCATAGGCTAACATATGATAAAATGGATGTAACATCATCATGAACAATGGATCTATATGGATCTACACTTAGGATGAAGAAAATGCATGGAAATCCCTATTTTAACACCAAATCGAGCCAACAATCCGATATACTCCTTTGGATCCGTGTGAGAGATAATCACCACTCACTAAATCACCTAAACAACCTCAAATCAACACGCTTCAGATCTGGACAGTGAAGGATCAAGCTTGATCTATCACAAATCCGCTCCAAACGAAGAAATCTCACTTCAACGGATGAAGATCTTCAACTTTAGCTCTTGGATCTTCAATCTTGATCTTCAATTTGGATGAAAGGAAGCACTAGATTAGAGTGGAGAAAAGAAGTGAAGAAGTGTAGAAGTCGAGCTCTCAAAATGGCAGCACTTCGTCGCTTCGAAATCCGGATCCCAAAAAGTGAGAAAAACCCTTCCTATTTATAGCCCAAAATAGCAAAATTCTACTCAACTCCAAACATATCGATGTTTATACTCAAAAAAGTTTTAAATGCCATTTTGCACTCAATGAAAGTGGTCTCTAGTCCCAATTCAACTTTTTACAAAAAGTAACATTTCAGACCTTAATCTGATTAACGATGCTATATTTAAATAAAACATTTAAATATACAATCGTAAAATATGCGGGTTGTTACATATGCTTTATTTCAATAAGCTTAAAATCTTTGTGCACGTTGATTCCAGAACTAGGAACATTACTGAACCAATTGCATTTGAATAAAAAAACTTTTTCTACAGGCTCTACATAATATGTCAACTCTAGAACATGTGTCAAGACACCGTAAAAATCTTTTATAATGCTCATCTGGATCATCACTACCTTTGACAAATACTCCGTTGTTATATGTTAATTTTTCAGCCCCGTAATCTTTCGTGTTGAACTTAAATCCATTGACGAAGAATATTGGATAAGTCTTCACATTTCTTTTTGGTCCGATCGCAAGAAGTCGTAAACCTTCATCAACGACACAGTTTCTTGGACCATAAACGTAGTTCGAAAACCATTTAGCAAATTCTTTACTGAGATCGCCAGATGGATGCTGTGATTCGTAGATACTGCAAATATGTAATATTGGTTATAATTAATATGTACGTATAAGTGAACTATATATTAATTTAATATTACCTAACAAATGGTGCAACTTCAGCATAATTTAGAAGAACATATGTGTGTGCTACATGGTAATCTCTATCATTTAACCATATTTCCGCACATTTTCCAACAGGTCGACCATGTTGTCTAAAAATAGATAACATTGTTTGAGAAGAATCTTGTTCAACGACTTCATCATTATGAGGAACGCTTACAAATGATAAGTTCACATTGTCACTGAAGTAATGAGAGAAAAAGAACGAAGCTTCTTCTTCAAGATATGATTTGCAAATCGAACCCTCAACTCGTGCTTTTTGTTTAACTTTTTACTTCAGATGATTCAAGTACCTACTACAAAATAAATTTAATTTATATTTAGATATAGAAATATGAATTTTAAACTGACATAAATATTGCAGATATTCAATATTACCTCTCAAATGGATACATCCATCCATATTGCACAGGACCTCGAAGAAGTGCTTCGGATGGAAGATGAATAGGTAAATGCTCCATTACATTAAAGAAACCTGGCGGAAATATTTTTTCCAGTTTACGGAGCAGTATGGGTATTTCTACTTCAAGTTTACGTGTACGATCTACTTTTATTATCGTCGAATAAAACTGTTTATAAAACATACTTAATTCTGTTATAACACTCCATACTTTTACGGGCAACGGTTCTTTGAAAGCCACGGGTAGTAAATATTCCATCATGATATGACAATCGTGACTTTTCATCCCACTCAATTTACTGTTTTTAAAGTCAACACATCTACGAAGATTAGAAGAAATCTCATTGGAAAATCTTAGTTCTTCCACCCACTTTAGCAGTAGTTTTACTTGCTTGTTGTCTAGCTCATAGCATGCTTTCGGTTTTTTATTGTCATTGGGCTTCATATGAAGTTCGGGGAATTTACAATAGTTTGCTATATCAAGTCTTGAATTCAAATCGTCCTTAGTTTTTCCCTTTACATTCAAAATTATATTAAACACAGCATCAAACACGTTTTTTCATTGTGCATCACGTCAATATTATGTCGGAGTAAGAGATTTTTCCAATATGGTAACTCCCAAAATATACTTTGTTTGCACCAATTATGAATGTCCGATTTTCTTGGACTTTCAATCTGCACTCCAGTTTCATGTATCTTTGGATAGTCCTTTACAACTTCATATAATTCTTCGCTCGACCAAATCTTTAGTGGTAGCATATTTATCTTCTCTGATAGCTATAAAGTTTTTTCCATCTCTTCTAAAAGTATGATTGGGATGGAGAAAACACCGATGATAATCAAACCAAGAAACTTTCTTCCCATGCCGTAAAGAAAATGCTCGCATTTCTTCATGCAATAAGGGCAGGCTAGCCGACAGGCCGTACTCCAACCAGAAAGCATGCCATATGCAGAAAAATCAACAATAGTCCATAATAAAGAAGCGAACATACGGAAAAAAAATTTCCCGAAATGTCGTATGTTTCAACTCCTTCAGTCCATAATTTTTTCAACTCTTCGATCAATGGTTGTAAATAAACACCGTTTCCTTGTGTTGGATCATGAGGGCCAGGGACAACAATAGTGAGAAACATATATGGTGTTTTCCTACACATCCATGGAAGTAAATTATACGGAGTAACGATAATTGGCCAGGATGAATATTTACTACCAAACTGAGAGAATGGCGAAATTCCATCCGTACATAAACCGAGTCTGACATTACGGCTTTCTACAGCAAATGCGGGATAAGTCTTATCGAAATGTTTCCATGCTTCTCCGTCAGATGGATGTATCAAAGTTGCTTCTTCCGGTGTTCTCACATTGTGCCATCGCATATGACATGCCGTAGCAGAAGATGCATATAACCTTTGAAGTCTGGGAGTGATGGGTAAATAATGCATTCTCTTGTACGGAACTTCTTTTCCTTTCTTCTTTCTTGGTTTGTATCTTTCCTCGTTTCATATTCTGCATTTTCTAAGGTCAACATCATCTTTTCAATACAACATGCAACCTTTTACACATGTATCTATCTTTTTGTACGGGAGACCGAAAGCGGACATTAGTTTTTTCACTTTATAATGACTATCGCACATCAGATTATTGGGTGGCATGTGTCGTTTTGCAGCTTGTACAACTGCTGTAAATGCAGCTTCTGTAAGGTTGAATTTTAATTTCATAGTAATGTATTCAACGGTTACTGATAGTTCGGTTCCGCTTTTACAACCGTCCCACAACGGCCTCTTAGCAGAATCCAATAAATCATATATTCTTTTAGCTTCCGTAGTCGGTTCTTCTTCGACATTTACATCTTCATCGTCGGCTTGAATGGTAGGAAACATTGATCTTGCTGCATCTTCCACCATATTTTCTATCGGATTCGTCATAATATTATCATCCTCTAATGCTACAGGATTAGGTGTAGGTTCAACAAGTTCTCCATGATGATCCCAGAAATAATAATTCGGCACGAAACCATATTTATACAAATGTACTTCAACTTTATCTGGTTTCCAATGCTTCAAATGTTGGCACTTACTACACGAGCAACGAATTTCTTCGTTATTTCGATTATTAGATTAAGCAAATCTAATAAATTTGTGTACGCCGTTATAGAAATGTTCTTTTATTGAACCTTTCCTACCAGTTCTGACTTCATACATCCAAGTACGGTCGAGGAAATAATCGAACATTTTCCCTGATTTGAAAATATATGTTAGTAATTTCGACAGCACTTTAGTTCACTTCTCTTCTATGCATAACTTGCACTCAAATGGTATATTGTTGTTGTATTTCTAAAATAAAGTAAAGCCATTTAGGACAAAAGGTTTCACACACCACACTTCTGTCTAATTTCGACAGCACTTCACTTCTCTTCTACGCATAACTTTGCATCCAAGGGGTGTATTTTTGTCGTTGTATTTTCTATACTAAATTAAAACCTTTTGGGACTAAAGACTTTAATTTTTTAGCGTCAATTATTTGTTGAAATAATATTTAATGCTTATTTTCAAATCAACATTATATTCATTTTAATTTTTTTTTAAATCGATTTGGGTAAAATATTTATTCTTGTTATATTTATTTCTCAATTTTTTGGAAAATCGGTTTTAGTACAATATTTGTTCTTATATTCATTTCTTAATTTCTTTACAAAATCGATTTTAGTAGAATATTTGTCGTTGTTATATTCATTTCCTAATTTTTTTACAAATTCGATTTTAGCGGAATATTTGTTATTGTTATTTTCATTTCTAAATTTCTTTACAATACAATATTTGTTCTTGTTATATTAATTTCTTAACATTTTATAAAATCAATTTTAGAAGAATATTTGTTGTTGTTGTATTCATTTCTTAATTTTTTTACAAAATCGATTTCATTAGAATTATTTGTTGTTGTTATATTCATTGCTTAATTTTTTTACAAAATCCATTTCACTAGAATATTTGTTGTTGTTATGCTCTTTTCAAAATTTAATAATTCATTCAACTATTTAAATATTTTATTTAATAAATTTGAAAATTTAAAGCTTATTTCAACATCCAGTTAACTATTTTAAATGTTAACTTAACTATTTTGTAAACTAAAATTTTAACTTACTATTTTATACTAACCAATAAAACTTATAATTAACACACACTTATCAAACATTGTACACTTATCAATAAGCATATATTAATCAACGATTACAAACTAATTTTTGAGTTTTACATCAACCCTAATCCTTGTTTACAAGTTAAATAATCAAACCACTTATTAACTTCCATAAATTAACTAACATACCATTATCATCAACTAATAAATAGTAATCAACAATTTCAATTCCATAATCAACTAATTTTCTAAATAAGATTTTTAACTTAAATCCCAAATCAACTAATAAACTATTACCATCATCTAATATAAATTATTCTATCATATTCAAACCCATAATCAAATTATTTTCAGAAATTAAGGTATAGAAAATATACCTAGAAATTGCGAAATCGGAGAAGGAGGGGATGGAGCAGCACCGGAGGAAAGTGATGGCTTCTGGAGGTGGTTGGCTTCGGCAGGAGGCGGTTAGGGGCGGTTGGAAGCGGGGTTGAAGGTGGCAGCAAATTGATTTGGGGGAATTGGGGGAAGTGAAGTGATGAAAGCTGCTCTCGGTCAAACCTGTATAACCGCGATTAGCGACGGCCGACGACGGCTAGCCTTTTTTAGCTGTCACTAGCTGTCTTTAGGATCTATCACGAAACCAAGCCTGTTTTGTAGAGACCCCCTAAAAAGTACATGTTGTTCCAACCAAGCAAATCAATAAGAGATTTTCCAAAAATACATGGGTCAAACCGCTAGCTAGTTTGTCTACCATCTTTAAACTTCCTTTCCAACATTTTTTTGTCATTCTTCCTACAACTAAGAATATTAATCCAAGTGAAGGAATGAGGGCTTTCAACATTTGCAGTGCAGAAATTTTTATTTTTAAGATATTTTTCTCTCATCCAATTAGCCCAAAGGGATTTACCATCTATAAATTTCAAAAATAACTTGAACTTTGCTGCTTCTGTTAAGTCTCTGATGTTCCTTAGGCCTAAGCCACCTGCTTTTCTAGGTATGCAAACTTTTTCCCAAGCAATTTTATGTTGTTTACCTTTCCAAATAAAGTTTGCACACAGTTTTTCAATTTTGTGAATTGTTTTTGTTGAAATATTATTGTTATCCCGCCTTTTGGCAAGGCCGTGACACCAAGAACTTGATTAGAAACCAAGGACAGTTTGTCCTGGAGATCGGTTATACATAGGTTCGCTATGGATACTGACAAATTTTTTTTGAGTTCGGATCAAGCTACAATTGATATGGCACGACAAGCAAAGCTATGAAAGCCAACATTCCAAATTTCAAGTCAATCGGAGTTCGTATGCTCAAGATATGATCGATGCAAGTTTGAATTTGTTGAAGGCTGTCAAATTCGCATTGCTTCTGTTCGCATCGCTTCTGTTCGCATCGCTTCACTATTCACATTGATGGATACGAAGTATAGTTGTTTTCCTTAACTTGCATCAATCATAACTCAAAATCTACAAATCCAAATGCCACCAAATTTTCACAGGAGCTTGCCTACAACGTCAAGAATATACCAGATAAATTTCAGCCAAAAAGGATCAATTCTTGATCGATACGAATTCCATTCCTATCGCTCCCAGATCAACTCGAAACCACCTGAACTCGATCCTGTGGGCCCACCCACGTGAGAGAAGAAGTTCTCCAAGATCTGGGCAAGATATTTGCTGCCTACGCCTATAAATAGCGACCCTGGACCTATAGAAAATGGACTTTTTTGCTTCTCTATGTCGATACTCTGCCGAAATCATTATTAATCTTCAGTTGTACTATTGTAATCTCTTGTAAACAACGAGTGAAATTCAATAAACATAAGTCATTTTATAGTGGACGTAGGCAATACGTGGAACCACTCTAAATTCATGTGTTTCTGTGCATTTTCTTATCTGTTGATTGGTGTGTTTGTTAGATCTGCCTCATTTTACATTTAGTTTCTTAATTTTATCTCTTCAAACACATCCGAAGAGTGTTGTGCCCAATTTTGGTACAAACACTTTGGTGCTTTCATTGAGAGGAACTACATTCATCAAGATTTTCGTATCCATATTTTCGTATCCATGAAAATATGGTGATTTTCGTATCCATATTTTCGTATCCATGAAAATATGAAGATTTTCGTATCCAGGTTTTCGTATCCAGAAAATATGGTGATTTTCGTATCCATGTTTTCGTATCCAGAAAATATGAAGATTTTCGTATCCATGTTTTCGTATCAAGAAAATATAAAGATTTTTGTATCTATGTTTTCGCATCCAGAATATATGACAACATTCGTATCGATCGAACTTCGTATCGATCGAACTTCGTATCGATCGAACTTCGTATCGATCGAATTTTGTATCGATCAGTTTTCGTATCGATCAACATTCGTATTGATCTACATTCGTATCGATCAACATTCGTATCAATCAACTTTCGTATCGATCACTTTTCGTATCGATCGGTTTTTGTATTGATTAACTTCCATATCGATCGAATTTCGTATCGATCAACATTCGTATCGATCAACATTCATATCGACCAACTTTCATATCGATCCAGCTGCGTCCAATTCGTATCGATCCTCAGATACACTTCGTATCAATCCAGCTGCGTCCAATTCGTATCGATCCTCAGATACAATACGTATCGATCCTGCTGTGTCCAATTCGTATCGATCCTCGAATACACTTCATGTCGATCCAGCTGCATACAATTCGTATCGATCCAGCTGCGTCCAATTCGTATCGATCATCAGATACCACTTCGTATCGATCCAGCTGTGTGCCTTTCGTATCGATCCAAGTGTCCACTTTTCGGATCGTTCAATTTCACCTACATTTGTATCGTTCAAACATTGCTGAGAATGATACGAAATTTCAAAAAAAAAATTATTTTCGGGACTCGCATAGTGAATTCAAAGCTCAATTTAATGAAGGACCATTCCATCCACGCTTCTGATTGTTCCATGACTGAACAAGACATAGGGGATCATAGCAACAAATGCTGAATTGCAATCAAGGAATGGGTAAATAAATACTACTCAACCGGTGCTCCCAGAGGCTTGAGAACCTAGCTAATACGCCAAGAACTAGAGTTGGTTAATATATCATGCTTCTAAGGTGGACTGCAACTTCCCCCAATTGACCAGCTTTTAAACTCCTGAATTGACAACTTTGGTACGATGGCTAATATGACGACTGCCCTACACTGTCTACTCTGCCAACTCAAAACATAGCTGGTCACTACTGAACCATCTTCAAATGCCCGCTTCTTAATCATACCGTGTCCATATGACTAGAAGCATGACATACAACCTTAAGGGGACTTCCTTACTATCTTATATGGGCCTCCTACCTAGGTGAAAAATAGAAATAATCACCAATCTATGAGCCCATCTTAACCTACTCACCATCCAATCGGCATTACCAACCACTCGAACGTTGGGCGATCATGCATACATCATTCACCAGTATTACAAGACCCCATAGCCATAAAATGGACCGGATAATGTTGATAGAAGTATCTTTCCCAATCGAGACCTATTTATTGAAACCATCCTACATGCAGATTTTCCAGTGAAAATTCAACATGCTGACTACGTCAGTTTACTTTGGAAATATAACCCCCGACACTACCTCATGAAGTGAGAATTGCGCATGGCTTGCACCAAGAGTGATGACTGCCATCAAATGCAGATGTCTTCCCCCATTCCTCAAAGAACACTGTCAATCATGATTAGACATACCAGTTCTACTTCTCATATTGTTGAAGGGAATGAAGAAGCTGGAAGCCAACGAATTTATCCAAAGCCCACAGCCAGTTGCTGCCAATACCCATAAATGAATTCATCACCAGGGCTTATTTCCAGACTTTGATAAGAGAACTGGTGGATTGCCGCCGATGACTACACCAACATGTCCAGGCCAATATTGAGTTGATGAATCAGATGAAGGATCAACATGGCGAGATAAGGAGGGAACCTACTCCATACTCTAGATCGGAAAACTCCTCTTCTTTAGATGGCTACCGTGGACGCCAACACCATAAGGCTGCTCTGGAAAGGATAGCTCCGACAATATGTGCAAGCCCCATAAAACGAAGGACCGGGAACACCCGACCCCTATTGATCAAGAACTTTGATCAAATTGAACCATTTGCGTTAGACTTCCAACTGTGAAGGGCTGGACCAAAGTGCAATAGTGAGCATATGACGCAACTTCACTTATCAATAAGATTTAATCCGATCTCTTTTGAATTATTTCTATTTCAATTTCGTTTATGTTGCAAAATATGACCGACTTGAATTAAACTACTTGCAAATGATGCAGGTAACCGAGTACTTAAGGTTGGGTGCAAAACAACCTCCGTGGACTATGATCAAATCATTGAGGTATCATCATGACGGCCATGATTCAACCACTCATCGGCTACTATATGCCCCTGACTGGGGGCAAGGCATCAAAGCGGAAGAGACCGACAAGGTTTGGACTCTAGTACAAAGTGGATGCAACCGACCATCCACTCATCCACCTATGCAATTTAATTGGAGATCTAGGAAAGACTTGGAGTGATATGTCCCAATAATGTACTCTCCATCTCGTACTTGAAGCTCGCCAAAATACTTATGCTTCTTTTGATGCCCAGTAAAATTGGAATCACACCAAGGGTGGATGTGACATGACCGTCTATGCATCCAATCCTACATTAGAACTTGGGGTAATTTGAGAACATATGTTTAAAGTGGATATGATTTGACCATTCACTCTCCAGCTTGCGTCTGTGATTTGACAAAAACAATCATGCCTTAAACCAACTTTGTCAGGGCCCAAGCCTCAACTTAAAGTCATCAACGACTAACTGCCTACTCACTAACCATTATGAGCCATCATTTCGAATCTCTTCCTCAACTCGACTGGAAGAGTGCAAAGCATAAAGTGGACGTGACTCGACCGTCTGATCTTCAACTCTTGCCCCTGACTTAAGGAAAAATACACAGCTCAAAGTGTATGTAGTTCGACAATCCTCTCCTCTGCTCGAGCTCAAAGCTTGCCAAAACACTAATCTTACTCCTTATGCTTAGCAAAAGTGGAATCCAAACGAACATGGACGTGATTCGACCGCCCATCAACTAAATCTTATCCTTCGTTGAGGGCAGATAAGTGGAAAGTGATCGAGATCCGACCAATCACTTATTAAGTGAAACCCGAGCTCGGGGCCGACACACTTAAATCAAAAGGGATTGAAACACGACAATCCTCGAACAAACTCCAGTTCCCAAAGTGCGAGATGGAGTACAAAATTCCAAATCCAAACTCAAGGGGGATGGACCCGTCCATCTAGGACTTTGCTTGCCAAATCAAGGTGGATGTGATCCGACCATCCACAACCTTAATCGACCTCCTGTTCCGAAAGTGCGAATCCAAATGCCTAAACAGATGTGACGGACCATCTGTTGGCCAACTCCAGATTCCCAGAGTGCAAACTGGAGTATAAACATCAACTAACTCTAAGTCCCCAGAGCGTGGACTGGAGTACAAACACTGAAATGGGTGTGACTGACCACCCATCAACTAACTTCGGATTCCCAGAGTGAGAACTGGAGTATAAACATTAAATATCTCTAAGTCCCTAGAGCGCGGACTGGAGTATAAACACTGAAATGGGTGTGACTGACCACCCATCAACTAACTTCGGATTCCCAGAGTGCGAACTAGAGTATAAACATTAAATAACTCTAAGTCCCCAGAGCACGGACTGGAGTATAAACATAAATGGGTGTGACTGATCGCCCATCAACTAACTCTGGTCCCGAGAGCGTAGGCCGGAGTGTAAATGCCAAATGGGTGTGACTGACCACCCATCAACCAACTCCAGATTCCCAAAGTGCGAACTGGAGTATAAACATCAAAACGGGTGTGACCGACCACCCGTAAAACAACTTAAGTCCCCGGAGTGCGGACATAATCCTAAAATACCAAATGGGTGTGGCTGACCACCCATCAACCAACTCCTAATTCCCGGAGCGCGAACTGGAGTATAAAACATCGACTCACTCTAGTCTCGAGAGGGCGGACTGGAGCACAAATGCCAAATGGGTGTGACTGACCACCCATCAACTAACTCCAGATTCCCAGAGTGTGAACTGGAGTATAAATATCAACTAACTCCGGATTCCCAGAGTGCAAACTGGAGTATAAACAACAACTAACTCCGGATTCCCAGAGTGCGAACTGGAGTATAAACAGCAACTAACTCCAGATTCCCAGAGTGAGAACTGGAGTATAATCATCAACTGATTCCTAGAGTGCGAACTGGAGTATAAACATCAACTAACTCCAGATTCCCAGAGTGCGAACTGGATTATAAACATCAACTAACTCTAAGTCCCCAGAGTGCGGACTAGAGTATAAACACCAACTAGGTGCGACTGACCACCCATCAACTAACTCTGGTCTCGAGAGTGCGGACTGGAGTATAAAGACCAAATGGGTGTGACAGACCATCCATCAACCAACTCCAGTCCTCAAAGCTAGGATTGGAATGTAAATACCAGAAGGGATGCGATTCGTATGTCCATCTATCAACTCTGATTCCTCAGCAAGTCCTGTAGTTTAAAAAGTGGATGTGGTTCAACCATCCACTTTCCAACTCTACCCTCACTTGGGGGCACACTTATCACACAAAATCGGATGCGATCCGACCATCCAGCACTAAGCGGGCACGACACGACCGTCCATGCATCAACTCTTGTCCTCAGCATGGGACCCATAACATAAATTTATAGGGATGCACTCCAACCCTACAAGACAAAATTTCTTCCTTGATTCGACAGGGAGATGCAGATTTGCAAAATGGACCTAGCTGGATGTCCTATTCTGAATTGATATTACTACCATCCAACCGCAAATGAACGTGGCATGACCGTTCATCTGCTAACTCTCGTCTGTGATCCGACAGACGCAACATGGACGGGTGTGACCCAACCACCCACCAATCAATTCCTTCTTACAATTTAGTAGGAGAAACATCAAATTAAAGTTGTCGTAGTGTGACCGACCACACTTCGACTTTCGCCATTGACTAGTGCCAGAAGAAATTAATCAAGGAAAATGCGGTCCGACCATTATCTGCTAAAACTCTTAGTCCGTAGAGTGCGGACAAGGGTATAAACATCAAATAGGTGTGATTAATGGCCCTTCATCTCACTATGATCCCCAAGGTGCAGCTACAAGCATAGATAAACGAATGAATGTGACTCGACCATTCATTCACCAACTCTGACCTAAACTCGACATGAGGAGTATAAACTCACTACAGGTGCAATTAGACCATCCACAAACTAACTCTGCTAACCCAAGATTGGGGGCAGAAGTACAAATCACCGAAAGAAGAGAAAGGTGACTCGCTACATCTCCAGCTTAGCGTCCTTTACAACTTAAGGCAACGACTACAAGGAGACCCTAATGCTAACCAATCAGAATGATGCCTGATGTTCTGGGCAACCAATTATATCATACCGCCAGATCAACGGGCAATATCAATCTGCACCTTTCATATCATACCATTGGATCAACAGGAAATGAGGTCCGAGCATTCTACATCGTGCCGTTGGATCGACGGTCGATATCGATCCTCTTCGACTACAAATCGATGTGACCCAAACGTCCATCGAATACCTTTGTCAACAGAGCATGGATAGAAGAATAAACCACGAATGAGTATGACTTGACCGTTCATCCTCCGTCGCCTTCCTTCGATTTGTTCGGAAAAGCGTGAAACCGGATGGGCATGACCTGACTGCATTTGAGATGACATTATCCCTAGTTCCGATGGGAGAATGTAAACCGAAATGGATGTAGTTAATTGCCTAACTCCAAAAGAATGCAATGTGACCATTCATTCTTTGACTTTTACCATGATTCGATTAAAAGAGCAATTCAAAACAAGTGCAACCTAAACATATGCACACCAATTCTTATCCTAGATTCGGCAAGGGAAGCATCAATCCCGCATTGGATCTGACTGGACGATTCACTCTTCAGTTTCTGCCCAGAGTATGGTGACATAAGCAGCGAAGTGAATGTCATTGACCGTCCAGAACTTAGCTCATGTTTGAATGTCGGCGAGGCAACGAAGTATTCTGCCTAGAGGAAAGAACTAGGACGGAATGCAGGATAAGGAACAACTCAGCCTTCCATCGGTTAACTCGATCCCATGGTTCAACGGGATAGAATGCGAAATTGAAGCGGACATTATCTACCTTGCCACTTATCGAGATATTCCCTAGACTTGGGGGCACGCGCGAGAAATAAGATGAATGTAATTTGATCGTTCATCAAACAACTCTGGCTCTTACAGCTTGGACTACAGTATAAACACAGCAAAAGATAGGCTCGATCATTCGCACAATACGTCCATCAACCCAAGACTGGGGGCACGAATATGATCATCCAAGAGCAGGATACGACTACTCAATCCTATAGCTCGTGCCTAGTATTTATAACAACTTGAAGTTACGACCGAGAGGATGCTTAGAGATAGAATCATTAGATCGACGCCCAGACTTATGGGCAACTGATCATCATTCTGACCCTTCCGATGAACAATGGATCGCGGGTACATTGAATGGAAAGCGTATTACTCGGAAACACAAGTAGATTCAAACTCATAGCTGGAGCCAGCTATGCTGCTGCACGCGATACAAGGCTAAACTCTATTAAGCCTTTGATTCAACGTCCCTACAAGCCTGATCATTTACCATTGCAAATAAGCACATAAAGCGCCTATAACCCATCACGAGTACTAAAGATTAGATCACAACTCAGCGCAATGATGACGAAAGAGTAAACTGCGTTGCTCCAGCTGAATCTTAATTATACATATGGACTCTCACCAGCTATTGAGAACCCTGCATTAAATGTCGATCCGAGGCATGTTTGGGTGAACAAAAATGATACGACGTGGATTCGGAGAGATCTGCTACACTTAAAGAGGAGGTGAATTTACTCAAAACCGATGGATTCCTCTACCCAAAATGAGTATCCAATCCTTTACTTATAAGAAAAACGAACGGAGAGTGGCGGACGTACGCCGACTACTCAGATTTTCATAAGGCATGACAAAGCATAACCTTCCACTTCCAAGGATCAACCAACTGGTAGACTCGACCATCGGACATGAATTGCTCACTTCCATGGATATAAAACTCCAGATACAATCAGATACCGAAGCATATCCCAGACCATAAATACAATAGTTTTGTTACTGAACTGAGCCTATAGTGCTATGTTGCAACCCCCGGATTCAAACTTGAGAACGCTTGTGCTACTTACCAAAAGACGATTAGCAGATCATTCAAAAATCAGATCGGCCGATCGAGGAAAGTAGATGTGGTTAATATGCTCGTGAGATCACGACTATCAAATGACCACATCGATGACTTGGCAGAGATATTCAGTGCTCTCCAAAAAATGCAGGATGAAACTCGATCCTTTGAAATGCTCTTTCACCATTACATCAGAAAGATTCTTTGTTTGCATCATCAATTCTCGTGGAATCATGGCTAATTTCCAGAAAATTCCGACAATTAGAGACACCCATGTACCGAAGACAACCAAGCAGGTACAGAGCCCAAGTCCGAAGATTACTGTCCTAAGTTGATTCAACTCTAGGACCATCTACAAGTGAATTCTCTTCTTCAACCTGACCAAGAGACGGGAAGAGAACTTTTGAATGAACTAACAACTGCGGTGATGCAATTCCAGCTCTGATAGATCGCTTAAAGAGACCTCCCATTTTAACCAAACCTTTGGATCGCGAAGATTTATACATCAATTGGGCCAGGTCAACACACGCCATAAGCATCGCAATGCTATGTGAAGAGAAACGAATCCTAGGACCAGTATATGATGAAGGCTGGCTATTGACAAGCTCACCCCGTTAATGTCTATATCGACCAGCCGTTACGATAGGTCCAATAGCAACCTTAGATGTTTGAAAAGTTACTCAAATGGAGTATCGAGCTAAGCCAATTTGATATCACTTATCTACCTCGGAGAGCTCTCCATGGTCAAACATTAGCATACTTCATATCTAAATTCACTAGATCAGATGATTATCCGAAGAACAATGGAGAACCGTCCAACCAATGGAGAACGTACATAGATGGAACTTCCAATAATCGGCTTTCTAATGTCGAAGTTGCGTTAATGACTCCTGAGGAACAATCGATCTGCTACGCCCTGAAACTCAACTTCCCTGCAAAAAATAACGAAGCTAAGTATGAAGCCTTGGTTGCCATGCTCAAACTTGCAAGAAAACTAGGAGTGGAAACTTTGCATGTCTTATGTGATTACTGGTTAGTACTACGCCAAGTCAGGGAAGATTATATGACTAGGGAGCAACGTCTTGCTCCTTATCTCAACCGGGTCCAAAGCTACTAGCCGACTTCGACTATTACACCACTACACAAATCCTCAGAGAACAAACGAAAAAGCCGAGTCACTGGCCAAGCTAGCCAGTTCCGAGGATGCATGACATATAGACTTTGTCCCAATTGAAATACTTATTATTCCAAGCATTGACAGATGAAGATCGACTGGATCTTAGAGATGGAGCCAGGAAAGGGGTCATGGATGGTTCCTATCAAAGACTATCTACTATGGGGAATTCTTCTTGAATAGAGAAATGAGAAATGGCATATCCTTCGCGAAGCATCACTGCATGATTATGTCTGGATCGTTCGACTCCATAGATACAAAGCATTACTTTTGTATCCATCGATCCGAGACCCAATATTACGTATCCATCAATACGAAGCACACCTTATGTAAGTCCATCTCGTATCGATAACCATCGATACGAAGTCTACCTTAGTGCATCCCAGATCGATCCAGGAGAGGATCGATACAAAGAAATAGATCAAAAACGACCATCGACCATTGTTGCAACTCGAATTTCACATCGATCTAGGAGAGGATGGATACGAAACTCGATCAAAAGAACTTGATAACGACCCACAAATGTGCAAACATGAACAGGAGTCAGGTTAACATATGTGCATGTATGCCAAACTAACATTCAATTTTCGAAGTTAACAGGAATTGAATGCTTACCTGGTGACGATCAAAACGATGAACAACAAATCGCTAGCGCTCAACACTCAGTTACAACAAAACACTGCATGATCATTGACAATCAACAGTTCGACATCTACATCACTGAAGATCAATCAAAGGTTACATCTTTTGATGAAAAGATAGCAACTACTCAGCGAATCGGATAGAATTTTTTCAAAATGAAGGATGCAGCTTTTCAAAGCACGTAATGTTCACACAAGACGTACTTTGGGGGGCAAATGTTATCCCGCCTTTTGGCAAGGCCGTGACACCAAGAACTTGATTAGAAACCAAGTACAGTTCGTCCTGTAGATCGGTTATACATAGGTTCGCTATGGATACTGACAAATTTTATCCGAGTCCGGATCGAGCTACATTTGATATGGCACGACAATAAAAGCTATGAAAGCCAACGTTCCAAATTTCAAGTCAATCGGAGTTCGTATGCTCAAGATATGATCAATGCAAGTTTGAATTTGTTGAAGGCTGTCAAATTCGCATCGCTTCTATTCGCATCGCTTCTGTTTGCATCGCTTCACCATTCACATTAATGGATACAAATTGTAGCTGTTTTTCTTAACTTGCATTGATTATAACTCAAAATCTACCAGTCCAAACACAACCAAATTTTCACAGGAGCTTGCCTACAACGTCAAGAATGTACTAGATAAATTTCAGCCAAAAAGGATCAATTCTTGATCGATACGAAATCCATTCGTATCGCTCTCAGATCGACTCGAAACCACCTAAACTCGGTCTTGTGGGGCCCACCCATGTGAGAGAAGAAGTCCTCCGAGATCTGGGCGAGATATTTGCTGCCTAAGCCTATAAATAGCGACCCTGGACCTATAGAAAATGGACTTTTTTCTTCTCTACGCTGATACTCTGCCGAAATCATTATTAATCTTCAGTTGTACTGTTGTAATCTCTTGTAAACAGCGAGTGAAATTCAATAAACATAAGTCATTTCATAGTGGACGTAGACAATACGTCGAACCACTCTAAATTCGTGTGTTTCTGTGCATTTTCTTATCTGTTGATTGGTGTATTTGTTAGATCTGCCTCATTTTACATTTAGTTTCTTAATTTTATCTCTTCAAACACATCCGAAGAGTGTTGTGCCTAATTTTGGTACAAAGAATTATGAGTTTGTATTCAATACATTATAATTGCTATGATGACGGTATCAGTAAGTTCCAATCTATAAGCTAGAGACAAAATTTTGCTAGACCACCCTTCAAGTCTGCCTTGAATAATGTCATACAACCTTGTGCAATCTCTATCATTTATCTAGTTCATACTTAAAGGCAGACCCAAATACTTGACTGGCAGACTACCTTCTTTAAATGTTAAATTGTTTAAAATTTCCTCCTTGCAAGAGCATCTTTTGCTGAAATATATTTTTCTTTTGCATTCATTGACTTTTAAACTAGCAAATGCATCCATTTTTTAAATAATCTTTACAATAGAACAAGAACTCTTAGCATCTGCATTAATAAACAAAAGTAAGTCATCAGCATATAAAAGATGAGTAATGGAGGGCTTGAATCTATTTATAGCTTTAACGTTCCCTTCACTTTGCTCAATTTCAATTAAAGTAGAGAAATATTCCATAAGAATAGTGAATAGATAAGGAGAAAGTGTATCTCCTTGTCTAATTCGCCTATTGCTATGAATAAGTCCTTTTGGAGAGCCATTAATCATCACTAAGTATGTTACATTTCCAATGCATTCTTTTATAAGTGTACAAAAATTTTCATTAAACCCCATTTGTTTCACCATGTGTCTAATAAAGTGCCTATTTATTTTACCAAATGCTTTGTGTAAGTCAACTTTAATACACATAAGTTTTTTACTCTTATTGCTAAAGTTTCTTATTTGCTCATAGGCAAGAAGAGTGTTTTCAGTAGTAAGCCTACCAGAAATAAAAGCACACTAATTTTTAGAAAACAAAATTTTCAAAAGCACTTTAATTTTGTTGCATAAAGTAATAGAGATGATTTTATAAATGAAGTTACAAAAAGAAATGGGCGTATAATCTTCCAGCCTAATTGGATTATTAACTTTTGGAACTAGGGTTATAAAAGTATGATTGAAACTTTTTAAAAGTTTCCCAATATTAAAAAATTTAGAAATAACCTCAAAAATATTACTGCTAATATCAGTTCAATGAGTTTTATAAAACTTTGCTCTAAATCCATTTGGACCTAGACTTTTGTCATTGTTAGCATTAAAAATAATATTTTTATATCTAACAAACTGACAGGGGCTAGAAGAATTTCTTGACGACTTTCCTTTATAATCACATACTCATTTGTGTAATACAAATTTGAAAAGTAATTAATGGCTTCCCTCTCTATCTCATTATATCTTTTAAAACATGCCCATTTACATCAATAAGTTTACCAATGTCATTTCTATTTTTCCTGCTAGACATTCTAGTATAAAAAATTTTACTAGTTTCATCCCCATTGGTCAGCCAGTTAATTTTGGCCTTTTGCCTTAAATTAGCTGATTGCACTTGAAGGGAGGAAATAAGCTTATTTTGTGTCTGAAAGAAACCGTTGACAATATTGTTGTCTGAGCAATCATTGTCAAGAGCATTTTAAAACTTCTCACAATCTTCTCTTGCTTGCTTAAGCTAATTTTTGCTTCTATTATTATTCCAACTTTTAAGACACCCTTTAAAAATTTGCAAAAATTTGAAAATTTTAAACTAGGCAGTGCACTGTATTTTAAAGATAAGATTTTATTGATAACATCTTGTAATTTACTTTAAAAACCTATCCATTCATGAACCTGAATGTGACATTCTTCTTATACAAAAAGATTTTAGTGAGAAAAATTTGAACAGGGGTGTGATCACTTGTAGCTTGAGGCAAAGTGAAACACTTGAAATCAGGAAACAAGCTTACAAAATTTTGATTAATCAAAATTATGTCAAGCTTGCAATGTATGTTTCTATATTTACTTGACTTTAATGTGAATCTATTAGCTATTAAGTTATCTTCAACTAATCCAGTCCTTAGAAAGAAATTGTTAATTATTTCCAATTTTTTAAACAGGACTGGAATGTCCCCTTATCAAATGCATGCATAGTTGTGTTAAAATCACCTAATATAATCCAAGAGATAGAAATTTGTTTATTTAATTGGTTTAGATGATTCCATAAAGAAAATCTCTCATTTTCAAAATTTGATGCATAAATAAAAGTGAGTTCCAAATGCAGACCCCCTTTATTGATAAATGAGCAATGAATGAATTGAAAATTTAATATATAGCTAATTAGATTCCAAATATTATCATCCCATAATATCAAAATTCTTTCATTACCCCCATTTGATTATTATTGATAATTTTCCAACTGGAAAGATGCTTAATACGATAATCATCAATTTTTGAGTTATCTAATTTGTGCTCTAGCAAACCAATGATACTTGGCTTTTCAGTAAAAATCAAATTTGAAACATCTAGTTTTCTTTCAGGGGAATTAAGCCCTCTAACATTCCAAGCAATAATCTACATATTTATAATAAAAATAGGAAAAAAATGTAAAGGATACTCAAAGGATATGTTGGTTGTTATAGTGAATCACTGTAACTATCTTCATCATCCTACACCTCCATCTTTTTGCCTCTTCTCTTACATGTTGAATTATTTTTTACTTTTAGTAGTTTCTCCCATTTTTCATGTTTGGATATATACTTTTCCCTAAATTCCTTATCTACAGCACCCTCTACATGCTCTGCAGATATGATATCATTTAAACTTCTGATTCTGGTTTTGGTTTTTTTCTCTTTTTCTTGCTCTTGCTTGCAGATGATAAGGAAGTCACTACATTTACTACCGTTTGTATGAATTTTTCAAATAATGACCTCCTATTCTGAGGAGTGAGTGAGCATGGCAGAAGAGATATGTCAGTGTTTTCTAGACATGCATATAATTCCAGATCTTTTAGAGGACAAGAATCAAAATTCATACTATCCCCTGATTCTTTTGCTTGAGCAGTATCCTTCTGAATAATAATTTCTGCAATTGCATAGGGGGATGTATTTGAATGAACTACCCCTCCATTTCAGCAGCATTATTGTCTTGCAAATTTCGAAAAGAATTTGTAGTCTTTTCTTTATGTATATCTTATTGAATGTCTGCTTTTTGAAGTATCTGCATTTACACTCCTCATACGTGTCTCACCAAAATCACTTGAAAATTTCTGAAAACAGAAATTCCTTGATAGTAAATCTAGTCTATCTTTTTTCCGACATCTAAATTTTCTGAATTTGCATTTTCATCTACATTTTTAACATGCTTTGGGCCATCTTTCTTTATTTTTTCCCTCCAGACTTTTTTAGCAACACAATTTTCAATTGTATGACCAAAACAAACACATGATTTACATCTCATAGGGATCCACTCATACTTGATCTTTTGCACTATGATATCTCCATCATACATTATAATATTTTCTTCATCTGGCAGATCAGCATCAAATTTTATCTCAACAAGGATTCTGGCATAGCATAATCTAGTTTCCCTTGCAGTTGGTTCATCCAACTTCAAAGGGACGCCCACCACACTTGCAATTGTGCTAAAAGCATACTTATACCACAGTCTAAGGTGCAGTTCAAGGAGTCTACCCATATAGGCATGGTGTTTAATAAGCCCCTATCAAAATTCAGTTTTTTGCCACTTTTTCAAAATAATGAGTTTGTCGTTTATAAAATAAGGCCCTCCTTTCAAAGTTTTTTCACAATCATCAAGATTTGAAAATCTAATAATGAAAAAACCATTATTTCAAGTAAAGATCTCAAAACTACCTAAGGGATTTCAAGTGCATAAAATAAAAGCCTTGAAGTGATGATATGGTGGACGAGTACCAAAAACGTATGCTCTGAAAAACTCCATTTGTTCTCCGTTTGTTTATCTATCTCCTCTTTCACTGTGATGATTCTCTTATTATTAATATTTATTGGGGCAACATAATGTAAATCAAACTCTAAATTCAGACCACCTTTCTTGAGAATCTCTGCCCATGAAGAGGCTTTAGCTTGATTATTATGAGCAGGATCTGAATGCACAGAATTACTGAAAGCAACGTTTCTTGATTTAGGCATAGGTCTAAAAGCATTTCTTGATTAGGTATTATATCTTCTTGCATCAGATCTTGCTTCAGGAACATGATTGAGATGAACTGAACCAAATTGTCTCTAATAGTTGCATTGAACATTGGGGATCTGATCCTTTCGGTTCATCTTCTTGCGGTAATGGACCCTTTGTAAACCTTCCTCATCAATATCAACATTCGTTGACTATTGAGAATTACCATTACTTGAGATATGCTACGACTGGGTGATTGGATTAGATGCAGTAGAAGAATTGGAAGGAGAAGAGGAGGAGTCCCCAATCTGATCAGGGCAATCAACAAAGATTGGGTTATCTTGGATTTTCATTGCAGCCATGGCTGCAAGCTTTATTTTTGCTATGTAATACACCAACATAAGCTTTTAGCAACTGAGCTGTCAAACTTGAATCATGAAACAAGAGCACGCAAGAACAATCATTTTTTATGTTAGTTAAATTGGGGCGACGGTGGTGATTGTGGAAGGTGGGGCAGGGCGGGTTGTTATGATAACACAAATTAACAACCCAACTTCAAGGCACTGATATAAGTTTGCATTTAGACATTAAAACATGATAGTGATTTCTTTACATTGCATTAAGATGAGAAGGCATTATTAGCAAGTGTTAAATACAATGTAAAAGAATATTATACACATACATTATAAGATGCTATCTATGGATAGCACAATGCCTCTCATTTCTACGAAAACGCTCAAGCATGATTTCATCTATCATGGTTTGTCTTCGTATGACAACATCTAAGTTGTTTATTTCCATGTTCGTTACTAATTCATTTGTCTTTGCTTTAATGTCTTTACCCTTGTACAACTGTGAATTTTCTGCATATAAAAAGCTTAGCAACTATTACGAGTGTGTGTGGTGAAAATCTAGTCATCAATCAAACATTAACCTAACAAATTGACAAAGAAAAACTAGAGCATGCTTTGATGTTTTCCTTTAGTTGCCTATTAAATATCTATTTTATTATAGAAAATCTGTTATAGAGTATGTCGTGCAAAGGATGTCATAATTTCAAAATTTTCCAATGCATTTTTTTATTGCAAGGTCTTGTTGTTAAACATTACAATGTCTAGAGGAACGCCATTTTTAACTTTAGTTTTAAGGATGACAAAATAAAAAATACATTCGTGCCCTACTTGCTCAAATCATCAATCCTCGTTTCCTTAAAAAATATCAAAATTATTTTCGAATCAATTGAAACTCCATTGCAAGTTCTTTCTAGATTATTAATTCATTCACAATGAGAATTGAATTCACGTCATTCCCATTGAATTTCAAAACCATTCAAACAAATTTAATGCTTTCATCTCAATATCAATTTACGATTGCTATATACTCAGTTTGCAATTTGTTGTCAATTAAACTATTATCCATCTATTGTCACCACATAATATGATTCCAAACACAATTCAATAAAAGAATTTATGAAAAAGAAAATGTCGCCTGCTTCCGTTGCTGCCCTTACATGCTCGCGCACCTCCTTCAAATCTATGCGCAACACCATGCCATCGTCATCGCACTCGCATGACTAGCCATTTGCATCATCTATTCCATCGCACGAGCTTCCCAGACTACCTTGTGTCACCGCCATTCATGTGCACAATAGCACGTTGGATACTTGACACGCAACCTCAAACCCTTCCAAGCCCACATTACGCCAGTCCCTCTCCTTCCCGATCGTGCCATAGTCTCTCCCCTCTCTCATTCATGTTTCTTTCTTTTTTCAATTTGCGTGTGTGATTTTGATTTGGGCTTATTTAGGAATTTAGGATAGTAAAATTATTTAAGTATTATGAGGGAGAAAAGGAGCGGCCGAAATAAAATTTCAATCAAATTTCACGAAATCATGGGCGAGATAAGATGGTAGCATCTATTTATTTTTTTCATTTTTCTAAATGACTAGCAGTTGCATTTAACATTGAAACACTACCAATCAATGCAACTAATAACAACTTTTCTTGTAGTGAAATCTTCTCCTTCCAAATAATTTGAAAATAGTGGTGGTCTTTCCATATGCCTTAGTAGATTTTGGAAAGCTTCCTGACATTCCTTCGTCTAATTTTTCCTTCTTGAAGGAATCAAAGAACGATATAAATTTGCCTATATCCTTTGAAATAAATCGACTTGGTGTGGTGACCTTCGTGTTCAAGCTTTGCATTTCCCTCATTGTCTTTGGGGTTGTAACCTCTTTTAATGCTTTTATCTGCTCTAGGTTAGCTTCTATGCGCCTTGAGTTTAGATGAAACCCAAAAATTTGCCCGATGCAACTCCAAAAGAACATTCCAATGGATTAAGCTTCATTCAATACTTCTGGAGCACATTGAAAATCTCTAAGAGGTCATCCATGTGATTCATCGATGATTATGACTTCATAAGCATATCATACATATAGAATTCCATAGTTCATCCGATTTGATCTTTGAACATCTTAGTTACCAATCATTGGTATGTATCTTAAGTGTTTTTCAAACCAAAAGACATTACTCGATAGCAGTACAAGCCCAAATCAGTGATGAAACTCATATGCTCTTGATTGGAATGTGCATTGTTATTTGGATGTAGCTGGAGTGCACATCCATAATGGATAGCAGTACAGGTTTGACCATGGAATCCACAAGTTGGTCAATCTTCGATAATGGAAAACTGCCCTTAAGCCAAAATTTATTCAAGTCTTAATAGTCAATGCATGTCTGTCATTTTTCATTCGAATTCTTAACCAATACACGATTTGATACTCGTTCAGGGTACAGTGCTTGCGGATGAAGCCATTTGCCTTTAGCTTATCCAGTTCCTCTTTTATTACAGTGGATCACTCTGAAACCAGGCTTCGTCTGTTCTGCTTAACAGGAGGGCATTTTGAGTCCACATTCAATGCATGGCAAGCTATCTCTGGTGAAATTCCACAAGTACCAAAAAAATTTCAGGAAAACCCATTCATATTTACTTGAAGAAAGCTCACTTTTAGTGAGATGTACATTAGAGAAACTAATGGATTGATAAGATACATATTTGGTTTAGTCATAGTGGGATATCATAGTTTCCTAAGCCGAGGAATACTGGATATTCATAATGATTAAGAAATTTGAAGATGTTCCCTGAATATGAGAACAGTAATTAGAGAGTTTTGGTAACTAAAGACTTGATGAGTACCACCGAGGAATCAGAATATGTTTTTTGAAATCTATATTCTTTTTCAAATCATATACAACTTCCTTAAATATTTTGAACAAAGAGTTCCCATTTTGAAATTTTTTCAAATTGAATATTTTCTCGAAAATTATTTTCAAATTTATTTAAAGGGGTGAAAATATTAGTGGGAAACCATTTTATAAAATGAAGGTGGTATTTTATGAAGGGATGGATTTTGGTTTTAAACGTAGATGGAAGCTTTGATTTGAAAATAAAAATGTTTTATTTAAAGATAGATTGGAACACTCCTCGTTAGTGGATCTCTTTGGTATTTTGGATGGGTTATCCTTGTCATCAAATGAAGAAAATTACTATAAAAGGATTTTGGAATCATATTTTTTTGACGTGATCTGAAAACTAGAAGATATGAGATCCAATGTTGATGTTCCGGGCTTGATGACTCAATAATACGGTTGTAATGATGATCCAGGGCAAGTTCTAGCACAAGAACTAGCGAGTGGAGTTAGGACGTGCTCTATTATGGATATGAAGTGTGCTGAGGGATCTTTGATACTTGAAGGTTTCGATGTGTGCTCGTAAAGTAAGGGTTTGTGAGGATGCTCACCTAGGAGGATGTGCCCCTATAGTCCATTGACGTTAGGACCTGGTCTAATCCTGGACGGCTAGGATGTGCAGTTTAGTTCCCGAGCCTCTAATTGGCATGGATTTGAGCAAAGAGATTGCATGATGATGAGTACTCATATATCCCAAAGTATAATACCCTAATGATGGTGAGTATTCATTGACCTTATGATGGTGGTCACTTGTAAAAGACCTTATGATGTGGGTCTGAGGATCGAGGATTGATGTCGTTGCAGATGAACATATGGCCATATTATTTTGAGAATTCGGCCATAATTAGACATATTATTTTGAGGACGTAGACAAGAATGGGCACATGTTTTTTTAAAGATGTGATTGCAAATTGGTACACTAGATATTCTAGATGATTGAAAATGGAATGGTACACTGTTATAATGAAGATGAGACTATGAGAAATTTTATCCATGGTTTTGAGGATACACATATTATGATGGATGTATAGTCAGCATAGGAATTAACACGCACGTGTTATTGGTTGATAGGGTAGTATGTTGATGATAACGTTATTTTGAGATAGCGTTATTTTGAGTATGTGTGTTTATATTGATGGGCTATGCTGATTGTTGATTTATGTATTTATTTATTTGTACATGCATGTTTTGGTCAACGTATGTTCCATTGTGGACTTATTATGGTTGAAATTTTAAGATGTATGGTATGGGTTAATCTATGATTAAGATTTTTTTCACGTTTTTTATTTCACCTTTTGGTGATGAAGCATGATTTTTACATACCGTGGTTGGATTGTATGATTGAGGAAGTGCATTTGTTATTGCAGTATATATATGTAGAAAATTGAATTCATTACTGCTAATGAATTGTATTGTGTCATGATTGATGACATTATGTGGTCGTTATATGCTAATTTTATATGTAGGTAATTTATGATTGATATGTTTCCATACATTTTGTAATTAAGTCCATGATGAGACTTTATAAATTTGGTTGAAAGTTTTACTTGGAGAATGCGAGGGCATAATTCTTTTAAGGGGAGAGATTGTAGCAACCCAAAAATTTAACGTTGTTAATATTAAACTAGTTAGAAATGGATTTTAATTAAAAGGTGAATTAGTTATCCTATTTATAACCATTGTGAAAGTCATTCCAAGCTGATTAGTTTGATATATAATTTTGATGGGTTTGGAGGTACGATTTGCGAAATAGAGGCGATATAGTATTCAAGTAAGTAGCCGTATCGGGCTAAACAGGATACATAACCAATAACCCAGCCTAACGACTATATAAATGAGATCATGTAACCCTTGTCATCACCTCTATCTTCAGTTTTCTTCCCTAATCCCAAAATCACTATAACTGCACTTTAATGATGATTAGCAAGTTAATTAAGAAGTGATTAAAAACTCATGGTGTCCAAACCCTATCGAATTATATAGGGATTTGAAGCAGTCGATGAGGAGAAAAGGCATCTGAAATTCATTTTTCCATCTGACATCACCGTTGACTAGAAATCAGTGATTTTGTCTCGACCGTTGACATTAGGGTTTTCGATCCAATGGTTGAATTGTAACTAGAGTAAGATTTGAGGTTACCATGTGTAGAGTATGGTGTATGAAGTTGATCCATGGCGCTCGATTTGGTCGATCTGGCCAGATTTCATTGACGATAGGGGAACTTTAGGCTATGGCATAGGGTGGCGTGGCTTAGGTGAAGATGCGACATGGAGAGGGGAATTCAATAATGGTGTTGAATTAGAGGGAAAAGGCGCAATGCGGCAGATATTTCAAGTGTTAGGTGATGGCAAATGGGTTTGATTTTGGCATATAGGGGAGATACAGGTGCATATTTAAATATTTTAGCCTTAATTCAAAAACTATTTTTAATCGTATTAATTTCAAAATCATCTCTTGTTTTTTAAACTATTTCTTGATTTTAATATTTTAGCTTTAATATATTTTAAAGAAATCTATACTTAGTTTTTAATATTACTTTTATATTATAGATTATATATTTTAAGATTACTTTCTAAAACTCTTTTAGAAGTTTAAACTATATTCAAAATGGTTTACAAAGTTTAGAAATTGTTTTGACAAGTTTAAGAATAGAAATCATTTTATAGCAAAATCTATTTCAAAAATAACATAGGCATGTCGACATCCCTCATCCCCCCATGTCGACATGGTAGTCGTAGAATTCAAATTTCAAATTTTCAAAAGAAGTGTCTATTCGTCATAACCTTTCGCGAATGGACATAACCGTTGTTCTCCTATAAATACCAATTGTTTTCAACGAATTTTAAGTTAGTTTTTCTTCATTTCTTCACTCCTTCTTCGCCACTCAAATATTCTCTTATATTTTAAATGCTTTAACAAAATTCTGCCGAAATCCTAAGTGAATCAAACTCGATCGTCTCTAGTTTGATTCTCTACCACTCTCTCTCAAAGATCTCAGTGCTATTTGGAGTTATAGGATCATTTGTAATCAAAGAAGTGTATCGAGTCTCTCTCAAGTGTGATTGGAAATGGTGTGATTGTGGCCCGTAAATCAATTAGGTATGATTATAGCCCGTAAATCAATTAGGTGATCTTGTAGCCTGGTTAAATCAAGAGAGTTTGCCTTGGACTCGGAGACAGGAGGGTGTATCTCGTGGCCTTGAATTAAGGTTGTAATATCGACATTATATTTTAAAAGATATCTGCATAAGAAATTGTGTTGGACTGGATGTAGGGTAACTCCGAACCAGTATAAAATTCTGGTGTGTTCTTTCCTTTACTGCTTTTATTTACAATTTGCATCTGTGTCTGATTCTGTGATTGTCTCTGTGTTTGTGAGTTGTATCTGTTTGTGTTAATTTGAAAAGATTTCAAAAATTCCATAAAATCCATTAAACACTATTCACCCCCCCCCCCCGCTAGTGTTAATCCAGCCTTAAGATCCGTAATCCGCATTTCCAACATTTGGTATCAGAGCGTTGGTATTCAAAGTTTTCATAATCTAATTTTTGAAAAGTTTTCAAATGGCTGCCAACACTGGTAATGTCAACACTATCACTAGTTCATTTGCAGAGGGTCAGTCAACTGCAAGACCACCACTTTTTAATGAAAGTAACTATGCATATTGGGCATGTAGGATGAAAATCTATTTACAATCAATAAGATTAGACACTTGGAATACCACACAAACTGAGTACATTGAACCCATAACTGATTTTGCACAGTGGACTGCTGAGCAAAAGACTGTTGCACAAAACAATTCCAAAGCCATGTATATTATATTCTATTCACTTGATAGGAATGAGTTTAATAGAGTGTCTGTCTATAAGTCTTCATATAAGATCTGGAAAACTTTGCAAGTTACTCATGAAGGAACAAGCAAAGTTAAACAGACCAAAATATCTATCTTGACCAATCAGTTTCAATTATTCAAGATGAATCCAAACGAGTCCATTTTAGATATGTAAAGTAGGTTTCAAGACATTTTGCACTCACTAATTGCATTAGGAAAGAACTTTCCGAAGAAGATCAAGTTAGAAAAATTCTTAATTCACTCACTCCTGAATGGGATCAAAAGACTCTAGCAATTGAAGAGGCTAATGATATTAGTACTCTGAAAATTGAAGAATTGATTGGGAATTTGATGTCGTTTGAAGTACAAATGCAAGGGAGAAGAGAAAGCAAGGCCACATAAAAGAAGTCAATAGCATTCAATGCAATAACAGATGGTTCAGACTCAAACAGTGACGACGATGAAGAAATAGCCTTGATGACAAGGAATTTTAGAAAGTTTCTGAAATATAGAAAGATGAACAATTATAAGAGAAATGATCTCAAGAATTCTGGAAATATTAATGAGACTCAAAACAACGTCAGATGCTACAATTGTGATAAGCCAGGCCACTTAAAAATAGATTGTCTGCATCCGTATAAACAGAAATTTTCTCCAAGTAATGATTCGTCAAAGAAAAGAAAGAGAGCATATACTGCTGCACTGGACGATTCAGACTCATCTCTAGTGATGAAGATCAAGAGACGGAAAATTCAAACATGTGCTTTACGGTTATTCACGAGTCTGATGATCTCGAAAATATGGATCTAACAATAGGTACGCATTTAAATTATATTGATTGAAATTGCTTGTTTGAACGTTTGGTTGTTTGCATGTTTTGAAATTGCTCGTTGTTTGAATTTAAAATTTTGATTTTCAAAATAAAATTATTTTAATAATATTTTAATATTAAAATATCAACGTTAAAGTGTTATTATATTTAATATTATTTCAGATAAAATATAAATTAGATTATAGGATATATATATATAGATATTAAATAAAATAAGAAAAATAAGTCACATGATTTAAGGGACCCATGTCGACATGACCCTACCCCCCATGTCGACATCCCTCCAGAAATTTGAAATTCAAATTTGAATTCAAAACTTTGAATATTCCTCCACCTTTTCACCAACTTCAAAGCTCTGAAAAGGTATCTCTTGACCAGAGAACATGGCTCTTAGATATCTATTTATCTCCTTAACTTTATCCTATCTTTTCACTTTCATTTAAAAATTCAAACTCTCTTTCAAACTCTCAAGCTCTCTACTTTCTTCAAAAATGGCTTCCTTAAGCACTCCATCCACCATTAGACTGTCCAAGGCCACCAAAGAGTTCCTCTACAATGATCCGGAAGCTATCAAAGCTTACATTAGCTATGTAAACTTTGGAAAGGTCCATACGGGAAAATTTGCTATTTTAAATGATTTTTCTTCCTATGAAATCAATGTTCTTTTTGAAGAGAATCAAATTCTTAGCTTAATTGATGATTCTCAAAATGATTTTGTTTGTTATCCGAATCTTGTCAAAATGTTTTATGCAAATTTGAATCGTGGTTTTTACGAAGGAAATGAAGGGGAAGTGTGGAGTAGAGTTAAAGGAACGCGTATTGTTTTAAATAGTGAGATTTTGGGTAGCATTCTTGGTTGTAAGTATACGGGAATGGATCTTTTGGATTTTCAAATTGATGAACATGATCGTGAGACATTTCATCACATTTTTGAAGGAGATGATAACTTTGAGTTTATAAACCGAAATTTCAGTCCTAAAGCTAGAATTGTAAACCTTCTTTTGCAACTTAACATAACTCCAAGATCGGGAAATTTCAATCACCCTACTTTAAAAGTTGTAAGGCTCTTTTTGCTATTTTTAGGCACTATGACATTAATTGGGTGCAAGTAATTTTGGATGAACTTCGTCCCAAAAATTTTAGTTTAGGAGAAAACACTTTATATCATGCGATTTATCTCACTCGGATTTTTAACTACTTTAGTGTTGATTATAAGAGGGAGGAATTCGTTTCTAGAAAAGTGTTTAACCATGCTAACATCTCTCTCATGAAAATTCTGTTTGTGTTTCAACCATATGAAACACTTGCCGAAAAGGATGAGAGATTGGCTTATGAAGAAATGGAAGAAGAAGACGAGGAGGAGGAAGAACGGGAGGAGATGGAAATTGAAAAGAAGGAGAGGAGGAGGAAGAGACTTCATTGGAAAGCATCACATACTCTATCACTCCTAAAAATCCATCCAATAAAACGCTTCTCAAGGACTAAAAGATTATCGTGAAAAATCAACGGATTCTCAAAAGATCCATTACTAAAAAGTTGGACAAGTTTTCCACCAAAATGAACAAGTTCTTTGGAAAGTGAGTCGCAAGCTTGGATTATCATCATCTTCATCATCCTCTAACTAATACTAGTTTCATTTCATGTTGTATTAGTTTGTATCTCCCTTTAGTTAATGTTATGTATCGTTTATGTAATGTTAACTAAATTTATCAATGAAAATCCTTTATTTCTATTCATTTGTAAAGACCCGCAAATCCGTCTTCCGAAAACCCGACACTGCTACGTCCACTGTAGCAATTTGCCGAACAATCGGATGGCGAAAACGCGAAACTTTAATATTTAAAAGAAGAGGAGGAAGAGAAGATAGAAGAAAAAGAGAAGAAGAACAACAACAGAACAAGAGCAGAAACAGAAAACAATATCAGAATCTCACATATCGCAGCGGAACAATATATAATAGATAAATGAATATCATTTAAAAACAAAAGAATTATATCTGTTATACATACATCAATCAGAGTCAATATACAACTCAATACAATACATCACATCAATGGACAGTTATATAACTTGTCCTCATACAGAATACACAGCGGAATAAATACTATCAGATACAAATACTACGTCTCGTCATCCAGCTTATCTCCAAAGCTCCAGAATATCCTGATAATCTAACTCTAGACTGCCCGTGTGGAAATTGGTGGGCACCCAGAGTTTAGAAGGGAAACAATAAACTCCGAGTCAGTCATGGTGACTGGTGTGAGATCGTAAAACAGTTATTCTTTCAAAAATAAATAGCAGAAAATTTTAAAGTCAATTCGGAATGCTTTTGGAAAATGAAACTACCATAAGACCTCCCACCACACACACAATGCAAACGCAGAATTGGAGGAGATTTCTTCTTATGATAGTCAAAGATGCTTACTACGCAAAAATCAAATTCTTTTTTGGATATTATTATTAGTGCATAGTGTAGAAAACATTTCGAAAGTATAATATTAATCTTAGCCAACATACGACCAGTATCGTATGCCTACTATAGCTACCATCCAAACAGTGGGGCGCCACCATAAGTGAATGGCAGGTTCTACAACTAATACCGTACAAGGCTCGTATTGTTTCTTTGGATTTCCAACAAATGGCCAGGCTAAGGAACTTCCTATCCACGATGGGTACGTCCCTGGAATAGACGACCCGAGAATCTAACGTTACGGTTAGATCTCTGCCAACACAAGGCCGGGTTACCTCTGCAAAAATAGGTAACTACTGACACGCGTATGCCATCCCCCGATCGTCACCGATCTTCCCGAGGATCCCCGATTCGCAACAAACCACATAGATAATAATAATGCAGTAACCACAGAGGTTAAGTATCTGGGCTCCATACCATGATACCACCTTTATCCAGAAGGAATGACATACACTAAGGGGCGCTACTCCCTAGAACCTTGCCGCATCCTTCCTGTTTCGACCATTTCCGGGGCGTGAGGCTCGACGAAGTCTCGTCCACAAAGCTACGCTTTCTCAAAAAGCCCTGCTTCGGGTCAAACAAAATGATCAACCTATGATCACAAAGATATAAGATCAAATAAATGATCATATCACAAATGATCAAACACTGATCATTTCACAGCAACACTCAGTATGCCACGTTACCAAATTGGGATATATCGCTGATAAATTTCAACTACATAACCTCTGAGCTCGTACGTCTCAGAGAAGGGTGTTAAGCTAAGAGAATAAATTCTCCGCCACCAACAGAAATGTATTTGAAAGAAATCAGCTTTATATCTCAAATTGTAACGTCAGACACACAATCCATACAAGTCTGTTCCGGGATCGAACAGAACCGAAGGCACTTCTCACGAAGCCCTTGCAATTCCGGATAATTTTCAATCACGTCAGGACTTCCCGTCACTAAGGGTGATAAAACCTCTAAATCGAAGATCAGTCGATGTAGAGTAACTCGACGGTAATCCTTCCGTTTTCAAAAATATCCGGTCTTCAACACCGGTCTTCAAATGCGATTCATAACGACGTATCACATATTCGGAATGGGTTATACGACCCCATGGTCCTTTCCCGGTTAACCCGAATAGTGAGCGTATATTTAAAAACAAGTGTGGCATTCAAATTCATCCAATTCACAACAAATACCTATCTAAAGGTAATTATTGATAGTCGGTTATTTAACTATCAATAAAGATGCGCAACATCATCAGATTCCAAATAATTTTCCAAATTATTTCATCTTCAAAAATATCTTCGTTACATATAAAATTTCCACACTTAACCATTGAAAACAATTTCAAATATTCAATTTTCAATTTATCTTTAAAAGATAAAATCTCAAAAACAGTTCATTTCATATTGGAAAACATTCCATACTTATTTAATAATAAGTATTTCACAAATCATTTATTTTCAACACTTGGAAAATATTCAATATACTTAAATCAACATTAAGTATATATCTCATTCTTTAAGGAAATCATTCTTAAATCACATTTATTTGAGTCAAAACGAATGTTGCGTAAAACATCGTTACGACGACTCGAAATCACCAGTATAGGGATTCAGAATTTAGATAGATATATAAATCCCAATACTATATAAAATATTTTCTTTCGGAAATCATTTACTATAACAACAGTGTTATAGTCCACCATTTTCTTAAATTTCTCGAAAACGTCTATTTCAACAATAAATGTTGAAATCTATGATTTCGATACTTAACACGTTTTAAAACATCTTTTAAAACAATTAACTTCATTTCTGTAATATCGTTTTCCCAAAACAAGTTCATTTTACTTAACAATATATTCACTATCCAAAATCGTGAAATACTTTCCTATTTACATTTCACTATTTTCTACATGTTTTATTTCAATAATAATTCGCTATCCAAAATCGCGAATATATCTCCTTTGATAATCTTCTATATTTAATTTATCAAATTCAATCGATTGGTTTCCGAATTTATAAAACAACGTTTATAAATTCCAATTTCTATTTTCTATAACAACTCCGGTTTATAAATCTTATTTTACTAACTTCAAAAATTCACTTATAAAAATAAGTGATTTCGGATTTATAAAACAATGTTTATAAATTTCACCTTTTATATTTTATAACAACTTCGATTTGTAAATCTCCTTTATTAACAAATTCGATCAATATTTCATTTGTAGGCAAAAATCCAATTTATAAGTTAATTCCTTATAAATCTTCTATTCTACAATTTCATTCATTTTAACTTCACAATTTATACATCTATAAATTTCATATCTTCACAATTTTAAAATTCTATAAGATTCATATCTTCACTTATAAAAACTCGTATTAAAATTCCAAAAATTTTAATTGATAAATACATCAATTTTTCTGTACATCTTTTTATAATACTTTAAAAATCTCAATTTAACCCATTTTACAATTAAATCAACTTTCATTTCAAAAATCACACTTTGGTTATATTTCACCAAAAATCTTAACTCTTATAACTTTAAAATTCTAGACGTTTAATTTTTTTTGAAATAAATCAATTCAAAAATTTGATAAACGTCTACTTTTCAAAAATCACTTTAAAAATCTTTTTAAAATAAAAGTCGTTATTTTTAAACTTCAAAACTGAATCCGATGATGTCACAACACCAATCAGTCCATCACAACAATCAAATATCATATATCATCATATGATAACAGAATATATCACAATATCTGAAAATAAATAACTACTGGTGAGGAATCCAGTTGGATCCCTCCAACCTGTTTCCCTGCATCCACAGATGTTAGCACAATACCAATTCCGCTCCAGTACGGAATTATCGCGGTATATGGGTTTTTATAAATCCGCTTACTAACGGCGCAATAGGGTCTCATCCGCTATACGAGGCGGGAAATCAACAATCCAGTATATACATATGCCAATATGTATATACTGCTATATATATAGATATATCCTATCATATCTAATACCACATTCAAATAGCAATCAATCAGTCAATAAATAACTGCAATATTAAATTTTTCCTTCGAGTGAGAAAATCTCACCTTAGCTTTTTATTCGCAGTGCATTTTCCATTTCCGACTTGATTTCACAGTTTTGACCTTGTATAAATATTTATACACATTTGTTAATATTCGAAAAAATCAAACAATTGAAATTTCACTTGATAATTTTAAATTAACGATTTGGTCTTAAATGAATAATTTAATTTCCATCAATTTAAAAATTGTTCCCGATTTTTAAATCTTATATAAACATTTATATAAAATTTAATAATATTCCAAATAAATCGAATACCCATTTTCGTTTGGTATTTTTTTTCCTTTTAAATAAATTTGCAAATTAAAATCTATCTATATATATATATAATTATTTCCGTTTACCTATATATATATATATACACTTCTAGCTATTTCAAAATTCCCACTTTTTATATATATACATATATTCACTTATAACTTTATATTTTGAAACTAAATTATACCTCACTGCCCAAATACAAATATTTTAAATTTACTTTCAACATTTTGAATTGAATAAACATTTTGTAAATACTCTTACCTAGCTGCCGAGACGAACTCCAGAAGGACGACACTGCAACCTCCAGTTCGAGACGCCCTATCCCCCCTGTCTCCACGCCACTACGCCACCGACATCTCTCGCGAAAACCACCAAAACCCCAATTGCCAGTCGCCTGCGCATACCCATCATCGCACGCCACCAGATCGCTGCCAGCGAACGCGACAGCCCCCTCGTCGCCGCGCCTCGCGTGAACCCTAGTCCAGATCGAGATCGCGAGCCCAGCCGCGATTGTCCCCACTCGAACGCGCCGCACTGCCACATCCTCTTCGCGCGCGCCTCTCTGTCGGCGTCGCGCACCCACCCCTCTATTCGTGGCGCCAAGGCGAGCGCCTCCATCGTCGAGAACCAAGCGAGCCCATTTTTGATTTCGTTTTGAAGCTCTGGTGTTTGTTTTTTTTTTTGAATGAAGATCAACTTTGTGAATTCGCAAAATAGGGAGAAGTAGGAGATGCGTTATTCTTTTAGTAGAAAGAATTTGATCTGTTCGATATTGAACGAGACGACTGCGCGATTTTTTTTGAACGAGAAACTCGGTCGCCATTTTTTCTTTGATCGAGAATTTAGAATGAAGGGGAGGAAGGTACGTGATTTAACAGAGGTGAGTCGTGCTTTCACGATTTCATATCGTGATTCTCTGCGTGATTCAAGGCTTGATCAAAGGAAGATAACGTGCTGTTCGTTGACCAAATTTAAATATAAATTTAAATTGAATTTCGATAAAAATTCAATGCGTTTACCTATCGTGTGGTCACATAACAACTCCAAACGCTACGAAATTTGAAACCCGGTAATAATTCAATATTACGGACCCAATGGAACTGGTTTCGTCGAATTCCGAGACTGTGCCTCGGACGGCTATTTTTTAAATATCGATTCGAACAGTTAAATTCAAAACTGACCAAAACAGTTCGAAATTGGATTCTGAAGTTTCTGTTATCTTCAGAATTATCATTACCAATTTTAAAAGCTTTTGAAATATTTGTCTTCAACTTGAAATTGAAGATTTAAAGTTTTATTCAACATTCAACCGATTAAATTTTATAATTTAATCGCAAATTTCAAATGATATCGGGGATTCAAATTAAATCATCGTTCAAATATTTAAAATTAATTAAATATTTTCAATTTAAATTCGTTCAAAATTCTGGATCGTTACAGACTTCCCCCCTTAAAAGAATTTCGTCCTCGAAATTACAAGTTAGGGAAAAATGTCTTTAACTCGTCTACTATTTTTCACAATCCAATAGTTTTATCAATTTATCAAAACAAATCTTCCTACTAAAGATTCGTTATCATTTCAACTAGTTTTCTAACTTCAATTATAAGTTTCAACAGCATTGTTTTACTTCAAAATTCAAATTTAAATTCAAATTCAAATTTTAAACTTTCAAATTTTCTCAAAAATTTTCTAACACCAGAAATTTTCGAAAAATTTCGCCAGCGTCTCCTTTGCGCGGCTAATACGGTACGACTACAAAACGTCCCTACGGACTCTCAGATTTCAAAAAGAAAAAGAAAAAGCCAAGCGGCTAGAGCGAAATCATCAAAAACTCATATTATAATTCAAATACATACCTTTTTCGAGCAATTCGAATTTATCTTTGAAATCAAAATTCCAATTCCTTTACAATACCTGTATATCTACTAGCCATTATATCTAGTTACAGCATTCAATCATTTTGCAAATTCTATTACAAAATTCTCAATATAAACTGTTTATACATTTACTGTTGAAGTTACATATTCATTTTTATTCAATGCGAATTCAATTTTACATTTCAAATTTCATTTGAACTTAATTCACAATTTCAATTTTATTTGAATTCAATTCATCTTCAATTTTGAAATATTGAATTTTATCTTTCAATGATAGCTGATTCATATCACTATATTTTTCACTTAGTTTCGCTTACTAATTTTCTTATTTTCAATACTTCACTTTGTTTATTACAAATCAAATTCAATTCAGTCTCACTTACTTACAAATTCAAAATGAATTTTAACCTTCAATTTCATTTTCTTGTACTTGCAATTGCAAATTTATTTATTCATTCTCAAATTCTTTCATTTTCAATTGAATCTCATCTCTATCAAATTTGCAAATATTTATAAGTTATCAACTTATTTACATTTCGATTTATAATCGCTTATATATTCATATTACAAATTCATTTCATTAATGAATTTTAATTTTTTTCCCATATCTATCTGGAATTCCATTTTCATTTATAAATCACATTTACACTTCATATTTACCATTTTATTTATATATGAATTCGTTTCCTTATACTTTCAATTTACATTTATAGATTTCACTTGTTAATGAACTTTAATTCCAATCACAATTTCATATTTCACATTAACAATTTCTATTTGTATAAGTTATCAATTCAATAATATTCCGTAAATATTCTTTATAGTATTCCAGAGTCTTTTTCAACCTTTTCAAAACCATTTTGAAAACAATTCAAATTTATCTTTTGAATTTTCAAAACAAAACTCAATTTTCCAAACAAGTTCCATTTAAAATAATTTGGCAGCAATTTCTCTTTTGGAAACCCGAAAATGAACACCGGTGATGTCGCGATCATCATCGGAATTATTTTCCAGCGACCTAAAAGAGTTTAGAGCTTTCATCTCTCTAAAACAATTTTCAAAACCTTTGAAATTCATTTTCAAATCAAAAAGACTTTAAACTTCCAAATCTCCAAAATTTTCAAATCCTTTTCAAAACATTTCCAAAAACTTCTCTGGAATTCCGTTTCAAATTACAAATCACATTTATAATTTATATTTTCAAATTTCATTTGTATGTGACTTCATTTCTTAATTTTGGAGTTACAATTTCAATTTCTTATCCAATTCCATATAAAAATGATAACTTTCAATATTATCACTTTCCTAACATCCATGCAACCATATACTGTAATAATTTACAGAAAATCGTTTCTTTTCTATACAAAAATAGCTTTGGGTAAAATTATCTCATTTACCCTATTTTAAAACAATACTGTGCCGAATTGTTCTATTCGAGTGTTTAGAGATCCCTATCAATGATCGTTAATTACTCGTATTGACCAGAATCCATATACCACTCAATAAATCAATCATCACAATATAAAACAACTTTTATATTCAAGTAACAAATACGCGCTCATATCTATTATTACACTCAACTCATTCTAGAGTACTGCTGACTCTATATCTAATGAGTAACACCCAACAGAGCAGGGTTGTCGCTTAACCATATGCTCCGATACCAAATGTAAAGACCCGCAAATCCGTCTTCCGAAAACCCGACACTGCTACGTCCACTGTAGCAATTTGCCGAACAATCGGATGGCGAAAACGCGAAACTTTAATATTTAAAAGAAGAGGAGGAAGAGAAGATAGAAGAAAAAGAGAAGAAGAACAACAACAGAACAAGAGCAGAAACAGAAAACAATATCAGAATCTCACATATCGCAGCGGAACAATATATAATAGATAAATGAATATCATTTAAAAACAAAAGAATTATATCTGTTATACATACATCAATCAGAGTCAATATACAACTCAATACAATACATCACATCAATGGACAGTTATATAACTTGTCCTCATACAGAATACACAGCGGAATAAATACTATCAGATACAAATACTACGTCTCGTCATCCAGCTTATCTCCAAAGCTCCAGAATATCCTGATAATCTAACTCTAGACTGCCCGTGTGGAAATTGGTGGGCACCCAGAGTTTAGAAGGGAAACAATAAACTCCGAGTCAGTCATGGTGACTGGTGTGAGATCGTAAAACAGTTATTCTTTCAAAAATAAATAGCAGAAAATTTTAAAGTCAATTCGGAATGCTTTTGGAAAATGAAACTACCATAAGACCTCCCACCACACACACAATGCAAACGCAGAATTGGAGGAGATTTCTTCTTATGATAGTCAAAGATGCTTACTACGCAAAAATCAAATTCTTTTTTGGATATTATTATTAGTGCATAGTGTAGAAAACATTTCGAAAGTATAATATTAATCTTAGCCAACATACGACCAGTATCGTATGCCTACTATAGCTACCATCCAAACAGTGGGGCGCCACCATAAGTGAATGGCAGGTTCTACAACTAACACCGTACAAGGCTCGTATTGTTTCTTTGGATTTCCAACAAATGGCCAGGCTAAGGAACTTCCTATCCACGATGGGTACGTCCCTGGAATAGACGACCCGAGAATCTAACGTTACGGTTAGATCTCTGCCAACACAAGGCCGGGTTACCTCTGCAAAAATAGGTAACTACTGACACGCGTATGCCATCCCCCGATCGTCACCGATCTTCCCGAGGATCCCCGATTCGCAACAAACCACATAGATAATAATAATGCAGTAACCACAGAGGTTAAGTATCTGGGCTCCATACCATGATACCACCTTTATCCAGAAGGAATGACATACACTAAGGGGCGCTACTCCCTAGAACCTTGCCGCATCCTTCCTGTTTCGACCATTTCCGGGGCGTGAGGCTCGACGAAGTCTCGTCCACAAAGCTACGCTTTCTCAAAAAGCCCTGCTTCGGGTCAAACAAAATGATCAACCTATGATCACAAAGATATAAGATCAAATAAATGATCATATCACAAATGATCAAACACTGATCATTTCACAGCAACACTCAGTATGCCACGTTACCAAATTGGGATATATCGCTGATAAATTTCAACTACATAACCTCTGAGCTCGTACGTCTCAGAGAAGGGTGTTAAGCTAAGAGAATAAATTCTCCGCCACCAACAGAAATGTATTTGAAAGAAATCAGCTTTATATCTCAAATTGTAACGTCAGACACACAATCCATACAAGTCTGTTCCGGGATCGAACAGAACCGAAGGCACTTCTCACGAAGCCCTTGCAATTCCGGATAATTTTCAATCACGTCAGGACTTCCCGTCACTAAGGGTGATAAAACCTCTAAATCGAAGATCAGTCGATGTAGAGTAACTCGACGGTAATCCTTCCGTTTTCAAAAATATCCGGTCTTCAACACCGGTCTTCAAATGCGATTCATAACGACGTATCACATATTCGGAATGGGTTATACGACCCCATGGTCCTTTCCCGGTTAACCCGAATAGTGAGCGTATATTTAAAAACAAGTGTGGCATTCAAATTCATCCAATTCACAACAAATACCTATCTAAAGGTAATTATTGATAGTCGGTTATTTAACTATCAATAAAGATGCGCAACATCATCAGATTCCAAATAATTTTCCAAATTATTTCATCTTCAAAAATATCTTCGTTACATATAAAATTTCCACACTTAACCATTGAAAACAATTTCAAATATTCAATTTTCAATTTATCTTTAAAAGATAAAATCTCAAAAACAGTTCATTTCATATTGGAAAACATTCCATACTTATTTAATAATAAGTATTTCACAAATCATTTATTTTCAACACTTGGAAAATATTCAATATACTTAAATCAACATTAAGTATATATCTCATTCTTTAAGGAAATCATTCTTAAATCACATTTATTTGAGTCAAAACGAATGTTGCGTAAAACATCGTTACGACGACTCGAAATCACCAGTATAGGGATTCAGAATTTAGATAGATATATAAATCCCAATACTATATAAAATATTTTCTTTCGGAAATCATTTACTATAACAACAGTGTTATAGTCCACCATTTTCTTAAATTTCTCGAAAACGTCTATTTCAACAATAAATGTTGAAATCTATGATTTCGATACTTAACACGTTTTAAAACATCTTTTAAAACAATTAACTTCATTTCTGTAATATCGTTTTCCCAAAACAAGTTCATTTTACTTAACAATATATTCACTATCCAAAATCGTGAAATACTTTCCTATTTACATTTCACTATTTTCTACATGTTTTATTTCAATAATAATTCGCTATCCAAAATCGCGAATATATCTCCTTTGATAATCTTCTATATTTAATTTATCAAATTCAATCGATTGGTTTCCGAATTTATAAAACAACGTTTATAAATTCCAATTTCTATTTTCTATAACAACTCCGGTTTATAAATCTTATTTTACTAACTTCAAAAATTCACTTATAAAAATAAGTGATTTCGGATTTATAAAACAATGTTTATAAATTTCACCTTTTATATTTTATAACAACTTCGATTTGTAAATCTCCTTTATTAACAAATTCGATCAATATTTCATTTGTAGGCAAAAATCCAATTTATAAGTTAATTCCTTATAAATCTTCTATTCTACAATTTCATTCATTTTAACTTCACAATTTATACATCTATAAATTTCATATCTTCACAATTTTAAAATTCTATAAGATTCATATCTTCACTTATAAAAACTCGTATTAAAATTCCAAAAATTTTAATTGATAAATACATCAATTTTTCTGTACATCTTTTTATAATACTTTAAAAATCTCAATTTAACCCATTTTACAATTAAATCAACTTTCATTTCAAAAATCACACTTTGGTTATATTTCACCAAAAATCTTAACTCTTATAACTTTAAAATTCTAGACGTTTAATTTTTTTTGAAATAAATCAATTCAAAAATTTGATAAACGTCTACTTTTCAAAAATCACTTTAAAAATCTTTTTAAAATAAAAGTCGTTATTTTTAAACTTCAAAACTGAATCCGATGATGTCACAACACCAATCAGTCCATCACAACAATCAAATATCATATATCATCATATGATAACAGAATATATCACAATATCTGAAAATAAATAACTACTGGTGAGGAATCCAGTTGGATCCCTCCAACCTGTTTCCCTGCATCCACAGATGTTAGCACAATACCAATTCCGCTCCAGTACGGAATTATCGCGGTATATGGGTTTTTATAAATCCGCTTACTAACGGCGCAATAGGGTCTCATCCGCTATACGAGGCGGGAAATCAACAATCCAGTATATACATATGCCAATATGTATATACTGCTATATATATAGATATATCCTATCATATCTAATACCACATTCAAATAGCAATCAATCAGTCAATAAATAACTGCAATATTAAATTTTTCCTTCGAGTGAGAAAATCTCACCTTAGCTTTTTATTCGCAGTGCATTTTCCATTTCCGACTTGATTTCACAGTTTTGACCTTGTATAAATATTTATACACATTTGTTAATATTCGAAAAAATCAAACAATTGAAATTTCACTTGATAATTTTAAATTAACGATTTGGTCTTAAATGAATAATTTAATTTCCATCAATTTAAAAATTGTTCCCGATTTTTAAATCTTATATAAACATTTATATAAAATTTAATAATATTCCAAATAAATCGAATACCCATTTTCGTTTGGTATTTTTTTTCCTTTTAAATAAATTTGCAAATTAAAATCTATCTATATATATATATATAATTATTTCCGTTTACCTATATATATATATACACTTCTAGCTATTTCAAAATTCCCACTTTTTATATATATACATATATTCACTTATAACTTTATATTTTGAAACTAAATTATACCTCACTGCCCAAATACAAATATTTTAAATTTACTTTCAACATTTTGAATTGAATAAACATTTTGTAAATACTCTTACCTAGCTGCCGAGACGAACTCCAGAAGGACGACACTGCAACCTCCAGTTCGAGACGCCCTATCCCCCCTGTCTCCACGCCACTACGCCACCGACATCTCTCGCGAAAACCACCAAAACCCCAATTGCCAGTCGCCTGCGCATACCCATCATCGCACGCCACCAGATCGCTGCCAGCGAACGCGACAGCCCCCTCGTCGCCGCGCCTCGCGTGAACCCTAGTCCAGATCGAGATCGCGAGCCCAGCCGCGATTGTCCCCACTCGAACGCGCCGCACTGCCACATCCTCTTCGCGCGCGCCTCTCTGTCGGCGTCGCGCACCCACCCCTCTATTCGTGGCGCCAAGGCGAGCGCCTCCATCGTCGAGAACCAAGCGAGCCCATTTTTGATTTCGTTTTGAAGCTCTGGTGTTTGTTTTTTTTTTTGAATGAAGATCAACTTTGTGAATTCGCAAAATAGGGAGAAGTAGGAGATGCGTTATTCTTTTAGTAGAAAGAATTTGATCTGTTCGATATTGAACGAGACGACTGCGCGATTTTTTTTGAACGAGAAACTCGGTCGCCATTTTTTCTTTGATCGAGAATTTAGAATGAAGGGGAGGAAGGTACGTGATTTAACAGAGGTGAGTCGTGCTTTCACGATTTCATATCGTGATTCTCTGCGTGATTCAAGGCTTGATCAAAGGAAGATAACGTGCTGTTCGTTGACCAAATTTAAATATAAATTTAAATTGAATTTCGATAAAAATTCAATGCGTTTACCTATCGTGTGGTCACATAACAACTCCAAACGCTACGAAATTTGAAACCCGGTAATAATTCAATATTACGGACCCAATGGAACTGGTTTCGTCGAATTCCGAGACTGTGCCTCGGACGGCTATTTTTTAAATATCGATTCGAACAGTTAAATTCAAAACTGACCAAAACAGTTCGAAATTGGATTCTGAAGTTTCTGTTATCTTCAGAATTATCATTACCAATTTTAAAAGCTTTTGAAATATTTGTCTTCAACTTGAAATTGAAGATTTAAAGTTTTATTCAACATTCAACCGATTAAATTTTATAATTTAATCGCAAATTTCAAATGATATCGGGGATTCAAATTAAATCATCGTTCAAATATTTAAAATTAATTAAATATTTTCAATTTAAATTCGTTCAAAATTCTGGATCGTTACATCATTAGCTCTAAAATATCTCTGGAATGCTTGTTATTATATTATATAAGTTTATATATATATATAGACTTGTATATAATATAAAGAAACAAAGCAAATTGCCAAAATTAACAGGGGCATGTCGACATCCCCCTACCCACCATGTCGACATGCAACGGCCAGAAAATAGTTTTTGTTTTGAAATTGAAATTGACATAACTACCTTGTGTCTTTTCATTTGAAACGACTTTCTAACTCTTTAAATACCTGTTTCTTCCATAAAAATGCATACTTTCAATTCTCTTTATTTTCTATTGAATTTCTTCATATTTTATCAAAAAATGGCCTCATTTATTCATAATCTAAGTGAGGATCTTGAAGAAACTCTCAAATCCTTCAAGAACACACTTACTTTTATCCTTCGCAATCAATGTCACTTAGAATTAAGCCAAATGCAGATGATAAAAGAACAAGAAAGGCATTTTAATGCCATTCGATGGATGATCTCAGCCCTCAACAAAGAAGAACTTGAAGCAAATCCAGAAGGAACTCTGAACAAAGATAATGAAGAATGGGATGCTATAAAGGCAGATCCTATCTTCGGTAAAGAAGGATGGGTTTAAGTTCCAAGAAATGTTTGATTTGACATATGTTGTTTGATTTACTTTGATTTGGTATGGTTTGGATTGATTTGAATATGGTGTGTAATATATGATTGTATAGGGTGTGGTTTGATAAGAACATGATGTATATATTGATTGATTATGTTTGAAATTTCTTATCTCTCACATTTACCTTACTATATTTTATTCATATTATTATCTGTCTCATTTATATTCTACTATACTATGTTATTATCCTAAATAGTGCTATAGTATAAGATTTAGGGGGAGTTATGTAGTTTAGGATTAGTTTTGTTGATGACAAAGGAGGAGAATTATAAAATAGGTTAGTTAGGCTTAGGTTAAGGGGGAGTTAGTAGATTAAGGGGGAGTTGTTGGAATAAGGGGGAGTTAGAGTAGAATAAGGAATTGGTGGAGTATATTTATAAACAAAGGTTGTCATCATCAAAAAGGGGGAGATTGTTAGTTCCTGAGATGATGGTTTTGATGACAACAACCTTAGGACTTGTTATAAAATATAAATACTAATATTCTTGTCTGGATATATATGTATATGCAGGATATATATATATATATATGCAGGTATTGAGAATGAAGACTGTACAGTATCAAGATTCAAGACTGAGTATAGAGATTCAAGACCGACGAATTCAAGATTGAAGAAATCAAGACTGAAGACTCATGAGTATTAAGAGTTCAAGAGTTAAAGATATCAAGATAAGTAATAGATTCTAGATTTATGTTAAAACTTCATAATAGCACTAAAATCTTTATTCATATATATAGTGGAATGGAACCCACGACCTCTTTAGTGGGATGGAACCCACGACCTTCTTTAGTGGAATGGAATCCATAAAATTTTCAAAATGATTTATTTTTTCAATACTATCTTTTAAAGTCATCTCTATCAATTTAAATATTTTAGCCTTAATTACTATTTTTAATCATATTAATTTCAAAATCATCTCTTGTTTTTTAAACTATTTCTTGATTTTAATATTTTAGCTTTAATATATTTTAAAGAAATCTATACTTAGTTTTTAATATTAATTTTATATTACAAATTATATATTTTAAGATTACTTTCTAAAACTCTTTTAGAAGTTTAAACTATATTCAAAATGGTTTACAAAGTTTAGAAATTGTTTTTACAAGTTTTAGAATAGAAATCATTTTAAAGACAAATCTGTTTTCAAAAATAACATAGGCATGTCGACATCCCTCATCCCCCCATGTCGACATGGTAGCCGTAAAATTCAAATTTCAAATTTTCAAAAGAAGTGTCTATTCATCATAACCTTTCGCAACTGGACATGACCGTTGTTCTCCTATAAATACCAGTTGTTTTCAACGAATTTTAAGTTAGTTTTTCTTCATTTCTTCATTACTTCTTCTCCACTCAAATAATCTCTTATATTTCAAATGCTTTAACAAAATTCTACCGAAATCCTAAGTAAATCAAACTCGATCGTCTCTAGTTTGATTATCTGCCACTCTCTCTCAAAGATCTCAGTGCTATTTGGAGTTATAGGATCATTTGTAATCAAAGATGTGTATCGAGTCTCTCTCTATCAAGTGTGATTGGAAACGGTGTGATTGTGGCCCGTAAATCAATTAGGTGTGATTATAGCCCGTAAATCAATTAGGTGATCTTGTAGTCTGGTTAAATCAAGAGAGTTTGCCTTGGACTCGGAGACAGGAGGGTGTATCTCGTGGCCTTGAATTCGAGGTTGTAATATTGACATTATATTTGAAAAGAAATCTGCATAAGAAATTGTGTGGGACTGTATGTATGGTAACTCCGAACCAGTATAAAATTCTGGTGTGTTCTTTTCTTTACTGCTTTTATTTATTATTTGCATTTGTGTTTGGTTTTGTGATTGTCTCTGTGTCTGTGAATTGCATCTGTTTTTGTTTAATTTGAAAAGATTTCAAAAATTTCATAAAATCCATTAAACACTATTCACCCCCCATCTAGTGTTAATCCAGCCTTAAGATCCGTAATCCGCATTTCCAACGATGTATCTAAAAATTGAATATAATTAATTAAAATAAAATGGGGGAACTTAGATAAATAAATGACAGATATGATTATTTACAGTTTTAGTGCGATGTTTATAAATAACAGTGACTGAATGAAATAAAATGAAATTAATGGAGGAAATTTAATAAGGTTGTTGTTTTTATTTTTTTTGGGAAATTCACAAATAAAAACAGAATATATTTCAAACTAAATTTTAAATGTTTATTTTTATTATTATTTAATAAATTGAGATTTTATAAATAATAATATGCATTTTTAGGGAAGTAACGATGTTTTGAGAAAATGACAAAAATGTTGTTTTTCGGTATTTATGGTATGAGACGTTATTATTATTATTATAAAATTAAAGGCATTTTCTTTATAATAATAGTGAATAAATGTTTACTATAAGTATTTTTGGGTAAGATAATTAATGGTTTGAGATAAATAGTAATTATTAGTCTGTAAACTATTACGGCGATGTAAAATAATAATATTACTACTTTAAAAAGTAATTTGATGTAAATCGCTATTTTTGATATAACAATATTATGTTTTGAAGTATTTGGAGAAACATAAGTATAGTAAAAGGAATTTGAAGTATAAAACCGTTTTGAAAGAATTAGTGTTGTTTTTGAGATGAATATATAATGGTGACTTTATTATGAACAATAATAAAATGATTTTATTCTTAAGAGAATAATGGATTCATATATTATTTGGATGGTTGTTGAATATGTGATTAATTGTTGATTGTAATTATCACATATACTTGATGTTTGATGACGATATCTCACTTTGATGAGTGTGCGATATTTTACCATTACTTCTACTTGATAACAGATAATTAATTATGTTTATTTGATTATGGTTGCTATGTTACTAATATTGATTGGATCGGTACACTTTGATGATATTGATGTTGTGTTATAATTATGGAGTCGTTCGTATACTCTGGACGATTCATACTTACACTGATGATATATTATTATGGTTGAGAAGAACATATGTAAGTATATTAATGTAATTGTTCCTTATTTGATGGTTAGGGTTGACATTGTGTTTTGTTGATGTTTAATAGTTAAGTGTTCTATTTTTTTGTTGCTTTATATGATTATTTATTATGATGGATAAGTAGGAATATTGTTTTCTATTTGTGTTGTTTTTCATTTACTGCGTTGGTTGCAATGATCGCATGGATGCTATGGTTGCTATTTACTAATAAGTATTTGGATGCAGGAGAAGAGTTGAAAACAGAACTAATAAGTATAGGATAAGACATAGTCCAAACATATTTGATACATTTTCCCCTTTATTACTTGTATATATGTGTGTTTGTAAGTTTGCAAGTAGAAACAAAGAAGGGAGCAAAGGGTTTGGAATAGGCTATATCCATATGATTGAACGATATATCTCTTGCATCAAATTTATTACAGTTGTTGTATTTACAGTTGATGTATTAAGAAATTTATAATATCGGATGTACTAGATTTGTGTAATATTTGATTGATGATATGAGATTGTATATACATGTTAATGTTTAAATTTTGTCGTGAGGCTTCCCTTCTTATGTCCATTGTTTTAGATTTTTCAATTTATATCTACCCATGGTCCACTGCTTTGGATATCTAAAATTATTTGTAAACATATTTGAAGTCGTTTATAATTAATTATAGATGTTAAAAATAGCAGGACATCACAAATATATTATCGGTGAATGGAGTTCTACTAGGCATCGAACCCCATTCGTCGCTACTCTTGTGCTGATTTAAATTCGAAAGTCTTTTAATCATATCTTCTATGAACTATTCGCTAGTTTGGGCCACTGGGCGGCAATCGTCAGGGATAATCTTGAGTATTTAACTTTGTAAATGCACTCAGTTCATCACATGACTTCTAGGTTCCCCTCTCTCTAGGGGAGCCAATCGCCCAGACCCTCTACCTTATCTTACCAGTTCTATGGCACTCACTCGAGCACCATCAGTTTATGCATCGGCATTTTGTTCAATGTCATTACAATATCCTACAAATCATCTGCACTGTCAGATAAGTTCACATCTTCAGGTAGTTTTCCATTTCCCCATCCTTTAACATGGTCGATACCAAGTTGATTATGGTTGGTACCAACCATGTGGGTTATGGCCAAAACTGTTTCACTTCCTCCACTTTGCTTCTTCAATGTTCAAGCAGCCTTTCTCATTATCTTTTGCATGTCTTCTCTCCTATTCTAATTTGAAGAAGATGTAATATCTTCCTTATAATTTGAAGATGATGACTTCTTACGGCTCTTTCTATGTCTTTGTGGTTGCTGGGATAGCAAAGAAAAGATTTTCTCCATTCTTTCAACGATGGCATTGTAGTTGTCCAACATCTTCTTATTCATTTCAGCCATCATTCTATCAAGTTCGGCTTTGATCACCATCT